>OX376349.1:6249094-11249094 GCA_947369235.1 Udea olivalis | reverse complement strand
TCGTTGAAACAATTATATTCGACATGAAAATATGTGGACTGAATATTCTATGAAGTAAATAGTCGTTGAGACAATAATATTCGACATTAAAATATGTGGCCTGAATATTCTATGAAGTAAATACTCGTTGAAACAATAATATTCGAAAAGAAAATATATAGACTGAATATTCTATGATATATTACATTTTCTGTGAAACGATATTCTATGAAATTTCTGTCTGTGAAACAAGGGATCACCATGTTTAATACTTAACCAGATAAATGTAACGAGAATGCTTAATCAAGGCCCCGTTCCAAATTGCTTTTCACAGAGTGATTTTCACCCTCCTCAGATAGAAAGAGACAAAACGAACAAAACCTTTGTCTGACAGCTGTCAGGTGAATTTCATCGGGCTCCAGACACCGGTAGAATTCGCACTTGCGAGTGATAAACGTCACCCAAACCAGTTCCGAAACCACTAGGAAACTGTCAGGTGACAGCTCGGTCAGCCTCGATTTCACTCGGTTTTAATTTGGAACGGTTTCGAGTGATTTTCACTCCTCAGAGCGAAATTCCACTCGTTTTGGAACGCAGCCCTAGTATTTAATTCCAGACAATTTTCGATATGAGGATGTGCAAGAATAAGGTCCCAGATCTTTATATCAGATGAGGACTGCTTTTCACACATAATATCCGTATAAAGGAAAATCATATAGTATGTAAGTGATGTAGGAAACAATCTAAGTGAACATCATATATTTTAACCATATTTTATTTCAATGATTGAAGGAAGGAAATTCACCCCAGTACTAACCAGTACCTAGTAATACTAGACCCGAATGAGATTTTTTATTACTTTAAATGCAAAGATGCCTCCGCGGGAGTCAAAGTATGTAGGTACCGGTAGCCTATTTTTGTTATTGTTGGAAATTCTTAAATCTCCACATCGTATCTCTCATCAATATAAGGCTTGAATATCATTCTAAATAACTGTACTACAACAAAACTATGGGCAATTCATTTATATTAAAAAGCACGTGAGGCAGATATTCGTAAAAACAATGCGTGTCACTAGAAACTTCACCTTTTCTAATTCTTGTAGTGAAGAGTGAATTGCATTTATTTACGTATCCACCTGTCGTTTTTATTCGTGAGATTGAGTATCTTTAGCTTAGAAGACGGTTTTTAGCGTCATAATTTTATTTGAAAAGTCATCAAGCGTGCCTGCCTACTGCACTTAGCTTAGTGTTATAGCGAAACAACATAATGCACGACTGCCTAACCTAATCTACCTAAAGTGATTTATCTACACTAGAAAAGGTAGTATTCACAAATTATCTATTTATGCCGAAAGAAAAAAACAATTTTCTAGACATAATCCAATGAATTTAGGGGCTCGTGGTAGTCGTTAAATCTGCTACAATTTTTCACAAACTAATCTATATCCTATCAGTCTTGTCTGTGAGTTTACTTCTACTGGATTTTTTGTGCCTTACTTTTATGAACGCAACAAGGTGAAAGGAAAAGATTAGGACGGCGGGTGGGAGAACTGTAGTAAATACGTTGTTTATTCAACCTTAGAATATTTTATGAAAAATTAGCACGAACCAATAATTTAGTTCACATGTGTATAATGTAACTCTTTAGTGCTTCTTATTCACACCAAAGGTGAATCAACATTTTAAAGTATAAGACTTGTTTCCTTTGGCAAACATTTCGTAACAGTGCTGCTGAGAAAAATAGGGAATGAAAAGAAAATATCAAACAATAAAATAATTTATTTAAAACATCTGGACTCGACTTGAGGTAGCCTGGAAAGGGTAAAGTGCTAAAAATGATGCACAGCATATATATAAAATGCAATCACCAGCCGTACAGTTAAGATCGGCCCCGTTTCCCTTCATCTAGAAATATGAGCTCTTTATTTCGAGACGAACGGGGTTCGGGGTCTTTCGAGACTATCGGGTTGGTTTTTTACAGTGAAGTGTTTGAAGCGAGTTTAAGCGCGATTGTGAACGTGTTAAATCGTACCATCACCTGTGAGTGTTTGTGCGCTTGTGGGGTGGGATTCTCACCTGAATGTCGTCGAAGACTTCGTCACTGGAGCCGTGCGTGTTTGGGGCGTTCGGCGTTAGGGGCGTGCTCGCGCTGTTAGTGCTCGACTTGGGGCCCTGTAGTGAGTATGATAATATATTAAGAAGCAATGATAAAGTTTTACGTCAATTTCTCACAAAAAAAGGTACTGAAACATTTTTATTTGCACAACAGGGTAACATTGGACTTCCAATTAGATGTTACGTTTAGAATAATCGCAAATTCATTAGTAGCGTGTCTGTGATTATCATAGGGTATTGATTGATTATGACTTTATGAAATTCTTATCATTTATTAAAATGGAACGACAAAAAATAAGACCAATTACATTAAAAAACAACATTTTATAGAAATAAAACACCAAATTTACATAGCTCAATTACTCGTAGCATAGCGAAAAGATTAAAAACATACTACAAGTAAATTTTTACTAAGCTCATCTGGCGTAAGGTAATATGTTAAATAATTGAAAAGCAAGCAATGCTGTGGGTGCTGTGATCCATACCTAAAGCATTACGCCTCTTAAGTTTTTGTATGTAGAAAACTTTTATCGTGGGATTGATACTATACCCCTCTGCAATCGTTAAATGACATTGTAGAACGAAACTATAAGCCGTGTTGCTATTAAATAGGAAGGCTTGGTATGTCTATACTAGAAAACAAATTAAAAGCGCCACAGTGCATTTGCTATGGTGCTTCACAAACACAACAACAATTCTCACCTGGCCGTTGGTTTGGCTCAGCCGTCTCGGAGCCGGTTGCGGCGGAACGGCCTGTTGTAGCACGGTGGGTTTGGGATGTTGTTGTTGTTGTAAGTGCGGTTGTTGTTGTTGCAAGTGCGGTTGTTGTTGTTGCAAGTGCGGTTGTTGTTGTTGCAAGTGCGGTTGTTGTTGTAAGTGCGGTTGTTGTTGCATGTGCGGTGGTTGGAAGTGGGTTTGTTGTTGTTGTTGGAAGTGGGTTTGTTGTTGTTGTTGGAAGTGTGTTTGCTGTTGCAATTGCGGTTCTGGTTGGAAGTGTGTTTGTTGTTGCAAGTGCGGTTGTTGTTGCAAGTGCGATTGTTGTTGTAAGTGCGTTTGTTGTTGCTCAAGTTTCGGGTGCAAGGTATGATTTGCAACGAGCACGCTTGGAGATATAGGGGAAGTTATCGCGGGCGCGGGGGTGGGTGAAGGGGATAAAGGTGCGTTCACATTCGTGAGGCTCGTCTCGTGCTGTCTCACTTCTTCTGATGCCGAGTTCCGCTGCGACTCGCCTATGGAACAAACATGAGAGTTTATAATAAAGCCGAGCGTGTTTATGGCAGATGAAGATATACATAATATGATGGCAAGATACAGGACGGCTCAAAACAACGTACAAAGCTTTCCAAAAAATGTGTTTCAGAGGCTAAATCAAACATTTGTAAAGGTAAACTTGTGATACTTCCAGCTTTGGGAGCCGTTTCATGCCATTTAGTTTAAATTAAGTCTGCCTGTAACTCGTTTGTCGTGCATAAGGTATCAGTCGGATGGTAGATAATTACACAATATATCACACTGTCAATCTGCCAACAGTTTAAATAATTATGGAAACGAGTTGCGCGCAGACAATTGCAAATACCTTAATAAAATTATCAAGACATGAACTTTCACTTAAAGCAGGCTTTCATTAGGTAGCGCATACAATTACGACAAAAAAGCGTATTTTCTATGGAATTTGAAAAACCCCCTGTTTCTGTAATATCAGTATCAGACTTTGTACTTGTCACCGCAGTCTTTGTTTTCACTACTGTTCTTGTTAAATCTTATGACAACTAACGCAATTATAAGACGATATTTCGTGCGATATTACCTTTCAGAAACTAGAGATTAATTAAGCACTATCTTTCATATTAGTATAAATAACATACCCTGATCGGGCCCGACGGTTCTTTGCAGAACGAGCCTCACGAACCGCTCGTGTCCGGTGAGCAGAGCCACTGCTGCCTCGTGGCGCGCGTTTTCCATGTCTACGCCATTGATCTGCGGGAGAGATAACATTAATTAAGGCAGCGTTCCCACTCTGCCGGACAGGCAGATCTGCCGAGCTAGTAACACTGCCTGAAAGGCTAGTGGTTGTAACATTTTCTCAGGCCCGGTTTGAATACCAAACTCGGCATTCTTGCCCAGGTGTTTGTCATTGAGGAGCGAGAAAAAAAATGCCCTTGGCTTTAAATAATTTAAGTCTGTTTACGATTAGGGGGAAGACTTGAGGCTTCTGTTTTCTTGCGGGATCCGATTTCGCCCGATTCTGCTATTTGAATTGCCTGATTTTGTCAATATTCCGCTATTCAAGTAAGATTCCGTTGGCATTCAAATCTGGGCCCAGGTTTTGTGTCCTTCATAATGGGATCGTGGCGATTTTATGCTTCTTTGTACATTACTTGCAACTTTTGTTCTTAACAAGTGTTAAATGAGTTTTCTGTAATGAACACACCGCTAGCTAGACTGCGGGCCTGCAGAACACACTCACCGACACAAGCTTGTCGCCCAGCAGCATCTTGCCGTCCTTCGCGGCGGCGCCGTGCGGCGACACGCGCGAGATGTAGATGGCGTCGCTGTCGGCGCGGTACGGCGGAGAGCCCGCGCCGCCCGCGATGCTGAAGCCGAGGCCTGAGCCGTCGCGAATCAGCGTTGTGTGGACTAACACTTTTTGTTGGTATACTGGAACAATGAACAGTCTTAGAGCTAATTTTCGGTGTCACTTGTGCACACACAAAATCCTATCGAGCTTCACATGACGACAAGGCATACACCTTAGGCTTGATTTCCTCCTACGCTGACGTCGGTTGCGTACATCGGTCGAGCGTACGAATAAACTCACGTCACGTCGCGTCAGCATCGCTGTGCAGTGTACAGCGACGCTGACGTGCGCGGCAGATTTTTTGCTACAGGGCGCGTACGGCGACAGACGCGCTACGTAACAATAGGGACAAGCTCAGGGAGTCGAACGCTCAGCCAAAAGGACTGCGTCGGTCATTGACGTCAGAGTAGGAAGAAATCAAGCCATATGCTGGTGACCTAGGACGGAGTTCTGCCAGATCGCTTGGAAAACCTCTTATATTCGATTCAATGGATTAGATGCTTTTTTTAATAATGGTCTTGAATATAAAATACGCAAAAATATATGATACGCCTAAGGATATTGTCTAGAACCTGTGCTAATTTGTTACATGATATTATATTTTGGTACTTTACTCGATCATAAAAAAAACAGGCTTTAAGGTAATTTTTAAACGGATTATTAGTGGGTACAATGTAAAAAAAACCTCATCATTTTTATACAGAAATATTCGTCTTTTAATTCTTTAGTGACTGTGCTCATTCTTTATTTTTAAGAGAAGTCATTAATTCAATCAAAATGACCATCCCGAAACTAGATCGTTGCCCAGCGTATGACGACAGGCCCCGCCGCCCGTCACCCCGTCAGTCGCGCTCAGGCGCTTGCCAATGTCGAATTCGCGTCAAATTTTCTTCACGAAAATGTGTTTATTTTTTAACTTCAACACTTATCATTTTAATTATATTAGTTCTTCATTTTATTCAAAATTGTAGGAGACACATGATTTTTTAATAGTTTAATTATTTTACAAAACAATTTTAAAGTTACGCTATGCGGCTGCCTTCTAGCTTCGAATAGCCAAAAAGCAAACAAATGTGTTGTGTTAAAGTCTTACCAACTTCTATTTATGTTATTTTATTGAAATATGATGCTTATGCAGATGTGTTTGAAAGTGTGGTGAGCGCATTTATGTTTTTCATGAAGTGACAATAGGATGTGACGCATTCTTTAACTTGTCACTGTGAAAGACAAATCCAAAGACGACGTACAGGTATAGAGTGATGTTTTTTTTTTAAAACATAATTGTGACTATTCTGAATTCACGTAAGGAATAATGAAAAGCGAATAAAACCATAAGGATAGGATAGTTCCTTACAAAAAGGCTCGAAAATTGTATTGTCGAAATCAAAAGTCAGTTCACATTTTTTTATGGATGTTACGTATGTTTATTGTTCATTTTTTACTACCGCGTTTACCGCACGAACTGTCATTTTGTCCGAGCTCTTACTACGATAACTTGACACTTAGCACTTAGGTACTTAAAGAAAAAAAAGAAACATTTATTTGGTGATAAAACAGTACAAATAAATAAAATAAAATAAATAAATACGACAATAGTGTGTATATAAAATAGGGTGACACGTTTTGACACCAAAAAGGCATGTACTCGGCATATTATTATGTCAGGGTTCCATAAAGACACCGCGACGCTGGTCTTTCGTAGATGCCTTACTTCAAGCATAGGAAGCCGGAAAGCCTGAATATTTATGGCATCACCGGATGGTCGGATTACGTTTCTGCGTTATTAATTATTATTCTACGTTCATACCTACCTACATTCATCCATTCAACCTTATTCTTTTAGAAAAAAAATTTACTTAATAAAATTAGCTTCACACAATCGCGATAATCGCTACCATTCTTTTGACAATTTAGTAATAACTAATAATCAATATATCAAGTTTTGTATAAACATTTTCTACTATGACATCAAACAAACTTGTTTTAAAACACACTGTATGATCGGATAGCATTTGTTTGAGTACCTTGAAGGTGCGAGCTCCTTGATTATAATATAAATAAGAAGTTAAAGATTGAAGTATATTTGAACCGCTGCACAGAATAAGAAGTTAAATTTCGCATTTCAATCTGAATGCCTTTTGGTACAGTGGACTCCGACGTACTTTTAAGGTCCAATTTAGCTTAAGATCTACGGTTCGAATCCCAATCACATACGAACCGTAGGGTTCAAATCCCAATCACATACGACTTATTGCTCAAGTTTATTTCTTAATTTTTACTTTTTTTATTTATTGTGTAAATTATTCAGAGACTGTTTCAAATAAATTACAAGAAAATTATTTAAATTTAAATTTAAAGAGTTTTCTCCGCATATCTGCCAGTGGCTGACATTAAATTAGAAAAAGGATATACTTATACAGCCATTCAGTTTTTTTTTAATGATACATCAATATTATTGAAAACTTAAGCAGAAACTTCGTCTGGCTCCTATGATTTTCCAGAAATGGATAGTGCACGCCATACAACATGCGATGTGCTTACAATTTTTCATGATATGAACAACTAAATTATGTTATTTCTATTCCTATGTTACTAAAAAAAACATAATATTTTGGGCCACAATTGTGCCCCGCGCGTGGAATCGTGTCCCTATATTGAGCGCGTGTAATGGAGTGTTAATAATATGACAAAAAAAAACACAAATAACTGACTTATTCTATGGTGACTTTTACGTTAGTCCTTCTAAATTTTTTTAATCACATAAATACTATTCATGCTCAAAAATATATAATTCAATTTTATTAAATCAATTTCGTCCAATTTAATAAAATTTGGTATAATATTTTCTAATTACTGGCAAAATGTTTAAATTTAAAAACAAAAGTTTTATTCTATTTAAATTACAATATTTATTTTGAGTTTTTAAGTGCCAATATTGTCTTAATATAAATAAATAAATATGCGCCAGACAACACACCTCTTGTAATGGTCTCGAAGTAGGGATTAATTTAATATCCCTGTGTTACGAGGTACTACTTAAGGAAATAAGCCAGGGGCGTCTCCCAGCACACCCAGACCCGAGTCAATACAGAAAAGATAGTTTCCTGAATTGACCTGACCGGGAATCGAACCCGGGACACTACGGAAATCGAGGCGAGGAACCCTGAAAGTTTTAAATATAAGTTAATAAAACATATTGTTTACTGGTGGTAAGTTATTTTTATATATTTTTTGTGTTTTCCCGAATCATTGTAGACCCATTCACACAACATACTGTAATTTTGTTGGAGCTCCTACCACTAGACCATAACCTTGATCACTTTCGGGACGTCGCGATGCATCGATCGGGTCCGGACATGGTGTCCGGATTTCAGTGGCATCGGTACGCATGCGTCGACTCTCCTTCTAGGCGTAATTATTCTAAGTTCAAACACCTTTGAACTATCGGAGCTATCTGACAGCGCATGTTTTTCCGGAACACTATAACCTGTATTGTATCCTTTCGAGAGAGGAATGATTTTGAAATTTACTGGTCAGACATGTTTTATCACAGACCACAACGTACTTACCACCAGGTGCGATTACCTAATCTACGGTAAAAAATAAATTAAAAATATAATTTTGAATATCATTTTCGTTCTTTTTAAATACCTTTTTATTCTTTTATACATTTATAAATTTAACTTACCAGGTGGTATATAAGGCTTGCTGACAGGCGGCGGCGAAGCCTGCATTCGCTGGTAGTCCGCTCTCGGCGAGTTCACGGTGGGATTGGCGTTCAGCGCCGGCGGGACTCCGTTGTTGTTCAACCGCGATTCTTTGTATTCAGGCTCGAACTCTTGAGCGTATTGGTTGCTGATAATTAGTGGCTTTGATGGAATGCCTCGGCCAGTTGGGATCTGATCAAAAAAACAAACATCTTTATAACAACTGTAGTATAAACTGTACTTATTATATCTGTATAAGTCAAAACACAAAATTTTCAAAATATACATCCATCCGGAAAACTCTTGAATCCTATAGATAGACCGAAATGTGACTATAAGTGAATGTGTCCAAATTCACAGTTTAGTTTAAACTATGCTAAGCTTGTTATATGTGTTTAACTGTGATTAAAAAAACTATGAATATCTGAACTAATTCATGTTTTTTTAGATATTCCAAATATCACACAAATAAGTAAAATAAAAAACAATCACTGAGATTTCACCTAAAATAAATATTTTTTGGTCAATATGTTTTAAGATTTGGTAAGGTATGTTAGAGAACTATAAAAGGTAAGTAAGAGCTATGAGTAAAGAAAAAAAATACCTGTCCATTTTCTAGCGTTGATACCGTGTCTGTAGTGCTAGACACTGAATGATGGCTCGCCCCACTTGGTGCTCGACTGTGTGTCCTATCAAAGGTTAATATTATGACAAATTTTAAGATGAGCAGCTGGCGAACAAATGCGGGCTTGTCCGATGAACGATTTTTTACAGGAGAGGCAAAAATTTTAAACAAGTTGATCAAGTTAAAGAGTGACAAGTCAGTTTATGCATGAAAACGCAAATTTTCGGGTCGTTTTTGTATCAAGAATCGAAACTGATAGAAAATCTTTTGGCAATGCACAGATGTTTACGTTTAGAGGAAAAAAATCCGCATTTGTTCGCTAGCTCCTCAGATAAGGTTTAGACTAAACTAATAATAAATAGGCATAGTATGTAACTAATTTCTAAGGTGAGAGAGGTCACACTATTAAAGACCAAATAAATCGTGTCAACATCAATTGGCCCGTCTCTTCACTGCCACAACTTCGCTGAGCACTGTTAAATGACAAACGGAACCAATAAATGTTTTGATTTGATTAATGCCATAAGCCATAAAGTGGCTAGCAATAAACTACAATTCCCTATTTGATTGATGTGCTATAAAGTTCTCATACCGTGTGGAATTAGGCGATTCCCTGGTTACGACGAGGGTCAACACAGCTCCACTGGCCTTTAAGACCTCCACAGCGTAGTAATGGTCGACTTCCACTACGGAGGTGCCGTTCACCGACAGCACCTTATCGCCCACCTGCAAGTTACGATGTCTTATTTTAGATGCGGGGAAAGGAAAGTACAGCAAAATGTTTATGAAAGCGTAGGTATCAGCTTATGTCCTTTAATGGTCGTGAAATTTTATTACAAATTGATATTGAAAAGATAATCTCGATTTGTGAATGCATTATATTGTTACTACTTAGGCTTAATTTATTTATTAATAGTCACTACTGGGAACAGTTTCACACTGGTATGCGCAATCGGAAACTCATCTCAATTGTAACTTATTAAATGAGCACTGTAGAACTGTAGTCCTTGTAAATTTTATTTTACTCAAACGTATGCAAATAAATACAGAATATAAGTAATTTACCGGTCAATGAATCACATCACCTTTTGCAGTAAATGCCTGCTCAAGGTCCACCTTGACCTACCTTACATTTGACAGCTGCTTTAGCACTCTTGAGCAGGTTTGTTTGCCACAACGAATACAAATGTTAGTTAGGAAAATATTATGTTTTGTAAACTAATAAATACACTTAACCCTTCAAAAGATGTTTTATTTCAGACGATTAGAAAGTCCAGGTTGATAGTTAAAGTTTATTGGACATAATCTTCAACAGAGCGTAGGCGCCATTTAACGTCGCTACATTTTCTCGTTAAAGGGGCGTTCTTACGCGTCTGGTGAAAAACTGATCTAACACCTACATCCAAGAAACTTTCTCTAAGGAAAATGTTAAATGATAAAATATCCTAGCTAGATAATATTTTGTGCATTGCCTAGCCTTTATGTTTATGACCCTGTATATTTTCCTTTTAGGTAGATTTTATAGTATGTTCATCTAGTATTTTACATATAAAGGTCTGAGCGCGTGGTGGTGTTTTTATTAGTACAAACAATCTTAATGAAAATCATGAATTTTACTGTCATTTTTGATAGGCATATTATGACCAAGTCAGGATTTTAATTTTGAAGTACCTAACCCGATGAGTCATGTGAAACCATATTTTTGCAGCTATTAGTCGCTTACTGCTGACTATAGGTCTCTCTCTACTCCCTCTTAGATTTTTTGATTTATTCTGCAGCGATATTTATCGAGCTGCTCGTCCACGCTTCGTTTGTTGGTTATTCTTTGAATACTGACCCGAAGTCCAGCCATGTAGGCAGGCCCGCCGGGCGTGACTCTAGATATGAAGATGCCGTCGTCGTCTCCAATGTACGGCGTGGAGCCCCTTCCTCCTGCGATGCTCAGTCCCAACCCACCGGCTGCGCGCGCGATCCTCACTTCTATGCAGCGGTCGCCAACCACACGGGCTTCGCTCTCTGCACGCTCTGATACGGATTCACCTGTAAATAACATGTGGTTGTAACAAAAGTTTCGCAAAACTTGGTTTAATGGTAGAAAATAAATATAAGTATTTCTCTTGATATTTGTACACATAGCTATCTGACCTCAACCAAGGCAGAGCTTGTCCTACGGCTTGAGTATACAAATAGGAAATGTTAGGGCCGGGTGATGATGTAACCTACGAATCGCGGGTCGACTTGATTAGTTCGGTCAACCCAGTGAACCCTTACAAAATCCAACGGTCAATGGTTTAATCCTTCTAATTAATATAAAAGGACTTTTCTGGTTCGTAAACTTCTTTATGTAAAATATTATAAAAAAATAAAATAAATAAATAAATAAAAATAAATAAAATAAATAAATAAATATTACTGTTGTGTATTGGGTATATTTCCTCTCATATCGAGAATTAGCCAGAGTTTAAATAATGATTTTCTACAAATACTATAATGGCGTCTATTAGTCTGGTTTGAAAATGGGTCAGTTTGTTTATAAATGATTAAACGGCAACTTGTACAATTACTTGAATGACTCATGCACTATCAAGATACACAAATACGTACTAAATTGCGTTCATGACCACAGGTAAACGGGTCATATTGCAAACAATGCCATTATTTAGACGTTATGGATATAACTTTTAACAAGGTTCCGAAGTTAATTTTTATATCAATTTTCTATAGTTGCAACAAACAGGCAGTTCCATGAATTGTATCGTTAACTTTTCGTATTCTTCGTCACGCAGCGTATTTAAGAAATGGTTACCAACCTACCAACCTACCATTTCAACCGCCAGAAGTTATATACGAAATGTTATTCGTCATAGTTAACAAGGCAAGTCATGGTAAACGTCTGACATTCCACGCGGTCTCACGGTAAAAATACGTTTTGGAATTCATTTAAGACTAAGAACTCACGGACTGGCCTTAGTATGCTTTTGAGCAGATGTTCAATAATGTTTTTAATCAAATTACTGTTCAATGACATCTAATGACGTCATCAAAAACAATTCATAATATTGAGTAATGCTTTTGTAGTAAATTTACCATATAACTAGGTAAAACGTGTAATATTATGAATGCGATAAGATACACATTCCATAAGTGTATAAGTGAACACCAACTAAAGCATGTTTACTCATTATATACTTTTTGGTTTGAATAGGACAGCCTTGATACCTCGCACAGTAATAGCTGCCGATATTTGGATAACCCTATCTGTCGTTCTTTAAACATACTTCAAATCCAAACGAGATAAAGGTAACGAGGAGCTAACGCAAACGTCGATCAAGAAACAAACATAACAAGTGTTCGTTTCATATTATGTATTGATTATGTAAAACGCATTGTTTCGGAACATTGGTTATTTGCGCAATACGCGCGTCATCGCTTGCCAAGTCTAAGGTCGTATATTAGCAGATCTATTTAAAGCTGGTCTCTTGGTTATACATACATACTGTGGTTAAGATTACTTGGCCAGTTTATGCTAATCTAATCTATTCACGACGAGACAGACAATTTATTATAAATATAAGTATAAAGTGAAAAACTAATCAAGTAGAAAGCTAAGCAAAAAGAAAACTGTAAGGTCTGCCAAGTCCCGTGGGAAACATGCGGTTTTTTGTAAACATGTAAGTACTGTACAATTAGCGCAGTAACGACTTTAATGAAGATGGTCCACTTTAACACGGAAAACAAATTATGCAAGGTCCTGTCCTCATCTAACGTGGGTGGGCGTCACAAAGTGCCGACAATGTAATTACCTACTGACCCTGCGACGATCTCGCAAACGATGTGTTGCAAGGATGCAGCTTACTGCATGTGCAAGGTTAAATATGTACCATTCAATGATCACGAACGTAAAATGACATCGTCACGACTTAACGTGATACGAGTAGAGTAACATTCACCGATTTGGAAATGCAATTTGACTTTCACGCACACTATTTTCGGTAATCGATTATATTATTTTATAAAACCTCTTTATACTGCGTAACTTCATAGCGCGTGACAAATTGATTTTGACTATTGATCGAGCACGATTGCAAGTTATGTCCATAGAACAGAAGATGTAAATAGCAATATTGAGACAATAGTTGATGATGATACTTATGACATTAATAAATGATACGTTTCCAATGCAATTGCGTTTCTCTTCTTCCGTCTATAAAGCAAACACAGGAGAATTGAATACAAATGATCGTGTGGCTGTTCGGTGCTTTCGCACGACAATCAATGTGTCAAGGCAGATGAATGGGATGCAGTGAAATCATGATCCAGAATGGCGGTTAGTCCTGTGCGAGCACCACAATAGCCAATCAGATGCGATACTTTCACCCCTTGGTTAACCTTAATAGAATAACAACACTACTATTGTACCCCAGAACGAGTCGTGATAGTTTACAGAGGAACTCGTGACTCGTTTCCCAGTAGTCTTATTTCATTTTATTGGAAATAGCTCGTCTCTAGCAGTTTTACAATGAATGAGATTAACAGACAGGTGAAAATGAATCGTTCAAGAATTTAATGGGAAATCTAAGCATCAGCTTGTCGTTATTTGTAGATGATTACACGTGTAAAAGATAAAATTGCAGCCAGTGCTATCGAGTTGAAACGAGGCGGTAATCCATTTAATAAGGGAAAATGTGGTAGCAATGTAAGAAATTGCTGTTATGATGAGTAAAAGCTAGTAGGAGGTCCGTTAAAGTAAAATTAAGAGAGGCAATCAGATTTAATGGCGGCGGCCGGCAAAGTCTAATGGGTGTAAATGTTTTACAAGTGCATAGTGCTCCGGCCTCGAGACCGTTTCCCCGTAAATCCAACAAACATAATATATAGTAGGTACTTCAAGTTCCTTTATCTAAACATATGTGATCTATGTAGACGGTCACGTCATCATAGCAAAAAGGCCAGGTACCGTGACACTTAATTGAGCGCGTGCTTCATCGACAAAATTATAAATTCAAATTTATATCCCCATCTCTAACCTTTAACCCGTTAGGCTATTACTTAAAGTTGTTGTGATATCTGATATCTCCATTTAATTGCTTTCCGGTAAAGTCAAGTCTTTAAGCATTTTATGCTCAATTTAATATGACATTCCTGCAATTTTATGTTACCGGCAATTTCTGACTGACACTAATAATTAAGTCTAAACTACTTTGGGGGTCAGAGGGACGATTTTCTAATTATCTCTTTGAACAGCCTCATTCACTTTTATACGATTCCTACCGCGCCTTGCTACGAGTATAACAATTTTTACCTTACTCTACATTGTATTAGAAATAATTTTTGCAAAGGGGTTATTTAAAATCGAATCAGGTTCTTCCCACAACAAATTAATTTACCAATAACTTTGAACCTGAGCATCAGAAACCACTAACCTAGCTATTAATATTGCGTAGCTCCTATTGACCAACAAAACCCTGATTTGAGCTAATGCGGAATCGGAATTTATAGTAGCAAAAGCCAAAAGCAATTTAAATCAAATGATGACATAACTGCTAAACGGAACATAAACAAGAAGAGTAGTACCTTCGCGATGAATAGTGCCTCACCTTTAATAACATCGAAAAGGCACTGCGCAGTTAGGAAACAAGTAGAAGTGTGAACTACTTAGGGCTAGGTGAAGCGATGATTATAACGTCGGAGCGCAGTTTGCTGTTTAACTTTATACGTGGAGTTAATTATACATCTTCATGCATTTGCGGGTAAGATTTATCACTAGAGTTTACGAGTAAGTCCACGATGGTAATAATCAATGCTGATAAGAAGTGTAATTTGAATACTAGACTTATTATCTGTTTATGATGTTTCTAAAATCAAACAAGTTAGAAGTCGAATTAGAGGGACACTCTTATTCATAGAGCTGGGGCTGGGACAGATATCAAGCAATGTATTTTATACAGTAGTACAGCGGAAAAGTCAATAATGGCCTTGTAATGAGTTCATTAACGAATTATAATCCAAGGGAATTCCGAACCTTATCAACCTGTCATTTTATCAATGGGTGCGGTTAGATTACTTGTGGCGATGACCAATTTTTTGTTTATTTCTAACACAAAGAAATATTTATCATCAATAAAAAGGTGGGTATATCAGTTGTGAGAAGCCATATTGAAAGAAAGATATTAACAGTAAAAAATATAACCAGTTTTGATGCCGGAATGGCACGCGTGCGCTCATGGCCTTAGCATGCGCCCAAACAAAATATGTAAGCGATGACCACATAGACTCGCTACTGTTGTTCCACCTTTATGACATTATGCCGGTGCTGGCCGGGTCGTAAAAACATTACGTCCGGCGCACCTACCGTAATGTAATGATTGAGTGCGAGCTAGGGATGATCGATATTAGAAAACAATCGATATTCACTTCGATCAATGCACGATTCTGATATCGAAAAAAATGACACAGCTGTTTAGTGTACCTAAACATAAACAATTATGCCTATACTAAAAAACAAAAGGCATAATCCATATATTTTCGAGCAGTCTAAAGGATAGGGTTAACTTTAAGGTTGAGAATAAACATAAGTTTTCCATCAGTACACCCGAAATCATATACAGTTTACTTATGCTGCTGACATCAAACCCAAGGTTGACCTGTAAAATAGTCCTCATTACTTCTCCAAATATTTATTGAATCAAGTATGTACCTAGTCGAATTGGAAAAATCTATGTTTTGATACTATTCTCATGTCATCGATGTTTCGATGGAATATCATACATAGAGCAAGCGCATTACTGTGCATCTGATGATCTGATCATGTTGTGCATCTATTGAACGAGAGACGGTGCCGGGCGTCAGCTCAGCGGTATTACGGTTCTGTCCCAAACGACAGTAATATTTCTTGTAAAGTTCACGCTGCGCTCTGGTATTCGTAATCAATACAACTGTACGTAGTTTCGGTACGGTTTGATGGGATTTCAATGTTTTGCGTTGCGGTTTATATTTAACGGTACATTACTTAAAAATATAGGTAACAAAGTTCAGGCAGAGCTGTGGATACAATTATAAGTTTCACTAAAGAAACACCGACGAAATTGATTAACGGATGGCAAAACGCTGAAGAAATTGAACGTTTTGAATAAATCAGATCAAGACATTCACCGTCATAATTTATATGGCTTGGTAAGTAATGAATGTAATTTCCGTGAGATGTAATAAATTGACGTCGCAATCGTTGACACAATCATTACAGACCGTGATATCCGTTCCCTAGCAATTTTCTGTAATTGACCCCTTACTTTTGTAGTTTGTTAGATTTAACCTTTCCATTTTTTAAAATTACGTATGTTATTTTTTGAAGCAAGTCTGGACTCAAACAATACCAAAGACATAACTGGCACGGTGCCGTCATAGCCCATTCTAAAGCATAGTTTTGATTTTTTTTAATGAAGAAGTTTACGTAATATAATTTTTCAATCAATATGATTTGCTTGAGAGGCAAAGCTTTTTTCAACCTTTCCTTACAAGAAGGTTAAAAAAAGTCATGACTAACAAAGGTAATCGAACCTACATCCTTCTCCATCTATTTCGAGAACAGGTCTCAGTATAAATGTTATTTAGTAAAAAATGACTTACATTATTCTTCTGAACTATTCAAACTATTTTATGAAAAGATTCGTAAGTTATTGAGGATATTGCACATTCTTCGTTGTAATAATGTTGCCTCTTTGTTGCTAATAATTTGCATTATGGTACACAAGATGCCTTTTAAATTTCCTTTATCTAGACATCTTTGTCGCAAGATGAACATAAGCGAGATAATTCAAAGGTAAACGTGTCATTTTCTTTCATGCATAATGCAAGGCTGTCCATACGAGGCTCAATAGACGATAAAGTATCCCATACTAATACATGTATCATACGAAGATAAAACGAAAGAAAATAATGTTTAGCTAAGATCAATCTGTATTATGATTAAATTAAAGCCACTTAAAAGTTTTAAGTCCTCCATTAAAGTTAAACACCTATTAAATACTTAAAAGATCAAGTTACCGGGTTGGACATTTCCCTTCGAACACGGCTTTAATAAGCAAAGAAAGTGAACTTACGCTTTTTCCTCCTTATAACGCCCATTTCCTGGTCTCAAACTATCCCCCTTTTACTTCCTGAACGGGGGCTGCTATATCCGTCGTATTACCGGCGGGTACGATACTATCTGGTTAGTAACGGACGTCAATCAAGTGGAAGCACCGGCCGGAATTTGCCCGAACGCATTCCGAATAGGTCATTGTCCAATTTCAGTGATTGAAGGCAGTGTTCGATGAGGGTTGAGTGACGTAGCGTTTTCGGTTGATGTTATCAAAACAAACAAATCGTGAGCGCGGGTTAAGACGGTCGATCGCGTGCGTGCGCGCTGCCTGGGGCGCATGCGCTGACGGAATGCGCGCGAGCACCGGCGCGAGATGCGGAGGCTGTAGCGCCGGCGCCCGCCCGCTCCCGCGACTCCGCGACCTCTCCGTTCGAATAAAAATAGAAAGTATAACCTGGCGCATACTGAGTCCTTTATTTTTACCCTTACGTTGAACTTTATCTGAATCGATAGATCGCGTCTAATTGCATATCTACCGCTGAGATACCTCTTCCGATATACGATTAATTATCAAGTTAAGTAGTTACTTTATCACTGAATCGGATAAACTTTGAATTTGTATTGATTTGAATAATTTCATGATAGCAGTTACTTAAGACCAGTTTGAAAAATGGTTTAATTCTGATCAACATCTTTTATGTATCTAGACTAGAATGACTTTTCGAACGTCTCATACTCGTAGGTAGAATATAAACTAAGACTGTGGTATAAAACAACACATTACATGATTATTTATTTCATGTACATGTTCTAAGTCCAAAGTTAATCGGAAACCTCTTGTTGCGTAAACCAAAAAAAAAGAACATACTACCAACACAGAGGCTTACACAAATAAAGCATAACAAACTGCAGCAAACATTTTGAATAAAACCCGTCGATTAATTTAATTAAATCGGCATAATCCAGAAAGGTCTCAATATAGCGAAAGATAAAAGCCACCCAACGAATCGCTATTAGCTGGAGAAAATTAGAAACCTCCGTAAGTCAATCTGGACACGGCTTTCAGTTTAAAGTGGATTATTAAGCAGGACCCGTAAGCGTTTCAGCTTTCGAATAGCAGTCCAACAAGTGATCTACATACTGCGCGCACACCTTGCGGGGTGTCATTAAGTATATGCAAGGATGCCAATTAGATACGGCACGCGACGCACAATGCGACAGCCATGACAATATCAAACTTGTTCTTAAAAGGACTATTTCGTAGCAGGCATATGTAAACATTTGCATCTGGAAACATTAATGTAACGGTTTCTTTGACAGCATGTAAGTTCTATGCCAGGATGTTGGGGCACTTGAGTAGGTGGGCGCGACATAAAATGAAAAGGAAATTATACGGTAAAACTTCATGAGGACAATTTTGCAATATTTAATTCCTTGTTAAAGAGGCCAGTTAAAGTTTAAATTTTAGAGTAAAATGTGATCATATTTCTTTTAATAAAGATTCTGCTAATAGCCTTATTTAATAATATAGTTAGCACGGTATAACTTGTAAAAGAGGTAGTTAAACTTTCCTAGTTTTGAGTTGTAATAAGGCGCAAAATAGGTAATAATAAATTGCGTATCGTGTTCGCAGGGTATCATGTTGTCGACGCGCTTCAATAACTCATTTCACAGGTTCACTTTCGAGATCTGCGCCCACGGCACGGATGTAAACCGCAGATCACAGCTTCCTGCGCCACGGCTGATAGTCTATCTACATGGCAGTAGCTGCGGTCAGACGCCTGCTCTCACGCAAGAATGGGAGAAACTCGACGCATACCCTAGGATTATTACATTGAGATTGATTTAGACAGATAGATTGAATTAGAGACGTCCAGCTCGACACAAAGCGAGGTAATTGTGAATTCAGCCAGATTACTTGTCCGAGATAAGTTACGGAGTGAAACTGATAGATAGCGCGCACGCGAGATAAAATCAGCCTTGGAGCAGTAAGGGTCTGAACATAAAAGACGTTGGGCCAACCAAATGGTACTGCACTAACAATATTTCTAATGAGAAGTTCATAAGGCCATTACAATATAACAAGGACTTTCACAATGCTGCCATGCGGATGTATGAAGATTGATAACACAAAAGAAAAACGTGAGTACACTACCAGCAATAATTACAGCATAGCGAAAGGTGTTTTGTATCTAACATTGTAATAACGTCTCCCAAATTACAATCTACGACATTAATTCATCGTGTTCGAAAGTAAAATCTAGTAATTTACGCTTGTGCTCATGACTGACAGATCCCTAAAGTTACAAAACAATTTTCGTTTATTGCTCAATCAGAGTCGTGAACAAAAAAAACGTGGAAATTGCTATTTGCAATCGCCGTACTTCATAAGTTTTACCGATCGACTTCTGTTTTGCATGGAAATTTAGTTGAAAGCATACCTTGTTTCACTCAGTTGGTTGTCACTTTTGGCAGGTACAACAACAACTGCAATATAAAAGCTATGGTAAAAATAAAAATGCTACCTGAAAGAATAGTAAAATTGAGTAAGTATAGTAGTAAAAGCAAAGTGTTATTTTCAACGTAGCTGCGAGTTCACTAGTGTCAATCGTGCTCGTCTCCTTTTCTATCGGACATCGGCGCACGAACCAGGCTCACGCGCAGCCCTGCCGTGCACCTTCTACGACCGCCTCCCAAATGCTCATCCGTTATTTGTTATCCACCAGGTTAAACAACCTCCACGAATATTGCTCTCGTTGTACTTTCTATCAGATAACGAACACCATTATACAACCCGAATGAAATAGATTATGATTTGCCGGCCTTTTGTTACATTTGCCACTTATTGTGACCGTCCATTACGTAAGCTCCGTATCAAAATTAAGTTACAAAATAAAGAATGCAAAGGTCGCGAATAAACTTTCAAAAGAAAAGCCGTAACCACGTAGTTAAATAGTAAAATAACAATTAACGAGCCGTTGTTTAGACTAAAGTAAAGCCATGAGTACCACAAGTATTTGAAAGAGAAAAACATTTGTAAGTAGGTACATCATCACGCGTTCATTGTGGGAGCTCTATTCGCATGACGTTAGAAACTTAACATGCACACATACTCCAATAGTTTCATGTAACATATTTTTCTATCCATACTGTGCAATAACAAAAGACGTCAATTTATCATTGGCTTTCAAACCGAAAGGAACCGGTATTTTATGCACATACCAAAACGGTGACTTCAGAAATAAACGGAACAATATCATAATAACTGTACAGCTGTATACGGATTATGGAAACAAAAACATTAAGAAGAGCAACAATCAAAATGCATTAAGGTTTCTATTTCAAAAGGTCAGCAGAAACTTTCTGAATCATCTTACTTGCTCTAAAGGTGAATTCCATAATCGAGCACATGACACCACGGACGGCAGACTTGGTGAGCGCCATTTCCCTTCAAAAGTTTGGTGTTCCAGTCACAAATTGTTTTGTTTTGAATGTGAGTAGATGTGATAAAGGTCGGTGAATAACTGTGGCTTGTCAGCCTAGCCTGATATCGGCAAGGTTTATTAGAGCGCACCAGTAGGTGCGGGGAGGTAGAGGCTAACTGCAGCTATTGTTGTCCGTCCCCTGAGGGTTGGACCAACCATCGCTTTCGCCCTAATTACGCACACACGCATAATAAAAATATCTACGTAAAGCCATATTATATGTAAACGAAGGATCTTCTGTACAACGATGCTGCGGTGTGAGAAAAGTATTTATATGAAACGAAGGAACTTCTCTACAACGATGCTGCGATGTGAGAAAAGTATTTGACACCAAAGTCGCTAATTATCATTACCAAATGTAAATAAATACCTTATTTACAACAATTATTTGCTAAATATAGCAATTATTGAGGAATTTCTGAGATCTTGCAACTTGCGTCCTGTCATCAAAAATGATCTGGTAATGACAAAACCCAATCAATCAATATGATTTTCTGCAGTATTCAGTTTGTTAGTATAATATTACAAATTGGGTGTTTCAATATGTAGGTTTCCGAAACACAAACGAACAGCAGTATACATATTTTTTACCTATACAACAAACCACCCACAAGGTGTGATGTGTTTTAAAGTAACGTCATCGTTACAATCGGAGTTATTCTTGCAGACTTTCTAAGAAGAATTTTCTCTCTTTATAAAATTTCGCACTTAAATTAGTATACTGTTTAATTAAATGAAATTCCCAAGACTCGCCGGCCTATCTCTTTGCATAGTGTACTGGAAAGCTGAAAATTCCAAGAATTTATAGCTACCGTGGAATCTTTATAGAAACAAAAGTGAGAGATATCTAAGATAAATTATAGCATACCGTAGCCGTGAACAATGGGTAGCTGATTGCTGATGCGCACACGTCTGATGCTGGATTTAGCAGGTAACGTATTGTGTCCAGAATGAAGAGCATTCCTCTGCCGATCTCGCTCGTGGCTCCCCGAAGCTCGTGGAAGGGAGCCGTATATGTAGCCTGGAGGTACTTGAAAGCCTGGCCCGTATCTAGGATCTTCGTAGACAGGTATGTATTGTTGTTTAGCAATGTATCCTGACGGTTCCCCATAATTGACATAAGGATTGTTCCTATCTCTGGCAACGTATTCATTGTATCGCTGTTGGTCGTAATAATTTAGCGCCTGTAGACTTTGAGCCGGGTATCCCTGCTGAATGGGTTGTCTTCTGTATTTATCGCTGACGTCAAATGGCGTATTGTGCGGTATTGACGTGAAACGGTCGTTTGCAAATATTTCACTAACAGGCAAACTGGAGCCGTTACTGAGATTACTTCGGTTACTCCTTATACTGCTTCTAGTACTGTCACGGCCCAGTGAACCGTCACCCCGGACACTTAGTTTTACTTCCAGTCTTTTGTTTTTCATAATTGTTCAGTTGTTGTATGTAATCAAAGGATGTCTTGATGTGATAATTTTGTTAAAGTTTACTGTCTGGGCTGGTAGAATTACACTATGACATTTAAATAACTAAAATTAGAAACGCGCTTACTATCATTATAACAGATTAATTATAACTTACGGCGCTTATTATACAACAGAGTAATGTATCACGAAAGAAAGTAAATGACGGCTACAACGCTCTTCACGTGCTATGAATAATGGTTGGTGTGCAAGTAAATGATCACTAGCTTGAGAACGAGACCCTGTCTGAGTTAATTGAGGTTAAAAAATCTTAGACGAAACGTCGACACGACTTTTAGACAAAGGTTCTGTCAATTCTGTCACGAGATAGCCCGTAGACAGGCAGGAATAATAAAAAAGTTGATGGGTGAAAACTTGCAGATAGGCAGTTAATCATTGGATAATATGCATTGAAAACGTACGTTGAATGTCTACACATCAGATAAGAGATATTAATAAATAATATATGTGTGGAATAAATCTGCTGTTTTAATTGTTTGAGTATTAAATTACCTAACCAGTAAGATTAATTTTATCACTTCTATTAAAGTTACAAATTTACACTTTTTGGTACAATAAAAACGTGTATGAACAGGGATACAAAAGATAAAAATGATAATAAAATAAAAGTTGGAAATAAGTTCAATACACGAGGAAAAGAAAATGTTGTATGAATCATGCAAAACAATGAAGTAACTAAGTAAACAACTTGTGGTCACGCAATCTTTTAAGTCTGCTATTTTTAGAAAAAATAAAATTTAAGTAAGACTGAAGACTGAAGTCAACACTATGTACAAATTACAATAACAGCTATTAATTATTCAGGAATATTAATTACAGCACATCACTTCCACCAGCTGCACAGCGACCAACTGACTGTGGAGACGTTATTATTGTGGCAGATAAGATAATATCGAAGTTCAACAACATGAATCATGAGTTAACATTAACAAGTAGCTTCCCTAAGGAGCAAAGTTGACTTTGTCATTCAACCTTATTTTATGCATTGAATGCAAATCGCGATTGATTTAAAATCTAATTCTAGACACGTTGCTTTGGATCTTGAACATAAATCGCCATGAGCAACGGGTACGATACGAATGGGATCTTACTAGGTCAAGGTTGTCAGTTTCACGCATGTTTGGTTTGGACTCGTTTATTCATGTGTTTAATTATACCATAACAGTTCACTGTTGCAACTTTGAACGTTGGTTTAATTATTTCCGTTAATTAACAACAAGATCTTGATGTTACTAAATAGTTATAATGTATCGTTTACGACCACATTACTAAGTGCTAATTTTAGCCCAATTTTTATTTCAATGAGAGGTAACGATATTAAAAAAAGAGTAAAGATACGCTCTTTTGATATGCTGAAATTATCAAGAGACCAAAGTATACCATGCAGGCGTATCATTTTACTCCTTTTATCAGATGAGTGTGGAGCGGACGTTTCGACACAGTATGAGCCAACGAAGTGTTAAGAAACTTGTTTGTTACTGTTGGTAAATCAAACAAGAAGCAATTATCTACACTTGGATCTAAATAGCGTGGGTCGCGCCGCGCTACTGTTTGTATAGAGCCACTAAAATGAAGAGATCGCTTTCAGCGAAGTGTGGGAAAGATTCAACATTCTGCGACAGAGAACAGATACAGCGACAGCGACAGAGAGAAGCTATAAACAGTTAAGACCCCTGCACTCTGTTGACAGTGTTTATATTGCAGGGAAAGCGAGTGTAAGTGCAGGGTACGTAACATACAATATTAGGGTAAACGGAGCAAATCCAACTTCCGCGTCGCTAATGCACTAAGTGCTAAATAACGTACTAACTCTGCACACGTAAGTATTACCCGTCACAACAATAACATGACCTTCGTTAACTACTTGAGCTCGAGCGACGTCGCTAGCATACCATAATAATGACAGCTACTTATTTACTTTTAAAACTACTTAAGTAAAGTAATTGAGCGCAGTGAAGGCGTTGTAACGCATCCATTAATTATCCACATGCTATTAACAACTTTCATCACAAAGCACCACACTTCACACACTCCGAATAAGAACCCCGAGTAAATTTTCACTTTTTCCAAAATAAGCACGGACGTGGACAGTGTCTGTGCGATCCGTTTTCATACTAATCGAATGCGTCTATAACGCTTGATTCAGTGCCAAGCCAACGTAGATATCTCTGCTTGGTCACAGATCATGAATTCTGTTATAGGCGGTATGTAGTATGTCACGCGACACGAACACTTGATTATTAAATTTCACAAAACAGGTGTTAGAATCATAAGCGAACTCGGCACTGGTAGAGGGAGCACTGTGGGGCTTCGTCACAGCGAAATGGCACGCCGCGCGGGAGATAAGCTGATAAGGGGCGATACCGTTTTTATACACAGTGGACATTGCATACTTTATGCCAACATATTGCCCAACTGCTCGCACTTCCTCAGCAAAAAGGATAAGCAATATTTTGCTTAATTCAGATATGTTGGTGTTCCGTTTGTATGAAAATCAAGCGTGCCACTTTTTGTAACTTAAGGCAGGCGCCGACGAGGAATTATCCGCGGCGTACTTTTTTGTCCGTCAAAATAGATCACTTACAAACTGTATCAAGAAACGCACACGGACGACTAAAAGTACGCCGAACAAAAAGTCCGCCAAATAACTGCGGACGCCCACGGAGCAGAGTACAGTACGCAGGTGTCCGTGAAAAACATAGAACGAACGATCTATAAGCAGTCAACGCACACGGCGGACTTGAGTCCTTTAATAATCGATTCGAAGTAAACCACCAACGAAACCACCACGAAATAAACCCAGTATTCTCTTCAGAACGTCTTCTGTTTTTCTTAAACTTCATGTAAATTCCAGCACAACGTAATTTCAGAATATTTAAATACTCTCGCACAACAAAACTCATCGCACACGTGTGCCTTAAGTCCGCGGTAAATCCGCGGAGAAATTTGTATTCGCGGAGCGTACTTTTTTCTCCGCCGCGGAGAATAGTCCGTTGTTTGCGCAGGCCTTTACAGTGAACGTCACGATCGCTTTTCAGTAATAGGAATTAGCCTATTCCTAAATAAGAAAGGCGAACCCTGGGACTCCACACACTAGTGTGGGTTCACAACCGGGATAGACCCCACGGATAATGATGATGATGAATTAGCCTATTCCTGATAGATTTTAATTTTGTTCATACTTAGTAAGAGGAATTATGCGTCTGAATAAACTTCATTTCGACATTCATTCCCTTATCGGTTTAAAAATGAAGCAGCCTCAAAACAGGTGCACTGCTCTTCTTTTTGACACTCGCAATTCTTTCAATTTATGTCTGTGGTTCCTATTGAAAATCTTTTATCCATAAAAACTACAGGAACCGATATATGAATAAATACGTACAGAGGCGTTAACATCAACCTTGGGGCATTTTATGCTGCTGACATAAGACCCATTTTGCAATGGTTTTGGTGAACGCCCATGTACGTGTGATTCATTAAATGGATCCGGAGTCCGTAGAAGCAGGGCTTTCTTATAAATCGTAGCAAGTAACTAGAAGGAACAAGAAAGAACACGAAAAATATCAAACTTAATACATGAAAATGATAATTCATGTGTTAGTGGTCACAGTTATAGACGTACTGAGTTCAGGACAACTGGGGAACTCAATAATATTCCAACACTGAGACACTACTCGGGACTATCCACAGATGGTTAGCGACTAGGTAAACTTTGCTACCAGAGATTTCAAATAGGCCTTATAATGCCTTAGACATAGCCAGATTTTACGAATGTCATTACTACATGAACCGATAGCTATAACTAGATAGATATAGTTGGGACCAACAGCTTAACATACGTTCTGAAGCCACTTTGAAATCAAGTTTTGGTTTTATTCAACGAACCAAAATAATCCTTACCTTCGCTACCCGAAAGTGGATTGGCAGTCAAAACCAGCTTTAGTACCCACCCACATTAAGGAAAGTGATATTTTTCTGAGCGTTGTCTCTTTTATCCCGTCATCTAACACAGTGCACTTTCCTTCTATTTCCTTTTTTTCTAAATGTCTTATTTATGTTTGTTTTTTTCACTGACTTACTTTTATTTTTGAGACTTTAAAAAGTTACTAATTGTTTGGCAATCAACAAAAGCTAAAGTCTAAGATAATCTTTGCCTGATTGTGTTTATAATTTGATGATAGTCAAAAAGGCCGCATTATTTATAAGTATACCTTACTAGTTATATAGCTAGTAAGGTATATAACAATATATATATAGCCTATGTCACTCCCTGGTAATGTATCTTTTTATTGATGAAATTTTTAAAATCGGTCAAGTAGTTTCGGAGCCTATTCAATACAAATCTTTCCTCTTTATATTATTAGTATAGATGTATGCTGTAAGAAACAAAAAAATATATAAACATTAAGAACCTCAACCCTACTACGGTAGTCCCGAAGTACTCCATTTTAATTAAGCTCAGTCTTCAAACGTGATGTCACTCACACTGTGAGTCATTGTTTTCAAATACTTACAAGGAATATTGTTTAAATAACAAAAACCTTTAAAAAAAGTTTAAAACAATTTAATGTTGAACCGAGGCATATCGCAGACCAAACCAAAATTATGAACAATGACCTTTTTTGCGAGCTCACCAAATAATGTACGAAAGTCACGTAGCAGTGGACTCATAAAAATATAAATGCTAAGGCGCCTTTGTGTGTGGTGACGCGAGAGTGACGGACGGGCCCGGTCGATCCACGCTCGCGATCGCAAGACGACCGAGTGTGGTCACGACCGTGTAAAATAATGTCGCAACGGTCGACTATCTCAGCCGGAGCGTGCACTACCGATGTCACCTGCCTATTTAACTGTCCTTATTTACCGCTAAATGCTTTCTAACACAACTAAAATACAATCTTGCAAGAACTTACCGTCAGCGACGTCTTCCACCGTTTCCTCGTCATCAGACTTTTGATCATCCTGCTGCTCTCTCTTTTTAATCGCCTGCAAAAAATATCACTTTTAAAATACTGGCTGGCTTTAGAAAGGAAGTATCGTGCAACTGAACAGGCGAAGTGTTTACTGCATAATAAAATGTATCTCGGGCTACATCGACAGCGACCGGTAAGGAAGTTGACATAAATTTCGCGATAGCTTGTAAGTGAAATGGAATGATCATGCCACAATACGTAAGCGAGGTAAGCCAAAACTAAATGGAGCGGGCATCTAAATTGAAATCTCGCGTTGAATGTCTCTTTTATCTTCATAGGCATCTCACCCGGGCGAGCCATCCTCCAGCGGCTTTCAAGCACCTCATTTTAATAGGTACCGATAAGGTGTGGGTAGTTGTTGGTCTGGTGTTTATTGGCGATTTATTTAACACTACACTGGTATTGAGAAAGCGGCACTTCACTTATCGATTAATCGCGGTACACGGAGCATTGTTGTGAGCTGCACGATGCAAGGTACTCATTTCTGCGAGCCTCGCGGAGGGTCTACGGCGAGCGATGTGGTCGAGGGCCCGCGCGCATCAGCCCGTAACACCCGCCGTATTCCAACAATTACCACGGTTGGGTCGAGATTACAGACAGAGAGCGATTTATGCCCTAATTTAAGACTTATTTGCGCACTCGTTTTGTATTTATTCCAATTATTTGAACACAGAACGAATTATCAAGATGATGATAGGGCATTTTAAATTAGTTTATTGAACTATTTAATTAATTAGCGTCGGAAAAGGAGAGCGGGCTTCTTCGCCGCCGTCCGCGTATAATATGGTCGCAACCTACGGGTGCGATGTGAAACAATCTCACGACTATTGTTTCTGCTATTCTCCATCGAACAAGAAATTTCGAGCTTGCTGTCAGCTTTTACCCTTTCGCGCGGCGCCCGGTACTTACGTCTCCAATTTAGAAGTCATGGTGATGAATTACTCACGATCGCAACCAGTGTTTTTTATTTACCAACGCTAAAATCTAAGACGATAATTGGAATCAGTTGATCTAAACACGGAGCGGATATTAATAGCATAGATCATATTGGCGGGTAAGGGGATATGAAATATGTTAGTTAAGGTGAAATGAATACGACAGCAAGACAGCGTCGGTGGTAAAGGCAGTCCCTCGTAGACTGTCGCCCGTAACGAGCTCTTTTAGAGCATTTAACGAATGTATATCCGTAACCTCGTTGATTGATATCATTCAATGTACCACACAGAGCTTTATCTCATCGTAAATTGGCTGACAAAGATTTCACTCAGTAACATCAAAAAAAATAGCGGTAACTAATAGTTTTGTTCCATTTACTACCTATCTCTCTGCAAGTATAACCATAGACTTTATAACGTCTTGAGATTTTGTTATCACAGGATACGTGAGCATCTGATAAAATAACTCTGATAAAGAGAGAACTAAACCCAGGAACTGAATTGACGTTTGCAGATAGTACGATGATAAAAAACAGGGGAAAGCTGGATTTAGTTTTTAAACAAGGACAAGTGTATGTTTCTTTGTTTAGGCAGTAACAGGAAATTTAAAACTACGCGTAATAAGAGAATTATTGGCAGGACTTCCGTCCTGAATATCGAAGACATTTTACTAGACACCCAACTACCATTGTTTGATGCTGTGGAGAGAGTAAACTCCTGCGAGTATGTGCCGGGTTGGGGATTATTAGCCTTTTGTATCTGACCCTGTGGAATGTGACAATGACAAGCACACTCCCTGGCACTGGGGCGTTTCTGTTAGCACAATTTTAAGACTATTACCGACAATAGTATCGTTTACGCCTCGCACTTAGTTTGGCACCTCGAACTCCACTCGATCTTATCTTAGAGCAAGAACCAGTGGATGGTACTTGTGACTAGGTTTAGCCTCTGGAACTACTCGCCGTTAGTGAAAACATAACATGACGAACAAACTTTAGCAGGCCGGAGGGGCATCTGCATACCTGTTTGATGAAGGATTGCGATCGATCGAATTTAAGTCATAAAATTATGATTTTATGACTTAATTTTGATAGTAATTAGTGTGTAAGACAAATAGTATGAATCAGAATAGATATTTATTTAAAAACATGATTTAAAATATTAGCACAATAATCATGCAATACATATGGAAGGTAAGTAATGGAGTTAAGTACATACATGCTATTATACCATTACAATAAATAAGTGTTTCAGGAGAGCGGAAACGATGTCTGAAGAACGTCGTTCATTAATATTTAACGGTAATCAATGAACACGATAATTAACATTTATTTTTTATAAGTAAAAGGGGTTTGTCAATTTCTAAATGTTCATCGGAAGTTCATGTATTAGGCTGAAAATTGAATGTAGTCATTTCTGTTCTCCTGATTGTGTTAGCTCGCTACAAGAGTAGGTACACAATGCATGCGGGTACATTCGCATTTTCGTCATTGAATTAAACGCTCTAAAAATTCGGAGTAGGTAGCGGAAAATTGGATCTGCGAGCCATTTACGAAGACTAGCGAAGTGAGCAATGTCAAAATGGTAATAAAATTACATAGTCTAGTACGGGGATAGGCAAACTTTTTCCTCTGCCATATCAACTAACAAAATCTATGACGGGCCAGATAATTTTTCATTATACTGTAGAACTAGATTCCCTTAAAGGGATAGATTACAGGATATTTGCAACAAATTAACTTTTATGAACTAGTGGTCGAAAATGTACGGTTAACGAGATTTAAGCGTTTTATTTTTGTTTGCGGTCGCGGGCCGTAGTTTGCCCATCCCATGCCTAGCAAGTCGTTAAATACCTATTTACATATAAAATTATCAACGTTATCGCGTCGAATAACAGAGCGTTTGATTACAAGTCGGGTAATGCAAATCAGTATGCACCTGCGCAATAAGATCGCGCGCGCGGCCCGCGTCGATCTGGTTGACGCGTTTGTTCTTGAGGTGGTGGGGCGTGTCGCGGCGGTGAAGGCGGCCGCCCGCGATGGCGGCGACCCCCGCGCCCCCCGCCCCCGTGACGCGGGGGGAGCCGCGCTCCTCCACCGTGGTGCGCCAGGCCACGCGGCGACCACCATGCTACACCCGCCACCGGAACCACCGTATTATCATAGTGTAATCATTTCTTTGATAAGTCAGAAAGTTTCCATTTGTAAAACCCTTTTCAAAATTCTTTGAGTTCTTACTAAATTTCAGCGCAATATTCATATTTGATGCTACTATTGCCTTGAAAGCAGAATCTTGCTCTGTGGTAAGTCAATATTCCCCTCGGCCAACCTAGATGTTTCTTTTGACCCAAAAAGATCAAAGTAAACAACCAAGTTTTGCAATATTTTTTTTAGAACTTTATGGTCTTACCAATAAATTATTTCACTAAGATATTACGCTTCGATATCCATATAACAATGTTCAGAACTTTGACGTGAAACACATAAAGACTCGTCTATGAGTAGAATGGACTGATAGTCGAATATTCTGAACATCATCATAGTTAAACCATTTCATTGATCAATGGGACGACGAACCTTTTTTGGTAGTAAGTGGCCACTGTTGTAATGTACTCCGTAACTAATTTCAACAAATATAACTGCTCATTTTCAAATTGCTAACGAGTCGTTTGTAACGACATATTTGAAGTTTTACTTTTATTAACAGTAGCTATAAGAATTCATTTGAATTCAAATGAATTTTAGTTATCACAATGTGCTGGCTCATTCTCAAAAAATGATTACAATGGTTCTCACAGAACGTGAGTCAAATTAACTTTTTATGGTTCACGGGCCACGGCTGAAGTTTTGAAATAAGTATGCAGATGCGCATAATCACAGCTTTGAAGGGGTCATTTTAATTAACATTGGAATAGAAATAGTAAATCCCATTTATTCATCACAAGTTGCAGATTTAGAAAAGTATGGACTTACGACACAAGTGGCAAGTTGTTCATTTTAGAAAACCCAGTATGCGTAGCAATAGGGGCACTTTTTAAAATAAAGAAGCCCTGATGAATAAATCTTAATTTATGAATGATGACACTTAATTGAACATTTATGAGCTAGTCATCCCCTCGATCTATCATAGAAATACTGCTACAATTCAATAGGTCATTAGAAATGATCATCAGAAATATCAACAGCAATAAATGTTAATAAATTATCAGTTTTATCTAAGTCAGTAACAAGCTCCACAGAAATCTATGTTCTCATTCTCATCACGCAATTTTTTCTCTAAAATACAGTTAATGATGTTAGAAATACAGTTCCCTCCAAGATATTATAAGAAAATTTCTAAAGAAAGTCAATACGGACACCGTTGAAGTGTGACGAATTACTGCAATACGAGATAATAAAACTAGTGCAGCAAAAACTCCGATAATATCAAATCCAAGTGGATATTTGATTCTAAAATGCAATCCTCAATGTTCTCTTTTTAATTTTTATTTACTCTACTAAATCCGATTGTACTAGAAACACCTTTTTAACGTGTTTTAAACGTCAGGAGTTTTTTCTGAGATCGAGATTATGTGAACCCTTACAGGATATTTAATTTTATAACACGTACATATCTGAAAAAGAGTGTTGGTTCGTTACCGGTAGTAAAATAACAAAATGGAAGAAATAACTATAACGTACGATACTAATTTGGATTGTACATAGGACAGCAGAAAAGTATTACAAAATTTCCCAAAAGTTCAATTTCAAAAGTGAAATAATTATTCTGCAAACTTGTACACGTCACATTATCTGACTTCAACAATATTTAATTGACAAATTGATTAGTATAATCATCATCCAACTATGTTAATTCGAATAAACTTAATTGTGTCATGATAATGCCGTGTTTGTCGAACTCACCTCTAGCTCGTCGGAGTCTTCGTTCTCATCATTTTCGCCTTCTGAGGATTCCCTGTCTGCCGCCTCATGAATGTGACTTTCGTCTTCCTTCGCCATCTCGAGAGGAACTTGCGTCTGAGTTGCGTTTGGAGTCTGTTAATATAAACAAATAGTTATTACAAAATACTAGGATTACCATATTTTTATGCGTGTTAGGTGCTGATGGCTTAACAACTTTACTTATTAGTTGAGTTTTCGTCCACTCAACTAATCAGTAAAGTTGTTAAAGTTGGTATCAATCTTAACACAAGTAATTACTTGTTAGATTTAAACAATAGTACATTGTTCACCGAGAGGAGAAAGAGACCGATTACCGTCGAGGGTGTTAGGCGAGGGCTTTAAAACACCCGAGATCGGGAATCGCACTTTCTCTCGAGTGATACATAGTGCTTTATACTACACCTCCGAAGAAAATAAAAAACTAAATCTTTACTAATTGAAATTTATATTGAAATTGTTGCAGTTAGTGAAGCTTAATATAATACTTTTTCCATTAATGTTTGTTTCAACTGCGGCGGAGTTAAAAAATCTTCGTCATCACTATCACTACTTATCATTTTGATAGTTTTATTTTGCTTTCTACGAAAACTGAATCCTCAAACAACACACAAATTGAAAATGGCGCCAATGGCGTCTGCAATTTTCACATGTTCTTTTTTCAAATTGATTATCCTGCCGCCGCAGGGTCGCACTGCCAGCCCGACACCATCCGACACACAGCTAGTGGCCAGTGTCATTTTGCGAACTTGGAGATAAAAAACTCACTGTAAAAACTTTTTGGCTTTTGATATTTAGGTTACCGGCGCATAGTCTCACCCAAAATTAAAAAAGAAAAACCACGTAAGAAATGGATTTTCATACACTTTTCTCTCCCGCTCAGATGCGTTTTCTCCCCGCACATTTGTTCGATATGCAATGACGTACTTTCTACCGTAAATTTGATAAAGTTTCAAGGTACTTTCCGAGCAGGTGTAGTATAAATAATTTTACATAAATTAGGTACACCAAAATATCTGCAGACAAATCCTGAAACTAACGTTATCGCAAAACACTCTTTTATTTGCAGTAAAATAAAACTTATGGATACTACTTGCAGTTTTAAATTTTCGAACACGACGTTTCGACTACTTTACAGCAGTCGTGATCACGAGCGGACCATCCGTAAAGTTGTATTTGGAAAGTAAAATTCTGCGCAACAGACACAATAGCATTGAAAAGAAGAATTTTCAAATAAAGGCGAACTATTTCTCTAGATTCTAGAGGAATAGTTCGCCTTCTAGAGTCTAGAATAATCCCTATATGAAGTGTACTGCGGTTTGGCAATTCAACATATACTTTTGCAATTCGATGAATTGAATGCACTTTTTGACGTTGGATCGTTTGTCTGTCTCCACTCTCCAGATATAATCCAAACTTAATCAAATTTATAAAAAATCTAGTAATGAATGGCGAAAAAATTTATTGAAATACGTACTTCATAAGAAACAACCGTCTCAACCGGCGCAGGAGTGGCTTCCGGCGGCGACAGGGGCAGCCCGTTGGCGGCGGGCGGCGCCGGCGCGTCTGCGGGCGCCGCGACCACCTCTGGCGAGCGGCCCAGGAGCTTGTGCGCCTTCGCCTTTAGTTCCCGAGGGTGAGGCGTGTTTTGCCGCACGAATGGAGTCTGCAATCATTGTTATATGTTAGAACCGCCTGATTTATTTTAATAATCTATATTTATTTATCCCCCTTTGAATTACATTGATCAACATGCTGACGATTTTTAAACAATAACAGTAGTTAAAAAAAATTTGCTTTTTAACATTTGAGCATCAATACTCAAACCAATAATGGCTTGGACTGATATTTGATAGGTGCTAAAATATAACATAAATACATACGAAATTATTGTCTATGTATGTTATCGAACCCAGTTCAGAAGGCAAGATCACTACGCTCAAACGTGATGAAAGTTTGTTTTTCATATTAATAAAAAAATTAAGTAAGAATTTACATGAGTATGCGTACAGTTCGGTACGTTCATTCTTCGATATACTTTTGGTAATTTAATTTTCTTCTTTTTTATAATAATATAAAATAAATGTGAACAAGCAAAACATGCCATGCTGATAAATAAAATCTAATTAATTTACATCGGGAGTTAGATTTATGAAACGGACTGTACGACATACTTTAGAAAATATAGGCACTTAGATCAGAAGGGCATAAGGTAGGTAGGTGATATCTGAATCAACTAAAACAGGCAATGGAAAATAGTATGCCTAAATCTAAAAATTACAAAATGTTGCATGTACTTACAAATACAATATATTTTAATAGTATAGTATAAGTCAGCATATTATTTGTATTAAGTTAAAATTCATATGAGCATTATAAAAAGTACTAAAGTTAGTTTCTATTACTATAGTTAGCAAGCATTAGTTCTTGTTATCCTTCTATTGCCTTCGGGCCAGCAATTAACAATATTAAATCGCATTATAAAATAATACATTAAATGAAACTAAATTACAACCCAAAAAAAATGCGTCTGGCTAATGAAATAACATTACTGCATCTAAAATAAGGGCAGCTTTAGTAAAGCATTGTAATAACACGTGTATCTGGCAAGTTCTTTGTAATCGTGTCCTCTCGGATATGTAGGTCGCCGAAAATTGTAATGCTCATTTGACCTGAACCTATCATTTAATGAATTAGGCGCGGCTATGTGAATCACAGGATATTATATCATACGCAGCCTCTCGCCCGCGACAGAACGACGTCTGTCATACCAGCTTATCTATTAAGTACAGTTCTAATACGGAAGGTGTGGTGTCTGAAAACTAGTGAGATTAAATTAAAGTTACGCAAGCTCTTTAGAAGTGAACAGGTGAAAAATAGAGACCTTTTTAGTTTTAAATTTTTCGAATGCTAGGAAGTGATGAGTAATAAAAGGTAGACAGGTTTATAGGTAATTCTAGTTTGCAGCAGGTCTGATTAGTTGCTTGTAAAGAGTAATAAAATGCATAAAAATGGAATGTCTAACAGAACGCTATTCTAATGTGGCAGTAAGTCTACTCTCAGCGAAACCAAAAAAATATCTAGGTTTACAAGTCAATTCTATAACATTAAGGAGCATGAGGTTTAGTGGCGGATAGCGTAAAGTAACTCGTAGAAAGTGCAATCACAATGTATTGTTTGCCATTTGAATTAATTCGGTATTTGATCAATGATGTGTCCAACTGTCCATGGCGTATCCTCGTCTAAATGTCAGGTGTCGCAGTCTTATCTACAAAGATTATGTATTGCATCACCTGCGATAAAAAATATAATAAAAAATTCTTTATGTTTCAGGTAATTTGCTTGCTTTGATGAATATAATGTATTTTACTTGTAGACAACTAAAGAAGCGAGGGGTAACACAAAAGTGTTATCTCATCTAGGGTAAAAACCCTAGACATAAAATGAGACAGCATCTATTTCATTTTTGAGATCTAATGGGCATCAAAAATTTAGCCATGAATATTTCAGGGCGAGATTGCAAACATTTCAATGGTCACTTTGGATTTAAAGTCTTATAACTGTGTACAGATCCCGTCACGTAAAAATAACTCTAGGCGACAGTGGAGGGGATGGCTTTGCGCACGGGTTCAGTATCCATCGGTCAATTTCATACCACCAATTGGGACCTTTATTCGCTCACTGCGCAGGTCCTGTGATCATTTTAGATAACGGGAACGTAGACCAAAGAACAGACGTCAATACTATTGTTTGTGATTGCACCCCTCGAGACGCATTGCCGCATACCTCCGAGAGGTTAGTTATAGAGGACGAGAGCCGTTGGAGCGAGCTCCTCCGCTGGGTGGTGACCAGCTTGCGCACTGCGCTTATGGGCCGCCGGAACACTAGCATCGACTGTGACGCGGAGAAATGGTCAGTCTCTGTCTCAGTCGGCGTCGTGTCCTCATTTTCCTCCTGAATTGATGTCACCTTAAACCAAACATTCCGTTTGTTTCCAGGTACAGTTTTCGTCGTTGCCGATTGTTGGTTACTTTGCAGTTTTGTGGGTTTACAGTAAATATATTCACGATCACAAATATAAATCATTCATTTCTGACATACCTGTCTAATTATTTTGAATACCACAATAGAACTCATAAAAATAAACAAATTGAAAATAACTCTAACATTAAAGGAATAAACGAATACAAGACCCTAGCTTAATAATAACATCAGAGTACAAAGATAGAAACTAGAAAAATTCGCCTAGACTCAAACTCAAACTCAAACGTTTATTTGCCAAGAACACAGTAAAACAGTGACTGGCCTGTTGGCGCAATGGCAGCGATCCTGCCTTTAGCGCCGGAGGTCGTGGGTTCGATCCCCACCCATGACAAATATTTGTGTGACGAGCATTTATATTTGTTGTGTGTCTGGGTGTTATTATCTATTTAGAAATATTTAAGTATGTTTATCAGTCTCTGATGCCCATAGTACAAGCTCTGCTTAGTTTGGGGTCAGATGATCTTGGTGTTGTCCCAGATATTTATTTATTATTATTAAATAAAGATGACATTTAAAAGTAAGCGGGATACCCCGCTTGAGTCCAGTCCAGAGATATTGTAAACCCAAAACAAGTTTAAAAGAGTAACTGCTAAGTTTCTCGCCAGGTCTTCTCAGCAAGAAACAACTCCGACGCGGTGGCACAGAATGAGCGGTGGTAGAGTCGCATTCTGTCTGTTTACTGTGTATTGTTATTGACGACCGACTTGGTGTAATGGTTAAGAAGTTGGCTACTACACCAGAGGTCGCGGGTTCGATCCCCGCAAAGTACAAACATTTGTGTGCATGAACATGTCTGTTTGTACTGGTCTGGGTGTCTCCTATGTATAATAAGTATGTATTTACAAAAGAAAATGTATTTAAGTATGTTTATCCGTTGTCTAGTATCCCATAACACAAGCTTTAATTAGCTTACTTTGGGGCTAGATGGCGCTGTGTGGAATAATGTCCAGGAATATTTATTTATTTATTTTATTTATTCATATATCCATATTATTCTGGTATTTATGTCTATTATTCAGTATATTTTGCTGTAAATTTGACGATTTGAAAGTACTGATACAGTCTATTTGAACAAAGTTATTTAAGTTTGAGTTTTGAGTTTGAGATCAGGTCGAATTTTTTAGTTTCTATCTTTGTTTAGAAAATAATGCATTGTTAAATGCTAAAAATCAGAATTCACCTAACATCAGAGTAGTTACTAACTGCGCAATATGCAATACATAACTAGTACTCATACCTTACTTATTATTTTATGAACATACCGTTTTCATTAATTATTCACGGTTCGTTATTATTAACTATATATTATGATCAATACCACTTGTCGTACATCTGTAATAAGATTAAAAGGGCAGTAAGCAGCGAGCCGCATATCGTTATATTAATTTGTTGACATTATATTAAAAATTATTAAAGAAATTGCCTAAAAAGGCTAAAAACTGACTGACATGGGAAGCGAAGTAGACATTTTCCCTTATGCTCTGATAATATTGCATTTGAATTCAGCTACCAGGTTTACCAGTGTAAACCCACAGTTACACAGTTGTCATGAAGACAGCGAGAAAATAGGTATCTATTGGGTCCGCATTTTAGATACTATTCAGTTAATATATAATGAACAAGAGCCTGTACACGTTATAACATTCAAGAGTTCAAGAAACATAATATAAACATGCAAAAAAAATAAAACATAAATAATAAAAGAATACGTTTATTTATGAAATAGCATAAATAAAAATAGATAATAATCATTAAAAACTAAAAAATAATACTGAATTCATAAAGGAATTAAAAGCAGTTACATACAATTGATTCTTAATCGCCATTTTGTTCGACGAGATAATAAATACATTAATACAGATTGTTAAAAAACAAAGAGCATTCACTTAAACTTCCGTAAATTACATTCAGTATACTGAACATTTTCACTCTAACGCTACAAGTATTGTACTCAAAGTTAAGTAGGCTCTGTGCATTGAGAATCTATCGCGTACATTTCTGAACCAAGTCCTAGTGCCCTTACACCCATTTCTAACTGTGTTGCCAAAATTGTGGAAGCGAACACCAGCATAGTTTAGCGCCGTGTAAGGTTGCCTATATCTACTCCCCGTTGGGACGTAAGGTGTATATTTATAACTACAGTGTGCTATACTAAAGCAGCACCCCATGCTCACCTCTCTGGATTCTGGAACGTCCTCAGTGAATTTCACAGAATGTGTCCGTGACGCCTCCTTCTCTTCCCAGTCTTCGTTGTCGGAATCTCGGTCGCGTATCGTTTCTGTACACATGAATATATTTGAGTAACTTTTTAAAAACATAAAATAAACAATTTCTTTAGTTCAACAAAAAAAGTGTTTTACTTCTAAACTTCATATTTCAATGATTTCACTAATAGGGCGTGTCGTCAATTTTCGAGACAGAGAATATTATTACCATTGATAGTGATATAAGTCCTAGTATACATTTAAAATTGTTGTTCTGGCACCTCGCACGAGTACTGCCATAATGCTAATATTATTAAATAGATTAAAATATCAAAATGGAAACTGCTGAATTATTAGTTAGAATGTAACACTGGCAGCATAAGCTGCATAATTGTGCATAATTTCCTTTTAAGTTGTGTCGTACTATACCTATTGCTGAAATAGGAGTTATACAGGGTTATAATTAATTATTCTAGATAGGACATCCACAAACACACAGACGAACACAACATGAATGCAACAGCCACGAGACGAGACATCAAATACGTTACAAATGGGACTTCGAGCAATAAAACTATAGCATAAACCATTAATTTCAAAGATAAGTCTTGATTGGACTTGAATTGTTGAAAGCTCTCCTGAGCCAACGCGTATAAAACACAAACGAACACATTTCTCATCTGGTTTCCCGCAATGCTTTACGCTTATTTATTGCACGCAGTTTGTCGACTGTATATCCTACACTTATATAAATAGTGCCTTATCAATAAACCACTAGGTTGTGCATTTTGTACAAGTGAAGGCATATCCGCGAGAGAAATACAAAGCGGCTGCAAGATATATCCTAAGGCTATAATTATACGGAATGGTACAAGAAATATCTAGAACTTTATTGATTAGCTCAATTTAAATAATTATTTGATCTTCATTTATTTTAGAAGGTTGTTATAGTATTACTATTTATACTAAATCATACTTCATTATAATTCGTAGAAAAAGTATTTACTAGAAATAATGAACTAAAAAGTAGAGGGACAAAAACTATGAATGCTTGAGCATACTTATTAAACTTGGGAACGTCATGTCATTCCCAAGTTTAATAAGTATGCTTTTCTATTCAATAATTATCGCTGAAAAGAGAATGACTTCTCTCAATGATATTAAATGAAATTCCCACGATACTCGTAAATTCTATTATTCTTGCTTTCACACGATTTTCAATGGGCCGCTTTACATGTGTAATTATCACAATGAATTGTACTTTTTTTAATAATAACTTTATAAGGTTTGATAGTAAACCCTTACTTTTCAGTTACCAATATAATATACTTGTATATTTTAGTGAACCTTACCTTTAATTTGATCTAGCTCTTGCGATCGTGACATAAATCTGTGATCCCTGAACCAGTTGCCACTGCCGACCTCTGTGTGATCCAGCTCTATTGTTGTGTGATAAGTGTCAAAAGTGGCTTTTAGTATGTACACGGCAAAAACAAAACAATAAACAATATAGTGACCATTTACAAAATAAAGCTAGGCGATTCAGGATTATGCAAATAAATTTTACGAATGCCAGGGGGTACAAAACTTCATTTCGAAGCGTCTGGAGATTCGTGTCTTCACAGGTAGGTCAGGTTAGGTATAATATACAGGTTTCCAATGAATAGGTTATAAATGGTCACTGTCGTTTGCAGAATTAAAATCAAAGCACAAGAAGCATTCACAAGGGCGTATTGAACCACCTCACATCACAATATAAATAAAGTTTAATTTTACTTACAATAATTAAAAAATTAAGAACTTACAATAAATATTAATATTAAAATTTTGCAAAAATATATATAATGCACTCTAGGAGATCAGAACATTATTATAATAATCTCTACTTAATTAAAGTGTGCACAAGATGCTTAGTGAAAAAACTAATTTACTTGCGATGCTCGATATCAAGAACATGTTTATATCAATAAAAATAAAATAAGTGTCATAGTACTTAATATATTTACAAATCAATTGAAACTACATTACACATTTTGGTGATAATATTCTATGCAATGCTTCTTTTTATTTCTTTACAGCATTTACATTTTTATTAGCATAAATCGAGACATGCGAAGTACTATGAACACCGAATTTAAATTATTTAAATTGGTAATGATGTGACAGCATCTACTGCATTTGCTTGTGATGGATCGCTTTAAAATTCTTCACTCGTCGACGGTCACGTAATATCAATTCAACAAGTTATGAAAAAAACATATGTCTTTAAAATATTATTTATTTCACCACCAAAAGCAAAGGTAATGCTGTCAGCTTTTGGGCATGTAGGCTTCCAGTGAACAAGAACCATGAACAAAACACCAAAAGCAGTAAACTATTGCAAAGGTTGTTTTCTTACCCGGCTGCTGCGTGTAACTCAGCTGTGGTAGGAGGAAGCATGTAAGGACGTTCTCTCCAGTAGTTTCATCACGGTCCGTTTGGAACGTCAGAAGAGGTTGAGCTTGGTTCTCTGACAACCAAACGGCTTTTAGCTCCAAATTCACTAATGTATACGGTAAGTACTGTAACCTGAAACATTTCAATGAACTCATTTTAAATTCTTTCTTTATATCATTGGGGCATGGCCATAAACTTCAATGACTAAACACCTTTCGTAGCAAGTAGAATACACGTCCATGAACCAAACTCATAAAACTAGTCATGACTGCGTCAAAACAACATTGATTGGAAAAACTTTCAAACAATATAATGAAATGAACGTCTGAACGATGCTGATATAATTAGGAGTTTGGGAATATTGCTCTGGAACAATTAGATGCCGGCGAGAAGTCGGCAAAGTCAGTAAATGTAATATTGCGGTACTATAGTGTTTGCGATCCAATTTAGCAAATGAGTATTTGTCAGACGGTCAAAATTGGTGCGCACACAGACAGCTGGTACTTTTATTCATTGTATTGCAGCATTGTTTATACATGCTACTGGTGAAAAGAAATTCGAAAAGGAGTGAAATTCTTTTTCTTACCTGTTTCCACTGACATCCAAAACATGCAGTGATTTACAGTTTCCCAACTCGTTTGGCAGTCTCGTCAGCTTGTTGTCCCTTAAACTTAGCACTCCCAACATAGTCATATTCCCAATTTCTAGCGGTATTTCACCCAAGGAGTTTCTATCTACATTCAGTACTGTCAACTCATTGAGATTCCCTATCGACTTAGGCAGCCCCATTAAAAAATTCTCAGTTAATATAAGCTCTTGTAGATTTGTACACCTGAAAAATAATACAGATTAATTTGAATTGTAAACATCAAGTGAGTGTACATCATCATTTGAGTGTACAGCATCTCAAAATAGCAATTTTAATTATAAACCTTTGATTACTAACCATCCTACACTATCATTTAACGTATGTAATCTATTTTGGTCCAACTTCAATATAGCTAACTTCGTTAAGTTACCAGTACCGTCTGGTACCGTCTCAAGCATGTTTTGTGACAGGTGCAGATCGGTCAGAGAGGTGAGTCCTCCGATCTCCTCTGGAAGTTTTTCTAGCTTGTTCTCGCTGACATCTAAGCACGTAAGTGCTTTTAGGTTGCCGATTTCTGGAGGCAAATATTGCAGTTTGTTGTGATCTAGCCATAGTTCTTCTAAAGCTGGCAGTTCACCAATAAATCCAGGCTGTGGAATTCAAACAGGTCGCTAGAGACTAACAGAATCAGAAATTCAAATAGCATAATATTATTATCATCTGCACAAACCTTGGATAAATCTAAAGAAAAGAAATTAAAGACATCTTACCAACTCTTCAATTTCGTTATCGCCCAAATCAAGCCTCTCCAGTCTCGTGAGATTCTTCAGGGACTCGGGCAAAGATTTTAGGAGATTTTCCCTTAACTCCAATGACTGTAGAGATATCAGACTGAAAACAAAAACACAAACAAGAGTCAATAAAATTTTCATGATCAAACAAATTTGTCAACATAAAAGGAAAAATTGTGGTGCGAAACGGTGATAACCTCCAGCGACTGCGACATAATAATTTGATGAGACAACTCAACGAGGCGGAAACACAATAGAATTGTTATCAAAAAGACAACAACCTCCCACAACATCCACCAACTGCAACGATGCAAGGTGAACTTTATGATGTTATCCAGCAGACCATTACAGGTTTTAATGCATTTTGAGAACTATTTCACTCCAGCAAAATAGTTTGCTTTGGGTGTCACATAAAATATAATGTGGCTGTCGACACGGCAAGATGTAAAACAGTTTCAAAAGTGACAAAACAATGTCAATATAGGCAATCATTAAAATGTACGGCAGATTTAATAATTCTAGATTAAACCGCTAAAATGTTTAAAGTTTACATAACCATCATCTAGCTTAAGCGGAAGACGATCATAATTGAATGTTATTACAGTTAAAATATTCTAAGATATACCATTTGACGTTTCATGGTTGTCACAGTGCAATCACTTCGTTGTAGCGTACCCACAAATTTTCAAACATCTACGTTATACACACACATACACACGAATTACAAGGTTTTACTCAATTCATTACAACTTGTTCACAATTAAATCACAAAAAAAAAATTTATCTCAGGAATTTAGCATATCATAGAACAAATTAACCGAAAACCTGTTTTTTCTTGACGTCGTTCACACGTTATTACGTTAGACCCTTTACAACAGTGTTGGGTGGGACGTTTCAAATTCATGTTCATTCATACCAATAATCTGTGTAAATTCACGAATAATCGAACATTTCATTTTGTAAATATACCATTTAGTAGATATTTTAGTAAAAATATAAAATAATGGGGTTGCAAACTGTCAATATGTATAACAATGTATATTATTACGTAGAGGGCACCAACTGTTTATTAAAAAAAAAAAAAAACCCTGGACATTATTCCACACAGCGCCATCTAGCCCCAAAGTAAGCTAATTAAAGCTTGTGTTATGGGATACTAGACAACGGATAAACATACTTAAATACATTTTCTTTTGTAAATACATACATATTATACATAGGAGACACCCAGACCAGTACAAACAGACATACATGTTCATGCACACAAATGTTTGTACTGTGCGGGGATCGAACCCGCGACCTCCCAAAAAAAAAACTCCCATGAACCATATATATATTTTATGTAGTGTGATATTTTACGTTTCACTATTTCTGTTTAAAATGAGACACTGTGCAGCTTCATGAAGTAAAGAAATAGGTTGAAATTATCTATGCACGTTCTTCCGTGGGGGATTATTAATTGTCTCTGGTCGGACGCTGCATACTTCGGTGTTTGCGTGATTAACTTTTTTACAATATTCTACTTTATTGGTTGATCGTAAAAAGTAAGCAGAACTCAGAATATCCAGATCAATAGGACCAAGGCCCGAAAAAAAAAACAGCTAATTAGATTATCTATGGACACGCAGTCCTTTTCGGCAGGCTGTAAAGTTACTTTTTTAAAAGTTTTCCGTTTTCCTCAAACAACTTGTAAACAGTGGCTTAAACAGCAAAAAAAAGATTATACTCAAGTAATCTACAAAAAAAAACCTACAAAAAAGGTTCTATACACTTTTTCGCTGGGATCAAGATTTAACGACATATTGAAGCAGAAAAGTTGGAGAGGATGTCGACTTAATAATCCTCCTTATGGTATTGTCTACCTACACCAAATATTAACGTGTTCTTTATGAAACCAGGTCGTGGAAAGGTGGAGACCAAATGGTTTTCAGTGCGACAACTTCAACAGCTTTCATTTGCCAAGACGATTCTCCTCAGCCACAGCTTCTCCGGATGCGACTCCACCACCACCTCTACGATCTACGGAAAAAGCAAAGTGAGAATTGCTAAGCTGTTCACGCACGGCTAAACCAAGAATTGACCCAAAAAATGATGATGATGATATTTTAGATTTAGAAGATAGTTAGAATTGTTGTCCATCTTCATTCCTTCATAGCTCACTAAATATTGATCCCAGAGAAAAAGTGAATGGAACCTTTTTTGTAGAAAATTTTATGTAGATTACTTGAGTAATAGATTTTTTCCTTGCTAAGACGGTGGCTCTTAACGAGTTGTTTAAGAAAAACTTTAAAAAAAAGTACCTTTACATCCCTCCTACCCGTTAGCTCCACCCCCATCCATCAATCAGTACTTTGAGTATGTTGCTTCAGACACCGTTCCCTACATTTGTGCCAAAATACGCTTTTACACGAATTATTTCCCCTATTTTTGCTTCGTTGAGTGGCCTATACCCATCTATTTTATTTCTACAGTTTTGAACTTGATAGTCTGTCTAATTGTATTCTGTAACTAAAAATAGTCAGTTTTTAATGCTTATATGCCTTAAAATTATTCAAAACCTGTCCAATAGTGCATTATTTCTTGTTTAAAACAGAACATAATAATAAAAGAAGATTAAGACTATTTGACAGGAACTGCCAGCATCACTATCACCAACGGAAGCAGTGAAAACTGTCTAAAAATTTATTAATAAAATTAACGCTTCAATTTAACAGAATGTCTGCCGCACGTAACTAAACTTATGGCCAAGAAAAGAACCGACAGAGAATCTATCAACAGGAGACGGACACGCAGTAGACGATATGGCGACGATGGAACGACTAGATGGTTCGCTGGAGAGATTGCCTTGGCGTTAGCTCTCGATTGAGAACAATGCAGGAAAAGACAAGAAATAGACGCAGATTACCGACGCTAACAAACAAAATTGTATCACAAACTGCTTAAGCGTAACACAGTGAACTCTGCGCCATGTGTGCTAGTTGGCATGCTATTACGCTCTATCTGTATTTAATGTACATCGATACCGGCATATCTTTCAAATAGGAGCCCTTTTGACCAAACCACTCTATAAATCGCCGTACCGTCGCCTGTATAATCGTGTTTGCACTTGAAGACATCATTAACTGGTTTGTATGACATACTTATGACACATTGGATTTATTTCCAGTAGACGATTCCAACGAGGGCGTTCACTCGACGGCTAATGCTTTAACGCAAATCATAATAAATTAACCATAAAATCAGTCTGCCATTTAGTATCGTATCAAATCACGACTATCATTACATTGTTATAGTTCAATGTGGCGTGTAGATAGTTCATAGATACAATTGTAACTGAGAAGTTCATGCAGATTATTCGTTCAGGGTCTCATTTTAGAACTTAAAAGTTTAATCTTAGATATAGAGAACTCAGTTTTACAACGCAGCTTCGCGTCACAAGCCGTAAAGCGACATAAATATCCTGTTAGGAATGCGCCGTCAAAATGCATGCAGAAAATCAGGTTTTTGCGTCTATAAAGAGTTCAAAGTATTTCCACGAGGTGGCTGGTTGGCCCCGAGTTACAATGATTAACAAGACGGACTCCTTTAAAGGACCTACATTCACGCAATATACAAAGTTAAAGGCACGATCAATTTTTACGATCTTGCATTATTGAATCAGAATCAAACTAAAAGAATTCTAGTTTTGCAATTGTGTTTAACCGCACTATTTGTGAGGTAATCAATCATTATTATTGTATGAAAATAAATCATACAATAATAATGATTATTGTATGATAAAATCAGATAAAAAAGTAAAGAGAGACTTACCTATACTACCATTGCATGCATTGCTAAAAATATCTTTGACGATTTGTTTGATTTTCTTATTGGGCTCGAGGTCTTACTGTAATGCGTAGTTGGTACATCAAATTATTCAAATTTACTCCTTTTAGGAGTGACTTTGCTTTGATTCAAACGAAGAAATATGTTATTGAAGAGAGTTTACAAAACATTTAAGTTTCGTGGAAACAGAATATACATTAATTTGCAAGTTAAACCGTAAACAACTTCGTCAGATTTCGGTAACTAAAACAAAAAGCCAAATACCTAAGTAGCATTTTCAGAAACTCCGCAAGATTTTCTGATGTTTCAGCTCTAGTTTTGTTTCCAACCGCAAAACGCCAACATCGTTAGCATGTTGTTCAAGCTGGAGATTCAGAATACTATGATGTTGACATCCTTGTTTTTGTAAACCCAAAACAAAACTCGCTCGTAAGTGTCTGCAATAAGGTATAGTGCGTCATAATTATTTATGTGGAGGAATAACGAAAATTCAAACCTAAAGCACGTTTCTTAAAAACACCTTGAGGATCTACGACAGAAATATGGTTTAGCTTGGATAATTGCGCAAAAGAAAACTATATTGTTTACTGATAACACGTTGAACATTGCTCACGCACGCTCACGTTCAAAACCTTGAAGCCACATTCTTAAGCAGATGTCAAAGTACTAAGAGCGGCTCTACACACAACCACGATGAATCACACGGTTCGATGTTTACGTACTTAGTTAAAGCCAGTCTTTAATTTCATAAACCTAGTAGTGCGTAATTTAGGTAGTCCAGCGGCTAAAATAGAAAAGTCATAAAAAATCTAGCAAATTACTGCGCTATATACTAGACCGCAACAGGTCTTTAACAGTCTGCCGAGCTGGCGTTATGAAACTAGGTTTACTAGCAAGTTCAGTAACAAGGGTACTTAGACATTTTAAAGTATATTACGGCCGGAAGTAGAAATGCTATTTTAGAATTAATATTCATAAGTAGGTATAGTTACTTGCAACAGGTTCGCAGTCACACATATCGTACGTGACTAAACATCAATTCCACGAAGAAAGGTTAATCAGCGAGATTTTATAAAGATCTTTGAATACACAAATCAACATGGTCTAGTGATATTTCGATTAAACCTAAATAACTAAAATTCTAATAACTTACCTAACCTGAACATTAAAATAAACCTTGTTTAATAGCCTATCTGATCAGATAAATAAACTTTTAGATCAAGTTAAATTTAGAAAAAACTTAGAAGAAGAGGAAAAACTCAGACAAAATTTCAATCTTAACTTCATTTTTGAAACTTCAAAACCTAAAAAAGCAACGATTTTTTTTATAAAAATTGTTGAAAACTTGAAATTAATAATCCGTGGATCCACCTAAGACTCTCCTGACACATCTGCAGCGGTTCTGCATACTCAAAACGAGGGTGTCAATACCATGTTGTGGAATACTGTCACAAGTCCTGCTAAGATGCAAGAAAAGCTGGTTTTCATGCACAATATCTTCAGGGAAATTCCTAAGAGCTCTTCTCTGAAGCATGTCCCTGGCATGCTAAATAGGATTTAAGACAGGAGATTGTGCAGGCCAGTCTTAAGCTTGGATATCATGCTGTTTGTTGTAACCAACTTGTAACGATACGCGCCGTATGTGGACGGGCATTGTCGTGCATTAGCTGGAAATTTTTTCCCATTTGCTGTCTGTGGGGCAAGATTACAGGCTCTAGCACCTCATCTCGGTATTTTAGAGCAGTCATATTGCCTTGTATCCAAACGAGGTCCGTTCTACCGCCGAGACGAATTCCTGCCCAAACCATAATAGTGTCACCTTGATATGCATGAACTTGTTGTAGGTGCTGCAGTCGATTCCAACGTCCAGGTTCTCTCCAAACGCGTACTCTTCGTGAATCAGGATGAAATCCAACCCTGGATTCATCAGTGAAAACCACAAGTGACCATTGAGAATGGTTCCAGTTTTCGTGTGCAATGGCCCATTGTAATCTTCTTCCTCGATTGCCTCTCCTTAGCCTACGAGCACGTAGGATGACTTCATGCAGTCATCTTCTCAAAGTTTGACCGCTTACCAGCAAACCATACTCTCTTTGTAGCCTTTGAACCAATTGCATCGCCGTTACATTTGGTTGACTTCGTGCAGCATTTACTATGAATCGGTCCTGTACATGTGTTGTAATGCGTTGAGGTCTTCGGTGCCGTTCCACCACTTCTCCCGTGACACGATAACGTGACCAAAGCCTGGATATAACGCTCTGACTGGTCCTCATGGCTACAGAAACCGCAATTCGGGTAGCGCCAGGTTAAATCATGCCCACTGCTCTTAACATTTCGTTCCTGGTCTAGTGTCTACGTGGCATGATTAAATGAACACCGGAAGTGCGTTTGACAAAGATTTATAGAAATTTATAGAGTTTTAATCAGGTTAGAAGTTCGTGAAGATTTACTTCTTTGGAAGAAATTCAATGAATGCTAATTTCATCTTAAAACAAAACCTTTTATATACAAATTTGAATTTAAAAAAGGAACTTAATAATGTTTTTATAATCTCTCTAAGTCTAAGTCTCTAAGTTTTTATAATCTGTCATTAATAGTTTTTTGTTAGGCCAGTACTTTTTAAGTTATTTAAAAAAGTTTTATATATCCCTAGACCATGTTGCTGTGTGTATTACAGGCAATCAAATTACTTTTACCAACTTTAAGGATGCACACCCACGTCAGACTTTTTGTCGGACCGATAATCGGGCCGATTTTGTATTTCATATTATTTCTGACCTACTTTTTGTCGGACGTGTGCGTTGCTCGATTGCTATCAGTACGTTCTATTTTTCTCCTACAAAAAATCGGTCACCGATTATCGGACGTGTGCGAGCAGGCTAAATCTCACTGCGGACTGAGGGTGCAGAGTAAAATGAGATTTTACCATTAAAGGAAAATGCCCTTTTGTGTTACAGGTTTGTCTCTGGCCTCAAGATAAAAACTATGTTATAATTATTTTCCTTATTTTATAAGCCATCCCACAATTTGGAATTCATTTTTGAACCGGAGATTTTTTTAAATCCTAAAAAGATATTAAGTTGCATCACCGGATCTCATTTTGGTTGTTAGGAGATGTTGCCATGATAAATAAGTACATAGATCGAGAACTACAATCGCAATTTTTTCGGTAACAATAACAAATAAATTTTCTTGAATACTTATAGCTTACATGCTTTTTAATGGCAAGAGGAAGTAACTGGCGCAATAGGGATACATTTTTGGTTTGGTTTGTGTTTTTTTTTGTTTTGACAGTTGACAGTACGTTTTCAATAAAAGCATCAAAACCTGGGTGTTGGTTCCAAAAAGAACAACTGCCTAATGTAGAGGATAATTTTATGTACCGTTTAAAACGACTTTGGTTTTGATGTCACTCTGTACCGTGCTTCATACTTGGATGGGCATGAGCCTTTACACACGACAGCACATCAAGCTTTGTTTGTTCAGCATCATTCTGCAGTGCAAGAAACACCTATTCATTAAGTTGCGCTAGCTTCAACGCAGCCACATCGCCCCGCACCTACATCACAGATAAGCCACGTTTTATGACACGCCCTACAACATTATCTTATTCGCATTCCATTACATTGCTGAACTATCTATCAATCCATTTTTAACCTTTTTATAGTGTAAGTTGCAGTTCACTGTCGTTTGAACTAATCCAAACTTGAAATTAATCATTTTTCAAAAAGATTTAAATACCAAATTATGTATATCAAACATTCTACAGAGCGATGGTTTAGATTAGACCTATTATCTCAAATCTTGTAATAATCTAATCGAAAACCTTCGTAAATAAGGTGTAAAGCTTTAATCAATATATTTAACGTGAAACCTCAACTCAGGTAAGGTAACGCTTTGATCAAGTTTGGGGTTAATTTTAGTTTGGTTAATAGACAAGATGACTCTGCGAGCAGATTTCAGGATAAAGGATTTAATTGGGAAAGTTTGATCGGAAATCTGCAATTTCGAAACAGCAAATCAAACGCAGGTTTAGAATTCAGGTGTCATTTGATCGTCTATTCGATCTGATCGTCTTTTTTAAATTATTTGAACTAATGACAGCCGTAGAATCTGGTATCTATCCTAATATTTTAAAGAGTAAGGGATTATTTGATTGTTTGTTTTAAATAGGCTCTGAAACTACTGGACCGATTTTTAAAATTCATTTACTTATATAAGCGAGTAACAGGGGCTATATTTTTTTCAAAATGTTAACGTGAGAAGAAATAGTCTACGCGGGCGTTGCCGCGGCCGCTGCCGAACAGCTAGTCAATTAGAAAAAGTGAAGGAACATACGAGTACATATTCGGCAGACTGAGCCTATCAAGATGATACAGATATAGTTCAAATCTATAAACTAAAAGAGGAAAGACTTGATTGTTTATTTGTATTGAATAGGCTCCGAAACTACTGATCCAATCGTGAAAATTATTTCACTAACAGAAAGCTAAACTATTCAGGAGTGATATAGGCTATATCCTATTATGATTAAACAAAAAAATCAGTGAATAATAATAGTATATGTCAATCAAGTCTGAGAAAAGCGGGCGAGATAATTATGATAATGGACACCGGCTGTCAAACATTTGAAGAACGAAGTCTGTTGGGGCAGCTCGTTTTAAATAATTCACTTAATTAAATTAAACAAACAATAAATCACGATCTGAAAAGGTGTATGTTACAACTTTGTAGACTAGATATAGTTTGTCAAACATATTATTATAGTTTTAATAACTCTTTGGCGAGATCTTAACTTTTACATAAAATGTATATGGATTTTTCATATAAAAAAGGGTGTGCTATAATCAATGATTTATTTTGTTATAATCGATTAAACGATTATCCGAATAGGTAATAAACCGATATTAAACCGATTTATTATGGTAAATTATTTTTATCTTGATCATGATGGTTAGAGGGGAAACCACTAAGGGTGTCGTTGAGGTAACCAAAAAACTTGAGCTGCGCCTCCGGTTTTGTAGCTATGACTATACAAATATGTATTACGAAACACTTTAAATAATGCGTTCCTTTTATTGTTAGAAATAACGTCGTGCAATATAAGGTACAGGAAAACAATGTGTTAGTCACTGGGTCACCTATCTGTTCATTCGACGTTGACGACGCGACAGATCAAAAAACCTACATCAGTCTTATTACTATACTGCGCATATAGCTCATATCACAAGGATAATAATGCATTAGAATTAAAAATAACAGAAATGGATAAATAAATAAATAAATAAATAAATATCCCTGGACATTATTCCACACAGCCCCAAAGTAAGCTAATTAAAGCTTGTGCCAGGGATACTAGACAACGGATAAACATACTTAAATACATTTTCTTTTGTAAATACATACTTATTATACATAGGAGACACCCAGACCAGTACAAACAGACATGTTCATGCACACAAATGTTTGTACTATGCGGGGATCGAACCCGCGACCTCTGGTGTAGTAGCCAACTTCTTAACCATTACACCAAGTCGGTCGTCAAATCAAATCAAGTCAAATGGATCCCGGTATAACATAACTTATTCATGAAGCTGTTAAAAAAATACGATTCTTGATTGGGCTAGTAGGCATTTGCATAGTTTCTATTCATGTGGAAGAAATTTCCGTAAAACGAAGGAGTATAAATTTAACAATTATAAGATAAATAATCAAATATCCGTTTTTTTTAAAAAGTAAAGAGTAAAATTCGACACCAAATATGAAAAAGCAACAAAAACCCAGGTGTAACGAAAACAACGATCCTGAAAGTTCCACGACGAAAATAGCTTGGATATAAGTTATCCTTATGCTAACAATAAGATCAAACAATCGGAGTTCAATGAAGGTGGTGTTTGCTTGCGTCTATAAAAGGCGCGCTCGGGGCGGCCTGTAACTTTCCAGGGGAACTTTACCTTTCGCTTTTAGTCGGAATTCAGTAAAGCTTGGTTCAATGAACAGTCCGTAGCTTCATGTAATCGTAAATCATGACATGCATTTATTTAACTCTCACCAGTCACTAACGTAATTCATAGTAGACTTACGATACCGGCAAACAAAGGAGAGCGTTGCGTAACTCACTGAAAACCGGTTTTTGAGGACATAATAATCGATATTTTATCAGTTACAAGCCATTTAATCGGTTCGTATATTGTTATTTCCTTTTTTTAAATTAATGTATTATTTTTTTAAGACGATAAAATAACATTATTACCATGTAAGTTATTTTGTAATATTTAATAACATGATTGATTACAAACTATTAACACGATTAAGAAAATTATTTTAACTCGGTGTTGTTTAATGAACAACAAGTCTTGATTTTTTGAACAACAGTTACTTTACGTTTAAGCGCGTAATACACAAAGCGTCAAAAAAATAGCACCTCCGAGAAAATCTCTTTCAAATGTCATTAACTCCTGATATAAACATGTAGCCACGCCAATGATGATTTTATTTAGAAGTTTATTAAATTAACTTATTAAAAAACATTACTTTTCATTAAAAACAAAACCTAATGCCACAAAGTGTCACAAAAATTTAATGCAATTTTTGCTTCCCGTAAGGGTCGCTATTTGCGCGTCCTTTGTGGATAAAAAAGGGTCAACACGGGGTCAATGTGGGTCATTCGCTAATTAACCCTTAAAGAGGACACCCACACAGATTTACCAGCAGAAAAAACACCTTGAAGATGGATACCACAGCTGATGAAGCCGCCCAAGTGGTAGCACTACTGCAATCAGGGATGCGGCAGCGTGATGTCGCCCGGCAAATGAACTTGAGCCGTTTTTCGGTTCGAAGAGTGTACCAGCGCTTCATAGAGACTGGTGGCTACATCTGGAGACATGGGTCCAGCAGACGTCGCTGCACTTCGGAAAGAGACGACCGGTTCATTGTGTCGAATTCTTTGAGAAATCGTTTCTCTAATGCTGTTGAATTGCAACAGCAGCTCCAGGCAGTGCGCAGACGCACCGTGAGCGTCTCTACGGTTAGAAGAAGATTAAAGGAGAAGAAGATAGCGGCCCACAGAGCTGCTACGGGTCCTAAATTGGCTGCAGCGCATCGGCGAGCCCGCTTACAGTTTGCTCGTGACCACGTCGATTAGATCCTTGAGCAGTGGAGTGCAGTTCTCTTCTCAGACGAGACGAGAGTGTGTCTCTTCTGCAACGACCGACGCAGAAGACAGGGTGAACGTTTCGCCCAAGCCTGCATCCAGGAGACAGTGAAATATGGGGACGGATCCTGCATGTTCTGGGGTGGCATGTCGGCTGCCGGCAAAACCGACCTTGTCTGCGTCTCCCGGACTGGAGGTGCTCGCGGACAAGGGTCGCTGACTGCTAGCCGCTATGTCACAGAGATCCTGGAAGTGCATGTGATCCCTTTTGCCGATTCTTTTGGCGAGGGGTTCACATTAATGCACGACAACGCTCACACTGCAGCCATCGTGAGCGACTTTCTGCAGAGTTCCTAAATCTCTGTGATGCAGTGGCCAGCGAGAAGTCCGGACCTGAATCCGATAGAGCACCTCTGGGACCATCTTAAACGGAAGGTCCGATCTCGGGATCCTGCTCCTTCGACTCTTCAGGAGCTCTAAGACGCGGTAAATGAAGAATGGGAGAAGGGGGGTAACACTTAATTTTAAGTTAATTTCAAGCCACTTTTTGTGTCATTTTTTTGTAAATTATCTGTTGTTAATTAGAACTTAATTAAGGATTTTTGTTATTTTTTTTAATTTTAATGTATTTTCTGCAATAACAATTAAACAAAAGTTAAATTCAATTGTTTTTTTGATACTCCTTTTTGTTACCTTTCCGATGATACCCAACACTATCCTCTAAATAAGGTTCAAGAATTATTAAAGAAGATTTTTAAAAGGTGCGATTTTTGTTGACGCCGAGTGTACGTTATAGGGCGGTTTCAGGAAACTATGAATAATTTAAATCTCAAAGGTAAAGTGCCCGAAGTACCCCTACAGGCAATATTCAGAGCCTCGTGAATTTCTAAGTAAGGGCTTTGACGCCATCTAAGTTTAGTTGGATGAAGCATATTATTAGTTTAATTTTAACAGCGAAGTGGATATCAAATGTGAAATTGAATCATCTAACAACGGATATTGTATCCATACGCAATATTCGATACATTTGAATTCGACCGCGGAGTGGATCATTATCTTTCAGGCGAACTTCGGCAAAAACCATATTGCGACGAGTCTTGACCTACAACCTCGAGAACCTGTACCATTTGCAGTCCTAACCATCGGTAATTTAGATTCTGCCCGAGTTTGGAGGTCTTTGCTGTTGGCTATTGTCTAGCAATGAAAGTGCATTATTTTTCAGTTTACATTGGAAGGTATTATAATGTTAAGTTATTATTCATAGTATTTGTATCAATCCAATCCCATTGTTTTCTTAAACATAGTTCTACACACCTGCCAAAGTCGCTGGGCAGGCTGGTCAGGGACATGTCATTGAGGCCCAGCACCGTGAGGGCCCGGAGCTGGCTGAACCCCGCCGGCAGCCGCGGAATGGGGTTGCTGCTGAAGTCTGCGATCTGGAGGGCTCGCAGCTTCTTGATATCCTCCGGGATATCGGGAATGTCTGTCAACAAGCAGGTTCATAAATGCACATAGCCATTTCAGTTAATTCGCATCATGAATCAATAAATAAATAAAAAGAACTACCGATATCCTACTTGCAAGGTGCAACGGATGAATGTTTAAGATGTCTTGTTTTCGTGTGCACTAAATAATAAATAAATGAGATTGTCTTACTTAGGTAATTTTTAAAAATAAGGAATTTCAGGTAAATGTTAATAATACGTTTATCATCACGTGTTTCAAATTAGATGGTTAAATAGTTTCACACAGTAGTCACGGCATACGGTCATTAGCAGTATAACCGCGAGAAGAGCAATTTATTGCGTTCAAAATAACTGCGCAAACGCTCTGAAACGGTCAATTCTGAAATAATAACTTAGATACAGTTTGAAGAGAAATTGTCGTCAACTTAACTGTTTAGATTAATAAGCACAAAATCCGATTGATGAGAACTAAGATTGATGGTACTGTCCTAATAAAACTTTTGTATTACAGCAACTACTTAGGTAGTAGGGCTACTCATAGATTGCGGTAAGCGCTAACAACAGGCGGTCTACAGGCCAGCTCGCCGTGGAAAAAAACTCAATCGACCAAAATAAAAATGCAACCAAAAATTTCGATTGCATTCTGCGACAGCGACATTTGATGTGAATGGCATTGGCAACCCCTAAAAGGAATGGGCGCTGAATAATGCTACTGGCAGAAGTATGACACAGTTGACCAGACGAGGACTGTTACGTGCGCGTGCGTCGAACAAGGGCCGCCGAAGGTCGATGCAACATAATTGGCACACGGACACGTAAACATTGCTGTCCTGAAAATAATTCGCAATTGTTTCTAGACGTTTAACAAAACATTGTAAGCAATGTCGGAGAACAAGGCCAATGTAACCGGGTAACCACATCCCAAAATAACTAAAATTATAACTCTTACATAAATGTTCCATTTATCATAACAATCATATGCCTAATGATACTGTATCTATAACATAACTCTAATAGGCATGGTAATGTCACAAGCGAGAGTATTGATAAAAAACAGGGCAAACAGATTACGTCTATTGGCTCCAATTGGAACCACTATGAGAAAGATAAAAATAAATCTATTAAAACACACCGTGCGTCAGTATTAAAAGTTTTATGATACCATTTTATTGAACCATTTGAGACTGTCAATATTGAGAAGAGCGTCAAAGACGAGCCCAGGGCAAAAACTTTCAAGTCGAATTGTAAACTATAATTTCCATCGAGTTTAAGTTATTATAGCCGTAGAACCTAGTTGATGAAAGTAAACAACATGAACGAAAACTAACAGAAACTTTCAACAGAAATCAATTAAAAACGTTTTATCGCCAACAACGAGAGCTAGACGAAGTTCGTAATAACAGTAACCCAACTGATGGATAGATAGTGTGTAGCTTGCCTCGATATGCATATTATCAATTTACAGTCGTAGGTACCGCTAAGTTTTTATGCTCTACCTACTTACAGGTTATTTAATCGAATGTCGCAATATTAATTGACTAAATTGATATTGCGACATTCGATTTGACTGACGCTGAAGTAAAAATAACCCAAACAATTGGGAAAACAAAAGAAAGCTGCTAAATCCGAATTAGGTGTTAGACGTAATGGCGCAAGATTCGACTAGTTAATATCAGCGTAATTAAGACAGCAATAACTATTAGGAAAATGATTACAAAGGCAGTGTTAGTCAGACCGGTTTTCTAATTTCACGATGGTAACGGTAGTGCGGCCCCGTTTCCGGTTCGCGGACGGACTTTCCGTCGGGCGTGTCGTCATCAATTATTTGTCAAGCTTCATAACCCGGGACAACTACAATAGGTACGGTCAGCAACATAATATGCAACTCTTGGTCACCTTCACACATGGCCATTTCACCGCAAACTAAGCAGAGCTCGACCTATGGGTGTCAGAGTGATAAAAAAAAGGTTTAAGATATATTAACCCATAAACCCTGAACCAACACAATTTTACTGTACATAAGATTCAGAATAGTTAACCATTAAACATTATTTTCTTAAAACTGTGTAACATATCATGTTAATTAGTGGGCTGTCAAACCAAGCTAGAATATTGAACTACCTCAGAGCGCAGAGACGTTTGATGCTGACTGTACGATCGAACCATAGCAAAATTTATAAGTAATAAGAAATGGTACGAATAACTCCAGTTCACTTTGTAAGGAGGAACTAGGTCAGAAGAAATAACGATTAAACGCCTTTCGTAGTGTAAAGTGGCACGATAAGATAACAGGTTGAATGAGTGACGTAGTACCTTAATCATTCTAGCGCTTGCAAGGTAGATACTAACTTAAGTTAAATTCCATTCCTTTCCACGAATTGTGAAACAATTTCTCTAACATTCCAACATTGAAACGATCATAATAGCTTAACGATAAAGTATTCCCTGTTCATTATTTTAAACGGAGTGTGAGAAACTTGAGCCATATGGTTTATGTAATGGATTTTTCAAAGAGCATAGAGAGAAATGCTATGTGCACTGTAGTGTCTATTTTAGGAGGTACGTGGCTACGTGGAATATGTCTCTAAGTGCGCCGGCTTTGTTTATGGGAAGGGTGCATGCTCGGCTATTCAGAGAGTTAAGCCTGAGGCAATATAATTTCCGCTGGGCTTTGAAGCGGTTCTTGAATGTTTTATTTATGGCACCAACTTGGAATGCAAGTGCTTCCATTTCCTTTTAGCAATCAAACCTGTTACACTGTTAATGTAATTTTCAATACGATTGGTGTCAACTAATTTATTATTTTTAAGAATGATACTCGTAAGTATTATTAAAAAATATAATCATAAAGATGGTTAACATAGGTCGGCTTCAATACAGTCAAAGACAGACTTCGCACTGTCCTCTCGTAAGACTATGGTGCTATTGTGAAGCTCTAGCTCTGGTAGACTGTACTTAAAATAATTGTGGTGATTCCTAAACAAAAATTATATCATATCGGCGCGCGCAATCCCCTCAGACATTGTATTATGATGATGCAGCCAATTGTGACTGAGTAGGTCAGTTGGAAAGCAACGGCTTTGTGAACTTTTGAACAATGCTGTGTCGGTGATGCTGACGCAAACAAAAGCACAGAAACATTAAATCTAAACTCCACACAAACGAAATCATGCTCATCCGTTATTTCGACCGATTCCGATTCGTTTCGATAGTATTTAAATCGTTCATTGAACATAGCCTAATTGTTTTTAAAGACCTTCCTTTTACTTTCCTGCTGTTGAAAATAATCTTTTTAACCCGAGATTATTTCCCCTTTTTTTGACTGGTCCTTATGCCTACCTACTGCGAGACGTGACATATGTTCGATAACCATTCAGGGCCAACAAATATGTAGCAAACATGTGAGCATTTGCGTTTTGTTCTGTGTTTGAGAGTGTTTAGTGTGTCCAACACCTATTTGTACACCGTGTTCAATCGGTATTGACGTTCAATATATTAAATTTAAATCCACCCACCGCTTTTTGCAAATTGGAGTCGATGCGATTATTAGCAAGTAGCACTAAAGCACTCTCAAAGTAGGTAAGTCGTCACATCTGGATAAATATTTTCGATCCCAGTAATGAGATCGATCACGTCACATCTCAGCAGCTGTGAGACTACAGCCAAAAGCTGTGTAAATATTTTATTAAAATAGGCCTGTGTAACATTTTATGAGCGTGCATGTAAAGTTTCAAACAAAGATGATTGACAGTTTTCAATTACAGAGCACACGTAACATCCGCTGCAAAACCGAGAGCTGAGAGGGAACTAGTCTGGGGAAAGGAAATTAGTGCTCATTTGCTGCCGTTTTGATGTTGCACTAAATCGCCTTCAGTTTTGTCGACTGCACACTTTGATATTTTAGTTAGTTATAACAGTTGGTTTTCATTGACCTGTTAAAAAAGGTTGTTAATACTTAAGCATCATTTAGCTAGTGTTTTGTTCACTTACATACTACAGAGCCGTAACATTTAAAAATAAATAAATGCAAGTTTGTATTTTTATGGTATTTGCTTTATGTAGTTACTTTACGCTTCTAAGCAGTTGTACGAGGTGCATTCAATAAGTACCTAGCCTCATCGCCAGAGGGCGCTGTAGTTTCAAAAGAGTTTTACCACAGGTAGCACATTCTTTTTTAATTCTTTTTTCAAATTTTCATTCCTATCCCTTCATTTGTTTTAATTTGACAACTTATGGAAGCGAACGTGTCGATCGGTTTTACAAAAATGGAAAAAGAGCAATATCGTTCGGTGATTCGATTCCTATTTTTGGAAGGGAAAACGCGCATCGAAATCAAAGAGCGCTTGGATGCTGTGTACGGTGACTCTTCTCCATCGATGGCCACCGTCAAGAATTGGTTCAACGAGTTTGCACGTGGCCGTACGTCGGTTTTTGATGAACCACGTCTAGGTGCACCGAAAACAGCTGCTACGGAGGAAAACATTTAAAAAATCCATGATCTCGTATTGGCAGATCGCCGATTGAAGGTTCGGGAGCTAGCTGAGACTGTAGCCATTTCAGAAGGAACAGCTTAGTGCATCATATTCTTCACGAGGAACTCGGCATGAGAAAGCTGTCGGCGCGATGGGTGCCGCGTTTACTCACACCGGAAAACAAGCGCAACCGTGAAACCACATCGGAGACGTGTTTGGCGCTGTTTAAGCGGAATCCAGCGGAGTTTTTGCGTCGTTTTGTGACCGTCGATGAAACCTGGATCCACTGGTACACACCAGAGACCAAGGAGCAATCAAAACAATGGATCCAGACAGGGGAACGTGCTCCAAAGAAGGCGAAAACTGTAAAATCGGCCGGAAAAGTTATGGCCACCGTTTTCTGGGATTCACAAGGTGTGATGTACATCGATTACCTCGAGAAGGGTAAAACAATTACAGGGCTTTACTATGCCGATTTATTGGGCCGATTAGACGCCGAATCAAAGAAAAAACGACCCCATCTGGCGAAGAAAAAAGTGCTGTTTCACCACGACAACGCACCGGTTCACACGTCTGCCGTTGCCATGGCCAAATTGGTCGAATTACGCTACGAATTGCTGCCCCATCCACCGTATTCTCCAGATTTGGCCCCTTGTGACTTCTTTCTGTTTCCTAATCTGAAAAAATCACTCGCCGGGAATAGATATGGATCAAATGAGGAGGTCATCGCCGCCACGGAGGCTTATTTTGCAGAGTTTGACAAAAACTATTTTTCGGACGGGTTAAAAAAGTTGGAGCATCGCTGGGCTAAGTGTATCGAACTAAAAGGAGACTATGTTGCAAAATAAATTGCCACTATTCCAAAATTTTCGTTTACTTTTTGTAGGCTAAGTATTTATTGAATGACCCTCGTAAAAGGCAAGGCATGTGAAAATAAACGCTCTAAAAACTAGTAGGCCTCCTAAGACGGGAACTGCTCAGCTAGAAAACTTTGCCGGGCCTCAGGCCGTAGAGGAAACCAACACGCCAAAGCACATAGTTCTTAAGTTCTTTACATGTACGGTCTCAGGTTGTTTTATAACTAAACTATACAATGGTTAAAAACCTATAGTCTACTCCTCCTTGGACTATAAGGGACGAGAAAATGTGTTTGCCTTTCTATTTGATAAACATGAAGACGAGAACGATGCGCTCACGTTTCAGTTATCGTCCGTTAAACCTAAACCACCTGCGTTATTCTCTCACCATTCCGGCGACCAGCTCGATGTCAATGATTTATATTTCATACTAGCTTTTCGCCCGCGGCTTCGCACGCGTGAACTTAATCGTTACATATTATGGCCAAAATAAATAAAATATTTATAAATTGTAGCCTATGTGTTATTCTGATGTATAAGCTGTACTACTGTAAAGTTTCATCTAAATCCGCTAAGCAGTTTTTGCGTGAAAGAGTCACAAACATACGTTCTCACAAACTTTCGCATTTCTAATATTAGGAAGATCGGTATTGACTTACCGTCTTAATATTACTTACAAAATTAAGTATGGAAGATCACAGTTAGAAACTCCAAATTACCGCGGATAAAACCGACAAAACCATACCCGTAAAATTTCGACAGCAGCTAAGAATTAAATAGCGAAAAACAGAGCATAATCAAAATAGGGTTCCAAGACTACATTGGAGATTCAGAATGTAGGAGAATGGAGTTGGAATGCAACCCATGACACGAAACTAACATTGATAACAAATATAGGGATAGAAGATGACTTTTGAACACGTAACGCATCACAATAGGCCTCAGATTCCCTTGCAAAACCTACGTAAAAACAACGAGTGACGCGCTGCGCAGTCAGTAAGTGAATCAGCCTCATTTGAATTCCATTTACGTACAGTTTTCTAGTCAACACGTAATTTTCTGCGTACAACACTCTGTCATTCAATTTGAATCTTTTAAGTTTTTAAATTATTTCGCTTTCACGCGTTATCATCAATTTACTGGAGATTAAGGATGCCGTTGGTGTAATTACCATGTTGGGCTAAGCATAGTACAGATTTTTCGTAACATAGCCCGCATTTATGATTGATTACCCATTGCAGGTTGCATTGCAGGGATACCAAAAATTACCATTGACAATGATAGAAGAATCTCCATGCTACGGGAGGCTTTTGAGCAGCTTTTTCGGCTGCTCAATAAAAAAACTCAATGTCTCTTAGCTCAATAAAAAAATCTTGGAGTTGAGACTCCAGAGGGGCTAGTGACAGCTTATGTCATCCCCATACATTTGTATGATTTCTATTGTAGAAATCGTCGTGGCGTGTTGCTCTTGGCGAGTCCCCAGATATAACTGACTACCGAAGCAAAGAAGAGGATAATTTCAAATGTACAAATAAAGTTATAATTTTGAATCACATACTTTTATGATAAAAATATTTTCTTCATAATTTTCTTTTTTTTTATATTTTACTGGACAGAAAAACCTAGATATTAAATAAGTGAAAGCGATTCACATTGACAGCCTCCTTTATTTAAAGAAATCTTGACCCGAATGTTACAGTTGGAAAGGCGTATGTTACTCGTAAAGCTTTTAACTGTACAGTGCACAGGTTTTGTAGGTCGCAGGCTGCACAAACAATGGACGGACGATAAGGGCTATTAATGTGAACTGTAGTAAAAGTTATAGCCGTCGGCCAGGCGCGGTCTCGCGTGGCTTGCCGCCGAGTGGAATCCCATTATGGCGTTATTGAGTTGTACGGGGCACAAAGCGAGGGACGGACTAGCACAGCTAGTGTGTGCGCTCATCTAACATTCACTATTACACAATATGCACAACGTAAAGGGAACTTTGTGTTTGTAAACTTCAATCTGGAATGGAATGCCAAACATAGATTACATTAATAAGCAATAATAGTATAGAAGAAGAAATAGTCAAACTCAACTTGCTGCATCACCTTAGTCCCTGCAGAGCACTGTAAATCATTATCATGGCAGTCACGCAACTCTAGTTGATAATAGATATGATCAAAACAGATTATGGCCACATTAAGTTGTCTGAGATTCAACATCCCCAATGGAGCCTGGCCTGTTCAACTAGATAGCTTATTATTCATAAAAAATCTAGAGCAGTTGTGGATTGGAACAGAACAGTTTGAATTGAAATTACCTGTAGTAGATTTACTGTGTAGCTACGCTGTATTTTGTCAGTAAAAAGAAGAACACTGCTGCACAATTTATTGCACAATAGCTTATAGCTTGAGTCTACTGCAAACGCCATATGGGTACCAATACAATGCAATGAACACCCTCGGGCGAAATCCTATTTGCAATGCTCGCGCTTCACTGAGCTTGGATATCGAATCCTGTGAATGTATACTGGTATTAAAAACGTCGCTTATTTAATTATCGGAAAACGTCAGGTCGTCCATGACTTTCTGAAATCATACGTGAGTATTGGATGGAATAAGATATTCCATTATTGAATTGAAATGAATTTGAAGATTATTCACGTGTTTTTATATATTATTATATTGAGTGTGTTAAAATTAAATGGACTTATTTATAGGTGACTCAAATGACTGAAATTAAATGACTACATTTTAAATCAATTACAATAATATTACAAAGTCAATATGTACTGCCAAACCACAAAACGTAATTCAGTGTAGTGTAAAATGGGATTCGCGTCGACGCTTATGCAACAGATGCTATTGTTCGCTTGCCTTATTCGGCCTGCTCTCATTTCGGATGTTTTGTTAATTTCAATACTACTTTATCAGGACGCCAAGGCAAACATAGGCTAATAAACAGGTGATGAAGATTCTAAAGTATGCAGGTTTAGGGTGGTTAGCATTCTTACTGTTAAATAAAGTTCCAAGAGCTACAATGTGCTAGTATAAACAAACCTGACGATTGATAGTTCCCAACGTTAACGCGCCGGAGTTATATCCGAGCCGAGCTTTCAGATAAAATTCGGTAACGTAAGATTGTTTACAAAATAAACGACGATAAATAGCCTAAAGAATCCCCATTTGAATTGGCATTAAATATGAGATGTTAACGTACATACAATGTGCAAAAGCTTCAAGTTTCCGAAACTATTGATTTTCTAAATCATCACTATCACGACGCGACGGTTCACCCACAAGACAAGTAATTTTGAAGCAGGTAGATAGGCCAACCTACCTAATTTCGTTTCGCATTATTACGTTGCTCACATAAACAACAACATTTGAAATTCTCCACACATAATGTTACCGAACCGGTTCGGAGAATGACCTCACTGTCTGGTGATCCGACCCGTAGCTGGGCGAGTACAAGAGAATAATTTTGGACGTGTTGGGAGAGTTTTGGTTATCGATGTTACAGTAGAGGTGAACAATTAAAATGTGTGGAATGCATGGGAGCGATGTGCTCTGGCACGGATCGCTAGCGGGTCGCGGATTCTCGGCGCGTGGGAGCGGCGAGGACAATGGGCCAGTTCAACAGCCGAATGAGCCCTCGCAGCACCCGAGCCGACCCAGACGACCGCCAAACTCCCAATCTAGCGAAGACAGGTCAATGTTTAAGTTTCAAACTCAATCAGAAAACAAGTCAGAGTAGAGTGAAAGCACGTCCAATCTGCACTTAGGGACCGAAGACTATGTTTATTTTCGCCTGACAAAACATACCGCCTCTCGTCACGCACGATACTTGTAGTTCCACATTAAAAACGCTGCCAAGTCAGTGAAAGTGTAAGATTACACTTTCAACAAAAATCACAAAAACATCTGTATCAATAAATTAGCCTCATTCGCAATTTCTAAAACTGCAGTTACAAGTTAATTACTTCCAAAAATATACACAAATACCTGGTTAATGGTTACTTAACTACCAAAGTCTTATCGAAATTAATGATAAGATGCATTTACGGTATCAGTAGCATTATGTTTTGAGACAAGTGAATGTTTTTATCAAACAGACGCAGACAAAATGCTTTGAAATAGATACAAGCATGATTGCGAACGAGTACATACAACTGAACCAAAGCTTAGACCAAATTGCGGAAAGTTACACGGTTGGAAAGATAGCAAGTCCAACGGAAAGGGATGTTCTATATAAACGAGCGAAAGACATGAATACTGAACCGAAGCCCCATAACAATACAAGCTCTTAAAATATGTTTTAGCATACACGCCCGGCCATCGACTAATTTGATTCCGCATACAACGCGTTTTTTTGCAGACATACACAATAAAGGCAAAAACTGATCTCATTTCCAACGTATTTTTGTCTTAGGATTCAAGACAAGCGCTGATATTTTTATCAGAGCTTAACAAGCACCAAAACTTTTAACAGGAAAAATCATCATACATATTCCTTTTGTTTGATAAACCTTATCATTCACAATGTTCAACTTTCCTTAAAAAGATAAAATTCGTGGAATCCTGCCCTTCAGCCTTAGGTGAAGATGAAATAGCGACATCGTCAACACATTCAACGTTTTGTGACATGAGCACAAAGATGAAAATAATGTTTATAAACGGGCAGTTTGACATGATTCAATTTCAACCCATCCACCATCCGTCCGGAGGCAAACTAGCATCTCATAAAGTTGTAAATGTTGAAATAGATGCTGCATTGTTTCAATTTAGAGCGGACTAGTTAACTTTGACCGCTGCGGTTATACTAACCTACAATGCAATATGCAGGCGATATGCTGGTGGGCATAACAGGAAATCTTGTTCATCTATACGGGTCGCTAATAATAATAATATACTCAATTCACTAACCGGCAACTGTTACTTATGCCCGAAAGGACTAACCCTTAACCAGGCTGAGCCAGATATTTTTTTTTTGTATAATCTACCATTACTTGGTTAGGATTAAGTAAATTTAAAAATAACAGTATTTATTAATCCCATGATTGATGTCGCTAAAAGGACACTATACTGCTAGTTTAGGCGTAACATAAGATTGGCGCAATCCGGCATAGTCATGCTGCTAGATGCTAGTTTACTTTAGATTTGCAGATCTTCAAAACCTTTGGTCATAATCCAATACGAGCGCCTCATCACCATTCATCAATCATTTAATAGAAAACATTTCGCAGGTGATCTTCCATAACAGCTATTTCCTGCTACTGAAGACCACACGAAGAGCCATTCGCAGTCAGGCGTTTGATGTATGGTCTTTGTCAAGTGGAATATTGGATAAAAGAATGCCCCAAAGTGCCTACATATTGTATTACAATTTGGTAAAAGCGTACCCTCGTCAAATAAGCTAATGAAGTGAAAGTCAATGGGGCTTCCGTCAATAACCCTTATCTGACTCAAAAAACCCGAAGTAAAATAAAAATAAAAATCCAAAGTAGGCCTGTTATGCAAAGTAAGTAAAATAGGGAGATAATACCCATGAGATGGGATTAAACTATGAAAAGAAAGCTTACTTATACTGCAAGATATTTATGGTTCTTGTATACGATAAATAATAATAAAATAAAATAAATAAATAAAAATATCTTCATTTTTCACCACAAATATTACACGTTCGTTTCAGAGGTCGCGGGTTCGATCCCCGCACAGTACAAACATTTGTGTGCATGAACATGTCTGTTTGTACTGGTCTGGGTGTCTCCTATGATAATAAGTATGTATTTACAAAAGAAAATGTATTTAAGTATGTTTATCCGTTGTCTAGTATCCCATAACACAAGCTTTAATTAGCTTACTTTGGGGCTAGATGGCGCTGTGTGGAATAATGTCCAGGGATATTTATTTATATTATTTTTATATGCCCTATTGACTTTTTCGCTTTTATTACGCGGATATTTCGTTAAACAACTAAAATTGTACGTAAAGTAAGTAGCTATAAATAGAAGGTAGCGCAACGTAACTTAATTTACTGGACCTTTGCTGGAGATAGGGCAAGCGGATTACTCCGCCCGTTATTACATGCAAATACTGGTTTAAAGATAAAAATACCTCACGAAGCTAAACAATATTGCTTAGAGGAAGTGATGAGTTCCTGCTACTGAGTAAAGTAGTCTAGCTGACTATATTTCTCCCTAAGCTAACCTTCCAGTCTTGAACGAGCAAGTTTACGTCATATGGTGTTGCATATTGTGTAAACCGCTTACTACCGGGCGGCTATCCTGTTCGCTACCAACACTGGATAAGAACATTCATTCAGCAGGTCAAAATCGCTCTAATAAAGAAGGTTCAGTTAATTAGCAAACTCAAGCAGTGCCTCAAGTTAGCCTTCTAGTGTGAGAACTTCTTGTACAATGATACTCAATGTGCACCCGATGACGTCAGGGCTAGCGGTACCTACGTAATATTGGCGCAAGTTGAGACCGACCAGCGTCTTACTTAGAAACGATGAGAGTAGACGTAAATTTCATTATTCAAAAGCGGCAACAAATAATGCTAAATGGACGTTAATTAAATTTGCGTATGATTTCATGGCCTCAATGATGGCATTATACGCAATGCTCACCTTGGTTTACAGAAAGCGTGGGGCAACGGTAACCTATTACGGTGAGGCAGACTGAGGAGTCCACACACAGTAATACTAAATCAGAAATATTTATTTGCTACAAACGCAGTACATAAAATGCTGAAATAATAATGTAAGTCCAGTGTGTTTAGCCTACTCGCAGACATGCAAAAAACATAATCAAAAAGCAGTACAACTATGAAGATTAAACAATGTCAATAAATACTAGTAGAGACAAAGAGGAAATATGGCTCCATTGCAGAAAAAACGAAGTTATGAAGCCTGACTCAAATACCAAGAAAGCCATTTTAAATGATTTATACATTTAGGCTTGGGTTTAATTCTAACACATTATCTTTTACGAAGGTCATTCAATAATTACTGAGCCTACAAAAAGTAAACGAAAATTTTGGAATAGTGGCAATTTATTTTTCAACATAGTCTCCTTTTAGTTCGATACACTTAGCCCAGAGATGCTCCAACTTTTTTAACCCGTCCGAAAAATAGTTTTTGTCAAACTCTGCAAAATAGGCCTCCGTGGCGGCGATGACCTCCTCATTTGATCCATATCTATTCCCGGCGAGTGATTTTTTCAGAGGCAGCAATTCGTAGCTTAATTCGACCAATTTGGCCATGGCAACGGCAGACGTGTGAACCGGTGCGTTGTCGTGGTGAAACAGCACTTTTTTCTTCGCCAGATGGGGTCGTTTTTTCTTTAATTTGGCGTCGAATCGGCCCAATAAATCGGCATCGTGAAGCCCTGTAATTGTTTTACCCTTCTCGAGGTAATCGATGTAGATCACACCTTGTGAATCCCAGAAAACGGTGGCCATAACTTTTCCGGCCGATTTTACAGTTTTCGCCTTCTTTGGAGCACGTTCCCCTGTCTGGATCCATTGTTTTGATTGCTCCTTGGTCTCTGGTGTGTACCAGTGGATCCAGGTTTCATCGACGGTCACAAAACGACGCAAAAACTCCGCTGGATTCCGCTTAAACAGCGCCAAACACGTCTCCGATGTGGTTTCACGGTTGCGCTTGTTTTCCGGTGTGAGTAAACGCGGCACCCATCGCGCCGACAGCTTTCTCATGCCGAGTTCCTCGTGAAGAATATGATGCACTGTTCCTTCTGAAATGGCTACAGTCTCAGCTAGCTCCCGAACCTTCAATCGGCGATCTGCCAATACGAGATCATGGATTTTTTTAATGTTTTCCTCCGTAGAAGCTGTTTTCGGTGCACCTGGACGTGGTTCATCAAAAACCGACGTACGGCCACGTGCAAACTCGTTGAACCAATTCTTGACGGTGGCCATCGATGGAGAAGAGTCACCGTACTCAGCATCAAAGCGCTCTTTGATTTCGATGCGCGTTTTCCCTTCCAAAAATAGGAATCGAATCACCTAACGATATTGCTCTTTTTCCATTTTTGTAAAACCGATCGACACGTTCGCTTCCATAAGTTGTCAAATTAAAACAAATGAAGGGATTGGAATGAAAATTTGAAAAAAGAATTAAAAAAGAATGTGCTACACTGTGGTAAAACTCTTTTGAAACTACAGCGGCCTCTGGCGATGAGGCTAGGTACTTATTGAATGCACCTCGTATATTGCCTAGTAAAATAATAGCGAATTAAAAAAACAAAGCTTTTAAAAAGTTGATAATTGTAGCGTCTGCTCATTCACCGTACAAACGATAAGTTTTTCTAGGGGGAGGTGATCATGGCATGCCCAAATTCGTCTGAAGATCATATTAAGGGTTTAATGAACTTAGCATTGAGGGATTGAATAAAGAAATGAAGTTAATTTCAAAAATAAAAATCTCGAATGGAGTTCCGTGACATAGTAGTTACACTTGCGCCACACAGCTTTTTAGAGACCTCGCCGTTGGCATTAAAACGGTACCTACACAGAACCGCTGCAAAATATACGCAGCGCTCACTTTAATCTTTATTTACCCAATGCTCTTATTGCAGACTCAACGTGACTTGTGGCGGGACATTATCTAGCAAAGATGGCTTTTAGGCGGCAGACACTGCCAGAAACCGAGAAAATGGTTGTAATAAGGTTTTATTAAAGCCACGAATATCTAAAAGGTATGAAAAGAGCTTCTGAACTTTTGCTAAAAGTTTTTTTTTTCAAAAAACAACACCTTCCCAACTAGGTCTGGCATAATGTGTTATACGATTTTTCGCAAAATACCTGTCTGTGATCATGAATGAATGACCTCACACATGGCCAGAGTGGTATCATAATAACCGATTTATTGTAGGGATGACTTGATTTCCATGATGTAAGCCATTGCCTAGCAGTCAGACAATTTATAGGTTTACAAGTTCACTTATTATTTTCGTTGAAAAATATGCAAACACAATTTTCAGTATTCTCTTTATAAATTGAAATGGTTGCACAGAACAACATTGCAACAGACAAATGAAATAATAAAATAATAATAGAACGTCAATCCAATCAGTGAATGGCCATTGTCTCATTATGTGGTAGTATGAACGTGAATAACATATTATGATGTGTATGAAGGAACTTGTTAAATAACTGTTTAGACGCGCTCTGGAGTGCGGTCGATTATTATGCACGTTGTTGTTGTCGCGCTCGTTACAGCTCTACTGTATTCGCATAAATAATGTGCAACTAATTGTATTTTATACAAAACACGTTAATAGTGATCATCATCATTCGCCGGGCCCCATAAATATCCATATCAGCCGTTTGTAAGCAGTATGGGCCCACCGAGATCCTGCGACCCTAATCAAGGTTTTCGTCTATCTTACGGGTGGGCTACCTAAACGGTGTTTAACCTCAAATGAAAATCAGATTCTATTGTTAGTTACATTTAAATCGACAGTAAAACTGACATTTCAGTTCAATAATTAGTTAAGTTACAGTTAGAAAGGCCAGATAGCTTCAAATTTTTTAACTGACTGCTTAGCTAGAATATGTGGTATATCTTATAAAACTCAAGCATTTAAAATAAAGTCCTGAAATCCAATCCAAATCCAAATGTTTTGAGGATCCAATGACGTCTTTGCCACGACCAAGACTGCATTCAATAGCATGGTTGGCTTACTTCTACGAGACAGTAAACCGCGCTGCACTGGTTACACAATAAACGGGTATTTCTCCGTTTCAAACGACGCAGTAAATCGGGTCGAATGGTAAATAAGGGAAGGCGCTAAGCGGAGATTTGCAGCCGCGTGTGGCATTCGCATTGGAAGCGAGGTCGGCGGAAACCTCATGTACGCCGCATCGCAAATTGTTGTCCTCCACAGAACCACCACATTTACTTGGTGGCATTCTGTTGTGAATAAACCTCTCGTTCTCACTAAACACGTGTAAAACCAGAATGACCATCAAAATGTAGAACTGTCAATCTCAATTTAGTGATTAACCACAGATGGTTTTAAGTTACAATAACGAAACAAGTTTTAGTTGCCAGTGCTCATTATTCAGAATCTGATAAAGCTGCAGTTGACTTTCCTGTGAAATCAGCTGGACTCTCGTTGTTATAAGCTCTTATGACGGTGCGAAGTTCACAGTGTTATGGTGGAGCTGAGGTAGAGCCAGGTAGAGTAGCTCATTACAGTTTGGGGGTTCTCACTACTGAAAGTAGGAGAAACCACCTCGAACTCAGAAAACTCAGGTATGGCGCCGGTGCAGCGGTGTGGTGGACTTAATATCTCTCTTCTGGCTATCCACGCATTGTTGCTGCTCATCGCTTCACGCAAAAACGCGGCCTACCAGCGCAGCGAGCAATAACGGTTACATTAGGCCTCGTAAGTAAGAAGTGCAGAGATCAAATATCGCAGGGCCTAGTTGGTAGATGACCGAAATAACCTTGTCTTTCCTTGGTAGCGAGGAAACAATCAGGAAATTGAAAAAAGGAACGGTTGAAACGTTAAGTACAATACAACAGAAGTGCTACCACTGCATTACTAACTATACGCATACGGCTTCATGCACGGATTTACGATAACAAACAGCAGAAATAAGACGAGGCCTTCCTTTAAGCGTACTTTGAATCTTTTACGCGATAAGTCTACGAGATATAGGTACTGCTAGTTGGAGAGGACTTAGTTGGGTCCGAAGCAATTTGAAAGTCTACTCTACTCACGTCTGTATTTCGCATGTTTTGTTAAATGTATTTAACATTAAAAATTATGTTCATGTTTTCTTAAACTATGTTCACTTACTAGTTGGAGTAACAAGAACTACGCTGATGCGCAAAACTAAGTAAGTCACTTACATAATTAAATGACGATATTTACGTATGTTGGCTATACTATTCCACTGCTAGACATGCATCCATTATTAAAATCAAGTCATCGTTTTTAATTGATATTGGCTTAATCACTACGCTTGTCAAATGCAAGACGGTGATCACAAACCCGGCAATGTTCTATGAATGAATTACGAAGAACATTTTCTAGATGCTTAAAGTGGTTTTCGTAATTCATTCATTAGGACTATAAGGCTTGAAAATAAATAATGTTTAAATTTTTAATGTTTGAATCTTTCTCATAATACCTATTGAACATTTTTAAATTGACTTTGTAAGTAAGATATGATTTGCTTTGATTATATTACTCAATCATTTCGCATTCATTATGATAATTAAGTTAAATGTCCATAACGCTGAGTAGCAATTAGGTATGCAATTCTTAACAAGTATTAATAAACATTATGCAGTAGAGACGTAAATTAAATGACTGCTATCAAAACCAATAATAGATTTCGACTGCCACTTAGAAAGCCAAACCCTACGGTAAAATATTGTATGATGGGGGTTAAAGTTTTGTGAAGGATTTCATCTAGGTCGGATATACTTTTAAATCCATCTAAATTAGCCACTGGGAATACTGGGATCCCACTGCTGGGCAACTGTACCTCTTCCCCTTTCTTCTTCTTTTTCGTTTCGCTCTTGGCAGAGCGGTCGTGGTCACGTTGAGGCGTCCACATTGAAGTTATATGCGGACACAGCTTTCTTCAGGATCTCCCGCCATTTTTCTCTATTTGCAGTCTGACACACGGGTTTCTGACACTGCTGATTTCACTTGACCAGTCCAGCGCATAGGCGATCTGCCGCGTGATCTAGTTCCCTTCACCTTTCCTTGCAAGACTAGCCGCTCTCGTCTAGAGACATGACCGAAGTACTGTAGTAAGCGCGTCTGTAATGTGTGTAATAGACGCTTTGTGATGCTGAGTTCCTTTAGTATGGACATGTTGGTGCGGAACTCTGTCCACGATATGCCGAGCATCTTCCTCCAGCACCACATCTCCCCCTTTACACACACGTTTATCTTTGGCCTTTCAGACCGACCAGTCCCCTGCGAATACATATTATGTACTTACACTAGGCATCAGTAAATAGTAAAAACAGGAACGTCAGTGATGTGGTGCGTGTTAATCCAGTATGCCTGTCCACACGTTGTTTATCTCGTAAGTACTACATTTGCCATTGACTTCAAATTGGGTACATTGCAATTTAGCTGTACTCAAGACATCGCTTAATAGGCTTGTTTTAGACACTAGCTGTCCGTCAGCGGCTTCGCCCGCGTAGACAGTCTCTCCCGTCAAAATAAGCCTAAATTAAAAAAAAATAGCCTATGTCACTGCCTGATAATGTGGCTTTATATTGATGAAAGAATTTTTAAAATCGGTCCAGTAGTTTCGGAGCCTATTCAATACAAACAAAAAAACGAATATTTACTCTTTATAGTATTAGTTTAGTTAGACAAAAGATTAATTTATCATTGCAACGCTTGTATACCCACCTCTGGCAGCCTACGTACGTATCAACAGCAGTTCCGTCCGTTACCTGTTACGTACGCAAATATTTCACGTAGGAAGGTAAAAAACGACTACGAAAAAAGATTATTTAAATAAACGAAGGCACAAAACAATAAGAAACGAAGTTTCATTGGTTAATAAATTCAAATAACTAAGTCGGGCAGGCAATTTCGGCATTTGCGAAGCGGTAGACTTTGTATTTTACTAAATAACACTGTCAAAGCTATAATTGGGGCCTACTCCGGTGCTAAAATGACGAAGTTTCTTGAAACTTTGGAAGTGAAGAATGCACAAAAAAATGTGGGATATGAATAGGTTCATGTATTCTGTAGAATAAAACATCATTAGAATACCTTCAAAAAAAACCGAACCTCAATTTTGAACTGTATTTATTACCGCCTAAGTATTCACGCTATGTACTGAGGCAGACAGGTCAACCTCGATAACACCATTTGCAAAATGGGTCCTTTTTCAGCAGAATAAGGTGTGTGTGAAGTTTTATCTGTACAGTGTACACGTGATCTACGCGTTCGGGAGTGGGAACCCTAATCCTGTTCAGTTTGAAGTAAAAAATCATTTCGCTAAAGCTGGACTTGTACGCATGTGTACTAGTGTTAGGGAGTAGGACCCTGATCCTATACGTACAGTTTACCTAAAGTTAGAGATAATTTGGCCATTTATTTAACTTTTGTTTGAAGAATTTTTCAGAAGGTATTAAAACTAGCGGTAGAGGCGCTGTTCACAAAGAAGGGTGCAAATTAGCCATTGAAACTCAGTGGCCGTGAGTTAAAGGAAAGTTACGAAAATATTCCTGGGACAAAACATTTTTTTAAGATATTGTCAAACAAAACCAATAAATAATAAAGCAAATCAGAATACGCTAGGTGATTGGAATTCACCACACTTCAACTAGAAAGACTGAAATCGAACTTATTGAATACTAGAAGAAATCGATTGGTCAGCTAAGGGCTCGGTAGCTCAATGGGTACAGCAGTTGCCCGGTTAGCGGAAGATGCTGGTTCGCTTCCGTGCTGATTCCTTGACCATTTAATTCTTCAAGTATTTCTATCTTCACAAATCGATCTGATATGAAGTCTGGTCTCTACAATGTCGACGATCGACGTAATTTTTTGCGAGTCCATCCATAAAGAAAAAAGCGATTTATCAGAGATGTAATAATGATCACCTAACAACGACATTTAAAACTTAATTGAGTCATTGATAGCTATCATTAATAATTACAGTTTCGCAACAGAGGAATATTCCCGAGACCCCAATATGGCACGGCTATGATGTTAAAACGACGCGACGTCACGACGGCTGCCTTTCGCGCTTACAACAATTCGGGACCCGTTTGAGCGCGGTATAAAATCACTTTAGGTTCTGGTGGCTTACAACACAGCCTAATTTAGCTCAATCCACAATAATCGCACCTGCGACGCACGCGCAACTATGCGCCGAACGTATCGCAATTCTACACGCATCGCGCATACAGACGGCCGCTTGCGACTTTGTAAGGAGCAGCGCCTTTTTGGCAGATTTTGAGAATGCTTACATTATATCCTGTTATATTTAAAAAATATTACACATGTAGGTACTTACCATTTCGAGATACATCTAGCTCGACTAAATTTTCGAAATTTTGAATATCCGCTGGAAGTTTGTGTATTTCGTTATCACTAAGTCCTAATCGTCTAAGTCGATGGAGTCGGAAGAAATTCTGCAACAAAATAATAAAATGTTAATAATGATATTTGTTAACAGAGCGTAAAATATTATTATTCATTCTCTCAGGCTTGATGATTTAGAAGGATATTTCATAAAATATTTAAAAACCAATAAAGCTGCCTTTCAAGATCCCGCAAGAAAAAATTAACCACATTATCTTGAAGTGGTCCCAGTGTTTGAGAAATTCTCAATCAATTGTTAAGTCACATCCTCAAGTTTTTAATAGTTTTTATATTGTAGTGTAAAAATTAAATACTCTTCGAAATAATAATCTTAACTAAAATCTTGCATTAAGACTCAGATTAAGATTAAGATTTCAGGAATGGGTGAAAGCTAAAACCTATGATAAAACCGAATTCCTGTTGTATCGAATATCATAAATAACATAGATACATACACATCACACAGGCACCTACTCAAACACACGCGCACACACACACACACACACACGTGCGCGCGCACACACGCACATAAATCTGTTATTGGCCTGTTGGAATTGTATGTTTCTAATTTTTATTTTTTATTTTTAGTAAGTAGTTTGAATTTAATTCATATTTTGTATTCTTTTTGGATTTTTAGATTATGTATGCTTAGATAAGGAAGAGCGAGGTCCCCAAACACAGGCATTACTTGCTTAAATGGAGACCTCAATCAGCTATGTACCTATGTATAAGTTTTTAAACAAAATGAAATTATTATATTATTATTATTATATTATTAAGACTTTTCCAGTCCCAGCCAGGAGTTGAAACCAAGATGTAACTAACAATTTGTTTTCTGTAGTTAATTCTATGAACAGAGGAAGGGTTTTGAGTCTTTAGTCATACTACAACAAGTTTACAACCATACATCAATACTAAAAATTAACATAAGAAGATTAAGAACAATTAATAGGATTTATTATTTTTATTGGTTTTTATTCATTAATCAATTACTATGTATACTCCATTCGATAAAGCATAAGACAGAAGTGAAAAAGGTTATTTTAAGGGGACACTTTGTAGTAAAAGTACAATAAACATTATTAAGATTTATGCCGATAAAAATAAAATCTACATCAGCTGTCATACTTAATTATTCTCATTTAAACTAAAGTTACTATGTACTGAATTTATGAGGCTTTTGCTTAAAAAAATTATTTTGTCTTGCATCAAACTATACTTCATTCATTATATTATTATTATAATATAATGAATGTTATTACATTAGAAATAAGAAGCAGGGGTGCTAAAATGAATGAAGACTTGCATTTGATGTTGCCATGACGATGACATACCTGAGTATAACTTGGCAAAATTAAAAACCCCTTTCGCCACAACGTATTCGAAGGGATTGTATAACATTTTAGATTTGGTAGAGTTATGGTGACAGTAAAAACATGTTTGGATAAAAACCCTGCTTTTTTTAGGTTTTTACAACAACAATATATACTCCATTCATTAAGCATTAGACAGAAGTAAAAAAGGTTATTTTTGTGTCATTGTCATGGCAACATCAACCGGTGACCTGTGCATCGCAGCGGATAGTGAGTCTGCGCAACAGCTCTGGGATAGGTGTCAGGCAGCTATCACCGAGGCGGCGAGGGTGGCGTTGGGTGTGTCTCGGGGTGGACGTAGGCTTGACAAGGAGACCTGGTGGTGGAACGAAGCAGTTCAGAAGGAGATCAGGGTAAAGAAAGCCCTCTTCAAAGCGTGGCAAGCCTCCAAATCTCCTGAAGATCGCGTTGCCTACAGGGATGCCAAACGTGCCACTAAACGAGCTGTAGCCAGAGCCAGACGTGACCACTTACGTCCTTTGTTTGATAAGTTGGAGTCGTCTGAGGGGCAGAAGCTCGTTTACAAGTTGGCACGTTCGAGAGTCAAAGCGGCCTAGCATATTTCCATGTGCCGCTGTGTAAATGACACACTCGGTAACCTGCTATGCGAGGACCGCGCGGTGAAGGAGAGAATGGCGCTCTTATTTCCACGAGCTGCTCAAAGAGCAGCACAAAAAGGTGCACCCACCTGAACTCCCTTCAAATCAAGGACTAGTGCGCCCGGTAACACCTGATGAAGTCCAGTCGGCTCTTCGCCGCATGAAGAACCGGAAAGCTGTCGGACCCGATGGAGTTCCTATCGAAGCGTGGAAATCGATGGGCTCTCGTGGTGTGGGCATACTTACCCACCTTTTCAACCGCATTCTAATCACCGGGAAGATACCTGACCAATGGAGACTGAGCATTATCACGCCGGTTTTCAAGGGCAAGGGTTCGGTACAGGAGTGCAGCAATTATCGCGGCATAAAGGTTATGTCTCACACCATGAAGTTCCTCGAGCGCATTGTGGACTCTCGGATTCGACAGGAGTGTACAATCTCGGAGTGTCAGTATGGGTTTCGACCGGGACCATGGACCCCGTATTTGCCTTGAGAACGCTCATGGAGGGATACAGACTGAAGAATACACCTCTGCATCTCCTTTTCCTAGACATGCAGAAGGCCTTCGACTGTGTCCCTCGTGAAATGATCGGCTGGGCGCTGCGGTCCAGGGCCGTTCCCGAAGTCTTTATTGACATTATCCGGGACATGTACCACGATTCCAGTTCCATAGTTAGGACTGCGGTTGGTGACACGCTCCCCTTCCCTATCACCGTTGGAGTAAACCAAGGCTCCGTGCTTAGCCCGTTTCTGTTCAGCGTAATATTAGACGTTCTGTCAAACAGCATCCGAGACCACCACGAGCAACCACCCTGGTTGCCCATGTATGCTGATGATATTGCGCTAGCAGATTCGGACAGGGGACGGCTGGTACAACGGGTGAATAAGTGGAAAAATTCACTTGAAAACGGCAGTCTGAAACTTAATGTGGCGAAGACGGAGTACATGGCCTGCAACACCACAAATCCCCAGTCCGTCCGCATAGGCGTTCACGTGGTCGAGCGCACGGACCGTGTCAAATACCTGGGATCTGTGTTAAGCGCGTCCGGGGACATCCGCGACGTCATAACCCGAATTTCCGCGGCTTGGGCCAAATGGCGTGAGGTGACTGGTGTCATTTGTGACCCCAAAATGCCGATCAAGCTGAAGGGGCAGTTATAAAACCATCATTAGGCCTGTGCTTTTATATGGCAGTGAAACATGGCCGTTACTAGAGCGACACAAGCAGGAGCTGCGCGTCACGGAAATGAAGATGCTACGGTGGATGTGTGGAGTCTCACGCAAAGATCGCGTTCGTAACACCCCCATCCGCGGCGGCATTTCGTGTTTGTGACATCGCAGACAAGCTGCAGGAGTGCCGCGTTCGTTGGTATGGTCATGTCTCACGAAGATCAGCAAACTACGTGAACAAATGTCTAGCCATGCCGCCCCCGCCCGGTACCAGTAGAAGAGGTCCAAGAAGCGGTGGCTCGACGTCGTTAAGGGTGACATGCATGCCAACAAACTCACCAATGAGGGAGGATGCAGAAGACCGCGCGAAGTGTGCCAAGAAAATAAGAAAGGCGGACCCTGGGACCTCACACACCAGTGTGATGATGATGACATTGCAACATCAAATACAAATTGTCATTAATTATAGCATCCCTGCTTCTTATTTCTAATGTTATATTATATAATATAATGAATGAAGTATATAATTCTAATAATATTTTTTTAGAGAAACTGTTATTTTGGACTATGTAATAATCTTTATTGCTTTTATTCATAGGAATACAGATTTATTGTTTGAACAAATCTGTTTGTGTCACATAGCGTTCCTTAGAATTTTAACATTTTCACCAAAGTGCTATAAACTGATAGTATAAACAAATGTGTTTGTGTCTTAGCCTTATCATTTCTTAGTTCTAACATTATTTGCACCAAAGTGCATTAGTTAAGATGTTAAAGTAGGTCTGCACATTTTTATGAAAATGGGGATTGGTTTTCATAGATCATTGTAGTAACTAAAAAAATTATGTCACTTTTGTTTGATTATTATGAGCCTAAATAGTAGTACCAAGAAAAGGACCAGAAAACAGTCACCGACTGCCCCAAAAAAAGATGACACAGTAAAATCTAAGACAAATGTTGTAAAGTCAATAGCAGAAGGAAGTAACACAGATTTTTTATAAGGTATTTTCTTTATTTTAGTGGCTAATATAACTGGAGAACTATTATTCATAAGTTTATATGCACCAATCCTATGTGGGGTTGAATAGGTGCTTACAATAATATAAACAATTGGCTAACTTCTACCTATCTCACTCAAGATATGGTTCAAAGAATATTTTCAGATGTAAATATTTATGAATTTACTAGCTTTCTGCCTGTTGCTTCGCTTGCATGAACTTCATTTATATGGCCAAATTACATACAATCTTTATTAATTGCTAGTATTGGTAGCTTATGTGTTATTCTGAATTACTGTGAAGTATTATCTAAATCCGTTCAGTAGTTTTTGCGTGAAAGAGTAATAACACATACATACATCCTCACAAACTTTCGCATTTTATAATATTATTAGTGAAGTAATTTATAGGATGTTATTAATTATTGCCATTACTCAGGCAAATAAAAGCATAAAAAATTGTTGCCTATTTTACTGTTGAGCGCTTAACCAATTTTCATTAATAAAAAGCCACATTGAAATCTGACTATTTGATGTCACAGAAACAAGTATAAAAGTTATACATATAACCTTATGGCACCAGGTTGTTAGTTTAAATAATTTCTGAGCCCAAACGACCAATCACATAATAGTAAAAGCAAACAACTTACATCACTGCGACTATTTCTAATTTTGCAGATTGTTTGATTGGGACCAATTATGCATAGAATAACTATATTGATGTCTTGATCAACTTTAAGGCCCGTTTACTGTTGAGCACTTGACCAATTTACATTAATAAAAAGCCACATTGAAATCAGACTATTTGATGTCACCGAAACAAGCATAAAAAATAATTTCTGAGCCCAAACAATGACCAATCACACATTGTAAAAAAACAACATGCACCACTGTGACTATTTTTAAGTTTGCAGATTGTTTTATTTAGACCAATTTATCTGCTAACATGCTGGCAAAGCTCAAAATAAATAAACCGGTGGCATTTCTTTTTTTAATTCAAATATTGAGAAGCCCTCTGGCATAATGTGTGATACAAATGCAGAAAAATAATCAACACTGTGATAATATCTTTGCAAACGGGTATACATATAAAATAGGCGTTATTTACACCTTTAGTGATAAGGTGAACGCCCACGATAAAACCTGACAGTACACATCATTTAGGTTACAGGACATAATTTACCTTCGGCAAATCTCGTATATGGTTAGCATCCAGAAAGAGCTCCTCCAAACTTCTGGAATATCGCAATATGTCTTCAGGTACGTTTGGCAACGAGCAATGCCGCTTGTCTACACATTCCACTTGACGATTACATTTGAACAAAGGTATACATCGAAACATGTTGGACACTACACTTAAAACAAACTATAAATTGTCAATCCACTATAACGACACATATTTGAGCACTTCCTAGGATTTAACACTATTTTATCATTGTAATTTGGTACTGATAATCAAAATAATCGGAAAAACGCAACTCGCACCTCACCCCAGGAAACGAAGCCACTGACTGTCAATGTTACCATAAAATAAAAAACATCAAATCAAATCACACAGCCAAAGGAGTCATCTTTACCCACAATATTTTTACTAGTTTCTAAAAATCCATAGATGATAACTGCACTTTGATAATAGGTATTTATTTCCAAATAATTATTTTTTAAAGTAAATTAAAGTTTCTTTTTTTCAAATTTAAGACAAATTTATTATTATGGCAACATTCAGAAATTTGTTCAGAAATCAGCGTGACAGGCGGCGCAGATAGCTGAGCACAGACAACAATAATGGAGATGAGTGATCTGTGAAAGAATTTAACTATAAAATATGATGAATCTGGGGTCAGATTGTTAACGTCCTTATAGAGTACATTGAGGTTCTCATTATGATGGACTCTTGACGGTAATCAAATTGACATCTCACAATTGAAACCTATTGGGTCGTATAACCGTCCTTTCACGTGATTGGTTGTTAATCTATCCATCAACCAATCAAATGACGCGATCTGTATCTTATGTGAAATTTTTAGCTAATGATTCTACTGCATATTTTTTTTTTAATGTATTAATAGTGTTTCCAGGTAGCAGACTTTAAATTCCCCCCGGTGAAAAATATTTTTCCACAAAGTTATTTTAATAATACGTGCAATAATGGCTGACCCCTGATATTAGGCAGGCTATGCTGCTGCGTGATAAAGCTAAACTTAAATATAGAGAATTTCAGACTGAGCTTAATTCCTATCGATAAAAGTTGCGGAATCGCTGCAATAGGATGTGTAGGGACGCAAAAAGACGCCACATTCACTCTACTGTTCAGGATTGCAACCCTGCTAACGTGTGGAAGTTTTTAAGATCGCTGGGTATTGGTAAGTCTACTGAATCTTCTCCTATCTTAACTGATCTTCAATTCTTATTTTACTATGCCCTGCGTTTGTTTTGATGCACATTTAAAATCAATTACTCTTGAACAGCTTCGTAGCTTCCCTAGACCTGTTTGCGATCCTTTAGTTTACAATTAGAGAGGCCGCCTTCAGTGCGTTCGCGCTGACGATGTTTCATCGCACTGGTGTGAGCTTACTGCTGGTGTTCCTCAGGGTGGCGTCCTTTCTCCATTGCTTTTTTCGATCTTTATCAATGCAATCACTTCAGTGTTGTCTGCTAACTACCACCTTTATGCTGACGATCTGCCACTTTACGTTATCACCTATCTACTTCACCCGGGTAGGTAGGGTTTTCGCAGCCGGAACTACGGGTCTGGCTGTTAGGATCAGGGTACCACGGGTGTTGGGGGTCCCAGCTCTGCCTTTGTTAAGGTAGGCCCCAACTTGGAGTTGGATTCGTGGTGGCATGTGGTTAGTTGCAGAGGTGGGGCATGTTCGTCTGCTCGGTAGTGTGTACCGAGCGTCCCTCCTCGCGCGCAACGAGTATCTAAATTCACTGGTCTAGGGCGTTGGGCCGCTAAGTGTTTAGATGCGGGGTTAGTGAGGAACCCTTATAGCGGCTTGCTGCTCCTCCGGTACTTGCCTGGATAGCAAGGAGATGGGCATCCGCTAGATTGCCCATCCGGCCACCCTGCTGTAGCTAAGGGTAGATGTACGGCAGTGCATCGAGATGTGAGCGTGCTATACAGCTCCGGCACCATTCTGGAGAAATGGTAGTTGGCTTCTCTGACGTCCCTAGCGGGGATTGAAGCCGCTAGCGTTCTTTGGATGCGCGTTGTGAGCGACTATAACTGCTCCGGCACCATTCTGGATAAATGGGAGTGGGTAATGCCACGGGCTACTCGCCTATGAGTACCGTAATGTGTAATGCATTGTGCATTGTGCTTTATGGCGGCAGGACCTACCGCAGATGGTCCCTAGTACACTTCACGGTGTGCTAGGAATAGTGTGCCCTTCTGCATAACCGCGAGGTTGGTCGGGGGGGCCACTAAAATAAATCTCAGTAGTTTTGAGAAGGGACTTGCCACTTTACGTTCGCTTCAAACTTGATAATATTGATTCAGCAATAGTGGAAATGAAACAAAATCTAGAACGCATTAGTAGGTGGGCTGAATCGTATGGTCTGCTCGTGAATCCGCAGAAATCTCAAGGCATTATCATCGGTAGTAGATGTACGGGATCTGTGTATGTATGGGTCGGTGCATTGACTTTGTCACCGCTGGTGTATAACGGAACGAACATAGACTAATGCTGTTTCGGTCAAGAACTTGGGTGTTTACCTTGACTGTAACCTTGCGTGGGACTATCACGTCAATCAAGTGGCCCGGAAAGTTTTTGCAGCCTTCTACTCCCTGAAGCGTCTTCAGAATTTCCTTCCCATTCTCACTAAAATCACTCTAGCTCAGAGACTTATGCTTTCGATTATTGATTACGCGGATAGTTGCTATCCTGACGCTACTTAGCAACTCTTCGATAAGCTAGAACGTATTTAAAAAGTCTGTATTCGCTTCATATTTGGCCTTCGTAAGTATGATCATGTTTCTGAGTACAGAAAGCAATTGAAATGGCTGCCTATTCGTTTGCGGCGTGATTATCACATGATGGTTCTTGTTTACAACATCCTCTTCAACCCTTCTTCTCCGAGCTATCTCTGTGAGCGCTTCTCCTATCTTTCATCGTCCGGCAGAACTCATCGTTCAGCCTATAATTTACAGCTGACTGCCCCTACCTGTAGCACGAGCAAGTATGGTGACTCTTTTACTATTCAGACTGTGAAACTGTGGAACAAGCTGCCCGTTTCTATTCGAGTGTCGCACTGTGGGTTCCTTCAAAAGATTGTTAAAAAAACATCTTTTAAAAAATGTTTGAATTGTGTTGGATCATAATAGTAATAATTATTATTTTATTTATTTTTTGTTAAGTATCATCATTTTAGTTAGGTACTTATATATTTTATTTTTGTAATAATATGTGTCTATTTGTGTAAGTAAGCTAGTCTATTTATAGAAATTTTGACGTTTAAAATTATGTACACAGTTTTGTCTATCCATCACTGTTTGTTTTATGCTTTTCCTTGCATCAAGGTCTGCTGGAAGAAATCTCTCTTTAGAGATAAGCTCACCTGTACTTTAGCTATCCTTATTTTTTCTGTGTGAAAAACTGTAATTTGTGTACAAACTAATAAATAAATAATAAATTGATTAATTTACGCCCATTGCCCAGACGGGTAGTTAGGACTTAAAATAGCCATTCGCTATAATCGCAACCCTTTCAGGTAGGGCTTGGTTTCAGAACTTGGTAAAATGAATTGTCAAAATGAAAAGTCTACTTCTCACATTCTCGTGAGATTCTACATGATGAACGGCGAGCTCTGTTTCAGTCGTAAGTGCAGTAAATCAGTAATTTTCTCCTCATAATTTATTTACCAAGAATCGGGAAAAAACACATGTGGGAACATTAAGTGAATTTGTGACGTCATGAGTTTGCAAAGTTTAAAAATCAATAAAAAATTACCTACCGGCAAGATCAACAAAATATTCAAATTAGTTACTTAAAATAGTAAAAGGTATTTATAAAAAATAAAAAAAAAATACAAAAGAACAAAAATCAAAGATGTCCTAAATCGAAAACCATTTCGAAGTACACTCGGGTGTCAAAAAAATCGCACCTTTAAAAATTCTTCAACCTTATTTAGAGGATAGTGTTGGGTATCATCAGATAGGTAACAAAAAGGAGTATCAAAAAAACAATTGAATTTAACTTTTATTTAAATATTATTATTACAGAAAAAACATTAAAATCCTTAATTAAGTTCTAATTAACAACAGATAATTTACAAGAAAATGACAAAAAAAGTGGCTTAAAATTAACTTAAAATCTAGTGTTACCCCCCCTTGCCCTGATGACGGCTTCCATACGCTCCCTCATGGACCTCACTGATTTCAAGAGCTCTTCTTGAGGGATAAGCTCCCATTCTTCAATCACACCGCGTCTTGGAGCTCCTGAAGAGTCGAAGGAGCAGGATCCCGAGATCGGACCTTCCGTTTAAGATGGTCCCAGAGGTGTTCTATCGGATTCAGGTCTGGACTTCGCGCTGGCCACTGCATCACAGAGATTTGGGACCTCTGCAGAAAGTCGCCCACGATGGCTGCAGTGTGAGCGTGAGCGTTGTCGTGCATTAATGTGAACCCCTCGCCAAAAGAATCGGCAAAAGGGATCACATGCACTTCCAGGATCTCTGTGACATAGCGGCTAGCAGTCAGCGACCCTTGTCAGCGAGCACCTCCAGTCCGGGAGACGCAGACAAGGTCGGTTTTGCCGGCAGCCGACATGCCGCCCGTCTCCTGGATGCAGGCTTGGGCGAAACGTTCACCCTGTCTTCAGTATAATCTTCTGCGTCCGTCGTTGCAGAGGAGACACACTCTCGTCTTGTCTGAAAAGAGAACTGCACTCCACTGCTCAAGGTCCAATCGACGTGGTTACGAGCAAACTGTAAGCGGGCTCGCCGATGCGCTGCAGTCAATTTAGGACCCGTAGTAGCTCTGTTGGCCGCTATCTTCTTCTCCGTCTTCTTCTTCTAACCGTAGAGACGCTCAAGGTGCGTCTGCGCTCTGCCTAGAGCTGCTGTTGCAATTCAACGGCATTGGAGAAACTAATTCTCAAAGAATTCGACGCAATGAACCGTTCGTCTCTTTACGAAGTGCAGCGACGTCTACTGGGCCCAGGTCTCCGGATGTAGCCATCGGTCTCTATGAAGCGCTGGTACACTCTTCGAACCGCAAAACGGCTCAAGTTCATTCGCCGGGCGACATCACGCTGCCGCATCCCTGATTGCAGTAGTGCTACCACTTGGGCGGCTTCATCAGCTGTATATATCCATCTTCGAGGTGTTTTTTCTGCTGGTAAATCTGTGTGGGTGTCCTCTTTAAGGGTTAATTTGCGAATGACCCACATTGACCCCGTGTTGACCCTTTTATACCCACAAAGGACGCGCAAATAGCGACTCTTACGGGAAGCAAAACTTGCATCAAATTTTTGTGACACTTTGTTTGTGGCATTAGGTTTTGTTTTTCCTGGAAAGTAATGTTTTTTATTAAGTTAATTTAATAAACTTTTAAATAAAATCATCATTGGCGCGGCTACATGTTTATATCAGGAGTTAATGACATTTGAAAGACATTTTCACAGAGGTGCGATTTTTTTGACGCTGAGTGTATTTGTATTTTATACCTTATTTGAATATTTAACATTTTTAAAAGCAAAGAATCAAGACAAACAAAAGCGTGTGCGTGTGTGGTCTAAATCACCGGTGGCCTAATCCACTTGCGTTGTTGTGATATGAGGTAGCGGGTAAGGAAGCTCATTTACGTACCAATCTAGTTTTTGAACGTAACTTACGGAAATTTTTTGTCAGCTCACAACTGCCACTGTCAGTCGGGTCATAATGTGGAACAACACTGATTTTTGATGTTCTAGGCAACCTATCTTATGTTATTTGTCATAGCTGTCAAATGCCATACAAAATAACTTAAGGATTTTTTTAAAAAATTTTTAGCTTTTGGTTGTACAAACAAAGGGAATCATGTTTTCCCAAATGATACTTAGCTGAGAAAATTGTGGGAAAGCTTCCGACTCATTGAGGTTATTTTCTGATTATTTTAAATCCGGTGACTATTATGGTGGAAATACAGCACAAGTATTCACAATACACCATAAACTCATTCATTAAAAAAAAATATGTATCCGTTACAATATCACTATTACAATAAAAACTACTTTTCGAGCATAAAAATAGTTGTGGCTTGCGTGATTTTCTAGGTTGAAAACTGACAAATTCGAAACCTCTGGAAACGAATGATTACATGCAAATCGAAACTTCATGTATGTTTTACACCAAACTAATTAGTTACAGTAAAAATATTGGTTTGTTTAGTTCAGAAGCCTTGTTGCCGACTAAATACTTTCTTGTAGTTTTTGTACCTTTTTAAATGTGAATCTTTTTCTGTTCTTGACATAAGTCCTGTCATATTTTGGGTTCTGTTCTACGTCTTGGTTTGTATAGTTGATTATTTTATTATTTCCTGTTTTTTATTATATTTTATCAATACACGCTTTACTTTTCACCCAATATACAGTCCACATCATTTCCTTTCCATTTACCGAGCGAAAAGGACCAAATGTAAAGGAGGGGACATTTGGTCCTTTTCGCTCGGTAAATTTTACTTTCAAAATTTAAATTTTCTTGCAAAAGTTTTCCCTTGAAATTTTCCTTACGATTATTTTGCCTTTCTACAAATAACTATTCTGTTTTTTGTTTGTTTGAAAGTAACCAGTAAGTATGCTTACTAGATTGCAAAGTAAAGCGTTAGAGTCGAGTGCGGGCGAGGCTCCGCTGCCGGACTCCGGCACGCCCCACGATGTTGAGCCTCCGCCGCCCGCCCTCGTGCTCGACTCCGTCATGTCCGTCCATGCGGCGGATGACAAATCAATTTCAGGAACATCCAAGTCGTCAAATACCATTCGCGCACGCTCGCTCACCGTTCAGGCCACATACGCTCGAAAAATTGCTGATTCGGAACGCGAACGAGCAGCTAAAGTTGCTGAGGTGGAACGCGAACGAGCAGCTAAAGTTGCTGAGGTGAAACGCGAACGAGCAGCTAAAGTTGCTGAGGCAGAGCGTTTAGCGCTTGAATTGGAAATGCGCGCAGAAATAGCTCAAATAGAGGCTGAAGGCAGTAGTCGCCGCGGCAGCAGTTGCGCCTCTAGCCGTCGCGACAATCGTCGCGCCAACAGCCATCGCGGCAGTAGCCGCTTTAGTAGAGGTAACGTTGTAGAGTGGTTAGATACTATGACACCTTCTAATGAATGCGTTTTTGTAGATACCCGTGGTGCTACCACTGTGGATGGCCCTGAAACAGTGCGTCCCGGTAGTCCCACACTTGCGGTTCCTACGAGTGCGCCCCTAGAAGGGCGGCCAGTCACCGCTGCCACTGTGGACGCTCCTGTTGTCGTGCGTCCCGGCAGCCCGACTCTTCCGGTCGCTGCGTTTAACCGTCGAGTTCCTAAGCCCGCCGGCCGCGGTGTCACTTGCGATCGTACTGCAAGGCCTAGTCGCCTAGCGCTCGATCCGACACCGCCCAGACCCTGTTGCGGACCTACAGGTGACGTTCAAGACTCTACTTGCGTACGTACCCTACCTACTAAATTGTCTAACAATCAGAATGGGTCTGATTTTTATCGATTGGCTCAGGCCATACAAGGTTTGTCTAAAGATAAATTGGAGAGTCGCCTGCCTAGTTTTGATGGTAAAACCTTAGATTGGCTCAGTTTCAAAAGAACCTACGACGCGTCTAAGGCGTCCTATTCTCCAATGGATAACTTATCTCGGGTGAATGCGGCCCTGTACGGCCCGGCACGAGAGGCCGTCGGTGCTTTACTTGCTACAGCGCACAACCCTTGGGTTGTGAGCTGTAAGGTCGCTTGCGAGATTATATCTGTTCTCGAACTTCAGTTTGGTAGACCGGAGCTCATCGTACTCCAGGAGGTCGCCGCTGTGCGAGCTTTGCCTAAAGTAAATTTTGAGGGCAAGGACTTGCATTTCTTTGCCGGCCGTGTCCGCAGTTGCATTTCCGTTATGAAATTTCTTAATAATAAGTCTTATTTAGAGTCACCGGAGCTTTATAACTCGTTGCTTCTGAAATTGACCCCTGCAATGCGAGCACGCTGGAAAGATTACGCTAAGTCCCGCTATAACCCGATTGTAGGAACGAAATTAGAGTTGCTAGCTGATTTTTTAGCTGAGGAAGTCACTACGGAATTCCAGTTTGGCGTTATTGCGGTAGCCAACTTGTCAAGTCAGCCACATAGCTCAAAAATGTTTCAGGTTAACGTGGTGAACTCTAAGCACAATAATTTTCATTCAGGTAATAAGTCTGCTGAAATTAAAAATCATTCTAATTCACAATCACAACAAAACAAATCGAATTGTTGTTTATATTGTCAACAATGTCACATGATTGACAACTGCGTTAAGTTTATTCGTCTTGACTTTATGGCTAGGTTGAATTGGGCCCGCGACCAAAAAGTTTGTAACGATGTCTAAAAAAAGGTTCGCATCGCTATAGGTCATGTAATCCCAAGACTTTATGTAATGTTGAAGGCTGTAAATATAAACATCATAAATTATTGCATAATTTTGAATCAGTTAATTCTCATACAACTACTGAAACGTTCTCGAACGGAATCAAACCCAAAATTAATTGTTCGACTACTCCGATAGACTCTAAAAGCGAGACTGTAGCTCACGCCGTTTCAAATGGGCCGCTCAAAGTTCTCTTAAAAGTCGTAGCTGTAACTGTAAGCGGACATAAGGGCTCTATAAATACTTATGCTCTATTGGACGACGGCTCGTCTAGCACTTTTATTGACGATGAGGTATCAGCTCAGATAGGGGCAGTTGGCCCTAAGGCACAAATCAGAGTTGAGTGTATGGGTGGACTATCTAAGTTAACCGATGTCGAGTATGTTGATTTTTATATTGAAGGTGTGCACGAATCTGGACTTCACAAAATTTATAGAGCACGGTCTGTATCAGCGCTAGGTATTGCACGCCAGTCAGTCCGCCCAGACGATATTAGGCATCTTTCATTATCAAATATCACATATAAAAACGCTGAGCCAAAATTGATAATTGGAATCGATAACTGGAATCTGCCGACCCCACGAGAGGTGCGCCAAGGTTCAAAAGGACAACCAGCTGCTTGTTTAACGCCTTTAGGTTGGGCTGTATTTGGCTTTACTTCTAGTAGGACTAAGCCGGTGACCTTTGTCAATCATAGCGTGACGTCAGATGATTTTTCGGAGATTGAGGGTCTTATTAAGGACAACTATAAGTTAGAGTCAATTGGTATTGTCAAGCAACGAGTCCAGTGTGCCGCAGACGAGCGTGCCTCGAAAATCCTTAAAGACACTGCTCGTTTACCAGGTGGACAGTTTGAGGTCGGCTTGTTGTGGCAATCAGACGACACTGACATTCCAGATAGTTACCCGCTAGCGCTTTCGCGTTTTAATGGTCTGGAAAAGCGTTTTAGTAAAGATGCCGATTACGCCAAACAGTATCGCGAAAATATACACGCTATGATAGAGAAAGGTTATGCCGAGCCATGTGACATCTCTTCTGATTCGCCTAGGGTGTGGTACCTACCTCATTTTGGGGTTGTGAACCCCAACAAGCCAGGTAAACTGCGCGTGGTGCATGACGCTGCAGCGCGCTCTCAGGGAGTTAGCTTGAATTCCCTTTTATTGACCGGCCCTGACTTATTGCCTGCTCTTTTAAATATTATTTTTCGTTTTCGAGAGGATAAGGTCGGCATGATAGCTGACATAAAAGAAATGTTTCCACAGGTGAAAGTCAGGCCTGAAGACAGGGATGCGCAGCGGTTTTTATGGCGTGATTCTCCCGACTTGCCTCTTTCGACATTTAGAATGTCTTCAATGATATTTGGTGCTGCTTCTAGCCCATTCACAGCACTCTGTCTTAAAAACAAAAATGCTGAAGAGTGTAGAGATTTATATCCTGAGGCTGCCCATGCAATTATCCAAGATACATATATGGATGACTACCTTGGCAGTTTGAAAGGGTCAGTTGAAGCCGCGAAATTAGCTAGAGACATCGTAGAGGTGCAAGAGCGAGCGCACTTTGAAGTGCGCGGGTGGGTCTCTAACGAACCCGATGCGCTCACTCTTATACCATCAAATTTGAGACTAGATTCTAGTAGCCCAGGCGTAGACGTTGGTCATTTTCCGCAAAGCGTGCGTACCTTGTGCCTAATATGGTATCCGTCGTCTGGTGAGTTAGGTTTTAACGCGGCCGCCTTAAAAACGACGCTAGCTTTGCCTCATAAAATCACAAAACGTCACGCGCTTTCTAGTTTGATGCGGGTTTTTGACCCGCTAGGAATTCTTGCTCCAATCACCATCAAAGCTCGCATTATTTTCCAAATAATTTGGCGCAGAGGAATTGATTGGGACCAGGAACTTCCTCAGGACCTAAGCACCAAGTGGAAAGCTTGGCTTGCTGACATATCTGCATCTGTTGACCTTCGAGTCCAACGCTGGCACCTAAGAGAGGCTCATGCTCCCAACCAAGCTCATCTAATAGAGCATGAGCTGCACGTATTCTGTGACGCAAGTGAGCACGCGTATGTGGCTGTCGCTTACTGGCGTCTGGTATTTGCTAACAGAACCGTGCAGCTTTCGTTTATATGTAGCAAGTCCCGAGTAGCGCCTTTAACTCCTGTCACTATTTCTCGCCTTGAATTGCAGGCGGCAACGGTAGCAGCTCGTCTAGCGTCGTCTATCTGCGACGCTCATAAGTACAAACCCTCTAGACGGTATCTATGGACCGACTCTAAGAATGTTCTAGGATGGCTTCGCAGCGACGCGCGTTTGTTTTTGCCATTTGTTGCACATAGACTAGCAGACATCCTAGAGCTTTCAACTTTAGATGAGTGGCGGTGGGTACCCACAGCTTTGAACGTCGCAGATGACGCCACTCGGCAAAACTCAGACGCTGACCTGAAAAATAGTCAGTGGATTGAAGGACCAGAGTTTTTGAAATTACCTCAATGTGATTGGCCAGTTGAGCCACATAACACTAGCCTCAACAAAGATGAGCTGAAACCGACTGCTAAAATTTATTCATATCTCATCCAAGTAGGCATTGCCATCCATCCCGTTTCTGCGGATCCGTCCCGCTTCAGCCAATGGTTGCGTTTCTTACGGTCGACGGCGCGTGCACATCAGTACATCAGGCGTTTGAGATGTAGAGCGAGTGCTGATGTCTCAACATCACACACGCCTGCCTCTAGATTAAGAACAACTTCCGTTGCCCAGCTTCCACCTCTTAGTGCGGAGGATTTGCACCTAGCTCAGCTGCACATCTTGAGCAAATGCCAAAATGATTCGTTCCCCGATGAGTTAGCTGCACTACGACTAGGAGAGCCATTGCCACGCCACAGCAAGTTACAAAAGCTTCATGTTATCCTCGGAAGCGATGGTTTAATGACGCTGTCAGGTCAAATCGGAGCAGTTGCAGAGTCTACTGAAGCTACCAATTTCCCAATTGTACTCGATGGAAGCCACCCAGCAGTTAAACTTTTGACTCACCATTACCACCGGCGCTTTGCTCATGGCAATAACGAGACTGTTGTCAACGAACTCCGGCAGCAGTTCTGGATTTTGAAGCTGAGAAGTGCAGTCAGAGCAGCAGCACATGCCTGCCAATACTGCAAAATAAGGAAGGCTATCCCTTTGAACCCCCCTGTTGGAAACCTCCCGGCGGTTCGACTGGCCCATCATCGCCGACCCTTCACTTTCGTCGGCCTAGACTACTTCGGTCCAGTGCAGATAACAGTTGGCAGAAGACACGAAAAGCGGTGGGTTGCTTTGTACACCTGTCTCACGACGCGGGCTGTACATTTAGAGGTAGTCCATGACCTCTCAACGGACGCAGCGTTGATGGCCCTACGTCGATTTACGGCCCGTCGTGGAAGTCCTCAACAGATCTGGTCAGACAACGGGACTGCGTTCGTCGGTGCTGCCAAATTCATGCGAGAACTCTACGGCCCTGCAGTTCAAGAGTTTGCAACCAACCAGAACATCGAGTGGATCTTCATACCACCTTCGGCACCGTCAATGGGTGGTGCTTGGGAGCGGCTCGTGCGATCAGTGAAGTCTGCTTTAAAAGTAACCTTGCAGGAGAGAGCCCCAAAGGAACCAGTTTTGACGACTCTTTTGATGGAAGCTGAAGCTGTGGTCAACTCAAGGCCCTTAACTTACGTTCCCGCTGACTCAAGTGATGAAGAGGCACTAACGCCGTTCCACTTTCTTATCGGCACAGCATCCACGGCTAACCATTACGGTAAGACAGAGCCGCAGGATTTAAGGGGGCGTTCTTCTTGGCGTAAGGCATTAAGGCTTACAGATTTATTCTGGAACCGATGGGTTAGAGAATACCTCCCAACTCTGACACCTAGGCGAGGTGACAGGACCGGCGACGGACTGACTCTTGCTGTAGGTGACCTCGTGCTTGTGGTCGATGGTAACTTACCTCGCGGAACCTGGCCACGTGGCCGTATAAGCCGAGTATTTCCCGGCGCAGATGGGCTAGTGAGAGTAGCCGAGGTTACCACTGCAGGAGGAGTCCTTCGCCGCTCCTGTTAAAACTGGTGCAACTCCCTGTATAAAAGCCATCTCTATCTCCTTCTCTCTTCGTTCGTATATTTTCCTCCATTTTGAAAGAGAGGGAGAGATGTTGCCGACTAAATACTTTCTTGTAGTTTTTGTACCTTTTTAAATGTGAATCTTTTTCTGTTCTTGACATAAGTCCTGTCATATTTTGGGTTCTGTTCTACGTCTTGGTTTGTATAGTTGATTATTTTATTATTTCCTGTTTTTTATTATATTTTATCAATACACGCTTTACTTTTCACCCAATATACAGTCCACATCATTTCCTCTCCCCTCCTTTACAAGCCTGCATAAGAAAGTTAAAAATTTTATAGGAAAAAATCTTATTTTTTAACTTTAAACGTCAGTAGAACCCTAAATAAATATCCCTGGACATTATTCCACACAGCGCCATCTAGCCCCAAAGTAAGCTAATTAATGCTTGTGTTATGGGATACTAGACAACGGATAAACATAAATACATTTTCTTTTGTAAATACATACTTACTTATTATACATAGGAGACAACCAGACCAGTACAAACAGACATGTTCTTGCACACAAATGTTTGTACTGTGCGGGGATCGAACCCGCGACCTCTGGTGTAGTAGCCAACTTCTTAACCATTACACCAAGTCGGTCGTCAAATATATTGTTTGTTTTGAATTTCTTAATCATTTTAGTAATCTACAATCAATTACGCTAGTTTGGGGGGACTTGCGTTAAGGAAAACCGTAAAAATATACATTTCTGGACACTCGAATGGTTGAGTCGCGCTGGTGGCGCCATCTACAATTAGCTTTGCGTTCTGTTCCCCAATAAGGCTGCGGTCCGATTTACGCTGAAAGTACTTTTAAAGTACTTTTCGCGCGCCTGAAAGCGTCCCGATTTGGACGTCTTAAATGACGTCACCAACTCCGCCATCTTCCACGTACGGAGTCTTTGGCGTGCTCGGCGTTGGCACTGTAAGCCAAAGACATAAACGAAATGTCAAACATAAATATAACGTAAAAATATTTTTTTAGCTATGTCGTAGTAATATCATAGATAAATAAGTATGAATATTCTTTGGTAATACTCAGAAATACTCAGAATAAACTTTAAAGCAGCAAAATCTTTTTCAACGTAAAAAAATAACTTTCAGAGTGTCAATTTTTGCGGTTCGACGATTTTATTTGAACGCTGATAGCAAAGTTAGCGCTTTTAGCGCGCTTTCCAATTTGGACCAGGCTTTAAAGAATATATTATATGGACCGGGCGAACGAAAGTGCTAATGCCAATTTCTTTCACACGAGGGCAGGCAGGACAGTGAGGCAGAACAAACAGTTGGACTACAGATTAACATATTACTAACAGCATTGTAGACATGTCAAACAAGAAATGCATGAACCTAATTCCAAAGCGCTACATTGCTGTCACTAAAAAAAGTTTGAACCATAAGGCCCGTATTGTAAAACAAAATTTGTACGAGTATAGATCTTAGCGACGTTTTTGTAAAAACTGACGTTTTCTAATCTCTACTTTGTTCCCTAGTTAGTCTGTGTCTCTACTCAATTACAGATCAACGCTTGAGTATGATTCTAGAATTTCTTGCTTGACATTTCTGCAATGCTTTTCATAGAAATTCTGATAAGAAGGCCCCTGTTCTGCCCTCACTGTCCTGCACTAGTGTCACTAGTCATAGAGTACTTTATAATAAAGTACTCTATGACTAGTGTTAAATCGGCATAAAAGTGCTGAAATTACTTTTTTCCCAAATCGGACTGCTGCCATGTTATGATGTCACGTCATTGTCAAAAAGCTTGGCCTTTGAAGGCCAGTACTTTTTTTGGGGGTTAATTTGGCTGAAAAATTCAAATCTAATAATAGGCTAATTTTAATTTATTGGTGTGCATACCGTGTACCTATTAGGCTATTACAGTAATTGAGAAGCAGCGCAGTACAATACTTTAAAAAACGTTCAACATGTCTTCATCTAATTTAGGGTTCATCGGCGGGGGTAATATGTCTACAGCGATATTTAAAGGAATAATAAATAAAGGTTGGTACCTTTCCATCCTTTACCATGTTTTCATCACTTATTTTTTTACGCCATTCACTTATTTTTTTTCTGAATTATTTAATGATTATCCTTGGGATTTCCTTCATTAAAAACAGATAAAATGTGAAAATTGTTTGCAATTGAATCAATAATACGTTAAATAAGAAGTAATAACACCAAATACATACATAGTTTATTTAGCATTACTAACGGTTTTGGTTCAATCCCTTATCAAAGTTTATACTAACTTGATTAACACTTCAATACTTCTAACAGATGCACATCCGGCATCAAAAGTATGGGTTTCAGGACCTAATCTAGGGCATCTCCAGCATTGGCAAGAACTTGGAGCTAATATCACAGATAACAATGGTCAATTGTTTTCCAAATGTGACTATGTGTTTTTGGGAGTGAAGCCTGGAATGCTGGTAGATGCTGTGAAGACTTTGTCTAATTTGCCAGATAAGATCCAAAAACCTAAATTAGTAATTTCTATGTTGGCTGGTGTTACCCTGGAACAACTTAAAAAGGTTTGTGTTGTTTATCTTTGTATGTAATACCAATGTTTTATTATATCCAATCACAAGAATAAAGCAATACTGGTTAGCAAAAGGATAAGTTGGTTCTGGATACTCATTTTTACTTTTTAGAAACTGCAATTACATAATATTTCTGCCATGCAGTGTTGAACCATAATTCATATTGAACCGCTTGTTATAATTGATACCTTTTACTCCTTGACAGGATTTTGTTTTGGGGTAGGTTGAATCATTGAAGATTTTGTCATGGATTTTTTTATTTGTGGTCTCATCAAGTTCTGAGATTTGTAATTTATTCAAGACTCATAATGACACATATTTATAGATGACTCATTGTGGCCCTCAACTAATAAAAGAGAGAACTTATGATATCCTAACTGTTTTATCTTTTTATTTATCAATTTAAAAGGTAAATTCATTAGATTAACACATAAAATTGCAGGTATTCAAAATGTACATTGTTGAGCATGAAATGGTCAAAATTGTTCGAATCATGCCAAATGTTCCAGTGGCCATAAGTTCTGGTGCTTGTTTGTATTCATATGGTGATGGTGTTGGTGCAGACCGAAGAGAGTTCTTGGTTACACTTTTGAAGAGTTGTGGGGATTATGAAGAGATTCCTGAGAAGTTAATGGACTCCTTGGGTGTGCTGACTGGCTGTGGCCCTGCCTATGTATGTTTGAGCCTTTTTATTTAAAAACATTTATCTGATAGAAAGTCACCATGACCATACTGATGACTTGTCTGTACTTACTTGTTAATTTAGCCTATGGTCCTTTCTGATAATGTAGCTTTTTATTAAAGAAATAATTTTCCAGGTCCAGTACGGACCTAGATTTTGAGCTTATGCGTAACAAAAAACAAAAATCTTTCCTCTTAAGAATATTAGTATAATTTTATCAGTCCCATGTAGTCATTAGATCATACTGCAATAACATTTGAAGCCCCAATTGTTACACACTAATTCCAGATGTTCATAGTGATTGAAGCCTTAGCTGACGGTGCCGTCAAGCAAGGCGCGCCGCGGGACATAGCACTACGGTTCGCCGCACAGATGATGATGGGGAGCGCACATTTGGTGCTCGAGTCAAAGAAGCATCCTGGGCAACTGAAGGACGAAGTGTGCTCCCCTGGAGGCTCTACTATTGCTGGAGTTAGTGTGTTAGAAGATGGTAAAATCAGGTAAAGTATTTTGTATTTTATCTTAAAGTTAGGATTTTATACACATGATTTTAAATTAGTAATTATACCTCAACTAATAAAAAAAATTACCTGACTGGCTAACCTTAGTAGGCATGGCATAGTGGCTGGCAATCGATTTTTTCAAATATTAGACGGCAGTGAGGTATTCCTTGAAGCACACACATTTGGAACGCACAAGACGAGGTGCACATTTATTATTCCTCGAAGCGCACTACTGATTTGCGCTTTGCCGAAAGATGAAAAATATTAAAATTTTAGTTTATTTTGGTTGTATCATGCTGTTTCTACCTACATATCTATGTATTATTTCACTTGTCTTTCATTACATTTATTGATGTTTATTGAATTTACTGTCATCTTTCTTTCAGGTCAACTTTAATAAACGCGATCGAAGCGTCCACGAAAAAAACAAAGGAGCTATTATCCAAAGCTGCAGATCCAACTGTATAATCAATAACCTCAAAAAAATCACATGCAGCTCCCATAACTTTTATCTAAGCACATTAGTATTTTCATGTTATCATTTGAATGACATCTTTATAAAGTAAATGTGGCATGGTGCTTGGTTACCATTGATGCTGGCTGTACATAATTATGATACATAATATAAATGCTAATTATAGGAGTCTAATGATTGGGTTTGGCTCATAATCCGGCCACAATGGCACATGAACCCACATGGCAATTTTAGCAATTTTATCAAATATTGATAGGAAGTTAAAAAGTGATGATATTTAATGTAACTGAAGATCTGATATGAATCGTTGGATAGAATAGAAACATCCATCTCTAAATCAACCCCTAATTATCTACCCTGCAGTCTTTAATTGCTGAAATTATATTTTCTTTCCTAGGAAAACCGTTTTTTAACAGAACATCTATAGGCCAGATGTTACACAATGATGTATTGGCACATGAACACACATGGCAATAAATTTATTAGATATTGATAGGAAGTTAAAAAGTGATGATATTAAATGTAACTGAAGATCTGAAATGAATCGTTGAATAGAATAGAAACATCCATCTCTGAATCAACCCCTAATTATCTACCCTGCAACCTTTAGTTGCTGAAATTATATTTTCTTTCATCAGAAAACCATTTTTTTACCGAACATAGGCCAGATGTTATCATCGTCTCAAGAATATTATGTACTTTGATTCACTCCTACCTAAGCCGCACACGCTGTAATTTAGGTATGAAATTGAGTATTTTTTACTGTTTGTAAGATTATTTTTTGACTGGCCTATTGGCGCAATGGCAGCGATCCTGCTTTTAGCGCAGGAGGTCGTGGGTTCGATCCCCACCCATGACAAATATTTGTGTGACGAACATTTATATTTGTTGTGTGTCTGGGTGTTATTATCTATTTAAGTATGTATTTAGAAATATTTAAGTATGTTTATCAGTCTCTGACGCCCATTATACAAGCTCTGCTTAGTTTGGGGTCAGATGATCTTGGTGTGAATTGTCCCAGATATTTATTTATTATTTATTATTATTTTTGTTATCACGTCAGTATTTGCTACAGCGTTGGTTAATATTTTTTATTATAAGTATTATGAACAGGCTGTTATTTTTATTAACATATTTTTATATTGTTAGTATTCTGTCTAACAAATACTCTTGCTTTTTATGACGAATCTCACCATTTTCCATTACAAACATTTATGAATAATTATATATAAGAATATATTAATAGTTATTGTGTGTTTGATGTACATACTGTGATACTGAAACAATTTATTTTACGATATTTATTCTGTGTTTTTAGTTTTATACTAGCCGGTAATGTATAAATGTACAGCGATTTAGGCTCATCAACACTAGTGTTCATTCATTTAACTTGAACTTACATCATTTTGTTTTAATTTATTTTGCGGTGAATGTGTGCAGTAGAAAAAGCGTAGTTCCGACGGCCACAGTATTAACCTATGGGTGAAAAAATAGTCTTCTGCGTTGATGTAAAGGAATCTTTTAGCATACTTACGTCAAAAAATGTATCGTAAATGTTTAGGTTTTAATACGATAATTTCGCGATCCAATAATATTATGACGTTAGAATGCTCATACAATCGTAATCCGTCAGATCGCATTTACTCAATTTGGACAGACGATAGAAGACGTCAGCGCGCTTTGATTGCGCAAATCTAACCGCACCCTTGAGAGTATTTTGCCGTCACTGTGACAATAACAAAGTAAGAGTGTGTAAAAGTCATGCTCTCTTTATAAGATACCTTTGTGGTCTGCAACTGTGAGTAGTTTTGTATCTAACGTAAGTAGGTATAAATAGTGCGCGTCAAACTTCTAGTCCCGAGTCCTGCTTTCTTTTTTTTTGTATTAGTGCTAGCGGTACGCTAAATTAACCTACAAATGGTGTTATAGGTATGAAAATCAAAGGATTGAATTTTAGGCCACACGAATCAATTTGACCCGTATCACGGAAAAAAAAGGGGAGGAGTTGTGACGTCATCTTTTTTTTATATAGGAAAAAAAAGGTTTTTGCTCGGAAACCTATCTGGTATCTAATGAAAGGGCTTACTGAGCCAATTCTAAAAACATATCACATCGGTACCTTTAGGACACTTGTATTAAATTAAAATTAAAATTATTTTCAAAATATACCAAGTTTGGGCTACTCCAGATATGATACGGTTGAATATTTTTTTTAGAAAAATGCTTCAAATGGTACGTAATATCCTCTTATCTAACTCTGAGAGTGGATTTTTGAAAATATTTACATTTAAGTATGTTAGTATTTTTATTTAATTTTTTAAATTTTACAAAATGTGATAAAAATACGATTAGTTGAAACATGAATGAAAAGTTGATGGATTGAGGATGATAAATACAAACTTTCCTGTCTTGTGAGGTCCTTGGTTCCCAAATTTTATTACTTGGCTGCTTCCAGCCCCACTATATGAAAAATAGGTAAGTATTGCGCGTGCGCGATACAACTCCAGAGCGGACTAGAAGTTCCAAGCGAACTATAATAAGAAGTAGTTAAGCTCTTGAATTTGTGTTACCATTCTTCAGCTTGTGTCATCGTCATTCATCAAAAATTATCATGTGTTTATTTATTGCCTACTGTAGTCTGTTATTTATCTTTCGTTTGTTATATTCGTTCGATGCTAAGTTTATTGTTGTCCTTTCAACATAAGTCTAGAAGGCTTACCTACATGAATGAAATAAAATGTGCATTAGTACAATACATTGTCATTTTATTTATTTAATGGTTGTCCTATTTACATACCCAATTCAAATGTATGTAGAGACGATTGTACTTGAAGGGTAGGGTAGTTTGAAAATCACCTTTATTGCGAAGTAGGTAATGCTTACGGTCAAAGTTGTACCTATTTACCTGCCATTTCAATTATTTAAATAAATATTCTTGTAATTTTTAGCAATTTTTCTTAAGTTTTTATCCAGTAAGATTCGATAATAACACCTATGTTCGATGTTAGGTCAGCATTTATTGTATAAAAACATGTGATTATGTTTGTAAAGCTTTATAAGTAGTTTTAACTTGTCAAATATTAAGATATCTAAATTAAAATTCTACTTTGAAATGTACTTTGTTACGATTCCTAATTCCAAATGTCATACATATCGCGGTGGAGACTGACTACAGGCCACAAGGTCTAAGATCGGGCAGCGCCTTGCCCTTGCATTTGTTGACCCAGGCCACCCACGCGTCATGCCCGCGCTGCTCGAAGATCTTCTTAGCGCAGGTAGCTGCTACGCGAATGTCATCCTGTGTGATATCTGTTGGAAATTATAACATTCAAAACAGCACAGACAAAATTAACATTCGTTCGGCTTTGACGCGTAAGAAAAAGTGGCTACCGAAAAATCCACTATGCAGAAATAACATTTTTTATTCTATACAACGCTTAACGTGATAGAAGGCCTACGCCGCCTAGCTTAGGTCGCTGGCACTAGAGTGGGTGTTACATGAGTATCTTATACATACAGCATCTTTTAAGCCTGTCGAGAACCTCGTTCGGGGTTTTTGAGCATGCTGCCGAGCTGTTCCGTCTACTTTTAAGAGATTCAAACCAAAAATTGTAACTTAGGCAAACATTTAGTAGATAATACATACCACTGCATCTGACGTTACACTCCTTGCCAGGGTAGGGTCCGTTTTCGCACCAGTACCGGTCATTGATTTGGAAGAGGCCGTGGTCGTGGGAGCCATCTTGGTTGGGGCCTCCCACCACCTGTGTCTGCCGGGAGCTCTCCGCCTCTACTAGACACACCCCTGAAAAAATAGCATTTGTATTATGTTGCTACTACAAGTGGATAGGTATAAGACCGCAGGGGTTCTCCATCTGGACCAGGAGAAAGGTTTTGGGGCTGAGTATCTAATTGTGGCACGGCACCTGTTTGTTTCACAAGGGAAAACCATACTTTACGTCCGGAGTACCTACCTATTCTGTGCTTTAGGTTAGGACGAAGAAAATGTTTGAAGACTGATTGTATTTGAAGACTATATTCGAATGGTTTTTCATGTCAGAAAACTAGGTCAACTATTACTGTTGTGCGTGTGCGTGCATGTAGTTGTGCATCATGGCCCGTTTTCAGTTCACAATGTCAAGGACTTTGATTTAATCTAAGGGTGAGGAAGGATTGGTGTTTCTCTACCAAATGATTTGTTACCATCCAAAACGGTTAATTCTACCTCACCACTTAGGGTTTTTTATTTATGGACTTTATTCTTTTTCTTAAATTTCTTCAAAAAGAAAATAAAAACAATCTTAGGTACTGCGTTTCGACATTATTCGAAAATGCCACAAGAATTTACTCGCAAGCAAGTTTGACATGAAAAAAAGTTTGTGGTGTAGGTACTTACAATTCTCAAGAAGATGCCTTGGAAATCCTTGAGCATTGAGCTCATAAGCCAACTGGCACCTATCAAACCTCCTGCCTTGAATCAACAGGAATAAGCACAACAGAGTACAGGCGAACAATAAAATGCGGGCCATTTTGCAGACTTAACTCTTTTTGACTGAAGCTTAACCCGTCCGGTCAAGCAATGTGTGTCAAGGATCACCATGCGTTTTTATATGGTGACGTATGTATGACTAATTGAAATTACAAAAAACCTGTTAATAATTGCTTTTGAAAACCTAAAGCTTGGTATTAGTTAGTCGGTCTTTCCTCCAGTTTAAAGTTTACGTTGTTTCTACAGGACCAGTTAAGGAAATTGTCGTAATCGGCGTAATTTCTATCTACCTACTTGGTACCAGCAGTAGAAGATTATAAGATAAAAAACCCCCAAATGTACTTTCAATAAAATTTGCATAACTTTAGGTACACTAAAGAAAGTGGTGACAAGCGCTTTGGTTTTAAAAGCAGGCTATTTAACTTCCTCAACGTAATTACCTTGACGACACGATTGGCGTAGTGTGCTGTAGCACGGTTTCTCGCCTCGATTTCCGTAGTGTCCCGGGTTCGATTCCCAGTCGGGTCATGTCAGAAAACGATCTTTTCTGAATTGACTCGGGTCTGGGTGTGCTGGGAGACGCCCCTAGCTTATTTCCTTGGGTGGTACCTCGTTACACAGGGATTTAACACATTCACTGCCACCACGATTTTCTTGAAGTTCATCGAGATGCCGCCATATAAAACTGCGGACACGCTAGGCGTGTTCGCGGCATTGCGTTTGGAAAAAAAGTGAACACACCGCGCGTGTTCTTGGCACTGGTTAAAGGTAAAATTCTTTAAACGGCTATTTTTCCGTTTAAACTATGTTTACCGGTTAGTATTTCTTGTACTGTGCGAGAATAAAGGTGTCTAAAATAGTGTCGTGAGGTTTGCTACTTGAAATTATGGCGGAAAATAGATTTTATGGTAAGTAAATATATTATAATGTAATACTTGGTTCTCAAACTTGTTTTACCAAAACCCCCATGCATCAATGAATAAAGTTTGCGGTTACTGTGAATTGTAACATTGGAACTGTTTATTGTGCAAGTACATCCGTTTTATTATTATATTGAGTGACAATGCTTTTTAAACGTGTTAGTCTATGAATGAATGAATTTATTTAAATGATTAAACCGATAAAAGCTTTGAACTGCGGAAATTCCCACACTTCTCAGAGTGCCGAGTGCGAGTTGCATTGAGAGAAGTGAATGACTTCACCATCGCGTTTTGCGAGCACGTAAATGTCAATTAGTATGGAATCGAGTCAGCGCCATCTAGCAGTGAATTCGGGCAACATTAAGGCCGCTAGATGGCGTTGACTCGATACCATACAAATTCGCGTTCTTTTTCTCGCAAACGCGATGGTGAAGTTATTCACTTCTCTCACTGCAACTCGCACTCGGCACTCAGTTAGCCCGACAAGAACAAATAATTGGTATTCAGTCAGTAACGGCATGCATCTCTTATCGTGCGAAAACAATAATGAACAAACAAACAAAGTTACCACAATCATTCAACTTCGATACAGTAAGTATACAATTATATTTGTATACTACATACATACCTACTTCAAATTAAGTCTAGAGGTGGTGATTGTGACCACGACCAACACAGGAAACCGAGCCTGGAGACATAAGACAGGAAACCGCGTCCGATACTTTTCACTATAATAGCTATGTATGGCGTATGGGCGCCAACTCGCGGTCGCTAGTCACGGGATCTCACTAGTTTGACTCCGTTGAGTTTTGCCCTAACGGCTAATGTATCTGTTCCGGCTGTTGTTGTGGCGACCCCCTTTTTTACCCGATGGACTCCAAGAACTTTAGTTCTAAGTACTACGAATATCCTTGTTCAATCTCTCGAAATATCAAGATCCATAGCCCGTGGAGATATTCTTTATGAGAGCCATAGCATAGTGAGAAACTATGATTTGGATCCAAAATCATAGGTTGGGGAAAAAGTTTCTTCGCATTTTTTTGAGAAAATTCAAATCATTTTTTAATATAGTTTATTTACATTTAACTAAAGTATGTAGGTGCCATTTTGTTCGATTACTTTTTGCCATCTTGTAGGTAGGGACATGATCCCATTGCTACAGGAATTTTGAGGCTTCTGATCAAAATAACGCGACAAGTGGTTTTGGCAGTCCTCTCGTGATGTTAACTTGACACTGCCTAAAGAATTCTGAAGAGACCAAAACAGGTGGAAATCTGAAAGTGCAAGAACAGGACTATACGGCGGATGCATTAACACCTCCCAGCCAAACTCTCTTAATTCTTGCGGAGTGGCTAAAGATGTGTGAGGTCTAGCGTTATCATGATGAAAAACCACACCCTTTCTGTTGATTAATTCCGGCCGCTTTCTCTCAACCTCTTGCTTTATTCTCATCAGTTGTTCGCAGTAGAGTTCAGAATCCATGGTCCTGCCTGGTGGTAACAGCTCATAATGAATAATGCCCTTCCAATCCCACCACACACACAGCATCACCTTGTTGCGAGTTAACCCGGGTTTCGCCACAGTCTGTGAAGCCTTTGACCACGACCTTTTTCACACGTTCTTGTCGTACGTGATCCACTTTTCATCATAGTTATCAGCTTCTTCAAAAATGGTTTGGTTTCATTACGTCGTAATGAAGAATCACAAATGAGTACACGGTTCATTAGGTTTCTTTTAGTAAGCTCGTGAGGTACCCAAATGTCGAGCTTTTTTGTGTACCCAGTTTTTTTCAAATGCGCCGATACTGTTTTGTGGTCAATTCCCAGTTTTTCAGCTACGTCGTAACGACTGATATGCCGATCTTGCTCCACTTTTTCAAAAATGGCATCCATTTTATCCGTTATAGGGCGACCAGAGCGACGTGCATCTTTGACATCAAATTTCCGAATTGAAAACGCTTAACCTAAATTTGAGCTACTCTCACAGACACTGTACTAGGTCCATAAACTAGGCAAATATTTTTCGTGGCTTGCGTTGCATTTTTACCTTTTTTGTACTTAGTAAATTTTTTAAATGTATTAAATGTAATTTTTTTAATTATTGAATTGATTCATTATATTCCCTCATCTTGACAGTAAGGAAAACAAATGAAAATCACACATTTTCCTAATTTGAATTTATCTTCTTTAAAATTCAAACTTTAATGATACTAGAACCAGCCAGATACAAATAGTATAGGCAAAGAGATTTTATTACAAGTTCATACAACCTACTATATGCGAAAAGACTGTTTCCTCAACATACCTAAGAGTATTAGTATCGTATTGTAACAGATGTTTTATTGTAATAGTTAATAGGTACCTAGTATGTACTGACTAACAATTTTTCTTTTTGAATTGTTTAAATGAATTTTTGTTTTATATTCTTATAAGGGTGGTTTTTTTCTCTTTGTTTTATATTCTTTTAGGTTTATTTGTATCAAAATGACACACTGCTTGTACTTTACTAACGCCTGTTGTAAACCCAAAACAAGTTTAAAAGAGTAACTGCCGAGTTTCTCGCCGGGTCTTCTCAGCAAGAAACAACTCCGACGCGGTGGTAGAGTCGCATTATGTCTCTATACTGTTTATTTACATATCCATATTATTATGGTATTTATGTCTATTATTTAGCTGTAAATTTAACGAAAGTACTGATACAGTCTATTTGAATAAAGTTATTTGAGTTTGAATTGCACTGGGTGAATCTCTTCATAAAGATTTGAGGTCTGTTAGTTATCAAACCTCGGGTAATCTTCCAAAAACTTTTTTTCGCAGCTTAACTACTTCTAGAAGTTTGAAGTCTAAATAAAAAAAGGTGCTCTGAAAGAGATTGCTATAACGCCGACTAAATTAATATTTTATTGCTTTTATATTTATTTTTATATTTGCTTGATCAGTTCGAAACGAAATTGGCGATTGGAGCGACCGCATCGCGATATTCTTTCTCTCTCTACCCTATCTGGATCTAAAAAGTTTGGCAATGCGTACGTGCGCTCGCAACCCTCAATCATGGTTCTCAACTAACTAACTAGTGGGCCCAAAAATTGAATGAGCCAGATGAAAATAATGTTATACTTAGGTAGGTAGTGAAAAATTATATCTACTCATAGGTAACTCCATTCTCGTTACGCTCGTACTCATAAATGAGCAGGTACGTATCTATATAGGAGGTCTAGTGATCAGAACGTCTAACAGGAGTTGCCATCACGTTCACGGCGATCGTTGCTTTCAGAAATTTGTATGCCATTTTTGGTTAATTTTTAAGTCACTAGCCTGTACTGAAAACCCATATAAATACGTCAACACGGTTTACGCGAACGCTAGCGGATGTCGTTGGTGTCAACTCGTGGTAGCCATACGACTCGCAATGTGCTTGGACTAATTGTGTCTTTTCGTCGCCAATGTCAAATACCTACTCAAGATTTCTATCTGTTTGCTATATACCCGTTATGACGTACGGTGCCAAACGTGGACACTCATAGTTCGGTTCTTAAATCATGGTCGCTCAACGGGCTATTGAAACCCCTGGGGTCAGAAGTTCTCGAGAGAGAGTGCATTTGCGTCAAAGATGACTAGCTGCTGGTAATGTTAAAAGTTTACCATACGTGCTAGTGTCGATAAGTAACCTTACTTAAACTGACGGTGGTACTGGTAATGTGAGTAACCATGTCGAAAGCTACTTACATGGCAGTCACATAGTATGTACTGCATAATAATCAATCACTGAATACTGAAAATAAACCAAAGTAGCGTGGGCGTTAGTTTAGTAAAAATAAAAGAATACAGACTTAATGTTTATTCGTTTTAATTTAATATACAAAATACATAAATTCAGCCTGCTGGGTTAATTCGTCGAAGGCTCACAATATTTATTAAATTAGATGTATTTTACAAATACCGGTACATTCAACCTCAGGCAAGTGCTGGCAAGGTGCTAGCAAGTGTAGCTCTTGTTAGTTTCTGATGGCAATTTTAACAAATCTAACGTGGGAATGGTCTAAAGAGATAAACGACTCAATATGTAGCAAGTATCTACATATACTATTATTTGTTGCAGTTTGCTAGGTCACATTTGCTCAAATTCGCAAAAATCTATCCGAGGCCAGAGCTAGTGGTCCTTAGAGCTGTTGCTCGCACATCCTCGTATAAACGGTATCATCAATTTATGGGTGTTTATCTGGAATGTCGTTTCGGTTTTCAGGGGTTAATTTTGTAACTAATTATGAGCAAAAGTCAACTCGTGTCTGTATATATCTATCTAGGAACACATCAAAAGATTTATATCACGATAGCATTATTCTACTAATAAGATTATTAAATACATAAATTTTATGAGAATCATAATATCAATACCTAAACAAAATGTAAATCAGAAAAACCTCAAAACGTTTGATGATCTTCCTTTAAATTTGTATTAACTGCCACAATTCACTCACATCCAATATCTTATATCCAAAAGGAGTAAAATCCTGGTTTTAATCTCACACGATATTTTGCAGTCTCCAACGTGGCTGATTTACCATTTAGAATAATTACGCAGCCGTTGAATAACCCATGTGACATGTCTACAAAACACATTCTTATATTCATGATAACGGGTGTGCTACTGTCTTAGTGGTGTGCCATAACATTATGTAAACAAATCAGTTCCTTATGTGTTTGTCCTCTGAGTGTGTGTAGATTTTCCTAGTCGTCTGACTGGGAGTAAACGGATGGTACGGGTGGACGCACACTGTCTTCCTTGTGAATATGAAAAGTGACATCTTTCTCGCGAATCCAACTCCAATATCAATACTTCTGTGTCTCGGCACTTCCATTATTGGTATTTCTTCCTCCTTTTGGCCCTTAAAGCAATTGAGTTTTCGGAAACTCCTGCGGAATTTGCTGAAGTCAGGCCTCAATGCCGTCCGAATACTGGATAACCGTTCCAAAACCGGACTTGTTCTTCCTTGTTGTTCATCGCTTCGTTTCGGTTTGCGATATCTCTTCGGCTTACATTCTGTCGCTGTCGGCGCTCTGACGTATTCTCTTGTCACTTCTGCTATAGGAAGTAACAAATAGTCCTCTCCACTCATTCCTTGGTCTGTCACATTTTTGTTCCGTGAAGCCGGCATGTGTACGCACCTCGCACTCGCTTCTTTCTGGCTGTGGCATTGATTGAGCGTGACGTAGCTTCCCGAGATAAGATATCTACTGCTGCTGTGATTATAAATATTATCTGCGTGATTTGGCTGTCAGTTACTGGAGGATTATCTAAAATTTGATTAGCAGTATTTTCGGAGTTAGTAGTTTTTATTTTAAAAGATAAATTAACAAATAAATGGACTTCTTTGGACATGGCCGTTATACATGGCCATCTGACCCCACACTTAGCAGAGCTTGTTTACTTATTTAATGAGGGGTAGGTACCTACTCAGAGACTAAACTAATACACATACGAGGGGCATGCCAAAAAAAGTCAGATACTCTTTACTCATTTGATTGACACTGGCAAGTTATACACCATCTTATAGGCTGGTTGTTTATTGATTTTGAAAATAGAACATACATATTTTTTTATATTTTTATTTGAATGAGCATCATTTTTCCGAGAATCTGGCGGGAATTCCCTTGCAGCAATAGAGCTCAGTCGACGTGATTTTCACGCTATGATTTATTATGACTATAAAAAAGGTTTAAAGCCTCAAGAATGTTTTGAACTTCTGGCTACTACTTTTGGTAAGTCTGCTTGTTCACGAGCAACAGTATTTAATTGGTTTGCTGAATTCTAAAGAGGACGGGGATGTCTCGAAGATGAGGCGAAGACAGGTCGGCCGCCTACCGCGGTCACACAAGAAAACGTTCGTGCAGTCGAAAAACTTATTCGCGAAAACCGACGAATTACGTATGTAGAGCTGAAACGAGAACTGGGAATTGGATCATCAGCAATGCAAACTAGAATTCACGACAACATTTCTCTCCGTAAACGTTGTTTGAGATGGTTGCCGCACAAACGTACCGATGAGTAGAAAGACTGTCGGGTGGGTTGGTGCCTATTCATGATAGATAAATTCGACGGTGGTGAGAAAAAAACGTGTATGATATACTGACTGGTGACAGTCGACTGTATGGTGTTTTGAAGATGAACCAACTCCAACGAAATGTCGCCGAGCACGAAGCACACAGAAACGAATGGTCGCCTCGTTTTTCTGCAAAACGGGCCATATTGCTACTGTAGTGCCAGAGGATCAAAGAACGATGAACTCTGAATGGTGTGTGACAGTTGGTTCTCCAACAGTACATAATATCAGCTTGGTGTGACAAGCGACCGAAGTCAGGAATCCGGCACCTTCTCTGGCACCACGACAATGCGGCGCCGCACACGTATGCCAGAACACTTGACTTTTTTAATTCAAAAAATGTGTCAATCCTTCCTCACCCACCATATTCCACTGACCTAGCGCCTTGTGATTTTTACCTGTTTGCAAAAAATCAAGAAAAACGAAAGGGTAAGAGGTTTGAAAGCAAAGAAGATGCACTGGCTGCCTTTAATTTCGAGATTTCTGAGGTGTCTCAAGAGAGTGGTCATGTATATTCCAATTGGTTCAAACGTATGGAAAAGTGTATACGTGCTCAGGGTGGATACTTCGAAAAGGTCGATACTTGTAATAAAGAATAAATTTGATAATTTTTGAGTATCTAATTTCTTTTGGCATGCCCCTCGTACTTGAGTAGTTCTAACTTACTTTTTTACAGCAACAGCTATCAGCACCCAGACACAGATAAAAAGGCGATTGTCTTCAAAATTTGAAAGTCAGGAAAGTGGCTTCGGGGTTTTTCAGCTTTAGTAGGTACAATGCCGCAGGGTAAAGCTAGAGTTACAAATGCTTTAAAATAGCACGAGCATGCTCACTTTTCACTGAAATGAGCATGCTCTTTATTAGCAACACACAAGCTAATAAGAAGCAATACCTAGCTCAATAGTAACATACTTTCGTGCTAGTAATGAGCATGTGTATTTGTAGCTTTACGTCTTCGTCACGAAAAGAAGGGGTAACGGGAATCTTTTTGATTTTGAAATGTGGATTCAATTCCCACCTCATGCAGTGCATTATAGTCTTTGATAAAAGTAAATCGATGAAAAATAACGTCTACAGTTGTGTATGTACACCTACTTGTTTGTGTAAACGAATGAGATTTCCCGTAGAAGCTAAATCACATCCACACTTCTGATAAATTATTAGAGCTTAACAAGAATAGTAGAGTTAGAGGAAGGTATGTATAGAAGCGTTCAAATCAACCTTTACAAACCTATTGCAAAATAGGTCTTATGTTAGTAGCTTATGGTACCATTTGTATTGGTATGGTATGTAAAGGTTGATGTGGAGCGCCGTTTTTCCATACAAACGTAGTCCCCTGTTTCCTCCCTGGATACTGCTAGTAGAGATATTTTTTTTCCAAGAAATCTATTGCTACGATTAGCATGTCCCTGTGTTTTCCTTTTTTATATAAATTAATTATTAAAAGAGATATGAACCTTCGCAAATCCGCAAATCCGCTGTGTTCAAACATCAAGAAAACTAATTTGACCAGTTTATATAAAAAAGGAAAACATAGGAACACGGCCACATTTCTTCTTTAATTTTATTGAAAAAAGTAACTAAATCAGTTAACTTTTTGAAAAGGTACCAGGGGACTATGAAACGTCGATTTTGTGTATTTTTGATAGGTAATTTCGGTCCGATTTGCATATGTCTCTATCCCACTCTGCGGGGGGCTCGAGCTTTGCAAACGACAGCAATCGATTTTACAAACATCTATTTTTAAATTCTCTCGACCGCGCTCTCTTAATAATATAAACTTTTAGTTTATTACGACACGATTGGCGAAGTGCGCTGTAGCACGTTTTCTCGCCTCGATTTCCGTAGTGTCACGGGTTCGATTCCCGGTCAGGTCAATTCAGGAAACGATCTTTTTTGAATTGACTCTGGTCTGGGTGTGCTGGGAGACGCCCCTGGCTTATTATTGTTATTCCTACTAGATATTTATGCCTACTTCGAGATCATGACAAGTGGTGTGTTGTCTGGCGCATATTGTATATCCATATTCATTTAATACAAACACTAAGGTGAAAAAGTCGAGGTTGGGGGTTAAAATCTCGCCCATTACCTAGATCTAGTTGCATTTGTCTAGTTTGTACGTATATGTTTCCTTTTCTACTGACAGGACTTTATAATATATTTTCCACTTGGTCACTTCTTCTTTTTAATTAGGTCGTGTAATTTTCAAGAACGATAGTCGATATTTAACCAAAGTGTTTTTAAAGCAATACACTCATTCCTAAATTCAAACGCCTACTTAAAGGTGACTGCAACACTGCTGGCGTTTGCCAACTCTAAAGTGTAGAGCAGGCACTTTTTTCACTAAAGTCGTTTATTTTCATATGGTAAAATTATTATAAAAATTACTTATGTATCCCTAACAAACAAAGTTAAAAATGTTACCAGATCTTCATTCTACCAATTTAATATTTCATTGAAGTAAATAAAAGGTATATGGTAATGTAAGAAATGGAAATTGGAGCCCAAATGTGGCCAAAAAACCTCTTAAAATTAGCTAGTTAGGTGAGATCCGCTTGGTGAGGTGTCGGTTTCTAAGTGTTACGGTCACTACACGACCTCGTCAACTGGTCTCTGACTACCCCATTGGGCATACTATAGTCATCTTTTAAGAACCTCTGACTGAAGAGCATTTGCCGGTAAAGTACCTACCAATATCGGATTTTATTTTGAGCATTTGCTCTGACTAACAATATTTATTATCTTTCCGCCAGCTTCTTGGCCCGCGTAGGTATCGCGTTAAAATATAAACATAAAAAAAATAGTCTAAAAATATACTAACACATAGTTACTTGCTGATACTGTAGTGTAGCTTTAAATATTGGTGAAAGGTTTTTTTAAAGCAGTAATTTTTGAGTTTATTCGTTATGTACATTACATACTTAGAAAAACAGAAATCTTTCCTCTTTATAATATTAGAATAGTTAAATTGATTACCCTGTTATCCTTCATGGAAGCTCGAATCTAAGCTGTTTATACTATCTAAGCAAATGTTCCCTTTGAGGGACCACCTCTTTAGTGGTGGTGGTGGTGGTATTGAGGTTGCTCTTTAGGAACTTCATAATTTGTAACCATAGTTAAATCCAATTGGCTTTTACATGTCAGTTTTTGGCTTAGATTTGATTTTAGTAATATATACGAGCAATATAGGTTAATATCAAAGAACCCGCTCCTGTTGATGTAGGTAGAGTGAGATGGGAATGCCAAGATGGTTTGGGATATGGAAAGGATGGATGAAAGGCGATTAACGAAAAAAAATTACAAGGCGAGGGTGGATGGAGCTGTTGGAAGGGGAAGGCCTAGACGGACGTACTTAGGACAAGTCCAAGACGTGCTCAGAAAAGGTCAGGTCAGGAGTACTCATAATCGACGAGCATGTATGAAAGGATTAATGAGAGTGGAAGAAGCGCAAGAGGTGTGTCAGGACCGTAGCAAGTGGAAAGATGTGGTCTCTGCCTACCGTTGGGAAAAAGGCGTGATGGTATGTATGTAGGTAGAGTGATTACTTTTGGAACTCAGTGTTCGTTGTTTCCTTCACAAAAGACATTGAGTCAGTAAAAACTGCGAAACAAATTTGATTATGGCCTTGTGCGCACTAACCGTGAGGCTGCCTTGTGCCTTCCGGTTACCGCACGCTTGGTAAAGAGAGGACTTAGATTGGGGAATGCCTTTTTGGTATCAGCTTTTCACAGAATTAAAGATTATTATGACACACTTGATTCTGCCCGTTATGTATTAACTGAGTGAATTGGAGTTATTTAATGATACCAGCATCTAGGCAATAAACTACAGATTGGTGTTGGGTCAATGATCCTTGGATGGTAACGCACTATGGAATATTTACATGTAGCAGGATTAGGGTGCTTTTTCATGATGTGCTATGCAGCTGAGCTGCTAGGATGTGAAGGTAAGCTACGAAACTATGTGACCGTTTTCACTAATGCTAAGATGTGCTATGTGGCGCCGCAAGGTACGAGCAGCTAACCGCGTCTGCTGTAGGTAGGTGCACCTCTCGCGACCATCTGCAGCATGCATATTTCTTCTAAGAATTTTTCTTTCTTCTCGCGACCAACAACTTTTGATCAAGTTTTACTTAATATTTTCTGTTAGTCCAATATAAATACTCACTTTTAACTAACATTTTGGCAACAATTTGAGTATAAATTATAACCACTCTCAGAAATTTGAGAAGTAGAGGTATTTGGGGGATGGCCAGTTCGCTAATGGCACTATCTGGTCGCTGACTGGATGTTACTAAGAACAGTCCGCCAAAACCAAGTAGTGAAGGCAGATGGTTCTTTCTATTTCAAAAAATGGTCATAAATTGTCTTCTCAAAAATTGTTCGGTTTTCCTTAGAACCCTCTATTGCCCAGTTGTGAAGATCATTGTCTCCAAGTGGACCTAAGTATATGTAAATATGTATTTCGACGTGACGTTTTTAGATATCAATAGGTATGTATGAGGTAGATGCTTATTCACTTCAGAAACAATAAACGCCGCATGCTGCAAAAATTAAAAATGCACAATGCACGAGTAGTTTGCATATTTCAAAGTATTTTAACTTGTTCTTACTTTTTTCTAAGGCATTGTGCCTGTTGCGTGACAACTGCAAGGTTGGCTAACTCCACTCTTGTTTTCCAGTGTGACGTCGTCGGCCGCGTAGCGTTCTGTCCTTTTCTGGCGAATTGTATGAGTGCAAGACAAAGAGCCATGAAGCAGGTCGGTTACAACAAAAAGAAAAGGCTTTGGCAAAACTTACTTCACGCTTACGCTTAACTCCTCATGTCATTTACATTTCATTCAATGTTTAAAGAAGAGTGGTCTTCTGACCACAAGCTCAGATGCAGACAACTGCATACTCGGATTTTGACTTGCACTGACTGAATAAAGCCGAAATTTTATAGTCGTTACTTAACAAAGCACAGACTTATCATCACATTAATTATTATCTTACATATTGAGTAATCATATAATAATATGCGCCAGACAACACACCTCTTGTAATGGTCTCGAAGTAGGGATTAATATCCCTGTGTTACGAGGTACCACACAAGGAAATAAGCTAGGGGCGTCTCCCAGCACACCCAGACCAGAGTAGATTCAAAAAAGATCGTTTCCTAAATTGAACCGACCGGGAATCGAACCCGGGACACTACGGAAATCGAGGCGAGAAACCGTGCTAGAGCGCACTACGCCAATCGTGTCGTCTATTGTAGTGTAATGTAATTATTGTAGTGTAATGTTATTATTATAACTAAAGAATAAATAAGTTAATGTTTAACTAGGACAGAAATAATTTAATATTTTAATATCGATAGGAAGGAACTGATATAGACAGATAAGTCTATCTAAGATAAGTCTAAGTTTAAGCTAAGCACGCTATACAGATATCTCGGCCTAACTCACGTGACGTTGTCCTGTTCCCCTACCATGAGTTTACCACGATAGTTGACGACAGCAACTTGTATGCCATTTTTAGTTACATTTCTATTACTAGAGGCGCTAAACCGAAATCCCAAACAAAAACATGTCAACACACTCTAGTGACTGTCAGACGTAAACATTATCACGTTCGTAGCTCTAGCTAGAGCTACGAACGTGATAATGTCGGAAATGGTTTAAATAACGACGCTCATGTTGTACATACATATTCTCGTTGAACATCATTTTGGAGGATTTGTGACCACAAAGTGCACAATAACTTGTGGACAATTGATTGTCAATTGTGATTTTATGGACAGTTTTGCTGTAGCAAACAAAACACTCTTTTTTTCTGTATATTTTTATTCTAGAATTTTTGTAGTTAATTTAATTTTAAGGCATTTTAGTAGGGAATTTCTGTTGCACATCATCTTATCCAAAATTAAGAGTAAGTCAAAAAACATGCTCTAATAAGATAAGCGCCTTTGTAAATATTGACTGGGACGATGACAGATTTTTCTGAAGAGACACGATCCAAACAAAAACTGTTCACCAGTCAGAATATTGTCACGTTTCAAATAGCTTGACAACAAAGTTTATAGATATTGGGAAAGAAGCCTTACTAACGCAGGAAAATCATAATGGATTCTTATGTATATAAAGATTCGAGGCGCCAGAGTGGCATTAATAAAAAAATACTACTCCTCTGAGTCTGGTCCTTTAATCCCTAGATTATGGGCCGGGCACATTTAATCTGGTTCACCGATAAGTTACCCATTTATAATTAAGAATATATTGTTACGAACCGTTTTATCAGAGCAACCTAGCCCCTGGACTATCGTAGCCGTGAAATGACTGTTGCGCGTGCGTTCACGTCACAGCAGTTTTTCCTTTTACTCACCAACCGACAAGCGGTGGTATAGCTCATTCATTCACTCCACAAATTGGTGTTTACGTCGCCTCTACGCGTGTGTTCTCTATACAGTGTCACTGATAGATGCTCAGTAATTCGGTTTAATTACTTCATAATAAGGTAAGAGAGTTAAATCACCTTTAAATTGCTTTTACTAACAATTGGTCGTCCACTCGCAACTAGAGCGATAGAGGTCATGTGATGTGTTTTTGCACTTTCTTTGTGTTGTGTTGCTATTGTGATGTTAATAACATTACTTTAAGATGTTGTGATTTGCACCAGTTTTCCTTTAGTTTAATTTAGCCTAAGGTAAGGTTATATTAGTGCAAACTGTTGGTTAAACTCGCAAATACTTAAGTATATTTTGTAGTAACTTGCGTTATATTATGTGTACAATGTTAGATCTTAATCTTAGGAAATACAATTAATAAATTTCTGTAGGTACTGTTTTTTTACCAATTTAAATTTCCTTTTACCAAAAGCCGGTGCATAAATTAGTGATGTATTTACATCATTAATTTATGCATTTCATTTGAAAGTGTCACCTGAATTGCCTAATTACTTTGATAATAATACTCTTTTGTACATATATTATTAGATATACTGCATTCCGTCAACATTTATCTATGTACATTTCATTGATGCTCAGTTGCTGCTGTATAATTGTTTCGTTTTATTTAAAGACGTCAACTGATTGCAATAGACCCAACCTTGTGCTAGTTTTAAAGAGTTTTCTTGAGTTAGGTTCTTGAGTTTCTGTTGGCTTAGCTTCATTTACTTTTGTAGTGTTTTTACTTAGATTGTGACTGAATAAAGCTAAAACACTTTTGCTTTAAGTTGCGTTTGACAGTATTTATTGATTTTGCGTGAGTTGAGCTACTGTACGATTTCCAAATCGTACAGTAGCTCAACTCACTGATTTTTTATGAAAAAGGCCCTGTATGAATACCGCGACTAAATAGGTACGCTTTTAGTTTTAGCGGGCATAGTTACAACCAGCATATGAAACATAGGTTCCTTTTCCGTGTTCTCTGGTTACAACAAACACAAATAATTCAAAAATGATATCAGAATTCACAATACAAAATATCGTATTAGACTAAATCAATTTTCACCGTGAAATATAGGGGGACAATGTAATGTCCTTGATGAAATGTCATATTAAATAAAATACCTCATAAAAGTTCTTAGTAACAGCAATATTTTAAACATTACACAAAGCGAAGTAAACAATAAACTTAGTCTCCTAGGACCGGTAAATTAAAAAATAGTTTTTCCTGTTATGTCACTGTATCTACGAAAACAAGTGAGGTTTTAAGCAGACTTGCAGACGCCCTAAAAAGTAACAGCCTCGATATTTTGATACCTTATGACATAACATAAAGCATATGTGATGTTTTAACTGATTTGCATGTTACTTAGATGCTGCTGCTGAAAGGAGAAGCCATACATTACTATTCTAAGATCTTCGATGTAACCCTTTTTACGAATAAATGAATTATTTTATCTTATCTTTGCAATAGTTTAGGTCTCAGATGCAATTTGATTATAGTTCAAATGACGTCTTTGATGAATTATTAGAAGATATAGGTATTATGAATGAACATTAAATATAATTATATACTAAGTAGGTAATCGTCCAACACACAACGCGAATCGAATTTAAATGTTTGTTACATAATTTTTTGTCTTGTGTGGATATCGAACTTCCTTCAGTCAGCGGTTCATTTAGAATTTCTACCAAAAAAGTAAAATCTCTGAATTTCGCGTGAAAAATGTAGAGCTATCATATCGCGAAAATGGAAATCGAAAATTCCGAGTAATCTTCATCGTTCGCATCGATGATAATGCCGACACTGAGGGCAATTCGTGGTATTTTTATGAATAGATATGGTTCCTGTATCTAATCAGGATGTCGATAGCACTATTAGTTAGTCGTGTGTGGAATACTGCTCACATCTCTGGGACGGTTCCGCCAAGTACTTGCTCGAAGCTCTTGACAGGTTGCAGCGGCGTGCTATCCGTATTATCGGAAACCCAGAGGCATGAATGACCCTTGAGCCTCTCCAATTGTGTAGAGGCATTGCCAGGTTGAGTTTTCTCTATCGCTTCTACAACGGGGAATGCTCTGAAGACATATTCCAACTTGCCCCATCCTCACCCTTCCACTCCCGTACCACGCGGGCTGGATTGCGGAGTCATCCACACACTTACTTTCTATAAGTATATATGAATAAAGATATTTTTTTACACAGTCCAGCATTTGTTTCCACGCACAAAAAGATTCAGTGACTCCTTTTTTTTTCGAACCATCGAGACGTGGAACGCCCAGCGCAAGTGTTTCCTTCCCGGGGTCTTCAAGCGGGGCGTGAAAAGGCATATTTGCAGGCCTTCAAGATGAGTGTGACCAGCTCAGTGATATCTTGTCAGCCTCATGTCTGGACCTCACGACCGCTTTTCATTAGGTGGAGTGGGGTAATCTTGACGGGCACGATACAAAAATAATAATTTGGGTTCATTACAGTAATACCTAAAATTTTAACCATAATTACAAATAACGTACAAAACTGGAATAAGTAAAGATTCTGTCTGTGGTGCCGCTGCCGTAGGTCCCACGACCTACGGCACCACATACAGAACAGACAAACTAAACCCACGTTCAGTTTGTGTTTTGATCAATTTGATCCATGCGTAGTAGTTTTGAGGTTAGAAATATTTGAGTATTTTTATCAGTATCGGATAAGTAAAGAGCAAGATGTGATTAGTTAGGGGTCAGTTGATCCTAGTTTTATATACCAGACATTTATTACATAAAGAAGAAATAGTGCCTCTAACTCCTCAATGAAGTTCATAACTAACTGCCTTAATTCGCTTTTGTACTTTGACACAAATGAAACTCAATTTAACTGTATTTAAAAGATGAGTTAGAACTTGAACGCAATTAAACTGTCATTATCATAACGTACGTTAGTTATACGGAAAGTGACAATTTCCTGAAATGTGATAGGTATCTATTCATTTCTTAAGCAAATAGTGTTTGCCCTTCCGCGGTCCTGTTACGTTTTCTGAGTGTAAGCAGTAAATCAAAATTAGTTTATCGTCGCGGCACAGTGAGAACGCCCTAGTTAGGATTGTAAATGTGGCGACGCAGCGGGAACACGCACTAATACTTCACTTAAATTATTTTAAAAAAATACCCTAGTATTGTACGTTCAAATGTAAAATATGCGTCCCTAACTCCGATTCTCAAACTCGTATATGTGTAAAACCCAACTCCAACAGCTGGCTAATGATAATTAATTAATACTTTACTTCCTGGCTCAAAGAGTGACGTGTCAGTTTCCCTTACTAATTGTTATTGCGCTACGAGTAGCTATATGACGCGTGCCATTTGATGTGAATAATACTTATAACTTTCTTATAAACATTGAAAGAAGTTACATTCGATTCAATCTCTATCTTGAAAAAAAAACTAAAGTAAAGATTTATTAGGCATAGATAAATAAAGAAAAGAAAAGTTTGCAATTTAAGTATATCATAATTCCCTACACCAAATAGGTTACCGCTCAGCATAGTGTCAGGGCTAGGACTGCAAGTCCACGCGATGACGCTGATATTCTGAGGTACCTTGCAACTCAGAATACAAAAATTAAAAGTACACAAAATAAAAATAAAAACAATATAGAATGAGAGCGCTTGCACCGCGCAACAGGTTAAACAACTACAATTTATAACTAAGGTTTTGTTCTAAACCAAGCATAGCATAGCTGTATCCATCTTTGTTGATAAGGCGGACAGTTGTAAACGAATGGACTGTCTATTGCTCCAAGACTACTTCTCGGTACGACTTAGATAAAGTTGCAGATTATCATATGACACATTCGCGCAGATATTAAGTACTTAACATTAAATATGTATAAATTTACTTTACGGTATTGTTCTAAAGTCAGTTTTACAATAGGATTTGTTCGTTGATGTTATGTGTACATAATTTTATTGGTGAATATGTAAGTTAGCACGACAAGGTACCTACAGTCACTATAGTTTTATCAATAGATAAAAATTCCTCATCGCCCCGTTATCATTATAACAATATCCTGCGATAACAGTCCGCCATTTTGTGAGCCCTCTAATTACAAATCTCACACTTAAACTGTTGCATTTAGATCGCGTTTGCAACAACCGGTTTTTGTCCAAAGTAATAAGGGTTTCAGGTGTATTTATTACAGTTTGATACGAATTTAGTGAGTCATTGGTGTTTATCGATTTTAGTTAAAAGTCGACATCAAGCGAGAATGGGCCTGTGCTTCTCTTTCGATTGCGGAGACTGTGGCGACTGCGGGCCGTGTCTGTTGTGTCTCGGAGCGTGTTGCCTGATCCCGTGCCTCTGCCCCAACGCGTGCGGCCAGCAGCAGCAACAGCAGCCGCCCCAAACTGTGATCGTGCAGCAGCCACCCGTCATCGTCGACCAATCGCAGCCGTACCCGTACCCGCCGCCCGAGCAGTACCCAGGATACCCGCCGCCCAACCAGTACCCGCCACAGTACCCGCCGCCGCAGGGAGGGTACCCCTATTACAACAACGGAGCTCGATGAAAAGTTACTGATCTAGTCAAGGTGAGATTTGCGCTGTGGACGACCTTAATAAATACTCCATCGCTACTAATGCTCTCGATCACTGCTTATTATACCTTAACAAATTCATTTCAGTAACCATAGGTTAAAAATACGTGTAAGGCTGCTTTTCTACCAATGATGTGCTAAGTGGTTTCGTGCTGAGTATGTTTGTTTGATATCCACGAATAAGGATCGTGCTCCTGTAAGGAGCTGTGAAAATAAACGATCCTCACTGGTGGATATTGTATCTCTGGGGGAAAAGTTACCTGAAGCCCTTTATAACAAGTGGCTGCACACTGCGCGCCAGTTTTCATAACTCGATTCATTATGTTTTTAGTTAAGTAGGCAGACTAACAGAGCATGCAGTATGCTGATTTATGAGTTGCGGTCGCAATTAGCACTCATTTGTTTTGTTGCACTGTGTTCTCATATTATTGAAAGTACCATTAAATATTAAAAAAAAGTTTAAAAGTCGATAATTTATACTGTTTATATAATTATTATAAGCCCCAAGTCCACCCTATAAATCTAAGGCTTAATAAAATTGAGAAGTTATAAAATGATCATCAGATACTTATTTGCATATTTTGAAAACATTACATCAGTATGGGTCTAGTCGATTACAGGTAAAAGTAGCCCTCGGTGCCTTCATTCACAGTTTGCATAAAATAGTTACTATGGTAGTTACATACAAATTAGCTTTTTCTGTTCCAAGGGACCCATTTGAAGCAATTAATTACTGTAAGCTTTTAGAAATATGAAACTTTTATGACGAATAGTAGTATCATCTCCCACCTTTCATTACAATGTAATTAGTCGCTAATTAATTTGTGTAGTTAAGTACTGTTTAAGGTGAAATGGTTCTAACTTGAAAAGCACTAAAAGTCAATATTGTTTCTTATATTTCTGTAAAACGCAAATGTAAGCCAGTGTCTCAGTAGTAACATTCAGAATTACTGGTTAGAGGTACGATGACGTTTTTGTATACGGAAAATCAATTAGAGAAACCAATGAGTAACAGAAAGGAAACCAAATAATCGGAAAATACGTGTGCCATTGTCATACAAAGTCTTCAGTAAAGGCACAGAAATGACAAATAAGTGTACCCATAGGTACTTATCGATAAAGGAAAACTAAAAGTAGATTAACGACTGAAGTTAAAGATCAACTTAGTTCTGAACAACAATTAAAACGTTTGCCTCATATCAATGCATGACTCACATGAATAAACATTAAAACAATAGTTTAGTAATTGTTCATTTGGATAAAGTATTAGATAACACTAGCTTTCAGCTCGCCTTTCAGCTTCGTCCGCGTGAACTTCAATATTCCCGACTTACGATACTTATCGTTATATTATGTGGCCCAATTACATAAAATCTTTATAAATTGGAGCCTATGTGTTATTTTGATGTGCTGTATTACTGTGAAGTTTGATCTAAATCGGTTCAGTAGTTTTCGCTTGAAAGACTAACAAACATACATACTCACAAACTTTCGCATTTATAATATTAGTAAGATTGGCGACATTAGAGTATTTTCATGTAGAAGTGTTCGACTAAAGTAACAAAGCACAAAAAACGAATATCCATAAGTCTTAAAATTATTTACTACGTAAAGAACTCTCCTCAGCTAACTAGTCTATCCTAGTGAACTACCTTACTACTATTGTACCATTCAGACACTTGGGTAGTTTTAATATGATCGCTAATCTTTGGAGTTGATGCTGACAAAGTAAGGGATGAATGCTAGACATACTACTGTACTCGTAGGTACTCTTGACCTGAACAGAAGCCTTCTAACATGTAGTTACCTACTCGTTTCCCCATTGATAGTAAGAAGTTAAAAGAATTGGGGAAATGTCTGTCCAAACTTATTCCTATTACTTTTAAGGGTAGAGTTTCCTAGCAGAAATAAGTATGATCACTTTAATAAATATTTGCTTCAGCAATCATCGCAATTATCACAGTTATTTGTGTAGATAAAGGGATAAAGATAAATTCTCAAGTTCAAATTAGCTTTGAGCCATAAAATTGTAATCAAAAATTGTAAAATAGGTAAATCTATTTTACGTTTTAGTAATAATTGTTTTGCCCGTTAGATCAGACGAAATTCGTCCTATTTAGCGAGTTTCCTCAAAAGTTGTTTGTCAGGTAAATTATTTTGACAATAGTTTTTTGGCCATGAAACCACTAGCTAATAATTTATTTAGGCTAGCAAACGACCCGCATTGGTTTCAAAGTGAGGATTGTTAATTACGTAATATAACTTTGACCTACTACAAGTTTTCTGGATACATTTTGGTACTTACAGTTCAGTTTAGTATTTCAAGTAAACAATGATAGTTCAGTACGTCTACCACGAGTTGACGTCAAACTATTATAGGTATTATTAGAACTTTAGCAAGTTGCTACGTAATTTTTAGTTCCATTATTATACACTAGAGGTGTTGTATCGAAATCCCAAACAAATACTTGTGTGTTTAAAAACATTACCCCAAAAACATTGAGTCCACCCATGACAAATATGGAATTGAATTTCACACTAAACTTATTCATAATGCAATTTAAAACTAATTCTTAACTAAGTAATTTTTTTACGAATCACGCTCCCCAAACGAAATTCTGAATGAATAAAACCCCTTCCTAACCAAAATCCTGGATTAAGTTACTAAGCTGCTGTTGACAGGACCACCTACAACTGTTCGTTTGTCGATGTTCGCTGCTCTTTCTAAGCAAGATATTGTACCTAAAATAAGAGCAAAATCTCGTGTATTCCAGGATGGGTTGCAACTTCTCCTGCCGGCCTTGCTGCTGCTGCTGCATCCCCTGCCTCTGCTGCGACTGCTGCGCCGACCCCCCGCCCCGCGTGGTGCACCACCACCACGTCACCACCGTGCCCGTGCAGGCCCAACCCGTCATCATAAATCAAGGAGGACCTCCCCCTGCTTATAGATAGTGATTCATTCCAAGTTCCGAGAAACAACGAACCTTCTGCAATTGATTATGGAACTTCATTTAAGACAGCCTGTCATATTGTTCAAACAAACTCTCATGTAAAGTTACTATTTGGAACCGAACTGCCGACAGCACGTGCAGCGTCCCTTGTTACACCATCAAGTGATAATGGGACGCTGCACGTACTGGCAGTTGCAGTCGGCAGCTCGGTTCCAAATGACGGTGTAATAATGAGACGCTGCACGTGTACCAAATAGTACCTTTCCTTAACTACGCTAACTTAAGAAAAGTGTGCAAATTCTAATTTAAAGGAAGGTTACTTTTCGCAATAGATTTTAAAGATTTCGTCTAAACACACATATTCTTTTGACACAACCAATCAGCAACGACATTTAATTAACGTAGAGTTGGCATTTAATTTGCAAACGACAAAGATGGAAACTACGATGGGTCGCATTTTTTATTTAGAAATAATTGAATTATATCCTTCACACTTCCTTAATGCGATATCACTTAACGTTACGCTACGTATTTTGTTGATATTTCATGGTTAAATATAAAATAAAATACATATTTTATGAAATAAGCCCGTTGCTGTAATAGTTAGTGGCCATACAAACTTATTTATTATGTCTTGCTACAAATATGTAAAAAAATATATAAAAATATATATGAATGTATACTCATATTATGAATGTATACAAATTTCCAACATGCTACATTTGTGGTCAGATGATTATAGATTAAAATGTTCTGTTATTTATTCATTTAAAATGTTGAGTTCAAAAATAAAACTGAACAAAAGGTCTTTTTCAAGTTTTCATAGCCAAAGAAATAAACAAATATTATATACCAATAACCAGTTACCCACATAATCAATGTGTTTTGGCTGAAGTGTTTTTGTATAGAACTACATTAGTAATCACATAATAATATTTAAGTGAAGGTATGGTGTAGGTACGGCGCAGTACTTATTTATCTTAATACCTGTATGTTACACTTTTAATTTTAAGCCTCCTTTTCGTAAAATTAATAATAACATATAAGTGATAACACTTATGTATGTATGTTACGTAGTTTGTTATGATAAACGCACTACGTAACATGAAGACAAACAGGGAGAAGTTGTGTTAAAGTAATTCAGACCAGTGTTTCTTGTCATTATATTCACGTTAATTATACTTAGCTAGTAATAACTTTAGGTATACAATAGGTTTCTTAATACCAAGAAAGCTACTTGTTTACAATATATATATGTCGTGTACAGGTTTATTTCGTAATAAAGTAAGTTTTTTTAAATTTCGGTTTTTTTATCCATTAAGGGTCATTAAAATCAGCGTGTGACTTATTTAAACTTGCCAAAAACGAGTACATGCGGCAAGGATCATTGCAAATAAAAGCTTAATACAATCAGACTCTACAATATTGAGCATTGTCAATGCGATCTTTTAATTACTCAAATACAGATGCCCAATATTCTTAAAATTCAAGTCATAAAAAGAGTTTTCTCTTGCAGTTGTACCGAATAGATGTATTTTTATGATGTAATGTATGTAATATCACGGTACACATAATACATTTTATTTACCACTCTAGTCTGTCGTATGTGTTAGACACAATACAATTCACCGTCGAACGGTGCATCGACAGACGACACGGTACGCGTACGAAACACTTATGTTACCGTAAGTAAGCCAAAGTGGTAAAAAATGGTTCCAAAGTAATTTTGAATGGAAAATAATAATTTCCATGTACTTATAGTAAAAACTGTCTTTTCAAAATGGATTAGCTATGTTCTTACGTTTGTACAGTTAACTACACATAAAATGAATTCTTATTTGTATGGATTTGCCACACTCGCAAATAAAGTGAGTTGACTCTGGGGCAGTTTTAGTTACCTTTAAATGTAATTTATTTATTATTAGAATATTGAAAATTTTATTTATAATGTTATTATTTTAATAAATAAGAAAGGTAAATTTAAGTGTTTATTCATTTGCTATCATGTTAAGTTACTACGCTGTAAAATGATAAAGTACTCGTAAGAGTACTGTATTAATTCTTTGTTAATGAAAATAAGGATTTTATTGTTGCAATTTTAATGGTACAAAAGTTCGAATGGCCATGTTATTAATAACAGTTTTTTCAGTTTTTTTTTTATTATGCATAATATAAGCATTATCAACTACAAAATATTGAATTTACATGATAAGGTTGATTTTTGGAATAATAAAGTTTTTATTTATATGTTCGCGATAATCGCATTAGCATTAATCTGGATTATTTTGATAAAACTCTCGATAAGCAATCGTTCTGAATTTATACTGGAAGTTCAGTTTTATTGATTGAGTTTCAAGGAAATAGTAGATCTATATATTTTGTTGATGATTAGTATGCGATAATAGTAGATTCATATTCAAGCACACAATATAACATTAGCGAGTATTAGCGATTATGAATTTCGATCTAAGCAAACGTTGCACTCTCATTTACATCGTCATCACGAAAAGAGTAGATGCAGTTTTATGTTAATATTAATTCACAATTATTTACAGTAATTTCTGGTTATTTTATTTCATAATTTGTTCATTTGATGAATATTAAAATTAAGACACAACTCAAAGCTCTAATTTGAATGCCGGGTTGGAGCGGTGCTGTTGCGGTGCCGGAATAGTGTGCTATGACCATTATTCGGCTAGTACTGAGCGATGATGAATAAACACATCTCAGCATTTGTTAGCCCGAACTAAAAGGTACCGTGCGGTGACTCGTTTCTTTGACCATCCAGGCGTGGAACGCTCCAGTACATGTGTTTCTTCCTCTTATGGTCCCGGGTTCTTTAAGCAGCGCGTGCAAAAGGCATTTCTGCAGGTATTCAAGATGAGGATGGCCAGCTCAGTGATTCCTTTGCATAACTGTGCTTGTCAGCCTCATATCTGGACCTCACGATCGCTTTTCATCAGGTGGAGTGAGGTCATCTTGACGGGCAATATACAAAAAACCCTAACCCTAAGCGTAATGTCTTATTGAACTTCTCCGGGAATGCCCCAAGCCAATGCTCGTGGCTGACTATAGGGCGCCGCCTCATGTTGCTCAAAGTTTTAGGTTGAGAGCCTTCTGCATGAACACTCAAGTTCAGTAACGCTGTTAAAGTTGAAAAAGCTTTCTGAGTGTCAGTTCACCACATCTGCAACAGTCAGTTCCCTCCGACCAGGCCCCTGACTCTTGAATTTATTTCACCAGATTGGCATTAGATTACTATCACCAAAAATTATTTTGAAGCTTAACGGTTTGTAATAAGGTTCAATAATTTCTTGTTTGACATTTAAATGCTTGTCCAATGGAATTCTGTTCAAGAGTCAGGCCCCAGGCAGGGCCCTATTACAATCACTTATAACATGTGAAGTTCATTTGCTAATCTGAGCGTAGCGAGCAATTTCGTAATATGATCTTTCATTTCCAGCCAGTCTGTGGTTACCTGATACATCATCCTACCTGAGGCATCTTTAAGGCTGGATATTTACTAACGAAATTGCTCGCTAACTCAGTTTAGGGAATTAACTTCACTGGATATAGGCGATTTTAATAAGGCTCCAGCTCTCTTTTCACAACATTTTATTTCTACCACATACGTGGTAAACTGCACATACTGCGCAGAGGAAAGTGCAGCTTGAGTACTTTAAGTAGTCTCTACGAGTATAATAATATGCTTTATATCATGCATTTTAGACCTTTTAGACCGCACCTTAAATCCTTGAAGCCGCATTCACATTGTCATCGCTTTTTCTTGCATAAATCTCCTTATTGATATTAAAAAGGCATAGGCATTTTGGACAGGCCCCTGTCACTTCACGAACATGCGCGTGAAAATTACCTACAAGCTGCCGGGACATGGAACTCCCATTTCGCAGTTGATTGTCAGCCGCCTAAAGCATTTGTATGCGAATCTTGCGGTTCAACTGACGCGATGATGTACTGTAGGTACCGACTACTGACATCTATATCGAAAGAGGTAGCCCCGGCAATAATAATATGCCTGACACATGTGAGCACGCATTTAGGATTGAGAAAATTGTCATTTTTCTATTGATGTGATTAATTTGTTACGTGAGCAACTATTAAGTAATCTGAGTTTTGGACCGGAATAGATAGCATGTCTTCTTTATCATTATATACTCGTATCTTCCGTAGCAGTTTCCCTAAAATCCTACTTGTGAAATCCTTCGAAGGTTATATAACTATCGTTAAATGTTCTGAAGACAATATGATACACATATGATTTATGATTGCAGACTTTGTTTTTTATCTCAACATGATAACGCCTCCAATGTTTATTTTATTTCTGTTTACACAGACTCACTGTGTATAAGACAAATATACGAGTACAACGGTGTGGCAAATATAATATTTAGTTAATATTTGGAATAAAAATAGTTTAACCATACACATACAACCACATTTGGTTATATGGTTTAGAACAGTTTTTTCTCTATATGTCGCGTATTTTATACCTACCATCAAAAATATTTATAGAGTCGTTTAAAATCTACCTACCTTATCTAACCACACAGGAAAAACAAATGAAACGATGTAATAGAGGTCATTTTTTAGAGCAAGTTTTGCTATCGCAAATGAAATTCAGCCCTGATAAGGACGCAGACAGTGCTACACTAAGGCGCAAGTTTTTTAAAGTGGGTATTTTATGTAGCTAAAAACAGTCACAACTTTGCTATAGTTAAGAATAATGAAGTATAGCGGTTTCGAACGGAGACACAGTTGGTTCGTGCAGTAACTTTGGAAACACGTAATGTACTCGTAAAATTGACCTAATACGTAAGTAGCACATAGCAGTTATTCAACGCGATTGCCCGCAATCGGTTCACTGTTTCAGTACTTTGTATGCTATCGTGAATATTATTTTTCACAATAATTTTGTTTTTTTTCTGAAGAATATTAAAAATTGTGTTATGTTGAGAAGATTTTAAAATAGTTTCTTGGATACATCGAGTAAGTAATATTAGTAGCAAAACCTCACACCATCTCACAAAATAACTTGCAGATTTGAAGTCTTTTTTATTTAGTATTCCCTGGCAATACATAGAATTACTCAAAATACCTAAGTAGCTTAAAGAAACGAATAGTAGAACTATTACCGAATTAAATGCGGCTTCTCAGTCTAGTGGCTACTAGCACCTAAGTACTATTCATTACGATGTTTTTTGTGCATTTTGTGTTTTTGTTAGAACATCTGATCTATTTGGCCTCCGTCGTTGGGATGCGGAAATATTGTAGGGCAAGACCCAGACTAGTCGATAGTGGAATATTGAAGAGTGAACTTATGGTTGAGTTTCGGGCAAAGGTTTTGTGTTTTGGTCCCAAATTTATAGTTGAAACCAAGGTATGTGTTAATTGTAACTGTTTTTATGATACATTGCCTTACATTCTGTCTGGTTCGCTGGCTTGGTAGGTAGTGATCCTGCCTCTTGCCTTTGTAATGGGTTCAATTCTCACCCAGTGCCAGATTTCTGTGTCTGGCTCTGAGTACTCGATAAATATGTTTTAATTTAGAAGTTTATCGTACAAGAATGTACTTCAGTTACTGAAACACAGGCTCTACTTAATGTAGGATCAGATCAGATGATCTTGTTGTAAAATGCCAGAATTATATAAAACATAATTAGGAAAAGATTTACTAGTGTAAGTGTGTTTTGTTGCACTGGCATTGTCTAATCTAAGAGTACATCAATAACATCAATTACAAATTAATCTCCAAATTATTAGCAATTATGTGTTCAAGCATGACCGTGAACCATAAATTATGAGAGATGCATGTTTCAAAATTATTCGTGAGTTAAGATTTGGTGTGCGTGCTAAATGCTTGCATTATTGGTGCGTGCAGACTTTATGATTGCTTTGGAAATAGAACAAGACACATGAACAATGTGTAGATAAATTGTATTTTATACAGCCTCTATTTACAATGTACGTAGAGAAGGTACCTATCTCCCTCCCTTTTTTGTAAATAGTGTTCAAGAATTGTCAACGCAGTATCGGCGTACTGCGCTGTAGCACGGTTTATCGTTTGATTCCCAGTCAGGTAACTTCAGGAAACGATCCTTTCTAGATTGACTCGGGTCTGGGTGTGCTGGAAGACACCCCTGGCTTAATTCCCTGTCTGGTACCTCGTAACAGAAGGATATTTATGCTTATTTCGGGACAAGAGGTGTGTTGTCTGGCGCATATTTATTCTTATTTACTTTAACAATTTAACACGTCTGTTGGCGAAATGGGTATAGGTATTGCCTGTAGCGCCGAAAATTGTGGGTGTGACATAATAATATCTCAGAATGTTTATCTGTCCCTGACGTACATATTCTTATTTATGTCCCTGACTCCCAAAAACCTAGAACAAGCTCTATAAAGGTGATTGGTGTGATTTCTCTAAAAAAACTTAAAAGGTTTAAAGGTGTTACATTTTTTTTATATTGCCCGTCAAGATGACCTCACTCCACTTGATGAAAAGCGGTCGTGAGGTCCAGATGTAGGGCTGACATGCACACTAATGCATAGGGATCACTAAGCTGGCCTTATATTGAAGGCCTGCAGAAATGCCTTTTCAAAATAGAGAAAAAAAGAGATTGAAATAGAGAGCTATATTTAATATTGATTTTTAAACCAAATTGTAGAGCTGGATATAGCTACTTTGTGAACACACACTTAGGGCGGTTTCACACTATTGTTCGCCTTGGCATACGCGCTTACAGGCGCGCTACATTTCACGCTTCAATAAACCAAACGCGCATACACAAGCTTATTGCGTGTTTGCTCGAACCGGTAGTGGTGTCAGTAAGCGGCTGTTGCTTATACGAGCGTCAACGCTCGTAGAAGCTGCGCGTGGGGCCATGGGCGCGCCTAAACGCGCCTACATGCCCTTCCAAAAACGAGCTTTACGCGAGTATAAAACAATAGTGTGAAACCTATTTTATAAACCCACGTTTATATATCCGTTTCTCTTTACATAAACCTTATTGGTGAATAGACAAAATTGTCACTCAAATTATCCTAATTTATCAGAGACAGCATTGAATTGAAACTGGAAGCTTCAATCAACACTAGAAATATATTGAGTCCTGCAGTGCACTATTCAACATAACCCATAATTCGTTCCAGCATGGGTCTCACAGTGATCATCAAGCCGTTCTGCTGCTGCTGCTTCCCCTGCATGTGCTGCGAGTGCACATGTGGACCGAGGAGAGAGGAACCAGATCTGGTTTACACCCAGCCGAGGTTCAGGGACAAGGAACCAGCCTCTGATCCTGGCCGGAGGGAACTGCCCCCAGCGTACACAGATATGGCCACGGGATCATCAGACAAACCTCCGCCTTACAATGAAAAGCTAAGCGACATGTGATAGTGAACGTAAGTTTTGGAATAAGTTTAAATCTAATACTACATAGGATTTTTTTAATAAACTTAATTTAACTTAGTTTTGATTTTGATGACACGATTGCTTAGAGCAAATTCTCTAAGCACGATTGGCGTTGACTCTAGCACGGTTTATTGCCCTAACTAACGTGGTGTCCCGGGTTCGATTCCCGGTCGATCTAATTCAGGAAATGATAAATTGGCTCGGGTCTCGGTGTGCTGAGAGACACTCCTGGCTTAATTCCTTGTCTGGCAACTCGTAACACAGGGATATTAATCCCTACTTCGAGAACATGACTAGTGGTGTGTTGTCTGGCGCAAATTAAAAAATATAAATATATTTATAGATCATATTCTCAGTGAAGAACACAGTTTTTAAACGACTGTTTATACACTGGTAGTAAGGACTGTTCTCGTAGTAAGAAACAGTTTTCACAGGGTATTTCTGTTATTATGTCAAAAGAATGCTGTCTATAAAATAAGAAAATCTTACTAATATTATAAATGCGAAAGTTTGTGAGGATGTATGTATGTGTGTATGTTTGTTACTCTTCACGAAAAACTACTGAACGGATTTAGATGAAACTTTGCAGTAATACAGCTTAGACATCAGAATAATAACTAGGCTACAATTAATAAAGATTCTATAGAATTTGTCCATAATATACCATATAATAAGATCACGCAGGCGAAGCCGCGGGCGGAAAGCTAGTAACTAACAAATAAAGCCTCATTAAGTACCTACTACTTGAATATCTTATTAAAAATACGTTTGTCTTCCTTTATGTGTGTTCTAGTGTCTGATATCTTGGTATCTATCAATGATCGGTGAAGCTACGAGCATTGTATAAGGAAGCAATTGACTTTGCAGGGGAAAAAAATAAGTCCTTACGTATTGATAGCCATTATATTCTTATTTGTTTGTACGGACGATAATGTAAGTGAATTTCTGTACTGAAGTCTTTTGCCTAAATTAGACTTATGTACTGTTTATTTACTACTTCTAAAATGCTGTTTTAGTATTTAAAATATTTTAAATAGAGCGACAGCTTTATTTGCACTTTATGCATGCTATTTATGATTAAAGAAACATCAAATCGAACAATGATTAGAACGACTACCAATTCTAAAGATTGTATTATTTTTTCAGTTTCGGTTTATTTTTCTTCTATTGCTGCGGCCATCAGCCACCTTACCACGGCCTGAACCATGCCTGGCCTAATTATCACGGTGATCATCTTGCACCGCCACATCACCCGGGGCAGCATTGGCCGCCATGTAACTACGAATAAGACGGTACACCATTGACCAAATAACGGTCATCATGGACCACATAACGGTCATTATGGACCACATCACGGTCATCATGGGCCGCCACATGACGGTCATGGACAACCCATGCCATAATAATAATATGGCGACCATATTGATCCCATCTCTTAATGATATTGCCACAATAAATAATAAAAAGAAGAGTAAATTTTGGTGATACGAGTATCTTCTAAGTTTTAATGAGATTTTTCATTATTCGTCTAAGATTACTTAATAGTGTATTCATGCATGGTAATAATATGTGTCATAAATGCTGAGAATTTGTTTGCAAATACAGTTCTATGAAAATATGGAAATTGTTTTTTATTTATAAATTTAATTAACTAGTTCTTTCTAATTTAAGTTGAAGGATTAAACTATGTCGGTTCGAGCTAAACTTAAAATAAATACCAGTTAGCGCTTTGAACTAAAATTTATGCTCATATTAAATAATAAGCATGACGAGGCGGCCACATTGCTAGCTAGCGAACTTGTGGCGGCCATCGAAATCTTCGTCTTTGCGGTAGGTAACTAATAACAATAATAACTTACTTTAAAATATGCAAAAAAATAACACGATAAACCTTTTAACCGCCGGACATCCAGTCCACAAAACATGTCACTACCGCCAGACACTTATACATATATACACTTCAACAGTAGTGGTGGGAAAGTTTTCACGAAAATTTAATTTTATTTCAGTATTAAAACTGATTTAGCTTACTAAAATAATGATTCAGAAACAAAAAATATGTGTTTCATTACTTGATAACTCAATTAATAACAGCAAACACAGTCTAAACGAAAACATGTATTATTTTTCAAACAACAAAAAAAAATCGATGCTTCGAGCCCTTTCATGTGACCTTTAATTCACAAGTCGTCGGATGTATTTGATTGCGGCGCAAAAAATCTTGTGATGGTGTTTTGAGGTGGAAATTATGATATTTCCATGTAATACCGTTTATTTCGGAAACTATTAATATTTAGGTCTTGACCGTTTTTTTAAAAGATTTGCTAGCTAATTAGCTTTCTAAAAGTATCAGTTAAGTGCCCAGACTTCACTAGTGATTTTATAGTATTGTTTTTCGGAGAAAAGTCGGAAACTTTGGAAAAAAAAATTAAACGCCAAAATCTCGTTAACTATTAATTTTGGACCCCCAGTTGATAGGATCTGTTGCAAATAACGTCTACCTACTATACGCTTTTCAAAGAATAGGTCTATTTTCCTTGTCACCCTATATAAGAAGAACATTACTGATGGAGCATCATTTCCCCAGTGTAGTGCATTCTCAGTTTACCCACACTGTAATTTGTGATATCAATAGTAATTCTACATTTCGAATAGAAGGCAAATAGAAATCGAATAGAAATTTCGATAAAAACATCAAGTTACTCTAACTACGCCAACATTTTTTCCGTCTGTGACGTCGGATATTTACGACTCCAGCACTGACAAATGGTTTAATATTCGTTACATTAGTGATGTGCACAACCGCACATCCTAAATGTTTCGTGTGATGATTTTAAGATAAAATCTACCTTTTTTATGCAAGCAAATTAGTAGAGTACTGACTAAGTATAATCGTATCATCATCATGTTAGACTCATTTATTTGGTAGTAAACATAACAGGATGACCAAAATTTCTTTTTTCATAATTGAACGTGGCTTTTACCACAACACTACACTAGTGTTGGATTTATACGACTGTGCCCTTGGAACTATAAGTACAATAACAATTGAGCGACCTGGGAGGTTTAAATGTTGATTGATAGTTTTTTTGGATCATATTGGTAATTATAGAGTATACTAAAACAAATGTTTGGATATTCAAGATATTTTAATTTACTTTCCTCGATTCATTCAAGTCAGTCGTTTAAGTAGAATGAGTCGCGAAAGTTACAGTCGGACTTTACGACTGTGGCGGTTATGAGGCGAAATTTCACTGTCGGATATTCAGACACGGCATAGTTAATTACAGCCACTTCTATGCCATTTTTAGATACATTACTATTCAATAGAGGCGCTGTACCGGAATCCCACACAAAAACTTGACAAAAACGCTAGCGACTAATATCGGCGTAACTCCATGGGAGGGGTGTCAAACGCAAACATGAAACCTGTTGTCAAATTAAAGCATTATTTTTTGGCTAAACGGCATTTGCCGTAAGTGTGATCCGAGCATTACAAAATAGTGGCGCACTAATATGGTGTGTGGCTCATTTGCGCTGCCATTCCTTCAAACAGTCCTAAATTAAGGGACATCTGGTATTCCCGCTGATAGAGAGCGGAACTTGAGTCATGTAGCAATTACTAGAAATCTTATCTCGGAACAGATTACAGCATGGCAAACTGAGTCCAGCCCTGCGGCCTTGATGAGTCAATGTTTAGTTCACGAACGTGAGCAAAAACGAAAAATATAAATGAAATAAATATAAATATGCGCCAGACAACCCACCACTTGTCATGGTCTCGGAGTAGGGATAAATTTCCCTGAGTTACGAGGTATCAGACGAGGAATTAAGCCAGGGGCGTCTCCTGGCACACCCAGACCCAGGCCAATTTAGAAAACATCATTTTCTGAATTGATGACCGGGGAGCGAACCCGGGACACTACGGAATTAAAGGCGAGAAACAGTGCTACAGCGCACTACGCCAATTGTGTCGTCAAAAAAGAAAGTTTTGAAAGTTAGAAAAGTTTTGTTTACAATCCAGTTTAAGTTAATTAGACCTAAAAACGTAACTAGAATACCCTAAAATCTATATACACACATCAACATGGTCTAGGGATATTTCAATTAAACCTAAATAACTAAAATTTTATTAACTATTTGTTTAGACACCTACACATTAAAATAAACCTTGTTTAATAGCCTATCTAATATGATAAATAAACTTTTAGATAAAGTTAAATTTAAGAAAAAACTTAGAAGAAGAGGAAAAAATCAGACAAAATTTCAATCTTAACTTTATTTTTGAAACATCAAAATAACAATTTTTATATAAAAATTCAAAACAAGGGTGTCAATATCCTGTTGTGGAATACTGTCCCAATTGTCTCAAAACGGGACAAGTTCCTAAGTCCTGGAAGCTTGCCAACGTGCAACCTGTGCCCAAAAAAGGTAGTCGAGCTGACCTTCCCAATTATAGACCCATCGCAATCACCTCCATACTTTGCAAAAGTATGGAACGTGTATTAAACAGCAAGCTCCTGGCGTACCTCGAGAACAACAGTTTGCTCTGTTTTCGCCGTGAACGATCAACTGGTGATCTTCTTGCGTATGCCAATCATTTGTGGGGCGAAGCCATCGAGAAACACGGCGAAGCACTCGCTGTCTCTCTCGACATCACGAAGGCAGGGTTTGACAGTCTCAAAAGAAATCATCCTTCATACGGAATTCCTACCGCACTGTGTGACTGGATATCTGACTTCCTGAGCGAACGGTCAATAAGGGTAGTCATTGATGGCTGCTCTTCTGACTTATTGGCTATAAATGCCGGAGTACCTCAGGGGTCTGTTCTTTCTGCGATACTTTTCCTGCTGCACATTAATGATCTATTGTGCACAGGTGGATACGCAAACGACAGCACTGTTACAGAGAGATATATGTCCAGTGCCCGCGCCAGTGCCGCTGAGACTAAGTCCCTTAGACAAGCCATGGTTGAGCGGATGAATTCAACATTACAAGCAAGTGTCCGACTGGGGCGAAGCTAACCTCGTTGAGTTCAACGCCAACAAAACCCAGGCTGGGTTGTTCTCCGCCAAACGGAGTCCATTCAATCTGACTCCTACTTTTCTGAATGCACCGATACCGATAACCAACCACCTCGAGCTCCTAGGTATGGAACTCTCTTCCAACCTTAACTTTGGTAGTTCTATTGAGTCGAAAGCAAAAACCGCTGCCAAAAAACTTGATATCCTCTTTAAGGTTCGGCGATACTTCACAGTGAACAGCTGCTCCACTTGTATCAAGCACAAGTTCGGTCGTGTATGGAGTACTGCTGCCACCTGTGGGATGGCTCTGCCAAGTACCAGGTGGATGCAATGAACTCAGTGGACCGAAGGGCTAGGAGACATAGGCGACGATGCGCTCGTTGAAACCAAACTTCAGAGTTTGGAGCATCGGCGTAAAGTCACCTGTCTATCGGTTTTCTATAAGGTGTATTTTGGAGAGTGTGCGCAGGAACTACACAACCTGATACCACCGTCTACTTTCTACCACCGGACCGCTAGACGCCGGGAGGGCTACCACCCCCATGTGGTTGACTTTCCGACAGGTTTGCTGCGTCTTTTCTTTTTATCAACCCAGTTTTTTTCAAATGCCCCAAAACTGTTTTGTGGTCAATTCCCAGTTCGTCAGCTACTTCTCAACTACTGATATGCCGATCTTGCTCCAATTTTCCAAAAATGGTATCCATTTTATCCGTAATAGGGCGACCAGAATGACGTGCATCTTTGACATCAAAATTTCCGGATTGAAAATGCTTAAACCAAATTTGTGCTACTCTCACAGACACTGCATTAGACGACCGACTTGGTGTAATGGTTAAGAAGTTGGCTACTACACCAGAGGTCGCGGGTTCGATCCCCGCACAGTACAAACATTTGTGTGCATGAACATGTCTGTTTGTACTGATCTGGGTGTCTCCTATGTATAATAAGTATGTATTTACAAAAGAAAATGTATTTAAGTATGTTTATCCGTTGTCTAGTATCCCATAACACAAGCTTTAATTAGCTTACTTTGGGGCTAGATGGCGCTGTGTGGAATAATGTCCAGGGACATTTATTTATTTATTTATTAGGTCCATAAACATCGCAAATTTTTTTCGCGGCTTGCGTTGCATTTTCACCTTTTTTGTAGTAAGATTTTAAAATATATCGAAGAAATTCGATATATATCGATCGATCATTAGATTCACTCATCTTGACAGTAAGAAAATCAAATGAAAATCACACATTTTCTTGATTTGACTCTGGAATTATCTTTTTTGAAATTTAAACTTTTAATGATACCAAAACTAGGCAGTTAAAAACAGTAAAGAAGATTTTATTACAAGTTCATACATACTATATGCGAAAAAACTTTTTTCCCAACCTAATATATATAAGAAAGTCGTGTTAGTTACACCCCTTATAACTCAATAACGGGTGGACCGATTTTTGTGTTCTTGGATTTGTCTACATCGGGAATAGGATGATAAGTATTAAAAACATTGGGAAATTGACGAAAAAAATAAATAAAAGCGAAAATGTTTTACCATACTAAATGTTCACAGCTGTCAAGCATTTGCCAATACGAGGGGCATGCCAAAAGAAGTTAGAAACTCTTTACTCATTTGATTGACTCTGGCAAGTTATACAACATCTTATAGGCTGGTTGTTTATTGATATATTTGAATAAAGAAAACAGAATTTTTGATTTTATTTGAATGAGCATCATTTTTCCGAGAATCTGGCGGGAATTTGCTTGCAGCAATGGAGCTCAGTCGACGTAATTTTCGCGTTATGATTTATTATGACTATAAAAAAGGTTGAAAGCCTCAAGAATGCTTTGAACTTTTGGCTACTACTTTTGGTGAGTCTACTTGTTCACGAGCAAGAGTATTTAATGGGTTTGCTGAATTTAAAAGAGGATGGGGATGTCTCGAAGATGAAGCTAAGCAAAGACAGGTCGGCTGTCAACCGCGGTCACACAAGAAAACATTTGTGCAGTCGAAAAACTTATTTGCGAAAACCGACGAATTACGTATGTGGAGCCGGAGCAAAAACTGGGAATTGGATCAGCAGCAATGCAAACTATAATTCACGACCACTTTTCTCTCCGTAAACGTTGTTCGTTGGGTGCCGCACAAACTTACCGATGAGCAGAAAGATCGTCGGGTGGGTTGGTGTTCATTCATGATAGATAAATTCGACGGTGGTGAGAAAAAAAACGTGTATGATATACTGACTGGTGACGAAACATGACTATATAACTATGCCGAAACAAAGCGACAGTCTACTGTATGGTGTTTTGCAGATGAACCAACTCCAACGAAATGTTGCTGTGCACGAAGCATACAGAAACAAATGGCCGCCTCGGTTTTCTGCAAAACGGGTCATATTGCTACTGAAGTGCTAGAGGATCAAAGAACGGTGAACTCTGAATGGTATGTGACAGTTTGTGGTCCAACAGTAATATCAGCTTGGTGTGACAAGCGACCGCGAAGTTAGGAATCCGGCACCTTCTCTGGCACCACGACAATGCGGCGCCGCACACGTCTGCCAGAACACTTGACTTTTTCAAACTTAAAAAATGTGGTCATCCTGCTTCACCCACCATATTCCACTGACCCAGCGCCTTGTGATTTTTACCAGTTTCCAAAAATTCAAGAAAAACTAAAGGTTTGAAAGCATAGAAGATGCACTGGTTGCCAATAATTTCGAGATTTCTGAGGTGTCTAAAGAAGAGTGGTCACAGGTATTTTCCAATTGGTTTAAACGTATGGAAAAGTATATACGTGCTCAGGGTGAACCTTCGAAAAGATCGATACTTGTAATAAAGAATAAAGTTTATAATTTTTGAGTATCTAATTTCTTTTGGCATGCCCCCCGTAACTTTTAACCGAACGAAGTTTGTCGGAGCCTCTAGTTTGCAAAAAATCACGATGCACACACGTGCGCTATGGCCGCGCGTAATTTTGGTGACGGCCTCTTCAAATTTTCTGCAAAATGTAGTTCTTATAAAAAAACATACTTATTTTAATCCGTCGAACTAAAGATTTTTCTGTACTCAAACATAAATGGGAGAACTAAACTAGGTTTAGACGTGCTTTGTCCGAAACTATGAGCTGAATTAAGCTGTCCAGTGCTATGGGATTTACCTCAATATCAAAAGGGCATTGTGACAGTGCACTTGACAAGGTCGTGGGGTATCAGAAAGTATGGCGCTAATAAGTTACCTAGAAAGATGACTTACTGACGCAAATTACAATCTTACTATCTTACTTCTTACCAATATTATAAAAGCGAAAGTTTGTGAGGATGTATGTATGTTTGTTCCTCTTCCACGCAAAAACTACTGAACGGATTTGGATGAAACTTTACATCATAATAACACTAACACGGGTTTACTGCTCCAGCTCGAATGTCCGATAGCTGATTGGCCGAAATCATCAGCTCGAGCGTCCGAATAACCGATACCTCATAACATCGACGTCCACAACGTCGACTAGCCATTAGCTCGAACGTCCGTTTGACCGAAAAGCCATTGCGCCGATATCGATAGTCCTATTCCTTGAATGGTTTTCTTTAACTTACGTGTAGTGGTATCCATGGAGAATAAAAATTACTAAGTATATCAAAGTATTTATTTTTTTAGCATATATGCAGCCCTAATATACCTATACTATTGTTATAGTTTTTGTTCTTCATAAGTTATTATCGTACTTAGATGGCATGTTGCCTAAGTTGCAGTGCTCGAAAAGAGCAAGTAAGTTGTATACACCTCCTAACATAATATATCGACCGAGTTTACGCCGATAGTTCTATCCTTCGAATGGCTCGACGCGCCAGTAACAGGCCTGTGTCACTACGTAATCCTGTCGACGGTTCACAAACTTCCCAATAATCCTTAAAAGCCCGGTACCGCCGCAACCGCTATGTCCCTGCATTTTCAAACTGTAATATCTTCGAAAATATTCATTCAAATTACATGCTACAGAAGGTCATATTGATTTATATTAAATGCACAATATATTCAAGGTTTCATAAAAAAGGCTTTATTTACAATGTGTTGAATAAAATTTTAACAAAAAAAAACCAAGTTAAAAAAAAACTATTCCAAAACAAAGAACTAAAAAGTAAAGAAATAATTGCGTATTCTTCTAAAACTTATACGATAATATAATTTAGGTACTATTATTGTTATTGTTGGAGTCGGTGTCAGCCAAGGAAACACTACAATATACCTAGCAATATACCTATTTCTTACATATCACGTTTACGTATGTATGTAGGTAGTTACAAACGTACATTGGCTGACACCGACTCCAACCATAACAATAATAGTACCTACATTATATTATCGTATAAGTTTTATTATTTCTTTACTTTTTAGTTCTTTGTTTTGGAATAGTTTTTTTTGAAGTTGGTTTTTTTTTTGTAAAAATTTTTGTTTATTTCTTGATTTTCAGTGAACAGTTCTTATTTATTTTATACATCGAAAAAGTATCGTCCAATTGCTCCTAAGCATTGAAGAGTTCCGTTACTTTGTCATGGATCCCATAATCAGAACCTAACACTCATCAAACTACTCTTGAAGTATATCCTTTCCAATAAAAAAAGAAGCATCGAAATCGGTTGGCGTGATAATGAGTTATTCGTCCATTTGTCGCGCATATGGTTTATCTAGATTTAAGACTTACATGGATTTCCCATGGATGCCACTGTCAGAAATGGACCAAATTAAAATGGGACCACACGGGCAGCATCAGCTTTCAAATAAAAAAGAATTATCAAAATCGGTTGGCGTAATATTGAGTTACCCGTCCATTTGTCGCGCATTTTGTCTATGTACTTAGTGTACATACTTTTGGTATTAATATACCAAAACATAATAGTTAGGAGGTGCTAACAACTTACTTGCACTTTTCGAGCACTGCAACTTAGGTAACATGCCATCTAAGTACGATAATGACTTATGAAAAACGAAAACTATAACAATAGATTAGCCCTGCGCATAGGCTCAAAAAAGAAATACTTTGATTTAAGTAAAGATTTGACTAAGTAGTCGCTTTTGTTTTCGATGGATACCGCTACACATAAGAAAAGAAAAAACTATTAGAAGAATAGGACTATCGGCGCAATGGCTTTTCGGTCAAAAGGACGTTCGAGCTAATGGCTAGTCGAAATTGTGGACGTGAATGTGTTGAGGTATCGGCCATTCGGACGCTCGAGCTAATGACTTCGGCCAATCAGCCATCGGGCACATGACATTCGACCTGGAGCAGTAAACCCTTAATAAGGGTTAATAACGGGTACATGAGCCACTATTTATACAAATAGATTTTATGTAATTTGGCCATAATATATAACGATACGCGGGCGTAGCCGCGGGTGAAAAGCTAGTTTGTAATAAAATGTAGCTTCACCGGATACAGATTAGTATGTATAAAGTGGTGAGGTTCTTGAAAATATAATAATATCTTATCTTATCAACGTACGGTTGGATAGCGCAAACACATACTTCGATTTATTACGATACTGGAATCATTTGTGTCACTTGTTGTGTAACGCTAGTTAGATTTGGGTATGTAGCTTTTTTATATAATATTACAATGTCTACTGACGATTATTTTTGAACATTTCTAGTTATGTGTGTTAAAGGTAGGTGCGCCTCCGACTCCTAATTATTGTGGTTCATAGACCCCAAACTAGCCAGAGCTTGTACAGTGAGTTGGTCATCATTTTGTAAGTCAAGAATAAAATTCTGAAATGCTACTCAATGTTAACAATTATTTAAATGTATGCTATCCTACAAAATACAGGTTAAGAAGGCAGTTTTCGTTTTTAATAACCTTTCTCGGGCACAAGTCACTCACAAAAATAATTCGGGCATAGTACAATAAATAAATTAATTCAATCGATCACATTTTTTGTCATGGTTTTTTACCACACTGAATGCAAGCAGAATAATTGTTTTCAAGAAATTTCAGCAACACGCTTTCTCGGTATTTTATTTTGTTTTTGTTGATGAATGCACTTAAGTTTTGTTTATTACTATTTCAGTTACAATGAAATGTTTTTTATTTTAATTTTCGAATATAATATTTCTGGTTACAAAGATTCAGAAGGCCTTCAAAATAGGATGCGGATATGATTGAAAGTGACATATTGTGGAGGTACCTACCTGAAAAAAATTCAAAACGCAAAAATTAGTATCGGATTAAAGTTTATCAACGATTGATTAGCTTGAAACATTCACTGATGTTGATCTTGCGCGATTAAATAAGGTTTGGGTGTGGAAAGTTAAAAATCACTGTTCGTAGGTATATTTTTGTAGATTATTGTCCTCACTTTTCGCGATAACTAAGAGTTAAAGCTGATAACGTCAAAAATAAGGATTTATTGATTATCTCTATAAACAAATTCGAGCTACAAATGGTAAAGCAAATCATTAGCGTCAGTAAAATTAAAGTTCGCGTGTAATTTTTGTCAATCCGCGGAATTTTCGCCTCAGCTAGTCTTAAGTTTTTTACAAATTCGGAGCTTGGGTATTCATGTCAAAGAAATGTTATGTTTTAATTTTAAATTTTATTTCAATAATTACCTTTACATGAAGCCATTAAACCTCATGAAAAACTGCTCTACATGATTGTAGTTTGGCTTTATCACTGTGAAAACATTGTGAAAATCAATATCACTCATTTTAGCTGATACGTTTGTAGAAAACCTATTACGAGCTGGAATAAAACTGGTCTACTAGGCGCTTATCTAGTTTACAATAAAGATGAAAGATAATTTTCAGCCCTTATGGTTACCTACAATTTTCAATTTAAAACATAATAATAACATAGCCAAACCATTCATTTTCAGGTCAAAATGGGTTCAGGATGTTCCAGCTGTTGTTGCGGTGATGACAGGGGGGTCGACTTTGTTGACCAAGCACACAACCACCCCCAAGAAATGGGACCCCCCGGTGGTGGGGTGACCATCGTGGAACATGAACCGCAGTGGGGCAGATAGGAAAAGTACGTTCTGACTGACGCAAAGGTGCCACTCCAATCAGTGAGGAGTCGCATACTTTAAAAGACATTATCGTGTGTTTATGTGCAATGCAATATAACTTAATTGTATATTTAGTGGACATTATACACAAGCTTATTTATGTTTTTGATTAAAAATTTAAATTAACACTTAAGTTATCTTTATTTTTTGGTTGTTTAAACCTAGTCTTTTTCAGCGTCATTTTATCATCCATTGATTATAGCAAAAACCTGTGGGGCTATAGGTGTGCAGAACAATAAAAAATTTAACACCCTGTGTCAGGTTGGGTCAAAATGAATGTAAAGATAACATCAATGTAATGGGAGTGATTTAAATCAGCCATTTGCCCAAATTTAGTATTGCGTTAAAGTCCCTTTAATAAAATGACTACTCACATTATTTAAATAACTTTAACGCTAAAGTTAATTTTTTTTACAGTTATTGTGATAAATTATGCATATTCTGGTTCATTGTGTGTCAACAAAACTACGAGTATATGTGTCCGACATATAGTTTTGTTTGCACTAATTAAACACGTTTTGGTCTTTTGTTTCCGCAAATAAAGTTAGATTTGATCAGAGATTTAGCTACTTGAAGTTGACACGATTAGGCTTGTTTCGTAATTACGTAGATTGATCATTTTATCAAAGACAAAATATCTTATTTAGAGTTGTTATGTTATTTACATTATGTGTCAATACGAAAGGTTGGACTATGTTTAGTATGTTTTGAACAGTCAACATTTTTATCTGAAGGTCGTAAATTTAGTCGCTTGTAATGTTGAATCATGCGCTCAAAATGGTAGCTGGCTCTTCACAACAACTTGGACGTCATTTTTAGTTCCCGTATGTACTATTCAATCCACGCGCTGCACGGAAATCCCATACAATACACATTTTATGCGTTTCATTAGGTAACCAAAACAGAACATGTCTTTTTAATATTATGGCGAACGAAAGTTATGGATTTTGGAACTTCTGCTTAAAATTACACCTTTCAATGATATTGTTTTATAATCGACGAGCATGTATGCATATTTCGGACATATTATGTATAGGTTTAAAGTTATGCTTAAAAAAGGTTCCTTTGCCAATGAGGCAAAAAACATTATGCTGTATCAGTTTGAGGCAAAAAAATATGTATTTCATTAAGTAAGCGGTATTGAGATTAAACAAGAGATTCTACAGGTAATGAGAGCGTGTTCAAAGACCCAGGAAACAAGCTACGAGTAACCATACAATTGCCCTCAATCAGTTCAAGAATACCTAACACGACCGGCAAATAATAATGGGTAACAATACTGCTTTTGGATCCCGACAGAGGGCGTTCTATGCGACTGAACCTAAATTATCTGTCAAAGCTGCCAGGTGCCATACAAAATAACTTATGGAAAGTTTTCAAAAATCATTGTGCCTTATTGTGCTGCTTTTGGTTGTGAAAACACATCATGTATTTCTAAATGATAATTAGCTGAGAAAATTGTGGGAACAGTCTCCCGAGAGGAAAAATTGGAACAGGTTATTTTCTGATTATTTTAAATCCTGACTGTGACTATTATGGTGGAAATATAGCACAAGTACTCTCAATACGCCTTATACTCATTATTAAAAAAATATTGTATCCGATATTATCACTATTACAATAAAAACTGTACTTTTGTGTCATAAAATCGCTGTGGCTTGAGTGATTTTGTAGGTTGAAAACTGAAAAATTCGAAGTCTCTGGAAACGAATTTTTACATGCATACCTAACGAAGCTTCATGTACTATAACGATTTCAAATTTAATGCCTTATTATGTAAACAAAGATTACACCGTAACAAAATCACAAATTTCCGCGTTGATCACACACTTTAGGTCGCACATAAACGTCTTGCGTTATAAAAAAGAAACATATACCATGAAATTCATGCAAAACTGTTAAAATAAAGCGATTATTTTAACAAAAACGAAATTATGAAATAATTATGAAATCTGCTTGACAGCAATTTGACAACTGACTGAATTTTTACCCTTAAATAAAATAGGTGTCTTTGGACGGTAGTGATAGGAACATTGCAAGAAACAGAATCAGAATCATTTATTTCGATCGAAATAATCGATTTACGGTTCCTATGAAAGAAAATAAATTTAGGTTTGAATTATTTTGTTATTTAAAGCTTTTATACAATATGTAATAAAATAAATTCCTGAGGATGCCATTACTAGGTATCGAGATTATGTTCTATTTATGTTATAATTTTAGCTAAAGATAGGAAAAAATATATCCTGCTAAAACGTCACATCCTAAGCCACATGGAATATCGAATCGATACCCATCGTCATGATCGTGAACGACAATAAAAGTAATTGATTTGAAAGGAATACCGCGAAGCCCGCAAAAACATGCTAGTTTCTAATTTTATGCCTTATCAATGTTGTCTTTCGATTATTTATTGTGCTTCGGGCCTTGTGCATTATAGTTATTCTGCTTTTTGATTTAATGCGTTTTAATACGTATGAATGCCAAACAAGTTCAGGCTACAATATATTATGCTTTTTGGAAATATGCCATGCCACTCAATATGAAACTCGTGATGATTAGAAAAATCTGAAATATGGAACACGGATATTATGACAATGAATTGGTATGACGTTTAGGATTGGTGAGCCTTTATGAAGACTAGGGTAAAAATCGTTAGATCACAACGTTCACAATCAGTATTTCAGTAAACTAGGGCCAATTTCGGGAGATCTACTGAATAAAATCAACAACTTTAAAGTTAATAGTCTTCATACACGTAAAGTTAAAGGGCGAAGTCGTCGTTTCGCCACACACGCATAGTTCTGTTTATCTGACACCCGTCGAGCAAACCGATACGTCTATGGTAGGCTAATGACTCTGTATGATTCATTCGATGACATCCCAACACTACGAATTGGCTATGGTTGTCAGTACGCCATGTTTTTTTAGAAATAACACATGTAAGATAAAACTGACTATATGTATTACACTAAACTATTACTTACAATAAAAATAAACGTTTATTTAGTTCAGAAGCCTCTTTATGGAAGTTCGAAATTTCATCGGAAAAAAATCAAACGGTTTAAACTTAAAGCGTCAGTAAAGCTCTAAGGATATTGTTTTATTTGAATTTCATAAATCATTTTAGTAATTTCCACTCAAATTAGCTAGTTTGGAGGATCTTGCGATAGGGAAAACAGAAAAATATATATTTCGGGACACGCGAATGGTAGGGTCGCTGGTGGCGACATCTACAATTAGCTTTGCGTTTTGTTCCCCATTGACGAGTGCTGACTCTGCAGGACGCACAGGCGCAGGCAAAACACCGGGAGACACTTGAAGTCTTTGAGTATGTCTGTATATCTGCTATGAGTTTACACCAATGACAGCCGCTAGCGTCCGCGTAAACCACGATGTTGTATGCATGGGATTTCGTTACAGCGCCCCTAGTGATTTAAAATGGAACTAAAAATGGCATACAAAGGAGTTTGCCTAATTTTGTATGGAAGTTGGACCAAGATTGCTGCCTAGAATGCTCACATAGTGCATTTTGTTCCTCAGACTATCACTAATCTGTAATTCAAAGCTCATAAAAATCTATCCCAGGAGTCGAAAGAAAAACAGCCTCTTGTTTTAAATGCAATGAAATTGTTTATTTGCGATAAAACACGGTAAACAAATAAGATCTTACATATACATTAAATTATGGTCAAGCGTATTTTGTCCTTTCTGAAGTACTATCGTGGTTTACGTAATAAAAACATATGGTAGACATACGGACTGCCCTGCCTAATTGCATGCTGCTAAAGTGCATAACGCAGGAGCTTGGAGCAGAGTCGTTTCTAAGCCATGTTTAGGAACCTAACCTTCGTGCTGACCGCGTCAGTGACTTTAGTTTTCCGGATTTTTTAATTTCTTATTATATTATGCGGCAAAATACCAGGTGATTACGTTTCGGACATTCAATTGTTAGGCTACCTGTCCACCGAAGCGGAGCGAGGCAGCGAAGCAAAATTTTTGCAACTTACAACCAATAGGATTGCTTGAAAGCACGCGTGCTTTCAATCCTATCGGTTCAAAATTGCCAAAACTCCGCTCCGCTTCGGTGGACAGGCAGTCTTATACTTGGGCTGTAGACTTATAACTTTATAGTCAGCTAAATTGAATGAGATAGCCGTAATGGATTCCTACATCTCAAAAAAATCTTGCAAATTCTGAAGATTACCTTGGTGACGGTAAGTTTTAAAAATTGAGTAAGGTTCAACTCCAACCATAATCATGAGAATGACCTTTTTTGGAAGGGATATTAAAAATTTAAAAAGTACAATATTTTATTAAGAAAGTAATATATTTTGTAATTCAATAATTATTACACCATTTATGTCGTCGTATAACATTTGAATAACAGTATTTTTTTAAATAACGACGAACTTAAAATTTATATGCTTCAGTGTGGTGTTGTGACACGGAATAAGTGTTTTTAGTTTAAAATATTGAGTAATTCTCAGTCTGTTTAGCCGACCATCCTGCATAGAACATCATAATGTTTCAGCGATACTTCTTGACCACCGAAAGAAATGTAGGCGCATTGGTGACTTGGGTGGACCTGGGAAATGATAAATGAATTGTTATTATAAATCAGCTGTATTATAAAAGAAAAAACAATTTCTACACAATACTACTACAGAATAAGTATTCCAAAAAAATCAAAGTCTACATTTTATAAAGCGGATGCTGTCCCGTAATATTCCAGTAATGAGTAAAACAATGAAATAGTGAAGAAACTGGCAGTTTTGCCGAATAACCTGATTAGCTTCCAGTAGTTAAGTGAATCGTTGTGAACCTAATTTCGTTAGGGAGAAGGCAATAAGTAGATTTGCCTCCTCTTTGTGCTTGTACCCCAAAACATTTAACGTAAAGTTGGGCAATACTTAACGTACCTTTCCGGGGGTGATCGAGCTCTGGTAGTGCGCTCTGCAGATGTACAGGGGCTCGCCGGTGTGCGTGTTGCCGGCAGCAATGGCACCCACGGGGACCTGCCCGTTGTTAGAAGGCAGCCAGCGGACCGCATGCGGTTTTGCAAGGAGAATCTGACAAATAATGACGCACGTGTTTAAATCAGTAGGTATCTATATTATTCGGCCTAGGACTGCCTTATCAGAGAAAAGAAACTGCAGCTGATAAAGAACTTCAAATGTAATAATTAGTATAGGTCCGCAAACCAGTAGACATCTCATCATCGGCAGTAAGTCAAGCCATATGCTGTCGCAACGGCTATGCAGAGGCCTCCGTCTTTGAAAGCAAGTCATTGCTCCAATAAAATTGATGGGTATTGGCTTAATCACCATAGTTGCCAATTGTGCGTTGGTGCATGAACCCGGGATATGTTCCAAAAAATACGAAAAATAGGACCTCCGGATTTCGTGTAGAACTGGAAATATAGATATTAAATGATAAGACAATTAATTAGTTATGTAAACAGATAAAGTACTAACTTCAAAGTTATGCACAGGGATTTCCTTTCCGGCGTGCGGGATGTACGCGGCACGGTGTCGGATGGCCAGCTTGCCAGGGATGAACTCGCCGTTGTGATGGGCCCGGATCACCCACAGGGGGCTGCTGTCCCACCCCTCCTTGCCGGCCACGAAGGCGCGGTGCGTGAACGTGGCTGCCGTCGCCGTGGTTGCTGATACCCAGTCGACGTCGTCTGGAAAGGATTTTTTACAAACTACATACGAGACGTCATGGAGGTGTTATACGGTGCTATTTGTTATTATTCCGATAATATCTAAAAATGTATGGAAACATTTATGAATAAAATTATTAATTCCGAGAATCTTAACTAAATATGAACTTCTTCGAATTCCCTCGCTTACTTATTAGGAGTAGGTAGTAGGAGAATGCCATGTGTATTTCTTTTTATTAGGAGAAGATTTATGTTTAACGCTAATGTTTATAGTTATTTGATTTCAGTCTGACTGGATAACATGAGTTCCAGCTAGGCACTGACCGAAATGAGAATACCTGAACCAGTGATGCAGGTGTGATACGATGCGTTCGCAGTAGGCTGCATAGACCATCAGTACGTAAAAAATGTAGGACTAAAATCTTTTCAAGGTACTGTAGTATAAACAGAATGAAAATAATACTAACTTATAGGAAGGACCCTCTTTCGAAGATTCGATAAAGTCGACAGACATTCATCAACGGCGCGACCCACTGTGCGACCCGTCTCGTGCGGCCGATAGGTTGAGTGGGGTGGTCCTATTGGCAAAAACTAAATCTGAGACTTCTATTAAGATATTCTTACGTAGGTCAGTACCTGCTTTTAGGATTTGTTTCAAAACTAGGAAGTTACGAGTAACCAACACATGTAAATGTTTGCCTATTGGTACAAAATGAAAAATTTAATATTACTACATTTCTAGGAGTCTGAAGTCCTGTATCTCGATTGCAAATAAAAAGCTGCTTCCCGATTCAAAACGATTCTTTCATTTTTAAATCAATTTCTCATATTCTTTACTATTTTCTTCAAAAAAACGTAATGGCTTTTGATTAACGTGAACGATGAAAAAGTTGAATGTTTAATGCTGAGCGGATAATTTACTTAAATCAAAAGAATTTTACCGAATCGAACTTCATTCCTTCTCAATCGGGGTGCTGGACGAGTTCCCAGGAATCATTATAAAAAATGAGTATACTGCTGAAAAAAGTATTACAGATGACTTAATTATAAGCATTTCTGTAATGTGAAGCAGTATTCTGAGATCAACCGTGTTGAAAAACGGTAGCTCTATATAAAAATAGAGTAGGTATATATTGTAGTAGCGCTTTTCTGATTTCAAACCTTCAACGGGCTGATAGACCGGAGGCATCTGCTGCGGTTGTTGCGGGTTCTGCGGGTAGTAGTGGTTAGTGACGTAGGTGGGCTGCGAGGGCGGCTCCGGCTGCGGCATGTGCGGGGGAGGGGGGTAGACTGGCATGACCACCGGCGCTGTGACGTATGCCATGCCTGTGGGGCCGCCCGGGTAACCGGGGTAGCCATAGGGAGGAGGAGGGCCGGGTGCTGGAATTGAAAAGAGTATTATGTAGCATTGTAATTTCTCTCATTCTGACTTCATCAATTTTATTCTGCTTAAAGATACAAGCCCGAGACGGACCAGAGACCGGAAGCGAAACGAATCTCTAATAGAATGTCGCAGCCGCAATGTTGCCACGCTTGGAATCACATTCATAGAGTTTAATAGAAATCAGTAGTGCCGCTTGCTGTTTGCAGCCGCAGTTTGCGGTCTGCGATCCGTCTCAATACTGTACCTTCATCTTTCGCGCTGACATTGACACTCTCACAGTAGATTGCTTTTGGACGATAAGTATTTCATCGTCATTAGTTGACGATCTTTTTTTTTTGTCGTTGAGCGAATGACTAATAATTCAGCTATATCTTGGGTGAGCTGTTTTCCTACTGTAACTATGCAAAATGTCCTATATCTTTTCTGTAAAAGTGGCGTAGTTATTAAACAAATATGTAAAGATAACGAAAAACAAAAGCCGATGTGCAGAAATAAAATGGACGACGTGATAACGGTTGATAAATGACAAGTAGCTACTCAAGACAGTTCTACACCTATGCACAATACTTAAATATCATTTGAGAACTAAATTTCATTTGTTCATTTTATTTGCATGTATTTCAAGGGCAACGGTATATTAAATAAATATCTGAAACATCTTGAACGACGATCATCTGGCCTCTAGTAATTATTAATAAGTACTTACATACTCATCGAGAAAATAACAAGCTAAATTTTCATCTTAGTCCTGGGTGAAAAGAAAACTCATCACAACATAAGAGTAATAAGGCCAAGTTTAAAGAAATATGCTCTCAAACTTGGACACGATACGGACACAGTTATTTAAAAACCGATCGCTGTTTTAAACGGTTAGGTTCATTTTGGATCAAAATAGTAACCTCAATGCATGAAAATATTGTGACGTCAGAAAGCAAACGTTTTTTTTGTCTTCAAATTTATAGTATCATTTAATAAAAAAAAAAAAACTGATGCTCAAAGTTTAACCCAAAGTTGTGGTAACAGAAATAAATGCAATACTCACGGTTAGACATATTTTAAATATAAAATAAAATAAACGCACTGCACTAAGCGACGCTAGTTCACAGTTTTCACTTAGATTGATTAATATGATTAAATTCAGTGCTGTAAATATATCATATCAGTTCGACGTAGTTTACGATAAGATATTGATAAAAAGCGAACAAATTCTGAGTAATAGGCGATGTTATGAAGAAATTTAAGATATTTGTATTAATTAGCATTTGCTTTGTTTTATACAATTACTGATATTATTCGCCAAAAAGTGCATCACAAGCTTGTTCGGCCTCAATCACGTATCAGCAGACTACAGTACATAGTATAGTATGTACTGTAGTGTACACTACATGCTAATAGCATTTTTAAGGTGACGAATCGGAAACTTTGCCGAAGGGATTTTGGTTTTTCTCAGCCATTACAAAAGCGATTGAAGTAACTTATAATTTATTTGCCAGATTCATGGGACCATTATGATTATTGTGATGACGACACGGTTGGTGTACTGCGCTGTAGCACGGTTTCTCTCCTCGATTTCCGTAGTGTCCCGGGTTCGATTCCCGGTCGGGTCAATTCAGGAAACTGTCTTTTCTAAATTGACTCTGGTCTGGGTGTGCTGGGAGACGCCCCTGGCTTATTTCCTTGTGTGGTACACACAACACAGGGATATTAATCCCTACTTCGAGCGAGACCATTACAAGAGGTGTGTTGTCTGTATATTTATTATTTTTTATTATCCTATACTTCAGGTCTTGACATCTTATATCTCTCTACATCTTACTGGTCTTCTTGGTCTTATTTATTTGTCAATTTGTTATTTATCGTCGAGAGCGTCGTGGCGTGGTTAAGCACTCCAACTCGGATCGCGGATCGTGTGGTCCCGAGTTCAAATCTGGCCAAAACCAAAATCTTTGTGTAATTCTTTTTGTATTTTCCGACTAACTCTCCGGTGATTGAAAACATCGATGAAAAATCAAATCAACCCGGATAGCGGCGGAAGACTCCCCACCTACCACGTTGGGTTCTAATAACATTGGTGAAAAGTGGGCTTCTGAGTGTTCCGTTCACCATGACGGCAACAGTCACTTGCCTCTGACTACCCCGTTTGGGATAAAGTCGTAATGGTATGTTATGTTATGTTATCGATAGTGAGAACTATGCGATACTATTGATCTTTTTCGTTACTATCGATAGTATCACGCCATTAAAGTCACGCCTATCGATACTATCGACAGTTTTGCTTTAGTAACTATCGAGGCATTTTCGATACTATCGACTGGGAATAAAACGAAACCTTTTAAGAGCTTGCAATAGTATCGTTAAATGTTCGACTATCGATAGGGTAAAACTATCAAAACGCATCCTATCGATAGTTTCAATACTATCGAAACTATCGATAGTTATTAACCGATACTATCAATAGTATCGAAGAAGGTCAATAGTAACAAAGAAGGTCAATAGTATTGCTTAAATCTTACTTTCGATACTATCGATAGTATCGTCACGGGTCGATAGTTTCGTTAGGACTATCGATGGTACAACTGATTTTCGAGGTCACGATAGTATCGCGATACTATCGATAGACTATTGCTATTGCAACAACGCTAGCAGGAATTACACAACCTGATACCACCCTCTGCTTTCTACCACCGGACCACTAGACGCCGGGAGGGCTTCCACCCCCATGTGGTTGACTTTCCGACAAACCGCACCTAACGTTTAGCTGCGTCGTTTCTGGTCCGCACCGCTAGGGAGTGGAACGCTCTCCCTGCGTCTGTGTTTTGCGGATACTTACAACCTTAGTATCGTCAAGGCCAGAGTGAATAGGCATTTTCTGGGTAAGCACCATTAAGTCCCCCCACTTCCGCTGGATCCGCCCTTGTGTACAGATGTATGGAGAGTGGCAGTTTAAAACGTCATTGCTGTGAAAGTGCCGTCTAGGAGGGAGCCGTGTGGGAGGAAAGAAGAATAAACAACAAATAATTTACAGCAATCAAAGTTTGGAATTATATTTATTTTTGCCAGTTTAAACTACAGTTAATGTTTTCCTTTGATTAAGTATACAATACACTTAAAATCTGAAAGAATCTGTAGGAAGAAACAACAGAACTGGTAATAATGTCTTAAAGCATTTTCACCGAACTCTTTTAAGCTCTAAACCAATATTAAAGATAACTTTCTAATGTAATAGTCAAGTAACTTAGGTAATTGATTGTTATTTATATTAAGTAATAAATAAATATAAGACTACAACTCAATTTGCATGGTACTAAAACATAGCTTAGTAATGTTTTTGAAATGAAACGGATGCATGCGAAGGAGGCGTGCTATGGAGGCGTGCTATGGGGGCTTGCTATGCATGTCTTCCCTCCTCTTGATACATCGCATCGCATTCCTCGCACAGATATCTTGCGGCGACCTTATAGGTACTATCATCAACGAAGTTATAACAAACACTAAACCCGTCACATTTACAATAGCAAAGGCCTCGCGAACCTGAAACACTGCCATCGCTATTTTTTTGCGGCAATTTTCACTAAATACCAAATTGATAAATGGTTTGTATAGGTATTTTAGTAACCCTACCATGAATTCCTGTCGAACGAAGCCACAGTCGCTAACGTCTGTGGTGAAGTATTTGTATAGGATTTAGTCCAGCCCCCCGATAGTTTAAGTGACATTTAATAATAATATATGTAATATAATCTGTTAAAAAAATATAAGGTTTAGCACTTTTTTATTGATACTGAATTTGCAGTTTAAGAAAGGGTCACAAAATAATATGAAACACAGGTAACGGTAGATCATTTATACATACATGGTCTGTTTTCTTACGAAGATATACAATGAATATGATAATTGTTTGGGTACGTATGCATTAGCTTTCCTCTAAATATTCGAGATTTCAAGATCATAAAGTTAGCATAAGATTATTTTGTGGCAGTTCCAAAGCAGGGATCATGGCGATGATAATCGTGATTTATTTTAACAAGTCTTTTTAAGGATGCTGCGGGGGTAAAGCAGTAGTTCTGATGGAGAAAGAGCGATGTCGGCGTCACGAAACAGGGAGCCTGGTGGACCATTCTGCCGGGACCTAGGCCTGTGGTTGGCGGGATTCTTAAGTAATTGCCTGGCAAAGTGTAGCCTGAGGCAGGTTGATTACGTGAAGTATTGTGCATTCTGGAAATAAAATAAAATAATAGTATCTAAATTATCTATGTGAATATTTGCACACGGTCATCTGTTCTGTTTCAGACACTATATAAAAAACCGGCCAAGTGCGAGTCGGACTCGCGCACCGAGGGTTCCGTACAAACCTGTAGGTATATTTATTGATAATATTATGTAACTGAAAATTTACGGTTTTCGCAATTTTTTCTTTATCTGTGCTATAAGACGTTGCTTCGTACCAAATTACAAGATTCTGAGTTCACGGGAAGTACCCTGTAGGTTTTGATTCCCTTGCGAGTGTCGAAAATTTGCGGAAATTTGCGGCTTAAGCAGCTGTATCTTTTGATTGCGTGGGCTCAGAAGTTTGATTTTTTTACAGCTCTGAGGGACAGTAGACCTGAGTATTTGATATGAATTACAGCTTAATACCTCCACGCAATTCTGAGAAAAAGGGTCTTGACAGACAAACAGACGGACGGACGGACAGCAAAGTGACCATCGAGTTTCTTGCCGGAGTCTTCTCGATCGGAAACAACCTCCGAATCGGTGATAGAGTCACATTATGTTTAATTATGATATTTACTATCTATAGTGTTATTTTATGTAAGTTTATTTTTTATTCAGTATGTTTTTGCTGAAATTTTTTTTGTATTTGACTTTTCATAAGTTCTTTTTATAAGTCTTTATAAATAAAGATATTTTTTACTTTACTTTAGTGATCCTATAAGGGTTATGTTTTTTCCTTTCGAGGTACGGAACCCTAAAAACACAATTAAATAAATAAATAAATCGAACTTAGGAGCCGTGGCTAACCAACCGAGTTTGTTAAGAAAACACAACAAATTCAGATAAAATAACAGAACATTGCAATTAAATACACTAAGTAAATCTATCGGATCGCGGATCGTGTGGTCCCGAGTTCTAATCTGGCCAGAACCAAAATCTTTGTGTTCATTGTTTAATTTCCGACTAACTCTCCAGTGATGGAAAACATCGATAAAAACCAAATCAACCCGGATAGCGGCGGAAGGCTCACCACCTACCACGTTGGGTTCTAATACCATTGATGAAAAGTAGGCTTCTGAGTGTTCCGTTCACCATGATGGCAACAGTCACTTGCCTCTGACTACCCAGTTTGGGATAAAGTCGTGATGGTATGTAAGTAAATCGAATTCTAAAAAAATTCTAAAATAAGTCTGGTTCGCGGTAGAGCTGAGGCTCATCATTATACAATCCCACTCTGTTTACTACACCTAACGATGTAATTGCAAAAAAAAATGTTATCTAGAATGTTTGTTTTGTAATATTTTACTATTCTGACCTTTTAACGATTTTTTATTACTAAGAAAGCACGACACTAGAGGTTCGCCTCAATAAAACTTGTATATATGTTAGTCTGCACTAGAGGTTCGCCTCAATAAAACTTGTTTTAATGTTAGTCTGCACAAATTGTATTTATAAGAATATTTTATTTATCGGTCAGACTCCAGATGGGGCTACCGATAAACTACTTTCTTTGTGTTTGACCATCTACTTCTTTGCCTGATAGCTTTGTTTCTTTTTTTAAATAAATCAAAGCACAAGTAAAATCTACAGGGTAAATAACATTTGTCTTTATCATCTAAGCTAAGAGGTAGATATGAGATGTTGCGAAATCTTAATCCAGTAATCTAAAATTGCAACATAATTGTTACATGGCACATTATACATATCTAAATTAAAGGAAAACTTAGTACTTATTAGTTAAACTTAATATGTATAAAAATTCTGTCATATAAACCTGCGCTTTTTTTATTTTTTATTTATATACAGGATTTTGTCTTTTGCAGACATGTCAGTCCTATCGTAACTTTTACTAAGTATTACATTAATTAATTACATGGGTATTTATTTGTTGCTTAAAATAAATTCTACTATCTAAGCGCCATCAAAACCTGCGTTTCTTCAGCGTAAATAATTTATCTTTAAAACAACAACAATATCCAACCGCAAGAAGCCTTATGAGCGTTAGACTGAATTATTTTTCTTAGTAAATAAAATAAATAATTGATATTGTACAGCTACAAAGATAGTCCTAAAAGCGATCAAGTGCGAGTCGGTCTCCGTGCAGATTGTTTTTTTCATTTTTTTTCTTATCAAATTAGATACCAAAACAGATATTTTAGGTTATAGCTGTTATTTAATTTGTTTTTATGACATTAGAAAACTAAATAATAAATAAGTAAATATGCGCCAGACAAATGAAGTAATAAATAAATAATAAATAAATATGCGCCAGACAACACACCTCTTGTCATGGTCTCGAAGTAGGGATATATATCCCTGTGTTACGAGGTACCACTCAAGGAAATAAGCCAGGGGCGTCTCCCAGCACTCTCAGACCCGAGTCAATTCAGAAAAGATCTTTTCCTGAACTGACCCGACTGGGAATCGAACCCGGGACCCTACGGAATTCAAGGCGAGAAAACGTGCTACAACGCACTACGCCAATCGTGTCGTCGATTTCGAATAACACTGCTTTATAATAATAATAATAAAATTAACAACTTTGAGATCTTTCTTGAGCACATGCATGGGGCAGTGGATCACAGTCCTTCGTCAACCAGGTGGTGGAAATGGCTCCCCTGATCCGCAGGACTTCATAAGGATAGAGCGAGGTATTTTCCAGGGCGATAGTTTGAGTCCTTTGTGGTTTTGTTTAGCTTTGAATCCTCTTAGTACCTTACTAAAGGATTCAAGGCTAGGCTATCGGCTTCGCAGGGGGGATGAGTTCATCTCTCATTTGTTGTACATGGATGACCTGGAGCTGTTTGCGCCAAGCCCCCAGGTATTGATGGAACTGTTAAAAAACACTGAGATTTTTAGCAATGCCATCAAGATGGAGTTCGGTGTAGACAAGTGTGCGGTCATGCATGTACAAGAAGGGAAGGGAGGGTTGTAGATTCACCGAATTTACAGCTCTCTGAGACGATGACACTCAGACCCCTCTCTGAAGCTGAAACCTACAAATATCTTGGTATGTCAGAGTCATTGGGAATATCAGTAGGAGACGTCAAGCAATCGGTGAAGGAACGCTTCTTTAGTCGCCTTACAAAGGTACTTAAGAGTTCTCTGTCAGGTGGCAATAAGGTGCGCGCCTTCAACGGTTGGGTGATGCCCTTATTGATGTACTCCTTTGGCATACTGAGATGGACTCAAACTGAGCTGGGTGCTCTGGATACACGAGTCCGAAAAACGCTCACAACGCATCGCATGCTACACCCACGCTCGTCTGTTATGAGATTGTACATCCCACGGAAGGTGGGGGGTCGTGGCTTCTTAAATGCCAAGGACCTTCACAACCGTGAGGTGTGCAATCTCAGGAGGTTTTTCTTCAACAACGAGTGTGGGATTCATCGCGACGTTGTGGCAGTTGACAAAGGGCTCACGCCGCTCTCCTTGGCAAACGAGAACTGGCGTCAACTACCGGTGCTAACCACCGACGACCGCAAGGAAATATGGAAAAGCAAGGAGCTGCATGGGAGGTTCTATCGGGCCTTAACAGGGCCCGATGTGGACCTCTCCGCATCGGTGAACTGGCTACGCTTCGGGGACCTCTTTGGGGAAACCGAGGGTTTTGTCTGTGCAATTGCTGATGAAGTTATCAAGGTGAATAACTACCGGAGATACATCATGAAGGACGGTACGATTGACATTTGTCGGGCATGCCGCCGTCCTGGCGAATCTATTCGCCACGTTATTTCCGGTTGTTCTCACCTTGCTAACGGAGAGTACTTGCACAGGCACAACCTAGTAGCCAGGATCATCCACCAGCAACTTGCTCTTCGATATGGCCTTGTCGAGTCGGAGGTACCGTACTATAAGTACGCACCGGTACCAGTTCTCGATAATAGTCGTGCATTGCTCTATTGGGATCGCTCTATCATCACGGACAGGACTATTGTAGCCAATAAGCCTGATATCGTGCTAGTAGACCGATCCCAACGCCAGGCAGGGCTCGTCGATATCACCATTCCACATGACGATAACCTCGTAAAAGCTGAGAAGGACAAACTCAGCAAGTACCTTGACTTGGCTCACGAGGTGACCGCCATGTGGAATGTTGATTCGACGATCATTGTCCCGATAGTCGTGTCGGCAAACGGCTTAATAGCGAAGAGCCTCGACCAACACCTCGAGAGGCTCTCGCTCAGCGGTTGGGTCAAGGGTCAGATGCAGAAGGCGGTGCTCCTGGACACGGCTCGCATTGTCAGAAGGTTCCTCTCTCTGCAGCTCTAACCACCGGTAGTCTGGGCCTTGCCTGCCCTTGCCGGCGGCACCCTAGATTAAGGTTTTTATAGTATTTTTGTAAATCATTGTTTTATAACTTTAATTTAGGCTTAGGTTTTATAATTGTGATTACTAATGTATTTTGTTTTTATAATTATAATTCTTAAGTTGTTTTATTGTTGTAAATCTTTGTTTTATAGAAATACTGTACAAATTTTATAACTAAGTTTTATGTTAAATAAAGAGAATAATAATAATAATATATTCTTTATTGCACACAAAACTTACAGTACAGAAATCATTTACAATAAATGAAAGTACAATTTGGCGGCTTAATCGCTAAAAAGCGATCTCTGCCAAGCAACCCACGAGCAAAAGAAATTTGGCAAAAAGGGCAAGTAAGTGCACCAAGAAAAATAATAAATAAAATAAGTTTAATTATAAATATCTACACAGGATAGGACTAGGTTTATACACATAACACATACATACTATATATAAAAAGTAGAAACAAATGTGACGTTATTTAAACAGACAATAGCAATCAGCTCAGTTGCAACTAAAATGATCAGGAAATATAAAGGATAAAGAAGAAAAAGGAAGAACAACAAGGACTGATGTCAAAGTGCAAGGAAATGTGCTTTGACCCTTGCTTTAAAGATGGATAAGGATTGCACTTATTAAACACGTTATGGTCTTTTGTTTCCGCAAATAAAGTTAGATTTGATCAGAGATTTAGCTACTTGAAGTTGACACGATTAGGCTTGTTTCGTAATTTCGTAGATTGATCATTTTATCAAAGAAAAAATATCTTATTTACAGATGTTATGTTATTTACATTATGTGTCAATACGAAAGGTTGGACTATGTTTAGTATGTTTTGAACAGTCAACATTTTTATCCGCAGGTCGTAAATTTAGTCGCTTGAAATGTTGGATCATGCGCTCAAAATGGTAGCTGGCTCTTCACAACAACTTGGACGTCATTTTTAGTTCCCGTATGTACTATTCAATCCACGCGCTGCACGGAAATCCCATACAATACACATTTATGCGTTTCAATAAGTAACCAAAACAGAGCATGTCTTTTTAATATTATGGCGAACGAAAGTTATGGATTTTGGAACTTCTGCTTAAAATTACACCTTTCAATGATTTTGTTTTGTAATCGACGAGCATGTATGCATATTTCGGCCATAATATGTATATATGGGTTTAAAGTTATGCTTAAGAGAGGTTCCTTTGCCAATGAGGCAAAAAACATTATGCTGTATCAGTTTGAGCCAAAAAAATATGTATTTCATTAAGTAAGCGGTATTGAGAATAAACAAGAGATTCTACAGGTAATGAGTAGCGTGTTCAAAGACCCAGGAAACAAGCTACGAGTAACCATACAATTGCCCTCAATCAGTTCAAGAATACCTAACACGACCGGCAAATAATAATGGGTAACAATACTACTTTTGGATCCCGACAGAGGGCGTTCTAAGCGACTGAACCCAAATTATCTGTCAAAGCTGCCAGATGCCATACAAAATAACATAGAGAAAGTTTTCGAAAATCATTGTGCCTTATTGTGCTGCTTTTGGTTGTGAAAACACAGGTAATCATGTATTTCTAAATCATACTTAGCTGAGAAAATTGTGGGAACAGTCTCCCGAGAGGAAAGATTGGAAAGCTTCCGACTCACAGGTTATTTTCTGATTATTTAAAATCCCGACTGTGACCATCAAGGTGGAAATATAACACAAGTACTCTCAATACGCCTTATACTCATTATTAAAAAAATATTGTATCCGATATTATATGTCATAAAATCGCTGTGGCTTCAGTGATTTTGTAGATTGAAAACTGACAAATTCGAAGTCTCTGGTAACCAATTTTTACATGTGTAACGAAACTTCATGTATAACGAATGGTTTAACGATTTCAAATTTAATGCCTTATTTTGTAAACAAAGATCACACCGTAACAAAATCACAAATTTCCGCGTTGATTACACACTATAGGTCGCACATAAACGTCTTGCGTTATAAAAAAGAAACATATACCATGAAATTCATGCAAAACTGTTAAAATAAAGCGATTATTTTAACAAAAACGAAATTATGAAATAATTATGAAATCTGCTTGACAGCAATTTGACAACTGACTGAATTTTTACTCTTAAATAAAATAGGTGTCTTTGTACGGTAGTGATAGGAACATTGCAAGAAACAGAATCAGAATCATTTATTTCGATCGAAATAATCGATTTACGGTTCCTATGAAAGAAAATAAATTTAGGTTTAATTATTTATAATTATTTTATTGTTGTTTTTAGTTATAATTATTTTGTTATTTAAAGCTTTTATACAATATGTAATAAAATAAATTCATGAGGATGTCATTACTAGGTATCGAGATTATGTTCTATTTATATTATAATTTTAGCTAAAGATAGGAAAAAATATATCCTACTAAAATGTCACATCCTAAGCCACATGGGATATCGAATCGATACCCATCGTCATGATCGTGAACGACAATAAAAGTAATTGATTTGAAAGGAATACCAGCGAAGCCCGCAAAAACATGCTAGTTTCTAATTTAATGCCTTATCAATGTTGTCTTTCGACTATTTATTGTGCTTCGGGCCCTGTGCATTATAGTTATTCTGCTTTTTGATTTAATCCGTTTTAATACGTATGAACGCCAAACAAGTTCAGGGTACACTATATTATGCTTTTTGGAAATATGCCATGCCACTCAATATGAAACTCGTGATGATAAGATAAATCTGAAATATGGAACACGGATATTATGACAATGAATTGGTATGAAGTTTAGGATTGGTGAGCCTTTATGAAGACTAGGGTAAAAATCGTTAGATCACAACGTTCACAATCAGTATTTCAGTAAACTAGGGCCAATTTCGGGAGATCTACTGAATAAAATCAACAACTTTAAAGTTAATAGTCTTCATACACGTAAAGTTAAAGGGCGAAGTTGTCGTTTCGCCACACACGCACAGTTTTGTTTATCTGACACCCGTCGAGCAAACGGATACGTCTATGGTAGGCTAATGACTCTGTATGATTCATTCGATGACATCCCAACACTACGAATTGGCTATGGTTGTCAATACGCCATGTTTTTTTAGAAATAACACATGTAAGATAAAATAGACTATATGTATTACACTAAACTATTACTTACAATAAAAATAAAGGTTTATTTAGTTCAGAAGCTTCTTTATGGAAGTTCGAAATTTCATCGGAAAAAAATCAAACGGTTTAAACTTAAAGCGTCAGTAAAGCCCTAAGGATATTGTTTTATTTGAATTTCATAAATAATTTTAGTAATTTCCAATCAAATTAGCTAGTTTGGAGGATCTTGCGATAGGGAAAACAGAAAAATATATATTTCGGGACACGCGAATGGTAGGGTCGCTGGTGGCGACATCTACAATTAGCTTTGCGTTTTGTTCCCCATTGACGAGTGCCGACACTCTGCAGGACGCACAGGCGCAGGCAGAACACCGGGAGACACTTGAAGTCTTTGAGTATGTCTGCTATGAGTTTACACCAATGACAGCTGCTAGCGTCCGCGTAAACCACGATGTTGTATTCATGGGATTTCGGTGCAGCGCCCCTAGTGATTTAAAATGAAACTAAAAATGGCATACAAAGGAGTTTGCCTAATTTTATATGGAAGTTGGACTGAGATTGCTGCCTAGAATGCTCACATAGTGCATTTTGTTCCTCAGACTATCACTAATCTGTAATTCAAAGCTCATAAAAATCTATCCCAGGAGTCCAAAAAAAACAGCCTCTTGTTTTAAATGAAATGAAATTGTTTATTTGCGATAAAACACGGTAAACAAATAAGACCTTACATATACATTAAATTATGGTCAAGCGTATTTTGTCCTTTCTGAAGTACTATCGTGGTTTACGTAATAAAAACTTATGGTAGACATACGGACTGCCCTCCCTAATTGCATGCTGCTAAAGTGCATAACGCAGGAGCTTGGAGCAGAGTCGTTTCTAAGCCATGTTTAGGAACCTAACCCTCGTGCTGACCGCGTCAGTGACTTTAGTTTTCCAGATTTTTTAATTTCTTATTGTATTATGCGGCAAAATACCAGGTGATTACGTTTCGGACATTCAATTGTTAGGCTACCTGTCCACCGAAGCGGAGCGAGGTTCAAAATTGCCAAAACTCCGCTCCGCTTCGGTGGACAGGCAGCCTTATACTTGGGCTGTAGACTTATAGCTTTATAGTCAGCTAAATTGAATGAGATAGCCGTAATGGATTCCTACATCTCAAAAAAATCTTGCAAATTCTGAAGATGACCTGGGTGACGGTAAGTTTTAAAAGTTGAGTAAAAAGAAATGAGCGGTCTGTCGAGACCCGGTTCAACTCCAACCATAATCATGAGAATGACCTTTTTTGGAAGGGATATTAGAAATTAAATAATTGGTTTATTAAAAAAGTACAATATTTTATTAAGAAAGTATGATATATTTTGTAGTTCAATAATAATTACACCATTTATGTCGTCGTATAACATTTGAATAACAGTATTTTTTTAAAAAACGACGAACTTAAAATTTATATGCTTCAGTGTGGTGTTGTGACACGGAATAAGTGTTTTTAGTTTAAATATAATATTGAGTAATTCTCAGTCTGTTTAGCCGACCACCCTGCATAGAACATCATAATGTTTCAGCGATACTTCTTGACCACCGAAAGAAATGTAGGCGCATTGGTGACTTGGGTGGACCTGGGAAATGATAAATAAATTGTTATTATAAATCAGCTGTATTATAAAAGAAAAAACAATTTCTACACAATACTACTACAGAATAAGTATTCCAAAAAAATCAAAGTCTACATTTTATAAAGCGGATGCTGTCCCGTAATAATCCAGTAATGAGTAAAACAATGAAATAGTGAAGAAACTGGCAGTTTTGCCGAATAACCTGATTAGCTTCCAGTAAGTGAATCGTTGTGAACCTAATTTCGTTAGGGAGAAGGCAATAAGTAGATTTGCCTCCTACTTGTGATTGTACCCTAAAACATTTAACGTAAAGTTGGGCAATACTTAACGTACCTTTCCAGGGGTGATCGAGCTCTGGTAGTGCGCTCTGCAGATGTACAGGGGCTCGCCAGTGTGCGTGTTGCCGGCAGCAATAGCACCCACGGGGACCTGCCCGTTGTTGGAAGGCAGCCAGCGGACCGCATGCGGTTTTGCAAGGAGAATCTGACAAATAATGACGCACGTGTTTAAATCAGTAGGTATCTATATTATTCGGCCTAGGACTGCCTTATCAGAGAAAAGAAACTGCAGCTGATGAAGAAATTCAAATGTAATAATTAGTATAGGTCCGCAAACCAGTAGACATCTCATCATCGGCAGTAAGTCAAGCCATATGCTGTCGCAACGGCTATGCAGAGGCCTCCGTCTTTGAAAGCAAGTCATTGCTCCAATAAAATTGATGGGTATTGGCTTAATCACCAGAGTTGCCAATTGTGCGTTGGTGCATGAACCCGGGATATGTTTTTTTCTAAAAAATACGAAAAATAGGACCTCCGGATTTCGTGTAGAACTGGAAATATAGATATTAAATGATAAAACAGTTAATTAGTTATGTAAACAGATAAAGTACTAACTTCAAAGTTATGCACAGGGATTTCCTTTCCGGCGTGCGGGATGTACGCGGCACGGTGTCGGATGGCCAGCTTGCCAGGGATGAACTCGCCGTTGTGATGGGCCCGGATCACCCACAGGGGGCTGCTGTCCCACCCCTCCTTGCCGGCCACGAAGGCGCGGTGCGTGAACGTGGCTGCCGTCGCCGTGGTTGCTGATACCCAGTCGACGTCGTCTGGAAAGGAATTTTTACAAACTACATACGAGACGTCATGGAGGTGTTATACGGTGCTATTTGGTATTATTCCGATAATATCGAAAAATGTATGGAAACATTTATGAATAAAATTATTAATTCCGAGAATCTTAACTAAATATGAACTTCTTCGAATTCCCTCGCTTACTTATTAGGAGTAGGTAGTACGAGAATGCCATGTGTATTTCTTTCTATTAGGAGAAGATTTATGTTTAACGCTAATGTTTATAGTTGTCTGACTGGATAACATGAGTTCCAGCTAGGCACTGACCGAAATGAGAATACCTGAACCAGTGATGCAGGTGTGATACGATGCGTTCGCAGCAGGCTGCATAGACCATCAGTACGTAAAAAATGTTGGACTAAAATCTTTTCAAGGTACTGTAGTATAAACAGAATGAAAATAATACTAACTTATAGGAAGGACCCTCTTTCGAAGATTCGATAAAGTCGACAGACATTCATCAACGGCGCGACCCACTGTGCGACCCGTCTCGTGCGGTCGATAGGTTGAGTGGGGTGGTCCTATTGGCAAAAACTAAATCTGAGACTTCTATTAGGATATTCTTACCTAGGTCAGTACCTGCTTTTAGGATTTGTTTCAAAACTAGGAAGTTACGAGTAACCAACACATGTAAATGTTTGCCTATTGGTACAAAATGAAAAATTTAATATTACTACATTTTGTACCCACTAGTTACCTAGGAGTCTGAAGTCCTGTAACTCGATTGCAAATAAAAAGCTGCTTCCCGATTCAAAACGATTCTTTCATTTTTAAATCAATTTCTCATATTCTTTACTATTTTCTTCAAAAAAAACGTAATGACTTTTGATTAACGTGAACAATGAAAAAGTTGAATGTTTAATGCTGAGCGGATAATTTACATCAAAAGAATTTTACCGAATCGAACTTCATTCCGAATCGGGGTGCTGGACGAGTTCCCAGGAATCATTATAAAAAATGAGTATACTGCTGAAAAAAGTATTACAGATGACTTAATTATAAGCATTTCTGTAATGTGAAGCAGTATTCTGAGATCAACCGTGTTAAAAAACGGTAGCTCTATATCAAAATAGAGTAGGTATATATTGTAGTAGCGCTTTTCTGATTTCAAACCTTCAACGGGTTGTTTTTTTTTTTTTTTTTTTTTTTCTGCTGCGGTTGTTGCGGGTTCTGCGGGTAGTAGTGGTTAGTGACGTAGGTGGGCTGCGAGGGCGGCTCCGGCTGCGGCATGTGCGGGGGAGGGGGGTAGACTGGCATGACCACCGGCGCTGTGACGTATGCCATGCCTGTGGGGCCGCCCGGGTAACCGGGGTAGCCATAGGGAGGAGGAGGGCCGGGTGCTGGAATTGAAAAGAGTATTTATTATGTAGCATTGTAATTTCTCTCATTCTGACTTCATCAATTTTATTCTGCTTAAAGATACAAGCCCGAGACGGACCAGAGACCGGAAGCGAACCGAATCTCTAATAAAATGTCGCAGCCGCAATGTTGCCACGCTTGGAATCACATTCATAGAGCTTAATAGAAATCAGTAGTGCCGCTTGCTGTTTGCAGCCGCAGTTTGCGGTCTGCGATCCGTCTCAATACTGTACCTTCATCTTTCGCGCTGACATTGACACTCTCACAGTAGATTGCTTTTGGACGATAAGTATTTCATCGTCATTAGTTGACGATCGTTTTTTTTTGTCGTTGAGCGAATGACTAATAATTCAGCTATATCTTGGGTGAGCTGTTTTCCTACTGTAACTATGCAAAATGTCCTATATCTTTTCTGTAAAAGTGGCGTAGTTATTAAACAAATAAGTAAAGATAACGAAAAACAAAAGCCAATGTGCAGAAATAAAATGGACGACGTGATAACGGTTGATAAATGACAAGTAGCTACTCAAGACAGTTCTACACCTATGCACAATACTTAAATATCATTTGAGAACTAAATTTCATTTGTTCATTTTATTTGCATGTATTTCAAGGGCAACGGTATATTAAATAAATATCTGAAACATCTTGAACGACGATCATCTGGCCTCTAGTAATTATTCCTATGTACTTACATACTCATCGAGAAAATATCAAGCTAAATTTTCATCTTAGTCCTGGGTGAAAAGAAAACTCATCACAACATAAGAGTAATAAGGCCAAGTTTAAAGAAATATGCTCTCAAACTTGGACACGATACGGACACAGTTATTTAAAAACCGATCGCTGTTTTAAACGGTTAGGTTCATTTTGGATCAAATGCATCAAAACCTCAATGCATGAAAATATTGTGACGTCAGAAAGCAAACGTTTTTCTTGTCTTCAAATTTATAGTATCATTTAATAAAAAAATGTAAACTGGTGCTCAAAGTTTAACCCAAAGTTGTGGTAACAGAAATAATTGCAATACTCACGGTTCGACATATTTTCAATATAAAATAAAATAAACGCACTGCACTAAGCGATGCTAGTTCACAGTTTTCACTTAGATTGATTAATATGATTAAATTCAGTGCTGTAAATATATCATATCAGTTCGACGTAGTTCACGATAAGATATTGATAAAAAGCGAACAAATTCTGAGTAATAGGCGATGTTATGAAGAAATTTAAGATATTTGTATTAATTAGCATTTGCTTTGTTTTATACAATTACTGATATTATTCACAAAAAAGTGCATCACAAGCTTGTTCGGCCTCAATCACGTATCAGCACACTACAGTACATACTAAACAGTACACTACATGCTAATAGCATTTTTAAGGTGACGAATCGGAAACTTTGCCGAAGGGATTTTGGTTTTTCTCAGCCATTACAAAAGCGATTGAAGTAACTAATAATTTATTTGCCAGATTCATGGTATTTTATCAGCTATTAGATTGTCAGATCCAGTCACAGTCAGTTAAGACCTGATAAGACAGAACTGAACAACAGACACCCTCACGCTCATTGAATCTGCGGAAATCGTATAGGTACCATGCGTCATACCTACTTTAAAAATTGGATTCGTCATTATTGAGCCGAACAGTGAAGTAGAATTTCAATACTGATTTCGTTTTCGAAATATGTACGAGTCTTAGTCATTAAGTTCGGCACAAATGAACTTCATGAAACCCCTGGCGATTACAATATTGGGTCATTTATTTTTTTACGGATGCTACGAGTCTAGTGTAGTACTGCGTGCGACCATTATGATTATTGTGATGACGACACGGTTGGTGTACTGCGCTGTAGCACGGTTTCTCTCCTCGATTTCCGTAGTGTCCCGGGTTCGATTCCCGGTCGGGTCAATTCAGGAAACTGTCTTTTCTAAATTGACTCTGGTCTGGGTGTGCTGGGAGACGCCCCTGGCTTATTTCCTTGTGTGGTACACACAACACAGGGATATTAATCCCTACTTCGAGCGAGACCATTACAAGAGGTGTGTTGTCTGTATATTTATTATTTTTTATTATCCTATACTTCAGGTCTTGACATCTTACATCTCTCTACATCTTACTGGTCTTCTTGTTCTTATTTATTTATCAATTTGTTATTTATCGTCGAGAGCGTCGTGGCCTAGTGGTTAAGCACTCCAACTCGGATCGCGGATCGTGTGGTCCCGAGTTCAAAACTGGCCAAAACCAAAATCTTTGTGTAATTCTTGTTTAATTTCCGACTAACTCTCCGGTGGTGGAAAACATCGATAAAAAATCAAATCAACCCGGATAGCGGCGGTAGGCTCCCCACCTACCACGTTGGGTTCTAATACATTGGTGAAAAGTGGGCTTCTGAGAGTTCCGTTCACCATGACGGCAACAGTCACTTGCCTCTGACTACCCCGTTTGTGATAAAGTCGTGATGGTATGTTTTGTATGTTGTTATTTATTTTGTACTAGCATTCGTTTACAGCTCCACAATGCCTTTCTAAAGTTGTCTGTGTGTTGAAAGCTTTGTGCTCTTCCTACATTTTTTTTATTTATTTAGGTTTCCGCCGTAAACTAGCGCGTCGCGTCGTAGCGTCTCGCAGGTCTAGCTACGACACATGCTTTTTTATTTATTTATTTAGAAAACCAACAGCGTTACAAAAATGTTATTGTGTTTTACAGATTACAATGAATAAAGCTATTAACAGGTTTCCCTTTACATACAAATAGTACTACTGACTGACTAATCGAACTAATAGTCACGTTAGCAAAGAAAATAATGGACTAAGAATTATGAAAGCGGAAGCATACGATTGCTATATCAGCAGTAAAAAAAAATCATTTTATTGCTACTTTACAAAATACATTGTTGTGAAAACAATCACTATAGTAGTGGGTTATTATTATTATCCATATATTATATGTTACAATATAACAAAATGTGAAATATTATGGGGGATACTGAATTCAAGGAAAGACAACATTATTAGAATTATTTGTTTTTAACTTAAAGGATTAGGAAAGAAGGGTTTCAATGAAACATCGTTTACTTATTTATACAAGTTGGATTATATTTCAAGTAGGAACTTAGTATACCCATATATTAATACATTGCCAGCAAAAGCTAGCTAACTAACTAAGCATAAATGCCTTATTTGGCACTTGTAATTTAATTTGAGCATTTGGTTCAAATATCTGTTGTTTTCTACTCTACTGCATTCAGTGCCAAAAACTTATGTCTTTCATCCTTTCTCTATCCGCAGAAGTTGGGCGGCAAGCTAGTACTTAGAGCTACATCCGTTCTACAGACAATAGCGGATCCAGCTTAGGCGCCTTTGGGGATGGGGAGGGTGGGAGGGTGGGAGGGGGGGTTCATAGTCGTGGTCATGTCACAAGAAGTTACAATAACTAATATAATTTAATTTTGAAAATAGATACAAGTAGGTAGGTATTTCATTAATAAATGTAAGTTCTGTACTTAAAAATACATAGGTATTGTACCAGTGTGTCCTAGAAGTAAGAATCTAATCAAAATATGCTATGCCCAGCTATGCTGGGGTCATTCTACTCATTTTTTTATTTTACGTCTTCTCGCGTTATCTTATCACTTCATCTTCTTCAATGGGTCTGTTTTTATAGACGTGGAGAAGTGCCAGTCCGGTGAGACCACGGTGCTCCACTTGTATCAAGCACAAGTTCGGTCGTGTATGGAGTAAGTACTGCTGCCACCTGTGGTATAGCTCTGCCAAGTACCAGTTGGATGCAATGAACTCAGTGAACCGATGGGCTAGGAGACTCATAGGCGACGATGCGCTCGTTGGAACCAATCTTCAGAGTTTGGAGTATTTTGGAGAGTGTGCGCAGGAACTAGTGTTGTTGCGATAGTGATAGTTGACCTTGAAAATCAGTCATACTATCGATAGTCCTATCGAAGCTATCGACCCGTGACGATATTATCGATACTGTCGATAGCACTAGAGAGCGTCGTGGCCTAGTGGTTCAGCACCCGCACTCAGATCGTGGATCGTGTGGTCCCGAGTTCAAATCTGGCCAGAACCAAAATCTTTGTGTTCATTGTTAAATATCCGACTTATTCTCCGGATAAGGAAAACATCGATAAAAAACCAAATCAACCCGAATAACGGCGGAAGGCTCGACACCTACCACGTTAGGTTCTAATACTATTGGTGAAAAGTGGGCTTCTGAATGTTTTGTTCATCATGACGACACAGTCACTTGCCTCTGACTACCCCGTTTGGGATAAAGTCGTAATGGTATGTTATGTTATGTTATCGATAGTGAGAACTGAGCGATACTATTGATCTTTTTCGTTACTATGGATAGTATCACGCCATTAATGTCGCGCCTATCGATACTATCGATAGTTTTGCTTTAGTAACTATCGAGGCATTTTCGATACTATCGACTGGGAATTAAACGAAACCTTTTAAGAGCTTGCAATAGTATCGTTAAATGTTCGACTATCGATAGAGTAAAACTATCAAAACGCATCCTATCGATAGTTTCAATACTATCGAAACTATCGATAGTTATTAACCGATACTATCAATAGTATCGAAGAAGGTCAATAGTAACAAAGAAGGTCAATAGTATTGCTTAAATCTTACTTTCGATACTATCGATAGTATCGTCACGGGTCGATAGTTTCGTTAGGACTATCGATGGTACAACTGATTTTCGAGGTCACGATAGTATCGCGATACTATCGATAGACTATTGCTATTGCAACAACGCTAGCAGGAATTACACAACCTGATACCACCCTCTGCTTTCTACCACCGGACCACTAGACGCCGGGAGGGCTTCCACCCCCATGTGGTTGACTTTCCGACAAACCGCACCTAACGTTTAGCTGCGTCGTTTCTAGTCCGCACCGCTAGGGAGTGGAACGCTCTCCCTGCGTCTGTGTTTTGCGGATACTTACAACCTTAGTATCGTCAAGGCCAGAGTGAATAGGCATTTTCTGGGTAAGCACCATTAAGTCCCCCCACTTCCGCTGGATCCGCCCTTGTGTACAGATGTATGGAGAGTGGCAGTTTAAAACGTCATTGCTGTGAAAGTGCCGTCTAGGAGGAGGTGTGGGAGGAAAGAAGAATAAACAACAAATAATTTACAGCAATCAAAGTTTGGAATTATATTTTTTTTTGCCAGTTTAAACTACAGTTAATGTTTTCCTTTGATTAAGTATACAATACACTTAAAATCTGAAAGAATCTGTAGGAAGAAACAACAGAACTGGTAATAATGTCTTAAAGAATTTTCACCGAACTCTTTTAAGCTCTAAACCAATATTAAAGATAACTTTCTAATGTAATAGTCAAGTAACTTAGGTAATTGATTGTTATTTATATTAAGTAATAAATAAATATAAGACTACAACTCAATTTGCATGGTACTAAAACATAGCTCAGTAATGTTTTTGAAATGAAACGGATGCATGCGAAGGAGGCGTGCTATGGAGGCGTGCTATGGGGGCTTGCTATGCATGTCTTCCCTCCTCTTGATACATCGCATCGCATTCCTCGCACAGATACCTTGCGGCGACCTTATAGGTACTATCATCAACGAAGTTATAACAAACACTAAACCCGTCACATTTACAATAGCAAAGGCCTCGCGAACCTGAAACACTGCCATCGCTATTTTTTTGCGGCAATTTTCACTAAATACCAAATTGATAAATGGTTTGTATAGGTATTTTAGTAACCCTACCATGAATTCCTGTCGAACGAAGCCACAGTCGCTAACGTCTGTGGTGAAGTATTTGTATAGGATTTAGTCCAGCCCCCCGATAGTTTAAGTGACATGAACCAAACAGTTACGGCTGCGCGTGCACATATTGAAGCTTGCCACGTAATTAGGTAATATTGACGAATTCAATGGAATGTTTCTTAGAAGAATTTCCCTTGGTCAACGTCTAGTTCACCGTTTTCAGGTACACTTCACTTTGAATCCATCTTCATCTATTTCGTCCGGTGATTGTCATCAGTGGTTGTGGTGCTACGGGTGGTCCCTGCTTCGGTCCCTCTTTTTCTTCAGGTTCAGTAATTGGCAGTGGTAATTGATATTGATATTGGTTGCCCCCCGGTGGTCTTTTTTCTTCATCTGTATCGTCCAGAGATTGTACGTGGTTGATGGCGCTACGGGTTGCCCCTGCGGTCCTTGTTCGGGCTCGGCTCAGGAGGTCCGTGGGGTCGCTCGTGCGCCGGCGGCCGAATCGGCTTTTCCTCCCTTTTGCCACCTGGTCCAGACATTCTTGAACAAATAAGTCATCTTTTATAGTTGAATATCATATTATCTTTATTTTCTATTTATCATTTCTCAGTTAACTAACGTTTCATCAGAGAAATATACCTAAACTAGATTTATAAATCAAAAAGTTAAACGGTATGAGTTAATAGAAGAAGTATTTTTTTTAATTAATTAGCTTTTATGTTCGTTAGTCTTCCTTTTTATTGACGAAAATAAGCCGATTCAGGAAATTTCTGGATTAGCTGATGCAACCTAGCGATGTGATTGAGCGATGGTCGACGGTGATCCGTTGACTAACGTTAAATTATTAGGCAATACCAACCTTTAACACGATTCACGAAAATTACACTAAATTGAGGTCTGCTTGTCAGGCAAACCGTTCTTCGGCAAACACAAAAATAACTGTGATAGATGATCTCTTTAATTCAGCTCCATATATAGACCGTAAATGACATCTTTATCTATTCATTTACCTAAGAGCTTTTATCTTGAAGCAGTTATCACAGGAAGCGTCTGAATTTTGGAATTTCCTAACCTTCGAGAGCCCGATATTGCCTCGCAAATATGGGGCACTAAATAATGTAGCAATTAATCAACGTAACAGTCATGTTTGTGTCACCTGTTTTCAAATAAATTGGAGATCTACCTTTTATGCAAATATAAATAATTACTACTAATTTATACAATCTGCCTGTGCCCAACTTTAGTTTCTCGAAATTTTCATGTCTTTTCTCTATTTTGTCAAATGTAAATGTTCTTTAATCCTTTTTTTACTAACTTTCAAAGATGACCTCAGCTCACTTGATGGAAAGCGCAGTAATGCAAAGCAACCACTGAGCTGGTCAATCTCATCTTGAAGGTGTGCAAAAATGCCTTTTCAAGCCCCGCTTAAAGGCGCGCGTAAAAAAAAAACATCACACATCCCGAGACTAGAAGAGTAAGGAAACACATGCTCTGGAAGCGCGTTCCACGTCTGGTTGGTATGACAAAGAAATAAGCCATCAAACTTTTCACAACCAAATGCTGCTGGATAGCGTGTTAATAAAGCCGTAGTCCAGCACGCATGGTACGGGAGTGGAAGGATGAAAATTGAAGCAGTTGGCACAACTTGTCAGAGCATACAACCTGGCAATGTCTCTAGGAAATTTAAGAGGCTCCCGGCTCCAGAAGATCCGTGAAACGTGCTGACTTATGGAATACGACCAAAAATCATTAGGCCCTAGCCTCGCGGTCGGTAGACCGATATCCTCGCTGAAAAGAGACATACTCGTAAAATTGCCAAGATGCAGTGCGTGAAAATTTCTCATAAAATAATAATCTCATCAAATAACCCGCTGTCGCACAATCAGACCCAGGATAATCCAGCCATGCCGCTGCTTTAAGTGACTGGAAGTTGTAGCCAAGATTCCCCCCTTCGCGAACCTTGGTGGTATTCACCATTTATTCTCAAACAAGATTGAACACTATTCAGTTATTCTACGCTTGTTCCTACTCAACAAATAGAACAAAATTCATGAAATAGCAACGTTTGACAGATCTGAGAAATATTGCTAGGAAAATTGTGAAAAATATTTGTAAGGAATGAAAACACTTGTATGGCTTGTGAAAGGAAACAGAATTTTGTAGTGAACACGATATTATAAATCATATTCATAATTTATTATTTTTGGCTTTCCACCATCACGTTGTTGATATTCCAGCTTTCCGCACGAAGCGTTTCGCCGATTCTTTCACAACGGTACGTTTACACCAAGCGAGCGAATGCTCATTCTATCCCAACTCTGTAAAATGTTCTCAACCTACCAAAATCAACCATCATAGACCACATCATCACTTACCGCGCTTCCTGCCCGTACGTCTTCTTTTGTTTCTTGAGCAAAATGGGCGAGCAAAACACACAAAAAAGCTAGAGAAAAAAAACGTAAAAAAATGGGCAAGCAGTTAATTTATTTATTTATTAACTGCTCGAGCTATTCGTGTATGGCGGGCACAAGATGGCGGGCATGACTTCTTTGAGGTGTCTTCTTTATTTATTCATATCTTAATAAAAAAATGTGTTACACCTTACACCGATATCAATAATTGGTTGTAATATGTAAAAAACGGTAAAATTTATTTGTTTAGAAACAAACAAAGGGTTACAATTATATAAGTTAAATTTAGCACAATCACGATGACTGAGTAAAAATATGCTTGGTCTTACGGAAGACCACCTTAGATGGGAGTAGATATATAGATATAAATTAGATAGATAGATATGACAAAACAGATACAATATTTTTGATCACTAGCATAAAAATCTTAAGTGCATATACTTCAAAAGTCTCACGTAGTTAAGACTTAGAGAGTTAAGATAATCATCAATACATGTGAAACGCTTACGTCACAACTTTAGAAAACACACAGCACACAGCTGAAACTAGTGGGCAAAGAAACCTGAAGTTTTAAAAAGGCTCCTTATTGTTTGAGCACCAAGGAGCATTATTTAGGAGAGCGTCGTGGCCTAGTGGTTGAGCACTCCAACTCGTATCGTGGATCGTGTGGTCCCGAATTCAAATCTGGCCAGAACCAAAATCTTTGTGTTCATTGTTAAAAATCCGACTTACTCTCCGGTTCCATATTGACGACCGACTTGGTGTAATGGTTAAGAAGTTGGCTACTACACCAGAGGTCGCGGGTTCGATCCCCGCACAGTACAAACATTTGTGTGCATGAACATGTCTGTTTGTACTGGTCTGGGTGTCTCCTATGTATAATAAGTATGTATTTACAAAAGAAAATGTATTTAAGTATGTTTATCCGTTGTCTAGTATCCCATAACACAAGCTTTAGCTTACTTTGGGGCTAGATGGCGCTGTGTGGAATAATGTCCAGGGATATTTATTTATTTTATTTATTTATTATGGAAAACATCAAAAACCAAATTAACCCGGATAGCGGCGGAGGGCTCACCACCGACGTTGGGTTCTAATACCATTGGTGAAAAGTGGGCTTCTGAGTGTTCCGTGCACTATGACGGCAACAGGCACTTGCCTCTGACTACCCCGTTTGGGATAAAGTCGTGTTGGTATGTTATGTTATGGAGCACTAAGAGAGGAATCTCTGAAATTTTCACAGGAATGGGAAAAAAGGGAATTAGCGCGTACAAAGTCGCGGCCGAAAGCTAGAAAAATATAAAATCATCAAAGTCTCGTTTTCCTCAAACATGAATTTACCATGAACTCTTTAATCACATGAAAGTCACTTTTCTCGCGTTGCTTTTCTTGACGAGGCGCGAGGGAGTCAAGGAGCCGAGGGTATATTAAGTTGGCGTTTAGTCTCGAGGTGCAAACTGTACTTTTCACTTTGAGTGCGAGAAAAAAAGACAATTTAGTACAAAAACATTTAAAACCGAACAAATTTACACTCGCCAAAAATTCTGAAATTTTCGCGGACAGTTTTTTTTTCTAAACCTGTCACTGATTATGAAAATACTACTCTGCACTTGAACTCGATAAAAGCAAGCATTGGATAGTACTTACTCGTACTTTTTTGCTACGACTATCGTAGGGGGATACGTTACATACTCGTACTACGTCTTGTCGTAGCAAACTTCACGGCCAAATCTTGGCCTAAGTCTTCACCAATCTCAAAAACCTGTACTATTTTACGTTCAACAACACATATTTATTTAGTAATAATATATGTAATATAATCTGTTACAAAAATATAAGGTTTAGCACTTTTTTATCGATACTGAATTTGCAGTTTAAGAAAGGGTCACAAAATAATATGAAACACAAGTAAGGTTAGATCATTTATACATACGAGTACATGTTGTTTTCTTGAGAAGATATACAATGAATATGATAATTGTTTGGGTACGTATGCATTAGCTTTCCTCTAAATATTCGAGATTTCAAGATCATAAAGTTAGCTTAAGATTATTTTGTGCCAGTTCCAAAGCAGGGATCATGGCGATGATAATCGTGATTTATTCTAACAAGGCTTTTTAAGGATGCTGCTGGGGTAAAGCAGTAGTTCTGATGGAGAAACAGCGATGTCGGCGTCACGAAACAGGGAGCCTGGTGGACCATTCTGTCGGGACCTAGGCCTGTAGTTGGCGGGATCCTTAAGTAATTGCCTGGCAAAGTGTAGCCTGAGGCAGGTTGATTACGTGAAGTATTGTGCATTCTGGAAATAAAATAAAATAATAGTATCTAAATTATCTATGTGAATATTTGCACACGGTCATCTGTTCTGTTTCAGAGACTATATAAAAAAACCAGCCAAGTGTGAGTCGGACTCGCGCACCGAGGGTTCCGTACAAACCTGTAGGTATATTTATTAAAAATATTTTATTATTATATGATGTAACTGAAAATTTACGATTTTCGCAATTTTTCCTTTATCTGTGCTATAAGACGTTGCTTCGTACCAAATTACAAGATTCTGAGTTCACGGGAAGTACCCTGTAGGTTTTGATTCCCTTGCGAGTGTCGAAAATTTGCGGAAATTTGCGGCATAAGCAGCTGTATCTTCTGATTGCGTGGGCTCAGAAGTTTGATTTTTTTACAGCTCTGAGGGACAGTAGACCTGAGTATTTGATATGAGTTACAGCTTGATACCTCCACGCAGTTCTGAGAAAAAGGGTCTTGACAGACAAACAGACGGACGAACGGACAGCAAAGTAACCATCGAGTTTCTTGCCGGAGTCTTCTCGATCGGAAACAACCTCCGAACCGGTGATAGAGTCACATTATGTTTAATTAGGATATTTACTATCTATAGTGTTATTTTATGTAAGTTATTTTTTATTCAGTATATTTTTGCTGACAATTTTTTTTGTATTTGACTTTTCACAAGTTCTTTTTATAAGTCTTTATAAATAAAGATATTTTTTACTTTACTTTAGTGATCCTATAAGGGTTATGTTTTTTCCTTTCGAGGTACGGAACCCTAAAAACACAATTAAATAAATAAATAAATCGAACTTAGGAGCCGTGGCTAACCAACCGAGTTTGTTAAGAAAACACAACAATTTCAGATGAAATAACAAAACATTGCAATTAAATACACTAAGTAAATCTATCGGATCGCGGATCGTGTGGTCCCGAGTTCTAATCAGGCCAGAACCAAAATCTTTGTGTTCATTGTTTGATTTCCGACTAACTCTTCAGTGATGGAAAACATCGATAAAAAACCAAATCAACCCGGATAGCGGCGGAAGGGTCACCACCTACCACGTTGGGTTCTAATATCATTGATGAAAAGTGGGCTTCTGAGTGTTCCGTTCACCATGATGGCAACAGTCACTTGCCTCTGACTACCCAGTTTGGGATAAAGTCGTGATGGTATGTAAGTAAATCGAATTCTACGAAAATTCTAATTTTCTAGTTCGCGGTAGACCTGAGGCTCATCATTATACAATTCCGCTCTGTTTACTACACCTGACGATGTAATTGCAAAAAAAAGTTATTTAGAATGTTTGTTTTGCAATATTTTACTATTCTGACCTTATTACGATTTTTTATTACTAAGAAAGCACGACACTAGAGGTTCGCCTCAATAAAACTTGTATATATGTTAGTCTGCACTAGAGGTTCGCCTCAATAAAACTTGTATTAATGTTAGTCTGCACAAATTGTATTTATCGGTCAGACTCCAGATGGGGCTACCGATAAACTACTTTCTTTGTGTTTGACCATCTACCTCTCTCCCTGATAGCTTTGTTTCTTTTTTTAAATAAATCAAAGCACAAGTAAAATCTACAGGGTAAATAACATTTGTCTTTATCATCTTAGCTAAGAGGTAGATATGAGATGTTGCGAAATCTTAATCCAGTAATCGAAAATTGCAACATAATTGTTACATGGCACATTATACATATCTCAATTAGAGGAAAACTTAGTACTTATTAGTTAAACATATGTATAAAAATCCTGTCATATAAACCTGCGCTTTTTTATTTTTATTTATTTACAGGATTTTGTCTTTTGCAGACATGTCAGTCCTATCGTAACTTATACTAATTATTACATTAATTAATTACATTGTTGGGTAATGTTCCCTTCGATAGCTTTGAAAAGTAATGAACTGTATTTCCCATAGGATATTTTAGCTGTAAAATTAACTTTACGATGATGCACGCGGTTCTAACGAGCTATGAACAACAAACTGGAAAACATTGGAAAATGGTGAAAGGACTTACTGGAGTTAATGGTGCTTCTCTTGATTTGATGCACTGGGAGTCTTGGAGCACTTACACATAAAACTTTGTTTGTATGATATTGCGCGGGATCGCACGACCGGCCGGCCTCCTCACCCCTTGATTCCGGAATGCCCAATTACCCCTGATAGTGTTGTGCTTGCTTCCTGTGATTCGTCGATTTGGTAGGGAAGTGACGTTACAGGATTAAGAATGAAGGATTGAGGTAAAGCGGAAGGTTTGTTGTTCTAACATACATGGTTATTTATTTGTTGCTTTAAATAAAATCTACCATCTAAGCGCTATCAAAACCTGCGCTGCTTCAGCGTAAATAATTTATTTTTAAAACAACAACAATATCCAACCGCAAGAAGCCTTATGCGCGTTAGACTGTATCCGTTTTCTTAGTAAATAAAATAAATTAATGATATTGTACAGCTACAGAGATAGTCTTAGAAGCGATCAAGTGCGAGTCGGACTTCGTGCCGAATGTTTTTTTAAATTTTATAATTTATTAAATTCCAAAACAAATATCTTAGGTTAGAGGTGTTATTTAATTTTAACTAATTTCATTATGTTGTAGGTAATTCGTTACACTGCTTTGCGTGCAATCAATTTGCTTGTCGTGAAAGGGCTTAAGAGAGGCAGCGGATTACTTCACTTGTACCTCACCTTACGGAAAACTGCTGCTAAATAATAAATAAATAAATATGCGCCAGACAAACACACCTCTTGTAATGGTCTCGAAATAGGAATTAATATCCCTGTGTTACGAGGTACCACTCGAGGAAATAAGCCAGGGGCGTCTCCCAGCACTCTCAGACCCGAGTCAATTCAGAAAAGATCTTTTCCTTAACTGACCCGACTGGGAATCGAACCCGGGACCCTATGGAATTCAAGGCGGGAAACCGTGCTACAACGCACTACGCCAATCGTGTCGTCGATTTCGCATAACACTGCTTTATATTGCAGTATTCTGTTCCTGCTGGTTAGTAAGTTAGCCAGAGCTCGTTAGAGAGCAGGTGTATGGCCCTATTTATGCTTGCTGACTATCCAATTTTCCTTATAAGGCCTCAGCATTACAGGGTTGGCAACGCAAGAGTAATATCTCTAGTGTTGTAAGTGTGGTATCCGCTTACCATCAGGCACTTCGTATGCTTCTTTGCCACCGATTTTTTATAAAACGGGCTCCAAACCATTCCACCTCAACGGCTTTTAGTTCTCCGAGTAGTGTTGCTATTCTGCAGCAAATTAACCCTTGGACACTGTGTTCTAATACGAAGGATTAGCCTACCAGGGGAACTACATCCATTTCTTAGTAATAACCTGTTTTTGTTCGACAAAACTAATCGCTCTTATACGGAGATACGATTTAAATCAGTGTAAACGTACGTACCTAAGTTTATTCACGTAGAAACATAACTGCCTATCATTCTCTATCTAAAATCAAATATCTTCTTATCATTCACTAATCGCCAAGATTCAATTTTTAATCTGTCGGTATCAATTCTGATTTAAATATTTCCATTGATACAGCGTAGATCAAAGTTTACTTTACAGACTTTTATAAGCTTGAATTTCTAGTATCAGAATCAAATGTGAACTTAATGTTATCAGACAGATGAATAATAGGATTAATACAGTCGTGGATAGACCATAGTACATCTTATGTCTCCTAAAGTCAAATTTTTAATTAGACGGAAAAATCTGACAGCTGCTAATGTCACTTTGTAAAATAATGTGGCCATGTTCAATGTAATAGTGATGCGTTCCGGATTCGTTCATTCACAGAAAGGAATGATGAATGATGGGACCTGACAAAAAAAGAAACTACATACTTCTAATTTTATTTTAATTCATTAAAAATTGATGTTTAATTTTTATATTTTTATGTCTCTATTCTAAACAAAATAATAACTGGCACGGCACGCGTTACTTCGATTTCTGAACGTAACCTACGCTAACAGTTGAACATCTCGACGCTTATGAGTTATACGTCACACATACGTGTCATAAGCGCCAAGATGACCGACTACCGAATCGTTAAAAAATATGAAAAAATAAATTGATACCTGCATGGCACAAGTCAAAGTCAAAACATCATATTTCTATAAGCTTTCACAAGCACTTATGACAGTTCAGTTAAAAATATAATGAGAAGAATAAGCGTGATTATAGTAATACTATATGAATAAATACACTGAGATTCGAACCCAGCACCTGATATGGACAGTCCGGTGTTCTTACTCCTCGCTAGGCTATCGAAAGTACAAGTATTATTTATGATGAATATTATCATAATACGATTGTTTCATTCGTTCACTACCTTGTTCACTTTGCCCCGACACTATTTTTTTTCACCAAAACGTGGCAACCCAGAAAACGTCCGATTTTTCCGTCTAATTAAAAATTTGACTTCAGATGTCGCAAAGGACGTGCACATCGACGACGTGGACTATCACGCGTGTACCATGTTTATTTTCAATTTAATGACGTGCTATTTCCAGTGTAGGGATAATCATTGCTGGCGCCCATAAAAACCTGTCGTGACATGTACAGTCTCGTGTCTCTGTCGCGGCGCCAACCGCCTACATTACGCACTTCGTTTCATTGAGGATAGTATGTCTTCAGCCATCCAGAACGAAGTATTCGACCGATTCGCAAATTTTGTTTCATTTGAGCAAATCACTCAACGTGAGATATTTTCTTGCTTAATAATAATGTAAAAGAAATTGACCGACTATGTCGCAAATTTTTAAATCTTCTAAAATGTTGAAATGTTACCATTTATGCCAAAGATACATATAGTTACACTAAATCGAAGATTCATCTCATCGCTGATTTGTCGCAGGTGGTTCTTAATTGAGCGTACATCTATGAGCACTATTCAAACCCCATACTTTTCCAAATTTAAGGGCTGGCTAATTTTGAGTGATGTCATTGTTCTCTTCGGTTTGACAAACCCATGCATTTTGATTTTTACTAACATTTTTTTTAACTCATCTCCAACTTTGCCAGCGGCGACGTTTGTGCTGCTCAGACCAAGGGTCCTAGCGATGGGTATTCTTGCGTAATAGTTACAAGCATCAATTAGTATCAAGCAGATTCCTTGCCGAAGTATTAAAATAAATTTACGAGTGTTAAAATCCAATTCACACATCTATGAGTATACTAATAGGTATTATAAAAGGGAAAGATTTGATTGTTTGTTTGTAATGAATAGCCATTGTTAAGCTACCTATGCTATATTTTGACGGGAGAAACAGTCTACGTGGCCGAAGCCGCTGAAGGACAGCTAGTTAACAATAAGACAGGGAGCTTTGCAGGTTGCGAATGACCCTAAAAACTTTAACTTTACTGGACTCTAAAGGGAGCAAAGCAGCTAGCAGTAATTTCGACAGTGCGTCTTTTGCGTTAGGTCTAGTTTGTGTTTAGGAGGAAAACTTAAGTAAATAGGCATGTTTCAATCATATTCATACATAGCTTAAAAATATAATTTATTAATACGATAATACTATTACCTTACAAGCTAACTTATGCTATCAGCAAATAACACTAAACCGAAATACACTTGCTCGAGATTCCACTTCGGCTGCCAATCCTTTACATCGATTAATTTTGGTTATTGAAGAATTGTGCAGGAGGCGTCGTGTTACTGATCTTTCGTATCGTGGCCGCGGGCATGAAGCACCCGGGGCCTTGCTGTTGCTGCTGCGGGTGTGGCATGGGCCCGCCGAAGCACGGCCCGGAATGGCCCATGGGCCTGCCTACTCCGAATCCGGGGCCTGCTCCGAACCCGGGGCCTGCTCCGAAACCGGGGCCTGCTCCGAAACCAGGGCCTTGGGGGGGAAAACCTGGGTTTTGGAATCCGTTCTGCATTGGGGCACCGCCGGGAGCGTTGGTGTTGTATCCTGGGTATCTCTGCATTCTGAAAGGTAAGGTATATACTATAACATACTGCAGACTCTACAATGTATTTATGAAAAAAAAATGGAAATTCGTGTACGAACTAAAAATTTAAGACAAATTTTATTTTTAAGTTGCGAAGACTCAATTTGCAAACCAAATTTCTAATATAAATACGAAAGAAAAAGGTATTTTAGTTTCCAATAACCAAAAATGAACAAAAAAAGTTTTATGGTAAATATGGATTACTTACATAAACTTTGACAAGATTTACTTATGACGACTATCAGCAAAAATGCTATTGAAGAACAATGTTCCTTGAAGCTTTTGCCAAATGAATATATTATGATACGCATATCGGTAAGTATTTATACTAAACGTTTATCGGATTATTAACTATCGGGGGCTAAGATTGTATCGACAATATGACGTCACGTGTCTGTAGGCAATACAGAGGCATAAAGTAGAATAAAAAAATAGGTGCCAGATAATATAAAAAATACATAATTTTATTAACTTTAAAATATTCATAAATAAGTAGCTAGCCATCACCAAATGGTTATGTAGGACTTATACCAGCTAAAATCTTATGGAACTCAAAAGCCAAAGTAAAGAAATTTATGGAAGTCAAAGTAAAAATATTTATTGAAGTAACTAAACTATTTTAAAACAGTGCTTTCGAGTTGTTAAAAATCCTACAGTATAGACATAAATTTATTATAAATGTAATATATAATACATAGAAATATGGATTCAACTCTACCACCGCGGTCGGACTGCTAATTCTGCTGGGTTAGAGTTTCAACCGCCATTAATGGCGCCTTTAAAACGTTTATGTATGTAGGTACAAATTATCACACCTTCACCTTGCCGCCATAGACTCCCGCACTGTTGATATGGTATTATTTTTGGAATGTGTAGTGAACCAGGGAATCTGAGAGGGTGGCAATTCAGTCAAAGTTTGTAACATCTATTTACTTCTCATGCTCTAAAAGTACGCCAATATATAGCCCTACGAAGCGGGACTAAAGTGACCACTTTAGTCCCTAGGGAGTAAAAGTAATTCGTTTTTTAATTTCCTTCATCTGACATAGACAAACCCAGACAGCCAGTAAATATACCACTATCTATGGAGTGTGAACGGATCATCTTCATTGTGAAAATGTTGAGAGTTTTAGTTCCACGGTTTGTCATGATTAGAAGAAATTTGAAGAAAAAACTGACCGCGTAAATTTCAGAATTTTGGTCTAGTGTAAATTTCGGTTTTAAATGTGATTTTTATTTCATTAAGTAATATTTATGAAATGTTTTTGTAATAAATTGACTATTTTTCTAGAACTCAGAGTGAAATAGTAGATTATACACCAAGGGGATAAAGCACTGTTTTATGTCACGGGCGCTACATTGAATCTTGAACGTAACGAAGGACTGCAAATTTAACTCCCGAGCGTAGCGAGGGTGTTATAAGTTAATTCCCGAGCAAAGCGAGGGAATTAAGATTGAGTCCTGAGTGCAGTGAGGGATTCAAGCGCCCAAGAAAAAAACAGTTTTATCCCGGTGGTGTATACTCTACTTTTCTCACTTTATGCGAGACAATAAAAAACCAGGCTTAGTAGATAGTGTTTATTACAGCATATTAAAGAATCTTCTAAAGCTAGTAGTACTACTAGCTACGGCTATTGCAACTTCTTTCAGCTGGCGTGGCCTACTCGATTTGACAAACAAATGAAGTTCGTCTCAGTGCGAATCTAGTGGGCCACGGCCTCGGTCTTCGAAAATCGAGTTTGCCGCGCCCGCTGAGGACACATTCTGTTTAGTGAAATTAGACTTTATGGACATAGCAATAAGAATTATGAAAGTGAAAATCATATTATTGACCAGCGGGTTATAATAGAACATTATAACCCGGCTAAAGCCAAGAGATATAATGTCTTGCTTTCGGTAAGGTTTACATGACATATAATTCGGCATTGTCGAGCATGTGGTGTGAAAAGTACAGTTAGCACCTCGAAACTAAACGCCAACTTGATATACCCTCGATTTCATTGACTCCTTCGCACGCTCGGGAGTCAAACCACCTCTGGTATATTATGGCTTCGTTTAGTCCCGCGATATAAAATATACTATTTTGATGGATTTGGGAGAGGGACGCAACTTAATGTGAAACTACTTTATCCGAAATCGTCGTCCGCTTCCTTCACTTCTTCATAATTCCAAGTTATCTTTTTTTAATGTATCTTCAGACACCAACTTATTATATTAGTTAAAAAGAAATCGATATATATATTAAGTACCTAGTGGAAAAACTGATAAAATTAAGTGTATACCTAGAGATGTTACATTTTTCATAGCTGTCATATCACATTTTATTGTTTTAGCACGAACATGCACTAATAAATACGGATAATAATTGTTCACACAAATGTTATACTAACTCTTCGATTACTGTACGATACGGCCTATTTTTAAGTTGCCATGACTTTTAATAACCACTGGTTAAAGTCACACTTAGATGCCTTAGAAATTTTGGCGAGGGAAATCAAATTTTTCTCAGCTATTTCAAAACCGATTGAAATAATAACATTTGCCAGATTTATGAATACATTTATTTTATTTTGCTCATAGCTGATGGGATACTTTTCATTTAACAAAAAGAAATATCAAAAACCCTTCTTCCAAAAAAAAGATTCTAAGGTCTGTAAACTTAGAATCTGGTGAAAGACGACCACGTAAAGCCCCTAAATTTACGTGATCTCTCTATTATACTCGTTGACATGCTCATAGGGATTCTTTAAAATTCTCAGTATAAAGGTCACGGATGTATGAAGATGAGTATGGTGGAAAACCGTAGAGCGCCACATCATGTGCAAACGTAAGACTAATTTTCCTGGGCTTAATTATTTTTGGAATGCAACGTAGATAACTAATAAAATTCTTATATCAAGATGAATAATGTCAATTCTGACTAGACTCAATCAATTAAGTTTGTTTATAAATTCAAATTAATTAGTTTGAATTTTAACAACTATAAATATAAAAAAATATAAATTTGAAGATTTATTTGGGTGCTCTTAATTTTTAATTTAATTTATGCAATGAAAAATATATGGATTTTGGCCATTCATAACCGCCGCCTACTCTGGAAACCCATGGGGTAGCTACATCCATAACTGGATATCATTTTTTTCAGCGATTACTTAAGTTTCCTTTGAATATTTACAATCCGTAATAAACCAATGACATTTATATTTGCAATAAAGGCAATATAAAATCAACTATGTTCTCTGTTAGGAGACCGTAAATAGCCTTTTCCTGTCCAAGCCTAAGATAAGTCGGTAGATAAAGCTATATTTAGAATGTTTCATTATCATTTACATCTATATTGTTAATACAAATTATCTGTAATTTATTACTTTAGTACCTAAAAATAGTTTAAGTACATATTTGGCTACATTTTTTTTTATTACTTCGTGCGATTTTATAGCATTATTGCAGATATGGAGAACATTCATAGGTGGAGTGCTAATTTCTCTGCAGGCATCTGCGGTAGCTGCAGTGAAACCGACTTGGTATTACATGGATCTCACAACTTTTACGGTAGAAGAACTGAGTTGCGAGACTTGGTTTTTTTAAGAGTTATGTTTTTGATGGCATCTCATGTCTTTTTGTTAATTGCTGCAAATGTTACTTTGTAATCGTACTTATTCATATAGGATTACAAAGTTATTTATGCAGTTCGTGTATCTAAAAAATTGCACCGAAATTGCAAAATATTTGAGTTTTTCTTCAATTTATACACTAAGTAAACACTAATTATATTCTAAATTTGAAGCTTCTTTGACTGCTAGAAGTGCCTTAGAGTGTTGTTGACCGGTCAGTCAGTGAGTGACCAAATTAAAAAACTTTGATTGGTTATAATTCTTTAACTACTGATTCAAATTGAATGAAAATTGAAATGAGTAGGTATACCGTGTTTATACAATTCCTTATTGGTCACTGAAAATTCGAGCTTCCCGTTTCATACACAATGGAGTTGGTTGACAATAGCCTGAACTGGGCCGTATTACCATCTCTTATAGCCAGTCAAGTTAATTTCCTAAACTGAGTGTAGTGAGCAATTTGTTAATATGATCATCCATTTTCAGCCAGTCAGCGGTTACCAGTCAATAATGCATTCTCTAGGTCCGATAAGTATTGGCGAAATTACCCGGTACCCTCAGTTTAGGAACAAATACAATAAGGCCCCCCTGTTTCGAGAAAAGTATAGTACGGCCGTGCCGTTTTTTTGCTCGACTTGGCGGGGACACTGCCGTGCCCGCAGATCTGAAAATCGCGACGAAAAAAATAGCAACATGTTTTTCAGAAAGGCATCCGCCGCTTTCGATAAAAACTTAGCAAAGGTAATTTGAGTTCAGATCAGAATCTTATCAAAAAATGTAGGTACCGGCGAACACATACCTACCATTGCTTGTTTTGATGATTATGTTTTGATTGCATTTGATATGTACCTACCTAATTGATTAACGATTCCGCACTCAATAAGTCGCATCCGTTTGATTGTAATGCATTATTGGTGGCACTAAAGAATTCAGGCGCAATGTATGAGTGTTGTGACCTATTGATTAATCAATAAATTAAAAGGGATGGCCCTTTTAATTTATTTACTGATCCATATTGGAGTCAATACATCAAATCAATATCGTGAAATGTGGTATCATAAAAAAACAACTAAATTGTTTCTTGCATGTCTCTCCCACACTCATTCAGCGATTTCACGAAATAAAAAGAATGAATCTGGTATATGTACCTATTCAAGTTTGCGAAAAGAACTTGTGGAATGACTAATTTAACTGCAATCACTTCGTAAACAATAACAGGGAAAAAGGAAAAGAGGATAAACTATCCTGTATTTTAGGTCGGAAAATACAGTGATCGGGTTATTGGGAAAAAGATAAAAATCAATGAGAATCATTTGGTTTTTGTGAAATACAATTCGGAATTAAACAATTGTAACAATGTTAGGTAACAATTAAGAGTACCTAATAATTAAGTTTATTTTATGGTTAACAAACTCTATTTATTCACGAGGCAACCAACCACCCCTCGCTCACGTGCTGGGTGCCTGCCCGTGTCGTTCGTATTGGAATACGAAAATGACAAGTGAAAAACTCTTTGAAGATAAGATGTAAGTCGTTTATTATTTTCTAATAAATATTTTAAACAGTCTCAGATTATCTTCAGTTTGAATAGTTTTTTCATCTTGATTCATATGGTCAACTTTCCCAAAAGGACAACTTTTTAAAAGATTATTTAATTTCGTTCTGAGGTTATTGATATTAATTTAAGCCCTCTTCATATCAATTTAAAACGTAATCCTTCAGATGAAAGCCTTGACATTATTTTTAAAATAAATTGTTATGTAAAAAATAATATTTTAAAAAAGTTGTCCTTTTGGGAAGTTGACCAAATGAAGCTAAAGCAGTTTTTTATCGATAGGCAATAATTGGGAAATCGTTACCGAAAATGCAGCCAGTAATTTGCCTAAATTAATCCTTTACAATTTCCTAATTTAAAGAAAATAAAGTTTGTACTAAAAATATAAATTAATGTTGATGAAACCCACAATGTCATTGAATAGACTGGAAGTTCGATGATTTCATAGAAATTGTGGTTCTATCAATGTTGAAAATCAATGAAGAAACTGCCTAGTCCGGTCATAAGTTCGGTTACAAATGAAAATGCAATTATTTTACGAAGATATGTAATTAAAAACTTATATTATGGACATAACATTTTAAGTCTCAGCAATAAATAAAAAAGGTGGCCATTTCGAATGAAATACCTATTCGAAATGGCCACCTTTGGCTTTGATACAGGCCTTTAACCTGTCTGGCCACGAATCGCCAGTCCTCAGCTCTTATAAAGTCCGGAAGGTTGGTTTCAAGCCAGGCTTGGGTAGTTCGTGCCTTGTGACCAGATGTAGAGTCCTGCTGAAAAGTCCACGGTACATTTATAAAAAGTGTATTGCTGAAAGGTTTCCCAACACGATCCAAGATAGTCTCTTGATATACTTTGGCTAAAGTTTTCACTCCTGTTTCACAAAATTGTAGCTTTGTGACTCCTTGATAAGACACGCCCCACCAAACCATCACTGACGCAGGATGATGACCACGTTGTACCTTTTCAAACACTTGAGCAGCTTTTTCAGAACTGTGAGCGTCCACTTTATAAATTTTCTTGTTGTAGTGCTCTTTAATCGTGGTTTTTTTATCGGTGAAGAGTATATTGCTGTGCATTTTTCCTGCGTATCGCGCCAAAGGAATTGATCGATTTATCTCTTTAAATGTTAAGATTGATTCAGTGTTTGTCCTGTATATCGACGATAAGCACCGAGCTTCAAGTCTTGTTTTATAATACACGACAGAGTCCTAGCGAAAATCTTCATTTCTCGTGATAAGATTTTTCGCTTCCTAATGGGGTTTCGACGAATTCTGGCTTCAAGGCATCAACCGCCTTTTTAGTTCTAACAGCTCGCGGCCGCCCCGACCTTTAATGGTCTTCTACAAAGTAAGTGTTGTTGTATCTGTTGATAGTACGATATACCAACATACGCCTGATACCATACCAAGCTTCAGGTATCTGGAATATGACCGACGGCTCCACACCCACTTTGTACAAGGCGATCGAATAGGATCTGAGAATAGGATTGCAGAGATCTGCAGTCCTATTCTCTTTAAGATCCCATTCCATAATGTAATTTGATAATGAACCAAAAAAAATATGTGAAATGGCGCAAAATCGAAAGAAGTATTTAAAATTATAAGCGCGTTCCAAATTCAAAATAATCAAAAAGTTAAAAAAAGAAAAGTTTTTATGGAACAGTACCTATTTATGGCCAGACTAGTTAGGCTCGATTCCCACCGAACGGCGCGCGTCGGAGCGCATTTTATACATTGGTATGAAATTTATAACGTATCAACAGTCAATGTAGTTTAGTTCCATATTGAGATGGGACTTCGAAAGCCGATCGGCTCCGGGCGCATTCCATGGAACGATATGAATTTTATGTAGTCACACCTTATTTCCTTTGTTGACGCTTTGGTTTTCCGAAAGGGGATCGCGCATTTTGGTCCTTGTTACCAATGGACTTGAATCGTACATCGATGGATAGGCTATTTAAGAGAAAAAAAGTTAGTAGTGGGTCACACCTGAATTTGTTGTCAGATTTGAGATATCGGCATTTAAAGTATTCATCTCGGATAGAACGCAAAAACAATAATAATATGTACTGTGTCGTGTTTACTAAGATTACTATGTCTAAGGCTTCACATGTTCTGTGACCTAAAAATAGCAGCTGCCATAATAAACCACCACCACACCCCAATCACGGACAATATGCAGAAGGTTTTATTGAGCGAATAACACAAACAATGCACACACCCAACATTTTATATAACTTCGTAGAAGGTGAAACTAAATCACAGTAGAGCCGATCTCCAAAGAATAGAAGCTCAAGATGTCGAAGGATTTCCGCGATCAAGCGAAGAAGATGTCATATTACTGTCCTTGGTAACTTATCAGCTCAAACTTGCAAAATCATATGGCAGCTAGCACTTACATGGACTCTATACAATCGAAACACATAGCAAAGGTGCCTTACATGACATACAATAATATGGTATACAAGAAAATAAGCGGCTTTTGAGAGGCCGCATTCAGTCTCGACACGTTAGGGCAAAGCAATACTAAGATAAAGATAAATATACTTTATTGTACAACAAATCATACTTAACATAAGCATTACATAATCTTAGATTGTACAATGTAGGCGGTCTTATCGCTAGGAAGCGATCTCTTCCAGACAACCTCAAGGTAGAGGAAATGACAAGATTAAAAAGAGAAAATAGGTAAGGTAGTGTGAGATAGTGAGATAATTATATATATACATGAAGTTATTTTATGCATCCATGAATGCAATTACATCTATATGTATGTTATGTTTACAGATACTAACAAACTACTAAACACACACAAAATTATAAAGAAACGGTAAAAAAAGACTTATTCAGGGTTGGTTTATCCACGCACTAGAGAAATTTAAAAGTTACAGTGTGAGGAAATAAGCTTTGAGTCGGGATTTAAAAATAGGTAAGGATTGAGATTGTTTAATATGTAAAGGCAGCGAATTCCACAAACTGATGGATTGTTACTATTGCTATATATTAATTAACTCAAACAGTAATACAATTATTCAACATTATTGTACATGCATGACAGGTCGTCGCACTGTGGGCTCCTGTGCGCATATTATTTCAATAATATGGTAGGATATGTTAGGCATGAAGGTTTCATGGAACCCACAATTTTCTTAACAATGTAACTATTGACGATGTTGAGTTTTTGAAGTACTTACCTATTATTGTAATGCAATAGGGATGTATAAAGTAAAATTAAAATATACTAAAATGAAATAGCTGTTTTTTAACCAAAATATATAAAAGCAGAACTGATGGTGAAAGGGTTGAGCAGGTGGTTTGTATAGTATCCATTGTACGCGTACTCTGATCGGACAACATATCAAGATAAGCGCCATAGTTATTCGTGCTCTATGCGAATATACCTATCTAACAACATACTATTTATATGTTGGCTCCAGGACCAAAATCCATACATTTGTGCCCGAACCCCAAATACATTGCGCTCCAACGCGCGACTCAGTCTGTGTGAATTGTACCTTCGATATTTGGGAAAGCTTACACCGAGATCAGATAACAAATCCAAACTATCAAAAAATCACTATTAAGCAGGCATGCACATTACCACTATTGCGGAAATGTGGAGGAAAACGCGTTGTAGGTGTAAAATAAATATTTATATTTTAAGGCAAACGTTATTGACAAGAGTAAGTAATGAGGTGACAGACTGATGTGAAACAAAGAAAAGATGAATTATGAATTTGACAGTTAAAACCTTTATGGAACGGTTTGCAACAACCACATTATGATGATTACACGACTTCAAACTGTATCCTTTATCCTGGGCTTAATTGATTTTTATCTTTGAATCACGATCTGAAATGCTGTCTGACCTGAAATTTTAATCAATTAACAAAGTATGATTTTTTTTATCTTGAAAACAACAAACCACTTCTTACTGTGTCTTGTCATTGTTTGCGATGTGCCAAAGTCACTAACAGCTTTTGCGTAGCTTTGTATGAATAAAATGTTTGTTCTTTTTGAACACAACCGTTTGTTAATAACGAATTAGATCACATTCAGAAAATTTAATTCCTTTTAAATACAGACGTAGCCCAAACAAAGAAATAATAACAAAACTAAAAGAAATGGCAGGCTCGGTTGATAACAAGATTCTGAAACAAGGCAAAGATGATCTTTTTGTTTTGTCACTGACTGGTCCTAAAGGTCCTGTGGAATACTTATATTTAGGCATTTACCAGATGTGTTTTCGATAGTTACCTATAAGCTTCTCCACACGCTTAAACGTGGACGAGCGTATTCAAGAGGCACCTACTAGCAAATAATTGGCAACTACCTAATTTTAGACAATTCAATGTGTTTTTAAATAGTATTATGCACACAATAATAGAGCAAAAATTTAAGTTTTATTTCAATTCAATTAAATAATCACTAAAATCTTACAAAAATGAAACGTTTTCGATCCACCCCCAGCAAACGTATTTTAAAAATCCTCTGTATCCTCTAAAAAACTTTTAAGAGGATACAGAAGCGCCGTTTTCCCATATAAACTCAGTCCCCTGTTTCCTACCTGGATTTAGCTAGTAGAGAAATACTTTTTACCCATAAAATCTATTGCCACTATAGGCATGTCCCTATGTTTTTTTTAAAATAAATTATTGAAAGAGATATGAACTTTCAAAAATCGAAAAAAATGGCCAGATTTTCCGCTGTGTTCAAACATCCAGAAAACTAATTTAACTAGTTTTTTTTCAAAAACAGCAAAACATAGAAACGCGGCCACAGTCCTTTTTAAATTTTTAAATGAAAAAAGTAACTAAATAACTAAATCGGTCAACTTTTCGAAAAGTGATTAGGGGGACTAGGTACAAAACGTCGATTTTGTGTAGGTACTTTTGATAGGTAATTTCGGTCCGATTTGCATAATTCTGTCTCAATCGCACTTTCCGGGGCCCTCGAGGTTGGCAACGGACAGATAGATTTTACAAATACCTATTTTTCAATTCTCTCGACCGTGCTCTGTTCTCTCAAGTAACGAGCACCATCAACTGCCAGTACGTCATGCAGGAGCACGGACTTTAGATTGGAACGATAAAGGACGAAAGCTACTGCACGTCGACCACCAGTTGCCACTTTAAATTTACGTTATCGTTCGCGTAAAAAAATGTATTGGGATTTGACATTGTCATTTCATGTCATGTGTCATCGCAATACATTTTTTATACGCGAAAGATAACGTAAATTTAAAGTGGCAACTCGTGGTAGACGTACTGGTTAGTTTTTTGGAAAAACAATGCGTTTAATTAGGGATCGATAACGCAAATCGGTTGTTTCCGGCATTAACGGAAATCTATGATCGATAAGAAATAAGATGAGTTAATGATTTAATGTTTTACATCACAATTTGTCTTAATTATTTGGAAATCTGTTACATAAGGAATACCAAATGATTACGTTTGTGACTAATGGAGACTATCGGTACTCTGCTGATAGGCATTAAAGTACGCAATTTGAATTGATAAGCTAATACTTTTTTCCTAATTTTGTGTTTCAATAGCCGGATTAGTGGCTACTTGCCTATTACGGAATTATGCGTGTAGAAATTTGCAAAGATTTATTTATTTATTTTTAGAAAGAAGAAGTATGTGTACCACCTTTAATTAATGAAGATACAAACACAATTTAGTAATAATGTTTTTATTATGTAGTTTTTATAATGAAATTAATTATTTCGTTATTTGATCTAATCAGTGATATTTGTTTCTCAACATCATTGCTATCAAGGAATAGTATTTTCATATACCCATGAGAATGATCTTAAATAACTTCATATTAGCTTTGTCTATGCGTTTTGTATTGCATGATAAACAATCGTTTGTGTTCTGGTAGACATTATCATCTCAATCAAATTATTAATATGTTCCACAGCCAGGTTCACGGAGTTCTTTAGAATAAGCCATACCTTTAGTTCTCAGGACCAAGGAAAAAGACACGCATTCAAAACTGATCATTCTAGTTGGATGTCATCTTATAAGTAGAAGTTTTGATTTTTACTGGCTTATTGCAGTCAATTCGTCGACGTTAACCTCCAGTGCATTATCAAATTGATAATTTACACTAAGATTATAGGTTAAGATTTTATATGATTTTTAAGGAAAGAAAGAAAGAAATTATTATTATGAAATTATTATAATTAGTCAGTAAAAACTTCTACTTAAAAGACTCACAACAGGCCTGTGCCTGTTGGCGTAAGGGCAGCGATCCTGCCTTTAGCACCGGGGGCCGTTGGTTCTATCATGTTCTGTATATCGACGATAAGCACCGAGCTTCAGGTTTTGTTTTATAATACGCGACAGAGTCCTAGCGGGAATCTTCATTTCATGCGATAAGATTTTATGCTTCCTAATGGGGTTTCGACGTATTCTGGCTTTAAGAGCATTAACAGCCTTTGTAATTCTTACAGCACGCGGCCGATCGATCGGGGTCTTTTATGGTCTTCGACAGAGGAAGTGTTGTTGTATCTGTTGATGGTAAGATATACGAACATACGGCTGATACCAAGCTTTTGAAGTGTCTAGAATATGACCGACGGCTCCATACCCACTTTGTGCAAGGCGATCACTGCAATCCTATTTTCTTTACCACCCTATACCGGGTGTATCCCACTATTTCCATGGAAATACGAAAAAGATAAAGTGGGACTAGCGTTTTTTCTAAATTATATTCCAAAATTTATATTGCGGCAAAAAAACGCAGTTGTGTTGTTGAATTATTCATCAAAATGGAAGATGATTAATTTGTTCTCGTTCGTAAATCTTCATTTATTTAATTTTGTTTTTTAAGAAGGCGGGTTTTTCTTAATTCTAATGATTAAATTATCAATAACAGTCAATTATTATTATGTTCAAGAGGTTTTATGTAAATAGGAAATAAGTAAATAGTTTCTGTGTGTAGGTGGCAGTGTTTAATTTGCGGCCGCGGCCGCCAGCAATGGAAATAGTGGGAGAATCAGTCCCAGTTTTCTTCTATCAATAGAAATATATAATAGAAATAGTGAAATACATGCACCCCCCATTCCATAATGTAATTAGATAATGACTTAGAATAATAACACCTATAACGATAGTTCCCATACAACAAAATGCACCAAGCTTGAAGCTAAAAGCGAACGTCAAAAATTTGTCATGGCAGAAGTAAACCAAAAATGTTGCACAGCATTTTCCATAAAAAGTAGGGAGATTAAAGTCTTTTCTGAACTTAAATGTTGTGGATTTTTTGATGGTCATGATCTAGCGTGTTTAGTTAAAAGTTGTTAATTATATTTTTTCACAATAAACTGATTTATTCTAAGGTGACTTTTAAGTTAGTCCTTTTGATTTACATAATCACATAAATAATATTCATGCTCAAAAATATACACACAACCACATGGTCTAGGGATATATAAAACTTTTTTAAATAACTTAAAAAGTACTGGCCTTACAAAAAAGATATTAATGACAGATTATAAAAACATTATTAAGGTAAAAGCTCCTATTACAGAGGCAAATGGCAACATTTGTAAGTGAGAAAGGAAAATGAGCATTTACAAATAACATAAAGAATGAAAAAAAATTGTTTCGACAAAAAGATAGATTATATTTTACATTGCTTCTGACACTGTATGTTTCTGAAGTGATTAAATACATAAAAATATATATTTAAGTGCTCAGGTCGATTTTCCCTATATCGGAGGTATAACTAAGTTCGAGCTAATTACGGCGGTAGTCGCCTCCCACAACAGAGGGTCAGAATCAGAACGTTAAATGTACTGGGGTTCCTTACATTAACATTATACTACTGGTTTGTTTTATGTTTAGGCTCTGAACTATTTTTCCTATTAGATCGGGAACTACGGTACTGAAACCTAGGCACTAAATATCACAGAATATAAATGTCACAGTTATAGGTTTTTTTAAGTTTATAGTTTATTATTATAAAAATAAATCGTCGTCTATATTTTATTTCACCCTTAGAGATTTGGCAACTCCGATAGCATAGTTCTGTCATGTTTTTTTTAATCCCTGTGGGTTCCATAGTTACAATAGTCCCGTCAAACAGTAACCGTTGGCTTTGCACTATTTATATTCACAGTCTCTCTCTACTTAAGTTTACTTCTACTTTGTACGTTTTTGGTCTCAGAATTATCAAAAGAACGATCGAAGAATAAAAACAAAAGTTTATTTCTTATTTTCACTAAGCCTACGTAACATTTTTTCCTGAACCCTAAAATACGAATTACTGTATACATTTTAGGTCCGTAATAGGTTCTATGAAGTTCCTTTTATGGAAGTATGTACTCGCAATCACAGTTTTCACTTTTAAATAGGATTTCTAGAGGATAAAACATACCACAGAAAGAGGTTTTAAGTTGGTTTAATTTAACATAATTTCAACTAAACTCTTAAACAATTGAATAACTTATTATATTGAAAGTTATAAGCAAATACTTCTGACGCTCTTTTTTCCCTAATACGGATGATACAAATGTATTAGAATTGACCTTTAACATTCGTTTCCTATTACTGCTTTATTTTGTTTTTCTTGGGTATAATATATTCTACTATAAATATGAAAAAGCACTAAATATATGGTAATAACAACAATAAAACTATCAAATAAATAACATACTGATGAAATTAAACAGTATATTCCTATGAAAAACTGAATTATATTAATATGAGGGTACTTACCTAAGTCGCTCCGCTATTATATAGGAACGTCCTTTTACATCGCCGCCGTGGCAGAGACTGACTTATTCTGAAGAGTACGTAGACGTACTCTTCAGAATATTCGTTATATTCGTAAATGTCAGATATGTAATAATTCAAGAGACTTTGAACTAGTAAATTCCATTTTCGTGTACCTAAACTAATTTCAATGAGAATAAATCATGTAAATAAAAATACCACCGTAATTAGAGTCGATTTTGGTTACTGCCGTAATAAGAGGTTTTACCTTAAGTTCCTTTTTTAAAAATCAAATTTGTATATAAAAGGTTTTGTTTTAAGATGAAATTCGCATTCATTAAATTTCTTCCAAAGAAGTAAATCTTCACGAACTTCTAACTTGATTAAAACAGACACTTGACCAGGAACGAAATGTTAAGAGCAGTGGGCATGATTCAAGCTGGCGCTACCCAAATTGCGGTTTCTGAAGCCAGAGTGTTATATCCAGGCTATGGTCACGTTATCGTGTCACGGGGGAAGGGTTGGAACGGCACCGAGGACCTCAACGCATTACAACACTAGTACAGGACCGATTCATAGTAAATGCTGCACGAAGTCAACCAAATGTAACGGCGATGCAATTGGTACAAAGGCTACAGAGAGAGTATGGTTTGCTGGTAAGCGGTCAAACTTTGCGAAGATGACTGCATGAAGTCAACCTACGTGCTCGTAGGCCACTTCGGGTACCAGCGCTAAGGAGAGGCAATCGAGGAAGAAGATTACAATGGGCTATTGCACACGAAAACTGGAACCATTCTCAATAGTCACTTGTGCTTTTCACTGATGAATCCAGGTTTGGATTTCATCCTGATTCGCTAGGAGTGCCTGGACGTTGGAATCTACTGCAGCACCCACAACAAGTTCATGCATATCAAGGTGGCACGATTATGGTTTGGGCAGGAATTCGTCTTGGCGGTAGAACGGACCTCGTTTGGATACAAGGCAATATGACTGCTCTAAAATACCGAGATGAGGTGCTAGAGCCTGTAATCTTGCCCCACAGACAGCAAATGGGACAAAATTTCCAGCTAATGCACGACAATGCCCGTCCACATACGGCGCGTATCGTTACAAGTTGGTTACAACAGCATGATATCCAAGCTTTAGACTGGCCTGCACAATCCCCTGACTTAAATCCTATTGAGCATGCCTGGGATATGCTTCAGAGAAGAGCTCTTAGGAATTTCCCTGAAGATATTGTGCATGAAAACCAGCTTTTCTTGCATCTTAGCAGGACTTGGGACAGTATTCCACAACAGAATATTGACACCCTTGTTTTGAGTATGCAGAACCGCTGCAGATGCGTCAAGAGAGTCTTAGGGGGATCCACGGATTATTAATTTTAGGTTTTCAACCACTTTTATAAAAAAATAGTTGTTTTGTTTAGGTTTTGATGTTTCAAAAATAAAGTTAAGATTGAAATTTTGTCTGAGTTTTTCCTCTTCTTCTAAGTTTTTTTTAAATTTAACTTTATCTAAAAGTTTATTTATCAGATTAGATAGGTTATAAACAAGGTTTATTTAATGTGTAGGTCTGTGTCTTAACAAAAAGTTAATATAATTTTAGTTATTTAGGTTAAATTGAAATATCCCTAGACCATGTTGATGTGTGTATAATATAATTAAATAAAACTTCAATTTAATAAAATCAATTTCGTCCAATTTAGTTGAAAAAATATTTTCTCATTACTGGCAACATTTACAAATTTTAAAACATAAGTTTTTTCTACATAAATTACAACGTTTTTTTGAGTTTTTGAGTGCTATTATAGTCTTGATACGAGTTAAAACGTATTGTCTACTGGTGGTGAGGTATTTTTATATCTTTTTTGTGTTTACCCGAATCATTGTGAAAACCATTTACACAACAAACTGTCATTTTTTGAAGCTCCTACCAATAGATCACTGTCGGGACGTCGTGACGAGTGGTTCGGGTCCGGGCATGGTGTCCGGAATTCAGTGGCATCAGTGGGCATGCGTTGACTCTCCTTCTGGGCGTAATTATTATAAGAACCAGACTAGTTAAGTAACTACAGATCAAAATCTATTGAGGATTATCGATGGTTTTTTGTAATAATCTGATTTTTCCTTCTTTAATGACCTAAAATAAGGAAAAATACAGAAATAAAGCCCAGATCGTGTTGTAGATTTCGTTTATGGGATTTTTACAATATTATCATTATCACCATAATCAGACCACTACCTACTACCAAACATAGGCCTCCTCGATTTGTCATAATTTGGGTTTTCATTAGTTAATAAAATTATTTCTTGAGTTCCTTATTGAATTCAGGGTGTAGATTATTAAACAAGTTTACCGCTGTCGCATTTTCGATCACAGATTGTTAGAGATAAACACGATCATGCGTCTACCACGAGTTGCCACTTTAAATTTACGTTATCGTTCGCGTAAAAAAATTGTATTGGGAGGACATGACATGACAATGTCAAATCCCAATACATTTTTTTACGCGAACGTGGTACGTGGTAGACGTACAGTTACACTTTTACCGTCGTCAGTGACAAGTAATTTAATTTACTTGGTTAAAGTTTCTCATTAAAAACTGATACATTTATTTGATATTTTTGCACTGAGATGGAGTCTGACGTGCGTGCGATGAGGTCTCATAGTTTAAATAAATAACAGTTTCGTATACTATTCCATTTTATTTTAAATCAAGTTTTCAAGGTACCAGGCCTAACATGTGCTAAAATAATGAATAAAATATCACATTATTTTACCCTGTATCACTCACTCTTAAATAATAACATTAATGACATTAGCTTAACTCTATTTTAAATTACAAATAAGTCTCTTTACTTGCATGGTTGCTAAGTTTTACTGCTTTTACTTTCTTTACTATTAAGAATTTCATCTTGATCTTCTTTCAATGGCTTTTCTGATTCATTTTTGTGTAAGTTATTTAAAGGAATGTTCTTCTTCACTGGATCTGTTGCAGTTTGTGCGTTCTTAAGACCCAGTCTTCTTGCCACTAAGTAGGACAGCAGTTGGATTGTTGCCAAGGTGATTCCTGGCAGAATCCACGCGTCAGGCATCGTGGATACTGTTCTGCTGTACAGCAGAGAATAGAGTGGGGATGATACAGCTTGTGTCGCTGATTCCATAGCACCAAGGACGCTGTAGATTTTTCCTGAAAAAAATAATGCTGTTAACGAGTTGAATAGCGTAAGTGCTGTCGGAATCCCGAAACAACAGAATTGCTGTTGTTTCTCTGCAATTATAGCCTAAACCACGATTAATATTTAATAGTTGACCTACATCCATCGAAATCCTCTAATAACTAGATCCCAGGTTCAACGTTGAAGACGGTTCTACCGTAGAACCGTCTTTAACCAGTTTGGGGCCCGGGGTACATTAGGATAGTGTGGCCTTTTGAACTTTAAGTGTCCAATATTTTATCAATCTGATTTTAAGGCCTCTCCCTTAAAACCAGTTCAATAAAATATTTGAAATCATTAAACATTCATTCATTTGTTTCAAAGTTCTCTCCATAGATCGTCAAACGACCCTGGACTTGCTTATTTTTTATCTTTATCAAAATAAAGTTGTTTCTGTAGAATGATACCTATCATGATATCTATTGTAATCCTTTCCGCTCCGCAATGCTATGATTCATATGTTTTTTTAATTGTCTTGTTCTTAGAAGGGGGGGTACAATTTCACAATGATGTAAAACTACTTATCACCGACCATTTTATCTTTTTTTGTAATTTTGTCGTCAAGAAGGGGAAAAAACATAATTAAAGTGAATTTCGTCTTTTTAAATATTAACTGTTTCTGAACATAATGAAATAGCGTTAAGTGGGCCGTTTGAAACTTAGGTAAGTTTTTTTTGTAATTAATTAGGATCCTAGATTTCTAGAACGCATCATACTAAGCTAATATGATGCGTTTTAATATTTGGGTAAAAATACCTGTTCAAGAAAACGAGCTCAAAGAGAACGTAAAAAAGGATCATGTAAGTGAATTTTAGTTTAAGAACATTTTTTTTCGACTTCGTTCTACTTGTCATCCTTCACTCATCAGGGAGAGCTACGAGTACATTTATATTCCGTTGAATAGAATATTTAGTTTTCCCTACTCCTTTCCTTGTTAAATTTCAGATAGGTACATCAAAAAAAATGTGTGGCCTATATTTAAATAAATTAAATCAAATTAACTGTAGGCCGTTGGAATGAAGACCATTTGAAAGCAAACGCAGCGCAAGACATTCGCAAGGTGGATGGTTTTCAATGGTTACCGACCGTCTGCACCTGGCCAGTCTGATAATCTACCAAAGAGGCTTAATTATGTTGAGCAGTGGCCATCTGCTCAATAAAGACGACATCAAGTCATCGCTGCAATTAATGGGTATTGGCTACAGCTGCAAATGATGACGTTGAATAACCAAAACTAAACACACCTTGTTCCGTTGGTAGGATTTGTTTATTCAACAAGGGTCGCTGCACCACTTGCGATCCTTGAGCAATAATTCCGATGATGGGCACTGTAAACGAGAAAAGTTTTTAAAAATAATGTTACTTGATTGATTCTAATTGTCCAGTGATAAAAATGGATTTCTGGTAAAGAGCTGCTATTTGCCTACCATTCGTCATATCATCCGTTCTGTCAATCTTATGAATGTAAGTTATAATTATATATAACAGTATCTTGACTGTTCTCATGTGATAACTACCTTTGTTGCATCAGTGCTCAGGCAGATATCATTTGAAAAAAAATCAAGTCATTAGAAAAATATCACTAAAAGTAAACCAATACAATCTGGGTCTCTTCCTAAGGCAAGAATGAATAGGCATTTACTAGGCAGACATGCTCTATCATAGATCGCATCGTCACACGACCACCAGATGCGATTACCTTCAAATGACTGTCTAGTCAAGTCCTGTCAAGTACAAAAAAAGTCCTTTCAGGTATGTGTAGGTCAATGAGAGTCCACCATAAAGCCAACTTAGACGCCTGTGCGTCTGTATGAGTAGGCTGAATGTGAAGTTATTTGAAGGTATATGTCCCCCGGTGTGTAAGTTTGAGGTATGGATGACAGTGTAGTAACATTCAAATGTGAACTTCATTTAGAGATACTAGCAGTATCAATTTGTGGTGTGCTCAACTATTGAAAAGCGTTTGTGGATACGGGGGTAAGTATTGCGTGACTTGATTTGATTTTGTATAACCATTATTTGTGATAATTTTATAAAATAAAACAGATGGCCACAGCTAAGCGGTGTAGGTAATATTACTAGCATGAGCTAAGCTCTCAGGCTTAAAAGAACTCACGTACTACGTGAGGAAGATACGAAGTTTATCAGAGCACTAGTAAAGTAAAGTAAGTAAAAAATCATTTATTCACTTAAGCTTTTACAAAGAAGCACTTATGAAATGTCAAAATTCACAAAAAATATATATAAACGATAATAGACGTAAATAAAATAATACAATAATAGTACATATACTAAATAAACATAATGCGAATCTACCACCGGTTCGGAAGTTGCTTCTTATCGAGAAGACTCCGGCAAGAAACTCGATAGTTACTCTTTTGAACTTTGTTTTGTTTTACAACAAATAAATTCAGAGTACAGTCAAAAGAACAATAAATATACATTATTTGAGCAGAGGAGCAGATTATTCCTACTATGACCACAAATTCTTGTCGTTCAAGTAATCCTCCACGTTATAATAACCTTGTTTTATCAGCTTTGTTTTAATTGTAGACTTGAACTTGTGAAGAGGTAGATCAACAAGACTTTGAGGTATTTTGTTAAAGTACTTTACAGATTGACCCACAAAAGAATTTCCTACCTTATGTAGCCTAAGACTTGGAGTAATAAGTTTGTTTTTATTTCTAGTATTGTGTGTATGAGTATCACAGTTTTTTTTGAACATATGCAAGTTTTTGCGCACATACATTATGTTATCGAAAATATACTGAGCGTGCACAGTTAAAATATCAATCTTCTTAAATACTTCTCTGAGCGAGTCGCGTGGCCTAAGGTTGTATATCGACCGAATAGCTCTTTTTTGGAGTACAAAAATGGTGTTAAGGTCTGCAGCTGAGCCCCACAACAGTAGACCATACGACATAACGCTATGAAAGTAACTAAAATACACTAGTCTTGCTGTTTCAATATCAGTCAGCAGTCTAATTTTTCGGACAGCACAAGCGGCCGAACTAAGTCTCCCTGCCAGAGCCGTTATATGTGGACCCCACTGTAACTTAGAATCTAGAGTAATTCCTAAAAATACCGTAGAGTTCGTAATTTCTAAAGTCTCATCATTCATGTTGATAATGGTATCAACCTGTTTAACATTAGGCATAGTGAATTTAATACACTTCGTTTTCTTTGCATTTAGTAATAAATTGTTGCTTGTGAACCAACATAGTACTTTTGAAAGAGTATTATTTACATCGTCAAATGCTTGCTTACCTCTGTTGATTTTAAAAATCAACGAGGTATCATCAGCAAATAATACTATTTCACAAATATCTTTGACAAAGTAGGGAAGGTCATTTATATAAATAAGAAAAAGCAGTGGGCCCAATATCGATCCCTGGGGCACTCCCATGCTAATGGTGGCACCGGAAGAGGTGGTTCCGTTTATACTCACTTTTTGTGTTCTGTCTGTGAGATAAGATTGTATAAGTTTAGACGAAATATCCGAAACACCGTAATGTCTCAGCTTAATCAGTAGGATTTCATAATCCACGCAATCAAACGCTTTCGAAAGATCACAAAATATTCCTATTGCATCCTGCTTGCCTTCCCAAGCATCAAATATGTGTTTGATAAGTGCTACACCTGCATCAGTAGTGCTTCTATGTTTAGTAAAACCAAATTGTTTCTCATGTAGTAATTTATTTAAAGTAAAGTGTGAAAGCAGCTGATTTAATATAATTTTTTCAAAGATTTTACTAAGAGCTGGTAGTATAGAAATGGGTCTATAATTAGATGGGTCACTTTTGCTACCAGATTTAAAAAGCGGGATGACTTTACTAAATTTCATTAAGTTGGGAAACTGACCTTCGTCAATGCAGTTATTAAAAAGTACTGCTAAGTGGGCTGAGATGATATTTATGATTGATTTAAGTAGACTTATCGAAATACCCCACAGATCTTCGGTGTTTTTCATATTAAGTTCCTTAAACACCTTGATTATGTCATGAGAATTTATATGAACAAAGTTGAACTGAAATGAGCACTCATCAACACTAGATGTGAGCAGGGACCTAGCTAGCGGTGCACTAGAATTTAAGGTACTTGTAGTTACAATGGGTATATTAGAAAAGAATGTTTCAAAGGTATTAGCTATGTCAATCTCAGACTCAATTAAATTATCTTGAATTTTAAGAGCCAATGAGTGATCTCGAGGTTTTGATTTACAAGTTTCCTTATTAATTATGTTCCAAGTAGTTTTAATTTTATTTTTTGCTTGTTTTATTTTGTCACGCAAAAATATAGACTTAGCCATATGGCATGATTTCTTAAAGATTTTTGAGTATAATTTGACATAATCTACTAGTTTTTGACACTTAGAATTAGCTTTTAAACCATATAATTCGTATAATTTATTTCTACTTTTATGGATGCCTGGCGTAGCCCAATCACTAAACTTAAACTTAAAATTATCGACCTTTAATTTCTTCTTAGGAAAAATAAAATTATGTTCCTGTTTAATTATCTCAAAAAGACGCATATACTGATCATCTATGTTGTGGCATTGGGGTAGTAGATTAGAAAGGTTTTTATTCACATTACTCTTGAACTTATCTACTCGATTCTTAGTAACCAGTCTATAACTAATATCCACTGATTGAGAGACGTGACGGTGCTCAAATTTAGTCAATAGACCACAGTGATCTGATTTCAAACAATTTATAATTGATTTTTCAATTGAGATATTTTCACAAAAAATATTGTCCAAGCAGGTGGCTGATGTGTCAGTGATCCTGGTTGGTTTATCATATAGATTTAGTAAATTAAATGATTTGAAAAGATTTAAAAATCTTACAGAGGTCTGAGAAGAGTCTAAAATGTTAACATTAAAATCACCGCATACAACCACCTTCTTGTTTGCTTTACAAACCTTCTTCAGCACTTCTTCCATCGTCTCTTCAAACCGACAATAATCGGCCGAAGGGGGTCTATACACACAAACAATAATAATCTGCTCTAACTCTATGAAAGTTCAATGGTTCGCTCAATTGAGAGTGCTACTATGTCTTTTCGCTCTCTACATTTAAACTTATTATGAATTAATATCAGTGACCCACCGTGAATAGCAGAACTTCTCAAGAACGAACTAATGACACTATAATTATCAATGCTAATCATACAATCATTTTCTTTCAACCAGTGTTCGGTTATACATAAGACATGTATGTCCATACAGTCTAAGAATAATCCTACTTCTAATTCTTTGCCAGAGAAGCCTTGCATGTTTTGATGCACAAAGTTTATAAAATTATTTTGGGGCTTCTCTCTTGTCAATAATTTGCAAGAGTTTACCTCTGTTGTCTCTATATCTAATTTAAATTATTTGGAACAAGTTCCAAAGTCTGTGGTACAACGGCATTCTGCTCAATAAAAGCAGAGTAGTTAGCCAAGTGATTGGCTGAAATCATAAAAAAATAAGATAGCGACATAGCTATCTGTCGTTTATAAGAATTTGATAAATGAAATCTACCTTTCGTCAGGTACATATTATTATTAATAATAGGATTGATGTCAATTAGATTAATTAAATTATTTGAGAATGTCACAGTATCAAGTGTCATATTGATTTTATACCTTTTTTCATTTTCTGCTTGTGACAGACCCCTACTGTAAGGCAATGTGAACATCACTATTTTATTGACATTAAGTAATGAACATAAAGTATTACAATGTTTTTTCATTTGGGTTTTGTTCACAGTACCTCGGTTTCCAATTAAAATAACTAGGGTTGAATTGGGGCTGAAACTATAATCAGCAATTTTCTGAATTATATCAAGGTATGAGGCACCCGGTGAACAGTGATTTATTACTGACTTACCCAGACTATTAAATAAAATATGGCCTATACTTTTTCCAATGTCATCACTAAACATAACAATGTTGCAATTTAGTTAATTATCAGTGTTTGTGACAGGGCATGTATCAGGGATGGAAATGTTGGTGGCTGATTCTGAAGGAGAGGAGTTGAGAAGAGAGGATTCACATTCTGACTGAGTAACAGTGTGGCAATCACTACTGCTGGAAACTGAGTCCGGGTTGCACAAGAGTTTAGTCAGGGCCAAAATATGTTCCTCATTTTCTTTTTTAGTTATTGAGTATCTGTCAGATAAACGTCTCAGATTTTCCTTAAGACTAGATATTTCTGATTGTAATGCTTTCACATCATTGTCATGCTCAGTTAAATTATTGTCTATCATTATAGAATAAATATCCAGTTCATCACCTAATCTTCGGCGTTCCTTAATATATTTCACATTTTTATTCATCAATTTCTGACTTTTAATCAGTTTTTGAGTTTTCTTAATAAATTTGCTTATTCTAACATATTTTTTGAATTTGTTTTTGCTGCACTTTGCTATACCCCCTGGAGCATTGGACTCAATCAAATCAGTACTCGCCAAATCATGAGCTACAGTGGGGATCGAGAAATGTGCAGCAGAAACCAGGCTGGGCATACTAAGAACTAACTCATCAAACAAACTTTGGTTTTGGGTGTCAACGGTGTGTAGTTTCTCAGTCTCCATGGAAGATATTAGGTGGTGGGCCTCTTGTAACTCTTGTTCAAGCATTGTAATCCGTTTAAGGCATTGGACATATTCTACACTGCAGTCACCAAACCCATCTACTATTGTTTGCAACCGATCCCGCTCATCTAGTACTAATAAATACCTATCATGCATCTCAGCCATGTCTTTTTTAAACAAAGTATTCCTACTCAACGCCTCCAACAATTCCCTCTCATTGTCATCTCTTTCCAAATGCAATTGTTTAACCAACTCTTTGGATGCCTTTAATTCCTGCAAAGTCAGCTCCAGCTGGCGAGATGAGGCAGCGCGGGTCATCATGGTAATATCGATAAAATAATCAAACAAACAACGGTGTTGATACCAAAGTGCTGTTTAAACAATCAAGAGGTTGCGTATTTAGAACAAGATTAATTTTTGTATTCTAACCTCTTCGCGTTTCTGACAATCAGAGTCAGACAATTCGAGTATTTAACTACTTAATAAAAGTCATAAAAAGCATGTATGATTAAACATACAATACAATACCTTTTAAAGAGAGAACAATGATTCACACAAGTATTTGAATGGTTAACTGACACTCACTGTCGGCACCGATAAATCACCAAATATAAACTTATTTCACATTAAAAACACTAATTAACACGTAGGTAACTATAATGATTGTTTACGACGACTAATTGGGCCATAAATTAGTTTTAAATAGGTTTAAATCAAATTAAAATACGGGACAAGTCAAGATCAGCTGTTAGCCGTAGTGTTGCCCTAACTCGAGTAGCACTTGAGCTGTAGTAGGTTGTACTAATTAATGTACTCGTAAGTAAGTGAAAGTTTGCGTCAGCCTGTCTGTCGAACTAGTTAATGAATGAAAATATTGCCGATAATTATCTTTTAGAGACATATTTTTCCTTGATGGCTTTATCAAAAATGTATAACAAATATTTTATTCTGGTTTTATAAGACGCCGCCAACGCGATTTCTGCTTCGCCCAGTGGTTGACTGGTAGAGAATGTTGGGCATTAAGTCCGCCAATTGTACTTTCCTTCGAAATTTTGACTTGCACCAGGAAAATTTAAGATGTAATGGTAAAATGTTAGCAGACCAGGTGCAATCTGAATGTGATTTAAAGATGTGTGAATGTGAAAAATGTGAACGACAAGATGGCACACCTTGTTTCTTTATCCTTGAAGAAATATATTCTGAACAATGAAATTGTACCTAAACTGTACTGAAAAGAAAAACTGTAGGTTAACACTTTGAATGGTAAATAAAAAGTCTCATTCCGTATCTTATACAAAATATAGTATATATATAGTATCTAACTAATAGTACCTAATCAAATGCAAAACATAATAGAGACCGACTTGGTGTAATGGTTAAGAAGTTGGCTACTACACCAGAGGTCGCGGGTTCGATCCCCGCACAGTACAAACATTTGTGTGCATGAACATGTCTGTTTGTACTGGTCTGGGTGTCTCCTATGTATAATAAGTATGTATTTACAAAAGAAAAATGTATTTAAGTATGTTTATCCGTTGTCTAGTATCCCATAACACAAGCTTTAATTAGCTTACTTTGGGGCTAGATGGCGCTGTGTGGAATAATGTCCAGGGATATTTATTAATGTCCAGGGATATTTATTAATGTCCAGGGATATTTATAATGGAAAATAAAATGCCTAGAGAATTCACGAGGAAAAAAGATTATCAAAATCTAACATAGTTATTGTATCTTTTTAAGTTATTGTATTTTTTCATAGCTTTTGTTATTCGTGATCTTGATATTATTTCTTTTTTTGCCCGGCCTTCAGATTTCAGACCACTAAACTCGCTTTAGGCCTTCAAATCGTTGGCATTACTTATAATGACGTCGACATTTGTGGAGGTGGCACTTAAAGGATTATTCTTCCCTATTGGCATTGTAACGCATCCCCATGCCACAACGTTACTACAGACACTAGAGTGTGACACTTTAAAACGCGTAACGTTTACTGCCATAATTTCAATTGACATATTACATCAATTGGCATACAAATCAAAAAGCATAAAGCATAGTTTTTTCAGCATTTTTTTAGTTATTTCGACATAATGGAGTATTTCTAACCCCAAATAGCCTGTTCGTAATATTTTTATTTTAGCCTTTAACAGGAAAAAAACAAAATAGTTATATCGTTCGTTGGTAAGGTTCGGTTAGGTTAGAACTGTGACTAAACAACGCGCGAGCCAAGCAAGCGAAGCAAGCGTGCCGCGGTAGCGGCCGGCGAACTGTTGTCTCTAATGTGGTGACCTTTAGTAAAAACACACCATAAAGTCTGCTTAGTTGGCGCATGGTTCAGCACTATGAGGACCAGCACTATGAGGACCAGCACTATGAGGACCAGCACTGTGGACTTACTTATGAAGACGACGACAGTGGTGGTGGCGGCGATGAGCCCGCACTGTGCGAGCACGTAGGAGGCGCAGCTGAGCGCGCCTACCAGCTCGTCGGAGAGGCGTAAGCGACGCTTCAGCACCATGAGGATCAGCAGTGTGCCTGTCAAGAGATATAGCCGATAAGTTTATCTTATTTCACACGATGTTGGACCAGCGCTGTTTCAGCTTTATAGCTGCACTAGCAAATGCTGAGACAAGGACAAAGTTAGCTCCAAATTGAGGTTCTTGTGTTTTATTTGCTTCTATTAATAACAAGGCGCTTACTTGTTACCTACCAAAAAAAAAAGTATGCATTCGGTGCGGTTGCATCGGTGCAGTGTATTTATTACTACAATACTAACAAATAATACACAGTAGTCAAAAAAACAGCATATTAGAAAAAGCCACCCGCACAGATCGTACAGAGATGCATCAAGGAAGTGTCACATTTGCGCTCCTCACATACCTAATAAAGATGCCATGAGGATGATGGTTCATCGAGTAAGGAACAGAAACTTACCACGTATTTCCAGAAACCTACAAGATGTTGTAAGGGTCATTTTATCGAGGATGATGTGTGTGTAATCTCTTTTGCGACTAATGAAAATATTCGGCTTTTAAATGCAGCGGATTATTGGCTAATCGATAATACTTTTAGCAGCTGTCCCCGCCCTTTTTGCCATGTTGAACAGAGAAATTTTGAAGAGACAATCTAAAATAGACTGAATATACGTTTAAACCCTCGAATTATTCTGACTGACTTCGAACTCGCAGCCATGAAATCAATTAAAAATGTGTTCCCAAATTGTTTAAACAAACTTTGTTTCGTCCATTTGAATCAAAGTATATGGCGCCATATACAGTCAGCCATATCTTTCGCTCATAAAATAAGACATAAAGGGGCGCTGGCATTTTTGACGCCAACGGAAATCACCGATGCTTTTGACATAATTGCAAACAAGGCATCCCCGAAGAAGCAAAAGTAATAACAGATTGGTTCGGAAATTATTATGTCAATGGGTTGACGAAAATTTCTAAATGCGTTAGGTCAAAAATGACCCTGAAACAACATCAAGCCATTTAACATTGTGCGAAGTACCTAATTGATTTCATATGAAATCATTCATCATCATCATTTCAGCTAAGGAACGTCCACTGCTGGACATGGATTCATTGATCTTAGTAAATTGACGGGCTCGATGGCGCATTCGGCAGTGACCCTATCTCATGCGCCACGGGTCGTGGGTTCGATCCCCACTGAACATTTGTGTTTGTTCTGTGTCTGGCTTTAAGTATTACATTTGTAACTCCTCTGTTGTCTCATAACTGTAACACATTGTAAAATCTATTCTGAAATTTTGCAGTGTGCAATATAAAATATTTCTCATTATCTTTCCAGGTGGAACATTGTATTAGGACTACGCAAATTGAATATATTCGCAACAATAACGGAATTTAAGAAAAAACAGCAGAACAGAGATTTCATTATTGAATGCGCGAATTCTTCACAGTCACAGCCAATGCTTAAGCGGAAACGGTTACCAACAGCTTACAAGGAAAGAATATATAAACATCTCTCCCAAAAGAGTGAAATGGATACTTCAAAATATTTAAGTGGCTGGGCGCACATTTGCCATTTAATTAAATAATAAGATTTATCACATGGCACAATAGTTACATTTATTCTAATACACAATTTTTCCTTTAAATTGTGTATTAGAATGTTATTAACATTATAACATATTTTGTTTTTGATTTTATAATGTAAAAATATCTAATTATAAGGAATTATTACGTTAATAAATAGTTATTATTAAACTTTGGTTTCGATTTTACAATGTAAAATGTACCCGAAGGCGAAACGTTCTGTCGGCGAAGAGTCAATCGCAGTTTCAGACTCACAACAATAACGCCTGAATTCCAAAACCCTACGCAAACAAACTTTATACTGATACTGTCCTGTAACTTGTAGGTAAGTAGAAGTGAGAATTACAGCTAATACTTGTACGGGATATTTAACTTTAAGCGACGTTTTCAAGTGCTAAGGTAAAGAAGTTCTTCAATTTACCGCGAAAAATAAAACCCTAATGCTCAATTTTTATAATCTTCCATAAAGTTAATCAACTTATGTATTCGCTGTTTTTAGGTAGTCAATTAGTAACTCCTTTCAAACTCAATACTCAGTTTCGTTCGACGAGAACTCGTGATTCTACTAACCTGAAAAACTGATGATATTCCTATACGCGAGGAAACTGCCAAACAACACGTCGTCCCAGTGGAACTTGTACCGGAAGTACATGTAGCCTATCAGCACCTCCGCTGTAAATTAAACAATGCATGTTCGAAAAATTAATTTAACAAGTAGGTGGACGAGTTACATATCACAAATAAAACTTAAAATAAACAAAAACAAAATAAAGAAAACGCAGCCAAAAAATACACTTGGTATCAAATACATCTCGTTTCTAAACGAAAAAACAAGAAGAAGCTAATAACGTCACAAATATGGATTTTTAGATTATAACAGAAATTTACTATAAAATAAGTTAGGGTGGCACTATAGTAACTTATTTTATGTTATACCATTTCCCAACAAAAAAGGTCGGGTTGCCTGGTTCTATCTGATTTTCTGGTTTCTTTAGTTAGACCAAGCTTAGCAAACTTCACTTTGGCTCAAAAGAAATTAAATTAATTTCTAATCAAAACATTCAAAATAATTTAAACATGGATTGATATGTAAAATAGTACTCACCAGACAAGAACACCCTGTCTCCTAGAGCGACGGCTAGCATCAGGAAGATTATCGCCCTCTTGTGCCCTTCTCGAGCCCGAAACAGACATTTGAACGCATTGATTGGTAATCTCCAGTTAATTACGGAGACTGTATTCTGTGTGTTAACATTCACGTCTTTTACTCTCCACACCACGTATATTAGCGAAGACACCTGTAAAACACTGTAAGTTTTAGAAAAACATACTCTACTTTGAAATGGGACTGTACTTTGGACGAGAGTTGACGCCGACGATAGTCGTAAGCGTCTGTTGTTGTAAGAGGCCGGTCTCCAACTCGCTGGATCGACCTAATAAGAAAGTCTACGCAGTCGACCGCAGTACAGTGTACTCGCAGTCGCAACGCACAAAGTCGACAAAAGTGTAGAGACATCACGCGACGTGCAACTGCCATGGGAGCCAGTGGTGCCGGCAAGCCGCAACCCTGTTCATCGACAGCTCTCTCTGCAAAGACTGCCCAACGAAGCAGAAAAAGAGTTTGTTTGATAACATCAGCTGTATGTGTTGGAATTGTGATTTCTTGTTCAATCTTTGTTGTTTAAATTTTGTAACCATGAACTGGCAGAATTTCCGCTGCAATATTGATTTGTGTATTGATTCGAGTGACGTTTTGTATTGATTGTTGCTAAAGATACTAATCGTTGTTTCAGTAATATAGCTTCTTGAATACTTTTATACCGGGGTTCATAAAAAATAAAATGGTACCACAGCATTGCTTTGCACTATCGTAAATTATTCTTACAATATTGCTTCATTTTTTCATTTAATAATAGCAATGCTGATCAATAACATTTTGAATATAAAACCTAAATATACAGCAAACGAAGAAAACAATGTTCACGTTCCTTAAGATTTACGTTCCATGAGGAGGAAAACCGCGAGATTGAAAGACTTTAAGATCATTATTTCAAAAAAAGTTCTTTAAATAATTAAGAGCCTACCTGCAGTAATAAAACAAGAGGAAACACACCGTAGAATCCGAGGAGGCGGTACAGCAGCGGGCCGCTGACGGCGCCCAGCACGTGTGCAACCTGGATCGCCGCACGGTGCGCGCCCATCGTGCGCGTCACGTCGCGCCCCGTCGCGTGGCACACCTGGAAAGTGAAGGAACTGTGAGGAAATAACATTCTGCTATTAAGGCTAGCTAAAGCTATTCCCCCGAAATCCGTGGATCCCATTTTAACGATTTTGTTTTCGAAATGGGTCTATTTTATACAAATTCCTGTTAAGGTGACCTCATTACACCTGACAGAAGATGGTCATGAGGTCTACATATAAGACAAGCACAGTAATGCAAAGCATCCACTGGATTGGTGCACCTCCTGTCTTAAAGCCTGTCAAAATGGCTTTTCATGCCCCGCTTGTTGACCCCGGGAGTATAAGAAGAAGTCTTTATATTGCTATACGGGTATGTGGCGTCACACTCTGCCATGATCGTCTCTTTCTCGAGTAATTCTGTCACAATAAGGACACATTATAGACTTTATTTCCTATAATTGAATTGAATACAAAAGTATGTACTTGCTAGCAGTAGTTATATTAATAATAAGTCCGCAGGGCAGTTCTATGACCTGTTGGTGCGTAGCGACACCACGGGCTACCATCATCCCGACGCTAACCCGCAGGGCAGCTTGTGGCGAGCTGTTGGTGTGTAGCGACACCACGGACCCGAGTTCCCCCGAGAGTCGGTCAGGCCCTCCGCCTCCGCTTGCCTTCATTGGCCGGCTGGAGTGGACCCCAAGCGGGGCCGCAGGACTCTCACCTCTGGCTTGCCTTCACTGGCCGTCCAGAGTGGGGCGTTAGTTCTCAAACGTCTAAGTGCGATGGCTGAAGTCAATTTAAAAACAAATCTAGATGAGTCTTACATCTCCAATATGACTGAAAGCTGCTGCCAAAAGTAATCCAAAGTTCCCTCCCAACGACATAGGAATCTGCACCATATACAGCACTTGCGCAGTAGTCGCACCAGGGAACGTGAGCATCAGAAGGACTCCGGTCGTCATGACGCTCATGCCGACCAGGGGCATGATGAGGAGAGGCTTCCGTCTCCCGCTGCAGTCGCTCCAAGGGCCCACGAACAGGAGCACTACTGTGGCGATGAGAGAACCGATGAAGCTTCTGCTGACGTTGATGCTAGCCACTACCACCTGACTGGCTGCCTGAAATTTAATGAAAAATGGTTTAAGTAAGAGTTTTTGGTAAAATACAGTCCCATATTGAATGAGAAAAAACTATAGATTAGGCTAAAACATCAAAATAATCGATTATAATTTATTTTAAAAAAACTTTGAAATAAATCCCTTAAGACGAGGGGTGTGAAGTTAGATAGCAAGAGCCAAAAACCCAATGCCTTAGCCACTGTCTTACAATTTTCCAGAAATACAGTAAGGTGCCCGGGAGAACGCGTCAAGTTTTAGGCATAGGTACTGCTGCCATCGTAAGACCCATTTTGAAATGGTTTTTTGTAGGGTGACCTGTATCCCTACCATGTGTTGACCTTGAGTAAACTACGACAGTTAACAACAGCATCTGGATTGCCATTTCTAGTCTTGCGGCGCTGTCACGAAATGTCATACAAATCCTTTACCACAGTAGCGGTGAGCTCAGTGACGCATCCCTCAGGGAACGCATGCACTGATTTTCATAACAGGAAGGTTAATGATGTATTGAATGAAATGTATCTGTCTGTTTCGTCAGGCACTTTCAGAGATTCTGACGGATTTCATAAAGTATAAGCAAAGACTAGTCTTTAACTAGCGTGTTAAAACAATGAGTGATTGATGGTGATGAAGTAAATAGAATTTGCCTACAAGCTAGGTATATTTAATTAGAGGTGTAGTGATAATAACGTTGTATTTAGGACGTCTGTGCAATTTCCGCTTCTTAAACTTGATTCTATTGTTCCGTCATTACAGAGAATCATTAATGAAGCACTGTAATGCAACGTAAAATAGACTGTAAGACAGACCATTTAATATAAAAGATTATACAGAAGTAAACTCACTCAAGTTTGAAATAATCAATTACTTAAAGGACTATTCCTATGAGTATTGAGCATCCGATTGAAACTTTTTTGGAACTACAGTCTTTCAAAGTAATAGAGAATTCATAAAACCTTGAATACTGTATTACTTAACGTCAAATTCAGTAAGCTAGCAACGATAATTGAATTCTGAGATGAAAATATGAATATTTTATGAGTTCATTCCTTATTACTCGTACTATAATTGCTTATGGATCTTTAGGAAAATGGATTTCGTCCAAATCACAGTGAGAAAAGATCGATTTGCTTTTCTATTAATTGACTTCCTTTTGTATCAATTAATTTGTGTGAATTAAGAATGAATAAATGATCTGACGAGAAGATTGTTCTATTATGGTCCCAGTCCGGTTTGCCCCCGGCCGGTATGAACCCACATTTAAAAAGTTGTTATTCCGGTATGCACCCGGCCGCCGTGTTGTCCCCCATAGTTTCTATTTTTGTCATGATATTCGAATTAGTACGGCTAAGTAGACAATTGTTATAAAAATACTGGTGGCAGCCGGGAACCACCGGGAAGCTAAGAGGACTTGGGCGGAGGAAGCGTGGACGGTGCGGTGGACTTCCCACCCACCCACTGCCTGCCACCAGGCGTGTTGGTGGTATGGTGCCTGCCTGCCTACGACTGCCCGCCCAAGGGGCGCCCACGGGTGCAGCGCCTTAGGGTGCGAGGTGGGGGCCGCGGAGCACAACCGTTTTGGAGGGGGTCAGTGATCTGCGGCTTCCCCCCTGTGCACCGAAGCTCGGCGGGCAGATGAGGCAGCGGATCCACCTTTTAGGTGGGTCGTGGTTGCGGTCCCAGTAGGGTCGGGGTTTGGCGGGAGCCAGCGGGCTTGAGTACGGGGGTGCTTTTGTCCGCAATGGACGGTGAAAGTACCTGTGTACACCATGTGCTTCCGTGGCCTCCCCGCTTCATTGGGGGGTCGGCTGGAGGGGACCCCAATACGAAAAGGCACTGGCGGCAGGGTGTTGGGCAACTTTTAAGGATCCCGCCTCGCCGCTGAAGTGTTGAGATTGAGTACCGTTGGTAGAAATCCAACATAACCTCGTCGTTCCCCCGGGCGGCAAGCTATCCATGAGGATTTCAACACTTTAATTTAAAAAAGGTGGTCTAAACAATGTGTTAGCATCTTAAGAGTGTTAACTTTAGAAATCAGCATTTTTTAATTTAATTTAGTTTGCGTTTTCAAATCCTGTTTTAAGGTTCTAAAACGATGATATGTATACTCACACTACAAAATAAATATAAGTTAAATTTAAAAACACTCAGGTTTTCAGCAGTATTTGCTCAAGAGAAACGATGGTCTTAAAACGGGGGCAATAATAATAATAAGCCCGTAGGGCAGTTCTATGAGCTGTTGGTGCGTAGCGACACCACGGTCTACCATTATCCCGACGCTAACCCGCAGGGCAGCTTGTGGCGAGCTGTTGGTGTGTAGCGACACCACGGACCCGAGTTCCCCCGAGAGTCGGTCAGGCCCTCCGCCGCCGCTTGCCTTAGCCGGCCGGCTGTAGTGGACCTCAAGCGGGGCCGCAGGACTCTCACCTCTGGCTTGCTCTGGCGTTAGAGCGGAATGCTCGCAGGATGGAAGTGAAAGATGCATAAGTCGCGAGTTGGTGGGGTGGTTTATCCACCCCGTAGAAATCGGTGTACACCTCTCGACACCCTGAGCCGTTCACGACCATGTTGCTGCCTTTGCTGACCCTATGCGTCAGCACGTTTGGGTGGCCCATTTAGTGAGTGGCTAGTCACCGTCTGCCAGGAGAAAAAACATTGAGACATTTCGCATGGCAGACGTCCGTTGTCTCAAGCAATAGCCCGTATACAAGTCCACCAAACAATTCACCTCCATAGCCCAGTTTTTACTTTTTAACATTTTTGCAATAGTCCTTGCATCTGCTGGGTGTTGTCTTTAGGTAGATTATCAATATTTATCTAGAGACAAAACTCAGCAGATGTACACATAACAAAGTAGATTAAATGGTACCAAAAAGGCCTCTTTGTGTTGGCTTCGGCCCCACGCAAGCCTCAAAGGACCGGGTCTCCATGGGCCCGTGAATTTTCCAAGTACCAACATAATAATAATATATTTATTTATTCAGACACATTGATCTATTTGTTCCATTCCATCCATTGTTGAATTTTCGACAAAATTTGGAAAAGAAATCGGAAAAATGGGGGACCCAAGGAGACACAAGGAGATTTTGTCAATAATTTTGATGTCTTTTGCCAAAAGATTAAATTTCTTAATTATAAGGTCTTTGTTTTCCAGCTTTTCAGGAAGGTAAAGTTCCCATTTTTCAAAATTTAATTCTAAACCCATTGATTGAAATTTTTTAATAATGTTTTTTAAATCCAATAGTACGGTATCTGGTTTGTCTCCTAGGGTTCCGTCATCCAAATACCAAACGTTAAATTTTGAATGCAAGTTTTGAATTATAGGGTTTATAAACAAACTAAAAATGGCCGGACCAAGAGGGTCACCTTGTTGACAACCGACCGCTGAAAGAATTTCTTGGTTTTTGTACATAAGTTTTGTAGGTTCCAAATAGCAGTTGCTTAAATAATTGGTGAGTTCCGGGATATTGTGCCAAATTTCTGTCAACATGGTGGTCCTGTCTGCCGAATTAAATGCATTTTTCACGTCAATTTTGAGCAGCACCTCATCTTGTGAATTTGAGTGTAAGAAAGTGCGAGCTGAGTGTACGGCAGCTTCGCATCCACCACTTACGTTAAAACCTAACTGGACAGGAGAAAAATGGCTACTTAATTTAGGCTGTATATATTTCACGGAAATTTTTGATGCTAAACATCTAAAGGTGGATCCAATTGCTATTGGCCTTACACCACCGTCTTTTTTGGAAAGTGCTACAAGGTTTGCACCGTATAGTATGGGTTTAATCTGAGCATTGACTTTTCCGGCTAGCATTAGGTTAATTAAATTAGTAATCGACAAAACAAGCTTTTGGCCGACGTCACCGATAGCAGCAGAGGTTAAATCTTTTAGGTGCTGTGGAGATAGACCGTGTAAGCCAGAAGCAGAGCCTGCTTTGAAAGAAAAAATTGCTCTGGATATATCTTTTGTCGTGCATTGTATACCGGGTGCTTGGGGTGGGCCGGGGAGTTGAGGTGCTGCTGGGGCCGAGGGGTGTCTAGACTGCAATGCTGCTAGTGTTTCTGTCGAGTCTGGGGACAATACGTCATCGGAAAAGAGGATCCTGGCGGCACCTATAAGATCTCCGTCGCTAACTTTTTCTTCAACTTCTTTGTATAAGTTGAAAGGCCTTCTCGCAGTGGTGGAAGGCGTCACTGGAGTAAGGTTATAACAGTTGTTTTTTATGATTTGAGTTAATGATGTACGACTAATGTTTGAATTTGCGTGGAGAATTTGGAATGAAAAAGTGAAAAGATTAGTCCAATCAGTTTCTGTGTTGTTTATTGTACAATTGTCTATAATTTTTGTAAGTTTTGTAGCGACAGAGATTCTAGCTCCTCGAGGAATCCTCTTTAATATCGCAGTATTTTGCTTTAGACGACTGAGGTGAATATGTAATGGATCAGTGATGTGAACTGGGTCATGACAGGGAACATTTGAAGATGATGATGATATATTGTCAGCCGAAGTGGTAGGTGTGCGGTGTTTTTTGGTGATATGTATGTGCAAGCCTCGAATGGATGAGAAAGATCTTTGGCAGTTATTGCATATAAAAGTGGTATTGTCACTCAGACTAGACATGAGATATCACACATCCAACTAGAAACAAGTTTTTTTTTTTATGTAATAGGGAGCAAACGAGCTAGAAGGTCACCTGATGGAGAGTGTTTACCTCCGCCCATGGACAACTGCAACACCAGAGGTGTCACCGATGAAATAAAATAATTAAAATACTTACATCTATAAATCATTCTAAGACATCTAAGATAAAAAACACAGAAAATAATATAAACACAAATTTGACATAAAAAAGTTAGATAAAGACAAAGTCAAAACAGCCTGTCTGGTCGCCCGGGTAACGCACACGATCTTAAACTGTCGCCTAGCGACCGACTGAACGGCGTCCTGTCAGATTGGATTACACAAATCAAATGGCTTGTTGATAGAATTTCGGTAAAAAAAAGATTGATTTAAAGCCACCACTTCAATTCCAGAGGCACCACTCAAAGTTTGGGCAAAATGAGGGTAGCTGTTAAGCTTGTACGGTGGGCACTCGATTTTAAAAATACATTTTATGTAGCCGGATCGGTTGACAGTACCTGTCGTCTTTTAGTTTTTTTTTTTTTACAAGAATACGCAATTGTTTTTTTACTTTTTACTGCTTAGTTTTGGAATAGTTTTTCGTTCATTTGCTCCTAAGAATTGAAGAGTTCCGTTACTTTGTGATGGATCCCATAGTCAGAACCTAACCAAACTCTCATCTAACTATCCTCGAAGTATATCCTTTCCAATAAAGAAAGAATTATCAAAATCGGTTGGCGTAGTATTGAGTTATTCGTCCATTTGTCGCGCATTCTGTTTATCTAGATTTTAGACTTATATGGTTTTCTCATGGATGCCACTATCAGAACTAGACCAAATTAAAACGGAACCACACGGGAAGCACCAGCTTTCAAATAAAAAGAGAATGATCAAAATCGGTTCACCCAGTCGAAAGTTATGTTATGAGGTAACAAACATAAAAAAACATGCAGTCGAATTAAGAACCTCCTCCTTTTTTTGAAGTCGGTTGAAAAAGTGTAATGTTAAAACTAATTTAAGTTTTATTTAACATAAATGAAACGTGGCGCCCTATATAAGTGTGACTTTTTGTCACCACTACATTTAAGGGTGAAGTAAATATAGTATTCAGTCTGAAAATGCCTTCTTTTATTTCATGAAAAAGGTTCTTGACTTTGTGGATTCTATTAAAGACGTCTTGTGTAAACCTCCTGTATCATTATAGGTTAAAGGCAATAGGTAGATAATGTAATAAGCACTCACGAGTACAATGTATTCTGCGTTTTTTATTTACATTTAATTGTGAACGCGTGTGTCGAAATACCGGTACCCGTAGTGTATTAATAAACCAACAAATAAGCAATTACCGTAACCAAGTTAGTATTATTAAATGGATTACCAATACTATGTTATCCACCCAAAGATTGAAACTAAAAAAAACACTTAGTCTTAGTGTAAGGCGGGTTTTGAATCGTGACCTTTCGCTAACAGAGCCACTGCTCTTCGCGCTCGACTACCTAGATCATTAAATAAAAATACCTAAGAACAAATTGAATCTTCGAAAAATATTAGTATCTACGTAATTTGAAATTAAAAAGTTTATTTATAAATGTATCCGTGCGTAATGGTGAAGCCCGTCTGAACGCAAATTTATAGCTCCTCACGAAAAACCACAGCTAAATAACCCTGCTTAATTAAACAGAGATGTATTTCTGTTGGTTAGTTAGCATTGCTGGCTACACAAAAGTTTAACTACAATAGCTTTTCTGTAGGTACGTAGCTAGGTAGTGTATGTTTCCAAAAAGGTATCAATTATTATAGAGTGCGCCATTTTAGACTTTTGTGCATAACCTTTTTATTGATTTGCATTGTACAGATCTTGGAACACAAAATGGTTCAGCATGAGATAATGTTTATATCTACTCTACGTATTTTGATTTGAGTGATCATGACTATGATAATGCAAACATCCTTGCCATCTTAATGCACCTGAGCAAGCAAACCGTTTCACTGATTTGTTCATAATTCGAACTTACGACACAGGAATGAAAATTCGGCTTTTTAATTTGATGATATTTCTCTACCAGAAACCAAGGTGAAATTGTGGTCAAATGATACATAGGCATTTACAAGTTAGATCTACTGAGCCATTGTAGAATCCAGTCAATATCTTTCACGAAACAGGAGTTCTAGCAGGAGAATATATTCAAAATGCGCTGCTTGAACGTAAACAGTCTGTAGTTACCTTTATCTTGTTTGACGCGTGGTTACGCCTAGTTAAATTTTATCTGAGTTGGCAAGATGACAATAAATAAATATGCGCCTGACAACAATTGTCAGGATCCAAAAGTGAGAAAAAAAATCATTGTGCACCAGACAAGGGTTTAAACCAATTTTGTCTACCAGCACAACCAGATCCGATCCATCCAGTGAAACCAGAATTTAGAGAAGCTTGTTTTTTAAATATGTATAGGATTCAAACCCGGGTCACCACGCCAGTTAGGGCCGAAAACCGTGCAAGAACGTAAAAAAAATAAGCTAACCTCAGCAGCTCGGAAGTCTTCACCGACGCCTCTGTCGCACACGGTGAGGTTCTTCCCGAGGTCCACAGTGCACGCAGTCCTCAGGTAGAAGTTCTGCAGCGAAGTCTGGCCCAGGTTGATGGCCATCATGGCCCCCACCAGAGCTGGCTCTAGGAATGGCTGCCATTTTAGGCTGTCGCTTTTTGTTGGGATTTTCTGATCTTTGGTCTGATTTTCTGCTGGCCCATTTGGCCTGGAAATTGTTAATGTTTCGTATATGAGCATAGTCATGAACTTTGAGTACAGTATAGAATACCGTATAGTATACGGCGTATACAGTGACTTTGAGTAGAAATGTAATTTACAATTTTCTCTAATCCATAGTTTTATTTTTTTTTTACTAACGTTTAGGTATATGTGTTTGGTTAAAACTCTTTAAAGATAAGCAAGAATTGAGTTGCCCCACAACATACTTGATTTTAGGGTAATTTTAGACAATACCCCACCTTCTGCTCTTATTACGCAAACACTACTCATAGCAACTAAATTTCAACAAAATCAAACTACATTGTTTAGTTACTCTTATAAGATAAGCAAAATAATAATTGCAAATGTAGAGCATCCCGCTCTACATTTGCAATTATTTACTTTCAGATTTCTTAACGGAATATTCCCAGGGTTTATGATCACCAATCATCATTTTAAATCAAGTAAGTTAATTTAGCTAATATCTATCAATTGTAGCGATGATTTCGTAACAATGATGCTGGCCCTAACCTGCAGCGGAGACAATGCATAGGCCCAATTAGTTACTTTATACCTAAGATCGAAAAAGGGGAACCAGATTCTAAGTTTTAAACAAAGTTCTTTGTTATCAGCACTTTGATTAGACAAAACATCATCAGCATTCATTGATGTGTTTATTTAGTAGAGTTTTACCAGAACTTGCAAACTAGAGCATCCGAATAAGATGTCATGAGCGAAATCGTACAAATTAAGACTGATACAGAGAAGAAAACTGACCTTAGTTTCTCTATCTCCTGTAAATCGGAGACCTCAGTCATCGTCTTTAAATTTAAACAACTTTTAGTCTTGGAACACAAAAATACAGTCAGCGATTGTCACTTCACAGCACGACCGCCAGCCGACACGAGTGACTAGCTCCGGACCACTTTTACTAATACGCCGATAAGATACAACTTTATTTGCGAATTAGAACATTATCTATAGTTAAAAGTGCGATAACTGCTCCACCAGATAAAGTGCACTATTAGACCTGCATAAAGACACATGTCTGTGCACGATTATGGTACGACTGATGGCCAGTGTTAAAGTTCGCTCTGGGCCAATTTTAAATTACTTCAATTGATTCGACGACATGATAGCTGTTATCAGCGCTGAAAGGTCGCGAGATAACTATGACAAGATACATCGTATATAAGGTCTTTGTTGGTTGCTATCTATGTTAAAAATCTAGTAAATTTTTAATTTAGGCTTAGCGAAAAAGATTGACTTGGTCCCATGAAGTAATTCCTTCTTCATTAGCCGGCTGAATGGAATGGGTTAGAATACGTAGAATATATAGCATAGAAATAAAATTATTCGAAACAGGGAAGTAAAAACCAAACTAAAGTGGTAAAAAACCTAATAACTACACAATTCACTCGAAATCTAATTGAAAATGTATTATTTACCTAATTGTTGATAAAAAACCAATAAATCACATCACACCTGCTGAAATTACCCAAGAAAGTACCTTTAGTTGTTTTCTTTCACTATCTTAGTAAGTACCTCCCAATTCTGTTCAGATAAATACTTATGAAGTAACACAGTTTAGCACACTGCGTGGTTTAGAATGCAATGAATTGAGAAAAAGTGGCATTATTTATGAAAAAATACATACGAGTATTTTTGCAATTCTCGTAACCATCTCACCTAATATACTGATTGACTAATAGCTGCACAAAATGGTGGTCGGTGATATAACAACCGCCTAATAAGTAATCTTTAAAATTTACCCGAGTCACAATATGCTACGTGATAGAAATCACATATATCCGAGCGTCGGCGCCCGGCGCCACAGTACTAATATAAACGAAATATATATGTATTACAACTACATTAAACATGTATGAAATTCACTGCTTTTCTCATTACAATAGATTATAATAATAATAAAATCATTTATTTTCTTTCCACAATAAATAGTACATAAGTTAAGCGTAAGTTACAATGTATAAAGTAGTTTAAGGTAAAGTACAATGTAAGCAAAAATATGGTAAACTAAGATGAGAGAGACTGGTGCCTGAAGTAGGTGCATAAGGAACCTGTATCACAGGTCACCAGGGCCCCCGCCACCGGATATCACTTCTTGTATACAACGAAGCAAGCCTTACAGTGCAGAGAAACAGTTAAATAAAAATAGATTAGCAGAGCAATATTAGAAGAGTAACCATCCAGTTTCTTGCCGGGTTCTTCTAGATTAGAAACAACCTCTGAACCGGTGGTAGAGTTACATTATATTTATTTATGATAGGTACGAGTATATTCATAGTACCTATTATTTTATTTACGTCATTTTACTTAGTATGTTATTGCTGGTAATAATTTGACTTGTCATTAAGTACTTTTTTTGGTCTATCTATATGAATAAATATGTTTTTAATTTACATAAATGTAAAGCACAAGTTGTAACACTCGCTGGAGTCTGTATTCTACTTTGTCAAGCTACGAGTATATTATTAAAAGAGAGTGTTTATTCATAGGTGATGGTTTTCGAGATTCCCTCCTAACGATGAGATGTTTTCGAGATAGCTAAAAATATGAAAGATCATACGGAGAAATATATGTAGTTGTATTTAAATAACATGCATGAAATTAAATCGATAAATTAGGTAACTTCTCAAAGTCTAAAATAAAATTATTCATAAATAAGCTGGCTTATGTACACTGACTTCAACTTCTGTATTAATAATGGATTGCTTTGAATTATTATTCACAATATTAACACAAAAGGGAACAGGTGATGGAAGAGTTGTAAGTAGTAGGTACGTGAAAAGAGTTTTCTCACAGCAGACCATGGTGACAAGGGCAGGAAGTATAAAATATTAGGTGGGCAGGTAGAAAAAGTAAATACGACCGTCATCTATAGGTATTCGTGAAATCAATTAAATGAGGAACTGACTGTCAACTAGAGACGTAGCCTATAATAGTTATTTCCAATGAGGACATATAAGTCCAATAACCTAGTGACCTAGTTATTAGTTTATTTTTTAATAGAAAACATAGGCTGCTTGCTTAGGCCCTATTATTTACCACAATACACATAGCATTGTATAAAACTTTCAGGAATTCAGTATTTTCACCGTAAAATAGAAACTTTCAATTATTATTTGATTATAGAAGATTAAAATTATCATTAGGCCTGTCCTTTTATATGGCAGTGAAACATGGCCGTTACTAGAGCGACACAAGCAGGAGCTGCGCGTCACGGAAATGAAGATGCTGGATGTGGTGGATGTGTGGAGTCTCGCGCAAAGATCGCGTGCGGTACACCCACATCCGCGGCAGCCTTCGTGTTCGTGACATCGCAGACCAGCAGGAGCTGCCGGAGCCAGAGGAGTACCGCCTTCGTTGGTATGGTCATGTCTCACGGAGATCGGCAAACTACGTGGGCAACAAATGTCTGGCCACGCCGCCCCCGCCAGGCACCGGTAGAAGAGGTCGACCCAAGAAGCGGTGGCTCGACGTCGTCAAGGGTGACATGCGTCCCAACAGACTCACCACTGAGGATGCACAAGACCGCGCGAAGTGGGCCAAGAAAATAAGAAAGGCTTAAAACAGTTGTGAACCCACACACCAGTAGACCGCACGGATGATAGGATGATCATGAGAAGATTAAAATTATGTGTTTCATTTTTTTGGTGTGATTTTGAAGTTACTGGACTGGATTATGTTTGGGGAGAAAAATTACCCGGTCACGTATAGAATTAGCGAATCGAGGCGTAACATAATGTTACCCGTAATCGTTAATATATTGTTAGCAATTGATAAACATTAGATAATAAAAACAATGGATAGAAGATAACATTGTTGACCTAATTATACAAAATACCTAAAGTAGGTGTAGATTAGAAATGAACTAACCATAACAGGGACACAAAAGGTTACGTGTTAAAGGCTCTAATATTTACTGATTCAAGTTCTTTTTACATTAAATTTAAAGTAGTTTTAATTTATTACCTGAGTAAACTTTTTACTAATTAGCCTGTTGCATATATTTTTACATATTGCACCTTTCTCAAAGTCAACATGCACAGAAAATCGATTTTTAGGATCCTTTGTTACTGCAGCGACATTTGTAAAGCCTACCCAAAGTGACAAGACATTATTCGCAGTCAATGAACGACATTGTCCATCGCTCATCGGGCTGTAGTGTAGGTAGGTACGCCTTTGTAATGTTTTCACGGTCGTCACTAGAGCCAGGACTAAAATAAAACAGTTGAGAATCTCGGTCGGCGGTCTACACGCGTTTAATTCGCGGGTTACTCGTAGCGATTATCACGTACTTATGTGTAATTATTCGATCATTTATGATATAGAAAACAATGACGTCACGGTCAAGTGTCGAACCGGGATACAACGTCATGTGCAGTTTAGTTTGGTTACGTTCAGCTTGATGCTTCGTTTTATATTTTAGTTGTTTCAATTCGATGTGAAATTCCTAGACCATTCAATTTATTATAAAACCATCACGACTTTATCCCAAACGGGGTAGTCAGAGGAAAGTGACTGTTGCCTTCATGTTGAACGGAACACTCAGACGTCCACTTTTCATCAAAGGTATTATAACCCAAAGTGGTGGTAGGTGGTTAGGTTAACCTTTCGCCTTTATTCGGGTGAAAAATTACAACCAAAATTATGATATTGAATTCAGACATAACGTTGAAGAACATTGTGTCCCAGGCTACTTATTCAACTTATTAACTACTTACATAATCGAGAGTAGAATTTACTGCAATGTTTCGGGCACTGTAGAGCCAAAAAAATCTTTTTTTCGTTATTCATTAATATGTGATTTGAGATTATTAGCCTTTTTAGTAAGTGCCTATAATATACAGACTGCAATCTTAGTCTGCAATGTTGTAAAGCACTAACTTAGATAAAATTAATTTGTTATTCGATTCACGACATTATTTAAATAATAATCAATAAAAACACAGCTAAAATAATAAAATAAAATACAATAGTACATTCATTTGATAGAGCTTTCTTTTTTACTGTAGAATTGTGCGAGTTATTTTTTGACAAAGAATTTAAAAAAAAGTTCATTCTAACAAAAAAAGATCAATACTATTTAATTATTATAATCCTCTACTAGGTGGTCCATGTCATAGATAATCATATTTTTCTGGGTAGCAAACACTTTGTTAATGAATGTTGAAAATAAGGATTGCAACATTTTTTTGCTTGTAGTTAGGTGTATTGATTTAGACCAGTATTCTTCATATAGACCATTACTCAAACAAAATCTGCACTTGAGTAAAGATCTGGGTGACGTTTTGTATCAAGTGACGAAACCAAATATTTACTCAAGAAGAGAGTCTTAGTTTATGTTTTTTTTTATTACTATTAGCAAGTACTCATTTATTCTTCTTCACCCGGGTTCTTAGACGTTTTTACCTTTCTTCACATCTGGCAAGTTTGTAAATAGGCTTACTTACTTATCATCTCGTTTATTTCGTTGTTTTATAAAACATTTTTCATTTGAATGATGCGATTTAATTTGGAGTTGATCATGAACCACTCAAATCATGCTGTGTAATAATATTTTATTCTTTCGGCAAAGAATGCAACAGTGCAATACTGGCTTGAGGTATATCTTTTTGTGCAATATTTTTTAAGATCCTCATTCCTGGTACAAATTCTTATCCACATTACGTTTCAGTTAACTGAACCCCAATTAATGATACCTCGTTCGTGTTAATTAGACAATGCTATCAGTTTCTGCAAAACAAGTTCGGATTCACCCATGTTTCAGGCGGAAGTGCTTCTGTAACCGAAAACAGATTTTACAGAGATCACACATAAGGAACAGTTTTCCTTGACAGTGAAACTATATTCAGTCTTTCAAGACGACCTTAATCGGTTCAGTTGGCACAAAGTACTCTGTTACAGACGGTACATCGTTCAAGAAAGTCCCGAAGTAGGTACCGGTGATGATCAGTGAATAGTGGAAAATCAATTGTGTTGTGATTAATAGGGCATAGTGTAATTTAAACCATTTATTTGGGTTACCTATACAAAACTTCGTTATAGTTAAAATATTATCGTAAGCTAGTTTAAAGGCAATTTTCATAAAATTAAGGTGTTTAATTCAAAATGTACGTGTGTATCTGTGTTTGTACAGGACGCTTAAAAACGCGGTTTTAGAATTGGATAATCCATTATAGTTCCTTTGTAGTACTTTGGTTAACATGAAAAGCAAATTTTGATTTTGTTAGCGTAGCTTATAGGTACTTCAATCATGCTAAGAGGCCTATATGATTGCAACATATATTTGCATTTTTAGATTTGATTCGTGTTTTGCTTATTGTGCGTACGAGTAGGACCCACATCAAAGTACATAATCAACTCAAAATATGTTAGTGTAAAATTGACTCTATCCATTTTAATATTTAGTCTCTTCTTCATCTTACACCAAGATTGCGCAGAACTTTACTTTGATGTCAAACACTGTTAGATACATACTAAGATGGATATTCTCACCCAGACACCGAACAAGGCCACCCAACCACCAGATTTCTGTTAGCAGCCTAACCTTTAAAGGGCTATAAAAACCGCAGACGGTTCTACTTTGAAGCTGATACGCTTTGTATATGTCAGACCCCACTCAGTCCTTTAAAATAAACCTTTATCACAAGCTATCTATTTACGGACAATGTTTCAAGAGTCTCTATGGCAAAGTATCTAGTTCGCTTGATGGTTATCTTTATTTGAAGGCTTTCATGAAATTACAATATTGTAAGAATGCCCACATTGTGTTAAATTCGTGATAACTTTTTTTAAACGCTCGGCGGAGCATAATGTTGTGCTGTTACGTTCTTCATGACAACGATTGTCAGCTATTTTAGCTAAATTAATTCCTTAAGCATTAAAACATGAGAATACAGTATTTAACCGACCTTTTTGGGCACTTGTTTTTTGTTTGTTTGCTAAATTGATGGCTATACATCCAAAAATAATCAGTCATTTGAAGTTATTCTATGCCACTCTACCGATCTTCCAGCAGAAGAAAAGTATGTGGATTTACTTTGAAGTTCTAAATATATTGACTTGAAGTTCTATGTTAAATAGCGTTTTACTGTTGTCCGTTGGGGGGTGACAAAGGACATGCTTCAGTTCGCATTTGTAAAAGATTTGCAATTGTTTTTAGTCCCCGAGCATGGTACGAGGTTTGTATAGATCCGATATTATAATTGAATGGCGAGTCTGCCCTTATGTGGTGCCAGTCAACCTTGAACGATCCTTTCTTAACAACACAATGTTGTGCATTAGTCCTCGAGCTTATGAGATACAATACTTTTAGAAATATACACGTGTAAAGGCATTATCTTCCTAATTGAAACATGCTTATTTTCATTTACTAAAAAAATACCTGTTTTATTGAGACTAATATACTATTTTAAAGAAACCTATAGAGTAAATAAAGATCTAATCACAGAACTAGCACAAGAAAGTTTTAATCACGTCATCCTCCACTTAATTTTTGGGAATTCTCTTCTACAAACGCTACATTCATAAACAGATGATAAATTAGTATTAGCAAACCTTTTAAGATCTAGACTCAGTCCACGGAAAGAGTTATTTCTACTCAAAAAATTGTTTTCATTCATTATCTAGTCTAGAACGAATAGTTATTTGGAGAATAATAATTTTATTCTACATCTTATGTGTCCAAGACTAGTTTAATGAAAAGCTCAGATTTACGGAGTACTTAGAGAACGTCACTCGTAACATCTTAAATCTTACTTTAATCTCCATGGCTTAACTTCCTATCGTGGAGACCAGTCCCTAACCTTGGATGTCCGTGCCTCAGTCTGTTAGTGCGCCTACGATAATGAGTTTCATCAATGAATCATCACTCACTCATCATTGTGTGTTGTATCTGATTATATGGGATTATTTAAAAAAAATAAACTTAAGTTACACTTCCAATTAATCGCGCTTTTGGTTTAAGCAGTCAGGTTAAGCATTAGCCAAAAATATTTTAACATAATTAGTCACTCTTACATTGGCGACGCTATACAGGATCCATCCGCTATTTAACTATTGTATTTTACATCTCTGTCCTGAGATTAAAAATAATTTAATGTTAATTTTGTATGTTACTAAGTTTATTAATATTGTGTTATTTTATTGATAAAGAAATAGCCCTAAATTACTGAACTTTTGCTATGCCCTTGCAGGGCGTCACATGTAGACCGTACATTTTCTTTGTCACCTTTATTATGCAATGTGATATGCAATAATTGAATGAATAAATAAATAGATATCCAAATCCGAATTATAAAAGATAGAGCATATAATATGCTCTAACTTTTATAAATTGAATGTAATTTTTTGAGCTATGAAGTAATTAGGTTAAAGCAAAAAACTTAACTACACTGAATTTAATAGCAGCCTAAAAGTGAATTTGCTATAAAAAACGTAGGAATATTGTAACCAAAGAAAATACTGGCTTATAACATTATTTGTATAAAAAATTCTAATATGTAAAGTAATTCTAAATTCATTATTTCTTTCGTTACATATAGTCAAGTCAACAGTAAATTACTTAAATATTTAAATTATAACCGCAAGAACACCTACTGTCTCATTTATCAAACAATATACCTTTCTAGCAGAAGCCCTAATTTGCTCTGATGGCTACATGCTACACTTACGGTTCCAAATTCTAATCTTAATTTATAACAGTATTTTTAATACGAGTAGAACCCTGTCGTTTAAATCTGTGTGATGAAATTGAAAGGAGCTATTTTTAGAATCTATTTATATCAGTAACAGGAAATGCAGTCTCAATGATGTGACGTCATAATATTGATCCCACAGTCCATGCGCCGTGCTACGTCACTGGTGCCTAATGCGTGCGCAGAGTTATAGGTACCTTTTTCACAGACGATTTGCAATTCATTTGCGTATTTTTTTTATTCGTAGCACTCAAACTATCACGTTTAGTAAATCCAATTTACCAAGATAGGAAGCAGCCTTAAATAAAGCTGGTAACACACGCACTTAGCATGTATGCGTAGCGGTTGCTCGATGAAAAATTAGGGCGCATGCGTGAAAAATATGGCGACGACCTCACTGCAGGGTGGTAGTGGATGAGCAGGGATGGATTAAGGCTTTATTTGTGGTTTTTAAAGCCTCGTCGCGGGTGTTAAGTTCGATTCCCAGTACTAATATTCGAACGACGACCATTTCAGCGGTCTGGTACATACCTGGGAATGAGTAAATTTGTAAAGTTCCCTTGTATTTCCTTGATATCGGATTTATCCATTTGCTTAGTGCCAGACGGTCAAGCCTTAAATAGGATGCCCTGGTTGTGTGAATAGATATTGCAAAAGGTATAAATCACCGTTAACGTAACGTGAGTGGAAGAGTCAGTGAGCTAAGCAGAAAACAAATAGCTGCAAAGATAAAGATTTATATTTTCCGTGGATGTAATATTTTCTTAAAACTAACATTATTGGTGCATTGATTTCAGGTTTAAACAAATACCAGTGTTAAGTGTTACTTTACCTTTTTGTGTACACTTCAGTGTCGAGAACGGGATCTCGAATTCATTTCAAACAACTACAAATTAGACATTTATTTTTTCAAATTGATCGTTATTTACGTACGAACTATTTAGGCGCTATCTTTTTTTTTCAAAAGAGGTCATTGCCCAAGCCCGGGCCTGCGCGTATTTGCATTCGTCCCCCGTCGGCTAAGATCGTACAATTCCGCGAGTCCGCCTTCAACCCTCGGCGAGATGCCTCTGCTACGTTCGGAAAAATCTTTACAATATTTCCCCTTAATTTGCTACTAATTCTGTTTTACTCAGTGAAAATCATGTGATTATTTCGTTTAAAAAGTTGATAAAGTCAAAATTGTTGTTCTTGTTGTTTTTGTTCAGTGTTTGGTGTTTTTTGTTGTGCTTGTATACCGTGGAGTGGACAGGGAAGTGATACAAATGTACGTAAAATCATTTTTAAATATCAGAGAAACCGATTTTGGTGATTATTGTTAAATTATGACTGGCTTGCTGTCCAATATCGGCTTAGAATAAAAAATGATATCCATATGAAACATTATCAGAGTACCACTAAATTATATTTTTAATTAATTTGATGAGATATGATAAAGTATTAGAATTTTAGTAATCGTTTCCCACAGTAAAATATAAAAAATTCTTTGACGGTTATCTCGCATAGAAAATAAACTGAATGATTCTCCTTCAATAAATATTTTAAAATATGTTTCTGTCTTTACAGTTCCAAGCCATGAAAGAAATTGACGACGACAATGACTGAAAAAGGCGAGGTCAATAGGATGTTGGGTGAGTCATTGCAATAATTATTTAATTTTTTAATACTGCATTGATCATACCTGAATAGTAGGCTAAATATTGGTAGTAGTCTCACTGCAGGGATTTTTTTTGGCAATTGACGGTTTCATTACACGTTTGCCAGAATGCGGGATAGTACCTACCACAAGACCACCGCCGGACATTTTCCGAAGTATTACAAACTAAACCGAACCCATTTCCTACTCAATGCTTATTTAAGTTACTAGCTTTCCGCCCGCAGCTTCGCCCGCGTTATCGTTATGTGTATTATGGCCAAATTACATAAAACTTTATAAATTGTAGCCCATGTGTTATTCTGATGTATAAAGCTGTATTACTGTAAAGTTTCATCTAAATCCGTTAAGTAATTTTTGCGTGTAAGAGTAACAAACATACATACATACATCCTCACAAACTTTCGCAGTTATAATACTAGCTTTTCGTCCCTGGCTTCGCCCGGGTGAACTTCATTTCTATAACATATATACATAAAATCTATATTAATTGAAGCCTATGTGTGATTTTGATGTATAAGCTGTATTGCTGTAAAGTTTCATCTAAATCCGTTCAGTAGTTTTTGCTTGAAAGAGTAACCAACATACATACACACACCTCACAAACTTTCGCATTTATATTAAGTAAGATTTGAAAGTGATTAGAGACTAAAAAAATTGATGCTTTAAGAGGAACACAGCTTATAGAGGTATTTTTATAAAATGGGATAGGTATGACCTGTTCAATTAATAAATAAATAAATATCTGGGACAATTTTCACCAAGATCATCTGACCCCAAACTAAGCAGAGCTTGTACTATGGGCGTCAGAGACTGATAAACATACTTAAATATTTCTAAATACCTACTTTAATATATAATAACACCCAGACACACAACAAACACAAATGTTCGTCACATGAATGTTTGTCATGGGTGGGGATCAAACCGACGACCTCCGGGCTAAAGGCAGGAGCGCTGCCATTGCGCCAACAGGTCAGTCAATTAAACAATCTGTTTTAGTTTAATCACGAGTTTGTAATAGTGGTGTTAAAGTAAGTGATTATAAAACTTACTCGTCATTAATAATAGTGAACAGCACTCAAATCTATAGAGAAGTGCTAACCAAACATACATACAATAATACTAACTGAATTGACTGGCCTGTTGGCGCAATGACAGCGATCCTGCCTTTAGCGCCGGAGGTCGTGGGTTCGATCCCCACCCATGACAAATATTTGTGTGACGAACATTTATATTTGTTGTGTGTCTGGGTGTTATTATCTATTTAAGTATGTATTTAGAAATATATAAAAAGTATGTTTATCAGTCTCTGACGCCCATATTACAAGCTCTGCTTAGTTTGGGGTCAGATGATCTTAGTGTCAATTGTCACAGATAATTATTACGTTATTCTGTAAAAGTGGAACAGTTACTTCATAAAAACCCATTTTGCAAAATAAATTGTCATGCAGTGTTTGGTTGTTCCATTTTAAGTTTTTCTCTGAATAGGTATTTCCTAATCTTAAATTTAGTATAACTGCATTTATTTTCTTAGTAGTCCCTTCAATTTCCATAATACCCCATTGTAAATGGCAATGTCTGTCGCGGATGTCACGAGTTCCGCACTGACGTGACGTGTAGACGTGAGCAGTGCACTATGAATGCAAAATATTTCGTTTACGAAATGTTGATAATACACTGACATAAAATAAAGTTAAAAGCACAAAGCAGATAAAAATGGTGGATTTACAAGAATAATAATAAAAAAAATACCTAATATTATCTCTTGATCGAATTACCGTTGAGGCAGATAGTTCTAATAATTACGGCGAGTATATAATGACAAACTAAACACGAGACGCTAGATGAAAAGAGGACTTAGCATCTAAAAAGGTAGATAAAGTATTTGCTAGAGCATTTCATTGTAATGTAACGTTCTTCCGATTGATCGACGCTGGGTTTGACGGAATGCTCATGGCGACTAATCATATAGCTGTAATATTTTTGCGTCCACTCCATAGATAAGAATATAGCTAGGTCGCAAAATTACAGAAGATATAGCCCATCTTCAAGCGGGTACTCTGAGAATCTGTAAGTCTAGAAGGAGACCTATTCTCAGCATTGGATGTAGGTACAGCTTGAAGCTGTGAATAATGATGATGATGTCAAGAACAACCTAACGATATCTTCTTATTGCTATTTCGAATCATGTTGCTAATTAAACGTTAGGTTCGATTCAGAATAACTTTTGATATAAATGAGGAAGGAAGAGGTTTTCAGGGCTTTGAAACATTTGCATGCACCGATGTATGAGACGCGATGCCAACATTTCCACCGATATGTTATCGATGTGACGTTTTTTTTATTCGGTTGTAGCATTGTTTTATACTAGTCTAGTTCTAGTATTTATTTTTAAACTAGTCGCACAACAAAATTGTCTCACGAGAGTCGCTACGTGTAGAACATCGAAGTGCTATTTTAAATCTCTAATCTAGTTCTAGTTCATGCAGTAGATTACATGGCCACAAAAAAACCATGCTTGGCAAACCAAATCCTAGAGCATCTGTGGCCTTAGTTTTATTAAAGTGTATGTTTACAACCATATTTAGAAATCACGTAAGACAGATGAGCGCAGTAACAAGTTCGCTTCCCTTCAGAGTGGCGTCTCTACTGATAACCCGAAGATAAACCGAGTGTTTAAGGCGTACCGAGACAACAAAAAGCTAATAGTTACACAAGTTCAGCGTGTATAAGAGGACCACGGTTAAGGTTATGTGGAATCTAACAGACAGTGTTAAACTAGATAGGTTAGGTCTACAAATAATAATCAACAAGTCAGTGATTAACATATTAGTGAGGAAACACAAAGCAAAGAGAAGAAAGAAAAGACCGCAATTCAATAGACAATAACAGATACGGATAAATTGGATAAAGTGAAAACTACAATAATGATTGGTCTTGTGCTGTACGTTTTAAGTAAATTTGTGGAAGGTGCAACAGTTGCTCATACTGATGAAAATGTAAAACTCAAAGATACTGATGTAAATAGTGCTAAAGTGAATAAAAAAAGGCAAAGAAAACGTAAAAAGAGGAAACATAAAGGTAGGCTTTTATTCGATATCGTATTTAAATAAGATAACCAAAAATATTCTATGCTTACTCACACTATCTTAGATAAATGCATTATCTTGATACTATATTCGATACGACCGTCATATAAAATCTTATCACCAGAGAGATTAAATTGAGATATTCATCCTACAGTTTTAGTAAATGTTATACAAATGTTACAAATTCAGAAAATAGGGAATTCTCATTCATTTCTGCATTCGAATATTGGTGTTCTCGTACTTTTATCTGCATTCCTTACACCAAGGTCAAGACACGAATGTCATGATGAATGATGTAACCAAAGCAGTCGGGTTTAGTTTCAAAACATTGTAGAAGTTCTTACAGTGACATCTATCAGATTCTGTACGAACTACAAAGTAGTCGATTTGAAAGTGTGAGATCACTTTGATTGTTTCACAAGTGGTTACAAATAAATCCTCAAGATGGCTCCTGGTGTCTAGGTACGAGGTGCATAATTTTGAAGGACTATTTTTTTTGTATTGAGTAAATACATTCATCGAAACCGAGTAAATAGAGCATTCGGTGGGCCACTGATTAGTTCTGCGCCAACGGAACGTTCCTTCTGTTTTCGTGTAATGAATTTATTATGAAATAACATTAGACAAATTAAAAAGTTTCAAAAGTGGTCGACCTAGAATATACAAAAACCTATCTAATATATATTTTAAGTGCAAAATGTTAATACTGAATATTTGAGAGTAAAACAAAAAAATCATCGACGTACTGCTTTGTTTTTTTATATCGGTGAAATTATGCTATATCGTGTTATGGAGAAGTTGTCGCCTTAGTTAAAGACACCGACCTACTCGTACAATTTTTTATTTGCTAAAATATCTTCTAATTTAGTAGTTATCTTCAAACAAAGTCGATCAAATCTTAGGAAAACATAGCCTTAAAGCAAAGTAAGCTACGCTAATCCATCTAGTTACTTTAGAAGTCTCCTTAGTCAATTGTATATACCTGACTACTGATAAAACTAACATAATCACATATCTTAAAGAAATGACTATGTTCACAGTAGCGTACTCCTTTCTAATTTCTAGTTAAAAATAGCTTATTTATGACTATACTAAGTAATAAGTGGTCTACACTAATATTATGAAGAGCATTTTTGTTTGTTTGTAATGGATGAACTCAAAAACTTGTAAACCGATTTCAAAAATTATTTCACCAAACTGAAGCTACATTATAAAATAAAGTGCGCCGGTGAAGCAGCTGACGGATAGCTAGTTAAGATCAAGGTAGAAAGCTTCAATTTAATTTGTCGGGTCAATTTGCTTAGATGTTTATTCCGAAAATAATTGCAACAAATTTTCTTGTTGAGGAGACATTGTTAAGGTGAGCATCAACCTAGGTTTCTACGGCATACGTCTGAAAGTAACATGTTATGGCGCTCGAAGGGTTAAAGCTGAGTGTGCGAACAATGTAACTGAAAAATGAAAGGTTTTAATAAACCATGAACCCACACTCATGTCCCAAATTGCGGGGTCATTCACTTGCCTCGCCGCAAACATAGTATGACTGATTTGGTAGACATACCGTTATTTATTTAGCCGTCTACGCTATATGCATGAAGTTTTAGCATAAGGCCTTAGTTAGATATTGAAGAACAGTCCAGGATATCTAGGCATGTAGAATCTTTACATATTGGTATATTTTGTTAGTATTCGGATAGCACTTACTTATGAATTGAATGTATCGCATTTTAAATTACCAAACAATATTCTGCTCTATCTAAATGTAATTAGGTAAGCCATTTTAACTATTGACAAAGAGTTGGTAATAGCAGACTTTTTTTACTTTATCGCGTTTCCTAAGAGAACCTTCTGTACGGAGTGGTATTACCTATTCTGGGGTAACAGTACGATCACAATGTCGGGCATAGTACGGGAGTGCTACGTACTTATTGGTCATCGGTGTTGCTTGTTATACAATATTAGATATCCTTAAAGTGTTTTGTATCCTAGACTACGTGCCTTTTTTTTGAGTAGGCCTTATCAAAACAGTAGGTAGGTACCTATTCACCAACATCAATTTGTTTTCAACCGACTTCAAAAAAAGGAGGAGGTTCTCAATTCACCTGTATGTTTTTTTTATTTTTTATTTTTTATGTTTGTTACCTCATAACTTTCGACTGGGTGAACCGATTTTGATCATTTTTTTTATTTAAAAGCTGGTGCTTTCTGAATGGTCCCATTTTAATTTGGTCTAGTTCTGACAGTGGCATCCATTAGAAAACCATATAAGTCTTAAATCTAGATAGACAAAATGCGCGTCAAATGGACGGGTAACTCAATAATTACGCCAATCGCTTTTGATAATTCTTTTTTTATTTGAAAGCTGATGCTGCCCGTGTGGTCCCATTTTAATTTGGTCTAGTTCTGACAGTGGCATCCATTAGAAAACCATATAAGTCTTAAATCTAGATAAACCTTGCGCGACAAATGGACGAATAACTCATTATGTTTCACAGCTTCATTCGACGCGATTTATTGTTTACATGTTGTAGTGGCGCCCTCTAGCCTGAGCCTTGCACGTATTTTTAGAGCGGGTATACTTTTTTCTTGTATAATTTTTCACTACCCTCAACTCTAGTTCTCCTGAGCGCCTCCATTACGGATTTCAAGTCATTCGTCGTCTTCGTGCTCAAGCCTTCGCACGTCTCCTGAAGTAGTCCAAATTTATTTTGAATTTAAAATTAAATAAAATGGGAAAAGGAAACACGATTATAGTGAGGAAGAAATTCGGCGAAAAATCAAAAAACTTACAAAAAAGTTAGCGAACGCTACAAATAAAGATGCCGAGGAATGCACTGTGGTCGAACAGACACCAGACAGTAAGTGTTTTTTAGAAAATATTCCGTGGTTTTGGGTCAATACGTGATACGTTATTCTGAAAAGTCGAGCCGTTACTTTCACAATTATTGACTACCGCTAGTGATGCGAGGATACCGTACCTGGGTTACCTCTGTCACGTTACAACGTGATGCGTACTGCCAAAAACTGGGCTGATACTGTCACTTGGTTATTATATAACGTTTTCTTACGAAAATGTTTGTCTCCAGGCTCTCCACTGGATATACCTTATGGCCAGTCGCTTTACGGCGAGTCCGCCTACGCGTCATCGCTGGCACAGCATGAAGAATATGAACTTTTTGTGCCGAGTCTGACCACACAGCGCCCGGTTTCACCACAGCCAGACCAGCCGGCGCAACCAATATCACCGCTGCCGCCACCGTCGCCGCAACCTGGACCTTCGGTGGAAAAAGAAGCAACGCATGAACAGCAACTGGGAGAAGAAATTCTAAAATTACTTGGCGACGCTCCTAAGGATGAGGCCTCTTTAGGACCGTCCATACACAAGGATATTGCTCAAAGATGGCAAGACATCCTCTCCAAAGGTTTGTCAAAAGACACTAAGGAATCACTGCTGAAAGACTATTTAGTCCCTAGCAACTGCGATTTCTTGTTAGCTCCAACTCTCAACCCGGAAGTTAAAGCGGCCCTACCAGACATCCTAGTAAAAAGAGACTCGTCACTGCATAAGCAAAAACAGCTTGGTATTGCATTGTCCGCTCTGGCTTCAGTCACAGAGATGATTATATCTGACGAAACTTCCAAACAAAAGCTTCTGAAACCGCTAAGCGATGCCTGTCGTATTCTTTGTGATAGCCACCACGCTGACACAAAGATTCGTCGAAATTTTGTGATATCATCAATCAATGCGAAATTAAAAGATGGTTTAATTGAATCCAGCAGAGATAAGTTTTTGTTCGGCGAAAATATTGCTGATAAATTGAAAACTGCGAAAGCAATACAACAGTCTGGCGATGCTCTAAAAAATGCTCAAAGGACAAGATTTCAACGGTCGAATAATGAAATCTGGCAGTGGTGCGAACAGCGAAAAATAATGGTGTTTGCATCATATATTAATACTAAAAATAACTACGAAGCAGACCTTTTATCAAGAAAAAAGTTTCAGGATACTGAATGGGAGTTAAATGATGCTATATATAATCAAATAATATGTTCTTTCGGGCATCACACAGTAGATCTTTTTGCAAGCAGATGTAACGCTAAGTGTCCCACTTATACAACCTGGCAAAATGATCCAGAAGCATTTACAGTTGATGCGTTCACTATTTCCTGGAAAGACACGTTATTTTACGCTTTCCCACCATTTTCGCTAATTACCAAAGTCTTACAAAAAATAATAAAAGAAAAAGCTGAAGGCATTGTTGTATTTCCATACTGGCCGACACAACCTTGGTTCCCCTTATTCAACAAAATTGTTACCTCAGAACCTTTGTATTTTGGCCCTAATATTAATTTACTCACGTCTCCTTTCAGATTGAGTCACAACTTGCACCAAACGTTGAGATTAGTTGCCGCGAAGCTTTCAGGCAAGCTTTATTGAAGAAATGTTTGTCACCAAATACTGTAGAAATTATGTTATCATCATTATCTGAATCTACATATAAGCAATACAATGGTTGCATTAAGTCATGGATTCATTATTGTAATATCCACAACTATGATTACACATCAGCTTCAGTTCCTATAGTTCTTCACTTTCTTACGGATATTTTTCATAAGGGCGCCAAATTTGGCACTATCAATTCATATAAGTCTGCTTTATCTTTGTTGCTTGATAACTTAGATGATAAAAGAATTAAACGCTTTATGAAAGGGGTTTTCAGATCGAGACCTACTGCACCAAAATACAATTTTACATGGAATCCAGGCATAGTTCTCGAGTACTTATCAAATAAATGGCCTAATACAGATCTTGATTTGGAAACTCTTTCTAAAAAACTTGTAACCTTGTTAGCTTTGGTGACAGCGCATCGCGTCCAAACCTTTTCCTTAATGAAACTTGATGACATTAAAATACATTCTACACAAGAAATCACAATAACAATAACAGAATTAATGAAAACCTCAAAACCTAATTCTTTTCAGCCAATTTTAAGATTGCCCTTTTTCAATAGTCGCCCTGAAATTTGCCCTGCCAGATGTTTGGAAACTTACATAAATAAAACACAGATGATTCGTAATGATAAAGACAAGAAATCTTTAATAATAAGTTATAAAAAGCCCCACTCAAAAGTATCTTCTCAAACGATAGGTAAATCGATAAAAACAACTCTTCATAATAGTGGAGTAAATACTTCCGTCTTTAGCGCTCACAGTACGCGCCATGCATCCACATCCACAGCCAACAGGTTAGGAGTAAGCATAGATCTCATACAAAAGACTGCGGGTTGGACTGACTCTTCGTCAGTTTTTGCAAAATTTTATAACAGGCAGGTTGTTAGTGATCCCAATCACTTTGCGACAACGATTTTGTCATCCAGTGTGTAATCTGTAACAAAAACATTATTTTCTGATTAAGTTCATTGATTTAAGTTGTACCTACATAATAATTTATGTTATTTTATTATTTAATAAAAACGAGTTGATTATACTTACATGATTATTTATTTACATTTCACATTTTCCTTCCTCTGAACATCTACAACATGAAAACAATAAATCGCGTCGAATGAAGCTGTGAAACATAATTGAAAATCAAACGAACTTACCAAAGTGAAGTTCGATTACAATTATGTGAACAGCTTCATTCGACGCGATTTACAATAACCCTCCCTAAAACAGATTGTTTGTTCACCCAGCCCAAATATTTAAAATGTGAAATAATTGCTCTAAACGAATGACTTGTAATCCGTAATGGAGGCGCTCAGGAGAACTAGAGTTGAGGGTAGTGAAAAATTATACAAGAAAAAAGTATACCCGCTCTAAAAATACGTGCAAGGCTCAGGCTAGAGGGCGCCACTACAACATGTAAACAATAAATCGCGTCGAATGAAGCTGTTCACATAATTGTAATCGAACTTCACTTTGGTAAGTTCGTTTGATTTTCAATTATCACGCCAAACGATTTCGATGCTTCTTTTTTTATTGGAAAGGATATACTTCAAGGGTAGTTTGATGAGTGTCAGGTTCTGATTATGGGATCTATGACAAAGTACCGGAACTCTTTAATTCTTAGGAGCAATTGGACGATACTTTTTCGATGTATAAAATAAATAAGAACTATTCACTGAAAATCAAGAAATAAACAAAAATTTTACCAAAAAAAAACCAACGTCTAAAAAAAAAATTCCAAAACAAAGCACTAAAAAGTAAAGAAATAATTGGCGGAAACGACACGATTGGCGCAGTGCGCTGTAGCACGGTTTCTAGCCCCGATTTCCGTAGTGTCCCGGGTTCGATTCCCGGTCGGGTCAATTCAGGAAACGATCTTTTCTGAATTGACTCGGGTCTGGGTGTGCTGGGAGACGCCCCTGGCTTATTTCCTTGTGTGATACCTCGTAACACAGGGATATTAATCCCTACTTCGAGACCATTACAAATGGGGGGGTTGTCTGGCGCATATTTATATATATATATATATATATATTTAATTGCGTATTCTTCTAAAACTTATAAGATAATATAATTTACCTACGTACAATTATTGTTATTGTTGGAGTCAGTGTCAGCCAATGTACGTTACTAACTACCTACATACATACGTAAACGTGATATGTAAGAAATAGGTATATTGTAGTGTTTCGTTGGCCGACACAGACTCCAACAATAACAATAATTGTACCTACATTATATCATCTTATAAGTTTCAGAAGAATACGCAATTATTTCTTTACTTTTTAGTGCTTTGTTATGGAATAGTTTTTTTTGAAGTTGGTTTTTTTTTGCATCGTGAAGTTACGAAGTCTACTGAATCTATGTTAAAAAAACATTTTCAATACATTAATGGCGTGTGTGAATTTATAATGAGAACCGTCTTAAGCAATCCCATGTTCAGTTTTTTCACGGGTTATCGACTATTTTATTTATAAGACTTCAAAAAAGAAATTCGGTAAAATATTTGCAAATTTTTGCGTAGTCGTCATTTGAACTTAAAAAAATGCATTCAAAATCAACCAAAATGTTTCCTACCAGTGACAAAGACAGTCCTAACGAACATGCATCAAATATTTTGTGAGAAGTAAACAACTCTTCTGAAGCCTTATTATTAAGTAGTAGATAGGTATTAAATGTGTGTTATATCAACTCTTAAAAGGATTGGAATATATCTGTAATCGGTGGTCCTTTTAATAAATTTCTTTAAAAACCTGAAATCCAGGACAAACGTCGTCTCTTTTAGTAAAATAAAACTGGTTTAATACACTAATTTGTGAAAAAATAAATTTAAGAAAGTAAAAGTTTTCAATTCTCAAATTATAAAAGTGCATTTTTCTTTAATCAACCGATAGAACAGGTTGCTCGATTTATGGCCATTACTTAAAAAGTTAGGAGAGTCAATCTACGACCTCATTTTGAAGACTGCCTTCTTGATTGTTGGAATTGTAACTACGTAGGTATTATCATAATTGAAGATTTCTTGATATGTGCATTTTATCTAATCTCTCCACGTGGAGTCATGAGCTGGATTGCAAGACTTTTTTCTAGCCCAGTCGCATGCCATAAAATATGTTTCTTGTTTATAGGCTTATACTAATACTAATTTCACTTTCATGTGAAATACTTACGCCGTAAAATATAAATAAATTGTAATTTTTAGTATGTTCTAAAAATTACAATTCCGATGATATTTATTAGGATTTTGCAAAAAGTTCGTATTAGTTGCAAGCAGTGTAGAGTTGTATTGGATTTTCACCTCAATAATAGGGGCTTATAAACCAACAATTAAACTTTTTATTATTCACCCTCCCGCCGATTCTTGAGAAGCGTGACGTCACGACTAGAATGAAGTTGGCGCGCATGCGTACGTCAGTTACGCGAGCTGCGCTTGCGCGTTCGACGGTTTATACGGCGGTGCTGTAGTCGTGATCCGATTAACAACGTTGGTTTCTAACAAATACCTTTTACCTTTTATAATTTAATATACGTTTGTTAATTTATGAAGTGCATCGTATAGCTTGATTTTACAGCCTTTGTGTTTTTTGAGCAACTGCAACCTTGCCGATTATTTTTTGTTTATAAAAAGTTTGATTGCCTCGGTTGCAGCGATATATGATTAGCATTACGAATGCGGAAAGAATTATGTTTTGCAACAGTGAACACTGTTTTCATCCAATTTGAATAAAGGATCAAGATTCTAATCCGCTCGGGTCGTAGTATACTTCAATTAATCCCGTTCTATTTGTGTCCTGTCCCGTTCCCTACTCGTTCCCCTCCACGTGCGGCTGTGTTCAGTGCGTTTGGCGTCCCTTTCGCACGCGTGCGCTCATTCACGCGGCCCGTCTAATATTTGTATCGGGAATTCGGGATAGCGCGCTCGCAGCTGTCAAATCAAGCGATACGCCGCTAACCCTCGCTACCTAAAATATTTTGTGATCTTAATTTATTTTTTTATCTTGCAGTGTCTTTACTTGTGTTTGTCACGTGCAAAAACAATGTGAAAAGTGGTTGTTAATAATTTTCTTAGTAACTTGTGTCCTTTCTGACTTGTACAAAATCGATGTGCGACGCAAAATGTGAGGTATTTACCCTCGAAGTGTCGAAGTGCAAAGTGATGAAGGTGCCTGATATGTGATAGTGGACCCTTTTAATCGAACACTCAAAAAGGATACATTGAGAAAAGAAAATGCGGATCAAGACCTTCAACGATTATCGCCCGAATGGTAATTTGTCTTATCCTTCCTGCTAATTCAGTATTTATTTGGGTCATTTACACACGCCAATGCATTGGTAATTATGTGGGTATATAAAAAATACTACTTGAAATGGATACTGTAAAAAACTTGGTATGACATTGATTACACTCTTATGACATACAAAATTACACATCACTTAACTAATACTAGATGCTACTTTGCATATAAATTTGTTCAACACACTTAGCATCAGGAGTTGATTATCCTCAATAGTATGTAGCTATTAGATTGGATGCACTGACTGACTAAAACCTCATTTTAGTTAGCATTCTTATCCATGAGGTGCTTGTTCACACTGACAAAATTTATTGAAATATTTGTATCTATGATGATGCATGGAAAACATTCTGGTGAAGGTAAAGTGGGATCATTTTGACATACCTATTTAATTAACTAGACACTTAAAAAACAACAAAAGCTAAGTTTTATCAATATTTAAACAGCCTTTCTTAGTAAACATGAGGTATAAATACTTATCTTTATGAATGTTAATCGAGTAAGGTCTACGAAAAAGTAGATGTATAATAATAACAAAAAAGTAAAATGTTTGAATATGTTTACAATCTGGTATGTATTGCGTCTGAAAATAGCACGATGGGAACAGGAAAATCAAAGATCAATTTGCAATGTTCTTCAAACCTTATGTAGAATTCCATTTTATAGTTGGGTATTGCAATTGAATTGACTGTGTGAAACGGGGCTTACGTTCTCTAATGATTTAAATTGCGATGACTTGTCCCGGCCTCTCATTGGTGCAATCGAGACGAGGCCGGGCGCGGTTTCATCACGCTCATAAATACAATAAAACTCGAGTTATCCTCCATATGGTCGTCCGTATGGACCAGCACAATCAAAAATAACAACCTCCTCTCCACATTCCAGATTTTAAACGTCTCTATTCTTAACGGGATCATTTAAGTATTTATGGTATACTAGGTACACCTATATCGAAACAGTTTCATAATTCCTATTTCCTTAATTTGGAATCTCGTTCTCTAATCTTTGCATTGTACCCATCGTAAATAAACTTTGAGAAAGACTTGCCTAGATGTTACTGATAGTAAGAACTTACTTAGTAATGCACTTGAGAACAAAAACCATTTTGAGTCATTGGTTTAATCTGAACATTGTTTTGGGAACCATCGTGATCGACGATTTTTTTAAATTTTTAACTTTGTAAACGTGAATCGCTAAAGCCATGCTATCATGAGATTATTCTACAGTCACACTTGAATGGGAATCTCAACAATAGATCTCATCGGAAGTTGGTATGAAGATTTTAATAGTTTATTCAACAGCCTGCATTGTACACGTAACAACTCTGTTTTTAAATATTTATGGAGAAGCATTGTCATTCAACGTATTGTATGATAACGTTCGTAGCATTGTAACATTATGTGTCATGTTAACAGTTCATGTTATACTAATTTTGAACTCTTTAAAATTCTGCACATACGTTCCAATTGCTTTGAGGCTCAAGGGCTATGAAGGATTAAATTGACCAATTACTATAAAAAAAAACAATGGACGTATGATCCGAATCCTAGCGATGAAATAAAGTAAAACATGATACGCCAGTCGCATTAAAATCAGTCGACGACGCACGTCCAGTCAACATTTGTAGGATTTCCGTAGGCACGAAGGCACATTTTGTAATCAAGCTATACGCGGCCAGAATTATTAGACACTTGGCTTGAAAGCTTATACGTAGGTAAGTCTTAATGCTTGCAAGATTCTGAATATTTTGGTCTTGTGCGTGAGTCACTTGGTAATAAACTTCCTGAATCAAATGCATCACTTAGCTATATAGCCTGTCTGAATCGGGGCTGTGAAATTATAGTTGCTTATATCTTCGTTAGTTCAGATAAGGTTTCTGCTGTTTAGTTAACGGGTCAGGCAACTGAAACATTATCTATGTCTAGTCAAATCATTTTCTTCAATCATAAATGTTACGATAAAAAATAATGATAAGTGAATCGTTCCCTGCAACACATTTTAAAAGATTACCCGTGTGTGTGCACTGTGCAGAGTGCAGACGGCCTCACAATTAAAGTAGGTACGTAACATTGCAGTTTCAAAATGGCCTTTATTATATTGGGATAAGGTATGTATGTTGGAGTGTACAATTATACCCTTAACGGTGACTGTCTACTATCGACTAAACGTTCGTTTTCTTTTTTATTTCTTTATCATCATTTCGTTCATTTGATTAATTACAAGGATGGACAGTTTAAATTATTGACTCGTGCTTAGCCCAACTACAAGGTCTTCTTTTTTATGTTCTTTAAAAACAACGTCACTCATTGCTTGCGGATTTAACAAAGTACCTACTATACTGATGAGAGTTTATTAACTTCCGCACACACCTTGTTCGATGTCTGGCTGTGCCACCGCTACTCTTGCTTGACTGCGTTCGTAGTCCAATCGATGCCACCCTCAGCCGACTGCGGTATAAGTACCTACCTACCTGGGCGACTACTTCGGTGAAAAATTACGAAGTTTCGTGAAACTTTTGAAGGCCAAATTGCACACAAAATGTAGTGTGATATGAATACGTTTCATGTCCGTATTTTGAAGAATAAAAAAGTATGATGATTGGAATCCTGAAAAAATAACATCAAGATCGAACTGTAAGTATCTTTTCTGTACGCCTATTCCGTATTCCGCTACTATGGGTTAAAATACATTAATATTCGAATATAATATTTGACGTATAATGTAACAGCAATATAATAGTAGATACCTATTCATCATTCTATTTCCTTATTTTTAATGGCAGTTACATAAGTCACCAAATTCAACTAACCTTTTTAATATGTAGAAATTATACTCCAAGTACAATTACGTCCACCCATCGTCCCACCAATAAGGTATAAGTATTGCATTATATCTATTCCTAATTTTACGACTGACTGCTTTTCTCATTAGTGTGCGTATCACACGCTTGCGGAGATTCAGCGAAAGTATTCACAATACGTTATGGCACGGTCGAACAGCTGCGAGCAGGTGGGAACACATCGACCTTAGCGAATGGTGTTAAAGTCAACATTGTAATAACAATATATTGCTAGAAAAGTTTATGACACTTTCCTTTTGTTTCAAATCCTTGGAAGTGGTGTTAGTACTCGGTATGCTTGACTTTTCTTTCATTTAGTTCTCGTATAAGCCATAAATCACTCGCAATACTCGTGAGTTTTTCCGTACTTAGAATCTAAATGAAACGGAGGTAACTTTTTGTAACACCCTAATTCTATTTCGCGTAAGAGGTTCAAATCTATTTCAGTAGCGAGTGCAGACAGTGGCTAGACGCGCATTTGATTATCCCTTTGCCTTTCTGTAGGTATGTTTATACTAACATTTGGATACCCAATTACTTCACCTTGTGTCTAGGTAGGTCTGCACGCGGAGCTGCAACGTTCATGAATTTTACAAAACTGTACAGCAATTCGTTGGTTTCATGAACCTTGCTTTGTTTTATTTGTTACATTACTGTTTCAAAAGGGTCTATAATTGGCTCTCCTAAAGTTCTTTACCGAAATTGTTCTTTCTACCGATTAATTATCCGAATGATCACTCTTCCTAAAGTTTTCATTCGTACAATTTGAAAAAAAAAATATGATTAATTAGTTAAACATATTCTAGTTATCTATCTAACCCACCTGAGGCCGTTGGTTTAATACCCATCCATGACAAACATACATGTGACGAACATTTGTTTGTTTTGTAAGTGTCAAGGTGTTATTATCTATTTAAGTATGTATTTAGAAATTTTTGACTATGTTTATCAGTCTCTGACACCCATTAGTACAAGCTTTGCTTAATTTGTGGTCAGATGACCTTGGTGTAATTTGTCCAAGATATTTATTTATTCAATTATTTGAATTACTCTCCGATGATGGAAAATATCGATAAAAAACCAAATCAACCCGGATAACGGCGGAGGGCTCACCAACTACCCCGTTGGGTTCTAATACCATTGGTAAAAAGTGGGCCTCTGAGTGCTTCGTTCACCATGACGACACAGTCACTTGCCTCTGACTACCCCGTTTGGGATAAAGTCGTCATGGTATGTATGTTGAAAATAAAATATCGAAGTATTATTTAATGAACACAATTGCCTATCAAATGCTCAAGGTACAATGTTATTAAATTTTCCTCAAGTCATAATTTAATGTGAAGGCTGATAATTTAAAAAGAGAAATTTAAGTCGCCCCTAAGGCAGGCCATGCTATTCCTCTGCGCGCCAGGAACCCATAGCGCAATACCCGGGAGAGAGTAACTTTATTTTGTCACAACACTTCAATAAAATGGGCACATACTTGATATATGCCACGAAAGGAACGAGCAGAAGCTGCATGCTGCTAAGTTTCTAAATACTAATTACTGACCAGTACTCTTAGTAATACCTTCAAAATGCATAGGGAAGATAGTAGCAGCGAGGTTTTTTTATTGATAAAAAGTTCTCATCTCACTCAAGTATTTTGGCGTCTGAAGATAAATACACCCGACATTGTTAACTACGGCCTATTCAGTCCAAAGTAATGGTCACATTCTTCGTACCTACCTTACTAATTGAATTAGGTTGTTTGGCTGAAATGTCACCGATCAAGATAAAGCAAACGGGAAAACGTCCGCTACCAAAAAAGGCATCTTACAAAACTCACAAGGTGCTTTGAGTCCAGGTGAAAAAAGTATGTAGTGCATCTGTCCTCTTTGCTCAATTTATAGTGCTACATTAATAACTTAGAGGATTTTTTGTAGCAAATTGGCTATGGGAAAAAAAATCAAACATGTCCTAAATCGAAAACCATTTCGTGGTATTAGTATTTTATACCTTATTTTAAATATTTAACATTTTTAAAGGCAAAGGATGTGGGATATTTTTAATTAAATAAGTTAGACCTTCATTTGACCCCAGATAGGCAACGTACGCAAAGAGTACATTAATAACAGTTTTGGGTTCATATTGGACTCTTGACGGTAATCAAATTGACATCTCACAATTGAAACCTATTGGATCGTATAAACGTTCCTTAACGTGATTGGGTGATAATCTATCCATCAACCAATCAAATGACGCGATCTGTATCATACGTGAGATTTTTGGCTAGGTGATAGAATCACATGGTAAAAATAAATGAAATAAAAGAATTAAAAGGTTTATTTCCAAATCTAATACAATTCCTTATTGATGAGTCTCCCCGTTGAGTAGTCATAGACACCCGTTGAGGGAATGGCTCGCTACTTTCCTTAGTACAGTGATTTGTAAATTTAAAAAAAGAAAAGAAACAAAATACTTTAACTATTATAGTAATACAGAGATTGGTTCTCCAGTTCTCCACTCAATGCGCGCGCGCGTGTGTGTTTGTGTGTGTGTGTGTGTGTGTTTGTGTTTTTATGTGTGTTTGCGCGTGCGCGCATGCAGAATGTGTGTCCTCGTGTTTTTTTTTATAAGTTAGCTGTTAGATCTACGAAATTAAAAATAAATTTTGGGTTCGGATGAGTAGAAACCACATACAGTTATGTAACCCTTGTGAAAAGTTCTTCCACTCTTCTCTCAAGTAAGTGTATATAGCCAAATGGTTACTTCTATTCAACACGAACGTAGCTTCTTAGGGTAAATGTTTAAAATTATATTTACCCTGTTGTGGATGAAGGATGATTGACAGGCATATTTCCTTTGGGCAAATGTGGTACAAACTTGGTAGAGGATAGCCACACGGTCTTTTCTTCTCTTATTCTGAAATGATTTATGCAACGGCGTTCTCTTGTGTTCTCCTCGTGACTGAGAAGTGGAGGATTTCCTTCACCGAAAAAAAGGCCGTATCTGTAAAATGGAGGTAATCCTCCACCTTGGCACGCTCGTATTTGAGCCGTTCCCTTCCTTACTCCCCTACCTGTCTTAGTGAGGCCATTAAATCGTTCACTGTTTGGTAGGCTGTATGGTTACAAGTCGCCCTAAACGGCGTGTAAAATAATAAAAGGAAGAATTTAGTCCTTGAAATATTGCTGATTCAGGTGTCACAGAGTGATATTTGGGTGTTATTTAACGTGAATTACGCGTTTTCAATTCTAAAACTTGGAAAATATAATGCTATTCTTCGAAAATATGATCTACTTTTCGAGGACTGTGGGCAATTTGAGAGTTTTGTTATTGAATTCGACCTAGGAGCTTTAACTTAGGTGCAGTATAACAGCTTCATTTTAATCTTGCAGATGAAATAACTTATAAAAATAAATAAAAAGAAAAAAGAAAATAGAAATAGGAAGAGGAACTGATGCAGAATTAGGAATATATAAAAGAAAGCCACAATTCATAATAAAAATGGATTACAGTTTTTAAACACCGAACGCCAAAAAAAACCCCTGTCTGTCAAGTGGGGGATTTCATCCTTCACAGACTAGACTTGTCTGACACAGTTGAGTGGACGGTGTTTTCAGATAGCAGATTTTAAATTCCCCCGGATGAAAAATATTTTTCCACAAGGTGAAATTATTGCTGTGCAAAGTAATTTTTCATAATACGTTGTTAATTTATGCCCATTGCCCCGACGGGTAGGCAGGACTTCAAATAGCCATTCGCTATAATCCGAACCCTCTCAGGTAACTACGGCTTTGTTTCAGAACTTGGCAAAATAAATTGTATCTGAAGTCTACTTCTCACATTCTCGTGTGATGCTACATGATAAACGGCGAGCTCTGTTTCAGCCGTAAGTGCAGTAAATGAGTAATTTTCTCCTCATTATTTATTTGCCACGAATCGGGGAAAAAACAATGTCGGAACACTAAGCGTATTTATGACGTCATGAGTTTAAAATGTTAAAAAATTATAAATAATGAAAAGGTCCTTAAAACATCTAAAGTTATTGGAAAAAAATATAAAAAATACCTTAAAATTTGTTCACATACCCAATTATTTATTTTTTGTATGAATAAATAGTTAAATAATTAAATGCAAAATATATTATTGAAATGAATTTTGTAAAACATGTAGCAGCCATTACAGATGAATCACAATTTATACTTGGTCTGCAAAATGCCTCGACCAGTACCTATAGGTACTCGTAGATAAGATACTTACAGCTATTATAAGAGGTACAGTCATAATGAAAGTTTTATTGTTATTACGTCTACAGACGTTCACTATACCATAGAAAATGCACAGACGTAATACTTTTCACCGCATTAACTTGAAACTTGTTCGAACTTCCATTTTAACTTCAATTTCCAGACCTGAATATGTATAAAGTTATAAATCTGTTTAGGGAGTTAGCTATTAACATACTTTGAGAGAAGAGAATAAGAATTTGCAAGTAAATACTTTTGATATAAATGCTTTTTAAAATTAATTCTTGATTTCTTGACAAATAAATCAATTTGGACTAGTTAGAGCTACTAGATGGATTTTACTAAAATAATCAATAAAATTATTGATCTGGGCAAGAACGTAGCGACGTCGTGGTCGAAATGCATGATTGAATATTGAACGTGTTAAGGTCTACGTAGATCTAGTTCACGCTAATAGAACCGTTACACAGAGTCTATCGGATCTCGGGTGGGAGTGGATGAGGAAACTCGTCATTACCACGTAGGTTACGGCGCTGTTAAACTCGTCATCCATTAGGCTTGAGCAGTTTTGGCAAATGGTACGTTGGATTGGAATATAATTTACGAATCGTGACCATTCAGTCCAACAAGACCTTCCTGACCTTTAAATGAGAGCTAACCAATTTTAATTAAAGTACTAGATACTTTCAGGGTTTTTTTTATAGGATGTCCTCTTTCGTGCCTATCGCTCAAGGTCACTCAAAGTTGCACGGCCTTTTCTATAGTCATTTGCATTTCAGAATTAATTCAGAAGCTACTGAACTTTGAGTAAGGTTTTAGGATTCGACGGTTATTTTTTCCCTCCACAGAGCAACTGAGAGATGGTAACCAAAGATACTAAACTACGATTGACTGAAAAAATGCTACTGTAAAACATAATACTACCACAGTGTTAAGAATTGAAAGACTGTGATACCACTATGATACTTTATAATCTTCATATTTATTATACCCAACGACACTACAATACAAACAAACTGGACTCTTGCTGGTTTTCGAGCAATTTCATTTTCAATTTCATGAATTGCATTAGTTTTACTTTATATGAACGTTTGACTCGATTCTGTTCCTTGGGCGGGATCTAGTTTCCTCAATACTAAAGGAAAAACAATATGAACAGCTCAAACTAGGCTATAATATCACAACAGTATTCAGTTTCATTGATCGTGCTAGCACCATGGCTTATAGAGGTCACCCTTTTCTGCCGGAAGATCGTATGAATAACTAGCCTTCCGCTTTGTGTGTCTGTGATTTACTTCATTCAACTCTTTCATGAGGCCTTCTTAGCACAATCATGTAATCAACGGAAAAGTTATTTTTTTTTGTTTACCTGATAATAAGCCAAATTATGTGGATTGCAACATTATCCCATTTGAAGCTAACTCTTATTTTTTTATTATTCAACGCTTGTAAAGTTCCTTGCCTAAAGTCCAGAATTCATTTGACGTGTACGTGCTTTTTGATAAGATTAGTCAGGTGTTGATACACGTGAGTATTTCTAAGAAAATCATTATTTTGAAGAAAATTTTTGGCTGCTTAGTGTTAAGATACAATTAGTTGAGGTATTAGCTTTTTACTATCTGCAAAAGGTTTTGGCTGTAGTAAATAACAAGTATGAGAACATTACGCACGTTGTTTTCGGCTCCCATCGTTTTCATATATTTAAATATCCTAACTTATTTGGCGTACAGCGATGAATCACTCGTTGCGTGTTTTCCAGGAAAACTCCGGGGATCGAGTTTGAGATTAACGACTGAGGGGACTAACGCCCCGTGTAGGTAACCACCCCGTACTAAGGCTTGATTGTACTTTAACACGTCCATAAACAGATATAGACGGGCTTTAGTGGGCAATTCTAAATTCGTGTGAGGGAATGAGTTGAACTGACTTAGAGGGATGGTTTTTCTTATTCAAATCTGTTTTTTCTTTTGTTGAGTCATAAAATAGACTTGAGTTAAAACTGAAGGTTTTACTCATTTAACCGGACGGGCAAAATGTGGTCGTTAATATAAATTAAAATATCTCTCTGCTTCAAATAAAATTACATTATAAATAGATTGATATTTATTATAAGTATAACACACCACTTACTCAATAAATAAATATCTGGGACAATTTACACTAAGATCGTCTGACCCCAAACTAAGCAAAGCCTGTACTATGAGCGTCAGAGACAGATACACATATTTACATATTTCTAAATACAAACCTAAATAAATAATAACACCCAGACACACAACAAACACAAATGGTCGTCACATAAATGTTTGTCATGGGTGATCGAACCCAGGACCTCCGGCGCTAAAGACAGGATCCCTGCCATTGCATAATATAAACCTTACTTCTATGTTACATAAGAGTTATAAACCACGGTGGATTATTCCACCCGTCATTGAGCCCACTGTTTCCGTTCACCTTACGGGAAACTACGGAAAACCACAGCTGAATAAAGGCATTATTGTATTCTTGCTGATGACAGACTACTTTCGTACGTTTCCGTAATAATATTATCTCTGGGTTTGAGCGAGACTTCAAAAAATGTTGTGTTATATCAAAAATCCGCCAACATTTTAGGGCTCTGTTAAATCAAACTTATCACAACCCTCTCACAACCAAAAAAAGCTTTTCTAATATTAGGATATTGCGTGTGAGAACTACCTTGACCTTTTGCAAGTTCCAAACTTAGTTCATGGCTAGTCCTAGTAACTAACCAAATCTAGACCGCAAAAATCAGAAAGAAATACTTGACATTTTCATTTTACGTTAGTTTTAATTTACTAGTGCGTAATGTAGTCCTAATCTGCAGTACTTTCAGAATTACTAAGGTGTTCGTCGAGAATAAGGCTTTCGTTTAGAAAGAAGACGATTTTTTCAGGAACCCTTCAAGGTTATGGCTAGGGGAGGCGACCCCTCTTACCCTCGCTTGTCTGCATCGATCATTCTTCCATATAACTGGTAAGCCAAATCTATCCCTAAAGCCGTTTGTTTAAGGCTTATTTTTGATGATTGGTAGTGGTTTACCGTGAGGTTAACTTTATTAAAGTGTCCGAGTACACCCTGCGAAAACATAGGATTGTAGTAAGTTTGTTGCAAGCCTATACCTTTTTGTAGTTGTATATAAAACGGATATTGATTTCCCAGGAAAAGTCAAGAGCTTGCAGCTAGGTATACTGATGAGCAGTAGATGGTGTGGTTACCTTTATCCTAAATGTGAGTCTACCTGCGGACATTTTGAATAAATATATCTAGAATTTTACGGTTTTATATCAAGAAAAAAATTTGCTTATCCACTGGAATTTTTCATAATACTTAGACTTATGTTCTGATTTTAGAAATAAATATTTTTTCTTGCTTATTCTTCTCTTTACGTTTTGTTTCGTACCTTCTATGAATTCCACCCGCATATAGGAGATTGGGAGCACAAAAACTCCCTTTATTGACGAGCGCGATACCGCCGCCGTAACGGGCGTGTCGTGTTGCGTGCGGTTTAATTAATATCATTACTCCCCCTATGGAGTTTACATTTTTAACTGATGACGTAGCTAGTATCATTTTTTAAGCCCTCTTCTCCGTACGTGTGCAAGTAGGTATGCATTTAAAGCAGCAATTATTATAGCACGCGGATGATGATAAAACTACACATGCCAGGCGATTATTTGATAGCGTAAGGAAAATATTATGGAAAACTTAATGGAGAAATTAGAATTTTATCAAATTAATTTTATTGCAAGATTTTCACCCGATTAATACGAATTTAAGTCTGATTTTGGGCGTAAGTGAATCTTATTTATTTATTTCATATTAGGTTATTGATTACATTCAGATCTTTCTACACCACTAACTAAATGCTTATCATTAACCATATAATTTTTCTTGACCTAAAAATTATCTACCACTAAAATGGTATATTTGTTTGTATTTTTATGACTATTGGCGTGGACGTGCGGCCAAATTAGTGAATGCAACCACTACGGTCTTATTTTTTTTTTATATTGCTTTCTGGTTAATTAACCACACTGAAGAACGCAAATATTTTGATGGTAATGTACCTATATAAAAAGAATACGCAAACAAAGTGATGCTATAAATTAGGAAGGTCATAGTTGATATAATGGCAAGTTTGATCTATGAACTACCTTTCTGAAATAAGAAGAAAGTGCAGAAGCACATAACGAAATGTGTCAACAGGAAACAGTTTTGAAATGTTGCGACAAATGGCAAATGGCATTCATACAAGCAACATGCAGCGAAGTAGTCTCACTTTCAACGTGCAAGTGTTGCGTCCACATGAATAAGGAATAAGAGTTTCCTCTCTGCAAACAATAAATCGTGCCGTTCCCTGGTCGTACGCAGGGCTGGCGCGGCGCCAACTTTTCCTTGCAATTTTACAGCCGCCCGACTGGTTCGATATTTGGACACGTTGCAGACGACGTATAGATGCAGATGGCAATAACCTATCAGTTTTATTACTTTTAGTAGCCGTCGTGATTTAGTGTACTTTCATACAGTTGTCAGGCCTTCCGCAGTTCTAGCTTTGAAGTCTAACAGTTTGATGATATTTTAATTACGAGTTTTAACATGCGCATTGAGATCTCCTAAGTTAAATGGTTGGATATTAACATGGTTATATTATTTTTAAACGGTACACACTTCTTGATGCCGACAACTGTCGATATTCTCATTAGAATATTCAAAAGACAAAAATGTCACGTGCAAATTATTTGGCCCAGTTTATAGCTGCTGTGAAATATGGTGTAATTTAGAGCGAGGTTTTAATTAATCCGCACACCTATTGTCTTGCCTGCAGACGGGCTTCAGAGAAAATATTTAAAGAAGCGCGTGAAATTTTATGAAGAAAGTTGACTTCAACCTCTAGTGATTTTGAATGACTGATAACAAGTTTGCTGTTCGTTAAAGAGCGAGGTATTGTGTTGTCGCTGTGGAGGTGAGGTCCGCCGGAGCATGAACACAATGCGGCGTAAATAACCTTGTTATTAGCTGGGTAGATAGTAATTATCTCGTAAAATGTGCAAATAATGAGCAAACCTCGCCATAATGGTGGCTTGTAAGCAGGTTTTATATATTTAAAGTGGTCGTTGGGTAATAAAAATGATTTAAGAGTTAGCAAGAGCGCACATATCGCACTTACGTGTACAAATGTTAAAAATAAACGAAAGAATTCGATTCCGGCGCTCTGACGATAGAAACCAGACGCTGCGCTTGACAGCTCTCATTGGGTGTGAAGTTTCTGATAAATTTTTGAGATACCCAAACCAATAGAAGCATCCGAAAGTACTTGACATCGTTTTTATGAAAGCCGCTATTCATATTGACTTCGCAGATAGCTGTCGATGCTGCCATATCTGTTTGACTGACGATGCATTTTAAAACTTGTTCACGTGTTATACGAGGAATGATCGTCTGTCAAGAAGATCATTGTCTTGTCTTTTGTTGAAGTATATGTCAAACGGTTTCAAGTGGCCTTACATTTCTTATGTCATTCATAAGAATGACCTCCCATTAATCAGATGAAAGCATGGAATAATAGACGTGTCGAGGATTCTTAAAAAATGTGTCCTTTTACATTCAGTCAATCCGTTTTGGTTAGAACAAGTTCAGCTCGATCTTTTCTGTTCGAAAACAAAATTGGAAATCATCATTGGTATGTGGGCGCAGCAGTCGGATGTGTTGTTTGCATAATTATAAGATAATAGTAATGATTCATGAAACTTATAGTGCCTTTTTATGTGGGCCGCATGACCATACATTTGCACCTGGCAATTATGTTCTGCGTTGAAGGCAGGTGCCAAATTCTGGGCCTGCCAATGTATGACGGCGCAGGCGCATAAGAGACATGGTTATTTTCAGACATCGGTTAAAACGATGTCTAGGAATTTGAGAAGTATTAAAGATGTGAAACATTCAACATTGTCGAGATAATTACTGACTCATATTTGACAGGATGTGTGTACGAGTACAAGGAGCTAGGAACTTTATCTCTGAATAGTAAAATAATAAACAGAGTTGTCTCAGGCAACTTGTCTGCATATTAGTTCACATATCTTTCATGTGTTTGGGGAATTGCTTCCGGAAGATTTGTACTTGAAAATTTGTGTTAAATTTGATAAAATAATACATTCTAACATACGTTTATACTTCATACTTACCGTGTGATGACTGGTCTGGTCGCCAGAAATAAAAGTAAAAATTTAACAATAAAAACGAAGACAATCAAGATTTTTTCCGTCACGGTTCTTGGTTACTCAAGAGTACGCAGCAAATGATAAAAAATATGGCATTATATTCTTAAAAAAGGATCCTAAGTATCAAGTTATTTTTATCTAAATAAAACCTACGTTTTTTACTCAACCATACGAAGAGTGAAGTGTCATAACGTTATTCCAGCGGCTAATCAAAGTCGCATAACATTAGTATCGTGGGAAGATTCTCATCCATTATTTGAATCCTATCGCGACAGACGCCATTTGGTTTTATCATAACAATTAATCACAAGTTTTCTTATAACAAGGCTGGTTTTGCGACGGTTGACAAATAAGGCAAAAATGTAGTGCTATTGCTTAAAACAGTACCTACTGCTGAGTAGAGGTCAAGGACTGATCACCGAAAGTCATTTCGTCGAAAGCCATTCATCCACCGCCATATTATCGAAGGTCCACTTCATCGATGGGCTATTTTACCGATATGGTAAAAGTCAACCTAGTAAAAATGGTAACAAATAGGTCTGCCTTTTTAGAATTTCATCTGGCTACAAAAATTGCAGAGTTTCTTAATTGCCCAACGAAGCAGTTGCACAATTAACTATAGAGTCGACATAACTAACAACAATAACAAAATATTGAGTACCATTAAATGTATCACTTTTTTACAGTGAGATTTCCGATTATTTTCTATTGTATTCTACCACTACTCATGTAAAAGGTATTTGTTAAATCCAAGGGTAACTCAACTCATACAACGATTACTCTTACAAATCAAAATATTGTCATTGCATAGCTTCATCAGTGGTTTCCTTTTTAGGAGCATAGACAACGTAAGCTTATTTTTTTTTCAAATGCTAGCCATGCCTTATGGCTCGCGTCATTAATGGTTATACAGTCAACACATCTCAAGAAATGCTTTGTTACTAACGCAGTAAAGGTCGTTTCCCCACTGTTCTGTTACGTTTGATGTATGGTTGATTGTACATATACAAATATACTAACGTCAGATGGGGGCGTCGAGGTAGATGTCGTCCACATATGGGTATCTGAATCATTCGGAATGAGATCAGTCTATTCGAAGTAACATGTAATCAGCATGAAGATAAAAAAGACAGCTATGAGTCTATATGTCTTTGAGTCTTCACTTATATCTTAAATTGTTTTCTCTGTAGGTTTCTTCGCTTTGCTTCATCATCAGAGGATTTTTGTTACAGTAACGTGAGCAAATTTCGTGTTTTCAAATGAATGAGGGATCAAAGCAGTTTTGTTTTACAAGTTAATTAGGCTACTCAGGTAAACAAAATTAATTAATTTGAAATTGTTTTCTGTCATTTTCGTTAATGTCAACATTGTCAACTCAGAAATTGTCAGTTTTATAAAACACTGTTTTCTTGAAAAAAAGTTGATTGGTAGGTATAACTATTCATCATAGCGTGATAGTGGTATTCGAAGTCTAATTAACGACGGATGGATATCTTTCTTATTATCTTAAGAGATCGGTCTTTGTCAGTAAAGATAAGCATGCCATTCTTAATAGGATTATCGTGAGATAAGTTCTTAAAAGTAACCTCACATACCAACTCAACCGCACAACTTAGTTTAAACTGCATTACATTGCATTCGTTACTTAATATTACAGTAGTTCATGTAATTCGAAAAAGTTATTTGATAATTATCTATATTTCGAACTGGTGGCCCCTTCACAAGCATGCAACCGTGTATTTTTTTGGTCTTTTGTTTGTATTCTTTTTACTCCTATGTCATTGCATTATATCTCTAGCATTTAACATCATTAAAACGCAATAATCTTGCTTGGAAATTGTACCTAATTGTAATTTCAGACATTATAACAATCGGAGTCACTTACTGATTTGGATTTTGATTGCAGTTTTTAAAGTTTTTTTACGGCCTTAAAACTACCAAGTACTTATATGAATTTTTAAATGCGATGGAGAGAACTCCCTTGTTTACGAGAAAATACTTATTTAGATGACTGTTATAAATATCTTTTTTATTTTCAAGCGACACGTAATTGTTTTGACATTTTAAAGTTTGCTTTTACGAATAAGGCGCGAACTCTCGCCAAAATCATAAACTCCGTCATGGTCAAAGGCCTACTCCTCCTAAACGGATGGGCAAAAAACCCTGAAAAATATATATACTAAACTTAGACATGTTTGCATTTTTTTGAAAAAAGGTCTTTGTAAAACTTCAATTTGCTCAGGCTCCTAAACTATAAGTGTAATTTGTATAGTTTTTACAGGAAAATATTTGCTAATAAGTCTTCTTTAATCTGTACGTTGGGTTTTCAAAAGTACCTCCTGTGTCTTAAGAAAATAACATTTTTAGTGTTTTGTTACGAACGTCCTCGCGCGCGGGTGTATGTGAGGGCGACGGGCGGCAGTAAGTACCGTTTCGGTACATCAGAGGGACAGAAAATCGACGAACACATGGGCCTTAAAAACACTTCATCCTGTAATGTTTTTTTTGATGTGCAATAAAGAAAATTTTTCTTATCTTGTCTTCATCACACGAAATATGTATAGGTATATAAATGTGTTTTTAGTTTTTCACTGAGCGTAATAAACAAGAATCAGTACGGTACAGTGTGGGTACAGTTCTGCCTTGTTTGTAATTGTAATATCCCAAGATAGTTTCGTTCAGATACTAGGAATTCCACAGTGCTAAATGAATGAAAGTTAGTGAAGTAGTGAATAAATATACCAACCTTCATTTACCTAACAAAGTGTTTACATAACCCCGACGCGTAGTGGCGTGCTCAAAATCCATCTACACTTTTATCAGTGTATCTTACCGTAGATTATGTGTACTGCTCCATTCTATAGCAGTTGCGATGGTTTAGATAAAACATGTTTTTCTAGGCTGAAAATTGTTTATGCCGTCCAGCATCGTCGTGTTGAAATCACTTACCGTGTTGTTATTTAAGAACCAAGGTTCAAAATGATCGGGGTGATGCTCTTTAACCCATACAAATTATAAAAAATCACATCTAGCACCTGTTATTATCTTAGTTGTACCGGCGTAGACCTCAGGTTAAACTAGCATCACCAAATATCTTCAAAATATATAAGTATTTGAAATACAATAAAAAACAACATAGATTAGCTGCAAATGAATCTAACGTAGTAAAGTAACGTGGTCTGACGAATCGGAATAGGCCTTCTGATGGTATTTGGAGCAGAAAGTGCCGCACTGGAAACTATTTAATTGCAAACGCAGCAATGGACGCTCAAAAGGTGGAAAAACTCAGAATCACTTTCCATGCTGACCGCCCACAACTAGCCCTCATTAAATCTATTACCCCATAGATAGGCTAAACTCAGTAGTAGGCATCTTGCAGCCACTAATGATGATGATAATAATAATAATCGCCATAACTAGGACCGTGCGATGTTCGCTGTAATCACGCTAACGATGTCACCTGACAGTGACGGCTAGCACGAAACTACGGACGGTTAGGCAATAGTATTAAAAAGGCTTGTGTAAAATAAAACAACGAAGGATGAAACGGGTATAACGGGTAACGGTCTCTTATAGAATTGTTTTGCGATGATCGATTGCTTCCTATTCATATTGAATAACTAGCTTCTTCCCTTGACTTCATGCAAGAGAAAGAAAATCTAAAAAATCTAATAGTGCAGTCATCTTTAACTAAGTCTTATAGCAGCTCTCTCAATAATAGTTTTAATGTTTAATTTCAAAACAACTAGGTATGAATGCTACTATGAAATTATAATTTATTTCTTGTGTCCTCCTTTTTATTTTACCTACTGGGACACGATAGTCACTTCTGTTCTTCTGCAAAAAAATTCAAGCATAATCAATACAAGTTTTTCTATAATATGCTTTGATCATCTTATATTGTTTAAGGATAAGCATAAAGAAATGGATGTTACACACAAACTACCAGTTTTTTGAGTTCAAGGCACCGTAACCAAACCGCAATTGAAGCTACAAGTGTTTGTTAGATAACGACGATAGAATAAAAAAATAAGCGATTCATTGAAAAGTGGGTCACTTGTATGTCATTGCAACGGCAGAGTAATCATCAGTAATGACGTCGCGTGCAGCAGTCGACATGACAGCAGTAGTGCATTACTGTATTTTATTATCAGATTTTAATGGTGTACTCTTCCACGCAGTTGTAAGCACACTTCGTGTAGATTAACTAAGATAATGATTCGCATATTTTATGCTTAATTTTACTAGTGACTACTTTCTCTAATTTGTTTCCTCATGAACATAAATCTTGTATGTTAATTGGAATTCAGTGTACCATAATGTATTTCCAAATGGATATGTAACATTTGGTCATTGGCGGAGTCACTTTGCTTCAAGGCCCCTGAGCTTATTACTTCAAGGCAATCAATCACTAATACCTGAAATGTTGAAGTTGTTTGCGGATATAGTAACTAATAAGGAGGAAATAAGGAGTTATGATTATGAAGTTTTTTTAGGGATGTGATTTCGCAATGATGATATTATAAGTAAATGAAATCAGAGCAGGTCCACAATAGTATTATCTTGAAAATAATCATCGCCAATGATATTGTACTCAGCACATGTTGCGCTGAGCTAGGGCGGTGCCATACTACTGTCTTACAATTGTTTCCGCTCAGCGGGTTAAATGAACATGGGAAAGGAAGGATGATCTAAGCGGAACTTGGCTCAACCATAACTTACAACTTGCCTGTTAGCAATGCTGTAAAATGTTCTTGCTAGATACCATAAATAACATCTTTTCTCCACTTAACTTAGCTCCTAAATCAATAAGTATTAAATACAATATTTTTCTTAAATTAGACATTCTGAAAGTGAAAGCTGTGCGGAGTTACTTAATAACGGAAGTTTATCTTTCATACTTAAGAGTAACCATTCGCGTAATATTTTATACACTTTTGAATCGATTATTGATGAAGTCAACACTCATACTGAAATGTATAGTTGGAGATAATTACAGACTTGTATCATTTTAGAAAGTCTAGCTGTCACTTAGACGTATAATTCTGTCGATAAACAGCAAATGTCGATCCGTAAAGAAACCAGTCATCCGAGTAATTTTTGATGCAATTAGATACTTATGTGAAAAGAAAAATAAGTTTTATAGAATTTGTAGTTAGAATATAAGTTACAATTATCTATTTAAGTATGAATTTAGAAATATATACGTTTGTTTATCAGTCTCTGACACCCATAGTACAAGCTCTGCTTAGTTTGGGGTCTGATGATCTAGGTGTAAATTGTCCCTGATATTAAAAAAACAATAATAATGAAAAACCTCAGTAGGTATATTATGACGGAAATCAGACACTAGAAGCATAAATATTGTATTTTTACGGTAAAGGCCAGTCACCGAATGGCTGTAAAACTAAAGGTTATTTTCCTTTAGTTTCGTGAAATATAGAGAGAGTAGTATGGCGAATTCAAAGTCCCCGTTATTGTCCAACTACCTTTTCTTTGACAATTTCGTTAAGGTTATTTAAACCTAAACTAACATCTGCAATAGTGGTTAAATGGCAAGCGACCCTGAACGCAGTTTCCGAGTGGTTTTATGTTCGGCCAAATTAGTTAGAGATAGGGTTGTCGGTCACAGTTCAAAATTATAGTTATTTAGCTTTTCTTCAAGGTAAGTCTTACCGCCCTTTTTTGACTAACTTTCAATCCACCTGGTACTGACAATAGTTCTGCAATTAATATTAAAAAGGAAAAGCATAGCTATATACTCGAAAATGTCCCAGATTGGCCCAATAATAAAAAAAAAATATAAAATCTTTTAATGAAGCTACTTTTGATGTCATGGCAAAAGAAAAACACAAAATACTATTTGAGAGATTGTTATTTACAAGTACTTGTCCCAAAAAATGGGTTCATTTAGTTTTCCTAAATACGTGTCTTTTTAATAAATCCAGATTGTGAATTCTATAGTACAAGTGGAATACTTATGCTGTAAATCTCATTATTTATTTACTTTACCTACCCAGCAGTGACCCTAGCAGAAGCGACTGAATCCAATCGATTTGGATGTTTGCCTCTAAAACTCTAGCTAACTGGGAAACGTAATCGATACCACACATTTTGCTATAGAAACATGCCCAACAAGAGTAGCAACTTGCAAACAATTGACGCTATTGTTTTGTGTTTCGCGTTGTTTTTTTAAATCTTACTTGATACCACGATAACCAGTGTAGTGTTCGGAACAAAAGAAGCAGTTAGCTAACACTATTCTATACTATGTAGAGTTTGAACATTTGGGTATTTATTATCATTAGGATTATAACCAAACTTGAAGTCAAGAACTAAAAAAACAATTACAAAATTGAAAACTTATAGAGGTTCAGGGTAGCTGTTCATTTACGAAAATTTAATTAACTTCTTATGTAAGTACAGCGGTGAACTAAGGTCTTTTCTTACTCGACATCTTTTGAAGCTCAAACTGAACCCTAAGGTCGTACCTTACCAAGGAGAATATTATATTGCCCACTTGAGGGCTACTCAGACGATCCCAAGTCTATTAACCAATAGGGCCCAAATAGGGCCTCCTCGAATTCGTAAACAAATTTTCATATTAAATTCAAGGCAGACGAAGAAAAATTGTAGTCGAGCTAGCATCTGGGGGCCTACTCGCGAACGAAATGTCGGTAATTTCGGTCAAACGAATGTGTCAAAAAAACCTAAACCATATCATATTCTTGAATATTTTTTTCTGCATGGTGAATCCACACTAATGTTATAAAGAGGTGAGCGTTTGTGAGTTTGTATATTTGGGGTAGGTATTCTCCGAAACGAGATTTCGAAAATTATTTCACTGTTAAAAAGCTAAATCCCTGATTGTTAATACTTAGGCGTATGTTTGTTTAGAAATAATTGGTTCTCAGCCAGAAAAATGAAGTCCACGGGGGCAAAGCCGCGAGTGGAGAGCTAGTATCATAATAAAGAGTGCAAAAATACGTGACGGTTGTTAAAATTATCTCCGTTTTCATACTAATTATGACCAACATGGTGTCAGTTTTCCCGAAACTTCGGACATTGTGTTAGTGAGTAGATCCAAAGCTTTATTGTATAAACAAGATTCACAGTTCTTCTTTGATGGTTGGCTAGGGTTAACATGCTTACTCGTATCTACGTAATAACGACTTCCTACAGAAGGGTTCGTCTTAGAGATGGCACTTTACGATTGCATTACTGCTCGTTTCCGTATATAAAGTAGCCGGTAGCTGTATGAAGCCAATTTTGATTCTCTTTGCGTTTCGTGTTGTTTGTCGTTACTCCGATGATAATATACATTCCGTAACATTTCACTTCATGAAAACAAATAGGGGAAAATATTTTTGTACCAGATTCTGCGTCAAAATGATATTTTTCATTATTTTGTGACATTTTTTACTAATATTTGTTAGTGGAGAGGATGTAAATAATTATCAAACTTGGCTTCGTGCCTCGGACGTACAAGTATTATATTATTAGACTATCAACGAGTGCCAAGGTTGGACTCGGTAGATTCATAGTAATAACCTAAGACAATAAAACGGCGTTTAAGGTCATTTCTCGAGTCACTTTCAAATATTAATTGGAAATCAATATTGTAACTAGAACAGTGAGGTGATTTGATTTAAGGCGAAGAACCGTTGCAATATCTTTTTTTTCTTTTTTAGACTATGGAATTAAACATATTTTATTGTATTATAATTTTTGAGTTTGATCTTAAGCACCAATTATACCTTTTGTTATTAGTCTAAATACTGTCCCACTGCTGGGCAAAGGCCTCCATCATTGAAATCAAGTCATCGCTACAATTGATGGGTATTGGCCTAATCACCACGCTTACCAAATGCGGGTTGGTAATCACAAACCCGGGCTATGTTCCGAAAAATCCGAAAACACTCTTTGCCTGACCTGGGAATTGAACCCGGGATTTCCGGGTTTCGGGCTGAGCTCTGAAACCACTTGGCAACGGAGGCGTACTTTTTAGGTACTATCAGATTTTTTTACCAATTTGATTTTCAATTATAGTTTGTAAGAGATAATTTTAACACTAAAGTTACAACGCAAATATTAGAAAAAGCTTTTCAAGCAACTGCCTGTATCATTAGGAGAATGTTAATTGCGACCGATCGATTTGCTATTCCTTCGGGCAAAAACACTACGATTAATTAATTGCTACTTGGCGTTCAGTACAAAATAAGTAGTGTCTTTCTTGGTAGTCATTAGATGGAGAGAGCTGGCGACACGTATTAGTGTTTAATAAGGGGAGACAGGTGGTATCACAGAGCGGTCCCAACCTCTACGGAGAACTATCAACGCATGTGGACGTAAAAAGTAATGTGTACGACTTTCTACTGGCACTTAGGTATAAAATCGATTGTTGCCTTTGACAGCCCTATTATAAAAGTCGTTCGACTAAAAAATACAAAGATTTTCTTGTGAAAACAATGTTAATGTTAGACTGGTTCTGGTGTTTAAGCAAATTAAATGAGCGAAAAGATTGGAAATATGATGTGATCTTAAGCTAATGGAAACTGTGGAAATCACAAACTGATTAAACAAATAAGCAAGCTTATTATTAAAATTTAAGAGCCAAGATAGGAAGAATACCAACACATGGTAACAACAGATAATCATATAAAATTGACTCCACAACACCGTCTTTAGTTTCACCATTGTGTCTACTTCGCGGATGGTCAATGAACAAAGTTGGGCCCAAAACGCTTCATGGTTGCAAAAACAAGTTTATCCGTTTGTTAAAACTGCGAGAAATTTGTCCACTGCTGACGCAACTAACTGTACCGTGAGCTATGTCCCCAATAATAGCCAGGGAAAGCGGTTTCTACTCATAATATTATTAGACTACATTTGCCTTTTGGGGCAGACACGTGACGAAGAATAGATGAATTGTCGTCTCCTTATGAATATTTATAACAACCAAGTCGGTTTTTTAGGTAAATAAATCACGAGGTGCTATGGTGAAATGGATTTATGACTGCTTTGATGCGAAAGTTTGCAAATGTAACCCGAACATTTTTTTAAATTGAAATATATCACTTAAAAATAACAAAAAATCAGTCAAGAAAGTTTCCCTGAGACTAAGAGTCAGAGTCTAAAGTTAGTAAGATATTACCATGACTGCTAATTTTGCGGAACGTGCAAAAAGTTGTTTACTTTACGACGCCTGTTTCAGCCATAAATACGGATTTAACGGTTTTTACGCAGCGTCTGTGTTTGTTACGAATATAGCTCAGTAAAAATGGCATTTAACGTCAGCTTTGCTCAGAAATATGTGCTCATTTTTAAGGTTTACAAATGGGTTTGCACCATTTCTATTAGCAGTTATTACTATCTTCACAAGTATCTTAATTTCTGCTTTATTGCGAGGTAATAAGTAGTGTTGCCCAAATGCAAGAACAAGACGAGACTTAGCCAGTCTTGGTCCTGGTCTTGCGCCAGTACACCTGGTCTTGGTCTTGGTATTGCGCTCCCAGTCTTGGTCTTGGTCTTGCAGCAAGAGTCTCGCTAGTCTCGCAATTACCTTTATGCCTATTGCTATTTATAAAACGTTCATTTATATCGTATAACAACGTAACAGAGTAGGTACATTTGAGCTTGAATTAACATAACCATAGTAAAGACCAACCAAATTAATAAATGTCTAAACATTTAATGAGAAATTCGAAAAGTTATATGCCACCTGGTGGGTATTGAATCCACGACCTAAGCGATCTGTGTCGATGCTCTAACCAACTGAGCTATCTACCGTGACCTACGGGAGTCAGTCTGGTACATAATAAACGTTTACATTTAATTAGCTGTGTTAAAAGATGGTTAAAACAGATAATATAACCAATTATTGACATCAACTTGACTTTTAACTTAACTTCAACAATTTTAGGAACATTATACATTATACAGAAGCTAAAAAAAGAATTGACGTGAATCTTTGGACTCCCCTGAATGTCTAGAAAGAGATAGAAAGACAGCCAAGGCCTCACCTTAAATGCAATGGAATAAAAGAGTTACACAATTTATACAATTTACCATTTATTTAAATGAAAAATAAAATACTATACAAATTAAATTATAGAACAGTATTCATTGAATTAATCATTTATTTAAATAAAAATACAACACAAATTAAATTACAAAACAGTACACAATAGCTTTGACATTACTATTACTTTATATTAATTCTTTTGACCAAGAATTAATACAAAGTAACCATCTGGCTGACTCATCACTCAGCCTATTTTTATGTTTTCTAATTACTAATGACGCTTTAGAAAAAAATCTCTCAGCAGATACTGAAGTGCAGGTATTGAATGAAAATCACGGGCAATCTTCGATAAAGTCGGATACTCTGTCTCATGCGTCCTACACCACTCTAAAATGTCTTCCGAGCTGGCTGCTCTGGGTTTACTTAGGTACTCCTCCAACTCGTCAACATCTAAGCCTTGAAGACAATATCCAGATCCAAATGACGTTGAGGGACATGCATACAGTTTGTCAAAGTCTATTACGTCTTCATGTTCATCTTAATCAGTCCAATTTTCCAATTTTTTTTCTATATTTTTTGGAGTCCCTAAGCGTATACCCGAACTCCAATATTCCCTGAAACGACACTTAGTCCTAACTGCAAGACGCAAGAGTCTCGCCGGATAAGTCTTGTTCTTGCTCAAATCTTGCACGGTCAGTCTTGGTCTTGGTCTTACTAAAATTAGGCGGTCTTGTTCTCGGTCTTGGTCTTGTGAAAATGCAAGAACAATACCAAGACTGCAAGACCGAGACCGATTTTGGGCAACACTAGTAATAAGGGACCCACCGGCGAGAAAAGTTACACCGCTATTCCCTTTCAACCACTGTGCGTAATCTGTAAACTGTCTGGTTCCGTATGTACTTAAATCCTTTTGTTTTTATTCGACTTTCGCTGAGCACAATGGGCGGCCGCTGACACCCACAGACGAAAGTGCTTCTCCACAGTCACATTCAGCTGTGACATTGGCGAAAGTTACTCTTTTTTGTTAACTTAAGTTTGGCTAAGCGTCTCCTTTGTCAATATTATTATTAGGCATAGCTGAGCTTAAGCTTGCTTGAGAATTTTAGCAGTCATATAGACTTTTCAAAGGGAAGGTTTGTTTGAAAAGTTTTTTTTTTGTTTCTTGGATTTAATTTAAATAAACGCAGTCAATTTCGCGACCGACAGGCATTAATTGTCTAAGAGTAAACGACAGATAAATTACTCAGTGCAAGGACTATCTGATAACGTTACGACACAATAAATTGTGCTGTACTTATTCGCACGCTGGCATTGCCTAATAGTAAGTGTGGTTCGTCCATTGTCAAAAAGAGCGTGGGCTGAACAATATAGCTGTCGATCATTAGCATTGGCAGTATTCGAAACTATTGTTGGTGATGGAGGAGTGGAGTCCCCGGGCTTTTAGATACAATGGAAGGAAGCCTCTTTGTGATAGATCCAGATATTGACACTAGGAACGTCTCAGTGTTTGCATCACAATGCCCCACTTCCAGTGCTCTACACCAAACACATATTGCTAAATAAAACGCTTTATCATTCGCTGTTTGCTACTTTGCGACATCGGATGAAGTTTTTCATGTTGTATAATTAATGATACTAGTGTTAGTGATAGCATGGTCGTCTCTACGTTTAATTAGGTCACGGATAAAAGGCAACACTGTTTCTTCACAAAAATAGATAATAACAGCCACTAGAAAATTAAGGGCGCGTTTAAATTAGTTGCGGTGCGTCAGTCGCGTGACAGCAGCTAAGGTTATTTTTAAACTTTGACAGTCAGTTCGTTTTTTTAGCATTCGCCTCAGTCTAGTGTTTTTTTATATGTTGCTTGTAATCACTTAAATCGATGTAAATATCAGTATTTTCGTTCTTCTCTGAGTTTCTTGTGGCTGTTGGGCGCTGGTGAAATTCCTTAACATGCCATAAGATCATTAACAAATTATTATTGTAATCCACTGCGATACAATTTTACTTAATATACTAACAATGATAACTATATTTTTTGTTCTGCTGACGCCAGCAAAAAACAAATTGTTAGTGCGAATTCTTCGAATGCTTCTGTGGGCGATTTAATTTGAAAATATGCGTACATTTAAACAAAAAAAAGTATTATTGGGTAAGAGATTATCTGTATTAATGGTCTATTTCTTACTCGCCAATGTTAACAAAGCTAATAATTAAACAGACAATAATTTCATTGAATCAGTAGTATTAGGTTAACTCTTTATTCTAATACAAACACCCACATGTTTTATAATCTAACGCTTAAATCTTGTGATGAGCGATAAGTTTTTGTTTATTTGCACGAACATCTGGCACCATCATAAATATTGAACTGCAGGGCGTTGAACACAATGTCATATGCTCAGCGACGGCGCGTGCGCATCAATGCGCCCCATTCATTAGAACCCGTATATACTATGAATTAGTGTTGCCTGTACGAGTAGATACTAATGTAGTAAAATATATCGATAGACTAAATTTTAAAAATAATAAACTTATAAATAGCCAATTAATGATTCCGATTATAGAATCAAAAAAAAGTAATGAGTGCTACTACGAGTGTTGCATTTCAAATCAAACATCGATATTACAATGTTATTTTTTATATCCTTCATTTATTTACTCACCATCGATTATTAAGATTATAATGTAAAGTAACACATAACAATGTATGACAACATCACTAAGTAAGTGAACCTAATAAACACTTTTAACCGACGAGCATGTATGAAAGGACTCATGAGAGTAGAAGAAGCGCAAGATGTATGTCAGGATCGTAGCAAGTGGAAAGAAGTGGTCTCTGCCTACCCCGTTGGGAAAGAGGCGTGATGGTATGTATGTATGTATGTATTGATAATCGATATTTCTGCGGATATTCTTACCATTTTATTTACATTGAAACTATCGATAGTTATGCATCACTACTACGAATAATAGCCCTTTAATTGCTAATGCGCTTTGATCCATTCAAAGCAAAAGCAGTGCAACCACTATCAAAGCTTAAACTGCCTTGTGGTGAACGACCACTGGCGTAGATCGTATCCTGCTATCTTTCCGGTCTATCAGCTTTTAAAGACATAATCGAAGCTGTGTCTGACATTCTGAACAAGCGCTCTGCGGATGTTTTTGCATAAAGTAATATTTTATGTTCATGAAATTAATTCAGTATCAATTTATTACATACATGCGCTTACGGCTATATCCTATGGAGGTGACTTCCTTTTTCCTTCTGACGAAAAGCAAACTTTCATGGTGAACAGAATACTTAAAAGTTTTACTTCGAAGAGAGGACCTGAAGTTTTGAACAGATCACAAAATAAAGAGTTTACAGAAGGACCGCTCGCGCCTTTTCCCTAGGACAGTCACTAAAGAATTCAAAGACGAATATTTCTGTATAAAAGTTATGTTTTTTTTTTACAATTTACCCACTAATAATTCGTTTAAAATTACATTAAAGCCTGGTTTTGGATTTTTTAATGATCTAGTAAATACATCCTATCATGTGACAAATTAGCACAGCTTCTAAAAAATATTCTTAAGCGTATCATAATTTTTTTGCAAGACCATTATTAACGACACGATTGGCGCAGTGCGCTGTAGCACGGTTTCTCGCCCCGATTTCCGTAGTGTCCCGGGTTCGATTCCCGGTCGAGTCAATTCAGGAAACGATCTTTTCTGAATTGACTCGGGTCTGGGTGTGCTGGGAGACGCTCCTGGCTTATTTCCTTGTGTGTTACCTCGTAACACGGGGATATCAATCCCTACTTCGAGACCATCACAAGAGGTGTGTTGTCTGGCGCATATTTATTTATTATTTATTATATTAAATAGAAACACCTAAAACATAGAATAGAAAAAACAGGTTTTCCGACCAATCTATCAGAACTCTGCCTTAACTTGCGTGACCGCTCAGGGTAACTAGTAGTCTAGTTACCCTTATACTTATACTTTTTTTTGTTTAAATGTACTACTATATTCGCTCTTCTTTTTTTTTCAATTAGGTAGGTATAAACCTGCATGATAGAACCAGCCAAAAAAAAAATTCATCATGTGAAAAATTGCACCAAGTTCGACAAAAACAAATACACTCGCGCGCGACAGTGCGACTGGACGCGACGCGACACTGATGCTCACCGTTATCGCCTGTAAACTCACTGTGTCTGTGTGCGTGATCAAAATGGCGGGTTTGTTCTAAGCGGACTATCTGTCAGAGGCGCCGCGCCGCATGCGTAATTTGTGGTGGAATGGTATGCCTCTACAACAATGCTAGAATTTCTTTGCTTGATCAAGGAAGAATTTACCGAAAAGTGACCAAGATTGAACGGTAACGAGTGTGCCAATCTCAAAAGAACACGTCTAACGTTTTCATTTTATTATTCAGAGATCAGAAAGGGACTACGGACTTACTTTTGAAACCTTGAAAATTATACAAATGTACTTGATATACATAAAACCGCTATTTAGTATAACGTAACTCTCTCACTTATTATAAAATAGCACTCGTAAGTGATGTTAAATATTTTATAATCTACATTTAGATACATTACAACTTGGACGTAGTAACTTCTTCAGTAGTGCCTTTTCATGGTTCATGCTTCGGTGCGGCACTCACACTGGTTTTCTTGCGTCATGAATGTTCTTTAAGGTAATTTCACCTTTATGTCTTTGGAGTTTTGTGTTCGTTTTGTGTGAGGGTCTATTTTGCCACCGAGGTGAGCAAGTGGAACATAAAGGAGAGTGTCCTTCAGTGGAGTAGTTCCCGGAAAGGACACGCATCGCAGTTTTCATTTCAGTCGTCATCCCGACACTGAGGTTGTATGTTGATTGCTTGCTCAAGTGCTATTAAGGTCTAGTTTGCTCTTAAAGGGGGTCCTTTATTTGACTTTGAAAGTTTTAAGGTGAGTTCCAGGCGGTAAACTTAGTAATGTTAAGTACATCCGCAGCGCAACACTCGGTTCTACAAAATGTAACAACTTGAAATAAAAACATTTTTGTATTAGTATTAGATCGGATTAATATCGTTTGACGTAACTGTATCGTTTCATCAAACACAATCGCTCAATTAGATTCCTCATTTGAAATTAAAAAAACATTAAATAATTAATCTAATTAATATTTAGCTATAAATTAATCAACCTAATAGTTAATGTGTTAGTGCAGGCATTTTATATTATTCCTTTCATTAATTACCACATGCTAATTCCTTCCACAGTTGTATAACGTAGCCAAAAACAACACTAATGAGTTGCGTAACTGATCGGACTAGAAGTGATATAATGTCATGCGCAGGCGATCATAAACCATCGCTTTGACATTATCAATAGCAAATGCATTCGGATTAGCGAGTTTGACATTTCTATTGATTATGCAATGCACACTTTCTACGCAGTGAGCTATTATAACATAATACTATGCATTTGCATACTCGATCTCGTAAAACTAGACAAGCATGGGAACATGATTATATTTAGAATATTCAAATATATGGCTAGTTTGCCCAGCAAAAATAATTAGTCACTTACATAAATTGCAATATTTCATAATAGGTATTTAGATACGTAGGAAGCAAATATTGGCCATAAATTTTTTATTTTAAAGTTTATTGCATCTTCATCTTATTGGCCTTTAAAATCCTAATTAATAAGTTTCATATTATTCTGGTATTTGCAAGCCTAACGCTGCGCTAGTTGATAAAACATTAGAATAAAAACTTTATTATCCCAATAATTTAACTCACGACCTTTGACGCTATAGGGACGGCCTTCCTGGATTCCCTGTGTTGAAAAATATATGTAACAAATTTTAACTTGCTTAAGCAATAGATATAATATTAAGTTAGTAATAACTTTTTTGTACGTTGATGTATTAAAGCTTACATTTAATAAAACTAGTATATTTATTTACTTTTCTTTATCTTTTCAGGTAAGTTCCAGGTTTTATGAATAAAATTACAAAGTTGACAGAATGCAACACCTTGGTAAGTGAGTAAGAACATCAAAACAATAAAACTAATTGCTCTTTAATTGTAAGCATCCTTTCTGCGTTAACAGTAATTAAATGCGTCGACTGTGACTAAAGGAAGTGCTGATCGTAGCTTATCGCTCTTTATCGTTATATTAATTATAACGACACGTTATAATAACAGCAGTTTGTCTTAGGAGTCTCAGTTTATTTTATATTTCATAATATGTGTTACCTAAATCAGAGATATAATAACCACCTTCACACAACATTTAGTAACAGTTGAAGAAATAGATTGTAGGCGTTTTATCGGTATGGTCGGTAAATGAAGCAATGGAATTTATATGGGGTCAATGCGTTAACTTAGAACTTCTTTTAATGTGTTCTAAAATGAAACATCTGTTGCTAACGGTAGTAACAACGGTTGAGATTTCGTTATAAATTCCGATAACTTCGTAATAGCGTTCGTTTAACCAAATTTAGGTTCAACAACCAACGTTCTTAAATCTTAGATGTGTTGGCTTTGTGATTAAATTGGCTTAATATGTTACAACCTTTTTACCTATTTTATCAAAGTTGAAAGACTCATAAGACAGTTTACACGACTGCCTGACATGTATACTATGAAAAATTCTTAAATATCACCTAAGCGAGTTTTTAATATCATACAGATTTCATCACGCACTCAGGATTGCTTCGCTTGCGTGATACCCGCAAGTGTCCTTTTTCATACAAGTATTTATTGTAATACGCGTCCCGCGTGCGTATACCACGCATCTCCTGCTTGAATAAATCCTCACGGTAAAAAAAAACACGTGAGCGAGGCAACATATTGTTATACACTCAAAGATATTGAGATATGCGTTTTTATTATTTGAGTAAATCTTTGTTTCCAATGCAAATGAAGGTGTCTTTAAGAACCATGTCGGTTCTGAGAATGCAACGTATTACGTAAAGGAAATCTTTGCTTAAATAAGGACTGTTTTTTTTTCGTTAATATTTGTACGTTAAAAGGATGCATTTAGTTGCGTCACATCCGATGTATGACCTAAAGCAAATATTAAATCAAAAGACACAGAAAGTCACACTTTCGATGAACTCAATATTATAATTATGTGCATAAATACTTATATATTATATCGTTTAAAACATCAGCCTTAGTCATTGTCTTCAGTAAATCCTCAACTTTTATTTCCTTGCTAAAAGGGTCTCAGTCAGTACAATGATTTTAACTATTGGTACATTTATTGGTTTACTGAGTGTTCTATTTTAATGTATCACAATACAATAAAACAAGCCTTAATGCCAATTGTTTATGCGTTCAATCTGATACAATAAATATTGATTGCACATTCCGAATCAAGATAACCAGAGAATTGCAAATAATACCTACATGAAACGCGAAGGCCGATCGTAAAATATGAGTAGCACTAAAATATTCATATGACGGCCTTTGCTAGGTGTGTTTCTCGGACTACTGAGTTATAGATTGTGGGCGAGAAATCTATACGAGCTCTTGAACCCACGTGTATTGAAGACATGGCAGGCAATAAGCAACACTTTCTCGTGTAATTTTCTCAGGATCTAGTCATCAATTCAAGTTATTGAACAGGTCAGGTACCTCAGCTTTGTTTACACAGGTATTCTGCTTTTTCACTGTTTAGAATGTGCATTAAGGCCAGGTGGTTCTGCACAACATTTCCCGAAGGAAACTGGTAAGCGCCACGCGGACCGAAAATCATGAAAATAATCGGTTCAAAAATTAATAGATGTTAAAAAAAAAAACTTCAGATGAAATCCCTCCAGTTATCTTATAGCTTTGTTTTGGGAAAGGACTCATATAATCAGATCAATTATTTAAGGAATAAAACCAAATATGGTAGACATAATGTCACGAAAAGAGGTAACTTTGTGAATTTATTCTATAGAGCCAACTTTATCAAATCATGTTTCCACCGGATGAATTCCCTGTAGTTTTCCAATCAAAATTTTCATCAAATTTTATCAGATTTTAATTTCACTGTTTATCTATATATATATATATATTCTGTTCAAAAATGAATTCTAAAAACGTGTTTTGTGAACCACCTCCCCTTAAGTACATTATTAGCTTTAAACATTATTTTTTTCGCGACTTCGTAAGCGTAAATCCGTCTTTTTGACACGGTCAAGGGGTTTTTTACGCGACAAAAGATAGCCTAAGTCTGTCTGTCTTCAAAACTGGTTCAAGCGAGAAAATGTTACAAAACCAAATTAATGTCGCATTAAAATTAGTAGATATGAATCGTTCTAACTGCAATTGCTATAAAACTTGTAACATCTTATAATAAACCGGAGACATGTAAATGGACGAATCCTGTTTGCATGAGATTATGTATTTTCTTTCACTCCTCAATTCAGCAGCTTTTCATAGAAATAACTGTTTTCGATTCTACCGTTTCTATACCGAACGTTTCTTTCACGTGCTGTTCATCGTATCCGCTGCGAAGTCTCTGTACTTAAAGTTATTGCGTTTGAAAACAGAACATTACGCTATGAATTTGAATTAGGAAGTAATCTCAACCTCGCTGTCGGTTTATGGATACAATCACTAGTGAAATCACTCGAGTTTACTGCGGTAAAACCTTCCATAATAATCAATGGACAGAAGTATATAATTGTTTCTGTGACGTAAATAAAACATACGCTTTGTTTTAACAAGTACATTTTACTTGTATAGCTAAGTACTGGCTGGCTCGTTGAATCGGTTAGTGGTCATTCTGTCTAGAAAGCGGCGCAGTTCATGTCGTTATCCGTAGGATAAATAAATATCCTCTGCACACTTTTTTGTTATGACTTTACTCTGTCAATTCAATTTTTGTATATAAAAACAAGATTGAAAAGAGTAACCATCGAGTTTCTTACCGGAGTCTTCTCGATCGGAAACAACCTCCGAACCGGTGGTAGAATCACATTATATTTAATTATGATATTAACTATCATAGTATTTAATGTAAGTTTATTTTTATTCAGTATATTTTTGCTACAATTTTTTTTGTATATGACTTGTCATAAGTACTTTTTATAAGTCTATATGAATAAAGATATTTTTTACTTCTTTTTTACTTTGAATAAAGAAATATGCGCCAGACAACACACCTCTTGTCATGGTCTCGAAGTAGGGATAAATATCCCTGTGTTACGAGGTACCAGACAAGGAATTAAGCCCCCTGGCACACGAAGACCCAAGCCAAGTTAGAAAAGATCGTTTCCTGAATTGACCTGACCGGGGATCGAACTCGGGACACTACGGAATTAAAGGCGAGAAACCGTGCTACAGCGCACTACGCTAATCGTGCCGTCAATATTCATGTGATGAACATTTGTGTCCCTCTGGGCTCTGATCTAGGCACTTCCTGAGTAATCATTTGAATTTATCTACAGCCAGTTACAAGCAGTTAAAGCTTCGGGGTGAGATAGTCAAGTCATGTATAAAGATGACTCGTAAGATTAAACATCAATTTTGGTGAAGAAGCCAATCGTTACAAACACATCATTAACGGAATCTAAGCTATGACACAATGTAAACATTATCACTCGACACCGCAAACATTACGCGTAGGATTCTTACTCGGTTTCGTCTCGTTGAAATATTTGAGGTGAAACTCCATCGAATTGAGAGCGCCGATATCGTATTGCGACATCGCAGATGTGATAAGTCATAAAGAATACTGGGTCGGGTCAAACGCCAATCGATATAGGTTATTGTTAAAAAATCTTGATCCGTTATACTCGTAGCTTACATGTCAAACCCGTGTTCAATTCATCAAGCGAATGTGAAGTTGGCAATTTAAAACAGCGAGTATTAATTGGTGTTTTAAGTATTTCTCGCCAGGCTGTACCAAATGCGTGCACAATACGCATTTGGTAGTGTGTGAAATAATCAGTAGTTAGAATCCTTACACAAATCACCTACTATCGGATCAGGAAACAACCAAGTCTGTCTGACGCTTTAGGATAAGGCTTTCCTTTACTCGCCTAATCTGAACACTAATTCACAATTTGTAATATGTTGCATTATATGTTATAACAAAACAGATTGAAACATTAAATATTTTGAAGAACAATTACGATGTACCTAAATGAACGACACTGATACGAAAAAAGCATTTTTAGTGTCTTTCTGTACATTATAGCACCAAGTTAAAACTACTGGGCTAAAAAAAGCTTAATAGGTACACCTATACGATTAATTAAAAAATGTGCTTATGATTTATCTAAGGGTAAACAATTTTTAAATCTCAGTCGACGTCGACAGCGTCGCTGGCAACAGCAAGTCGTACAATAAAAGATGTTAGGTTTTTATTTGCAATTGAACAAACAGTAAAAGTCAATAGTCCGGTCCGCCCACGTTTGTGGCTATAAACGGAGATCCTGGCGTTGCGGTCTCGGAGCCCGCATTCGCGTTAGCTATCATCGAGACCACAGACATAAATTGAAGCAGATAACGCGAGTCCCTTTGTATTAAAACCATGCGTGCCACCTTTTTTTGACGCTTACTGTGACGTTCCGCTGGTGCTTTTGTGATAGGAGCTCCCCGTCTGTCAATCGATTTTATAAAAGACTATTTGCCCCGACAATTTCGTTCTCACAAAATTTATTGACCTGTCGAAGTCTGTTTTCTGTATGGAAAAAGAAAAGGGTTTCTTTTTATTATTTTCCACGTAGTTTTTACGTTCTTTCTCTTTAGAAGAACTTTCATTGTGGTCTATAAGTTCTCGAGTTTTGCTGCGCTTAACTGCTGTGCTATACAGAATAAGAGCATTTCTCGGTGAAGCAATCAGGATCACTTTATGTGAAACATTGGTTCTCGCTAAGCTAAACTATTGTGACACAGTTTACGGACCATGTCTGTTGGCCAGATCAGTCATACTGATACAGCGTGTGCAGAATGCTTGTGCTCGCTTCTGTTTTCACATTCCGCCAAGAATGCATGTAACCCCCTTTCTTAACTCTGCAAGCATGCTGAAGATGGAGGCACGCAGAAAGCTTCATCTCGCCACTATGTTGTTTGGAGTACTTAGCACTAAGAAACCCAAATACCTGTGGGACAAGCTTGTATGGGCTCAGGGGCGGGTGCCACAGAAGATCGTGCACACACATTTTTGTAACGACCAAACATCGTACCATGGCCTTTCGTGGGTCTTTCAGGTTTGCCGCTTCGCGGTGCTGGAATGACTTCCCTCTACTAATGCGTGACCTGAAAACAGTCAACTCATTTAGAAAAACTTTGAAAAAGCATCTCATATAAAATTTCAGACCCACAAAATGGCCAATGTCTCACCTCCGGGTTGTTCACGACGCGACACGCTGGGGGGCTCTAACCCAATCATATTTTTTCTCGACTAATAAATCGCTCTTCTTAATTATCCTGCTCTTTTTCTTCTTCGCATCTCTGTTATGGATTTGCTACCTTTGATAGTAACTTTGTCTTTGCACGCGATTACCATTCAACGTAGCAGCACAGATTACAGAAGAAGACGTGGCAGTAGGTAAGTAAAAGTCACTAGTAGGATATCTGTCGCTATGCCAGCTGACCTACCACAGATTAAACACACTTAAATTTCTATATTATTCTTTTTTAAAGACGATACTGGCCGCGAATAACTCATATGTGTTTTTTAGTTTCAAGATATTTATTTGCTAAGAATAGGTAGTTCTCCATTCAGTAAAATAAACATGTAAAAATATCCGACAATCATAGTAATATTACTTCACTTCGCATTGTATCATAACTCAGTCAAAAATTTATGCACACACTTCATTCTATGTTCTTCTTGCACTATAATTAAGTCCATACAATTTTATTTATTAAATTATCTTAAGGACGGACAACCCTATCAGCAGGCTCTGCCAGAATACCAGCGTCTCTGCCGTGCTTGCACTGCAGTGGCACATGCTGAGGCAGGGTCCTGATTGGCCCACTACTTCATTGTTAGTTTTATTCCCTGTATTGTTTCTTTGCATAATGTACCCTCTAGTCTAAGCTAAAATTGTGTTTTGGGTCAATAAATGGTTTTTCTTTCTTTCTTTCTTAGCAACTCATTCGGCGAATCATTTATATTTATATAGAATATAGACAGAGGAATGGTAATTCTAAATACATTTGATTTGGATATCTGAAGCCTTATTCATGCTAATGTCAATACCCATACCTTTTTAAATTGTACACATGTTAACTAAAGAAAAGCATTGCAATTGCTTTTGACAAGCAAAGGAAATATATTTGCGTTATCTATTCTGATCTATGAATGTGATCGAGATCAATAGTTAGCGGTCTTTAAATACCCCTATGCCTAGGAAATGCGTAGCCATTTACGATCGGCGGAAGATCATTTCCGTAATAGCAGGCTCGATAGAGTTGCTTCTCAAAATTACCACCGCGTTTCTAATTTGGCAGTAAAATCTGATACATTGCAATTCTTGAGGTGACACTAATTGTTATCATTTTGTCTAATTTTATTATATCTTCGACGAGAGTCTTTCCAGTTTGTATTAAGTCAAAGTATTCAGTACGTCTACCACGAGTTGCCAATTTAAATTTACGATATCGTTCGCGAAAAAAATTTGTATTGGGATGACACAAGACTGACATGACATCAAATCCCAATACATTTTTTTTCGCGAACGATAATGTAAAATTAAAGTGGCAACTCGCGGTAGACGTACTGGTGTTCACGTAATGTTGGAGAATACAAGCAGGCTAACACAAATTCTAAGAAACTATCGAATTGCGTATCGTTCATATTTTACTTAACTCGCTTTAAATTTTTCCGCAAAATATTCAATGTTGGTTAAACATCGCGCCTAACTTCTAGTGCACCCTGAAGTTATCCCAAGTCCAGCATTCCTGTTTTTTCCTATGAAAAATAGGTATTGCGCATGCGCGAGACAACTTCAGAGCGGACTAGAACTAGAAGTTTGACAGGAACTATACATTGCATTGCAATTCCTAAGTTGAAGCATGATGAATCATTTTAAATTCGAACATCTGCATCATTTTTATCATCGAAGTCAGAAATTATGTCACATTTTGTCTGAATTACTAAAATATGTAATAAAAGTGATTCTGCTTACTATTTTAGATCCAGGACAAAATGTAATTTACAGCGGGATATTTTTTGCCTTGCATCTGAACAAACAGGTTTCCCAACCACATCTCGTTGACGGCCTGACGCATTACAATATTTTTTGTGATCTTCATCCTTTATAATTCTTTGACGTAGATGACAAAAACCTAATCCAGTTTTTTGTTGCTACCTGTCAACAACAAATTACAGATATTAAATGTCTTCCAATATTGAATTACAGGTACATCTTTCTTTAATTAAATTCAAGTGATGGCAAACCCGAGTTTGCTACTGTCTTAATTCTATTTTCAGTAAGTTTTACAAAGACAGTTGTTTGTTAATTTTTTTCTGTTACATCCAAAAGTATTGCTTACTGTTCTTTTCTATACTCTATACTAATATTATAAATAGGAAACTTTTGATTGTTTGTTTGTTTTATTGTGTTTTGGTTTGTATTGAATAGGCTCCGAAACTAGGTACTAAACTGATTTGAAAAATTGTTTCATAAATATGAACCTACATTATCAGGAAGTGACATGGGCTATTTTTTATTATAATTGACCAAAACATCTAGTGAAAAATAATAGTATTTGTAAATCAAGTCTGAGAAACACGGGCCAGGTGTGCTGCCTACCGACGACGCCGCGACGTGCAATTGGGTATGGGAACAAAAAACAAACATGTCCTAAATTGAAAACCATTTCGAGTTATTTGTATTTTATACCTTATTTAAATATTTAACATTTTTAAAAGCAAAGGATCTAGGATATTTTTAATTAAATATGTTGGCAAACTGGGGTCAAATGAATGACCCCAGTTTGCCGACGTCCGTAAAGAGTACATCAAGGTTCTTATTGGACTCTTGACGGTAATCAAATTGACATCTCACAATTGAAACCTGTTGGGTCGTACAAACGCCCTTTCACGTAATTGGTTGATAATCTATCCATCAACCAATCAAATGACGCGATCTGTATCATACGTAAGACTTTTAGCTAGGTGATTCTACTGCATGGTATTAATGGGGTTTCCAGATAGCAGATTTTAAATTCCTCCAGGTGAAAAATATTTTTACACAAAGTTATTTTTAATAATACGTACATTAATTTACGCCCATTGCCCAGACGGGTAGGTAGGACTCAAAATAGCCATTCGCTATAATCCCAACCCTTTCAGGTAGGGCTTGGTTTCAGAGCTTGGCAAAATAAATTGTATCTGAAGTCTACTTCTCACATTCTCGTGAGATTCTACATGATGAACGACGAGCTCTGTTTCAGTCGTAAGTGCAGTAAATCAGTAATTTTCTACCCATAATTACCACGGGTCGTGAAAAAACACATGTCATGTGGGAACACTAAGTGAATTGGTGACGTCATGAGTTCGCAATTTTTAAAAATTAATAAAATATTAATAACCGGCTAGATCAACGAAATATTCAAATAAGTTTCTCAAAATAGTAAAAGGTATTTAAAAAAAAAGAAAATAAATTCAAAAAAAAATTTTTTCATACCCAATTACTTTTGACAGAACGAAGTCTGTCGAGGCAGTTAAGCAAGTAAATTTTTATAAAGGTCATTGACATTGACCGCCCTTTATTGAGCTAATTTACTGGAAATTCTTGGCTATGGTGACGTCGTTTATTGGGGAACATAAATGAGGACAGCTAATAAAGCTATCATCATAACACAACTATTGTGTATCAGTTTTGTCGTTGATGACGGCTTAATTTTTAAGGCATCGATATAAAACAAACTAGTCATAGTATATTCTGGACTCGATATTGAGTCGTAACTTCAAGACTCGATGGCAAATGTCTAGTAGGAGGCCTAACGTGAGTTGTGCCTCTGCTATTACATCGTAAATCCCGCTGATTTATTTCAATGACGTGGTAACTGGCAGATATATAGATTCAGGAAAGAAACTTTGGTTTCGGCTTCGTACGATTTGCTTTTCACTGACAACGCTTATTGGATACTAACATTTTTATCATATGCTACTTTCCGGGCAAACAGATTGCGAAGTCTAAATGAATAGTTACGAAACGTAAATTACTTTAAACGTGACGTTAAACCACGAACCGCTCTAAAAGTTGATGTAAAATGCGGTGGTTTAAATTGCCTATGAGGCATTTTTGTGGCAAGCAAAATTATGTAAAAATTGATTCCTAAACTAGCCTGAGACACCCATAATTATTTTCACAGGAGATAAATATCGTAAAATTAATTATATAGATTTAGGGCCTACTAAACGGAATACGTTACTCGCAGTTAACTGGTCGTAAAATCTTTCAGTTCAAGGCTGTTTGAGTGGAATTCGAGTGATGTTATTTTAGTGTCTTTGGTATTCACGATATTTAAGTAGGTTGACTAGTATTTAAGCTATACTTAGCATATAACTGTCAACAATTATGTAAACTATGCCACTAGTAGATAGAAAATTATTCAGCAAAAAAACCAAAACAGTTAATTTAGTTTACTTACATCTTGTTTTGTGTTATCTTGTTAATAAAAGAAAAACAAAAAAATATTTATTTCCTTATAAAACACAGCATGTGCATTGTACAGTTACTGTTACAGTCATATTTGAGGTTACCTATTAAGCATATACATATACTTGTGGCAGGTGTTAATAGGATGGGTATTAGGGAACTTTGCTCTAAAGAACAGTTACTCACGATTTTGTTAACTGTCAAAAAACGATTACTCATCGAGTGTTATCTATTTGCTCATCTATTCCTTATTAGAATGCAAGCGATGCAATTTCTCGACGCCGACGCTTTCATTGCATTTTGCATATCCATCATTTTTAATGAATTGCCAGGCTATTGCACGCGTGTGGTGTAGTACCCGTCGATCACAAAGCTAGTACATAGTGCAACTTGGGTGCTGCTATAGGTATGTTATGTTTTACAAACGGGCGTCTGTAGCAGAGCTCCTAGCGCATGATGACGTCGTAGTGTCGCTGGGTGCTGCGATAAGACGAAACAGGGTTGGAATAAACGCCGATTTGTCGATGTTCAATTTATTTATGATATGAAAGTTTCTATAGAATGCACGTGGATTTGTAGTCATCTATGGAATTCAGAGCAACGATGGAGTATGAATATCCCAGGAAGGGCCGTGAATAAACCATTTTCAGGACGCCATATCTATTTTCAAGATGTCTAAACATTATATTTTAAGGTGCTTGATTGAGATAGATTGATCCATTAATATGGCCCTAGTAAAAGATAAGAATGTGTCTGTTTTTATTTTTAATGTTGACAAACGTTTCAGGGCAAAGTAACGTTTTTCATTAAACATTAAAGTGCCTGATGTTGATATACGATTTTTTTTTTTATTAATCTTATCAATTATGCTCCAATGTGACGTACGAATTAACAAAAAAAAACCAACTTCAAAAAAACTATTCCAAAACAAAGCACTAAAGAGTAAAGAAATAATTGCGTATTCTGCTAAAACTTATACGATAATATAATGTAGGTACAATTATTGTTATCGTTGGAGTCGGTGTCAGCCAAGGAAACACTACAATATACCTAGCAATATACCTATTTCTTACATATCACGTTTACGTATGTACGTAGGTAGTTACAAACCTACATTAACAAAATTTTTGTTTATTTCTTGAATTTCAGTGAATAGTTCTTATTTATTTTATACATCGAAAAAGTATCGTCCAATTGCTCCTCAGAATTGAAGAGTTCTGGTACTTTGTCATGGATCCCATAAACAGAACCTAACCAAACTCTCATCAAACTACCCTTGAAGTATATCCCTTCCAATAAAAAAGAAGCATCGAAATCGGTTGGCGAGTTATTCGTCCATCTGTCGCGAATATGATTTATCTAGATTTAAGACTTATATGGATTTCCCATGGATGCCACTGTCAGAACTGGACCAAATTAAAATGGGACCACACGGGCAGCATCAGCTTTCAAATAAATAAGAGTTATCCAAATCGGTTGGCGTAATATTGAGTTATTCGTCCATATGTCGCGCATTTTGTCTATCTAGATTTAAGACTTTATGGATTTCCCATGGATGCCACTGTCAGAACTGGACCAAATTAAAACGTAATCTCACGGGCAGTATTAGCTTTCAAATAAAAAAAGAATTATCAAAATCGGATGGCGTAATATTGAGGTATTCGTTCATATGTCGCGCATTTTGTCTATCTAGATTTAAGGCTTATATGGTTTTCTCTTGGATGCCACTGTCAGAACTAGACCAAATTTAAATGGAACCATTCGGGAAGCACCAGCTTTCAAATAAAAAAAGAATGATCAAAATCGGTTCACCCAGTCGAAAGTTATGAGGTAACGAACATAAAAAATCCATATCTGTCAACCCGCATTATTATCAAATTAACGTGTTTGCTTTCCGTATTTATGTGTGTGCGTTTATTTTAAATTTTATTAATTGTATAAGTTTCTCAATATGTGAATTTGTAATTCTTTTGAGAAATATTCTTTAACCATAAAAAAAACATACAGTCGAATTGAGAACCTCCACCTTTTTTTGAAGTCGGTTAAAAAAGTGAAGGCGTTAGACTATCTAAGGTGCACTTACGTGCCTACACAAAAAACACACACGTCTCTAACACCATACATCCTACATGATACATTATTAAGTAAAGCGACTATCCGTTTTTCTTGTTACACTGCCCTTCAGCTAGCGTAGCGCAGCAGCGGATTTGGGGCCAAACTGATGGTATGAAAGTCTAACTGTACCCGTGCGCAGAACCATCCCCTCCACTGTCACCTAGCCTTCTTTTTACGTGATGACATCTACGAGTATATCGATACTTGAGAACGGCTCTAACTACTGGTTGCTGATACGTCTCGCAGCAGGCCTATTAGCATATCTTCTTCTCGCGTCAGCACTATACGTGCTCAGATACATCTCGACGCTTTTAGCGCAAAATACTGGCTCGCCTTTGGGAATCTAGATTGCTTTCTTGACGTGGTCTGCGTTTAGAAAGTATAGCACCAATTGATCAATTCACTATTGACAAAACTAAAAACAGTGGCAAAACAGCACTGTTAATTTATATCATTCAAAAATAACAGCCTAACAAAGCTCTTAGGTTACTAGCTTTTCAATGATTATCTAATTGCAACTTTTGATAGCAATCAAGTCATTAATTATTCGGTCAGTGGACTTATGTTACGTCACAACTAGAAACTCGCATAAAAATCTTGGAGAATTGGTAGGGTTTAATTAAATAGTTTGGTCCTAATTCTAGATCGTTAGTCCACCTTAATTGACGTGGTCTAGTCTATTCTTCAGGCATCTGTTTGATTTAATTTCTTCAGTATTTGAGCTGTGTCCTGCGATAATTACTCTGAATTCTTAATAACATTCATTAATCTTGCTAACTGTCTAGTTGTCACTTGTCAAAATTAAGCTGAAATAATTTATAATAGTGGTAAAGGCTGAACAACAATAATAATTTCAACGCCAGTTAACGGATTAAGACCTCCTATCATCTAATCTAATGGTTTAATTTCAAGCTTTGTTAAACCCGAATCGGATGCTTAATGGTTTATTACTAAATTGGAAAGTTTCCGTTAAACGGTTGTACGACTGCTGTTACTAAACGAATTAAACATATGTCCTTATTCTGGGAAAAAAACATTGTATTCCATACAACTTCAGTCAGTATTGACATTTTAAAAGTTCTGTGTTGCTTCATGTTTTTTTTTATTAGAACCAATTTATTCAGTATTTGAATAAGTCTGTCGTTGTTTTTTTTGCACTATCAACCTATCGGATGGTTAAACATGTGGAATGGGCTAGTACGCCCTTTAGCAGCTCATCCATATGGAACACGGAACGCGTCCCGTCTACGGAATCCATTGTCCACGCGGCCGGCTGGATGCCTCTGTCTATTTATACCGAATCAACTCCATCGGGAACCTACCTCTGTCCTTTTTGTCTAGAAACGTTTATGTAATCTGAGAACTAGCTATGCACGCGATCTAGTGCGTTGACATATTGTGCCCAAGGTTTCTTTCTTAGTCGACAAGGAGCCTTGTTCTTATTCAATAAATTTAGCTAAACTAATTTAATGATTAATCATCACGTCACCTGAAAACATATAGTTTTTTTTTAATACAATTGGCTTTAAAACCTTTATATTTTCTTGTTTTATTGTTCGAAACTCATTATTACGAAAGGGAATGCCTTACCTGCCTGCCGTGATGTCATATAACAGAACTCCTAATGTACAGTTTTCTTAGTAGCGCACTATTGTACTGAATCGATCTGAGTCATTCCCTTTACTTCTTAAATGTTGTCTGTTTCGATGCCGATTAGTTGACAACTTGCAAAATGAATGGCTGAAGCCAGGTCTCTATTGAGACTAATTGCGGTCTGGCATGAAACTCGATTCGGGTCCGCCAGACTCGATAACCGACATCACACGCATTTCCATAACACAATCTTTGCATCAGACCAATCACAAGCAGAAACGTGTTAATCGAATACCCTTATGGCTACTAATGATCACTATGAAATGACAGACAAATGTCGAAAATCCCAACTTTGGTGAAAAATTATCGCGTTTTTATCCAAAATATATTTTGAAGGGTTCTTTATTCCCAGTGGAGGGTCTATTTTTATGAATTGCGAAAATAAACAGGGATTTAATATTTTTTTTTTGATTTTAGTGGAAACCGTGGTAGTCAAAAGCCCAAAAGATCCATCAAATGCAATAATAATAATAAGTAAAAAATTGTAACCAAACAAAATAATTTCACAATATTCAAAATGAGTGTCTGAACTCATTTGCAATTTTGCGGAAAATTTTACACCGAAACAGACGTTATTCTGCATATGCATTATCTTTATCTTCATTCCGCATAAAAATACAGGAAATCCACAAACTTAATACCTGCTCTGTACGTTATCATTATTTATATACGAAACAAGGATTTACCCTTGACTCTTAGGAAATTAAATTACGGACCGAAATAAATGTAAATCTCTCGGTCATTTTGTTAACGAACGATAATCGTTACACGAGTGAAATGAGCAATGCGGTAATACCTACCATGCATTCGTCTTTTTAGGTAACAAGTTTCTTATCGTTGAATTTTTTCGTCATACGTAGGTATTTATACATTTTCGGCGTATATATACGTTATATACTAACACACATTTTTCACATGTTTCTTTATATTGAATAGGCTCCGAAACTACTGGACCGATTTTTTCGAAAATTCTGTCACCAATATAGACCCACATTATCAGGCAGTGTCATAGGCTATATTTTTTTTTAATTTAGGCTACATTTTGACGGGAAAGACAGTCTACGCGGGCGAGGCCGCTGATGGAAAGCTGTATGATATCAAAAAAGGGGATTACCTGATGAAAAGTGGAAAACCAATGACAAGTTACAAAACATGGTTATGTTAATTGTTTACATGTCATTGATTTACCACTTTTCATCAGGTAATCCCCTAGCTCGCTTCATTTGAGTTAATAAAAGATAATAATTTTTAATTTATGTGAATGAACAAAACGTAAAATTTTTAAAATTAAAATTAGTATTATCATCTTAAAATTAGTTCAAGATGTGATATTCACAGGGCGATTTAAAAGAGAACATCTGTGACATCCAACGTGACATCATTACAACAACTTTGACATAAAAACTTTTTTAAGTGTGACGAGTGGCTGTTGGTTGCGGTATTATTTGTTGCTCATGTAACTCTCAAGTCTCAACTCAATGGTCATTGACTCGCTTTTACCGTTCTAACATTAGGATACTCTGACCCATTGTTTGTATCAAGTAATGCTCTTCTATAAATGGCCTATGGCATAGAATGGGACCATAACTAGATCTTCCGTTATAGACCTCACCTGAGAGTAACTTCTCAACATTTGTATGTAGGTCTTGAGAAATTTCATGAGTAAATGTTTTAGTGGCATAGTATGAAGAGAAAGTAACAATATTCATAATAAAGTAGGTAGCACACACATGCTTAAATCAACAATCGCGTCTTGCGACCCGTAAAATCACTAAGTAATCTTTTCGTTTATTTTTGAATGTCTTACAACGAAAGATTGCGATCTTACATGCTAACAAAAAAGGGTATGAAGCCTTTTCCGAATTTTGTGATAATGTCCCAAATAATGTGAGCAACTAAGCTGCAATGCCAAAAAGGTCAAGTGTTACAAATGCCAAAATATTGTAGTTGTTTTCGTATGCACCTTGACTTTTGCGATAATAATTTGACTGAGTTAGTAACGTAAATTTGAGTTGCCACTTCAAATTTACGTTATCGACCGCGTAAAAAAATGTTTTGGGTTTTGACATGACAATGTCAAATCCTAATACATTTTTTACGCGAACGATAACGTAAACTTAAAGTGGCAACTCGCGGAGACGTACTGATGAGATGAGAAACAACCACGTGCTCGTAAACCGAAGCTCAAGCACGATTGAGTAGTGTGATTCAAATGTCTGCGCAATCAATCAGGCGTTCGGGCCCTTTTCAGTGATTTGCAAACTATAAATTGCCAGTTGGTGTTGCAACTCTAAATATACCGGTAGGCAGCGGCGCGGCGGCGCCGGCGCAGCGGCCCAAGGACAGCCGCAGTCGCCTGCGCTTGCATTGTACTGCTGTCGTGCAAGATGCTTCAAACGATTTCGCCGCCAAAGGAAACTCGTGATTATATTTTTTGCACATGGCAGCCATCCTCTTGCAAATTTTCTGAGAATCTATTTTAAAACCTATACGGGATTTAGTATTAAACCACTAATAAAAGCTAGATATAATCTAAATGACTGGCTTGTTGGCTTATTCACTGCCAGCCGCGGGTCGTGGTTTCAATCTCCATGCCATGTGAGAACATTTTGGATTATTATGTGGTTGTTCTTATTTCTATTTTAGCATATACGAGTATTTCAAACCATCAATCCATGAGAAAAGTTTTACTTGGGGTAAGATTTTGCAAATGTGCTAGGAACATCTCTTATTTTTGTAATTATTAATAAAAGGGAAGAATTTAATTTCGCTAAACATTGAACAATGAGAATTGAGCAGAAACGGTCACATAATGCCAGACTCGTAAAACAATAGAACTCTGGGAACGTTAAGTGAAGCTCCTATTCATATTAGTTTCATTTATTCTGTCTAGCACGAGACAGGACGGTGGCACAGCATCAGTGATTCGTTATTTTCATTGTGTGTCTGCTTGTATGTGCGTGAACCTGAACCAAAAAGTACACGTTTATTCATCACGAATTTATCCCAAACGGGGTAGTCAGAGGCAAGTGACTGTTGCCGTCATCGTGAAGGGAAGAAGCTCAGAAGCCCACTTTTCACCAGTATTAAAACGTTTAATCATTTTAATTTGATTTTCATAGAAAATGTGCTTGCATTTAATTATCAGACATTTAGTCATAGATCATCTCATTCGGTTCTAGTGCTAGGAAAGTTCCTCTGACTCAGAATAAACTATTGCTATCTAGCAAAAAATTGCAATCGAGGGTTCATTGCTATAAAATAACAATATTCAATTATTGCTTTCAATTTGAGTCATATGCCCTTTTCGTTTGTTGACTAAACATAAGTAAGTTTACGTATGTACTTTAATTATATTTCATTTCAGTAGCACATAATATTTGGGTTCTGCCTACTTGCATTGGTAAACATAAGACGTTGCCAAGTTCCCAATGCTCTGAGTCATGTTCAAGAGCAAATACTTCGTGCACATCGATAACACGGCGATGATTACTGTCACAAAATATATACGAGTATTCTATTCTTTCTTTACCCGTTTTAAAATTACTTACACATATTTATTTTGTTATGCATGATTCTAACACAAATACTTACAAACAAAGTAACAAATATTTCTTCGACTTATTTACATATTTCTAAACTTGAAATATGGGGCTCGGAAAATAACATACTTATTCAATAATTCCCCAATATAAAATATACATTAAAACTAAATGTTTTTTTTTTCTTTACAATATATCCGAATTGAACGACAATTCAAACAACGACAGTAAAAATTGAAGTAGTATTTAAAATATCTTAACAAAAAGAGCATTGAACAAACAGCAATCATATTCTTATTAAGTTTAATCAAATAATACTTAGTTGCTACACCAGCAGAAGTCCGATCCTCGAACCAGTAATTTTGCATGTTTATACAGAAGTTTTCGCAATATAACCGACAAACTAATTTTATGTGTTTATTATACTGCCAAGCATAGAATTCTTTTTTTTTTTAGCTTTAGTCTCAATTTTTAAATTAAATACCCACTATTCAATAATATTATAAGTGCAGCAAAAAAACAAAGGACATGAGGCTGTCTTGAGTGCTCAAAGCGATACCGATTTGATCTTTGACTTAGGTTTTAAAATTAAGTTTTTTTAACTTCACGCTTGGATATAAATAGAATAATACTCGTATAATAGAAGTATTAGTAGGGATTATTCAAACCATCTACGATTTGTAAATCTGAACAATATAATGTGCCGTATCATTACCCGAGGGAAGAGTAAGTATATGAAGCATAATGTTGTCCACGTCACAGCATATTTTGCCTTGTTGATCCAATTTGATCTTTGTGGCATAAACAATAAAACACGCAGGTACGACGTGGTCGAAAGTCAGTGATTGATTTTGGACTCTGTTACTATTAGCCCGAAGCAATAATGCTAACCCCTTTCGTCGCACAATGAAACCAATTCCAGGCCCTTTGTATTCAAAGGTGGGGCATACATTAGCCCATGTAATTGATGCATCAAGCGATCCCAATGCTGATTCGATTTCCCTAATGCAATCGACAGCGCTAAACACTTCGTGTGCTGCATTTGTATTATTTAAATGAATACTTGGCACCTTGCTAAACGATATTGTTAAATATCAAATGTCACTATCAGAAATCGAAAATATTGTATATATTTGCATGAAACAATAACACAAAAAGAATGAAAAAACACTTCTGTAAGTAGATAGTAACTTTCACGTGCCTCACTCTTACAAATATTTTAATGTACACAGTGGAAAATAAACAAAATTTCTACTTGCGGTTCTTCCCAGTGACAGTAATGAAACTTCAATATGATGTTTACTCACACACAGTCCACAATAAGATATATCTATGAAGATTTTAAACACTTGCTCTTTGTTATGTGCTCTGGAAATCAATGGAGATAGTTAGCAGACATCTGAATTGGATTTGCCTTTAATAAAAATGACGACAAATATTGCAACACCTACGTGCAAAACATTTCAATCACGTTTGTATTGGAATTGCCTTTCGTAGAATTTTGAGACGCTGCACGCTGATACAAGTGATTAAATCTCGAAATTCTCATATGTTTCTTTATAAGACCAAAATTTACAGGCATTTCGCCTATTCGAAAATATTCGTATGCAAAAGAACTGCACAAAGGAGCGTCGGATTCATTTGCAAAAGGAAGTCGCCGCTTATGCTGCGACTAAATTGTCTGACGTCTCGTCATCTTGTCGCCGGCAGTTACGAGGTCGCAGGGTATTACTGATTGGCTCTGGATTATTCAGCAAGTCACACTATTCAGAGATAAACACATCTTTTTCATCTTATAATGGTCCTCTAGCGCAAGCCACTTAAAGCTAAAGGGTTTTGACAATTGAAGATCAAAAACATTGACTCTAATGTCCTGACATTTACTCGTATATCCTGACAGAAGTAAAATAAGAGGAAGAACCATGCCAAGTTCATTTTTTACTCTAAACTTTTTTGGGGCTGTGAATGATGATTCTTAATTCGTCAAACTACTCGTATCGCCAAGGTAACGTCTAACCAGCATAACTTTTATATCATTTTAACTATCGTATTTATGATCGTAATTACCAAGTCTTTTTAAATAAATATGTATTTTCAAATGTAGAACGACATTTGATGCAATCAAGTACTTGTAGGTATTTTTAGAATCAACTTTTGTCGAAAAACCTTTGATTGATGTTCAAATTTTGGTCAGGATTAGACAACGATTTTATATCAAAACGAATACTGGTTTCTTGTCAATACTCGATCGCAATAGTGCAGATCGGCTCTCGATTACTCAGCACTCAGGACTGTTGTGTCTGTGTGTCATTCCTAGCATAAACGCCCACTGAGCCAATATCTATAGTAAATATTGGCATTTTATTAGCACAGTTATACTATCCACTTGTAACGTTTGCTCGAATGCGACCCTTTCATATGAATTGTTTATAAAATAAGAATATCCTTTTTTTAGTTGGTGATTTCGCCAATTTAATTACTATTTACCATGAGATGCCTATATAATATATGGTTGTTTTAGTAGATTAGTTGATTTCTTGATACCACTTGAAACCAACGAGGTTATTTATCAAATGTTTCTGAAGTTCAAATTAGTATTCTCACTTAATACTCAAAAGTGCTTATCATATTCTTGAAATATTGTTTTGTTACACAATGTAAGAAGGAAGTATTTAGGTAGTAGGATAATTGATTTACAAAGTGGCTTCACCTTTTCATTTTAAATGATTTATTAGCATCTTACTTTCTTATAAACATAAACTTTCTCTAAACCTTCCATTATCCTTTCACCTGTTTATAAAATAACATTTTAAGGATAATCTAAATATTTAAGTAAAAGAAACAAGAAGTAGTTTACAAATATTATTTGATGAAAGTTCGTTTACATAATTATGAAAATACAAAATGTAAAGTAAATTTTCAAGGTGTACAATCAAAGCTATCGGCTCACCTGCCGCGAACTAAGTCGATCTCAAGGTTGGCTCTGCCTCGAGCGGTCGTTGTTCTGTTTTTGTGTAAAAATCTCTGCATATTATCATTGTTATAATAAAGTCATGGTCTCAGTTTGTCTCAGTTTACCTAACTAGTAGGTAAAACCAGGTAAAACTAAAAACTAGTTTAAACGAAAACCTGTTTGTACTTTTTAGATCCTACCCTATTTACTAGCTGCATACTCTTTTGACAAGGTGTTGTCACTCTGTTTTGGTTACATAGAGTTACATTTACGACTACCGACCAAATAGTTTTTAGTTTTATGTAATTGTATTCATGAAAGTAGTAACACTGGCTGACATGTAATGAACATTTGCACGCTGTTAATTTAGCAAATTTTAGTGAGACTATGTGTACCTGATCAATAATAATGACACATGTATTTATTTAACCTAAAATTTATGCAAATAAATTGTTTGAGTTTGAGTTTGAGTTTGACAGTATTAATTTGTTTAATTTGGTTTATGCAAGAATTAAACAATATATTCAATTACAAATTAAATCAAAACGCAATATAATTAGATATATTGCCAAATTGGGGGAGTATCCTTTCCCACGCTTTAAAAGATGATTGTTTAGTTAAAATTTCACCAAACACGATTGATAACATCTATCTACAATAATAAATAGTCTTATATTATGTTTGATCGGTAATCATAACTTAGGATTCTCAGTAATTCGAGATGGTGCTTAAGAAACCTCACTTGCCAATTACCATATGATCTATTTCACATAACACGCTTGTGTAGGAAGGTACCTGGCCGGTTATAAAATTAGAGAATTGGTCATGCACAGGCCGAGGAGAACGACTATTTATATTGCGATTTTTTTTCTCCATTTCGCGCTGAACCATGTTGGTCTGAAACGAAATTACCCGGCGCCTTGCGCGTTTTCTTTTATTGTCCTCGCTTTGGATTTGCTTTACTTTTCACGTGACTCACAAGTTTAAAATTGGCACTGATCCTTATTAGGAACACACTCCTCGCGTTCTGGTAGATTTTACGTTCACATTTTATTTGACACTAATATGATAAATCATCCTTCACTCGTTGCCTTGAGGCTCAAAGCTTAATATAGGTTATAAATAGCCAGTATGGAAATCCTTTAAATCCCGATGGGCGGTCAGGTGTCGACCTATTCAAATATGTTTTAATAACATCTTTAATCTTACCGATCGTAATCCACGGTCAATATCTACCTCCGACCTCTGGTTTCAATACTAAGGTAAATACTTCTGTTGTTTGTTAAATCCGGCTCAGAAGGGTACATTGTGACGTCGTAGACAGCAGTCGTTTTTTGATAAAAATCCATTTGGGATAGGAATCTGGTAATCCTCTTATTTATCATCTTGTCACTGGCAACCAACGGCTTTTCAGATAAAACCCATAGACCGTAAAATTCAAAGTTAAAGGTATTAAAGTTCACCCGGTCTTTGTTTTTTATGTCATAAATAACCCTGATTAGCTTGTTATGATGATTCAATAAATTACGTCTCTAATCGTTTCACAGAACCCTGGCATTACACTCTCTTCGGTCAGCACTATTTACTTTGTTAGCTAACAATAGTTTCTCGGAACAAGGTCTTGTCTGAGTCGCGTTTCTCCGGTGGCCGGCGCCGGCGCCGATGTCCTATTAGGACTTAGGTGAAAGGTTGTCTCGTAAATCGGATTTATCGTTTGTCTTGCCAATATTCCAATGTTACTTGTTTAAATAAGGTCGCCTTGAGGGTGCGTTGCTTTAAATGTAATACTTTACTTAGCAGTTATAGGCTATTATATGCGCGTGAAATACCGGGACTGTCAATTTTTGTTATTGGTCTGCGCTGACATGTACAGAGGCGTTCACATCAGCCTTATGCTTATGCTGCTGACTTATGACCCATTTTACAATGGTTTTGTAAAGGTTGATGTGAACGCCTTTAAACCATATCTTTTTTCATCTGTAATTGAATTGTATGCTAGCTGTACTCAAATCGAAGCTTTTCTAGCTATCAATTGTTTCTTGGAATAGTATTACTGTATTTGCTTGAATAGCATTTCCCCGGTGGTCCGCTCGGCTTCGTCATATTAGGCGGACCTGCGGGGAGGTGAAAGGTTGCATATCCATTTGCGTCTATGTTACCATTCTCACGTTCACGATGCACATATTTGTTGTTGGCTATGACAACAACAGGATATGTGCCGCATTATACTTTATAATTAGGAACGCTTTACAATGGGAAAAGTAAACAGTCTCTTCTTAAGTAATCTTGATAACGCGATGTTCTCTTGTTTGTGGATTAAAAAGTCATGTGCCATTTGGATTAAAAGTCAATGAAACCAAATGGCCGCGAAATAGTTCTTTCGCAGTTTATCTTCAGGACAGGTTGTAATCTAGGTCACACCGTTTTTTACTTTTTAAGTCGACAAGTGGCCGAAAGGCTATTTCCGTAATCTCTCTTGACAACAAGATGGAACTTGAACTGTAACATTAAGATTTGTTTGTCTTAAATATCGAGGTTACAATCTGGTAAGCTGATTTGAAGTTTCAATAAGAAATACTTCCTTTACTCAATTTTTTAACCGTGGCTTTAAAATTAATAGTCAGAGTAAAAACTAAAACGAATATTTAAATTAAAATGTAAATGCAGCAACCAACAACAAATTGTACTAGCTACCTTTATTGCAATTTAATAATCAAAGATGCAATAGTCTGTAGCTGTTGGCAAGCAACATTTTTTATGCTCTACCCTCTACCACAAAACACCTCGCAGATAGTTTACTATCGAGCCATGATTGACGTGTTCGACAGATTACTAACAAAACGAGTAGGTACGCTCAAGTATCTTGGTAGAGGTGTAAATGACCTCCATTTGTAGCTGACTGCCAATTTGCCGCCGACCTCACGGACATTTCTCAGAGGCTAATGTTGCAAAAAACTCTGCGCTGTTAAGATTTTTAATTGTTATCGCTGAATTAGTCAGCTTTGTTCTCCATTGAAGTATTTAAATTTGTTCGCAGAAAAAACAACGATTATTTAAATACAATGTGAGTTTTCATTTACTGTTTTAGGAATCACCATAAGTACTCTTAATTGGCCAAATCATAACTCTCATAGTTTAAAACCAAAACAATTTAATAGATCTAGTACTTGCTGATATTATTAACATGTAGCTACATTCGTAATACTTGTTCAGCACACTACAACGTGTTAATTAAAATGCGCAAAACCTCTGACACCCCAATTTATTTCTATTTTAAAATAATTATGTGAATTATAAAATTTAATTTTCGCGGATTATTTACGACATATTAGTTTTTTTGTTTTCTTGTCTTTGTTGCAATAATAAAAAATCTATGGTAATAACGCGCGAGCTAGTGCGACGTTGCCGCTTCGCGTGCCGCCGCAATATTAGAGTAAAGTAATGATTAAACACAGCGTGATTAAAATATTTTTTTGTTTAAAATTTTACCCCTATTTTTTATTAGTGGAATCGATACTACTTGAGAGTAGAATCGAGATTCTGAACAAATAAATTTCAGGTTTTGCGCTTTTTCATTAACACGTTGTATAATAATTACATGTGTGCGATGAGTCACGCTCACTTTTATATCGAGAATGGCATCCGCTGTATTATTGGATAAAGGATTAGGCTGTCACGCGTTGGTATGTTCATCAAGTAATGAGAAAAAATGGAGCAACATCCGACGTTAGACAGCATTTACAAAATTACGAACACGGTTAAACCCGACATTAGCTCGCTTTTTCTCGGTGATGCGCCTCATTACAAAATGGAACGGGTACAGATACGGATAATATACGGGACATGAATATCCGAAAAATTCTGGCACCACGCCAGTGATTGGGTGAGATTTATCAAAACAACGGCCACATAATGGACGTTCTAACGGGCATGCATTCCACAAAATTTGGAAACCTTTTACCGTTAAATGGGAAATGTGATTTGAAGTTACAAATCTTGTTAGGCAGACAACTGTCTAAGTAGAATGTTCTTATTAGAAATGCTTTAATGGAATCAAATGGTGCATTCCGGTTTATTTTGACTGCAGTATTATACAAACACATACATTGTTTTCCCAATATAACATCGTTTGCATTGAAAAAAAATCGGGTAATTTCGAACTGCCTACACGATCCAATGGCTGATTTCTTTAATTGAAACATTACCGTTTCATCTTCTTACTATGCGAACAGATTTTTACACTGATGTGGGAGCCTAATTTATTTTCCGACGAAGGTGGAACCATTAATTAAAAAACGTATTATAGACCGCATAACGTATCTTGCATAGCTCTGAGCCGCGAGACGAATCAGACTTTAGTCAGAGTTCTGTGATGTTATCGTAATCCAGAACAAGATAAATCCTGTTTCAATCCCAATGAAGCAAGGTTATTAAGATTCCTGCGATAAGAGTATAAGTACATTTTATTGAAGTAATGAGACAAAGCCGCCCACTTATGATAGGTATAGGGAAGACCTTTTCACTCCAAGATTGTTGCATTTTATAAATAGTACTTTATTAATTTTAATTAGATATATAATAATTGGTTACCGACACTGCAGGAGGCCTACTTTGGTGCAACATTTACGAAAATTTGGCAAAACCTCAAAGCTAAAAGTCAGTAAAAACTAATGTAATGTGGATAGGTTTTATATATTTTATAGAATTAAATATAGAGAATATTTAAACATAAATACGAAGCTCAGAATTCCAAAAAAATTAAATGTTGAACTGATATACATCGTGATTCGACAGATGAGAGTGGTCCTCCGGCTGTTCTCTCAACTAGCATGGAAAACCCGACTTAAGGCCGCTGCCAACCCTAGTCAAAAGACTTAACTGTGGCTCAACTATGTACATCATTTTTAATACCGACACCATGCCGAGTCCGCCCATACGTCGCCCACCAGCCGGCATTCTTCCACATTGTGTCCTCAAATGCGCTATTTTATAGGCTCAAGCCAAATAAGAATAGCTTTACCACCTTGACTTATAGATGACTGACCTAAAGATGTTACGTGTTTTAGATTGTTTGAAGGAAACCGGTGAATCACGAGGAACCATTAATTCATAACCAGTCTCGTTGAACGGTAACAAAAACAATCGGTCGAAGCTCGCATGAGTCAACTACACTTGCGTCATGATTAGTCTCCTAACTCTGCGCGTGAGTCGATCTACTTGTAGTCTACTTCATCCTTGCACATACAAACCGAGGCGTCTAATGACCCCTTTTAAATTCCTATGCAGACGTAGGAATTAGGAGCAGTCTCTTAATGTAGTTTTTTTTGTGTTTGGAGTGAATTGAGAGAAGGTTGAGAATCTTGTTTTTTAAATTAATGGAAGGGCAATACCTACCACCAGCGTCCTACGCCAGGAAGGCAAGTTATAGTAGTGCACTGTTTAATTATTATTTTTGACCCAATCTAAGTATACCTACTGGAAAAACTAAAAGCATCAAGAAAGGACTGTTTTTTTGTGTATGGGAAGGAACCTTATCTAGAAGATTGTAAATTGAATATGCCAACATTCCTATTTACTTATTTTGGATTCAAAATGGACTAGTGATGTAAACAACTGCAGTCATGTTGAATACTGAGGGCCATCATAATTTCTAAACAGCTCTAATAGGGTTTATCTTTAAATGCAGCACCGCGACAAAACTCGACATAAAAATATCCGACCTTCTTTCGTACAGAGCTAATACCATGCAAGTTTTCCTTGTCTCGTGTTTCTGGATGCACAACAACATTCCCTAGATGGCGAGCGGCCGCAGCCAGCCCGCCCACGGCCGCTCCATAGAACAAACAACACTTACCACTACTTTTGAGTGGTTTAATACTTTACTCCTGACGGCGTAATGTGGCGCCACGGTTAAGTAGTTTGAAAGTGCTTTTGTACTTTTATAAGCCTATTGGTTTTGTTTGTTGAGGTAATTAATTACCTACTTAAAAGTAAAACTACTGCAATAGTTTAGTTTATTATTAAAATTACAATAAAATTGGCTGATTGGTTGTTTAATAAACGAAGACATCTTGAGTGACGGACAAAAATAGTACCAGTATCATTTTTAGGAGTAGGAGCTTCACTGTTTCTTTTTGTAAGTTTTTTGGCAATTAGTTACTTGATTGTGGGAAAAAGTTTTTTTATACTATGGTAAAGCGGCATGTAATTTAACTTTAAATTCTGATGTTGTAGTCCAATGAATATTGATGCATTCAAATGAGTCACTGTATGCACGCACGCCCAGTTTGAGTTTTTGGACTGTCATGATACCTCGATTAATAAATTAACTGTACTAAATTGTTTTGTTTTTCCATAATAACAGAACATAATTATCCCTATTTTAAATCGCCAATCATACATAAAAATTCAGTTTAATAATCTGTTTGTTTGTATATATTTATAAAAAAACTGTGACAACAAAAACAATGTAAATAATGTAATTTAACATGACAAAATAATAAAACAAAAATGTCCAAAAATGGAATAAAACAAATAGATATCAACAAATTACTGTTTTGAAAACATACTTTTACCATGTACGAGTATAGTTAGTTTTTACATACTCTTTTCATGGCTCGTTGACATTCTTTGTAATATTTAAGGGAAGACCACTGTAGCCTGAGAAACCGGTTCACTTCAATCTTCTCCTGGCACGTCACTCACTAATGTTTTTTTATCAAAACATGTTTTAAAAAAATCGATAAAATGTCTACTTTACAAAAAAAAGCAGTTGCTGTCATTTGTCTATACCTGCAATTCTTTCTACATTCCAGGGCCACCGCCACGGCTGGGGCTGAAGGCGGCGAGCCCCGGAGTAGCCGCAGACGAAGACTGCAACAGCAACACCAGCCTCACCGGCAGCCAGCACTCCACGCACGATGATCTGGATGCACACTGCGACAACTCCGGTTATCTCTGGTTCCTTGACTATAAGTAAGTTTCATATTTGGTCTTCTTGTCACCTAAACGTAGCCTACTAAAGCTTGTCCCCTGTTCTTCATGAGCATTACTATACAAAGATTTACTATCGCCCTAGTTGCCCAAGATTATTCAGAAACAACAGCGGCTTTCTGCCGGCTAGCAACGTCTATGATGAACACAAGAGGCACACTGAAACAATGGCTATCAGTGGTATCTACCGGTGTTTCTTACTGCATATTTTGTCATTCCTTTGTGCTACCCCTTACCAATATGTCCTCTCAATGGGCACTAAATACTAACACTAAAAACTAATACTTACTTTGATCGAATCTTATTAACTAAATACCAACTATTTCTATTGATACTGGTGTTCATTGGAGAATTAATTATTATTTGGGTATTTTTATTTTTCTACAGCTTGTCTTGTTTTATTTCTAGTATAACATTTGCTTCACCGTATAATAAAATGGCTGAAGAATATTTAAGAGTACAGCAAGCACCGTAATTAGGTTTACACTTAGTAGGTACTTTGCATTGAAACAAATCTTTCGTTTTCTTTTTAATAACGATGATGATGACTTAGACAAAGTTAATGTTATAAGTTACTGAAGTAAAAAGACTTTTTTTTTTTGCTGACTGTTCTAAAGACGATGACTTCTTTGAATTTATTTTATAATACGATTTTCATTAAATTTATGCTCTTTTTGTGACTATATGTAGTAACACCACTACCAACATGTCTTATTTCTTTTCCAGCCCAATATTTCGAGATAGCTCGTGCCACCACACCTCAGTCCTCTCCTCCGTGTCGGCCTCCTATAAAGGCATAAGCGACCTGGCCTCCCGCTTCGAGTTCACCTCCCGCTACAACGACCTCGCCAGAGACCTGGACGCTAACTTAGCCGAGGCCGACATGGAGAGCTTCAAGACCGAAGACATACACGCACTGCTGATGACCGCCAACTTGCCTCACGACGCCATCATTAACGATAGAACGCATGATGTAAGTGGTGCTTAACATATGGTTTAACAGAAGCTGGACCATTTGATTTTGAATAATAACTTATTAGAAATCAAACGTCCAGCTTCTGTTCGTTCAAATATTTAAGATGTTTTACTCTATACTCTCAAAGCAAAGAAAATTACCTTAAGTGATCATGTCTTTGTTTTACTTATTAAACACATTATTATTTAATAATCTCACATTATACTTGTAGTTATATGTTTACATCCAAAGACCGTGAAAGACCTGTCTTGGCGAATTTATTATTGTGTCCCTATTAATCTAAATAAGGTACTGACTGACACATTTAATTATTACATTATGTAGGCAAGCCACTCGATTAATAAAGATATTTTAAGTTAAACTTCTCAGATCAAGGACTGATTACACGTAATTAAAACAATAAAGAAGTAATGTATTACGAAACATAGTCCTTTGCGTGTGTTCAAAAATGGATCCGTTTACATACGTGTTGCAATGATAATGCTGTTAAAGGGCAAGGTATTTTATTTTCATGAACTTGTGCTCACTTCTCGTGGTTCAATTGCATTTCACCTTTAATTTTATAGTAAGTATCGAATTGCACGTGGCATGTGACTGGTTGTTGCCGTTGAAGCATCAGCTTTCGTTCTGTAATGTAATCAGTTTCATTCCTGTTATGGTGCTGTGGGTTACCCACCTACATTTCACAGCTATAGTAATTTATTTGAAACTATGAACACGAAGTGTCTTTAAAACAAAACTCGCCTGAAGGTGTCGCTTTTATTAGGTAGGTGCATTTTGGAAAACGTATTATAAGTTTTTTTTTTACAATAATATTTACAACCCACATTTACATAATTGAAATTCCCGAGATTTATGTAGTTATGTTCTTTTTATTCACTACACAATGAAAAATTAACTTATTAAGTAGGTATTCAAATTTTATTCCCTACAATGATTACCGAAAAACCGTTGTGCTGTGTCGGTGTAAAGCTAAAATATTTTTTCCTGGGAGTTTAGGGAAGTCAAAATCTATGGCCAATAAAAGCATAAAGTTACTATTATTTTGGAACCAAGCTGCCGACTGCAACTGCCGACAGCACGTGCAGCGTTCCCTTGTTATCTATGTCACTCACCATCAAGTGGGACGCTACACTGCACGTGCTGCCGGCAGCTCGGTTCCAAATAGTACCATAGCGACAGGTTTGTGGAATTTTTGTGTGAGAGTAAGTAAGTGTTGCTCAAAGTTCATGACTTTGACATTAACCATGAATGGTATGGGTTGCTATTACCACCAAAGTTATTGCTAACGTTAGATGGTGCAATCCACACCAAATAGATCATTGATTGATTTTCCACGCGGTTTGGTAAATGATTTCTTTTGCCCTGAACGGTTGTTTTTATGGTCTCGTATTGAGGGAGGAACTCCTATGATGTAACTTTGCCCGACTGTCTACTTGTCACAGTAGCTGCTTATCTCAGCAACTTACTCGGTTATCCTACTGATTGCCAAACAGTTTTTAGATAAGTATTTCATGTCTTGTTTTGTAACCACCACATCGTAATTTATCACCAGATGATATTAATAAAAGCTTCAGGAACTTACTATTATTTTTGGAGACGGCGAAAATGTTTTTGTAAAGGAAGTTGAGGGGATTAACCAGGCTAATGATGAAGCCAATTTATTTTGTTTACTGTCCCTTCGCTGTGCAAAGACCTATAACATTATTAACATTATTACCAATTCATCGCTACAATACTATAATACTGAGCAAACCTTGCTGAATGCGGTTTCGTGATGATGACAATATATATTTATTTATATTTCTTCAGAAAATAAAGCAATAGAGATCAAATAATAGGTTAGGGAAAAAGTTTCTTCGCATTTTTTTTAGTAAAGTCAGAACATTTTTGATAAAGGTAGGTTATTTACATTTAACTAAAGTATGTGTAGGTGCCATTTTGTTCGATTAGGTACTTTTTGTCATCTTAGGCTCTAGGTAGGGACATGATCCCATTGCTATAGGAATTTTGAGGCTTCTGATCAAAATACCATGACAAGTGGTTTTGGCAGTCCTCTTGTGATGTAAACCTGACACTGCCTCAAGAATTCTGTAGAGACTGAAACAGGTGGAAATCTACAGGTGCAAGGTCAGGACTACACGGCGGATGCATTAATACCTCCCAGCCAAACTCTGATATTTTTTGCTAAGTGGCTAAAGATGTGTGAGATCTAGCGTTATCATGATGGAAAACCACACCCTTTCTGTTAATTAATTCCTGCCGCTTTCTCTCAACTTCTTGCTTTAATCTCATCAGTTGTTCGCAGTAGAGTTCAGAATCGATGGTCCTGCCTGGTGGCTCATAACTAATAATGCCCTTCCAATCCCACCACACACACAGCATCACCTTGTTGCGAGCTAACCCGGGTTTCACCACAGTCTGTGAAGCCTGACCGGCCCTTGACCACGACCTTTTTCGCACGTTCTTGTCGTACGTGATCCACTTTTCATCACCAGTTGTCAATTTCTTCAAAAATGGTTCGGTTTCATTACGTCGTAATAAAGAATCACAAATGAGTTACACGGTTCATTAGGTTTCTTTCATTTGGCTCGTGAGGTACCCTAATATCGAGCTTTTTTGTGTACCTACCCAGTTTTTTTCAAATGCGCCAGAACTGTTTTGTGGTCAATTCCCAGTTCTTCAGCTACGTCGCAACTACTGATACGCCGATCTTGCTCAACTTTTCAAAAATGGCATCCATTTTATCCGTAAGAGCGATGTGCATCCTTGAAATCAAAATTTCCAGATTGAAAACGCTTGAACCAAATTTGTGTCCATAAACATCGAAAAAAAATTTCGCGGCTTGCGTTGCATTTTTTCCTTTTTTGTAGTAAAATTTTAAATGTATCCAATTTTTTAAGACAGTAAGAAAAACAAATGAAAATCACACATTTTCCTAATTTGAATTTATCTTCTTTAAAATTTAAACTTTTAATGATACCAAAACCAGCTAGATACAAAGAGTAAGTAGTACCTACCAGCCAAAGAGATTTTATTACAAGTTCATACATATTATAAGCGAAAAAACTATTTCCCCATCCTAATAGTATAATTAATGGCATAGCAAAGGCGTTAGGTATTTAACTATTAATACCCAATAGTATAATTTTGAGCTAATGGTATTCGATACTTCCACTCTTCGTAAGTTGCTGTTATTTTAGTAATGATGACCCATTTTATTTATGGTGTTGGCTACTAACAGAACACACAATTTATTTTATATTTACCTGTTAACCGTTAATTTATGTATTATTTTATGTATGTTTATTTTCAGTTTTTAACCATTAATATGTTGGTGGGTGATATTGTGTATGGTGAATTGCAGAGTAACCCCCGTGGCGAGATGTTTGCCAGCATCTCGAGCTCTCTCATGGAAAGGTTTCGGTTCGACAGCAGTGTCAGTATCGACAGTAGTTTTCAGGTTCGCTACGAATTGCTGCTCAATGTTTCATTCAAGCTAATTCATATCACAGCTGTTAAAAGCACGAAAGCCATTTGCTATAGATAGATACACATTACACGAACACAGTCCGTTTTGTAAATACATTGCCAAATTATTGACCATTTTAGATCTCAGAGCGCCACCTAGTTCGAAGTGTTGCAACTTCTAATGTTGCTTGCCTTAGATCGCGCTAGATGTCGCGCTAAGGATCAAGTTAGATTCGTTTGTTTGTTGAAACTGTTCGAGTATTTTTTTCCAAAAAAATATTTCATCATTCCGCTTAATAATGTGAAAATAATTATTTCATCAATCGAAAGAATCAAGTCTTAAATATAATCCATAGGAAGAGTGCGGTTCATCCCATAATTCCTATGCCGTAATATTGGTACCCTGACTGTCTTGGTGCTGTCAAATCCTGTCAATTACTGCAAATTTTATTTTTTTAAAGTTTCTGCGTTTGAATTATACCTAAAATATTAAAAGGTGGTAAACAACAGTGTGTAGTGTTATGGTAAGGATATCTTTAGAGCGTGAAAAACCTCACGAGGCTCCAATGAATCCAATAAAATGCCATTACAGATTAGTGAAATAGCGCTAGGGTTACCAGAAATAGTATTCACCTCCCAAGCCCTGTAGATACTGTAAAAATGGGAGACTAGCTAGTTTAAAATCATAATTTATATTATGGTACTATTAACCTTGATAAGAACTAGCTTCTGACTTAGTCCGCGTGGAATAGTTACTTTGGGCTAACACTAACTTTAACCCGGCCACCGCCCCTCCCCCTCATGACTGCCCGCCGGCCTTGCACATCATAATGCGCGCGCAGTTCTTTCTTGATCATTATTTTGCTGTTGTTGCTGCTGATGTTTTTTAAAACTGCGATATCTCCTATGATATTCATTGAAATCGAATGATGTAAAGGGATTTGTGATGAATAACGTGTTTATTTGGATTAGGATTATAAAAACACCTTCGCAAATAATGCATTATTCTAGAACAAATTTGGTTAGGATAAAAAGGTCATAGCGAGCCAATCTTAAAAGATAGACATATGCTGTCGCGGACTTTTTTTAGAACTTTTATTCTGTCATACATGATTTTTACGAAAATTTAACCGTTCACGCAGCGCAGCGCACGCAGCAAAAGAAAACCCGATTTTGAAACATTCTTCATTGGTGCTCCGCTCCTATAGGTCGTAGCGTGATAATGATAGGCCTATAGCCTTCCTCAATAAATGGGCTATCTAACACTGAGAGAATTTTCCAAATCAGACCAGTAGTTTTTCAATTTAGTTTTAGGTTCGACCGTACTTCATGACGTAATTAGGAAACCCTAGTTTTTTCAGGTTATCTGAAAAAAAACCTGTCTCGAAGATCACTACGGAATGCAAGGTAGAATAAACGTCTACAGAAAATTTAACCTAGGGCAAAAGTGGTCCTGGACATAAAACTATCGAACTTGATGATTTCGTTTTTCTGCCATAAAATACATGAATTTTATTCCGTCAAAAACGAATTTCCCAGTCTGGCTAAGATCTTGCATCAAATGCGTCGTGAGATAGTCGTACCTCAATGTGGAGAATCATTCAAGAGAGAATCAATCATGGTTTTAGTTAAGAAAACAATGTTGATCTACTTTGCTTTTTAATATCTTCACACATGGACCTATAAAAATTACGGACACCCGAAACAATAACTGTGGCACCCATAGCTAGTGAGCTTACTTAAGCAAATTGTGGTGCCTCAATTTTCTTTTTACTTTTTCAATTGAAATAAAATATCGTTTGCTTTTCTGGTGTGCCTGTACATTGAGATCATTTTCAAGATTAAAATAAAGAGTGAAACATCTCAGACATTTAAATTAATAGTGATCTATCACTCATGGTGTTCACACCTCGTTTTGAAACTCCCCGTTTTTAAGTAATCACATTTCAATTACGTGTAGCAACACTTAAATTAATTGCTGCCAAAATGACGGCATAGGAACTATTCGGTGAAACGCACTCTAGGTATTCCTTTTTATAAAAATAAAGGATTGGTAATGAATTTGTAGGAATGTATAGTAGAATTGAAACTATGAAATGCTTTGATGATGCCAGCCAGCTGGGTTTAATTTTGTCCAATTAATTTAAATGGGCTAAATTACCGATTGTTGCTGTCATAGTTTTTAATTCTCCCTATTAACTTCAAAACTCAAACCAAATATAATTATATTTAAACCTAAAATGGTAGCAAAAATCAGTATTTTCCACTCTCTCGTCGTAATGGATAAAAAACAGTTTCCGAAGGACTAGGAAAGAATGCTTATTTGAACTATTATGACGGTCGCGTAACCTTAATTAACTGTATTGTGTCCCGCGAGGACACTCACAGCCACACATGACCATCACATAGAAAGCAAGGCGCCTGGCTCGCATTCACAACGAGTCTTCCTACATACAAAGACCTGAAGTAACGTCCTTTGCTCCCACGGGATGTACCAATAGTAAAGATAAAATAAGACCATTGCGGAAGTGTGCGTGCGGCCACATTAAATTGCGTCAATCACTCTAACTATGCTCGTTATTCCCCCGGTCATACAGTCATTCCCTCCTCTGCGATGGTGCTTGTGTGTGTGCGCTATATTTAATTCTCTGTATCAGTGTCTCGCACATATTGCCGCCATGTGTGCGTTGCCAATGAAGTCTATCCTGCCAGTCACACATTCTCAAACTGAGGACTTGCTAATCGAAATTTCTAGGGCGTCAATTTCCTAATTTGCAAGGGCCTTTGAAATGCTTTACAATGTGTTAGAAGCATTCATAGTGCACTGCCAACCTTGAAAGTGTCGGCACACTCATCTCTAATTATACTCTTATCAGTTCTAGTAATTAGCAAACCATTAAACGCCCTGTAGGATTCACAGACCGATGTTTTTGTGCTTTTTGTAACATTTGCGTAACAGACTGCGCTAAGCTTTGACGTGAAGATCGAATTGCGTACAGTAGTGAAGTTTCAGTTCGTGGTATAGTTTGAGAATAGTATGCAGTGGCTAATATTAAAATTAATACGCCCGCTGGCCCCGCTGCCCCAGTCGCGTCCAGGGCACCCGGGAGTGCTGTTGCTGTAAGCCCTTGCGATGCAGTCGATCACGTGTACAGTTACCAATAAAAGTGTTACTTCAACGGACTTGATAGATAGTTGTGTGTGCGTAAGATAAGATTGTGAACCTTTTGAACTTAAAATATTGACTCATTGCTAACGGTGGCATGGCGCGATGCCACAGTGCTCACCAAGTGGCTGGTGATTGATTTAGTGGTTCTAAGAGACATACAGTGGAAATAAACTGTGGGATTAAAAATGGGTGTGACCGAGTACGATTGGGACTCCTACAATGGATATTATTCAGTGAGTCGCCCGGTAATATGGCACAATACATCTTAAGCTTCAACTTAGTCACTTGTTTAAGAAGTTTAGATAAGCAGTTGATTACTTTACAAAAATATGAGTTTTAATATCGTACTTTAGAATCATGAGCGATCATGAGATGTGCACTTAGCACATCATAAGGTCGTTCATGATTCTGGACAATGGATTCAAATACAAATCTTCTCTGCAATGACACTTTTAATCTTATTTTCTTATGTAATATTTATCTTTGTAATTAAGCACATCGCTTTTTCATAAATATCATTATCATTACTAATCGTTATGTTTGTTTACTATCAATTATTATGTGTCTTTAATATGCTTATCTACCCTCATTATTTAATAGGCAATAATACCCTCCTATCAATAATGTTGTGTTTTAAATTTTTGTGAAAAGGGCAACAACAGGTTCGTCATTGTGAATGATTCGCTATTTGATTTGTGACCTCATTTATAGCAGGAAAAGGAATTGAAATGATAACGCTCTGTTGGTCCGCCATGTTGTTTTTAATACCTACAGCTACATTACAATACAGTTTAAGTCCTGTATTAAGTGAATACAAGTGATGGGCACTTGCTTACTTTGTTAATGAATATAGCGAAAAAATCAAGTAAATATAATATCTGAATATAATAAAAATTATATAAATATTAATAGAAAGGCTGAATCAACGAGCACAAATGATAACCACTTATTGGAAACTTTTTTATCTACCGACCAATCTAACTTTTCGGGATAGCCCACATAGATAGTGATATAACACAGCCAGTTTATTTCATGCGTTCAGTTGCAAGCGCCCTGCAGTTCCTTATTATAGACGCGACTAACATCCGCGTCCACGTTCATAGCTAAACGTAAATGTTTATGTTGTGTACGTGCGTTTCGAAATCTTCCAAGAACGGTATTGGGAGCACCTCTATGCATTTACACACTTTTCCCTCAATACTCTCTTGTTAAAGTTTAACCATACGTTGCAAGTAATTGTTTAGTGTTAAAATGAGTCAGGCGTCACGAATCATGTACCCGGGGATTTAGTTTGAGCAAGGGTTCTATTGTTTGTTTTAAAGTTATATTTTGTGTGTGTAGGGTGAAGAATCCGTCGGTTCGATCAACACAATGTCGATTTGCAAATCGGAGTTGCTGTTCTCGCCTGTGAAGGAGGGTGCACACGGAGTCCACTTCAGCGTGGACAGCCTCGACTGCGAGCTGCCCGCGGAGCAGGACCTCATCTTAACCTGCCAGGCCAATAAGGACAATTACACCATCGCCTTCGAGGGCAGTCTCACCACATACTCCGAGGATAGTGAGTGCGTTGAACTGGCCGTCAATCACAAACATGGTAAGTTTCCTCTACCAGTTTCTCTCTCTTCCTTTCTTAACCTCTCCCAGATAACAAACCGTAAATTAAAAAATCCACTGCTTGACTTTTAAATGTTCACCCTGAACAACAAGATCCTACAAAAATATAAACTAGAAAAATTAGACCTGATCCTGGGACTCAAGCGGGATTCGAACCCGCGACATTTCACAATCCGGGTGACTGCTCTCCCAACTGAGCTACCGAGGCCGTTAACAGGCCTGGCAATTTATCTAGTGTAAGTATCTTACGTTGTAAGCCAACTTTGTTTCATCAATGTTATAACATTCAAAGTCAAATATTTGCAAAAAAAATTCTTTCGGGTGTTAAAAGGCGCTTGCCCATATTCACTTAACAAAATCCTAATTATTAAGAAAACAATCTTAGCTTATGGTATGATAATGATATGTTTACTCAGTTAACAATGATGGCATTGCTAGCTGATTCATACAACCCAATTACTCATGATGAGGTGACTAAAACTTCTTATACTCTATTTCAGACAAATTGATGAAGGAAAACGAGAATGTAGTGTTAGATAATGATGAAAGAACGCGCAGGAATTTAGAATTATTAGAAAGATGTAAGAAATTAACCAATAAATTAGCAACCTCTATGGCTAGAAGCGATTTAGGATTAACGACGTGGAGTAAGCTTAAGAAACAAACAAGTCAGTCTCCCTTACGGAGGTAAGAATGATTTCAATCAATAATTATATCGGTGATGTTGTTTACCTATCATTTTCATAATTAAAAATTATATTTTAGACACCCATCTGGAAATAATAATGAAGATTCTAATGACTCGAGTGATGCCACCAACGAAATGAATAACTCTGTTATAAAAAGCCAAAGTTTGCCAAATCTTTACAGACGAAAACTAATGAGTAGCTCAATTAATTCAACGGTTCTAAGCACCTCGACGGTATGTTTTTTTATCATATAAAGATACATTTACTGTTACATGACATATTTTTAAAGGCTAATAGCTTTCTTTTTACAGGTCGACTCATTTTCAGCGAACCAAAGATTAACAGGTACTCCAACTTGTATGAAAGTGTACGATGTTTCACAAAACCGTTCCTCTCATGGCAGTCAACATTCGGAGCCTATGAGTACTTCTTCGACCGAAAATCAAACTTCATCAGACAAAAGCCAACTGAAACAATTTAATTTAGTGAAATTATTCATGAAACAGAAAAGTTTGAGCAATGATGGGATCGTAAGTATGGAGCAATTAGACCGATCGGAGTGCTGGCCATCCAGTTCAGGAGGTGAAAGTGGAGAATCTATTGGAGAGCAGAAAAGTAGAGAATCCAGACCAGTAGAACGAGCACAGGCCGAATTACCAAGCAATATTGATGAAAACTCGATGATATATGAAGAAATACAATCGGTGACACCTTATAATAACAGAGTATATGATGAAGTTTTAATTGAAGAAGAGGAAACAGGAGAAGGAGCGAAATTCAGCGATAGTGAAGGCCACTTATATGCCACAGTGAACAAACCTTACATGAAACGAACTAACTTGAATATAACTAACAGTCCCTCCAAACTGAGAAGTAACCGAAAATCATATTCTTCTCAATCTTCGGCCACAAGTGTCAGTATTTCTAGCTGTTCTGAATCAGATGGTACTCAAATAACCAGGATGAACAAACTTTTGCTACGAGAACCTTCTGATAATAAATCTACTTCAACACATATTGAAGTTCACACATTAGATAAAAGCATGCAAACATCAACTATGCAATTATCAAGTTTGTCTCACGATCGCGAAATACTCAAACTGATTGAACCATCCTTTTTGGAAAAGCTGAAAGAGGGAGACTGTGAAAAACCAGTGTTTGTATTATATCCTAACTATACTTTACCAGATATTAGTTTCTTGAATGGCAGACCCAATATCTATTTGAATCCTGTGAAAGTAAACGTTTCACCTAAAGCAAGTGAAAACAAAAGAAACAGAGTGCAGGTAAAAGGTAAACGACCATTTTCTTGCAATGATGTAGAAATGTTAAAGAAAAAGGGTGTTGGGCATATAAAAGATTGGGATTCTCTTAACTTCTTATTGCCATTAGAATGCAAACAACTACTTTCTGAGATACCAGAAATAATGCAAAACACTAAATGCACTGAAAAATACTGCAACGCAACACCCTCTTCTAAATCTAAAAACAGACCCATGAGTTGTGATTGTAATAATTTGGCAGGCAATACAACTGCTGTATCTTCAAGTTCAAGTACTGCAACTCAACCGTCATCTGGTTATCGTGGCTCGTCAACGATGCTTACTGATTCTTCAGCTCAGAATAGTCCAGCTCCAGCTGGGAACTTCAATCCTTTATTTGTCTACCGTTACGATAGTGCGTCGAGCTCAGAAGCTAGTGCTGTCAACAATGACGGTCAAAGAACCAACCCTGCAATTCCTAGGCGATCATTATCCTTGGCTGATCAAAACCGAATTGGTAAACAGGGGGAGTTAGTACCACCTAGACCACCATTACCAAAAAGTATATTACGTAAATCCATGGATAAAACACGCAAATCTAGCTCACATACAAAACGATACAGTATGTTCGAAATGGATGAACTTATTCAAGATCCTGTGGTATGCATGACAGCTGCCACAGAACAAAAGAGTAAGCGCAGATCATTACAGGAACCTTATTACCTTCAAAACCAAAACATGGATTACAGAAAAAATAACGACTTAGCAGCTAAAAGATTGTCACAGCAGTTTCTTGATGCTGCTGATAAGGACGCTGATTATAATGAGTATTATCAGGATGAAGGAGTTGGCACCGAAAGTAGCCTTGAATCTGGAAAGTCTAACGAATTGAAGTTTCATAGGCCTCATACGCCACCATTACCAAAACCGCGAACTAAAAAAATGGAGTATACCGAATTTCCACCTCCAGGCGCACTTATCAGTAGCGGGGATTTGCAACAACTAGAAGAGTTCTTAAAGTTAAGCGGAGTTAGCTGTCAGAACATGGATGAATGGGATCAAAATCAAGTGCAAAAGGTAAGGGGCCAGGTATCAAAATTCCTTCAAATGAAAAGAAGTCAGGAGGAGAATCAGAGGTCAACAGAATCAAGTGGTAGTAGTTGTAATAGTAAAAAGTCTGTGAGCTTTGCACAGAAGTCTGAGGCGAAGGTCGAGGCACAACCAAATCAACTAAAGCCCGTGGATGAGTTTAAAGTGGACACGCTTACAACTCCACCTAACTCGCCAAATATCTCAGCAGTGATTGTACAAAGACATTACCAGGTAACACATGTTTTATTTGCACTGCATTGCTCACGCTCATAACCCGTTGATTTCTGTGAGTACCCTTGGTTCTTTTGTTTTCTTTTTTATTTAATTTTTATTTCTTGTTATATTTAAACAATGCTTATACTTTTGTTTACTACCGCATGACGGAATATTAGCATTTAGTTGCTGAACATGTTTATTCACATCATACATATTTTTTTACAAACATTTATTATGTTTATCACTATGAATAAAACTATTTTAATTTTGAATTCGTTAAAACTACAGGGAAAGAATTTGGCAGAAATTCCAATATGTGAAGAAGCTGAAGTAAGCCCTGATGAATTTATGAGCCCTATTCATCATGAGGGAAGAGCGAAATATGATCTTATCGATGTGTCACAAAAAAGAGGTACGCGTTGTTGATTATATTATATTAATGATTTTCATGGGCAGATAAATTACAGAGTGTTTTGACCAAGAGTCTCCATAAATATGTAATGTTCATACAATTTTCATTAATTTTCTTTTCAGCGTTAGTCTCTAACGTGACCGATGCAGTAGAGCTGCTGATTCAACATTTTTCCTCCGCAACTGACCAAGCAGAATTAGCATTCTTGGGAGACTCCAAACAGTCACCAGCGTGCGCCAAAATAACTTTAAATGCATTGTGCCCAGCATTGTATGCGATATTTAGAGATGGCCTAAAAGAAAACATAGAAACTTCTTTCGGAGCCGTTAACAATTCAGTTTGGCAAATGGTGGAAGCTACAGCAAGACAAGGTATACCTTTAAAAATTACACCAGCTCCGTTTTCATATATTTTGCAGATCATTCATATTGCTATCCTCTTTATTTCAGGCCCAATAACAAAGTCTTTGAATGAGCTGGTATTAAGAATTAATAGTGAAGATGCGGTAACAGAAGGTCTAGTTAAGTTCAACGCTTTTATCCTAGGACTTCTAAAGTAAGTAGACACAAATAAGCAGCGTATTGGTGAGGTAAAAGTAAATGTTACAAGGTATTTATACAATATTTTATTTCCAACAGTGCGCAATCAGTTGATGCATGGGTATCATACGTACGAACCAGAGAATCAATTCTTGCTAAGCATTATGATCCCGATTCTCTAATTCTTGCCGGTTGTATCGGAGAATCTCGATGTCGGGCGCTCTTGGATACTTTACTAACGAGCTTGGAGCCGTTGAAATTACTACCCTTCTCGTTGGATCTTATGTTCGAAATGCGAGAACTACACAGAAGTTTCAAGAGGATAGAAAGCGAAATGCGAGCTGCTAGTCGGGTAAGTTTTAATCTATATTTAACTTATGTATAAACTAACTTAGATATAACCAATTATTTAGTAAATAAAAATACTATCCCTAAAAAACTACCCTTCATGGCAGATAGTCGTAATTCCGGGTCATTTGTGTACAATAGCCACTTTATACATACTGAAGCCACCTGCCGAAGCAAACATCGCTTTATTTGCATTTTATTGTTTACTGCATGTGCTTACGGATCACGAAACACCGCGCGCTCTTGTCTAAACGGGCTATTTTAGCATTTACTTTCGTGCACAGCTTTCATAAAATGCAAATAAAGGAAACTTTTCCTAATCGATATTCGTTTGACCTTGCCAAAATTTACCTGACTAACGACTTTGGCATGATGCATGATGCTAAAACAACTTTAATGTATTTAACAGCCTACTACGATTAACACTCCACCACTAACACTGAATCAGCGGAATTTATTGAAACTGGTGAAATCGATGCAATCAAGCGGCCTCTCGAGTGATGATTGTCAGACTAGTGTAATTATGAGGCACAAAGAGCCAAAAAATAAAGAGCCCTCCACACCTGATCTGCTCAATGATTCGGCAAATGTAAAAACCACTGTAGAGAAAACCAGACCACGCTCTTGCGTCAATCCCTCGCCGATCGGTTACGACATATGTCCAAATAATAGCAGGATTGAATTGGAAGCAAACCGCAGATGGTCAGGCGTGCAGTTAGGGTCGAAACTGATGCAAGCTTTCGATCGGCTCGTTTTCGATGACAGCGATGATTACTCAGATAGTCTAGAGAACAATAAGCCCACTAGTAAAACTACTAGCAATGAAATGAAGGTAACTTAGTGAAGCATTATGTGTGTTGAGTGCGCTTCATTTTGATGTCCATAAGTTTTTCTATCCATTGATTTGGCAAATCCATAACGCTAACTGCTTTTAGCATTTTTATTTGCGGCCACAGTTTTGCTATTATTTATACTTATAATTTTTCTTGCTCATGCTTTTTTATACATTCATTTTTATTAGAGGTACCTATTATTGTTAGTAAAAAGTACTGGCACATTTTCTGACATCTATGTGTTGGGTTTAACATTTCTATTGTACCTAACGATGCAATTACTCTGTTATGAAGGCTGTTTGTCCTTCGATGAGATATTACCTACATACACGCGTCTTGATACTAAGTGAGCTAGACAGTTCTTTCTTTAAACCAACTATTCCTTACCAAAAAATTTAATTGCCATCTTATGATATTTTTTTTAAATTGAAATCCATCAGTAGTTGAGAAATTTATGCACTTTTCCATATCAGAATGACGAGTTAGATTTCCATCTCACTGCATTCTACACTCCTTCATGTGTATGTTCTGTGCATTTCAGTTGGACTTGAGCGGCGAGGAGCAGTTCCGAGCCAGCTCAGCGGGCAGCAGCGCGAGTGCTAACACAGGCAACGGCAGCAACAATTCCGGTGGCAAATTCCGTAGGCTACAGCTGAAGTGGGAACTACTGAGCAATGCAGAGAGCCCTAGTACACCATCAGGTATGTTCTGTTATGTTTTTTATTTGCCTTTTTTTACCAATATTATGGACGAAAAAAAACAAACTTATTAATAAATTTGAGCGTCTTTATCCCTGGTGCTCTTTTAGCATGGCAGATTTTATCTTTTCATAAAATATTTCTTGACAAACTTACCTGTGAAGTTTAAAAATAAGTCCTGCCTGATTACCTATCGCTTTTAAACAGCCAAGTATTTATTTTTTTAAATGTGTTTTAAATCCGCTTACTGGAATTGTTTATCCAGGCACATTAACATCAGCTGTAAAAACATGATACTGCAAAATATGTTGTTTTAAAACGAATAACACATGCGTTGATCTCAGTCTTGAGTTTTGTCCTTGAACTATTAGACGTGTAGTGCGTTTTAAATAAACACTATTAATCAACATTTATAAATGTAGATACTTTAATATTATCAGGTGAAACTTCGCCTGCCGCCGCTCGAGGATCCAAAATACCCCGACCTGTGTCATCGCCCGTGCGGCCTCAGGCGCCAATTCTTCAATCGCCCGCCAAAAATCAACACCGGTCAGTCAACTCACCTGTATATCTATAAGTTAAAGTTACATTGACTTTTTAATAGCTCCCGCAGAATATTGAACGTTGTTGAGATGTACCATGACACAAATTTAAAGTTTCACCCGAGTAACGTGCTTTGCAAATTAAAAATAATTTCAACTATCATTGAGATTTCAACGATGTCATGTTGAAATTGAGATTGTTGATGAGCATTGAACACACAACTCAGGAGAATCAATATTTATTCGGTACAACTGGCCGATTGTTATGTAGTCATTATATGTAGTTTCTAATAATTAGACTCCTTTTAAAGAAAACGATTCACAAGGAATACGCAGTTTCATTCAGCATAACGAATGATTGTGAAGTAGTTAAATTAGGTCATTCGATATCATTGAGTGCTATCATAACAACATACTATTACAGAGGTATACCAGTGCCCGTTCGAAAAGGCGTCTCGCCAACTACAACCACGCCTCGAAGTGCTTCAGCAAGACCTAGTGGTATCAGCAAGAAGCCACCACAACCCGCAAACAGGTAAATATTGGACACTGTAAAATACATTTTATTAAACATCAAAGTTACAAGCCTTTTCAATGGTAAATCACTAATTTTTCCAACTATTTCAATCGCAAATATTATTAAATCAAATTATCTACCGGTGGAGGTTAGACTTTGTTAGCTTCCGTATTATTATATTTCCTATGTTATTTACATGCACAATATCTCCAGAGCACTCGAGATGCCAACGAAAAGGCCAACCACAAACAAACCTCGCCTATCTCAAGACGCTGTCGTTAAAACTACCACAACCACAAATGCTAAGCAATCTTTGTATGTAATATAGATCGAAAACTAAAATTACTAACGGTCTATGCTGTTATATCGAATTAATCCAACAACTAATAGCATGTAATATTTCCAATTTGCATGTTGCTAAACAATCTGTTATAAAATATTCGCAAATATTAAAAAAGTTACGTCAAGGCTGCAAATCATAGAGGGGATGATAAATATTAACCAAGCATGATATTCAACTTGCATTAAAAGTGTACTAATATAATTGATTCTGTTGAAACAGGCACATCTTCATAAACTAATACTACTGTTTTCTAAATAATTATTTGTTTGATAAAACGACTTAATTTCATGCGAATGTACCATAAACAGGTTAAATGATTACCAAACCTTTTATACTTATAATTACTAAAAAAGCGCATTTTATGTCTGTCTCTTAAGTACATGAAGTCTTTACCAATCTTATTACGTTTTACTGAATTTAATACATTCATGTGATAAATAGGACGTCTAGAGTCGACGGAACGTGGCAGGCTGGCGCAGCGCCGCGCCCGTCGTCGCTGCCGTACGGCCGCGCGGCGCCGCCGCCCGCGCCGCGCCGCGCCGCCTCCTCCTCAGCCTCGCGGCCACATCATCACACCACCAATCAGCAAAAGCATAAGTAAGTAACGGCAGTTTCAAACATTTGCATTCTTGAAACTTTGGACTTGCCTTCGGAGTACAACCAGTTTTCGATGTATTTAATCATTTTTTCTTTAATAATAATAATAATAAATCAGTCTTTAATCAGGCAAATTACACCCATACATTTTAAATCATAACATCAATCGGATCACTCAAATCAAATATTCAATTTACGTGAATGTCACTCAAATTATTAAAATTACAATAAATTAAATGAAAATTACAAAATAGAAATCAAAAATGTCATACAAATTACAATGAATTAAATCAAATATGAATAGAAATTAAAAGTGATTAGTAAATTATTTTCGGCATTGGAACAGTAACATGTCTTTCAAGACAGTCAATACAATACTGTTACTTTAGTGTGATGAAATACATAACCAAATAGGGATGTATTATGCTGTTAAAGTGATTCAAAACAAGTGACGGCTCCTTAATTTACAGATTATAAAGTCAAATCCAGTATACTTGGATGATACTATAATTTATTCATTTGTATTCAGGTACGTCAGAACCCTTTGGCATCGGCTACCATCAGATTCTGGTCATCTTGCCTTCAATGAGGGAGAGCGACTTCGGCTGATACTCGAGGTCGATGATCAGCACTTATTGTGCTGTAGAGGAGAGCAGAAGGGTCTTGTGCCTCGTGATGCCGTCTTGTTAGAGGACTTCTGATATTGGGAGCCTTGTTGGCGTCCATTACGACCGAACTTCAGAAGGAAATGATTTGTTGCCTCAATACTTAATGTTCACACTTCACAGCATAAACTTCATCACCACGGTAAAATACGATGAATTATTATCTACTTACTGTTGTTAAGTGTCAACATAGAGTCCTACAAGCAAAAACTTCGAAAAAGACGGTATGAAACTTATATTTCGTTGGTGTAAGAATGATTTGAAACTATATAAAGTGAATTGAAACTATTGCGAGTGAAAATGTGGCTAGGTTTCTGCTGTTCGAGAACTATGTACATAAAAAGTTATTAGTGAGTCCTCTCGTATTTAAGATCTTCTGTCTTGTAATTATTAATTTAAAACTTGGTTTTACTCTGTTGTTACCTTATCAACCATTAATAATTATTTCTACTTCTTTATTGAATCTTAACATCACTCAATCCACTCTTACACTCAATTTTCTGATTCAGTAGTAGTAAAATCTAGTCTTACGTTTTAAGGCACGACAAGGTCTTGGATTGTACATAAAATATTATTCTAGGAAACAATATTCGTGGAATATTTACTGTGAATGAGTGAGTGTTTATCATATGTTAACAGTAAATATTTTCTTCATGGGATGTGATATAGGTAAATAATATCGTTTTACTTTAAGGACAAATCTCATACTTTTAAGGTCGAACTCCTTTGTATGGTATCGAAATTAATAATCACAATAATTCATTATTGCTTAGAGAAAGGCACCCAATATTCGGTGTTTAGATAAATATATACTTCGATGTGAAATTTATATTTAAAATTACCCATGTATTATAAATATGATAGTGTATACAATACTTTTCTACAAAAATCCTGTGCTTGTTAAATTCAATAGATGTACCTTGTGTTGCGGTAATGGTGTCAGAATTCATATTTTGAAATCGTCGGGTATTCATGGATTGTCGTAACTCATTTATAACAACTAAAAGCATGCAGCCTCTCCCTTGCACCTTCCTAATACGGTCTGTGGTACCCAATCCCTCAAAACTGATAGTTAAAACTGTAGAATAATATAAGATGCACTGTATTAACTGCACAGCCTAAAGGCCAGGTGGTGAACCACGTAGCATATCCTGCCTAAGTTAGGTAATAGTTATTGAAAATTAGGATGTTACAAAGTCGGTGTTGGTGCCTAACAACCTGATAACACTTAATCGCATGCGCCTATCCACTACACTTTCCTTTGCCCAGCACTGTAACTCAATCAACAAAAATCCGCTAATCGTACGCCTTGCCGCACTTGCGTCATTATTATCTATTGTAATAACAGAACGTTTTAACGTCTTTGCTTTTGAAATCATGTCACAAATATTGTGATACTTAATCATATCACTGCTTTCAAGTGGGACGCATAGAAAAAAGATATTTTTGGTACGAATTTGTATTGCTCAAGATGGGAAGACATAGTTTCAATGATATGTATGATCGATTGATATCGCGAATTAATACTCGTTAATCTACATTATACTCGTTGTCTGAAGTCTCTTAATTATTGGTGTAAAGTAATTTGTAAATAGTATATTCCTATCGTTAGTAGTGAAATTTAGAGGTCAAAATTTGTAACAAAATTTTGAAATGCACGATACAGTTCCTCTCGTAGTTCGTCGTGCTATCGAGTCACATTGGTGAAGTAGTTGGTATACTCGTATACTTCTAATGGTCAAAATTATCGTATTCGTGTAAAGTGGTGTCTTTCTCGAGGCGTGTGATAAATCAAAACACTTGCCAACTGCGTTCTGCGATCAAAGAAACAAGAGGCTCGTCGTCACAATCAATCTCATTATTAAGATGAACGTAAGTTGACTCAAAATTAGGACTGTAAACATAGATGTAATTTTTACAATAATTAGAATGTTACTTAATGATGTTACGAGTTTTTGAAAACTTAGCGAAATATTATATTAGATCATTGCATTCATATTGTGAAAACATTTTGGCTTGTATTAAAGGCGCTTCATTACCCATTTTAGAATTAATCTCGCTTCGTGACTGAATGATGTGATGTGGCCTTTTGTATGTAATTAATGTTATTATAGTGTTACTGTGTTGTGTGTGTGCGCTTGTGGCATCAGTCTGAGTAATCATTGTATCGTCTACATAGAGTAGCATCTGAGTATGCTTCCAAAATAAATTATCTAATTATTATAGTAATCGAAACCCTAAAGGCCGTTAAAGTATTACATTTGAATTTCAAATTACAAATGAACATGCCTTAATGAACGAACGAAAAGGAGCCCGACCTGTAGTGATATTCTCAAAAATAGTATTAAAAATTCAAAATAACGTCTAACAAGGTCACTATCCCAATAGTTTAAAAGGACACACTTGATGATATAAATGTTCAATGAAATGTCGTGTTTAGGTGTCTGAAATCCATAAATTATACATTTGTTTGAAGTCTCCCTAGGTGTAACAAAAAGTATTGAAATTATTTGAGTACACAATTTTGAGAATACCACTTGTGAGGTAGGTAGATTTACTTTGCGTCGCTTCCCACGTATTCGCTTGGCAGTTAGCGCGTATACCGTATCGCAATTAGGAATCTGTTAGTCGTAAGTTTTTATCAACAGTTTGTATTGTCGGAAGATGTTGATCAGGTTTTTTATAAAAAATGACATTAACTCCTGCGCGTTTTTTTTAAAGATATATTGTTGGATAGAATGTGGTGAGTCATCGATTGTCCTTATCGGTACAAGTGATTTAAGTTATTTATTAATTATTATGAGTAGGATTTTTATTTATAATTTTCGATTGGGATCAATAAGTTGATTTATGAGTTGAAAACTTTATTTTTTTAAGAAAAAGAAAAAAACATTAAAAAGAGGCTTTTCGTTATTTACGAAACTTCAACGAACGACTGAGAAATAAATTCCGAATATTTTATATTTAAGTTTACCTCGAAAGTAATGCTAAATAATTATATATTTCGACATTTTTTTATTCAGTGTATGTATTGTTAAATATTTTTTTTGTGTTAAGTGCCATAATTTAATGAATTAACAATTGATAAAATATTATTGTAATGCATAACCATGTACACCAATTAAAATATATAAAACAAAGACTTGTTTGCTTTTCCTTGAAAAATGCCTATTATTAATAAACAACAAAGTTGATGAAAATGGTGATATAAAAATAAAAGTACAATCGAAATTTATTGAAGGAAACATTTATTCACAATAATACAATTTCTCCACAACACTATTCTACATAAACATCATACTACAAACACCACTATATTAAGCATATTAAAATATGATTTTGAAAAAGGTACATTTATAGTCTGTGCAAAAAACGTGTTTCAAAGTTAGTGATTGTTTAAAATTAAATAACATTTCTAGTGTTATGTTAATAAGTTACATTAATTTATCGTACTGTTTTATAAATTATATCACTGATCATCTAGTACTCTTTCATTAAATGTAAAACAAAAATATAATATGTCCCGTTATTTTTGTCAATTATCTGTTCTAAATACTATAGCGAATAGCTAAGTTTTTTTGTAGGTAGATTTTCGGTTATCTTAATCTAAAGGTGCTTTCAAATACCTAATTAATCTCGACTACTTATTTGGGTGGATGATTGCACAATACGCCTACTATTATTAAACAACAAAGTTGATGAAAATGGTGAATCGAATTTTATTGAAGGAAACATTTATTCACAATAATACAATTTCTCCACAACACTATTCTACATATATACATCATACTACAAAGACCACTTGATTTTGAGAAAAGGTACATTTATAGTATGTGCAGAAAACGTGTTACAAAGATAATTATTGATTGTTTCAAAAAAATAATATAACATTTCTAGTGTTAGGTTTTTTTTTACTTAGCCTGTATTGTCCCACTGCTGAGCAAAGGGTTCCTCCAAATCCCTCCAGTGATCCCTATTATCAGCTAAGATCTGCCATTCCTGTGAGTAGGTACTTATCCAGATCGTCCCGCTAATATTTTCTTGGTCGACCTTTTTGACGATATCCGTCTTCCGGTTGCCACTAGGTGACGATCCTGGCCCACCTTTCTTCGCCCATTCTGCACACATGACCTGCCCAGTCCCACTTTAGTTTGGCCGTCTTTTTGCCTACATCGACAACTCCAGTTCTAGAGCGAATGGTGGTGTTTCGCACTTTGTCGATCCTTTTTAATCGAAGGATACTCCTCTCCATAGCTCGTTGGCAAATCTTGAGTTTGGACTTCTGATTTTGGGTCATTGACCACGTCTGTGCGCCGTAAGTTAGGATAGGCAGAATACAAACGTCAACGAGTTTGCGTTTCAGAGACAGAGGAAGGTCGCTCTTCAAATACGCTTTCATGGACCAGAAGCTCTTCCAGGCATTAGGTATCGATGCGGCGCTCGATTTCTCTTTCTTGCCTGTTTCGAAGTAAAATATCCGGCCCAAGTAAATGTACTCATCCATGTATTGTTTTGTCTGCCCATCTACCACTACCTTACTTTTTGTGCTATTGGTCATAAGTTGAGTTTTTAACCTATGCATTATTAGTCCAATTTCAAGGCTTGCCATGCTCAGTTCTTCAAGCATTTTTTCTAGTTCTGCGGATGTATCTGCAAATAGGACAATGTCGTCAGCAAATCGAAGATTTGTCAGTTTATAGTCTCCAAAATTAACCCCCTTCGCCTCCCAGGAACTCGGTAGGGATCTAAAAACTTCTTCTAAGGCGCTGGTGAAAAGTTTTGGGGATAGTTAGTGGGTCTCCTTGTTTGACTCCCTTCTGAATGGTGAACACTGGGCCTGGAGCATGTAGTTTTATGTTTGCAGTACTTTCAAGGAAAATAATTTTGAGAAGATTAATATACGTTGGATGTATTTCTTGGCGGCTAAGTGCTTCAAATATGGAGGAGTGAGTTATCGATTGATGTTATTATGTTATATTAATTTATCGTACTGATTACTAAATTATATCACTGATCATGTACTCGTACCTACTCCTTCATTAAATGTAAAACAAAAATATAATATGTCCCGTTATTTTCGTCAATTATCTGATCTAAATACTAAAACGAACAGCTAAGTTTTTTGGTGAGTAGATTTTAGGTTATCTTATTCTAAAGGTGCTTTTTAAATACCTACCTAATCTACTACTTATTTGGGTGGATGATTGCACAATATAGGTCTGACTTAACATCAAGTACTTACGAAAAACAATATTACGTGGCAAGTCGAAATAGAACTGCATGTACGAAATCTTAGTGCGCTAGCTTTATAAATCTACCAACGGATATAGTTTTAGATACAGTTCAGACAAATCACTACAAATGACGTAAATCCTAATCCATTCCTTTACCCTTGACGATGTGCTGTCCGAATTGAATGATCTTATCAATAGGGAACATCTCTAATAGACATTCGCATGAAACGAAAGGTGGCCAGCACCACGCGCTCTGTACTTCTACCACGAGTTGCCACTTTAAATTTACAGTATCGTTCGCGTTAAAATTTGTATTTGTAAGTTGTATTAGGATCTGACATGACATGACAATGTCAAATTCCAATAAATTTTTTACGCGAACGATAATGTAAAGTAGATCGTTCTGGCTCCATACATTTTTGGGTTTTTTTTGAAAGTGCCGTCCAACAAAAATAAGTACGTTAGTTATATACGTATAGTTAGAACTAATCATACGGAGCAATAGTTATTATGGCACAAAAGTCGTAGGGTGGTAATTTTCATACATTTATTGATTTTTGAAAGTGCGTGGAAACAAAATAATGATAGATATTGGTAGAAGTAATGAACGAATGACCTAAAGCATTTTTACTTTAGCGCAAAATATGTCAGTTAATTAGAAAACTGTCATTTACAATTATACAAAAAAAATATACTAATCTACATTAATTATAAGCGATTACTTTCCTCAATGTGCCAGCCAACGAAAAAAAAGGTTTATATAATTTGGACTAGTCATACAAAGTCATACGACATATAAAGTCGTAGGGTTGCCACAAGCCAAGTTAAACGATTTGAAAAATTCGACAATTTCATACATTTTTTTTACAAGATTTGTGCTATAATAACTATTGCTCCGTATAACTAGTTCTCACTATACCTACCACTTTTTTTGTTGGCCAGCACTTTCAAAAAAGGCCCAAAAACATGATCTCCTTTAAATTGGCAACTCGTGGTAGACGTACCTAAGTACTGGTTTATTTTGTATATCTATTCGGTACAGAATATCTCCCCTTAGTATCAAAACACAAGTGTTCACTGTTTTCTTGTGCTATCCTTAACAATATACGAGTAGAGTATTTTATAGACATTTAAAATTGCGTGTATTTTCACATCAAGAATATCAGAAATCATGGGAGACCATAGTACCTAGTCAACAGTTTTAGCATCCGTTTCACCATTAAACAACTCAACCACTCTAGTGATTCACATTCGAATACGAAACAAGTCTGCCGACGACTGCGAGACAGTGCTATTATTTCAAGCGAATAAAACGTTTACCATCTAGCCCCCCATGGTATCTTTTCGTATTTATATCACTACAAGCTTCTACTCACATTGACAATAGTCTAGTATACGAATTATATAAACTCAATATACGGAAAAGGCCGGCCGCTGCGTGATCGACGTTCGTCGCGAGCAGGCCGATCGCGGCGGGTCGCGTGCGCTGGCTGGCCGGCCCATGGAGGCGCGGCGGTTGCGCTCGTTGTTCCTGCGCACGATGTCATCCTCGTTCAACAAGCCCGGCTTGCGCGGAGACAGCGCGCGCGGGGTCCGCGGGGTGCGGGGAGGACGCGCGGTACGGCAGCGGGAGAGAGGACGGTCTTCTTCAGCCCATTCCTCGGTGCCGTAGTAGTCCTGAGTAACATTTGTATATTTAGATTCTACCTATAAATTTCACTTTTAAGTTAGGTTTAGTATTTATTTTCAACTTCATTATTTATCTGTTATTTTTGAAATTATTAGTAGGTAACTTTAAGATTAAGACAATCTACAGTTAGGTTCATTATGTTATTGCGAAAACCTTACTCTAACTACTTATGATTGTTATTATAAACAAAATAGACAATTTGAGACTGAAAGCTCTAGCTAGATTTGTGTCACAAGCCTTGACTTTCACGTCTCGTTTATTACTCGTAAGTGCAAGGCATTGAACGTTACAGCTACAGTTCAAGTTTGAATCAATCGTTTAACACATACTTAAACGGTTATGGGGTGATGCATTCGTGTGATTTAAACCAATCTACTACCTAAAAATAGAATAGGAATGCAAAGGACGAGGAGTTTGCTAAAATCCAATAGCATAGAAAATGTAATTCCAAAAGCTTCATCAACTCAAGATGACATCCTTTAAATATTTTTCTGACCAGCTCAGATATTTATTAGTTTGGAAATCAGGTTGAAAAGTTTTCTCCAATCTGAATGATAGAACATGTTACCTGTTTACGAAAAAAAAAATTATAAATAAGAACCAAACATGTTACCATGTTTTGTGATTTTGAGTTTACCTAGATGTTAAAAAAAACCACAAGTTTTAATTATGGAACCATGTTTTGCGTGGAGTAATTCCTGTTTAACTTATAACTGAAACTCTAAAACCATTAATAAAAACAATAACATGTATGAATGAACTCATCGCTACCCACAATTAAATGCTAATAAAATTTTCAAAAAAACTTACCATACCATTCGTGTCTTCTCGTAGAACTAGTGCGTGCGAGTGCATAGTGAATATTTTTGCTATATTTAATAATACTGCGTACTGAGATAATATACTGCATAGATGATGCGAATGTAGAAAATGGCTGTTAAACTATTTCTGAACTAGATACACTATTTAATGTAGTTAAACGGTAATTCTATTATTTTTTACTGCGTGTAAACTTACAAAACAATTGCATTTCAAAGGCAATGTGCTTGATAAATTTCAAGAATTAATAAATAGGATTATAGTAAGACATTAACTATAACATTCAAAGAATTTATTTGTGAGTATTCCATTTCGAATCGCAATGCAAAAAAGACGAAAAATTCGTTGTGCATTACATTTTGACAAAACAACATTGGAAAATTCTGTTTTAAATATTTGTTACATTACATAGTACAACAGCCATTTCATCTATCACATACTTAGGGTTTTCTAATACAGTTAAAATAGTTATTTACACAACGGCAAGTATATTCAAATAAAACAAAGTTACTGATGTTAAGTCATATAATACGGTTTCTAAATTACATATTTAAAACGTCTATCATTTGCGTTTACAAAATATCCTAATTAATAGGTAAACGTTCACCTAATTTCGAGTGACTGCTTTATTACAGAAAATAGTAAATGTTTGATTATTAGCTTCAGCTCTCTACTTGTAAAATGAACAATACCTCACTAAATATTACTGGAAAAATAAAGGTACCTCCACACTGATGTCCTAATTCGTACGCACATGTATTTTGAGTTTCGAATCAAATTATATTTACCTCAAACTACATATATCTGAGATATATGAAACAGCATGTGCATTATTTAAACATAAATTCAAAATGCAGCAAAAATCGGGAATTGATGCTCTACATGAAAGATTTGTGGCTTAAAAGCATCAGCTAATGAACGCGCTATCTTATACTAATTACGGCTTAGATATAATCGTTACATATAAAACATTTATTATTCTATTTAATTTAAATCTGGTCAGTCAATCTCGAGCCCACACCGTTCTCGCCACAGCAAAACTTATAAAAATACAAAAGCTTCTAAATAACTACTCAACATAACTCTGCTACCTACTATGCGTAAAAAAGCTAAATGTTAATTAATTGAAATTGGAAAACTTCTAGATTTTATGAACTATCAGGTTCCTGTGGTTTTTGCTGTGACAAGAACTTTGTCCTTATCTTACAACATTCCAAAATAAAGGTAAATACATTATCTAATAAAAAAATACATACATGGCATAATTATAGTAACCGAAACTATAATAGACATGAACGAACAAAGCTTAACTCTGTATTATTTAGTTATTACATTTCCATATAATTAGACGCATATTATATGTATATCTTTCCTAATTACCAGTAATTACAATAATAACAAGAAATCGCATTAGTGCTACTAATAGTGCTTATACTATAAAACAAGTGATCAAAAGGATTTACGGAAACCACTATTGCGCATGTGAGTGTGAGTACGCGATGCTATGTGAATACAATTATATTTATTTGTGAATATACTGTAATAATGTCATCAAACCCAAGATGTGACAGGCTGGACTAATAAAGATACCTATTATTTTCTAGGTACAATGTCTTGGCACTCATGATATTTTTGCGTCTATCTGTCAAGCAATAAAACAGTCCTTTCACCAACAATAGGTACAATACGATTTTAATCAACATAATTGATAACCACTTAATGCTACGAACTACAACATCGAATATAACAATTGATTTTATCAATCTAATGAATCAAAGATGATTGAAAACAAACAGTTCACAACATATTGTCTATAAGAATATGCTAAACCTTTGACATTGATTACAATGCCAGAAAGATTAGATTCATTTAAAACAAGCTCACATTAATCACTCTAAACGGTTACATCGAATTTATGGTTAACCGATTTTAAAAAATAAAATACAAAAATTGGACTCTCGATTATAAAAGTTAGTATTAATTGACCCACGAATACAGTATCCGGAGTCTTCAAGCGAGTCTTCTTAACACGGGTGCTGGTTCAGATTCTCGTCAGATTTAGGCGGCTGCGGTGGCAGTGGACTCTACGGTTGAAATTTTTTTTCAATTAATATTTAATGTAAAAAATAAAAACAACAAAAAAGGTATTAGTAGTACAAAAACAGCAAATAAAACAGACGAAATTAACACATAGACGCAGAATAAAATAAAGTTAGTAATGTAAGAACTCAAAACCAAACACCCAACTATTATGTTACCTAATAAAAAGTGTACAAATATTTGGGCTGAAACAAAAAAAAAGTTGGTTAAAAACAAAGAAACAATGAATGACATGAATGATATTGACCATCACCAAACCAAAGAGACGAAAAACAGAAATCACTACAAAAACAAAGTTAGGCCCAAAACAAGATTTGTCGAAGGGGCCTCACCTCTTGCGCTGACCGCGCGTCCGGCAGAGGAGACTGCGCGATCTGCTTGATGTACTCCTTGTCGTCGAATATTTTGATGTCACCGCCGCCAGGTTTGTGCTTTACATTATCCAGAGAGCCGACTTTACTTTGCGCTTTGAATTCCAATTTTTGGTTTTCGATCTGTCCAGAAGAGTCAATGTGCAAATATAATACATACACGTACGTAAATATTACTATAATGCAAAGGCTTTGTGGATATATTTCGTTGTTTATCGTTTTTATTTCTTAGAAGTGATAATTTGTTCTTTTCTTCAATATATTTGACATTAAACAGTTTTGTTGTTGCAAAAGAAAGTAAAACGACATCATAATTAATACTAACATATCCACTAAGTCATAGCATACGTTGAAGCATACTGAACCTAATTATATAAATAAATACATAATTAAATGTACAAATAAGTGTTATGTGTAAAGTGCCAAACACATGTTCAATGTTCCCAAGATTTGTGTGTTGCTCCATCAGAAGTTTATGCTGCATACGTAATCGATATTGATTTTCATAGCGTGCACGTCAACCATATTCGTGTGAATCGTAAATGTAAGAATATCAAGGCAATTCTATCCAACTACCTGTCCTCGGTCCTCCGTATTTTAATAATGGCATTTCAAAGTCATTCTCTTGTGTCCAGTGGAATAGATATTTAATTAATATTATATGTGAGGTAATATAAAATATACCTTTATGGTAAATGTGTTGTGAGTGGACATATGTTATTCATTCCTCATTCATTTGATTGTGTTTTACAATATAATTTCCGTGAAGATGTACACTCGTTTTGTAAGCCGATCAGCGTGTAGACAGCAGCCGCGACATTTCGTTCATAAACATTATGGAATTATCGAAACTATTTGATTTGTAAAATTTTGGCCCTTTCCTCAACTTTGGAGAAGTACCAAACTGACCTTATTCCATAAGGAATGATAAGCAAAGTGTTTATGTGATGCCCTCCATCTTGGCAACGCCCATCTAACAAACTAGAAAACAATGATGACATTGAACGACTGTCCTTAATCGACAAACCATTATAAACCTTAAGAGCATATTACGATAAAAATTGCTTAGATTAAACATTAAGTTACTGAATTTGAAACACTGTCAAGTGCAATAAAACTGTGATAAACAAAACAATAAAAGTGGACATTTAAATCTACTTGATTACTCACTGCTCTCGTTCCGTTCTTTGCCACTGTTGACTAAAGAATAACAGGGATTATGCAAAATTATAGAGTAAATCCTACTTTAACTACCTTACTCTACAGCATTTTTAGCACATAGTTTCAAAGTTGCATTGTGAGCATTTGTGGCAATTAATCTAAAATGTCTTGATAAATAATATCTATGCGAATGGCTTACGATTACTGTGTATTTTTTCGTAACTATTTAACGCTGCATGAAGCTGTTTCTGAGAACTAGGTATGCGGAATATAACCTCGAATGAGTATACTTACGAATCTTCTGGTTTTAAAAATGTAGGCCTAAGTTCAAAGTCAAATTAAGAATACATGAAATAAAGTTAATAGTAAAACAGTTCAAATACCTTGATTGCTCCTCCGCCAGGCTTATGGGTTATGTTTACCGTAGATGCTACTTTCGGCTTGGCTTTATCCTTGAAGTCCAATTTTACAGTTTCAATTTTCTTATCGCCACCACCAGGTTTGTATGCAGCATTCTGCAGAGAACCTATTTTTGACTTAGCATTCCATTCCAATTTTGTGGTTGTAATCTGAGAAATAAAAAAAATACAAATAAAAAACCTCACTTGATGATAAACTACCAAAAATAGTACATCGCACTTAATTTACCTTCTTAGAACCACCACTGGGAGCATATTTATCATTCTTTGCAGCAATTTTAGGCGTAACATTATTAAAGTCAATCTTTCTGTTTTCAATCTTGACTTTGCCACCGCCAGGTTTGTATGTAGAATTCTCCAACGATCCGATCTTCGACTTCACTGCTTTTATATTGGGTGATGGTGCACTGCCCACTTGTACTTTATTCATTGGTATTTCTGCAATTGTTATTAAAATTTCATGAATAGATTCACGGGTTCCATTTATGATGAAATGCTCTTAAGTGGTTAGCGTTGTTTTCATTCACGTTTAATATTTCAGAGACAAATAAAGTAGGTAACAAAAAACTTCATAAAAAAAAGCCGAGCAACCGCTGCCACCTGTCTCACCACTTTGCTGATTTTTTCTCTTTATAATACAGGTAAGACATAAGTGCTAGTGTATTTGGATCATTTTGTGAACTTACTTTTCTTTTCTGTGGGCAATGGGTTTTCCGGTGTTTTGACAGTAGCACTTTTGCTCGAAGACCGTGACAGCTGTTTTAGACTGCTGCTAGATTTTTCCTTCGTCGGCAACTTGCTCGCGTTTTTTTTATTTGGAGATCCCGGAGACCCATTGACATCCTAAGAATAATCAATGTAAAATATTTATTAACATTTTTCACAGGGGAATAAATCCTAAAGATTAAATACGATATTTCTTACATTTCCTTGTGTCGACTCATCAACGCCACTATCGTTGTCCCCATCTGAAATTCCAAAAGGTATATCTAAGTAAGGTGCAAAAAGTTTTAAAACACTGTGCTACAATTATTTTGGGTTTGGCTCATTTTGATTCATTTCATTTGTTTTATCGTTACCTTTCGGTCGTGTTTTTGGAGCTGAAGCTGCTTTACGAGGAGTAGATTTCTTGACATCTGAGGGAGTTGTGGAGGTATTTAATTCGCTAGGTTTCTTATAGACTGGCATTGGAGGTTTCGTTTCCAAGACAGGAGATTTTGTGATAGTTTTGTTAGGGGTCATAGGAGGTTTTGCTTCTTTTGCAAAATCTGCTCGAACGTCTGGCTTGCTTTCCATTCTTGGTGTTTTAGGTCGTTGTGGTTCTACAGTCGGGCTGTGTGATTTATTCAGTGTTGTCGGATTTTGTAGTACAGGCTTGGGCTCTGGAGATTCTTCGCTTCGTGTTAATGAAGGAGAGCGATCAGACATTTCAATTTTATTTTGATTTTGGACCGTATTAGTGCCGCTTTTTATGGGAGCTAAATTATTCTGCGAAATAACGTCGTCATCATCGTCGAGCTTCTTTTTTGGTACCGACTGAGAACTAATGAAGGATTCTGTCATTTTTGATCCAGATATACGTGACTCTGGGCGATCAATAATATCTTTGCCGATTTCTTTTTTTGCTTCTTTTACGCTCTCTTGAGATCCGAGAACATTCTCCTTGCTCTCTACTTTTCCTTCATGAATTAACCCCAAGCCCGATACTTTCGTCTCAGAGTCCTCCTGGCGACCGGGCGCGCCAATCGCGCTGACCGACTTTCGCCGAGCAGCCTGTGCTTCAAAAACATTGGGTGTACCCAGCTTCTCTGTAATGCTACAGCTCCTGCCTTTAACCATCGCAGGCATGTCAGAGCCATTTTCTGAAATTTTGGCATTTTGGTTTTCGTTCGAGACGCCTTGGTTGTCCAGATTGACTGGTTTATTTGTATACGTGTTAGTTGGATCAAGACCTCTTAAAGTGCCTTGGGATGGTTGTCTGGGAAGTTGAACTGGACCGGATACTCCGTTGTTAAGAGCTCCGTTGGCTGGCTGCGCAATGGGCTGGCGGGAAGCGTCCGGCGTAGAAGCGCCAAACTGTGGAGGTTGTCTCGGCACGAATTGCAAGTTATTTGGAGGAGGAACCCTTTGTGGTGGTTGCCCAGACGTAGGCGACTGCAAAGGCCTCGGGCCTTGAGGTGAAATTGATTGAGGTCCAAACGGGCGCAATGGTGGAGGTCGGGCTTGTGGATTGCCAGGCCCCGGCGGTGGAGGGCCTCTCGGGGCTGGTGTGCCTGGACGAGGAACGAACTGCGGTGTAATAGAAACGGGTCCTCCGGTTTGGAACTGTGGTCTCTGCTGAACTTGTGGTGGACCGCCTGGTCTCGGTGGTAATTGGAAAGACGACCTCGAGTCAACTCTAGCCAAAGGCGGACGAGGTGGCTGCGCTGGTACAGACGCGTCCGGGCCAAGTGAGCTTGCACTTGGAGGACGAGACTCCTGTGGTGCCTAACAAATGCAGAGAAGATTTTAACAGGGATCATTTGAAACTAAACTAGTTTTCTACACAGCAATTATTTAAGTTTGCAGAGATTCCAATTTAGATAAGTTTGAACGGCTTTGCCTTCGTATATACCTAAACTCTAAGTCATTATGCAGCATTAACAAACAACTAACAAACCTAAAAATCTTTCATGTATTACATGTTGTGACATATTTCTCTCTTTAATTTAAAAATACTTCATGTAGTAGTAGGACAGCATAGACAACTTGTACCGACAGGAATTGCAAATATTGGTGATTTAAAACAGTATGGATATGAAATAGGAGTGATTGAACACGATAGCAGAACGAGGGCGGTACCGGCCGCGCTGTCACCGCCCTGCCCTCGCCCGGACCAAAACAAACCGTCAAATCTCTCCAAAGAAAACAATATCAAAATATTACCCGCAGCGAGCGTAGGCGTACTCACTCATAAAACCAAAATAATTGCTGCTCGCACTTCCATGTATTTCGGGACGACCGACGTACTGGATCTTCCTATATCTTATAAACCGTGTATGACTGATCGTCTATTTGTTTCGGTACTTAAAAGTTTATCATTCCACCTAAAACTTTCCTAACTTATGAATACTACGATTTTATATAATTTTAACAAATCAACACGATATTTTTATATTATTGAACGTGGAATTGTACTAACTATTCAAAAATGCTTGTCCCAAAAAATTGATACTTGGTGAAAAGCGGCACTTCCGTGTTCACGTTGTTCGAGCGCATCGCCCACAGACACGCTCATCACTAACTCGGCCACTGGGTCAACAAGTTATTGGACAAAAAATAACGTGGGTCCTCCAATTTGTGTTCACTATGCGGTGGCCTGCAAAATGCCGCGACCTCAAAATGGTAGGCGTAGTAGAGATGTACTATGAAAATGGTCATGCCATTTGAATTTGGAATGGGAACATAAACACCAGTTAACATTTAACTAAATATTTTTTTAAAAATATTTACTGGTTTCACTAAACTCGTAGGATATATTTGCTCGTGCACATACGTAGAAATAAGTCTTAATATTTTTAGCATTTGTTCGCAATGTGTCCTTGAACGTCTTTTGCTTATGCTCAAAGAACGTATTCATGATGGTCTATGTCAGTATTATAAAGCCCAGTAAGGATGCGTTTCTACCAGAGATGTGCGAGGATGCGTTGCGAGGAATGTGTTAATAGAACTAATAGAATCGCGAAACTAGGTGAAAGAAACAATTCTATTGGTTCTTAACACACACATTCCTCGCAACGCATCCTCGCACATCTCTGGTGGAACGCACCCTAAGACACCATATTGAAGACCTGCCATATTATGATTGCTAATTCCTCGACACTAGAAATTACGACAATGCAAAGGCACGTGCAAGACTACTTACCTACTCACGAAATTACTATGAATATCATTAATTTATAAGTAATTACTTTTTTCATTCATTAAACTACTTAAAAAAACGATACAACTATATCGTGTCGATCTAAATGATTTGAGGATCGTCGATCCTCATTGTATACCTTAGTAGGTAACAATGCTTAGTAGCAGTACGGGGAAATTTAAACACAGATTAAAAAATAATGATGATTTAATAAGTTTCCTTTAATTGTGCTAAAGACACGAAAATAAGAGATAGTTATTAACTAAATTTCACATAAAATCGTTCTGTTATCGCAGTTGTACTTTTGTTAACCTAACTCATTTAGAAGCTACTTCCTACGTTGGGTATCTAGACCGGCAGCGCTCTTGGTTACCTTAATCACATTATGTTACCTTGTCGGGACGATCGATATCCATCGATGTTAGGCAAACACCAATGTCTAGCTGAAAACATCGATGGTTCAAATCAATCTAACGTGTTCTAAAGTGTTGATGCTTTGGGAATACTGATGTTAATTTCTCATTTACATATAATATTTATATATTTCCTTAACAAGTTGATCTTACTTGGCGTACTTCAAACCAAAACTTCTGAAAAATTAACTTTTTGCAGCAGAAACAATAAATACTGGGAATGTTGGTGTGCATATAGTGAAAACATCTTATAAAAACACTAGTTTAGTTTGCCTCTATAAACAGTCATGTATTCGTTTTCGATGTTTTTCTTTCGATTAGTATCGTGTATTAACATTTTAGTAGATATCGATGTTTTTCTGTTTTTCTCATATCGACCATCCCTATTCCTCGTAGCATAGATGGGTCCAGCTGTATTAACATACAACGTAACATAGCTGATAGCTACAGCTTTACTATCCAACTAGTGAGCAAAAATGGCATTCTGCTATTTCGATGATAAACAGGTATTTATTTACACTTGACCATGGGTCAAGTGTAAGATAGCTTGGTAATTAACCTTGTTCTTGGATGTTAACACTATCCATAGCTTTAAATTTCAGTAAAATAAAAGCCTACATTTGCAGCCTACAGCAATTGAATAGAAATCATTAAGTACGTTGACTCTATCAATGCCTAACGTCACAGAAGTTTATTTACATAAAATGTATAGCATTTTGACAGCTGATAATGTATCTTATTATCTTAATTCATTCACAGTGTATCATACTTGATCTGTAGTAGATACTAGGCAAGTACTTATTGGATATCAATGGCCCGGCTCGCCTCTCTCGCGTGCTGAGCGAGCACTTACTGTGTCGTCAAACTGAACTGACAAATTTACATCAAAATACTGTACAATTTCGCGATACCCACGCTCAACACTATTGCGATATTGCATGGCTGTAGGTATATTTATTTCTGTCAATCCGCCTAGACAGGCAGTATTCGATTGATACCTATCTTTACAACCGCTATCTAGGTTTGTCTACAACAATATTGAGAAAGGATCATAATTTATAATTTACTGATACCATCGAAATACAGAATTGTTTATAAGAATATCGAGCATTATTTCTTACTAAATTATTCAATAACGGCAACTTTACCAAACTTTCGTATATCATAATTCATAATGTTTGCTAGTATAAAAGTGTAACAAAAAAATGTCCTCATATAATCCGTCGGAACAACAAAAGAAATAAAACAACCAAAGATAATAGAGAACTCTGATAAGCAATTTGGTGAAGTTGGGCAGAACTAATTTGGCTTTTTATTAGGTCGAGTTACGTAACGAACGCCTAATTTGCCAAGTTCCCTTGGCTTGTAATTTTTGGCTGCTTCTAACGGCTGAAACACTGAACTTATCGCGATGTGAAAGTGTTTCAATTGATTAGTTAATAGAGGCAAAGTGTCTGAAAGGTGGTTTTCGTTTATTTTACAAAATGAATTCGAATTTCGGCATTGTAGCATCGTTAACAATTCCGCTACTCCTTTTCGGAGTCAACGCCAACGAACAATAGCAAGCAAAATTGCGTTCTTTCAATAAAGAAGACTGTGCGAAAGTTGTTTAGGGCTATTACCACAACAATAATGCCTAAATAAATACCGAAAGGCATTTCAGTTGCTTCTGTTATATTTGAATCAAAACGGTATACAAAAGGAAACTTTTCTAGTTTAACTTTCATTTAGCTAAAGTAGTACGTTATGGTCATGTACCTGTCTAGCATTAGTTAATAAATAAGACGCTGACGTGAGTTAGTGGTTGTCAACGCTGCCTTCAAGTTCTGACTTATTGATAAAGTGCAAGGTGCAATAGTTCGTCACTCGGTGCGCTCGTGCCCACGAGGCTTACCCGGCTCGCGCTGTTAGCCTCCATACTTCTAGCTACAAAACCTTTATATCTTCAGATAGTAAACAAGGGATTATATGTCATAATTCTTCACTCGACGAGGCGATCGCTTTTTGCGATGTCTCCTTGAAACAACAAAAGACAGTAAATTTTTATTAGCCACGGAATTTTGTCGTAAAACTATTCGCTTTTCGTGTGGTGCCTTGCTGACGTTGTCACTGTTATGACGCGCCTTTTTACACATGATAACTAGTGATTTGATACCGCTATATACAATTCTACGCAGCTCTACAGGTACCTCTAATTTACAAAACTAGTGCAATTTTACATAATAAAACAAATTATTGGTTGTTATCATCAATTTTGTTACAGATGAATTATTTAGTGTCTAAATTAATTTGAATCTACTGGGCGTCATTTTTTCGGTTTACAACAAATTTGCGCTAAATGTATCTGAAGCAATACGTACTTAATTAAGCCTATCACAATAACACCTATCGTGTTTAAGCGACAAATGTTTCTCATTATACTTAAAATAAACATTACTAATACTTACTTTAAACGCATTTTAAATTTTAACTTTCTAACTTTTTAACAAGTGAGTCATTTCACAAGGTGAACGTTAAACATCATCCTACATTTAAACTCAATTTATTCTAAAGTATGAATCATCTTATCACATAAAAGTTAAGTGCTTACACATTTCAAGTGCGTAAAGAAAATGGTGTGTCATTGTAACATTAAAACTGACGCACATTGAGAAAAAACGTAACTTAGTTTTGAATAAGGTAATAGATAAAAAGTAGATACGGAAAAAACCAGTCACTTGTGCCCATTACCTACACTTTAACTTTCAAGAGCTTCATAAATCAGTGAGTCATTTTATATTATAATATTCGATTAAGTAATGGTATAAATAATAAACCCAACTCTAAGACATTATTGCAAAGAATTAAATGTTAAATATTATCTACTAGTAGATATCACACTATGTAGTGTGAGACGTAAGCTATGTAGGTTTATTCTAATAAAATCGGGTTTTTGCAACGAAACAAAATTACGGTAAATTGTTTTACCTATTCTCCTCGACGTTTCGGCGACAATTGCATATCACTGTGGTCACGAGCGGACTCAGTCCAAACAATTTACCGTAATTTTGTTTCGTTGCAAAAACTCGCTTTTATTGGAATTAGTTACATGCAACAAGAAAGTTTAAAATGTTATCTATGTAGGTTTTTCAAAATTCTAGTTTTATTTGATTGTAATTTTTGTAAGATTAGAGAAAAAAAAATCCCGGAAAATCGTATGAGACGAGATGCACCTCATACTTATCAAACTGTCTCGAAGCGCACCATAGTCGGACTGGGCGTAAACGACGAAATGGTCTATAATCGTATTTGTTGTCTCTATAGTATGTTTCTATCACTTTTGCATTCATGCGTAAAAAATTGAAATGCTCAAAAAACACATAACTATAGATTAGGTACATCGTGAGATTATGCCCCCTACCTATTATAACATTAGAAGAATTTAGCTACTTAGCTATACAAATGAAAATATGCAACCTATCTCTAGTCAGAAGACCGAAGCCGTTGGAGAGTACATACTGCAAGCATTCTTCGCAACAGTCACGATCAATATCGTGACTGTATGAATCAGTATCGAATAGTGAGGGACAGACTGAGGAGCAGGAGGAGTTACACAAGATCGTGAAAAGAGTTTCTTGTAAAAAGTTCAATTAATTGTTGTATGGCCGTGTTCGGTTCGAACATTTAAGTCAAAACTGAGGCGTAGGTATACCTAAATACTGGTTGAGGGCTTGATTCATTTAAGTAATTTTATCGCAATTAGGGGCCCCAAGCCTCATTATTCACCCCAAAGACATTCAAACATTTTAAATGAATTTCTAATATCAAAAGGTTCTGTCTACTTTTTATTTCATTTACATAAGTTTTACCATTTGTTAGTAGGTAGACGTACCAACAAATCAAACATAACAAATCTGATGAGATTTTAAGACAGGAATTTTTTCATTCGTTTATTCCATTCCTTTGTTACTGCTAAAAATAGATTTCACATGGCTAGTACGTCTTGGAACAACTTACCTAAGTCCGTCGTTATTGTTGTGAATAAACCAAAGATCAATTTAAAAATTCCGCTTATTGTATTTTTGGACTGCCCCCCATCGGACAATAACCTTTCGTTCACCCAGTAAAGTTTCACGACATGTTGAGTTTGACAACGCGTTTAACATTGTGGTTCGATTCCCAAATAAGCACGAATTTCATCCTAACACCACGAGCTGGGTTTTAGTTTCAGCGATTTCCATAGCTATTGTGCCAACTGTTACTGTCCTGTATCTGTTTTTTTGTCGTGTAATTAAAGTCCTTTAAAATGAGACAAGAAGAGGTATAAGTATTATGGCAGGGAAAGTGTGGTAAGAGTGCCTCTATGCAAGTAACACCAACAGTCTCCACGTGTTAATGTTGCGACACAGACTTCACTATGCACTTATAATCGGGAAAAATTAATCATCTGCTTAGTTAAAATGTGTACAAAACTGTATCAAGCGCTTTTAATCAACAAATAAACATGTTTACTTCAGATTACGAAACTAATTTTGTCAAAATATAAGTACGAGTAGCTTCCAGAATGACTTTCACGGTTTTATCTTAACTGTTTTTAATATCTAACCGACTAAATCGATTTGTTTTATGACCTAATGCGAGTAACCCACGTCAAAGAGTCAATAAATTAGTCTTTTATCGATACCTATATCCACGTCTGATATTTTTACAGACGTAAAAGTAAGAACACATTATGACGTGTTTTATGAGAAAATCTCGGGGTATTCGGATAGTTGCCAACATCAATGAAAGCACGCTTTAAACACGTGTTAGATAAAAGTAGAGAGAAGGGGGAAGGGTAGAGGGGATAGATTATACCCTGGCACACCTAAGGGGTTGACGACGACCTTGATGTTCATGACTACGCGTTCATTGCCAATCTACCCTTCATAACCGTACCAACTATAAACCTGAAGAAAGTTATGGAATATAGACGAAGCATTTGTGATTATCTACAAACCGAAACATTTGATTATAACTGAATAACTAGTACCCTACCATTAGAAATTTCTCGTATCCGTACTGGGATGTATTGAATATCGACGTGTCAGAGTAACATCAAAATGAAAGGTACAGAAAATAATGTCACTCTATTTTCCACGTTTTTGGTATTGAATTTTCAATTTAAAACGTTATTGTTCAACCTGCTTCCAGCCAATAATCCTCATTATATTGTCTCCAAGATATAGCATTTATAATTTATGACTGAATATCATTACAGTTGCATGGCGAGGAACGAAGAACGAAGTGGAAATGCCATATTTTACGATTAGAAATTACCACGAGTCACCGACCTTGAGCCCCATAGTTATTTATCGTTGTTGTGATAATAATTTTACTAATCTCATTTCAAAAGTTTGTATTAATGCTTGAAGAAATAGACGATATTTTTGTCATTATGTCTGAAGTAAAAATAGTAAGTAGATATCGAATAAAAAAAAACAGATGTTTTGAGTTTATTGTAACAAAAAGTCGTAAAATAGTATCAGTATTTATACTTATGCCTACAAATCTATCGTCTTATGTTAAACAATGCCCAAGTAATCATTCACAGCTATAAAACACTCATCAAATACTGATAAATATGCCATTATTACAGCGTGAAATGTGTTTAGGAATAGAGATTTGCATCATAACTCTAAGCAATTGTTAGGTAAAATGAGAAGTAGGTACTTAGCAATAAAAGTAAAAAAACATAACAGTCAGGTGAATATGGCAACGTTATTGGGTTAGGCATTTAAAAAAATTATCAAGTCTGTGGAAAACGCGCCGAAAATCTTGATTTTGTTCCGCAAAAGAAAACAATATCTAGTCTATCGCGTGTCTGTCAGGATGACATCGATATATTATTGTCATGAAACTGTCTCCAATGGGTTTATTGACGCTACTTTAGAAAACAACCAAGTAACTACTTCAATAATCGTAAAAGACCATATATTTTTAACGGAAATGTGATATGGCTTATTACTTACAAAGTTTGATGGATTCTTCGTAGTATACCTCATATTGCGAAATTAAAATTTAGTCATAAGTTCACGACCCTGTCAAAAACACAAATTGAAAAGAAGACACAATTGCATGAACATAACAAATCTTTCAACCTTTGTTCTCACAATTGCTTAGTTAACAACTGAATCACACGTTGTCACAGTCACTGTTTGGCAATTGTGTCTTTCAATGTGTGGCTAAAGAAAATGTATTTTGAGAGCGTTCGATAGAACATTTCGGGACCATAGAGTAAGCGGTGACCATAGTTTACTACTGCTGGAATAGTCAGTTTAGTAATCCATAGCTGGTAGACAACTTGCTACCTAAAGGGAAAGTAGCTGATTGGCCTAGATGGTGTAGGTAATGTTTGTTTAGTAGGTAGGTACAGCTTTCTTAGAGCGTTCTTTACGTACATACATACATACATACCATCACGCCTTTTCCCCAACGGGGTAGGCAGAGACTACATCTTGCCACTTGCTACGGTCCTGACACACCTCTTGCGCTTCTTCCACTCTCATTTATCCTTTCATACATGCTCGTCGATTATGGGTACTCCTGACCTGACGTTTTCTGAGCACGTCTTGGACTTTTCCTAAATACGTCCGTTCAGGCTCTTTACGTACATAATAAACAATTAAAACTAGGATGGCTGTTGACACGATAATATCATATTTTAGACAGCAGGAACTTCAATAATTATAGTGTTACTATCGTGCTCTGGTGCATTCTATAAGTTATTTTAGTTAAGATGACAGAGCCTTTTAAATATTTTATAACCTCAACCTTTTTATAAGCTTCTGGTAAATATAAAACGACTTTACAGACATTACAATTACATTATTTTACTCCAAATAGGCTATTTTCGATTTTTCAAACTTGAATGAATGCTTCAATCTATTGATGATTTTATTGTTTCGGCTTTTACTTGAGACCGTTCTCAGGCATGTCAAGGTTGCAAAAAATTAACGTTTATTAGGATAACTGACTGATAATGTCGTAAATTATTACAACTTCGCATATTAATGCGAAGTAGTCATTTTAACACTCTTGACATCCTCACCGTTAACGTTGAGCTTGCTCTCTATTGGTATATTGTTTAGTTACCTAGTGTTAGACTGGTTACTTGAGTATTTTGACGACCGACTTGGTGTAATGGTTAAGAAGTTGGCTACTACGCCAGAGGTCGCGTGATCGATCCCCGCACAGTACAAACATTTGTGTGCATGAACATGTCTGTTTGTACTGGTCTGGGTGTCTCCTATGTATAATAAGTATGTATTTACAAAAGAAAATGTATTTAAATATATTTATCCGTTGTCTAGTATCCCATAACACAAGCTTTAATTAGCTTACTTTGGGGCTAGATGGCGCTGTGTGGAATAATGTCCAGGGATATTTATTATTATTATTATTATTTATTATTTTAAAGCGCTGAATGATTGAGTAATTTCTTTTAATGGGGAGAAAGGTTTGTTTTTCTGCATCTGCAACATTTGCAGTCGCTATACTTCCCTATCTGTAGGCAGCGGACTCATCAATATTAGGCCATCCGCTGTTAAGCTAACTAAACTCATTACTTCTCTTAGTTATTCTAAATGATTTAGTTATTTATGCATTCAAATCAATCTGACTAATAGTGCACATTATTACTGTCAAAAACATGACAAAACTATTGTTGCATCCGTTACAGGCTTTGACGTAGAAAATGATGTAGGTAATTTTCCGTATCTGATTGAAAGATTTGTGATTATAAGGTAAACTATAAGTAGTAACTATGCGATAATGTGCCTTCAAATAGACTTTGCACGTGTATTTTCTAGTAGGTTATTAGGTATTTACCCATTACTTGGAAAAGCGCAAAATCATGTAGGAATTATTTATTTCATTGTCTTCTAAAATTACTTCTCATTAATTTTAGGGATGTTGTAATGGTTTGTCTGTTACTCTTTAACCTCATGTCGGATTTTGTAAGTCTAATAATTGTTTTCTATGTGATGAAAAAACAAAATTAAAGAGATCACACCATGTTTTATCTAGGTATGGTATATTTCACCAAAATAATGAATATCCTTTACCCAATTTTATAAAGTTGGATGAAATTCTCCTGTCAAACTTTCATTATGACTACCTGGCCTGATGCTGTGATGGTAATCTTATTTACTACTTCGAGGGTCGTGGATTCAATATTTACAACTAACGATCATGTGCCAAACGAATATTTCTTTTATTTATTCGTTTTCACAGAAATATATCTACAGTTTATAAAGAAAAAATTGAGGATGACAAAACTACAGGTGAGTATTTTATGTTTGCACTTTATTTTAGTACTTACATTAACAACATAACAAAATACTTATTTAAGAGGATAGATATCACCCCCTTGCACCAAAATAACAAGCTTTGCTTTTTGGGGACTGAATGACTGATGATATTATTGTTAGACGTCCCAGATATGTATTTACATAAATCTTAACTACCGGGAAATGGTTGTTGCTGAAAAACAAATTCAACCTTTCACAAATTTCCAGATTTGAAATATCATTTTAGATTTTCCGTTTACGTGATAGAAGCATAATGTCTCGGATACGTATTGTGCGGAGACGTTGGCGTCATTCAATCCCGCGTCAGCGCACGTCGTAACGTAGACCGATAGAGAGTTCTTTTGCCAAATGTGACTCAGCTGCAATATAAAACGCCGGTGCACACTAAACAACCCACATTCCGTATCGGACCGCGCGTGAAGAACGTTATTTTATAAATCAATCAATGTTTATAAACGGAGTCGAAGTTATCAGTTCCCGGCTTGAAAACATAAGTTTTAAAGAAAGTGAGTGTTATTATGTGCAAGTGATTTTTGTGAATATTCACTATTTTACAAACAGTTCAAGCTAATTTTTTTTTCTTTTTTTATCTTGTACACGTGTTAAATGTGGATTTACTTAAAAATTCTGTAATCGCCCATTATTACCGGTTCATTTCAAAATGCAAAGTTATTAATTCAGAAAAAACGTTTTTTTTATTGGTACTTATTTAATTTTCTAACATAACTTTTACTTTTTCAGGAACAATGCAACCCAAATCAGAAAGACCACCGGTATGCCCGAAAACCCAACTGCCTCTTTTGCATCTGACGCCGTCAACCCCTTCGATTAAGAAATCAGATGGAAACTCAAGCCACGGCACGGACAACCCTTGCCTATTGAAGCCCCAGCATGAAATCCCGCCCACCCCACCACCGCAGACCAAGAATCAACCCCTCGAGTTCTTCCCTCAGAGGATAGGGTAGCTTCGACCGAAGCAATCATCGAAATAGCTTTTAAATGGCAACTTGCCATTTTGTCGGAACACGGGCTTCAACAGACTCGTATAAAAATATGCCTCTGAGATACGCAAATGTCGGAGACGAGGGAAGCTCTGGCCAAATTATGAGCTGCAGTGCGTCAGCCGGCGGTCATTTCGCGGGTTACCGACTTTTATTTGCTCGTCATTTGTTCGGTTTGTGACGTGTGACGTGGACATGCGGCAAATTAACCACGGACGTTAATTGCTAGTTGATTGATACTCGCTAGCAAGTAGCAACCTTCTGTTATCTGGTTACAGTGCTAGTTGCAAATATCAGTTGACTCGTATTTTTATCATTATTGTAGGCAAATGGGTTGTTAAAAGTTTTTAGTCCATAAAGTAGTTCTAATCTCAAATACGTAGCAATTAGGATGTGCTCAAACTGTCACAGTAAGTGTTTATGCTAGTGTAGTTGTAAATTGTATGAGATAAAATGAACGCCTTATTTATTTGTATTTACGTGGTAAATATTTGATCGTTTGATGAAAATCATTATGAAATGTAAGAGTTCGTTGAAATAAATCCTATTTCTTTATGCTTTCCGTTTTTCCTTGGCAATTTTACCCTCACATTAGAATCCCAACAAGTGCTTACTTCGGCTAGAATTTAATACATATTTAATACGTATGAAACAGCCTTTATCGTTTAAATACCTTAGTCTATGTTTTTGCAATATATAAAAAAGCTTTAGTCTGATAAATTGGGTGGAAGAGGCGGAACAACATCCTTACCACAACGTTGATAAAAGAGGTTAATTTGTGCTTTCTCTGCTGACGTTACAGGTGAATGATCGCAATTGGCCTCTTTTCAGATCAGTTTATTTTTATCAGGATAATGACAGGCAATAATGATCCTAGTAAAAAAACTGATCATATCATATCACATCCAACTAGGTATATATTCAAAAGAAACATTTATATATTCAGAACTATTAAATAACTCATATATACAGTACAGTAAGAATTAAAAAGAAAAACTAAAATTAAATAAAACTTCATGGGTATCAAAGACTGATTTAAGCACTCAGATCAGATAGTTTCAATAGACAAGTTTTGCATATGAATGTCTACGTATGGCGAGGGTCGAACTCATGACCCGCGCTTAGTAGGCAAGATCACTACTATCTGAGTCAACGAGCCAGTCAATTATTGGTAGATAATGCAGAAAAATTATCTACGCTCTCTAAACAATCTAAGTGTTATACGTATCATCTATATTTGGGATCAATGATACCTACAAATACCGGTTGTTCACAAAAAAACCCATTTCGGTATGAATGTTAGACATCTATTGTGATTGTGTACATTAAGATGTATAAAACTTCACTCCTCGATGACTACCTACCAAATTGCTCATTGGAAGCGATTCTGAAATTATTGGCCGAAATCTGAATAAGTTTTAAATTTTTTAAAGATTATTAAACATTTTCATTTATTGGCCCTTTGTAAAGCTATATATAAAGAGTCTGTCCCAAGACTCTAATAAGGTAATTTTATATTAAACTATTTATCCTAGTCAGTGACAAAGATTAGCTTTAGACGTAGGTACTTAGGAAAAAACTCTTAGGAGATTGTTTGACCTTCCCCTAATTTCTGCAATAGATCTATCACACGATCATTGATTGAAAGTTTTTGCCTGCATCTGCCGGACTATGAAGGTTGTGTCGTTTAATCAATTACCATTTTTAACGATTTCGTTATTCATCGCACTATTACAACCAATGGCAGGGTAAATTCATTATTGAATGAAAAATAAATACTTACTTTTAAAATCGGTCCAGGATTTTAAAAAATCTTTCATTTATATAAAGCTACATTATCAGGGAGTGGCATGGGCTATATATGTATTTTATTTATTGAGTCTCTATTTTGGCAGGAAAGACAGTCTACGCGAGCGAAGCCGCTGACGGACAGCCAGCATTGAATAATTTAAATTTAGTTTGATTCGACAGTAAATAGGTCACCTAAATGGGTAATTGACGAGTACTTAAAAACAATTCCATGAATGCTTAAAACAAATGAACCACTTATTCAATGATGAAGTCCTTTAAAATATTAGTGTTAAGTACATCTGTAAAATCAAATATTGCTTAGGTACACACTAACTTAATCTTTTGTAAAATATCTCAACATTTATTTTACTCGTCAAAAATTTACATTTGTACACTAAAAGTTGTAATTTTTTTCTAGATTTAAACCAAAAAGCATCTAGTTACGTTGATTCACGAATTGTAACTTTGATTGGCATAATTTAGGATAAAATGGGTTATGATAATATTTTGTTCCCATACACAAACAATAAGCTTATTAAGTCAATAAAAGGTTTTTTCATTAAAATGACTTGTTGTTTACAAAGGTTTTGATTGAATAGGCCTCTCCTTAATAGCCAATAATGAAATTAAGTAACAAAATTGCCAAATTATAATAATATACTTATCATTTATTTCAGGCTACGAAATTACATTTTCAAATGTTAAAAATAATGCCATTATTATACTTATTTAGTTATTGGTGGATTGTAATTGTTTCTACAAAAAGGAATTACTCCTATAATTACCTCGTCATCAAAGCTAATGCGTTATTAATGACTTAAAACATCGTAGCTTTTTCGTAACTAGTATAATTACGAGCAGAGTAGAGATTACTATTCTGATGTTCGGGTAATATTTTTTTATTTAGGTATATCTACTTTAGGCAGTTGATACAATGCCACTGTGAAGTATAGGCCTACTTTTTTTACGCGAACGATAACAAAATTTAAAGTGGCAACTCGTGGTAGACTACCCTGCAGCTGAACATTATGGAAATCAACTTTGCACCGTTATTTATCAGATTTAGCTAAATCATCAGCAATCAAACACTTGCCGGATACCGGTTGGATATCGCTAACTTCGGCTTTGTTTCAAATGTGCAAAGACTTGTGGAACGAACCCAGCAACCATAGAAATTAAGCCAAATCTTATTATTTGGTCACTAAGGCGTCCTAAGCTCAAAATGATCTAAAAAAACGATACACCGTGGGTGTCAATGGCGGCTGTAAAATGACACAATTGCAGCACCAGTCCCTCCAACCTGACTCATCAAATCAAATCAAATTTAACTTCCTGTCAACAATTAGGTACAAAGACATCCCACAGAAAGCGGGTTACAAAAGCAATCAAAGGTACTTTTGTAGTAATGTTAGGTATATACGTGAACGACGTATAACATTAATTTAACCGACCTACCTGTTCGAAAACTCATGTTAAAATTGAATGGTAATCATTTGGTAGGTGGTAGTCACGTGACTCACATTTCGACACAGCTACTAAAGATTAAGCTTTATCACTATCAAGTAAGAAGTCAAAACCCATATTTAGACGCAGTTTTTTTAATGATTATGTTTTATCTTTGTCGAGGAAAAACACCAGAAAATTAGATATAGAACATCTACGACGGTGCAAGTTTTTAAAGTTACATTAGAACGCAATTTAGGTCAGCGGTGTCCTACTATCAGCAGATTTAAAATTGTGTCTGGTTTCACTGCAGTCTGGACCTAAATTTAACATTTAGAATCATTGAAGTTAAACTACTAAATTTGTACCGTTCGACTTCAGTAGCAGTGACTCTTATTACGAGAATTAGCCTAATGCACTATCTAATCTAAGTATTAATTAATTTATCAACTTCTTCTTATTTCGTGTCAATAGTCACTTTTACATTACTTATTTTACTCGTAGCATTTAATTTCGCTTAAAAAATATCTGCTTCACAAAGTATTCATCAATATTGTGCATGTTAAATTTTGTAAACCAAATTTGGCAATTTAGTACCACTTTGCAGTAAACCTTTTATTGTAAATCGATATAGTAATGAGTCTTCCCCAACATAAGTCTCGAGTTTCGAATGATGAACCTGGGGAAAACCTTATATTTAAAAACTTAACATCAAACAGGTTCTGAATTGATCAAAACCAAATTTTGGACTAAATGATTTTATACCTTTAAGGAAACCATCAAACAAAAATGTTATCATGGTAGAGATTCTCGTGAATAATTCGATATTTAAGAGTATGATGTAAGAAAGTACAGAATTCGCTAATTAATACTTTGTGTATCAGTTTGAATGCAAGTTCCGTTGTTAGTCACTGTTATGATTAGAACAGCTAGTGTTGTAGTACCTGCCTGTTAAAACGTGGGCTGTGACTTCGATTTTCATGAAAAATCTTCTTAGAACCATTTTGTTCGTACTAAGTCTGAGCAGGTGGGAAGCTTCTTTGAAGCTATCATGAGGAGTTTTTTAAAATTTTCTAAGTAGTCTAAGTATTTTCAGCAGCCTCAAACACCCTCAGTGCTAGTTTTGCTCAGTTTGTTGCCCGGTAATAATTCTGTATTAATTTGTTATTACACCGAATAATTGAATGAATTTTGGCTATTCTATCTTTTCGCCTGCTATGGCAACCGTAAGTTCAAAGTTTATTGAGCGAAAAACTGTGGTTCAGATCAGAAGGAGAACGCCCATGGGTAGGCCCACAATACACATTGTGCCACAAGTTTGCTAGTTTAATATATTTTTTTAATTTACCTTAGGATAAATTATATATCTAATAATAAATTATGAACTCTTCGGAAAAAAAATGTTCAAGATAATAGTCGTGAAGGATGAAAATTAGCTTTCCGTTTCCGTCGTATCGTTCATAGTCACATCGGGCCTAGGACGTGATTACATGATAACCGTCAGTTACGATTCTTTACACTCCTTCTTCTTATTTTATTTAGTAGCAAACGCAATAGCAATAGCTGGGATTTCAACCACAATTCCGCTAAGCACTTCCATTATTATCCGTGGAAAATAAAAATTGATTATTCAGTTATTTTCAGAAATCGAACAAGTAACGCTGTTACAAGTTAAATAAATTGTTAGACAAAGAACACAAATGCATGTCATGCATGTCAGCAATAGAAAATATAAAATCGGTTGTGAAAAAAAAAAATCTAACATTTAAATTTGAGATTATGGGCGGCTAAAATCACAACATTTTATTTCAATACAGTTTAAATTTGATTAGCATTAAAGTTATTCCCAATCATCTATCATACGATTATTCTTAAAAAACATTGATTGAATTGAATAAAATAAAGATTTTGAACTTAAATATCATTCGATGTTAATATGATTAGTTCTTCTAGTGATATTGACGATAATGATTATAAAAGTGATTTAGGGTGTGCACCATAGTATAAGTGATAATTAACTATAATACCTACCTTATCGAATTCACTAATATTTATTTATTTGTTTAATTAGATATCTCTTTATTGCACATTAAAATATTTTAATAACATTTTCTTTGTTTATCTATATAAAGTAATGATTCGAAGTTCCATGAAATAATAAATCGATATTCGAATAGATTCACTAACGAATATAATCTACCCCATCCCTATTGAAAGCTGTCAAAATTATCATCTTAAATTGGACAAACTATAGGCATCTGATGAAGAAAAAAAGATGATTTCTGAAAGATTTAATGTTTATCTTATTTTTTCAGGTTTGACGTGAAAACGTAGTCTGTGCAGAGTTTTTAGCTTGCTTACAAAATGGCTTTCAAGCTAAGCCCGCACCAGCTCCTATATTATGACTATCTAACTATAACTTGATATCTGAGTTAGAGCCGCCACAACGATATCCATACACCAGCACAATTTTTAGATAATTATATTTAATTAGTATGTTCATGAAAATAGAGAATAGAAATGAATCAATCAATAAAGACAAGTTTCTTTATTTGTACAATTTCATTTCCTTTCCCATCCACAGTACTCTCCAAAATACTTATGTTAAACAAAGGACGCCAGTTTCGTTCGATTAATCTGTCAAAAAGGTGACATCAAATATATTCCAAGTCGTTGTTTTTGCTAAATTCAAAATTAAGTAGCCGCAAACTGCGAAGAGTTGCAAAAATAATAATGGCTGTAATAAATAGAACTAAAATTAATTGGAAAAATAAGCTGTAATTTATTGAGGGACAATAAATTTAATAGCGATTCTCGTTTATGTTCTTTTTCGTACATATTAAACTAAACTTAAAACCTTTAAAATTTCGCTCCGGCCTGCAATGAGCCCATTGCATTTCTCTATCGAAAAGTGCATACATCCTATCTGACACATGAATTGTAATACAAATGTATACCTAATGCACAGTAGGTACACTGCGTGTGGATTTGCCCTATCACGACAAAGATAGAATAAAGTAAAGAAATCAATTAACTACTCTTATAACAGTGATGAATTCAGTAGAATTAAGTTGTCAAGGGCGATCTAAAAATAAACCTAGAACTTCAGCTGCTGCCTAAGAAACAGCTGCTTGTGAGCCCTGATTGATTATAATTACGTACATCTGTAAGTACTAGCACAATAAGGGAAATTGGAAAAACCTATCTTTGATGGCATTATAAACAAAGCATGTGTTCAAGACTATATTATTCATAATGCTAAAGGGATAACTTATTAAGTTTATGATGAGCCTATTTACAAAAAACCCACACTTTGCCGATCGTGGTGAGAATACCGCCATTATCATGGTAACTTGAGTTTTTACGGTGTTTTCCAACACAGAGAGGTTATCAGCCTTAACTTGTCAACTTATGAAATAAGATTATGGTGCCATCGATGAAACTAGTTTGTTTTAATGAGATACTTAAACAAGAAGTGGTTCCAATATTGGCCTCTTGTTTTAGCCTGTTTTGATTCGATACACCTAAGAGCATTCGAAATTTCAAGGCACTCCTTGAAAACTCTACAGTCAGCTAGACTCATTGATTACATTGAATTTCAGTTTAATCTTATCTGAGAATCCCACGTTTCGCGACTTCAATACAGTGAATACATGTCATCATTTTTATCGACCTTATGCCTAAAACGATTGGCTAATCTATTATTAACATTTCCTTAATACACGCAGTTTATTCAAGTTTATCCTTTTAGCTAATCTAACTGCGCAGTAACGACCGCGACGTTGATTTTATGTATATCACACTATATTACCTAACTATTTATTTACAAATGAATCTATCTGGCTATATAATTGCTTAAACAATAATCTTGTTATTTATTTACCAAGCCAACTCTACATTTTGCCAAAATACGCCTTTCTAGAATAACTACTATGCCGGTGTCTAGAAGTCTAGTAATGATAATTAAATATGGCGCAAGTGAAGGCAATACGAAGGTCTAATAAATATTTAAGTGTCAATCGATATGTACATTAGATACAAACTATTTCTGCCCAGCGGTACCTGATATCGAACGTTCTAGAATTTTTCAGGTGCATCGAGTTAAAAGCAAAGGCGGTGCTAGTTTTGTAAGGCAAGTACTTACCTAGGGACGGTGGATGTGCGCGTTTGTTGAGTAATAGTTAGGTATTGGATTTTCCGTGAGCGTATGTCAAAGCACCCTCCGCGATAGTCGCCGGCGAACCCGGGTGTGATACATGCGGCCTCTATCGGCTGCTCCACCACGTGAAGACCACGAAACGTACAGAAATGGCATGCAATTTCACGTGAACTTTCACAAAATTACGTCTTTAAGTTTTTTTTGTTCATCCATTACCAATTTAACATACACACGATCATCACTATATCCCAACCGACAAGTAAACTATTGCCGTCATTGTAGACCAAGCATTCAGAAGCGCACACTGCGCCAGGCGTATTTGAACCAATATAGTGCATGGTGGTATGGTGGACATTTGCATTTACATTATCAAGTTTGATTTTTTTTTATGTTTTTTTCACCATCGGCGAGTTAGCCACAGTTTTACCATGAGTGTCAAGACTGTGTGCTGGCTGGAGCTATAGTAATCCACCTAGGTACTCTATTATATATATCAATATAATTTTTCAGTTACTACTTTCTATTTTATTTTTTTAATCCTATTTGCGTTATTTGAATAAAGCGGGCAAATTTCTTTTGGTACTTCCCATAATAATTGTATTTGTTAATTATTTTTTGTTCAAAAGCATGTTTTTAAAATGATTTGTTCAATGGCACCTATCTAAACGTTCTTAGCACTGGGAAATAGCGCGTCCTGCGCCCTGAACACGATGCGCGCGCATCCTCGGACAATCCCTACAGGGCTGCTACCAAGGTTCCATTCGAAACCCATTGAAGAAAACACATCCTTCGTCCTTTTCCATCAGGCTCTGCAAGAGCAGGACATCTTCATAACGACCCGTTCTCTTCGACTGTCGACTCCGTGGTTGGGACCATGATTCATATGGAAGAAAATATTCAAAACCTCCGTGTATAAACAAAGAAAACAAAACATGGCGGCTTTAATTTATGACTAAGGTCGGGGGATACTCGTATAACAAGAAGGAACATTTTAAAAAAGGAGTAAAAATGAGCCAAACCCTAATACACCTTAAGTTTTCAGAGCAGGAACTACCTGTAACAATAAGGAAAATTGTGTTAGAACAAAACCGGTAATTACAAGTACAAATCATGCAATGACATAATTAGGAAAACTCCTGTCAGGTTTTTCTGAATATCAAACCTAGAGAAATCAAAAACCAACACTATGTTAAGTGCCTGTAGAGTACAGACAGATTTTATTGACATAATTAATTAGTACACCAACCGTAACATCTCGTTAGATATGTGATTCATAACCACGTATACAATCTTTATTTACGCAAATCACTTTAGCAGTCGCGGACATGTTTATCCTTAATCAAAACTCTTGCATCAGCTGACTGATTTACCTTCACACGTAAGTCGTAAACCTTTGCTTTGAAAAAGTTTATAACCTAAGCTTTCTTTAACAAATTATAAATGCGTACGTGAATCTGTCTGTTGCCAAACATAAAATTTGGTACTGAGGTAGACTACAACTTGGGAGAGAAGAAAGCTAGATTTATCGCGAAAAAAGACTTGAAGAGATGGAAATAACCCATAAAAGTTTGTATGGAAGTTCGTCATTGTAGAAGCTTTTAAGTTTGTATTTATATAGGCTCTTGACAAAATTCAACACGGATAAAGTCGCAGGCAAAAGCTAATCGTTATAAACAAGCTGATGGACCGCGCAAAGCTCTCACCGCACAGACAATAATCCCATTTTCAAAATTGAATAGAATACGTTAAAAAAGTTAAGTAAAATGCATTTAGCAATGTACCAGGACCTGACTTGAAAAAAAGTTGCAAAGCAAAACTAAACAATATCGGTAGTTGGCATTTTGATCATTCGTCGAATTGAAAAGCGGGGAGAGGTTTTTTAGACATATCAAAACAAACATATTTCAGTATCCCAAAAAACAAGATTGAATAAGATTTTATTTTTTTATTATTTATATTACTATCTCATAAAGCCAGTCAAGTTAATTTCCTAATCTGAGTGTAGCGAACGATTTCCTAATGATCTTTCATTTTCAGCCAGTCAGCGGTTACCTGTCAATAATGCATCCCCTAGGCCAGATATTTACTGACGAAATAGCTTGCTACCCTCAGTTTAGGAAATTTACTTGATTGGCTATAAAAGATGGTAATACGGCCCCTGGTGAGCAATTCACAAGGGAAAAGGCCGTCAAGTATCATTAGGACCCCGTAAAATTATAGTTCTATAGAGGTGTTGGCAAGGTTTTGAATTAGGCTGTTTTAAGTATTAAACAAGCCTGATGATAGCATTTTTTTTGTTACAGCTAAAACTTTAAATTTTCACTCGTAATGATGGAACTATTTATCACAGAGAAAACGTAAAGTACCTTCTAGCACAAGTAGTTAGAAAGAAGATTTCCTTACAAAATATTTTAAAATGTTTCCTTAACCTTACTAAGTACATTGAATAAATGTTTTTTTATAAAATTACAAATATAATAAAACTGAAAAACTAGCGAGAAATAAGTATCTCTACTAACACATCCTGAGATAAAAAGTCATTAGCGAGATTCAAGCAGCCGACACTGATTTCACCGGTTCTTTTTTATAAGAGTTCACCCACACGCGGTAAATAAATTGGTAAATTTAGCAACAGACCCGGAGAGATTGCATTGAATAGTAATAGTACGTAGGTTACCTTAGTTTGAGCAAACAAAATAAATACGGTTACCGGTTTTTTTTGATAATGTGTTATATCAAAAGTTACTAATTCTTAATTTTAATTTCATGTAAAAACATATATTGCATGATGTGGTTACCCTTAAGTGTGGGAACAGTTAGTTATGTTATTATTATATAGCAACTGTGTATTTTATTTTAAGTAGATCTATGCTGTATCTTGCGTCGGTAATCCAATAAATAAATAAATAAATAAACCATACTAACATTATAAATGATTTTCTATACTAGAGATTGATTGCACCTCGAAAAAAGTCATGGAGAGAGACATTGTCCCACGTGGACAATGTCGGGGCATTCAAGCTATTTATTACGTCAATTAATGTCATGTATAGCCATGAAAAACCCCTAGGGCTGGGCAAGGGCCTAATTTTATTTTATTCCACATTGCGAAACCACGTTGCAATTATACATAATCAGTTGAAACAGTTTCCTTCATAAAAAAGAAACTGTTGAATGTACATTCTGCTTAGACAACATCGTCTAACCTTCTGACAAATACAAGTGTTTATATGCGTTCATCATATTTTCGTAACACTAATGTCTATCTGTATCCTGTCTTGTAATCGTAATCGGATGTAATATACGATAGCTGAAAAATATCTTCAAAAATTAAAATAACGAGTATAAACTTTATTATCCTTGCAAAAACTTTCGCGGTCTTGCCTGCCATTAACTTTCCGCATAAATATCAATGGCAGTGTCTTGTCGATCGTTACAGGTAGAGTCCTTGAAGATTACGAGCTCTGGGCCTGTCGTCCCAACCAGGAAGCGAACCCGCGATCGCGTGCGTGCGTTCATTACCAGTGCGTGCCGCATCCGACGCCGACCTGACTCTACCATGAGTTTGTCTCACGGAAACTACGGTAGTTGAATACAGCGACTTGTATGCCGTTTTAGTTTCGGTAATATTCACTAGAGGTGATGTACCGAAATCTATATCTATATTATGAGTAATATTATAAAGAGGAAAGATTTGATTGTTTGTTTGTTGTATTGAATGGGCTCGAAAACTACCGAACCGATTATAAAAATTCCTTCACCAATATAAAGCTAGATTATCAGGGAGTGACATATACTATTTTTATTTATTTAATTTAGGCTTTAAGGCGGTTATTTAAGTGATTTCAAATTTAATTTCTGACAAATGTTGCGGGGAGACATACCCCTCTGAAGAATTGCCTCCATTTATTTCATAATATTTTCTCCTTAGTCGTTACCTCATTGCAGTTACAACTTTTTTTTAATGTTTGGTCTTAAATAATCTAATCAACAATGGATGAAGCACGTATTATGGCAAAAATCTTTGACTTCTGTTAACTTGATACCTGTTGAAAGAAAAAAAATTAACGGGAAAGAATCTACGCAAGCAAAGCTGCTGACGGAGACTAGTCCCATATAAAAACGCCGGGACGCTTATATCCAGTCAAGAAGAGAAGAAGAAGATAAATGTAGAATATGCGTTAGTATTGTACCAAGTAACCTGCCTGGAAATTAAATAGCATTTTACAAAATTGCCCGCTACGCTCAGATAAGGAATTGTAATAAGGCCCCATGAGTTTAAGAGATGACAGTCGCTAAAGTCTGTTGTCAAGTTTTAAAATTGGATTTCAGGACGTCTACCACGAATTGCCAATTTAAATTTACGTTATCGTTCGCGTAAAAAATTGTATTGGGATGACAATGTCAAATCCCAATAAATATTATCACGCGAACGATAACGTAAATTTAAAGTGGCAACTCGTGGTAGACGAACAGTACAGCGTCTATTAAATAGTAATGTGACTAAACAAGACATACGAGTACCTACAATTTGCTGTTTACTTGAGGCATATTCACGGTAGGGGTACTGGCCTTACCTCAACTGCTCAGTTTCTGCATTGTCTTTTATCGGCCAATCAATAGACGCCTATTCTCTTATACTTGCCTCAAATGTGGGAATCGATGTCGTATGCAATGCAGAATTTTCCTTTGTCACGTAAACAGCATTTTTAGAGTTGTCAGAAGACTGTTTTAGAAGTGATTCTAATGTTTGAAATACTTTTTTTTTTTTTCTTTTTTATATTGCCCGTCAAGATGACCTCACTCCACCTGATGGAAAGCGGTCGTGAGGTCCAGATATGAGGTTGACAAGCCCAGTCATTCAAACGAATCACTGGGCTGGCCATCCTCACCTTGAAGGCCTGCAGAAATGCCTTTTCACGCCCCGCTTGAAGAACCCGGGACTATACGAGGAAGGAAACACATGTGCTGGAAGAGCGTTCCACGTCTGGATGGTACGACACTTTACGACCTTTTAGTTCGGGCCAACAAATGTTGAATTGTGTGTGGGTGACGCCGTAGTCCAGCACGCGTGGTACGGGAGTGGAAAGGTGAGGGTGGGATAAGCTGGAATAACTCGTCAGAGCATTCCCCATTGTAGAAGCGATAGAGAACACTTAGCCTGGCAATGTCTCTACGCAATTGGAGAGGCTCAAGGGTCAAAGTTGCCTCTGGGTTTCCAATAATACGGATAGCACGCCGCTGCAACCTGTCAAGAGCTTCGAGTAGGTACTTAGCGGAACCGTCCCAGAGATGAGAGCAGTATTCCACACACGAGCGAACTTGTGTCTTATACAAGAGACAGAGCTGCTCAGGCGTGAAGAATCGTCTCACTCTGTTCAGGACTCCGAGTTTACGGGATGCAGTTCTAATGACGCTCTCAATGTAGTCCCGCTGGTTTAGGTTGCTACGAACATCCATGCCAAGGATGTTTAGGCTATCCTTAATCGGTAGTGGGGTGCTCTGAAGAGTGGGATGGGAAAGGAAAGGCGACGCCTTTGCTGTGAATGCACACACCTGCGTTTTCTTGGCATTGAACTCGACAAGATTGCATGCACCCCATTCTGAAATGCGGTCCAACACTCCGTCAAGCTCAACAACAAGACTTCGCCTCTTCTCCTCGATGTCAGTCTGCTTTGCCCCAGGGCGCTCGAAATATCGCGCGTGGACCGTGCTATCATCCGCATAGCAATGAATATTACCAAGAGATAACATGTCATTGATATGCAGAAGAAACAACGTCGGCGACAAGACGGAGCCCTGCGGCACTCCGGCATTAATCTGGAGAAAGCGTGATTTTTGACCATCGCAAAGGAAACGAATTCTACGTCCCTCCAGAAATCCGGCGACCCAGTCGCATAGGCGAGGTGGCAGACCATATGCCGGAAGCTTGGAAAGAAGCGAACGATGCCATACACGGTCGAAAGCTTTGGCAATGTCAAGGCTGACGGCCAAAGATTCCCCATGCTTGTCCATAGCCTCCCCCCAGATGTGTGTTACGTACGCTAGAAGATCACCCGTAGACCGTTTTGGTCGGAAGCCGTACTGACGGTCGTGAATGAGAGAGTGATCCTCTAGGTAGCGGATGAGCTGCGTGTTTATGATCCGCTCAAACACTTTAGCTAAAACTGAGGTTACGGCTATTGGACGGTAATTGGCAGGGTCAGACCGGTCCCCTTTTTTGGGAACTGGTTGAACGTTCGCCTCCCTCCAAGACAGCGGCACAAGACCTGAATTGTAGGAGAGGCGATACAGGCTAGTGAACACTGGAGACAACTATGCTGCACATTTCTTCAGCACCACAGCTGGAATTCCATCAGGGCCACTGGCTTTCCTGACATCGAGTGACTGCAGTTCGGCACGAACATCACACTGCCTGATACGAATATCAGGCATTGTGGAGCCGCAATGTGGAATATCAGGCGGCGCAGCACCGCAGTCATCGATGCAAGAGTTTGCGGCAAAGAGGTTAGCCAGTAAATCGGCTTTCTCTTGCGGCTGATGAGCCAACGATCCATCAGGGAATCTCAGTGGGGGCAGCGAAGGCACGCAGAAGTTAGATTGCACGTGTTTAGCCAGTCGCCAGTAGGAGCGGCTACCCGTAGGGTGCGTGATGAGTTCTTGGCCAACACGTGCAATTCGCTGGGCGTCTGCTCTAATGTAAGCCCTCTTCGTGGCCTTGGTGGCTTTATTAAAGGCTGCTTTCAGGGAGGCAAGGTTTGAATGATCATTGAGTGCCTGGGCCCTAGACCAAGCACGGTACGCCGCCTGTTTTTGTTCAACAGCTGCGGCACACTCGCGATTGAACCAGGGACCAGTTTTGCTAGCACTGACGACATCAGTAAAAGGAATGTAGTATTCCATTCCGGTACTGATCTCGTCAGCGATAGCAGATGCACTCTCTGAAGCATCCCTTTCTCCAAAGCAGCACTGCCGCCAAGGGACGGAGGCAAAATACTCTCGCAATCCGTCCCAATCTGCCGACGAGTAGTGCCATAACCGCCGCGTCACCTCCACAGGTTGTGGGGGAGCTGCACAAGGCACTGTAGCGCCAACCAGACAGTGATCGGAGGAGCCCATTGGAGCACCAACCGACACTTTATACCCGGCTGGGTGACTCGTCAGCAGAAGGTCCAATAAAGAGGGAGTATGACCGACAATATCTGGTACCCGGGTGGGCTGGTGTACCAGTTGCGTCAGGTCTTGCGTGAGAGCAAACGCATGGGCAGTTCGGCCTGCATGGTCTGTTTTTGATGAGCCTAACCAGGACTCATGGTGGGCATTGAAGTCTCCCAAAAACACCATTTCGGCATTTGGGAACTGCGCCTGAGCGTTGTCTGCGGCCTGACTCAGATGCTCGAAGAGTCGAGTTGTCTCGGCGTCGCCTTTGTGGGAGCGGTATATGCACGCATAGACCCGGCTTGTGGAGCCCAGGTCAACGTGCACTCAGAGGGTGGAGAAGGATGGGTCTTCTAGGCAGCGGAGACGGCTACAGCAGACGTCCGCCCTGACGAAAAGACATACACCGGCTTTAGGTTGGAAGGACTCTTCCAGCACATAGCCGGGGTAGTGCAAGTATGACGTATCGGCAGGGCGGCCTATCTGTGTTTCCGTCAAAAAGAGCATCGCAGTCGCATCGCATCGCATCGCATCGCAACTTAACTTTTCAGGCTACGCATTCCGCCTGGAAAACCAGTATCATTATTCATTACTCTGGTGTAAACACAATGAGTTGTTGATCGCAGCCAAAATCACTAAGTAAGTTATTTTTACTATGAACATCTACTCGCAATAGGGATGTCAACAACATTAAAAAATGGCATTCTGTTTAGTCCGTTCGTTAGACCGTCCAAAAATACTGGACATGTATTTTTCGCTTCATCAAATTAATAAAAAAATACAAAGATAAAGATAAAAATTTGAGTTCCAGAGTGGTGGCTTGTAACGTGACTTCTAAGTAAAAATTGTACCTAGGCGTGACGTCACGCGAAACTTTAACGCACTGTAGCGTCGTCATTTTTCGTTTACAAGAAAAAAGAAAAATTACGTGTCCAGAATTTTTTGATAATCTAGCTGACGGACTTGACAGTTTTTTCTAAGTCTAGTCTAGCCTATTGTTGGATTTTTATTTCCAGTCGAATGTTACCGAAAAATGACAAAATTGCAATGGAACTTTTGATTAAATCTTGAACTATTGTATTATTATGCTAATATGAAGTTATTAGTGTTCGCAATGTATTGGCATTCACCCAATGGGCGATATTTGTCGCTCCCATACTTTTCAATGTTTTTTACGTTTAGAAACTCAGTATAGCATGTTGCTCTTGGTCGGTCTCTCTCTTGTATCAGACGCATTCAGCAGATGGTCTCTATGCAATTTTTTATTTCGATCAAATGTCTTCAACACAACAGTAATCCACTATCTGTTTCTGTCACTGTTTCAGTGAAGGGTGCATTAAGTGCGGTAACAGCTTGACTTCAGGCGGTCCACGTGCTTGTTTCTAACCATTTAAGTTTAAAAATAAAATTAACTACGTACTTCCTAAAGTCGTATTTGCAACGTACGTAAAACTCTACTTCAAAAACCTTATTCAAAACATTGCTGTTTCCAATGCATCATAACCTCGCATATAGGTAATATTTAACTACGTGTCGTGAAACGTAGCTACAGTCAATTTAGTAACCAAGATTATATTTATTCGTCAACGTCAATCAGGATCATGGCTCTTTGCCATGTACAATCAACCGCATTTAGGCCGTAACTCTGTTGCATAAGGTGAACTCTTACGGCTATGAACTCGCATGCTACGCGCGGATGGGACCAAGACCACGGCCTAACGCTCCAGTATACGTGACTGACTGTACAAAATGAAATGGCTATAATATTTAAGTAATGTTAAATGTACTTATTGGTAACAAATAAATGGATGTTAAATGAAATGTGATGTATGATAGATAATAAATGTGGGCTAAAACAACTATATTTAACAACATTGAGATTCATGTTTAGAAACTTGTAACTGCGACGACGACAATGGGAGAAATTATGGAGTTTTTTTTAAAACTTATTCATTTTCGGAAATATTTGTCTACTCTAAATACTTGAGCAAAAATGTTAATGATCATTTACCTCCTACGTGTCGTTCACGTTTACATCAGCAGCATATACACGTAATTTGAATGAAATTATAATGGACCTACCTACCTACATGATTCAGCACGATTAATACGACATGTGTTTTCCTACGAATGGGTATGGAGAAGACTAGTAACGCCATCTTTGACAATCGCTGACATCTAAACAAACCGTGGCACAGTAACGCGTTGGTGAACTACAAACATTTTCCTCGTAGCAGCCGCGCGCCCCGGCAAACCGCCAACTTGTTTTCCACAACTTTCACGCCATTCTAAGCGCTGTAGGTATAGTTTGGTACAAAGTGATCCTCACAGATGGCGCTCTGTTCGCCTTCAATAAAAGTATACACCGTAATTTGAATGAAATTATAATGTACCTACCTACATGATTCAGCACGATTACTTCGACATGTATTTTCCTACGAATGGGTATGGAGAAGACTAGTAACGCCATCTTTGATAATCGCTGACATCTAAACAAACCGTAGCACAGTAACGCGTAGGTGAACTACAAACATTTTCCTCGTAGCATCCGCGCGCCCCGGCAAACCGCCACCAACTTGTTTTCCACAACTTTCACGCCATGCTAAGCGCTGTAGGTATAGTTTGGTACAAAATGATGCTCACAGATGGCGCTCTGGTCGCCTTCAATAAAAGTTGTTTAAATAAATGAAGCCTACAAGACGGTACCTACTCTGTCTTTCCCCATATTTTTGGTCTTTTGTTTTACAGCAAAATATCTCTGGTACAGAGTCGTCCACATCAACCTTTATGCAACCATTGCAAAAAGGGTCTTATGTCAGCAGCTTAAGGTGCCCCTACGTAAAGGTTGATGTGAACGCCTACCTACCATTAATGCTTACGATGAATTTTAATACATTAATTGACTGCAACTGAAAAGTCGTCGAAGTTTTGTACTTTGCAAATACTATTGCCTAGTTTGAGACTAACGTGTGCACTAAAGACGTAGCATTTTTTAATACATTTTTATATTATTGAGAGCAAATATTGAACCTTTAGTAGTGATAGACTGTCAATCTAGACATACATGAACAGTATTTATATCTAGTCAAAGCGTAATGATCCAGAAAGACGATGCCAACACAAAGGTGCTCTCGACCGAGAGTTTCACCCCACTCCACAACCCTTCGGCGTTTCAGCTGGGGTATAATAACCCCGTTTCACCCTCCGCTGCATCAACAGTATTTCTGTATTTAGCGATTATTTGACTAATTTAACTTCAGACAGTGTACCTCTGGTGCATTCGTGCTGCACGTATTGCCCTCAGCCTACCTAACTTTGAGGATTGGTTGTTTTAGGCCTTATGGCTTATTCCCTGCTTGTTGACAATTTTAAATATCACTATTCGCAATTCATTTCAAATTTAAAGCAAAGTAATTAGCCATAAACTGTCCCACTGCCAGGCAACAGCCTCCATCATCGAAATCAAGTCATCGCTAGTATTGCTACAGTTGATGGGATTTGATAGGCCTAATGGGGGTTGGTGATCACAAACCGGGCTATGTTGCGAAAAATCCGAAATCACATTTTTCCGGACCTGGGATTTAAACCTGGGACCTCCGTGTTTCGGACCGAGAACTAATGCTAATTATAATCATAATCAAATTAAAAAAATGCATTAACATAGGTACATATGACAAATACAATAGGACAAATGGTTTTAAAATTATAAACGTCTAGCTATATCTAACACAGCTATACCTAACAAATGGATATAAAATTCCAAAAATTACAATTTGTAAGCTTAGCTTAGCGTCAGAGTTTTTACAATCAAAGTATTCCTTTTTTTCAACAAAGAAGTCGTGTTTTTTCTTACTGAAGATCTGCAACGACCAGATTTTCATCTGGCAGACGATCAAAAACTTTTATTGCCATTTAATATGAACTGCTTTTGTAGCTATTCAGCCGCAGAGGCGTACAAAAGTTTTTTTTCAATATATGCTCAAACTCAAATTATAGTTACTAAATCAAATGAAAACTGTTAAAACGAGCAGTACTCAGAATAGGCCTACTAATAAGTGATCTAAGCAAGGTGTGCTTAGATAAGAGCTTATTATCTTTTTGAATAAACATTAAGACTATTACAAATTTTACTGGTTGGTCCAAAATAAAGATAAAAAATAATCCTTACATAACACTGTATTCAAATTATACATATTGTGATTCCCGATTTTTGTAGTTTTTGTTTATAAATTCTCAGTTAGTTTCAATATTTTTCTACTGTAACGTAGCATCAATCTTCAAGGTATTTGACCTGGTTTCATATAGGTAACTTGTTGTGGCGAAAGCTCGAAAAAGTCAAAATACTAAGAGAACTTTTAAATATTGGAACGGAAACCAAGTCAACAATGTGCGCTGGGATGGGTCCTTGTCTCAGCTACAGGTTGGAGTGCGGGGTGAGACAGGGTGGGTTGAGTTTGCCAACGCTTTTCAACCTGTATGTGAATGAGCTAATAGGCGAGCCGCGTAACAGCAGGGTCGGCTCTTATAAATGGCAGTTGCGTTAGTAACATTTGTTTCGCGGACGACATGGTGTTGCTCAGTGCGTCTGTATGTGGAACACGCAAGCTTATGGCTGTATGTGAAAATACGCCAAATCTCATGGACGAGTCTACAACGTACAAAAAAGCCAAGCAATGGTCTTTGAGGCAGGGAGAAACCGCCCGCTCCGACACTTGGAAATATTTCTGAACAAATGCTCATACAATGGGTACGTAAAATTAAATATCTCCGTCATATATCAACGGCAGATCTTAAAGATCATGATGATGTTGAAAGGGAGCGAAGGGCGTTATCGGTAAGGGCAGGCATGTTGGCCTAATGAGCCTTTGCCTTGTCGTGGCGGGGGGGCTTAGTACTGGTTGCAGGTGGAACAGCCGAGAAGCTAAGAGGGCTCAGGCATGGCAGTGCGGTTGACTTCCCACCCAACCGTTGCCTGCCGCCGGGCGTGGTGGTACTGCTGAGGTGGGGGCCGATGTGCACAACCATTTGGAGGGGGTCAGTGATCCGCGGCTGGCCCCCCCTGTGCACTGCGGCTTGGCGGGGCCGCACCGCCAGATACGGCAGCGGATCCACCTTTTAGATGGATCTTGGTTGCGGACCTAGTAGGTTCCGCGTACGGTGAGAGCCAGCGGGCTTGAGTACGGGGGTGCTTTTGCTCGCAATGCACGGCTTTCACTGCGACGGCGGAAGTACCTGTGTGCTCCAGGTACTTCCGTGGCCTCCCTCCTTCATTGGGGGGTCGGCTGGAGGGGGCCCCATTACGGGGAAGCACTAGCGGCGGGGTGTTGCGAAACTTTTTAGGGACCCCGCCTCGCTGCTGAAGTGTTGAGGACGAGCACCGTGGGGTTTTAGTCGTTAGAAGTCCGACATAACCTCGTCGTTCCCCCGGGCAGCGGGGTATCCATAAGGATTTCCCCACGGTAATAAAAAATAAAAAAGGCATGTTGGCTCGCAGGTTGGCATGTTGCACAACTGATGTTAAAATAACTCTCTTTAGAGCCTACTGTATTTCTTTTTACATGTGCAGCTTGTGGCCAAAATGTACTCGTCGGTCCTATAACGCCCTGAGAGCCCAATTTAACTACGCTTTCAGGATGCTGCTGGGGTTGCCTCGCTTCTATAGCGCATCGGGGATGTTTGCAGAAGCGCGAGTAGACTGCTTTTATGCGACCATGCGGAAGCGGTGCGCCTCCCTGGTGCGCAGGGTGCTGGGCAGCACCAACAGCGTCTTGGAAGTGATTGCAAGTAGGCTAGACTGCCGGTATATAAGTCATTGCTGCACGACATCTGCCGGGGTGGTGGGGCAGAGGCTTATGTTGTGACAATTAAATATTAGATATTAAGTGTTTTATTTTATTATGTTTTTATTTTAATTTTTTTCTCATTGCAACTAACATAGGTATAAGTACAATTGTCACTAACAAATGAAATGATTTGTGTTACTTGAAATAAATATTTTATTGTTATAATCCTCCCATAAATTGTAATTTCCAGCATAAAAAAACTTTCAATGTAATCTTATAGGAAAGCTTATAGCATCCTAATTTAAAAACCACATTTTCAGCTTAAATGCTAAGCTATGCATATAAGCATGCACGCGTTGCTTAAAACATTTATGTACTCGTAGGTGTTAATTTTAATCTATCAAAGAGTCAGGGTGGCGCAAAGAAACCAGTTCATTTTTATTTTTAATGGTTTCTTATGTGTGGCGTTCGAAGGTATGACACACTGTTAGCTCATTGATAATGAATCTGTTCAACAATCAATTGAGTCATTCACAAATTCGCGAATTTACAAAGAAGCTGATCAGTGGGGCAAGGTGCATGCCGAAGGTCGCAACCGAATGTCGTCTCGCTTAGACAACACATTACATCACCGCTAAAATAACAGTGTTTCGTTTAGTTGTTTGAACTAACGCCCTCGATTTTGTTCACTAGGTCCATTAAACTTCATAAATTTTGCCTCAGTCCACACACAATTCAGCATTTGTTGGCCCGAACTAAAAGGTTCAGTGACTCGTTTCTCTGTCGTACCATCCAGACGTGGAACGCCCTTCCAGCACATGTGTTTCCTTCCTCTTATAGTCCCGGGTTCTGCAGCGGGGCGTGGAAAGGCATTTCTGCAGGCCTTCAAGGTGAGGATGGCCAGCCCAGTGATTCGTTTGAGTAAGCCTCATATCTGGACCTCACGACCGCTTTCCATCAGGTGGAGTGAGGTCATCTTGACAGGCAATATAAAAAAAAGTCAAATGTGGTTATGGCAATATGAGGCAGAAAGCACCAATGGGTAAAAACTTATCTAACTAATCTTACAAATGCGAAAGTTTGTGAGGATGGATGTATGTATGTGTGTGTTGGTTTCTTAATCTTTCACGCAAAAACTACTGAACGGATTTGGATGATACTTTACAGTAGTACAGCTTATACATCAGAATAACACATAGGCTGCAATTTATAAAAAAAATGTGTAAGTATACATGTTACAGAAATGAAGTTCAAGCGGGCGAAGCCGCAGGTGGAAAGCTAATATTGTAAATGCAAAAGTTTGTGAGGATGGCTGTATGTGCGTGTGTATGTTTGTGACTCTTTCACGCTAAAGCTACTGAAATGATTTAGATGAAACTTTACAGTAATGCAGCATAACACAACACATTGGCTACATACAATTTACAAAGATTTTATGTAATTTGGCCATAATATATCACGATAACGCGGGCAAAGCCGCGGGTGGAAAGCTAGGAGTGTAATATTACTATTACAAGGCCTTTAATTAAGGCGATAGTGATCACATATATTTCCTAAATCATATGTATTTTACAGAGACGTTACAAGACAACTCATAATTTGCCAGAAGCGTCTAGAGCAAGTTATTTACATTGAGATCATCTCACCACTTTTTAAATAAAATGTTTTGTTATGGGGGGAAACAACGCTACCTAACTAACCACTATCAATTTCATAAACGACCCAGTCGACGTAGTTGTACATATATTTCACACCTGATAAGCTCTACCATAAATAAAAAAGCTTGATAGATTCAGTAATCCTGTTGTTCAAAATTTCGTAAACAGGCCAGCAAATATTTTAGAAACCCTGATACCATCGCCGCATGTGATAAGACGACCCAATTTACGTTATGAAACAGTGGTTAACGTAATCTCATAGATCAGAAAGACAATGCAACATTATTTTTTCATACACAATAACCGGTAGGACTACAACTTCATTCATCTGTAATGAATGAAGTTGCAGTGAAATTGTTCTCGTGCATATGTAAACAACGCATGAACGCACATGTACTATTGAGTTTGTAAGTATTTTTTGCCGTCCGTAGTTTGCGAGATTAAAGCTATGTGAGCTCAGCGTATGCCGCTCTATCTGTATTGTATGTCTACTCTGTACGTCTATACCATTGGTTCCCAAAGTGGTTCAGGTGGACCCCAGGGGGTCCACGGGAGACTCGAAGGGGGTCTATGTTGGCTTTTTTTTGTCAAGTTTTGCGAATATGGTAGAGATGTGTAGCCGCAGGGGGTCCACCGGAACCAGCTGAATCTTGTAAGTGGTCTATGCGAAAAAATGTTTGGGAACCTCTGGTCTATACGAAGTAACCAAAGGATACTGTTTATTTTGTGGACTATGCAGTCATTCGATCACAACCGCACCTGGTGTCGATGTGGTCTATGCTACGATGGTACATGACGTCTGCCAGGTAAAGGCTTATTTACTTTTGTCTTTAAAAAAAACATATTGTTGCTGTGTATACAGTCAAATTTCAAATCAATGAACTCAAAAACTAAAAATCGTCGTGCAACGTCCACAGTGGTGTTACGCTTGTACTGTGACGGTAGCGTACCAGAGCGTTTCTTAAGGTTACTTCGTGTAGTTGATCTCAGCTTACTCAAGCCATTGATTATTCTTTTGTAAATTCTGAAACATAACCCTGTCTACATAAGCTGAAAAATTAAGCTTTGGGTTGGCAAACTTGAAGATCCGAAGTCAACCCACAGTATTCAACCATTTTTTTAAATTTATTTATGAGGACAAGTTATAAAACCTGCCCTTAGTTCAAAGTGAGCAATGTTTGACTGCACTAGGTATTGAGTGTTTCGTGAAAGTGTACAATCATAGAACCTAAATACACAACCTCGTGCTATTTCATTGTTACACTAAAGTCCTTGTTACTTCTAAAATAAACAGCTAGACTTATGTAAATAAATACACATTAGCCTTGCCTACATATCTGGGTACTAAAAATTAGGTACTCGTCGTACGCCAGAGTTGTGCAAATTGAAGTAAAAAGAACTGTCTTGTAATAGCTGAAGTAAGTTGTCAAGAGTTATGTAATTCCGACAGAACATCATTATGACAATACATTTGAATAGTTACTAATCTGTTTTAGAGACTTCACACTGTCCTTGCGTTGACGTAACATTCTATTTGTAAACAAACATACAGTAGAGGTTCCAAATGTCTTATTTGACAGTTAGGATACCAGACAAAAAGAAGAGAGACTTAAAGTTTTTGCCGGGTGATTTTCAAAAGACTCCTTAAAACGATACGGCATAGGTAGGTACTCAATAAGTGATGTAGTAAAACTAGCAAAGCAGTAAATCTAGCAAACTTTTTTTTAAATTATGTGACCCTAAGTAAAAAATTAATACCACCTAATCAATCACAGAAATTCTAATAAAAACGGGTTTTTGCAACGTAACAAAACTATGGTAAATTGTTTTACCTATTTTCTCGACGTTTCGGCGACAATTGCATGTCACCGTGGTCACGAGCAGACCACGTTCGTTTTTATTAGAATTAGTTAAAATGCAACAAGAAAGTTCAATATGGTAATCACAGAAATGGCCAGTAATTTGCTAAAATCACATAACTACATAAAACATTGATTTCATTTAACAACATTTCTCTCACGAGCAATAATTTGTATTTACACTTTATGAAATGTGTTCCGACCAAAAACCATGTGTATACATACAATGTATACCGTAACGCTTTCAACCCCATAGGGTGAAGGATGGGTATCTGCACATGGATGTAGGTAGGTAAGTAGGACAGGATGTATCTGAAAACTCTACTTACCTACTTTTGGTCTAGAGCCCACATCCTTCCACTAGCAATGACTCTGAAACATCTTGCATCCTCATTAATCCTCTTTCACCTCCTCAGTCATCATCATTTCACACAAGTCAGCAATAGTCCTAATATCTCGTTATCTGCGTAGTTATGGAAGCCCTACACGTACACGGGTCGAAGTGTGCGTGCATCAGCGCGTGCGCACCGCAACGCTAATTCGTATGCGACATCACGCTCGACCCTGCGCTGGGGCAACCACGGCAGATGTTTCACTCGGCATCCGTAGTATCTATTTGATTTACATACTCAGTATGTACTCAGCGAGAGATACCTACTGATCCGGAGAAAGTATGAGATCCTAGCAGCAGATTTTCTCTTATAATATATCCTCATCGCTATCCCAGTAGAAATAGGCTTACTAGATATATTTAGGCGGCCTCCATTGACTGAAATCCTCCAGCCTCCGGACATTAATTATGCCTATACATCACACGCTGCGTTTTACATTTCGAATGGTAAGTAACAATTACGTGACATTTCTGCCCTATTCGCCATCACCTGTTTTTCGCGCTATCTACCTCCCCTTAATCCACCTCTTTCTTTGTATCTTATTGGTGTACTAGTTCATCAAGCAACTTTTTAATTGGCCCCGAAAATTATTTTAAAATTAAATAAATAAAAACAATTTGGCGGTGAAATCAAAAGCAGTAATCTGAAGAATATGTCTCAGTTAAAAATTTCAAATTCTGGAAATCAGATACATTTTTATCCAAACTAGTTTTAATTGGTGGTCCTAATTGGCGGTCCCCACGCGACGTCGCGACCAAACCGTAATCTTTACGATTACATCGGCGTAATCGGTCCAATTTGCTCGTGGGCGATGTTTATTTGCCTTCATTTAGTGATACCGATTCAGGAGACATCGGAAGAACTGAAATTACTCCGCAATGTTAACATTGGCATGTCTTTAACAGACTTTACGCACCGTAGGTATATTGTTTAAGTATTTTTTGATTAGACCTCTGTAGACGATTCACTTAAACCTAATTGCTAATGGTTTGTCTGAACTTTTCCTGTATTGCTTATCAGTAAATATTAGTCGACAGCCCGATCGACATAGCCGCTGCTTAACTCTCCATTGAAAATAGTTTCACAAAAATGAGTTGTCTATCACAAAATTGTATTTATTTAAATTTTCAAACTATTGAACATAATAATTTCTCAAAATTGAAAGTATACTGAAAAGAGTCTTATCTTACTAATCTTACTATCTTACTAATATTATAAATGCGAAAGTTTGTGAGGATGTATGTATGTGTCACGGTAATAATAGTTAATATTACCGTGTATGTGTGTATGTTTGATACTCTTTCACGCAAAAACTACTGAACGGATTTAGATGAAACTTTACAGCAATACAGCTTTATACATCAGAATAACACATAGGCTACAATTGATAAAGATTTTATGTATATAATTTGGCCATGATATATAACAATAACGCGGGCGAAGCCGCGTGTGAAAAGCTAATAATCTCATATATGGCACGGTTAAATACTTGTAGTGTCACACTTCCACCAACAGCCACCAGTAATTCTGCTATCATTAATGTAGTCACTGAGTACTTATTTTTGTTAGTCAGTGTATTTAATTAACCCCAGCATACAATCTCTAACTAGCACTTAACTACTGACTAGAAGGAAGCTAAGTCGTTAACTATTTTGATCTAGGCATCAATTCGTGTTTTGTTATTCACTTTAAATAATTACTCAATTAAAAATAAAATATCAATAATTGCAAACTAATCAAACTATGAGTTACAGAGACTGATTAACATACTTGACTAAAAAACGGCAACGTTAGTCAAAGTTGAACACCCTTAAAATTGATGCTGTCTTTCATGTCAGTTGCATGGAATGAAAAGGACATTGCATTTACAGGTAAGGGCTGCTCAACTTTGACTGTCGTTCTAGCCGTTAGCTTAATAATGTTGAATACCTTTTTAAACCATTGCAAATATTCGATATTATCATGCTCATACTGCATGTGCAGGAACTGAACCAATGGCCCTCGAAATAGCAGCCAAAGTCGCGCTACTAAACGAGCCAGCTACGAATATTTTGCTTTTTCCACCAAAATAAGTGGTAAGTATTTTGACGTTGATGTTCGAGCTAAACCAAAAACAATGAACAATGTGAACTTCCTTCAGTAGGCCGTAGGTGGGAGATGTGTGCCGAACCCGTCAGGCGTCCGGTAATTTACCAATCACAACTAGACGGGCACCGCCGCTCAAATAAATTGAAACAGATGCCGCGAGTGTACGAACTTCACGTGTCATACATGAGCGCAGTGCACCTGTCCTAAAGCTGCTTCATGTAGTCCACGCTTAAGACATCCGTTGCCCGACCAACGGATGTCTTTGAAATCCATTGAAAAATTCCTGTTTCTGAAACTCTATGTGACTCTCTAAATTTTGACGACACGATTGGCGTAGTGCGCTGTAGCAAGGTTTTTTCGCCTTGACTTACGTAGTGTCCCGGGTTCGAATCCCGCTCCCGGTCAAGTCTATTCAGAAAACGATTTTTTCTAATTTTTTTAAGTGTGCTAAGAGACGCCCTTGATTTATTTCTTCTCTGACGCCGCAAAGGGGCGAACCTCATATTTAAACAATCGATTATTTTCGCCCCTTTGCGGGGTCAGCGACGAATTACTTGTCTGGTACCTCGTTGCCTGCCGCATATTTAGTTAAATTGTGACCACATAATAAGCGTCAAAACAGTGGGGTAGCTTTCATATGGGTTTTATACAAACGAAGCGCATTGCGTTATTTACTTAGATGTATGTCTTTGAGCATTGCGACCCGCTGATGTTTGACAACGCGCGAGAGGCTAGATTGTAGAATTTGATGAACAGGAACTGCTGATGAAGCGGCTTAGGAATTTGTGGAATTGAAGAATTCTTTAAGTGTGAGGAGTGGGCAACTGATGTGTTGGCTATAGTTTGTCACTGCCCGCGTTGTTGTTAGATTGTACTTCTGAATAATGCTCCTCAAAGATCGATACCATTGTAGACGATTTCTAAACTAACTTTGTTTGCTTGCTTGGCCATCACAATGTTTTCTATCATCAACAATTTTCATCCCCATCGATGTGCCTTTTTTAATCTCTTTTACTCTTTGGCGCTAGTTAAACCCCGTATTTTATGGGTTTTAAAAGTTTTCAATTTACGTACCTACTTATTCTCATATCGTAGAAGTTGGTAATCATGTGCTTCAGATACTGTACTACCACTTCCAATCAGGTCGAAATTACTAAACCATTTCGAAACCACGTTTTTTAATTAGAAATAAGTATGTGGTAAATTTCAGCTGTAGTTTTGCTAAGTATAGCTTAAGTGTGTAGGCATTTAAATTTCTATCAGTTACTATCTAGCGAGTTTAGCAATTAAGAATGTTAATTTAACATGCACAAGCTATAATTGATACTTAACGAGATTTCACAATTACACTCTACACGGGTTTTTTTATTTAGGTATTATTTGGTCGCACTGCAGACTTTAGTATTTCGTATAGTTACATGACATAGTGTGTAAACATGAATTGAACTTTCTTTCAAAAGGCCACCCAACACGATTGATCAGGCATGTAAAGACCGCTATAATTACTGTTGAATCAATAGTCTTTCTTCGGCAGCAAAAAAAGTCTACTCGTACAACAATAAAACCACAGTGTAGTTCTAAGTAAGTTTTTGTGTCGGGAGCCATTTGTTGTAAAATATCTTCGAGGACACCATTGTTCGGTTCACAGTTCATTAATCAGCGCATTGTGAGCGGGATGCGCCGCACCCACGGGATAAGGCCGAGCCTGGAGTGTATTAAAAATATTAATGAACCATTTTGCACTGATAATGCAAAAATAATTTGACGTGACTCAGAGATTCGATCGTAGGATAATAGGACTCTTTGCTAACCTAAAACGGTCTGAAGAAAAGGGTTGACCGCCCGTTTGGCTGGACGATGTGACGCAGACGGAGCGAAGTACTCTAAATACAGAACCCCATAACATAAATAATCAGAGGCTACAACATAATCTTAACCATTTTTTATATCTCGATTTCCGTTACATATTTTATGATTACTTTATGTAAAGCTGGTTACCTCCTTCCTTTTTTTTACTGGTTAATATTTTCACTATCGCATGTTATCCATGGCATAGTTTTAGCGTCATTAAGAATTCTAATTACCCATTTAGTTATAATAAGTAATATATTATATTACTTCAAAAGACGGAAAAGCCGATAAAAAAGATTTGCTGTTTGTCCAAGGATACGCTTTAACCATGATTGGTAAGTACATGCTGGTTAGGTTACTATTTGATTATTTACATAATTTAAAATTCAGAAACTAACACACGCATGCCTTTTTTCATTACTTTTCGTAATATGATCTAAGTCACCTACATTTAAACGCTTCATAGGAAACATCTGGCAGCATAGAAAATAATTTTGTAGTTAGAACAAACGTCATGTTACGAGTATATTCCGAAAACCATCTTCTATCTGGTTAATTAAAAAACCATCGCTCAGTAAATCATGTGTGAGTGGAACCAATGGCGTGCATCTCCATAAGTCCACTCACATTCGTTAGATCGAGACAACACAACAGCCCTTTGAAAGCTTCCAGTTACGGATGTTCAAGATTCCGAATAAGCAATAACTCTTGACGATCAAAGAGCTGTCGAATTACAAGATGCTAACACGAACTCTGAGTAATGACAAGTGAAGACTAAATAGGACTAATCAAATGTTCTATAACCCTAATGGTCCTTAATAAGTAAGACGGTTGTATAAAGCTACGATTCCAATGTGAATCAACGAGGTATCTATCATGTTATGACATAATCCACATTCCATCTAATTAGCTAATCTGTACTGCACGTTTAACTTTTAATTGAAAACAAATGTAATGTAAAATATTTGTAAGTTAGAGTAGTATCCCGCATGCTACGAGTACATTGGAAATGATCAATTGCAATACCATTTTTGTTCAAACTGAGGTCATCAAATCTCTGCTGCTCAAGAATAACACTTCTTAGGCCCGTATTCTAAAACAAAATCTGCACTTGAGTATAGATCTGAGTGACGTTTCTGTATGAACTGACGTTTTTAAATCTCTACTCAAGTACAGATCAGCGCTTGAGTACGATTCTAGAATACGGGCCTTAGAGATAATAATATGTGTCTCTAAGTAACAATTTGTTGGCAAGCAAATAAAATGTTAAAGTTTTTTAATGCTTTGTATTAAGCATTAAAAAACGTAGAGTAATCAAATTTTACAATACAATGTTTTACAATTAATTCATAGGGGCATCATTTTCAAATTAAGCAATCAAATAGAATCAAAATGAAATTGGAAAAACATTTTATGTAAAAAAAGTTTGTTGGTGCACTTGCTACTTGTCAAATATTTTGCACTTTGAATTTGAAAAAAAAAATGTTGTTGCCACGATGCGATTTTTTATTAAAGTACTGCGCTTTTACTACACACATCAAAAGTGTCTAGGGATCAAGCATTTTTATGCGGATTTCTTGAGATTGAGATGTGGCTTTGTAATAAATTTATGATTTTATAAATTTATATGGATCCTTTTTGGTGCATTTCATAATTTGAAACAGGAACTGTCAATCAAATTCGAGTAAAAGATGAAAATCAGCTGTCAATATTTTCCCTATAAAAACATACAAAGCATTGAAGACATTATTAGTGCTACTGTTTCCCTACTACTGATTAAAACCAACGTTATTATGGAGCGGCGACGTCATTTAAGCAGGGAAGAAATGCTCAGAGCCGTGGGAATGATAGAAGCTGGTTCCCGGCAACGTACTGTGGCTTTAGCTCTGAATACAAGTCAGAGTGTTATCAGTCGACTTTGGACACGTTACCGAAGCACTGGTACCGTGGCTGAGCGCCATGGAGGACGGTATCGCTGCACCACACGGAGACAAGACCGATACATTCAAATCACAACTCGAAGAGCTCCAACAATAACCGCCATGATGTTAGCCGTGAGGCTTCATCACTCTTCAGGGAACTTAATTAGCGACCAAACAGTCAGAAACCGCTTGCATGAAGTGAACCTTCATTCCCGAAGACCGCTAAGGGTACCACCTATAGCAATGCACAATCGTAGGATTCGATATCAATGGGCTCTTGAACACAGAAATTGGGCAGAAGAACAATGGCGTTTCGTGTGCTTTTCTGATGAGTCTCGTTTTGGTATGAGACCGGATACAAGACGTATACGACCCTGGAGAACCCCTGGACGCCAACAGCGATTAAAATCCGGCCAGGAAGTCCATCCTTATAGTGGTGGAACCATCATGGTATGGGCGGGTATTTGGATCGGCGGAAGAACTGAGTTGATTTGGATCAGAGGCAACCTCAACGCTCAAATTTATGCTGAGACGATTGTATCAGACGTCATCGTTCCTCTACAAGTGCAAATCGGTCCCTTATTTCAGTTAATGCATGATAATGCACGACCGCACACCGCAAGAGTTGTAAGACAGACTCTCGCCGCAGCTAACATCAATGTCCTGCCCTGGCCTGCTCAGTCGCCAGACTTGAACCCGATTGAGCATGCATGGGATATGCTACAGAGAAGAGCTCTGCCGAATATGGAGGGTATCCAGTCGCAAGAAGACCTTTTTTTGTTGTTGCAACGAACATGGGCGGCCATTCCACCGCGTGATTTGGATGAACTCATTTTGAGTATGCCAAACCGATGTTCTTGTGTTGTTAGTGTTCGCGGTAGAAACACGGATTATTAATTGTTTAAGTTACCCAATAAAATTTTAAAGAAAACTGTTATTTCAGTCTTTTTTTCGAACTTTAATGTTAGTGGTTCAAATGTCAAAAATCCCTTTATTAGGAAAATGGCAAATTTCTTTATTAATGCAAAGGTGACTTGGTTTATCGTTACTGTAGACAAACGAAAACACTTTATTTGATGAATCCTTAAAGAAAATTTTTATTAATATCAATCAGGAGAAAAGTTATTGCAAAAATATATGTTGATCCCTAGACACTTTTGATGTGTGTAGTGAGATTATTAAATATCCAAAATTCACTCACCGTTCGTCGTTTTGCTTTCTTAATAATATTTTTTACGCAATACATTACAAAAACAATGGCTGCGGAGTCAGCGGGCAAGACAATGGTCGAGCCGGCCGGCCGGAGGGCAAAGACTCCACATTATCGCTAACGAGAGCAAGTGACTTTAATTGTGTTTATGACATTAACACACACAATAGATGTCGCTGTCTCGCCTACCTCATTGTGAGCATCTTGCACCCTGATGCCCATTAGGGAAATTAAACTTTGGTGAAACGCTTGAAGATAGCGAATGTAATATCATACCCTAACTTTGCATTCAGGTTCATCGGTCATGATTGCTTTGTATTGAGTTTTTCTGCTGTCTGGAATTTCTGTATTACTTTATAACGTAGAAAAAGTTGTGTCGTATCACAACAATTTCTCAGCACAATTTATTAAAAGAAACTCGAATGCAATGATTTTGCATCCATTCGAATCCTGCTAATAAGTAGGAAAACTCTTTTGTGTGATGTCATAAAGGGGTAAATTAATGTATGTATTACTTCATTTCAGCTCACGGTTACTAATTGGTATGGAAAGTGTTTACTTTCATTACAGAGAAGTCCACACATCATGTTCAATGATTGCCATCACAAAAACTGCTTACGTTATGCACGATATGTAGCATAAAATTGCTCTCATTAGTAGTTTTTGTAACCGGTTCAAACTCCTGTAAATACTAGTGAGAATAAGTAGTTAGTAGCTATCTATAACCATATATTTTTATTGTGTTAAAGTAATGGGAAAGTGCGTGAGAAGTCCATTAAATTTTTATTACCTTAACAAATGCACTTGTAGCCCATTTTGTTTGAAAGTTGTTTATGTCTAAACACGTGGTTAACTAAACCAGAGAAGAAAGTGTTTGTTCCTTTTAACAAAGGACATGCAGTGCACCTACTCGTAAAGTTCGTACTTTTTTACTTTTCGGTAGGGACTTACCACCTGTTCAGCGCAGTTCGAGCGCCGGTTGAAAACAGTGTTCGATTTTCGATTCACCAAAAATGTTTGTTGAATAAACAGTTATTTGTGTTGAGACTGGGTGTTTGCGGTACCTTCGCTTTAGCTAATGAACACCAGGGAAAACCTTATTTTGTCTCCAAAGTTATTTTATAGGTGATCTCATATTTATTAATTTTTTGTATTTTTCTGGCAAGTTTTGCAACACAGGTCTATTAGAATGGACAACTAGAACCCTTCAATATTTTAAAAGCGTTACTTATATGATACTGATGTTGAGAAAAAAATACTTTATTTGTTTTTAAAGCTCTGGCAATAGATGTACATAAGTACATATTTCAATAATACCTTCGCATTACTTTAGGACTTCCTTATTTAAGCTGTTTTTATAAGTATGGTAACTTTATTTGAACCTTCAGATTCCGATTATTTGAAATCTCATGCTAATAACAGTGAAATGAAATGTAACAACTGGTAACAACTCTCCCCTGCCTGCCCCAAATACGAAATTCAATTTATTACCTATTTCTTTGTTATCAAAGAAATGTAAGTAATGGTAATCTTTTAACACCACAACAACAAAAACCTGATTAGATTATCTATCACCATGGGAATCAAGTAATACCGAAAAAGACATGGAAGGTACGTCGTTATTTCAATTCAAAGCAAGACCTTGTAGGTTGATTTTATTTTTTCTTATTATTATTATTACTATTGCAAAGTTCAAGGCTAACTCTGAAGCTATAAAGGTTGCATATTTTATGCTTAGAGCTCAAATTTAGGAAGCAATTGAATTTAATTCCGTAATACCTAAAAGGCCATACCGATTTCCATTAAATTCAGTATTAAGTTTGGTTACCTAAGAGCATATAGATAGGCTACTCTGATATTCCTGCAGTAATATAATAAAAGTAGCCTACCTATGATATGCTCTGCCTCATGAAGCACAGTAGTAAAACATAATTAAAGATAATACCTAACTCACAAACCGCATCAAAGAATAATTCAAAAACTTATTTTAGGGACAGTAAAACATTTAACAGCCGTAAAGCTTTCCCGTCGGCATTTAAAACTGAACGATTTCAGTGACTGACACAAAAAAAGTCTTTGACTAATTGCCTTTGTAATTCAGTAATTATCAGGTTCGCGGGAGCTGAGACCTAGGTTCAGGGCTGTGTCAGGCACGGGGAGCTTCTGGGAAGTGTCGTCTGCACCACTCTGTGCCGTGCCTTCTGCTTCGTAACTAATTAGCCATGGGTTATGACTCACGGGTATGAATACTAATTCTAAGGCTAGGTTGAGCTTGTGAAACAATTTGAACAGTAGTAGGTATTTTGTGCCCCTTGTGTTATTTGTTAAAGATTATTTTCAGGAGCATATACGTTCAGTGATGATTAAAGTTAGGTCATCAATATCAGTATGATTTGGAAACAAAACAAAGTAAGAAGTGTCAGTCCAAACTTTCAAAATAGAACGCTTGGGACATTATGAGTATTACGCATCTATACTAATATTATTAAGAGGAAAGATTTGATTGTTTGTTCGTAATGTTATATTGAATACGCTCCGAAACTACCTGACCAATTTAAAAATTCTTTTAATATAAAGCTACATTATTAGGGAGTGACATAGGCAATTTTTTTTTTAATTTGAGCTCAGTATATATTTACGGGAAAGACAGTCTCCGCGGGCGGAGCCACTGACGGACAGCTGGTATTTGTTACAAACGATATTATGCGACGAGAAAAATGTTCGACCCATAGTTACTTCAACTGAGCTGTTGACATTGTATTGATAACAAAAAGCATGGCAAAACCAATCAATTATTTCACCGATAATACTTTTGCAGATATTCATTTAAAATTAGAATAATATTTATTGCTCATTTTTAGCTGACAACATTGGATATTATATTTATTGTTCAGTTATTTCATATTTTTTGCTAAAACCATAAGTGGTCTACTGACCTTAATCAATTTATTGTCAATATAATAATATTTTTAGAAACGCCGCCCACGAGTGATCTATTTTGTGCACACTCTTTGGCTTGCGGTCAACACTCAGGGTTTATTTGTTAGCAACCGTGAAATATCTCAATATTTACGAGCCACCAAATTAAAGTTTTCATTTAATAAGACAAACAAACGATCAACAATTTAATAAAATCGTTATGAACTATTTATAACAGCCATCATCCGAATGTACATTTGAAATGCTAACTTATCCAATTCTAAACTTTAACACGTTTGTCATAAGACTGAATAGAAATGAATGGCATCGTTGCCAATACTATTTACATCACATGATCACCTGTTTTGACTGATAGATAAGGAGCATTGAAAACCAAACCAAAACAACAAAGGCTTAGTTTGAATGTTTATCAATTTTGAATTTTTCAAATCAAGAATGCAACTATACTGGATAGCTGACGAATCAAATTAAAGCTGCAAGATTCGTCTTGGGCTTTTAAAAAAAAACAAATTCTCAGCATTTTGTTGTATACCTCCGAGGTTCACCAGACAATAGTGCGTCAGGTAGGTGCAATTTAAGTTGTATAGTAGTGAGTGAATGTTCAAGGGAGTAATTAAAGCTAGTGACTACGAAGTGCACAGATAACCTAACTCGACATAACGTAGAGTAGGTTAGCCATGCACTGGCAACCTATTCATTCAAAATGTCGCCATCTAGATCACATTGTGTTAGTTGGTTTTAGACGAATTGAAATTAATGTCCATCCATTTAGTGACGAATGTAGTAACTGGAAGAATTGGTGTTGAGTGCCTATGATGCCCACGCCTGATTGTGACCGGGAAAAATGAGAGCATTAACGGTTTATGACTTCCTGACTTAAAAAATGTGTCAACTGTCAGAGACAGCTTATGAAAGTATGCAAATATAATAAAAAAATGCAAAAAGGTTTCCCGTACCGGGAATCGAACCCGAGCCTCCTGGGTGAAAGCCAGGTATCCTAGCCACTAGACCATACGGGAGATACAGATGGGTAACAAAATAACATATTTGAAAAACGTCCGTCTGTAATAGCCTTGAGTGGGCACTGCTTTTGTTATCAATATCATTAACAATAAACTATAACGATCAGTAATAATTGATTATTGCAAACAATAAAAAGAACATAGCTGTTTTGATAGTGATCATAGAAAACAAAACGATACTTAAAAAATGGGACTTTATACACGATAAAACAAACCTGACAACCGTTGCTGGAAAGGAAGTGAGAGTCTAGCCCAGCAGTAGTATCTCACTGGCTACTTAAGATTAGCTGGTTCAAACAATAAATAGCTACAACTTATAGTTTCAATCTAGGCTTGAGCCTCTTCCTCCAAAAACAGTGATTAGATCTAGTCGCCAATGTCGACCTTACGTAATACGGGTATGTATAAATATTGAGAGATTGTTGTCAAACGCCACTACCAAGCCATAAAAAACAACACAGCCATTTTTGAGAAACCGAACACGCATGTACGAAGTCGTGTGTACCGCGTTAGACAGAGTAGGCTGAGAATGTAGTTTTTACGTCTCAATACATCCGCCAGCGATGGGAACTTCGCGTCGCGACATTGTGCGGTCACTCCCGTTCCCGGGAGCATTTACATTTATAAGTTGTAAACGTAGTCTTCACATTGTTTACTAATGATTTGCTTAGCTTCATTAAGAACAGTCGGTCAGTGTGAGCCCGATTTTTCCTTTTACGTCGTGCGTGAGAAAGATTTGTACAGCCATACGACTCAAATACCGCACTTTACTTGTGCAGCCAAGCAACCACAGGCTACCGACGTGCTTGTATGTAAGTTCATATATTAGGGTGATGAGAGCTCAACTTAGGCCAACGATTCTCATGCTGTGGAGGGTAGCTATTGCTCGGTTTGCCAAGATCCTAGATTCCTCTATTTTATTCTAATGGAATCTTAGTTTAAAGTTGTGATTTCGGCAGTTTTAGTATCGACCAAATGCCGAAAGCTTGCCATTTAAATACGATTCTATAGGGATTTAAATACCTAGCAAAATTTGGGCCTTGATTATAGGTAGGTAGGTAAGTAAGACAAGACTTTGCCATTTTAGCAAAAATTGTATTACCTACAGTTAAGGCTGAAATATTACGGCAACAGACGATAAAATTATTAAAAAATAATAATCTCAAATCTTAAAGTCCTGTAAAACACTACTGACTTGAAGTTACATGACATCGGCAAATATCACAAGTAAATATTTACAAAACCATTCAAAGACTTTAGTTCTAATAAGATTTGTTTAAAAATAACAAAGACCTACGTTCTTATCAACTGCACTAAATCCACAAAGCAAAAGAAAAAGTGAACCATTATCTCTCAATTGACTCCACTGCGGGCAGTATTAACATAACCGCAAAATTCTTAAGGAAGTAAGATTTGTTATTTTACAACCTGCTTCGCTCATTACTACGTAAATGTCACGAAATCACGCACTTTACAAATACAAAAAAAATATTAAATCAGTGTCAGTGCTAAAGGGAAGACTAAGGTTTAAAGACCGCCTAAAAATAAGCTGATAAAATCATACAATTGGAAACAGATGTTTATTGTTGCGACTATACCTACCCAAAAATAATTTAATACTTAAATAAAAGGTCTACATAACTATACTTAGGTCTTAAGATTAGCTGGGTAGTTCTTTAGAACAGTGTTTTTTACCATCGGACTGAATTTTATTTTATTATTATGGATTAACCCGGTACCCGGAAGTATTGTCCCCTAAATAAGCCATGACGAACTCAATTTAGTCATCAGTCTTAGAGCAGAGCCTACTGAAGAGCAGGTTTTTTTGAGTTGAATCAAAATCTAGCTCGAATCTAGCGCAGTAATGCAAATACATGCAAACCCATTTTTAGGATATTATATATCCAGTTTACCGAAATGTGTTTTTGTTTGCTGTTTTTTTAAAGACTTAGCTGTTTAACTTTAGTGTTATGTTTCATCCAAATTAGACTTTTCTTTTGGCAAGTGCACCTTACAATTATTAAGTAAAGGTGCACCGTTAAGCTAGCTTATCAACGGAAAACAAACCAATTAAGTACCTGACTATTTATGTAGTATGAATAAGTATGCATGCACAAACAAGGCATCGAATTAATCCAGAGCCTATAAAAACTTACTCAAGCTTATAGGGGAAACTGGAGTTTGTTTTATTTGTTTTCTTTGTTATTGTTTTGTTAGAAATATTATTTACCTGTGTTATGTTTGTCTAAGTTCTTGCTAGAAGTGACAGAAGCCTCCTTCACCTCCGCCATAATGCTTTTGGTCGTTGCTGTGTGTAGACACCTGTAACTAAAAAAAGATTATCATTTTTCACCTTCTTAAAGTAATATACAATGTGACCCTTTCTTAAAGTATTAAACTTATTAACTAATAAACTAGGATTGAACACATCAATATACAAAATAATTTGTAGGCGGCTAGGTAGATTGCAGGTTCCTAATTTATGTTTTTGTCGATAAATTCAGTCCTAGTTTACAGCCTCTATGTTTGATACATTACGAATGGGTCACATTGTACATTTCCTTAATGTATTATAGTAAACTAAGTAGTAACTAAGTACAAATTGTTTTTGTAGTTATGTTAACCGTCGAGTTACATAAAATGTTATCTTAATTATATTTAAATGGATATACCAATAGCGGTAATGATGGTAGAGTTTGTTCTAAAAATGTATTACTTACGTACCTATTGGTATATCAGAATTAAAGTGGGTTATGTAGCTTGAAACAACTATGTATATTTAACTTTCAGATTCTGGAATTTCATTTATTTTGTATTTAATATTTAAAGGGCTGTTTAATTTGGTGGATGCCGCAGGTTGTCAACGGTTGACAAAAAACATGTTTTTAATATAAAAGTAAATGGGCGAATGCAAGAATCGTCAGTCCTCATTTAAGGATGTCCTTCATTCTTGGATGTCGGAAAATGACTATGTCCTGCCATATTCCTGCCTGAACATAGCTACGAATACAACAAACAGTGTTTTTTGCAACTGGTTTCGTTAGACGTGTTCCTATCGCTATGTGATAGTAGGGCTAAGATACAAATTAAATGGTAAATGTTTTACCGATATCTAACAGTTTTTACATGCTTAGAAAATTGTTGTTATTTTTTTACACTGCAACGCGTGATCACGAATAGGCCAAATGCAGGATCGGTCAGGTTTTATACTCGTACAAGGTTTTAGGCGAAGTAAAACAAAAATAATCAGAGTGTAATAAGACCCAAAAATACGAATCTTGTAGAATCTTTGCTTTGTTATTTTTGATTTTGTTTGTGCAACTGTGTTTTTTCTTAAAACAACTCCTTTGTCATATTTTATGAAAATTTGACTTTTTATTAGAAAACTCGTAATTGGCAAACAAACAACGCTCGCGATGCTGCTTTATCTAAAAATCTGATTTCCGACTAACAATGTATGACAAAGAATCCTTAAGGATTGTTTGGTGAAAGCATGTACTTAAACAAACAACAAAGTTTATCCTTTAACAATGCTTTTATCACCATCAGTGAAGAAATTTTATCTTATCTTAAACTCTAAATAATGTTACAATCAATTTGATAACAAAGCCAGTACACCTGACATTATGATAAATCTTCATGTTTATTATGATTTAACTAAGAAGTTGTTACAGCTATTTGTCTTCATAGTTTATAATCTGCCTAAGATAGTTGTGATTCTGATTGATGTTAACAAACACAGACTCATTGTTTATAACGGAGGATGCGTTTTTCCGACAACATAACTAGCAATGGATGATTTTACATCAAAGCGAATACTTCCTTACTGAATGCGAGTACCATCTCGTAATATAAAGCTAATATTAGTTTCATTACTATGGAATTTTCTTTGGACCCCGGAGGGACTTATGGACAGTGCGAGTCGGTTTGAGCGGCACTTGGTGAAGAAAATAGAGTTTTTTATTGGCTCAGGATAAGTCAATTTTGTTTGCTTAAATAAATACACTTTTTTCTATGAAGATTTGATTCTGTGGACACTTGTACTTTCGCAGCCCTCCGGAAGCCTCCCCATAATTAGGTTTACAAGTTTTACAACTCAATGATGTCATAGATGAGGTAATGTTTATGTGGCTTGGTTATATATGAGCTTGAACGTGTTAATTGACCTAACACTTACTCTAAATTAGATGTTTCTATAGTGTAAGTGTGAGAGAAGATGATTTATTTGAATATTTCTTCATCTAAAACTATTTATACGACTTCAGCTACAAAGTAGCAACTGGTTGTATGAGTGTCTACCTCGATTTATAAGATATAGCATTGAAACAATAGATTCTAGTGACAAAGAATGATTGCAACACGCATTATTTTTTAATTTATGACACTGGTGTTTTATTTCTGCAAGACTTAGATATTGTTTATCAATACCTAAAGATTAGTTGTGTGGAGGTGGTCGTCCGGCCGGCAAACACCTTATCACTGATAGCACAGACACACAAGGAGACGGGCGGGCGCGCGCGACGCTGAGATAAACACTGCCGCGGAAACTTGCGAGTACGAACTCGCGCCGAAATGTGTTGCCAGCGAGAAGTGGGAAAATTCCCAATCATGTTTTGTTCAAAGGAGTTCACGACAATTACTATTTAAAAAATCAGCACACAACTTTAATCTCTCAGGATTGTCAGATTTTAGAAACATGCCGATTATGTATACATTTTTGTGTAGGTTTTTATTAAAGAGCAAAATCTATCCTGAAAACAAAAGGGGTAAATAAAATTAATAAGTATCTTATACCAAAATAATTTAATCCTACACGAAGAGCAGCTAACAGAGCTTGTACCAAAGCGTGTTGGAGATGCCTCAATTGCCTAATACATTAATGAATACCCGAAAATCCTTAATAAATACCGTTTAAAGATGTTTACTCATTTAACAATATCTTCATAATAGGGATTAAGATTTTGATTAACCAAACTAAACACGAGAAAACCGAGCTTAGATCATTATAGGCATAAAATATCAAACCACATTTTGCCTACTTCAAGGCAGAGCGATAAGTCTTTGGCAACACTCCTTCACAGCTTCACACGCTGCAATTGCCGAGCGGGTCCGATCGAGAGCCGATCGCTCCCGAGCGCTGTATTGATGCCGGGAAAACGGTTTCCGCGCCAGTTTTCTTGGCTAGCGCGAGGGTGAATTTGGCAAACGACACCCCTAGATGACCCTGTTTTGAACGGGCATTGACCAGCCTAGCACTTGTGTTGCTGATAACAAGGTACTTTCAGAGCCTTGTATTTAAAATGCGATAAAATATTTTTATTACGGCTCTTATCAATCTTATTAAGAAGGTAATAAAGTAATTATAACTCACAACAACTACCTACTTGCTAAGAAAGAAAAAAAAAAAACTACAGTGCAACTTTTGCAACGTTGGTGTTCTGGCGGTACCAGAGTAAGGGTTTCGTGTATAAAGGTTTTTATGGATAAGGAACACTCTGGACACTGGATAAACTACAGTATAAAATATATACTTAGTCTGAGTAGTAAAATATGAGCTAAAACGGATATGCGGATGTACTAGCTATCGCTTGATTGTCATCTTTTCAGATGTTGTTGTTGAGACTTATAATTAATAAGGTTTAAATAATACTTTATGAGAAGTGTTTTAAAAACATGGTAACTATCACTTAGTTCTCGTTATTTTAGGAACTCGATAATAAATAACATAAATAATCAATTCAATGGTCAATGATTCAGTGTAGTCGCCTCAGTGCAAGAAAGATAAGATTCCCGCCTGACTCCTTAACCAATATTTTTTTCTAGTAACTATTTCTATTTTTAGATTAAACATTCATAGCATTGTTAAATATAATTTAGCACACAAGAATCTTACAGCAGTTGAAGTATTTTATTATGTCTCATTACAGAAGCTTTTGAACTCATAGCAATGCATATTTGTGTGTAAGGACATGTGGCTGTAAAAACTATCATCTTTAATAAGAAGTCAACTGCTTAACATTATATGCCTCAGCCGTTTATGCCATCACTAAGTATGACCGATTCGGTTATTTTCTTTTATTTTTAATGGATCTTTTTAGTATGGAATATGTCTGTATTATTCGTGTCACACAATTTAAAGGCCTTTGACTTTTACATATAAAAATATCGAATGCTACCTTTTAGCGGGTTATTTACCATGATTAAAACAAATTTACCGAATCGTACGATAACTTCGTTCTGAATCGGAGTGCAGTTCCCGTACCATAAGGTTCCGCCGACGATAGTCGCTAGTGTCTGTAGTAAAGATTTTTTATCACCTCTGCAATGAAGTATCATTGCTGGTAAGAAATGACTACAAACAAGTTGACTGATAGTTACTATCGTAGTTTACGTGACGTTAGTGTCTAAAATAATAATAAATAAATTTAAATAAGGAAATTGATATTGAAGTAAATGTTGTGTGTCCTTTGGGATATTTACGTGAAAAACACAATGGTCATCACATTAATGTTGGTCCTGGGTGTGAATCGAACCCATCACTCTACCTTTTGCGCCAACAGTGAGAATCTTAAAAAAAATCACTGACTTCTAGTTAATTATTGCAAAAAAGGTATAACATCTCGGTAGCTATTCAGCAGTATAACGGGGCTTCCTAGGTCGAGTAAGTATGTTTCAGATTTTTCATATTCAGGTGTGTAATAAATAAATCTGCATCTTTAGGAACTTGTAAAGGTGTAGTCCCCGCTGCAATCGGTAGATGGCAGGAAACGGTGCTGATAGATAGAGCATTTACTTGTATCAAAACATCGAGCGTTCGTCGTTTTTAAATTTACTTGAACCACAATGCGAACATCACCTTCGATGTTTTGTTACAACTTGATTTCAAAAACCAAGCTAGAAAGTTACATTACATGGTAATGTTTTAAGAAAATTGTTTCATTCGTTACAACTTTACATTACAGTGTAATTCTGTTCAGTTGACGACCGACTTGGTGTAATGGTTAAGAAGTTGGCTACTACACCAGAGGTCGCGGATTCGATCCCCGCACAGTACAAACATTTGTGTGCATGAACATGTCTGTTTGGACTGGTCTGGGTGTCTCCTATGTATAATAAGTATGTATTTACAAAAGAAAATGTATTTAAGTATGTTTATCCGTTGTCTAGTATCCCATAACACAAGCTTTAATTAGCTTACTTTGGGGCTAGATGGCGCTATGTGGAATAATGTCCAGGGGATATTTATTTATTTATTTATTCTCAAGCAGAAGCTCTTGCCTATACCGACCTAAATAAGCCAAGTGAGTCGTGTAATGTTGCCAGACCCAGTGTATCAAATTGCGGTGCAGGAGGTTCAACCGGGTTCACTACTCCATTTCGAAAAACGTCTCGTCGGAATTACAATTCATCGATGACACCTCGTCGAAAGTATAATAAGTCGAACGTTTACTTACCCGAAAGTTGTTTCCTCGATGGTTCACTTCATCGAATGTCTTTAGTACATTCGATGAAGTGAACCATCGACGAAACAACTTTCGGGTAAGTAACGCATCGTTCAAACAAACAATCGACGAGGAGTCATCGATGAATTGTAATTTCGACGAGACGTTTTTCGAAATGTAGTAGTGAACCCGGTTCAACCTAATACATACGAGTAGTATGAAACCAAGTTGTTCAGCGCCGTCTGTACGGTTAGAGCCAATGCTTAGATCTTTTAAACTACGCAACGGATTTTGATGCGGTTTTCATCAATAGACGGAGTGATTCAAGACGAAGGTTTATATCTAAATTTTCATCAATAGACGGAGTGATTCAAGACGAAGGTTTATATCTAAAATATATAATGTACTTAGTTATATTAGTTGGAGAATCAGGCACAAATAGACTTCATTTGACTTAACTTGACTTACAATTACAATCCTTTGTAACTTGTCAAATTCATTATCGAAACTGAGCTTAGCGACACGATTGGCGTAGCGCGCTGTAGCATGGTTTCTCGCTTCGATTTCCGTAGTGTCCCGGGTTCGATTCCCGGTCGGGTCAATTCAGGAAAACTATGTTTTCTGAATGGACTCGGGTCTGGGTGGGCTTGGAGACGCCCCTGGCTTATTTCCTTGTGTGGTACCTCGTAACACAGGGTATTAATCCCTACTTCGAGACCATTACAAGAGGTGTGTTGTCTGGCGCATAAAAAATATTTCGTAATGTGATCTTTCATTTCCCGGTACCTAATCAGCGGTTACCTGGAAGTCCTGGAACTAAATCATCATTTCACCTGGATATTTACTGACGATATTTTTTGCTTGCTACCTTCAGTTTAGGGAATTAACTTGACTGGATATAAGCGAAGTAATAAGGCCCCTGTTGGCGCAATGGCAGCAATCCTGCCTTTAGCGCCGGAGGTCGTGGGTTCGATCCTTACCCATGACAAACATTCATATGACGACATGTGTTTTTGTTGTATCTATCTATTCGTGTGTGTTGAGAAATATGTAAGTATGTTTATAGGTCTCTCACACCCATTAGTAAGCCCATAAGATCTGCTTAGTTTGGAGTCAGATGATCTTGGTGTAATTTGTCCCAGATATTATTTATTTATTTATGTATTTTTATTTTGACAAATACCTACTTGACCATTTTGTGATGAAACGATGACTTTTGAAAACTTCAGAATTGGTCCAAAACAAACCATTGTTTGGATGGATACTTCAAATAAAATATTCATTGAAAAAACGGTTTTTACGATAACTCCACTCCGTTGATGAATGATGGATGACCTACTACCCTATGGTCAGTTTTTAAAATACAAACCATGTGAGCATTTATTTCATCTAAGTGGGATCATCAGAATCAATTGAGATTTTCAAAATCAATTGAGACAGGTCTAAACGTTTTAACGATTTATTATAAAATAATTTACGGTGTTTGTATTTTTGTCATTATAAATGTACTTAATTAATAATAATAAAATTTAAAAAGACACGTACAACGTGTGTTTATCAGTTATTTAATTTAATCTTACTTTAGTATGTACAGTCATTGATAGAAAATTGTACAAAGTTGTTGCATAGTATAAAAAGAGGGAAGTCCGTATCTAAGATGGTATATACGGGGTGTAGCAGGCTGGGAGTGCGAGCGACGGGCGGCGGGCACGTGGCGCGGGCGCGGCGTGCGCGCGGCGTGAACGCGGCGTGACGCGCGCGCCGCCCGGCGACCGGTATGGCATAGTGGCGCGAGTGCCCCATCACTCCGCGGGCGCGGCTTCGTCCTCCGGCTTTGTGCCCCAGCCGTCACACATTTTCCGGAGGAATGCTGTCAACATACAAAACATCAATTAAAATCTATCCCAACTGGTGATGCTGAAAGCCAATACTAGAAACGGCAATAATAAGATCTTATCTATTGAAAATCTTCACACATATCCACAAAATGTTATTTTCGAAATAATTATCAAAAAAAACATATCTTTAATCCAGTGTGTCGAAATCCAACGGCAAGATTTAGAAGATAGCTCTTGTTATTAGCACGTCATTCAGTGCTATAAAACCATACACAATAGAAAATCTTGTGCACTATAGTATAACACTGAATATGTTAAGTTTCTTTTTTCATGAATCAAAAATTAAAAGCGGTAGAAAAGAGAAAAGAAACAAAGGCATATAAAATCCGGCTGCAAGCGAGAGGAAGACAGCGATAGCGGCGCCTATGGTATGGGTTCACTTACGATCTTACAACTAAGATATGACGAGGAGTGGTCTTCTACGCGATCACCTTCTTCAGGAATGCTGGAAATGTATAACGAGGTAAGACAAGGAACACCGGGACATGCAGTCAATCAATATTTTGAACCAATCAGACTAATATAAGTAAGGTACTCGTATACTAAAATCATTGGACGCTACAACAAACTATAAAATTGTATCGTGCAATTAAGGAGTTCATAATTGCAGGCAATGCGTTTGGAACTTTCACCGGGGTCATGCATATTTAATATGCGCTTAGGTCTCAACAATTATTTAACAAGGTATTTATATAAACCTTCTGGGCTCTACATTTATCATCTTTAATGAATTTTAAGTCGTTCTTATGATTTTTTGGTGCAAAGGGTGCACAAGTTCATGGGTCGCTTAGATACTTACGTGCGTAGGGGATCATGCCATCGTCATCCTCAGGGTCCATGCAGTCCTTCACGACTTCGTCGACTTCTGCGTCTTCCAGTTTCTCACCTAGACAAAGAAAGAAAAATAAGTTTTTAAATTTAGTAAATCAATTTACTGCTACTACTAAATGTCCCTCTTCGAACAAGAAAGAGCATTTAAAAATTAGAATAAAAACAAGAGTTGTCGGAAGATTTGCTTCAATTTAAATCGTTAGAAAAACATTGCCACAAGGTTGTAGAAGATACCTTGACTGAAATTATTGCATAATTTCACAATACTCGACATGGAAAGTTTTCAAAGAACTGATAGAAACAAAGATAGTTAGTTTACTAAAGTCAGCATTCCAAGACTATTTTATTCAAATACCAGTTTCAAAATGGAAAGTCGTAAAATTAACCAACAGCTAGTTCTGTTATGGCTAGACTTGCATTAATTTAATGAGGCTATTTTAAATTATTTGCAAGTATTTTTAAGTGAATTTTATAAGTAAACAAATTTATGTGTTTGACTTGCGACTTAGCGAATTAGCAGTAATATCTCCCTCATCCTGATCATGAGTTTGACATAATGATCTATCTCAACAAAACTTGATTTCACTGTGACCGAACACACTTCCACGTAATGTCAAAATCTCATTTAAGTTCCACGTCGACTTTATCGCATTTTACATAGAACGAAACTTGAATCCGTGTGCAAGGTTTGAATTGAGTTTATCAGAATGTCCTATCAAAAAGGAGCCTTACCTAACGCGAGGAGGGTGTGTGTGAGTTCAGCGCCAAGCATGAGACCATTCTCGGCCTTGTCGTACAGTTTCAGACATTCCAAGAAGTCCTCGTAGCAGCCCTGGTCTTTGTCTTTCTTTGCTTGGCTGTAGATGGGAAGGAACTCTTCAAGCTGTAAAAGAACATGATTCTTTTTTATTGCAACCAAATAGTTGAAATAGCTTTTACCTAATAAGTAAGGCAAAGGAGATTTTCGAATACATCATTATATTAAAAGACTTGTAATATATTAGTCTCTATAACCTTACAAGTTATAGACTCTACTCGTACCTAGTAAAATAAATATTTCTGCTGGTGCATTGGCTGGGCAGTCTCACTTACTAAGTATAATGGTTTATTCGTGCCAACTATTGATATGCACTGGCGCAATAGTCTATAAATATATATTTGCGTCAATTGAAACCACAAAAACACTCGCTTTAAAAATATCTTAAGTGAATCTTAAGTGATGCCTTTAAATATGTGAATCTTTAATCATTGTTACAGGTAGAATTTCGCAACCAAGAGACTAAAAGTTATAAATTCTCTAAAAACTAACCGAAATGCTCTTCTCGCCCTTCTTCTTGGTTCCACCGAGTTTCTCGATGGTGGCCAGGATGGGGTTGAGGTTGAGCGCCCTCAGGACGTCTCCCAGGTTGAAGGCATCGATCTTGCCGGAGCCGTCGAAGTCGTAGATGGAGAAGGCGAAAGATGCCCCTGCACACAAATATATAAACATAAAATATATTACACCACGTTTTGTAAAGTTAAATTAAACATTGGTACATTACATACCATGCATATTAAAGCAGAATGGATTCGCATGTTGTTACATTTTAACGAGTGGATGTGTGTATTTTACCAAGCATGAATACACTCGTAAACGTACTCGTTGAAAGGATGAAGAGGTGATCAATACTAGATTTAACTTTGTTCGAAAGTCATAATTGAAAGAGTTAAAATAATGGTGGCATCATCGTGGCATTACATACACAAAGTAGCTACGACACTTTTGTAATCAATTGTATTAGAATTCAGAAGCAATATAAATAAACCTCAGCAAAAATGCATTATAGCGAGTAGGTACTTTCTACTAATAGTTCAGTGGAATCTGATTTGTGCCGAATTTATTTCTACAGCAAAATTATGCATATTTTTAAGATAATCAAATTTAACATTTTGTCGACACGCAAGTTTGTTTAACACGATAGTCAAATAAAGCCCTATTGCTAACCACACGCGAATCTATTCAAAACTTTGAATGTCATAAAGTAAGATTACGAAAAATATTCCAATGCACAAGCAAGAATATTATTAATATTGTAATTCAACATAATCTTTAATGTTTTTTGGTATGCTTCTTAGATAGCAAAACTATAGATTGGTGTTTCCTATGATCTTATAAAGGGCGGCATCGAAAGACAAAAAAAAAAAATTCTCAAAGTTGAAGGCCTTAAAAAAAATCTCCAATGTCATTATATCTTCATAATAATGATCCCAATTTCAAACAGTGGAGTAAAACAGGCATCCCAAAGATGTATTCTCATGGTGTATTGTTTGAAGAACAAAAGTGCTAACTACTTAAACATTGTTTAATTAGAAGTCTTGTTATATCCCCAGATCCTACGTGCACACCTAATAAATATCGCAATTAACTTCATTGGTTCCTGCAAACAGTGTGTCAAGAAAATAAATTGATACAATTAGTTATCTATAACCAATGGATATCGCGCAGGTAGGTGCGTGGGCGCAGCGCGTAGGCGTACATTCTTCGCCCAGAATAATACTTTCCTTCACAAGTTTCGTTATATTCACTGCAAACTAGTGAGTCACATTCTAATTATACCGCGATTGTAATTCTGTCCTAATTTTAACTAGATCCCAAACGGATATTCCAGAAGTATCTGGATTCGTCAAAATTCGTAAAAGTTTTCATTGACTTTTCTTTTATTTCAGAAAACCTACACTTCGACCTATGTTGAAGAGTTCGAAAGTAATTGACTGTGATTATAATAAAATCAAACGTTTACTTAAATCGAAATATTAATAACTGCAATTATTTGTTGAATTGATAAGTTTTCAAAATAAATGCCATCTAGAAGAGCTGTTATAAAGCAGTGATACTAATGACCACATGTCGACCTTGATAATGACAGTTGAGTTATCATATCAACAGAAGCTTAATTATGTCCTAAATATGACGCATACTAGTACGTAAACATTAAAGTACCTACAACGCATGCGCTTCGATTCTTACGGCTAATAATGGTTGGTTGTTTGCAGTGAAATCTGAGCGGAGTTTCTCTGTTTGGGCGGGCGGCGGCGCGGGATCACGTGACGCAGGAGTTTAATTTTGGAACGCAGCGCGCGCGCAACGTGGCCCTGCCACTGGTGCCGCCGCCGGCATCTCTTAGCAACGCGCCTTTTACAGAGAATCGATGCTAAAGTTAGATGTTACGATCTTCACTCGCATTTCATTTATGTAATGCCACGGTGAACCTGACGTTGTTATTTGTACTTATTTCTTATGGGAAGTATAGATTTTATTATTCATTTTATTTTGATTCAACGTGCATTTGAAACTTCCACATGTTCAGTTTATGAATTATCAACTGAATAAAAAAACATTCCAGCTGACCCATTGCAGGGCGCAGGCCACCTCTCCTAATCTTTCAATCGCACTGTTAATTATTGTTATTTAAACTGTTAGTTTGTTCAGAAAACCAAAACCACTTACGGTCTACGTCGTTCTTGCTGAGGTCGCTCTGAAAATTGCCAAAAACATTTTGTTATTTTGAAGTTCAACATGGTGTCAGATAATGTGGTGTAATTTTATTTGTGTGTTTTTGGTATATTTTAACGCCGCAGATTCTGATTTAGGAGTAGTAGAGGCATAGAATACCATGTCTTATCACTGTTAAAGCACAACACTGTTCGGCGAAGAGTGTGGTGGATCCGACCGACTCCCTCGCGAACTTCCGGTCTGCGGAATCGTTTCTCGAGGTAGATATCAACACGTTCCCTACACCACTTGTCTAGCTAACAGTCCATCATTTCACTATACACCTTTTCACATTTCACTGTCGTCGTAGATGACTCACCATTTTGTGTGGTGGTTGGTTCCCTCCCGGTCTTCACTGGCAGACGTTCAAACAAGAAGTGGGGCTCGGTAACTTTTCGCGGGACTGTTTTAACTGGCTTAGATGGCGCACCCGTCTGGATATTTGAGATTTAGCCCAGGAATCTGCGACCGTTCTATTTTCGGCGAAGTTGCTTCACATCGCTGGCGTCTTCAAACGCACGCCGATCATGTACGCGTGAGTGAGATGGGATGGTTTTACCGCTTTCCATTCCCTCATGCTGACTCCGATTCCAATTGTATATCTACATTTACGCTAAACTATTTTGATCGATCGGTGTGATATGGGTGTATAGGTCCTATCTTGGAAACCAAGGTGTAGGAAATTTAACTAGCCAGTGAAGGCTAGTAAATGGCCCTGCAGTTAACATTTGAGGGTTTGAGAATTCCTATCTTAGGGCAGAATAACAGAAAAAAACGAGATATTATTTTAGCATCTTTATTCAGGTTTTAACTAAAGGAATCGACTTAATAACTTTGAAAAGTGGAATCAATCTTGAGGTCAGTAATCAGTATTCACCGCACTCATCAGGGATGACGTCGAAGGTGTAGTTCTTCCAACGGGAGGAGTTGACCAGAGCCTCACTGACAGTGTTGAACTTCCAGCCCGCATGTTGAGAAAGTGGGGATGAGCACAGCCGCCGATGGTCCAGCAGGCTCGCGGCGCGTCGCCTGGCGTCTGGAGACAGGGGGCACAAGGCGCGAACCGAACCTGGGACTCTAGCTTCCTGCAATTTCAAAACATATTTTGTAAATACAGTTGCTGTCTGGCAAAAACAATATTTCATGTGCCAAGACACATCAAAGAAACTGAATATGTGGGACGAACGAATGGAAAACTATTTACACAAGGGCGAATACTTTACAGCCATAATTTTCTTTCTCTTCAAGCGAAATTATTAGATCTAACATATTTTAAGAATAGTTTTTTTTTAAACAGTGCTATGTAATTGCTGATAAACTGACACTATCTTGGCAGTTGCTAAAAAATAAGAAAAGCCTGCTTATTTCAAAATAAGCTACTCCTGAATATTAACGTTGTAGTCTTGTAGTTGTAACCAAAAAGATAACAGTCTCGAAGGAGATTTAAACCATGAGTTAATTACTGGAAATCATAAGTGCCTAGTTTGCCAAACACACTACGTCATGGCCTCTTTTTCATATACGGCCGTCGGAGCGTGGCCTCTTTGTCAGGTAGCAGACCTTCTTGTTAGTAAGCACGACTAATCTTTGATGCGATTAAGGTGAAAATGGTTATTGTTTGATCTCCATTAATACAGTTTTGGCTATGACCTTGCGTTTTCCAGGGGTTTTGCGGCGCCACCAGCCTCGCAGGCAGGCCAGCAGTCGCGCCCCCTGCGTGCGGCACCGCTGCACCAGCCCGCTTCTCTGGGAGCCAGTTGCTGATGCTGACACTGCTGAAGTAGCCGCTAACTCCTTCTTTTGGAACTAGATAAGAAAAATGCGTGTTTACTTTTTATATTTTATATATACGTAATCAAATAGTTTGCTTCACCATCTAGAAAAAGGTTAATTTGTTTTTTGTGATCACTTGGATATTTCAGTGAAGATAGATATGTTTGACGACACGATTGGCGTAGCACGCTGTAGCACGGTTTCTTGCCTTGACAAACGTAGTGTTCGGGCTCGATTCCCGGTCGAGTCAACTCACGAAATGATCTTTTCTAAATTGGCTCGGGTTTGGGTGTGCTTAGAGACGCTCCTGGCGTTATTCCTTGCCTGGTACCACGTAACACAGGGATATTTATCCCTACTTCGAAACCATGGCAAGTGGTGTGTTGTCTAGCGCATATTTATATATCTAGTGTACAAAATAATGTGATCAAAACTCTACTCAAATACGACTTAAATAACTTCCTGTGAGTGTGCTTTTTTGGGCTATATCTAGGTTTCAATTTTAAGAAGTCCTTACCTTCAACGATCCCTCCACTATAGGTGAATTCTCACCAGATGTGCGTAAAGTCATCAATTCTACTTCGTGCATCGACATTCCCTTTGTATCTTGCAGTACAGGGTCACCGTCATCATCAGAACATAGATCGTAATCACCTAGAATATGAAAAACTTCAATAATAGTACTTTAAGAACCGATTTTTTTAAAATATTTAAATTAACTTACGATTTAAAGTTAAATAAGTATTTTCGTAGAACGCAACATCATCCGTTTTATTGTTATCCTCTTTTACTACATCAATAATTGCTTGCTTTAAAATAAAAATAAATATTATTACTGGGTAAGCCAGTAGAAAAATAATATAATTCAATTAGCTTAATACCTCAGTTATTTCAGTTACAACAACTGATGTTGATCCAAATTCTTTACGATCATTAGTTGCATCATGATCGACGCAGAAAGCCAAATCAATACCCGTTTCTGAAGCATCATCCAAAAACGAATAACCAGAATTTTCTGTACTTGGAGATCTTTCACCTGTACGAGATTCAACAATCGGCACTTCTGGACCAGAAGCTATTCCAAGAGCTGTATTCACATAGGATTCCATTATTTTCATCATAGCCTCAGTCAGTAAATCATTAGAATCCTTTTGTATAGTTTCAGTCTCATCGCAGATTACAACGTGTTCCACTTCACTCATGTCGAAAAGGTGATTTATGAACATAGATGTAGATTGAGTCAATTGGTTTTGACGCTAAAAAACATGAAAATAAATTAAGCAAAAATATCGAAAGGAACAATTCTGGATTAAATGCAGTTTTTTACCATTTCATTGTCCTCGTCACCTTGGCCAATAAAGCTATTATCGTTCATTACTTTTGTGATTTGATCTACAATAACCAAATTATATTAGTTAACTGAAAACAGTTTACTAAAATTATTTACACAATTTGTTACATCACGGCTATATCCCGAACGGGGTAGTCAGAGGCGAGTGACTGTTGCCGTTATGGGGAACGGAACACTCAGAAGACCACTTTTCACCAGTCGTATTAGATCCCAACTTTGTAGGTGGTGAGGCTTCCGTCGTTATTCGGGTATATGGTTTTTAATCGATGTTTTCTATTAATAGAGAGTTAGTCGGAAATTTAACAATGAACACACAGATGGTTCTTGCAAGATTTGAACTCGGGACCACACGATCCACGATTTCGAGTTGGGGTGCTTAAGCCCTAGCAACACAGCACACACACAGCTAAACAATTTGTTAATAATTTGTGAAGTTAGTAAAATATTGACAAATTATCGAAAAACGGCTTTCCACAGCTCGCGAGAACCTACAGTAAAACGGAAAACTTTTTTGTAATTTTATCAACCTGGAATCGATTGTTGATAGTAAAAAAAATGTTATATGGAATACAATATCGTACCCGTAGCAGTTTTTTGTGGTGTGGAAGTAACAACATGATTGGAACCACCATCCTCTGAACAATCTCTACCATCGTCGCCTTCTGACTTGGACTTGCAGATAGATACGTCTTGCTCTACAACATCTCCCAATTGGCCGCTTCTTATCCTTTTTATCATATCCAAGTAACGCCATGGTCGTCCTGTTAAGGAAGACTGCAGTATATATCCGACTTTACTGCATGTTTCACCGACAAACAATAAAAAACAGTAGTAAACCATTCAATAATTAGTAAAATAAATAACAAGCAAGGCAACAAACTGCTGTTTTTCCTTTTTCACAATATCTTATCTAAATGAATGATCTAATTTGTATATAGGGTAAGTAGTGGTTGTCAGATCGTAGTGGTCGAGGCTAGACAATCTTCCTTTGACCAGGTGGGATGAAAACGGCTAACAGAGGTGGGCCTGGAGTAGAAAGGCGCTATTGCTCTAGCTAGGCTCTAGCAAACAGCACCTCTCGCTCTGCGCGATCTTCTAAAAACGGTGGCTCTCAATAGGCGCTGAGGCACCGCAATTGCACTCTACCTTGGCCAAGTGCTCAAGCCATAACTACTGCCTAGAAGAGGTGCCTCAAAATCAGCCAGCATTTCCGTATATTAATGTAGAGTGTTAGTAGCCCGAGACATAGAACTTATGAAATCTATTCAGATAGGATCTAAAGCTAAATTTAATTATACTTATTTTTCTAAGTAGTCTAAGGCCCGTATTCTGAAACAAAATCAGTACTTGAGTATAGATAAGACTGACGTTTTGTATGAACTGATGTTTTCAAATCTCTACTCAATGCTTGAGTATGATTCTGGAATACGGGCTTAAGTGTCGACGACACGATTGGCGTATTGCGCTGTTACGTGGTTTCTAGCCTTGTTGTCACAGGTTTCATTCCAGATAGGGTTAATTTAAGGAGCGATCTTTTCCAAATAGGCTCGGGTTAGGGTTCGCTGGAAGACGGCTCTAACACAATTAAGGATATTTATCCCTATTTCAATACCATGACAGTTTATTGTGTTGTGGAGGAGCATATAATATTTCATATGGTTTTAAGCCGTACTCAAAAAACTCAACAGGCTTACTATATAGCATTGTGATGAATGGTTATAGCAAAAAGGACATAGTTCCTCGCTGGTTAAAATGTTTTTTTTAATATAAAGTGGTGAACTACAATTCTACCTGTTTCAGTAGCAGCATTTGCTATCACATACGCTTCTTCAAAGACTTGCCCCACGAGGTGCACTGCCAGTAAAGCTGCCAACCTTGGTTCACAGCTCGCACTCCCTTCGTCTAAACGAAAAAAAACTAGAAATCTAGATATAAACACAGAATATTAAATCTGAAGCATTAATTTAATATTAACCGCAATTATTCATTAATCGATTAAAAAACACAAACCTTCCTTGTTTGTCATCGTTCTATTTGTCAGTCATTTCCATTGACGTCGTATTTATTTTTCATAGTCTTTGATAATCTACACCTGCCAAAACAAAAAAGCTTATTTAACACCTAATAGTTTTAGGGTTTTATTTTGGTATGTGGATCCACAATCTGAAATGTGTACCTCGCTATTGCATGCTTGCTACTCTACTGCTTGTCAAAAGTAAGTTGTTGTCCTTGCATACTACATGGTAAATAATTTAGGCTAAGTCTCATGGTCTGATGAGCTACGAAGTGCGTGCAGTAAGGCTATGTAAATCACCCTTCGCCACCATGTGTCTCAAGCGGGTGTCTTAACTAGCATCGCCCTTTCCCGTGGTGAGTCCTGTGACTCATCCCGCTAGGGTTAGCGTGAGCCATCGCTCAACGGTGAGCCCCGTAGGGACTTTGACAGCGATTATTGCTATTTGACGTCGAGTCCTGCATCTTCATTGGCTGATAAGCTCTAAAAATGCGAGCAACCAGCAATCGATTCGAGTTGTTAGTTAGCGAATAAGGGGGCTGGAGCTTAGAGCATTCAGGGCTAGAGAGTCAGTTGAACTTCTAGGCTCTTGTAAACTGTCGTCGATTAGACTTTTTAATCAATTTTTTAGTAGAACGCAATTTGAAGTAAGATGGTCATGTGTGAAGATGGCTCATAAATATTTATTTATCAATAGCACCAAAGAAAGTAAGTGACCGTAAAGCTCACTAGTAGTCCCTAGAGAATCAGCGTCACTTCGGCAGTTGCCACCCGGCCCCCAGTATGTTATGGACTCCTGTCTGGGGCTGTCCCCGTATACCGGGATGCCCCTGCTGCGTGAGGAGGCCCGGCGTGAAGGCTGGGCCGTCCGCCAGGGACGGCATGGTAATCCGAACTAGGCACCTTGTCGTCCCGTCAAGGCGATGAGGTATACCGGGGGTCTTTTAGTGAGTATGCCGTCACCTTCAGTGACGGAGAATCCCACACTCCCCCGCTGCCCAACCCAGGCAGCGGGTTAGTGCGTAATGCATTTTTTCCCCCGCAAATAAAAAATAAAAAGGATCCTGTTATGGAATGACACGTATCATGAAACACCCTGTATAGTGAAAGCATTATTGACATTGTGTGCACACATCAGTGGCAACAATCTACAAAGTGGTGGTAACTGTTTAGCACAGCCGCTCCTTGTGCTCTATTAATAAATTACCTACCACTAAGTGAACACCACTCAATCTTGTTAATTCAACATTGGTTTCTGTGTCAACAAACTGCTTTTACGAGTTCTTTTACGTATTGTGTCTAAGAAATTTAGAGAACTACGCTTTTAAGGAAACTAATTGCGTACATTCTGACTGTGTTCTGATTATCAAGTAGTTAGGTAATATTTGAAGAACTTTTATATCTCCAAAGAATTTTAAAATCTGTATGTATAGTCTTGATCAGATAAAAGCTGTCTGAGTGAAGAAAATAATCAAGAACTGTTAAAGCTTATATAACACAATATACTTTGGTTTTATCTTGTACACCAAATTATTTATGCATTATACAAAAAAAAGGTTGTGAATAAAATATCGTGGGAGGACCCCTTCTCAGAGTTGTGAATAATAGGTACTAATACTTTATGATATAAAATAGGAGATATTATTTCTCTATTTCTATTTGTATTGTATGAATAAAAAAGCTAAGGAAATGGCGATTAAATAAAGATGACCTAATTTTCTAGACATTTCTCCACAAAACGGCTACCGAACCGAAGTCGACATCCCAAGCAGAGGCTGCGCGCACAGATCAATGAAAGCTCAGGGCTGCCCCGTGGTTTTTATTTATCTTCTGACTGAATAGTTAATGAATTTCTAAGAAAAATGCCAGTAAATATTTGACGGCTAATATTACTATTAAAGCCATTATTTATAAAAAAAACTAAATCTCTCTAATATTAACACAGTTTTAGCTGAAATCTAATAACAATTGCGGAAAAATCCACAACAGTGCATTGGCTCAAGTATTAAGTATCGGTAAACTTCTGACTACGTTTTTATGTATGTTACCTATTCCTAAATCCTTCACGCAAGAACACGTCTTTTGATGTGCCGCAGAGACCTTTGCGTTGAGTCTGCTGGTAATCTTTTGTTGCTACTGGTTTACATAACATAAACAAATACCTTTCCTCAGGATCATACATTAAACAAATTAGACAAAATTCCTTACCTACATTACGCGTAATTTGCGTATTTTGATATCAGGCAACAGATACATTTTATTCGTATAGTTATTAGGCCTCACATTACCTACTCACAGCTTACTTTATTTATTTATTTGTTGCCACGTAAAACAAGCTACAATACCATTAATCTTGTAGTAGTTATTAAAGTGTAATTTATATTTGGTGATGCCTGCTATGGCGTTAAACACGCTGATATAATGTTTAATCCTGCTATCTGCGAATGAAAATATTTTTTTCACTCCTCATGCTCTAAAAGTATGCCTATAAAGCCCCACGGAGCGGGACTAAAGTGACCACTTCAGTCTCTAGGGAGTAAAAAGTAACTAGTTTTTTATTTTCCTTCATGTGACATAGACAAACTCAAACAGCCAGTAAATATACTACTTAATATTATCTGTGGAGTGTGTGTGGACGCGGACCATCTTCATTGCGAAAATGTTGAGAGTTTTAGTTCCATGGTTTGTCCGCAAAGAAGGTGGCGCCATGAGTTTTAAAATGTTATTCTGTGATTGGTTTAGAAGAAAAAACTGATCGCGTAAATTTCAGATCTTTTGTCGAGTTTAAATTAGTTCGGTTATAAATGAATTGATTGACTTTAAACTCATTTTTGTGTGGAATTAATTCAAAAAAGGCTAACAATAAAGAAAATTATAAGTCCCCTTTTAATCTATTTCACTAAATAAAATCATATTAAAAGAATGAACTACAGGATATTCATTATTTAAGAATGTCCTGTGACAGTGAAGAGTTTGACGTCGAGCAAAGAACAAAAGACATAATAGATAATCTTTTGCCGCCAAAATCGCGGAAGATTTACCTAAAAACTTACGAAAGTTGTATGGACTGGAGGAATGAGAAACATTTGTGATTTATATATTACTTGTTGGTTGGTATTGCATGCCGCATGTTGACTAATCGCTGTAACTGCTGGTGCTGGTACTGGTAACACTATTATTAGGAATTACCTGAAACAGTACGATCGGGACTCGCAGTCTGCAATCAATAGGAAGCCCCCTTTTTGTAATAACACTACTTAACAGTACAATGTACTGTACCTACCTATTGACTTATTTCTTCCCTCTAAATAGTATTTATAGTAATATTGATCACATGTTCTTGTACTAAATTGACTATTTTTCTCGCACTCAAAGTGAAAAATACAGTTTGCACCTCGAGACTAAACGCCAACTTAAAATACCCTCTTTTTCATTGACTCCCTCGCACGCTCGGGAGTCAAACCACCTCTGGTATATTATGGCTTCGTTTAGTCCCTCGATATTAAATATACTATTATTTATCAATTCGACATTTAAAATATTTGTGGTTATATACGTGGTCAGCCTCAGTGACACCCCTATGCTCTCGGAGAACTGCGCAGAGCTCACTCCAAACCGGGCCTCCCTCCTATGAGCGCGCCCTCCCGCGGCTCCCGCGCTACTTTAACGTTCGCATCCCTTCTCGAATGTAAACACTGTGCGACGAGTATGTGACTGCTTCTCCTCGACTTCGTCTTCGGTATGTACTGTGCAGATTCGCAGTTTCAAACTCATGATCATCATTCGCCTCTAAGGTGATAGATACAATTAAGGGGATACAGCTTTGAGAATGTCTGTAGGTAGTTACTATACTTGAACGATAGGATTTTTCACATATTCTTGAGGATAACGTGTCTCTAAACTTGTCGGCTGGGTGGTATTTCAGTCTCTCCATAGTCAAGATAGTTCAGAATATAGCTTGAACTCAAACTCTAACTCAAATAACTTTATTCAAATAGACTGCAGTACTTTCAAATCGTCAAATTTACAGCAAAATATACTAAATGATAGACATAAATACCATATAATAAATAGTAGTATAATTGTTGTCTGGGCCTTGCCTGCCCTGCTGCCAGCGGCACCCTATAGGTTAAGGTTTTTATAGTATTTTTATAAATCATTGTTTTTATAACTTTAAATTAAACTCAGGTTTTATAATTGTAATTATGTATTTAGTTTTTATAATTATAATTCGTAAGTTGTTTTATTGTTGTAAATCTTTGTTTAATAAAAATACTGTACAAATTGTATACTTAAGTTATATAATGAATAAAGAGAATAAATAAATAATTATAATAAATATATCTGGGACAATTTACACCAAGATCATCTGGCCCCAAACTAAGCAGAGCTTGTACTATTGGGCGTCAGAGCTGAATAATAATGTATGTAGATAGATCAGATAATAACACCCAGGCAGGATCGCTGCCATTGCGCCATCAGGTCAGTCGAATAATAATATGGATATATAAATACACAGTATACAGACTTAATGCGAATGCGACTCTACCACCGCGTCAGAGTTGTTTCTTGCTGAGAAGACCAGGCGCGAAACTTAGCAGTTAGATACTCTTTTAAACTTGTTTTGGGTTAACAACAGTAGTAAAGTACAAGCAGTGTGTCATTTTGATACAAATAAACCCTAAAGCTTAGAGTAATTATTTATAGGAACCAAGTCCGCGCGCCCATTTTGAAGCATGTTAATTGTAGCCATAACCGGCTCCAAACGGACCGTTTTGCAGTGTTCATTACAGCTCCGCAATGTTCAATGTCAACGCGCGCCGCACGTAATCAAGCAATACTCATGCATGTGTGGATCGGATTGGTGCTTCATTTTTGACGGGGCGGTTGTATGAAGACTATCCTTCTATACGTTATTATTCTAAGCCTAAAAGAATATAAAACATAGAGAAAAAACAACCTTAATAGAATATAAAACAATAGGTTGATTCATCATATTATAATAAAAATAATTTTAGTAATTCTAAATGACTCGATAAGTATTTAATTTAGAATCAAACAAGAACAAACCTAGTATTAAACTATTTACGTCTTATATAAAAACAGAACCTAATATATGTAACTACAAATAGTAAGCAAAAAATAATATAATAAAAAAGGTTGGAGGTTGGTTGGTTGGGTTGCAAAAGCCCGGTAAAAAGTAAACCAAAAAAAAGTTCATTAAAGAACAAATAAAGCGAACGATGATTCGAAGTTCCATTTCTTGTGGACAGATTTCTATGATTTTTGTGTTTTTGATTTGGCTTCATCGGGAATAGGATAATAAGTAATAAAAACATTGGGAAATGGACGAAAAAGAAAAAGGAAAAAACATTTTCCCAATAATAAATGTTCACAGCTGTTAATATGCCAACTGATAAGTATAAAGCGTGTTATTAGTCAAAAGGTACAATTGAAAACTCTTACAAGAGACGCCTATTTTAATGATTAAAAGCAATCATAAAAAGCTACTTTAGATAAACAAATTGTTCGACGCGGAAAGAATACATCAAAATAACGTGTAGGTAACTACAACATATAAAGAGAAGAAACAAAATTTAATGAAGGTACGTTTTGTTAATCGGTCTACCTAGCTAGGGCTCTAAGAGATGGTAATACCCATTGCCCGTATTACCATCTCTTAGAGCCATCAAGTTAATTTTCATGTCTGTCATGTCAAATCCCCATACATTTTTTTTACGCAAACGATAACGTAAATTTAAAGTGTCAACTTGTGGTATAGTTCTTGCAAATCAAGAGCGCGCGTGAATCTAACGAAATTAAACTTTATTGTTCGGTATTAAGAGCATCGGCACGCGCGCTCGTAAAATGATTGTACTATAGATGTAAAACTGTAGATGTGTTGCCGTAAGCTTGTCGTACGGCAACAATCCGTACGGCTTATCATGAAAAGTAACGGTTATATTATGGCAATAAACTATAAAACAATATACAAACCCATCAGACAAATTGAATAGCACTTTAATCTCATTATTTGACTCGTCAGTCTTGTGCGTACGAAATCTGGAGTAAGTAATAACCTAATCTAATCGTTAAACTAGACCAGCCCCTCTATTCAGAACAAAGTTTTCGACCGATTCGGTTATTTTCTTTTATTTTTAATATTTTTTTTAGAATGGCTAATTTTTATATAATTCATTTTATGAAAATTAAAGGCCTTCGGCTTTCATAGATAAAAATATTGATTGCCACCGTTAAACGGATCATTTACTTTAATTAAAACAAAGTTACCGAATCGGTCGATAACTTTGTTCTGAATAGGGGTGCACTAATTTAAATTGGACTGGTTATATAAAAGTAGCTATGTAAAGATAGAAACTAGGATTCGAGCCCGCGACCTTCCACAGTCAGAGTGGCTGCTCTTCCCACCGAGCTTTCGAGGCCGTGAACCTATATAGTGTATTAAACGTTGTTGTAAGCTAACGTTGTTTCATCAATGTTAGTGCGTTTTTTGACACCCGAAAGAAATATTTTTGCAATTACATATGTTACATTTGACTTTCAATTTAAGATGAAACTTGCTGTAGGATAAGTGAATTTTTATTTTTAGAGTACTACGAGTATTTTCTACACAAATATAGAAACTGTTTTTTTTTTTTTTTATGTAGATACCTACTCTCTTTGAATAGAAAATACTTAGGAATTAGGAACGCTAAAAATAAAAAATTCAAGTAGGTGCCTAAGTAGTTGTAGACGTGGTAGCGGTGTTAGTATTTAAAAAATATATGATATTTCAGCTTTGTGATACCACCAAGCAAATCAAAAATGGAGCCGGACGATCTTAAACGGATATCCTCCATCAATGGTAAGCTTCAGTATACGGCATCGGTGAGTTTCGTTTAATTTTATGTAGAGCTTAAAATAACAAAATTACACCATCTACTATTCAGACAAACTCCTTCCGAAGAAGATGAAAATGAAGGAAATGTCAGAGGATGAGCTCGGTGCCGATGAGGTGGTACCAATCCCGGTGCAAATCTTCCTCTGGCGGTTGACGGCACCCTTCGTGCGACCAAGACTGGGCCGGGTTCATGACGATGACTGCATGGTTAGTTACAAAACCTTTAAAATATATTTATGTAAATATGAAATTAAATAATGTATGAAATAACAGACGTTATCTAAGCACCTACTTAGATGTTGTGATGTATAGCAATTAGCAATAACACGTGTGTAAATAACATTAAACGCTGCAAATGTATGCAAGGCTGGTCTTGCAAACCTATATTTTGAATCCACTGTGAAACTGATAAAAAAACCATTATAGGCAAACTACTATTACTTATTACGTCGTCATAGGCGGAGTATTTAAATCTATGTGGCTATAGTGAAGGTATTCCCTCACCTGGAGCATTTTCCTGTAATGTAACGTTACAGAGTCACGCATTACATCAGTGAGGAAGGGGAACGAAGCATTAGGTACAGTGCGCAACTTCAAGTCTCAGAATCGAGATCATCCCTTCTCTCATCTCTAAACAATATCTTTAGAAGCAAAAATGCCATCAGTCTATTCCTTTTCTTGTGCAAATATACGACCAATTTTGTTGCGGGTTTACCATGCATCACGTTAATATTAGGTCGGCGTGGTTGATCGTCTATCACAAGCGCAACTCTATTCAATGCCCTTCTATGTAGTAAATTTTTTATTTGATAAAAAGTGTAGCAATATTTCAACAACATTGTCATATCCCGTATGGTCTAGTGGCTAGGATACCTGGCTTTCACACAGGAGGCTCGGGTTCGATTCCCGGTACGGGAAGCTTTTTGGGTGTTCCATTTGAATAAGAACCTTCCTTTCTTTTTGTAAAAAATGTGATATGTTTTAATTAAAAAGCCACAAAAAGTGCAGTTTGTTCTGTAGGTATAAAACAAAAATTTTTGATCACAGTTCTGTCAGAGAGCACCTGGTCATCATGTAAGTATTAAAAAGTAGTTAAAAAAAAATGGCAGGGAGTTTGTTTATCTTTGATTTATTTTTTGTTTTTATAAAATTCTAACAGCTAACTTTAATTGACACACACCTTGTTTGTATATGATATGATAGCACTCTCGGTCAGTTTTAAGCAAATATTTATTTTTAATTCTCTTGGTACTAGCATGAGAAAAACATGATTATAATAAGTAGCTACCGCTGTAAGTAGTTAGTTTTTTTATTGGTTATATAAGCTTGAATTACTTTTCTTTTGGCGGGGTTAAATAATGTAAAGTACCTACTAGGTTTATCGGCGATATAAAATGTACTTGTTCTGTAAGCAATCACCAGTTTATTAACCTTCGATGAGTTGAAAGCTTGTGTGTTAATTTTGAAGTAGGTAGCACCAATTTGTTGTATTGGTCTTATACGCTTAGAGTTGGATTAATTCTATGCATAAACGGGTAATGATTACTATTGCTCTACTGTCGCGTCGTCCACTGTTGAGACAAAAAAGTTAAACATACGCGTTTTATACGTAATGAAGGCTGTAATAACTTCTAATTAAAGTAATCAGGGAATGTTATATTTTTGCTTAGGCTGTAGTGTATGAAATATTAATTTTCACTGTTATGCTGAAGCTCTTTAAATACATCCTCAACATTGCAGTTAAAAAACAAAAAGTCACATTTTAGCTGTCAAATTTGTAAACAAAACTCAGCTGATTGGTGGCTTTTTGACTTATTGAATCGGATGTGTTTACTTACAAAATGTGTACTGATTTCAATAATTTCATTTCGTGCTTTCCCAGGAAATCAAAAAAGCAGCAAAGGTAAAGAAGAAGATGAAGATGTTACTGTGCATTTGACCTTTAATAAAACTAAAATTGGTTTCCTGTTGTTACCCTTACCTATTTATTGCAGTCGTTTGAAAAGGCGCTGGTACAAAACCTTCGTCTGGGTTTGTCCATGAGCCTATCTGAGTCTGAAGCCATCGAAGCTATCCCACGATGGCGTCTGATACAGGCAGCTTTTCCTCACGTGATGCACTCTTTAGCAGCTCTCTTGCACAACAGGTATGTATCTTTTCGGAATACTTAATATTGTTTGACTGTACTGTAATCAAACAAGCAACACAACTACTACTTAAGACCTCAAAAAGCTGCATGCACGCAATATTTGAATGTTGCAATGGTTTTTCGCTGAAATACGTCTTATTTGGTCAGAATTATAATTAATAAGCCTAGCCATAGTTCCTATAAAAGTCCATCTTGATTTATTTTGTATTACAAGGTTGTTTCAACTAAGAGACATGTACCATCAGTAAGACAGTCAGAGACCAAATCAGCACTAATATCACCAAGTATGATTGTAATCAAATCTTATGAATACCTAGACCATAATAAAAAAATTGTAAAAAAGAAGATGAGTAGTGAATAGTGGTAGTCCAAATAGTACAGAGGCGTTCACATCAACCTTCACATAGAGGCACCTTATGCTTCTGACATACAAACATTATGGAATGGTTTTGTACAGGTTGATGTGAATGCCTCTGTACCAAAATATTTAATCTATCTATGATAGTCCCGAAAGAACATTTTTTTACTGACCTGGCCAAAAAAAAGTTTGGCTTTTTCCGCACTGAGAGAGGGCTCAACAATGAATAATATTCAAATCTATCTATGGCATTACACATAATTTCGTTGTATATTGTATATTACAGAGTAAAAGACAACATGCAGTCTCTGGGCAATGTAGAAACCACACTTCTCTATACTTTGCATTGGATCCTTCTTGATGCTTCGGATGAATGTGCCGATAATGACTATGAAAATAGCATCTTCTTCTCAAACCCTTTTCACTATCTTTTCTCGATACCTTCTTTAACAGTAAGTATTTATATAACATAATATAGATAAAGCAGGCTAATTTTTTATTGAAATAAAACAAAACTATGTCATTTTAAATGATATATCATACGTCTCCTCAATAAACTGAACCAATGGAACAAGTATTGGTTTTGTTAACAAACAATTAATTGTCTTACCTAGAAGTGCAATGTGAGGATCACATAACCAAAAGTTGTGGGTTTCTCCCAGTACAAACAATGTTGTTTGTTTGTGATTCAGATGGCTTATTTAAGGCAGTTTTTTTAAATTTTTGTATTCACGTTCTATTATTATACTGTTTATGAGATTGAAAAAACTTAAGAAATATAAATCTAACAAGTAAGTAAATTATTATTGCTTCAACTCATAATGCTTATTTAATTATTTATTTAGCTCTTCGTGTTCCTCTTCGCACCAATATCCCAGCACCTGAAAGAATCCGATTTCACCAACAACTATCGCCTGGAGAATGGTCTTAAGATGTGGCAAGGCATGTGGGAGTTTCGTCATCCTGATGCGCCCTGCTTCTCGACCCTCGTCAAGCCCAAACCGAAGCCTCTCGGTGGGAATTTTTCTAAAAGAGATCATCATGGTGACGTGTTTTTGGGGCGTACGTTTTTATTTTTTATTTATATTTTCCACTGAAATATCTTTTCCATATCAGCTTTGATCTTTCAGTGCGCTTTGTTGTATACCTTATGTATATAATATTTGCTCCAACTATTTCGCTACTATACTCCATCATCTTCAAATCAAATTATTTTTTTCATTTTAAATCGATTAACAATATTTTTCAAAAGGTAAATTCTCAAAAGAGGAAGGTACTGTGAATGGCAGCCCTCCGAGTCAAAATGTATCAGTTTCTCATTCAGAAGTGACATCTAAGCAAGCAAGCACCGAGGAAGAACCTTGGCCAGTCTCTTCGCCCAAGGACACAATATTTCCTGAAACTATTCCTGAAGAGAGTTCCAGTACTGAAGAAGAACATGTTGTGAGTTGTGATTGCACTTATTTTACGTTAACTTTTGCAGGTACACCAAGTTTATAATTTATTAAAATGTCTCTGATTTCAGTTCATTTTCCAAAATTTCGGAGGAGCTGTCAAAGAGACGTATACAGTATACGCAGCTGACCCTAGCCTTTTTCAATTACGAAAATCTGATGCCACGAAACCAGGGTTGCCGGGCATCAAACCCTTGCCTCAAGTCTCTAAAATGAGGTAAAATTTATATCTTTTTGTTTTTTATGCACTTATGATTTAAATTCTTACCTTGTCATAATAAATAAATTATTTTTAGTTCTTCAGATAAAGAATCATTATCGGATAGTGCCGGTGGTGGTCAGGGTCAAAAGGGAACTCCTACTTCTACTGAAAAGCCTATTTCAAAGCAAGTTTATGTAAGTACTTATATGCATTAATTCCTTTGTTTTTTTTTACAAGTAAGTAAAGCTTTTAATCCCTAGATATTCAACTTCGTGTTATTTGCAGGTATCTGCAGCTACTTTTCTAGACGTAGCTACATTACGGTGTTTGTTCAGTTCTCAATGGCAAGAAGAGGGCGTTTACTGGGCTCTTCATTATTTGTACAACAGGTAACTACCTTCAAAAATTGGTTTATAGGGGTACTTCTATTAAGATCATAAATAGTTTACAATGGAACTGCCTCAACATTCTTAGAGAATTGCTCTAAGCCAAAACATCACAACGCTCCATCGAAAATAGTATTAAGTCGTTTAAAAAATATTTGATATAGTACTTTTCGTCGTAGGCCAGTGGTCAATTCGTTTGACCAGCCACAAATCCACGCTGTTTCTTAATACACACAAGTGTCTGTCCTAATTTGTTTATTTACACAAAAAAGAAGCTAGCCCGTTTTTAGCAGTAAACTAATTCTCCGTAACTGACATACTTTTCCAACTGTGGGCGAAAAAGCCGTCAACACACATTTGGCAACAATCTCGATGGTAGATTTCAAATTGAAGCCTTCTACAGTGAAACGATTTAAAATGCATTATTTTACTTTTCAGATTACGTGATATATGTGATGATATGTCCAAGCAAACACAGCCAAGAAAAAGAAGCAACTCCCTGCCAATACCAAAGATTGAAGTATCTGTTTACCAAAGCCCCGAGATAAAAGAACGTGACTCCTTGAAAAACTTCATGGAAGTACCCGAATTGAAAGACATGTCTCCTGTCACCGATATAACGTTTCCTGCTCCTCCTAAGGTTGACGAAGAAAGTCCAATGACCAGACGTTCTAGTGAAAAAATTAAACGTAAAATGAAAATGGCAGACCTAAAGGCATTCGTTGAAACCAAACTATTGTCGAAATCGGACAAAGCTTTGCAACACATTGGGCATGACGACCACAAGTTCTCATTTCACACAGCAGTAAGAATGATATCTGTAGATATTTCTTTTCTTTTCTATTATCTTTTTTCTATCTTCTTACCTATCTTTCTTACTTAACTCCTATTGTTTTAGGAGTATCATAGAAGTCTTGATCATGCTGATGACAGACACAATTCTGCACTATCGAGCAACTTCTCAACTTTTTCTCCTAGACTAACTGGCGATTTATTTCAGTGCAATCTAATCAAAGGAAAAAGTATGCCGAGCTTGAGGTGAGTACTAAGCAATCTAGCACTAATCATCTATTCGTTTTTATTATAGCAATTTATAATTTGATTCCATTTTTTATTATTAGCTATTTTGGATTTCTCCATATTTTAAATTCGTCCACAGCAAATACGGCAGTTATATTTTCTAGGAATACAAACTAGCCACTAGTTTAAGCGTTTTCGGCCTAGCTATTTATTATCCGTACTTACTTACTTAGAATAATTACGCATAGAAGGCGAGTCGAGGGCACCCGTTTTGATGCCACAAATATCAGGACGTCACGACTGGATCTGAACTTACTGATTTTAATTTCTCGAGGTAAGAGCTTTTTCAAAATGTTTATTTCTGCAGTAAATGGTTGCAACTACATAACAGAGAAGCACAATTAGTATTCATACATGTTAAATACTGAAAATTATGATTACATGTATAAAGAATTGTTATTTTGACAGTTTATTTTGGCATCACAAATGGCGTGCCTTTTTGTATGGAACTATCCTTCTAGGTGTAATTATTCTGAGCTTACTTGTAGATTTATTCAATAATTCTTATCCTTCCTATTCGAAAACTATGCAACAGGTGGTTATTAATTGATAATTGAGCAGAATATAATTTTATTGTACCAGTATTTTTAGTATCAAAGCACAGCATGGTTTATTTCCAACACATTCGGTGATATTTCTTATTTAAAAATTAAATTTTTCTCTTTCTCCCGTCCTTAAAATGCTTAAACCCATACACTATTGTATTGGACAATCAAAACGTCGCTAGCTGTTTGATTGATGAGCTAGCCTATAATGGGTAAGTGCGCAAAGGTATTTCGAGTCTTAGACGCTTCGTAACTTAGATGCAGGCATTTCTCGACACTCTCAAGAGATGGCAATGCGTTTTTCTTTTAGGTTAGTTTCGTTGGTTTCGTTTGTTAAAGCGAATATAACATGAACACTCGTTTATGAAGGCAACGCTTAATCATTAATCACTTTGATAGAGCACTCACAAATACATGCTTCAAGGCAAAAAACAATCATGAAAGTCATTGTATGCACGCATCTTTACAGCTTACTTACACACATTAGCATTTAGAACGTAGTCATAAATCAACGCTGTGCTTAAGCAGAGTCATAAAATTGCAATTTCACTTTAAATTCACATATTTATTTTCATATTGATGAATACTAGCATGGCATAACCATATTACTAGCATGGCGCAACCTAATTTACCAAATGGTTTTATGAGCGTCAAGTGACGACAGCGGATCGGCCATGATCCGATGTTAAGCTACGCACCCCAGATTGGCTAATGGGATGGGTGGGTGACCCTACTCAAATTTTCTATAAGTACTTTTTATAAGTCTATATGAATAAAGATATTTTTTACTTTACTTCACTATTTAGTGATTTACTTTTCGGGATTCTTTATACCTTAGCCTACGTAAAGCGGTTAGTCCTAGCTGACGTCGCATGAAATAAATCGTTGAGCGTAGTCGTAGACCTTGGGGCGGCTTGATAACATCTGACAGTAAGGTTTACCACTGGCTTTATATTCGACTCCAGAAATATGCACTGAGCCCGCGTGTTAGAGTATAGCTTGTACCACCTCATAATTCAGGCAAAGAATACCTAATAACGCTAAAGCTGTTAAGGTTAGGTCTGTGCCTGTGGGACGTGTAAGGCTGTAATGATAATTTATATTCATTTTTTATTAGTTTTAAAAGTATGATTGTCTGAGTACGCCGTTTGATCTTCCTTACGGTACAAAAACATCCCGTAGACTGACAAACTATTGGCAGGTAGGTATGTTACAACACTTGCAAACTAATATCTTAACACATACAGGTAAAAGTATTTTATAATATATTGCTGAGTATCGAGAAGCATGGAAGCACCAAATGGTATGCGTTGGTACACTTAAGGGTTGTTAGGAGACATACCAGAGAAAATAAAACACAAACTTCATTCATGAATTATTTACAAACTTGTGCACTGAATGAAATAATAAAGTTCAATACACAAAGACTTTGCTTGGAATATGTGGAAATCATTTCTAGCTACTGTTCACAAGTACACTTTGGGACTTATATTATTGTCACTATGATTGAACTGAAGTTATTTTCTTTTTTTTCTAGATACATAGGAGAAGTGAAGACGGAGCGAGCCCATGGGCCTGCATACACTATGCCTTCTAACGTGCAAAAAAAAAACAACCCTATTATAACTGTAACAGAACACACTCCAACTCCATCGCCTGATTATCTATCAAAAACTAGACAAGTATGACTTCCTAAATTTCAAAATATACAATGACGAGGATACAATGAATTTCATTTTCATTATTGTTCTAATAACTAACTTAAATGAAGCTATCCTTATTCACTGCCCTGAGTTTCATGTATGTTCTACGTCAAAACAGCCTTTGTTTTATAGATAGTTCCTTAAATTTAAAAATTAAATATATACTTTATTCAAAATATAATTGTATCTATCCCTAATCGTACTTAAATTCATAATGTAAACAGTCATTATTTCAGGGTTCATTGGAATCACAGATTGACTCAGTTAGCATGCAAGGCTCGCAGCACATCCCGACCCCTGAACGCAAACCGAGCTTGACTCGCTCACAGACAGACTCCAACATTACTTATGTGGTTGAAGAGATACAGGAGGCTCCTGGCTCTTTGCATTACATCACTAAAGATGGTGACATTGATTTTCAAGTAGTTCTAAAGGTAATCGAATAATCATTTACGCATTTGAATTGAGTTTCTAGTTTAGAGGTACGCTTACTTTACTGCTTAAAAATAATTTTATTTACTCACCTCACTACTAAAGTTGTGAAACCTTCCACAAAAAGTTTGTTATTTCTAGTTTCATGACACAAATAGTGATTTAATTATTTTTTTACCAGGCTGTTTATTCAGTATCTACGATGGATAGCTTCTACATTACTCTGCGTGTGATGGAAGTCATGCTGAACTTGGTAGATACCCTGATGGAGATCGGCGTCCATAAGAATTGGCAGAATAACCAAGTTGAAGAAATACAACCAGGGGGAGTCGATCCTCTAATCGACTTCAATAAAGAGAAAGACAGTAAGGTTAGTCAGGCCGTAATACAAGCTTCTGAAACTTTGCTACTGTATAATGATCCGATAAAAGTTTTAACAACTTTTTACTGATTCAGAAGTAATTTATGTTAGAAGATTGAGTTATTATTTGAACATGTTCTCACCTGTCACTTTAATATACTACAATACCGTTTGTTATGTATAAAACTTTATTTGTTTACGATAAACTCTTATGTTGGTCCAGGAAAGGGATTCTGGTCTGCCTTGCGCTCATAGCCAAGATTCCACAAATACCAATATAGAAGGATGCGACAGCACAAAAGATAAAGCCAAAGATGAAGAAAATCTCGATTGTCCGTACTATATGATCATGCACATAATTCTCAGGTATAACATTAATTGAGATGTCTCTAATCTTTACACTCTTAAACAAAAATTGGCCTGCCCACCCAGTCGTGTAAAGCAGCATTAGAATATTTGCCTCAAATAATTATGCGACGGTTTTTCTCGGTAGTTTTTGTGGTATGTCTTTTCTTGCACCAATTTCTTTACATTGCATAGCCCGAAATGTCCTATGTTTTCTGTTAAACCTTGCAGTTGACTTTAGAGAAGACTAATTACTTTACTTACGCTGTTTTGTGAAATGCAATACACTTGACTGACTTAGCAGTTCAATATCTGCCTATTTTTTAGGTTGCTTCGTCAACTAGGCTGCTCACACGGCTGCATGACTGCTCTCCGTGGTCCTCAAGCAGAATGTCTCAGGGTTCAAGCTAGGAACTCCCTTCGGCAGCTGCGGACTGCCTCGATTCCCAAGTTCACCGTGCGTCTGAAAGAGATGACGAAATATGCCCCCATAAGGGAAGTTCTAGACAACCTTCATGCTTCTGTCGGATTCTGCGTGGAACCTTCCACTTTAGTGTCACCAATGAGTAAGTATTTTGTTTTTTCGTAAAAAAAACAATATAATTTATTTTATATCATTGCAAAACTGAACCATACAAACAGATGAACTACATATGCGGAGAAATTTATAGACTAAGTACTTTATTCTAGGCAAGAAAATTTCCTTAACAGCAAAACATATCCAACCGAATGTCTGTTTTTTAATAATCCTTAAAGAGTATATTTTATTCTATTTACCAGTTCATATTATGAACTTGAAAAAACATGAGTTGTTTATAAAAACTTGGTACATGCCCACTGCGCCGTTATGTGGTATTAGTAACATTCATTTTCCCATAATTTAAGTATTAATAATGTGTTGCAAAATACTGGTTCTGCGGCAGATAAACTGTATTGCATAAACGTTTTAATAATTTCAAAGGCCAACAAAAACGCAGCAACAAATCGCCTGAAATGAGCCACTTGCAAGCCAGCTACGCCAACAACTTTGGTCACGGCCAGAATGCAAACAGAGCGATCGAGGCGTTCATCGTAGAATCCACCTTCAGAGTATTGGTCACGAGGTTTGCTCTGATGCACAAAGAGCTCAAGATGCTTGATAACTCTGTAAGTAGATTATTGAATCAATGTTTTTGTAGTGGTAATTCCTTTGTTGTGACAAAGTAGTAGGAATTTGGAATTTATGATTTGACTTGGAATGTCCAATATTGTACTACTTTGAACAAAAATATTTTATTAGCCTAGGATATATTTTAACACCATAATGTTTATGTTCTTAGAAACTCTACATGGAAGTCCGTCATCTGCTAAGCTATGTCCGGGAAGCGCATGGTGGTATATTTCGAGTGGTCGCCTTCAGTGCACTACTGGACACAGCAGAGAGACCCGATAGCCAACCGAAAGATTCCAACATGCAGACTACTAGGGTCATTAGGTAAGTAGTGCCCACAGTTGCCTGCTTAGTTAGGCTGCTAAGCTTACCCTCTAATCCTTTAAAAAATATTGTTATGAGTAAGTGAGTGACTTGTGTGGATTGCTAACTTGCGGTTATAGTATGGCAATCATAATTCGAAGTTCTCTTAAAGATACTAAAAAAGTGAAGGGGATTTCGGTAAATTGTGGAAGTCGTGAGTTCAATTCCCGCTCGAGATCATTATAATCCGTTTTTCGATTTTTTCTAGTGTTCTGTCTTTACATATGAAAAACAAGCAGGTGAAATAACCTTGATTTTTATAAATATTATTATAACGTAGGTAACCTTTTTTTTATTCTTTTATAAACAGATTTTGTTTCTGACTATAGGCACATACCGCGGCAGGCCGAAGAGGAACGAGGCTCAGACACAGGAGCAGATTCAGGGTGCGCTGCAGACGATCGCAGTCATAACAAGAAGTTTACATTCAAAAAGCGGAGCACTTCATCAACTGGAGCTCATGTAAGTACATCTTACTTAACCCTAAAATCCAATGCGTTACTCAAAGTTAGAAACCTTAGTGCAACTATGTTTTTAAAACTTCCCTGATCCTGTGTTTAAATATATTATTTTATTTTAGAGCTTGTTGGAAACCGAGGGAGGAGAAGAATCTGTAAGCCAGTCTCCTTTATCAGTGCGCACGCGCCGCTACCAACTCACCCCGCGCCAATCAGAACGAACAATTCCTTCGGCCTCCTCTGCAGACATCACACCGCACCACAAAATATCCTCGTATTCCTACAAGTCCATACCTTCGAAATTTCACATAAGTGGCATAGGTAAGCAACCCACTATGATTCGTACAAACATATAATTGGTCCCGGTGTTACAAACGTTTCTATGTATAAGTATACGTAAATAGAACCGATGGTTAGCGGCTGAAATAAAAATTATCGAAAGGTACATTTGCATTTGAAAGGGTGTTGTTACTGATTTTAACATCAAAAAGGTTATTACCACATCTGATAGTAAACAAAGATGAAGTTAGTGGTAGTACTGCAAATTATAAACGCATGGTAAGTAAACCGTACAAAAAAAGAGATAGTGAGACTTTTATATTAAGCTAGATCGTTTGAAAAAAATCATTCCCTAAAGTTTGTTATTATTATCCGTAAATGAAAATTTGCAGTGAATTGGTTTCGTCAAAAACCGCAATCTCAGTCGCTGATCCGCAACGGTGGTGGATCGGGAGAGTCCCTACCAATCTCCGGTAGCATGATATCGCTAGCGCGGCCGGCGTGCGTGGCGCCGGCGCACTCGAGCCGGCCTGTGCACGTGAAACGAAGAGTGGGATATACCCTTAATAGGTAACTATACTATAGATAGCCTATTATATTTCACACAGCGAATAATCTACAATGGCTGCCGATATTTATGTCAGCGTGATTTCGTTTTCTTGAAACAGCTGGTTGACTCGAACATATACAATGATTGTGTGATATCTACTAATGTGGTTGGCGACATTATCTCCCTGGCAGAGTTTTCCAAGCATTCTGTTGAGGTTAATCTAATTTATTCGCGTCCCTTAAAATAGTCCTCTGGGGCTCATCTTGCGCACTAGACGATTTATGGATCTAATTAGTGGTACGAAGCGAGAAAGGTGGGGTGTAGGACGAACGAGGCTTAAGCTCTCAGGCCTTGCGCCATTAGTTCCATAGTCGAAACATGCGCAAACACATCCCCTCCACTGTTTTCCAGGGCGCTTTTTAAGTGACGCGACTTGTATGTACTACTAAACAAATACTATAAAAATATTTATTTTCTACTAGCTTTTTCTTGGAGGTTTAGTTCTTTATCCGTCTTTTTCCTTTACAGGGCAAGAAAGAGAGTTGAAGATAGACTTAACAGATTTGGCTTGAGAAAAATGGGAAAGAAACGTGACGGAAGCATAGAAGAAACGAGTGGTGGATGTAAGAACTTCGATTCGTTTCTCTTGTGTTTTGATAACCTTACAACAATTATTATTGCATTTGAACCTTTTGGGGTCAAGTTTCTCTAAAAATTTCGTTGAAATTGAAAAGGCCTACACCTAATTAATTTAATGTAGTTGGTACAGTATTTGCAGTTCATTAATATATAGCTAATTTTTTCAGCCAACCGCCAATAAATTTGTATTACATTATTAAAAAAATCATCACATCCACTGTCGTCTAGCGTTCTTTTTACGCGGTTTGTAGCTGCTGTATATTGCAGATATGTCCCGGCGCGGTTCTGCGGAGGGTGGGTCAGGTGGCGGTGAGTCTGAAGTAGTAGTGCTGAAGCGTCGCCGGCTGGTGGGCGCGGCGGCGCTGCAGGCCGGGCTGGCGCGCTTCAGCTTCCTGCTCGACGCCACGCAGCCCGGGGCTACGCCTGATGCGCTTTTCATGGCCGCTGTGCTTGATCTGGTGAGTGGTAGGAATAGAAAACGTTTTTTATTTTAAAGAAGTGGTTACATAGTCTTATAAACGAAATAATGGTACTCAGACACATTGTGTAAGAGAAATAACAAAAATATATAAAATACTATCAGACAGCGGTGTCCCAATGTCGAGATATAAAAAGAACCTCACTCATATAGGCCTCCAGGACTACTTACGTGCTATACCTGCTACCAACCAACCATAATTTGATACTTTTATATCACAATTTCATGTTTTATATTCAATTAATTTCCTGAGTCATACATATCCTTATCCTAAATTAATTCTGTGAACTCCTAATATATTGATCTGTTTCCAGCCTCACACGGTAGTCGTTGGGCGGGCGGCTATAATACTAGAGTGCGCACACTTAGTCCACAACTGCAACAAGGGGCAGTGGCCCTACTGGCTCAAATCAAGTATTGCTAAAAACAGCGGTCAGTATGATACACATTAAAAAATCAAACGTGATATTTTTTTAGTTATGACAGTTGATAATTATTTAAAATATTGCAGTGTCTTCAAGTCCTCAGTTGAGACGTCGTCTAGCAGGAAAACTGTTCTATCAATGGGCTGAAGTAAGAAATATTTTGACACTATGTTGAATTAATTTTAATAAAATATTCATAATCTACACAAGTATTTGTTATGACAGGCTATTGGTAACAGACTAGAAGAAATGTTGACAGAAGATAAGAAATATCTGGAAAATGTCACAGCTATTGTGACCGATCCGGATGGACAGAGAGAGTTGTTACAACAAGACGAAGAAGAAGATTTTCTTGACGAAGGTAATCAGTTTGGTGTTAAATAAAATGATGTTTGTGAAATTGCAATAGAGTAAAAATTTCATCGACTTATTTGCAGCAAGTATTCGTCTTCCTGGCAAACCAATCGGCGCCGAATGCCCCCGAGCTCTCAGATTAGTCGCCTGCGTTCTGCTGTTCGAAATCACAGCCTTCCTACGAGAAACATACCAGAACTTACCAAAGTCGAATCGCTCGTCGCTAAAGGAAAGAGGACCATGGGACAGAGTATACAGGTACGATTTAACCTTTAATTGCATTAACATTTGTTTGGTAAGTAATTAAAAAAATATCTGGGGTGTAAATTGATTATTTTTTATTATTATGTTATGCGAAGATGGATGGAAAAACGACGTATTGTGTGTAAGACTAAGTGAGTTCATTATGTACCGTTCGTTTGAAATGATGTGTTAAAGAGTGCATATATTTGATGAAACTTTTATTTTAACAGGGCTCTTAGCAGTCAACACACATTAATGCCAGTCGAGTATGTGTTCTAAAAAAATAATGCATGTTTCCTTGAATACAGCACTATGCGTGCATGCGTAAATAGACTGTACATAAAGTTGATAATGTACACCTTTGAACTTCGTCAAAATCACTTGAAAAGTCAAAATTATTTAGCATTTTTTCACCTATGGAGTATTTGGCACTTAGGGGCCTACACAAAGTAGTTATTTGTGCTCTCATTTCATTATTAATACTTTTCCTAATAATGTGAATGTTATACTTGTACTTTGTATTAAAATGATGTTTGATTACAAATGGCTACTTTCCTAATGATAGCGACACCTTAAAAGTGGCTAAACAAGCGCCCGTCTTATTCACGATATAATAACTATAATATTGGAGTACATAAAAAAACTAACGTCTAATTAAACTGCATGGTATGTTGTAAATACCCACGTGACTTTGCTAAACACGACTAAAAATATAATCAAATAATAATCGACACAAATAATACAATATTTTTGAACACCTTTACAGTAACTAAAGCAATAGTTCTATTAAGTGCAATAGCTTAGATAAAATTAGATTATCGAATTATGAATTGCTTTGCTACATTGGCATGTACAATAAAGATTTAAAGAGATTTGAATAGTTGAAGAATAGAGCTAAATACTAATAATAGCTTAAGAAAGACTAAAGAGATTTTGGGCTGTGATGTTGAAAAGAGTTTGTATGCGGTACAGGGAAGCTAATCGTCGATGGAGCATGGCCCTATCAAGCATGGGCCATTCACAAGCCTCAGCCCAAAGCCTCCAGTCCATTGCGGGCGCAGAAACTGAGCGGAAGATATCATTCGTTCTTCATGAACCAGAAAACGTTTCTGGAGGAAGTAATGTTACGGTAAGTAACCAATATACATTCCGTCGCCTTTTTCAATGATAGACGTTTGTGCAGGTGAGGCTCTCATAACATCAGGGAAAACTATTTTTGAAATAAGTTCTAAAAAAGGGGCGTCAAGCAAATTGAACATAAAACATCAACGTAGTATTTGTGTTTTATTACTTAACTTTCTTGTTGCAGCTGGCAGATGCCATACCTCCAGTAGTGGATGAAAAGTCGGGCGCTAAGGGTCGACTTGGGTCGCGTGGCAAAGTGGTCATGCACCGAAGGAATACGCAGCAGACGCACTCCACCTACGGTTCAATCAAGAGACGCTCTATAAAACTGCGACAAAAAGACACTAGGGATGTTGATGAATGTAAGTGTAAATAAATAAATATGCGCCAGACAACACACCTCTTGTAATGATCTCGAAGTAGGGATTAATATCCCTGTGTTACGAGGTACCACACAAGAAAAATAAGCCAGGGGCGTCTCCCAGCACATCCAGACCCGAGTCAATTCAGAAAAGATCGATTCCTGAATTGACCCGACCGGGAATCGAACCCGGGACACTACGGAAATCGAGGCGAAAAACCGTGCTACAGCGCACGACGCCAACCGTGTTGTGTAATATTAGTACTTTCAGCTGGCACTAGCTGTACTCACTTGTAGATGAAGATTTCTTTAATAATATTCATATTTCAATAATTGGGTATGGGAACAAAAATCAAACGTGTCCTGAATCAACCATTTCGAGGTATTTGTGTTTTATACCTTATTTAAATATTTAACATTTTTAAAGGCAAAGGATCTAGGATATTTTTGATTAAATACGTTGGCAAACTGGGGTCATTAATTTGACCCCAGATTGCCAACGTACCCAAAAAGTACTTTAATGGACTCTTGACGGTAATCAAATTGACATCTCACAATTGAAACCAATTGGGTCGTATAAACGTCCTTTCATGTGATTGGTTGATAATCTATCCATCAACCAATCAAATGACGCAATCTGTATCATACGTTAGATATTTAGCTAAGTCATTCTACTGCATGGTATCAATGGTGTTTCCAGATAGCAGATTTAAAAAAAATAACTAACGGCTAGATCTCAAAAATATTCAAATGAGTTTCTTAAAATAGGAAAAGGTACTGAAAAAAATAGAAAACAAATACCTGAAAATTTGTTCCCATAGCCAATTATCCACCTACCACGTTGGGTTCTAACGGTGCGAGCGGTTTACACCAAGCGAGCGAATGCTTATTCTATCCCCTCTCTCAAATTCTCTTTGTGTAAACAGAGACAGACAAAAGAAATTTCATTGAGTTGAAATAGAATGAGAATTCGCTCGCTCGGTGTTAACCCACCGTGATACTTTAGGTGAGAAGTGGGCTTTTTAAGGGTTCCGTTTAACATGACGGCATAATGTCCAGGGATATTTATTTACTATGGATTGGTAATAAAACTGTTGTTTTACAGTTTTGAATCGAAGATCAGACTCAATTCAAAGCAGAAGAAAAGTATCGTCTTTATCAGACAGGAGTGATACTTCTGAAGTTTATCCAGCGGCAGGTATGTCACGTTATTTATTAAGTTAAAAAAATCAAGCTAAAAAAGTAATTAACAATGTTTTATAACAATGAAAAACATATTTACTCCGATTTGTATTTTCTGAGGTGGTGGCACAGTCATAATGCCTGGGGAAGTAGACAGTGGTGGGGAGGAAAGTCCGGGAGTATTATCCGATGACCATGACCACCCTCCGGATAGCCCAGACAGCAACTCTACAGACCCGCCTGATAATAGCAAGGGCTTCCCATGGCTGAAGGTATAACTTAAATTTTCTCTCCCTGGCAAGAGAAAAATAAAATCAGAACTTTTACTCTCATTCAAATAGTAACTACTTAACTGTTGTTTAAAAAAAACAAATCTTTCCCTGGCCCTATCCATTTTATAACAAAAAGACGAACCTTTGTAACTAATAAATCTTCGTCCTTTTCTCTTAAGTGAATAAAACTAAACTTTAATATGATATCTGTCATAGTATTATATTTTTGGCTAGTTAACAATGACTACTTTTGTCGGTCAGTAATTAATCATTTCGAATTCACATTGCAGACAGTAGTGAAATTTCTTAACTCGTTCAACTATGTGTGCTGCCATCAAAACTTCTGCCACCCATACTGCTTCCGTCGTAACATGAGATCGAGTATCCGGCTCATGAAATCTGTCCAAAAGGCAAGTTATTTCCTTAAAGGTTTTGTCCTGAATATATTGAATGTCATGTTTGTGCTAAGTTTTGTGTAAAATTATAGGTTTACGGAGAAAAATTCGGTCCAGAATTGAACATAAACTGTGCCGATGATGCCGTTGGTGGGAGTCGTCGAAATAGGGAAACACGCAAATCTTCAGAACACTCTTCAGATAGGTAAGAATTATTTGCTGCTTACTATTGCAATTCAACGTCTTGTATAAAACTGAAAAAGAGCTTTCCAGGATATAGATTTTTTTGGATTGAAAAATCACTTTCTAACTCGCGTAACAGTAAAATATAATATGGTCTCATTTTTGAAAGCATTCGATTATGATAATTAAGAGTAGAATAGCAGTCCAATAAACGACATTTTGGAAGACGTGATAATTTTCTAAAACAACATTTCGTTTTGTATCGACTAGTACCGCAAGTAGGAAGAACCTCCGCTTACCTCTGCTTACATTCTATTTATATGCGCTCAGGATTGACAGGTCCGTGATAGAGTCAGCTGGGTTGGCGTACCGAGCGGCCGGTGTGGAGCAGCAGATGCAGCACTCGGAAGTGCCTCCCATCACCAGGCCGGGCGCCATGCCGTATCCGCCCTTAGAGCCGCCGCCTATACTCAAGTACCTAAAGGGACAGGTCAGTAAGTAGGAACGCTTTAGAAGTAAATGCTAATGGAAAAAACACCACTAGGGACAATGTCATAAATATACGAGGCCAAACTCATCGTTCTTTGCTTGACATCTTTCTAGAACCCATTAGCAATGCCCCGATTTTAGACCCTTAAGTCTAAATGGCTTGGGCCACTTTAATCCGCCAGCGTGACACCTGCTGATATCTTATTGTTAACAGAATAAATGCAATGGTTGTTTAAAGGCCAGTCTGATTCACACTAAAAATCAGGAAACAGCATCAATTCTCAGTCCTGCTGTGTCTTTTGTGAGCAGTAAATTAAAGTGAGTGTATTATTCACAGGTACGTGACGCCCATCACACAACGCTAGCGATCCTAATCAAAGGTGCGACTACAATGAGCGAAGAACTATTTGCAGAGTCCGCACCAGTCGCCTGGCAACTGCTTCTGGAGTCAGATCGCGAGCTTAGCTCTTGTGCTGCTGCCCTGTTCATATTGGCCGCTGTAAAGACGCCTCAAACTGCTGCCGACATCATGCACAGTGACCTAAAACACGCTGAGCCCGGGGTCAGGTAAATGCAATTATACTTTAAACCTTTTAGCTTCTCTTACCTCTCTAGGTAGGACGTTAAAAGATGGCGAGACGATCTGGATAGATATTTTAAATTAAAACTTTTCTAGGATAAACGCTATACTCCGCTTCCAAGTCATGTGGAAACTTCGATACCAAGTGTGGCCTAGAATGGAGGAAGGTGCCTCCATGACTTTCAAAGTGCCTCCGCCAGGCATCGAGTTTACTTTACCCTCTCCCAAGATTGGCATTGAGTCTCTAGCAGTCGTCGATCCCCCGTGGAGTCCGCAAGTTAAAGACAAAGATATGGAAATGACCTTGAATCAAGAAAGACATGTAAGTTTTATCATTTTTTTAAATATTTCTTACTTGTCATTTAAAGTAAATATCCGTTTAGCAAGTTATTGAATCAGGTTATAAAGTAAACAAACATGTCATTGTAAGTCGTCCTTTATATTGAAATCTTTCCTGTTCCACAGCGTTCTTTAGTGACAGCAACAAAAACCCGTAAGAAACAACAAACAGAAGCAATAAAGCGAGCCTTACAGCAACGAAACGACAAGAAGCGAGCCGAAAGAGAAAGTTTCCTCATAACCACTATTCCAATCACAAGACAAGCGGCGCGCGAACCCGCTCTTGATCACGCAGCTGACGACCATATTGAACGTAAGTTTATAAAGGAATTTAAACTACTAAGAGTAGGACAAAATTGGACACGAAGGTATATTTTTTTAACTTATCCATTGGCACAGTGGCCAGTATAATATTCCACACCTTTTGTTACCTCAATTCACATATTTTTATGCTTTTGAAGGCGACCAACTGTTTAAGTCATCCTCCAAAACGTAAACGCTGTGTGGCCTTTTTTCTAAACCTTTCTGAGGCTTTTCTGGCCGGGAAGTCAGATACAGCTCATTGTTATGTTTGGGGATCATCATAAGCAATCATTCTCAAATGTATTGTTACAGCACCAGCCGACGAAGAGCTGGTAGAAGGCGTTCGAGGGTCTCACCACACGCAAGTCGCGTCAGCTCTATTCCCGTCGGTGCTGTGTTCAGCCGTGGCCGAGATAGTGTCGTTGTTGGACGACGCGGCGGTGTCTCGTGATGGCTGTTCAGTATATGAAGTCGCTTACCAGGTAAAATACCTTCCGAAAATGCACGATAAAAGTCAAAGTAATAGGATGTCAAAATACATATTTAAAAGTACACATTCTTACACTAAATAATTGTATTAACAATACTATCTTTTCGTTCCAAGCACTGTTTTATTTTCAAAGTTTAACCAAAATACCAACTTTACAAACATACACAATTATTTTTCTTTTTAATCACAAGAAGTGATTCTAGAACTGAGCAAATATAGCTTAACACATTCTTTACCAGGTGATCTGGGGCTGCCTAGTAGAAGACTCCGCGTTATTCCTTCGCCACGTCCTGGAACGGTTGACCCGCGACCACCAAGACGAGATGTTCAAACTTCTCCGCCATCTCATCCGGTTCATACCGCGCCTGCCACAGCAAGCCGCCTTCGCTCTGTACAACTACATCATTGGATATGTCATGTTCTATGTGAGGTCTCCACATGAAGATGGGCAAAGGTTGATTGGAGCTGCGCTGTCTATACTGTGGATGGTGAGAAAATAAGGCAGTCAGTCATACACATAAATAACGAGTATTCTGTTTTTTTAATGATTGTTTTAGATAAACACGAAATAACAATCCGAATAGTTTACTAGTGTAATTAGTTTAATATTGTTTACTCGTTGGCTAAAATTTATATATTTCATTCATTATAACATTAGTAATAAGAAGCAGTGGTGCTAAAATGAATGACAATTTGCATTTGACGTTGCCATGACGATGTCACACCTGAGTACAACCTGGGAAAATTGAGAACCCCTTCCGCCACAACGTATGAAGGCATTATGTAACATTTTAGTTTTGGTAGAGTTATAGTGAGAGTAAAAATGCCTTCGGATAACCTCTGATTCTTTTAGGTTTTTTCATCGACAATATAGTTTATTTAAGCAAAAGCCTCATTAATTCTGCAGTAACTTTCCTTGAAATGAGAACAATTAAGTGTGACAGATGCTATATAAATTAATAAATAAAAAAATAAGAAAGCCTTTTATTTCTTACTAAATAGGTCTAAATTAACAAAACATGCATTTTTCTTAAAAACTACACTAAATTCTTAAACATAATTATATTACAAATAAAATACGTACATCAACTTTTAAGTTAGTAAGAACCCTTCGTTATCGAAGGTGAAGGCCTCCTCTAGAGATTTCCAAGTGTCGCTGTCTTACGCTATCTCCATCCACTGTTTGCCAGCCACTTAAACCTCCCCTTCTAGCGCCCGGTGGTCCGTTCCAACATGCTATACTGTGAGTCCATCTTTTGTCTGTCAGTCTAATTAATTGGCTTTCCCAGCGCCACTTTAATTTTTAACAGTGATATGGAGCTGATGCTCTAAAAGTTACTGATGTTACTATTGTCTTTTTCCTTGTAGTTTCGTGTGATATTTTTAGGATTCTTCTAATTTTTAATAGACTCCTTTCCATACCTCTTTGACATGTTTTGATTTTCGTTTACACTCTATGTGTTATCTTCGCGGTTTGGCTAGCGTAGGTTAATGATGGCAGTATACAGGAGTTCGTAATTTTTTGTTCATAACTTCTTTTAGGCTCCAAAATATTTTCCATGCATTTGAAACTCTCCTTTCTATTTCATGTTTACTTCTCTGCTTATCAAACGAGATTTGCTTACCTAGATATATGTAGGTGGGAACGTACTGGAGCGCTCGAGCGACAGATGCTATATAAGTAGATTTTAATAAATTCGGCATAAATCTTAAAAGTAACAATGCTTATTGCACTTTTACCACAGAGTGTAGGTACCCTAAAAAGAACCTTTATTACTACTTTCTAATGCTATAATGAATGGAGTATAGTATGTTTTCAATTTTTTGTGTTTCTTTTTTTTCTATTTCAAGTTGCAAACGAATGTTATGATCGAGCAGCATAGTGGTTAATTATTTAGTTGAATTTCATTGTGAGTGTTGCTTTGTGTGTTAATTAAAACATTATTCAGACTTCTGGTGTTTCCAGGTCGTCCACAGTGTCCATGGTATCATGTTCAAAGACTTAAAACAGATCTTACGCAAAGAGCAATGTGATGCTTCGATATTACTGACAGCAAACGTTCCAGCTGCTAAGAAAATCGTTGTGCATGGGCCATGTAAGTATAACATAAGTGTAACACCTATAAGATAATGTGTGTACATAATATGTTCTTACTTCCAACATAATATCATTTATTTCAGCTGATAACGAAGGCAGTATTCCTTCCCAGTTCCCAGTTCAAGAAGACACTGTCTTTTCACAAATATTGAAGGAATCGCTTGATTTTTTCGGCATACCGGAGCATCTTCATCGTGAACATTTTTTAGTAGACTTCAAAACACGTAAGTTACAAATTTCTGTCATTTTACTCATTCGTTCAATTCAATGGCACCATTCTATTTTTGGTAAGCTTTTGCTAATTATTTAAAAAAAAAACAGCTTATCTTTTTTTCAGAAAAAATATTGTACTCAGTCATGGACAAAAGTTTTTATATGCAGGTCAAATCCACAACCCGCAAAACTACGTGCGCGACCACTATTTCTTCAAGCGATCCCAATATCCTCAATTAGGGCTGGTTCACATGGAGCCAGAAGAGGCGTTCAACAAATTGCAACAACAGGAACTATTAATGAAGTTCGTCGAGATTGGGAAAGTGCTGCTCACTTGGGCTATTTTGAAGAATGTCGATATGGTTAGTTTACTAGAAAGGATATTATATAAGATAGATCGAACCGTGGAAAAGGATTCATCAAGCAATTTTCATTAGAAAAATGAAACCCTTATGCTTAGCTATAGTAGGGACACCACAAAAATTTATGATATATTCCAAAAAGAGATTAGTGAACACATATTAGCTGCCACAGAATGGTTAAAGATGTCAACTTACAATGCAGAGAGGTTTGATTCGCTTATAAGCAAACAAATCACTTGCAATAACAATAGCCTCACATATTTTTAAATATAAATACAAATATCTTTATTTGCTATTGAGTAGGGTACAGTCTTAGATTAAATCGCTCTTTTTGATTTAATCTAAGGTACTGTACATGAAAATGTGGTATTAAATTAATAAAAGAACAATGACCTACTTAGCTATATAAAACAGCATACAAATAATTCGAATACAATTTACATTACATTTATCATTCAAACAATAATAATTATTAAATCATACCATCGATATTAATCACACAGCCACAGTGTCAACAATCCCAGTAGGGTTCTTTATGCTTTAAAAACTCGTCAATACTATAATAAGATTTATCCATCGACCATTTACGCAAAGAAGCTTTAAAAGCATTTAGCTCAAGTTCTTTAATTTTCATCGGTATTTTATTGAAAATAGTTTTACGGGGGAGTGACTTTTCGCATAACGTCGATTGTCCTAAAGTCGCTTGGCATAACATCATAAAGCATAATAATGATGTCTCATTATGTTTGCTTCGCATAACTTTCTCATAGCATAACAGTCCAAAGGCATAGTCATAAATAACATTATATAACATTTGGCATAAAATAGTTAAGCCATATATTTTTAAGCATATTAAAATAATAGCATAATTTAAGAAGGCATAATTAAAGCAAGTAAGTAAAATCCATAATTACGTTAAACCTAACTTTTGTAGTCCTCAGTGTTGTTTAGCATAAACTTGACATTACGAAACGCTGCAAAACCGAATTCATGCAGTCTTGTCTGCCCTACCCCTAGAGCGTATTTCAAGCCCGCTTGAGACCGCCGGAGACCCGCAGCGCCGGAGCTGTGACAGAAGCTATGCCTGCTGCATGTTGCATTACTGCTTGCATGCTGCATGTTGCATTTCTGCTTGCATGCTTCATGTTGCATTTCTGCGTGCATGCTGCATGTTGCATTTCTGCTTGCATGCTGAATGCCCGAATGCCTGCTTGCATGCTGCCTGTCTGCTTGCATGCTGTATGCCTGGATGCATGCTGCATACCTGCTTGCACGCTGCGTGCCTGCTTGCATGTTGATTGCTTGCTTGCATGTTGATTTCCTGCTTGCATGCTGCTTGCCTGCTTGCATGCTGCATACCTGGCTTGCATGCTGCATGCCTGCTTGCAGTTTATGCTAAACAATTTTGGCCTACACAATATTAGGATTTCTAAAATTATGCCACACAAGATTATGGCTCGTGATGATTAGGAAAATCAGAATTATGGAACATGATATTATATTATATTAAACAATGAACATTATGCATTATGAATATTATATTAAACAATGAACATTATGCTTAAAGTTAGTGAGCCTAGTTTTACACGTGGCATATGAATTATTTTTAAATCTCTCAGGTTTTGGTACTACGTCTAATACTAACCTATTGCAATCACGTGTTGATCTTGTATAAAGGTCTTTCGCTTTTTTAAAATTGTGAATATTTCGCTGGACAAACATACCTATTTCAAATATAGGTTGGGGAAAAAGTTTCTTTGCATTTTTTAAGAAAATTAAAAAAAAAAATTAAACATAATTATTACATTTAACTAAAGTATGTGGGTGCCTTTTTGTCCAATTACTTTTTGCCATCTTGTAGGTAGGGACATAATCCCTTTGCTATAGGAATTTTAAGGTGTCTGATCAAAATACCGCGACAAGTAGTTTTGGCAGTCCTCTCGTGATGTTAACCTGGCACTGTCTGAAGAATTCTGAAGAGACCGAAACAGGTGGAAATCTGAAGGTGCAAGGTCAGGACTATACGGCGGATGCATTAACACCTCCCATCTAAACTCTCTTAATTTATGCTGAGTGGCTAAAGATGTGTGAGGTCGTTATCATGATGAAAAACCACACCCTTTCTGTTGATTAATTCCGGCCGCTTTCTCTCAACTTCTTGCTTTAATCTCATCAGTAGTACGCAGTAGAGTTCAGAATCGATGGTCCTGCCTGGTGGTAACAGCTCATAATGAATAATGCCTTTCCAATCCCACCACCCACACAACATCACCTTGTTGCGAGTTAACCCGGGTTTCGCCACAGTCAGTGAAGAATGACCGGCCTTTGACCACGACCTTTTTCGCACGTTCTTGTCGTACGTGATCCACTTTTCATGACCAGTTATCAGCTCTTTTCAAAAATGGTTCGTTTTCATTACGTCGTAATAAAGAATCACGAATGAGTACACGGTTCATTAGGTTTCTTTCAGTGAGCTCGTGAGGTACCCAAATATCGAGCTTTTTTGTGTACCCTTTTTTTCAAATGCGCCATAACTGTTTTGTAGTCAATTCCCAGTTCTTCAGCTACGTCGTAACTACTGATATGCCGATCTTGCTTCACTTTTTTTAAAAAGGCATCCATTTTATCCGTAATAGCAGACGGACAGACCCGAGCGACGTGCATCTTTGACATCAACATTTGCGGATTGAAAACGCTTAAACCAAATTTGTGCTACTCTCACAGACACTGCACTAGGTCCATAAACATCGCAATTATTTTTTTTTTGTTTGTTTTTTACCTTTTTTGTAGTAAAATTTTAAAATGTATCGAATTTCTTCATTAGATTCACTCATCTTGACAGTAAGAAAAACAATGAAAATCACACATTTACCTAATTTGAATTTGGAATTATCTTCTTCAAAATTTAAACTTTTAATGATAGTATAGCCAAAGAGATTTTATTGCAAGTTCATACATACTATATGCGAAAAGACTTTTTCCCCAACCTAATATTAGCAACTTTGGCCAGTTTGTATTGAGCAATAGCAAACCCGTTAATTTTGTTGCGAACTTTCTCTATTTGATCCTTCCAGCGTAGTTTTGGATCTAATATCAAACCTAAAAATGTGGCATTGCAGCGTTCCGTATAGTTTGTCCATTAAAATGTATGTCAGTCAGCCGATTTATTTATAAAATTAATAAAGTAAATTAGATTAGTAAAAAAAAAAACTGACAAAAGTTTTTTTTTTATATTTTGGTCAAGCCATTCAATAATTGATGTCAACGTATTTTTAATGTTGTTTTTGTGTTGTTCCATAATTGATACATCAACGGTAAAGAGGATGGTCTTTTGCTTCGACACATTTGACAGATAATTTTTAAACAATATAAATAATAACGGGCCAAGTACGCTGCCTTGTGGAACGCCATAGGTGTTTGTTTTTTCTTCGGATTTGTGTACCTGAGTTGTAAAATTACGATGATCATATATTTGTGCAATCTAAAGTGGCTTAACTGATTTTGCCTATATTTTGTAATGGCGTTTTGAACATGAAATTTAAACGTCATAGATCATTTTGTAACACATACAAATTATTACACACATCTGAAATTAATAACCATACACTGTTGAAAGTGTTGAGACTTTAGTTGCGTATGTCAAAAGAAGCAATTTCAACTTTCCTTGTATAAGTAATAATAATAAATATCTGGGACAATTCACACCAAGATCATCTGACCCCAAACTAAGCAGAGCTTGTAATATGGGCGTCAGTGACTGTTATAGATACTTAAATATTTCTAAATACATACTTAAATAGATAATAACACCCAGACACACAACATATACAAATGTTCGTCACACAAATATTTGTCATGGGTGGGGATCGAACCCACCACCTCCGGCGCTAGAGGCAGGATCGCTGCCATTGCGCAAACAGGCCAGTCAAAAAAACGTTGTATCCGTAAAATAAACAATTATCCCCTAAAAACGAAACCACCTATCGAGAGAGCGGGCTTACCTGCTGCATTATTGTATTGGTTTATTTTTCTAGGTGGTGCAACGAGTAGTGTTCCTGCACGATGAATTGATGAAACTTCCTTCGTTCCCTCGTAAAGCACTCGAAGCTGATTTAACGCTATGCAGCCGTGGGGAGTTGGGTTCTACGCTTTTGGGATTGGACGTTCTGCATAAATTCATGTAAGTCTTGTCTCAGCAACATAGCACCATAGCGCACGTACTGTTTCTGGTAATTTTAGGGCAACTGTTACCCAATTTACATCTCATTTTGTATTTTTTCTAAAATGAAAATGTTGATAATTATTTATTTTTGCAAAGATAGATAGGAACGTTACCCTCCCATTATAATTTAATATTATCTGACTGATTAACGGTATGTTACCAAACTATCTTGTTATTGCATTACTTTCCCTGTAAAAGTTACGTTATTTTATGGACAAAGCTCATTAAAGGGTTAATTTGGTTTCCTAGTCGACCCTAAATGGCTTTATTGCCATACTGTATAACGACTCTTAATTTAAATTTAGAAAGCATCCTCAGTATGAGTTTTGTCTTATAGGTGGGTCCGACTAATAGCACGTATGTTCGAAGCAATGGCGGGTAATTTCACGTCATCAAGAGATATCCACCTGTTCCTCAACGTCCTGAACGGGGCTTTGATGTTGCACAGCGAGGACTCCCTGATACTGAGATATGTCATAGCTACGTATGTCAATGCTGCGTTCAATTTCAAAAACATATTCTCGACTAATGGGTAAGTGAGGATGGGATTCAGATGGTGATGTCTTATTGACTATGTGATGTATTAACGGCATTTCCCCTTACATTATTACAAAGTTAAAAACCAGTTTAATGAATAATTTTTGTCTCAAATAATAGTAATAGTGATGTTATGAGTCGATAAGATTCTATCACATGACTCATAAAATATTATTCGAGTGAAATCCCATTGTTAAATTTACTAACCGCTTTTCAGGTACCTTTTGATAATGCCAACGTTGCTACAAATATACTCAAACTTCCAAACAAACAAGCTAGTGACTACCACGATAGAGTACGCTGTAAAACAGTTCTACCTGTTGAACAGGAAGCCTTTCATACTGCAGATGTTTGGCTCTGTATCTGCGATATTGGACACCGATGAGGAATCTACCTATGGGGATGCCAGCAAAGTAAGAACATAAAGGTGGTCCCACACATGAAGCATTTTTCTGTAATGTAACGTTTCAGATTCGATTTTGAGCATTACATGACAGTACTGCCTTACAAAACTCGAGAGAACTTGAATCAAAATATAACACATTGTATCATTAAGTTGCGCACTACAATGCTCGGTACTCTTCCCTCATCAACGTAATGCTCGAATCTGTAACATAAAAGGTTGCGCACTGTAATGCTCGGTTCTCGTCCCTCACTGATGAAATGCTCGTCTCTGTAACGTTACATTACAAGCGAATGGTCCAAGTGAGCGAGCACCTTATGAGTGAATAATATTGCTTTATTTAATAAAATAGTTCTTTGATAATTCGTACTCGGGATTTGTGCATTTTGCAATATCTGCTATTTCAGCACATCTTCTGCGTGGAGATCAGTGAACGTTTTATTATCTATGATATTTTGTCGAAAAAAATGTTTCATCTAGTTTTGACACCAAAAAACAATTTTAGGTCCAATCAAGTTGCCTCTTCAACCTACTTCTTAGCTTGGAAACCCCGTCACCCGATCCGCTGCACATCGCCGAACTGATCAAAGAGGAGAAGCCTCTCAAACCGATAGACTTCTGCTACAGAGACGAGGAGGAAATGGTGAATGTACTGGATTGCATCAGCCTTTGTGTAATGGTTGTGTCTTATTCCGCTGAGAGCATGAGGGGATATCAGATGCTGGTGAGTTAAAACAGTTATAATGTGATATAGTTTCTTGCCGATCATTCACTGTCAATTATTTTATTAAATTACTTGTGATACTGTTATTGGGCTCTAATATCTCTTGATTAAAATTCATGAAAAAATTAAGTATTTTTTCTACTTTATAGATTCACATAGGCAATTAGGCAAACTGGTAGTTCAAATAAACGAATAACGAGCTTAATGTTATACTTGCGTTTCAGATAATACTAGAAGCAATATTACCATGCTACGTGAAGCAAATACAACTGCCGACATATAACAGGGAAGGTAAAACTGAAAAAGAGATAATCCTACAACTGGCTATTGCAATCAAAACTTTAGTCAACAACTGTGAAGGACTTTCTAAGTAAGTTCCTTGATATTTGAAATAAGCGGTTTATACTGTCCCACTGGTGGGCTTCAAGTAAAAAATTATTTGCTGTTTCTGTTCTTTTAGATCATACAATGGCCCGTACAGGACATCCCCTGAACACAAGGGATCCTCGCAACGAGCAGTTCCTCGTTCCGCAGCAACCAACATCATATTTGACGACTCGCATTCTAAGTTCGACAATTCCAAAATAACTGTCCCTGAGTTCACAGGTGCTGAAGATTCTGAGGCAAGTGAAGCAAGAGGTTTTTTACGTGACGACATCTACACGTTACCTGAGATACCTTTAATGATTGATTACAGATCTAGAGATTATATTAACATTCAAAAATCTAATAAATGTATTTATGAAAATAAATAGTACTTTTTATAATACAGTTGGTTCGCGCGGAGTACCGTCGGCCTCGCGACGTTCTTTTATCCTTAGTGGGCGAGTTTATCGGACGCGCTACTACTCGTCTACTCGACTTGAACGGCTCGAAGGGCAGCGGCGGCAGTGAGGGGAAGCCCGTCGAGTTACTTGACATAAAGTCACACGCGGTAAGAACTTTAAATAACCATGCTTAAACATTAAAAAATATGTATATATTTATTGAGGCAACTCTTTCTGTTACGAAATCGGTGCTGAATAATAACGATTAAACGTAAGTGCCTTGTACTCAAACATGTCTTTCAGCAAATTTCATCCGATACACAGCTGCAAAATTCCAGTACAACCAAGTAGCTTCAATATTATTTCGATCTATATTTACCAGAGCTCTGCTTGAAATTTTATATTTCACCGAGGTCCGATTTATTGTAATTGAAACAACATTGGAACTTCCTTTTGTCTATCAAAATGTTATCTTATCACATATGTTTCATTTGATAGCGCCTAGCGGAAATAGCTCATTCCCTTCTCAAAGTGTCTCCATATGACCCCGAGTCCATGGGTTGCCGCGGGCTTCAGCGCTACATGACACAAGTGCTTCCGGCCGCCGACTGGGATGATGCACTGACACGACCCTCTTTAATTATGATACTGAGGAGGTGCGATAAAGTCTTCCTCAAAATTGCTAAGAAGCCTAGCATACGGGTTAGTGGTTACATCTTCATCGATTTTTTTTCATAAATGTCTGACTATTTTTTACACTTTAGTTTTTGACAGCTAATTATAGTTATAAAATATTTTCTTATTTTTTTCTTTTTTTGTTTAATTAGAAATGCTTTTAATTATCAGAAGTTGCCTAAATCACGAAAAATGAAGATAATATTATTTATTAATGTTTTAGAGAAATACCGATTGGGATTCTGCCGCAGTGCTGCTGAAAGGAGTTTACGAAACATTGATACGATGCCCATCAATAATGCAATGGCCGCAGATAAAGACACTTCTGAACACTGTGCAGGTAAGTTTAATTTTGACTGCGAGTTCGTTTTCAGTTCATCTGACTACATGTGGCTACTATCACCTAAAACTGATTTTGTTTGTAGGCACTAATAGTATCGGACAACAACTCAGGAGATAATTTATCATCGGCAACGGCAGCTCTAATGTCTCAACCCCCGCCACCCCATTTCTGCAGCACTGTTGTGCGACTTATCGCTTTACAGATCGTCAATACAGGAGTAAGTTTGCGTTGAGACTGGTCGTGCATCATACTTTAATTTATGTTCTATCTATGGAACATTTTATTAAATTTAAATATTTTTTAAACAGGACTGTTATTCACTCGAACAAATGTGCGGAGGGAGCGCAATATTCCAATCAGCAGAAAAGACAGAAAATATGCTGATGAATTTATTCATGCCGCTGTGCTTGCGAGTCGGCAGTGGGCGAAAAGGTTTGGTTTTTTTTTATTTTCATAAAACATGGTATTTGTAACTTAAGTCAAATAACTATTTAAGTAAAATAACTTCAATTTATATTTAAGAACTTACCAAGTTAATCCAGGAAAACCAGACAATGTTCACACAAGCCAAAGCCCATTATTTACAGCCTCGCAATTTAAGGCACCGAAATAGATTAGCGCTACCAAATACAAAATTGAATTTAGTACGAAATGGTGCATATTATATGGTCATCAAAGTTTACAATGAGTTACCTACGTGTTTGCAAAATGAAAACAGAAACTCTACTTTCTATAGAAGATTGAAGGAGTTGTTGCTGTCAAAAAGCCCAGTATGGAGGAGTATTTTGAACTAAAATTGTAATTCTTTCTGTCTTTTTTTTATTTTAAAATACTGTAAGTTAATATTTAATGTTTATAAAAAAAAAAAGGAAAAAAAACTATTGGTATGTGTAAGATAATACTAATAGTATAACAATGTTAAGTTTTATTTTTTTTATTAATCGTGCGATACGATGTTTTCCTAATTTTAGTTGTTGTTTTAGAATGTATTCAACAAAAAAAAATGCAGTGCCCCTACGGGGTTCATGTTGAGAACTGTTTTTTTATATTTAAGATCTTTTGTAACTACATGGAGCAATAAATGATATCACTATGACTAACTTTTCATCAGCTGCTGTTGTGAAGTAACTTATTTAGCGATTCAACTGACTGCATTATACATTATTTTAATAAAATTTCTATCAACATTTTACTAGCTTAAATTACAGTGTAAGAATAGTAAATACTGTATGTAACGTATTCCTCCTAAAAAACTATAAGTTTATTGAAAATCTTTTCTAGACGTGCCACCACTCCGCCAATCAGACGTCAGCTATCTCGTATCGGTGGTCCTAAACGCGCTATGCCCGCCGGCTCCGCCCGGACAGCTCGCCGCCGTCAATGCCAAACTCAACGCTGCTGACGCTAGAGTTAATAGCCTTACCTTCACTGGAAGTCGGGACACTAGGAACACCACAAGGCTCTCTAATCAACTCTACAGGATCGCCTTCTTAGGTAAATCTATCTTCCAATTTTCATTTGTGTAAAAGCTCAATAACGCTTTGCGTGAGCTCATGCACTATGCAACTATGATAGCACTTTGTCTTTATTGAATGTTTTATAGGCATATTATTCACCAAAACTTTACTTAAGTATTTATAAAACTTTCTGTACTTATGTGCCGTCTTTTACGTGATGGCTGCTGATGGCTTTGCCAGCTTCACTGGCTTGAAGGGTAAACGCATTGGTGGGCAAAGTAGTATAAAAAGTGCTAGTAAGTAATCAGTTTTGTTCGATTCGAAACATGTATAGTTGTATTTTTCATTTATACTGACATATCACACCACAGCATCAGTTTGAGGATGCTCCACTTGAGTTATGTTTAAAAATTCTGGGATTGCTGGCCAAGCCAAAAGTGATAAACAAAGTATTTACAGCGATCACTAACTAATATTAGCTATACTGTTCTCAGCGCTAAAAGTAATGTGCGCCTGCTTCACCAGCGAGCTTTGTTGCGAATGGGGCCGCATCGCTCGCGCTATGCGTGAGCTGGGCCGGCGCAACGAAGCCGCGCACCATCTGTGGGACTTCTTAGAACACGTGGTTACTTATCGCACTCCGCTTTACATACTGCTGCAACCGTTTATCGTGCACAAGGTAAGTAAATATTCTTGTATCATTATCAATCATATGCCACAGTCGTATGAAGTACGATCGACACCAAACCAATAAAAGTAAAATAGTAAACCGGTGCGTCAATACAGAAAGTGAAGCATATTTTCTTTACAAATGTAGCCCTTGATTTATTTATTTCATCCTTATTGCACAAAGAAAAGTACAACGTCGTGTAATTCCTGCTATCACGCTTCTGCTTGCCATACAGTGCAATCGACGAGTAAAAAAGGCTCCGTCACTCGGCGTTTCGTCCAAAACGTACTTTGAAAGTCATTTTTTACTTTATTTATTATTTTTTTACTCTTATGTTATTACATCCTCTCATCCTGTTTCACAGCTATCACAGCCGCCTATCGGCGACAACGAGCGCCATATGCAGTTCGTAGTCCGAGAACGCGTTCGGGGACTGAAGCTTCCCGCAGCGCGTGCGCGTGGCGCGCTCTTGGCCGAACTGGCTCGAGAGCTGCGCACCATGCGCGATAACCACGACCAGTTCAAGTTCGGTTAGTGTACAAAATGACCAACATCTAACTAAAAACTTCCTATGACCTAAAGGCTGTTTTGCTGCGGCGCTGGTGAACTATCCGATAAACTATTTTTAATTTTCTTTTGTAATACGGGCAGTGTTTAACTAACCTTTTTAGCAGCATGAAAAATGCTCAACAAATAATTCATTGAAATGAATGTTAATTCGTAGTTAGCTAAATTTATGATGACAGACTGTTAAATATGTTAATTACCTTGCGATGTACAGCACCATCAGCTATATTGTAGCAGACAGGGTGACCAAATACTTCAGAACTATTTGTAATGTCCATAAGTTCTCAACACTTCAATCTACCAATAATATCTGGACATTAATAACATCATTATTATCTGAGCAACAGTTACTCAATAATTTCTATACGCACAAATAACCAAAAATATCTGAACACATAAAACGTCAAGTTTATCTACGCAAACAAACAATAGCTGTTCGCACGCGGCTTCGCCTACGTGGACTATATGATTTTGGCTGTTCTGTTTTCTCACATGAAAGTATGTCCTCTACTTATAATATAGTTTTATGCTAAAATAATTTTGGAAATTGGTCCTGTCGTTTTTGATCATTTTATTCCTTACTAGCTAGCTGTCGGTCAGCAGCTACACCCGTGTAGACTATTTGTCCCGTTAAAATATAGCCTAATATTTAGCTCACTCGCTTTGCCTTTCGCTTATAATGTGGCTTTATTTTAGTAAAAGAATTTTTAAAATCGGTCCAGTAGTTTCAGAACCTATTTGATAGAAATAAACAAACAAAACACTTTTTCCTTTTTATAGTATTAGTACAGATGAAGGATAAACTTTTAAATTCAAACAGTTAATGTTCAGATATTTTTGGTTATTCGTACTTACTATACTATTTTCACTGTAAGATGATATGCCTGACAGCTCTTATTGTTCCGTGTCACGCATACTATTTCAAACTAAATAAAAAGAAACTGGCACAAGAAAATATTATAAACTATTAAAAAACTATTGTTCTTTCGAATCTTATTAAGTAAATTATTCTTATTATTATTAACCGTTAATAAATGAAGTATTTGAAATTAAATTAATATATCTTAACAGCGCCTGATGCGTGAAAAGGAACGCCATTCAATATTGTATTGACACTACTGAATCGACAAAAATCGATGAATAGGAGCGACCATTTTGTAACGTCATTATTATGTACCAGTGAGTCTGCCTTGTGTGCTATTTTTAACTATTATTTTCGAGATACCACTTTTTATTCTATAACTTATTAGCCATAACCCGTTTATTAAGAATTTATTTAAAAATTTAAAATCGGAAAATCCGATTCCATTTCCTTTGCCAACTCGATTTAAATTACATTCGTTACAGCACTATAATTGACAATTATGAACTATCAGGGATATCATCATACGGCGAAAGTAGTTTAATAGAAATATTTAACAAGCTAGTCAGAAAATACGAGGGGCATGCCAAAAGAAGTTAGATAGTCTTTACTCATTTGATTGACACTGGCAAGTTATACACTAACTTATAGACTGGTTGTTTACACATATTTTTTTATCATTTTTACGAGAATCTGGCGGGAATTCGCTTACAGTAATGGAGCTCACGTGATTTTCGCGCTATGATTTATTATGACTATAAAAAAGGTTTGATAAAGCCTCAAGAATGTTTTGAAGTTTTGACTACTACTCTTGGTGAGTCTGCTTGATCACGAATAACAGTATTTAATTGGTTTGCTGAATTTAAAAGAGGACGTGGATGTCTCGATGATGAAGCGAAGACAGGTCGGCCGCCAACCGCGGTCACACAAGAAAACGATCGTGCAGTCGAAAAACTTATTCGTGAAAACCGACGAATAACGTATGTAGAGCTCCAGCTCGCTCCAGCGAGAACTGGGAATTAGATCAGCAGCAATGCAAACCATAATTCACTACCAGCTTTCTCTCTTTAAACGTTGTTCGAGATGGGTGCCGCACAACCTTACCGATGGGTAGAAAGACTCGGGTGGATTGGTGCCTATTCATGATAGATAAATTCGACAGTGGCGAGAAAAAAAACGTGTATGATATACTGACTGGTGACGAAACATGGCTATATAACTATGATCCCGAAACAAAGCGACAGTCGACTGTATGGTGTTTTGAAGATGAACCAACTCCAACGAAATGTCTCCGTGCACGAAGCTCACAGAAACAAACGGTCGCCTCGTTTTTTTGCATAAAGGGTCATATTGCTACTGTAGTGCTAGAGGATCAAAGAACGGTGAATGGTATGTGACAATTTGTGCTCTAACAGTTATATCAGCTTGGTGTGACAAGCGACCGAAGTCAGGAATCCGGCACCTTCTCTGGCACCACGACAATACGGCACACGTCTTCCAGAACACTTCACTTTTTAACTTGAAAAATGTGTCAATCCTTCCTCACCCACCATATTCCCCTGACCTAGCGTCTTGTGATTTTTACCTGTTTTCAAAAATTAAAAAAAAACTTAAGGGGAAGAGGTTTGAAAGCAAAAAAGATGCACTGGCTGCCTATAAATTCGAGATTCCTGAGGTGTCTAAAGAAGAGTGGTCACAGGTATTTTCCAATTGGTTCAAACGTATGGAAAAGTAATTTCTTTTTTAGTATCTTTACTAATATATATAATGATTGTTACAAAATGCAGCCCATTAAGTTAAATAAAAGTAATAGGAATAATAAAAGCTGGATAAATGATAATTTAAAAAAGATTATTTTTGAAAGAGATAGGTTATTAAAATTTAATGTATGGTGCAATGAACCAAAAAATATGATAAAAAGACTAAATTATACAAAATATAGAAATAAATGTAGTACCTAAAGCTATTTTTAAATGTAACGTTGAGCATAATAAGCAGAGTATTAGACTGTAACAAAAATATCAAAAATATATGGGAAAGAATTAAGACTTATTAGGAAACAATAAGCAATCTTTAGACAATATAATAATCACAAATATGGAAGGGCATGGTAGTGTAAAGGAGATATGTAATAGGTTTGCCGCAAATTTTACGAGTGAAATAAATCAAATAAAACATGTATGTTCTGATAAATGGTTAGGTAGAGATATTTATGTTAAGAGATCGGACACATGCATGAGATGGCAGCCAGTTAGTAGTAAAGATGTCAAACGCGTAATTGACCAAATGGGTAAAAATAAGTCACCTGGAAGTGATCTCGTGCGAATGTCGGACTTAAAATTAGTGGTTGAGAAAGTCAGCCCTATAATAGCAAATTTAATTAATTTGTCAGTGAGTCAGCATAGTTATCCTTTGAAATTAAAATAAACCATCATTCGTCCCATCCATAAAAAAGGTGATCGTAAAGTTTTTTCCAATTATAGACCCATAGCTATTTTGTCAAGTGTTGATGAAGTCATAGAAAAATGTATCGTAAACCAACTAGGTAATTACCTGCGGAAAAATAAAATACTGAATGAATGTCAACATGGTTTCCAGAAGGGTAAAAGCACAAATACATTGTTATCAAAATTTACAAATGAAATTAATTCTTACCTAGAAGGTAAAAAATTCGTAGTATCAGTGTTTTACGATTACAAAAAAGCTTTTGATACATTAGAAATGGAAACACTTTTAAATGGGATGGACGAGTGTGGTGTTGGGCAGCCGTTGAATCAATGGTTTCGCAACTATCTAACAGCGCGCTATTGTCGTGTTAAAGTGGTCGATACCCTCAGTGAGGAGACCGAGGTTAAATGCGGCGTCCCTCAAGGATCCGGGTGCGGGCCAATTTGCTACCTTCTTCATGTAAATAGTTTATGTGGAGTACTTCGCCACTGCTCGGCTTACATGTTTGCTGACGATTTATGCACTTTACGCGCCGGTACCTACCGATCTCGCACAGACATGTCGCTTAGTACAGCACGATATAGATGCGGTCGTTCGCTGGTCGCATGACAATGGTATCACTTTAAATTCAGAAAAAACTAAATTCTTAATTTTACACTCACCGTACTTAAAGCCTTTAAATTCTCCTCCATTTATGTATAAACATAGCTATTCTTGCCTTCATGACAATCTTGCTAATTGTAAATGTAAGCCTATTGATAAAGTGGACTGTGTAACATACCTAGGTGTTAAAGTAGATGCTAACTTTTCATGGTCTTGTCATATTGATGATATCTGTGATAAATTATGATTACTTCTGGGTAAATTCTACCACCTAAGTTTTAAAGTACCAACTACAACATTGAAAACTCTTTATTTTGCATTAGTGGATTCAATTTTGAGCTACGCCCCTGACAGTTATGGTCTTACGTTTAAAAGTTATATTGAAAAACTCGAAGCTATTCAGGTCAGATTTTTAAAACTACTAACGTCAGTAAAAAAACCGGAGCTACTTGTAAAGGTGACTATTCTAAATTATTTAAAATTTGCAAAGTTCTACCTGTTCCATTTAAACATAAATATCTACTGGCTGTAAATAATCATGGCAGTCTTGAGCTTGACTTGTCACTAGTGAATCATAACCACAGTACTCGCTTGAAGTCCGAGGGTAAATTCGTAGTACCGAGAGTTAACAATTACTTTGGAGATAGAACGTTAAAAAAACGAGTGCCGTACATATTAAATTGTCTGCCTAGGGTTATCCGTCAGGAGACGAATAAAAAGACGCTTGAAAGGATGCTACAAAGTTACCTTTTATCGCAATGTTAGTCCATAAGTTTATGTAACATTAGTTTTATGAAAATATTGTTAGTGAGACTCCTGATCCCACAGACAAACTGTTTAAACAGTTTTGTGGGACAGTGTGTATTTTTATGTAAGCTTGATTTCTTTAATAAATAAATAATAAAAGTGTATACGTGCTCAGGGTGAATTCTTCGAGAAGATCGATACTTGTAATAAAGAAAAAAATATATCATTTTTGAGTATCTAATTTCTTTTGGCATGTCCCTCGTAATGATGTAATGAATGTTCAGATATTATCGGTAGCTTGTAGTGTGAAGAACTTATGGGCTTTCTAAATAGTTCAGATGTTTATGGGCACCCTGTCTATGGCGACAGTACTATATATCTGATGGCGACTGTACTTGCCGAACTCCCATACCCAACCTGCTAACTTTTATTGACAACTTGTATTGGATTGCATTTTATAAATACCATGTTTTATGCGGAAAAATGTTTTTATTCTTACCAAAAGAACAAATAGCTGAGAACCTAGGCCAAGCCGCAGGCAAGCGAGCCTCAGAAGTGTTCCCTCCTCGCGGAGGTCTGCCCGAGAAGCACCAGCAGCACCGACCCTCGCTCATCTCTATGTTGGTCGGACGAGCCGGAGCCTTGCCGAGGACTCCGGACCATCCTTCAGCGCCATTATCTGCGCAGAGAGGTAACATCTAATTATCATAAGAAAAATATCCAATTTTAAAAATCATCAAAAATCCAAAGCTTTATCTACCACTTATTACAATCATTTTCATTCTCGAAAAGTAAGAATTCTCATTCGAATAAGTGAAACGAAAGATAGTTTTGACATACCTACCTCGGTTTGTTCGCTTTCTTATTAGCTATTGTGAATAGGTTTTATGCGTGTTATGTGTACTTTCCATCTAAATTAAAATCAATATTTTGTACAGGGAGTGAGTATAATAGAATAATTTTTTTATTTTATGTTATAGAGTCTGTATCGAGCGGGTCGACAACGAGCCAGCATATGCAGGTTTTCGATGGAATAAATAGCAGCGGAAGAGTTAGTGACACTAGCAACAACCACGGTAGCAGCAACAATTCGCACATGGGTAAGTCACGAATACAGAGTTGAAAAGAAAAAATATATATCTCAAATCTAACATAAGTTGAGACTTAATATGCCAAGAAAAATACTTCAGCTTTATGCTGCCTTAGAAAACCATTATGATCACGAAAATATCGTATAACAGTGTCCGCTATCCAGACTGGTGGTGCAGAACGACCAATTAACGTTGAAGTTCCTTTTGATTCAGTTATTTATTTCTTAAATTCCAATAGCCTACAACAAGTTATTCAATCCTTGAGAATTTAAATTGAAGAATACATTTTATAAACTAACTAATTTGTAGATATTTTACTTTTCGTTTTTTGAACATGTTTGATTTAGGTTCTGATATTATTTTCAAAGGATCTACGATCTTCGGAAGTGACACCAAGCAAGCAGCTAGCACTCCGTCTTTTGGAAGTACGCAGACTAAATTGCGATTTGTGCCTTCAGTGGAATTCAAACTTACTTCTGGTGCGTATGATAGGGAAATTATTAGGATATTACTTTAAGCCGAATATACTTGCATAAAACCACACTTAGCTCGACTGCTGATTTTTTGGCTGTAAACTCTGGCAACAACCTCATAAAAATTTAGACTTTTCTTCGACTCATACATCAAAATGTATATTGTATTTAGCTCTAGAATAGTTCCATTTTTTTCGTAAATCATTCATCTTTCGAAAGGTTTAACAAATAAAAACGTGACTTGATTTTCCTCAAGATTGTGAATCTCCAGGCGAAACCTCAATGTCCCCGCTATCCCCCCTCTCGCCGGTGTCGGGGCGCCCCTTCCGCGCGGGGCTGTCGGAGGAAGCGGCGCGGGAGGGGGAGGGCGCGGCGCTGGTGCTGCGTGGCGACGCCGACGACAGCGAGCCCGGCGACCGGCCGCGGCTGCAGCGCTCCCACGGACCGTCTAAGAAAACTTTCAAGTTTAGGCGCAGCAGGAATACTAAACCTGAGGTATTCAAATCGTCTGGCCTGTTGGTGCAATCGCAGCGATCCTGCCTTTCGCACCGGAGATCGTAGGTTCGATCCACACCTTTCCTTTCCTTTGTATTCATTCAACCACCTGTCTAGATTTTGAAATATTTTAGTATGTTTATCAACCTCTGACCTGACACCCATAGTACAAGTTCTGCTTGGTTTGGGGTCAGATGATCTGTGTGATCTATGTCCCCGAAATTTATTTATTTGAAATGACATCTTCGTTCATCTTCGTTCTTAGTAGCCTAAAACAGCGGGCCGATTCAAGCCGAAAGTAAGTTTCCCGAATTGAATTAAGCAATCGACAAAGATTTGACGACCGACTTGGTGTAATGGTTAAGAAGTTGGCTACTACACCAGAGGTCGCGGGTTCGATCCCCGCACAGTACAAATATTTGTGTGCATGAACATGTCTGTTTGTACTGGTCTGGGTGTCTCCTATGTATAATAAGTATGTATTTACAAAAGAAAATGTATTTAAGTATGTTTATCCGTTGTCTAGTATCCCATAACACAAGTTTTAATTAGCTTACTTTGGGGCTAGATGGCGCTGTGTGGAATAATGTCCAGGGATATTTATTTATTTATTTATTTATTTATTTCACTTTTTTGAAATAATGTTAGGTTTTTAGGGTTCCGTACCTCGAAAGGAGAAAACGGAACCCTTATAGGATCATTTTGTTGTCCGTCCGTCTGTCTGTCAATACCCTTTTTCTCAGGAACGCGTGGAGGTATCAAGCTGGAATTTATATCAAATACTTAGGTTTACTATCCCTTAGAGCTGTGAAAAAATCGAACTTCTAAGCCAACGCAATCAAAAGGTACAGCCGTTTAAGCCGCAAATTTTCGACACTCGCAAGGGAATCAAAACCTACAGGGTACTTCCCGTGAACTCAGAATCTTGAAATTTTGTACAAAGCAACGTCTTATAGCACAGATAAAGCAAAAATTGCGAGAACCGTAAATTTTTAGTTACATCATATATTTTATTTTTATTTTTAATAAATATACCCTACAGGTTTGTACGGAACCCTCGGTGCGCGAGTCCGACTCTCACTTGGCCGGTTTTTTTTTATGAGCAGCAACGTCTCTGGCCTTGCAACAGTTAGCGAACAATTCAACAAAAAAAGTTATGTGATCATTGAACGGTTTCTTTTCGAACCGGAAATAAGAGACAACAGCACTTAGGTGCTGATCCCAAATCTAACTGACTGGAGTGTAGGCCAATTAGGCTGCCTGTCCATTGACGCGGAGTGAGGCAGTAGAGCTGAGCAAGGAAGTAATATTTCATTAAGTAATTGGCGGACCAACAAGTCAGGCTTCCTATTGGTTTATGCATATAAGCAATCCCATTGGTTTATGATTTGAGTGTTGGATGATGATCGGTGAATATTACCACTAACGTGCAAGAATCCACTTTTGTGAAAAGCAGTCTGTATTGGATATTGTCAAAGTATTTATTTGCACACTGAGACTTCTTAAGACTCGGTCGACCTTCAGACACAGCAAATTTTAAAGCTTAACTTATTACAAACCTACACACAAACCTTATCGGGAATTCTCCCACAACGCGCAGGTGGAGGGAAATTCCCAATAACCACCTACTTATAAAAAAAAAAAAAAAACAGTATAACTTTTATCCCAGGTGTCCCACGTCCGCCTGGAATCCGACGAGTGCTCATCCCCCGGGCCCGACACCACCCCCCTCCGCCGCATGTGGCCGCAAACCCCGCTACTGCAGCCGCAAGCCGCCAACACGGACACGTCCTACGACAGCGAGATCTCGCAGACGTCCTCCACCTCCGGATACAGGCTAGCATTACAGCGCGCGGAGCAGTAAACAGAGCATAATGCATAATGTCGTCGCCGCATGTACCGTCCGTTCGTCTACTGTGTGAAGGGTTGAAATCCACTTACTTTTTTTACCTACTGCTGTTTGACAGCGTTACCGGTCATAAGGGTGAGCACAGAAGGCCCTCAACCCTAAAACTCCGAGTCATTCTTAATAAAAAATAGTTGATGTTCGATTGGTTAATCACAGAAGAATACTTATTTGCAAAAATAAGAGTTTCAAAAGTTTAGATCAAGCTGGATTTTATGGCCCCTACCTAAGTGTCTTTTCAACCTAATTTATTTGGGCTGCACTCGCTCTCAAGTCCAAAATAGATACCAAATGAGTTTAGTAAACACGTAAATTTGGATTTCGACGACGTCCACCTGAACGGTCGCATGAGTGTTGCGTTTTGTATTTTTTTTCTTTAGTTAGTTATGTGTATGTTTTATGTGCGTTGTTTGTTTTTGTTTAATCGAACAGTCAAAACTGGTAATAACAACTCGATACCTACTGACTGACATTACACATTGTGCTCTTAACTATCGAAATAAGCATTGAATTTTTGATGTAGGCAGGGCAAAAGTGGACCATTAAATTCAAATTTAAATTCATTTATTGCATAAAAAGTGGTACAAAAAGGTGAAGGTTATGTCCAGTGTCCACATTAATGTTTGGATAGTCCAGTGATATAGGCTAACTTTCACTAAGTGCGCAAAAAAACAAATTATGTATAGCGTTCCAGTTTGCATACCCAACATGACAGTTTGAGGAAGTTGAGTCAAATGAATTCTCTTCACTATCATATTTTGGGGCATCAAAACGAGTGCTCGGACTCTGTTTCTATTTATTGTTATTCTAAGACAAGACAATAAATACGAAAATCCATTTTCGGAGGTGTATCGAAAGTTACTCCATATTTACGGATTTATCAAAATACCTAAGTCAAATACCAATACATATCTAACTACTTCAATTTCCTATCTTTATTAGTGCCGGTTGGGGTATCCGATCTTAGCAAATCTTTGTTAAAAGATTAAGTCACGCTTACGCCTAACCTTCGATTGCATGTTCACAGGGAGAGCTACAGCCTACAAGCGTCGATGACCGACTCGGCCGGCGCCGGCTCGCTGCGCGCGGCGCTCGCGTCCCCCGACGCGCCCGGCGCCACGCCGCGCGCCAGCCCCGACGGTAATCGCGACTTCGTATGTACCGCACGCTTATACATGCACACTTTGTGCGCTCATTTCACGAACAATAGTTGACCTTGTGAATCAGTATTTTCGAAGCCTGCGTAAGAACTTAGTGGCGATGCTCGCAGAAGATCTAATTCATGTAGAAAAAAAACTTTTTTTTGCAATAGAACAGTACCTATGTACTACGAAAAGAGCAAAAAGTACCCGAAATTCCGGGATTTGAAACCGGAATTCGGACGCATTTAACTGCTTTGCTACCTATCTTTCATCAGGCCGTTGAGGTTATCTCAGTGTTTCATCAAGTTTATTTTTGCCCTATCATCCACTTTGCAGTGTGATATTTCGGCAGCTGATTAAATTATTTTCTTCTACAGTTTCCCTAAGCTACGAGTCAGGCACGTCGTCTGCGGAGCGCACGGCGCTTCTGGGCGCCGCCAGTCAGCGGTCACTTCTCCTGAGCAGTGACCTACGCGATGAAGATACTTTACTCTGAAGAAATAGAAACTTAGAATAGTCTATAACTATTTATAAAATATACTACTTACTCAATCCAGTTAGACGGATCTGCAGAAATGTATTTCAATTTGATATACAGTCAAAACCGAATAGGTATAACGACATCGTTTATAACGTCAGCCCCCCGATTCAGAACAAAGTTATCGACCAATTCGGTTATTTTCTTTTATTTTTTTTTAAGATTTGTCATTCGCTATAATTAAAACGAACTTACTGAATCGGTCGATAACTTCGTTCTGAATCGGGGGGATCGTTTATAACAACCACATGGCAAGGTCCCGGCCGATGCCCTCATCATCATCATCATCCGTGCGGTTTATCCCGGTTGTGAACCCACACTGGTGTAGGGTCCCAGGGTCCGCCTTTCTTATTTTCTTGGCCCACTTCGCGCAGTCTTGTGCATCCTCAGTGGCCGACGCCCTATATAAACTAAAAGTAAACATACCGCCTATAACGACATAGGCTACAGCGACATCGCTCAAAACGAAACGAAACTGTCGATATTCATCGGCAATAACGACCAACCGTTTACTTGTTGCCTTAGATTTGATTTAATCTAAGCTTGTTGCAGCAAAACAGAACAATACGGACGATTAACCTACGGAAATACGGAATATTTTGACTATTTATTTATATTAGCTAGGTACATACTTTCTACCACCCGAACTTCCTCTGCGCTCTTTTCCTTGTAATTATTGCATGTTTCACGATTTATTTAGTGCGATAGTTGACAGTTGCATGAATTGAAAAGTTAATTTCAAAAGTTTTGGTTTAGATCGTTTGTTTACGCGTTACCATGTCGCAAAAAAAGAGGAATGGGTTTTAATATTGACAAAAAATACGTATGTAATATGACTATTTGTGTATAATGCTTATAAACTATCGGACATACTATAAATAAATATCCCTGGACATTATTCCACACAGCGCCATCTAGCCCCAAAGTATGCTAATTAAAGCTTGTGTTATGGGATACTAGACAACGGATAAACATACTTAAATACATTTTTTTTGGTAAATACATACTTATTATACATAGGAGACACCCAGACCAGTACAAACAGACATGTTCATGCACACAAATGTTTGTACTGTGCGGGGATCGAACCCGCGACCTCTGGTGTAGTAGCCAACTTCTTAACCATTACACCAAGTCGGTCGTAATAACATCTGAAATATACGGTCCCTTCAATGTCGTTATATCCGGTTTCAACTGTATGTGTATTGTTTATTTTTGTTATTAATAAAAAAAACTCACTAATAGAAAAACTTGTCTAGTCAATGTGATATTAAGTAGGTATTTATTTACTAAGTTAAAGATTTTAAAAGTTTTTAATAGATGTTTTTATTTAATACAGTGTTTTATTGCTGAATCTACTTAATTCGAAGAAAAGCGCAAAATAAAACAAGTACATAGTAGTAGATTTAAAAAATATTTATTATACATAGAGATCACTAACATTAACTTAGGCTTCCTTACACAGTAAAAATGGCTGTATGGCAATTTGGACATCAGAATCTAGTGGTAATTCATGGATATATTTAGAAAATGTGATGACAATCTTATAAATGCTCCTCTTGACCGATGAAATAAGGGCTGATTTAATTTTGATAGCCAATGCATCATTAAGTATGTGTTTCCTGTGTATTAAACCAGGCTTAGTTAATTTGTCAATGCTTTGTTTGAGATTTAACATTGCAGATATCACACGGGGTAAATCATTTTGAACAACACCATAGTTATCTTCCATCAGTGAGGCAGCTGCAATAAAAGCCAATCCTTCACAGGTCCACATCACAGGTTGAGCTTGCATCAAAAGAAATTTTAGTCTTGTGTCAGTGAGTTCTCCGAAGAAATAATGTATCCCAGGTTTTTGGCATAACTTTTGCAGAAAAACATTCAATTCTTCTTTAACAGCATTTGTAAATGTATCTTCAATCTTATTTTTATTGTGGTCCTTCATCTCTAGCAGTTGTGGGGACTGTGCCATATTTCTCATGTTAAAAGTAGACAAACCATAGTGAGGTGTGACATTCAACATGTTTCTATTAGCAACCTTTTCAATTTCAACTGGTTTTCCATCTCCATTGATGTTATCCAGTTCCTTGTTAAACTCATTGATGATTGTGAGACATTTTTCAAGCAAGTTAGTCCAGTTTCTGGGATGTCCTCCAGGTTGGGAGAGTGTGAAGATATGCTGGCGTCTTGTGAGGTCAGTCATTGCCAATATTCTTAAATCTTGTGCTCCAAGGTACCCATTAAACTGAAATCTTTGAGCTAGGGCATTGTGTAAAGTCAGGCTTGAAACTGACTCAATGGGGAATTTCATTGGCTCAGTGAGTACAATGTTGAATATAGTTCTCATGGCGTACACAGAAATCAAGAACAAGCTAGTGTATAACCACAAGCCGATCCAAATACCAGAACCAATAAGATTTAGTAAATTGTCTAGTGGTGGGTCTTCCAGAAACAATCCATATACATCAGATACAACACTTCTTGGTTTGTTACCCCATAAATAATAAAATATACTAAAATAAACTACAGGTGCAACTGAATTTCTGAACCCTGTTGACAGTATATTACTGATGGCCAACTTAATTTGTTGAAACTTGTCTTGATAAATGTGTGGAAACATAAGAACAGTAGTGCCAAATATATGAACATTTAAGAAATAATATAAGCCCATCCACATGCCACCAAATTGGAGAAACAAACTCTGTTCCATCAAACATTGTCCATCATAATTCTCACACTTTTTTTTCAGAATGTTGAAGTTGCTCTTGGCCAGAGAAGAATAAAGACTCATGGTGAAATATCCACTAAGAGCATACAACACACTAAAAGTTATGTTTTGGACAGAAAATATATTCAGAAACATGGAGAATCTTGTGAAATATTTAGGCATGGGCATCATGTAATAATTTCCGTAAATATATGCTTGGAAAAATGACACCATAGCTAAAAGGACAATATTGAATCCCATCTTCCAACCTAAAATATCTTGAATGGTGGATGAAACCCATGACAAGGGATGAAGAATATCAATTTGTATGAATAGAACGAGTACAACCGCAAGTATACTTTGTAAGCATAAATTCCATATAACAGCAACTATCAATCTCTGTGAAAATATTTCACTTTTCACTTCCATACCGGTAGATGCAGTGAGGTTATGTTCAAGAAAATACGCTATGCAACATCAATATGTTTTAGTCCAAAAAGTACCTTCAACTTTTATGTTAAAAAAGTTTCAAGAAACACATTTATTAGTGTACAGTTTGCTTTCAATTATCCATTTGCTTGATTGAATAGCTGTTCTTTCTTCTAAAGTTCTAACGGTCGCTCTCTCTTTAATTTTTTGTACATTCTAGCGCTCTAACATTTCGAGCTGTCAAGTGTCAACAACAATGACAGACAGACGTCAAGTTTTTTTTTAAATCTTTTATTGGCTACGGATGGAGCCACTTTCAGCCATTCTTTATGCATTCATGGGTAAACCTAAGTTTACAGACTGCTCCATGTTGATGCACACACACACAACAATCAGTTTTTTTAGCAAAAATACAAGCTATACACGTATGTAAGTGCGGCCCATGGTTGTAGGCGGTGGTTGGACCACTGTGTTGTATGATACAATACAACTTGAATCAAACTTGGCCTGGCCGACTGTTGCTGAAGTGGAAGTTATAGATGAAGTATTCGTGTCGCATCACTTACCTTTAACCGACTGGACCGATTCATCTCTTGCGTCCAGCTATACCCGTGACGCTACTGTACGTGTCCCGTCTACATTACTTAATAAAGGTAGAGGAGATCGTAGAGTACATGCGAATTAAGTCCAAATTCACTTCGGTTGGAGTCCCGCCTTAATGTAAGTTTTAACTCATTTGTGGTGAGGGTTCCCACTGAACATCTTTCGACCTTCATGAAAAAAGAGTTCTGGCCGAAAGGTGTCCTGTATCGGCGGTTCGAGGGCGGCTACCGGGCACCAGCTTGCGTCACACGTCGCCTGTTCTTACGAGTGATACGTGTAAATTTCATAAGTAGTTTTATTGTTTATTAAATATGTATGTTAGTCTCTAAGTTATTTATTATGTGAGCCAATTATATTTTGTAACATCTGAAAATTTAATTTTGTAGGCTGAAATAAATGATATATTAATTATTATTTAACTGCTAAATGCGACTTCAATATTGTCAGACTGAAGTTGCCGATGCGTGACTTGAATGTTAACTCAGTAGTTTGGGGCGAAAGAGACGTTGTTCAAAGAGTAAAGTACCATGAGCACTGTCATAACATGTTTTGCGAGATTGATTTCCCCTCTGAGTTTATGCAATGTGGTCGCGGGTTGTGCAATTTTGAGGAGCACAAGCTAGTGCTGAATAGGCTTTATGAAAGCATTATCTATGCCCTAGGTGACGCTGCTAGCAAAACAAAGAAGCGACCTTGTACTAAGCCAAACGAAGCGGTCGAATTTATGATGATATGTGCGAATCTAAGTCGTTTGAAATGGTGTCAGCGTAACCAAGACCAATAATAATGGACGTTCTGGCTAAACGCCGATCTGCAAATGATTTTAAGGGATTCTGGAAGGCTACTAGGAGGTGTGACATAAGGCCTGACCTCCCGGTGAGTGGGGGCGGGGGGTGATTCGAAGCAAATTGCCATTGAATCGGTAAGCCAAGGAGAGGCACCGCTGTTGCACGTTACGACAACCCAAAAAGAATGGCTTATAAGAAAATGACCGGCGGTAAATCTCCTGGTCATGACGGTATTAGTATGCATAAGTCACTCTTACTTGCCCCATAAACCTTATAAAAAATCATAGTCGTGCCCATTGTGAAGGATAGGACTGGCGATATCTCGGACAGGGGAAACTACCGTCCTATCTCATTATTGGACAGTGTGCATTCTGAACTGTAAAAATACTCTAACATTCATGATGCTCAGCAATCTGTGCCTAGTTCGGGTTTCGGTCTGGACTCTACTGAAAGCGCTATAATAAATCTTATGCATACTGTTCAAAATTATACTAATCGTGTAATCGTGGAACGCCGGCCGTTCAGGCCGCCAGGAAGCAAGCGTATTGGTGTCGTATGATGTGCTTTGGAAGAAACTCGCGAGCCGGGGTGTACCGGATGAAATGCAAAATTTGGTATGCCAACCAAACTAATCATGTTAGGTGGGCGGATTCCATATCGGATGCATATGTTTTTGAGTGCGGAGTGAGGCAGGGGGTCTTACGTCTCCCAAGCTCTTCAACATATATGTAGACGAGCTCATAGGCGGGCTGAGCAGCATGCGCGTTAGATGTCGTATAGATGGCATTAGCGTTAACAATATAAGCTATGCGGATGACATGGTGCTGCTCAGCCCCTTGGTGAGGGGCCTTTGTGAGATGCTGCTTGTTTGTGAGGCAAATGCGGCTAACCATGGGCTTACTTACAATGAAATAAGCTGTCTTAAAGTCTGAATACATGGTATTTGAGGCCGCTGGAAGATGTGCCCTTAATATTGGTAACAATATTACGCTCAATGGCATGCACATCAATCGAGTAGAGAGTTTTAAATATTTGGGCCACGTTATAACCAGCGACCTCAAAGACGATGCGGACATCGAGAGGCAGCGCAGGGCCCTGGCGATAAGAAGAGGTAACATGTTAGTTCGCAGGTTTTTAGGTGAACGGAGGAGGTAAAAATTACGCTTTTTAAATCATATTGCCAGGGCATGTACACCGGAAACCTGTGGGCCAGGCACACCAAAAGGTCGCTGTAGTTGAGGCACTTTGAATGCAGTACAATAATATCTTTAGGATGATGTTGGTACTGACGTTTTTGTAGTGCTTCTGGGATGTTCGAGGAATATCAGACTGATGGCTTTGAAGCCATTTTACGCAAAAACACCAACTCTCTAATCAATAGAGTAAGGAACGAAACCTGTGGGCCAGGCACACCAAAAGGTCGCTGTAGTTGAGGCACTTTGAATGCAGTACAATAATGTCTTTAGGATGATGTTGTTACTGACGTTTTTGTAGTGCTTCTGGGATGTTCGAGGAATATCAAACTGATGGCTTTGAAGCCATTTTACGCAAAATCACCAACTCTCTAATCAATAAAGTAAGGAACAGTCCCAACATTGGCGGATAGGTTCACATTGCGGCTATGGAGACGCCTTGTCCGGAGAGTGATCGTCACGGGTATTTATCCTCTCCCTTGATGGTAATGCTTGGTTCATGTGAGGTATAACTACGTGTTTACTTTGCTGGGTTACTTTACTGGTGATAATTTTAAGTCACTTTACTAACACAAATATGGATCTTTGGTCTGAAATAAAGATATATAGGCACCCCTCAGAATAGACAAGGGATCCCTGCCTATATCAGAGTCATCATTGGGATCCACGGCGCCGAGGGATGACTGAGTACATACTCAGGATCATATCATATAGAACATAGATGTAGCTGGTAGATGGGCGTGGATTGTCGGGTTAGGAAGAAAACCTGAAAACACAATCACACAACAGACACACCACAAAATACTACTAAGTTTATATTGTATTCTAGGGCTTAACAGCCACTTATTGTCTTATCTAAATGAACACATAACAATCCACCGAATGCGTAACTTTTTCATCTCTGGATTCACTTCGATTGTTCCGTGTTCTCGACCTCCATGATGTCTCGCTAGTTTTCGCTGTTTTGAGAGAGCCAAATCCAAATCCAAATCTATCATTGTCCGCTCTAAAATAATTGAGGCGCCGTCACGGCCAGACTGACATTCGCACGTCCTCGGGCTAGTCCTCGTGACAGCTCACCTTTTCTCCCAGTTCCACTCTTTTCAAGCTCGTCCATACCTGACACACCAGGAAAACAATTAATCACATAACACACACATAGTACTTACACACAACTCACAGGCAACACCACTGAGCATCCCTTCAACCAGCCACCGCTTCAACGGTGACGTGGACGAACCGGATCTCATTGAGCGCCTTATTACACTGTCCTGACCGCCTCTCATAGGCTTAAGGACTAAACTGCCTCTCGTAGGCCTCAATACCACACTGCCTCTCGTAGGCCTCAATACCACACTGCCTCTCGTAGGCCTCAATACCACACTGCCTCTCGTAGGCCAGTCACGTGAGTCAGTCATTCCAGGTCAGTAACGCTGATCAGAGACATCGACCAATATCCCTAAACCAGTCAGTCAGTAACGCTGATCAGAGACATCGACCCAATACAAGCCAGTCGCTAAACCAGTTGGTCAGTCCAGGTCAGTAACACTGGTCAGAGACATCGATCAATATAAGCAAGTCCCTAAACCAGTTAGTCAGTCCAGGTCAGTAACACTGGTCAGAGACATGGACCAATATAAGCCAGTCCCCAAACCAGTTAGTCAGTCCAGGTCAGTAACACTGGTCAGAGACATCGACCAATATACGAGTAAGCCAGTCCCTAAACATGTTGGCTCACATAAAATTCTAAATCCTATTTTTTGTCTTACTACCGATGTGTGTTCATAATAATCACTCTTCATAATTAGATTTTTCATACTTTGTTTATTCATAATTTTTTATTACTACCAACGGAGCTTATAACAGTTAGTGATCATATTTTTTTTATTAATACTGTTACTACCAATAATCGCAGCTCATCCGCTACCTAGAGGATCACTCTCTCATTCACGACCGTCAGTACGGCTTCCGACCAAAACGGTCTACGGGTGATCTTCTAGCGTACGTAACACACATCTGGGGGGAGGCTATGGACAAGCATGGGGAATCTTTGGCCGTCAGCCTTGACATTGCCAAAGCTTTCGACCGTGTATGGCATCGTTCGCTTCTTTCCAAGCTTCCGGCATATGGTCTGCCACCTCGCCTATGCGACTTCTGGAGGGACGTAGAATTCGTGTCCTTTGCGATGGTCAAAAATCACGCTTTCTCCAGATTAATGCCGGAGTGCCGCAGGGCTCCGTCTTGTCGCCGACGTTGTTTCTTCTGCATATCAATGACATGTTATCTCTTGATAATATTCATTGCTATGCGGATGATAGCACGGTCTACGCGCGATATTTCGAGCGCCCTGGGGCAAAGCAGACTGACATCGAGGAGAAGAGGCGAAGTCTTGTTGTTGAGCTTGACGGAGTGTTGGACCGCATTTCAGAATGGGGTGCATGCAATCTTGTCGAGTTCAATGCCAAGAAAACGCAGGTGTGTGCATTCACAGCAAAGGCGTCGCCTTTCCTTTCCCATCCCACTCTTCAGAGCACCCCACTACCGATTAAGGATAGCCTAAACATCCTTGGCATGGATGTTCGTAGCAACCTAAACCAGCGGGACTACATTGAGAGCGTCATTAGAACTGCATCCCGTAAACTCGGAGTCCTGAACAGAGTGAGACGATTCTTCACGCCTGAGCAGCTCTGTCTCTTGTATAAGACACAAGTTGCTCGTGTGTGGAATACTGCTCTCATCTCTGGGACGGTTCCGCTAAGTACCTACTCGAAGCTCTTGACAGGTTGCAGCGGCGTGCTATCCGTATTATTGGAAACCCAGAGGCAACTTTGACCCTTGAGCCTCTCCAATTGCGTAGAGACATTGCCAGGCTAAGTGTTCTCTATCGCTTCTACAATGGGGAATGCTCTGACGAGTTATTCCAGCTTATCCCACCCTCACCTTTCCACTCCCGTACCACGCGTGCTGGACTACGGCGTCACCCACACACAATTCAACATTTGTTGGCCCGAACTAAAAGGTTCGGTGACTCGTTTCTTTGTCGTACCATCCAGACGTGTAACGCTCTTCCAGCACATGTGTTTCCTTCCTCTTATAGTCCCGGGTTCTTCAAGCGGGGCGTGAAAAGGCATTTCTGCAGGCCTTCAAGGTGAGGATGGCCAGCCCAGTGATTCGTTTGAATGACTGGGCTTGTCAACCTCATATCTGGACCTCACGACCGCTTTCCATCAGGTGGAGTGAGGTCATCTTGACGGGCAATATAAAAAAAAAAAAAAACAGTTTAAATTTATTCGACCTTCGACCAAAAATAAGAGGGTTTTTATAAGTTTGACGTATCTGTCGGTGTGTCTGTCTACTTTTCTATCAAAAATTAGTTTCTGGCGCTTCGCCGGCCGCTACCGCGGCACGCTCGCTTCACTCGCTCGGCTCGCGCGTTGTTGGGGTTACAGTTCTAACCTAACCTAACCTATTTGTCTGGTAGCGTCTCATTTCTGGTATCAATTTGATTTATAGTGGAGTCGCATTTTTAACTTAACTTACTTTTGTATCAAAACGACACGGTTGGCGTAGTGCGCTGTAGCACGGTTTCTCGCCTCGGTTTCCGTAGTGTCCCGGGTTCGATTCCCGGTCGGGTCAATTCAGGAAACGATCTTTTCTGAATTGACTCGGGTCTGGGTGTGCTGGGAGACGCCCCTGGCTTATTTCCTTGTGTGATACCTCGTAACACAGGGATATTAATCCCTACTTCGAGATCATTACAGGAGGTGTGTTGTCTGGCGCACATTTATTTATTTATTTATTTATATTAGTTTCTGGCACTTCGCCAGTCGCTGCCGGGGGACGCTCGCTTCGCTCGCTCGGCTCGCGCGTTGTTAGGGTCACAGTTCTAACCTTTTTTTTTTTTTTTATCGTGGGGAAATCCTCATGGATACCTCGTCGCTCGGGGGAACGACGAGGTTATGTCGGACTTCTACCGACTAAAACCCCACGGTACTCGACCTCAACACTTCAGCGGCGAGGCGGGGGCCCTAAAAAGTTTCGCAACGCCCCGCCGCCAGTGTTTCCCCGTATTGGGGCCCCCTCCAGCCGACCCCCCAATGAAGGGGGGAGGCCGAGGAAGTACCTGGAGCACGCAGGTACTTCCGCCGTCGGGGTGAAAGCCGTGCATTGCGGGCAAAAGCACCCCCGTACTCAAGCCCGCTGGCTCCCACCGTACGCGGACCCTACTAGGTCCGCAACCACGATCCACCTAAAAGGTGGATCCGCTGCCACATCTGACGGTGCGGCCCCGCCGAGCCGCAGTGCACAGGGGGGGCCAGCCGCGGATCACTGACCCCCTCCAAACGGTTGTGCACCGCGGCTCCCACCTCGCGCCCTAAGGCGCTGCGCCCGTGGGCGCCATTTTGGGCGGGCAGTGGTAGCACCATACCACCACCACGCCCACCACTTCTGGTAGCATTCATTCATTCATTCATTTATTTATTCAAAGTCAACAAAAGGACCATTAATACATAAAAATTAATACATAAAACAAAGATTCCATAACATCAAGCATCTCGTTTCTGGTAGCAATTTGATTTTCAGTGGAGCCGGAGGAATATATTAGTATAAAACAAATGTATGAATAAAGACATTATGATTTTCAATAATATGGGTAAAAACACCTAGGATTAAGAAAATTATAAAAACAAATATTAGAATAAAACACATTTATGACTATTATAGTTATTTATTCGAATGATTATGAGCTTCGATCATTAGTTTAAACAAATATATGAAAACAAATGTTAGTAAAAACTAAGTGTTTTATTAGCGATATTATGCATTTCAATGATTATAGATTTTAATATTTAGTTTTATATTTTTTATGAAGAATGATTTTAAATGATATGAGAAATATTTTCGTACCTCCGATGATAGGAGTTGAAAAGTTATGTAAGACAATGCGCACCCCCCTAAGTCACTTACTTCGCATGTAGATAGGCCGTAAGGACATCGAACAAAATAAGGCAGCCCCTTAACCTACTACAAATACACTCAAAAACGTATTATTCACCTAAAATGTAACCACACAATGTATTATAAATAAACCATCTAGTACAACAATTCAGTACTTACCTACGGTTCCTCGCATTCAGAGGCAGAGAGCTGAATATCATGACAGATTAGCTCATCATCATCATTGGATGAAATCCCCTCCATTTCTTCGTGACTTTGGCTCGCCGTCTCGGCCTCCTCCTCATAATAAGTTAAAGAAGTGGCTGTGTCAACCAAGTCATCGCAGCTATTGGGCACGTAAGAGCATTTTTGTAACTTCGGTTCGACCCATCAATATTCCGCTGTTTATGTTAATCTTGCTCTAACACTCGTTGTGACAAGAGGACGCCTTAACCACCTAAATCACTTAGAACAGCCTATTGGCGCAACAACCAATTCACTCTATGTGAAACTATCATTATCTAATGTAACGATAACCTATCCTTTCTCGAACTATACGATGTGGACGCAAATAAACCAAAGTTCACTAGTACAAAGTTAGTTTTGCTCTGTCGTTGCACGCCGTCCCTTGATACAGATGTCAGCAAGCATCCACAAAATACTTCACAAAACAAAATAAACAGATGATATTTCCTTTTCAGCATGGTTCAATTCTACAATCAACAGGTAAATATTTTTCTAACTAAGAATCGCCCGAATATACGTCAGTTAAATATTCGCTCACAAACGCTCCACTCAGGTAACTGCAAGTACTGCAACCGACTGTCTAACAGATTGTAAGCCAAGCGGCTGGTAGTAGGCGATCCCCGCACGCAAACACAATGGAGTGACAGTGGCCTGCCAAACATCCTATCCTATGTAATTGAGTGTGATTATTTTACTTGCTACATTTTATAAAGGCGTAATCGTAAATTAAAAGGGGTTTTATAGCTACAAGACCGTGGCACTGAATCCGTGGTTAATCATAAAACCAAATTTATCACACTTTCATTCAAAATGCATTGGCTGTTGCATGCCAACACGACGGGACACAAATGACCCGCCTCACTCAAACCCTGCCACCTTCCTGCACCTGCGATTCACAACAAAGAAAGTTAGAGTTTGAGTTTTAGAAACATTGTGCACGCTACAGCTTCTATGTTACAACATACATCAATTAGGGTGGTAACATCCGTTTAGCAGTGATGGACCCTGTGCTCATAGAGGATACATTGAGAGCGCTGGAACAGTAATGCGCTGATGGGTCCCGTGCTCTCCAGAAGACCCCTGCAGCACCTGCAATTGACATCATGTGACACAGCTCCGAGCACACATGCCTTTGAGCTATCTCCAAATGGACAATAATATTTTAGACAATTTGCTAGGCAGTCTTCATATATTTTGAAACTCTATCTACTTGGATTGCACCCATGCAATATTCAAAGAACCGCAAACAAATTCGTAAGATTACTTTACGGATCATCAAATCAAACAGTTTATCAAAAGAATTGTTTGGTCTTGTGGAATTTTGCCCTTTGTATCGTAATCATTTCTCATTTAAGTTAAGTTTATTCCGAAAGCCACACATTTCACATTATATCTAAGGACCCTTGACCCTTGCTATTCCAATAAAAATTGTTATTTAGCACAAATAACTATTCCTATCATTGAAACAAGGTTAAGTTACACTTTCCAGAGCCGCTTCAAGGCCAATGCAATAACCAATGAATCAGAGCAGAGAGAGCCGTCCAAAGGTGGTCCCAAGAGCACCGCTTCACTCCATTAAGGAACAAATGCAAGCAAGCGTCTTGCAACTTGACTGCTAAAGACCTGCAAATATCACTTGATACGGAACGGGCTCACCAGATCCAGACGCTGCAACTATTCCCCTCTCCCCGTTGACCCACGCTCAAACACATGGAATTCCCTCCTTGGCAGTCGCTGGCGCTCGCTCCGTGAAGTAAGAAGTCCCGGCTGACCACCCACGAAGCAGCATAGATGGCAGCAAAGGATACCCTTACCCAGATACCCTTTTCTAGGGAGGTTTTTTCTTCCTTCCTCATGATTACCCTTCGCATCCCACTTCTGTTATAGGCAATGCGTATTTTTTTATCTCTGAATTCACTTCGATTCTTCCGTGTTCTCGACCTCCATGATGTCTCGCTAGCTTCCGGTGTTTTGACAGAGCGGACCGCGTTCCAAATCTATCATTGTCCGCTCTAAAATAATTGAGGCGCCGTCAGAGTCATTTTATATTATTATTATAAAATGGCAGCACTGGTCAGCTGTCATGTCAAACTTAATGATTTAATTTGTTATATATTATCTGTGCTGATAGGCTGTATGTATGTATATTATTTATCGTCTGGTGACTGCGAGGACGTGCTAGCAATAAATTTTCCGAGTTTTCTGCTTTTTCACTATTTAATTCTTGTATCTAGATGATGACTTGATAATTCCGAGTGAAATTGTTTTGGTGCTTTAACAGAAATTACAAATTAGTGTGTTTTACATAGTTTAACAAGTCGCCAATTTTGTGCCCTACATTTTTTGGAGTTTTTACTCTAATGGAAGAAAGTGGTGTACCCACAGTGACTTAGACTTCGTTAGTGATGGAATACATTTCGTTTTTCTGTAGTTTTTCAGCGGATTGAGAGACACTGTAATGTATACGTTAGTAGAGATAGTATTCAGTATAGGGGTGCTTGTCACCCTGGTTTCAGTTCTCTCACTATGTGTTTGTGGCTGCAAAAACTCTAATCAGAAGTGAGTATAAATATTATGTATTCGCTGTGTAACACATTGATACTAGAGTTTTGTTTCTTTGACATACAGGCACTTAATTGAATAGAAAATAATATTGTAAACACACCTACATGGCCTTAGTTTAGTAAGAAGTTTTGGTCAATCGTCTTGATTGTGAATATATATTTGGCAGTGTTTCTTCTGAAAAAAAAACTGAAGTGTTTTTATCGTCAAACTAACTGAATAATTTCTTATGAAGTTGTGGATGAAGTGAAATATCATTTATTACAACTCCAATACTTATTGAAATTGATTTCAATTAATAAAGTGTAGTAAGTATTCACAAACAGGTAATCATTTAACCTTAGACAAGAAGCAGTTAAGAAGTAATTTCATTGTCTCATAGTTAGAAGTCACAGACAGGACTATTTGCATTCTAATTATTAATATTTTATAGTGCATTCAGTATTTTTAATTATAGTTAAAATGTCATCTTAGTCTGTAGAAGTAATTACCTGTAGTATTTATCACTTGTTCGTGACATCCTGAGTAACAAACAAAATGAAAAAGGATTTCATCTTATGTATTTAAAGTAACTTGGTTTAAATTAAAAGGTATTACTTATATAGGGTAAAAATATCTTACCTTTGCTATATTTCAAACATTAGGTATCATATTTATAAATAAAATGTGAGTCAAAATTAAACAATAAATAATATTTTTGTTTAATTTAACAGAAGTGAGTTGGTGGGTACAGCTGGTGTGGTCAAAATCCGTTTTGATGAAGAAGTACCGTCTCCAGCTCCCACCACTCCCGGCTCTATCAAGCGGTTTGTTCTAGACGTAGCATGTCTTAGACATACCTAACCCTTGGGCTAAATGTTACTCACTCAATGTCTAATTAACATTTATCACTAGAATGTGGAATGTTGTAGAAATATTAATCTATCTAACATTTATTCATTAACACTATTAACAAATGGTTAACTTAATTATGGTTGTTTATCAGTTAGAGTGTCCCAAAGGTAGTGCAGGACATAGCCGAATTTTCGAAGGCATTTTATATGGAAAAGTTACTTAAAAAAGTTTTGATCGATTTCATACGGAAAAAGACATAAGCCGAATTTTCGAATGCAATTTGTATGAGGCCGAGGCTTGTAATTTTTTTCATAATTTTTATATAGAACATTAATTTAGACAAAATGCAAATATCCCGGGAACGTGGTCGGCATAGATATGTGGAAGGGGGGTAGCCAAAAAAAAACTCAGTTGTGAAAAGACATAAATTCGGTTAGGTTAGGTTATAACTGCCACCAAAAAACGCCAGGGAAGAATATTTTGAAAATAATTTTGTATGAAAAAAATACAAACTCACTGGACCGTTTTTTATTAGTTCTTTCTTTATGTACCGTGTTAATTACTTTGGGATTCATCATTGGAGAGTGAAATAGTTTAATTTCTATCGAGGGACTAAAGGAAGCCCTATTATACCAGAGGTGAGTCAATGTAACCAAGGGTATATTAAGTTGGCGTTCGTCTCGAGGTGCAAACTGTACTTTTTACTTTGAGTACAAAAAAAAATTCATTTCAGTACAAAAACATTTAATAAATATTACTTAATCAAATAAAAATCACAAAAGATTTAAAACACATGGCACCACCTTCTTTTCGGACAAACCATGGAACTAAAACTCTAAACATTTTTGTAATGAAGATGGTCCACACTCCACAGATAATTGTTTATTTACTGGCTGTTTGAGTTTGTGTAGATGTCACATGATAAAAGTAAAAGAACTAATTACTTTTAACTCTCTAACTAGATTCTAAAGTGGTCACTTTAGTCCCGCTTCGTAGTTCTTATTTACATTTATGTCTTCATTTGGGAAAATCATGAATCATGATACATTAAAGTAACAACATAGCAATAACAATGTAAAAAAAATCAAAACACATCGTAAGTATTATAAAAACAACACAATATATAAAACGAAATGAATGCACACCTGAACAAGACGCTTGTTAAAATTTTTGTTTTTTGAAAATAATTCGCCACATTTTAAAGCATAATCTTTGCTTGACTTCTTAATTTTTTATTACGTAGACTCGGCAATACCATTTTTGTATCTGTCTCATGTGGAGCAGACACAAGGCTGCAACAGCGCAAGCTTTGACGTTTAACGTCTGTCGCTGTCGGCTGTCGGTAGCCGACAGGTGACTTTGAAGTGATTGATTGGCCGAAAGCATCGCCCTCCCGCGTCCCGCGCACCATCAGGAGGGTCGACTTTATGGCGGTCAAGCTACGGTGGAAATAAAATTTTCCTAAAATCTTAAATATCTCAGAAACGGTGCGTCGTACCCAAAAAATAATGAATTTTCGGCCCTCTTTTAAATCCCAGAAGGGTGCTCGGGCAATCGGGTCCATATATCTAACCTTCAAAAACGGTCAAGTGTGAGTTGGTAATTTTTTCATAGTAAATAATCGAAAAAAATATTTAAGTCCTAGCTACATACAAAACGCTCACAAATTTAGGCTATGTCACTGCGCACCCTTTGCAACACAAGGTAGATCAAAACTGAAAAAGTCCCAGCTTCATACAAATTGCTTTTGAAAATTCGGCTGTCTCTTTTTCATATAAAATCACTCATACTGCTAGAAATAAATCCAATTTTTTTCAAAAAAAATCACGAATTAGTTTAACGTCTTTTTGGACATTTTGTGGAAAAAAAAACAAGTGTAAATTTTAGTGCACCCCCTTTGCGACACCCGGACCAGTTTTATCAAAATAGGTTACATTTATGTCTTGTTTATTTGAGAGTTGTTATAAAGAATTAAAAAATGCAATGTTCCATTATCTTTAAGTTTATAAAACTCAAACAATCTGGTTTTCACTAACCTTTAATGGCGCATGAAAGACCTATATTAATTCATTTCTCAAATGGAAAATTTATTCAAAATCATACAAGTGTTGACCTTTTTACTGATGTCTGATTGATTATTATCTAAACCCTATATTATCTAAGATGTAAAATAATACTTAATCAAAAACGTTGCAAAATAATGCTTTACGACAGCAAGCTAGCAGAGTAAGCTAAGTATTGCTACCGTTGTATCAGCCTTATTAATGATACGGTGCCCCATGGCAACAAATGCATGGAATGCGTTAAGAAAATTCTTAACCCTTCATTAGGCCTTTCATCAAATTTGGATCGAGTGGTTTTCAAATACATACTCTAACACTAAAAAGAGTCTCATAACATTTTGAAGTATAAATTCTACAATATGCTGTTTATTGGCATATTATTTATTACTTAGACATTTGAAAGAAATATATCCAATTGAAAACCTTTTTTTTTATTTTTAAATCAAATTAGAGTTTGGATAGTTCTTTAAAATACACTTATCATTTGTACTTGTAGCATGATTATTATTCAATTTAAGTTAATATTATATTATGTAAAATTTAAAAAGTAAAGCTTGTTTTTATTAACTTGTAACAATGTGTTAATAAAAATTTGGTTTTAAGGGCATCAACACAAAACAGTCAAAGGAGTTTGCCTGAAATCCCTCATCCCGTAGGCAGACATGACAGTGGAGACACAGCATCTGAAATATATGCTACAGTGAACTTGGATGAAGGTGAGTGAGCACTTGATCATTGAATTAGTATTCTTTAAAAAGCAGTAAAAAAGACTTACTCAGATATTATGAAGTACCAAAATACAGACACTTTTTGTTCGTTTGTGTTGTTCAAGCATTACATATTACAAACAAATTAAATTATGATAAATTATTATCCTTAAAGAAAAGGAACTATATTTTTTTATCATAGCTCTGGACTTCTGTGTAAGACCAAATCCACAATGAACACTTATTGTAAGTCACATGCGATATCTAGTGAAAAAGGAATATAAATTAAAGTATATGAAAACATAAATCATAATGTAATGAAGATACAGGCTGATCTTTTTTTACTGCAGGTTGTGGATAAATTACTTCAGTCTGCTGCCATTTATCATTAAGCATTTTAGAATCTTAATAAGCAACACGATGGCGCAATAATACAAAGTTGTTGTGTTTTTCTTATTCCAAATTACGTCTCTGATATCGGACGAGAGAGTATCGTTTTTTACCTATGCAGTTTTAGTATAAAACATGTCAAAATAGGACTCGGAATCTCCTTTCAGAATTTTATTATATTTGCTATTCCCTGTGCTGTAAATTTGGTCTCCTGCGCCTAGTTAAAAAATCAAACTGTACCTATAGCTTGGATAATACGGAAAAAATCGCCTGTTCTAAAGCTAAATCCAATTGAATCCTAACATATAAGTATACTTTTAACTAGCTAGCTACTGGATCGTGAATTAGTTTGAATTATTCTTACAGTCGTAGATTGAATGACGCAATGATATTATGAGTAAACCGAGATGATCAAGTCCTCGCGCTATAACACTCAAGCAAGGCAATTAATTAACTGAAGGAAAACAATAGTCAAAAGTCGCCACAATTGTTCAAACTTTATCCCGTCAACAATTTGTCGTATTGAGTCAATATCAAAGTATTTATCAATTTAATCCGCTAAGTGCTAAAACCGCTCGCCCGTCAGTCAGGAGACTCTGGGTTCACAGCCCAGGCTGGGCAATGTGTTTCCGGAACGTGTCCCGGGTTTCTTATCATCATTACTTGATGTCAAATATAGAGTTTTTTCCCTACAGTGAGACAGTAAAGCTATCTATACTAATATTATAAAAAGGTTAGCGTTTGTGAGTTTGTATGTTTGAGGCAGAAACTACCGACTGATTTCAAAAATTCTTTCACTGTTAAAAAGCTACATTATCCTTGATTGCTATAGGCATATACGAGGAGCATGCCAGAAGAAATTAGATACTCAAAAATTATAAAATTTATTCTTTATTACAAGTATCGATCTTTTCGAAGTATTCGAAGTATTCACCCTGAGCACGTATACACTTTTCCATACGTTTGAACCAATTGGAAAATACCTGTGACCACTCTTCTTTAGACACCTCAGAAATCACGAAATTATAGGCTGCTGCAGTGCATCTTCTTTGCTTTCAAACCACTTCCCCTTTAGTTTGTCTTAAATTTTTGGAAACAGGTAAAAATCACAAGGCGCTAGGTCAAGGGAATATGGTAGGTGAGGAAGGATTGACAAATTTTTTGAGTTGAAAAAGTCAGGTGTTCTGGCAGACGTGTGCGGTGGTGCCGCGCATTGTCGTAGTGCCAGAGAAGGTGCCGGATTCCTCACTTCGGTCGCTTGTCAAACCAAGCTGATATTACTGTTGGAGCACAAACTGTCACATACCATTCAGAGTTCACCGTTCTTTGATCCTCTAGCACTACAGTAGCAATATGACCCGTTTTGCAGAAAAACGAGGCGACCATTTGTTTCTGTGCGCTTCGTGCACGGCGACACTTTGTTGGAGTTAATTCATCTTTAAAACATACAGTCGACTGTCGCTTTGTTTCGGGATCATAGTTATATAGCCATATTTTTTTCTCGCCGCTTTCGAATTTATCTATCATGAATAGGCGACAATCCTCCCGACGGTCTTTCTGCCCATCGGTAAGTTTTTCCCAGTTCTCGCTCTAGCTCTACATACTTAATTCGTCGGTTTTCGCGAATAAGTTTTTCGACTGCACGAACGTTTTCTTGTGTGACCGCGCTTGGCGGCCGACCTGTCTTCGCTTCATCTTCGAGACATCCTCGTCCTCTTTTAAATTCAGCAAACCAATTAAATATTATTAATTAAATACTGTTGCTCGTGAACAAGCAGACTCACCAAAAGTAGTAGCCAAAAGTTCAAAACATTCTTGAGGCTTTAAATCTTTTTTATAGTCATAATAAATCATAGCGCGACAATCACGTCGACTGAGCTCCATTGCTGCAAGCGGATTCCCGCCAGCCAGATTCTCGGAAAAATGATGCTCATATTTCAAAAACAACCAGCCTATAAGATGGTCTCAAACTTGCCAGTGTCAATCAAATGAGTAAATAGTATCTTACTTCTTTTGGCATGCCCCGTATTTGTTTTTAAATTACCTAATTAGTTTCCATGTCATAAAAATTTAGTTCACGCGGGTGAATCCGCAGGCGGAAAGCTAGTAGTGTAGTCTAATAAAGTCGAAATATGCCTTTTGTGTAAGGATGCCGCATAAAGGATTATCAAATAATAGAAAATCAATCATGACACTTCTATAATCAATTAAGGATTAAAAAGATAACAGCTCGGATATTGCTATGATCACAAAACCTTACTAAAATTAGGGGACAGAGCGAATTTTACATTATAAAAATACGTAACGTAATTAAAGAGTTAAAATATTGGTAGTACCTCAATACTAAATTATTTATTGCTTTTAAGGGTGATTTTCCACCAGTAATGTGCTATGATGCTACGTTGTTGTGGATGAGTTGTTCCACCAGTCATATTCATCGGTTTACTTACACATGGCACTGGTGGAAACGGGTTCTACAAGCATGCGTGCTGTGCGTGTCTTCTTTACTGTCAATATATCCCATAGCTCGAGCTGCGAATCTTCCTCGCACAGCTACATTGCGGCAGCGCATCTTCATAGCACATCTTACTCACTCCGTCACATGGCATAGCATCAGTGGAAACGTTCTAATAGTATAACAGCTTGCACATCCTCGCAGCATCACTCTGACTAGAAACGGTTAGCAGCAAATGTAGCTTAACAATTTTGTAAAGTCAATCACGAGCGTCTTCATTCAAAGCTAAGAGAGCTTAGACGTTCGCGTTAGTGTTAAGAGGTTCTAGCTTTGGTTGGCTGTAGCTGTAACATTTGAACCTGAAAGAACAAGAGATTTTTAATTGTAATTGTAAAACCTACAAAAAGGGACACTGGGGATTTAGAGAAAAAGCATTTCTACGGAGCGATTATTTTGTTTTGTTTTTTTTGGTCTTATTTTACACAATAAATTATTTTCGTTTGATGTGTTTGAAAACTTTTGAATGAGAAAAACAAATTGGCACTTACATAAATAATTCATTTTGAAATTCAGAAAAGAAAAAGCGGATTGTAATGGCATACATTATTATATTGGGGTATTTTTAATGGGTTCAAATAATGACATTGAGATAGGTGTACTATAATAGCATAGTTTTACATCATTATGCTGATTATGCCATTCCATTTTCCTTCCAGTTTTAATAATCACACGGTATGTATTGGTATTAGTGTTTACATGCATTTTTTTTTATTTCACTTATTGTATATTGTTCACAGGAAACAAAGCGATCGCGACGGCATCTACTAGCCGGGATCATCCATACGAGCGAGCTTATTCTAAAGTGCAGAACGAAGCGCATAATGTGTTAGTAAACGATTTTATTAAGATTATTATTGCCTCAGCTCAAATCTTTCTCATATTTTCAAAAAACAGTTTTTTTTGCGGTGGGACATTTCCTTATAACCCAACGTGGCAGGTATCTGTAGTAATCTGTACGAGTTGGAGATTGTGAAATAATATTTTTTATTGTTTGCAGCACTGTTGAAATCACACCCGATCAAATATCAGAAAATGAAATCCAAATTGATGAAAGGGATGCAACTATTTCAAATCCAGGTAAGCGGCTTGTATTTGCATAATATGTTTGATGATAAAATAATAATAATAATCGTTATAAGTGGCTCAGGAAAGGCTTTATGAAAATCTGCTACGTGAAGTGACTACAATGTTTCTTACCCTATCACTGAGCCGACCAGAATGCTAAGTGCGGCTTTTATTAGGTTAGTCTCACCTAGCGCTGAAATGTGTTATTCGGAGAACGACTGCAGATCGCGGATAGTCGTTTTCATTATTATTATAGGAGCCTACCAGTAACTATTAAGGCCTGCGCAGACGAGGGACTATCCCGGAGGTACTTTCTTTTCCACCAAGATGATGTTATAAGGTTTAAATATATGCAATTTTGTACCTCTATGAATTAGCCTCATACTTGGGGAAAGTACTGTATAATATATCATAAGGAGGTTCTTATTTTAAAAGAATGCTAAATATATCAAAGTCACCCTGTATAGATCACTTAGAAACTGTACGCACACAGAGGGACTAAAACTAACCCGTACAAGAAGTCCCCCGCATAACCAAGGAAGCCGAGAGACCGGACTTGACAAAAGTACGGGGGATTCCCTGAAAAAAAAGAGAACTATAGTTCGTAAAAACCAGGATGATTAGAATAACACTTGCCGTCTTATTCTAAAACAGAGACTAAATTTAATACTAGGTTTGAACTTGGATTAAAACATGAACTAAAAAAGACCTCATTACAAAATGAAGTTTAACACTAAACTTCGTACTATCTGTGGTCCTAAAGTTAAACCCGTGTGACCCCTGTTTATCATCGATTAAATGGATTTCGAATATTTTAAATATATTAGAGATTTGTCTCAGCGATTTGGTAAACATCGTCAGCGAGTCATTTCTTTCGAATTGGAAGATGAAGACTTTAAATATACTTAAATATAGATTTACCAAACGTTTAGGTCAAAAAAATAGTTGATATTTTACGTGAGGATTTGGCCCACGATTCCCGTGGATGCCCCTTGACTTAGCCCTGAGTTCCTACCCATGTATAACTATCCTCTATGGCCCTGAGCTTCTAGTGGTTTGCAACAATTTAAATGCACACGACCGCTGTGCACACAGAACCACAAAACAGTTCAACACTCCGACCCAGTACAATATTAGGAACACTGTTATACTTAAATAACAATTAAGTCTTTTTTTATTTGCATCCACTTTGCATCGTATTTTTAACAACAATAAAGTTCTTTTTAGAACTTAGAAGACCGTCATTGTGTTTCAAATTACGCGCAGAGTAACTGCGCTCCGTTTCATGCTGATCTTAAAAAATATCAAGATTAATTTTAAAAAACGCTGTAACTCGTTCAAGAGATTGAAACTTAAAATTAAAACAAATAAATGATTTGTTTTGTTATTGTTAAATAGTTATAGTTATTTAGTTAGTTCATTTCAACGTTTAGTGAAACGGAACGCGTATTGAACGAAGTCTGTGTGAAAGAATGAATGAATGCCACTTTTTGTTTCAAACCACGGACGGTCTTTGATTTATCTTGTCCTCAGATAGGCTTAGATTTGTAATAAGAACACATTTTAAGCCTGGTACTTGAATACTGTAACAATCCTAGATCTTTTTAGTCCAGGTTTAAACCAGTTCAAAAGCATTTTTTTGTAATAAGGCTGATAGAGTTTTCATCTGTCGTAAATCAAAAAAAGTGACGTGATAACTTTGCAGCGACGGTAAATGAGCAACTACACGTCTTGTTGCAATGTTCAAACGCGAAGAATCATTCCAATTTGCCGTGTTTAGTTATTCAAAATGGTGCTTTACATTTTAAATAAGCGTATTTTATATGAAAGCAGAGCGTATTTTATACAAATTTATGGGCATCAATGCATTTAATTAATCAGTAACCAGTTTAAAACGGTACATACATTTTTTTGCAGAAATCAATGGCCATGTGTAATTTTCACAATCATATACGAAACAACATTTAAAAACACACACTTCATCACATGAAAATGGATTTAAATGAAACTTTCCACTTGAAACTATAAAAGCTGGATTAAAATACTATAGCTTAGTCTGCGCGGATGCAGTTATTGTAAATCAATAGCAAACTATTAATCGAATATACTACGACGTCCTTTAAAGGTTGTGCCACGTTGCTAATTGGATATTTTGGTTTCATATTGCAAAAAGCTTTAGGTGCTTTCACACTGCAATTTATATAAACAGCAATTTTAACAAAAAAAAACTATTCCAAAACAAAGTAAAGAAATAATTGCGTATTCTTCTAAAACTTATACGATAATATAATGTAGGTACAATTATTGTTATTGTTGGAGTCGGTGTCAGCCAAGGAAACACTACGATACAACTAGCAATATACATATTTCTTACATATCACGTTTACGTATGTATGTAGGTTACAAACATACATTGGCTGACACCGACTCCAACAATAACAATAAATGTACCTACATTATATTATCGTTTAAGTTTTAGAAGAATACGTAATTATTTCTTTACTTTTTAGTGCTTTGTTTTGGAATAGTTTTTTTTGAAGCTGGTTTTTTATTTATTTAAAATTTTGTTTATTTCTTGATTTTCAGTGAATACTTAGTTCTTATTTATTTTATACATCGAAAAAGTATCTTCCAATTGCTCCTAAGAATTGAAGAGTTCCGTTACTTTGTCATGGATCCCATAATCAGAACCTAACCAAACACTCATCAAACTACCCTTGAAGTATATCCTTTCCAATAAAAAAAGAAGCATCAAAATCGGTTGGCGTGATAATGAGTTATTCGTCCATTTGTCGCGCATATGGTTTATCTAGATTTAAGACTTATATAGATTTCCCATGGATGCCACTGTCAGAACTGGACCAAATTAAAATGGGACCACACGGGCAGCATCAGCTTTCAAATAAAAAAAGAATTATCAAGATCGGTTGGCGTAATATTGAGTTATTCGTCCATTTGTCGCGCATTTTGTCTATCTAGATTTAAGATTTATATGGATTTCCCATGGATGCCACTGTCAGAACTGGACCAAATTAAAATGAGACCACACGGGCACCATCAGCTTTCAAATAAATAAAGAATTATCAAAATCGGTTGGCGTAATATTTAGTTATTTGTCCATTTGCGCATTTTGTCTATCTAGATTTAAGACTTATATGGTTTTCTCATGGATGCCACTGACAGAACTAGACCTAATTAAAATGGGACCATTCGGGAAGCACCAGCTTACAAATAAAAAAAGAATGATCAAAATCGGTTCACCCAGTCTAAAGTTATGATGTAACAAACATAAAAAAAACATACAGTCGAATTGAGAACCTCCTCCTTTTTTGAAGTCGGTTGAAAACTTTGAAGGTTTTTACTATTATCTGACATAATGACATTTCTTCAATTAGTTAGATTTCATTGCAATTTGTAATGGGATTTCACCACTTTCAAACTTGGGAAAGCTATGTATTGTTGCTATAACCCTGTAATACATTATATTACAATATAATCAGGCACGTCATTGTTTCAGGAGTTTTTTGTTTAAATAATATTCTCTTCTGTTGTTGCTTTTCTATAAGGTTTGAACGAACCTCCTACGTATTTATAAAGTAAGTAAGATTGGAAAATGTTAATCACTTTTGGTAAAAATATAAGTATGCAGTCGATCTGTCAATATTATATCGATTTCTCAACAATACTTTCCCAGCCCAAGTTACATCAATTTGACACCTGTCATTCTAATCAAGCTATATTTCACGGACTATAATAGCGTGACTAAGAGCAGCAACACACACAGCGGACTTTAGTTTTTGTTGAGCGCAGCATATGTGCACTTCTCTGAATTTTTGGACAACAAATGATCGCACTCAGTGTGCGTTGGTTGAGTCCGTGGTGAGATCTCGGCGAAAAATTTTTTCGCGATTCAGAGAATTTTGTCCTCTGAGGACAAAAAGTCCTTCGTCTGCGCAGGCCTTTATAATTATAATTGTAACTGCTCATTAAAATATTTGTTCAATTTTGATTTCGACTGATATGTCGTGTAGGCGAGCCTAGTTCTTATCGTTATCCAATCTTCTACGAGATACATCATAATCTATCTTCAATAAGAATACCTATGTAATAAACACGTAACACTTTTATTTTTCGTGATATATTTTGTAATTTTAATCTTTGCCTTGCTTGTGTAGCGCGGAAGCTATTTTTTTTTATCTTAATATTTTGAAACCAATAAATGGCATCCTGTTATTGATATGATAACGCGCAGCTTTAGGGGATAAAGTTTCCTTATTCTTAAAAACAATATGTGTATTTTACCGGTCGTAAGTAATGCACTGTGACTTCCTGCAATCTGCAATACTTTGCTGTGCTAAAAATAAAAGAGACAAAACAATATAGAGAAGTATTTATAAATCACTATATTTGAAACTTTTCCGTTACTGAGCGACTGGCTGTCCGTCTCCCCTCCAGATTAGTGCCTCCATGGTTAAGAGGCACGCATCTCATACGAGCGTTGACGCTTTTGTGAGCTCGTATAAGCGCGAGCTGCTTACTGACACCACTACCGGTTTCGGTACGCCGAAATATGCTTGTTGCGTCCGGTTTTATGACACGCGTTATGTGTGTGTAAGTGAGCGCGTATGCCGAAACAACCATTCCTATACGCGACAAAAAAACGCGAATCTGAAACCGCTCTAAAAGGTAAACAGCTCGTGCAGTTCGCTCTCACCCTGAAATAGGTCTTTTTCTGTTTTGTAAAGAACCTCCTTCATTGTTCTGGTCAAAAACTGGTAATCTCTCGCTTTATATGCCAGTATTTCATATAAGTATTCTATCGCGTGCAATCGTTAAGTTAGCCGTCAATAAAAAATAGTTTCAGTCAATCCAGCACTTGTACCCAAATGGCGAGCAAGGCCGCGGAACACCTCTTTTCCTGTCTTGCACTGGTTCATTCCGCAATCGTAGTTATTGCATCTTGTTTTGTCAAGACCCATGCTTTTTTTGTTTCAACTGAGTGATTGGTCGATGTTTCGAGATTCATAATTTGTAGGCCTATGTAACTCGTTCGAGGTAGTTTGTTTCATTGGGTATCTACAAAACTTTCGGTTAACAATCAAGAAATGTTGTTTGTTTCATTTTTCAATTAATTGGCTCTTTCAGCAATTCGTAGATTATGATAACTAGGATCTCCCTTTCATTTTAGCCGATTCAAGACCATAAACGAACTAGTAAAGTAGGCCAATGGTTTTGATATAAATGAAATTCAAAGTAATAAAATAACCGATGACTAATCAAACATTTTCCTCTTACGTGTTTTGCACTTAGCGAGTGTCGTGGTCTATCAAACATCTTAGTGACCCGTACCCATGGTTATTTATAATAATTTCTTGCATTTAAATGTGTCGTACATTATTCTACGAACACTTCTAGGAAAACACAACAAAAATAGTTTATTATCAATTATAAATCACAATTACATTATTATCTATTACTATGCGCATTTATTCACTATTACCCTTAGATACGCCCTACGCGCATAGACAAAACAGACTATTCAAGATCTTTTATTTTCCGAATCAGTTTTATGTAAGTGTGTAATTACGAGTATCTCCGACTGGACTGCAATTTTTGTTTGGTTATTATAGAGTCTGTGGTGATATCAGCATCTGTAGCCATCAGTGGGCAGCTGCCCTCGAGTCAGGAGCTGCCGTACATCACACCGCCTTCTCCGCGCCCGAACACAGACAACGCGGTCCATTTCAGCGGGGATTCCACTGATTCTGCCAGTGAGTATACATTTAATGGAGTGGCCATACCATCACCTACCTTTAAACATTCGCTAAAGTGAAGCAGGACATTATCGCTTCTTCTCGCTGAGAAAGTTCTGTTAGAGATTCTATTTAATGACACTTCATTCACGTTTTTTTTATTAATAGATGTCTAAATGCAATTAAGGCTATCTTCTGAGTTGTTTTTCAATCTTGTAAAAAACAATCGTTTTACGTACATGCTATTCTGAGTATTTGTGTTTTATTTCCGAAAATCTATGCAATTCAATCAGTTTTATTTGCGCTTCCGGTATTAGCAAGGTAATCGTCGTGCTGCCTCAATAATCTCTATCAACATACCGCACCTTTTGTTTGATGATTTATTTATAAATTTTCGTTGTAAATTCAGAAGTTACTGATTATGAAACTTATCGATATCATCTTTTCACTAGCGTATTGTGACTTGATAAAACATATATTAATGGTACGTTTTAAGTTGTATCTAGGCAATTAGTGATAAGTGAGTCTAAATTAGTTAGGCGCAGTGTAGGAATTTAGACTCATTTACATATTATTTGAATTTTCCAAAATACGCAGCTAAATAGATCCCAACCGTTTAATACCTACTCATGGCCAGTTAGGCCACAAGAAAAAGTCATTCTTTGTGGACCAACTCAACTCGTAAAATAGAAATACTTCTTAGTCAATAACCTTTTCATTGGTTCATGTTTTTGGACTTGAACTGCATTTGGCAGCACCAAGATGGTGTTGCCGACCGCCATAGCGATTCCGTCACTGGTCGTACTCCCGCTCCCTTTCTCGCTCTAGTAAATGACGGTTCTGAGTGTTAGAACAGGTTAGAAGCATAAGAAAGTGCGTCAGATGTAGCTCAACCCTCACAATGACAACATTTTTGACATGCAATGGTTTTATTTCAGAGGGCTACACGAGCATTTCGGTGCGGGAACCACTGAGCAACATTCGCGCTCAGAGCACCAAGCCGCCTACGCAGCCACACTATGCCACCGTATCTGATGATTCAGGTATAATAAAAGAAATGATGTGTCAAAGAAGAAGAGATTGACAATTTAAATTTTCGGTGTCATTAATATGACGACCGCTTAAAATACTTAGCGTTTTCACACACGAACGGCACATGTGCCGTCGACACGTCGATGGCAGCGGTCGACGGCATGCATCGACGGCAGACTGTGAACAAGAGCCAGGTGTATTTTCGTTAAAGAAACACTTGTTGTTTTTACTCTGTCCTCGTCGACATAAAAAAAAAGACCAGACGTTCCCCGCACAAAAAGGTATTGAATAGGGAACGAGACTATTCACTATTACCTAAAAATAGCAAAAGTTTTTAATTGATTTCGAATGTTACGGTAATCTTAAAAGTTCTAGTTCCATTTTTTATATTTTTTTGAAAGCACTATTATTATTATTAATAAGCAATTAAGAATCAATTTCTTCGGCATAGCTCAATTTGTGTGCTTCCTAGCTCCTAGACTACTTAGAATGACAGACGCGACACGTCACAATTGCAAGCGTCGACCTCTGCCGTCGGTAGAGACGACGGCACAGTTATTATTAAAATATTATTAAAACGTCATATTAATGGTTATTTAGAACTATGAATTAAAAAATATGCCACAGTCTTAATGTATTTTCGCTTGTCGTACACTAACGGTTGTGATAAAAAAAAACCTTTAAAAAAACAAAGTTTAATATTTTTCGCAATAAAAAGTTTGAGTATCTAAACTTAAAAGTTATTTTATAAATTTTACACATTTAACAAATTACAAATTGATTATTTTTCATGATCGCAGCGTTAAATCCAAAAAATCTAACTAACAGAAGAACTATGATTCAGATGAGATGTACGCGGCAATCGAAGAAGCGAGCGTCGGCGAAGGCTCCGACACGTACGCGCAGATCGCGCCCGAGCCGCGCCGCCGCCCCGCGCCGCCCGCGCCGCCCGCGCCGCCCGACGCGCTCCAGCAGGCCAGGTGCGTGGACTTAGATCATTTTAACCGACTTCAAATATAGGAGGAGGTTCTCAATTCGACTGTATGTTTTTTTTATGTTTGTTACCTTAGAACTTTCGACTGGGTGAACCGATTTTGGTAGTTGTTTTTTTATTTGAAAGCCGGTGCTTCCCGTGTGGTCTCATTTTACGTGTTCTGACAGTGGCATTCATGAGAAAAATTTAGATAAACTATATGCGCGCTGGCTCGAAGGATTGCATCGCTGAAGTGGCAGTGGGCGGGACACATAGCGCGGAGAACCGATGGCCGTTGGGGCGGAAAGGTTCTCGAATGGCGACCGCGTACCGGACGACGTTCCGTGGGCAGGCCCTCTACAAGGTGGACCGACGATCTGGTCAAGGTCGCGGGAAGAAGCTGGATGCGGACAGCGCAGGACCGATCGTTGTGGAGATCCTTGGGGGAGGCCTATGCCCAGCAGTGGGCGTCGTTCGGCTGAAATGATGATGATGATGATATGCGCGACAAATGAACGAATAACTCAATATCACGCCGACTGTTTTCGATGATTCTTATTTTTATTGGTAAGGAATACTTCAAGAGTAGTTCAATGAGAGTTTGGTTGGGTTCTAATTGTGGGAGGAGGGAGGAGCAAATGTAGTGTATAAAATGAACAAGAACCGATTCACTAAAAATCAAGAAATAAACAAAAAAATTTACAAAAAAAAAACAAATTCAAAAAATAAACTATTCCAAGACAAATTAATTTGCACTAAAAGTAGAAAATAATTGCATTTTCTTCTAAAACTTATGCGATAGTATCATGTAGGTACAATTATTGTTATTGTTGGAGTCGGTGTCAGCCAATGTAGGTTTGTAACTACCGACATACATACTTAAACGTGAGATGTAAAAAATAGGTATATTGTTTCCTTGGCTAACACCGAATCCAACAATAACAATAATTGTACCTACATTTGAATATCGGATAAGTTTTAGAAGAAAACGCAATTATTTTTAGGTTTTTAGTAATAGTTTTTTTTGAAGTTGGTTTGTTTTAGTTAATATTTTCTTTATTACGTTACTTCAGCCCCGACGCTAAACCCAGTAAATATTATTATAACACAACTTGTTTATATAATTGTAAACTAGGTATATAAAACCAAGATTTTGTTACAAAAATAACCGATTTCAGTCTAATTACGATCACTTTTTTGTTGTCCGTGAATTGAGCGTTCTGACATTTTGGTATTAAGATCTTTTATTTGCAGTCACGTGACCATTAGGTCATGCTATCTCAACTTCTGCGCGGCGTATTGGTATTACGAACTCTCATTTGAGTATTTGACGTTTCATACCATTGTTTAACTGTCTAATAGTACCAGTCTAAAACTTTTCAGTTGCAAAAGTAGCTCTTAAAAAACAAAGCACCAAAAGAAAGAGCATTTTTAGAATCGTAAACCAGTCACACTGCGATAGTGGCAGAAGATGTATACGGCCCCAGACCACTTTAGTCGTCGTTGGCGTCTCAGTCACGCGACAGTTTGGCCACTAAAGTGATCAATGGCGTTAAAAAGGCCCTAGCTACTATTATATTAGCAAACCAATTATCACCCGGTATAGCATGGATATGCCAATGCTCACTAGTTTCATTGCTGTGAGTGATCGAATTTGTTATTATTAATTTAAAAAGATTCAAAATTATATCCCTCTCAAATTTTGTTTGAATACTCATAAAACTAACGAGTTATTTTCTTGAAACCATTTTTGCACCTTCGATTTAAGATGGCGGATCGCAGCTTGACTCTTTCTGGGCTACCCTGTATAAGAGAAAAAACATATATATTATTTTTTTACAGGAGGAGCGCACCGCCTGACGTTGGAGCTTCCACATCCAACGCTACCCATTCCAGACAAGGTCTGTTACATAAGTACCTACAATCAATGATGAATAGGTTCTTTGTTTATATTTGTTATGCAATTGTGTCTACAGTATTTCATGAAAATGCATTTACGTTATACTAATAATTAATATTTATTCCACTAGCGTCTTCATCATCTTGCTCCAACTCCACTGGAGCACTCGGCTCCCCTAAACCTGAGAAACGACAAGCCAACTCCCCCCTACCCCCTCCGCCTCACCCGTCCCACGGGACACATTCCACTACTGGGACCCACGGGACTTCAACGTACGGATCCCACGGGACTTCAACTCATGGGAATCACACTACATCAACTTTTGGGCCACACGTAACCCACACGACTTCACCACACGGAGCTCACGCGACTTCAACACACGGAACCCATTCAACTTCAACACATGGATCCCATTCGACTTACAGTCACTCGAATCATCCGTCGCAACAGACTCGGGCGATTCTAGATCAGGCACAAACTCTGGCGCAGCGGCAACAGCATCAAAGGATTTCTAGTACTGGTAAGTTAACTTGTTTAACAGTGTATGCTGTATTCGGATATAAAAAAATTAAAAAACAGTGACGGTTGGGAGACCAAATTCCCCAACATGTCATAAGAGAGTTTCCTGGGGGTAGATCATAAACATCGCATTTTTTGAAGATTTTCGTGATAAATTAATAATTGGGGACTACCATCTCTTTCAGTGTTTCGCACTGACAGCTTTTGCAACTACTTCAGTATTAACTGCAGTAGTTTTGTAAAGTAAATTATTTGAATAATATTTGTATTCAGTGAAATGCTGAAAAAAAATCAAAATGCCCTCATATCGGCCCCCTCATACTTTAATTAGCAACTCTGTTGGATTGCTAGTCGCTCGCAATTTGACAGCTTGTCAGCGAATAATGATGCAGTACCTATTCGACGTCAATTAAAAATAATAATAATAATAATAATCATTTATTATTATAATAATAATAATCATTTATATTAATAATAATCGTTTTGACGACCGACTTGGTGTAATAGTTAAGAAGTTGGCTACTACACCAGAGGTCGCGGGTTCGATCCCCGCACAGTACAAACATTTGTGTGCATGAACATGTCTGTTTGTACTGGTCTGGGTGTCTCCTATGTATAATAAGTATGTATTTACAAAAAAGAAAATGTATTTAAAGTGTATTTATTTAAGGATGTCCTAAGACCAAAACAAACCTGACCTTGAACACTTATCTTGAGTTTCCAAAGAAATCACTCAAATTTTATCACACTACAAGTGATTCATTCATTAATCATATTACACTGCATCCTTTTTCAAAGTAAATATCACATAATTCCCGTTGAAAACTGCAAAACAATCAAGTTAACCATAACCTAACCAAAATTTGTGTTCCGATTTTGACAGCTTTCAATTGATTTATTAGTGATGGGGTATAACAATGAACCAATTGAAGTAACCAATTTTTCAATCGATAATTATCGATAAAGTATTTACTGAGTATTATTACTCGTGAAAGTATTGTTATCGGGAAACGGAAAATAGGCAACGGGCAGCCACACTGCTAGTCCGTAGAAATCGCAAATTGTTTATTATTTCATTCTAATTAAACAGTACTGTACGCAGGATCAATTCTATTGTTGCGTCAAATGTATCGCCTTTGTTTTTCTTTTTGATATATTAACAGAAAGTATTAGTCATTATTAAAAATTAATCACAAAATAAAATACAAAGAACTAAAATGACAGTTCAAAAACAAATGAGAAAAAAGGCGACCATTTCTTTTTCCTGCCAAATTGTAGAATTTTTCATAAGATTCTTATAGATAAAATTATGTTCATAAAATAAGGTTTTAGTCAAAGTTAATAATTAACTAACTAAAACATCAGCAATCCAGTAGGCTGATTATGTAAAGCTGTTTAAAACAACAACCGTTACATTACTGCTTTAGTAAGAAAGCTGTCATATTGATTCTCACTAAAGTAACAATGTAACGATGATTTCAATCAAATTTCGACAGTTGTTGACTCAAACAGGCATACTATTTTCCGATTTAAAAACGATTTAAGAACGATTTTACTTATTTTGAAATACTTATTTGTAGAAAGTAAGTAATACTTACTTACTACAAATACTGAATACTTTATCAAAATTGATATTATTTTAAGAAATATATTTTTTGTATGTATATGTATCTTTTTTTTAACTATACCAGTATTCAATGTACGATAATAACAGTCAGTAAAAAAGAAAACTACAAATAAGCGTTAAACTAATGAACTGATCTGAAAAATCGAGATTATCGAACAGAAAACGAATTGAATTCAATTGATAATTTTGTGACCAACTCTATAGGTGATTCCAAGGTCAGGTTTGTTTTGGTCTTAGGACATCCTTAAATAAATACACTTTAAGTATGTTTATCCGTTGTCTAGTATCCCATAACACAAGCTTTAATTAGCTTACTTTGGGGCTAGATGGCGCTGTGTGGAATAATGTCCAGGGATATTTATTTATTATTTATTTATTTATTTATTTATTGCTTGCCAGAATCTTAAACTAGGTACATAAGTAGGTTAACTTTAATTTATACATTGTTTTGACTATGGCAGGTTGACACCTGAACTAGGATATATCCTGTGTCTCAGGTTGCCAACCCCTAAATTAATTAACATAATCTATTGTACTGCACGTTCACATAGAATATAACTTTTGTAACTTATAAATAACAAAGGTAAAGCAAACAGTATAATATAATTTGTGTGTGCGCGCGTGTGCGTGTTTGTGTGTGTGTTTGTGGTTTGTATATATGGTTATTTTTCAATTAAAAGAAATTTTTCTGTGGTTAAATGGTCAAGCTCGGAAAGTTTCTGGGTCAGTAAGCTTTTTAATGTTTTTCTGTTCATTTTAAAGATAGGTGTTATATCATTGAACCTTCTGTACAGGAAATAACCCATGTGGACCACCTGGCGTTGGGCAAGAGCTGTTTTACACGATATCATTGGAGTGCGCACTCGTCTCTTAGTTAGAGGCAGTTTATTCGGGTCGAAGGACGTGTGATGTCGAAGAATTGAGGTCATGACATACAGTTGCCTAACAGTCAGGAGTTTAGCATCCTTGTAGAGTTGGTCGGAAGGGTATCTTCTAGGTTTGTGGAGCATAACGTTAATCACAGCCCTTTGCGCTCTTTCCACTTCTATCATATGAGTAGCAGCAGCACCACCCCACACAGGTAGACAGTACGTTAACACAGACTGACATAGGGTGAAATAGATTTGAGTAAGCAGTTTAGTGTCAGCTGCATCCCTCGCGTTTCTAAAAATGTGTAGAAGCCTTCTAATTTTTTTGCTTAGAGCTGAGATGTGAGGTTTCCAGTTCAAATTTTGGTCCACGATTACACCCAGATATCTGTGTGCATCTGTTTGGAGTAAAGGAGTACAGTCACAGGCGAATCCAGCAGCTAAGACCTTGGTGCATGGGGCTAAGTGAAGTTTAAGACTAAATTGTGAGGGAGGTTTCGACAAGTATTTCATCCCGAAGCGAATGTATTTAGTTTTGGCTATATTTAGTGTGAGTAAATTGCTGTTCAGCCATTGGGCAACTTTTTGAAGTCCTTCTTCAGCAAATTTTTGCACTTTTGGCCACGTCTCCCCACTAAATATGAGGACCGTGTCATCCGCAAATGAAAGTGTGCTACCATGGGCCAGGTTCAAGCTACACAAGTCATTGACGTAGACCAGAAACAGAGTCGGACCAAGAGTGCTTCCCTGTGGAATGCCATAGGTGATGGGTGAGCTACTGCTGTACTGGTCTCTTATTCTGATGACCTGTCTCCTGTCGGTTAAATAACTACGGAACCAGTCAAGCACAACTCCACGAACCCCCAAAGTTTCAAGCTTGCTCAGGAGTAACGGTATGGATACGGTATCGAATGCTTTTTTTATATCAAGAAAAACAGCGGCACACTTTTGACCTTTGTCTAAGAGGTCAGTTACATTGGCTGCAAGGCAAGAAACTGACGAGTATAAGACGAGTTTAATCGCTGTCCAAATAGCGATTTCCTTGCGATCGAAGTTAGTGAATAGTCCTACCGATTGGAATTCCATGACGGTCGAAGCAGTCGTTTTTCGTATTTTTTTAAAGAGGAAAGATTTGTTAGTTTGTATTTATTAGGCTACGAAACTACTGGAACGATTTTGAAAATTCTTTCACTAATGTAAAGCAACGGTATTAGCTAGTACATAGGCTATATTTGTTTTAATGTTGACGGGAGGAAAATTCTACGCAGGCAAAGGCGCTGACGGACAGCTAGTTTTAGAATATAAACCTATTTTTAAAAAACATGATTTGAAATGATTGAACCATTACTAGATTTTGCAAAGTAAACTTTTTTTAAAGCTCACCTTTATTTACAACAATCATAGTGTAAAAAAGGGGGAAAGTCATTAGAGTTTCAAATCCTCATCTCCTTAGACACAGCATCAATAAGTATTAGTCTTCAATATTTTTTTATTGCCATGTAATTTTTTTCTTGTTTCAGGAGATCTTTTCACTCACGACAAATTAAGGCGCAGCCTCAACGAGAAACACCAAAGGAACAACAGTTGCGTGAGTTCTTCAGACTTCTACGGCTGCAACTACCCCGTAGAGAAACACCGGTTCAGCTCTGGCGACATTGTTCGTCCGCTGGTCGCCAAAGAACTCAACTTCGACATCGATAAGCGAGAACCAAAGGCCGACAACCTCTACAATTCAATAGACGGACCAGAATGTAGCGACTATTCCTCAGCCGATGCGAACGTCAGCGTAAACTCCGAACAACGAATCACGGAAAGCCCCTCCCGCAACGTTGAAGAAATGTACGCGAAAGTCATGAAGAAAACCAAAGGAAAATCTGACGAAGTCCGAAGATCAAAAGACTACTCAAACAATCCAGACGCCAACACTTCCAAATTCCGCGGCGACGACCCCGGCTACGAAACCATAGACAGAAAAAAGTCCATAAACAACCACGGCTACGAAACCATAGCGCACAAAGAACGAAAGACTTCTCAAAACCAGGATCCTGGCTACGAGACCGTGAAAGACGTGAACAAAACAAATTACTCAAATAACAATTTGCTAAAGTTGAACCACGTTAACGTCGACAGCGGGCCTAACAGTATCATAAGTAGCGACGCGGGCTACGAGCACATTTCAAAGACTGACAACAACGCCTCGGACTCTGATCCGAACTATGAAGTATTAAGAAACCAACCGCCGACTCCTCCATACGCAACGATCGCACCCGATTACAAAGTGCAGCCGACGTACTCAACCGTCAACAAAAGGCCGAACAAATACAATAACTGGCCAGCGAATAACAACGACGAAGCTACAGTAGAACCCAACTACGAATCGATGCCTCACGATCCGCTTTATACGACGGGCAGCGAATCTGACCCAAACTACGAATCTGTCCGCCCGAAGGATCCGAACTACGAAAGCGTCAACGCACAAGATCCCAACTATGAATCTTTGAAACATAAAGATCCTAAATATGAATCGGTACGATCTAAAGATTCAGCAAGATCTAAAAAGGATCCGAATTACGAAAGCGTCAAATACTTCGAATTAGCGCAAAAAGAGCCGCCTTATGAGAAAGTGAATAATGACGGAGGCAGCAGCGTGGAGAGGTCAGATTCGGCGGCGGGCTATGAGAGGATAAATGTGCCCAACAGGGAAGCCAAGAGCAGTATTAATAACGGGACAGATGTTCCCGTCAGTGACTACTTTCAAGTGTAAAGCTTCTAACAAGCGCCAACCTGAACTAATAATATGATCATCGTTATACACACTGGAGATTGTATGATTTTTATTTATTTATATTTTGCCATGGAACTGCAATGTAATACCTCTGTGAGGATGGTATATTCCATCATATCTTCCTAGGGTATCTGTGATAAATATTATGATTGTGGTATGGACATTTGTTTTGACTTTTCTTCAAAACTAAACCAATAGACACTAAACGGAGTATATTTTTCTGAATGAAAATACTGATTAGTATTTGTAATCTCCATTGATGAGTGTGTTCATAAACGTTTTTACAATTTTAAGTCGTTTTTAAAAGTATGTACTTTTGCATACATTTTGTACAAAATGTAGATTGTACATAATTTTGCTATTTAAGTAATTTATAATAGATTTTATGTGAAGTATAAAATAGGGAGTATTTTTCTGGTGAATTAATTAGATAAAGTAATATAAAGTTGTTTTTGTTTTCCTTTTAAGACTGTATAATTATTTTTACATCCCTTGTTTCATCAAAATTTTAAGGCATGTTACTTGCAAAGGCGTGAGATTTGATTGAAATAAGGAAGTATTTTTATTAATTCTGATTAGTTTTATGTTTAAATGGAAGTATGCTACATCGTTGAATGTGCAGAATACTTAATAAGAGGTTGATGCAATAAGTACATTAGCATCTGCGTAGGCAGGTTAAAAACTATCGGCATCTAAAAATTATATCGATGTTCAAGAATGTATTGATGTGTGTGTCATTGAAAAGTACTTTTGTATATAGGTCATTTTTTATTATGTTGCGTGTAATTGTGACCAGTGTTATACTTAAACGTTAGTAAAACATCGGTGTCATGTAATGGTTCGGTGAAAGGTAGTTTATAACAGTACCTGAGTTTTATTCATCTATGTTATTCATGAACTTTTCATAACCAGTGCTATCTCTTTCTTTGTGATGTATTTTTATGAAATCCTTAAGACTTACCTATCGATTTGTGACATTATTTATACAATCATATAACTTATGTTTTATATATTTTTTTGACCTTACCCTATGTCGAATATTAGGTACAGGGTTTATTTTCTGATGTTCAAAAAGCGTAACAACCGTTTTGCAGTAACTAAGTTAATCATAAAGTAAACCTTGAGTAAAAAACACCATAAATCACATAACTTGACTGTAGGTAGGTATATGTATAGCATTTAATCTGTGTAATGGATATATTTTACAACCTATATACTGACTGTATTCAACATATTAGACTACAAATAAATACACAAAACCATTCCATCTATTAGAATCAAATATTTAAATGAATTAAATATGCCATAAATATAAAAAAGTAATTTTATTCTAAACGAGCTGCACCAACAGACTTCGTTCTGTCAAATGTTTGACAACTGTATCACATCTTGCCCGCTTTTCTCAGACTTGATTTACAACTGTTATTTTTGTTTAATCATAATGAAATATAGCCTAAATCACTCCTGAATAGTTTAGCTTTCTGTTAGTGAAAGAATTTTCACGATCGGATCAGAGCCTATTTTATACAAACAAACAAACAATCAAATCTTTTCTCTTTATAATATTAGTATGGATATGATTCATATCGATAACAGCTTTAAAAAAACTCGCCTTTCAAGGCAGACAACAAACAGCAAATAGCAGTACGGCTACCATGAGTTTACGTGACGTAAACTACGATAGTTGACTACAGCAATGAGGTTGACGCAAGTTTTTTCTGTCATTGTTAGGCTTGTGTAGTACATGTACTACGTACTATGAAGACGCAATTCCTTCCTGTGAACGAGAACGAACTATTCTGTTCTGGTTGTTTTATTAGGTCTTTTAGTTCGGAACGACCATCGGGCTCGCGAGAGCACAGTCAGACAGAACGAATAATTACGAGTGTCCGAGGGAGTTGAAAGATTAGAGACGCTTGTGCGTGAGCGTGATGGACGATGTGAGTAAGACCACCAGATTGAACGAGAACTGACTAACGAGAAAGTACCAACTGGTGTCCCGCTAAGTTAAACGTTATTTTCATAGCAATAAGGTCTATAGCTATCTAATTTGGTTAATTAAGTTACCCATGGACAATGGACACAGCTTTTCAAGAATTGCGAATGCTTGCTTGTAGTTTTTGTTTTGTAAATATTATGGACAATTATTAAAGTGTCTGAAATAAACCAATATGAATTTGAAGGAAAATCGAATATTAATTTCATTAAGTCATGTACGACTTACGACCATATTCGCCCTACGCGTAAGACTTTCAGTACTGATGTCTTACTTAGTATTCGGTCATTCGGTGAAGTATAATGAACTATTAGTACTAGAAGACCGAACTAGTTCGTTTGAGCGATTGTACTGGTTTAGAGCGTTCCTTTCAGTGTCCGATTAAGATGTAGTTCCGGCTGTCTGAGCCACTCATCCTACAGAGATCTCGCTCGTCTAGATTGATAACGAATCGTAAGTGACGGCAATCGATCAAGGTTTCATCGGTTGTGACGCTACACTTTCTTTGAAAAATGAAAAAAACGTTGCTTAGACAGCCAGAATTTTGCAATTTCGGCCACTTTCGATCTCAGCTTTTAAACGGTTTCAGGGCCCCTTTTCTTTTTAAAAGGTTAGTGACGCGATATATAATAGGTACTTTTCGAGAAATCTTCAAAAACATGTGGTCAGACAGCCAGTAATCCGGCTGTCTGAGCCACTTGGCTTTTCTTGATTATTTCACGAAATATCACATTTTGGACAGATCTTTCTTTATAAAAGGAATGTGATGCGATATGTGACGCGTCACAACCAGTTTTGAACTTTCGTGACGCTTCCATTTAGAAGTTATTGTAAAAAAACGTGATGGCTCAGACGAAAATCTTCCGGCTGTCTGAGCCACCTGTTTTATGACTTCCAGAGGTTCTACGAAGCTGGAAATACTTCTTAACTAATGTGACGGCGATGGAGAACAAGAATTGACGTTTGTGACGGCTCAAGTGCCTGCAATCATAAGTTATACGCATTTCTTTTTTTTCCATACATTGGTGCAAATGCACGAGGCAGGGTGACAGCACTGAGCTCTTTTGAAGGAATGCAAGGACATTAATGTTCTAAATCTTGGCAAAATGTTCACTTATAATGATGAGTGATTACCTTGTCTTTTACTTACGTACCTATTTATGTAAGTATTTTCTTAATCTATACAATATTATTGAAAACGGCAATACATAGATACTATCGATAGTTTTGCATCCAATACTAGTTTCATTTCATTTCATTTATTCAAATACAACATACATTGTGTGTGAATACACATTTAAAAACAATACTAGGTCCGCTATTATTTCTCGTTTACATCAACGACCTCCCTCGAAGTGTCCAGCACCAGACGTTTCTATTTGCTGATGATTCCACAATAATTGTAAAAGTCACTGACAGAGATACTTACGAACGATCTCTAAATGAAGCTCTCTCTAATGTAATTTCTTGGATGGAGACCTATAATTTAGCAATCAATTTAGAATAAACAAAATACATACAATTTAGTCTCAAGCAAAATAAAAAAGAAAGCATCGAAATACAATATAACGGGCAGTTAATAGAACAGATTGAACGAATACGTTTTTTAGGTGTAATTCTGGACAGCGGCGTGAGCTGGAAACCACATACTACCGCATTGTGTCAGAGAATTAGTAAATTTGTATTTCCGCTAAAGAAGCTGACTCTGACAGTATCTTAAAAAACGGCGATAACAGCTTACCATGGATACGTCGCCTCAAATTTGCGATATGGCATTATACATTGGGGAAACGCTGCTCAAAAACACTTATTACCTTTATTCCGTGCCCAAAAAAAGGGTAAAAGAGCATTGTTTGGTGCCAACTCAAGAGAAAGCTGCAAACCATTACTAACTCAACTCCAGGTTCTTAGTCTTCCATGAACAAAGATTCATCTTTCTTACATGTATATTGACCAGTGTGTGTTGCCAGTAATGACCTATGGGAGTGAGACGTGGTCCCTTACTATGGGTCTCATAAGAAGGCTCAAGATCACCCAGCGAGCAATGGAGAGAGCGATGCTTGGTATTTCCCTGCTCGATCGAATCAGAAATGATGAGATCCGCAGGAGAACAAAAACAACCGACATCGCTCGAAGGATTGCATCGCTGAAGTGGCAGTGGGCGGGACACATAGCGCGGAGAACCGATGGCCGTTGGGGCGGAAAGGTTCTCGAATGGCGACCGCGTACCGGACGACGTTCCGTGGGCAGGCCCTCTACAAGGTGGACCGACGATCTGGTCAAGGTCGCGGGAAGCCACTGGATGCGGACAGCGCAGGACCGATCGTTGTGGAGATCCTTGGGGGAGGCCTATGCCCAGCAGTGGGCGTCGTTCGGCTGAAATGATGATGATGATGACATGTATATTTGTCAAAACCAATGAGCATTATTTCAAATTAAGAATCACAAAGTATCCACGCCAAATTAGAAATAAAATAGATATACTCCCACACCATCCATCATGTACAACATTTTTTTCAAAGAGTATATATAACATAGGACCAAAAAATTTTAAAAGATTATTTAAATTGTGATGATTTAAAAGAAATGTCATTACTAATAATAAAAAAAACATTGTTCCATATACTCATTGGCAAGTGTTATTATTCTTTGCATGAGTACTTTGAAGACAAAATTAGGATAGAACAATGATACCTGTCTGTCATTATGGGCTATAGTATGTAGGATAAGTAAGAAAAGGATTTAAGTTTATTAAAAATGTATATTGTACGCCTAAACGGCTTGTTTTATAATGTAACTTTAAACAATATTACTCACAACACCTGTAATATAGAAACTTATAACTTGGCAATGAAAAATATTTGATTTGATTGATTGGATTTAAATAATATCATTAACAATAGGACAATTATTTATAATTAATAATAGTCACATAATTAATAATAGTCAATATCATCAATAATAGGTTAGTAGTCAACGGTTTAGAATTACATTAAATTGGGATAAAAAGCAATGTCAAAAAAAATTCAACACAAAACATTCCGAAACAAATCACAAAAATAAAACAATAATAACAATAACAATAGCCTACAACTTCGCCAGGCTATACAAACACTTTTCCAAAAGAAACGATTTGAGGGTATTTCTAAAACTTGAATGGTAAACTGAACTTTTAATGTCAACTGGTAATCTGTTAAAGAGTACCTCGAATACGAAAACCGAATATATATTCAAAATTCTTTGTGACCTATTCGCAATTTATCAAACTGAAAGGCTACGGGTGATTTTGGCTACATTTTTGAAGCAATTTTGGAAAATTTTGATATGTGGCTCTTTTGTTTATATGCACCGAATTGTTAATACAATAGGTAATATTAGCTGCATAAAAATTAAAAAAATGATTTAATTAAATGCATGAAAATTGTTAGGATTTTTTTGTTTTCTTTATGTTTAATATACTCTGTAATATACTCATGATTTGCATTAATAATAGTGTAGTTTCGAAATGGTTAAAAAAATATGTAAGTAGGGTGAAGAGCCTAATTTTAATAAGAATTGAAGCACATCATCGGAGCTCTAAACGCACATTGTCATAGCAACGGAGCGAAACTCGCTGTCTGTGGAGGTTTTTCTCGAACAATTCAACCTGGGTCTCTTCGAACCAAGAGTGAATAAGCATTTACTGGGCAGAAATGTACCATCATAGCCCACATCGTCACTTTCCACCAGGTGCGACTGTGATCAAAAGACTGCTTAAACAGTTTGATCGCCTAATAGTGCGCGGAATGTTTAACTATGTCAAAATTAGGTATTATCACACTTAGGAAGTTTTTTCGTCTCGTATTCTCTCTTTTCTGTCTCTCGTTCTCTGTCTTATACTGACTAATGTGTTTGCCAAAATTACATGATAAGACTACAAGAACGTATAGGGAGGGTTTCGTTAGTAAATTTAGCTTTCTAAAATGTTCTCGACGCGATTCCTGCTGCTTTATACGGACAATTACCCTAATTGCTCGATTTTGCAGTATAAAAGCTCGTTTAATTCAATTCAATTTTTATTTTTAATTTTATTTTTAATGTTGTAGTGTTTTCTAATACCTAGTAAAAACCGAAAAAATTATAGTACTTATCGTAAAATCACTGGCAATCGTAAGTATAAAACTATCGATAGTTTCGTTTGTTTTTGGTTTTTGTAATGTTAATGTAGCAGTATGTACTATGTTGATAAGTTTAAATAAATAAATATCTGGGACAATTCACACAAAGATCATCTGACCCCAAACTAAGCAGAGCTTGTATTATGGGTGTCAGAGACTGATAAACATACTTAAATATTTCTAAATACATACTTAAATAGATAATAACACCCAGACAAACAACAAACACAAATGTTCATCACATAAATGTTTGTCATGGGTGGGGATTAAACCTACGACCTCCAGCGTCAAAGGCAGGATCGCTGCCATTGCGCCAACAGGCCAGTCGATTTATTTGTTATCAACACGATAATGTTGTTGTATGGTTTTGTAACAACCTACTGTTAATTGATACTGCCGTGTAATAATATACTGTATGTTGGTGTACTGTATACTAAATTTGTGCAATGAAATTATTCTTAATCTATTCTTATTCTTAATGCTGTTTAAAAACACAATACTATCGATAGTATTAGATGCAAAACTATCGATGGTGTCGGTAGTATCGCCTTTATCAATAGTATTCTAAAATAAAAGTAGCCTACGTTACTCCCTGTAAAATTAGCTATCTGCCAGTGAAAGTCCCGCCAAAATCGGTCCATCCGTTCCAGAGATTACTCGGAAAAAACAGACAGACTGACAAAAAATAGCTATCGGGCTTAGAATAATTACACCTAGATGGATAGTTCCATACAAAAAGGCGCGCCATTTATGATGCCAAAAACAACTGTCAAAATAACAATTCGTTACACATGTAATCACAATATTCAGTATTTAACATGTATGAATACTACTCGTGCTTCTCTGTTAAGTTTTTTTTATGCAGTAAATGCATAAAAAAAATATTTTGAATAAGGTAAGTTCAGATCCAGACGTGACGTCCTGATATTTTTGGCCCGACTCGCCTTGTATGCGTAATTATTCTAAGCTATCGGGTCTTTTTGTAAACATCCCTACATATTTATTGTAACTCTATACATTTTTCAACTGTAGGAGATTCCTTTTAAGTGGCAAGTAATTTATAGAAGGTTTTTTCATTTAAGAATAGCCAACCCGCTGTGAATACTATTGCAAAAGAGAAATGATAGATTTTCTGATGTAGTTACCGCATAGGATTCTTTCATATATAGGTACATAAGTAAAAGACAAGGTAATCACTCATCATTATAAGTGAACATTTTGCCAAGATTTCGAACATTAATGTCCTTGCATTCCTTCAAAAGAGCTCAGTGCGGTCACCCTGCCTCGTGCATTTGCACCAATGTATGGAAAAAAAAGAAATGCGTATAACTTATGATTGCAGGCACTTAGAGCCGTCACAAACGTCAATTCTTGTTCTCCATCGCCGTCACATCAGTTAAAAAGTATTTCCAGCTTCGTAGAACCTCTGGAAGTCATAAAACAGGTGGCTCAGACAGCCGGAAGATTTTCGTCTGAGCCATCACGTTTTTTTACAATAACTCCTAAATGGAAGCGTCACGAAAGTTCAAAACTGGTTGTGACGCGTCACATATCGCATCACATTCCTTTTATAAAGAAAGATCTGTCATAATATAAAGAAAGATCTGTCATGATCTGAAAATATCCAAAATGTGATATTTCGTGAAATAATCAAGAAAAGCCAAGTGGCTCAGACAGCCGGATTACTGGCTGTCTGACCACATGTTTTTGAAGATTTCTCGAAAAGTATTGCTTCCTGATGGATGAAATTACTTCAGATGCCGTCACATATCACGTCACTAACCTTTTAAAAAGAAAAGGGGCCCTGAAACCGTTTAGAAGCTGAGATCGAAAGTGGCCGAAATTGCAAAATTCTGGCTGCCTGAGCCACGTTTTTTTCATTTTTCAAAGAAAGTGTAGCGTCACAAACGATGAAACCTTGATCGATTGCCGTCACTAACGATTCGTTATCAATCTAGATGAGCGAGATCTTTGTAGAATGAGTGGCTCAGACAGCCGGAAGTACATCGATTAAGAACAAGACTAGTCATTGTAATTTGTAATGTATTGAGGGAAAAAAATACGAAAAAAAACTGTGTTTTTACTTTTTTTTCTATCTTTAAAAACGGCTGAGAAAATAATGATCAAAGAGCGCCATTTCATTTAAAAATATTTGAAAACACGCTCGGCCCTCGATCGGGGTATGACGTCACAAGCCGAGAGGCGCCGGCCGGTACCGACGCAACCGCCATGTCCCTGCATTTTAGGTTTAGGTTTAGGTTTAAAGACATTTATTTCTCATAAGAACTACATGGTTCACTTAAAATGAGATTAAATTAACTTAAAACTACTTACATTATAAAACAACATCGCGCAGCACTTTTTTACACTACAAAATGTTAATCCATCTTCCTACAATTCTCACTAAAACAATTTTTCCCATTAGGTATAACACACACTTGTTCGTTCATTTTAAATCTGTAATATCTTCTAAAATATTCTTTAAATAACATGCTGTAATGGGCCATATTGATCTTGGTCTACCTTTTATTGCCGAACTTTATATGTCATAATATTGAAATGCATAATATCGATTGGCCGAAACTTCGTTTCGCCGAAAATCTTTTGGCATCCACTCATTTAGCATATACTCAAAACGCATAATTATGTAAGTCAGAATCATCTTATGGCATAATTTTTATATCCATAATAAACAAAAGGCCTAAATTTCATACGCAGAAACTTTACATTCAGAATCATCTTTATGCATACATTTAGTTGCATGTATTGCATGCACGCAAGCATACAGCATCCAAGCAAGCATGCCAGCAAGCATGCAATATGCATGCAAGCATGCAGTATGAAAGCAAGCACGCAGTATGCAAGCAAGCATGCAGTATACAAGCAAGCATGCAGCATACAAGCAAGCATGCAAGCAAGCATTGTTTCTGTCACGGCTGCGGCGCTGCGAGGCTCTGACGGTCCCATGCGAGCTGGTTTTCGCTCATCACCGCAGCTTCGGCTTAGATATAATTTTATTTAAAAGTCAGGGGCCTGGCCCCTGACTCCCGAACCATATTTCGCCGGATTGGCATTACATTACTGTCACCAAATTTTTGATTGAATCTTAACGCTTTGGAATAAGGTTCACAAATGTCTTGTTTGTCATATCTGCAATGCTTGTCCAATGAAAATATGTTCAAGAGTAGGCCCCTGGCTTTATAAAATATGCTTAATTCAAATGAAAATGACACTTTTTTTTTGATATTGCCCATCAAGATGACCTCACTCCACCTGATGGGAAGCGGTCGTGAGGTCCAGATATGACAAGCCCAGTCATTCAAACGAATCATTGGGCTGGCCATCCTCACCTTGAAGGCAGGCCCTCACCTTGAAGTAATGCCTTTTCACGCCCCGCTTGAAGAACCCGGGACTATAAGAGAAAGGAAACACATATGCTAAAGGGTGTCTGGATGGTACGACAAAGAAACGAGTCACCGAACCTTTTAGTTCGGGCCAACAAATCCTGAATTGTGTGTGGATGACGCCGTAGGCCAGCACGCGTGGTACGGGAGTGGAAAGGTGATGGTGGAATAAGCTGGAATAACTCGTCAGAGCATTCCCCATTGTAGAAGCGATAGAGAACACTTAGCCTGACAATGTCTCCACGCAATTGGAGAGGCTCAAGGGTCAAAGTTGCCTCTGAGTTTCCAATAATATGGATAGCACGCCGCTGCAACCTGTGAAGAGCTTCGGGTAGGTACTTGGCGGAACCATCCCAAAGATGAGAGCAGTATTCCACACACGAGAGAACTTGTGTCTTATAGAGAAGACAGAGCTGCCCAGGCGTGAAGAATCGTCTCACTCTGTTCAGGGTTCAGAGTTTACGGGATGCAGTTCTAATGACGCTCTCAATTTAGTCCCGCTGGTTTAGGTTACTACGAACTTCCATGCCAAGGATGTTTATTCTATCCTTTATCGGTAGCGGGGTGCTCTGAAAAATGGGATGCGAAAGGAACGGCGACGCCTTTGCTGTAAATGCACACACCTGCGTTTTCTTGGCGTTGAACTCGACAAGATTGCATGCACCTCATTCTGAAATGCGGTCCAACACTCCGTCAAGCTGAACAACAAGACTTCACCTCTTCTCCTTGATGTCAGTCTGCTTTGCCCCAGGGCGCTCGAAATAACGCGCGTGGACCGTGCTATCATCCGCATAGCAATGAATATTACCAAGAGATAACATGTCAATGATATGCAGAAGAGCAGCCAGCGGCACCACCGTTTCTACGGAACTCCCTGGCTGGCGGGCCGATACACACTACATGTATCGATGTGGTATCGGTGTATGTAAAAGTTTGTATTTTGTTACTGCGCCAAAGAATAAATAAATACACATACAATACCGCCGCTAAGGCTTCCACTGGTCCAACAATTGCCACGATCACAGTCCCTCTGGCACCGGTTAGTGCAATGCTGATCCCGGAACGCGACCTGACCGAGATAGGTCAGAATCACTTGGCGGGTTTTACACAACTGCATGGTGGTAACAACAACCGGCCAACATAAGTCTCCCACCTGGAGAGCAAGTCCCTTCTCAAACTACTGAGATTCATTTTAGTGGCCCCCCCGACCAACCTCGTGGTTATGCAGAAAGGCACACTATTCCTAGCACACCTTGAAGTGTACTAGGGACCATCTGCGGTAGGTCCTGCCGCCATAAAGCACAATGCATGATGCATTACACATTACGGTACTCATAGGCGAGTAGCCCGTGGCATTAGCCACTCCCATTTATCCAGAATGGTACCGGAGCAGTTATAGTCGCTCACCACGCGCATCCAAAGAACGCTAGCGGCTTCAATCCCCGCTAGGGACGTCAGAGAAGCCAACTACCATTTCTCCAGAATGGTGCCGGAGCTGTATAGCACGCTCACATCTCGATGCACTGCCGTACATCTACCCTTAGCTACAGCAGGGTGGCCGGATGGGCAATCTAGCGGATACCCATCTCTTTGCTATCCAGGCAAGTACCGGAGAAGCAGCAAGCCGCTATAAGGGTTCCTCACTAACCCCGCATCTAAACACTTAGCGGCCCAACGCCCTGGACCAGTGAATTTAGATACTCGTTGCGCGCGAGGAGGGACGCTCGGTACAGACTACCGAGCAGACGAACATGCCCCACCTCTGCAACTAACCACATGCCACCACGAATCCAACTCCAAGTTGGGGCCTACCTTAACAAAGGCAGAGCTAGGACCCCCAACACCCGTGGTACCCTGATCCTAACAGCCAGACCCGTAGTTCCGGCTGCGAAAACCCTACCTACCCGGGTGAAGTAGATAGGGACCTGGAGAGCAGATGGTCTGCTGCAAAAAACCCCTTAGTCGCCTCTTGGGCGGGGGAAGATATGGGGCTGTGGAAAGTATTCTTTTAAAGTGCCGCCACCAGCTTGGCACAAAACCTATGTGGACTATCGACACATAGTTGATAGTCTGTCTTAAATCAATAAAGGTTACGTGTGATAAACAACTTTGTACCGACGGTAAATGAGCTACTACACTTGTTGCAATATTCAAACGCGAAGAATCGTTTTTAGTTATTCTAAATATAATGTGTCATTCTAATCATCCTATTTTTTACGAACTTTATTATAATCGCATTATTCGCTAACTTTTGGCAGCTCGTCGTAGCATTATTGTAGTTATACAATTTATTACCGCCCAACTACTTCTGTGTCTCTCTAAACATTTAGATTCGACGAAAAGCATGCCTAAGACGTTTTCGAAAACCTAGACATTGGCAAAATCAAAATGCTGTAGCACGTCTGTTGAGGCCATACTATAAAAAAAAAGCATTATTGTACAGATTAATCGTTAAAATAAGACGGAATGATAGGTGACGTGTAATGTCAGTCTCTGTATCAGCAAGTGAAAAAAAACAAATTTCAAAACAAGAAAACTAAGCTGACTAACACAGGTTTCTATTTTGCTGTGATTAAATTACTAAAACCGATATGGCTAATTACAACCCTAATGATTTCGGGTTTCAAAATAACAGTCAAAACTACTCATTCGACACATCCAATAATTTTGCAGATCCGGCTCAAACGCTAGGTAAGATTGGCCCAAAGAATATAATATATGATTGGCCTCTTAAGCTTGTATTCCCATTGAAAATAACGTTAAATTTATTAAAAAAAAACTTTATTACAGATTTCCAGACATTCCCGACTGACCAACAAAACTACTCATTTGATCAAGGACAGGGTCAGATGCAGGCTAACAACAACCAATATTACAATCCAACCTTATTCACGCCTGCTCCTGTTCCTGGAGAACCTATTACAGACTCATCAGAGTTTGATGAACCGCCTTTGTTGGATGAACTTGAAATATATCCTGATCGCATACTTGAAAAAACTCTAGCAGTACTGAATCCTTTTCATGGACAATCAAAGGCAGATGACGCTAATTTCTTGCTCAGAGATACCGATATTGCCGGCCCTATTGCGTTTTGCCTGGCTCTAGCTGTTTGCTTATTCCTTGCAGGAAACAAAGCCCACTTTGGATATGTATATGGCTTGTCTGTAATGTCAGTATTTTTAATGTATTTTCTTCTGTCTCTCATGAGCCGCTCTGAAGGAGTATTTACCCTACTAAGTGTAGCCAGTGTGTTAGGTTACTGCATGCTACCTATGGTAGTACTAGCAGGTTTAGGTATATTTGTATCTCTGGAAGGAACAGTAGGCATCTCTCTGTCTGGAGTAGCAGTGGTATGGTCTGCATTGTCGGCAAGTAGACTATTTGTGACTATGTCAGGTGATGCAGAGCAAAGGCCACTCATTGCATACCCCTGTGCCTTAGTAAATGGAGTGTTTGCTTTACTAGTACTGTTTTAGTAAATAAAAAATAAATCATGTAATTTGAAAAAACATGTATATTATGTATATTTAAAATATTAACAGTATTTTTACTCTCTTAGAGAATAAGGATGCTTGACATGGATAAATTATGAAACAGTTGTTTTGTTAGGCAATTGTTAATATTTTATAACTGCATGAAAGTAGTTTTTCAATAACTGGCATTGTGTAATTGGAGTTAAGGAAACCTTCAGTTTTGTACTAACCTAAATTTATTGTTATAATACACCAATTTATAAATGAAAAGTTAAAATAAAAAATGTACAAATTCAAACTCAATTTTTAATAAATATTCTAATTAATTATTATCTAACATTACATTCTATTGTACAATGTGGGTCGGTCACTGAAGAAGTTTTTTAGTACCATAACTTGTGCGAAGGCAACAACAACTATTGCAAAAGATTCTCCCATGGACCACCAGAACACTCTTTCGTTCAAGTCTTCTGCTCGCTTACGCCCTTGTGCCTCCCTAAGTCTGTGGTGGGTCTGATGGTCAATAATTCTGTTCAATGCAGAATGGATTTCCTCAGCTGATGTCTCCAACTGAAATCATAAAATGCAGTGTTATACTATAAGTTGATTTATTGAGAAACCAGAAAATGTTCACTAAAATTTTAACAATGAATCTTGTAAGAAAAATGAAAAATAATTGTTGGCAGAACAATAAATACAAATTGTTATCTCCATTTATTAAAATTATTATTATTGTTTGTTATGCCATTTTAAAATGAATCTAGTATAATAATTATAATCAGTGCTAGATGTATTGAGCACTATTTCGAGAGAGCTATAAAATAAATGTTGTTAGATACATTATGGTGAAAACCAGGCAAACAGTAGATATTTCAAATAAGTTACCTGTGTAAGCACTGTAGCATGATCTCCAACACCTGGGAGAGGCTCTTCGGGCCCAACATTAAGCTCCATATAGACAAGTTTATGGGAGAAGGTGCTGAACTCATTACTAAAGCACACTTTGTAGACACCTGTAAGACATAATTAGCAGTTGTTTAAATATTAGTATTGTAACTTCACATCTTATTTAAATAGGCATAGGCTGGATTATATATATGTGTACAATATATTTACAAGATTAAAATTTAATCTTAAAAAGCAAAGATATTTTTTTTCGTATTTGGAGTTAGTAAGTAAATGAATTATCAAATGTTAACCTGATTGTTCAGCAGTAAATTGCTTGGAGTCATACTGCATCTTCTGTTGCTGGTAAATAATTTGCTTATTGGGTCCCTCTACTTTAACGTCTACATCATACTGGCCACCGGTGATCACCTATATCACAAGTGAAATTAAAGAACTTATTCTAATAAGAAAAAGGCGAAATTATCAACAAGGTAAATAATTATATCACGATCGGTCAAGAACAAGTAGAAGTATAATATGTGTAAGTTTCGCCCGTGAATTGAGGATGTAAGAATTGTTATCGTACCTGGTATTCCAATGCTGCAGAAGTATTTTTTTCTATTTCTTGATAAAAACATTCTACAGCGCTATCAGGTAGTTCGAAGGTAAGTTCAACACTTTTAGAAAGTATTCCATTGAATAAAGTAACTAATATGGTAAGTAGCAATGGTGTAAGCAACATTTTGTGGTTAATTTTGGAATTAGTAATGATACCACATAGAAATTATTCTTCAAAATATTCGTTCATCGATTGATGATTGACAGACAACCTGACATTTTAGACACCACGTAATTGGCTGCGTTCCTAAAATATTTTTTTATTTTATTTATTTCGTTGCGTTCAGTAAACAGGTATTTAAAAAGTCGCGTTCATAAAGATTTATTTTTGCATTGCAACTGGCCGGCCCATCATTATTGGTTTGTGTCAGGCAGGCATGTCATCTACATTGCTAGTGTTAAATAAAATAGTGCGCAGCGTGGTGGATGGTGTGTGCGATACCACAGCAAGATGTTACCTAGAATCGATTATGCAAAGAGAGAGAGTAGATACACATCAACATGGTCTAGGGATATTTCAATTAAACCTAAATAACTAAAATTCGATTAACTTTTTAGTAGGTTGACTTCATGCAGTCATCTTCTCAAAGTTTGACCGCTTACCAGCAAACCATACTCTCTCTGTAGCCTTTGAACCAATTGCATCGCCGTTACATTTGGTTGACTTCGTGCAGCATTTACTATGAATTGGTCATGTACATGTGTTGTATTGCGTTGAGGTCCTCGGTGCCGTTCCACCACTTCCCACGTGACATGATAACGTGACCAAAGCCTGGATATAGCGCTCTGACTGGTCCTCATGGCTTCAGAAACCGCAATTTGGGTAGCGCCAGCTTGAATAATGCCTACTGCTCTTTACATTTCGTTCCTGAGTGCCGAGTGCGAGTTGCAGTGAGAGAAGTGAATAACTTCACCATCGCGTTTGCGAGAAAAAAAACGCGAATTTGTATGGCATTGAGTAAGCGCCATCTAGCGGCCTGAATGTTGCCCGAATTCGCCGCTAGATGGCGCTCACTCGATTCCATACCAATTGACATTTACGTGCTTTCAAAACGCGACGGTGAAGTCATTCACTTCTCTCACTGCAACTCGCACTCGGCGCTCTGGTCAAGTGTATAAGTGACTTGATTAAATGAACACCGGAGATGCGTTTGACAAAGATTTATAGAAATTTATGGAGTTTTAATCAAGTTAGAAGTTCGTGAAGATTTACTTCTTTGGAAGAAATCCAATGAATGCGAATTTCATCTTAAAACCAAACCTTTTATATACAAATTTGAATTTAAAAAAGGAACTTAATAATGTTTTTATAATCTGTCATTAATAGTTTAGAAGTTATTTAAAAAAGTTTTATATATCCCTAGAAAATGTTGTTGTGTGTATTAGAGCCCTATCTGGAGTAAATACTTACACCGAAAAATGAGTCATCGTTGAGCCGCTTTAACAGTATTTGAAAAAAAACAGGGGGGGCTTACCTAGAGCAACATTTACGGAGTTGCGATAATCTTTGTAGTGTTACCTACATGAAAAAAGAAAAAAGTGTACAGGTTTTAATTTACCCAAAAATCTAGATACATTTTGTATTGTAAGTTTGTTCTTTTTTCGCCAAGATTTGCGATTCATCGTCGCCCCGTATTTAGGCTTCGGCTAGCCGCCCAGCGCGCTCACTACGCGCCGTTCGCGAGGTACAAGCTCGCAGTCCACGCGCCGCGCGCCGGCCGCGAGGTGCAAGCTTTTCGGGCACCGGCCGCGCGGCCGGCGCGCGGGAAGCACGCCGTCGCGCCGTAAGCTCGTTTACAGCGCACGGGCTGCAAGTCAAGTTATATGATATTGACAAGCACGCTGACCGCCTACCGTCGGATTTTCATATTGACATTATAAAATATATTATAGTAAGTACATACAATTCATTCAATGCTCTTATTTGAATGGCAAGTTACTTCCCGGGTTGTAGAGGTGCCGTTGCCACGCTGTGAAAATTTGCGGTGACCTATACCTACTCCCAAAAAAGTGTGTTTTCGTCCAGCATTAGGTATTCGCCATAAAAATCTACTATTTTTCGAATGTCAAAAAATATCCGCTGTTTAGGAAGCATTTTTTGACATTCGATAAATAGTGGACTTTTATGGCGAGTTTGCTGGGCTAAGGCGCGTATAAAATACCTGTTGGGTATAAAGATGTTTCTAATATCGTGCGGGTTTCATCACACACGCGGGATTGCAGTGATGAGGGGTCTTAATTCATTCATCCATTTAGAAAATAAACCACATTTTTCTTTTAGATTTATCATATTGTAGTACCTCCTTCAATGTTACGAGTACCTCAATAAATAGACTAATTTCTGTCACCTTTTCCCAGGCGTGTTAATAAAAAACTAATAACAGTAAAACAATATTTTATTCAAAATTCAAGACAATACATACTATCGGAAAATTCATAATTTCACTTAAGTTCGACAATGTGCTTAACAGTAAAGTAAAAAAGCCATGATTCCATTAGAGAATACTGAATATAAAGCCTTACACTTAAGTGCATAGGGACTAAATGGAGAGTGTATCAAATGCAGACAATACTTAGTTTGTAATCTAGTGAGCGTTCAGAAGGCGAGGCCAGCATCGGCGTACGTGGTGAAGATCTTCTCGATGGAGTTGGCGTAGGCGGCCGTCCGCAGGTCCAGGCCCAGCTCGAACTTCATGGCGGTCTTCATGATCGCCTGGAAATCAAACGTATTCGTTAGCATTATAAGCAGCACACACGTGTATTAATTCTTAAGGCGAGAACTCAAGCCAAAATAAAAAAATCCGTCGTGGTCAAAGGCCTCTCCTCATAAACGGATGGGCAAGTTATCTTAATTTTGTTAGTTTGAAATTGTCGTAGCATTGGAATCACTATACTAAAAAAATCATCAAAAAGGGTCTTTGTAAAACTTTAATTTGCTAAAGCTCCTAAACTATAATTGTGATCTTTATAGTTTCTACAAGGAAATATAGGCCATCAACTTTTCTTTAATCTTTTAGTTGGGTTTTAAAAAACCTCCTGTGCCCCAAGAAAAAATATTTTTTAGTGTTTTGTTGCGAGCGTCTTCGCGCGCGGGTTGTCTACGGGGGCGACGGGCGGCAGTATTGCTCCGGTATATCAGAGGGAGACAGAAAATCGACAATCTCCTTTCAAGTTTTCCTAAAAAGTAAAAGTAAATCTTATTTACATACTGAATTCACTAAATATTTTTATCGATATGTACGCGGTGAGAATGCAGCCCGGAAGAGAAGAGAGTAGCTTGCAATATTGACGCCTTTGAGCTTTCACTGCGGAGCGGATGTTCTGTTTCCAAATTATTTACGAAGACCACAGGTAAAAAACAAGGAATGTCAGTTAAAATCACGAATTGAGATAATACTGCTACTTATAGTGGCATTTGAGTGCACCTTCACCCATGCAGGAATGCTTTAGCATAAACCGGCGCTGCACGCTGTCAAGAACTATAAAGAAGCGTTGTTTTCGGTTACTTGTAGCTTGCAAAAACAATGAACGTCCGCACTTTCAATTCTAATTTGTGCAAAAACTCTTTTGTAATCTAATCCTTGTTTTTCTCCTGTGGTCCTCGCTTATTCATAGAACTTCACGCCTTTACCAGGCCTCTGTCACTGCATGTACCTGCGCGCGATATTTACCTTCCAGCCGCCGAGTATTCCATGACTCATTTGGCAGTTGGTTGTCGCGAATTTTGCGGTTGAACAGACGCAATGACGTACTGTAAGTACTGCATACTGACATCTATATCGAAAGAGGTAGCCCTGGCAATATATGTCTGTCACATGACAGAACGCATTCACAAATTAGACATGCGCGGCGCTCCAACAGATAGCCCACTTAGAACACGCCATTTTTTCACGCCACGCACGCACACAGAGACATGAGTTTACAAGCGAAGTCAGTGAGCTTCGGTGAGTCGGAAAGTCGCACTGTCGCGAGTGTTTTTGTTTCTGTCGAACTTGGTGCAATTTTTCACATGATTTTGTTTTGGCCGGTTCTGTCAAGTAGGTATAACTTACTTACTTTTTTTTTTAAATTCAGAGCGAATATAGTAGTAGTAACCCTAGGCGGTTAACGCAAGTTTTGGAAAAAGGTGCGAGCAGTCCTTCTGACGCATTAAGGTTAAGAAAATTGTTATTTTTTTATGGATGGTATTTATCTGTTACGTAGTAACTATTAAGTAATCTGTGCCTTTGCCTTCACCTTTATATTAAGGGAAGGAAATAAATAACAATATTCACCCTAGCAGATCGCTCCATGGTGTAGTCCAGGCCGGAGTGCACGATGTCCTTCTCGGAGGCGCCGGCGATCTTCTTCTGGAAGGACTCTGAGGGAGTGACGGGGATGCGCCCGCCCACGCGCCCGAAGCGCCTCTCCAGGGACTCTTGCACGGATTCTGGAAGGGAAATGTTTGAAAGTGAAAAAATATAGGACACAGAACTGCCTAACGAGAATAGACGATAATCAAACTATTTTATAAGGCCTAACAGATCATAAGTTTGCTATTAAAGTCGGTCTGACATACACTTTCGCTATTCAAAAATGTAGCGATATGTAAAAGACTTTCAGTAAACCACAACCGAAGAAAAAAGGAGGTTTTCTAAAAATGATTCAATAAGGGTTCGATATTTATCACAGTTATTTAAAAATTGAAGACACCGTTAAAAAGTATGTTAAACAATCAAAATATCAGTGAAAACGAAATCTTCAGTAAGAATTAAAGCGATTGCGATCTGTAATTTTGTAATATCTGTAAGTATGTGACACTGAATACGAAAAAAAAAACGTCCTGTCTGTTTGTATGGCTAATGGAATGGATGGTTTTTGACTAAGAATTGAATCCTTTAACTATAATAGCCGTTGTGCAGGGTGAAAAGTTTCAAAGGCAATTTCCGCAGGGACAGCTAGACAAGCACTATAAAACGCTCTATTGCTTTAAAAACCTGTTATTTTTTTACCTATAAGTTGACTGAATCAGTTATATTTTAATTAACTTACCCAAGAGATGGTAGTTGGACTCGCGCTCGTATTTGAAAGTCAAACGGCCATATGAGACGTGGTTGAGGTTCTTGAGCCATTCGAAGAAGGAGACGGTCACACCTCCAGCGTTGATGTACAAGTCGGGAATGACGAGGATGTTGCGGTCGATCAGGATCTTGTCGGCGGCGGGTGTGGTCGGGCCGTTGGCGGCCTCGGCGATGATCTGGGTGTCAAATATTATAATTAATTCGTTATACAAAACAACTATACATTCAGAATAACAACGCATGAAAAACGAGTTTTGAATTCACAAATATTTGGCTGTCACGGCTAAATCTGAACGAAACGAAAATGCTCAATTTCTCTAGGTAAGATCTCCTTCGGAATATTTATTTGTGCAATAAATCGTTGTGACAACATATCAGAGAAGCACAAATAGTATTCATACATGTTAAATACTGGAAATTGTGATAACATGTGATAACAAATAATTATTTTAAAGTTGATTTTGGCATCACAAACGACGCGCCTTCTAATAAGTACACCTGAAAGGGTGTAATTATTCTAAGGTTCAAGGCTTTCTCTTGTGTTAACGTAACCAGAAACAACGAAGGTATAGGTACCACATACAACCTTATGCAAATAGGTAGGCGCATCAAGGGAAATTAGCCCTCTTAGTATTCCTATCACGTTTTTTCCGAGTGAGGCAAGGCAGCGTGACCCTGGGTTGCTGGTGGACTTGTTGTCAAAGTCAGGTTTCCCTCATGTTATGGAAATCAAAAACAATGAAGCTACAGTAAGAACCCAGTCCCGAAAATCAGGGATTTGCTAGTGCGGTCATCAAACCCGCGGCACTTTACGTCTCAAGCGGTGATTATAACTACTACGTTAAATGGGCAGCTGTTTGGGCCTGTAAATATGGTGAGGTTGACAGGGCGATTCGGTCACTCCCACACCACTAATGGAGTAAGAAAATGGGGGGTGATGTAGTGGTTTTTAGTAGCTATAAGGCCTTTGGTTTTTGCAACACCAACAATCAAACATTATGCAATCACAATATTTTTTATTATAATTTCCGGTCCTTCGAGCCGGATCACGTTAGCTCCATGTTAAATGAGTTTCTCCCGTTGAGTATTTCTCGAACATACGCGTGTACATCGAACACGTATGGCACGCTATATAAAAAAACCGGTTGTATTGTTGCCACCGGGCGCGGTACGGGTTTAAACACAGTTATACAGATCGTTATTCTTTAGCACTTTCTTACTTAGTGAATGCCAATATTTGACAAATACCGCGTGCGTTATCTATGCCATGCTATTAATATCAGTTTATCTTATCGCCTGATATGACGTGGGTATTACCTTAATTTACTTTTCTTCACAAATCTGGCTAATACGCCGGAATTGTACGAGATTAAATAGGGAATAGACACATACTAAGCACAGTGATAAAAACAAAATAAATACGATGGATTATAATGTGCAAACCAATTTTTTTTCTTGTTTTATTGTAACCAGATAAAGATTCTGCTACATAAACAGATATTCAGACAAGTACGAGAACCAAACCTTTTTAAACTTAACTGAAGCTTTCACAATATTTATTTATGGCCCTGCATTGGATTCACACTCTTACTCACGTGAGCGTACTACTGAAACGACCGAGTGCTATCTACACTTTTCTCTTAGCGTGTGTAGAGATGTATAAAATGTCTGAGTCTGACCATAATGACCAGTAATTTTTTGTGACAATAACCAAAATTTGACCCATTCCTTAATGACAGTCAGTCAAACACAGTCCCTTTGGAGCTCTTAAGTTTGTAATAACAGTTGAATCCCTCCTTTCACGCCTAAACCACTAAATTGATTGTGTAACTATGTTGAAGAGATAGACTAGACTCTAGTCACTAGAGCTTTGGAAAGGATATATTTCTTAAGGCTACTTTTATCGCGAAAAAAAGGCTTGAAGAGGCTGAAAGTTTGTATGGAAAGTAACTATTCCACACAAAGTTGTTCCCTTACCTTAGCCTGAATCTTGTGTGCGTTCTCCTTGTGGATGACTTGTTCGACGGCAGCGGGCACCAGAATGTCGCACTTCTCGTACAACATGTCTTCGCCTTCGTAGGCCTTCGCGCCGGGGAAGCCGACGATAGTGCCGTTGTCGTTCCTGTAGTCTTCCAGAGCCTGAGAAAGAATTCAACATCATTAGTGTGTGTAAAGAGCGTCATGGCCGTCATGGCATAGGCGTTAACGACTCCAGCTCGAAAATGTGATCCCAAGTTCAGATCTGGCCAGAACTCTCCGGTGATGGAAAACATTGATAAAAACTACAGCAACCCGGATAACGGGAAATGGCTCACCACCTACCACGTTGGTTTATAATATGCTCAAAACTGGGTTTGGGTGTTCCGTTCACCATGATGGCAACAATCAACTTGCCTCTGACTACCCGTTTGGGATATAGTCGTGACCGTTTCTTTGTATTTATCAGTATTGGGAATGTTATATCAACTGAAAGACACTCATTGGCACCAAATTTCAGTCCGAGATTGCTAGTATTACTTTTACCACCGCGTGGTACATGCACGGAAAACTTGATTATCATATTTTTAACTTCAACTTCTTTGACATAAGGTCCAAAACCAATGAAAAACTGCAACATGCTCTGCTCTTTAATGGGTTGAAGTTACAAATATGAGTTTTCCCCTTAGAGTAAATACTAGAAAGCTAGAAGATATATTTAAGATTATCGATTAAGTATGTCAGTCATCATCAACAGTGAAATTTTGATAATAGTCATTATACTTCTAACTATGGAAGTCGAGGCCTTTTTTAAATTAGATAAAAAAACTGATTGTTATTCTAACGAAATAGAATTAATAGATTATGTATATAAATAATTATGAATTATGTATGAATTTAGAATTAACATAGAATTAACAAGCTAAATGAGGTTAACAAAATGTTAACATGAAGTTTTGTCATTAGCTTAGTTAGAACTTTGAGTGAATCAGTCTCGTGCCCTATTTAACGTTATTTAACACGGTGAAATAATCATCAGTTGATTCTATTACCTATCACGCCTGTTGTTGGTTATTTAATCATGAAAATATGTCAGTCATCATCAACAGTGAAATTTTGATAATAGTCATTATAATTCTAACTATGGAAGTCGAGGCCTTGAAGCAGTTGTAGCGGATAGTTAACAGGCCGAAAATTAGATAAAAAAACTGATTGTTATTCTAACGAAATAGAATTAATAGATTATGTATATAAATAATTATAAATTATGTATGAATTTAGAATTAACATAGAATTAACAAGCTAAATGAGGTTAACAAAATGTTAACATGAAGTTTTGTCATTAGCTTAGTTAGAACTTTGAGTGAATCAGTCTCGTGCCCTATTTAACGTTATATAACACGGTGAAATAATCATAAGTTGATTCTATTACCTATCACGCCTGTTGTTGGCATACTATTAAACAAATAATAAATTACTGTTACTTATATACAAGACTTATCTTGTATATAAGTAAAGTTATACTTTCTTAAAAGTAGTATTTTCGATGTTGACCTTCCCTTTGACCTTGGAACGCGGTAAAAACATTTCATATCTTCTCAACACTTTGCAATGGCGGATTGGCAACGTCGCATAATCAGAAGATTTTCGGGAGTATTTCGTTGAATGCCTGAAAAAGCATATTTTTTTCGCTCCTATACGAAACCTAGATCTAGGTATACTATACGAAGTGAAAGTCTAAATAATTTGAAATTGCTTTCCAACAGCGAACAGAGAAAATGGAGTGATGGAGTGTGGAGTGTTGCGAAATGAGGCAGGAGTAACATTGAGTGATAGAACGGAGAATAGCATAATTAGAGAGCGTTGTGGTGTGAAATGGGAATGCTAAGATGGTTTGGGCATATGGAAAGGATGGATGAAAGGCGATTAACGAAACAAATTAACAAGGCGAGGGTGGATGGAGCTGATGGAAGGGGAAGGCCTAGGCGGACGTACTTAGGACAAGTCCAAGACGTTCTTAGAAAAGAGTGGAAGAAGCGCTTGCGCCGCGCGAACGTAGCAAGTGGAAACATGTTGGAAAAGTGGCGTGGTGATGGTATGTAAAAATAGCGACGGAATAGTATTGTAAATTTAGTTGTTTAATTACCTTACAAACAAACTGTGTTATTTGTTTATTAATTCAGTGATGTCACAAATCAAGAAAAATTGCTATTTCAATAGTACGTATCTTGACCGCAACCCCCTCAAATTACAGCTAAGGAGCGCGGAGAGATCTTGATAACCAGCGCTATTTCAAAACCAAAATTAGATACCTAAACTTGACTTATGATCGAGAGTGATCCTTCTGTACGGAAGTACTATTACAAATTCTGTGGTAATGTTACGGAACTGCATAAACTTGTAGTAACTTTCTAAAATTCGGTGCTAGCTATAGCTACGAGTTACGAGTAAAGTCAAATTAGGAAAACCGACCTTAGGGTCAATGCCGTCAGGGTTGTGGATGGAGCCGTCGTGTTCGATGATGCCGATGCAGGTCGCGCCGGCGCGGACCAGGTACCGGCAAGTGTGCAGGCCGACGTTACCGAAGCCTTGCACGATGAAGGTCTTGCCGCCCCAGCCGGGGGTCGTGCCTGTTGACAAATGGAGCAGTGAATAAAACTGTAAAGTAAATTAGCAAAATAGTGTAGTACAAATAATTCATTCTTAAATATTGAGATTGTGTGACGATATTTCGATTTTAACGCTGATACCAACGTCAGCGCTTTAATCGCACTTTTTAAGAGCCATTACGTATTTTGAGCGCATGATCCAACTTTTCAAGCGCCTAATTTAAGATCTTCGGATAAAAATGTTGACTGTTCAATACATACAAAACATAGTCAAACCTTTCGTATTGACACATAATGGAACACATTTGTAAATAAAATATTTTTTCTAATATCAAATGATCAACGATTTACGAGAAAGCCTCATCGTTTCAACATTAAGTGGCTTATCTCTGATGTAAGCTTACTATAGTTGCAGAAAGAAACTACCAAAAAGTCAGACATATAGTTTTGTTGGCACTTAATGAACCAGAATATGCATAATTCATCACAATAACTATCCTTTTGGTGACGGCCCCTTAATTTAGACCAGGCGTAAAGTTCACAGTACGAATTCCCAAACCGGACCGCAGAGAAAATATCCGCGACTGCATACACAAAAAATATTTGAACTCAAACTTAGAAGTTTCTATTGTGCTCGTAAGTGTCAATCAGAGATCGAAGTTACGATCTTTGCTATGTCATAATAAATTGCATGCCATGCCACCATACGTGAAACACTAAATCATAATGTGATTTAGGCAATTGAACAGTTAAGCATTCGAGTTGTCTCTATGGCATCATTTTATTGTTCCAAGTAGCTTCGAATTAAATAAGCTTATCGCCATCCGATGTCTCAGGTTACCTACTATGTAAATCGCAATAAATACTACGAAATAGTAAAGAGTATTGCGTGCATATTTTCTTATCAGTGGTTCGAACTCATTCAATTTGTTTATTTGCAGAATGTAATGGATACTCATTTCATTTTCTGTTTTGTAGTCAACATTGTACGTTGTTTGTTTATTACGTAGTGTAATGAAAACACAAATCTATCAGAAACGCTTAGATCTTAAGTATATTTGCACAGCCCACTTTGTTCAAAGCCTGTCAGGCGGTATTTAACTCGGTCGTTACAACAACTGTTATAAAATTTTATGTAAATTGTTGACAAGAAAATTCTTCTGAGACTTAAGAGTGAGCTCACGATGTGGTTCGTACAGTTTACTTAAACTGGTCTAAATAAACATCACCGTCACCATATTTATGTCACAACACAAGCTAGCTTGCCCATCTTTGCAATTTTCGTGGCAAATGATTTACTTTTTTTTTACTTAATAATCGAACATACAAAGGTTTAAAAATAGTTGTTTTTAGGCATTTCACACCCCAATCTAATAAGTCTTACGTTATCCATATGAAACAAGCGATTCGCTTGGTCGTCGCTCAGTACATAACAATAAGTTTTCCTTGCCACCTAAGCATTCAATTGTATTTAAAGACTAACCTTCAAAGATACATTCTCTAAAAAAACTTCTTCCTAGAGACTAAAGTGGTCACTTTACTCCCGCTTCGTAGGGTAAAGTAATTAGTTTTTTAATTTCTTTCATGTGACATAGACAAACTCAAACAGCCAGTAAATATACTATTATCTGTGGAGTGTGGACCATCTTCATTGCGAAAATATTGAGAGTTTTAGTTCTGTGGTTTGTCAGCAAAGAAGGAGACGCCATGTGTTTTAAATTGTTAATCTGTGACTGGTTCAGTTCAGAAGAAAAAACTGACCGCGAAAATTTCAGAACTTTTGTCGAGTGTAAATTTGTTCGGTTTTAAATGCTTTTGTACTAAATTGTCAATTTTTCTCGCACTCAAAGTGAGAAGTACAATTTGCACCTCGAGACTAAACTAAACTAAATAAAGATACCTTCAGTTTCATTGACTGACACCTCTGGTATATTATGGCTTTGTTTAGTCCCTCGATATAAAATATACTATAAAACAACGGACGTAAAAATAACCCATCAGGTATTCGGAACCAAGGCTTTAGTACAAATAAGTGTCAACTGAGTTTTCTTTCTTTCCTTTTTTTATCATCATTATTTATTAGCAAGAAATTTATTAAAGCTGTAGAGTAACCTTGTAAGTACAAAAAGTCTTTAATAACGTTTGACACTAATTTCCTATTGTTATCGATAAGGTTATTACTGAAAACGCAGCCACTTCTAACGGTCACTATAAGAAAATTACCGTGTACAAAAGAGATAATCGAATGAGGTAAGATATAATCTATTAAAACACGTAGGACACTGACGTCAGATAACTGTTTTGTGACGACGTTCATGCAAATTTTCACTTAAGTTAGCAAGCGATTAATAAACAAACAGTCTTGCGCCGCTCAGAAAAATACTCACCGATCATGCTCATGTAGTTGGCTTCGTTGATGAAGTTCTCCAGACCGTGGAAAACTCCCCTGCCGGTAGCGGACACTCTGCCGTGGATACCACCCTGGAGCAACACAATACATTTTGAATTCTTTTATCTAATACGTTAACTGATAAAAAATGATGCTGCAGCCTCTTTCATAACAAAATGTCCAAAATAATGCTCGACGAAAAGATTGGCGTAGTGTGCTATTGCTCGGTTTATCTCCTTAAGTTACGTGATGTCCCGGGTTTGATTCCGTCGGGTCTAATTTCTTTAAATTGGTTCAGTCTGGGTGGGATGGGAGCTGGCTTAGATCCTTGTATTACGACGTAATACACATATTAATTATCGTTAGGTCCGAAATACACATGCCAGCCGCAGGCATTTCGAGACCATGCTTATACGGTTCATGTATGTATAAAAAAACGCCACCTTACCTGGTTGATGGGTTTTCCAGTGACGCAAGCGTGTGCGTTGATGTCTTGGTAGCCAATAGTCTTGGCGTACGTGTCGGCGATCCAGGACATCTCACGCTCTCCCGTGCCCATGTCGGGGGCAGGCACGTCTACACCGGGCCCTGCACATAATAAATAACGTCATGTTTTAGTTGATGCAATAGCATACTTAGATAAAAACCAAAGAAAACCCGGTATACCTAATAGACGACGAAGAAAGAATGAGACGGGCTAGACTCGCGTTTACAAAAAAAGTATATAAGTAGTAATAGTATACTAGTTAAGTTAAATAATGAAACTGAGGGACACTTTCATAAAATATTTAATGGTGCAATAATAAATACATTATCTGGGAAATCATTTTCCAAGATCATTTGACCCCAAACTTAGCTTTTTTAAGAGGGACAGGGACTAATATACGTATGAATATACTAAAATCGTTGTTAGGTATATAGGTAATTACATCATTACTTTTCAATTTTAGCATTTTACATTTCTTGTTTTCATATCTAAAGATATTTACATTCAGATACAAAACACACACAAATATTTGTCACGAATGTTTGTCCTGAGGAAGTCGAACCTAAGATCCTCAGAGCAGTAGACGGGATCACAATGGGCCAACCGTAATGGCATAATAATCGAGGTAAAATAGCATCAATACTAAGTTCGCGTACGGAAATACAAACAGTCATCATAATGAAGAGTTAAAATTAAAAGCAGCCCTAGTTCATTTCAAGTGAAATAGGAGCCATTATTTCAGTTAAACTACCCAATGAGATAATTTAGGTAAGTATACGTGTACAAATACACATGAAGATATTATAAACTTATCAGTTGCTATGCCACTGGCGATTGCTCGAGCAATATTTGACTCATTTCGTAAAAAAACACATTTCAATAACATATGATTAAGAATTACGTAACTTTCAGGTTGTATCAATAGGATTCATTTTGAAGCATGTCATCTTGTGCAAGAAATTGCAAACCACGGTGCTCAAGTCATGTGGTTGGTTCTCGGGATTTACATCTTCTAATCACACGGGCTAAAGCTGCCAACATAAGAATCGTGCAGTGTGAACAAGTTTACTTGCCATCATCTAGGTGGAATTTATTTTGGTTTACTAATTTAAACAGAGCGAGACTGAATTGGACGTCGCGTCGGTCGCATGCCAAATGACCGGTGGAAACCGGAAGAGATTACCGCCAGACTCAAGGGACCAAGCCGCACGGTAATTATAACAAGAATAATTCTTCACTCAGTGCCTCCTCAGTACAGAATACGAGCATCTTTGGCTATATTTTACCAAAGTCTACTCTCTCATAAGACGTACTGATGACTTATATCGGTTTCGTATTTGATATCCAAAATATGACAGACAGGCAGACAGCTGAGAATTATGTCTATGAAAAGTAGACATAGGTATAAATGATAACGAAACCTAGACAATTACAGCAGCTCATTCAAATATTGGCAAAACTAAAATTCAAGAGATGCTGCATGTATTTCATTACATGACTAACTCATCAACATACATATTCTATCGCCAAATAGTATTTGTTAGTATGTAGTTGTCTAATAGCAACTGAGTACTTCTATGTTATATGTTATGGCACATTATAATGACCCTCAATTCCCAAAATTACGTGAACAAAAAACGATTCCGGAGTTTTCAACAATACATGGCAGGACAGTTAAATATAAACGCTACAGACATCTCATTGAGTTTATATTGGCGTGTTAGTGCAATTTTCTAAGGCACGGTTATTGACCAGCAATTACTATGACAGTCATTGACCGAGTGGCATGAGAAGGCCAGCAGGCTCGATTTAGTGGAGGCGGAACTTTCCAACTATTCGAACTTTGAAATTAAATAGGTAAAGGGGCCGCTGGTGCACTTTTGAAGTTATAAACTTTCTATCGTTCGAGTTTTAATATTATACCTGAGTGTTTACTAGTATTACCTTAGCATAGTCACTTCGGTAATTAAATAAACAAAATATCGGCTTCAGTGGCAGAAAAGGATAGGTTGCCAAATAAAATAATTTATTCTCGGGAACCACTTTCCCATCATTGCATTTTGTGGGTTACATAATTTTGCGCCATTTTTAATATATCTTAAACTGAGTGACATTTTAGTGCTAATATAGACACGGAAATTTAGAACTCATCAGTGGGTATCGTATTTGTATATCACTGAAATGTTACCGTAAGAGTTATGTAATTTATGGATGCGATTTATTCAAGTTAAGAGATGCATCCCTTAACCAATAACAGCAAAAACTCACAAAGAAGGAGGGCACTTTGTCGGTAAACAAGGTATATGTGCAACCATTGTGCACTGTTTTACATAGTATCAATTATCATGAATTACTTCGAATGAGGACGTTAATAGGTTGGTACAGTACGAGTCTGTCTGTAAATAGCAATTGTTTGAAGCCATTAAACATAACTGGTCATAAATGAATACCTAGGTATGACATCATCAGCGATGTCTATTGTAGGTACCTAATCTAATGATTTACGAAAATACACTAAAATTAAATTAGGTCAGCGCAGGTCAGACACCATATATATTGATCGACATTTATATCTTCAGAGGGAGGCCTAGAAAATTATAGTGCTAATAGTGCTATTATGATTTTGCAATCTATTCTGGAGATTATTTAAGCAGCTTGTCTTATCAAGCTTTTGAAGCAGTGGGCTATACGTGCTTGATAACAAAATACTAAAGGACTCGACCTAATCTGGAACTATAAATTAAGGGGTTAAAATCTTGTTCTGATATTTGCAATTTAAAGTCAATTTTAAGATGGGTTACAGTTTTTGTGTCCATTTTAAAGTTAAGTATAAAATGTATCTCACTTATTTGTTTCTACACCTTTTACTTTTTGTTGTTATTAATACATTAAAAGTGATTAAGTCATCTGTATACTTTAATTGAAAAACGGGTTAAAATTGACTGTGTGCAAATTACCCAATTTCATAGTCCTTCCTAGTCTTTAACACTGGCAGCTCACCTACAGCAGTTGCTTAACACTGCACATCAATAAAAAACATATCAAGAAGTTTGATACGTACCAATGAAGCCCTTCTTGGCGAGTTCGAGGGTGAATCTTCGCGTGATCTTCTCCAGCTCATGCTCAGAGTACTCCTTGGGGTTGATCTTGATGCCGGCCTTGGCGCCGCCGAAGGGCACGTCCACGCACGCGCACTTGAACGTCATCAGCGCTGACAGAGCCTTGACTTCGTCACGCGTCACGTCCGTTGAGAATCGAATACCTGAAGACAAAATTGTAGATGAGGTCTTGCAGAAGAAAGGGTGGAAAATGAGGGGAGCAATAATAGATAGAGACCAACTAATGATACGCTTTGAAATTTTACCTTCACATTCAGGGTTATCACAAGTTCAGCCATTATCCTAATAAAACAAGTATTTAAGTACGGAGACGAAGCGATGTTTAAACTGTGTATCGTCGCGTGTACAAAACACCAGATGGTATTTGTATAAGTTATCGACATAGATAAATAGGCAATCGCATTTGTTCCGATATTATCCGTTATTTACGCTGAACATCTGATCGAATCGGATCGTTTTGGATTTTCCGCAACGAAGCGCGGGTTTATGGTTACAAACCCGAATATCACAAATACGGTGATTATTAATTGTATTGATAACTTAATTTCGAGTAACCCTATACTATAAAACATCTACTAATAATTTATTATTCATTACATTTCCCAAGAAAATGGGCTTTTTTTATGCAAACCTCATGTTATGACATGAGACATGAGGCATTCTTTAATAGGTGGTTAGAATAACTTACGCTGGTTGCTATCGTTAATGAATATAGTTGAGTATAGTATCGTTTAATAAACTTATAGAACTTATTAGATACTGAAAAATAATCTAAGTATTAACTTTGAAGTTGAGTTGGGTTACGTAAATATAGTGATAAAATAACCAAACAATGATAATTCTCTTTACAATTAAATCACAACAAAAACTAAAACAACAAGAGTGCAATGTGTGTATCTATGTACGATTTTTAATATGAATGTCATATGCACCAGGCAGCACACTTATCATGGTCTCGAAGTAAGGATAAATATTCCTGTGTTACGAGTTACCGACAACGAATTATGCCACACGTGTCTCCCAGCGTTTTTTGTTTGTTAATAATAACACCCAGAAGAAGTCTGTCGAGTAGAGTAACATAATATATTATGTTATTATCACGTTAATTTGTAAATTTACAGGAATGTAGTAGGAAGGTATAATGTAGGTTTTTACTTTGTGAGGAAAGAAACTGAAATTATAGTGTGTCGTTATGCCAGGATTTCTGAAAACTGTATCTGAAGAATGACTAATCGAATGCCTTTTGTCTATAGATAGAGAAGTTTAGCTTTCTGGCCTCGAAGTCTAGTCTAGTGTCGTTGACATAGATTAGAATAAATTAATTAAATTAATATATGAAAACTGTTCCGCATATTACAATTAAAATAAACTACAAACCATTTTGAGTTAAACTATTTTAAACCCGAATATTTCAAGAATATTTCTTCTGAGAAAGTTCTCATGTTCTTCTTTCATCTTTCTCTTTTTTTAACTGGCCCTCAAATATAACTAGCACCGCGACAGCTGAGAAATGCGTTGCATTTTATTTTACGACAGCTTGATCCCAACCAATAATTGAATCAAACAACATATGCATAGGTAGGTAGGTAATGGCTTAACTCTCCAGGGATTAAAGGTAGATAATTTGAAAGTACAGACGATAAAACGAGATCATCAGATGTGTAATTTATCAAACCTATCTAATCTTAGCACTTTTATCAATCAACTCAACAAGTCAAAAACAACAAAAAACGTGATGTCATTTTTTACAGATCATAAATTGAGGACCGTGACAGCTGATAGGTATGACTTGGTCAAACTATTGAGAACCTAGAAGTGGGCGGGTACATGTTATCTTCGAGTTCGAAAATTTGTGTGACAAACAATATTTAGCATAGTGACAAAAATAAAAATCAGACTTGTTACGTAATATTGTAATGTCGTCACGGCCACGCCTCCGTTGCCAGCTCGTCTTCCAACTTTTATCTTGCTTGTCGAAACGTTATCATCACACATCACGAAAAAAAGTAGGTATCGTAGGAATGGAGCTAACGTCTAGTACCTATCGCTTCATTTTGAGGCGGCTGACGAAATTGTTTCCAAGACACTATAAAGTAGGGTGTGTCAGGTCCTGATCAGTATGCAAAGGATTGTTGATGTTTTGCAGCTGGATGCAAAAGAACCTCTTACATAGTGGCCCTAATAGGATAGAAAGAAAGTAACATTTACTTTAAAAGCAAATCAGACAATTTATACCTTTCTTTCACAGGAAAAAAGGTACTTTTTTAAAAAGATGAAAAGTAGGTATTTTCACTATTCTCAGTGTGGCCTGAATATGAGAATGAATTTCACTTTTATGTTCAAATCTGCTGGAGGCTGCAAATTGTTGAAAAGATCACTAAATTTTCTCTTAGCAGTTAAACAGTCCACCGGCCTTATAAACACGTCGTCAGTCGACATATTAGACAATAGAAACAAGAATACAATTTACCGCACCTGGTGCATCAACTGATGAGGTATATTTTATCAGAACAGTTGATTTTTATCAACACCTGTTAAGAATATTGGGAACAAGAAATGAATATAAGTGGAATAATAATTGTATTGTAACAATGTTTTGTCACACCTTTTTTATAGAAACGGAATAGGTACATAAGTCCAACGCTTTGCTACGGATTACTTCTCTGCTACGGGGTTAAACAGCTAAGAAAGCTTTAGAGAAAAGCTTTCTAGAGCGCGCTCGTGGCGGAAACGGATGTATTTACACTCGTCAGCAGGCCCAGGAAACATTCCCACATTGTTCGATTTTTCCGGGGTGTTTCTGTAGATATAGGTATATTTTAAAGTGACGATTTCAAAATTTGTCTTTTTGTTAATTTTGTAAATCACAAAATAGTTGTTGGTATGATGATGTTTATGAGTTAACGTGTTTTTTTTATGGAACGGTTTTGGTAGTAGTGTTAATTAATAAAACGCGTCTTCGTCACCGGATGCTGTGAAGTAGTTTAAGCTAATCCGTATGTAAATGTTTAATATATTACCATCATTTTTACTATAAATAAATATCCGGGACAATTTACACCAAGAAAAATAACTAAATTACACTATTACCCTATATTATTAACTTTTGGCTTTAATACGATAATTTTCTCTAAACCATGGCCGCCATGGGTAATCTAAATAAGAACATATTAGTTTGCTATTTTTTGTTTTTACCTTTGTACGAATATATTTGAACAACTGTTTTTAAGATTGTGGCAGAAACGCGAGGTTAAAATTATTCACTAATCTGTTAGTATTTTGTTTTTTTGGCCCGTCATTTAGCAGAAATGTGATAGATAATTTAAAATCAGAAATCATAAACCTGCTAGGTAAATATTACTCGTTTTGTAGATACTGCAAGCATCAGGCCGCATCACCCTGATGAGGACTAACGTTATTTACTTACTGTATCTACCTATATTGATGGATTGGCCTAAATCACTCAACTTTATTTCAAGGAATAGGTTAACTTTTGTCAAGAACTGGTTTTTATTGCAATTTTTGGTTACCACGATTCAAATCATCAATTAGCCATAACCTTACTTCCTACTAGACGGTCGTTAGCATTTTTTTTGACTTTTTGTATCTACCTAGACAACAATGGTGGACGATAAAACATAATTTGTAGATGCCATCAATTTACGAGCTATATTGAACTGACTGGACGAAAATTTTGGCGAATAAACATAGCATTATTGCGTCAAATGAATCCATACGTCCTAAGTCATCCTGCTATCTTTTACTGGATTTTCATATCTTGTGTGCTTTATCTAAGAGTAGGAGTACTACCTACTTACATGTAACATCAAAAATCGTTGAAGTCATTAAATTTGTAAAATCCTTTATTACGATTAGTGCCGCCTATACATACGTAACAATACAGTCGTAACATCACGTGTCTCACGGGCTATAAATAAATTATTCTATTAACAATTTTGTTAGCTTAGGAGTAACCGATATGAGTTATGAGAGCACCTCTACCAAAAAAAACAATAAAAAAACACTTACCTCCTTTTGTAGGTGTCCTGTGAGAGGAATGTTGCGCTCTGTAGCCACGGATCATTTCATAATCTCCAGAATCACGTCTCAAGGGGAACTGGATCTCGAGGATGTGATCACATGGCTGCATCAGTTTCAGGATACCGGCCACCTTCTTTTTCTTCTCTTCAACTGAACCCTTGCCTTTGATGTCTTCTACCAGTTTGTTCTCGATAACTTGACAAGCTCTGTGGAAGAAATATTCCACCATGTCGAAGAATCTGGGGTTTCCACTTGTCGGAACATCCTTGAGCCTGTCTGGAATTTCGTGGCTTGCGAATGTGCGGCAGCAAACGTTCACGACAGCGGGCGTGATTCTGACCATATTATTGACTGCCTCATTTTGGATGGAGTTTTTCAGAGGCACAACTGACTTGGCGATATTCTTTATGTGCAACATCTTGTTGCTTTAAGTACTCTAGCCGGGTTTGGTATCGGGTCGCCCTACACTAAGGTTAAAATACACAAAAAAATGTCGTGTAATATGATAGATTGCAGTGACGACCCGCCCCGACGGATTCCGACTCACTGAATGAAGGAAGGAGCAGATGGCAAAAAATAAAAAGGCTGCAGGTCGCTGTGCGGATTTCCTATCTCGTTCTACGCCTTATTGAGTGAGAAGGACAGTCAATGGGCGTGAAGTTAGATACCCAGCCGCCGATAACAATTTGCAGTGTTTTACGTTTTTGTCTTAGAGAAATGATAAAGCTAAATCACAATTGATGTAATATAGGTATTACATAACAGTGCATGAATTTGTATCGTATTTAAGTTACGTTAAGTTTTAACTATGGCAACTAATTTTTTTTAGGTTAGAAGGGTTTGAGGTTAACCGCGTCTGGATTTTAGACTAAGAATTAAAACAATCGCAGCTACTAGGCACTTCAAGCTTTCAGATAATTTTATTTATTTAGTGTAAAAATAAAATTCAAATATCGATTTACTGAAAGAAAAGGTTACGTAACTAAATGCTGATTGACATAGTCTGTGCTTTCGTGAGAGCCAACAGCCAACGTAACGGGCACTATGTATGAAATATCTACTATAAAAACAACTTCGTGGTTTGTCAGGATGAAGTGATTATTAATAATTTAGGTAGCATGGGTGATAAACACAATTTTAACAAAACATTTGAGACAATTTATTTGTCATGTTATCATTAGGATGAGGGTATTGTATTGGCAACACTTTAATCCCCTCCCTTCGACGCGTATTATAAAAATAATGCAGATTTTAGTCGCTAATGTCGGAACTGTCAGCTGTTAGAGATAGTGATCATCTGCGTAGCGCGCTTGCGTATAAAAGTTATCTAAACAAAAGCTCAATGTTTGTTTTTAATCTAAAATTAGAGTTTGACATGAATTATTGCATTTCATGCACGTACGGCGCAGTTTTTTGATTTTATTTCACTAAGGAAACGCTGCTTTCAAGGTATGTAAGAACCTAAGGTGTTAACAATATTGATTTTTGTTTTGAAATTGTCCTAAATGGCTCCTACAATATAACTGCAAATGGTTTTCAGGATGACTAGCGAAGAAGTTCCAAGTGGAGTCGATGTATTGCCGGATGAGATAATTGTTTACATTTTGAAGTTTTTACCTGTGGAATTAATAGTTACCTGTGAGCGCGTGTGCCATAGATGGAGGAAACTGGCACGCGATTCAAGTGTTTGGAGACCCATTCGTATTGTTTATTCGGGGAAGCCTGGACAAACCGAAGTAAGCAAGAAAAATCTGCAAATAATTGAAACACACGGAGAACTCATTCATCATTTGAAACTACAGTATGTATATGGTTATCCATACGTTAAAGGCATTATAGAACAATGCGAGAACTTGTTGTCTCTCGAATTAGTAATGTGTCGAATTTGTCTAGAATTCGACGAAGATGTTAAAAAATGGCCTCATTTGAGGAAACTTAATTTGAAAAACTGTCTTCTACTTATAACTGACACCAAAGATGATTTGACTGTTCAGTATGATCAGTTCAAATATTTAAATCATTTAGAATTATCTGGTTTCGGACTTACGGCTGACAACTGTTATTCATTGACAAGATGTAAATATTTGAGTCATATATTAATTGAAAAAATTAGAAACCTTGACACAAATTTTGTGACACAATTAATAACAGAAAAGCAGCATATGATAGAAACATTACACATTTATGGTGGAGATGCCATTAACGACAAATGTTTATCCTTATTATCACAGTGTCAAGTCTTGAAGGACTTGGCTATAATTAGGTGCGATAATCTTACCGACCAGGGATTGGTCAACCTAGCAAAGTTACCAAAAATAGAACATTTGCAAATATGGAACAATGTTCACTTTTCCGAGGCTAATTTATTGCAGACACTTGCGAACAACAACTTAATAAAGCTGCAAAGCTTGAGTCTCTCTAGAATAGCAAATATTTCGCCCGTCATCGTCGATGTTATTTCTGAATATTACAAGAATCTTAAGTTTTTAGCAGTTTATCAGTGTCCTCGAATTATTAACACAGATTATGAGAAACAATTAAAATCGAAATTCAGGAATATTGACGTGGTGCTATATTAAGTTAAGATGCGAATAATCTGTATGTATGATTGATTATATTGCATGTAAGGGTGTTTCTACTAAATTCTAAACAGCGCAGTTTTTAAAAGATCCATAAATTACTTTCAAGGATTCACCGCTGACTATTTTACTGCTGCACATTCTTGCCAGTTTTGTTAGCTAAGTATGTTGCAAGAAGAAGCAATAAGTTAAAAAAAACGCAATATAACGCAACGAAAAATAAACTGTTGACTACAATCATCTATACTATTTTATTTAATATTATAAAGCTGAAGAGTTTGTTTGTTTGCTTGAATGCGCTAATCTCAGGAACTACTGGTCCGATTGAAAAAATATTTCAGTGTTAGATAGCCCATTTATCGAGGAAGGCTATATTATCATCATTCCACGAGGACGAAGTCGCGGGCAGAAGCTAGTACTTTATAAGACTGATTTTCGATCAACTAAAAGATGACCTGTGTGGGGCGGGCACGGACGTATCGACGTGACTCAAGGATAGTTGCACCTTCTAATTTTGACGATTGCTTATAGCAATGTTAGCCACCCATGATTAAATTTTAAAACTTAAGTTTACACATACCATCACGACTTTATCCCAAGCGGGATAGTCAGAGGCAAGTGACTGTGCCGTCCATGGTGAACGAAACACTCAGAAGCCCACTTTTCACCAATGGTATTAGAATCCAACGTGGTAGGTGGTGAGCCTTTCGCCGTTATCCGGGATGATTTGGTTTGTTATCGATGTTTTCCGTCACCGGAGAGTTTAACAATGAACACAAAGATTTTGGTTTTAGCCAGATTTGAACTCGGGATCACACGATCCACGATCTGAGTTCGGGTGCTGAACCACTAGGCCACGACGCTCACACAAGAACACAAAGTTAAGTTTAATTATTGTTAAGCATAGATGGTGCAACTCACCCTTCTAATTGTTTAGAATATGACTAGTGTATTGCATGTAACATCAAGAATGCTCAATATTTACGTTACTCAGTTTCGCCTTTCGTTAATTTTTAAGAATAAAGGTTGTTACTTAGCGTGTCAAAGGAGCAATAATACAAAATTAACGTAGGTACCTACTCAGAAAATACTAAGGTCCTATGCCACTAGTAGTAAAGTTTGGGCTTTCGCCACCACGCTTTGATTTTAAACTACCAAAATTGTCAACGTGATAAATTAAGTAAGGGAAGTGTGGTTTATGGGCGCCAGTGCACGCGCGCGACCGAGACAGGATACAGAGACTAAAGACAGCCTCACGAAGCTAACGACAAGTGCAGGTCGTGTTCTCCGGTCGCAGTCGCGCGCGCGAACCGCCACCTCAAGTAATAACGCTGTCAGAGTGGATTATTTAAATTTTTGTCTTCCTTGGTAATCAATAATGTGATTTCTTAATTACACGCTTAATTATAAGTATTTAAATAAATAACATGTGTGATGTCTGATGCCAATGAAATAAATGCGCTGGCGCCTTAAATAAAAACTTTTGACAGATAAGTCTGGTTTTATTTCAAATAATGTTATAAGATATTCAATCAATATGAATATGAAATTAAATGACCGACCATGTTCTAAGCTCATTAACAACGGAAATATTACATTAAATTATCGAACACTTACAACTTAGTTTGATGAAACGTAAATTATACATACATATACATATGGCAGTCTAGTAGGTACATGTTTGTGAACCAGCTATGTTCGTACTCGGTATCTACCTTTCATCGAGTGCAACAACCTAGAAGAAGGTTCTGGTATAGGGGTGCTACGTGAACTTATAATTCTTTTAATAACTTACTTATCTATTTAAAATTCGGTTTTGCCTTCTAACGGGCATTTAAAAAAATTGCAACTATGAATATTGTTTCACAGTAAAAATTCTCATTCCTTCAAAACCGATGTTTACACAGCACTATAAACATACATCACTCAGTAACATCACAATACACTCGAGTCACAATCAAACATAATTATCACAGCATCCCGAATCTTGTGTCAAATCCCTCGCTCTGACTGACTACTTATACGAAGACCCAGTTTAAAATTACATACACTATGTCCGCGGAATAAAATAACATTACCAGGACTACATATTTACAACTACCTCCTAACGGAGAATCGCTTTTCAATTAGGTTTTAATGTTAAAATGTAACTTATGTTTATTAATTTTGATAACATCGAATTTTATTTTGTTCTATTTTACACATCCATTTAAACACTGTCTATTTTTGGTTTATAACAGGAACAAACGACCTACAAATACACATCGACAGTGTTATACAAAAACGCAATAACTATGTATTTATATGTGCACAAAATCGACTTATTTTCTATACCTACAACAGATTCTAAAATTAGAATGAATTTTGGAGAGATACACGTGGATACAAACAACGTACTGATAATTGTATTGGTAGTTATAGGTATGATAGTGATGTCGAGAATTTGGCAACTAAACTAGGTCAGAAAAACAGCAATGACTTGAATTCTTACATGCACTCGTGTCATTATAATAAAACACTTGGCAAGTATGTACAGAATCGCCATACCGCATACGTGGGGAACTACGCACTGAATTATTTGTATTCCGCGTGTATTCTACAATGATAGTGAAACTGTGATTTAAAAATAAAACTTGCACTTCGTTACGTATAAACACACTATGTTAATATAAGTGTAGATTTCATCTAGTACATCATATCTTTGAGATCATTAAAGCGTACCAATATACGACTCCATGCAAGAATTGTGATGGCTCCTAATTATTTTACAATATTGCCGCGCTTTCACTCTTATTGAAGTATTGAAGGGTATTAGTAGAACCAAAGCGATACTTATAAGCAAGAAAAAATATCACTGATTTAACTCGCTATTAAACATTCAGTATATGTATCATTCATACATATAACAAAACACAGCTAAAAAGAAAAAGTTACACAAAACAATCACTATACATAAAATTTTACATAATGTGAAAGATTTCCTACACGTATACAGTGTGATTATACAAGTTTGAACACTGATTAAACACCTGAGACGCTCAAGAAGTCATTGATAAATTGAATTGTCACCACATATTTTTCGACATTGTTGGATATTTTATCTAATATGCATGCAACGCTATTTTTACCTACATGTATTGTGTTTTAAAACCTAGACGCATTGTCATAGATATAAACAAAAGATATAAATATGTCACCATCAAATAAACCATATCTTTGATGACTCCAAGGAACATAAAAAAACGCAATTACTATCATGGAAAAGACAAGACTTATTTTGTTTGGAAAAGTATGAAGTTTCCGAAACAGTTCGTTTTAATTTGATATCGTCTTTCGGATTCCTTCGCTCAACAAGTCACTTAGTTAAAAGTAAAACAATGGAACGTAAAACAAACAATGATACTCGACGATAGATTTATGGACCGGCGAAAAAATTGTATAAAAATAAATTATTTGTTATTTAAAAATGTGACTATAATTATTAAACCCTAGTATTTACTGTCGCGAACAAATATTGTTTGCCACTAAACCTTCGATCAACAATAACACTAGATAACGCCTCAGGAAGAAAAACACAGCTCGAAAATGGCACCGACTGATTGTACTATCTTTTGTCTCATTCACAGTGGTAATGAGACGAAAGATGAGAGTAGCGATATTTACGATCTCAATTTTCAAATTCAACCTCATTCTGTAAGCAATGAAGAAAAAAATAAGTGTAGTGTAATATTTCATTTTGAATTTTAGACACTGTTGGTTGACTTTACTGCCCCGAACAGGGTATAATGGAGTCGCACTTTATACTTTTAATCACTTTAGCGAATACTAATTACAATTCAATATTACAAAAAAAACAGAAGACCGTAACGCGTAGCTAAGCGACAAGTAAAACTAAATTGTCATTGTGTGTTTTGAGAGACACCGGTTCTACAACTTAACTGTGAAGCAAAAATTGGCAATGTATAGTTTACACAAGTTATGTTTAAGTTATTTTAATATTTTTTGCAAATATCAAAATTATTAAAAAACTTATTTATTTATTTAAACACATACAAAGCAGAACCATTTTAAATTTAATCATTAACATACTTTTTTTTTCTAAATCTATACTTAAATAGATAATAATAACCAGAGACACAACAAACACAAATGTTCGTCACATAAATGTTTCTCATGGGTGGAAATGGAACCAACAACCTCTGGCCACAGATAAAAGGGGTGGCGCGCCAGGAAATCTATGAATAAAAAGTAACATTTTAAAATATGTCAAAAAAATAAAATATCTATTATATAAAAATAAGTCGGGTTTTCCTTCCTGACGATATAACTCCAGAACGCACGAACCGATTTTCACAGTTTTGCATTTGTTGGAAAGGTCTCGGGCTCCGTGAGGTTTATAGCAAAGAAAATTCAGGAAAAATTTCAACAGAAAAGCGGGAAAGAAAAATGAAGTTCACGCGGGCGAAGCCGCGGGCGGAAAGCTAGTTAAGTATAAAAATATAATGTTAGCCAACCATCTGGCCATATGTTGGCCCGTGGGGTAGGCTTTATATTTTTTATTTTCAGTTGGTATTTCATTATTTATAATATAAAAGAGCATTTTCTTACCGAAAGTGTGATATTCCGTTCAAAACATTATTTTAGATGGTTTTTTCTACAGTTTTTGAAAGCACACTAAGGCATTGTGGCATGTCAGCACGTTGGCGCAGTAAAAGTGAATTGAATAAACATCCCACTTTTAAAGTGGGACGTTATTTGCTTGGCCGTTTTTGACGCTCTGACCGGTTATCTAGTAGTGTATTGTTGATCGAAGCCTTAAACTAAACAACTTGTAAATGAAACTATTTAAGTAGGTACGTAAATGCAATAGGGTAGGTGTCAATTTTTTTGGTTGAAAAATAAAAACATTGGTGAAGAAATATTCGTTTGAATGACTGGGCTTGTCAGCCTCATATCTGGACCTCACGACCACTTTCCACCAGGTAGAGTGAGGTCATCTTGACGGGCATTATAAATTTTTTTTTTCGAAAACACTCCAAACTACCCAAGATAGGCAATTTTAAAAATCATATTTTTGGATTTGCCCGAAACGCTCCCTACAAACTGTCGCAAGATGGTGACGTCACAGCACGCCTATTTCTATGCGTTCTGCAAGGCACTTGTTCGGCAGCTACATTAAATTTTGCGTTTCTGAATATGGTTTTTTCTTAACAAAAGTTACTATACATTTTGGTGGATTATCGAATGGTACACTTATTTTTATTTATTTTACACATTTAAAATTGACTTGCCCACTCGAGTTCGAAGAGCTATTTTTATAGCTCTTCGAACTCGAGTGGGCAAGTCATAGTCTATATTATACTAAAACTTTTCATATGCCTCTTTTTAAGTGTATTTTTTGATATTTTTTAATAATTTTTAGAATTCGATGATGTTGTCAACATGGGTAGTTGGTAGTTGTTGAACGAAAGACACTCAAAAGCCAAATTACCAAGCGTACGACCACTGTTCATCGACATTATCATTTTCAGAAGAAGCATACAATTTCATTTACATTCAATGTTTTCTAAACATGGTAAATTGCCATCATAACCTAGCAGGCGTCCAGCCACAAGTGACAGCCATAAAACAACTGACTTGTAAATTTATTGGTTAGTGGCTCAACAGATTCGTTCGCGTCTGTAAGAATGTCGCAGCCCGATGGTTAAATCAGTTAAGTAGTATTTAAGTCATTGATTAAAAAATAAGAACACATCTCAAAATGTAAAAGCGTATAAAGACGGGTGACATCTATTCTAGAGTAGATGGTTCAATAAATCAAAAGTTAAATTTCTCAACACAGACTTAGAGATCACTTTATTCAATTGTGCAAGGTACTATTTAGTCTGAATAGTAACCTGGACAAAAAGCAAACAAGTGAGGTATTTGAATTAGTTTGCTTTGTCTCCTGTAAACATAAAGTAAAGAGTAATAGATTTACCTTTGCTCATTGATAATGCGATTTGATCCTTTTGTAGACCAACAGCGCCTTGCTTCAGTCACACCCGTGAGTTTTAAGTATTAATCTGCAAGTTCGAGTTTAGTTTAGAAAATAGAACTAAATTATTGTCCAAAAGTTGAAAAAATCTGACATTTGTGTTGGGTTGAGTATTTGTGCTGCCCCCATTGTTTCTAGTTCCAATAACGCAAGGGAAACCAAACTTAGGGCAGGCCTCTGTCACTCCATATACTTGTACCAGCCGCCGGGTCATCCAAGACCCAATTGGCAGTTAGTTGTAAACAGCAGCGTAGAGCATTTGTGTACGCGAATATTGCGGTTGAGCTGACGCAATGACGTACTGTAAGTACTGACTACTGACATCCATATCGAAAAAGGTAACCCTGGCGATATATGCCTGTCACAGCACGCATTCACAAATGACAAAATCTTCAATTTTCTATGGATCTCAATATGATATATCTGATACGTAGTAGTTTAAAGTTATTAAGTAGGTAATCTGTTCTTTGAGGCTAAATCAATTTATGTGATGTTTCCCAATTTATTTATTAATATAAACCTGTTTTAACCACCGAACTGCTTGAGATTACACCTTCAATTTACATCTATGACTGTAAAACAAGACCTATCATCGTTTGCGGCCTCTCATGAACTGTAATGCTTTCTGCATGAGCGGGGCCTTTTTTGGTTTGAGGCTGGAGGAGAGCGGTACTGAGGGCGAGGGCCGCGCGCCGCCGCGGAGCACGCCGGGGCCGGCCGCGAGCGACGCCACGCGCGCTGCGGGGGACGCGGACGCCGCGTGGGCGGTGCCGTGTTGCGCCTGCGAAAAACAATAAATAAATTGTGTAGCAACATCTATTTCGCCACATACGAACTAAAAAAACTGACGTATCCTACATCGCGATATTAAAGTATTCCGAGCGATTGAAGATATATACAAGAACCCGACAACAACTGTCAGGCAGTAGCGCACCAGACACACCCGTCTGGTCGGAGGATCCTCCCTTTTCTATGGTGGATGAGGAATTTTACACCCTGTTCCTCTCGCCCCCAAACTGGTGACCCCGAGCCGAGATGAACGTCAGCGCAGTCTTCGCAAAGCTACGTCATCGTGACGTCATCATCACTTCCTCAAGCTTTCGCGCAGCGAGTCATACAGATAGCCAGCATCTACGGCAACTACGGGTATCCTGACCACTAGCATGCAGCGGACGCACCTTGGCACAGCACACTGCACTTCGACCGGTCAGCAAGCAGAGACGCACTTCTCTCCTGGTCGACGCAGCAGCCAGCCACTACACAGCACGGCACCACTGCGACCCACCGGAGCATTCGCAGCTTCACCCCGATTCACTGAGGCATCACTGCAGACAGTTCCGACTCACCGTGAACTATGCGGCATCTGGTTCCAACTCACTGGATCATTCCACTGGCCCGGCAAGCATCACAAGATGTATGGACGACTCAACCTGCTATCGACCCCCCGTCTCGGAGGAGAGTGATGTAGCTACATCTATCTCGCCACATACGAACTAAAAACTGTCGTATCCTACATCGCGTTATTAAATTAATCCGAGCGATTTAACATAGATACAAGAACCCGACAACAACCGTCGGGCGGTAACCCCCTTTTCAATGGTGGATGAGGAACTTTACACCCTGTTCCTCACGTCCCCAAAATAGTAAGGTGGATGGGTGAATGCTTTTGTTTGGCGTTTTTACGCTTCCTTGGCCTCAACATTTCTTTGGGCTGGAGGAACCCCGTAAGGGGGCAGCACTGGCGGTGGGGCGTTGCAAAATTTTTTTTAGTAAACCTCTCCGCATGAGTGTAGAGATAGCGTATCGTGAGGTTTTAAGTTAGACGATAGGATTCCGACATAATCTCTTCGTTCTCCAGGCAGCAAATAATTCATGAGGTTTTTCTCCACGTTCATGAAAAAAGGTATCAGGCGAAGCTCGCATAATGCTAGGGAGTTTAGCAAATATAGGTACTACCCACCTACAAAACTTGTGCCTACTACTACACTTTTAATAAAATATACTTCAATTGCACGCTAACTGGTCAGTTACCAGCCAATAGTTATAAAATCTCAGTAACGTTGAGATGCAGCAAGATTCTGAGACATAAAGTTTGCCAGTAGACGCGACCCGAGTTTAGTGTGTATTCTTCGGGCTAGGGAATCCAATCCCGCAAGCCTGCGGGAGTAATTGAGGTTTTTTGGTTTAAGTCGTTATTTTTTTTTAATCAAGAGACAAAGACATTAATTTTAGGCTTATGTTTAACTGTTCACCAAATTTGATTAAAAGTGACATCATAAAAAATATTTGTAACCTAAAATTGGTAAATGTTCACCAAATTTTGTTACCCTATTTAATACTGAAACGTACTTATTTATTTAAGTCAACGTTGGCTAAATATAGCAACTGACACCTATACACATATATGTCTCTATTATACACATTTAGTTGATGTTTATCAAAATGTTAACTCCAATTTTTCAAATCTGTTATCTAAATATGACCATTTTGTTAGTCTTATAAAATACGAGCTGCCCCAACAGACTTCGTTCTGTCAAGATAGCTGGTGTCCATTATCATATCTCACCCGCTTTTCTACGACTTAATTCACATAAACTATTATTTTTCACTGAATTTCTTGTGCAATCATAATAAAATATAGCCTATATCACTCCTGAGTAGTTTAGTTTTCTGTGATTAACAGAGGTCGGAATTAGGTTTTTATGTACTTACACTGATTTCATATAGTGGATATGCCTCAAATCCCGAGATTAATTTTAAAGAGCAGACAGAACCCCGTGATCTATTAAATAAAAAAGTTTTTCACTTCTCATGCTCTAAAAGTACGTCAATATAGCCTAACCACTTTAGGCCCTAGGGAGTTTTGAAATTCAGAGTACAGTCAAAAGAACAATAAAAATACATTATTTGAGCAGAGGAGCAGATTATTCCTACTATGACCACAAATTCTTGTCGTTCAATTACTTGAACGTGGAGGATTACTCCTCCACATTATAATAACCTTGTTTTATCAACTTTGTTTTAATTGTAGACTTGAACCTGTGAAGACGTAGATCAACAAGGCTTTAAGGTATTTTGTTAAAGTATTTTACAGATTGACCCACAAAAGAATTTCCTACCTTATGTAGCCTAAGACTTGGAGAAATAAGTTTGTTTTTATTTCTAGTATTGTGTGTATGAGTATCACTGTTTTTTTGAACATATGCAAGTTTTTGCGCACATACATTATGTTATCGAAAATATACTAAGCGTGCACAGTTAAAATATCAATCTTCTTAAATACTTCTCTGAGCGAGTCGCGTGGCCTAAGGTTGTATATCGACCGAATGGCTCTTTTTCGGAGTACAAAAATGGTGTTAAGGTCTGCAGCTGAGCCCCACAACAGTAGACCATACGACATAACGCTATGAAAGTAACTCAAATACAACAGTGTTGCTGTTTCAATATCAGTCAGGAGTCTAATTATTCTGACAGCACAAGCGGCCGAACTAAGTCTCCCTGCCAGAGCCGTTATATGTGGACCCCACTGTAACTTAGAATCTAGAGTAATTCCTAAAAGTACCGTAGAGTTCGTAATTTCTAATGTCTCATCATTCATGTTGATAATGGTATCAACCTGTTTAACACTAGGCATAGTGAATTTAATACACTTTGTTTTCTTTGCATTAAGTAATAAATTGTTACTTGTGAACCAACATAGTACTTTTAAAAGAGTATTATTTACATCGTCAAATGCTTGCTTACCTCTGTTGATTTTAAACATCAACGAGGTATCATCAGCAAATAATACTATTTCACAAATGTCTTTGACAAAGTAAGGAAGGTCATTTATATAAATAAGAAAAAGCAGTGGACCCAATATCGATCCCTGGGACACTCCAATGCTAATGGTGGCACCGGAAGAGGTGGTTCCGTTGATACTCACTTTTTGTGTTCTGTCTGTGAGATAAGATTGTATAAGTTTAGACGAAATATCTGAAACACCGTAATGTCTCAGCTTAATCAGTAGGATTTCATAATCCACGCAATCAAACGCTTTCGAAAGAACACAAAATAATCCTATTGCATCCTTGCTTGCTTTCCCAAGCATCAAATATGTGTTTGATAAGTGCTACACCTGCATCAGTAGTGCTTCTATGTTTAGTAAAACCAAATTGTTTCTCATGTAGTAATTTATTAAAGTAAAGTGTGAAAGCAGCTGATTTAATATAATTTTTTCAAAGATTTTCCTAAGAGCTGGTAGTATAGAAATGGGTCTATAATTAAATGGGTCACTTTTGCTACCAGATTTAAAAAGCGGGATGACTTTACTAAATTTCATTAAGTTAGGAAACTGACCTTCGTCAATGCAGTTATTAAAAAGTACTGCTCCATTTAGCAGTGAGATGATATTTATGATTGATTTAAGTAGACTTATCGAAATACCCTACAGATCTTCGGTGTTTTTCATATTAAGTTCCTTATACACCTTGATTATGTCATGAGAATTTATATGAACAAAGTTGAACTGAAATGAGCACTCATCAACATTCGATGTGAGCAGGGACCTAGCTAGCGGTGCACTAGAATTTAAGGTACTTGTAGTTACAATGGGTATATTAGAAAAAAATGCTTCAAATGTATTAGCTATGTCAATCTCAGACTCAATTAAATTATCTTGAATTTTAAGAGCCAATGATCTCGAGGCTAATTATTAATATTAATACGGGACAAGTCAAGATCAGCTGTTAGCCGTAGTGTTGCCAAAGCAAAAAAATAATAATATTAATATTAGCTGATTGTATTAGTTTGAATGTATTTGAACTGTATTTGTATAATTATTTCTTTAAACTGAACATTTGTATGCCAACTAATGGCTTAGCATAGTGATTCTGTACCTGTCTAACCATAACACCTTGTATTTTTACACCTATGATTAGCAAATAAATTGATTTGATTTGGCCTTATTCGAACTGACATCGATTACGTTCCGTTACGATACACGACACTAAATATAAACCCAAAATTATTTAGTGTAAGTCAAAAACTGAAAACATATTTTCTATACACAATATAGGTAATATATTTTTAAAGGAACAGGGTGTAAGGTTCCTCATCCACCATTGAAAAGGGAGGATCCTCCGACCAGACGGGTGTTGTGTCTGGTGGGCTACTGCCCGACGGTTATTGTCGGGTTCTTGTATCTATGTTCAATCGCTCGGATAACTTTAATATCGCGATGTAGGATACGACAGTTCTTAGTTCGTATGTGGCGAGATAGATGTCGCTACAACGGGATTGGATTCCCTACTTCGGGCATATCCGTACTTTGGAAGGCACGTAAACGTCGCGAGATAGCAGTCGTTAAGCCTAGTCGGACGCGGCTTAAGGCGGCTTGATAACATCTGACAGTATGGTTTAACACTAGCTATATTAACCTCAGATCGGCACTGAACCCACATGTTAGAGAAGATATCACAGTTGAGGTGTGGCTGTCTTTGTATTTAAAAAAAAATACTACCTACTTGGGTATCAAACTGATGGATGGGTACCTAGTGCCTTTCATGAGACTTCGGATACAGTATCCACGTTTGTCTTTTTTGCTTGCGGCGACGACGTTTCTGAATGAAATTAAAAAAAAATTGTTGAATTATGTAACATTAAATTTTTAAGATCATTTATAGTTTGTCCAATTTAAGATGATCATTTTGACAGCTTTTAATAGTTAAGGGGTGGTTTATAATATAATCGTTAGTAAATCTATTAGATTATCGATTTATTATTTCGTAGAACTCGGAATCGTCACTTTATAAAGGTAAACAAAGAAAATGACATTTAAATATTTCAATGTGCAATAAAGAGATAATTAAATAAATAAATATTTATTAGTGAATAATTAAGGTAGATATTAGGATTTGAAACTATTTATCACTTATATTATGGTGCACACCCTAAATCACTTTCCTTATGATCAATGATCTTGAGCTAGTCCTTTCACACTCTTCCTGCCTGCTGTATGCAGATGATTTAAAGATTATTCAAGGCATTAAGGACGATCTTGATTATGTAAAGCTACAGAGGGACATCGATTCTGTCTACAATTGGACCATAAATAATAAGTTGGCATTTAATTTTGCTAAGTGTAGTGTCATGACATTCACTCGATCGAATGTACCAGTTCACTTTGAGTATAAACTAGATTGTGAAGTCATACCACGGGTTAGCGAAGTGAAAGACCTGGGTGTGCTTTTTGATGTCAAATTGACCTTTAATGACCATATAAGGAAAGTGGCGCTTGATAGTTTTAAGAGGTTAGGCTTTCTGATCCGCAATTGTAAAGAATTCCAAAACATCAATGCAATAAAACTTCTATATACTGCTTTGGTTAGAAGTAAGCTTGAGGCTAGTTCTATTGTCTGGAATCCTCATGAGTCTTCATATATCCTTCTTGTGGAAAAAGTCCAAAAAGCTTTTTTAAGGTTTCTTTATAAAAAAATAAATAATTATTACCCTTTTCTTTACCCAACGAGTTTCCTGCTGGGCACACTAGGTTTTAATTCGTTACAAGTAAGACGAAATTGGCATTTACTTGTATTTACATGTCGCAGTCTGCGTGGTGAGTCAGACTGCCCTCAGCTTGTGGCTAGTTTGTGTAAATTGTTCGTGCCAAACAACTACATGTGTGCTCGTCGTCGTCGGCATAAATTGTTCGCATTGCCCTGGACGCGAACTGTGGCTCGAGGGCACTCTCCTCTTGTAGAAGGGCTTGCCCTACTGAATAGGCTTCTTAAAGCGGAGCCTGGGTCTATGTGTGATGTGTTTGCGGATAGGCCTGTCAGATTGATGAATGCTTGTTTATTGTTTTGTGAAAGAGAAGTATGAATGAATTTTTAGTTGTTAAATTGTACAATGATTTGGTTATTAATACTGTTATGTTGTGCAATTTTTTGTAATAATAAATAAATAAATAAATAATCATTATCGACATTATCACTAGAAGAACTAATCATATTTACATCGAATAATATTTAAGTTCAAAATCTTTATTATATTCAATTAATGTTTTTTAAGAATAATCGTATGATAGATAATTGGAAATAACTTTAATACTAATCAAAATTATACTGTATTGAAATAAATGTTGTGCTAGCCGCCCCTAATCTTAAAGGACAGTGCCCAAACTGACCTATGAACCAACAAACATTTGATATTTGTCATAATTCTGGCCATGATTTAAGACATAATTTTATTATCACTTATTAGATTGTCACGGACACTTCTGATTTTTGATATCAAAATTAAAAATACTGAAAAGATTTATCGTTCGAAAACATTTTTTTTAAACCATTCATGTAGTCTGTGCCCTCTTTTGTTTAGCTATCGTAACAATATTTTAATTTACTTTGTATTGACAAAAGAATCCTTGTATGTGCAGGAAAATGTAGTTGTGAACTTACTGAAGGCTTTTAAAAATGAGTAACAATACATTACTGTCAATGCGATAGATGTTTTAATCCTTTTTTTTTAAAATCGGATTATACATTGGCTTGAATCAGCTTTGTGCGAAAAAAAAAGAAGTTAATGACGTTTGGTTTACTTGACACTTCAACGTAAAAAAAAATACCGACATCTGTCTTGTATTTTTCGCTTTCAATTTGCAATGCTGTGTTATTGTTTTTAAATTAATAATTTTATTCTTACGACTCGGATTAAAAAACGGACGTTGATGGCTCTCTGTAGTGACTTACCTACCTCCTTTTAGATTTAACCGTTTAAAGACTTTGTAACCTGCACATAGCTAACTCAGCAATAATTCCGGATTTACGATCATCGCAATGGAATCAACATTTTGTGTGAGTTGTGGCTCAGCTAGTGGTTCCATGGTACTGGCAGAAGTGGCAGATCAACAAAATATGTGCTTGAAGAACATTAGTACTACTCACGTAAATAAAACTTCGCATTATATTATTAAATATAACCTCAACATTTTTCAGTTTTTTGATATTTACCGAGTTTTCAGAAGTGTCCGTCCATAAACTACGTTTTGACACTAAAGTGTATGTATTTATGAACCCTAAGAGGTGTTTTTCATGACTGTTGGTTCATAGGCGGCAATGTATGGGCGAAAGTACACTGTCCTTTAAATGTTAGATTAATTTTATTACACCATCGATTTTATATTATCTATTGCTATTCGTTTGCAAGGCACTTCACTAAGTGGGCGGTACCCGTCAATAAAGAACGATATTATCTGTAGTACACTTTGCCGAAAAAAAATGCAATACTTCATAGGCATGAACTGTCAAAATTATCATCCTACATTGGACAAACTATAGATACTATTTACATTGCCGACAGATATCAAAATATTCTATAAACTTGACTGTCATAAACCCATCCTATACCAGCCCCATGGGTCTCTTCTGGCGGATACCGAACTGTTGAGCCGTGGAGACTTGAGACGAACACTGGTTTTATTTTGTTAAAGACTCGCCGAGACAAGATCATATTGAGACTGGAATTAAAAGGTAGACAGAAAGAGGTAGAGAGGTAGGAAGAAAGAGAGAGAGAGAGAGAGAGACAGAGACAGGAAACGAGAAGAGGCGGAGAAGATGCACCAATATCGGTGTTTAAAGTATCGCCTTATAACAGTATTATAAAATCATACTCCAGTCAGTATTGATCTGTGATCGAGTGAATTACTGAAAACGTCAGTTCATATAAAGACGTCATTCAGATCTTTACTAGAGTGCAGATTTTGATCTAGTACCGTTCGAGACTAGCATCTATCGACCAATGATGACTTCTGACGAAGTTGTAAGTACGCCGACTTGGAGTTCAAGCGAACACATCTCCTCACTGTGTTCCAGGGCGCTTTTCACGTGACGCGACCTGTACCTTATGCGCTTCCTCTCGACACACGATCTCAACTGACTTTGCTACTTGTGAAATGAGATCACAGCATCTGAGGTTGCACATGGTATTAATATTACATTAATGTTATGACTCAATCGGACGACACGGTTGGCACAGTGCGCTGTGGTACGGTTTTTCACCTTGATTTACGTTGTGTCCAAGGTTCGATACACGGTCGGGTCACTCAGGAAACGATATTTTCTACATTGACTCGTGTCTGGGTGTACTGGGAGACGCTCCTGGCTGATTCCCCTGTCCGTAACCCAGGGATATTTATCCTCACATCAAGACCACGACAAGTGGCCAACAAAAAAAAAGTGGTATATTTAGTTAGAACTAGTCATACGGAGCAATAATGATTATTGCACAAAAGCCTAGGGCCTAGTAGGGGCTTTCACAAACCAAGTTATACGCGTTCAAAAACAGGTAATTTTCATACATTAATTGATTTTTGAAAGTGCGTGGCAACATAAAATAATGATAGATATGTAGGGTTTGGCGCATATGTATATGTAATCAAATCACAATCACATAGGTACTCCATATTTTTCAGAAAGCCCACATAATAACAATCTTATAATATCCACCGATAACGCCGAAGTCTGTATGTATTCCTTCCGATAAATGAACCCAATAATGACCTTCGGTATGTTTAGAAAAAGATGTTATATGCCATTAGGATCAGCAAAAAGAGTTGGGCTCGTCCGGGATTTGAACCCGGGACCTCTCGCACCCTAAGCGAAAATCATACCCCTAGACCAACGAGCCACATTTTCAGCGGTCGAAATGTTGATATGAGAGCAAGATAAACCAACTTGTGTGCAATGATTACATAGAAATGCTAAACTAGCAAAAAATCAGCTTAGTCTAAGTTTTAATCGGAAGCAAATTATTTCTCAAAATATTTATTTCGCATGTTCAGCTGCGCGGCAGCGTTAATGAAAAATAGGGTCATGGTATCTCATGTGGAAGAGCAGTTGCCTGGAAAGTTTTAGTCCAATACCTTGACTCATTGCATTAAAAATATATTACGTAATTATTTAAACTTTAATTAAAGAAAATAATATCTCATACTTATTGTGTAGAAACTATCTAATAGAAAATTAGTTATTTTTTTCATAACGTTTTATGTTATACATGATCTGTCCGACATTCGTATTTTTGGGTTGAAAAAAAATCGTTAAAAAGTTCATTAAAGTATTCTATTTCACACTAAGATTTCAACCACACCTTCTAAGTACGCCACATAATTTTATTAAGGTATAAATAATCACCCGGTATAGCATCGTAAATGGTGAATAACAAAAAATCAATTTCCATACCTGTTTCCGCGCGACGTTCCTAGGCGGCTTGACGGCGGAGTCCACGTAGGCCATTTTGGTTTGTTTGATGGGCGCCTTCTTCGCTTCCTGCGTCATTCTGATGTTGGCGGTCAGCGACTTCAACCTGTGCTCCTGTTCTTCTTGGCATCTCTGGAATAATATATAACAGTGAAGTTTTTTAAATATCATGAAACTTGTTGGCAATATTAAAGAAATAAATCAATATCTAGGATACAATTAACCAAGATCATATGACTACTAACTAAGCAAAATTTGGACTATGGGTGTCAACGACTAAATGATTAAGCAAACTGAAATATTTCTAAATAGATAGTAACACTCCGACATAGAACAAACACATTTATCAGTTTGTCTTGGATCGCAACCCATTTTTTGCGATTGCAATACTAACTAACTGACGAGCGGTTAACAGCCGTTAAGTCTGAGGAGAGACTTCGCCTAGATGCGTGTTCCACCGCTTGTACGACGGGTTTTGTTCTGAAGAACTGTTTGATATGATGCCCGCGGCTACTTTTTACCACCGCACCGCTCGCCACCGACAGAGCGTTCATCCTCACACTCTGAATCCGCAATGGTCTCGTACAGTTCGGTTTTAAAGATGTTTCCTTCCAAGGTAGCTTAAATTGTGGAATGAACTCCCCCTGCCGAGGTTTTCTCGATGAGTTATAGTATGGAGTTCTTCAAGAGGCGTTTGAAAAGGTTTTTGCAGGGTCGACAACGCGCGAGTGATACGCCTGGTGTTGCACGTGTCCATAGGGTGCGGTAACCGCTTACCATCAGGTGGTATGCATGCTTGATAGTCACCGACGTGGTATAAAGAAAAAAACTAGTTAAATTTTTGAGGCTCTCATAGCATAAACCACACGGCAAACCAATGCAACCAGTTCGCCGTCCTTGCAACCAGTTGATATAAATATAAGAGTACAAAAAAGTATCTAATAAACAATATGACTACAAACAAGTATCAATTCTACATACCATATACATCTCCCGCCAAGTCTCCATCTCTTTGCGCTGCTTGTTCCTAAAGTTCTTCCCGCAGAACTTCTGCCACAAATGGTCGGTGTCGTCCATCAAGTAAGGGTTGTAGTGTTCCAATACGAACAGCTGTTGCGGCGTCGCGCGGTCCACTACTGGCTTCAGGATGTCGTATGGCACGCCGCCGGTGTACTCGAGGGCTGATAACGAGCATAAATAGTATTTTACTTTACTACTTTTGTGCTTGAGTGTCAGCGACGTACTATATACAAAAACTACTCTTTGACTACTCAATTAAAATATTAATTAAATTAAAATATAGGAAAATTAAATAATAATAACTACCCACCGACACTACCTAATTCCTAGCGATGAGGCTGCCTAAATTGTACATGCGAACTAATGACGACACGATTGGCGTAGTGCGCTGTAGCACAGTTCCCCGCCTCGATTTCCGTAGGCTGCCGGGTTCGATCCGGTCGGGTCAATTCAGGAAACGATCTTTTCTGAATTGACACTGCTCTGGGTGTGCTGGGAGACGCCCCTGGCTGACTTCCTTGTGTGGTGCCTCGTAACACAGGGATATTAATCCCTACTTCGAAACCATTCAAGAAGTGTGTTGTCTGGCGCATATTCATATATTTATCATATGATATGAAGTATGACCATAAATGTGGCCATGGAGAAAATGTAACAACAAACTTAAGCCTATTCTGCGACTTTAGTATAGCCAAATAAAAAGCAATCATTAATTGGCAGTAGGAATTGCTAATGTAGTGACAGTTTAAGCGTTGTCAGCGAATAAATTGAAGGCAGCTGTCCGGCTTTAGACAAAAGTGACTTTATCAAACGTTGTTAACAGCAAATCCAGAAAACGCTACTGAAAGTACCAATGCTAGCGATATGTAATGTATAGTGATTTGTAGTTCGATTAGATTGCCTGATAATAAAACTAAAGTAGTTAGATAAAAATTTCGTCGTGTCATTCCATTGCAAAATAAGGGTATGTAACAAGGATCTACTTCCTAAATTATTTTTTAACCTTGGAGACTACTGGTAGTATTGGCTCTTGGCTTATAATCATTCACTGTGGATATATTTTTAATAAACAGTTCTCTCAATCAGCCTAAGGCCCGTATTCTAGGATCGTACTCAAGCACTGATCTGGCTTGAGTAGAGATTTCAAAACGTCAGTTCATACAAAAACGTCACTCAAATCTATACTTAAGTACAGATTTTGTTGTAGAATACGGGCCTAAGTATCCAACCCAAGTATGACTATCATGAGGTAAATCACAGAAAAAGAAAGGAACTTTTAATCATTTTATGCATAAACTCACCATCAATATGTTCCTGAAGAATTTGTACACACATTTCGTACAAGGAAGGTATTTTCCCTATCACCTTATTCCCAGAGTACACTTTAGTTCTGAAATTAAGAAAAGATTGTGTAATATTTTATATATTTTATATTATATATTTCAGTAGTTCAAGTTTCAATCGAATATAGTTTCCTTACTATCTATTATAGCCTAGTCCGTACCATTTTAGAGTACGGCTGTGTCATTTGGTCTCCCTGTTACGCGGTTCACTCTGATTTTTCTTTTTGAAAGTGTACAAAAAAGGCCTTAAGAATACTGAGCTACAAATCTGGTCTTGGTCGTAGTCTAAAGAGGACACAGCACACGACCGTGTCCGAGAATCGAAAAATAGGTATTTGTAAAATCTAATGCTGTCTTTTGCAAAACTCGAGCGCCCCGCAGAGTGCGATAGAGACATGCAAATTAGACCGAAATTACCTATCAACAAAATCGACGTTTCGCAGTCAATCCCTTCGGAAAGTTGACCGGTTTAGTTACTTTTTGCGGAAATTAAAGAAGGACTTTGGCCGTGTTCCTGTTTTCCTTTTTTTAAACTAGTCAAATTAGTTTTCTAGATGTTTGAATTTTTTTAGATTTTTGAAGGTACATATCTCCTTTAATAATTTATTTATTAAAAAAATGAAAACACAGAGACATGCCAATAGTGGCAACAGATTTTTTGGGAAAAAAATTGTTCCTCTACTAGCAATATTCAGGGAGGAAACAGGGGCTACGTTTGTATGGAAAAACGACGCTTCTGTATCCTCTTAACAGCTCCACCAAAAGACTAACAAGTTTAAGGTGAGGTCTCTGCTAACCCGCCGTAAAAAACAAGACATTATATTTTATTTGTATAAAGTTCTGCATAGTGTGATTGATACTCCTTATCTTTTGAGTCAGCTTAATCTTGTTACAAAACGCAACCGTTACCTAACAAGACTTTTTTCCTATGTACCTACGTATAAAAATTTGGCCTCCGTGGCCGAGTGGTTCCAGAGCTCGGCCCAGAACCCGGAGTTTTTTACGTTAGGTATAAAAATAACACCTCATTCTACAACCCTCTGGTGAGAATGTGTCGGCTTTACAACGAGATATTATCTATGAAAAATTCAGATTTGAATATTTTTGATGGTAAATTCAACAAATTTAGAAACTCTGTACATCAACTTGCACTGTCCTAAAAATTTTTTGTTTTGGGAATTTATTTAATTTTATTTTGGTTCTTTCTTTTACGATCGTTGTTTTTGTTTTCTAGAAAGAGTAGCTCTTTTATTGTGTAATATTTACTAAAAATGGTGTGTCAACTTAAGTAGGACCACAATCTAGTATAAAAGTTGTTACGCTATTTACGTAAGTAAGTTTATGGTTGTTATCTGGGGTTACCTGCCACTAGTATATGTGTATGCTTAGTAGGTAACCTCAAATATGACTGTAATAGTAACTGTACATGATGTGTTTTTTAAGGAAATAAATATTTTTACTTTTTTTTGATTTGTTTTTTTTATCTGTTTTGTTGTCCATATGAATAAATAAATGAGAATGGTGTTTGTCCATGTTGATGGAATTTAGATTAACAGGCCAATTGATAGTGACAACACTACTTTGTATAGCTACAGACACTAGTCGTAGAAAGTTAGCATCAGATTGAAGCTAACAACAGATATCCTAACAGTTACCCAGCAAGGAATCCTTCAAAAGAGGTCCGCAACGTATGAAGATGAAATTTCTAGTGTAAATAGCCACATATCCATTAGTCAGCATGCTCTGTTACCACTGACATTGTACAAAATAATATGTATAAAGTAATAAAACATAAGATAAGATAAGATACTCTTTATTGCACAAATACAGGAAAAATCAAGGATTATAAAGAAAGTTGATGTACAATTTAGGTGGTCTTATTGCTAAAATCTCTTACAGACAACCAACTACAGGTAGAGGAAAGATGACAGAAAGGGTCAGCAAGTGCAGAGATATAAAAAGGATTGAAAAATATTGTAACTCATAAATAAATTACATAATTTTATATTTAATAAATACAAAAAATTATATCACCATATAATATATACATACAGGGTGGCCCAAAAGGTGACACTAAACAATTTTTTTTGGATTCCTGGTATTTCCAAGTACCTCTAGATGTCAGGAATCCAAAAAAAAATTTTTAGTGTCACCTTTTGGGCCACCCAGTATAATACAGGACAGGACATTGGTCCAACATACCTTTGGTTCTTAGAGGATATCGCAGTACTCAGGTCCTCATCGGTGAAGAAATGTGGCATGAGCTTGGGCGGCGGCCGCGGTTTGTAGTTCGGCGATATTTCTGGTAAAGCGGATATTTCCAACGCCGGCAGTGGTGTCAACTTTGCGGTAGATGCCAGTAAGTTTGCTGGGCTTAGCTGTAAGAACGAGAAAAAAGATCATAGCATACCGGTTCCAGCCGGTCAAGCACTCTGAACACCTTGCATTACGCACTATCCCGCTGCCTTGGTGGGGCAGCGGGGGAGTGTGGCACTCTCCGTCACTGAAGGTGACGGCATACCCACTAAAATGACCCCCGGTAATAAACCTCATCGCCTTGACGGGACGACATGGTGCCTAGTTCGGATTACCATGCCGTCCCTAAACACCTGGGTCAGAGTGCTTGTCTTAAAACCTAAAAATCTTAGCTTAAATTCCCAAGTCTGTGACATTTACCACGTATTTAAACACTAACGCGCATTTTCTATAATAAAACACTCATAAACCTATCAGTAAAAACTGTAACGAGTCCTTTGCCCTGTAGTTAAAGGCACGAGTCAAGTTCTTATTACCAAGCTACTTGTGCTTGATAATGAAAAGCCAAGTAGGCTAAAATCAGTTACACAAAGTGAGAATATACAGAAATGACATACTTAAATGAGTTTAAGGTTGAGACTAGTCAGTCAAGCCTACCAATCAGAATCTTACCATATCATATCTCAGCCCTCTCATGGGGGAAGTTACAAATTGCAAGGCCTTAGATCTAGTGACCTCAAAAAAAACATCAGATACTTTTTCAACACACTTGCTCATAAAGTGGCTCTAATTTACCCGCAATTAGGCACATAATTACCTGTAATCAAACTGTGACTTTTTCATTGCTATTATTCACAAGTGAGATATAGTTTTTATTTTATTTTATTGGTTGAGTTGCTTTGTTCTTAAAAAAGTTTTGGTACAAAAAAGATCGTGTTCAATAGTACAAATAACCTTTTTAACTACTAAATAAAATGATTTTTTGGTATTATTTTCTTCACAAGTGTGTTGAAAAACGTTGTATGATACACGTGTGTATTGATGATTACTATTCTCGGCTCTCTTATGAATAGCGCCTCAGCGGTAATCATCAATATTACACACTTGTACCATAATGTGATATTATGTAAAAATACTTACATCATTGCTATTGGTTGCACTTGTTGAAAATGAGTCTTTCGTAGGGAGTGGCTTCTTTTTGGGTTTCGCAGGACTAACCATTCCTAAAGCTTCAGCAAAACTGGCACCTGAAAATTAAAATAGCATTTATAATGATAAAGTTGCGGTAACCGCTTTTCATTAGGCGGTACGAAAGCTTGTTTGCCACCCACGTGTCATGAAAAACATTAATTCTCACCTGAACCACAATCAATGCCATCATCACTGTCTCCTCCGACGTGATCAGGATTTTTTTTCTTTGGTATATCTTCTGTCGACTTACTACTGCGTGATTTGCTTCTGTGTGATGAAGAAGAACTAGACTTATTTTTAGATTTAGTTTCACTATTTTCACCTCCATCTTTCTCAGACTTGCGTTTGCTATCACTGTGCTTAGACTTACTATCACTCGCTGATGAATGTTTCCTATCACTTTTGTGACTCTGATGGCTCTCTTTCGAAGAGCTGTCCGCCTTCTCTTTCGAAGAACCGCTTCGGTCTTTCGATCTTTCCTTGCTACTATGTTTCTCGTCAGAACGACTGTTATGTTTTGACTTGTGTTTTCTCTCAGATATTTCTTTTTCTGAGGAGCTTTTTTGCTTCTCTTTCTCTGACTTAGAATGACTGGAACTTCTATGTTTTTCAGATATACTGGAGTGCTTTTCATGGTTACTCTTATGTTTCTCATTTCTATTTTCTGAACTTGAAGATTTATGTTTATCAGAACTACTTTTATGCTTACTGGATGATTTCGAATCTTTTTTGTGTTTTTTGTCTTTTTCTGAAGAACTGTTTTCGGACTTCGGAGAGTTTTTGTCATTCTTTTCTTTATCTCTTGAACTTTTGTCATTGTGAGAACTGTGAGACTTATCCCTGCTTGAAGATTTATGGGAAGAATGTTTATCAGGTGATTCAGAGCTTTCAGGTCTTCTAGATTGCTTTTCTGAGTCTTGTAACTTTTTAGAACTGGATTGTTCTCGTTTTTCATCACTAGGACTTTTGTAAGAAGATGAGTGCCTCAATGTAGAAGACTGCTGCTTTTCGGTGGGTTCTTGTTTTATTTCCTGTTTTATATAAATTTTTTTGTCTTCCCTAGAAGATTGTGATGCATCTGAATCACTGTCACTTCGAGTATGACCACTATCGCCAGATTCGTCTTCACTTTCAGAATATTCTTTTTTAACTTGGACTGCAGGTTTATTTTTGTAGTCATCACGAGGGTTTCCACTAGAACCTTTAGGTTTTTTTATACCTGGTTCATCATCCTGCAATTTGAAAACAGACAGTGATTAACAATGACGGTAAAACCACATTAGATAAATACTGTTTGTGGTTGACATATTTTAAGTGTTATCAGTAAGCATCCTGTAATGAAACTCAGTACAAACCTCACTACTATGATATTTTCTTTTGCCTCCACTATAGTTTCCATTATGTTCTTTGTGCCCATATTTCACATTTGGAGTGGACTTCTCATGGCGGTCATATTGATTTTTAGATTGTTGTTTGGCATTCTCATCAGAATCCTTGCCATTTTCATGACCGTTATAAGTAGTAGCTGTTTGAAAATAGAAATTAATAAATATTATAAATATAACAAGGAGCCTTGATCTTAATTATGGGGTTCATTAGGGAGGATATATTTACAATTTTTTTTTATTTCAACCTCAAACTAGATGAAAGCAAAAAAACTGGCAGAACTATTTTTGGACCCCAAAACAACATTTATTTTAATGAATGTTTGCAAATCAAAACATTATTTTATTAAATAAAAATAACATCAAGGAAATCTTTGAAGTCAAGGTTTAGGATGGATTAAAGAAACATAAATTGTTAACAAGTTTTGTAAATAACATTTATTTTCATGTGGTAAAATGTAAAATTATTTTATAAATAATAAAAACAAAAAAAAACATAAAAACAAAAGTGTATTCAGTAAATTCCTAAGAAACTCCAGAATATTTAATGAAATTATTTTACAAAAAAAATTCAACATTACAAAATAATCAGAAGAATTGGGTGTCAATATTAAAGTAAAAGGAGTCTGGCCACTATCCATACCATACCATGACCGGGCTATGAATGTATCAGGATCGGAAACCACTAGACCGTTAGGGCATAGTCTCATTTCAATACAAAGTATATTTTTTTGCCTGACATGTTGATGGGACAGTTATAGTATGGTACGGTATAATGGTAGACAGCTTAAGGACTTGATATACTATATCAGTTTAAAAATAATAGGTATACACCGATTTTAAGATGTAAAATCACAAGTTGCATCATGCATGTTATGTTAAAATTAGGTAAAACTCATTGTCACAGCAAAAACCTAAGTGATAATTTTTTAAGCATATGGTATAACACATCTTGTTAATGTTGTAAAAAAACATGCTAAGATAATCTTAGATTTAAATGAACTATCTATTATAACAAAAAGTTTGATAGTTGCTAATGCCAACTCATTGTTAAAGTAAGATGGTGCTCACTCTTAACTATAGTATCAAATCTTAAACATTGACACTATTAGGCTTTCTTTAGAAGATATTATCATCAATTAATGATGCTTTTTAATCTTACAGATGTCATAACGTTTTAAAAACAATGAAATCATGTTCAGGCATAGCATGTTTGGAGTGTCCTGAGTGAAAATTGGAATAACAATTAATTGTAATCAACATAAAATTCTAGTAAAACTAAGGCGTTTTCTCACTGTCAGTGTTATAATCTCCCTCTTGGTCACTTTCCTCAGATGCAACCATGAGCTTCCATTTGTAGACAAGAGCCCGGGCTGCATGGCCAACATCACCAGGTTCCTTGCGGAGACCATTAACAGTGCGGCCTACTCCAGTCTCTTGCAAGTGTTGAACGGTGACATCTAGATTAAATAATTTGTCTATGCTCTTCAACACCTAAAATGAGATTTTTTACCTTTATTAAAAAGTCAAATCATGGCAAATAGGTCTTAAGTACTAAATTAATCTGCCAAGCATAGTGACTACAGAGAGTCAGAGACTATTGGAAGACAATTCATTTATTGACAATATATTTCTAGAATTTAGTATTCAAGAGGTTATTGAAAAGGATAACTAGACGTTACTAAAAGTTATAACATAATAAAATGAAAACAAAACATTACTTAAATACAACATCATCTTATCATAATCTTAATATGAAATATGTGGAATTGGTAAGTTTTTTAAGAATATCAGTGTTAGTATGTTCTGATCTAGGAATGTCAAAGTCAAAGTATTTATTTGCGAACTAAGTGGTACAATAAGGTGTTAAATACAGGTTTTTAAGTTCTTAAAAATTAGTTGTCCTTTTCGGACACAGCAAATTTTCACAAACTTAAGATAACAAAATTAGTAGATATTAATAACATAAAACTACCTAACTGAAAACTTTACATTTTCAAGCTACCTACTTAAATTTTATTTAAAATGGCATGACTAGCATGTTGCCTAAATTGCAATCTTCCAAAAAGCAAATAAGTTGTAAGCACATAAAAAATGTACCAAACCAATGTACACTTAGCAAATAAATGATGTGATTTGAAAAAGGATTTTTTTTACCAGAATCCTATCATGTGTTCAGAACTATTTAAGTAGAGCAAGTAATATAAAGCTATATTTCAACCTAGATAATTTCTGCATCATCTACTGAGTAAACCATTTTACTAACTTTATCAATTCTGATAGAACATCAAAACAAATCAAGATAGTGGGTCCTTTTCTTTGCAAATTATTTAATTTTAATTGTATCTGTCTGTCATGAGGAATTGATTAAGCTGTGTTTCTCAAATTTAGTTTCTTTAACATTACAACAAATTCTAAAACCCCTGAGACTGCCAAGACTGTATTGTCTCTATTGAGCTTTTGATATAACTGAAGGTAAGTAACAGGATTGTGCAGTGCTACAACAGCGTGTTTAGATTCAAGATAGGTAAACACAGTTTGAGATGCTGATTCGAACTATGTACAACTTAATATCCAACATGTGGTCTTGTCCATCAAACTATCCAGTCAGTAGCAAATGAGATCTTTTGCAGAGTACCTATGCTTGCATGCATATGTTTGCTTAGCCATGGTATCCTCAGCAAAATATTTATATAAGTTCAGACAACTTTTCTCATCCGTTAAGGGAGCACCGAAGACTATTTCAAGAGTTAGTGCGTAATAAAACTTAGAAAAACGAATTTCGAAAATACTCAGGAGGAAAACAGAAATAATATAAACTGATCTGGTTGCAATGCAGTCTAAACACTTTACTTACCTTTTGCCCATCGTTTGTATACTTTTCTATGGCATGTTGATAATGTTTCACTAAATCAAGAACAGTCGCCATGCTTAATTATATTTGTACAACAGTTTTGTAGTTTTTTCACTAGAGAATAAATGCCAGCTGGTAAACGGGCACCATCTTTGTCACACACATGTCAATGACGTACAAATTCGTATGAAACGTCACGCAGTTTAGAAATACAGTGCTGTGCAAAATCACCATAGACAACTGTAATTTGATTTACCATTTTGTTGTTTTATTCTTAGGAAAGTAAGTATGTAAGTACTTAAGTATTTAATTAAAGTAAGTAGTCCCTCATTCGTAGAAAAGTATGTATCAAATTAAGTCACAGACAATTCTGTGTTCCTTGTATTGTATACGTTGTAAGTAATACCAAACCCTTGTACAGGAACGTAAGAAATAGGAAACGGATATTGTCAACGCAACGCGGTAATACAGTTCAAGTTTCAACAATACCCAAAGAAGGTAACATCACAAACATTTTATGTGATTTTATGTAAGAAAAGGACAGTGAATGACGCACTTCAGCCAGCTGGACTTGCAACGCTTGAGTTCCGAACTGTTTGGCGCAGTTTTGACGAGCGCCGGTTGAGAAGCACGGGGTCGTGGGTTCGATCCCTACATCAGCACAAAAAACACATTTTCGTGGAGAATATTTGACGCAAGTCTATTTTTTTATTTTTTTATTTATTGTGGCATTGGCGACTAGGCCATCAGCCAAAAAGGATACCCTAATAACTATTTACAAAAAAATTTGTAGAAAGTAATTAGAAGAAAATTATAATACATTACGTAGGTTAATTTTTACCAATTGTGTGAATAATAAAAGTATATACAATATGATACAGCTCAGTGTTACAAAGTAATTGTTGTGTATTTTTAGGGAAATCTCCCTTTACAATTTTTAGGGCTTGAGCTATTAAAAGTAAACGTTGAAGGCCAAATTGAGGGCATACAAATATTAAATGTTCAAGATCATAGAAATCGGAGGTGCAATGTGGACAGGAAGGACTTTCTAAAAGGTTAAGACGATGAAGATGTGATGGAATTCTACAATGACCGATTCTCAAACGGCTGATCTTAGTAGAGAACGATCTGCCTAAAAATTTCGGGCCTTTTTCAAACCATGCAGTTGTGGAAGGCTTAGCAACAATTTGTTCCAACCATTTACCTTTGATAACCCTGGAGTTAGTGAGACAGATATCCCAACGCTTAAACTATTTAAATCAGAAACAGGAACATAAAGGTTACAAATATTTAAAATATCTGAAGATTTTGCAAGAGTGTCTACAAGTTCGTTCCCTAGTATGCCTGAATGTCCAGGTACCCAGGTAAATTCTATTTGTACATTACTCATTCTTAAAATAGTCAATACATTTCTGATTTCATAAATTAAATAATTGGTGGAGGCATTAAAAGTTTTATTGCCTAAAGCCTGAAGCACACTCATTGAATCACAAACAATCAACATTTTAGGAGACGTTTTGACGAAAGTCTAACTGCCGGGTGGCCGGGCGCGGGGCGTGTCGTCATACCCTGGGCAACGATCTAGTTTTGGGATAAATATCATTTCGATTGATTAAATGACGTCTGTCACTAAAGAATTCAAAGACGAATATTTCTTAATAAAAATTATGTTCTTTTTTTCACATTTTATCCACTAATAATTCGTTTAAAAATACATTAAAGCTTGGTTTCGGATTTTTTTATGATCGAGTGAAGTACATCCTGTCATGTAACAAATTAGCACAGGTTACGTATCATATATTTTTTGCAAGACCATTATAAAAAAAAACACCTAAATAAACCACTGAATTGAAAAAAAGGGTTTACCGAGCAATCTGCAATAACGCCGCCTTATGTTGATGTTACTTTCTGTACTGGGCGTATCATGTAGTACATTTGTTGTTTCTGTGCTCTAATACTACAACTAATTTAAGGGAACAAAAGTATTTTACTTGTGCTAATCGAATTACTTTGTTTAAAGAAAAAAATCCAGAACCCTAAAATAGTATTTACAATGTTTTAAAGAGATTTTAGTTAGAAATAGTCCTCTGACTAAGGTTCAGCAATGCTAATGATACTCGTATCTTGGCACATGTGTTGAACTTCGTTCGTAGGAAGGACCGAGTTAAATAAAAGACAGTAGATTAAATATTATACATTTCATCACGTTAAGTTTCTTTACATATTTCTTAATTTATAATATATATCCATACATTATGATTTAATTATCACACCTTTCTCCCCACGGGGTAGGTTGGGGGTAGTAGAGACCATTATCTTTCTACAGTTTCCACCTACTACTACTTCTATTTTATCTAAACCACTTCTTGCGCTTCTTCACTCTCATTAATCCTTTCATGCATGCTCGTAAATTACGGGTATTCCTGACCTAACCCTTTCTAAGAATGTCTTAACTCGTCCTTTTTGAACACTGGAGGTTTTTTGTACTTTTTTAATTACAAATATTTTGGTTTCAACACTTTCAACTAAGTAATAATTCTTATTTAATTGAATTTTTCAGAGGTTTTAAAACTAAAAAAAAAATAGTTGAATGCTCGGTTCTTCAACATGTCCCGTAAATATAAAGACAAGTTAAGCTGCCCTGGGTAACGTAGATTCAATTTATAAGCATAAAACTTTTAACCATAAAAAGACACACATATACATCTACACAAATTGCAAACAGTATGGTCATCTTATTTACTTATTTTTAAATCAATTATACTTACCTAATTATCGGTTTGGCCGGGAGATTGCATGGTAGAGAATGCCCTTAGGTATTAAGTCCCCCAATTGTAATTTTTTCCTTCGTGCAAATATAATAAATACATACTTACTAGTACATGAACTGATGTTACTGTGTATTGTTTATCGGTAGGTAGTTGTTGATTAGTAAGTGTAATTTTCCTCATTTCTCTCAAGTTTATGACCTACGCGAAGTTATGACCTGGCCTAATGGCTGCCATTTAAATCAATTTTAATGGATCTATCTATGCGCATATCTGCCTGCATTGCAGTGTGCCTAATGATGTTCAATATTGTACTATCGACACTAGTTGTCATTTGAGGCAATTTACGCAATCGGCGGTGTAGCCGTTGTAGGCCAGCAGGGCGCGAGTCCTGTCGGGCGCGCCGCGGGCCCACGGCCGGGCACCGTGACCTCTGTCAACGACAACCTCCTTAGACCATTCTCCTTGTACTTTGTTTGTCCACGACGCCGCACCTACCCTCTATAATTCCGACAACACTTATCGCCTTGCTCTTTGAACTTCGACACCGCTTTTCGCAAATACCAATACTCTTCGGTGCGGCACTTACGATGTGCGAAGCCCGGGAAGCGCCCACGTACTGTTCGCTAATGAAAGACGCACTATGAATTATGGCTTTGGTGATAAAGTTGTTAGGAATGGATTCCAAAACTTTATCTGTTAATATTTGACTTACGAACTTGTTCCGCGAAACTCGAAAATTTGTATCTAACTATTTGCTTATTCAGTAAAATGAAATTAGGATGGTTTTTACTAATGTAGATACTGTTTGGTCCCCTTTATACTTCGCTAGTAACATTTGCGCTAGAGATAGATTGTTGCGTTAGCGTTAAAGAACTGATTGAGTTCATCTCGGGCGGGGAGTCAAACCTAACACCCAATGCAGTACGCGGGATTACAAACCAACAGAACTGGATATTCATCAAGCAATATATTGAGGTTTATGCGCCAGCAGAAATTTTGTTCATTTGAGACCTACCATCAGAGCAATAAAGGTTATTTCTCAACAACCTTGTTACATTGTTTTGATGAGTGTACCTACGAAATAGTATGAGCGTAGTTCTTCGAAGCTGCTCGATATTGCCAGCGCCTGAGCCCATTATCCACGCAACATCATCAGCGTGACACGAGTGGGTACGTAATGCACATGTTGGGCCTTCCCACGCGGACGGTTGACCCTCGAGGGTTGTCTGTGCCCGGGTACAACACACCCGATGCCGGGTACCTAGTACGAACATGTCGGGCGCTAATGTCCCCGTTATCTCCAGACCGCAGTGTGGGAGCCGCGAATTATCGCACAAATCGTGCGGTCGATTTGAATAATAAATTCTGCACCGTGATAAGTCAGTTCGAGTGGTTGTGGTAGTACTTTTAGAAGTCACAAAAATAAAAAAATGGTATTTTGTGACATTCAAAAGTGGTGTTTCATATAATTAACTAATCTGTCCTTTTCTCAACGCCTAATTTTTTTATATTTTACGTCGACCCGACATTTTGCATAAACAATTACAGTAGGCGTTGTACAAAGCTTTTTATAATAAAATACATAAGCTAACAACCAGACGTTGTTGCTGATACTAGGTACCTAACTGAGGTACTAATAACGGAACTTTGCAGCTTCGCATTTTTAGTAATTGATAGTTACATTGTATGATACAAACATTGTAAGAATCAAACAAGTTTGCAAAGCATGGTATGTAGGTACTAGGTAGTCCGTAGTATAGTATACTTGCTTATTTGTTGTTCTATGGGTTAATTTCCAAATGCCTGTAATATTAAACGCCCATAAGCAGCTCAATAAATAGACTGGAGCGAAAACAGAGTTACCTACCGCCACTTATAATAGTAGTAATAAATAATAAATAAAGATAATAAAGATGTTATTAATACTAGTTATTTAGTAAGATGTTAAGTATTGATAACTTTAATTGTTGAGAGAGAAGCTGCTCAACGGCATTTTTGCAGTGCCCCTACGGGGTTCATGTTTTAGTACTGGTGTTCTATATTTAAGATCTTGTAAACCTACATGGAGCAATAAGTGATATGACTATGACTTAACATCTTAATCCACCAATGTGCCATCAAGTCGAGTAAGTTATTGAAAGCTATTAGTTTCTATCTATGAAAAATTACTTCATAAATCTCGAACATAAAATAGGTAGGTACCTAATTACAAGTACATAAACAGCGGGAGCGGGAGTAGGCCAGTAATTAAATTTTACAGTTGCTAAGTACTACTTTCGGCGCCGGGCCTTACTATCCAATTATTTGAATGGTGAAATAATCAATCAAGAGTACAAAATTATGGGCACTTATTTGTTAGAGTCTTGAAAACGGCTTTTTGCGGATGTGAAGACGCAGGCGCACACCCAGGCACAATGCAATACCCACGCGACTAGATATTATCATTTGGGAATCGCAGTAACAAGTAAACGTGAACTAGCAATGGGAGAGACTGTTGTTGGTACCGAATTCAATACAGCGCGGAAGTGTTGCGCTGTAATCTGCGCACAGCGCTGCCTATCGCGATATTTGCTTGTATGCTAATGGTGGCCCTTACCGTGCGACCGGCCCGAACAACCTGATGTGATAATAGAACGGCCTCCATATAGAGTGATACGGACACTAGATACACGTGTAGATAAGGGGCCTGTCGGAACGGTAATAGAGACAAAGGGACATAACGCCATTGCAGGACGACTGCCTAGGCCCATTGCGCTCGTAATAACCGCACGACAGACGTTGTTCCTAGATCGTGTCTGTAATGTGTTAATGTTGTAAGCATGATCGGGTATGACGACACGTGTTGTGTAGAATGGAGATTCTTTACATTTTATTTCGACAACAATACGTTACAACGTTCCTCCTACATGTAAAAAATGTAAATACGTGATTGATTAGTGGAGGTGTGTAGTGCAAGTAGTGTCCAATTCCGTTTAGTGGATGTGTTTAGTTTATCTCGGACACCTTTAATTTTGTACCTAAGGTCTTTACAATTTAAAAGACATTCATTTTTCCATACTCCTGCTCACATGTTTATGGTAAATCTTTCGTATATGTGAATGACATTAGCCCTCGTATTTTCAAGCATATAATATAAGCTTTTGCGTGCTTCTCTTAACCATTTTTTATCGGTATCTGCTTACTACCTACCAGTGAAACGATTTTTAGCGTTAAATCAATATTTTGTACGTAGGTGCTACGAACTATGCCTTTATAAAATACCTAACTGAATTCCTCTGCATCAGATTTTTAGGTAATTCACGCTGCCTCCCAAAAGTTAATAACTTCCTAGTTGGATTCAAATTAATTTATGGATGTTTTGAACAATTGAGCCCTCTTTATTATATTTGTTTAAAATTCATAAGTGTACTTATGTTGTTTATTTATAATCAAGACTGCCCTATTAGTGATTAAATAAGAAATTGCTGCTGTTTAGCAAACATGACGGCCGGTTTCGCGCACTTCGTTTTAGTTCCTGTTTCTGTCACCTTTCATGAAGAATCTGGTTTGCAGATACCGACGATTACAAGTCGGGTTGGGTATGCGGTAACAAGTTTAAAAACTATTATGTAAACAAGATAAGGGGAAAAAGTAGGGATAACTTGATATTCCAGTCGTGCTCGTATTGCCTTGGACACTTCCTCAGCGGCTGGCGAGGGGGAGAGACCCTCATTGCACCCACAGCGCGTGCGCAACGCTTGTTATCTGTAATTTCGATACGAGATTAATACACGTTAAAGAGGAGGATAGGATAGTTAAGGTGTTGGCCACGGAGTCGAAGCCAATTTGTCTAGAGGTCACCCCACTCGATCACACGAGCTGTCCACAACTCCACACATCCTTCGCATAAATAATGAGGCACTTGTATTCGTTATAAATTACGTTAATCGAACAAGCTGTTATTTTAAACAAGTTGCTAGGATATTTTAATATCAATTAATGTCTTGTTTTTGTGCTCGGCACGTAGTAACCGGTATTGGGGTCGTAGAAAGGGTAGTTTCCCCTGCACTATACGGCCTCCTGCCGTATAGTGCAGGGGAAATATTATTTAACAGAACAGGCACGTGGCGGTTTGCTTTTCAAGCCTCACTATGCTGCAGTGCCCTGAGGGACTATGTTCAAAGTTTACCTATTTATGTTGTACGACTACTACTCTAGTATGTACATAGTTCCAAGATTGTAACTATGTAGCACAGTTGAATATCTTTATATTCTATACTGAACACCACATGCCCGTTAGGCCTCTTCCTGCAACGCCCTTTGCCGAGTGCCCTAAAGCACTTTACAGTTACCGCCCAAAAGCCCGGTAACGCTGATAAATTACTCAATATGTAAATTATAAAAAAAATCTGGAAATATTATCTATGTATAGATAATGTTATAAATTAGGTATTATGCCTTCGTTCATTCCGGAACCACAGCAGTAATTTGGAGGGCTTTCTTATAACTAATGTCTGAAACTTTAAACCAACTCAAACAGAGATTGCCCTGGTTATTCTATTTCGTTCGAACAACGATTCTTAAGCCTTAAAACTAGGTGAGCATTGACGATTGCAATATGCTTCCTTTTCCTAACATTTAAGACCGTTTTAGGATTTTATTTATGTATTTATTTAGAATTTTAGACCAACCAACATCTGCTTACACTATTACATGCTTATTATACCTTATATAATATATTTATAAGTAAGTGCAACAAATACTTAAAGGTTAGCTCCACATGCAATAAGAATCTTCCTCATTTCTTAAGATACAATTCCTTATTTCTTCACAAAACCTTTTTTCTTAGCAAAAACATTTTTTTTTTTTGCGTTCGGTTACATATATTTTAATTTTAAAAACTTTAAAACGGTTTTGTAGAACTTGCCATATGAATCAAAATGTACGTCCAATAATTCACTGCATGCATTAAGAGTCCTACTAAGCCTAGGCACAGGAGAGTTAAATCCCAGTACTGTTCTACGTGAAGGTGGACATAAAGGCACCATGGTCTTACGTGGTATTCTAGGTGGTGCGCGGAACAAGAAATAGCTGAGCAGTCTAGGGCAATCTATTTTACCTCTTATCAATTTATACAGGAAAAGCAAGTCTCTCAGTTCTCTAATCATATCCAGAGGACTTATTCTGACTTCAGAAGTACTTACTGCAGCCTAGACTTATATGATTTTAGTGACCTTGCCTTTCCTGCACAAAAAGAGAGATGCCACAAGAAACGTTTCTGTAGACGCTCCTGACGCAAGGTGTGTGCAGCATAGTGTGGTCTCCACACCACACTAGAATACTCCAAAGTACTACGCACTAAACTATTGTAAATGAGGATTTTAGTCTCAACCTTGCGAAAATCCTTCACATTCCTAATTACGAAACCTAAAATCCTAGATGTTTTACTGGCTAGGTACTCAATGTGAGGCTTAAAAGTAACTTTTTTTTATCAAAAAGAACACCCAAGTCCCTAATGGTTTCCACTTCCAGCACTGGGTCACCGTCTATATGGTAATTCGAACTAACTTGATGAAGGTTTCTTGAAAACTTTACATGAAAGCACTTTTTAGCATTGAGTTTCATGTTATTGAGGTCGTTTATATTTTTGCCGAGAAGGAGCAGGCTAATCAATTTATCAAGAGCAATTGTGCAGTCCTTGCAGGTAACAAAGGTTATTTAGCAATCAGTTTAACTTTGTATTCTAACAGTAGACGGTTTCGCTGAGCAATCAGTGTCATAAACAGGGCCTCGGGCGAATTGATATCCCTGAACTTTTGACTTGAAGTGATTTAGTAATATCGTCTCTTTGAAAGTAATTGTATGCAAGCCACACATCGATATGCACCGTACCGGTTTCTTTGCATGAGCCTTCAGACCTGGTAAATAGCTGAGCTTGTGATCTCCTTATTCAAGAGATATACCTTTTTTGATGTACTTTTGTTTTGTTCAGTGTCTGGGCGTTATTATCGGCATGTATAGAAACCAATTAAGGTAGGTCTATCAGTCTCTCGAGGTCAGATGATCTTATTGTAGGTTGTCCAAGATATTTCTATGACCAAGAAGCGTAGTTTACCTACCTATCTGATATCTGATAAGCTCCCAATGGTCCATCAACCAGATGTTACCTAAATGTGCTCGTTTTCGTAGATGCATGATAGAACGGATAATTGCTGCTTCGTGGCCAGTTGACATCCACCGGGTTGAGAACCGCTGATAATGACGAGGAATTCCATGCCAAGTGCAATTTGCCGTCGCAACTGGGTTCAATTGTGATTTTCATTACCGGTCTCTAGGGTCTCGACGTACTCTAATTAGGTTCGATGCTTATGATTAAACGACTCAGTCACGACTCTTCGATTTACCTCAAATCCGTTGCTCTTTTGTCTTGCAGAGTTGAGCATTCGTCAAGTCGCCGACTGCGGAGATGTGTTCCGTTTACTTGCATTACTCCAAATAATATATCGTAGTATAAAGAGAAGGCGTATTCTTGCGCTAGAATACGCCAATTTAGCTGGATAATTTTAGCCCAATGATGCCTAACGTATCTCGTCGTTGGAGAGTATTTTAAGCTCGAGCACAATTTCTGTCCGTCCAATGGATATAATGACTGAAGTCTCGAGGCCTGCGCACTAATGCGTCAATTTAAAACAGAAGAGATACGTAAAGCAAAGTCTTAACAATAGAGCGTGTTTAATTTGAGGCAGACCTAAAAATATCTGTTTTAAAAATACTTTTTGTTTTTTTCTGAGCATTGGACTCAATCTAAAGTATCTAGTTTCAGTAATAATTTAACTAAACCAAACGAAAGAGAGTAGTAAAATCAATTCATGACTGTGACTGTGCTATTTTTATCACAAACATGCAGATTCCAATTTGTTTTATTATACTTACTAGTTACAGCAACTTGTCTCTAACGCAATGATGCCTTTATATCTTATTCATACAATATGATTGTAATGAATTGAATTATGCTTCAAATTAAATAACATATTCAGTAGTGAACATTTTTTGCATTTTCAGTAAGCAAAAAAGCCTTTGCAAAAAGTCATTCAGAAAGGAAAAGTAAGTAGAAGACTTAACCAAAAAACAAATGACAGTTTTCTCTAAACAGGATGTAGGTAAATAAAAAACCTTTTTTTTAATACACGGTAAATTAACGATTCGATTAAGTTTCAAGTGTGTCTTGTAATAAGTAGACCGTTATCCCGGGCCCACGCGCTGGCCACAAACATTTTAATTAGACAAGCTGCCTCTTGATAGGAATTGAAAAAAAATGGTTATTATTACTATAATTTAGATAGTTAAAACGATTTCGCTTGTTGTACTGCGATCGACAGTTAAATAGTTCCATAAAACAATGAGAAATACAGTAGCAGGCCGCCTTATCAAAATAACATTTGATGACTTTTCCATGCTTTTTACACGTACCAATTTAGTGGCGGGTTTTTCTTGGCTAGGCTTTCAAGATTTTGCGATCCCGTTCATCCGAATACGTTATCTATACTAATAATATAATATTATGAAGAGGAAAGATTTGGTTGTTTGTTTGTATTGAAAAGCCTCCGAAACTACTAGACCGATTTTAAAAATCTTTCACTAATATAAAGCTACATTATCAGGGAGTGACATAGGCTATATTTTTTTAATTTAGGCTATATTTTGACGGGAAAGACAGCCTGCGCGGGCGAAGCCGCTGACGGACAGCTAGTAGGTTAACAAAAAAAGCGCTAGGCTAAATCTTTAGGAGCTGAAGAAGCATGGATCAAAATGTATGCTGTTTTTGTGTTGTTGTTATTGTAAGCATCATATCATAATGTCCAGTTTTCATAAAAAAATTAACATACATACATACCATCACGACTTTATCCCAAACGGGGTAGTCAGAGGCAAGTGACTATGTGTCGTCATGGTGAACGAAACACTCAAACTTTTAACAACAAACTCATTTTTATCTCCGTCTTGACCTCCTAAAGTATCATGAAAGTTCGTTGGTTTTTCACCGCAGCACAGGCACCCTGTATTATTGATTTTGCGTTTTGTTTGGTCATCTTACCCATAGAAAGCTACATTGAGATTTTAAAACTAACTGTAAAATTGATAAAAATAACATGACTCATGAATGAGCAACGGGTCAGGGGCGTGGGTGACCGACCTACCTGCCAGAGCCTGTGCCGTCTACGTTACTCATGAACCAACTTCAGCCACGAAATGTATGGTTCATCGATCCTGGATTGATTGATGAACAGTCGAACATGACTTTCTACTTAGCAAGATTTAGTTTACTAGTCCACCTAGTAAGTGGGTAACAGAACAGATGCCGCACGTACTAAGTTGCGAAGGCATTTTTCCATTTGTGAATTGAAGTGTATGGCGATTGATGTAGGTTGTGGTCGGTGTTGGTGTTGGTACTGGCCGTGTCGCGGTCGGGTCCCCAGTAGATGCGTTTAGGTGTGTAACTGCTGCCAGCTGACTGGGTCACGCAGCCACCACATCACATATCCACCTGTCAATTACCCGCTCCTCGACCTCAGTAATTACTACCTAAATATTGCACGTCGTAATTACAATGCCATGTCCAATTTGCTCACCGTAATAGGTTCGCGCTATGTAGTTTTTGTCGAAGGCAAAAAAACTAATAGGTACAAAGATGTGCGAATACTGTTATTTTTGTTTTGCATATCGGTTTCGCTAGACCATCAATAGGCGTCGGCTGCGACTCGCTCCGGTATAGGTACCGGTCGGTCTGTCCATTAGAGGAAAACATCCCGTCTATTGTAATGATGCTCGGTGTCTACATCCGTCAAGATGCTATCACGATAAAATAAACTAATGACTAAAACACACCTGTAGAGGTGTGTAGAGGTTCGCCGCCGAGGAATCTGTAATAACGTCGAAGATAGCTAGCTTTTCGATGTTTGCGCAACAATAGATCGCGCGTGGACAGGCAATATATTGTGGGGGTTGAAGTCTATGAATCGTTTTAACTAGAACTGGGCAATTACAGAAATGGCGTTCGTAGGTTTCGTAGAGAACGATGAAGTGGTCGGGGGCAGAGGTAATTGTACGGGTAATGCGGTGGCGACGAGCGGTCCGTCCCCGCGGTGGTAACTCTGGCGCGGGCTAATTGGCCATATTGTGCAGTAATGGGGGGGAGCCATTAGCGGGGCACGAGCTGTGGCGGTGACGAGGACGCCCGCGACCGATGACTTCTTGCTGAGTTACGTGTGACAAAACAGGTAGATACAGGTAAAATTACAGTCCCAATCAGTTCCACTGGTATGCGTTAGAAGCAATATTTGTTAACAAGTTCGAAACACCATTCTCGTCGTTAAAGAGTTTGACTGAATCATTACATTTAGAGATGTTCGTGTAAGTGGGCTTGTCATCAGCCGTGCGGATTTACGAGATAATAAATATTTATTATCAAAGTGTCATTTTGCTCATGACCATTAACAATATAATTTACCATATAAGTAGATACCTAACTGATAAAATTATTTTTTGAAAAACAACCTTTGTCACAGTTTTGGTGTTAATCAAGGAAGCCTCTAAGTACAAACCCTCAAATAGTTAGTTTTTTTTATGTCATAGGGAGCAAACGAGCAGGAAGGTCACCTGATACAAAGTGATCACCTCCGCCCATGAACAACAACAACACCAGAGGTGTCACTGATGCGTTGCTTGTCTTTTAAATGGGAATACGCTCTCTTCTTGAAGACTCCGATGTCATATATATACCGACGCAGGAAGATCATTCCATATATTGGATGTACGCGGAAGAAATTGATGCGAAAAACGTACGGTTGTTGAGCGCCAGCCATCCAGGTGATGAGCATGGAATTTCGACTTATGACGTGTCGTGCGATGGTGAAATTCAGCGGCGGGTATAAGATCATGCAATTCTTCTGAGCACTCCCCATTGTAAAGACGGTAGAAAATATAGAGAGTTGCAACGTCTCTCCGTAGGGCCAAAGGATCTAAGCGGTCGGAAATCACAGGGTCGTTGATAATTCGAGCGGCTCTCCGCTGTATACGGTCAAGTGGATGGAGATGATACTGGGGTGCTCCAGCCCAAAGATATCAGCAGTACTCCATGTGAGGCCTTACTTGTGCCTTGTAAAGTTGAAGGCGCTGAGACGGCAAGAAATACTGCTTTGCTTTGTTTAGCACTCCAGTTTTTTTTGAAGCCAATTTGGCTTTACCCTCCAGATGACTGCGGAACTGTACATCACTCGAAACGTCAACGCCAAGGATTCCGATGCTGGGCCTGATACTCAAGGGAGTGCTCTCAAACTTCGGACATTCGACAAATGGGGCTTTTAGTACCTCAAAGATTAGTCAAAGTCAAAGAATGACAAGTTTAAAAATTGTTCTAGCAATTAAAATCAATTGATAAGTAATAATGATGCTCAAAGCATCATCCGTACCAACCAGTCTGCGGTTTTTATGATGCTATGATATAAGAAAAAAACGGTTTCGCGCATTAAACCAATTCATCATTATCAATCTAAGTTTAAGTTAGTATCAGATAGAAATTTCGGACTAAGCAGGACCGAAGGGCGGACGCAAGTGTACCTACGTCCCGCACACAACGCGATAGCAAAGTTCACCGGTACTATCCGCTAGCACAGACATCGTATTTCACATCATACTCGCAGACTAAACCGTTTTCCTATCGAGCAGTCACGTTTCCACATCTCAGCGGCATGCATGTGCCCACGAAATCAATAAATTCGCTAGTTTATCCCTCCCGATTGTTCAGGACTCGATACCGTCGTAAAGGCGGAAGCAAGGCCAATTTGAAAATCGTTAGGCTATCTTCTGGTGCTGTACACACTACACAATTTCTTAGACCTTAAGTTATGTTTATTCTTTGTCAACAACTACTGTTCGGAAAGTACACACAACAGACTATTAGAAGGGTCCTTTAAATCGGGGAATGTTGGGTAGGTCTCCTTTTACTTATTTATGTGACTTAAGTCATGAAATGTAATACTTATAAAGTAATTTAGTAAGTAATTTTCCACAACTAGTGGTGGGTCTGGGAGATTGTATTTAGTGATAAGACGTCCTAATCGCCGTCTGCATATTATTACGTTCTTTTGATGATATGTTCTGTTGAGCAATATAGAATATCTATCCATGCAATACAAGAATACCTAAATTACTGTTGCCGTCTGCAGACATAAACGGAGAACGGTTTTAGTGCACATCCAAAGAAGATGGCATTTGACTCGTTTAATATTCACCACCTATGCATGTCTTACTGTGACAATGTAAATGCCAGCGCGGGTCAACGGCCTAACCGTGCACACTTGTGCCAATCTCCCAACTTTCACGTCATTCTTCTAAACAAATAAATCATTGAACTGCCAATAGATAATTATTTGTCTCGAGTTGATTGTTTTTAATAAGCATCCCTTGGTCGCGTGTAGGTAGGTGTACAATTAGTGTCATGACTGGTACCCTCGGGTGGCAGTTTAATTGCAAGCGCGGTCAACAGCGACCGGCAAGACCGAAACCAATACAACAGATAATAACTTCACCTGAATAAATCACACGACTAACGGTCATCTGCCAAATGAATCTTAATTTGACAAGGCCTGAATGAATGTGCGAACTTAATCATACACACCCGCGAACAATGAACCCAGTACCCACAAAAACATAATTGCATTGTATTGCAAAATAAAATTAGACAATTAGCAATAATAACACATATTTATTTCCATATTGAAAATACACGTCGTACAGTAAAAGTGATAATGTAGTTACAAACTTAATTTAAACAATGCGGCTCACCGAATCGGCTTGCCGTTCACAAACGGCCTTATTCAACTATATAATACATTTATATAAAAATATTTATAGTATATGTATCTCAAAGCCAGTACAACATAGCCAATTCTAGCTGTAAGTCTAGACGAAGCGACTATAAATATTATGCCTTCACTTTAAAGTACATATGTATGTACTATATTTACATGCGATAATTCGTCATAAAGTGTGAGTGTCAGAATTATCGCTTTTGGGTGAGAAAAAACTCATTAAAATATTGAGCTAGCGGACTTCAAAATGTATCTGTTTAAACTATAACGACAACAGTCTTCGTAAAGCTACTTACAACATTAAATCATTATCCAGTACTCAAAACTGACTTTCAAGAACTAAAAGATGAGAATAAACATGAACAAAACCTTCAGAATGTTGGGCTAGCAGTAAACTTAGTTAGTTTAGTGCTAGCTGACTAACTGGTGCTATTTCCTTCGCTTAGTATCTATTTGTGCAAACAATTAACGGTATTTTAAACGACAAGTAGATAATTTGTGAGTGTGGGACAAATACAGACATGGCTATTGTAAAACTCATTTTTGGCGCGAATTGTACAAACATTATGCATAAGTAGATACTTTTACAATCTTAGAAACTAACAAAAGGCACATGTTTTGATTACTTAAGCAATGTTTGTCAAACTTGAGAATCTATCTCAATCTTTAATGAGATATAAAACCTACTTTAAAAACCTCGTAACTCATTTACAAAAGGACGCACTCGTTGCCACTAAATTTTGATATTAAAAATATGTATTTTAGGCCAGTAGTATACCTTAATTTCTAGCAAAAGTAGTAAAACAAAATTGAAACGAGTTTTTTCCCAATAACATACCATTAATCATATCTAATGCAAAACCAATGAATCTTCTACTAACTGAGCTGAATACTAAACAACATAAAACACGTATATCGAAAAACACAGCATCCAACGAACGGTTTGGCATCCATAAATTGTTTTAATTCCATTCTTTTACAATCATAATACCAATTTCTTCAAGTTTATAACTCAATTTACATTTTTAATTCCCAAATAAGCTGAGTAACATCCAAAACCGCTAAATGCAAATAAAATATTCACTCCAAAATTTGATATGGAAAAAAGGAAGTAAAATAAACGAGAATGTCTTAAAACGTCGAATAAAGTGACTAGTTCAAAAATGGCTGGCAAATACATTAGCCACCGTTACAAAGATATTGATTTCACCGAAGACGCTGGTGAAAACCGTATTGGTTTTCATAATTAGCAATATCTTCGAAGAGCATGAGTCGTTTTTGGCAAGAAGTGACTTTTAGAGAGACAAGGCGCCACGGCCTGAACTAGTTTACAGAGCCTGTCATAACCGAGGTGAAGGTTAACGAAAAATATTATAAGAGCGGCGCCGGAGTTGGCGTTTTTTCAATCGCATACCAGGTCCCGCGTCACAGCAGTTTCGGGTAATTAGGCGGTCGGTTATACGCGTAATTACATGTGAAAATAAAAATTTACAAGCTGAGGTCGTCGAACTGTCGAATAACAAGGCAGGTAAAAAGTGACGTTAAAAAAGTGGCTACAGTTGGCTGTCAAAACACGCGTCACAGGATTATAGATGTGTCGCCCGCGGCGCGCACCGGCCGCTCTTATCGGCGCGCCGGTTTATTGATCGCGGTGTAGCGCTGGGGACAGTGCACTTTGACCACATTTTTTGTGACTAGTGCATATTGCTTTTCACGACGTCCCTCAATAATAAAGCTTCACAGAGAGTTGGCGACTTTCTTAAATACCTTATAAGTCTTCAAAGCTGCAATTGTTTTCAATCTGCGAACTTTATTCCCTATTTTTCGATGGAATTCCAACGCGCTGTCCTAAAAATGTATGACGCAAATAGCGCACTCCCTGGCTCTAGAACTAGTAGGCGTGCGTCTGCGCCGACGCCGATCATTGTTTGCTAATGAGACTTCGGGAAGCGCAGGTGGCCTACCGAGATCTGTTAAGTAAAACAAATATGATGTCAACTTGATAATACAAACAAGTTCCAACAGTAAATCACTATAGAATTATTTTCAGTTCCGTGTAAAATGACAGTCTTGACTGACATTTAGGTCAATTGTGTTCGGTATAAAATAACTACCTAACTTTTAGTAGGCGACTAAATATTAGCATTAATTGTGCGCAAGCGGTTCATATTGAAGCAGCACTGTTTTTAAAACTAAATATTACCACCTAGAACCTGCCAATTATATAAATAGGTATGAATATAAATAGGTATGAATAGTATGTAGCTTCTTACATCATGGTAATTTCGAGACAAAATAATAAAATATGCTTTCGAAAATATATTACTAAGATGTAACTTATTAAAGCTCACGATCATAAACTACATTTGCCTGTGATGGTGGGAAGTTAAATTATTCTCGAATACATTTTTAAAATATATACAAAATATTAAAAATAATGTAACACAAGGTAGCTGGCTACAAGAAACCACTATAACTATATATTAACTCACAACGCACAGAATATAGACTGCAGAAACATCTAAAGCCCAAGATCAGGAATGAAATCAAATTATACATAATATGTACATTGACGGAAGACTTCTTAAACTCTAGTTGGCGACATCACGACACCGGACAGATAAAGTGTACAAAAAATTGTGACACCACCCAGTGAACACAATCATAAAAAACGCACGAAACTGAGATTTACAAAACTTGAAAAAATATTAGCACCCTCAATAACACTGACGAATATCCAATGACATTATACGAATAGAGACCTTTGTTCTTAATAAAAAATCATCATACATATTTATTATAATTTATCAACGCATAGGTTTGAGCCCACCCATGAAAATTTAGATGACCGTTATTATTAATTCTTATCACCTTACAAATAAACCACCAGACACTTTTTTCTGCAATAAAAGGTTCCTCTTATTTCATAAAATATTAAATCACAGGAAATTTAATTATTCGAATTAATTCGCGTTATTGTAAACTCCTGTGATATTGGGATAAATGATTTACGCGCGCCCAACCGTCTTCTCTTAAAGCAGTGACGTCATATTAGTATTCGGTTACGCTGGACATCAGTAAAAAAGTTTTAGTTTTGCTTGCAGAGTTTGTTTGTGGTTAGGCTTCTGGATGACAGTAATTTGACACATTGGATAGATAGGTAGTAGTTTTAGGAGACAAAGTTACAATCAATATTAAAGAAAAATACATACTCAGTTAAGGACTTCGAAGATATAAATGTAATAGTATCGAAAAACAAAACAATTTTTTATATTTTTTTTACAAATAGGACGAATAAAAAAGTTAAATAATGGTTTCTAGGTGAACCGATGAAACATGTCTGTGGTGATGCCTTTGAAGAAATCGAATATTTCACCGCCTTCCTGCTCGCCTTCAGGTTCAGGTGGCTTGAAAACCTGAAACACGACAGATTAACGTTAATTTAATAAATAGAACTACTTAGAAGAGAAATTCCCTGTCGGCCGGCCCAGATATCGCTGGGCTGATGTTGTGCAGGCGGATCTCTGCGAGTTGAAAGCAAACGATTGGCGTGCAACTGTGCGGGATCGTAGCAAGTGGCGGAATATTGTATCGGAGGCCAAAACACACTTTGGGTCGCCGAGCCATCGGAGTAAGTAAGAAGAGAAATTACCGAGACGACAAAGATTACAATGAACTATAAATACAATATATTCGCCAGACAACGAACTTAAGTAAGACAAGAAGTAATGATGAATATTCTTGTGGTCCGAGGTACCAGACAGGGAATTGAGTCGGGGGCGTCTCACAGCACACCTTGACCCCATCCAATATAAAAAGATCATTCCTGAATTGTCTCCACCGGGAATCGAACCCGGGACACCACGCAAGTCAAGGCAAGAACCGTGCACCACACCAATCGTGTATTCTAAATGATATTCGTCGTATCAATAAAACACCGACAAAATTTACATGAGTCTATTTTCAATGTCAAAAGTTTTTTTAATTTGTAGCGATGAGACACCTTAGGGCCGCTTTTTCAATCCTCAGTCAATGAAATTTATCTGTAGAAACTTCACCTCTTCTTCGCTGAAAAATTTCCTCCATCGAAGCTTTTTTTTCTCTTTTAGGAACTGAAAATAGATCTTTGAAGATGAGTCTAGCCTATAGGGAGGAATTTCTTAAATTTAGAATCCCACTCTTTCTGCAGCAGCCATCGCAATTTGCACCTTGTGCACGTGTGCATTGTCGTGCAGCAGGAGCACACCTCTGGTCAATTTTCCTCATCAGTTTTCCCACACAGGACCTTGACATTGTAATCTCCAGTGGAAGAGATACCATTTTCTAAGCAGTTTATGGAAAGGAAACTTTCTGTATCACAGAAAACAGTGGGCATGAGTTTTCCAGCCGATGTACACACGTTGGATTTTTTGGGGTGTTGTACCCTTTTTGGGCCCTTGCATGAAGTCCTGCTTGGGCCCATGGTCATATTGACAAACTCAAGTTTCGTTTCCAGTCACAATCCGGTCTAAAACTGCGTGGTCGCGTCGAAAGGCCGCCACGGCCTCAGATCATCTTCAATTGGATCTCTGCCTTACTTGTACTGGTTTTTCCACTTATAAATCATGGTTTTACCAGGGCCACCGTCTTTATAAACAAAAAAAAAATCTTTCAAAATAATCAGAAGAGGTTTTCCTTACTTAGGAAGAAACTTAATGACTGCGCGAAACTCAATTTCCTCTATGGTATTTTTTTTTTCCAGATCGAAGGATTTGATGTCCTGTAGGATCTCAGTAGATTATCTCCTGATTTTAATGAAACTTCGTATTTATACCCTTAATGAGAGTCCAAACTAGTGTAGTTAGAAAAAAGTTACCTTTCTCCCCACCATACCCCCGTTCCGCGAACTATTTGACTACCACTCTTAATTTGTCTCACAACAGCTACCGGTATAAGCTGGGCTCTCGTTACTATTATTTTGCATACTAAGCGCGGAGTACGAAGTCCTCAACTATACGATTAACCTTTAGTTGGTTGTAAGTAGCAGTGTATTTTATTATGTCTAGTTTTTTTAAATATTTAATTTTTACGTCGTATCATTAATGTACTAAACATTATGTGTTTTGTTAATATGTTAATTACAATAATTTGCACACCTGCCAGTAGGTCGAATACTATGTCCAGATTTATTTTAACATCTCGAACCAACTCAATTGTATTCATTGCAATTGAATGATTTTACTTTATGAAAGAAAGAAAGAAAGAAAATATTTATTATTTTTACTTTACTAAGTACAGGTCAATCGTTAAGTCAAAATCGTAGGAAAGTTGTACTCAAGTACAGATTTTGTTTTAGAATACGGGATTCTAAAACAAAATCTGTACTTGAGTATAGATCTGAGTGACGTTTTTGTATGAACAGACGCGGACGTTTTGAAATCTCTACTCAAGCACAAATCAGTGTTTGAGTGCGATTCTAGAATACGGGCCTCAAAGTCGTAAGTCAAAGGCAGTACAAAGCAAACGCAAAGTGATTTTTATTAAGAGTTTAATACTACCCTATTAAAAGTTAATTACAGTAAAACGCATTGGGAGTTATGGATGGAAGTTGTATCTCCAATTGAATTCCAGATTTTATGTTTACTCCTGGCATTTAGGTTCTGAAAGTGTTGATGATGATTGGCAAGTGATTATTACACTATAAAATACAATTTACTGTTCCTACAATAAGGAAATCTGTACCCTAGCCCATTGGTGCAATGGTTAGCGATCCTGCTGATTGTTCAGGCGAACGTGAATTCTCCCCGAAGCCTCGCTTCCGCCTAGTGTCAGGCTTGTAGGGCGACTACGGGGCAACCATGGTCTCGACCTCGCCCGAGACCAACTTACAACCCCTGACATGACGCCTAGCTCCCTTGCTTATTGAATTGAATACCTCGTAAACCGCCGCCTGCTCGCTGGTCGTTCACTGGGCCACACTCAACAGTGTCTCACCCGGTAGGCTTGACCGCGCTGAGGGAGCTAAGAACCATACATATCGGAGAAGTAAATAAATAAATTTTATTACTACGGTACCTACGGTAATCTAGTTAAAAACCTCACGAGAAGACGCCCGGGTCATAAGCGCCAGCTTGACACCCGAAACCGCTGTTAAGGCGAAGATACCCGACGAGACTAAAGAGAGACAACCATGTGCCCAATATTTGTATTTATGTAGTTTTAGGTAGTGTTAAAGTACTGCACACGTTCTTGTGAAGTATTTCTCATACACTTTGTGTTCAAACTGTACAAACTGATTGATATATATTACTTAATTAACTTTCATTATACCACTCTTCCGGTAAGGGAAGACAAATACTAAGACTTATATGTAGAGCAATTCCAGCGATTAAATAAGACAAAGTGTAGGGCAATTACATAGTAATGTGTGAGCAATTTCGGCTAAGTTTTTAGTGCATGCCAAAATGAACATAACAGACACAAATAACTGGAATGCAACACGCAAATCACAAGTGCGCAAAGATAATAATTTAATCACTATTTAGTCCCGCCGGAGGGCAAATTGCTTCGTTTATTTAGAGATGAAAAAAGAACAAGAGCTCTAAGCCTCTGACATACATTTAAGACAAAAGTTAGCGTTGCAAAAAGTTTTTAATGAATGGGACATAGGCAATGAGCATATTTCGTGTTCATTGTTGCCGATTTCTCAGAGCGATTTGCTAATAGCGGCTATTAGCCCGCCCCCCGTCAGATATCATGAGGTTGCGTGCGGACTACCGGCCAGTATCACAAAAAACATAATTATATTCCTAAAACGGTAACACCGAATTGATCCTCCACATGAAGACGCTCGAACGGTAAAATCGGTGTCACGTCTGTCTGTGTCAAGTGCGGCTGACCTCCGTCTTGCAAATTTGTCCGACTGTCAACTAACAGAAGGCAAATAAATATGGAAATGAATGGATAATTATCAATTAGGATGAGAATAAGAAGTTTAATGCGGTATTATTTATAAAAACCTATCAGTTCTTTACGAACCGTTGCCAAAATACATTATAGCAATTTAGATACTTTTTAAGCATATTGAGTTAAGTGACATAGAAGGATAGGTGTTTTTTCGTGAGTAGGTGAGAAATGATGACTGGGTGACAGTGGGCAGTTGGAATGCGGCCGCGGCTTGTCCGAGAGCGCAGATTAGCGGAGTGAAAATAAAATATGTTTATAAATAATCCTTTATAACTTATAGTAAAACAGTATTAATAACATTAACTATAAAAAAGAAAAAATAAATTGAACAACTAAAAATATTGGAATGCATACTAAGTAAGAGAGCTGGAAGGCGCTGAAAACTAGCTCTACCCACAAATTCCACTCTTTGCAGCAGCATTTATGAGCGAGCACTTAAGCCTTTAAGCCAGTTCTATTTATTCTATTGATTAATAATAGAATATTGAACTGCAATGATAGATGGACAGCCATTTTTGTTTGGCATTAGTAAAATAGTCGGTAATGATCACTTAATTAGGACTTTATTGTTTGTTTAAGTAATATATCTGCATAGTGAATAGCCCCCCCCCCCCTACCTACTATTGTATTGTCTTTGCCAACATTTTAGCGTGATTTTTAACATTATTTTTACTATAATTAACATTCTTTCACATTAGCGCCGGCGCTGGTCATTAAGCCGAAACAGCGCAGCCCTGCGCGGCCGCAACCGATACCGTTGCTGCCATCAGGTATTAGGATACGGTTAACCACATCCACGAATGAAGATAACAACCACTTCGCGATGTTATTGCCAAAAACATTAGGCAACAATAATGTAATAATGCAATACTTAAATTGACCTGTCTATGAATAAATATAAAAATGCGCCAGACAAACCCACCAACTGTTAAGGTCTCGAAGTAAGAACAAATATGCTTGTATTTAGAGGTACCAGACAGGCATTTAAGCCAGGAGCGACTCCTAGCACACCCTGACTCGAGCCAATTCAGAAAAGTTCGGTTTCTGAATTCACCCGACAGTACTAAGAAATATTGTATATGTTAAGTATGTTAATCAGTCTTTGACACCCATTTGTAAAAGCTGTGCGTAATTAGAATTCAGGTAATCTTTGTGTACCTACGTTATATGATATGTTTTTTTTATACACGAAGCGTAAACAGAAATATATATCTAGATAACATTGGCAATTCTAAATTAACCCACTTATATGAACAAGCCCGTGATCCACCATAGAGAATGACAGCTACATTATTTTAATTTGATTTGTCGGTCTATAAAAGTTTTAACGGACCACTTCTGCGTGCGTACGAACATAGCGAAATCTGCCGACCGTTCTATATTTTTTACAAACTATATCGATGTCAGGTGGAGTGATAGGTACATAATGCGGCAATGTACATTTAATTAAAATATGCAAAAAGAACATCGTGGCCGAAGTTATTTAAAGTCTCTCCTGATGGTGAACGAAAGTGGGGCAGTTTGTTAAAAGAGCAAGATAGCGATCACGTAGCGAGCGTTGTACTATTAAATTTTCCGGTTAGTTTTGGCGACATAGTGTTAGTGAACGGCCGAGCTAAGGTTGCCAGGCACACGTTTAGCATTTTTGGGATATTATTACGGAATTTTAAATAATACAAAACTTCATCAGCATACTTTTTTACCTAATTGTAAAGGATGAATTAGGAAACCTTTTTTTGGTACCTAATGAAAAATAAGCAAAACATTGTACTAAAAGCTGGTATTGATAATTTCGGGACCGATAAGTGTAAAACGGGACCAGACGCAGAATAGTGGGAAATCCTCGGCTTCCCGAGACATCTGGAAACCCTACGCCTCGCACCGGCTGCCGATACGGCATTACTCACTGACACGCTACACCAGACGACAAAACAGTATGCAAAGCGACACATAAAAATTCCGCGAAACACACGTCATTTGTCCTTGTTTCTCCCAAAAAGGTGAAAACGGATATCATGTTACCCCTGGTGCTATTTATTCGAGCGTGACGCTATCGTAGTTGCCAAAATATGTGAAACATGCACATAAAACACTCCATCAGATAAAAATCGCAATAACAATACTATTGCTCAATAACCATGGGCTCTTTTGATATAGAGCCTGCATGCTGCGCTACTTAACAGTCCCCCGATTCAGAACGAAGTTATCGGCTTAAGTTTTCATAAAATAAATTGTATAAAAATTACCAATACTAAAAATTAATTAAAAATAAAAGAAAATAACCGAATCGGTCGATAACTTTGTTCTGAGTCGGGGAGCTGGTCGCGACTTCCCGAGTTCGAACTCGGTGCACGACAAACATCAATGTGACGAATTTTTGTGTTCGTTTGGTTTGGAGTCTGAAATTAAATTCAAAATATTTTTATCATGTATGACTGTTATTCAAAGTAAAAAGCTTGTCAAACACAGTACAAAATGTTCGTCACATGCATAGTTGCCTTAAGTCGGATTCGAACCCGCAACCTTTGGCGCTGACTATAGGCAGGAGGCCTCCAACCATCATGTTAATGAAGTGCTCATTGCAGATTCTTTATCGGGTACGTATTTAAGTGTCTAAAATTAAAAAACCTAACATTAAATGACCTACGTTCAAAATCCCTTAAATTAGAATACCTAATGTTTTAATATACATAAGCAACCAATACGTACCTACGAAATACCTAAAATTAAAATACCGATTGGACTAAATACCTAATGTTTAAAATGTGCATAGTTATAACACCAAAGTTTGATAAACTAACATTTTAAATAAAAAATGGTCAAAATACCTAAAATTATTTCGCACCACTGGCGAGCTATTTGTTTGGAGTAGTAGATCAGGTTCCGCGAACGGAGAAGAGGGTAGATTGATAAAACTGATCGTTTTCTATGTTTACAATTTTTTGTGTGTTGTGATAGAATGCGATCGTTCTTACTGTAGGCTAGAATTGGGTTAGGGTAGGTCAGAACTGTGACCACAAAACGCACGAGCCGAGCGAGCGAAGCGAGCGTGCCGCGGCAACTGCCGGCAAGTGCCGCCTAGAACCGACTTTAGGGCGTTTCCCACTCAAACAGAAACAAACTATGTAGGTAAGTATACAATGAGTGAGTGAACCGAAAGTTGAAATACGTTTTGAAAACATTATTAGGATTAATAAACTACCTAATAAAAACCTAGTCTCAAAATTTCAACGCTTCGAGATTAAAACAGATAAATCATAGCTCGTACATAGATAGTAGGTATATTTAACCTTTGGTTTTTTAACTTTGGGATTTAGTCTTTTAGGTTATATGTCATTTCGTGATTTTAAACGAACGGCCAAACAACCATTTAACTTTTTTATTGCGGTTTTTCGTCCATAGGTCTTGTGAAATTCGGTTAAACAAACTTCAGTATTATATCCATTTAACATTTTAAGCTTTTGGTATTTTAAATTTAGGTCAAACAACCATTAGGTATTTTGCTTTTAGGGATTTTGAACGTAGGCCGTTTAACGTAAGGTTTTTTAATTTTAGACATTTAAATACGTAACGTTGGCAAAGGTACTTACAAAATATCTAGAAAAGCAAAGCTCCCAAAGATATCTTTGGGAGCTTTGCTTTTCACAACTGCCTGACGTTCTTGAATCGGAAAATAGTGAATAAGACCAATCCCAGTTATACTCTAAAAGGTATCGCTTTCGTATAAAAAGCTTAGACAGTTAATCAATTAGAAGGTCCTTAAGTGATTTTAAATAAGATTGTGCAAGGTATTAATTTGCCAGAGAGTAAGACTAATAGTCCGTCAAGTCTAAGCCGCCGACGAACGAATGCTTGTACTGTCATCAGCTAATGATCATTAATTGAGTCCAGGCATCCCTCTTTAAGGAAATAACGCAACTAGAAGGGAACGAAGAATTCATTTCATCTAAGTCTGTCAGTCAGGTAAATTAATAAGCTGCGCCGCAGCTTGCCGTCAGATGTCTCTCTTAGGAATTGAGCAGTTAGGTATTTTGAACGAAATTGAATTTTAATACGTTACGGTTAACAGAAACAGCCGGTAAGGTAACTCGATTTATTAACTTGAATAAAAGCTAGTCCCAGGGCTAGTAGTACACCACACCTATAAGCAAAAGTTTAATAAGGAACAGATAACAAACGGAATGATCTGGAATGGAACTTTTAAGATACACATAATTATTAGGCCAATTAGATTAATGTACCGTACCCTTTTAGGAAGGTGGTCAAAATTAGGTGGGTAAGTAATACAATAATAATTTTAAATAAATGTTTATAATTACTAAAAATAAAAATAGGTAAACCCAGGTAGTGGATCCGTAATTGGCAACCGAAAAATTACAAAGTCCTAAGCTAATCAAAACCACTGTCCTTGTTCGTTGACGTCCGGTGGAGCGCGGCCGTCCTAGTTTGCATATGTCCAGGTAGCGGGATTATATCGCGGTAATTTTCAGCAGCTTTACACAAGAGCGGTGCAGGGGCCACCCTTCTACTGAGTACTGTAGTCCGGAACCGGGACCCCAATATCGGGGTAACACAACACACTGTTAATTATTTAAAGTTGAAAAAGAACAATCAACGACACTCGTGGTTCGTCGTGATTAGGTAACTTTAATCAAAGTTCGTGCGTCCTTGCGTTTAGATAGCTTCGCTCGGACTCCCTCCTCATTCCTCACACTCCTACACACAGTCGTTTACGGTTAAATCTGTACGACTTTGGAACTCCTTACCCTTATTTATTAGGGAGTCAGAGTCTCTATCTATTTTTAAGAAGAGGATTAAAGCACATTTCCTCGGCCTTTAACACTCTACTTTTTCTCCTAATTACTTTCCTCCTTTCACTTCTCCTCGTCCGTTTATTTAACTCATTTTCCTTTTCTGATCTCTTTGGTTATTGGTGGGCTAATTAGTACATATCCTGTATTATTATTTTGTTATTTAAATTTACATTTGACTATTATTGTGCACATACTTACCCTTTTTTTTAACATTTTCCTCTACTTGGGTTGTCTGGAAGAGATTGCTTTTTAGCAATAAGACCGCCTAATTGTGTCATCTTACTATTTCGTGTAATACAAACCTTCATTGTTATTTTTTGATGTGCAATAAAGAATATATTATTATTATTATTATTAGACCTTTCTAATTCCGCTGCAGTGAAAGAACTTAAAGGTGCTGTCATTCTGGCAAAGCCTGTGAAGATGACCTTACATTCCTCACAATCCAGTATGATGACACTCTGAATATTATTATTAGATGGAGTGAAGGTACTAAGACATTGCATGCATTGTTAGGTTTCAAAATATCGTTTCCAAACATGATAGCATCAGAAAAAATCAATTGGTTATCTGAATAAAAATAAACAACATTTCTGCAGGAGACTTCATTACTTCAACTTTCGCACATTCAATTTAAAATTCACATTCAATCGGAAGGTTAAAAAAGCAATGATGCGTAGACGCCTCTTACTAGAAAAGTTGGGCAGAATCATGTCGCGAGACAATATGGACCGGCCGCCACGAAACCCATACATACACTTACAAAAACTTAATGAAAGTCGAAAGTCACGCTTTCACTTGTTGCCGGCATTGTGCACTATCTCATGTACAATACTTAAATTTCTACATTTAAGTTTTGTTTTTCTAAACAATAGGGGTGGCAAATGTGCAGACCATTTCACAGCAAGTGGTCGGAATTCCCGAAAGGCATTCGAGTGGCTTGACGGCAACTTTGTTGACAAATTGGCAATTGTTTAAAAGCCTTCAAAAATTGGGTAACTACGTCGTTATTTTTTTTTTAAGTAGAAATAACGCTCGAAATTGAAGTCGTGAAGTTATAGTTAATATTGTCAAACATCACCTTCTTTAACATAATATATTATTTTTCACGTCCACCTCAAAAATTAAGTACATGACAGTACGAGGTATTCCTCGAATCGCACACATTTGGAGCGCACAAGACGAGGCGCATATCCATTATTCCTCGAAGCGCACTATTGATTTGCGCTTCGTCGAAAGATTAAAAATATTAAAATTATATTCCTCGAAGCGCACTAGGGGTCGGAGTGTGGATGGTGATGTGCAATTAACGAAAAATATCGATAACAAATGGTGAAAATTATTTTATATTACAAGTGATTTTTAATTGTTTTTGTAGTCTATTGTTAAATGTGGATAAATAATGCCAATTGACAGCTAAACAATCTGTGAGTTTTAAATTGTTATACTTTGCGACGCGCAGCGCTGTAATTATTAAACAGATTTATGATTTATTTGATTTTGTTTTATTTATAAATATCGATTTCTCTATAACACAAAATCATTGGTGCGCTTAATTCCTCTTAATTTCAGCCCCTCTACCCCTTTCGCCCTGGTACTTTTAGTCAAACAGCTAACTTTCATAGAAAAGTTACAAAGCCTGTACTGTATAAATGAGCCAAGTAGTAGGTTGCACCTAATTCCAGTACGTTTCTGTTTTCCTGGTATTTTCAAAAAAATATTATAGCTTGAATAACTTCTATCGATATCATTTACTACAAATCTTGCATGCTGTTGTCTATGTTTAGCGTCATGTGCGCTTAAAGGAATATTTTTTTAATATTTTTCATCTTTCGACGAAGCGCTCATCTATAAATAGTGCGCTTCGAGGAATAATGATTGTGAGCCTCGTCTTGTGGGCTCCAAATTTGTGCGCTTCGAGGAATACCTCGACAGTACATCTCCGAAATGAGCTTAGATCGGGGTACCTACTCGAGGCCCCTAAGACTTCTTTCTTAGCAATTAATTAGATGAGAAATTTGAGGCCCAAATTTTCAATTTCGAGCTTTTCATTAAATAATAAAACGCGTATTTAATGATGTAATGCACGAATCTGAACTGTTACAATACAAGCGAAAGCTCTCGGTAAGTGACCGCCTGTATTTTTTTAGAGTTTTTATTGATAAAAGAAAAAATGCAAAACAGACGTATTGTTCGTATTACGTGTACTGATAAAAAAGCTAGTAAAAGAAAAAGACCGGTACTAATGGAATAGACGTTCAAAAATCCATTCCATCACAAATATTTCCACAAAAGATAAGAGAATTCGCGTAGCTAACAACTTGACCGTATTAAGATTAGCTTTTTACGAACAATCTAAGTAGGTTAATCTATTTCTTCCTATTAAGTTTTGTTGGAATTTTGTATCTTATATTTTAGCTTTACATTTTGCGTTCTTTATAAGGCTATCCATCTTAACGTATATCTGACGAAGATGGTAGACCTAATGCATAATAAATGCTATAGCTTCAATATATCTTTATTCATTTATACTTGTATGACCGTTTTTTTGGGTGACTGTACATATATGTAGCGACTGTCATATTCAGCAATTAAAACAAAAATCTGAGGGTATATGTAAGAAGAAATTAATTTTATTCCGAAAACAATGTCAGCCGATTAACTTTATCACCATAACAGCCTTTTTTCTTCTATTGCTATCTGTTTGCTCGCCAACTCTATTATTATCTAAATTACAAGTTTGGGGTTTTTAATCTATATGATTTATGTAAGCGGCGTCCACAAATTACTGACGATTATAATAGTTTAGCAACACGAAAACGTATGTTGAGTGTTGCCAGGGTATGCAACTTTTAACCAACTATCTCTCTATTTTTTATTGTAGTGGTGTAATTTAATGTAATTTTGCCTATAAATATATATATATATTACATACTTGCACGTATGTTACAGGCAAGTTCGCTGCTGAAGGTCTCCATTCCTTCACAGAACGCCCCAAAGTCCACACTTCGCCAACATAACTTAGGTAGGTAAGCTAAAAATGAAACGTCGATTAGGAAATTTTAAAAAGGGCCTCAGTGGCACTCTGAAAATTTTTGAGGTGAATACTAAGGCCAATGAAAAAAGAATGTTGGGATATTTGACGCATTCGGCAAAGATTGCTGCAAAAGGGCATAATGTCACCTGTGCCAAACCAAAACTTAGAATACCAGCCCGGAAAATCAGTTATTAATATTAACCATATGTGAAAAGTTAAATGTTTTCAAAAAGTAGTATGAACCTGACAACTCAGCTCGTATGCCAGTCATTCCCTTGTGGAATGGTGACTAACTGTTCAAAATTTTCGTAATAAGTGATTTATAGTGCACAGATATAACGGCTCTGGGTCATGATAGGCAATCGAACACAAATCATCGGCGGCCCATCCACGTTGACCCATCCTCTTTACATGCAATTATAATACCCTTAGGGCCTAAAAGTAAATTGCCGGTATAACTGTTAAAATAATAGCTATTACCTGCATTAAGGTTGGGAAAGTACGCTTTATGCCGTAGAACAATATGCCTTAACTGTTTTCTACACTGAATCTGACGTTTTAGTGCTTTTCAATTATGCACATCTACTTAAGTGGGCTTGGACGACTTAATGCAAGTTGTGATGACAGAACAATGTGGAAGACCTACATAAAAATCCTTAATACATATATTACTGCAAAATGCTTCTGACAGTCCATTACCCAAAACCAACATACAGCTGAAAATTATTGTAAAATAATTTATTTGTTTGCTGACTTTATCAGATTTAATAAAGAGTCTTTCATTTAGTGGGGTTATCTCGTCATTTAAACGGTCTCCAGAGTTAGGGCGTCTCAGAGAGAGAAAATAAATCCTTTTAAAGTTTAACTTAATGGACAGTCATTGAATTATCTTCTCATCTAGACCATCTCTTTCGAGCTGGTTTCGTCTTATATAACGTGAGAACCTGTAAAGACTGCGAGTAAGCTACGTCCGGATTAGCCTGCACTGAACCTGCGACCCGCACGTGCGGCTAAGTGCGTCAGCAACATTATTTGTCCACGATATTAGTCTTTATGCCCATCTGGGTAAGGTCCACGAGAGCTAAGACTTTCGTTACTAACCGCGTACGTTATGGTCTTGTTAATGACAAGAGAGACGCGACGGCGACAGGTCACTTGAGATTTTCGTTCAACCGTGTTAGCCTTATGAAAACGAAATTTATATTATGATTCATTCTTGATTTTGTACGGACGCGAATAATAAAGTATGAATTTGGAGCAAAGACATCAAAATGGTGTACAGCCTTTGATCGTAGTAGTGTTTATTCTTAAATGTAGGTCAGAAGCAACTAAGCGAAATAATATTTGCTGGGAGTAGAGCATTCTTCAGCGATTTGTTTTGCAGCTCTGACACACAATTAAGCCTTAGGGTGAGGACATAAAGAGGCGGGTTCCTGGTGCAAACAAACCGGTACGGGTAGGTACTGATCCGAAAGTTAAATAAAAGTTAAGCGTGAGCGCATATGATAACATTGAAATATTTTACCTGTACGGATCGGTACCTAGCCGTACCGGTTTGTCTGCACCAGGAACCCGCCTCTTTATGTCCTCACTCTTAAAGTAGTGCTAGTGCCTATACTGCCTACCCTTAGCGTCTCAACCAGTACTCTTACCTTACTATAAAACTCCTAAGTTAAACAGTTGACATAACCGTTTTACGATCATCCAAAAAATGAAACTTAAATGTGAAACCAGTTCAATGACAAAATCGGTCACACATTACCTTTTGTTCGGTAGGTGGTGGCAGCGAGTCCCACGCCTGTCACAAGTCTCCCCATATCACGCAGCGATTGCTTTTGTCTACTGACGCCAGGAGTCCTGACTGAGGGTGCCATGATACTGCTGTCACTGGGGCCCTGAAACGAAACAGAAAAACACCTTGCATGATTTTATAGACATATTCTTGTGACCAACTCCATAGGAATTCCTTCACTGTCCTACATCATTTTTGCATGCCATAGAGGCTTAGATAGGCAGAATATTATAGCAAATACACTTTCACAATAATCTAGCAGCGACACCTGTATTCTGTGCAATAAAATATTCTTATTCTCATTCTTAACTTAAAGTTGGGAAGACTAGCCCGGATTCTGAAGGACAATCAAAGTAGAGCAGTTGTTACATGTATTTGAGTATTGCCTTCCTCCTTGCTCCCACTGAATTTTGTCAGGACAGCAATTTGAAGGGTGTTCATGTTCAACTTTAATTTATGTTTCTGAATTCGGAACTATGGAAAGCACCTCCTTGCTAACTCCTATATATACTAATATTTTAAAGAGGAAAGATTTGTTTTTTTTTGTTTGTTTGTATTAATAAGGCTTCAAAACTACGGGACCGATTTTAAAAATTCTTTCACCAATGTAAAGCTATATTTTCAGGGATGGACATAGGCTATATTCTTTTTCAATTTAGGCTGTTTTTTGACGGTAAAGACAGTCTACGCGGGCGAAGCCGCTGACGGACAGCTAGTGGATTTCTAAAGGCATAAATCCATAGATAGCAAGTGCGGCCAGCAGTGCCTTCTTGAATAAAGAGTATTCACTTGTTTTTCTCATACGAAGACTAAATCAACCGAAAAGGTTAACTAAGGACGAGAAATGTAAATCAATTCAGTTAAACACGCACGCGAGTATTTTGGATCATTATTTAAATAAACATCTGGTTTTAACACTGACCTATTTTTAAAACTGTCCGCACATAATGTCTTTAGCGTTGCATTTAGAACAATGTAATTTTTTATAATAAATATTCACAAAGGGCGATAGTTACTCGCAGACATGCACTGGTTTTATTCTGCCGGTAAATAGGTCCGTTGTGCAAAGTAGGCTTTCAAATGTCGCGGAGGCATGGTCTACGACATTTCGCACCCGACGCGCGGACCGCTTGTTGATTTATCGGATTCGTACCTCACTTCCTTTGTGAGCTACTTGAGATGGAGAAATAGGTGAAACTGAATTAGCAATTTTTATTTCAACTGTTTTGGTTTGAACTGCGGATAACTTAAATTTTTATTTTCGTCCACTATCTTACATCGAGCTGAAACTTCAAGCCCTGATAATGGCGTTAGAGACAGTTAAGCATACTAAAGTTTTTTTTTTGTTCGTCAGATTACTGTTGTACCTACTGGGTGGAAATTTAACCCACGGGCCTCCACCTACTGCGCGAAACTGTCCAACTGATAATCATGAAGCCGGTAGTTACAATTAATAGGTATATGTTTTTAAAACTCCATATTACTAAGCTATCTTATTTTTACGGATTATCCTTTTTCGCACATAACAGATTATAATTTTAGGCCTGTTCAATGAAGCCAGCAAACTTCTTTCTGTCTGCAGACTCTTGTCACTTTTAATAAGTCCTAATTAACTGTTCTTCATAGAACGTTTGTCAGAATTTTCTCAAAAAAACATTCCACTAATTATTTTTGGCATTTATGTTTGGAAATCTTCCTTTTATACTATTCACTCGGCAGTACAGAACCTTCAATGAAATCACAATCCGGTAACCGTAAAACCTTTGAAGAGAGATTATTTACGCGCCACACAAGCCGCATAGATAAAATAATCGTTATGTCGCGGCCATAATATTAAGCGATTCAAACATAAATGCGCAGTTAAAAAATCCTGCTTAGGAATTCCGACAAAATCTAAGTTCGCCAGGGTCATAAAGCAACACCAGACACCACTAAAGTTTGTTATGAAACTGGATCGTTTTGTGCTCGACTCGTGTGGACCGTTATACTTCTCGGAACATGAGAGGAAACTATGAACGGTATCCCTCGTCGTGTACTCGTACATTACGAATATTATGTCGCCGCTAAATCTGTGTCACTGGCACTCTAAGATACTCATCGCTCCTAATAATGCACGCCATTTAATAAACCAAAAAAATTAAATAAACTAAAATGAAAGTGTCTAACAGTGGCGTCTGTTCTATAGAGATGGACGAGGAAAGGCGGTCAATTTATCGTACGTGGAAGGATCGCGATTCAACCGGTACCCACATATCATTTCTCCATTGGAATCTGTTTGTATGTGGCTCTGATTGTCGGAGGCCGCTTAAAGCTTTACATCGTATCTATGCGGAGCAAGGGTCTTCATAAACAAGAATTAGCGTCGGGCTTGTTCGGCTCGTTTACACATACCGCTCCCGGTTGCGTATAACAAGCTTCCCGAGGAATATCCAATATGGAGACAAGGAAGCGCAGTAAACAATGAGCAAATCTGGCACCACGAGTTAGCAATTGTTTCTTGTTTGAGTAAGAGTAGATGCGATTGCCTCCGCCATGCGTCCAGTCGCCTCTGACGCGGGCTATTTGGACTCGAACACCGTTACTATACGATCCCTTATTAATTCGGATTTGCATGCGCTTAATTAAGATATTGTTTTTTATACAGGAGCTCGTAGGACATAAATTACCGTTCTTCAGAGTCTTAATTAAGAGCACATAAAATGTTACAAAAAATCACGAACCGGAATCTTGAGAACGATAAATCGATTTCTCGTGAATGAAGAAAATATAATTAAATTGCGCAGTTAAACATCTTTCGATTTTGACCTCTATGTAGGTGAGAACAAAGGGATGTGGAGGTCCGCGAGCTCACAAAAGCGGCCGATTCGTTTTATATTGCCAAGAACGGATGTTCATAAGCGCAGCGTTTATATTATTCGAGTCGCGCCTTGATTCATAACCGCATTATACGCCTACTGTGTTCGGTCTTCGGAGACAGGTTACCCAATAAAGCAATTTCAAGCACCGTGGCGGTCGTTGCACCACCGCTGCAAAAAGCACGCAGTAAGATTAGCGACCATTAATGCGAATGGTCAATATCAAATGCAGAAATGCATGTACCATTACAAGATACACGCAGACTGTAATTGCTTAGTTGCCAGTGACCTTAGCAAGTACCCAAAGGTTGCAAAATCGATTTCCGATGTCTGTTAGTGTCAATAATTACTATTATCATTCGTTTCGATTTCAATAGAAACAAGTATGCACAATATCAATAAATGTGCACAGCAAGTTACAATAAAGAAAATACACGCATGGTTATGAATCTAAATTGGCTGGCCTCATGTTGTTAAGATACGATAATGGGCGATGCATTTCGATACGATGAATAGCACACACGTCTATAGATTAAGAGAAAAACTTACTTATTATAAAATGTTTCGTGCTGTTCAGCTGTACATTTATTGAGATGGTTAATAATAGTTGTACGATATATTTGCATTTTCATAAATTATCTTCCTAATATCAGAGTTACTCCAAGTCACATAATATTTGGGGCTAAGACACGGTTGGCGTAGAGCGCTGTAGCACGGTTTCTCGCCTCGATTTCCTTAGTGTCCCGGGTTCGATTCCCGGTCGGGTCAATTTAGGAAACGATCTTTTCTGAATTGACTCGGGTCTGGGTCCCCAAGACGCCCCTTGTTTATGTCCTTGTGTAGTACCTCGTAACACAGGGACATCCCCTACTTCGAGACCATTACAAGAGGTGTGTTGTCTGGCGCATATTTATTTATTATTTAAGACACAGCTTGTTTTTTTATCATCTGGCGACGAATTCCTGTTTTCTGAAACACGGATACCCCACAATCATAGCCTATATAGTTGCTATTATGAGTAGGCCAAAAACCACCTGCCTCAATGACTTGGGATTGGTAATGGACTACAAACTTGGGTCAAGTAGGTACTAAATTTGGAACTATCCTTGGCCATACTGAGAACTTAACTTAGGATACTGATCGTTTAACTGTGTAGGTACTCTACCCACTTGACCTCCAAGCCACCTTAACAAAGTCACTCATTAACTTACTTTGAAATCATTTAAGTAACTTCGAAACTTTATTGTTAACTTCAGAAACTTCTTAGGCCCGTATTCTAGAACCGTATTCAAGCACTGATCTGTGCTTGAGTAAAGATTTCAAAACGTTAGTCATACAAAAACGTCACTCAAATCTATACTGAAGTACAGATTTTGTTTTAAAATACGGGCCTTTACTGTTAACTTGCAAAAACGATGGAGATTATGGAATAGTTGTAATAAATCATGGTGGTTGCGTGTGCAATTCTTTACTTCTTTGCGAGCAATAACTGTATCAAGTTTTTATTTTGTAGTGTTTTTTCGGAAATACAAGCACGAAGTACCTAATATTATATCGATTTTTCAAACCTCTTGGCGAAGTTGCTTTTCGATTTCTGCAATAATGCTGTACTATGTCTGTTGATGAAATATATATATTTGTCCTACATCGGAGTTTTTGTACAAGTACATGCTTTCGTTGTTTTGATTTTTATCCAAGTGTAAAGCTTACTCATTGACTAAGGGAATGGATTACATGTTGTGACAATCAGATGTTGTGCTCAGACATAAGGGAGTTTCTAGCTTAAATGTATGTAAAATTTTCCGATTAAACGTAATTATAGCCTTAATTATGTCGAAATGTTAAGCTTCAGATGTAAGCTCACAAAGATAAGATCACTATAAAAGGATTATTCAAGCGCCTTTTAATTAATTCGACCTACTCCACTTTTCCACATTCGGACAATTGCTTTTACGAAGAACAACACAATGAAGTTTAAATAAACATTTAAAAGGTTAAAATCGTAAAAGAAAACGCTTCGTGTGTGGGCGTTAAAAGTAACTGTAACTGGAGCCACAGTAATTTCGGTGGTCACATGCCAAGATACCTTATCTTACATTATCCAAAGTTTACAGTAGTGGATTAAAGCCTTCCGATCTAAGTAGATATGCATCAAAGTATTGTCAGGTCCAGAGAAATGATACACAGCTGCTCCAATTAAAAAGGTTTATTCTTTTACTTTTATCAAATATTCAACCACTGTCAGGCCTGACATTTCTATCGGGAATGGCTGCCCGCCGCTCACTACGCAAGTGTCAAAAGAAATTATATTATATGATATTATACTTTTGAATACGAAATAAACAAATGATAATATATAATTCCAATTATTAATATCTCTTTGGTATTATTATTTAAGTAACAATTTATAAAGTCACTAACAAAAGAAAATTTAAACACAATTTATTTTCGCTGACAGAGACAGTACGTATGGATGTGGTGGTTACTCGTAGTTATACATTTTTTCAGGTTCTTGATTCAGTACCTGAGGCCTCAAGAAACTGGCCCACTCGAAACTGTCGGGACAGTTAACCCATAACATTTGATACCGTTTTCAAATTGGCCAACTGGGCCCATAGCTGAAATTATTAGTTACCAAAAAAAATGAACAAATCACCGTTGAAGTATGAAGGGGTCAAGACATGCTTTGCATTTCTTTAAACTAGGTGCTAAAGCAACCTACTACTTATTATTTAACCATCAAGCTACTTAACTAAAAGTACCAGGGCGTCAGAAAAAAAAGTAACAGTAATATTACGGGCACACACAGTAATATAAGGTATAACTATGAGCACTTAGTTCAAGTTAATTTATGCTTTCCTGGTAGTTTTAATCAAGAATATGCAGATCATGTCTTGACCCTTTCATACTAATAAGCTCCTTAGCGGTGATTTGTTAATTTTTTTTTGGTGTCTGTACAAATTTTAGCTGTGGGCCCAGTTGACCAATTCAAAAATGGTATTGGTTAACTGTCCCTGCGGGGTCAGTTTCGAGCAGGGCCAGTTCCCTGAGGCCATCTACCATACCGAGGACTGAGGTAAAATTTTAATCTTATTACTTCTTACAAAAAAAAATGTGTTTACGATTTTTTCAAATTATAGCTTAGGTTTGTAGTGCCCGAAAACGTGGTGATTAGGCGTCTACCTATAGATTGCAGCGATTTCAATGATGGAAGCCTTTGTCAAGCAGTGTGACTATATAGTGACATATTTGACATAACTTAACGTTCAATTACATACGCACATACGTACCTTTATTGTACTTCTAAGCTATAAATAATAAGACTTTTAAGCAACACTACGGTAGTTTTAATACTGCTGTTAGAGAAAAGCCCTTTGCATCAACCGTTTTCCGTATTTTTTTAAATCACGAATTCTAAGAAGCAATTCTGAAAACGAGGTTTTTTAATTGAGTGCGGAAATTACTGGTTGAGATGTCACGCGAGAGCGTACTTACGCTAAAAGCCGGAGGTGTGATTAGACGCCGCTTTACATAAATCCTTCTTAACATCCGTTCAACCAGAGTCCAGGCAAATAATTGTTGGTCCAACAGCTTTTCAATAAACTAAATTAAAAGTGTCATATTAATTCGCAGCCAAAAACAATTAGATTAGATCCCCAGGTATATGACTGTGGTCCGACAGTTTTTAATAAATTTAATTGAAAGTGACATACATATTAATTCAAGACAACAGAACATGGACCCATCGATTCCCAAAATGGTCGGTTGTATGGGTGGTCTGCAGTTACTAGTTCAATATGCTTTGTTGTAGTATTTCGTACTAACTAAACAGGTAAAATAATAAGACTAGACAAAATATAACTTTGGAAATATAATAAAGTGCATTTTAATTAAAAAACATCATTCAATAGTTATGAATTCTAATATAGGGTTACCAAGGGCACGAAAACACTTTTTTTTTCAATATTTAAGGTGTTCATAAAACTAGGTAATTAAAAGGGTGGCCCAAGAAAAGAAGTCAAAAGAATAAAATGGCGCAACTTACCAAAAACTAAACAAGTCACCCCAAGTCCGCGTGTAGTGTTCCGCGATCTAATTGAATAACTTTGCCTAAAACAGATACATAACTATGCGCGGGCGCGCGCGTGCCCGGGAAACTTCACCGGGCCCATTGTTCACCTTGCGTTATGTTTTCTGTATCAGTGTATACTCGTAGAAACCAGTTAATATTAAATATATGTATTCGTATGTGTCGTAAATTATTGGTGTCTGAAAAAGAGTAATGGTATTTAGATTCAACTTTCTACTGTTTTGGGTGTTGTTTGCAAAAAATATATATTAAAATGAAATATTATTACCTAGCTGCCTTGACAGACTTTGTTCTGTCAAAAAATATTAGCAAATGCTTGACAGCTATGAACATTTAGTATGGAAAAATGTTTTTTCTATTATTTTATTTTTTCGTCAATTTTCAATGTTTTTAATAGCTTATCCTATTACGGACAAAGACAAATCCTAAAACACGAAAATCATAAAAATCGGTCCAGCCATTCTTGAGTTATAAATGGTGTTACTAACACGACTTTGTTATATAGTATAGAGTAATTTTAGAATTTTGAAGCTTCGTTTCGAATTAATGAACGCTAACGCTAGTAACAATTATAGGTACTTAAGTGAACTACGCTTTTCCGCGTTTATTTACAGACGTATATATTTTAATTACGAACTATGTAAGCCACTTGTAAAACACTTAGCTATCACCCAGCAGCGAGAATAACTCCGACCATAAACTTGTACAATTTCCGCAGGGAAATGAAAGACATTTTGTAAGTTGCAAATGTTGATAGGGTGGCTGTGAGAATCTGAAAAAGCATTATTATGTGAGATATAATTACTTAGCAGGGAAAAGTTATTTTATTACTCAATTTATGATATTTTTTTTTAATTTCTAAGCAGAAGTTTACGTGTATCATCATGGTTAAGCTTAAAAAGTGATTTACGAGTAAGATATTTTGAAGGTCACTTTATTTTAGGAGCGCTTTGTATGCTTGCCAAGGCTTACATGTATGTCCTCATCTATTAAGAGGAATTTACATAAACGATATACATTTTCAACTGTAAGATAACCTAAATAAAATACTACACTCTCAATATTATCTATATACAGTCTTATCATTTGATAATTAAAATATATCGTAAAACGATAATCTTGGTCATTTTAAAACCAGAAGTTTAGTTAAAAACAAATCTTGAGCTTTATTAACTGTAAAAGTTGTAAGAACTCATAGCACACTTTAAGCGTTACATTAGCAACTATGTTAAGTTTGTCCCGGTACATATAAGTCGTACTTGTTCTAATTTTCGAGTCGGAACGCACGCTGGGCGGGTCGCTGCGGGCGCGTACCGGCCGCTGCGCCACAGATAACATTCAAATGCGCGCGCCGCCGTCACGTCGACATCGGTGCACTATTGTACATATCCGGAAACGTCGCGGCCGGCCATCGTTATACCATACTCGATACAGAAACTGCCCTCGATCACATTACTACGCTAATTGGATATACACAAACGCATTTGGACATAACGTCAACGCAAACTCGTGACGGATTCTCTTAACTCTGATATCTTCATTCTTCCTCTTCAATTCTATTACTGTAAATACTGATTTTAACTAAGTCCAACCATTTTAATGAGTTCCTGGATAACACCAATATCTTCTAAGACATAAAACGGTCCCAATGCAATAACACGCGCTCGCCGTTAAACGCGTTTATGAAATGCGAAACAATGGCTGGACCAAAAGGAATACAATCTTTATTGCTCATCTGACTTCACTTCGATATTGCACTTCTACTCAAATTGATTTCAGCCGAATAAGATAAGAGTTTTATGCTCCAACGGTATATGAGAGAGTACCGTAGTGATATTGTTTCAATATTGAATTAGAATCAATGCGACTATGAAGTAACCGCGTTGTACTGTTGCGAACATCGAGGGCAAGAGCTAAAAGTGTATGTTTGGATGGAATGGGTTATATTTCCGCATGTCTTTTGTCCTTGGCATGAGGGGAATTATTTAGCCCATTGTGTGTCTGGGCGCGAATTGAGCACGATTGCATCACGGCATGTCGGGACGTCACGAGTCATGCGCGCGCGCAGACCCCACAGGCGCGGTGGCCGCTGCCCGCCGCTCCCGAACAATGGTACCGCCGAGTTACACTATACCGCTTGTCAAGGGTCATAACTGTATTAACACACGATTAGACGTCTTAACTCGTACGCTTGTGTTGATAGAATAACCTTTATGCTCCACACTTTTATTTGAGTCTACAATGTTGTTTATGAACATGGAAATGAGGACGCAAGTTTAAAGGTGCACATTTTTGCGAATCATTAATCACTTAGAATTTAAACAGGTACTATACGAATCTTTCTCCTAAATTTCCAACCGTCATATCAGTAAAAATGAAAGCTAAAGTATACTTTTTGCTGTTGCTTAATTTTGAGTGATGGTTGAGCAATCAGGGGTTTAAGTCAGAAATGCGCACTGCGTGGGTGTCTCACCACCCGCAAGGCGGACTGATGACCTGATGAAGGCCGTAAGATTCTGACGGATGTAAACCGTCTACAAACTGGACGCTCAAAAAACGCCATATAGCCTTCTTATGATGTTGCTGAAGTGGTTAATTGTGAAACAAAATCGCATTGCAGAGAGGTTGGCGTTGGAAAAGATAGGCAGTATTGCAAACAGGTATCATTACCAGAACGACGCTGGTACTTCCACGACACGGACCTTATCCAGATAGTCCTATCCTCGTGACTGAGGTGAACTATATTGGATTTCAAGAACGAATAATTGGCACCAATACATAAATTTTTTGAGCAATAGCCTTCCAGAATGTCAAGGTGTCCAATATAAATAAACTCGACGTCCGTATGGGAAAGAGAAATTTGCAAGACAGCCAGAGTCACTGTTGACCTCACGATTTCAATTGTCCATGCTAAATGCTGCGGGAAACTAAACGATGTCACGATCGAGACAATTCCAGTTTCATATTCAAGGTCAGATATGTGTCTGCTGACACTTTATACGGCGTGGCAGGGTCAAAGGGCTCCCCTCGGGCCATAAAGAAAAGGCTCCAGTTCTCAGGGAAAACTCGCCCGTCACTTTACCGTATCTGCCAATATTATTTGTGTGAGCAACACCATAATAACGACTATGTCAACTCCATAAGGCGAAACGAGACATTCCACAACCTAGAACTGCATCTTTTGTTTTCAATTGCAAACGCGAATCCATCCGGAGAAATGGTGCGCTTTAAATTCATAAATTCTTCAACGTCGTTATCATAAATAACTATTATCACATGGTACATGTCCATTTACATTACCATTAATTTAAAAAACAAGTCCTTAATACGCAATAAGGTTAATGACTACGGAGCGCTGAAATAGAGTTGATATGGTTGCAATCTGGTCAACCGGTTATCTATGGCCATGTAAAGTGTCCGGTGCGAGCTCGCGTGCAGTAAGCAGGTTCAAAAGCTACAAAGCATCAACGATTAAAGCCATGATTAATCCACACAAGTATGCTAGTCATTTTTCCGTTTAAACGCGCCCTAGTTTATCTTGCGCGTTAGTTTGTTATCGGGTTGGAGCTGTTTATATTTATGAGATTAGTGGCTGGTTTTAACAGGAAGATTGCATGGATGCTGACTTGAGGTGAGTGCAGCTGTTACTGCCGATTTATTTGTGGACATGACTTTCACATTCAAGTATGAATGACCCTCAAGTAGTATACAAGCATCTCTTGAATGAAGGGCCATTAAGTACCGTATTGCTTAGCTCAGTACATACAAGTGGTCCTTGCATATGAGTTCTAATCTGCCGGCTTTAGGACAGAACGCGGTGTTTGTCCGACCTTGAATGACTTAGCAACTTTTCTTGGTACTTATTGGTGCTCCATCAATCTGTCCAACTTCATCTGGCTTTTAAGTGTGTCTCCTCGACTACTTTGTCATTTGGCAGCTGTATCTCAAATCATGACTTGTAACTGATGAATTTGCTCAATAGCATTTCTGCAAATGATTCTTGTAACTTATTGTTTTACAAGCATTTACCGCCACTTACGGATGTAATATTATGTCCACATGCAATTATAATTATTAATTATCCTGGAGGATTTTCAACGTACATTATAAGAAGTCAACCAAATGTAACGGCGATGCAATTGGTTCAAAGGCTACAGAGAGAGTATGGTTTGCTGGTAAGCGGTCAAACTTTGAGAAGAAGACTGCATGAAGTCAACCTACGTGCTCGTAGGCCACTTCGGGTACCAGCGCTAAGGAGAGGCAATCGCGGAAGAAGATTACAATGGGCTATTGCACACGAAAACTGGAACCATTCTCAATGGTCACTTGTGCTTTTCACTGATGAATCCTGTTTTGGGCAGGAATTCGTCTCGGCAGTAGAACGGACCTCGTTTGGATACAAGGCAATATGACTGCTCTAAAATACCGAGACGAGGTGCTAGAGCCTGTAATCTTGCCCCACAGACAGCAAATGGGAACAAAATTTCCAGCTAATGCACGACAATGCCCGTCCACATACGGCGCGTATCGTTACAAACTGGTTACAACAGCATGATATCCAAGCTTTAGACTGGCCTGCACAATCCCCTGACTTAAATCATATTGAGCATGCCTGGGACATCTTCAGAGAAGAGCTCTTAGGAATTTCCGTGAAGATATTGTGCATGAAAACCAGCTTTTCTTGCATCTTAGCAGGACTTGGGACAGTATTCCACAACAGGATATTGACACCCTTGTTTTGAGTATGCAGAACCGCTGCAGATATGTCAGGAGAGTCTTAGATGGATCCACGGATTATTAATTTTAAGTTTTCAACAATTTTTTTTATAAAAATTGTTGAAAACTTAAAATTAATTTAATTGTTTTAATTGTTTTGTTTAATATTAATTGTTTTGTTTAGGTTTTGATGTTTCAAAAATAAAGTTAAGATTGAAATTTTGTCTGAGTTTTTCCTCTTCTTCAATTTTTTTTTTAAATTTAACATTATCTAAAGTTTATTTATCAGATTAGATAGGGCATAGGCTATTAAACAAGGTTTATATTAATGTGTAGGTGTCTTAACAAAAAGTTAATAGAATTTTAGTTATTTAGGTTTAATTGAAATATCCCTTGACCATGTTGATGTGTGTAATAAATGAAGATACTGAAAACAACATACAGTTTGACTAATGAGATTAAAATAAATAATGAACCTAAAAAAAATTGCAAATGAATGTATTAAATATTTAATTGACTTGACAAATGAAAATGATAAATCTGCCAAAATTACTCATAAGAGATATTTGAGGGAAAGCTTATTTCTGTGTCTTATAAGTAATTAGGAAGTTAAAAACATAATTATGTCGCTTAAAAATACATTCTCGTAGTATGTGATGGAGTTGCCACTCGTATTTTAAAACAATGTGCAGACATAATTACTCCTGTAGTTGCTTATCTTATGAATCTCTCTCTTGAAAGTGGTTCATCTCCCGAAACTCTTAAAAAGACTGTAGTCAAACCTTTGTATAAGAAAGGATATAGGACTGATTTAAATAGCTATAGGCCTATAACTTTGATCCCAATAATTGCATAGGTATTCGAGAAAGCTATGTAGAAAAGGAGTATTTCTTATTCAAATAAATACAATATCATAAAAGAAGAACAAATTGGCTTCCAGAAAGGTAAATCTACCACTCTAGGCGCCTTCAATGTAGTTACAAATGTTGATTGAAAAAAAGCCAACTATGGTTATATTTTTCGACATGCCCTAAGCATTTGATTTTGTTTCTCATAAATTATTAACAGAAAAAATAGAGGTTTATGGAATACGGGGACCAGTACGACTACCACGAGTTGCAAGTTTAAATTTACGTTATCGTTCGCGTAAAAAGTTGAATTGGGATTTGACTTTTTTGCTGTGGCAACACTACGGCTAACAGCTGATCTTGACTTGTCCCGTATTTTAATTTGATTTAAACCTGTAAATAACTAATTTATGGCCCAATAAGTCGTCGTAAACAATAATTAGTGTTAATTACGTGTTATTTAGTGTTTTTTTTTGTGAAATAAGTTTATACTTGGTGATTTATCGGTGCCGACAGTGCGTGTCAGTTGACCGTTCAAATATTTGTGAATCATTGTTTTCTCTTGGAAAAGGTATTGTATTGTTTGTTTAGTAACATTCATACATTTCATTCTACGACCTTAAATTATACCTGAGTAGTGAAATATTCGAATTGTCTGACTCTGTTTGTCAGAAACGCGAAGAGGTTAGAATACAAAAATACTCTTGAGCTACACAACCTCTTGATTGTTTAAACAACACTTTGATATTCTACGTTGTTTGTTGGATTTATACTTTGTCAATTTAACCATGATGACCCGCGCAGCCTCATCTCGCCAGCTGGAGCTGACTTTGCAGGAATTGAAGGCATCCAAAGAGTTGGTTACACAATTGCATTTTGAAAGAGAAGACAATGAGCGGGAATTGTTGGAGGCGTTGAGTAGGAACGCTTTTTTAAAAAAAGACATGGCTGAGATGCATGAAAGGTATTTATTAGTATTAAATGAGCGGGATAGGTTACAAATAATAGTAGATGGGTTCAGTGACTGCAGCGATGAATATGTGCAAAGCCTCAAACGCATTACCATGCTTGAACAAGAGCTACAAGAGGCCCACCACCTGATATCTTCCATGGAGACTGAAAAACTACACACAGTTGACACCCAAAACCAATGTTTTTTCGATGAGTTAGTTCTTAGTGTGCCCAGCCTGGTTTCTGTTGCACATTCTTCAATCCCTACTGTGGCTATTGATTTGGCTAGTAATAATTTGATTAATTCCACTGCTCCAGAGGGTGTTGCAAGGTGCAGCAAGAACAAATTTAGAAAATATGTTAGGATAAGCAAATGTATTAAGAAAACTCAGTAACTGATAAAAAACCAGAAAATGATGTATAAAAATGCAAAATATATTCAGGAACGCCGACGATTAGGTGATGAACTGGATGTCTATTCTATAATGATAGACAATAATTTAAGTCAATATGACAATGAAGTGAAAGTATTACAAGCAGAAATATGTAGTCTTAAAGAAAATCTGAGGCGTTTAACTGACAGATACACAATCACCAAAAAAGAAAATGAGGAGCATATTTTGGCCCTGACCAAACTCTTGTGAAACCCGGACTCAGTTTCCAGCAGTAATGATGGCCATACTGTTATTCAGTCAGAATGTGATTCCTCTCTCCTTAACACCCTTACTTCACAATCAGCCACCAACATTTCCATCTCTGATACCTGCCCTGTCAGTAACACTGATAAAAATCCAGGTTGTAACATTGTAATGTTTAGTGACGACATTGGAAAAAGTATAGGCCACATTTTGTATAATAGTCTCGGAAAGTCAGTTATAAATCACTGTTCACCGGGTGCCTCATACTGTGATATCATTCAGAAAATTGCTGAATATAGTTTCAGCCCCAATTCAACCCTTATTATTTTAATTGGAAACAGAGGTACTGTGAACAAGAACCAAATGAAAATACATTGCAATACTTTATGTTCATTAGTTAATGTCAGTAAAATTGTGATGTTCACATTGCCTTACAGTAGGGGCCTGTCACAAGCAGAAAATGAAAAAAGACATAGAATCAATTTGACATTTGATACTGTGACATTTTCAAATAATTTAATAAATCTCATTGACATTAATCCTATTATTAATAATAATATGTACCTGACAAAAGGTAGATTTCATTTATCTAACTATTATAAACGACAGATAGCTATGTCGCTATCTTATTTTTTTAACATTTCAGCCAATTATTTGGCTAAACACTCTGCTTTTATTGAGCAGAATGATACCATTGTACCACAGACTTTGGAACTTGCTCCAAATCATTTAAATTAAATTCAGAGACAATAGAGGTAAACTCTTGCACATTGTTGACAAAAGAGAAGCCCCAAAATAATTTTATAAACTTTGTGCATCAAAACATGCAAGGCTTCTTTCTGGCAAAGAATTAGAAGTAGGTTTATTTTTAGACTGTATGGATATACATGTCTTATGTTTAACTGAACACTGGCTGAAAAAAAATGAATGCATGATTAGCATTGATAATTATAGTATCATTAGTTCGTTCTTGAGAAGTTCCTCTATTCGCGGTGGGTCACTGATATTAATTCACAATAAGTTTAAATCTAGAGAGCGTAAAGACATAGTAGCACTCTCAATTGAGCGAACTATTGAACTTGCATGCGCAGAGTTAGAGCAGATTATTTGTGTGTGTGTATAGACCCCCTTCTGCTGATTATTGTCAGTTCGAAGAGACCATGGAAGAAGTACTGAAAAAGGTTTGTAAATCAAACAAGAAGGTGGTTGTATGTGGGGATTTTAATGTTAACATTTTAGATTCTTCTCAGACCTCTGTAAGATTTTTAAATCTTTTTAAACCATTTGATTTACTTAATCTTTTTGATCAACCAACCAGGATCACCGAGTTAACAGCCACCTGCTTAGACAATATTTTTTGTGAAAATATCTCTATTGAGAAATCAATTATAAACTGTTTGAAATCAGATCACAGTGGTCTATTGACCAAATTTGAGCACCGTCATGTCTCTCAATCAGTGCATATTAGTTATAGACCAGTTACCAAGAGTCGAGTAAAAAAGTTTCAAACTAATATAAATAAAAATATTTCTAACCTAATGCCCCAAGGTCATCATAACATAGATGATCAGTATAGGCATCTCTTTGAGATAATATTGCATGAACATAACCATATTTTTCCTAAGTAGAAAGTAACTGTTGATAATTTTAAGTTTAAATTTAGTGATTGGGCCACTCCAGGCATCCATAAAAGTAGAAATAAATTATACGAATTATATGGATTAAAAGCTAACTCAAACTGTCAAAAACTAGTTGAGCATGTTAAATTATATTCAAAAACATTCAAGAAATCATGTCATATTGCAAAGTCCATTTTTTTGAGAGACAAAATAAAACTGGCTAAGAATAAAATCAAAGCCATTTGGAACATAATTAATAAAGAAACCTGTAAATCTAAACCTCGCGATCACTCATTCTCTCTCAAAATTCAAAATAATGTTATTGAGTCTGAGATTGAAATAGCAAATACATTTGAAACTTTTTTTTCTAATATACCTATTGTAACTACAAGCACGTTAAATTCTAGTCCACATATAGCTGAGTCCCTGCTAACATCTAGTGTTGATGGGTGCACAAATCAGTTCTGCTTTGATCATGTTGATTCTCATGACATCCTCAAGGTATTTAAGGAACTTAATATGAAAAATACCGAAGATTTGTGGGGTATTTCGATTAATCTACTCAAATCAATCATTAATACGATATCACCCCACTTAGCTGAACTTTTAATAATTGCATAGACCAAGGTCAGTTTCCCAACTTGATGAAATTTAGTAAGGTCATCCTGCTTTTTAAATCTGGTAGCAAAAGTGACCCATCTAATTATAGACCTATTTCTATACTACCAGCTCTCAGTAAAATCTTTGAAAAATTATATTGAACCAGCTGCTTTCACACTTTGATTTAAATAACTTACTACATGAGAAACAATTTGGTTTTACTAAACACAAGAGCACAACTGATGCAGGTGTAGCACTTATCAAACACATATTTGATGCTTGGGAAAACAAGCAAGATGCAGTAGGAATATTTTGTGATCTTTCAAAAGCATTTGATTGCGTGGATCATGAAATATTACTGATTAAGCTAAGACATTACGGTGTTTCAGGTATCTCATCTCAATTAATACAATCCTATCTTACAGATAGAACTCAAAAAGTTAGTATCAACGGAACTGCATCTTCCGGTGCCACCATACGTATGGGAGTGCCCCAGGGATCTATATTAGGACCTTTGCTTTTTCTTATTTATATAAATGATCTTCCTACCTATGTCAAATATATTTGTGAGATAGTATTATTTGCTGACGATACCTCGTTGATTTTTAAAGTCGACAGAGGTAAGCAAGCATTCGACGATGTAAATAATACTCTCCCGAAAGTACTATGTTGGTTCACAAGTAATAATTTATTACTTAATGCAAAAAAAACAAAGTGCATCAAATTCTCTATGCCCAATGTGAGACAGGTTGATACTATTGTAACTATGAATGACGAGCCATTAGAATTAACAAATTCTACTGTATTTTTAAGAATAACTTTAGATTCTAAGTTACAATGGGGTCCGCATATAACGGCCCTGTCAGGGAGACTCAGTTCCGCTGCTTGTGCTGTTAGAAAAATAAGACTCTTGACTGATATTGAAACAGCAAGACTAGTATATTTTAGCTACTTTCATAGTGTTATGTCGTATGGTCTACTGTTGTGGGGTTCAGCTGCAGACTTGAACACCATTTTTGTACTTCAAAAAAGAGCCATCCGCTCCATTTACAAACTTAGACCACGCGACTCGCTTAGGGAAGTATTTAAGAAGATCGATATTTTAACTGTGCATGCTCAGTATATTTTAGATAACATAATGTATGTGCGCAAAAACTTGCATCTGTTCAAAAAAAACAGTGACACTCATAAACATAATACCAGAAATAAAAACAAATTGAAAACTCCCAGTCTTAGGCTACACAAGGTGGGAAACTCATTTGTGGGTCAATCTGTAAAATACTTTAACAAAATACCTCAAAGTCTTGTTGATCTACCTCTTCACAAGTTTAAGTCTGCAATTAAAGCAAAGTTAATGAAACAAGGTTATTATAATGTAGAGGATTACTTGAACGACAAAAGTTTGTGGTCATAGTAGGAATAATCTGCTCCTCTGCTCAATATTGTGTTCTTTTTTCTACTCGCATTGACTGTACTCTGAATTTATTTTTTGTAAAACAAACAAAGTTGAAAAGAGTAACTATCGAGTTTCTTGCCGGAGTCTTTTCGATAAGAAGCAACGTCCGAACCGGTGGTAGATTCACATTATGTATATTCACGATGTGTACTAATATTGTACTATTTTATTTACGTTTATTATTATTATTTCTGTATACTTTTTTTGACATGTCATAAGTGCTTTGTACAAGCTTAAATGAATAAATGATTTTTTACTTTACTTTACTTTACATGACATGACAATGTCAAATCCTAATACATTTTTTACGCGAACGCGAACGTAAATTTAAATTGGCAACTCGTGGTAGACGTACTGTACTCAAATGGATCAGATCTTATCTTTTAAACAAACTGCAATGTGTTGAGATATCTAGTCTAGATGATAATAATGTGGTCGTTCAATCTAGATCTAAATACGTAAACAATAATTATGGTGTTCCACAAGGAAGTGTACTAGGATCACTTCTGTTCCTGCTATACATAAATGATGTTCCTGACATAACACCTTTTGAGTGTACCTTATTAGCAGCTGACATAGCTTTAGTATTGACATGTAATAATTTGAATGAATCTGAATCTTTGATAAATTACACAATCAAATCAGTACCTAGTCAAGTTGTTAAATGATAATAATCTTAGTGTAAATCTAGAAAAAACGACAAACATTTATTTTAGACAAAAGGGGCTAGACCAATTTATCAAAATGTGCAGTATAATAATAATACAATAATTAATGAATCTGATACTGCAAAATTTTTAAGCATTACTGCTGATAAACATTGTAATTGGAAACACAGGTGGATTCAGTATGTTGCAAAATGAGTAGATTTGTTTACGTTTTGAATAGACTGCGTAAGACGTCGTCATTGCAAATGATGTTTTGGCCTATCATGGATATGTGAGCTCAACATTGCGCTATGAATTGATTCGTTGAGGAAACTCCACAGATGCTCACTCGTATTAGGACATTTTTATTGCAGCAGAGATGCGTAAGAGCGATTGAAGGCATTCCGCTATATGAATCCTGCAAACCTTTGTTTAAAAAAAATGGTATCCTAACATTGCCTTGTATGTATATTTATGGACGTACAGATACTAAGCTCTTTACAAAAGCGAAAGAAAGTTTTCCACGTAATACACGGCAAGGGGATAGACTTGTAATAAAATGTGCTCCGAGGACAACATTGTTCAAAGATAAATGCATGTGCATGTGTGTCTAGATATTATTTGTATACTGTTTATTTAAGTATTCATTTTATTATTATAGTATTTATGTCTATTATTTACTGATTAAGTCTATTTAAAAAAGATATTTGAGTTTGAGTTTAATGGACTACCTAATGAAATTAAAGAGCTTCCACTGACCCTGTTTAAAAAAAAGTAAAAAGCATGGTTATTAGAGTAGAATTATTATTGTATAAATGAAATGTTTAAATCAAAACGATCATTAATAAATTTTGTGTCGTCAAATTTTTAATGTATTTGACGCATTTTTATTTCATTACATGATAATATATATATATATATATTTTTGTGACTATCAATAACTGTTTAATGCACGTACTTATAAAATTTCACATGCTTAGTTTTAAGTAAGATAGTTATGACCAAATGTAAACAGCAAGACCTTTAGTACACTATTTTATGTGAAATAAATTCATTTAATTTCATTGCAACGAGAACTAATCAGCCTAAATGAATAACAACCAGTACTTACGTATGTTCCTTGAGTATTGCTTCCAGCCTGCCCGTATGCGTGTTCCACACGAAGACTGCCCCGTCCGCGCCACCGACGGCCAGCAGCCGGCCTCCGGGGCCGAAGGTGGCGCGCGACCAGTCGCAGCCGACCTTGAATGACTCGTGACTGGAATGAAATGACAATACTAGCATGTGAGACTATTGTATGAAATAATAAATACATCAATATCATCATAAAACAAAATCATCTGACCCCCAAACTAAGCAGACTTTGTAGTATCATTGTCAAAGACTGATAAACATCCTTAAATCTTTTCAAATATATGTATACATACTTTTTTGTACCCAGACACAGAACAAACAGAAACGTTCATGACTGTTTTTCCCAGGTGGGGAATCGAACCGATGACCTTCGACGCTAGGGGCTGGATAGTTACCATGGCACCAACAGCTGATAATATGGCCGCTATCTATCAATGCACCCCACGCAAGAGTTTCTCATTCATGCTTATTTATTTATTTATTGGACTACCAACATAAGAAACAGTATTACATGTACATTTGGGTGTTTATATAGCTTATTCTAACTATTCTTAAGATAACAGGTAATCTCAGCATGCAAACAATAAAAAAGTAGATATTTGGTTCGTAAAATTATACAGTAGTTATATTTATACGAACATGATCAGTAAGTAAAAACACGACACGATTGGCGTAGTGCGCTGTAGCACGGTTTCTCGCCTCCATTTCCGTAGTGTCCCGGGTTCGATTGACGATTCCCGGTCGGGTCAATTCAGGGAACGATCTTTTCTGAATTAACTCGGGTCTGGGTGTACAGGGAGACTTGTGTGGTACATCGTAACACAGGGATTTTAATTCCTACTTCGAGACCATTACAAGAGGTAATAATTCCAATCTCAGATTCCCGTAGGTACTGAACACCTTCAACGTTAGGTCAAAAACTCATTCAACCTAGTTTTTTTACTACTTCGTTTGTCAGTTAGATGCCACTTTGTCGTTAGTGTTACAGAATACAAGAATAGCGGTTGCAATTGGCGAGGTTTGAGTTGTCTATACTGCTTCTCGATAAGATTCGCTTTATGTATATTTACGATTTGTACTAATAATGTACTATTTTATTTACGTTTATTATTATTATTTCTATATACTTTTTTTTTACATTTCATAGGTGCTCTGTACAAGCTTAAATGAATAAATATTTTTTTTACTTTACTTTACTAATATTACAAAGAGGAAAGATTTGTTTGCTTGTATTGAACAGGCCTCAAAAGTACTAGACCGATTTTAAAAAATCCTTCACCAATATAAAGCTACATTATCAGGGAGTGGGACCTAGGTTATTTTTTTTCAATTTAGGCCATATTTTGACAGGATAGACAGTCTATGCGGACGAAGCCGCTGACGGACACCTGTTTCCTATATAAAGCGTTACAGTACCGGAAAATCATTTCACTATAGTTCCGCATAATACAACTTCGGTCCAACTGACTTTCAATTTTGACAGCGTCAATAATGGAAGAGCCAAAGAAGTATACGAGTACTCTATTTAAATCAGTGTTGTAAGACTATTTTAGCTAATAAAGAGGGTATGACATGTGTTCTTATTCTTACAAATGTTAAAAATATGTTAATAAGACAAACAGCAAACTGACTTTTTGAAAAAGTTGAAAGTGTTGACAATACAATATTTACCATAAGATCTTTAATAAATAGTAGGTAGTAAGTATTTGACTTAAATTTACGGCTTTGAAAACGATGTCGTTAATCATAATATAAAATAATTATATCAGGCGATAGATAAATTATGTTAAGTTGTTGAATAGTCCCTGTCGTGACCCTCCATTTCCTATTTATTACAAACTCCGCATAGTGTGCTACAGAATGATTAATCATATTGTAATTTGAGATTCTCGCCTGAGCGGCAACCTCCGTGTTCCCGACTAGATTTACCTTTTCTTGCTATTGCCGGTGATTTTCAATCGATGTCCACACATCGTAAGTTTCAATGTAAACCGCTATTTTGTTAGCCGATTCAAGGGTAATGCAAGTTTATGAAACGATAGCCCGTTGGCCGCAAGACCATGTAGCGGGACTCCAAATTGGATAAGGAAGCTGCCCTTGTTAGTTTAAGTTCATGATTTCATCAACATTTCAATGGTTGCTTATCTCCATTCGATTTGCTGATATTAGATACATTTATACGGTAGTACACAATTGTAGGCCGACCAATACCTCTACCATGAGCTTGCCTCACGTAAACTACTTACAGTATCCAATTACTGCAACTTATATGCCGTTTTTAGTTACATGAATATTCACTAGAAGCACTTTACCGAAATCCGATACAAAAATTTCACCAGAGACGCAAACTTATGGTAGGGGTACAGTTGGTGCGAGATCTTCTGGCCGGGTGACAGATGTTGGGAAAACGAGGAACTTTGGATACAAGGGGCGGGAAAGTATAAAAAAGCGCACCAGGTTCCATAACCTCATCATTGTTATAATGCGTGAAGTTTCTTCACGGAAATAATTAGGATTACGTACAGCGTACGGTAGGCCGTACATGGCCGATAAACCCAAGACCATAAGAACGCAGGCCGTCTATTGTTCTTCCATTACTAAGACACTAGAATGGTTAATACGCCTTGCAGGTTGATATCATCATATTTATCTAAAGGGTCTGTTGATACTCGTAATCAATAGCGGCACACAAAGGTTAATCAAACGAAGGGTATAAACATGCATAGTTTGTTACCTGAACGAGCGCTCTATCGTGTTCATCCGTAAGTCTATTAGCTGTATTGTGTTTGTGTCGTCCCTCACGCACGCTAGCAAATAGTTACTATCTGCAACAAAAAAAACATTATCAATTCATATTATTAACATTGAAACAAGATTCAAATGTGAATACCTTTCTATTAAGCTTCAAATAAACCTCCTAGATTAGACATGTTGAACTTTTAAGCACATCACTGTCAATCACTTACAAAACACCGACAGAAGATTCGATATTAAAACGGGCGATGTATAAGATAACAAAATTGGTCGATGATAGTTTGTGCTTAATTTAGGTACTTCATGTCTTACCCTGCAAACCGCTATTTCCTTTTATTGCTTACCTTTTCGATGGGCGTATAAAGATAAATTTTAACCTTAAACCTCTACACGGCAGACATAAAATGTTCAGTATAAGGTTAAATGGAACACCGATAATGATGCTTTATTAAATTAAGAGGGAGGGAAATGTGTTATCCTGTAAACGATTACTGTGTTCCTGTATGGCAACGGAATGATGGTTTGCATCATAAATTGGCGTCGAGATTTCAAGTTATTAGCAGATTGCGTATATTGTGCAAGGATATGTATCGACGCAGTGTGAAAGTGCAGTGAATGGGGGCTGTAAACCTCCCGCATCATATGTTTGCTGCAGAACCTTCGTAGGCAATAGATCCAGTGTCGTATTTAGAAAATTAGTATTCATGACCCAACGCCGACAGCAATAGCTACGTCGTGTTGCACATGTTGGTGATATTACGATTGCCAATTTCAAGGAAATTGTGGTAATACGCATTGAATAATTTCTATAGAATATCGCATAATTTATACTCTCTCGCTATATTTAAGGTTCAGCACATAAACTGACATAAAATGATATAATTTTCTACTGCGGATATTAAATAAAGCAATAGTAGATTTAACGTTCGGGGAGTTTGATGTTTCTAACAATCATATTGTACGGTACCCACTTTAGCACTCCAGTTCTTAACATCAGGGCTCCTTCTTCCCACACAAAGTCCATAGTTTCGGGAAAACTTACACTGTGTTATTTAGTTAAAAAAACGAATAGAATTTTAACGAGCATACACAAACAACCATAGACGAATTAATCTTCAGGAACATCACATTTTAGTAAGTTTTTAAACCCATTAGTTTTAGCGAAACTACAGATAGCTCATTATTGTGGGGTAGACAAACCTCAACGTAAAAAAACTTTATTTGTTTAAAGGCAAAGGGGTTGCGAATACGATTCACGAACCAGCAAAAAGGTTTGTTAAAGAAACAGATAAAATAAACATAAATATGCGCCAGACCACACACAACTTGGCATGGTCTCGAAGTATAAATATACATGTGTTACAAGGCACCAAACAAGGAACTGAGCCCCCTGGCTTCCGCGTCTTCCAGCACACCCAGGCCCAATTTAGAATAGATCGTTCTGAATGAGTCATCATTGATTTTTGTTGGGTCTGGGTGTTTGTGGTACGTTCCTTTTATCTGGTTTTCATAATAAAAGGAAAATCCTCACTTCAACATCAGGACAATGTATAAATATATATATATAAATATGCGCCAGACAACACACCTCTTGTCATGGTCTCGAAGTAGGGATAAATTTCCTTGTGTTACGAGGTACCAGACAAGGAATTAAGCCAGGGGCGTCTCCCAGCACACCCAGACCCAGGCCAATTTAGAAAAGATCATTTCCTGAATTGACCTGATCGAACCCCCCGGATCGAAACCGGGACACTACGGAATTAAAGGCGAGAAACCGTGCTACAGCTCACTACGCCATTCGTGTCGTCATGAGCAAAGTTTTCTCAAATTTATTTATTTATTCGTGACAATAAGAAGATAAACCTTCTTGAAGTGCGTCGGTGTTTGTAACAATTTATAGTCTGTCTGTTAATTATCAGAAGATGGTTTTCCTTAGAACGTGCTCGTAATTTAGTTTTATTCAAATCAGCCAGAGGTAAACTAATCAACGGACGAAGTGCATTTCCTTTTATAATGGGCGAGTGTGATTAGCTGTTGCAATTAAAGTGCAGGAAGTAGATAGAGCAGATGAGCTTATAATAAAAAGCAGCCAAGTGCAAGTCAAAACACAAGCATTTGAAGGATCGACTTAAGGTAGGAAGTATTTTTTTTTTTCTTCATTGAACAATTCACATAGCAGACATGTTCGTTGGACACCTGTTTTTCCGGTGATGTTCAATTTTTTTGAAATAACGAAGTTTAATTATTTACAAAGTAATACAAAATTCAAAAGATTAGTACGTATATTTGCAGTAAAAATAATAAAAAAAGCATTCTAATGAGCAATTAAAATATTTGGGTAGCCCATTTTGACCTTCTAGTCTTAACCGCGGTCTGCCAGTTGCTTCGCGTTAGTATAAAACTCTGGTACAGTAAACCAATAATGTAGTTACGGTTGAGATTGATTTGAACGTCATAAAACAACAACGTCGATTTCCCCTTACAATAACATTATGACAGTGACAATTGCCACCACCTTAGTGACTATTAGATCTCACAATGATCTCACAGAATCCTTTGTCAAAACTGGAAGACCACTTTCTTGGTCGACCTAAACGTTAATAATTATTATATTAGGTTGGGTAAAAAGACTTTTCGCTTAAAGTATGTATGAACTTGTAATAAAATCTTTGTATCTGGCTAGTTTTGGTATCATTAAAAGTTTAAAGGATAGTGTACATTCGCCCATACATTGCCGCCTAAGAACCAACAGTCATGAAAAATACCTCTTAGGGTTCATAAATACATACACTTTAGTGTCAACGCGTAGTTTAGGGACGGACACTTCTGAGAACTCGTTAAATATCAAAAAACTGAAAAATGTTGAGGTTATATTTAATAATATTATAAAGCGAAGTTTTATTTACGTGAATGGGACTAATGTTCTTCAAGCACATATTTTGTTGATCTGCCGCTTCTGCCAGTACCATGGAACCACTAGCTGAGCCACAATTCACACAAAATGTTGATTCCATTGCAATGATCGTAAATCCGTAATTATTGCTGAGTTAGCTATGTGCAGGTTACAAAGCCTTTAAACGGTTGAATTTAAAAGGAGGTAGATCGCTACAGAGAGCCATAAACGTCCGTTTTTTAAGCCTAGTCGTAAGCATAAAATTATTAATATAAAAACAATAACACAGCAATGCATTGCAAATTGAAAGCGAAAAATACAAGACATAAGCCGGTATTTTTTTTTGCTTTGAAGTGTCAAGTCAACCAAACGTCATTAACTTCTTTTTTTTTGGCTTCGCACAAAGCTGATTTAAGCCAATGTAAAATCTGTTATAAAATAAATAGTTGATTAAACATCTATCGCATTGATAGTAATGTAGAGTTACTCATTTTTAAGAGCCTTTAGTAAGTTCACAACCAGGGCACTGTCCTTTTAAAGAACATAATTCCAAATTGAAATTAGGAAAATGTGTGATTTTAATTTGTTTTTCTTGCTGTCAAGATGAGTGAATCTAATGAAGAAATTCGATACATTTTAAAATTTTACTACAAAATAGGAAAAAATGCAACGCAAGCCGCGAAAAAAATTTGCGATGTATATGGACCTAGTGCAGTAGCACAAATTTGGTTTAAGCGTTTTCAATCCGGAAATTTTGATGTCAGAGATGCACGTCGCTGTGGTCGCCCTATTACGGATAAAATGGATGCCATTTTTTACGTGGAGCAAGATCGTCATATCAGTAGTTACGACGTAGGTGAAGAACTGGAAATTGACCACAAAACAGTTTTGGCGCATTTGAAAAAAACTGGGTACACAAAAAAGCTCGATATTTGGGTACCTCACGAGCTCACTGAAAGAAACCTAATGGACCGTGTACTCATTTGTGATTCTTTATTACGACGTAATGAAACCGAACCAATTTTGAAGAAGCTGATAACTGGTGATGAAAAGTGGATCACGTACGACAAGAATGTGCGAAAAAGGCCGAGGTCAAAGGCCGGTCAGGCTTCACAGACTGTGGCGAAACCCGGGTTAACTCGCAACAAGGTGATGGTGTGTGTGTGGGGGGATTGGAACGGCATTATTCATTATGAGCTGTTACCACCAGGCAGGATCATCAATTCTGAACTCTACTGGGAACAACTGATGAGATTAAAGCAAGAAGTTGAGAGAAAGCAGCCGGAATTAATCAACAGAAAGGGTGTGGTTTTTCATCACGATAACGCTAGCCTCGCACATCTTTAGTCACTCAGCAAAAATTGAGAGAGTTTGACTGGGAGGTGTTAATGTATCCGCCGTTTAGTCGCACCTTCAGATTTCCACCTGTTTCGGTCACTTGTCGCGGTAATTTGATCAGAAGCCTCAAAATTCCTATAGCAATGGGATCATGCCTCTACCTACAAGATGGCAAAAAGTAATCGAACAAAATGGCACCTACATACTTTAGTTAAATGTAAATAAACGATATTAAAAAAAGGTATGAATTTTCTTTAAAAATGCGATGAAACTTTTTACCCAACCTATTATCTACCTTAATCAATTAGAACGGATCTATAGACGGAACGATCATCATCAAAATAAAATGAAAATTAACTAATACATTAATTTATAACATTAAATTTTTGTCGGCGTTCAAATATATCTATGAACCTGTCTATCAAATTATCGCTTTCTAGTACTGATACCCTGCGAGCAAAATTGATCGTGACAGAGAGACTGATATAGTGAAACTTTAGACTTTATTTTAAATATGTAACCCTTATTAAGTATTCATTAATATTACTGCATAGATAGACAAGGCTATGAGCGTTTTGCATTATTTAGAACGTCAATTCAATTAAAGTCAAAGCATATTAATAAAAGAAACTACTACACGAGACTGGTTACGATTATTGTATTTAATTGCGTTTTTTCTATGCTGCATTATATCTTTTAGTTAATATGCAAGTAAAGTTGTTCATCTTTGGCAAAAAGTTCAAGGTTTCTTTTGATATGATTATGGGTCAGATGAGCTTAGTGGACGATATGCCGTACATTTATCAGCGTATTTACCTGTTTTGGCTGCAGATGAAAGTTTGATTGTAGCTCAGTGATAGCAGAGAAAATAAAACTTCGTAATTTGAGATTGACAGTCGCTATGTAGGGCGTGTGTTTGGGCGTGAGAGTCGTTTAGCCCGCCCCGACTACCTCACTGCGCTGATGTTCGATAGCATTGATACATCTGGAGCAGACGATCGTTAACTGAGAACCATTCATTCATTGGTCCGTCGATCGCCGGCGACGAAATCGACGTGATTTAATCAGTTTTCGAAGCAATGACGTCCCGACACTCCGATTGATTGAAGGTATCAATCTCGGAGTTTCGTGAGGTAGACCGTTACAGACAAAAAAGGGATCGATCGAGAGTCAGAGAAGCGCGGGTAACGGAAATGGGCGCCCGACCCACCCGTCACGTTGAGCCCACTGACACCAATACCAATACTGATACGCCATGCATTCAATTACCCGTTCATATTGCTTTTCACGTTAAACAAATGAATAGGCCTTCTATGCCAGCGGTTTACAAACTTTTTGGCTATAGATTTATTTTAACACATAAAATATTCACTAAGGCCGATATAACAAAACAGCCTGCATAGCATGAGTGATTGTTTTTTAAAGAGATATGTTCTATTTTAACAGATTGTTCGATTTACCATGGCATTTAAGAACCACAACATGATTCTTAAACGGCCACCATTCAATGTGGAGTGGAGAATGCTTACCAGTTCCAGACAGACGACCTGTCAAGACTCGCTAGGTTTCAGTGGATACTGGTTGCCTACTCGTATGACCGGCCACTTTGAAATACTTGGAGAAAGCCTATGTTCAACATTGGACGGATTTTGACGTCTAGAGGCTGCGAACAATAATGATGACAAATTTTACCTGATTATATCTAATGCTCACTCCTGATACCGATCCTGAGAGCGTCGTGGCCTAGGGGTTAAGCAACCCAACTCGGATTGTGGATTGTGTGGTTCCGAGTCCAAATCTGGCCAGAACCAAACTTGTGTTCATTGTTCAACTTCCGACTAACTCTCCAGTGATGGAAAACATCTGAGAAAACCCAAATCAATGCGGATAACGGCGGAAGGGTCCATCACCTAAGACGTTAGGTTCTAATATTATTGGTGAAAAGTGGGCTTCTGAGTGCTCCGTTAACCATGACGGTAAAAATCACTTGCCTCTGACTACCCCGTTTAAGATATAATCGTGATGTATCTATGTGTACGGATAGAGAGCGTATTCCCATTTAATAGGCAAGCAACGCATCGGTGACACCTCTGGTGTTATAGTTGTCCATGGGCGGAGGTGATCACTTTCCATCAGGTGACCTTCCTGCTCGTTTGCTGCCTTTACATAAAAAAATGGATGTATAATCCTAACCCTGAAACGGTGATATTTTACTTAATGGAAAGGAGATGATGGTTGATATCAACACAGTAGAATCCTTGTATAGGCTTAAAAAAGCCTTACGGTTCCGCGGAGCACACTTTAGGCACCATCTAACTGTTTGTTTATTAATATACCTACTCAAGCTGTCACCTAAAGACCGCAAGGCAAGATTATCTAATACTTGATTGCCTCCCTGTGGTCTCAACAAAGCGGCTGTAAAATTGTAATTAAGTAGCTTTAAATTGATTGTCATTACTTTGTTGTTAAGTGCTATCGTCGGTTCCAGCTCAAAGATTTTATGTGAGTTTAGAGCTCGTTTGGAGGGTTAAAAAGGTGATCTTGCAGACATTGTTAGAGGAACTGTAGCGTTGCTTCCGCGTTGACATAATTTACAAACGCTATCGACGCCTTGCCGTCTTGTTAGAGACTTTATGCGCCGTGCTCATAAAAGCAGCACCTGCTTTCCACAGAAATCAGCAAACTGCGTATTTGATATTTGCGCAAGTATTTAGATGCTGTTAAAGTAAATACATTGACTTGCACATTAAGTAGCCACTTACTTATTACAACATTTCTTAACCTTTTCAATGAAATAGTAAAGGGTTTTAGATTGCATAGCAAGTCGCATATTATAACGAAATAAATACATGTTAATAATAAATAAAAGTTATTTGAGTAATATTTAATTCTACATATTCCGATAACAGTCATTTACAAAGACTGTCTCAGGAGCATCGGCGTAACTAACAACATCAACTACTGGTTTGTGTATCAAGACACCGAGACGAAGACATAAAGAAAAAGAAATACCTCTACTAAGGTCCAGTGAAGTTATCCTTCCCTGAAGAAGTATCTGGTTTGCCGACATCTCCGTCCGGATGTCCCAGAACCGTATGCTCTTGTCGTAGTGGCCCGAGATGATGGTGGATCCAGCGCCGTCTGACGTCACCAGGTCGTTGCAGGACGATCCTGCGAATTTTGTTTCTGTGCCTGCCGAAAATAACACATTTGAAAAAGTGCAACAAAGTTTGTGAAATCGATGAGTATGTCATAGGTGTCCGTGAGTGTATTGCACAAAATGGGCAAAATATTTCAATACAATTCAACAGTCGTTCGGTAATGGAGATGTTTCAGACACCTAATCTAGCACTGTAATAGTTTATTTTAACAGACTACGTTAACCATCATGATCATCCAATTATAACCAACATTTAAAGTGGAAAATCGCTAAAACATGGTTACTAATGATGTACAGTAGAAATAATTGCACAAGGAGATGGAGCTTAAAGCACTTCAAGCGTCAATAATTTTAATATGTTTATGATCACAAATTTTCCCCGTCAGGGCTTTGCAGGTCTTATAAATGAACGACCACTATAGTGTGCGTACCGGTAAGTAATGCTTATAGCACTAATTCGTTTACTCTCAATAATTTCTATAAGTTTGCTCAGCTATTGCGGTTTTAATTATCATAGAAAACATGGTACAGTTTCGTAGGGCAAAACTGTATATTCAAAAAGATAATAGGTAGGTACTCCTTTAGGTGTGTTTATCTTAGCTAATCTGAACTCTAAAACAAGTCGATAAGGTGTCTACATGATTATGTGTGATTGCACGAATAGACTTAAATTGAATGCAGCGATCGAGAACAGGGTAAGAACAGTATCGGTTTCAAATCGTAGAACGGTGTATATTACTATAATTGGTATTAGATTAGAACATTTGGATCTAAGTAGTAAATATTTGCATTTTATCGATGCAGCCACTTACACATTTTACTCCTAAGGTCCCATACTTTGAGCGTTCGGTCGTGACTCCCCGTGATGACTTTTGTGTGTTCTCCAAGGAACTTGGCTGCCATCACCTTCCCGCTGTGGCCCGTCAGGGTGTGCTGTTAGCAAAAAGGAATGATTAACGAGCAAGTCGAATTCAGAATTTGATAAAAAGGAGAACCAGCGGCCTTTGGAGTTGGTTGTCTGCAATTCCCGCAATGTCCGTAATCTATTTGGTAATATGATCAATTGAAATAAGGTTAGTAGAACAAATGAAGTAATACTCAGTTATATAAACAGATTAGATCAAAGTACCTATGTTTGTCGAAGATTAACGGAGAATCTAAATGTAACTAGATTGGTAATTGCCCCAGACGTAGTAATAGCACTTACTGACTTTACGAGATTCGAGAACACTCCCTTGTCCGATAGCTTTCTTAGCCGTTAATCTAATTTAAAACGTAAAACGCAGTCGAGCAAAACCGATGATAAACCAAGTATCTACACATCAATATAATGATACCTACCCCAAAGCTATCTTCAGACTCCGACAATCGGGTGTTTTTATTGATCAGTTTCCCATATTTGCACACAATAAAGCAAAATTCTAGCCGCAACCTACAAAAACTGCAATAAAACCTAGTAACTTAATCAATAATGTGGCTTAGCATCAGCTAGGAAAGAATGATGCATTTGTTTTATTACCGAAATTTAGTAATAAAAGGGTAGATATGTGATAAAGTTTAACAACGGAAATTAATTCACAACGGAAAAACGATCTATAATAAAATAACCTCGGATGTCTCTTTATATCTCTATGTTAGTGGAGAGTCAGTATGTATGTATAACAATACGAGCTTATAAGCACGTCAATGCTCGTACTAGTAACGCTTGTGGCAAAAGACGCGCCTGTTAGTCTTACACATTTTAGAACAGTTGTACAGAATTGAAAATTTTATTTCTCAAGAGTTTATAATAATTTTATTTTGATTTTAAGATTTATTTTCAACCTCGCGTTTTTTGTGATTGTGTTTTATAGATATCTGCCCACACAGACTTCGTTCTGTCAAAGGTATTTGCAAATGTAACACGGCTGGGAACATTCTGTATTGGAAAAGTAAATGGACGTTTTTATAATTTAACTTCACCTCGAGTTAAGTCAAGGCTAACGAACAGAAATTTATTTTGGATTAGGTGTCCCCTGTACATACATTAGTGCAATTTCTTGAATATTTGCATTTTTCTAGCTAATTCCCCTCGCCTTATTTACCACAGCAAATTTCCAGATGACATTCCGTTTACATACAAAGTTTTCTCAACCTCAAACTGCTATAGTAGATCATGGAAAAGCGGGTTAAGAAAACAGGCGGTGGTCAGACGCAGCGAGTTAGCATAGACATACACTTGAATAGATAACGCAATGTGTTGCGATTGTATGAAAACCAAGCGTTTTACTTCCTTGACGGTTAATTGTCACGTATTGTCACGATAGCGTTTTATTGATAGGGAGGTATTCGCCATTTCTTAATCGATTTTAATTTAGTTCATCGGAAGAGTACATGTCAGAAGACCGTCGTGGACTAGTTAGTGTTCTCCGGTGATGGCGAACATCAATAAAAAACCAAATCAACCCGGATAACTAAAGGTTCACCTCATCACCCTCCACGTTGGGTTCTAATAATAGGTATTGGTGAAAAGAGGGCTTATGAGTGTTCCGTTCACCTTGTGACGGCTACAGTCACTTGCCTCTGACTACCCCGTTTGGGATATGGTCGTGATAGTATGTTTATATGACAAAATCAAGTAGATTTAAATTTATTTGACATGCGTTGCCACAACGGTTGATTGACCGTGGTCTAAATGTAGCAACGCCAAAACAGGAGCCTGATTCTGCTATTTAAAACCCAATGGTCCATAATAAAAATTACAAAATCACGTCATTTGATTACGATTCCATTGGTATTTAAATAGCAGAATCTAGGCCCAGGTGCACTGTATTAATTTTCGTCATGCGAAGTACACTCGGTTCGTCTATCTCACTTGATGTCTGCGCGCGCTACTGTCGGCGCATTTACACGTGGCTCGCGGCCGTCGACGACCATTACGTCTCCGCTTTATGGGCTTCGTGATCCTAACAGCTTCACTCAGCAGCGAAGAGTCCCTACTAGAGAGCCTACTCTGGGTTGTCAAAATATTGTTATGGAAATGCAAATTCTGGGTTGACATATTCGGTATCGTAATCGTGTTGTTGGAAAAACATGAAAATTACTAAAAGCTTTTTACTTGCTTTTTGAGATTTTAAAGTATGTACAAGTTCAACATCGCAATAATCTAATAAAATGGGCTTTTAGGTTTTTTTAAGCTAAAATATTTCAGTAGCTTTCACAGCATGATATTATGTTCGATGTTTCTAAATAAATAGATAGTAACCCACACAGAACAAGCCCAAATGTTCCTAAAGGGGATGTTAAAGCTGAGTGGAGATCAAACCCACGAACTTAGCAGATAGAACAATTGTGCACCAAAGTACTACTCAGGGTGCAGTACACACGAAGTAAATGTCCAATTTGTGCCTGCAAATACTCACGTACCAAATAACTGCTGCCCAATTTGCATTTAGATTGTCTAAATAATTGAACAATCAATATGCGTATAGATTTTCTGAGAATGTTTCACCAGAAAAAATGCAAAATGGATTGTTTGCATTAGAATATGGTCAGAAATTCCAAGATGGATTTAAATGAATATCCAAGAACAATTGTAAAAATATAGTGGACGTCGCCAAGGCAGCCAACACCTTAACCTAAATATTATCAGATCACATGCATAGAAAAAAAAACGAAGAACTAACTTGAATGAAAAAACAGAGCCGCTTTTACTCGTAAAGTATGAGATGCACAGAAAAAGAGATGATCAGGGAATAGTAACTCTTTCCACAATAAATCACGACTAGCTAGAGATAGGCAAACGAATAGTCGTAATCTGCTAACGCCGGCAATAGAGCAATAAGATGAGTACCTACATCGGCGCAGTGGACAATGTGTCTTCAATTTACAACTTTTCACTAACACAGCTTAGAGCCATTGAAGTTTCTTTAATCTCTCATGATTGACTTGAGCCGCGCAAATTCTAGGTACAATCAGCAACGGATGACGATGATCATTTTAGAACTACTTGTATATAGCTAGTAAGCTTTGTTACTTGGAAAGCTTATGTTGATGGTGATTACGCGCTGATATACTCGTACACGCGCTGATATACTCGTACCTAATGGTTAAAAAACCTACACCATTTGGCGACCTTCGCCGCCAAAGGAGAAGCTCAATGCCAACCACCCCTCAAACGAGAATTCAACGGGCTACCGTCAGCGTTGAGTACCACTTACACGTGGCTCCCGGCTGTCGACAACGTTTACTTCTCTTTACGACCTCGTGATCCTAACAGCTTCACTCAGCCGACCCGAGCGACGCACGCGCACGAACCAAATCCTTGCTACCGATTAGCATTTAGATTGTCCATTAATTAACAGTCACTGTGCGAAAATATCCCACAGTTTATTATGTAGGCGTAGTAATTAAGTTGTTATATTTAAGCGTTTTTAACAAGACGCAAATTCCTACTAATTCAGAAAAGATACCATACAGGATTTTATGATAAAAGTTAGTTTTGAAATTGTTCATTACTTTGATTATCACAAACATGCATACAGGCATATCAAGAGCGCTCAAAAGTTAAATTTACGTAGTAAATGATACAATTGAACAATTTCATAAACTATTATATGTGAATTATAATGTCAAATTTATGATCGAAAGTTTAATAATTATGCCATTGAAATTTCTATCTAAAAAAGGCTATATCTGCAATTTTATGGTACAAAGATACAATAGAGCGATAGTGCTCGTATAGTTCCCGAGGACGCGATGCGTAATGAGCTGCCTGATTAATGGCGGAGGATCAATAAGCTTATAAGGCGATCTAGACTATTTGCTAAATTCCCGAATGCATCTATAAGAAAGGCCGCAAGAACCATTCCAGGGCAATACATGCTCAGGAATGGCCGTCAACCAAAGAGCTCCGCCTTCCGAAACAATTCATTGACCAGCAGGAAAAGTGCCACTATATAGAACTAAGTGCACTGAAGCCCTTATAGGACTTTCAATGGGATCATTCACCGGGTGTTATGGGTTTTGCATGACACTTAGATAGGTTCGTGACAGTACAAAAACGGAACACATTCAACACAATCCATTTAGGACATCTGAAAGCTCCAGCAATAAAATGCAGTTTGACATAAAATTGGCATGATCTCGTTGCCATAAACAACCTTTTATGACATTAGCGGCAGTGAAATAATTCATCTAATCGTAAGTATCGACATCGTTAAATCAGAACACAGCCCTACGCCTGCCAGTGCGATTAGAAAAGACATGAATCTTGTTCGGTAAGGCAGTCTATTAGTTATAATTAACAAACATTCTCACTGGGACCATGACGTCGCCGGAGCAGATTTATAACACGAGTTTATGCATAACATGACAGGCTTGTAGTTAAACAATCTGGGCACGCTCAAAATGTCTCCATAACTTCGTGGTAATGCGGGCTCGGACAGCTGACCCGGTCTCGGTGCTCTTAATTACAGACAAAACACTCCGTTATCGGGCGGCTCGGTAGACAAGTTTCATTCCATTTACGTAGAGTAAATAGTATTATAAACAAAGGCAGGGACGCATGGAGTGCACAACAGCGCTCTGCACTCGTCCGCCGCGCCCGAGGGCGCTTATAAATGCAAGGAGAGTAGTACACCTAACTCCTAAAGTAAATGTGACCAGAATGTTATTTCTGTTTGGAGATTTTCACAGTTGATTCATTTGGTTTCTGCAGGATTATTGTAAGACCGCTCAAATTGAACATCATTATTCTAAAGTTTAAATAATACTTAACTGTATTAATATTTGTGCGCGATGGTTATTAGAAGAAACAAAGACTTTTTCATTGATATCGGCTGCTACACAAATAATTTAAAATTAAGTTTTACTAATCAAGTTAATGTAATGCTTACTTAACTTTTACTTCATCAGAGATCCTCCGTTATTTATTAAATAGGCTCAAGATATTGAGCCGAGATTTAACTTTATTGCAGCCATTGCAGGGCCTAGGGCCTAACTTAGGTGACATTAGAAAAGAAAGTGGACAGACTTACAACAACACTTCACAGGCAAAGTTGCTAGGCTAGACTTAAGATCTGTGGTAATTTTTACCCACCCGAGATATTAACTGATGTTGCGAAAGTAATCACACAAACGCATTTTCCGCCCGCCTAACGACAGCACGTGACGAGCCGGACGCGTCCAGTACCGTTTCAACGCAACCCGCGAATTCTGGCCATTAAACAGTCATTACAGCAATTACCAACATTCAGACTTTGCACGTATACATGCCACCACGTGTCACACATTTCGGCCCTGAATTCTTCTTTGACAACGGTACTTAATTAAACGAAAGCAGAAAAAGTAATGCAGTTCTGACAAATGACATCGACATTTTTCAAAAGTTTGCTCTAAAAATGTCGTCAGATTATATGAGAGGAGAGCTGTCTTGTATCAATGCATTTTAATAGCTTTCTCACAATTAGTATTGAACGAAATGCTCCTTAAATTTGTTCCTGAAGTACAGCGAGTGGGAAATAATTAAATTTAATTCGTGAAACGCTATTAGCCGCAGCAGTGTTCCCGGTAAGCGACCAACGGGACCTTATCATCGCTTTTAAAATTTATAGTATAACGGCTAATTAGGACTACACTCATTTGGTTGGTTCGTCCCGTCACGAGTCGTTGCGGGCGCGTTGCTGGTAGCGTACTCTTTGGTTGAGACTGCCTTTAAAGTTGCAGAGGGTCTGCTTTTGAGTATTCTTGATCATTAACCACTACATACTGATGTATGTTGACAATCTACCGTCATAAATAAATAAAGCAATAAAGAGTTGCTTTATTGTAAAGGCTTAGAGCATAAGTGGTTAATGCTCTAAGTGTAAAGGTTATAAGTACCCATTCGAAATCTTTAGGCTAGTAGAGAAGACTTTTGGAAATCTCTTAACAGCATGAAAGGAAGCTGGTGCTGCTATAACTTTTACTTTTCAGTCTTTTTACACTTTACTTCACATAAAATCTTTCAAGTCAGGCCAATATTTTTAATTTCAATGATGTGATAAATAAATATAGGCACCTACTACTGAACATCGTTCATTAATGAGCTTGCTCTTATTAGTCAGTTAATTGTGACAATAGCTTAAAATAAAAAATCGCACATCGCTGACTCTGTAATATTTGCAAATCCAATCGAAGACCTCATGTTTCCGCTCGCTTAGTACACTTTAGCAGGGAGACCATTCAATAATGAACTTGACTTCAATAAGGAGTAAAGAATCTAAAACGGAAGGTCTGAACCATGGTATGAGCATGCGAGGTGACGATGTAGAAAGTGTCCAGGGCCCCATGCGTTAATCACACTAGGAATAGAGTAGACTATCTGCGTTCACTTTCGTAGGGTAGCGGGGTTATTGCGAAGATAGCAGGGCCACACTAATTGAGGGGGTTAAAAGATATCATCCGGACAAGCCCGCCGATTTAACGAGCTAATACAGCGGGACGCTGCGCGCCGGCGCATAGCTGAGCAGCTTTCCAATGCAGACCCAACAGGCATAGTCTGAAATAGATGAATATAGTGTACGTACTTCGCGTAACAGATAAGACTGTGGCTGTGGTGCACCTCATTTCACGCTGCTTCATTTAATCCACGCTTAAAAGTTAGGGCAAGAGATGTCGAAATCAAGTCGATTCACACTCACCATTCGTCTTCTATGAACTAAATTTAATTCAACACTACGATGCTTTGCTGATGTCAAAATAATAGGTCAGAAGTAGCAGGCTTGGTTTTTCATCTATTAAGATTTATGTATGCGGCAGACCCTCTAATAAATTGCACGATACACCGGATCAGACTACAAAACATAATAGGGGGATTAGTTATGCCGATTGCGCAATACAAAATTAGAAACCATTGGGAAAACGTCTCGTATCTGTTTTAAATCTAACAAGGAATTTGAATGGGTCCAGTTCTACCACAATAACCAAGTGTATTGATATTCTGAACAAAGCTATGGCTGGTATTGGTAAAGTCTTTTACAAAAAAGAGATTCATTTTTATGAGTACTTGTTTCTTTGTGATAAGTTTTACAGATTTGGGATTCAGTCAAGGATATCAGGTCATATGCTTTACATACCTATGAGTAAAGATAAGTCATCTCAGATGAAAATATTGCCTAAATCAGTCGATATACTCGTAGGTACCTATTTAAGGTGAAAATGGATATTATCACAGTGTATTATTGTTTATGATAGAATCCTAATGAGTGAAATAAATATTTTTTTGTTTCACGAAATGTTAATTCTAATTTTGTACATAAATTAATACCACTTTTGCAGGCCAGTGCATAATTTACGGATAGGTAGCCAAACAAATATCCACGCAAGTCTGCGGTAAACTCAATCTTTCAAATCGTTCGTTAATCTCCGAAGGATAAGCCAATATGGCGAAGGGAGATCTGCGCTACATTTCGTATACAATGTTAGGTTTTGTAGGCAAAGTAATAAGTTGTGTATTTCTCCAGAAGGCTCCGTAGCTTGAATCGTTAATGAGGGAGCAATTCAAATCGACTGATTTATAAGGAGTGAGCCATTTGCCCGACTCACGTACGATATTTATATATTCTAACGGCCTTAGGATAATCAAATTCATAGATCGAGATAAGTGTAACGAATCTCCGATACGCGGGTTAGCGGCTTCGTTAGATGTACAGACTTTTACCGAACACTAATTTTGACAGTCGTAAAATATTAATTTAGTGAAATCATTATTGTATTAAACAAGTTTGGGAGGGCAAAACATGGGTTTATTTAGAAAACACCACGGAGTACATGGCCTGCAACACCACAGATCCTCAGTCCGTCCGCATAGGCGATGACGTGGCCGAGCCCACGGACCGTGCCAAATACCTGGGACCTGTGTTAAGCGCGTCCGGGGACATCGATAGCGACGTCAAATCCCGAATTTCCGCGGCTTGGGGCAAATGGCGTGAAGTGACTGGTGTCATTTGTGACCCCAAAATGCCGATCAAGCTGAAGGGGCAGGTCTATAAAACCATCATTAGACCTGTCCTTTTATATGCCAGTGAAGCATGGCCGTTACTAGAGCGACACAAGCAGGATCTGCGCGTCACGGAAAAGAAGATGCTGCGGTGGATGTGTGGAGTCTCACGTAAAGATCGCGTGCGGAACACCCACATCCGTGACAGCCTTCGTGTTCGTGACATCGCAGACAAGCTGCAGGAGTGCCGCCTTCCTTGGTATGGTCATGTCTCACGGAGATCGGCAAACTACGTGGGCAACAAATGTCTGGCTATGCCGCCCCCGCCAGGCACCGGTAGAAGAGGTCGACCCAAGAAGCGGTGGCTCGACGTCGTCAAGGGTGACATGCGTGTCCACAGACTCACCACTGAGGATGCACAAGACCGCGCGAAGTGGGTCAAAAAAATAAGAAAGGCGGACCCTGGAACCCCACACACCGGTGTGGGTTCACAACCGGGATAGACCGCATGGATGATGATGATTTAGAAAACACCACGGGTTTTCGTCTTCGACCTGCGTCAGCGACTATTTTGATTAGGTCAAATTCATTGCAGCGATAACTAGATTTACCAGCTAGCTCGGTGGCTCGCTTGGTAATGATCCTGGCTGCTGAGCCATTGGTCATATGCGGCTTGCAATAATTTAGACATAAGTCTAGCCTAGTGCTTATCAGAAGAATAAAGAGATTGATTATTTTTTAAATCAGTTTTGTTCTTACCTTGCTTTGAAAAACTATCGCGCTATATAGATGCACTGTCTACGCGCTCATGCGCGTATGCTTTTTAAAGTGTACAGTTTTACTCGAAATACTTACACAAAAAACAGTAATTTACATCCAAAGCCCACATGATAGGTTATTACTAAGGTGAGAGTGAACAGGTTATAATTCTTGAAACGTAGGCTCTATCATCACTTTCCATCAGAGACTACAGGTCAACGTGTACGAGATAGCAATGCTATTTTGTAAAACCACAGTATAAAGGAAAACTGGCGGCAATCAGCTGAGTAATAATTCAGAATTAGGACAACTTCGATTATATTGCCCCGGGATCCAATTGCAAATATTCAGAGCTATATTAAAATCATCCGTTTCATCACTTATACTAGTGGAATAAAAGGTTATTTGCTTCAGGTTAAGGCTGACGGAGATCATATATTTCGACGTTAAAACTATTATAAGCTGAAAAGAGGTCTGGTTCAAAAATAAACTTTTAATAAGGAACTAAGCAGATACTACAAACTCAAATAACTTTATTCAAATAGACTTTCACAGTAAGTACTTTCAAATCGTCAAATTTAAAGCAAGATATACTAAATAATAGACATAATTACTATAATAATATAGATATATAAATACACAGTAAATAAATAAATAAATAATAAATAAATATCCCTGGACATTATTCCACACAGCGCCATCTAGCCCCAAAGTAAGCTAATTAAAGCTTGTGTTATGGGATACTAGACAACGGATAAACATACTTAAATACATTTTCTTTTGTAAATACATACTTATTATACATAGGAGACACCCAGACCAGTACAAACAGACATGTTCATGCACACAAATGTTTGTACTGTGCGGGGATCGAACCCGCGACCTCTGGTGTAGTAGCCAACTTCTTAACCATTACACCAAGTCGGTCGTCAAACACAATACAGACATAATGCGACAGTATATACCAACACACAAACAAGTATACTAACATAGACATAACAACATATGACCCTTTTCACTATAGTCTATACTTGTCAAGTATACTTGTATACTACATAACAACATATGAACCTTTTGGTGAAGTATTTTGGAAGGCCGTATGTATATAACATAAAGATTGTCTGGGTTGGATTTCCGCTCTCTCGTTCTTAGTATATGTGGTATCTGCTTGGTTTCTGATTTTCACAACACCAGGAAAAAGTTTACTTCTGAACCAGACCTCTTTACAGCATAAAATAGTTTTAACGTCAAAACATGTGTGTCTGAAAGGGCCGTTCGTTTTAAGAATGCAATCGAATACACTTATTTTATTCATATATCTTAACACACTTACGGAAATATACTAGGTCATAGTCAGGTTCTCAGAATGACTTGCAAAATAGGCTAACTACTAATAATAGTACAGTTAATTTATAACACATTAACCACTACTGCTTTTAACATAAAATACAATACTCACAATAAATTTTACTGCAATTTATTATTATGTATTTCGTTTCATGCTTTCAAATTCTCCTAGGTTTCCATTCTGTTGTTTGAATTAAATAGAATTATCTGCAGATGTCAAAAATCTACTGCTAAATTTTTAAGATAAAATTAAAATACATTAGTCTCAAATTACCAAACCTACTACCCAGCAGCTGTGTACTTAAAGATTTTTGAAAATGAAAAAAAAAACAACTCTGTTTCTCGTCAAGTTTAAACAAAATAAGGCAGTTAGTGTAGAAAAGCAACATAATACCTGTTTTTGGTGCTGTGTATAAACAATTACTTGTAAAAAACGAGATGAAATTATTAAGAATGTCTAATTTATAACCACAGCGCCCTTAGGCTAACTACTGTGTAGTACTGTGGACGAACCTATAAAACATCTTTAGAAAACAGTGTATTTTAAATGTTAATCTACCGAGTTGGCTACATAACAACAGTGATATAGACAGCGTGTAATTTAATAACTAAGTAATCTAGAAGATATTAAGCCACATGCCTCAAGGTAAAAACATTAAATGCATGAAATATGCCTTGTAAGTTTTTTATATCGATTCGCAATTACTTTCTCATCATGAGTTAAACTATCCAGATTGAAGCTTTACTCTTAATAGTAACAAAATTGCCCTTCATTACGTGCAGTTCTGTTGTTCAAACGCTGAGAGAAATGCTCCCTAGCATTGTTTTGTAATTAAACAACCAATTACACGAGCGTTTGTTCTCAGTACGCCATGAGATTAGGTACTGACCAGATTGCGGTGCTTCCCATTCTTGTTATATCGGAGTGTAAACATAAGCAAGCTTATAATTCTGGACTACTAAACGTTGTTGTTATTAATTAATTTCTTTCTTTTTATACCACGTCGCTGAAAACAAGCACGAGGTGCAATAAACATCGCAATTCTACGAAACCTTGGTTGAGTGACGTGAGTTTGATACTGTTAATAAAAATGGTCATGATGATTATGTAACTAATGCCTCGGTTACCTCGTGGCTTGAACGCTTAGGAATTGGGATCGTGGAACAATCACCGGGTCAAACAAAACATTGCTTTATTGTTTCGGAACATAGTTCCGATTGTGATTACCAGTCAGCAGCAGATTTAACGAACACTACAATAAATAATTATTGAGGCTCAGTGCTTCGGAGATCTTTCATCGAGACTAGCTATGTCAGAGGTTTAATAATATACACCGGGTTGATTCAATTCAAGTGATTGCCTTAAACAAGCTGATCTAAATTCTAAATGTGTCACCAAAAGTTCTTGCGAAACTAGGTACCATTTCACAAAAAAAATAAAAAATATGTTATTAGGCAACCAATTATCCTTACGTTCAGCATGCCGCACGAGTTCACCAGTGCCAGTTCCCAGTGCTTCCTAGTAGCGTTTATCGCTTCTCATAAACAAAGTCAGGTGGTTGAATCACTGCGCGCGCGCTATGAAAAGGGACAACCTGATGTAATCAACAGCGGTCGCTGCAGGGCGCCCGCTATTACTCCTGGGCTCAGCTGCGACATTGTACGCATATGTTATAATCTTATTAGAAGCTTGGGACTAAATGAACAATAGTCCACTTTAAATCCTTCAAACTTGTCACAGACTTGATCTATTACCAAAATACAACATTATCTTCGAAATACAGATGTTTATACTGCAAAAACTTGTAACTCGCTTTTTTTGCAATACCTATACTAAAGTAGAGGAACAAAAATCTACTATTACACATTTTATTTTGTCAATTTCTCAGCGGTAAGTTAAATACGAGCATGTATGAAAGGATTAATGAGAGTGGAAGAAGCGCAAGAGGTGTGTCAGGACTGTAGCAAGTGGAAAGATGTGGTCTCTGCCTACAACGTTGGGAAAAAGGCGTGATTGTATGTATGTAAGTTAAATACTCGCCAAATTTTAACTTCCACCAATGGTATCTAAAACGTAGCAAGCACATCAACGGACATGTTAATACTTTACCTATAGAACCATAAAAACCAATTACCATTTTACTTACACTGCGTATATATAACTGTAGGGGTAACGTGTGCAAAATGTTGACCCTATTTTGAAATATACCAAGGTACTACAATTTTGATTCACTTACTACGGTTTATTAAGCTACAGTGGTGGAGGTCCTTATTACTTTAACTAAAACGTATTACTCCCGAGCACGATACAATACCGTTTGACGACATATGCCTCAAGGGCAAGTTATCCAATCTGGAATTGCTCAGAAATGTTGAGTAGCGTTACAAAGGCGGCCTACACCGGGCCGACCTCTGCGGAAATTGATTCAAGACAACTTGAAATGTGCTCGTTGAACGAGCACTCTAATTACTAATAACAAAATATTATCGATACGAATGAAATGCAAAAAAAATTCAACATTCATATCGAGTTCAGTCCTATTAATTAGGAACTGATCCAGAATGTAGATTAGGAACGAAATGTAACTTCTATCTGGAAGTCTTTAATATGTATGGTACAAATAATTTAGAAAGCATGTCTAATTCGGTTTGTATTGGCTGACTTCTGAATAGGTATTGCAAAAAAATATTACAATTTGTAAAGCGAATAACTAATAAATGTATCCAAATGGATTATTAATATGGTAATTCCATTTCCCATTTGGTTAAGATGGATCCTTATCTAGGAGGTGGGTAATTAAGTGGATATTAATTTGCATACGGAACAGATAGATGAATTATTTTAAATGGGATAACAGAAGATTCGCGGTCATCGTGCCGCGTGAGAATTGTTAACTCATATTTGAATGTAATACACTAAAAATGCAATTACTTGATAAGTTTTTGTTTGATAATTGATTTGTTGTGTTTCAGTCGACGATGTGTAATTATAAAATATAGGTGTATATTTGCATATGAAGATTATATAACGGCCTCTTAATTGAGGAATTACCTAGACCTAAAGTGTTACAATGAACTTTGAAGGGTAACGGTATGCTTAAAGAAATATAGCTTGTAAATTCATAAAATGTACTCTACAAATTTATTTCAGACTAGCTGTCCGTCAGCGGCTTCGCTCGCGTAGACTATTTATCCCGTCAAAATGAAGCCTAAATAAAAAAAATAGACTATTTCACTCGCTGCTGATGTAGCTTTATATTGGAGAAAGAATTTTTAAAATTGGTCCAGTAGTTCCGGAGCCTATTCAATACAAACAAACATTATTACATACTTATGATCATTATCATCCTCAGTCAAAATACGTCTGTGGCTAAACATAGGCCAATGTATGGACATTAACAGAGCAAAGGTTATTACAAAAGTTCCAATATTTTGGCGATGGACACTGGCTACAACTACAACTTCATCGCTAAATCTGGGAACTTATATTATTACCTATACCTTGAGGTTTAAATGATATTAAGCCCCACTTTTATCCGAAAGAATTAAGTTATGTGCCCTACCTACTGCTATGTAAACTAACTTACTCGCTCGGCTAATCTGATAATTAGGTATATCTTCATCAAAGTAAATTACAAAAATTTGCTCATAATTTGAAACAATGCAAATCACTAACAAATATGATATATATTCATAGCCTTTTACATCCATTCATTTTCACTTCTTAGTGGTAACCTGCTAGCTTTTGCCATACATTATTGCTGGCGCTTCTGTCTGGGCCAATTGAAAGTTTTCTTTTTTGCTACTTTACTCATTTAAAACTAACGATACCTGAGCAGTTCGTAATGATTACTTTCAAAGTATATTCTTTAACTAGTTGTAAGTGAAACACAAATGATGGGTTTTCATCATGAGACGAATTAGCTGCGCAGGCCTGTTCGTGCATAATATAAAACAAACAAGAGTTCCGGCAATTTAGAGACAATGATCGACTTCCACAGCTTGTACTCGTCTACTTACGCCGACTATAATGACTAGTTAACCCACAAACAAAGTAACCTTTCATCCATTATCAGCGCATTCTCACATTGAATTTGTAAATTGGCTGCGTGATTCAGTCGCATTAAGTTGTGAACGCGCAAAGATGCATATATTCCGCACATGATCAATATGAAACCGCTGGGGTTTCAAACACTATCATTTTATGGTTCATTAGGGAGCAATGAGGTCAGTGTACAGTAACTTTATCATTACTTAAAACAATTCCATTTAAAGGAGCCAATGAATTCGGTTTCATTCCATTGTTAAAAACATTTATTACTCACAACAAACTAAATTTTAATTAAGAATCTGTTGCATGTGCATATATTTACGGACATTTTAAACAAAAGTGTGTCAGCACAGACCACTTTCATCTCAATCATTAACCGATTTTACTTTACAATTTTACAATTTAACACTAATAACTTTATTTGGATGGAAAGTTATTTACAATTTGAACTGAATTACTTATGCCTTTACCGTTGTAATGATCAGTTTAACTCCACTCTTGGCAGGATATGATAATGTATTGCCAACTTTAACGAACCGAACTGAAATTAAAATCGAATAAACATTTATTAGTAAACCGGATAGATTTAGGCTTTGGTTAATTAGTAATATTTGCAAATATTTTACGACTAAAAATATTTTTGCTTTTCAAATGAGCCGGGACGATATTGACAAATTGATATTTAATGATAAGCTTGCGGAAGTTTTCTGCAAGTAAAATTATAGCAGTGACATTAACATAAAAAGGATGTAAATCAGTGAAAATATGTACTCAGCTGTACCGTTGCCCATAGGATGAGACAGCCATCAGAATACCTCATGTCAGTTCAGTACATAAGATGATATATTCGTGTTATTAATTTATAGTAAAAAGAGTGGCTTTGCGAAAAATATGGGTAGAATTTTTATAGTTCTGTGATTAGTGTCGTATAGTAAAATGTGGGGATAAATCATGATAAGTATATGCCTAGGTAAACCGTTATTTGGAAAACAGTTAGTCAATTAACGAAATATTTGGTGTAGCGGGTCGCGGCGTGTTTGGCGCGCTTAGTCCTGTTTCTTGTTGTGCGCACGAGCACACATATTATCAAAACCATCAAAGAAATGCACAGTAGATGCCACTGCGAAGATATCACAGTGCGCTTAATTAAAGTACGTTAAGTAGCTACATTAGTGCCGCCGCAATATTTTTTTTTAATTTCAAACGCAAATGTTTACAGTGAAGTGAAATGAGTGCGAAATATCTGCCACTATATCTAACAACATATGTAGCTTGTTTTGCAAGTGTTTTAGGTAGCCACGGCAAACACTAATAATACACAATATGGCAAAATGTGATGTACAAATTTAAGATTACGACACTGTCTACTTATTTTTGACAACCATAAAAATCAAACTGAACAAATAATGAACGTTATCCACTGACGCTTTCATCATTATTTTATCGCTAGTTTATCTAATAATCATTTAGTCAGTTGACCTGCTAAATGGTTAACTTTACGGCGTCATAAAATTAACATTTGTATGTTATTTATCTATGAGACCTTTCCATTTGTATCGTTCGACTTAAGTGCCAAAAAGCGTCATTGTTCACTGTTTCGCGAACCTCTTCCACATACTTGTTTTTACTGTTACGAACATAGTATTGTAGTGAACCGTGTGTTGTTATCGTTATAACCAATTGGGCCCTTTTAGACGAATCGCTCTCCGAGAAACCACTAACCACTAAGCGGTGGAGATAGTGGTTGCCCATTACCTACTAATGTACTGTACTCGAGCGCTTCGATGCAACTTCGATTACTGATTAAGTGATTAGCTGGAGCTTGTTTTGTCAATTTTTAACGCAAGACAAACAAGTATTTCATTAAATTGATTTGATTTACATTGTAAGCTGTACCTAACTTATGTACGGAATTTAAAAACGTGAGAATTGGTAATGAACATAGGGAAATACTACTAAAAGCAGATATTACATACTAGGATCCTAAAGGACTTAAAAAAAGGGATAAAATGTAGTATTAAGTTTATTTCCGAACAATTTACTGCTAACATATTGATTGCTGACCATTTAAGAATTCTTTACATTCTCAAATCGGTCGTCATTCTAACTTGTAACTTAGTTACTACAATATTTGTAATGGTCTCCACCGAACAACAGAAGGAAAAATATACATTAGTAGCAAGCACGTATCAAGTTTTGTATAAAGGGTTAAAGGAACTTGCTTATTTAGTTAAAATGTGCTTCTCTCCTTTCCTGCAGGTTACTGATTCCTCACGGTACATGTCATACTAAGCCAGGACAACCCACAATACCTGAACTTTATTCCACTTATCAATGACTGCCTTGTAGAAAAGAAACAAAAAAGGTTTATGCATGAAATGAAACACGAGCAAAATCATCAATTATTTTATGCTTCTCCCACAATACCTCACTATCGTTGTTATACCCTGAAAGTAGTACGAGTGTTTACATCGCAACCCTTTTAGGCGCAGCACGCTCCGAGAAATGACTAAGTACTTAGGACACGGAGGTTCCCATTATTAATTACGGTGCTAACGCGAAACAAGAGGGCCGGTAGCCGCGCGCGGGCCGGGCGGGGAGGCGCGCACGACGCGACATCTACCGATTTATGTGTGGGAGCGAGGGGTCGTGACCCCGAAACACGAAAATTATTAATTACCAACATAAATCGGCAGCATTAACCAACTGGAGCAGGGATTCTTAGCGCATTCTCAAGCATCTAATAGGCCAGCGTTAGTGCTTTGAATTAGGTGCAGTTTATTAGATGTATTAGAACGTGCGTTAGGATTGTACTTCCCTCGAACTGCAACTAGACACAGCAGCGGCTTTAAAAACCCTTATGCGCTTTGAAAAGCTGTGTGCTATGAAATCTATACAAATTTCAAAGCTTAATTGTATGCATCTATCACGATGAACATCTTTGAGGTCAAGTAGTGAGTAAATTGAGCCCAAAATCCAGAGGTCGTTGGTCCGTTTCCCAGGTCGCGAAAAGTGCTATATCCAAAATCCTGGGTGAAAAATAGCCTTGGTTTGTCATCACCATGACACATCTGATTCCGTATCTAGTTTAAATAAATAAATAAACCCAACAATTGCAGTGATGACATGATCTCAATGATAAAGGCTTTTGCCAAGCAGTGGCACAGCAATATAGGCTAATTGTTTAACAATTTACTTGCAACAACGATCGATTTCAATAAATACAGTTCCAAAGCGCTCTACTAATATAGAGTGCCGTAATGGTGTTAGGAAACAACAAAAAGCTTTCGACAATTTGTACATCCGCAAATTCCTGAACAATAAATACATCGAGCGAGCAGAAAGCATTATTGACAGGTAACATTTCGCATGACAACCTGTTGATGCATGTTAAAATTCAGGCCACAAAGGTGTCTAATCATCGTCAATGAATTTTCGAGGCACTCAATTTGAAAAAAATTGAAAACGGTAAAGCAAATTACCGATACAGCGGTCTTAGTAACTCAATAAATCTGAAATCTACAACCGAATCATTCAGAACAGTTTTCGCACGCTCATGTAAAATTGCTAAGTCAAGTATGCGGTAAAAACCAAAATTGGGCGGTCGAGAAACGATGTGACCGTGTTACGGATGGTGGTAATGCTTTTATGGCGTGCCAACACCATCTCTAATGTGCTTATAATGGCAATATCGGGCACCGTGCGAGTGCTAAGTAATTGATAGACCGCCTCGGAATTGTCTTTGTTATTAGCCGCGCTCATGGGCGCATATGAGCGCAAACAATTTACTTCTTAGTTTACGTCGCTCAACTGTTTTAATTAACGCGAAAAAGTGTTAAGTGAAGTTCAAATGACGTTTTGTATTGCTTGCATTGTTTTAGCCATTATGTAGGTAGGCGTCGCAAATTATTATTCAAATTTGTTCTTATATTAATTGTGTGAGGGATAATCTCAATTTTCTCATAAAATATTTACCTAAAAAAGTATAAAGAGTAAGACAGTCACACTACTTACTTTGTCGTAAAGATCACAAGATAACAAAGAGGACACAATAATTAATCGACATGTCAATTGTACAAATGGTGTACATAGAAAGACGTATAAAATCTCGAATCTATTATTTACAAGGCTACTGATAGAGGTGTTAAACCGACGGAAGACATTAATATTGTTTTTTGTGAGTAAAATTTTGAAACACGTTTTAAAAATTTAAACTCTACTTACATCGACCATAAGTGTGAAGCACTGACGTTTTTTACCACTAGGTAATAATTCTTTCTTTTTTTGGTCCCGATTAATAAAGACATTAGGAGTTCATTCACGGTGACCAACACTAATATACTCTATATGTCGTTAGGCGTTATTAAAATGCTGTCGTAAACGAATTGGTTATAATTCGTACTTCCGGTCGTTTGATCTTGAGCGTTTCAGAAGTGATTTGAAATCGATGTTTAATCAATTACGTCTCGTTGTAAATGATTATTGTGTAACTACAATCATTTATTCATATTATACTTTAAAGCATAAACTACGCTAATTTTAGAAGAGACGAAGTTCAAAGATAGAGCGTCTTTTATGAGACATATCGCAATAAGGTATTACAGAAAATCGTGTTACTGAAAGGTCAACGATTTGATAATAGGGTCCAGGAATTCACTGTACTGGTCGCAAAAGCATCTAAACTTTCTAAGCGGCTGCAGGAAAACATGAAAATGTAGTCGTTCCAACTCGCAATGGTCTTTTTGAACCATTTGATGTGCCTATTGAAACAAGACAATAACAATAAACAATAAGAAAACATACTTTCTATTTTAAAGCCACATTTGTGATTTATACCAAATTATAATAATAAGTTCCGATGAAGGGAGAGTGGACAAACAAAACACCGAAAGACGAACAGTTTGCTAAAGTTTAGTCACATCTGTAATGTAATGGACCATTCACCAAATTATACGTTTGCATCGCGGGAAAGTTATAATCGGGATCCAAAATACCCGATGTAATTTTTTTTACTTCACAAATGAAAGTAGAAGCACAGATTTGCACAAGTGTCGGTATTAACTGATCATTGCCTACAGGAAATAAGTAAGCAACGATCATTAGAGAAATGAGTTTAGACTGATGATTCTACCTCTGAAGCTTGTCTTGAGTGCAATGAAATTAACGCCACTATAAAATCAAATGAAAGTATTTTATTATGAGAGACAGCATGATGCCTTCATTTCTCGATTACAAAGTGAGAACTATTTAAATATGGCTGAGCTTGAGTACCGTTCAGAATTCGCAAGTCGGTTGAAACGCACAAGCCCTGTCTCTGTTTAAGAACTATAAACGTCAGGGGAGAACACGTCTTGTTATTTCAGGGCAAATATTGTTAAACCAGAGCTAGCACTAGGCGTAAGTTCAACTGCGTGAATGTTACGTTGGGAAGTGGGCGCTAAGTGTTCTTGGTTTGGGTTACACTGTATACACTGTAGGCACAGTGTAAGGAACAAAGGATCGTTCGCATTTCGTACGCTGTGTGAGACAATGCGCAGTCCAGGCACCCAGCTAGCGTAACGTAGGGTGAATGAATCCTAAATCAGTCCACGACGCGCGACGTCCGCGTTCGCACCGACACCTAATGTTGGTTAGCTTACAATATTTTCTTGCATGAGCGATTCCAATTTTATCCTAGGCTTGCTAGCCAAGCGGCATTCTCGAGTATTGGCAGGCAAAACGTCTTGCAGAGAAATGGCCGGAGCGAATTCGGGTACAACTATCATCAACGGCCTACCGTATCTAATGTGGTTTACGTCGTCCGCATCATGGAAACATTCGTCACAAATATGCGAACGGTCCTTGACTTCTTGTTCTCTGTAACAGAACACTGATTGACGGTTTCCTGACATTAAAAGAGAACCTTTAGACAATTACCTACACTACAGGTACATTTTTAATGTTTTTGGAAGTCTTTCTTGCTCATTAAGATATTTTTTAAAAGACTTAAGGAGTAGGTCAGTTTGACAGCGAGGTAAATCCTAATACCATTTAAGGCAAGTCCTCAGAAAGATTTACAGATGTTTGATAGGATGGCCTGTGAGATATGGCGATAATTTCGAGCTGAGGAGAGATCTCGAGCATTAAAATGTTATCTCTGGGCCCGTTACTGGATCAAAATGCAAATCACCGCACCTGTTTTCGCAACACAGTCCAAGTTTAAATCAGCGTTAACTGTTTCATACCCATTTTTGGTGCCTTTATCTTTGATACGATTTATTCTCAACTAATATTTTACTAAGCGCCATTAAAATCGTTTAGCTCTCAGAATTATAAATTATGAAGTAAACGAGCAAGGAAGTGATAGTAAAAATAAATTAAGCATCACATACAGTTTTATAAGTTTATAGGAGTTTTTAGTAATTTACGATTATTGATCTAGAAGTAATCTTCAAAAAGATTAAAATATTGAAAATATTTTACCTACTGCTGATATTTTCGTAGATAAGCAGTTTAATATCGTAAAAGTTAATCTTACATGTAGATCATATTTACGATAATTTTATTGCCAAAATTACCCTAAGATTTATCGCTTTAAAGAATAGTTCTTAGCCTATGGCTCAAGGTGGTGTCCGATGTTTAGGTTTGGCGGTGGCGGCAGGCGCATGCACGGACCGCTATCGGCGCGGGGGCATCTGCCTGCGCGGGCACATCAAATTAACGGCGCGGAACCGGGAACCACGGCAGGCGACTGACACTCCAAAATTCGCACCTATACGCAAGCAATAAGCACCAAGTACGCCCGCGCCCGCGCACGTACCCAACCGCAACGTTATGTTTTACTCCATCTGGAATTCTACTAATAAGTGCACATTGTTGTTTTTATGACATTGAGAACAGGATACCGCGGAAGTTTGCAGGTAATTAATAAACCTGACGCTCGGATTTATTAGAGTGGACATGAAAAACCTAACACGTTTAAAGAAGAATTGCAAATAATTCCTGCGCGTTTCTTGGCAGACGAGTTGCTGAGCAAATTTGCGCATCTCTGAACTGGCAGAGACTGAACATAATAAACTAAGTTCACTCTGACGATACAATCGTGGGAAGAGAGACGTTAAACTGCTACATAATTGTTTGAAGACATGAATAGTCAGTGAATGAACGTTAAGACGCCAACTATGCGAAAGTAGCCTACCATGACAGCGGGCGACAGGATAAAAAGATAACGTGTTTACAATTACTGTCAATTTAAATAAATAACAGTGATTAAAATGCACATTAGTAAAAAGGCAGAGACAGTGTGATGGTAAAAACATCATTTGTCAAGAGACAAGGAGCGTGAAACTGGACATAATCGAGGATTGTTTGTGCGCGGGCGACGCCGCGCGATCGGTCACGCGGGCCACACAAAAAATAGTAAATGGTCGTTGATACCAATGCTGCTACGATTAGTTTTACGATGTTGCTTTCTGATAAATAGGAGAAAATCAAATACTTGACAGATTTTTTGTATTGCAAAATATAACATCGATTTTTTAACGTCCGATACAAGCAAAAACCCCCTATCAAAAATACAAGAAGTAAAATAATTCCGTGTTGCGGTCACTCACACATTTTTTGCGTTTATTCTTTTCTTTGAACTGGGCGCGTCTTTGTGATTTGTTCGACAAAGTTAACCGAACAATAGTTAAATGTTTATTAGTTAAATGTTTATGCAAGGTTTAAGGTCTATTTGAGATCTATATAAACAGATAAATGAACCCCTAACTCATGGGAGTTTGCGTTCATATGATAGTCGCAACGATAACATGAATAATAGGCGTCGCCTACAACCGAAGATTTGATGTCAAGGAACCATTCAGGATCAAGATGACAATTTATCATTGTTTTTGTGGCCCATAATAATGTATGACCACGCCTGCATATTCAATGTAATGAGCTCCTACTTTTAACCAAAAGAGGAGGAGGCTCAGCGTTTAATCATGATTGAAGAGGCTATCTCAACGTTGAATTTAATAACATTTAATATGGTATTCTTTTAAAATAATTACTGAGGATGATATCTTGCCAATTATGTTTAATGAATGTCGTGGTTTTAACAATTATTTTCGATGGTAGCTGACCCAGACGCGCAAAGTGATTCACAAATTGCTATCTTTGTACTTTCTAGCTCGTATAGATTAAAAGGTTCAGCGTTGATCTAATATTGTAACACAATTTTCTCTAATTGAGTGAAAGAGATATATTAGGTACTGTCGAGTCGGGCCGCCCAGCTCATTGGTCACGCGAGGCCGCTATCAGCTTATTTTGAAAGACGAATGCGCTTGCGTTTGTTTCTTCATTGAATTTTTCATCAGCACTTCTTTGCAGCTTTATTTCCCTTCGCTAGGAACACAAAATTGTAGTTTGACGACACAGTTTCTCGATTTTAATTCCGTAGTGTCCCGGGTTCGATTTCCGGTCAGGTCAATTCAGGAAATGATCATTTCTAAATTGGCCTGGGTCTGGGTGTGCTGGGAGGCGACCCTTGCTTAATTCCTTTTCTGGTACCTCGTAACACAGGGATCTTTATCCCTACTTTGAGACCATGACAAGAGGTGTGTTGTCTGCCGCATAATTATTTATTTCATTTAAAAAGTTATTCGCAATTCCCTTGCACCACCTTTTAAATTTTCTTCGTTCTTTTTTTCTTTTCTGTAAGATCATGCATGTCGAATCAATTCAACAATTAGTATTCCATAACGAAGATTTTTGCTATTTCTATAATAGAAAACATTGATGCAGTAATGTAATCACCATTTTTGACCGCCTAAAGGTTCCCCCCAGTGAACTTTTTGTTTTGGTAACTACAGTGAATACTTCATTTCGATCTTAATTTTATAACATGACTGTTAACCCGTCGTCTGTCGACATAGTAGACGCAACAGAAACAACAATTCTATTTAACGCATCTGGTTGCATCGATAGACGAGGTGTTTAGGTATTTTGACTATAGTTGAATATCATAATATACATACATACCATCACGACTTTATCCAAAACGGGGTAGTCAGAAGAAAGTGACTGTTGCCGTCATGGTGAACGGAACACTCAGAAGCCCACTTTTCACCAATGGTATCAGAACCCAACGTGGTAGGTGGTGATTCTTCCGCCGTTTTTCGGGTTGATTTCGTTTTTTATCGAGGTTTTCCATCACCGGAGAGTTGGTCGGAAAAACAATGAACACAAAGATTTGGTTCTGGCCAGATTTGAACTTGGGACCACACGATCCGCGATCCGAGTTGGGGTGCTTAACCCCTAGGCCACGACGCTCTCTAGAATATCATAATATACTAAAAGGAATTAATGTAATGAGTGTATTTCCGAACAACGTAGGTGGCCCCGTGCGCGATGGTTCAGCCACCGCCATCGCTGCGACTACGCATCCTACGTTAATTAGATAAACCCACTCTAATCTTACTATTACAACGCTCTCTCAGGAGCCTCGCATTTCTGACACGATTCAGCAAAGCGGTACCTGGACCAATCGGAGCCGAGATAACACTAGCAAGGTGCATTTTGTAGCATTGATGATCACGAGAGCGGTGTCCGTATTGGTCACGCTGATAGCTATACAAGTTGATTGCGTTTTTAAGCCACTCTGTGTCACATTATAAGCATTAAATTCAAAATTGATTACTCATACAACGAAAAGATTCAGGTACAAATTCTCCTCATTATTATTCATTCATTATAAAGCTGTGACGAAACAATTCGACACTACTATTTGAATAAGCTGCTGTCATAGAAATATTTTTATTAGCACTATTCACTACTAAACGTGTTCAGATCAATTTTTTGTAGCATTAAAGGGATTATAAGAAGATGAACTACAGATTCGAATACTTAGTTGAACGAACTCACAACGAGATCTTAATCAAAATAACAGGTATCTAATACATTGGGTAATCCGTATGATCGATGCAATTGGGTCATCGTCGTAAACAGTAATATTGAATATTCCGATGCATCCAGACGTTATTAATTAATTACTCCGACAATAAAGCAATTTCACATTTGGAATTTATTGGACGCTTACTTGTGCTTTATTGCGAGAGGAACTAGGCATAGCACCTTATATGGCGGAAATGGATTCACTCATGGTGTTAATCTTTCCATCAAAAAAGCCATCAATCGTTTTGATTTCTTAAATAACGTCATACTTCTAATATTACCAGTTGAAGCACGTGTGTTTAACCGTTATAAATCTCTCACATACAATTTTGCATTTACTAAGTTTAACTATTGCTTTCTTTAATTTTAATAACTTTCAATGCACAGTCAAACAGTTACCTGTGAAAGCTGAGCCCTCATCACAATAAGGAATCGAATAAGTACTACGCGCAGAGCAGTACGAGTCCAGAGGGTTCGATTGTCTTACTATTCAATCGATTGATTTAATACTCGTATTATAAATGCGAAAGTTTGTGAGTATGTATGTATGTATGTTTGTTACTCTTTCATGCAAAAACTACTGAATGGCTTTGGATGAAACTTTGTAATACAGCTTAGACATCAGAATAACACGTAATAGGCTACAATTTATGAAGGTTTTCTTGTATTTAAGCCATTATATATCACGATAAGTTCACGCGGGCAATGCCGCGGGCGAAAAGCTAGTTACTCCAACCATGATTGCTTCATTCTTTCGTACCCTCCACTGATAATGCACCCAAAGATTTTTTACCAAAAATGTTAATTGTTAGATCAAGGAAACCGTTATAACGTCTGATAAAATAAATTGAAAAACTTTTTCATTACTAGAAGTGTGCTCCCACCAGCTCTAGTGCGATCTAACGTCTAAATAATGGTCTCGATTAAGATCGCGACGGTCCCGAGGCTCAGACAATGCTCAGTACATGAATTGCGTGTACATCCGCGGTGTGCTTGTTGTAATTAGAGGACGACCAAGTACAGGCACCTTGGACGTGGTTACACTGAGAGCCTAAGATGCGATTATTGAGCTCCCGTTTTGCTTTTCACTGAGAGATCACCAATTTATAATTTGGTATAAAACGTGGTTTGACAAAACAATTTGCACAAAAAAGACTAACAAAAAATTTCATCACAAGTACCGAAAAAAAACAGTGTACAATGGGCATAGTCAATATTTTATTTCTGTTCAACCTATCAAGGAGTATGTTCAACACATGATAGATGACACGGTTTGCGTAGTGCGTTGAAGCACGGATTCTCGCCTTGACTTGCGTAGTGTCCCAGATTCGATTCCCGGTTGGGTCAGTTCAGGAAACAATGTTTTCTAAATTGACTCGGGTGCTAGAGACCCCCTGGCTTATTTCCCTGTCTGGTACCTCGTAACACAAGGATATTCATCCTTACTTCGAGACCATGACAAGTGGTGTGTTGTCTGGCGCATATATGTGAAAGAAAGCCGAATCGGTCGACATCGTTTTGAATCACGGGCCTGAGGCCTAGTTGATTAAACCTATGCGACCGTAGGATCCGTGCTTACGAGTACTTCTGCACAGATTGGATAGTCGAGCAGTTCCATGTAAGGTATCCTGGTCATTCATTAAGTGTGACAGGTAGACTGGTTCCAAGCGGCCCGGTAGAGGAGGCCCCAGGCGACGCTATCTGGGCATCCGGCGCCGCGTATCGTGTGAGAGATCGGCCGCCCGCCCGTCCGCCCGCCACACCAACGAGCGATTAACAATAAAATACCTGTTAAAATATTTGTTCAAACCCACCGCGATCTATGGCACCATCGACGAGTTTTCGAAATTGCCATGCTAACACGCAAGAGACTCTTAAAAGGAAAGCGGCAAGATTCTTCACAAAAGCTCCAAGCGACCGCTTTTTAATGATAACTAAAGTGTTTACGCATATGGAAACAATAAATAGCTACAGCTAATTAAAATTACTATACACATTCCTGGCTAGAGAAGTACTGGAAAAATAAACAGTAAGTAATTATAAATAAACCTGTTTACACCACATGTCATAATAAATAGAGTAATAATGTTATCGATAAGTAGGTCAACGCTATAACTCGATTGAGGATATCTACGATTGAAAAATCGCCGTAGGGGTAGGTAAAGTAGTGGTGCAATCATCAGCGCTTAGCGACGAGCGAACCCTCTGCGACGCGACTGTGTGTCAGTGGAGCTTAATAGCGCCAATTCTGCACTCCATTCTGAGCTAAAACATGCCATGGGTTTTTTTTCTATGGCGCTGTTTCGTGCCATGGCTTTTGAAAAAAAAGCTAGTCGTTTAGAGGACCAACATAAAACTATCACGACAAAAGAAAGCGTTCGAGGTCATCTTATAATTCACTAATTTCATTGTTACAGATTTTAATTTAATAGACGGTCTCATTATTTACTCTAAAGAGGAAAAAGTAACAGGTTTTTGTTTCAGACCAATTGTCAAACCTACTTCGATAATCAGTAAGTTAAAGCAGTTATAGTTTTAACTGGCCTGTTGGCGCAATCAAATAGTGATCTTGACTTTTGCGCCTGAGTGGGTTCGATCAACACTTATGACATGACAAACATTCGTGCAACAAATAATAGTGTTTTTGTTGTATTTCTGGGAGTAATTAGGTTAGATAACTAATTTGAAGTATGAATTTAGAAATATCAAGTATATTTATCATTCTCTAAAATCTATAGGTACGAGTACCTACATACGAGCTCTGCTAAATTTGGGGTCAGGTAATCTTGGCGCATTTTTTTGCAGACATTCATTTTACAGCTCCAGCTGTCCCTTATACTGCTACGGCAATTAAACATAATTAAGCAAGTATTATATTTCATTATTTTGAAGACCACGTGTTGAAGGGTAAAGATCGCTGGCAGTGCGACCGCGACCGAAGGCGTTTTGCGATCCGGCTGGTATCGCCGCGGTCCGCAACTGGTAACTGTTGATAATTAAGAGCAGTCGCGTAATGGTCGGTGACGGTAACGGCGCGTACGCTCGCCCGCTTCCGCGCTACGCCCATTGACAACGGACGCGATAAACACCAACCGCTGGTTATCCGCACGAGACGCGTTTGTGCGACTGTGCGAGGGTTCTTAACCTTTTCACCAAGATTGCAAACCACACATGGTAACAGGACAGTATTCTCTCTCTGTTATTACAACGTCATAATTTGAGTCGATGTATAAACGGTTTCTCGCCATAACCTACACAAGTCCCGGTATTGATCCCGGAAACGATTTTTACTAAATTGACTTGGGTCTGGGTGTGCTGGGAGACGCCCTTGGCCTAATTTCCTATCTGGTATTACCCTTACTTCAACTTAACATGAAAAGTGGTGTGTTGTCAGGCACCTAAAAAAATATTGTGACAAACTGAGAATACAACGTTTTGAGACTATGACATTCCACGAATTAGACTTTTAGCGATGCTGATGTTTTGCGAATCAGATGGTTACTACACTACTCAAAATACTGACGTAAGAAACAAAAAGAAACCTCATCGAGAGAAGGATAGTTCGATCGTGTTGCTCGACTTGGCAGCACACAGCCTCGGACTCAGATTTTACAATTTCCATATTTCTTCCTTTGAATGAAATTATTTAAAAAAGTGATAAAGCACTACCGACCATTGGAGCAATGACGCAAGTACATACTGATGAATATAGGCAGATTACTTCAGCGGCGCCTAGCTTACGTATTTTAATATTTTGGGTTCGGTTCCTGGTTGTATTTATTCCAGGCTATCTATACTTACGAGTAGTATACAATCAAGGGTACCTGATTATTAGTTTTGCAGATTTCCGTCACATCTACTTGGTCCGAAGCCTTAATGGAATGTGTATGTAAATATTAAGGCTGTTTGGGGTCCAATTGACCGAGCGAAAGCAAATACATTAGAATAGAACAAAGGGGTTTAATGAGTACAAACTCATAGCGTATATCCCTTTCTCCAGTCGAGTGCCACTACTGGCTAAGTGCGCTTGCGCTGACGAATAAATACCTACTTATTAACTATAAATAAACGGAATACTCGATACTAGTGTTAAACTATGATTATTTATAACCCGTATTGTTTATACTACTAATATTTCATGAAAAACCAGACAACAAGCTCTAAGAATTTCAAACAGCTCTGCAGAAAGTATAAAAACAATGCAATACTCAGTTGAAATTCATTTAAAGATAAATTATGTTAAAAATTAATCTGAAACGAATCGTAATAAGCGTATCGATGAATTGCAACGAATGTAAATATCGCAGAAGTATTATGTACATAAATGTTTTAAAGGGGCGGAATTATTGGACGATACGAGTGGACCTCCACCGAACCGTAGAAACAAAACGTATAGTGACTGACGTTGAAAAATAACTGACGAGTACGCGCACGAGCGTACTGCAAATACGAACTAAATATTTATGTACTATCATTCTTTTCCCTTTGTATTACATTACGGATGCAATATGAAGACGTCTTAGTAGAGCTAGCGATCAAATGGATACCTAATGCCATTGGATAGCAGATTGTATTTAAATGTTCTTATTGAGAAACTTTCTGTTGTGATTTTTTGCCGGCTGAATTTACCTGTTAGTTAGTTTATATTATAAATGAATAAATATCTAGGCTTCTCCCACATGGCTATCTGGATCTAACCAAAGAAACACTGACGATACAAACTTCGTTACGATCACGTACTTGACAACACGTTTTAGTATGAAAGAACAAAAATTTTTTTCATAAATGCTTTTTCTGGGAAATCGAACCCTCAACTCGTGATAGAAAAGAAGGAATGGTGTCTATCACACAGACTGGAGCATTAGTCTGTGTACATTACAGACGCAAAGCTTACAGCCAATATGCATATTAAAACTTTCAAATACTCGGCTATGTTTTACATGACGCAAGGCCTAACAAATATCAAATAAAATAATTGTTTAAATTACTAATTTAAACTAAAACTCTAACTTATGTCCAGTGTTATCTTACCAACACACAAATGACGTATAAATGCGAAGTTGTTTAGTATATCGCTAATTCAATGCACTTGTTACGTAGAAATGATAAGCTGTTAAACCGTATATTTTCCTACTAATTATGCACGATAACTCTCGTTTATCTATATTGCACGCTTTTAGTCACAAAACTATCTATTCAAGTTTTCAAACAAGAAAATTATAATGTTATCTAAACGGTGTCGCGTACGATACGCGGGGACGTAGAAGGGTAATGGCGCCGCTACTTCAGCAGTATCCACACGATTGTATTTGAGGTATGCTGAGTTGAGTTATCGCGTGGCCGTCGGGGCCTTTGCCTTCCAGCGCTTCCGCGACCGTCGCGTCCTCCGATATGAGCATGACGCCGGCTCTTTGATAATGCTAATGTTCACGATAGGCCGATCAGACGACGCGCGACGCTCGATACCGCACTCACATACAATGACCGACCGGCTAAATGGGCATCACTGCGTTCCGATGCGGCGGAATATTTGCGCAACCACAGATAACGGGGGTCAGATCTCCTAACGACACTCTTGTCGCGGTCGCGTATCCGATATGCAAATGCGGCGATTACGGCCTGTCGACCGTTGCCGGGTTACGACTTTACTGATGTGAATCATCGGACGTAATAAATTACTGGAATCACAATAAACAATAAGCCTGTGGTGAGTAAGTGGCGCAACACTATTGAATGGGGGAGTCGTCGTAATCATGGGTTCGGGGCGGGCGTCGACTGTCTGAGTACAATCGCTCGTAAAATGACAACGCGTCCGCATGCCAGTTCTGAAGCCTACGAAGAAGGCACACTCGTCCTAGCGCATTGTGTCGGAAGGTCTATTCAATCGGCATAGGCATTAGTGAAATGAACCAAAAGTCAGTAATTACTGAGAGCCCAGAGCGCTCCGCCTCTCCCGGCGTGCCAACTTTAATTAACATCAATACAACGCTCGTGTTTAAAAGCAGCGGACGTGATATACGCCGCAAATTTATCTTAAATGCACAGCCTAGAACCCGATTTGTTACATTAAGTGGAGGTCTTTCCTGTGACAGTCGCTACCAGCAAGAATAATGTTAAAGGCAGTTTGCATATCTCTACGAACTTTTGTGATATGGAGAGCGCATAGATAGCGATCTCTTCTATCTTTTAAACGCAGAAATAACGAAATTCGATAGACAACTTTGGCATTCCGGAAGTCGCCGATTGGATGTACCGCAGACGGAACGTCAACACCCATTGAATCAAAATGTACAATGGCATGGGACGTGATCGACCGCGAAAGCTACTCGATTTAATCACATTTAATTGATACAACCGTTAGGACATAATGATGATGTATTGTGGAAATAATTTGTTCATATTTAAAGTATAGCGTGCGTTGAATGTTTCAAATTTCAGTGTACCGTAAGAGGGTTTGACGGAGGCCGAGGTATTTGACTCTGGTGCAGCCAGGCGAACAATGCCACTAAACATGACTAATATAATTTGCCTCTCCACTATGTAATCTAAGGCGCATTACACATACGGATCAAGTTTTTTGGTCAAATTAGATAGTCTGGTTTAGGTATATCATTATAGTGTGAAGGATGTTTTTGCCTAACTGAGATTCATCTAAGAGAAGAATGTAGCTTTTGTAGATCGTGATGTGTGAGCGTTAACTTAGTACGTGAAAATGACTGCGAATTTAAATGATGACAAGAACGCGTGACTTATGAAAAGTATCAGGAACTTAAATCATAATGACAGGTCGGAGCAGCCGCAACGCAAGTGATAACTGTAAAATCATCACATTCCTACATGCATTGATCTGGAGGTTGTTAGTAACATCGGTCACGATCACAAAACCCAAGTGAAAATATTAGACGCGCGTACCCATCATTTACTAACAAATTTGTAGTGCGTTGAACTGTACTTGCAAGTAATTCAGCGCTTATAGTGACTAATTTTGTTACATTATCGAGTATAAAACAGCATAACTTGCGGTTACATGATGACTGTTTTTTAGGTTAACGCTTTGCCCTGAGTATATCAGACCTAACAGGCACAATTTATTTTTTCATTACCTCTTGTGAAGCAGAAACGGTTTTATCCGGTTAAATGTTCCCAAATAGAATCTTTAGAAGTTCAATCAGTACGTGCCATTACTTGAATGGCAATTCAATAAACTTTTAGGACGTTTGATTTTCTTTTTTGATCGGTAAAAGGTGAAGAGAGTTTGACAAAAAAATAATTCTGTTACGGAAATTGTATTGTGGTCTGTAACTTTGTTGAGAAGGCTGAGAATATTGAAATTTAACGTAATCATAGCAGTGAAACGTGACGTCGGCCACAGTTAGCCGCAGTGAGTTGTGGGTGCAGGGCGTTCCGCGGCTCAGGGCCGAGTGCCGACGTCCACGAAAATTTATTTATCAGGTATCGTACCGTACATCAGCGCCTAGGGACAGGGCTGGGAATTGCGGGCGGGCGAGGCGCGGCGATGCGCCCGTCGATACGGGACACTGCTCACTTCCTAACATAAATTCGGTGTACGGGAATCGGATATTATTATTCAATCGGACGATCGAAGTTCGCGCGGGGGCCATAAGTCACTGCGACGCGAGCGCCGGCGGCCGCCGTGAGCGGTGGCGCACGACCGCCGATGCCATCGCGGCTGAGAGGACCGCTACCCTATGCCTAGTTGAGCGGCGAAACACCTTGCGTGCTTTCAGCATAGCTGGTATTTGTGACATTTAGACACACAGATACATGTATTACGTACTTCATGCTCCTGGTAATGCGACATGCGGATGTTCGTCGAAAGTTGGAAGTCTATATAGTCCTGTTAACAATGTAAATCATAAATCTTTATTGCATAAATACAGGTGCAAAATGGTCTCAAATTTATGAACGTCCAGCTGAATTTTGCCTTTCCACCAAGCATGAAAGAGTTTACAAATGTATGTAAAATAAAAAAATATATAAGTAACCGCCTTCTGCCAATTTGACATCATAAAATACTTTTTGTGCATTTACTTTTTCGATCTAATTTACAACTTTATATGGTTATTGTACATTCGATTTTATTGGGAGATCGTAGTGTTAAGAACTTATAGACATTTTAAATACTTAGTTCAGAAGTATTTGATCATCCGGTCTGCTAAAAATAATCCCGCTTGAGTCCCTTGGATCAGGAAGGTCAAAAACAAGTAAAATACCAAACTCTAATTATATTAAAATTTAATCGCAGCTAGTTGCTAGGTGAATTGGAAAAGCAGTGCGTATATTTTTGAAGCTACAAAGCATTAGTTTGCGGTCGCCAGTCGCCTACCCGGGACATTCGCCCACCGCGCCGCTACCTCCTCAGCCGAAGCTCACTTTACGCGAACCTCTGCCCACATTTCGTAGCTTGTAACGGCTTTTTGCTTGTTGTACTCCGCAAAAATAAACGTTTATATTGTTAAAGTCCTGAACAAAATTTACCTTTGAAGCATCCAAGTTTTATTACCCACTAGTACTATTTCAAAGAGCACATTAACATTTATGTCATGGAGCTGTAAAAATAACGACTAAATAAATGTTGGTTTATTTTTAAATATAACTTTTTTCGCGGTTTACATCTCGTCTAGCTTTTTTAAGATGTTAACATGCTGAAAAAAAGTCGACAAGCGTTAATGATTTTACTTGGAACTCGGTGACTATAATGTTGCGCTGTGTTTCACTACGTTTGCAAATTCTGCAATAATTATGTCTAGACAAGCTTTATTGCGCCATAAAGCTGGAAAAGTGGTGGAATTTCCAGAAAATGGTCAAGAGCATACGATGCCGGCACGTGCGGCTTAAAAAATGAGCTTAGTAACGGATAACTGAGTCACTGGAACTAGTGCATATATGTATGTACATTGCTTTATGCTTGACTAGTGTATCTGATAGTAATTCAAAAGGGTACCGTTTAGAGCTAACACGTGTTACTTTTTCACGTAATTAAAGAGTAAGGGAGAACAAAAAGGAAGATGGTCATTAATCATCCGTTCGCCGTCAGCGAAGAGCCCAACTTGTCAGATACAGCCCACATTAAGAGCGAGCGAATGTTTGTTTACAAAAAAAGATAGTTTCACATGTGCCAGATACTATTGTGAATGATTACCCAAAGAAATTCCAATTACACGCTCCCATTCATACGTCTGAAGGTCCTAATGAATGAACAGGTGCAAAAACCACAATATTGATTTGATTCAGCTATAATAAATGAAGATAGCTCTAGGTCACACGGCTATAATTGTGATTCGTTTTGTTATAATAAAAGACAAAAAAATTGCATAACTTGTTACCTAACTAATTATGGTAAAGATGAAAGAAGTGGAATACACATGTAAATGATATTTACGGAGTCACATTCTTGGTAATCTTGCTTCTTTATAGTAGAGATTACACATACTTATAACCTAGGATTATTCTTTCATTGATTAGCTTCAAAAAAGTCTCAAACTTGGCACGGGTGCATGATTACACATTAGTGCCATTTTAGTAAGAAACTTTTTTTTTAACACCAGCCATTCCTTACTTCCTGATAATGTAGTTTTTATAAAAGATCATTTTCAAAATCGGCAGTTTTAGAGGTTCTTAGTAAACATTGTCTGTAGACAATTAAAAAAACTTGAGGAGTCATCTTTTCCTTGAAAATACTCTACTGAAATCTGATGAAACTGTGCAAAACGGCGCTGCGTCATGCGAGTAAAGCAAGCATAAAACAGCTAGCTTGCAATAAGAACACTTGCAATACTTTTATGAAACTACATAGATAGAAGGCGGCCTACCAACACAATATATCTTCCAAGCTTGCGAATACATGACTGTAATGTATTTAATTAACTCTGTGTCGTAAGCCTTGTTACGCATATTTAGGCACAATCAGAGTATGGCGGCTAGGTCGACCAGACCATACGCATTACTTCAAAGAATACCTTAGAAGTTACTCGATGCAGTAGCCGACGGCAACAATTTATATCTACACTGTAACATTATATCACAAGGAAATCCCTAGCTGAAATTGCAGTGGCTGTTGGACCTTACGAAACTAGGAAGGATAAGGAACCTAGGCCTATAGACAAGTAGTAGCTTAACCAGGGAAATTCGTTTCGGAATAGTGTTTGTGATTGGATGAGGAATAGTCCTCTGAAATTTCCATAGCCAATCACAAACTTGCGTTCACTAATTAGTGAATAATTGCATTTATTAATCTGTCATTTATTAGTGCTGTTCTTTAGGAAGCCATTCCTTTTATGCGTCATGAAATGCATTTAGACATTCCCAGGGCCCTGGGTTCGGAACACCTAGAATATGCACACTTCTTTCAAGCCCGTTGACATCGTGCAGATGCTAGGTCCTTATAATTCAAATGGTTTTTTTTGAAAAGGATAATCTACAGTGTGGCTTTTCATATGTTAAGTCGTTTTTACACAAGTGCAGATAATTCAGTTGTCACGCGTATTTAGGCACAGCCAGGCGCTAACGCGGTCCAAGAGCCTGCGCACGGCAGAAACTTCGAGAAATGCGAATTTTACTAGACCACACACATAGAAAGCGAGGTCTACTGTCTGTGATAAAAACAAGCGTAAGCCTGTTTTTAACTTTTAACGCTTCTTAAAATATATAGAAACATCGATGTTTTCAATCGATATAACCTGAGTTCACAGAATTTGATATCTGATGCCTTAACGGTAATGCAGCGACGAATGAAGAGCATTGCACTGCCTTTGGACACGCGAGGTACTTAGGTATACTAACGCTATCTATCTTGATATATAATAATAAATATAAATAATAAATAAATATGCGCCAGACAACACACCTCTTGTAATGGTCTCGAAGTAGGGATTAATATCCCTGTGTTACGAGGTACCACACAAGGAAAATAAGCTAGGGGCATCTCCCAGCACACCCAGACCCGAGTCAATTCAGGAAAGATCGTTTCCTAAATTGACCCGACCGGGAATCGAACCCGGGACACTACGGAAATCGAGGCGAGAAACCGTGCTACAGCGCACTACGCCAACCGTGTCGTCAAATATGTCTGTGTACCAGACGTTACGCTAACTTCTTGCGCATTGTCAGTAGCAACAGTATTGCTTTCTGGTCACCTGGAGCTATATCACCTTTCCACTACTACAGCAATGGTTATAAACTATGCAGCATTGTACATTATTTTTCCAAGAACGGTAATTTATTGCCATTAACATATCAATTTTTTTTTCTTAAGTACTACTACTAAAGAATTACTGTTTAACAACTCTTACTGTGTTGTTTATTAAAATAAAATTTAAATAAGCTGCTACACATCACAGTGTACAACAATAGAATTTTATTAATAAAAAGCGCTTTTTAAATTTACTTAACGTTGCGAATTACATCAGGTATGGCTCACCTCACTAACTGTCCCGCGTGCCCGACCACCTGCTCGCGTACTTACTTGTCAGTAACCAGAGGGCTACCACAGTAGCCGCTTTTTGGGCAAGTCGGATTTAGCCCGTGTTCTTGCCGACACGAAAGAAGAAGAAGAAGACATCAGGTATCGGAAAAAGTGCACTTATTAAAGTTGTATAATATATTATTTTTTTACCAGGGATAGATCAGACAGAACAGGTCACTAGGATTCTACAAATCAAATCATATTATATATAATATGCAAAAGGGTTGCACAAAAAAGAGCAACACGCTACTGTCGTTACTACTTTGAGTGTAATGAGGATTACATTCAATATAATTTATTTTTTCTGTGCTAATTTTATGTTAATACATATAAAAGAGCGTCGTGGCATAGTGGTTAAGCACTCCAACTCAGATGGCGGACGGTGTGGTCCCGAGTTCAAATCTGGCCAGAACCAAAAACTTTGTGATCGTTGTTTAATTTCCGACTAACTTTCCGGTGATGGAAAACATCATTAAAAAACCAAATCAACCCGGATAGCGGCGGAAGGCTCACCACCTATTTGGGTTCCAATACCATGGTGAAAAGTGGGCTTCTGAGTGTTCCGTTCACCATGACGGCAACAGTCACTTGCCTCTGACTACCCCGTTTGGGATAAAGTCGTGTTGGTAGTACAGTGTGCCTTGGCTACGGCCTCTGATCATAGTGTACAATAAAAACATGTGCCTACTCGTAAGTCTAAACATTCTATAGAAGTCCCGCTCATAACTCCAAAATTGGTAACGGTTCCTTGCCTTTTTACTTCACCTGTCTACCTAAAACCGCTTGTTAAAGTCTTAATTAAATCAGAGTTAACTGGGGTCGTTGAGCATTAACAACGGTTACGCATATTTAGGCACAGTAAGAGGCTATCGCGGAGGTGGCATTGCTCGGAACAAGTAGCTACTTCTTGAGCTGTCCGCTTGCCGAAGTAATGTACCATGCGACTTTGAACCGGCCAAAGGTTCAAGTTACGAGATTACAGATCATTTTACATACAAATAAAACAAAAATTAAATCTCTATTTTGTGTTGTATTTCCTAATCTGCTGAATTTATTATAAAGCAATAATTTATGGCAAAACTTACATGGTAAATAAAAAGCTACAACTTTCTAATCTACCTAATATTGGAATTTATACTCATCAATACTTTGATGTCTAGCACAAGATGTGTTATTTGAGCTTCTTAAACGAGTACAACGCATGTCAGATAGTACACCGACACTAATTCAACATTTTACCAAAATAGGGTTTGTGTCTACGAAAGGGAACTCTAAAAACGGTTCTCCAATCAAACCTAATTACACGAATAAATATCATAGTTTATTTTTGTAATTGGTTAATTATATGACGACCAAGCAATATTTAACCTCACAGTTTTACTTGAATGTCCACACCCAGGAAGTTGTAAGTGTATCATCTGCCTGGTGCGACAGTAATTATGTTAATGAGAAATATGTAGACCGGTTATGATAACTATTAAATTACAGTAAACCCTGAATAAAACATTTTATGTTATTGATAGTATAATTTGTTTAAATTTTAATGTTATGGCATTTAATTATGCCTACAAAGTCTTCAAGGGATTCGGACGACTAAGATGACAAGAAACTCATGTAACTGTCTAATAAAAACGTCAAAGACTTGCTGTTAATGACAATTTATACGTTGTTGGCTAATTTAGAAATAGACTTTGCCAATTAAATTAATTATGAGTAATATTAGCAATGATAGGAATAATAAAAACGCTTGACGCTTATAATTTAGACCGCGGATGCAAAGGTCATGGGACAAGCGGGCTTTGTCTCTAGCCTACTAAAAGAAATAACTCTTGCTTCGCCTCTAATTGATACTGCTAGTGCATTGTAAGTATCGTCATTATATAAACGAGCTTATGCAATATTCATCCGACTATTGTCTTCCTCCTTTATACATACAGGTGTGTAATCATTTCAGGTCCAGTATTGAATAATTAAAACCAAGCTCTGGCTAGGGGATTATCTTGGCTTATCCAACGTATAACAAAGTAAGACAAGTATTTTATTACGAGTACTCTAAAACCCTTTAACTGTAGAAAATGATAGTTTAGAGATAGACATGACTTGCCATTCAGGTCGAATACCATTATGCCATTGATTACTTTCAATTTAAAGAAACATTGCCAGTGCAATCCTGCAGAAGGTTGCAGTTAAGGTTATTCTCGCTAAACTTTCTCGTAATTCGAAAGCGGCCCGATTCCCTAAGGCTAAAGGGGGCATTATAGAAGGTGAAAAAAGTGAAAAAGGCATTCGAACAGGAGCAGAGCGTGCTGATGAAGCCGCCATTAGACTAGAGAAGGCGGCTCGGCGTGCAGCGGCCGCGCGCAGCGTGAGAAACGCGGGACGATGCCGCCGCGTGCGCACCCAATTCCCCATGCAAATGCGCCGCGCATCCACCGATCGCTACCGACCCGACCTGCACTACCTACTTTCGTTAACCGCACCGATAATAGAGCTCACTATCGCATTCGACCCCTATAAGAAAGCTAATCGCGCCGCAAATGCACTTTCAATGCATTATTGGCGACATTAGAAAGGGACTAGTCCAACTCCAGCTTTTTACTGCGCATCACAACAATGGGGTTTAATAACGACAACCGACTGCTCGTTACCAACCGCCGATCTCATGTCGCGAGAAATCGCCTCCCTATTATTGTCCAATGCAGCGTAAGTGCGAAATAAGAGCAAAAATTTGCGAACAGGGTCTTTTTATCTGAATACAGAGCCACATAACACGTATAATGGGAGCTGTCGGCGAGAAAGGCATTCCAGTAGTCGGTAAACGTTCTTAAATTCTGTTCGCGTTACTTTAATTATTTCATTTCGCTTGATCCTTTGATCGCAAGATAAATACCGTTAAAACAATGAGATCGGAATTCGTTAATACGTTCGAGAAGGTTAGGGCGAGGGGTCTCGATGTACGTTGATCTAACATCGTCAGTGCGGATGACAGAAGACAGGAGATGAGCGGTAAACGACGCGGCGCAGATTGAATCCGACAGTTGGGATGATATTGTTGGAATTACAAGCGTTTAATCAGGGAGAATGCTCGCGCGTCGCACCGCTCGGGCCGCGCCGTCGGCCCCGACAATGGCGGCGCTGTCACGGCGAACGTTGAATCCAGTGCCTGATCACGACCGCGACATCGGAAATCAATAATCGGATGATTTAGCCACCGCGCCGCGTGCGAACCTGATTAGACACGATAATCGCATCTCCGGACGAGAAGCTACAGGCCGATAGGTTATCGTCTCTCGGAACATCATAACTACGACTGCATTATTTTTACGGTCATCAGCTAACGGAACGACACATATTTTTCATCGATATCCATCTTATGGAATCGCGCACGACTACTGCGATTTACAGTAACATATTCGATATCTGTTGCAATAAGTCCGTTTTTACTGCCAGCTGCACCTGTGGGTTAGTAATAAGGATATGTAATACAACACTGAGAATCGCGAGACAGACATTGGCAGATTCGATCTAATCTGGTCGATGAAATGGTATGAGTGTAAACGGTAGCGGTCGGTTATGCTCTTTACTAGCGAGACTTGATCTAGACAGAGATCAAAATCTAGGCAAACGTAAACAAGAACTTTGAAATAATTACAATCTGAAGAACTTTAGCGATCACCTGCTATACAAACTGAGCTTTCTAGATGGTTTATTTATTGTTAAAAAAAATAGTATACCTAATAGCTCCTATTAAATAATACAAAAACAAAGTGTGAAAAATACATAATTTGGGAAGCTCTCTCACACACCTCTCCCTCACTCTTCACACTATGGTTGGGTCTAATAGATTGCCTTTAGAAATTAAGTATTTAGGCATTGCTTGTCCTTGTTTGTGTTATAAAGAATTAACGAATAAATAATATTGAACGTGAGTGTTTGAATGACGTAGCTTTCCTGGGTAAGTTTGAAATAGTAATGTTACGTGGTTTCTCATTGAGACAATGTTTCAACACTGGTTTGTTGCTTTTGACAAGTTTTTCAGACGTTTTGAAGACGTTATGTATGGGGAGTATAACTCGTATGATGTAAATGTGTCTTTGTGTTTTACTTAATTTTCCTTAAAAGTCGCCTGGTAATTATGATTCATAGTAGATAACAAAACACAGGTCAAAATATTAATCGTGTCTCTTAAAAAATATTCGACTATGTCACAAAAGCTATGGTGCAGCAGTAATTTGATCTACACTACCTTATATCCTGCGAAACACGTCATGTCACTTCTGCCATCAAAAAAAACCGTGTTATTATCATTGGAAATCTTGCCATTTACCTAACAATATTTATTTTGAGGTTTTATGGGTTCTTTTTCATTTAGCAAAACAGCGCACAGAACATCAGAATTCTGCTCAACATAATGTATTGGTGGTAAGTATAATAAAAATGGTTCAATACGAGCAAACATAGGTTTATATTTATATCTGTAGACATTGCGTTTATAGGTTTCTATGATCCGAAAGCATCCACGTATCACGATACCGCGATGCGCCGTCCGCAACTCATCATTTACTTAATACCACAACGAAATTGCGCTTGGTACTCGTACTTGGGAACAAAGCCTAATTACATTTCGTGAGGTATCAATGAGCGGTGCAATTACGTCAGTGGGTATGTAATCGGTGCTCGGGCGCATTTCCCTGGTGTTCCGCTGTATCTAGAATAATCTGCCATTACCATGATTTATATCGGAGTGATCGCTGCCTGGGAGGGTTAATGACAGGCCGGGCCAGCACATATGGTCCAGTGTAATGAGAGCGGACCGCGGATCGAGCCACCCCGGAGCGATATGCTTTCGCGCAGACAGCTGGGGTGCGAACGGCACACGCGGGCTCAAATTTAGCTAGAGCTACGACTGCATATCTTTCACACAACTTCATTCTTCACAAAATTTCCCCAATGAGAGAAAAGGGTTTTGATTGTGGATTTTTAAGTCCTGTAATTGATGATTCACATGCACATTGTCTACAAAATATTTAAATAATATTATTATTATTATAATGTATTTCATACAATTGTATTAGAGGGATATGGGTAACGTTAGCGTCATTTTTGAAATTTCGCGGCTACTCACCAAACCTTATCAATATCATAGAACATATCGAGGGTAACAAAATTTTTATTGAGCGCATATAGCTAAAATATATCAGAGCTGATATATTAGGTATTGTATTTTTAATTAACTGCTCGATTGAACTTGACCCATACCAAGGAAAAGGTAAAAAAGCGGCATTATTGATAATCCTTATAAACATGCGACGCAATTAGCATTCAATGGCCATTTACAATATTAGGCCATTATGGTTCATGTATTGTGGGTAAAAAGACTTACAGGTGTTTTTCCCATTTCATGTCTCTAATGTCGACGGTTAGAAACCAATATCTCCTATTTACATATAGACTATTAAAAGATGTCTGTTTGATGTCATTGGCGTTAAGCTCGGTTTTCGTGATAGCTTGTGTTCCAGTTCCTAATGCCAAATACTTAACATTTATTTATATATAGACAACATTACAACCATGGATATCTAACTTGAAGTATTTCTGGATGTACTTTTGTTAGAAAAATATACTCAACAGGTACACCTTTAGAAGAAAACCTTCATCTCCTACTTCTGCATCCTTTTTAATAGCTGTTACGTGAGATTAGCTCCATAAAGTAAAATTTCAGAACTACGATTTTAGTAAAACTAAGGCAAAAAATCATACTAAAATCATATCTCGTCTCCGATATCAGTTAGAACAATTCTGACTACTCAGATATGTTTCTTTCTTAGGGTGCTATAAAACAGTGGTAAAATTATTGCTGGCCACTAATAAAAAAAATTACGCCGAGTGTCCATACAAAGTTACTCAAACCCCTTTTAGTGTGAGGACATTTTTTTTAATATAATATATTATCAGAAGATATCAAGCAACAGACAATAAAAAGACAAAAACATCCATGTACGCGAATAAGGTTAGGTCGACCACAACACAATTTTTTGGAGCTAGTGCCAAGCTTCGTTACCTAACCTACTATCCTGCATTAGTGAAATTCGGCTTTGCACCGACTTGAATAAAACTCTATTAAAGATAACTTTATTGAAATCGGGTGCCGAATTGTAATATTGCAATACACTAAAAAACATATAGATGAACTCGGAACCTATTTCTTTTTTAAAGTTGTAACCACCTTCTAAAAATTTACAACATGTTGCTGGCCAAAATTAGGGTTTGACTTCAGTTTTAGATGATGAGTTTGATCAAGCATACTCATCATCTAAACTTCTAAAGCGTTATCATATCTTTTGAGAGATATAAAATGTTAAAAATATATATATGTGGTCCCTGGCATCATCATTAGGTACATGTTCGCCTTCATTATATTACATAGTTTAACTTTTTTCAATAGGGCGCAAGTGTAAACGACAAATATATACAAGTAATAAAAGTCTACTTCTAATCCACTTCCAAAAGAAGAACCAAGTACTTTGTTTATATCATGTTATTAAAACTGAATATGCCCAATCATTGTAACGCTGATGATCACACTGATGGGCTACGATAAGACAAACATCATTAACGAGACAAAACAAGGCAGCATCCAAGACAGGCGTCGCACGTCAAACTATAACGGGTAAGCAGGTAAATGACATTGATAGAGGCAATATACCTAACAGTATTATTAGCCAAGTCAATATTGAAAAACACCTTTAATTAATAATTTAATTACATCAATATTGATTTGCATAAAACTTATACAACCTTTTAGCGAGAATCTCGCCACAGCTAATTACCAAACGGAAATTAACTTTTTTAAAATTTTATTTGATTTATTTATCAAACGTATTTCGTCGGAGAGCGTCGTGGCCTAGTGGTTAAGCTCTCCAGCTCAGAACCCGTGTGGTCCCTAGTTAGAATCTTTGTATTCATTGTTAAAATTTGGGACCAATCCCATAATTCTTCTGGATGATGGAAAACATCGATAAACCCGGATAGCGGCGGAAGGTGCAACACCTACAACGTTGGGTTCTAACCCAAGCATAGATCCGTTCACCATGACGGCAACAATCAATTGCCTCTGACTACCCCGTTTGGGATATAGTCGTGATTGTATGCTATGTTATGTTAATTTATTCATCAAACAGCATAGCTGTTCGCTGTTGCATAGTTGGCATGGCTCAATAAAACACAGCAGAAGTACCTATGACTTTGTACAGAATTTATAGCATCCAGAAAACCATCATCGCATCGTTGAAATAATTACAGTTGTAACTAGACATATTTAAAAATTTAATCCCGTAGGCTATCTCCAAGACATTCAATTATTCAATTAATTGTAATTTGAAACAGTTACCTCTATTCCCTGCAATTCATCACCATTAAGATTGTGCATTGTGTGGACATTTTCAAAACGAGTGAAAAAAGTTTGAGTTCTAAATTGCGGGATGTCTAGTGGCGTATCATTACCACTAGTAATTATCCAATTCGATGGCTGTTAAATGTATGTAATTTTCGAACAAGCAGCTCGACAACGGTTCGTATAATAAACTAAAATAATGAGAGCTCTTGCGGTGCAACACTTTAGGCGATTGTTGCCGCCTCACACGAATCTCAACTTACAATACACACTATTAGCGTAGCAGGAGAGGGAAAACTAATAAACAACGAGTCGCAGAGAGCACAATGATTTAATAAAAATACTCATAATTTATTAAATACGTAGGTATCTCGACGTGAGACTGAGAGCAGTCCAGGGGAAGTTCTCTCAACTGTCACACTTAATCACTATGTTCATTGCACAATTAGTCGGCATACTGTCACTTTGGCCAGGAATTACGGCACGAGCAGTTTGACAGTCAGCCATTAAATAAACTTGCTATGATCCCGCTTAATCCTCTGATGTTCTCGGACAGGTGAGCTCATAAGGTTACATTTTAATAGTCGGCTAGCTTATATGGGATCAGAAGACGCAGTTACAATTTACGATTAGATAATGGTAAATATTAGGCAGTGAAATGCGAATCGTACAATCGCTACGAACACGAAACCATGAAATTACGGCCTCTCAAGGTGCGTATATGTGCTCAATTACCATAATTTATTTCAATTTGTTCTTTTATAATTTTAGGCATGAGCCGGTTCCAATTGGCATGATAAATGTGATGATAAGTGTCTTCTCTAATTTGTGGTTACCTCTTTTGATGGGTAAAAACAAGTCATATTTACAGTTATGAGATAAATAAAAGTAAAATTTTATAGACCAAGATAAAAGGACATAAATAAAACATTAATAGGTAGCGCCGACAGTCCTACTAGTTTTCAAGGTGACGGTAATTTGGATTATGAGACAGAATGAACCAGCTTAAAGTTTATAGCGGCGCCTGGGAACTCGGCGACCTGTGCAGCTTATTCAACATCGGTAACCGTGCCTATGTGTCGGGTACCGTATAACGCCAAAATGAGCTCGCTCCATGTCAAAGAGTTACTATGGTATACTTGTAAATCATGAGGCGCCACTGGACCTGACCGGCAGGGCTAACGCTGACGAGCGGAGCGATAAACAAGGACTTAATCTCCGATCAGACGATAGCTAGGACATTACGGGCTAACCGTTTCGCACGCGTGCCGTTGCGTGAATACAGCATTTGGTGCCGGGAATGATTCAATGATAACTGGGATACTTTTGTTTTATCGAGATCAACTGTATAATAATTATAGGTTTTTTGCACGACACGATATTGTTCGCGACTTTCTAGACTTTTTTATCTGCGTCCCAGACAAATGTTATTACATTCTGACGACAAAACAAAAGACTTTAATCTATACTATAGGGTATTTGATGTTATTAACATGAAAAGACAGCAAAACAAATGAAGTGTTTTTTTAATGAACTCAAAACAGAACCATAAAAAAAATTTAGTTATCCGCCCAGTATAATTTTTTCTGAATGCAGTTATGAGATCTCAGAAAATAACCGACGATATGATTATTACCACATTTTAAACATACATTTACAAATAAAAACGCACTCTCAAAATGTCTACTAAAGAATGGCAGTCAAGTCAAGGAAATATAAAAGGATAGCTAGGGCTGATTCTGTCTCCTGTAGCCATTTGCTTTTGAAAGGTATTCTGCGATGAAACCACCTGAACTGTACATTTAAATATTCTTTTTCTCTCTAAAGATTATTTATTATATCTTTATATTCAAAGACAATTTCAGTTACCACATACTCGTAGTTCCGCGAGAGCTTTCGCTATCGCTCCTTCCGTTACCCACATTACCGGGCGACACGCGCGGCAGCCTTAAAAGGAGTACTTAGGATGCGCGTAATAGGGCCCGCGCGAACGCATTAGGGAGTCCGTGACGCATGCCGATGAGCATCGGTCATTCAGCTGACTGCTGACTGCCCGTCGGATGCGGACCCACGTCCGATGCTCGCAATTAATTACGGCAACAGTGTAATTGCTCCTTTATGGCACCACATTGTTACATGTGTGCATGTTTATTATGAGAACGAGTTGAGGCGGATAGTTTTATTGCTGTTATTAAAATTTGTCTGTCAGTTTGTTACGTTTTCACGCCTTAAGTGGTGATATAAATTTTATGTATTGTTTAGAAATAGCAAAACAGGAAGCAAGCATTCGATAAACATGGTGATTAGGTCAATACCTAGATTTCAATGAGGGACGCCCATCAGTATGGTAGTTAAAAAGTTACAAGGGCTATTAACTACTTTTAACTGTGGATAGTGATTGACCTTTAGATAAAGCTATTCAGTAGGGGAAATAAGGGATGAATTGTTGTACTTACGGAAACATATTAAGCTTTACATGTCACCTAATAATGCACACACAGAGCTATTTTGCAATTGTTTTGTAAAGACTAACAAATCGAAACCTTATGTTTAGGTTTCTTCTAAAAAATATTTTTATAGTTTCTTGAAAATTACCCCTCAGGAGAAAAATAAAAGAAAAAGGGGAAAACAAATTATGTAATATTGTAACGTCCAACAGATGTAAAAATGAATAATCCTCAAAATCAACCCGTACCAAGTGTAATCTAGCTCACACGGACGAAGTCTCGGGCAAAAGCTAGTGTCTTATGACGGAGCCGGTGACGCGAGCTGACAAGCGTGGACGATAATCGCAACTGTCAATCCACTGTCTTCACAGATACTTTTTAGTTACAGTGCATGAACCACTGACTGTATGTAACATAATATTGTCATTGTTAACCGCCGGCCGACTATAAAGTTGATTTAATCTTTCATCTTTTTCTGCTAGGCTAAGCTAAATGTCTAATTGATTCAAAAGAAAAAACTTCGAGGCAAGAGAGATTGTTCGATAAAAGTGTGAAGCTATTTTTGTACCACTTATAGTCTGGTTGTTTTATGAAACGTAAACTATTATATTTAACACGAACAGAAAACGAGACGACTAAACTTTTTATACAATAAAACTTAGTTATATTTTTATGGCTACATCTAGCAAGTTATTATTATATTATTATATTATTCTTTTTGGATTCACTTCAGCCCGTTTTATTACGTGTCTAATAAATGTGTTTATGTATTTAAGTAATTTAATCATATATTTTTATTACCTAATATTTGCTATTTTATTATAATTTCAATCGCCGTTCCTTCTAACATACTTTCCTGTTTTTAGTTTTAAATAGATTTGAACGCTTCAAACACAGCTGCGGAAGTTTTCATATACGGTATGATCCAAGAAAAAATTATTTCTAGCTCTTAAGATTAGTGAAAAAATATATAAAAAATATTTATAGAGAAAGGAAAAAAAGAGCGAAAAAATCATGTATCCGGACCCCATCTAGAAATTCTTCACCGACCCCAACTCTAATCCGCCGCGATCAAAACTAGACAGGCTATTTTATATCGGCACCTTAGCGTATATTGCTATCGATTTAGTATAAAATACTTTACGAGGCCTATGCCGGCGCGACTAGGTGTGCAAAAGAACAAAGTGTTATAGTCACGCATTGATTAGCCCACATCGCCGTTTCATTATTCAATGAGGCGCCAGTAATAACCGCGGCTGTGGGACGGCTCTATTGACACAATAAGGGACGACTTTACGAACTGGGTTGATGCTAAATACGAACATTAAATGTGTAATTAAAAAAAATATATATATATATCCCTGGACATTATTCCACACAGCGCCATCTAGCCCCAAAGTAAGCTAATTAAAGCTTGTGTTATGGGATACTAGACAACGGATAAACATACTTAAATACATTTTCTTTTGTAAATACATACTTATTATACATAGGAGACACCCAGACCAGTACAAACAGACATGTTCATGCACACAAATGTTTGTACTGTGCGGGGATCGAACCCGCGACCTCTGGTGTAGTAGCCAACTTCTTAACCACTACACCAAGTCGGTCGTCGAACGTCGAACGTCGTCGTAATTACGAAGAATATTGGGTTTAGGGCATGTTTGGAATACAAGTTGACTGCATGGTTGGCGCGAAATGGATAAAGTCTTGCCTAAAGCGCCATAAAACAAAAGAAATAACTTCAAATGAAATTGTACAAAGGAGCTATGTGAACCATTTAAGGTAGTTAAATTGTATTAGAATGTGAAATACAAAGTGTTTTTGCATTTTGGCAGGTAGTTAAGATCAAATACGATAAAAATATTTATTGCACACTATACGAAGTAATATAAAGACCGTACCGTGAGTGTCGTTACAATTTGTATGGTCAACCAACAGTAATCAGATTACGGACAAAATACAATTAGGGAAAAGATATTAAGAAAAGTGCATACTTACCAAAGACGTTGATCTATTACATATTTTTTTCACTTGTTCATCATTATACACAGTAGATAATCATAAATTAAAAATGCGACGACATCGCATCTATTAAATACATCGTGTTAATCTATTAAAAATTTGTGCCTAATAACTTCTTACAAGAGTCTAACGTGTAAAAATTATTAGATAATTACGGAATAACTAGATTGTTAATAAGCATCATTTACATGTCTGAGTGGATTGCGTTCAGTAACGAGGGCCGGCGCTGTCTGAGCCTTAAATAGAGTCAAGACATACTCACCAAGTAACCCACTAAGCCCTCGGGACGTCTGTGAATATACTCATAAAAATTCATGTAAATTCTTCTATCAACGTTTCGTAAAACGAAACGCAATAAATGTTTGCTTTTATGGCGACTACTTTATTACAAAGTTAATAGTCAAGCGAATAAATAGACACTCCGGTTTTGGGATTATTGAAAAATACTCTTTTATTAGATTGCTGTTATTTTCATATCATTTTCTAACTTTTTACCACCAGGTAAACGAGTGAGTTACTTTATTTTAATTAACTAAAATAATAGCAGCACTTACGCATTATCTGAATAGTATATTGCAGATCATTTATTTTTTCACAAAAAGGATGCTTTAGATAACAGTATTATTAAATATTTACTCAATATGATAATCGTCCGTCCTAGATATTGGTAGATAGAAACGAAAATGTACAAATTTTATTATATTTTTGCATTAAAATATATCTTGTGAGATAGGCTGTAGTATGACCGACCGTATCCAATTGACTAGACCATCATGTAGAGCGGATCTGGTTAAGAGCACGTCTAATGTAACAGAGTAATTCTGAAAAGCGCTTAAGCTGCATTTACTTTAATCTTATCACCAGTGTAGGTATATTATTCGACATTCTTATGCGTACACTTTTACACCACTTTTAGAGATAATATTATGCTAATGTCCGTGAATGGACGCTGTAACGTTGCAGTCTACGCACAAAAATAGTTCAGCTACAGTTCAATTTACATCCATTTACCGACCCACTGAAAAAAGGTTACAAACAAAAAAGTTTTGAAAAGCATAAGTACTAAATTAACTTTGATAGGGATCGGTAAAGAGGCAGTAGTTCCAGTAGATAGGTAGTGATCGGCGACGATGTAAGTGTGAAGTTTATTTAATTGGACATAAATTCGCGTTCCGAATATCAACAACATAGTTATGTACAATTAGGGATTTTCTAACACGGCGCGGTCTCCTTAAGGGTCCTCCTCATTAGGCGGGAACACGGTCTCCTGCAGGCCGCCCTACTAAATATTCATCAGCCAGCGAATTGTAAATAACAATCGCCTTTATTGCACATTTAAATATTGAACACCATAAAAATTTATTGTACGTACACCGTAACATTGTAATTAAATCGATCCGGTCGACCTTGAGCGTCTAACTGCACATGCAAAATGAAAAATCGAGCAGCATTTTAAAATACATCGTTCTAAAAAAGGTTCTGTTATTAATACACTTAGTGGAACGCACGAAGGTATTTTCATTCAGTCGTAAATAAAAATGGAACGAGTGTGAGTAAACTTGTCCCGTAGCAGCAATGCGAGGGCTGCATCGTTGGTGCGATTTATCACTGCGCCAATCGGCGGGGCTGCGGGCGGCGTTAGAACGGGACAGAAACACGTTTGCGGGTTAGAGTGAAAGAGAAAAGGTGATGAGGGTTCTTTGATCGGGCGGCAAGGACGACGCGCAAGGCCGCTCCGAGTCGTTTGCCCCCTTCGCTTATTTAACTATCGAACCCCATTTCAGCAGTCTAAATTTCAACCAATCACATTACCTGAATAAAAGAACGTGGGATTGATTGACAAATGAGAATGTTTAACGTCGAATATCCATCATACCTATTTCCGAGCTCGAGCTACGAGTGATGTCGTAGATACTAGGGTGCAATGGCCGCTACGAGTTTTTATTTAGCAATTTAAGATGGCGCCAATGTAACGACTTTGGTTCTGAATTGCTGATCGGAAAGTATGCTTACTCTGTTGTTGAGCGTTAGAATAGCGACTTAAATAATGGTATAACAATTATGTCTTCAAGGCTTGTCTTCAAGGTGAGGATGGCCAGCCCAGTGATTCGTTTGAATAATAATATAGAATCGTGCGCAAATTTCTCTCCTTAGAATGAGAATTTAAAAGCTTTTTCGTTGTGCTCACAAGCCTGCGTTAAATGCTTAAATCCCCATAAAATGGGAGATTTATTAAAAAACTAATATAATAATAATAATATATCATTTATTTCGAACCAATAATCCATATTAACAAATTATAATGTTAGTAACAATTGTTGCTGAAATTAAGTTAGTTTACTAACCTAACTTAACTTAAAATTATTTTTTGGCACCTAGACCGGCATGTGACACGTGCCTCGCCACCCAATGCCTGAGCAAGGGGCTGTCGTCCCTCATACCGATGGTGTTCAGTAAGCCACAGCAGCCGCCGCGGACCCGGCGCATCAGAGAACTGACTCTCTTGCGCATTATCGCATGAAAGTCGTCCACGCGAGCTTCCGTGAACATTCCTGACGCACTACAGTACCGCGGCAGTCCCATCAGCATCCTGAACCCATGATTATACTGTACTGACATGAATGACTGGGCCTCACGACCGCTTTCCATCGGGTGTCCAAAAAAATGTACCTACTAGGTGCTAAATATGTTAATACAATTACATGAGTGGTTTTTATGCGAAAATATAAGTAAGATTTATTTCGTTGCAAAACGAATCAGGTCGTTGCTCGGAGTAAATTTAAAACCAGAGTCGATGTTTGCCGTCAACATCATTCGCCGTAGATATTTTTATACTAATTAATTGCTCATGTTTTTGAGTGGTAAAATTGTACCGAGTGTAACTGACACAACCCGTTTACACCGGATGCTCTATGTATCGCTCGGTTATAGTCACACGGCGTGAAAATAGTTAAAAGGTAAAAGATTCTTAAAATGAATTTGTTTGAATCGTAAATTACACAAAAATATAGCAGTTTACAGAGGGGAGGAGGTAGCACGGAGGTACCCTTTTTTAAGTCAAATTTAAGTTTAATGTAATCACGAATAATAAATGTTGATAGTATTTTAGGAATGAAAATAATTACATCGTGTGAATCTTCAATTTCAAATCATTTATTGCTCATAGGTTTGGTATATCTATAAAGAGCTTACAACAAAATCCTATAATATATTGTAAGTTAGCATTTAAGTCGTAGATATAGGGAAAGTACCTAATTTAAGTTTGATTTTATTTCAATAGGACTCACGAATCAATAAGTCTAAAAAGTATTCTCAAAAGAAGTTTCGACATCTGGAATAACAGATTTTTAGCAGGTAAATACCGAAGATATTAGGAAGGTTGGTACCATCTTTTAGTCTAACTAATCTTAGTCCAATAAGTAGTCTCGATTAATTTTGAGTCGCAAATATAGAAAACAAAAGCCGCGTCTGTATCGAGGTTGTAGTAAATGTGCCGTTAGCAATAAAACAAAAGTGGGTGCGAATCTGCTCGTTCGCAATCGGCATAGCTGCTGGCGGCTACGGGTGGCATCTAAATAAACTCTAGGTGCTGGTCCATAAATCCGGCGAGGTAGCATAGCTCTCGGCGCCTAATATAAATTGGTTCGATTACACAATGACAAGATTACACGCACTACCGGTGCGCCGACGCACCATCTACCCGAGATTCTCCCGTCGAAGGCGCGATTAGCACTCGCCCGCGCGACTGTCCGGTAGCGTAAAAGCAAGCCCTTTTAGTTTTTACACCGATAAGCAAATTGTCGTTTAATAACGCCGAAGAGCATCTTAAACGTTTAAGTTTAAACAGCCTGTGTAGAATAAAATTAAGCAAAAACTCCCGACTTCCACTGTAGGGAAAAAGATGTCGTAAAGTAGTCTGTTAGACATTTCAATAGATAATAAAGTTATTAAGTGTTATTATCAAAGGAAAGTGATATTTTCCTTTAGGCTGAAGGATGTAACAGAATTACTAAAGACTATTGTTTATTTAATGAATTACTTATGTCTAAGTAAATTCGTTTTGGTATGTTAATCATATGGTAACTGCTTATTCGATCTGTTTTAGTGTTTTTCAAATACTCACGCGTATGATAGCAAGTTATTTTGCGAATGAGGTGACGTTTGCTCACATTGCATTAATCTAATTAGCTTATTAGACCGCATTTCAATGATTCGTGGTCTACGATGTACGAGTGAGATCTCGTATCTGACGCACATTGAAGTCACCCGGCACAGATTTCTAACGTTGATGTTTGCACCTGCCCGCGTCGACGGCAGCGATGCGACGCGCGACTGCGGAGCGACAGCGGCGCGGCACAGACGTCGCATAACATCGCAAGTACCCAACAGTGACACAAAACGAACACGACTCCCGGTGACTCACCGCACTCACGCGCAATGGACCCGCTTTTTATCATCCATCTTGATTTATAAATTCATATCGTTTAGCAATAATTGGACGCCTTACTCAGACCCTCATATTATCCCCAGACAAGCTATCATCAAGGTACGCTTTGTTTTAATAACTAGTACTGAACTGTTACACAAAAAGACGCACTACAGTTGCCCATATTTATTGCGTCGCCATTGCAACAATGAATAATAATCCAACAGTATAAAGATGCAAAATAAATGTACTAAACCTGTTTAATTAAAATTCAACGGCTAAGCATAAATATGTAGTGCAATCGAGTTTTCAAAAAGATATTGACCCCATCGAGGTGGTTGGCAGATGATCGATGATGGAATTAAAGTTAGCTTAATTGATATGTTAGGTGGCGCTTCGACAAGTATCCGGCTGTTACCAGAGATCGTGACTGGAATCTAGAGCATCAGCAATGAGATGAACTTCACTTTAGTTTCACTAATTCATTCGTTTAAAAGCGCATTGCTGACTAAACATACAGTTCGTGATAGAAATTTAGAATAACATTAAATAGAACGGCATTCTGCTGATCAATACAAGGGCTCAAACGATTATGGTCGGTCGAATAAAACGACTAATGCTAAGTGCATCAACACATACATGACAAATACATTTCTTATGAACCTTATGAAGGAGGCGCCATTAAAACGACAAGCATATCATGATAGAAAACGAATGAGACTCGCAAAGGCGCAAGATATAAATCAAAATGAAGACAAGACATTGAGATCGATGCGAGCAAAAGTGTGGCGCCCGATCGGCAGCCTTCCACTATTCCGTTTTATTATTTTCAATGACGAGTGCCGACTGGGGAAGACGAGACCCTTTTTATTCACGCGCCCCAGTGAGCCATGCAAATGGCGGTTGACGTAACAGCGTGAGGTCGGCGCATGGATTAACGAGCTCCACCAATAAAAATATACAACGCATTTAAAGAAATGTAGCGCGCTCTCGTTACTGGCACCTTTCAGCTCCGCTTCTCAATCCCAATGTGGTAATAAGGCGTTGCATTAAAGGCAGCGGTCGTCCTCAACAATAAGTTTCGTGTCTTTGACCGTGATGATCTCGAGTCCGCAGATAATGGAGGTAATAAAACTTTTTACATGATGAATGACAGGCTTATTTGCATTAGAGATAGTTGTCGGGGTATGAGGGCGTGGGGTGAGATGGCCGATAACGGGCTTCGGCGCCGGAGCAACAAGCTTCTCATTAAGCGGATCAATGCTGGAATCAATCGTTGTGCGAATTTCCATTGGCGAATTAATTCGGCGGGCGCGAGATCGAGTAACGGTGTCGACGTGCCATTGACATTCGTCAGCGGACGCGCCGCGCCGCAGCACGAAGGCCGCGGCGCAGAGCCAAGGAGATTGCCCCCATGAAAATTGAACATGAACTTGCTTGAAAATGACATACATGTATCGCACTTAATAATTTTTAACACCATAACACCTGTTTGTTTCGTTTTCTGTACGTTAGATGTATTTTTTTTCGTAATAAAATATTAAAAAAAAAATACTGCTGCTTTTCTTGTCGGTGATTTTTGGTACAAGAACGACCGTCCGACATCGGTTGTATTTACTTGACGTTTCTATGCTGTGTATTTTTTACCAACACTTTTTTATATCTTTGGTTAAATAGATTTCACATTTGAAAGAACTTTTAGCACGTTAGAATAACCAAAATTATAGTTTTAAAAGAGACGCAATGCGGATGAGATAAGATATAAACATACTTTATTGTACCAACAAACCATAACAACAGTATTACATAGTTTCAGCTCGTAAAATTTAGGCAATTTAGGCTTGCAAGGTGTTCTGTGACTGATGCTTCGTCGTATTAACTGGCAACCCTCGCCAAGCTCATGTTCTGCAATCTCGTTGGTCGGAGCACACGCACTGACCACAGCCTATGCGTTAATTTCGTGCAAATAACCCGCTTCATTATTTCGTTTCTCTCGTTAAAACGCGGCGATGAGGTTGAAATCCAGGTCAGGTCGAGCAGAAATCTTATTACTCTGAAACTAGAAACTAGATTTCTTAGGTCAAACGTTAAACTAACGAGATTAATTTAGTTTTTCAACTCTGATTTATATTGAACTGTGCCTCAGAAAATAAGGACCATTATTATGTGAATGCTTCCCGAGATAAATGTTGATTGCTCATAATATATTTATTGAGTAATTAACCTAGGTGATGAAGTAGTAAGGAATCCAACCAATCCATCCATCCACTTATTTGAGGCATAAATTAAGTAAAATGGAAAGCCTCATTACCTTAGCCTTATAAATTTAGTCCTATACTAATAAACTTTTAGACGCTATGCATGCCTAGCAGTTAATTACCAGTTTAGCACCGGAGGTTGTGGTTCGATCCCCACCCATGACAAACATTTGTGTTTGTTGTGTGTCTGGGTGTTATTATCTATATAAGTATGTATTTAGAAATATTTAAGTATGTTTATCAGTCTCTGACACCCATTGTACAAGCTCTGCTTAGTTTGGGGTCAGATGACCTTGGTGTAAACTGTCTCAGATATTTATTACTACGAGTATTTATTAGTTTAAGACAAATCCTTAGTCTGGATATTTTTTAGCTTTAATTTTTCACACAAAGCCACAAAACCGGGTCGAGCAGAGCTTTTACTATGGGTGTCAGGAACTAGTATATATAAATCTACACGAATATTAAAAATGAACGGTGTAAAACACAAAATAAATTAAATATTCAGTGTAAGAATATTTGCAATGAAAGAAAATGAATCCTAAAACATATTTTCATAATATCTATTAGCATTTAAAGTCTGTCTGTTTGTACGTTACTGCATGACGTGAGAACTACTGGAACGAATTTGGTAAAAAAAATTAACACTTAAACTATAAGAAGTTCGGTTGCAATATATTTGTTTATTTACTCATTTTTTAACTTCCGGACATCGTTACTTACAAATAATTAAAAACATGCAACAACAATTAAAGAAAAACGAATTAACGTGAAATAAAAAATATCATCAGGCAGCGGGTTCCCGATGTCCAAAAATATGAAAGACCTCACTCAGCATTAGCCTAGGCTTTGTAGGTAGGTTCAGGCGCTGATTTCCAGTGGGTTCGCCTAAGTGGACGCACGGACATTTGGAATACGGCAAGTATGGTTCATTGTAACGTAAGTAGTTGCAGGTGACGATTAGTGTTGAATGTGTAGGCGCTTATGGCTAATGTTACTATATAGCCTAGGCAATGAATGATTCTAAATGGCGAAAGCAGAAAATCTGACTTTGGAACTTTGTTTCATACATACTAAAAGTCCTCACCCATCCGAGGTTAGAACGAGGGGGGGGGGGGATATGATTATAGAACATATTTTTGAAAATCTACCATTTTTCGAAGCTCATAGCTAGGCAAAGATTGGAGATAGATCAAAAATGTGAATGCCAAAGTTGTAGAGAACGACGACGCACCGTTTTCGAGATGTAAGCAAAAAAACAAAAAAACGGGACCTTCTTTGCCCCCCTCGGGGTCACCTCGGAGAGAGGTAAGGACTTTTAGTATGTTTATCTCCGAACTAGTCCAAACAAAGTTCCGAAGTCAAATTTTCTGTTTTCGACTTTTCCATCTACTCCCCTTTCTGAGCATTCATTGACTGGACTAATGCAAGGCAAAATATGTAAAATGGACATAATAACCATTTTACTACGAATGGAACATGTGCCTCAACAATCAACAATAACAGTTATTTACATGTTCCTAGTTAATCAGCATGAGATTTCAATTAATTAAGCTGTAAACTTTTATAATTGAAATAATTGATAATCGCTTGAACTAAAAATTAACATACATAAATAACAAAACTCCTTTCCACCTCATCGGGGGCAACGCTTTAATCTGTTTAAATATTTGAATTTCATCCATGTTATTCACCGGACCAAAGCATCTAAGCATTCTCATGTCACCATTTATTTATATCTTTGGATTAATATATAGCTGTATTGCTAATTACCAATATATTATTATATTTTCCAATCTAGCCGGCCAGAAATAGCAAATCATCAAATTTTCCTAGTACGGTTGCGGTCTGAAAGTGTTAATCAGTTTTTAGATAAGAATCTTTATTGCAAAAAATACTGGTTAGTATGACAGTTCATTCAAGTATTGTCCGTTTTTTGCACATAATATAATGCATACATACATAATAAGTTTTATTAAATTGTCTTACTAAAAAGTATCTGTTTTAACATTGAAGTAAACCCCTCCATCTCCTTTTTTGGGACAGTTTTAAAAACCATGACCTACGCCTTTTACAAGTTAAATCGCAAATCAACCTGCTAACTCAGTCGTGTGCATGCAATTGTGTACCTTAAGCCGAAACTTTTTCGGCCGAAAACAGTTGCCACTGGTTCATTGGACAATGTCGCGAGTGAGTGTACCTACTGGCGCGTACAAGTCGTTGTTGCCAAAAGACAATGCGGTTGCCGCGGCCGTTCCTGATGCCGGTGTAACGTTTCATTAAATAACCAAACCGCACGACTTCCCAGTAATGAATGAGTCGGCTCTCCACCACAAAGTTCGGTTAGCGGCTTTTTTGCCCACTGCTCTCCTTATACTAAATTGATTTCTATTATTATCCGCCATCGAACTGTGAACACTATCGAAATGGAGTAATTGCCACCTGCAGACAGTCTAGATACATCAATAACACATGTCATGCGCACTTTCTCTTGAATCTGTGTAATTATACCCGATATGATCAAGCTTTAGATTTGTATAAACGCCGCGTAAATTCGAAGGTTAAGGTTCGTACTTACGCTTGGGAATCAAGATGTAACGTTTGTAAAGGTCCAGTAGTGTTATTAAAAGTCGTTTTATTGCTTTGTCTATTCAAATTACATCTCGTCTAATGATAGAAACAGACGTTCATGTACCGTTTTGTAGGAAAGAGAAAAAAGTTGCCGTTGTACTTTCACTCGAAACAACAATGTGTTGGCGTTTTTACTTCTCATTTAAAGTTATTGTGTTAACAAATATTTGCACTTCTGCACTGAATAGATGAAGAGCAAAATATGATCAACTAATAATGACTTTCCTAAGCTACAGCTTGGTAAAAGTAAAAAGAGGTTTAATGTAAAATGTTATGTAATACAATAAATAAATATCTGGGACAATTTACACCAAGATCATCTGACCACAAGCAACGATGGTACTATGGGTGTCGCCAAACGATAAACATACTTACTTAAATATATTTACATTAGAGGAAGAGATAATAACGCCGAGAGGCAGGACAAACACAAATGTTCATCACATCAATGTTTATCTTATGACTTTTGGGGCTATAGGCGCGATAGCTACGAGTGCGCCATGAGGTTATAAAACTTCACAAATAATTATAATGTGAAGTATATTGTGAGGAGTTCACCACTAATTGATCGAAAAGCCGAACAGCTATCGTGTGTTTGGCGGACATGACCATACGAATCGATAGAAAGGAAAGCAGTACTCGTAGATCTGTACGTTTAGTGCAGGTACAGTTATGGGGAACAAAACCTTGTATCGACCCTTAAGCGGCCTGGAAATTTATGGCAAATGGAATTGAGACCTATGAGTAGTAAACGAGCACTGAAAAGCTTTGAGTACGATTTAGAACGAACAACATGTGCCGAATGCGCGAATTGCTAAGGCAATATTTACACTAATTATGGTCTAAGAGACACTAGCCATTGTTTAATTTCCGACTAACTATACGGTGATGGAAAACATCGATAAAAAACCAAATCAACCCGGATAGCGGCGGAAGGATCACCACCTACCACGTTGGGTTCTAATACCATTGGTGAAAAATGGGCTTCTGAGTGTTCCGTTCACCATGACGGCAACAGTCACTTGCCTCTGACTACCCTGTTTGGGATAAAGTCATGATAGTATGTTGAAGACACTGGTGATATGAATTAATAAGGTACAAGGCAAAAAAAAATTTAATTCTTAATTTAGTTACCACAAGGCAATTTTAAAGTGTTTGCCACAGATTTTGGACAAAGGAGCATTTTCCATTAGTTTTCAGGCCTGGTATTATTTTCTAAGAGCCATGACCGTTGCCTCTGTGTAGAACTTGGTCAGCCATCACCACGGCATAATTTCCAAACGCAAAATCAGTTCTAGGACAAATTACATATTTTTGTAAATACTTTGTGCAATAATATTTTTTGCATTAATTATTTTCAGTATACGTTTAAGTTCTTATTGAAGAGATATTATAATTCACTTTGTCTCATCCACTTTTGACCTAGAAAGGAAGTTTATCTTACTAATATTATAAATGCGGAAGCTTGTGAGTATTTATGTGAGTATGTTTGTTACTTTCACGCAAAAACCAATTAACGGATTTAGATGAAACTTTGCAGTAATAGAGCGTAGACATTAGAATAACACATAGGCTACAATTTATGAAGATTTTATGTAATTTGGACATAATATATTATTATAACGATAAGTTCACGCGGGCGAAACCGCGAGCGGAAAGCTAGTAGTAAATAAATTCTGCTTCTGGGCTTCAAATCTATAGTACTGACGCTTTGTTGTCCCTAACTAACTGTATACAACGACACGATTGGCGTAGTGCGCTGTAGCACGGTTTCTCGCCTCGATTTCCGTAGTGTCCCGGGTTCGATTTCCGGTCGTGTCAATTCAGGAAACGATCTATTCTAAATTGACTCGGATCTGGGTGTGCTGGGAGACGCCCCTAGCTTATTTCCTTGTGTGGTAACTTGTAACACAGGAATATTAACCCCTACTTCGAGAGGTGTGTTGTCAGGCGTATTAATCTATTTTTATTTCATACGACACTTCAAAGCAATAAACCGTAGTTATGATTTGTGTGATGCAATAAAATTCATACGTTCATTACCAAACTATGTTTTTGATAATATTCAAAGCTGTGAAATGTCAGTTAAATTTCGAACAGGCATTCCATGGCTTTTACCTATTCATGGTTTATACTACTAGACTACTTCAAAGAGACATGCGTATTTGCAACTCGCATGAACGACAAAAGTGACAAATAAGTTATACTAATTGAGTCTTAATATTAATGAAGTTCAGACCCCATGTGGGTGTAATTTACAAGAATAAGTAGGCCTATCGATCCCATAATAGCTTGTGGTGATAGCAGGACCACAGGGGTGCTGCAATAAATTATATTTACTGTTATTAAAACTGTAAATGAACATATCCTTGGCGTTGTTTTACTCAATCCGCTATTTATATGCCCAATGCATATTTATGGGATTCAATTTACATTTTTACAATCTGATAAATGTGAACAATTGCAGGTCGGTCAGACAAAACTCGGCCATTCTTCTTAATTAATTGTTCAATACTCATTGTATCGAGAAAGTTTTAAATTGTATCGAGAAATTGGCCGCAGCGAAATAAAAACTACAACGCATTTATTTTTAGTAGGTACGTCATTAAGCAACATTCATAAATAAATGTTTTATTTATGGCATCCCATAGTTGCTAAAATGGAGAATACGGAGACAGCAACTGTTTTAAATTCTATAAACGAAAATGCGCGTTCACGTTCACAATGTTAATTATGCAAATGACATAGAAATTTCCCCAGGTGTTAAAAGATTGCGGACTTTTAAGCCAGCAGTAGTTAAGAATGACTCTAAAGCGAGTAGAAGTCAAGAAACGATGACAGCAATTATTATTTAACAGCCAAAACGTTTTACTTTTAAATACGACCAATTACTTTCAGAATGGGAGTGGCGTCCGTGAGTTGAAACAATTTACTTTTAAGTCATAAAACTTTGTTGCCTTTCGCGAAGTTTGATAATGGAATATGCTATAAAATGATACTGCGGGAACGGTAGTAAGTAAGACATAGCAAGATAACGAGTAAACGTAACCGATATGATATAATGGACGACGAGATTATATGCATGTAATTTGTGTTTAATGGATTTCGGTAGGCGGTTATTATGCACTCTAAAGATGACATGTGTGATGAAATACCAGGATTTACGTACTGTACTTTGGGGCAAAGCCGCGGATATACAAACCATCTTTGGAGGACAAAGATGGTTTGTATATCCGCGGCATAGCAGCGAGTGATTAGATCCATCTATAGGCTTCGTGCTCGGGCTTCACTAGAGAGCTTTTTAAGGAAATTGGTATCCTTACTGTAGCTTCACAATATATTTACAACTGCATTGTTTTTTGTAAGGAAAAATATACTAGGAATAAAGATAAAATTGTGCTTCCATTCTTTAGGTTACAAAAAGTTTTAAGATTCTTGATCCCAAAAGTCATTTGTGAGTTACCACCACATAGATTCAAAAATCACATCAAAGCAGCTTTATTAAGAAAGGGCTATTATACTACAAGAGACTACCTTATAGATACAAATGCCTGGGTGTAAGCTCTCTGCTCGATGCGGGATTAGATAACTCTATTGTAACAGATACTTTATTGTAACTAGTTGATACTTAGTTTGTACTGACTAACAATTTTTCTTTTTTAATTGATTAAATGACCTTATGTTTTTGTTCTTTTATGTTTGATTTTTTCCATTGTTTTATATTCTTAAGATTTGACACTCAATAGGTTTATTTGTATCAAAATGACACATTATACTTTACCAACGCCTGTTGTAAACACAAACCAAGTTTAAAAGAGTAACTGCTGAGTTTCTCGCCGGGTCTTCTCAGCAAGAAACAACTCCGACGCGGTGGTAGAGTCTCATTATGTCTGTATACTGTAAATTTATATATCTATATTATTATAGTATTTATGTCTATTATTTAGTATATCTTGCTTTAAATTTGATGATTTGAAAGTACTTACTGTGAAAGTCTATTTGAGTTCAATTTATATGAGTTTGAGTTACGTAAGAATTTAAACTGACACGCAAAAAACTTAATAACTTTTGAGAGGCGAGCAATAATTTAATTTAATTCAATAATTTGTTTACTAGTAAATTCAGGTACTGACTTAGTAAAGTACCAAGGGTCTAAGTACTATGAGTAAGGAAGGTCACTTGTGTAAGGAGCTATCACTTTTCTTAATATTTCACTCCGCGGACGAATCAGAAGGAAGCAATGCGTATGTACAAGAGCTGAAGGCACTGATGTAGCCCAGCGTATGTTCATTAAGACGCAGCTGAAATGAAAGTGGCTAGGTTACGCTAGCCGGACTAAGAAAAGGAGTTCTCAACTAGGGGCGACCCTTGTTCATCAGCTCAAGGATTTAGCAACATTTCAGTCTAAATAACTTCCCGATTCCTTGGGATTCCATGATCCCAGGCTATGGATAAAAACCAAAATACAAAATGGTACTAGTCACCAGCACTTTAGGTGATCCGCTAGTGAGCAAGAGATAAATAAAGCCAAAGGCTGTTTATTATGTCACCATTAACCCCTTAAGGCCACCACACAAACCGTTTGATTATTGCTTCCATAAGGGTCTGGTTTCGACTGAAAATAAATGAATTAGAGAAGCATTTTCTCATTGGGTTTCTATCGAAAGCATGTTTGGTCATTTTGAGTACTAAGGAACTTACTTCTGTAGCAAATCTGCGTTTGATTGACCTTTATTGGTAGTTCAAAGTTGCCGATAACTGTAATGAGAGCCGTAGGGTACTAAAGCCTTTCAAGTTATAGGATCAAATTTATATTGAAATCACAGACTGTTTATAACACACGCAAAGCGAAGGTAGCCTAGGAATGAAATAATATACTGAGTATATTGTATGGTCTATCGACAAACCATACGTAAATAGCCCATATGCTGTTTTATATACATATGGGTACAAATTAATCACAAGAATCATGTCATAGACAATTGGTACATTATGGCCAAATTTTGTCAATTGTGGATTATTGATAGCCAAATTGGGCTGGGTTCAGATGAATCCGAAACACACTGCTCTACCTACGTTGGTTTCGAATTCAATTAAGATGGAATTGGACGCGAGGATTCAAACTCAAATAACTTAATTCAAATATACTTTTACAGTACTTTCAAATAACACAACATAAATACTAGATATAATGTATACTTCTATAAACAACAATTTGTTATTTTATCTGATTCAGCTATACTTCGATGTATCTTTAATATGGACTCACTATTTCCTATCATATAATTACATTGATATGAAGATATAACTATAATGAAGAACAACGGTAGATGACACGCATATCTAATAAACAAACCTTGAGGCCAAATTTAGTTTAGTTTTACAACTGTGTTTCATCAAATATCCGCCGCAAAATCATTTCTGAATTACCTTTTGGTATTAATAATCAATTTTATTTTTAATTGAAGAATACAATCTGGGCGGGCTACTATCGGCGTCTTCTCAACTAAAATTTTATCAGCAATAAATTTCAACATCGTTTACTCACCGAACATGTTTCCAGTAATCAATATCCGTTTCATTCTATTTCATACGATTAAAATTTCTTTCTTATCCCAAGACATACCTAATACTAACTGTTTATTAATACATCGTGAGTTTATAAAAGAAGTTGTACACAAATACTGCGAACCAATTAAAACTTGCAGTAATAAATTGAACTAATAAATATATACATAGGGTACTATTTTGTCATATTTACGTGTTGTTGCAGTGAAGGCTCGATACGTGGCCATGCGATGGGAATGACTAGAGTTTCTTGGCCGACTTTAAATTAAAACGCAAATAATGACATAGCCTATGTTCCCTTATTGGTTTAACGGATAACAATCTTTTACTTACTGACTTTAGTTGTACAAACACGATTAAGCCAGTCATTGGTCAGTTTGTTTTATTTTTACGCGTAACGGATACACGCCATTCTGTTAGGCTAGTATTTGACTTAAAGTTTATTACTTATTTGCAGCTGCTTTCTAGGCATTTTATACAGCAAAAGAAGCGTACTAAATATAAATAAATATAAATATAAATATGCGCCAGACAACACACCTCTTGTAATGGTCTCGAAGTTGGGATTAATATCCCTGTGTTACGAGGTACCACACAAGAAAATTAGCTAGAGGCGTCTCCCAGCACACCCAGACCCGAGTCAATTAAGAAAAGATCGTTTCCTAAATTGACCCTACCGGGAATCGAACCCGGGACACTACGGAAATCGAGGCGAGAAACCGTGCTACAGCGCACTACGCCAACCGTGTCGTCAAAACTGAATGTCGAAAGGGAATGAATATCGTATGCATTATTCTAGAAGTAATAATAGTAGTTTATTTAAAGCACTTCTTTGCACATGTGAGACTGAGAAATAACAACATAGAGGTTATGGAGCTGCATTGTGTCAGAGGTAGTTTGAGCGAACATAAATTATGCAGGTGCTGATTTGCAAAGACACTATGCGCATTGTAGCAGTGGCCGCATTCTCACTACGGACATTGACTACCTCGGGTGCAAAGTTGGGGAAATGTGCGAACAGGTTCGTATAAAACAACAAAAACGGTACCCACAAAATATATGGCCGAGCGTCTGCACAACATAAACACTGCCGAGTTTCAAACACAATAAACATCTGAAATAACTTAAACCGACGCCTTTTTATGTGCCACCAGTCATTACTATTATATTGACTTGGGCGTCCGCAGTTAAACTTATATTAACACTTTGCAAACATTATTTAATTGCGTAACGACATATTTTACTGAATTTGGCTAATTATGTTATTATTTCTCACGTTGAAAAAATAATACTGAGAACATTAAGATCAATGTGATACAAGTGTGTCATTGCGAATCGGAGTATGTACGTCATCAGTAGTTGCAATGTTTTGTTTCAACGACGTCAAATGGCGTCCGTAATCGTGTCAGAACAATTTATATCGAGTTAAAAGTGGGTTATGTAGGTAGCCTTGGTAGTCCACGTTTCGTTCCGCGAATCACCCGTATACTTAGCACGTCTGTGTCCAAGAAAATAGCCTGTGAAAAATGGAAAGTGGAGTGAATTCGTCTAGAGCAGTGTGTTTGTGTCCGAGCGTTAACGGTGCATGTTTGTCGGATAAAGGGGCGCGTACACTCGCGGGAAGCGACACTGCGCGCGCGCCGTGAGAATCCCAGCTGTCCGTAACTATCGCGCCCGGATAATATCTCCCTCGTTATGATCGTGACAAACTATTTGCCGCGCAGCTGAGCACTAACTTCGTTATTACACCGCTTATTACGCGATGTAATCAATTTAGCGACGCATGCCACAGACTGTTCAAAATGACAAAAGCACAAAACAGTCACTTCATGCCTTTAAACATTTTTAATTCACGGCTGTCACTGCCTGTGTTGGGCTCATTGAAATTTAACATCATAAAATAACATGATAAACGATCAATTTTTAATGAAATAGACTTTAACAGAGCTAATCTTCAAAGGGACCGAAACGTTTGGTGGATTCCAAACAACCAATCCCGTTATGAAATTAATAAAAAAGGACTCTTTAGACTTACGGCATAAAATGCTGTATAATCAACCAACGGATCCAGCTTTGAATGATCATGTCCGCTTGCTACTTACCTGAAAAAAAAAGAGAAATATTAATGACTGAGATACCGTACAAGACGCACAGTTAGTACCTATAAAAAGTTGAATTTATGGAAGCTGATAGGGGATTAAACTAAATTGTATGACGAGGAAGTGAGGTTAAGGCGTTGATGATAAAAATATTTTAAGTTAATTAGGTTCCTCGAAAAGGCTCCATAAATATAAGCCGCGAATGCGCTTGTAAGTTATACACTTAGGTAAACGCACAAGCTGACCGGTGGCATTAAAGACACTTCAAAGAAGTCAGACACCATAAAGGAGTTTTGTCGATTAAAAGAAACAAATATAAATTTCATCAACATGTGGTTTAGGTATGACACTTAAATGTTAACTTAGAATTTCAACTTGAATATTTATTACAGGCCATGCTAAGTGTCTACTTGGATATCTGAAGTTGCCTTTAAGCCAAATGAAAAGGTATCACACAAACTAACAAAATTACACATATGTTAAAAAATCAGTATGCTCTCAAAGAATGATCAATGTCATGAAAAGAACTCATCGAAAACTTTCAAAGCCCTGGCGGGATCTTTAGAATATATTTTTTTATATTGCCCGTTAAGATGACCTCACTCCACCTGATGGAAACCGGTCGTGAGGTCCAGATATGAGGTTGACAATCTGGGATCTATCTAATTTTGTGGCTAATTTATTTGATTTGTACAGGCTGTTTGGTTAAGTAATAAAGTATGTAGCCTATAGCTGTCCTAATACCGAGTAAACTGAAATCATCACTGCAATCGGTTATTTGAAAATATCATCAGATTCTGAAAATAATTTAATTTATTCCGAAAAAACGTTACTTTTGAGAGGTCATTCGATAACACCTTAATAAACAAATAGTCATCTACCATATTAATGCTACATGGAGGTAATAACCCGGACTTTATGCCAAAATCTGTAAACACTATCCCGACATGACTTTTTGTCATTACATCTCTTGATGTACAAAAACAATATCTTCACACTTGGACCTTTCGAGTTCTAGGCCAGCGCTCTTACCACTTGTCCACGAAGGCGTTAATATAAAGTTAATTACGCAAAAAAATCGATTTTAATAATTTCTCTTATTGCGTCTTCAGAGTAAATTTTCTTTTCGTTTAAGGAGTGCGTAATTACGTTAATTCAATTACGGCTGGTCTATCACAGGATGCGCGCGCGGCGATCCCCAGCGTACCCGTGATATATGCTTTGCATATGGTAATTCCACTTCTAGCTACAAAGCATGGAAATGCCTCGCGATTTCCACTTGCCTGTGTTGAAATTAATGAGAAATTATTCCACAGCACAACTAATTAATTCCAGTACCCATCCGTGGAATACATCCGCCGCTTTAATTTTCAACTCTTGAGCAATATGCTGTTAAAAAGGTTTAACTGCCAATTGGACATACATCTTCGCTCGTAAAGCTCAGTTCATCTTCCTGGCTTTTATTGCACAGTTCCTTCTGTCTAAATAACGCTGAATAAATATCAGCATGATAGCGTTCATTATCTTTATAACGATTTGCGGGATGATGATTTTTCCTAGAGATATTTAACAAGGTGTTTATTATTATATCAGATTGTACGCTCCGATACACACTTAATTGTATAAACTCTTCAATATTTGTGGCTCCGTTCTTGCTCAATGGAAGTCTAGGTATGATATTATATTGGATTATGAGTCTTTATTCTTTTAATATCCATCTAACTCCACAAGTCTACACCCTGTCTGACCTATATTCTGCGGTCCTGACCGTATTCTTCCTAGCACTCATCAGGTTTTCGCTTGTGCGAGCCGCGTACCAAGATCACAATAATAGGTGACTGATGGGGATGACACCGCATTCGCATATGCGATTTTGGCATCGTTCGTTTACAACAGATTGTCTTTGCAGCAACCGAGCTGGGTCAGCCGTCTGTTCAAATTTTCAGGTCAACCATGATCAGAAGCAAGACTTTCTGAAGGCGCCAAGCATATGACAGCAGTTTGCTTTTTCAGCCATAAGTCAAATCTGACTTGAGGTGGATTGCCAGATACAGGGAAACCGACTTGAGGAAGCTCACGATGAGTTATTGATAGTTTTACCAGTTAAGTGTTGGTTGGTACACTTGTCGTGTAGGCGCGAATGGCACGCGCGACCTCGATCGTGATACTAATGTCATTGTTACAGATGAGGGAAAAGCGAAATTGATATGTATTCCTCCAAACGCATCAAACAAGTAAACATACAACAGGATCCCAAGAGAAATTTGTGAGTCACCTAAACCAAGACTAAACAAGGTTATGATGCCCATTAATGTAAATTGGATTTAGTGCACAATAACAACTTCCTACGATTGTCCAAAATGTTGCTGACCATAATGGATAACGTAACGGTTTGAGAGTTCAGATTGAGCGAATTAAACTGATTATGAGAATTTGGACAAACAATTGGCTGGCCAATCATCTGCATGAGCCAACTGTAAATAAATACTTTAACAAGAATGCAAAATTTACCAAAATCGCCGAGAACCGGACATTGGATATGTTAACTTAAGAGATTAACGGACATGGTAATATCAGACTTGCATTTCAGAAGCATCTAAGAAAGACACATAGCAAGCGTCATAGAAAGACACCGTGAAAATTGGTTCTAATACTTCTTTTGTAGAGAGATAAAAGATACAAAAATAAATTTACATTTACAAACTGGTACGCATGTGTAGACTGGGTGACAACAGTCGTAAAATAAGAAAGCACAATATTGTGTGCATTTAAATTGTAGCCGAGGACACAAAAGCAAATAGCTTTCGCTAGAACAAGTCCCTTGAGGTTCTCTGATATAATAAACTTGTAAATTGTTAGTGCTCGTTATTTAGTCGTACAAAATATAGTGCAATTTACTCTTCAGTGTACAGATTTTAAAGCTAGGTTTACAATAACATTTAATATGATTTCATTCATACATTCAATCAAACAAGCATGCTTACGTTTGTTTGATTTCGTAGGGTTGTGAGCGTGGCCTTTTTTTTACTAGTTAATACTGTTAATGGCATAATTGCCATATTTCAACTATGTGATGAGAGTCTAAAAACTGTCACCACAGAATAGTAGTAGGTAATCTATACTAATATTATGAAGCTGAAGAGTTTGTTTGCTTGAACGTGCTAATCTTCTGAACTTCTTCGGAACTTCTGTTTCAATTTGAAATTCGTTTGTTTCATTTATTGACCCATACATACAACAATCTCACATACAAAAGGTACAGGAATATTTAGAACAAAACACAGATTGAAAAAATAACAACAAAATAGTGGGCCAACCAGAACCTTGCCTCAGCATATGCCACTGCCGTGCAGGCACGCACGGCAGAGACGCTGGTATTCTAGCAGGGCCTGCTGAAGTAGTCTTCCATCCTTTTTGAGTATTTTTACTTAACACAAAAAATATTTTAACATTGGAACAATAAAAGTATGAAAAAACTGCAGTGTGCAGTGTAGTGTGTTGGTGGTTGAGAAATAGATTAAACAAAGACAATTGATAAAATGTGAGTGTAGAGTATCCTTAAAAACTATAGCTGTGCAATGTATCTGTGGTATATCAGCTGTCTCACTGACAGATGTGACAGATAAAAACGACGTTCACTGAACTGCCACGTTATGCCAGATTGGGGGAATCCCCCCAAATTTGGAGGGTTTTTTTAGTTTTGGAGGTAATTTAGGGCGGTAATCAATATTGGGGGGATTTTTGGAGGGATGAATTTTACTTTGGAGGGGATGGGAGTATTTTGATTACCACTGATAATAAAAGATAAACTTAGGAACAGATTGGCTATCCACACTGCTGAATCCATTTTGAGGGTAAGATACACTTAATCTGAAGGGCGTATCTATTTCAAACCGAGTACAAAATGCTACAGAGATTCCACTCAAAAATGTACAAAGCTACAGACAATGCATGTGAAGATGCTTCCAGTAATGGAAGCCATTGGTCAAATAGTTTAAAACCACATTTGATAGTGACGACACGATTGGGCATAGTGCGCTGTAGCACGGTTTCTCGCCTTGACTTGCGTGGTGCCTCGTAGTCCGATTCCCGGTCGGGTCAATTTAGAAAACGAACTTTTTATAAATTGGGTTGGGTCTGATAATTGGTATATTGTCTGGCGACAATTTATTTTGTTTATTTCAGTTTTAATTTCTTTGTATTCAATAAATAAAAATATTTTGCTTTTAGAGGTTTTTTTTTCTTCAAAACCTAAGTTTTAAGGGGAATTTCAGGTAAAATTTGGGGAGAATACGAGACGGTCATCTGGCGACACTTAACCGTTTTGCATATCGCGTGATAAAACTAACAACTTCGTCACCAATTTCTTCAAACTTAGTAACCATTTATCTTGACTAACTGATTTGGGAGGCGTTTCCAACAACTTTGATCCATTTGTGTTGATTTGTGCTCCTAGTTAGATGCTTGTTCGCACTAATGACCGCTGCTGGAACAGAAGCTTAACAGCCTTCTAAATGGACTCACAAGATTATAGCACGCATAAGCTTTGAGAATAATAAAAAGAACTGGTTTTGGTATCGTTAAATGTTTGGTCCGATAAAAATAAAAATTCTCCAACTGGACTCCAACTGCCCTCTGATAGCTTATTCAATAAAATAACGGCAACGGAGACGACCGGATGATAAAAGTAAAATGCCTTTAATGTGTAAAACATGATATTTTATTAATAAATCATTAAATTATACATGCTACCTTATGACATTTTACAAAATGGATTAATATTTTATGTTATTTTGAAATAAATGAGCATAAGCAGATGTAAGTTCATGACAGAATGTCGATAAAATTCAAACACGCGCTTATTTGCTCAAATCACAAAAATAAATTCACAAGAAATCCCCGTTATCTTACTTCCTAGTTAAATCATATCGTAAACAACTAGAGCACTCAATCTCCAGTGGTTTTCGTAATAAATTAGTGCATGTTACGAGTAGTAAGACTTATTTTGTGTTTACTACAGTAATACGTTTTGTTTATGATGATTAAAGTGCTTAGGTGCGGTTTTGATTGGCTAATTGGCTTCAATCAACGCAAGCTAATAGGAAAATTAACTTGAATTGAAAAAGCACCAATTTACATGTGGAAACATGAGCAGCATATCGGGGAATTTCAATTCACATATTTCTGTGTAATTAAAATAATTATTAAGGGTCAATTTTGTTACCATTGCAGCACTCAGTGTTAGCAACGAGAAAGCCCTCATGGTTTTTCCTGTAATCCTAAGCGTTTTGTGATCTGTAGTTTTGAAAATTTCAGTAGGGTTCGTGAAAATATGTTGTTATTTTTTTCTAAAAAACATTACTTCATAGTTTTTTATCAATAAACTCACTTTTTCTGGTATTAAACTCGCAACGACATCTTAACCCACACACGGTTAGACGGCAGAGCTTGTAACTATTATAAGATTATTATGGCACATTTATGAACACTAGCACCTTAATACAACAAATACTATAAGTTGTTTGACTAGCGTACATAGGTTTAAATCAATGCGACACTACCGGATGTTTGTTGATGTAGAATTACGCGTATACCACATTATTTATCAATGCGTACACCATAAAACAAAGCCTAGAGTAGCACGGGGTACCGCCACCACATACCGCTTTCAATAGCCGATAATTACATTGCAATTAGGTGTAATGAACGCGGGTGCTCTTTGCGTATCATGGTCTTACGTACGAGTAAAATTATTTCAAACTTAATTGCTACTAACCACAAGGCTATGGCGATCTAGCTTTTGCGCGCTAAGTAAAGCTTTCAGTGCGCTTGTAAGCGACCAACTGTTTGCATTCCGTAGACGGCTATGAATATGCGTGCTATTTAATTCCTTTAAGTGCTATGGCTAAATTAGATTAAAATAAACACGCGTGCAATTATACGCCGAACACAATTAACAACGGTAACTTCAATTAAAAGAGAATGAAAAGCGCGCTGAAAAGTGCATGCCATAGCATCATCTACATTGCATACTAGCAATGTATACTTATGAGACGATAAAAGGGTTGTTTAATTAACATTTGCTAACCAAGTACATATATTATTAGAAAATGTTATCGATTGATATTATCTTATGTGATAAAACACATTGCTCGAGAACAAATTAATAATTACCGCATAATGTATTAGATGATAAATACGTTTATGAATTAATATTACATTCATCTGAGTAATAGAAAAACCTGCAACCGTAACTTGTTTGTGTTCGCCCGCAGTTTCAATGATCGAATTTGAATAGATATCATCTATCGTCTTGTGCCATTACATCGTATATGCCCACGCTTTTGTTTTTGCTCATTCATTGTAATCACTCAATGTTAACTTTAGCGATACCATCGGATGTCGATCGGACATCAATAGTTCGTCATGGGTCAGCACTCAGTGTAAGCAATAAGATATACAAATGATTTTTTTCTTTTTGTTATTTTTATTGTTTGATTTAGATTGTGAGCATTTGAACTGTACTATTTTAAAAACAAACTCGTAATAAACATCATGTTTTAATTTTGAGATAAAAGTAATTAATGATAGATTTTGATTACGCTTTTGTTAAATGAATATTATATTTTTGCCAACGAACTTCAAAAATGCCATCTTAACAAATCACAAAGATACAGAAATAAATCTTTAACTCAAAATAGATTAGAAAATAAATAAATAATATGTGCTACATTTCCATTACTTTACAATCTAGAGTAACGTTTCCTGGTTCATAGAATAGTCGTAAAAAGCTCGCGTGATGATTAACGCCGTGTTGGAGCGTGTGAAAGCAGACGTCATCAAGGGATTGCGTGTGCAAATTAGAAAAAGGAAATGAACTCATAAAATAGCGAAGGATGCTGGAATACAACCCGTGGGTGTATTGCGAAAATAATGCTAGCCACCGTCCATTGATTCTGGCCGCGAGCGCACCGAGTGTTATTACAACCGAACAAGATGTAAATCGAGGTTTATTCAAATTGTCAGAGGATCCAGTCACAATTCCAGGTTAGTATGTGTAGCATTTGCATAATCTCATGTAACTTTCTAATGTCTCTATCTCACTAGCCGGAGGTCGCCCGGTTGCACGGGAATGCTGAAATATGACGTCGGTGCTTTCGATTAGATACACTTTTATTGCATAAAGTGGAATTTATAGTGCTAAGGTTATTTTTAGTTTTGTAAATGTAGCAAGCGTTTTTTGCTTTTATAGCACTATCGAATTAAATTTACGCAGGTTTCATGTGAGTCGGAAATCTCTACTTTGTAGTGAGAATAATATAACCGCGGACTTTACAACTAGAAGATAGTTCCGCGGAGGCTTTTAAACTTAGAAATTCAACTTTGCTTCTTAGCTTCGTAGAGGCGCGATTATGATTTTAGATGAGTTTATATGCCAATAACGCCCGGATGCGTGAAATGTGTTTTTTCTAGCTACACTCTCATAACGTCAATCATTACCGCTCATAATCTATACAACCTTAACCTATTCCACGAACATAAAACCAATTGGCGTATCTTCTCTGTGCAAAATGAAAACAGGAAAGTGAAATTCTTAGTGAGTATCTATTAATCATGATGAAGTGCTTCACTGAAATCGATTTTGTCTATTTCTTCTACAGAGAAAGATTTCGTTACATAAAAAGTTCGGTAAAAAACTCTTTCAAATGAAAAAAAAACCGGCCAAGTGCGAGTCGGACTCGCACACAGAGGGTTCCGTACAAACCTGTAGGTATATTTATTAAAAATATCTTTATTATACGATGTGACTAAAATTTACCGTTGTCGCAATTTTTCTTTATCTGTGCTATAAGACGTTGCTTCGTTCCAAATTTCAAGATTCTGAAATCACGGGATGTAACCTGCAGGTTTTGATTCCCTTGCGAGTGTCGAAAATCTACGGAAATTTGCGGAATAAGCGGCTGTATCTATTGATTGCGTTGGCTTAGCAGTTTGATTTTTTCACAGCTCCAAAGGACAGTAGACCTGTCTGCGTATTTGATATAATAGGTTGGGTAAATTTATACCTTTTTCAAAATAGTTTATTTACATTTAACTTAAGTATGTAGGTGCCATTTTGTTTGATTACTTTTTGCCATGTTCTAGGACACTAGACACATGATCCAATTGCTATAGGAATTTTGAAGAGCTTGCTGATCAAAATACCGCGACAAGTGGTTTTGGCAGTCCTTTCGTGATGTTAACCTGACACTGCCTAAAGAATTCTGAAGAGACCGAAACAGGTGGAAATCTAAAGGTGCAAGGTGAGGACTGTACGGCGGATGCATTCACACCTCCCAGCTAAACTCTCTTAATTTTTGCTGAGTGGCTAAAAATGTGTGAGGTCTAGCGTTATCATGATGAAAAACCACACCCTTTCTGTTGATTAATACCGGCCGCTTTCTCTCAACTTCTTGCTTTAATCTCAATAATTCGCAGTAGAGTTTAGAATCGATGGTCCTGCCTGGTGGTAACGGCTAGTAATGAAAAATGCCCTTCCAATCCCACCACACACACATAATAACCTTGTTGCGAGTTAACCCGGGATTCGCCACAGTCTGTGAAGCCTGACCGGCCTTTGACCACGACCTTTTTCGCACGTTCTTGTCGTACGTGATCCACTTTTCATCACCAGTTATCAGCTTCTTCAAAAATGGTTTGGTTTCATTACGTCGTAATAAAGAATCACATATGAGGACACGGATCATTGGGTTTCTTTCAGTGAGCTCGTGAGGTACCCAAATATCGAGCTTTTTTGTGTACCCAGTTTTTTTCAAATGCGCCAAAACTGTTTTGTGGTCAATTCCCAGTTCTTCAGCTACGGCGTATCTAGTGATATGCCGATCTTGCTCCATTTTTTCAAAAATGGCATCCATTTTGTCCGTTATAGGGCGACCAGCGCGACGTGCATCTTCGACATCAAAATTTCCGGACTGTAAAAGCTTAAACCAAATTTGTGCTACTCTCACAGACACTGCACTAGGTCCATAAACATCGCAAATTTTTTTCGCGTCTTGCGTTGCATTTTTACCTGTTTTGTAGTAAAATTTTAAGATGTACCGAATTTCTTTATTATATTCACTTATCTTGACAGTAAGAAAAACAAATTAAAATCACACATTTTCCTAATTTGAATTTGGAATTATCTTCTTTAAAATTTAAACTTTTAATGATACCAAAACCAGCCAGATACAAATAGTATAGCCAAAGAGATTTTATTACAAGTTCAAACATACTATATGCGAAAAGACTTTTCCCCAACCTAATAAATTCCAGCTTGATACCTCCACGCGTTCCCGAGAAAAAGGGTCTTGACAGACAGACAGACAGACGGAGACAACAAAGTGATCATATAAGGGTTCCGTTTTTTCCTTTCGAGGAACGGAACCCTAAAAAGATAATTGTGCCGATTTTGGAATTATTACGTGTCTCATTTTCACAGAATATGTTATCATAAAAGTTAATTGTACTAGAAAACAGCTTTTATATGTGCACAATATGTGGATTGTGGGACAGATCCAAAAGCCGCTTGACCTGACATATAGAACAGTATGGTGACTTTTCATGGCTTTTTTATAGTGCAAGGAACGTGACAAGCGTTAAAAGTATATAACGTCTACACAGATTTATAATTTTCCCTAATATAAATGTTCTCATGGCAGAATAGTTAGAGTACCCTTAAACTAGTCATTATTTAGGACCGTGAGACATCCCCCTCATTAGCCTTCTCCTTGTTGTGGCGGGGGACTAAGTACTAGTGGCAGGTGCAACCACCAGGAAACTAAGAGTACTCACAGGCGTGGCGGTGTGTGTGGTGGACTTCCCACAAACCCACCGCCTGCCAGCAGGCAAAATGATGATACTGGGAATATTACTATAATATTTGTTACCTAACTAACCAGGAGTTATGTAAATATTCCTTTAGACACAAACATTGTTGAAAATAAACATTCCCATTCTGCGTTCTAAATAACATCATTGTACGTACCAACCACGCAACAGATAGGGCCCAATGTGGACGGGGAAACATTTATTTATTTACTAGCCCAGTCCTGACATCATACACAAACAATCTTCCTCTAAGTAACAATCTTATAAAGGGTGTCTTAAACTCCTGAATAGTGTAGTTGTCTGTAGATGAAAGAATTTTCATGATCGGATCAGTATTTCCGAAGATTACCCCCTACAACCAAACAAAGTTGGAAACTTCACCTCTTTATAATATTAGTGTAGAAGTATAAAGTGCAAATTATCTAACTAAAAGAATTATATACATTTAAAAAATATCAATAATTAAGATGATCGAACGCAATCTGAACATTGCTTTAAATACTTGATTTGATAATAACATCTAGATACATAACAAGCACAAATGTTAGTCCTGGGTAACGATCGACCTCTCGATCTTCGGCTCTAACTAAAGACAGGTTAGATACTTACCACTTGGCCAACAGGCTAGTCGAAGTAAATGTTAAGTCAATAATTTGTTTATAACCTCCATTCGTTAGTTTTATCAGTCTACAGTGTATTGTTCACTTGATAATTATCTACAACACATAAAACAGGAATAAGAACACATAGTTAAATTTATAGAAAATGAAGGTTAATTATGTAAATTAATGGCGCAAAATAATTGTATATTTTATAGAAATATATATATATATAATACAAAAATGTTTACTGAAATGTAATAACACCTATAAATGTTAACAACATAAATAATTTACTTAATTATAAAAACATAGTCTCATTATAAAGACAAAAATATCAGCAAACCTACATTTGGCATGCGTGGTGATTAAGTCAACCTATGAATTAGTGATGGAAGCCATACCCTTGTAACGGGGCGGTATAGAGGTTGTTTTCCTCAATTCTAATTTTAAAAGGCGCAAGTAACAAGAAGCGATTTAGGAAAATCAATACCAAAACTGAATAATATTAATTCACGCTTTATCAACGTTAACAATAGACCAATAACTTAGCTCTTTCGGCTCGATATCGACGATCTACAACATAAGAGGAATGTTTACTAAAACATAATTTAAGAAGACACAACTAAATTCATTTTCCTAGCATGCTCTTAGTAAATCACGGCAGGTTTATGTTAGGTATCAGAAACAATGATTTAACAGAAGTTTATCGGGAAATGTATACTGGTGAAATGATAAATTTATAGACACAGTTTATGACTAACGGGACTCTAAACACGAACGTGTGTCTGTAAATGTAGCGCTTTCAACTAAGATTAGAATTCAAAGCTGGATTTAGAGCATAATGTGCATTATTTTAATTTTATGTCAATGCTTACATTTAATTTAAGTTATTAAAATAAGATGTGTTTTTCTGTTATTTCATATTATCTTAAACTTTATTTCCGGAGCTCATTAAATAATAGTGCATATATTTTATTTCTTGATAATTATTTCAGCCCACTTATCACGGTCTATCATCAGTGATGTTTGACGAGCAAAATAAGTAGACTTTAACAAAAATTTGAATATTTCCGGAGCGATAATACAGAAGATATCATATAACAAATCACACCGTTCGAAACCTTTTTTCTGTGTACTATTGCTTTGTTACTTTTATTAGTTAATTTGACTTTTATATGCTATATAGTCCAATATAGGCGACCACCTTGTTTTGCTCGTCAGTGTACAGCGTGTTATTATTTATACTTACTTTAATTGCTTATTTAGCAAAACAACGTCTTTGGCGCCCAACATATATTAATCGTCTCCAGTGGATAAGTGTACACAACAACGAATGAATAAAAATCGCTTTGTACAGGCGTTTATGTGGGCGGAGACTCATTAATTTACGAGAATACACGTGTGCACCTCTCTTATACAGACAAGTGTCGATTATCTATAAGTACTGTTATTTCAGACGAAGGACAGACACTTGGTCATAAATAATACGGCTGTGGTCACCGTTAACTATATCTAAATCTTAATTATATTATTATTCTCATTAAACACACAATTACAGGTCGCCATTGACAGTTAAATCAGTTGTGAAATGGCGAAGATAGTTATTAAGGGCGAGACTCGATTACGAAGCTAGACATTTAACCCCAAAGAAATATTAACACAATAAAAGCTCGCCGAGTGTAAAGTATTAACACTGCTATGATTCAACAGCCGTGTCCGACATGAAATAAGACTTAATATTAACACTACGGAAGCATAGAGAGTATTAAATTTTGCTGAGAACATTATTATAGAAATAGCATTTCGCTGGAGATGTCAGAATTTAAAGAGCCCTGCCCTAGGAGCCAGGATGTCTTACGCGTTCAATAAATCAAAATGTTGGGTAAATTTTCTTGAAAGGAAGAAATTGACTATGTGCAGATAATTAACTTTAAAACTAGGTATTTAACTAAAACCATTTTACAACAGCTTAAATGTTATGTTTACGTAAATACAAAGTAAACGGACTGATAGTACCATTATAAGCGGACAGCCAAAACCATTAGTAAATTGAACTGTTATGAAAGAAACTGACTGTAAAAGGGGTAGAACGTAAAACAGGCTTTAAACGTTTGTATGAAAAGTCCCACACCGTGGGGGATATACTTGATATTTTGGACACATTGTTCAAGGTAAATAATACATTTAAGGCTTATAGGACTATGAAAAATTTGCATACAAATTAAAGCAGATAATCTTTAGTTATAGTGTTTTTGTGCGGTTAGGTATGATTTTTAGTGCTTCCAAAATAATTACATGAAAGCAGACAACTAGATAAAAAAGTGATGTATATTTTTGTCGTGCAAAAATTAGCTAATTTTTGCCGAAAACAATTTGTTTAGCTTTATTATTATTTCATTGAACTTATAGTCGCTTTATAGCTCTGAGCTTCATGTGCATATCGGGTAACGTTTCTGTTCATAACATTCGATCATTGGTCCGCTTGATTGGATACCTATAACAAACTACAAAACAGCCGCACTAATAATTTTATTATGACGTTCACAGATTGTAGTATGGGCCCACAGATTATGCGATATTTATTAGAACTAATTGCGGAACCAGGGCTATAATTGCAGCTGATTATAAACAATAAGATATATATCACTGGCCAATAAATGAATGAGGAGCGTCATAACCCCAGCGTAATAAGCAGTCAGTGGGGAAGCATGATGGGAAACGTAGCGCGTCTTATTAGATGATCTTGGGAACATTCTTTTATAATGTAATCAATAAGCAGTGAGGAAGTATGATGAATTGATGAGAAACAAGATGCATCGATTGCGGTAATGATGTTGCCGGCGTATTTACTCCACACATAGACACGAGTGAAAGCGGTATTTGCATCTTAACAAAGACGAAGAAATAAGTTAAAAATACTGTATAATCAAGCGTGTCCTTCTGACCTGTAGAAAGTGGGGATCTCGGCGTGATCTGCGCTTTGGAATAAGCCGATAAGGATAAATTAAGCTGATTAGTATGTAAGCACTGAGTGTAAAAGTGAAATGAGAAGATTATTTATTTGCTCAGCGTGTGGCGTCGTTTCGAGTTATTGTTTTAATTCGGTTTTCCTTGCGACGTGAGGAATTGAATTTTGATATTGATTACTAATTAAAATAACTATGTTCTCGTTTTAGTAATGACTAGAAGAAATTAATATTTCATTGTAATTGATAAGTTTCTCGTGAGAACAATTATTGTATCGTAATAACATAAAGACAAATTGAATTTTCATTTTACTTTTATACAGGAAATGTTACACCTATATCATAAGTCATTTCTAGGAGGAACATTCGCTGTAGGCAGACCAGACCCTGCGGACATTACAACACCCTTCGCATTAATCATACATTATTATATGAAATTTCTCGTCGAACTTTCAGCAATATTTTATGATTAACTACTAACTCTCAGTTTCTGTAAAGGCTCAAAAAGTTAAAATCGCATGACGTGGTCAATTACACCGCTAATTTAACTAATTTTCGTGTCTTTCAAGTTTTCCGAAAATGAGTTATAATATATTATACAGAAATATGATCAAATAAGTATGGCATTAGGCTTACGTTGTATTTTTAACGACAAAAAATCAAATCTTATTTTAACTCGCAAAACATCTAATAAAATAGGCAAAAAAAACAGCCATTTTCAATTCCATTCGTATTATGGGAAACAAAGTCTAATTTTGGCACAATTGGATTGTTTAAAAATGTGTGAAATGGCGAAGTGTATGGGAAACAGCATATCTGGTGATCAGCCGGCGGCGCGAGCGCGGTCCGGCGCGCCGGCCGGTCCGACGCAGCCATCTCTCCCTTTCTCTCCGGCCTATCGCGCTCTCTCTCCGTCCTTCGGCGGCTCGTTCCTCTTCTTCTTGCAAGGTTAAGGTTACGTCAGACGTGTTATGTTATAACCGTTGGGGCCCACTCCAGCAAGTTCAGTGTCTCGTCGAGAGTGGCCGCGACACAAGGTTCGCGACCAACGCAGCGCGCGTATCAACGTCGAGGACTGTGAACCAGCCTGTGATATACGAACAGTGAAAAGTTCATGAACTTGGGTGTTGAATTTGTTTGAACTGTATCACGTGACGCAGACGCCTTTTTTGCGTGCAATATCATCCCTCGAAGGTATGTAAACACAGCAAGTGCTATGCTTGCTACTTTTAAATTTTCCCGGGGTTGCAAACTGTGGACCTTACGAGATATTTTTTATGCGAAAGCGAAGATCAAGTTCAGGGCACTCGAGTGCATCCCGCTCAATAAACTGGTTTATTAAATATTTTATGGTGCTTTGGTGGTTGAAGCAATCAAGGACATGAGTGCATAGAGACGTGCAGTAATTAAGCGCTCATTGTAAAGTTGTTGTGCCGATAAACGGGTCTAATAAATAAGTACATTCGTCTGAACAGTGAATAGAATCAAATACGAATCTGATGAAGATGTCTAAGGACTAAGAGAGCCCTAAATAAGCTTACAATTATACAATAAGTAACATTTATGTTGATAAAAAGAGAGAGAAAGAAATGCATGAGATTGTTATATGAAAAAAATACTAGGTGAAGGAAATGCATATAAATAATGTGCATTCATGGAAGTATTATTTTGGATAGTCATAGAGTTGGAGGTATTTCTGTGTCTCCATGCTAAAATAACACAGATAATTTTCGTTTTTCTCCAGAGAATAAAATCAGAGAGCCAATCAGTTTTATGTCAACTTCTACAGAACATTTTAGATGACAGATTAAACAATCATGAAAATCATCAATTAATCATCTTGTTATCAGCAAATCACTTTATTCATATATTTCTTAATTAATGTTATAATCAACGAAAGTTAAAATAGGAAATGAATGAGTTAATTCAGAGGTTTGTAGGTACAACAGAATTGTCACTTCTAAGAGTACAAATTGTAATCGGCAAATAATCGAATAAAGAGGTTGATTTAATTGTTTCATATGTCATCTCTGTTATTAAAGCATCCTTTATCACAACTTTTTTCATTTTACAATATCACATAATAAAGGAACATGTACAGGAGTTTATGTTAAATACGAACCTACTATAAAATTACCTTCGTTAAGATAAGAGGTGAATAGAGCCATTACTTTTTCAATTAAATTTGATGTGGCAACAAAACCCAAATCAATCTGTTAAATGTATATTAAAATCTATTTCCTGTTCATTGATTTTTCCAACTTATTGAGTCAAATAAAAGGAAAATTTAATTTCGAAATCGTAAAAACTTTTCTATGGCGTCTTAACGCGTGGAAATAACGATGTAAAAATAATAATAGAATGACGTTAGCTGTCTTGTACCGTTAAGGTAGCAACAGAAGGGGGTTTTTGCAGCGCAGAGCGGCATTCGATCTCGTACAGAGCGATAAGCTCCGGTGAGCATATACCAATGATGCTATATTTAGAGACGCTTCGTATGCTCCCTTAGCGGGGGATTTATCAATTCATCCTTTCGTTCGCTTTCCGTTTAGATCAGATTTTTCGTTAATATGTAGAATACAACTCTAACAGAAATTAAAATTTAACTATTCGAATAAAATAATGGGATTTAAAATTTAGCTTTATCGGATAAATATCATCTACAGAAAATGAAATTATACTGACTGTACAGGATATTTATAATATAATTAAAAGTAAATTTAAAAGCTCGACCAAAAATGAAATCTATCGGTTAATAACAATAAAGCAGAGCCAGTTCTTTACCTGAAAAACAAATAATAAAAATTCAGTAAAATAATCATAAAAATCTCATATAAACAAGTAAATGGACGCAGGTTATACCATAAAATGCCTCTTAAGAACTTCATAAAGCGATAAGCGCTAGTGCGGATACAGCAATAACGCGCTATATTTAGAGCCGCTTTGTTTGTGCCTTTGCGGGCGGATTTATCATTTCATTATATCGCCCGTATAGTTTCACTATTGATTTAGATTAATAACAAGCAGGTTAAACGCAAAATAAAGTAAGAAAGATATTTAAAAAACGTATTGGATAACAGATATTCATGTTTTTTTTTTGGATCTAACTGAAATATAAGACATTCATTTAAATACTAGATAAACAGTCATCTTTAAACAAGAAATTACTCTCAAATAACCGATAAAACAAGACGCTAATTAAAAGTACAATCCAGGCATTTTAATATTGCTGCATTGGAAGTCTACCACAGCGACTATAATTAAATGCCTAGCAAACAAAAATCACGAACGAAGTCTAAACCAGTACAAAGAGTCGCTGCTATTCGCAAACCCGCGCCGGCGCACAGAAAGGGGAGATAAAGAAACATTAGAGACGACGCCGCTAGCCCAAAGCACGCAATCTTTAGGATATTTGTAATTACCAATTAATTTCGCTACGTTTAATTATTTCCACTCCTTCAACCTTGAACCAAGCAGCGAATTTAGTATATATGGTATGGTTATGTAAAGATTCAGATCACTATTGTTCATTTGTAATATAGTCCAAATTTTTTGCTGTAATAACTGTCATTTGGTAGACTTACTCGTAAGTTCAAAGTCAACGAGTAATATTTAAATACAGATACTTTAGTAAGAACTGAAACATCGACTTTATTTAAAGCTCTGCTACGTCAGTACATTATTAAGTACTACTTTAAATTAAGATAAAAACAAATTACACATTAAAGCCATCTGCCATCATTGAATTCAGACTTCTCATAAAGCTCTCCTAGTATTTATTACACACTATTGTATCAGTGCACTGACCGTTGTAATAAATACAAAAGAAAAGAAAGACGAGGAAAAAGAAACAGCTTTCCATTTATAGGTGTGTCTGTATTATTAGAAATGCTAATAATCTATTTTAAACCCATCTTTCATTGGCTAAAGGGAATAAAATGGATTCTTAAGCGTTGTTTAAGTGTTCACACAAATCGCATTAAAAATAAAAATACTTCTCAATGATTTCTCACGGTGATGTGGCAACTAATATCTTGTATGTGTCGAGAAATAATACCTTAAATAATAAACTTGAAAGCCTTAATTAATAATATTTATCAATTACGTTTTATATACTCAGTACAACGGTGATAGTATTGAATGCGGTGCGGCCATACAAAAGACTTCAACGTGCGCAAAGATTTGACGTAACGTGCTTGCTCATCGACAAAACGCAATAGGATTATCAATTTAGCTTTATTAGGTTTTATAATTTTGCTATCAGCTATCATATTGCGCTGCGGTACTAAGGTCAACAAGGATCCACAAAAATAAATGAACAATGTCTTACTAGCATTCGAAGTACCTAAAAACTACTAGTAGTAGAAGCCAATTAGCTTTTTTACACCAGGATATAGTAAAAGTTGTTAATAACATCATTGCACGTTCTAATCTGCAGATACACCAAATAGGGAGTTTTACTGTTTGGCAGATTCTTAAAAACGAGAGAAAAGAAAGGCGCAAATGTAAAATTTAATTATTAATATCATATCATAGACTTTAAATTCACATTAATACAAGCTACTTTAATTTTCCTTTAAAAAATCTTACGGAAATAATATAACTTATGATAACTAATGATGAATTTTACGGTTTTCATCAGTAAATTTAACTGCGTCCACAGTGGAAAAGTTTCCATTTTCTGAGCACGTAAAGACATATTAATAACAACTGTCACTTTAGTGTACTAATACAAGAATGTAAAATTTACTCACTGATAATTACTTCATTTTTGAAAACATAGTCATATCTTGATTTAAATAATGAGATGGCTTTCCATTCATAACAAAATGTTGGCACTTAATGACCTGTAATACCTATATTAGGCTAGGAATTTTCAATTAGACCTGAATAGACCTGTATCCAGATAATTCATTGCTAGCTTATAAACTTTAAGGCTTCGTAGCCAGGTGTAAAGTTCCTCTTTGAATATTTTTACAATAAATTCTCTGCTGCCAAGGACATCGGAGTACAAGATTCGTTATTCAACTCTTAATACACATCCCGCGATAAAACAGATATAAGAGTAATTTATTCAAAATGCGCTTCGTTTCTTTGCGTGGAATAAAAAATAGAAAAGTATTTTATCGCTTTAACTTCACATTTTCAAAATATTAGCGTTCTAAATGTTAATGGTGCTAAGAATCTTAACTGCAATTGCATTATAGTAGCTTTAAAACGTGTTTTGTAATATACATTTTTCAAACTATGTAAAAATAGATACTTACCAGTAAGGAAAAAAAATGCAGTAAATAAATTAAATTGCTTCTGTTGGGCGTAATTTAATTTCTTACAAATTTACCTCAAATTCAAATAAATTCACAGCCTGTGCAAGTAATAGCAAGCCAGTTGAATATTCATAACAGCTGATAAATTCATGTGACATTAAAAGCTTTTCCTTTTAAATGCGAAATCTTATCGTGTGGTCTACAGGGTTGGAGTAAGAAATAACTTTTGAGTCAGGTGAAATCACGACTGGTATTTTACTATGTGATAGCTGTCACTGCTGTAATGGTCTTTCTGCAGTAGTTATTATTTGGCTTGTTTATAGATTTTAAATTATTGTTTGTTATCCAACTACACTTAGATGTGAAGGCACTTAGTAAATTAAATGATTTCGCGTAAGTTGTAGTCTTTATAGCAATTTTTAACTGTTGCCTTACTGGTCCAAACTTTTAGTGACACACATTATTTTTGTATCAACCTACTCAGAGCAAGAATAAGTAATAAGAACACCAATGCATCAACTTTACTTAAAACAACATTACAAAAATTGCATTTTTGTAATGTTGTTAGCAGTCCTAAACACAGGCAGGCAACAATGAAGCCCTAGTGAAGATTAATTTTTAATTTTTTACACTGTGTGTTGAAAGTTGCAAAAAAGCTGGCATTTCCCACGCGAAAGCAGCATTCAGTATCGAGGTCCCCGCGGATTTGCCTAGGTTTCTAGGCTGGCGATTGCAAACGGAACCTGGTAGCTTTCGCAGGCCACTAAAGTATAACGAACGATTTCGTGTGCACGATCAAGGTCAGGGGTCGGCATTAGTACCCTGGTCCTGCGCCTGCGCTGCCTTGTTAGCTAGAAACGTTAATACACGTGTACACCTGGCTTATACAAGTACAGCAGCAATAACAAACACGATAGCTTTGAGAAAATTTGAAAGTTAAGGAAACTCACATTATACAAGTTAGCCAACATGGCGATGCTTGATGTAAGCAAAATGAAATAAATCAATATTTGAGACTTTTACATCAATATTATCTGACCTCAAACTAAGCAAAGCTTTTATGAGTGTTGGGGTCAGGGTAAGCATTGAATCTACGATATTTGGGCGCTACAGGCAGGACCTTAACCAGTGCGTCAAAGGGCCAGCCAGATGTGTGGCTTGACTTTTCATTAACCTATAACAAACTTTTACATTTTATTACAAACTAACTATCCGTCAGCGGCTTCGCCCGCATAGACTCTTTCCCGTCAAAACATAGCCTAAATTAAAAAAAATGCCTATGTCACTCCCTGATAATGAAGCTTCATATTGGTAAAATATTTTTTAAAATCGGCCCAGTAGTTTCGTAGCCTATTCAATACAAACAAACAAATAAATCTTTCCTATCTATAATACTTATTAGTATAGATTACATATGTCACTAGAACTAACGCTTCTTCTCTACAGGCCCAGGTCATCAGATGAAGTATAGCGTTTGTTACGACGAAACACATAAACATGCCGATACTATATCTGGTATTGCAAACTGAAGGAATTTATAATCAGATCCTATCTACATGCCCATACTTGTATTCAATGATGCGGTTAAACAAAAAGTTATATATTATACAAGTATTTTTTATTAAATCACCATACTAAGTCCCATTATACATATGCCTCATTGGTTTATATCAGCCATGCGTTCAAAACGTGCTATCATCATAATTATAACGGTTGTCAACACTAAGTTTTGGTTACAAATTAAATAAGATACGTGTTACTTCCACTTGTCATGTTTTATATTTTTAAAAGTCAGTCACATGTCTCACGAGAGCTTTTTATATCCAAAAAGGCGGCTACAGTAAAGTACTCATATAAAGATACCAAGACCACCGAGGAGTGGAGTTATCGAAGCAAATACGTACAGAATAACAATTACAGCATCAATAATTAACGAATTCGTCAGTCATTTTCATACAACCACAAACATGTGGCTAAAAAACAAAATGAACTCCTGATATGTATCTTCTCAATTCACTTATTCCGTGCATGTTGTTGTCTGATAAACATATACGTGCGAAAAAAATTGGCCCACACAGTTTCAATTTGAAAATTTGACAGGATGAATTATATCGTGACGTGAGGTTTGCAAAACACTCGTAACTTTGCACTCAAGTATACGCGTATATCATAATTCATCCAACCGTGAAATCTTTATCGATTTCAATTAAAATCAACGGAGTATTGAGAAGTTTTGCGTGACACTGATTTCGTAGCTGCACGTTAACGGAACACTTGCTTTTTCTGTTCGTATGCTATTTAAGATTCCGTAGTCGCATTAATCACCTACAACACGGCTTGTTAACTTGAATTGCTACGAGTATGAATGAACGTGAGAAACATTAGAGTAAGCAAACTGTTTTGGGATTGCTTTTTAAATATTTGTGGTTAATGTAGAAATATATTTTTTTTTTGAAAAACGGAATAGATTTTTAACAATTATAACAATCAATTATAAGATGACATTAAAATGCAAATATTGTGTTTATTTTAGACATCAATATTCAATTTTATGTTCACTTAACGATGTTTAACAACAATAAGAATCGATTATAAGATGACACTAAAATGCAAATGCATATTGTGCTTATTTTAAACATCAATACACAATCACGTAGAACAAAAAACCTATGTAAAAAAAACGTTCTTACCAAAATTGTTGCTTTGGGTCATAATGAAGGAAATAGAAGTAACACGAAAATTTCTGTGATCATCGTCTGTCGTCTTAAATCCATTACAAGCAAAAAGAAGCGGCAGCAAAAAACCGGATAGACATTCCTCCAGCCTACATTCCCGTTGTTATTAGTGTAACCACAAAAAAGCCACAGAATCAGTTCGTATTCCAAATTCGAGTTATTACAGTTGGTCACATCTGACCCCGTTGGCGGCGCCCCGAGATTATAATTAAGAGGGTCACGTGAGAACAGCGCGTTCGTGACTGCGCGCGCAGGGGCGACACGCCACTTGGAACTATCGGGCACAAGGCGAGACTGCGTTCCGATTTCCTGATTACTTATTGTGGAAAAATCTGATTGGGCCGTTCGATAATTTTGCTAATTTCACACCAAGCACTTTTAATACAGACAACCGCAGCTAGTGCCTTCGTACGTTCAGCTAACGCTGGCGCGGCAGCATAAAGTTTCATCTGTGGTTGACTGCATAGTATCGCCACTCATCAACGACTCAAAGTCGTGAGTTGACAAACTTTTCTACAAAAAATCAATCACTTTTCGTCGTTAAGTCTTAAAGTGCAGTCAGCGAAAAGAAAAAAACTTGCACTCGTTTATAGATTGGTGTGTTAAGTTTTCATGTACGAGTATCATAAAGACTTAGTGGCACGGGCGTTCCCAAAGAAATATTCCCAGACAATATCTCATGGATTGTTACTGTAAATATTTTGATATATCATAAACACCCTTTGCAAAGCGGCGTTATTCTTTAAAAATCTTAAATGTTTTAACTTTTTTTAAATTCTACAGACAAATTTCACAAAAGCGCTAACTTAAAAAGCTATACATATACATCTTGAAGTTTATGAACGTCGGAAAATTCAATAACAACAATTTTAGTCAACATGTAGTTAGCGTCACCGTCACGTGTTGTACGATTATGTTCCATGAGAAAAAAATAGATTTTATCTACACTGTAATTTTTATGCAACGTTCCCGAGTTTAAAAGTTGCACAAAAGTTTTGTAGCCTGTAAGGCTCGAAATTCCAGGCGGGCACGTATAACAAGGTGCAACACACAATTTGTGTTACATTGTAGAATTCACGGGGTTTTGAAGCGTTTATATTTTTAATTTTTTTTTTATAAGAGAGCGTCCTGGCCTGGTGGTTCAGCACCCAAACTCAGATCGTGGATCGTGTGGTCCCGAGTTGAAATCTGGCCAGAACCAAAATCTTTGTGTTCATTGTTAAATATCCGACTTACTCTCCGGTGATGTAAAACATCGATAAAAATCCAAATCAACCCGGATAACGGCGGTAGGCTCACCACCTACCACGTTGGGTTTTAATACCACTGGTGAAAAGTGGGCTTCTGAGTGTTTCGTTCACCATGACGACACAGTCACTAGCCTCTGACTACCCCGTTTGGGATGAAGTTGTGATGATATGTAGTTTTACTATCGCATCCTGTCTTGGACTACAATCCAAGTTGCAAGTGAAAGGCTATGAAGCGATTTTCTCTAGTAATACTTTTATCATCTGTGACCGCTTCGAATAAGTAAAGCAATTTTCTTCAAGATAATAAGTTTAGTTAAATAATAGCAAAAAGGACCAAGTCGTGAAAAACGTTCTCTATGGTATTAATAGTTGACAAGGTTCAATAGCTCTCGCTTATTTTAAGAACTCATAACAGTAATTTATCCACGAATTCCAAATCTAACTGCCTCACGTCATCTTACTATTCCGTGTAATGCTTCGCGGGATATCTGGGTTGTAAAGGCGCTTACATCACGCAATGGCAGTCACACCTCTCGGTGCTCCTATTTATAAAGGCGTTTAGAGGGCGGTGCGGCGCGGTCGTGCCGAGGTCAGGATGGATGCCATCAGGCGTGCTTTCCATGAAGGATTTTAATTACGTCGCGCGGGTGAACGACCTCGGATGCGCACCCGCACTGCGTACTTCGACAACTCTTCCGTTAACAGGTGTCCTATTCATCGCTTTTTTTCCTTGGCGCTTTATGACGACCGCCTTTTTTTAACCTCTCTCGGTAAATACTACAAGCAAAAAGCCAGGCGTTAAGGAAATACTCCATTTTAAACGAATAGCTTCTCTCTAAGTAAAAATCATCTAGAAAAATAAATACAGTCATTTAAATTTTGCTCGGCAATTACCAATCAAAACCTGTTAGCAAACAACGGTGCTTTTTATAAAGACCAGGTGAAATCAAGATTCCAGTTTCTTCTTAATAAAAACTAGGATACACTTGAGTTCTTTTTTCAATAAATATTTGTTGTACCACTGTTTAAGACTAAGTAGAACATATTTTAAGATATCAGTAACGATCGTAAGCCGAAAAACCCGGTGTTATTATGCTGAATTATAGTCGGATGAGTATGCAAATCTGTCTGTTATGAAGACAATCGTGGGTGTGAGCCGAGTCACCGCAGACGGCATGCCCAAATATTGATATGTTAATAAATAAAACAATATTTGGTAGCGGACCGGTTTGGGAGTCCATTCGCAGTAGTAACCCAAATTCGGCTAACAAGTTTCTAAAATAAAGAAACACCGCAAAACTTACAAACATTCTTGCTGGTAAATTTTTGTACTCATATATTTGCTATCATAAATCTTACGGAAGTAAGTGGGTGTTCATGATATTATATCTAACGAGAATCAGATTGTGAATAAACATGATTAATGGAGCACTACTAATAGTTTATTATGCCATGATCGAATGAACTGCGAATACTTCAATTAAGTTCATGGGATATAAAATAATTCATTCTAGATTCATTTATATACTTCAAAAAAGTTAGGTCTATGAGCTTTTCTTTTTAAACTTATCTCCACAGCTTGACTGGCTGAATGTAGAACTATAATTAGATATAAATTATTTATCTCCTTAGTTGACTTACAAATTGTTATTCCTATTCTCGTAACAATGGATATCGAGTTATCGACGGCCAAAGCACAAGGTGAGCGTTATAAATAACGCTTAAAAATAAAAAGCTAGCGAGACGTTTCTGATATCAAAGCACGAGTCTGGGAAAAAATGTTGCACTGCACAAAACATTTTAATAGTTTGTGACGTGCGGAGAGAAGCAAAAAAAATGTCATGTTGTGTTCACTTGGACGAACAATCCGCGGCATGTTTTCTTACGAGTGAATCATGGTCACAGAGCCTGACATCTGACATGAAAGACATAAAGAAATCGCTTGGCTGACTGCGTTCATTCAGTTCAAGTGTCTATCGTTTATATAAACAACAAAATTCCACGAAAGAAAACTGAAATCAGTGATGGCGGTCGTCTGGATAAATTATAATTAAAATGCTTAGAAAAATGTAGCCCTTGATAGATTGTGGATACGAGTCCCACATCTGAGCTCTAGGACCAGGTCAAATTTTTCTAGTTTCTATCTTTGTAATAACTGTATAATTAAGAATAGTATTTTTACCGATAACATAACCAGACTATGGTGCACTTTTTGCAATGGGCCAATATTCAAAAACGTTAGCATACGATGCAGACATCAATTTATTATATCGTGACACTATTAAAATTAACGAGATTCAGTTTTTTGATTAATGCTCTAGTCAAATTTCAATAGAGAAAACTGTTCAATGTAAACGAATTTATTTATGAGCTGAAAACAAGTGGAAAAAACTTACAGAATAAGAACACTGAAAGCCCGAATACCGTTGCTCTGTTCGCGGTCAACGTGACAAATAAGACAACTGAACAGATAACCAAACACTAGAAGTACCTACATTAGCGTCTGCGAACATTTGCATGGGTTATTTGCAAATAAAACTTTCTAAAAACCACTCATCAATAGACTAAGAGAAACGATTTCTAAGGTCATTCGATAGCTTGTCTTAATTGTAACAGCTAACAGAACCAATATCGTGTTAATAGGCCGTAAGTCGCCCATAAAGCAAGTGATATACCGCCGTGTCCCGGATAGCGGTAGCGAAAATGTGTTTGGCTAGCTTTACATTAGCCCGTGAGGCAGCGTGCAACACCGTGTGAGCCTAAACGAGCAACGTGGCTGTAAAGCGTTTTATGCTCTATAATACGTTGCAAGTGGAGCGAGTTGCAACGCCTGCAACGTGCTCAAATTGATTACGGACGATACACGCGAATCGTCTAATAAAATCACTAATGGAACGGTACCGGTGGCGTGCGTCGCATAACGGCGTCGTCGCGGGGCTCTCCCACGGCCGACGCATTATGTAACCTGCGCAGGCGTCTACGATCACAATGCGAGCTATCAATCGCGGTCGCGATCTCAAAAAATCAAGCACCGTAAGTGATGCCAGATGCAATCGTTAGCGCCGCGCTGACACCTCCGACATCGACACACAGACAGGCGCGAAGCTGCAGAACGCGAGTAAGCTAGGAGTCAATTTCGCTCACATTATGAGCTATTAAAGCATTTTGCTCTAATTTGTACTTATTAGCAATAATGGACAAAAAATAAACCACATTGAATTAATGATCCTTGAACCGGACGTTACTATGGGGTTAGATTAATTACGTGGAAATTGTAGCAAACGAACTCGGAATAACAAAGATGTTTTGCGTACAATATTATGTCCAAGATATTCTTATTTAAATTGAAAAAAACCCATGACAATACTCAATACTCATTAAAGTATTTTGCCCTGAAAAATTTAAGATGAACGACAAAGATGATCGATGAGTTTAAAGTATTATGTGAAAACGTAGCCAATTCATCATCACAAATCTTTCTTTCGAAAATAAATGTTTCTGAGGTGTTTTCACAACAAACTATCATCAAATGCGATTTGGCATACGAATAAACGAAGTGTAAGAAAAATAAACGTTGATTCCATTTACATAAAATTATCCCCATAGTTCAATCATTGGAACTGTTTCTCACATACATAATCAATACTTGTGTGAAAATAATGTGAACTCGTGGCCACGTCTGAAATACTTGTAGGTAGACGCATGTCTTAATAAGCTACGTCACAATAATCATAATACGTAGCGACCATTACTAGATAAAAGGATATTTTTCGTTTTTTGGGCATCCCGGAATAAGCTTGATTCGTTCTGCGGGTAAGATAGTCGGTAAGCCCTCTAATTTTGTTGGCGGTCGTGATTTTTAAGAAGTGTATAAGCACGAAATGTAACGTCTATTAAACGATCAGTGAACTTTGCCTTGATAGATGGCGTAGGATTGCTTCATCGGGACGTCGGTGCTTCTTATCGCCGCGGCGGCGCGGGCGCACGTTTCAGCGTCTGAATTCGGTTGCGGCCGGCACGCGCGTGACCGCAACGCGAAACGCACGATCCGCAAATTACCCAGGAACTACGAATGCACCTCTCGAATTGCTTGCGGTAGCACTCACCAGCTTTACGCCCGCACTTCTATTACTAAGAAACAGTGTGTGACCCAAATACGACCCACGTTCCGCACCTATTTGGTGTGGCATGAATGAGGAATGTCATTTGCAGAGCGCTCCGCTATGCAACACCGCAATGGACGCGTCCGCATGCGGTCGTCAGCGGCTGTCTTTACTTAATATTATTTGCCTCGCGGGCTACTTCGCAATCACACGAGCGGACAGGCAAACAATGCTCATGATTTCCTTTGACGATTATGTATTCTTACATTAGTACCGTGCCTCACCGGGAACATGTAAGCCGCCACCGAACAGGCGCTCCTATCAGGGCATTAAATTACGAGCTGTGGACTTGTGTTTGTGCTTAACCACTGTGCTCATGACAAATGTTGTAATTTCCATACACTAAGCTCTTATCAAATTTATTTATTGGTAAACATTTAGATCACCTGCATTTAGAAACTACCTTAAACGCGCATTGACTAGATCATTCCATTTGCTCAGAGTTCTACTAACTGCACTTAGTTTATTAATGGAAATCCGATGTTTCCATATATATTTCAAATTCTAAAGGTGCTGTTAACAGTAAGTGATGCTGTGCAACATTAGATAACCATAGTGTCAAATAATGAAACTTGGCATAACAATGCCAAATATTAAGGCTTGCAAAATTGCATGGCTAGTAAAGTCTAGATTTTTTGTTGAACATATTCAGGTTATGTAAATAATTAATCGAGAAAGCAACGTTAAGTCTAATTTGGAGCAGTGTGTCAAATAAATAAAAATCTGAGCATTGGTCCGATTGAGTCGTGACGATTGGCGCTCGGCGGTGTGTTGAGGCCGGTCAAGAGCGCGGTAACGAGTCGCGAGTGGGCGCTTTACATAGATCCAATGCAAATTGAGTAGCGATTTGCGCGGCATAAATCTCAACCCGCAAACACTGGCACTGGCACTCCGCATTTCGTCAATTAACGTCAACCATATTGTGCGAGATAAAGGCATGCGTCGTTGCGCTTGATTTATTCACAACTCCGCTGATAGCCAGCGCTGATAGCGCTTTCCTCTGCACTGCATCTATTAAAGTAGACGCAGACTAGAGACAAGTAAAAGTTTTAAGAATGAATATTCGCGTAAGTCCCGGGGGGCATTCGTGTTAACTAGAAAGTGAATTACAAGTCAGGAATAATTTGTCCGGCGCACTTCGACTAGCAGTATAGCAGGATGAAATTACAGGGATGTTCTTAGAAAGATATGCGCTCCACACTTCAAGTTCTCGTGGAATGATTGTTATTTGTCTAATAGCAATGAATGATATTTCAAGTTCTGTCCAGGATGCTGCCGCTTAAGATCGCTACGTATGATGTCACGAGAACATGTTCTATCGTTGAGTTATGGCGATATTTAGGAATTCCGAACTACAATTACGTGGGAAGTTAAGTCTCCCGGGATTGGGCGGCGCCGATATCCTGAATCAAGTTAGCGGTCTCGGCGATTATCTGTTTATCCTGGCGGCACGAGAGAGTCCGCCTATCACCGATGCTTCCGATTAATTTTCGCCGTACGTTATTATTAACGACCGCCATATAGGAGAAGCTCGCCGGTTGCAAGCGGGCGGAAATAGGAACGTCGTGAGATCGCCTCGACGATCTGCGATGTGATCGCTGGCCGCGGGAGCATCGACAATACGCAATTAATGAAGCGTCCGGGCTGTCTCGTCTTGCGTAACGAGCCGACGAGTGCCACTTCTTATCGCTTAATGAGAGCTCACTTGGCGGAGTATTGTCCCGAGTAGAGCGTGCTGTGGGATACTCTTCCAGCTCCGGCTCATCAGCATCAATCTTGCTCCAACTCTTCCTGGACCTTGTACTGTTATCGATTCCTATTATGTTCGTATCCGTTCTATCCTATCTTTCTCAAGGTTATGTCTACTAAAAATACAAGGAAGTATTTCTTTCCCCAAGGATTATCTGATATTGTCGTTGTTATAACATTTTACACACTCGCCAATACAAACAATGGTGGTCACATCTTCCGCCTCCCATAAAAGCTAGCATTAAAGGCATTTGAACAGTATCTTAAAAATATTAGCTGAAAATGTCCCCTCTAACTCGATTTATGATTCGTGATAGCGTCAACCACTGTCTGCAGTTAGTTCTGTTGCACCGACCATCGCGTTGGGTGTCCTTATTGTGCTATTTATTGGTTTTAAAGGTATCTAGATCGAAACACTAAAGCACTTTAGCTTTCAAACTATCTTAGTCACGACAGTAGATTGATCTTTAATTTCAAGAGCTTTAATTAATGATTCCTTTTTCTTTGATTTGGGTTGGTAATTTGAAATTGAATTTGTCAATAGTTGATCAAGACGCATATCTTTGGACAAAGACTTTTTTTAAGTTTAACAAAAAGGGAGAGTATCAGAGACGTTAGTGGATACTTTGAACTCTAGTAACAATTACAGTTTTATTTTCAAAATAAACAAAGGTATGACAAGGCGATCGCTAGTTAGTTCTTGATTACTAACTAAAATATTTATTTGGCAATCTAATATTCCGTTATCGCGAACAAGTGCGTCGGGAGCCAGGAGGTGTTGCCCGGGTCGTGTGTCGGGGGCCGAGCTATCTAATCGGGCCTCGCCTCGTCGCCGGTGGGCGGCGATCGGGATAAAGCCCGCGCCCGCCACCGCCGCGCCCACACGCCAATTATGTGGGAAGAGGTTACGATTGCTCGCCCGATATCGCTAACGCAAACGGACCCATATAGCCGATCACCTGCATTAATCGCTGAACTATTGCCATTGCAACTCCAATTAATGCGCTGGATAGAGCCACCGATATTCTAATTGTCCCCGTCGGGACGGCGTTAGATCTACGATGCACATCGTGATTCTGATAACCATCAGCATCTTAGAGTTGCGCCATCGAATCTACGCGTGCATACATATTGCTCTTAAAAAAAGTCACAGAGGTGATCTTAGCACGGGTTATGAATATAGATAAGCCTTAATACTCGGTGAAGAAACTATGTCAGCTTTATAGATGGCGGCGTAAGATAAATTTCTATTTCACTAAAAATGTTTAGGAAAGTTACAGATTAGGCAGATTCATGATTGACAGGAAATGTCCTGTCAATCATGAATCTGCCTAATCTGTCACTTTCCTTTATATATTACAGACATTAGATTGCATCATAGATACAATTATATGTTCAAAAGTGTAAGTGGGTTGTACATAATTGAGGCTGGGAGATAGTATCGGGACAGAGTCATCAGGCTCGCTCCCGTCTCATCGATAGCGGAGTCAGCGTCCGAGCGACGTAATTATAATAAATACGGTTCACATGCGAACAGGAACCGTCGGACGCGCCGGCAACAAGGTGCACGCCACCACATTCTTGCAATTACGTAACACCTCACCTGATCGCGCAGATTTTAAACGGCACGCCTTAAAAGGGACGCGAATAAGTATCGGAACTGGACTGTTAGAAAAATGTTCTGTATCATTGCGAGTTATTTGATTGGAGATAATTTTACCTCATTAGAAGCAACTTTTGCATTAGTTACGAGGTAAAAATACCATTTAAGCAGACTCTCATAATTTATTTCAATAGCTATTTTTATATTAAGAAGCACGGTCCATTATCTTCATAGATACACACATGCACATTGAACATATAATTTTTACTAGCTGCCTGCTAGTTAAAGATTATAACGTTGCTTGTATTTATAACCCATGTTAGAAAACTAAACAACTATCATGTACAACAAGAATGTTTCCTACATACCCGATAATCTTGAACAGGATGGGGCACATTCAACTTTTATTAAAAAACTAATTAATATTTATACCTCTTGTTAAAATAATATACTCGTTTTCTATATACTAAAAGAATGATTATGGAGAATGGCCCTAGATTTAATGTCATATTATTAAAGGCAGGCAAAAGTTGTGCACTTTAATTAATAAAGTAACATGGTATAAATATACTTGGATAAGTATACAGATAAAAACTGTTATCGTAATAAAATACCAACAAAATAAATATTGATGTATTTATGGTCTTAATCAACGGTGAAATGATCACGTCCGATCATGTTAAGAGGTCAATTAGTTATAAGTCATAAAGCAGTAATGAAAAGTGGCGACTTGCAGTGTGCAATCAGGAGGCATAATCGACGGTTAGATTGGTACGTCGCACAAGCGTGGTATTAATGGCAATAGCCGCGTCCATGCGCGGATCCTTGTCTCAGCGCTTTAGACAAGTTCCATCACGCTTAGATACACTCGAGTAGGCATTAACTCCAACATCATTATACTCAAATGAAGCCATAATTCAACATAATTTGACATCACGTAATTCTTTAATAACGTAATGCAGTTAAATGCAAATTACGAATGTAAACAAAACATTATGCTTGTTGCAACAAAGCCCACCATCAAAACTTCGTTAGCCGCAGCGAGTAATCCCGAGGCGGTATGAACACATAAAACGCAATTGTAAAGAATATGCCCTTGAAAAATAAAAAGCGATTCATCTTTAGTTACCCGAGGAAAGTGTACAGAGTAATGACAGAAGGGCGGTTCGTAGTTATTACAGTAATGTCAGGTTGCTTCGTCTTCGTTCGCGAACGTTACATAGCATTTCTCCTGCGCGTCAGCGAAACTAAAAAATAACACAAATAACCGGCTTGCCACAAACTCTATTAGATTTCCAACTTACTTTTTGCCGAGGTTGTCGTCGCCTAACTCGATCTCGATGCGGACGTGAGAAAATTGTTAATCTTCTTTTGTAATGCAGTTTGCATGGGCAGATGATGAAGCTGCTTTGGAATTGAAACCTTTTACAATGTGGTGCTATTTATCAGTAGGCGTCAAATTGCTTTAATGACGGAGGAATCATCTTACTAAACAAACATTAAGTTAGTGGGCTTATTAAATTACGATTTAAAGAAGCTGCGCTAAACCGCTTATTACGTTACAAAGCCTCCGTAAAATGCGGAGAGCAAACTATATCAGAGTATCATTTAACATAATAAAGATGCGCCATTATGATTAACGCCTGTTGCACATTAGCGATGACTTGCATCGCTGTCGCTGCGATGTAGAAAGGAAGAGTGCGGGTGTCAGAGCGCAGAGCTGTGACAGGGAAAGCGCGCCATATCACGAAAGGGAACTTCAAATCAACACTATCAACTTCACTACCGCTTGCCTCATTCGATACCAGATAGGATCGCGCCAGGAACTAGTAAGGGCACTTTCTTCATGCTCTTTCAAGTTTTTTCGCGGTTCGCTTAGCATGGACGGATGGAAAGAAACTTTTAGTAGTCGTGGTCCAAGCGGTTCAGTTTACTTTGTAGCAGTTTACAACGCGAACGTCGGTCGCGGTCGTATCCTACGTTGCCTGCGGCATGATCGGATTTCCCGTTTGCGATTATTGCCTTTCTTTATTTCACAGGGCGGTTCGTTACCGGCGGTATCGGTGTGTAACGGTGCTCCGTGGGCACAGGCATTTGCATGGTGAGCCCATTACGGCGACCGGCGGGTGGAAGTTATTAAAATACGTTTAAGATCGTACCGCATTCGGCGGGGGCGATAAAGAGTAGACATTGCGGAGTCGTGAGCTAGCTCCGAGGTTTATTGCGTTCGGGATGCGATCGGGCTCGGCGGGCGAGTTCGATCCTAACGTAAACAAAGACGATTGAGGTGTTCTGCGAGTCGGCCCGCGCCGCATGACGGACCCGCTAGATCTCGTTAGCGGCGCATTGTTGCACCGAGGACACCGACACCGCCTCGTTCTAACTGCCAGCGTTTCGTGCCGCTGCATTCACTCCATTAGGTCGTCGCATTGACCTTGCCACGGCATCTTTCACTCAGAAAGTGAAATGACAGCGCGATAAACAAACACTATCATCGAGAATATATTCCAGAAATGCGGTTCGCACTCACAGTTCAAGGACATAAGGTTAGAAAGTGGGTCTATGAAAGGTGTCCGGTAGTGACACGGAACGCAATTGCGTGACAAGTCTCGCCGCGAACATTATCATTCCACGTACGATGCTAAACCACTTATTCGGCTTGCGGTGACCGTTATCCGGCGCACGCACACCGCTTGCATCAATGGCATATTTTTACTCGGCGAAACTCTGCGCGCACATTTACCATTCAAGGTTAACCCGGTCAGTGTGACGCTTTGTTTACATGGATGTTGCTATGTTTCACTGTGAACGTTTTTAGACGTCACATGGCAACAGGAAACTCTCTTTTCTTAACAGTACCTAAACATCCGTTCTTCAGCTATTTTAGTACAAAATTAGGTCCAGCAAAGGTACATTCAGGCTCGCGAAAGGACGTAAGCATCGAATCTAAATTAGGCGGTCCTTCTTGCGCTAAATCAAAGTTCAAAAATTTGTTTAGCTGTGTAAGGATTGTATTATAAATAAACCAAGGTTCCCTCAGACGTTTTAATCTAAGAACTGCCTACTAGCACGTGCTAAGTCGTGTGTAAAGCTCACCGGCGAGCCGTTCGCTCGACATCTAATCCCTCGCGCTGGGCGTGGACTTATAAGCATCCGGCGCTGCCTCCGTCTAGATCTAGATAACAGCATGCGTGTCTGGGCTCAATAATGAAGCCAATGGTCTATAAGCCAACCTAACCTATTACGTCAATAAACAAACAGCGTCAGTTAATTGAATAGCCTTCAAACCTACGCTTCTTCGACGTTAACGCGTTTTAAATAATAACATGCAATGCAATTTCAATGAGTAACATTGCTTAGAGGTTAGAATTATAAAAATTAAAGCTGGAGCGGTTTGCAAGCTCGTAAATTCAAAGCAGAGATGCATAAATTCTAAAATTATTGTCGGCGGAATGCACTAGTAAATTGAGAGGATGTCAGTTATAAATGCATGTGTTGTTCGTTGCAGGCTTGCAGGTGTCGAGGTGCGAGGTGCGTCCGACATCACTCAGCCAGCCGTCGACAAGGTAATTACATATACCGCCATTATTATCTGATACAGTTCGACGCTTGATTCCGTGTCAATGACTCGAAGCCCTCTATCATTTACACCCGTTTACTAAACACTTTCAACTGCAATTAAATCAATAAACGTTCTTTAAACATTTTCGCCTTCACTATTATTGGGTGACGATGAACGATGGCACGCTCGGACTGTTCAAGTAGGTATGTAGGCCGTGGGACCGTGACGAAAAATAGGAAGCAGGTGAAGTGAAGTTGATGAGATTTCTTCATGAGACATAAAAAGTTAATAGTCCCTTTTGATTATAAGTTGAGTTTATTTTGCTTGTAATGCTCAGACTCGTGGTATGTCACAAGCACTCTACGACTGTGTTTTTGACTGTGTATGATAACTGATAAGTCAATTACTTTATTTAAAAGCTATTAACACATTTTTGTAATATCGTTAGTCCCTGGGTACTAAGCTCTATTGTTAATGTACCTGATACTTAGATAGAGCCAAAATTAATGGAAATAACATAAAAACCTGGTTTAGGAAGCTCCTTCATAGAAGTTGGTTTTAGCAGTTTGTATCTTCACATAATTCAATTGCAATAGATGCAATTGCCTTGCTGTTAAATAGCATAAAGGCTTTAATCTATATGCATGCATGTCATATTTCATTAAATAAATATTCGCCTACCATTCAACTAACGTGCTAAGCTGCATAAATGATTTAAACCATCGTTAACTGTCATGCTCAGTGTAAATGTAGTTTAATCTATGCATTCTATCAGGAAGGTGTCATTTTATTTAGGGCAGCACATGCGGGATGTGTGCTCGTTAACATCGAAAGTATACCACATCCGCGAGTGTATCATGTGTGGGGTTGACAAACCTGTATGGCCGACCCGCGCCACTTCTTATGAACTGGTCGAGCTACAAACTAGAGTTTTAATTAGCCTGGCTCTGATAAACGCATCGCCCCTTCATGGCGTCATATTAACAATTGTGCATGAAAGCGGACGGGCCAAGTTCTCGCAAGTAACGCTGGTATCAGTGGAATCGGACCTGACTATCGAGTGGTTCAATTTATCCTCGTGTCATGCACTTAATGTTGTGAACGCACATTTCATTGATCACGATGATACATAAAATGTTGGGGAAGCAAGAATTAATAGCGATGTAGTTAATTAAACTCAAAGTAAGTAGTCGTCATTTATGTTGATATTTTTAGTTGTCATAGTGAGTATGGGGTTTTAGCTGTAGTAATTTTGTTTAGGCAGTATTGCATGTACTAAAAATAAGAGTAACCAGATCGCAGAAAAATTAACTAACAATATAAATACACTATAACAATTACAATACGAACCGTGTTTATAAACTGAGTTTATTATTTGACACATATTCATTACTGAAAAGAATCCGCAGTGAAAAAAATACGTAAAAACTATGGAGCATTTACTTTACATTGAATAGAAACAGACCTTATGAATAAACCGAAAAAAAAAACACCGCTGAGCAAAAGACAAGTAACAAGAAATAAATAACAATACGAGCTACAAAAAATAAGGCTGAAGATATTGCTAACATTTCCTTTACCTTCAACCAGCAATTCTGAAAAGTTCAGGGAATATTTATTGTTAGTTTTTTTCAAGAAGTGCTTATCATATAAGTGACTATTTTTTTTTGTGAAATTATTTTGTACATTAGTACATCTTGAATATATGGTTTGAAGAAATGGCTGAATATTGTTTTCCTATTTTACGATCAAATAGCTACAGCATAAAATCTCGGCCAGGAACAATAAAAGAGAGAGGATTTCAGAGAAGCTCACCGTAACGTCCTGTAATATTTATCGCCACTACTAAATGACAAACTAGCACGCAACCGTGAGCCTGGGAACAACGCCCATAGCGGCTACCTAACGTTTTATGATTATCTTCTGCTATTGAACGACACGTAGTGGCATGTCTTCGATGGCCCTTAATATTTTATAGGCAGACTCAAACAGCTCGAAATTTATGACTATGAATATGCAACGTACATTGAAAGACAAAGCCAAACGAAGACATAAACTCACACACGTAACGCGCAGAGGATGTCGTGACGTGCTACAGAAACGTCTCGCTAGGCGTTAGCGGTCGTAATTGCGTTTTTCAGCGATTTGAGTTAGCACTGCAAGTGTCGATAGGCGATCGCGTGCTGACGAGAGGCCGTTCAATACGAGCACCCGTCATGCCATCCGTACATTTTAACGAGAACCCGATCAGCAGTACCGATACCGACACTCTAATGAAAACCCCTCTGAATAATGCATTAATACCAGCGTTAAATCGTGAGCACCTACAATCGACGGCGACGAAAATATACTAGATGCAAATTTAAGTCAACACCGACGCCGATAAGCTTCCGGAGGTGATCCGAGAAACGCAAACATCCAAGCTCGAGTAGAGGGAAATTAATCTCGTTTAGTCGAGATGCGGCGCCTGGGTGTCGATGCGGAAAATGGTGCCCATATTTCAAGGCTTTATCGAAATATGAAATATACCCTTCACTCGTTCAGGTCAAGCGACTCGATAGCGACTGATTTATGCTACGTCCGGGGTGCTCGTTGTTAATAAATAATGGGATAGCGAAAAATAAATAAGATGTTGATAGAAAGACAGATGTGATAGTGTCGATGTCAGGAATATTCGAGTTCGTGAAGTAGGTACCGTTCAGTGTGCCAGAACATTCTCGAACATAGCATTTGGCGGTAGGGATGATAGGTGGCGGGACATAGCGCAGCTTCGCGGCGGTGTAGGTAGGACGCGTCGCTCGTGCCGCGTCGCACGCCGCGACCCGCGCTCACCTTCCCTATTGAAATGTCAGTGCGCGGACCGGTGACGAGACAATCGTAAAATACAATGTTAAGGTCACATCATGACTTCAATAAACAATCCTTAACATGGGAAACGTGACGTCGTCGCCGGTGTAAGCGGGACCCCCTGAAAGTGTGCCAACCATGTTACTAAGTCAGCGAAACGTCGTGATCGCGTATTCGATTTTGCTATGTCCACGTTCTCTTAGTGTAGAGATTTTAGTAGACTTCATTTTTCAAATTGTCCGATTCCAGTCACGATTACTAACTTAAAAGTTGTAGCATTTATTTGATTGGGAACACCTTGTCTTCGACTTGCGGATTCATATTGTTAATCGAACATCTTTGACGACATGTCATCGCATTGATTTCCTTTTAATTACAAAGTACACAGTTAATTAGCGTCTCATTTAATTACGTTTCACCAGTAACCGAAAATTTGCAAGACGAAGAAAACAGCACATGCATAGTTACAAAGCATTGCAACGTCGAGTAAAACGACGCAAAGGTCAAAGAGTTAAGGCGGGACAGGGCGAGATGCCTGAGTGGCCGCTGCACTACCGTTCCCGCGTTCCACATACGAAGCAAATGCGCATGCGAGCACCGCGCCAACGGGGTCGTCCCGATGCCCGACGGTCGTCTACCATGCACATAAACGGTTGCATTGCACTTTAATCGAACCACGCAGTATGCATTCACACAGGTGATCGTGCAGCGATTAACATCAAAGAAACACTTGGAACACCTCCAAAAGAGAACCAAAGTTAACGCAAACTGACAAGAAATAAACGGATCGATAGAAATCAGTACCCATCCCAGAATAACTTATCATAGCAATTTGTATGTCATCAGGACACGGGGCGAGCGCTAGCGTAGCGGGGTTTTACTTTCTTATGGTGGCCTCAAGAAACTAGTTAAGAGAAAGTAGGATTAGTATCTCTAATACATTTATCGTTATATAACACAATCGAAAGGGCAATTTGTGGAAGAATCACAACGTGGGAAACTGCTGAAATATATTAGTAACATTAAATTGTGGGTGTAGCCCGGGGAGTCGAGGAAGTACGGCTGAACAACTTTATTATAAATTTCTCTTCAGCGCGTGGAAATATAAATAAGGAGTTCCCGTCAGAGTGAAACAAATTCGCGCCTACAGACGTCCAATTAGGCCGGCAGTATCGTGCGTATCCACCGGCCCACGGGTAGAAAATAGGCACTAACTCATAAATATTTATGGCAAGCACAAAGCCGTCTTTGTACACTTCCACATTCACTCAGAATTATAATGGCTGTCACAGTAGGATCCCGAACAAGAGCCGAAACGGCTCGCATTAAGAAGAAGAAAAGATTCCCGCGACGGTTTCACTTAGCAACCGCCACAGCGAATAATTCGAACGGAGATGACACAGAAAGGAGTTGCCACAAGAATGTTTAATGAAAACCCAAACGAAGGTGACATTACCGCGGAGATTTACTTTCGTGTGAAAGCTTAAGAAAAACTTCAGGAAAGTTGTTGGTTTTTGTAGTTCCGTTGTGGTGGTACCACGCGGACGCTCCAGGAAATTGAATGCGGTGTAGAATAGGTTTGTCGATAAAGTTGGTGACGACGACGGCCGGCATTTCCCGTTGCGGCGGTGGGTGCAAGGTGCGAGGCGAGCCTCGCTAGCAGCCCGCCTGTGTCGTACGGTAGCAGTACAGTTAACCTGGATAAAGGCGGTTACGGCGTTCGACGCTGTCGCTGTGATCTGTCAATTAGAACCCCATAACCTTGTTCACATCGCTAGCCACTATAGCCGCCTCTAACGACAACAATTACTGTCTCCAACCAACAATGACTGCGCATGTACGTTAGGAACTCACTTTATTTCGAGATAAAGATCGAGGCTGTAAGCCAAGTGCAAGGTCAAGAACAAGAATAAAAGTGAAGATGACTTTAAAAAATAGTGTTACGGTCAGACCACTCTGGTGTTAATTTAATAGCTCTGTAGCAGATTTTATGGTTCGAATTAAAACGGGTCTAGCTGTATTTGATATTGTTATACTTTTTGGAATTAACCAATTATTTACTTATTTAGTAAGTGATTATAAAATCAAAATTGGGTTACGAGGACAGTTTCTGTTTTCCAAATTAGTATAATGTTTTGAAACAAAGCCGTGGATTATTGTCCGCCTATTGTACTTTTAATTTTGTGCAATGAAGAATAAATGAATCAATGAATGGACAGACAAAAATATTAGCCAGTGAATTGTTACGGATTGTCAAATCGAGTGTCGGAGGCAAAACCGTTCCACGAAATTGAGAAACAGCGGCTCGAGACAAAATCACGTTTCCCATTGTGAAATCCTCAATAATTCAGTGGAACGGTGGTTAGAATGCGCGTGGCATCACGTAGATCTAGTACCTGAGTAGTAACTTGAAGCTTCTGTCTGCAAGGGTCGACGGCCGTCGAAACCTATTCGAGTTAACCCGTCCCGATGCCCGAAACGATGTTATAGAAACGATTTAACATCATCTGTCCGGGAGGTCTGAAATATTGACTCCAATAAATGTAACATGGAGCAGTCTTTTGTGTAGTGACACATCGACCGCCAAGAGCGGAGGTGGTAAATGGAACATGGTTTATTTCTCTATTGTTTAAAACGTATTTTATATGATAGTTTCTGGGGTTTGCATTGTGCGGTCCGTGAGCAGCATGGTTCAGTCACCATCGAGTTTTAAACGACACGTAAGAGAGGACAAAAACGACAAGTGGTGATATATAAGGGACGTGTAACAAGGTAGCGGCGCGTGGGTCGTGACGTATTGAGAAGACACTGCGGTGTCCGTATCGACGCAGATCTATCTATTGATCAGATGTGAGCCATTGTACATGTGCTCGACGAGAGCTGGACTAAAGTTACGCGAGCGTATTACATTAATCATAACAGAGCGATTTGTATTGCTTATAAATTGCTATTATTGTTAGCTATTTGAAGGCATTTAAAAGCTTTTCATGAAGTGGAGCTTATTTACAATAACAAAGTAAGGATCTGCATTCAATTTGTTTACAGACTACGGTTTTTAAAATTGCAAGGATAGAAACTGATTGCTACAAAGGCTTAACCCTCAAGGTTTAAAGCAACATATTATCCTACATCGTCTGTATTGCTATATTTCCTGTATTTCTAATGGACAGAGAGTACTCGCAGCCACGACACAAACACGCATTGTGTGCTTAGGCGCATGCCTTTGCGAGATAAATCAATATTTACAGGTGGTTGACCCGACTTCCTCCTTCAACTGGTCTAACAATAAAGAATATTAGTAAAGGATTTACATTATAGATAGAACGGCATTCCCCTGTGGCATTGCAACGCATAGGCATTCGAGAGCTTTAAATTAGACGTTTACTACTGTACATTCGCGTAAAGTGGTTTTATCTTTCAGTACCGTAGCGGGTGATGTATTGAAACCGAATGCACCTGATTATGTTTAGATATAAAGGCACGAATTCAACTGCAAGCACCCATGTACGGGGTTCAGCTGCCGTTATCTGATGTGAATTTACAGCCCAAGATTAAACTAGTTCAAAACAGAATCCGAATGGGAAGTTCAGAAAGCACCTTCAGTGATGGCAATAAAATAATTCTCGTAATGGGGTGCTTACGTGAGAATTGCACTGGGGTTTGACGTTGACGGATGATGCGCGGGCGACCGGGCGTCGCGTCAGGTCGCGTCGTGACAGCGAGCGTCAGGGCGGGCAGCGTTGACACGAGGCCGTGAGCCCGCGTCGCGTCTCCAATGCGCGAACGCCGCAATTTGTGCGTCAAACTAATCGAGACAAAACGACCAACAACTGGGGCTCGTGCACCTTGAACTTCTATTACAAACAAAATAACGGAACATAATTCGCACCATTCTAACTATCTAAAAGAATAAGCGACTCGATATAAAATAAACCCAGGTCTTAAACCATTGGAGCGTGTTGAAGTTGTATTAAAAGAGATCAAGATTCGTGATAGGTGAAGTTTAACTACCACCCTGGTATATAATTCATCGACGATCGCGATAATGAGAATGCATTAAAAACAACGCCTGTCGTGATATGTGAATATATTAATGAAAAAAGCTGAAAAAAAGCTGACGAGATACATATCGACGTGACTGTCTAAACAAATAAGCAGGAGTGATGGCAAAAAAATATCTTTTGAACAGACTGACGGCTCGCGCTACTGATATCAAGACATCGCTTCTTTTGATGTGGGCAACAAAATAATAACGAACGTTTAAAAGAATAATGTGGGTCTATTTATCTAATAAATGTTTTTCTACTACAATCTATCAGACTAACTGTATCATTAAGTGACTATAAAGTAAATGCTATGGTACTGTAAAATGGCTGAGATCAAATCAGTGAGGTTTAAAGTATGAAATGATTGAAGATGGCACGGCTCAATAAAACCTGTGTCCTGTCTTCTTTAATTGCCATATAAAGCAATTAGGGACTATTAATCAAGAAAGCCAGGCTACAAAGAGATCAAAAAACGTATTCCCTCAATCAGGTGTCTCAAATTGCCGTCTATGAAACTAAGTAGAGATTATGTTGAATGACGATCGTTTCAAAACGGCATTGTGTTTACTGTTTACGTATTTCAATATTGCTTTTGAAGTACACACAATTCAATTGTTTTAAACATCTCTCCGAAAAGTTATACCTATTTTTGTTGCCAAGATATTTTACAATTACAGAGTTTGGAGAATATCATCGCTATCTTTTCAATTAGATCTGGGCTATTCCGGTGTTAGCATAACATTTTTGGCTTTTAATGTTGCTACAGTAACTCCCACACGATTTCTGTAACTGTCCATTTCTCGTTATTTGAGTGTGAAATTGCGATTGTGAACCAGCCGAGCGCGTATACTACCATGTAACTACCATGGGAGTTCGAGGTTCTCTTTCGGGTTCAACGATCACGTCGACTAGTGGAGCAGAGAATCAGACGGATCAGTTGCGTTTTTCTAATGATACGTACCCAAGCGTGGGATAGCAAACATCAGGTGACGCAACGTTCAGTATACAGATGAATTGATTAATGGAACAGATTGAGAAAATGTAGTTAGCATGAGATAAGTGGCCTGTGTTCTATTAAAGTGACGTGCGGTAGATGTAAAGTGACGTGAACAAATAGGTTATTTTGGCTTGTTACTGTACCGTAATTGAAGCTGAAACGGAAATGAGAATGATAACACATTGGGTTGAAAAATAATTTGATATGTTTTTTGTTTGTGTTTCACACTTAGCAAACAACGTAGCTAGGTAGTCCTAGCTGCTACTACCTGTCAATTTGATAGATCAATGAACGGACGCTCAAATGGATTGTAACTACATTTTGTATTTTACGAATAGCTTACTCATCATTGTAAGTTCATGAGTGGTGCTCGACTTAGTCATTATCTTAAGTATAGTGTCTACTGTCGACTATCAGGAGTAGCTTCCGTCAATATTTATTACCAATAATATAAACAAACAATAACTTTTTCATGACCTTAATAAGGTCGCAAAGAAAACTAGTAATTAATTACGCAGTAACTGTAGCTGCACCTCGTTAATTAAACCGACGTGACGACCCAGTTAAAATAAAACATTACTTACATAACGAAATAAGATAAACCAATTTCTTTAACCGTTAAACAAGACAGCTCATTAGATAGCGGTTAATGGCTCTTTAGGGTAATCTTGTACCTACCAGTTAAACAATGCTATTTCGTAGATATTAGCATAAACAGAGTCACGTGTTCATTACCTGAAACAAGAGAAGAGAATAAATAAGTGAATTTGGCAAACTTTCACCTAATTTAAATAAAAGTAGCACTATTACAGCTGACATGCTAAAATAGGTCTTCACTCATCTTGACATAGCTCTTAAAAATACAAAAGACAGGAATGTTACTAAGAAAACGGGTTCACAAACAGCGTCGAATGGTAACATCAAGCCTGTTGCAATCGAAAAGTACGCAGGCGGAGAGTAAACAGTAAACATACTCGATAGGGCATTGTGTGCACTGAACATTAGTGCTATTAGTGAGTAATCATTCATCATGTTATGGACCTACCAACGATAACTACTACCTGTAAAATGCAACAATTCACAATTTTAAGATCCCGTAATTCTCACTTCAGTATTGGTACATACATACATATCGCTTACTATATGAGTTAAACAAGTAAGTGGCAGTCATAGAAGTTGGTTTAATTCAATGACGGAGTCTTATGACAGGATTCATTTCCTTAGCCTACGTAAGATGCGCGCCTTGATAAGATTTTGTCACGCATTAACTCGTGCAATTTGTTTGGATTAGACGAGAGAAAAAGCGTTGCAAAAACTTCGTCGCAGTGCGCGGCTTAGCCTAGCAGACAGTCTATTAATTCTGAACATTAAAAAGGAAGATAAATAAAAGCTGCATCCATATAAATAATTTCATTACTCTAAATGTTGATTTATCGTTATTAAAATGTCATGTTTACACAGTAACTCGACCAGATTTTCTAGTATAATGAGGTCATAAGCCACTATCAATGCTTACTTCTACATCTTTGTTGAAAGGGCTCACTAATACAGAATATAAAACAATAGGCAATAACAAGCTAAGGTACCGTAAATATTACCCAACTTGCTCAATACTTATACAGTCAACCTCAGCTTAAACGTAAAACTGTGGACTTCGTACCGTTCGTGCATAGCATGCGAGTTTATAGCAATGGGAGCTCGGTCTTATGCCGGCAGTTTAACGATCTTGACTGTACTTGCTTAAATCATATACGTCACGGTGTTACAGACGCTAATGCCCCTAAACACCAACGGTGAACCACACTATTAGTTCCTATGAACTGTACCGTCGACCTGTGCGTTCCGGCAAATCGGTACGTGTTACATAATACGCCGTCTCGGAGTTAATCTTGTATCATCTCACGCATACAATCGCAATCGCACCCGGTGCACAAACGAACAGCTTCACTTATGCAAATAGAACAACAGAATAATGGTTTGGTAAACATTCCAAGAATTTCTTCAGGTTAAACGGCCGTAATTACAAGACGATACTGGGAAGTTGCTCCGTTCCTGAATGAGGGAACACGAGCGTGAGCATATCCCCGCGGAACAGTCGAGTTGAGCGTGTGATTACGAGTCACCTGCCTATAATTCAGCTTGTCATAATTGAGATACGCTCATGTGTAAACTGCGTAATTAACAATTGTATCTTTTTTCTTTTGCTTGCAGGACGGGCGCAGTGATTAGCGGTAGCGGTTCTGGATCGCACAGGTCAGTGACCGAAGCACCTTACTTTCGTACGATCGGAATTCGTGAATCTTCAGAAATAACACGTCATTATGTCTTATTAGACGTTGAGGAAGCACTTAGAGCAAATGTACGGAAAATAACACGCTCGGGTCTAGGGGATTGTTCAGGGACCTATTATTGCACCCATTATAAATGTGAAGCCAATAATTTACTAAATTAATATATGTTATGCAGCTAGGTAAGGGAATATCGCATTATTCAATTAACGCACGTAAAACATGACGAAACATGACGTGGAATAGCTTGAAGCATAAAGAAAACGGTAAAAAGTTGAATACAACGTCGTAATAATGTCAAATTATATAAGTACGGCTCTGAAAATAACGACTACGCACTCAACGAACTGCAAACGGTAACTTTTTTAGTAGCATAGATGTAGTGACTCGCAAATAATCAGGGAAGCAAGTACTCGTAAGTACTACTTTAAATGCAACTCCCATCATCCAAATTGATGCACGGATGTAATAAAACTGGTTATGAAGTTGTAATTGTACCGCATTTGCTGGAGCCTAATAAACTTGAGAAAGATTGCCTTCAATAAAACAAAATTGTTGATAAGTGAATAGTCTTCGAAAATTATGCGTAAGTGCTTAATAATCTCAGGAATTTAAATGCCAAAACAAAACTGAAATTAGTACTAATAAAACGAAATGTTTACTTAAGATATCTCTTAAGGATAAAAATTAATAGCCAACAAAACATAAAGGCCACCGTTTTCCGAAATGAACAGGTAAGAAACAATGCCGTGGACCGGATTCCGCCGTCGGGTTTTTGTGCATCACACAATTTCGCGTTCTTCATTTTGAAAATGCAGTGAACCGGTTTGCTTGTATCATCATCCTGTTACTTTTACCGTTTCCCGACAGTTTAAAAACAAAGACTTAAAACCGCAGGATGTCAGTTTTTTAACGCCTTTCTGGCGTTATTTATTGGGTGACGTCGGGAGTGACAGAAACAGATAAGAAAAGATTGCTCCTGCCTGTCTGTTCCAATCTCGAATTGGCTGATGACATTACCGTTATTCATTTTCAGTGGTCAAGTAAATCCGTTGATCAAAATAAGGTGTAACTTCATTTTTAAATTACTTAAGAATTGTAACGAGATATCTTAAATAATGAATTCTCGCTGCAGAAGCCGGAAATTTTAACATAATATCTACAGTTGAACAGTATTACAACTATATTAAGCTAAATGATCACCGTTCAATTGTTATACATGACGACCGACTTGGTGTAATGGTTAAGAAGTTGGCTACTACACCAGAGGTCGCGGGTTCGATCCCCGCACAGTACAAACATTTGTGTGCATGAACATGTCTGTTTGTACTGGTCTGGGTGTCTCCTATGTATAATAAGTATGTATTTACAAAAGAAAATGTATTTAAGTATGTTTATCCGTTGTCTAGTATCCCATAACACAAGCTTTAATTAGCTTACTTTGGGGCTAGATGGCGCTGTGTGTGGAATAATGTCCAGGGATATTTATTTATTTATTTATTATTTATTTACATAGATTATTTTATCTGTTTCAACTCTGCCTGGAAGCTATTAAATCATGTGATATATAAATGTGTGATATTAAATTCAACAAAACATTACTATTAAATAAATGTTGCGATAAAATAATCAACAACAAGTCAATCAATAATAAACATTTAATTTAATCACAATTTCGCTATTATGAATGTTTTGTTAAGTGTCTTATCCATAACTATAAAGATCATTATTCAACGACTTTTTTGATGCTACTCATTTTTGTTAAAGATGAATTAAATAAATCAGAGGTAGTAAGTAACTTTTATGATCATATTGAGTTAATCAATATAAATGAAACTCTTCGAGAGCGTCGTGGCCTAGTGGTTCAGCACCCAAACTCAAATCGAGGATCGTATGGTCCCAAGTTCAAAATCTTGGTCTTCATTGTTAAATATTCGACTAACTCTCCGGTGACGGAAAACATCGATAAAAAAGCTGGAGGCTCACTACCTACCACGTTGGGTTCTAAAACCATTGGTAAAAAGTGGGCTTCTGAGTGTTTCGTTCACCATGACGGCACAGTCACTTGCCTCTGACTACCCCGTTTGGGATAAAGTAGTGATGGTATGTTATGTTATGTTGTTAATAAAACTCTTCCGTTACTGTGCTATTACTATGTGACTGACAGATAACTCACAGCCGAAATTACTGGGCGTAGGAAGCTGAAATTTGAAAGTAGTTTCCTTAGGTAGATCTATAGGGACTAAGAGTAGATTTCAAGTGAGCTTATACGGAGCTTATACTGGAGGTGTCAGAAACGATAATACATACTATAACATGCATACAAAGAATAAATACAAATGTATCTAGTAGATACTATTCGATTTTCATTCCACTTAGCTAGGAATTCACTGTTAAGTGTCTCACGTCGTTAAAAGCTTGAGAGATGGTGCGAATTATTATCTGGTTATTGGTCGGCAAGTTGAAAACAGCGTTTACCACATTGTTCAGGTTACGACCTGCATCGCGATTCGTGACGCGATTATTATGAAGACACACGCCGACGTTACAACGCGTTACGACGTATTAGATGGGAGGAGTATATCACACTAATACAGCCAATTTGTTGGGTAATTGCAACTTTATAGAATTTGCGCAGCTTGTTTGGTTGGAACAGGTGGAAATACTTAGGAGACCATTAAAGTTTATGTGTAGTGGTTTTTTTATAGTAATGTTCTTTGTTATTACGTATAACCAATTATAGCTCGTTCACATCATTATTGGTGCTATCTTCAAATTGAAGTTCGGAGGTTTGAAATTGAAAATCCCCGCGGCATAAACAAAGTCTAGTTCTATTCTATATGGAGTCTGTCTATTATTTTTGCAGAAATTCTGATGAGCTTTTGACCGGGATATCCTTACCACCTCACAACAACCTCAGAATATCGTACAGAAACGAGCCAAATGACTAACTGATAAAAATATCGTAAGCTAGGTGAAGGAATATTACTAAAGTTCAATCATTGATATTATATTGGCTGGCCTTTTGGCGCAATGGCAGCGATCCTGCCTTTAGCGCCGGAGCTCGTGGGTTCGATCCCCACCCATGACAAACATTAATGTGACGAACATTTGTGTTTATTGTGTGTCTGGGCGTTATTATATGTTTAAGTATGTATTTAGAAATATTTAATTATGTTTATCAGTCTCTGACGCCCATAGTAACAAGCTCTGCTTAGTTTGGGGTCAGATGATCTTGGAGTAAATTGTTCCAGATATTTATTTATTTATTAATTATATGATGTGTTGGTAATTTAAATATTTTTCCCAGTAAGCTATCTTTTCTAGTTTATAAATCGAGCCTTCGATATCAGAGCCTTCAATCCTCCGTTTGCGTCTTATCTGAATTCTCATTTAATCTGTTCGTACTGTAGAAAAACTTGTAAACATTGCTTAACTATTTACGTATATTTACTGTTTGTAAATTGATTGTTAATTTCCTCTAATGTGATTAAATAAAGCGCCTGTCAGGTAAGTGATTTATTATCGTAGGATCGCTTTCGCGCCGGCGCGCTCGAGACGTGATGCGCTACAACAAGATAGTCTGCTAATTAACACGAACACTAGCGTGAGGATACTTAACATGATTTTAAGAGTATAATTTAAGAATTAACACTACCTGTTTGTTTATAAATACCAAAGAGAACTGGGTCCTTCAATTCAAAACAAATAAATATATTTTGTTCACGGACCACGTGGTCTGTGGACACCAAATTAGAGAATAGTTACTACATCAACATTCCTAGAAATGAACATAATATCTCCCTTGGACATCTTTATACCCAGGCAACTGACCCCAAACTATAGTGCTAGCGGTCTACACCCCGAAATTTAGTGAAAAACTGCAAATGGTGTTAAAAGCATGAAAATGGGAACGATTGATCTTTAGGCAATACCAATCGATTTGACCTGTAGCACGGAAAAAAAAGAAAAGAAGGAGAGTTATTACGTCATCTTTTTTTGTTATGGGCATGAAATTGTTTTTGGTCTGAAACCTATCGTGTGCGGTACCTATCTAATGAAAGGACTTACTGAGCGGATTCTAAAAATATATCTCATAAATAAATTTCAGTCACTTGTTCCAAATTAAAATAGAATAAGAATTCACTGATATTTAACTTTTGAAAACAAACTTAGCAATTTATCTGTAATGTCTGTGAAGAGGAGACACTCCTCTTCACTTCACTAAATGTAAATATTTTCAAAATTGCTTTTTTTGGGTTAGATATGAGGATTTTATGTACCATTTGAGGCATATGTTACAAAAATTATATTACCCGTGTCATGTCTGGAGGAGCCCAAACTTGGTATGTTTTGAAAATGGTTTTATTTTAATTTAAAACATGACTGACATGTAATGATGTATTATATTTTAAGAATTGGCTCAGTAAGCCCTTTTAATATATACCGCACACGATAGGTTTCAAGCCATTTTTTTTTCCTTAACTAAACAAAGATGACATCATAACTCCTCTCCTTTCTTTCTTTTTTTTCCTTGCTACGGGTCAAATCAATTGGTATTGCCTAAAGATCAATCGTTACGATTGTTATACCTTTAACACCATTTGCAGGGTAATTTGCTAGCACTACTATGCAGAGTTTGTTCTATGTGAGACAGTCTGACTTATGAATATTTTTAGATAACTACTAACATCTAGACACGAGACAAACACAAAGTTCATCAAGAAATGTGAAGTGTGGCAAATCTGCCTACGGGTAGTAGCATAGCAGGCAGGAACCAATCGAGCAACTATATGTGTTCAATTCAGGAAATGATCCATTGATTGCATCGGCATCTTCAAAACAACGCAAACGAATCTCAAACCAGTTGTCATGTTCCGCATAAAGTTTTCTGATCACGAAACAATAATCAAACAACGATTCAAATCTAAATAGGTTTTATGTTAATTTAGAGAACACTCAGAATAAAGATTAGTTCAAACCGAGCATGCAAGTAGTAATACAGGAAATGTCCGAGCAATATCCACCCTGAGGCGCGGGGTATGCATCGGGAAGCAATCCTTGTACAGACTATAGAACAAGCAAAAGGCGGTCGCGATGCTAGCCAGCGGCTTTAATTGACAATGGATAGCAGGCGACCTGTATAGATCGCCGGCCGATACCACCTTACCTTTAACCCTCTCATTACAGTGTGTGATAGCGAGCGCTTCGACGATCATGGCTCCTGCCTCGTTTGTTGACTAACGTTGCTCGAGTAATGCATCTATTTGCCATATCTTCGGTAATCTGCACGATTAGCTTTCCCTGTGTGATACGACCTGCACAAGCGCAGCCTTTAAAAGGTATAAGAAATTATGGTAGAGTTCATTATTTGTAAACACGTAATTGCACGTTGCAGTAGGTACGTTAACTAATCAACGTGGCGGAAACTTGACAGTTTAAGTAATCGTTTCGCTGATTGGTAATACGTTTTTGAAACTTAATGACGGGTGAGAAGCTCGAGTGACATTAGCGCTGCTGCAATTAGGCAGCGTGCAGGCAAGCGCGGACCACCCGCTGTCGACCGTTTGATCATTACCTCAACAATTAGTTTAACAGGTAAAGCGTAATTGCTCGCGTTATAGTACCATTTGCAAGCGTAATGAGAAGTGGGAACAATAACTCTTAGAAGCAGTGCCCATGGTAGGTGGCTTCAGAATGTCGTTGAGTGACAGGCCGACCGGTCCGTATCTCGCAATCGTTCCTCACTACTACTTAGTCACAACTTATTAAATGCTCTCCTGTTATCACCGACCATCTCATTAATACGGTACTAACAAACGGTAAGCCATAACTCAATCAATTAACACTTAAATAAATATGTTTACAAAGTGTAACTCTTTTAAGCAAACACTGTTAACAGGTTCCGTTAATTATGGTTTTGCATGGTGCGATAAATCTATTACAATTCTTTTTATAGCGCAGATGATTTCGATGATAAGAATTATAGCATGGACCGATGGACGAATTGCTGCCTTTAACAGCATTTCTTTCTAATGTCTACACACAAGTTGAGATTTAAGCAACTTTTTTATTTTTTATATTGTTCGTCAAACGAAATTATGCCAGAAAACTACACTTGCGTCAGTTACAAAACGAAATATCGTCAAATCGGGAGAGTTCACATGAGTTCTATATTTAGACAAGATCAAATGTTGCATTAAAATGTACATAACGTAAAAAATCTGGTTTGTAAAAGCAGCCGCCTCTACTTCACCACGTTCTTGTTTGTTTTACGAGCGTTGTTTAGAAACTGACTGCGCCGGGGATAGCCACCTTGCATGCAGATGTCGGGGGACGCTGGTCGCCGCGCAGTAAATATGATCGCGTGGCGGGATCTGTGAAAACATAATTGGATATTCGCGGTAAGCTCCCGATCGGGAAGATAAACACGTCGGGGAGAGCGAGGACGCGGTGTCGTCAAGTGTCCGTCGAATGTTATCGGCGCGCGACATCTTCGTGCCGGGGTCGGTTTTTCTACGCGTGCGCGGTGCGGTGGGCGGTAATGGCGTCCGCGCCAACGGGATTCGCGCGCCGACATGGTTTCGCGTCTCATCGTGCGGCCGCAATACATCGCTCCACTTAAATTACGTGCGAGCTTGTTCCGGTAAACTATCGCGATACGGACACCATAAAAAACGCTGTTTCGCTCACACTCGCCGCGATCGAGACGGACTTCTAAGAATAGGCCCACTTGTTCGGATGCGATAAAGTTTTATAGCCACTCTAAGTTAGTATGCACTGAAATCACAGGCCATAGGAAACAATGTCAACGATGTCGGTCAACGACAGGTGAACTAGCGTTGAAATGAAAAAATCAGCTGTTCCCTGAGAACAGGCATCACGGTGAGTAGCAACGATGTGCTCAAACGAGGCTCGTAAACGGCCGATCAATCGCCGATAACGGTAGGCGCGAGATGACGTGACGCTAATATAGGGGTATTGACCCTATATTCAATATCGACTGTAACAATGTACCGAGCTAGGTATGCATGTTTCACGAAATGAAAAAAAAAAACAATTTGGACTCTGGGTGTGATCTAGCGTAATTACGATGTTACAGCTCAAAATTACACAGGGGAGGTGTCCTAGTTAAAGTAAATTACTTAGTAAAATGAAAGGCTAATATTGCAAATTGCACGCATTTCTCAGTGTTGATTTTTGATAAAATTCGTAAGCTGGGACCACAATGGCCCTCGGTGTGAAACTCCCACGTTCAACGGAACCTCTTCCGCCGTTTAGATTGTGGAGCAACCAAAAGTAATGGGCGAAAATAAAACCAAGTAAAAGGTCATTATCATACAATGCATACCGTTACACCTCTTGTCTAATAAAATAAATGATGTGTTTGCTTTCGCAAGCGGCCCCTGATTACTATTTATTTGCAACATTAATCACTCAGACTCAAAAACAAAACGAAACTGAGATTTAATTTTGTAATTGTTTTGCAGTTGGCACAAATCTATCTTGTCGAAAGGGGCGTGCGTGACTGCCATTTGTATGCAGTTAAACTTTCGAGTAGAATGATTGACAGTTTAAAACATAAGCAGCAACGAATTTAATTACTAGAGGCTCCTAATTTAAATGGTAATGTTTTCTAATCAATAAACGCCGACATAGCAACGGTTCATTTTATGTTTACGCACCGTGATCATTTTATCGCTCGATCTTGACCTACTTAATAGCTTTTAACTTGATATTATGGATTTTATCTCATGGAGGGCAGTAGATGGAGTATTGATTAATATCTAGCACAATTATCATGTAGCGTGTTAGTTAAGTATGATAGTGCTTTTGAATGCGCATGATTGAAAGCGACCGTTCAATTTATGAAGAGTGTATGGCTAGCGTCGATCGGTGTATTGCGTGCCGGAAGACCCGCCATACCGTTATAGCATTAGTGTTTTTGCATCCGACATCAGTGGGACAGGAGTGTGTCGCCGCTCCCGTGCACCGGGAAGTCAATCAATTACATATTAGCTTAATGTGACGTAGATGGGGGCGATTCGCGCCCACTGATTTGCATGGTGCGCGCAACTCAGGCGCCCCGCGCTCGCGCATAACGGCGACGCGAGACAATCGCGTCGTGATTGTTGTTTATAGCTTCTGTCCGCCCGAGGCGCATGTCATTTGTCAGTCTTTAACACTCACGGCGTAGCCAATTACCAGTAATCAGGTTAAATATTGAACATAACGTGTGAAATGACGCCGTAACTTACATCAGTATTGAATTCAACATGAAACCGCAGTACACGATCTCGCTGTGTGTCCGATGAGTAATGCGATACAAAATTGTGTTCATTAGATGAGAGTCAGAGGTGGATCATAAAGTAGATTTTAATTGTTGGTGTATGGAGGATCTGGTGCGGGTGCGATAGGGCCCGGCGAACAATGGCGGCGTGCGCGGTAGGCGGAGGCGCCGGGTCGTGGTCGCCGGCGGCCGCCCGGGCCCGCTCTTCCCGACTCGCGCCTCGCAACAAAAGCACCGGCCCGCCTACGAAACGTGGCCCAACTTTCCCAGGCAATGCACACAGGATGCTGATTACAAGAAAATTGGCGGGTTCACTCTGTGTCAATGAAACGCCGCTCATTGTGCAAACATCGCGATAAAATAAGCTCAGCACGACTCAGCGAACATAATACACACATTTCACTCGCCTTATTTACAAACACACTGAATCGCTTTAAATACATTCACTAAACTATCGGTGTTTATTGTACTTCTCACTTTGCACCTCCTCGACCCTCACGGCGACATGTGGAAATGCGGGTCCATAAAGTTGCTATGTAAAGCAGGCGCAACAGCAAATACAGTTTGTAATTTAATAAAAGGAAAGAATAGGAGACAGGATCGACGTGAGAGTGTAGCCAAAGCATTAAATTCGCGAGGCCCGTAATAAACATGCCACCGCTGGCAAGGCTCTATGCGCATACTTCTCACGTCATGTTCAAAGCTGACACATTTACTAGTAGAATACTTAATACGTTTATTGCTTCTAAATGAACTACAACAATGCGTTATGAAAATTGATTACGAATATGATGAAGTCATTAAACGTCTAATTTCCTATACATTCATCTTACAAATCGCAGTAATGAAGTGAAGTGGTGTTGGGCATACCGATTTCGTAAACGATTTAACGCATGAAGCGACATTTTGCTCAAGCTACAAATAAGATACAAAAGCACCGCGTATATCGTTCTCCTACATTACACAAATTAAATACTCAATAACCCTATCTTTTACATAGATATTGCATTAAATAAGTTATTAAGAAACTTATTATGTCGCAAAGGAATTATCTTCGCACGACGCAATATAACCTTGATTGAAGAGTGGCTGAGCTTGAACCTGTCGATGATTATGTCGCTCTAGTATTATTACGGAGGAATATGAATTTGTTCAATAACGAGTTTACGAGAGCCGTTACTCAACGGTCATATGTACCGTGCACTGTTAGAGTACGTACAATTAGTACCGGCGAAGCCTGAGTAATTTCGTCATTGCGAACGAGGCACCGGGAATCACAGATTGAATCTACTCGTACTCACGCGCTTCCTAATTTCAATCTTGGCTGCCTTAACGGTTGTCTACATAGTGATGAAATTGAACACGACAGCGCATCATAAACGATGAACACTATTCAATCACGTCGTGCAAAGTTTGCGTACGATAAACTGTCTAATAAAATTGATGGATGCAATAAATTATACTGGAAAAAGGCAATAAAAACGTACAAAACTGCAACACGGCTTTCATTTCAACCGAATGATCGATATCCACTTTTCTGGGTACAATAGTGAATTGAAAACCAAGTGCAAAAAGCAGCTTATTTATTTGTTAAAGTAGCAAAAATATGTCGTGACTGCGAAATCTGAAAAAGTTAATAAGAAACAAGAAAATGTTATAATATTCTCGCCCCGATTACAAAGTGACGCGCAGCAACACAATGGATCTGGCGCTTCTCTATTTGCACAAAACGGCGCCCGCTAGCCCGTTCTCATTTCCGCGAGCTATTGAAGTGTTAACTAACAACCATTTCAGCGCCAACGAGCCTAATCAATGAGAAGTAGATTCGTTACTCGGGTTCCGAGTTCGGTGCATTAGAGTGTGCACGACCAATATCTCTAGTTCGATCCTGCGGACACCCGTGAAGCCACAAATGCAATTTGCAGTGGTATCGACTGCCGCGCCGGCGAGCTGATTGAGCCTAACCTGTAAATCGTATCTACCACGTTCGACTGGTTGTCATTATGGCGGCCTGTAGATTCCTTGTGGTCGACAATCTTACACGTGTGGCTTGAAATATTTGTTTTAGTGCCTCTAACATCATTAATGTTCCTCCTCCGATCCTAATCTAACGAAATTGCTATTCGAATATCAGAGTCAATACCTCATTATCATAGTTCGTAACTTTCTCGCGTCTAGACACTTATTCATATTTCATTCGGTATCGAAGGATGTATCACCGGCTTGATAGCAGATTCTATTTACGAGTCCGGGCCACGGCGGGCTGCTGTACGAAGATAATGCGAGTCGATCGTATTGCCGTTAGTGCAATACCATAACAAAATCCGGTATAGCTTTGTCCGACCTACGACAAGTGAACACGACGTACTGTTAGCCATCGTGTACGACAATACGCTAAACTTTATGACACGAGCAAAACGCATTTGCAAAGACATACCTACACTGAACACCGCTTTACTTCTTGCTCTGAAGTATTAGGTACTTTGTTATGTTGGTCATAATGACCAATAATAATAACCAATAACATTTATTGACACGTTTTGTCTCTTTTTCTTGCTACAATTTGTGTGTGCTTTAATGGCAATACATGCATATTTATAAAGTTGCAGTTTAAGTAGCGCTGAAGCAGCTTCTAACAATGTATCCCTACTTTAATTTATATATTTTTTACTTTTGCCTGATTGACGTTTTGGGGATATGCATTTGTAGGACAACAATAAAATTGGAGTATCATTCTAAAACTATATACTTTATTAAAATAATTTTATTATTTTTCAAATATTTATTATAACCATCGGGTTGGCCTATTTTTCTTATTTATTTACTTAAATTAAAAAATGTATTTTACTCTGCAACATAAATAGAATAGCCAGTCATTCCGGGTCGAAGTTAGAGAATAACCGTATATTCTTAAAATACCTAGAGAAATGGCTTGTATTATTGTTATTGATGTCGCTCGCCGCGGAAAAAAATATGGTGGCGACAAATTAGGATTTTCTGCGCATTGACGATTTCGGCGAACTAAGGGGGGAGGCTGAGGTTAGAGGGGGGTGGGGAGCAGCGAGCTCCGGCGAAGAGTGGTCGTGCGCAACAGTGCGCCTACCGTTACACTGCACCACTTTGCCGGACAGTTAGCTGTGCGTGATGCTCATTTGACGAGTATCGCCACCCCATGCGCAAAGAAATCACATGCGATATACACAATGGCGACTTAATTCGCGCTTCACTTTCACAATAACCACCATTGTAACACCTGACCGGGTCAGCGAGCACGTCGTTAGCACAGTCCTCGTGTCGTTAAAGAGCGTTCTCGTTCGAAGTGTCCCAGTGATCAGCATGTCATGCATGATGAATGGGGACATAAGCGAGTGATATTACGTATTTGAGTAGTGAAGATCGTTGTCTAAGGTCGTTGTGTTGTGTTCGGCGACGGCAGCGTCACCCCGGGCAGCGGTCGTGACCGGTGCGCGTGCGCCGCGCTGTCATGCGCTACCAGTGATTATCATGTCTCGCGCCCGCGTCACGTCGAACCATTGTGCGATATCCGAGATGCTACTCCTTTGCTATTGCGATATCTGAGCTCAGGAAAAGATCAGGAAAAGATTAATATCAGCAAGTACTAAAATAGCTTAAGAACACAGCTGTAATATCAGTTTAAATCTATTAAACTAACCAGAAAGTTTCAGCCGCAAGCAAATAATTGGCAAAGATGCAAGTTCGAAATATTTTACACGTGAACAAAAAATAAAAGGAATACATTGTTAAGTAACTACGCTGCTGTGAACACGGAATGTAATTAATGAGCAAACTTTGTAAACCATGGATACAAAAACAGTCCCAACAACATATTTTTTCACGGCTGCTCTTCTAGAGTTCACATACGCACATCATTAGCAGCATCAGCGAAACGGATGGCACGTCTGGTAAATTCACCGCGAGAAAACTCCGAACAAATTAGTCTTGTCCCGAACCTAATTGTATTTCAATTTTACGACTTACATGTAATATAACAAGCTGGCTGTACGTTTTGTGTAGTCACCGCTTTTAATCTGAATTGAATTTTACGTTCCTTTCAAGTTTCATGGCGCACGACCGCGAGACGATCGTGCTGCGTTCGATCAATAGAATTCGTGATAGTAGTCACGTGACAATATGCCGGACGATTTTAAGCACACGTCCACTTCGCTCCGCATGACATCCATCAAATCGGTACCTTTGTGGCGGTAAAGCTGGTGACAATTAAATTACTAGGGTCGCGGACGCTGGCAGCGTTTCTGTACGAGATGATTTTAGTATTTTTAAATTTTCTCAATTTGCTTTGTGTATATACTGCAAGCTTAGTGGGTCCAGAGGAAGAACGGCTTGCTCGATCTCCGCGGACGCAATAATTGAGCATAGAAATCAAATTACAGAAGATTGATGATGCCGTTACCGCACGACCGAAGCCGCAATGACGCCTGCGGAGCGGATCGTGTCATTTGCGTGATAGGAATTCGACAAAATCTGTGAAAGACAAAAGTATGTCATTACTGTTTTATTTTAAGGTCATCCACCGAAGCCCTGGATTTCTTATCAAAAAATATCCATAGTTATTTTTAACGTGAAATAATATATGAGTCAGAAACTGTTGATATTATACATATATCGTAATATTAACTTTTGATTAGGTAATGTCGATTGGATAACTTCTTTTCTACTAATTATTTTCTTGCCATCAAGTTTAAAGATAATGAAAAAAATACATTTTCTGTAAAGAGTTGAAACAGTGAATGATTGTCTTTTAATTATAGGTCACATATTATTACATTTGATCTCGTTAATTACATATAAACTTGTTTTTGTATGAAAAGATCATTAATCATCAACGCATTGACGGTAAATAATCTAATGCCGTACAAACTCACGCATAAACTGATGGATGTGCGTACTTTTCAGCATGGTGCGATTCGTTTCGCCTAAATGAATCAGCCGCTCTATTTTATCTGTCCTAAGAAAGTGGGACCGGTACAAATCAATCTTTTCAGGCGAGGGCCGACAGCGAACGACATCTGCAATTTTACGAGTTAGACCATATAAAACCATTAGTGGCAATAAATGCCGGTTCGGCTCACGCGTGTGATGCTTTACAGCGCTTGAAATATCGCATTACAGGGCACTTATACAGCTTATAGGCGTATTGGAGTTGCAAAACGGGCCGCAATTGGCATGCCGACCGGCGCCCTTCCGCTGCACACAATTAAATTGGCGTGACGATCGTTCGGTATGTGACAAGCGCTCTAACAGGCTTGCCGCCAATTGGGTAGGTATTTATCAATAGTCAAAGAGCGCCATGTATCCACTTTGCAGTGAACTTGTCTGTTAAATAAATTCTGAGCAATAGGACGCGTAATGTGGCGAAATCGATTAACACTAAGTCCCAGCGCACACGTGTAATTTGTTTAAATAGTCAAGGAAGCCAATAAACAGTTAACAGACTCAAGTACTCTCTATAGGAAGAACAAGGCAACGAAACTTGGTATTGATAGTTCAAGACATGTTTTATCATCAAATATGACAATAATCCCTGTGGAGAATTATGCGAATAACAGGGTTATCCCTAGTTAATTTACTCAACTATCGCAGATAGTATCGAAAAATAAAAGGAACTTACTTTCTAGGCGCAGCGTGCGCCTGCGCAACCGGTGCCCTGCGGCGTGCTAGAGTCTCTTCCATTATACACATTTATTGCTTTATTTCATTTAGAGTGAAATGTGCCTTCAACTAACTTATTGTTGCTGCGGTTTGTGGAACAAGAGCACCCTTGGGTGCTACGACGGGCGGCGTCTATCATACTGTCTTTTACAAATAGCCCTGTTCCGCGATGGCTCAATAAACCACGATGAAGACACACGGCGATACCTTTGTATTGCAATTCTATTACGCATATACTCGAGAGATAATCCTACAGTAAAATACTATTCCAAATATTTGTCCTGTTTATTTAATCTATAAATTAATAAAAAAGTCATTTTTCATCTTGAGTAGCGTCTGGACATTTTCCAAGGTTTACAACAGGTGTTAGTAATTCTACAAATCCACCTTTACTCGTGATAAAGATAGGTGGAAATGTCGAACTATTACGCGTCATCATACTTCGCTGAACTAACATTAAATGTAATATGGAATTTTCAACAGACGCGTAAGTGTTTTTAGCCATAAGCCACAACCACTGTTGGTACAACCAAACATACTATAAACAAATTAAAAACATTTATTTCTTGTTCGCTTCAACTATTATTTCAATATTTTTGATAACACAGCACGTTATGAGTTCCTAGAGCATGTTGTATAAACATATCTGGAAATGCTAAACATAATAATTGAACACATCATTAAAAGTCAGATGCACACAAGTCTAAATACTAACTAATGGTTTGTTTACAACCATATCTCACGGAATTTCCGCTTAAGCGTAGCCGCAGATATTACCGAAGATAGCTTTACTCTAATAGCGTTAAGTAGGTACACAAATTACGCATTCACAGGAAGGTATGGGGCAGCAGAGTTATGGTGTATGGGAGATAAGTGGAACCGGTTGGCTCAGTGCACTCGGGGCTAGGGGAACAGGTGCCAATGCGGCCACGGCCCTACATGGATGTGACAGGACACAAACCAGTATTAGACGAAATTTACGAACCATCCAGTGAATACACAGACGATAAAATAAGTTTTAATGGCACAAATCGATGCTATCAAACGGATGAATCGGCCGGTACAGGGACAAGATGAATTGAATACAAGCTCAAGTGCTTTACGTAAACTTATTTGTAACGAATACCTTGGCGGGTGTGGATATTAAAGAGAAACAAGAAACTGCAATTACACCTATTTATTTTTCAAGTTATGCGAGTACTTTATGAGCGTAAACTAGTCTGTGCTTTATTTCAACGCATTTCATTCAACTGACTTTCGTTGTTGATTTGAAATTTGCTTTTTTAACATTAAATAACCAAGTCATCACCATAGATTTGACCTCAATAACATTAAAAAATAAGGCTATAAACATAAGTTACTCACATAAATACCATATACCTGACAGGTGGTATTGTAAGGGTTTCAATCTCATAACTAGCAGTTTATTTAAAGAAATGCCGACGTCATTATTAAATATTACACTGTAATTAACGGTTGTGTTATTAAAATAATATGGTTGAAATACGGGATATAACTACACATGAAAGACAAATAAAACTAAAAAAACATAAACCTCTCTTTGCTGGGCATAAAGACGATCTGAAATAAAATGAAGTAATGAAAATAATAACAGCTATTACTTAATAGAGAACTATCACATGAGAAGGCATATTTAGCAAAAGAAATGGCCGTAATGAACGAATGTAGCCATTCAGTGAGTGCATCATTATGTTTTAATGATAAATGGAAATAAAAACTATTGAAAACTCCCTCAAAAGTAATCACAGCCGAGGTAAAATGAATGTAATTGCACACAGCACCACAAAGGACGATGTGGGCAGAAATAGAAACAAATTGCAATGTCCCAGTCGATAATACATCCAGTGACCGCAATGTACTCGTCAACGAACGCCTGACAGTACAATCGTGTTGTGATCCTGCGGGTAATAAGCACTATATTGTAGGATATTAAATTACAGAACATAATTCGAAGCGAGCCGAGCGCAGCATCAAGGGTCGGATTTAAAGAAAGCCGTGGGAGACACGGATGCAGCGTCTGCACCGAAAACCTACTTCCGTTCGCCTCCGAGCTCATGCTGCCGCGAACAATGCTATCAAATTATAGGATTTAGATACCAGTCCCTCATTGAGTTAGCATGATTAATCGTGGAGAAAACTAGCCGGGATTATACGTTAGTAATTTGAGATCGCACGTTTTACGCTGTACCAATCATTAGTAGAGTCATTCTGAACACGATCGAGCTATTTTTTCATACGAATTTCAGTTAGAACATTATGTAGACACTGCGATGTGTTCAAATTACACATATTATACTTTTGATTCGCATGAACCTCGCAGAGCGCCTTTGTATTGCACGTTCGAGCCGTTGTTTAGCCCCGAGTCCACCACATTGTAATCGATGACTTTACTGTGTTCTTTTTTGTTACTCTCTTCACTACACAACTAATACATCTGAAATTAGATTGCTCTTACGATGGCTCATTATTTCGAAATTCCTCATTATTGATAATGGTTTTAACAACCGCGAAGGTAGAGAATAGGTGGCTTTAAAAATTATACCTAACTGATGATTGTTTTGCTTTAAATGAAATGGTTTAACACTAATTTAAAGAAGGGATAAAATGAACTGAAGTGTTGTAGTTTCTGACGACACAATACTAGTATGTGGCGGCTTAAGCACTATCACGAAATTAATTCGATTAGACTTACCTAATGCCGTAGCTAGAACCATAGTTGGGCATTGGAGGTAATCGATAATCCAAGTTCAATTAAACTTAGTAAAAAGTCTACTCAGTACTAGTATTCAGTTCAAATTCAATATATTTTCGTAATACAAACTTTTTTTTGATACACTTTTAGCAAAAGAAATAATTTCTTTAATTATGATCCAAGTGCATTAAACAACATACTAACTACTAATGGCAGTTTAAGAGCAATGCCCTTCCGCCAGGGCAAGGCCATGGCTAGTTTTTATAATAATCTATCCTGTTTCCTTTTATTTTAGCTACTAGAGGTGGAGCCATTCACGTGCGCTTACAGCATAAAACATAAACCGCTGTTATATGCATAACAATTTGCATAAGATGATTCACGATATGCTAACTAGCTTTCAAGACCGTCAATAGACGCGTCTAAAAGACACTTTCAGACAGAAAAACAGATTTGAGCGTTTCGTTTGTTTGTTTCTTAATCGAACAATTTGGAATCACATAGTCGTAAGTCACGTAGGCGATAGACAGTGCCGTTCCGATCGAGACTGGAGAAATCGAGATCCTCTCATTAATGTAAATCGCGCAGGGGGCAGTCTCGCTGCCGGCGCATCAACCCACTAACCTCGAGTGAGGACATCCGAGGAAAGCCTGCCAGTAGCTAGTTGCCAATCTTCCGCGCAACTCCGACAACACTGTTTACATCTAACAGGTGTATGTCACAAAACTATCTCGTCAGCCAATAGCTCAGCTAACATAGATATTTCCCAGAACACTTAATTGTGGTAATGAGAATTACTCAACTGACTATAAACTTGGACTGCAAGCAAGTACGCAATTATGTACGTTAGAGTTAGCCATGCGGAGATGAGCTAATCTCGGCTGCATTACACGAATGCTAGATAAATGTAGGAACAAAAACATTTGAAAAGCTTCGGGAAGATGCGAGATGATAATGGTGGCTATTTTTAGATCCCTCCCCATTTCAATTTGCAGTAAACGTGGCATAAAGCTAAAATAAAACTCACTAATAATTCGTTAATCTCACTAAAATGTCATATTCAATGTGAACATTACACGTATTAATGGAAACATAAATATGCTTTACCGCCTGAATTTATGTTATTAGAATCTGTATCTTCTCTAAATGACAAAGTAAATTATAACTAATATTAAAGGGAATGTAGACGGGTAATCACGAAGCGCTTAGTTAGGAGGTTGAGTAATGCTTTCATTAAAGATAAGATCGAGTATCCCTTGAGGCAGGGAATTCTCTTTTTAGATATATGGGGTATTTTTATAATGCATTGCTACGTACAATAAGAGACATTGACGCCTGCTGTCGGGCGGATGCCTCGTAAGGGCAGAGCGCCACTATGCCTCGTCAGCGCATAAGGCAGCCGCCGTTGCTATTACGGAACGACACAACAAATTACAATTTCATTCAATGTAAATCTGAGGAGCGCACTCTCTGCGATGCTAATGGCTGATCTTAGACACGCCTTATAGTTTACAGAGAAGATTAAGTCGTGTAAATTTTCTATTGTCCTCTGAAGGGGGCATCAATTCATAAAACCCAGCGGTGCACGAGATGTACTTCAATGGCTTCTGTAATTGGTTTTAGAGGAACGCGCGCATTGAATATTTACTGATTCTTTATGGCACAGCACGAAACGGTACCTGTGACATTTTCTACTAGTTAACCATAGGGTTGGACCTAAAGGAAATTTTAGTGTGAATCCAAATTAAACAAAAAAATTGGTGATCATATTATAAAAAGCCTATACGATCTAGAGATTTAATTTAATTACATTATGTTCATTTTTACAGCAGTAAAGTAAAAAAGACACTTATAATAAATAAGCTCTACATACACTATGCATCAGTTTGACAGTGAGATTTTTTGTATCCTGTGGAGATATGGATATACCGCTTGTTTTAAAAGAGCAAATTACGATACAGTGTGAGTTAAACAACAAGCATACTATAGCATCAAAGTGTACGACTATAGATCAAATAGTTCGCACTGAGAGATAACGACCGGTCTTCATGCAGATTGAGTCATAAAACTGATGTCTGCTACAAAACGGAGGTGTTACATCAATCAATTACGATAACTAACACGTAAGCCCGATAATAATGGACAATTCCTTAGACGATTACTTTAAACACGTCCCGTTACATGGAATAAATTTTTTAAAAGTCTCAAGTTCAACACGGAGCTTTTAATTTTTTTAATCTGTCCATCTTCAGACGGCACAATAAAACTTTATCACATTTCAAAGCGGTCCATTAAATCGTCTGATACGGGCGTAATGGGATTAATGTGATATTTTGAGGTCTATAAGCGTTGTGTGCAAGAAAAGGCATCCATAGTGTGCCAACTGGTACTAGTATGGTGAAACGTAAATAGCAGGTTGGAGGCATCCGGCTCATTGAATGCGCTGACCCCATCTGATCGTGGGTCCGGGCTCTCGTGCGCGAGAGCACTGGCTGTGCTACACGTACTAGTATCGAGTAAAAGTACAAAATGACAGAATTTAGTATGACTATTTTACATTATCGGTGTATTAACGACCCGCTGTGCGCTTTAAATCTGCAGAGATTGGACCATGATCTACCTCACTGCAATGAGCATAATTATGAGTTGTGTTTATACGGTTGTATCGTATTGTGCAAGTTAATTTATCTACGTGTTAAGTAAACAAGGCTCCAATAAGTGTAAATAAAATTAACACACCACAGGCTTCTTTTTTAAGTCTGTTGACTGTTGAGAATACAATGCAGTTTTACAAACAAAGAAAAAAGAAAATGTCAGTACAAATAACTGTGAACAATTCAGTTCGGAATATTGTTTTAAAGTTCGTCTTTTATACCTGGTTTCGAAAAAAACTAGACAGGCCTGACTACCTCTGATGCTTGAAAAGTCAAGAATGCCATCGTCGAAACAATCAACGTTGTTAACGAACAAATTAAAAGTACTTTTGATGTCAAGTGAAAATGAAATACTCTGGACGCAAACGAGACCAGCAACCAGCAAGTTACTATTAATAAATGCAAAATGATTATTAACAAGATAAAAGAATACGTAGACTCGATTTTACTATCGCTCAGGGGCTTGACTTCTTGACATGTCTGACTGAATATACAATATGGGCGAAGAAAGACGTCTTAAAAAGTTGTTACACATTATCAGTAATAGCGAAGCAACTTCCAGAAGCTTGGGAGATGCATTCTAGAATACGGCGCACGATAAAGAAGAAACACAGCTACAAAAATTAAAATTGTATAGGTGTAATGTGAGGAGAGTCACTTTACTTTCAGTAAGAATTCATAAAAAGAAAATATCCATTCTGTCATACATTAGTAAGACATGTAACATGTAAGTGTTTGATAGCCTATCATTTAGATATGACAGTTTCAATAATTTCATACGCACTCAAACATATCTTTAATTAATTATCCCGCCTCTACAATTTGACGGGGTTGTTGACTTAACGTATGACCTATAGAGTATTTAATAGTAATAAACGCCGACAATTTCCTATAGGTCAATAGAAAACGTCCATGCGACTTGTTTACAACATCCCAGGTCTCAGGCTGATGACCTACTTAGCTCGACTGCATGGTTTAGTGATCCTATAGCGCACGACCTCTCGCTATAGGGGTTAACATGTTATGGTGATGAGATAACATGGACTCTTAAATCTTCGAACACGAAGGTACTGCTTTACGAGATAATGCAAAAATTGCTTTGAGGAATTCAAGTAACGGAAAGCTAGTTCCTTCTCAATTTAACTTTTAATCATATTCAGTGTGAATATCAACTGTTCATAAATTAAATAAAATAGATTCCATTATCTGGAATCTGAATATGTTAATCTATTTACTTTAGTAATCTAATCCTTTTAAAGACGTTCACAGGAAAAATATATTGAATGAATTCCCACACAAAAATCAATTTGCTGACACAGATTAGTATATTTAAAATCAATTTTTATTCACACATAAATAGGTGATTTCCTGTTTTATACTCTCACAATTTGCATATTTATCACCATACAGGTCAATTGCAATAAAAGTTAGGTGACAGTTTTTATGTAAACAACTGTAATTTTATCTATTTCTTAGCCCAATAAAAGCGTATCAATTATGTATGAACGATCCTGGCGAAGTTTATAGTCCGATAATCGTAGCGATTACGACGGGTCCGTTATCTCATACCGCTTCGCAGCATTGATTTTGGAGCATAGGTCAGAAAGTGACCGATTATTTTAATCGGCATTTGATCAAACATGAATAGCGCCATACGAGTACTGATTAAGATCGTATGAGGGCACGACTAGGTTTACTGCTACGCGGGTGTAGGTCAGTGCTAGCCGTAGGGCACACCCTAGACCCAGTAAGGTCGGCAGTCGGCACTCCTGTTATTTCACGCCATTGACGCCAACCTAGCCCTTGTTTATTAATACTTTGCTGTCTGAACTTTGCCTGCGAGGAGCATGACAAATAACAACATCTCGCCTGTGTTCCGTTGTAATGTTTATTCTAGAAAACTGTTAGACGCTGTGCACGAGATCATTTATAACACGGTAACATCCGATCGCGTGGTTATTTGGACAATTTTCCAACTAATCTCGTTCCCATGGAGGAGCCGTACTACAGAGAGTAATGCTCTAATAAATTTCAGAAAGCCAAGATTAGACAGAAAATTCTGAAGCTAGGATCAGAGATAAAAGGAAAAAGGATCACAGAGAATGTATTTTAAGAAAATAAAAAACAATTTTAACAAGTCGGCATGTGCGAGCACGCTCGATACTATTAGTATGAAGAAAAAAAAACGTAAAGAACCAGTACGTGTGACACAGGGCAGACGTTTATGAGTGCATAATTGAATTTTCATAATAGACGTGGAGATCAAATTACTATCACGCCTTAAGCGACACGACGCATGAAATGAATAAGCTTTCCTAAGGCTATATCATTCAACCGTGCGAATGCGTCAGTATGCGATGAGCGTAGTCCCTGTGCCTATGTTCGTGAAGATGTAATAACATAAATAATTACTGCATCTCTTGTAAATTAAATCAACAATAAAGATCAAATAGAGGCGTTATTAAGGCAGGAATGTTTACGATATTATGACCAGAAGGCATTGTTAAATAGGTGAGAATGGTTAAATTGATAAATCAATGTATTTATCGTTTCAATTACTCAATTAAAGTAACAAGTTGCACTGCACAGAACGATGCTTAAAGCGTACAAGAATGCTTTATCTCTAAGTTGTTTTTCTTTTACTCGTATTAAAAAACTTTTTACCAAGCACGCACCCAACAAGCAGCAATCTTGTACGAAACATACAATACCGCTTGAAGCAGATTCAATTTCACATCAGAAGGTATTCAGTAAGCTCTTTATGTCACAAAATATGTACTTATATTTTAATAAAGAGTGCATTGTTAAGATGCACAATAGCGGTAAAAAACTAAGTGGCAGTGTGATGTCGATCGAGTGTAACAATATATAATTTGTTACCGGGCATCAGGCGTAGCCAATACATTTTTACAATAAAATCGGAATAAGTAGTACCGTTGACCACGAAGTGGACGCGGGAGGAGAGACAGACCGTTACGGACATTGTACGTGAAACGTGAGCGTGACGTATTGCGGCTTTATCAATTCGCATGTAGTAACCTTAAGGAAAAATTGTTTATATTTTTTTTTAACATAAGCAAGAGTACAATTGCATGATTTTGGTTTTGTCTTATACTTACGAGTAGCATCGATTAAGCGGACGGACGAAAGCTTTTCAAAACAACGGCTCTGATAAGTTACAATCTATTATTCCTGTCTAGTTGAATTGGAATCATCCAATTCTAATTTTAAACAGATTTTTCAAATACCTTCAAGTGGTTTAGGCATAGAAAAAGTTACTGGTAAAAAGGCGTTGAAAGCTCTCTAGGTTTTTCTTGTTCATTCTCATACAATTGGATATAAATGCATGCTAAAGATTTTCAATTAGATATGTGTGCATGGTGAAGATTTTCTCACAATTCACTACAACCAGGAGTTTTTCAGAACATACTATCTGAGTTATGATTACGTAATAATACGGTAATAGGAGCTTCTGTTTTGAACTGCAGGTCATATATTACAGTTCACGTGCAAGTTAATTACGATTTGTGGCAATTATCTAGTTAATGCTTAAAGATAGCGATCGTAATTGTTCCGGGTTTTATTCCCACATTCGCATAAAGCATGCTTAGAAAATCATTAATTTAAAGGGTATTATAAAAACAGGATACTAACGTCATACTAACTAAGCTTAGCTTATTAAAGATGTGCTGCGATTAAAATACCTTTTACAATAAACATCAACTTTTAAAGACCTAAGTCTAAAACATAGATTTAGTTGTAAAAGCAATGTTTCATAATGTTTTTTAATTGATAATATCTATCATGGTTGAAGACACTAGTTCACTTGTCGCTAAAATGTCACAAAATTGTTCTCCGAGCACCTATCAACAGAGCAAATCTCATCATAAATAGTATCGCACGATGTTTCGTATTAGCGATAATATATCGGAAGATTCTACTCAAACCACACGATGAAGCTTGCGTGCATAAAATTGAGTGGTTTTATGTGCGATGATAATTTCCCAGCTTCCCAAGCAATTACGGTAGGGGTTTATAAAGCATTATAAGGTTTTTTTAAATCAACACGTCTTTTGTTACAGATAACAAATGTTGCCACGGCCCCTCTCCGAGAGTACAATGCGGATTATAATCAGTTTAGTGTTAGTGGCATGTGCTGCGGAAGCCGCTAAAAAGTTTGAGGGCACGCTCAGATCAGCGGCAGAAGCGCCACCTCAAGACAACCTCGCAGTTGAATCTGGAGCACCAGAGCCTGCAGTAGTCGCCGCTCCACAAGACTACAAAAATCCTGGAGCACCCCCACCTCCTAAAAGTGCAGCAGATGATGATGATGATGACGATGAAGAACAACAAGATCCAGTACCAGAAACGGCCTCTGGAGGAGTTCCGCCTTCAGCGCCTAGTGGCGTTTCCGCTCCGTCTGCACCCGCAAATTCACTAGAAGAGTGTGACTCAGAAATGATAGGTTTTGAACTGGTAACCGGGTAAGTTCGCATTTCATTAATGACTTGAGCATTGACTCCTTAAGAGCTTGCACAGAGTAACTGACCGATAATTGCACGGGTAATTAAGACTGCTATGTCGACGCAAAGGAACGTTATCAAGATCATACCTCTCATACACTTTATCAAGAAAGTTACTTGACCACTTCTGTGTTCCTGCGAATGCACTGAAAACCGTTTTAATTAAATTAACATAATGCATTAAAGTAACTGTATCATGTCTAAAATCAATATTAATGAGTAAACATTAAAATAAACTTAATGTTTAGTGTGCTTTTTCTGCTTTTGAACCAACTGCACAAATAAATTTCTGCATCATTGACATTTGGAATGAAACCTCGTGCCATCGTTATCTAAATGAACATGTACCCTTGCTCTTTATAAGCCGCGTCCAATTAAGGCTGCTCATGTCCTCGTCTGACATACAGCTGTGTCCTTACATTATATCATGCTAACAGACCGTCATGCGCAGGTACGTATTCTCGGCGCCGTCGCACATTCTCGACGACATCCCTGGCACTCTGATGTTGACCGACTGCCTGGAGCAGTGCCAGGCCAACGACACCTGTCGCGCCGTCAACTACGAGACCGGGCTGTGCGTGCTCTTCGGCTCAGACGCCGACCAGTTGCCGGGTGAGTGACGCCATATCACTAAGCTAAGTTTTGATTCATTTAGAGGCTATTTCACGGCTCACTGCTCTAGTAGTTCCGAGTACCGGTTCGAGATCGTGAGATTTTTGGGTAACATAGCCAATACCGTGCATTTGAAGGATTCTACTTGGAGATGCGGAAAAATGTATCTGTTTCTCATTAGCACTATTTAACACTATTCAATTTTAGTGTAATGTTTGCATGGATACTGGCTGTTTGATTAGAGTAAACATTGACTAAACTTGCCATTACTTGATTGGTTATATAACAAAGCCAAGTGTGTTGGTATAGTAGTTACCTGCTTGGTTAAGGTGATTTAATCGTCAATAAGGTATGTATCAACGATACTGTAATGAAAATAAAACAATTGACCATTCAGAAAAAGTTGATCAATTAAACAACTAGATCTACTTATTACATTATTCATAACTTTAAAAAAAACGAACACAAGCCAATTATGCAGTAGGTCTTTAAAAAAAAGGATAATATAGTTATACTATATAAATAAACTTTTTTACTCGTTAACTGATATTTCCATCGCGATAACTTGTCAACTAAAAAACAAACAAACAACTTGCTAAATACACGCATGACAACCATCAAAAACCTACTCAAATCCATTAGTAAAAACTCTTTGACAAGTTTATTATTCTGGGAATTACTATTACTATTGAAGCACATAATTTAATGTAAGGCTTTACATGTGCAAGTAGATAAAAAAAGATTCGGTCGTGACTCGTGGTCGAAGACTTAAGCGAGTGTGACAGATTACAATAAATAAATAAATAAATATCCCTAGACATTATTCCACACAGCGCCATCTAGCCCCAAAGTAAGCTAATTAAAGCTTGTGTTATGGGATACTAGACAACGGATAAACATACTTAAATACATTTTCTTTTGTAAATACATACTTATTATACATAGGAGACACCCAGACCAGTACAAACAGACATATTCATGCACACAAATGTTTGTACTGTGCGGGGATCGAACCCGCGACCTCTGGTGTAGTAGCCAACTTCTTAACCATTACACCAAGTCGGTCGTCAAACAATGAATTGATTATAATGTCAATTCACAGGCATTTCAAAACAGGGTGTAGACAGCTGTTGGTTTTTGTTGCTATTTTTTGAACGAGTTCATCTCTGAAGTTGACTGTTGCTAATGAGAACGATTTATGTATTTTCTGGTCATTGTTTCTAAATGTCACATGCAAATTAATTTTAATTTTAGTATTTCTATCTTAAAATTAATTTTAAATGTCATTGTTCTTATGCTTTTTATTAAGATTCAGAAAGCAAAATCTTCTGTTAGATTTTAAAAAAAACGCAATATATGCAATAATTAGGACGTTCCAAAACACGAACGAAGATTAAGTGATTATGCATGTGAATAGAGTAACAATAACGGCACAATCATGAGCACCTCGTGTACAACCGGGACAAATGGCAGGTGGCACAATAATGGCGTCGATATACTTACTCTCGTTTGTCCGACATAGACGTGTGAGCTCACAAACAACCGACGCGTTCCTATTTTTTGCTCTAACATATGATTTGAATGCCAATAACGGCATGGCTTGCTTGCTCATCGGGCCTTATTGGGAAAAAAATTACTCTCACCGCGAAAAGGAAAACTTGACCGAGTCTATTAACACGAGTTAGTGGAACATGCCTTGACCTCTTAATCGAACAGTGTTCGTATTATAGAGAATGAGTTGAGGTTTATGAAAGCCGCCGACCAATTGCTTAGTTTTTCTTGTTCGATACTTGATTGTGCAGACGCAAAGACATAATTGGGTAGGGTTTTGAGTGTGTTTTTTTTTCTGTAAATAAAGTATATTGAGTGAGTGTAGTTGAGTGGCATAAATAGTGTCTTAAAATAATGATTTGCAATAAATTGGCACTTTATATTTTCAAGTATAACATTAAAATTGCCACGGACGTCGACCACGAAATCAATCTTAATCTTCAAGATAATTTTTCATGAGTACCCAAAAGTTACAAATTGTGATTCTGGTTAAAATAAGGTATAATAACACCCTGCAGCATTGAACTGAATTGAAAGTTATTAAAAAGAAATTTAACAGCTTTCTCCATGGCAATTTCATGATCATTATCGGTCGTTATTTATAATACCATCGAAAAATTAATTCAAAGCGAAAAATTAATTTGTAATTTAAAGATTAAATTCGTGTTATTAATTAAAATTCATGTAGGATACTGTGATTTACGGGATAACAAAATAATAATAAACATAAATGACAAAGAGAAAACCGATGTACTGTTGCAATTTATTTATACATTCATCCACCTAAAAAGCACATAACCTCATAAATACCTTTTTTGGTCAAGCGCATTAACTTGCAAATTTCTGAATAAAACCACGAAATACAATACAAGCCACAACGTTCTGAATTGATAGAAGGTAGATACACCACAACATTTCAACTGAGCTTAATTATATGCAATGAGGGAAAAATCTGTCGCCAATATAATCTAACAGTAGAGCTCCTGATCGTGTTCAACATGGAACTCTATTATGTCTGCTAGCTACACTTAGAGTTGTGTAAGAACCAAAACAATTAAATAGCAATACTGAAAATCTTCAATAGACCAGAGGAATAAGCGTAGGGATCCAATTACACCGCCCGTGTCTAGACGTAGACTGAATTCGCTAAGGTTGAGCGCCTCTTTACTCAGAACACTTACGTTGGAGCATGAAGAATTTAATGATGATATGCGTGTTTAATAGAAAACGTCCTTATTCTTGCATTCAGATAATAGTACCTATTATTGTAATGTTCGCGATGTTTCCGGCCTAAGCATTTGGTCAGCACTAGAAAAAACATAGTAAAAGTACAATCCGAGACGAAGCGCAGCCTGCAAACTGGGAGCGACACCACTATTTTCTATAAAACCTATAAAAGTTATTCCAAGCGTGGCAACACTGCGCCCGCCGTATTTTCATAGAGATTTGTGTCGCTTGCAGTTTGCATCTGCAGTTTGCGGTCTCGCACTTGTACCTTTAATTATATTCTGCATTTAAAATCTTTGTTTAACAGTCATACTGTCAGAAGGGTTTTTGGCGACTTTCATTATCATTTCACTCAAATTAACCCAATGTTTATTTGCAGGTGCATTGACCAAATCTCAGTTCCCTGTGTTCACAATCTACGCCCAGAAGTCTTGCCTGGGCGTGCGGCCTTGCGAGCGCGCATGGTGCTTCGACCGCGTGCGAGGGTACCACCTCCGAGGAAGAGGCAAGAGGACGCACACCGTTGGTTCGAGGCAGATGTGTCTTGACTTGTGTTTGGGCGAGAACGAGTTTGTTTGCAGGTGTGTACCTTTTTTATTTCACAAAATTGGGTTTTTCGGAAGTTACATCATTTTTGCTTAACTCTTAAATTAATTTTTAATAATTAATTCACAAGGACCGGACAGAAGCGCTAAAGGCATGTATATGATAGAATATATTACACAACAATAACAATTTATTTCAAACGAACGGTTAGTTGGTATATTTTATTTTAATCGGATAGTTGTAAACCTTTTGTACAAAACGTTAAGATTTAGACGCTCGAATGGATAATAAAGTTACTTCCTGATACAAATAACAATAAAGTAACAGTTTGACTAGATTTTCTCATGGACATAAATATAAAATGTATGCAACAAAGCGAAACCACAATAGAAGGAAGTGGTAAAAAATTATTGAAATCGCCATCATTCCTTACAACATCGAGCGGTTACAAGTGTCGCACAGAAAACATCAACTAGCCTATACTGCCCATATAAAATGACAAAATCAAAAAAAGAAATCGTAGAAATGATTAAAGTAACTGCATGTTGCCAGTAATAGACTGGGTAAAAATAAATGCACATAACATCCAGCAAGGAGAAAAGGAAAAGCCTGATTTGTGTTATGAGCCACGTAGTATGTTAAGTCAATTCAATTCAAAACGCATGGAACCGGTGGATCTACTCCATTACTCTTATGTAGTATCACGGTTGCAGCATAGACTTCATATGATTGTTAGGAATATGGAAATTCTAAAACCCCTTCCTTATATCAGCTTATGAAGTTATTAAGCATGAATATATTCTACGCAGGATACGTTGACGAGTTATTTATGTGTAGGTTGGCAATAAATCCGCACGGGAAGATAAATTAAAACATTACAAAGAAACGTACAAAGTAGAGCTTTCTATGGGCGGAGTGAGACATGAATGACCCCTGAGCTCCTTTGCCCCGACACGACCCGTACTGTGCGAGACTCTCCAGACGTTTAAAATGTTAGCCATTAGTGGAAATAAGTATCACTTTGAATATGAATGCGTTTCATGTGACTCATGTACGACAGTAACACAACGTTATATGTGTTTCTTGGAATACGTAAAGCTACCAGACGAACGAGTATAATTAAATTAGAAAACAAGCCTGAAAAAGTCGAAAGCTTTTATATAAAAGGATATAGAGCCAGCTCTCACACTGATAGTGAATTAATTAACGAGCCAGAGGTATCACTGCAAATAGTTGGGTAATTAAAATTACTAAACTTAATTAAATCGGATGGAGATACGTTAATTAGCTATCTAATTCACCAGCAATTACGACAAATTAAATTCCTGTAAGTTTCGTTCGTTGTGCATAGTAAATTATCGGTACTAATGAATTTAAAGCTCAGAAGATAAATGAAATGCATAAATACTGGTGTTTTACAGCGTAGTCTGTAAATGTTTATATGGATTTACGGGTACAGCTATAGTTGAACTTTAGAGCACCAATACAATCGCTCTAATAAGACAGACAAGCCACGTCATGCTTTTATTCATTCAGTTGAAGTCGACAATGGCGAAGTCATGTTTAAGACCAGCTCAATTTATTACCGTTTATTGTTGTATCTGAGCAAGGGGTATTAATATTTCTTGATTCAATTTGACCGTGTGAAACTCAGATATCGGATTTAAAGTTTTTGCAAGTACATTTACATTTTTTTTGGTATAACAAAGTCAATCAATTCGCCTCAAGATTACAGCGGGTAGCTATAATTGGTGTACTGTGCGGTACATCTCTGCTGTGGATAAGTCACGGCTTATCCTGGTAACCGTTTCGTTTCTGAATTCTACAAACGAGCATTATAAACAAAGCAGGGAGGCCAATTGCGCTGGCCGCGTCTCAGCTCAGGCGTCTAATGTAGCAAGACATGACTGTCCTATTGTGTTTATTTCCTTCTAAGGTTTTTGATATCATTAACATAAACAGTATACTAACTTTGACGCTCACATTCGGTTCACGTATTTCTGATGGCACGTTTAGTTAAACATTGAACAAAAGCATTGAATTGATAAAGAACTTCCTAAATGATGATAATATAATTTTGGGACTTTGTCTTAAGTATTATAGATACAAAAAAACGTTGACAAAAATAAGATTAACTAAAATGCGTTATATTCTTCCTACTTACAATTATAACGCCAGTTGTTACAAAAAGGTGTTAATAGTGATTAGAAAATTAAATTTTAAAGACACATTAAGAAAGCTTTCGCCATAAAGATCGTGACCGCGCAGTTGATGCTGGCTCCAATTCGCAATCGGCCTTTACTCTATAAAATATTGCTTTCATCGTAGAGGATATATATCTTAACTTTACTCCTAATTGTTTTATTTGAAACATACTTAAGGTTTTTTCCTCCAGCAAGTCATACCCATTAATCGTTCACCAGGCTCAATTTTTGATTCAGTAATATATTTTGTATCAAATATGTCCTACGAGTATCTAGGCAAGAATGAATAAATTATTGGAAAGTAGTTTCGATAGGTAACAAATAATGTGCTGATCAGTCAACTACTACGTAGTTTCTCATAGTCTAACATCCTTTCTAAGTATTTAATTTTTAAAGCAGTTAAAAAAAGAAGTTCAGAAAATCGTAGTAGCTAAAGTGTGCAACTTGACATCGAACGATATATTTTACAGTCAATGTAAACACGGGCGCAACGTGCAGCCGATTAAACTTAGTCCCGAGTCGACCGGGAATGAATTGCGCGATTTTACGTGGTCCCGACTAGTTCGACACGTGTACCGTTGGGTACAAATCGTCGTATCTCCATTGAGAGTAGCGGGCGGCAAGAGCCGGCGCACCCCAGGCGACGAACATCGCGATCGTCGAAAGTCACGACATTTGGCAAATATTCAGCGGGACGTGGCACACCGCGGACGGCGCGGTGTGGGAGCGGTCTGCCCTATCGCTTCCTACTTTCACGATACAATAACCGATAAAACACATATTGTTCGCTCCGAACCCTTCGAAAATATTTTACTTTTATTACAATCGAAAACTTGCGAACCCACTGACTGCACGACTGGACATTACGTCCCAGGGAACCGTTATAGGACAGGAAAATAAAAATTAGATTCACAATGTTCTCTGCGAGCGGCAGTCGCACCTTTATAGGATATACCTTGGGGCATATCAGTTAAACGAGCTTAAATTACAAGTAATAGAAATTACGTTAGCAAATGGCCTATTCTTTGGTCACTGAGCGCAGACCACCAAAGCGGCTTTAAAACAGACACACTAGTAATCAGCAAAAGTTTATTGCTAGCATAATACGATAGACCTAACCTTGTTATAATGATTATAATACCATTTAAATGTATCATTTAGTTAAAGACTTAACGTTAGATTATTCTAACATTTATCTTTTACGATTCATTTTTTACAAGGGAAATGTAACAGTAAAACAGACCGCCGATAGTTGGATATAATTATTATGCGATGAAGACGACGCATTCACTCAGGTAACCTGCGCCCGCGCAGTGTCTAATGAACACAACGGCTACCACTAGCGGGACACTCTAGCAATCATAAAGTTAAGAGCTACTTTAAATTAATGTTTTCTTGTAATAGCCGCTGTGCCGCTATTCAGGAACACGAAGATTACATAGAGTAATAATGACATCCACTGACAGCATGCAACCATCAATATGATAAGCGAAGCTTAAAATACGCGCCTTCAAAATAAAATAAAAATTAGACCTTCAACGCACAGGGATTGTCTTACTATTATAATACAAAAGAATTCTTTTATCCCCGATGTAATGTATTCCCACGTATGCCTAAAGGTCATTTGATTACAATCGATTGTATATCAGAATATCAGACAAGATAAATAAAGGGAAGGTTTTCGTTGAACAGATGCACTTTACTCACAATATTAGTAAATAACATATCATACCAATCGAATTTTGTCATCGCATGCAAAACACTTCTATTAGATATCAATTAGCCGAGATAAAACACGTAAAAGTAGGATAAGCTGGATAAAATGGAAAATACTGACACACATAATTACCATAATGAAGCTAGCCTTATAAACACAAAGTTACTTACAATAAACTACGAACACCGACACCATTTTATATCGTCAGGTTTATAGCTAAATCTGCTGCTGGAAATATAAATTTCCAATGGAAATCAAACATAAGTTAGCGCTTAACTAGTTTCCCAACAGCTAATTAAGTCATATCGTTATCTTGATTAAATTGATCAATTAAGAAAAGATGATAATGATGCTTTATTTGAGTGAGTAAAGTAAAATATACAATACGGTAAACGGGTGAGTAAAATTTAGAATGATAAAGCAATGTGGGCTTATTGCGCTAAGCGGTGTAGTAAAATAAGATCATTATGTAGTGGTTAACTTGCTGGGAAAGTTCACACACGGAAAAAAGGTTAAAGCAAGAAGGGGCGCTGTTTAAACGCGTGTAACCTTGTTACAGATCGGCGAACTACAATAACAAGACCGGAGAGTGCGTGCTGTCGAACATGGACCGAATCACTTTAGCGGGAACTAGCGCTTTTCAACCCAATGAAGGTAAGACTTACTGAACGGTAATAAATTATTTGATGACAAAGTCATATTTCTGGATTTATTGCAAGAAAAGTTTATTTACGTTGTTTTTGGTTTAACTGTGTTCGCAAATAACTTGCTTGCTTATGACGAGATTTTAACGCTTAATGATAAAAAAGTATTTGCAGTCTGAAACAACTGCCGATGTCGTGAACTCGTGACGCAGCACATTCATACAGGCGCTTTTAATAACCAAAAATCTGAAACCATTACGAGTATACATATAAATAAATAACCTAGATTTGTTTATTTTCAACCAGATACCGACTACTTGGAGAACAACTGCGTCGAAGAGCCAACTAAACTTTGCGAATTCAAGAAGATGAGCGGTCGTATCCTTAAGACTGTAGATTCCGTCTACCAAGACGTTCAGACTGTAGAAGAATGTCGTGAACTTTGCTTGAACTCGCCTTTCCGATGCCATTCATACGACCACGGCGACACTGGAGACCATGTCTGCCGTCTTTCGCATCATTCCCGAGCCACGCTTGCTGACATTCAGGTATATTGTCTTGTTATAAGATTCCTAAAATATTAACTTTATTCAAAATCAGATTCTCTAAGTAATCGTTTTTCTTCGTTTGTAATTAGGACCCGTATCTAGAAGTTCCCGAAGCTGCCACATACGAACTGTCCTCATGTTACAACGTGTCCATTGATTGTCGTGCTGGAGATATGGTTGCTCGTATCCAAACCTCCAAGCTGTTTGACGGCAAAATTTACGCTAAAGGAAGCCCGAACTCTTGCGCTGTCGATGTAGAACAAAGTCTCGAGTTTGAGTTGACAATGGAGTACTCAAACATCGAGTGCAACGTCAAGCAGAACGGTCTTGGCAGGTAATGTATTTAAAAAAATATATCTAAGTATGTATGCTTCAGTATTCCGGAAGAATAGTTTCAATAATACGATCTTTTATCTTCAGGTACTTAAACGATGTTGTCATTCAGCACCACGACACTATTGTGACGTCTTCTGATCTGGGATTAGCAGTCGCTTGCCAATACGACTTGACCAACAAGACTGTCGCGAATGAAGTCGACCTTGGTATTCAAGGAGATGTCAAGACTGGTCTGTCAGAGGAGGTTATTGTCGACTCACCCAACGTAGCCATGAGAATAACCGACAGGAGCGGAGACGACACCATTGCTTCAGCGGAAGTTGGAGATCCCTTGGTAATTGAGCTCTTTTTAACCCATAGTAATCTTTGTTATATTTTTAGAATTCCGTTCCAATATGGTGAAACGGAAGACTTACGAAGCGACTTTTGTCTATTTGACAAAGGCGGTAATTTTTTCAACTATAAATTCTATTGAGGAAATCTCCTTATGCGATTTTTTACTGTCGACAGGCCCTCCGATTCGAGATCCTGGACCCGAACTCACCCTTCGAAATCTTTGTCCGAGAACTGGTTGCTATGGACGGCGTGGACTCCAGCGAAATTACTCTTATTGATAGCCAAGGTTGTCCTACGGACCACTTCATTATGGGACCTCTATTCAAATCGACCACAAGCGGAAAGGTAAGAAATCACATTTAATGGCATCGTTAAGCAATCAACAGCAATTATTAATACCAACGAAAGGCTGAAAATTATGGTGCGATAATTTATGCCAGCAACGATTCTCGTTTCGAGCATATAATAATGTTATCTAATTGTTCCACTGTAAATCACGCTACAACTATAGCCCAGGTTTATCTGAAGTACAATTTCCCTTCCAATATCATTTGTTTTTTTTAGATAAATTATGACTGCTACGTGTCAACTTTATCGCTAAACTATGTTTTCTTATGTTACAGATATTGCTGTCTCACTTCGACGCATTCAAGTTCCCCTCGTCAGAAGTTGTGCAGTTCCGTGCTTTGGTTACCCCGTGTATGCCGACTTGTGAGCCAGTGCAGTGCGATGGTGGCCCGAACGAACTTCGCACCATCTCATCTTACGGACGCAGAAAGAGGCGTTCGACATCCGCGGCCCCCACCGAAAACATGCTTCTCGTTCAAACCATTCAGATCACTGACAAATTCGGTTTCGACAAGCAGCGAGCAAAGAACGTCACTGAAGATGCAGTTTACATCAGAGAGAGTGACGTCACTTGCGTCAATGCATCAGGGGCCATGCTCGCGGCGGCTGCATTCCTAGCTGCGCAACTAGTCGTCCTAGCAGCGTGGACTTGCAGTTGGCAGCGACGACGCGCGGCAGCGAAGGCGGCCGAACTACTCCCAGGGCCCACCGCCCCTTCGACCCTCTGCAAAGTTTACGATGCCAGTTTCTCCCGTGCGCACCAGAGGCACTTCTGAGTGCGCGTAGGCATGTCGACGTGATCAGCGTCCGCAATAATAGTATATTTAGTTTAAAAACCCCCGTCGAGTCCCGGCTCGTGAGGGGGACGTTTCGGCGAAGAGACACGTCCACCTTTAACGAAGCGTAGGGCAACGATAGCGGTTATTTAATGGTATTGTCCGAAGTCTTCCGCACGGTGCGCCTCGTACGGGCGCGGCGCGGGAGCACGCGACGCGGAGGCGGGGACGACAATTTGGGCGTGCGCAACTGTGGATGGATGCGAGGGTCGGTGCGGTGCACTGTGTGGCCGTGTGACCGTGTGTTGTGTTGTGTGAAGTGTGTGAGAACGCTCGCTTGTCCCCATCGCCGGCGTCGGCGGCGGGACCGTGGCCATGTGTCGTTATCAAGATCACGTCGCTCATTCGTTCACTTTACGGTCGGACGTCCAAAAGGAGGTCCGATAACGTATTGTACCATATTTTTTTTAAAGTAGTTTAAGCCTGATTTTAATGATAGTGATAAGTAAAAAGTAACATTTCAGTACCTTTTAAGTAGATAACCGAACGTGCGACCTAAGTCAAGAGACGATGGATTGACGGCCGTCCCGACATCGTAATTTATTTAATTTAGGGTAGTTTCTTTTTTACGTAATTTATGTTTGAGGATTGAATTATACCTATTTAATAAATTCCTTATATAAATAAATACCTAAACAAATACATGTAGCTTACTTAAACATGTGCTATCGTCTACAATGTAAACTGAAAGTATTTTACTATGATGCTAGTGCCTTAAAATTGAGATGTTAATAAAATGCTGTAATCATTTTATATCTGTTTCATCCGTCCAATTGACATCAACTTAATAAAGTTTCAAAAAATAAACGCAGTTTTATTTCATGTTTAAATACCTACCAATTATTGAAAAACATAGCAGGGGTAACATTCAGAACCGATAGTGATAAGTAACCAAATGATTTTCTAGTGGTAGATCTAATATGACAGATTTGCTAACCAACTAGGTATTTGTTTCTACGATTCAGTCAGAAACGTTTCCTACAAATTTTTTAACACAGACAGCCTAACATCAATCATAATTTAGTTTGACTCATAAAACTTATATATCCTACGTGTTAGTTTCATTTAGTAATAAGAAAAATCTTTTGTAGCGTTTTAATTTCATGCCTCTACATAAATCGCAGCAGACCCATTACTGTGATTATCAATAGCATTCAAGTGGCAAATATACGAAAGACTGATCCAATTAGAAAATGAGTCCGAGACCTTGGCTAATGGATTACAAAACGAAGATTGGATGTGAGCGCCGCAGAAAGTTAACAAAAATTAATGTCAGGTTATGTCAACTGGCCGCCAAGATCATGTCTTTAACGCCATAAGACCCAATGATATGGGGTTTCCTTAAAATATGGGTCGTTATATGAATAGCCCTGAATCATTAAAACAACCGAGAACTAACATCCACCGAGTTAACAACTGAAATTTGCAAAAATGCCCACAAAAATGATCTCAATCGTATCAACTCCTGTGTGTCCAGAGGCAGAAACTTGACTAGACTAAATATTACATCAGTAAAGAAAACTAAAATTATTTCATGTTGTGTGTTTTTTAAATAAAAGTTCGGAAGATTCAATTGGATCACCCTTTATAAGTAGTATTAAATATACTAAATGCATACTCAGCTGAAACAATGATCATTACATATTTATTTTAAACAAAAGCGGTCAGCAGCAGACAATATGCAATAATTCAAGAAAATAATTGCTAATTTAGTAGGTAACGGAGGGAAAGCAGAACATTATGTTCAACTCATTTACATAAGCAATTAGAAATACCTAATAACAGGCATATAAAATAAAACATGACTGACGTATATTGGAATTATATTACGAGTTTGCCTTGGCCTATGGTCTTTCGCAACTGGTACCTTCTCCCACGAGAGTACCGGACGTCGTCACCCATAGGGAAAATTTACTGGATCTCCTGCTGACTTTGCATCCAGACGGGTACACCATCTCAGTGGATGCGCCTTTGGGCTCGTCTGACCACTGCGTCGTCCGGAGCCAAGTGCTTTGCGATTCACCTGAAAAGCGTAAGCCTATTGGGCGCCGCCGCGTGTGGCACTATAAGTCAGCGGATTGGGATGGTTTGCGTGAGTTTTTCGCGTCGTATCCCTGGAGGCAGCTCTGTTTTTCATCTGGTGATCCCGATACCTGTGCAGCTGCGGTCACTGAGACGATCCTGGCAGGTATGGAATGCTATATTCCTAATCCGCTAGTGGCTGTCGGGGGTAGGAGCCAGCCGTGGTTTGACAAGCACTGCAGAGAGGCCTTGCGCCTCAAACAATCTGCATTCAAGGCTTGGACTGCGGCCTGTGCTAAAAGGGATCACTCTATACCAGATGCAAAGCGCAAACTGAATGCTGCCTCGAGATCGAGTAAAAAAGCCACCGCCAGGGCTAAATTCGTCTTCGTCGGCCGCATTGGGGAGCGGCTCGTGGGCCACCCTTCAGGGAGTCGTGCCTTTTGGTCGCTTGCCAAGGCTGCCGAGGGAAACTTTTGCCGCTCGTCTTTGCCACCACTCCAAAAACCAGATGGAAATCTGGCCCACAGTGCTAAAGAGAAAGCCGATCTCTTAGGCAACCTCTTTGCCTCAAACTCGACTTTGGACGCTGGGAGCGCCGTGCCACCTACCATCCCTTGGTGCGGTCACATTATGCCGGAGATCCGCATAACCCAGCAAGAAGTCCGGCGAGAGTTGCAAAATCTGGACGTCCACAAGTCGAGTGGGCCGGATAACATCCCGGCAGTGGTGCTCAAAGTGTGTGCTCCCGAGTTGTGCCCGGTATTGACGCGCCTTTTCGCGCTTTCCTACGCAAAAAGGCAATGTCCGTCTTTGTGGAAGACCGCCCACGTGCACCCGGTGCCTTAAAAGGGTGACCGGTCGGACCCGGCGAATTATAGATCTATCGCTATTACCTCACTTCTTTCAAAGGTTTTGAAGCGTGTGTTGAATGCCAAGCTCTTGAGGTACCTAGAGGATCACGATTTGATAAGCGACTACCAATACGGCTTCCGTAATGGTCGGTCGACTGGCGATCTTCTGGTGTATCTCACACACCGCTGGGCTCAGGCCATTGAAAGTCAAGGTGAGGCTTTGGCTGTTAGCCTAGATATAGCTAAGGCCTTCGACCGGGTCTGGCATAAAGGTCTTCTATCAAAGCTTCCATCTTACGGACTGCCCGAGGGTTTATGCGGATGGATTGCCAGTTTCTTATCCAGCAGACGCATTAAAGCCGTAGTAGACGGTAGTTGCTCCGATAGCTTGGACATTAATTCTGGCGTCCCACAAGGCTCTGTGCTATCAAAAACGCTGTTTCTCTTGCATATCAATGATATGCTGTCCAATGACGGTATTCATTGCTATGCGGATGACAGCACTGGAGATGCCTATTACACAGGCCGAGCAAATATCCCTCGTACCATTGTGGAGGAAAGTCGAACTAAACTTGTGTCTGAAATCGAGAATACCCTAGCTTGGGTTTCCGATTGGGGTCGGGACAATTTAGTCCAGTTCAACCCCACTAAGACACAAGTTTGCGCGTTTATCACTAAGAAAACTCCATTTACTGTAGCTCCTGAGTTTCAGAACACTTCCCTTACCATATCAAGTAGTATTGAGATCCTTGGCGTTGACATATCTAGTGACGTACAGTTTCGGAGTCATTTGGAACAAAAGGCGAAGTTGGCATCCAAAAAGCTCGGTGTGCTAAACAGGGCGAAGCAGTACTTCACTTCTAGGCAAAGACTGCTGCTGTATAAAGCGCAAGTCAGGCCACACGTAGAGTACTGCTGTCACCTTTGGGCAGGAGCGCCTGGATATCAACTCAGTGCTTTTGACTCGGTTCAGAGGCGTGCGATCCGGATTGTCGACGATCCCAAACTGACAAGGGGTTTAGAGCCGTTAAGTCTGAGGAGAGACTTCGCCTCCTTATGCGTGTTCTACCGCTTGTACAACGGGTTTTGTTCTGAAGAACTGTTTGATATGATGCCCACGGCTACTTTTCATCACCGCACCGCTCGCCACTGACAGGGCATTCATCGTCACATTCTGAATCCGCAATGGTCTCGTACAATTCGGTTTCAGAGATGTTTCCTTCCGAGGACGCTTAAAATGTAGAATGAACTCCCTGCCGAGGTTTTCCCGATGAGTTATAGTATGGAGTTCTTCAAGAGGGTTTTGAAAAGGTTTTTTACAGGGTCGACAACGCGCGAGTGATACCCCTGGTATTGCACGCGTCTATAGGCCGCGATAACCGCTTACCATCAGGCGGTCCGCGTGCTTAATTGTCACCGACGTAGTATAAAAAATAAAATAAAAAAACAAGCAATATTATCTACATCAACGGGTTCCCAGTACCCAGTTAGGTCCATCAAGCATGTCTATTGTGGCAATCACTCATTTATGGTCGAAACAACTACGCCCGCTGACAAAAAAATCACAATTTGCAATATGTAAGGAAGTTGAAAGGTTGGAAGGAAGTTGAAGTTGAAATGTCATTGAAAGTCTTTACAACGATTGAGGGTCAATTTTGTATAAAACTTTGACAAGCGAACGACAGCGTCCGTATTACAAATAAATACACCCACTTGCTTGTTCATAATAACTTTAGCAGAACTTTAAAAACTGTATTTTTTCGCGTCGCGAATGTTGCCAGTGCTAAGATTAAAAAAATGGCAAAACAGATTAGCTAAAACTGTTATGCCAAACTTCGTTTTCATGAAAAATGGGGAGTTTATGGTTCGGTTCTTTACCAATACTTTGTGCTCCAGTGAGTGTCATTTGGTGTAAACCATTCTTGATATGAAAAAATCGGAATATTCCTGAACTAGCCTTTTTTTGCTTGACTTTGTGCATGCCGCAAAGAATAATAAAAACTCGAGCACCATCTCGCATGACAAATGGCGGTTAACCAAAGGTCATTCAGATTCGCGAGCCCGGCACACATCAATAAGATGCGATCGCGTCTCGCACGTGTGAAAGGGCACGCCTGCGCGTTCGTGCCACAGATTACATCGCGGGTGCAGCGACGGCACGCGACGCGAACACGTGCCGAAAGCGCTCCCATTAGCCCAACACCTGCATACAACGTACTTCCTGTAAAGATCCGAATCACGTTCAACCTTCATTGAAAGTTTGGAATATTTAGGGATTTACGAGATTCGTATAGAAATATGTAACTGCATAGAAATTGTCCATATGTTCAGGGGACAAAATTATACTTGTGTAAACACGTTCATAGTAAAAGCAGCTAGCCACAATACATTACATACGCTGACGACTAAATCCCTAACAGGTAGTCACTTATTGCTCAGAAGTCTACTCCTTGCCAAGGGTATTACAACCCGAACCGTAACTCTTCTAACTTAAAACGTAAGACATGGAACTACAAGATTTTAGCTGCTATGATAACGTTGTGCGTATACTTTTCGGCTACGGACGTCTCAAGGTATCGTTATACCGTAGACGTCCACAGCCGAAAATCGACATTGAGTTAAATAAGCACATGCCTAATTAAGTGATTTTGAACAATAGGTCAAACGGATGATCCCGACGCATAAGGAAGCAACTCCGGCTACAAGGACTTCACCAGGACCCCTTGGGAGTTCAAACTTGTGGATTTGGTAACAAATATAATTAAGGAATTTTCTATTATCCTAAACCTCAAAATCTGTCCCGGTTACCCATTTTCAAATACCATCAGCAGACGTCGCTAATCTAAGTATATGTGGCCCAGTCGTGCGATGAATACAGTAACCCGAAAAAGATCTAGAGAACGTAGGTAACAAACCAAAACTGGGTGGGAAAGCCTGAAATAATATTCTATCATGATCATTAAAAAATATATATCCTCAAGGCAATCAGAGGACCGCTAAGTTAACAGAACATAGAATTAGACCCGTCACATTAGGCAAACGACCACGATCCACTGGAACTATAGATGTTTATTAAATGCGCACGAGATACAGTTTTATTTAAAAATTATAGAGCTTCGTTATACACTCGAGGCACATTTAACCGTCCACCCATATCTTAGGCCACAACGTTTGTTTGTTTTAACTTAGGCTATGATTACTAAGCGCAAATTGTATCTTTCTGCCATTAAACAGAACAATCATAACCGCTTTTTGTTCACTTTTGTGATTCTTACTTAACAATAATCAGTTTAGTCGAAATTTGATATTCTCGCCATTCGGTTGGTGTGACGGATGAATTTGTTTTAAACCATTGTGGTACCATTTCTTTCAATAAAACCGAGGTGTTAGGGTGTTGTGATAACATTTTCACAAAAAATAATATCATTGGACGCATCTAGAGCAACCAGGGGAGCGGCACTTGCGGTCGCTGGGTTAAGTCAGCGCTGACCGAATGCTTGAATATCCAAAAATCAGCATACAATATGCTATCCGGCGGTACAGAGACTTCGTTCCTACCGAAGGTCAGGGCAAGGTTGCAAAAGGTGTAAATCATAAAGAAATTTCACAACAGCTTTTGAGGCTCGTAACCGTTTGTTTGAGGTACATAATTTAAGTATGAGCCCACGAACAATAAGAAGAAGGCTAACAGAGAGGTGTCTGAAAATCTTTCGACCTGATCGAGACCCAGAATTGACTGCAAGTCTTAGAAGAGCGGGACTTAGATTTGCTTTAAAACTTGAAAATTGGAATCAGAATAATGAAAGGAAGATTCTTAGATAAATCAAGAATCACTTTACGAGGTCCTGATGCACGTCCGTGCGTGTATAGTCTCTGCGGAGAGAGGTTTGCTTAGTGCCCTGTGGTCGAAATAGTGGTCTACGAGGGAGGCTCTATAATGGGTAATGGGTTGCCTTTTCTTACGACGCTTATACAGAGTTGGTAATCTACGATAGAGGCAGTGTTAATGCTTACAGGTACGTGATGAAAGCCTAGAACCACATGTGATTCCGTACGCGCCATTCATCATTTTGTTGTATGCACCATAATGCTTGTTGCACACACCGTGAGAGTCGTTACCGAACACTTGGACACCGTCAATATTCAGCAATTACCATGGCCAGCTCGGAGTCCTGACCTGAATACAATAGAACATGTGTTGGACAACCTCATAAGACGGAACCGAAGTCTTAAACCAGGTCCTAGGGCTATCAATGAGCTAGACGCTGCAGCTGTTGAGGAGTGGAGGACATTCCCCAAAGCAATTCCAAAAAAATAACGGACGGGCTTTCAAATCTGTCGCCAGAGGTCATTAAGGCCTAAAGAAGAAATACACAACATTGAACCGCTAATTTCGTGCACAGTTTTCTTTTAAATCAACATTTTGTATTATTTTTTTGGGAGAAAACTCCATCACTTCACTTTTTAATTTTTTGTCGTAATTAAACATATTCACAAGTTACACATGTTTAATATTTTTCCGTTTAGCTTTACCCAATGTAATATTGTAACAAAATAAACTCCAATACGAAAGAATTTTCGAGGAATTGACAAAATGTAGATGGCCGGCTTAATGTGCCCCTGAGTGTATTAACACCACACAAACTTCTATGAGTAAATAATTCCTTAATGTAATGCTCAACATTTATTTTTCTTGTATAAATGAAGCTAAAATATATTCCTGTGGGCTATTCACATAATGTATTGGTTCAATTCCGTCCTAGAAACACGACTTTACACACTCCGATTGAAACAGCTCTTTAAACAAATGCATGTTACAGCTTATTGCAGCTTTGTATTTGGCGCCAAAGGCATTTCATGTGTCGTAAAATTATACTATTGAATGCAACATTGTAGCCGAAGATAAAGTCGTTTACAATAATATAAAATATTCATGAAATAGACGGAACAACAGGAACGATGGCGACCACCGAGGTTTACATCGCATGCGCATCGAAGCGACGAAAAAACAAAACTCAACGCACATACGAAGATTGACAGGCGTTGGAGGAGAATTGCGGCTTGTTTTGAAATGGCTACAAGATATTGCCTTATCTTGTAAGTGCTGAGCAACGAGGAAGATCTCTTGAATCGAATTAATTCCTTTTATGATAGCTTTCCCGATCTTACTTATTGAACGAGTATTTGTAGATGTAATCGCGCGTTTGGCATCGCGACACAAATGAAATATTGTCCGGCCGGCTCGGTTCTCATGAAATATGTAATCTGATTAAGTATTACAATAAATGAGTCACGCTGGGTACTCGGAGCTCAATGACCACTAAATGAACAATAAAGGTAGGTACTTAAAACGTAGTCTCTACAGCAGAGCTTTACTTAATCAAAGATTTATTTTTAAACAGTTTACTAACAATGCAATATATGGGAACTAGTATAGGGAGACTTCTTGGAAAGTTAGAGTACAAAAAACTGATAGCTAGATTTTTGAAATAAAATCCTGTTAAAAAAAATAAATTTACTTATTTATAACATTCGATAAAAAAAATATGCAAAGACATTTCAATAATCATAGAATATAAGCTAAATTATAAGCTATTGATCATATTTAGTTCAGTCACAGATTACTCAATAGTTACTAAGTTAACATATGAATCACTACATAAAAAAATATCAATTTTCTCAATTTTAAAACGCGTGCCGTCATGCGGCAGGCATAGATTGCCAGGGTTACCTTTTTCGATATAGATTTCAGTAGTCAGTACCTACAGTTCGTCCATCGCGTCAGTTCAACCGCAAGATTCACGTACAAATGCTCTACACGGCTGTTGACAACCAACAGCCAAATGAGTCTTGGGAGACCCGGCGGCTAGTAGGTAATTATCACGCGCAAGTACATGGAGTGCCAGAGGCCTGGTTCAGACGCTAAACATGTTTCATTTCTGAGGGCCAACGCCGATAGTGAAAAGAATTCAGGCTTAAGAAATAATTCACGATCTATCTAATTCTTCGAAGAGTCAAGTCTTCTATGCTTTTCCATAAAGAGCCCCGAGGCAGAAATTTTTAAATCTTTTTACGTTTCATCGGTATAAAAACTACGTAACTTTTATTAATAGCTTTTGGCTTAACAGAGGACTATTGTTGTGGTGAGTGCATTGACTAAGCCTTTGAAAGCTATCTAGGACACACTTTCGCTGGAAAAAGGAAAGTAAATGGACAGAATGCCAGCCTTTCGTCTTCCTTGTAATAAGTATTTTCTAAACTAAGCACGTGCTCGATCTTATTGTGGGATGTCTAATAATTGTTCAAGATTCACGAGAACATTTTGAACTCGAAGGTTACCAAAGGAGTTATTTTTTTCAACTTTCATAGCACTGTTGTAAGATTGAATTAAATTACATGATTTTAAAAAAATACTTAAAGGAATATAAAAGCCAAATCGTACATCGACACCGAATTGTATTGGTGGGAAATAAACCTTTTCTAATTATTTATTTAAGGGATCTTTTTATTCATATAGGGAAGATCTATGAGTAAATCTGCTGGGCTGGGTCTTCCTTAAAATTTTCAAAATAAAACACTTCGCACTGTAGGTACGAGTATTTCCTGCAAAACATTATGTTTCTCGGATATTGTAATATAGAAACAAAAGAGGCACCAGGGTGAGTCACTGGAACAGAATGGTACATTAACATATCACGATAACAAATTAATTAAAAAACATGTAAGACATCTCTGGCTCCAGTTTATTGTTCGTCAAGGTTTATAAAATCCCAATGGCCTCGTTATGTGAGAAAAGATAAAATCTTCACAAGGATAATCTGCCGCAGTAAATAGATTCCACTTGAAAGATATCTATTTTATTACTAATAGGAAAATAACCTTAATTATTTTGAAAATACATACGCAAGACAAAAGGCGAATACAGTTAATTAATATATGCGCCAGACAACACACCTCTTGTAATGGTCTCGAAGTAGGGATTGATATCCCTGTGTTACGAGTTACCACACAAGGAAATAAGCCAGGGGCATCTCCCAGCACACCCAGACCCGAATCAATTCAGAAAAGATCGTTTCCTGAATTGACCCGACCGGTAATCGAACCCGGGACACTACGGAAATCGAGGCGAAAAACCGTGCTACAGCGCACTACGCCAATCGTGTCGTCATTAATGCTTGAATGCTTATACCAGTAAAATTTGAGATGCAATTAAGGAACCACACTAACGTGTGGGCCAACACTAACGACAACGTAGGGATTGATATCCCTGTGTTACGAGTTACCACACAAGGAAATAAGCCAGGGGCGTCTCCCAGCACACCCAGACCCGAATCAATTCAGAAAAGATCGTTTCCTGAATTGACCCGACCGGAAATCGAACCCGGGACACTACGGAAATCGAGGCGAAAAACCGTGCTACAGCGCACTACGCCAATCGTGTCGTCATTAATGCTTGAATGCTTATACCAGTAAAATTTGAGATGCAATTAAGGAACCAAACTAACGTGTGGGCCAACACCAACGACAACGTCTTCAAAATGAGGTAACTTTGTTGTAAATTCTGTTTAATTATAAACATAAAACATAGACATAATTATAAAACTGCAAAAAATATAAAAAAACACCGTTGAGACTTGAACAATTTTAAAAACAGATTAAAGCTGTCGCCTGAAGCGATTAGTAATGGCACGTACAGCCATCGTTTACTATAATTGTGGGTCGACGATGTCATGTCATGAGCGCTGAAAACCCGGCGTTTTATGAATAAAAACGAAGGTTTACCCACAGCTTCGTAATAGACGCGATCCCTGACTGCAATAAATAGTCGGCAGATTACTGCCACTCCTCACCCGATAAGGCCTATTTGTGGCAAAACGCACATTTTAAAAAACGAGAGCCGTCGTAAACTAGAAATTGTCAGGTTTGCAGTAGAGGGTGATTCTGTTAGCAGATCGTAAATCTGTCAGGAGATAAGTGCTTATCTGGTATGTTCACGAAGTGCAATCGATTTCGGTCTATTATATTGCGATTTCTCGGCGCCGGTTACTGATTCGTGGCGCAATTTGTGTACCTATTTGCATCAAGTTAGTCCTTCGCGACCGCGATCACGCAGCTCACTCTGATGCGAAAATAAACAGGGAAACTAAACACCGCAAAAGTACTGCACCTGGATAGGGCATCCGTCTTGTCAGCCCGTTTGTGTCTCAAAGATGGGCATTCTACGCCTTTCCAATAGCATAAACTTAAATCCGTTGAGTATGCATAGGAAAAGAAACTATTTCTCGCTTTTCTTATTTATATAATTCTTAAGTACTTATCACAGCTCGATATCCGTAAAGATGCAAACAGAACTTGATACAAAATTAATGTCCAAAAAGTTTTTTTAATATGTAAAACGCTCCCATCAATGCATCGCTGTTTTTGGTAGTTACAGGAAAATCATACTTTGAAGATATGCTCCCCGTTACCCAGTAGGCTCTTCCAGGAAACGTTTCAAATGATCATCCCGCAAAGCAGTGGGCGTGCCCTCCAATTTGTTGAACTTGAGGTCCTGATTGCATGTTTACACAAGGTCTCGTGATGACTTGCGCATTCGAAACCACTCCTTGTGGGTGGCTCGAATGACATTTGTTATAGTTATTGAACTTGCGATATGATAGCAAAATACATAATTTCCTGTCGCGATATCACTGTATTTGTCGAAGATATTGAATTTAGCGCAGCCATTGCAATATGTAAATTCAATAGGAAAGGATATTGAGTGCTTGTGAACAGAATTTAAATTAGTGGTATGTAGGCTATATTGAACGATACGATCCACTTAGAACATGGAAATTGAATATCCTTCAAGCAGTTTGGGAGGTACATCGAAGGTATAAAAAGTATGTGAATATGTATAACAGAAAATAGAGCCAGACAACAAAATTTAAACAAAATAGTTAGAGATGCCTGAATGCATCTCAGGTCTTATAATCTTGATATTACTTTATTTCATAGTACCTAAATATTAAAAAGCATAAATGTTAAATATAGACGATAGAAATGTTATCGGAATATAAATAAAGCAACTTAGCAAATGTTAAAGTCGTTGGTGAAATAAAGAAATGTAATTATATGCGAAAATGAACTTTACATTGCGATTCGAATCAGTTCATTCCAATTGTAACAAAAGTACAGATTGTGATTCTCGGTTATAGTCCGAAACCTACAACTATAATACAGGAGCATTGTTACTCAGAACGTCTACCGTCCAAACAGGACCTTTCCCAGTTCTAAGTAGGCAATATTTATTCTCAGTGTTAGTCACGAATTCGGCGCGAGCGCAAGGATCCGCACAGTGGGACCAGACGAAACATCCCCGGCGCGTCGGAAGTGATCAGTGCGCGATCACGACGCGCCCGTGCTAACTATCCGCTAATAGAGGATCGTGCTTCTACCTCCCCCCTCCCTGACCCTCCACCTCCCGCACCCGATGATAACGTCCAAGCTGACGGACACTATTATTGTTCCTGTTCGTTTATCCAATTATGTTCGTATTTCGTACTAGCTTTATTGTTCAAAAACTCGGCGACGGATTCTCACGGTCTACGTGAGCTTTATGTCCTTTCACTAGGAAAGTTATTTGCATTTGTTTACACGGAGACTGTTTGAATGGAGAAGAGAAATTTTAATACGGGCACACAATAATCACTATAGGGAAATAATAAGCCCTTAGAATAAAAAGGTCATCATTAAAACAATTATCGATAAGTAAACATTTGATTTAATTGCCATAAAAGATAAACTGCAATTCTAGAATCGAACCACTGCCCACTGATTTAGAAACTCGATGAAGACCGTTAAACGGTTTTCTTTCTATTTCGGTTTTTTTTCGTTATTTATTTATTTATTCTTCATTGCACAAACAAGTAAAGTACGATTGGCGGACTTAATGCCTAGAGGCATTTTCTACCAGTCAACCGCAAGGTATAACATAAACATTTTGGGCTTGGGCTGTGCAACATTTAAAAATGGCAGCGAGAACAACAAATCTCAGATATTGATACTTAAATATATTAAAAATAATAATATATACAGGGTGTCCCAAAAATAAGTGTCAAGCGGAAGCCCACAGAAAGAGCACCCCTTGGGGTACCCGAATCACCCCCATGTATGTTCCGCGATTGTTCATAGTTTTCGAGTTATGATTTTTTTTCTGAATTTCTGAGAATTTCGGACCTAAAAGTTTAAATTTTTTATTTTTTTAAAAGTAGAAGACTTTTCAAATTTTTTCTTTGCCCAACTGAATCATCATTAATTGCACTTTGATGCATAAAATAATCAGCTTCATAACTTTGACCAAAATTATTAAAATGTTGGTATAAAACCAAAAATGTAACTAACTCAATGACAAAGTTAACTTAGACAGGATACATCGGCGGGTCACTTAAAGCGATCACGCAACGACCTCTTCAGAGCAAGTTTGGAGGTAGATTTTTGGATGTTGATTGGAAGAGAGTTCCAAAGTCGAATGGCAGACAGTCTGAACGAGCTTGACATCATCATTTCAGCCGAACGACGCCCACTGCTGGGCATAGGCCTCCCCCAAGGATCTCCACAACGATCGGTCCTGCGCTGTGCGCATCCAGCGGCTTCCCGCGACCTTGACCAGATCGTCGGTCCACCTTGTAGAGGGCCTGCCCACGGAACGTCGTCCGGTACGCGGTCGCCATTCGAGAACCTTTCCGCCCCAACAGCCATCGGTTCTCCGCGCTATGTGTCCCGCCCACTGCCACTTCAGCGATGCAATCCTTCGAGCGATGTCGGTTGTTTTTGTTCTCCTGCGGATCTCATCATTTCTGATTCGATCGAGCAGGGAAATACCAAGCATCGCTCTCTCCATTGCTCGCTGGGTGATCTTGAGCCTTCTTATGAGACCCATAGTAAGGGACCACGTCTCACTCCCATAGGTCATTACTGGCAACACACACTGGTCAAAGACTTTTGTCTTGAGACACTGAGGTATTTCGGACGCAAATATATGCCGGAGCTTCCCGAACGCTGCCCATCCGAGCTGGATTCGACGAGAGATCTCTTTCTCGAAGTTGGACTTACCTAGCTGGACTGTCTGTCCCAGGTAAACATAGTGGTCAACAACTTCGAGTGTAATGTTCCCAACGTTAACTGGAGAGGGTGCAATATGGGCATTTAACATGATTTTCGTTTTGTCCATGTTCATCTTAAGACCCACTCTTTGAGAAGCATTACCGAGATCTTCGAGCATTATGTTCAGGTCTTCCAAGGTCTCAGCCATAAGAACTACATCATCGGCAAATCGCAGGTGTGTTAGGTACTCGCCATTGATGTTGATGCCGCGTCCTTTCCAGTCCAGAAGCTTGAAAATATCCTCCAACGCAGCCGTGAACAGTTTCGGAGAAATAACGTCTCCTTGTCTCACGCCTCGCTGTAGTTGGATCGGATTAGAGCTCTGGTTCTGTAATCGGACCGACATGGTGGCGTTCTGGTATAAGTACCTTAGCACCTCAATGTACCTGTAGTCTATTTGGCACCTTTGGAGAGACTGCAGTACTGCCCAGGTCTCAATCGAATCAAAGGCTTTCTCGTAGTCCACGAACGCTAAGCAAAGTGGCAAGTTATACTCTTCGGTCTTTTGTATAACTTGCCGCAGCGTATGAATGTGGTCTACGGTACTATAGCCTTTTCGGAACCCTGCTTGTTCGGGAGGTTGGAAGTCGTCAAACCTGCGAGCGAGACGATTCGTAATGACTCTCGAAAACAGCTTATAGATATGGCTCAGAAGCGAGATGGGTCTGTAGTTCTTCAAGAGAGTTTTGTCACCCTTCTTGAAGAACAGCATCACATCGCCTCTGCCCCATGCCTTTGGCGTTTTTCCCTCGAGGATGACAGAACTGAAGAGCGTCTGGAGGACCTTAAGTATCGGCTTACCGCCCGCTCTCAGGAGCTCGGTTGTAATTCCGTCATCACCCGCCGCCTTGTTGTTTTTAAGCTGCTTGAGAGCCATCCTAATCTCGTACAGGCTGACGTCCGGGATATCTTCGGTATAGTGTCGGGTAAGCTTGGCTCTAGGATCTTTAGCCTTGCTTTCAACAGGTGTTTGCGTGGAATATAACTGTCCATAGAAACTCGCAATCTCCCGCAGGATTTCAGGTGTTGACGAAATGATGCTACCTGCCTCAGTTTTTAGCCTCGTCAATTGGCTTTGCCCAATAGACAGATCTCTGGCGAACACTTTGGAGCCTTTATTCCGCTCAATTGCCTCTTTAATACGCTGGGTATTAAATTGGCGAAGGTCGCTCGTCAAAGACTTAGATATCTGTCTATTAAGTTGCCGATAACGATGGGCATCCGCTGAGTTCTGTAGCCTCATTTCGTTTCTCTGATCCATGAGTAGGAGAGTCTTACTGGAGAGTTTCTTTGATTTGGGACGGCGGGTTTTAAAGTGCTTGGACCCTACCGTACGGACAGTATCCACCACCATGTTGTACAGATCGTCCACATCGATGCTGTTCTCAAGGGCTTCGAAGCGGTTTTGAAGCTCGAGCTGAAAGCACTCGGGGTTTAGAATTTGAGCCGGTATTGGTCGGAGCGTGGATTTTATCAGTCGCGCTCTCTCAAGCTTTAGGTCGATATTCAATGTGCCTCTGACCATTCGGTGATCGCTTCCTGTCTTAGCAGCGTTGATCACAGTGACATAATTGAATATATGTTTCTTCGTCGACATGATAAAATCGATCTCGTTTTTGACTTTACCGTCCGGACTGATCCAGGTCCATTTGCGGCTTACGGGCTTCTTGAAGAAGGAGTTCATCATAAAGAGGTTCTCCCTCTCCATGAAGTCTGCCAGCATCTGGCCCCTGTTGTTCCGTTGCCCGAATCCAAATTGCCCCACTCTCAACTCATCACCGCAACGTTGCCCCAACTTAGCATTAAAATCCCCCATCACAACCGTGTAGTGGGTTTTATAGCTATGCATGGCTTTAGAGATCTCCTCATACATAGCCTCCACTTCGACATCGTCGTGCTTTGAGGTCGGAGCGTAGACCTGAATGACATTCAGCGAATATCGTTTCGATATTCTGAGTATCAGGTACGCTACCCTGCTCGAAACACTTCCGATAGTAATCACGTTGTTGACAAGGGATTTGTGGACGATGAACCCGACACCACCTAGGGACTGTTGGTCGCCCTCCCGGTGGTATAGTAAGTTACCGGATTGCAGGATTATCGAGTCCTCCCCCTCTCTTCGGACTTCAGATAACCCAATGATATCCCAATGTAACTTACTAATTACCTCTTCCAACTCTATGAGCTTCGCGTCGAGCCTCAGTGTGCGCGTGTTATATGTTGCCAGGTCGAGTCGTCGTTGTTGGCAGCCGGATCTTACCCGGGGATTCCTAGCACCCCCTGCCCCGCCGTTACCATAGCCGCTGCCGTAGCTAGGAATAGCAGGGCCGCCGGGGACTGGGGGCCGATTATTTGGTTGTGCAGCCATTTTGGGGGGGGTTTGCCATAATCGCCACGCTTGGCAGGCGGGTTGGCGATCGCAGTATGGCCTGCTGTTATCCGGAGACGCTGCTGCCCATCTCCTTATGGCAATTTTCCCTCGGTCGGCTCTTACGACACCCACGGGAAGGAGCTTGACATGTAGGAGGTAAAAAAAAGGCTTGGGCTACGTTAGGCTTTTGAATTTGCTTACAAAATGATTGCGGTGTATCGATAGAAATGTACTACTCTGTGTAAAAAGTATCGGGAATATGTCAATAAAAAGACCCGCGTAAAAGAGGTCGTTCTAATTTTTTTACTGCATGTTGGTAGCACTGTACTGATTAAGCGCGCAAAATTTGAGCGGGATCTGTCATTTAATTTGTTTTAAACTACACTTTTTGTTGGTGATAGTTTTGAGTCCTCGGCGATTTTTACAATGGAAAATATTGTTGAACAAAGAGTGTGCCTTAAATTTTGTGTTTCGAATGATATTTCATGTGGTGAATCACTAAAAATGTTGCGAAATACCTACGGCGAATCGTGTATATCGAAAACAAGGGCTTATGAATGGTATAAGGCTTTTAAAGAAGGCCGAGAAGTAGTAGTAGACTTGCCTCGTTCTGGTAGACCTTCAACCGCTACGACCAAAGAAAACATCGACAGAATCAAGAAGCTAGTGCTCGAAAATCGACGTACTCGTATGAGTCTGAGAGAGTTGGCTAGTGAGGTGAACATATCTTTTAAGTCCGTCCACAACATTCTCATTGACATTTTAGGCATGAAACGCGTCGCCGCTCGACTAATTCCAAAAGAGCTTAATTTTGTTCAAAAAGCGCAGCGAAAGCATGTCGCTGAAGACATGGTTTCCCGAGCTTCTACGGATCCGACCTTTATGAAACGTATAATAACTGGCGACGAGACATGGGTTTATGAGTACGACATGCAAACAAGCCAACAGTCTTCAGAATGGCGTCTCGAAAACGAGCCGAAACCCAAAAAACCGCGGCAAAGTCGCTCCAAAATCAAGGTGATGCTGACAGTTTTTTTTTACTACCGTGGTGTGGTTCACTCCGAATTCCTTCCAGAGGGAGAAACAGTGAATAAAGAATATTATTTAGGCGTCATGAAGCGTTTGCGTGAGAGTATCCGCCGAAAACGTCCAGATTTGTGGCAACACAACTCATGGCTGCTGCACCATCACACACAGCCTTTAGTGAAAGAGTTTTTAGCGACAAAAGTTCTCGACCAAGCACCGTATTCACCTGATATGGCTCCGTCTGACTTTTTTTAATTTCCCAAGATAAAATTACCACTTCGAGGAAAACGTTTTGAGTCGATAGAAGCCATAAAAGAAAATTCGCTGAATGAGCTAAAGGCCATACCGCAAATAGCCTATGAAAAATGTATGGAAGACTGGGTGAAGCGGTGGAGATGTTGTATTGCAAGCGATGGGGCCTACTTTGAAGGCGATAAAATAAATTTAGATGAATAATTTGTATTTTTTGTTTTGTTGACAAATTTCCGATACTTAGTACACAGAATGTATAATATCGATATAGACGTTATTACTCCAGTGAGCTTGGTAACTAAGTCACGATTCATACAGATCGAAGCTATTTGGACAATGTTTAAAATTTTAAGGAAAATTTGAAGTTTCCTTAATTTCAATGAACCGGTTATCCACGGCGTGCGCAATTCCACAGGACGAAATAAAGTGCACGCTAATTTGGACTTTACTTGCCGCGTTGACGTTCCAGTTTCATTTAACACTAATTGTATATTAAGCTCTGATGCGTGGGGTTCCAAATGAATTGTACATCAAGGAATTACATGTTTCGAGATCGCCTCATGATTTTGTAGTTTGGTACCTATGCCAAAGGACTTCCTTCGATTTTGTAAAATAACAATTTTATTCATTGTTTTTACATTAATGTTCCTGTTCAGAATAATATTCCAAGGATGAACGACCGCTTAGAGATTTAATCATCGAAATAGGAGAACCACCCGCTGATTTAAAATTGAATTCGCAAATGGATTTATACTGATACATCACATGACATTTGCAAATATTATAATCCCGTTTCTCAGTTACTGAGGTGAGGTTACGGTATACTTAACAAGACTCACGGCTGTTTGTATCAAGCTTACATATTATAGGTAATCCTTAACTTTCAGATCATATAATTTTGGAGTAGTATTCAGCTTTTAGTCAGAGAGTTTCGTCAACTGCTAGTTAAGCTAGTTGACGACCGACTTGGAGTAATGGTTAAGAAGTTGGCTACTACACCAGAGGTCGCGGGTTCGATCCCCGCACAGTACAAACATTTGTGTGCATGAACATGTCTGTTTGTACTGGTCTGGGTGTCTCCTATGTATAATAAGTATGTATTTAAAAAAGAAAATGTATTTAAGTATGTTTATCCGTTGTCTAGTATTCCATAACACAAGCTTTAATTAGCTTACTTTGGTGCTAGATGGCGCTGTGTGGAATAATGTCCAGGGATATTTAAGCAATGTGACCAATTACTACCTTACGGCCACTATACTTTCAATAGAAAAAATATAGTCTAAACACGTCTATCAGTTTTTTGTTAACTAGCAGACTTGTTCTCTAATAACTTATCAAAAAAAAAAATTACTACATCAATTTGGGAAGCAATTGATAGCCCTAACACCTTGGTTTATTAAAACATAATATAGTCTGCCCTCAACTCAGGCAGGTTTTTTAACTGTGTCCGGCGATGTGAAACTTTGTTAAATAAGTAAAATTTTGATATTATTTAATTAACCAGCTTTGTTTCCTTACTAACTTAATATAAAAATTGTTAACTACGATTCAAAAAACTGTACAGACAGGCAGAGCCGACACATGTCTCTGTGTAAATATGAGGCTACTACTGAGCTAGCTCACACCCACAACCACCACTTCTCACAAATCACTATCTTGTAAAATTTATCTTCCTGCAGGTTGATTGGAAGATATCGCTTCCTAGCGATATGACCGCCTAAATTGTACAAGCTAAGACTATATAAAAATGCTGTTATCTTTTCGTTTGTACAATAGTGTTTTTCTTTATCTTAACTTAAGCTGGTCTCATTTTAGACTACATCTCTCTCAGGATAGATAAAAATAAAAAGTTTCACCCAAGTTAGAAAACACGAGTCAGGCGAGTGATAACTCTGGTGCTGTGTATCGATAGGTCATGCCAGCTGGCTTTCCGTCAGGCACCTACCTGGTCACGGGTCGGTGGAAAGAATAAAACGATCACTGGATACACGACTTAGATCAAAAACTTATAATCAAGAGTATAATGAAAACATTCAGCAATTGAAACAGAGTACTGAGTGAGAGTTGCAGTGAGCTATGCGAATGACTTCACATTTTGCGAGAAAAAAAACGCGAATTACGTATGGCATCGAGTCAACGCCATCTAGCGGCCTTATTGTTGCCCGAATTTGCCGCTAGATGGCGCTGACTCGATTCCATACTATTTGACATTTACGTGCTCGCAAAACGCGATGGTGAAGTCATTCACTTCTCTCACTGCAACTCGCACTCGGCACTCTGGTATCAAGACATAAAATAAGCTTTGCTAGAATTTCTTTTGAGAATGGTTGAATAAATCAAAATTCTGAAAGCCGCAATTGTCCGATAACATTTGCCAGAGCCAAATAGCCTCATTTTCTTTTCTGTGTGAAAAGAAGCAATGGGTAATCACTTATTTCGCAGAACGGTATAATTTGTTTTTGAATAGTTCCAATTTCCAAAGTTCGAAATCCTAAAGTTTCAATAAATTACGTTTAAATTCTTCTGCAGAATGAAACACACAAACAGCCAGACAAAAATTCTTCTAACTTTATTTTACTATTTAGTGTAATCAATCACATCGCAAATTATTTAATCAAAAAATGTGCGACGTTTGGTTTTCATAGCTTACGATTTTATACATATAAAGCCCTTTTTACTTTTCTTGGCCTTTACTGGAAAACGGTTTGTAGCATTACAGGCACTTAAGAATATCTGAAGAGAGACAGTTGATTGAAAACATAGATGAATCCTTCATATTATTCAACATCATACATTTTTATTATAATACCCAAAAAAAACACAAAAAGTACAATGATAAAAAAAAGTGGTTGACATCCACCCTTTGCTCTGAAGTACGAGCAGAGCAAAGGGTGGACGCCAACATTTAAACTAAGAAGTCTTTAGAGACGAAGTATAAACTCAATTTTGTAGCCATCACTCGCTGGGACCCAAAGCCATGTACACTTGTTCACCCAGCGCGGCGGCTTTTCCAGGCGGCTTAGGTCCCAGGGCTGGTTTTCTATAATCCCGCCGGTCGTATTATCGCAAAACGGAACGGCTTTTGACTAAATCTTACCATCTTCGTGATGAGGTTTTGACCAGGATCGCGACGACCTCAAGTTGACAAGCGGTTTAGAACCGTTAATTTTGACGAGAGATCTCACCATCCTATGCCTTCTATGTGAAGCCGCTGACGGACAACTGGTTAATAGGGATTAACCAGTTGACCGTCAGCGGCTTCGCCCGCGTATATAGCCTAAATAAAGAAAATGGCTACGTCACTCGCTAATAATGTAGCTTTATCTTGGTGAAATAAATTAATAAAACCGGTCCAGTAGTTCCGGAGCCTATTCATTTCAAACAAAAAAACAACCAAATCTTTCCTCCTTAAGATAAGATATTCTTTATTGCACAAATGTAACAATTACAAAAATAAAGTTTACATAACTTTTGAGTACAATTTAGGGGGGTAGGTAGTTTAGTTTAGATAATAAACTCACCCTTTGTCTCTGGTCCCCGACCGACCACACGCGGCTGGCGAAGTCGTTCGAAGCGCCCACGATGTACGCGCCGGAAGAGTCGAAGTCCACTGACATCACTCCCCGATTAGAACCCACTAGCGTGCCTTTGTTCTCCACTAGGCCCACTGGAACAAAATATAAAGTTGAAAATGGAAACTCGCCTAAAATGTATGCAATTGCTACAGCGATTGGGTAGGCTTTGTGTGTAAAAGATAACATATTTTGAAGGGTCACCGCTGCCAAAAAACTTGGTATCCTCTTTAAGGTTCGGCGATACTTCACACCGGAACAGCTTCTCCACTTGTATCAAGCACAAGTTCGGTCGTGTACGGAGTACTGCTGCCACCTGTGGGATGGCTCTACCAAGTACCAGTTGGATGCAATAAACTCAGTGGACCGAAGGGCTAGGAGACTCATAGGCGACGATGCGCTCGTTGGAACCAAACTCCACTCTACGCCGTTTGGAGCATCGGCGTACAGTTGCCTGTCTGTGTTTTATAAGGTGTATTTTGGAGGTGTGCGCAGGATCTACACAACCTGATACCACCTTCTACTTTCTAATACCGGACCACTAGACGCCGGGAGGGCTTCCACTTCCATGTGGTTGACTTTCCAACAATCCGCACTCAATGGTTTGCTGCGTCTTTTCTGATCCGCACCGCTAGGGAGTGTAACGCTTCCCTGCGTTTGTGTTTCCGGATACTTACAACCCTAGTATCTTCAAGGCCCGAGTGAATAGGCAGTTCTGGGTAAGCATGTACCACTATCGGCCTCGTCATCGCTTACCAACAGGCGAGACTGAGGTCAAACGCAAACCCATTTTAAATTAAAAAAAAAGGTTCAGTACTTATATTCTGATTAGTCCTACTATACAAGTGTGCGAGTTTAGTGACGCAATCACAGATAACAATATATAATAATTAATTATATTCAAAAGTTCCTTACACTTGGAAACATCCCATAGTTTAACCTTCCTGTCGGCACCACCTGTAGCTACCAAACGATCGGTGGGACTCCATTTGACTGCATTTACTTCCCCATCATGAGCATCCTGGTAAAAAGAAAATATCTATCAGTAATTATTTAAAAAGGATATTATATTTTTTTGTCAGCAATTTCTATATTTTTTATCAACTTGTATCTAATATATACATCGAAATAATACATTCTCAGAAAAAAAAAATTGCCCCGTGTACGAATTACAATCTGCCCGCGGCTTCGCGCACCTGAACTTCATAAAATTACATAATATCTTTATAAATTGTAGCCCATGTGTTATTCTGATGTTTAAGCGGTATTACAGTAAAGTTTCATCCGTTAAGTAGTTTTTGCGTGAAAGAGTAACAAACATACTCACAAACTTTCGTATTTATAATACAAGCTTTCCGCCCGCGGCTTCGCCCGCGTTATCGTTAGGTATATTTTATAGCCGAATTACATATTTTTTTTATAAATTGTAGCCCATGTGTTATTCTGATGTATAAGCAGTATTATTTAAAAGTTTCATTCAAATCTGTTCAGTAGTTTTTGCGTGAAAGAGTAAGAAACTTAAATACATCCTCACAAACTTTCGCATTTATAATGTTAGTTAGAAAGATTAGTAAGCTATGTATCCAATATAAGAGATCAAAATAATAGGTTTTTTCCTTAAATAATAGCTTCGTACTCAGAATAGTAGCTCTGTCGCCAAATTACAATGCATAGCTATACAGATCGACCTTTTCAGATATAGAGATAAATGAATGACCTTCAAATGAATAAGTTATACGATTTGCACAAGGCCCTCATAAAACGGATCCAACAATAAATCTACAATAGCCATGATCACCATTTGTCATTTGCTATTTGCAACTGATCAGTATTATTAGGAGTGGTTGATGAATTATGAAAAAGCAGGCATGTCACAACGCTGATGAGATTTCGCTACAATATGCTCGAAAATAAGACATAACTACATAAAAAATCAGTTACCTCAGTAGGTATGCGTTATGCGTTTCAATAAACGCATAACGTTTTTTGCCATAAACTAACAATGCATACTGTTAAACTGTTAATGGCCATAATAGTCACTTATAGTTTTCAAGCAAGAATGCTTGCATGCACGCATAATACTAAAAAACTAGTTTTTTGGCGCTTCGCCGGCAGCTGCCGCGACACGCTCGCTTCGCTCGCTCGGCTCGCGCGTTGTTTGGTCGCAGTTCTAACCTGACCTAACCAATGAACGATATAACCCATTTGTTTTTTTCCTGTTAGAGGCTAAAGTAAAAATATTTACTTTAGCCTCTTACAGGCTTTTTAACGTTTGTAAACTTTCAGTTATACTTTATATGACTATGCCTTTAATGAGTTATGCTTTGTAAGAGTATGTCAAACAAAAATATGAATAATAAAATTATGCGTTTTAAGATATGCCTAATAAAATTATGACAAAGAATAATATGGATTCTGATGATAATGGTTTTTATAATTATGCCCTTTATATATTTTATCTTTTTATCAATGGATAAAAAGTTATTTAAGTGAAAGGGAGCAATGTCATGAAATTAGAAAATATTGTCCCAAAAGTAGATCTTTGGAAAATGTTAAATCATCTTCATGACCTACCGAAAATTACGACCCATGAATGTATTCTTTTTGCCTATGACACCAGCATTATTTTTAATGGTAATAGTAATACTAACATTCAATCATATGAGGATGACATCAACACAACTTTTGCTCAAACGGTTGAATGGTTAAAAAAAATAACCTTCAGAAAACCAAGTACATGCAGTTTGGTTCAAATAAGACTAAAAATAAAATATAACGTACAAATTATAGATGAAGTGACACAAATAAATTTTTTAGGCGTTACCCTAAACAACTTCTGTGATTGGAAAAAACAAATATCTGATATTTGCTCCAAATTGAATAGTTTTTTGTTTGCTCTTCGCCGTATCAGTCAATTAGTATCACAAGAAGCTGCTATTACAGCGTATAATGGTTACATCAATTCTATGTTGAGATATGGAGTAATGATCTGGGGTAACTCAGTATATAGTTAGTTTAGGGTAGTTTTTTTTTCTATAGCTTTTGCGCAGCTTAACTCGTCCTCTGTTTTAAAAATCTCTGCCGAAGGTTGTCTGGAAGAGATCGCTCTGTAGCGATAAGACCGCCTAATTGTACTTTACTATTTACTTTTTTGTTTTTACGTGCTGTAAGTATTTGTTTGTGCAATAAAGATTATTTATCTTATCTTATCTTATATAAAGACAAGGCTTTTATAATGCAAAATAAATGTGTTAGTGCCATCTTCAATTTGAAACAAACTAATTCATGCCGGCCTTTTTTTCGTAAATATAAATTACTTACCTTACCTTGCTTATATATATTTGATGTCTGTGTGTTTGTGCTTAAGTATAGGTTTTTATTTCAAGAGAATTGCCATGATTCAAAGCGGAATCTCCGATCGATTCATAAAAATAAACTGTATAAGCCTTTAGCAAGATTAACATTAGTTTCTAATAATGCCTTCATGATGTCTATTAAAATCTAATAATTTACCAGATGAATTTAAAGTTTACAAATTTGCAAAGTTTAAAAAGTCATCAAAGATTGGTTAGTTGAAAAGTCCTTCTACAGTATACAAGAATATTTAAATCATAGATAAGTTACCAATGTATGTTTGTGTCACATGTAGTGGATCAGTTGCAATGGTTCTAGGTGTATACACTTGTAAAAGTAGAAATAAGAGCTCCAGTTTGTTATTTAGCAATAAGATCTGCAATTGTACCTTATTTCTTACACAATAAAGTATTACTATTTCTATTTAACAATTGTGCGTTGTTATGTTTAAGCGTAATGAAAAATTTGCTAAATTTCATCATGCTTTTTGATTTGTATTCCAAATGAATTATGCCAAATGAATTATTTCAATTTTAAAAAAGAAAATCGCACAACATAACAGCATATAAACACCAGAGCATTGTACAATTTAGTTTGTGTACATTCACATATTTAGGATGTATGTCAATTAAAATTATGGCAATGAACGGTTTGCGTTCCAACCAAGACAATGCCGACACGGTTGGCGTAGTGCGCTGTGGCACGGTTTTTCGCCTCGATTTCCGTAGTGTCCCGGGTTCGATTCCCGGTCGGGTCAATTTAGGAAACGATCTTTTCTGAATTGACTCGGGTCTGGGTGTGCTAGAAGACGCCCCAAGCTTATTTCCTTGTGTGGTACCTCGTAACACAGGGATATTAATCCGTACTTCGAGACCATTACAAGAGGTGTGTTGTCTGGCGCATATTTATTTATTTATTTATTAAAATGAGTTAATTCGAGATGGGCAAACCAAACATTTTTTTATAAAGGTTTATGTTCAGCCTTCTTTAAATTATTGTGTTAAATAAGTTGGTTTCAGAGTTTTGTCAGTCGCAATCATATTAAAAACTATCCAAAAATGGTTTCAATATGTTTAGTTAGACATTGAGATAAATAATTCCGAATGGAATTTACTGGAGCTATGTTTTTCACCCTTGACGCAATTTTTGTCAGCCAGCTTTTAGGTAAGCAAAAACAGTCAACCTACTAAGACATCGCGTTTCTTGACATTTCGAGATTCACGCCTTTGTCTTTATCCTATGTGGGGTTACAGTGGCGTAACAGTTAGCAAGCCAGCCAGCTAGCTAACTGTTACGGTCATGGCGAACGGGGCACTTATAAGCCCACACTACCCCGACCATATTAAAAACTTAGCCTAGCGTATTTAAAAGGCGATACTACCTTTAGTGAATGTGAAAACTTGAGTTTATCCTGTGTTATTATAACCATTTAAGTGTATTTAAAAACATTTAAGTATTTTAAACACATTTAGTTCAGTTTGCGGACAGATCATTTCTAATTATTATTTATATAATTCCAGCGTAGGTCGAGAGTCCATTGAGTTTCACATTGCTTTAAAGTTGGTATTAGTCAAGAGGAGAAAAACATACAAATCTTAGTGCAACTTTCGTCGGCAGCGTAGCGGCGTAGTACGGCAAGGAGTCTATTATCTTGTCGTCGGCCGAGGCCCCGGGCGAGCCGCCACTACCCCTACTGCCCCCTTCCCGGGCAGCCTCTTCTAAATCCTTCCGAAGCTTATCACTCTTCTTTCTGAAAACAAAAACACATTTATCATAGAACTTAAGACATTTTCGCAGGCAGAGTTGCTGAGACCTTAATATACCGTAAAGCGTATTTGCAAAAGCTGTTAACGCAATATACCAGTTATCACCATGCCCAAACCGGTTCTCTTCATCCGAGTGTTTATTTCTCTCACAACACGAACAAAAATAACCAAACCGAAATTTAAAAAAAACTGAACAAGATTGTTAAAAAACAACACTCAACAAATAAACAGTACTGTACCTTTTAATGTTAAGCTTCACATTGTCAGAAATTAAATTTACTTATATTCCATAGATTAAAGACCATGGTACAATGCGTTATACTAAATAACATTTAGATTACAAGATATTACAAAATATATCTGGTTTACATTATTTTCAAACTTTATTACACAAACATTGTACCTAACTAGGATAGTTTACATAACATAAGCGTAAATGTTAAATGGCAGGCAAAATGCATACCTCAATGTGGCAAGTATCTGAAATCATAAACATGCGGTAGTCATGCATTTCGAAATCAAACCGTGCAACTCATACTAACACGAAACAAGAGATTACCTAAATTCAGTCATGATTTTAACTGTGCCAACCAAATTTTAATGTTTTTATTGAACTAATCTGATGATATCAGATGCCTGATAAAAAGTGCTAACGCTTGCGCGAGAATCGTTTAAAATTATTAAATTTAATCGTATTATACAATTAGATTTGCCAAGCTGTTGGCTAGAAACTGATATTTTAGCAGTGTTTCATGACTATACAACAATTCTATCATAAAATGATTTCCCTGTACAAATTAGGGACTTAAAACTACATAAGAGTAAGTAATAAATTAAACTAACAATTTTAACTACATTTAACGAACCAATCACTATTATTATTAAAAAAATTCATGAACTCCGAATTTATGTATAAAACTGCCTACATGCACACACTCATGAAAATTGTAAGTATGTATGAATTATGTATTTAATTTCCTGTGGTCAATGTTCATAGTGAAAAACCGATAATGATAAGATTTAAAGAACATGTTATAGTGAAGAAGAACTCTAAACAATACAAGTCCAGAAACGCATTATTGTGTGTACAAAGACAATTTTACAGATTAGAAGTTGAAAAAGACGACATGGTTCCCATTGAATAACTTACAGTTTAGGATCAACGAGACAGAGTAAGAAGGATATCAATAATGAGTCAGTTTCAGAGTGCAGTTAAGACATAAATGGACCACTTTTATGAAGAGGTAAATGTTCAATATTGAACGCCACAATGCCTTCAAACCACCACATTCTCATTCACATTATGTCAAACTCACCCGAAACTAACTCTACCAAACGTGTTGATGAAAAACGCGGTAGGGTTGCTTGACCTGTTGAACAAATTAAACAAAAAGAAGCAAAACAAAATCATCGATACATATGCAAGCCGTCAAGCCGCGTCGCACACACATACCCACTCTATCACAACAACTGACAATTTTAATAAAATACACAAAAGTAAAACAAAATTAAATAGAGTATTCTGTGCAGTGTCCACTACAAATATTCGTCGTGTTTTAATCTATACCCATTTCATAACATGATTATAAAACCTAGAACTTATTGAAAACACATAATTTATCATTATACAGGGTGGACCGAAACAATTGTTTTTTAATCTTGAAGCTCCTGTACTATAATTCAATGACCCATATTCGAATAAGTACTTGTATGAAATTTCAGCAGATTTAAAGAGATTTCAGCAGATTCATCTTGAGGTGGCGCGATAAACTAAAAGTTTAAAAAAAAATGCAAATTAGGATTTCGAATGAGAGAAGATGATTTTGGTAAGTATTGTGCAAAACATGTAACTAAAATACCAACTAAAACTTAAACTGACTAGAGAATATAAAAAGCACGTATTTAATAATCATATTTCAAAATCTTGAATGACCCACATGATATCCTTTTTGGCTAAAATGCTGAGATTTGGTATTGAAATGTGGTGTGTCTTGACTGGATTTTATTCTGGTAAGAACGAGACCATCACTTGTTTCCGATCCGCAGACAGATAAGCAAGCATCAGTTACAAGCTTCACGCACATTTCTACTGCTTCAGTGTGGCAAGGATAGGATACTTTTCAGCTTGTTGCAAATTCTCTCCTGCGCAATCATGAAGGCGCTTGAAATTTCTCTGACAGACGTCGCGACGTCGGTGAATTTTATTGCCTTTGATGGCTATGCTACCTTCTCTGTCGCCCAGTAAATTAAATTATAATAATTAGACGGTACGACCACGGTAAGACTCTTAAGTTCTGAACGGTGGAATTCGCGGATTTTCTTTGCTCTGGACTCATTTCTGGCTCTCCGAAGAGCCAACTGTCTGAACTGCGCCGCTTCATCTTTTAACATTACCATCAACATATTTTCAGAGTGGACAAAGAAGGCATTCAGTTTTATAGTTTTAGAACCATGTTTTTCAGCTCGTCTCGCAAACAAGGACACCTTTTGACCATATTGATCAAATAAATCTGGCCATATTTGGTTTGGTCTTGATGTCAAACCATGTTTTGAGGGTTGAGATGGGTTCGAATGCTTCCACTTTGTAGCCAGACTTTTCTCGAGCTTTCTTCCTGTGCGGTCACAAAAACTGTTAGCGCCTTGTGTCCCGCCGTCGAAATTGGTAAACAAATGGCAAAGTGGCAGTTCATTACCATGCAAAAAACACACAAACTATTTTAAAGGTTGATCCAAGTGTTTTTACAGTTTAACAAAGATGCTGTTTTTGTTTCCTGTGTTCACAGCAGTTCCATAGCATCATCCTATTGCTACCAAATCCACACTTTTCTTCAAAGGAAAACGAAATTCACACTTTTTTTGTTAAAACTCAAGAATATTCTTCTCCATTGCAGCGCAGCTACTGTCCCTTAATCAACAGAAAGATGACCCAGATATTCGGAATGGGCTCTGATATGGTGGAAATATGCTCTTTTGTAATAGTTTGTCTGTGCAATATAGTACTTGTCTTATTCATGAACAACATCTCACCTTTACGACTGTCAAAACAAATTTGGTGGTTTAGACTCAGTACTATCAAAGCTTTGCAAATCTTTTCTAACCCTTTTCTTTGTCGCTCTCGTCAGATTTAACTTAATTCCATAACTTGTATAGAGTTTTTAGTACTAATATGGCTATAAACAATTTAAATCTAGCATATATTCAATTTAATAAGTGCTGCAGATCGACTAGACACCTCAGTTCTAGGATCGCTTTTTCCTAGCTAAATTTCAATCAAATCACACTATTCTCAACAATTTACTAAGGATATACTAGTGATATTTGACTATGGAACATAATTTTATATGCCGTTTAAGTCTTCGATGCAGGATAAAATATTGATAAGAATAAAATATAATAAATATAATGTACAATGACAAAATATTCATAAAAAATATTTTAGTTTGGGGGTACAAGTAAGAAGTAAAAATTCAAGTTTTCCTTATCTCTTTTCACATGGCGCCACCTGATAACGATGTCGTAGACCACTAAGTTTTTGTCTGATCGAAGCTTTTCTATAGCGTCAATGATTAACGATACAGGAGAATCAAATTTTTATTTGCTTATTTCACTCCACCCTAATACATAATAAATACACTACTACCTTTTGATTAGTGCGAAAAAACGGATAGTCTATTACGCGTCCTCAGAAAAGTATATAAAGAACTAATGACGTCGCATTTCAATTATATTTTAAAATTATAACTAAACATAAGTATAAAAATACTAATTGAAAAGTAGTAGGTAGTGCATAACGCAAGCTTGCGGCAATGTTTAAGACACGACAAACATTTTTAAACTACTCTGCGGGTGCACGTTTGTGATATATTTCACATTTAGCGACATTCACTAAGGCATACCGAATACATGTAAGTATTTAAGAAGGTTCTTACTTACAGGTATGATCGTTATAAATAAACCGAATGCCCCCAATAACTATTAATAGGTATCTAAAAAGTGCTTTGATATTATTTTTTTGTGACAACTACATTTTTAAGCAGCTTCTAAACTAAATTATTTTCACTGTTTTTCTTTATTTTAAATGTTACTTACTAATGTGAAGTTGTTTTTTTTCAATTTATATGTGCATGCGTAGTCACTTTTATGTTAAAATTAAAAAATGAGTTAAACTTACTTGAGAAAATGCTCGTTTTCTTCGTTCATTTTATCAGCATCCTTTGCTTTGTATTTTATAAGTCTATCCACTAACGAACGATTTTCATCCTGTAAACACAAAGCAATTAAAAGATTACGATCTTAATTTACAAGATAATTTGTCTTCCGGTTGCGAAAAGCCTACCTTTTTAAACAGTTTTCGCATTTTGACAATAACTAATCTAACAGCACTGCACAAAACAAGTCACCTACGCCCACAGATCTAGAGGCAAAATAGAATCGCATCAAATTATACAGTGTACTGACTGAGAATACACCAATTGAACACTGCAGACACAAACACACAACTTTCGTACACACTGACTGGGTAAGTGCTCCTCCAGATTTGACTGGATACAGACTGCCAATGTTTATAGTACCGGCAATCATTTGAAGATCGTAAAATATACAGCTTGCTCCATTTCATCGTGGCTAAGGCATTGTTTCTAATTAACGAAGTAGCGTCAAATATAGGAGCGGCCCTTTTATCGAACCATTTGTCCAACGTGTTGAATACCCAATGAGAAATAATCAAGGTTCTCTAATAGGCACGCTTTGTTAATTTTCGCAGATAGTTTTCCTGTATAATTTTCTCAATAGCAGACATTATATTTTTCAGAAATAGTAACATGCTGAATATATTGCAGAAACCTCGAATCAGTTTGGCACACGTCCAATTTTAAAATGACGCTATAAAACCGAAGTTCCAGCAGAATAAATTGTTCAAAACTAAAAACTAACATTACACTGCCAAAAATAAATTAATATTGCAATAACAATAACACGATCGCACAAAAAGAGTAGAACTTTTCAAGGTAATGCAGGGTGACGCGTTTTTATTGTAACAAATAGTTTATAAATAGATAGATACGGGACAACATGCATTTCTTTGGCCCAGAGAAAGACCCTTTATTTATGGAAACCAGGAAAATCCACGTTAACGTTAAACACCGGACCCAAAACAAATATCTGTTTCACCAACTGACATATGTGTGCTGGTACGGTTATGAAATAAACCGTGCTAAACGGGTTGTTAAATTAAGTTGAATGGCTTTCTATTGGTATTGGTTTTATCCTCTACAGCATTGAATGAAAATAGATATGAGTGAAATATGACTAAATTATCACAATCGTGATAACAAACAGTCAAAATAGATTCTAATGATGCGTGATCAATGTTCAGAAATAATATTAGTAATTTTCAGTACTATTGACCTCGTTATCGTCGTGATTTGGTAGTAAATATTTGTAAGAAATAAATAAAGAGTTAATTTTGAGTTGTTATCGTATTCTGGCATTTCTTATTGTGATAGGAATAAAACAGCGTCAAATCCGAATAAAAACATTACTAACGCAAACATTTTTCTAAACAGTACTACCAATTATGTATATCTAAGGTGCAGGTACTTATCGCACTTATAATATTTTTTTATAAAAATATTTTTCTGCGGTTCGATATTTTCATAGGCTTCGTGCCTCCAGCCCTTGAATTAGAACTTTGATGTCGATCGATTTGTTAAATGCCTCTCAATTTAAATACTATAAAGGTGGGTACTGACTGGAGTAACAGGGCGTAACATGTTATAAAGCGAAGATTCATTAAGTCAGTATAGGTTGCTCGCTTCTTTCCTCATATTGACTTCACCCTCCCTTCGTACCATGTTACATAACGTCTTCTCGAAACAGATCAGGGGGGTTAGCCAAGAGCAACACGCTACGACGATTTCTACAATAGAAATCGTTCAAATGTATGGGGATGACATAAGCTGTCACTGGCGCTTATGTCATCCTCATACATTTCAACGATTTCTATTGTAGAAATCATTGTGACGTGTTGCTCTTGGCTAGCCCCCCAGAACTCTAAAAGCGTCCTCTCGAATTAAATGATACTTATTCGCGCAGAAACGGGACTGAAAGACATCGATTTATTGGTAACGTTTTTGTTATCAGTAAATGTGAATAGCCAACTCAGTTATTCAACTCACCAGCAAATCAAAAACAGCTTTGTTACTTCTAACTAAACTAACAAATGAGCAGAAAAAAGAAATGTACATTTGCGACTAGCACAAATCCTGGCAGCTACGTAATCGTGAAGTTTACGTTATAACCAATCAAATTAAGTGGACACGGTAAATACTCATCTTACTTTATTTGACATGTTAACATAGTTTATCAGTTTTTCGAAAACAATAGGATTACGTAGCTGCCAAATAGTTCGTGCTAGCCCTTCTGAAAGGCCACTAGAAGTACAATAGAAAATGAGAATAAAGAGAGTAAGAACAAAATGTGAGTATTCGGAGCAACTAGCAATTACTTATACTTATACTTATTTGACGACCGACTTGGTGTAATGGTTAAAGAAGTTGGCTACTACACCAGAGGTCGCGGGTTCGATCCCCGCACAGTACAAACATTTGTGTGTATGAACATGTCTGTTTGTACTGGTCTGGGTGTCTCCTATGTATAATAAGTATGTATTTACAAAAGAAAATGTATTTAAGTATGTTTATCCGTTGTCTAGTATCCCATAACACAAGCTTTAATTAGCTTACTTTGGGGCTAGATGGCGCTGTGTGGAATAATGTCCAAGGATATTTATTTATTTATTATTTATTTATACTAGAGAGTAGGTGAGCATAGAGTTCCGATAAAATGTTCTTTGGGCGTGTTTTTGTTTCCTGCGTGGAAGTAGTTTCCTAAAACTGTCTCGCAAGAGCAATAAGCGCAGAAGTCTCTTCAGATTAAGAGCCTTTTGCGCTAATTCAAATGTCCGATACTGTAGTTTATATACATTTTTTAAAATGTTTATTGAAAGTGTATACGACACACGGCTAATGCCTTTGGTTGGACCGAAGTGAAATCGTATTCTGCATTGTACAGTCTTCCTAACCTGAGTCAACCTAACCTAACCTAAACGTCATTTTAGATCGCTAAGACAATCGACACGGGCGTCAATCGTACAAGACGGTTCGACACCCACAGTTATAGCCAACACTATTACAAGTAGTTCAACTATGCCTAGATTGGCTTAGTAATGCGCATGGTTGTCATTTAACATCGCGACGCTCACTATCGTAATAGGTTCAACCTCACAATTTTTAAGCAGCTGTGTCTGCACAGTCTGATTCAAAAGCAGGTGCAGATTGAAGTGGGTTTCATGTGAAAAATGATCGTAGCGGTCTAGAACTATGACTATCAGAGACTGATAAACATACTTTAATATATCTAAATGAAAACATAAATACAACATAACACCCAAACTCATAACAAACACAAATGTTCGTCGCATTTATGGATGGGGATCGAACCCACGACCTCCGTCGCAAAAGGCAGGATGCTACCATTACGCCAACAGGCCAGTCCGTCAGTCATTTTATGACTTAAACGAGGAATGAATTACAGCAAGTTGATAAAACAATACAATATTATAATACCAACTGCAGCCATACCTAGCGGCCATATTATATTCAGCTCATTCATAAACATGTACTACAATTACATAACTTCCTATATAAGTAGGTATTAAGAAAAAATATTAAAGTATAAAGTCACTAACCCCACAGATAATCTTGGTGTGAGTTGTCTACGGTGTAAAGTGCGGGATTTAGCACTCACGCGGGATCGCCGCTCCCCCTGCGGCCCCGCCCGCGCTCGCGCTCCAAGCTCAGGTCGCGGGGGTAGGGGCAATCCAGCGTGCGTGATAAATCCCGCAGCTTGTTAAAAACAACCTTAGACATTGATCCCAATTTGTTATGCAACTGCACAGCAATAATGCAAAGATTTCAGTCCATTTTTTGTTAGTTACCTGATCTTAATGACCTTATTAATTTTCTGCCACTTTTAACCAAAGGAATTTATTGATAGATTTTTTTTTTTATATGCGCCAGATAACACACCGCTTGTTATGGTCTCGAAGTAGGGATTAATATGCCTGTGTTACGAGGTACCACACAAGGAAATAAGCCAGGGGCGTCTCCCAGCACACCCAGACCCGAGTCAATTCAGAAAAGATCGTTTTCTAAATTGACTCGACCGGGAATCGAACCCAGGACACTACGGAAATCGAGGTGAGAAACCGTGCGACAGCGCCAATCGTGTCGTCAAACGTTATAACGTATTTTAATGTTATTTTTTATAATCTTGTTTTTGTTGAAGATCTTAACCTAAAACAAAATGTTTTATTACCTGAGCCTTTCTTAGTTTGTCTTCTATAGCTGCAAATGCGATTTGTAAAGCTTGATGCTCATCTCGTAATACTTGGTTTAACCCCTGAAGCTCAGTCATGTTTGTTTCATACATTTGAATCTCAGCTCGAAGGGATGCTATTAAAGCTGTATTTTCTGCAATTCTAAAATCATAAATCACAAAAAGTGCCACAATACATAAGAAAATGTGATTTAATTATTACTTATCAAGCAGTAATTAGATCAACTACTGTGTGTAATAACTACATGCATAAAAAAGACAGAAGGTCAAACATGGTTGAAACAATTGAAATGACAGGTTATTCAGGACAAATCAGGAAAATGTAACTTCTTTCACACTTGTAGTGTGACATAGCTTTTCTTGGTAGACGACTTGATTTTTAAACTTAACACCTAAATTTTATAATTTGGGCTCACTAACATAATATCTTTAGCTTGCAGTTGTTTTTCAAAGTCATGTACTCTAGTATTAAGATTAATAATTTGTTTGTGTTGGTAGACGACTTGATTATTGAACTTAACACCTAGATTTTATAATTGGGGCTCACTAACATAATATCTTTAGCTTGCAGTTGTTTTTCAAAGTCATGTACTCTAGTATTAAGATTAATAATTTGTTGTGAACTTTCTCCTCGCCGTCTGTGAAGTGACGTCAGTTCCTCTTGCTGCACTAATATTTTTTGTTCTAAAGCTTGTATTCTTTCATTGTTACCACCACCTGAAAGTATTTAATCTAGTTTTAGTAACATAATCAGAATAAATCTTAATTTGTAGCAGGTCAAATTTTTTATTGTTATAAAGTAACAAAGTAAACGGTAAATATTAAAAATACTGAATTCGAAAATTTTTAATCCATGTTACAATATTTTATATTTACCTGTTATATTTTCCTAATAAGTCATATACTTTTCAATTAAATGAAGGTGAGAATAACATACATTTAAGTATATATTTCATTATTAATAAAAACTTGAAAATGTGTACTGACCACCAGACAGTGTATCCGTGTTTGAATATCTTATTCTTTCATTGACTAATGTCAACTGCAGATTTTCATTCTTCAGTGTATTAACATTGTCAAACAATCTGCTTTCTGTAAATAAATATATAATTGACAGGACATTCTGTGCTTCAACAAACAAAATATTGCTATGAATATAGAACTCCTGGTGACTCCTATCCATCATTGAAATCAAGTCATCGCTACAAAACTTATGTTTGTGAAACATTTATATGGGAAGAACTAGGTTAAATATCTGCAGGCATTCATAATTAAAAAAAAACATCATATTTCTAACTTTTGGATACTCTTGATAACTAATCAAACTATTTACTAGACATACAAAGTAGTATATATAGTAATTTAAATGGTAACTAATACTGTCTGTTTATATGACACTCAGGAGTTAAAACCTTGAACTTTACTACCTATATCATATTCATTGTGTCATATCTAATTTCAAGTAACCTTGATATTTAAATAGGAATACCTAAAGATTAATTTTAACAAAACTGACTAGACAGATTGAACTGCCATTGATCTAGTTGTTGATAAAAATTAGTTTCAAATTAGTTTTAGTTAAGCATGGTTGAAGTTAATTGCTTTCTCAATATTTATTGAGAAATCTTAGAGGTACTTGCTGATTAATGTATCTTAGAGGGTTATCAGAATAATGAATTATTATAAAACATATTACAATCTACAAACCATTTTTTTAAGGACCACCGAAAAGTGTGATCATCAATCATTCTGCTAAGAAATGACGAGAGATTTATCTTCTAATTATTTATCCTAGTCTTGGCATAATAATTACTTGATTAGAAGATTAGACTTTTACGACAGTAGAGATAAGGATCATGCGTGCTAGACAATAGATACAAAAGCAAAGAAAACAATGTTTCTCAAATAAATCTACTAATTCTTATTAGTTTTCCAGTGTCAACAAGTAGACAAAGACTATTTATAATTATAGGTTATGTTACTTACGAAAAGTAATAATATCCTGGAAAGCTGAAGTCTCATACTTATTTCTCCCTTGTAGCTGATTTATAATACTAGTTCTCCACTCTCGTCCTTCCATTTTGACTTGTTTTAAAGAACCAATGCAAAGTAGTTAAAACTTTATATCAAAACAAACAGATGTCATGATGTAGCAATACTATCTAAAGACTATGATACAAACACGCATTGAAGAAATATTCTATGACATTATTATCTGGTTGTTAACCTTTTAGAACATGTAGAAAAATATTATAGTTACAACAAATTAATTTTTCTTTCGTGTGAATCGTTCATCAAACTGTAAACGAACAAAATTGACATTGACGTTTTGAGTTAAACTTGACACTGACATTAATTTACCTGTTTACGAAGTTAGGCAAAAGACGAAAAAATGTTTACGCCAACAACTGGTACAAAACCACAGACATACAATCCATTCAAATTTTTGGGTTTAAGTAAGCTAAGGGCCTTACTTATAATAGCCAACACCAAGTTAAACCTGCAAATGGTGTTAAAGGCATGAAAATCGGAACGATTGATCTTTAGGCCATACAAATCAATTTGACCCGTAGCACGGAAAAAATAAAAAAAAAGGGAGAAGTTGAGGCGTTATCTTTTTTTTGTATGGGAAAAAAAACTTGTTTGCTCTGAAACCTATAGTGTGTTGTATCTATTGAAAGGGCTTACTGAGCCAATCACAAAAATATATCACATAATTACATTTGAGTCTCTTGTATTAAATTAAAATAAAAATCATTTTCAAAACATACCAAGTTTGCGCTACTCCAGATAAACCGTACCACTACTAAACTAAAAACCGGTTTTTTGGGAATCAACGATTAAAGTTTTTTTGAAATGTTTAGTCCTAGATTGTCTATTAAACTGCATAGTTAGAAAGGTTTTTCATGTGTTACAGCTTCAGTGTTTATCCTACTTTTAGATGCCAGTTAACTTTTTGTGAAGTTCTAAGGTTTCTAGGTCTAGGAGAGAGATGGCGCAGCCGTCATGTCAACATTAAGCTCCGTGTTTTATTTAATAAAAAAAATAGTAAACAAGTGCAAATTAAACCGGCTCAGCTATTATTAAACAATAATATCAGTGATAATGTTATCTTGGCTTAAAAACGTAGATTAAATACAAAAAAAACGGCTAAAGATTATTTTGTGAAACAAATTCAACGCCGTGACTAAGTGCGATAAAAAACTTGCAAATATTAAATATTAAAGAGTAAAGGTGTACAAATAAAACAAAAAAAACATTCTTGAGTGAAAAAGCTAACAATACTTAAAATCCACGAGTTCATTACTGATTACTAAGTACCTACATCAAGTGCTCTTCGAGAGATATCGGACGAAAACGAATTGTTTAGGTTCAAAGGTCACACATATTTCACTATACCACATAGAAGCATGGATAGCTGATTGTTACTAACGTCGGAAATGATACCCGTCGTGTTGTAAGACCTCTAGTTCGAATCTCGGGTTGGGATATCTTTTTGTATGTCCTTGACCACTACTTCAGACCAAACCTATAACACAAGTCACCTGCAACGTAAAACAGCTAGGTGCTGACAAATTATCGATTAAAGGCAGAGGTTGTTACCCCAGTTCTATCTGACGGCGATAAAACGGCTACAAGCGGGGAGGCTGTATGTCAGCTGTTTGCATCGTATTTTGCATCAGTCTACAATGGGGCACAACCTGATACAATTAAGGATGGCACCCCTTCAGTGGACTCTGGGAATGACTGTTTCGGAAGTATTCAATTCACTCGTGATATGGTACTAAAGAAACTAGAGTCTCTTGACGAAACTAATGGAGCGGGATCCGACGACATCCCTCCATTTTTTATTAAACGGTGCTCCGATGTCCTGGTGGACCCTCTTCTTTTTATTTTTAATAAATCTATTGCCACTGGAAAATTTCCGTCGCAGTGGAAGATAGCAAGGGTAGTACCTGTACCAAAAGGCGGAGATTCCAATTCTGTGAGCGACTATAGGCCAATATCTTTGCTTTGTATTTTCGGAAAGGTCTTCGAGTCCCTAATATGTCCACATTTACAATTCTATTGTAAACAAAAGTTTACCCCATACCAGCATGGCTTCATAGGGGCCAGATCGACCGTGACCAATTTGGCTTTGTTTGAGAGCGCACTGGTTGAAGCCTTTGAAGCACAGGGTCAAACAGATGTAATCTACACTGATTTTTGCAAGGCGTTTGACAAGGTTCTGCACTGTGTTTTGTTGAAAAAGTTAACGTCATTTGGTTTTTCGGGATCTATCTTAGAATGGTTTAGATCATACCTCACAGATCGTTCTTTCCGTGTTGTCGCTAATGGGTTTGAGTCGAATGTATTTCGCATTACATCTGGCGTACCGCAAGGCTCCCATTTGGGACCAATTTTGTTCAACATTTTCATGTATGATTTACCAAAATGCCTAGAAAACTCTACACCTTTCTTTTACGCGGACGATTTGAAAGTGTGCAGGGTTAGTAAGAACGAAGGATGATGCTCATCTTCTGCAGCAAGATCTCAACAAACTATCAGAATGGTGTAGTAATAACGGTACGCAACTAAACGCCAAAAAATGTTCGCAACTAGTTTTTACACGTAAAGTTAGCCCGTTACAAACCCAAAATTCAATTGGTGGCATAGATTTAAAAGAAATGAGCACCATCAGGGACCTGGGCGTCTTGTTTGATAAAAAATAACATTTGTTCCGCATATAGATGCCATCGTAAAGAAATCATATAAAATGTTAGGGTTTATAATCAGGAACACAAAAATGTTCAAGAATCCTAAAATGAAAATAATGTTGTACAACTGTTTGGTCCGAAGTATATTAGAGTATGGCAGCGTGGTATGGCGTCCACATTACGCGGTGCATATGTTGTGAATAGAACGAGTTCAAAAAAGGTTTATGTGGCACCTGGATTACTCGATAGGATTGGCTAAATTAAAGCGATCATTATCATGAAAGACTGAGTCATTTCTGTATGTTACCATTAAATAAAAGATTCGATCTGATAGATATTAAATTCACATACAATATATTTAATAACAAAATTGATAGTCCTACACTTTTAGACAAATTTAGGCTTAGAGTGCCTCGTTGTAACCCGCGTCAGCCAATTACACCACTATGCCCTCCACTTCGCCGTACTGTTCATGGTGCTAACGCTGCTATACCACGACTCTGCAGATCAGTGAATCAGCATAGCAAACATTTAGATCTGTTCAATGATTCAATTCAAGGAATTACGCGTACTCTTAACAAAGAAATGCTATAAGCTGGTGATGTTAAATTTAGGTACCAAATATGTAAAGTTTTAGATATTGAGTATCAAAATTCAGTAAGTAGTTAAGTAAGTAGTTTTAAGTTATTAGTCTGTTTACTTTTCCATGTGGTGTTTACCAGTAAATAGTTTTTGTATTTAATTTCTTTAAGTATCATAAGTTGTTTAAGTGCATGTACGAGGTTCATTCAATAAATACTTAGCCTACAAAAAGTAAACGAAATTTTTGGAATAGTGGCAATTTATTTTTCAACAATTCGATACACTTAGCCCAGCGATGCTCCAACTTTTTTAACCCGTCCGAAAAATAGTTTTTGTCAAACTCTGCAAAATAGACCTCCGTGGCGGCGATGACCTCCTCATTTGATCCATATCTATTCCCGACGAGTGATTTTTTCAGATTAGGAAACAGAAAGAAGTCACAAGGGGCCAAATCTGGAGAATACGGTGGATGGGGCAGCAATTCGTAGCGTAATTCGACCAATTTGGCCATGGCAACGGCAGACGTGTGAACCGGTGCGTTGTCGTGGTGAAACAGCACTTTTTTCTTCGCCAGATGGGGTCGTTTTTTCTTTAATTCCGCGTCGAATCGGCCCAATAAATCGGCATAGTAAAGGTTTGTAATTGTTTTACCCTTCTCGAGGTAATCGATGTAGATCACACCTTGTGAATCCCAGAAAACGGTGGCCATAACTTTTCCGGACGATTTTACAGTTTTCGCCTTCTTTGGAGCACGTTCCCCGGTCTGGATCCATTGTTTTGATTGCTCCTTGGTCTCTGGTGTGTACCAGTGGATCCAGGTTTCATCGACGGTCACAAAACGACGCAAAAACTCCGCTGGATTTCGCTTAGACAGCGCCAAACACGTCTTCGATGTGGTCTCACGGTTGCGCTTGTTTTCCGGTGTGAGTAAACGCGGCACCCATCGCGCCGACAGCTTTCTCATGCCGAGTTCCTCGTGAAGAATATGATGCACTGTTCCTTCTGAAATGGCTACAGTCTCAGCTAGCTCCCGAACCTTCAATCGGCGATCTGCCAATACGAGATCATGGATTTTTTTAATGTTTTCCTCCGTAGCAGCTGTTTTCGGTGCACCTGGACGTGGTTCATCAAAAACCGACGTACGGCCACGTGCAAACTCGTTGAACCAATTCTTGACGGTGGCCATCGATGGAGAAGAGTCACCGTACACAGCATCCAAGCGCTCTTTGATTTCGATGCGCGTTTTCCCTTACAAAAATAGGAATCGAATCACCGAACGATATTGCTCTTTTTCCATTTTTGTAAAACCGATCGACACGTTCGCTTCCATAAGTTGTCAAATTAAAACAAATGAAGGGATTGTAATGAAAATTTGAAAAAAGAATTAAAAAAGAATGTGCTACACTGTGGTAAAACTCTTTTGAAACTACAGCGCCCTCTGGCGATGAGGCTAGGTACTTGTTGAATGCACCTCGTATCAGTACATAAAACTGTTGGTAGACCTAAATAAATAAATAAATAAAGAGGTACGAGTAGATGGCGTACGGTGCAAAAACAGCAAGATATGAAATCATCAAGATTTGGATATTAGTTTGAAGAAACGACACCACCAAACAAACTAAGCAGTACTGTTAGCTAGGGTATCTGATAGATGGCGCACGCTAGCCAAACAATGTCACTAATTCAGAAAAAGAGTTGTGTAAAATGCAAGTTGAATGTTCCAAGGAGGGATTTCCGTATGTGCAAGCTTTGTCCTAAAATTTTTGATCTGGAATGTGCAAACGTATCAGTCAAACATTTTGATTTAATGAAGAACAAAGCGAATTGGCAATGTTAGTCGTGTAGAGAGGAATGCCGAAATACGACTTCGAAAGTAAAAAAAACAACTCTTTGCTCCTCTACGCCAAGGTTGCCGACTGTGAACCGGGGCAAAACATTTCCTACTCCCACTCAGACTGCATCGAACAGTAATACAATTGTGGAGAAGCGGATAGTGGAGAGGCTTGCACCAAATCAGGGGCAGGGTGGAGAGCGAGGAAAAGGAAGACTATGACTGTGTCACACAGCGGAAAAAAAAATCTCAGCCAAACCAATCTAAGGACACCGAACATACATCCCTACCAGATGCCGATTGTTTTTTGGCTTCTTTAGCATTGTCGGAAACCAATTCAAGCTACAACCAGATGTGTTCGCCGGACTTGTCCACATTACGAAACCAGGAAATTGAAGATTGTAAACAGGAAATGATAAAATTGAAATCACAGTTGCTGTCTGCGAATAATTTAATTGCAGAATTAACATAAGAAAAGCTTACAATGCAAAGAATAATTGATGAACAGGAACGGAAAATCAAACAATTGTTAGAAATCTGCGCAAACACTCCGAAACTACATGAATCTTTAAAGGGTAAAACAAAAAAATCCAACAGAAGCAAAAAAGGTAAGAACAAGAAATGGAATGATTTGATAAAAGAAAAGGTAGACTATTCTCTCTGCAACACAAATATAAGACCCGAGGACAATATTCAACCGGAGATAGAGAGTGACGAACTAAAAAATAATATTAATAGTCATCAAAGTTAAAGCCTAAGAACAAAAAAATATTTGTAGTTGCGGACCAGTAAGGACGTGGAGTACAGCAAGCATTACAAAGGCTAGTCGGTACAGAGTATGAAATCTGTTGCTATTGGAAGAATCAGGCGAATTTGCGTGATGCTCTTAACACATGTGGTGGCGAAATAAGCAGTCTGTCGAAGCAGGACTATGTTGTTGTGATTGGAGGTTTCAATGATAGAAATCCGTTAGAATTAAAAACGAATTTGCTCAAATGGGTTAGATCAATTATTGTTGATACGAATTTAATTATTTGTGGATTACCATGTAATGCAAAACTTTTTAACTATAATCTAAATTATGATATAAATATGATATGTCAGGGGTTTGCCGACACCACGTTTGTAGGAATGAACTATAACTTTTCTCGTCAGGGATCGAGGATTTTCCTTTCGAATCTCAGTTTCGCTATCTATAGAGAGATTTTGCATTGGCCTTGCTCACAAGGTTATCATCAAAATAATACTCAAAATTACAGTTTTACAAATGAATCTATTAAACATTTGTTAAGTACTCAGAATAATAGTGCATCCACACAAAAATACAACGACAAGTCAACTCAGAAACCTCTTTTTTTATATATGATAAAGCTAATAATCAGATTAGGTTTACGCATCAAAATATACCCGGGTTATTGAGCAAAAGAGAACCATTAGAAATAACACTATTCGAGTTATCTACTCAGTACAATAAACCAATTGACTTACTGTCTCTTACGGAAACTTTTATTCAAAGACATCATGAATTAAACATACAATTAAAAAACTTCAAATTAGGTTCTTCACTCTGCAGGCTAAACCAAAAACGCGGTGGTGTCTGTACACTACACCATCACTCAATAGAAATAAGACAACTACTATTTCTGAAGGCCTTGGCTTGTGAGTTAATATTCGAATGCTGTGGTATAGTAATCGTTAATTATAAAATAATCTTAATATGTATCTATAGAATTCCTGGAGCTGATACCCTTATATTCTTTAACAATCTGTCTATCTTACTTAATAAATCAAAAAGGAAAACAAATAAATCCATCATTCTTACTGGAGATTGGAATATTGATACTTTAAAGGAAACTAAGTTATCTCGTGATTTGAAAGAATTACTCGAAAGCTATGGTTTGGAGTTACACATTGATGCCCCGACGCGGCGAGGATCCTGCCTTGATCAGTTTGCAAGCAAAAGTTAAAAAAGCACGGGGCTCTACAGTGCCAGTTTCTCTATCCGATCATGAAACTGCGCAAATTTTGACTGTGCCAATCATTGCCAGAGTTGAAGTTTTACAATATTACTATAAAACGGGAAGAGACTTCAGTCCAGAAAATGTAGTAAAATTTCAGGAATTTTTAATAAGTTATTCATGGTCGGATCTATACAACTGTTGTGACATTGCCGGACATTATTAAAAATAATATAAACAATGACAACGAAATTATGAAATGTGTGAATCGCTGTCGAATCTGTACTAAGCGGAAACAAGCTGTTAAGAAAACGAAAGGCAAGTTCTTTTAATGGCAAAGGGCTGTTATTCTCAAAAGGAACAGTAGTGTTGTCAACTGCGGCCTCCTTATCTATCAGCACCGGTAAGTTGTGCGACTTCTGTGACGCTTCATCTTCCGATGAAGTCATCGCCAAATTAGCAGATAAATCAACCGGAACGTAAACTTCTACGATTTCATTGGGTGAAGCATTTTGGCTACGTTTTGCAGGCGATAGTTGTGATTGTGGAGTAAGTGGTGGTAGTGATTGTGAAATGACTGATGGGGGTGATACTGTTTCTTTTTCGGATTCTGAATCCGATGATAAGCTAGTGTTAAAACGTACTGAGCTGCTATTTGAACTTGATGTGCTAGATTGGAGATAAACTCGAAGAAGATAAACAAACTGTAGAATTTTTTAACAGTCTTTCCTTCTTTGCACCAGATGTTTCCTCAATTTCAGTTTCAGAAGACGACTCCGATAAACTTGGTTTATATTCACGATCATCGTCGGACGCTGGAGAAAAATCACGTAATTGATCACTTTTCGTAGATGAATGAGAGGATTTTCTGCTTGATGAACTAATCTGTCCATTCTTTGGAGTTTGTAATAGACGGAGATTCTGATTTTCATGGGAAGTAGTGGGATCGTTATTTAGCCAATTTTTATTCACTACTGCGGGTAGATGTTCCTTCTCAGTTGATGAATGTTCATTGGTAGTTGATCATCATTGTTCTTTTTTATGAGACTTTTCAACTTCATTATTCTGACATTTGGTGGAGCCATTTTTGTATAACACTGCAACAAAAATCACTAATCAAATTTTGCCCAAAGTTTAGAAATACATCACATCTTTTAAGCTATAATGACACTTTCCGAAAGTACTCAGTAATAAAATTTCCGTAGTTTCAAATAGTATTATTTAACAAAAACAACAGTCCCGCTCTCAATTTTTATACGTGTATTAAGAAAAAGTAGCATTAATCTAAAAAATACGTTTTAATATTTCTAGAATGATACGTTACAATTCGTCATGACTGGCACAAAATTAAATTTAACGTTAGTCCCGTAACATTATGACATGACTTTTACTCAAAACATAACACTATAATGACACTTACAAAAAAGTATCATTGATGCTTTATAAGTTAGGTTATTTTATGTAATAATTAAAATCAAAGTGGCATTGAATGAAAAATGTCAACAAGTGTCGGAATAAAAAATCAAATAGTAAGTGGAAAATTGTTACTAAACTAAACAATGAGTTTCAACAAATTATTTATCGGAAGAATGTAGTTAATCAAAAAAACACACTGTTACACTTATAAAACACATTAAACTTACCTGTTCACTGATGGAGTAACGTTATAAAACAAAAAGTAACACTTTTTTTCAAAACTGTATGTTCTTTCTTGAGCAGATGACGGAAGACTGACAAGGAAGAGTGTCAAAGTGACAGTTAGTCGGTAAGCTGGCGCTAGCGTGCTTTTTAAAACCGTAGTGACACTAATTCCATGTAGCGGGTTTTAACGACAGGTATCTCTGCCTTCTATAGATACTGAAAATATGCGTTGGATGGCGTTTGTAACTAAAAAATGCCGAATTTTGATTAGTGACAGTATGGTTTTCAAGGTGCGATATGATACGGTCGATTTATTTTTTGTTGCTTCAAATGGTTATATCCTCATATCTTACTCTAAAAAAGGATTTTTGAAAACACCTATTTAGATTTACATTTTGTAGTATTTTTTTATAATTTTACAATTTTACAAAATGTGATAAAATTACGATTAGTTGGAACATCTATGAAAAGTTTCAATTTTAGACACTGAGGATGATAAATACTAATGCGAGGGGAGTTTTTGATAATTTATTTACGGAAACCGGGCGGGATATAAAGCTGGAAAATTGTGGGGAAAAGATGACAAACTTGAGCAGACTCTAACTAACGCCACCCAAGAACTGGAGATGAAAGCAGCCAAGTGCTAAAATTTGATAACCACTATGGACCTCACAAGGCTCTGGAAAGTTTGTATTTACTGTCCTCAGTGTCTAAAATTGAACTTTTTATACATGTTCCAACTAATCGTAATTTTACACATTTTGTAAAATTATAAAAACATAATAAATGTAAATATTTTTTAAAATCCTTTTATAAGGTTAGTTAAGACGATATTACGTACCATTTGAAACATATTTTACATAGAATTCAACCGTATCATATCTGGAGGAGCCCAAACTTGGTGTATTTTGAAAATTATTTTTATTTTCATTTAATAGAAGTGACCTAAATGTGATGATGTAATATATTTTTGGAATTGGCTTAATAAGCCCTTTCTTTAGATACAACACACGATAGGTTTCCGAACAAAAAAATTGGGTAATTGGATAATTGGTTGGGTAAAAATTCGGTCAAAACCAAATTTGGCAGAATAATTGTCCCCTAAATGTCCTATTTGGTCCATGGTTTTAAAAAAAATGTCCTCTAAAGGTTTAATAGAAATTTAATGATATTAGTGGCGTCGCTGGGAAGTGTACTTTGTCGCCACGCAACCTTGAAAGTCGTCGGAGTTTAATTTAAACTTATTTATTATTAAACAAATGTCCGATAATAGTCTGAGCTACTAATATTAGAAATACTGCCAAAATCTTATCGTAATATTGAAAGTTTTATGAATGATTTTTGGTAGTACACTTTCTGGCAGCGCCACAAAAGTCATTCCAACCAAATTTGGCAGAATAATGAGGGTTACAAAAGGGTTAAAATGTTACTCTAAAATATAAATAACATCAAAGTATAGACGACGTAGGTTACCTTAGTTTTTATTTAATCTAAATCAATGCAGTATTACCGAAGTTATCGCTGCGAGAAGTTTAGACCAGTTTTTAAATCTCCGGATGTCGCGCGCTTCGTGTGCGACGTCACTAGTCCAGTGGTACCGTCCGCGCCGCCCGCCGCCCTTTTGAAACTCGAGTAAAACTACTTGCGCGCACTGTATGAGTTGTGATTCTTTTGCAGAAATAGATTAATTTATAAATCTTTAACATTAGGAAGCTATCCTTTTTAAGTAATATTTTAAAAAATCATAAAATCCTATAAGATAAACGCGATGGTAGAAGGATTTCAGAAAGGCCAGTCGGACAATCTGCCAAAAGTGGATAGCTTGATGGTGGCTCAATTATTTATAAAAAAAAACTAGCGACTCGCCCCGGCTCCGCACGGTTGCAATGCTGATACTAAATATACCACAGAATGTTTACATATTATACGTTACGGGCTACTTGAATAACTGGGCAGTATTAATACGGGCCGGTCCTAATGAATAATGACCAAGTGCATTGGTCAATTAGATTAGAAATTAATTACCTTGGCCGGACCATATGAATAATGACAGACTACTCGTGGGCAGTTTAATAAATCAAAGTTTGAAATAGCTTGAATTTATCACTTTTACCTGGCATTATGAATAATTTCACTGTCAAAATCGTCCTTTGGCATATATTTTGGGTGGGAAAAAATAAAATCGATTCGTATGATTTCTTTATCGGCATTTATAAAACGGCATAAAGAAAATGAGGCCAGTTCTTCTCTGGCTCTCACTGACCGCTGCCGCGGCACGCTCACCTCGCTCGCTCCTTTCAACCTAATAAACCCCCTTCGTACAGAGCGGAACACCTTCACTTTAAAAAGTTTTTTGTGAGTTAAATTGAACAAAACTAATTACTTACCAATAAATGCATTCTGTACAAATACATGTATGTACACTGTACAACCTCTAGGGATACATTGCCTATGCATTGTATACAATACCTGAATTATAAAGATTGCCGGTGACATATACATACATTGCCTATAGTTGATTTTACATAATTTAATAAACGCGCTATTTATAGGAACGCGCCGCCGGGGGGCTTACATATAGTAGAGAAACACTTTCTCAGAAGATTTCTAGTGTGATATCGTAAATAAACCCCTTTTTTTGCGCTTACATTGCAAACTTTGGCTGAACCCTACGAGATAGATCTCAATAATGTACTACAATTTTTTACACCTTAAAAAGGTCTACAAAAAAGACCACAATTGTATATGTCTATCTCTTAGGGATAACCCACAATAACCATTTTTTATCTTTTATGTTTTACGAGAAATAATGGCTTATTTACGGAGCGATTTTAAGCAATACAGCACCAAGCTTTATCCAATTAATTAGTACCTTAAATACATTGTGCATTTAATATAAATCAATATGGCAATTTACAGCATGTAATTTCAATGAATATTTTCGAAGATATTACAGATTTAAAATGCAGGGACATCGCGGTTGCGGCGGTACTGGCCGGCGCCTTTCGACTCGTGACGTCATAGCACGTTCGAGGGCCGAGCGTGTTTTTAAATATTTTTAAATGAAATGGCGCACTTTGATCCTAATTTTCTCAGCCGTTTTTAAAGATAGAAAAAAGTAAAAACAGTTTTTTTTCCTAATTTTTTCCTTAATACAATGATAAATATAGAAAAATACTTTTGTCAGCACTACTTTTACAATATTAAGTAACTAATTTGAATATTTCGTTGATCTAGGTAATTATTTTTAAATATTTTTAAACATTGCGAACTCATGATGTCACAAATTCACTTAGTGTTCCCACATGTGTATTTTCCCCGATTCGTGGTAAATAAATTAAGAGGAGAAAATTACTGATTTATTGCACTTACGACTGAAACAGAGCTCGCCGTTCATCATGTACAATCTCACGAGAATGTGAGAAGTTGTTTCTTCTGCATATCAATGACATGTTATCTCTTGGTAATATTCATTGCTATGCGGATGATAGCACGGTCCACGCGCGATATTTCGAGCGCCCTGGGGCAAAGCAGACTGACATCGAGGAGAAGATGCGAAGTCTTGTTGTTGAGCTTGACGGAGTGTTGGACCGCATTTCAGAATGGGGTGCATGCAATCTTGTCGAGTTCAATGCCAAGAAAACGCAGGTGTGTGCATTCACAGCAAAGGCGTCGCCTTTCCTTTCCCATCCCACTCTTCAGAGCACCCCACTACCGATTAAGGATAGCCTAAACATCCTTGGCATGGATGTTCGTAGCAACCTAAACCAGCGGGACTACATTGAGAGCGTCATTAGAACTGCATCCCGTAAACTCGGAGTCCTGAACAGAGTGAGACGATTCTTCACGCCTGAGCAGCTCTGTCTCTTGTATAAGACACAAGTTCGCTCGTGTGTGGAATACTGCTCTCATCTCTGGGACGGTTCCGCTAAGTACCTACTCGAAGCTCTTGACAGGTTGCAGCGGCGTGCTATCCGTATTATTGGAAACCCAGAGGCAACTTTGACCCTTGAGCCTCTCCAATTGCGTAGAGACATTGCCAGGCTAAGTGTTCTCTATCGCTTCTACAATGGGGAATGCTCTGACGAGTTATTCCAGCTTATCCCACCCTCACCTTTCCACTCCCGTACCACGCGTGCTGGACTACGGCGTCACCCACACACAATTCAACATTTGTTGGCCCGAACTAAAAGGTTCGGTGACTCGTTTCTTTGTCGTACCATCCAGACGTGGAACGCTCTTCCAGCACATGTGTTTCCTTCCTCTTATAGTCCCGGGTTCTTCAAGCGGGGCGTGAAAAGGCATTTCTGCAGGCCTTCAAGGTGAGGATGGCCAGCCCAGTGATTCGTTTGAATGACTGGGCTTGTCAACCTCATATCTGGACCTCACGACCGCTTTCCATCAGGTGGAGTGAGGTCATCTTGACGGGCAATATAAAAAAAAAAAAAAAAAAGTAGACTTCAGATACAATTCATTTTGCCAAGTTCTGAAACCAAGCGCTACCTGAAAGGGTTGGTATTATAGCGAATGGCTATTTTAAGTCCTACCTACCCGTCTGGGCAATGGGCGTAATTTAATGTACGTATTATTAAAAGAAGTTTGTGGAAAAATATATTTCACCTGGGGGAATTTTCAATCTGCTATCTGGAAACCCCATTAATACCATGCAGTATAATCACCTAGCTAAAAGTCTTACGTATGATACAGATCGCGTCATTTGATTGGTTGATGGATAGATTATAAACCAATCACGTGAAAGGACGTTTATACGACCCAATAGGTTTCAATTGTGAGATGTCAATTTGATTACCGTCAAGAGTCCAATAAGAACCTTAATATACTCTTTGCGGACGTTGGCAAACTGGGGTCATTCATTTGACCCCAGTTTGCCAACGTATTTAATTAAAAACATCGTCGATCCTTTGCTTTTAAAAATGTTAAATATTTAAATATGGTATAAAATACAAATACCTCGAAATGGTTTACGATTTAAGACATGTTCGATTTTTGTTACCACACCCAATTGTTCAATAAATGATGTATTTAGTCCATGGTTTAAAAAAAATGTCTCAAAATTGGAGAATGCTCGTGGGCCGTATCGCTACAATATACATGGTGCCACAATCCCTCGTACCATTATGGAGTAAAGTCGAACCTAGCTTGTGTCTAAAATTTAGAATATCTAAATTGGGTCTCCGATTGGGGTCGGCACAATTTAGTCCAGTTCAACCCCACTAAGACACAGGTTTGCGCGTTTACCGCTAAGAAAACTCCATACTGTAGGTCCTTAGTTCCAGAACACTCCCCTTACCATATGAAGTAGTATTTGGAGACTACACACCTAGAGTACTGTTGTCACCTTTAGGCAGGAGTGCCTGGATATTAACTCCGCCCTTTTCACTCGGTCCAGAAATGTGCGACCCGGATTGTCGACGATACCAAGCTGACAAGTGGCTAGAGCTATTAAGTCTCAGTAGGGACTTTGCTTCCCTTTGCGTATTCTACCGCTTGTTCAACGGGTTTTGTTCTGAGGAACTGTTTAATATGATGCCCACGGCTACTTTTTATCACCGTACCGTTCGCCACCGGCAGGGAGTTCATCCTTACACTCTGAATCCGCAATGGTCTTGTACAGTTCGGTATCAGAGATGTTTCTTTCCGAGGACTCTTAAATTCTGGAATGAGCTCCCTGCTGAGGTTTTACCTATGAGTTATAGTATGGAATTCTTCAAGAGGGGTTTGAAAAGGTTTTTTCAGGGTCTTCTACGCGCGAGTGATACCCCTGGTGTTGCACACGTCCATAGGCAGCGGTAACCGCTTACCATCAGGCGCTCCCCATGCTTGATTGTCACCGATGTAGAATAAAAAAAAAAGTTTTGCTACTTCAAAACATTTTTTTTATAGGACAATTTTTTTAAACCATGGACTAGGACATTTAAGGGACAATTAACTACGAGTATACTGCCAAATTTGGTTGGAATGACTTTTGTGGCGCTGCCAGAAAGTGTACCCAAAAATCATTTATAAAACTTTTATTATTGCGATAAGATTTTGGCAGTATTTCTAATATTAGTAGCTCAGACTATTATCGGACATTTCTATAATAATAAATAAGTTTAAATTAAACTCCTTTTATTACGACTTTCAAGATGGCGTGGCGACAAAGTACACTTCCCAGCCACGCCACTAATAACGTTCAATTTCTTTAAAACTTATGGACATTTTTTTTTAAACCACGGATTAAATAGGACATTTACGGGAAAATTATTAAGCTGTATCGGGGACTTGCTCGCTCAGCACAATGACATTGACATCTTCGCCGACAAGCTGGGCCACATATTTGATCAATTTTGTATTTTTTTAAATGACACACATCTCTAGTATTTTATTTGTTTGATTTTGATGATTATTGTGCCTAATTGTTTTGACCTTTGTTAGTTATACGAGTATCTCTTTGTAATTTGACTGTTTCTTTTTTCATTTGTTTCTCATTGTTAATCTGTGACTTTATTTGTTTGTGCTGTGTTTGCTTTTTATAATTTTAACATTTTATTGACCTTTTGTGACATTTTATTCTGACAATTTTATATCTTGACATTCATTCTCATTTCAATATGTAATAATTTTGTTTTTTTTTTGTACTATTCTATAAAATAATTTTGATTACTTAATTTGTATATTAAACTTGTAAGCACCTTGGACTTAGTCTGTAAGCATGCAAGTGTTTTGAATGAATAAATAAATAAATAAATTAAATATTTAATTTTGTTCAAATTGCTTTTGTGGCGTGGCCAGAAAGTACAACACGTAGTCCCGCCACCTTTACCAGATCTTCCGTCCATCTTGCCGGCGGGCGTCCAACGCTGCGCCTACTTTGAAAAGGTCTCTAGATTATAATATGAGTTGCATTGTTTGAGGATACGAAGAAGCCTGTTTATTTATAACGGACCCATGAGAATTGGTGATTATCACGAACCCCGGTTGTGTTTGAAAAATCTAAAAAGTCATTTAGAAACCCAGTATACCTACCATGAGTTTATTAAACCAATAGCAGCAGCTAGCAACCGCGTGATCGCGTTGACGCTTTTGTATAGGATTTCGGTACAGCGCCCCTAGTCATGCCAAGTGGAAAACAAAACGGTATACAAATTTCTGAACGCAACGATCGCCGTTTACGAGACGGAAACTCATGGTAGACATACAGGAACTCTGGACGACAGCAGAGTGCGCCATAATGTAGCGTTACATTACATACTCAATATTACCATTAACAATTCACTACTTTCCTAATGTATAAGGTAGACCGGAGGCAAAAGTAACAGGGGGCAATTGAAACATTGAGCCTACGTAATCATTAGCATTTTATAGTGACACCGACTCCAACAATAACAATAATTGAACCTACATTATATTATCGAATAAGTTTTAGGAGAATACGCGATTATTTCTTTACTTTTTAGTGCTTTGTTTTGGAATAGATTCTTTTGAAGTTGGTTTTTTTTTGTTCAAATTTTTGTTTATTTCTTGATTTTCAGTGAATAGTTCTTATTTATTTTATACGTCGAAAAAGTATCGTCCAATTGCTCTAAGAATGGAAGAGTTTCGTTACTTTGTCATGGATTCCATAATCAGCCAAACTCTCATCAAACTACCCTTGAAGTATATCCTTTCCAATAAAAAAAGAAGCATCGAAATCGGTTGGCGTGATATTGAGTTATTTGTCCATTTGTCGCACATATGGTTTATCAATATTTAAGACTTATATGGTTTTCTCATGGATGCCACTGTCAGAACTAGACCAAATTAAAATGGGACCATTAGGCAAGCACCAGCTTTCAAATAAAAAAGAATGATTAAAATCGGTTCACCCAGTCGAAAGTTATGAGGTATTAAACATAAAAAAAACATACAGCCGAATTGAGAACCTTCTCCTTTTTTTGAAGTCGGTTGAAAAATAATTAACACTGTCGCTGAACAGTGGTTGACTAAAATAAAAATAAATTAACCGAGGCGGTTCTTAACAAGATTCGGAATGTCCTACCTATTTTTAGAAAAGAGAACATTAAAATCTAAAATACTTACATAAAAAAAATCAATAAATAAATTAATTATTGCCAGAAAGCATTTAAAAAATTGCCATTGCCTGAAGAATTAGGAATGAGTGGACTTCCCGAGGTGATGGTAACACATTTTCCTTGTTTTGATCCCACTTATCGGTTTATCAAAAGTTAGGCAGTCTATTGTCGATTCGCTCAAGCTTGGTGCCTAATTTGATTATTAACGGAAGTGATGCAACAAAACGTACTATCATTATCATTCGTAGTCGTTGCGTTGTCCGCCGCCGTAGCTGGGTGGTCCCTAGTCCCTACTCACTAACACAATGACCGTAGTTACGGGCAAACTAACATGGTCTTAATTATTACGAAAACAAAGATAATTTTAACAGTCGTCATGTATTTTTGTACTCTTAAATATGATATTCACCATACCTGCGCATGATCCTTTTACAACCAAATAGATTTTCAATAGCTGTGCATAAGCACATTTTTGATATAAATAAGACTTGACTTATTATAACAATTGTCTGCAATCAGGTCGTGAATAAAATTTGTTACTTTTGCCTCCGGTCTACCCTACCATGAGTAGGTACACACCACCGACAGTCGCTAGCTTCTTTAATTAAATATTTGGCTTGAATTTTGGTGCAGTGAATAAAAAGGGACCTAAAAGTTACGTTAACAATTAAAGACTCTGAGATGTTTAACGATTTAATCTGACTCGTACGTCTATTCGTTACAAAAGCTTAATCAAGTCTACCCATTCCCTTCCAAGTTTCCCATACATAATCGTGTATTAAATTTAAAAAAACTCTTACTCAGCTAATTACAAAGGTTATGCTATAACTTAAACACAGGACGCCATGCTTAAACTAAACACGAAGCAAACTGTGAACTGATGGTAGCCGTACTAGTGCGGCCGGCTCTTATATTAGAGATCAAGTGCCTAACGGTTTTATCAACCATAACACTGTTAATCGATGGTTCCTTATAATATTTTTAAACATTTGCTCCCCAAATATCTATGTAGTTCAGAAGTTACATGTTATATTTTAGAAAGTTGGACTTTTTTCTAGTATATCCATAAAAACCTACCTACTTGATAGTGAAAACCCCATACAATCCATTGTTACTGAAAAAATCACGGCTTAAAACTATTCCAAGATTGCAGACAGACGACCTACGACGATCCTACGTTAATAAGTATCTACCAATACTCGAATTATGAATACCATTTTATGCTGAGCGTTATGCAGAATATATTTGCTTGAAATCAGTTCATCGGCTATCAGAAGTGACAATTTCTTATTCATCAGGACTTCGACTGTTAAGATCCAATTACGGATTCAAGATTCAATTATAAGTTTTGAGAGCCAAGCTGGGAGCTCGAGGTATGCGCTTCGGCTTCCAAATTAATTCCTATCCTGGGATATGATTTAGATGTCTCAATAAGTCTGTAACTGGACTAGCAGCTTCAAATGCCAATAAATGGAGTTAACCACTCACCAAATTCTTGACAATAAGTACCATGCGAGACCCCATACTCCTACTTAAATGGTAACGAGAGCGTCAGCATTTATGGACAACTTTACTTTATGTAACATCTCAGATAGCACTTACTTTTTATTCATGTTATCTCAGTAAATAAAAAGCCAACCAAAAAATAATAATAATACTTAGGTAACTCTATCTTCATTCACCTTGATAGATATTTCTGTTTAAAAGGCTTGTGCACTACTTACTTACTTATAATTAAAACATCTTTGGGTAGATATATTTACTAGGTAGACAGGTCAACAAAGGTTCATCCTATTCATCATTCGCAAACGAACCACAACAAGACGTTCATGTCTGAACGAACATAGGTCTTCTTAGATTTCTAGAGCGGCTAGTTGGCTAGTGGCATTCATACTCTTGCCTTCATCAGTTTTTACTAGAACTTTTCCATCCAAACCACAATCATTTACTGTTAGGTATAATAATTTATTTGTTAGTGACAGTTATTTTTCCTAATAAGTACCTATTTTTGCAAACGGTTTGGAAACTAACCATATTTTTTTCAGGGTTACGATATTTCATTACAATTCATTTAAAATCAAAAAAATGGAACATTTTAAAACAGTATTGATGAATACCTACCTACACATACTAAATTATAAAATATATTATTATGTAACTTCTGGCCCCGTTGTTTGACTTAGTGTTATTAACCCCCGACGCAAAAAGAGGGGTGTTATAAGTTTAATGGTCTGTGTATCTGTGTATCTGTCTGTGGTATCGTAGCTCCCAAACGGATGAACCGATTTTCGTTTAGTTTTTTTTTGTATCATAGATAATTTGATCCTGAGTGTTCTTAGCCATGTTTCATGAAAATCTGTTCAGCCGTTTGAAGATCATCAGGCCTTTTCTAGTTGATGTGAGGATATGACTAACTTCCTTATGCCCGATCAATTCGAAATTTGGTACCGTGTTACTTCAATGATATTGAAAGTATATGGTAAGGTAACCATGACCTGATCAGCCGTTTGAAGATCATCAGGTTTTTAATAGTTGATGAGGGGATCTGACTACCTTTCATATGTCCTAATGATTTGAAATTTGCTACTGTGTTACTTCAATTATAATGAAAGTATATGGTAAGGTAAGCATAACTTTAAATATGACATACCTATTAGGGTAAGGTTTAGATTTCGAAGGTGGGTAATTAAATGGGATCAATTAGGCTCAATTTATTTATTTATGCAGCTGTAATAGATTAAAAAATAACCTAATTAGTATTTAGTTGAAATTTAATCTTAATTTAGCAAATTAAAAAAAAATACCTACCTAACCTGAAACTAATACCTACCTTATATTTAACCTAACCTTAGAGAAGGTAGTTAAAACTTAATAGTAAATTAAAACTAATATGATACTTAGTACCTAACTAAGTTACTAACTCAACTATTTAATCACTTTAAATACCTTCCTAATATTTTACCTACTTTAAAATGGACAAAATAAAAGTAAAATTAAAAATTTTAAAAACCCCCGACTTAAAAAATAAACTACAGAAACTAACAAATAATATTTTAAATTCACATGTATAAGGTAAGTTCAAATATTTTTATTTTCCAAGCGTCGCGTCGCATCGGGGGACCGCTAAGTCAGAAAAACAGGTGTAGTCGCTGTTGCAAGAAAAGAATTTACTCTGAAAAATTAGCAAAATCGACATATTTGAACTTACCTTAAACATGTGAATTTAAAATATTATTTGTTCGTTTTTGGAGTTTATTTTTTGTGTCGGGGGTTTTTAAAATTTTTAATTTTACTTTTTATACTTAGAACTGGCAAGGAATTCGTTTGTCAATCATTTAAATTATATTTATTGTGATTAAATAGTTAAGCTAAATAAGCAAGTAAACTCCTTGAGCGGATGGCTAATTATTCTTGAATGTCAATCCTTTGTTTTCAAAAGCAACGAGGGGGCGATTACCCGCAATCTGGATTTACTCGGCCGGCGAAAGGAATCTGTTTAAATTGCACCTTTTAATCCGAGCAAAGCGAATAGACGCCGACTTTGCGGCGCGCGCCGGAGCGGAAAACAGCATCTCCGCTTCTTGAGCGAGCGGAGCGAACCCGGAAACGGACCAAAGGATGCTAATTAACTCCCCAGACATCATGGAACAATACCACCCCTTTGAAACAGTCCGAATAATCATTCTACTTTCTTTATTCTCCGAGATAACGTCTGCTTGCTTTTCGTCAGTTTATAATTAATGCTCTTACTGACTAGTGTTTGAAAACCATAAGGGGTACGTACTCGTACCTACTATGAATCGGCATACAGTTATGATGACAGTTTATTACCGAGTTATCTCTTATTTTTTGTTCTAGAAATGACCTGCTTTCATCTATTAGTACCTACCCTAGGCTAGTCTATGAACTAGGCTCTGAAATACTGCATTATACTATAGTATGATTTCAATTATTGGAACGCTTGACTACTAACATCACTAACATGGGACCCAAGCCAAGTAGTGACAGTAAGGAGGTAAAGTCAGAAACAAAATACGTTAAAAATTTTGAACTAACTCTGTTATTTTCGTGTTACAGCCTTTTTTTTATAAAACAACTTGATTAAAAACGTGACATGTAATACAATTTTACTTGGATCATTAAACATTGGTAAAATGCTTTTAGGATTTTTAACAAACACAAAATAAATATTTTAAGTGCGGAATACACTTTGACAGAAATAGGAAAACTTCAGGATCCAACGAGGCGTGTCGTTGTTATTGACTCGGATTTCTTTGAACTGTTTAAATATTAAAACTAATAAAGTTCCTTACTCTCTTTTTTCAAGGCTAAGTTAGAATGTTTAATAAGGGACTTCGTATTTCAAAGCTCAATAAATCCATGCTCTGCGAAAGCGCACGAAAAATCTTGAGCCTAATCAAATAAACCGAGTGAAAGTTAAAATTGAACGAAGTGGGAATCTCGGGCCTTGAATAATTCATTAATTTCAGATGAACGCGGTCGAATGAAGTTGAAATCGAAGGAGTTTTAGATATCTAAGTAGGTATTATACTGCCTACCCCAACACAGGCATCGACTTGGCAATCTTAACATTTTATTTCGGCCTAAATAAACCTAAACAGTGCAGTTTTAAAATTAGTAGGGGTTGTCGGGATTAGGTCAACGCCCCCAATTATTTAGGTAGGAGTATTATCTCATAGGTACCTACTTACCTAGTAGGAATGATTATTTTCTTTTTTTAAGCGACTGCAGAAACTTATTATTAAAAAAAACAAGAAACCCGACTGCATGATATGACCACTCAAAAGGAAAAAACAAGCTCGTTCGCAACGTTTTAAATCATTGCGGCGGGAACCAACATAAACAAAAACTTTTAGTTGAAGTATAGTATCTAACTGCTAAATTATATTATTATATTATATTATATTATTATTAATTATATTATTATATTATTAATTATATTATATTATTATTTGCGGCAGGATGCAATAAACATCGATTGGTCGGTAATACACAATACCACTGGCATTGATGAGAAGGTCAACATATTCAACTCCCTTCTTGAACAGCTTTTCGATAAGCATGCTCCTGTTCGACCGGTTAAGATGAAACATTTTCCTGCTCCCTGGCTATCTGATGACCTCAGAGCTTTGAGAAACAAGAAAAATGCTGCAAAATCAAAGTTCAAGATGGAGCCATCGGACAAAAACCGCGAAAAATACAAAATGATAAGAAACCGCTGCAATAGGTTGTGTAGAGACGCTCAACGGCGCCATATTCACGAATCTGTTGAGAACGGTAACCCTACAAAAGTATGGAAATTCTTGAGATTGCTAGGAGTTGGAAGATTACGTAGTGAATCCACCCCCCAAGATATTAATATTGACCTCTTAAATTCCCACTTCTGCTCATCTACCTTCATTGATGATACTAGAAAGCGTGACACTTTAAATAAACTGTCTTGTCTTCCAACTCCTGATTTTTCTCCTTTTGTCTTCAGTCAAGTTACTGACTGTGATGTTTTGAAGAACGTTAAGGCTATTGCATCTGATGCCGTCGGTAACGATGGTGTTAGTCGTAAGATGATCGTACCCCTCCTCGATATCCTAAATCCTATTATTACCCACATCCTGAACTACTCTCTCCTTTCGAGCACCTTCCCACTTATATGGAAAGATGCACAGGTAATTCCTCTCCCAAAAAAGTCCAACCCTGAATCATTCTCCGATTACCGCCCTATTTCCATTTTGCCGTTTCTGTCCAAAGTCTTGGAGCGTGTTGTACATGATCAGCTTAGTCACTTCCTTTCCAAATACAACCTTTTAAATCCCTTCCAATCTGGATTCCGTCCCGGTCATAGTACAACTACAGCTTTAGTAAAGATTACTGACGACATTCGGCGTGGCATGGACTGCCGGAGCCTGACTGTGTTGACGTTGCTTGACTTCAGTAACGCTTATAATACGGTTGACTTCGACATCCTTCTTGGCATTTTGCGTTCTCTTAACATATCTCCGGCGGTGCTTGACTGGTTTCATAGTTACTTGCATGGGCGCCGGCAACGCATTCGTGCTGAAGACTCGTTTTCTGCATGGCGCGATATTTCTGCTGGCGTACCGCAAGGTGGTGTCCTGTCTCCTCTTCTTTTTTCTGTTTTCATAAATTCTATTACTCATAATCTCTCTTCTTCTCACCACCTTTATGCAGATGATCTCCAAATATATTCGCAGGGTAGCCTTGAAAACCTTCATGGGGTAGTCGGAACTATTAATGCTGATCTGGCACGTATTCTGGACTGGAGCATGGCCTTCGGTCTTAAGGTGAACCCGAACAAAACACAAGTTATTGTCATTGGCAGCTCGTGGTTGATATCAAGGATCGAATGGGAGTCGATGCCGCCTATTGTATTTGATGGGATCCAGATCTCCTATAGCAGCATAGTGAAAAACTTAGGTGTCTTGCTTGACAGTTCGTTGAGCTGGGAGAAACAGATTGGTGAGGTGAGCAGGAGAATGTTCGCATCAGCAAGTTCTCTCAGTAGACTCCGCCACTTCTTACCTATACCCACCAAAATTGCACTTGTGCAGGCCTTGCTGCTGCCAATTCTTGACTATGCCGATTGTGCCTATTTAGACATCACTGAAAATTTTCTGAATAAACTCGAGCGCCTTCAAAACTTCTGCATACGCATTATCTTCGGGTTACGTAAATTTGATCACGTTTCTCAATTCCGCGCTCAGTTAAACTGGCTAACCATACGACATCGCCGTGATCTTCATATTTTGGCCCTATTGTATACTACTTTGTTTAATCCCCGTTCGCCTCCTTACCTTAAGACGCTGTTTCAATTCATGCAGCCTACCAAAAGTGAAGGCATGCGGTCTTGCCGGAAACTCCACCTGACAGTCCCTCCGCACTCTTCTAGCTATTATTCTCAATCCTTTGTTGTTCGCTCAATTCGTCTGTGGAATTCCTTGCCTTTAACCATTCGTCAATCTCAATCCTTACCTATTTTCAAATCTCAGGTAAAGTCGTACTTCCTCTCTCTCTGACTTCGTGTTTTTTTTTTTTTTTTTTCTTTGTTTACGTTCCTTTTACATATGTTTCTCTCCTAATTTAGTTCGTTACACAAGGAAACTGGTGCTAGGTAATCTAAAACAATATATGTGTGTATACATAGATGTATTTATTTATTTATTTTTATATTAGCATAATATTCAAATGTAATTACTATTTTTTTTTCCATAGCTTTTGCGCAGCCTAACTCGTCCTCTGTTTTAAATCTCTCTGCCGAAGGTTGTCTGGAAGAGATCGCTCTGTAGCGATAAGACCGCCTAAATTGTACTAAATATTTACTTTTTTGTTTTTACGTGCTGTAAGTATTTGTTTGTGCAATAAAGATTATTTATTATTATTAAATTAATACCTGCTTTGTCCCCGCCTGCAATGATTTAAAACGTTGCGAACTAGCTTGCTTTTTTCCTTTTGAGTGGTGATTTATTGGAGTCGGGTTTTTTGTTTTTAATAATAATAAGTTTAAGCAGTCGCATAAAGAAAGAATTATTATACGTTTTTATTTCAGACTTTTTAGTAGAATAACCAGTATTTATGGAATCGATATTTCAAGCCCTTCATTTTGATACCTCTCTCAAGGGGTTGGGTAGAAATTGTAGAAAACCAAAAATACGCCATTTTTTATTTTGATATACCCAGTGTCTCTCAGAGTAAGTACGAATCTAACAACACCTCTCAAGCTAAAATCCATCAAACCGTTCAGGCTGCAGGGCGTGCCAAACAGTTATACATACATACATACTCTCGAAAAACATAACCCTCCTTCTGGCGCAGTCGAGTAAAAAAAAGGAGGTAAGTAAGGATAATTTAATATGTTCGTCGTAACCTTTTTTTCATGTTTTTTCCCCGATTAAGTACTCATTTTGATAATCTGTTTATCAGATATCCTCAGTGATCTGTTTGCAAATTGGTGTTTAAATTATAAGTAATAATAATAGCCCTACCTGGCCTTTGCCCTGCAGTGGGACGGACCGGGCTGATTTAGATTTTGATTTAGAATAGGCACCTACGAATCATCTATTGCCGGTTGCCGGGCAACTTCAGAAAGGGGTTGGTTGGTAGCCACGAAGGATGGTTAACCGACTGAAGTTAAGAGCACCCATAAGTAAATTAGGAAGGATAGCATAGAGCTATACTATATGGTCAAGATTAAGAAGAAATACTTTAGAAATAAAACGTTCTGCAAAAATATTTATTTCAGAATATTGCTGAATTTGCATTCTGTGCTACGTTTTGGTTATTTTATTACTCCTTGTTTCGGCCACTGCTGACTTGCTTACCTGTAACGAAACATTATATTTTAGTGAGTGTGATAAAAACTGAAAAATCTAGTTGGTAATATACGAGTATATTTTGGTAGGTAAGTAAATAGCTACTGATACCTACCCGAAATTGCATCACAATTAGAACCAACACTGAGCTTGCACGTACAGTGAACGACAGCTTAAGTGTACTCAAAGATAGAAACTAGAAAAATTCTACCTGATCCTAGGGACTCAAGCGGACTCTATCTTTATGTAGAAAATAGTGCATTGTAAAATGCTAAAAATTAAAAATTCACTTAGCTTAAGTGAAGTTTAGAATAAAAGTTGCCATTTAAGCAAACAAAATGAAATGCAACTTGAAGGTGGTCCCTAAGCTTCGGTAAGCTCCGGAGTTCCGCAAGGAAGTATTCTTGGCCCTTCACTCTTCATAATTTGCATCAACAGCATTCATGACCTAAACCTCAAACATGCAGATACAATTTGTTACGCAGATGACACTTCCATAATATTTTATGGAGCTACATGGGGTGAAGCTGTTAAAAATGCAAAGTTAGGCATGAGTAGGGTGTTCATGTGGTTGCAACAAAACCTTCTTTCACTGAACAATCAGAAGACTAAATTTATCTGCTTCCACAAGGACCTTGCCTCAGCGCCTACAGGTACTCTGAGGTCAATGAAGCTACATACCTGTTATGGAAACAATAGTGGTAACTGTGTCCAAATTGATAAATCAAATCAAATGAAATACGTCGGAGTCACTGAGATCAAAACCTTAACTTAAAGTCCCATATTAACAGCCTCTCGGGCAACGTACGCAAATCTATTCTCATAATGATACCTCAGAGAAGTGGCTCACAAAAAAGTTTTAAAATCTGTTTACATTGCACTTTGTTAATCTCTACTAAATTACTGTATAACCGGCTGGGGAGGCTCTTGTAAAAAGACCATGATTCAAGTAGAACGTGTTCAACGATCAGTTATTAAAACCATGTTGTGCGAACCTTCCAGATATCCTACAGTTGACGTACTTATACAGAGAGAGTGGCCATTAGAACGTACGTCAACTGTTCATCCTCAAAGCATCACACTTAACACATCATTTTTTTTTAACGAAATGGTGACAAAGCGCATATTCAAAATTCCGACCATATCTGTAAAGTCACCATTGGCCCAAAAATTTCCCCCCTATATTTACTTCTTTGTATAACAATGTTTCAAAGAACTGTAACATTCGTGATTCCTCTCTTCACGAGGCAATGCTGTAAATATCAAAATGGCTTTCAACATTAACCTACGACTCTACGGAAAATTCATTTAAAACTTTGTCTTAACTAGTAAAATTGACAACACGATTGGCGCAGTGCGCTGTAGCACGGTTTCTCGCCTCAATTTCCGTAGTGTCCCAGGTTCGAAACCCGGTCGGGTCAATTCAGGAAACGATCTTTTTTGAATTGACTCGGGTCTGGGTGTGCTGGGAGACGCCCCTGGCTTATTTCCTTGTGTGGTACCTCGTAACACAGGGATATTAATACCTACTTCGAGAACATTACAAGAGGTGTGTTGTCTGGCGCATATTTATTTATTTACATTAGAGAATGTTAACATGTTAAAATAAATATATATATTTTTATACACTGTCTATTTTTTATATACTTATTATATTATGTTATGCAAAGTATGTACATTATCTATAATACTTAAATTACCATTATAATTTTAATAAGGTTCAACGAATAGGATTACAATGTTTCCGCAACCTAATGCTGACTGTGAGGCCATGTGTATTGGTAATACTTCCTGATGCCTGCGACACAGACTATGGCTAGTGTGGGTGCCACAGCCAAATCTGACATTTTAACTCCACAATAAACCATGTTTTTACCTATTTTTAAGTTTCTTGAATGTAAAACCGTTTGAATGTAGGTAAAATTGTGTTTATTGGAAATAAAATAATTTTGTTATTCTGCCTGACATTGCGCGGTTCTCCTTCCTCACTGATGTAATGCTCGAATTTGCAACATTACAGTTTGCGCACTGTCATGTGCGGTTCTCCTCCCTCACCGATGTAATTCTCGACTCTGTCCGCTGCAGCTGAAAAGCTGCAAAACAAAAGCTACGCGCTTTGAGTTTTGCAGCTTTTCAGCTGCAGCGGCACAGCCATCTTGCTACTAAACGTGGGAAACGTGACTTGACACCTCACTATTATATTTGAGAATGTTCGTATTTCTGTCGTTTTTACTTTCAAATTCGTTTGTTTTAAGGTGCTCCCTCACCTAGAACATTTTCCTGTAATGCAACGTTTACAGGAAAATGCAAATGCAAAACGCAAAGCGCGTAGCTTTTGTTTTGCAGCTTTTCAGCTGCAGCGGATTTATCCAGAATACCAGCCCTCTGACAGGACCTTGAAATCATTTGTATTGCCTTTAACAGAATACCTATGTAAGTACCTAGTTTTATTAAATGGTAAACTCACGATGTTTCTCAAGTGTAAACCTTAGTGGTTTTTTAGAAACTATCACTATGCGAATGTATGCAACTATTTTTATTTGGTAAATAAAAGAAAAAAAAAATTACTCCCCTCCGATCCAACGAGTCAGTTTTACTTTAGAAATTACTAATATAATTTCAAGAACATGATAATCCGCTCATCAAATGTGTCTAAGGTAAGCTTAGGCCCATATTCTAGAATTATACTCAAGCATTGATCTGTACTTGAGTAGAGATTTGAAAACGTCCGTTCATACAAAAACGTCAAGAAAATGCAGACTTACTTTTCCTTTTACCTAATGTCATGGCGACGCCGAGGTGTCTTTTATATCTGTTTCGGTAAGCTATAGGTGAAAAATTATGTTAGTATCGAAGTGTGAATCTTTATAAAAAGCGAATTAATATGTACCTATAAGATATACCTTTTCCGTCTGACCTTGAGTCGTCTTCGTCGCGATGCCTTTCATGAATGTTAGGATGTTCTGCAAAATCAATAAGTTAAGTTCATACAGGTTACACTTTGTTTTAATGATCAAGGTTTAAACCTTCGGTTATACACGTTACTAATGTATGTACACTATACAGCACAAAATAATCATAACAAACAAAACCAAAGATTATCAAAATCATCTACAAACTTTTACATTGGTTAAATTATAACAATAAAATAAGTTTTTTCACCCTCGGGCTCATAATCGCCAGGACTTAGACCTCGTGTGCTTCGCCGTCTTTGGTTGTTCCCCGAGTCTTAAAAAACGTAAAAACAATTTAATTAATGAATATAATGAACACCTTTAACCAAGATCATTCGGTCCCCGCAGTGGGCAGAGCCTTAGTTATTGCTTGCCATACTCTGTTAACCATATTAAGGTAGGTTGAACATTTTGAAATACATAATAACTAATTCAAGATAACATACCATCATGACTTTATCCCAAATGGGGTTAGTCAGAGGCAGGTGACTGTTGCAGTCATGGTGATCGGAAAACTCAGAAGCCCACTTTCACCAATGGTAAATAATAATTTGCATTGAACCCAGCGTGGAAGGTGATGACTGAGCCTTCCGCCGCTATCCGGATTGATTTAGTTTTTTTTCACCGGTTAATCGGTAAAATGAAGACAAAAAATGCTGCTGGCCAGATTTGAACACAGGACCACACGATATAATAATAATACTTCCAATTTTATTATTTTGAAAAAGCAAAGCAGTTTTTTTGATATTATGATGAACATATTTTAAAGGTCTTATGTAGTACATTACCGTTAGCAGAATCGTCAGAGTGATCACTCGACCGAGTGAAGTCTTCCTTACTCAGGTCATCATCTTTTTCATCACTAAAAGAGTCTGCTCTTATAGCAGGACCCGCTTCATTCCGGTCTTCTGTTTCTTTTGATACTTCTTCATCTGCAGCTCTTGGACTTCTGTCATTTTCTTCAGATTCTTAAGGTAAAAGCTTTTTAATAAATAACATTCCATCTGTACTAAACAGCGATAACTTTGAGTAAATATTTAAAAAATAATTACCGTAAAAATCTCGTATGCGTAATGCTGGAGCTCCATTTTTACCTTGAGTTAAATCAAAACCAATTTTTAGGTTTACTGTAAAAAAAAAGAAGAATCACAAATGAAGTTCCACGAGACAAAGAATTGCAAAAAGTTCACATCTGGCAATTCATCTATTAGACTATTTTTTAGATTTTGTTAAATCATTAGAAATTAGGTCAAAACACAAGCTTTGTATAAATCTCTAATTTATACACTTGCAGGTATGAAGATTTAGCAAGAGAATTACTTACGAGTCTTGTCGCCACCCGCTTCACCTAAAGCAATGATCCATAACGTTAGGACCTAAAAGTTAAAAACGACATGAAACGATTATTTTACATTTATTTTATCCAAATGTATACCTACGTACATACTAAAAATATTTTACCGTAAAGAAAAGCAGTGTCTTCCGCGTGCCTTCAACGGGGAAATGCATTTTTACAATGGAAGCTATGATAGAGTTAGCATAATAATTTACAGTGAGAGAATCGTACGGCGATCCGCTTTGATTTTAATTTCTCGAAGCGTAAACATTTCCATTTTTACGACACTGTTTCTAGATGGAAATAATATATCCTATCGATTTTTTGTACCTTGCAGCACTTTCGTCATAGGTACCTAGGTAAAGAGTTGAAAGCTCAACTATTTATAGGTTGATTCCTTTTTTAAACATTAATGAACGAAAATAAATCTTTCCTATGGGATCAAAGGTTGATTCGATTCCAACCCTGAAAAATCATTTCCGTAGCAAAAGAAAATACCTATTTTTTAAGTTTTTGAATGTTACCTAAGTTCTAATTAAGCTCTTTTGAGTTGAAGTTAGATTTACCGACCTATTTTTCGCAAGTATTCCGAGATTCAGGAACATGTACGAGTGTATATGAATCCTTAGCTTTCGTTTTGGAGAGTGTTACAGCAACTGCAGACAAGACCAGCGGGTACAGAGAGATTTTCTAAATCACCAAGAAAAATGTTACAGCATAAATCCTCCTCCTCAAATTCTCTAATGTTGAACTTTGGTTAGGTGTGAGGAGTAAAACAACAGAGATATCCATGACGTATTTTCTAAAATTGACCAATAATATTCATTACATACAATTAATTTAAACGGACTAACCATGGGGTCGTCATGTAGGTAGGGTCACCGGGTAAACGGTGGGTCACTTTTTTTTGAACACTCACATCTCTCAACCTACCATTCAGATTGGCTTGAAATTAAGTTTGATGGATTGTGTATTTCATTAGCTTTCAGAATATGCCTAAATCATTATTCTCCATTGTGGGACAGTAGAGTAATCAGGGTTTTTTTAAAAAGGCAGAATTGACTCACTGTGTACACCGGGTGGTGAACAATGAATCACCCCCTGGTACACAATGGGTCTAGGGGTTTGACTAGTAAATTATATATTTAATAAAAAAACTAAATCGGCATTATGCTTTAGGCACCTTGAATCTTAAAACTTGTACAGATAATATTTTATTTAGTTTTCACTAGCATGAAATTATTATTTTTTTGTTAAGGCTCTGCACTTCTCATAAAACATTAAAAATAATATGAAATTGCGAATATATGGATTATCACGTATTACAATTTTAACAATTCTACATAGTTTAAGTTCGACGTATTAGTTGATTGTCGTTGTTTATATAAGACGCTTCGAGTGCGGTTTTTGTATGCGAGTGCGCCTGTTCTATGTCCGTACCTACGCGCGTCGCACGCACACACTAACAAAGTCTAGGGTAGCTCGTAGGGCGACAGTCGTGGCTGCGCCGTGCGTAAATTTTTATTTAGTGTGCCTGTACAAGTACGTCCTATATTCAAGCTCAAAAATTGCTACAAATAGTATGCGTAAATATTTCAGTGATTGAATATGGATGTCTTATTAAGAACTCATCAAATCCAGAATTGTCTTTTATTTTCCTATGATTTCTTCACATTACATTATGTGTAATCGGATACGATTTGTAGGTCAGATCACTACTCACTACGCCCCCTACCATTAAAATTAGGGTTTAACATTTTTTTTGAACTAAACTAAAGGCTATGATTAAACTTAGCAGTTGTATATAGGTAGTAGTTTTGGTATGTCAAAAATTGGTCATAAATAAATTGAAAGGGATCATTGAATAAATATTGAGCAGTGAAATAACTAAAAAGGGCAGTTATGTTACGTGTGGGCATTTAACAAATCGGAATAAGCTGGCAGGCTATAGCAATCTAAGCAATTCAGTATGTAACGAGAAAAATAAACAAAAAAATAGTGTGTTTTATGATTTACCTGGATTCAGCAAGTTTAATTTTGATAAAGGAAATTATATTAACGCTGCATTTTTGACGATTGTATAAACTACATGCAAGAGCCCTACGTGTTTAGGAAACTATCACACGGTAGGGGCCCGACTTGGCTTACTTCTATCCTTTTATTATGGTTTAACCAAACAATAACAATAAACAAATGTTATCATTTATTAGCAGAACCATGCACATCGCCTTAACAAAAAGTACACAGTGATTCGCGACCCACTATGTACACAGTGAATCAGACCCACTCTTGACCATAGGACCATTTTTAATACAAACAAGAAATAACATGCTAAGAACGAAGAGCTAGTTAATTTTAATTGTGCTATACTATAGCATACTAACAAGGGATTGGTGCGATAGTACAATTTTATCGATATCTATAATAAGTTAGGAATTATAAACAAAATACCAACTCACATTTTAAAAACTTTTAGTCGTGTCTCAGCAAAATCAAGCGCCAAACGTCTCACGATGAACGCAGCGACACGCGAACTTGGCGAGAGTGTATCGCGTGCGGGGGAGCTCCCTTGAGCGGACAAGCGGCGGCGGTACCTATAGCGGTTTCGTCAATACGTGCCTGACCCACTGTACCCAACTGACCCACCGTTTACCCGGTGACCCTACAGCTAAAGTTATTTACCCGAAATTGTTCTTCCTACCGATTTGTAATCCGAATCCTTTCATTCATACGATTTGTAGTACTACCGACGATGTTCATAACACTCATGTTTCCGAAAATTTTAAATAAGTAAAATTAATTTAACTCCTACTGTTGTTTTTCACAACGCTTTTTATCCCTAAACATAATTTCCATAACATGTTTACTCATATTCGGAAAGTAAAGTGATGTACCTATATTATAATGTGAGAAACGCCCTAAAGTAGCTTCTGACACCTTTACCAAGCCGCCAACCAACCTAACCCGCTCGTCGCTTCGCCCCTTGCTAGTGAGAGAGAAGAAATTTAGGTGAGCCAATATGAACCCGTTAAGAACATTAATAATTCCAATTTTCGGAAACATGAGAGGTATGAACATCGTCGGTGTAGTGCTACAATTGTTTGAATTAAAACTTTAGAAATATTTTTTTTAAGAAGAGTCACTATCTTTATATACTATCACTATCTTTCGGATTATGAACATTAGAAACAGAGTAGTTAGGACTTGTGTGTGATTGTTAGGATGAAAAATGTTAGGAAGACAATTTTCGGAGCTCCATAATCGGAGTTGAAATCTTAGGTGAACTTTGGTGCAGCCTCGCGTTCTATGGGATAATTCGATAGGTTGCCTAATAATTATCCTATTAAATTTTTAAAACTAACATCGTGATTAGGTATCTACATTTTTATAGTAGGTAGGTAATTTTCGTTCCTGGTGTAGCCCACAGGGTTAATTTCTACCTATTCCTTCCTTATTTCATCAAGTAAATAGGTAGGTACCTACTTATAATATTTGCGTAAGACTTGCAATTTGCAATACAATATCAACCTGCTTCTTTGTCCGTGTAAGTATTGTAGAACATATTCACCTATAGCCTTTTTTATATAAATTAAAGGTGATTTAAAAGAAGTCAACAAATGTATTTTCTCTGCAGCAGTCGTGGGGCTTCAGTTAAACCTCAACCATTTATTTTAGCTTAATATGAACGGAGATAATGTGTGCCCCGGGCAAGACAAATTTGCTAACTTTTTATGTTGAACAACCTCTTTGTGTGAAATGGTTAGCGTTGAGAATTCTGTGCAAAGTATTATTAGAAAAGTTAGAATATTAATCTTGGTAATCCATTGTACAACACAAATCGTTTGATTTTATTTATTCGTGGGTTGTTTTTAACCCAAAAGAAACTTTGTGACCACAATCTCTGAGCAGTTAAAGATTGTGGTCGCTAGGTTTCTTGTATTTAAAAAAAAACCAACTTCATTAAAAACTATTCCAAAACAAAGCACTAAAAAGTAAAGAAATAATTGCGTATTCTTCTAAAACTTATACGATAATATAATTTAGGTACAATTATTGTTATTGTTGGAGTCTGTGTCAGCCAAGGAAACACTACAATATACCTAGCAATATACCTATTTCTTACATATCCCGTTTACGTATGTATGTAGGTAGTTACATACCTACTCGTACATTGGCTGACACCGACTCCAACAATAACAATAATTGTACCTACATCTTCTTCTTCTTCGTGTCGATGATCCCATCGCCAATACTTAATAACAGCAGCCCAGTGCTCCGCCATCGCCACCCCAGTGGGAGAGGCCTCATATAGATCCTTAATTGAGCAGCTGGTAGGGCACTGGGGGCAAACCAGCAGGTGCTGCATTGTTTGGTCCGAGGTTCCGCAGTCGCATTTTACCCTGTCCGCACTGATGTACCCCCATTTAAAAAGGTTACTCCTGTAGCGGCCCACTTGGGTTCGGAGACGGTTAAGCGACCTACATTATATTATCGTATAAGTTTTAGAAGAATACGCAATTATTTCTTTACTTTTTAGTGCTTTGTTCTGAAATAGTTTTTTTTGAAGTTGTTTTTTTTTGTTAAAATTTTTGTTTATTTCTTGATTTTCAGTGAATAGTTCTTATTTATTTTATACAGCGAAAAAGTATCGTCCAATTGCTCCTAAGAATTGAAAAGTTCCGTTACTTTGTCATGGATCTCATAATCAGAACCTAACACTCATCAAACTACCCTTGAAGTATATCCTTTCTATTAAAAAAAGAAGCATCGAAATCGGTTGGCGTGTTAATGAGTTATTCGTCCATTTGTCGCGCATATGATTTATCTAGATTTAAGACTTATATGGATTTCCCATGGATGCCACTGTCAGAATTGGACCAAATTAAAATGGGACCACACGGGCAGCATCAGCTTTCAAATAAAAAAAGAATTATCAAAATCGGTTGGCGTAATAATAAGTTATTCGTCCATTCGTAGTCCATTTGTCACGCATTTTGTCTATCTAGATTTAAGACTTATATGGTTTTCTCATGGATGCCACTGTCAGAACTAGACCAAATTAAAATGGCACCATTCGGGAAGCACCAGCTTGCAAATAAAAAAAGAATGATCAAAATCGGTTCACCCAGTCGAAAGTTATGAGGTAACAAACATAAAAAAAAACATACAGTCGAATTGAGAACCTCCTCCTTTTTTTGAAGTCGGTTGAAAGCACACAAAAGGATAAAGACATATAATTTAGATTACAATAATGCGTAAATTACATAAAACCTTTAAATTATGAATTATTAAATTAATTGAAGAATGTATAAGTATGAATATACTAAAAGACAGGCAATAAACTGAATGCCTACCTGCATTTATTTTACCTACTTACTTAAAAATATCACTTTAACATTTGACCAAAAAAAATCTGTTTCTGACGTTCGCCTTTTACAGTTTCAGGGACCGTCATATGAAAAATCTTTATGTAGGGACCTATCTAAATCGGTATCCGTGGCATGCGTGTCTGTCCGCAGTTTGCCCGAAAATTGTCTCAACAATTGGGATCTGGTCGAAATCCTCGCAAAAACCGACAGCTTAAAATTTACATGAAAAGTACGTGGCTTAGCGGGGAAGCGACAGGGACGTGTTTTTACCTTGGGATTTAACTGCTCACTCTTTATTCGAAATTGGCTTCGAGGCTTATTGGATAAAGAGATTATAAAATGTTTCAATGGTGCAAAGGAAAAATTTTGCTTGTTATTATTACGACAGTGCAAAAGCTACGACATCTAGGCAGGCAGGACAGCCAATTCGAAGGGTACCTACATTGTACCCTTCGAATTGGCTGTCATGACTTTGATGGTCGTTTCTGAGTCAGAACTGACAGTTTCGTGATAATAATGATAATATCATCACAATGTTTCGGGCCCCAAATCGGTTCCGCACTGTTCCACAGAATCAAATTACCTCTAACCTCAGTGTACACAGCAAATCAATCGAACAAACTGAGAGCGCAAAAATAAAATAATACTACAGAAAATTAACTTCAGCTGCAGGTGACAAATGTATGGTGTTCAATACAGCGACTTCGGCTTGCGTGACTCGAAATGGAAAATATCGCATGACATCCATGGCTTATAAACTTCTGTTTATGAATGTCTTCCAGACTTTTGCCGGGTGAACTTTTATCCAATAACATAAACTTGCATGAGTTGACGTGGCTTAGGTACCTACCTACCTACACTTACGCTATGCCACCTGCAATATGAGTCACACGTATCTATTTATTTATTTACCGTAAGAAAGTCATGCATACGGCTAGTAATTCCTATAAAAAACATTGCCTCAAGTCATCCACTAGTCATCATCACATGTAATTGGTGATGAGATTATAAAATGTTTCAATGGTGCAAAGGCAAAATTTTGCTTGATAATATTACGACAGTGCAAAAGCTACGACCAACATCTAGGCAGGCAGGGCAGCAGGACAGGACATTTGCAGGGTACCTAAGTAGGTAGGTGAGCACTTAAGATCATGAGTAAGTACTCATGATCTTAAGTGCTCATGACTTTGATGGTCGTTTCGGAGTCATCACACACTCACATCTACACGTAGTCATCACAACCCCCTTTCTTTTCTTTTTTTAACCTGCATCAACAATCGAGGAAGGTAGCGAATCATCTTATACTCGTACATCAATAAAATATTTGCCAAAAATAAGATTTTACTAATAAAATTATAACTTTGTAAGAAAAGCCCGACATTTTCTATCACGTATTGAAGTTCCAGTTGTGGTGTGCTATTTCGTCAATAACAACCATGGGGATATAGCTCAGTGGTAGAGCAATCGACTGCAGATCGATAGGCCCCCGGTTCAAATCCGGGTGTCCCCTGTGAAGAGTACCTACATCTTTTTGAACCAAAAATGTAACCACATCAAACTTAACAATAAACACTTACTTTATACAGTCCCTGAGTATTTAAGTAAAAAGTCTCGAAAAAATTTTTTAGAAACAATTCATGATCTGGTTTTTATGTTAAATAGTTTATTGTTATTATAAATGTGGAAGTAAATGTGGAAGAGTGTGCCCTCTATTATATTGTCATGTCCAATCCGGACCCACAGGCTAACAGAACTGGCGAGCAGCACCACACAGCACACGAATGTCAAATTTGGCTTATCTATTGAGACTTACGAGATAGATATGTATTCCAAATTTCATAAATACAGCTTAAACGGTTAAAAAATCCTGATAGGTGGTTGAGTGAATACAAAGGCAAAAATCCGAAACTAATAAATTTTTATCATAAAAATATGTTTCAGAAATGTTGATATTTTCAGTGCAAGTTAAGCTCAGATATATATTATGAACCTTATGTAATACGGTTAAAGGTGTCGCTAGTAAATTACGGTCATCAAGTTTTTAATAGGCGGTGCTAAGATTTTTCTCTGTTTAATAACCTTGAAATCTTACACTATCCAAGAAAACTAGCCAAGTCAGACCTTAGGGTTCAATATATTATTCTACTGGCCATTAAACTTGGCACCCATTTAGATCTCACGTTTTTTGCCGTTCAAGTCAACAACCAAGGCATATTCATAATATTGAACTTAGCTCTCATTTCACTTTTTTTCATTTGTTGGGATATTTTTGACTATGGCAATGTTTTGAGTTTTGATAGAATAACAATATAATACCGCTAAACAGTAACTGCAGAAGAGACATACTCGTACCTACCTATCTGTCCGTATTCAATTAGGCATGTGACTACAAAATTTGGACTTGCCCAAAACGCTCCATACAAATTGTCAGTGAGTGACGTCAGAAGACGTCTATTTCTATGTGTTTTGCAAAACATTGTTCGGCAGCTATATTAAATATTGCGTTTAAGAAAATGGTTTCTCAGCAAAAGTTGTTATAAATTGTGTAGATTTTCGATTGGTATACTTAATTTGCACTTTTAAAAAATCTGCTTTTCCACGCAACAAGGGCCAAAAATTAATTTGTACAAACGACGAGTAAGAACAAACTAAAAGTTTGATGTATATTGCCCTTTTTAATGTATTATATTTTCCTATGGATAATTATTAGAATCCGATGATGGTATCTCAGACCCAATTGAGTAGATCGGAAAGTTCGCATTTACTGAAGATTTTTGTGATAGGTAGGGTAAACTTTTAGTCATTGGACAGCACGCAATAAGGCTTGTTTCTTCACAAAGTTATCAGCCATTCATTTTGCTTACGTTCATTTTGTGAATTTCGGTGTGCTTAGTTTCTTACACAGTGAAGCATTATCGTGTATGGAATGTAAAGAATTGGTACCCTAAAATATAATTAACTAATAGGTTATTATAATGGACTGTCCAATAATTAGATCTTATTTTGTTTAAAATTCAATGAATGGCCAGGTTTTTATTAACTGCGTTTTTTCCTTAAAGTTATAAACCACCTATTTATTGTCAATAAGCACCTTCTTCTAGTCTTGACTGGGTTGGTCGATTGAACTTGTTTTGTTTTAAGGATTTTTTTATTTTTTTTCGAGTTTAAACTTAGTACTTAACCATTTAGATACCTATTGCTAAGACTGATTACTAGGTTTGTTACTAAATGTGATTAAAAAAGTTTATTCTAAGAATTCTAAGATAAAAAAAGTATGAAACTGTTAAAATGTCTTTATAAACCTACCTACCAATAATTGGGTATGGGAACAATTTTTTTTTCATATATATATTTTTAAATATCTTTTACTATTTTAAGTAACTAATTTGAATATTTCGTTGATCTAGCCGGTAGTTATTTTTTAATAATTTTTAAACATTGCGAACTCATGACGTCACAAATTTACTTAGTGTTCCCACATGTGTTTTTTCCCGGATTCGTGGTAAATAAATTATGAGGAGAAAATTACTGATTTACTGCACTTACGACTGAAACAGAGCTCGCCGTTCATCATGTACAATCTCACGAGAATGTGAGAAGTAGACTTTAGATACAATTTATTTTGCCAAGCTCTGAAACCAAGCCCTACCTGAAAGGGTTGGGATTATAGCGAATGGCTATTTTAAGTCCTACCTAGCCGTCTGGGCAATGGGCGTAAATTAATGTACAGTCAAGGGCAAAGATATATGTACACCACAAAATCTTAAAAAAATGACGTCATCAATAAGATCATAAAATAAGGAACATCAAAAGGTGAATAATATACATTAAAAGTATACTTACATTCTTTGAAAGATAAGTATATAAGCAACAGGTGCAATAATATGTGCTCATTGATCAACGCATAAGTTTGGAAACACGCTAAATCCATAAATATATTGACAGTCAAGGGCAAGATACACCACAAAATCTCAAAAATATGTATGCCATAGAGTCAGACCATAGGGTCTGCAATAATACCGCGGCAATAGAGTTCATGTGTCTATATCATAACATAACGCGTATCATAAGGCAATCCTTAATTTCATGATTAACAAGTGACCAGCCACTGCCACTTAACTGTAACGAGTCTTCATGTAGGTAATATGAACAAATTATTGATAACATCGAGGTCAATTCACCCCTGGCTTGATTCCGTGTCTGGTACCTACCTCGTAACACAGGGATATTTATTCCTACTTCGAAACCATGACATAGATTGTCTGGCGCATATTTATTTTACATATATTTATTTATTTTTATTGACCATTAAATACTCATCCTGACAAATGCAGACTATTTTGAAAATTGAATTTTTACACTTTTACGGGCATTTTATTGTGAGTTAGTTTCTGAAATTGTCTCTATAAAATGTACCGCATAAGTAAACATACTAAACACAGAATTGTTTGCTTTATGTGAAGATGGTGTGTCTGTATTCGACATAGTATATGAATTGGGCGTGTTGGTAAGTATTTTTTCAAGCATTTTAAAGTTCCTGGTGCTGCATACTATTTAAATATACAAGCGATGATTGTTTGGTTTTCTGTGTCACATAAAAATTTAAGAATCATTAAGAATTTATAAAGATTGTAACTGCTAACCCGGCTAACTGGGAGGCCTACGCTAAAGAAATAGACCTAGAGTTATGTTTTTTTTTCTTTTTTAATTTTTTTCATATTGCCACTCCACCTGATGGAAAGCGGTCGTGAGGTCCAGATATGAGGTTGACAAGCCCAGTCATTCAAACGAATCACTGGGCTGGCCATCCTCACCTGTGCCAAATGCCAAATGCCTTTTCACGCCCCGCTTGAAGAACCCGGGACTATAAGAGGAAGGAAACACATGTGCTGGAAGAGCGTTCCACGTCTGGATGGTACGACAAAGAAACGAGTCACCGAACCTTTTAGTTCGGGCCAACAAATGTTGAATTGTGTGTGGGTGACGCCGTAGTCCAGCACGCGTGGTACGGGAGTGGAAAGGTGAGGGTGGGATAAGCTGGAATAACTCGTCAGAGCATTCCCCATTGTAGAAGCGATAGAGAACACTTAGCCTGGAAATGTCTCTACGCAATTGGAGAGGCTCAAGGGTCAAAGTTGCCTCTGGGTTTCCAATAATACGGATAGCACGCCGCTGCAACCTGTCAAGAGCTTCGAGTAGGTACTTAGCGGAACCGTCCCAGAGATGAGAGCAGTATTCCACACACGAGCGAACTTGTGTCTTATACAAGAGACAGAGCTACTCAGGCGTAAAGAATCGTCTCACTCTGTTCAGGACTCCGAGTTTACGGGATGCAGTTCTAATGACGCTCTCAATGTAGTCCCGCTGGTTTAGGTTGCTACGAACATCCATGCCAAGGATGTTTAGGCTATCCTTAATCGGTAGCGGGGTGCTCTGAAGAGAGGGATGGGAAAGAAACGGCGACACCTTTGCTGTGAATGCACACACCTGCGTTTTCTTGGCATTGAACTCGACAAGATTGCATGCACCCCATTCTGAAATGGGGTCCAACACTCCGTCAAGCTCAACAACAAGACTTCGCCTCTTCTCCTCGATGTCAGTCTGCTTTGCCCCAGGGTGCTCGAAATAACGCGCGTGGACCGTGCTATCATCCGCATAGCAATGAATATTACCAAGAGATAACATGTCATTGATATGCAGAAGAAACAACGTCGGCGACAAGACGGAGCCCTGCGGCACTCCGGCATTAATCTGGAGAAAGCGTGATTTTCGACCATCGCAAAGGACACGAATTCTACGTCCCTCCAGAAATCCGGCGACCCAGTCGCATAGGCGAGGTGGCAGACCATATGCCGGAAGCTTGGAAAGAAGCGAACGATGCCATACACGGTCGAAAGCTTTGGCTCCACAGCCTCCATGGGGCTCTTTGGCCCCATGCTTGTCCAAAGCCTCCCCCCAGATGTGTGTTACGTACGCTAGAAGATCACCCGTAGACCGTTTTGGTCGGAAGCCGTACTGACAGTCGTGAATGAGAGAGTGATCCTCTAGGTAGCGGATGAGCTGCGTGTTTATGATCCGCTCAAACACTTTAGCTAAAACTGAGGTTACGGCTATTGGACGGTATTTGGCAGGGTCAGACCGGTCCCCTTTTTTGGGAACTGGTTGAACGTTCGCCTCCCTCCAAGACAGCGGCACAAGACCCGAATTGTAGGAGAGGCGATACAGGCTAGTGAACACTGGAGACAACTCCGCTGCACATTTCTTCAGCACCACAGCTGGAATTCCATCAGGGCCACTGACTTTCCTGACATCGAGTGACTGCAGTTCGGCACGAACATCACACTGCCTGATACGAATATCAGGCATTGTGGAGCCGCAATGTGGAATTTCAGGCGGCGCAGCTGTAACGTTGCACCATAGGTGCGCCTTATATAATTAGGTTAAATTAGTAATAAATTAAGTTATAGGTACTTCTATTTTAATATATTTATGTCCAAGTTATTTTAAACAAAATCTAACAATAAAACTTTTATTAAAATAAGCATTCTTAATAATACGGACCGCGCATTATGAGTAACGATTAAAGTTTTAGAATTTTAGATCGTAGTAGCTAGCTCATCGCGGATCCCTTCTAACAGTCGGTGGGCGGAGCCCCGGAGGCTTCCGAACCTGCGCTCGCGCGTCTTCGTTTTTCCCCAGCTACACATCGAAACTAACCGTCGAGCGTAAACCTCGTCCGTTTGATTTCTCCTATTGTTCTTATATTTACGCGAACAATCTACAGAGTACCTATTATAATACTTAACATTTAAGTGCTACGTTAATCCCGCTGGGGATCACAGCTACTACCTTGACCCGGCTGACGCTTGGGCTAGGAAGAATCCCTGCCTACCCGCAGCTGCGTTCAGACAGTGACTGAAGACCCTCACTTCCTTCGTGTGGAGCAGCTCGTCCCAGAAGACCCTCGTCAGGCCAGTGTTCTAAATGTTATATCTCACCAGTGCTCGCGGAAACAGACGGTGTATTACACGCTAGTATTAGTACACAAGTGGTTTCATTGAACCCCACCCTGAATTCTGTGGTAAGGAGGGTATACATCCTACACCGAACCCTAGCCGCCGCAGTGGCGCCCGTACGTGTATGTCTTGTTTCCAAATAGCACTTGGTATCTAGGTCACCCATCTAACAGCACTCGGCAGCCCAGATTGAACAATACTGTGAACGAGGAGGTGACATCGACAGCGAACTGGTACGTTTCACTTAATTTTAATATAGGTTAATTTTATTAGATTAAGCTATGCTATGCAATTATAAATTGTTAACTGTTGCGTATGTATGACCAATAACTACTTAGTTTATTCTACGAATGTGTTAAGGTGAATGAAAATTAGAATAAGTAAAAAAAAAAAACTTTCAAGATATATTGTAAAGGGGAATACGTAACAGTTCGCACTTGATTCAAACTATTGAGTTGATTCTGCTTGCTATTCAAAAAAAAAAAACTTTAATATTTTATCACCAAATCGTGCTTTGCCTAATAATTAATGTAAAGAACAGATCTTTTTTTTTTTGTGATCTTTGTGCTTGGATGCGGTAGTTTTAGTTTTAGTGCTTGTAGTTCAAAGCTTTATTTACCTTTTTCTTTCAAAATGGAAACTCACCCCATTAAGTATTTTATGTTAAATAAAAATGAACTAACTTATGAGGTCCTTATAAGAGGCGAAGAGCCCTCTGCCACTGTGTTAGGACTTCGTAAGCAAATAACAAAACTTATATCATTAATACCTAATGATGATATCTTTGAATCGGGCTTAGCCGTTGCTGAGGATTGCGAAGGAGCCCTTATTTCTATAAATGAGCTAGCTACTCGGATTAATACCTTGCAGGAGAAATATGAATATAATTTATTTCAACGTACAAGTGCATTACGCAATCATATTTTTTACCGTATAAAAAGAATATATACTTCCGATCCAAATTTTGCGACGAACATAAAAACATTAAACCGCGAATTCAATTCGCTATCTACAAAATTTAATTCCTTGCAAAAAACGGAACTTAGCCAAAATACCACATCAGCTGATCAGACTAACTGTGCACAACAATCTTCGTCGCTCGTGGGCACTTCTACTATCTCGGTACATTGCGACCATACGCAAACTAGCGATTTTAAATTAAAATTTGACGGAAAGACTTGTGTCCGCGCGTTCGTACAGAGAATGCACGAGTATAGGTCCGCTAGGAATCTACCCTCGGAAAAATTACTAATGTTCGCTTCAGAAATATTTACCGGTAACGCTTTGATTTGGTATCGCAGCATTCGGGACGCAGTAACTGGTTGGGATGAATTAATCTCTCAACTTGTTCAGGATTTTAGTCCAGTTGATTATGACTATAAACTTATGTCGGAAATCCGTAGCAGGCCGCAAGGCGATCAAGAAAATATTATTATTTATTTATTTGGCAAACATGTCAGAATTATTTTCGAGACTGACAAAACCTATATCTGAACAGGACAAATTAGATATTTTACTGCATAACATTAGGCCGTGTTATGCAATGGTTCTGGCGTCTTGTGTAACGGGAATTGATTCAATCATGACCCTTCGGAAACTTTGCCTTAACTATGAAAAAATACAAGGTTTATCTTCACAATTTCGGGAACCACCTAGGGTTACGAATAGCACTTTAGCTCCGGATTTAGCGTATGTTAGACCCGAATCGTCTAATAATTCTATTAAAAATAGCTACGACTATGACCGCAGTCATCGATGCAAGAGTTTGCGGCAAAGAGGTTAGCCAGTAAATCAGCTTTCTCTTGCGGCTGATGAGCCAACGATCCATCAGGGAATCTCAGTGGGGGCAGCGAAGGCACGCAGAAGTTAGATTGCACGTGTTTAGCCAGTCGCCAGTAGGAGCGGCTACCCGTAGGGTGCGTGATGAGTTCTTGGCCAACACGTGCAATTCGCTGGGCGTCTGCTCTAATGTAAGCCCTCTTCGTGGCCTTGGTGGCTTTATTAAAGGCTGCTTTCAGGGAGGCAAGGTTTGAATGATCATTGAGTGCCTGGGCCCTAGACCAAGCACGGTACGCCGCCTATTTTTGTTCAACAGCTGCGGCACACTCGCGATTGAACCAGGGACCAGTTCCGCTAGCACTGACGACATCAGTAAAAGGAATGTAGTATTCCATTCCGGTACTGATCTCGTCAGCGATAGCAGATGCACTCTCTGAAGCATCCCTTTCTCCAAAGCAGCACTGCCGCCAAGAGACGGAGGCAAAATATTCTCGCAATCCGTCCCAATCTGCCGACGAGTAGTGCCATAACCGCCGCGTCACCTCCACAGGTTGTGGGGGAGCTGCACAAGGCACTGTAGCGCCAACCAGACAGTGATCGGAGGAGTCCAATGGAGCACCAACCGACACTTTATACCCGGCTGGGTGACTCGTCAGCAGAAGGTCCAATAAGGAGGGAGTATGACCGACAATATCTGGTACCCGGGTGGGCTGGTGTACCAGTTGCGTCAGGTCTTGCGTGAGAGCAAACGCATGGGCAGTTCGGCCTGCATGGTCTGTTTTTGATGAGTCTAACCAGGAGTCATGGTGGGCATTGAAGTCTCCCAAAAACACCATTTCGGCATTTGGGAAGTGCGCCTGAGCGTTGTCTGCGGCCTGACTCAGATGTTCGAAGAGTCGAGTTGTCTCGGCGTCCCCTTTGTGGGAGCGGTATATGCACGCATAGACCCGGCTTGTGGAGCCCAGGTCAACGTGCACCCAGAGGGTGGAGAAGGATGGGTCTTCTAGGCAGCGGAGACGGCAGACGTCCGCCCTGACGAATAGTACATACACTAATAATACATACACCGGCTTTAGGTTGGAAGGACTCTTCCAGCGCATAGCCGGGGTAGTGCAGGTATGACGTATCGGCAGGGCGGCCTATCTGTGTTTCCGTCAATAAGAGCATCGCAGGCCTCGCCAGGCCGTCTCAAGGTGTTGATGGACGGCGTTGAGGTTTGCATGGAGTCCGCGGATGTTAGCGAACTCCACCTCAAACAGCGTGTTGGTGGGGGATGGGGATGCCGCTGTTGGCCGTTTTTTCATGCTTCTGACTGCCATAGAAGTTGGAGGATGGGAGGGGCGTGAAAGGACGACTGTGATCGAGGCAATGAAAGACAAAGCGTGGTGCCCTGCATTGGTATTAATCGCGTGGAATAGTGTAGGCCGGTCCGCCGGAAGGAAGGGCCCCCGTACCCCCTCGGGTGTGGTCGCCGGGCCCCACCGGAACCGGGCACCACCCGGCACGACGAGCCATCCCGAGATTATGCGCGACCTGGTGGGGCAGCCTCCAGAGGTGGTTAACCCCTTTTGGGCCCCTGTACTATGCCGCGGGCGGCCAGCGGCACCACCGTTTCTACGGGTCTCCCTGGCCGGCGGGCCGATACACACTACACACACAATACCGCCGCTAGGGCTCCCACTGGTCCAACAATTGCCACGATCACAGTCCCCCTGGCACCAGTTAGTGCAGTGCTGATCCCGGAACGCGACCTGACCGAGATAGGTCAGAATCACTTGGCGGGTTTTACACAACTGCATGTAGCATAGATCCTGCCCCTAAGAACTACGATAAATTTATTTCAGCCTTATGGACCATCTCCCGCAAACATATTCCAAGAGGATGTCGAACTTCCTATGTCCCAGGCCTAGATGACTCTTCTGCTGGGCTCCTCAAGCGCTACCAGTCTCTCTACGAAAATGGCTTATTTTTTGAAGAGACCTTATTAGCTGGAGAGAATCTCACTCAATTGATAGGAGAAAAGCGTAGAGAGAGATGGATGAGGCCAGTTTCCAGCGTTAATATGACGCATAATAGCATGGACTACCATCAAAACTCTCACCGATGACCCTCCGGAAGCCAATACTCCTGGTCAAGTCACCGCTAATCAAGTCGCCCATCAGTTATTAATTAATGGGAAACCACCTCGCCGTCTACAAAAACTGGCCCATTAAAAAAAACCGCAAAATACTACAATAACTCTCAGCAAGCCACTGGATATAGCTGATCTTATCGACGCTTTTAAATCTCTCCAAAATGGGAAAGCCACTGGGGTTGATGATATAACCGTCGAACAAATAAAACAATTAGGCCCAGTTGCAGTTTCGTGGTTACTGGCTCTATTTAACAACTGCCTTGAAACTGCTAAAGTTCCGAAACTTTGGAGGAGAGCAAAAATTGTGGCGCTGCTCAAACCAGGAAAATGTCCAACAGATCCCAAAAGTTACCGTCCCATCTCACTTCTGTGCCACACCTTCAAGCTATTCGAGAGGCTGCTCCTGAACAGGCTTTCCCCGATCTTGGAGCCCCAACTCATTCCAGAACAGGCAGGCTTTAGGCCTGGCAAGTCCTGCACCAACCAGACCCTGAAGCTAACTCAGCTGATCGAGGATGGCTTCGAAACTCACAAGGTAATCGGGGTCGTATTCGTGGACCTGTCAGCGGCATACGACACCGTCAACACTAAGAGACTGCTTATGTAAGTTAGTGATTTGACCCAAGATGTGGGTTTTGTCAACATCCTCAGGAAAATGCTGACCAACCGCCGCTTTCAGGTTTTACTCAATGGAAGTAAAAGTCGTTGGCGGGCTCAAAAAAATGGTCTTCCCTAATTAAGTGTTTTGGCTCCGGTATTATTTAACGTATACACCAACGACCAGCCTATCTTCCAAAACACCAAACACTTCCTTTACGCCGATGACCTTGCTCTAGTTGCTTCAGCCCGCTCATTTGAGTCGAAAGGTCGCTTACAGGAGCTCTGAACTCACTCGACGCATATTATGACGCCAACGCGCTCAGGCCGAACCCGGCTAAAACGCAATCGTGTGCCTTCCATCTCCGGAATTGGGAAGCAAACCGTCCTCTCAAACTGAGCTGGCAAGGCGTCAGTATGAAGCACTGCCCCCATCCTCGCTATTTGGGTATCACACTGCCACTTTAGAAGCCACTGTCATGGTTTGAAACAAAAGGTCTGTTCAAGGAACAACTTGCTTACAACTTGGGGAGCAGCCCCGCACGTTCTTCGCATAACAGGTTTGGCGCTTTCCTTCTCTGCACGCGAGTACGCAAGCCCAGTATGGCATCGATCTGCCCACTCTAGAGAGGTTGATGTCGCTCTAAGTGAAACCTGCCGCATCATCACCGGCTGCCTCAAACCAACGCCTCTCAACAAGTTGTACCCACTTGTAGGAATTCCCAACATCAGGAAGAAAGACCGATGCAGGAAGACCGATGCCCGACATCCTCTTTACGAGCACTGCATGCCTGAGGTTCGACTAAAAAGCCGTAAAAGCTTTCTTAGGCAAACGAGCGCAATTACCGAGCAGCCGACGGACACTCGCATGACACTCTGGTCCACTAAGTACGCACCACCAGCCAATTATATAGCCCCCGCTGAGTACCTGCCACTAGGCTATGAGCAGCCCTGGCCAATCTGGAAATCTCTAAACCGTCTTCGTTCCCAGGTTGGCCGTATCAAGGACAATGTACCGCACCACACTGTCGAGACTCACTCCTTTGCATAGAAACAAACGAACAGTGCGATGGGTACGTTCGGGGGCCGGCGACTGACTCGGGTGGATTACGTGGTTGGGAAATAATAGACAACGGGTTTATATAAAAGCGAACCCGCTGCCAATACTGCCAGTTACACGATATGTTTTTTCCCCAGTATGCGACGATTCGTTCAGGTCCCAGACTAGACGGCTACGCTGATCCAGGCTTCCACTCCTTCGCCAGCTAATTCTGGCAACTTGCCGACTCCTTCAGGTTCTTGCTGACTTCTTCAGGTTTCCTTGTTGCTGCTCGGAGTCTTCCAGATGAGTGCATGATGGCCTCTGTTATGGCCCTATATTTGTATTCAATATCTCACTCGCAATCCGTATACTAATGCCGCGCGCAAATCGTATCGCGTCCACCTATCGCGATGCGCGAAAAGTGTGCGAGCGAGACAACCTATCTTCCCCCCTGTACTGGCAATATTAGCAGAAAGTTATGTATTTATTGATAAAACTTAAACCTATTTACTATCCTACTATGTACAACTTATTCCTATTTACTTATTTCTACCTAACTTGCAATGAAACACTTATTATTCATGTTTTATTAGGGAAACTCACAACAATGTAAATAGAAAACTCATAATAACAAACATAATAGAATAGAAATCCCTTGGGTTTTACAAAGTTTATCACTATACACAACATAAAAACGGCTGATTCTTAACTAGTATTCTCCATAATACATAAGTTAACTAAACAATGAATCTAGCCCAAACTATAATCACTAGGCACATAAACAATATCTACTATGTGCGCAGAATTCAATACTTCACGATAATCAATTAACTCGTAATCTTGTTATCACTGTTATCATAGTCTAGCCTACGTAGGCTGTTCTGCACATCACTCCCGCCGTGCGTCGTTCTTGGGCGTCGCATCTTCTACGGTGCAAGCAGCCGGCTCCGTAGGCAGGATCACGAGTTTCTTCTTGGGTCTACGAAGGGTCCCGCCGCGTGTGCGTACGTCGACAGCTCTCGTCACTCCGTCGGGGCCCGGGAACACTGCAGTCACCAGTCCTCGCGGCCATGTGTTGCGAGGTAGTGTCCCGTCCGCGATGAGCACGACGTCGCCGATCTTGATGGGGGGCCCTCGTCCATGGGGCTCCCGCCGGTGTTGCAGCTCCGGCAGGTACTCCCGCAGCCACCTGGCCCAGAATAGGTCGGCCAGGCGCTGCGATGCGCGCCAGTGTGTGCGCCCGATGAGGTCTGCGTCGTTGAAGGCCCCGGGCACCGGTGTTGCAGCTGATCCGCCGAGTAGGAAGTGGTTTGGCGTTATGGCTTCGGGGTCCTCCGGTTGCACGGAGACGTGGGTGAGAGGCCGGCTGTTGACCGTGTACTCGGCCTCTGCCAGCAGCGTAGCGAGCACTTCCTCGCGGGGGTGGCGTTCGTGCAGCGCCGTCGAAAGCGCCACCTTGACGCTGCGTACTAGGCGCTCCCAGGCCCCACCCATGAAGGGGGCACCGGGAGCGATGAACCTCCAGTTGATGGTCCTCTTGCTCGCCTCCTCTTCTGTGGCTTGATCCATGGCCCGTCGGAGCTCCTTGTCGGCACCCTGTAGGTTGGTGCCGTTGTCCGACCAGATCTCAGCGGGACACCCTCGTCTGGCTATCATGCGCCGTAAGGCCATGACCGCCGAGTCCGTGCTGAGCGTCGCTGCGACTTCCAGATGAACTGCCCGTGTAGTCAGGCAGGTGAAAAGCGCGACGTACCGCTTCTGCGTCGCTCGGCCCACTGTGATGGTGAGGGGCCCAAAATAGTCGACCCCGATGTAGGTGAAGGGCCGGTGGTGATGCGCCAGCCTACAGGCGGGATGATTGCCAGTAGGCGGCACTGGCAGCGCGCTCCTCTTGATGCGGCACGGTAGGCAGCTGTGTATGACCGCCCTTGCCGTCGGTCGAAGTCGCAGGATCCAGTAGTGCTGTCTGCACTCGTTGATGGTGGCCTCCACCCCGGCGTGATGTAGCCGGCGGTGGATGTACTCGATGTACAAGCGTGCGAGGCGGTGGTCTCCGTCGATCACAGGCGGCCTCTTCATCTTCTCGGTGATGTCGTTAGCGGCATCTATGCGTGTTTTGAGAGTTATCACGCCGCTCGTCATTTCCGTCGCCAACTTTTGTAGGCGGCTGTTGCTGGGTGGTCTCTGGCCGTTGCTCATCAGTCTTCTTTCTTCATGAAAACTATCTTCTTGGCTGGCTTTTACCAGCAGAGCTTCGGCGGCACGCAGGATGTCTGCGCCCAGCACTGTGTAGCGTCGATCTTCATCTTCTTTCTTCTTCTTGAAGATCTTCGCGCCCTGTTTCTTTCGCTGCCTCCGCCATGTAGGGTCATCTTCTGCGTTCTTCTTGCTGCGTTTGTAGTGGACTGTATTCTTCTTTCTTCGGCACAGCTCTATGAATTGCAGAACCCTGGCAGTGCTTCTTAATAGTCGTTCCCAGCGCGAGAAGCGCGCGCAATCGGGAACACTATTTCTCAGCGCGGTAGGCGGCATCTTAATCACTGTCACACACACTTTTTCTTCGCCCGTCTGTTGTACTGGGGTGATTGATCGCCGGGCCATGTGGATGGGTCGTCTCGCAGGAAATCAGGACCTTGAAACCATCGATGGTGGACGTTCAGCTCTTGCGGCACATCTCGGGTGGCGTCGTCGGCCACGTTCAACTTTGTGGGCACCCACCGCCACTCTTTCACTGCACTATTTTCTTCAATCGCAGCTATGCGATGCGCTACGAAGGGGCGATAGGAGCGCGCACCGGTGCGTATCCATGCGAGCACTGTCTTGCTGTCTGTCCAGAATGTCTTCTCGTCGGGCTTCTCGTCGTGTTCTTCCATCACTGCTGCTGCCATTCTGCTTCCCATTACCGCGGCCTGCAGTTCAAGGCGTGGTATCGATGTCACCTTCAGCGGTGCCACTCGTGCTTTGGCGAGGACGAGTGAGACTTGAGTCTCGCCCTCAGCCGTCTCGACGCGCCAGTAGATAGCGGCGGCATATGCAGCCTCGCTCGCATCGGTGAAGACGTGCAGCTCACGTCTGGTCGCGCCGGTGTAGCCTGGTAAACATCTGGGTATGGCGACTTCCTTGAGGGCCTTCAGGTGGCCTATCCACTCCCGCCATTGTACTGCGAGATCTTCGTCAATCTTCTGATCCCAGCCTGTGCCTCGGCGCCACGTTTCCTGCAGTATCTGCTTCGCCCGCGTTGTCACTGGTGATGCGAAGCCGAGGGGGTCGAAGAGTGTCATAACTATTTTCAGTAGTCCTCGCTTGGTTGGCTCGCCGCTCGTCAGTATGTCAGTTGGCAGGCGGGCCAAGTCAAGGTTGAAGGCGAGAACATCAGCGCCGGGTTCCCAGATGAGCCCGAGGACGCGCTCCATCTTCGTGCCGTCGTGCAGGTCGATGGGCGTCTGCTCACGCCGTTCTCCTAGGCCTTCTAGGACGCCCCGTGTATTGGACGCCCATTGTCGCAGCTCGTAGTGGGCCTCTTGATGTATTTTTCTCACTGCGCGCGCCGTTTTTGTAGCTTCCTCTTCTGTCGGAAAGCTCTGCAGATAATCGTCGACATAATGATTTCTTATTATGGCGTCGACTGCCGCCGGGTCAGTGTCTTCATGCTTCAACACGTTGATGTTCTTCACGTAGATAGCTGTGGCCGGGGATGACGTTGCACCGAATATTAAAGATGTCATCCGGTACTCGTCTGGCTGGTGATCACCCCTCTTGTCTCCTCTCCACAGGTATCTTAAAGCTTCTCTGTCCTCAGGCTTGATTTTCACTTACATGAACATCTCAGCTATGTCCGCCGTAACTGCGACTGGGTGTTGTCGGAATCTCATAAGGACCCCAGGCAACGACTGTAGCAGGTCTGGACCGGTGAGCAGGTGGTCGTTGAGCGACACTCCCTTCGTCTTGGCTGCGGCATCATGGACCACCCTGACTTTTCCCGGCTTCATAGGGTTCAGCACAGGAAAGTGGGGCAGGTACCATGTCTTCTTTGTTGTTTCTGGCGGCGCGCGCTCAGCGTAGCCCTTTGTTATGAGCGCGTTCATGTTTTCTTCGTACTTCTTCTTGAGCTGCGGATCCTTATCAATCTTCTTCTCTGTATTGAGCAGCCTGCTGTAAGCGTTGTCGTAATTATTCGGCATTACGACATTTTCTTTGTTCCACAGAAGCGCTGTCTCGTAGCGCCCGTTGTCCAGCTGTTTCGTATTCTTCTCCAGCATGCGGATAGCACGCTGTTCTGGGTCACTCGTAGGCAGCTTCGGAGTTATGGTGAGGCTCTCCAGTGCGAAATGATGCTTCAGTTGCTCGTCCATGTTGGCGTCCACGTCGACCAGGTGATTCACGTAGTGAACGCGCTGTCCCAGTGCGCGCGTATGCGCGCCATGCAGCACCCAGCCCAGTGGTGTGAGAGAGGCGACAGGTTGATTGCGCCGACCCCTCCTCACCTCAGTGGCGAGCAGCAGGTGCCAGTTGTCTTGACCGATGAGCAGCCTTGGTGCGGCGTCGCTTGTAGTGAGCTGCGCCGCGATGTCCGCTATGTGTCGGCAACCGGCTAAGTCCTTGTTCGTCACCCGCTGCGCCGACAGTTGCAGGCCTTCGAGTGTGTGCGCCTGTATCTTGCATCTTCCGGTCGCCCCATGTAGGGTGAGAGCGACACGCCTTGACTTGGCTGCATCCACTTCTGTGTTCGCGATGGCCTCGATGTGGAGAGGATCGACCGGCCCTCGGGCGCCGGTCAGTTTGGCGATCTCGGCGTCGATGAGCGTGACCGTCGATCCGTCGTCCAGTAGCGCGTGTGTGTCTATGTCGCCTTTAGGCCCGGATATGCGCACCGGCACTATCTTAAGATAGGCCTGCGTCTGCCGGGGCGTCCATGTCGAGGCGACGATCTTGCTGCTGGCGGCTTCCATCTTGGCTTCCATCGGTTTTCTGTTGTTGTTGTGGAGCAGGGCGTGATGCAGTCGGCTGCACCCATCTATGTTGCAGATCTTCTCCCTGCAACTGTGTTTACGTGTTCTGTGACGTAAGCATCTGAAGCATAGCGACTTGTGTTTCGCTAATTCCCATCTTCTGTCATGTTCCGCTTCGGTGAACTGCTTGCAGCTCCAGGCGTAGTGGCCGCTCTTCTTGCAGACGGGGCAGTTGTCTTCTTTTTCAGTCTGCGCTTCCTCCGATGTCACGAATGTTTTCTGCGCTCTGCGGTGAGGTTGCGTAGGCCCCGCTGATTCTCGTATCTCTTCCGGCTGTGCGTAAGGCCCGCAGCGGTCGGCTTCGCGCTGTAAGAAGCGAGATAGTTTCAATAAATCGGCCTCTTCTAGTTTCTGTTCAGCGGCGAAGTCGAACCATCTATACCGCATCGCCGGCGTCAGCTTTTCAATAGTCGCTTTGGTGACCTCCGGGTTATAGAGGTAGTAGAGTTTTTCAAGTGCGCGAAGTGTAGCCACGATGTTTGCCACCTTTGTCGCGAAGACGTACAGGTCCCTCGGTGCATCAGACGGGCGCGGCAGGGCCCGCAGACGCTCCAGTTCAGCGAGGGCGATGGCATCAGGGCGACCGAAGCGTGTCTCGAGGGTCTTCATTATTTCTTCGGGCTTCGCACTGAAAATCAGCAGACTCTCTACGACTTCTTTTGCTCTTCCCCGTAGGCTGCGACGAAGCCGTGCGATGTTCTCCTGGTCGGTATTCAGGTTTGCTGTCTCATTGTAGGCGGTCGCAATCTTGATATGCGCCGTTGTATGACGGCAGCTCCGATAGATGACGCGGCGGCGCCATCTGTTGTCCAGCTTTGGCGGCGAGCGCGATCGCGGACGCCAGCTCCGCCAGGTTTATGGTTTGCGGTCGCTGGGGTCCGGCTGCGTCCTCTCCCGCCGGTGTAGCAGCAGGCATCGTTTTGATAGCAGGCGTCCGCGGCGGCGGCAGCGGCGGCGGCGCGTGCTCCGATTTTTCTCGCAACTCTTAATGTTGCTTGAAGACAGCCGTATCTCCCGGTGTGGGGCGGCGGGCGTCGCTCTTCTGTAGCGGCACCGTTATTCTGTCTTCTTCATTCTGCGTCGGCATGAACGGCTGTTCAGCCTCGGCCATCGTCTGGCTCTTGTCCAGCCAGTCCGTAACCCGTCGCGCTGTATCCCGCTTCGTAGTTACTGTTCCATCTTCTCCGCTCTCCGCATCGTTTTCTTCTTCAAGGGCGGCGACACGGGCGGCAGCAAGATCCACTTGGAGGCGCAATAGCTCTTGTTTCGCTTTGGCGAGCCGCGACCGACGAGACTTGGTCGATCGTCGGGCGGACCGAGGAGGCGCCCCTCTCTCGGCTTCCGGGTGGCAGGGGTCGCTGGGCGGGCCCCCTGCTTCATCTTGATGACACTCTCGTGTTGTTGTTTGAGTTGTACTTCCATGGTCCCATGTTCGCGTGCTCGTCGTGTCGTGGCTCGTAGTGATGCTGACCGGAGAGAGGTCCTGTCCTCTTGACGGACAGACCCCAGTGCGCGCCCCCTCCGAGGCTATAACTCCCGCGGGCGGCGGCCCATCAGGTGCGGAAGGCCCTCGGGGTGACACGCCAGCGGCGTGGACAGCATCTGCAGCAGCGGCGGCACGCGGCCCGGCCGCCGTGGCGGCGGCGGCGGCGGCGGCTGCGGCGACAGCAGTGACGACGGACGGCATCTCTGGCTGGACGGTGGAGGCGGCGATAAGCGAGCCCTCGGGCTGCTCAATCGCGGCTGACGGCGTGGCATCACACTCGCTGGGCGTAGCGCGTCCCGACGGACGACCCGACGTGGAGCGTGTAACCGGCATGTTGACCACTATTCCCAACCAGTAACCACTACCAAACCCAAGCCAATCCAAATAATCCCGACTCGGAAGGACCAAAATGTACCGCACCACACTGTCGAGACCTTTGCATAGAAACAAACGAACAGTGCGATGGGTACGTTCGGGGGCCGGCGACTGACTCGGGTGGATTACGTGGTTGGGAAATAATAGACAACGGGTTTATATAAAAGCGAACCCGCTGCCAATACTGCCAGTTACACGATATGTTGTTTCCCCAGTATGCGACGATTCGTTCAGGTCCCAGACTAGACGGCTACGCTGATCCAGGCTTCCACTCCTTCGCCAGCTAATTCTGGCAACTTGCCGACTCCTTCAGGTTCTTGCTGACTTCTTCAGGTTTCCTTGTTGCTGCTCGGAGTCTTCCAGATGAGTGCATGATGGCCTCTGTTATGGCCCTATATTTGTATTCAATATCTCACTCGCAATCCGTATACTAATGCCGCGCGCAAATCGTATCGCGTCCACCTATCGCGATGCGCGAAAAGTGTGCGAGCGAGACAACCTATCTTCCCCCCTGTACTGGCAATATTAGCAGAAAGTTATGTATTTATTGATAAAACTTAAACCTATTTACTATCCTACTATGTACAACTTATTCCTATTTACTTATTTCTACCTAACTTGCAATGAAACACTTATTATTCATGTTTTATTAGGGAAACTCACAACAATGTAAATAGAAAACTCATAATAACAAACATAATAGAATAGAAATCCCTTGGGTTTTACAAAGTTTATCACTATACACAACATAAAAACGGCTGATTCTTAACTAGTATTCTCCATAATACATAAGTTAACTAAACAATGAATCTAGCCCAAACTATAATCACTAGGCACATAAACAATATCTACTATGTGCGCAGAATTCAATACTTCACGATAATCAATTAACTCGTAATCTTGTTATCACTGTTATCATAGTCTAGCCTACGTAGGCTGTTCTGCACAGACAACATGGCCAAATGGGGGTTTATTGATGAAGCAGGAGTGTGACTGTGGTTGGTCACCTCAAACTATGTCTCATATGCTCGAGTGCCCATAGTGCCCAACCACCTGCACAATGGAAGACCTGTACATGGCGAATGCCGCTGCGCTAAAAGTCACTGAGTTCTGGGCGGGGTCCGTTTAAATTAAATTAGATCAATATATTATATTTGCCATTGACTCGAGAAGAAGAAGAAGAAGAAAGATTGTAAGGCCTCAAAATGTTTAGAATGGCCTCAATACGTGTCACCGTTTAGCGATAGTAAAATAAAAATGGCTTTTATTAATTTTTCATTCATTCATAGTCTCGTGCCAAAACTTAACATCTTTTCAGATACCACAACTTTTTTGTATGTATCACACGAGAACTAAGTATTTTTTACCGATCCGTTGCGGGTGGCACAACAGGCGTTTCATTAATTTTTTAACGTGTGGCGTACGAGACGAGAGGAGTGTCATTTTAATAATCGATAAAACTCCTTAAAATTAAGTTTCAGAAGGGTTTACCCCGAACAAAACTATTATTGTTTATCACGTAGAACCAGCTTGTAGTCTTCGTTTCTGGGTATTATTTAAATTTCAGAAAATTAGTTGTTAAGAGCCTATTCAAGTTTCGATATTTAATATTATTATTAATTTAAATAAACATATGATTAAAAAAATCAAAAATCCGACTGCAAAAAATTACCACCCAAATGGAAAAAACAAGCATGTTCGCAACGTTTTAAATCATTGCGGCGGGATCCAATATTAATCGATCATCAACAAAAATATTATGTCCCTAATTTGTCCCCGCCTGCAATGATTTCAAAAGTTGCGACCGAGCTTGTTTTTTCCTTTTGAGTGGTCATTTTGGCAGTCGGGTTTTTGTTAATAATAAGTTTTTATTTCAGACTTTTCAGTTGAATAACCAGTATTTATGGAATCGCTATTTCAAGCCCTTCATTATGATACCCCACTCAAATGGTTGGGTAGAAAAAGAATTTGGCACCAAAAATACACCATATTGTTTATTTTATTCAAATATACCCAGTGTCACTCTCACAGTAAACTCTCAAGCTAAAATCCATCGAGCCATCAGCCGTTGTCTGGATGTTCAGGTTCATAGTTGTGTACATGCCCTCGATTGTATCTACGTTTTCGTTTTATAAAGGCACGAAAGTCCACGTAGAGCTTCATGCGGATGAATACTAGTGTTAATCGCAATGTCAACGCAAAATTTGAGACAAACGTATGCAATGACAAGTCTGCACTGTTTTCATGGAGTGTCAGTTTATTTCGTTCTAATTTAATTCTTGAGACAAGAAAATAAAGTAGGTTTTCATATTGTATACATATTAATGCAGCAATAACTGAATATACATATGATTAATTTCAAGTGACAACAATATTTTGCATCTTTAGTTGATTACCTAAGAATGTTCGTGCAGTATTACATATTTAAGAGTTCAGTAATGTGTGTATATTTGTAACCATTTGTTATATTTGTAAGCATTTGTGTGAGTCCAATTTTGTGCATTTTCTTATGATAACTTATTTTCTTTGACAATACTTGTATATATATCTTTGCCCTTGACTGTAGATACGTATTATTAAAAAGAACTTTGTGAAAAATACACACAACAACATGGTCTAGGGATATATAAAACTTTTTTAAATAATTTAAAAAGTACTGGCCTTACAAAAAAACTATTAATGACAGATTAAAAAACATTATTTGGTTCCTTTTTTAAATTCAAAAGGTTTTGTTTAAAGATGAAATTCGCATTCATTGAATTTTTTCCAAAGAAGTAAATATTCACGAACTTCTTACTTGATTAAAACTCCATAAATTTCTATAAATCTTTGTCAAACGCATCTCCGGTGTTCATTTAATCATTCCACGTAGATACTTGACCAGGAACGAAATGTTAACAGCAGTGGGCATGATTCAAGCTGGCGCTACCCAAATTGCGGTTTCTGAAGCCATGAGGACCAGTCAGAGCGTTATATCCAAGCTTTGGTCACGTTATCGTGTCACGGTGGAAGTGGTGGAACGGCACCGAGGAGCTCAACGCATTACAACACATGTACAGGACCGATTCATAGTAAATGCTGTACGAAGTCAACCAAATGTAACGGCGATGCAATTGGTTCAAAGGCTACAGAGAGAGTATGGTTGGCTGGTAAGCGGTCAAACTTTGAGAAGACTACTGCATGAAGTCAACCTACGCGCTCGTAGGCCACTTCGGGTACCAGCGCTAAGGAGAGGCAATCGAGGAAGAAGATTACAATGGATTGCACACGAAAACTGGAACCATTCTCAATGGTCACTTGTGCTTTTCCCTGATGAATCCAGGTATGGATTTCATCCTGATTCGCGAAGAGTACGCGTTTGGAGAGAACCTGGACGTTGGAATTGACTGCAGCACCCACAACAAGTTCATGCATATCAAGGTGGCACGATAATGGTTTGGACAGGAATTCGTCTCGGCGGTAGAACGGACCTCGTTTGGATACAAGGCAATATGACTGCTCTAAAATACCGAGTGGGGTGCTAGAGCATGTAATCTTGCCCCACAGACTGCAAATGGGACAACATTTCCAGCTAATGCACGACAATGCCCGTCCACATACGGCGCGTATCGTTACAACAGCATGATATCCAAGCTTTAGGCTGGCCTGCACAATCCCCTGACTTAAATCCTATTGAGCATGCCTGGGATATGCTTCAGAGAAGGGCTCTTAGGAATGTCCTTGAAGATATTGTGCATGAAAACCAGCTTTTCTTGCATCTTAGCAGGACTTGGGACAGGTGTCCACAACAGGATATTGACACCCTTGTTTTGAGTCTGTTGAACCGCTGTAGATGTTTCAGGAGAGTCTTAGGTGGATCCACGGATTACTAATTTTAAGTTTTCATCAATTTTTATGAAACAAATAGTTATATAAAACGAGAAAACATACAGACTAAATTCACTTTAAGACACGGAAATAGATTAAACCTACCAACCTCTCGACTAGGAATGCATGCCTCCAGCTCCTTGGTCATGTCAATTAAAATATACAATAAATTACCAATTTCCATTAAAAACGAAACCAAACTAAATATTTTCATTAAAAAACAAAAAGTTGTTCCTCATACAAAAAAGTTACTACAGCATCAAAGAATTTATGAGCGAAAAGATCAAACGTATTTCTTTACATCGTAATTAATATACTCGTCGTAGGACTGTTTCGCATCAACTCTTCCTCTCTCCTAAAAACAAACTAAACTGTGCTGTGCCCGACAGGGTCCATAATTTGATCACTGTTAATAATGTACCACATGTAGAACATTATGGAATGCAATAAATAATTGACAATTGAGAATTGTTTTGTTTAGGTTTTGATGTTTCAAAAATAAAGTTAAGATTGAAATTTTGTCTGAGTTTTTCTTCTTCTTCTAAGTTTTTTTTCAATTTAACTTGATCTAAAAGTTTATTTATCAGATTAGATAGGCTATTAGACAAGGTTTATTTTAATGTGTAGGTGTCTTTACAAAAAGTTAATAGAATTTTAGTTATTTAGGTTTAATTGAAATATCCCTAGACCATGTTGATGTGTGTATATTTCACCTGTGAGTATTTTATATCTGTTAACTGGAAACCCCATTAATACCATGCAGTAGAATCACCTAGCTAAAAGTCTTACTTAGGATACAGATCGCGTCATTAGATTGGTTGATGGATAGATTATAAACCAATCACGTGAAAGGACGTTTATACGACCCAATAGGTTTCAATTATGAGATGTCAATTTAATTACCGTCAAGAGTCCATTATGAACCATAATATACTCTTTGCGGACGTTGGCAAACTGGGGTCATTCATTTGACCCCAGTTTGCTAACGTATTTATTTATAAATATCCTCAATCCTTTGCTTTTAAAACTGTTAAATATTTAAATAAGGTATAAAATACAAATACCTCGAAATGGTTTTCGATTTAAGACATGTTTGATTTTTGTTCCCATACCCAATTTAAAAAGTATTTTAATTTCATTAATTACCTTCGAAAGCAGCTATTATTGACTTTTTCAAAGATATAAATGTGCACTAAAGTGCTCTCCGATGGCTGAATTCTACTGTCCAATGACTAAACGTTCGTGAACTTTCGCTGCTTAAGTGACCAATGACTGGAAGTTTACCCAATTTCGCTGAATTTGAACTAAGCAATAATTATTCTCTGTTTTATGTTCTGCGCCTTGTTCTTTTATAATTATACATATCTACTACAATTTTTACGATGAATTTAAAGGTTTCCTCACACTTATTCAGTAAACACGTTTTTTCATTTAACCGAGCAATTAATTGGCGACTACCTAATATACTTGTCTTACTAATACTTATTATAAATTTTCAAATTCATTTATTTCATTCAAAATGTATCTATTTGACATTGGAGGGAATCAGTAATTTGACATTACTAATAAATTATGTATATTTTCTACTAAATTCTATTCGTTATTGTATGTTTCATTTGTTATCTTTTGTTTTTTGTTTAGAATAATTACGCCTAGATCCTTCTAGGTGTAATTATTCCTACTTTATTTATTCCTAATTAATTTTTTTATAATTAGGTATAGATATCATATATTTTTGAGCATAAACATTATTTAAGTGTGTGGCGAAATCCTCGTTGCAGGCCAGCAATACAGGAGCCGGAGCACCGGGATTCGTCACACAATATTTAGGAGTAGATGTAGTTGTGGAATAGTTGATAAAAGATCTGCCAATCCAGTGACTTGTTTATTGAATAGTGTAAAAGTATAGGTAGGAAAGAAGAACTGTAACAAAATAACAATAAATGAATACAAAAAGTCCTAGGTAATAGCTTATCTAATAGTAATAGGTAAGTAAAATCTGGTAAAATACTAAAAACTAATCTGGTAAAATGCTCGCAAGCTCTGTTCAGATTTTGGTAGGACTGACTCAAAATGCTGAACAGCGAACGTGGACGTCAATTAAATTTTGAAAGGACAGGTACAGTATACTATTGATGGCCAGTAAGTCACCTTAGAATAAATCACTTTATTGTGACTTCACATTAGAATAAATTTGTTGATTGTGAAAAAATATTCATATTATTAGTATATTTACAACTTGTAACTGAACACGCTAGATAATGACCATCAAAAAATCTACAAAAAAATAAATAAATAAATATCCCTGGACATTATTCCACACAGCGCCATCTAGCCCCAAAGTAAGCTAATTAAAGCTTGTGTTATGGGATACTAGACAACGGATAAACATACTTAAATACATTTTCTTTTGTAAATACATACTTATTATACATAGGAGACACCCAGACCAGTACAAACAGACATGTTCATGCACACAAATGTTTGTACTGTGCGGGGATCGAACCCGCGACCTCTGGTGTAGTAGCCAATTTCTTAACCATTACACCAAGTCGGTCGTACAAAAGTTCAGAAATGACTTAAATCTCCCCACTTTTTGAGGAAAATGCTGGCGACTTGCAACATTATTTGGTAACTTCTACCAGGGGGCCTAGCCAAGAACAACGCGCCACGACGATTTCTACAATAGAAATCGTTCAAATGTATGGGGATGACATAAGCGGTCGTTGGCTCAAAAACGAAACTTATGATTCGTAGCCAAAATTCAAAAACTGACGTCTCCTGCGTTTTCACCAAACTTTGTCGAAAGATGGACGACCGGTCTTTTGGATTCCTATACAAAATGACATAAATCCTTAGCCAAGAGCAACTTTTGGCGTTTCGAGCAGTCGACAGTTTAGCGTCAACCTCGGGGTTGTAGTAAGCGACGAATTCAAAATGGCGGTTTGCTAAACAGCTGATGGCAGGGTTACGTTTTAGCGGCCCTTTTGAGTGGTAAATCTTTGTCGTTCGAACAGTTTAGTAATTTTGTCCGTCAAAGTGTAGTGGTAGTCAGTCTTGGAAAAAAACTATAAATTAATTGATACAATTTAGGGTGAATAGTTTAATTTAAGCCACCAACAATGGAACAATCAGGCTGCCGAAGCCTGAACCATGAACCAAGAACGTTTTCGTGCCTGTGAGAGTGAAACTATCAATGAAATTCTGGTTTGTTTATATAAAGCAAATGACCGTCTTATCAAAGTTATATGTGAAGCATTGTCGTGCCACGCATTACGTGCACAAACCATAATTTAAGAGGATCTAAGGTAATTGAGGCAAAATCATTTATGTGAGTACCTTACCTGAGCATTTTGTCTAACAAATTGTAATAGGTAACAAAAGCATGCATCAAATTGATTTAATACTATATTAATGTAATACATTCACTCTGTTGAGTCAAATAGTAGTCAATAGTCGAAATTACAATGAAAATTACTGTTGTGTTACTTAAACACTTAGTTTTTTGAACTTCTCTACTTATGGATAGGGGGGCCCACAGCCGTGGATTGCTTAGGGCATTAAGTAGTCTTAATTCGGCACTGTATATCAGTTACCTTTTACCAATAAAATACCGATAAAAGGTAACTGATATACTCGTACAGTGCCGAATTAAGAATACTTAATGCCCTAAGCAATCCACGGCTGTGGGCCCCCCTATCCATAAGTAGAGAAGTTAAATTATTTTTGTATTAGTTAAACGTCAACTTAGGTATTCATTTCATAATTATAACAATATTGAGATAATAATAATAAATTATGTACGAATAATTACAATAATATTTGACGCTGGAGGTCGTGGGTTCGATCCCCACCCACGACAAACATTTATGTGACGAACATTTGTGTTTGTTGTGTGTCTGGGTGTTATTATCTATTTAAGTATTTATTTAAAAATATTTAAGTATGTTTATCAGTCTCTGACACCCATAATACAAGCTAAGTTGTGGTATTCGTGGCAATGCTCTGGATTTGATATCATCTTATCTACGCAATAGAAGCCAACGTACTGAACTCACTTAAGTTTGCGTGTCTAGCAAGGCAGAAAAAACATTTACATCTAAAAGTAAACAAATCGAGTTTGGAGTGCCACAGGGCAGTGTGTTGGGTCCATTGTTATTTATAATTTATATTAATGACATTATTAAGGCTACCAAGCATCCTATGGTATTGTTTGCGGACGATAGCACTGTATTTATACAATCAGACGTTGACAACTATGGTAATTTTGAAGATGACATTAGGAATACAATAAGGGATATCATTCAATGGCTGGAATCGAATAATTTAAAAATTTACTTGGGGAAAACTAATTTAATATATTTTACCCAATGACGAGCAAGTCCTAATTTTAAGATAGACTACAGGGGCAGCTTATTAAATATAAAATATAAAATATGCGCCAGACAACACACCTCTTGTCATGGTCTCGAAGTAGGGATAATTATCCCTGTATTACGAGGTACCAGACAAGGAATTAAGCCAGGGGCGTCTCCCAGCACACCCAGACCCAGGCCAATTTAGAAAATATCATTCCTGAATTGACCTGACCGGGGATCGAACCCGGGACACTACGGAATTTAAAGGTGAGAAACCGTGCTCCAGCGCACTACACCAATCATGTCGTCATAAATGACACTGAAGTTACTAAATTTCTCGGTATATTTATAGATCCCATTCAACAGAAATCTGTAAAAAACTGTACATATTCTCTCATGCACTTTACAAGCTAGCTAAGACAGCTGACCGAAATACAGTTTTAGCTGCATACCATGGTTTCGGTGCCTCAAATTTACGCTATGGTGTGATATTTTGGGGTAACTCGACATACAGGGAGTTGCTAATTAGACCCCAAAAACGTTGCATTAGAGCTATTTGCGGTCTGAAGCCTACAGAAAGCTGTCGACCATATTTTAAAACTTCAAAATTGTTAACATTGCCTTCTTTGTATATTTTAGAATTGTGTATTTTCGTTAAGCTGAATCCTCATTTATTTGAAAAAAAAATTCATGTAACTACCTAATCTTCGACCAAGAAATTCCAAACTTCGTACCAAACCTTGTAAAACTGCATTAATGCGAAAAAGTATACTCACAATGGCCCATAAAGTGTTCAATAAACTTCCTGAACCACTGATATACTACAATGTTAATAGATTTAAATGTGTACTGTCGAGATTGTTAGTGGAGAAATGTTATTATGATTTGAATGACTACCTACTGTAAGGACATTAATTTTGAAATAAAGACATTTAATTTATTGTTATTTTTTGTGATTTGTTTAAGAATAATCCTGTATTGACACTATTTGTAATTAAGTGAACATTAATTTGACCTAATTGCTTATTTTGAATCATTAATGTCATTTTTTAAATTTATTATTATCATTTTAATTTGTAATTCTAATCCCATGTAAAAAAGACTATTAATTTCAATTGTGTTATGTACGAGTATTTCGTATGCCGCAGAAGGCGCATCATGGAGTTCTTTTTTAATGTTTTATCTAGTCAGCTTGTACCACCTAAGCTTTGATGTCGAATAAATTGATTCTGCTTAGTTTGGGGTCATATGATCTTGGTGAGAATTGTCCCAGATATTTATTTATTCATACTCAATAAGTAAGACACTAATCAATGTGATAAGTCAGTGTTTAGCTAAATAACGACTAAGGCCGTCCGCTGCGTTAAGCGGGCGTCAGTCGCGGGTGTCCGTCGCGGGGACCCGCGCCCTGCTCCGTCGCGGACAAATTTAACCCATCGCGGGCGCCTGCGACGGACTCCCGCCTCTCGCGGCGCCGCCAGTAAAATTTAGATCGCGCCTAAGATCTCGGTAAATGAGCGTTTGTTAAGGGTCAATCGGAAACGTCGCCCTTAAGTATGATTTTTGTAATTAATTTATTAAATTGTAATAAAAGTATCAAGTTTCCTCTGTTATGTTTTGCATATTAAATCACTACTAGGCTTCGCCCGCGTTATCGTTATATATCAAGGCCAAATCACATAAAACCTTTATACATTTTAGCCTATGTGTTATTCTAATATATAGGTAAGATGTATTACGGACTGCAAAGTTTCATTTAAATCCGTTGAGCAGTTTCTGCATGAAGTCTACTTTTAGGCTTAGCAAGTCGTTAGTTAGCAAGGCACAGACTTTTCACATGAATTATTATCGAAATTATTAATTAGCGATTACATGAGTTAAGGTTTAAATAAGACACAAATAATTAATTTAATTATTTGTAATTAAATTAAAAATAAAAAGAAAGAAGGAACTGATATAGATAGATACAGCTGTTCAAAGTGTAAGATGAGTCTAAGTTTCAGCTGAGCATGCTCTATAGATCTCGGCCTTTTCGGGTCTCTAGTCTCTACCCACACTAGCGTTCTTTGAGCATCGGCGTCTTGGCGGCGACCCAAGCATACCTTCGCGGGCGCCGGGAAGACGCAACGCCCAAAAAACACTAGGGTGGGTGACCCAACGGCAAGACGCCGACTCTAAAAGAACGTTCATAGGTATATACTCTCTGACGAGATAGGTATGCCTCCAACAATGCTTCCAGATGAATCTACTGAAGATCAGAACAGACCTGAATTAAGAAAACATAAAATACCTATGGAGCCACCTAACTCGACAAGTAACTTGGACAAGCGTACCCGGAATGTAGATGATGTTGACTCGTCAGCATCCCAGCAAACTGTCTACACTCATCCAAGCTTTTTAGAGTCGCGGACATATAGTGAAATTGACAGCGGTCCATTTATTGTTTATGTTATTCGCATCGAGCCTGACCCTGCTGCCGGTACTGCCATTCGAATCAAATTGTTCAAATGTTACAGAAGAATCATGCGAAGGGCATTGTGAGGGATGGAGTGAAAAGCGTTGGTAGAAATAGAATCGAAATAGAGTTTCATTCAGCTTCAGATGCTAATGACTTTGCCCTGTCTGACTTCTTGACCTCCAACAAATACAACGCATCCATTCCCACCTATAACATCACCCGTATGGGCCTAGTTCGAGGTGTTCCAGTTGACTGGACCCTGGATGAGTTCATAGAATCCTGGGATATTCCTGATGGCTGCGGCAAAGTATTAAAAGCTAGGAGACTTAACCGCAAAACGATTGTTAACGGAAATCCTTGTTGGTCCCCGACTCAAACAGTGGTTTTAACTTTCGAAGGTCAGAAGTTGCCAGAGAGGATATACTCATACCGCACATCTCTCATAGTAAACCTTCACTTATTGCCAACTATCCAGTGCCATAACTGGTGCCGTTTTGGCCATGTCACACCGCAATGTAGGTCCAAGCCCAGGTGCTACCGTTGTGCACAAGAGCATGCAGGGGACAACTGCCAAGTTCATGAAGAGCAGGCAACTTGCCTCCTTTGCTCCGGTTGTCATTTTGCCACCAACATCAGTTGTCAAGAACATCAGAGACAAAAAACTATAAAAATGCTGATGTCACAAGAAAATATCTCGTACCAGGAAGACTCTGCACGTACACCTAATGTAAGACGACCATACAATGACGCTGCCAGGGCCATCCCTCCCACCCCACCCCGAACTCCCTCACGTCCCATCCCTAATTATGTGGAGCATACATCGCCTAACAAGACTTCCTATCGTAAAACGACAATAACAAGACAAGGGCCTCATGCCCCCCTCAACAAAGGTTACTACAGACAAGCTCATCACAACATAACAGCTAGCCCTACATCATCGGTAGGTAATGGCTGTGCCATTCCAAACCAGTACACTCCATCCGACAATGACAACTTTATTGAAAGCATGATAACTATGCTTATGTCAATAATTAGTCGCTTCAACGACGCTGTACCGCCCAACGTTGCATATAAACTAATCCAGATGGTTAACTTGCTTCCGCCAGAAACCCGCAACCTTTATAATGGCGACGGAGACTTATCAGTTTCTATAATGGAACTGTAGAAGTATCCGCTCAAAGAAAACTGATTTGGCATACCTATTAAACAAATACTCCATCGCTGTCGCTGCCATCTCTGAAACTGCTTGTCAGGGTATGCTTGTTTCAGAGATGACAGAGACGATCGCGGTGCAGGCAGTTTACTGCTCATTAAGAGACCCAACATATACTCAATACTTCCTGTCCCTGCGCACAGTCCGGATTTCCATATTGTAGCAGCAAGAGTGTTGAGTGCATCTATTGTTTCTATTTATATACCCCCTGATCCCAGTCCCTCCCTAATCCCCGAACTACGCTCTATCTTTTCTTCCTTCCCACCCCCGCTCCTTATACTCGGGGATTTCAACACCCACCATGTCTCCTGGGGTTCCCACAAATGCGACTCATTTTCTTACTTGCTCATAGATCTATTTGAAGAATTGGATCTATGCGTAATTAATGATGGATCACCTACCAGACGCGTATATCCCAACCAAAACCAACAATCAGCGGTGGATCTTTCTATATGTTCCCCTATTCTTTCTTCTCTTTGTATTTGGAGAATTTTATCTCAGTCCCAATCCAGTGATCACTTCCCAATTATTATAAGCAAACCCAACTCCTCAGTACCCTTCGCCTCTTACCCTCCTATTAGGATATATAGGACCCAGCACGCGGACTGGAACAAATTCTCGGCAGAAGTAGACCTGTAACGCAAGTAAAAGAACGCTAGCAAAAAAGAAAAAGAAGGGTTGGATCAAATTTTGTGAAGACCTTTCTCCTAGAGCCCCATCCTCAAAAGTCTGGACAAACATCAGACGCTTCCGCTGTTTAATGTCTAGCTTATCCCCTTCTTCGAATGACCCATCTATTTGGCTGAATGACTTTGCAGATAAATTATCCCCTCCTTCCGCTCCTAATGAAAATTGCTTACCCTCCCATACTCAAGTTCTTCTAATGAAAACAGATTTGACCAACCCTTCTCTTTATCTGAGCTAGAACTCGCTGTCAGAGGTCTTAGAGACTCTGCACCAGGTGAAGATGGCATCCCTTACTTCTTTCTTTCCCACCTGAGACCAATTGGTGAAGAATCCTACTTGGACCTACTCAACGCCATATTTGAGACAGGAAACGTTCCAGAGGCATGGAAGTCCCAAGTGATTATTCCTCTATTGAAACCAGGCAAAGACCCCACAAAAGCCGCCTCCTACAGACCCATAGCTTACTTTCCTCCACCCTTTGCAAAGTATTGGAACACATGATGAAAAATAGACTGGAATGTCTTGTATGGAAGAAGAAAATCTTGGCAAATACTCAATTTGGATTCCGCAAATCTAAAGGTACTACAGATAGTTTAGGAGTTTTAACTACAGATATTAGGGTTGCCTTCTCCAAAGGTCAGTACCTAGTAGGTGTATTCCTAGATATTACATCTGCTTATGACAATGTACAGCTTCCGGTGCTCAGAGAGAAGATGCTTTGCTTGAGTCTTCCTGAGAGGTTAGTTCACTGTGCAACAAACTTGTTAATGGGCAGAACAATCAAGATCCGAACAGCTGATCAATTATTAACACCTAGACATGTCGGGCAAGGCCTACCGCAAGGATCAGTCCTGAGTCCTATCTTGTACAATGTTTACACATACGATCTCGAACAATGCGTTTCATGCTTCTGTAACATTCTCCAATATGCCGACGACTTATGTCTATACTCAACAGGCAAATCCATCGAGGACATCAGTTATAGATTGAATTCGGCCTCACATTACCTAACAGATTGGCTAGCAGATCATGGGTTGTCACTATCGACAGCGAAAAGTAAGGTGTGGTATTTACAAGAAAACGTATCATACCAGATGCGGGAATTACATATTCCCTCTACCAATAAGGTTAAATTTCTTGGTGTTATTCTAGACTCTGGTTGAATACTGTCGAATACTGGACTCACAAGGACCCACCCAGAATTATTAAAAGCCAAAGAAAACTGGCTTCTTTGTCTGTCCCAATGACACAGTTTGAGGTAAACCCACTCTTTGAAACGGACTTTGATGCTTTAATCTTCAAACCCAACATCATCTTAAGTCTTGGTATTACCAAGAATGACCCCCAGGCTGCATTTAAGTTTCAAGAGGAGCTAGGTAGAGACTGGCAGGGATGGATCCATATCTACACATATGCCTCTAAGTTCACAGAAAATGGTTCAGTAGGTAGCGTAGTCTGGACCCCGAAGTTCCAAGTCCTATTGAACTTTAAGTCTCTTTCAGAGACCTCTACATTTACTGGAGAAGCAATTGCCATTTTAGAGGCACTTCTTTTTATTTCTTCCCATAAACTAAACCGTTCAGTAATTTTCTCCGATTCAAAGAGCTCTTTACAAGCAATTCTTAGTAACCCCTTTAAAAGTAAATTCATTTCCCCTGTAATTCTGAAAATTAAAAACTGCCTTTTCCAATGCCATCAGCAAAATCTGGAGGTAGTTTTGGTTTAGATACCAGGCCACAGTGGAATTACTGGTAACGAGCAAGTGGACATCTGGGCTAAAGAGGCTATAACTAATGGTACCATTAGAACAGATATCTATGCTATAGATATCTTACCTCAGGCTGCCAAAACCCTCACCAAGAGCTGGCAAAGTTTGTGGAACCAATCCCCCAGGTTTAAAGGTCGCCACTATTGGAACATCCAGCCACACATTCCCACCAAACCTTGGTTCTTCAAACTCAAGTCCGCCAATAAACTTCCAGTGTCGGTAGCGTGCCGGTTACGCCTCGGTCACGCTTGTACCCCTGTCTTTTTAAACAAAATACGAGAGAAGGTTACCCAATATGTGAATGCGGCTTGGATGAGGGTACTCCGGATCATATATTTTTTAATTGCCAAAGATTCCCCACCTCTCTATACGATACCCTTCCTCCTAAAATTCCTCGACCCCTCAACTTAAACTTCCTTCTAACTTCTGTCTCCTATTTAAAATATCTATGTAAATATATTGAAACTTATTCCATCCGTCTGTAAATAACCTCCCCTCTTTTTATTCCCATCGTCTCCCCTTAAAAATTGGTTAGTAGTGATTGATTGTGACGTCTCGTCTCTATGTTGCTTTTTTTTTAGATGGTGCTGGTAAAGAACTCAATTAACACTGAGCATAGACACAGAAGTCAGACACAACTATTTAAACCGGCCAACCGCTTCTGTGTCTCTTTATACATTATATTTGACGGAAGAAACGTAAACAATAGTCTTCCTGGCCAATCAATATAAAAGTTTTGATTCTACTTGACATTGAAATCAATCTACTAGAAAAGGAAGATTGTTGAGGCCACAACGAAAAAAACTCTACTCAAGTACAGATCAACGCTTTAGTATGATTCTAGAATACGGGCCTAAGTTAAAGTGTAACAACACTAATTTAGTTCAACAATGGACCATGATGAACAAATAAAAATAATCAATAATAAAGATAAATTCTAGATGCTTGAAAAGTGGCTGCCCATTCATATAAATTGAAGTCAAACTCAAACTCAAATATCTTTATTTAAATAGACTTAATCAGTAGGTACTTTTAAGTAGTCAAAAAAATTATTAAATATTAGACATAAATACTATACTAAATAATGTGAATATATAAATATACCTACAGTATACAAACATAATGCGACTCTACCACCGCGTCGGAGGAGTTGATACTTAGTGAGAAGACCCGGCGAGAAACTCAGTAGTTACTCTTTTGAACTTGTTGTGGTTTTAAAATGCGAGTTAGTAGAGTACAATTTGTTTATTGAGAAAAAAACTGCCTAAATTCTAACATTATTAGACAGAACAACCTAACAAGTAAAGCAAAGCTACATAATATAAAACAATAGGCTGTACCAAGTCATTTATAGACAGATCCATAAAATAATTAAAAAAATAAAAATTGTTAATAGTCATTAATAAACTTAAGTCCGATGTTTAATTAATAAGTATTTCAAGAGGTAAATGATCCCGCACTGAGCAGAGAGCTTTAATCCCAGGCTTTTTTATCTAAAAGAAGTTATTGGTAGTATAATACCCCTTTTTTAATAAAAAAGATTTGATGTAGTTTTTGAATCTGTGCAGCGGTAAAATACAAATTGCCTGAGAAACTTTGTTGTAGTAGTGTACACCAAGCCCCTTAAAGGATCCCAAAACTGTTTGTAATCTAAACAATGGAAGCGCAATTTTATTCTTATTCCTAGTATTTTTGGCGTGTACCTATATCGCGTAATTTGTGAAAAGACTGATATTCTTTTTCACCAAGACAGTACAGTTGTAATTACATTGGGAAGCCACTGTAAGAATCCCAATTTCCTTATAAAGCTCTCTGAGTGAGGCCCGTGCACGAAGATTATATTATATAGATCTGATCGCTCGCTTTTGCAGGATTGTTTGGATATCCGCCGCCTTACCCCAAAGTACAATTCCGTAAGACATTACACTGTGGAAATAGCTGAAATAAACAGAACGAGCAGTGTCAACATCTGTTAATAACCTTATTTTACTGACAGCAAATGCTGCCGAACTAAGTTTTTCCGAAAGGGCATTTATATGAGGGTTCCATTGCAATTTCGAGTCTAGTGTAACTCCAAGAAAAACAGTGGAGTCCACTAACTCCATAGCATTATTATCTATTTTCAAATCAATTTGGTTATCTTTAACATTAGGCAATTTAAAATTAATGCATTTAGTCTTTTTTGCATTGAGCTATAGATTATTGACCGAAACCATTGTAGTAGGTACGTTTATGAGCGCGTCATTTACGTCGTCAAAAAGGTTTTTATTTCTATCAAATAAAAAAAACAACATTACAAATATCTTAACGTAGAAAGGCAAAACATTCATATAAACTAGAAATAGGAAAGGAACAGAATAGATCCCTGTGGAACCCCCATTTTAACTTGTGATCCAGAAGATAAGACACCATTAACATCTACTTTTTGCGTTCTAGAGCTCAAATACGAAAAAATAAGATCCAACGCAGTATCCTTCACACCATAAAAACTAAGCTTACGTGTAAGAGTCACGTGATCAACGCAATCAAAAGCTTTGGATAAGTCACAGAAGACGCCAGGAGCGTTTTGTGAATTCTCCCAAGCCCGAAAAATATGTTTCAGGAGCGCAATACCAGCATCAGTAGTAGCACGGCCTCTAGTGAATCCGTAGGTATCGTTCACTGTGTAAAAGTCTGTTCTCACAAAAGTGGCTTAACAGTAGTTCTTGTATAATTTTTTCAAAGATCTTATAAGGCTGGAAGGATTGATATAGGCCTAAAGTTACCTGGGCCTTTTATGTTGCCTGATTTGAAAAGTGGTACAACTTTACTGTGTTTCATTAAGTCTGGAAACACTCCTTTATCAACGCAATCATTAAATATTAGGTACTTATGGCTAAGTAAGGCGCAATTACGTCTATTGCTTATATGGCTAACAATTTCAACTGATATACCCCAAAGATCAGTACCTATGATACATTATCTTTCAACAACTGTTTGCTCTGCTTCAACAGGTGAGGAATTTAATGCAGCCGTGTTGTCTAAAGGTGTGTTTTTAAAATAATGGTCAAAAGCTTCGGCAACGTTGGCTTCCGATTGAATAATTTCGTCGTTGATTTTAAGAGTAAATGTGGTAGGTATCGCGCTGTTTGGTTTTACCTGTTTCGGGATTTATGATGTTCCAAGTGGTTTTTATTGCTCAAAACAGGCCCGAACTAATTTCGCTGGATTGGCATGACAATACGGTCACACCAATTTTTATTTTAAGTACCTACGGTCTACTTTGATAGTTTTCTACATAAATAAAAACAAAATATCTGGGACAATGCACACCAAGTTCATCTGACCCTAAACTAAGCAGAGCTTGTACTATGCGCGTCAGAGACTGATAAATATTTATTTATTATACTTAAATATTTCTAAATTTAATTTATTCCTTGACATTTCTACAAAAATGCTTTTCCAATGAAGTTCTGTTCCAAGATTCGGGCCCCTGATGTAATGTGTTTAACATTTATGTATAGGTACTGTAACTGCGACAGGTTTACTGCCAAAAAAAATGCATAACTATAACATTGCCCGATAATTTAATAACAAATGAAAGTTTATTTATTTAGGGTAGTATAAACATATTGTTCACAATAAAAAGTATATGTGTATGTGTGAATTTTGGTAGACTTAATTACATATTACTTAAGAATGTAGGTATAATATGCTTTGAAATGACGGCCTTACTAAGGTGGATTTTTCATCATAAAGAAGCCTATTCTTAAATTACAGACATAAAAATAAAAGTAGGTCTTAATTTTTTCACTCTGTGTACTCACATAAGTTAGTTAAAATACATGCTAGTAGTTTTCAAAGTGCATAGAAATATTCAGGTATTTTACGATCATCAATATAGTGAACATCAAATTTGCAAAGTTCGTCAAGGCTAGTTTCTGTTGATGCATCAATATCAAGAAATTGGTCCTCCCAATAAATAATTCTTTCTAAAGATTGTTTCCAGTCTGACTTATGTAGTTTATTTATTATCTCAATAAGCTTTTCTTCTAACTCTTCAGGACTCATTTCTACAGAAATATCCTTGGCACACTTAGTGGTCATTTCTTTCCAAAATAATGATAAAGGAGATAATTTTTTACATCCATGAGGTAAACGCAACACTTCAAATCCAAGAGCTTTAATAAATTTGTCAAAATCGTAATTTGGCTCCGATTTTACACATTTGCTAATTATGTCATACAGTTCAGCTTTCCGCATAGAAGCACTGCAGGGAATATTATTCTTTGTCAACCAGTTTACCATTTCAGATTTCGAATGATATCTGGTTATATTCTCATCAATCAAGTTGCCATGTAAGAAATGATCATCAATGACAATTAAGCTTCCAGGTTTCATTATTTTTAAAGCTATTTCAGAGACCCATTTTAAGTAGGTTTCTTTACTTTTTTTGTTGGTGAATAGGTAGTTTTCTATTCCATTATCAGAAAACACATGGTAAAAGTAATAGCCATACAGCAAATTCGTGTCATTTTCAGTAGGACTCCTTTTATCGAAATTAGGTTTCTCAAATTTTAGTTCTTCATTTATTACCCGCTCATCAATGTAGTAGATACTTGCTTCCTTTCTTCTAAACTTTTTAATCTTTTTTAAATAATGAAACCGTTGAAATGATAATTTCATATCTTCTGCTAATACATAGCCTGTAGTAGTCTTCCTATAATCAAAACCCATTTGGGTTAGCTTATACCGAAAGTGAGCACCATTATGAACTTCAAAAGATTTTATTACTTTGAGATAAATATCCCTATATGTGGGAAACATGTGCTGGGAATAGAAAAATAATAATGCTTTAATTACAAGTATGCGTTCAACTAGATCATATGGTTCACTGTTAGATTCATAAGTATCTATAAAATCCTTTTCTAGCTTGTACAATTCTTCTTTTGGGTAACCAGTGTAGTAAGATGTTCTTTCTTCAACCTCTGCTAAGGGTGCATGTAAATTTTTTTTTCGAGATTCAGTTTCACATTTTTTCAAAACATTTCTTACTATGCTTTGAATTTGTAACTCAACTGCATATTGAAATTTGTTAACTTCTTTATCAACATCCATTATTCAGAACTATATTACCTGAAATGAAGCAAAGAAAGGTAACTGTAAGTACATTCACACTTGGAGTAACCATCAGCAGTGGACTTAACATAAAGATAAATAATAAACCTTACATGTGGTGCTGTAATCTCCCAACTGAGACCAAGATCTTTTCTTAAATCAGTTACTTCTTTAGATAATAAATTATATTTGTCTGAGGTAAACATCAACTTAAGTATTTGTTAGCAATAACTATAAAAATAGTCAGTAAGAGTAAAATAATTATATACTATGATAATAAGATAAGATAAGATAAATATATACTTTATTGTACAACTACAAAGAAAATAATTACAACAGTGCTTAAAAACGAATAAAAACTTAGTCTAGTACAATTTAGGTGGCCTTATCGCTAGGAAGCGATCTCTTCATGTCGATGTGACGACCGACTTGGTGTAATGGTTAAGAAGTTGGCTACTACACCAGAGGTCGCGGGTACGATCCCCGCACAGTACAAACATTGTGCATGAACATGTCTGTTTGTACTGGTCTGGGTGTCTCCTATGTATAATAAGTATGTATTTACAAAGGAAAATGTATTTAAGTATGTTTATCCGTTGTCTAGTATCCCATAACACAAGCTTTAATTAGCTTACTTTGGGGCTAGATGGCGCTGTGTGGAATAATGTCCAGGGATATTATTATTATTATTATTATGTCTGTGTAAAGTAACAACTATAGATCTCAGCCTAGCCAGGCTGTAGCTCATTTGATTGTAGACATGTAACACTCAAAAACTGAGTCCAGGCATCGGTGGTTATGTCACAACATATTATACCTTTTTTTTTTTTTTTTTTTTATGTAATAGGGAGCAAACGAGCTAGAAGGTCACCTGATGGAGAGTGATCACCTCCGCCCATGGACAACTGCAACACCAGAGGTGTCACCGATGCGTTGCTTGCCTTTTAGATGGTTGGGGCTACCGGGGCTCATGCTGACCTGAACGAAACACAGAGAGTAATCTCTGCTTCACGCTGGTATTTTGCAGGAGTGTGGTATTGCACCGGTTGAGCCAGCCCATTTATGAGCTCCAGTTAGACTGTAGCTAGGCTCTACCACATAAGCTTCTGCTTATTTAGCGCCACCCAGGGATCACGTGTAAGGCATCGAGGGCTAAACCTTACGGACGCAAGCAGATTAATCCCCAAATCCCTTGCTGTTGTTCTAGCTTAACCTTATTATAATTAACATACTGTCAGTGCTCAATGTCAAGTTCTTGTTGTAAGATCACAGAACAAAACATATTTTTTTCAGTGAAAGGGCCTAACAACATATTATTGAACTTGTTGAACACACAATAATTTGAAGTTGATTTTGTCAATGCAATTAGCATACTTTTTTGAATGGGCCAGTTCTCCGTGACACCCTGATTTAAACAAGCTGAAGTGGTTTGAGCTTGATTGCAGATGAGCACAATTGAGCAAACATTGGGCCCAGTAACTTCAGTTCATCCAGTTATTTATTTTGACTTACCGGTAAAAAATTGTTATGAACTTGACACGAACTCAATTTGCTCAAATAATTTTATTTATTTTTATAGAGATTTTACAGGGCCAGTTTTTTATTTGCTTTATAGTTGTTACATTAATTGGTAGCCAGATCGCCCAAGATCTTAGGCCTTGTTTGTACACTAATAATCCGTGGGTAGCCGTTACGAGCAATAAGATTTTTTTGTTTGCACTTTAATATCCGCCTTTAGTTAAGCCACTGATCTAGGACAATTTGTTTCAGTGTAGCATCATTTATTTTGTTTAAAGTAAACACACCTGAAGTAAAGAAGACACGAGCGACAAGCGACAGCTAGAGATGTGTAGGTCCGGATGGATACGGTACCTTGGATCCGTTTCCATTGTGTTTTAGCGTGTTGCATAACCAACTTCAGGTCGGACACGTATCCCCGGACCTGTAATCTGTTTCGCTTGTTGCCGAACGATAGAGCGGGATGGCTGTTTGGCCGGAGCTGTTTGACTTATAACCCAATTTTTTAAACTGTGCAGTCCGGCTTGTCAAAATCTTTGGGTTGGCAGCATTGAATTTCACCCGCCCGCTAACTTCCTCATCACTCCGCTGACGCACTGTCGGTGGTGAGAAAGTTAGCGGGCGGGTAACTTTTCAATGCTGCCAACCCAACGATTTTGACAAGCTGGACGGCACACTTTCAAAAATTGGGTTATACTTGCGGGTTTCGCGCGCTTTTGTACATTTTGTTGTGTGTGTCATTAATTAATTCAAGGATTCAATTGAAAGTTTTAATAGTTTAAAACACTGAATTATTGTGTATTTATTACAGTGCGTGCTGTGATATTGTTTTTTTTTTCACAAATTATATTTCTCGCACATAATTTAAAATAATAGTCTTTATTTGTCACTTATTTCTTGAGTATTTCTTTTTTATGACTAATTCATAGTATGTTTTTAATTCTTAATTAAACGAAAAAATATCATTTCTTTTATTTTTATTTATTATATTAAAAAATACAGAACAATATTTTGATTTAACTTTTACATCAAACAAATTGTTTGTATTAATCGCAAACATGAAGTCCTTGAAGCAGCGGAACTGTTTCGTGTTCAATTGGGTCAGCGGCTGGGCACTTTCGGTATGACCCATAGTTCCATACAGGTCCGACGGACATGAAACCTGGATCCGTTTCCGCAGAGCTGGATTTGCTTCAGGATCCGACTCCGATAAAACCGCGGACCTACCCATCTCTAGCGACAGCGCGCAGGGTTGCCTGACATGACTTTCTTTTTTTTTTTGCTTTGTTTGTTTGTGTTGTGGGTGGGTGGAGTGGAATTAATTAATTAATTTATTTATTCACAATGTAAACTTACAGCTAGGGAATCTATGGTGCACACGGTTTATGTATTTGCAAAATGGCCAATGACTGTGACTGGTGAATTTTCTTCTGCGTTTACCCTAAAACGTACGTTCCTACCTTAGCGCACAAAATAAAGAGTTTACAGAAGGACCGGACCGCTCTCGCCTTTTTCTATCAACTTGCCTGATCGCCTAGGGTTGCTAGGTTGCTACTCGCTACTATGATCGCCAGATAAGTGCGATTTGACAGATACCGCCTAAAATAAAATACCTCAAGTGAAAAATTGCACCTAGTTCGACAAAAACAAAAATATACAAAAGGGGTCCAGTTAGATTAAAAGGAGTTGAGATGGGTGAATACTTATAAAAGTATTATATTATAAGAATTCATTTACCGGAGTCCAGGTGCAACTTGCTAGCCTAATGGCTTGATCACACAGTCTTACCTACCTACCTACCCAGTAGGCTGCAGATAACACCATGTGCCACCGCTTCGGCGTCACCTGTCGGCGGCGCGGCTGCGGATGCAGCAGCCCGCGCGTGACAATAAAATAATATACCAAAAATACTGGTGTTTTACCAATGCATGATAAGATAAGTTACGGAAAAAGTAAATGCCCATTTGTACTGGATTTGAATGTGTTACGAAATTTAATGGTTTACCTACCTATTTACTTATAATACTCGTACATAAGTAGTACTACTAACTTGCAAACTTTATCTGAGTTTTACTTATTTTTAAACATCATTTGGTAACTTAAAAAACGTATAATCACAATTTCGTGTGGTGTTCATACAGCCAAATACACTGCAACAGAAATATCTGCGCGAAAACATTTTTGACCATTGAACTATAATGTAAGTATCTGACGACGTACAAATAATATCTCAATGTTTATGACAGTGCGACTGACCGCGACGCTGAAACTCCCTGACTTCGCCTGTAAACTCACGTCTCTGTGTGCGTGTGTCAAAATGCCGTGTTGTTCTAAGCGGGCTATCTGTCAGAGCGCCGCGCATGTATAATTTGTGCTTAGAGCATTCAGGACCCTGACTCCCGAACCAAATTTCGCCGGATTGGCATTACATTACTAACTAAAATCTTTTGAAGTTCATAATGGTGCTCACTTTCGGTATAAGCTAACCCAAATGGGTTTTGATTAAAAGGAAGACTACTACAGGCTATGTATTAGCAGAAGATATGAAATTATCATTTCAACGGTTTCATTATTTAAAAAAGATTAAAAAGTTTAGAAGAAAGGAAGCAAGTATCTACTACATTGATGAGCGGGTAATAAATGAAGAACTAAAATTTGAGAAACCTAATTTCGATAAAATGAGTCCTACCGAAAATGCCACAAATTTGCTGTATGGCTATTACTTTTACCATGTGTTTTCTGATAATGGAATAGAAAACTACCTATTCACCAACAAAAAAAGTAAAGAAACCTACATAAAATGGGTCTCTGAAATAGCTTTAAAAATAATGAAACCTGGAAGCTTAATTGTCATTGATGATCATTTCTTACATGGCAACTTGATTGATGAGAATATAACCAGATATCATTCGAAATCTGAAATGGTAAACTGGTTGACAAATAATAATATTCCCTGCAGTGCTGAAAGGAAAACCATGCGGAAAGCTGAACTGTATGACATAATTAGCAAATGTGTAAAATCGGAGCCAAATTACGATTTTGACAAATTTATTAAAGCTCTTGGATTTGAAGTGTTGCGTTTACCTCATGGATGTAAAAAAATATCTCCTTTATCATTATTTTGGAAAGAAATGACCACTAAGTGTGCCAAGGATATTTCTGTAGAAATGAGTCCTGAAGAGTTAGAAGAAAAGCTTATTGAGATAATAAATAAACTACATAAGTCAGACTGGAAACAATCTTTAGAAATAATTATTTATTGGGAGGACCAATTTCTTGATATTGATGCATTAACAGAAACTAGCCTTGACGAACTTTGCAAATTTGATGTTCACTATAATGAAGATCGTAAAATACCTGAACATTTCTATGCACTTTGAAAACTACTAGCATGTATTTTAACTAACTTATGTGAGTACACAGAGTGAAAAAATTAAGACCTACTTTTATTTTTATGTCTGTAATTTAAGAATAGGCTTCTTTACAATGAAAAATCCACCTTAGTAAGGCCGTCATTTCAAAGTATATATAAATAAACGTCACGCGAACTTGAGCAAATATGAGCAAAAAAGTCTGCCACTTACGGCGGGGGAAAGATAACGTGTGCGCGTCAGAGTCAACACAGATGCATTTTCGGAGACGTCGCTACACACGCACACTAAGAAAATATTTAACACTAGCTTTCCGCCCGCGGCTTCGCACGCGTGGACTTCACTTTTATGACAGGGATTTTTCCGACATACGATACTTGTTACTCACAAAAGCCTGTCTTAGTTAGGATCTACAAAATTATTTATTTTCAATGAACACAATTTTACATTCAAGTGGTTTTACATTCAAGAAACTTAAAAGTAGGTAAAACATGGTTTATTGTGGAGTTAATATTTGGCTGTGGCACTAGACACACTTAGTCTGTGTCGCAGGCACCGGCAAGAGTTACCAATACCTACACATGGCCTCTGCACTCTCGGCAGTCGGCATTAGGTTGCAGAAACATTGTGATCCTATTGGTTAAACCCCAATGCAAAATTTTAAACTCCTAGCACTTGTAGTTTCTGAAATTTTGTGATGAGTGACCTTTAACTTTTAAATATCTTAATAATTTTGCGTGCGTATATTCACGATATATCAGAATCGAATAATCCAATGTGTTGTGAAGGACAAAGTTTATCTCTGTAAAATTATTTTGATGATGAAATAACTTCTAATCTTAGGAATTGATATGCTTGTGTCTTAGAATAATTACTTAAGAAACCAAGTCCGCGCGCCCATTATAAAGCCAAATGGCTCCAAACGGACCGCTTTGCAGTGGTTAAATAAACAGCTCTGCAATGTTCATTGTCAACGCGCGCCGCACGTAAGCAAGCAATAGTCAAGCATGTGTGGATCGGATTAGTGCTTCATTTTTGACGGGGCGGTTGTATGAAGAATATCCTTATAAACGTTATTATTCTAAGGCTTGTGCAGTAATAATGCTCAAAATCTACCTTTTATTTAAATTTTTTAACACATGTAACCAAAGAATTTGTTTATTTTATTTAAGAAATAACACCTCAAAGCTACTTATTTATAAAAGATAGATAGATCTATGTATTTTGCAGACTTTTTTATGAATCTACTAAAAACCAATATTTTTGTAGTAAATTTTATGCATGTATAATCAACAGTGGGGCAGGCGCACGCACGAAAAAAATTACAGTGGCGCTTTTTTCCGGATTACCTAATAAGTTTTAATTTATTTGGCTAAAAACTAATCATTTCAGAACAAATATATGCCCATAGCAATCACGGATAATGTAGCTTTTCAACAGTGAAATAATTTTTGCAATCGGTTCGGTTGTTTCGGAGATTACCTGTCCCAAATCACAAATTCATTCACAATCACGAATGAAAATCACATATTTTCCTAATTTGAATTTGGAATTATCTTCTTTAAAATTTAAACTTTTAATAATACCAAAACCAACCAGATACAAATAGTATAGCCAAAGAGATTTTATTACAAGTTAATACATACAATATGCGAAAAAACTTTTTCACCAACATAATACAAACTCACAAACGCTTACCTCTATAAAATATCTGGGGGCCTAGCCAAGAGCAACGCGCCACGACGATTTCTACAATAGAAATCGTTCAAATGTATGGGGATGACATAAGCGGTCGTTGGCTCAAAAACGAAACTTATGATTCGTAGCCAAAATGCAAAAACTGACGTCTCCTGCGTTTCTACCAAACTTTGTCGAAAGATGGACGACCGGTCTTTTGAATTCCTATACAAAATGACATAAATCCGTAGCCAAGAGCAACTTTTGGCGTTTCGAGCAGTCGACCGTTTAGCGTCAACCTCGGGGTTGTACGGTTTGCTAAACAGCTGATGGCAGGGTTACGTTTTAGCGGCACTTTTGAGTGGGAAATCTTTGTCCTTCGAACAATTTAGTAATTTTGTCCGTCAAAGTGTAGTGATAGTCAGTCTTGGAAAAAACTATAAATTAATTGATACAATTTAGGGTGAATAGTTTAATTTAAGCCACCAACAATGAAACAATCAGGCTGCCGAAGCCTGAACCAAGAACGTTTTCGTGCCTGTGAGAGTGAAACTATCTAATATCTTAAGTCTTAAGTGAAGCGTTGTCGTGCATTACGTGCACAAACCATAATTTAAGAGGATCTAAGGTAATTTCTCTTGAGGCAAAATCATTTAGGTGAGTACCTACCTGTGCATTTTGTCTAACAAATTGTATTAACAAAAGCATGCATCAAATTGATGTAATACTATATTAATGTAATGCACACAATGTAAATACACTTACAATATTCGCATGGCCTGCCTTATACTTACGTAAATAAATTAGTTCTTATCTATATTGTTATTTCTAGGTTCCGTGCGCTGTAAGTTTTTTAGCGACTGGTTCGTAACAACCGAGGAATGTGAGTGTTTCTAAGCCTTGCACTAGCAGACAGCAAGCTACTTCACTGCACCACCGGCAAACGCCCTTAATATAAATCCAGGTAAAATGTTAAAGAAGTGTTAGCACTTTTCACCCACTTAAACACAATTTAAATTTTAACTTTCATTAATAAAGGTATGCAAAATGGTAGTTGACATCAGTTCATTATGCACATGATAACATCTTTGCATGACGCCCCTCCAAGCAAAGCTAAAAGGTATTTTACCTGTGCAAGTTATTACTTTTTCCTTTTAGAAAAATTATTTGCAAAAAAAATAATATGCATTTACACACACAACACTGTGTACAAATACAATGAAGTGACTTTATTAGTATTTAATCTTAAAAACTCCAACCTCACCTTAATATCTGGGACATAATATCTAAGCCCTAACTAAGCAAATATTTTGAGTGTAGTCAGAGACTGGAGACTGATAAGCATACCTAAATATATCTAAATACATAGTATACATAGTATTTAGATAGACAATTTCACATCATGATGAAACAAAACAAACACAACTGTTTGTCCTTGGTGGGAATTGAACCCATGACCTTTGGTCCTATCGGTAGGATCTCTGCCATTTAACCAACGGGCCAGTCAACAGGGTAAGTTAAAAAAGGTAGTTGTTATAAGGAATACTTCACTATACTGTTTCAGGTGTTCTGGTTATCCTCAACGACCCTAGCTGTGGACGCCAAGTATAAACCTGAAGTCATCAGCAGTCAAGCAAGGATCGATTACTTCTGGCTTTACTTTATTTGTACCTTTTTACAATAAATAGCTTATTGTTAAAATATTGACTTGTTATTTCATTTTACACACTGTATGTATACCTAATAAAACTAACTTCATAAAGGTGTTTCCTAACCAAGTTCCCCAATAATATTCAAGTTATAAGTTATAAAATTCTTAGTATATTTTAAACTTGGATTTTTTAAATATAACAGTTTAAGTATCAATTATCTAATACAATGACAGCACAGGATTCATTTCAAATAAGTGTGTCTTGAAATCACGTAAAAATTATGAATTCAAAAGTGGTTCTAAATTTTTTCCCCTAGCTTAGGTCATCCAATTTAAATAACGAAAATGAGGTAAGTGTGTAACTTGCTATTTTTAGATATAAGTATAGTATTGTAAATGCTTCAATTTTAATAAATATGATAATGATGTACTTATTTACCTAGAAGGAAAACAAAATGATGTCTTTATAAATTTTATATTATGGTGTTTACAACCCAAGCAATATTGCTGAATGGTTAGAAATATTTTCACTAAGTTATCAAAAGAGGTGTGGAGCGTGCAGGCCGAGCTGAAGGCCCAAGAACCAGAAGTCTGAGTGGAATCCAGTTTCTTGATGGTGATGGTTCAGGAAGGGTCCGAAGAGTAGGTGAAGAAGGTGATATTTCTGCAAAAAGTTATTCAATGTGTATTCAATATTGCTGTTTCAAGCAGTACAAGAGCCTAGGAGGTTCGTCCTGACTAGTTCAAAAGGAAGTATTTCTCGGTACACTAATTGGCCAACTGTAGGTCCAATTAATAGTATTTAATTATTTAGCATTCACAATGCTTCCTAAAGATGGTAAAATGCTACCAGATAGCTAGTCTTAAATTGCTTATAATTAAATGAATAAGTTTATTTACTGAGAAATCGCTAGCAATATAATAGAAATTTCCTGTTAATGTCACATTTAATAATTACACATCTACAATCTCAAAACTTAGTTTTGCCTTATTATATTCTACTTCATTTATTGGCTATGGTAGCCTCTTAAATCAAAATATAAATCATGAATGCTTGTTACCACCAAATTTCTATTTTACTTAACACAACAAGGTTTTTATTACCAGACACATTATTACAGAAAAAGTACAAATAAATACACTAGTTGAGGCCAACAACATAATTTAACTGTTAAGTTAACTAATAATCAAGTATTAAATAATAGACCAATTTCAGTTTGTAGTTTTAGATCATTTTTAGGGGAAATTTCTAATTTATTCTTTATTAAATTTACTAAAATTTACAATTGGCATACTTGATGCCAAAAGGCATTCTCTTATAACCTATTGACAAAGCTTTCACAAAATTTACTAATTGCTGATAAATTGCAGTAGGTAAGTAGGTTGCATTAAATTATCATCCCTTGAACAGCAATGGGGCCCATTATTAATAGCAGCCTTCCTTCCAACACTGTCAGCGTTTGGTAATAAGGTGGACCACAAATTAGTAATATAGGCAAGCTATTAGCCCTGTTGTGTTATGGCCTATTTCTTGATTTTAGTCTTTCAATCTGTCCAGACCTGAATGAAGAGCACCAAGCAGAGTTAATTTGAACAGCACACAAGAGTGAAACTTATGACACAACTATGACTGAGTAAATGTTCAAAGTGAAGTTTGATTAGGGGTTGGATTACACACATCCTATTGGAAGGATTAGGTATACTAAACAATAAAGGTTACATGTTTATATAAATGTCCTATTATTTATGTGACATAACCTCAATGACTTTGGAAGCGCCCTAAATATCAGATAGATAGATGAATCTTAATACAAGTGATCATTTTACTCATAGTAACTCACCTGTAACTTCCTCCGGCTAACTCGACTTCCAAATTGCCAATGCTGTTTAGGGACCGCCACAGACGGCCTGCTATCTGACGCGCCTCAGCACCGAGGCTGAGCCCTACTCAGGTGATTGCCATTTATAAATGAATCGAACACTACTATTATTTGTACGCGTCCTTAGGGTACATTTTAGTTTGCGATATTTAGCACTATAACTCACAAAGATCATGCTTTAGTGGAATTTGTAACACTTATAGTAATTGAAAAACTAGCTTGTGTTAGTTTTTAAAGGTTATAAATATCATTATTCTTTTATTAATCACTGTTTTATCATTTAACAAGAAACTTCCAGAGTTCATTGAAAGTTTGACAATTCCGAATTTTCGACCACAGATTACAGAAAAAATAATTCCGACCCGCGCGAACGCCCAAAAGAACGAATGACCATAGACTAAAATTACTTTTTAACGACCACAATAGTCGGCAGTGCGTTTTTGAGCAAATTGTATTTTGGCTACGAATTTTAAACGTAAACGCGCGAAAGTTTGTTTGAGTCGACAGTTTGACGTGTTGCTCTTGGCTAGGCCCCCTGTTGATAACGCTTTCCCATCCACCTATCAGCGCGAATCCTCTCCGTCTACCTACAGTGTCTTCCGCCGATGCAAGACAATGTCAGAGTCAATCAGAGCCCACTAGGTCTACTGTACCTGTTGATTATTCCTCTTCCGTTCGGACGCCATCGAGTACAGACGCGACACGGCTTGCTCCAACTTCAAAAAATCAAAACAGTGTTAAAGTGGCAAAATATAAACATAAAGTACTTCGTAAATTAATCATAACCTAAACAAGTGCTCATTTGTGCCCAAAATTTGTGAAAATTGATCTGTAATTAACTAAAAAAGTTCTAATTCACAGATTGAATGAGTGCTTAAGTGTGTTACAAACAGTCGAGACTCCTTTGTGATACCCGCCGATTCTTTAACAAAAACATTGAACTTTGGACCTGCTTACAACACTCAAAAAGCACCACAACAATCATCAATAGACTACAATTTTCGTCATTTGAATTAATTCACTCTGTAGCCTCGTGTACAGTGTGGGCAACTGGGCAGCGTGTCACCCTCGAAAGAACAAGTTCGAATCCGAGAAGTGTCGAACTTTTTGTACATTTCTCAGGGACTTTAAATGCCTCTCAAGCGAACTCCGCCAGCAACTAACAAAAAATCAGACACAGACATGGACGAAGCAGAATTCAGCTCAGATAATCCAAATTATCATGTTAATCTGGGTAGATTTAAACGAAAAAGAGGTAGCGATACCCAAGAAATTCTCATACAAATGAAGGCTATGTTTGATACGTTTGCCAGTGAGCAAAGTGGTAAACTTCAGTCTTTGGAGGCTTCTATTACAGCTGACATTAAAAACCAAAATGCAGAAACTCACTCCTTCATGGACTCGATTACGAAAAAATACGAAGATCAAAATAGCAAACTTCAGTCGTTGGAGGTCTCTTTGGCTGACATAAAAAACCAAAATGTTGAAACGCATGCCTTTATGGATATGATTTCAAATAAATATGATGACTTACAAAAAGAGCTAGAATCGCACAGACAGGAACGTAAAGAACACCTTTTGTATATAAACCAGCTCGAGAAAAAAGTTGAGACTTTGGAAAGAAACTCATGCTCAGCCAAACTCGAAATAAGAAACATCCCAAACTCTAAAAATGAAACCAAGGACGATATTCTGAAGACAGTGAAAACCATTGCTACAACACTCAAGCAAGAATTAAATGAAAACGACATAAGAGACGTCTATCGAGGTTATGCCAAACCAGAGATGCCTAGACCAATAGTGGTCGAATTTAGCTCCATCTTAGCAAAGGAGCGGCTTTATGGAGAACTTAAAAAGTTCAATAAACAGGGTGGAAATCTCAATACCTCTCATTTAAGGATAGGAGGGCCAGAGAAACCGATCTTAGTGTTCGAGCAACTTACTACTATAGGCAGAAAGTTGTATTATCTAGCCCGAGACTTCGCCAAGTTACATAACTATTCTTACTGCTGGACTTCTTACGGAAAAATATATTTACGCAAGGCAGAAGGGACACCTCTTATCCGCATCAACGAAGAAGCTGATCTCACAAAGTTGAATGAGAAAAAAGCATGACTATCTTTTAGTATTTTTGCCTTTTGTTACCGCAACAGTTGTTATTCTATTAATGTTCGATTTTTAACTCTCCCGTTTACCTACTTTAAGATTCCACACAAACAATTATCAACAAATGCCATCAAAGCTCCCTTCTACGCCTTTAGCAAGTTTAATACTTCTAGAGTAAGCCAAAACATGAGCCTATATTCTAAGGTAAAGTTTCCCTCTGACATCACCTTATTTTTTGGGTATCTGTATAAAAGCAGAACTACTTTTTTACGAGTAAATGTTGATTGAAAACCTAAACAGTGAATTGGATTTACTTTCTGTATCGGACTCACTTTGCTGCGATGTTGAGGATGCAAAAGATCTGATGAAGTCTCGGCCCAAAAGTTTAATTATCTTAAATCAAAATATTCGAAGCATTTCTAAAAACTACGACGGCCTCTTAGTTTTGATTGATAGGATCGATATTGCCTCCGATGTTATTGTACTGACCGAGTGTTGGCTTTCGTCCAACCCTACTGTGTATCCTATGGAAGGATATGACATATACAAAACCACCAACCATCCACTGCAAAATGATGGAGTGGTAGTCTATGTTAAATCTGATATCAGACTCACTGTCTTGGAACCACCATTTATAGAGGGCAACTGTCTGATTTTAAGGACGCCTATACGTTCTGTAAGAAAAACCACGGTCTTGCGGTTCATTTATTGGGTTATTCGCAACTAATAAAAGCAAGTTTTAAATTTTAAGGGGTTATTAGATCCTTTATCTACAGTTCATGGGAATAAAAAAATAAAAAAATGTTATGCCCTCTTCTCTGTGATTGATATACCAATAGCATTTTTGCGTAAACGGCTAAAATACTGTCTGTTTCGGTAGGTATATCTGGTTAATTATATAATTTAAAGAATCAATAAAAATATTTATGGACGGCCTACATAGTCTATTTTAATTTGTGTTTGCAAAATATTACAAAAAAGGCCTTGAAAGTCGTGAAAAAAATAAAATAATTATGGTAAAAAACTCAATTTATATTAGCCTTATTACAATGGAACGAGGGTCAAAATCGCTCGCTGTATTAGGTTTGCGTTTTCGAACACCTATCTCAGTCTGCGCCGGAGCGCCTTCGAGGTAGGACGTGTGTTGCTCTGTCTGGACTTTGTTTACGATCGACTCGATCTATTCGGATACAAAATATTCCTCTAAGAGCATTTGATACTTGCGAAAAATAAGGTAGGTATAAGCAATACAAGTAACTACTAAAGTACATTATTGTCAAGAGATATCTATTTCTCATTTTGTTGGTTTTCGTGAGTCCTTACATGCTGGATGACTTGGCTGACCTGATGATGGACTCCGGAGACACCCCATGGAACTCGGAAACTGTCAGAGTTAGGTATCCCGAGCTTGGGCTCGTTTTGTAAGTCTTTGTGAGTACTTACATGCTGGATGACTTGGCTGACCTGATAATGGACTCCGAAGACACCCCACGGAATTCGGAAACTGCCAGAGTTAGGCATCCCGAGTTTGGGCTCGTTTCATAGGCCTTTGTGGGTACTTACATGCTGGATGACTTGGCTGACCTGATGATGGACTCCGGAGACACACCAAAGGAACTCGGAAACTGTCAGAGTTAGGTATCCCGAGTTTGGGCTCGTTTTGTAGGTCTTTGTGAGTACTTACATGCTGGATGACTTGGCTGACCTGATGATGGACTCCGGAGATACCCCACGGAACTCCGAAACTGTCAGAGGTAAGTGTCCCGAGTTTGGGCTTGTTTTGTACGTCTTGGCGAGTACTTACGTGCTGGATGACTTGGCTGACCTGATGACGGACTCCGGAGACACCCCATGGAACTCGGACCCTGTCAGAATTAGGTATCCCGAGTTTGGGCTCGTTTTGTAGGTATTTGTGAGTACTTACGTGCTGGATGACATGGCTGACCTGATGATGGACTCCGGAGACACCCCATGGAACTCGGACCCTGTCAGAATTAGGTATCCCGAGTTTGGGCTCGTTTTGTAGGTATTTGTGAGTACTTACGTGCTGGATGACATGGCTGACCTGATGATGGACTCCGGAGACACCCCATGGAACTCGGAAACTGACAGAACTAGGCATCCCGAGTTTGGGCTCGTTTTGTAGGTCTTTATAAGTACTTACATGCTGGATGACTTGGCTGACCTGATGATGGACTCCGGAGACACCCCACGGAACTCGGGAACTGTCAGAGTTAGGTATCCCGAGTTTGGGCTCATTTTGTTGGTATTGGTTACTTTATGCAATTTTTTTACAGTAATATTTTAATTCAGATGCCGCCATTCAAAACATTCGGAAAGTCTCGCAAGAAACTTGCTGTAAATAGACGGAATTTACAAAAAGGTCATTTGTAAGTTTATTTTGTTTTTGTTTTATCCTAAATAGGTCACTATGTTTCATTGTCAAAAAGTTTTTATAGCGTTTTGCTAATTTAATATTTCAGAAAGAATGCAGCGGCTAAAACACTCAATAGTGGGAATACTGGTATTCAGGAAACGGACCAAGACGACAGTTCAAGCCTTGAAATAACGAATGTAATTAATAAAGAATTTAAATGTCGACTGACGTTGATTTTCAAATAAATTAGTTTGAAAAGTTCAAATTTTGTCTTTTTAATATCGTGATTCGTGAAATTAAAATCGTTTTCCTAAAAATTTATATGATGACCATTTGAACTTCACTAATTAATTGACCCCAAAGTACAATGCCGTAAGACATTACACTGTGAAAATAGCTAAAATAAACCGAACGAGCAGTAGCAACATCTGTTAATAACCTAATTTTTCTCACTGCAAATGCAGCCGAACTAAGTCTGCCTGAGAGAGCTGCTATATCAGGGTTCCATTGCAGTTTTGAATCTAATGTGATGGACCCTGTGATCCTGTAGATAGTACAATATTAACATAAACTTTTTGAGTTCTTAAACTAAGGTACGAAATCACCAAATCCAAAGCATTATCTCTTACCCCGTAAAAATCAAGTTTGCGTATAAGCGTATCGTGATCAACGCAATCAAAGGCCTTGGACAAGTCACAGAAGACGCCAAGAGCGTTCTGTGAATCCTCCCAAGCCCTAAAGATGTATTTTAAAAGTGCAATGCCAGCATTAGTAGTAGAACGACCTCTAGTGAATCCATATTGTTCACTATGTAATAGATTGTTCTCATAAAAATGGCTTAATAGTTGTTCTTGAATGATTTTTTCAAAGATCTTACTCAGAGCTGGTAGGATTGAAATAGACCTAAAGTTACCTGGGTCTTGTTTGTTGCCTGATTTAAAAAGTGGTACAAGCCTACTGTGTTTCATCAAGTTTGGAAAAACACCTTCATCAACACAATCATTGAATATTACGGCTAAATAAGGGGCAATCACATCAATTATGTGGCTAATAATTTTGACTGATAAACACCAAAGATCGGTGGTATCTTTCAAATTAATAAATCTAAATGCTTTTAATCTAACTAGTGACTCCACATGTTTAAATTTAAAGAATACACTGCAACAAGATACATTATCTTTCAACAACTGTTCTGCTTCAGTTGGTGAGGAATTTAACGAAGCTGTAGTGATCAAAGGTATATTACTGAAATAAATATCAAATGCTTCAGCAACAGATGCTTCTGATTGTAAGATATTATTGTTAATATTAAGAGTTAATGAGGTGTCGCGCTGTTAAGCTTTACCTGTTTCGTGATTTATGACGTCCCAAGTGGTTTTTATTTTGTTAATGGATTTAGATATTTTATCACGAATGTACAGTGCCTTAGCTTGATATGCATGAACTTATTGTGGGTGTTGCAGTCGATTCCAACGTCCAGGTTCTCTCCAAACGCTCTGTACTGAACTTAATAATACAAATATTTAATTTTTTATTTTATAAACAAGCAAATAAAAATAAATTGTATGATTTGTATGCTATAATTACAACAAGTATCAAGATTATAATTACGTCTGTTTTTTTGCCCTAACGACAGTTTCACTGTGTGTGTGAGCCGCGCGTGTGTGCGTTAGGCTTCTTTTTGTTTTTTGAAACGTCTGAAACGTATAGGCGTCCTTAACTGCAATTGTGGCTATTTATCGCTCCCCATCATATAAAAAGCTTGATACTTTTATACGGTCACTGGAAGCCACCCTCTCTAGTTTGTCAACTTTCAGAAATATCTCCATTATTGGTGATTTGAACATTGACATTTGCCCAAATAAACAAGATTCCGGGGCTCACGAGTACCTCGACTTATGCGCTGGACATGGACTATTGCCTGCACATACCTTTCCGACTAGATTCAGTGGAACATGTCTCGACCACGTCATATTGAAAACAAAAAATCCAGCCCTGACTTTAGTCTTGGCTTCCACTGTCACCGACCATCAAGCGGTTCTGTTCTGTCAGGGGCATCAGCAGCAACGAGAACAACCTGCGACTAATAGGACTAAAATAAATACTGAAGCCCTTAAAATAACAATTAAAAATATTGACTTTGAACCCCTATTCAATTCAACTGATCCTAGCTTTGCCATAAATTATCTTATCGAATCGCTACAAAATGCTATAAAAGTTAACTCATCAGTTTTAAAATTTTCACGTCGCACTAGAATCATTCGACCCTGGATAACACCAGGCTTACTACGCTGCATCCGTAACAGGGATCGACTGCATAAGAACTCAAATAAATCACCACAAAACTTAATTTTAAAGGTCACGTTTAATAGATACCGAAATTTTTGCAATAAACTCCTAAGAAAAATTAAAACAGAGGACGAAAAAAAAGAGCTACAAAAGGCAGGAAATAATAACAAAAAGCTATGGGAAGTTATTAAAAGAATAACCAGTATGTCTAAGCAAAGGACATCCGCCCAAGAACTACTAGGAACAATCAATACCCAACAGGCAGTAGATCACATAAATGACTTTTTTGTTAACGTTGGCAGGAAGCTGGCAGAGAATGTTAGTCCATCTCCGAGAAATCTTGATGTCCCTTCTGAATCTCTAAATACGAGGCTAGAATCATTTGTAATGCTGGAAACAGATAGGGAAGAGGTTGAACGTACAATAAGGGCACTGAAAACTGTTTGCGCTGTAGGTTGGGATAATATTTCAAATGCCATCCTCAAAGAAAACATTCAAGTTCTCACACCACCATTGACACACGCTCTCAATTTGTGCCTTGCAAATGGCGAATTCCCTGCTGACTTAAAAAAGTCCCTGATACATCCAATTCATAAGTCTGGGAGCAAGGATTGTATAAACAACTATAGGCCAATTTCAGTCTTGCCGTCTATCTCCAAAATTTTTGAAAAAATAATTAATACAAGACTAACTGACTATCTAGAAAAAAATAAACTATTATCAGATTATCAGTTTGGCTTCAGATCACGGAAATCAACCAGTGATGCTGTACTTGAGCTAACAGACCATATCGTGAAGGAACTAGACAGGGGCAATAAGGTAATAGGGGGTTTCCTTGATTTAGCTAAAGCTTTTGATACGGTTTCTGTCCCCCGGCTTTTGTATAAACTTGAACGAATAGGAATTAGAGATACCCAGTTCAAAATCTTTCAGGACTATCTTACAGGTAGATCCCAATATGTAAAAATAGGCAACCGTGTCAGCAGTGAACTCCCTGTGTCTTATGGTGTCCCGCAGGGTAGTATATTAGGACCGGTTCTTTTTCTTGTTTATATCAACGACCTCCTTAAACTCAACCTATTCCAGGGCAAGATCATTTCCTACGCTGATGACACGGCACTTATATTTTCTGCCAGTTCTTGGGACGAAACCTTTAGGCATGCTCAAAATGGATTGAACTCAGTTACCGATTGGCTCTCCGACAACTGCTTAACCCTTAACAGGGATAAGACTAAGTACATCACATTTTCCATGCGAAATTCCCCCAAATGTTTACCAGACCGTTCACTCTTTGCACATAGCTGTGATTATAAAAACCCCCATGATTGTGACTGTAACCCTCTCGCACAGACTGATTCTATAAAATATCTTGGTGTAATGCTAGACAGAAATCTGGGTTTCAAAGCACACATTGAACTTCTCACCAACAGAATCAGGAAACTTATTTATGTTTTTAAAAATATCAGGTATGCCGCCGACGCACACATACTGTATAGAGTCTATACAGCTCTGTGTCTGTCGGTTCTAGTTTACTGTATCACCACGTGGGGAGGAACTCACAAAACAACCATGTTAGGACTAGAAAGAGCGCAAAGAGCAGTTTTGAAGGTCTGTACATTCTCTCCTTTTTTGCATCCAACTCATCAATTGTATACCTCCTGTGGAGTCATGACAGTGCGCCAATTATTTGTATATAATGTAATTTTGAAGCAACATTCCCAAGTGCAATATAAACCATCACCCGGAAGACGTAAATACAAAGTCTGTAGAGCCAAAACTTTCAAACACCGGTTCGTTCACAAATATTTTTGCTTCCTTGGTCCCTTTTTGTACAACTTTGCTGAAAAAATTTTGAAAATTAATTCTTCTAATAGATTTAAATGCGGGAAACTTTTATTTAATTGGCTTCAAAAACTCACCTATGATGAAACGGAAGAAATATTGAAACCTCTCTTTTAGTCTTTTAGTTTTGGCACATACGAAATCTTTCATTCACCCTCTTACATACACACACTCACTAACGCTATATCCACAAAGAGGGACACAAAACACAAAACAATTTCCTTTTAAAATTTACTTTTACTGCTTTGAATTTGTTAACCAAAATAATTCTTTATAATTATAAGTTTTTTTTTTTTCTTTTCTTAATATGATTATGTTTTTGAACGGAGGAGCGCTGATACCTGAGATACAGGTATATAACCTAGTTCAGGCACAGATGTATGTGAAAATGGTGAAATTTGTGTGAATAAAGAAATTTGAATTTGAATTTGAATTATGCTGCCCCATCCACCTCTCGGCGCGAACCATCTTCGTCTACAGTGTCTTCCGCCGATGCAAGACAATCTACGAGTCGAACAGAGCCCTCTAAGTCTACTGTACCTGTTGATAAGGCTGTCCCATCCACCTCCCGGGCCGAAACTTCTGCGTCCACAGTGTTTTCAGCCGATGCAAGACATCCAGTATCAACCAGGGTCCACTAAGTCTACCGTATCAGCTGATAACGCTGGCCTATCCACTTCGCGACCCAAATCCTTTGTACGTACAATGCCTAATTCCAGCTCGGAATCCGCAATGCTCTCAGTAGCTTTATGTAGATGTAACCCCATCCACTCCATCAAAAACAGGAACAGATTTAGGTTCTCTATTTTGTCTCATAAATTTTTTATCCATATTCTGACGTGCCATAATGTTTTGTGACCTAATCATCATTTGTCCGAATGATAATTAGCCCTAACTCAATGTCTCATGATATCACTTGCCCTAAAATCGAAATACCTAAATATAATTTGTCTTAAAATTTTTTGCTTTAAATATTACAATCTATAATGTTTAAAATAAATAAAAGGCTTTTCTATAACATTAATAAGTCCTAACGTAATGTGTCATAATTTAAGTAACCCTAAAATCTAAATACTGACACCCGACTGACACCTGAAGTATTTTCGGGTGGTCATATAAAAATAACCCTCAGCTACTGACACTCGCAGGATTTCCGGGTGGTCATAAAAAAACAACCCTAACCTAGTGACACTCGGAGGATTTCCGGTTGGTCATAAAAAAATAAAAACCCTAACCTACTGACACTCGCAGGATTTCCGGGTGGTCATAAAAAAAAATAACCCCATTATACAATTTAACACTTAGGACATGTGACTTTATAGCAAGAAAAATTAAGATATCTAATTATTATAGCACCCGATATTATGACACAAAAGCATTAGAATTAAAGACAAATAAGCATAATACAACTTCGTATATTCGAACATTATGGATAGTGATGATTATAGCAAACGCGTTAGGGATTTTGAATTTCGGACTAACAATTTTTCAAAGAAGAAAGGGAGTACCACAGATTTAACCACTCAAAAAAATTATGATGAAAGTAAGTAACAAAGTGCAGGATATTTCATCCCCGTTTACTATCAATACGTTACAATCCAATTCATACCCAAACAGAAGCGGATACACACCTCAAAAAAATTCGATAAGTAATGCCTTAGGTATTAACGTACCTTCACCATTTAAAAAGGTTATTTTTTGGCCAGAAGAGACAACTCAAAAGAAAAGTAGGAGGAAGAAAGATAAAGTACCGTCTGCTGTGACCAGCGCAGCTTGGCAAAAATATCATCAAAAGAAAAGTGAAGAAAAAGTAAGAAAATTAAAAGAAAAAGACTCGAAAGAAAATTGCGGAAACTAAATACCGTCAAGGACAAGAAAAAAAAACAAACAAAGAAAAAAGTACAGGAAAGTTCATCTTCTGAAGACACAGATGTTGAAATTCATTATAAAGAAAGTGATGAAAGCGAATACAATGTAGAGTTGGATGAATCTGGTTTAAATGAAAGGGAATACATGTCTGAAATGTTTTAAAATAATATACCACCAATAATCCACCGAAGAAATTGCAAAAGAAAAGAAAAATAACAGAAGACATCAACTCTGACAGCGAATTACCTCTAGCAAAATTGAAGGCAAAATCGAAGACTCAAAACAAAAAAATGGGATTACAAAAAGGAATATTTGTCATTGTTACGTATGGAGGAGAGTATTTTCCAGGCAAGTTGAAAATACGGACAGCGGACGATACGAAATTAGTACTATGACATTGTCCACTGGGAATAGTTTCAGGTGGCCTGAGAGAGTAGATTAAATTTGGTACCCAACTAGTGATATTGTTGAAATAATTAACCCTCGTGTTCCACACATTATTAGAGGTTTTTTCAAAGTTAAAGAAATGTTAAAATATTTGCCTGATAATTACATCCCTTTAATGTTACTACGAAGTGTTACTATCGTGTATTGATAAACAGTAATTTAGTTGATTATAAGCATTTAATATTGATTGAGACTGAAAATTGGTTATACGATGGTAATAACACATAATAAACGAACCAGATACTTAGGTAGATATTTAATAAGTAGGTTGGTTTTATTTGTTTTCTAGAAAAGGAATAAAATTGTTGATTATTTAAGTAGATACATGGGTTAAAAGTAGACTTCGGTGTATGCACCTCATATCTGGTGAATATAAATATATTCACCAGTTAAGTTTATGTAATCTTTGATCTCTCGGTTGTGATAATAATTAAAATATCACATACATAGATATAATAGGAAGAAAATAAGAATAAAAAAGATTAGGAGATATGAAGGAGATAAAAAAAATATATCCTATTTATTTGTGTACATCCTTCTAGGGGGCGATTCCACTGCGCAATTGGAGCAACTTTTTCTACGGGACCATTATCTCAATTGCAAAAAAAGTATTTACCTCTCTTACACTGAACCGCAAATCAGCTGACATCCGTTTGTATTGGGGACGGGGTTTTTTGCGATCCCAATGTTGGTCCATACCAAAAGTTGCTCCATTTGAGCAGTACAATCGCCCCATAAAAGGATGTACATTAATAAAATAGGACATTACCTATATTATAGAACTAAGGTGCCTATGCAAAATTAATGCAACTTGCAAAATTTGAACTGATTTTATGTTTCTAGTTTAGTTTAAGTAATCTTTGATCTCTCTATTGTGATAGTTAATATATCAGATAAAACAATTTATAGGAAGAAAGGATATTTAGGCAAAAATAAGATAAGGAGAAAAGAAAGACAAAAGAAAATATATGATAAGATCTCTGTATCTTAAGAAAAAGAGCAGAAAATATACTTATTATAGATACTAAGGTACGCAAAACTATTGCAACTTGGAAATTTAATTTGGACCTGTTTTTCTATTGTTAAATAAAGACTGTCACAAAAATATTAAAGCATTTTCATTTACATAACAACACTTAAAAAAATTATACGACTTGAAGTAGTACATACTTTTATCGGCCGATTTGTAGTTTAGTTTGAAGGCATAGCGAATCGTTGTAGTCTGTGCACTTGCAAACATCTCCAAACTAAACATGAGCCCGACTAGCAGCGTAGCGTAGCTATATAAATAACTGTCCATTTTAGGATGTCTAACGCTAGATGTTAACTGTCCATTACTGGGTCGCTGTCCATAACTGGGGTGTCCATTATTCGATTCTGACTGTCCATAATAAGGATTTAATGGATATTAAAATGGATCTTTTAAATTATTTTTTATTTCAAAAACCATTACAGTCTTACTCCTTTTGAAAAGTTAATAATAAGCGTTTATAATATGACTGTAATTTAAAATCCTCAACTCTGCGCCACGACACTTGCTGGGTGAGTGACGATACTATAAGAGACTTGCATTCTAGGATGCGCTTTACAGCGGCAGCGGGCAACCCAATAGACTTAAACTAAAATACAGGTACCCTCTAGCTAGAGGACACTTAAATCCCTAAGAGATTCAATAAAAAAATTGTAGCTTTATATGTCTGAGGCGGCGCCTAATCCTGTCCATAACCGGTGCCACCACCCTAAATTTGGGAACAAGACCTTCGAAATATGTGAGACTGCTGGACAAGGCCCTACCCATGGAACGTCACTTTAAATGAATTGTAAAAATATAGAAAAAAAAACATCATTTCATAAAAAGTAAATAAAAATCATTTATTTCAGAATTCATCCATGGACAATTAGTATGTTAGTAACATTTTTTACTTGGTAAAAGTTAGTTTTGTTAGTAGGAGGTACAACTATTTACAATATTACATTATTTTCGCTTTTTTTTCAAATCATTCATTCAATTACTTATTCATTTGGTAATTTATTACATTGTTTATTTATTTATTATTTATTGCAAAGAAAAAGTACAATTGGAGGATTTAATGCCTGAAGGGAAATTAATTATTTTTATTAATTTATAAAATGTCACAAAAAAACAACAGATTATGTCAACTTTTACAATGTTTACGATACAAACATACATTGTGAATTCGGTAATTAGATACTATGGTAATATTTTCCTGTATCCAAACGTCCTAATTACACTGGTAGGGTTAATGTTCTACTCGTCGACCACGTCCCAACAGTCGACCAAAATGTAAAAAAAGTTCCAAATTAAGAATTAAGCGCCACATCGATTAGCAGTTTTTACGTCATTTGAAATGGCAACACTATATATGTCACATGATCCTGACGGCCGCCTCCTATTGGTCGGAATTTTTGAAGTTTTTTCGAGGTAAAGATGGCTCCCGGTAAGTGCTTGCTTATTTTACTAAGATTTCGTTTTGTTGATATCTTGCGTAATCTGTTTTGATCTAGGAGGTATTATTCAAATTTGTTTTTTTTACATAACAGTGGTAATAGGGATAAACTAATTGACAATCTGAAAGCATTATTTCTGCATTTTAAATAACCGCATGGTTTTGGGGAGCAGGTCGACACTTTGGAACTAAATTTTGGATCGTTTCCCTAACTCCGACCAATGTGGTCGACTATTGGCTATGATACATAATGGCAAAGACGCAATTTTTCTTTGATTTTTAGCAAGAGTTATTGTGTGATTGTTTATTATTAAGACTTAAAACTATGTATCTGGCAGTTTTCCAATAGTCGACCAAGGTGGTCAACCATTGGCACTAAGAAAAAAGTTGTTGACCCATTGCCTGAACACATAGCTTTGGTGACTGGCATTTCAATGATTGCTCTTTTTATACACAGTCAAGAAGAAAACCGAAAATGTCCGAAATCTGCGCTACCCAGAGTCGTCTATGCAATCAGCTATAAAAGCAGTCCGCGAAGGTCGTTTTAAATTACGAGAAGCAGGACGACATTATGGTGTGCCACATAACACACTTAGCAACAAATTAAAAGGCGTTGTGCCTGAAACAAGAAAAATGGGTCGAGCTACGTACTTAACTAAAGAAGAGGAAAAGCTCTTAAGTTTCATACATAATTGCAAATGCTAAAAAGGGCATACTACTAAAACGACAAACGTTAGTTGAAACGGTAAAAAAAATACTCGAAGATGATGGACGAAAAACGCCATTCAAAAATAACCTTCCAGGGAGAAAATGGGTCGATTTGTTTAAAAAGATATGTGAAAAGAAAGCCGAGGGTATATCGACAGCACGAGCAAATGTTTCTGAGTCTGACTTAAGGCAATGGTCTGAGACTCTTAAGCAATATCTAGAAGATGAAGGTGCATTGGACATCCTTGATGACCCAAAAAGAATTTATAACGCTAATGAATCCGGATTTCGAACCTGTCCTGATTCAGGAAGGGTATTAGGGCCTGTTGGAATGAAAAACTTTTTCGAGGTAAAATCTGGAAAAGAAAAAGAGCAGCTTACTGTCATGGCCTGCATAAACGCCGCCGGCCAAACCATATCACCCATGATAGTATATCCATTAGTCCGGATTTCAAAGGATATAGCATGCAATGTCCCAACAGATTGGTCTATAGGAAGATCACCTAAAGGGTGGATGACAGGTCCATTGTACTATGAGTATGTTGCAAATGTGTTTGATCCCTGGCTGAAACAACAAAACATAAAGAAACCTGTATTACTTTTAGTTGATGGTCACCGCTCACACATGACTTTGCAAGTATCTGAGTACTGTGCAGAAAATCAAATACTTATGCACGCGCTTTACCCAAACTCGACTCACATAACACAGCCCGCAGACGTATCACTTTTCAAGTGTCTGAAAAGTGGTTGGCAAAATACTGTGTTCGATTACAAACAAAGCACTGGAAATAAACACATTACTCGCGCTGGATTTGCACCCCTGCTATCAAAAGTATTTTTAGATAGAGTCACTCCAGAAATAATTTCCAACGGATTTAAGCGATGTGGAATCTACCCGTTTGATCCTTCAGCTGTAGACTATACTAAATGTATGGATGATGAAGTGCGAAAAGTTATACCAAGTGGTGTGGAATTCGGGGTTGAAACAGTTCTTCTCATGGAGTCCTTCATGAGGCGAAATCGGGCGACACAATTCAGAAACGCTGAGAATGGAGAATGGCAAGGAGATGAATCTGCGAAAGAGCTGTTTTATGTGTGGAAGAAGTTCCGTCGGCAATGCTATGCGCAAGAATGTGCTGCTGAAGATATGATGCAAAAACAAGTTCCCCGAAATACGATTCCTGTAGCAAATGAACAAGAAAGTAGCTGTACCCGAAAAGATAATAATAATATGCCTCTGTCTTCTTCCATTATGAGAACACCCTCACCACGAGCTTCTTTAACGGACTCCACTAGGTGCAGTTCAGTGACGTCTCCTTTAATGCACAATCAAGTTCCTTCAAATACGAATTTAGACGTATATGAACAAGAAGGTAATTGGTTCAGACAAGATCACATGCCTCCGTCTCCTTCCATCATGAGAACACCACCGCTACGAGCTTCTTCAACGGACTCCACTAGGTGCAGTTTAGTGACGTCACCTATAAGGCATAAGCAAGTTCCTCCAAATACGATTCCTAACGTAAATGAACTAGAAGGTTACTCGTTCAGACAAGATCTTATGTCGCCGTCTACTTTAAAAGATTCCCCCGTGACACAAGCATAGAAGCTTGTTGAAAAACAGAAGTGACGAAAACGATGATCCGAATATATCTTTTACCTCACAAATAATCGATCGGACAAAAACCACCCCTAATACGAAATTAATACAAATCATGGGCCAGAAACAGAAACTGGTAAGTCCTGCTTTCGGGAATCACCTGTTTTTCTTTATCGGTGAATCAGATGGAAAATCTGATTCACCGATAAAGAAAAACACCAAAGACCGTTTGCCTTTAACAGTTTCATCATCAGCATTCCGGACATATTTTCGACAAAAGGAAAAAGAAAAGGAGAGTAAAACTAAAGAGATAGAAAGGAGAAGAAGATTACGTGAAGAAATCAAAAACAAAAAAGAGAAAAAGGCATCGAAACCGAAAAATTTTAAACAAACCTGTGGTGGAAAACTACCAAAAAAGATGAAGAAAACTAAACCAAAGAGACAAGTTTTGAGGAGTGATAGCGAAACTGAAAACGATGAGAGTGATGAAGTAGAACAAGTACAAGGAGAAGAAAGCGACGAATCATCTAATTCTGATGTCGAAAATATACCTCTTAGCAGGATTTCTAGTAAGAAAAAACGTTTTTCTAAGGGAGATTACGTAGGTAATAATAAGGTATGAAGGGGAGTACTTTCCGGGAGAAGTGACAAACGCTGACGAGTGCAATTTTGAAGTAAGCACAATGACATTTTCCACAGGCAATACGTTTAGATGGCCCGAGAAGCCAGACAAAATCTGGTACTCCGAAAAAGATTTAATAGAACATATAGATCCACCAGTGTTAACGAACAAAAGAGGTTTTTATGTAGTGAAAGAGATGGCAAAATTCTTGTCCTTTACTGTTTAGAACTTTAGATGATAGTGTTTCATGTTACTGACTGTTTTTTAGATGTCGCTTTCATAATTTTTTGGTCATTCTGTATCCTTAATGTTGCTAATGTAAAATTTCGTAAGACTTTTGTATTGTTATTAAAAGCAGCATAACAAACCGAACCGAACAGCTGACAAAAAAAAACGCTCCCTCGTAACATAATTGTAATGTCTGATCTCTCTAAAAGCTAGTCATTCTGAGGAAACTGCGGTTAATTTGTTTTTGTTTTTAAATAAAGGATGAATAAGTTAAACATAGAAATGATAGATTTGTATTTTAATAAATAAGTGGTAATTTATTTGTACATCAACCTTCAATTTAAGTTTTTGTTAGTGGTCAGCTAATGGAGCACTGCCTGGTCAGGTATTGGTTTAGGATGGTCGAGAGCTGGTACATTTCAATTTTTAAATTTTAATTGTGTTTGTACTGATAAATTATTTTTCAAAACAATGCCATAATGTATTATTTTACAGAGTAAAACCCAAATATTCATTAGTAACGCCTAAATCTTGATTTGGGATACTAATATGTCCACTACTAAGTTTAAGAAGTAAAAATGCTCTTAACTGGTCCACGAGTGGAACATTGACCCTATCATGTTCTAAGGCCTATAACAACGCTCACCCAATACGCTTGAATCATCATCATCCTCATCATCAGCCTATCACACCCTGTCTACTGCTGGACATAGGTACGCTCGCATGGGACAGTCTAATCTAGCAGCAACAGTGGTCAGGATGGTGTTGCCACGGCTGCGCAGGCGATGTAGGATTGAAGCAGTTTTTTTTCTTATGATAGATCGGTTAGCGCGACCGCAAACATACCAGATGCGCTACAATGCTGCGGTAGTCGCAGCAGCATCCTGAACACATTGTTATATTGAATCTACAAGCCACTCGAGTAAAAGGATTGACAATAGGCCTTAAAAAAAGGCATTATCATAACTTGATCAGTGCATCGAGCGAACCTGCGGGCCAGCATATTGACCCTGACCGCCGACGCCCTGTGTTGACTCTCCATATCCTCGTCATCCTTGAGATCACCTGTCACGATATGCCCCAAATACTTGCATTTGTCTACCATTTAAAGGCATACCGTTTAGAGTAACGGGTGGCACATGGGTGGGCTGATATTTAGCTGCTTTAAATGTAAGCAATTCACTTTTACTAGTGTTATATTTTAAGCCATGGACTTTCGCGTACTTCTCACAGATTCCCAACAATACCCTCAAGCTATTTATCGAGGGACTCAGCGCAGCACTATGTCATCAGCGTAGCTTAGGTTGTTGACACAGGTGCCGTCAATATGACATCCGACATAAGTGCTGCTAAGCCTTTCGATCAGGAGGTTGACATACAGTACAGGTTAAATAGAATTGGACATGTAAGGTCTCACCCCACAATACAATCTATATTCGTCAGACAATGCACGGGCCCATCACACTTGGTTTTTTTGGTTGAGGAATCAATGGGAACCTGAGAAGGGACACGCACACTACCGACACACCCGCTTCAATATTTTTTTATGATATGTTCTATAAATAATTTATTTTGATTAAATTTTAATATTAACAATTTAGAAATAAATATATTTTTTAATATAATAATATTTTTTAATAATGAAAAGAAAATTAATTCCCACGAAGGTCGTATGCAAAAAGATGTAAAGTAATAAAACAAGTTGGTTTTACATACTTAGACTCTTTAATTGTTTACTCCCGTACTAAGGCAACCCTAAAGTGGTGACCCGCGCTAGTTCTACGTTAGGGCCCTGGTAACGGTTGAGAAGTGTAAAAGGATTTTATATAAGTTATACCGGCGGCGGCTCCCTGCGCGTCCTAGCAGGCTAAAAAATGGCGGAACGAGCAAGTTTAGCAGTCGCTAGCTAACTACCCAGGCTCTGGTTAGTTAGCTCTCGCCCCGCCACGCGCTTCGCCCCCGCCGAGCTGACGGTAAGCGCTAGGTCATCTACCCCCACCACTAGCTACGCCGATGCCGCCGCCGCGCCTTCTCGAAGGCCTCAGCGGAAGAAGCCGAAGTCTTGCAAGCTCCCTTGCAAGTCTGTGACTCAGTGTCCGAGGAAGGAGCCATGCGATGAGGAGGGTTTCGTGAAGGTTGAGAGGAAGAAGAAACCCGCCAGTCGTAACCATCGAGGCTCTGCACCGACTGAACTGGATTGCGCCCTGCGTCCTGAAGTACCGGCGACGCAGCTGTACGTGTCCAGATTACACTGGTCTACGAAAGTCGAGGACTTTGTAGACTATGTGCGAAGAAAGTCCAATTTCACCCTAAGGGTCGAACGGTTGGAATCTCGCCGCAAAGTGAATCTTAATTCTTTTGTGGTGAGAGTGCCGACCCACCATCTGGCGACCTTCATGAAGGAAGACTTTTGGCCGCAGGGAGTCGTGTTCCGGAAATTCAGAGGAAGGCTGCCTGCTGACAACGCGCGATACACGTCGCTGACTCAACGTGTAAATTAGTTTTAGAATTAATTATTATAATTCATATGTATGTTAATCTGTAAGGTATTTGTCTATGGGCCTCTGTTATATGTAACTTTTGTTATGAGGTACTGGCACCGAAGATGGCCCAGCTCCTAAGATAGCCCACTTTCAAAAAATAACTATTATTTATGTCCAAAAAATTCGAAAATTCCCGGCTGTATGCGCCGGTAGCCATAAACAAAATTGCAACTGACAGGCGGTGTCAACGCGCCGCCATTTTGAGAATGGCGAGCAGTTTGCGGTGTTGTGTCAAAGCAGTACACGTTTTCTAACCTGAAAAGAGTAGTTTTTTTTAAAGTAAGCTAAAATAAGAGGCTGTACTTAGTTTTAATGTGTAACACTTCATAAATAACTTGTCTACCATTGACTCATCGGTAAGTCTTATTGTTTTATGACTTTTCCTGTATTCTATTACAATTTTATTGAACAGGGTAAAAGTTTCCAATGAACGCCCACTATCAGTGTCCAAAACATGGCCCGGGCCTTCTTAGGACTACTGAAAGAACATGATATATTATTTTGTTCTTAAAATACTTATTTTTAAGTAAAATAAATAGTTTTTTTAGTGAATACTCATTTCTATTGCTTAATTTTCTATTATAAATTGCTTATTTTTATATTAAATACTATAATCTGATAATTTATAAAAGTCACAGGAATCGATTTGATTATTAAATAGGTTAAACTCATAAAATCAAATTAGCTTGGTTAGTCATGACACTCATGACATAACAAACCTAATATTTTTGACATCTTTAGGTCAAAATGAAGCCTCCAAATAAAAAAAGGCGCGGGTATTGGACAGAAACTCAACTCAAAGCAGCTCTTCAGATGTCACAACGGCAAGCAGCTGCAACGTTTTGCATACCAAGGCGTACATTAAGAAACCATATAAAATCAGGATCCACAAAAAAAAATACTGGTCGCCCTCCCTGTCTCACTGAATCACAAGAAAAGGATTTATCTAGAAGGGTGATTAGACTTGCTCAGGTCGGCTTGCCATTAACTCCCAAAATAGTTCGTAAACAAGCTTATGAATTTTGTAAATCAAATAATATTCCAAATTCTTTCAATGAAAGTAAAAATATAGCTGGAAAAAAGTGGCTGAAAAATTTTGTGAACCTCAATCCAGAAATATAGCTTCGCAGGGCTCAACTAATGAATCCCGCAAGAGCCCAAAAACTCAATAAGCATATTGTGCACAAGCATTTTGAGGCTGTCAAAACAATTTATGATGATTTGAATATCTCTAGTCATCCGGAGCGTCTTTATAATATGGACGAAAAGGGGTGCAGATTAACAATCCATCATCAACAGAAAGTATTTGCTGCCAAAGGAACCAAACGGGTGCAAGAACACGCAGAGAATGTAACGATTGCCATGTGCGTGAATGCAACAGGAAATACAGTGCCACCAATGATAATTTTTAGGGGCAAAAGATTGCGACCAGAATTTTGTGATAATTTGCCGCCTGGAAGTATAGTGAAAATGGCTCCAAAATGAAGTATGACGACGGAGCTGTTTGTTGATTTCATTAATCACTTGGGGCAGTTTAAGTCTCAAGGAAAATGTTTATTAATTTTTGACGGGGCCTCTTCACATTTAGATGCCCGAATTGTTGATGCTGCTGATGCTCATGATATTGTGCTCTATTGCTTGCCATCTAATACCACTCATGAGCTACAGCCCCTGGACAAGTCTGTAAACAAATCTTACGAACATTTCTGGGATGAAGAAGTTTTAATATATGCATATCAGCAGCCAGAAAGAAAAATTACTAAAATGCGTTTTAACAAAATTTTTACGAAAGTTTGGTCTAAATGTACATCCACAGAAAATATAATAAGTGGGTTTCGCGCAACCGGATTATTTCCTTATGATCCAAACGCAATCCCTGAGGAAACGTATACACCCTCAGTGCTTACACTATTGCCCAATCCACGCGATACCGTTTCGAGCCTGAATGATTCAACTTCCGATATAATATCAGCATCACGAAATCCAAGATCTGACAATAATAATAATATGTCCGATATAGATGTCACTGATTGTGAGTCACCATCTCTTTTAACTCAGGATGTTTTTGATGAATGCACGGACGTCATTGAACAAAGAAACGTATGAACAAATCCGGAATCTTCTAGTCAAGTTATGAAGTTAGTCGATTATAGTTTTCTTCCGAATCTAATATAGACGACTCAGTAAGCCACCTTCAAAAAGAATCTTTTCTAGACGCAAGTTTCAGTAATGCTGGATATTCATCACCTCTTCCTACTACGTCAGGATTTACTAATGTTTCGCAAAACCGCCCGCGGTTAAATTCCTTCACATCAGATAGTTCCGATGAAGTAGCTATTAATTCTTATTCAAAGGCCTTTCAATATCCTTCTAAATCTATTAATATATATACTTCATCTTCCGATTCGAACGAAGAAAATATAAGCCCAAACTTCACAAAACGAATGTCAGTACCTGAGCAAAAGCAGATTCAACATGAAGACTCAGACGATGATTTACCACTTTCAAAATTAAAGAAAGTTCCTGAATCTTCAGAGTCTAAAACACCGTTTCACAAGCAAATTCCAACACCAAACTTTGGAACAATAAAAAATAAACCAAGAAGGAAGGCACTTAATTATATAGGTCAGAAAATCACGAAAGATTTATTTGATACTACTCTAGGGAAGACGAAGAAGAACACTAAAAAAGAACATCAAAATAAACAAACGAAACCTAACCAACGGTTAACCTCGACGGATATTAGCAAAAAATTAAATCAAAATAGAAAAAATAAATCTGGTAAGAAAACAAAAACAAGACAGCTAACAGAGGGTCAGAAAGTTAAAAAAGTTGGTAAGAATATCTGTAAAACATCTGAAGAACTCGGTTGGTTTTGTCATGGATGTGAGGTCGACAGAAAGGCTAGCATGCGCGAATGTCAAGAGTGTAAAAAGTGGTATCACGAAGAATGTGTCGGATTAACATTAGAAGATTCACAATTCGTGTGCCCTGAGTGTAACTAAAAATCTCACTATGCTGCCAACATATATATGTAACCCAGCCGATTTAAATATTGAATTTTATAGAATTTCGTTTTATGTTTATAATGCTTATTTTTGTGAAATTAAGTAAAGCATATTTTATTTTGTTTATTAAAGGTAGAAGGGCCTCATAAGATTATCTTAAACCAAAGTGAATTATAGTCGATTATCAATACTCCTAACTAGGCCCACGTATAAGTGCAATCAAAAATGAGTCATAGATTATAGAACTTTTTTATTAATATCTTGTTAACAACAATTATAATAAATCGCTCCATGTGTGATATTTTGATATTTAGAAAATATTTTTCGTTTTATAGTCATTTTAGTTTTTAGTACATTTAAGATGGCCCACAGCCAAATTTTGAACTGAATTTAAGACTTTGTTGATTAGTTTTAAATGAGAACTGCATTTCGAGATCACTATTATAAGAAAAAAATATTTAAATGTTCGTTAACCGAAGATTTGCATTAATATATTATGGGCCTTTTTCGGTGACCCACCTCCTAAGATGGCCCACCACCCTCGTTTTAAAAATTGTGTTTATTTCTATGAAAATGCTAAAAAATATTGCAGTTTTTTCAATGTTGTATTTTCTTATTAAACAACTTATTTTTCTATCGATGTTTTATTCTATATATATTTAAATTGACGATTACACATATTTCTGAAGTTAAGTGGGCCTTAATGGGTTCCAGTACCTGTATAATATTGCCTGAAATAAATGATTTATTATTATTATTATTATACCAATCATGCAAATATACATAATTTAATAATTCAAAATAAATATACTACATTATTTTATAATACATCATATTGACATAAAGCTAGTTAAACAAAAAAGTCAGCATCTGAACTCAATGACATAGGGGAGACTGAGGACACTTGATCCTTATGGAAGACTTGGTACATACATTTTTTTTTAAACTTCCACTCACTATAGATTAATTCAATATAGCAACACGGATTTGTACCTGGTGCCAAAGCCATAAAAAAAAATCAATCTGTCAAAATTCAATGACATTTGCAAATGGCGTCACTTGTTGCTTTGCCGGCGCTGAAAATTAATTTTAGTAAGTTTTTAATTGAATTTTATTAAATGTCAACACGGATTTTCCTGAATTTCAAATAATGACATTGTGTATACATATTGTTTGCTTTCATTACTATGAACTTTAAATTCAACGTATGTCATCAGTTTTAATGCTGTTCAACAATTTCTAACCTAGATATTATTGGGGAGACATGGTACATTCGATGTGGGTAGACTTGATCCGGGGATCAAGTCTCCCACAACTGTGTTGATCTTTGGGCACTATTTTATGTATAACTTTTGTTAAGGTATTGTCCATGGATTCAGTTTATTTATTTATTGTTTGCAGATGTAAAATGCCTCGCGTTTATAAAACCAAGCCTGGCAGTAAGGAGCGAGAATCTATTTCTAAAGAAACGTTGAAAAGGGCTGTGAATGAGGTGATAGATTTTAATAAATCGTTGCGCGGTATTGCCAAATCATTTAATCTGTCTGTCATGACATTAAAAAGGTATGTAAGAAAAAAAAAGGAAGCAATAGCCAACGGTATTGCTTTACCCGACTACGAGCCAGACTACAAAAAATCACATTTTTTTACGAATGAAGAAGAAACAGATCTTTGCATGTATTTGGAAAAGGCCAGAGTAAACTTCATCATGGGCTGACTCCTAAAGCTGCCAGAGAGTTGGCCTACCAGTTGGCGGTTAGGAATAATAAAAATATTCCACAAAACTGGACGATCAATTTAACTGCTTCGTATGATTGGTTGCACGGGTTCATGAGGCGCCATAATAGTTTATCTCTCAGGATACCAGAAGCGACAAGCCTCTCGCGTGCTACAAGCTTTAATCGGTACAATGTTTCAATTTTTTTTACAAATTTGCGGAATCTATATGATCGGCGCAACTTTGAACCTCATGAAGTGTGGAATGTAGATGAAACAGGTATCACCACAGTCCATAAGCCACAGAGAATTGTTGCATGCAGAGGCACCAAGCAAATATCTAAGGTCACTCTAGCAGAACGTGGCGAGCTAGTCACTGTGTGCGCGACTATCAATGCCGCTGGAAATTATATACCGCCTTTTTCGATATTTCCCAGGAAAAACTGGCAACACCGTATGATAGATAATGCTCCTCCTGGAACCGACGGCGCTTGTTATGAAAGTGGCTGGATGACTGCGTATAGTTTCATTCTTTACTTGAAACATTTTAAAAAAATTGTGAGGTGTTCTAAGGAAAATCGTTGTTTAATTATATTTGATAATCATGAAAGCCACATTAGTATTGATGCCATTAATTTCTGCAGAGACAATGGTATTGATCTCCTAACAATTCCTCCTCACACTTCCCAAAAATTACAACCTTTAGATCGCATACTCTTCGGAACATTAAAATCCTATTATAACACAGCATGTGACGACTGGATGTTGGCTCATCCTGGTCGCCCTTTGACCATTTACGATATTTCTAGTTGCTTAGGAAAAGCATATCCCACTGCAATGCCCCCTAGAAATATTACAAAGAGCCAAGAAGGCTAGAAACTAAGGAGAGATAACTCCCGAATTGGGGGTAAGCTTTCGAGGGCCGAAAGTCGTATACTCTGTGCCGGGCAAAACGCTGTATTGCGCATGTGCAGCGGCAGCTATTTGTCATTTCATGGTCACATGGTTTTGTTTTGAACGGTGTCACGTGCGACAGTTGTTGTTTTTCGAGGTTGTGTTGACCAATTTTGACACTTCGCGAGGATCGCGGCAAAGAAGCGTAATGCGCATGCGTCACTGTGGGATACGGATTTAGTCCAACCCTTTCCAGGGAGTTATCTCTCCTTAGTCTCTAGCCTTCTTGCAAAGAGCTTTGAAATAACCGGAATATATCCCTTCAATAGTGTCATTTTCACAGATGATGAATTTCTGTCATCATACGTCACTGACAGACCGGAACACAGTGTGTGATTTCGACCCAGCCGCGGACAAGCGCAGTTTATGTGTTTATTCGAAAGAGATTGATGTGGCAAACAATTAATAAAAATCCCTACGGTAAATTTCTGAATACTTTTAGAGAAATTATTTTTTTTGTCAAAGGTCAATGAACTCAAGGAAAACTTAATTAATTTGTTACTCTAAAAATAGATTATTTTTTGTTTTTGTTAGTGTCTTAAACAACTTAACATTGCATTACTTATTCATACAAAAATATGAGGAACTGTAACTGTAATATTATAAGATTTATTTAAGATTTTCTTATTTTTACTTTTTATTCATTTTTTATGAACCCATGTTGCTGTCGCATTTTATTCTTCGTTGCAAATATGTACAATACTGTTATTGATTATGTCCTAAAAAATTACACACGACACTAAAAGGGGTGGAGAGATAAAGCGTTTCTAAGTATTTTAGAAATTTCTATGGAAATAGGCTTATCCAAAAGTAAAAATTAAAATAAATCTAGACATAATATAATAAAACAGTAACTGGACCGTCTTGTAAATTCTTATTTTGCTGAACGGTACGGAAATACGAAATACGGAACTAATATCGATATTGATGAAGAATCATTATGTACTTTATGTACCGGGTCAAAATATAAGATAAAGTTTATCCCTGAAAATGTAGCGCTCCCGAAGGGTAAAAAAGAAACATCAAAAAATTATGCGATATACTAAACTATGTCGTGTCGTTATCATCACAATATATCAACATTTCTTCTGATGGTAATACGATGTTGATATCGTCGTTATCGTCATTGTGCCCATCAAAGGGAATGTCATCGTCCGAATATTTTTGTGGTGACGAATCTTCATGGACAAGTACGTTATCCATCGTAGGTCTTAAAAGATTTAAAACTTTTTCTGGAATGACCGAATGTTTTCTTTTTTTTTGTCTATCACCAACTGACATAGTCGATAAAAGAGGGTCAGAAGACTCCAAAGCTCGGTGAAACAAGTCAAGGACAGTGGTTTTACGGTCAAATTTGCGGGTGTGATGTTCACGATCGTAACGCCAAAATTTATTCCTTGATTCTCCGGCTTGTTCTGAGAGCATTCCAATGGGTAACGAAATAGAATCTATGATTTTCGCTCCATGTATTAATATTTTGTGAATGGTCACAGACATGTAGTACCAGCTGTAGTTTTGTACGTATTTCTTAGCCAAACTGTTGCAAAAGTCCTGAAATTTCGTAGAATCTATTTCCAAACCGCATGACAATGCCACTAGAATGGTGTGTAGGTCGTCAAGAAGCCATTCCTCCAGTCCTAAAATATTGGCAAAGGTCTTTCGATTTGATTCTGATAAAGCAGTACGGGCCGTGTTGCCGTCGTTGGTTGTGCCCGAGTTGGGCCGAACTACGTCAACCAACAAACCCATTTTTTGTCTGATATCATTTTGGATTTGTTTTTTTCCTTCCTCCACAATACAAGCTTCTGCTGAATTTTTCGCTACTCTCCACTTTTGCACAGCAGGGTGATTTTTGTAGCCTAAATGTGGTAAAAATTCTAAAATTCTTATCCAGGCGTGCAATGGACTAAGTCCGTGGAGTAAAGCTTCTTGATTTATTGCCTTTTTAGTTACTTTATCTATATTATTAAATTCGCTACAGGTAGCTCCACAACATGCACACCGTAATTGTGAAGTGGTATGTGTAATAGCATTAAAAACTTTGCCATCTATTATGGTTAAATATAATTTTGGATCGCCAATTACTGTATATCCTAAAGAGTTTTCCGAAAAAATCGGTGACAATATGTTCTTTATTTCATCTTCAACTCTGTTTTTCTCATCTAAAATTATTGCGTATTGGGCGACAAAATCTGAAAGATTGTGGATTTGGGTTGACCCACAACACAAACCCGTCATCAGTTTTTATACGTAACGGAATAAAAGTTGTTGCAAAGAGGCAATGTTCATCATAGTTTCCATCTGAAAATGTTTGTTTATAGGTAGATTGTCCAGTGGCTGATTTCGTCTGAGGTTAAGAGGATTATTTGTTCAGAAGTTGTTGTAGGTTCCTCCTCAACGTTTCGGTTTTCTCGGGTACTAGGGTTTATTTGATATTCTGTTTCAATGTTTAGATAAAAGTTGGAAGAAAGCCATTTTTTATTTTTGCTTATAAACCTCTTCCGATTTCGAGCACTGGCTTTGTAAAGTTGTTCACATTTACAAATAAACCTTGTTGTGTTTTTTAATTTTTCAAAGTCTCTGTGTATGAAGTCAGGAATACCTTTAGGGTAAATTGCGTCTAAGACTATTGTTGTTCGCTCGTTTTCGGGTATGTCCAGAGGTCGTGATTTTGGTCCTCTTAAATGAGCACTGTTTTCTAGCAATGAACAAGTCAAGATTAGTCTGTTTGAATGCCACTCGCTGACCAACATGAGGGTTGGCGCCCTCATGCCCCTCTAGCATTAAGTCACTCGGTCGAGGCCCGAAATGACATCCCCCAGGAGAATGGGTCAATTCCTCCTGAGGCGAAGCAGCGCCATGGGTCTTTACCGGCTCCATGACGCCTCACCCCCGTTTCTCCGGACATTGAGTACTAGTATTGGGTTTTAGCTTAAGATTGACGAGGGCGGACCCCTTCCCAATACCACACAATATCCTTCATCGAAAATCTTTTCAGATGAAAATAATATAAAACAAAACTGCGATTTGTTTTATATTCATCGCGTGTTTTTTTAAATTTACTATTATTATTTTAACACAAATTTTTTGTTTTTTATAAAGTTATGAATGATTTGAGGTTATAAGTAGTCAAACGTACTTAAAATTGACGATATTATTAATGAGCAAATAAATAATTTTGACAATTAAATGTTCATGGAAAGGTTAGTGACAACCCTGAACAAAAATTTAAAAAATCATATCTCGTCACCCCTTCATTTTAATCAGCTGATATTTTATATGTAAATATGTTATCATAGGTAGATTGTACCCATGTAGAAAAAAATGCGACAATTGAGAAACGGTCCCACAAAAAAATAGTTAAGTTTTTTGTAAAAACATTAGTTGCATCATAATCACTTGTGTTTTTTATGTAGTTTTCGGCTAAGTTATAGCTTTGAACTTCTTTTATGTGGACATATTTTTTTTATTCGAAAGTTATGTATTCTAAAAATTATATTGCATTTCTATGGTTTTTATGGGTTTTTCTTTTAATTTTGTCACGCGTCTACAATAGATCCTACTATCAAATAAACACATAAACCACGCGTGTCCGCGGCCGGGCCAAAATCACACACTGTGCGGAAGAGTCTGGTTCTATTGGAGAAAATATACAACAAAATGTTCCGATAGAGAGAGAGACTAACATACGTGAAAAGCAAGTGAATCCTCAGGACAATCTTTTCAACCAAACAGACGATGACTTAACTGATGCGGAAGATCTTGAAGCAATTTCTCGAAGTAAAACTACCCCTGACAAATCGTCGCCTACGCTACTTGAATCTTTTGTTATGAACTCTGAATGCTCGCTTGCAAATGCAGATCATCCCACATCTACTTGTTCATATCTTTCTCAACAGGCTTTGTCAGTTGTACAAAAAGATATTGGTTCTCAGTTTCTAAACCAAAGGTGTCCTGAAACCGAAACAATTACAACTTTAGCACAAAATTTATCCTGTACGCTTCAACTACCAACAAATGTGATAAACCCACATTCCCTGACTGTCCTCTGAAGTTGACCTCGAGGAAGATATATTCAATACAGTTGGTAAATTCTGAAGGTGTAGTGCAGATGACCTTGTAGGGAATGTCACTTCGGAGGTAAATTGCGACACCACCTCCATCCTTACCGGTTCGGTCGTTTCTCACCAGCACGAATCCAGGCAGACCATATGACGTGGAGCTAAGATTCGGTTTCAAAAAACTCTCTGAGACAAGAACTGCGTGAATTCGGTGGAGATAGTATTGAGTAACTCGCTGTAGTGCTTAGGTATGCTCTGAGAATTGATGTGACACACATTAAGTAGCCGAGGATGTTGCTGAAGTTCCCGGGCAAGACATGTCTGAAGTGTTTGAGGATCTCAGCGAAATAAAAAAAGATGATGAGTCAAGAGCTGAAAAAAATGAGTCATCATCTAACATTAAGGCAATATGAGGAATATATACATAAAAAATAAATAACTATGTTTGCTAATTTCAATATAGTAGGGTTACTCTTCCCCTAAATGACTCTGTATTACCTGCCGGTTGACCGTTTACACATACAAAGAGATATACACAAAATGAGAACACAAACAGACAGGCATGTGACCTATCATGAGATCCGGACATCTTTGGACATAGGCATAAGTCAAATACAGTCAATCCTACACAAACATTTGGGTGTGAGAAAGCTCGATGGATCCCACACAATTTGACCGATGCTCAAAAAACGGACTGCATCACTTAGTGCCATGCTATGCTTGCCAGATAGAACGAAGGGGCTTCAAATTTGGTGTAGGACATAGTAACAGGTGACGAAACATGGATTTACAGCTATGATCCCAAAACGAAGCAGCAATCGAGCGTATGGGTCTATAGAGATGAGCCGAAACCAACCAAAGTGGCGCGCGTGAAAAGTGCCTCGAAGCGGATGATTGCTTCTTTTTTTTAATAAAACTGGACACGTGGCTACTGTTGCTTTAGAAAATCGTCGTACCGTGAATAGTGACTGGCACACGATCATTTCTTTACCGGAAATTATTGGCAAACTCCGTGAAAATAACGGTAAACGCCGTATCATCTTGCACCACGACAATGCAAGTTCCCACACGGCCAGACACAAATGAGTTTTTGAAGGCGAAAAACGTACGGCGATAAACGACCTAGCACCGTGTGATTTTTTTCTGTTCCCAAAAATCAAGAACCAACTACGCGATCAAAGGTATTATCAGTGATGAATACCGTTGATCGAACACGTATCTGACGTCACCACGGAGGAATGGCACAAATGTTTTAAAAATTGGTTAAATCGTATTAAAAAGTGCATTGACGGAAAGGAAGAATATTTTGAGAAACAATTAATTCATTTTTGACCATTAATAGTATTTTTTTATTCTTGATTCCGGAAACTTTTAGTGCGCCCCACGTATAACCTTGTAAAAAAAGAATTTCAGGAAATGCAAGACATGGGCATCTGCAGGCCATCCAAGAGCGAATCGGCGAGTTCGCTTCATGTCGTGCCTAAGAAAGACTGGAAGCTCCGTCCTTGCGGCAACTACAGGCGGCTCAACGCAATGACGAAGCCTGACCGGTACGTACCCCGTTCCCCGAATGCACTTCACTTATGGACTATCGTAAGCAGTTATTTTCAAGAATAGATGTAAATAGAGCATTTCAAAATATACAGAGAAAACAGCGATAATTACACCGTTCGGACTGTTTGAGTTTCCTCGTATGCAGTCATACTATTTTAGAGCATTTACATTTCCGACGTATTTTCTCTTAGAGACTGCGAAATGATCACTGAATATGCTGTAGAAAACTATTTAAAAACTGGACAAGTACACCTCACAAATAGAGAAAACAGCGATATTTACACCGTTCGGACTGTTTGAGTTTCGTCGTAAGACGTTTGGCCTTTGCAACGCAAACTAAGTTTGGAACACAGCGGACGTTATTCTGCTCGCATGTTGGTTCGTCTGGTAGACGATTTCTCGCAAGAAATCGTCAAGCCAATACGTATTGAAAGATCCGTACGCAGTTGAGTGGGCCTCAAACGAACCAACATGGTCCACAGAAATGGTCCTGGCTTCCGTTGAAGGAGTCCATAGAACGCCAATCCTCTGCTTCCAAATTTTCAGCGCCATCCACCGCGTCAAAATTTGATTATCGTCCTCGCTATGGTCGTCAGAAGGGCGCACTCTCGCTCTCTCTTCACGCTCGCTTATTGCCTGACGTGCCAGAGCCGCTAGCTCCGGTGGTACGTCGGCGACGCTGAGGAAAATTTCTTGCAGCGGCATGCCGTTTTTCCATCGGGTGCTGACGGTTCTGGCACCACGACCTCTTCCTCGGCCCGGACGGCGCAACCTCCGACCGCGTCCTCTTGCGCGCACTCGACAAACGCGTTGGCGTCTGCCGTTGTCGGGTGCAGGTGCCCGAACCTCATCTAGAGGGACGTAGAGCGCGTGGGCATCTGGCGCCAGAAATTCTTGCCTGAAATAGATAGCCCATTATTAGGTTTTCTTAGTTTTCTTTTTCGCATGGGCTGAGCTGGGCTGGGCTCAACGACTCCGGCGAATGTCTTGAATAAATGCATCCATGTTAGTATTCGATCCAATTTTCTCTTGCTACTAAAATTTTTAAAAACTCACGAAGCAGCATCAACTTCCTGCCTTCTTAGGGGCGAACGGTAGCAAGGTGGCGAAGGCGACCCTTGCCGGTGCTCCGGTGCCGTAAGTGGCGAATACGCCGGTGGTTCAGGTGACATTTCATCCTATTTAAAAAAGATATGGAAGCATTAGAATATAAGTAGTTTTTTTTAATTAAAATTATACATACTGGAAATGATCAACTTTGTCTAGGAATAAAGTGGGATTCGAACTCGCAATCTTTCACCAACCGGGCGACTGCACTGTCTCAGTGTCTTTACGTTGCAGGTTGATTTCTTCCAGTAGGTATCTAAAGATAGGAAGAAACAATTACCTCAAATTTCAGGTCTTATTAAATTATAAATCTCCTCCAGAAACTTTAATATTTACTGGGGAAGCTACAGCAATCCTTGAAGCCCTTTCTTATATTCTCTCCCATAATCTCAACAAAACAATAGTATTCACAGATTCAAAAAGTTCTCTACAGGCAATCCTTTGTAACCCCTTTCGCACAAAATTTATCTCAAGTATCATTTTAAAAATAAAAAGCACTCTTCTGCAATGTTACAGAATACCAGGTCACAGTGGTATCAGTGGTAACGAGCAAGCAGATATCTGGGCGAAACAGGCAATAGTGAATGGTACACCTTTACAATCAATTCATTCCATGGATGTCTTACCTGAGGCAGCCAAGGAACTAAAAAATTGTAAAGAAGAATACACACGCCTCTAATTCAGCTTAACTCCTGCAAAACTAGGAGCAAAGTTGATCAGTTTTGTTCTGAATTAAGTCAACCCAATTATATAAAGTATCTCAATTATTATCAAGGCCAAGCAACAAAAACAGCACATATCCTCCCGAAACACCTAAAGTTACACTAAGGCTGCACTCCAAATCTAGTGAAAATTACACTCTGAGGAGTAAAAATCACTCAAACCCGTTCCAAATTGACCCCGAGTGAAACACAGTTTCCTAGTTGTTTCAGAACGGGTTTGGGTGACGTTTATCACTTGACAAGTGTGAATTCTACCAGTGCCTGGAGTCCGATGAAATTCACCTGACAGCTGTCAGACAAAGGTTTTTCTTGTTTTGTCTCTCTCTATTCAACAAGGGTAAAAAACACTCAGCGAAAACTGATTTGGAACTGGCCCTAAATTACCTCACGGATTTACCCACGATATCAATCAAAGGAAGCAAAGATGTAGAAATAAAAACAATTCATTTAAATAAATAACTGAAAAGATAAATAAATATAGAAGATACCTCATGAACAGCATCGCTGTCATCGACCAACTCCACATCTTCATTGAGGTTGATATTGCTGCCATACAGCTTATTCAGAAAATCTTGCGGTGGTCCCGCATCATCGGCCACCCTCCAGATCGGCATTTTATTCTTTCTAATAAATATCAAAACTTATTATTATCAAATATCTAATAATATCCTTCACCATGAATACAAACTCAAAAAATTATAACTTATCAAAGCTTATTTCCAAGGGGGGGCTAACCCATGGTGGGTGTCCCTTCCCCCCTACCCTCTAATGAATGCATTTTATTTGAAAAATATCTAGGATCAAAGTTACGTAGAGTATGACATAAGTGTAATAAACCATACTTTATCATTTATTATATTCTTCTATACATTGTACGCATTAACTACATTTGTGTTGTAAATATCGAAATGTTTTCAGCCTACTAACAGCATTGAAGTAATATTAAAAATCTATATCGAAAAACGAACTGCATGTCGACCATAACCGCATCGCTATCGAGTCATGACGCTCGCAAGGATTTACCATCAAGAGTATTCATTAGCGCTCAGAATCCATTGCGCATAAAATGGCAGATTGTGCCTTATTTTGTCTAACGGCCACATGAAATTTACGAGAGCGCAATGAACGAGTTCGACACCGAAAGATTCAGGAACCGCATTAATGTCTGTCCGCATTAAACTGTCTTTATAATGTGAAGGCATCCGCTGCTGTCGCGCTGCTGACGCCCTAATGTGAAAGCGGTTTGAGTGCTACCCTATTTTTACAAATATGCATTTTCATTGTTGAAAGAACATTGATGTTACGTTTGATAATTGATGGCAATACGTTAACTATTGTACCGTAATATATATATTAGATATATATAGATAGATTCAAAAAACACTTGAATAACCTATTTGTAGTTATTCATACTAAAACTTGAACAACATATCCACAAACGATACAATTCTAGAATCCTATCAGCTTTGATTAAATCAAAAAAATAGTTAAACAATAGAAATTACGCTATTTTACAGAAAACACTCGCACTTACCGTAATAACACAATTAAAATAGCAAATCACTTAACACTACAAGTGGCGGACTTCACTCACATCACACTAAATTAAGAAACTACAGACTACAGCAGTATTTTGGTTGGATAATTTTATTTGCGTTGTAGCATGGTGCGGGTGACAGTTGCGTGTATGACGTTGACATATGTCAGTACTACATGATCAGGGATGGGACGTTCGAAGCAATTCATTTTTATCGCCAACGATACTCGCAGCATAAATCTAGTTCTCTTTATTATTGTTATGAAAATTATTTTAAAACGAAAAAATATAGTTAATTGGTATTTATGATAGGACCCCGTTATCGCGGATGCACGCATTTATGTCAATATTAATATTTTTATGGCTAAGTACATATCTTTGTTCTCATATAAAATATAATCAAAATCGGGTTTATGATATATTTTTTTCGTGACAACATTTTTGCTCTATGGCGTATCGGCGCGGCGGCCAATTCGATTTCATGGTTTGTTTTCATTTTCGTTACTTGTTATAGTTTGTTGTTTCATTTCTTACAGTTTGTTAAGTTTGTTGTTATTATTACAATTTCTAAGCATACAAAAAAACTGTTTTGGGTGGTCAGGCCAGGGAGCTTGTTGTTCGCCTCCGAGACTACTTTGAAAGAGAACGACAAAATAATGGACCGTTGTTCCCATTAAATCGAATTGTAGAACGAGTAGCCGAAGCTCTTGTTAACGGCCGCAATACTGTTTCGCGTATAACACGTGAAAAAATTGGCCAAGGTGGGATAATAATAATAATAATAATAAGAATCTTTATTTTCTTCACAAAAAGAAAGAAATACAACAATGAGATAGTACAGTTATGTTCATAATTGTAACACTTAATGTGAAGACTGGTGCTTGAAATAGGTTATTAATAACCTGTGCTACAAGACACCAGGTTCTCCACCTCATAGATTTTTTAACATTATTAAAATGAATAGTAAAATAATTGTATGAGGTGCTAAACTAAATAGTTACATAAGTAAAATTAAACAGTAACGTAAAATAAAGAAAATATAAGTAACATAAACATTACAAAAGTTATTCTCCATTAAATCTTCTGTAAAGTTAGCAATAAAACGTAAGTTAATATTTTTGTAACTCTCTTTACATATAATGAAGTAAAATTAAAACTATTTAAAATTAAATAACAATAGATGACACTCTCATTCTAAATAACAAGAATATATATATATAATAAAAGTGTCGCTCTCACAGGGCTACAGCACAAACACAAAGGCAAATTACATACATATTTATACAAAGACAGAATAGATATTTTACTGCGTTCATTACAAGAAACTGCGATACTCACTTGTAATATACATTTGCAAAACCAAGGTACAACAGGAGTATATGAGCATCATTATTTAACTAGTAACAGCAAAGTCAGGCCAAGGGGATGTGAATACGGTTCAGGTCACACTCATTCATTTTCAATAGATGCTTAAAAAGTGGTTGCCTTATTTTTCTACTGCTGAATTGCCGAAGATTAATTTTGCTATGTAGGATATTGTACATTCTAGGGGCTAAAAATGCATAAGATCTCTGACCAAAACGGGTTTCGAAAAACGGTACCGGGCACCGGTTTAATCTTTTGTTACACACCGGAACCGAGGGCAGCGTTCTACAGTGATATCTGCGAATTGCTTGAAAAACAAATAACTTGCGCACAGACAGCGTGTTAGTCATATCATGCAACAAAGCCGTTGGGTGGCGAATTGGTAGTGACATGAGGACCTTCATCACAGCCCTTTGTGCTCTTTCAAGTTGCAGAAGATGTACCTCTGCTGCCCCACCCCAGGCGCAAATACAATAACTTAGGATAGACTCTCCAAGTGCTTTATAAATTCTCAGTAGAAGGGAAAAGTTTGCCACAGTACGAAGGTTTTTAAAAACGAAAATAAGTTTTCTCATACGGCCGGAAATAAGAGAAAAATGTGAATTCCAGTTCAAGTTTTACATCGCTTAAGACACCCAAGTATTTGATGAAATGTGCACGGTTTAGGTTAGAACAGTTACAACTTCGTGGTATTCTATCGGTAAGATTACAGGGAAACGTATGAATAGGTAGAGTAAAAATGTCCTTAGAGCTACCAGCAGATGTTATGCTGAAGCAAATATATTTTGTTTTGCTTGTATTGAGGGACAAAAGGCTGTTTTCCAGCCAGGCTGTAACTCTAGATAGGCCTATTTCTGCCATTTCACGCACGCTTTCCCAAGAGGAACCAGAGAAAACAATAGCGGTGTCATCAGCAAACATGAATAAGTCCCCATTTTTGAGCTTTATTTTGCATAAGTCGTTGATGTACACCAAAAACAGCACTGGTCCAAGGGTGCTACCCTGCGGTGCACCATACCCACAAGAGGTTACCTCACTCATATGACCCTCAACACAAATTTTCTGATCTCTATTACTTAGATAATCAGTAAACCATTGAAGTACTGTGCCCCGTAGAATCGGCACAGACACTGTGACGAATGCTTTTTGAAGGTCTAAAAACACCCCTAAACACTTTTTACCTTCATCAAGACATTTATGTATTTTAGATGTAAGATCCAAAACCGCGTCTTCTGTAGAAATTTTTGATCTAAAACCGTATTGATTCAACGCTAGTAGGTCATTGCATTCGAGGTAACTAGTCAGACGCTTAGATGCCAGCTTTTCAATAATTTTAGACAACGATGGAAGTAATGAAATCGGTCTATAGTTAGAGGGGTTATCTGTGTTGCCAGTTTTTAAGATTGCAGTGACAATTGCCTTTTTACAAATGTTAGGGAACACACTAGATGAGAAGCTCAGATTACAAAGGTGCGCTATCGGTTTACTCAGAACGGATTTAAGTTTCTTAAAATAATCATTAGAGAGGTTATCCCAGCTCGGGGAACACCTAGTTTTTAAGTTTGATATTACACAGTCAACTTCACAATTGGTTCATAGGTCTATCAAATAATTTTAAAAAGCGTATGACTATAATAATGGACAACGCACCCTACCATTCGGTACAAGTTAATAAACCGCCGAACCAATCCAACCGCGAAAGCGAGTTGGTGAAGTGGCTAAATGAAAACGGAATTACAGCAGATATGCAAATGTTCAAGATGGAGCTTATTGTCTTAGTCCGGCGTCATAAGCCAATAACTCTTACCTATGCTCTGAACTATGCTCGAGATGGCAAAAGAAAAAGGCGACGAGGTCCTTCGACTACCACTGCCAGTATAACGCCATTGAACTAATTTGGGCCCAAACAAAAGGTATGCTTTAAATTTCAATTCCCGATTGACCATTTTGAAGCTTTATAAAAAAACAGCTTTCCGAACGTAGCATGTAGTTTAAAAACATTACCAGATACTAGATTTCAAGTGTATTTTTTAGCATAACCCATGAAATAAATGACTATTCAATTGAATGATTGATTGAATTGAAATACTTTTTTTTTCATAACTCCGTTTATTTTTAGGTCACGCCGTAAGAAATAATACTTCGCCGCTTATAACGGCAAATAAGATGTTAGTACTATTACAAGAGGCAATCACCAATGTTCAACCTGAAGACTGGTCGAAGGTCGTAAATAAAACAAAAATGGACATTATGTCTGATTGGGATCGTGACATCCATATTGACAACATAATGGAGTCATCGTTAATAATATCTGTCACAGATTCAGATGTTCCTAACTCTGATATAATGTTTTTTTTAGCAACCTTACCCTATATATGTTATGTTGTTTTATTAACACCTATAATTATAGACATTTTAACAATAAAAATTAAACTATGCACATTAAACGTTTTTTATTATAAAAAATATGATTATCCCGTCGTAGCAGTACATCCCATCACTAAATACGTCTATGGCGTTACGATAAACGCTTAAAACACTTTGCTTAATTTTTCTTTCAATTTGTTTTTATTCATAGTTTATTACATTCTGGTTGGGTTTAATTCAATTTACTACAGTTATCAATGATTCACTAAATCATGAATGTGGTACAGCTGAAATAAACTAAGTCATCATAATTTGTAAATCGCGGCAACTTTCAGGAGTGAAACGAAGCGTTACTGAAACTCACCCGCAACATGGTACTTATGGTATAGTTTGACCAATCTAAGATGATAATTTTGGCAGCTCAAAATATCCCTATTAGGGATAGTAGTAGGGGTAGTATAAAATCGTTGGTGAATCGATTCGATTTTTTGAATCTTCATTTCATAGAACTTGGAATCATCCGTTCATTTTAATGTGCATTAATTAATTAAAAATATTAAGACTTTAAAAATGTATTAAATAATTAAGAATCAATATTGCTGCCCGCTATTCCATCTGTACGATTAATCACAACATGTGAGCTACATCCAGGAGTGCTTATCAGTGAGAGCATGACAAAGTCGAACAAACCAGTGGACGGACGAGTTTACCCAGAATTTAACGAATGCTCGCGAAGTCGCGATTCTTTTGTGCTTCATTTGACCCAACCGCTGCGCGAAGTATTCACGCTTACCTACGTTTGTTTTAATTTGTTGTGTTGGCTTGCGATCTATTGCTTGCATGTATTAGAGTTAATGTTTAATTTTATAGTTGTCAATACGAATGCCCAAACTATTTATTAAAGACCTATTGTAAAAATATACTCATGTAAGTGAATGTAATTCTTTTGAGAAAATAAAGTTCTTAAACCAGAAAAGCCCTCAAGTGAATTGAATAAATACGGTAGCTATTAGGATTTAAAGTTATTTATTACTAATATAATGGTGCACACTCTAAATCACTTTCTTAGTCATCATTGTCTGTTTAACGCCATAACTTTGTTTGTACGACTCAAACCATTTGTTACCTAGGTTAGTTCTACAATGTGTCAACAGATGGAGTTATACTCCTTTAGATCGCGCAAACATTATGTTTCCGTGATTTAATGTACCGAAGTATGCGTAATTTTGTTTAGAGACTCAATAGGGAACCTTTGTGACACCAATATACAGGCTGATCCAAGTAACCGAGTTTTACTGCCTGAAAGGTGTCTCCCCGACCTGAAGGTTTTTCATGGTCCTTCGAGCCGGATTGGTTTTTTATGAACCACGGAAGTCGTCAGCGGTGTATGGCGCAAGTTTTTCAGGATTAGAAGTAGTGTCAAGTTCCTGGTGGAACAGGAAGCAGATCAGCCTCCAAGGGTTGGAGCTGATGCAGCAGGAGTCTGAGTTTGGTGGCGAATCCGACTCTAGACTTCGGGACGGTGCTCATGAGGAGGCGCTGTCAGGAATCTGGACCATACTGATGCGGGACAAGGACGACGAGAAGATATCACGAGTGAGTGAAAGGGACAACAAGCTGTGAGTGTTTGAACATTGTTAAAGAATTTTGCCAAGGAAAGTTGAAGTTTATTCATTGAAGAAAATTAACTCAGAACATTTTAATGAATTTTGTTACTTGTAAAATTTTAAGTGTTAACTTGTAATAATTTAGAAGTATTTAGTAGGACATAGCCTAATTTTAAGCGAATTTGGTTACTACGGGGAACCTATGCCCGATTTTTGTAAGTGCTAAATAAATCCTAAACACTTAGAAAAATTTTGTTTGTTTTGGACTTAGAATGTTTTTTATAATTTCACACACAGAAAATTTTTGCTAGTATTTCAACTTAGAAAAAATTTGTTAATTTTACACCTAGAAAAGTTTTGCTTGTTGTAGAACTTAAAAATATTATTTTACTTTTAGATTTTTTACACTTAGGAAAATTCCCCTCATTTGGGACTTGGAAATTTTGTATTAATTGTAGACTGAATTTTTAGGTACAAATATTTTGTTGAGCTGTTTTTTGTGCTAATTTGCGCTTTGATTTTTGTAACAAAATTTGGCTATTTTATGCTTAAATTTGCTGGTTATTTGCAAATTTTAAATCTGTTAGTGTGTATATTTTTGATAATTTGGCGATTGATTTTGGTTGCAAATTAAACTTTGCTTTTGCTTAGGAATTTCTGTTACTTTTACAAGTACAGCTTTTATAGTAGCTTGTTTGCAACTTGCTTTTTGTTTTGAATATTTAAGAAAACAACAGATTTTACAATGGAGGCCGAATTAGCTCTGCAAATGGACAATTATGATAGAATTAGAAAGGCTGAGATTAATCATCGTAAATCTCCGAAGGATCGTATTTGTGAAGCATATTGTCAAACGCGATTAGAGTCATTGGAATCTTTGTGGTTAGCATTTTGTAAGACACATAAAGTGCTGGTCAAGAATTTTTCAACGGATTTGAGAGACACAGAGTACGTTAAGAAAGATATTTATGATGAAATGGAAGAGGTTTATATTAGGTATAAAACTGAACTTAAATCTATATTGACGATGTATAAAGAACATAGGTCCTCGAATGTGGAACAAAAACCCGAGGGATCGTCTAGGGCGCAATCTTTTAAGTTACCTAAGATTGTTATACCTACATTCTCCGGAAAATATACGGAATGGATAACTTTCAGAGATTTGTTTATTTCGTTAATACATAATAATGTTAGCCTAGATAGTGTCCAAAAAATGCACTACCTTAAGAGTTCTCTAACAGGGGAAGCAGAGCAGTTACTCAGGCAAATACCGATTTCGGAAGCTAATTACGATAGATGCTGGTCACAGTTACAAACTAGGTACGATAATAAACGTTATCTGTCGCATTTCATTTTAAAAAGGCTTCTTAGTCAGAGGAACATAGTTGCAGAGTCTTCTAGTTGCTTGAAAGATTTAATTGATACAACAAACGATTGTTTGAGTGGTTTGAATAATTTAGGAATAAATACCAAAAATTGGGATATAATTGTAATTCACATACTTTGCTTGAAACTAGATTCGGAATCTCGTAAACAGTGGGAATTTAATATCACAAATAGTACTTCGTCAGAAGAACTACCTACTTTTACTCAATTTACCGACTTCCTCACCAATCGTTACAGAGCACTCGAATTTATTGATCAAAAGGTTGTTCCTAATAGGCAAATAAATAATCATCAGAGTTCTAGTCGTAACAATGAAATAGTTAAATTCAAAAGTTTTTATGCAGCTAAAACGCAATGCGTATTTTGTAATGAAACACATAAACTGGGTATGTGTCGTAAGTTTGCGAACCAAAATGTAAACCAACGTCGTAATTTCGTCATGACCAATGGTTTGTGTTTTAACTGTTTAGGAGCCAACCATGGGGCGAAAGCTTGTCAGAGCAACTTTAAGTGTCAGTTGTGCCATCGCAGGCACCACACTCTTCTACATCCACAGGGTAAGGTCGATGCGGACGGAAAAGGTGGCCCTATAGAGGGATTGGAGTCTCACAAAAAGGAAGGAAATGCTGATCATAATTCATCAGCGTTTGTAGCAGCAAATTTCTCGACAGGAAATTTAAAGCAGGTATTGCTGGCAACGGTGCTAGTCAATGCCGAGTCGAAAAATGGGCACAATCACGTGTTGAGAGCCTTGTTGGATCAGGGTTCTCAGGGTAATTTTGTGACAGAATCCACTGTCAATGATCTGAAATTGAAAAGAACGCCTATAAATGGTAGAATTTCAGGGGTAGGTGGAGATAAAGGACTTGTCTCCAAGGCAATGGTAAATTTTGCAATAAAATCAAGAACTGATCCTAACATTAGTGTTACGGTACAGGCGTACGTTCTAAAATCGATTACTTCTTTCCTTCCAGGGAGGAAAGTAGAACAATTAGGTTTTGTAGAATTTGAGGGGATTGAGTTAGCAGATCCTGAGTATGATCGACCTAATAAAATAGACTTATTATTAGGTGCAGAGGTTTATAGCCAAGTAATACAACAGGGTATCCGCAAGGGTCCCAGTGGCTCACTCGTGGCTCAATCCACTAGTCTAGGCTGGATCTTATCCGGTACTGTACACTCACCAGCTAACCAAACTGGAGGCGTATTGGCATTGCACTGTCAATTACAGGAAAGTGATGAACTTTTAAAGAAATTTTGGGAAATAGAATCCGGTATAGGATTGACAAAAGAACAAGCTTACACAGAAGAAGAGAGAAAATGTGAGGAAATTTATAAGAATACTACTACCAGAGATGAAGAAGGAAGGTACGTGGTCAGATTACCATTCAAAATGAAGTATCCTGATTGTACAGAGGGAGAAATGAGAGCGATAGCAGAGAAAAGGTTACTAAGCTTAGAAAAAAGATTTGAAAAGAATGGGAAATTCCGAGAGAATTATAAAGCGGTAATCAACGAGTACTTGGAGATGGGACATATGGTGAAAGTTAAGAAACCTGATCATAAATTAGATCAGTCAGTGTATTTACCACATCATGCAGTGATAAGAGAGGATAAAGATACGACCAAGTTAAGGGTTGTATTTAATGCCTCTCAGACGGGCAAAAATGGAGTCTCACTCAATGACAATCTTTTAATTGGGCCGACTATACAACCTGACTTGAGGCATCTCGTGTTGCAATGGAGATTGTCAAAGATCTGTTTGACTGCGGATATTGTCAAGATGTACCGATAGATCAAAGTGCACGAAGATGATACCGACTTTCAAAGATTGTTATGGAGAGATGACCAAAGTGGCGAGATTAATGATTATAAACGTTTGGTACAGCTTCGGCTCCTTTCATAGCCGTACGAACTCTCAAACAAGTCGCAATCGATGACGGTGCAAAATATCCCATTGCTGCTGAAAAAGTACCTGTAAAATTTTACATGGATGATTTAATGTGTAATTGTGAAACTGTAACGGAAGGCTTAGAAATATATCGACAAATGAAAGGTTTATTAGGTGAAGCAGGTTTCGAACTGCAGAAGTGGGCAAGCAATGATGAAGAATTGCTGAAAATGATAGAAGGGCAGGAAAATAAGGACAAGGAAATAGGTTTAGGAAATAAGGAAGCAAGAGATGGGATTAACATAAAAATGGATGAAGTAATAAAAGTTCTTGGACTTACCTGGGAGCGACGCGCAGATCATTTTCGCTACAAAGTTAATCTTCTAGAGCTGAAATCACCCATTACAAAAAGAAAAATTATCGCAGATATTTCTCGTTTATTTGATCCTTTAGGTTGGATAACGCCATGCATCATAGTTGCTAAAGCTATGATACAAAAGCTTTGGATAGCAGGCATAGATTGGGACGACGAAGCACCAAAGGAAATAATAAATGAATGGTGTACTTACCGAGATAACCTTAAAAGTATCACTGATGTCGAGATTCCTAGATGGGTTGGTACTAAATTAAATGATGTCCGACGAGAGCTGCATGGATTCTGCGATGCCTCCAAGATAGCTTATGCTGCAGTAGTGTATCTCCGCCTAATTGATGAGGAGGGTAAAGTTCATGTGTCCTTGATTGCAGCAAAGTCAAAGGTAGCTCCCATCAAGCAGGTTTCTATCCCAAGACTGGAACTCTGCGGCGCTGCAGAACTAACCAGATTACTGATAGACGTGGCCAATATTATGAAGATTGAAAACACTAACATTGATGCGTGGACAGATTCCACCATAGTACTAGCTTGGCTAAATAGTTTGCCTAGCCGATGGAAAGTGTTCGTAGCAAATCGCGTTTCTGAGATACTTACCTCCATGAATCCTTGCCAATGGTCGCATGTGAAGACTGAAGAGAATCCAGCTGATTGTGCATCGAGGGGAGTGTCTCCGACGGAACTGAAAAATCAATTATTGTGGTTTCGGGGTCCTACTTTTCTTTGGTCAAAATACATAGAATATCGAAAACCTACTGATGTAAAAACAGATGAGGAAGCTATTAAAGTACATTTAGCAAATAAAGAGGAGGATAATTTAGAAATTTGGGAGAAGTTTTCATCTTTGACGAGAGCAATCAGAGTTGTAGCTTACTGTAGAAGATTTTCACAAATGAAAAAACCAAAACTGGAAAGAAAATATACAGATTATTTGAAAACAGAAGAATTAAAAGACGCGTTAGAAATGTGTTTAAAGAAAGATCAAAAGAATAATTTTGGAGAAGAAATAGAAGCAGTAGAGAAAAAAGAAGAAGTTAAGAGAAGCAGTTCATTAAAAGCGGTAAATCCATTTTTAGATGACAAAAATCTTCTAAGAGTGGGAGGAAGATTGGAAGAGGCCCATTTGCAAACAAATAGAAAACATCCTGTTATTTTGGCCAAAAAATCAAAATTAGCAGCTTTAATAATTGCAGATGCCCATCGACAAACCTTGCACGGAGGTCCGCAATTGACATTAAACTATTTGAGAAACAAATATTTCATCATTGGCGCAAAGCAACTGATAAAAGCACACGTAAGAAAATGCGTTACCTGTGTGAAGAATAGTGGACGTACTTACCAACAGCTGATGGGACAGCTTCCATCAGTACGGGTCACTCCAGCTCGTCCATTCCTTAACAGCGGAGTTGACTTCGCAGGTCCAATCCAAATGCGCACTTCGAAGGGTTGAGGTCATAAATCATTCAAGGGCTACATATGCCTGTTCGTTTGTATGTCAACGAAGGCTGTTCATATTGAGGCAGTTAGTGATCTCACGACTCAAGGCTTTCTTCAAGCTTTTAAAAGATTTGTAGCGAGAAGGGGTCAATGCAAAGAAATTTGGAGCGATAACGGAACTAACTTTGTCGGCGCTTCGATAGAGTTAAAAAAGCTTTTTACTCAAGAAAAAGATAGCATTTTCCCAGAAATTGCAGAGGCATTAACCAGCAATGGTACTTCCTGGCACTTTATCCCGCCACATGCGCCCAACTTTGGTGGATTATGGGAAGCAGGGATTAAGTCCGTAAAGCACCACATAAAAAGAGTCATCGGGACATCCACGCTGACTTATGAGGAGATGTCAACGGTATTGGCACAGGTAGAAGCCTGTCTAAACTCCAGACCTTTGTCAAGGTTGAACGATGACTTAGATGTGGATGTGCTAACTCCAGGGCATTTTCTAGTTGGCGAACCTTTGTTGACGGCTCCAGACCATAACTACGAAACGTCAAATGTAAGTTCGCTCAGAAGGTGGCAATATACCCAACGTATGAGTCAAGAGTTTTGGCGAAAATGGTCTCAAGAATACCTTGATCAATTTTTCCACCGGTATAGATGGTCAACACAAGCCCCACAGCCCAAAATTGGAGATATCGTATTGATAAAGGAGGACGGCCTCCCCCCATGTCGTTGGCTCTATGGTAAAATTGTAGAGGAACATCCCGGTCGTGATGGAATTACAAGGGTGGTCACCCTCAAGAGTAAAAATTCGCTCATAAAAAGACCTGTAAATAAATTATGCATTTTACCGGCAATAGAATGAAGTTTTTCGTTTTATTTATTGGTGTCTGGTTACATATTTTAGGTTAACTTTTTACTAGTCATTTTTGTGACGATTTTAAGGTTTTAGGTTTTTGTTCTAATGATATAGTGATATTTTTTGAAAATTGTTGTTAGTTTTATTTATACATAATAAGTTTTAAATGGGTTTAGGTTTATTGTTGCAATATTAGTAATTATTATTAAGCCAGAATCCATTGGGTAAATTGTGATGGGCAAATCCAAATTTGTAAGGAAAATGCTCAATTTGTCCTTGGTGGGCAGAATGTTTAACGCCATAACTTTGTTTGTACGACTCAAACCATTTGTTACCTAGGTTAGTTCTACAATGTGTCAACAGATGGAGTTATACTCCTTTAGATCGCGTAAACATTATGTTTCCGTGTTTTAATGTACCGAAGTATGCGTAATTTTGTTTAGAGACTCAATAGGGAACCTTTGTGACACCAATATACAGGCTGATCCAAGTAACCGAGTTTTACTGCCTGAAAGGTGTCTCCCCGACCTGAAACCTCACCTGAAGGTTTTTCATTGTCAACATCAATAGATGAACTGTCCCTTGAGTTTATTATCAATTCTTGTTCACAAACGATGTTCACTAAGTTTATATTAGATTAATTTTGTTTCACAGCCGATTTTCTATTACGAGTATCTTTTGTTATTCGGGACTTCACTAAGTGGGCGGTACCCGTCAATAAATTACGGTATTATCTGAAGTACACTTTACCGAAAAAAATGCAATACTTCATAGGCGTGAACTGTCAAAATTATCATACTAAATTGGACTAAATAAAGGGTAGTAGGGAACAAGTTCAGGGTTGCCAACTCTGCACCACGGGTGGTTGCTGAATGATACCTCAAAAAGTTCTAGATAGCTATGAATTTACAAAAATAGTGCTAAACATGGGAAATAAAATAATAAATCACCAAATATTTCAATAACTGTCAGAATTATTGATAATAAAAAAATACAAAATGAGATATCACATAAAAATCATCCTTGAATCATGGTTTTCTTAGCATCTTCTTTACACTGCTGTTGTTGGGGCACTCTGGCTCACTTACACTTAGCCATAAAGTTCAGCTCAAGCTGGACCTTTATAGCTAAGCTGACCTTTTCAATTTAAATTATTGAGGAAGATAGCTATTTAGTGCTAGATTGAGTGCTAGGTTCTGTTTACAAAATTTCCGTGCTAAATACATTAAAATAGTGCTAGATCTAGCACTGAAAGTGCGGAGTTGGCAACCCTGAACAAGTTGCGGAAATCAATCAAAATTACTTCCCAGACAATATTTAACTCTAATGACTTCAATCCAAGGTTTAAAATCGCCTGGAGCAAAATCGATTGTGTACACCGGTGTACAAGCCGCGCCTTGACGACATGGCTCTAATATGTCATATATGGTACACCGGTGTACACGCCGCGCCTCAACTGGATGTCATAAGATGATGATGTCAGATTTATAGTTTATTGGTCAAAAATGGCTTCGCGAAAATATTATTTGTGTTGCAGTGTATTTGGCTGTTTGAACACCACACAAAATTTTAATTACCGTGAAACATGCCAACTTTGCCCACATTTTGTCCAAATAATTAAAATTTCAGGAAGGTTTTCTGTGGCAACGTAGTATTTTTATTCATCAGCCTCAACTGTCAGATCATTTGCATGTGTTAATGTAGCTAAATTTACTATTATTCAACATTTAAATCAACTTTTGTCCAATTTTGTCAGCGGGCAAAATTATCTAGACTTTTAGCCAACTTTGCCCACATTGATTTCTGACACAAATACCTATATGCATGACATAAAAACCAGCACAAATATTTTGGTAAAGATGGCGTTTACTTTATGAATGTAAGCGAAACTATGAAAAGTTTCGTTGAAATGACTGGGTAATGTTACTTTTTTCTCTTTTTCATACAATCCATATTTCGCCTTTTAAAAGTGGTAGGGTTGGCACAAGGTTATAATTGTTCTGATTTTTTTCCGTTCTAAAAGGAGTTTGTGTTTAGGTTAATAAAAAGAAAAACGAAACAATGGTTCACGCCTATATTATTTAAAATCTGAAATCACAATTAACACTTTTTTAGAAAGTAGATGGGTACTTACTACCTACAAATAGAGATCAAGTCAAGTAACTCATATGACGGCACGATTGGCGTAGTGTGCTGTAGCACGGTTTTTCGCCTCGATTTCCGTAGTGTCCCGGGTTCGATTCCCGGTCGGGTCAACTCAGGAAACGATCTTTTCTCAATTGACTCGGGTCTGGGTGTGCTGGGAGACGCCCCTGGCTTATTTCCTTGTGTGGTACCCCGTAACACAGGGATATTAATCCCTACTTCGAGACCATTACAAGAGGTGTGTTGTCTGGTGCATATTTATTTATTTATGTGAGACTTGTAGGAGACAAATTAAATAAAGACGTAACAGACATTTCGTTCATTAATGAAAAATTATAAGTATAAACTCTTAGTTTCATTCTTAAAAGGTTTTAAATTTGTTAAAATTATTTGGATACTTTTTTATAGGCCGGCTATATTCCTAAACATTTCACTGATTCACAAATAAAATACGGAACTTATACAACTGGAGATGGCACAGAATTAGATTATAATGATAATCATCATTTCAGTCATGCCACGTCTATATTTTCTAAATTTAAACACATCCACTAACCTTAATCATAATAATGTAGAGATTTATAAAACAAATATCACAAGTAGGAGGTTCTTACTCTTATTTAATCCTAAGGAAAGTTACATCAGAAGTTAAAGTTTTGGGGTTGTCTGTCTGCTATTGATTAGTCTGAATCCACCTCGCACTATTTCACTTATTTTTGAATATAAATATGAAATTTTGAAAATATGCAATAAATAATTTAATGTAATGCATTAATTGAATACTGTTAATAAAGTTTTAAAATAAATAAGCTCAGCAGCGGCCATTTTTTAAAGAGGCAAAAATTAATAATACAAGGTTATTTGGTAATGTGCTAACCCTAAGCATTTTTTGATGACGATCAATGTTGTCAATCGTAGGTGGAAACATTACAGGTTAACTTTGCCCATCATCATAACTTTAGTTTTAAAAGACCCTAAGCAATGATACTTACATTAATATACTCTACAAGTCATTTTCTATGACTAGTTATAAAGTAAATTAATCTGTGTTTCCGCCATCTCGCAGAATTTACCATCAAAAAAATTTGCACTATAATTTGCCCGCAGAAACAAACACCCCACTCGACGAGTTCCTACAAGTTACTAAGGGAAGTTAGCGACCCAATTAACGTTAAGCTTAAAAATTGTTCTTCGGGCAAAGTGAACGCCGAAGCGTCATGCTGTTACTTGCCTATTAAACTGTTTTCACTTTATGATGATATGCCTGACAGGTCTCATTGTTCCGTAGCACGCATACTATTTTCAAACTAAATAAAAAGAAACTGGCGAAAGAAATTGTTATAAACTATAAATATACTATTGTCCTTTCGCATCTTATCAAGTAAATTATTGTTATTATTATTAACTGTTGATAAATGAAGTAAATTAAATTAAATTAATATATCTTTACAGCGCCTTATGCGTGAAAAGGAACGCCATTATAGTGTGTTAAATATAAATAAATATGCGCCAGACAACACACCCCTTGGAATGGTCTCGAAGTAGGGATTATTAAATCCCTGTGTTACGAGGTACCACACAAGGAAATAAGCTAGGGGCGTCTCCCAGCACACCCACTACTGAATCGACAAAAAATCGATGAATAGGAGCGACCATTTTGTAATCACGTCATTCGCATCAGTACGAGTGGGTCTGCCTTGTGTGCTATTTTTTAACTATTATTTGCAAGATACCGCGTTTTATTCTTTAACTTATTAGCGAACACCCGTTTATTAAGAATTTGTTTAAAAATTAAAAATCGGTAAATCCGATTCCATTTCCTTTGCCAACTCGATTAAATTACATTCGTTACATCACTATATTTGACAATTAAGAACTGTCAGGTATATCATCATACGGCGAAAGTAGTACTTGAATGTAGTTAAAAGCACACCCAGAAGGATAGTGCCATACAAAAAGACACGCCAAACTTGAAGCCAAAACCGATCGTCAAAAATGTGTCATGGCAGAAGTAACCACATAATGTTGCAAGTCGACAGCATTTGCCCAAAAAAGTCGGGAGATTAGAGTCTGGACTTAAATTTTGTAGATTTATTGATGGTCATTTTCAAGCGTGTTAAGATAAAAGTTGTTAATTTTATCACAAAAAACTGATTTATTCTAAGGTGACTTTTACGTTAGTCCTTTTGATTTTTATAATCACAAATAATATTCATGTTCAAAAATATATAATGTAATTAAATATTTACTTCAATTTAATAAAATCAATTTCGTCCAATTTACTAAAAGTTGGAAATATATTTTCTCATTGCTGGCAACATTTTCAAATTTAAACACTTAAGTTTTTTCTATGTACTCGTACCTACATATTTTACAATATTTATTTTGAATTTTTAGGTGCTATTATAGTCTCATTAGAAGTTAAAAGTGCTCTTGGTGTAGTGGTTCTAAGCGCTGAGTCGGCTCGGGCGGCACGGGTTCGCATCTGACCTGCGGCATTTATTTGGACTTTTGGGCTGTGTCCGATAATCAGTTTCTGTTACCCGTCGCTCAATATACAAGGACCACCACAGCTCTTAGAAATATGTTTTCAAGAAGATAAAAAAATATATTTCTACATACAAAAAGAACCATACAACGACATCTGGTGGCACTAAACAAGCAACTTTAATTGGAAAAATTGGTCGTCCGCGCTCTCAAGCGAAAGACGACTAATTACTGACTACGACTGCTTGGAACAAATTGTCAACAAAAATGACTCATTGCAACGGTTGCCGTGGATCAATTAATGAGGGAGACTGCATGAAATGTTCGCTGTGTAATGGTTGGTATGACCTTCTCTGTGCAAATGTGGGCAAAGAGGCTTTCCTTAAACTAACCCCATTACAAATACGGGAATGGTTGTGCCTGGAATGTCGGAGCAAAAAACCCTACAAATTCTACCGTGAAAGGGTTAAAAGATTAATTGATATTGAATACAAGCGACATATTGAAAATATACAGAAAACTATTATTGACGAACCTACACTATTTTGGACTTTTGTTAAGGAGACGAGAAAGGAGAGACATGGAATTGAAGCCTATACCTACTCATGATGGAGTTGAAGTACTCGGCCAGGCTGTCGCTGACGCATTTGCTCAGTATTTTAGCTCTGTTTTTCTGCCAGACGTACCCCTTCTGGACCATGTCGAGGCATCACGAGCAGCTTATGATGCTCCTAATGCTGCTTCTATCACCGTCTCAGCTGTGGATGAAGCGGACCTCAAAAAGGCCGTGAGACGTCTCAAGCCGCGATCCTCTGGTGGGCCTGATAGTATCCCGGTATTTCTTGCCAAGGACTGTGTCTCGGTTTTAGGCGAGCCACTCCTGTATATATATAACTTGTCTATTTCTCAGGCAAGTTATCCCAATAGATGGAAGTTAACACGTGTTACTCCTGTTCCGAAGGGCGATGGGGGTAGGGATGTTTCGTCTTTTAGACCTATTGCAGTGCTCTCTGTCTTTGCTAAGGTCTTTGAAACCATGTTAAATAACCGTATCGGCAACCAGATTGGAAACTTGTTACACAATGATCAACATGGATTTAGGAAGGCTCGCTCAACAGTTTGGGTCGGCAGGTGGACGTGGCTTATTTCGACTTCAGAAAGGCATTTGATCTTGTTGATAATGATATACTACTGAGGAAATTAGCGAAAATAGGTTTCACAACGAGTCTTCTCAGACTGATGGCGTGTTACCTCTGTGATCGGCGTCAGTATGTTAGGCTTGACGGTTGCGAGTCCGTGGAGTACTATACAAGGTCCGGTGTTAGTCAAGGAAGTACCCTAGGACCCACCTTTTTTCTGATATTTATCAACGACTTACCAAACAAGGTTCGTAAAGCAAAGTGTCTTCTGTTTGCTGATGACCTTAAGTTAAGTCTGGGTATTGCTGGCCCCAGTGACACTCAATTGCTGCAAAACGATATTGACCTAGTATATGAATGGAGCCTGGAAAACCACCTTCCTCTAAACAACGACAAGTGCAAAGTTATAACTTGCTCTCGAAAACGGCAGCCAAAAATGACTACTTATAATTTATTTGACGCACCATTGGAAAGAGTTAGCAATATTCGTGATTTGGGTATTATTGTTGACGGAAACTTGGACTTTCATACGCACGTTCTAGCAACCAGTAAAAAGGCTAGTAGTATGCTGGGTTTCGTTCTGAGAACTGCAGCACAGTTCGACAACCCGGACGTGGCAAAGGTTTTTTTTAATGCGTACGTCCGCAGTAGGCTGGAGTATGGTGCGGTGATATGGGACCCATATGAGAGCAAATATGTCAAGCTTCTGGAGAGAGTGCAGCGAAAGTTTGCACGCTGGTTGTACAAAAAGCGGTACGGGTACTACCCATACTTGTATCCGTCAATGTTTGTTAGCGCCATGGTCGATATGGACTCCCTTAAATATAGGCGACTCATGTTCCTCATCAAACATTACCTCCTCATTATAAGGAATGTAATCGTGAGCCCATCTATCCTGGAGAAGTTCTATCTCCAAGTCCCTAGGAATATACCACGGGATGCTCCAGGTGTGCAAACTGCGCCTCGCCGTGCGCCGCGGCTGCTGGCGCGGCCCGTGACGCGCACGCAGCGCGCCGCGCACGCGCCTACGGTCCGCGCTCTGCTTCTGATCGGGGACTTGCTCGCTCGGCGCACGGACATAGATATTTTTTTTGACAAGATTGGGCATGTTTTCGACCAATTCTGCTTGCTCATAAATGACATTTTTGAATAAGTACCTACTCGTATTTTTATTTTGACTCTATTTGTATATCGACATATTTGTATTTTTGACATTATTTGTATTTCTGACATTTTTGTATTTTTGGCGTTATTTGTATTACTGTAATTTTAACTGTTATTTGTGACATTGTATTACATTATCCGTGTCACAATTATTAACCTGTAAGCGACTTGGACTTGCTCTGTAAGCTTATGTGTGTTTGTATAAATAAATAAATAAATATCTTTTTTGTGTTGTCCCGAATCATTGTGAAAGCCATTTACACAACAAACGGTCATTTTGTTGGAGCTCCTACCAATGATTCCGCAAACGTTCTCCTATGACCGATTCGTCAATGGACTGTTCGTCGACAGGACGATTCACTTTTTGCCATTTCCCCAGCAGAATCTTTCAACTACGGCAATTTTGCCGACATAACTTTTCGTCTATCTCACTTTCGACGTCAGGCCTTTCCAGCTACAGAATGTTTTACCGACATGACGATAAACTTATAGATCTTTCCATATACGGAGATTTTGCCCTCAATCTTCCGACATGCAACATTACCAAAAAAAAACAATTCTACACGTTACTATGTCTTTGACGACACGATTGACGTAGTGTGCTGTAGCTCGGTTTCTCGCCTCGATTTCCGTAGAGTCCCGGGTTCGATTCCCGGTCGGGTCAATTCAGGAAACGATCTTTTCTGAATTGACTTGGGTCTGGGTGTGCTAGGAGACGCCCCTGGCTTATTTCCTTGTGTGGTACCTCGTAAAACAGGGATTTAATAATCCCTACTTCGAGACCATTACAAGAGGTGTGTTGTCTGGCGCATATTTATTTATTATTTATTTTATTGACGAATCGGTCATAGGAGAACGGTTGCGGAATTCCTACCAATAGACCATGACCTTGACCACTGGCGGGACGTCGCGACGCGTCGATCGGGTCCGGACATGGTGTCCGGATTTCAGTAGAATCAGTAACATGCGTCGACTCCCTCTGGGCGTAATAATATTCTAAGGGTATAAGGACTGTATGATCAAGTCCAATAAGCTAGCAAGTTGCATCGGGAGCCCGGTTTATTTAGCCTTCTGTAGGTAAATGATTTCTTAAGATCTAGCGCAAAGGTTCGTGAATTTAAAGACGTCGCTAGATTATCCTTTACCCGTTAAGAATGTTCAGTCAGAACATAATTCATTTCCCGTTCTGTTAGGATAATGAGTGAATCTGATGAAGAAATTCGATACATTTTAAAATTTTACTACAAAAAAGGTAAAAATGCAACGCAAGCCGCGAAAAAAAATTGCGATATTTATGGACCTAGTGCAGTGTCTGTGAGAGTAGCACAAATTTGGTTCAAGCGTTTTCAATCCGGAAATTTTGATGTCTAAGATGCACGTCGCTCTGGTCGCCCTATTACGGATAAAAAGTTTGCCGTTTTTGAAAAAGTTTAGCAAAATCTGCATACCAGTAAGTACGACGTAGCTGAAGAACTGGGAATTGACCACAAAACAGTTTTGGTACATTTGAAAAAAACTGGGTACACAAAAAAGCTCGATATTCGGATACCTCACGAGCTCACTGAAAGAAACCCAATGAACCGTGTACTCATTTGCGATTCTTTAATACGACGTAATTCAAATTCAAATTAAATTTATTTAATATAAATAAGATCTAAGTGTTAGTAACAATATCCTTACATCTATGTACTGTGAGAAACATTTGAAATTTAGGTTTTTAATTAACATAAAATATTTGCCCCGCCTTCGGGTTTATAAGGGCCGTGATCCAGTGCCACCTCAGTGCACTGTCCCACCTCCCCGCCAACACCCTTAGGATACTGTTGGGACTGCCAAGCATTCTGTTTGAGATCGATTTTCCTGATCAGGGCATGAAAACCACATGAGCATCGGCGAACATGCTAGATGCACTGCAGAATCTCGGCAGTCCCAGCAGCACCCGGAACATATATTATAAAGGACGCGTAAAGCGTTGTAGGTCTTTTGCGTGTAGCTAACCCACAGGCCGCTTGTATAAAAAAGGATCGACAGTAGGATTTAAATAGTGTCACCTTTACCTCACACGTACAATGCGCTATCCTGCGGGCCAGCATGTTACCTCGTACTGACAACGCTCTGCGCTCCCTTCCCATGTCATCGTCGTCTCTCAGGTCAGCAGTGACCACGTTACTCAGGTATTTAAATGAGGGTACCACGCGTAACTGCTCACTGTTCAGCCGAATAGGAGGGACATGCCTACTGGAGACGCCGTGTTCCGGTACCACGACTTCGCTTTTCTTACAATTGAATTTAAGACTGTGTTTAGAAGCGTATTGTTCACAGACACGCAGCATGAAACCTAACTATTTTAAAGAAGCTTATAACTGGTAGTGAAAAGTGGATAACGTACGACATGCACGTGCGAAAAAGGTCGTGGCAAAGGCCGGTCAGGCTTCACAGACTGATGAAACCCGGGTTAGCTGCAACAAGGTGATGCTATGTGTGTGGTGGGATTGGAAGGGCATTATTCATCATGAGCTGTTACCACCAGGCAGGACCATCGATTCTGAACTTTACTGCGCCCAACTCATTAGTTGTGCGCAGTAGAGTTCAGATTAAAGCAAGAAGTTGAGAGAAAGCGGCCGGAATTAATCAACAGAAAGGGTGTGGTTTTTCATCATGATAACGACCTCACACATCTTTAGCCACTCAGCAAAAATTAAGAGAGTTTGGCTAGGAGGTGTTAATGCATCTGCCGTATAGTCCTGACCTTGCACCTTCAGATTTCCACCTGTTTCGGTCTTTTCAGAATTCTGGCAGTGTCAGGTTAACATCACGAAAGGACTGCCAAAACCACTTGTTGCGGTATTTTGATCAAAAGCCTCAAAATTCCTATATCGTGGGATCATGTCCCTACCTACAAGATGGCAAAAAATAATCAAACAAAATGGCACCTACATACTTTAGCTAAGTTAACTATTAACTATTTATGGTAAAATAACTATTTTAAAAAAATGTTTCAAATTTTCTTAAAAAATGCGAAGAAACTTTTATTACCTATTATGTTCATAACGCATATTGACCGACTCAAATACACTTACTGTTTCATTGTTTGATTTCTAAAGTGGTGGGTAGTTACAATGTCAATGTCTATAAAAGTAATAAAATAGTGCAAAAAACAATGCAGCTTAACTGACTCCTGTCACGGCTCACTCGCAGCGACCTGCTTCTCCGCCTGCGGCCCGCCTAGCCTTGCGCCTACGCAGCTCTGAATTACACTCTAGGGCTCTAGGGGTAGGGCAGACAGACAAGACCACGTGGAGTCGGTGTCAAGTGAGTCATTTCTTCTTCTTCTCTTCTTCTTATCTTATTTACTTTTAGTTAAAAAACAATTTTATGATATAAAACAGTCATGGAAATCTAACTATGGGAACTATAGCATCGATATAACAATTCATCGATGAGATTAACAAAATGTGGAAATAAAATTCCATGAAATGAGTAAAGTAACACTATTTGAGGATTTCCTCGAATCCATTTGGATTTGCGATGAAAAATGAGTTGTTGCTTTTTGAAAAAAAAAAACATCTGCGAACATTTTTATGGGAAATTAAATTCATTGTAACAAATTGCAATAAAGTGACGGATCGCGCACCCGGGCACACTAGTTAAACACAAAATGTTCGTCACGTAAATATTTGTCATGAGGACTGAGGATCGAACTCACACTAGGAGTGTTTTGAGCAAGTCCTATGCTATGACTTTCAAAATTGCAATATCTCGAGGAGTTTTCGTGCCTTCGATATCTTCGTGGGGCACAAAGAGTGCGAGCGCAGGCGAAGCAGCAGCAGGGAAACCTGCACTCCACCTACACCGCACCAGATAAATAAGTACCATCACGACTCTTATATCCCAAACGGGGTAGTCAGAGGCAAGTGACTGTTGCTGTCATGGTGAACAGGACACTCAGAAGCTCTCTTTTTACCAATGGTATTAAAGTGGTAGATGGTGAGCTCTCCGCCGTTTTCCGGTTTGATTTGGTTTTTTATTGGTGTTTTCCACCACTGGAGAGCGTGTCGAAAATTTAACAGTGAACAAAAATAGTTTGTATCTGGCCAGATTTAAACCCGGGACCTCAAAATTCAGGTTCCGAATTCGGGAGCCACGACGCCCGCACTAGATACAGAAGGTAAATACATACCTACATCATCCCATTTATTTTTGTCCGGAGTAGAGAATCCACGACCTTCTGCGCAATAGGCAGCACTTTTATCATTCCGCCAACGAGTTGTCAGCAAGGTAAACATATGTTTACAATAATAATATTGTTAGCGCTTGTAAATTTACCCGCCAGAGCCTACAGTTTAGTTTATATCTGGCCAAGGCGACCTCGACTTCTAAGACAAACGACGTTCAGGAATGTTAAAAAATTTAAAGTGGAATTGCCGACGACATACATCGCAAGGCTTCCCGATAAAGATCCCCGGGCGTCAAGACGCTTTGTTTACTTTGTACGCGCGACTTTGTGATCTATTATACTGTAAACGCGGCTTCCCAACGGAAAATAAGTGCCGGCGAAGCGACGAGCGAAAGCAAATTGACATTGTTTGAGATCTTCCCCTAATTGGCCGTTAGGTGGAAAAGGTTTTGATTGGCACTTAAACACGCTGTAGGTGCCTACCGATGCTCAAACTACGTAAGTGATGGGCTGTTGATAGGTTTGTGTCTTTAATTACTTTTATCCTGTAAGTAATAAGTAGGAAGTTTTTCTGTAGACAAATATTACACTATAAAAAAAAATTGCTCAAACTAATTGTTACTTTACTTCTACGATGAGTTTGCCTCATGTAAAGTACGATAGTAAACTACATCAACTACATAATATGCTATTTTTAGTTTCAACTGTATTTAAAGGCGGCGAACCAAAATTTCATACAAAAACCGCCTAGATCCTTTGGCGTGCATCGCTCTGCGTTTCCTACCGTCTATACAATGGGGAGTGTTTGGTCGAATTGCATGACCATATACCTACCTGCCGCTGAATTTCATCATCGCACGACACGCCACAAGTCAAAATTCCATGCTCATCATCTGGATGGCTGGCGTTCAACAAGTTCAACAACCGTGCGTTTTTCGCGTCAATTTCTTCCGCGTACAACCAAGATATGGAATGATCTTCCTGCGGCGGTATTTCCAAATGGATAGGATGCAGAGAGCGTATTCCCATTTAGAAGGCAAGCAACGCATCGGTGACACCTCAAGTGTTACAGTTGTCCATGGGCGGAGGTGATCACTTAACATCAAATGACCTTCCAGCTCGTTTGCTCCTAAGTAAAAAAATAAATTGGTTCTTTATATAATTTTGCAAGCTATTTGAAGGATATCCCAAAGCTTTGGTCACCGTCAGAATCGCCGGTCACTTTATTATTTTTGACGCATTTATCGTTGAAATTGTGACCAATAATTGGTGCCCTAATTGTTGCCATTGGTGCCGTTAAGCAGACAATTGGTGCCATCACATTTAAGATGGAAAAAAACATTTAATGGTGACCGGCTATCCTGACGTCAGGTTGGCCGGTCACCTACCCGTAGTGATTAATGTACGTAGAATCACTGAATTTTTCATCGACCAGCCATTGGTGCCCATTTGTTGCCGTAGAACTTTTAGAACTCCGCTCCTGTAGCTATCATAGAAATAATAATAAACATCGATCAAGTTTATTAGCGCCTGATATAATTTAACGATCATGTTTATACTCGAAATTGCTATGACAATAATCTCAGGCGCTACAAAGAGAGAGAAGTTTTTTTTACTTTGAAAATTGTTGATTGAGTCAGATAAGCGTGTAATAATGTATCACATACACCCTTGTCCATAAATTATCTCATAAGACCATTGAAGATAATTTATTACCTATTTAAAAATAAGTTATAGTCTGATTTTTAATTAGAAAGACTACAGTCACTTAATATGACAAGCTGCCTGTATTGCCCACCCTATCCTAAAGCTATCTCATATTATTAGTACGTGAAATATCCTTCTCTAATTAAAAATTAATTAAGACAACCAGTGGAATTTTCAATTGTATGACGCGCATTAAATCTTAACATTATTTTGTTTACTATATTTATTCAACTATTGATTATGACACACATTATTTGAAATTATGGGAACTAAAACGATACAAAATGAATAGTTATGGCATGCGTAGTTTAGAATAAATGAAAATAGGGCAAATGAATATTATGACTGGTGATAAGTTTGTAAAATGAAATAATACCAAATGAAATTATGAAAAACGATAGATTACCGTGTCGCTAACATTAACAATGCTATCAAATTGCAAGTTATGCTAACTGCAGTATGAGGGTGTATGTGATACATTATCACACGCTTATCAACTCAATTAACAATTTTCAAAGTAAAAAAAAACTTCTCTCTCTTTGTAGCGCCTGAGATTATTGTCATAGCAATTTCGAGTATAAACATGATCGTTAAATTATATCAGGCGCTAATAAACTTGATCTTCTTGATTGATTATTTATTATTATTTCTATGATAGCTACAGGAGCGGAGTTTTAAAAGTTCTACGGCAACAAATGGGCACCAATGGCTGGTCGATAAAAAAATCAGTGATTCTACGTACATTAGTCACTACGGCTAGGTGACCGGCCAACCTGACGTCAGGATGGCCGGTCACCATTAAATGTTTTTTTTAGTCTTGAATGTGATGGCACCAATTGTCTGCTTATCGGCACCAATGGCAACAATTAGGGCACCAATTATTGGTCACAATTTCAACGATAAATACGTCAAAAATAATAAAGTGACCGGCGATTCTGACGGTGACAAAGCTTTGCACGTTTCCAAGAGACTGCAGCCACTGCAGGCAACATAGCTTTAGGCAAATTGCATTCTCGCATCACTTAGAGACCTTTAGCTCTCAGGATAGTTTCTTATCTACCTAAATGTAGGACTTTTAAAACAAGCCTTAAATAAAAATAAATATAAGATTTTAACCTAACAATGTTCAACGTATCATTGTTCTGTCATTGTGGAGCGGCCGACAGCCTGAGAGCGCTCACTGCTGGTAATTGCGATGCTTACGAGCACTTCAGGGCGGGTTTTGTTAGTCGGGCGAGCTTATTTAGCGCATTCATGCTTTGCCAATGCAATTACTATAAATTATAAAAATATAGGTAAAAAACGAGTTATTCATCAATGTTGAGCGACCTCTAAATATTTACAGGTTAAAAACGTTCAGCATCATCATCATTCGGAGGCATCCGCTGTTGAACATGATAGGCCTATTATCCATACATTTCCAAAGCGACCGGCTGTAGGTCGCCTGCATCCATAGGACCTTATTTCCAGTTTGTCCGCTTACGTTGGACACAATAAATGTGTCCATGAGGAATTCCCCACGATAATAAAACAAAGAAAGGTTATTGTTAGGAAAAACAGTAACCCAACCCGAAGGCACACGTTATATTGCAAACCTGGGTGTTTTTACAATTCGTTTGTTCTTAACTCAACTCTTTACATCTCAACCGGCGCTCGTATCTAATCCACTACACTAAACGAGTCGGACATTTGCACAGGCTAGCCCAAATAAAATCGCTAAGTTTGTTGTGCAAGCTGACCTAGTTATATCAGATAAATTTCCTCCACGTTAACTCTAAAGTAACAACTAAAATCAGCGTAAACTGAATAATCTCGACTGAGGACACGCCTCTCGAGGTGAGTGAGCAGCGCCATTACTCGCGCGAACAAGAGCATTGCGAAGAGCGGGGGCCACTCGAGTCGAGATGACACATTTTGTCTCTGGTTTAACTAGCATTTTTTTAAAGGTAGGGCGTAATTTGGGTCTGGGTATTAGGGATGCTTTGGTTGTTTCTGGTTTCCATACCGCAAGTGAGACTTTACTTTAGAAAGTGCGATTCGGTGCTGTCTGATGTAGCTCAACCCTTAATCGGTGCTCGTATCCACTCCACTAGCGGATCTTACATTAACACAGACTAGCCCAAACAAAATCGCTTAGTTTGCTGTGCAAGCTGACCTTTATCAGATAAATTTCCTCCACGTTTACTCTGAAGTTATTACTACTTGTAAAATAAGCGTAAACTGAATAATCTCGACTGAGGACACGCCTCTCGAGGCGAGTGAGCAGCGCCATTACTGGCGCGAACAAGACTTAGAACAAGAGCATTGCGAAGAGCTGCGCGCCATTCGAGTCGAGAACTCGAGATGACACATTTTGTCTTTGGCTTATCCAACGGCATTGTCTTTAGAGAGCTATGTGGCCTACGGGTTAAGCACTCCTTACTCAAAATCGTGGATCATGTGGTCCCGAGTTCAAACCTGGCCTGAACCACCTTAAAGTTAGTTCGTTTTCTGATCAACTCTCCGGTGAAATCAACCCTGATAACGGCGGAAGGCTCACCATCAACCACGTTGGGTTGTAATAACATTGGTGAAAAGTGGGCTTCTGAGTGTACTGTTCACCATGATGACGGCAACAGTCACTTGCCTCTGACTACACCGTTTGGGATATAGTCGTGATGGTCAAAGTCAAAGTGATTTATTTGCGAAAAGGTGTACATTTGAGATATTACAAAAAATATGAAGTGAACGAAAGCCATATTCAGCCAGAAGGCATGCAAACATATGATGTGAATGAATATTCACATCAAATCATTAAATACATAAGTATGCCAATTGGATTTAACTGCACTTAAGTTATATTTATTTATAATGTCAAAAGCTTTTGTGGCGACCATAATACAGAGCCCTCACAGCATGCAATATATTAATAGATACTATGATAATAATCTATACGTGCAAATCAATTACAATAATTAATAATCACAAAGGTACAATACGAATAACAATGTCACTAAGGAATATAACATCTAACGGCTAAATAAACTGTCAGAAATTTTCATTTGAAAATTCATCAATATTATAATAGGCTTTCATGACTAAAAACGTATTTATGTAAAAGTCTATACCTACAAAAGCTCTACAGTAGTCGTATATGGTGGTACAGGGTGGGAATCCAAACAGAGGAAAAATCAAGGATTACAAAGAAAGTCGATGTAAAATTTAGGCGGTCTTAATGCTAAAAGCGATCTCTTCCAGACAACCTACTACAGGTAGAGGAAAGATGACAGAAAGGGTCAGCAAGTGCAAAGATATAAAAAAGATTGAAAAATATTTTAGCTAATATATAAATTATAGATTTTTTTATATTATACATATATACATTTATTTTATATGTATTTGTAGGTATATAATCGTGATTGATTGAAGTATTTATATATATATATATTTTGTTGTTTTTCACAAAGATTTATTTTCACTCCACACAAAGCTCATGCTTTAAAAAGTTCCTCTACCCAAAGGTTGCCTGGAAGAAATCGCTCTCTAGCGATAAGGCCGCCTGAATTGTACAAATTGCTTGTTTTATGTAATACAACTGTATTTATTACTATTGTGTGCAATAAAGTATATCTATCTATCTATCTATCTATTATTATATTTAAAAAGTACAAAATTTCTTATTATTCAACATACAAATTTTAACTACGACAGTTCTCAACATTAAATCTTATGTACTCAATATTAGTGGACAAAAGGAGTAGGTGCGCAGCCGCGGAAAGTGTATTCCCGAGTAGCGCTGGTTTTCAGCACCTCCCTACTCTCTACGATGGTTAATAGTAACCTGTAATTGCTGGCTGATAATAGAATATAAATTAAGAATGAACTGTTTGAAATCAACTAAGTAACAATGTAAATATTTCTTTTTTTAAATACAAGTATGTTTTAAACTTCTGCTATACCCCTTAAGGACCGGTTTAAACGGCTATGGCGGTACAATCGCTCTACAATGGTGGGCCGTGCACATCATAATATTACAACAACATGTCCATAGTGTCTTAAAACTAAGAAAACTGACTGGCCTGTTGGCGCAATGGCAGCGATCCTGCCTTTAGCGCCGGAGGTCGTGGGTTCGATCCCCACCCATGACAAATATTTGTGTGACGAACGTTTGTATTTGTTGTGTGTCTGGGTGTTATTATCTATTTAAGTATGTATTTAGAAATATTTAAGTATGTTTATCAGTCTCTGACGCCCATATTACAAGCTCTGCTTAGTTTGGGGTCAGATGATCTTGGTGTGCATTGTCACAGGTATTTATTTATTTATTTATTTATTAGATACACATAACCTATCTTACGGTCACAAACAGTTAATTATTATAATTTTATTAAGTAACTAGTTAAATTACTTACCCAAAAAAGCTTTACTAGTATAATTAAGCAACAAACAGCTTTAAAAATTCCTCGCTAATAGACGCGCTGAGAGCTGTTTCTCTGGAAGATTAATTAATAGAGACAAAAGGTTGTTTGCGAAAGAAAAATAGCCCTAACTACTCTACTGGGCACTGAGAACTTAATTTGTCTCTCCCGTATGCAATGTATAAAGTTAGGTGCTAAAAACCGCACTGCAGTGAATCTAAAGCTACAATTTGTGTACCTACAATTATGTTTTGTTTTTCAGTTAGGGGTTGAATTCGTATATTGCAGTGCAGTTTTGGCGAATAAAACTAACTGTTTCGGGCATCGGTGCACGTTAAAAGCGCAGCTATTGATGGAATGTCTGGCGTTACGATCGAGTGCTGCCGCATCCGTCACTGACAGGGGAGGCGAACAGCTCCTCGTTTTATCACGGGACACGACATGCCCTTAGCTCTCGTACCTGAGGTTTTTCATTGGATTTGTTGCTACCTACGGATTCTGCGCTCTGCTTAACTGCACGTCTAACTATCGAGGGATAATGTTTGTACCTTTAATATAAAGTAGGTACTTAAAGATAACGGTCACATTACTGTTGGTTAAGGTTTCATAAGTCATCTGCTGCGACAAAGTTCTTGAACTCAAATATTATTTTAACTTAGCATTCATATGCACATAAGGCAAGGTAATTTATAATTAAATATCATGTGCTTCGTAATGAATGTAGAAGTAAGTAGGTAATGATAATTATTTTTGAAAGGTTTTCCAAGATACGAGCTAAAAACTGAAAGAAGCCTCCTCACCTTCCCCACCGTTAGCTCGTTCCTTATCCTCGCGAATTTTATCATGGCTTCAAAACTTCACAATAACTTTGGTATGATCGTCGTTTCTTAGGCAAATGTTCATATAATTGGACATAAAAAAGATACCTAGAGCCGAAGTTGAATTTGTATTTTGAGTTTGTATCTTTTGATAAGAAACCGAGAATTGTAATGCTAAAAATAATAAAATTAAAATTATAATTAAAAGTAAAGCATTTAATTATAGGAGGACTCTTTTTTTTATAATAAATGATTAATCTTCATCGTGGTGAAGATTGTTGTAGGACAAGTTTGGAAAACACGTAGGGAGTTAATGTACGGAAAATTAAAAAAAACATTAAAAAGCTTTAGAATATGTGCGACATCATTGGTCACCTTCCTTTTTAAGTCATGATCACCTTTGAAAATACTGTTAATTTGTTGTTCTAATTGCAAGAACTTCCCAAATTCCAATCGCATACATCCTCTTTGGAAAAGTGCCTAACTGAACGCGCTAACAACTCCCATCGGGCGCGGAAAAATCAGTGTAGAAACGATGAAGCAATTTCCGAATGGCGCGCTTATTGATTAGGTGGAAACAGTAGTTCAAGTTAGCTAATAGCCTCGTAGCCGTCACGGCAGCTTGCTGCTCGGGAACTCACAAAGAATTTATGAATGCCTGTCGTACCGTAAACCATACATATTTACCCGGTCCTATTTCTGTTCGAGCCGTGCAACATAAATCCAATTTTTCCAACTTGTAGTGCAGTTTGTTACGAAGGCACGCCACAAGATTACATAACAAACGAACGCAAGTGATTCGTGTAATTTTTCGGTATTTGATACAGGGCTAGGAAACCGGTTTATTTTTTAAACTAGTTTCGTCCGAAATGCCGAATAACGTATTGGTGTTGTTTCCGTTCGAACGGGAACGTATTAAAAACAATTTAGAAGAGGAATAAAATGTAAATCGTTATCGCTCAATATACCGGTTTTAACCATTTTTAACCGGTTTTTTGTATTAAATAAAATCAATACAGAACTAGGAATAATAATTCCCTGCCGCGCAGCTTAGTCATGGGTCATGTCGTTAAAGTTTGAACTATAGAACATTGATGCAATAATAACGGAATTATTTTTTTGGTGGCATTTATATAGGCGTTTATATTTTGTCATAAACTTGTATCATCTAACGAATATATCTATCGCCATGAAATATTTTCATTCTCAGATGAATAAAAAGTGTCGCCATGTATGAATTTCTGCTGTCACGCCACAAGCCTCTGCTCCTTGTGGTGTTCCCATTTCGTTCGCGTTCCGAACAAAATACTGCGCAAGAAACCGTTCGGAACGTTTTAAAAACGGTATTTTTTAAACCGGTTCCAAGCCCCGATTTGATATACGAGAAGATTGATGACTTCATCATTATTATTTAACGCAAACTTCCACATTTGTCTAAAAGTTGGTGTAGTAACTTGCCTCAATGCAGTTATTATGAGTGCACTTGCCTATTAAAAGAACCCACATAAAAATAGTAGGTGATAATAAATAGTTATAAAATATGTTTTGGACACACAAAGTTGACCGAACTAGATTATTGTCGTTTAAAAGTACTTATGAGTTACATAAGTACTTTTAAACGACAATACCAGTGAGCATGACAATGATGTAAAATTATTACAGTCAGAGTTATGTAACCTTAAGTCTCAGCTAAAAAGTGTGTCCGATAGGTACCACTTTACCAAACTTGAGTATCAGGAACACATTTTGGCCCTGAAAAAGCTAATGGAGAACTCAGATTCTTTGGCTGGTTCTCGGTCAGAATGTGAGCTTTGCACTCACAAGAGAACATCTGATAACCAGACTTCCAACACCACCACTGAGAGTCCTGTCAGAATGAGATCAAATACTGTAAATATTGTAATGTTTAGTGACGATATTGGGAAAAATATGGGCCAGTTAGTCTGCACATATTTAAACCAACCAGTAACCAATCACTGTTCACCGGGGGCCTCTTACTCTGATATCATGAACAAGATAAGAGGCCATAAGTTCAATGAAAACTCAATTTTAATTATATTTATTGGAAATAGAGGTAGTTTAAACAAAAAACAGCTGTTAGAACATTGTCATAACCTGTGTTTATTAAATGTTAAGAAGATTATAATGTTTACACTACCTTACAGTAGAGGTTTGCCACAGACAGAAAATGAGATGAGGTACAAAATGAATTTGACATTAGATACTGTGACTTTTCATAACAGTAAAATAATGAATGTAATTGACATCAACAGATTAATTAATATGAATAATTTGCATGTGACATATAATAATATTTATATTTCTAATTATTTTAAGCGACAAATAGCACATTCGCTATCCTCTTTTTTTATTTCTCCAGCCAATATTTTGGCTACTCAACCTGCTTTTATTGAGCAGACAGACTTGTCGACTTTGGAACATGTTCCAAATTATTTAAATTAGATATTAAGACAACAGAGGAAACCTCTAGCAAACCTCCATCTATGACAAAAGAAAAGCCCAACAGTAATTACCTCAATTTTGTTCATCAGAATATACAGGGCTTTTCTGGCAAAGATTTAGAGGTAGGTTTGTTCCTTGACAGTATGAATATAGATGTTTTATGTTTAACAGAACACTGGCTTAAGGAACACAACTGTCTGTTAAGTTTTGATAATTATAGCATCGCTAGTATGTTCATGAGAGTTTCTGCTATTCGGGGTGGGTCACTAATATTATTGCACAATAAGTTAAAGTATAAAGAACGCAAAGATGTGGTAGCACTCTCAATTGAGCAAACTATTGAAATTTCATGTGCAGAGTTAGAGCGGATTATTATTGTTTGTGTGTATAAACCACCATCTGCGGATTATTCACTGTTTGAAGAAACTTTGGAAGAAGTGTTAAAGAGAGTATGTAAATCAAACAAGAAGGTGGTTGTTTGTGGTGATTTTAATGTAGATATTCTAGACTCTTCTCAAACCTCACTTAGATTTTTAAATCTTTTTAAATCATTCAATTTATTTAATATTTTTGATCAACCAACTAGAATCACTGCGTCATCAGCTACCTGCTTGGATAATATTTTTTGTGAAAATTTTTATAAGGAGAAATCAATAATTAATTGTTTAAAATCTGACCATTGTGGTCTGTTAACCAAATTTGAGCACCGTCATGTCCCTCAATCGGTGGATATTATTTTCAGACCAGTTACTCAGAAACGTATAGAAAAATTTAAACACAATATAAACAGTCAACTTCCTTACTTATCACACCAAGACCAGAACATAAATGATCAGTATGAGGATTTGTTCAATCTGTTATTGTATGAACATAACACCATTTTTTCAAAAAAAAAAGTGTCAGTTGATAAATTTAAATTTAAATTCAGTGACTGGGCTACTCCAGGTATTCATAAAAGTAGGATTAAATTATACGAATTATATGATTTAAAAGCGAACTTTCATAGTCCCAAACTAGTAGACTATGTTAAATCTTACTCTAAGATATTTAAAAAATCTTGCAATGTTGCCAAGTCCATGTTTTTGCGAGACAAAATAAAACAAGCAAAAAACAAAATCAAAGCGACTTGGAACATTATAAACAAAGAAACTTGTAAGTCCATACCACGCAATAACTCTTTCTCACTTAAAATTAAAGATAATATTATTAAGTCTGACGTTGATATAGCTAATACATTTGAATCATTTTTCTCTGAGATACCTTTTATTACTACCAGTAAACTAAATTCTAGTTCACTGCTAGCTAGTTATCTCCTCACATCAAGTGTTAATGAGTGCGCCACTAGTTTTTGCTTCGATCATATATCTCCTCATACCATCCTCAAATCGTTTAAAGAACTTAACATAAAAAAAACGGAGGATTTATGGGGTATTTCTGTTGATATACTTAAATCAGTCATAGATGCCATCTCCCCTAGTTTAGCGTTACTTTTTAATAACTGTGTAGACAAGGGTCAGTTCCCTAATTTAATGAAATTTAGTAAAGTCATACCCCTTTATAAGTCTGGTGAGAAAAGTGACCCATCCAATTATAGACCTATTTCTATTCTACCAGCTTTAAGTAAAATTTTTGAAAAAATAATATTGAATCAATTACATTCTCACTTTGCTTTGAATAAATTATTACATAGTAATCAATTTGGATTCACTAAAAATAGGAATACAACCGATGCAGGTGTTGCGCTCATCAAACACATATTTGATGCGTGGGAAGGCAAGCAAGATGCAATAGGAGTTTTTTGTGATTTATCAAAAGCATTTGACTGCGTAGATCATGAAATCTTACTGATTAAGCTGAGGCATTACGGTGTTTCAAATATTTCACTTAGCCTTATAGAATCTTACCTCACTGATAGAATACAAAAAGTGAGTATCAATGGTACGAACTCTTCCGGTGCCACCATACGTATGGGCGTGCCCCAGGGATCAATATTGGGTCCTCTGCTGTTTTTAATCTATATAAATGACCTGCCTTATTTTGTCAAAGACCTATGTGGGATTGTATTATTTGCTGATGACACTTCTCTAATTTTTAACGTAGATAGAAGTAACAAAGCACTTGACGACGTAAATAATACTCTTTCTAAGGTACTGCATTGGTTCACGAGTAACAATTTACTGCTTAATGCTAAGAAGACCAAATGTATCAAATTTTCTATGCCCAATGTAAGACAGGTCGATACCATTATAAACATGAATAACGAGCCATTAGAGATTGCGAATTCCACTGTATTTCTGGGAATTACTCTCGATTCCAAGTTACAGTGGGGTCCGCATATTTCTGCCCTGGCAGGAAGACTTAGTTCGGCAGCTTATGCTGTTAGAAAAATAAGGCTCCTGACTGATATCGCAACAGCAAGATTAGTGTACTTCAGTTATTTTCACAGTGTTATGTCGTATGGTCTTCAGTTGTGGGGCTCGGCAGCGGATCTCAACACCATCTTTGTTCTTCAAAAAAGAGCCATCCGCTCCATTTACAACCTTAGACCACGCGACTCGCTTCGTGAAGTATTCAAAGAGATAGATATTTTAACTGTGTACTCTCAATTTATTTATGATAATGTAGTATATGTTCGTAAAAACTTGCATCTCTTCAAGAAAAACAGTGATGTTCATAAACTCAATACCAGAAATAAAAATAAGCTCGTAACTCCCAGTCTAAGACTGCATAAGGTAGGGAAATCATTTGTTGGTCAATGTGTAAAATATTTTAATAAGATTCCGCAAACTCTTGTTGAACTGCCACTTCACAAGTTTAAGTCACAAATTAAAGCTAAGTTAATGAAGCGGGGTTATTATAGTGTTGACGATTTCTTAAATGATAAGAATTTGTGGTCATCTTAGGTATAATCTGCTCCTCTGCACACTTTTTTGTTATGACTTTACTCTGTCAATTACATTTTTGTGTATAAAAACAAGATTGAAAAGAGTAACCATCGAGTTTCTTGCCGGAGTCTTCTCGATCGGAAACAACCTCTGAACCGGTGGTAGATTCACATTATATTTAATTATGATATGAACTATCATAGTATTATTTTATGTAAGTTTATTTTTATTCAGTATATTTTTGCTACAATTTTTTTTTGTTACATGACATGTCATAAGTACTTTTTATAAGTCTATATGAATAAAGATATTTTTTACTTTTTTTACTTTACTTTACTTAGTTGCAAAGAAACACTTGCTAAGAACAATGGATGCTTGTGAAAGGTTAATATTAATATGTTGTTCAGAAGGAAAATCTGAAAGACGAATCCTATTTTTGAGCAAAGGGCAAGGGCTCTCAAAGAAACAAATATTTGAGGCTTTGCGCCGACCGCCTCTTCAGTAACTTATGTACCTCCGAGTGTCTACTTATTTGTCTTTTATCTTACAAACTCCGTCTCTTTATCTCTGATTTTGTTGTTTCTGTGGTATTATGTGTGGAATAAGATCAGATATTATTGGATCAAACTATATTGCTGGAGAAGAAACTTTTCTGGTAGATGCTGGTCGTTATTTTTGGTCTTAAGTATTTTGTTACTGTTATTTCTTCAAACAAAAATGCACTCTCAAGATAACATGAAACTTTAATACATAATAATATAATGTTGGCACCATCTGTTTATTTAATAGTTTTTGACAAAGGTGTAGTAACAATGATTTTAAATACCAAGTCAAAATTCATTAGTGGCCTTTCCCAATATTGGATTACTTTACATCTGTAGAATCCGGAAAAGACTTATCCTCTTGGTTTTCCTGTTGCTTAAGATATTTTTATTGGAATGTAATACCGGGTGATTATAAAAAGACTCACAAAAACGATTTGGCAAACTCAGTGAGTAGGTAAGTGATGTGGTAACTAACAAAACAAACATGTTTTTTTTCAATCGACTTTCTTTTCAAGGTCACCACAAGTCAGTCGAACAGTGACTTGTGGTGACCTTGAAAAGAAAGTTAATTAAAAAATATATTATCATCTAGATAGTTTCTACACCACTAATCACTGAGACTGCCATATCGTTTAACCCTCTTAATCATAAAAGATAAAACAGTTTTATAAGCCTGTTTTCACTAAGATAAAGTTGTCGTGAAGCACTGTTTAAGTTTTAATGAATAAGGGGGTAAATCTTTTGATAATCACCCGGTACTACTTGTGTTATATTTGTTTCACATCACATGTATATTTAATAAATATAATAAATATGCGCCAGACAAGACACCTCTTGTCATGGTCTCGCAGTAGGGATAAATATCACTGTGTTACGAGGTCCTAGACAAGAAATAAGCCAGGACACCCTGACCCAAGCCAATTTAGAAAAGATCGTTTCCATAACAGACCCGACCGAGAATCGAGACCGGGACACTACGAAATCGAGGCGAGAACCGTGCTACAGCGCACTACGCCTATCGTGTCGTGCCGTGTCATATGTATAGGTAAACCCACGATCCGCGGCTTAGCAGTTGAAAGTCCCTAAACAAACCGAGCTACCGAGCTACTTAAGCCAGTGAGTTTAGTATCGAATTAATATAAGTTAGGTAAATACTTGAAGCAGACTTATATTCACTAACGTAATAGCTTGGAGTTTCTGAATATACCGAGGGTAGGGTTTGACATTCTGGACATTCCCTTCATGATTTACGGTGCCAGCATGACAAGCAAGTTGTCGCCCCCGGGGGCCCAGGTCAAGGAATCTGGTTTGTAAAAACCTTTTACCGATTACAGCCTAAATGCCTTACTGACCGAGAACACTCAGTGCTGGATTCGAATCAAAGTCGGGAAAGTGCGTTTTTAAAATATTTTTATGGCACTCAGCATAACTTGTGTCCACTTGGCAAGCGTGGTGTTTAGAAAAAAAACCACGAGTGGACAATTATTCAAATTAATCTTTCTTCTAAAAAATCAGCTAGAAAATGGGCACATGAGATTACTTCTATTATTTAAAAGTTTAAAAAGGGATTTTACAACAAATTACTGTAAAATATTTGTTAACATATTACAGGAGTAATTAAAAACAAGTTCGAGTCATTAAAAAATAAAAAACGTAGATAAACAAGCAGAAAAAAAATCAGGAGTAAATGTATTTGCCTAAGCCTCAGATTACGGACTGTTTATCTTGAAGAAAGCCGAAGTCAAGCAGCAATTTATCCGCACAAATGAAGTTTCAAATTTTAATAGAGCCTTGAAACACCCCTCTAAATTTGGTCCTTTGAACCAGTGGTCGATTACAAATTGCTTTTTCGAAATTTTCGTAGCACCTTCATTTATTTATTTTTAGTTAATCTAATAGATGTCAGGAAGGTAAATAATTCCTTTCAGATTTATGAAGTGTTTTTCAAAGTTATCTCAAAAATGCAAACTTAAAAAATATATAGATTTAGATTATACTGTAAGTTATACCTATTAAAAAGAAAAATGATGTCCTCAAAATATACAGAAATAAGAGAAAATGAAAAATGTTTTGCTTCCCTTTTTAATACCTATAGAAATTCTACATATTAGCTATTCTTCCCTATCATGTGTAACTTGCGAAGGGTTTCAAAAGAAGAGCTTAACGCGCTTTTGAGTAAGAAGCCTGGAACTAAGTACCTATACGAGTCAGTGCAAAAATGCAAGGTGCAATGCATTCAAGGCCAATATCCAATTTATTTTCATTGCTCCCGGGCCGTTCATCACGTGATAGTGAGATCGAAGCTCGTTGCTGACTTCAGTCCGCCGTATTACAATAGCCGGACAATGAATCGCTTTTAATCTAACTTTCTTTTCCCTTGGCGTGCAAACAGGAAGAGCGACCACACCCACACAAGGAAAACACGGTTGCTCTTAATTAATTAGAGAACATTTTCTTTGGCGCGATTGTGACAGAGTTCGCGAACGTTCTGCGGTTATAGCAATATTGTCCTTTGAATCCAGATTGAAGTAATTAATCTGACAACTGAGTAGAACTTGTTAACATATAAAAAAAGGTCATAATCATCATCAGCCTAGATACTGCACTGATGAAAATAGGCCACCTTGCTGTAGTGGAGTGGATAGTGGAGCAGCACTGCGTGACATCGCGTCCTATCCTAAGCTTGACGCGTCCATTTCAAGACAGCAACCTTCTCTGACTATCGCTTACGGGCGCCCTAACAATGCCTTAGACACGATCACCGAAATAAAAATAATAAAAGTAGTCATTAATATGTAAAAGTAGCAAACAACAGTACAGTCAGATTGTCAAAAATCTCTCACACTGTGAACTTTTCAACCAACTTCAAAAAAAGGAGGAGGCTGTATGTTTTTTTTTATGTTTGTTACCTTAGAACTTTCGACTGGGTGAACTGATTTTGATCATTCTTTTTTTATTTAAAAGGTGTTGCTTTCCGAATGGTCCCATTTAAATTTGGTCTAGTTCTGACAGTGGCATCCATGAGAAAACCATATAAGTCTTAAATCTAGATAGACAAAATGCGTGACAAATGGACGAATAACTTAATATTACGCCAAACAATTTTAATAATTCTTTATTTACTTGAAAGCTGATGGTGCCCGTGTCGTCCCATTTTAATTTGGTCCAGTTCTGACAGTGGCATCCATGGGAAATCCATATAAGTCTTAAATCTAGAAAGGCAAAATGCGCGACAAATGGACGGGTAACTCAATATTACGCCAACCTATTTTGATAATTCTTTTTTTATTTGAAAGCTGATGCTGCTCGTGTGGTCCCAGTCTAATTTGGTCCAGTTCTGACAGTGGCATCCATGGGAAATCCATATAAGTCCTAAATCTAGATAAACCATATGCGCGACAAATGGACGAATAACTCATTATCACGCCAACCGATTTCGATGCTTCTTTTTTATTGGAAAGGATAGTTTGATGAGTGTTAGGTTCCGATTATGGGATCCATGACAAAGTAACGGAACTCTTCAATTCTTAGGAGCAATTGGACGAATACTTTTTCGATGATTAAATTAAATAAGAACTATTCACTGAAAATCAAGAAATAAACAAAAATTTTAACAAAAAAAAACCAACTTCAAAAAAAACTATTCCAAAACAAAGCACTAAAAAGTAAAGAAATAATTGCGTATTCTTCTAAAACTTATACGATAATATAATGTAGGTACAATTATTGTTATTGTTGGAGTCGGTGTCAGCCAATGTAGGTTTGTAACTACTACATACATACGTAAACGTGATATGTAAGAAATAGGTATATTGCTAGGTATATTGTAGTGTTTCCTTGGCTGACACCGACTCCAACAATAACAATAATTGTACCTACATTATATTATCGTATAAGTTTTAGAAGAATACGCAATTATTTCTTTACTTTTTATTGCTTTGTTTTGGAATAGTTTTTTTTGAAGTTGTTTTTTTTTTTGTAAAAATTTTAGTTGGGGACCATCTTGCATGATAACGAATAGCGAGAAAATGAATTCAAGCGACTTGAAATTCTGTGCATTTCTTCAAACTGAAATAACAAAAGTCTGCCAAGCTCATGGTTACAAAATAAACAAGGCGATCTACCTATATTGAGTAGGTACCAATAATGCCCAAAAAGTGACTCCATCGAGTAACTTTGGTTTTCTTTGCGCTCTTGTAATTTATGTATGACGGCGCAAATGCCAATTTATTGCTGAGTAATGGCACCATTTGCAGATCTGCAAATGGGCTAGTCGAATGCGAAGAGAAATGGTTCGAGACGTGCTCCGCTAAATGTATTTATAATTTATTTATCGGGCATGTAACAAATCCGAATTGTTATCGCAAGAATTGCTACGTTCCACACTGGTCCAAGAGTGGCTTGCATTTGAATAATGACCGAAAGGGAGTGCTAACGGCCTTTGTTTGTTCGCTTCAAAGCTTTTTAATTTGGGCGCGAGACTCGTGGTTCGTCGACCGAGAAGCATTTGAATTCCAATAGGTACTGGAAGGTAGGTATGCGGACCTTTCGCCAATAAACAGTATTAGACCTCTTCTAAGTAATGGCTTAAAGAGTTTTGAGCGTAGCTACATCTTTCTGTTTTCAATTTAACCAACAACGACAGGTCAAATTGAAAGTAGGAAAAGTTACCGGACACATAAATCGCCACCACTGCAATGCTACGCTGAGGAAAAAGTATGCACCTACATGTGATGGTATAAATACCTACTATTTACGCATATTATTTATAAAAAAGGAACAAGGAACTTACGAAGATTAATGGCGTCTAGTCAATGTGGTACCGACTAGTGAGTCATCCGGCAGTGAGATTAATTATAATTAAGGTCTATACATGTAAACCTAGACTTGCAAAATAATCAAATTTGATAATGTCACAATGTATCTACATTGCTACAAGGGAAAACAAATTTCTAAAGCAATTATTTAATTGGAAAGAACTTAAGAACAGCAAGAGTTGATTCACACGCAAAATGCCTTGAAAAGTGCGCTAATGCGTTAAGTATCGTGTTTCAAATGTGTTTTTATGCCAAATATGTGACGAAATAAAACTGAGAGTTCGTTATTATTCACCTAAATAATGTTTTTACTGCAGTTTTGTAAACATTACTGAGCCTGACCGGCGTAACTAGCAATGATCACGCGATACCTCTGAATTATTCATAGGACTTCTTGATAGGTTTGATTTTATGGTAAGGGACGGTGCCTCTGTTTCACTTCTCTGCACTTACTACGAAATGCGCAGGTTGGTGATAACACTAGCACCAAGAAGCTGAAATAAAATTAGCCAACAATGTTTATTTTATGAGTTGATTCTAACTTATGGGTTGAAATATTGTTTACGAGCAATGATATTTTAATACCGCCGAGCTGACGTCAAGCGCTAAGGTCATCTACCCCCACCGCTAGCTACGCTGATGCCGCCGCCGCGCCTTCTCGAAGGCCTCAGGGGAAGAAGCCGAAGTCTTGCAAGCTCCCTTGCAAGTCTGTGACTCAGTGTCCGAGGAAGGAGCCATGCGATGAGGAGGGTTTCGTGAAGGTTGAGAGGAAGAAGAAACCCGCCAGTCGTAACCATCGAGGCTCTGCACCGACTGAACTGGATTACGCCATGCGTCCTAAAGTACCGGCGACGCAGCTGTACGTGTCCAGATTACACTGGTCTACGAAAGTCGAGGACTTTGTAGACTATGTGCGAAGAAAGTCCAATTTCACCCTAAGGGTCGAACAGTTGGAATCTCGCCGCAAAGTGAATTTTAATTCTTTTGTGGTGAGAGTGCCGACCCACCATCTGGCGACCTTCATGAAGGAAGACTTTTGGCCGCAGGGAGTCGTGTTCCGGAAATTCAGAGGACGGCTGCCTGCTGACAACGCGCGATACATGTCGCTGACTCAACGTGTAAATTAGTTTTAGAATTAATTATTATAACTCATATGTACGAGTATGTTAGTCTGTAAGGTATTGGTCTATGGACCTCTGTTATATGTAACTTTTGCTATGTATAATATTGCCTGAAATAAATGATTTATTATTTAGTATTATTATTATTAATACTTTCAAGTGATGTCGTAACGTGATGTCATAATATCCACTGAAAAAAATTGTTGAGCACTGGACTTATTAACTAGTCCACTTTCATTAATCATCTTAAAACTTTTTAAAGGCGAGTAATGTTATTAAGGCAAGGTAACGTATATACAGTTATATGGCGTATATGGCGACACGATTGGCGTAGTGTGCTGTAGCACGGTTTCTCGCCTCGACTTCCGTAGTGTCCCGGGTTCGATTCCCGGTCGGGTCAATTCAGGAAACGATCTTTTCTGAATTGACTCGGGTCTGGGTGTGCTAGGAGTCGCCCCTAGCTTATTTCCTTGTGTGGCACCTCGTAACACAGGGATATAATAATCCCTACTTCGAGACCATTACAAGAGGCGTGTTGTCTGGCGCATATTTATTATTTATTTATACAGTAGCACTTTGTGAATTTTTTGAAGGAATGACATGCTGATTAAAATGCTGGAATTAGGTTCGTAGAGAGCATAAACTTATTTTCTTAGCAGAGAAGCTTTCATAAACCTTTTAGGAAGATAAACAAAAGCTGAAATGAATACATTTAGAATTATTTGCGAACTGGTGAATGGCACAGTAGCAATAGGAAGGTAGACTTCGTTTGTCAATAGGTAAAGGGGAAACTTAGTTAATGGACACTTGAGGAAAATATATTAAAGGAAGCTTTGCAAATATACTGACTAGCATAAATAAGCAACCTACATGAATGACCATGATTTCATATGAATAATTTAGAGTATCTAATATTGAACGTGAAATCGCAACCACCAATGCTATAATCGAAGACGAAACATATATTATAACTATTACCAACTTATTTCAAATACAAATAAATTCCATTCTGCGAGTTTTCTAGAAATATTTCTTGTTGAAGAAATCGTGCCCTTAAGTAGCTATTGACGTCTAACGTACGAGTATATATATCTTTAACGGATGTTTCTCCACATTCCAAAACAAAATTTCACTCGAACGTACGGTAAATTCGCTAATTCTCACGGAGCGCAAAAAATATACTAACGGAAGAAATTCCGTACCTCCTAGATATAGCTTGAAATATTACTGAAACGTGAACCTGAAACCGAATCGAATGAAGTAAGCACCTTGCGTTTATCAAGGTAATTTCTAAAGCAATCACGTCTGTTTTGATAAAGGCACGTACTTACGTGGATCGCTTGCGGCTTCAGTACTAATGAAACTCATAAGCATGGATCTAATACCAGCCATTAACACTTCCCAATTGCTGTTCTAAAGGGAACGAAAAACACCCCCTGCACAGGCAAGACCCCTGCCATAAGGTGCCATTAAAGTTGGCACACAAATTAACCAAAACATGGCTTTCACACGGAACGGGAACGAATAAAACCTTGTTAGCAAGGCTACTTCGTGGTAAGCATATGAAATAAAATCTTGTTATGTTATGCACAACAAAAGCTTACTACTATATTCGTATCCTATGTGTAGCCAAGTTGACTATAAATAATGTAATGGAATCAAAAATACACACATCAAAAGTGTCTAGGGATCAAGCATTTTTATGCGGATTTCTTGAGATTGAGATGTGGCTTTGTAATAAATTTATGATTTTATAAATTTATATGGATCCTTTTTGGTGCATTTCATAATTTGAAACAGGAACTGTCAATCAAATTCGAGTAAAAGATGAAAATCAGCTCTCAATATTTTCCCTATAAAAACATACAACGCATTGAAGACATTATTAGTGCTACTGTTTCCCTACTACTGATTAAAACCAACGTTATTATGGAGCGGCGACGTCATTTAAGCAGGGAAGAAATGCTCAGAGCCGTGGGAATGATAGAAGCTGGTTCCCGGCAACGTACTGTGGCTTTAGCTCTGAATACAAGTCAGAGTGTTATCAGTCGACTTTGGACACGTTACCGAAGCACTGGTACCGTGGCTGAGCGCCATGGAGGACGGTATCGCTGCACCACATGGAGACAAGACCGATACATTCAAATCACAACTCGAAGAACTCCAACAATAACCGCCATGATGTTAGCCGTGAGGCTTCATCACTCTTCAGGGAACTTAATTAGCGACCAAACAGTCAGAAACCGCTTGCATGAAGTGAACCCTCATTCCCGAAGACAGCTAAGGGTACCACCTATAGCAATGCACAATCGTAGGATTCGATATCAATGGGCTCTTGAACACAGAAATTGGGCAGAAGAACAATGGCGTTTCGTGTGCTTTTCTGATGAGTCTCGTTTTAATATGAGACCGGATACAAGACGTATACGACACTAGAGAACCCCTGGACGCCAACAGCGATTAAAATCCTGCCAGGAAGTCCATCCTTATAGTGGTGGAACCATCATGGTATGGGCGGGTATTTGGATCGGCGGAAGAACTGAGTTGATTTGGATCAGAGGCAACCTCAACGCTCAAATTTATGCTGAGACGATTGTATCAGACGTCATCGTTCCTCTACAAGTGCAAATCGGTCCCTTATTTCAGTTAATGCATGATAATGCACGACCGCACACCGCATGAGTTGTAAGACAGACTCTCGCCGCAGCTAACATCAATGTCCTGCCCTGGCCTGCTCAGTCGCCAGACTTGAACCCGATTGAGCATACATGAGATATGCTACAGAGAAGAGCTCTGCCGAATATGGAGGGTGTCCAGTCGCAAGAAGACCTTTTTTTGTTGTTGCAACGAACATGGGCGGCCATTCCACAGCGTGATTTGGATGAACTCATTTTGAGTATGGCAAACCGATGTTCTTGTGTTGTTAGTGTTCGCGGTAGAAACACGGATTATTAATTGTTTAAGTTACCAAATAACATTTTAAAGAAAACTGTTATTTCAGTCTTTTTTTCGAACTTTAATGTTAGTGGTTCAAATGTCAAAAATCCCTTTATTAGGAAAATGGGAAATTTCTTTATTAATGCAAATGTGACTTGGTTTATCGTTACTGTAGACAAACGAAAACACTTTATTTGATGAATCCTTAAAGAAAAATTTAATTAATATCAGTCAGGAGAAAAGTTATTGCAAAAATATATGTTGATCCCTAGACACTTTTGATGTGTGTACATTAAAAAAGGTTTTCACAAAAACTTTTAGTTTGTTTACATTGAACAATTTATTTTATGACCCTTCAAACAACAAAAATGGACTTTCTCTTTTTTGTAAACGTTAAGTTAATACAAAAAACTATACCATTCGATATTAAACACAATTTAAAGTAACTTTTCTTAAAAAACCACAACACAGCTGTCGAACAAAATGTTTTGCAGAACGCAAAGTAATAGATCGCAAATGACGTCATTTGAAGGCAGCCACTTTGAATGGAGCGTTTTGGGCAAGTCCAAAAATATGTTTTTTAAAATAATTGCTATGTCTCAGGGAGTTTTGGTGCTATCGAAATATATTTCTTACCAATGTTTCTATTTTCGAGAAGTCTTTCGATAAAACCTTATCAAAAAAAATAGTGTTTTCCAGATTGTTTGGATTGTTTTTCAGCACAGAAGAGTTACGAGTAATTGCTGTTAATGTTGAGTGAATACCAAACATGAATACGCCAGGACTGACGGCAGGACCAAAGAGGCTCGAAACTGTTTAACCTAATGTAAGACGCTCTATTTCAATATGCATTATGTTTTTGGTTTTATTTACCAACTTTAAATATTCATCATAACTCATTACAAACAGAAGAAAAACAAATCTATGTAATTTGGACATTCTCCAAAACATTTCCGGGGAGTTTGAACAATCTTATACTCGTACTTAGCATATTTACGACTTCTGTAGTTATACGTTCCAACCCAAGTACCTAAGGCTTATTGAAAATACGATAGAAATGCTGATGTGATGACTAAACTTATTTATTACTTACTTATTTGTGCTTAAATCACAGCTTATGGGTAAGTCAGGTTTATCAGAGAATTCTAGAGGTTATATGTCTTTGTGTGTCTGGGTGTTTTATCCATACGAGTATAAGAAATATTTATCAGTCTCTGAGTATAAGCTCTGCTTAGTTTGATGTAATTTGTCCCGGATATTTTTTATTTATTTACAGCACTTTTGCAAAACCACTGCAAAAGTGCTGTAAATAAATGTGAATAAAATCGCGACATTAGTGCAAGTTCATTAGAAATATTGATTGGTAGGGAACCTAGGGAAACAAAGCTAAGGAATTACTTCGGTATAATAGGGTGAAGGAGGATATCCGTGAAATGAATGATACACGAAACCACTAACATAGCCACAGAAGAGATAGAGAAAGGTAGTAAGTAGTGAGTAGGTAGGTAGTAAGTTGTAGTCTGTTGCGCGAATTGGCATTCCTCGGTCGTCTGAAAGTGTTTTTAAAAAATATTTATTATTCCTTACCTAATCACTTGCAATAAAGTATGTATTTCAATGTGTAGTTACTTTAAGTACATACGAGAAAGCAATAAATAAATAAATAAATAAATAAATAAATAAGTACTGATAGGTGACACAGGTCATCGGATTATATTAATATCTGTTTACTTATATTTCTATCCTTTTCCTGTGGCCAGGGCCATTGCGTTGCTCAGCCGTCGCTATTATTCTGGGGAAATTGTTTTCCGGACGATATTTCCGTCCAGTCGAAGACGACGACGTTACGAAGACTACTTATACAAATCTGAAGATGCCCCGGCTTGGGTTTGCTTAATACTTTAAACTGGTAATGAAGGCATTAAGGCGAGCTGAATGCATAAAAAATGAGCGTAGCCACAGGCTCCTGGGTAAATAGCCGCTTTATAACCTATTTTGTACTTTACAACATTTAATGAAATGCTAATTGCGTTGCGTTAATAATTTCAGCCTTTGTACACGTCTGGTGCCGGCATGTAATACACTCGTTAAAATAGGTAGTCTTAAGCGCTGAAAGTAACTTCCCTTTATTTATTATGCAAGTTCGTATAGCACAAGCTTGTACGCGGCGCTCGGTTAAGAAATAATTAATTCTTACTAAGTTTTAAAAGAAAATATACGAGTGGTAACTTATAATTTTTTTAGTAGTTGGAAGGTATGAGCCTATTCAGTGTTCGTAATTTTTATATTGTATTTTTTTCGTATAGGTAATTAAAGTTAAGCAATTTTCTCTCATCCTTGTTTTCAATTTGGTTAGCAGAGTTTAAGCTTGCTTTGTTAATTCTTAAACCTATTTGTTAGAATAGAACTTTTATAGAATTGACATGTTTTTACTCACTGAATACACAATTCAACGCAGCCCACGATGATTAAGGTGGGTGACAGCACCGCAGCACCAGCCCAACATTGTGATTTTATTTGTTGAAATAAATACAACCAGGGACAAACTGGGTTAGACAGCGGGAGGCACGGAGACGACGGTTCGCCCGTCCTCCTCATGCTTCAAGCCTGCCACCCTATTCCAAGGTGTTGCCGTCTGGGGGTGCCCCAGTATACCGGGATGCCCCCGTAGCGTGAGGTAGCCCGGCGCATAGGTTGGGCCGACCGCGGGGGCGAGGTGGTAATCATTTGGCTCCATGTTGTTCCATAGCGGTGAGGTATACACCGGTCTTTTCAGTGTGGTATCCCACACTCCCCGCTGCCTACCCCCGGACTTGGGATAGTCCATAAAGGTTTTTTTCGGGTAGTAAAAAAAAGGGACAAACTGGGTTGAAAAAATTACAAATGGGGCTTATTATAAGCCCCAGGGGCCTTATTACAATCGCTTATATTCAGTCAAGTTAATTTCCTACACGTAGGGTAGAAGGCAATTTCGTCAGTACCAAATAACCGCGGAGTGGCTGAAGTAGTTAGACTTGCTCTAGAGTTTTTTTATTAACTTCATCATATGCTTATGCAAAGCAGAAGTAACTATTTGTTGTAACAAAACGAATAAACAAACTGGTAAATTAACTTTTACACTAAAAAAGCCCTTTCATTAATACCACAGACATACTAAATACCATAGATAGATAGGTTTCAGAGCAATTTTTTTTTTCCATACAGTGACCGCGGTGACATGCAATCGTCGCCGAATCGTCGAGAAAAATAGGTATAAAAAATTACTATTTCGTGTAAATAGATGAGAAAGGAAGACCGCAAAGGAAAGATTAAAAAAAACGAAATTGGTAAGCCAGAACAAAAAGTATAGGCAATTAACTTTATATTACAAGTCAAAGGTTGTAGGCAATATCTGCCGACTGGGGCAAACCTAAAGAGAAGTTACTTTACCCAAACTAAGTAATTCCATAAAGTCATCGAAGAGGTCGGCTCCCGTATCGTCTTGTTTAATCTCCATTCAATGCTCCCCTCTTGTTAAACAACAATTTGACGTGTTAATAGCCAAAGTTTATTTACGCCTATGGAACAAACGAAATTAGCGTACTGAAATTTAATTTTGTGGTTGCAGAAGCATCTCGTTACGCAGATTTTGGTTGTGGAGTTTGGTTTTGGCAATACATCCTAATCTGTTTAATAATGTTAGAATTTAAGCATTTTTTTACAAACAAATTGTTCTCTACTAACTCGCATTGTAAAACCTAAACAAGTTGAAAAGAGTAACTACTGAGTTTCTCGCCGGGTCTTCTCAGTAAGAATCAACTCCTGGTACACGGTACTCCAACGCAGTGGTAGAGTCGCATTATGTTTGTGTACTGTTTATTTATGTATTCATATTATCATAGTATTTATGTCTATTATTTAGTATATTTTTGGACTAGTTAATACTTACTTTTAGTACTGATTAAGTCTATTACAATAAAGATATTTAAGTTTGATTTTAATCTGGCTTGGGCAGCTTGAAATAATGCATTTAGGAGCTTTGCTTGGTATTTTTCTAGTAGCTGCAGGCTGTCTGCAAAATCTACCATGAGTTTCCGTCTCCTGAACGGCGATAGTTGAGTTCAGAAAACTGGATGCTATTTTAGTTCCATTTCTATTTACTACAGGCGCTGTACCGAAATCCCATTCAAATATGAACACTGACGCGAGCTACTGTCATCGGTGTAATCTCATGGGGAGGTACAGTAATGTAAGTTAACCAAATAGGTAACTTACCTTATGTTGTAGAAACCATTTGTCAAGTGTGTACTTAAAATGGTTTAAACCAATTGGTGAGCGTTATATACATATAATACGAGTCGGACTCAACCAGCCCCTAGGTCCCATCCATAAACTGGAAACATAACAAAATATCTTTGTGGATTAGTTTCCAACTGCGCAAACACAGTCAGAGCCTATCAATAAATTTTAATATTCTGCGTGCCACGGCATCCAAAAATAATAAATAAATATCTGGGACAAATTATACCAATATCATCTGACCCAAATCTGAGCAGAGCTTGTACTGTGGGTGTCAGAGACTGATAAACATACTTAAATATTTCTAAATACATACTTAAATAGAGAATAGCAGCCAAACACAATAATTTTCGTCCCATTAATGTTTGTCAGGGGTGTGGAACCACGGCCTCCGGTGCAACGGCAGCGTTGCATTATTATGCTAACGATTATCCAAATGTAAAAGTAGATACAAAAAAAATATGTTTGAGTTTTTATTTAATCCTAGTGCATTTTGTAACCTGTTTATTTATTACCTTTCCTGATAGGAATCGGCCGTGAGGTTCATATGTAATCATAAGTTCATCACAGTATTATTTCTTCCGTTATGGACCGGACTTATTTTATTTTATACCAGAATTTGCTAAGTGCAAAAGCTATTGTTTCTATCGTAGGGGAAAATATTGTTTCCCCCTTGTCAATGAAAGATGTCGCCCTAGGCCTAATAGGATTAGTCGCTACTGATGAGTTAACCGCTAAAGTTAACTCATCAGTAACGTGTAAAGTTGTGCTAATTTAGAATTGGAAAGTTATTTAAATCTGCTAGGCGGGACGTTCAAAAAAGTTCATTATAATGAATATATTCCCCTTAGTATATATTTTTAAGCAATTCTTCGATGTTACTAAGCTTTTCTTTGTAAACACTTTTTCAGTAACTAAATTACTTCGAAACTTGAAACTTGTTTCTTTTTTTCTTGTTTCATTTTGACTGGAATTTTCTAATTTTTTCATCCGTCCTTTCATTGGATCGGACTCCTTCAAACAAATAATAAAACTGGCTGTTCGTAAAAAGGCACTTCATTATCGCACTAATTGATCACGATTCATTAATTGCAGACCATTGTGTACTGGGCTTTATCGCACAAAGTAACAATATGAAGAAGCTTCATCATTGATTATTCTGAAGTCAAAATTACGTGAGCTGTGAGTGAACCCACTTATGATATTATATTTTGTTCTAAGTGAATGATTGTTTTTAATGTTATAAATAATAAATAAATAAATAAATATCCCTGGACATTATTCCACACAGCTCCCTCTAGCCCCAAAGTAAGCTAATTAAAGCTAGTGTTATGGGATACTAGACAGCGGATAAACATACTTAAATACATTTTCTTTTGTAAATACATACTTATTATACATAGGAGACACCCAGACCAGTACAAACAGACATGTTCATGCACACAAATGTTTGTACTGTGCGGGGATCGAACCCGCGACCTCTGGTGTAGTAGCCAACTTCTTAACCATTACACCAAGTCGGTCGTCATATAACAATGCACTATTTTCCATCTAAATATAGAAACTAGAAAAATTTGGCCTGATCTTAGGCCTCAAGCGCGGACAAAATTATTTGTTTTTTCAGCAAAGACAGGATACTACACTATAGGTTTGGTACATAATACGAAAGAACAACTTATTGTACACCAAGGTCTGTTTTCGTACTTATATTCCCAGTTGTTTGTTTCCCAGTTTGACGACACGGTTGGCGTAGTGCGCTGTAGCACGGTTTCTCGCCTCGGTTTCCGTAGTGTCCCGGGTTCGATTCCCGGTCGGGTCAATTTAGGAAACGATCTTTTCTGAATTGACTCGGGTCTGGGTGTGCTGGGAGACGCCCCTAGCTCATTTCCTTGTGTGGTACCTCGTAACACAGGGATATTAATCCCTACTTCGAGACCATTACAAGAGGTGTGTTGTCTGGCGCATATTTATTTATTTATAATTGTATATACGTAAATAGGTACCTAAAAAACTGAATGAGATGTGTATTTTCAAATTTCCAACTCATTGTCATTTATTGACCCTATTATTATTAAATAACATTGAAAATTAACTGGTTCTTGTCAGATCTACTTAGAAACGCAACTGACAGTGGACACGATTTTTGATTATTAATCTTAATAATCTTACTTCTTACTAATATTATAAATGCGAAAGTTTGTGAGGATGATGATGTATGTTTGTTACGCTTTCACGCAAAAACTACTGAACGGATTTAGAGGAAACTTTACATCAATACAGCTTAGACATCAGAATAGCAAGGCTACAATTTATAAAGATTTTATGAAATCTGGCCATGATATATAACGATAACGCAGGCTAAGCCGCGGAAAGCTGGTAATGAAATGAAGTAAACAGTTACTACCATTAGTTCACACTGAATACAGCCGCTAGCGTCAGCGTCGAAGTTTTCAGGTGAGGGATTTCGGTATTGCGCCTCCTGTGTATAGAAATGTAACTAAAATGTCATACAGATTGTTGTAGTCTGTAAACTAATTTGTTACCTGATAGTACATTATGATATAAGTGCGGTAAGTTGAAAATTACAGCCGAGGCGATATTGCTTGCCGGAGCCGTAGGCGAGGGCTACAAGAAAGCAGAGGCTGTAATTATCAAAGCGCACGTATGTCATGCGACGTTTTATAACATATTTGCGAGGAAATAAATAAAACTCGGTTTTTCACTTACACTCTGATTTGTTTAACAAATAAAGCAGTTATACATTTTTTTATAACATATTTGCTCGTAAAGGGTCTCTTATTTCACCAATTTCAATATCGTATTGTATCTCATTACGCACTTGTGCGTTATTGTAATGTAAAACGCACGAGTTTTTTTTATTAAGGTAAAACGCACGGTTTAACAAGATGCTTCGTCTAAAACGAACGGTACTTTTTTGAATTTTAGCAAAGAGTTCTTATGTCAGAAAAGAGGTCAACATTTTATTAATTAAATTAACTTTGGGACGTGAAAATAATAAATAAACATTTAATTCTTTAATTTGATTAATTTTGACAATTAATAAGAACCATTTATCTGTAAAAAAAACACAAAAATATTAATTGACTTTATTAGATAATACTGGCTGTTTTTTATGCCTTTGCCTTAAAAGCGCTGATGCGCGCGCATTGCTAATTTGTGAACAAGTAAAAAAATATATAACTGTTTTAACAAGATTTATTCGTTTAAGAAAGTCCGAGTTTTATTTATTTCCTCGCAAATATGTTATAAAACGTCGTGTGACCTATGTGCGCTTCGATAATTACAGCCTCTGCTTTCTTGTAGCCCTCGCCTACGGCTCCGGCAAGCAATATCGCCTCGGCTGTAGTTTTCAACTTACCGCACTTATATCATAATGTACTATTGTGTTTTTGTTACAGATAAACGGTTGTAATTTATTGTCAAAATTAATTAAATTAAAGAATAAAATGTTTATTTATTATATTTTATCTCCCAAAGTTAAAAAAACCCTTTACGAGCAAATATGTTTTAATAAATATTACCATCACCATCGTTTTTGTATGGTAGGCTTCGAAAATCAGTAAATTCTCGTAATACTTAAGCAGATACCTTGCGAGCGGGTAGATGGCGCTAGTTAGCGCATCTGAAGACCGGTGCCGCGGTAATAGGATCAACCGGGGCTTTATTTGGGACGTGTCCACGCGATTTAACCGAACTTATCGAATTTGCAAATCCGCTTACACTTCGTTAACAGAGTCTATTTTAGGTTATGTATACCTGAGAGCTAATGAGAATGTCGGCGTAAAATTCACGCCGCTGCCGCACGGGTTGCTTGAATCGACAGGCTCGATGGCTCGGTTGGTATTGGTCTAGTTTGATCTCCACCGGACAGATTTTATGAATGTTTCGATGTTTTTATGATGTTTAGTCCTTGTTCAGTCTCTGGGTGTACAGGCTCTACTTAGTTTAGAGTTAGTTGCTATGCAAAAAAAAGTATGATAAGCATTTTGATTTTCAAATACTTGAAATGAATGTGATAACTTTACCTAATAATTTAACCTTTTATTCAGATAATATAATTTATTGATAAATATAAATCCTTCAATTATAAGTACAATACAAAACAAACGTAATATGACTCTACCATCGGTGTCACATGTTAGAGTTGTTTCTTTACTGAGAAGAATTGGCAAGAAGGCCGCTGTAGATGTTTTTTCGATAAAAATTTTGTAAAATGAAATGATTTTGAGAAAACCTGCTAACTGCAAAAGATAACCGTAAAAAGAAAATCTAAACAGCAGAATAATACTTTGTTTAATTTTGTTTATGCTAAGATATTTTGGTGTATTGTACGCTGTACGTACAACATAGCAACATGAGTAGTTGACCAAATGGTCAACTGAGTACATTGTCATAGCAGCCAACCTGACGTTCCTCAATTTACTTCAACAGATTTAATGCGACAAGATACTAGTGTAAAACGACTTTTGTTGCTGACGGTACATAATACTCAAAACAATTTTTCTTTAGGGCTTCGCACCTACACCTGTTCTCACTACTTTTGGTGAAACTAAGCCAACGAAAAAATTACATCGCACATTTCCAAATTATACCGGACAAGCAGATTAACGTTTATTTTGGTAATAACAATTTAGATCGTATTATGAAAATTGGAGTGTAAATATTAACGCGCTTTGTCTCTGAAAAATGGAGCAAATTATGTATTCCGTCAGTGCGCGCAGAATTTGAATCGCACTGTTTATTTTCCATCGTACATACATAATTCATGGGATTGCAGTGGTGATGGAAACAAAACAATTTTAGTTTAAGTAGAAAATAGACGGGAAGCTTTTCGCGTTAAGTCTCTTAAATAAATTATTAACCTTTGGTAGGGCGATACGTAGAAAGGTTCTATCTTGTTTACGCGTTAAGGGAGACGGGATGGGAACTTAATGCCCTATATCAATGTCGGGGGCGGGCGGCGCGAAACTGTAGGGGTCCCAACCTTTTCCTCTAAATTACGTATCGGCACAGGGGATAATCCGAACTAACTTGACTAACGGGCTCGAAACCGTCATAAGTGCATTGTGTTGCCGTCGTTGTCACTTTAACGGCTTTAAATTTTGTTAATAAAATGTAGTGTATAAGGCCGTAACAAAGAGCAACAAGCTACTCTCGTTTCTATGTGACGACCGACTTGGTGTAATGGTTAAGAAGTTGGCTACTACACCAGAGGTCGCGGGTTCGATCCCCGCACAGTACAAACATTTGTGTGCATGAACATGTCTGTTTGTACTGGTCTGGGTGTCTCCTATGTATAATAAGTATGTATTTACAAAAGAAAATGTATTTAAGTATGTTTATCCGTTGTCTAGTATCCCATAACACAAGCTTTAATTAGCTTACTTTGGGGCTAGATGGCGCTGTGTGGAATAATGTCCAGGGATATTTATTTATTTATTTATTTATGTGTCAAATTTTAACATTATGGGAATGACATCCAAAGTCATTTTGATTACCCAATACGCAAGTGCTAATGTACGGGACGGTAAAATATAGATTAGTAGAGATAAAAGTAGCGTATTGCTGGTACTCGTGTGGCACTTAAAGAGAGCCTTACCTACTAGAGAATAAATAAATATCAGAGCATATTACATCACGATCATCGGACCCCCAAACTAAGCAAAGCTTGTATTATGGGTGCCAGAAACTGATAAACATACCACAGATTACATAATAGTTACTACGTAACAGATAAGTCACATCCATAAAAAAAATCAATTTTCTTAATCCTAAACGCGTGCTGTCAGGTGACAGAATATTTTATTGCCAGGGCTACCTCTTTCGATATAAACATCAGTAGCCAGTACTTACAGTACGTCATCGCGTCAATTCAACCGCAAAATTTGCGTACAAATGCTCTAGGCGGCTGTTGACAACCCAGTGTCAAATGAGTCATGGAATACCCGGCGGCTGGTAGGTAATTATTGCGCGCAAGTACCTACATGCAGTGACAGAGGTCTTAAATATTTCTAAATACTACTTAAATAAATAACACCAAGACACACAACAAACACAAATGTTCGCCACAAGAATGATTGCCATGGGGGGGATCGAACCCACAACTTCCGGCGGTAAAGGCTGAAGTCACAGGTACCTTTATTTTATATCTCTTTATAAGTTCGTATACAAATATAAAGGTTAAACACCTGAAATTAAGTAGGTATAACAAAAGTTCAGGGGAGCTCTCTCTCAAGATATATTTTTACAAAATATGAGTTTACACCGATTACAGTCGCTAGCATCTTTAGTTACGTTTTTGAATAAGGATCAGCTCCTCTAGTGAATAGTCAAGTAAATTAATCAGCCCACATACTGTCCCACTGCTGGGCAAAGGCCTCCATCATTGAAATCTAGTCATCGCTACAATGGGGGTTTTCTGAAATGGCCTGCGTGAGATGGCAGCACTGTAGCGTCAGGTTCAATCAACTGTCAGATACATACATATTATTTGTATTTTACGATTATTTTTTTTGGTTTATTTATTATTATAAACATTACTATAGGAATACTGTTTTTTCAAAGGCCACAGTATTGTGCAGTGCCTATGTGTGCAAATAAAACAGGTGGGTATAAGTTCCTTATGGGAGATAAATACCGAATAAGACAGTGGCTTGAAGCAATTCGCAATGATAAGTTTACTCCAACAAAAAATAGCCTTGTTGATATTAACAAAGCTTGGTTTTGTACTATGCTTTATAAATATCTTTTTTTGTGTTATGTGAGTTATAGTTGATTTTTGCACATTAATAAAGCATGGTTTATTATGTTTTATTAATATACATTGATCAACAACAACTCAATGAAACACAAATAACTGCAATTTCGAAGTTAAAAACCAAATCAAATTGTGTAAACAAATACTAGTACCTTAAGATACCTTTTAATGAGCTTTTCCTTAGTACCAGAAGCTATTCTGCTTCTGTTTTTGAACTCCATCTTCAGTTCCACGACTTCTTCCTGGGATTTATCCATAATAAAATCAATAACCCCTCCAAATACAATAGAATTTCAAAAACAATTATATTTTCGGGACGAATCCATGGGATCTGACAGCTGTTTGGACCTGAAGCAACAGCAGCGTCGACTGGTGGCAGAAAAATTTTCGAAAACCCTCGATAGAAGGGTATTGGTCTAATCACCATGCTTGCCAAAGACGGCTTATTGATTATAAACCCGGGCTATGTAAAGAAAAGTTCGAAAACACACTTTGCTCGACCTCGGAATTGAACCCGGGACCACCGGGTGGCGGGCCGAGCCCTGAAACCACTCGGCCTTAGGAGGCGTTCATAGTGAATAGTGAAACTAAAAATTGCATACAAGTGTCTGTAGTTATGGTAGTTTACGTGAGGCAAACTCATGGTAGGAGGAAACTATTCGATTTTCGTTCATCGGCGTATTTGCTTGCTACTAAAAGGATAACGTGAATTAAAGCCTGCTGGTAAGGGTGATTGAATAAAACAACAGTTGTTGTAATGAGCTTACGAGGGATGAACGGTGAGGTTGTGTGAACGTCTACTTTGTACTAGTTATCTAATCGCAGAGTTTGTCTTAGAATCCAAGTGGGTGTACGTATGGATAACGTATTTGATTGCACGTGTCCTCAAATGGTGACAAAAACTGCAAATGTAGGTTAATGTAATATTGTTAAACTGAGTCAGTAGTAGAGTTGTTCAGTCAGATCCTACGCCAGTAATATAAGATAAGTAAGATAAATAATCTTTATTGCACAAACAAACAAATACAGCTAGTTAAACAGTAAGTAGACATAAAATGTACAATATAATCATCTAAATTAATATTATGAAGAGGATGGACTCTCTGCTGCTGTATATAAAGTTAGGTACATTATCAGTACAGTTAGTTACAGTAACATTGGCTATTTTTCAAAGGGAGAAATAAATAGTGCACGTGAGCGAAGTCACTGGCTGAAAGCTAGTCTTGTTTAAATAGGGTTTGATTGATAAAATATAATTTAGAACTTTTCTTTATTTAGTCTCCTAGAATACGGTGAATTGTAGGAAAGGTTAAAGAAATTGTAAATATACGAGAAAGGAACAACACTAGACAATAACAATTATATTATAGAGCGTAGACTACAGAACGGGTCAAGACCTCTGCCATTACAATCAAGTCATTGCAACAATTGATCGCTATTAGTTTAATCACCACGATTGCAAATGAGTACTCAGTTTAATATGAAATTGTATCAGATACAGGACAAACAATTTAAATACTAGCTAGCTACTGCTGTTTTTTAAAATAATACGAGGATGTTGAAGGCTTAATTGTGTTAACTTTTATTCGTTAAACTATTACACAATACAATAAATAGGTATTTGTACAAGGTATATGAAACGGACAACATTTGTAAAATATAATTAAAATATGTAAATGTTTTTGGTAAGTTGCTGTGTAATAGACATTTTTCCTCTTACCTTATTGTTCGCCAATTAGTCCCGTGCCCTTGTTTTGTCCAAGTTGCTTTCTTAGGCTTCTGACGTGACTGGTTTTTACGTTATTCATAAGAAATTAGTGAATACAAAACACAAAGCTAAACTTAAGGAGAGTTTAGCCGCCAACTAGCGCCACAATTTATTTAAATTTTTGCTAAAAGTGGCCACTTCAGAAACACGGTCTAAAACTGAAAATCAGAATGAAAAGTCGTGGATAGACATTCAATATTTGAAAGCAAGTAATTTTTGAGAGATTCATTGTTCAGTTTTTAGAAACAATGTCTAATTTGGAAGTTATAAAAATAAATCAATTTGTGGCGCTAGTTGGCGGCTAAAATCGCCTTAAGCTGAAAATATCCGGAAAGCCTAATGAAAAAGCACCCATATAATTTTTATTCCAATAGCCATTGTCAACAAAAGGCTGCTTTTCCAAAAGAGGTCTGCTATGCTACGTTGCTGTGCTATGCGTTTGATATCCACCAAGCCCATGTATTGGTCCACATAGCATAGCACTGGTGGAACGAGTTCTACTGCTATGTCTTTAATATGACACATGAATGCAGCGTGCTGTGAATGTGTGCTATGGAGGTAGACTATGAATGCGTGCTGTGCGTTCCTTCTCCCTACCGTCGAAATATCGCTTAACCCGTGCTGCGCATCATCCTCGCACAGCTATCTTACGGCGGACCATCTTCGTAGCAAATCTCACTCTCTATACGAATATAATAGCATACTCGTAGCATCAGTGGAAAAGGTCTAATAGTATTTCGTAGCTTAGCTTGCACATCCTCGCAACAAAGCTGCATAGCACAACTCTGGTGGAGAAGCAGCCTAAAGCTTTTGTTTGTGTAGTTAATGGGTAAGATAATCAGTAAAATATATTCAAAACAAGGTAACATCAATTAACACTATTGTCTAATTCAGGTAGATACTAACCGCATTCCCGTACTTCAGGCAGGTCACTAGGGTGTATTATCATCGCTATCTCCATAAAGCGTATCAGTGATTAAATCAACTTACATCCTATGCATAAATTATGAGCTTATCTGTTCCCTAGACGCTCCCCCAGACATACGCTCACGTGACGGAGGACGTCGCAACTATCGTTAATAATGTATTGGAGTGACGCGAATCCTGCATAGATTCGGCGCGAACAACAAAAACCTTTTTGTTTATTTTCTCACCAAATTGCCAGATAGAGATCTCTAGCGATTCTTTCAGGGTTAAAATGAATCGTAGAGTTGTGAGTGTTGATATCTTTGGTAATGTTCACTAGGATGATTTAAATTATTATTTGTGTTGGGCTAAACGCAATTCGTTAGGAAAGCATTGAAATAATCGTTGTCATACATCTTTATCTAATTATCTCAGATTATGGATGGTTTTCATATTGGCTGTAAGTGGTGTCAGTTTTCCAAAGTTCCCTCAGCCCTAAGATTAGCAATTAAACTTTGATACAACAATTTGAACAATGATTTTTTGAAATATAAAAAATTGTAAAAGTTTAATGTGGTTGATACAGGATTTTGATGTTTAGCCTGTAATTTAGTAAATAATATTAATTTTTTTATAGATAAATGAATGAATACTATTTAAATAATAAATGCTATCGATTTAGTTATCAGATGCGTGTCTGAGCACTGATTAAGTTACTGTGAATTATTTTTAAATTATTATTGTTTGCATGCTATACAATTGTAGTTAGGTAGGCTAATGCACTTTTCATCATTTATATCACTTCATGTACTGTACCCTACTTAATGGCAAATAAAATATTTGTATTTGTATTTGTGTATAAAAGCCAATTTTGTTCGTCCAGGTTATCACGTGGCAACAAAGGTTCATGAGACGAGCTCGCTATCATTTTGATGAAAAACTTCTGGTGGTTGCAGGCCGTTTATTGCCTTACCGGTTAATTTGGATATCTGCTGCGAGGACTTTATTTGGAAGGGTTAGTATTATTTCTGCGAATGATGACGATTTCATTGATTTTTGAGAGGGTTTCGTGTAAGTCCATCAGCCTAAACTGAAGGAAAAGCCATGCCATGTACTAGTTTACTTAATTATGTCTACGTACTCGTACTTATAACTACTACAATTATTTAGTTTAGACAGGTGCTCCGGTGAGGGGCTTTCAATTCCGAGAATATTATATTCGTGGCAGACGTAACGCAATATGGGAATGGAAGTAGCCCAGCGAAGTCCTCATTAATGAAGTTGTTTAATGAAAAGGTTCGATTCGAAATTGATACTTCGATTGTTATTAAGTAGACAGACCGAAATTATACAAAATGTGTCAACTTTACTGTTAACTAGGACACTTTGTTAGACTTCCAAAGTAGGTAAGCGGTTCGTCACTTTTCTATTAAATAAATTATGTATAATTGAGCTAGCCATGAAGCTTTTCCTTTCTTTCGTAAGTGAGTTACCTACAAATCGTTCCATTTAGCTTGTTGAATATTTACCACTCAAAATCAATAAGTTCGTTCTAAATATACCATTTATAAATATCACATTAAATTGACCCAAAGGTAAGCAGGCTAACCCCGTTCGTCGTACACGTAGTTACGAGAATTTTCAGTCGTTAAAATAACGTACTTACCGTTCGAAATTAATGTTAATTTCTTGAAATTCAATAACTTTAATTTATTATACAAAATACATTAAACCTAATACTACGTTTTGTGCCCTTTTTACCATTTGAAAGTTTCACGAAACTTCGTAAATTTGTACCGTAGTAGGACCAGAGCTTGTTAGTCACTCAATGTTGAATACCTACTCCAAATGCCTCCTGAAGGTATTGCTTTTCAGGCTGACGTTCATCTTATTTTGACTTGGCCACTTCTTTACCGAATCGGTGCGTATTCGTTACGGTACCGCCTCTACACCAAAACTGTACAGATTCTTTACCGAGCGTATGAAATCAAATGAGAGTTTCCAGACCGACTCGTTTCGGAACAAATTTTTTACTGAGCGCATACGCGCGCGTCTGCATTGAATTGGTACAGAGCGGCTGGCCTCCCCCGTCTCACCCCCGCCAGCGCCGCCGCGCGCCTCACTAACACCATTCGCAACACCAGGAATAATACCGTACCGAAAACATCCACAGCCTGTCAGAAAATGATTTTCTGCTGAAAAACTGTACAGACTAGGTACAGAAGCGGTATCGAAACGAAAACGCACCGACTCGGCGAGGAAGTTGCCGCCGCGGATGGTTAAAAATAGTGCACAAAAAAATCTATAATGAAAAAAAAACAAAGTAATTATATGAAATATTTCAACGTGGAATAATTAAACATTATAATTGTAGGAGGTTCTGAAATTTCTGTCAGAACGTTTCCTTTCCGTCTAAATTGAGCATTGTGTTAATACTTAGCTTTAAGTTTCTTTTTTCAATGTATACAGTGAAAAATATCATCTATCTACTAGTACCTACCTTTTTACTAACTTAGAAAATTGTTTTATTCGTACTTAAGTTACGAGTATGAACCTTTGCAGGATAATTAAATTAAATGAAAGTCAAAAAAGAACACCAACACTTGCGGTAACTTTAAAAAAATACAGTATTTACAACGGCTTAGGAGACTTCGTACTTTGCTGAAGCATTAAGTTAGAAGGCTGTTTTCATCGCTCTACACTTAAGTGGCAATAAAAGAATAATGCGGTTTTATTTTCCTCCCTAACACTGATTCCCTACGAAGTAAGGTGCGAATTAAAAATTAATTTCGCAAAATAAAATTGCGATGTGATTTCGCTGCGTGAGTGGTGGGCTCAACTCTCACAGCGGCCGTAACGCGGCACTTACCGGTTCCATCCTGAATTATTTACAACACTATCCTCTACATTGGATTGGAATACCCACTTCGCTTCCCTTTCCGAAAACAATACAATCATACCATCAAAATGAAACCAATTAACGCGACAATTATCTACGTCGGAACCCCTGAAACTTTAAAGCGTAATTGAGTAAGTGTCGGGCGATATAAAGTAACCAATTGGAACATAATTAGTGTATGAAATTGACGTTATTACCGATCGAACCGAACAAGTAAGTTGGGAACGTAATGGCCAGCGCTCAATACGTTCCGTCTCAGGGTAGTTAGGAAATAAAGTTTTATCGGCCAATGTGTAAGAATACTTATTCCCGTTTATTGCTTTTCGTCCAGTCATCTCTTGGGCTATTAAATTCTACGGAAAACGTCACATAAAACCGTTCGAATCGATTTCGCATAAACGATAGACGTGACCAAACGGAAAGTGTGTGCGGCCTAATTTGGGCAGGCACCATCAAAGCTCTTTTTCTGCTAAAACGTGTATACGGTTTTATATTTTAAGCGTTTATGACCAGTTTTCTCCGGAACTCTGATTTCTTAATTTCTCATGGACACACACAACACTATTTTCGGTTAAAAAATGAATTATTATTTATTATAAGTACAACGTGTTAGTGAAAAAGCGCAAAACCTCAGACACCCCAACTAAGTTTTATTTCAAAAGAATTATGTAAATTATAAAATTTAATTTTCGCGTATTATTTACGAAGACATACAGGGCTACTTTATAAACACCATCCAAATTGAAATATGAGGATCTATGGAGAAAATGGCAAAATATGTATTTTTCTGTTTGACAACCTTCAGTACGCAGTTATTATGTATTTGTGGATTACTGTCTAGCCTAGTTTATTTATGATATTATTTATAGTCATGTATCGATGGTAATCTGTCTGTGTACCTTTTCTAAATAAATAAATAAATAAAAAACCCTGTATATTAGAGTTTTTGTTTTCTTGTGTTTGTTGCAAATTCAAAAGTCTATGGTAATTACGCGCGATCTAGTGCGACGTTGCCGCTTCGCGTGCCTCCGCAATAAAATAGTTAAGTAATGGTTTAACACGGCGTAATTAAAATATTTTTTTGGGTAAATTTTTACCCCCCTTTTTTATGAGTGGAATCGATTCTACTCTCGATTCTGAACAAACTAATTTCAGGTTTTGCGCTTTATCATTAACACGTTGTATAATCGTTGCGTTCCGCTGCATCCATTCGATGACGGAGTTTACCGAATATTGCTAACAGAAATTCAATTACAAGTTTTGGGCGTGAGTGACCATCAGATTAAGGGACCCAGATCGAAATTAATTGGCTCATCCAGATATTGTTCTAGGGAGCACCCTCATCTCTAAGGATTTATGTCTTACAACGAGATGCTGAGGTTATGGTGTAGACTGTTTACTTACATTTAATGGGTATTTGAACACGATTAGAGCTGTACTACAGCCACAGTCTAATTAGTGCGAGATGTTGAGGTTGAGGAGAGCCTTTTATAAGTGATATATTGAGACCGTTTCCGCTTTAGGCAGAAAGTTAGGTACCCAAAAATACCCTTTCCTAAAAGGCATTCATGAAACACTAATTACGGTTGTTTACAAAAAATATAAAAGACATGTTTACAAAAAACATTATATGAGACGATTACAAATTTTAGGCTTGGGTTGGACAATTTCATTTCATGTCAGAAATATCATAACTATGCATATTATGAAGCAGACGCGTCATCGCCTATTAAGAAGAATGTATCGTAGAAAAGGTATCGAGAGACATGAGAGTTGGACAGTAAGGCCAACCTACTCGTAGGTGGTAGGTAAGTGGAGTGACATGCTTGATCTAGGTCAAAGGCCGTATTGATCGGCCGGTAACAGGTAGATATTAGTACAAGTACGCATTGGTCTTGGACGTACCTCCTTTTAAAAACGATATTTTCTTGGATTTCTCAGTAATTAAGCATAATAAGACAAATGTGAATAAAATTGCCGTCACTCGTAGTGAATGGTTTTTAGCCGTCTCATAACTTGAATTATTATATTGAGTTCTTCGAAAAAAACGTCATCTGTTTCAGGTTTGCGCTTCTGTGACTTGGAATTAGAACCAACAAGCTGTTAATTTACAAACGGCGTCTTCATGTTAAATAATAGCTTTATATTTGTTGTGCTCGTCCTAAGCTGAACTATAGATATTTGATACCAAAAAAGGCATATCATTGATAGCTATAAACATTACATCACTGATAAGGAAAAGCAATACTACCTATAACGTAACGTAGTCAAAATATCTATAGTAAGTATCATTAGTATAACGGCGAAAAACTTCACAGTTTACAAGCAGCAATATTATCGACAGTATCAGAAGTATTAGGTTTAAAGAATATTTATTTCCTCATTAAAAACCATACAGTCACTTACATGAGATATTCACAGGTACCCACAGGTAAATACATATTTGCCCAGTAGAAAATAAGTGATTTGGGAATAGTCGTCTAGGTAGGTGTACATACTTATATTTTTTTTATATTGCTCGTCAAGATGACCTCACTCCACCTGATGGAAAGCGGTCGTGAGATCCAGATATGAGGTTGACAAGCCCAGTCATTCAAACGAATCACTGGGCTGGCCATCCTCACCTTGAAGGCCTGCAGAAATGAAAGTTATATGAAAGAAAATTACATGTGTTCATACAAGATCGCTGTTCATACCATAACATATTGCTTTACATTTACTTGTTATTGTACATATACTAGCTTGTAATAGCTTAAGGCGCACACTCGTAAACAGCGTATTTGGGTGTTAGCCCTGCGAGCAACCGCGCCTGACTGGCAGTATTATTGGTTGGAAGTATTGTTATTATTACCTATTCTAACGTTCGTAGCTTTTATGACACATGTCTTGAAAAAAACATCTCTGACTTGTTATAACAACGAACGAGCTGGTTTTTATCAAATGGTGTCACGTCCATTCGGCCCGCTCTTTCGTCCGCCCTATTTAGCCCTATTGCAGTCGCGTGATTAGGTACAACGTCCTTCTGAATCCACAAACGACACTCAAGCTGAGCATACTTCAAATTGATGCTATCCTGTCACATGTCAGTAGAAATCAAAGTTACAGCTTAACATGTAAGCGCTGCTGACTGCTCAAATTTATTTTCTTTTCTGGATTCAGGCGATATTGAAATCATAGCTTAAGGATTAAATTATTCTCCTTTGGTAGTATATTATCGATAGTTTTGCTACTTGTTATCTTTATCTGTTATCTCCATCAATAGTATTCATTCTTACGATGTTCTCTAAATGCATACTATCGTCATATCGGTGTTCAGCAACGGACGTCTTATAGAAATAGAATAGAATAGAAATCAATTTATTTTGACACTTAAAATATCCACAGGTTACAAAGACAAAAAAACATCCCAAAAAGTGTCAAATAGGCTACCACTCAGCATGTGTTTTATGGTTGCCAACGAACAGCAAAACCATTGATGATATCGATAGAATACTATCGATCTAGTAATGACTTTGACTTTAATTGACGACACGATTGGCGTAGTGTGCTGTACGGTTGCTCGCCTCGATTTCCGTAGTGTCCCGGGTTCGATTCCCAGTCGGGTCAATTCAGGAAACGATCTTTTCTGAATTGACTCGGGTCTGGGTGTGCTGGGAGACGCCCCTAGCTTATTTCCTTGTGTGGTACCTCGTAACACAGGGATTTAATAATCCCTACTTCGAGACCATTCCAAGAGGTGTGTTGTCTGGCGCATATTTATTTATTTAATGACTGCCTTACATAGCAATGTAACGATCCTAGCTATCGATCCAGTACTGACAGATTATCGATATTGTCGATCAACAACAGTAACATTTGTTTCAAAAAATGGGAAGGTGGGTTTGTGTTTATAGAAAAATTGTCCGAGTAATGAGAGCGCCAGGACTGGATTCACAGGTCCCAGTTTACTCCTTAACTTCACAAAACATAGTCCTACTTTGGATTATCTACCCGAATTTGAATTAATAGTAATAAAGCCATAGCGTTGACTTCATTTCAATGAACGTTGGATGATCAAGATGATGAAGGATAAGATAAATACTTCACACACAAATCGTACAATATTTGCGAAGACGACTATGTTTTTTTAAATATGACACTAACGAAAACACTATATTTACATTTGTTATCTCATTTATTACCTCAATTACATTATCTTCAACACACCCGTTTGAGTAACAACGTAACGGCATTTAGCCTAATTGTGTAACACTAAACGCCCTATTTGAGCACTAAGCACTACGCTAGGCGGTTTACACACGAGTTTGTCACGTCATACGACAGCCAACACGGATTGGGTCGCAGACTTTATTACGCAATAGATGACGCAGTTTATGTACTTCGCGTGTCTGGGGGTGCAATGCAATTTACCTTTACCGCTATGGCAACGGATGTCCAAATTAAGAAGAGTTACATGTTGTAACGTGTGATTCTTCTGTTTATGAAGTCGATCATGAAACGCAACCAAACGCAAACAACGTGGCTTTTCAATGTTGTTGGTGCTTAATATTTTTTACGCATTTTGTGCGGCAGTGACTACGAGACGAGTCTACGATTTAGGTTTCACCCACATGGTGCTACGAGTGCTACAGTCATGACGTAGTGATCGGTCACTACGATGTTTTCCCGCAGTTGCTCATTTTAACCGACCAGCGATGTTGACTCTGTTTTGCCTTTTACCGCAAATCAAGAAACGTTTCGGTTTCTTGGTGAGCCTACTTTTAAATGTTGATCAATATAATCGATGATAGAGCATGAATATCCGATTACTCTCTGCAAGAAAAGGTCTCCAAATAGTTCCTAAAACATAGTCTCGTTTGATAAAGTCTAGTCTAAAAACGTTCGGATGATAAAAATGACAGCAGGCTTGGATTGTGGATTAAATCAGTGCGACTGGTTTTTCCATAGTGGAATGGGGTAGGGGTAACCAAGTGGCGTAGTTAGACAAACTCTCAAAAACGCATACGGTACTTTGATATGGTATATTATGGCACCTTAAATAGTTTCTGCAAAGTTTTAACCCAATGTGACTTCCACATACTTTTCTTTGCTTGTTTAATTTTTACTGCGGTTTTTGCTCATTAACTTTCTAGCCCCTAAGTACTGCCACTCTGTCAGTACATACTCGTATATAGATAGGTACACATACTTAAGGTATACTAGGCTATGAATTTGACCCTGTGCTTTGAGTAATGTGGTAGCTAACGCTTGGTCGGCGATAGCATCAGCACTAATTGTTTGACGAAAGCGTCTGACCCCGCGATAATTACCTGTCACTTTTATTTATGACTGCTTTAATATCACATCGTTTCATTACACCTCTACCTAAATTAATATACATTTGTTGTTGTATATAAAAGTAGGTATATAAAATGTTAGTTGTTAGAAGCATTCTAACCCTATTTTTGTAACAATAAGCCGTTAAAAATCGGTGTTCGTAAATTTGGTACGTGCTTGTTTAAGTAGTTTTGGGTAGGTACATATTACTCATACTAGTGTCATTTGTTTTATTGGGAACATCTTATTTTCATCAAATCAGTCAGGTTCTTCAAAGAATCAAGTAGGTGATCTGATTCTCTAGAAATGATTGATTGCGTTCATCGCTCAGATCTCCATAGAACATAACCCAGGTTTGTATTCATCAATGGCATTGTGGTGATAACTCATCAATTGTCAGATTAATTGAAGGCCTTCGTCCGGCTCAGTAAACAGGGCTTAACAATACCTAACGGTTATTACTTTCATTTTAAATCCGGTCTTGTAAACCCTTAGGCCAATGTACACCCACTCACATTACTCTACAACAATTATACCAGGCTTTATAGAAATGACGTCACAAACAAAACAAGATCAGGTGCGAGCGGCGAAGTTGGCAGGACGTTCGTGTCGTGCACCGTGTAGTTTCATCTCACTGCTAATTAATTGGATTACGCACCCCCCACCCCCCATTATACGAGATGGGGGCTATTCAGTGAATGGATTTTGTACGCGTGACAGCGTGAATTCTGTTTGTTCTGCGGATAATAAACGTTATTAAAGTGAAACGGGAAGTTTGGATCGGAAACATTTGTCGGGATAATTAAACGCCAGTGTTCCGCTTGGGAAGTTTAACAAAACATACTAATCAAGATTTTTGAACTAGTAGTTGTTACCAACGCAACATGAAAAGGATACAAATAAAATCATTCGATTGTTTTAACACGACACATCATGTTTTATGAGATCAAAGGTCCCTAATTATGTAAAAACACTCGTAGATAGAATGAACAGTTGATTATTTACCTACTCAATGAGATTTAACTGCAAATGTGTTTCTGTATGTACTTTACTCTGTCCATTAAATTTATGTGAAAAACAAGATTGAAACGAGTAACCACCGAGTTTCTATCCGAGTTCTTCTCGATTGGAAACAACCTTCGAATACTTTTTTGCTAGTCATAATTTGGTTTGTCATGAGTACATGTATACCTACTTTTTATAAGTCTTTATGAATAAATAATGTTTCATTTCATATCTATATCTAATGCCCATGTCAAAAAGTATATGTTTTCACCATCCTAAAATGGAAGAAGGCCGGACCCCCTGTAGGTTCAGCCGTCTTTTCAAAAAATAATCTCCAAGCCCAGACTCTGAGTTCATGAATCTTACAGAACTCTCTAGGACGGAGATTGCATACCAAGAATGTTTCACTATGATAAATCTAATGTATCTTAAATGCTAGCACCAAGGAAGCACACCAACTTTTCCGCAGCTGTTTTGATAATGAAATTATTTGGGAAGAGAATACGGATCGTTGAACCAATTTAAACATCTTTAAAGAGCTACTTTACTTGTAGGAGTGTATTCATTCAGGGCAGGGATTATTGTGTCGGCTCTGTTAGTATCGATCTTGCCTACTAAACTACGAGTTGTGAATTTGATCATTACTCAGTATAAATACCTATTCAAGTGACAAAGATCAAATTCATATACTTAGACTTTGTCACATTAAGTGTTGCTTATATCTAGATCATTTTATCATAAGTTGGATAATACTGTACCATTGCTTGAAAACCATACAAATTTTTCTTTAGTTCGAGTACAGAATAAATTAAGGTTGTAGCGTTAAGAAACCAAAGAGTAGTTTCAGTATAAAAAAAGATGAACTCACCGCGAGGCGAAGTCACTGGCAGCTGCTTGAAGAATCATAAATTAATCGGTAAAATTGTCTTCTACTTACTACACATAGGTCGCGGATGTTCCGGTATTCCCGCTTGTTTGTCGTCGATGCCCTCAATAAATCATGACCCTCGTCCGCGAATACACAATGGACACAGAGCGAAAACGTCAGACGGACCTCGCCCCTCTTGTCTGGGGATCGGCATAAATCTACATCCCCCCGATCCACGATAATAGGTTACCTTTGGTCTGGGGATTAGACATCTTAGAGCGTTTTTTTGGTTGCTATGATGTTAAATACTTCGAACATATTAACTTTGAATGTCGTAAATTACAATCTATAAGATCAGACAGAATAAGCGTACATGACTCTATACCTCAAGGCTGTGCCCTGGGCTGTATTTTATTTTCAGTTCATTACTGTCACTGTTCCATGTACAGGCTTGGAAGAACTGAAAGAAAAATGAACCAAATAGCAGCTTGTGTAAAATAGTAAATTGGCTAAATGCTCATAACTTACGTCTTAACTTCCAAAAAACGAAAATTTTACAATTCAGACCATACCAAAACACGCCACTTAATATAAATACAAATTCGAAAACTCTGAAATTAAAACAGGAACTTGTACTACTCTAATAGGACTAGAAATAGATTGCCATTTGAACTGGAAATCCCACATCCAGAAATTAACCAATAAAATGTCATCGTTTGTGTATGCTCTACACCAGCTACAAAGAGTTACAGACATTTAAACTGCCCTAACAGCATATTATGCTTATGCCAACTCTTGGCTAACTTAAGGGATTATTTTTTGGGGTATTATTACAGATATTCAAGACATAAATGTTCTACAGAAAAAATGTATTCGCATCATAAATAATATTGAACCGACCACTTCCTGTAAACCATTCTTTGTGAAAAAAAAAATCTTAACTGTTACATGTTTGTACATTTTAGAAACTTGCAAATTTATGTCATGTATCTATATTCTCCTCATACTGTTATTAGAAGGAATGATAGATATAAAAATAAATTAAAACTTCCAGTGGGCAACCCCCTTCAACTAATCAGATCGGGTCCCCATTGGATGTCCATTAAAGTCAATAATAAAATCCCTTGTAATATAAAAGATATCAAAGAAATAAACTAACAGCCTTTCACAAACTAACTTAAGATCTACCTCATAGGAAAAGCATACTATGCACTCGACGAGTTCTTTGCAGATAAAGCTTAGCAACGGTTATATTGTACCTATTGTTTGTTTCGTGGGTTCATTACTTGTCTTTGTCATTCTTTATTTTGATTTACTTTGTGTGACGCCTTCTTTAATCTATACTGCGGTGCTCCAGCGGGGTGTCATGTGTTTAATGTACTGGCTTTTATTATTCCATTTGTAAAACCATGTGACAAGCGAATGAATAAATATGAATATCAAAAATATTTTTAACCTTTACTGCCGAGAAACCAAAAACTATTGTTTGAAGGTCACAAAATATGTAGTTTTGATTATTTTTTCATTTTATTTTAGTATTAAACAATGCTCTATTTTCTAGACAAATATAGAAACAAATATAGACCTGATCCTGGGACTCAAGCGGGATTCGAACCCGCGACCTTTCACAATCCGGGTGACTGCTCTTCCAACTGAGCTACCGAGGCCGTCAACAGACCTGGCCAATTTATCTAGTGTATTTTACGTTGTTTCATTAATGTTATAGGCAAGCGCCTACACCGAAGAAATATTTTCACAATTAAGTATTTGACTTTCGATTAAGATGAAACTAGCTATAGGATCAGTGATTATTATTTTAGCATTTAACAATGCTCTATTTTCTACACAAAGATAGAAACTAGAATAATTTGACCTGGTCCTGGGACTCAAGCGGGATTTAAACCCGCGACCTTTCACAATCCGGTCCGCTCTTCCAACTGAGCTACCGAGGCCGTTAACAGACCTGGCGAATTTATCTAGTTTATTAATATATGTAGTTTTGTTAAGTTTATAGACCACTTATAAAGTATTCCCGTTGCGGTGTGTTTCACAGGCACCAAGTTGTTTGTTTTATTTGAAATCTATTGTTTCAATGATTTTCGAAATATTACTTTTATTTCATTGACTTTTTATTCCAAATGATGCCGACGTTTGTTTTGAATTTGATATTTTATGTTACTATATAACTTTGTTATTGTTTCATTTTATTTTATTTGACAATGTCAATGTGAGAAACCTTTAATTGATCGTCCCATGTGATTTAATTTGTGTTTTTGCAGTACTAAATAATCCAAACTTGTACTTATATACCGTCTTCAGAATTTATATCTACTACCTCTTATTGTATAGCAATCTGCAATGCAATTTATCAACTTAGAATGAAGAAAGAGAGGCCTTAGAATGAAGAAATACCGCAAATGTTATATTTATATTATGATTATTCCCATAAATACTGAAACGTCAGTTGACGACCCCGTATTAACATGTCCTTTATGGTATGGTAACATGGCATTTGAAGTAATTTCACACAAAAATTTCAAAGCAACATCAGTTTCGGGATTTTTAAAAAAATTTGGTGTATTGTTCAAATTTCAACATACGTACAAGTAATGCTACTTAAGTACATTGGTAGAAGCGACAGTGATTTTAGTTACCACATATTATACCCTACTAATTTTGTGGGCATGCAAAGTCTATTTCAGTTTATATTCATGTTCAACCTATTTTCAATCGCTTTATGTATGTTCCTACCTATACGCTTACTTGCGATTTCAACATAACTATTTGTTTATAGAAACTGAATCATCGTCATCATCATCAACAGCCTTTAGAAGTCCACTGCTGGACATAGGCCTCCTCCATAGAACGCCACAGCGATTAGCCTTAAGCTAATTGCATCCAGCGGCTTCCTGCAACTCGCACTAAGTCATCGGTCCACCGGGTGGGTGGCCTACCTACGCTACGTCTTCCAGTTCGTGGTCGCCATTCGAGGACTCTAACGCCCTTTTTCAGCCCTGTGGGCAATGTATTCGCCCATTGCCACTTCAGCTTGGTTATCCGAAGAACTATGCCGGTCACTTTAGTTATTTTGTGGATATCCTCATCACGGATCTTATCACGCAAAGAGACACCAAGCAAAACTAATAGCGCGCTGTGTAACAGTGTAACCCTGAGTTTACTTAAGAGCCCAACTGTCAGGGACCATGTCTCAGTACCGTAAGTCATCTGGCAACACGCACTGCTCGAAGACTTTAGTCTTCAGGTTCTGTGGGATATGTCGTGCAGTTTCCCGCACGCCGTCGTCCAGCCGAGTTAAGAAAATGTATATTGGAACAGAATTTGTACAACGGAAAAGCGTTAATTAACTAATTCTATTTGTAGCCTACCAAGATTTAACAATAATTAGGCGTTACCTCCAACGTAAAGCTAACGCTTTTTCGAATTTAATACCAGCACCTGTTTATTTTTGTTCAAATTAACTGGGTTTTACCAACAACGAACTAATTAAGCTTATTTTCAGATATATTAACTTACAATGTGACGTGACTTTAGTTGATCATGTGGTGATCGCGGCAGATAAACTTTTTGCAAACGATTGGTTATAATTTTGACCTTTCTCCTATCCATTTACCTGAAGCTGAAATTTCATGTAAGTCACGCTATAGTGGGATAAAGAGCAAAAAGGTACCATAGATGTTGACCTCTGCTAATCACATCTACATATGGCAAGGTACATGAAAGAAGCATTTGTGAAGTAGGTATTATGGTTGCGCCTGGGTACAACTATGGTTTTAGGTTATTTATTCCTCTGTTCTCTTCTTCTGTCTCAATCTTCTCTCAAGAAGATAAATCTTGTCTCATTAATGTATTGGTTCTCGTAACTATACTTTATAGAACTTTTACCCATATGTGTTATTGCGTGTTAAGCAAGTTCTTTAAGTTTACTTTTTGTGAGTGCATTTTTATATGATAAGCTTGTTTTTATGTCTTGGACAGGAGAAGTACTTTAGTTGAGGCATCTGGCATAGGACCGGTAGGTTTAATAAAACCTTGTTGTTCTAACAAGCTAAGAACTATTTGATGGATGGCGCCCACGGTCGAGGAGTCTTTCAGCTCTTAAGTTTTACTTAACACTTCTGAACTGGACGAGAAACTTCCGTGCGCTTAAACTTCTCGAGTGTTAATCGATCATCTCTGGTCAACGGACTGTGAAACTGCGTGGATGGCGTGGGTATGGTGCTTCGGGATTAGTTTGCTAATTAAGTTTATTTATTTAAAGGCTCCGGGCAAGCAGCGGCGTGCTCGTTAAAACAGGATTTTGATTTTAAATTTTAAAGTCTTAGTACTTGTACACTTTGTCGTCCAGCCTGTTATCGGAACAGTATCGAGACGGTTGAATTTAGGCATATCGGTTTCGTTAGCATTATCCACCCTAGAGCTACAGCACACTTAAGGGGCCGTCACCACAATCGTCACCATGATTTATTGCAAATTTTGGGGTTTTCTCGTTACGTTTTTAGGTAAACTGATTGGATTTTAAATTAAACTTTATTTTTTGTATTATTTACCGTAATTCATATAAGATCATTATTATCATCATCATTCAAGTGTACTGACATTCTGACATTAATATTTAGTAGTAATTATGCTTTCTTCAAAACAAAACAAAGCTCTTATTCGGGAAAATATAAAAATTTAAAACTCTTTTTACAATTATTGTGATGAATTATGCTTAATCTATGTGTCAACAAAACTATATGTCCGACGTTTTGGTCGTTTTAATCAGAGATTTAGCCACTTGAAATTGACACGATAAGGCTTTTGCGTAAATCGAGGTGGCGAAATTAAGCATTTTATAATAGAAAAAGTGTGTTTCATTGTGTCAATACGAAAGGTTGGACTATGTTTTTTATGTATTGAACTGTCAATTTTTTTTTTGAAGGTCAAAAATTAGGCGCATAAAAGTTGGATCAAAATACGAAATGGCTCTTAATAGAACGATTGTACACCTGCGCGTTCACACATTCCATATCGGCCCGACAGATTTTTAATCTGTGGGTCAGACACGGTATGATTGTTATTAGTACATTATGATATAAGTGCGGTAAGTTGAAAATTACAGCCGATTCGATATTGCTAGCCCGAGCCGTAGGCAAGGGCTACAAGAAAGCAGAGGCTGTAAATATCAAAGCGTACGTATGTGATACGACGTTTTATGAAATATTTGCAAGGAAATAAATAAAACTCGGAGTTTCTTAAACGAATAAATCTTTAATCACTTGTTGAAGCAGTTTTTTTTATTTTTTTCTGAAATTAGCGATGCGCGCGCATCAGCGCTTTTTTTAAGGCAAAGTCATAAAAAGCAGCCAGTATTACTAAAAAATTAAATCATAATTTTTGTGTTTTTGTTACAGATTTTTGTTGTAATTTTATTCATGAAATGTTGACCTCTTTTTGACATAAAAACTCGTTACTAAGATTTAAAAAAGTACCGTTCGTTTTAGATGGAGCATCTTAATATAAACCGTGCGTTTTACAAAAACTCGTACGTTTTACATTACAATAACGCACAAGTAGATACCTAATGAGATACAAAACGATATTGAAATTGGTGAAATAAGAGACCCACCCTTTAGGAGCAAATATGTTATAAAAGTTCTTCACCATGTGTCCGCAATTTTTTAATTTTAAAAAGTAATTTAATTAATCAAAGAATTTTACTCAGTAAACAGTCAAAAATTATTTACGTTCGAAATGAACAAACAAACGAATACATATCCATCACATTGTGCTGGCATTGATAAACAACAGGGTCTTACTTTTATAGTTTTTTGGGAATGACTCAATAAAATTTTGATTGAGCGGTGAAACCAAACGCTGTCGGTAGGTATGGGACAGGGGTCACTTTTATGTGGAAGCGCGGCAATATTTCAGAAGTTTAACGCCGTTTCGCCTCGGATGTGCATTCAGTTCTATGCTGGTACAAATAGAGTTTGGTTTTATGAGGAACTTATATTGCGCTTGCACTTCACGGTTCATTAGGCATCGGTGCGGGCCGCGTGACGGGACCAAGGAGCAGGGAAGAAGACACGATATGGGAATTGTGAGAAAGAGTAATATTTATTTTTTCTATTTTTAACCAAATAAATGTTTTTTTAAGCTAGTTAAAAACATTTATTTGGTTTTTATTTAGTTTTGTTTTAGTCAATGAATACGGAAATACGTATTAAAGTTAGTTAGGTACTGTTGGGGACATGTTTTGCCCCATTTAATTTTTGTTCAAAATTCATTTTTTACCTACCACATGATATTAACTTCAAACAAAACTTTATAGATAAAAATACTTTTTTGCACAAGCTTACGAACAATAACAGTAATATTTCATTAAACAAACAATTTGTACAATTTAGGGGGCCTTGTCGCTAGAGAGCGATTTCTTTAAGGCAACCTTTGATCTACTTTGAAATATATTTTATACATTAAAATACTCATAATATGAGTTTAATATATTATTGTAATGTGTTCGCTAAATCAATAGTCAAACGAAAAAACTAAAATTTCAGAAAAAAATATTTTCTTCTTTCATACTTTTTAAATGATGATTTTTCAGTAGTCTTTTTGAATTTACTTTTACCTTAAATCGCAGTGTTCACACAACAGCGTGTTCAAATGTGGATCTAAATCTATGGCCGCTTTCCCGCGTAATTTCGTCAATCCACGGAGCATAACCAATGTACGAGTATTATGTACCGAGCGTCAGCGTCTTGGTTTCCGTCGCTCATTAATATTGATGTCTGCAGCTTATTGTAGCAATCTTGAGGCTACCTAGAGTATAACATAATTTGTGTATTACGCCGGAGAACGCTTCCAAAATTGTGTTCGGTATGTTAGTATCTAAGCAATGTATCAAATATATTTTTCAGGCGCTGGATGTGCACTTTTTAATAAGTCATTTTAGAAGTTATTGTTATTAATCTGTCTGTACGAATTAGTTGAGGTATTCTAAAAATCTTAATGCGAACTGAATGTACGAACACTGAATTCGAACTTTTCTAGTAAAATAATAAACTTTTCTACTGTCCCACTGCTGGGCATACCTAATTGATATCAAGTCTTTGCTACAATTTTGAGGGAACGATTGGCGTAAGGTGCTGTAGCACGGATGTTCACCTTGACTTGCGTGGAACCCCGGGTGCGATTCCCGGTCAGGCTGATTTAAGAAACGATCTTTTCTAAATTGACTCAGGTCTGGGTGTGCTGGGAGACGCCCCTGGCTTAAATCCCTGTCTCGCACCTCGTAACACTAGGATAGTTATCCTAACTCCGAGACCATGACAAGTGGTGTGATGTCTGGCGCATATTTATATTTAATCAGCTGCCCCAACAAAGTTAGTTCTCTTAAAATGTTTGACAGCTGGTGTCCATTTTGCCCGCCTTTCTCAGACTTGATTTACATTTACTATTATTTTTCACTGAATTTTTTGTTCAATCATAATAAAATACAGCCTTTAAACACTCCTGAATAATTTAGCTCTCTGTTAGTGAAAGAATTTTCACGATCGGATCAGTACTCTCGGAGCCTATTCAATACAAACAATCAAATCTTTCCTCTTTGTAATTTTAGTATAGATTAACAGGTATTGTTAATCTACGCGCCTGCCGAATGCGGTTAGTGATCATATATAAAGTTTTATTAAAGTATAGTATAGTATAGTATAGTTTTATATAAGTTTTCATGAATAAAGAGCCCTAGGTTGGTTGACAAACCGTAATAAACGACAATAAGGATCTATGAATAAAATACAGCCACGAAACATAATTAACTAGACCGTTTTCCGGAAATTATTTAATACAAACATGAACAAAACACGTTATATTTATGAGGTATTTCGCACAAAACCATTTTGATGAAGTTACCCTTTTATGGAAACGAAGCGGATTTAAATAACGTCGTCCCACACTTCGGTGACGAGCGGGTAGCGGAGCTTATCAAAATCGGTTAAATGTTGACAATGGTTGTTTAGCTGTTAGCTGGTTTTTAACGAAGATATTGTAACGCTGGAGGTAACTTCTGAACTGTAGAAGAGGCTTTGCTCGATGTTTTATGCGATAGAATCAGAAATTAAAAAATCTATAGAACTAAAAGTCACCGACGTAGAAACCTTTTACTAACATTATGAGAAAATGAATATGAACAAATGTATGGAGCCGAACTTAAAAAATATTATGACCAAGATTAAGAGTTTAGTTTCAAATTTGACCTGAATTGTAAAAGTTACGCCATGTTTAAAAAAAAAACATAGTCATTTCCTGATGAATTAATTTTTTTATCTTAGGGTAACTAAAGGAAAACAATTACCTATTACAACAATTTAAAAAACTCAAAGCCCAAATCCACAAAACTGGGAGCCTTATTGTAAGCGCGGCAAAAGAACTCTTAATTACGTCCTTTCAAATATGTAACTTGTGAAATTCATTAGTCGCCAAAATGAAGGCATTTCAGTAAATGACGCACACACGGACGACATTCGCAGCTTTATAAGCGGCCGTAAGCCGCCAAAGCTCGGCCTTACCGGGGATTACGAGATTTATTTTATTACATTTGCTTATTCGCCGTTTAGATCGAGGCTATGATGACCGCCGTCCCGTTTAGGAGCTACTTACTTAATTAAATGACACACGAATGGCTCTATATGTGGTAAGGCGAGCGGAGATATTTGCAAAAATAATTTCGTCGACTGCGTGGAATGGGCGCGTGTTCATTTAATTGTCGCTACTCCTGCCTAATTGGTTAAGTATTAACTTAACTAAAAGCTGTACGCTTTGTAACTTTACTGATTACTGTTGGTACCTTTTTAACATCAGATTTTTTATTAATTAGCATGTCTTCGCGATCGGCTAGATATCAAATCAGGTTGAATGATCATTTATCATCTGAAATTAGAAGGAGGAATCATTCGTATTGTCTATATGCATGGCTATATATATTGTCTATATGTTATTAGAAACTCTATCTTAAAAGGTTCGGTGTCTAGGAAATATAACTATATATAATTTATTATGTATCGTATGCAATACATGGGACAGGGAAAGGGTTGAATAACTGATTTAGCGTGCTTTGCAGCCATCTACATCATAATTTAATTTAATTTTGACGACACGATTGGCGTAGTGTGCTGTAGCACGGTTTCTCGCCTCGATTTCCGTAGTGTCCCGGGTTCGATTCCCGGTCGGGTCAATTCAGGAAACGATCTTTTCTGAATTGACCCGGGTCTGGGTGTGCTGGGAGACGCCCCTAGCTTATTTCCTTGTGTGGTACCTCGTAACACAGGGATTTAATAATCCCTACTTCGAGACCATTACAAGAGGTGTGTTGTCTGGCGCATATTTATTTTATTTATTTTATTTATAATTTGCATCGCGATACAAAATCGCTAGACTTTTCATTTGGCGGTTCTGTGCAATCGGATATTTATTGGCAATTCATCTCTATTTATGTGAATTAACCTGCTGGGATTCATTTTGTCACTTGTCAGACAACATTCTGTCCACTTTTTAGCATATTTTTTAAAATATGTAATTAATAGTTATAATTAAATCTTCCATCATAATGATGAGTATTGGCTCAAACTTAATCACCGCATTTGCCATGCCATTTGACAAATCCAATGGATACTTCGGCCAACCTAAAAATTTAAAAATGATTATGAATGTTTGATAAATACACGTAGCATGATGACAACAGATCGATTTGAATGGAAGAACGAATTGGTAGTTTCTTACCTTTATTAGAGCAGCCTCTAATAATAACAATATGTCTTCTGTTCAATCGGCAACCCGAATATTTAAGGGCCAATCAAATAACTAATACTTAATAAGTTTTCTTAAAAATACCTTTGGGTAGAAAAATTTGGGCTGTCAGTTTGTCCAGAAAAAGTATATACTTTTTGTGAAGATTGTCTTGTTTGTTAACCAATTAGACGCAATAATTGCCAATTATCAAGTTATTTTTTAAAAACAGAAAGAAATAAAACGTTGCAAATGTACCTTCTTAGCTCTGATATCTTTCATCATCTTAATGTCTGAGCTTGATATAGTTATATTCTAATCCTTTTGAAATTGTTCTAATCTAATCTAAATTAGCCGTTAAGATCCCACAGCTAGGCAAAGGCCTCTCTTCCCTCCTTCCACATACGTCTATCCTTGGCCTTTTCAGACCAGTCTCCGGCGAAGACATCCAGTTCGTTACGCTAACTGCGTCTTGGTCGTCCTGGTCGTCGGTGTTGCTTCGGTGGGGCCCACTCCGTGGCTGATTTTGCCCACAAATCGTCCGGCATTCTACAGACGTGTCCCGCCCAGTCCCACTTAAGCTTAAATTGTTACTTAAATATAAGAAAAACACAGTAATAAAAATAACGTCTGTCTTAGGTGGAGATAATAAAACCCACGAACTGCTGAGTACTGAGGTGTTTCAATGACTTGAAATAAGTCGGAAGATATCTGTGGAGGCAGGATGCCTATACTACTAACTACTCTTGCATAAAGATTCACCATAGGGAGAAGAAATGTGTTAATTAAACAACAATGCATATGTGATTGGAATGCCCAGTCACATTCTTGCGTTCATTTCCTCGCTTACATTTCGGAAGCTTTAGGAACATTTAACAAGCCTCTGATCGGAAATCAGCCAAAGTAGCACCACATTATGACTCCAAAACAACAGGCAATATAACGAATAAAGCTAAATGAAACCTTATCGAATTATTAGTAAAACACGGTTTGTATAACAACCAGAATCGTGGTTCGCAGGTATGTATGTTTGTTACTCTTTCACGCAAAACTGCGTAACAGATTTAGATTATTTATTACATAACAGTAATACAGCTTACATCAGAATAACTCATTGACTACAATTTATGAAGATTTTATGTAATAAAATGAATTTCACGCGGGCGAAGCCGCGGGAGGCTAGCTTTCTGCTATGATTATAAAGGCAGATATTATCACCGTATCAAATTATTAAAACACGGCCAATATTATTTCATTTGACGATGTAATTAGGACTAAGTACGAATACGAGCATTGTTAAGGGCTGGTCGATCGTGTCGAGGGCTCATAAACGAACACCTTTGTAAGGGCCATTTCAAACGTTACGAGCCATAGGTGTTAATCGTTGTTTACTGTAATGTGTTAGGGCATTCAATAATTATGTGTGAAGCGACTCTGTAGATCACAGTTCAATTGCGCAATTGATGTACTAACATGTCAATGCCTTTACAAATAATGGTGATATTAATTGTTACTAGCAAGCGTTGAATGTTTGTGACCTCATGTTAAAATGATCGTGTGTTTTGCTATCCATTCAGTATTATTGACACAAATCATCATTCTAATACCTAATTGCTCCCAGGATTTCCATTGATCTAGCTGCAACCGGCTGCTCTAAAAATCTATTTAGCCATGCCTAAAATACGTCAAACTTATAAGAACGCTGCCATAAATAGTGTTTTGAATTCGATTAACTTCATTCTTAAAAGATTTTTGCAATAAAATGTTTCTCCAGATACCTTATAAACACAAAAATGAATCTAAAACTTTTGTCTTTGTGTAAGGAGCTCTTAAACATTCTCGCGATTTTATGTTCGGCTGTGATAACATTCGTACCTTATTTTTCGATAAATTACATAGCTAAAGCTATACGCCGTTTATCAGAGTTGGCTTTGTCTCGCTTATCTCTAACTTTGTTGTGTAACGCACAAACTATACTAACTTAGCATTATAGTAATAACTATTCATGTTAACTACTTACTACAGCGACTTAGGCGTAATATTAGCGTTATGTAACCGCGATAATAGTGTGACATTATGAGGCTAAACAATTACATCTTCGCACACGTAATAATTATAGCATTAACATTGCGATTCAACCTGAAAACTTAAAAGTAGGTCCTGCCTTAAATACCAGGTCCGGAAAAGTGTGACTACGGTTATTCGCATCATCACCACTCTGCATTTGGCAAACTTGGTGGTCGAGGCAATACTCGTCAATGTGTTGATTTCAATGATGGATGATTGACGCCAGCATTGGAAAAGTGAATTGGTAATCAAATTACTTATTTATCACTGCGCTACTGATCACTGAAAAGCTCTCGAAGATATGTGCCCTAAACCATTGATGAAAACCTATATTTTTAAATATAAAAAAACAAATCTTTATTGTACTGTAGGTTTAACATTTTTTGGTGGAATCCTCTCTTAAAGTTATAAAACCTATATTGAGAGGAAATCGCTCAATCGTGCCATATTTCTGTAAGTACATAGAAAAGGGGTGAACCTACATCACGATATAACTAGTTCCCACAATCTTAACATAGGTACACCTATTTCCTAACCACTAAAAATACCATATATACCTAAAATTCACCAGCCCCCCTTTTCAGAATGAAGTTATCGACCGAAACACATGGGAGTGTTTCGGTCGATAACTTCATTCTGAAAAGGTAGTCGAAATACCTTTATGACAGCTTTTTGTTAGCAAGTATTCCTAATAACACCAATCATGACCATGTTTGTTCTAAGTAGGAGTAGTTACAGTCGTTCATAAAGTATAATGTCCTGAAAAATCTAGATTGCCTTTAGCGAAGAGAAATAGCTCGGAGTCGCTCACGTTCCCCATCCACTCACCGATGTTAATAGGGAGCCAGGATTTTTTACTGCGCCTGTCTGTTTATTTTGCCCATTGTGAAATCTAGAGTATTTATACCTTTTTTTTTAGTGCCAGTGTACTAAATCAGGAAGATAAAAAAAACAATCAACTCGCTTAACAGACATTATTTGTTTCAAATTAGTCATTTAGTTTGCGTCGTCTAGACGTTCATCAGCGTTTTAAAATAAGTAATTAAAATATACACAATGAGCCACCTTGAATTTGGTTTTAATTAACGATATAACCCTAAAATGCTCCCTAACCGTTAATTGGTGTCTTAAAAAGTTACGTGTCCACTCAACACGTGAGCAAAGGCTAAAAGAAGTAAGGTAAACTCTCAACTCGAGGGACTTAATTGCTCCATTTCAAAGCAGCGTCAAAGGTGTTCTGTGTAATTACGAGCCCTGCAGCTTAGGCCGACTGCACTAGGGATGTTTTAACAGCGATTTATGGCTTCTAAAGTATTAGTCGAAAAATGTGACGTCATTATTGAAATATAAATTTTAAAATAAGGAATATAACTAACCAGTCTTTAAAGTGCAATAATATGCAGTGTCATAAAAAGGAAAAAATTACTACCATTCTTTATCTACTGTTAAAAATAGGTAGGTACCTATGTGTTTTTTTTTTACTTTGCAAAAAAATATATCCTCCTTCGTCAAATATCAATAACACTTAACAAGTTAATTTAATATATTGTAAAAAAAACACCACCGACTGTTATATTTCTTTACTCCACTCTCTTCAAACATACACGGTATAGTTTTAACTCTCTAATTTTATTATGGTCTTCCTCAACACACAAATCGTTGAAATTACTAAGCGCACAACCTCACTCAATGGCTGACCCGCATAGAATGTCATCCCAGTAGCAACTGACTGCCGTCCATTTTTAAATCAATGTTGCCAGTAAAATAATTCACAAAGTTACACGAAGTATTAGTGTTGCTAGAAAAATAACATTATAAATATACGTTTATCTTAATATCAACAGTGATTAAATAATATTATTAATGTTCATTATTACATTAACCCTTACATTCGCCCATCCTGACAGTGTGCATGTCCCCATGCACCACGAAATTATATCTAATATTATCCAAGAAAAGTTCTCCATATCGTACATAATACATTACCTTTATTAAGTTATTTATTTTTATTGCGAACCCATTCATTCTCGCCAAATTATTACGATTAATAAAGATTGATCCAAAAATGTAAACCCATCAATTCTTACATAAATGGACCGTATGTGCCCATCCATTCACATACTAAGATATGACCTCTTCCAAAATGAGTTCTATTTGCAAACCCATCCATTCTTACAAATAGAACACATTTCATACAGAAATTCCGCCAGCAAGGTTACGAACCCATCCATTCTCGCAACCAAGACAACGGGATGTACATTTTCTGTTCCGAAGAAAACCCAGCAGTTATAATGATGAGGATACAAGTGTATTTTATCAACCACTTACAAAGTAAATATTTGCAATGTATTGTGTAACGATTTGGTTCGCTTTATAAATCATAATTCCGCTTTCATTACAATACTTTTCTTCTTCTTCATAATTAACTAGCAATATATATTTATAATTTAATATAACAAATATTATAATTCATTACATTCATCTTTGATTATACATTAGCTTTTATTACATTATTCTTCTTCTTCTTTATTATTAATTCGCATTATATATTTATAATTTCATAAAGCATATATTCTAATTATTTACATTCAGCTTTTGTCCTACCGTTTATAAAAACTTTCAAATAATCAGTCGAGCCACCCCAACAACAGTATTTATCAAAAGACACGTTCTAATAATTAGCATATTTTGAAATACAGACTTAAGACAATTATACATATTGAAATGAAACTCAGATAATCAACCATTTCAATACATTTTTATAACCATCTACTGACTTTTATTATCATCATCATAACCTTCATTTCCAGAACATTCATCTTCATTATCAGATTTATCAGACTTATTTACCTAAAATGCGGCTATATTGACCCAAGGCAGCATTCGATCAGGGGCAACAGTTGTGTGCCATTTATTCTTCGTCCCTGTTAAACCCGGAACAGAAGCAACCGTATATCTACTGTTTAAGCGACTACGCGTTATGGTATGGTCCTACATATGCGGGAAGAAATTTCTTGCTTTTTCCATCATTGGCAAAACAGTTTTGATTATTTTGACTAACTTCCCTTCAGCATACATTCGAGCAGGTCGTCTGCTCTTATCATATCTCTGCTTTTATTTCTCTTGCGCAGTTTTCATTGCATCCTTAGCCTGTTCCCCTATAGCGTTCAGGTCATTAATTTCGCGGGCTTATTGGCGGACTTCATTTAGCTTAGGATTCATTCATCAATTCATACACGTTCCCAAACATTATTTCAGCTGGTGTTATGGCCGTGGTCTTTTGACACGTGTTATTAAGGCCCTACTGTACTTGATTTTGAGCGGTCAACGAGTTAAGTATGGTGTGGTTATACCTTTCGACCTAACCGTTAGATCGAGGGCTAGCCACAGCGTTGAGAATATGCCTCATGCCCTTGTCAGTACAAAACCTTTTAAATGCGTATGACGTGGAACATGTTCCTTTGTCACTGACAAGGCGGTCGGGCGCGGAACGTACAAAAGATATCCTCCAACACCCTAATAGCACTGTGAGTCTTAGTGTTACGTACCTATACAATTTATTGTCTTTGATTAGAAAAATATATTTTATGTATTTAAGGCCATCTGCATTATCCCCGAGACAAGGGCATCCCTAATTCGACATAGTTCTGCGTCATCTAACTGCAAAGTGTGCAACCAGTCTTCATTGGCGATACTCATCACTGATGGATACTGGTCTAAGACCCTCTTAGTTTCATCATCAACGATGACATTGGGTGAAAGAGCATAGCTACGTAAGCCAATTTTGGCCAAGACGATACTCAACAGAATACTGAAATTCCTAATCATGCAGCCACCAACGAGCTATACGTGAGATAATATCGCGCTTAGAGAAAGAGCGCACTGCAATCAGTTACGACCTTGAAATGTTGCTGCCCTAACAAATATACTCTATAACTTCTTTAAGGAGCATGTAAGTCATGTTACAGCTAATGTTTCAAGCTTGTAAGCATGAACATGCTTCTCTTCCGGTGAAGTCTTACGACTTGTTTTGAAAGTACTGATACAGTCTATTTCAAAAAAGTTATTTGAGTTTGACTGCAAAAAGCCACAGGTCTGAAATTATCACTGTCTTGAGATTTTTGCAATAACACACCTCCGACGCCTAATTTACTGGCATCGGTGTAATTTTGTCTCAGCGGCAGGATCATAGATTGCGAGAATAGGTCTCGCCACCAACTTATCTTTAAGTGCACTAAACGCAGTGTCTTGCTCATGGGTCCACGTCCACATCGCATCCTTTGTCAGTGGTTTTGTTAATGGCGTCGCAAAGTTTTAGATAAATTTGCGGGAATATCCCACCAGACCAAGAAATTCACGTACAGTATACTGATCGGTTTGACCTGGGAAATTTACTACGCACTGGATTTTGTTATTGCCTGGTTGAACTCCAGCGGCACTTATCTCATAACCTTGGCAGCCTTTAAGTATAACAGCGATTTGTAGTGAAACCTATGAGTGTATTTATGCGAATGTCGTTTGTTGCGTTGGTTGTCCTTAAATAAATAAATAACCTAAATAGTAAATTTTATTTATAAGGAATTCGCATTTAGACAGGTTGAGAGTCAAGTTTGCATGCTCTAATAAATACAAGACCTTCTCCAACCTAGTCGAACCTTGGAATTTCTGAAATATTTATCGAAGAAGCAGCAATACGATTCACAATTCTAATTGGAGTGTCACGACTGATGACCATTCCTTCTCTTACAACGCCATACTTAGACAATGGAGAAACAAGTGCATAAACGAATCCCTTTTTAACAGGGTACACTCCTCCAAAAATGAGTGGCTGTTGTGAAGGCTTACTAATGACTTTACTGTCGACTAATATTCCACCATTGACTTGCGGTTCCACCTCTGCTTTCACACTTGCTAGTCCGTGAATATAAGTATCCGAAAACTAAACGATCCTAACTAAAGTTCATCATGTATGTTGGTTCCCGAAAAAGGCATCTCATTAGCGATGTCGAAGAAACTTAGCTTATTGGCGGTCTTGTAAACAGCGACATGCGATTGCTCCGTAAAAGATTGTCCGACTAATATTGGCAACTCTAGATATTGATCATCAATTACTTGACAGACAAAATCAGCTTTTACCCCATCAACAGACAACTCTATAGATACATGCCCGAGAGTACGCACTATTCAATTTCCTAATCCCTTAAGAGCAGTCGAATCATTACTACACAATAAACCTAGTTCAGCCGCATATTAATGACACCTCGCTACCAAAGTCGACTTGAAGCAACATTGTTGACATAACCTCCTTAGAGAACTTAGAACTAGGCGCTGAGTTAGATTTACGCATATTTTTATGAACAGTGTCACTTATGTTGTCCTTACTGTTTGCTACAATGATTCTCTGTCTTGTCTTGTGACCCATTTTGTTGCATTTATTGCATTTTACTATAGTGTTACGCCACACAGCCGCAGCCAATCACCGCGCGCCATCCAAGCCAGCCAATCATAGCCAAGCCAAGCCACCACTTTAGCCATTACCTGCCTGTGGTGGGGGTGAAGCCAAATAATGCCCTGCGAGCTCATTTTGTGCGTCTTTCTATTGCTGTTAATAGTGTAAGCTGAAACTCTGTGCGTTTACCTAGAAAATTAATAATTAAATCAAGTGTGATTAAACAGTTTGCCTTTTTTATTTATACTCGTCTGTTTCAATAGGCTTGGGGCATTTGAGAAAAGGATGCACTTTTTCTTGGCAGTTGTAACAGTATAAACCACTGTTTGGACTTGGGTTTACTTTGTTTACCCTATTCGTGTTCTTAATAACGGACATGATGCTATCAAATCCTGGTCTAAACTTATAAGAACGAGCAAAAGTTTGAGAAGATTCTTTATTGCTCATTAAAAACTGTAATAACTGTCAGGATGAGAACAACGTAATGTAGTAGCACTCAATTTCATAGTCCTATCTGTTAACCCATGTATGACACTATCAACGGCATGTTTTCCCTCAATGTTGCATTGGTTCAATAAAGCCAGTTTTTCATAAAAGTAAACTTCGATAGGTTCATTAATCCTACTTTTCCTTTTCAACAACATATCCTCCAACATTCCTCCAAGGAAATGCATTTGCAAGTTTATCCTCCCACTCAGTCGAACTATATAGTATAGTGGGTAAGCTTTCATACCAAGTCTTGGCCAAACCCTGAAGTTTTTGAATGGCGAAATGAGTTGTCGTTTTGTCGTCCCAGCCGTAGACGGTAGCACACTCATTAACTTTTTTTTTATCCAGATATCTATCCGTTGTTTTTTTTGACGATGGATCAAAGTCAGGCAAGATGTTATTAAGGTTATTGTTACGAGTAGAATGAGAGACTGGCGCGGCTGACGTCGACGGCCGTGACGGTAAATGTCTTAATGTATTAAGATTATCAACAACATCTTTGGCTGAGAAAGAGGGGCTAGCAGACTTCCCAGATGACTGGTCACGTTCTTCAGCCCGGCGCCTCTGCCTATCAGGGCTCTCTTCAATCCTAGTAGAGCTTCGCTCTCGTCGCCGAGGGCGTGACTCTCGAGAGTAACTGTGATCAGAAAGTTCAGGATCTCGCTGTTTACTCACGGTCCATCGCATCCAACTACGTTTCTTGAAAAGGTCATCCTCCAGGTCGCGGAAACGCTCGCGTTCCCGCTCCAACTCGAGTTCCAATGAGCGTAGTCTTCCATCATCACGCGCACTGCGACCCTCGTTCAAGCGACTCGAGCCGATTCCCGGCGACACTGTCGCGTCGAGTACGGCTGCGACTGAGTCTGGTTTAATTCTTGGGGCCTTGTCTACGCGACTCGACGCGATCTGGAGTTTCCAGACGCCGAGATCCAGATTTCTCCATTCCACGCACTCGAAACAAACGAAAGAAAAGATTGTGTAAGTTAGCATTCCTTTTGGGAACAGAGAACTCACAGATTTAAGAGGTATATATATAAGGAAAAGCCTTTATGTTAAAAGAACACAAATGATGAGCAATCTGTGAAAATTTTAAACCACAACATTTTGTGTTATATCTCAAAAATTACACGTTTAAGGCTAAAAATAATGAAAATTTGCCTCCCCTAAAACCCCTAACATGTAACTCACCTACCCATAGGTGACCTTAAAATTGACCTTGTCCTTGACCATAAGCACATGAATACGAAAAATAATCTAAAATAAATGGATATTATTCGAAATAAGCTAGTAGCCAGACTAGCATGGTAGCATTCGGTCAACCCACGAACTTATTTAAGGTTTATCTCTTGTGATGGCCATGATTTTTAAAGATTGCTTTACTTTTATATAAAAAAAAATATTTTAATCAAGAATACTAGTTAACTTAAATTATCATTATTTGGACATAACTAAGTTCCATAGCCGTTTTTATGTTTAACCGGCATTGCGAGTACTTAATATAATCCACATATTTGATACTCAACTAAATACAGAGTTTATATAAATTCCCAAAAACAAGGGTAGGCACAAGGTTTATTAGGTCTACTTCAACAAGCTTCGATACAGTTTGTTCCAGTTCCTTTAAGATTTAAAGGTCAGTAAAACAATATTCATGCCAGGAATAAAATCTGTGCAATTACCGAGAGGTTAAAATGATATAAAAAGACGGTACTTACCACTTCTGAATTGTAAAAAAAACACCACCGACTGTTATATTTCTTTACTCCACTCTCTTCAAACATACACGGTATAGTTTTAACTCTCTAATTTTATTATGGTCTTCCTCAACACACAAATCGTTGAAATTACTAAGCGCACAACCTCACTCAATGGCTGACCCGCATAGAATGTCATCCCACTAGCAACTGACTGCCGTCCATTTTTAAATCAATGTTGCCAGTAAAATAATTCACAAAGTTACACGAAGTATTGCTAAGTATTGCTTTGCTGTAAGTGTTGCTAGAAAAATAACATTATAAATATACGTTTATCTTAATATCAACAGTGATTAAATAATATTATTAATGTTCATTATTACATCAACCCTTACAATATTGTGACGCACTTACTCAAATAATGCCCAAAATACGTGCTTTGCTTGGAATTTAACGATAGAAAACTTAATCGGCACTTGTGAGTACTACGATTGAAATACGCGTGTTTCACAAAACACCATTTTAATTAAGTTCATTCGCACAAAAAGCCTTAAATGTAAACTAAGCTTTACAGCACCGTCGAGCCCTGTCGCGCTGCGATTAAACGATTCAATTTTCGAAGTGGCAAATTAATGAAGACTTCGCGTCTATTTTCCGCTCCGAAAGTATTGAGCGGGCGGCAGCGGAAAAACAACTCGGCCTCGGCAATATTGACTGACGTACAAAACGAGATTTGCTCAAGGTCATCTGAGCCTGTCCTGTTTTGAAGTTTGGGATTATTCGGTGCAGAATTTGGCCTACATTTGTAAGCCCCTTAGAGTAGGTACGGTACGCAAACCTCATTCTCAAGACGGCTTAATTTAGGATTTGTTTGGATTTGCCATAGAGGCCAACATTTTTTGTTACTTTAAAGGACAGAATAAGCAAAAGCACAAAAAAATGGTTAAACAAACATTGTGAAACTATGCTCCATACAATAGATAATATAAATTTTTTTTGTCGGTTACTTCTATAAATCATTTCCCTTTTTTCAAAAATAACAGCAGCTGTAGGTCAAAATGTTTTTACAGAATTTTCGGAACAAAACCAGGGTTTGTGATCACCAACCCGCATTTGTGAACCCAAAACAAGTTTAAAAGAGTAACTGCTGAGTTTCTCGCCGGCTCTTCTCAGCAAGAAACAACTACGACGCGGTGGTAGAGTCGCATTATCTCAGTAAACTGTGTATTTATATATCTATGTTATTATAGTATTTATGTCTATTATTTAGTTTATCTTGCTTTAAATATGACGATTTAAAAGTACTCACTGTTAAAGTCTATTTGAATAAAGTTATTTGAGTTTGAGTTTGACGAATGTGATGATCAAACTTATACCCATCAATTGTATCGAAGACTTGGTTTCAATGATGGAGGTCTTTGCCCAGCAGTGGGACTGTGGAAAGGCTTATTAACTAGCTTGCTTATAAAGACTATAATTTATAGATATCAGCCTAACTCTAATAATCTATTAATACTTTTAAAATTTGCATTCAAATAGCAGGTATTATTGCTTTTTGACTTCAAATACTGATTTCAGGTCGGCAAATTATCAGGCTGGTAGTAATCGAGTCGTAATTTTTTTAAAAGTATTTATCATAGTTTTAAGTAGTTCTGTTCCATACATGCCTATGTGTGCGTTATGAAAGTTTAAATGAAATTTTTAATGAATACTCAATCACTGAAAGTTGAATTTAATATGAGAATGTTGGGGATGAAAACAAATTCCCGGGACTTGAACAAACAAAAAGTACAATATTTGTGCATTCTTTCTCTGATTTCGTTCTAAAAAGAGTATCTGAATTAAATCTTCTTACAATGATGGTATTCTTAATGTTTTGTAAGTACTCGTAATTTCAGCAATATTGTCCCTCATATCGTATCATATTCAGTATCAAAAAAAGACAATTATGCGTCTAATATATTATGATTCGCCTCAAGCGGCGTTTTGGTGTCCCTGACATAATTGGGCCTAATCTATTTTCCCAAAGACAACGCAATTCTTTAATCTTGGGCAGTAAAGCTTTACCACAATTAAGTCAATCACGCCTGCTTAACTCGATTTCCTTTTGAGAAACCTATTACAGGCCTCAGGGACCATTCTCGAAAGAGCTACGGGCTAAATTACTCTGAGGTGGAACCAGTCAATTTGAATGTTAAAAGAGATTCATTTAAAAAATTGCCAATGCAAATGGTCGGGTGGGGGAATATTACTTCCAGATTGTGATCGTGACCCCTATTGCGTTCCTGCCCGAGTGCCATCTATTGCCGTCAGTAGGCGGTTTGTGTTGGTTCCTTGAGATTGTATTAATGAAATTTCAAGAAGTTCGTGGTTTTTGCTGTAGCCGTGGAGATTAAATATAAAATATTAATTAGTAATGACAATCACAAGACACGTAGACAGTGCGGTAAATAAGATAAAAAAATATACAAAGCCATTTAAACACTTCTTACAAAAAATAATAATACATCATATTTTTTTTTGTTTGCATAAAACTTATTTCATAATTTATTCAGTGCGTCTACCATGACATGACATGACAATGTCAAATCCCAATACATTTTTTTACGGGATATTTTTAATTGCACCTCTGTTAAAATATTATGCAAACATAAAAATTTCCTCCAATAAACTTGTTGCACATCAGAAACATGACTGTTCTACAATTAAATTTTCTGCTCATCGAAACATGTTTTCTAAAAAATCTAAAAAGTATACCAAAACCAGTTAACTTTTTAAATCTATTTACAACTGAAATCTAGTTCGTACAACAGACTTATTTTTCTTAAAACAAAAATACTAATACCATATCAAAAGTACTTGCACACTAAATTGTTCAGTCGTGAAACAATTTTTCTAAAACTGATTTCTAAAGATGCTTAACTATCTAATATGTTTTCGACTCCAAAATGCACGTTACAAATTTACTATTTGTGTAACTAAAATACTTTTCACATAACTGTTATACTTTTTATTCTTCTATTTCTATGAAAAGTGTTGTGGTGCGAACTCTTCTAACCGCGCTTCTGGTTCGTACTCGTACCTTTTAGACGACGACGCGGGTGCAAGAGATACAGAGCTATGCGAAGTAATACACACAAAAACATGGTCTAGGGATATATAAAACTTTTTTAAATAACTTAAAAAGTACTGGCCTTACAAAAAAACTATTAATGACAGATTATAAAAACATTATTGAGTTCCTTTTTTTAATTCAAATTTGTATATAAAAGGTTTTGTTTTCAGATGAAATTCGCACTCATTGAATTTCTTCCAAAGAAGTAAATCTTCACGAACTTCTAACTTGATTAAAACTCTATAAATTTCTCTAAATCTTTGTCAAACGCATCTCCAGTGTTCATTTAATCATGCCACGTAGACACTTGACCAGGAACGAAATGTTAAGAGCAGTGGGCATGATTCAAGCTGGCGCTGCCCAAATTGCGGTTTCTGTAGCCATGAGGACCAGTCAGAGCGTTACATCAGGATTTGGTCACGTTATCGTGTCACGGGGGAAGTGGTGGAACGGCACCGAGGACCTCAGGGCATTACAACACATGTACAGGACCGATTCATAGTAAATGCTGCACGAAGTCAACCTAATGTAACGGCGATGCAATTGGTTCAAAGGCTACAGAGAGAGTATGGTTTGCTGGTAAGCCGTCAACATTTGAGAAAACGACTGCATGAAGTCAACCTACGTGCTCGTAGGCCACTTCGGGTACCAGCGCTAAGGAGAGGCAATCGAGGAAGAAGATTACAATGGGCTATTGCACACGAAAACTGGAACCATTCTCAATGGTCACTTGTGCTTTTCACTGATGAATCCAGGTTTGGATTTCATCCTGATTCGCGAAGAGTACGCGTTTGGAGATAACCTGGACGTTGGAATCGACTGCAGCACCCACAACCAGTTCATGCATATCAAGGTGGCACGATTATGGTTTGGGCAGGAATTCGTCTCGGCGGTAGAACGGACCTCGTTTGAATAAAAGGCAATATGACTGCTCTAAAATACCGAGATGAGGTACGACAGGCTAGAGCCTGTAATCTTGCCCCACAGACAGCAAATGGGACAAAATTTCCAGCTAATGCACGACAATGTCCACCGTCCACATACGGCGCGTATCGTTACAAGTTGATTACCACAGCATGATATAAAAGCTTTAGACTGGCCTGCATAATCCCCTGACTTAAATCCTATTGAACATGCCTGGGATATGCTTCAGAGAAGAGCTCTTAGGAATTTCCCTGAAGATATTGTGCATGATAACCAGCTTTTCTTGCATCTTATCAGGACTTGGGACAGTATTCCACAACAGGATATTGACACCCTTGTTTTGAGTATGCAGAACTGCTGCAGATGTGTCAGGAGAGTTTCAGGTGGACCTACGGATTATTAATTTAAATTTTTTTTTTTAAAAAAATAGTTGTTTTGGTTAAGTTTTGATGTTTCAAAAATAAAGTGAAGATTGACATTTTGTCTGAGATTTTCCTTTTCTTCTAAGTTTTTAATAGAATAGAATAGAATATGTTTATTTTGCTTTAAATGTGGTGCATTATTGATGTCATTTTTCTTATTCAGTTACACAGCACATTTAGCTAATTTACTTAGCATGCAAAATTATTTATTGTTTAGTGAAATATTATTAAGAACAATTTAGCACGTACATGTCAACATTATTATCTATATTAAAAACTTGAGCCAAGCAGCATTATTCTAGAGTTAGCAAATAAGATTATAATTAGTTACAGAGATAATTACATGTCAAGTTAGTCTACATTTTAAGATACAACTAGTCATTTTATCAGCTCTGATATGGAATAATAATTTTTGTCTTTGAGCCATTTGCTGAGTGTCTTTTTGTATTTTATATATGGGAGACCCTTCATGTCACTTGGTATGGCATTGTACATTTTTATACACATCGCGTAGCATTGTCTCTGATACATTGTTGTTTGCGGCAAAATATCATAAACCAATCTATCACGGTTTCTACGGGTTTTTTTTTTTTTTAATTTAACTTTATCTAAAAGTTTATTTATAAGATTAGATAGGCTATTAAACAAGGTTTATTTTAATGTGTAGGCCTCTTAACAAAAAGTTAATCATTTGACGCCTGATAGGTAAAACAACTATTTGTAGTATCGATATTATCAATAGTATTGTGAAATTTGAACTGTTTATAGTATCATAACTATAAATAGTTTAAATTCGGCAATACTATCGACAGAATTAATTGACGCCAGATGGGAACACCCAAAATTCCGAAACACGTAATTCCGAATTTCCTAATTCTGAAACAACAAAATGCCTAGTATTCAGAAGCACGAAAGTTATTTTTCCAAAAGTCACAAATCCGATATTTAAAATTTCCGAATTTCATTAGTACGATGAATTAAAAATCCGAAGTTTCATTTGTCCGAAAAACGAATTAAGAATTTCAAAATTCGGAAAAAATTCATTGCTATTGTTAAAAGTTTTGACCATAAATACTATTTACATATAAAATAAAGCTGAAACCGACTCGCCGTGGTCATCCTGAAAATCCCGGGAACCGTGGTCGGCACAGACACCGGGCAAGGGGGCCCGGGGGGCAAAGCTCCCAGCAAGGGGCTCGAAGGGATCAGCCCCCCGCTAAAAAAAACTCAGTCGTCAAAAGACATGACATGACATGACAGTGTCAAATCCCAATACAATTTTTTAGGCGAACGATAACGTAAATTCGAAGTGGCAACTCGTGGTGGACGTACAGGTCTTCGCGTTGTGCAACTATATATGTAATCCACATGACAATATCATACATGCCAATTTAAAAAATGCTTTGTTTTAATAAAAATACAATGCACACAATAGTATGCCAGGCACACATAATAAATATTAAAATTAATCAATTAAATTGTAGGCTATTTTGCCACTCTACCCATAGCCTCGTCGTCTCGTCTACAAAATATAATAAGACGCATTGTCTGGCTATTATTATAGTTCAATTGAAGGGACTACTCTAAGCATGATGTCAAAGCCTTCGATAAAGATTGCGACAGTGGTTTTCAGCGTGTGAGCTTAGGTATATTCAGCGATGTTCCAAGAAGTGAATGGTTTCTACTCAGGCTATGCTGATATATTAGAGCGTTCCGTTTGAGTACTTCCAATTCTAGGAAACTGTGAGATTCAAGGATTGCTGAGATCATTTTGTTACTCGGTCATTTTACAAAAAAATCTTTTAATTCATTAGAATTTGAAATATATTCATAGATATATGTATACTAGCTATCCGCCCGCGGCTTCGCCCGCGTGAACTTCATTTTTGTGACAACTTAGGTACCTACCTATAGGATTTTTACCGACTTACAATTCTTATCGTAATATATTATTTGCAAAATCCCGTCTTAGTGAGCACTTACGTCCTAAAAAGATCCCTCCTGTTTTGTAGTTTCTGATATTTCGTGATGAGTAAGTGAGCGAGTGACGTTTTGCTTATAAATACATTTATTAGATATAAAACTATACAGTCTTGAAAATAATCATTATTATGGGTTAACATTTCGATTAATTTTATGGTTGTTTCTTATTTTAATTAACATTTAGTGATTTATTATGTTAATCTTGTTCATACATTTTCTGAAATTAAATTGAAAACTGCTATTCATTCGCTCTACATTCTGCTTTATAAACCGCAAATGCATTTAAGTATGTTCACACTCAAATTGCGAAGTTCATCGAATCACATACCATTATCTCGAGAATTGGCATGTTAGTGGAACTAGCAAAGTTGCATGATTGCAAACTTGTACCATTTGAAGCACATTTCGGAACAAAGCGCCGATATACCCCTACCCCTGCCATGTCTACCTACCGAAGTGCTAACTTCGACCGCAATTTTCATTAATAAGTAACAGACAATCTCAGTGCAGTGCCCTTCGCTGTCTAAGAAATCAATAGTACTAAGTAATTTAATGCACTCCATTTTTGTGCTGGTTCTTTTCTGGTCACCATGGAAAAAGTGGGCACAACACGATTATTACCACCCATTTTGTGACTTAACCTTAGGAAACCATTCTTGGACGCTTTTATTGCTGCCACCAGTTTCACGAGCACCGGGAGCCTGACTCGCTGTCTGTTATTACGTGAAGAGTTGAGAGTTAGAGCCTACGTCTCCCTTCAAGTAAGGCAGCAAAAAACAGTGTCATATAATAACTAACCGCTTCACACAAAATCGAATGGACTCTAAAACATCCACGACTTTAATGCAATTTTTGCTATTTGACGTTTGCTATTCAAACGTCACATCGCATCATTCCAGTAAGTAACTAAAAATGAAAAACACAGTTTTTGCAGGAACGTAAAGCCAGTTTTCAAATGTATAAATGTACTTATTTATAATGTTGAAAATATATAATGTAAAGCTTAAATTGATAACTTGAATTAGACCTTAATAACCTTTGCACTTATCTAAAAATTATCTGTACTACCATGTCTCTACCATGAGATTTGGCTTGACCGCGTTGACGTTTTTCTAAGGGATTTCATTACAGCGCCCCTAGTGATGAGAAATGGAATCTAAAATGGCATACAAATTTCTGAAGTCGTACCAGGTAATTTCCTTATTTACGTGGCAAAGACTCATGGAAGACATACTACTCGTAGTTATGACTGTTTTGGTTTCGAGAGTGTAGGCACAAAATGAAGAGTTTACAGAAGGACCGCTCGCACCTTTTTCCAAAACTTGCGTGAACCGCCTAGGGTTACTACTATATTCGCTCTGAGTTTTTAAAATGAAGTAAGTTATACCTACTTGACAGAACCGGCCAAAAACTAAATAATCATGTGAAAAATTGCACCAAGTTCGACAAAAACAAAAACACTCGCGGCAGTGCGACTTTCCGACTCACCGAAGCTCACTGACTTCGCTTGTAAACTCATGTCTCATCTGTGTGCGTGCGTCAAAAATGGCGTGTTGTTCTAAGCGGGCTATCTGTCAGAGCACCGCGCATATCTAATTTGTGGTGTAGATGATTGTTACCACTGCGATTACTGCGATGGACATGCTCATTTTCCAAGTGTTTTGGGGTCTGGTTTTTTTTTTTTGGTTTTGTGAACGTGCCGTCGTTCCATAAACCGTAGCAGTAAGTTTTTCTATAGTTTAACATCGATTGTTGAAATACCCACGGACTGAAAGTAATAGGGGTTAAAGTATGAAATTGCAAAATAGTTACCATTACCATCTATACATTGCTGACATCTAATAGGAAGGTCATTTATGCCTTTGCGATAGAACTCTGAGGATCTAGACTGCACAAACTGTGTAAAAGCATTTCGTACTGCCTCCTAGGAAGAAAACTTCTTGTCACGTAGATAATTGTCCAAATCACGAAAAAATAGTAGTCCGTTGGAGCAAGGTCTGGCGAATACGCAAGATGACGAATGCTTTCTGACTGCAGTTCCTGAAGGATCAAAACGGTTTCTCGTGCTGTATGAGGTCTCGCGTTGTCATGGAGCAATAATGGTGAAGATCGATTCATGGTCGGGGCTGTTTTACTGCTAGTTTTGCCAACATTGTTCGGAGTTCGGCACAATAGACATCTGCCGTTATTGCTTGACCAGATCGGAGAAAACTATAGTGAAGAACACCATGCTGAGACCACCAAACAGTTACCATTACCTTTTGTGGCGTTTGACCTGGGGTCAGCCATTGCATTTTTCTTTTACGGCTATCATAAAGAAATCACTTTTCATCCCCTTACATGTCACAATTCGATCCAATATTCCTTCATTTCTGTACCGATTCAACAAGGCAACACAAGTTTCAACACGCATTTCTTTCTGCAGATTAGTCAAATCATGTGGCACCCATTTTTCGTATTTTTTATTTTATTGATTTGACGCAAATGAGTCAATATTGTGGGTAATTCCTGGGTAGTTTGACTAGGATTGGCTTCCACTATCTCTCTCCTCTATCACAGATGAACAACGATGAATTATAATCGTTGTTCATCTGTGTGGGCGGTCTTCCTCGTGGCTCGTTCCTAAAGTCGAAGTTTCATCACGAAAGCGTTTAAACCAAAATCGCACGGTGCGTTCATTAGCAAACCCCTCTCCAAAAGCAAAATTGATATTGCGGGCTGTTTCTGCCGCGTTTCTTCCGCGTCGGAACTCTTATTCAAAAATCACTCGAATTTTCGCAGTGTCCATTTTTCTTGTCGTTTAATTACAAGAACAATTGAAAGTCGATATTAAATGTTTCACATTTTTTAAAAGAGAACATCATAGAAACCATGTGAAAAAAGTTTCATTCGAAAAAATCAAACCATGAAGATTCTATGTCAATTCAAAGAACCTATTACAATATAACAGCAATTTCATACTTTAACCCCTAATATTTGCTGAAAGTTATAAACGGTACTAGTAACCATGTTAGAAAGTCAAAATATAAACAATTTGAAAGCATCCCGATTGCGTAAAACACTTTTCTTCGTTTTTTATTTGCGAAATGACATTACTGCTCAATCGGTTCTGTAAAATTGTTTTATGACTCATTTTATTTGAATACCCAACAGATAAGATGTGTATTGTCACGTTTATTCGTGTACGCAAAAATATTATTCTTTTTAAACAAATTTGCTTAGAGGGTAAACGTTTTTGCGCAACATTTACCGTAATACAATTAAATGTGTTTAAACAATATTTTGTGATGTATGGAATAGTACTGTGTAGTTGTGCTATTTAAGTAAATAAATGTCAGTACGACTACCAAGAGTTGACGCCGATATAATTCGCTGCCTATCAAGTTTTTTATGGTGTATTTTAATGTATTGTAACTAAAAATGGTACACAAGTTGCTGTAGTTAACTTGAGTTAAACTCAAGGCACTGGACAATATTATTTTAACGGGTGTTCACTGAACCCCCCGAATTATTGTTCAATTTCAAATGATTTATATCTAAGAATATGATTTTATACATAGGATCACAAACTTTTTTTTTGATTTGGCTCAACTTCATTGGTTTAATTAAACACTAAACGCTGACTGATTCTCTTAATCGCTGTTTCTGAACTGTCAGAATGTAATTTATTGTATTAATATTGTGTATGTTTATACTAATAGCTAAAGTGAAAATATTTACTGACTATTCAAAAGAACTGTTACTTTAAATAGTCTACTTGAATAACGTCGTTTTGAATTTTTAAAAAATGTGGTCTGAAAAGTTTAGGCGAAGTGAAAATAATTGAAAATTGTGCCAAAAATATCAAGGCTATAAAAGTTGTAAACCAGCGGCTTGTAAGCCGGTAGTGGTTTCGGGAGAAACCAGCGGCTAATAACAAATAACTAGCCGCTTGCTACCGGGTAGATACCCGAATCGAAAAACAATTGATTATAACTACATTTTTACAGTAAAACTCTTCTTTTTATTACACAGTAGCACTTAATATGTACTGCTATTTATTATAAACACGGTAGACACCGTTTATACATACTAATTTATGAGTATGGGAATTTTTAGTTTTTAACACTTAATACAGATGCAAATGTCATTGTTTATGTCTATTGTGTCCTATAGTGAATAAATCAGTAGAAAAAAACAGCAAAAACAAAAATCGAAATCATGTGAATATATCAATGAAATGTAAGCAGCCGTTTCCAGCCGCTAGTTATCGCTAGAAATGATAATATGCCAAATAAGCCGTTTCTACCCGCTAGGCTAGAAATGTTAGTAACCAGCTTCCATCTATAATCAAGGCCAAAATTGAATCCGGAAATGCCTATTAGGAATACAAAAACTACTCAATATTGACCCACTCTGAGCGTGCTCGCAACATGATTTTGGCATCTCATCTTTAAGTCACAACCACCAGAGCAGAAACCAAAAATGTTTTAAAAGAAATGGAGTGCTCTGTGAAGCAATACTTCAATGTAACATTTTTATTTTCTGACGATGGTTGTAGGTTCACATCGTATTCAAGTATTTTCATTAATTAATTGAATTGATTGGGTTTATTTAAAAAAAAAAAACAATTACTTGAAATTTTGTAACGATTTGAAACTGCTTTTAAGGTTTAGTATTTGAATAAGGAAATTATTTTGTGTCGTTGTTTGTCTATCTAATTAGTCTTTCAAGCTGCACTTCTTCGCTCACCCTGTATAATCAAAGTATTCATAAATGATAGTTACAAACAAATAGCACAATCAGCTTATATGCTGTGATAGCTCATTAACGCCTTATTAAATTAAATTAGAATTCGTTCGATGACCACTTTCAATAAAAACTTCCTCCGGGGATCCGTAAGAAAATATTGTCAATTATTCTTCCGTTACTCACTTTGGAATTGAGTGACGGACACACAATGGCACAGCCGAAACAACTAGGCGTAGAAAACTGAAATTCAGCGAAAGGTGAGTTCCTTGAGGACGGACGGGAACAGGCCTAGGAAGTCGCAGGCAAAAGCCAGTATAATATTTATGTTAATTTTTTAACACAATTGCAATAACCTTTTTAAAATTTAAATTTTAGGCGGCTTGGATGATGGTGATCTGAAAGCTTGCGTGTTTTTAAAATAAATAAACAAAAGAGCCCATCTTAACCCTACAGTGCATGATTTTTTATTTCAGCCTCAAAAAAAGGAATAAGATTGCAAAATGTGATGCTTTTTCTAGAAAAAATATTTCTAAATATCGCAACTCGATATCAACGGACTTAGGTTAGTTAAGACCCACATATGGCACATCATGCATTAAAATGTAAATCTGTGTTACGTATAATAAATAGGTATAAATAAAATAAACTTAAACTTGATCAAACTTTATTCATGAAAATTAATGCTTTTACAAATGCTATAAGTATTTGTAAAATAAACCTCACAATTAGGTCATTTACCCATAATTTAGAAGCTTTTTGTAAAAAATAGCCACAAGCAGTAGAAAACATGAAAAATGACTAAACTAATTATCAGAATGGAAAGTCTTCAATTCTGTCGATCCAGACTATTCCCGGTACGTTGTTTTTAGGCTTTATTTGACAAAAAAAGATGCTAGAACAGCAGGTCTATAGTTCAGACATCCTTAATACTGCTGGCATTGATACTACATTGCTCTAGTTACCAGACTCGTGGGCAATGTGATCCAGCAAACTGTCGTCAAAAAAGTGAAAAGTTCTGTAAAGCTCTTCAAAATCGGCGCTCGCTCAGGTTAGTCCAATCTTTCAGCGCCTGTAGATTCATATCAGGTTGCTGAGACTCCGTATTATTTTATACATATTCTTTTTTGGCCTTGGTTGTGGTCTGACAGTCTGTTGGGTAGGTGGTAAACTAATAGGGAATAATGGTTGGATGAAGTGGCGATGCTAGTCGCCTGTATACAGGATTTACTTACCTGGAAGTAATAAAAGCCCTGGAAGGCTATGTCATTCATACCATTGACTGACTTAGACGTAACCATCATAATACTACTTGACTATAAACTGCTTAAGTTCAACGGGAGAATGTTCCCGAATGTTCCCCGTGGTGCCACAAGGCAGTCTTACACTGTTTATTACCAAATCCTGAATTCTGATCAAAACTTCAGCACTATCTTCATCAGACAGTTCCAGGTAATTTTTACTACAGGATGGAATTTTAAAATAGTGTTGAATTTAGCTCAGCAGTACTCAAACTTTTCCAACTCCTTATTTGCAAACAATACGTGTATATCACTTTGTTTATTTTAGCATTTTACAATGCTTGTTTTTTTCCATATCTCAAGATAGAAGAACACAAAGTAATAATCAAATAGCATATTTCATCTTAACCGAAGGTTTGAATATTTGTAAAAATATTTATTTCGAATGTTTGAAGGTTTCTTGCCTTATAACATTAATGAACTAACGTTGGCTTGCAACATAAGCATATACTAGAAAGATCCGTTCAGGCCAGTTAGATTTCCGTTGATCAGTGGTTAGAGCAGCCACCCGGATTGTGGAGGACGCGGGTTCATTCCCGTTGCATTCTCATTTCCTCAAGGTCTGGAATTCGATTTTTTCTAGTTTTTCTATTTTTAAATACGTGTATTTTAAGGACGCCTATTGCATAGTTCGTTACATACAAAATATCAAAGGGGTTTATACATTTTCAGAATTAAAAAAACTCAAAAAAATAAAAGACTTTTCAAATGTCCTAATATCTGTCATTTTGTCTACAAAATAACACGAAAAGCCATATAAAACCACATTTTTCGTATCGATCTTTACTTTCAAATGACTAGGAAACGTGACACTTTAAGGTACCATATTATCAGACATCTTTTGTTTATTTTTGTGTCTTCTTTCCAAATATACCACTTTCATCGTACGCGGAAACATCGAGAAAAAAACAAAATGGCGGCTGGGTAGCTATGCCACAAATGTTCAAACCCCTTAACCCTACACACTATGCGCTAGTGACCCACAAATGGGACATTCCAAAAACTATATTATATTTTTCAAAATCTCGATCAAAGTGGCGTCATACAATCATGAGTAGAATAACTATATGTATACTATGTTTGAACTTATTTTTAAATTTTCAGCCTAGTCTCCAGCAGTGAAAAACATTGTTAAAACCCATGCAAACCAACAGTGGTGAAGCATTAGATATAGCTGATTGGTAAGTCCATCATGACGAAAAAAATCAACTTGTATCTGCTTGCTTCATTAGAAATAAAGTCGTAAGCGTAGGTATAATATACCATATCAACATTTATGTTGGTTCCGCCAGTAGTTAAGCTATGTCCATATGATAAAAACACAAACACGCACAAAATTATGCGAATAGATAAGTAATTCAAATAATAGTTTACATTTAACAATGTTTTTATATACACTATCAAGTGAATTCATTTAAAACCGTTCACAGTATCATTACAACCGCGTGCAAATGTCCGACTAACCGGTTACTGAATGGACGCAAAGTATTTAAAGTATGCGGTTATTATAATACAGTGGCGAGCGCAGTGTGCATTCAAATATTTTTTTTTCTTGGGTGGAGTATTCGCTAGAGTCGTATTTTAGCCAGAAAATATACCTGTGCCCTGCGTTTTAGGTATATAGGTACTAACTCCCTTTGTTTTGCGTGGGTGCAATTGTTTTATTGTGGAACGATTTTTCGGCTACCAACATCAGATGGCAAAATACTAATAAGTTTTATAAAATATTTTGTAAACATACATAAAAGATATAAAGCAACGGAACCATATAATAAGAAAGTTTGTTACTATATTGCATATAAACAATTTATTATTCAATAACATTTTTATCTTCAGATACATGTTTAATGGGCAATTATCATTTTCTCGGGTTTATAAATAACTATCAAGTGTCTTGTACGTACACGCATAATGTTAGAACAATAACTGTTGGTGACTTGTAGCGGTATAAACTCACAAAATGTTTAACAACGAGAACTATATCTTTGGCGATCAAAATGTTAAAGTACCAGCACACCTGAATTTCGGAAAATATATTTTGGATAAACTAAGACAAAGTAAACAGGAAATAGCATTGGTGAGTTCATTTGTAAGAATAAAAACCAATAACAAGCTTCACTTTATTATAACCCAATTATTATTTTATTTGTTGTTCGAAAGCATAAACTTCAAGCCACTGGTCCGGCCTAGTAGTTAGCTGGCAGCCGCTGAATTTTAGTACTGAGGAAGGTGACCCAAAAAATATATATATACCAGGTTAAAAATTTCATTAAAATAAAATATAACGTGATCACAGAATTTTGCCAGTGAATAAAACAAAAACATTTATGATATGTAGACATCTTTACAATTCGTCAGTTCAACTATTATGGAACACAGCATTTGTATGCATACCTTAAATCCATCTTGATTCATATGGTCAACTTTCCCAAAAGGAAAGATTATTTAATTTCCTTCTGAGGTTATTGATATCAATTTAAGGCTACCTACAATTCAATTTAAAACGTAATCCTTTAGATAAAAGCCTTTACATTATTTTTAAAGTAAATTGTAATGTAAAAAATAATATTTTAAAAAAGTTGTCCTTTTGGGAAGTTGACCAAATGAACCTAAAGCCTTAAATCGTTTTAAGTATGGATTTAGTAACCCCAGACCCAAAACAAAAAACTCGTTACAAAAAAAGTGGAGATTTAACTCAAGATTAGCATAACAAGAGCAGCATAACTACTAACTGAGCCAAAAAACGAGTCAAATCCATTTTTTCAAATAGAATGAATGTTTCAGGAACACTGGGAATCCCAGAAGGAGTTATCTTACGTAGAATTAACGCAATACGCGGTAAGCTTGGCCGTCTCCCTCAAGAAGTTGGGCGTAGGGGTCGGTGATACCGTGGCTGTGGGCTCGGAGAAACGCAATGAATTCGTACCTACCATACTGGGAATTATATTTACTGGAGCCACTTACACTCCTTATGATTTGAAAAGCGGGAGAGGTAAGATTCTCTTTCAGGATTCTAGGAGTTTGTATCTACGTTTGGAAAGCAAGCGGCAAACAGGTTGATTTTTTGGAAATCTAAAGGCACAGATATGTATTTGTACTCGTTTTAATATAATTTTGCGTTCAATGTTGTGCATAGGTTTCATTGAAAGCATAAGAGGAAACCTCGGGTTTTATTGTGATTACCATCTAACACTTTGATGGATTTGCCTTATGTTAGGATTTTGTTTTGTGAACGCGACAGTATATAAATTAGGTATGATTAATTGTTATGCAGTTTATTTATTTTGTGATGGAAATTTTAAAACATAAGACAAGCCAACAATTTTATAGTCGCCTCTAAGGTTTTATTTATGAATGAAGTTTTGGTTTCTGTTAAAAGATAGTTTTTATTGTTTACAGCGGTGCTTAAGCATAAATTAAGTATAACCAAACCTAAATACTTCATATGTTCTGATCTCTTCTGGAGGACATACAGCAACATTCTTCAGACCTTCGAGAGCATCCACACATTTATAAATCTCGACAATGACGTCACTAACTCAGCAATACCAGTAAAGAGTTTAATTTCGGAAGACATTAATGTGGATCTCTTTGAGCCAGCTAAGGTGCAAGGGCAGACTGACGTGGCGTTCATTTTGTATTCTTCGGGTACTACTGGCATGCCGAAAGGGGTGCAATTGACGCATCTCAACTGCATACTGAACAGTTTACCTGATGAGTAAGTAAATTGATCGTTAATGTTCATGCTTAAAAGGGATTTTAATAATAAATAAATGTATAGGTATGTAACACCAATGAGTAAATTAAACACACTCAACTAATGCATAATTTAAGAAAGGTCTTTAATAATTTTCCTGACATTTATACTTCATTCATTATAACATTAGAAATAAGAAGCAGGGGGCCTAAAATGAATGACAATTTGCATTTGACGTTGCCATGACGATAACATACCTGAGTATAACCTGGCGAAATTGAAAAACCCTTCCGCCACAACGTATGAAGGGATTAAGTAACATTTTAGATTTGATAGAGTTATAGTGACAGTAAAAATGGAAACCCCTGCCTGTTTTAGGTTTTTACATCGACAATATAGTTTGATGCAAGACAAAATAATTATTTTAAGCAAACGCCTCATAAATTCTGAAGTTCCTTCACTTTAAATGAGAACAATTAAGTGTGACAGCTGCTAATTATGTGGATTTTAATAAATTCGGCATACATCTCAAAAGCAATGATGTTTATTGTACTTTTACCACAAAGTGTACCCTAAAAAGAATCTTTTTTACTTTTGTCTAATGCTATAATGAATGGAGTATAGTTTTGTTTATTCAATACTTATCTAACGAATTAGAATAGATTTTAATGAAGTTTTTTTTCAAAAGACGATAATGCAACAATATGTGGAAAACAAAGTTTTAGGGATCTGACCTAAAGTATAATTCTTTAATTTTGGATGTATTATAAGACAAGCCATGTAGTTTCCTTGAAATATAATGTTAGGTATAAGAAATTTGTCAACTTTCAGTTTCAAAGATGATTCCCTGAAAACTGTTTTTCTTTACGGCGAGTGGTACCATAATTATGATACATTCATGACTTACAAGTTTCTGTCCATGGGACGGAGAATCGTTTACTTAGACGATCCTTCTCCGCAAACATTTCTGAGATGCGTTCAGGATAACAAAGTAAGTCTACGAAAGGTAATCAACGTACTACAACTGATCTATTTGTGATTTTTTCTCATAATCTACATCAATATCTTTTAGGTTGACATAGCAATGATCGTTCCATCTCTCGTTGGCTTTCTGTCCAAATCAGGGGATTTAGAGAAATTCAATTTGGACTCATTAAAAATTATCTACTCTCGCTCCTCTCCTCTGCACGTCAAGACGATTGATAATGTTAAGGAAAGGTATTTTTGTAGTTGTTTATTCAAAAATCAAATTTATTTTATTTTTATAGATTAGTACGACATCCTCAGTTTGATGAATTAATGGAAATACTTAAACCCAGCACTGGCATTTTATCTGAATATCTCATGAATCTAACTGGTAGAAACTGTTTGAGAAAGGGTACTTAATAATGGTATTTTATAGAAGCACACCAAAATATTTGCTACCAAAAGTGCCATGGGTATTACACACTTGTTTATTTTATGTATTTAAATCATAATATGAATCAACTTTTTCTTTCACGGGTTGCCTAAACTGCAAAATATACTGCAAGGATATGGTATGACAGAATCTGGGGAGCTGACGTCGGAAAGTTGGGCAACTAAGGGCCTTAAGACAGGAAGTGTTGGAATGGCATCTCCAGGAATAACTTTGAAGGTAAAATGAGACTGTTGAGTAAGTTTTTTTTATTATTTGGTTGGAAAAATATTTAACAAAGCCCCAAAAAACCTTAAATTTAAGAGTTTTTAAAAAGTTCTGTTTTTTGTATCAAGAATATATAATATTTCCTTATTCGAGCAAACATATTGTTTAGGTTGTGGATGTGGATACTAACACAATCCTTGGCCCTAACCAACATGGCGAAATTCGTCTCAGGGGTCCCGTCTTTATGAAAGGGTATATCGGCGTGAACCCTTCTGTTTATTTAGACGAAGAAGACTTCTTCAAGACTGGTGATTTGGGATACTACGATGATGATGGATACTTCTTTATTGTTGATAGAATAAAAGAAATCATCTCATACGACGGCAATAAGGTATGTCATCTCGCACATTGTAACCAATCTCTAACCGAATTCAATTAGTTATTTTATGTTGTATCTTTTAGTAACTTTACCTACTTCAATATTTATTGAACGAATAAGAAAATCAATGGTACTGATTTATAGAGATTCAATTGTTAGGAAAAACTAAAATATTTCAATATTTTTTTCTTCATCTGCGTTAAATTATTATTCCATAACTCAAACAGTAATTAAAGACTTTTCAATTAATTCATAAGTAAATGTTTCAATTACTAATAGAGTAATTATTGTTTTTTAGATAGCTCCACTTGAGTTGGAGGCAATTCTACAGCTTCACCCTGGAGTTAAAGAAGCCGGTGTGGTGGGCAAACCTGTACCAGATTATGGCGAGGAACCAGCTGCTTACGTCGTCAGGCAACCAGGCTCAGAAGTCACTGAAGACGAATTGATTGAATATGTTGCTAATGAGGTAATCACTTGATGAACTAAGTGAAACAGTAAATAAATAAATAAATGTAAATATGCGCCAGACAACACACTACTTGTCATGGTCTCGAACAAGGGATAAATAGATGGGATCCCTGCGTTACGCGGTACCAGTACCTACGTCTACCACGAGTTGCGTAAAAAATTACACATGACATGACATGACAATGTCAAATCCCAATTATATTTTTTACGCGGATAAAAATATAAATTTAAAGTGGCAACTCGTGGTAGACGTACAGACGAGGAATTAAGCCAGAGGCGTCTCCCAGCACAGCCAGACCCGAGCCAACTTCTGAAAGATCTTTTCCTGAATTGACTCGACTGGGACTCAAGACGAGAAACTGTGTTACAGCGCACTACGCCAATCGTGTCGTCAAACAGTTGGTATTAGGGACTTTTTCATAGTATAAAAAAGTAAATGATGTAATAGAGCAACGTGTAATGGTGCGTTTACACCAAGCGAGCGAATTCTAATTCTACGAAGTTTTCTTTGTCTGTCTCTGTTTACACAAAGATAATTTAAGAAGAGGGGATAGAATGAGCGGTCGTTTGCTTGGTGTAAACGCACTGTAACGCGAAATCAGTGGTTATTAGAACACGGGATAACCTATTTTCAGAGTTAAAGGACGTTATCTTTTCATTTTATTGTGGCGCCTTATCAACCTGTAGATTATCTGCCTTTATGCCATGTTTTTATAAAAGTATTACTTTCATCTTTAGAAAGTGAACCATTTTTTTGATCAAGTAATTTGGTATTTAAATAGGGAAAGAATGAAACTTTGACGAAATTTTTAAATATTTTAACTAATTAGTAAATATAACTTTTTTGACAGTTTTTTAAAATCTTTTGAAAATTGAGATAAGATAAGGCAAATAATCTTTATTGCACAAACAAACAATACATCAAGAAATGTATACCTACGGCAGAACTAGTTGGGTCATGCAAACAATTACCTACAATACAGCTTTGTGACAGTAAAAATCTGAATAAAGAAAATAAATCTTTATTATTAAACATTTATTTCATGAATTGTGTGTTAAAACCAATTTACATCGTCGCATCTAACCAAATTAAAACAAGGCGACAATTCAAATTTTGGTTCAGGTCAATTAATACGTACTACCCTTTCTTAAATTCTGCCATCACAAAGTGGTTCAGAATGTCAGGAGTAAATCAGAATACTTTGAAATCTTCTCTTCAACTTAAATCACGTACCTATCCAAATGCTACCGTTTAAATCCAAAATTTCTCAACTAGGTGCCGCCGTACATGCAACTACGAGGAGGAGTGAATTTCCTGGAAGAAATGCCAAGAAATGGCCGGGGGAAGATTCTTCGCCGGCGTTTGAGAGAGCTACTTAATCAATTGCCCTAGTTGATGAGTCACTCAATAAATAAATAAGTCAATCACTTAACGTAATGGCACTTTTTATCTTTATTGTAAGTGTTATTGCCTGTAATCTTTAATTATAACAAACATTTGATTTATATTTATGCACCTACTCCATAATCAATTAGGAGGTCTCAAATAATTTGTAGGTATTGGTTTGACAAGCGAAGATAATAAATTTAAAAAAAAAATGCATATTTCAGAATTGCTGCATGACACATCAGTCCCAGGCAATAGTTTTTGAATCTCAATAACAGACTATTTGATTAGAACAGTGGGCGCACAGCAAGAATGGGAGCTTGAAAAACCGTGCTAAAAATTCCTAAAAAAACAGAAATTTTATCAAAAAAAAAACCACTTCCAAAAAAAAACTATTCCAAGACAAATTAATTTGCACTAAAAAGTAAAAAATAATTGCGTATTCTTCTAAAACTTATGCGATTATATAATGTAGGTCCTGTACAATTATTTTTATTGTTGGAGTCGGTGTCAGCCAAGGAAACACTACAATATACCACTGTAATATATTTTTACATCTCACGTTTAAGGATGTATGTACAAACCTACATTGGCTGACACCGACTCCAACAATAACAATAATTGTACCTACATTATATTATCGTATAAGTTTTAGAAAGAATACGCAATTATATTTTTTAGTTTTTAGTGTTTTGTTTTGGAATAGGTAGTTTTATTTTGACGCTTGTTTTTTTTTTGTAATATTTTTGTTTATTTTTTTGATTTTCAGTGAATCGGTTCTTGTTTATTTTATACATCGAAAAAGTATCGCTCATTTGATCCTAAGAATTGAAGAGGTCCGTTCCTTTGTCATGGATCCCATTATCATAACCTAACCAAACTCTCATTAAACTACCGTAGAATTATATCCTTTCCAATAAAAATAGAAGTATCGAAATAGGTTGGCGTGAAATTGAGTTATTCGTCCATTTGTCGCGCATATAGTTCATCTGGATTTAAGACTTTATGGTTTTCTCATGGATGCCACTCTCAGAACTGAACCAAATCAAAATGGGACCACACAAAAAGCACCAACTTTCAAATAAAAAAAGATTTTTTAAAATCGGTTCACCCAGTCGAAAGTTCTGAGGTAACAAACAAAAAAAAACATATAGTCGAATTGAGAACCTCCTCCTTTTTTCGAAGTCTGTTACTCACAACTCTCACAGCCTAATTAACTTTGTGGTAAAATGACTCTTTAAGTCTTCGATATAGGTACTTAAAATTTATAAGTCCATTACAGTGAACAAGAATTCAATCCTCAAATGCAGTCACTTATTCTTATTTATTTCTCTAAGTTTGTGGAATTAAATTCAAAAGCAAGAAACATTTTACATTTGAATCGTATTCATAATGTTGTGGAATAGGTACAAAAATATCTGAGCAAAACATTAGCCACATGTATTTATCGATAGACGTTCAGACTCTTAGTTGACTTGTATAAATAGATATACGAGTATGTGGCTTATGATTTGCTAAGATATTTTTAAAGCCTATAAAAGGTACTGATATTTATGCTTTCGACTGTACAAGTGTATCTAACCTAACATCAACACTTCTGCCACTTCCAATCCTATTATACGTTATTGGTATTCCATTGCGTAATCTGCCAAAGCCCAACATCTGTTATCGATACAACGAACGTTCCGAATGTTTGAGTACTTACGTAAACAAGCAAAACGACCCCAACAATACTGTGCAAAATGGTTTTTGTAAAGAAAATATTTATTATTTTGTCCGTCCGTGCTTCTGCCCGCGACTTCGTCCGCGTGGAATGATAATAATTTATTATGGTCTTTAGCCTTCCTCGATAAATGGGCTATCTAACACTAAAATAATTTTTCAAATCGGACTTGTTGTTTCTGAGATTAGCGCGTTCAAGAAAACCAACAAACAAACTCTTCAGGTTTATAATATTAGTATACATAGATGAGAACTACATATTTTACTGTCACGCTTTTTGGATTGAAATACAACAAGGAAATGCCTTTCAATAATCTATTTAATTTAACTAGGCACCTGGCATCAAAACTTGGCCAAGACCATAAAAAAGGAAGACCCTGGGACCCCACACATTGCACCAGTGTGGGTTCACAACCAGGATAAACGCACGGATGATGATGATGATTTAAATAATGAAGATAGGGGGATAGTACGGTGAATAAATTGGTTTAGAAATAAAAGTAAAGGATAAAAAAACATTGCAATTAAATTTATTATCCTAATTTTGAAAAGGGTTTATAAAGAAATTGTGGTTATAATTTTTGCAATTGAATAATCGAGGTGTTTAGCATTTCTTTTAATTCTGGCCGCCTTATCTTGCCAATGGAGCTCCTTGGGATCTCGTCGACAAACATCACGCCGCCCCGCAGTTGCATGTGTGATGCAGCCTTAAGAGGAGAAATAAGCAAATAAAAAAAAAACTAGCTGATTGCTGCATTAAAACTGTTTTTGGCGTAACGATTGGAGTAGTGCGCTGTAGGACGGTTTTCTCGCCTAGACTTGCGCGGTTTCCTGGGTTCCATTCCCGGTCTGGTCAATTCAGGAAACGCTCTTTTCTAAATTGGCTCTTTCTGGGTGTGCTGAGCGACGCCCTTGGCTTAATTTCTTGTCTGTTACCTAGTCACGCAGGGATATTTATCCCTATTTCGAGACCATGGCAATTGGTGTGTTATCTGGCGCATATTTATTTATTTATTTTATTGTTAAATTTTTTATTCGCTATGTAGAGATGTGCCAATGAGACTAATAATGCGTTTCTCTGTTTACCAAATTATTTGACTTATAAGGCTTGATTAACTTTATTTAAAATCAATTATGGTGATCATAAATTCCTCAAGCAATTTAAAAATAACATCTCCTTTTAACTTGAAACTGTGTCATTCCGTGGTTACTTTTATCTGCTCTATGGTTGGTTGTACTTGCCTAAACAAATTCTACTGCAATACTTACTTCGTAAGCAATATAATCAATCAGCTCCTTTTCCGTTACATTGTAATCTGTAATTCGGACAATGAAGGCAGTGGGTTCTTCTCCGTAATCAGGTACAGCTTTCCCAACTACTCCTGCGTCTTTAACTCCTGGATGTCTGAGCAGTAGTGCTTCTATTTCAATTGGCGAAACCTTGAAATTAACGTTGGAGTCAACAATGCAACTTACTTTTAAAGAAAGTAAAGGGGTTTGAACATTGTTGTATGGAGGCTGGCATAGCTACCGGCCGCCATTTTGAAGCGCTAATGTACTAATACATATAACCAACTGTTTAAATGTCCTACAACCTGTTATTTGTTAACAAAATAACGTGAAAAGCCTCATATTTAGTAGCTTTTTAATAAAATATAATCTTTTTCATATCGATCTATACCTTAGAATAACTCGGAACCGTTTTACCTTTAGGGTACCATATTATAAGACATTTTTTGTTTGTTTATGTGTCTTCTTTCCATATATACCACTTTCATTGTGTGCGAAAACATCAAGACAAAATAAAATGGTGGCTGGTGACCTTTGCCACAAATGTACAAACCTCTTTAAGTATTTTGAACAAAATACCTTGTATCCATTATACGAAATGATTTCTTTGATCCTGTCGACAATGAAGAAGTACCCATCCTCGTCATAGTAACCCAAATCACCAGTTCTAAGGAATCCTTCCTCGTCCAAATATGTCGAAGGCTCTATTCCAATGTAGCCTTTCAATATGTTATGAACATCCACACATAATTCACCACGTTGGTTCGGTTCGAGATTCTCTTTTGTGTTTATATCTGCTATCTGTGAAATTATAGAAGTTAGCTACTATTGTTACCATTCCGATTAGGTATCCACTCAAATAGTCGTTTTTTAATTGGGCAACCTTGGAATAAGGGTATTTTTCGTGTCCGATACGAATATCGGACACGAAAAATACCCTTATATCAATTATAAGGGAACGGTTATTTGACTCGTTGCGGATGGTAGGTATTCTACAGGTTCAATTTCCCTAAGCAAAGCGTACCCAGCAATTTCGTTATATGATCTTATAATTCCAACCAGTCAGCTGAAACCTAGCACTAACGCATATCCAGGCTGGATATTTACTGACGAAATTGATGAAAGTTCAGATAATTAACTTGACTGAATTTAAGAGATTGTAATAAGGCATGGTATCCGTCATAGGTTACTGTCTGCCAGTATGGGGTGGTGCTTCTAAAACAAAATTTCTCGAACTTGAAATGGGCTCAGCGTGCATTATTAAAAATCATGTTTTTCAAACCATACCGCTTCCCTACAGAAGATCTTTATTGTGAATCTGGTCATTTAACGATTCGCAAACTGTATGTGCTGAATATCATACTTAGGTTACATAAATCACTCACTTTCCAAGAAGACCAGGCAAAAAGTAGGAGAAAAAAATCTGTTGGCCAAAAACCAATTGTAAAGTCCACTTTTGCTTAGCGTCAATATGAATGGCAGTCATACCACCTCTATAATAGCGTCAAATAGCCATTCAGTCATTTATTCAAAGACACTCAATAGTTGTAAGAAGACAGTAATGAAATGGATAGAGGGTAAAAGTTATGAAGAATTAAAGACATGGTTCAAGTAATGATGAGATAGGTCGCACTTATAATACACTCCCAAGCAAAATACACATATACACACGCACACTCACACACATATTCACACATACACACACACGCAAACACGTGCACGGACACACGGGCATCCATACTTCCGAGATTTGTAAAAATTTGTTAATGTCAATTGGGTCATTTGTATTGCGAGTATATTCTAACTAAACTATATAGAAGAGCGGAGTCTCCTAACACAAGCAAAATAATTGCTTAAAAAGGGAGTCCAACTACTGATATGTATTATTTGTAAGCAAATGAAATAAAATATTTTGTATTATTTTTTTGTATCGTGAGAACCACATTATAAAATCAACATGAAAAATACTAAACGGTTAATTACTATTTTCAACACGTAGAACGTCGAACACGTAGTTACGTGAATTTTCAGTAATAAAAAAAACATACTGTGCGAAATTGATGTTGTTTTTTTGGTATTCTAATAACCGTATTTTATTGTAAAAAAAACATAAAACCCATTTATAACATACCGGAGTAGGCCACCTGATATTAACAACAGCGACAGCGCACTTCAGATATTGTACATACTTACACCACACCACAATAAACATTAATGTAATGGTTGCAAGATGTGTTGCCTATTGTTTCATGGATTTTTATGCACTTAAGATACTTTGATTCACAAGGGGCGTGGCTATGAAAATATACTGAATTTATATGCCTTTGAAGTCGAAAATGCGGTGCGCCCGCGTGCAATCACATCGCTTAAAAAAGCTACAAAACACTCATTATTTTATTTTAAAAAAAATTGAGGAAAAAGTGGTTCTCTACGATTGTGAATATTAATTATGTCAACGTATTGAAGCAATTTTGTATTGCAAACCGAATGTTGTTTATTATTTACATTAAACTTTCTTATTTTTTAGAGGTCTCTTCGAAATTTAAATATTATTTTTGTAAATTGTGTTTCTGGTTCTTGTCATTTTCAGATAAAGGTATAAAGTTATGTATACCGGTCTTGCAGATCCGTGAGGCCTTCAATGACGCATAAACGAATTTTCTAAATATCATCTTAAAAAAGAAAAACCAAATAAGTTAAGATTTTGGAAAGTAAAATAAATTCTGGTTTGCCTGATGCAGCACAAACCCTTATGATCATAAAGCCTTTCAAATTCTTATAATTTCTTATATTTTAAGTTTAAATTATTAAAATATACTTCTTATTTGTGCAATCTGTAGGTTGCAATTTTGAATGAAAGTACAAGTCACCAATCTGACTTGTGTTAAGGTTACCTTAATAGTAATTCCTAATCCTGGCTTGCCTACTGAGTGCCGCTTGTGCCCCGGCACGCCCCACCGGTCTGAGGTCAACTCAAAGGTCTCTGTCATGCCGTAGCCTGTAAAGAACGTTTTCAGCTTTGGGAACCTGAAAGTAAATGGGTACTTGGCACAAAATGTACAAATAAATGGGTATCTCTTTGCTTTTTATCAGCTTTCACAGTTTTTAATCTTATTACAAAGATGATAAACTGGAAGAAGCATTAAATTTCTGTTAGATTTAAAATTTGTATTCTGAAATGATTGTGTAGAATCAAGTTATGAAAAATACGTACCTATATTGTCAAAACTCATGAAACCATGCAACAATTAAGCACTGGTTTCATCTCAACGTTACAAAGTGAAAACTCTTTAAGAAAAATTAAAAAAGCAATCTAAGCAAAGTTAGGGTTACCTTGTTAAAAACTTCTCCTTTAGATTTAGATCAAGGGCGGAAGTGCCACAATAGGCCACTTGCAGTGAATCCAAATTATATTGATCTAAGTCTGTCCTCTTTGTCAGCTGGTTAAGTAGAGATGGATAAGTAAACGCGATATTTGCCTAGAAAAGCATTGAAAGGAATAAAACAACATAGTTCATAGTTAAGATTTTTCAGGAAACGATAGTTATTTTTAGTATAGCAACGATAAAAAATGAAGTTAATTTGCAGTTTCACTGGCACCAGCTCAATTTTGAGCGTCAACTTAATAAAACGAAGTAGATCTATTGCTAATAATATTTTCAATGATAAAGAGTTACCTTATACTTTTCTATACTCCTGAGGAAGACATCAACATGGCCTTCAAAGTAAATAACAGTCCGCCCCGACGTAAGAAACTGAAATGTCATTCTATTGTCATAACTATGACACCACTCTCCATAGCAAATCATTGTTTTATAGGACGGATCACCAAAACTGCAAAAGATAATGAGTTGATACACCTTAAAAGATAATTAAAGCCTTTAAATATATTTAAAAAATAGCAGCCCGCCCTGTCTTCGCAGAGGTATTTAAAACATTTTGAATATGTTATACCGCTTGTGTTCATCAGGGATAATGTAATATTCGAATGCTATACATAGGAATTCTTCATATCGGTCCAGTAGTTTCGGAGCCTATTCAATAATAAATCATGGTCGTTATTTTTGATAATATTTTAAACTGTTTTATTAATTATGCAAGTGTCAGAGAATTCATCAAGTTGATAGACAAAAAGCAAGTGAGCCGTTTTGAAAGCTCTGCGCTACACAAGATATGTAGTTTACTCACTTGCTATACGAAGCACGAGAGATACAGGAAAGATGGGTCTGCATTATTCCTTTGGGCGTTCCTGTACTACCCGACGAATACAGGATCAGTGCCACATCTTCCTGACCCTTGACGTTAGGCGGTTCAAAGTGTTGCACATTGTTATTCTTTGATAGTAAACTATCGATTGGTACAATTGATTCTATTTTAGCATCATCGATCATAATGTACTTCTCGAAAGCGTAATTTTTCAAAATGTCACTGTATCCATACCAAAACATTTTGGAGCAAATCACATGTTTTGGTTTGACTAAATTCAACTTGTATTTGAGATCGGCTGAAAATTTTAAATGAAGTAAGTTAACCTATGAGTCAGCGATAAACTTAGGGATTTAAAAAAAATGCAATCAAAGTTAAGAAATAATCCTTCGAAATTTAAGCTTCTTGTAAAGGATATATAAATGTTTATATCTCTTGTTTTGCTATATTTATTTTTAGATTAACTTATTTGATTCTCACTTGATCATTTAGAAGTACACTAGTTTATTTTCACATACATTCTAAAGGTTCTAGATCATGAATGAATTCTTTCGTGCTATAAAACCCTTCTTATTCATTTTTATTGCCCGAATATTTCCTTTACCCAAAAGACATTAGTTTTGTTATTTTTCGATCACAGAACCTATGTTATCTTTCATTGAAGATATTTCTTTCCCTGTTTATTTTTACAAGCCTACACGCACACGCTCCAGTTACATAATCAAATCTGCCGTAATTGAACCTGGTACTTCAGTTATGGACTTTAGTTGGTCGTTGACATGACAGATTTTTATGAAACTGTAGGAAAATGTAAATAAAGAAAGAAAGAAAGATAAACATTTATTTGGTGACAAAACAGTACAAATAGAAACTACAAAAGTGTGCCGATAAAATACGGTGACCCGTTTTGACACCAAAAAGGCATGTACTCAGCATATGCCGGGGTATCATAAAGACACCGCGACGCTGGTCTTCCGTAGATGCCTTAGAGGAGACACTATGCGCACCAAAAGTACAAAAAGCAAAAAGCAGCAATAACCTCAATTCGCAAACCACGCACACAGTTTTTATTAACAATAGGCTTTACACCATTACAAACGTAGGTACTAAACTAGTAAAACAGCATTAACAAAACACTCAAGAGTTATTGAATAAACATGCAAATATACAGACAGAACATGGCACAGCTAATTAACCATTGGATTTTCGAATTTCTAATAAGTATCTTTTAAATTGAAAACGGAAGGATTTTGAGCATTGAGCGTTGACGTTGAGCATTTTCCCAAAGGTGGCGGAATATTATTCCAGTATTTGATGGCATACGAAGTATACATACATGTACATGCATACGAAGAACTCAAAGACATAGTGTAAAAAATTAATGGCTTTCTGATCAGATAAGTTCTTGGGTAATTTTATTGTAACCACTGCGTTCGACAGCTTGCAGCGAGAAGAATGAACGTGAGAGGTTGAAATATATTATTAAATGATTAGTAATAAGAAATGAAACATAAAATTACCTCTTCCAACCTTCGGATCTAGCGGTGTATATGCGGCTCCAGTTAGCAGCACTCCAATAACGATTGGTATGAACTCATTGCGGCTCTCAGAACATATTGCCACTACATCACCTACTCCAGTGTTTAGTTCAGTCAGCGAGACAGCCAAGTCAACAGCATATTGGGTTAGTTCCCCATATGTAATTTTCTTATCTGTTTCACCATTAATCTACAATGGAAGGTGAATATCTCGAGATTATTGTTTTGACTGGCCTGTTGGCGCAATGGCAGCGATTCCTGCCTTTAGCGCCTGAGGTCGTGGGTTCGATCCTCATCCATGACAAACATTAATGTGACGAATATTTGTGTTTGTTTTGTGTCTGGGTGTTATTATCTATTTATTATTTTTACAAAATTTTAGTATGTTTATGAGTCTTTAATACCCATAGTATTAGCTCTTCTTGGTTTAAGGTCAGATTACCTCAGTGTAATTTGTCTCAGATATTTATTTAAGAAATAGTATCTACCTACCAGCATTCGAGATAAATCAGGATTTATGCTTCTAGAACATATGAGATTTCTTTTGCCCTTGATAGTTTTTCAAATATCATTACAATAGTGAAACATTCCATTACAACCTATTTTACACGATTGGCGTAGTGCGCTGTAGCATGGTTTCCGTAGTGTCCCGAGTTCCCGTCAACTTAGGAAACGATCTTTTCTGAATTGACTCGGGTCTGGATGTACTGGGAGACACCCCTGGTTTATTTCCTTGTGTGGTACCTAATAATATGCCCTTCCCATAATTATTGATACGGAGCCTTTCGCAAGACGAATCCCCCAGCCTGTACTTTTATTTTTAGCAATAACTATGAAGATTCTTTATTTCCTTTTCATCAACATCTCTGTTGCAATCTTTGGGGCCACACTTAGATTAAATGAAAAAATGAAGAAATACTTGCCAATGCAATGTCTTCCTTTTTCTGCCGCCGAATCCGATCTAAAATATATTTCCCATAGTTCAAATGCGCAGGCACGGTTACTTCTTCAGGGTTAGAAATGTATCGTTCGTCTCGAAACATTTTCCAAAGTGGTCTGTCACCCTAAAAACTCCACACACAACTCAGTCCACGAATTCTTGTGGAATAATGCACGAGACTGCTAAAGACGTAGTTAATCTTTGTTATTTACTGAGTTCGGTTTGTTAATTGTTGTTGACTGTAGTTTGATAACAATATTTGTACAACCACCGACATCGAAACTGTATAGTACTCAAGAACGTTTAGAGGTTTGTGTAAATACCCAAATTGGAAAGCATTAGGTTTATTATATGGTATCTGTCTGATTTTAAATGATTATTATTTGTCAAATATATGAAGCCCTAGGTGGAGTTTGTATGCCCTAGGTAAGTTTTAAGTTTCCACAAAAACAGATCACCTTGAATGAACGTGGTGAATAACAATGCCTATACATAATCAACTAACTAGCTTAGTTCTTAGTTCAGGCAACGAGTGCTCAAAAAAAGGTGAAGAGGGAAATGCTTGGAACAGTATTTTTGACTTCCTAACTTTGTTGGACTAGTTAGGAGGCGAACTTATCTCGGAAAGCAAAAATTGTGTTTTGACAAAATGACTGACTTTCAAGAGAACTATACAAGATATCAAAAAACTTGACCGAATAAAGTTTGTAGCAAATTTAACCAGCATTCATTTTATAGAAATTCTCATGTCACTAGGACATATAGTTTCCGAGATATAAGCATAAAACCTTAAGCTTAAGTACTTTTAGGTACTTCTTATATGTTTACCTCCTAACTAGTCCAAACAAAGTTACGAAGTCAAATATTGTGTTCCAAGCATTTCCCTCTAAGGGCGCGTTTCCACCTGAGATGTGCGAGGATGCGTTGCGAGGAATGTGTGTGTTAAGAACCAATATAATTGTTTCTTTCGCCTAGCTTCGCGGTTCCTTATTTAACCTTTTCGTTGATTGGACTATCTCGGTGATCGATGTTAAACAAAACGCACGTCGACCGCTCGTAGTTCTGTACGTCTACCACGAGTTGCCACTTTAAATTTACGTTAAAACAGTTTAAATTGTATTGGGATGACACATAACATCGACAATGTCAAATACCAATATATTTTTTTACGCGAATGAGAACGTAAATTTAAAGTGGCTACTAGTGGTAGACGTACTGGACAGGGTCTCAGAAGAGTGACCACTCGGAATCGAGTGGCGTTGTACACAGATAGGAAAACAAATAGGTATTAACCCATTACAGCCGTTACACCATTAAAATGTTGGACTGGTCAGGTCAGTAGTCCTTTTAGAAGCTTAGTAGCACTGCATCAACCAATATGACATTTCAAAAAATGATCAAAGGTCACAGCACATTTTCACGGCACCGCAACAGCACCGCTTCAACCCGGCAATTGCCTTGTCATTCAAATTAGAGCATTGAATTGGGTGGACTATAGTATATTTACAATCTTACTTGTTACTAACATGTCCAGGTGGGGTTTCAGCTCTAACAACTCATGCCCGTGTGGAGCTTCTCCACAAACAACGGCACACCTATTGTCGTGTCCTGCGTGCCATTCCATCTGCACACTGGAGGACCTCTCCAGCGCCACACACAATGTAGTTCGCGTGGCCGAGTACTGGTCGAAATATATATGACTTGCAGGAATCGATTCGATAAGAAGAAGATCTTACTTCTTACTAATTATATAAATGCGAACGTTTGTGAGGATGTATTTATGTATGAATGTATGTTTGTTCCACTTTCACGCAAAAACTACATAACGGATTTGGATGAAACTTTACAGTAATATAGCTTATACATCAGAATAACACACGGGCTACAATTTATTAAGATTTTTTAATTAATTTGTCATCATATAAAACGAAACGCTGGCGAAGCCGCGGGCAGAAAGCTAGTGTCAATATAAAAAAGCGGACGGCGCGGCGGGCAGGCAGCGCGGCGCGGCGAGGCGCTCGCCTTTTTAATACGAGGCGATGACAGTTTGGACCGGTGCTGTTGACGCGGTGTGAAAATGTGCTGTGACCTTAAGTATTATGGAATTTTGTATTTAAATACTTTTAAGCTGTTTCACAGAATAAAAACCACTACAGTTATTAAGCATTATTTATTTCAATTTACACATTTATTTGGCAGTTCCATTTGTAGCAATGGTAAAGATGAAATAATTAAAATCGATAATACAAAAGTTCTAGTCGCTTACATCACTAGTTTTATCTCTCTTCCTAATTTTCTAACATTTACAGCAAATTATTTTTTAAACATTTACAAACAATGTACAATCTTAAAAAATAAATTGTTTTTAAATAAGCCAAAATGTCAACAATACATGTACAAAATGATAGCTTAAATGATCCTACTTAGCAAAGATTCATGCACTTAAATATTTAAAAAATATTATAGATAAACCATGTTCGAATTCCTAATATTTTATACCGATGGACAGTTTTCAAAGGTTTCACTGGGTAAATTCTAGTTGAAATTCAAATGAGTCGTTGTAGGAAAACAATTGCAACTGGTCAAGGTCTAAAAGGTTTATATGGAAGTCTTATACAAATACTACTAAGAGTTAATTAAAGAAATGGTTTAGTGTTTTTTGGTTATTGTCTAAAAACCTAATACAAATATTCATAAGATTTGGTAAAATATTGTGTAATAGAACTAATATCAGGATAGCAAGCTACTTCTTGCCACAATTATTATGTGAAAAATTAGTATTAAATATGAAGCTTGACTAAAATGCTTTGTACACGCGGAGCTGTCATCGCCAAATTCTGAAAAAAAACTTTACGTTAGTTTTCGCTTGTTGCACCGAAAAAAAAGGTGGTAACCTGAAAAGTTAGTATTAGTAGTATTTCGTTAAAAAATCGTCACTTAGGGCCGTATTCTAAAACAAAATCTATACTTGAGTATAGATCTGAGTGTCGTTTTTGTATGAACTGACGTTTTGAAATCTCTACTAAAGTACAGATCTGTGCTTGAGTAGGTACGATTCTAGAATACGAGCCTTAGAGTCGGTCGGCCCCTTGGGATTGCGGGGCCCTAGTCAAGTGCCTAAAGAACCTAATGGTTAAGTTGGGCTTGAATGATAATGATTAAATATAATATGACGACACGGTGGAGCAGTGCGCTGTGGCACGGTTTTACGCCTTGATTTGCGTGGTGTCCCGGGTTCGATTTCCGGACGGGTCAATTCAGGAAATGATCTTTGCTGAATTGACTCGGGTTTGGGTGTGCTGGGAGACGCCCCTGGCTTAGTTCCCTGTCTGGTACCTCGTAACACAATAATATTTATCCTTACTTCGAGACCATGACAAGTGGTGTGTTGTCTGGCGTATATTTATATTTAAAAATAAAAATATGGTACAGGACCCGCCATGTAAAAACAACGCTAGGCAATAGTGAAAGGGATGGTTTTACGAACAGGGTCCTTATTACAATCGCTTAAATCTGGTCAATTTCACTAAACTAAGGGTAGCGAGCTACTTGGTCAGTAAGAGCACACGAAGCGGTAGCGTTGCCGACTTTGTGACCTGCGAGACGAGGCGGGGAGGGCGGGTGGCGCGTTGCACGCTGTACTACGGTGCCGCACCGCGCCGTTACCGCGTCGCGACGTGTGGCCTCGCTCGAAAGCATTGGTTCCCAAAGTGGTCCAGGTGGACCCCAAGGGGTTCACGGGAGACTCGACGGTGGTCTATGTGGGCGTTACATTTTTTATCGAGTTGTGGGAATATGGTAGAAATGTAGCCACCGGAACCAGCAAAATTTTGAAAGTGGTCTATGTGAAGAAAAGTTTGGGAATCTCTGCTCTAAATGGTCAGCCTAGAAGAGGCGTTAGTGCCAGATAACCGCTGACTGACGCTACGCTCAGTTTAGGTAATGAAATTGACAAGTTATAAGGGATTGTGCGAGTAATAAGGCTCCCGCGGCGTATTTTCTAACTTTAGATGTACTCGCTAACTTTTGTTAGTGGAAGCGAACCACCAATCACATAACTTGACATGCATTAGATTGAATAACACTCGATCCATCTTTTTAAACCTGAAGGTAACAACTTATTAGGTCAAGTATTTTGGCTCCAAAAAACAGTTTAGTTCCTGTATTAGTGATTATTTAGCCATGATGATGTGTGTCAAGTGTTTCAGTAACAATCGGTGTTTTTTTTAACATAAAGTATGGCATATATTTTTAAGGGACTGTTTATCTAGCTGCAGGAAAAGTTTTAAAATGTTCCATGAATTGTGTTGCTGACTGTTACTGTAAGTAACTAAGCACTTTGAAATACACACATCAAAAGTGTCTAGGGATCAACATATATTTTTGCAATAACTTTTCTCCTGATTGATATTAATTAAAATTTTCTTTAAGGATTCATCAAATAAAGTGTTTTCGTTTGTCTACAGTAACGATAAACCAAGTCACCTTTGCATTAATAAAGAAATTTGCCATTTTCCTAATAAAGGGATTTTTGACATTTGAACCACTAACATTAAAGTTCGAAAAAAAGACTGAAATAACAGTTTTCTTTAAAATTTTATTGGGTAACTTAAACAATTTATAATCCGTGTTTCTACCGCGAACACTAACAACACAAGAACATCGGTTTGGCATACTCAAAATGAGTTCATCCAAATCACGCTGTGGAATGGCCGCCCATGTTCGTTGCAACAACAAAAAAAGGTCTTCTTGCGACTGGATACCCTCCATATTCGGCAGAGCTCTTCTCTGTAGCATATCCCATGCATGCTCAATCGGGTTCAAGTCTGGCGACTGAGCAGGCCAGGGCAGGACATTGATGTTAGCTGCGGCGAGAGTCTGTCTCACAACTCTTGCGGTGTGCGGTCGTGCATTATCATGCATTAACTGAAATAAGGGACCGATTTGCACTTGTAGAGGAACGATGACGTCTGATACAATCGTCTCAGCATAAATTTGAGCGTTGAGGTTGCCTCTGATCCAAATCAACTTAGTTCTTCCGCCGATCCAAATACCCGCCCATACCATGATGGTTCCACCACTATAAGGATGGACTTCCTGGCAGGATTTTAATCGCTGTTGGCGTCCAGGGGTTCTCCAGTGTCGTATACGTCTTGTATCCGGTCTGATACCAAAACGAGACTCATCAGAAAAGCACACGAAACGCCATTGTTCTTCTGCCCAATTTCTGTGTTCAAGAGCCCATTGATATCGAATCCTACGATTGTGCATTGCTATAGGTAGGTACCCTTAGCGGTCTTCGGGAATGAAGGTTCACTTCATGCAAGCGGTTTCTGACTGTTTGGTCGCTAATTAAGTTCCCTGAAGAGTGATGAAGCCTCACGGCTAACATCATGGCGGTTATTATTGGAGCTCTTCGAGTTGTGATTTGAATGTATCGATACCGTCCTCCATGGCGCTCAGCCACGGTACCAGTGCTTCGGTAACGTGTCCAAAGTCGACTGATAACACTCTGACTTGTATTCAGAGCTAAAACCACAGTACGTTGCCGGGAACCAGCTTCTATCATTCCCACGGCTCTGAGCATTTCTTCCCTGCTTAAATGACGTCGCCGCTCCATAATAACGTTGGTTTTAATCAGTAGTAGGGAAACAGTAGCACTAATAATGTCTTCAATGCGTTGTATGTTTTTATAGGGAAAATATTGATAGCTGATTTTCATCTTTTACTCGAATTTGATTGACAGTTCCTGTTTCAAATTATAAAATGCACCAAAAAGGATCCATATAAATTTATAAAATCATAAATTTACTACAAAGCCACATCTCAATCTCAAGAAATCCGCATAAAATGCTTGATCCCTAGACACTTTTGATGTGTGTACTTAGATATTTTTTCTGTAAAAAACATAAAAAATAAAAATTAAACTTACCATATTCTTTAATTTGATCCACGAGTGCTCCACCTTGAAGATTAGAGCTGATGACGTCACTCCTTAGTTTGCTCGGAAATTTGTCTAAAAAATTAAAGAAGAGTTTAATTTTTGAGACAAGTTTAGGCAGTAATAAGCTGAAATCTCTTGGCTATTCACTTACAGTTTACTCAATAGGTACACGCGGACAGTGCCGGATTAGCCCATGCAAATTAGCAATAAGGGTATTTGACAACGTCATTAGATTCTAGTAAATCAAAAATTAAATAAAAACGTTAAGTTTGTTTACTTATGTAAAGTACAATTGATTTCATGGTCCTTCAAACGTGGGTGGGAAAATCCATTTCAGGAAGTAAATAAAAAAAAAAATATGGCAACTTTGAAACGTTATTCACAAACGCAAAATTTAAACTGTCGAACAAATGTTTTGCAGATCGTAAAGAAATAGATCGCAAATGCCGTCTTTTGCCGGAGCCAGTTTGTATAGAGCGTTTGGGCAAGTCCAATAATATGATTTTTAAATAATATAAAAAATATTTCGAAAGCACTAAAAGTCAGTTGGTGGTTGTGAGTACAGTCAACAGCAGAAGTAAGTGAAATTTAACTTGCCAAAATTGATGATTTTACAAAAACTACGAAGCTTATTTTGCCCTTCAAACTACTAACTACTAGTAATTATAATTATATATATATATATATATATATATATATATATAAATTAGATATTTCATTCGTAAAAACAAATTGAAGTCTGTTCAATCATCCTCTTCTTTTGCTGTTGACTTTTACTGCTTTTCGGAGACCTCAAAATATCCTTGTAATAATGGTTTTTTCTTTTTAATTCAAATGCATTCTCACCTTTCTTTCTGATGGTCTGATTATCTAAAATTGATTTCTGTGTAGAAGTCATAGCGGACGGCGGTGCAGGTATTTCTAGAAATAACAACGAAATCTATTACGAAAGCGTAGATTATTTTGTATTTCTTATTTTGTACGTACCAAATACCATATGGTTGATATTTTCCCTCAAAAATGAATAAAGTGTAAAAGATATTGCAGAAAAATGTTTACCATCCAGTTTGATGATGCCATCAGTCTCGCCCAGGGAGTTCTTCGCGATGCACTTGTAGAAGCCAAAGTCTTCTTTAGTTATGTTCCGTATCTTGAGCATCATGTACTTGTTGTACCCGCTGTCCGTAGGGAACGCCTCATACTTACCACCTATAATTTCCATTTCTACTTAAATATAAAACCTGTCAAATTCTCCCCACAGGAGACCATTTTATATTGTTTTTAACTCTCAAATTATAAATTTAATATCTAATGTAGTATTTGGTTCAAGAACCTTTATAGATCATAATTAGGATTCACAAAAACAAGGCAAAAGTTATTTTTTTTCTGACCTAAAAGATTGGTTCCTAAGAGAATGTGATTTAGTTTTTTTTTATTAATGCACAATTTAAATAATATCTGAGACACCCCAAGATCATTGTTACCCTTATTCAAGCAGTGTATTGAACTTTGGGTGACAAATAAACGTACATTTTTCTTCAGCTGTTCAAAACAATTATAAGAATGGTAGTAATATCGTATAAAGATTTTAAAACCCAATATAGGCGAGTTACCCTAGCAAGTCTTTTTTTAAGTGCATTTTAAATTTGTGTTAGTATTAACAATGCACTATTTGTCACCCAAAGAAAAAGTATGAACTAGAAAGTGTGTAAAGAACTAGACAGATAAAAATACTTCCAAAGATAGAAACTAGAAATAATCGGCCCGGTCCTAGGGCTCGACCGGGACACGAACCCGCGCCTTACTGTGTATTTGATCATAATTATATCGTATCAGTCACGGACGCCTATAAGCTTACAATAGTTTGGTGTTAGGTAATTTCGACGTTGAGTTACCTGTTATTTATTCATTCAGTGAACGGCACTCAATACATTACCCGTACTTGATTTACACTTATCTCCAACGGGTTTAATGTATGTAGATTTGAAGGAGACAAAAGGTTCTTTGTTACAAAGTTATAGCACTGTGTCGCTGTTCTTCGTAATAATGCCAATGTTACTAGCAATGCAAAGGAACTTAGAAGTTATTTTCATTATAAAACTATTCAGGTTGCGCTCGGCAGAGTACGTTTTGAGCGCTTATTTATCTGACTTTCGAGAACAAGCGAAACAATTTTCATTATGAAGTAATAAATCAGTGGAACAGTCGATTCTATTCTTCGTCGGACACTCTTTGTATACATGAATATGATAAATGTTACGAGGTTTCATGTTTATTATTAGCCTTTTTTTTCTGTAAAGATTATTTTTAACGTGTGTTAAAATATGCGATAGTGTAGGTTTTTTTTAATGTACATTTATACTCAAGAGGTTAGTGCAGAAAATATTACTAGTACCTTTTGTTGGTATAAAGATAAATATTGGTTTTTGTAAAAAAAAAAAACTTTTATTTTTTTCATATTAATAGAAATAATATGTTTTTATTCCTCAAGTGTTTGGCTGTAAGTATAGCTTGTGTTTTGCATTATACTTAAACCTTTTTGCCAATTTCCTATTTTATTAAAATCTAAATGCTGTAAAAAGGCTCGTATATTATGATTTATTATCAGATGAAGTCTTTATTTCGAGGTTGTCTATTTTATGACATGAGGATATTTTTTAAAACATATTAGAAAATTAATGTTTCAGAATAAAATGATAAGCACTATTTTTAATACTTACCTTATCATTGCTCAACTCATGTAAAGAGGGTAATTTTTTATCATTAGCATGTACTTAACTTCTTAATGCTGTTAAGCTGTGTGGTCAGCTTCAGCAACAGATTCGTACTTAATATTTTTAAAACAATTCACAACCACTATTTACCTAAGCTGTTGTTTTTCCCAATAAAAATCTCACCAGAAATGATCATGTCCCCTTTATCTGTGGTCCAGTAGTTGATAGAGGAGGGGAATGCCTCAGTGTGGCACTCCAGGGTCACGTCTTGGCCGATGTATGCACCTTCCAACTGATTCGGGATTGACAGCATTGGTGGAACTATCAGGAAAGAAAAAACAAAACAACAGATGATGTCAGGTTACAATGATAAAAAGAAATGCATAGTGTTATATAATCATGAGGGATTTAAATTTTCCTCAACCCTAGACCTGTAATAAAAACTATTTCGCTTCCATTTTTTGTCAAACAGCGATACTTATTTTGATTCCAACACATGATACAGTTGAAAAGGTAAACAGAACTTTTAATAATGTTCTTGTCTAGTAAATTCGTACTGCAGAATTTTCACCCCTAAATTTCTGAAACGTCCGTTATGAGTAAATAAAGCTTTCACAGTTCAGGCTGTCATAATAATGGCAATATGCCCATCCTGAATATGCCACAAAAACTGAAAGTTTCAGCGATTATTTTAAATATACTTAATAGATACCTTGGGCTGCCTAGCCATGTTAGAGTCAAATTTAAGACTGTCATTGTAAAATTAATTCCCTGTTCAGAACTTCGCGCGCGCGATTATGTTTCATTCATCGCTGAGATCTAAGCAGGTTCGGTGATTATGCTATGCAATTTATGCAGCGGTGTAACCAATATCGTACATCAAATCGCGCGTAAAACGCGTCATCTGAACAAGGTCTTAAGGTCTAACCCCACCAAACGGCCCGCATCGCGTCGGATAGGAACGGATTTCACAATCTATAAACGAAATTAAATCTTGTTTACAGTTTTTAAAGACTTACATTGCACCATCAGCATGATACGCTTGCTGATCGAAGGCGGCACGCCATTGGACGCGATGCACAGATACGCCCCCATATGTAACCTCGACACCTTCGTTATGGTGAGGGTTTCTCCATCCACCACGCTCACTGGGAAATACAATACATATTATTTTAGATACAATAAAGTTGATGGTACAAAGGCGTTCACAACAACCTTTACATAGGCACCTTATGCTGCTGAGATAAGACCCATTTTGCAATGGTTTTGTAAAGGTTGATTTGAAGGCCTCTGTACAATCATCAGCAGAACTCATATATAATAAGCTGGCTGTCCGTCAGCGGCTTCGCTCACGTAGACTATTTCCCGTTAAAATATAGCCTGAAAAAATAGCTTATGTAACTTGCTGAAAATGTAGCTTTATATTGGTAAAATAATCTTTTAAATAGGCTAAGTAATTCCGGAGCCTATTCAATACAAACAAACAAACATTGATGATGATTCTTGGTATGTTCAATGATTATTCTTTTGTCCCCAATATTTCTATTTCAAAGACTGAGTATGCCATTGAATTTTTCATATGGAATATATGGATACATAATAATATATTGCAGTAGTTATTATAATTGGTAGGTACTTGAACTTGGTCGATAACTAATTTTGTGAAGTTTTTGTCCGTAAAATGAATGTGAAAGTTTCACTTTCTTCTGCTGTTACCGTGCCCATATTCAACTTCATAATTATTAATCCCGCAAGAAGTGTCGAGTCGCTGGCGCGGTTTTTAACCTCTAGGTTAGCTAAATTTGTTAGTTATTATAAAGCACTTTAAATCAATAGTAATATATTTGATATGGTGAAATATAAATTTCACTATTGTATTATACGATACATAAGTGGCACCTAGCTAATACCATGAAGTATTATTTACCCACAGCAAGGTAAAGCCCTTTCAATGCTTTGTCACGTTTTGTGGTAATGGCCGCCTGAGTTTGAATTTCAAAATAATATTGTTATTTTTGAACAACAATAAATAATACAGGGTAACTTTTTATAGAGAAGCCCAAAATAGGATGGGAATTTTTTTCATATCAACATTAATTTAACACGCATCAAAATTTTTAAAATCACCTCATTATGACGCGCGCCCGGCGGAAGACGCGAAATAATTTGTTACGGATAGTTATAAATCTGCCTGTTGAAATTAGTCTTTCTCTTTAAATGACACGTTAAATAAAGGTAGTTCAATGTGCATTGTAAGTCCATGAATGTTTAGATGATATGATACCAGTTTGTTACTTATTTAGGTTGTCCCTAAAACGATTTGTTATCTTTTTTTAAGTTTAGGAATAACTAATTCATTATCTGTATCCAGTGTACTCAATTATACACACGCTGCTGTTGTCACTAAGTAATTTAAATAAAATTTAAATAAATTAAGTTTGATATGAATTTCTCTATAAAAAGCACAACTGCTTTGTTACATTGATTTATTAATTCAAAAACGCTTGCGTCAACTATAACGAACTCGTCTATAAATTTGCTCCTAATAAACACAGACATTATTAACATTAGCCGGAATTCGGCGCCACTGATAATTTCCGGACGGGCTCCCGTGCGACCCGGTATTCCACTTGTTTGCTTATCCGAGAATTCCACTGTTTGAACACTGGATTTTGTAATAAATAAAACATTATATCGACTAAGTACTGTAATTAAGGAGAACAAAACACACAATTGTGAATACATTATTGGCTACGAATGGTAATATCATCATTAGGTAGCCTTTGTGTGTCTAGAATAACTATTAAATGGGCTTAGGTAAACTATGGAATTGCTGAATTGTGTTTTGTAATTGTGAATTGATATTTCTTTAATGATTCATTCAAATAAAAGTGAACTAATGCTGAAATTTCAGTATCCTTGCATCCTGGACGTGAACTATGGTGGTAGATGGCATTTTTTGGTAAATGAAATCAACTGAATCAAAAATTACAAAGTCCGTCGAAGAATGATGGTCGCCGACTTAGCACAGCGAGTATACCTAAAAGATCACATCATAATGCCTCCTTTAATGAATTTACGCAAACACCTCATTACGTATTGTTAAAGGCCTCTCATCCACATATACCAGAACCATACCGTAAAACCATATCAGTAGTCCACGTCATGTTGTCGAAAGTATGCCCAGCTACAGTAAGATCATAATGCCTGCTAAGACGAAATTACAGCCCCAGCTTACCTAACTCCCCATTGCGTTTAAAATCTTCTCCGTCCTCTCCGTCGTCACCATATCAGTAGACGATAGTTGTCAAAAGTACGCTCCGCTCCTGTCACATCATACCTGACTCCTCACTGTAATTATAGACTCGTCCTCTATCCGCCACATGACGTAAGGCTCGGGGTAGCTGGAGCCGCGTTACACCAAGGAGCTCCCGCACCACCATTTCAAGCGACGTCCTTCGCCAAATAAATGACCCGCTACTTTCCTTGTTTGTTTGTTTGTGTATATTGAATAGGCTCCTAAACTACTGGACCGATTTTAATAAATATTTCATCAGCTACAGTATCAGGGGGTGACAGGCTATGTATTTTTTTAATTTAGGGCGAAGCCGCTGACGGACAGCTATGTCTGATAAAATGAAATCTGAATAATCACCCTACATCCCTATTGTAGTTAAATCTTGTTCGTCTTCTCTCCACCAGATGACGGCAGATAGAGGCGCTACACATCAAGATCATATCCCTCCTGTACCATCATGCCAGTCAACGTCATATTCTTACAAACAACGCCCGTCAAGGTCACATCCTAATGCTCATCGTAAGCTAAAAAAAATCATCATACCTGACTCCCCCCTGTAATTAAAATCTTGCTCGTCCTCTCTTCGCCACATGACGTAAGTCACGGGGTAGTCGTAGACACGACACACCAAGTTTACATCGGAGTCCTCTCGCACCACCATGTCAGTGAGCACCATGTTATCAAAAGTATGACCACAAAAGTCATAATCCTAATGTCTGTTAAAATGGATTCATAAACAGTGATTACCTGATTCCCCATTGTAATTAAAATCTTGTCCGTCCTCTCTTCGCCACATGACGTAAGGCTCAGGGTAGCCGGAGGCGCGACACACCAAGGTCACGTCGGAGCCCTCCCGCACCACCATGTCAGTCGACGTCATGTTATCGATGATTGATGGAGGCACTGCACGAACCAATAAGTAAGAGATTAATTATCGTGTTTCCCGTTCACATTGTCTTTTCTTTTAGACGCAGAGAATTGACTTGGGAAATTGCGTTGTTGAAATTGATATGAGTTGCTAGCTTACTTTACTAAGGATATTATGTTCTTATGTCAGTAAAACTGAATTGATATTGAACAATGTATTCGACAATGAATTGTTCTCCGTTAATTTCTGAATATACAACTGCAAAAACAAGATTATGAAACTGTAATGTTTTGTTCACTTTAAATTATGACCCATTTATACGTTTACTTGCACCTTGCAAGCGTAGCAACGCGGCCTGTGAAGTTAATACCGTCCGTGCGCAATATGCAAGTTCTTTTTCAGTAAGAACTCAGCTTATGTTTGACGGTAGTGTTATGTTTTAGGCCGTGGTTAACTGTATTATAAGTTTCGAATTTTACATTTTTTCGTGAAATATAATGGGACAATTCTGACAGACCGCAGACTGAAAACTGCCGAGCCATACATGTAAGGACTGCTCTGCTTTGATTGACGTTTGTGATGATCCCAAGCGCAACAAAACTGCGACCGCGACACTTTCATTGTGATTAGAATCGCTTGCAGTTTGCGGTCTCGGATTTGTACCTATAATCATCTTTGTAACTCCTTGAAAAATATATTATGTAATAAATTAAACATCGCTAACCTACGACTTGTAAGTAGCCTTTTCTCGACCTCATAGGGTCTGTGTTGACCTGGCACATGTACCACCCTCGGTCCACCTCCTGCACATCCTTTATGTGGAGGTACCAGGAGCGGTGGTCGTTGAACGAGAGGCTGATGCGAGGGTTCTGCGTGATGATGTTGTGGTGGATGCTCAGAATTGTCTGAGTGTCCATACGCACCCATGCTACCTGAAAGTAAAGGAAGGATGAGGCCGTTGGAAACACTTTTGACATTGAAAAGGAACCTTTAGTAGAATCTTTAAGATCCTTACTTGACTATCACCACACACACGACACGATTGGCGTAGTGCGCTGTAGCACGGTTTCTCGCCTTGATTTCCGTAGTGTCCCGGGTTCGATCCCGGTCGGGTCAATTCAGGAAACAATCTTTTCTAAATTGACTCGGGTCTGGGTGTGCTGGGAGACGCCCCTAGCTTATTTCCTTGTGTGGTACCTCGTAACACAGGGATATTAATCCCTACTTCGAGACTATTACAAGAGGTGTGTTGTCTGGCGCGTATTTATATTTATTTATATTATATTTATATTTATATTATATAAGGCACTGCTGCAAAATTATTCAATTTGTAAAAAAGTAATTACATTGAAATAAAACAACTTTACAGATTTAACTTGCGAAACTGAAATAATATATTTTTTGTATAAAAAAAAAATCCGCGAGATAAATCCGTAAAATTGTTTGTTGTTTTATTACAAAGTGTTATTCGATATTTTTTTTAAATTATTCAAGTGCTTTACAACGACCTACTTCATTTGTTCATTAACTGGATTTTTCTTCCAAGAACCTTACCTTAAATCCTCTCAAATTTTCAACGACGCACGCCAGTAACGCGTCTCTACCTATAGTAACCGTAACGTTAGGTATCGGCTCCGCAAATCTCGGGTACATTGATTCTGGAACAAAAAAATATATCTCAGACAAAACAATAGAGCAGTAACGTGTTTGCTAGACTAAAAGTTTTAGATCGATTGAAGCGGCCACGAAAAAGTCACAAACATCCTGTTACGTATGCTAAGGATATGGCCTAACTAATAGCGAGCATTTAATCTTTATGTATCATCGATTTTGCTTATTAAGTGAATCAATTCAATAAGTCCTTTCGACGTATTAACTCTTATGTATATCTTAATAAATATACAAAATCTATATAAAAAAGAGCAAGAATTTGATTGTTTGTTTGTAATGAACAGGTTTCGGAACTACGGGACTGATTTTAACAATTCTTTCATCAAAATAAAGCTACATTTTCAAATGATATAGGCTTTATTTTTTTTATTTAGGGCTATTTTGAAGTGAGGAATAGTCTACGCGATCGAGGCCTCTTATGGACAGCTAGTCTTAAGTACGACGAGGATTTTTAATTTCGTAATGGGAGACGCCCCTGGCTTTGGGCATTGTCTGGTAATTTGTAACTCAGGGAAATTTTTCCTTACTTCGAGACCATGAAAAGTAGTGTGATGTCTGGCGCATATTTATATTTATTTTTAACAATATGAACACAACGTGCAAAATCTTCAGAGTCAAACATGTTTTATACATTTTGCAGGTTTCGTAATGTTTATATAAATTTTATCAAGTGGTGGATAGCTCTGTAGAATCTCACAAAAAAATGGACTATTTAAATCCACAGCTGGTTTTTCTTGTAAAACTTAGATTAAAATAAATCATTCGTATGATGGCTTTATTTAATCATGTAACTAAAAGATAGAACATACAAAGTACAATTAAATTTACTTGGATGTTATCCAATATAATAGGAATCGTAAGTTTTAGATAAGCACAAAATCTTAAGGTGGTAAACTTAGAACCTAATTTACAAGAATCTTTGCTTCTGCAAACACTCGGGAACTCTCGATGGCCCAAGAAAAACATTTTTAACTACCTTAGCCATTACCGACTGAAATGTATGGGTTTATATTAACGGAAGCTTTAATAACTAATCTCAATAATCATTAATCAGTCTGTATTTTAGAGACTTGTCATCGAGATGATGAAATTAAGGATTATTGATTGTTTGTTACGCAACTCAAATAAAAATACTTCAATTTCTTTATGTCTTTTTTCTAGCGCTTTTAATAAATTTAATTGAAACTTGAAACGGTACATATGCAGATTGTTGTAGATATTTTTCATTTGACGGGACGTTACCTCCTGGTAGAGGTAGATATTGACTAAGACCTTATATGGCGTTGCCACAATAAAACCTACGCGTATATATTTTTTTCGTTTCGATTAATGATCACATTAAAATTATATTTCAACTATATTTAATCTCAAGTTATGTGGATTGCGAAATTTGGAAAAACCCACCGGGTGATTATGAATACTTTAAGGAATATCCTAAAGTATAATATATTCAGTAGCTGATTTTGAAACTACCTGAACGTTATCTTTGTTTTGAAATTTCGTTTCATGGTTCTCCTCAAGAATTAGGCGGAGACGACTATAGCGCTTTAAGTTCCCATTATACTAACCAACAGCCAGTAATTTTTGAACTGAAGGAAAATGAAAATAAATAGTAAACTAATTTTATTTTGCCGCTCTTAGTGAAGCCACGTCCTTGGTGCCACCGCGTCTGCCGCGCCTAAACTACGGCTGAGATTAATGCGCGGTCTTCTGACAACAAATAGCGGTATACTGAGGTATTATTCTTCCCAAAATGCGTGTCAAAGTAGCCTATGCCCATGACTACGCCATAGGTAAGATGAAATAGGGTATATCTTGTGACAAATGGGGCAAATCTCAGTAATATTTTACAGTGTTTGAGTTATGATGACAAACTTTTAGAATATGAGTACCTACTGTTTTTTATTTGCTTTTATGCGATCAACTAAATCAGCTTCCTGGAGGTAGTTGTGTGTGTGGTAGTAACTATGATAGTCTATGAATGTTCTCTATGACTATGATGGAATTGTATATCTTGTAATACATTATTACGAAAGTACGATAATGGATACAAATGGAAACCTACTAGCATTCTAGATGATCCTTGGTTAAATTTAGAAAAACTCTGCATAATATTTTGGATTGTCCTTAGTTATTTTTTACAACACTACCACAATCCACGACTTAAATATTAATTTTATTAAAAGTGTATTAATTAAACAGGTAGGCTATTCAAAGGAATGTGTATATATATCCTCATATCTGGACCTCACGACCGCTTTCCATCAGGTGGAGTGAGGTCATCTTGACGGGCAATATAAAAAAAAAAAAAAAGTGTACCTACGAAAACTCGGTCTCGATCGATTATTGCTCGTAAAGTAAATTTGAAAACGCACCCTACAGTGAAAGTTTTCTGCATAATATACTCGTATTACCACTGTGTTTTTTAGCGTGATCGCCGTGGCGCCTGTAGACGCACATACGGGCATATAAAACGCTAGTCTGAAACCCCTGTTAGTGACTAAGTAACCATTTGTGGACCGAGATTCAAATTTAAATTACAACCTTTAAAAATAATAGAATAAGTGGAGGTAAAATACATATATGCAGATGTTAGTTACGAGAGTAAAGAGTTTAATCAGTGTGGAAACTTATGTGGAAGTAATTTGACTTTAACGTAATAATGCATCTTTTTTTCTTCTTTTAGCTTTGACAATATAGTCTTGGAGAACATGACATGCGTTTATGAAAATTTTTTCGCAAACTAAAGAAAACAGCGAAATTCGGCGTCAAGAAACGAAATTAAGAATACGCAAGAGATAAATGATATCACCTGCAATAGAAAATCCTCTCATTATATTCTTGTATCGTGACTATTGCAAAGAATTGATGAAGGTTTTTACATAAATATTTTGGGCATTTTCATTCTTGTTTGTCATATCCTTTTTGTATTGGGAGCTTATTTAGACGTTCTCAAACTGAAATGCTCCTAATGGTTTAGGTAGCTGAAGGGGATTCATAACGAGAAATGAAGTTAGTACGGACTCATACCTAAATGAAATACCTTGAATCTCTCGTTAGTATCAAAGGAATTCCTCAAAGCATGAGTAGTAGCTTGCTGTCAAGGTGGTCATTTTGATCAATACGGGTACGCTATTGGAATTGAATCAGTAGTAACGAGGTAACACGTATGAGATCGGTTGTTAGTTATCCTGCTTGCTAAGCCGCGTGCCACAGGTTTTATTTCCACCAAGGGAAAACATTTATATGATACACATTTCTGTTGTTCTACGTCCAGGTGATTGCATCAATTTTTTGTTTTATCTGAGATTTTTTGTCACTTTTTGTTCACATGGACAGCACCAAGAATGAAAAAGACAAAACAGAGCATAAGTTTGAAATCAGGAGACCAAGCAATGTCTTTTTATGGATGAGGCGGTAGGTACGGAATGTTAGGTCAGTTTTTCCACTTGAAACGTGTTGCATTTACTTTCCGTCTCACTGAAATAAGAAGGAAGAATATCAATGTAGAAGAATTCGAGGGGTTAGATGTGTATCCTAATGTGCGCACTACGTTTAAGTTACAGTTACACATGCTCTTAAAAAGCATGCTTAAAATAGTAATTAGCATGCTCAAAATGGGCATGCTCACTTTTCACTGAAATGTGCATGTTAATTATTAGCAATTCTTCGACTTACATGCTACTAATTAGCTATTGCTCAATAGCATGTGATGATCACATGTAACTGTATCTTTAGTTTGATATCATAATATACAGATTTAGAGAAGATGCCTAAAGATACATTTTACTTACTGGCGATAACAGAATGGTAAAACAAAATTGTAATGAATATAGGAAGAAACCAAAGGCACAGTAGCAATCGTACGCTAAAAGCTTTTTGAGTGGCTACCTAATTAGCAATTTATCTACATCAACCGTGTTACTTCAATAAAGCGTATGATTTATAAAATCATTTTAAAAAGCAAAAGAATGATCATTGATCTTATTTTACTTCACAAATAATAATTAATCATTAAACTTACAAACAAACAACAAACAAACAAAAAATATCTTTATTTAAATAGACCTGAAACAAGTACTTTTAAATCGTCATTACAAGGAAATAAATACTTAGTAATAGACTTAAATACTATAATAATATGAATACATAAATACACTGTATACAAACATAATGTGACTCTACCACCGCATCGGAAGTTGATCTTAAACTGAGAAGACCCGGCGAGAAACTCAGTACTTACTCTTTTAAACTTGGTTCGGTTTCACAAAAAGAGTTAGTAAAGTACAAAGAGTATTAAAAAAAATGCTTACGTTCATTACGCACATTAAACTTATTTTACACACATACTATTTTCATGAAATTTATATATGTAATAATGTGTGTTGTGTGCCCCAATTAGTTTAAACCCCTGTTCCAAATGTTTACTTGTATCGCATGCACTTACCATCTGGAACTTCTATGGGCGCTACAGATACTACATTTTGTCCAGTGGGCAAATCTCGACCTGAAACAAAATCATTTCTTTATTTGAATTACGGTCAATTATTAGAACTAACCAGCGGGGCTAAGATGCGCGCCCTACGAGAAGAGTTGACAAAAAATACTCCAATCAAATTTCGCCATTTCTCGAATTCTCTATTTGTCTACCGTTCCTAACATGGCAGCAATTGACGTGACTTAATATTTTGTATGGGAAATTCAATTTTGTCGACAGATCCTAATTTATTAGCCTGCGCCTGCCAGCGCCTTATTTTTGTCGTGGTTTAGAAGAGATATCTCGTGTGTGAACTCGTCGGTCATTTTTGTGGACGACGAACCAATTATGCATTAAAATAGCATGAAAACAGGCGTTGCGGTGCGTCAAAATGCTGTAATATTTTTCAGTGCAGTAATAAAGCGATGCATTTAAGAGCCGTCGCTATTTCAGCTATTAATGAGTGTAATTTTTATATAAAAATATTTAATTCTTCGCTTTTTGCGAAAAAACTTATTTAGGTATAATTTCCATAAAAACAAGTGTTATTGAATAGTTTGGGATATCCATGGTATTGATTAAATTGATTACTTTTAAAGCGATTATTTGTATTGATTAATTGAATATTCGTTTTAACTAATCGATGGTTATTTATCAATTAATTAAGTATTCAACGATTATTAATTCGAATCGATAAGTTGAATCGATTAGTCGAATCGATTAGTTAAATCGATTTGTTAAATCGATTGGTTGACTCGATTAGTTGAATCGTTTAGTTGAATCGACTAGTTTAATCGACCATTTAGAATATTTGTATCGTCTAACTGCATCGATTACATCGATTATTTGAATCGATTAGTTTAAATATTTATTTGTATCGATTGTTTATATCGATACTACTATCGTGTCTTCAAATCAGTACTATTGATAATAACGATTATAATATTATTAAATCTGTGTTAAACATGTCTACACTCCTTTGTCATCAGAGGAAACTTGTCTTGTCTACCTCTTTTGTCGACTCTCAGAGACGAGAAACGAGAAATTACGTACCTTATGTTGCGCATCTTATCCAGGCTGGACTTATACCGACCGAGCGTGGTATGTGCGTTCATATGGATGATGGCTCAGTTCACGCCAGTAGTATCGTGCTGTTCAATCAACCGAATAAAAAATCTTTTACGTAACGAAAAAACAATTTAATATGTAAATGGTAGTCATATTTTTTTAAATTAAGATCAATATGCAGGGGACGTATTAAATTGTAATAAAATGTATATGACTCGCAAGCTTTGCCCAATTACTAATTATTGCTGTTAAAGTTAAAACAGGCCGGTATATAAAAAAGTACATAGTCGTTTTAAGAATAGGTCATTTCACAAATGAGTCATTTCCAGAATGAGGTATTAAGCGAACAGGTAATTTCAAGAATAAGTCATTCCGAGAACAGGGCTTTTTTTTTGGGCAGTTCATTTGGCGAATAGGTAATTTATCTATTAAGCCACCTGGTGGCTTGAATAATTCAAGATTTTTTTAAGAGCGATAGCTGGGGGTGGATCGAAAACGTTGCATTTTAGTAAGATTTGTACTTGTTGTGATTGAATTGAAATAAAACTTAAATTTTTCCTCTATTATTGTGTGCATGATACTAATTAGTACGACCGACTTGGTGTAATGGTTAAGAAGTTGGCTACTACACCAGAGGTCGCGGGTTCGATCCCCGCACAGTACAAACATTTGTGTGCATGAACATGTCTGTTTGTACTGGTCTGGGTGTCTCCTATGTATAATAAGTATGTATTTACAAAATAAAATGTATTTAAGTATGTTTATCCGTTGTCTAGTATCCCATAACACAAGCTATAATTAGCTTACTTTGGGGCTAGATGGCGCTGTGTGGAATAATGTCCAGGGATATTTATTTATTTAATTCAAAGTACATTGAATTGTCTAAAATTAAGTAGTCGCCAATTATTTGCTAAATTAAAAGAAAAATAATTTTATTTATTTATTTATTTTTCATTCACAAAATTAATGATACAATTGGCGGACGTGTTGCCAAAGGGCATTCTCTACCAGTCAACCACACGATCAAACAGATAAATTAAACACGGTGCACGAGAATAAACTAAATAAATTACATAACAAAACGATAAAATAAACTTCAACATAAATCGATAAAAATAAACATACATAAATAGAAGACATAATATAAATAGAACCAACCTAACTAACAATTGCTTGCCACAAAAAAAATAACTTATTAGCCATATTAACCCCTCAGAATAACCTCGTATTAACTTTGAACCACATTCACCTCACAGTGACTCAAGGAATCCCTAATGCGTGACCACCGATCCGTAATGCTTTCGAACAGCCACTTTAAACCTGTATTTACTAATGGATTTTCTTATTGGAACAGGAAGTTTGTTCCAAAGACGAATCGCAGATACAGCGAAAGAACTAGACTTGAAACCGGAAGAATGACACTTTTAAATTGATATGACACTTAAAATTTACTGTACACAGTTAAAGTTATAATTATGAAATTCAAAGGTGCATTCAATAATAGAGAGATAATTTAATCACGAAAACCTTAAAAAAATGCGACGTTGACGATCTACCCCAAACGCAAAAAGCAAACCCTTTTAAATCTATTTAAAAAAAGTTGTCTTCAAATCCGTTAGATTTTTTTCATGCGTGGTACCCCAGAATCTCATTTATCACCTGATTTGTATAATTCTTTTTTTGTTGGTGAGGTTTCAGATTGGTCCTATTTTGAAAGTTTTTGACATGAAGCATTGCGTCTCTTTGGTAACTAATACCCAGCTGGCACCAGAAATCATATCACAGTAATTTACATTAAAAGGGGAAAATGAATAAACTTAGTAAAAAGTTAAACAAACTTCAACAAAAAAATTAAATGATTGATATTATTTAATTTTTTTATTGAAGTTTGTAAAAGATAACTATAGGTCCTTATGATTAAGAGCCTATAGTTCTTTTGAGGTTATTTCCAGTACTTGAAAAGTAATAAAAAAAAGATTTGATATATTCTAAATTCGGATCAACAACAATTTCTCTCTCTTCAAAATACCTCTTTCTCCGTCAGTTTCCATACATAGAGCAGTACAATGAAGAGACCACGCAAACTGCCGGCGAGCTTTACCTATCATAAACTCACCAACCACCAATAAATGAATCTATTATCAATTATCTTATTTGACTCGACCTATAGAAAGACATTCGATGTATGAATAGTATATCCTCCTCCTCATTCTTCCCACTCCTACACACAGTCATTTACTATGAAATCCATACGTTTATGGAACTCCTTACCCCTATCAATCAGAGAGTCCCAATCCTTATCCATCTTTAAAGCAAGGGTCAAAGCACATTTCCTTGCACTTTGACATCAGTCCTTGTTGTTCTTCCTTTTTCTTTTTTATCCTTTATATATTGCTATTGTCTGTTTAAATAACGTCACATTTGTTTCTACTTTTTATATATAGTATGTATGTGTCATGTGAATATATAAACCTAGTCCTATACTGTGTAGATATTTATAATTAAACTTATTTTATTTATTATTTTTCTTGGTGCACTTACTTGCCCTTTTCGCCAAATTTCCTTTGCTTGTGGGTTGCTTGGCAGAGATCGCTTTTTAGCGATAAAGCCGCCCAAATTGTACTTTCATTTATTGTAAATTATTTCTGTACTGTAAGTTTTGTGTGCAATAAAGAATATATTATTATTATTATTATATTGAAATTTATATATCTCCACTTGAGGAAGTGGGTGGGAAAAATGTTATGCGGGCCTTAGCCAAGCATAACAGTCCCATAAGAGGATGTGTATTATTATTATTATTATTATATTTTATATCGAGGGACTGAACGAAGCCTTAATATACCAGAGGTGGTTTGACTCCCGAACGTGCGTGGGAGGCAATGAAACCGAGGGTATATTAAGTTGGCGTTTAGTCTCGAGGTGCAAACTGTATTTTTCACTTTGAGTGCGAGAAAATAGTCAATTTAGTACAAACACATTTAAAATTGAACAAATTTACACTTGACAAAAGTTCTAAATATTCGTAGTCAGTTTTTTCTTCTGAACTGAACCACAGATTAACAATTTAAAACACATGGCGCCACCTTCTTTGCGGACAAACCATGGAACTAAAACTCTCAACATTTTCGAATGAAGTTTAAGAATAGTATATTTTTACTGGCTTTTTGAGTTTGTCTATACCACATGAAGGAAATTAAAAAACTAATTACTTTTTACTTCCTAGGGGCTAAAGTGGTCACTTTGGGCCCGCTTCGTAGGGCTATATTGGCGTACTTTTAGAGCATGAGAAGTGAAAATATGTCTAATGTTCAATTAATTTGTCCATAAAGCCGTCAGAGTAACTAAAAGTATGTGATTAGCCTTTTTTATGAGTGAGAGTTGTTGTTTGTGGGAAAAAAAATTCTTTGATTTCATCTATCAATTTTGATTTCATTCTAAGTACTCATCAATATACTTACTTAAATAAAGTGAAATATAAAGAAACTTCGCTTTAACTCTACTCCTAAATTTTATGTTACTAACAAACTAAAACAATTAAGTTGTGTATAAAGTTCTACTTAGTTTTTATGACAACTTAGGTCTGAGATTACCCTAACTCCTGTTTAATGCTACTACTTCGCTCTTGAATAAAACATCCTCTCGGAAGTAAAATCTTTCCGCTTTCCCGACGCGGCGCGTACACGTGGTAAATAAAAACTTAAAAGGGTTGGACGTATTAATAGCGTTAATGTAAAACAACGAATGCACATTAATTGTCTCTGTCATCTCTCCGGTACATTAACTAGGATAGGTTTTTGCCGAGAGTCGCTGAGAGTACGCCATTACGCCTAGCGTTGACAGCCCCCAGCGAGGGCGACAGGGTTGTTCCATTATCGGCACGGATTTATGAATAATTGACGCACTCGATTCTGCTCATTGGATGCGGTGACTGCTTTAGTAAGATGGTTACGTTTTAAAGTAGAGGATTCATTTTAGAAGTGTGAATGAAAGAAGCGTTTATTAGCTCTTAGAGGACAAGCTTTATGAAGATTTGAAAGCTTAAGCAAGTGATATTATCACAAACAAAAATATCGAAAAAATCTATTCCTTACAAAATTAAACTACAAGTAACTAGGTACATACTAATTTGAACAAATATTAAATTAATATCAAAATATTTTTTTAATTTCTTAAATTTTTTTTTGTCATGTATTCAGTTCTGAAATATATTACATTATTAGTTCCGACTATTATAAACTATTACTGAAGGGTAATTAGGCTATTTTATTTTATTATAATGGGTTTGCGTTTGGCCTCAGTCTCACCTGGTGGTAAGCGATTACGAGGCCGATGGTGGTGCCAGCTTACCACGAAAATGCCTATTCACTCTGGCCTTGAAGACACAAAGGTTGTACGTATCTGGAAACACTGACGCAGGGAGAGCGTTCCACTCCTTAGCGGTGCGGACCAGAAAATACTTATTTATATAATAAAAAAAATATTTCTCCCCCTTCTGTGACGCTAAATCACACGGACGGAGGGAACCTAACAAGGTTATTTGAATAAATATTGAGGTCAGAATGATAATTTGTCGTATTATTATCACAAAGTAAGTTCATATATCAGTATCACTATTCAAGCAAATAATATTGCAAGGTCCATAACAATAAATGTTTAGTTTCGTAGTTCCGAGTAAAAGGATGCTCACAACTTCTCAAGCTCCGTTGACACGGGGTCATCACGAGGGTAAACATGGCGCTTCCAGCCCAATTGCTAACCTTACCATTAAGTGGATTGAACTTCGAACTCTTTATCCTACCTATTTTATAAAATCTAATATTAATCGTATTTTTTTCAAATAACGTCCTGAAACTTTAAGTAGTATAGATATAGACACGGAAAAGACAAAGAACTGGGCTACTACATACACAAGACAGTTTTTAACGTAGTAGTAGTTATCTACTAAAATCTAGATAGATGAAATAAAGAGAAGACTAAAATAATGATTAAATATGCACCAGACAACACATCACTTGTCATGGTCTCGAAGTAAGGCTAAAAATCCTTGTGTTACGAGGTATCAGACAGGAAAATAAGCCAGGGGCGTCTCCTAGCACCCGAGTCAATTTAGAAAAGATCGTTTCCTGAATTGACCCGACCGGGAATCGAACCGGGGACACCACGCAAGCCAAGGCGAATAACCGTGCTACAGCACACTGCGCCAATCGTGTCGACAGTGATATAATAATTGTAGAAATGTTGAGTTGATAATGTTACTTTTGTTGAGGGTACAAAAATAGCTTATCGGCTATCGCGAAGACCTTGGTGAACCCAAAGTTAGTACCTAGGTATAGTTCTTGCAAATCACGAGCGCGCGTGAATCTAACGAAATTAAACTTTATTTTTCGGTATTAAGAGCGTCGCTACGCGCGCTCGTAAAATGATTGTAGGTACTATAGTTCAATTGATTATCTACTATGTGCTAGGTGTGTCTGTCGTTCAGCTTTCAAAGGTGCGCAGTACTCATAACCTATGATGGTTATGGTCGTTCCTGCGGTGACTTTACTGTTTTGCATTTCGTTATATTCATAACCTAAAAAAAATAAAACCTTAATGGAAAAGATTTTGAGAAAACCTAATCCTAAGCGGACGGAGGTGTATGCGGGCGAAATCACTGATAGCTTATGGTTGTCGTTCTTTTAATAATGGAAACAAACTCAATAATAGGTTTTATCGAACTAATCTAGGCTACAATTTCGTCGTGTCTGGTTATTAACGTTCAATTAAACGCTGTACGTTTCATAAAACACGTCTAGACGTCGTTCGATTTTGTTACGACTTCTTTCTTGTACAAAGTTTGAAGTAGTCATTTCGGGCTATTCTGGGGTGGCATCGAACGAAAAATGGATAATCTACGAACGAACAATTTCTATCATACAAAAAATGTATAAGTTTAAAAATGTATTTTTGTTTTAAAGAATGAATGAAAAATGATGTTTTTTTTATCATGTTGTTTTACTATTTGTCTACCTGTGAATTAGAGTTTAGTTTTTTTCTCCCTGTCATGTCGACAGCACTATATTTCATTCGACCAGTATTCCGCCTCCTTTATAGCTTTTTTATTGGCACACATCAGGTCCTCGCGTGTATAAGGGCATGAAGGGCATACGAGAAGATGGCTCATGATCTGGGGGGAAAGCACCACATTCGCACACGTTGTTCGCGCCATCGGGGGAAAAATTGCACAGATTATCTTTGCAGCGCCCAACCTGGGTTCAGTCTATTCAAACTTTTTCAGGTCACCCATGTCAAGTCATGGTCAGGGAGAAGACTTTCTGATGGCACCACAAATTAGGCAACTGGGCTTAGTTTTAAATCTAGCAACTATTGGATTTCAATCCCAAGTTGGTGGGCCAAGGGTTTTTCGGTCGGGCCATAGCCCATGTTTCTATTTATACTCGTAATCATAAAACGCCAAGAGTGGTGATTAAGGCATAACTTTTGTAGATTTGAATCTATAAAAACATACGGAAGGACGATATTTCCCACCATTTAATATTTATTTTCAGCTTTCGTATATCGTAAATATCCTCCTTTTACCTTTTAGGTGTTTACTTATTTTGCAAGTCAGTGAATTATTCACAAACTACGTTAATTGAATATCTATCAAGAATGAAAGTAATTTGTGGTGCTGGTTTAATAACTTAACGTCCAACCATGGCTATGCATATGCAATTAAAGATTTAAAATATAGATAATTTTTTTTTTAAATCTATAATAAATATATTTATTATAGATTTAAAAAAAAACAATGGTAAAATGGGACACAGCGTAGAAAATTATTAAATTAAGCGAAGGTAATTTAAATAATTTAAGGACACGCCCTGCTATTACGGAGGACTGATTTATGAAAAAAGTTTTACAGCCTTAAAACCAATTTGGGGAAAGTTCTTTTTTTGTTTTACGTGACGCAGGATAGCGAGCAATTTACTTAGTTCCAGAACTTGGTTTAATCTCGGACAAAATAAAACGATACAATACATTTAAACTTATTTGGAACACTCGAATTAAATGATTTGCCTGTCCGAAAGTTTATTCGATTAAGAAAAATGCAACTTGATAGGAACGTAATTTTTGTTGATAAAACACACGCTCACGACTACTCATGTATACAATGCGACCCGTACGATGTAAAACAAACTTAAAAGCTGTAAATTAGGATTAAATTCACTGACAAAAACATCAAATAAGTACCCGCAACTTTTTACTGTAAATTTTGCAGGGGTTCAATTGTTTTTTTTTCAAATGTTCAATTACTTGTGATTTTGAGATTGTAAGTTCTAGAGCTATGTATAATGTTTATTTTTTTTTTATTTAAAGATAAAAAAAAAAATGTCAAACTTCCCAAAAAAAATACAGTTTTTTTACATATATTTTTTTAAAGTAGGTAATAAACCCACATATTTTTTTATATACTTAAAAACTAGACTATTCTTATCGGGAAATCCTTGGAATATTACAGACTTATACTTACTTAAACATAGTTAAAAAATACCAAAACGACCCATATAATGTTTATCAATCTATAGGATTCCTCCTCGGCCACCGTTATTGCCAAAGTAAAAAATATTTGTAGCTTTTCAGCTTTTTTGTTGTTTTTGGGGTAACTTTATTGTTCTAAGAATAGAGCAATCATTAAAAAAACTAAAAAAAAATTGAATAAATGACTATGGAAGAAAATTGTTGGTGCTTTTTTTGTGATATGTTTTTAAGTATGTTGTCAATGAAGCTACAAGTTTGTAATGTTGTAGAGATTTGTAGCAATAAAACTGTTGTTTTGAAATTGATTAATTAAAGCATAATATCAATTCAAATATTAAACATAAAGTAATCATAGCTTCTACAGCTTACAATCACAAAATTACAGGTAATTAAACAAATTTAGAGAAGAAATTTAAAAAAAGAAAACCCCTGTACAATTTTCAATAATAGGTTGCGGGTTATTATTTTATGTTTCGTGTCGATAAAGTTATACCTACTTGACAGAACCGGCCCAAAACAAAATTCATCATGTGAAAAAATGCACCAAGTTCGAGAAAAACAAAAACACTCGCGACAGTGCGACTTTCCGACTCACCGAAGCTCACGGACTTCGCTTGTAAACTCTTGTCTCTGTGTGCGTGCGTCAAAAATGGCGTATTGTTCTAAGCGGGCTATCTGTCAGAGCGCCGCGCATGTCTAATTTGTGCTTGAAGTTTGTTACACTACGAACGGATCACATTTGTATATGTATAGTTCAGTAAAATAAACTTAAAATTCACACTAAATACGGCTTTGTGTTTAAATCAACTGGTTTGCTTTTGCTCTTTACAAACTGGCTCTCTAAAAAGTTGCAAACATAAATACTGCTGTTACTGCTTATCATACATACGTGGAGTCTGTTTAAAGGTACGGATTAATAATATGGGGTAAGGGCACTGATGTAAAAAATCTATTTATTGCCCAAAAAAGGTGTATCAGAGCCATTTTTAACATAGCACGAGCTATATCCTGCTTGCCTTATTTTAAATTGCTTGAAATTTTGCCCTTCCCATGCTTATAAACTAGTATATTTGAAATATGTATGTTTGTCAAGCTAAATATTCAAAGTTTAAAATAGCGAAAGATTTTTAAACAAGATGAACACGTGATTGCAACAGGTTAGTATTAGACGTAGTACCAAAAACTGAGAGATTTAGAAATAATTCATTTGCCATGTGTAAAACAATTTTTAATAAAATACCGATGAAATAAGAACTTGAGCTAAATGCTTTTAAAAGTATTGACGAGTTTTTGAAGCATAAAAAACCGTAGTAATGGGATTGTTGAATTAATATTGTTTAAATGATAACTGTAATATAAATTGTATTCAAATCATTGGTATGCTGTTTCATACAGCTAAGTAGGTCATTGTTCTTTTATTAATTTAAGACCATATTTTCATGTACTGTACCCTACTTAATGGCAAATAAAGATTTCTTTTTCTGAACATTATTTAAGGTGATCGGAATATTGAGCGTTTTAAGAAAACAGGCACGAAGCTCTTGATTCCTATAATAACTCTTGCTGATAAAAATATAGAGCAGGGATTCAAGTAAGATTTCATTTGTTTAAACTTTGTATACTTCAGATCCAAAAATCACCAATTTTTTTGGGAGATTTCAGAATTAAGATATTTTCTAAAAGTTTTGTATTATTCTGCTGAAATGGTAGGTAAAAATCGTACAAAAGGCAAAAATATCAGGATATTTTCTTAATGTAAGTCCGAATGCCTTAGTCATTTTTCGTCCCAGTAACTATAGTAGAACCATATTAATTTTATGTTTTCTCTTTGCTAAGCTATACATTAATTCTACATGTTGTTTTTTCGTGGTTTCTATTTCTTTGTCAATTATTGTCATTTAGGTTACATTAAAATGTAAAATTTCACTTTGCTTAATACTTGTTTTTTAGTTATTTTTCCTTCCCTAACACGGTTTTTTTTTGCAAAACCTTTGCCCATACAAGGGTGACTGTTTAAATATCGTGTTAGTTAGTTAAAAAGAGCCATTACATAAAAAATCACTCGTCGAATTAATTTGACTTTCTCGAACAAAGTAGAAAGTCGAAGGCAAGATGACTGTTGCTGGCCAATACGTCTACCATGAGTTGCCACTTTAAATTTACGTTATATCATATATGCTACACACGCCAAACAGTTATGGTCGGCAAGAAAAGAGTACCCGACCTGGATAGGGCGTTGCCGAAAAACGACGCGCAGGGGATCGCCCTACTCCTATGTTAAGTTGGATAGGGCTACCGGGCCATGGGCGGGCCTGGTTATATACATTAGTCCAAAGGAAGGTCCGCTTCGCGTCGTGGAATGTTGGCACGCTGACGGGACGCGCTCGCGAGCTGGCCGATGTGCTCGCCAGGCGGAGGGTGGCCGTGGCGTTCCTGCAGGAAACTCGCTGGAGAGGTATCAGGTCCCGGAACATCGGGCATGGCTACAAGTTCATCTACGCGTGTTCTCCTCCAAGGAAGGAATTCAGCAGGAATTCCAAAATCGCGTTAGCGACCGCCTTGTAGTTGTGAGGGTGTTTATCGAAGGGGCACGACTAATTTGATAAGTGCCTACGGACCACAGGTCGGTTGTAGCGATTCGGATAAGACACTGTTTTAGGAGCAAGTCGACCAGCTCTTATGCACTATTCCACTGTCCCAAGGCGTCGTTCTGGGTGTCGATCTCAACGGTCATGTAGGTGAACAGTGTGAGGAATACGGGCGTGTTCACGGTGTGTTTTGGCAGTCGTAACGCTAAAGGTGAAGAGATTCTCCGGAAATGTGTGGCTGCCGACTTGGCCATCATGAACACGTTCTTCAAAAAGAGTCCCGAGCATCTGATCACCTACAAGAGCGGTAGGAGCGCAACCCAGATCGACTACTTTCTTACCAGGAGAGCCCAGATCGGCAAGGTAGCTCTACCTGTAAGGTCATACCCGGAGAGAGTCTTACTGCCCAACACCGTCTACTTATGATGGACCTGCGAGTGAAGCCTCGAGGCAAATGCCCGTTTCGAACCAGGCAGTGGCTGCCTCAAGGAGCCAAATCTCATGACTTTGCTGCCGCTGTCGGTGACCTGTGCATCGCAGCGGATAGTGAGTCCGGGCAACAGTTCTGGGATAGTTGTCAGGCAGCTATCACCAAGGCGGCGAGGATGGTGTTGGGTGTGTCTCGGGGTGAACGTAGGCTTGACAAGAAGACCTGGTGGTGGAACGAAGCAGTCCTGAAGGAGATTAGGGTAAAGAAAACCCTCTTCAAAGCGTAGCAAGCGTCCAAATCACCTGAAGATCGCGCCGCGTACAGGGATGCCAAACGTGCCTCTAAACGAGCTGTAGCCAGACGTGACCACTTACGTCCTTTGTAGGATAAGTTGGAGTCATCTGAGGGGTAGAAGCTCGTTTACAAGTTGGCACGTTCGATAGTCAAAGCGGCCTAGGATATTTCCATGTACCGCTGGGTCAATGACACTCTCGGTAACCTGCTATGCGAGGACCGCGCGGTGAAGGAGAGATGGCGCTCTTATTTCCACGAGCTGCTCAACAAGCAGCATAAAGAGGTGCAGCCACCTGAACTCCCTCCGAATCAGGGACTAGTGCCCCCGGTAACGCCTGATGAAGTCCAGTCGGTTTTGCGCCGCATGAAGAACCGGAAAGCTGTCGGACCCGATATAGTCCCTATCGAAGCGTGAAAATCGATGGGCTCTCGTGGTGTGGGCATACTTACCCACCTTTTCAACCGCATCCTCCTCACCGGTAAGATACCTGACCAATGGAGACTGAGGATTATCACGCCGGTCTTCAAGGGCAGGGGCTCGGTGCAGGAGTGCAGCAATTATCGCCGCATAAAGATGATGTCCCACACCATGAAGCTCCTCGAGCGTATTGTGGACTCTCGGATTCGACAGGAGTGTACAATCTCGGAGTGTCAGTATGGGGTTCGGCCGGGTTGCGGGACCATCGACCCCGTATTAGCCTTGAGAACGCTCATGGATGGACACAGACTGAAGAATACACCTCTGCATCTCTTTTTCTAAGACATGCAGAAGGCCTTCGCCTGTGTCCCTCGTGAGATGGTTGGCTGGGCGCTGCGGTCCAGGGCCGTTCCCGAAGTCTTTTTTGACATTATCCGGGACATGTACCACGATTCCAGTTCCATAGTCAGGACTGTGGTTGGTGACACGCTTCCCTTCCCTATCACCATTGAAGTACACCAAGGCTCCGTGCTTAGCCCGTTTCTGTTCAGCGTAATATTAGACGTGCTGTCAAACAGCATCCGAGACCACCACGAGGAACCACCCTCGGATGGTTGCTCATGTATGCTGATGATATTGCTAGCGGATTCGGACAGAGAATGGCTGGTACAACGGTTGAATAAGTTTAAGTATCAAATACCACACTTTCTTAACAAATTACCAATTATAAATAAAAAAATAAAAAAAAATCTTAAAACATATTTTCTAACTCCCTAATGTTGTTTACTGTTATTGGACGGATGTAAATTGGAGCATCCTATGTAGGCAGGCGCGCGTGCACACATGGCGAATTGGCGAATGGCAAACTGTGTCTTGAACTACCGTCACTACCAAGTTCCGGCCGCCCGTTGTTATTACGCACTAACACCAGTATGCACCGGCTACCGGTTTCTTTTGTTTTTGCCTAGGATGGTGAGTGTCTCTGTGTGTGTGCGCGCTTGCTCAAACTTATTAATAAAATGTAGGTCATAGTCATAGTCATAGTCATAAATATTAATTGCTTCATGTGGTTTAACAAGTTCTTAAATCTAAAAAGTACACTTTTTTAAGGTTAGATTATAATTTTAGAGAACCTAGTATCTAGATAATCCTAACATAGGATTTAAGATACTACTAACCCAATATTTGTAAGTTTTGATATATGGAAATAAATTAAAAAAAAAGTGAAAAAAATCACTTGAAAATGGCTGCCTGAAACTTAATGTGGCGAAGAAGGAGTACATGGCCTGCAACACCACAAATCCCTAGTCCGTCCGCATAGGCGATGACGTGGTTGAGCGCACGGACTGTGTCAAATACCTGGGATATATGTTAAGGGGACATCGACAGCGACGCCAGAGCCCGAATTTCCACGGCTTGGGCCAAATGGCGTGAGGTGACTGGTGTCATTTGTGACCCCAAAATGCCGATCAAGCTAAAGGGGCAGGTTTATAAATCCATCATTAGGCCTGTCCTTTTATATGGCAGTGAAACATGGCCGTTACTAGAGCGACACAAGCAGGAGCTGCGCGTCACGGAAATGAAGATGCTGCGGTGGATGTATGGAGTCTCACGCAAAGATCGCGTGCGGAACACCCACATCCGCTGCAACCTTCGTATTCGTGACATCGCAGACAAGCTGCAGGAGTGCTGCTTTCGTTGGTATGGTCTGGTCTCACGGAGATCGGTAAACTACGTGGGCAACAAATGTCTGGCCATGCCGCCCCCGCCAGGTTTTGGTAGAAGAGGTCAACCCAAGAAGCGCTGGCTCGACGTTGTCAAGGGTGACATGCGTGACAACAGACTCACCACTGAGGATGCACGAGACCGCGAGAAGTGGGCCAAGAAAATAAGAAAGGCGGACCCTGGAACCCCACACACCAGTGTGAGTTCACAACCGGGATAGACCGCACGGACGATGATGATGATGATAAGATGCTATTGTTACGTTATGGTACCGTTTTTGAGTTCCATTCCGACTCACTAAAGCGCTGTACGAAATCCCAATTTAGGTATTTTACGCGAACGATATCGCGAAATTAAAGTGGGAACTCATGGTAAACGTACTGGTGACATTCGGAAGCCCACGTTTCGCCAAGGGTATTTTAGAACTTGATTTGGTAGGTGACAAGCTTTCCCACCGTTCTTTGGGTTGCTTTGGTTTTTTATCGGTGTTTTCTTGCCAGATTTGAACTAGGTAACCCACAGGTTCCGAGCCAGATTGCTTTAACCTCTAGGTTGGCTACGAAGACCCTTTTATTATAAAGATAGGTATTTTATCTTCGTAGAACTTTTTGGTACATTCAAGAAAAGTTCAGGGGTTACCTTTGTTCTTAAAAAAAAAGTACTAGGTATAACACTTGGGCCGAGATCTATAGAGCGTGCTTAGCTTAAACTTAAAATTATCTTAGAGTTTTAACAGCTGTATCTACCTGCATCAGTTACTTTTTATCGATATTAAATTCTTTTTGTCTTAAGTTAAAACATCAACTTAGATATTCGCTGGTAATAATTATAACAATACTCACTATGTAAGAAAATGATTAATGTGATAAGTCTGTGCTTAGCTAAGTAACGACTAAAACTCGGCTATAATATGAAGCTAATGTAGGTACTAAGCTCTAAAGTCGTCGCAATGTTTTGATAGCTAACAAAGACCGTAGAATGTGACTAGGCAATACCCAGCATAAAAACTTCGAATAAATAATAAATAAATATTCCGTTTTTGCGTTGAAATAAACACTTAATTGAAGGGTGCGGTATAAAGTGATATGTCAGAAAATATGTTGGGTTTTTAATATTTTTACGCCATTCAGAAGAAATATGATACTTTGAATCATTTCGAAACGACTCGTTGACAGTTACGTTCGCAGTCCTCTTTTTTAAAATTATAGTGATGTAACCAATTCTTTCCTAAAACCCATAAGTTCGTTCACCGGGACGAATCATTCCCAACACAAATATAAATTTAATTTAATAAACACCGACTATTCTGCCTAAATATTAACATCCTGCAAAATGTGAGTTATGAAATCATTAACATCGATACATAGATACAACAATCCACCAACCATGAATGGTTGGTGGGATTACGCACATGGGTCTTATCTTGAACTAATTTGGAATTTTGTTTTAGACCATAATACACATGTTGTAGCAATTTTTTTGGTGTAATGAGACCTTAGGACAGAAATTCACAGCAAGCCTGTCCAGGAATCGGGAATCAGGTTACCGACGATGGCGTTCACTCACATCCCTAGTTTCGCCACGATGACAGGTGTCAAAACGGGCATATTAGATAGCGACGAGTTTAATACAATTCTCACTTCCTTATTATTTATTTGATATCATTAATGCGAAAGTAACTCTGTCTATCTGTTATGATGAAATTTTGTTCAAAGATAGACTAGAGCGCAAGAATGAAGTGAGGAAGGACAAACATACATACATACATACATACCATAACGCCTTTTTCAAAACGGGGTAGGCTACATGTTTTCGCGAAAATCGGACTTAAAGGTGTTGAAATAGGTGATGAGTATGGAAGGTTATCTTTGTATTGGGCACTTGATAAGAAATAAATAAACCTCAAATTGAAGAACGTATCGAAATAAGAGTTTTGAATCGTCAACATGTATCAAATATATTCGGATTAACACGTTTTTAGATTTTAACAATGTCAAACGACATATTATTAACTGTCGCAATAAATTAAAATGTTTGTTGACTGTCAAATATGTATAAGTGCGTTCAGGTATTAATTTTGTAACTAACAAAGTTGAACACTGAATAAATATAGGGTGATTAGCGAAAGCTGGCACCTCACACAGAGCAGCTAAAATTGTGTAGACCACGCGGGCAAGGCTGCGGGCGGAAAGCAAGTCCAAAATAGGTTTTCTAATTCGTACTATGAAATTTACATTACCTCTAATAATAAATCTTATAAAACTTTAGCCCAGCGCTTCAGTTCGAACATTCGGTACATTCCAGAAGAAGTTGATATATTTTCGTACACAATAAAGGTGTTTGTTTTCGTACATAAAGGTGTTTAAACAGAAGAAAATTTCGATTTATCTTTCTGCAGCAAAAGCAAGTCATTTTAATTTGTTAAAATAAATTTTGAATCCAAACGACGCTCACAGTAATTAATCATTATAAAATTCTTATTTCGAGTTCCGACGCAAAAGCGTCCATCTTTTAATTATCTTTAATTCTAAGGCGTCCTTCATGTATAATTAAAATGAATTTCTTGCTAATGATACATAATTCGTGAAGACATTGTGCCGTGACTTCTGTATGATTTAAGGAATTTCTTTTGAAGTGTTGTATTATCATTTTAAAATGTATATACTTATTACGTAAAATATAAGGTGAAAGATTTTATTCAAATTCTGTTACGAGCAAGTATTCATAAACTAGCACAATGTGAATTGGACCAACGCACTAAGAATTCCGTATAGTGAAAGGATGCTTGCTCATTCATAGAATACCTTAAAAAGATTTTAGCTGATTTCTGGGAACTGTGCTAATTAGGGAGCTAGTTTTATATTTTCCATAATGTTTTAATAAATCACGGCTCTACCAATATCATCATTTGTTATTCGCCTTGCTGACTGTGAAAATAATTGGATTTTGAAGATGTCGATTTTTCGGAGCCGCCAGCTGCAGTCTTTTTCAAGCCGACCGTCCCGCGTCCTACGAACTTCGCTGTGTTGGCGTCACACGTTGCGTTTGACATGAAATCCTTCTTTCCAGTAGGGCTAAAATGCGTGCCGCGAGAAATTTCGTCCTTTTTGTATGGGCTGAGTGCGTGCAAATAGGGAGATAATTTTGTCGGGTGCGTATCTCAGCTGTGCAGAAATTTGCTGCCCTAACCATTATGTATTTTAATTTCAAATTATCTTCTCCGGTGGTCGAGCTGTAAGAGGACTTGGCCGAAGCGTATAAATCCAAGGCACTAGGGTTCACAGGCGAACCGTGTTAATAAATAGCACAGGTTTATGATCTGCTATCTGCTGCTTCAATGGCAGTGATCACTTGATTAAATTGAGGAAAGTATTTTCGCCTAGCATCAGCAACTTTACGTTCACGTTCAGCTTCCTCATCATTGTTCCTTTGTTTCCCAGTTACAGATATTGCTAAAATATTTCAGAAAGTAGCAAAAAATCTAGTAAAATTATTCAAGCGTATTTAGTCATAACTCATCTCAATTATGTTTATTGAGGGGGTAAGATACGTCGAAATCAAAATGGACGGGAGCGGAAGTCTACTGGGCGACACGCGGCAACCCCACACTGCTTATGATTCTATCCCTCCTGATAAATGAATTTGTTTTTATTCCTAATAAATAAAATTATCAAACATTTTCGTGTACAGTCCAGGAGTAAATGCGTCGAGTGAACGGTTGATATCATGAGAAGCTTGCAATATATAAACTTAAAATAATCGCGGTTTACTTTAATTGAATGGATTATTAATAATAAGTCCCAACAACAGTGCCTATAATAAATGTACTGACATTTCTTGCCTAAATATAATATTTAAAAAACGTATTTTACTTCAGATGAGTGCCGTGCTTTCAAAGCACTCTGCTACTGGCTTAGTAATTTGCTGAATCATGAAACCTTCGTTACTTCCGTCACTTTTATTCTTCATGCGCCATAATTAATGTTTCGATATTGTCAAAATGTTTTTGAATATTTCTTTATAAAAGAGCTACAGTTACAATATACTAGGATTATATATAATATAAAGCGATAATACTTATAAAGAATTGCAAACTTGACTCGCCAAGTCACGAGTCACAACACAACGATGTTTTTGTTTCTTGCGGGGACAGAGTACATCGATATCTGTCGAGGGAGACGGGAGCGGACGTCCGTCTGTGCGTCACGCTTGTTTGGGATTCTTTCCCTCTTGTTAACTGAATTATGTTGGAAATACAAGACCAACTTTTGGTCCCCTTGAATAAATCTCAGAGCCTGCACTTAACAACGGTGACGTCATATAACGCCGCACGCATGTCGTTACTTATAGTCACCAATTTAAATTTTGTCAGTTTTGATGTTAATCCACCAAGCGTGTCAGCAACTGAAAAAACTATGTATTAAAGGGGTTTGAGTAACTTTGTATGGTCCCTTGGCGTCATTTTTTTATTGACAGCCAGTAATAATTTTATCACTGTTTCATAGCACCCTAATGAAGAAACATATCTGAGTGGTCAGAATTGTTCCAAGTGATATCGGAGCCGAGATATGATTTTTGGGCTTAGTTCCACTAAAATAATAGTTCTGAAATGTTACAACTCACCTAACAGCTGTTAAAAAAAGGAAGGTTTACTTTTTTAAATGTACCTGTTGGGTATATTTTTCTAATAAAAGTACATCCAGCAATACATCAAGTTAGATATCCATAATTATAATATTGTCTAACAAAGCAGTAGATGTTAAGTATCTGGCATTAGGAAGTGGAACACAAGCTATCACCTAAAACGACCATAACGTCAATGACATCAAAAAGACATTTTCTAATGACATTTTGTAAGTCAATGTGTTAAAAGGAGGTATTGGTTCTTAACCGTCGAAATTAGAGACATTACATGAGAAAAACCCCTGAAAGTAATTTTACCCACAATATTAAAACAATAATGGCCTAATTTTGCACCTGTCCATTGAAAACTAGCATTCTTCAATCCTAATTGCGTCGCATGTTTATAACCAGTATTAAGGATTATAGATAATGCCGCTTTTTACCTTTTCCTGGTGTGGATGAAGTTCATTTGAGTAGTTGCCCGTGCCCCTTTGTGTAAAATAATACTAACAGTCGCATGTAGTATGGTCATGTCTGCTATTAGCCCGCCCCCATAAAATCTCTTACTGTGAGTTGCGAACTAGGTATTTGCTATTTGCCTGCCAGTCAATGACAATGTAGTTTTTAACGTCAATTAACAGAACTCGCTGTTAAAATATTGATTTTATTCTAGCTTTTTCTTAAGTATCCCCGCTGATTAAATACTCATAGATATCGGGTAAATAACTATACCTACGCCTACCTATGTAAGGGTCCTACGTAGTTTCGAATGGACGGAATCGCGAAAAACGCTAAGCTGTTTTGAAAAACGTTTTCACTGCCTTATCCGTTCGAGTTATTGTGACTACGAATTCGGGCACAAGATGTATAAAAAAATTGAAAATAAATATAGTCGCGGGAATCGGGACACATGAGTATAAGTATGTATGATGTTCCCATGTAAATATTTATTTGTTTATTGATTTCACAAAACTTTTTCATTTGATCTTAGCAGTATGTAAACTGAAAATCATTTATCAGTAATGTATCTTTATTAAAGAAATTTTCTGCAACAATTGTCTTTGCGATAAAATTTAAGTAGTATCCAATTAGTAGTGACACGAGCATTTGTCAACTTAATTTCTTTTGTTTTCTAACGTTATTATTATGAATATATACTGAATAGTTGTTTTATTCACCGCTGCAGATATTCCTAAACTTTGTTGTTGAAATCCTACTAACGAAGTGCGCCACTGCACGTACTAGGTACGTACTCGTACATGTTCCAAAGTTTTCGTGTTGATGTACTATAACATTTTCTAACTATAATAAACGTTTTGTATAGCAAACGCTTAACGCAAAACTAGTTCGGTAAATCTTTATCCTGACCCTCTCGGTAGCCGGCGATGTTTCCTCTTATTAACTGAATTATGTTGTAGAAAAGGAGTGGTTCTCCTCACCCTCTGAATAAATCTTGAGAGAATCTGGAGTTGCAATTTCTGTTCGTTGCTGTGCTTAAGTTAACTGTTATGGTTTTATTATTCTCGATGACGTATTGTTTATTATGATTTCCCGTTTTATTTTACCGACTATCAAATATTGTCTTTTTATATTTAGTATTAGAACACTGATTATTATAAGGTAAATGGTATTTTTTTAAATATACACATACGTACATATTTTTAACCAAAAAGAGAGTTTTATAGTAACTGCTAACCCAAAAGTAGGCAGGTAGAAATGGATAGAGAGTTGTTCAAGTCGTGCTCTATTTTTGTGAAAAATTAAAAAACGCAATATGGCATGGCAATGAAATTATTTTCCATACTACAAGTAGCGTGAGGCGTTGTGAGTTCGTTTACGGCCCAGAAAATACATAATAGTACATATTTTCACCAGGACTTAGTAACCAATTTCTAATGCCCACAGAAAATGCCTCCTGAAAAAAAAGACTATATTGTCAAAAAACCCCAACTTACCTATATATACGTCTTGTCTTAAAGTGAAGTTATTACCTTAAAACTGCTGATCTGTATCTGCTACTAATAGTTATAAATATATTTAATTTAAATGCTCTAGCTAATCTAACGCCATGTTTATGGATAGAGGAACAAAACAAATTCTTGAAATATATTATAAAACGCCGCCGACTATTTCATGAAAGGTTTTATGAATCTTGCCATCTTATTTTGGCGTTAATGTAACTGGCCACACCAAATTTGGTTTTGAATACCAATAAGGTTAGCCCTGTGAGTTGTGTTCCATTGTTATTCCTCAATATGCAGAATTCAAACCATTGCGCAGATTTCATTTCGAAAAGTCGCAACGACGGTCTACGGAACCGGAATATATTTAGTATTGTTGTCCATTTCTGTTGTTACCCTCGTTGTTTGTGGTGATTGCCAATGCTCGTTCTATGCTGCCTTTCCACAGAGAATTGTATTGTCCTACTGACTTTTTTGTGTGTTATATCCGTTTCATAGTCTAACATCACAATTTAACAAGCTTAAAGAAGACACGTGTAGGTTATCTGTGAGTCAAGTAAGTTAGGCTATTATTAGAAGTTTATTAATTCATTCGTGTAAATAACATGTTACGAACACAACAATTTGGGTTCTTATCGAGTAAAATACATTCAATTTTAACACAATTAAAAATAAACATTGTGGTAATTGTAAGTAATTTTGGACACGCCTATTTCTTAGCGCAGCACAATATTAAAAAAGTCACTTGTGATGGTATTTCAGAGTATAGTCCCATAAAATTACAACTAGTATTGACTAGCTGTCAACACTAGCTCGAAAGTAGCAAAAAGTGCATTTCCAAAAGTATCGAAGTACAAGGAGACGCGTCGATGTGCCTATAACGCGTGGAGAAACAGGGCTCAAATTATATTTATTCCTTAGCACTAGTTTAGGTAATGACACAACTTTAAGACCCTGAGGCTTCAATCTACACTCTTAACTGACCAGTAAACAATCTGTGGTTTGTTTAATATACAGAGCAGTAGGCTGTGTAATTATCCTTTCAATCTTGAAGGTTAATATACATTAGGGTAACTTACTGAATTCATTCAGAATTCAAACTTCTGACGACCCATTTGGGCAGGCAACTCGGGTCAATTTGCATTATTGACCCTTCCGGTATGTAAATACAATAGTATATTAATAACTGTTGTTCTGTATATCGATAATAATTAAAAGTTTGCATTTTGTATTCTATTATGTTGCGGGACAGATTCAAGTTAAATGCCCCTAATTTTGATATAGTTGTTTTAATGTTGTTCAATTTTAAATATCATTTGATTAAACTCGCAGATTAAGTAAAATCGTTGTCTTCGTTAAAAAGAGTATTTGTTTGGTCATAAGTTCGGCTTTATAGTAATCCTGAGTTGAAATTGAGCTTGTATTTGATCTTTTTAATTCATTATTAACATCATTCGAAGCCATTAGTTCATTGCTTGCAAATAAATGTAATATCTAAAAACGTATATTGGCTGAAAACACCCATAAATGACTAGTTAAATGTATTTTTCTGCTAGAAAAATTTACATTCCTTAATCTATTTGATAATAAAATGGTTTGGTCCGTATTTACTAAAAATAATAAGTTAGTACCATAAATATGGTAATGCATGCTCACAAAAGTTAAAATAACTAAAATCACTGATAAAAATATTGCGCTAGGGCTCTTATTTGAATAAGACGTTATTACCTTTTTGCATAGCAAGCGTTTTAAAAAAGTTTTTGGAAGTTTTCCTATAGGGCGAATTTAGACTTTTAAAACCAAATCTAAACTATAGTTTTGAAATGGTTACAACTTGCATTTACGATTACGTTTTAAAAAAGATTCGAATTTTATTCTCTTCATGATGTTCAAAGAAACATAGACCGCGTTCATGTTAAAGATGATAAAACAAAATTTATTTGTTATTTTATAATAAAATTATTTTCATATTGGCATTTTTCATTATCAATTTTTTTTACTGTTGCTCAACTATAAAAAGGTTTATAGCATTTACGATAATGCGAACTGAATGCCAATTTAATGCAAACTTTCGTACTAGTTGCAACGGAACAATAAAAATGCTAATTGCAGTACTCACCTGTCGCGATGCAGCTCGCCAAAATCGCTATCCAAATCACACAGTATAAATGTACAAAAAGTGTCATTTTGCCGCAGTCACATTAGTTGTTTCGTGAATTCACCTCGCGTAGGTGTTCGCGCGTGAGGGCTCGATCGCTTGGGCGGCAGTGCGTCCCATCGCTGGGCGGGTGGCGGAGGCACTGCCGGCACCGCGGGGGCACTTCGCCGCGCGGCTACCCCAGCCAGATAAACAAGGGCGAGAAAACCGGGAACTGGCAGACAAGCCGTCTCGCTGGCCTTTATCGCCGCACCGAGCAACGGCATAATAAAATAAGACAAAAGACGAATTGCCAAAGAATACTCTAGCCCGCACTAGAAAATTACCCGAATCGAAGATCGCATGCAGCGCAGCGCTCTTTAAGTTTCTCGGATATTTTTGAGTTACGTAATACGAAACTGGGTTACGTCGCCCTTTTAGAAGTTGTAGCGAAATCCATCAGTTGTTGGTTAAAGTTTATTTACCAATAATTTACCTACACAACTTCCAAACTTACCTACGTTAAACAACTGTGATACATTTATAAACTTTGGAATGTTGTGGTAAAGTTAGTCTAGGAAAAAAGATTTATTTCTAATATTTCATTGAACAGTTTCATTAAAATAAAATTTTATAATCGATAATACCAGAATCGTGAGTTTTAGAGCTTTACAAAGTTTCTTGACACTGTACACGAGCTAAAATATTATTATGTATTAGAAGCCTTGCAACAACAAATCGCACGTGATTTACAGAGCCACTCGCGACTCTGTATGATATCAATGAAGAGTTACTTCGATTATGTCTTTAACTTACCATAAAGAACTTTGCTAAATCAATTAAATGATATCGAGTTTATTCACGAAATACTTACTACTTTATTATTTTTCATTTCTGCTTATTGTAGCCGCAGGTATAAACAGGGTGTCTAGGAATTAGTACGACATACTGCTGGGGGTGATAGCTGGGATCAATACCTACCAAAATAACTCAATAAATGTAGGTGCTGGCTGATGCATTTAGGCATTCGCTTGAATCATAACATCGAGCACTTTTGAATAGAAAACAAATAATTTGCTTGTATTGTGCCTTTCGAAAAACATTAGATACATTATAATTAAATGCTTTAGCAAATGCTCTAGTCTATGGCTGCCTTCTGGCTCATACTTCCTCAAAGGTGAAGTGAGACTCGGCAGTGGGATAAAGTAAACTGTATTTGTTGTTTCTTTAAATTTTAACCGATTTTGTCTTAAAGTTAAAGAGTCAAACTAGCTGTATAATTAATCTAAAAAAATGAATTTCTCATAAACCAATTCAAACAACTACAAATAATTCCACATAACCACTTGATTAGGAATGACAGGGTTCTGTGCGTCTTGTTGTTCGTACAAAATTATCTTTCGTTTACTTGGACTGTGGCCTGTTATGACAAGCATAACTATTAAGTCCGGGTTATCACTTCTCCACAAGGTGAATTACTCTCCGAGTATGTTTACTTTGAATCCTATGATAATAGTCATGCCTAACCTTTAACTTTCCGATGATTGTAACTTCTGAGACTGATCATGACCTTCATTTGTTGACTGATTAAGATTATGTAATTGGGTTTAGGTTTAATGTGGATGTGTAGTTTAAGTGAAGTGAAAGTGGACAGGGTACATAGCGTGCAGAACTGATCGCCGTTGGGGCATAACTAGACTAAATAACTTTTAAGGCAAACGCAGCGTGGGACGCTTACTTGCAAGGCGAACGAATAACCAGCAAATGTGGCGGGATTCCGATGGATGCAGACCACCTGATACTGGTGGCTTTAAAATCTGTGCCAATGTTCATCTGTTCAACGATGATGATGATAATTAAATTGTTTTAATCACCACATTTGCTTAATGTGATCATAAGCCTGGACTATGTTTATAAAAATCCGTAACACTCTTTGCTATAGTCAGCTAATATGCTAGGAAACTTCAGGGTCAGTAAAAGTCATTAATTAAATAGGATTTCTACAAAGTAGTATTCAAAATACCTCATTATTTTACTAGCGTGGGGAAATATTCGTGGATACCTTGGTACCCGGGGGTTGACTATGTTGAGGACACTGGTAACAACTGTGTTTTTTATTATAGATAGTTCATGTTATGGTTCGCGTGGCAGCAAGAAAAAGGGTATTTATCTACTACATCCTATTTCTAAGTTATGAGATGATTTAGTAGTTAGAAGGAAACCCAAAGAAAATAAAAATAATCGTAAGAGTAAATTGGGTAGACGATCGCTACATGGATTAACGACAATTGTACAGTCCGAACATAAAGACCAAGACTAGCAATAGCAATGTCTGAACACTTTCTATAATACTTGTTGTCTTTAGCAGTGTCGAACGATCGGGATGGAGCGAAGAGAGTGTGTTATGGCAGTCTCATGCACACTCGAGTCTCCCAGAGTGTTGCGCTGGACCGACATGCATGTAATGCCCTTCCTACTCGCATGGCCAATTGGGGAACAATATTGTGCACTCACAAAATGTTTACGTGGTTAAGCCAGATATGCTAGGAAACATCCAGGAGCAGTGATAGTCAACTGCACGATTCCTTCACCGCAATATGGGTCGTAGTTTTTATTATGTGTCGCAGGACGCAAAGAAAAATTGCTATGTACTAAATTAAAAGCTATTTCGATGTTATTTGTTAATTTGGTTGTTAAAAGAACGAAATGTAAGCAGTCCACACAATAAGTTGGATAGACAAATTGCTCCTTGAATTGTTGACAATACTACAGATGAACCGTAACGGCCATAGCATTAGCCGTGCCAGAGGGCCTACTCCCGTTCAACTTATGGTCGAAGTTTCGTGCGCTATTCCATTTTCACTACAGATTGCACAGGTATGCGAGACCAGGATAGCGAACGAAACTTCGGCCCTAAGTAGCAAGGGAGTAGGAGGGCTGAGCATTTGATTTCGGAAGAAAAACACGCTTGTTGCTTTCACTCTGTCATCGTCGACAAGAGAGGCCGGTCGTTCTAGGTTTAAGAAATATTATTGAAAAGAGAACGAGACTCTATTTACCATTATTAAAAAACAAGCAAAAGTTTTTAATTGCTTTCGAATGTTACGGTGATCTTCTAAGTTCGAGTTCCAAATTTGTTTTTAAGTAAGTACAAATGGGCAATTCAGAATTAATTTCTTCGGCTAACTAAGCTTAGTTCGTGTGCTTCCTAGCTCCTGCACTAGAAAAAAATACGGATGCGACAAGTCTGAACTGCAAGCGTCGACATGTGCCGTCAGCAGCAAACGGCAAGTCGACGGCAAGTCGACGGCAGCCGTCGACACGTTGACGCCATCTGCCGTTCCGTGGGTAAGAACTCGAATGCGCTACAGATGGCCCGTAACGGCCATTGCAATAGCCGTGTCTGAGTACTTTGTATAATAGGTACTTGTTATCCTTAGCAATTCTTGAACAATCGGGCTGGAGCGAAGAGAGAGTGTTATTGTGGTATCATGCACACTCGAGTCTCCCAGCAGTGTTTAAGTAGCGTTAAACCGCTGCATGAAATGCCCTTCTAATACTTATCCCGCATGGCCAACGGGGAATAATATTGTGTACTACAAGACGTTTGCTGGTCTTGTTGTCATGCTCGGAAATAAACAGGATTTACTGATATTCAACCGTCATGCTATGAAAAATCTTCATTGTATTATTTAAAAAAACCTGTACTCGAATCAATAGTAGCCCAGTTAATTAAGGGAGGTTTCAATTTTGATTCATTATTTTTGAGCCATTATGAACAATGAAGCATTTTCCGAGATATCCAATTTGTAAGTGAAATTTGAAAAGTTAATTTCAGAATGAAATGTTTTGACGTTAATAATAAGGTGGCGGGACTCAAACACGTGACTTTTTGCTGTCCACGCAATTGCTCTCCCGTTTCAGCTACCGATGCTTTGTATTTCGAGGTCTCTTTCTTTATCATTAATTGTTTTATTAAAATATTCAAAACCAGTTTATGTTTGTAATGTGTCCCAGATAAATTGATTCATTGATTTAATATACTTCCAAATTACATTTAAATAAAAAATTACAATATCAAACTAAATTGCTTTTGGTGAACGGTAGGTACCTAATTATTTAAGGAATAGTTAAAAGTTTCATTAAATTTCCATAACTAGATCTTCTTCCATACAAACGAAATCTCGCAACGCACCGCAAACCGCTTGTTATATAAAATACGACGACAAAGATGTTAACGATGTGAACACACAGAGCATTAGTGTCAACGTAGCAAGGTTTAAAATCGGATGTTACATGGAGTGAACCATTCGGTATGGGTTACGCAAGCTCACACGCGTTGCAACGTTTTTCGACTGGCTAACCCTCTGGGTACGTGACTTAAATGCAATGCCCCTTGCACTCTGCCCGCTTTTATCAACAGGAAAATATCAGGAATAACAAAGTGGGGTTGATAAAATACCGCTGTGTATTGCTTAGATATTTTTCCTGCAGGAAAATAGCACTGGATTTTTTTTTCCTTATGCTGCTCTATTTGTTAAACCTTCGTTGTTCTGGTAACCATAACTTCGGAGGAAACTTTGCTCAAAAATCATAATATTCTGGCGATGCAGCATTCTTTTGTTGTATTTTTTATAAAATAAATAAATAAATATATCTCCTCACTAAACATTGTCTGTCTGCCTGGTCACATCAAAAGTATTATTTTTTGTATTATGAGTGTGTTAGTAACTTGATTCTTGACACATACATTCACCTTAAGTGTTCGTTATAATAACATTGTGGATCAAATGATGCCGGCATGTCTCACCACGTAACATTAATTAAGCCACCCAGTATAAGGTGTGTTGCACATTTACTGCACCACTATAATATTATATTAGATGTGCTCAAGCGGAAGCATCTTAATTGATGCATAATTTTCGGTACAATATTCACTGTCTTATAAAAAAAACACGGCAAAGTCGCAACGCTCTATATTTAGAATCCACAGCCAATGAAAAATAGAAAAACGCTTCACGAAATCTCTTCATGAGATTATTGAAAAATATGTACTACGCGTTATTTTTTCCAGCGTATTTGTCTTCTGTTATTATAATGCTAGTCTTATAAACACATTGTCTTACTACACGAGGAAATATAACCCCCATAGTTAACAAATCATATCATAAATAAATTAAGCGCCAGGCATCACACCACTTGTCCTGGTCTCGAAGTAAGGATAAATATCCTTACTTCGAGGATACCCCCAGGAATTTAAGCCAGAGTGGCGTCTGCCAGCACACCCAGAACTGAGTTAATTTAGGAAAGATCGTTTGATAAAGTGACCCGGCCGGGAATCGAACCCGGGACACGCATGTCAAAACGACAAACCGTGCTACAGCCCACTACGTCAATCGTGTCGTCAAAAGTGGGGAAGGAAAGAATTCTACTTAGTAGGTTTTTTCAAAGAAACATAACAAAATTGTACGAGTATTTAAAACAAAATCAAAAATTCAATGTTCTGCTATGTGGAAAGACAGAATCGACCACAAGTTTAGTAACCTGTACTCATTACGCATTTCCATGGAACTTTCTTTATAGGAATAACTGCGGCCAATGCTTGTTCAAGCGGTAATGTGCGAAGTTTTGATAGTTTATCCGACTGTTCGCGTACATCGGGCTTAGTGTGTGTATGAAAATTTATGAACAGTCGTATCTGGCAGTTTGTTCATCAAGTAATGGATCGTAGGTCAGCCTCCGCGTCGCCGCGTCGCCGGCCGCGACTGTACCTACCCGCAGTTTATTGACCTCTAAATGTGGGATAACGACGTTTGTAACGACTGCGGCCACACACATAACTTGAAGCAGATAACGCAAGTCCCTTTGTCTGTATGAAAACCTAGCGTAAGTGGCACGCACGTTTTGATAGTGTTACTTAATAAGAATAAATATTTAAGACCCCTTACACCAAGGTTATCTGATCTCAAACTAAGTCAAGCTTGTACTATAGGTGTCAGAGCCTCGTAACCATACCTAAATATTCCTAAATATATACTGAAATAGATAATACACAAATATAAGTGTTCCTTGGACGAATTGATTGATTGTTTAAATTGAAGGATAAAGTAAAGTAAAGTAAAAAATCATTTATTCATTTAAGCTTGTACAAAGCACTTATGACATGTCAAAAAAAAAGTATATAGAAATAATAATAATAAGAGTAAATGAAATAGTACAATATTAGTACATATCGTGAATATACATAATGTGAATCTACCACCGGTTCGGACGTTGCTTCTTATCGAGAAGACTCCGGCAAGAAACTCGATAGTTACTCTTCTGAACATTGTTTGTTTTACAAAAATTAAATTCAGAGTACAGTCAATGAGAGTGAAAAAAGAACACAACATTGAGCAGAGGAGCAGATTATTCCTACTATGACCACAAACTTTTGTCGTTAAACATAGAACAACTCAATTTTTGCATCCGTTGCCATAACACTAACCATGGGTCACCTGGAAAAGTTTGAACAGACTGCGGACCCAGGTTGGGCACTGCAAAGAGAATCTGTGCCAATGGGGATATACTGAAAGCGCGAACAACATGTGCGAATGTGGCGCCTCACGCCAGAACATGAGCCACCTTCTTGTATACCCCTCATGTCTAACAGCGGCACTGCAAAAAGTTATAAAATTGGCGGAATACTGGTCGGATGAAACATAGTGCTGCTGTCGACAAAACAAGAATAAGACAATTGGAAGAACGTGGACTCAATTACAAAATAAAGAGTTTACAGATGGACCGCTCTCACCTTTTTCCAGTCTAATCACCTAAACTTGCATGAACCAGGGTTGCTACCATATTCGCTCTAAATTTTATGAAGTAGGTAGGATAAACCTACTTGACAGAACCCGCCAAAAACAAAATACAACATGTGAAAAAATTGTACAAAGTTCGACAAAAACAAAAACACTCGCGACAGTGCGTCTGGCCGCGACACCGATTCTGACCGCTATCGCCTGTAAAGCTCACAGTGTCTGTGTGCGTGATCAAAATGGTGGTTTGTTCTAAGCGGACTATCTGACCTTTGTTACTAAATGAAGCAGCGTCTAAAAAACTCACTTCGCGTCTTCTATTAAGATTTATGCGACTGCCTGCGACTCAGCTCTTTAACGTTGTTTTGTGCAGCGATAGATGCGCTTAATATTATTGGTCGTTGTGACGTAACTATGTTATGTGCAAAAGCGCTGTTATCCGCTGTCGGTGCTTTAGGTTTACGCTATGTTAAAACAATATGGTGTCTTTATCCCTTTAAGCTGTTACTATTATGATAAAAATAACAATAGCGTCTGTAAACAGACTAAACTGGACCTTCTTTGTTTGTTACTTTATGGAATGAGTTTACTTCACGTTAACTAAGACAGTTATCTAAAGCAACTTGAATTGGTTCTATTTCTATTTAGTAGAAACGCATTATATATACTATACTATACTAATATTATAAAGAAGAAAGACTTGTTTGTTTTGTTTGTATTAAATAGGCTCCGAAACTACTAAACCGATTCATAAAACTCTTTCACCAATATGAAGCTACATTATCAGGGAGGGAGGCTATATTTTATTATGATTGATCAAAACATTCAGTGAAAAATAGTAGTATTTGTAAATCAAGTCGGAGAACGCGGGCGAAATGTGCTGCTTTACCGACGCCGCGACGTTCAACCACTTTTAACAGAACGAAGTCTGTAGAGGCAGCTAGTCTCATAATTAGATATTTTATGACAGACGCTAGGGATTATTTTCCGCTTAAATCATGGTACGAGAAGACATAAACTTCAATCAGTTCGTCTACCACGAGTTGCCATTTTAAATTTACATTATCGTTCGCGTAATTTTTTTTATTGGGATTTGACATGACATGACATGACAATGTCAAATCGCAATACAATTTTGTACGCGAACGATAATGTTAATTTAAAGTGGCAACTTAATCAATCGTTTTAATTTTAACTTATGTTTATCACAAAGCATACGAAAAAATAACAATACATAATAACTGTCTAAACAATTTTTGTCAGACTACTAACTTAATATTTTTTCTCTCACATTAATGTAGATAGTTGCCGAGTTATGCCATTTGTGGGCCCAAAAACGTTATTTTTAACAGAGTTTCGGTGGATATCGAAGAAAAAACATGCTTTATCGGTCCTATAAATTATTCAGTGGTTACCTACCAATTGTTCACATAAATTCTCTTTAATAGGATACTCGTATTTCACAGCTAATTTGACAGTTTGGATATGTTACAACTGCGATCATATAAACAGAACAATCATTTACATTAAATTAAATACAATGACCAGAGAAAATAGTCTACAATGCTGTTTAAAATTGGTGCAGCAAAATGGCGATGTCAAATATTTATCGTTGTTTAATTTAACTGCCAATTATCTCGCATCAATATCGTTTTTTAATGATCTGTTAATTTTTCTTCCGTAGTGAGAACAAAAAATAGGTTCATGAAATTAAAACTGGGGTAGGTATAACCTAATAATTCAATCTATTTTAGTTTTTATACGCCATTTTCACAAACCGGGTCAGATTACCGTGAGTTTACACTAGCGTCCGCGTAAGCCGCGTTGACGTTTTTGTGTGGGAATCAGGTACAGCGCCCCTACTGCTTAAAAATGGAACCAAAAATGGGACACACATTTCATTGGCATTTACGTGACGGAAACTCATGGCAGACATACTGTTCATCTACCCCGAGTTGCCACTTTAAATTAACATTATCGTTCGCGTACAAAATTGTATTGCGATTTGACATTGTCATGTAATGTCGTGTCAAATCCCAATAAAAAAAATGAATGAATGAATATCGACAAATACGTTGTTCTCGTCAATCGGCCCAACTTATTAATGGGCATATCGTGATAGGGCCGGCCAAATTATGACGTGCCGGGGGCGTTTTAAGAAGCGCCCGGGCACATCACGATCTGCCCACCAAACGTACGATCGGCCCACGACATATACAAATATGAGAAAATTTCAGTTCTAGTTTCAGAAATAGAGACGTAAAAGGGAAAGAAACAATAGCTTTTGCAATAATTAAAGCTTAGTATCTATAGTTTATAGTTATTTATTTTCGTAGGAAAATATTTCTTCAATAACACAAATACAACGTTCATTTTAATGTATAATTTATATACATGAAATTTAGCGCGATACGATAGAAAACACGGTAATTCTTAAAAACAATAACTTTTAATCTTTACATAATGAAACTAATTCTCCCAGTCTAGAGCCTCAGTTCTATACACTTACAACGTCCTATACACTTTTAACTTAAATCATTACGCTATCTTCTTCTTGCCAGAAACCACTCCTCAAAGAGTGACAACTTACAAGATTTTAGTAGGAGTAAGCGTCCGATTGCAAGTGGATCAAGTCCGGCGCGATGGCTGAAGCGGCCAAGTTACAAAAATACTAGAGCATTCATTGGCTCCGGATACACTTTGTGCCATTCGCAGTGGAAACTCTTGAAACGTGGGGGGCCCAGTGTCCTTAATTTAAAATAAATAAATATAAATATGCGCCAGATAACACACTTCTTGTAATGCTCTCGAAGTAGGGATTAATATCCCTGTGTCACGAGGTACCACACAAGGAAATCAGCCAGGGGCGTCTCCCAGAACACCCAGACCCGAGTCAATTCAGAAAAGTTTTTTTTTTTTTATATTGCCCGTCAAGATGACCTCACTCCACCTGATGGAAAGCGGTCGTGAGGTCCAGATATGAGGTTGACAAGCCCAGTCATTCAAACGAATCACTGGGCTGGCCATCCTCACCTTGAAGGCCTGCAGAAATGTCTTTTCACGCCCCGCTTGAAGAACCCGGGACTATAAGAGGAAGGAAACACATGTGCTGGAAGAGCGTTCCACGTCTGGATGGTACGACAAAGAAACGAGTCACCGAACCATTTAGTTCGGGCCAACAAATCCTGAATTGAACCGACCGGGAATCGAACCCGGGACACTAAGGAAATTGAGGCGATAACCGCGCACTACGCCAATCGTGTAATTTAGTGACGCTTTTGCTAAAAAAAACTTCAACCAGCTACTCAAAACCTGGTACATTCCTCGCATCAATCAATCATATCAATCTTGAGGACCTCTTGCCACGCGTTCCACTATTCTTTTGTCTTTTTGAGAGGGTGCTTTGGTTTTGGTTCTTACTATGCACTTTTATTGTGTATTTGAACATATTTAAGCTGTATTTATATAAATAATTTAGATTTTTCTAATAAATAAATTCTCTATTTAAATAAATAGTGGTAAATCTGTGTATGACATACAATCGTTCACAAGTTGTGGTGTGTGTGTTTAAGTAAGTAAAGAATCAAGTAAGTAAGTAATACTGAATGAGTAAGTACTGAATTTTAATGTTAGAACTTATGATATCAATTTATATAAACCGACCATTTAGTTCGTCTTACCAAAACTTTATCCAGTGATTTAACCATTATTGTCAACTCGAGTAAATTTTCGAAACAATGCCAATAAATTACAACTATTAAAGCGATTAATCAGATCCCCCATGTTCGGGTAATACCTCAATCCCAAGTTAAGATTGATACCTGTTGAACGTCAACTAAAAGTAATTTGGCTTCCTAAACCTAATTTTCATACTTATCGGTTTTTCCTTTGTGGATGGGACGGATTCGTCTCACGTACATTCCATTAGCTGATTTACCATGGGAAGTGGCTAGAAAGGTTATTTTGCTTCAATAAATTAATTCCATTCCCCTTTTTATTTGTGACGATTTTAGGCTTCTCTTCCCTAATTTGCATGCATCTGATGGTCTTACAAATGACATTATTGTGAAGAATATCTTGATAACTGCTAAGTTTCTTGCTGAACGGTCTTAGTACGAAAAAAACTGTCCTACCCCGCGTAGCGTGTAAGAGTCACAGTATGTTTCTATACTGTCTTTTATTTCAAATATCTATTTTATAGTTATAATAATTTACACACAACAACTTATAATATTAAAAGTTGTTGTTTCCATTATTTAGTATTTCTTGTTTGGTTCATTAGATGAAAATATTTAAAACGGGTAAATACACACAGTGCATAATACGAGTTTAAGAGTGCCCCCACACTAGCGTTATTTGACCGTCAGCGCCGGCGCGTCGCCGACACAATGCCGGTAGCATTGTTGCGCTTGCCGCTTGCCGCGCGCCGAAAGTCGGGATTGCGCTGCGCAGGCGTTGCGTTAGCGCGACGTTTGTGGAGCGTTTTTTGTCAACAGTACAATGAACAACACAACTGCTTAGCTTTGCCGTTAGCGTACAATTTACTATTTTTTTACCTTTCTAGCCACCTTTGTTCGAATGTGTAATTTTACCATTGTACGTTAACTTTTTGAACTCAACATTTAAAATCATGTAGGTAAAAAAATTAGAAACCGACACAAAAACTTTAAAAATGCTCTTTTGATGACGGTTATATTTTCTTTTTCATTTGAGTAATTTTCGTTTTAGCATCAATGCTATCAGTAGTGTTTCTTCGTCGGAATCCATTTTCTCACTGACTGTATAGCTCGTCTGCGAGGCACGACGCGACGCTCGGCGCGCAGAGGACGCCCAGCGCCTGTGCACCGCCAACACAGCGTCAGCGTAGACCTAGCACGACGCATCGTCCAAATTACGCTGCGGGGGTGGGCGATGGGTCGCCGGCTTGACGCTGACGCTCAAAGAACGTTAGCGTGGGGTGTCTCTTAGCAATAATTTTCATTACATTTTTCGTAGAAGGATTGTCAAAAAACCAGTAAATTCTCCAGTCCTCAATTGAAGACGGATAACATTTTTTAATAGTTTTGCATTTTTTTTCGGATTGCTTCATCATTTTAAAAAAATACACAATTATTCAGCAAAATATCAAAACGTATCTCATGAAACACGCAGTTCCTTCTGAGATCATAAAAGTTAGCTTTATTATTTCCCCCGCGGGAACGGTTAATCCTCCATTTGTGTGAATGTGTCCTCTGGGTCTTTTTAGACAAATCAGTAATTTACGTGTTTGACTGAGTTCGTTCAGGCTCGACAAAAGCGTGCCTAATTGGTTTGTGGGTCACCTCTGTCTGACGTACACGAAAGAAATTAGTTCTTTCTGTTCATTGATGGATAAGATTTTCTTTGCGTCTATTCATGTGATATTTTTGGACAACACCTGCTCTTTGTGGCCCACAAATAATTATACTCGCAAGTTTAACGCAACTTTTTTTCAAGCTGCCCAGTGATCATGTTTTAATAGTTGCGTTTATACTATTTCAATGAAAAGTGAATATAGGAGATCTTTGCTCCCCAAGAGGTGATAGATTTATAAGAAACGAGAAAGAAGACACGATAGGTTAATTATATCTCAAAATTAATATGAAGAGATTCTTTTATGGTAACTTATTGCATGTAGTTTCAAAAAAACAGTTTTTTACCTTGAAGAGTGTTAAAATCTACCAGAGATCTTTGCAGTAGCTTTCATGCATGCATGTTAAAATAACGATCAGTAATTTATGTATTTTTTTCCATATTTATTGATCTATAATTCAAAAGTACACTGACAATATCATTTGTTTTTAACTCCAGTGCTTTAAGCTTTGCTTTGGTCAGTCAGTAATTTCCTTTTTGTAACTTGGGACCAATTCAGTTTGCTACTACATAAAGTTGTGCTTATAGTTGTGGTGGGCTGTGCTGTGTCGGTAACATCACAGCAGACTACACAGCCATGTTAGTTGTAAGGACCAACATGGCCCCTATTAGTCAAGGGATTGGAATCATTTGAGGTTTCTTCCAAAGTCAACATTAATGAAAACTTGAACCCTTAAAATTACCTTTTGTGTGCTGAAAAACTAGTTTTCATGCTATTAGTTCCTAAATCACTATTCAGGATCATGCGAGCAAGATAAAAACTAAAATGATATAGTGATTCCTATAATAAACGAATCAAAATACGAATATAATATGACAACATCAAAAAATTTAATCCTAGGAAGTAAGTAATTTCACAGTTTATATACCTCATTTTAGGTGCAGCATCTATTTATTCAAAAATACAAAAAGAACCTTGATAAATTGCCTTAACAGCTAGATTTTGCGGGCTTTTGTCAGTACGTTCGTTAAATTCCGGTCACGTGACAAGGGGTACATCGGTAGTTAATCCGCGGGACCCACTCTTGTGTAATCGAACGCGGGACTTTACGAGATGCGTGCTGGACCGTACGTGTGAGCTCGCGGGTTATTATTACAGTGTGTGCATGCCTTGACAAGTTCTGAAAAAGAACAGTAGTATTTATAAAAAAATACTTTATCACGCGTTTGAGGTCGTTGTAAGAGTGTTCGATCGGAAATTCATTCCTAGGTTTAAATCACGATTCGGGCTAAGTGTTTTTGGACACGAATCAGTCCCCACTAATACTGATGAAGGCTTTTTTGGGGACCTGCATTACCTGCATTATTAAAACAATGTTTTTTGTAAACAATGAAATTAATGCAGTCATCCATCATAGATCACTCATCGGATAAAAAGATTAAAGTAGATTCTTCGAATAATAAGATTAGAGAATAAGAATAAGAGAAGAGAAGAAAGATAATATTAGACAGAAATAGACTTTCGATTGTTTTATTTAACTTTTCGCTTAGACTACTAAGCCCCAAGAAACTACAATCAAAGTTGAGCATCCTTTACATTTTTAAGTGTTGTCTTGAAACACAAGAGCAGAGAAGGTAAATACAATAGGTAATACCGAACAATAACATTTCTCAAAATAGCCGGTCTGAAATCTGAATGAACTTTAATAATAATTTAATGTGTCGACTCGGCCGAAGTTCCTAGGTATCCGTCGGAAAGTTCCGCTCTGTATGAAAGTTGGTAAATCAGCAAGAAAATGCAGATTGAAGGCAAGCTATTTCCAAGAAAACGCTCCGCATCGCCTGAAATTGGTTCCTTCCCGGTCCGATGCCGGCAACTTGCGCCGATAAAACCTATTTTTATTATTTCGTTCCTGCTTCTCTTGTAAGTATTTACAATGTTGGTACATGATACTTAAAATGCTTGCTGTTTTAATATTGCCATCAACTCTGGTTCAGAAAATGTTTTTAAACTATTTGACATGTTGCGGCATATAGGTATAGAGCGGTTCCAGACTAGTGTTTTATACGAACGTATAAGCTTGTTTTTGGAAGTGCTTGAAGGCGCGTACAAGTAAACCTTTAGTCACACATGCAACTCGTACGATCGTTGACGCGCTTGAAAGATCGAATAAGTGCAAGCCGCTTACTAACAACACTACCAGTTCTAGAGAACACGCTGCAATAAGCCTGTGTAGGCGCGTTTGGTTTCTTGGAGCGCGTCGACGGATGAACACAGCCGGCGACATGCCGCGCGCGATCGGCTCCGTCCGCGTGCCATCGGATCCGTTCAGATAACGCCGCTTGCGCTCGAAGGCGTGGTCACATTTTCCTTTTATGTATTCTACGATTATTTTCTTCTTCTTCTTCTTCCAATGCAATAGCCAACAATACTATGTCAACTTCCACCAATTTCATAAAATACAACACGTCAGCACTCAAAACTATTGATATGACTAGGCGCAAAAACGGATACGTTCGCAAGCAAAGCGGGTAGCCGTACGGAGCCGATCGTAGGTAAACGACGACGTCCTGCCGGACGCGATTGGTTATGGCCGCGTCCGTTCCCATGCGATGCGATGCGGGCCGTTTGTTGGAACGGCCCGCATTGCGTCGAATAGGAACGGATTTTACAATCTTTAAACGAAATTAAATCTTGTATCTAAAGTCTATATTACCAAGTCACGCACAGCAGCTTGACTGCGGGCGCGTGCGTCGACGGATGAAACACATCCGGTGACAAGCTTTATACAAGATATAATTTCGTTTAAAGATTGTAAAATCCGTTCCTATCCGACGCGATGGGGGCGGTTTGGTGAGATTGGACCTTAAATAAACAGAACAGAGACAAAGCACCAACAACCGCGCTGTGTCGTGTCAAGTGACAGTACGCCACAAATTACGCAAGCGGCGCGGCGGTCCGGACTGATAGTCCGCTTAGAACAAACCACCATTTTGATCACGCACACAGACAAAGGGGATTGTACCTGTCCCATCCATTTGTATGAAGCTACGTCTTTGTACCGTCTATAAACCCATAAGTGACTCTAAATTGATGTGACGCAGATTGATAGGGTTATATTTGGTATAACAAATACTTATTAAATTTGTGAAAAATAGGATACCAAAGAAATAGGACACGCAGGTGTCCGTTGCAACGTCTCCGATCATCTTGTGAGGCTAAAAACTCATCAAAACAGTTTTACGCGAGCGGCTTGAATGTCAGGGGGCCAAGCCAAGATGAAGACGCCATTAAATTTCTACTCACAGGAATCTTAAAAACTGTTTAAGAAGTAAATACCATACCTTTATGGTTAATCCCGGCGGTGTTAAGCTTTGGCCTCTTGATCGTAACGCACAACGCTGCGGTATGCGGCTCAACGCAGCGTCACGACGCAGCATTTACCGTCTTTGCGGGGAATTGGTCGGTTGACTTTGCCGCAGCTACCAAACTAGCGTGTCAATGTTAACAATATGTTTGGTTTTTTTTTTTGCTTGAGGAGGTAGAGAAAAAGATGAATTTCGACTGCTGCATGTCTCTGCAACGGAGGAGTGGAGGTTTTTCACAAAAAAGGCATTTCATTGATTGATTATTTTATTTTATATCTTCAGTTACTTTTTTTGTCTTTATTTTTATATGAAGAAGTATAATTGCGAATGTATTCTATTAAATTATTTTCAAATAAATTCATTGCTAACCCATGACGCACACCGCACCGAATGAACGAACGAGCGGTGTGCGTGGGTGTACATACCCGCTCCCCACTTTACCGCGCTTACCTTTTGCCGCTGGCGCATACTGCGACGGAACAAAATAAGTACCGTAGCGTTGTGCGTTACGTTCAAGAGACCAAAGCTCGCTCTAGTTATGGTTCCGTGTATTACAACCCCCACATAAACTTTTTAGACTTAAATTAAGGAATTATTGAAAGGCATTAAATCACATTAACACTCAAGTTTACAAATACATTTTAATAGGATTACCTACTCTTTACAAACCTTTTGAAACGTTGGTGCTTTTTACTAGATTAAGATTTGTATTGTGAATCTTGTTTTTGATTTATTTGTAGTGGTTAGTATTTTATATTGATTTAATGGAAAAGCTTATCCCCCACGCTTTATTAAAACAAATATTTGTATTCAATACAAAATGTAAAAATTAATTAAATTATTGATAAACAACGTCGAAACTTTATTGAAATATGTCAGTTGATATTAAAATACGAATTTTAGAAATGCTGCCCAACTTTATAAACTGTTACTAGCAGTGTTTTCTGCACAAGGCTAGGCCAACCTTGTTTAATGCTATGTTATAAATTCTAAGCAACCAAAACGTAAAAAGATAATTTACTTGTTCTGAGGTTTAGATAGTAGAAAACACTTTATTGTAAAATGTATAAATTATACATTTGAGTAAACATAAATAAATAAGTAAAAAGTTAAATGCGTCTTTTGGCAAAGCTAATTTTCCGTTAACAATTGATTTAAATTTAAAATAACTCTACGCAATCCAGCCTCGCCCTAGTAAAACATCATTTTATTTACTACCCCACTTCAGAACTGAACCTAAATAATGTACATACCCACTCCAATTTACTCCAACGTCCACAACATGAAATAAAAATGCGCATAACTGAATTAATCCAACACCACTTAGCCGGTAGTGATTCATCTGTGTTTGGCTCAGGGAAAATGAAAAATAAAATTGTCCCGACTCAATTCTGCCGTCTTCCTCGGAACAGACGAAAACCTTATCTCTGTTCCTTTATTATTTTCCAAGTCCGTCCACAATATTATGCAAGACGGCACAGCAGATGGATCAGAAACATAAATCTGACGTCTAAACATGTTTGCGGTGAAAACGCTTACTTTTAGCGGATATTTCTTTTTCTGTTTCTCTCGGCATTTATAATATTATATTACCGTGGTTACGTTAACTGATCCAATTTTATATTTAGCTGCATATTTTAGCTTGTATTGGTGGACTACCGTAGAGTAAAATCACAAATCACGCATGCGGCGCGGCGCCCCAGACAGCTAGTGCTGTTAGAACAAACCGCCATTTTGATCACGCACACAGACACAGTGAGTTTAGAGGGAATACTGGTCAGACTCTGTCACACGGCCAGTCACTGGCACGAATGTTTTTGTTTTTGTCGAACTTGGTGCAATTTTTCACATGATGTATTTTGTTTTTTGCAGGTTCTGTTCTGTTAAATATACTTACTTAACTCATTTATTTTAAAAATTTAGAGCGAATATAGTAGCAACCCGATGTGGTAAGGCAAGTTTAGGTAACAATGATGGAAAAAGGCGAGAGTGTCTTTCTGTGAGTTAACTCTTTATTTTGTGGTAACATGGTAAAGGCCACTTGCGGGACAGAATAAAACATCAAGTGCTCACAAACCTTCCAAATTTTATGAATTTTAATCACAAGAACCAAAACGTCGTTGGCTAAGGTTGAATTCAGATTTGGCTTGAAAAAAACCGGACCTAAGTTTTTTTCTTAAAACTGGTCATTTATTATTGGTGTGTTAAATTCTATTAATTTAGTGTCAGGATCGCGGAAATGGAACACGATCGTGTAAAAGTTTAACGCGTTGAAATATTCATTCGTTTGTATTATTCAGTGGAAGTACCTGGAAAAATGAGGGGAATAAAGAGGCATAACAGGCTTTGTGTTTCGTCACGGGCCGCATTCGAATTTATAAGGCTCGCGATCGTTGCTTATCTAGACGACTCACTGCGTGCGGGCCCGAGATTGTCCACATTCCGTGCGAGCCGCGCGCGCCCCGGCGCCGCGGGTGTTTGAGTCCCACGTTCCTCCCCTATTTGTTTTTATTTGTCCAACTCCATCAGTGACAACCTTGCGCTAGCGTTGGTACAAATGCCAATACATTGTTTTGCGTTGAAAGTTCAGTTCATCTTCCGTTTTAACTGACTAGCTTGTGACCTCTGGAGCCGTAGCCAATAGCAACGTGTCACTAAGTATCGATGAGTATACCTTAAAAAGGAAAAATGGCTTTATCTCACATGATTTTGTTGAGGCAAGTAGGCATAATATCTACTACTCCCATACATTTAACAAGTTTTTACATGAAGAAACTAACTGGCGTTTAGCTGCTGACAACATTGTTCTGTCGGCACATGACAACATCTTCAAAATAAGTCAAGATAGCTTGCTACAGTAAAAAGGTAAGTGATTTTTATAGGCATGAAACATACACCATCACGACTATATCCCAAATGGCGTAGTAAGAGGCAAGTGACTGTTGCCGTCATGGTGCACGGAACCACAAATTAGACATGCGCGGCGCTCTGACAGATAGCCCGCTTAGAACAACACGCCATTTTAGACACACGCACTCAGAGACGTGAGTTTACGGGCGTAGTCAGTGAGTTTCAGTGTCGCGGTCAGTCGCACTGTCAAAAACATTGAGATATTATTTGTACGTCGTAAGATACTTATATTATAATATACACACATCAAAAGTGTCTAGGGATCAAGCATTTTTATGCGGATTTCTTGAGATTGAGATGTGGCTTTGTAATAAATTTATGATTTTATAAATTTATATGGATCCTTTTTGGTGCATTTCATAATTTGAAACAGGAACTGTCAATCAAATTCGAGTAAAAGATGAAAATCAGCTGTCAATATTTTCCCTATAAAACATACAACGCATTGAAGACATTATTAGTGCTACTGTTTCCCTACTACTGATTAAAACCAACGTTATTATGGAGCGGCGACGTCATTTAAGCAGGGAAGAAATGCTCAGAGCCGTGGGAATGATAGAAGCTGGTTCCCGGCAACGTACTGTGGCTTTAGCTCTGAATACAAGTCAGAGTGTTATCAGTCGACTTTGGACACGTTACCGAAGCACTGGTACCGTGGCTGAGCGCCATGGAGGACGGTATCGCTGCACCACACGGAGACAAGACCGATACATTCAAATCACAACTCGAAGAGCTCCAACAATAACCGCCATGATGTTAGCCGTGAGGCTTCATCACTCTTCAGGGAACTTAATTAGCGACCAAACAGTCAGAAACCGCTTGCATGAAGTGAACCTTCATTCCCGAAGACCGCTAAGGGTACCACCTATAGCAATGCACAATCGTAGGATTCGATATCAATGGGCTCTTGAACACAGAAATTGGGCAGAAGAACAATGGCGTTTCGTGTGCTTTTCTGATGAGTCTCGTTTTGGTATGAGACCGGATACAAGACGTATACGACACTGGAGAACCCCTGGACGCCAACAGCGATTAAAATCCGGCCAGGAAGTCCATCCTTATAGTGGTGGAACCATCATGGTATGGGCGGGTATTTGGATCGGCGGAAGAACTGAGTTGATTTGGATCAGAGGCAACCTCAACGCTCAAATTTATGCTGAGACGATTGTATCAGACGTCATCGTTCCTCTACAAGTGCAAATCGGTCCCTTATTTCAGTTAATGCATGATAATGCACGACCGCACACCGCAAGAGTTGTAAGACAGACTCTCGCCGCAGCTAACATCAATGTCCTGCCCTGGCCTGCTCAGTCGCCAGACTTGAACCCGATTGAGCATGCATGGGATATGCTACAGAGAAGAGCTCTGCCGAATATGGAGGGTATCCAGTAGCAAGAAGACCTTTTTTTGTTGTTGCAACGAACATGGGCGGCCATTCCACAGCGTGATTTGGATGAACTCATTTTGAGTATGCCAAACCGATGTTCTTGTGTTGTTAGTGTTCGCGGTAGAAACACGGATTATTAATTGTTTAAGTTACCCAATAAAATTTTAAAGAAAACTGTTATTTCAGTCTTTTTTTCGAACTTTAATGTTAGTGGTTCAAATGTCAAAAATCCCTTTATTAGGAAAATGGCAAATTTCTTAATTAATGCAAAGGTGACTTGGTTTATCGTTACTGTAGACAAACGAAAACCCTTTATTTGATGAATACTTAAAAAAAAAATTAATTAATATCAATCAGGAGAAATGTTATTGCAAAAATATATGTTGATCCCTAGACACTTTTGATGTGTGTAGTTCTATGATCAAAAATGATTTCGCGCAGATATTTCTGTTGCAGTGTATGGTCAGACTCGGTCACACAGCCAGTCGCACTGGCACGAGTGTTTTTGTTTTTGTCGAACTTGGTGTAATTTTTCACATGATGAATTTTGTTTTTAGCCGGTTCTGTCAAGTGGATATATATAACTTACTTACTTCATTTTAAAAATTCAGAGCGAATATAGTAGCAACCCTAACGGTTCACGTTTTCGAAAAAGGTGCGAGCGGTCCTTCTGTAAACTCTTTATTTTGTGGCTTTACCAACGCTATTTGAACCCAACGTGGTAAGGTGGTGAGCCTTTCACCGTTATCCGAGTTGATTTGGTTTTTTATCGATGTTTTTCATCACCGGAAATTTTAACAAAAAACAGAAAAATGGTTCGGGCCAGATTTAAACTCGGGACTACACGATCCACGATCCGAGATGGGGGCTGTTCACAGCATATTGCTTACGGAAAGGGGTTTGTAGAACACTGTTTTATAGAAAATCGATTCATAGAATTTCGTTTCACATAAATTGTTTCTCATACGAGTATTATCATTTCATCGAATAATCAATGAGAAATTCCAAATCATTTATTTGCAAGAAACATGGGTGTATTGTATACAGATGTCAAATTAAAAAATAGTGTCACCATATTCAGCTTTATTCGGCAAGCAGCGGCACACATAATTTAACTATACTATTTTCACTTTATGACGATATGTCTGACAGTTCTCATTGTTCCGTGTCACGCATACTATTTCAAACTGAGTAAAAAGAAACTGCAAAAAAAAAAATGTTGTTAACTATTAAAAAGCTACTGTCCTTTCGAATCTTATCAAGTAAATTATTGTCATTATTATAAACTGTTAATAGATGAATTTAATGAAATTAAATTATTATATCTTTACAGCGACTTCCGTGAAAAGGAACGCCGTACAATGTATTGACACTACTGAATCGACAAAAAATCGATGATTGGGAGCGACCATTTTGTAATCACGTCATTCGCATCAGTACGAGTGCGTCTGCCTTGTGTGCTATTTTTAACTATTATTTTTGACATATCGCGTTTTATTCTATAACTTATTAGCCTTAACCCGTTTATTAAGAATTTATTTAAAAATTAAAAATCGGTGAATCCGATTCCATTTCCTTTGCCAACTCAATTAAATTACATTCGTTATATCACTATAATTGACAATTATGAACTGTCAGGGATATCATAATACGGCGAAAGTAGTCTAGTTACAAATGTTAAGATGGAAATTTATTACAATTAGATTCAAATTCACATTTAATTCAGTTACCATATAACAAAATTAGTCACCAGTTCAAAATAAAATCAAATTAGAAATAACAATACCAATAACTAATATAATTCGAGTTCATGCAATGTTACATTATTTTGTCCGTCAAGTATTCATTTATACTATGATAGGCAAGATGCAGTAGAAACATTTTTACCAGCTGTTTAAAACATACAATTTCTGTTACATTCAAAATGGATCTTGGTAAATGATTATAAAGTCGCTGCGCCATGCAAAAAATACTGTTATTAAAAAGTGACATTTTGTGGGGTGGAATACGTATTTTGAAATTATGCCTTTTGCTTTGGTGTTTTTGTAATTTAACCTGATTTTTTTTAACAAATATGACGATTTCATAAATATACATACAGGGTAAAGTAAGCATTCTCCATTCATTAAAATAAGATTTACAGCTAGTAGCAGTTTGCAACCTAAACATAGATCGTAACCATCTCTTCTGCCCCTTAGATACCGCTTCCATTTCAGTGGAATTGCTCCAGAATATAATCCCGTACTTTGAAATGGAAGCCACATATCCGTGATATGCTGTAATGACATGTATAGAGCATACGAGAATTGGTTTAATCGTGAACACAAACACTCCACGTCAAATTTCCAGTTCAGATTATGGTCGATAATCAATCCAAAAAATTGTGTCCTATCAACATTTTTGATTTTTTGACCTAGGTCAACGTCAACGTCAGATCTAATTAATTCGATTTCTAAATGTCATAATATTTGTTTTCATAAGATTAATTTTTAAATTATTTGATGTCAGCCAACGTATCACAGAATTTAATGTTACATTTATTTCTCGCTTATACTAATTGTGTCTTGGCCTGATATTACAACAACCGCTTCTTGGGTCGACCTCTTCTACTGGTACCTTGCGGGGGCGGCATGGCCAGACATTTGTTGCCCACGTAGTTTGCCGATCTCCGTGAGACATGACCATACCCACGAAGGCGGCACTCCTGCAGCTTGTCTGCGATGTCACGAACACAAAGGCTGCCACGGATGTGGGTGTTCCGCACGAGATCTTTGCGTGAGACTCCAGACATCCACCGCAGCATCTTCATTTCCGTGACGCGCAGCTCCTGCTTGTGTCGCTCTAGTAACGGCCATGATCCACTGCCATATGAAGGACCGGCCTAATGATGGTTTTATAGACCTGCCAAAAGCCAAACATTATGAGCAATAATAATACTTGATTTGATATTCTTTAATATGAATATTCTAAGAAATGAATTTTATTTGTAACAAAAATCTATAATTAAATTTCTTTGAAGTCACTATTCTGCGTATTGAAAAATACCCGTTAGCTACACCCCCATCCATCAGTACTTTGAGTATGTGGCTTCAGACGCCATTCCCTACATTTGTGCCGAAATTCGCTTTTACACGAATTATTTTCCCTATTTGGCAGTTTTTCGTCTTCTTTGCCTGGGCTATACACGATTATGATGACATTTGCTCGCATGTTTCATTCGTTGAGGGAGACAACAGTAAGTTTAATTTTGAGTTTTTTTTAACAGAATTAGTACCACTTCTTCTTTTCGTGTCGACGTAAACGTAACGTATTATGTGACCTATACGGATTCAGACTAGAATCCAGCAACATTTAGCCCAGCATCAGTAGAACGAAGAACATTTCATCAGCCCAGTACCACTTAAAAACTTAAATTTACAGCCAGAAAAACATTGACTGACCCTGAAGTTTTAGCATTCACATTCTCATTTCGATTCTTAGCCGAGCAGACGCGCCAGAGACAAATCCGTTGCCATTCATTCAAGTTGACTGTGTATTTAAGTTGTGAGGATTTACACGTTCTTTAAGTAACCAGGATGGGTATATTTTTGCCGAAAAGACACACGCACTGTCGTTTAGTCAGCTGGAAGTAAGCCCTTAACTTAAAAGAGAGATAGTGCGGCTATGCAAATTTCTCTGCCCAAAATTGAGCTTCCCGAATGGATGCAAAAATCTACGCTTTAAAGAAAACCGAAGTGATGCGTGAAAAAATTGTTGCGCCCAAGGTATATTGGAACCAGGTTTGGTTGTTTGATTTTTGATTTCCGGTGCTAAATCAAAAAATAAGCGGGGCTTCCAGTACCCGAAGTAGTTGGTGTTTTCTTAATTTATTATTGTTTGTAATAGAGTGTGAAGTATACAGAAACAAAATCACAATTTCGTGTGTTAAAGTTAGGATCAAGAAATACTGTTTTTTTTAACTGTATTATCCCGGGATTACGTTCTAGTTGAGTTCCTGCTAGTGAATAAGGGAGCCAGAGTTCATCGAGGAACTTGGTTTGGTCAGCTGATGGACCTCATTTATTCTTCTTGACTAAACAAAAGTTCTCCTTAATCTACCTCTGAGGGTAACTTTGTACTCCTACAGAGTTGGCAATGCACGAGTGTTGCAGGTCGTCATAGTCTACGCTGACTTCTTGCTAAAGGGTCCATAGGCTTTTTGCCACTGCCGTTAAAAAATACCTACGCATGAACTGTCACTTTGTACGCCCATCACTAAAGCAGTCAGCCAATGGCAGTAAATTGCTGCATTACGAATTCATTACTTTCATCGCAGCACCGCAGAAACATTCTCAATTTGCTCTTCTTTGCGGAGACGCGTTGGAGACAAATGTGCGGCCATCCATTCGCGCTCGTCGCTAACTGCGTGTTCACGTTGTTTGGATTTAGTGTTGAAAAAATAGCCTCCCTCGCTCGAACACGTCCTTTGAGTCATTGAGACGGTTATTTTGTTTTTGTAATGCGGCTCTTAAATGTAGAAAGTATCGAAATAGTACCATGGCTGGTAGAATAAAACATTTTAAGACTGCGGACGCATAAATATTATTTTAATCTCTTTAACTCACAAGGAAACTCGTTGCAGAAATGGTCGAAACTGTCTTAAAATCATTGGTGTTCAAAAATGTATTAAAGCTTTTATAAAATTGGCATTTTATTCATTATAAATAGTGGCAAATCAAAGAAACAGTAAGACTCTGTTTGATAGGCACAATCTGTTAGCGACTGTGAGCGTAAGATATCTCACATTCCCAGATCCCACAGAAATCGGCAAACGAAATCAAGACGGGCTTTTCCCTATTTAAAAATTAATGAAAATGAAACAAATCTCTATTGTACGAATGAGATGTAATTTTATGGTCCCACAAAGGAAACGCCACTTTTCTTTTTCTTCCCACAGTCGGGCCCTCCCCTATGGTATGCGAGGTTCGGCCCATTAACTTGACATGATGGCCCGATGGGAATCGGAGAAGTGAAAAATACCCAGATAGGGTTGCACAGGGTTGCAGGCTTTTAAAACTTTGGGTAACGGTTTGATTTTATTCTTATCCTGCCACCTGAGTCTGCAGAAAGGATGTGTTTTATTTATTTCTATACACAAAATAAAAGCAAAAAAAAAATTGCTAAAGTATTTGCATGTGTGTGTCGGTTAGTATTGTGGATGTATGTGAGCAGGTTTACAAACTTTTTAGAGATTTTCATTTTGTAAACTTGCATTTAAATAAATGAATATATACTCGGTACTCGTAGTTAGGTCAATTAAACTACCTACTCATGCACACAAACACACTGCTCGGTCTTGATGAGGGTTTTGCGGAATCTTCGTTTGCGGACCCGACCTGACATAGACTTACCTACAAAATTAAAATGTTAAAATTTCCTTAAACTGTAGTCGTAGTTTAGTAGCTGCGACCATTATTTTTAGATATAATTTTAAGTATGTATAAGTATTTGTAATCTCATATAAGTGAACGCCCTGTGTTCTTTTGAAACTGAAATAAATGAACTTAAAACGGAATATCTGGGACATCTTACTTATTTACTAGCAATTATTTAATATACTAGTAAATAATAAAAATCAATCATCTTCCTCAAAGCAAATTGAACAGGGTGCGTATTAGTCATAATTTAACCGAATTATATAACAATATATAATATTATGCATATTGCCCGTCGACAGAGCGGAATTATGTTAGCAGTCTCGCCTACAACGGCCCATAATACTATTTATTAGTCAATTATCTGTCTTGTTCCGAATCTTTATAGCCCACGGAGTAGTAATGTGAGAGGCCAGACTTCTAGGCACCAGCTGATTTCGTAACATGTCAATGACCCCACTGGCGCAAATTGATGCCAAAACCAAGCTATACTCCTAGATGGGACTTTCCACATAAACATTGAGCTAGTAGTACAATAGTGCAATGAACTGTTAACATATTCATATATCACGCATTTTCTTCTTTGTGAGTAAGTAATATTTTTAACCACATTCGGTTCTAAAGGCCGAATTCAGAATTTTTTGTCTTAGTAATTTTTGCATGAATACTAGTGAAAGCTGTAAGGCGAATGTTAAGTTTATTTAATTCAAATAATGTACTTGTAGCTCTTTGTTTTCCTTGAATAAACAAATAAAAATATAACCCTCGACTTATATATTAAGTATGTGTGAATTAAGACTGGTCTACTCCAAAGTCGCGGACAAACGCTACAATTTTATGAAAATAACATTTACTCGTATAGAGGCGTTCACATCAACCTTCAGATAAGGGCACCTTATGCTGCCGGCATAATAAGACCCATCTTGCAATAGTTTTGTAAAGGTTTACATCAAACGCCTCTGTAGATGAAGAATATGCGTAGATGCGTAGGGGTGGCTACGCTCATATTTTGCGGTTAAAAGCCAAAATAAAAAACGTTAGCAATATGTTGCAATGGCAGCTTTATCTAACCAGCCCCTTCTCAGTGGGGTGCATAGAATCTTTCACCCAGCTTTTATGTATAGGGTAGATACCTACATGCGACGAGAATAAATATCTTATTGTATTTTTAAGCTAACAACGCCAGGAAATCCGTTCTTGCGAACCATCTTTTACTTTAAGGTACTTTTTAGCTTTATTAACATATCTCAGTCAAGTTTTCTTTCATACAGAATAATATAAATTGCCAAAAAATAAAACGTTACGTTATTAAAAAGAACTGGTGTCTAAAAAATACTATTTCAGAGTAGAATATTGAACGAATAATCAAATATTGTCAGACTTTCTGGGTATGACTTGTCAAAGAACACAGTAATTAAATCAAGCCAATTATCAGTCTGAAATAAATTAGTTTGAAAAGTTAGGCTCGACTTCTAAGTGGATTAAAATTCCAAAATATAGTTGCAGATAGTAATTAAATTACTGTGTAAGAGCTAGCTGTCCAAATTAATAACATTTGATTTCGTTTATTTACAATGAGAAGGTGTTACACATGGCTTTACCTAACAGTACATCTGACATGACATGACAATGTCAAATCCTAATACATTTTTTTACGCGAACGTTAACGTACGTTTTAATTGGCAACTCGTGGTAGACGTATACATGTACAGGAGTGCCTACATCAGACAGATACTTTTGTTTAATAAAATTTCCGAAAAATGGGATGTGGAATTGTATTTTTTATTATAGCATATATTTCTTAATATTGTCCGTCAAGATGACCTCACTCCACCTGACGGATAGCGTTCGTGAGGTCCAAATATGAGGCTGACTAGCACTACTGTGCTTACTTACTGTGCAGTAATGCAGAAGAATCACTGAGCTGGCCAGCCTCATCTTGTAGGCCTGCAAAAATGCCTTTACACGACCCGCCTTAAGGACTATGAGAGGAAGGAAACACATGTGCTGGAAGAGCGTTCCACGTCTGGATTGTACGACGAAGGAACGAGTTGCTGAACCTTTTAGTTTAGGCCAACAAATGCTGAATTGTGTGTGGGTGACGCCGTAGTCCTCTACCACGCGTCAGCACGCGTGGTACAGGTGATAATGTTTAGAGTATAATAATAAAAAAAAAATTGAAGGCTTCGTGGGTTTTCTGTGATTTGGTAAAATAAATTTGGCAATACTTTTCAACTTAAATTTCATTCATAAAATTTAGGACCAAAATAACTTGCCACCCTTGTTTTTTTTGCTTTTGCGACAAAACTTAAAAAATGGTGGTGGTCCACTTTCGCATGCATTTTTTTTTTCAGCTTATATGCATTTTTTTCAATTTCTCTTTCATTACGTCTTGATGTCACTATCTTTTTCATCATCTATGCACAGTCATAAAATGTCCACCTACCGTTTGTAGTAGGAGACCGTTTCTACCGAAATTCTGCTCCCTTCATTAGGTCCTTGGTTTGGCGTCCCATGTTTTGTTTGCCTTCAAAAGCCATGTTTTAACTATTTTTCTAATACATCTCTTTACGTCTGTCATATTTTGTCTCAAAAGAGTCTAAATTAATCCAGTTTTAATGAAATAGAATCCAATTCTTCTAATGACACCTCATGAGCAACATGGCCGTCTACACTTATTCGACGCTGGAACAAAATTGTTTTTAGCATTATCATTCCAATCACATAACGAGGTTGTTTGTTCCTGAAAGCGAGCAAAGTGGACAAGTACTCGTACAGCCGACATAACGAAGGCGGCTACCGTTGTACGGGAACACAGACTACGTCGCGCGGAACGTACCATATACGTACATGTAGAGCAGTTTATCTAAACTTTTTGGTTAGAAGCAAAAATGAGGTCTTCTTGTATGCAAATTGGTTGATGTTTAGGTGTATTATAAAATATTTAAAACGTTGGTTTGGTTGAAATCCAGTTAGAAAGACAAGTAGTGTTTATATTTTTGCTGGATATAATTTGACGTGTCATAAGTACTTTTCGTAAGTGTATAATATAAATAAATATATTTTTCTTTTCTTTTTTCTTCTTTATTTTGTAAGATTGACATTATAAGTAAGTGAAGATCATACCCGCCTATAGAACCGACGATCGTGCTTCCGATTCCCACCCATGACTAAAACCTTACCTCAAGATCAACATTAGTGTTTTCTGTGTCTGGGTGCGAAACTCATTATAGTTTATCAGTTTCTGAGATTCATGGAACAAGCTTGGCTTAGTTTTTGCCTTAGTTTAAGATGTAGGAGCGTCGTGGTCTAGTGGTTCAGCACCCGAACTCAGATCTTGGATCGTGTGGTCCCGAGTTCATAGCTGGCCAGAACCAAAGTCTTTGTGTTCATTTTTAAATATCCGACTTACTCTCCGGTGATGGGATTGGGTTCTAATACCATTGGTAAAAAGTGAACTTCTGAGTGTTTCGTTCACCATGACGACACAGTCACTTGCAGAGGCAAGACGTTTGGTACGTGAAGGTATGTGATGTGTGTTTAAGATGTGATTAATATTTATTTATTAACACCCAGCGCGTAGCACCTACGGCATAATATAAACCTTATTTCTATGATCTTACGTAAGTACCATAAACTAAATCCAAAGTGCTTTGTGCAGCTGTGGGTGACTGCACGTGTTCAAAGGCTTGATTCAGAACTGATTAACACTTAATTAAACTTTTAATCAGATTATTTGGTATTTGGTTTGGCAGAAACTGGATGCGCCAAGCTGAGGATAGGGCGCGATGGCGCGCAATAGTGGAGGTCTCTGTCCAGCAGTGGACTATGATAGGCTGATGATGATGATTTTGATGATGATGATATGGTTATTTAATGCAATCTGAGATTTATTTCAGATAACTAACTTAATTAGAAATTTATGTTGTATTTAAACTTTATTTATTTTAATTGAACATAATATTTAACATAATCTAACTTTAAAATTCGATCACAACGCAAGAGAGCCACTGTGTTTTTTATCGGATATTTTAAATTCGCTTTTCCACCAAAGACGTGCTATGCATCCACAGCAACGTATTGCTCTGGATGCGTTTGATATCTACTAAGCTATGTTTTAAATATGATATAATAATAATTATGGCATGACACATGGATGCGTGCTGTGCGTGCCTTCCCTACTGACGTACATCGCATAGCTCGAGCTGCGCATCTTCCTGGCACAGCTACCTTGCGGCAAAACCAGGTTCTGGATATAGAGCTTAAACAATGCTAAAAGGCTTAAAATATGGTAGGTAAATGGTGTATTTTACATGAAAATGTATGAATGAAATTTTTTATTTGTCTTTCTTTATATTCAACAAAAGAAATTTCAAGTCGAGAAATAAGGCCCCTTTGAATTAATGAAATATTTGTGTACATTACGCGCATCTTCGTAGCACATCTTACTATAATATAGCATCAGTGGAAACGCTCTCATAGCTGCTTATTACATTTTTGGAGGAGAAGCAGCTAATAATCGCCTAGATAACTAACACTGATGTAGTATTCAGCCCTAGCTTTTGATCGACCCAGCAAGCCACATCATCGTTTTCGTTCGCGCAGAGACCAAAAATATGATGGTTATTAGTAACATGCGTTTATACCTACCTATATGAATCGTTCTTCAAACATAGGGAACAATTTTATTATAGTCATTACCATGCATTCTGGGTGATTTTTATACCGCAGGAAAATGATAGGACCTACTCAGTAGGTTTTAAAAAAACTATTTCTAGTGAAAAACTACATTCTTATTATTTAACGTCTCTTTTTACGTTTTTTTTCTTTTTCTTTTTATTTGTAAATTTGGAGATTATCTTTTTTATTATTATTTCATGTTTCCTCAATGTACATTATGTACGGCGTATGTTGATGTTTAGTTGTTTTTTATGTTTAAGTATCTGTGTTTAAAGACAAGTAAAATAATATTTGATTTTTTATAAAATAATCCATTATTTGTAAAGATATTTTATAAATATTATAATAGTGATATATATAAAAAATAAATTGAAATTTTCCTAGGCCTTTCTACGCAACGTCTACTCTACGTTTTTGGCGTCCGCTCACTTGGCCGCTCTCCAGTGTCTTGATTTAAATGTAACTTAGTATTTATCGAGACCACTAGAACACAATTTAGTTTGACCTCTTTGCTAAAATGCTCTAACTTTGCTACTCTCATTTGTAAATATAAAGAAGATGCGTCCATTAATGATGTATGTATTTTGTATTCAAAAATTCTACTGCTAAGTCTCCAGTATTACAATCAAGTTATCGCCTTACTTATCATGAAAGTTTAAGTGCTTTATGAGAAATATTTTTTAGTTGGACATAGCTGTTTCAAAAAGAGCTATGTCTACAGTGTGCATTGTTTTAATGTAATACTTGGCATTAAGTTCCTGTAAAATGTAAAATAAAGAATATTATTTATCTATGTAGGTTGTTTTTATTATTTATCAAAAAAACAGTTATCACACAAATCCACATAGTGATGGTTTCTATAAACCACTAAGGTTAACACTTGAGAAACATCGCATTCATCCTTAGGTAGTAATGCTCCTTTGCTAAATTGGGATAGACCAGTGCGTAAACTAGGTTTTCTGTTCCTCTGCCATAAAATTGAGTCAATCAGCACGGAAAAAATCCTGTTTACGCCGAAAACGCCTACTGTTTTTAAATGGACGCTCTAACAAGAAATCGTACTCGTAAATGTGAAAGTAACTCTGTCGGTTTGTTAAGTTAAACCTATTTCGATAAATTTTGGTATTACATTAGGAAAGGTCACGACAAGGTTGTAGCGAAATGAAACCCTACAATAATAATATTTTAAGCGGACAGACATGAATAAAATAAATAAATAAATATCTGGGACAATTAACACAAGATCATCTGACCCCAAACTAAGCAAAGCTTGTACTAGGGGGTCAGAGACTGATGAACATACTTAATTCATACTTAAATAATAGGTTGGGAAAAAAGTTTCTTCGCATTTTTTAAGAAAATTCAAAACATTTTTTAATATAGATTATTTACATTTAACTAAAGTATGTCGGTGCCATTTTGTTCGATTACTTTTTGCCATCTTGTAGTAGGGACGTGATCCCATTGCTATAGGAACGTTGAGGCTTCTGATCAAAATACCGCGACAATTGGTTTTGGCAGTCCTCTCGTGATGTTAACCTGACACTGCCTGAAGAATTCTGAAGGGACCGAAACAGGTGGAAATCTGAAGGTGCAAGGTCAGAACTATATGGCGGATGCATTAACACCTCCCAGCCAAACTCTCTTAATTTTTACTGAATGGCTAAAGATGTGTGAGGTTATCATGATGAAAAACCACACCCTTTCTGATGATTAATTCCGGCCGCTTTCTCTCAACTGCTTGCTTTAACGTCATCAGTTTTTTTTTACTTATTTAAGGGGGTTTTTTTCTTTTTAGAAAACATCACCCTCATAGTAACCTAGTTCACAATTTAAACTTACAATAATTTCCACGGTTCATCCCTTTAATTACAAATGTATACAAGGACTTTGCTATTTCAGATGTTGGGGAGGATAACACACTAATGAAATAGCCTAGGTTACAGTTATCAAAATCATACTGAGTTATAAAGACCCCTCATTCTCTTTCGTTTCGGACACACTCCAGAAGAATGTGGTATGTATCCTCAATAACATGACATTCTGTACAGTTGGGTGATTCTACCTAACCCATAAGGTAAGCAAAGCTATTCAATGGGGTGTGTCCGGAACGCAGTCTAAGCGCGGTGAAGATGTCGTACCTGCTCATACCAGCACCATCCACCCAGGTGGAGCTCGGTGGCTCTGCCTGCATGGTTCTGTACCAAATGTCTTTACTAAGTGCACGCTCATCAAAATATTCGTGCCATAATTTAACGCATCTTTTACTGCTAGATACAGAAGATCAGAAAACTAAGGTAAACAATTGTATGATATCCCATCGAATGTGGCCTCTTTTGCTAATCGGTCTAGACATTCATTACCGACGAGTCCAATATGAGCAGGTACCCACTGTAATATTATATTTTTGCTATTGTTTTTCAACTCCTGAATGCACTGTATTATTGAGCAGGCTATCGCTGTTCCTCGATTAGTCTAGGTACATCGAGTCAAGTGTTGTAAAGCGCTTTTTGAGTCAGTGAGGATGACAAAATCATCATAGCTGATATTTCAATTCGGCGTACATAATAGAAACCTTATTGTTGATTTTAAATTTCATTTTATCTCTTGTCTGGCTATCAAAGAACGCAGCACCAATTTCCTGAGCTTCTACCGACCAATCAGTAAATATTTAAAAAAGTTTTTGTATTTGTCATCAAACCTCATCAGCTGTTCGCAGCAGAGTTTAGAATCGATGATCATGCCTAGTGGTAACAGCTCATAATGAATAATGCCCTTCCAATCCCGCCACACACACAGCATCACCTTGTTGCGAGTTAACCCGGGTTTCGCCACAGTCTGTGAAGCCTGACCGGCCTTTGACCACGACCTTTTTCGCACGTTTTTGTCGTACGTGATCCACTTTTTATTACCAGTTATCAGCTTCTCAAAAATGGTTCGGTTTCATTACGTCGGAATAAAGAATCACGAATGAGTACATGGTTCATTAGGTTTCTTTCAGTGAGCTCGTGAGGTATCCAAATTTAGAGCTTTTTTGTGTACCCAGTTTTTTTCAAATGCGCCAAAACTGTTTTGTGGTCAATTCCCAGTTCTTCAGCTACGTCGTAACTACTGATATGCCGATCTTGCTTTACTTTTTCAAAAATAGCATCCATTCTATAGGCGACGTGCATCTTTGACATCAAAATTTCCGGACTGAAAACGCTACACCAAATTTGTGCTACTCTCACAGACACTGCACTAGGTCCATAAACATCGCAATTTTTTTTTCGCGGCTTGCGTTGCATTTTTACCTTTTTAGTAGTAAAATTTTAAAATGTATCGAATTTCTTCATTAGATTCACTCATCTTGACAGTAAGAAAAAAATGAAAATCACACATTTTCCTAATTTTAATTTGGAATTATCTTCTTTAAAATTTAAACTTTTAATGATACCAAAACCAGCTAGATACAAATAGTATAGCCAAAGAGATTATATTACAAGTTCATACATACTATACGCGAAAAGACTTTTTCCCCAAACTTATAGATAATAACACCCAGACATACAACAAACACAAATGTTCGTCACATAAATGTTTGTCATGGGTGGGGATCGAACCCACTACCTCCGGTGCGAAAGGTAACCTGCCATTGCACCAACAGGCCAGTCAAATGGAATGAAATGAGTGAGTATAGTATTTGTATAACTTAAAATATTAAAGTGACTTACAACCAAGTCTCTTCTTAGTTTTTATCATAACATTTTGCAGTAAAAGAACCATAATAATGTATAAAATAAATGAGATTGTTACACAGCCCGATCGCCGCGTGATTCCATTAACTTCACCGAGCATCAATAGCGTTTGGCTGTTAAACTTTATTGCCCCTTAAATTATTTTAACACCATTATATTGAAACACTAACAAATTTCTCATAGATCTAAATTGAAATAGATGACGCAAGTACAGCACATCTTTTGACGCTGTTTCATTTAAGGTGACGCACTGGAAACATTGGTATTCAGGGATCTCAAATTTTCTCAGCGATTACAATACCGATTGAAATAATTTATCAGTAAGATTCATGAGTAAATTTTAATGTACTTATTTGCTTATTTCCTAAAATGACGACATAATTTTCCTAACAAAAAAAACGAATATCGAAAACACCTCTTCTGAAACATAGATTTTTATTTTACAGTCAAAGGACCACATGAAGTCTCTAAATTATCCATCTACCGGGTTATTATCAAAATATTTACTTTGATACCGTATATTAGTCTAAAGACCCTCGATGTATTAGCCTATGTGACTTCTTTTAATTGCTATCAGTATTTTGCTAAAAATATGTACTGTTTAGTTTGGTCCTTACTAACCCGTAAAAATACAGGTGTTTTCAGGTAGCCAATCCCGGCAATTTCTTGTTCAGTAATGCTTCACCTTTAACTGTTACGGCGACAGATGGCTAAAATAAGTAGATTTACACTAATCATTCCTCTTTCTATCTACAAAATTACTTGGGAAATGGCGGAATTCTAAAACGCTATCGTGACAAGCGTCAAAAATGTGGCACGCTTGGTTTTCATAGTAATTAGTACCTACTTATTAGACTTTGTAGATTCGCATCATGTTTTTTACGATGAATGGACTATTATAGTAGTCTTTTATTATTATATACTCCTTTGACATGTCATAAGTGCTTTATAAAAGCTTAAATCAATTAATGTTTTTTTTTTTTTACTTTTTCTTTACTTTTACATACGAGCGACTTTTATTATCTATTTTATTTAACTCTTTGAAATTTCTTTATAACGAACGCCGATCGAGTGTAGGTTGGAGAACTTTTCTCGTAATAATGAATCGTTCAAATATTTTGCAAGCTTAGGGTTGCTCTTAGTAAACTTTTATCTTTTGCTCGTAAGCCTTGAATCAATTTTAGCGCCTCGAAAAATATATTATGATAGCAATCTTTGTTTTTCGGGTTTCGTTAAAAATCGCGGCTATCAGTCACGTCCTTTAGCATCGTGTAAGTCGAGAAGGCAGTGAAAAATAACAACATGGCGAATGCGTGCTGGTTTTTAATATTACTCAAGCAAACAAACAAATTCAGACAATGAGAGTTACAAACAGAATTGTGGCTAACCGAACTCATTTTCATTCCATAAAGATTTTAACTGTCAAATTCACAATTCATCTTTTCTTTGTTTCACATCAGTCTGTCATCTCACAACTTACTCTTCGTCACACAACGTTTTATTTAAAATAAAACTATTTATCTAAACATTTAACGCGTTTTCCTCCACCATTCCCGACGTAGGTCCGCAATAACAATAATTTATCAATAAAATTAAATGGAAAACAACCCAACCATAAAATAAACACATACATCACATGGATATGGGCAGAAAATTGCACACAATATACATCACATACACCCACGCATGGACACATAGAACCATTTTTATTCCTTATGATCGAGACTTCATGAACTGTCTTTTTTATTTGATGGTCCATCAATGTGCGTAAAGGTGGTCCAGGAGCAAATACCTGTAATGGAACATTACAGAGTCGAGCATTACATCAGTAACGGAAAAGAACCGAGGAATACAGTAATTTTACAGTATTTACAGAATCGAGCATTACGTTGGTTGGGGAAAAGCACCTAATAATGTCTGAAGTAATGCTCAAAATCGAATCTGAAATGAACATCACAAGCGAATTCTCCAAGTGAGGGAGCTCCTTATGAGAACTAAAGTCGTCGTTTCAAACTTTGTAATCGTAGTATTTAGGTAAAAGAAGAGCCTGGAAAAACCTATCACCAGAAAAATAATATACCGTACGAGAAACCAATAAAACACATGAATTCAATATCGGAATATTGCGTAGATGGATTAAGACGATAGCTTTGCGGGATTAGTCTCACTTTTTCCGACAAAGGACAAAGCGAAGCGTTGGGCCTTTATACTGCAAACACTTCAGTTAATGAAATAATAAATCTGTTTCCTAGTATTGACTTTAGCTGCGGAAAATGTCTAATAAATTAACTTTGGGCCTCTGTATAACTGTATTGTTTGCTTCGCTTAAACAATAATTAAAACCTCGTAGCTAGTAAATGTCGTTGGACTCGGCATCGTAAGACTATTTGATAAATAGAAGAGGCTGACCCATTTTTTAAGAACATTAAATTTGAGTATTGATGAGTAAATTAAATGAATTTCTTTTAAAAAATGTTATAGTGAAATTCAAATTCATTTACTTACATTTGAGACTAAATTGAAAAAAATAATAATCATGTATTTATGTAAGTTCCATAATTTTCTTCTACGTAAAAAACAGGAAATATATTAAAAAAAATAATGTTTATGTCTGCATTTGAAACCTTTTTAAATGTGTCGTGAATGTCGTGAAGCTAGCTAGGTCTTCCTGGCAAATTGTCCACCTGTGCCTTACACTCCTTTTGTCTATGTTCACAAGACAAATATTTGTTCAAAGGTCACTGATGACTACCTTTACTTTCTCAATATTACAATTACAACACAAATGTAATATACTAACCTGTACCAACCATTAAAGGTTTTTTCACAAACAAGGAGCACTAAATCAAACAGAGTAACAGCCTGTAAAATCTATTCTGAACAATACCAACCATACACATACAACGAGTAGAATGGATTTCAAAACAATAGAATACATGTGCGTGCAGACATAGGTATCAAAACCGTTAGAATCATTTCTCAGACAAGTTCAGAAACAAGGAATAGACGGCAGCAGAATAATTGTATACATGGTGCACACTAAAAGTTTTGCACTTCTAGTTAATCGGAACTATTTGAATTTTGAATGTTATATTTTTTTAAACGTTGCAACCTTCTTAGTTATAAAAAAAAACAATTGGCGGTTTTTTTATCACACATCAAAGTTCTACGTACGCAACGAAAATAGAATTAAGTCGAAAAGATTTTAGAGCGATGATTTTTTATGATTTGAAAAGTTCTCTCTCTCCGCAAGACTGTGCCGCTCGTCTTGCGCTCGTCGAAAATGATTTTGGGAGAGAAGTACCTTGTTTGAGCACCGTGAGGCGATGGTTTGCTGAATTTGAGATAGGTCGAGTTTCTTTACATGACGAATTTCGTGAATGGCGGCCTTCAACTACCGTCAGCGAAAATAATGTGGCTACTGATAAGCGGCTAATTGAAGAAAACTCGCGGATTACCTATGAGACAACTCGAGGACTATTGAGGATTGGTATGAGCCAAATTCAGAAAATTTTACACGAAGAATTGAAGGTTCGGAAACTTTATTGTCGTTGGATCCCTCATGAACTAACAGCGGAGCAGAAGCGGGCTCGCGTGGAATGGTGCTCACAGATGCTACTGAAGTACGACCACGGACATTCTAATGCTGTTTGTGACATTGTCACAGGAGACGAAACGTGGATTTATTGTTTTGAACCCGAAAATAAACAGCAATCTTGTGAATGGGTGTTTGAAAATGAGAACAGGCCAACAAAAGTGAGGCAGGCGAGAAACTTTAGTGATCATAAAAAATGATCGCGTTTTTTTCTCAGCTACGGGTCCCATCTGTACAATTCCACTTGAAGATCAAAAGAGTGTTAATGCCGAGTGGTATTCTACCATTTGTTTACCCAGGGTGTTAGAAAAAGTTCGCGAAAGACGACCCAAAAGCCGCGTTCTCCTACATCATGACAACGCTTCTTCACACACGGCCAACAAAACAAAGTCATTTTTAGCTTCCGAAAAAGTACAACTCGTCACCAATCCTGCCCCGACCTAGCACCCTGTGATTTCTGTATTTTCCCCAAAATCAAAGATTTGATGAGAGGTTTCACTTTTACCAACTCCGAAGAGGCAGTAGCGTTCAATCAGCACGTAGAAAACATGCCTTCAGATCTGTGGTCCTCCTGTTTTAAAAAATGGTTCAATCGCATGAAAAAATGTTTAAAATGTAAAGGAGATTATTTTGAAAAGCTTACAATATTTTGGTTATAACTGTGTATGCTGGATTTGCTGTTAGATAAGCTTAGTCATTTTGGATTCACTCCTAAACTGCTGAACTTTTTTCTGATTACCTTCGCGACCGAAAGCAATTTGTTAGGCATGGATGCTACGAATCTGATCAGTACCACACTCGTTCAGGTGTAAGCCAGGGCGCTATCCTGGGCCCACTTTTGTTTGTGCTCATGATTAACGACCTCGAGTTGGTTCTTTCCCATTCCTCCTGTTTTCTTTATGCCGACGATTTAAAGATAATACTGGATATAGGAAAACAGTCTGATCATGAGAAGTTGCAGGAGGATATTGAGTCCGGATATAAATGGTCCTTGACAAATAAATTGGTTTTTAATTATGATAAGTGCTGTGTGATGACTTTTTCCCGGTCCGAAGACCTAATGTACTTCGAATATAAGTTAGGTCCCGAGGTTATTACCAGAGTGCATGAGGTAAAGGATCTCGGAGTTCTGTTCGACCCCAAGCTGACTTTCCATGAACACGTGAAGAGGATAGCTGCCGATAGCTTCAAGCGGTTGGGTTTTGTTATTCGTAACGGCAGGGAATTTCAGAATGTTGGCGCCATTAAACTACTTCACATGGCATTGGTTAGGAGTCGATTGGAGGCAAGTTCAACAGTCTGGAACCCTCATGAATCTTCATACACTTTGATCATTGAAAAGGTTCAAAAGGCATTCTTAAGATTTTTGTACAAAAAATTCATTCCTATATCCGACTAGTTTCTTGTTGGGTACACTGGGTTTTAACTCTTTGCAAGTGCGACGTAACTTTAATTTAATTGTTTTTATCTGTCGATGCCCACGTGGTGAATCTGACTGCCCCAGTTTGTAACACGTTTATGTAGATTTTTTTTGCCCAACAATTATACGCGTAATCGGCGGCACAATCTGCTGGCAACTAGAACTCAGGCTTGCCGTTTCCCGCCGTTTGTGCGTGGGCTTACTGACTTGAACATGCTTCTGGCATCAGCATCGTGCGACTTATTTGCTGACAAACCCTGCGATATTGTTAAAGTTTGCTTAACGTTTTGTGAGCGTAATAATAAATTATAAATATGTGTATGTATCTAAACTAAATTGTACAATGCTTTGGTGTTTATTTACTGTTATGTTGTGCGATTTTTTTTTCATAAATAAATAAATAAAATAACATGTTGTTTTTTTAAGTTACGAAAAACTTAGTGTGACCTTCGTACACTTTAACAGCTGTTGATATCACCTTAAATTGATGCCACAAAGTTAATTTAACATTCCGGTCTGTAAAAGAATGAACCAGTATGGATAAGTTTGAATGTGTCATTCGCGAAATAGAGCCTACGGAGGCTGTCAATGAACCAGGAAATAAACAGAATTGTCTGTTGAGCCTGCATGGTTAATCCGATATTGAGCTGCTCCCAATTTTATTAATGCATGAGTGCTTTGGACGGAGTGCAGCCAACGGCAATAGGGAAGCGTCCTGTTAATCCGTCATGAAATTGCTTCATTTGAGAATAGTAGATTATTTCTACGACAAACAAATTATACTAGGCTACTTGAACATATACTCGTACAATCAAACTTTAGCGAGGGTAACTACTAGCCTAAGGGTGGGTAACATAGCTTGAAAGAAACTTTTTGAGCCTCATAACAAGATGTATGTACGTATCAAAGTATTAGAAGACTAATTTCTAAAACCGTAAAACATATCCTAATTTAAGAATGTGAGGATGTATATATGGAGTATGTTTGTAACTCTTTCACGCAAAAACTACTGAACGGCTTTAAATGAAATTTTATAGTAATACAGCTTATACTTACACCAGAATAACATAAAGGCCAAAATTTATAAAGATTTTATGTCATTTGGTCATAGTTAATATACATATAACAATCAGATCACGCGGGCGAAGCCGCAGGCAGAAAGTTAGTGATTAGATAAATACTTTTGTTTTTTCAGTAAAATTAAATTTTCAGTTCTTTTAAAGTGATTGTGAAAGTTTCGGGGTAATGCTAAGAACTGACGGCGCGGTTTTCTGCCGCGCCCGCCGGTGGTTCAGCGGAAAACCGAAAACCGCGCCGTCAGGTCTTAGCATTACACCGAAACTTGTTCGGCGGCGGCGGTGGTTCGGCGGTTTTTTACCCAATGTCACGAGGTCGAAGTTTTGCACGGTGCGTTGCGATTTTCGCATGCAAAGACAACCGCCGGTCGACCGCCGAGCGCGCGGCAGCAATTTTTTCATACATTTCTGCATTCTTTATAAGCTGCGAGCCCGCAACCGCGGCGGACGCGGCAGAAAACCGCGCCGACATTTCTTAGCCTGAAATCGCCCCTGTAGGTAAAGCCGCGAGCAAAGTAGTCATCGATCCTTGCAAAGTATAGTTTTTGCAGAGGCGGTGGAGTGAAAATACTTCTAAATATGATTTTATACGAAGCTGATAATATGCTATCAAGAAAAATACAGTAGATAAGATTGATGTGGTTAATTACAAAAGTTAGCGAATAGTTTGAGAAATTTACTCTTTTCATGACCAAAATACCGAATTACCAACCAGGCGTTGAAATCGTTTCTGTGGAAAATTTATCCTTTAAATACTTAGGTCTTCTACGTTATACATTTATATAAGATAGGATAAGATAAATATACTTTATTGTACAACAAATCATACATAAGCATTACATAATCTTAGATTGTACAATGTAGGCGGTCTTATCGCTAGGAAGCGATCTCTTCCAGACAACCTGCAGGTAGAGGAAATGACAAGATTAAAAAGAGAAAATAGGCCTCACCTATTTGTAGTTGAGTAAACCTGTTTTAGTGTGAGATAGTGAGATAATTATATATTTTATACATGAAGTTATTTTATGCATTCATGAATGCAATTACATATAGGTAGTACTTATAAACGTAGTAAATATCTGTAAACATACACAAAATTATAAAGAAACGGTAAAAAAGACTTATTCATATATAGGTTCTCTAATTCAGAAATATATTACAAAAGGCTAAAATAGGGCATCACCCAACCCAGGCTCTCTTCTAATACATCTGAAGCAGTACTGTAATTGGGACATTTAAGTTAGAAAATACCGACATTTGAGTTTTAAGAAAGAAGTCTATATACGCGCGACACTGCAGCCGCTCACTTTATTCGAAAATCGATTTTCCTTCCCCGTTTGTAAAGTTCACTTTCAAGTAAGACATCTCGTTAAGAATGTCTGCAACTCACAATATTCACCGACCAAAACCTCCATAGTAGCGGAGTTGTTGTTTTGACTGCTTTAATGTGTTTACTGTGACTCAGGTGGGAATTGAACATACATCTTTCCATCCGGCCAGGTGCTTTCACAATTTGTCCGCAGAGTCCTTGTTATAACTCCGTGAATTTGTCCAGCTATATTGGTGCTATTTTGCCGTACAGACAGCGTTCACCTTCACCAAGTTGTGATAGAGCACCTTTTTTTCACCTGTTCTCCGCGGTCTAATATACACTTTTTGGCTAAGGCGTCTTTGTAGCACAGTCTGACAATTTTTTGTTTGTGTTTCAAACCTGATTCCAACCACACACGGTTTAAGATATGATTGTAATTGTTCTGCTACTCACAAACACAAAGTTAAAACGATTCCCACGATAAAATCAGCAAGAAAAATAAAACCGCTTGCGCAAATTTGAAAATATTTACTCACTTAAATTTTTGCGTTTAAATGTACATAATAAAAGTGAAAAATCTCACAAAAGGTAACCGAAAAATAATTCCTGTAGACTTTAACCACGGTTTCAATACGTCTACTCGCCAACACTAAAAGACTCTTTGAATAACGAAGGGGTTCTTTTATGCAAACAGAGGGTATGAAAGGAAAGGCATTTTTAAAATGATGGGACGGTATCTTGAATATGCAGGCCAGCGCATCATTCAACATCATTAGACTTCGAATAAGAGCAAGTTGAATACAGCCTTTAAAAACCTTTTAGTCTGTAACGTACTTCTGCCTGTGAAAGGACAGGTGACTTAGGTATAATTGGATTTATTTAAAACTACGTCTTAAATGTTTAAAAAGCCATACCATTATTATTCAAGATTGTGAAATATTAGGTAAATAAAAATAAAACTTTTGCAGTATGGATTCGTTCATGAAGCGTTCAATGTAAAACTTTACTTAGTTTTTTGAAATAATTGTATATATTGTAGTAAGCACATAGCTGACATCCTTGACCAATCAAAGAAAGGAAATAGTGATTCAAAAATAAACCCGTTTACGGACTAAACAAATGATCATCTCTAAAGAGTTACGTTAAAACAATAAAGGTTAAACAAAACGATCGAGGTTAATGACAAACGTACCGTGCTCCGTTAGAAGCTATCCGCTTCATTTATTTAACACATCCCCATTCAAACTAATGAACACAGATAGAAGAAGCTTCAAATAAAGTAGCGAGCAATAAAATCAAGCGGTCCTCTTCGGATATCTGACACGGAACTAATTCCTACTATATTTTAATCCGGCGAAACACAAAGGAGCCCAATTTGCATAAACCTCGTAGTTTGTTCCATGCGAGAACTATATCCGCTTCACTGTGGACTATTTTGTACTCAATTTATCTGTTTGCGCGACAAGAGCGATGGTAAACAGAAAACTCGTATGGTCGAAAATATTCATTGTAATGACGGGATTTTTAAAGCACTCTTTGCTGAGACCAAATATTTAGACAGGCTTTCATTGTAAACGATATTACCATCAAATTGATAGTTTTTGGATTTAAACTATATTTCGCAGGCGTGATCAATTAGGGTTTGTCAATTAGAGTTTGTAGTGGAATTCACAAAATGTTTCAAACACGTCGTGTCAGGGATCAGTTGGTAGACTGGACATGCGCAATAAAACTATGATATTCGTCAACCAAAGAACTGTGCTCATGGCAGTTAAGACCTCATCACCATCATTTTAAGCTGCTGAACATTCTTTATTTGTGCAATAAATTTTAACTCATCTTATTACACATTTTTAGAGAGCCTGCAGGCGGATGGCGAGGCAGTTTGCGACCGGAATATTTTAGCCTCTACCAGGTTGTTCGTCCACCGGGCGTTTGTTTTCAAAATATCTTTAATCCAGAACTATTCTGCCCTACTAAATTATACAAATACAAAAATTTGGACCAAAGGCTATTCAGATAAACATTTTTACTAACTATGAGAGATTAGAATACTTGCAGCACTTAGAAATTTCTTGCGTGTGAATATTCTTACCGCAAGGAATTCCGAAGCGTTACTGAATATTCATAATGTTGCTCAGCAAACTTGGAGAAACTTGGCATGCGCGGATTTTTTATTTTATACACAGCCCACTGTTGGATAGAATAACTATTTCTAAAATGCATAAGCTTAAAGTTCCGGCTCGGAAAGTTAGGTTTCTTTCAATCAAATGGATGTTCTTCATACATAAATTATGGGCGTGGAACTTTTCTCATTTTGTGAAATTTTTCGTGTTTCAAATAACGTGAGATTAGAGCCGAAAACGTGCAAGCATGTGGGTGTGATCGAATACAAACGAAGCTTTTGCGAAATATTTTTCGATACGGACTGCAATACGGGCGCAGCCAGCGCGCATCGATAATTGGAAATCGCATACAACGTGTTCGTCTCCGATATTATTTCCATTCCGTCTTGAAATTGTTTCAACGGTTCCTTTTTAAATATTATCTGCGATGCAAGAATTCCACCATATTGTATTTCGACGGGCACATTTTCGATTTTAAAAAGCAAAAGCATTATTTTGTCCTTCACCGACGTTAGGTAAATAAATAATAAATAAATATCTGGGACAATTCACACCAAGATCATCTGACCCCAAACTAAGCAGAGCTTGTAATATGGGCGTCAGAGACTGATAAACATACTTAAATATTTCTAAATACATACTTAAATAGATAATAACACCCAGACACACAACAAATATAAATGTTCGTCACACAAATATTTGTCATGGGTGGGGATCGAACCCACGACCTCCGGCGCTAAATAATAATAATAATAATAACCAAGCCTTTGCTGGGACGGGTATTAGGCCCGAACAGTATATGGCTTGTGTCACGGAACGCATTGACTTTCTGAAGCAGAAGGTCTATGCGTGGGCAAACCGTATCCGTCGCTACAGAGAACGTGTGGACAGATATGTACAAAATCGCCTTTTCCAAAGTGACCAAAGGAAGGTGTACCGAAACTGGGAAGATACTAACCAACGTGTGAACGACAGTCAGCGGCCGGATGCAAGTGTCATGATTGACTTCTGGCGCAGCATCTGGTCGATGCCTGTCGAGCACACGGAGGGTGACTGGATGCGTACTGTCGAGCATGAATGCGAATCCATCGGAACCATGGAGTCAGTAACTATTGACTCCGAAGACGTTAGTTGTGCAATTCAGACGGCTCAGAACTGGAAAAGTCCTGGCCCGGATGGATTACACAACTTCTGGATCAAGTGGTTTCGATGTTCGCATCCATGCTTGGCAGTGCAGTTCCAGGAATCCCTTGAGGTTGGTTCCCTTCCTAGTTTCCTTACTAAAGGTGTCACTTTCCTTTTACACAAATCTGGTAGTACCTCGGAAGCAAAAAACTATAGACCCATCACGTGCTTACCTACCATCTACAAGCTCCTTACATCCATTCTAGCAAAAAAAATTAACACGCATGTCGTTGCGAACAATGTTTTGGCTCCGGCTCAGAATGGATGTAGGGTTGGGTCCCGAGGTACTAAAGAACTCCTCCTCATAGACACGACCATTTTCCAGCAAGTCCGGCGAGGCAGGAAAGCTCTCTCAACTGCTTGGATTGACTATAAGAAGGCCTATGATTCGGTGCCCCATTCGTGGCTGAGAAGGATCTTGGAGCTGTATAAAATTGATGCAACTCTGAGATCTTTTTTAAGCACATGCATGGGGCAGTGGATCACAGTCCTTTGTCAACCAGGTGGTGGGGATGACTCGCCTGCTCCGCAGGACTTGATAAGGATAGAGCGAGGTATTTTCCAGGGCGATAGTTTGAGTCCTTTGTGGTTTTGTTTGGCTCTGAATCCTCTTAGTACCTTACTAAAGGATTCGGAGCTAGGCTATCGGCTTCGCAGAGGGGGTGAGTTCATCTCTCATTTGTTGTACATGGATGACCTGAAGCTGTTTGCACCAAAACCCCAGGTCTTGATGGAACTGTTAAAAATCACTGAGATTTTTAGCAATGCCATCAAGATGGAGTTCGGTGTAGACAAGTGTGCGGTCATGCATGTACAAGAAGGGAGGGTTGTAGAATCACCGAATTTACAGCTCTCTGAGACGATGACACTCAGATCCCTCTCTGAAGCCGAAACCTACAAATATCTTGGTATGTCAGAGTCATTGGGTGTATCAGTAGGAGACGTCAAGCAATCGGTGAAGGAGCGCTTCTTTAGTCGCCTTACAAAGGTACTCAAGAGTTCTTTGTCAGGTGGCAACAAGGTGCGCGCCTTCAACGGTTGGGTGATGCCTTTACTGATATACTCCTTTGGCATACTAAGATGGACTCAAACCGAGCTGGACGCTCTGGATGTAAGGGTCCGAAAATTGCTCACAACATATCGTATGTTACACCCACGCTCGTCTGTCATGAGACTGTACATCCCGCGGAAGGTGGGGGGTCGTGGTTTTTTAAATGCCAAGAACCTTCATAACCGCGAGGTGTGCAGTCTTAGGAGGTTTTTCCTCAGCAACGAATGTGGGATACATCGCGATGTTGTGGTAGTTGATAAGGGCTTCACGCCGCTCTCCTTGGCAAACGAGAACTGGCGTCAACTACCGGTGCTCACCACCGATGACCGCAAGGAAATATGGAAGAGCAAGGAGCTGCATGGGAGGTTCTATCGGGCCTTAACAGGACCTGATGTTGACCTCTCCGCATCGGTGAACTGGCTACGTTTCGGGGACCTCTTTGGGGAAACCGAAGGTTTTGTCTGTGCAATTGCTGATGAAGTTATCAAGGTGAATAACTACTGGAAATACATCATGAAGGACGGTACGGTCGACATTTGTCGGGCATGCCGCCGTCCTGGCGAGTCTATTCGCCATGTTATTTCCGGTTGTTCTCACCTTGCTAACGGAGAGTACTTGCATAGGCACAACCTAGTAGCCAGGATTATCCACCAGCAACTTGTTCTTCGATATGACCTTGTCGAATCGGAGGTACCGTACTATAAGTACGCACCGGTGCCAGTTCTTGAAAATGGTCGTGCGTTGCTCTATTGGGATCGCTCTGTCATCACAGACAGGACTATTGTAGCCAATAAGCCTGATATCGTGCTGGTAGACCGATCCCAACGCCGGGCAGTGCTCGTCGATATCACCATCCCGCATGACGATAACCTCGTGAAGGCCGAGAAGGACAAGCTCAGCAAGTACCTGGACTTGGCTCACGAGGTGACCGCCATGTGGGATGTAGATTCGACGATCATTGTCCCGATAGTGGTTTCGGCAAACGGCTTAATAGCGAAGAGCCTCGACCAACACCTCGAGAGGCTTTCGCTTAGCGGCTGGATCAAGGGTCAGATACAGAAGGCGGTACTCTTGGACACGGCACGTATTGTCAGGAGGTTCCTCTCTCTGCAGCCCTAACCACCGGTAGTCTAGGCCTCGCCTGCCCCGCTGCCGGCGGCTCCCTAGGTTAAGATTTTTATGGTATTTTTATAAATCATTGTTTTTGTAACTTTAATCTTAAGTTTTATAATTGTAATTATTTAGTTTTTGTAATTATAATTCATAAGTTATTTTTAATGTTATAAATCTCTGTTTTTATAAGAATACTATACAAATTTTATATCTAAGATTTATACTGAATAAAGAGAATAATAATAATAATAAATCTTTATTTACTAGAAACACGGTACAAGAAATGATGGTTAAAGTTAAAATAAAGTAGAATCACATGTTTCGCCAAATATATGGCATGTAAAATATTTTAATTAATAAGCTCTCCAACACTATAAAAATTCTTATCTATAAGCCATAAATGTAATTTTTTATAAAATAAGGGAACTCCCAATGACTTTATCGTTTCTGGAATTTTGTTAAAGATTTTGATACACATATTTAAACAATTCCTCATATACAAAGTGGTTCTGGGTGAAAATTTTAATACTAATCTATCAGGATTCCTTTTATTACGAGGATTAATGTCACCAGCCCTATCAAACAGTCTTTGATTTGTTTTGACAAATTTAGCAATTTCGAAAATGTACAGGCTTGGTAATGTCAAAAGCTTCAGTTCCCTAAAAAGTGGTTTACATGTCTGGAAAGGTGGTAGGCCGTAGATGGCACGCACACATTTTTTTTGGGCTACAAATACTTTACGCACATCTACACTATTTCCCCAAAAAAGGCAAGATTAGAGGCAGGATTGCTGCCATTGCGCCAACAGGCCAGTCCAATAAAATGGGTACACTGCATAATTCCGTAAAAGATAACTCCGAAAGTCGAAATCCCGAATTTCATAATTCCGAATGATTCAGGATCCCGAAAGTCATAATTCCGAATTATCATAAATCCGAATATTAAATAACCGAAATTTCAAAACTACGAATGTTCATAAGTCCGAATGTCATAATTCCGAATTTCACAATCCCAAATCATTAAAATTCCGAATCAACAATAATCCGATCTTTCATGAATACGAATTCCGAATCAAAACTCCGAAAAATCATAAATCAGAATCTATTATGTTTTTATAAACATTTTACATGTTACTTTGTTACAGTTTGAACCTAACCTAACAAATAGTAGCTTTTTAAACTAAACTTCACTGTGAAAACCTAATACTAAGAAAAATATGCTGCCACCTGTGGGATGGCTCTGCTCAGTTGGATGCAATGAACTCAGTGGACCGAAGGGCTAGAAGACTCATAGGCGACGATGCGCTCGTTGTAACCAAATTTCAGAGTTTGGAGCATCGGCGTAAAGTCGCCTGTCTATCGGTTTTCTATTAGGTGTATTTTGGAGAGTGTGCGCAGGAACTACACAACCTGATACCACCGTCTACTTTCTACTACCGGACCACTAGACGCCGGGAGGGCTTCCACCCCCATGTGGTTGACTTTCCGACAGTCCGTACCCAACGGTTTGCTGCGTCTTTTCTGGTACGCACCGCTAGAGAGTGGAACGCTCTCCCTGCGTCTGTGTTTCCGGATACTTACAACCTTGGTGTCTTCAAGGCCAGAGTGAATAGGTATTTTCTGGGTAAGCGTGTACCACCATCGGCCTCGTCATCGCATACCACCAGGCGAGACTGAGGCCAAACGCAAACCCATTTATAATAAAAAATAAAAAATATTCTATCGAGGGATTTTTTTATTACATTGTATACATATTATCAAGAGATTATTGGCCACACGTTCACGTGCATTACACTCTAGTATAGGGCAGACTAATGTCACGGCGGGATGACCACGGCGAGTTGGGTTTCAGCTTAATTTTAAATGGAAATAGTATTTTTGATGTAAACTTTAAATAATTGCAATGAATTTTCGGAATTTTGAAATTCAGTATATCGTTTTTCGGACAAATGGAATTTCGGTTTTTTAATTCTTCGTAATAATGAAATTCGGAAATTTGAAATATCGGATTTGTGACTTTCGGTAAAATAACTTCGTGCTTTTGAATATTAGGAATTCTGTTGTTTCGGAATTATGAAATTCGGAATTACGTGTTTCGGAATTTTTGGGTGTTCTCAAATGAAATAAATAAATATTTCAGATGCACATCATTAATTTTTCTTTGAAATTACACCAAAACTTTATTTTTTAAAGTGTTACCAAATCTTGACGAATCTTACAACCCTTAATATAAAAAAAAAATCGAAGAACCGGTATCCATTTATGTTGATTGCTTGAGATTGCGCAACAAGGTAGTCATCCTTATCTAAAACTTTTCGGCAGCACTATACTTAAAGTTTTCTATAGATAATCCATACTAATACTGCGTGGGACACCTATTGACACGAAAGGAAGAAGAAATATCTTTAATAAGCATCCTGTCGAAGATAGAGGAAATATTTCCGTTGGCTACGATTAAGTGAAGCCGTTAGGCCGGGGTGCCGGGGTGAGTGATCGGGGCGATCACCGGCAACCCGCTAAGCAACGATCGGGGTTCAGTGTTGCGATTGTTTTCATTTCCGCTGTTTCACTTTGTAATTAGTTTATTTTTCTCGTGAATAATTTACATAGATCTATTTAAATTCAACATTAGACCTGGTGACATTAATTATTACCACGTGGGTTCTCACACCGTAAAGGTGCTGGAAGATTAGAGCCTTTACTTGTAACAGAACATCGAGCAGTTGTCGTTTTTAAATTTAGGTACTCAAACTACATTGCGAGCATGGCGCTCAAAGTTTTGTTACAACTTTATTTTAAAAACCAACTATAGTTTGTCCAATTTAGGATGATAATTTTGACAGCTTTCAATAGGGGTGTGTTAGTTTTTATTTGTTAGTGAATCTATTCGATTTTCGATTTATTATTTCATAGAACTTGGAATCGTTACTTTATAAAGATAAATAAAGAAAATGTTATTTAGGTATTTTAATGAAGGAAAGAGATAATTAAATGAATAAAAATCTACTAGTGAATTAAATCAGGTAAGTATTAGGATTGGAAATTTTGAAGTTATTTATTCATCACTTATATTATGGTGCACACCCTAAATCACTTTCATAATCATTATACTCATTATCACTAGAAGAACTAATCATACTAACATCGAATAATATTTGAGTTCAAAATCTTTATTTCATTCAATCAATGTTTTTTAAGAATAATTGTATGATAGATAATTCGATATAACTTTAATACTAATCAAAAGTAAACTGTATTAAAAAGAAATAAAATGTTGTGCTAGCCGCCCTTTATCTTAAATGAAATGTTAGATTAATTTTATTACACAACGGATTTTATATTTTCTATTGCTATTCATTTGCAAGGCACTTCACTAAGTGGGCGGTACCCGTCAATAAAGTACAATATTATCAGTAGTACAGTTTTCCGAAAAAAAATGCAAAACTTGATAGGCGTGAACTGTCAAAATTATCATCCTAAATTGGACAAACTATAGCGTTTCGGTGTAACATTTTATCGAGCAAACGCACAAGTGCGGAGGACGCGGGGAGTGAGGTGCGGTCAGTACATTTTTAAAGAGTGAATGCAAAAGTATTACAGGTATATGCTCACTCGCCAAGCATTACGCCTTACACAGCTTCGATCATTGGCAAGAACGTCACATTACATGGATTTTTTTTAGAAAACTGAGCATTTACCTGTATTGTACCATTTCGCAAAAATGGCTCATTACAAAGAAATACTCTACCAAATGCTCTAGCCTATACCCACCTTAAGAAAAATGTTATGTCATAGTCTGCAAACAAGGCGAAAAGGCATTACTGCGCTTGTCAACCTTAGATTGAAACATGACGAGATAATAGTTTAAGATGCTATAAATTGAGTTATATTAAATAAATATTAACACATAATTCAATTGAACTAAAGACGTAGTAGATTTAAAAACCTGAAATTAACTGAATCAGCTGGTGTACATAATCACGATCAATTCAAAAGCTCCTCGAATCAGAATTTCCAAAACACGACTCACAACTTTCTAACCACAATGTTGATTAAATCCAATGAGCGTTACTGCGTTTCTAATAATAGTTATCATCCGTCTTACTGCTTACACAGATGCTGGAGTCAGCCCGTTTTTATGGGCAAACTTGCAGCACAATGCCTTGGAATGTGCGAAGTAAACACTTAACTGCAGGTTTACTTCTCGTAATGCAGTGCAAGTTCTAGCGCGGTCGGCCGCGGCGGGCAACTTCGCCCGACAGAGTTTAATGGTTGCAGTTTTAATGTGGACTAAGCCCAGTGACCTGGTGTCCGAGCTTCGATAAATGGAAGTTAGGAAAACGCTTTTGATGATAATGAAATGGAAATGGTTAAGGTATACATACCTGACGAACTGCTCCGGCTTTGCACGGGAACAATATTTAGTAGGTATAACATCATTGTGTTTTTGTAGATATAACTATCTATCACTATTTTAGCTTTTCGTGGCAGAAATAGTTTTTGGGATCGATGCAGTAGTTTTTACATTAATACATTACGAAAAAACATGGAAAAAACATCCACACACAATTCAACATTTGTTGGCCCGAACTAAAAGCTACGGTGACTCGTTTCTTTGTCGTACCATCCATACGTGGAATGCTCTTCCAGCACATGTGTTTCCTTCCTCCTATAGTCCCGGGTTCTTGAAGCGGGGCGTGAAAAGGCATTTCTGCAGGTCTTCAAGGTGAGGATGGCCAGCCCAGTGATTCGTTTGAATGACTGGGCTTGTCAACCTCATATCTGGACCTCACGATCACTTTCCATCAGGTGGAGTGAGGTCATCTTGACGGGCAATATAAAAAATAAAAAAAAAGATTGCCCCAACAAGTAAATGAAAAAAAAAAATATGCATTTGTAATGAATGAAGATAACAATAAGGCTGTTTAGTTAATGCTGAGGTAAGCTTGTGAAATATGCAAATACTAAATCGTACAGTTTCGGGTTAAACATTATTACAACAAATAACACTTTTAAACGAAAAACGGCCTTTAAAACAAGGGGCGAGCTTAATCGACCACGTAAGATGATTTTAAAGTACTCTAAAATAAATAGCGAATGTTCCCGTAACGGTCGGTGAGTCAGGAAAGTTGGAAAGTAAATGGTATTAGCATCGTCTAATCACTATCAAGGGAGCCCTCCGTCTAGCTCGCAGCGCACCGTTCTCGTACACTTGCTAGCCCGTTCTGGGAGCCTTCTTGAATGCAAATAAGCATTCGGAACGCCTTTACAACATTGAGCCCCTCTTTATTGAGCCTGTTCGAGTAAATAAACCGGTGCCACTGCAAACATTCCTTAGACGCGCCTCTGACGCACCTATCTACGTGATTATGCGACATTTATGACGCCCGCAAAAATCTGAAACTTTCTCGTCGCGGTGGATATAAAAGAGCTACTCCAGTGTAAAATTTACAAAGTTCCATGAAACTTTGGCAGACTTAAAAGCATATCAAATAGAGTGTTATATAAATACTATGTTTTCAGGGTAGTCAAATAAGATGCTCAAAAAATAGTTTGAAATGCGGTCTAACTATTCATAGAAATACCTTTTGACTGGTGTCAAAGCTCAGTAGCTTTGACACCAGACTAGGCATGTAAACAAAAAAATCGATACCGATAGTTTTCGATTTTTAAGTGATATCGATTACACTTCCTAAGAGGTGCATTTTGAAACTTATTTATTTCAATGGTTTTATAGATTATTACAAATTTCCAAAGAAACATTCTACTTTAAATTAATATTTTTTTCATAAGATTCCGTTAATTGTACACATTTACGCTTTACCGATTTTGGGAGAATATTATTGGCGTGTTTCATTTTTCTTCTTCATTATATATTTTTTTAACACAAGAATATTCATCCTTACTTCGAGACCATGACAGCTGTTATTTGTGTGTTGTCTAGCGCATATTTACCTATGTATTTTAACGTAACAATATGATTTAAAAAGGAAAAGGTTTGATTGTTTCAACGATTCTCATTATGAGCATTAAATTAAGTGGTTTTTAAGAGCATTAAATATGTTATAAAATACTTTACCTTACGGTTTCCGTAAGGTAAAGTATTTTATAACATATTTGTTCGTACAGGGTCTCTTATTTTACTCATTTCAATATCGTATTGTATCTCATCACGAACTTGTGCGTTATTGTAATGTAAAACGCACGAGTTTTTTTTTATTAACGTAAAATGCACGGTTTATCAAGATGCTCCGTCTTAAACGAACGGTACTTTTTTAAATTTTAGCAGAGTTTTTTTTGTCAGAAAAGAGGTCAACCTTTTATCAATAAAATTAGTTTTGGGAGATAAAATATAATAAATAAACATTTAGTTCTTTAATTAATGAATTTTGACAATAAATTACAACTATTTATCTGTAACAAAAACACAAAAATATTAATTTACTTTAGTATTACTGGCTTTTTTTTATGCCTTTGCCTTGAAAAAAAGCGCTGATGCGCGTGCATTGCTAATTTGTGAACAAGTAAAAAATTTTATAACTGCTTTATCAAGTGATTAAAGATTTATTTGTTCAAGAAATTCCGAGTTTTATTTATTTCCTCGCAAATATGTTATAAAACGTCGTATGACATACGTGCACTTTGATAATTATATGTCTCTGCTTTCTTGTAGCCCTCGCGTGCGGCTTGGGCTAGCAATATCGCCTCGGCTGTAATTTTGAACTTACCGCACTTATATCATAATGTACTATAACGCACCTAAATTGAAATAACGTCAAGAAAATTATGAATTTAAGGTAATCTTTTTGTGTTTTATTTGATAAATTGGATTCATGTTTATTTATAACCGTTTTTAAGTGTTTTTTTTATTGCGTTCTAAACTCCTCGAAAATCTCTCAAAGTCAATTGGTTAAGTATTGAGATAGAGAACAGCTAAAAGTAACCAGCTGTTAGTTAGTTGCTCATGAGGCTAGGCCTGACCTCAGCCATCAGAGTTCTGGTCAGTCGCCTCTTAACACTGGCAAGGGATACTCTGCACTATCTTAACGACTCCGCTATAGGCTCAGGTCATGGCTAGGCTACATATACGTTAGTTACATTAGATCTGGACCTAAAGATGGTCCCTCACCTGGAGCATTTTGAGGTATTGTAACGTTACAGAGTCGAGCATTACATCAGTGAGGGAGGAGAGCCGAGCATTACAGTGCTCAATCAGTAATGTTACAGATTCGAGTATTACGTTGGTGAGGGAAAAACACCGACTTAATGATACAATGTGTAATATTTTGATACAACTCCCTGGAGTTTTGTAAGGCAGTATAATTGTTATGAAATCGAATCTGATATGTTACAGGCGCATGTTCGTCATGTCAGGGAGGCAGTATGTAAAGCTCAAAATCGAATTACATTTATAAACATTACATTACAAGCAGTGCCGGATTAAGAGTACTTTGTGCCCTAAGCAATCCACGGCTGTGGGGCCCCCTTATCCTTAATCCCCTTATCCTTATGCTATCCTTAAGAAGAGAAGACCGAAAAATTGAGTGCGGTTTTTTAAACAGCTTTTCCATGAATGTGCTAGAAAATATATTAATTTTGTTGCTAGTTCTGGTGCCCCCAAGACGTGATGCCCTAAGCAATTGCTTAATTTGCTTATGGGTTAATCCGGCACTGATTACAAGCAAATGCTCCAAGTGAGGAAGCACCTTAACGTGAATGAATCTGCTTAACTACCTACAATAAAATTAAATAACCTAGTTTTAACCAACTTGTGACCCGAATGTGTTCTAAAAACTACGGCATCCAAAACGTAATCAAACACAAATATACGAATTCCCATTGGACGGAAATCAAGTTAGTGCATGAAAAAGTAAATACTTGAATTTCTATTTTTTATAGGAATACAAAGGTAAAAAAATAGGCAGCGAGTTGTTTTTTAGTTATCTTTAATGAACTTTAATGTTAATGTGAGGATATGACGAGGATGTGACGACTCGATTGGAAAAGTGCGCTGTAGCACGTTTTCTCGCCTCGATTTCTGTAGTGTCCTGGGTTCGATTCCCGGTCGGGTCAATTAAGGAAACGATCTTTTCTGATTTTTTTTTTTTTTTTTTTTTTTTTTTTATATTGCCCGTCAAGATGACCTCACTCCACCTGATGGAAAGCGGTCGTGAGGTCCAGATATGAGGTTGACAAGCCCAGTCATTCAAACGAATCACTGGGCTGGCCATCCTCACCTTGAAGGCCTGCAGAAATGCCTTTTCACGCCCCGCTTGAAGAACCCGGGACTATACGAGGAAGGAAACACATGTGCTGGAAGAGCGTTCCACGTCTGGATGGTACGACAAATGATTGACTCAGGTCTGGGTGTTCTAGGAGACGCCCTACTTTGAGACCATGAAAAGTGGTGTGTTGTCTGGCGCATATTCATTTATTTATACAGGGATACTTTATAAGCACTATCCAAATTGAAATATGAGGATATATGGAGAAAATGGCAAAATACGTATTTTCTGTTTGACAACCTTCATTACCTACTAAAAAGTTGAGTTATTAATGTTATTTTAACTACTCAAAGGTATAAAAAAAATACTAGTTTCGCTGATACTGCGCGACGTGGGCGGCAGCGGGCTCGTCGCCTCTCAACCCCGCTCGCGCTTTATACAGAAATTCAAATTTATTTTTGAATTAGTAACCACGCCGCACGAATAATCTGTTCAAAACAAATATTATAATGTAAAAGTCAGAAAGACCAACCTTTATTTTAGAAAAAGCTGTCTTCGATTGCTGCCTAATGTCTGGGAAAGTTTTGGATGGTGTTTATAAAGCAGCCCTGTTTATGCACTCGAGCCTCTAGCTCTGACTGTGGACCTTCCTGAGCCCCTAAACACGGACCACTCGGAAAGGTGGACCCACTACCGCAACGACAGCGCGGTCTACGTGCAAGCAGGGCACCGTGAACTTACCTTGTGCTTCTAGGGCGCCTGTTTTTGCCCCTATAAACAGACAGAGAAAGGAAAATAGTATCGGTAACAACACAAATGGCATAGTTTGGGTTAAGGTGGGTATAGACTAAAGCATTTGCTAGAGCATTTCATTGTTGTAACGTCCTTGCGAATATAAGACGCTGGGTTTGACGGAATGCTCATGGTGAGTGGAATATACTTGTAACATTTTTGCGTGCACTCCATAGATAAGAATATGAAAGCCGTCCTTCGCGCTAGTGCGTTTGATCGATGAAATGTTAGACCAATATTATCAACAAGGGTATTGGTGTAACATTTCATATTTAATTTAAAAACGACTGATGTTATGCTCCAAGTAAAGGCTCTAATCTATCAGCATCTTTACGCTTTTATATAGATGACATTAGCACTATTTTATCCCAATAAGTTATTCTCAAACATACACTATTCTGCTGTTGGCGTAACTCAGTTGACTGCTGCCTGAGGGCACCCTACTCTACGTAAATAAACGAATATGATTTTTCATATTTCTTGAATCCTATTCAACTCCACTCGCACCGAAGTAGTGCAAAAGTCAAGACTATCTTGGGCCAGTTTCCACGAACTTGCGAACAAAGTAGGTAATCCAAATAGAAAGAGACAGCGCACCCGTTTCTGAACCGGACACAAAAACGTAATTCCGCGAGGACAAAAATCAAGGAAATGCAAATCCAAGAGGAAGAGCGAACTTAAAGCGGAGCTGTAAATGTAATTAGATTTTCAAGTTTACAAAGACAAGAGCGCTCAGGTTGGTAGATTTACTGCTGGCTGACCCTCCCTGCGGGGTACGATAAATGAGACGCCGCGAGGTAGCGATACTAATTATCCTATAGGTAGACGCGTTACGTCGTCCGCATTCCCGGTAAATCTTGTTAGCGGTCTGAGGTGCAATTCTGATTAATGTATTTGCTGCTAAAATTTAAGCAGTCACGGAGTCCCGTGCATTTGAATTATTCCTCTCAAATTTCTGTCTTATGCCCTTATGTTCTTTAGGTACACATGTCTTAAGTTTCTTTAGGTGCATCCTTTATGCGGGGGTAGGCCTGGTGACCTGTACAACAGGTTTTGTTTTAAACCTATTTCAGGCACCTCGCACACCTTAGAATTTTTCTTTAAATTTGTCATATATATATACATTCCTTACGTAATTTTATACTCAAGTGTTATGTAATATTTAAGGTCCTTTTTGTGAAGAGGAAATAATATTTAATTAATTCATTCTACTGTTGGCACGCTTCGACAACCTTGGTGCTGGAGCACCAAAGATTGAATAACCCTTAACAGATGATAAACTTGAAAATGAATGAACAAACTGCGTTGTAGTAAATTGATAGCAATAAAAGTAAATAAATCCATAAAATATTTTTTTCCATCAGGAATATTCAAAAATAAGTCTTGGGCAGTTATTTTACAGATGTACCTTAAAAAATCTGTGTTTTTCAGCTATCCAACAAGGTTTAAAAATCAAGCGTAATATGTGAAATCATAGAAAAAATCTTATAAAATCAAATATAAAGTGTATTTATTGAATTTACCGAAACAGTAATTATTTAACATAGTATCTTAGTCGTGTAACTCAAATGTCAATATTTCATGTGTCACTGCTTCTGTTGTTTTGATTTATTAACCTTTATCGTAAACGTTATACATATTTGTAACTCTGTAATTGTACAGCTGCCCCTTTGTAATTGTACCGATTCTCCCTCTAGGTGACCACTGAAAACCAGCGCTGTGGTGCTATGTCACTGCGGCACATGCTGATTGGTAGCCCGTTTGACACTTTTTGTATTATTTTATTTTTCAATGTTTGTAACCAGTGTGTGTATTTTAAGTGTCGAAAGAAATTTATTTCTAATTCTAAATGAAAGACTCCTAGGTAGTAAGAAAAATTAAATTTTTGAGCCTAGGTCCTAGGCTTTTCCAATCGAAAACAAATCATTTTTTTACAGAATGACAATTATTATACTTTTTACAGTAAGAGTGTTACATAACATTATTATTTATTTCGTTATGTATCTATTAGGATTTTTTTATTTCACGCCTAGCCTCAAAACGTCACTTTTTACTACTACCAAGGAATCTTTCATCTATGTTTTTGACTTTGATTTCCCATAACACTCTTAAAAAACTTAATAGTACTTACTTACTTCCTTTGGCGCAGCGACCCGAAGTGAGTCTTGGCCTCCGACACTAGAGAATGCCACTGGGTTCTATTCCGCGCTAACTCTCGCCAGTCATCCACTCGATGTTCACGCAGGTCGGCTTCTACAACGTCAATCCAGCGGTATCTGGGCCGTCCGACAGGTCAGCGGCCACTCGGGACTCCGATAAATGCAAAATAAAAGTAGTGTTTTATAGTCAAATTTGTCATAAATGATGTCAACTACAACCCCTTCAAGCATAGGTATATACGTCGACTTAACCTGTAACCCTGTTTATATAAAACCGTTTGTCTCGCTAAAACTCGAGAAGAGAAAACTTTGGCTAATTTTGATCTTGTAATTTTTCGAAAGTCAAGGAAGGCTTTAATGGTGACAAACAAAAATAATAAGAAACAACCAAAAATTAAAAAAAACGACAATTTAATTTTCTTATACCAAATGTTCCCAGCTCTCAAACATTTGCCAATAACTTTAGGGGCGGGCAGTTTAGAATAAAAAATCTGTTATTTCAAGGCAAATGTTACCTAGTTGGTTAGTAAAAATAACTAACAATACGAGCTCAAAATAAACTCATTCGAACATCAAAGAAAAGTTTCATTTTGAGATCTAGAAAAGATCTAAAGGGTCAGATCGTATTTAATATTTATTTAGATATCTATACCCAGACACGCTAGATCATGACTGCGAGTATATTTCATTTTACGAGGTAGCAAGGTAACCGTTGCCATCTTATTTACCCGAGAACACAAAAACTTCCTACAGTATCTCTTCCATGAGTTTGTACCAATGACAGTCGAAAGCGGTCCGCGTTGATGTTTTTGTTTAAGATTTCAGTACAGCGCCTTTAGTGTTTAGAAATGGAACTACAATGGCATACAAATTGCTGAACTCAACTATTGCGGTCAACGTGACGGAAACTCATGGTAGACATAGGCATAGTTACTCAGTGCTGGTGTGGTGGCCACCAAATACCTTTTATACCACAACACTCGCAAAATTAGCTGAAAAACAATACTTTTGCATAGATCTAAAAATGCCATCAAATCAAAATCACTTTAAAACAAAAAGCATTATGACAATGCGAATCTCCTCCGGTTAGAACTCTGAAAAATAGCAATATTATACGGAAAAGAAATGGGATCCTCTTACCTATTCGCATCGATTGAGCTCTCATATCGAATGGGAACGAGGTGCACAATGGTATTCAACGATTTCCACGATTTAAGGCAGTAAACCGCCTTCTATAAATCTGCTGCTTGGGAAATAGACCATAAAACGTATTTAATCGCTTTTATTGAAAGTAAGTTACCTGCGTAGTGTGGCAGCAGATGAACAGAAGGTATTTATAAGTTAATTTGTAGGTTTGCGTGTGTGAACTAAACGTTTTTTGTCAGGAAAATCCTCATGGATACCACGCTGTCCGGGGGAACAACGTTAAAATGTATTTAAGTATGTTTATCCGTTGTCTAGTATCCCATAACACAAGCTTTAATTAGCTTACTTTGGGGCTAGATGGCGCTGTGTGGAATAATGTCCAGAGATATTTATTTATAAGGGTTACGTAATTTTGAGTTACGTGTCAGAATTTAAGAGACTATTAATACCTAAATTTCTAAATACATTGGTATCTAGTCAAACAGATACTTAATAATAATATTCTATAACGACGCATTTTAAGCATGTAGAAAATACATTAAAACCTTAATCGTCTATGAGTAAAAAACTAGATTTCCATTTGAAATTCTGCCGACAAATCGCAAATTCTTCAAAACTTCCAGACGCACCTTATTACTCCAGTGCTGACATATTACACGTGTATGTCAGTTCCAACATTTTCGAGCTAAGCTAGCAGATCTTCCACTTGAACTAACCCTATCTGGAAGATTAGAAATGTATTTTTCTACACACTGAGCTCTAATTGCCAAACGATCCGAAGCCGGAATCCCACAGAAGGGGGGTTTTTTAAACTATGTAGTGATTTAGGTAACCAAACCACGTATAAAACCAGTTTAACTCTCAAAGGGGAACTCAGAAGATCAATTCTCGTAATTGTTGAATCGAATAAGATTTTGACCTAATTAGTCCAGAAGTTCGAATAAACCTTACAATGATTTTGGTTGTTTCACTATAAGCATATATTTACATAGCTATAATACCATTATATCTATGTAAATATAGCATAGCATTATTTACATTAAGCATATATTTACATAGATATAATACCATTATATCTATGTAAATATATGCCCAGATAATACCATTGCCAAAGTAATGCAGTCAAGTAAATAAACATCTGGTAGGTCTTGCATGAAAATAATTTAGCCCAAATAAAACGGACTAATGATATATATATATATATATATATACAAATAAAGTAGATAGTAATAAGTACCAAGATAAATAATGAACAGAAACGTTTACCGCTGGCATGTTTTGCCTTGGCTGAAGTCGCACCCTAAACCTTTTTTTTTATTTGACCACAATCGCAACTGGTGGTAAGTGATGATGTGGTCTATGATGGTACATGTCTGCCGAGTAAATGCCTATTCACTCTCGTCTTTAAGAGACCCAGGTTGTATTTTTCCGGAAAAACAAACGTGGGCAGCGAGTTCCACTCCTTTTCTGTTCGCATTATAAAAGAATCGGCGAACTGCTTCGTGCGGATAGCTGGAATATCCACAACGTGAGAGTGGAAAAACAATGTGCTCCCATAGTAAAAAGGTGCCGGTGGAACCAACTCATGCAGCTCGCTCACAACCGAGAAAAACCGAGAGGCTGGCGCCGGTGCGCCAGTGTTCAAGATCCTGCAGCCCGGCAGTGAGCGCCTGATCACTAATGAGCCTTACGGCACGTGATTCCACTGAGTCCAGAGCAGCTAGCTGGTATGTAGCTTGACTTAGCTGGCACTTATCATGTTTCTAAAGGAGGACCTTCTATATTTTGCCTTTTGCCATTACGATTAGTCGTTCATTAAAAATGTAGTAAAATCAAATTAACTCTCAAATTAGTGTGCCTAACAAGATAAGAATTTCCCCTCAGATTATGGTCTTAAATGGCATACCTACCATAGATGGTGGTGATACAGGTGCTCACAAAATCACGTCAAGCTTTACATCACCTTATGATGCTTTTGTAAAAGTTGACCTAAAGTCCTACGTATACGCTACTATTTAGTAAATAATAAATAAATAATAATAAATATCTGGGACAATTCACACCAAGATCATCTGATCCCAAACTGAGCAGAGCTTGTACTATGGGCGTCAGAGACTGATAAACATACTTAAATATTTTTAAATACATACTTAAATAGATAATAACAACCAGACACACAACAAACACAAATGTTCGTCACATAATTGTTTGTCATTGGTGGGGATCGTACCCACGACCTCCGGCGCTAAAGGCAGGATCGCTGCCATTGCGCCAACAGGCCAGTATTTGCCTACAATATCCCACAACTGGACGGAACCTTCTATCATTAATCCATTCGCAACAGTCTTAACTTGCCTATACTTGCCAGTGTTAAATAGTGAGGTAAGTGAGCTGTAACTTTGGCTGTCAGGCAGACACAGGCTGCGGGGAGCGGGTCGTGAATAATTACTGCGATCGTCTGAAGCCGGCTGACGGACGGCGAGCTTGCAAGTAGGCGCAGCAACACGTCACTGAACACTGAAGATACTAATCTTGGTTACGTCGACTTTGTAAGTACTCAAAATGTGGGCATTCCCCTTTTATTTCAATGATATTTGCCATAAAGAAATATTTGAGACCTCTTACACCAAGATCATCTGATTGTGACCTAAGCAGAGCTTGTACTATGGGTGTCAGTAACTGATAAACAAACTAAAATATTTCTATACACGTGCTTAGATCTTGGGCTACTTTAGTGAACCATTAATTAAGTGGTCACTAAACTCATCGATTCTGGTTTTTCCTCTTTAGGCAGTTCCTGTTTTCATGTAAATAAATAAATAAATATGCGCTAGACACCACACCACTTCATGGTCTCGAAGTAGAGATTAATATCCCTGTGTTACGAGGTACCCGACAAGTAATTAAGCCAGGGGCGTCTCCCAGCACACCCAGACCCAAGCCAATCGAAAGGGAATCGAACCCGGAACACTACGTTAGTCAAGGCAAGAAACTGTGCTACAGCGCACTACTACGCCTCGTGTTGTCTAAATAAATGAGTAAATACTTTGAACTTCGAATTTGGGTCAATTGCAATTTTATTCAAGCCGTTAATAGTAATAGAATCAAAGGGATATTATAAACTTAATTACACGTCATGGCGTCGGTAAAGCAGCACATCTCGCCCGCATTTCTTCGACTTGATTTACTTAGACTATTATTTTTCACTGGATGTTTGGTTCAATCATACCAAAATATGCCCTGATAATGTAGCAAAATTTTGGTGAAACGATTTTCAAAATCGGTCCAGTAGTTTTGGATCCTATTCAATACAAACAAACAATCAAATAATCCCTCTTTATAATATTAATAATAATATTGATAGCTGTCCGTCAGCGGTTTTGCCCGCGTATACTACGTATCTTTGCCGTCAAAATATAGCCTAAATTTGAAAAAAATTGACCATGTCACTCTCTGATAATTTAGCTTTATATTGGTGAAATCATTTTTAAAATCGGTCAAGTAGTTTCGGAGCCTCCTATTCAATAAACAAACAAACAAACAAATATTTCCTCTTTATAATATTAGTACAGATACCCTAGTTTAGTGGCTGCGGATACGAGTACGTTCGAATCCCACCGTCTGCCACAAACATGCAGCGATACATAAACTTGCTCCCGCTCTAACTTTGGGATTTCTCCGGTATATTCGGACACAGATAAAAATAGTTCATGTTGTTGTACACAATCAAAAACACGAAAAAATATGCAATTAAACACAAAACTATTATCTTTCATTAGCTGGAGATCAGACGTATGTGTCCAGCTAATTAAATATGAGACGGGATGTTCTTCTCTCTCTTGCAAATCCAATAACCAGTTTTTATTTTAAGTTTGTTAGTGCAGTGGCCAAAACATACTGATTGTAAGATTAAGTTACTTTTAAGATTAATTTTTTTTTTGTTTTTTTTTTTTCTTTATTTAAGGGGCTTTGTCGCTTTGCGACAACGTCGCCCCGTATGAACACAAGAAGAACATTTTAGTTTAGTACACATTTACTTACTGAGGCCCCCCTCTAATAATTTATAAAATACTTTAGCATTGTCAGACATGGGGTAACCTAATACAATACTATTACAAATACCAACAGAATTACTCTTTTTAACATTTGCTGACAGTAAATTTCGAATGGTCTCATTCCTGACACACTCCATCAGGATGTGCTGAACATCTTCAACGACCCCACAACTTAGGACTAGTGGCTTTTTTCATCAAGAAAGCATACCGTTTTGATGGAATGTGTCCAGATCTTAGCCTAAATGCAGATACTAAACTATTCCTACTAAGGTCACATTGAGCAAACCAGCTGTCAGTCGGGAGTTATGGCTGGATCGTTTTATACCAAATACCCTTTTCCAATGATCTCTTATCAAAGTATTCTTTCCACATTTTGAAACATGCTTTTCTGAAGTCTCTAATGTAATAATTTTGTAGGGGAACTAACGACATGAGTATCCCATCACTAGTGGCTTGTTTAGCTAATAAGTCCTAACCTAAAACCTTCATGAAGTCGTGCAGACTGTTAATAATGATCTGGCGCGTATTTTGGTTTGGAGCAAAGATTTTGGACTCGAGGTGAATCCCAACAAAACTCAAGTTATTATCATAGGAAGCTCGTGGTTGGTTTCGAGAATCGAGTGGAAGTCGATGCCTCCTATTATGTTCGACGGGATCCAAATTACTTACAGCAATACAGTTAAAAACCTTGGTATCTATCTTGATAGTACATTAAATTGGGAAAAGCAGATTGGCGAGGTAAGCCGGAAAATGTTTGCATCGGCAAGCTCCCTCAGTAGACTCCGCAACTTTTTAGCCATACCCACCAAAATTGCTCTCGTGCAGGCTCTGCTATTACCAATCCTAGACTATGCCGATTGTTGTTGAGTATGTCAAGAACTACTCCAAAATATTCAGAAAAGCCTGCACTACAGCTAAGGCATTGCACATTCGTGATGAAATATCAAAGTCCACTAACAAAATAAAAACCACTTGGGACGTCATAAATCACGAAACAGGTAAAGCTAAACAGCGCGATACCTCATACACTCTTAATATTAACAATAACATCTTACAATCAGAAGCATCTGTTGCTGAAGCATTTGATAAGTATTTCAGTAATATACCTATAATCACTACAGCTTCATTAAATTCCTCACCAACTAGAGCGGAACATTTGTTGAAAGATAATGTATCTTGTTGCAGTGTATTCTTTAAATTTAAACATGTTGAGTCACTAGATATGATAAAAGCATTCAGATTAATTAATTCAAAAGATACCGCTGATCTTTGGGGTATATCAGTCAAAATTGTTAGCCACATAATTGACGTGATTGCCCCTTATTTAGCCGTAATATTCAATGATTGTGTTGATGAAGGTGTTTTTCCAAACTTAATGAAACACAGTAGGGTTGTACCACTTTTTAAATCAGACAACAAACAAGACCCAGGTAACTTTAGGCCTGTTTCAATCCTACCAGCTCTCAGTAAGATCTTTGAAAAAATCATTCAAGAACAACTATTAAGCCATTTTTATGAGAACAATCTCTTACACAGTGAACAATATGGATTCACGAGAGGCCGTTCTACTACTGATGCTGGCATCGCACTTCTAAAACACATCTTTAGGGCTTGGGAGAATTCACAGAACGCTCTTGGCGTCTTCTGTGACTTGTCCAAGGCCTTTGATTGCGTTGATCACGATACACTTATACGCAAGCTTGATTTTTACGGGGTTAGTGATAATGCTTTAGATTTGGTAATTTCGTACCTTAGTTTAAGAACTCAAAAAGTTGATGTTAACAGTGTACTCTCTACAGGATCACAAGTTAAAATGGGGGTCCCTTAAGGATCCATTCTAGGTCCATTACTATTTCTGATATATATAAATGATTTACCTTTTTACTTAAAAGATATTTGTGATGTTGTATTGTTTGCAGACGATACATCTTTAGTTTTTAAAACTGACAGAAATAAAAACCTTTTTGATGATGTTAATGACGCACTTTCAAAGGTTTTAGAATGGTTCACAGTAAATAATCTACAGCTTAATGCAAAAAAGACTAAATGTATTAATTTTAAGTTGCCTAATGTTAAAGATAACCCCATTAGTCTAAAAATTGATGGTAATACTATGAAGCTTGTAGATACAACAGTTTTTCTTGGAATCACACTTGATTCAAAACTGCAATGGAACCCTCATATAACAGCTCTCTCAGGCAGACTTAGTTCGGCTGCATTTGCAGTGAGAAAAATTAGGTTATTAACAGATGTTGATACTGCTCGTTCAGTTTATTTTAGTTATTTCCATAGTGTAATGTCTTACGGCATTGTACTTTGGGGTCAAGCGGCGGATATACAAACCATCTTTATCCTCCAGAAGCGAGCTATCAGATCCATCTATAAGCTTCGTGCACGGGCTTCACTTAGGGAGATTTTTAAGGAAATTGGTATCCTCACTGTAGCGTCACAATACATTTACAATTGCATTGTTTTGGTGAGAAAAAATATTGGTCTCTATGCTAAACACAGTGACATACATTGCAGAAATACTAGGAATAAGGATAAAATTGCACTTCCACTCTTTAGGTTACAAAAAGTTTTAGGATCCTTTATGGGGCAAGGTATACATTATTACAACAAAATTCCAAAAACAATTTGTGAGTTACCTTTACATAGATTCAAAAATCACATCAAAACGACTTTATTAAAAAAGGGCTATTATACTACAAAAGACTACCTTATAGATAAAAATGCCTGGGTATAAGCGCTCTGCTCGATGCGGGATTAAATAGCTCTATTGTAACAGATGTTTTATTGTAAGAGTTAATAGGTACCTAGTATGTATGTACTGACTAACAATTTTTGTTTTTGAATTGTTTAAATGAATTCTTTTTATTATATTCTTTTATGGTTGGTTTTTTCTCTTTGTTTTATATTCTTTTAGGTTTATTTGTATCAAAATGACACACTGCTTGTACTTTACTAACGCCTGTTGTAAACCCAAAACAAGTTTAAAAGAGTAACTGCTGAGTTTCTCGCCGGGTCTTCTCAGTAAGAAACAACTCCGACGCGGTGGTAGAGTCGCATTATGTCTGTATACTGTTTATTTACATATCCATATTATTATGGTATTTATGTTTATTATTTAGTATATTTTGCTGTAAATTTGACGATTTGAAAGTACTGATACAGTCTATTTGAATAAAGTTATTTGAGTTTTGAGTTTTTTGAGTTTTGAGTTGTTATTTAGATATTAGCGAAAATTTCCTCAATAAACTCGAGCGCCTCCAAAATTTCTGCATACGCATCATTTACGGTTTGCGTAAATTCGATCATGTCTCTCAATTCCGGGCACAGTTGAAATGGCTTCCAATACGTTTTCGCCGAGATCTTTATATTCTGTCTCTTCTCTACACTGTCTTGTTTAATCCCCTTTCACCTCCGTACCTCAAGGAACTATTTCACTTTCTGCAATCTGCCAAAAGTGAAGACATGCGGTCTTGTAGGAAACTGCATCTAACAGTCCCCTCACATTCCACTTCCTATTATTCCAAATCATTTGTTGTTCGCTCCATTCGTCTGTGGAATTCCTTACCTTTACCCATCCGCAAATCTCAGTCCTTGTTGCTTCTTCCTTACATGTCTTTAAATCCCAAGTCAAATCATACTTCCTCTCTCTGTAACCTAGTATTTTATTATGTCTCATCCTTTATTTTTCAGTCCTTAAAAATGGAAACTGGTGATCCTATTGCAATACCTATATGTATTTTATGTAACACAATTCATTTAGTTTATTATTTAAATATCTCTTACTTATCCTTTATTTTGCACAGCCTTACCCGTTATATTATACAAGTTTCTCTTCAGAAGGTAGTCTGGAAGAGATCGCTTTAAAGCGATAAGACCGCCTAAATTGTACATTTGATGTCTACTTACTGTTTAACTTGCTGTATTTGTTTGTTTGTGCAATAAAGATTATTTATCTTATCTTATCTTATCTTAAGTCAACCTCTTCGTTACCATGTAATTGTATGTGGGATGGGATCCATTGCATGGTTAGGCTTTTCGAATTACTGTGTAGCTTTAGAATTGATTCTATTATTTGGTAAGCTATCGGCATACCTCGTAAAGACGAGGTACAACGAGCCAAATTTTGAAGCGCACTTTTAGAATCAGTCAGAACAACGATTTTGTTAAGGTTCAACGACTCAGTGTATTACTAAGCTTCTGCAATCGCAATTAGTTCTAAATGCATCAATTTTGGAATCAATTCTAAATTTTGCGTGAGAGCCGCAAACATAATCCAGAAAAGCAGCGCCTCCACATGTTTTATCCTTAGAACCATCTGAGAATATTTGATAATGATCTGGATATTTATATGCCAAATACTGTGTACATATACGGTTTAAATCACTTACATTATATTTATGTTTAGGGTTTTTCATACATTCTATATCAACAATCACTATATTGTTTAAATCAATGTTACTAATCCATGTCTCAAGGGAATACATATCAAGAACGCCAGAAGAGTACACAGGAAGTTGACGATACAACTCGTGGATTGATACAAGGACGGGTAGTTTTCTTATATTCCAATAGTGAGAGTTCTGAAAAGAGAACAGATCCTCAAGTAATTCCAAAGTTTTATTGTTTTCGAAATATCTTGATTTTAAATAGAATTTGGCAGCCAGATATCTACGTCTAAACTGCAGTGGGGGTAAATGAATTTCACTTTCCATGACGTGGATTGGTGTGCTTTTTATGAAACCACCAATAACACGCATAGCAAGATTTTGTATCTTTTCTAACTTAAGCAGATTTGTTCGGCAGATGTTGTCGTACAAAAAACTACCATATTCCAATCTACTACGTATAAGAGATATATACAGGCGTCTTAAATGTTTTGGGTGTATACCCCAGCCAGACCCAGCCAAAACTTTAAAAATATTTATGAATTTTAATGCTTTTTCTGCGGTCTCCCTGACATGTTTTCCCCACCTAAGAGAATGATCCAACCACAAACCCAAGTATTTGATATTATACACCACAGGAAGTGTTACATTGTTTACTGAAAGACTTAGAGTTTGCCTAAATATACCTCTCTTAAAGATACAAATTTTACTTTTGTCTGGAGATATATCTAATCCTAATTCATTCAGTATACCACAAAATATGTTTCACGAAGATTGCAAATCTTCAGTAGCACTAGTAACATCTTTGCAAGACAAGTACAGAACAAAGTCGTCAGCATATTGAGATATATCAACGTCTTGGATAACTTTACAAATACGATGTGTTGCGATGTTAAATAAAAGTGGAGAGAGTGGGTCACCTTGAGCTATTCCACGCCCTGCAGACCGGCATAATATTTGTCCATTAATAACAATTTTTAAAAACCTCTCTCTATAGTAAATAGATAGGAACATATACTAGATCCTATATTCAGCCGGTCCATAATATTTAGAAGACTAATAATGTCTATATTATTGTAAGCATTTTTTATGTCAACAAAACATGCAACTGTTGTACAGTTCCTTGAAAAACCAAACTGAATTTTGGAAATTAACCGGCTTAGATTGTCTAGACACGATCGTGATTTGCGGAATCCGACTGTATTTTGAGAGAAAATATGTTTTTTTTCAACGAACCATTCTATTCTTTTATTTAGTATGGAGTGAAATTTTTTCCAAATGCACGAAATTAGTGAGATACTCGTAGGTCTAAGCGAGTAGTCAGAGTTGTGGTTTTTTCCCGGTTTAGGGATTGGTATAACACAAATGTTTCTCCATTGTATGGGTACAAAACTATACCGTAAAATCCGATTATATAATTCTATTAATTTTAATTTACCTGTTACTGGTAGGAATTTTATCATGGAATAGGAAATTTCATCATGTCCGGGCGCTGTGTCAGAACTTTTCATACAGTTTTCTAGTTCGTATATAGTTACATCCGCTTCTAATTGAGGATTATTAGCATTAAACTTTGGACGTTGAGAAGGCACAAAATCTGGTGTCAATTCCTGTAAAAGCTGTTCAGCTTTTTCAGTGCTAACGTGGTTAATATTCCTACCTCGTCCTTTAACCCATTTCATCTTTCTCCAAACCTCGCAAGCTGTAGATGATTTATCAATAGATGAACAAAAATTGTTGCCATGATCGACATTTGGCCGCTCGTATAACTTTTTGGGCATATCTAATTTTTCCTTTCAAAATATTCAGATTATCAGGCGTGGGGTTTTGTCTAAAATTCGATAAAGCTAATCGTCTATCTGCTACTGATTTCGATAGATCAGAATTCCAATAAGGTTTAGGTTTAAATTTAGCTACAAAATTTTGGGGAATAACGTAATTAGGAATGCTAGAATCAACCGCTTTCTGTAAAATGTTCTCAAAGGCATCGTAATATTGTTGATGGTCATCGGGAGGGGAAAATGAAGTAAATAGTTCTTCTGTAAGTGCCGAGTATTTCTCCCATCTTGCTTGTTTGAAATTTCTCTTTTTAATCACAGAAAGAGGTTCCTCCAGATATGAAGATAACTTAATTACGACATGATCACTACCAAGGGACTCATTCGTTGTTTGCCAATTAAAGTTTACAGCTATGTCAGATGATAGACAAGAAATATCAGGAGATGACATCTGGGTAGTATTATTGATTACTTTGAAAAAAATGTGGCTGCCATCATTCAATGACACAAAGTTATGATCGAGCATAGCATCAAATATTTGTTGACCTCTTTGATCTGTCTTATATGACCAGTTAGAGTGATGACCGTTAAAGTCTCCTAAGATCAATGTTTTACGATGCTCCAGTGAAAAGATAGCATCCCACTCATTTTGGAACCGTTCGAGTTCTTGAATTACAATAAAGGGCAAAGATATTCTCAACATACTGACAGTTAAAAACTTTGACATGTACAAGTTCAATTCTTGGGTCAAGAGATTGTGTAGAACAAATTTGTGCCTTTACAGACTGGTGTGTTAGAATGGCTACACCCCCCCAGCCATCCATCCGATCTCTTCTAAAACAGTTATATCCATTTATATTAAAATTTTGTTCAGGTTCCAGCCAAGTTTCTGACAATACAGCTATATGAATTTTCTCTTGAGATAAGAATTGTTCTGAGGTTGAATGTTTCGGATTCACACTTTGAGCATTCCACTGTATTATGTTTAACTTAGCTTTCATATTGGGTTTACCAGCCATTAAAAATCTTAGATAAAGAAGAAATATCTGTCAAGTTATTAATTACTACAGCTACTAGGCGTTCAAACAGAACATTTACAATAATTTGTATTTTATCCTCTAGAACCATATCCTTACTTAGTTTAATGTTCTTAATCTTCACAAATAATTTAATAAACGATGACTTTTTTATACTTGAGTGTGGATCCGTTTGTGATGGCACTTCGTCCCCTCTAGTTGAAGTTGACGCGTCGACGTCAGTCCAAGCAGCCCAATCCATGCTATCTTGAACAGGTTCACCATGACGCTTTTGTTCCTTCTTCTTGGCTTTTATTGGACCTTTACCACTGATAATAGGACTCTTAGGAGGCATACGGACTGTACTAGCGTATGAATTTATTTCTACATTATCTTCTATATGTGCTGTCGTCTGTTGGGTATTATCGTTAACTATAGCCTTATTGTTTACATGAGTAACGTGTATTTGTGTAGTTGGTGGAAAATCAGCCAGATATAGGGCCATTGCTTGTCTGTACGTACTGTTAGATTTAGCCATAAATTCTCGTATCTTTTTTTCTTTCATGTACATGGGACATGACCTATCTAAATCCATGTGACCATTCGAGCAATTGATGCATCTAAAAGCCATTGACTCACAATTGGCGTGATTCTCTCCACATTTATTTATTTATGAAAATTTAGGGCAAACTAATTTCTTGGAAGGACAGTTTTTTGCTGTGTGACCATACCTCCAACATTTTGAACATTGTGTTACCGGAAATACGTAAGGTTCGACCTTAATTCTCAAACCAAATATGAAGACATGTAAGGGGAGTAAAGCGCCTTTAAATCCAATCCGAATAGTCTCACTCGCCGTCCAGTCATTATTGTCAGAAGTGTTATTCCAATTATTATTTCTACGGTTTAAGCGAATAGCTGACACCGCTAGTATAGTACTGGACACATTCTTTAAAAAATCTTCTATGGATATCTCTAACTTAATATCTCTAACTATGCCGTAAGATATACCTACTTCTGACGTTTTTTGGCACTTCCATCCCGCATTAGAGAATACTTCACATGACAAGAATTCCTCTGCATGCGAATTACTGTCAAAAGTCATTATAAGCTTAAAGTTATTAATATACTTAACTCTTGTTATTCCGATTATGTTATTATTTTTTAACATTTTTGCTAATCCAAACTGTTTTGGCAATATTTCGTTGCTAGTTACGCATACTTGTATGGATTCCTCGACTAAAACTCCATCCTCGTCGTTATTTTTCTGTTGAAGTGGCATATTCTTCTTTCGCCCAGACACCACAGTCCAGCTATCAGGTGATTCATCCCCATGAGGGCGTTTTGTGGCTGCTGGCAACATGTCTGTATCTTCCAAAGGACATGAAACTCCGCCTTGGACCGACAGTATTTTCCTCTGTGCGATTTCGTTGAAATCTATCATAATATCCTCATTCACAACCATTTCTTCCGAGTCGCTGTTGTTATGACTCGCCATAGTTACCTATTTACGCTAATGCGTAAACAGAAACAACAATAATAGGCCGGCCGCGGCGATCACCGCTCCTGCGCTCCGATAAGAAAACTGGTTTAGCACAAGAGACAGATGATGCGTACGCGTCTATTTCGTGCGGAATAGCACTGTTATTTATTGTTAAAAAAAAATTAAAAAAAACATTTCTCAAGTTTACGCTTTTTTAAAAATAATTGTTCTAATTCAATATGACAATCTGTTTGAATTCGTTTTATTAAAATTCAAATAAATAGGTATTTGGCATAAGCTAAATCCTCATTCCTAGTACCTGCATTACCTGCATAATTTCGTTACGTACTGTATACCGTGGGGTTACGCTTGAACTGTACAAGCAACGACAGAAAATTAAAACATGAAAAAATATTTTCCCTAAAAGCAATCACACAATGTCCATCCGAGTAAAACTTTACTAACTAAAATTGAAGATCAAAATCTCAATATAAATTGTATGTGCCTACACCTTTTTGCGTAGCACCTAGCTCGCCAAAAATTGCCACACCAAGTTTGTATCTCATCTACAAAATACTTTCACGGCGGATACAAAGTGTAAACGAAGACCAATCGATATACTGTAATAGCGATTACCTACAAAGTGAACATGTACCATAGGACAAGTTCCTACCACAAATTTTCCTACGCAATGGAATAACATTGATAATTCATAAATTTATTTTTTTACAGTGTTCCTTAACCGCTTCAATCAAGCTTTCTTTAACTTCTAGTTTAAAATATTATTTCTAGACCCCTAAAGCCAGTTCAAAACATCGTCCAGTCGTATTTGGAATAAAGCTGAAAATAATAAAGCTGGGGCCTACTCCGGTACAAATTTAAGAATTTTCGTGAAATTTTGGAAGGGTATACAAATATATAATACATTTCAATGTACATATTTTGTACAGTAAAATATGGTTACTAGAATACCAGAAAATCAACGTTTAACATCAATTTCCAAGCTAAGTATGTTTCTTATTGACCGAAAATTTGCGTCACTACGTGTTCGACGAATAAAAGTAGGCCCCCTGTTCCTATACCAAAACTTGTCTGTGTGATTAAATGAACAAAACTTTAAAAAATGCATTATCTTAAAAAATAAGAAGGCGAACGGTTACGATTCTAGAAGTGTCTCTAACATGTCTTCGACACTGCATCTAAATTTGCTGTCAAATTTTGTACTTTAACAAAGTAAAGTTGCCAGGTTAGAAACAAAACAGGCCACCTTTGTAACAAGTGAGCACGCTGACTTAATAACTTTTCGCGTGACGTCACGGTGATACACGACCCATTAGATACATTAAAATTAAATTTGCCCCGCTTTAAACTTTAAAGTCTATTTTCTCGATGAATAATGTTCAATGTTGAGCTTACTTAGGAAAATGAGAAGCCATTTTGATATTCATCTTCAATTTCATTTTACTCGAAATTGTAAGTAATCGTATTGTGTTCAGGAGGAGTTCACCAAGTCGAAACTGTATTTATATGTTGCATTTTGTCTTAAAATTTGCCAAAAGGAGCCAAGGAAATACAGACATTTTCGCCAAAATCTAACGTGCAGTCTTAAATAAATTTGGTACACCAATACCCGCACGGACTATTACAGTAGGCTCAAGACTTGAGAGCCATATTTACATATTTTATTTTATTTTATTGAGATCACATTACAGGTAACTGTTACAAAACATTATGAATATATGCATGCAAAAAACTTACAGACTAAAACTATCACCCAAAAACATGTTTCCCTGACTGGATGGGCAAAGAAAAACCACATTTACTGGACTAAATACTTATAACTAGTTAAAAATAACACATTGAACAGTGTAGACAACTTCAGTATATGTTCGAGTAGTTGTACTTTAACATGTACCTGAGCGAGCAATTCACGGGTAAAGGGCTATAAGGCGCCTCTCGAAAACATTAGGACTGACAGCAAAAATATCAATATCCTGTGCTAGGTCGTTATATTGACGACACATGCGGACCAAGGGGTTGTAATAAGATGTGTTATGATATTCTTTTAGAGAAAATAATTTAGGATTACGAATTCTGTACCTACCTAGTGTTTAAGTTTATAGATGAGAGTAGTGGTGGAGAATCTAAAATTGAATTCAGGATTTTGTGTAAATAAATGAAATCAGACTGTTTACGTCTTATCTCTAGTGTCATCATACCGAACTTTTTTAATCTATCGTTATAAGTTAATAGTTTACGGTGTAAACCTTGTCGGAAGGAAAGGATTTTCAAGATTTTTTTCTGAATCGATTCAATATGACTACTATGTATGTTGTATTTAAAAAATCTTTGCTAGTGATGAGGTCAGCCGAAGTAATGACTTGTTAGCAGATTACTTAATTGAGGAATTCTTAGAATCGGACCGTTTTTACATGCAAAACTATCAAGTTATGAACAATTATGTTGCTGTGGTCTACAATAGTAGGCCGGGCGTGTACTGTAGTGTTAAAGCGTCTATAAAGAATCCGCATTTTATTTATGAGTAGCTGTTCGTCAGCGGCTTCGCCCGCATAAACTTATTTCTCCCGTTAAATATACTCGAAGCCTCAAACAAAAATAAATATAACCTATGTAGAAGTGATAATGTAGCTGATTATTGTTCAGATCGGTCGAGTAGTTTCGGAGCAATTTCAATACGAACATACAAACAATCAAAACTTTCCTCTTCATAATATTATTTAAGAAAACAACACGCTCTTAAGTTATCAAACATTAAAAGCCACCATGCATCAACTGCCTAAATATGTGCATAGCTTTAAATTTGTCCAATGTGCAACGAAGCATGATATCTATCTACGTAAACGGATTCCCGCTGAAAATCTATGCAATGCGCAGTATTGATTGAGCTCACGTTGGCCGCAATATGGAAGATTTGTTGAGAATAACGCTTGAGCAGATAGCCCGAGTGGCCATTACAGATATACTCAGAGCTGCGATCGTGTACACCCTGCTTTACCTCAGGTTTCTTCCCACTGCACTGTGTTGTGTGCCGCCTGTTCTACCGTACTGTAATGCTGGATTCAATGCATTTTCTTTTTAAATCGCTTAATACTTTGTATTGGGAAATTGAATCTTTGTTTTCTTTTACTATTCACGTTGATAGCATTTTGCCGGAAGATCTGTAATGATCTAATTATTTTTTGTTGACAGTATTAATTTAATAGAACCTTATTATTCAACTGACTGCTTAATAATAGACAAACACAAAACAGTTTTCTTTATTCGTCTTTTTTCTTCAAGCACAATCTTTGTTTGTATTTTACTATGGCCAAATTTTTTTAAAACTCTTATTGTTGTAGAGTGGAAATATAATAGTTTTGCACTCAAACAGTGGTCTAGTAATGTCATCAGTCATTTCAAAAAGTATCAGCAGCCCCTTACCAGCAATACCTTAGCGCTTTATAATCACTAATGACTCCATAAGAATGTCCTTGTCAACAAATATGTTGTAAAATTAAATAAATCATTGTTCATGCTAACCGTGTGATAGGCGGATTCAAAAGACGTATTGTCTCGCATTTATATGATGGGAAATGAATGTAAAACGACATCCGATATGCAGAGTAGTGTAGATATAGCATGTCCAAGGAGTTTGCATGAAAAGGTAAGATTTCTACACGCAAGTAGTATTGCTTGCGTTTTCTTTCGAATCATTTTTCTTCGTGACAAGTGTTTTGTGTCTGGCCTTTGTACGTCTACCACGAGATGCCAATTTAAATTTACGTTATCGTTTGCGTAAAAAATTGTATTGGGATTTGACATTGTCATGTCATGTAAAATTCTAATACATTTTTTTACGCAAACGATAACGTAAATTTAAAGTGGCAACTCGTGGTAGACGTTACTGAATCCTGAAAAGCAAATCTTTGGGCACCCTATAAATTAATGTTGTCAGGGCTGCCAACTTTGACTGTTTTCTTAGTATGTCTACCATGAGTTTCTGACCCGCTAACTACGATAGTTGACTTCAGAAATTTCTTAGTATGCCATTTTTAGTTTTATTTTTAATCACTAGGCGCGCTGTAATAAAATCTCATACCAAAACGTCAACCCGTTTTACGCAGACTGGCTAGCGGCTGCTATTGGTGTAAACTCATAATAGCCAGACTGAACTTGTTGAGGCCATCACATAAAAAAAATATATTATATATATATAATAATAATATTGATTGCAATGATTTGAAATGCCTTCGAAAAATAAACATGGATATTTGGTACGGTTATTTTATGTTACTGGACACAAAAACCCATAGGCCATAACATAATCCTCACTCAATGAAAGCTGCAGGGGCACCGTTTCAGTCTGCTAATAATTGTTTAAATTAATTACAATTAAAAATATAGCTAGTGTATTATACGCAACAAAAAAAATATGTTTAGGTAAGTAAATTCAATTGTTTCTAGCCAAACAATTCACAGGTAGCATACACGTTTTATGGGATAAAATGACGCGTTATTGATAGTAAAACCTGCATGGTGGGGTTGGGAAGCTAAAAGCCATTGTGGATATAGAATTGCAGATGTAACTAGAAGTGTTTAAAGTGTTAAAGATTAATTCTGCTACTTAATTAGTCAGTTTTATCTCAAAAGACTGTTAACGTGTGCGCTGGTGAGGCTCTAAGAAGCCTTGAAAATAAAATACATTGATGGACAGATGTTCTTCTTGCAGACAAAGATAACCATAAGACCTCTGACTACCCCGTTCGGGACATAGTCGCGATGGTATTTATGTTGTTTCTTAGACCATGAAGCAAACCACGCCCGCGGCGGACTTATTCCGTAACCCGTTGCCGCTTCCAGCACCAGTAATTTGTCGCGGTGCGCAGGTAAACTCGCGGGAATCGCTATTTCGCTCACGTTCGACATCCGATAAAAGTTTCCGCCACAATCACCTAAGAGCTCAGCTGTCAGGGAATAACCGTATATCGGTTTTGTTTCCACTACGTCCCTGGGCGCTCGGCTCTATGCATTACAATCGAATCATACTAAGAGAAATAATTAATCAATTGACTAATATGTTCTAGAGCCCCGCCGGCAACTTCGACCCGTAAAGCGATCCGGAAAAAATCGCAGTCAAATATATAAGTGAGTGACTATGACTATGTGAAGTTATAAATACATAAATAAATATCTGGGACAATTTACACCAAGATCATCTGACCCTAGAGTAAGCAAAGTTTTTACTATGAGTGTCAGAGACGAAAAACATACATAGATATTTCTAAATATATACTTAAATGGATAAAAGCATATGTGTGTGGTGTGTCTACACAACAAACACAAATGTTTGTCATGGGTGGGGATCGAACTGCTGCCATTGCGACAACAGGCAAGTCGAAATGATATGTTACAACATCATTTAACTTAGCTCATTTCACTACCACGTTCGTCAGTCAGTGAAGGGCAGGCGATTGAGTTCTACAGAATGTGAAATTCAAATCTCACAGTAGCGTGGTTGTAAATGATTTTTTCAGAATAACTGTACTGAATACATTACTCTTTTCATTTCTCTTTTTGGCTATGTAAACGTACCTTTAAATACCAGTGTATAATGTTATACATCATCTGTATTTACTTGATGACGGCAATTATACGTGGCATAATTATTCGCTAATTGCTTGAATGATTATAATTATGCATATTTGAATCCGGATCATGTTCTTGTTAGCGTCAACAGTGTAATTTCATACATTCAAATATTATTGCGCCTACAATTATACTTTTGAGATCAGCTTATTATAAAATATGTCTAACTGCAGTCGAGAGAGTTGCAATAGAGTCGTAGTATAGCTTTTTCAGGAATTCAAAATACTTGAAAAACTATCTATTGTGTTATTTTACTAACAGGTGGGTATGTCACCGGCAATGTGTGTAATTCAGGTATTTTATACAATGCCTAGGAAATGTATACAATGCCTTTAGGAAATATATGAAATATTGCGAATATGATTATTTATTGCATACTTCGTCTAGGCAATGTAAACAATGCCTAGGCATTGTATAGAATGCCCAGTGGTCTTCCGGTAAAGTGTCAAATAAACTAATTTTAGCTATCAAGTTTTATTGAGATACTGAAACTCAAACAACGTAAAGCACAAACAACTTTTGACAAAACGGATTGCTTGGTTATTCTTTTTGTTCAATTTTACATACAAAAAACCCTTTTTAAACCAAAAGTGTTACGCTCTGTAAGACGTGAGTTTATTACGTTGCGAGGAGCGAAGCGACGAGCATGTTTAGTTGACATGAACCAACCGCACGAGCCGATCGAGCGAAGCGAGCGTGCCGCGACAGCGGCTGACGAGTGCCAGAAACGAACTGGCCTTATTTTCTTTTTTACCGTTTATACTTTGATATTATAACTAAAGATATTTTGATAATGAAAACTTACGAATCGGTTTATATTTCCAAATGTATGCCAAAAGACGATTCTGACAGTGAACTTTCTTTTTAGTAAACACACTTTTACACACTTTGCCGGCTGCGCATCCGACATTGTATACAATGCCTAGGCAAATAAAATAAATAATATTTCATACACTGCCTGAACGTTTTAGGCACTGTATACAATGCCGGATTAAACACATTGCCGGTAATATCTAAATACTTATTAGTAGGTTTTAATACCGATAGTATTAAGATATCAGAATTGATATAAGATGCAATTTACTGCTCTGGGAAGGGATGCAATCGATATTTTCACTAATTTTCAATGTTAAAGTTGATCTGTGTTTTGTTTTATCATTTTCTTTAGTTTTGTGTGCTATATCTATCCTATTAAACAATCACACAAATTCTGACGGCGATTCTTACAAAAAGACAAATTGTTCTGTGACGACATCCTTCTGACATCTTTCTGTGAAGACATATTTCATAAAAGTATGCATTGGGTTCAATTCAATATCATTTTCAGAGCATGAATATTCTAAAATCATGTGGTGCGCGCCTGCCTAAAGTGAACGAGGTCAATCTTATCTTGAGAGGCTTAAATCAAAGTTTCCGTAGCTCAAAGTAGGTATTACTAGTTCTTCTTTTGATGACTCATTCAATAAAGCACGGTCATTTAGCTAATGAGCGAGCGCTGGAGTAAATAACTTCAACAAAGTCTGCGTCAGTGAGTTCCAGGTAACCTTTGATACTTGCCACTTCTAGCAGAAAATAAAAATATCACTTTTAAGGAAGCTTTTTCTTGCTTCTCTTTTATTTATTTGGAATGCCAACTTCTTGACTTGATAAAAGATGGGAAATGAAAATAAAAATCCTTAGATATGACGAAATAACAGCTTTTTTATAAAAATGTTATGAGACAAAGTTAATAATATTTCACAATGACTCGGAGCTTGTCTTAATTGCCATGGTAAACAAATGCGAGCTCACAATAATTTACTAGTTGATTCCAAGATATTTAAAAAAACTATTTTTTTTATACTCTTTATTTATTTACAGGACTTTTGTCTTTTGCAGACATGTCAGTCCTATCGTAAACTATACTAAGTAAGTCTTAATTACATAGGTATTTATAAGTTGCTTAAAATAAACTAATTCGCAAAGCATTTTAGCTAAATCCGACCGAGGTTCAGCTAAAATGCCTTGAAAGATGCCCACATCGCTCCTATTTGAAATGAAAGGACTCAGTGCTTGTCACTGTTCTTCGTTCCGGACACACTCCGACAGCAAAATGTAGAATTATTATTATTCCAGAAAAAAATCTAAGCAACATCGGGCTAGGTAGATTTTACTTAAGTTTTACGTGAATGAATGAGGGAAATGTTGGTAATGAAAAGATACATTTTCCAAAGTACAAATATCCTTATGTCATTAAAGGCAGACAACAACGCAAGTGCTACAAACGGTTAGCTACCTATCTTAAATTTGAATTGCTTCGTACGAATTTTTTTGTTTTCCATATTTTCATTTGCTCGAAAGCACGATTGACATCCAATGTCCAATATTCAGAAAAACAAACAGTTTAAAATTCGTTCAATTGAAACCTATCAACTTTACTAAGCTGCACTAACCGGTGCTGGGGCAGGCTTTCAAGGTGAGTATGGCCAGCTCAGTAATTGCTTTGCATTATTGTGCTTATTATCCTCATATCTGGACCTCACGACTGCTTTCCATCAGGTGGAGTGAGGTCATCTTAACGGGCACTATAAAAAAAACCCGTAAGTAACAAATAAAATTAACAATTTCACTTCTTGTCGTGTCACATTGGTACGAGTAAAATAACATTATAAATAAATATGAACTCACTCGATATGTTAAAAAAGCAAATAATGTGAAATATACTCTCAAAATGTCGTATTTATGAAAAATAAAAGCTTTCTTCGCTGGCAGCTGCCGCTGCACGCTCGCTTCGCGCGCTCGGCTTTCGCGTTTTGGTCACAGTTCGAACCTAACCTAGATATTTATTCCTGTTTCTGTTATTAGAGGCCAAATCATAAGTATTAACAAATAAAAAACTAGATAAAATGGGATTTAGAGAAGATAACTTCTTGAAAATAAAATTATAGTTAACAAAACTTCGGCAAAAAAAAAGAAAATGTTCTGATAATCGGTTAACAGCGTTTTTTCTGGAAAATAAAACATACTTTTAAAAAAAACCAAAATAAATAGTAACACACTGAACAAATGAATAACATGAGGTTTTTCCCTTCATGGGGATGGAACCCACAACCAGAACCGCTGCTTAGCTGGCAGGGTCACTACCAGCTGAGTATATTATTCAGCTATGTAGTATGTAGTTTTTCCTTTTTACTTCAAAATTACATAAAGATTCAGCTCCACGCTTATGTTACGTCTCATCTTAGTTTTGATACATATCACCTTCTTCTTTACAAGTAATCATTTAATCAGTAGCCGTATAACATACCAAGCTCATTTTACTTAAACCACTTCGTACATACAAAACAGGGGTTCTTTAGAAAGCTGATGCTATTCAAACATGAAAATAGAGCTTTAACATTATTTACTACCGAGTTAGTTAAGCAAGCACGAAACAGCTGCCCCAGCAAATTGTATCAACGAATAGTTGTGTAAATTATCGAAACATTGAAGAGTGAGTTTATAATTTGCACGGAGCGCACAATCTGCTTGATATTCCGCTCACGTTCCCCCCCTGAGATAAGTTTCAACCACAATTACCTGACCGTTCAACCGTCAGGAAATATATTGGCACCTTCTGCTAGCTTGCCATCGTTGCGATCGCTCGAGATCGCACAGCGCCCGTGCCAATCTTCTATCTACAATCTGATTTTGATAGATGCAAGAGAAATAAACTGCCGCGAGCCGTGTAGGCTTCACAATTTCTGGTTTTATTAAGATTGGATTTTTATTGAGTGTGGGTTTTTAGTTGCTGGTACTGTTTTGAATTGTTTATAGCTGGAACTATAAAGATTCTGTGACTTAGTGCTTTTAGAGCATGGCCTGAAATCTGGAGATCCTTAGTTCAAATCACATGTAAGGCTTCAAATTGTGTTTTCCAATTATACGGAACATAGCCCGGGTTTGTCAGTGGCTGTTGGGTTACTTTGACCTACAAGAATTGAAGATACGCATGTGGTCCTGAGCATTCTCTGACAGGTCTTGATTTAGATACGAAACCGTTTCTTGGATTATTATTTTCTTTTAAAAGAGTGATTGAAAAATACCCTACGTTTAGAAAATTTAATTCAAGCTTAACCCTCTCAACTGAGAGTCAGTACCAAAAATATATTCTAGAATACTTTTCTCGTTCAATCTAGACAAGGAAAATAAAACAACCTAGACGTTTCTGCTTATTCAATTTTCTTTAAACATGAAAGTTCCCTACAGAAACTTTATGATTTTTGCTGTGATGAGTCCACAACAAAATCAAAGGACAACTTTTAAAAGGCAGTAATGGACAAGAGCCATCGATCAAATGACAAAGAAAGTTCTCCTCAATACAAAACAATCGATGGGCCAGAAAATTTTCCCGATCATTTTTTTCATTCGGTTAAATGTGTCATCTTTGTGACACCCAAATGGATTGATGATACCAATGTTTGGTTGAAAAATATTATAATTTTTTACTGTGAATATTTTTGTGGCATATTTTTACTGAGTAGAGATACTTTATGTGGGCATAAATATCGTGTTAACCAATAGGTTACCTCATGAACAACAAGACTTTGTTGACCTTCTATCTGTTTGACTCAAGTCAAGACTTTGTTTCAAACAATTTTAATAAATAAATAAAACAAGACTTTATTTTGATCTCATTTAAACTTATTAGGAATCTTGTCAACTCAACTACAAAGTTAAGTTCGCACTTCAACTCTACTCGTTCAAGTTCACGTTGTGAAACCCTTTTAAACCTATTTGGTAGGCATTTTTTTAAATGAAAAAAATATGTTAATTCTACAACATTAAATAAAATTTGGTATTGTAACATTATTTTAAGATTTCTATGTAGACCATTGTGATTGGAAATAAATGTTTTTATTATGAAAAAAAAAAAAAATTGTTCTGATTGTAATGCAAACCAAAAATGTTTGTGAGAAATGTTGTATGAACCTATTTCTGTTTTAATTACATGTTTTAAAATGTTTTGGCTATAATACTGTCAGTTAGGGGAAAAAATGGTGATAGCTTACATTGAAGTTAAGCTAACTTGAATGAAGCATTTTTGAATTCGAAAAAAAAAAACTAACTTTTATTAATATTAAATTTTAAAGATTCTATTAATGTAAAATTATTGAAAGCGTCATTCTCTAGAAGTTAAACACAGCAACTCGAATCGTGCATCGTGTGCTCCCGAGTTAAAATCCCTCCGGGCCATCTTTAGGTTGATTGTGAAATTTCCAACTAACGCTCCGGTGATGGGAAAAATCGATAAAAAACCAAATCAACCCGGATAACGAAGAAAGATATACCTACCACGTTCCTACCACGCTAGGTAGTGGGCTGCTGAGTGTTCCGCTCACCATGACGGGAACAGTCACTTGCCTCTGACTACCCTTCTTTGGTCTAAAAGCTTTACTCTTTTATGTAAAATTATTAAAGCTTTTGTTATGGTTGAGCCAAAGAAATAAAATTGCTTTTAAAAAAAAAGTAAAAAAACAAAAAGAGTTCGTGAGTGTTATACCTACTTATTATGACTACTAATTTTAACATTAACTTATTATTTTTAGGAAAGTGTACGCTATTGATTTTAAATACTTCCAGAAAATCAAAGGGTGTTTTAGTGTCTTGCGGAATGTTAGTCGAAGTCAAAGAGGGCTGTTTTGGGCCGCTATATCCCGGACCCCTCGATTTTGGGATGGAATACTCTGGCCGTTTCTACTCGATCGCAATCTCTATGCTAACAGCCCTGCGATTCTGATCTTCGCTTAGCGAAATGACCGCAGTCACCCGGTGGCAGTGACGCTTATTCCTTACACGTTCGCCGCAAGGAGTTTTTATGGAGCCAACACCGGTCCCTCTATTAAGATTTCCTTTTTTCGACGGGAATAAAACTATTTACTATCAGCGTAAACACAAAAGTCGAAGTCGAAATGATATACTTATTACCAAAGTTTCGTCTAGTTGAGCAGTGGAGTTTTATTAAGCTTGAAATAAAATTGATCGCGGTGCCGTAGACTTTTTCTTGCATTCCATTATACGTTTTCTATATCTAAAGGAAGCTATTTTCGCCAGGAGGAACTATTCTGTCTAATTTTTATTTACTTTTGAGATATTTCTCTATCGTATAACCTAAGAGCGAATTAACTTTAAGAAGTTATCTTTTTTCTAATCATTGCATTTACAAAGGAGTAAAAGTAGTAATTAGCCTATATGCTCTCCCACTACTGGGCAAAGGCCTTCATGGTTGAAATCAAGTCATTGTAACAATTGATGGGTTACCAATACAAAGGAGGAAGATTTAATATTTAAATATAAATAAATATAAAATATAAATATGCGCCAGACAACACACCTATTGTAATGGTCTCGAAGTAGGGATTAATATCCCTGTGTTACGAGGTACCACACAAGGCAATAAGCTAGGGGCGTTCCAGCACACCCAGACCCGAGTCAATTCAGAAAAGATCGTTTCCTGAATTGACCCGACCGGGAATCGAACCCGGGACACTACGGAAATCGAAGCGAAAAACCGTGCTACAGCGCACTACGCCAATCGTGTCGTCAAATTGAGATAAGTATTATGTTTTTATCATAAAAGATTTGGGCCAATCTTAAATTCAAAACAAGATTGTTTTGATAGCGCTAAGGCGGAAACTCCACGCCCACCAAAATCCAACTGCGGCCGATAGATAACTTAAGCTAACTTATGAAAGAATTACGCCACCCAAAAAGTCTTCTTTACCAGACTGGGAAATCTATTGGGGTAGGCATTATCATACAAAGTGAGGTGGAAAATCACAACTTCAGAAGTAAAAATAGAACATACCTTTTTCTCTTTAGACTACAGGTTTTCTTTTTACTATATACGTACAAAAGGTTTGAAAGAGATATTGAAGTTTATTTGAAAATAAAACACTTAAGCATGTAGGTAGATAAACGAACTATAGTATTAAACAAATGAAATTTCTGCCAAGAAGTGTTATTGACAATTTGAACAATTGAAAGAGAGTTTTAAAAAACTCACTTTCAATCGGTAATCGGTTTGGTAAAATTTTCTTCGTGAATCGTGTACGAAAACATGAACATTGAACATTATTTAGAATCTATGTAAAGTGAGCAAATTAAAATTTCACACTCTTGAAGTGTGACTGTATTTTTCATAAAAACTAAACAGTGCTTCAATGCTACCAAACTAAAGTGTAAACGGTGTTATTCGACTGATTATTTTCAATGAATAAGAAAAGTAAAGGGTAAGTATAATTAACTACTTCAGCCCCTGCTTATTTTTACGAGATGATACACAACTAAAAATTACTGTTATTTGTTAGAAATAAATTTCCCTTCTCAATAAGAATTGCTTCCGAACGTGCTCAGGAAACTTACTGATATCTAATATTTTACTATACAGAAATAATTTGTGAAACAAAAAGAACGAGGGGTCAAAAGCAGATGGTCCGCTTTTATAAAAATGTTGGAGGGTTGTGAAATATGACACAGTGTTATTTCCTCGCACACCCGGTCAAGAGTTATTGCATTCCATTATACGTTTTCTCTATCTAAAGGAAGCTATTTTCGCCAGGAGGAACTATTCTGTCTAATTTTTATTTCACTTTTATCATTTTTATTGCCTGCAAAAATGTTGGGTTTTTTTCTGAGTCCTTACGCCAAAACAATCTTGTTTGGGTTTCGATTAAGTAGCCAGTGTTTGTATTATGCTAGATTATCAGCTGGTATGCTTGAATAGTACCTAACACCCATCTTTTTCAGGTTGTTGCAATGTCATTATAAGCAAAATCGTGATACACCGTTTTTGCATACAATCGCTTTTCCTTGTTGCCGATCTATAAGGTTTTCTTTTGAATCCTATCAAAATACAAGGTAGGGTAGCTCACTAGTCGTTGGACAGATAAGAGATTTTTTTTGCAATATATTTTTTTATTCAAATACTGTTAAAGCTCAGAAAAATCCGCTAGTAGATCGGAATTGTCGAAACACACATCTATCTAATTTAAGTTGTTACAAATAGATAATCTAAATAGAAATACTAAGAAAACAGATCCTAAAAAAACAGAAGCAAAATATACAGTCGTTGGACATTAATTTTAGTCATTGGACACACGTTGGATAGTTGTTGGACATGTTTATGTTGCAGATTTCATGAGATAAAACAACAAAATAAGGTAAGTATTAATTATTTTAATATCAGGAACTTCTTCTTCAGGAACTAGTTATTCAATTATGGCAAATTCTTTGTACTTGTCTTCTATCTTAACATTATTTGGTTTTACATTAATTTAGTCCGTGAAGTTTAGAACACAACACAATCAAGTTAAAATCTACATGTATGGATACAGCCTTATACGTCCCACTGCTGGGCACAGGCCTCACCTCAACTATGAGGTGGTACGAGCCATACTCCAACACGCGGGCTCAGTGCGGATTGTTGGAGAGGTGAATGTAAGGCCAGTGATAAACCTTACCGTCAGACGTTATCAAGCCGCCTTTTTAGCCTCTGACTAGGCTTTACGACTAATATCTTGCGACGTCAGCCGGGACCACCTGTTTAACGTGCCTTCCGAAGCACGGAGATGCCCGAAAAACACATCACTTAATTTCGGTCGGGATGGTCACCCATCCATAACCCGACCTGACTGGCGTTGCTTAACATCGGATCGTTGCCGATCCGCTGCCGTCACTTAGCCACGGGCACCTCTAAAAAAAAATCTACATAATAAAACGAATACTTTTATAACTACAACTATGAGGCCATATTCCCATCTGTAGGTAGATAAAATAAAATTACCTCAGCAATAACTACACAGCAAGAATAGAACATAAAAACCTAAATAATCAACTTCTTAAGTAACAATTAGAATCTTAATCCTTTTTTAAACTTAAATACGAATGGTATAAATCATTAGCCCACTCTTCTGTATTTTCTTCGGAGGACATCCTTAAATCATCATCCAAGTCAATTTCATCATTATCCTCTTCCTTATAACATGTATGACAAACATATGAGTCTATGCTTATGTCTTCCGGCACATGTATTTGGTGTATTTTTGGTACACATTTGACATGATAGATGGATGAACATATGTCACAAATTACACGATTGACCGTTTTCGTTGTCTTTGCACAAATTTTGCAGGCGTTTGTATCCTCTCGAATAGATTTTCTTTTCCCCTTTGTTTCTTCTTTCAAATTATTTTTTTTGCAAGTTCCTTTTTTCATTTTAGCTTCTTGTCTTATTTTTTTTCTTTCCTCTTTTTCACGTAGATCTAATTCTTTTTTTTCTATTTGTTCCTTATACATAGCCTTGTATTTTGCCGATGTAATAGCAAAAGGCATTCTTTTCACTTCCCGTTTACCTTTCCGTTCTGGTGTTTTGGGTAACGTCAAGTATGTACCTATATCTGAGCTACATATTTTAAAGGCTGGGCTAATTTCTGATAATGCTGGTAACGGCTGTGACACATCTTTTGAGTTTTTCGTAGGCGTTTCTAGCGTTTTGTCAATTTCTGAGTTTGATGGCTTTCTTGGGGTTTCAGTTTTAGTTAAAATTCCTGTGATAGGACATAGGCCGCAGCTTGAGTTCGAGTCTGATTGCTTTGTCATCAGAATATCCTGGAGAATAGTAAACTTTGGTTTTGGTTTAGCCTGAGGTTCAGTCTGCTCTAACGTTTGCGAAGTTGCAACTGCGCAGGTCACATCGTTTTGAGAGATCAAAATGTCATCAAAGTTTTCGTAGTTATTGAGAATTGTTGGAGATCGGGTCAAATCTGAGTCGTATTCATGTGCTGTATTTAATGAAATGGATGGGTCTATTGTAACATTTGGGCTTTCGATAATGTCCGGTGTAAATTCTTGACCGAATGGTAGATTTTCTGTATGATTTGTTTTTGATGTAGATATGGATTGTGGTTGACTAAAGCTTTTGGATATTTTGTAAAGTATTTCTAGGTTATCGTCATCTATTTCGTCGATATTTTTAATATTCTGCAATTCTGCTGCATTCGATGGACCAATCAAACACAAAAATTGCGAAAATGTAATAGTATCGTCATCATTAGGAGGATGAATGTTATTTACGTTGACTGACTTGTTTGGTACACATTTCGTATAATCCACATTATCAGGGTCAAATGGTACCAGACCACACGCTCTAAAACCATTCTTCAGTGTCTGTGCTTTAATACTTTTTTGTAGGGCCTCTTTAAGGACTTCTGCAAAGTTAACTTTTGTAATAACTTGTCCTGGGTTTTGGTTAATCCATTCTCTTACAGATGCCTTCCAGGCTGCTTTGACAGGCCGAAACACAGCTACGTCTGCGGGTTGGAGGATGCGAGTAGCGTTCGGATATAAAGCTACCAATTCTATTTTCAATTCTGTACACAGCTTGCTCACTTGATATGTTAAATGGGTTTTGTGGCCATCAAGAAAATATATAACGGGAAGTGGTATGGTTTCCTTTAAGAGGTATGGGTAGAAAACATTGGCTATATATTCGAAGAATACTTCAGATGTCATCCATCCGTTTTCGCTTCTTCCTACACCCCAGTCTGACGGTATACTCTCAGTCACTTTCTGGGGAATCCTTTGATACTTGTAGACGATCATCGGTGGGCAACATTGACCTGCCGCAGAGAATGTAAACATCACAGTCATGCTATCTTTAGACGAACTTGTTTCGACGTTGTACACATTTTTCATTCCTTTTAAAGCCAACACTTTACCAGTTTTAGGACAAAGCTGAAATCCACTCTCGTCCCCGTTAAACACACGGTTTGGATCGTTCATAACTTCCAGCAAATCATTGTCTTCAAAATATTGGCGAATCTCTGAGAACCATTTGCGAATGTCTGTTTCAGATACACAAGCACTTGAAAACGTTACACCTTCGCTCGTCCTTAAGCCAATATCAGGATGTCTTTTTAGAAACCCTCTGACCCACCCATCACCAGGATAATTATCTTTGAATGGGGTTTTTCTAGGATTCTCATTTAAAAAATTCTGAACACTAGATTGAAGATCCTCTTTTTTCAGAGGAAATCCCTTTTTCACCAATTCTACTATCCATTTCCGGAGAACAGTTTCTTCTAGATCAGTTAAGTAAGGTGATGGTCCGAAAGTGGACTTGTGATTAGGGTTTTTATTTTAAACTGTAAGGTTGATTTTGGCACTCCATATTTGCGTGCTGTTTCTCTTATCTTTCCGCCTTTCCTTACTTCATCTAGAGCTTTTCGCAGATTATCGGGATCGTATACTACTATTTTTTTGTGTTTCGGCATAATCTAAAATCAAACGTTTAGAGTGATTGGACAACAGTGTCCAACGACTACACATGAACAAATATGATAGTCATTGGACAACCAGTGTCCAACGACTAAATATGAATGAAGATGATAGTCATTGGACGGTGTCCAACGAATATTAAATGAACAAAACTAAACGCAAGAAAAATACAAGATAATATTTAGCTTTAAACCTAAGGACAGAAAAAATAAAATCGAGCTCTTTCCGATTTTTGAAAATACTAGTCGTTGGACAACTGTCCAACGACTATAAACCGAACGTAAGTTTGTTACAGTCTTTGGACACGTTATAACATAACCTTAAATTATAATTCTACACGTTTATCTCGAAAATATCGTTGCGCTACTATGTAACTTACCACAATTTCCTTCACACTGCTTTAAACCTTCTCACAAAGATTTTTTTAACTGATTTATTTAGCGTTGACCTTACTGAATTTATTTATTTTTATTGAAAATTTCAAGTCGTGTTACAAACATTTTTTTCCTTCCAATAATGAGCACGCCATCTGCCTGTAGACGTGTTAACCAATATGTTTGAAATTCGGATACACACAAGAAAATTAACGCATACTTATATCGTTCAAACACTGCATGTAGTTCTTATAAAATTCGTAAACATTCTAAGTGTCCAACCACTGTAAGAGTCCAACGACTAGTGAGCTACCCTATCTGATCTTTACTTGCGTATACTATGTTTCAGTTCATAATTTTTCCAAGGAATATCACTGATAAGATACGCCTACGATACGATGTAGAGGTACGCCTAACCTTTCTGACTAATTGATTGCCAATATTAGTCGTACGAGTATCGTGTAACATTTTCATTGATTGTGATTTTCGTTTGTGACCCTGTGCGTCGTCATCGTTTGCACCGCCATCTGAATAATTCGGAACGGTTACCGGTTGCTTCTCACCAGTGTAGTTGCCGGCAAATACAAGCATATGTTATAGCTTCACGGCGTTCAAGGTAACGAAATGCGAATTTCGTAACCACAGCGCGCAACCATCACCAACATGCGCTTCGAAGATTCTCTCGTAGTAGAATCCCCACCAAGTAGCACTGGTTACCTTAAAAATAATTTCAGTATTCCCCATCGACCTCTAATAGGGGAACATTGAAAATATGATTATGCAGACATGATTTATTCACCAGATTTACTCTACAAGTAATACAAGTAATGTAAGGCCAAAATTTTAATATTTAAAAATATTGATTGCTGAATAACGATTAAAACACTTCAACATGTACTAAACGGCGGATAGTTACCTGCTTTTTTGTCCCTTTTTTAATGTTGCGAGTTTCAATAATAAAAAAAAACAAAATAAGCGTTAACGGGTTAACTTCAAATCAAAACGATCATTGCCCAGGTTTCGCAAACACCGTAGTTTATTTCATTAAAAATTGCTTTTTTAATAACTCTGTAGATCGCTCCCTTCAACATGCCAAGAGATTGACAATGGAGCCACTGGCTCGGAAGGGGCAACTTATCTTTACAACGTTGTGTCGCCCATACCATACAAATGCGATGAATCGACTACTATTTTAAGCTGTATGAAACTCGCTATTTTTAATTCTTTAGCAGCTAATGGCTAAATTTAGAGTTAGGACAATATTTTTATATTCGCAGCAGCTTTCTTTTGATCGCTTTTTGGTCTTTGAAGAGTGTGTTTGTAGTAGTGTGGTAAAAGGTGAAACTGGGTTTATGATGACGCAGTCGCAGGAAATTCCTCTTATTTCACAAAATCAACCCACATTTTCGTTTTTTTATGAAACCCCTTATTTACTGCGTCTAAGTTAAAATGTAAACAGAACAAAATAACGTTACCTAGTTAAGCAACAGCAAGGCGGCAATTACGCCAGTATTTCTCAGGTAAAAATGTACATTTGTCAATCTTGTAATCAACGAAATTACATATAATTCAACGTTTTAATTCATTCACAATATGAGCTTGGCAGTTTTTAATTAAAGTAATTACATTCACTATAGTATCTAATTTTTATATCGCCTATCTAGATCACCTTACTCCATTTGATGGAAAGCAGTCGGGACTAGTGAGGTCAAGATATGCAGTTGATGATCTACTAAAGATAAATAAATAAAAAAACGAATTTCCTTAGACGTGAACGTCTTCTAAGGTATAGATTACGTTAATTAGTGTACCTAAAAATAGCTTGAACATGCTGCTTATGAGATTGATGTCGGAGCCACTGGTTCGGAAGGGCCTTATCTCGGCAACATTGTCCCATGTCACGCGGACGCGACTGCCCCGGGCTTCACGAAATTCACATTCATAATGAAGATTGCAAGATACTTCGCGCTTCCCGCTTTGTGCATGCTCGTTATTATACGGTCAGCAAATTTACTAAGGTAGCTATATAGTAACCAAATTATATTAAAAACGCTGAAACAACTCCTTCTTTTATTGAAAATAACACTCAGTTATTACGAATTCACGGAGCTGGAATTTGTAATAACTGAGTGTTATTTTAACAATGATAAATTCTTCAATGATAAAAAAGTGAGTGTCTAAAATTTACCCTAACTATGTAAAAATAAAAAAAAATCTTTCTTTTCATAATGTAATTGTTAGTTTTTTATATTTTTATATTGCCATGCCCTCACGGGGCGCTACATTTCAACTTTCACCTTAGGTACCTATTTCTAAGATTACTTTGTACTTCAATGCGGTATGCAATAAATGATTATGGCTATGATATGATTATGAATACATAATCATTTGGGTTTTACTATTTTGAAGTAATCCAAGAGTTTTATATTGTGTATTTAGCTACTAGTATCCACATTTTCAAAGACGTATTTTTTGATAGTTCCGCTTGATTCAAAATACAAAGGTGAAAATGATAAAACCAGAAGTTAATTAACTTAGTTTTCCTTTGGGCTGCAAATGTTTTGTTAAATGTTATGTTATGTTACTTCATTTTTTTATAATGCCCGTCATGATGACCTGACTCCACCTGATGGAAAGCGATCGCGAGGTCCGGATATCATGAAACAGAAAAACACTTGCAAAATTTAATTCAGAAGCAGTAGTGTTCCGACGGTAACACAAAACTGCGGTCACCCAATGTTTTAACTAACGGATAGATCCATCGGCCCACTACCAGCCCAGTTGAGTACAACTCACAATTCACAACTCGCATAGTAATGCGATTGGGAACAAAGCAAGCTTGTGGTTGAAAATCGTAGCATTTTTGTTTTGACCGCGAAATCTTTTTTAACCTAAAAAAGATGAATGCCCTGAAATTCAACCGTTAGAAGTTTTTAGGAAGCATGTTGCATACAATTGCGAAAAAACTACCCAATTTTGCTTCCACCACGCTCTTGTAAAAAGCGAAGCCCAAAATAGCATTTGTACCGGATTGAAATGCCAGCGAGGTCCCGCCCGCCCAGGAAATGGCAGAGCGACAGTCGTTAAACTGTCAAATTGGACCAACTCGTCGGCGCTGTCATTCGAAAGAAAAAAGTGTCATTTTCTTTTATAGCGTGACCTGGAAGTTTTGATGTTATTGGCGATATTACGCCTGTCGTTCCACGAACCGTAAACATAATAATAATGCTCCAAATTTTTCAAACTTAAAACTTTCTTCGTTGTGTTTTAACTACTTTCAAGTCTGGCTTTACTTGCTTCTTCGCAGAACCAGTATTGGGCTTTGGTTAATAATGCATATATAAGAAACTACACTTTGGTTTAAATTACTCTTTACAAATATAAATAATCATCCCCTCCGTTATAGCGCTGACTTGATTACAATGATGGAGGCATTTTCCCAGCAGTGGGACAGTATAAAGGCTAATTACTACTACTACTCTTTAGAGGCATTTATTTGTATAATTGGCTTTTCTATTTCTTAAATCTATTCCAAACTCATAAGGTTCAAAATTAAATTGCAACGCGGGCACTGCTTCAACAGGTTAAAATACTTTTATTGGTCTTTGGTAATATATGATGATGGTGTGCAAAAGATCTTTATTCTGTAAATGTTTGTATTGTCATAGTTGATTTACATCTCTAAAAATGAATACCTTAAATAATTAGATGAAAACAAAAGTTGAATCAGCATGTACAAATAGGTAAGTTTAAATTTGTAAACATTTTACTCGTAGCTCGAACTAATAAATAAGAAATACCCTAATATCTACGCTTTATTAAAATCTCATATTGCCACTTAGATCATAAGTTTTAGTGTAACCACAGAAAGCCAACATCATGACCCTTTCATTAAATTCATTTATTTATAGAAAGAAACAATTACAGTACATACTTAGTTTACTCACGTTATAAAACCAACATTACCATATTTTTTTTAAAACAGACCCTTCATTTAAGATACTTACTACTTCTTTGTTCTTATAATAAAAATGTAATAGGTACCAAAGTAGTAGTAAGTACCTAATCAGACTGAAACTAAAATGTATAATGACGGCTAAAGTTTCAAAACTCGTTACTCCATCAGATCAAATTTTACAGGAGACACAAATAATTTCACCTATAATATTAAGGCGGCCGGTGACACTGGAATAAACGTTTATAGCCATAATTTCAATTGACATGCATCATTTGGTATACAAATCAGAAAACATAATCGATTTTAGCAAATTTTTCATTACTCTTAAACATACCTTTTAAGCATACCTTGTAACGCATAATTTTATCATTCACAATTTTGTTTGACATACTCTTACAAAGCATAACCCATTAAAGGCATAGTCTGATAAAGTACGAGTATAACTGAAAATTTACATACGTTATAAATCATAGTTTTTTCAGCATTTTATTTTAATTCATTCCGACATAAGTATTGAAGTATTTCTTAGCCCAAAAAGCCTGTTCGTTATATTTTTATTTTAGCCTTTAACAGGAAGAAAAACCATTTGGTTATATCGTTCATTGGTTAGGTTAGGTTAGAACTGCTACCCCACCCAATGAGCCTTTGCCTTGTCGTGGCGGGAGCCTTAGTACTGGTGGCAGGTGGAACCACCGGGAAGCTAAGAAGGCTCAGGCATGGCAGGCATGCGGTGAACTTCCCACTGCCTGCCGCCGGGCGTGGTGGTGGTATGGTGCCTCTCACTGCCCGCCCAAACCGGCGCCCACGGGCGCAGCGCTTCAGAGCGCGAGGTGGGGGCCGCGGTGCACAACCGTTTGGTCAGTGATCCGCAGCTGGCCCCCCCTGTGCACTGCGGCTCGACGGGGCCGCACTGCCAGATGCGGCCTAGTAGGGTCCGCGTACGGTAGGAGCCGGCCGGCTTGAGTACGGGGGAGCTTTTGCCCGCAATGCACAGCTTTCACCGCGACGGCGGAAGTACCTGTTTACTCCAGGTGCTTCCGTGGCTTCCCCCTTCATTGGGGGGTTTTTTTTGGGGCACAGGAGGTATTTTTAAAAACGCTACTATTAAATTAAAAAAAAGTTGATGGCCTATATTTTCTTGTAGAAACTATAAAGATCACACTTATATTTAAGGAGCCTTAGCAAATTGGAGTTTTACGAAGACCTTTAATCAAGATTTTTTTTAGTACAGTAATTTTAATTTTGATAAACTTCAAACTAACAAAATCAAGAAAATATGTTGACGTTTATTATATATATTTTTTTAGTTTTTTTTGTCCATCAGTTTAGGAGGAGTAGGCCTTTGACCACGATGGAATTTTTAATTTTGGCTTGAATTCTCGCCTTAACGGGTCATAATGGGACCTCACTATCCATTCATCAACCTCACTACCCTCACTATCCAAGTCGAAGATATAGAATTGAAACCCAACTAGGCTATCTAGCTTGTATTTCATAAAATATTTTAAGAATGGAACACCTACAATATTTCAGCGTTCAAATCTCAATAAATCGTCTAGGCGTGGTAACGAGCTCGCTGCGGCCGTAGTCTCTGCGGATACGTATTTTATTGGATTCACTGAAATGTTTTTCAGGTCCAAAGGATTATTTATGATCGTCTGCTGCTGCTGGTGCAGAAATGCAGATGGACACGACGCCTGTACGTAACCTAAGTTATGACTCACGATTTATTTGAATAACATCTGAAAACTTACAGTGAAATTTCGTGCGGTTTTGTTATTTTTAAAAATAAAGGAATGTATCCTTTGAGTAAAATTGTCTATCTCAAATATGTTCAGTACTTTCCCTCCAGGTGGCGTTAAAGAATTCCGTCCTGTATATAGACCACCGTAACCGGTCCCCTTGGCGAACTGCTATGGGGGAGTGCGTTTGTTCAGAAGTGGGTATCCTATGGCTGCGAATCATGATGATGATGACGACATGAAAATAAATCAAACTTCATAGTTATAAAGCTACTACCACAAAACTGTAGGTATTAATAGTAGTAGGTTCTTTGTTAGATTTCAGAATCGATTTTGTTTTAGTGAACTTATTTTCAGCGCATTTCACTCGATTTTAACCAATTTGGGTAAAAAAAAGTATTTTTTTACATATTTTTAGAAATAAGGACCTTTCTTTAAATACATAGAAAATATCTTACGACCTTCTCATTTTTTGAAGTCATTTGTGCGATATTCGTTTCATAAAAAGCAACTCAAGAAAATATTTTTAAGTAAAGTTCCCACATACACATTGGAGAGAACACAAGAAAAACGTATACTGCTTGCCCTTGTTTGGGATTTTTTTCTATTGTCCCTACTGAGGATATGTCTGAGTGGTCAGGCTTTTCCTTCTGAATTTTCTTATTTCAGCATATCACTTTATCAGATGAATAGACATTTTGGATCCTACTTTTTGCTCGTTACCGAATTCTTCGGTTTCCGACTTCCGCAATTGGAGCAGTCACAGGTGGTCTCTATGATTAATAGTTCGCATCAGGGAAGTTCTGATGCGCCCAAAATAACTTTTTTATGCCCAAATATCTTTCGTTCGACGGACATGACTTTGTGAGCTTAGGTTTAATATGTAAAGCTATTTTTTACCAACTTTGAAAATGCAAGAGGATTATCGGACTTTTTTAAGCTTTTAGTATATCTCCATAAGAAGATAATCAACCATTAAACATTTTCAGGATAGTGCTAAACCTTACCAATCGCGTGGCTTGTTTTTTTCTGACAAACTTGCCTAAATAATCCGGAAAAATACTATTAAAAAGTAAAAAAAGTATTTGCGGACTTAATCACCATATACATTCTCTACTATCTCGTACGAGCACGTGTGGAAAAAAAAAGATTATTTTTATTATTTTCTTAGGGCTATTTGTTCTTCGTTCAGATCTTGTCTGTCTTAAATTTCTGAGTTTTTTTACTATTTTTTACTTTGTCTAGCCGGCGTCATCATGTGATAAGTACAAAAAGCTTATTTAGAGAGCAATATCGTTAAATGATTTTTAAAACTGTTTGCCCGATCCCTGGCATGATCTGCCCCAAGAGCCTCCGTCGTAGTGGCAGAGAGCTTAGTAGGTCTGTAAACATTATATACCACTGACCATGCAATACTGGCTCACACTGCTAACCCAGCGCCTCATGGGGAGTGGGGCTTACGGTGCACGACCCTTTGAAAGAGACTATCAGTTATCGGTGGTCTGATCCCCCTGTAAACCGCGGGTTACATGGCCAAAGCAGGAAGTGGACTCTTGTGCTATTTAACGGCTGTTACCAAAATGGAAGAATAGCCCTGCTTCCGGTGCATCAGGTGGTTGTTAAGGCCCCGTTAAGAAAAAACAATAAAACACCAAGTCAAGTACCGTTAGTTCGTTCAGGGAGTGACAAGGTTTTCGGGAGAACTTCCTCAAGTTTCAAAAAAAGTTTAATAAAAACTCTTCGCTTGTAATCAAATTGTAAAAAATTACAGCCAAATATAATCGATGTAGATACCTACATAAGCTTAAGCGTATTGATAGACGGCAAAACATTTGTTTTCAAGAACAATGCTATCTAATTAAATCACAAAACACATCTAAAGGTTCGGCGCAAATTTATCTTCTCTGCACACGCTTTGCTAGTCGAAATTAAATAAAGTTGAAAGGAGTGTTTTTCAATTATAAAAAGATAAGTATCTCTTTGAAAATGCTTTTGCTTCAGCTAAAACAAGGGAGATCAGAGAGCATGAAGTTGCTGCTTGTTTTCGATAAAAGTGTCATACAAGGTCAAAGTCAAAAAAATATTTTAAATAAAATATTACGTTTATGAATTATCTAAACCAACCAATGAAAAGCATCAGAGGTGAGCATGACGACTTAAGCTTAACAAATTCTATAAAAAGTGAAGTTATATTTGGGGTGTAAATATTTTGCCTTTAGCTTGAAAATCGTTAGATTAGTTTTTATTTTATCTGCTGTCTTTACTCAAAGGCATTTCATTGAAATTAAAATAAAAAGCTCTTACCTGAAACGGAAAAATAATGATATCATTAATACAGTGGATTGTTTTGTTGGTGCTCTCACGCGGGCAGTCCTAGGTGCCCCGTGTGATTAATCGGACGAGAGAGCGCCCCTAGCTTTTCAGACGTAACAGAACACCATAATTTACATCCCATCATCATATCTCCCTCCCTTTTGGTCTTCGAGCTGTTGAAGATATTTTAGTACGTATACGATACTTGTGACTAGTGAAGGGTATAATTTAGCAACTTTAAAAAAAAATCCCTGAAATATAAAAACCATTGAAGCTACTCTAGATTATATTTTCACGGACTCAGATTACTTTTTTTTTAAAACAACTGTAGTCCTGAACATTTGAGAAAGTGAAAACGGTAACAAACAAAAAGAAACGTGACGTCACTAATGTGGATTGTTTTGTTGGTGCTTTCACGCGGGCAGTCGCAGGTGCCCCGCGAGATTAATCGAACGAGAGAGCGCCCCTAGCTTTTCAGACGTAACAGAACACTACATTCGCCTCACCTACCTTTGTAGGTTTGGCGTTTGAGCTGTTGGAGATATTTTAGTACGTAAGCGTCACTTTGGGTTACATTTACTAACTTTGAAAACTTTTTCCCTAAAATATAAAAACATTGCGAGCTACTCTAGATTGATTCACAAAATAGGATCATCTTTTCTAAAACAAACATTAGACTCAGAAAGTAAAAAAAACAAGATCAAACAAAAAAAAAACGTGGCGTCACTAATGTGGATTCTTTTTTTGGTACTCTCACGCGGGCAGTCGCAGGTGCTAAGGGCAGTTAATCGGGCGAGAGAGCGCTCGAGCGCCCCTAGTGCTTCAGGAGTAACAGAAAACTACAGACTCCCATCTGCCTTTGTTTATAGGTTCAGTATTTGAACTGTTAGAGATAATGTACGTATGCGTACTTTACAGGTACTTTAGGGTATCTTTGTAAATTTTTTCACTAAATTAGGAAAACATTGCGATCAGTTGAAATTGATTTATAAATGTATGTACGACTACTACGAGTATTTATGGAAACCAAAGTAATTTGAATAATTGACTTTTTAGAAAATAAAAACAGGAACAAAGAAAAATATACGTGACGTAACAAATGTGGATTATTTTTTTGGTACTCTCACGCGGGCAGTCGCAGGTGCCCCGCGTGATTAATCGGACGAGAGAGCAACCGTAGTATTTCAGACGCGCGATGCTGGCTGCAACAGCATACCCCAGATGTCTTATCAGGTTTTATAGCTTTGGTGTTTGAGCTGTTACAGATAAGATTTTAGTAGGTTTTCCGTAACCGTAATCTTTTTTGGTTGAAATTTAGTAACTTTAAAAGAGGTTCTTCAAGAGGAAATTGAGTACTACTCTCGATGTGCGGTTTAGCTAACTTGTTCTTCTTTATATTATGACCACGTGCATTTAAATATAAAAAGATAACTGTGGTGTAAAATTTATCAAGAAATAGACAGTATTCTTAATCAATGGTTTAATTTGATGGCTGGAAATAGAACACATAACTGGAAATTCTCCGCTATGTTTATGTTGAACTTAACTATTACAAAACTGTTATTCAACACAATACTGATTTGGGAAAAGTACTTCGACGTCTTGATATTATATGTGGGATAGTTTTATTTGTGCATTTACTTGGGCATTCGCAGGTGGCTGGCGTGATTAATCGGACAAGTGAGCGCCCTATTCATAGTTTGTCGGACGCGGCCGCTGCCCGGCGCGGCGCCGCAGACGCGTCACTAGAGGCAGGTAGCTTACAGTTTATACAGTAGCAGATATTTTAGTATCTAGTGTGATAGTGCTCACATTAAGCTTGTTTGTGGTCATCAGGGATAGGTAACTTGATTTTATGATGGTGGTCAATACCAAAAAGTCATAGTTTTGACGCGTCTTAATCTGGTGGAAAGTTTCGTTGCTAGTCGCAGGTGGTAGCCGTGATTAATCGGGTGACAAAGCACCCCTATTTATAGCATGTCGGACGCGTGGCCACAGGGGGCGCTCACCTGCCGCGGGCGAGCCAGGGCCCTTACTCCGGAACAGAATTTCATTGGATAAGCTTTTTAGAAATTTCAAACATTAAATTCAAGATCCTTATTGACGACAAGATTGGCGTAGTGCGCTGTAGCACGCATATGTCGCCTCGATTTTCGTACTGTCCCGGGTTCGATTCCCGGTCGGGTCAATTTAGGAAATGATCTTTTCTAAATTGACTCGGGTCTGAGTGTGCTGGGAGACGCCCCTGGTTATTTCCTTGTTTGGTACTCGAAACACAGGGATATCGATCCCTACTTCGAGACCATATCAAGAGGTGTGTTGTCTGGCGCATATTTATATTTATTATTTATTTTATTTATTGTTTCCAAAGCGTTAAGGTAATTTTTTTTTCGTTTTGTCAATATAATGCCAATTCGGCGGAATTAGATTCAAGAGTCAGGCCCCAGGACGTTACTGTATGTCCAGTGTATACATATGTATAAGATGCACGGACTAGAAACATTTTACGTTCAAATGTATTGTAATTGTGGTGCAAAACAAATTGGGCTGTAATACTGAATAATGCTCATAGTTTAAGCAGTAAACTAGAATCTATTTATTGGGAAGGGAACCAAGCATGTAAAACGGAACTGCACACAAGTAGTAATTGTGGGTACCTACGGGCCGCAAGTTAATTTAGCTTACTCTGTAGTTTTTTCAAAACCATTGCTGACCTAACAAACGATCCTATAACCTCTTTTTTATTTTCGAGTTGATAAAAAAACTGTATCATTATTTGAAAAAACATATTTCTTATTAATAATCGTAGTAACATATGAGGGGTATTCAATAAAAAGTATTGATGGCATATAAATAAATAAATATGCGCCAGACAACACACCTCTTGTAATGGTCTCGAATTAGGGATTAATATCCCTGTGTTATGAGGTACCACACAAGGGAATCAGCCAGGGGCGTCTCCCAGCACACCCAGACCCGAGTCAATTCAGAAAAGATCGTTTCCTGAATTGACCCGACCGGGAATCGAACCCGGGACACTATGGAAATCGAGGCGAGAAACCGTGCTACAGCGCACTACGCCAATCGTGTCGTCAAATAAACTCCTTGAACAACAAAAAAGTAAATACTGGCAGGTAAAGGCCATACATTTTTATTTACTTCTTTCTTATTTTAAAAATAGAAGCCATTTGCTTTCGTCGTGTCGAAGCGTGGTACGTAAAATGGATAAAATTGAAGTTCGCACCCTAATAAAATATCTCTGCCTGAAAAAAAATACTACTGAGAAAGTAAATCTAGCCATGAAAGGAACATTAGGGGTTAATGCTCCTTCGTATTCTACGGTTGCGCGCTGGTGTCCCGAGTTTTAGAGAGGAAGAACTTTAAGTAAAGACCATCCGCGCTCGGGACGCCCTACGACGGCAGTTACCGAAAAAATGATAAAAAAGTTGAAAATATTGTTTTGGCAGATCGTTGTGTTGCTGTTCGTTTTGTAGCTAACGAACTAAAAATTTCGATAGGAAGTCTCGATAGTATTATAAATGAACATTTGGGCATGAAAGAAGTATCAGCGCGCTGGGTGCCTAGAATGCTTACAGACGAGCATAAACAAACAAGACTGCGGATTTCTCAAATTAATTTGGAATTGCTACAACAAGACCCTGACTGATTTTTGGCTCGCTTTGTAACTATGATGGACCAGTATGATCTTGAAACGAAACAACAGTCCATGACTTGGAAGAGGCCGTCATCTCCAGCCCTTATGACGTTTAAGGCAATCCTATCCGCCGGTAAGACAGCCAGAGGGTGATAATGATTGAATACCTCAATCTGGGGCCACTATCACAGCGCCCTTATACGCAGAACAAATAAAAAAACTGCGTCAGGAAATACGCGAAAATCGCCGCGGCAAACTTGCTAAAGTTGTGTCGTATCACCAAGTTAACGACCCCGCACACAAGTCCCGAGTTGCGATGACTGCTATCCAAGATGCTGGAGTTAAATTGATGGAACATCCTCAGGAACTAGGCGCAAGGTCAGGTGAGTACCTGACCTTGCGCCTAGTGATTTCTACCAGTTCCCGCGGTTAAAAGAATAACTGAGAGGGCACAAATACGGCAATGATGAGAAAGTGGTTGCCGCCGTACATTATTTTTTAAGCGATCAAGATTAAGATTTTTTTAAGAAGGGAATCTTGGGATTAGAAAAACGATATACAATGTATTTTTTTAATTTTTTTATAAACCTCAAAGATGATTATGTTGAAAAATAAAATAAAAATAAATAATATTTACCTGTTTTGTACTTCATAACACTCTTTATTGAACAACCCTAGTTCATATTTTCTTCAAAGATCAAAAATTTAACGGAAAAATGATTTTCCCCGTATTTAAAAAAAACCTGGAAATCAATACAAAACCTCACGAAAGAAACCCGTCGAGCTGGTTTCAAGCGCGTTATTGAATAAATTCATATCTGGGAAATTATTATATCCTTACACCAATCTCACCTGCACCGAACATTATTTCCTTTGAAATATGTTAATAATAGGTTCTTAATTACCATTTATAAACAACTTACAGTCTTAGTGTCAGTATCTAAATAAAAGTAAGTAATCTATTAAATTGTAAAAACTTAAATCTCCATTGTCACTATATAAATATATATTTAATTTTTATTCAATTTTGATGTCTCTAAATTTACGAATAACATAATAGTGATTACTACACTGGTCCGATGGTGGGGGCCGGAATCCTGTAACACAGGATTTCCTAGTACAGGTTCCGTTCTCTCGCGTTGGTTACATTCTACAACATTAAATAAACCTTTCGTATTGTAACATTATTTTAAGATTTCTATGTAGACCATTGTGCTTGGAAATAAATGTTTTTATCATTTATTATTATTATAATACAATCTGACTTGACTAGATGGCTCGGATGGTAGTGCTCCTGTCTGCAGAGCCTCTCAGCGTGATTTTCATTCTAAGACACGATTACCATTTGTTATAAATATTTAGCTTCGATTGTATTATAAGTTTCTAATAATTATTTTAATAAAACCCCATAGAAGAGAGATATACCTACTCGTATCTTTTTAAACTATCGATGTATCTTTGTAGGTGTACATTTTCAAATTTCAAATTTTCAAATTTCTTTATTTCAGACAATATAGGTCCATGGGTTAGTAAGACTTATGACTAAGTAAGTAACTTTATGACTTATTTTTGGTTAAGTATCGTTCTAGTATATTATGGCCCTTAGATAACGAATGTTTGCTGGTTTCTTTCTTTCCTACAGTGGTTTAAGTACATTGTTTGAGAAGGTGAGTCCGTGGTGTGTTCTTAGTTGTTAAATATAGCCTCCGTCGGGTGCTATTGTGCTTTTATTAATTACAAACTATGAGGTTGAAGACCAAGTCTACACAAGTTTTCCTATTAATTTTAAGGTGAACTCCAAACAAGATTTAACTTAAGTACATGAGTGCATAAACGCGTCCCATTTTATTTTAGTGGATTAAGTTCTGACAATTAGTTTGTCGTGGATGTTTGGAGCCTTATTTATAGTCCGGGCCGGGTGGCGTCGCCACTAAGCCTCCCGGAAGGTCCCGAGCCGATACAGCCCAAGTGATTATGCACTCACCTATATAATTACTCAGGCTTAACCTTCAAACCGTTACTTTAATTAAAACCGTTATGAGATTCGCAGTAATTTTTTGTAATTTTCAGGCAAACGTACAATTTATGTATCTATTCATGCATATATTGTTTGCAGTGTTTAAAAACTTTCTCCATCGGCAATAATAATAATAGTGAAAATATACTGGATTTTGGTTAAATTGCAAGTAACCAATTCTTGATAATCATAAATCAGGATGCACTGGGTTAAAACGTTTTATCAAAGTCAAAGTCAAAATATTTATTCACGAGAAAACATGTCAAAAAGGTCTTAAAATTTAGCATAAATTGTCCGTTGTATTCGGTCTGCATGAAGACGTGTAAATGTTTAATAAACTAGCTGGTTTTTACATAATTTTGAAAAAAACTCTATATAATCTTTAACACTATAAAAACGTCAAAATAATAAAATAAATAATAAATGTTTTTCTAATAGCCATATCGTTAATTTTATATTAAATACATTAGATTTTAATATTTTCATTTCGTTCGGCAAGCTGTTGTATATAGAAATGCATATATTGTATATATTCTTTTTATATATGTATTTGTGACACGCAGGTTGGTATAACATGTTGATAAATTTATCTCTTTTCTATCGTTTGATAATATCACAACGTTATAAACTTCATGCCATTGTGCCGAGTACCAAAACCATTTTTATAATTAATATAGAGTTAAATAAGCCAGATTATACAATAAAACAGACAAATTCATACATTAAAACGGGTTTAGTTTTAAAATACATCAAAAGTAGAGGTTTCATAATAAGAATTTATTTGAGGTGTTTCAAGCACCCCTTGACCAACAAATCCTCGAGAAATCCCATTTGTATGGATATGAAACCAATAGAAACAAAAAGAGGGTTGGAAGATTTTAAATCACTTCTAACTTTTCATTCGTAAACAAAGTTGGCTCGCAGATGCCAAAATCCAATAATAGTAGGAGTAGGGGAGCGAGGGAAACCCTTCGATCAGGGGATGAATTTCCCTAAAGTATTAGAATCGGGCACTAAAGTCAAGGACTACAAAATTCATCGATATTGTCGTTAACGCAACGTACTCGTAGCTAGGGTAAGGTTTGGCGAGTTTGACTCCCGCCTAGTACTATTTTAGATAGGGGAGTTCGTCTAATGATGCAAACACACTTCCCTTTCTCAATAAGCCAAAATAGCGTTTTAGTTAATTTAACAGACAATCGCAAATGATTACGTCTTCATCATGCTCATTATGAAACATAGTTTAAAAAGTGTTATAATTAATAACACTAGATTTATTTTGTTTTCAGTCGAACGGCTAATTATAATTGTTATATTTAAACCGATAAATTTCGTAAACCGTTAGCTTCCCCCATAGGACGGGCTTTGCCTAGTTTAGGGCTAGAAATGTTCCTATTTTGCTTTTGGGTTTATTATTAATATTTACTTTACTTTACTGTACTTCATTTGTTAACTTTCAGTGATTCGATAATCTAAATGAAAACAACAATGGCATATCTTTCCAGACCGAAGATCACGTTTACCTTTATGTTATGTTTAGTTATAGGGAGTTTTTGTTCGTGAAATGCAGTTCTCTGAATCTATGATATAAGAGTGGAGCGCAATCAGGCCTAGACAGTCTCTTGAGTACAAATACCACGGGGTATGAACCAAACGACTGCTGCCCATGATAGAAAATTTTGAAATTAAAGCAAAGATATACTTTTACCAAGAGGTCTATGATGCAAGCTGCCTTATTAAAGTGCATTTTTTTTAGTTAAACAACAAAAAAATGTCGCGTATCATTGCTAAAAGTAGCCATATTTTAAGTGATATGTGATCACGATTCACGACATGATCATGAACTAACACTGAGCTCTTATTAAAATGACGTCATGAATTTCAAACTTATCCGCAAGACAGTTCCATTACACAGAAACAGAAACACCACTTCTCCCAACACCTTATTGCGGCAACCACTCCGCAGAATTCCCAATAGACTACAAATGAGCAATTTCTTATTACACTTTTTAATAAAGAAATGCAATTTTGCGGTTAAGATTGTTTTAAATGAAGGCAATGAGAACACCGCCGCGGCGGCGCTTCGCAGTCGGCCCACTTTATTGGAGCAGAGGCAACATTTATAACATGTTAAGAGCCCCTTTTATGTCTATACGGTTGCCAAGGACGTAATAACGTAGAAATGTACATGGAGATACCGCACGACCTCTAAACTAGTTACTCAACTGAACTGTTCGAAACAACTTTACTGACCGACATTTAGAAAAATAGTTTCGATGTTAGTTTATACTACATTACCAAACTCCTGATGGCTTACAAGTTAAACATACATGGCTTATTCATACATGAAGTCGATTATCGATGTATCATTTTGAATACAGTTTTACAGTTAGTCAAATTTTAAACGAGTCGTTATTTTTTCTTCTTTTTTCGAGGTTACCTGCTAACCTGGTTTTAGAGTTCTCCGAGGTACCGATCCATGGCCTTAAATAGTACTACCATCTTTATGTGATAGCGCATCAGCTGTCAAAGCTGGGCAATCTTTATAATTCAGTTATCCTAGTTATCTTAGGAATATTTTTGTAAATTTGATGTCACCAACCCGTACTACGTTTCGAGTATATCAATCCGAGTCTACAAATATAGTAATCAAATCAAGAACCCATAAAACCTGACAGAACATCAATCTTTGACCCATTTAGCTACCGCAATTGTACTAACTACTCGTGCTGTAGAAACTACATAACTATGGTTTAATTATAGCTCTATCGACTAAAGGCACCGAATAATACGACATGGCGATTAAATATTCAAAATACCAAACTGACACATAAGCCGATAGTTTCATTAGTTCATAAATCAATAATTCGTTTCGCTACCGATCAGTTCATCAAATAAAATTATTGCATAGATTTAAAATTCACGACTACAATAATTCTCTATTTAACAACAGAATGAGTACTGGAATAAATTGATACCCAAACAAAACAGATTAGCTCCCAGCTGCCGTTGAAGTGCCAAATTTAAATAATCACGAGCCCTAAGCACTGAATACTGATGACAGTATTCAAATTGCGTGGAGTTCTCTAAACAAGAAAATTGCCCGTATACCGAGGGGCTAGCCCGTTCGGGATAGCTCCCGTGGTGTCGATTAAGGCAATGCTAATGTCATTTGTTTGCGAAGTTCCCAGACGCGACGATTCGACGCACACGTTCGTTTGCATTTGAGGTCTCCGCAAATATTAAGAAAGCACGGAAGCTCCGCCTTATCTTTGGCTTCCATTCAGGTTCGTAGACCGAAATTTTCTTCGGGCTCGCATTACCCTGTTAATGAAGTCAATTAAAATTTGTTAAGGAAATTGTTCCGCTTAAGCGTGTGGGGAAATTAGTTACAATGTTAAGATGCAGATAGGATGTTGCTGTTTTAGTATGTAATTAGGTATTATGCTGTAACGTCTTGTGTGCTAAATACCGTACTTACCTTACCTACTTTTTACAGTTGAAAACATTAGCGTACCTGGAGTCTAAATTAGCTGTTTTCTATTTTTTCATTACTGTAAGTGTGTAGATGTTATTTGTCTTCAATCTTTAATGTTATTTTTTGCAGGTTACCAGTAAAAATAACTCAGAGTAACGTATAAAAAGAGCACTCGATAAGAGTTAATAAATCATTGAACAATGAAAACGAAGGTCGTTGACATCGTGTTTGTCAATATGTTAACACGATAAAATATTTTTTGCGAAACACAGTTAATTTTTTTCTATCATAGCAAGACCACTTCCTTACTGGCCTAACGGACAAAGCGTTGTCAGGATGACTAACACGTTTGGCTAATTCTAGCTGGCAGCTTTGACCTCAAAAAGTCCCTACCTCATCCAGGTTGCGTGTCTGCCACCGTTCACTCAACTCATCGTGTCCGTAACTTTAAATCATATTCCCAAATCTCGAAAAAGTTACTTAAAGCCGCCGCATCGATTCCGGAACTTTTCATGTCAGCTTGCGAACGCACCTATAAATATTATTTTTTTATTCCGTTACATTAAGGAGGCGATGGGATCACCGCAGCTGGCGGCGTGAAGCGCCGCAAGTTACCTAAGTCACTTCATTCAAACTTTTGCCAATTTTAAGGGAAACCTTTGTTTAGATACAAAAGTTGGTGTTAAGACCTTTTGTGTACAAAGATGCGGTATAATTGTGGCTAATAGTAATCTTGTTTAGCTTTTGAATTCTGCGGGCCACGATTTGTTTGTACTTTCTTAATCGTTTCGAAGTAAATTTAACTAAGTGTTTGCAAAGGCTCTTAAGTGGGAATGCGGTCAGCTTTTCTTATAACGTAGCTAATCACTTTGCTCTGTAGAGTAAGCGCGTACTTAATTAGCTAAAGTGGCAACTCATGGAAGACGTACAGCAATAGGTTCTGTTAAAGTCATAATATCGTTAGTTTGGTGAAGTTATTTAATTTAGACCTGGCATCAAGTTAATTCCCTAAACTGAGCGTAGCTAGCAATTTCGTAATAAGATCTTTCATTTCCAGCCAGTCAGCTGTTACCTGGATATTTACTAACGAAATTGCTCGCTACTTTCAGTTTAGGGAATGAACTTGATTGTATATAAGCAATTATAATAAGGCTCCTTTAAGTTAATGTGTTTTTTCTTATTGTAAAATCCGGGTCAGTGATAAATATTCACGGACAGATTTATTTTCTGTTAAGTTTAAAATTGCTTCTATATTTTTAGGCATGAGCAACGATCAGCCTGCCCCTAAAAAACCAACTTGAGCTTATGTTTATTCTTATCCTTGTAAAAAAGTACAAATTCTTGGTTAATGGTACGAGTATACCAAATCTATTAACTTGTTAAAAAAATTACGATCCTCAAAAGAGACGAGATTAATCGGCCACCTCGGACATTAATATCGGAAGGAAGCTCCTCGCAGCCGGGTTAAATAAATGAAGTGACTAATAATTAATTGGACTTTCGCCCTATTTTCCGTTCGGTGACAATTAATATCCGGCACCGGGAGAAAGAAACCCTTATCAGAGACGTTGCGCACTTTCCGTTTGGCCTCGCTGACAATGAGGTGATCACTCACTTAGCTTCTTCAATTATGAAGATGTTTTTTTATCCTAAATGGTTTTGGGTTTAGCCCCAGTTTTACCTGGTAGTAACCGACTATGTTTTTGTTTTTGTTTTTGTTAATTTACAAACGATTTTTTGCCGCGCTAGACGCTCCCCTGAAACTAGCGCGGCAAACGGGTTGCTGAATGTGAAATATCAACATAATCTGGTTGTAAATGAAGTAAACAATCGTCTACCTAGATTCGAGAGCTAATAGGAAAGGAGACTAAGCTTTTAACGCCATGTTTTAAACATAAACGTTTTCTTTAGTAATCTAGAGTTAGTTTAGTTTTCTTTTGAGTTACATAAATAGGTATCTCTCTCTTTTATGACCTGGGCTGATTGTTTATGTTAAAATACACTTACAGCTTTTTTAATTGAAGACGGCCCCCGTATTTATCAAAAAGTAACTTAGGTTTTACTTATTTTTTCATGAATCGCACGCATTTTGTTCTTGACGGTATTATCAAATATGCGTCGTAAAGTGTACCTTGCACAGAGTACGAACTTAATAAAATTACTTATTATAATAGAGATTTCTGATATTGTGGCCTTTAGCTATCATTAGTAAGCTCGTGCTCGAGCTTGTGCTGAATGCATCTAGAACCTCTCATCTAGATGCCTTTGGTTCAGCGTAATGTGAAATATTACATTATAATTAATCTTCCGTCGATCAAAAATAAATAAATAAAATATTCGTATATCCACCGCGTCTGGGACTCTGGGTGCGACATTGCTGTAAAAAATCGCTAGCACACTCAATAAAAATTCCCCTTTAGGGGAGACCCAGCTAAATCTAAGGAAGTGCATCTTCTGAGCAATTTCCTTCCTCTGCGTGTTTTTGTACAGTAAGAAACATAAAAAGCGTAAATTGTTAAAACCTCTTCACATAAAAACTTATAAAAGTTGTCAGGGAAGTGACAGATTCGAAAATAAATGTGTTTCCCTTATTGATCAAGGAGTGCTTCCAACTTCCATTTAACACAGTACTCAGGCTTAATTTAAACATTTATAGAAGTTAATATTATTTTTATAGTTTTTTTTTTCTTTTATTTACCAAATAAAAATAGTTGCATACATTCCCATAGTGATAGTTTCTAAAAAACCACTAAGGTTTACACTTGAGAAACATCGTGAGTTTACCATTTAATAAAACTAGGTACTTACATAGGTATTCTGTTAAAGGCAATAGAAATAGGTAGGTAGTTACTTAGTACATTCAAGTGTTTTATCGTCAGTCAGTTTCTACAGGCTTAAGTTAATTTTAATGCAGAACAGAATGCAACTGTGCAATGTTTGTGCTTGCCAAAAACTATTTTAATAAAACAAACAACGCTACGAAGTCTGTTTTTGTGAATTGCAAACTTACGAGGAAGTCGTATATTTTTATTTGCTACTTTATACCTGTTTGTAGGGAGTCGTAATTTTAGCGGACTCAAATTGTGTTGCAACGATTTACGTTTTACCTAAAAGTAGTTAAACTTCCTTTGTCAGGCGCACGATGTTTTAGGCGAAATCTCTGGCACGAAAATACTTCTTAATGTGATGTCTTCTTTATTTCACCATTTACCAGAATTCTCTATTTATTCTAGTTTTTTGCATTGTAAGTGTTTTATACTTATCTTTGATGACAATTACAAAATAGTTATGCAGACTATTATTAAATGCTGTTTGCAGCAAACTACAATACTTCACGTCGCAAATCCTCTGACATAAAACCAACGTCGGCACGTATTTAAAATTAGCAATTCAATAATCCAGCATTTCAATATTGCGAGCCTGCATTATACGTTCACAATAATAAACCGTCTAGCGCAAAATACTGTCGACATTTCTATCTAATCCCAAAACCAAAAACGGGTCCCACCCACATAGAGATACAGCTACCGATAACCGAAGGGCGCATACCCTCATGCGTGAGACAAAGAGGCCAGGGCTAAAACAAACGATTTGTCATATCGCGACGTCCGCGCGCGTCGGTTCGTAATCTGGTAAAAACATAAGTCGTACCGAATAACTTCATAGTGCGAGTCATTTGTGCTTAAACAAAGCGTCAACTGCAGAGTTGCTGTAGCAATAACCGAGATCATTTTTCATGTGGTTCATTCGGGCGGCCGAGGAAAGCGATATAATAAATCATCGTTCCCAACATCACGACGTTATTATTTAGTCCGGTTGGTTTTATACGTGCATGTATAAAGTCTTGGGTACAGTCACCGCCGGTTACTAATAGCTGCCATTATATTGTTCGCTGATACCGTTTATCACGTGTTTCAACGGCCTCACAGAGTATAATAACACTGAAATATACTTCGCCGATAGCTTGGAAGGGTAATGCCCATTTTAAAGTAAAATACCACTTGTTTTCGCCCAAAAATATTAAAAATATTAAACTTTTTTTTCTGTCGTTTCTAATAATTTTATCCCGTGTAAAAATATTTTACGGTAGTTGATAGTTACCTGAACTAGGTGTCTGTCACTCCATGTTACTTGCGTGCGATAATTAATTAAATTGTCATGTGTTAATTTATATTTATGACTGGTAAAACATTGTTACATTTTATCTTATACCATTCTAATACCATTGATGAAAAGTGGGCTTCTGAGTGTTCCGTTCTCCATGACGGCAACAGTCACTTGCCTCTGACTACCCAGTTTATGATAAAGTCGTGATGGTATGTTATGTTATGTTCATTTTATGAACAACTCGAAACTTTATCAGGCAAGAAATTCCTAAATTTCAAATCGTTATATTTACTTCTGTTATAAACGAATATGGTACAGAATAACACTATGAATAAAAGTAGTCGTACCTTTTTTAGACGAAAAAGGTAAAACTTACCGAGTTATTTGATATGATCGTTATGTCCTCAAGATAAGCCCCGTGCTTATAGGTACTAAGAGGGAAATAATAACAAGGATTCTCCAAGTCCAACTAAAAATATCATATTTCCTTAAGCCAAACGTTAGCCCTTTGACCCTTCACCAGCAACTTGAAACTGGTAATTGCGAGACCCTGATGCCTTTGTTTTAGCATGTTATTGGAGCTAAAATAAAATTGGATTAAAATTTGTTTACTTGCCAGTTAAGAGGGGTTAGGCAGGTTAAGTAATCAAAGGAAATCCGCTGACAAAGCTACAAACGGGTTATTTAAGCTCTAGGCATCGCTATACGTCAACTGTTTATGAAACTGAAAAGACCTTATCGCTTGATGTAGAACTTCATTCACGAATTCAAAATCAAAATAATTTATTCATGAAACACAGGAAAACATTAGGTCTTCTTACATACAATTAAACGTACGGATGTGATCAGCCTTAATGTCTCACGAATACTATTCATACGAAGAAAGGAATGTATAACTTCAAATCTATCTCTAAATAACTAATAACGGTGGATGAGCATGACTCGTACGTACGGGTGCGCTTAGGCCGAAAAAAAGGCAATGGTAAAATATCATCAATATAAAACACCCTTATAAAATGAAACACGCTACATTGTGAAAAAAAAACTAATGCTTAATTTTAATAACGTTTTTAAATACTTTTTTTGGGAAGCAACTTTAAATAAGCGACTATAATACATATTTTATGACAAAAGAAAAGCCCAACAGTAATTACCTCAATTTTGTTCATCAGAATATACAGGGCTTTTCTGGCAAAGATTTAGAGGTAGGTTTGTTCCTTGACAGTATGAATATAGATGTTTTATGTTTAACAGAACACTGGCTTAAGGAACACAACTGTCTGTTAAGTTTTGATAATTATAGCATCGCTAGTATGTTCATGAGAGTTTCTGCTATTCGGGGTGGGTCACTAATATTATTGCACAATAAGTTAAAGTATAAAGAACGCAAAGATGTGGTAGCACTCTCAATTGAGCAAACTATTGAAATTTCATGTGCAGAGTTAGAGCGGATTATTATTGTTTGTGTGTATAAACCACCATCTGCGGATTATTCACTGTTTGAAGAAACTTTGGAAGAAGTGTTAAAGAGAGTATGTAAATCAAACAAGAAGGTGGTTGTTTGTGGTGATTTTAATGTAGATATTCTAGACTCTTCTCAAACCTCACTTAGATTTTTGAATCTTTTTAAATCATTTAATTTATTTAATATTTTTGATCAACCAACTAGAATCACTGCGTCATCAGCTACCTGCTTGGATAATATTTTTTGTGAAAATTTTTATAAGGAGAAATCAATAATTAATTGTTTAAAATCAGACCATTGTGGTCTGTTAACCAAATTTGAGCACCGTCATGTCCCTCAATCGGTGGATATTATTTTCAGACCAGTTACTCAGAAACGTATAGAAAAATTTAAACACAATATAAACAGTCAACTTCCTTACTTATCACACCAAGACCAGAACATAAATGATCAGTATGAGGATTTGTTCAATCTGTTATTGTATGAACATAACACCATTTTTTCAAAAAAAAAAGTGACAGTTGATAAATTTAAATTTAAATTCAGTGACTGGGCTACTCCAGGTATTCATAAAAGTAGGATTAAATTATACGAATTATATGATTTAAAAGCGAACTTTCATAGTCCCAAACTAGTAGACTATGTTAAATCTTACTCTAAGATATTTAAAAAATCTTGCAATGTTGCCAAGTCCATGTTTTTGCGAGACAAAATAAAACAAGCAAAAAACAAAATCAAAGCGACTTGGAACATTATAAACAAAGAAACTTGTAAGTCCATACCACGCAATAACTCTTTCTCACTTAAAATTAAAGATAATATTATTAAGTCTGACGTTGATATAGCTAATACATTTGAATCATTTTTCTCTGAGATACCTTTTATTACTACCAGTAAACTAAATTCTAGTTCACTGCTAGCTAGTTATCTCCTCACATCAAGTGTTAATGAGTGCGCCACTAGTTTTTGCTTCGATCATATATCTCCTCATACCATCCTCAAATCGTTTAAAGAACTTAACATAAAAAAAACGGAGGATTTATGGGGTATTTCTGTTGATATACTTAAACCAGTCATAGATGCCATCTCCCCTAGTTTAGCGTTACTTTTTAATAACTGTGTAGACAAGGGTCAGTTCCCTAATTTAATGAAATTTAGTAAAGTCATACCCCTTTATAAGTCAGGTGAGAAAAGTGACCCATCCAATTATAGACCTATCTCTATTCTACCAGCTTTAAGTAAAATTTTTGAAAAAATAATATTGAATCAATTACATTCTCACTTTGCTTTGAATAAATTATTACATAGTAATCAATTTGGATTCACTAAAAATAGGAATACAACCGATGCAGGTGTTGCGCTCATCAAACACATATTTGATGCGTGGGAAGGCAAGCAAGATGCAATAGGAGTTTTTTGTGATTTATCAAAAGCATTTGACTGCGTAGATCATGAAATCTTACTGATTAAGCTGAGGCATTACGGTGTTTCAAATATTTCACTTAGCCTTATAGAATCTTACCTCACTGATAGAATACAAAAAGTGAGTATCAATGGTACGAACTCTTCCGGTGCCACCATACGTATGGGCGTGCCCCAGGGATCAATATTGGGTCCTCTGCTGTTTTTAATCTATATAAATGACCTGCCTTATTTTGTCAAAGACCTATGTGGGATTGTATTATTTGCTGATGACACTTCTCTAATTTTTAACGTAGACAGAAGTAACAAAGCACTTGACGACGTAAATAATACTCTTTCTAAGGTACTGCATTGGTTCACGAGTAACAATTTACTGCTTAATGCTAAGAAGACCAAATGTATCAAATTTTCTATGCCCAATGTAAGACAGGTCGATACCATTATAAACATGAATAACGAGCCATTAGAGATTGCGAATTCCACTGTATTTCTGGGAATTACTCTCGATTCCAAGTTACAGTGGGGTCCACATATTTCTGCCCTGGCAGGAAGACTTAGTTCGGCAGCTTATGCTGTTAGAAAAATAAGGCTCCTGACTGATATCGCAACAGCAAGATTAGTGTACTTCAGTTATTTTCACAGTGTTATGTCGTATGGTCTTCAGTTGTGGGGCTCGGCAGCGGATCTCAACACCATCTTTGTTCTTCAAAAAAGAGCCATCCGCTCCATTTACAACCTTAGACCACGCGACTCGCTTCGTGAAGTATTCAAAGAGATAGATATTTTAACTGTGTACTCTCAATTTATTTATGATAATGTAGTATATGTCCGTATAAACTTGCATCTCTTCAAGAAAAACAGGGATGTTCATAAACTCAATACCAGAAATAAAAATAAGCTCGTAACTCCCAGTCTAAGACTGCATAAGGTAGGGAAATCATTTGTTGGTCAATGTGTAAAATATTTTAATAAGATTCCGCAAACTCTTGTTGAACTGCCTCTTCACAAGTTTAAGTCACAAATCAAAGCTAAGTTAATGAAGCGGGGTTATTATAGTGTTGACGATTTCTTAAATGATAAGAATTTGTGGTCATCTTAGGTATAATCTGCTCCTCTGCACACTTTTTTGTCATGACTTTACTCTGTCAATTCCATTTTTGTGTATAAAAACAAGATTGAAAAGAGTAACCATCGAGTTTCTTGCCGGAGTCTTCTCGATCGGAAACAACCTCTGAACCGGTGGTAGAGTCACATTATATTTAATTATGATATGAACTATCATAGTATTATTTTATGTAAGTTTATTTTTATTCAGTATATTTTTGCTACAATTTTTTTTTGTTACATGACATGTCATAAGTACTTTTTATAAGTCTATATGAATAAAGATATTTTTTACTTTACTTTACTTTTATACTTATTCCTATGGCGATGATGACACATTTTTTTTGCGATCAGACCAGTTCCGGACTGTAAGTAGATTTGATGAGAGTTTTTATCGGGTAAAGGATGCTTCTCAGCAGGAGCATCTACTCTAATGCAAATCTGGCATCCAGTTTTTGTACGTCATAGCGCTTTAGTCGTTTGTGATAGCTGTTGTTTAACAGCTGGTTTGCCAGTTCGTTCGGGTGTCTTTCCAACCGGTTTTTGTATTTCTCTGTCAAAAGGCGTATCTCCATCTTGACAGTTTTCATCTTGAGTGCCTTATGAATTTCCGCGTTGGTAATAAACCTCGGCACATTGGCAATGTTTTCGGAGTATTCCATTCTGTAGGCGTTGTATGATGTTAATGCTGGAGTTACAAGCGCTTCCCCAGAGCTGCATTCCGTACATCCACACTGGTTTGAGGATTGTCTTATATATCAGCAGCTTATTGTCAATGGACAGTACTGAGTTGCGAGCCAACAGCCAATACATCTGCTTGAATCGTATGTTCAGTTCCTCTCTTTTAAAATGTCGTAAAGATCCCTTCGATTCGAGATTTCTTCCACGTACAGCCAAGATATGGAATGATCTTCCTGCGGCGGTGTTCCCAAAGGGATATGACATAGGGGCCTTCAAGAAGAGAGCGTATTCCCATCTAAAAGGCAAGCAACGCATCGGTGACACCTCTGGTGTTGCAGTTGTCCATGTGCGGAGGCGATCACTCTCCATCAGGTGACCTTCTAGCTCGTTTGCTCCCTGACACATAAAAAAAAAAAAAAAAAAAGATTCAGTTTACAGTTTCGACAAATAATAATAATTTTTTTTAAAATCAAATTACACTCACCGCATACTGATATGGCTATTAATACCGCAGCAGCAACAACTTCTGGAAAAATGCGACGTTGCCAACCCACCCCTGTATCTTAAACAACACAAGGGTCCTTTATTTTATAGCTGCAAATGTTTCAACGTGGGGTTTCGATTACGTCATCCTCTCTTGTTGATGATGCATGCTATTAACGCGAGTTTCACAAGCCGCGCGAAGTGTATGCAATTGATCTGGATTAGCATTTAGGCGATAGGATCAGTTGCGCTCATACGCTGTGCTGCGGTGCGGCCCCTTCTCAGATATATAGTAGGTACATATCGTCTGCTTACTGCGAAAATCGAAAAAATGCACTTATTTACAAAATCAAGTTAAGGACATAGTTATTTGTAATTTTTCATGGATTTTCTTTTGGTAAAATCAAATAAATGAAGGGTAACATATATTTCACTAAACATAATAAACAAGTATATATACACCACCATAACTAATAAATACGTAAATATTTTTACATGTAATAATAATAAATGTCTTTAAATACGTTTTTTCTAATTTGTTTCTAACACGTGCAAACTTTAGCGCAAACAAGTTTTTTACAGTAAAAAACTATTATGAACGTTTATTCATACCAGGCATTTTCTAAATTCAGGCAATACCTGATTAATTTGTCATTTTTACTATCACAACACAAATAAATTAATTGTATTCATGAAGACATGTTATAAATTTTACAACTTTCGTATGAGACATTTATCTACCTTGATGTTTCACTCTCTTAGAGAAAACAAAGCATGTAGTTTCAAATGGCATTTTCTCGAAATATCAAAATCTGCATTTATTCGATTTTCGCAGTAAGCAGACGATATACGGTCAACGGCAGCTCACGCTAACCACTGTGAATCTCATAGAGCTACGCGTTATACACAAGCTCATAGTCAGGACAGCTCAGCGTATTCCGGCAATATGACGCTATAGCTGTGAGGAACTGTTCGTACACATTAAGTGCATCAGCAGTTGGTAAATGAACTTTATTGCGTTCGTATAAAGTGGTACGCATTTTTCCTGTAGCTCATTGTACAAATAATTATACGCGTCTGCTTATAATATTACTTCAAGTAGATTAACCCGGCGTCATTGTGGCCGGGTATGTAATACCCGACGGATTTTAAAACCGTTATAACTTTAAAACGAAGCGCCCGCGTTAACACCCACTCACAGTAGCTGCGGTCATTGGAAGTCTTTGAGCATATTCACTACTCGTCGCTGCAGCTACGACGGATGATAAACACGTTTAGAAAGGGCGCGGGTAAATCATACCTGGCCACAATGGCCACGTAATGATCTCGATAGCGAATAACTTTGTATGTAAGTTTCTAAAATAAAAAAGCTTTGTTTGATATGAATTTATAAATGTATGTTAACCTGAAAACATATATGTTTTGTAACTAAATATAAAATATATAAATATAAATATGCGCCAGACAACACACCTCTTGTAATGGTCTCGAAGTAGAGATTAGTATCCCTGTGGTACGAGGTACCACACAAGGAAATAAGGCAGGGGTGTCTCCCAGCACACCCAGACCCGAGTCAATTCAAAAAGATTGTTTCCTGAATTGACCCGACCGGGAATCGAACCCGGGACACTACGGAAATCGAGGCGAGAAACCGTGCTACAGCGCACTACGCCAATCGTGTCGTTATATGGTTATATTTTTTTTGTTTTAGAAGATATATTTTAAGTTAAGTTGTAACAAATTGATCTCAGGAGGAAAAGTTTTGTTTTTTTCAATGTTTGATGGTAATGTGCTTGTTTTATAAAAAATAAATGTTTTTTTTTTATAAATAACGTGTATAATTACCTATTTTTCCTATTTAGAAAACCAGTATTGACATACGCTTGATTTAGTGTACGATAAACATGGGTATAGTATACCCGGCCACAACGGCTAAGTTCTGTTTAGTAGCCATAATGACGCCGGGTCAGTCATCATATTCATCATTCACTTCAATCACTCTTTTCAATCATTTTCACATTTAAATCAAATTGAAAATGCCGAAGCTTTCATCCGTCGAACTTAAATGACATTCATAAACAAATTGAAAAAAAAAACCTTCTGGCAGCGTTCCTCTCAGAGTATTATTATTTTAGAAATAACAACGTGTATATCAGCACTCTTGCGATCCTATTCATAAAGACTACAGGCAAAGACAAGAAAGGAGCAAAATCTAATAATGATTGTCACGGATTTTCACATCTCATTTTCTTCAGACATTACAGGGAGATGTAAACGCGTTTCAATTAAGTAATGGATGCTTGAACACAAAATACAGACATCCATATAAATTACACGCGAACTCCTAGAAATACCAATGTTAATATTGTTTTAGGCAACTAATAGTAGCTAATTAAGAAAATATGCTGCTATCGAAGTACGTAAATTACAAGAAAAGCCTTGTCTTTAATTAGGCTTCCTGTAGAAAATTGAAGTGAGAAATTCTACTTCATAATATTTAAACTAAGAGCTTTGGTTAGCTCTGCTGTGGTTTTACTCTCGATTTTCTTCAATCAAAAACTCATTTTATCACTCACTAGCTGTTAGTCAGCGGCTCCGCCCGCGTAGACTATTTGCCCCGTCAAAATATACCCCAAAAATATAGCCTACTAGCGACCTGCTCGGCTTTGCACGGGTTTTTTATTTTATTTTATTTCATACAAACCTTTTCGTCACAATAACACATTTGGCAATAATTTTTTACTTACATAGATTATTTCCTAAATTACCTATAACATTACCAAATCTATTATTGCAGTCAAGTGACGATGAGCAAATAACACTTAAAACTGGCATAACGACTAAGGTATTTCTTATTAAAACATTCTTCTTATTTTCGAATCGATTCCTGACAAGTCATAAACATATATTGTTGACATAATAGGTATGTGACATAACCAAAAGACAGCGGCTTCAAAAGGCTTAAATTAAACAATAGCCTAACATTGAACTTTCGAGACCTTTTCTCATACTTTAGTAAAAATACATTCAACAAAACGAGCCGATAAACAGAACTTTGAAAATTGCGATTTTTGTTCGGAGTTTATTTACTTAAGGCACGTGGGGACACAAGGGCCTCACAGAAAAACCCCAACCTCAATCTTCAGGGTGTTATTTTATTTCACCATTCCCAGAGCCTGAGTCGACCCCATTTGTCTTTGTTCTCGGTTTCCTATATTTTTGCACGCAAACTCCATTATCTAATTTAGCTTTGGCTGAATGCCAGGTCGGCATTGTTACTTTCTTTCAGAAAAAGAGTTTTTATTCCTTTACATTTAACACCTTAGCGCATTTATTTCAATTACTGTTTCGCGTCAAGTATAATTCAACAAAGACGTTAAGACGATAACACACCGAAAGGATTTCGTCGACGCGTAGATGAAATTGAAACTGAAATAGTAAAGGTCCCAAAAAATTCGCAGAATAAAAGTAATTTATTTCCACATTTTCACAAAAAGGAACTTCCAAACCAAATAGATTCTAGTAAGGTTTAAACTGTTTTTAGTTAAGTAAAAATACTTTTTTTTAAAACATTGTAAAATATTCAATGCCCGTGTTACATAAAATTCATATTACATCTGACGAAATCCGTTAAGTTTAACCTATCTAACTAACCACCAGAGTGATTAAACTAACATTCAACAATAATTAATTTTAATGTAGGCTATGGTAAATATCTTCTGCTAGTTTTTGGATAAGGCAAACTTTTGACTATTTTGTGAATGAGAATGAGAATGAGAACATTTATTTCAAAGAAATATATTGTGAGCTGTCAAACCAAAATCAGTAGTTACAAACTAAAATCTTTTACGATTAAAATCTAGTGTAGGTGTTGTTGTTTTTTTTTAATAACTGTGGATTATCATTTTCTGTGAATTGATTTTCATATTTCTGAAAACAAATGTTTCACAAAATAAACTGTGTTTGTTCAACAGTGTATGGTCAAATAGAAGTTAGATTTTCCCTTTTTTGACTTCAGCAAAATTCTCAGGCCGAATCGGCAACATCAGCTAGTTACACAAGGATGGGGTTCATAATAAATTATACAACGTAAAGCGACCACTTTCACTTGGAGCGTATTGCAGTCACGCGCGGTTCTACGTTGTGTTACTGCGACAAGTACCAAATATAGTCACACACGGGGCAGTTAGGTCGGCCTGTTTATAGCACTCATTTTGATGCTGTATCTGTACATCTGAGGTTGGGTAAACGAATAGTTTCTACTCAAAAAAACTAGTTTTTTCTCTCTAAAATAACTATTTATTTTGAAGCGGATTACTACTTATTTTGATTTAGGGTGGAGGACCTAATTATCAGCACTTTAAGCGTTAGTTCTAACCTATGCCGGTTTACCACATTGAAAAATACTTTTTCACCCGTTATGACGAGTTTTCTAGTTTCAATATTCAATCAGTAAGATGGTATTTAAAAAAAATTTAGTTCATCTATATTCAATTAACTATCCCACCATTTACTAGCACCGTCACCACCAATTAATAGCGTAGAGTGAGCCAATTAACAGCATTGTGATAATGGTATATACAAAAACATCTATTGATTTAGGTGGTAACCCAAACTAGTTAGTGAAAACCTTATAATTTCACTATTTATTCGGAGTGCTGCATTTGGGACAGTCACCCTATTTGGTTTTTAAATATTCATCAATAACAACCATAAGTCTTATTTCTTGATACCATATTCAGAAAAAAAACTTTGTTTCCCATTTCATAGAATACATTATTTTCTACTATTTGATTATCAGGGTTTTATTATTTACGACATTTTGCGTTTAATATGAAGATGTTATGTAACCCATCTATGTAATAAGTTTTTTTTGTATGAGCGCAAATTAAATGCGTATTGAATATGAACGAAAGCGTCGTGGGCTAGGAGTATAAACACCCCAACTGCCTCTAGGCATTAAGTCCGCCCTTTGTAACATAGACTATGTACAGTAAAGAATAAATAAATAAATAAACTGGGATCATGGATCGTGTGGTCCCAAAATCCAATCTGGCCAGAACCTAAATCTTTGTGTTCGCTGAAAACATCTATAAAAAGCAACTGAAACCGGATAATGGCGGAAGGCTCACAGCCTACCGCGTTGGGTTCTAATACCATTAGTGAAAAGTGGACTTCTGAGTGTTCCGTTCACCATGACAGCAATAGTCACTTGCCCCTGAATATGGTCCTGATGGTGATGTTATGTTATTTTTATTATTTTATTTATTTATTCAATTAAAGAAACATTTCATTTTTTAATGTTGTCTTATGTTCAATAATAATGATAATTGAGTAGCCGTGAGCAGCATCTTCATCCTCATTGACATAGATTTAGAAACTTTACACTCCTTCCATAAATCGGAGTTTATCTGTATTTTAATCCAGTGTAAAAGGTTTTGTTAAAATCCATCTAGTGGTTTTACTGTAATGTTTTAAAATATTATTGTATTCTATTAAAGTAATATTATTGACCATCGTGATTCAGTGTCATAGTCAGTGATATAGTTCTACATCGCTAATGTTTTATTGATTAAGTGGAAGGCTCAACTTTAAATTTGATATAGCACCCTGAGTAGTAAATCTAGTACTTTTAGTTTAATAATAAATAAAAATACATACTTAAATAGATAATAACACCCTGGCACACAACAAACACAAATGTTCAAATAACAATACACACATAATAGTTACATAATAGTGTAAGTGCGTTCTCGTTGCCTCCCCCGCTGCCGGGTATGCTTTATGTAGTTTTTTTATAAAAGTTTTTATTACTTTAGCTTTAGTTTTATAATTATAATAATAATTGAAACCCTAAAATTATTTAAATTTATGTCTTATTTATTATTGTAAATGCCTATTTTTATAAGAATGATTTAAAGAGTTTGTACCCAAATTTATTGTTGAATAAAGGTGATAACTACAATAGTAAATATTGCACAAAATTAGTTACTTTTTCAATTATTTTTATTAATCAAAATAAAGATTTACACAACATATTATAGTATTATGTTATTTCAGTAAGCAAACTCTTGCCGCAGGAAGTCCCGCCTGCTTTAATGTTACGTTAGTGCTGGTTAGAGGTTGGGTGAGCGAATAGTTAATACTCAAATAATTACTTTTTTGCTTTAAGAATTATCCTGTTACTTAATTAGCTATTTATTCTGAAGTTTTGCGTCCCATTTCAAAGAAAACATTATTTTCTACTGTTTGATTTTTGGGGTTTTATTATTTACGAGATTTTGCGTTTGCGCCATCGCGCCACCGGGTTGGGTACCCGGTGGCGCGATGGCATAATAAGAAGATGGTAATCTATCTATGTAATAAGTTTTTTTCTGTACGAGCACAAATTAAATGCGTTTTCAATATTAACACATAGTGTTATGTTATTGCTACAGAAAGCAAACACAATCCCCTGCCGCAGTAAGTCCCGCCTGTTTTATTGTTGCGTTAGTGCTAATAGCTGGCTGAGGTTGGCTGAGTTGTTATATGCAAATAGTTTGCCAAATACTCTTTGTGTTTCGGCCAAATTCTGTTAGTTTAGGTTAAATTATTTTGTGAACAAACATTGAAAAAGAACACTACAGGATTTAATGTTTTTGCTCATTGTCACCTTAAAACTTGAAATAATGTATAATGTTCTAATAATGTATAATGTTCTCTATGCTTAAAATGGCTTAGGGGAATTGAGGCAATATTTGTTTATTAGAGATAAGATTGAAATCAAATTAATTTTTCACATGACCCAGAAAACATCGCATATTTTATATATATTTAACCTTGCTGGTATTTTTAATCAAGTCAGTCTATTCGAATTTCTGTTATGGCTAATCCTGACAGCTTCATATGCCTTTCGAAGCTTGGAACTTCCGCAATTAAAATCAAATTATATCGGCTTATGTTCTAATGGGTGATTCTCTCCTCGCCCACGTTTATACAGAATAGTGATAAAAAAATAATACATGATTACTGCTGATATTTTTTTTATTCGTTCCTACGCACAGAACTACTAAACGATGAAACAAAATTACCCTTATATTTATATTCATACCCTTACCATTTCAAGAGAATTAAGATAATCATTTAAAGTACCTACTGATTCCCACTTACCTCAACTAAATTGCGAGTAGGGAATACAAATGAAGTACGAAGGTGTAATCAATTAATGGGTCCTGATAAAGCGATTATACATTTACCAAGTAAAGGGCTCCAAAGCACCGGCAGTCTTATTAATGAACCTCTCAAACTTAAAAAGTAATAACTCAAATCGTGAGCCCTTAAATGAAATCCTTCAGACATAATAACTATTCTGTCAAGCGAGAAATTAGTTTAATTAATTCCCGAGATGAGTCATTGAAAGTTCTAATCCGTGGGGTGGTGTTTGAATTCTTTGGAGTTTTAATTCGAAATCTGCATTTGGAGTTCCACAGTTCAGTTCCACACTGCACTGAAAGGCCACGAAGGCCCGACCTCCCTTGATAGTGATTAAAGTCATGCTAATGCCTGTTGCTTTTGACTTTTAATTTCTATTCAGAACTTACCGAGCTCCGTCTTTCGGTTTTCAGTTTTAAACTTTCTAAAGTTTTTTCTTCCTCTTTAGTTTAAAGTCCATTCATCTTGAAATAGACCATCTTTGAAGAACGTTTATTTTCTCATTTTTATATTAATTCTGCATCAGAAAGATCTTATTACTTACATTATATTATGTAGAAATATGTTGGATTTTTTCCATTTGCTATACAAAAACGACTTGTTACTTAGAAGTAGTTTTTTTTTCTAGTGAATGGAAAAAATAATCGGGTGGAATACGAACTTGCAACTTATCGCTAATTGCGAGTTTGAGTCCGAAGATGAAAATATAACACTGTTATTGCCTAAATAACCTCAAAAATATGTAAGATTGTATTCATACACTAATGTTAATAGCAAATTACGTATTTAAATAACTATGGGAGATAATATGATTAATTTTCAAGGGCTGTATAGCCACTGTGATCCCATTACAGCCCGACTCCACCGTATAATTAAGTGCCTCAAACACAAACGCGCCACTATTGCAAGGGTGACCTAATTTAATTCACCTAAAGGGATACACAGGCACACATAATTCCCTGCAGCTCAAAGTAAGATGTTTTAATTAAGTCTAAGACCTTGCTATAAATAACTAGCTGCCGTCCCGGCGGGGCCGGCACTAATTGCTACTATATTTAATCCTGTAAAATGCTGTGGACCCTGATTTCCATAAGCTTCAATTGTTTGTGCCCCTGTATACCTGGATCCGATTTAGTTGCGACCATTCCCATTTCTGTTTATCTTGGGCGACGAACGTTGAATTGCTAAGTTGACGTTTGGCCTTTGATTATTTACGTTGCTCTGAAATGTTTTGCTTCCAATTCTATGGAGCGAAGTGAAAGTTTGCTTCTAGCTATTTAATGTTGGAATTGACCTTGAAGGGTAATAATTTCTGCCTTCAATCATTTGAAGTAAACGCTCGAGCTTAACTTCATCGTTCAAGATGATAAATTTTATAAAAATTAACTTGAGGCTTATCGCGGCTAGACGAGACAAGAGAAGAGGTTTTACTCCTTACTCAAGGCTTAAGCACTGTCGTTGAGCGAGAAACTGCTTCTAGCATCCTTGACTCCTTGCTATCTTCGAAACATTTGATGATAAAGCTATGAGTTATAACTATAGATAAAGCTATAACTATTTTTGTCACTCCTAAGAGTAATTATTATTTGATTGCCTTAGCATATTTTTAACCAATATCTTTGATGTTATCCATGTGTCGGTAGCCGTTGGGTGACTATCCTGGCCCAGCCCACTTTTCCGGGCACATTCTGTACAGATAGTCTGCACAGACCCATTTGTATTTCGCCTTCTTTTTACATTGTGTAACAGCAGCCTTGGCAGCATAAGATGGTATTTCTTATTCTGTCAAGACACAATATGTAATGTAAATAAGGAAAATATACTATTCACAAATGTATGAATGCCGCTTAAATCATGTCAGCGTTACAATTGAAGATTATTAACCAACTCCTGCCAGATAATTTGTTTGTTTGGTTTTCAACAATCTGGGATCTGAAAAATCCAAAATAAACTCTCCTTTGCCTAAAATAGTTTTTACCGTGTTAAGAAATTAAACTTGTTAACACGTCATGTGTTTCATAACAGTAATTGTTGCTCGCCATCGAAGTGCCCGCCACTGGAACGAAGGTGCACTTCAAACTCGAGACAGCCTTTTAACTCTTCCACTCAACGTTGTTACCTTCAGAAACGAGACCGCGTCGTGACTGGCTTACACAATCTGCTGCCCTCACAGAAAGAAACTGAAACGATTTAGACGATATTTAAGTCCCCACTTAAGTAAGTTAGGGTTAAGGTTAAGCAAGGCTTTCCTTAGTTCGAGATAAGGTATTGTCATGGGTAAGTAACTAGACTTTTTCATAGCCATTAACTGATGAGCGAAGGTTATCGGCACGATACTCAAGACTAAAACTTGAAAATAAATTAGCTACTTTATTATGCATTGCATATTTTACATTATAAACTTCCCTCTTGAATCTTTGTTTGTTAACTTACAATCTCTACCTATTTTTAAGTCCCAGGTTAATTCATACTTCCTTCTCTCTATCTATATGTTAACGTTGTTGTTTTCTATCCATTTTTTTTGTCTCATCAAATCATCACCTTTGGCCTCCCTAATATTTCCAAAGGAATCTGTTGCAGGTGGCTTGTATCCATCGGAATAAACAGGATGTCCCAAAAACTAGTGTCAAGCAGAAGTACAGAGACAGAGCACCAATATAAAAAGTCGCGAAACGTTCATGATGGTGATTACCTCAAGTGGTACCTCAAGGGGTGCTCCGTATTTATTTTCCAGCCCAATACTATTTTTTGAGACATCTTGTATGTTATATTACACATCACACTTAAGAAATTAATGACCATTATTCTATGAGTACGTGTAAAAAGCATTATCATGAGTAGATCGATATTATCCGAAAACAACAGGTAGCACCTTTTAATCGAGCAGTTCATTACGGGAATAAACTCAATTACAGATAATTAAACACGTTCGTTAATTAAATGTAGATTTTATACAAATAATTTGCGGTTACACGATTAACAAAATTACACGTTTCTGTATCCCGTCGCAGTCATAATGAGCCGCGATGAGCACAATTAAAGATGGTTAAATCTTTCAGTGAACAAAATAACCTAACATAACCAAGCATTATTGAAAGTGATTACAATGCCAGTATAATGAATAAATATAAATATGAAAATGCGCCAGCCAACACACCACTCGTTATGGTCTCGAAGTAGGAAAAAATTCCTGTGTTACGAGGTACCAGACAAGGAATTAAGCCAGGAGCGTCTCCCAGTACACCCAGACCTGAGACAATTTAGAAGGGATCGTTTCCTGAATTGACTCGACCGGGAATCATACCCGAGACACTACGTAAGTCAAGGCGAGAAACCGTGCTACAGCAATGCGCTAATCAAGTCGTCAATAAATTAATCAAATTAAATTAAAAATTAGGTTTTATTATCGTACGTTTGAGACGTCCTAGCTGGAACAATATGTTTAAGTAGATATTTAAATATAATACATACTAACAAAATTTTAATTAAAGTTTAATATATGTATACTTGTCTCAATTTGTTTGAATGGCTAATTTCTGCGGAATTCATGCTATCACTTATTCTGACCGAGATCGCGATTAGTGATAAGGCCGCCTAAACTGTTCAAGGTTTTTAACTTAGGTGAGTTCCTTTGCTAGTGTAGGTACATTGAATTAATTAACTATCTAGAGCAAGGTTTTATTCCTGAGCGTCTACTATGAGTGATAACAGTTGTAAAATCTAAGTTATTAGGAAAGTTGACTCCAGAAATTGGTATGCCATTTTTGGTTACATTTCTAATCGCTAGGGTCGCTGTACTGAAATCCCATACAAAAACGTCAACGCTAAGGCTAGCGGCTGTCACTGGTGTAAACTTATGATTGACATACTGCTCTAATTAATCACCTTCTCGCGCGCAACGAGTATCTAAATTCACTGGTCTAGGGCGTTGGGCTGCTAAATGTTTAGATGCGGGGTTAGTTAGGAACCCTTATAGCGGCTTGCCGCTCTTCCGGTATTTACCTGGATAGCAAAGAGATGGGTATCCGCTAGATTGCCTATCCGGCCACCCTGCTGTAGCTAAGGGTAGCTGGCGGCAGTGCATCGAGATGTGAGCGTGCTATACAGCTCCGGCACCATTCTGGAGAAATGGTAGTTGCCTTCTCTGACGTCCCCAACAGGGATTGAAGCCGCTAGCGTTCTTTGGGATGCGCGTGGTGAGCGACTATAACTGCTCAGGTACCATTCTGGATAAATGGGAGCGGTTAATGCAACGGGCTACTCGCCTATGAGTACCATAGTGTGTTATGCATTGTGTATTGTGCTCTGTGGCGGCAGGACCTACCGCAGATGGTCCCTGGCACAGGAATAGTGTGCCCTTCTGCATAACCGTGAAGTTGGTCGGGCGGCCCACTAAAATAAATTTTAGTAGTTGGTAAGGGGGTGCTCTAATTAATTTTGGGGCCAGACAGTTACTTTGCAATCACACAGCAGTCACAGATTACTTAATAATTACCTACTATGTGACAGATAAATCACATCCATAGAAAGATGACTATTTTCTTAATCCTAAATGCGTGCTGTCATGTAACAAACATATATTTCTAGGGCAACCTGTTTCGATATTATAGATGTCAGTAGTCAGTACTTACAGTACGTCAGTTCAAACGCAAAGTTCGCGTACAAATGCTCTACCTGATCTACGCGGCTGTTGACAACCTACTGCCAAATGAGTCATGGAATACCCGGCGGCTGAAGGTAATTTTCACGCGCAAGTACATGCAGTATCAGCGGCCTGCCGCAGTGGCTAGTGACAATGAGGTTTATCGTAAATGCCTATTCACTCTGCTTGTCTACAATTTGTTTACACCAATGACAGTCGCTAGCATTCGCGTTGACGTTTTTCTATGGGATTTTCGTACAGCGCCTCTAGTGATCAGAAATGGAACTAAAAATGACATAAAAATTGCTGAACTCAACGATCGTAGCTCACGCGAAACTCAGCGATATTACGACCAAGGTAAGTCTCAGATATTCATTCATTTATTCACCAAGCAATCACATTCCTAAATACCCAGGGTCAGAAAAAAACACAAAATTTTTGCCATACCTAAGTCTATGGTATGGGTGCAACGTTCTAAAATTGTGTCGTTCTAATTTCATCACATTCATTCATCAATTTTCAGGAAGGCAAGAAAAATCTACAGAACATTTAAACGTTTTTATTGGCCAGTTAACACGGGAAGGTAATACTAGACCAGTAATAAAACGATTCCAGAGGTCTATTTCCAATATGGAAGAACAACAGAAACTAAAATTGAACACGGCAAATAGGACGAGAGCGTCTCAACAATATGATGGATTGTAAACAAGGAGTGCACCAAACGAAAATAAACTTAGGTGCCATCGGTTTATACGAACGGGAAATAAACCTACTGCACGAAACTATTCCGGGGAGTTATTCAAAAATAGCCAAGAAATATGAAGAGACAGAGGTCAAAACAGAATAAGTAATGAAACCGACGCTACTTGAACTGTTCCTCAGGTAAGACCCCGATTTTGAAAAACAGTTAAAACATAATAAAACAACTTATGAATAAACTTATCACTGGAGGTGCTAGGAAATCAAAAGGTCCTGTCTTCAAATCCCATATCTAACGAGATCGAGAAATAAGTTTCATAAGCATAGCCCGGGGTAGTTAACAGCATTTAACATTTAGCCCCGGACAGATAGTCCGCTTAGAACATACCACCATTTTGATCACGCACACAGACACAGTAAGTTAACAGGTAATACCGGTGAGAATCGGTCAAGCAGCCAGTCTCGCTGTCGCGAGTGTTTATGTTTCTGTCGATGTACTATGTTTTTGGTGGGTTCTGTTCAGTCAAATCGGAATTATACCCACCTACTTCAAATTCACAGCGAATAAAGACGCAACGAAATTTATGTATGTGTATTTAAAAATATTTAAGTATGTTTAATAGTCTCTGATACCCATAGTACAAGATTTCCTTAGTTTGGGGTCAGATGATCTTGGTGTAAATTGTCCGAGATATTTATTTATTTATTTTTATTTATTTATACTCTTTATTTTGTGCTGAAAATCAAATAGACTAAATATTTTTATGTAATACGTCGATGACAAACAAGCACGCAAACCGCGTGATGCTAAGTGGGTACCACAGCCTATGGACGCACACATAACCGGGGTATTACTTGCATGTTGTCGACCCTGTAAAATCCTTTTGAAACTCAGCTTGAAGAACTCCATACTATATTTGGAAAACCTCATTCAGTTACAACATACTTCTGAAACTGATTGCTTCTACTTGATTTTTGTGCTTTGTGACTTCAACAAAGATCATTAAATCTGTATACTGCATCTCCTATTGCTTGCAGTTGCTTATTCAGTGAAAACAATATCATGTGTAATTTTCATAGTGAATTTATTTCGGATTTTTATTTTATTATAATATGATCTCGACGGACACTACTGAGAATGACGACTGAAACAAAGAATGATTTTTAAATATTTGATGTTGTTTTAAAAATCATTATTTGAACGAATGAATATAATTCATGTTCTGGTCAATCCATACAATACAGCATGAGGATTTTGTGAAACTCAATAACAACTACTTTGGCGAACCTACTAATGGCGGAACATAACCCATGTTGCTCAGTGAACGTTTTATAGCTGCGAATATTAAATGAGAACTAAAATCTGCTAGTACTTAAGTGATAGAGTTTCAGTCAAAGCACAGCTAGTAATAAAACGGCCGGAGGATTTAAAAATCGAAAAAGTACACTAAATAGTTGAGTGTACGGGTACCGCAAACGTGCATAGAAAGACATACCTACGCGATCCTGTAATGGAAGGTTGTAAATCTTTCCGTGGACAGCGCGATGCGGAGCGGCGTTTGCAACAAAACATTTTTTCCATTCATCCCACTGGGAAACATCGATTCGATTTTGTACATTCAATGTGATGTCGCTGACTGTAGCCCATTTTTGGCGCACCACGGGAATCGAACAATCGAAATGTTAACATATACAATGGAATTTTAATTTTGAACGGAATGTAAAGGATTCTCTTCAGATGTACTCCGGCGTGACGATCGTTACAAAGGGTTTGCTGATATTGTGTGACATAAGAGTTTGTAAAAACCAATTGCGTTTATTTGCAATTGTTTATTAAATATTAGGAATACGAATTATTATATTTTTTAGCGTTGTTTTTGGCTCTGTCATTTCAACGCTTTATTAAACAATATATTTTAATTATGACACATACATTACTCATTTTTCCTCTTAGTTATGTTTTTTGATTCAGTTATATAGTGGAAAAACCATGTTTTGATAATGTATCGATTGATCTGGAAAGGAACATTATATTGTTATTTTCATTATTGACTTTAAAGAATTTATAAACCATTGGAGTTATTTTGGTTTACCAAAGCTTTATTTCACGTATTCGGAAAGCGAACGGCACATTTGAGGTTGTCAGCCCGGCTTATACAGTCACGGACGTGGCAATCTCTGTCGGACACTGGACGCTATTTGTATCACATGTCTTCATTTACAAAGCATAAAGATGAAAAAAATATGCTGCCTTATCTTTGAAAGAATACCGATATGAGATAGCAACTGCGTTTACAACAAATTTCAAGCAGCGCTGTCCAATTAGACGCAGGCAAAAATGTTGCACAGTAAACGAAAACGGAAAAGCGGTAAGTGTGAAGGTAATAACCGCGTAACGAGCTGAAGATGTTAATATTAAAAATTCATCACAAAATTTTCATTAAACCGGCGCCGTTTGTGAAGCAACGAATGTGACTGAGAAGCTCTTGGTATATATTTTTACGTCAAGCAACAGCGACACTGAGCCAAATAACCTGACGCCGTCGTAGGAATAAGGTCCTTTCTAATTTACATTCTGTATACAAATTGCGCAAATGTGGGCATGGAAATAAAATTCTCGCTGTTTGTGTTTTCTCGCGGGCTGGTCTTTTCTCGCATTATGTAAATTTTTATTAAGGATTCTGTCAAATTAGTTTATACACGCACATTTTTATCGGGTGTTAGTCTAGATTGTTATTGTTTTGCACCGCGAATACTTATTTTCACACTAAGTGAAACCATGTTATTACTTTCGTCGGTTAAACTGATGTCAAGGCTTTAGGTCCCTTCCATTCAGCAAATTACTTGTCTTGATTATGACTTCAAAATCGAATGTACGTGTGGATTTTCGGCTCATAATAAAATTAAATGTGATATTTAGTTTTCGATTTAAGACAAAACAATCCTCTAGAGTGTAAAAATATTTTCAACCATGAATTACGTAATCAATAATTATGGCCACAATAAAACTAGTTAATTATAACCCTCAATTCGTTTTTGTTTTCAATAACAGGTCCAGCCACATAAAACGCAAATAATTCGATCAGCCGAACTATTTAATCCCATTGTCAAGGCAACTTTTGTTTTATTAGTATTCCTTTCAAGTAGAACTAAACATATGCAGACATTTTAATAAAGCTTGACCTCGGGCATACAAATATTACCAGATATTCTTTCAATAAATCAATAAAATTACCCTAACCAAGTGTAGTGAGATATTTGGTGTAAGTTTGCAAAATGATTGTGGCCTGCGGTCCGCGTCCCGACAAAGTACAGTTTAACTTCCTTTCAACTCTTCAGTTCCCAACTCGGCTTCTCTTCCAAGTATTATATCGACTTCTCTATCGATGTCTATTATGCGAAATGTTTCTGAATCAACATTTTGTAGAGTTCAAAGTTTAAGCTTGCTTGAATGAACTTTGAAAGAAAATCAAGTCATACTTTCATTCTAAGGTGGTGATAATTGACCCACGTAGTAGTTTTTGTGGTATTTCGTATATTCAATCGTTAATCGTCCACTGCTGGACAAAGTCTGCTTTCATTCAAAAGAAAGGATAAATAATAGATCTGGATACTAGATAAGGAACAATTTATTATAAATAACCTTCACGATATCGCAGAACTTGGAGCAAGAACGTCTTCAACTGAATTATTAATAGTTAGAAATTGAACCTTTAGAATTTTAGAAATAATATCTAAATTAAGCTGTCCAACAAAATATAGACTTCACGTTTTTGATTGAACAATCACATGTAGAATATAGGTAACTCTGCAAATTCGCAGCTCCGCATACTTATAGAGTTCTTAGTATACAATTATTTAAATTTTCTAAGACTAATTCATTCAACTTAACTAGGAAATTAATTCCAAAACAAGAATTTATAAAAATAATTAGCACGAAATCTGTTTTAATTTCTTTGTAAAATGTAAATTAGCACCGATAAGCAGTGTTTTGTGGTGAGCTTCAACAAATTAAGAAACAATTTATGTGTCTGTCTAACCCTCTGCTCGGTGCGGTTTAAATTGTTGTAATTGCCAAATAACTACTCCGATCTAGTTGTAAGCTGTTTTGTTCGCGATTCACGTTGAGTTTAGGTATTCCATCTTATTGGTAGGGTCGTCTTATCTATTCATAGTTATGAAATAGTAACTAAGCTGAGCTGATTATTGAATATATTTTGGAAGAATCAACGCGAATAAGTCGATGCCAGCAGCTAAGTGCTTTACTCGGGGATTATTTATCTACACATTAAGGAAAATGATATGACACACAAATAGGTGATGTAGAGACCATTCGCGTTAAAATTATTATAACTGATTGTACGTTTGATTGTGTATGGGATCCTTACAATGAAAATTACTTACAAAATTTAATTTATTACCTGAAGTTTCTCCAACACCTACTCAGAATACGGTATCATTATCCTTACGGTATGAATAGTCACTTGGCATAAAGGCACAATATGCTTCGTGGAAAATTAGTCGGGCTAATTCTAATTCGTTCAGACACAGATCTTTCAGCTACACACCGAGGCTATTTTCCTAGCAAGTAATTCGAGCGGCTGCTTCGGAGGCAGTAACTTGACTAATAACCTCCTGAATAAATTCTTGATCACGAGAAGCTATTATCATTTAGCGGTTAATAAATGCGAGGGTAAAAGTCGAAGGTAGCCGACGGGGGATCAAAAATCGTAGTAATAATCGTAAAAAGTTTCAGAGTAAAGCACGCGCTGTGAATTTGGAAGGTAGTGAAACGATCTTGTCATTACCTAAATTAGTTCAATGCCCTTCGTTTCATATACGTGCGTTATCTCACTATAAATTTAGAAGTTTTTCTAACCGCCCGAGGAAGGACCTAGTTTAAGCGGATATTTACCAACTCATTTTGTATATGCGTTGCAAATATTTCAGATATTCATTTTAAGCTTTTGCTTCATAAAACAAACTAAAAAATCCACGTATCAAAAAATTACGAATTTAACCAAATAAATTTATACATGGATTTGTAACAGTACACACGAAGTGGCGAGGAATAAAACAAAATATTACTTTACCGTCAGAACTTATACGCCAGATAGTTATTTCTGGAAATACAATTTACTCGTCAGCAGATTCAGCGGGAGTATTCTAAATAAAATATTACATACTCCTCGCTCATAAAGTCTCATATTTGCGAGACTAGTGACAAATCCTCGCCTCATTCCGCCAAGAAACGGCGACAGGACGCGCCGTTGCAGACAACAGGAAGCGCTTTCAGAAAATCTGAACTGAAAAGTTAATTCACATAAATGATATTTAAATATCTAAATTTGAGTAACGGCGAAAAAATTTAGATGTTTTCATGAAAGTACACACACATGCTATTGCACAATGCACATACTGTATGTACATTGTGCAATAAAGAAGTCTTCTGCTACCCTTAGTGCCGACGTTCAGGATTTCAATCTCCACCAAGAAGAAACCTTTTTGATTACCATCGGAGCCAACAATTTTAAGGGTACCTACAAAACATTGTGAATTTGCTTCTTGGTTTAGGATCGGCATGCAATAAGTTGACATATATTATCTTCAGCTGGTTTTCCAAAAATCATAGGATGAACTTTATACTCAGGAAAATGAAAATGGCTCTCAAATATAAAAAAATACGACCATCTCACTTTTGGCAAGATCAGCTTCTACAAAACTTGTAGAGCTCCTACAGCACTGTACAGTATTGTATTATGTTTTCACGCCCTTTTCAAATGCAATATTTTGAACCTTAAACTGGTTCCTAGGTATATGTCACATTTAAAAACGATTCGAAATTTCTTAAGAAGCATGAACAAAAGACACTACCAGTGTCCTAAATATGATAAGAGTGGATAATACCTTGAAATAAATCATGATGCAAGCTTAGAATTCCGGGTAAGCTAGCGTTTACATGAAGCTTTCAGCGTTTTATTTAATTCATATTACGTCATACGTCCTCGAGGTTTCACATTACTGCTGCGATGAAAACGTTAGTGAAGTCACAAGAAAGTTGCCCCCATAAACACGCCACCGAAAGGACGAATCACGTTTATGTAGCACTAAACGCGCCGTGTGTTGTGCTAACGTAGCATCTTCGCGAAATACAAGTGGGTGGTAAAGGTTGGTCAACACGATAGGCTGGTTGACCGCCATACATGTTCGTTCAAGTTCTGACTTAAGTTGTATTAAATAATCTTCGTTGCCTCAGTGACATGAGCGCTCGACCCAAAATTCAAAAGCTTCGGGTTCAATTAGCCCAGATAAGACATGGTGTATTTCAATGTAATTGATTACTCAAAACCCACCGATCACACCACTGCTGCTGTTAATGGCCTGAACGTCTACCATGAGTTTTCGACACGTATTATCTAAACGATAGTTGACTTCGGAGATTTGCATGCCATTTCTAGTTTCTCATCCATTTATAATCACAGGCGCTGTACCAAAATTCCATACCACTGCGGACGCAAGTGACTATCGATGGTGAACCTATACTCAGGGTAGATATACAGTTGTATTTTATGCCACAATGTACGAGTAAGTATCTGGGAAGGATAGATAGAAAGCAACAACGGAAACAACTGAAGCAGTATTATTCCAAGTCCAACAGTTTGTAGATGCGGGTCAACTCCTCGCGGACATGCGGACGGATGGTCGTGAAACCAGCGAACGGCACCAACTTTTTTATGCGTGCATAAACTTTAGATTTATACAACACGTGTTCCGCTTGCCAAATGTTTATAAATAAAATTTACTTTATTTATCGCTTCTTGCTTTCATGTCCTGCGTTACCCAATACTCTGAGAATATAGGTGATAGTATATATGTTTTTGGGAAAATCATAAAACACCGTTCATTTTTATGAAAACTAAACACAAGAATAAGTGGATTTCCTTTTAGTTTCAGGTTAGATTTTACTAAATTGATATTAATTGCATTGGAATTTATAAAATGAAGTGGAATTTGAGGTAACTAAAACGGCTAGGCACAAGCTTGGATTTGAATTCACTACTTTGAAAGTTGCACCTTAATCAACTTTATGTAGGTTCTTTTTGTGCTACGAACCGGTGTTTAAAAAATAACCACTTACCCATTTGACCCAGAAGTTAGTCAAATAGTCATCTTTAGTAAAGAACCAAGGAAAACTAAAAGATAAAAAACAACAGATAGAAACAATTTTATTTAAAAGTATTAGATAGGATTTTAACAGGCGACCTTTCGCTAACCAGGAGACTGTTCTTCAAAACCGAGCCACTAAGATGCCTTATAGTTATATATAACTGGTAAAGCATTCCAGTTCTGCTTCTTATAGCGGATTAAATTGTTTTCTTCAGTTTTCTATCTTCATTACAAAATCATGCAAGGCAAAGCATACGAAAGCACTTGCAGGATATTGCTACAAAACACTCAACGTTATGCTGGCACTAAGAACATTCTTGTTAAAACGTAATCCTAAGCGAGTGTGCCACAAAAGTAGGCTATCTGCAGTTGAAAGTAACTTGAGCTACACGCAGTTAACCCTAATCTCGAAAAGACCGAGGCACGAGAGAGCAGTGAGCTAGATTAATATCTAACTACAGTTTTGCCGTTTCAAACTAGAAATCCGTACTGAAATCTGAAAAGTAGGCCAGCCCGAAAATCTGGCTCTTCACATGTAAAATCTCAACAAAGCCGGCCATATTTACATATCCACATAGCACAACACAAGTTAGTGTTGAAGTTAACAGTAGGTAACCGCTGTTATTATAATAATGTTAGCCTACCATATACGTACCATTTTTGACAGCCTCAAAATCTCTCACGTACAGAAGTAAAACAGTGCAATGGCAGCGATCCTGCCTTTAGCACCGGAGGTCGTGGGTTCGATCCCCCCATGACAAACATTTATGTGACGAGCATTTGTATTTGTTGTGTGTCTGGATGTTATTATTTATTTAAGCATGTATTTAGAAATATTTAAGTATGTTTATTAGTCTCTGACACCCATAGTACAAGCTCTGCTTAGTTTGGGGTCAGATGATCTTGGTGTAAATGGTACCAGATATTTATTTATTTATAATATACTAATTATTTATTCATTTAACTTGGCACAGCATTTTAGGAGACAATCTTTCAGCCATTCATACTGAGGATTTAGAGTTAAAATGTGATTTGTAATTAAAAGAGAAGAAGTTCATTTGAATCTACTGTAACAGTATAATAATGAACTCTTGTTGAACTTACATCAAACGTTTAAAGCTAGTTACATCACATCCTACGTTGTAAGTGTTGTAACGTGATTAAAACAGGGAAGCAAACCACTGAAATTCATCATGGTCATGTTGTATATTAGTATCAGTAAAATATAATTTAGGTATGCAGTTAACTATTTGGAAAAGGAAATATAATGCACTCAATTTGACCATCTAATCTTGTTTAGTAGACGAAAAATAAAAAGGCACTTCAAATACAATTCATTCAGTTTGTTCTCATTCAAAATAACGGCCAACAATGTAGTGGCTATTTACTTTTATTTTCCCATCACTCAGGTCTTTGGAAGTACACTCATAAATATGCAAGTCCGAAGTTGTAGAGGCAACTCTTCGTATTTTACCACTTTTAGCTGGATTCACCTACACAATAGGGTAACGCCATCCCCCGCATAGGAAAGCCGGTGAAGTTCCACCAAGTTACAATATCCGAACGTTCATAAATATTCACAACTGCATAAAGTCTACTTATACTACTTTTATCAAACTCGGAACTAGTCAAAGTGGTGCTCTGATATTTTCATTAAATATTTTCTTTGACTTGACATCAAGAAGGCTAATTTATAAGCCAACGTCTACAACTTCTGAGTAACATGACGAAGTTTTAATTTTGCAAGCGTAGCATTGCATTTTTCTCTTGGAACTAACATACAGAAAATAATATTCTACACGATAATATCAACATTTGCCGTTTATGAAATATGAATAGTCACTCAGGCTATATTTTAATGATAAGGCTTTAATTTTTTAATTGAACTGAGTAAAATTGAATAAATGTTTTTTCTTTTTTAATTCTTTCTTCATTTCACTTTTTTCATGTACAATCTGCAATATAAGTAGATTATTACTTTTGAACGTCGTCATAACAAAGAAGAGCTCCAGGACCCAGTATTTGGATGACTACCTCTTCTATTTATTCTGTGCTTCTTTAATGTCTCATCTATGGCCAATCAACTAACTCGTACCTGTCAATTTAGTGTCACAGAACGCATGGTCTGAATTTCGATTTCAAAACTCTAAGGACACATATCAAAAAAAAAACTTAAACAAGCGTATTATTGACACTGAAAACAAATTCGGTCGCTCAATTAATTACCATCTCTTACAACATAAAGGTATTCAAAATGTTTTTTTCATTCTTTTTAAAGTGTGTTTCGTTCTGGAACGCTATTCTTAAATCTCATCACTTTACTTGTTGTTAAATACACTGAGGTAAAGAAATAAAAACGAAGCAAATGGTACAGCTAATTACAAACGCAAGTTTAGGTTCTACATAAAAATCCATTAAACAATAACCTCTATCGGGTTAATTGGTAACATTACCTATCTAACCTTTCCAACTCAAGATAACGAGTTAATTGATGCCTTAGAGCTGCGATAAACAATTTTATTTAGTGCCTCAAATTGTTCTGATAGTTTTAAACGTAACGTTTCTGCGTGTTTTATTGTTTCTTTTTTAACAAATATTGTTTTATTTTCGTAGACATTTTACATGTATCGGGTATTTTTAGACTCAGATTAAAAATATTGGTTAACAAAGCACCGAGCAAAGCCAGGGCTGGTCGATAGTCTGCATTAAAATGTAACCGAAGCAAAGCGAAACGACACATTTTGTTATTGCTCAATAACACCGAGTGCTGCAACAATAAGATTACTTATAACATTAAGCAAGCTTTTATTATTTCATTATTCATGCATGCCTTTCATATTCAACTACCTCGTAATGTTGAACGGTTTATTAAGTAGCAACAACAGCAATATTACGGCTTAATTTTGCATTCAGGCACCAAAGAGGTTCTTAAGATCTATTTGTTGCGGTAATTTTGATTCAAACTGGCCGTATAAAAGAAAAAGGTTGTAAACTCTTCCAAAAAGTCGACCAATTCATCCGACACGAGTTCATTGTAACCTCGTTTTGTTTAGAAGTCACATCTCGTAGGTATATTTTGTTGTTTGTTATTATAAGTTTGGTGAAGCTTAGTTAATGTTATTGACAATGAAATAGTTTACTCGCCTTTTTCCGGTTGGGTAGGGTTCCTTCTATATTTGCTTGAATTTTTAAAATGATGTAGGTAGGTTATACTTACTTTACAGAGCCCGCCAAAAATCAAATACGTCATCTGAAAAATTGCACCAAGTTCGACAAAAACAAAAACACTACGCACTCCAAATAACGCGTGCGGCGCGTCGCTCCGGACAGATAGTCCGCTTAGAACAAACCGTCATTTTAATCACGCACACAGACTCAGTGAGTTTACAGGCGACACCGGTGAGAATCGGTGTCGCGGCCAGTTGCACAGTCGCGTGTGTTTTTGTTTTGTCGAACTTGATGCAATTTTTGTCTTTCGTAGCGTGACAATCGCAATGACACACATGACATAAAATACGCAGTCAATTTGCGCATTACCTATAGTGCATTGCGTGCTATAGTTTGTTCAGGCATTAGCTGATACGTTTTACGCAGTATCAAGAATCTTGAAATATGTTTCTTCAAATTATATGACGATTCTATTGTAATTACAAAAATATAACATCGTACACATAATATATTAGCCAAGATAATGATTAAAACGTTATTTCCTTATTGTTGTGATATGCGAGCTTTTTGCGGTTCCTACCGGATAAACGTGTTAATCTCACGGTGTCGGGAACATGTGACGATGGTACTCGTATTTTTCCCGGCATCATATCGGGTGATTAATAACCTTATTCCTTCTCACTAATGACGTCTCGTTCGATGGAGCTCTCCTAAAATATTTGCTCAGTCCAAATGGGTTAATAGAAAATTGGTTAGTTGCTGCGATCATTAATTATTATAATCGTTCTGGGAATTAATCACCGTAGTTGTTCGATGTTCGAATTGTAGGGACAAATTAAGAGAAGGGCATTTATTGTTTTAGCACTTTACAGGAGAAATACCTACTTATTTAGCAATAGTTTATATTTGCTGACAACTTTCACCACAGCTTTCGCCACAGCTATTTATTTTGTATCTTCTAAAGTTACAAGTTTTAACTGAAAAAATAAAACTTTAATTATGATGTATTGACAAGAGATTATTTTGTAAGTATCGGTATCAAATAATCTTGGTTTCCCCTATTTTTCATATATTATAAAAAATGCCCTAGCCATACCATGAGGTTATCTCAAGATGATCTGAAGGTTATATTCTCGTTACATGTATTACATACGGGTAGGCCACCCACCTGGCGGATCCATGACTTAGTGCAGGTTGCAGGAAGCCGCTGGATGCAAATAGCCTAAAGCTTATGGGGGAGGCCTATGTTCAGCAGTGGACTTCTGAAGGCTGTTGATGATGATGATGATGACATGTATAACAAATAAGAACTTATTTTTACTGAATATACCCACTGTATCGGTAAAACAAACTTAAACGCAATTCATATGTAATTCATAGAAATATTAAATAATATACTGTTTGTGACCACCAAAGGTCACGAGAAGAAAATTCATGTTAAGGCAGCTTAAGCTTTTGTAAATAAACTATTTTATAAAAAGAGAAACCGTGTCCAATAGCTGGCGACTTATCGAAATCATATTTCAGGGACGTGAGGGGGACGCTGTAGCTTACCCTTTTCTAACGCATTGTCTATTGAGACCCCTTCGAACGAACAGAAATTCTAACTTGAACAAAAGACCACTTGAACAGCAAATAAGGAGTTGATAAAATCCTATTTTTCGTAAATTAATCACATATTTATTTTTTATAATTTTGCGTGCTCTAGTAAATAAATACAATATTTTCCGCATCCTTTAGATATCATAAAATATGTACAATAGGAAAGTCAATTATTTGTCTTCAACAATCTTCTTAGTTATGTCTGTGGAACGCAAATCAGTCAAGGTCACCTCATGTAAAGCATATTATTGGCAAAACTTGAACTTCTGATGCAAATAACCCCCCCTTTCCACCACTTTCCATCACTCCACCTGATGGCCATCTTGATGGCCGATATAAAAAACGATGTTCTTAATGTAGAGGTCATTGCTTAAAATGCAATAACGTGTGACGGGAATGCTAGATACAAATTCACAGTAGGTACTACTTTTCTCTAATGCATGGAGCATATCGTTCCATATGAATTCACTAGTCAAATAGACTGTATATTTACAGTTCTTTTCTAAGAAATTGTTAGCTGAAACTCACTAAACGTACAAGTGAATGTTGTCAGACATTAATTGCTTATATTTAGGTAGTAATGTACCAGACACCAGGGTTTCAAATCACGATGTGTCAGTTCCGCTCAAGACAGCGTTGATCGCTACCATAACTGACACGAGTAACTGCATTAAGGTGTCAATTCTATAGTTTGTGGGGGACACACGGTAGAATTAATCTCAAGCCTACTGACACAATTGGTGTAGATGATTATAAATATTACCGGTAGCAAGGAATCTCACAGTCCTTGCGTTATATTTAAAAGAAATTAATGCAATCTGATGTTTCACTGATAATAAGATAAAAATTTAAGTTAAGATCGGAGTGAAAAGTACCTAGTACAAGTAGGTACTCTAGTTTTGCCGCCAAAGGTAACATTACTTTACTTTAAAAAAATGTGACAGAGTTTAGGGATTCCTATGTAAAAAAGTGTTATAATATGCGACATTATGCTATGGCGGTTAAACATGATGAAAAAAAACGAATTAAATCACTATAAGAAACGAGAAACAAAAGAGATACTATTTTTTGCCTGTCATTTGGCGACCAACTATTTCAGATAGATTATTAAATTAATTATGGGATTAATAATTACTTTTTAATCATTTAAACGTGAATGTCTTACGTTCAACTTGCAACTGCTTAACAGAAAAGTCGTCCAATTCCACCACAGACTTTTAAAACTGTATTCGTTGCGATATACAGCTATCTTTCAGAATATCGGCTCTGCAAAATATTCAATACAGGAAGCAAATTGCACATCCTACAGATACGAAGTGATTTTGTTTTTTGACAAGCAATCACCAACATGCGATGACATGCTTCGTGAAAATAACAAATCTGAATCCTGTTTGTGTGATATTTCTTGCAAGATCAATTCAATAATACACTAGCTGAATATATTAGTATAGGTATTTTAAGTTCTTGCTTTCTTATAAGTACAATATCGTCTTTATATAGAATAAATAATCTTAATTACATGAATACATTAGAAAACCACTCAAATAAATAAAATAAATAAATATCCCTGGACATTATTCCACACAGCGCCATCTAGCCCCAAAGTAAGCAAATTAAAGCTTGTGTTATGGGATACTAGACAACGGATAAACATACTTAAATACATTTTCTTTTGTAAATACATACTTATTATACATAGGAGACACCCAGACCAGTACAATCAGACATGTTCATGCACACAAATGTTTGTACTGTGCGGGGATCGAACCCGCGACCTCTGGTGTAGCAGCCAACTTCTTAACCATTACACCAAGTCGGTCGGTTTAAATGTTGAATTTAAATGAATGCAGATATCTAAAGTTGAACAAGAACTCTTTACACTTGCATGATCGTACAACTAGACTTGTCCAATGTGAACGAAGCATCACCCTTTTCTAAAGTATTGTCTATATCACATTGTCAGGAACACGCGGCGACACGAGATATTCGTTGAGATATAACTTTATTCTTGTAATATTTCTCTATGACTCATGTTGTTCAAACGTTCGCCAACTATGTCTCGGAAAAACAAATAAAATATTAGCTAAACGTTGCTCCATAGTGTTGTAACTTACTTGTTGTGTATATTTGGGTTAGTATTCTTTGTAGATTTTTTTTAACGATTACTATATATTAAAGCTAATTGCATTGGGATTGCACAAAAAAACCTCTTACCTTTACATAGGTATGAGTGTCGGGTCAGGTGAGAATGGCCTTTTGATCGCATCATATGACTTGCACTTGGTGTATTAGGGACCTTAAAATAACAATGAGTTACATTTTTATTGTTTAAATATTAAAAAAAATAAACAAAAAAGTTTAACATCAAAATTGTCATGATCCGTTTTGACTTGTGAAGTGAAACATTTTGCTAATAGCATATTTTTATCACCTATTATAGAAGTGCCCGATCAATATAAACAGTAACGTCTTAGCAATTATAGCTACGAGTATTTGTAGCAGCTACAGCTACCGTACGTTGGCTACAGTGCTACGAAACATTATTGTGTCTTGTGTTCTCCAGCAAAAATGTTACCTATCTCTTTTCATTCAGAGACGTTCACATCAACTTTACAAAGATGCACCTTATGTTGCAGTTATAAGACCGTTTTTGTAATGGTTTGGTAAATGTTGATGTGAACGCCTCTGCACTAACTGTTTCATGAGCTGTTTTAATACGCGTGCCTCTTAGGTCGTTTGTAGTTACTACGTTCTTTCGTATAGAATATTTATTTATTCTCAGAAGTAGATTTACTTTCTCTATTACAGTGTTCAATTGTTGATTTTTATGGTTTTCAGTATTTCATTAGTATATATTAATATATTAACAGTTTGTAATATTTTTTTACGTCGTTACTTTGCGTGTTTGTCTGAATTTATTTAAGGACGTAAACCTATTAAAACAACATAATTTTATTTCTTGCATTAACTTCTTTTCATCTTGTTTTTCATTTGTTCTTAATTTTGATTCATTTTTTTTAAATTTTAGCGTAAACTTATAGATGGGGTGCCAAAAGTTAATTATATAAGTTAAGGCAAAAAAAATTAAAAACTGTAAAAGAAAAATTAGGAAAGTCTAAATTTAACGATGTTCTAGAACCTTCAGACAGCTTTACTGCAATAAAGTGAAAATGTGTTTATGGCCGAGAGACGTTTCTCTGTGGTTGTGACGGAATTCCTCACGTGTCTTCCACGAAACGCTCTCAACACTAACGAACGACTCGACCGACGAGCCGAGATGCCTTCAATCCAGTCTAACCAGACCTCTAATAAGATCACGTAGCTTGGAACAAAATATAAAAATACTTTATGCAACATTTTATAAACTAAAATGAACTGTGTACCGTAAGGCACAGGCACAGTCTGAAACAACTATGAAAAAACACAACACATTACGCAAAAATATTGAAATAAAACAACCAGGAGTAAAAACAATTCAATTAAAATATAAAATCACCAGTAGAATCTTTGTAGCTGTATTGACGAAAAAAAAAAAAAAACTCAGTGGTTTTAATTAGTTATCAAACTGCTTCCAATATTTAGTGAATAAAAAAGTCACACAATGCCTAACAAGGCATTACCTTGACATGATAAAATAAAGATGATGAAGTATGTTTCATGTAACTTAAAGTAGTGTTTCTCGGTACCTATTCACGGAACTACCACTAACACACCAGGATTTTGCTTTGGAGTTATTCCGAATGGGACAAGCCTAATTTTAAAAATATTTTCGATATCCAAAACCATTTTGGGCAAATATAGCATTAATGAACAGTTTCAGTGTTCGGTTTTCAATTTTGTTTGGTAATTTGTGAGAAAAAAGCCACGTCCTTTATTTAACCTATATTGCGTCACAAACCTTGCTCTTTGATTATACAGCATGTTCAAAATATCAATGCCTTCATTGGTTAAAACATGACAAACTTTTTTTAGGGAAAAGTGCGTCAGTTCCGGTAAAACTTAACAAATATAAAAAATATCCGAAAAATAACATACTCAAATACTTAGAAAATTTACCTTTATTTTGGAAGAAAAACCCATAAATAAATGCATCGCCCATAATAACCACGAAACACCTAGCAGTCTCGGTATCTTGAAAATACAGTTAGTCTTATAAATATAAATGAAACACGTCCCTCTGGCGCAATGGCTCACATCTCCTGCTTATAGCACAGAATATCGTGGGATTAGCCCATGATTAAATCTTATTGTTGATAAGTTATAGATATTAAAAATTCTGCTAAGTTTCAAGTCAGATGATCGTAGTGTTTGTTATCTTTCCCAGATTATTTTTGAACTCGTGGTGCCAGTTCGTTAAGCGCAAAAATTATTTACCTTACTAATGTTTATTGAAGTGTAAATAGTGGATTGCGGCTCCTAAGAAAATTCTACTTCTAAGGTCCCTACTACCTCCGTTACACTTCATGCTTACACGTGTTTTTGGTCAGAAGACGTCTGCGGTCGAGCGTTCCTTGCATGTCTTCCTTGAGACTTGAGCACTAACGAACGACTCGACTGAGATAGCCTAGACATGCCCAGGTCCGGCCCACTACGGACTCTAATGAGGGACTCCATCGTTAAATAAATTGGATAAAGACGCTCGTGATCTCTCAAGAACAACTTGAACCACTTCGCTGTGACTAGCAATTAATTAAATTAAAAGATTGTTCGTGCTCTTACCGAAACGCTCGGAGTTCCTCCTCTATCTGTCTTTTATCGTTAATTCACTTTTAAGTATCAAAACGTTGCCTTTTTCATCTTATTTCAAGAGCGTACGGTCATTATTTCCGCAATTTACATTCAAGAGCCTCTTGTTTACTCTGATCTTAGCGCTAGTTATTGTCGTTATTTTTGTATATTTATACAACTTTGGTGGCAAATAAGCAAGCGGACAGCCTGGTGGTAAGAATTACCGCAGCTAACCTACCAACTCCTTGCAGAGGAGAATTTTCGCAAAGTCAGCCAGGGGAAATAAGGGCCCCTCGCGGACATAATTACAATTACTTATATCTAGTCAAGTTAATTCCGTTAACTTAGGGTAGCGAGCAATTTCGTCATTAAATATCGCCTATCTGCCTAGAAGTTTCGATAGTGCCAGGTAACTGCTGACTGGCTGGAAATGAAAGATCTTAGTTCAAAATTGCTCGCTACGCACAGTTAAGAGAATAAACTTGACAAGTAATAAGATATTGCATTATGGCCCCTGGTTGCCCCGGTGAGCTATAGCTTCCTTACTGACCAGCGGTGTGTACTACCAAATAAAAGTATCATAAAAACGTGATGAATTTTGCGTGAATAATGTCGCGGAGGAGTATCTACTAAAGCATAATTAAATTGAGACGGCGTTAGGATTTTTTCTAGTTACAAAAAGATAGGTTTCTCCATCCAGAAACAATGAAGGTACCAAGAACAGATTTCAACGGAATTTTGTAAATTGATTTCATTGAATGTATTCTATGGAACTGAGCACATGATAATTACAAGGTAAGCCCAGGGATAAACAGTAATCGCGTTATCGGCAAAAGCAGATTTAACTCATTATGCGGGTTCCTGAACTGTGACAATATCGAGCAATAAATCAACTACTGTTTGCTCGGCGCTGATAAAATAATCCGATGGCTACAACAGCACTATGAAATCCTGGTAAGATTTGCTTCAGAATTATACTTACTAAAATTATATAAAAAATGTATTTTATAGACTTTTATCACCTTATGATTTAGTAAAGTTACAAAATAGTTAAATTCTCAAATTGCAAATTTTAAAGATGCAAAACTAGATAATTTTAAATTTCAGCCCTTGATGTGTTAAGTGGGATTTTAATCCAAATATCCTAATATAAGTTTTTGTATAAAAATAAACATTGTAAAATATGCATTGTACGCTAAAATAAAATAATTAGTAACAAATTCTGGTTCATTACTAAGGTTTATACTGAATGACAGATACCGTGTTTATGTTGTAGCGACCGTACAACACAAAGAAAGGTCTTTGTTTTGCAGGGCAAAAATTAACTGAGGTATGCTACTGCTGTTCGTTTTACTGACTTCCCACAAAAAAATTCACCCTCGCTCAACAAGGTCGGTCGGCAAGCCAGATTTGCGCTAGTTCAGCTCGGAGACCATAAGCTTAGATAGATTAATAGGAGCTATTAATAGCTGCGCATGCTTGCTTCCTAACGACGTTGTAAAAAAAATACCATCACATTTGAAATAATACCACAGAATAGGTAATAGTACTCCGTACAGAAGGTTCTTTCAAGAAACACGGACAAGTAAAAAAGTCTCCACTAATCTTACAAGTTTGTGTCACACTAGTACTTTTTAATTTGTCTGTGCTATCGATCAAGGACATGTTAGCGTTCATATTCCACTGTGCGCCGCTGAATGAAACCGATTTAGTTGTCAAAGGGCAGGGTCGCAACTCGCTGATTTAATTATGAACTTTAAAAAAAGTATTACTGTAATTATTATAACATCGAGATAGAAACTAGAAAAATTCGAGGGAGGACCGGTCGAATTTTTCTAATTTCTATCTTTGTGTAAAAAATAGAGCATTGTTTAATGCTAAAATAAAAATTCACTAATTAACATCGTTTAGTATCAGTAGTAGTCATTGTTATTCTTCTAATTACTTATATTTACAAGTTACACTTGAAACAAATTAAACACCAAAACCTTAAATAACGCGCTCGGCGGCGAGTGTGCGAGCTGAGCGGCCACCTTCTGTCATAATATACCCCAGAGAGCAGCCACGCGGCCGAGCGTACCTAAACTTTGAAGTGACACAGGCCTGATAATAGGTACTATAGAATCACATACTATACTGAGAAATTATCAGGTATATAATGACAAGATTTATTGTTAACTCGCTGAACGATCCTAAAGCCATTGAGACCAATTTGTTTGTATTTGTACGATGAGTGAAAAAAATTGCAAAAGTATTTCTATTCTAAGTTAATAGGTGTTACCAAGATATTACTTTTTTTAAGATCTTTTTATTTTCATACTGATTACAGAACTTACAAATACCATGCTAAAGAAAAATGGTCGCCGTAAACATTTATTAATCTCTTGAAGACTAAACGAATACAAAAAATAATTATTTAGCAAACACAGCCATGATCGCAGAAAGTGTTCTCGTTTTACCACCCAGTGAGTTCGTAAATCGATGGACTTCTAAAACAAAATGTAGCAAATCCTTTTAATAGAGAATGAAAACAGTAGCGTAAATCTTGGTTGCTCGACTGGTTGACATACTGTTACAGGCAGTTAATCCCGTGATCCGGGTCGCAGATCCGACGGGAATACCGTCTCCATTCTGCTACCCGTGAATCGTCGCGTCATATTATTGTCTCAAATTAGGTACCGTTGCCACGTAAGCTGTATGTCTGCCCTAATTTATTTGTTCAGCAAACTTACCTTATCACGATGAATGAAGGTGGGCTGAGAATTTGCTTGAAGGCTAATTTTAGTTTCTCCTTAGGATAAACAGTAAAACTTTTGGTTGAATCATTAAATGTATGTTAAAGTTAACAATTTTCTGATATTTTTACCATGATGTTGCCAAGCCCAAGCCCTAGTCAATGACAGAAATCTATATCTCAATCTCGTATATAAAAGCGAACTCATCACGAAATCTCAGAAACTACAAGTCCTAGGAGTTTCAAATTTTTATGAATTGACCTATAGCTTTTTTATGAACAGATGGTACCTACTTAATTCGGGCTTATTGTACTGTTTATGGGGAATTGTTACAAAAAGGCCTGAAATGCAAGCAAAACTTCTTAGAATACCAAAAATCAACAAACACTATAAACTAAAATTATGTTTTTACTACGTTCTAGTTCTGAAAAACAAGAGTAAGCCCGACAGACTTAAATCTGAATAAATAAGGTAAGGCGTGTTGTTTGTATAAAAACCAAGCGGGTCACTTTTGTGAAGGATGTTTGCCGGTACGTTTTAGTTATAAGAATCTGCCATTTCTCTATCGATTTCAATTTTGTTCGAAGAAAAAAAAATTGTGTGGGGATCTTCTTGATTTTGACATACATTGCCATTACGGTTCAGCGTGGACTTCGTGTAGCGAAACTAAACTTTTGTGTACTATACTTTTTTTTGTCAAGCAAAGTACGTACGTTCGCGACATCTATTTCAAATCATGTCTGTAGTAAGCTTGTCTACTAAACGGGCTGCTGATTAAGCTTCTAACACGGTTTGGGTATTAAGATCACACTGTAACCGAAGACCTAAAAGATGATTGTCGAGTGTGTTGGTCGAGTTTTACCTACAGGGCATTGGCGTTACGTAGGAACATGCTTGTATTTGCTGCCTGTATTTTCGCTTTCCAAAACTTTCACACTAGTCTATGGGTTAATGTCCCGCAGATAATGTACACTACCTTGGTAGTTATTTGTGTCATTTATTTGGTAAACACTTTCAATCCCATAGTCGACAAAAACATCTGTCTACTGCTTGCTTCTTTCCTAAACTGTTCACAGCCGCACTGGAAGACGCTTCAAACTCCTGGAATGGCAAGGACTCGGCATCAATATTAATGGCCAGTATATCACTCACCTTCGGTTTACTGACAGTATAGTGGTCATGGCAGAATCGCTCGGCGATATGCTCGAGAACCTCAATCGTGTTTCCCAACAAGTGGGCCTAAAAATGAACATGGACAAGACGAAGGTCATGTCAAACGCCCACGTTACGCCCACTCCAATATCCGTAGGGAACTCGATGCTCGAAGTTGTCGATCACTACGTCTACCTTTTTTTTTACTATCGTGGGGAAATCCTCATGGATACCTCGCCGCCCGGGGGAACGACGAGGTTATGTCGGACTTCTACCGACTAAAACCCCACGGTACTTGACCTCAAAACTTCAGCGGCGAGTCGGAGTCCCTAAAAAGTTTCACCACGCCTCGCCGCCAGTGCTTCCACGTATTGGGGCCCCCTCCAGCCGACCCCCCCAACGAAGGGGGGGAGGCCACGGAAGTACCTGGAGCACACAGGTACTTCCGCCGTCGCGGTGAAAGCCGTGCATTGAGGGCAAAAGCACCACCGTACTCAAGCCCGCTGGCTTCCACCGTACGCGGACCCTACTAGGTCTGCAACCACGATCCACCTAAAAGGTGGATCCGCTGCCGCATCTGGCGGTGCAGCCCAGCCTAGACGCAGTGCACAGGGAGGGGCCAGCCACGGATCACTGACCCTCTCCAAACTGTTGTGCACCGCGGCCACCACCTCGCCTAAGGCTCTGCGCCGGTGGTCGAGCCTTTATGCGGGCAGTGATAGACACCATACCACCACCGGCGGCAGGCAATGGGTGGGTAGGAAGTCCACCGCACTGCCATGCCTGAGCCCTCTTAACTTCCTGGTGGTTCCACCTGCCACCAGTAAAAGGCGAAGGCGAAGACTACGTCTACCTAGGACTAGTGATCCAACTAGGTAGATCCAACTTCGAGAAAGCGGTAAACCGTGAAATCCAACTCGGTTGGGCAGCGTTCGGGAAGTTACGGCGCTACATTTTCTCGTCCAACATACCTCAGTGCCTTAAAACAAAACTCTACGATCAGGTTGTGTTACCAGTGATAACTTACGAAGCTGAAAAGTGGTCTCTGACCATGGGCCACATAAAAAAGCTCAAAGTCACTCAGCGAGCTATGGAGAGGGCTATGCTCGGTGTTTCGCTACGTGATCGAATCAGGAATGAGGAAATCCGTAGAAGAACTAAAGTGACCTACGTAGCCCAGCCAGGTAAGTAAGCTGAAGTGGCAATGGGCAGGGCACATAGCGCGCAGAACTGATGGCCGTTGGGGCAGGAAAGTTCTGGACTGGAGACCGTTTCAGGGCAGACGCAGCGTGGGACGCCCGCCTGCAAGGTGGACGGTCGACCTAATAATAGTAGCGGGATTCCGGTGGATGCAGAACGCCTGCAACTGGTCACTTTGAAAATCGATAGGGGAGGCCTATGTTCAGCAGTGGAGGTATTGTAGCTGCGAATGATGATGATCACTACTTGCTGCTTTTAGACCCAATTGTAAACTGATATAAAAATATGTACTTATTTACTTGTAAATTATTTCTACTAACCAGATGGACATGATTGATACAAAGCAAAAGTTAACTCTGAGGTATTTTAATTGTAAAATACTATCACATGAAAGCCTAACAATATTATGAACATTCGAATAGTTATGATTCCTGAATAATGATGTACCTATCAAGTATTCAAATAAAAAAATCAAGTTTACCAATACTTTAGTGTTTAAACAACATAAAAGCCAAGATTAAATACAAATGATCATACGTATAAAATATAAATGCTATGAAATAAATTGTTGACGTCTGTCCGGTTGACGAATCCAGTACAAGAGATGTGAATATCGGACGTTTGGCAGCTCATATTGGAGCCAGCTGGTTTGATACCCAGCACGGGTGCTACCACTGTAAGCCTTTAATCTCTGCATTGCGTCACGCCAAGCGGAATGAGGGTTATCGGCTCCCCCACTGATAAACACAAACGAATGAGTTCGCTTCGGCAATCCAGCTCAATAACACCCATCCACAGGGTAAAAATTGATTGTAACAGCCAATCGAATAGGTATTTTTTCCGGTTCCATTGTTTGATAGCGCGGATGAGTTATCGCACTCGTTTTTGTTGTTTATCGTTACCGCAACGAAATTCGTCGGTTATTAGTGCGACATTAATATGATCGGGTGTCAACTGAATAGCAAATGCGGAGGCAATACTGTTAAACCTTCACAGGCGATTGATGGGTGAAATTATAAAACGGGAGCCAGTTGATTTTATTCTCGTTTTAGCACAACTAGAAACTAAAATTCACAGAATAATAAAATGTATTAAGCCGATCCAAATTGAACGAGATTACATTTAACTAAAGTTGATGTAATTCTTGCGTAATTTAAGTAATTTGATAAAACAAAATAAGAAAATAAAAACTTTCGCCCCACGAGACAGTGATAAACTATTACCTGACTAACTCCCCTTTGTTTTATTGTAGACCCAACGCAGAGGTGATAAATAAGTACCTGTAACAAGTAAAAATCACGGCGTTAACGAAGTTAAAAAAGCGGGGGCGTGCAGTTATAAATATTGAGGTAATTGAGTAGCTTACGGGGGTTAACCTTGCCAGGCTCATGACAAATAAGTGCCGGTACTACAGAGATGGGATTACTGAAAAAACAGCGAGCTCATCTAACGCGGTCATGACTAACGATGTATAAAATTTCCATTGTCATCAATCTCTGACACGACGCCCGAGGATTCGCAAACTCTTCACTAATTGCAATTTGAACAAAAAACTAAAAGGCAAAGTCATCGCGCGCTGCAATTTTTACGGGGCGTTCTTTAAATAAACGGCTGCTTTTGCAAATTTTTAAAAAGTCACGTCACAAATCAAGCGTTATTTGCACATCAGCCCTTTTGTCCGAGCACAACGGGAAAAGCAAAATGTATTTTGCTGGATGCTTTTGCTTAAAGTGAGAGATAATTATTTTGAAATTAATTAACCCAAAACTGCTTATCATTCATCCGAAAGCAGTAACTTGAATAAGTTTTCTACTAACCTCGATACAGGATTTGATATATTTTTTTTCTTATGAGATCAGATGACTAAGGTCAAATTGTAAATTCTGAAGAACTGGATTTTTTCTTGACTGTGTGTCAAAGAGGCTCAATAAATCACACGCAGTCGTGGCTGAAAGGTTCTTATGGTACAACATTAAAAATCTTAAGCTTATCGCTTGATGACACTAGATTGTCAATCTAAATGGCTTGATTTCTTGGTTGCTCAATAAAAAAATACTTTATTTTTTGTAGGTTTATTAGTTGATTCACCTTCTAAACTACTTTTCAATTAATAATACTTACAATAATGCATAAATTCAATGAATAATCCTATAGTAGAAATTAAAATCCAAAATGGCTTTAAAAAATTTACGTTAAATACAAGGAGTATTTTTTAATGTGTGTAGGCGGGCCGCGGGTCGGAGGCTGGAGATGAAGCATTTGTTATCATTGTTGTCGAGGCGTGTGAACTGCAAGTGGCGTGTGCGATATAACAATAGAGACGGCGAACACGCGCGTTAGTGCTGGACTTTTCAGTTGATGAACGAGCTTTTAAAATAAATAAAAAACGCTTGGATCTTTGTCTGCGTTTGTTTTCTGCTCTTGTTGGAGCAACCGCCAGCCATACTTCTCTGTATCTTGACCTAGTACTTCAATTTTTCTGTGCAGGCAGTAAGGATGACTCTCTTAACAGATGGGTGATTTTAGAGAAAAGTGTTCTAGGCATCATTTTCCATGGGATTTTATTTTCTCAGCGTATGCAAAATCTAAAATTACTTTCTTATGAACGATCAAAAACTACTTAATAATCCTGTAAGGCACGTGTCTAGGATTAATAGATCACCCAGAAAAAAATATTGCAATTTTTGGAGGCATGGAATTGATTCCTGAGGCCACGGAAATGATTGCATTATAATAAACTACACAAAAAATTCAAAACCAAACTAAGGAAAGTCTTCACGTACTTTCAGATATTTTTTTTTATGTTTGAACTTCTACGCGATTTTAAAACAAACTTTTGTTGGACAATCAATAATATTACCGTTCTTTGTTCAGAAAAAAAATCACTTAACCAGTGGCGTCACAAAAAATAGTTTTATCGTAAAACATTTGAAATCAAAACTACTTGCAGTCGGTGTCTAGTGGTCCGATGGTAAAAAGTAGAGAGTGGTATCAAGTGGTGTTCCCGCGCATAATCTCCAAAATTCACCTTAGAAATACCGATAGACAGGCGACTCGCCTTTGAATCTTCTAGCCCTTTGGTCTACTGAGTCTAATAAGGTCAGCTCGTATTTGTGCAGAGCCATAGCACAGATGGCATCAGTACTCCATACACGACCGAATCTGTGCTTAATACGAGTGGAGCAGCTGTTCCGCTGTGAAGTATCACCGAACCATACAGAGAATGACAAGTTTTTTGGCAGCGGTTTTTGCTTTGGACTCAATATCACTACCGAAGTTGAGGTTAGACAAGAGATCCATAGCTAGGAATGGAGTTCGAGGTGGTTGGTTATCGGTATAGGGGCAATCAGTAGAATAGGAGTCAGATTGAATGGACTGAGTATGGCGTAAAACAGACAAGCCTGGGTTTTGTTGGCGTTGAGCTCAACAAAGTTAGCTTCGCCAAAGTCGGACACGGCTCTTAACGTTGACTTATCTGCTTAACCATAACCTCCCCTAGGGACTCAGTTTCAGCGTAACTGGCCCGGGCCAACGGTGCTGTCATCTGCGTATCCAACGATACCTGGGCACAACAGATCATTGATGTGCAGTAAGTGTGTCTTAAAGAGAACAAATCCCTGAGAAACACAGGCATATAGCCAATAGGTTCCGACCTATTGGCTATATGCCTGTGTTTCATAGTCCGCGAGTAGCCATCAATGACTATCCTTATTGCGCGTTCATTAAGGAAGTCAGATATCTAGGCACAAGGAGCGGTGGGAATTCAGTGTGAAGGAAGCTTGCTCTTATGACTATAGTGCCAAACCTTCCTTCATATCAAGAGAGACGGTGAGTGCTTCGCTGTGTTCTTAATAACTTCGCCCCCTAAGCGAGCGGCATACACATTTGCATCACCAGTTAGTTTGATAAATCGTTGGATAAAAAAATTTCAAGGTTTTAGTTCCTTTTTTCCCTCTCTTTTTCCATAGCTTTGAGTTGTTCTTAGATTTTGTGTTGATCTTTAAATTCGGCTCTGCTAGCTCTCTCATACAATTTCTTTCTATGAAGTTTTTTCTCTGGTTTTGTTTTTCCATTTTTATTATTTGTGAACTAAAACATATCAAAAAGATTAACAGATATTAGGTTTAAAGAACTTTATTTCTTCTAAGAACCATAATGTTCACTATAAATGAGATACAATTATTATTTCTACAATGCTATATTATAGAGAAAGAACCTATTTATGCACATCATTCTAACGTGCGAGAATTTAGGGTTCACGAACGCGTAAAGGGTTCGTAGATCTACACGAATCCTAACAGTTTAGGCATAGGTCTCAAGTTTAACATACGTCTGATGTGCTGTAATTTTTACCTAAATCATACCTATGAAAATCATTTTAACGAAGGGAAAACAGTGTCCATTTGAATTTTATACTTTGATAATAAACAAATAAATAAATATCTGGGATATTTCACACCAAGATCATCTGACCCCAAACTAAGCTGAGCTTGTAATATGGGCGTCAGAGACTGACAAACATACTTGAATATTTCTAAATACATACTTAAATAGATAATAATAATGCGTGAAGTTTTCCATCCTGATCATATGAATGTTCATTTCAAGCATACAAACCAGTAAGTGCCATGGTCGCAAACTCATTTCCATGGCCAAAATGCCATGTAAATGACGACAATTTTGTTTTTTAACAGTTGCTGTTGTTGTTATGTTGTAACAGTTGTAACAGTTGCAGTTGGTGTTATAATTACGGCAAAGCATACTCAGAACGGTAGTAAAATTATGTATCGAAGTCATTCAAATAATGATTATCATACCGTAATTTATAATTGACCCTCGGAATGGACCTATCATGTTGTACCAATTTTTTTTTTAATAATGAACCTTTCGCTATAGTATTGGCGTGAACGCCACCACCACTTCTTCGTCAAAAAGTCATTGCTTATATGGCGCTCCTCGTCGGCAAATCACTGAACATCTATCAGTTGTTAGTACAAACGAAACAAGACCATTCTGTCACATGCTTCAATTTACGTCCGTCGCGTGACAAATGTTTACAAGGGCTCCAGTAAAGCGTTTATATACTATTTTGAAAATAATTTACATATTTTAATAGAATTATTATTGCCCTTTGCCATAATGTACAAATCATTTTATATAAATGTATGTGAAGGAAAATATATTTGATGACACCTCAGCAGAAGCGCGTGTGATACGTCCAAAACAGGTGAAAACTCCCCGTTTCTAGGCTTCAAGGGTGGTTTTCTCAAATTTAATTATCACTTCTGCACTTTAATTTATGATGCCTCGATAGAATATTATTTTGTGTACCTTTTGACAAAGATTTTACTATTAAAATATTTGTAGTATATTTATTATTGTGGTGTTACACAGTTTCAGCCCGTTCCCTAGAAACACCCAGCTATAGGTACCTACTTAGCTACAAAGTACAAGACGATCCTTAATTTTTTTTTAAATCTGCAGTCAGTTATTTACTTCCTCATAAGCCTAAAATTACTAATCACATTATTAAAATTCTATTTATTCCATCATCAGCGCAAACAACAATGAATATTTTTCTTCAAAACTGTGATAACCAGATCATGTGAAAGGAATGGCGACTTAAAAAAACCGTGTTCTAAAATGTTTTTTAAGCAAACACGTTTCACCACAAACATCGAGAAAAACGTCGCACCTGATCCGACAAACAAGGTTTCATCATGTAACGAGAAGTCACGTAAATTAGGTAGGATATATACTAATCCCGAGATAAAACGCTTAAGCCGTCGCTACGTCTCGTGTGTAAGCAGCTTTATTCGGTGTAAACAGTTGTGTTCTCATTTATTCTAAACAATCACAACATTTTCAACAACGCATTCAAGTACTTTGCTCATTTTCTAGATTGCTATTATTAAAATTTGTTCACATGTTATATACCGGTTTAGACAAATAAGACGTCGGAAAATGAAACGTACCTACATCAATGTCGTGGTAATTTTCATTGTTTAATGTTTCTAGTTTCCATGAACAAGGGGTAACCTTACCTTACAACACAGCAAATACAATGGAACAATGTATGTCTCTCAATTAAATATTTATAAATCACTACTTCACGTGTCCTTCAAAGTGGTTTCTACCATCATTTAGACATTATTAAATTATTATTATTTGTTACATTCTGAATTAAGACAAGAGAAGACAAGACAAGACTGGCGCAAGATAGAAAACGTTGGCAGGAGCTGGAGGAGACCTACACCCGCAAATGGGTGCCCGGTTGAATTAAGGAATTAATTGCATGCATTATAACTTAGGATGATATATTCACTTAATAATGAACAATATAATTGAATTGTAGTTTAAAGGAATGAATTATTTCTGATGTTATTTTACGTTCTTAATATATATTATTTACTGAAATTATGCTATCATATTTTTAAAAACTAGGAGACGTGCAATGTTAACTAATACTCGTAAGTGTAAATATTTACCTCTAAATCTGGGAAAAAAGAGGCTTAAATAAATAATAATAACAGGCCGACTTAGTCAGCAGTTACAGAAACAAATTTTAAAAAAGTAAAGGAGTTCGCATATTTTGTTGCACTACCGCGACGTTCCAACGCCGGGTTTTGAGTTTCATAAAAAGAAGAAGTACCTAAGTAGTTTTGTTGTTTTGATCACGTAGGTTAGTGAATGAAGTTAAGAGGCGGTTCATCAACAAGTTAAGCAGCCCATTCAAACATATTTATTAAAGGCAGGCTGGAGCCAAGAGTAACGGTGTGCCTTAGTCTAGCATTCCCACTCACCATTCCCGGATGTCAATAAATTGTGGAACGCTATTTTTAAATCTCTGTGATTGAAAAAGAATACGTTTTTAGCATGCCATCTTATTCGTCAAGACGGTGTGTATTGTTAGTTAGCTTACATCAATTCAAGTCCACTCAAATCACATTGGCTCAATTCGGGCTGCAGCTGCGTCAGATGTGACAGTTGTCCAGACAACAATTAGTTTTTTGTGTTTGCTGACGGCAGCAAAATCTTTGTGTTTAGTTATTTAAATACTTGAACGTTTCATTACAGACGATCATAAATTATTTAAAATCTAAATTTCAACTTATATAAATCCTATATTTTAGGGTGGAAATCTACATAAAGTATAATCGTGTGTTTTAAGCTGTATGTTCCTGAAAAAACATAAGGACCACTATTGTCATCCTCCTTTATTATGTTTTTACATAAATTATTTACTTATTTATTTATTTTCTTGCCGCAAATCATCTGTCCATTTTATTATACTTGTATCTAGCTCCTTTTAAATGTTATGCGGATAAGACAGAAAGTCAAAGGCTTTGACAACTAAGGACACGCAAATGAAGGAAATATTACAAGTTTCCATAAAGTTTCTTAAAACTTGTACCAATGTTGTTTTCTATCTTCCTTTTTTAAAATATGATATTCTGAATTCAAGGGGAAATATTTCTGTGTAAAAAAAACAATAAACCATCTCTTAGAAATATATTTATCTCAAACGTGTATGTTAATTAATATGAGGAATATCCAAGAAAATATGTTTTTTTGTATATTACAAATCACCTTTTTTAAAATAATTTGTGTAATTTAAACCAATATAATCAATTATAGCTTTCGGGAAATATAGTGATAGAGATGGAATTACCTTTTCAGAATATGAAGTAGACCTTTAAAAAGAGTGCAAATACAGCCTAATATTTGTATTTCTCAGTAACTCATTCTTTCCATGCTGAACTTTAATTTTTTTACGAATATCGAATATACAGTGAATGAGGCAAGAGATTCCAAAAAGCTATTAACCGCGAACAATTAATTCATTTCAAACCATTTGAGCTTTGTCTTCATACCTACTTGTATTCACTTCGGTCAGAATTTTCAGGTATTCTAAAATGCAAATGAAAATTTAAGTTTAACTACCTACTAAACTTGTTGAAGACGTCACCAATAAAATCATTCTCGCTCACAAAGTTTTCACTAAAGTTATTATTATCTTTTAGATACCTTTCTTGTATCCATTCTCGATTATTTATCGTATGGATGAATGGACTGCAGTCAAATTACATTTTACTTAATGGCAATAATGGACGAGCTTTCGGAAACAGTGCATTAACACGTTCGCTGCCACACCACGCACCGGTGCGTTTTAACAACCGATTTACATTATCTTTTTTATTTTGTATTCAATGGTTAAAGCGGTTTAATAAACCTTAAAACTTTCATTCTAACAAAGCGAAACCTCTTGACTATAAAGAATAATTTTTCCCTTACATACTTGAGGCACACCCTAAAGGGGAAATTTGGCATAAGCGCAAGTTGTTCCGAAGAGGGGATGCACGTGTCGGATCAAGCTCGCCCGCGGGCTCCACAAATCATGCCGCAAAAACCTGTTGTACGTAATTCCGGTCGATTTTACCCAATACTCAAGATAGCCGAGTTTACAAATTGCTTTCGACCTTAAATGGCCATATTTTATCCCCTTATTTACGGCAACACCTTCAAGGTGATATGCCCGTATTGTAGCTGCTTAAATTACTTTTGGTACCTTGTAATAGGCCTTTCAGGTTTTATATTTACTGCTGTTATTGTGAGCAAATTTTAAAATCAAGCAAAGAATTAGTAATAGTACTACCATACACAAGGACCACTCAAACTACACGTGGTGGCGGGCGAGTGTGCGAGCCGATCAGAAGCAACCTACTGTCATTGACCTATCGGTGGGGTGAGGCGGCCGAGGGTAGGTACCTAAACTGTAGTGTCACAGGCCAGACTCGAATCCGATCGAATTTTAAAATGAATTATATTAATAATTAAGGGTAAAATTTAAGAAAAAAGAGGATGAAATAAGCCGAGATAGAACTTAAGGTCACAACTGTGATGAAAAACGCAGAACGTCATTGCATATAGAATTTAAATCGTTTTTCAGGTCCCTTAACACGTTTTTGAAAACCTAAGCATTTACTGGGATGATTTACTGTGCAAAGTTGACGAATATAAAGTAGATGTCTATTATGCTAAGATGAGATAACATAAAATAAGATAAGTTATATTTTTCAGAAAGTTAATTATGTACTTATTAAAGAAAAAAATGTTTGAAGAACAGTAGAAGCGGTCAATATTAACTTTAGTAGGTGGGCATTTTCCCAAGCAATCTTACCCGACCTTTATCGATAAAATGATCTTCAAACTACGCAACATTAAATTTCAAATTAAACGTTACTTTCAATAGAAGTTACAATTACCAATTAACTTTGATTTATGTTAGCGAAAGTGTGCAAAACTAACCAACTAACATGAACCAATACACTGTTCGGGCAAAGGTAGGTCAATTCAAATATTAAATGCAAAACGCGGGCGAAACAATAGGATGTATCGCAGTAGTCAGCAAATGTATTTTCTCGGTGATTCTGCATCCACGAGTTCTGATTTTGTTGCATAATAGAGCTACATAGCGTTGTCTTGATGCAAACGTATTTTGTTTTATCATTGTATCTAATAACATGGGATCAGATTTTTTGGTAGTTAATTTTCGTTTTGATCTGAAATGAGAGCCAATGAGAAACAAAACTTAAACAGAAGTTTGCCGCTTTTGAAACACTTTCAAGTATGAGTTTAAGATCCAATTACCATAGGATTTTTCACTACATGAAAAAGTTTCTAAATGGAATTGATTGGAGAATTAATGTGATTGTAGGATTAATGTGATTGTTCAAATTGGTGGTTTGTGCAAATTTTAAATTGGTGGAGATCAGCTGATAATTGCTCTCAAAGACGGAAAGCGGAATTCATTCGCAGAAAACAATAAACTTACATTTTTTAATGGCTCGATAGAGCATTCATTCAAAATGAACATTCCTATCTAGTAGAATCAAATCCACTGACTGGCGTAGGCCGGCGAATACATAAGTTGAAGTGTCAGGTGCACGAAGGAATGACGGCTGTCGGGGCAGAAAAACCTGAAATGGCGATCATTTGATTGTTAACAAAATATATTAGAATACTAAATCTACTCTGCAACTATAAATCTTTCTCAAGCATTGGACGGTTGAAGACTGCGGACGTTGATATTTTTTTATTTCATATCTGACTTTGTTAGAGGTGAAGTCCATTTTAAGGATTTGATAATCATATCAATTTACTGCACCTTTACACACCTTTACTAGGACACGTAAATTTAGTTAACCAATCTTTACAAAGCTAACATTTCAAAATGTATGAGCTAGCTGTTACACATACAGTCATTTATGGGGACAGGATCGATATTTAATACAAAATGAATGCGTACAAGCGTAACATGATGTTGCGCGTCACTGTCCTCTCGCCACGTTACCTAACGTTGCTAAATACAAAGCAAGCTATATATATATAATAGCTATATAATAGCATTAAGTCGACTAGATGATTTCAGCCGTGTGCCCGCAACCAGATATAGCCTACCTAATACCAGTTTAACCTGAAATAGTTCAGCCAGTCACAAAACAATACATCCACAATGGCAAGTTCAGTACAGCCCTGATTCCGATTCAGCAGCGAAGTTGACGTCGGAAAACTTTCGTAATAAATGTTTAATATCAAGTAACAAGGTAACGTTCATAATGCAGGAACTGTCGAGATGAATTAAATAGGCACTTCTCATTGTTGTAGCTTTACTGTCAAGCAAGTATTTAAACAAACGAACCACCAGTGGAATTAATTATGTAGTTTCTTTGTCTTGGTATTATTTAGATAATTTAACCTTTACACGTATTGCCGTTTGCAGTGTTTGACTTTAGGTCATACCCTGAAATTTGCAATCGTCCATCAAAGTTAGAAAGCCTTCATACTCATGGTTTTCTATAAAGTAAAATAAAAAAATCAAAACAAAAGTCACAGTTGGTTCATAATGGCAGCTTGCATTGGCGTTTCAGATTTTAGGCATTCGCTTCTACGGTGTAGATATATTGAAATATTGGAAAACAAAATAGATCAATTGCTTTTCATTCAATAGCTGTTCATCTGCTTGAAACTATAAGTTAGTATAAAAATTACTAATTCACCAATGCAAAAGATTATCTGACTATAAAACACTGCAATTTTAATATTTATATATTCTAGGCCTGCTATTGGAAAGCAAGCTTATTAATTCCTATTCAAGTTACGCATGGTTGTTATTTCCAATTAACATTTTCCATGAAAGATAACACGAGTAATTCACTTGAATAAGGCAACTGGGTGCAAAATCATGAAATATAAGGAAGCTTAGCTATTAAACGTTCAACAAGCACTTATTGCTATTAATACCCGTTTACGATACTATGAAGCACTGTAACTTAGTTGCTAAGTATACTTTTATTGCTTTATGAACTGAGCGGTATAATATTAAAGTTTATAAATATAAGACTATGCTTATGCTTGAGGTGTTTTCACCCTCTTCTCTTTAATAAAACGACGACAATACAAACCTACACCACCCAATTAGTTTTAGTTGCTAACTAAGGAAAAGGTAATTTAATACTAAATCATGGGTTTCCGTTTTGTGATCATTTATTATCATTATTATTTAACTTAGCTTATACTATCCCACTGCTGAACAAAAGCTTCCCCCAAATCCCTCCAGTGGTCATATCACCAGCTCAAATCTGCCACAGATCGTTCCGCCATCTTTTTTTCGGTCGATTTCTTTGACGATATCCGTCTTCTATGAAGTCTAAATAGTCACTTAACATAATTGTATGGCTCACAGAAGTCACTTTTTGCGATTTCATGTAATCTACAATGTAAATGAATTTAGAATTAAGTAATGCTTATGTTATGTTTGGTCCTGAGTTAGTTAAGTAGAAAAACTTAAAATGTATCAACTAAGGGTCTATACCTAAATGCCTATCAAATTCAAAGAGCATCCCAGAGGATGCTCCAATCCTAACCCAATGACCATGGGACAACCTGGAAAGAATACTTCTTTCAAACAAAGAAGAATTTTCCAAATCGTTCCAGATATCCTAAGCATACATAAAAAGGTTCCAATGTAATGAGCAGATCCTGCGGCTTTTATGTAATTAGTTAAAAATTACAAAATAGTATATGATCTGATATATGTTTAACTCCAACTCCCAACTTATATGAATTCGTTAATGGAAAGGGCATATAGAGCGAAGATACTGCTACTTATATACCTCAAAAGGGTGTAGACTTTCATAAAGGGTGTATAATTAATGCATTATTACCAACTTTTTCGTTCGTTTAATGATATTAATGTCATTAATGTCAGTAGCTATAAATATTTGGTTTTGCATTCGTATATCTAACAAAGCCGGTAGGTAGTCGTATTTCTTACACGAGCCGCGCAATCCTACCTCCCCACAACATCGTTCATTCGGCACCTATCGCTATAATAAGATAAGAAAAGGGATGTCGTAAACTTCAAAACAAGCATTTTTATTCCGTGGGTGTGGTTAAACCTCTTTCCTTACTCCGATTTCAGAGATTTCTTGAACAAATATTTGGTCTATGGAAATGGTTTTTCACGTCTAGGTATTTTCCAAAGAAATGTTTTCGTGACATTATAATAAAATACAAAAACAATAAACAATCTGAATCCATATTTTTTCTTTGGTTTTACATTGTTAAGTGTTTCTTTCTGAATTAATCTTAGGTAATCACATAATTAAATATTAGAAGTAAATTCACTTTAGAATTCTTAAAGATACAACCGTACGTATAACGTATGCAACCAAATTAATGCAACATCGTTTCCGGATTGATGCTAGGCTGCAAAGTTCCACCCTCCTCTACGGGCAATGTGGGCAGGCCCAAGAATGAGCCCATTTAGGCACCTGTTTGTTTACCTTTCGATTACTATAGTTTAAGAAGTGCTTTAAGCCGTGCGTTGTGGGGTGATATTCTTGCAGAGGAGCGGGACCTGGGTGGTGAATGGGGGAACAGGGGGCAACAAAGATCAGTTACTACGAACAAAAACCTTCCTAAAAGCCCCAGCAAATGTAATTATAGGAGGATTGCTTAAAATTGCATACAGACTAACCATAAAAAAAATCGAAACCGTTGTTAAAATTAATGTTTTTCTGCATAAATCTCCGCTTTATCATACTTATTCAAAATTTCTCTAATTCCCCGCCGCAGCCCACCGCATACGTCGGCTGGAGCCCGCGCGCTCATCAATATTGCGCGCACGTCCGTAAACTTTCTGCCACAATTACCTGAGAGCTCAAGTGTCGGAAAATATATTGGTTTTGTTCGTCTTTGGCCCACTATCAGGAGAATTGACTTCCTTATGAATTTCAGCTACGTATTATAACAGTATACACGCATTGTCATTCTGTTGTGGTTATTACCAATACATACAATGGTCTTTAGAAGATTTCAACTGGTTCCTATCTCTTTTAGTAATTGTAAGTAGTCTTAAATTGGTGACCTGCTAGCTGAAGCTGTTGTCACCGGATGCAATGTAATTTCTTTTTTAAAAAAAAACAGTAGCTGCTGATTATATTTTTATTCATTGTAAGTATAATATTTTACAAGTATATATTTCAATAGGTATATCTATTATAATATATTATTATAGGTTTCATTTATTTTTGAGATTGAATACATTTAAAACATTCTTTTTTATGTTAAAAAAAATCGTAAGAAAGCACGGCAATTTAATTTTCAAGTCTCAATTAAAAATTACTGAGGCTTTGATAATTAAATTGTGTCAAAAGTCAAAGGGCACAAATTTTTGAAAAATAATAATTTGTTAAAACACAATAAATTCGATTGCTAAAACTTTTTTTCATTTCAGTCCGTCCGTAGTGCGTGAAACATTGATTAGATCGGATTCAGCCTCTGTTTGCAGGCCGGCACGCCATCCTCCGGTTAGGCGTATTAGCCAGAGTTGTGGCCTATAGCTGTCCCAATGCAGGAAAAAGGCGGAACTGATCAGGCTCATATTTTATGTGCTGTGGTTACAGTCGATAGATTGGTGATTTGACATTCTTAGAATTATTGAGCCACTTTTCCCCAAATTGTACTTCCGCGAATGGTCCTCACCTACATCCGTGGTTAACATTATTATTTAGCATGTTTATTTTGTTTCAGTGTCCAACACACAATACTATATTATATTACAGGGTTGTTTGAATCGTATTTTTTTAACTTATTCTGAAATAACTTCTTACATACCGTCTACCCTCCTTTTTCTTCCTTTTATGCAATCTGGCAAATTCTTGCAACTAATTAATTTAGTCACGTGAATTTTCGATCGTTAATAAAACATACTTAACGTTCGAAATTGATGTTGATTTTTTGGTATTTAAACATATTTATTGTACAAAATACATGAAACACATATATTATAATCGTTTTGTGTCCTTTTTACCCTTCCAAAGTTTCACGAAACTTCGTAAATTTGAACCGTACCCCCTGGTATGTTTTGTCATATTCGTACAATAAAGATTACTACTTAGTGCCCTCACACTAGCGTTTTTTGAGCGTCAGCGCTGACGCGACGGCGACGCAACGCTAGCGCAGCGGTGCGGTTCAACTCGGGCGCTTGGCGCTTGCCGCGCACCGAACCCGGGATTTTTTGTCACCAGTACAATGAACAACGCAAATGCTATTGCTGTTAGCGTACCTACATTTTACTAATTTTATATACCTTTTTAGCCTCCCTATGTTCGAATGTGTAATTTAACCATTTTAGAAAAAATCGTAGGAATCCATTTTCTCACTGACTATATAGGGTGTCTGCGAGGCGCGACGTGACGCTCGGCGCACAGAGGACGCCCAGCGCCAGCGCAGCGTCGGCGCCGATCAAGCTTAGCGCTGCGCCGACGCTACGCGGGCGCCGAGACGACGCTGACGCTCAAAAACGCTAGTGTGGGGTGTCTCTTAACCTTACATTCTAACACCTATTAAAGCTAAGATGCCCTTATAGGTTTATGAGTAGCTGTTAGTTCCAGGTTCACTGCCATCAACTAGGACTGCTCAGTATGAGTGTGGTTTCAGAATTCTGGGATCTAATTTACAATTTGACGAATGTCTTATGAAATAATAACATAACAGTTTCTATTCAATTATTTTTGGTAGTTGTAAATAATATTGAAAGCACTGCAATTATATTATCAAAGTCTTATCATAAAAGATACCAAAAGAAACGATAGAAATCTCAATAAACTCGAAGTGCTTTTCTCCAAATTTGTATCACATAGCGCTCAAAACGGTGATCCCTTGTTTCACAGACTGAAGTTTCATAGAATTTCGGTTCACAGAAAATGTTTCATAGAATGTTATTGTTTCAACGACTATTTACTTCATATAATATTTAGTCCACATATTTTCATGTCAAATATTGTTGTTTCAACGACTATTTACTTAATAGAAACATTTTCCACGTACGAGTTTTTAATTTAATAACAGACATTAGTTTAAAAAGCCTCTGTTGGTTAGGTTAGAACTGTGACCACATCCCCAGAAGCGAATTTTCGGCGTATGAACTTAAGGCAAAAAAAAAACTTCTTACAAAAGCCAAACATTATGAGCAATAATAATATTATACTTGATTTGATAAAAGAAAGAGTGTAAAACCTTTCTTTAAAAAAATCATAATTGGTATTTATCATGTATTCACGTCCTAGGCTCAATGTCGATTTCTGAACGGTATGGTAGATTCGACGGAAACAGAAAGTTGAACTGCATCTCTAACAACTATAATCTTGATCATTTTTTTTCTTGAGAGTTCATAATTTATTATGATTAAATACAATAGTTAAAATTAAAAAAAAGAAATTATTGAAGTAGCAAACTTAAGGCACTATGTGTATTGGGGACCTACTCATAGGCATTCTCCTTTAGAAACTCCCACTCTTTTAACAAATAATTAAAAACGTTACTTTTCCACTTTAATCTACAATATTTTTGTGGCAACAAATGATTAGCTGCATTCGGGTCAATAGGTACCTTGCTTGCTTGAATAAAAAATAAGAGTTAGCAAGAAATCCATATCAACATTTGCAATTGAGATCAAAACAACGTGAAGGTAGAGGAACCGCAGAGTTATTTATTACAGGTCCGGCTCAAAGGGTCGAAGGATTTTATTATTCTGCATACAATTCCATTTTCCTATCACAAATTATTCGAACGGCAACGGTTAAGGTTTTGCATAACGTGCGAAAATTGCGCTTTCTCTGAATTTATGTCTGCTTTGTATCTTAGGGAATACCTTATTACCTAATATCAGTCGAAGCGAAGTTTCTGTTGTAGAAATGCTTCCATAAACCCGTTCCGTATACCTGAACGTATTACATTTTCAAAGTGATACTTTTATCTAAGAACCATTTTTTCAAATGATGGATTATTGTTTCGACTTGAATGTTATTACGAGTAGATACTCGTAATAACGTTCACTTACTAGAACTTATAAATTTTAAATTGCCTATCACTAACAGTACGTCTACCACGAGTTGTCACTTCAAATTTACATTATCGTTTGCGTAAAAAAATGTTTTGGGATGACACATGACATGACATGACAATGTCAAATTCCAATAATTTTTTTACGCGATAACGATAATGTAAACTCAAAGTGACAACCCGTGGTAGTGTACAGCTGGTTTTAATTTATTATTACTAATTATTAAAGAAGACTAGGTTAAGAGTTCTGTAACTTACAATAAATAATATGTAAATTTTTTGAAGCACAAAATAAAATTTACTTAACGAAAATGTCGTCTTCCAGTGAACTAGCTAACAAAATGAGATAAGGTATAATAAGTACCAGACATAGATAAAGTACATGTAATAAAACTGTTTTAATGTAACTCCTTGAGAGAATCTGCGCTACTTCATATTAGACCAGAGATAATCCCCTCATTGTAGTGCCACAAAGACGGCTCCAGTAACAATAGCGAAGTCACATTAAGAAACTAAAACCCCCCCATTTTAAGTGAAAAGTCTAACAAAACTGCCTCAGCTTCTGCCTATGCCTACAGTATGAATAAATAGTATATGAATTTTATAGATTAAACATTATGCAGAACACGCGGACCTTTCTTGGAAAATCACGAAAGATAGGTTTTGAATTGCCTTAACACACATACAGACGAGGATTTTCAGCAAATACGGGACGGATTGTGTCCAGAATGGCTTAGGTAAAAAGGATTATGAGAGCTTTTCGCAATAAAATGGTGATTTAATTAGTCTGGATTTATGTAATCTTTCCAAATTTTACCTATTTCTATAAGATATTAAAAAATAACATGTGTATTGACGACCGGATAGTTCTCTACGTGCACCTTCTGCTAATATTTAACGGAGGTGAGCTAGCAAGACATTTTAATAACTACATATCATTTTAACAGTTTCATAATAATAAAGCCTATAGTTGATAAATTGAACTGGATTAACATGTTGCATGCGCATATCTCACTCAATGAAACATATTCCCGGTAGAGGTTGCTTGACAATTTATAGCCGTATCCTAGAAACATACTCAAGCATTGATCTGTACTTGAGTAAAAATTTGTAAACGTCAGTTCATACAAAAACGTCACTCAAATCTATAAGCTCAAGATCAGATTTTGTTTCAGAATACGGGCCTAAGAGCTAAGTATTTTTTATAATACTTTTACTACCGTAAGTGGGTGGCAATTCAATGGAAACAGGATTCTCCTAATCAAATGGACACATTCAACAGTTCTACTGCTGTATTAACGGTGATGCCGATAAATTACCAAATAGGTACTCATATGGAAATACTAAGCATTAAGTACCAACCTTTAAAATTAAAATGAGAGGATGAAAAACTCAACCAAACAGCTTGTGTTACCAGCCAAACTTGCAGTAGCAATGTAAATTTCATTGCAATTTAAAAACATTGGCTCGCATCTCAGTTGGAGCGTCCAGCCAAATCCATATCTTGAGCTGCTCAGTTCAGTTTTTAGGCGACAATATGAATTGATATTCACAGTGGTTAGTTTTTGGGTTATCAAAACAAAAATAAAGCTAGTTTCGAAAATTAAAACACCGTCATTTTCATGGATATTGTTTAAATGACATAGTTTAGTAACCAGCTACCTTCCTTTACAAAAATATACAACACATTTTCTTTTTCCTTGTAACCTTTAGAAGTGCAAACATTATTATTTGTTTAACTTGTGTTTCACGTTAGCATTTAATGTTTCCACATAGTGTGCTAGATAATACATAAAGCATTATCAAATCACTGAAAAAGGCATGATTAGTATAGGACTAATTATGTATAACCGTTTAGATAAGTTATGTTTTGATAAAAAGAAAATCTGTGTGTCTACTATAAGTTTCCATCAGCGACACCAAAACTACTACCTATAGCAATTTGTATGCCATTTTAGTTCCATTGCTTTACACTAGGGCACTGATATTAATACGTTAACGCTGACGCTAGCGACTGTCATCGGTGTCACTCAATTTATGGGTAAAAAATTGTATTGGGATGACACATGACATGACATGACATGACAATGTCAAATCCCAATACATTTTTTTTACGCTAACGATAACGTCAATTTAAAGTGGCAACTCGTGGTAGACGTACAGATAATCCTATGTTCTAATATCGCTAACACCCTTCAAGATTTATTAATCGATCAATAGCATTTGGCTCGGATAAAATAATGAAAACATTATGCGTATAAAAGAAAATACAAGGAAGACAGTCACATCCTTTATCCGACGAACCGGTCTGCGTAATTATGATTATTTCTTGATATAACATGTCACAGCGGCTGACATCCGGCGAAGTTAATTAATAAGTCGGGCTCAACTAGGCAGGAACTACGAAAAATAACATTCCATTATTGCTGTTAGTACACAAATACCTATAGTATTACCTAGATGGATTGGTTTTTACTTTGCGGTCAGAAATCACCAATTAGGTCCGCATTTGCATTTATGCTAAATATTAAGTAATTACGAGTACCTACTTACCTGTGAAATGTAAAAATGGCATTAAATTATTTAAAGTAAATAAAAAAAAAAAATGTTATTGCCTTAATCTAACAATAGGGTATTTTGACTATTTTTTTTTGTTTAGGTTTTATCGAAAAACTTCCTAGAAACAGAAACATTTGTAAAAAAATATTTCGAAAGCACCAAAACTCGGGGGCCCGAGATATAGAAATTTCAGAAATGTAATTTTCGGACTTGCCCAAAAGGTTTAATACAAACTGCCGCTTGCAAATGACGTCATTTGCGATGTATTTCTTCGCGTTCTGCAAAACATTTTTTCAGCAGCGTTTATGAATATGGTATTTTGACAAAAGTTGCTATAAATGGTGTAGATTTTAGAATAATAAATATATTTAATATCTATAATAGTTTTTTTATGTACCTTAAAATTTAAAAAAGTGCACTTCCTTTGCAACTTTGAAGGGCCACAAAATGAATTGTACATAAGCTAACAAACTAAAAGTTTTTTCATATATTTTGTGGTATATACATGATTTTCTGTAGTAGGTACTTGTGAATCGATAAACTTAACATATTGAATATACTAAAATATTGTAAAAATACAATAGTAATATGAATATAAAAAAACACAGTATTCAGCTCAACTTAGTCGATACTGGAAAACTGTTTAGTTAAGTTAACTTCTACTTATACAAACAATACGATGTTAATCCATATACCCAAAGCATCCTATTTATTTTTAATTTACCTATCCATTCCCATTGCTCAGCAAAGTCGGAAACTGCACTACTTGTGCCTCCAAATAATAAGCCGCCCCCGCGCACCAGCTGATTTATCGTTTGGCTTTGCGGAACCACACTTGGAAGCCTGGTAAAAAATGATCGCACTTATTAACACCGGCCCAACCCACTGTAGCTGTATTACGCGATTTTTGTGATAGCGCCGTGTTTTGTTTTGTATCGTTGCACTGTGGTACGGATCTCATTAATCATGCAAATGGTTATTGGCGGGAAAAAGTGTTCTTTGAAAAACTGGGCGATCTAATTCAAAACTAGGTTTTGAACCAGGAATTCGCTAGCCCGTTTTTCCTGTTATCGTAGGAATTTCGGGAAATATTTCCTAAGTGCTCCTCTAAAAACCTCCATACCAAATTTCAACTTTCTACGCTCATTCTAATTGGTTTTCAGTTCTTACACTTAACTCGTTGCCATTATCTGTAAGAAATTGTTGAAGCTTCTAAAACAAGCTTCCGGGTTAGCATCGAATCCCGACACCAACACTATCCAACATTATGAGCTTTGAGCTAACATATTATCTACAAGTAGACCCTACCCTTATAATAGTTATCTGAAAAAGCTGTTAAGTAACTCAGTTTCGTGACGAGACCCAATTAAGATTTATCGTTCCACCGGCCAATGAAGCATTATGTTATGGGAACTTTGCAATCCTTGCCGCCATTGCCGAAAGCGAAAATTCTTTGTGGTGTTAGAATAGCCGTACCTTGGGAAAGTTTTCAAATATTACTGCCATTATTTCACAAGATGACAGAGGTTGGGCACATATTAGCAAAGTTCGTGGAAGCCCGTCCGGTGTCACTAGATCCATTTTTTAAAGACCCGCTGGGAAATACAGTATTGCATTACTGTGGGCAAGGTCAACCTCCCTATAGCAGGGAAGTTTACGGTTATTGGTTCAGTTCATTTTTGGTTATCAATTGTGCTAAACTTCGTGCAAGGGTCTTTTATAAGCGCAGATTTAAAATGTTGTAATTGAGTTACGAACTTGGTATTTATATTTTAAAAAGCAGTTGATAGGGCGTTAAATTATTGCAAAAAAAAATATGAATTTCATAAAGAAATAAAGAAATTCGTAAAGAAATACGAAAAAAAACACTGATTTTTGCAAAAAATTATTTAATTACAAATTTATGGTATTAATTTTTGCGTATTTTTTCATTTTATGACCACCAACTATTATTAGTGATCATCAGCAACTTTGTTTTATTGCTATAAAACATTTAGTTTATAAGTTATAACATGTTTATTCCAGAGAGTTCTTAACTACGAATACTTTTTTTTAAATGTCCTTTGAAAATTAAAAAACTTGCTGGATTTTTTAAATCGTTTTTCCCGTCGTTAAAATTTAGTATCATTTCCTACTTTTTGATACATACACTTTTTGAAGACCCACACTGTATATTAAATACCGTTTTTCATATTTTTTTCTAGTTCAATATTTCGTCCTGCTTCTGACATATTTTTTTATGGTTGTCTAAATAACTCTACATAACCAAAAGTAATTAAATAGGGACTGAACATTTTAAATCAATCTGCTCTGCCATTGTGATTTGCATGGTGGCGTAAGCGGCAGAAGATTTCACCAGACCAAATAATCCCGTTTGCGTCTTATTTTTCTCGACTTGCGTGTAGTAATTTGGCGAAAAACCGCCAAAAAGTCTCATTTCATAAAAGAGGAAATTAATTTACATTTTCACGTTTACATAAATAACAGAAGCCATATTGTCGTACGCTTGTGGCTGAGCTTCCGACTTCAGCAGACTGGTAAACAACTAACTGTTTTGAAAGCACGCCGTCCTTTTTCCACGTACATTAATTGACTAAGAGAGAGGGAGGCCGCGAATCGTTGTACAGTCACACAATATAAAAAACATTCATACGTTGCGATCGTCAGAAACGCTAATATGCAAATATGAAACCTGCAAAAAGTGGCTGGATTGTTCAGGTGCAAATACGATAAGTGTAATATAAATAGGCTGTTAATGTATGAAGTTAGTTTTTTCTGAAACATTTACGTCCAATTTTGTCTGATTTTACCCATTACTTAATTGACACATCATCTCGACGGTCAGTATAGTAACTTTTTGGGGAAAGAAATGCGTCGCGTTCTATACAGCGTAGAAGGTTGTATGTTTGATCCATACCCTAGAGGCCTAGACTGTAATATTTTGGTTTATTCTGTATCTCAGAACATTTAGATATGCTTAAGCAGCCTATACCCTGTTTGCCTATGCAGCTAATATTAAACCTATTAACAATAGTTTAATTGTATAAGTTCACTGCAGTCGTACATCATTTATAAAACAAACAGCATAAAAATTACACAATGCTGGATTACAATCTTTATTAAAGTTGAATAATGCCAAAACGAAGAGTTGTTATCGATAGTCATTACCAATCCTCTTCAAAAGTTGATTTAAACAGATCATTTAATACTTGAAACAAAATATTCTGGATATATCAGATTTCCTAAATTTTAAGATAGCTCAGAACTAAATTTTGACGTAAAAGAAAATTAAGGGGCCTTTCATTCTGTAGTAAGTTAATGGCTATAATTTAAACTTAATAATAAAGACGGACAAGCGGCTTTGTTTGTTCTTGAAAGGTAAATTTTCGTGCAACAAAACGAATACTAATTAAGAAATGTGAGCTTAAAATATAAACGCAAACTGAGGAGCGTGACAATCTGAAAGCTCTGACTTTGTAATTACCGATGAGTTTAATTAATTTATGTCTGAAACTTTTTTCATAATCATCTAGCGTTGTATTTAAAAAAACGGCTTATGGCAAAGTTTGTAATTACGATAGAAAAGATAAAACTGTTTTTAATTTGTAAAGCAAAAACGGATTTTAAAATGAGTTTCTTCTTACTAAATATCCGGATTTAAGTGTTGATGGTATGAATAATTAAAAATCGGACTAATGGCTTCGGATTAAAATGAACACAGAATCAGAAGTGTTCTTGATAATCTCCAAAAACAATGCCATCCATGCCGTCTAAAATGTATATATTTGTCTGATTCATAAAAAAAGTATAAGCACTTTGATACTACTTACTCCTACTAAGCTGTAAGCTTGTTATGTTCTGCTTTCTTACTTGAAAATTTTAATTGTTAATTTCGCTTAGAACAAAAGTGACATGGCAAAACATTAGTCAAAACTGTCTTATGACTGACGAGCTGCCCTGACAGACTTCGTTCTGTCAAATGTTGGACAGCTGGTATCCATTTAACCCGAATTTTTCCGACTTGATTTACATCTATTATTTTTCACTGATTTTTTGTTCTATCATAATACGAGTAAAATATAGCCTATAATATCACTCCTGAATAATTTAGCTTTCTGTAGGTGAACAAATTTGCACGATCGGATCAGTAGTTTGGAGCCTATTCAATACAAACAAACATCAAATCTTTCCTCTTTATAATATTAGTATAGATTGTTTTAATGAATAAAAAATATCTACTTCATTAACTTAATAAGAGGTTTTTTCGATAATATTTGATTAAAACACATTTATTAAACTCTCCTTTCCAAAAAGGAATCAGCAAGTCGGTATTATCAAATCCTCCAGATCCATACGTCATGTATAATCTTGGAGCATTACAACTCGGGCTGCGATTCGCCTTCCGCGCCGCTGAGATATTGTAATGAAATCCTACCATCTGTTTTATCTCGCGACGTAATATGATGTGAGGTCTGCTGCTTTTCGTACGGCGAGATTAAAATAATGTGCATTATGCCGTGCTGGTTTTTTGGTAATAATTTCTGCGTTTGGAGGATATTATTTTACTGTACTTTGTTAATAACATCGCTTTCGAAATGAGAACATACTTAGTACTCGGCATTATTTACTCACAACCTGAATAATGAAACTAAACGAATAAGGATTTAAGCTGACGTTGCACTGGACAAAACTGAAATGTCAGCTGTATTTATTAAGACAAAGAAAGTATTGAATGTATGGAAAAGGTGTAGTCCCTTTTTTATAATCATTAACTATGTTAAGTGTGATTGCAACAATTACACTATTTTATTAAAAACAAAAATTCAGCAGAAAAGGAAAGGCCTATAAAAATATCTACAGTCAATTAAAAATAGGATGATTTTAGAAGGGCACGTTGTCGTTGGTGGCATTTATATTTCAATTGTTTACGATTTATGGAGGGCTTGATGACTGAAAGAATTGCAAATCACAAATAAAACTATTTAAAATTACATGACAGGGTACAACCACTGTTAATATACAAAGTTTCTGAGTATTTTAAAAGCCTTTGAACGAAAGCCTTAGCTACGAGTAGGTATTATCCTATAAAGTCAATTCAGTAAAGAGGTAAGTATCAAATTAATTATGAAGTGTCAATAAAAGTGCATTTGTGGTTATTTGTACTTATCTCCACCAGAGCTGACTGCTAGGTTAACATAGGAATAATAATACTATTAATGGACATTTCTCACACATTGACAAACAATGGCCATGGCGATGCGGGTCGCATGCGGTCGGTCGTGCGAAGGACTGCCTCTGATACAACGTCTGCTCCACATTCAGCCACACTGTGCTTATCGAGCCATGAAGTACTGGTACAAATATGATATCTGACATCGGTTTCACTGAAGCTACATGACGAGGCAAATTTTAGTGTAGATTCTTAAAATTAACTTATTTGACGACCGACTTGGTGTAATGGTTAAGAAGTTGGCTATTACACCAGAGGTCGCGGGTTCGATCCCCGCACAGTACAAACATTTGTGTGCATGAACATGTCTGTTTGTACTGGACAACCTACGTATGTATAATAAGTATGTATTTACAAAAGAAAATGTATTTAAGTATGTTTATCCGTTGTCTAGTATCCCATAACACAAGCTTTAATTAGCTTACTTTGGGGCTAGATGGCGCTGTGTGGAATAATGTCCAGGGATATTTTATTTGTTATATTGAAATATTATAATAAAAAAGTAATAAGTACTTTACTTTAAAAGTAAAGTTAAACTTTTAACTGCCCCAGCTAAAACAATATTTAGGAATGTACTCGCACCGTTTATGTGTTCCCCAATTATCAGTAGGTGTGAAAATTTTAATTTTTAAATTTCCCTGTTACTTTTACCCTTTAATTTTTTATCAGTAAACAACATTTAATGGTGGATTTGTCAACAAAAGAACAACGTCATGGAAATGAGATCGCGCTGCGGTTTCAAGCCGAAGCGAAGAAAAAGTTCTACTAAAAGGAAAACTCAAATGTATGTTACATTATTATACAAAGGGAACCCATATAAAACTGTACTTACAACGTCTTTCTGGGAAATATCAGTTTTGAGCACAGACACTTAATATTTTAATTTAGGTTTTCTCATTTTGAACTTTAGGCACCACGTTCAAGCAACAGATCAATTGTAAAAGAAGTTTTAAGTCAAGGCGGACGAAGCCCCTGGCAGCAGTTACTCATATTCATTTTTTCACTAGGCTAAGTAGTAATTTAAATCTTAAGTAGTAATTGAATGTATCACGAATTCCTTTCATACATTTAGGCAGTGACGTCAACAATTAAAATTTAATCTATTACCATTCAGCTTCTCGTATTAGTACGCAGCCGGTTAACTCTGATTTGCCAAACACGTAGGTAATTACAAATGTTTGACAGTCACTTGTTTGCACGGCATACGTATTGTGTAGCACCCTGTGCCAAGATACACAAATGTCACATGTGATCTGTTGGCAATAAAACAGGGATGAATGAAGGGCGGGGCCCATTAGAGGATCGACGATCACTTTCAGAGGACAAAGTTGTTAGTTGCTTAGTTCTAAGCAATTAAAATGTTTGAAGGTTTTAGAGTAACAATACATTAGCTTATGCTAAAGTTTTAACACTCTTTCGTTTATAATCGTTAATCGGAATATCAAATCGAATCGGAAATTCTACACCAAATAAGCATTTCATCGCATTGAATTTCCAGAATTTGTATATTTCATCGATCGATGGACGGCTAGGCCACCCTGGGCATTGTAGCTAGGCGGGGACGCACTGCTGACGGGTAACAGTGAAACCACCCTATGGGTGCTCGTGGTTGAGGACCGAGGTTAGGGTCCGCTTACGGTGGAAGCCAGCTGCCTAGAGTATGGAGGTGTTTTTGTCGGCATCGCACGGCATCCACGGCTCCCGTGGCCTCTCTTTCATTAACTAAAGGAAGTACTAATAAAATAATGGTTGTGCTAATTTGTCAAAATAAGCAAGCAATTAACTAGTGTTTCTAGCAGACGTTCGTAAGCAAAAATAGTATGAAATGTCTTTTTTAAATTGTGGAGATTAAGCATGAAATAAAAATGTTATTAAAAAATACTGTGAAATAATTGACAACCGCAAAAAATATAACTCCTTAGTTCGGCTCTGCAGTAATAGTTCATGTTACAGCGCATGCGGCTACAGCCTGATAATGCTTCCGACGTAATGCTGTACTAATATGCGATTTGTATTCGCGGTTGCGTTGTTTATGGGCCATTGAGATTCGAGAACCCATTGACTGGGCAATTTACACCGGATCGCTACTTTTGTGTAAAGGCCGAATTACTCGTGAACGACAATATTCTAATTATTGCCCGCGAAATTCTGCCGTTTAACCCAACGAGCTATTGAATGAAATATTGAAGTAAAGTTTAGGCTACAACTTGTGCAAAGCTGCTGAAGAATTTATTTATGCTGAAACAGTCAAATTGTGACCAATCCTATGTGCCACGTTAGTCTTTCGGCGCAATATAAATCACAGCAGCCAAACTAAGTTCGTTATCTGAAGATGGTATGTTTTACAATTCGAAATGACAGCTTAATTAACAAAATACTATAACTTGAGTTTCATACCGAAATGGCACGCTTTGAAACTGTCTTACCTGCATAGTAGTTTTGCAAACGAACTTATTATCACACATTTTATGAAAGTTCTGTGATAAATGAGTCTAGTTTGCAGTTTTGTGTGCAATGTGAAACGTAGAACGTATTTTAAGGTAACTGCTCTGAATTAGTTTGTATCTGATAAACGCAGAACAGCTATCTTCCATCTCTCCGCGAAACAGATGATACTTGCATTATACCTACTCTCTGTAAATATATTTTTTAGAACAGCTGAAATATTTGCAGTGCATAGTAATCAAAAATTAAACAGTGATTTATAATTTTTCGTCCCAATAGGGCGAGAGATTTAACATTTTTAAAAAGCTTTCCTTTAATGACTTTTGACCCAATCGCCTTCTTTCCAATTTTCTTTAACTGATATTTTACGTGTAATCCATGCTTTATTTATATCTATGATAACTAAGTATTCGTAAGTATATTATTTTGCTTAAGTATTGTATGTACGTGTATTTTATGTATTAGTATTAGGTTTTTGTATCATTAATTTATCATCTTGCACCAACACTTACGTTTTCTTCCTGATTCTCTTCCCAAAGGTGGTCTGATAGAGATAGTTACTGGTGATAAGGCCGCAACTAGTTTAATTAGTTATATCTGTAACATTTTGTTTGTGCATTATTATTTTCAACATTTTGTTTTTTGGTTTTATTGCCCTCCTTTCCGCAGCAAGGAGCTGGTTCAAGTCCCGCTCGATGCCTACGACCAGGTTGATTGTTCTACATAGTTTCTATCTTTGAATAAAATCTTAAGGTCTGGGATAAATTGCACCAAGATCATCTGACTCCAAACTAGCAGGGCTTGTACTATGGGTATCAGAGACTGATAAATTTTCTTAAATGTGTCTAAATACATACTCAAATATATTATAACACCCTTCAACATCTTTACTTCTAAAGCTTTACTGATATAAAATCAACAGGCAGACAAGGTTTACGTGGGACACGAAATGATCACTGGGGACGAAACAGTTTAATACTCTTAATTAGGATATGATAATTTAAATATTCAATAGTGTTTGCACTCCTTATAAGTAACTTTGTATAAGATAACCACGGGGCATTTCTTTGAAAATAGTGCAATAGCCTTACAATTAGTTCGTTAGTGGTCGAATGAAAAGTCTATTAGACTTGATTTATTTTTATAGATTAAACCCTCATTAATATTCTGCCATTATTTGAAACTTTCCTGACTTATAAAACTATATAAACCTTTTCTAGTTTTTTGTGAAATCATTTCGTACATTTTAGTTCTATCCTTAAAATAATCAAGTCTGGTAATAATAGAATATGTATTGTTAACGACGACACTTTAATATGCGAGGCTATCTACGAGTCTCTGAAACTTAATATCGTATAACATCGGTCCGACACCCAATATTGTTTATTAGGTGTGCGGTTTGTGCGAAATCGCTATATAATATAATTTAATTTGATGGTGGAACTTGGTAGGTATCAAGTGTTACATTCCGAATTGATATGCGAACTTTCACTGGCCAGAACTATTGAATTTATGAGCGGGGGCTGCCCTAAATGTAGTGGGACAATTAGGAGATTAGAAAGATCTATACCGGGTGATTACCGAAAGACTTACCAAAACGATATCAGACTTACCATAACTCAGTAGCGGCTGTAGAAACCATCTAAGTGGAAATCAGTTTAATTATTCAAACTTTCATTTTAGGGTCACAAATTAGCCAGTCAGATTTTTTTCCATAAAAATAGTACTATTAAAGTCAATTGAAAAAATCAAATTATCGCTCATACAGTCACTACTTCTTACTGAATATTCCATATCATTTTTGTAGGCCTTTTGTTTATCAACTGGTATATCAATAAATATACTATAATATATATTGTGGGACAGTATATAGGCTAATTACTTTACTTTAATTATATATATAATATTACAGTAACCAAATTTAATGTACTTAGATTATTTTTTGGGAAAATAATTGCACTAATCGATACTCAGTTTAAAATCTGTGCCTGTTTGTATGCTTCAGCATCAAGTTAAAACTACTGCATGAATTTTAATGAAATTTTGTACACTCTTACTATGAAAAAAGGATCGTTTAAATGTTTCTTATACAATATTATTTTTTGCAATAATTTGGGAAAATATTATTCGTCCTCGGATGGTGGTAATTGTACCTAAGCTACATCTCTTTCAATTTGAATGTTTTTCCCCCGAATTTTGTCCTTTAGACCCGCGAGATCTTGAGATAACTCAGTAAATGGACCCTGTATTTACAGGCAAAGCAAAATAGTAGCTAGATATTATAAAAGCAAGATATCTTGCTAAGATATCTTTATTTCTAATATCTTGCTACTGTCTTGGTTTGCCTATATAAACATAGTTCTGATTTTTACCAAAATTTGATTTGAACGTATGTTTTCACTTAGCCTAATGTAAAACTCGGTTTGTTTCCCTTGCTGATGTAACTAATTTTACAAATAGCATTGTTACAAGTTTCGCGAGATAATTTTCAAATATTCTCCATCGTCAGGAAAATGTTTGCAATGAAGAAACACTTTAAAAGCAAGCTGTGTAGTTTAATGATGCGATTCGCACAAAGCTTCCATCTTAGAAGCCAGAAAGCACTTTTTGTCGCGATTGTGATTTCGGACGCATGTTCAATAGTTGCCGTATTAAATGAGAAAAACCGGTGACGCCTGATGAAGTCAAGTCGGCTCTTCGCCGCATGAAGAACCGGAAAGCTGTCGGATCCGATGGAGTCCCTATCGATGCGTGAAAATCGATGGGCACTCGCGGTGTGGGCATTTTCCAATCGCATTCTCCGCACCAGGAAGATACCTGACCAATGAAGACTGAGCATTATCACGCCGGTCTTCAAAGGCAAGGGCTCAGTGCAGGAGTGCAGCAATTATCGCGGCATAAAGGTGATTTCCGACACCATGAAGGTCCTCGAGCGCATAGTGGACTCTCGGATTCGACTGGAATATACAATCTCGGAGTGTTAGTATGGGTTTCGACCGGGTTGTGGGACCATGGACCCCGTATTTGACTTGAGAACGCTCATGAGGGATACAGACTGAAGAATACACCTCTGCATCTCCTTTTCTTAGACATGCAGAAGGCCTTCAACTGTGTCCCTCGTGAGATAATCGGCTGGGCGCTGCGGTTTGGGGCCGTTCCCGAGGTCTTTATTGATATTGTCTGGGACATGTACAGTCAACAGCAAAAATAAATGATGATTGAATAAACTTCCAATTTGTTTTTTTAATGAAAAATACGTGCATCACAAGCAGCATGTATCCGTTATAATTAATGAAATGTCTCATTCATATTCTTAGTAGTTTAATAAATAAATAAAAATAAATCAATATCTGGGACAAATTACACCAAGATCATCTGACCCCAAAATATAAGCAGAGCTTTCACTATGGGTGTCAGAGACTGATAAACATTCTAATATATTTCTAAATACATACTTAAATAGATAATAACACCCAGACACTAAACAAACTCAAATGTTCGTACCACGAATGTTTGTCATGGGTTGGGATCGAACCCACGACCTCCGGGGCTAAAGGCAGGATTGGTGCCATTGCACCAACAGGCCAGACCAATAAGCTTTATAGTTTTTGTAAAATCATCAATTTTGGCACGTTAAATTATCACCTGCTTCTACTGTTGACTGTACCACAATTCCATTACCATAGTTAGGACTGCGGTTGGTGACACGCTTCCCTTCTCTATCACCGTTGGAGTCCACCAAGGCTCCGTGCTTAGCCCGTTTCTATTCAGCGTAATATTAGACGTTCTGTCAAACAGCATCCGAGACCACCACGAGCAACCACTCTGGTTGCTCGTGGTGGTCTCGGAGTATGCAGTCATGTATGCTGATGATATTGCCCTAGCAGATTCAGACAGGGGACATGTCTTACGGAGATCGGCAAACTACGTGGGCAACAAATGTCTGGCCATGCAGGTAATAGGCCAGGTAACGGTAGAAAAGGTCAACCCAAGAAGTGGTGGCTCGACGTCATCAACATGCGTGCCAACAGACTCACCACTGAGGATGCACAAGACCGCGCGAAGTGGGCCAAGAAAATAAGAAAGGCGGACCCCGGGACCACACACACCAGTGTGGGTTCACAACCGGAATAGACCGCACGGATGATGATAATGATTAAAGTAATTATAAAAGCTCTTGGTATTTTTTAACAAGTGCGTTACCCTGTTTGTTTTAAGCAATACATCAACTACTACTTACCCATTTTGAGCGGTTCAGGTAATTGTTAGACCTCTTGCATTCAATATTGCTAAAATAAGGGGACTTCTCCAAAAATTGGTCTCTCTCTAACTAGTTTTCTGAGGCAAAGGTTTGCTGCGTACGCTTTCCAGTCCATAAGAATGACGAATAGAAAAGGCATATATTTTTATTTTTTATGATCGCTTAGGCATTATTACGGGAAAATATTTCTCTCGAAACATAATAACACAATCTGTGACCGTAGAATTCAATTTGACGGTCCCGTTGGCGCAGTCACAATGCCGTCTGCCAACTAAGGGATACTAGTACGTAGGCATTATTGTTTTACTTTGGTTACTTTACACACAACTGCCATGCATTGCTTTTCAATATACGATTTGTTATTTAGGTATCGATTGACATATATACATACTTAGAGCATTGTGTTTTGTTTTTTCCACTAGATTGCACTTAATCAGATTCAGTGGCAAAGCCGTTATAGTTCATGAACATTGCAAGTACAATAAGCTTCTTTGATTTTAAACAAAACGGCTATCATTATTTAACACATTTGAATTATATTCTTCATATAGGTTGTGGAACTGAATCCACTGATAATCTTTTAACGGTTATTACTATCACACAACCGAATAATTGTGTGATTATGTATACGTGCTATTCTATATTTCTCATCCATCATGTTACCAGTTTCAGGAATTGTCATCATTCATGCAAGTGAGAGACAGTAATGTACCTATTATTTAACCTTAACGGTGCTAAATTTGAGTTCTCGCCTGTACCAAAGCCAGGGATGAGAAAGCTGCAGTCCCTAAGGAACCATCTGAGAAACATATTATTTGCATCGATAGACGAATCGCCGTAGTCTACCGACCCACATAAATATACAACCTGCCATAGGCAAGCATTGTTTGATATTCGACGTTAAGTTAACATTTGAATATGTTGGAACTATGTACAATCGCGTTTGAAGCGTAAATGTAATTATTGTTGGGTGTTTATACAAGATATATGGTCTGGTAAATGACAATTAGATACGAATATGAGATAGGTCAACAGTGAATAACTTATATCACGCAATACCCTTTTACTGATTCAATGAGCGATAACAATAATAAAGGTAATACAGCAATGTTTTGTGTACTAACGAGTCTAGATAAGCAAAACAGATGATATAGAAAAATCTATACAAAACAATAAAAACGCGATAATGATATGGCAACATCTAAAACCCAGCGGTTGAGACTGCATGTGGGTTACGCTCTGTTGGTAATCATCGTAATAATAACGATGCAGATCGTAGGTTCAACATAGGACAAACCAATTTTCTAATAAAACATTTTTTAGCCTTGTTCAGTTTTAGACAATCATCGATACAATGTCTTTTGATTATTTTTCATGTACGTAAACTGGAGTTCATCTTGCATATTGGCAACACCTACTGCTCTCCTTTAGTAAATAAAAAATATTAAACCACCATTAGCAATATTTACGGGTATAAAACAATGATCGTACGTCTTCAATGAGTTGCCACTTTAAATTTACGTTATCGTCCGCGTATAATATTTGAATTGGGATTTCGTACAGCGCCTCTGTTCGATTCGAAATGGAACTAAAACATGGTACCATAACGTAATAGTAATCTTAATTACAATGATAACGTACATTTAAAGTGGCAAGTCATGGTAGACGTACTGATTTGATGAATTTTTAAGTTTTTACAGAAGTTTGAAAGGTGATAAAAGTTGAAGTTCACCTATTAAACCTATTTAAAACACAAGCCTACGACGTGACTATAATATTCAGGAATTGAATCGCTAAGAAACTTGATATTCAGAATGTTAATCAGAAAATGTTCAAAATCATCTGAAAACTGTTAACCTAATAAATCAACACACTGGCAAACTATAATCTTGGTATAGTTTAGCTATTCTGTGAAACCAAAGTTTTCGTTAAGATTATTCATAGAAGATATAACAGCCTATACAATTCCCGTAACGAAGTGACCTGGAGGGCGCGTAAGAACCGTCAAGAGGCCATTAAAGCACCCTCCGCTGCGCCGATCTTCTCGAGTATCACGTCCAATTCTTACACGAACTGACAAAATCCATGTTTACGACGAGCATTTCTGAAACCAAAATAAAAACCCATACGCATTCAGAACGTCAATCACACGCACGAAAAGTTTGGAAAGCACATGATTGATGAGTATGAATTTTTTATGTGTCTTTCACTCCGCCTGCTTTTAACAACCAACGGTGTACCATTAACCAAACAATAATATAAGTACACACATAATTGTATATCGTTTGTGAAAACAGCACAACGATTTGAAACTTAAACATTGAGTATTGTTCAACTTTAGAGGTTGGTAACTTTTTACGGTCCTAAAAGCTTAAATACCAAAACTTTTCCGATTTAGTTTCTTTGAGTTTCATTTGAGCGAGGAAGTTTGATCGCTTAAAGTTTTAAAAAGTTTTTATAATTTTATTTCCAATTTTGTCGTGTTAATACATCTTTGCTCTTTTTAAAAATTCAGTGATTGGAACGAGTTGTTGAGTCGTCGCATTAATAATTCTGATGGTTTTTAATTTATTTACAGTTTTAGACTTAATTTGGCATAAATATTTTTAATGTGACAATGATTCATTGTTAAAAAGTCAATCTAGTCTTTAGTATTTAGTTGAGGAGGTGTTTATTTAACTTCATCACTTTAATAAAGCTTTCTTTTCGCTGAAATTCGCTGTGCAAAAACAAAAACCTTCTCAGACTCTTTATTGTTACGTAATCAAATTTGTTACTGGATTAGGTAGAGAATGTGCAGATGGCGCCCTGCAAGTAAGTAAAGAGCGAAGTGATAGGGTCCCGATATACGTGTCTCGGTTACTGACGACTGCTTTCACATTTTTGATATTCAGATCGGGCAACCACTGGGAACAAAACCCGAGTTAACTTCAAGATATTGAAAGCTTATGGATTTTCGATGTTATCGGCAAGAATGGCCAGATAATCAACAGAAGGCTGCAAAGCATTACGAAACCACCGTTATGAACACCCTTTTTACTTGATGGTGTAAGCATATACCTAAAATATATTTGCTGGATATGGAAATCTCTACTTGGACCTATTTTTGTCTGCTTCGTCGATGATCACGATGTAAATTTATGTAATTCGACATCCAATTAATTTACGTCGATTATTTCGAGAAATTTATTTATTTATTGGTTCACCAACACTTATTTACACTGAAACACACAAACACATAAAAACTCATGATAAAAATAACTAAGTGTAATAAACAATTATAGGTAAACACCTCATGCAAAAGAAACTTACAGTCTAAATACTAACTATTAATGCTTTTACACAATAAAAGGCTTAAACAGTAAAAAAAGAATTATACAGTATAAAAGAAAACAAAAAGAATAACAATAACAATAAACCTGGCAGTGCTGACATATTATACGTGAAGCATCTAGGTGTGTCCTTAAAATTATTCGGCAGATCCAAATCATTCGAAAACAAAAAGTGAATGACAGTATGTTGGTATAGTATCATTTCAAAAAAAAGGTACTCAGTTGACATATCAGGTAGTAAGAAGTAAGAGGATGGCACTCTTGCAAACTTCCAAACCCGAGACCATCGTGTGGTACACTGATGCTTTAATACACAGCAGAAGCCGCGTTCTTAGCGGGTATAAGCTTACCCCTTCGTTCTTAGTTCATGATGGGATGATGACCACAATATATCAATCCTGGTCGCAGTGGTCTATCGCCTTGCCGACATCCTAACGCTAAACGAATAACGAGTTAAAAGTCTTCTTTCCTTTAGAAGCACTCAGGTGATGATTCAATTTAATGAAATATTTTTGCTTTTATCATAAATAATGTTGATGTTTTCGGTTAGGTTTAATCAGTGCATTATGCATTTCATTTCATTGCAGGCCAATACCCAGGAGTTGCAGATCAAGAAGCTGATTTTCAATGAGATTACGTGTGTATCTTTTGTATTAGGGATTGGTATTTTCAAATACATTTTTTAATGTAATATACATTACTGTGTCGTGTTGCTACTCGTGTTACTCTAGCTGCAATTACTATATAACAGTTTTACCTTTCACCGTGTGAACTCTTTTTAGAGTTAGGCTTGACTTAGTTGACTTTGTTCTGATTTGTATTTATTGTAACCAGTCAGTCAATAACCTTTCAACTTGTTTACAAGCGAATTAATAAAGAGAAAGTCGTTTACCAAAGCAACTCAATTAACAAACGGTTTCGCGGCTCTGAACCGCGGCAAAGGTCGACTTGCCGTTCGAATGTCTAACCGTTTTGGTTGCTGGCCAATTTTAATTGAATGAAAAAATGATCGTCTATGCATTTTTTCGTTTTGGATGATGGGCTAATGGAAATTGGCAGTGTTCTCAGCGGCCACCCGTGCCAACTTTTGCGGAGCCAGCTATCGCTACGCTCCAGTTCGAGTTACGGCGAGATATATCGTTTCGATTGAATAATGGTCTCATGGCAATTGCCTTCCAGTGTCCGCTCACTCGAATCGATTATGGAAATTGTTGATTTCACTCTTTTCACCTGAGCAGGTGGGAATGTGTAGGAGAATCTCAACAATTTTGTAGTAAGTTTTTTTCTAATAGCTTTAAGACATCACTTTGATCAAACTACAGTACCTACGAAAGTTCATACGGGCAAGTAGGTACGTAAGGGAATTTATTCGTTGTTCTTCTTATTTATATTATGCAACGGTCATCAGTTTCTTTGACTAAAAACACAAGTTTCTTTATAGTATCAGACATAGATAAACATAATATACATATTATATTGATAATGATATTAATAATAAATCGATATGTGATAATAATGTTTAAGAAAATGTATATTTACGTCATAAAAGTGAAATTGTTATTTTAAATTTGTTTTCGTTTGTTTTGTTAGTTCCATAATTTGAATTCATATTATTTTAATTGCAATAATACCCTGTCAGAGTTTATGTAAGGTCCTAATTTTTTTGTAACAACTTTGTCAACCACATGAGTGCAATAAAACTTTGACTTTTGACTTTGGCTTATGAAGACAACTATTTATTTTTGAGATTGAAGACTATTTTTCTTAACGCGATACAACAACTACCTAATCGATCAAAGTGAGTCGAAATGACCATTGTCACTAGGCAGTCTTATTTTTTTTGCCTCATGGTATCAAGAAAATCCTGTTCGCAAATTACATCACCACGGTCACTTTATTGGAACCTTTTAAAAAGAGCTAAAATGAAACCAGCGCTCCATTGCATGCACTCAATTTGGTTAGCGCAAATATTGTGATGTGATATAAATAAAAGGTTCATACCAGTAAACACACAAACATTTTGTGGTGTCGGATTTTCAAATGAGCGGAATTTCGTATTTGAATGATTTCATTCATCTTTGAAATGGGAAGTCGATCGTATGCGCCTCAAATGGACGTATTGACATGCAAAGCCTTGTGCAGTTTCCATTGAATTGTAAATTTGAATTCCGAGACTCCACGGCTGGATTTCGACAAAAATAGCTATCGACGATATCACAATAAAAAAGTTACAGTTGTTTTCTTTTGATTGACGAGTAATTAAGCAATATTTAAGTAACGGCTAGATTACGAATTGCAAAAATACTATTTCAAGTTGTTTCGGTTTTTAAAGTTGATTTTGGATTCGCAAAATACGAGCATGGAAGTAATTAATTAGTTTAATACTTATATATAAATCCAAACTAAATAAAAAAGGCTGAAATAATAGATAAAAAATATAAATTGTTTTGTCACAGTTCTTGTTATTTTTTCAGTTTTCCCACAGAACGTTATTGAACTCAGTACACCTGCCATACGGTTACACCGATGACAGTAGCTCACGTCAGTGTTGATGACTGTTTTCGTATGGAATTCCGGTAGAGCACCTCTTGTGAATAGAAATGGTATACAAATTGCTGAAATTGCACTGAACCCTTAATACTCTTTCCGCAGGAAAAACGTATCCGTATCCGTAAATCTGGCAAAGGAGTGTTAAAGTTAGCGATGTAACTATCTCTAATGAATGAACATTAATTTTCTTGGCAAGGTGCTTTTTATTAAAGTCCTTAAATTTTTCTGCCTTTGATTTTATTTGTAATTATTTTAGATAACATGTTCTTTTTTTATACATATACTACGTTAGTGACAATCAAGCATGAGGACTGCCTCATGGTAAGCGGCATATCCACCTTGGACCATAATAGTTGAGATCAAACTAATCTTCATCTCAAACACCGGGAAGTTTTGGTGCTGCCTCACACTGGGCCACCTATCTCGGTGGCTAGTGCTTGAGATGTGGCCACAAAACGTCACCACTAGTGGCTCAGATGAAACTAGCTTAGCTAGACGCTGTATAATACGCCGTGCAAGCGTAGATACCGGTGCGGGCTGTGTTCATGTAAACGTGGCCACAAAACCGACTCGAATGTGTTCCACATCTCGAGTTGGCTAATTTTAACTGCAACTAGTAACTCGTTGGAAGGCAACACCTAGTCAGAAGAAGCCTCAAATTGCTAGGTATCCATGGAGAACATTTTTTAAGTATTAGGTGTACGAAAAGACTAAAAAGGGGCCTGCCTACTCAAGCTCATAATGCAAATGAAAATAGAATTTATAGATAAGACAGTGGCCTTGTGAAGGAATAAAGTCTATTCATCCTCTTCGAGGCGGTAAGACTTGGGTTTGATTACCACTGTGGACTCGAGTAATCAAACCCACGTCCGCCTCGAAGTGGAGGAATAGCCTATTTTATTCCATAATTAGTAAGTAGTTTTACGTTATTAAATAGAAATAATGCCTTTTGAGAAGTCGCCTGCGCAGGGTTACTCGTCTCAGCCAACTCGTCCAAAAGTAGTTAACCTACGCGCATTACATATTTTGAGTTTTATTAATTTATCGAAGCGCCCGACATCATATATTTACTGAGCCGTGATTGGATGAGAGCTCTCCCGAGCACTCCACTCTCGCGGCGCCTGATTTAATGAGCGCGAATATTTCATGTATCGTTAGGGCCAGCGTCGAAATCAATCACGATATTAACGATTTTTTATATAAATTGAACAAGCAAATAACTTCACTTGATATGTCTGATTAAAAACTGCGAAATTATTGCGCTTGCACGTTTCAGATGAATATTTTCAAATCTCACTTTCGTTATTTCTTTTTTAGAATGGTAATTGAATTAGTCACCATCACTCGTGTGTTCAAAGTTACTTAATTGATCAGTAAAGGCATTACTTATCTCAATGCTGAACAAGTTTGCATTTTATTTTCATTTACGTTAAACTTTCCTCTAAAAAGGCCAGTAAAATGTTACTCTACCTTTTTATATACATAATAGAGCCATATTCAGGAGCCTTAGAAAACTCGCTAGCCTAATCAAAAGTTAATGCTTTCTGTAGAAGTCAGCTTTCTTTTGTGGCCAGTCCATTCTCTAGAGAATTCAATGTTTCAGGTAAGAGTGATTGATGTCTTTATCCGAAGGCTGGTAAAGGCGCCACGTTTAAAATCAGGTTCTTTTAAGGGTGAAAAAATATACACACCCTTTTCCATTTTGTGTTGTCAGGTTTTTTACTGTATGTGTTATTATGTATTATTTTTTTGCGCAAATAACTTGGCATTAGGTAACTTGAAATATTAAACTACTCGTATCTTTTCTGAATTGACTCGGGTCTTGGTGTGCCCCTGGCTTAATTCCTTATCTGGTACCTCGTAGTACAGGGATCTTTATCTCTACTTCGATACCATGACAAGTGGTGTGTAGTCTGGCGCATTTTTATATTTTATATTTATACTTACTGTGGCAAACCGAACTCCTTTTCTAATATATGTATTTATTTTAAGTATCAAATTCATATTTCGTCTTTGCTTCCTCTTTACGTCAATTACCATCAGTCGTTCATTATTTACTCTTTGTCATATTACGTTTGCCTTAAAATATAGTTAATAATTTTAAAACTACAACGCGTTTTCCTTCACTTTACCCGATCCCTCTACGTCCACAATACTTACCATTGGTTAAAAGTGAGCTTCTGAGTGTTCCGTTCACCATGACAGCATCAGTCACTTGCCTCTGACTACCCTGTTTAGAATATAGTATATGTAATGTGATGGTATTATGTATGTATATCATTAAAAAAAGTGAAAGTCAATGACAAACAATACGCACTTTTATCCTCGTGGCTAGGCTTGTGCCCAGCAGTGGGACGTAAAATGCTGCGTTTGTTTTGTTTGTTGTTAATTTATTTAAGAACCTATTTGATGACTAACCCAAACACGCTCTTAACAAGCATTTTATAATTATATTTAGCTAAAAGAAACAAACATGTGTTTTTATAATCCTGTAAATATATATTTATAAAAGAAAGTCGTGTTAGTTACACACCAACCATAACTCAAGAATGGGTGGACTGCTTTTGATTATTTTTGTGTTTTTGAGTTTGTCTACATCGGGAATAGGTTAATAAGTATTAAAATCATTTGGAAATTGACGAAAAAAACAGCAAAAACATTTTTCCATACTAAATGTTGACAGCTGTCAAGCATTTGCCAATAACTTTTTACAGAACGAAGTTTGTCGGGGCCGCTAGTATAAAATAAACTGTCAGTGGACAAACCCGCTGCTGAAAATACATAACAGTTTATGTTCTTTTGCCAACAGGTTTGTGTATTTCCGGTGGAAGAAGACCTATTTTCGCACCCGTATTCGCGATGAAAAAATTAAGGAACTTTCTGATGAGCAATCGAAAAATCCTACGTGTCAGTCATAAATTATTATCAGAATTAAGTTTTTGACGAATATCTAAATTGATCTTAGTCCTAAAACTGGGTTCTCATCATTGATCATTGAAGGACTTGAGCTACCTCAGGTATGATGGGTGACAGCCCGACCTCCGAACTCCAAACCTCAAGACGGTAGCAATTATAGAAGTGCGCACTGTGTTCACAGGTCACGTTTTTCATAATCATAGTCATTTATTCATTTACAAGGAACATCTCCCATGTTACCTTAATTTAATCTTTGCCCGGCTACTTCATTCAAAGTTCAGTAATGAGTGAATGGTTATCTCATAGTTTTGACATTAGTTATCATTTCATTGCTATCATTTAGTGTTATAGTTATGTACAGTCATAAGCTTATAAGATATACTCGCAGGTATGTACATTTCAAAAGTATCTGAGCAAAGCATTAGCCACAGACTTCTATACAAATCACCAAAAAGTCTAAACGAACTTTCAAATAGATATTTGTGACTAATGTTTTGCTCAGATATTTTTGAAGCCATGGAAACGTATAGATATATGCTTTTGACCGTACTTATTTCAGTTTATGTTAATGTAGGTAAGTCCAACTATTGTTTCATTCAAATCAAATCAAACGCTTTATTTGTTAATAAATTCAATGATTCTAATTTAAATACTAAATTAATTTGTCCCGTGCACAGTGCAGGTGCACAGCCTTCCTCTATTTCTTAAATTTAAACTATTAAGTTGTCCAGCTGTAGTAAACAGGCGTGTGATGGTTTTAATGATATGAATACATGGAAAAGTCATCATTCTCATAGACCGGAACATCATTTGTTCATTCACACAAATCAGTTGTATAATGATTTGCCTTTCATTGGCTTAAAGTAATACTAACCTTCAAATATCTGAAGGCTCTTAATAAGTTTGTACGTCAACCTATGGGCTGGCAGGCGTCCTTGCAAACTATGTCGTCACACTATGATCAAAATGTTTTATGCCTAATGCATAGTGATATATTTTATAATGTTATTTTTATTCGCTCTTTGGACCAAATTCTTCACTAGCACTTCACACTGCCACTCTTAAAAATTTCGTCAATAAGTCTTACCCAAAAGCACCAGAAGTCATGTGTCGTCCATTATTTTTCAAAATTACAGCAAGACGTCACGCGTGTTCCCGGCTCTTATTTTGAAAGACCGGGTGGTCCTAATGTACTTCTTATTTTAACATGGGCTGAGGTCTTACATCTTGCTCTTTTATCCATTATAACGATTGCATTGCAATAATAAGGTTTTCTCCTTCAAAGATATCGACGGAAGAGATATTGACGACGACACGATTGGCGTAGTGCGCTGTAGCACGGTTTCTCGCCTCGATTTCCCTAGTGTCCCGGGTTCGATTCCCGGTCGGGTCAATTCAGGAAACGATCTTTTCTGAATTGACTCGGGTTTGGGTGTGCTGGGAGACGCCCCTGGCTTATTTCCTTGTGTGATACCTCGTAACACAGGGATATTAATCCCTACTTCGAGACCAACAAGAGGTGTGTTGTCTGGCGCATATTTATTTATTTATTGACTAAAGATGGAAACAAAGAAATATTTTATCGCAAAAATAAACAGTAGAGATTTTATTGTAGCTCTATGAAGCCGAAATTAGCCGATTGTCTCTTCCACAGGTCGATGTGCAATATTTTTTACCTGTAAATATCTTATTAGGTAACATATTTTCTTTTTAATGACATATTTTTACGATTGCTATGTAAATTGTACTTTTCTTTCTACTACAATTGCTTGATTTTTATTATCTGAAATAATGTGTTTTTTCGAAGTCAACCAAAATACCGAAACCATACAATTTTAACATTCACTACTGTATTTTAATTTTATTTATCTAAATGAATACGTCTTACTTTTTTAAAATAGAAGAAAGGTTGTGCACCGACAACTTTTTTATTTTGAAAGATGTCTACGCGAGTTAATAGATTTTTGTCCCTTTGTGTATGAAGTCTTGTTGAAGTTAAAGCTGCATTAAGAAAATGAGTTTAGTTACGTGGTTCAGCTATTTTATCGCGAACTTATTAAAACAATTTTAATGAAATACTGTTTTGCTGTAGTTTAAATAGCTGTGCACGAGTATGTTATACAGAGCTCTGTATAAGCTGTTATCATTATTTATTTAACTTACTTCTTTGTTTGTTTGAAAAACTTTTTAATCGTGGTTGTTCAATTTAGAGTGTTGCTTCAGAGTTCAGAAGAAAAAAAAACTGTATTTACCCCTGAACTCAGAACATCACTCTGAGTTGAATAATTCTTATTGACCTATCGCAGAAAAGCATCCATAAAAGGGCCCGAACTTTTAATTTTGTTTCAGAATTCACGGATAACAATTACGAGTACATGTCACGAAAAATCTTTTTTTTAATGATGCCTGCGACCATTTTACTGTGTAGCTGAAATGTATGTCTAAATATAATTAATGTATATTTATATATATTATATAATGCATGTTTATGAAATTTTCACCAAATATACAGTGGTCTAATTTTTTGTGTCCACGCTATATTGAGCTGTGAAAATTGACCGCATCCGCTACTCGCAGATTACCAGCGACAGAACAGCACGGGTATTATCTTACTGTATTGTTATCTACAAAACTCACGACTATTTTCGGCGAGAACCAAGAATTATATTGCATAGTCGATAGGCGTTCGCCACAACGATTCGTGGCGATTCGTGGGCCTGTCAGCCGACAATAACCGCAGAGTACAGGGCAGTCGGTGCGAACGCGCCTGTTTTTCCGAACGTATGTTTTTCATCGTGACTTCAGTGCTCTATTTTTGATTTTTGAGCGAATCGGGATCGGTGACAAACCCATTCAAACCGTTTTATTGCTGTTCGTTTCATGCCTATACAGCCGGCTTAGTTCTTTTTCTACAAATGAAATAATATTCTAGGATAGAACAGCTAGCGAAAAGAAATGAATTGCAATTCCTTTCCACTCCATTCCACACAAGTTAATCTGTTTTATCAAGCGTTGTAGAAAAATTGAGCAACTAAATGATATTAGTGGATACTGAGAGCAAAAATTCAATTTTATTAATCCAATTATTCATCCAAAATATATTTTTGAACGCAGAGTATTCATCAACAAGCATCCTGTGCCTACTTTAAACTTGGAATCGAACTGCGCTAACTGGTACATACTCGTAAATGGCAATTTTCCCTCGTCCACTCAATTTGCAATGGTAAAAAGGTTGTCACCTACTCTCCATATAGTTACAACTTCGAATGTAGCAATGTAATTGTTTTTGAATAGATATTCCTATCAGCAACTGTTGTATTTTAAGTCAACATGTTTCAAATAGTATTGAAAATTGATGAAAAGAAAAGTGATTTACATTAGTCAGTAAACTTTGCGATGCACGTTTTCGTTCGTATGTACTAACATCTCTATTGTTTATCATTTTACTACTTTACTTTATATTGTTTTAAAATTTATCAAAGAACCTTTGTGTGCAAAAAGTACAACTACCCATTTAATTCAAGTCATCAGTTTTCATATTTGTTTTTCGTTATTCATACATTCAACAAAGTGAGTATATTCTCGAATGTGCAAAATTACATTCTTAGGATCGGCTTGTGAAAAAAATATTTTCGCATAACAACATTTCCATTTCATTTCAAAAGAGAAACGATCCAATAAAACGCATATTACCTCGTCGCATTGTAAAAGAAAATTTGAAAAGTAGGGGTGTCTACAGAAACGGATGGTATTACAATTCGGTGCCATTTGCCCTCGCGTCGTTTGTGTACGGGGACGTGCTGCGTGGAAACTTTTTAGGCGTCTATAAAGAAAATTCCTTTCTTGAATTTACGATTTCCCTATCGCGCTTAAGCGGCAAATCATGGCGTGCGGATGAAATATTATTGTTCTTAGGATCCGTGCACGTGTAACGCTAAGCTCTTTGATGGAGGATGTTGGCGAGATCACGTGCTGCTCTTTTAGCAGTTTAGACGGCTTTGTCGGGAGTATGTGACTACGAGCACTGAGATGAATTGAGACAGATGACGCGAGAGTACGTCTTTCACTTATTCAAAAAGAGTTTTCCTTTAGCTCATGCTCAACCATTCTGGCAACGGATGTCTTAAGATTACTAAATAGTTATTTATTTATTTAATGTTTAATGCACAAAGTACAAAAGGCGGACGTAATGCTAAAAGCATTCTCTACCAGTCTACCATTGGGCGGGACAGAAAAGTTGTTGGCTGTGCTAATTTGAGAAAACAAAGACACTAAAAACGAAAATATGTAATAATATCATCATTTCAGCCGAACGACGCCTACTGCTGGGCATAGGCCTCCCCCAAGGATCTCCACAACGATCGGTCCTGCGCTGTCCGCATCCAGCGGCTTCCCGCGACCTTGACCAGATCGTCGGTCCACCTTGTAGAGGGCCTGCCCACGGAACGTCGTCCGGTACGCGGTCGCCATTCGAGAGCCTTTCCGCCCCAACGGCCATCGGTTCTCCGCGCTATGTGTCCCGCCCACTGCCACTTCAGCGATGCAATCCTTCGAGCGATGTCGGTTGTTTTTGTTCTTTTGCGGATCTCATCATTTCTGATTCGATCGAGCAGGGAAATACCAAGCATCGCTCTCTCCATTGCTCGCTGGGTGATCTTGAGCCTTCTTATGAGACCCATAGTAAGGGACCACGTCTCACTCCCATAGGTCATTACTGGCAACACACACTGGTCAAAGACTTTTGTCTTGAGACACTGAGGTATTTCGGACGCAAATATATGCCGGAGCTTCCCGAACGCTGCCCATCCGAGCTGGATTCGACGAGAGATCTCTTTCTCGAAGTTGGACTTACCTAGCTGGACTGTCTGTCCCAGGTAAACATGGTGGTCAACAACTTCGAGTGTAATGTTCCCAACGTTAACTGGAGCGGGTGCAATATGGGCATTCAACATGATTTTTGTTTTGTCCATGTTCATCTTAAGACCCACTCTTTGAGAAGCATTACCGAGATCTTCGAGCATTATGTTCAGGTCTTCCAAGGTCTCAGCCATAAGAACTACATCATCGGCAAATCGCAGGTGTGTTAGGTACTCGCCATTGATGTTGATGCCGCGTCCTTTCCAGTCCAGAAGCTTGAAAATATCCTCCAACGCAGCCGTGAACAGTTTCGGAGAAATAACGTCTCCTTGTCTCACGCCTCGCTGTAGTTGGATCGGATTAGAGCTCTGGTTCTGTAATCGGACCGACATGGTGGCGTTCTGGTATAAGTACCTTAGCACCTCAATGTACCTGTAGTCTATTTGGCACCTTTGGAGAGACTGCAGTACTGCCCAGGTCTCAATCGAATCAAAGGCTTTCTCGTAGTCCACGAACGCTAAGCAAAGTGGCAAGTTATACTCTTCGGTCTTCTGTATAACTTGCCGCAGCGTATGAATGTGGTCTACGGTACTATAGCCTTTTCGAAACCCTGCTTGTTCGGGAGGTTGGAAGTCGTCAAACCTGCGAGCGAGACGATTCGTAATGACTCTCGAAAACAGCTTATAGATATGGCTCAGAAGCGAGATGGGTCTGTAGTTCTTCAAGAGAGTTTTGTCACCCTTCTTGAAGAACAGCATCACATCGCCTCTGCCCCATGCCTTTGGCGTTTTTCCCTCGAGGATGACAGAACTGAAGAGCGTCTGGAGGACCTTAAGTATCGGCTTACCGCCCGCTCTCAGGAGCTCGGTTGTGATTCCGTCACCACCCGCCGCCTTGTTGTTTTTAAGCTGCTTGAGAGCCATCCTAATCTCGTACAGGCTGACGTCCGGGATATCTTCGGTATAGTGTCGGGTAAGCTTGGCTCTAGGATCTTTAGCCTTGCTTTCATCAGGTGTTTGCGTGGAATATAACTGTCCATAGAAACTCTCAATCTCCTTCAGGATTTCAGGTGTTGACGAAATGATGCTACCTGCCTCAGTTTTCAGCCTCGTCAATTGGCTTTGCCCAATAGACAGATCTCTGGCGAACACTTTGGAGCCTTTATTCCGCTCAATTGCCTCTTTAATACGCTGGGTATTAAATTGGCGAAGGTCGCTCGTCAAAGACTTAGATATCTGTCTATTGAGTTGCCGATAACGATGGGCATCCGCTGAGTTCTGTAGCCTCATTTCGTTTCTCTGATCCATGAGTAGGAGAGTCTGACTGGAGAGTTTCTTTGATTTGGGACGGCGGGTTTTAAAGTGCTTGGACCCTACCGTACAGACAGTATCCACCACCATGTTGTACAGATCGTCCACATCCATGCTGTTCTCAAGGGCTTCGAAGCGGTTTTGAAGCTCGAGCTGAAAGCACTCGGGGTTTTGAATTTGAGCCGGTATTGGTCGGAGCGTGGATTTTATCAGTCGCGCTCTCTCAAGCTTTAGGTCGATATTCAATGTGCCTCTGACCATGCGGTGATCGCTTCCTGTCTTAACAGCGTTGATCACAGTGACATCATTGAATATATGCTTCTTCGTCGACATGATAAAATCGATCTCGTTTTTGACTCTACCGTCCGGACTGATCCAGGTCCATTTGCGGCTTACGGGCTTCTTGAAGAAGGAGTTCATCATAAAGAGGTTCTCCCTCTCCATGAAATCTGCCAGCATCTCGCCCTTGTTGTTCCGTTGCCCAAATTCAAATTGCCCCACTCTCAACTCATCACCGCAACGTTGCCCCAACTTTGCATTAAAATCCCCCATCACAACCGTGTAGTGGGTTTTATAGCTATGCATGGCTTTAGAGATCTCCTCATACATAGCCTCCACTTCGACATCGTCGTGCTTTGAGGTCGGAGCGTAGACCTGAATGACATTCAGCAAATATCGTTTCGATATTCTGAGTATCAGGTACGCTACCCTGCTCGAAACACTTCCGATAGTAATCACGTTGTTGACAAGGGATTTGTGGACGATGAACCCGACACCACCTAGGGACTGTTGGTCGCCCTCCCGGTGGTATAGTAAGTTACCGGATTGCAGGATTATCGAGTCCTCCCCCTCTCTTCGGACTTCAGATAACCCAATGATATCCCAATATAACTTACTAATTACCTCTTCCAACTCTATGAGCTTCGCGTCGAGCCTCAGTGTGCGCGTGTTATATGTTGCCAGGTCGAGTCGTCGTTGTTGGCAGCCATGTAATAATATATACAAACTATATTATAATACCTATATCAATGAATAAATTTATAAGTAATAATACATTATATTAACATACATCCATACATACCATCACGCCTTTTTCTTTCTAATTAATTAATTAATTAATTAAATTAGGTGGAATTACTCAAATAATTACAGGTTGGTTTATGCTTAACCTTCTTTTTATGCTTAACTTTTTGGCCTTAGTAGATTTGTGCTTATCATTCCTCTTTCTATTAACTAAATTAAACTAGCATCAATGTGACGTCACTATAAGCGTCAAAATGTGGCACTCTTAGACCGCCTTCACATCAGGTCGTCGGCAGCGCGACAGCAGCGTGGCAGCAGCGAATGCCTTTACATTATAAGACTGACTGGCCTGTCGGTGCAATGGCAAATCTATCCTGCCTTTAGCACCGGAGTTCGTGGGTTCGATCCCCACCCATGACAAACATTAATGTAACGAGCATTTGTATTTGTTGTGTGTCTGGGTGTTATTATCTATTTAAGTACGTTTTTAGAAATATTTAAGTATGTTTATCAGTGTCTGACACCCATAGTACAAGCTCTGCTTAGTTTGGGGTCAGATGATCTTGGTGTAATTTTATAAAAAAAAAAGCGGCGCTGCCGCCGCGCGACAGCCCTAGGATGAGTGAGGTGCAGTCCCCGCAATAATGAATCTTTCGGTGTAGAACTCGCTCATTTTGCTGTCTGTCAACAAAAACGTGCGCTTACAACAGTAGCTCAGCGCCTACTGAATGTAGCGACTGCTGCACGCCGCTCACGCGCCGCTGCCGCGCTGTCGTTTATAATATGAAATTATCAGCAACGCGACTGTCGCGCGTAAGTCGCGCAGCCGTCACGCTGCTAAAGTCGCCTAGGTGTGAAGGCGCTCTTAGTTTTTGTATAAATGCACCTTGTGTTATCAATTTAGATTCTTCTCTATCTATACCTCTAAACGCAACACGCTTCGCAATTGCTGTGATGACGAAATTGACGTCGAATCTTTCGACTTCCTCTGTGAGTTTAAACGAGGTTTCTATATAATTAGTCAGTCTTAGCGTAACCCGTTTTTTACAATTTACTTACAATCTTGTACCATACTAATGCTACACTTGCAAATGCCCTTTTCATAATAAATATCAGGCAATGCGATGATTTGTTTCACCAAATTCTAAGGAAATTCACTGTTTAACCCTGCGAAAACCCTACTTTTAAAGGTTCAAAATGCGCAGAATCCATCTCCCTAATATAAATAAGCTAATAATATAAGCTATACAGTTTCTGTGGTAACTCCATAAAGTTCAAGTAGCGTGTTCAGTCGTTGTTGTTGACCGTTCTTTCTGATAGAAAATAAATATGCGCCGACAGTACACTATTGTCATGGTCTCGAGGTATGGATGAATATATTAGATAAGTACGAGTATTTAAAGCTAGGGCGTGGCGTCTCACAACCCAAATTAAAAAAGTAGAAAATGAAAGTCATACTTATAAAAAGTACTTGACAATTCAGATGATTACTAACAAAAATATACCATATAAAAGTAAACGTAAATAAAATATTAGAAAAATAGTGAATCATAAATCAACATTTTGTGACTCTACCACCGCTTCGTAGCTTGTTTTCAATCGAGAAAGTAATTTTTCCGAATTGACCCGACCGGGAATCATACCCAGAACACCACGCAAATCAAGGTGATTAACCGCCCTACAGCTTACTACACTATTCGTGTCGTCCAAATAATCTATGTGAAGTCCGAAAAAATCGTAAAAGCCTAGCCTGTAGACAACTTGAGCAGTTTTCTTTTGCCATTGCATGTTTGCAATACCTATCTTTATAAAGTCGAACTTCTTTTTCAGTATACCGCCAAATATCTGCAGGTAGACTTTGGCATAAACCGACGGCTCTCCAACGTAATACTACTTGTTTTTGGGGATTTAGAGCTGAAGTTTAGAAGATTTTCGAGATGTGTTCGGTTTTACGAAGGTAAAACGAATTTAAAAGAGACTATTCCAAAACAGATCTCACGGTTTAGGCTGGCGCTATTGAATTTCGCTATTTCGTATATTTTTAAACATCCATGGCTGCAATATATTTCGATTCTAGTAAACGTAAAGTAATTAGCCTTTATACTGACCCACTTCTGGGCAAAGGCCTTTATCATTGAAATCAAGTCAACGCTACAACTGATGGGTATTGGGATAATCGCTTGCCGACTACAGGTTGGTGATTACAAACCCGGGGTGTGTTCTGAAGAATCCGAAAAGACACTGCCCATTTGAACCCGAGACCTCCGGATTTTGAGTCGAGCTCTGTTACCACTTGGCCTAGGAGGCGTTCTATTTCTATATTATTCTATTATAAAAGTTACAGTAAATCAAATCTTGATTTGTTTCTAGGAATCCTAGGTAATGACATTCCCTCTCTGAAGGTTTTTTGGTGGGGATCTAATAGGAATTATACCTAATGTTCATGTAATCTAATTTTCATGTACCTAATGTACATGTACATCAAATCAAAGTAATTAGATTTAATATTTTAAACGGTTTTTTAATCGGAACAATTTAGGTTGATTAATTTTAGTAACGACTTCTCATCGTAAATAGGTACTTCACTTAAGTTATTTTATGAGTTGTATAGTATTACAGTTGGTTTCTTTCATCACACTTTAAAGAGTATCATGTCACCATGGTCTGCTGAAACCTATAAAGCTACCTATTTTCGACTTTTAGTTGTTCCAATGATTGTCCCTTGAATATTTTTTTAGTATTTATAAAATATCAATGTAATTACCTTACTTAATCTACCACCACTCGTCTATCACTAATTTTACCCAGTCCGTCAGAACAAAACGTGATTTCCTGCATCTTACATTACGTGATCGTTATTTAGCTTTCAAATTATTCATCAATATCCTCATCCGACAAAGGCCGGGCGAACACGAAAATTCATCAAAACTTTATTGAAGCCGAAACAATACATCAAGGCGTTAAACATTGTAATAGTCCAAAGATTGATCGTTCTGGGCTGCAAGTATTATCGAGGCGGGGCATTGTGGCTCTCAGCTGTTTAGTCGGCAAACAATGGGCGGGGCCAGCACATCTCTAATCTAATTACCAGCAGACAAAGAAAGCGGCCTTTCTATAAAATTGCTCTACAATTGTTTTTAATTTGCGTCATATTTTCTCAATCTGTTAACTTTTTTTAATACAGAGAACCATTACATATTGATATCGATATTATTATTTTATAGGACTTGTTTCATGTAATTAAAGTCACGTTCAACGAATAGCTACATAACCAAATAGCAAACAGGCTCAAGGGCCAGGGCTTAAAACTGAATTTACTTAATATTTGTAACCTAATGAGAGTTAAATAAAATCAACCTTAACCCAGTACCTAACAATCAAACATTGACGTACTGGTCACTAGTATCCGTACTGTTTTAGAAGATGGCATGTGTGCTTCTCCCGTCATTCCACAGAAATAAGCTTCATTCTAGAATACAGTACTAACTCTACATAAGTACAATATTCATAATAACGAGATGCATGCTCCGTTGTTTGAAGCGAATTGTAGGTACTTAATTCGTTAATTTTCACTCCATTTACACATTGCACGCTCTCAGGAGTGACAAGCACATTACTGCTAATAATCTTATCAACAGAATGAGTAAGGCAATACGCACACGAACACTAAATTTGTTCCTTCTTTTATACAGCAACGTAGGTTGACACTTAGTACTTTTTCGCATTAAATCTGCTAATGTTATCAAAGAAATCTACTGTCAGATCCGCTAATATGACAAGTACCAAATGTAATCCACGGTGATCTATGTGACCGACTGTAGATAATATAAGCAAAAAAGAGGCTCGTTAGCACATTCAGCTGGGAAAACTATAGCTGTCTAATTTCAATTAGGAAAGTATGATATTTCAAATTCCTTTTGTTTTTATTACTCGCTTGTTTAAATACCTCCTTTAAAGCACAATAGTAGTAAATTAAATATCTTAAACTTGAAGGGAGCTTGTTTATTTTTAATTCCTTTTCCAAAGCACGATGTTACCGCTCAGTATTGAAAAAATCTTACAAAAGATTTCACTCATCACCCTAGCTTAAAAAGAAAACTGTTGACTGACTGTATAGCAACAGTGCCATAAATACCTGATGTACGTTAGTGGTCCCTTAACTCTCAAAATGAAGACGTCAGTTTAGGCAATAGCTATAATTTAGTTGAATAAATTAATGTCTGGGACATCTTAGACCACGATCATCAGAACCCAAATCGCGGACAGCTTGAACAACGGGTATGAGAGACTAATGGACGTACTGAGACCGCGTATCGGCAAACCCGCTCGCCGGTCCTGTGGAGCGATGACTTGCGAAAGGTTGCTGGCGGAAACTAAATAGATGCGTCAAGCTGAGGAAAGGGCGCGATGGCGCCTTACGGGGGAGGCCTATATCCAGCAGTGGACTATATCAGGCTTATGATGATGATGAAACATACTAAAATATTTTTAATTACAGAACAATCAAAGGTTTTCATCACAAAGGTATTTATCTGGGTGGGGATCGAACCATCTTTAGCGATAATAGCACTATCATGGCGCCAAAAGGTCAGCCAATTGAGGGTTTTATTGACTGACTTTCCTTTAAGGAAATCGTGATAAAAGCCAGACAAAACGTGTTGGACTCGGTTGTGAAATTAGAAGTACATGTCATCATCATCATCATCATTTCAGCCGAACGACGCCCACTGCTGGGCATAGGCCTCCCCCAAAGTACATGTAACAATCCTTAAATATAAGTTCCTACTTACTGCTAACATTAAAATCTAACATGGTTCAGAGTCGGGGTCCAGTAGCTATACTATTTCATCTTCGAAAACCCATAAAAATGCGACGCTAAAAAGATTTATTTTGTTTTCTAACTTTTCGTGCTTCTCAATATTGATTCGCCGACTCGGAATGATTCACAGTTTTCCAGAGCTAAATGTACAAGTTTTCTTTTGCGATTACAAAATAAAAGTTTCCAATCTCTTTTCCTTAATTCATTGTTAATGCGAGAAATCTGATTTCTTTCTTTTTTCTTTTAATACGCATTCATAAGCATGATTTATTAAGAAGAAAATTCCGAATAGCCCTGAGATAGGACCTGTACGTCTACCACGAGTTGCCAATTTAAATATACGTTAACGTTCGCGTAAAAAAAAATTATTGGGATGAAACATGACATTACATGACAATGTCAAATCCCAATACAATTTTTTAAGCGAGCGATAATGTAAATCTAAGTGGCAACTCGTGATGAACCTGTGTTCATTTGCGTTTTAGATTATGATCCTGTGGTCCCTAATGAAACAACAGGCATAATGATATACGGGCATATGAAACAATGATCATACAAAGTCCAGTGAATATCATCTAGTTAACAGAATCAGAATTAGATGAAAACATAAAACTGATACATTCAATGCGCAAGTTGATCTACGCGTCGTCGTACGATTTGCGTAGGAATAGAAACGCTTTTCGCAAACTAGCTGCCTCACAAGTACTTTGCAACGTAAGTAGCTAAAAACTTTATACCACACTACATTAGCTTTGTTGAAGTTGCCTCAGAAATTTCGAGGGATCTGTTAAATCTCTACTCCGAAGAAGTACAACTAGTCAATTATTTAGGGACTTTTATTGCTCAGTGAAAGTGTCTGGGGAATGACTAATTTAAACTACGTTAACAAAATATAAATATATTTGCATATTTTCTGTCACTTTGACTCAAACATCGTCTTAATGATTTAATTAGTGTTGTTACTTAGGTGCCTACTGAATAATCCATACAAAACTCTGTTTTTCAATTTAAGTATGTTTATGTAAGTTTATTCATTGCTATCTTAATAATATGTATGTCTATTGTTTTAGTCAATATGTTTATTAATTTTTTTATTGATTATCTGCTCATCTTGCACCACCTCAACTGTTTACTCTTTTTAGTTTCTCTACCCGAAGGTTGCCTGGAAGAGATCGCTTCTAGCGATAAGGCCGCCTAAGTTGTACTAATAAGTTATGTGAACTTTATTTTTGTAATTGTTATATTTTTGCGATAAAGAATATCTTATCTTTATATATAGTACTAGCTTATGCTCGCGACTTCGTCCGCGTGAAATGATGATCTATAGCCTTCCTCGATAAATGGGCTATCTAACACTGAAATAATTTTTCAAATCGGACCAGTAGTTTCATAGCGCGTTCAAGCAAAGAATATTAGTATAGATTTGATTAATGTTTCCCGATAACTTTCTAGATTAATCTGACATCTAACATTTCAATTGAATGAGTACGGAAATTGGAAGGTAGCAGTAGTGGCTGCCAACCAGTATACAGGACTTTATCGTATTAACACACTTATACTTCTCTTACTTCCTTCAAAGCCAGTATTAAATTTTAATCACTTTTGATATACATTCGTAGGTTTATGAAAATCTATTATTAATAACGATTATTCATAATATTCATGCGGTGCCTTAATATAAAGGATATTGAATTTCAATAAGTAATAACATAATTGCCTAATTTGGTTACGAACGGGATTCCAAACTGCCTTACTGCAATTTGAAAATATTGAAAAAAAACAGTGATGTTAGAAAATCGTATTATTATAAATCCTAAACGTCTTTGATATTACGTCGTGAAACGTCGTTATTATTTAAAAATAGTGAACCAGAAAGAGTACCAGCTAATCCAAGTCCAGATTGAAGCCAAGTCATTGTTTTGAATGTTCAAAGATTCGCCTCTTTCTATCGAGGTGAACGGCGCCCCGGGAGTCAGTAGGCTCGGCACGTCGCGGGTCTATCGCGACTCCATACACTGCCCGGCGACATCTGCACATTTCCAACGTTATCGAGAGGACACATTTTTATAGGAACAAATTTAATCTAAGCAGGAGGGATCAGTCTCAGGAGTACCCCGCGCGCACGTGTTCCCACGACGTGAGCACTGGGCACGGGCTAACGATTTTTCACAGAACGTTATTATGTGTCCGATAAAAGACTTTATCTTGAAACTGTGCCGTTGGCGTCAAGTCCCTTTTTTGTTTGCATATCATGTAAATAACGGACAAACATTTTACGTAACACGTTTACAGGCGCTTACAAATGAAAACTGTACGCGTTGGATATCCTGAATTGTTCTGATCCGTTTTGTCAGAGTTTATGTAAAGTGGTATTTATATGGACAGCTAATTATTTTTATTCAATGTATATTGATTTATTAACTACATTTGCCAAATGTTGGTTGTTTGGTTATAACAAACCTTGACTATGCTTCGAAAATATGAAACTCAATCTGTACGCACTGGAAATTGAATCCGTCGTGGATTTCAGGTCGGAATGACCTCACCAACTTTAAACTGTTAAGTTTCATTTAAATCCGTTCGGCAGTTTTTGCGTGAAAGAGTAACAAAAATACACACATACATACATCCTCACTATAACGATATAAGGTCGATATTATCTTAGAACAAAAACTTAAGCTGCGCTGCCTTCTACTTAATATACTTTGAGCTAACGCAATAAGGTTAAACAATCTAGCTTCTCGAGGCGTCATTAAGTTTTTGCAACTCTTCCCTTGGGACCAAACAAGGGTGTAGCGTGGTGCGAAGAAAATTTTCTTAGAAAAACAATAAATTTTCTGTGAGCTACGCTCGAGTGAGTTTCGGTGTCGGCTGAGCGAGAGCACGCTCGCCATAATATATTGAATTTGAAACGAACTAAAGTTTTGCGTTCTCCTTGCGGCACGTAAAAAGATTTTTTCTCAAAATGTTTACAATGCAATAATTTGAATCCAAGTCAGAAAACGCCTGGGACGACACCGCAGCCATGCAAGAAGTTAGAGATAAAGCGAGCGTGAAGTCGGTGAACATCTATAGTAAAAACTAAGAAAAAGTTTGAAATTTATATGCATAATTTTGTAATCATCAGATTCTTGAACCTTCTTTATCTTTACCAACGTTTTAAATTACCACAAAATGGAATTCTACTGACAAGTTACGGAACAGCGGCCATTTTGCGTATTTTGGGGCATTTATGCCTCTTACTACACAAAGATAGAATTGTTGAGATTGTTTAATGCTGAAAATAAAAATTCACTTAAGCCTGTCTATATGATTCATGCTATAGGTAACCCATTACAAAAAAAACGGTCAGTTTACAACGATTCAAAGCCAAACACAAGACTTGGAAATATTTTTCGGCCAAAGCCTGTTTACTTTGCCTCGCCCTTCCTCATCAAAATATCAATGAGAGTTGTAACGAAACGTTATCTTTCAAAACGTCTATTGATCGTCGGCAAAACACTTTGTATCATGGCGGTTTATCGGCGGTTGAACCACAAAAAAATATTGGTGAAAAGGTGTGAGCTCTCCTAGCTTAATCCCCGACGATTTGCGAAGACGGAAAAAAGGGTTCGCCAATAGGGCTGCCGACAAACAAACACTTTATACTTTCTGGGTGAGTAACTTTTTCACTCATTTGAAATATTTTAATACGTTACTGAAAAAATATAATTTATTTTTCTTTATGAAATATAAAATAAAAATAAATATGCGCCAGACAGCACACCACTTGTCATGGTCTCGAAGTGAGGATAAAAATTCTTGTGTTGCGAACCAGACAGGGAAAATAGGCCAGGGGCGTCTCCCAGCACACCCAGACCCGAACCAATTTAGAAAAGATGGTTTCTGAATTGACCCGACCGGGAATCGAACCCGGGACACCACGCAAGCCACGGCGAGAAACCGTGCTACAGCACACTACGCCAAACGTGCCGTCAATTTATTAGTTCGCGAATGTAATATCAATGTCGTTCCTAAGTTTCATTTACAAAATTATTTTTGCTTCTATGCCGTATTGATATAAAAGATCTTTTATTATAAATTGAAAAAGTTGTTTCCTTTACTGGCTGACAAGATAAATAAGGACTCTCTTATATCATAAATGTCAGAATTTCTGAAGGCCTAATTGGACTTATCTTCTTGAAATAAAAAAGTTATAAAAAGATGCGTCACATAAAAAGCTACGTTTCAATGTTGTTCAAAATTCAGAACTATACTGTCAAGTATAGTCAGTTACATTTATAATTTATGCAGTGTGTCTTTCAAAGCCTATTCTTCTAATTTCGTAAAAGCAAACAGTTTAGTTTCAAGTGCTTATGTTGCACTTATAACAGTCCTTTGAATTATAGATGAAACCGCTATGCAGCGACCAAACGAAGAGGATAGGGCTATTTACAGTTACAGTGCCTAGGGTCCGGAACATTTTTCTCTGCCACAAATGGAAACACCGCTTGCAAAAGTCAATCTAACGCTAGCTTTCTCAAGTTTATCGTAGTGTACCGAGTGATTTATTAGCTGTTTCAAATTGCCGCTTGCAACGGTTTAGAATTAGAAGATAAACTTCTAAAAGGTCTCATTGTAATCTGGTACAAGATAAACCTAGTGTTGTGAATTTTATTTTTTCGATTATGTTCAATTGTGAACCGTATTGTTCTTAAAAAATTGTAATAACGGTTGTTTTACTTTTGAAAGTTATTGAAGATATTCACTCGAAATATAAATAATGGATATCGATATAAAGTAAATCGAAATTGCTAACCCTGCTTTAGACTTGATTACTATTATTAATACAACAACAAACAAGCTGATATTTTAGTTAATTTTTTAGTGCAGTTAGTTTTTTATATCGTAAAAAATCGTATATTCTAATGAAATAAATAAAAGCATTCCAAATCTCTAGTAATTATGTCATCACAAATGCAAAAACTCTGGGATAACGACTAGGCGAGGAATTATGTTGAAATTGGTGTCTGAATTATGGTGAAACAGAATGCGGCACAAAGGGCAAGAGATCAACAATCATCTCTTTCTTGGGCTGCAATTTTCCGAGAGAACGCACATACTCGGTTCAGTTATTAGTGTTATTACTGATCGCTTTCATTTATGCGATCACTCCGCAGTAAACTGCAGTGTTGGTAACACTGCACCTAGCCAAGACCTGTGTAAGTAGCAGCCCTATCGAAGAAGCTTAGTTGCTGCGGATCCCTTATATAGCTGGCCCGCCTTCTGCCCGCGTTTATCTTTGCTCAGCCCTATTTATTTGCCAAAAAATAAATAGTGAGGTGCGTATTGAGGGAATCCGAATCGAAACGTTATTAATACCTTGAATCCTTTTCATTCGGAACTAATGAGGTTCCTCTGCCTTTTATAAGTACCTACTTATGTAGGCAAGGGTGTTATATAATGTCAATAATTTCGGAAAGCAGATAAAAGTGGGTTGTAGTATTATATAGATAGTACAATTTTGAAGTAACTATGCAATTTGTAAGTCGTGAACTTATAAGGCTAAAGGTTATAGAAATAAAATTCTAGTAATTAAACAATCTTAGCTTATTTATGACGTATTAAATTTAATTTAGTATTTAATTAAATTTTATCAAAATCTAGACGTATTGATTATTCATTTAAGTTAATTAGAGGCTAATCACACACTTTTCATATTATGTTTACCAAATGGGCTTTCCTACTTTAAAAAGCGCTTTAAATTAAGAGTATCTTCTAAAATGCATGCATTTGATCCATGTTAACAAAACTACAGCTCATTTACTTGTCACTTATAAATTACACGCGACATACCGCCACTTTATTAATAGTGGCGGGATTTTGGATCATTTACCTTTAATCAGACACTGAAGAAAAATGATTCCATTCGATATTTCATTCGGGTTACATTTATGTACCTATTCCCAACAATTACTGGCCAGTTTATCGTTTTTATCTTTCTTTACGCAACCCTTCTAGTGGTAGTATTGATAAATATCGCAAAAATCAAAAATAATCTTTTAGAATTTTAAACCGATTACTTTATAATTAGATTTGAAGTGGCGTTTTTGTTATAGTTACGTGTCCAGAGGGAAAACCAAAAGCTTTGACCGTTTTATCAAATTATCTCGAAAGACTTGAAAGGCAAAATTAATTCGACAAAAAAAACCTACGAGTATAAAGGGTAAACGCTACACAAAAAGATGTCACTTCTTTGAATCAAGACGATCCCTAACTAGACGATTATACTTTTCGGAATTAAAAATGTATAAATCGTTTTTTAATTCAAAAGCTATACACTTGAATGCCTGAATGTTCCTAGTAATTTTAAATAATAATTGGGTCTTTTTTAAAGATCGGAAACGAAAAAAACTAAAAACACAACTGTCTTTGTCAGTGAATTAGGTATGTTATACAATGTTAACCATTCGTGATGTTCCAAACTTAATAAGGTTGCAAACTAGGAATAAACTTATTGAAAAGAAACCTAAATAAAGCGCTCGCTTCCCATCTATCTATATTTTTTTAAGATAGGTAGGTATAAGTTTGATTCTAAAATATATTTGTTAAAAATCTGGAGCTACTTAATTAAATCAAATATTTATTTCAGACAACCCATCAGTCCATACAACGTTTGCATAATTATAAAAAGAAAAAGAAAAAGAAAATACAGCCAGCAATTTACACATACGAGTAATAAAAAACCCCCACAGAACAAATAAAAATGAAAAAAAACTTTTACAAAACATGCAGCCGAACCCACTGCCATCATGTAGGGACAATCAACACGCCCAGCTACAACGCGCAGGATGCTATTGGAACTCCCACGGACACGGCTCAGCATCGAGGCTGCTCTTTTCCGAAGAATAGCATGAAAGCCATCAGTATGGGCTTCGGCGAACATACCCGACGCACTGCAGCACCGCGGCAGCCCCAACAGCACCCTGAATGCGTTGTTGTATTGCACACGCAAGGCGTTGATGGCCTTCTGCGTGTAGCTGACCCACAGGCTGCACGTGTAAAATGACTGACAAAAAGCCTTAAAAAGTATCACCTTAACGGGTTCCGTACAGCGTGCGAACCTGCGCGCAAGCATATTGCATCTTACCGCCAACGCCCTGCGCTCCCTCTCAATGTCCTCATTATCAGAGAGGTCTTCAGTAACCCAGTGACCAGATACTTAAACCGCGACACCTGTTTAAGAGCAAGACCACCAACACAAACCTGAGGTACTGTTGTGATCTTATGACCACGGGTCTTAAACATTAGTAGTTCACCCTTTTTCGCATTGTATCTGAGTCCATGGGCACCGGCATACTCCTCACATACTTTCAGGAGCTTCCGAATTGCACTCACCGAGGGAGCCAGCAGGACCATATCGGCCGCATAGCTTATATTATTTATTTGTTTCCCATCTATAGAGCATCCGATCCCGGTACTGCTGAGTCCCTCGATAAGCCCATTCATGTACAGATTAAATAATCTCGGCGAGGTTAGCCCCCCCTGCCTCACCCCGCACTTCAATCTGTACACGTCGGATACCACTCCGGCCCATCGTACCACATTTGTTTGATGCTTGTACCAATAGTCAAAAATATCGACTATTTCACTAGGGAGACTAGTATCAGTCCTCATTTTGTCCCATAGTAGCTCATAGGACACCAGATCGAAGGCCTTCGATAAGTCCAAGAAACACGCATAGACCGGCGTCTTCCTATCAGTATAGTACCGGACGGTATGCTTTAAGCTCAATATGGCAGTCTCCGTGGACAATTAATTAAGTAGGAAAAATCAGTGGCAGGTGACAGAAGCATTTTGAAGTTTTCGTTTAGCTTTCTTACAATAATTGTTTGAAGGCCTTTTTCAAAGGCATGTAGCGTTAGCTTTGCGTAATGTCATAGACAAATTTATAAAAAAATATTAATAATGATGTAAAAAATTTAAGTTAATATTAATAGGTGTAATAAAAGTTGCACTGCAAAACTTTGATGCCTGTTCAACTGTGTTGCTAATTAAAAAAAAATATGCTGGTGTTTTCAATGGATATTACTGTATATAATAGTAGAGTCACGTGAAAGGGCTTTATCATATTATTTCAAAAGGTCGTATACTTATAATTAAGAACATGTTACAATATGTACAAAGTTTCAATTACCTGAGATCGATCGACTGCAATTTTTGACTACTTCTGATTCCTAAATCTTACTGTATCTGTTACGTTGTATTGTAAAATCATAATTTGAGAAAACAAAAATGAAATGTCATTTGGATACTTTTAGAACCTTATGGGATTTACTTATTTTCAATAAGTTTTGGAATCGCCTAAAAACGGAAACATTTTATGTAAGAAAATAATTTAAATCAGCTTTGATTTTTTGCGAATCTTTACGACTTTGAATTGCAGATATCTTCAGAACGCTTCTGCTTAAAGAAAGAAGTGAATAATAAAATGCTTATAACGGAAGAAAACAGGGAATGCAAATCAATTTCGCGAGCGACTTAAAATCAGTGAATGTTTAAAAACCTTAACAGATCTCAGAAATTTGAGAGGAACTGAAAAACTCGCCGTAAATTACCATTGATTTAAATTTGAGATTATTCATAGCGAGAGCGAACTTCCTTCAGTGGTATTTAACACCGCACCTGCCCGAGGCGTCTTAACGTGGTCGAAATTAATGCGACGCAAAGTCGGCAAAAGTCAATTACACTTTATTAAAACGTCTCCATTTATATCAATTTGACGCAAACTGTTACAAATACTGGTAATGTTCGGTCCTTTCATCTGAACGCGAGGCGGGGCTACGCAAGCGCCACGAGCGAGTTACCGTGGTAGACAAAGCGCGAGTCTCGCGAGCGGCCAGTACGCAGTCGGCTCGCTCCGCGCACGCAGCGAGACGCTCCGCTCGCTCGCTCGTCTGCCCGCTCGCCGCTCGGCCCGATCTCGGCAAACAACCGCTCAACTCACAACTGCCCGATGAATATTTAATAACACCTCTTCCAACCCGCGCGGATGAATGAACGAACTTGGTTGCCCCACCGACAGTCATGACAACACATTTCTAATACTCGGAAAAGTTCATTACGATGTGTTAAAGTAATTAAAAAACCATGAACGGTCGAAGATTGGCGCCGCGATCGACGACGGCAACGTTTGTTTTGCTACTGTTCGTCGTTAGATATGCTGCAACGACGACTGATGGTAAGTTTTAACACTAAAACGAATCTAAGAACTCAATTATTAGAATTGATGATAATCTTTTTGAAGTTAACTAACTTTAAACACTTGTTTTGTATATATGAAGAAACATGGGTAATTAGTCTGCAGTTCAGTTCTCCGTATTTAAGCTGTTCACTTGTATGAACACTTTAATTTTTTACCCCATTCTAGGGTCTTTTTCATATATTTAAGTACTTTAAAAGCATAAACAACAATGCATTGCAAATAAAACTTGAGCTAATGCGTGTGCGATGTACTTTAGCGTCACACATAAGAAGTTTAGAATCTATTTTACACAAAGTTCGTGATGCGAGATACATGTTTCCCAAGTTTGTAAACACTCGAGGACTGCCCCCGCCGCATTCACGAGATATTTGGTCGACCTGTGGAACTATTGTGCTTTGAATGCATTGATTTATATTATTGTATTTTCAGTCTCTTCCTGACTTATTTGTGAAACTAGCTTGATTGTTCCATTTTTGATTAAAATTCAGAAATATAATTCAGAGTGTCATTTAGAATGTTTTATATCAATATAAATGACCTAATTACAAATTTAGTCAATGTATGAAGACGGTACATACATGTCCAATCTGAAAACATGTTTCTTCACACGGTGGTGCTACGGTTTGGGGGCCGGGCGTGCGATTGCTACGTTGAGTACAAAGGATTTTCGCCTTTAAGGCAGTCATGCGCCGTTGTTTTCGCCCGTACCTACGTCATTTGGGGAATTTTTTTCTTATATTTTCAATTTGGTATTCCTATATCGTATTCAACCACTTAATATTTACTATTGAACAACAAAATATAATATTTTAAGATCATTTACATAATCTTCAAACTTCTAGCAGCTTAAGCTCTATGAGTAATTTATGAAAGAAGTTTCCTGCGCCAAAACAATCAATCTTTACAAATTACCTTTTAAATTAATGAACAAACAATTAAAGTCTCAACTTTGTACAAAAACACCATTAGCGAGAAAAATAAGATAAGAAAAATGTTTTTGAATGCAATCAGAAATGTCTTCTTAAATCTTTGAGGTATTAAGGTGCTCCTTACCCTGGAGCATTTTCCTGTAATGTAACGTAACGTTTTACAGAATGAACATTGAAAAAAAAATACCAGGAGCCTTATTCTTACAATCGATTCGAATTGAATAACAGTCGATATAACTCCTCAAAACTGAGGACAGTAAGCAATTTCGTCAGAAAATATCCAGTCAAGATGGCTGATGATGGTTATTGCCAGGTAACCGGTGACTGGCTGGAAATAAAAGATCATATTATGAAATTGCTCGCAACACTCAGTTTAGAGAATGAACTTCTTAAGTGATAAGGGATTGAATTAAGGCCTCTGCAGGATTGGCGATATTTCACATCAGAACAGCTGCTCCACTTATATCAAGCACAAGTACGTCGTGTATGGAGTAAAGCTGCCACCAATGGGATAGCTCTGCCAGGTACTAACTGGATGCATTGAATTCAGTGGACCGAAGGGCTAGGAGACTTAGGCGACGATATGCTCGTTGAAGCCTTACTCTAGAGATTGGAGCATCGGCTTAAAGTCGCCTGTCTATCGGTTTTTTATAAGGTGTATTCCGGAGAGTATGCGCAGGAACTACACAACCTGATATCACCCTTTACTTTCTACCACCGGACCATTAGACGCCTGGAGGGGCTTTCACCTCCATGTCCGTATATGTCCGTAAAAACTTGCATCTCTTAAAGAAAAACAGTGATGTTCATAAACTCAATACCAGAAACAAAAATAAGCTCGTAACTCCCAGTCTAAGACTGTATAAGGTAGGGAAATCATTTGTTGGTCAATGTGTAAAATATTTTAATAAGATTCCGCAAACTCTTATTGAACTGCCTCTTCACAAGTTTAAGTCACAAATTGAAGCTGAGTTAATGAAGCGAGGTTATTATAGTATTGAGGATTTCTTAAATGAAAAGATTTTGTGGTCATCTTAGGTATAAACTGCTCCTCTGCACACTTTTTTAGTTATGACTTTACTCTGTCAATTCAATTTTTGTGTATAAAAACAAGATTGAAAAGAGTAACCATCGAGTTTCTTGCCGGAGTCTTCTCGATCGGAAACAACCTCCGAACCGGTGGTAGAGTCAGATTATATTTTATTATGATATTAACTATCTTAGTATTATTTTATGTAAGTTTATTTTTATTCAGTATATTTTTGCTACAATTTTTTTTTGTATGACTCGTCATAAGTACTTTTTATAAGTCTATTTGAATAAAGATATTGTTTTTACTTTACTTTACTTTACATGTGGTTGACTTTCCAGCAATACGCACTCAATGGTGTGCTGCGTCTTTTCTGGTCCGCACCGCTAGGGAGTGGAACGCTCTCCCTGCGTCTGTGCTTCCGGATACCTACAACCTTGGTATCTTCAAGGCTAGAGTGAATAGGCATTTTCTTTGTAAGAGTGTATTACCATCGGTCTCATCATCGCTTACCACCAGGCGAGACTTAGGCCACTGTAAAACCATTATAAAAAAATTAAAAACACAGTTCAAAGTCTCGTTTTTTTTAATCGTTACTACTTGAGTGGTAAACGGATACTGCAGTCTATTGTCTCGTACAGGCAACACTAGTTTTTAAAATTATTTTGAAGAATTTAATGCTCGTTGGAAAAATCTGAGCCAGGCTCCCTAGTTGAAGCATCCTGGGTAGAAAACATTCAGAAACCTTGGGTTAATAAGTATGTTAATGGTGTGGCTATCCGCTTTTTATGATCGCACCATCACACATCACATCAAATACTTAGTTCTTTAGAATGCAAAGTCTCTTTACAAAGCTTTTCTTTTACAAACGGATTCAAATTTTCCCTTTGCGTGCGATTGTCATGAAGTCCGATTTCTGAATTAATTTAAAAATATTGAGTTGGATCTATGGTCGACTACTAAATCAGAGCATCCTTAAGCGGACTCGAGTTTTTTAAGTTACTTAAAGGTTTTGAATTCACTATAACAAAACACGGCTGTATTTTCACGCAGAAAGTAAAGAAAGTGATACACTGTGAGACTGAAAAAACACTTACTGTGAGATTTCGGGTGCGCTTATTTTGGCGTGGAAATACTACACTACACGAAGATATATGCCTAGCCTACCAAATGTTTTTTCGGTAAGAAGTTGATGTAGCTGCCATTCCACTCGTTATGTCTACACCAACCTGCTGGTTTGTAATGAAAATAACGATTATGTCAAATATTTAATTTATGAATAAGTCAAATAATAAGAATAAGTCAAAACTCTTGAGACACCATAAAAAAGAAACTTACCTTAGAAAAGAAATATGAGGCGATATTACTAGACAAATTAAATGTTTAATTTGCATAGGAGACAAGCATTCTCCTATTTAACTATTAAATAAAGCTGGGTGTACTTACATTGTGTTCACTTGCCAAAAAACTGTTCCTGCAGTTCAGCAATATTGTATTTTTGTGTACGTTGTAACAATGTAACGTTTTAGATTATAAATGAATGAAACCTTAGGTGGCCTATAATTAGCCACTTCTTGCCGTTGCTGGGATTGGCATATATGACGCCTTGCATGTTGCAAACATATAGCGTAATCACTAAGCCTTGACGCTCTTTGTCATCTGATATAATAAAATCTGCCTCGCGAACCCTTTGAGATTCAAATCGTAATCACGGAGACAGATGCAGCTTCACCCGATCGAGACTCTATGAGTATGTAAATAGTATATAAGGTAGTATACACTTAGAAAATAGAAGTTGCAGTGCAAGTTGTTTACACACAATACTGTGAGGAAAGGACTGTATTCTCATCAATATAATGTGATACGTTTTTTTAAAATTTGAAGACAATGCATAGTTCAGCAGAGATTATTTTAGATGGAAAATCCTACAATCAGCCGTGCAATTCTGAAAAAAATTCGAACTCGATCTCACTCAGATGATCGAACACACTTTAGCTTATATACCCACAAGTTATATAAACTTAATCAAAAAATGTTTTCTAATTTACGGACACATTCATCAGAAAGGCAACATTTTGTCGTTACCCAATCTTATACGATTAGAAACTTGAATCTTACAGCGGATTCACTGAGTGAGGTTCGAAATGTGTTTTTCAGAATAGCCCTACAGATACAAAAAACGAATAGGTGCCAGAATTATTCACCCAAGAGCTCAAATTACGCATGCGGCGCAGCGCCTCAGACAGAGAGTCTACTTAGAAAAAACCACCATTTTGATCACGCACACAGATGCAGTGAGTTTATAGGCGATACCGGTGAGAATTAGTATTGTGGTCAGTCACACTGTCGCGAGTGTTTTTGTTTTTGTCGAACTAGGTGGTCAAGCAAGTTTAGGTAACTTTACTGGGAAAAAGCGTGAGCGGTTTATTTGTAAAACTCTTTATTTTGTGGCAAGAGGTTATAGATTTATGGAGAGGAAGTCAGTCATGATGCAATCTTGTGCACTATGCAACGATTGCTACTTTACCCCTTTCTCTATCCCAGGTATCATACGTAAAGAGTCATATTATCTGATTTTCGTTAAAAGCTTTTAAGCAACACAATTTGCTTGACTTTTCCCATATTTTGAAAAGTATTTCGAAGCCAGTAGTTGCAGCTATATTTAATGCAATCGCGCGATAGTAGTATTAGAGTAGTCATCTTCCATTCGTTGTTCAGTATGTTACATGGCCGTATTATATTTCGCACATTCTAATTATTTATAAATAAATAAATATGCGCCAGACAACACACCTCTTGTAATGGTCTCGAAGTAGGGATTAATATCCCTGTGTTACGAGGTACCACACAAGGAAATAAGCCAGGGGCGTCTCCCAGCACACCCAGACCCGAGTCAATTCAGAAAATATCGTTTCCTGAATTGACCCGACCGGGAATCGAACCCGGGACACTACGGAAATCGTGGCGAGAAACCGTGCTACAGCGCACTGCGCCAATCGTGTCATCGAATTTAATTACATTTTAATTACATTTAGACGGAACTAGTATTCTAGATATCTGCATACTGTCACCCTTTCTCCCCACGACCGAAAATACCACACACTACTTGCTACTACAGGATAGTAGTGCACAACCCACGCTTTCCCACTCTAATTAATCACTTCATACATGCTTATCGGATAAGGGCACTATTGACCCGACCTTTTCTAACAATGTTTTAACAAGTGAAAACGATTAAAGGTAATCACGTAACCAAATAATACCTCCATGGCGGTGTGGCTACAGCACGCATCCCGAAATTCAGAGTTCCTGGGTTCTATAAATAAATATCCCTGGACATTATTCCACACAGCGCCATCTAGCCCCAAAGTAAGCTAATTAAAGCTTGTGTTATGGGATACTAGACAACGGATAAACATACTTAAATACATTTTCTTTTGTAAATACATACTTATTATACATAGGAGACACCCAGACCAGTACAAACAGACATGTTCATGCACACAAATGTTTGTACTGTGCGAGGATCGAACCCGCGACCTCTGGTGTAGTAGCCAACTTCTTAACCATTACACCAAGTCGGTCGTCAAATCTATCGTTAAGTCTATGTTTCAGCAAATCCACATTTGGCAAGCGTGGCAATGCAATGGCGCTTGTAATGGTGACTTGATTAAAGACCTTTGCTCAGCAGTAAGACAATCATTACTTTTCAAGCAAAATTTTGAACTGCACCCTCAATACTCAATACTGTCAGTGAAAAAGAACGAAAGTAATTAAATCACCAATAAAGTTAAGATTTATTATTTAAATGGTGTTATTAAAGCGCGTTCATACGCCAGCAAACAATCGGCATATTTTTCCGGCATGCCTGCGCCAACTCTGATATCTATAACCCATTATTCACCGGATTAGCTTTTTGCTGGATGAGCCATAGAATATTCAAAAGGGTATTATTGGATTCTGTTGGATCTGCCGTGTCGCGATAGGACACCTCGCGAATTACTGTTGTCTATGTTCGTTAAGTTCGTTTGCCGCTCAAAGAAAATGAAAATCGAGGCGAGTCTGAACGTGATGTGAGCCACGGCTGTGATAATCTTGAGTTGGAATCCCGCGAAGACGCGGTTTGACCCATTTATCTAGATTGGGATGGAGATCGGTAATCGTTATATGCCATAAAATGAATTTTAGCAAATTTTATTGTAAAGTTAGTAAGAGGTAGGTACAGGAGGTAGTAATACTGAGTACTGGTAGTGGCTAAATAATCGTTACCTATTGAAACGCATAACGTTTTTTGCCATAAACTAACAGTGTAATAAAGAAAAACATATACCATAACAGTCATTTGCCATAAACCCTTATGGCATAACTTCAACTTCATATCGCATAACATCAAATGGCGGAAATTTATAAAAATCATAATCATAGAAAGGCATAATTTCGATAAGCATAAGTATCAAAAGGCATACATGAAATAAGCATACCTAACTCAAAAAATCTCTACACTTATTTTATTATTTACCATAATATGCAAGCAAGCATGCTTACATGCACGCATTATACTAAATAGCTATTTTTCTGGCGCTTCGCCGGCCGCTGCCGCGGCACGCTAGCTTTGCTCGTTCGGCTCGCGCGTTGTTGGGTTGCAGTTCTAACCTAAACTAACCAATTTGTTTTTCTTCCTGTTAGAGGCTAAAATAAAAATATCACGAACTGGCTTTGTGGGGGTTAAAAATACTTCAATAAGTCGAAATAAATAACAAAAAATGCTGAAAAAGCTATGCTTTTTAACGTATGTAAATTTTTAGTTACACTTTAAAGAATATGCCTATAGGTTATGCTTTGTAAGCGTATGTCAAACAAAATTATGCTTTTTAAGGTATGCTTAATTAAGTTATGGCAAACAATAAAATGAATTTCGATGATTATATCGTTATCATGATGCATTTTAACAGTTCTGCGTTATTATGTTAATGAGTAATGAAAAATTTGCTAAAATCCGTTATGCTTTTTGAGTTGTATGCCAAATGATGTATGTCAATTGAAATTATGGCAATAAACTTTATGCGTTTCAAAGTGTCACCCTAAAACACAGGTTTTAACAGTTTACTTTTTTAATGGATGTTTTCTTGCGTATTGCGTAAACAAACATCCATCAATTGTAGCCATGACTTGATTTTAATGACATGTAATACATATAATCATAATAGTGGTGCTGACCACTAGGAAGATTTTATTTAAATATTCTATCAAAAAGACTAAGATAAATTACAAAGGAAACCATAACCCGCAAACTATTTCATCTAAACAAAAACTAGACCGCTTAAAGATAAAAAGGAAGCTATAAAAACGTACAAAGTACGCCCAGAAACGAAATACCAAGTAAACAAATTACCTAGCTAATTTGTTTGAAGTCGCCAGAGAGTACCACAGGAATTCGAGGACGGGTCCCGTGATGACAACGACCTTCTAATTAAAAGGATTCACTTTAAATTTTAGGAAAAAGATTCTTTACTTTGAACGTTGACCGCCAACCAACAAGGGCGTACCGAAACCCCGCCCTAAATAATCGAAATAATAGGTCACTACTTACATTACTATAGTGGACAAAAGAGATCAATTTTATTATGAATATCAAGAAGCAATAAAGAAGCGAAAATCATTATACTGAAATGTTAGTTCAAAATAAACTGAACTTGCAAATTAAAAAGTCAATCGTCATTGCATGCATAGGATATCACAAACTCTTACTATATTTCTTCAATTTACATTTCACATGTTTTATATCATGAATAATAATATGAAAATCCAGGACATAAGACCCAAACTAAGCAATTGTACAAGTAGGTATATAGATGACAATGCCCAAACACAGAACGAACGCAATTGATCTTCACTAGATCTTTAGTACTGGGAGGGGCCCGCACCCACGACCCTCGGCGCTAAGGGCAGAATCGCTAGCGTTTCGCCAACGGGCAGTTAGCCATGTAACATGACGTTACGATTGGCGTAGTGCGCTGTACCACGCTTTTCCGTAGTCCCAGGCTCGATTCCCGGTCGGGTCATTTCAGGAAACGATTTTTCCCAAATAGGCTTGGGTCTGGGTGTGCTGGGAGACGCCACTTGCTTAATTCCTTATCTGGTACCTCGTAACACATATCTATCCTTACGTCGAGACCATGACAATTGGTGTGTTGCATGGCAAAAAAAACCATCATAATATTATTCCTATCACCATCGGTATTTCTTAATAAACAAAATTAATATATTAAAATGATGCAACTCAACATTCCTCTCTGGACCTCAAATCGCAAGTTGACCGTTTGGCAGCAAATTACCTTCAGATAGACTAGCAAACTTTTGACGTTCCGGTTGGTACTCACTTTGTGTAGGTATGATTATTTGCTAGTTGCCAGCCTACTTCAATTTGTTTCTCGACCAGATTGTAGTGTGGTGACGCGCCTCTCCATATTAGGCTAGGAACAGGTAGTTTAAGTAGTATTTAATCAGTCATAAGAGACACTAATAAACCAGACATCGATGGCATAACATCTTTCAATGAGTTCTCCCGGGTCCCCATATTGCAAGATCATCTGAACCAAACTAAGCAAAAGGTATTTTATTTTATATAGCTATTTTATTCATTTAAACATCTCTAAGCACATACCTATTCGAATAGATAATACCCAGACACAGAACACACACAAAATGTTCATCGTTCGATTTTTTGTCCATGGTAGGGATTGAACCCACGACCTTCGGCGCTAAAAGCAGGATCGCCACTATTGCGCCAAACGGCCAGTTGGCCATAAGTACAGGGTGTTAAATATTTAGCACTAATACTTAAGGGTTACTATAAATACAATGTGTAAGACTTAACTGAGAAAATATTAAACCGAAAGCATTCACTTCGTTTTCGATAAAAAACTATTTTATTATTGTAATGTTAAAGTTTTTAAAATCTAACATCACTGATAGTTATAAGCCTACTCCCTGAGTGTCAGTTCGTAAGAAAACCCTAAGAAAAAAATGGCAAACAATGACTCACAATGCAAAAACCTGAACAATAGAAACACGGCACGGGTTAAGTATTTAGTGCTCATGTTTTAACACGTTGTATGAAGCCAAAAAATTAAAAATAATTATTTAACTCGTTTCAATAATTGGCAAAACATTAAAATATGTCATACTCGTAAATAGTATGTAAACAATTAAGCAACTCAACATTCCTTTCTGGACCTCAATCGCCTCAATCGAAGCAAATTACCATCAGACAGACTAGCAAACTTCCGACGTTCCGGTAGCGACCCACCTTGTGTATGATTATTTGCGAGTTGCCAACCACGCTTCAATTTGTTCCTCAACTCTCAGCCGCCTTTGCTGGAACTTGCTCCCGCCAGAAAGCCAGTTCATAGCGACGCCAATTGCCACATAAACAAGCCTCCCTACCCGAGCTATAAGGCTGCGATACAAACTTCCTTGTTTACTGTTCTTACTATATCATAAAACATCTATTCCGCACCGAAACTTAAACACTCATCCTCCCAACTTATCGGGCCGAGAACTTTGTTGTTTATAAATTATTTTATTATCTACGTATAATCAAAAGTTACGTAACTTTCACGATCCCACAAAAACCCTAAACGATTTGAACGCGATTATCTAAAATATTATGCTGGTCATGAAAAAGTATTTAGGTAAAATAGGACAAAGTTTTGAATATTGGAACGCGAGTTCGGAGAGAAATGCCAATGAACATCTAAATCGAGGCACTAAATGCGACCCACGCAGCCGCATACCTACTTCATTTATCCTTAGGTATTCACTTAAACCGGGTTATTTTACTAAAGCGACACAAGCAGGAGCTGCGCGTCACGGAAATAAAGATGCTGCTGTGGATGTGTGGGGTCTCACGCAAAAATCGCGTGCGGAACACCGCAGACAAGCTGCAGGAGTGCCGCCTTCGTACGTATGGTCATGTCTCACGGAGATCGGCAAACCACGTGGGCAACAAATGACTGGCCATGCCACCCCCGCCAGGTACCGGTAGAAGAGGTCGACACAAGAAGCGCTGGCTCGAAGTAGTTAAGGGTGACATGCGTGCCAACAGACTCACCTCTAACGATGCACAAGACCATGTTAAGTGGGCCAAGAACATAAGAAAGGCGGACCCTGGGACCCCACACACCAGTGTGGGTTCACAACCGGGATAAACGCACGGCTGATGCTGAGAAATTGAATATAGTTATATCAATTCTGTTGAGATAAAAAAAGGAAAACTATTTAGCTTCCCGATAGAAATATTTTATTTATTTTACTTTTCTACACAAAGATCTATCTAAACTATAAAAATTCAACCTGAAACGGGGTAGTCAGAGTCAATTGACTGTTGCCGTCATGGTTAACGGAACACTCATCAGCCCACTTTTCATCATTGGTATTAGAACCCAACGTGTTAGTTGATGAGCCTTCCGCCGTAATTCGGGTTGACTTAAGTTTTTTATCGGTGTTTTCCATCACCGGAGAGTTAGTCGGAACAATGAACACAAAGATTTTGGTTCTGGCCAGATTTGAACTCAGGACCGGGTGGTCCACGATCTGAGTTGGGGTGCTTAACCCCCTAGGCTACGACACTCTCGTGTGGCACATCACTGAGGGGGCGGTACTCGTCTATGAAGTACAGTACTTGTATGAAATTTTAACTTAACAATACGAAACTTCATGGGCGTAAGCTGTCAAAAAAACACCTATGGACGACGTATAATCTCAAGTCACGGTAGTAAGTTATCTGCTTTGTTCAATCCCTACTTGAGACTGTGTCGGTTTTCAGAAAATGGTCTTAATTATCTAAATTTGACTGGCCTGTTGGTGCAATGGCAACGATCCTGCCTTTGACGCCGGAGGTCGTGGGTTAGATCCCCACCCATGAGAAACATTTATGTGTCGTACATTTGTGTTTGTTGTGTGTCTGGGTGTTATTATCTATTTTAGTATGTATTTAGAAATATTTAAGTATGTTTATCAGTCTCTGACGCCCATAATACAACCTCTGCTTAGTTTGGGGTCAGATGATCTTGGTGTGAATTGTCCCAGATATTTACATATTTATATTTATTTAAATATTATCTTTTAAAAAACAAAATTTTTCTAGAAATAAAAAATATTTTTACTGTCGTTTTTACGGTTTTTAAATGTTTAGTAACTTTGTTAGAAACACTGACCTGTTCATGACTTTTAAATATTACATAATTTAACATGTGGGATCAAACGATGTTATACAAAATAACTTTTTACTCTGTAAACAACGTTCACCGACGTCTATGTTGTGGTTAGTTCTGATTCTGACCAAAACACCCGATACAACCACGGATTAGCACTTGAAATATATTTTTTCTATTTTCAAATTACTTGTCACTTGATTCTAGATCACTCGTACAAATATTTTCTTCTTCTTACGGATGGTTCATTTTATACGTATATCATGTGGATGTTTCGTTAAAATATATAAAAGTATATATTTACATCGGTTACTCTTCAACTATGTATTTATGTTTTCATGTTCTCGGGTGCATTAAGATACCTCAGCGACGTATATCTCACCTCAATCTTCATTGCTAGCAGGTTTCCGGCGCCGACGTCTTACAAGAAGCCCCATTGGTGGTGGGTCGCCGGAGACGACGGCGTCTCAGTACAAGCCACTTTGCTTGCACCCCAGCGTTGTGTATCTCACTACTAGCCTCGTCACTTACAGGTCCAAGGCACGTTGTACCTCACTACAAGCCCCGTAGCTTGTGGTTTCTAGGGGCCTAGGTCGCACTCAATCGCACTACAAGCCCTGTTGCCAGCGAGTACCCACCGTGTATCCCACTAAAAGCTCAGTTGCTCGTGGGTTCCCAACACTATACATCTCACTGGAAGGCCCGTTGCTCGGGGGTCCCCGAAGCAGTGTGTCCCACAAGCGCCCTCAGTCCCTCTATCTAATGAAGCCAATTTTCCCGCCCGCTCCACCTCCGCTCTCCTTTTGAATTTTCTCGCTTATTTTCCTTGTCATCCATCTCCTTCCGCGCTTCCGCGCAAGCAGATTACTTTTGATTTCAAATTCCACCTCCATTGATTTAATAAACAACAAATTGTTTAGTCCAATTCTATCTGCACTAAGACGTTGAGTGATTTCCGAGTAATCTTCGTACTTTTGATACATCTTAATAAGTGGCTTAGGAAAAAAACTCTCTAACACATTCATACTCGGAATATTAATTTTAAACATACTCGTAGTTAAATTACATAAAGTAGTTGAGAACCGGAAAAACATTATAATACTCTCAGAACCTAAAAACAAAAGAAATGACGGCTATTTTTAGACTTCATCGGTCAAGCGTATGTGGACTGACTCTACTTGCATTTTCCTTTACCCTATCAGCTGGTAGCGCTTTTCACAGCAGTGGGCGCGTTCAGTTAGAAAACTGTAGGCATTTAAAGGCCCAGACTTGCCAATATTTGCTTACTGGCGAATATTCGGAACTCGTCGGTACTCGGCCGGGCGCAAACCCTATAGACTCGGCATAAACTGCCTGCTTCGACAACCAACTTAGCTCTGAGACTTAAAGAGCCTTACGAGGCCGATAGGCCTGGCGACTTGAGGTTAAGTTAGTGGAGGCTACCTGCTGTCTTCCTTGCGGTTAGGGGAGTATAATACTGCAGAGGTATCCCTGCCTGACGTAAAAGGCGACTCAAAGGGCCCTTGGGGTCGTGAAACTCACGTGGGGGCCTGCATGTGTTTGGGTGTACGATCCTGAGGATGACTCCCGTTTTGAGGATCCTGGGTCCTTTCCATTTTGCGCCGAAGACGACCACTGTCAGGTTTTAGTAGGTAGGGGACTCTGTTTTTCCATGAGTTCTGAGTCCCAGATATCCCGGGTGTCTATTAAAATGAATCATATTAATACATATTTTAGATCCATAAGTATGCTGCGCCGTAACTAAACATAAAAGATAGCATAAAATCGATTGACACGCACGGCCCTCGAGGTGTTCAGCCTTGAATAAGCGTAACTAAGCATGCCTCTTAAACCGGGTGATGATTACAAGACTTACAACAACGATCTGGCATAAGTTGTAAGTGTAGTAACTACGTATTTGAAAATATGTTTTTTTAATTATACAATCAGTCGAAGTCCTTGACTTGGCTTTGGATAAGAAAGAGACGTCAAAATATATGAAATACCTCGCAATTTAGGTGGATTTGAATGAACGAATGATTGATGAATGGACTCGAAATTTACCTAATAAAGTTCTCCACCACGAAGCATCCAAGAAGTCGATGCTGGCACAGCATACGAAAGTTTCCAGTTAATTTTTATTAACTCCTGAGCCTCTATGTGATATTTATTTAAAGAAATCTCGGTGTGCATAAAGCTTCCTTATTTTCTGTAACAGTCTTGAAAATATTTCAAAGCAAATTTTCTCTTGCTTGAAGTTACGCTAGTTGCCTTCGAGTCAGCTGCAACGCAACTGGCATTTACGAGAATGTGCACGAAATGTAGATACTACGAGTAGAACTGACGCTCCTTCGGCGGCCATTCGGAGCCACCCGACCATGCAGAGGCCACAATAAACCACTGTTTCATGATTTCATTGTTAATGTCTGAGACTTCGTACGAGGCCGACGCTTTGCATTTTAAGTTTCAATTTTATGAATAATTTCAACGGATTGAGAAGCTTCTCCATTCTGAACGGCGTTACTGAGGTCTGTTTATTTGTTAGTTGTGCAGAGCGATGTCCGGCAACTTTCAGCCCATATACAACACTTCATGTTAAAGTTCTACTTCGATTTTGGATACGAATAGACTCCTATTCAACCTGTAACATATTCAGAACCCTATTCCTACCGAGGATTAAATGCCGACGAGTTAATTTTGCTGCGTTTAGTTCGCTTGAACTTTTAAGATATTTATACATCATTATTAAATTGAATTTGATTAAATTTGCGACATGCACAGACCAGTGATGGGCTCTTAAGAGCACGAAATAGAACGGTCCACAAGGAAAATGAAACGTGAGCAGACCACAAAAACGATAGGCAGACGAAATAGTGTCGTCAGCCGGGAAAAAATGGATTAGCACAGCACAAAATAAAGAAAACTGAAATAAATCGGAGGAGGCCTATATGTCAAAAGAAATAAACAACTAACATAAGCATCACTTCGAGTTACTCACATTAGAATTAAGGAAATATCTAGTATAACTTTTTACTTTAATGTTTATAGGAAATAAAAAGGTTTTATTATTAGGATTTTTTAAATTAATTTAAGAATGGTGATAATTACATACATAGTTGGTTCTTGTCAGAAAATCAAGTCGAAGTAGTGCGCAGAGCGCTGAGATAGAAATTCATTTATTAACGACAGCTAAAAAAATGCCCCACGTGTCGTCGACCTATTAACACACCGTTGGCCTCACTTGTGTGTTGTGATCTTCGTTTGCAATAAATGCCGACAGTTAAGACAAAGGTTGTATGCGTGTTTTCCAAAAGACAGCAAAATAAAAGAAGACTGAAACATAAGATTGCCCTCATGTAGTTAAAATGTGGATAATGAATGAATGAAGTTTTAAAAATATTTGCTGAGTGAACAATGTACAACTACTCCAGCAAATAAAACATAAACGGCGAGGAGCACAAAATGTATCTATTTTGTTACGAAAAGAGGGAAAAAACAATTATTTTATATTTTTACTGCCCAGCTACATACCACAACAATGTGAGAAATAAGCATTCTGTTTTCAAGGTATACAAGTTTGTTCATAAAAAGCCCTAAAGACGCAAGAATAAACTAACTAGATATGAACTTACATGAGTTTCCGCCTTTGATCACTTCTTTATTTTTATTAAGCAAAGTTATTTCATAGTGAGTGTGCGAATAGTGTTTTATAATAACTTCAAGAATGGTGTTGGGCAATGAGGCTAATAAATAATAAATTATAAAGTAGCACGAGGGAAGTGGGCCTGATATTTTTAGGAACATAGCTTCTCAATCACATGATTACTTTTTGAAATTGGTCAGGTAGATTTTTACCCCATAAACAAAGAATTTATAACGGTTAAGATATTTTAAATAATTTATGATCGTCTAAAATAAAACCTCCAAGGAATGAAATAGCTAAAAATGAATATTCTGCTGCTGGCAGCAAACAAAAAAAAAAGGAAATCGTTGTTTGGACAACTGTCATCCGACGCAGAAGCAGTCCTGCGGATGATAGCACGGTCCACGCGCGTTATTTCGAGCGCCCTGGGGCAAAGCAGACTGACATCGAGGAGAAGAGGCGAAGTCTTGTTGTTGAGCTTGACGGAGTGTTGGACCGCATTTCAGAATGGGGTGCATGCAATCTTGTCGAGTTCAATGCCAAGAAAACCCAGGTGTGTGCATTCACAGCAAAGGCGTCGCCGTTCCTTTCCCATCCCACTCTTCAGAGCACCCCGCTACCGATTAAGCATAGCCTTAACATCCTTGGCATGGATGTTCGTAGCAACCTAAACCAGCGGGACTACATTGAGAGCGTCATTAGAACTGCATCCCGTAAACTCGGAGTCCTGAACAGAGTGAGACGATTCTTCACGCCTGAGCAGCTATATCTCTTGTATAAGACACAAGTTCGCTCGTGTGTGGAATTCTGCTCTCATCTCTGGGACGGTTCCGCTAAGTACCTACTCGAAGCTCTTGACAGGTTGCAGCGGCGTGCTATCCGTATTATTGGAAACCCAGAGGCAACTTCGACCCTTGAGCCTCTCCAATTGCGTAGAGACATTGCCAGGCTAAGTGTTCTCTATCGCTTCTACAATGGGGAATGCTCTGACGAGTTATTCCAGCTTATCCCACCCTCACCTTTCCACTCCCGTACCACGCGTGCTGGACTACGGCGTCACCCACACACAATTCTACATTTGTTGGCCCGAACTAAAAGGTTCGGTGACTCGTTTCTTTGTCGTACCATCCAGACGTGGAACGCTCTTCCAGCACATGTGTTTCCTTCCTCTTATAGTCCCGGGTTCTTCAAGCGGGGCGTGAAAAGGCATTTCTGCAGGCCTTCAAGGTGAGGATGGCCAGCCCAGTGATTCTTTTGAATGACTGGGCTTGTCAACCTCATATCTGGACCTCACGACCGCTTTCCATCAGGTGGAGTGAGGTCATCTTGACGGGCAATATAAAAAAAAAAAAGTCCGAATTGAGCCAATGTGATTTGAGAGGGCTTTAATTTATGAAAGCTAACTAACGACAGGCGGCGTCGTGACGACTAAAATAGCATACTAATAACGAGATTTTCCAATCACAAGTATTTATAAATAACATTCCCCAACGAGACACACACTTCCATAATATAAAATAAATGAAATAAATATTTTGGCCTATTTTGTTATCAGTGTCAACATAATATGCTTATAGCATCTTTTAAGTATTTTTACATGAGTCCTTGGAGTTTTAAGATCACAATTCGGAACGTTCGGTCCCCGTGTCCTAAATTGATAGGTAAGTACGAGTAGATTGTGTATTTGTATGACTAGCGCTTATTTTTATAGAGAGCTTTAACAAGCTCGCAGTTTTCCTTTAATAAACACAAAAAAATTGTCAGTATGTACTACTATAATTGCCTTTGCCGGATATTTTTTATGCTGTTAAAAAATGGCATTGTCAATAACGTAATGATAATGAAAGATAATGTTTCAAAGCGCAAACTTTTTTTTTAAACTGAGTTTGATTTTAGTTAGAAATAAAGTACGAACATTCGGTTGATATTAGTCTTAATTTTTATAAGTGTTTTGAAAAAAACATATTATTTTCATTTCGGTGGCCCAGTATGAAATTTTTCATAAGGTCTTTAAGTTCATTTCACATCATAACTAGAACTTTGAATGTTAATTACTTAGTATAAAGTAAAGAAAGTATTTTAATGATGTCATGTACAAAGAAATTGAATTATTTGCTTGAAGGGATTTTGCCTATTTTATGCAAGAGCCTTGACTTCATTAAGTTCAAAAGTCACATGCGAATTCCAGACCAAAATAGGAATATATTATTGTAATAAGAAAACTTTTTGTTATGCATGTTTTCTAGGCAGGCGGGCGTAGAATGTTTTCATAACATGCACGTTCGAGTAAGTATAGAAACCCGCCAGCAATCTCTAGCTGACTTCGTGCAGTCAATATTGCGTTATAAAAAGTGTAACAATATAATTATCTGTAGATATGGGTGCTTCAATCTGATCATGAGGTTTTTTTTAAACTGCTCACACCAAGAAGTTGGAACTGGAAACACAGTTTTGGAATGTCACTTTAGTGCCTGATGGGGACAAGTAACTAATGTCAACAACCCAATAAGTATCAGTTTGTTCATTCTTTAAATTAGCGTAATTCGTGGAATGCGTAGGTACTATGCTTAGCGCCTGGCGCTGCCTCTTCTGTGCGGCAACGCTGCTAGCGAACTAGAACTGGGGTCTGTAAGCCTTGCGGCATATTTACGTAGAGCAGGCATTTTATAAATTTTTTTTTTTAATAATTGATTGTTTGTCATCGTTAAGTATTGTTTATTTATTTTTTTGTTTTACATTTTAAAGAAATGAATATAAAGATAATGAAGGATAATTTTGATCATAATAAAATAACACCATAGCATTTATAACTCAAATGAAGCTACCTACCTAATTGTAAAATTTGAGTGAATTATGTATCTTTCAAATAGGCATAAAAAAATATTAAATTTATGCCATAAACTTTCTGAAGTGACTTTGTTAATGTGAACATACTAAGGCCTGTCCAAAATTAAAATTTAATAAATGCGTGCTACGAAAGCTTAAAGTCATATGAAAACACAGTTAACATAAATTACAATTTTACGCTTATTGGCGACGAACGGATGAGTTAATCAAGTGTTCCAATTAATTTATGATAAAAATTACGTTGTTGGAATAATGAAAGTTAATATTTTTGTTACTTAGCGTCATTTTTTAAATAACGTAAGCTGATTGCAGCGTTTAAGCGCCTTTGCGTTTCGGATTTATTCACGCGTAGTTAAAATTTACATACGATCATGTGGCAGGTAAAATAACAACAATTATAATAATAAAACAGATCAATCGTAGTGATAAATGGATTTCAATCATAGTGGCATCTGGCTAACTGTGGGGTGATAATGAGCTTATGATATCATACACTTACTGTAAAGAAATTTAGATACTAATAAGTGTAGGTAATAGTTACCAACCAAGCACTAATTTGAAATACCAATTTATTCATTTTGATAATCATGAAAAAAAACATCATGATGAAAATTATTATTAGTATCAGCTGTCTTGTAAGATTTTTATTGAAGTTTAATGTCAAGCAACGAAACCAGGATATACTCGTAGCACAAATATGTCAATTCGGATTTAACATTGGTATCTAATATGAATAGTTTTGCACTCACTTAATTATTTTGGAACAAAATTACGTCGGTATCGCGCTATTATTGCCACTTCGGCATCGGGAGCCATTCCGCACGATTGTAAACAAAGCTATAAAACTTTTAAAGCTTCGAGCACCAGTCAGCTAAGTGGCTGGCAATAGCTTCCGGCTCATATCGCCAGATTGGAAACGTGGACGCCTGACCGATCCGAATTATTATTTAACTTGAGTGAAGCTATGTGAGCATTTCACCCACGACAAATGCAGACTGTTTACTTGGTGCAACTAAAGCAGTGCATTTACTTCCGGCAAAGAACCTAATGGTAGCTCTAGAAAACCAGCTTGGAGCAGTATTTTTTCAATTCAATGTTTTTTTTTTTTTTTCTCCGTATTAGAATACAACCGAATTCACGGTTTATTATTTTATGAGGACATTTCTTTCACATTTATGTCAGTTGTATTCGTAATATGCTATATATGAGTATATGAGTTCCAATGGTTCTATTTACCATACTTCGTGACCAAACTCCATAGCTGCAGCTCGCCCGTAAATAAAATGTTATTGTGTCGTGGGAGACGCCGTCGAACCGCGGGCGTCTCGCGTGCAATGTCACCGGTTCAGGCACACACGTGAAGAAATGTGACACACGAATATAAGAGTATATTGTACTAACAAAACTACCTTAAAATGAGTAAAAATAAGTAAAAATTGTTACAAACATACTAAATTGTACTATGGATGGATATCAGTCTGAAATAAAGGTTTTTAATAGTATTAACTAACATTATAATCGCAAACTTTTTTAAAAATAATTTAAATCAACGTCAATGGCTTAGGCTTTTTAAAATTATAGTAATAAAGGCATTTCAGATGTAACAATACATTATTTTCACATTACAGAGCCAAAGAAAATTAATTTCAAATATTCGGTTGGGGAAAAAGTCTTTTCGCATTAGGAAAATGTGTGATTTTCATTTGTTTTTCTTACTGTCAAGTTGAGTGAATGTAATGAAGAAATTCGATACATTTTAAAATTTTACTACAAAAAAGGTAAAATGCGACGCGAAAAGGGTCGTGGTCAAAGGCCGGTCAGGCTTCACAGACTGTGGCGAAACCCGGGTTAACTCGCAACAAGGTGATGCTGTGTGTGTGGTGGGATTGGAAAGGCATTATTCATTATTAGCTGTTACTACCAGGCAGGACCATCGATTCTGAACTCTACTGCGAACAACTGATGAGATTAAAGCAAGAAGTTGAAAGATAGCGGCCAGAATTGATCAATAGAAAGGGTGTGGTTGTTGATCATGATAACGCTAGACCTCACACATCTTTAGCCACTCAGCAAAAATTAAGAGAGTTTGGCTGGGAGGTGTTAATGCATCCGCCGTACAGTCCTGACCTTGTACCTTCAGATTTCCACCTGTTTCGGTCTCTTTAGAATTCTTTAGGCAGTGTCAGGTTAACATCACGAGAGGTGTCAGGTTAACATCTTATTATCAAAATATTATTTTGGTAATTTATTGCATTAAGATTTTGAAACTCGACTTTTTGATTTGGTAAACAAAAATAAGATACTTTATAAATCTTTTTTTTGTTTCGCAAACAAAGGTTTAATTTAAACGAAAATAAAACATGCAAACCAAAAAACTTTTAAGGAAACTGTAAGGAAAAAAATAAATAACAAGAGAGACCCATTGTTAATGCGTACGAAACCTTGCAAATGAATTCACCAAAGGATTTTAAGTGCCCCAGTGGAGGTGAAATAAAACAATAACGCCACATCAAAGCGCAAATGTCTTGAAATGAGCGAAAGTATATCGAGTCGTGGTTATAAAAATATTTGGAAGACAGCTGGGAGCTATATTACTGTTATAAATCAGTGGTGGCGATAGCGCGGCATGGCGTCGCGACGCGTGGCGTGTCGGCGGTGGCGCGTCGCCGTGCCGCGCGGCACGACACGACGGCACAGGTGCATAAATATATCCGATTTACGCTCCGTTGCCAATGCTTTGAACACACGAGGGTCTGTTTCTTAATTAAAGTGTTCTCTTTGACAGTTCTGTCTTTGTTATAGAAGCGATATAATATGCCTATGTCAGGTGATTTAATTTCGAAGGCTCTACCATCAAACTAAACTGTTACTGTGTTTATTAAGTGCTTCAGGCGCTGATTCAGTTTTCTTTATTTACTTTTAAATTTTAGTACCTACTTACAATTTATTGCAGTTAATATCCACTGAAAATATGAAATAGGCCTGCCACCTACCACGTCAAGCGTAGTGCTTTTTAGAAAGATTGATGAAGTGAAGGCTTCTGAGTATTTTATTTACCAAGGCGGCAGCATTCAACTTCCTTTCGACTATGCTACTCGTATTTACAATAAATGACCATAGTTTAGGTTGCTAATATAATGACAACATGCCTCAAACAAAAACGCATTAGCCAAGATACAAGAGATGAACAAAAGTTGAAATAAGAATGTGCCTATTTTCGAGAAATCTTACAGCGAAGGCAGACAACCGCGTCATAGAATGCCGGCGCTCAATAAAGTAGCTAATAATAATAAAAATTATGACAGCACTTCGTCGCTACGGTGCTACTGCGCTACGGCGTAGTCGCAGACGTCCGTAGCCGTAGTTTACGACGCGCTACGCAATTATAACTTCTACGTGTAGTTCCGTTTATTTGTAATTATAAAACGTGTTAAATGTCTAATTCAAATTTGACAAATTAACTCAGCCTCACTTATTTTAATTACGGTAATGAAGAAAAACTTTTATTAAGATATCGTTGACGATGATGCTGATTAATTATCTTTGTATCAAAACATTCACGTTACGTTATTTTAGCATAAAAGAACAAACTTAGCTTTCATTTAACTAACTGCAGCCATTAAACGTGTTTATTAAACATGATTTTCAACACATAAATAAATGAATAAATATCTGGGACAATTCACACCAAGATCATCTGACCCCAAACTAAGCAGAGCTTGTATTATGGGTGTCAGAGACTGATAAACATACTTAAAGATTTCTAAATACATACTCAAATAAATAATAACACCCAGACACGCAACAAACACAAATGTTCATCACATAAATGTCTGTCATGGGTGGGGATCGAACCCACGACCTCCGGCGTCAAAGGCAGGATCGCTGCCATTGCGCCAACAGGCCAGTCAACATGTTTGAACAATAACAAGAAAAAAAACTACAAGCATTTTTTACTTAACCTATTGTTGACATTATTTACTGGTATACAACCACATCACAAGCTTCCATAATAACATCAAATTTTATTAGATCAAACGATTAATTATTTCATTAAATAATTTTACTGCTGTTGCAATCTACTGTTCTTTAAACAGCATTGCCAGCGTCAAATTAATATTGAACTATATAGTTAAATTAACTCACTAACTCATTTAAATCGATTGGATCCTAAATTTGACACTATTAGAAGCTACATTAAATTGAACAAATTTTTGCAGTGTTTAAATAACTGAACCAAAACAATTTATTTGCAACCGTTCATTTCAAATCACCTTATTCGAAACGGCAACGGGTCTACTCCACTAACAACTTCTACACTGCCGAAATGAATTAAAACATTATACACTTATCCAATTTATCACTCCGGCTTCAAATTATTTCACTAGCCCCAGTTTGCGCAATTCCAAACAGAACATGATCTGCAAACTTCAAATTACTTAACTAACCGAAATTTGCATTACTTGTTTGTTCGTTCAGTTTACACAATGGAACCAACGAAACTAAAATTAGAAGCAACTGATAATAAACAGCGGAGGAAATCGGATCCCGGCCAAATTGGCTTTATCAACATCTTATTAGGTGGCTATAGTGGGAGGGGGCAGGCCGGCCCGCGGCACATTCACATCTAACCACTAATTGTGTTCCGTGTTTATACACGACTTCAATTCTCTCAATTTCGCACGACGAGCCTTCGCATTTCAACGCCTATTCCCCACCATTTACAAGTCGGATACCGATAGCGCTGTAATTGCTTGATAGATACGTACCACAATGTACAGCCAGCATGTTCGAGTGAATCTTGTTGCATTTTGCATAAAATCGATACTCGTGAATGGGCACGCGGAGCCGCTAAGCCACACGAGACTCGCCCGCTTAAATTTGCCACAATCGCTTTTAGGTATTTTTAGATAGCAATTTTCGCGCCGTCGAGTAATTCAATTTTTAAATCACGTCTCTATCGAATCGAGATTTGGCGCTGCATCGTGCGCTTGCATGACCTAAATGAGTAAGCACTGGAAGAGGGGTTTATTTATACAACAAACACCCGCTACTTTCGCTCCAAAATAGGGATTACACAAATTGTGAAACGCTTGCAGTTTTAAAAAAGTATTTGGCAAGTTTATTTAAGTGTTAGTTATTTTTCATAATATTTTACTCTAAAAACTCCTTCTTGACGCTTTGTGTATCGATCCTACTACTCAACGCGGAAGCCCTGGGTTCATTTCTCGAAGAGGAAAAAATATCTTTGCGTTTGTCTTAGGTGTGAATAATTTCGAGTTTGCCTAACTTAATTGCGTTTTCAAAAACATATTCAATAACTAGTAAAGTTAACTTTTTTATCTGTTATTAATCTGATACTATGTATATACAGTGGCAGTAGTACTGTTAAATAAAATTTTAGTGCATTAAATAATTACAATATATTAAGAATATTCTGTATGGTATAGTACAATCAACTCTTTTAATTTAACCTTGGACCTAATTTATTTTTATGTAATAGGGAGCAAACGAGCAGGAAAGTCACCTGATGGAAAGTGATCACCTCCGCCCATGGACAACTGCAACACCAGAGGTGTCACCGATGCGTTGCTTGCCTTCTAAATGGGAATACGCTCTCTTCTTGAAGCCTTCGATGTCATACTCCTTCGGAAATACCGCAGGAAGATCATTCCATATCTTGGATGTACGCTTGGATGTATATAATTAAGATACCATAATGATTGCGTGCTATGTATGAAAACATTTACAATTATCCTTAATTTTCACTTCTTTCTAAGCAGCCACTACACACTATTTAACATTTTAAACTTTCTTGTTGCATTTTAACTAATTCTATTTAAAAAACGGGTTTTTGCAACGAAACAAAATTACGGTAAATTGTTTCACCTATTTTTCTCGACGCTTCGGCGACAATTGCATGTCACCGTGGTCACGAGCGAAACGTCGAGAAAATTGGTAAAACAATTTACCGTCAAAGTCAAAGTCAAAATATTGATTGCAATCATGTGGTTACAAAGATGGTAAACATATCAAACCAGTACCAATATGATGGTAAACATATCAAACCAGTACCAGTACATGAACTCTGTTAGGGCATAGCAACGTTGTTTAAGTAATTAAAATTAAATCAAATTAGAATAACATAAAAATCAAATTAAATCAATATTCATACATAATTATAACATACAAACTAAAAACAAACTAAATTAAATGTCATTTTAACAAATTTCAAAATTAGAATTGAAATAAAATACGTCATTTGTCTCTATACATACACAAGCCGTCCGAAATAGCATTTTTCTTTTGAGAGAAAGTCATTTTCAAAAGCAAATAACATACGAAATTAACAAATCAGACAGAAATCCTAAATCTACAACTTATTCTCAAATATTCCGTCAAGGTATAGAAGGCTTTCTCAACCAATAACCGTAATTTTGTTTCGTTACAAAAACCCGTTTTTATTAGAATTACACAATATTGTTATCATAGCCATACATTAAATCAAATGTTTATTCTCTTCCTCCCAATTCATTAGAGCGCAATTAACAAGTGCAAGTTAAATTATTTTAATGACTCCACTTTGTCGTACAAAGTAAGAGCGGGAAAACGAAGCTTCGAATTTAAATGTAAACGAAAATGTGCCAATATCGGACCACAGATAACGCAGCACGTTTACCGTCGCGAAACTAAAAAAGACAAATCGTAAGCCTTTGACGCGTTTTCAATTAGGCCAAAGTCGATTATGGGTGGAAGAGGTAGGTACGAGTGAGTAAAGTGAGTGCGAGAGCGGGCCATTGGACCGGCGGTTTGAAATCTAATTTGGCCAGTGGGCAGTGGACTTTTGTCACAGCGCACCGAGCCAATTAGGCAAATACGCGAGCGGGGGGGAGAGGGGCGTCACGTGCATCCGTAAACACTTACGGACTGATGAGCCCCGCCGTAATCATATTTCAAGTGGCCGAGTAATCTCATTCGCTCGTCAACCTACTCGTTATCAACACGTTACCACACGCTTGTCAACATGATACGTCCTACGGGAAATAGGACTCGCGTTTATTAACCCACTTCAAGCTGAAGAAGGAATGAGCACTTTTTTTACAGTTCACATTTGGCTGTCATTTTTTGTCAGCTTTGCACAATGTGTATATTTCTTACTAAAAATACTACCTTAAAAACGCCGTTCTGATATTTTTGGTTAATACCTTCATTCCATTTGCTACTCGCTTCTTTTAAAATAAGTTCAGCCAAACATGTATGATACGGCAGCAGCCAGCAAAGCAATAAAAGAAGTTCAAATTAAATAAAAGGGTATTTTTAGAGTTCTAACCTCATTTTAGTCTTCGTGAATTGTCCAACAATATATGCTACTACCACATGGCTGAAAATCATGCCGATTACTATGAGTGGGTACGGGATTATACATATTTATCATTGCAGGCCTTATGAACGAATTTACAGGTGAATAATAACATTATAGCATTGCGACATCGACAAAACGATTTAAATTACAAAGAAGAAACTTTCCATTCAACCATGATGTCCGCTAAGCATGAACGCTGACGTCACCATACCCCAGCCCTTGAATTTGTCTTATTCGTTTCTATTCCTGCCCACTTAATATCTACATCAGTACGTTTCAAGTGGGCGCTCTAATTTGGCGGAGAAACCTCCTTGCCACGTTATTAGCAGAATACTCGGCTCGTTTGACCACGCGACGTCTCGTCCGAATTTGCTCGCTAGGGATCTAGCGACCGAATTAGGACGCACTCATATCAGCGCTTTAAGTTTCAACTGTTTCCTAGATTCAAAACATTTTGCAATACTTAAATTCAATACCTACACTATTTTTGTAACTTTGTCGGATATGATCAATGACAGTAACTGAGTAGTCCAAACTTAGGGCAAATCAATGATCATTGAACTAAGTAACTTTACACACGAAATTTAAAAAACTGTTCTCGATGACTTTGACTGATAAGAAGTATATTCAAAAAAGAAAAAAATACATGTATACAACTGAATTGATAACCTCCTCTCCTCCTGTATTGAAGTTAGTTGATAAATGCACATCAAAGTGACTCTATACTTTAAATATTTTACTAATTTCTGCCTGTCAGTCAGTAGCTGTTTTGACCGTGTTATCTCGTTTGCTGGTAAATCGACTCGTACTTGTTTGGGTAAACGAAACATCTCTAGCGGATGAGGAAGGAAGGACGCAATCTATTAATCCTGTAACTATTGTTTCAGTTTATTAAATTTTCAAGATTTACTGTAATTTGAAATGAAATAAGATTTGTTGATTTTAGTTAGTTATTATTTAACCTAAATCAAAATATTATTAAACTAAACTTAATGTAAATACAAAATACACGAAATAAACTGCCTTTTACCTAGGCCTCAACCAACATAGTAGGTAAAGGGTTCCAGTCAAGTTGATTCCCCAAACTGAGGGTACCGAGCAATTTCGTCAGTAAATAACCAGCCTAGAAGATGCGCTAGTATGTACAGTCAACAGCAGAAGTATAAATATGAATTAGTAAGCAGAAGTAGAAATCTTATTTAAGTACTAATAATATAAATGAGCCATTTCATTCATTATGATGATATATGCTGCTTGTGATCATTTTTTTACGTATTTTTCATTCATAAAAACAAATTGGAAAGTTGTTCAATTTTCATTTACTTTTGCTGTTGACTGTACCAGGTAACCGCTGACTGGCTGGAAAAGAAAGATCATTTTACGAAATTGCTTGCTTTGGTCATCTTAGGGAATAAACTTGTTAGTTATAAGGAATTGTAATTAGGCCCTAGTGCCCCGCTCTACCATGAGTTTATAACGCCTCCAGTGAATAGAAATAGAACTAAAATTCTATAATCAAAATTATAAATCTGAAAAGTTTGTTTGTTTGCTTGAACGTGCTAATCTGAGGAACTACTGGTCCAATTTGTAAAAATCTTTCAGTGTTAGATAGTCCATTTATTGAGGTAATAGGCTATAATATATCATCATGCTAAGACCAATAGGAGCAGAGCGGAGGAAATTAACTGTTTCACGCGGACGAACTCGCGGGCAGAAGCTAGTTGCATATAAATTGCTATAGTCAACTATAGTAGTTTACTTGGCGGAAACTCATGACGTACAGACAGCTCCCAAAAAATAAGAAGCATTAGAAAACGCAATTCACAGCAAACAGGTAACAGAATCCAACTTGTGAAAATGTTTACTTTTAATTTTGATACAAAGATAAGACAAACATCATGTTATGTTTCTTCGTAATGTTTTTTAAAAGATTTTTCGAAGGCAATAAAATATTTATGAAATCTATCTAGTACATATTTACAAATATTTGTGAATTTCGCTGTAAATATTTTTCAGAGCGCTTGATTTCACGATATTATATTTCGAGTGTTTATTAAAACCTGTGAAGTGCCACTTTGGCTGGCTAAATGCACAGATAAAATAGGTAATAAAATACAGCAGATGGTTGAGCGTAGCTTACATATGTAAAAATAAACTATATTTTCAGTTTACTATTTATTGTTCAAAACTATCGACTTGTATGTAGGAACCTAGGTTTGTTTTTCTTGTAAAAATCGGATGATTGGTTAATATTTCCAACTATAACACAACCTTCCCTTAACTTATTGATAAAACTGCACCCCGCGCATTTTTTCTGACCACGCGGAATACAACGGTCGGACCTTTGCCTACATAATATTTCATTTATGTTTGTGCCAAAAATGCAAAATAAAACGTGGCACAACTGTCTACCTTCATCATTGAAAGCAATCATTAAAATTGACAGCTAGCTTCAAGATCAAAAGAGTGCACCTTTTGCACCTGTTTTAGTGTCTATTCCGTGGTAGTTGTAAGGGTATCTATAGGCGAGTGCTAGACCCGACTTTAGAGCGTTTCCCACTCAAACAGAAAAAAACTATGTTTTGAAAACATTATTAGGATTAATAAACTACCTAATTAAAACCTAGTCTCCATACCAAATTTCAACGCCTTGAGCTTGGAAAAGGTAAATCATAGCTCGTTCATACATAGATAGTACTATAATTAACCTTCGGTTTTTAAGCTTCGGGATTTAGTCTTCCAGGTAATATGTTATTTCGTGATTTTAAACGAATGGCCAAACAACCATTCGATCTTTTAATTTTCGGTCTTTCGTCCATAGGTCCTGTGAAATTCGGTTAAAAAAACTTCAGTGTTATATCCATTTGTCATTTTAAGCTTTTGGTATTTTAAATATAAGTCAAACAACCATTAGAATTAAGAATTTAGGGAATTAGAACGTAAGTCATTTTACGTTAGTTTTTTTTAATTTTGGACATTGAAATACGTACCCGTTTTCATGCTTGGACAATTTTGTGATAAAACTACCTAAAAGTCCTCGACAAGAACAAACAAAGGTATGAGGATGACATTGGCTACTCTGGCTTCATTTTTTTGGTGTAGTTTGCTTACATTTTAAACTTTGACTGTCGAAACTTCTCGTAATGACGTGTTAATGTTGTTTAAGCCACCAAAAGCTCCCCGTGTGTCGTAAGGTGACCTGAACATGCCGTAATGAATGAGTTCCTTATCAGCTCGTTCCGCCCTCATTCATTCGCTTAACGTGCAAAAAAGTTAGTTGAAAACATTGACAAAAACACAGCCACTAAGAACGTTGTTGAAGGATCAAAATAACAAACTTTGTATTAATACTTAAGTCTAATCAAATGATGCAACCAACCCAAAGTCTGTAGCTGCCAGTTGTAAAACTAAAAAGAACTCTGGCTGCACGTACATGTCATATCTTTATCTTTTGTTAGCTCGTAAATACTAGCTTACTAGTCCACATGACGTCCCAGGGGCAAGATAGGACACGGTATAAATGTGCTTGAGCTTAATTTTCCTGTTGAAGGCACTAAAATAGCCACATTACTTTCTTTAAACAGTTATGGGGAAAATAAAAACTATTAAAAGTAGTTTGCTTCATGTCTAAACCGCATATTATTTTTGCGCATATTTATTTTAAATAATCACGAATTAACAACTTAAGTAAAACAAAAATTTCAATTATAGATGAAGTTAAGACATTCATAACTGCGAGGCAAAGGTCAAATCGCATCACCTTTCGCTTTGATTATTCGTATTTATCTTTTTCTAATTTTCTAGCTAGCTTTGGTATATTCGTTATTGGTTTCAGTATTATCTATGTATAACTTGATTAATACTATAATATGTATCTATTTACATTAAATTAGAGAGCGTAGTAAAGTAAGCGACGTTACTAAACGGGTTGCGAAATTGAAATGGGAGTGGGCTGGCCATGTGCAAGGCGGTGGTGGAATGGAGGCCGTAGGGCTAGAAGCGTCCACGAGGAAGACCGCAGATGCGTTGGTGTGACGACATCAAAAGACTGGCGGGAACACAGTGGTTGGAAACTGCTCAAGACCGTGAAAGATGACATAAACTGAAGGAGGCCTACACATTAGCGGTTGAAAATGGCTAAAGAAGAAGAAGAAATAGTTTCATATGACTATAGTATAGTATTAGGTTAATTTATTAGGTATACGTATTTATGAGAGCGTTGTGGCCTAGTGGTGAAAAGTGGGCTTCTGAGTGTTTCGTTCACCATGACGACACAGTCACTTTCCTCTGACTACCCCGTTTGGGATAAAGTCGGAATGGTGTGTATGTATGTACATATTTATGAATGTACTTGCCATTCTTTTATTTTATTTCGTTTACCTGTAGGTTGCCTGGTAGAGATCGCTATTAGCGATAAGGCTGCCTAAATTGTGCTTTGTTTTAATGTAATACTTAGCATTAAGTTTCTTTTGTAAAATGCACAGTAAAAAATATTATCTGTCTAGATATATAGATTTTTTTTTGTAGATACAAAATAATGATTGTATGTACATTTGAGAATTTAACGCTGTGTTAAAATCGATATGAACATAAAATTTTCTTCTTAATATTTACTTTTTGTAAGTGGCAAGGCATGCTAGAAGTTTGCATACGCCTTGTCGCCACACAGTGTTTTGTTTATTTTTGTTATAACTTCTTAAACCCTCTTAATGTGGTATTGGTAGGTTGTTAATATTTTCTAAATATAATAGCACCTGAGAGATTTAATATATATTGAATCAGGATTATCACATAATAAGATACGGTAACTTTTTGCCTAGCTCAAACTAAATTGTTTTCAGGTTTTGACAAGGTGACGTGGACATACAAAATATGTATTATTTAGCAAACAACAAATATTGGTAGACATGTATGCCTACCTAATCAAACATCGATATCAATGGTAAACAAAAAAATATAAAGAAAATCACATTACTATTTTGGTCAGAATTAGAATTTGTTTCTTCGCAGAAAACACAGTACGATTTCAGTTCTTGATAACATGATATTATGAAGTTTATACATGTTTTACCGGTCTAGCGATATGCAAACATTTCAGTCGTCATGCATTATTATTCCAACTATTATTATTAATAAATAACAAAGAACGAAATTAAAATTAACAATAAATAATACAAATTCAAATTCCAAATGTCCAGTCTTGCATAGAATAATAATGTCAACAAAACAATGTCTATTATGTATGTATGTCAAAACAAAATAAGTTCCAAAATAAGAACGTTCCCGATATCTAGGAACTTACTTCTATCAATGGGCTTCAGGATACAATCCATAAACGGCGTGCTGTCGAATAAAACAAACGTTAAAAAACCGTATAATAGGAACTTAAAAAGAATAATTTATTTGCCTTCAATTCTATCCAAATTAGTCGCAAAGTGTACCAATTTACTAAGTGATAGATCTTACACCGCCTCCCGCATAGAAATTCCCCGAACTGCCTCCTTTATCAAGTGGAACTGTACCAGCCATTGTAACAGTTGCAGCCTAGATCCTTTTAGCCTTATGTTCAATGGAACTGGACGTTGTTGTCGTGGCGACGATCCCTATCAATCAGGAGGCCAATTTAAACTGTCGTGAGCACTGCCTCTGAACTGTCGAACGTTATCTGCCTCTATAGTTAATGGAACAAACACCTTTCGAGCCCAATCTGGTTGTGGACGGACGTGTGTAGTTTATTTATTCAAGAATGGCTTGTATTTTAACTAGATGCTATTCCAAAAAGAGTTTTATGGATACAATAGATAATAAATAAATATTTAGAACACGTTACACCTAGATCATTCGTCAAACTAAGCAAAGCTAACTAAAAAAACAAACTATACATTATAAAATATTAACTAACAGGTATACATAATAGGGAACATACATAAAAAGATAATAAAAACCAGAAAGGTAAAGATTAGCCAGTGGATAACTGGCTGGTCGCACTGCTTAAAAAAGGGCTCTTGAAATCAACCTCGATTGGATAGTGCGAGTTTGTAATAAAAATTTAAAAAATCATAAAATCGAATGATGTATAGTACACTTAAGTTAAAAAAATAGTTTTATTAGCAGTGAAATGAAATAAAATCCATCATATTAAGTAATTCAACCAAATAGCAAGGAATAAGCACGATTATTGATACTTTGAAACTTAATTTGTATCTAACCAGACCGAACTTTGCCGTAAGAAGTTAAAGCATTGATTTAAAAAAAACATTACGACAGCACCCACATATAAATATAAATAATAAATAAATAAATATGCGCCAGACAACACACCTCTTGTAATGGTCTCGAAGTAGGGATTAATATCCCTGTGTTACGAGTTACCACACAAGGAAATAAGCCAGGGGCGTCTCCCAGCACACCCAGACCCGAGTCAATTCAGAAAAGATCGTTTCCTAAATTGGCCCGACCGGGAATCGAACCCGGGACACTACGGAAATCGAGGCGAGAAACCGTACTACAGCGCACTACGCCTATCGTGTCGTCAAAAGGTCGTGTGTTCACATATAGTGAAGATTGCCCATTGATTGCCTAAGACAGTGTCTCTAGTGATGCCTTTTACGCAAATATGTGACTGATGGCGCACTCAGATCCGAAACAAGCCGCCTGAATGCGGTATCGCGTAAACGTCAGTCCTAATGCGTTACATATGTCGATATGAGCGATGCTCCAAAGCCTGCAACAATCTATTTGGGCTAAACAACCTGAGACACGGAAAAATATCCGTGAATGATTGATGTTCAGCCCGCGAATAGAACAAATCCATCGCGCTTCCATCAATCTTGGCTGCGGCCCTGCAAGCGACGTGTACGTCTCTAATGAAAGGAGAGCTTACCGAGCACATATAAACAATCGGAAAATGTTGTTTCTAATATCCCCCAAGATGGATGGCTCGTGAATGTCTTTCTTAATTCGACTCTTTTAAAGCGGATAAGACTGCTAACGAGAAAAACAGAAAAAGGGGATTTGCGAAAGCTTTGGTTTCGCAATGGGACGTTACACGAACATATTAAAAAAGATATTTATGCCTACTTAATGGTTTTTAGGAGAAAAGATGAAATCTGGGTAATTTCAATGTCATTTAACTGCCACTCTGTGGATAACGCAGAAACAATAAAATAAAACGAAGCTTAAAAGGGAATAAGAATAATTAAGTGTTTTTGAGCAGCATTTTCATATTCATCAGCGGTCTGTGAAAACTGCAATTCATTTTAATTTCAAATAACAAATACCTACCGCCTTTGAGTTACCTCTCTGTTTGCATTTCTCTCGTACACTCGCAGAACGTTTTCAAAAAGCCGTAGTTGCAATTTAACTTTGTTGTTAACAGCTACCGATTTGTTCCCTCTGCATCGAATTCAGCTAGCAGCCAATTGCTGGAAAAAAACTGCAATTGTGGACAAACACGTAACATTTGATGAAGTGTTTGCTGATCGAAATGACAATTAGTGCGATAATACTTATCGATGAAAGCTTGGAAATGGAGCGCAATAGCAGAATATTTCATTTCTGTACAAACAACAACAAAACAAATACAGCCTTATACGTCCCACTGCTGGGCACAGGCCTCACCTCAACTATGAGGTGGTACGAGCCATACTCCAACACGCGGGCTCAGTGCGGATTGTTGGAGAGGTGAATATAAGGCCAGTGATAAACCTTACCGTCAGATGGTATTAAGCCAGCTTTTTCGGCCTCTGAACCCATCCAGAACCCGACCTGACTGGCGTTGCTTAACATCGGATCGTTGCCGATCCGCTGCCGTCACCTAGCCACGGGCACCTCATTTCTGTACAACTAAATATTTTTTAACAATAGGGTTCCTTCTAAAATTAGTTTTCACTTCCAAATTGTTACTATATTTAAGTGTAATGCATTATTTGATACCGACCATAAAAGTCTGTTTTGAGCGCGTTTCGTATAAACTAAAGTTGTGAAATCCCTACCTAAGAATATAACGGACTTGAGTAACGTTTTGTGTAGCGGTTATGCATTCAGATGCAGTTCATTTTATTTGATTCTTAGGAATTACATCGCACTTAGTTGTAAAGACCATAGGGAAATAGCTTAATAATAAAAGAAGAATTTGAAATAATTCAAATGAAACACAATTAAAAACATACTTGCACCGATTTTGTAACATAAAATGTCAAAAACAACAGTCCTAAATTAACATCGCCGATATAATCACAAAAAAAGTCTATGATATCTAAAATAATAATATAATAAATCATTACAAATCGACCACGATTCCATTGTTTTGAGAAAATTTCAAAACAATTAAGTGATAGACTATATAAGATATACTATAGTATTGTAAACCCCTCCTAAACGAAAATTTTGAAAACTAAAATATTATCATTAATTAATAACAGCTTCAAAAAATAAATAAAGGGCTTCCTTTATTTTTTTAAATCTTTTTCGTACAGGATTTTTCTAATCGTACTTTTAGGCAAACTGTAAGTAAGCACATAAACAGAATTACAGTAAGCAAATATACCCTATGGACGGTGAAAATAATAACATTGTTTCTTTTCGACGAATTCGGTACCGCACTTAAATGTACAATGTAGCCACGGCAAATTGAATGAAACAATAAAATCCGTCAATCTATCACGTTTCCGCTATAAGCTTACAAAATACGGCGTAACTGAATTGACCGGGCTACGTAGTAGCGATGTCGAACGACTGCCAAATGAATAAATAACTAACCTCCTTACCCAAAAACCTCAGGCTTCTAACATTGATTTAGCTTATGTACCTACTGTTTTGTTCGCGGATAGGCCTTATTAGCCATAATAAGAAATGCTCAAGCGGTACTGTATAAATCGTCTGTGACAGACGCAAAGGCCGACTGGTTTCTTCTGTAAACGCGTTAAACGACGGCAATCTGCAAAGTGGTCAGACGATTCGATAAATAATCATGATCATTAAATTAAAGATTAAACACACTTATAGCTATGAAAGGTCTCAGGAATCTGGTGACCGCTCTGGAAAGCTATTGTCAGGTGTAAGCGTCTACAAATGATGATGAAGACGATAACTACTGCTTTGTCAACATTTCCGAGTAAGCGACAGAACAGAACATTAGAGAAGTAATTAAGTACTGAGCTAATATTTATGAATAAGGCGGCAAGTAGCTGACCCTTGACTGTACGAACGAGAACTTATTGGTGACGAATCAATGCTCGCAACTACAAACTTCGCAGACATTGTTTGCGAATCAGTTTATTCCATCCCATTGTGTGCATTGATCGGCTGGCGTAGAGTGAACAGTTTGTGGACTTAAATCGCCCTAACAACTTCTGCCAATAAAACCAATAAACTGCTAACCTACATAAATAATTTCGGCTGTTTACCCACTTTACACTAAGTACAATACAATGTTGCCATAATACAAAGATCCACACAAATCTTTTGTCGACAAACTCTTTGAAAACAAAACAGGAAAAAGTGTTTCCCGTTACATTGTTACAAGCCTCGAAGTCAGTTTGCGATTTTATACAGAAATCTTTTTCCGCTTTAGAACAAAAAGTTTTAGTGGGGAAACAGCTTTTGTCAGGATTTCACTAAGACAGATGTAATAAATGAAGTGAATTAATTTCCTTATTTTCAACCGACTTCAAAAAAGGAGGAGGTTCTCAATTCGACTGCATGTTTTTTTTTTTTTATGTTTGTTACCTCATAACTTTCGACTGGGTGAACCGATTTTGATCGTTCGTTTTTATTTGAAAGCTTGTGCTTCCCGAATGGTCCCATTTTAATTTGGTCTAGTTCTGACATTGGATCCATGAGAAAACCATAAAGACTTAAATCTAGATAGACAAAATGCGCGACAAATGGACGACAAATGGACGAATAACTTAATATTACGTTAACCGATTTTGATAACTCTTCATTTATTTGAAAGCTGATGGTGCCCGTGTAGTTCCATTTTAATTTGGTCCAGTTCTGACAGTGGCATCCATGGGAAATCCATAAAGTCTTAAATCTAGATAGACAAAATGCGCGACAAATGGACGGGTAACTCAATATTACGCCAACCGATTTTGATAATTCTTTTTTATGTGAAAGCTGATGCTGCCCGTGTGGTCCCATTTTAATTTGGTCAAGTTTTGACAGTGGCATCCATGGGAAATCCATATAAGTCTTAAATCTAGATAAACCATATGCGCGACAAACGGACGAATAACTCATTATCACGCCAACCGATTTGAATGCTTCTTTTTTTATTGGAAAGGATATACTTCAAGGGTAGTTTGATGAGTGTTAGGTTCTGATTATGGGATCCATGACAAAGTAACGGAACTCTTGAATTCTTAGGAGCAATTGAACGATACTTTTTCGATGTATAAAATAAATAAGAACTATTCACTGAAAATCAAGAAATAAACAAAAATTTTAATTAAAAAAAAAACAAACTTCAAAAAAAACTATTCCAAAACAAAGCACTAAAAAGTAAAGAAATAATTGCGTGTTCTTCTAAAACTTATACGAAAATATAATGTAGGTACAGTTATTGTTATTGTTGGAGTCGGTCTCAGCCAATGTAGGTTTGTAACTACCTACATACATACTCGTACGTAAACGTGATATGTAAGAAATAGGTATATTGCTAGGTATATTTTTGTGTTTCCTTGGCTGAGACCGACTCCAACAATAACAATAACTGTACCTACATCATATTATCGTATAAGTTTTAGAAGAATACGCAATTATTTCTTTACTTTTTAGTGCTTTGTTTTGGTATCTTTTTTTTTGAAGTTGTTTATTTTTTTTTGTAAATTTTTTTTTAATGTTTATTTAACCAATCGTTCACTAACGTTGGCTTGCTACGTAAACATACACTTACAAATTCGTTCGGTCTATTAGGATTTCGGAAGACTCCCATTTGAATCCCATTTGATATCTTGGTGCAAAATTTAAATTTTTCTAGCTTTCTATCAGTCGTTTAGTAAATGTAGTCAAGAAACTAGTTGAGTTTTTATTTCATGTAGGAAAAAGGGTTACTTTCACACTAATTAATTTGCTTCTAAATGTTAATGCGTCCATACGATTTCCTGCCGGCATTTATAAAAAAATATAAACTTCATCATGCAACGTCATATGAATTTCTCATCTTATGGACCACAACTTCATTGTGTGAATAAACATAGAGCTGTGTAATCACACGTGTTATCCCCAAGGGTTCTCATGCAATTTATTATGGGTTCATAAACCAATAGTTGATTTAGCGTGCAGCAATTCGACCCAATGACATGAACGAATAGTATTGTGTAATCGATTAAAAATTCGAACTCTCGAGCGTTATGTTGTAGACACGAAATCACATCAAACTTTACACGGGGGCACCTAGTGCTGCTGATATAAGACTTATTTTGCAGTAGGTTTTGTCGTCCTCCGTACTAAAGTACACAAATTATAATGACCCAGTTTATTTAACCCTGGTTTAAATTTTAGGTAGTTTACGATGAGTGTGTTTAAACTCATCCAGTTTTTTGTTCTTGTTACAGAATCTCTGTTTCCTCGCTTCGTGGAGCCGGTCCCCAACGTGACAGTGACAGTTGGTCGAGACGCGCTCCTGGCCTGTGTCGTCGAGGATTTGCGCGGGTACAAGGTACGTGAGTACATCCATCGGACATCGGGATAACTACATCACGTGCGTTGCAAAGCAGCTTGGGTATGTATGCTGAACTGCCAAGGAAGCCAGATTTGAATTTTAAAAGACTTTTAATCGATCTATTTTTGTAAGGATAAAGAAATAGGCTTATCAAATGACTTTGTTAATGCAGCAACCAAATTAGTTTTTGAATTCAATTAACAAATAACTTTAAGACCACGGAAAAGTTGACACTGCTTCCAGCTTGTTTAAAAAAGTCCATATCCAGGCCATCATTCCATGTTTGGGGTGAAATAGAGGCATTGAATTCAGTGAGTTACCTCTTTCTCGAAATTGGCCTACCTATTGCATAACTTGTTCGAAATAGACCTACTCATCTACAATTTCAAGACATGTTCATTCAGTTACTAAAGTGGGCGTAACGTAGGCGTTTGAATCTCTGTTCCCACGCTTTGTAGAGCCGGTCCCCAACGTGACAGTGACAGTTGGTCGGGACGCGCTCCTAGCTTGCGTCGCGTCGTCGAGGATTTGCGCGGGTACTAGGTACGTGAGTACATCCATCGTACATCGGGATAACTACGTCACGTGCGATGCGAATCAGCTCGAACATGTTGGACTGCGAACAGGCGGCCAGATTTGAATTCCCTAAAGACTTTTAAGCAACCGAGATTTGAAAGATGAAGATATTTATTTTGCTAAAATTGCGTTAATGCAGCAATATTTTTTTTAAAAATTGAATTAACCTTAGTTGCTTTCGACCATCTTTTCGGGCTTTTCCTTCACGATCTTTTACTATAGCAAATTTTCTTGATTAATTTTATTGATAAACTACAACAAAAGCGAGGTAAAATATATACAGCGGTTTCAGTTTAGTTAAAAAATTTATGAACTTGATCAAGCGTTCGTTAAGCAACCCTGACGTCGTTCAGGGTGGACTACAGGAGTTAGGCATCTAACTCTTTTCTAAAATTGGACATGCCTACTCGCCTCATTTGGTCTAAGTAGACCTACTCATCAACAACTTCAAGCATCTAATTCATGTTAGGCACTGCTAGAAACTAAAATGGGCGTACCGTGTGCCTACGTGCCTCGGACAGAATATATTGACCCCAGATGAATTCTACATCCAATCCAAGGCCTTTTTTATTCGCTTAGATCCTTTGGCCCTACGGAGAGACGTTGCATCTGCAGTTGCTCTGTATTTTCAACCGTCTTTACAATGGGGAGATCTCAGAAGAATTGCATGATCTCATATACCTGCCGCTGAATTTCATCACCGCACGACACGTGTTGTGATAAAAAAAAACACAGTCGAAATTCCATGCTCATCACTTGGGTGGCTGGCGCTCAACAACCGTACGTTTTTCGCGTCAATTTCTTCCGCGTGCATCCAAGATACGGAATGATCTTCCTGCGTCGGTATTTCCAAAGGAATTTGACATCGGAGCCTTCTAGAAGATAGCGTATTCCCATTTAAAAGGCAAGCAACGCATCGGTGACACCTCTGATGTTGCAGTTGTCGATGGGCGGAGGTGATCACTTTCCATCAGGTGACCTTCCTGCTCGTTTGCTCCCTATTACAAAGAAAACATTCAAAGTACTCTTCCTTAAAGGCTTTATTAAACTTTTCCACAAACATTATTTTCAGTTCCATTAGAAAAAATTGCCTGCGGCTACTAGGAGCGACGCGTCAAGTATCCTGCAGAACTACCACAATCGAACTAATTCTGTAATGTTCGCGACAGTAGCAAACTTCCAAGGCCAATAAATTTCTGATTCAGATCAGGAAACAAGACAAGAACATGACATAGTACCTACATAATATTCTCGTTAGAGTGTCATAATAATATTGAGAGGCCTTTACCAAAACTACGCGCGGCCAAAGCGCGCGTGTGTGCATCGTGATTTATTGCGAATGGGGTATTCTCATTGCGTTATTAGGTCCTATTAATTAGGACTCGGAGGAAAGCACAGGAGGCGCTCATGGAGAGGTGGGTGGAGGACCTGGCCGACCCGCTCCATGGCCGGGACTGGTGTCCCGGCCATAGACGCAATACGGCCGGTCCTCAACCAGTGGGTACGCCAGGAGAAGTGGCCTCTGATGTACCGGCTGACGCAGATACTTTCTAGGCATGGGTGCTTCGGGAAGTATCTGCACAAGATCGCCCGGCAGTGCCACGAGTGCGGCGCTGCTGAAGATACGGCCCTGCACACACTGCAAGTGTGCACAGCATTTTTTTTTTATATTGCCCGTCAAGATGACCTCACTCCACCTGATGGAAAGCGGTTGTGAGGTCCAGATATGAAGTTGACAGCCCAGTCTTTCAAAAGAATCACTGGGCTGACCAAACTCACCTCGAAGGCCTGCAGAAATGCCTTTTCACGCCCCGCTTGAAGAATCCGGGACTATACGAGGAAGGAAACACATGTGCTGGAAGAGCGTTCCACGTCTGGATGGTACGACAAAGAAACGAGTCACCGAACATTATAGTTAGGGCCAACAAATGTTGAATTGTGTGTTGATGGCGCCGTAGTCTAGCACGCGTGGTACGGGAGTGGAAAGGTGAGGGTGGAATAAGCTGGAATAACTCGTAAGAGCATTCCCCATTGTAGAAGCGATAGGGAACACTTAGCCTGGCAATGTCTTTACACAATTGGATAGGCTCAAGGGTCAAAGTTACCTCTGGGTTTCCAATAATACGGATAGCACGCCGCTGCAACCTGTCATGAGCTTCGAGTAGGTACTTGGCGGAACCGTCCCAGAGATGAGAGCAGTATTCCACACACGAGCGAACTTGTGTCTTATATAAAAGACAGAGCTGCCCAGGCGTGAAGAATAGTCTCACTCTGTTCAGGATTCTGAGTTTACGGGATGCAGTTCTAATGACGCTCTCAATGTAGTCCCGCTGCTTTAGGTTGCTACGAACATCCATGCCAAGGATGTTTAGGCTATCCTTAATCGGTAGCGGGGTGCTCTGAAGAGTGGGATGGGAAAGGAACGGCGATGCCTTTGCTGTAAATGCACACACCTGCGTTTTCTTGGCATTGAACTCGACAAAATTGCATGCATACCATTCTGAAATGCGGTCCAACACTCCGTCAAACTCAACAACAAGACTTCGCCTCTTCTCCTCGATGTCAGTCTGCTTTGCCCCAGGGCGCTCGAAATAACGCGCGTGGACCGTGCTATCATCCGCATAGCAATGAATATTACCAAGAGATAACATGTCATTGATATGCAGAAGAAACAACGTCGGCGACAAAACGGAGCCCTGCGGCACTCCAGCATTAATCTGGAGAAAGCGTGATTTTCGATCATCGCAAAGGACACGAATTCTACGTCCCTCCAGAAATCCGGCGACCCAGTCGCATAGGCGAGGTGGCAGACCATATGCCGGAAGCTTGGAAAGAAGCGAACGATGCCATACACGATCGAAAGCTTTGGCAATGTCAAGGCTGACAGCCAAAGTTTCACGATGCTTGTCCATAGCCTCCCCCCAGATGTGTGTTACGTACGCTAGAAGATCACCCGTAGGCCGTTTTGGTCGGAAGCCGTACTGACGGTCGTGAATAAGAGAGTGATCCTTTAAGTAGCGGATTAGCTGCGTGTTTATGATCCGCTCAAACACTTTAGCTAAAACTGAGGTTACGGCTATTGGACGGTAATTGGCAGGGTCAGACCGATCTTCTTTTTTTGGGAACTGGTTGAACGTTCGCCTCCTTCCAAGACAGCGGCACGAGACCCGAATTTTAGGAGAGCATGGGCCTAGCAGCGCCGTACCCTCGTGGTCGCCACTGGAGGTGACCTCTCACTCCCGGGCGTAGTTCAGGCCATGTTGGGGAGTAAGGAGGCCTGGATAGCGATGGCCTCCCTCTGCTAGGAGGTGATGACGCAGAAGGAGACCGCGGAGAGGGCCCGAGAAGATGATCCTCTGGCGGCCCCTCTCCGACGCAGACGGCTGGGAGCAAGAAGACGGCGGTTCGCCCGTCCTCCTCCTGCTCCCTAAAAGTAGCACCGGGGTGTAAGCCGGGGAGCTCACACCCTATTTCAAGGTGCTTCCGTAGGGGGGGTCACAGTATACCGGGATGCCCCCGTAGCGTGAGGAGACCCTGCACATAGGCTGGGCCGAACGCTGGGGCGACGTGGTAATCCTTTAGGCTTCATGTCACCCTATTCCATAGTGGCGAGGTGTACCCGGGTGTTTTTAGTGGGTATGCCGCCGGCTTCACCGGCGGAGAGTCCTACAATCCCTCACTACCCGACCCAGGCAGTGGGATAGTGCGTAATGCATTTCTCACTCGGATAACAAAAAAAAAGGTCTAGTTAACTAATTGGATTGTAAATAAAACTTGAAATATAAAGTTTTATTTCACTTTTTTGAAAAAGATCATGGATGTAGATACTGATATTATTTTTTGGCAGTAATCATGCTTTATTCAAAACATAAATCTGTCGTAAATTCGGGCTATTATTCGGGAAAATCGAAAACTTATAAGTAACTTTTTTACAGTTATTGTGATGAATTATTCATTATATTGTGTCAACAAAACTATATGTCTGAAGTTTTGGTCTTTTCTTTTTGAAACTATAGCAAGCTTTAATCAGAAATATAGCTACTTGAGGTTGACACGATACGGCTTTTTCGTAAATCGAGGTGGCGAGATAGATCATTTTACAAAAGAAAAAGATTTTATTTACAAATGTTCCGTTATGTGTCAATACCAAAGGTTCGACTATGTTTTGCATGTATTGAATAGTAAATTTTTTTGGAAGTTCCTTAATTATGCGGATGTTGGATCATGCGCTCAAAATGGTTGCCGGCTCATAATATTCCTGTATTTGGTCCTTTGTTTATTTTTCAATCATTTAGGAATTTAAAACAACGCGGAGTTGCCAAAGTACTCAACTGATCATTTAAAAACAGTTCCTTTCGCCAATAAAACTAGGGCAAGTTGACTTGCTTGCAAAATTTTGTGCGCAGTGTTATACCCCGCGTGTCGTTGATTCAACATACTACGAACGAATAGCAGTCCAAGGTTGAAGAAACCCCATGACAAGTCATTTTAGTGCTAACTGAGAAAACTTTCACTGGAATCTTTCTGCATTTGAATACATTGGAATGAAACTTTTAAATTATTTAAGTTGAAATTACGGATAATTCGATTTATTGAAATGCATTATTTCTTCACCTATTTTTTGTGTGAATGTATTTGACATTGTATCATATGCGTTTTCTTAAAAAAAATATTTAAAAGTTAAGCAGCCCTTAAAAACATGATTCTATTAATGACAGAGTTTAAGGGGCTCCCAACTTTGAGTCAGAGCAAGCGCTGGAAGTGGAAGTTTTTAAGTCAAACAGTTCTCCATGGAGCAATACCTAGCTAAAGCAAGTGAATGCATGCAGTAACTTTTGCTGTTTTTGTGTTATTTTTCGTTATTAGTTTTCTTGGATCTACTAACGAACTATTTCTGGCGCGTCATTCTGGTGACAAACGAGCACGATGTAATTCTATAAACGGATACGTGGCACCGCGAACTTCACACAACTTCATTCTGCAGCGTGCGGGGCAAGTTTTAACAAGCCAACTTAATATCACTTTGGCCAGAATGCGCGATTCGCCAGATATTAATCATGCAGGACGGCTAGTTAGCGGAATTGGAGTGCCGTGTAGTGCGAAGATTTATATGGAGAGAGTTAAAATTTCGCTCTAGAAATATCTTGGCTGTTATTTTTTTTAACTAACATGTAAAGTTTTCAGTGTTACTCACACAAACACAAATCCAAATATAAAGGGAATCCAAATTGAATATTTTTCACAGCTCTGTGAAAGTTATTATACGCTTACACCGATGACAGAAGCTATCGTTAGCGTTGACGTTTTCGTGTGGGATTTCCGTACAGCGCCTCTAGTGAACAGAAATGGAACTAAAAATGATCTAGAAATTGCTATTAGTCACGATGACTAATAGCAACGCTAGCAAATAGTTTACGTAACGGAAACTCACGGTAGACGTACTGATTTTTGATCTGAAGATTACATGGATTGTTATGTACGAGTAGGTAGATAGTTACCACGTTATTTATAATAAATGAAATAATTTAACAGGTATTTTGAAGTGAAACGATTTCGTAATGACAATGAAATAGCACGATTTAATGAATAGCCAATGCATTGTGTGCAAATAGCGTTAGGCAATATCCATATTTAAGAGAACACAGCACGGGCGAAAGAATTGAAAAATAGGTATTTGTAAAATCTATTGCTGTCTGTTGCTTACCTGGAGCCCCCGTAAAGTGCGATAGAGACAACTGCAACTGACGAAAATTACATATTAAAAGTACACAAAATCGACGTTTCGTAGTCTCCTGATCCCCTTTTAAAAGACTTTACCATTGAAATACATTTATTAGTTGAAATTAATAAAAGGCTTAAGCCGGGTTCCTATGTTTTCCTTTTTTTATATAATCTAGTCAAATAAATTTTCTGGATGTTTAAACACAGCGGAAAGTCTGAACAATTTTTAGATTTTCGAAGGCTCTTATTATCTCATTTCATCACCAGCTTTCCGCCCGCGACTTCGCCCGCGTGAACTTCATTTTTATGACACGAAAACTAATTATTTCAAAACAAATATATGCCTCTATAGTCATCCGGGATGACGTTGCTTTTTAACGTTTAAATAATTTTAAAATGGGTTAGGTAGTTTCGGAGGTTACCTGCCTTAAACATATAATTCACAAACGCTTACCTCTCCATAAAATTAGTATAGATTTATGAAAAAAAACATAGGGGCATGCTGATAGAGGTGATAGATTTTCGGGAAATAAATCATCCTCCATCAGCATTATCCAGGGAGGAATCATGGGACTACGTTTGAATGAAAAAACGGCACTTCTGTATCCTCTTCTTATTAATAGGGATCTAAACTAAGCACATATTTAAAAAATACAAGCTTTGAAGACCAAACATAGTTTCAGGAGTATCTGGGTTAAGATGCAGAACAAAAAACACACAGGTAAACAAAAAGCAATTATAATATGTAAAACAATAACCTATACTTTTTAACAAGCCATTACTTGAGCACAAACTTGTAACTAGAGACTCAGACTCAGAGAACTCTGATTCTGTGAAACACTCTCAACTAGCTTGTTAGCAGGTAAAGTCGCTTGTAGAGTTACTGCAAGAAATGCTTCATAGATTGAAGCATTGGCTTTTACCATCTTTTCCTTTTTGAGATTGCAAAGAAGACTTAGCCTTGACGCAGAGTTCAACCATTAAAGGACTGCATTTAAAGGCCCCGAATATTTAAACCATGTTTTTTTAAGTTGATAGACAGACTGTAGAGACGCTCGGTATTATATTCTCGGGAGCCTTTTCACACTAGCGATTTTTTTAAGAAATCACGTCGAGGGGGTCCAAATTGGCACACCTAAAGTTCTTAACCCGAAATTGTTCTGCCGACCGATTTGTAATCCGAATGATCACTCTTTCTAAAAAAATTCTTCCTAAAGTTGTCATTCATACAACTTGTAGTCGTACTACAAAACTTGTTCTTTTCCCTTCCTATACTTATTCTTCAGTTTAGTTATTGGTATTATAGTGCCTCTATAGTATCTCTAATGTTGATCTAACCACTTAACTACTGTGTTAAAAACATTTATTAAAAAATAAAAATTGTAACGACTGCACTAACGCTACACTAAATAAGACACTAAACATATTGTTGATTCATAAGACTTTTTTTAATTTATTGTTCAACACGTAATTAGCAGACACAATTAAACTCACGAAGTAAACGAATGAAACATATCTTAATTTGATCTCACTCTGTCTAAAAAGATGATAATTGGCTATTTGACAGTTGTAACGATAAATTATGGAATATGTTATATATGATAGCTTATAGGTTCACATTACCTTAACAACGTTTTTAATTTTAAAACAAATTGTAAATATTTTAAATTTTGAAAAATAAACAATAGTTTTTTTGTCTGTACATAAAAAGAACCGAAACGCGGCCGGCCATTGTGTAACGTCACATTTCAATAAACAAACCAAAAGGCATGTGTTGTATCGTTTGCTGTTTGCTGAGAAAATTAAAATAAACTATTTAAAATTGTGCTTGTGAGAGGTTTCACGAAATGGAATCAGGCTATACAAAAGCTGATAGTGCAAATCTGCCTACTTTAGGCATTTCATTTATGATCGCAATTTTTTTTGCGTGTAATCCTGATTTCATCTCTGCAGAGTTTCGGAATGCAAAAACTTCCGTGTAAGTTTCGAAATAAACAGTAATAATGTATAACTTATTACTCAAAATGCAAGATTTAAAACAGCGTCGTAGACAGTTTAGTTTGTTTATTAAAATGTGACGTCACAGCTAGCAAATGTCACGTGACTGGCTGTTTTCGCGCGAATTTTAAATAATGAATTAAAATTTATTTTTACTAGAAAATAAAAGGCTTTTTCAAGAAAAAGATAGTTGTAAGATGTATAAAATAAACTTGCGAAAATTTTACAACAACCTTCCGAAAACTGTCAAGTAGCCAATTATGATTCGTTTACCTAGCTCAATGTTTACAGGTGGCATGGGTCCGAGTGGACACTCAGACAATACTGAGCATTCACCACAACATCATCACGCAGAACCCTCGCATCAGCCTCTCGTTCAACGACCATCGATCCTGGTACCTCCACATCAAGAACGTGCAGGAGGTGGACCGAGGCTGGTACATGTGCCAGGTCAACACAGACCCTATGCGCTCAAGGAAGGGCTATCTACAGGTGGTAGGTGAGTCAAAACATGAAGATAAGATAAGATGAGATAAACTTAATTGCACAAACAAAATATATCAGATTCAGTTAATCAAATTAAGTGTACAATTTAGGCTAGTAGCGATTACTACTAGGCAATCTTCAGGTAGAGACTCAGGAGAAAACTAAGTGGTGGTCCAAGACGGTAAATAAAATAAATATAAAAACATTAACAATAAACAATAACATACAATATTGAAATAAAATAATATACTCACTTATTTAAACAAACTGAAGGTATTCAAATAAAATTTGGGACTGTGGGTGGGTCCATTTAGGCATGTTTCTCAGCCGCTGGCACTCACAGTGCAAACTTTACTTAGTTCGGGTCAGATGATCATTATGTTAAATGTCCCTGGTATTTATTATTTTGGTATATTTTTAATTTTTCCGGACATCTTTATGAGGATCGAACTCTCGCCCTTCGGTGCATTAAGCTGCTTTTCCACCAGAGATGTGCTATGCTGCGAGGATGGGAAAGCTAAGCTACGAAATTATTAGTCTGTTTTCACGATTGCTATGCCATGTAATCGAGCGAGTAAGGCGCTGCAAAAAACCTAGACCCTTTTTGTTGCCGACACGGCACACCGTCAACCGTAGTTGCTGTGTCCTATAGTGGTGATCGGACACAGTTTAAGTATGCACAGGGAGTGGGTGATTTCATACTGGTTCTATAGAAATCAAATATTCATCGGTAGCTTGTATCTGACACAAGACACAAAAGTGTCCACGTTTGTGCCCTGCCTTAGATGTGCTACGAAGATGCGCCGCTGCAAGGTAGCTGTGCGAGGAAGTTGCGCAGCACGGGTTATGCGATATATCGACAGTAGGGAGAAGGCAAGCACAGCACGCTCCCATATAAGCACGCCTCCGTAGCAGGCATCCAGAGCACGCATCCATGTGGCATATCTTAATAATCTTTCTTCTTTAAGAGAGGTAGGGCACAGTGGTTTCATCCACCTATAATTGAGCAGCCCGCCTGGATGCAAATACCTCCACCTTACAGAATACCGCAACTAAATAACACTGCTAAGGCAGTGTTGTGTTCCTGCTGGTGAGTAAGGTACCAGAGCTCATCGGGGAGCTGTTGTGTGGACAGCTGGGGGACCTGAGGTTGGTCACCATCGCTGTGATGGATCGGCGTGGCATGTTGGCGCGGTTGCCAGGGAGACCCGATAATATAATATATGCGCCAGACAACACACCTCTTGTAATGGTCTCGAAGTAGGGATTAATATCCTTGTGTTACGAGGTACCACACAAGGAAATAAGCTAAGGGCGTCTCCCAGCACACCCAGACCCGAGTCAATTCAGAAAAGATCGTTTCCTAAATTGACCCGACCGGGAATCGAACCCGGGACACTACGGAAATAAATGAAACGGTTGACCGCTGACCGCCCGCAGGCTGAACGGGGTCCCGAACCCAGGGATCACGTGAATCTCCGCCCTGGAAGGCTGACCTGCCAGCCTTGCGCAAAGTCCCTGATGGGGTGGTCGTGCCGGGGGAGGAGACCGGAGTGGACCCGGCCACCTCGAAGGGGGGGGATCGGGGGTCCTTCCGTCCACCGCACCAGCAAATCACATAACCATCTCATCGAGCGGCGGAAACCCAACCTGTCTTTGTCCGTTCGGCTGTCTACACAACGGCTGCCCCAAGCCTTAAAAAAAACCCTCCAGAAAATAAAATAATGAAGCCACCTAAAACAAGGACACGTTCTTCAGCGGCGTTCCATTCCACGTTATGTGTGGACATGTGCAATATCAGGGGACTTAACTCCAACATCAACGCGGTTCACCATCACCTCGAAACCGCAAAGTTGACAATGCTTTTCCTGACCGAGACGCAAATATCTTGCCCGGCCGATACATCTTACCTTCACTACCCTGGGTACAAGCTTGAGCACAATTTTGTGCCTCACGCCGGGGTATGCATGTTCGTCCGGGAGGACATTTGCTGTCGCCGTCTTTCAGGGCTAGAAGACAGGGACCTGTCAATTATGTGGCTGCGTATAGACTACGGTGGCCATACCCGTATCTACGCGTGCCTCTACAGGTCTCATAGTGGTAATCTGGGCATAACTCAACTTTTTGAGCACCTGCAAGTGACGTCCGGCAAAGTCATTGAGCAGTATCCAACAGCCGAGTTGGTGGTCCTGGGGGACTTCAATGCTCACCACACTGAGTGGTTGGGGTCTTCTTTGCCCACTGACTACGCTGGAAGGTCTGCCTACGAGTTTGCCTTGGCCTATGGTCTTTCGCAACTGGTACCTTCTCCCACGAGAGTACCGGACGTCGTCACCCATAGGGCAAATTTACTGGATCTCCTGCTGACTTCGCATCCGGACGGGTACACCATCTCAGTGGATGCGCCTTTGGGCTCATCTGACCACTGCGTCGTCCGGAGCCAAGTGCTTTGCGATTCACCTGAAAAGCGTAAGCCTATTGGGCGCCGCCGCGTGTGGCACTATAAGTCAGCGGTTTGGGATGGTTTGCGTGAGTTTTTCGCGTCGTATCCCTGGAGGCAGCTCTGTTTTTCATCTGGTGATCCCGATACCTGTGCAGCTGCGGTCACTGAGACGATCCTGGCGGGTATGGAATGCTATATTCCTAATCCGCTAGTGACTGTCGGGGGTAGGAGCCAGCCGTGGTTTGACAAGCACTGCAGAGAGGCCTTGCGCCTCAAACAGTCTGCATTCAAGGCTAGGACTGCGGCCTGTGCTAAAAGAGATCACTCTATACCAGATGCAAAGCGCAAACTGAATGCTGCCTCGAGATCGAGTAAAAAAGCCATCGCCAGGGCTAAATTCGTCTTCGTCGGCCGCATTGGGGAGCGGCTCGTGGGCCACCCTTCAGGGAGTCGTGCCTTTTGGTCACTTGCCAAGGCTGCCGAGGGAAACTTTTGCCACTCGTCTTTGCCACCATTCCAAAAACCAGATGGAAATCTGGCCCACAGTGCTAAAGAGAAAGCCGATCTCTTGGGCAACCTCTTTGCCTCAAACTCGACTTTAGACGCTGGGAGCGCCGTGCCACCTACCATCCCTTGGTGCGGTCACATTATGCCGGAGATCCGCATAACCCAGCAAGAAGTCCGGCGAGAGTTGCAAAATCTGGACGTCCACAAGTCGAGTGGGCCGGATAACATACCGGCAGTAGTGCTCAAAGTGTGTGCTCCCGAGTTGTGCCCGGTATTGACGCGCCTTTTCGGGCTTTCCTACGCAAAAAGGCAATGTCCGTCTTTGTGGAAGACCGCCCACGTGCACCCGGTGCCTAAAAAGGGTGACCGGTCGGACCCGGCAAATTATAGACCTATCGCTATTACCTCCCTTCTTTCAAAGGTTTTGGAGCGTGTGTTGAATGCCAAGCTCTTGAGGTACCTAGAGGATCACGATTTGATAAGCGACTACCAATACGGCTTCCGTAATGGTCGGTCGACTGGCGATCTTCTGGTGTATATCACACACTGCTGGGCTCAGGCCATTAAAAGTCAAGGTGAGGCTTTGGCTGTTAGCCTAGATATAGCTAAGGCCTTCGACCGGGTCTGGCATAAAGGTCTTCTATCAAAGCTTTCATCTTACGGACTGCCCGAGTGTTTATGCGGATGGATTGCCAGTTTCTTGTCCAGCAGACGCATTAAAGCCGTAGTAGACGGTAGTTGCTCCGATATCTTGAACATTAATTCTGGCGTCCCACAAGGCTCTGTGCTATCTCCAACGCTATTCTTCTTGCATATCAATGATATGCTGTCCAATGACGGTATTCATTGCTATGCGGATGACAGCACTAGAGATGCCTATTACACAGGCCGAGCAAATATCCCTCGTACCATTGTGGAGGAAAGTCGAACTAAACTTGTGTCTGAAATCGAGAATACCCTAGCTTGGGTGTCCGATTGGGGTCGGGACAATTTAGTCCAGTTCAACCCCACTAAGACACAAGTTTGCGCGTTTACCACTAAGAAAACTCCATTTACTGTAGCTCCTCAGTTTCAGAACACTTCCCTTACCATATCAAGTAGTATTGGGATCCTTGGCGTTGACATATCTAGTGACGTACAGTTTCGGAGTCATTTGGAACAAAAGGCGAAGTTGGCATCCAAAAAGCTCGGTGTGCTAAACAGGGCGAAGCAGTACTTCACTTCTAGGCAAAGACTGCTGCTATATAAAGCGCAAGTCAGGCCACACGTGGAGTACTGCTGTCACCTTTGGGCAGGAGCGCCTGGATATCAACTCAGTCCTTTTGACTCGGTCCAGAGGCGTGCGATCCGGATTGTCGACGATCCCAAACTGACAAGGGGTTTAGAGCCGTTAAGTCTGAGGAGAGACTTCGCCTCCTTATGCGTGTTCCACCGCTTGTACAACGGGTTTTGTTCTGAAGAACTGTTTGATATAAATAAATAAAATAATAAATACTTTTCATCACCGCACCGCTCACCACCGACAGGGCATTCATCCTCACACTCTGAATCCGCAATGGTCTCGTACAATTCGGTTTCAGAGATGTTTCCTTCCGAGGACGCTTAAATTGTGGAATGAACTCCCTGCCGAGGTTTTCCCGATGAGTTGAGTTGAGTTTTTTTTTTTTTTTTGAGTTCTTCAAGAGGGGTTTGAAAAGGTTTTTACAGGGTCGACATCCCGCGAGTGATACCCCTGGTGTTGCACACGTCCATAGGCCGCGATAACCGCTTACCATCAGGCGGTCCGCGTGCTTAATTGTCACCGACGTAGTATTAAAAAAAAAAACTTACTTCTTACTTAATATTAAAAATGTGAAAGTTTTTTGTGGATGTTTGTATGATGTATGTGTGTGTGTATGTTTGTTCCTCTTTTACGCCAAAACTACTGATCGGATTTAGATGAAACTATACAGTAATACAGCTTAAACATCAGAATACCACATAAATTGTAATTTATAAAGATTTTATTTATACATGTTACAGAAAAGAAGTTTACGCGGGCGAAGCCGCGGGTGGAAGGCTAGTATTATAAATGCGAAGGTTTGTGAGGATGTATGTATGTTACTCTTGCACGCAAAAACTACCGAACCGATTTAGATGAAACTTTACAGTGATACAGCACATCAGAATAACACATAGGCTGCAATTTTTAAAGATTTTATGTAATTTGGCCATAATATATAGCAATAACTTATATAATTACGAGTATGAATGCGAAAGTTTGTGGGTTTGTGTGTGTATGTTTGTTACTCTTTTACGCAAAAAATACTGAACGGATTGAGATGAACCTGTACAGTAATACAGCGTGTACATCAGAATAACACATAGGCTTATAAAGATTGTATGTATGCAAGTTTCTTCCTTCCTTCCTTTCCCATCCCACTCTTCAGAGCACCCCGCTACCGATTAAGGATAGCCTAAACATCCTTGGCATGGATGTTCGTAGCAACCCAAACCAGCGGGACTACATTGAGAGCGTCATTAGAACTGCATCCCGTAAACTAGGAGTCCTGAACAGAGTGAGACGATTCTTCACGCCTGAGCAGCTGTCTCTTGTATAAGACACAAGTCCGCTCTTGTGTGGAATACTGCTCTCTTCTCTGGGACGGTTCTGCCAAGTACCTACTCGAAGCTCTTGACAGGTTGCAGCGGCGTGCTATCCGTATTATTGGAAAGCCAGAGGCATCTTTGACCCTTGAGCCTCTCCAATTGCGTAGAGACATTGCCAGGCTAAGTGTTCTCTATCGCTTCTACAATGGGGAATGCTCTGACGAGTTATTCCAGCTCATTCCACCCTCACCTTTCCACTCCCGTACCACGCGTGCTGGACTACGGCGTCACCCACACACAATTCAACATTTGTTGGCCCGAACTAAAAGGTTCGGTGACTCCTTTCTTTGTCGTACCATCCAGACGTGGAACGCTCTTCCAGCACATGTGTTTCCTTCCTCGTATAGTCCCGGGTTCTTCAAGCGGGGCGTGAAAAGAGCCTTCAAGGTGAGGATGGCCAGCCCGGTGATTCGTTGAATGACTGGTACTTGTCAACCTCATATTTGGACCTCACGACCGCTTTCCATCAGGTGGAGTGAGGTCATCTTGACGGGCAATATTAAAAAAAAGTTATAGAAATGAAGGTCACGCGGGTGAAGCCGCAGGCGGAAAGCTAACTAAAATCATAGCTTAGTAAAACCTGTTTCCACCATGCATTACTGCTATGCTATGTGGAACAATGAATGTGATTAGTGGATATCAATCGCATCCACAGCACCGTAGCATAGCCCATATCTGCTGAAAAGGCAGCCTTAGGCAGGCACGCTTCTACTCATGGCGCCAACGAGCCAGCGAAATGAGACCGAGCTCGATGCATTTTTATTTACTACTAGCATTCCGTTCGCGGCTGCGCCCGCGTTATTGTTATACTTATTCACTCACTTCCTTTGACGCAGCGACCCGAAGTGGTTCTTGGCCTCCGACACTAGAGAAAGTTCTATTCCGCGCTAACTCTCGCCAGTCATCCACTAGAAATTCACGCAGGTGGGCTTCTACAACGTCAATCCAGCGGTATCTAGGCCGTCCGACAGGTTGGCGGCCAGTCGGGACTCCGATAAATGCCTTCTTGACGTTACGATCCCCCTCCATCCTCTGCAGGTGACCAAGCCACTGAAGTCTCTGCGCCTACGTCTCCCCGATGATATGGGTTCAGCGACTGGCTCCTCAATCTCTCGGGTTTTCCGCACTCTCCACCGTCCATCCTCTGCCTTGACTGGACCCAGAATTTTGCACATGACTTTTTTCTCCGCCATCAAGAGTTTCTCCTCTTCTTTTAGTGTTAAGTGTCCAGGATTCGCATCCGTACATCAAGATCGCTCTTATGACAGTTTTGTAAATCCGAATCTTGGTTCTCCGTTATCATTATATATTATGCCCAAATTACATAAAATCTTTCTAAATTGTAGCCCATGTGCTATTCTGATGTATAAGCTGTTTTACTGTAAAGTTTGATCTGAATCCGTTCAGTAGTTTTTGCGTAAAAGAGTAACAAACATACATATACATACATATTTAAAAACTTTCGCATTTATAATATTAGCAACATGAGCTGTCCCGAGCCCGATAGACTTCGTTCTGTCAAATGTTTGACAGCTGGTGTCCATTATCACAATATCTTGCCCGCTTTTCCTGGACTTGATTTACATATACTTTTTATCATTTTTGAGGTACACTACATAATTCCGAAAACCATAACTCCGAAAGTCAAAATTCCGAATTTCTTAATTCCGAATGATTCAGAATCTCGAAAGTCAAAATTCCGAATTATCAGAAAGTTTAAAGTCAGAGTTCCGAATTTCACAATCCCGAATCATCAAAAATCATAACATAACATACCATCACGACTTTATGCCAAACGGGGTAGTCAGAGGCAAGTGACTGTGTCGTCATGGTGAACGAAACACTCAGAAGCCCACTTTTCACCAATGGTATTAGAACCCAACGTGGTAGGTGGTTAGCCTTCCGCCGTTATCCGAGTTAATTTGGTTTTTTATTGATGTTTTCCATCACCGGAGAGCAAGTCGGACATAACATACCATCACGACTTTATGCCAAACGGGGTAGTCAGAGGCAAGTGACTGTGTCGTCATGGTGAACGAAACACTCAGAAGCCCACTTTTCACCAATGGTATTAGAACCCAACGTGGTAGGTGGTTAGCCTTCCGCCGTTATCCGAGTTAATTTGGTTTTTTATTGATGTTTTCCATCACCGGAGAGCAAGTCGGATATTTAACAATGAACAAAAATATTTTTGGTTCTGACCAAATACGAACTCGGCACCACACGATCCACGATCAGAGTTCGGGTGCTGAACCACTAGGCCACGGCGCTCTCCCGATCTGAATCAACAATAATCCGATCTTTCACAAATACGAATTCCGAATAATCAAAACTCCGAAAAATCTTAAATCCGAAATCTATTATATTTTTGCCACCCATGCATTGCCGACAGTTCGGTTCTGGCACTCGCCGGCCACTGCCGCGGCACGCTCGCTACGCTCGCTCGGCTCGTGCGGTCTCTTGAATTACACCACTAGCAGACTAGTATCACGGCGGGATGACCACGGCGAATCGGGTGTCTGCTTAATTTTATATGTAAATAGTAGTTTTAATAAACTTTTAATAATTGCTATGGATTTGTGACTTTAGGTAAAATAACTTTGCTTTTGAATATTAGGAATTTTGTTGTTTTGGAATTATGAAATTCGGAATAATGAAATTCGGAATTACGTGTTTCGGAGTTTTAGGGTGTTCCAATTGATTGTTACTAATTTTTTTGTTTAATCACAATGAAATATATCCTATAATAATATCACTCCTGAATAATTTAGCTTTCTGTTCGTTAAACAATTTTCACGATCGGATCAGTAGTTACGGAGCCTATTCGATACAAACAAACAAATAAACAAACAATCAAATCTTTCCTCTTTATAATATGTAATAGTTTAGCTTAGCTTTCTGATGCAGCTATCAGGTCAGCTCTGTAGTATTTAGCTTAGAAAAACTTAATACGAGTATGAAGCAACATTCGATTCCATGTAAGATTACTTATTTCACGTAAAATTGAGAGTACATTTTTACTAGTATCTCTACTGTTTTCTGCTATAAACATACGTCAATAACACTCCGTGCACAGAAACTTTATATTTTGTCATGTGAATATCTAACGGACTTCTTTTTACTTTAACTTTGCAAAGTAACTCAAATAAATAACAAAATAATGTTCGTTTTTTAACTTTTTCTTACTTAACTGTCCTTGCCAATTCATATTTTTGTTGTAGTCCATATTTTTGTACCATGAAAAGGTCACTTTCAGTGTTTACGTCTACGTCTTCATGGGCTAGGGCAACCGTTTAGGAAGGGTAGGTATACTTGCTTGTCATCTACGCTGCAAGAAAGAGCAAATATAATCCGAACAATTTAAGTAACTGTTGATAGGCAGGTAGGTACTTTAAAACCCTTGCCAGCAATTTAGCCGTAAAAAATAGGTACTGCTACTTAACAGAGATTTTCGGCGAGGTGTTATAACGATGTATTAGTTATATAGAAATATATGTTTAGAAGTATTGAGTAAGATATTGTTTTCAGTACCACCCGTGATAATTGACAACATGACTTCAACGGATATGGTGGTTCGTGAAGGCACCAACGTGACGATGGTCTGCCGAGCCACTGGTTACCCGGAACCCTACGTCATGTGGAGGAGAGAGGATGGCCAGGAGTTCAATTGTAATGGCGAATCAGGTACCTACTTAATGTCAACTTATTTTTATTTTTTTATTAAAGTTATTAGCCAATGTACTGCCCAATGGTGGGGCAAGAGACTTCGTCATTGTAATCTACTCATCTCATCTTACAATTGCTGGGTTATGACTTAATCACCTTACTTGCCTATTTTTTCTAAAAGGTGCATTTATTGTACCTACTGTGTATTTCAAAGCATAAAAAAGTTACAGAACGATTAATGAAACGAACACTGTATTAAATGAAGAGTCTGTCTAATTTAAAATGACGCGCTCTACTACTTTTTTAGTTGATTTACGAGTAGATGTGCTAAGTGTACTTTTACGAACAAACCACGCGTAATCCTAGGTTCGAGTCCAACCAGCTACTTAGCGCCCACTACAGTAGCATGTTTCAATGTACTTTGACTATATTTGTCAGGGGGCGTCATTTCAGCTCAGACAAGCCCCACACGGTGACATACCTGCCGAAAATGTTAAAACCTGTAATTGTTTCCCTTCGCATATTGTAGACAGAAGACAAAAGGCAGTAGCTAATTGTTATTCAAAATAAATAAATCTTGTCGAAAAGTTACAACTGTGTCAAGACAAAGATCAAAGAATTACTTACCTAAATAAAGTTTGAAATATTTTTCAAAACGATGTCACGGCTGTCAGGACCCTTCAATCTAAGCTATTTGTTCTCTGCCGGAATAATTCAAATCGCAAATTACTCGAATATTCCTTTAGGACTTCACGAAATGTTGATCAATAAGCGACATGCCTACACGGGCGACAGCCATTTCTGTCTCGAATAAAAGCGGGGGTTCTTCAACGAGTAACAAAGATTTTCCCTGATAAATATCCGGTCAAAACATTCTCTCCGGACGGTCATTATGTTGACGCTCGCAGGGAAACAAAACAGATGAAAGAAAATCTGTGAAGCGCGAAAGTACTAGAGGCACCACGTGACCGAACGCTCGAGCGCCACTCGGCTAAATCGAACTCCTGTACCAACGTCGATTTCGTAATCTTTGCTATTTGACTCCAAAATTGCTTTGTCAACAGCATTTGCTGAATCAGCGTTAGAAGTCACAAATCGGTCGATTGCTTTTTTGACCTTTCTTGAGATCTTTTCTCGACTAGAAAATGACAGGCCCTTTGACGCATCAGGAAAAAGACCCGCTTTTGCTGCAGGTTGTGAGTTAGATAGCGATTTAAGATAAACAATAAAGTGATGTACATTTGTGTTTGTATTTTGCAAGTCTGTTAATTTCTAGAGCAATAATTAGAGCAGAATTTATGGGGATAGAAGATTCTATGCAAAATAATTCTGCTCAGTTTGGGGTCAGATGATCTTAGAAAGAGATTTTCCAGGTAATTGATCCATCTCATTGTCTCTCAGTACACTTATTGTGCAAATCTAATGTTAGTAATCGACATAAACAGACCAGTATATTTTGTTAATCATTACCCATCAGAGCTCCTTTCAGAAGATTAATCCTTGGTCAAGAGATGTCCTATGATAATTCCTTTTATTTTATACGTTACTAATGGGTACGGCATCTATTGTTCAGTATCTTTTCAACATCTTACTATGTCGGCTTCAGTCAGTTTCCGAGGCTATTAGGTTAATTAATGGTTTGTTGTGTTTTTCTTTAACTTCTCATTTTTAAGGGAGGTTGATATTAATTAAGCTGGTGTAATTCACAAAAAAAACGACCTGTATCTCCAATGACCTTCAATATACCTTGCATCTGAGCACTATTAACGGGACAACAAAAAATGTGCTTGACGGTATTCTAAGCACACTTTCTCCTTAGGTACAATATACATATTTTATGTAATGTTTGACTGGCCTGTTGGTGCAATGGCAGCGATCCTACCTTTGGCACCGAAGCTCGTGGGTTCGACCCCCAATCATGACAAACATTCATGTGAGGAACATTTGTTTTTGTTGTGTTTCTGGATGATATTATCTATATAAGTCTGTATTTAGAAATATTTAAGTATGTTAATCAGTCTCTGACACCCATAGTACAAGTTCTGCTTAGTTTGGGGTCAGATGTTCTATGTGTAATTTGTACCGGATATTTGTTTATTTATTCCTACTCGCTTATGTCAGGACAAAAGGTAGGATGTCACTGTCACACGTGTGCCATATTTGAGCATTTCTTAAGGACGTGCTATTTTATACATCAAGTGTTAGAAAAATCATTGTGTGCTTAGCGCAGCACAGGACAAGATATAAATCACAAAATACAATATCAGAGTCGTAGGCAAGTACTAGAATAAATGAATAAACTAAATTTGTAATATTGGCTCAAGGGTGCTTATCTCATGTTTCGCTAATGTAGAGCTGCTACAAATAATTAATGAACATATTTTGAACACAAATCGTTTTTGACTTATTTGCCAATCTTTATTAATAATTGTGCTTCAAAGCACAAAAAGGTTTTAAATATTCCAAAACACACCTACATTATTGAAAACAAAATTAATTAATTGGAAACTTTATTGTAATTTTGATCACCTATCAACTAAGTTCGAAAGTGGCTGCAATTAGTTTAGACAGATAGAAATTACACAGATAGAAATATTGTTATAAGTAGCGACTGCAATTAAGTGAGTCTGTAAATTTTGCGATGGCTAAAAACTTGCGATGCTGTTCACTTTGACGTAGCACAAGTCAAAGAAAAACAAACAAGCGGTAGCGAGGTACAGAGGCGTTCGCATCAACCTTTCCAAAACCATAGAAAAATGGGTCTTATGTCAGCAGCATAAGGTGCCCCTATGTAAAGGTTGATGTTTACGCCTCTGTACCGCTTGTGCCGCGTACGCGCTCCTTGCGGGCAGGGCGTGCGGGGAGCACCTTGTTAAAAACACCCTTAGGATGGACGCTAAAACTCGCGCAGGTCGCACGCACGCGTTTTTGTATCGAAAAATAATATGAGACGCGAACTATGGCGCGGGTGCGCGCGACGAGCTGCTCATACTATTTGTTAAGACACCGACAGTCGGCGTCAATAAAAGTGCCAACGCGCGTCGCTACTTCCTTCGAACAATAATTGTTGATCGAAAGCTACTTTCCCACTGACATACTCGTAAGAGTCGCAAACACAAATTTCTAGAAAACAATCTTGTCGAACGATATTCTTTATTCCTCCGGACCCGAAATAAAGCAACTTCGGCTACACCCGTTTAATGTGGTCCGAAAAGAAGTTATTTTTTCCTGCAAAGAACATAAGTATTTTTTGTTTAGTTTAAACTTGACTAATGTTCGTCGCTAGTTTAGAAAAGTGTCATTACGCGCTTCATATCTTTATACATTTTATTGGTCACTAAAAATCAATTTTGTTGCAGTGAATGTGGTGGACGGGGAGAACCTGACAATATCTAAAGTGTCCAGACTGCACATGGGCCCGTACCTCTGCATAGCGTCCAATGGAGTGCCGCCGTCCATAAGCAAGCGGGTTGTTCTCATGGTTCAATGTAAGTGCTTTATTGAAATTATTTTTTACTTTAGTTACTTGACCAGTATAAAATATGATGGATAGTGAAAATCAAAAAAAAGTTTTGAGGTCATATGAATGGTAATTACAAGAAAAAAAATATTTTTTTTAATTCCAGGACTCAATTGTCAAACACAGAGGCGATTTTTGAGCCTAATTATGATTTTGCTACTACGAATATGTAGTGTGCGTTCAGTGGTACATAATCGTTTAAAATCAACTAATCGAATAGATAAATCCAATATACTATTTACGCGTAACATATTATAAAGGCGTTACATCACCGAATCATTCTTCGAAAGTATGCCTAATCGGGAAGTTATTTCAATAAAAATACTTCTAAAAGCGGACAATACCTTTTTCAACATCAAAATGTTTGCAAAAACTCTTCGCTGCTCGTTTAAAAGTTAACAACTTATTACAGCCCAAATTATTTTTACGGCGTAGTTACTGTTCATTGCTAAGTCCTAAACCCTGCAATTATGCTCTTTGGGTAAAATTTTACAGAATATCGTTATATATTTACGGATAAAAAATTACTGAGGCTGAAAAAATAATGAAGGTATATAGGTTTTTTAAAGTAAGTACCTGATATTTATTTTAAGATATTATTTCTGCGCATACCTATGGGGTCTATATTAAAATCCATTACTGAAAAAAGTCTAACGCTAAGGATTTTTCCTTATCATTAAAATCCATAATATTAAAATGCCTTAATTTAAAAAAAAACTTTAATGTTTGGAGGTAAGAGGAGAACTTGAACGATCACCAAATATTTAGTAGAAGCAAAATTGTAAAAATCTGGATTATTGAGGTTCCTCGCACCTATTCTTCAATGAATTTGTCACTGTTATTCTAATACCTTTCAACAGTATGTCATTCCTTAACACAGTTGGTATACAGGGTGTCCTTGGAAGTAATAGTCATAGCCGGGGTCATTTCTGACCTTTTTAACCCTATCAATATTGATCCGATTTCGAACCGTTAAAAAGTTATGATTAATTTTTTTTTTTTCAGAAAATGGCCCATGTCCATACAAAATTATTTATAAAAAAATTATACTAAAGGTACCAACTTAACTTTTTTGTTAAAAAAGATTAGCAGGTAATATGTCTTACTTTGACTTCTTATTTTATTGAGCTAGAATACCCATGTCAATTTAAAAAGCTAAAATATTGCAAGAAAAAATCTTAATCAAAAAAAATACTTTATGTTCAAGCAGTTGTCGTAAAAAAAAGGACTGGTGAGAGTGGTCGCATATTGAAAAAAGTTGCTCGTTTATTACAAATTCTTTTAAGATATACATTGCGGAGTTATACAAACAAAACAAAGGATAATGACTCACAACTAACTTTTATACTACAGAAAGTGATCATAAATGAATTTTCGTGGAGTTATAAAAATTCATTTTGTAGAGAATTATTTTTCTTTATTTTTGCTTCGTTTTTATTTATTTTTCTCAAGAAAATTAATAGTTATTAGTTTATAACCGTCCTTCATTTGCCATAAAGTAACAATGAATGGATTTTCGTGAAAAGAATAATAAATAAGATTAAAATACAAACTCCAAAAAACACGACTCTCTTAAGCAAAATACTCACAACTTTAGAAATTATTCAAAAAAATTATAATAAACGACCAACTTTTATCAATACTGCGACAACTTTCACTACGAAATCTGCTTGAACATGAAGTATTTTTTTTATTAAAAAAAATTCTTGCAATATTTTAACTTTTTTAATTGACATGGGTATTCGAGCTCAATTCAATTACTAGTCAAAGTATGACATAGTTTACCTCCTAATCTTTTATCAAAAAAAAGTTTCTACCTTGGATACATTTTTTTTAATAGTTATTTTTGTATGGACTTAGACGATTTTCTGAAACAAACTAAAATTGATCATAACTTTTTAACGGTTAGAAATCGGACCAATATTGATAGGGTTAAAAAGGTCAGGAATGACCCCAGCTATGCGTCACTTTGATTTAATCTTTACTTCCAGGGACACCCTGTATATTTCATATTAAATTACGAAGTCTAAAGTTATGGATTTTCATGTAATGTATTTTAAAGTTATGTTTTCCTCTGATTTGATCTTTACTTCCAGGGACACCCTGTATATTTCATATTAAATTACGAAGTCTAAAGTTATAGATTTTCATGTAATGTGTTTTAAAGTTATGTTTTCCTCTGATTTGATCTTTACTTCCAGGGACACCCTGTATATTTCATATTAAATTACGAAGTCTAAAGTTATGGATTTTCATGTAATGTATTTTAAAGTTATGTTTTCCTCATTTTCTCCATTAGGTATGTTTTCTGAAATGGTGAAATTTAATGATTATTCATATTATGGAATTTAATTATTAGACGAATTAACTATAAGTCAAGTCTGTTATATCTGGACTTTCAAATTATTGAGATTATAGTTAGACCGTCTAATTGAGTCCTTCTAATTGAGACCGAATAATTTTATGGAATTTAGAGCTCTCCTATATTTGTATGTGAATTTATTTGTTCAACCAATAAGTAAGTAGGTATTTACCGATGCAACTACTTGCATCTGGTGAAATCATGTGGTGAGCATCGGTAAAGCAATTAGCCTTTCAGCTGTCACACTGCTCGGCGAGGGCATTCATTTTTAAAACAAAGTTATGGCTACAATTTATAAGTACCTATCAGCATTACGAGTACCTCTAGATTTCCAACCGAGCGCTCAAACCACTCGTCTACGAAGGCGTAAATATTTTTTTCTTAATTAAACATTTAAAGGCTTGGTACTTTTATTTATCAAAAGAAGAATAATAACATAAGCTGCTTAAAGTACGAACACCACATATTTCTAGAATTTCATAACATCATTAAATAAATCGAATTACATATTCATCTCAAATATTATTATAAATTTTGAGACGACCAATATGAAAAAGTTGTCTTTTAATACGTGAATTTTTAGTTAGGAAATAATAACATTATTTCTACGAGTAATGTAACCCGGGAAGATTCATAAAGTTAACATCTAATTAAAGTGCAAAATATTTAAAATACTAGGTGGTTACTGTTCATTACAACGGCAACAATTCGCCGCCGTTAAACTGCCAGGGTTAAATTTTGATGGTGATTACAACGTTAAAAACACGGCCAACGATTTACATTCGCGCACACTTTAGTTAATTCCTTCCTTTAACTAGATAATAAAACATGGCCATTTACATAATTTATTCCAGTTGAGAGATGGAATAATTCAGTTTTACAAAGAGCGAAATCAAAATTTGGTGTTGTAGAATTTGAACATCACCAATCCCATAGTATGGATATTAACTTTTTTTAAATGTGTGCCAAGTTAAACAGCAAATAAGTACATTTATTGCGCTGCAGAAGAGGTTCTTAGCAAGTACTTAGTTTTTTTAAACTCAACAATTTTCTTATAATGTTCATATTTTAATTTAAACACAAATTGTTAATTATAAATATTTTTTATCTACAACATGACGATGACCGCTGAAGTAAAAGTTTTTTACTACCTACCAAATCAAAATAACAGTGTTTACCAACACTGGTAAAGTAGCTCTACATTTTCACTTCTAATAGAAAGTTGTGTTTCCATCTAATACAAAAAAGTGCAGAGCAATGTGAAAAAATGAAAATGAAAGACTAATTATTTTGCCTAATTTGCCCAATTACCAACTGTAACCGCCTTCAAACGTCATATTAATTATCTCTCGTAAAAAGGTTGACTTACTTTCCTTATTTTAAAGGTCGTTTAGGACAGCCGCTCAAATTATCTCGATATTACTTCCCCATCCAGAAGAAAGAAAACGGCGGCACATTTCTGCCGGCCCGTTAACTTGCCCTCAAATTCTTCCTTCGTAAGTACGTGAGCATTTTCTCGTCGCTTTTAGTCGGGAGTCAGCGTTCAGAAATATTATTTTTCTCAGGGTGGGCGTCGTTAACGAGTATTTACGAGGACGACGCCTCTACCTGACGGCGCCTTCCGCCGGATCGGCCGTAATTGTGCCCAATTAGAGCATTATGCTGACGTGAATACGGCGCGGACGCCGATACTATCTGCCCCGACACCCCGCCCGGCCGCGATGAAACTCCCCCTAATTCGCATTCCTATCTCAGTGCGTTCACACTCCTCTCCATTTCTTATAGGATACGTGAAATGCTCACGTAACTTTCACTCGATTAACCAACGAGACTTCCTTATGAATGCACTGTCAGTTTTCATTATACTTACGCGCCGGAGACAAATCTTTATGACAGTGTTCCTGATAATGTTATTATGTAGCTATTTCTCGCTTCGCAGCCTTCGTTTTCTTTATTTACACAAAATATTTCTTACGTTACACAGAGTAAAGCAAATTGCAGAGGAGGCTGTAATAAAACAGAGATACGAACAAAATATGTTATTCGACTACTTTTGTGTTTGCTTATTTCAAATATTATTAGGAATTTCTTTCGTTACGAAACCATAGACAACATGTAAGCAAAAGATATCCGACTTTAGAATATGTTAAAATGGGTTGTATGCCCATAGTTATGTACTCATTCATTTCTTTTTAAATCAATCAATTTCACATTTGGGTTTAAATGAGTAAATGACGGATGTAAAAAGTCTGTCTAGGTCTGTTTTGTTTTCCAAACAGTTCCGCCGATGCTGTCAATACCAAATCAGCTTGAGGCAGCCTACATAGGCCAAGATGTAACCCTGGAGTGCCACACTGAAGCTTACCCTTCCTCAATCAACTATTGGACCACAGACAGAGGAGACATGATCATAACTGGTAAGAGGGACCATTGTCGGTAATTAAACTTCGTTACATCTTTGAGTAAAACCGAAGGAATTCGCAGGACTGATTTTATGAAATGGCTGCGAGGATATGATTTTTTTTACTGCCCAAGTCACCCCCTTCTTTTTACAGTGCGGTTAGTCGGAGGGTAGAATTTAATATTTGTAGGAGTCACTATTTTCATAAACCCGTAGCCCCAGTATACCCTAGATACTTAGATAGCAAAGTGGGTTTAAAAAAAACAGAGTTAAGCAGAATAAGGCAAAAAAGTAGCCTTTAAATTAAGTTACTGAAGCAAATTAATGTGATTTATTTTTGGAGTATGTACCTGTTGTTACTAAATTAAAACTGAAATACACTTACAACCACTTTGTGTAACGGCATCGGTAGTACACGTGGGCGAATAAAGACGTAGTAAAGAGCGTAGGCGTTTCAAAACACCAAAAAACGAACAGTAATAATGAAGCATGACCGAATTCCTTATACACTTTTTCTCAACAGGAAATAAATACACAACAACGTATTTCGACGACAACTACAGTCGGAAAATGAAATTAACGATACGGAAAGTGTCATCAAGGGACTTTTCTTCGTACCGATGCGTCGCCAAGAACTCGCTAGGGGAAACTGATGGCCTCATACGACTCGACGGTATGCGCAAAATGTACCCAAATTATCGCTGTTACGTCACATTTCGTTTATAATTTGAATATAGATAAGGGTCGAGCAAAAACGAAATTTTAGCTATCGACTTATCAAGCTGTAGATCTGAAATACGATTACAGTTTATCGGGAGCTGGTGTGCTTAACCCGTAATTTATTTTACTAAATAGCCATTGCCTTAGCGTTTACGTTCAAGCTCTAAAAGATATGCTATATTGTATCTACGTAAACGCTGAACTTTAAGAAATAGCTAAAACATATATTTTTTAAACAAATGGTTTTTTTTTTAAATTATGTTAGCTAGTTGTACTTTTACGTGATTATATCAAAGTTTTCATTACAGAGATCCCAGCGCCATCAACGATAAGTACAACAGACAACAATGTTCCAACGAGTCCGTCAAGGAAAAAAGGTAACTAGAATACTCATATGGTCGCACTTTATTTAGTAGTTACTCAAATATTCGAAATCGTAATGGCCCTCCTCAATCGGTTTCCCGAAACTGATTCAGACATCGAAATAATTAATGTCCAAACAGTGCCCCTAAAGTTTCTAATGAAACCCTTCCAGGGGCGATCAATTCCGGAATTTCTCGATTAATTTTTCACGATCAACTCTATGCTAGCAAATGTCTGTATCTGCTGGGAATTTTGGGAATTCAATTTTGGCACGTAAACCACGATTAGAAAGGCAATAGCAGTGAAAAGTTGAGACGGGCGGCGTGCCTTTATACATTCATCGTGCTCTCTTGCAGCCGAACGGAAAAGGTCGAATCTGGATTTTGTATTTATTGGGTTTGCCGCCGCGGCCCTATGCTTCCGTACAATTGGGTCGTTAGTAATATTATTGTGGGAAAAGCGATTTTGTTTGGGCTTTGACTTCCAATGTGCCCTCGTATTGTTATAGATTTGGCCTTTCGTTTCTATTTTTTATGGCATCATATGTTTTGTTCGAGCTCGAGAGCCTACTCACATGGTCTCATATGAAATAGTAGACTATTTATTGAAGCAATAAGGTTTCCAATGATTTCCCTCTTGGTGTTTATGGGATTCCCGCATAAAAATAGTACGCTTATACTTATTTAAATACGTAAATTCAAATGATGTAATCTTTAATTAAACATTATCACTATTAGTCACCTTTAACGGTCTCTTTACACGTCTAAAAACAGGGACAAGTGTTTCTTTGATATTCTGCCTATATAATGCCTAAAATTTAATTATTAGTGCTTGAGAGGTATTTTTCTGCAAATATACCTTGTATTTTTAAACAGGCAGGCCCAGATCTCGAATCCGAGACAGCTCTGCCGAAAATAGAGTTCTAGGAGATTATGAACTGGAAGAGTGGAAGGAATACGGTAAGGACTGACAGTTATTTTAAGACATTACATTACTTTCCTACAAGGTTTCTATATATAGCTTATCATTAAACGTTTTCTAGTAACACGATTTTGTGCAGTTCAGATAAAATAACCATTTAATTTTTTCAATTTAACATATTTCATTTCAATATACAAAGGAACATTGGGATGAGATGTGACATGTAAAATACGAAACCTTTTCACGACGTCAAAGCCAATTAAAAAAAGGTTTTCACTTGATCACATCACATAATTATGATTTCAACAGAAAATATAAAAAAATATTAAAACTGCTAGATTTTTCGATAAAGTTGTCATGCGTACCGTTACCCTCGGCGATTAACAAAATATTTTCTGATGTAAAGAATAATTCTCGTGTTTTGTTAATTATTATTGCATTCTGTTTTTTGTCGGACATCGTGAGATCGATTCCCTACAGTGCAAAATATTTCTCTGACTGTCGACATAAGTTTTTGAGAATAATATGTTCTTTTGGTTAACGATTTGAACATAATTGCTTTTACAAGCAGAAAACTACTGTTCAGTCAGTCAGGAGTATCAAAAGATGCAAATGGTGCAAATATTTACTTTATGTCACTCTGTTGCGAAATAATTGCAAAGTGAATTGTTACTTTTAGATCCTGGGTACGATTCTACCCAGTCGTCCGGTTCATCTCTGCTGACCCACGAGCTCCTTATAACCCTGGGAGTGGCCATCATCGTTAGCTGACACCAAGTTGCCACCGCTTATGCTGTATTATAGTGCCAATAAGACTATTGTGATGAATGACATAAACAAAGTCTAGCAGTGGTAGTAGGTAACTAAGCTGAGTCGATACATTTAGTTACGTAAAAAACCTAATGTGAGTATTTCCAAGATTGATTTTACAAGAACAGTTGTTTAACATCGAAAAATGGTTTGTGTTGATAAATTGTATTTTATTTATGTAAATAAAAGCGTAATAATTTAAAAGATTTACGAATATCATTGTTAATAATATATTAGATCTACTTCTCGATATGAAAGACTGATAGTTTTGTATGTTAAATGTGCCATATCCATTGTATAATCGGTAGTCTTGTAATAAAAGTTGTTGTTAAGATAATCAGTTAATAACTGTATATTTTGCGTCACTAAATAAGTATGTTACGATGACTTCTATTTAAAAGAAATTTGCTTTTAACAGACGCAAAATAGAGGTTTGTATCGTTCGTTGTTAAAGGTTCAACAAAATTATTAATTGAAAAAAAAAGTATGTACATCTCGGGTATTTATTAATAAATGGTTTTAAACCTTACGCGTAGCAGAACTCTTATGCTCTAATTGAATGTTTAATAAAAATGCTATTAGTTCCATTTTGATTAGCATGTATTTAACATCTTCATTAAAAACACTTCTGCAGAAGTGCATTCGTTCGCACTATCTCAATTTTGCAACCGTTTTTAATTCAGAGTAAATAATTACGATGACATAATTATTTATTGACGTGATTATTTGTTGTGATCGTTCATAGATAACGCTTTAAATGCCAATTTACTTGCTTTGGCCACAGTATTATCAAACCTCCTCTAGTGAAATCTGTAGTAGTTAATACACGAAAATAAAATTACATTACGCTCGGTTACTGACCCTTAAGGAAGCGTGAATGGCATTATAATGTCAACTTGAAGTTTTTTTTAACTAGCCTTCCAAATATATAATAGTGCTGTTTAATGCTACATAGACACAGGACAAATACACTATGCAAAACACTTGTTACATTAATCATTCACCTGTTAACTGCTATTCTACCTGTTTGACTAGTGACAGTAAGGGGTATCATATTTTCAAGAAGCCTGGGGGGCCTCCTGCACGAACACGTACTAACGTGAATTTTCATTCGTTAAAAAAACATAGTTTTCGTTCAAAATTATGGTTGATTTTTTATTATTCTTATAGCCATAATATGTTATTGTACAAAATACATGAAACGTATTTCCAACGTACTACGTTTTGTGTCCATAAAACCCTTCCAAAGTTTCACAAAACCTCGTAAATTTGTACCGGAGTTGGCCTCCTCTTCTTTTTTCCAAATCGTTATTTTAACGTTTAGCCAGCAGCTGGCAAAGCCATGTTAATTTTTCAAACTATTAAACTAAAAACTTCGCGTATATTTAGGTTATCATTTCTTAAACAATTAAATCATGAAATATACAGCTTTGGTTTTATAACACCTGTTCTATTTGATTACTTTTTAATTACTTCATTGAAAGTTGTTTGTGTTGTGACATATCATTACATTTAACTTCCAGTAAGTTAGAGCTAGTTGAATAAACAATTTCTATAGAAGAGATGATAACAACATGTGAAATATTTTATAATCTTTTGAATGTTACTCGTATCATACAAAATGTTTTGTAAATAGTTCATTATATCTGCAATAAAGGACAATATGGCGTGCTTTGTAATGTAAATAAATAGCTATACGTAAAATACTTCTGATAATAATGATGATGTACCTCTTTGTTTTTCATGCCGGTGGTCGTCTCGCATTTTTCAAACAAGCGATGGGCCTGAATTGTAAAAATATCTTATCATTATTTCAATAAAACACAACTGATCAGTCATTAGGTTATTATTTGTTGTGTAGTGTGACGTTTCCGCTGATAAGTAGGGTAGCTAGATGATTAGTAGGGAACTGTGGTGGTGGTCAGTTAGGGTTATCAAAGCCATTGTTGGCATGCTGACTACACGAAATTATGTTTTAGTCTATTTTCAAATTATTAACTATTTATGTAATTTCTGTTTATAACTTAATCCTGGTCTACAAACTGTTTTGGACAGTTTGTTAAGTGACTTTTACGATCTAAGCAGATAGTAAGTGCAGAAGTCGCTGAGTATTGTAAAATCCTATCTGTTATTTTTCTCTAGGGAATGAGATAAATACTATTATCGTCTTAAAAAATGCATTATTATTTCCACACACACTTAATAGTTGTTTTTAGTGAAAATATAATTATGTTTATTTACAATAAATCTGATATATGAATTTAAGTAAATCGAAGAAGCGAAATGATAATAATGAATGACGAGTAATTATTCTCTGTGGACAACCGTAAGGTTCACCACATAATCAATAACTGTACACGCACTGTTAGTGACTGTCTCATTGTGAACATCAGTTTTACGTCCAATTCAAAGTTTAGTCTATTATCTACATTTATTATCAAAAATATTCCTTAGTATTATTTTATTTATAATAATGTAGATACTTACTATATCCTTAATTCTTACCCATGTTTATAGTAGTAGGTATTTTTGAAATATATAATTTGCTATGATAATTTTTTTACCAACTCTACAAGAAATACGAAAGCCACCGATCGTGCGCCACTGCTGAAAAAGTTCAAGGCTATCGATCATTTGTATGAGAGATGTATCATCCCCAAATTTCTGAAGTATGTTTCGAAGTTAAGCAGGCCTTACATGTATAGCTGTCAATTTCAGGTTTATCGATATTATGGGGCTGCGTCAGTTTTGAAACTTTGGAACAGTAGTTTAAAAATTCAAGTATGAGACTGTTAATTTATTGTTTTGCGATAGCCCATGAAACAAAAGAAAGCAAGGAAGAAAGCAAACATTTTTGGTACCAAATAATTAAACAACTTGTTTAATAAACAAGTATGTAGTGTAACAACGAATTCAAATTCAAGCTGCGCACCTCAAAAGTAACCTCAAGACTTTATCTATCTTTTCCCAAGCAACACCACCGTAATTATTAGGTACAATAATAAATTGTAGTACTGAAGGGTATCTCTAGTCATTTCGAAATTTGGTGTCAGTTGTCGGTAATATTAAATGTTACGACTTGTATGTCATGCCACGGGAATATCTAGTATGTTTCTTAATCTGTATAGTGGTCGTTGCGGTTAGCGTTTATGTAAAGTTACAATAAATGATTTTTTCAACAAATGTGTTTTATTGAATGAATTTAAAACGCCCATCATTCTTCATGTTTTGTGATGTGAGACTAACTATGACGTAACTGAAGTAAGTTTGCTAGAAAGGCATTTGCAATTTAATACGTATTTTCGAAATTGTTACGCGACGGCGAAATTGCCAAGGTTCGGATTTAAAAAAAAACATTCAGTTGAACCGCGTAAGAGTAAAACATCGCAGCCCGTAGGTATGTCTACCGTACTAGTAAGGCCTTCGATAATTTAGTATATGAGTTCACTCACCAAGCGGAATTCTGTGCTCACTTAATTATACCTTAGCTTCACTTGGCTTATTGTCTCATTCATTTGAGGTGTCAAAAACACGCGAACGATAACGTAAATTTGAAGTGGCAACTCGTGGTCGACGCAGGTACTGTGGTGGGGTTTTATCGAATACCTTTTTCTACCAGCGTCGAATCAGTAAATCAATGTGGCAGTGTATACCAGCAATCTCATCAAAAATTACTCAAAAATAATTAGTGGCTTAATAAACAAGCAGGTTTTACCATTTGTTTCTTTATGTGAAGCACTAATATCTGTCAACATAGGAGCCTCGCAATTCGGACTTCACCGACTAGCTATTTACCTGAGGCGAGTAAATCGTGGGGCGACAAGAACCAAGCTATTGTTCTCGAAATTATTAGCCAACTAGCCGTGCTTATTTTGCATAAAATAATAGACACGGAAGCGGTACCTTGACGATGTCACAGACACATTTTGCACATAAATCTTAAGAGCTATGGAACGTTTAGTCAACTAGTTTCATGGCAATATTGGTAGGTTTTGTTACTTGTACGAACAAAGAACGATTTTTACTCTTCTTATTTCATCAGGAATAAGAACAATATGTATAATATACATCACAATAAATACCCAGATTTCAAGGATTCCCAATTTTCTTAATGCCATTCAGATGAGGCTCGCGCACCAAGATTAGAGATGATTTAAATATTTTACACTAATATGTCAATAGCTAACAATATACGAGTAGGTACTTCTAAAATAAGGATTCCATGTGTATCCGCTGTATGATCCTATATTCAATTCCTATATGACATCATAGAATTTCAATTTGAATAATCCCTTTGCCGGGTGATTTATTTTACCGCAAATAAATAACAGGTATGCCATACCTTTTCAGCAGATGATTTGGAATGTTGAGATTAGATTTAATCGTCACCTACTGAGTTACAACCTATGCCGTATCGTTTGAGTAGTACTTTGCAAATAAACTTTTTTCCATTTTCTAGCCTTAAAAATCCCATTACTAAAACAGATATGATAATCCAAGATGTATGTTTGATTGTGGTTAGCCTACACCTATTACTGCGGCACGATAAATAGTAATCCCAAAAATTTCTAAATTTACCACAAACTGTGGTTTTAATTCAAAGCCATTTTCACTGTGATACAGGAATTGATATAATAGCGTTTTGAGTGAGGGGTGCCTACTTTTTCTGATATGCACCAAATGGCATATCAGAAAAAGATAAAAAAGGTTTGGTTTGTTATCGATGTTATCCGTCACCGGAGAGTTAGTCGGGCATTTAACAATGAACACAAAGTTTTTGGTTCAGGCCAGATTTGAACTCGGGACCATACGATCCACGATCTGGGTTCGGGTGCTGAACCACTAGGTCACGACGCTCTTAAACAACAACTAAGAAAAACAAAAAAAGATGGTCAATTCCATGATGTTTATATGCCTGAAAGGTAATGGTCATTTTGTGATTTTGAAACTTAATACTGTATCTCATCCGATTTATCAAGGAGAAAAGAGGTGAATAAATAATGTTAGTTCAACTTAGTGACTGGTAGTACGGAATAGCCACCATTAGCTTACAAGAGAAGCCGTCCCTGCGAAGACATAATGGGTGTACGGACAAAGCGCGACAACAAACAAATCATGGTCGTATACAGAGGTCTGTCTACTGGTTAGGGGATAATAAGTTGGCAAAAGAAGCAAGCTCACAGATTATTAATGCCTGCTGAATTTTGACGATATATTACATAGTGGCTGTGTCTATATTTTAATGCACACAATTCATTCCTCTTTCATTCAACTAAAAATAACTTGTAAATCGTTTCGAGAATTCTAAAGAACTTGAGGAAAAATAATACCAATCAATAGAACAATTCAATAATAAAGTTTAAAATTAAAATTCAATTTTGAAGGTTTTCAAAAATGCAGCGACTAAATAAAACGCTTTTACATGTAAACTACGATCTACTACTACTATTACGATCCTGGGTCCTGTCCCAGGATGGTGATGGATCATGTTAAAGTCAGTTGTATTTTCGGGTTTTTTTTATTCAAGCTTGACTAAGGCTTTAACTCACACTACACATAGGAATACTTGTATAAACACATTTATTAATAAAAGGTTGAAGAAAAAGTTTTTCGCATATTTTAAGAAAATTCAAAACATTTTTTAATTTAACTAAAGTATGTGCCATTTTGTTCGATTACTTTTTGCCACCTTGTAGGTAGGGGCATGATCCCATAGCTATAGGAATTTAGAGGCTTCTAATCAAAATACCGCGACAAGTGGTTTTGGCAGTCCTCTCGTGATGTTAACCTGACACTGCCTAAAGAATTCTGAAGAGACCGAAACAGGTGGAAATCTGAAAGTGCAAGGTCAGGACTATACGGCGGATGGGTTAACACCTCCCAGCCAAACTCTCTTAATTTTTGCTGAAGATGTGTGAGATCTAGATTCACTCATCTTGACAGTATGAAAAACAAATGAAAATACACTTTACTTATTTGAGTTTGGAATTATCTTCTTTAAAATTTAAACTTTTAAACCAAAACCAGCCATATACAAATATTGTAGCTATAGAGATTTTATTACAAGTTCATATATACTATTATGCGAAAAGACTTTTACCCCAACCTAATACAAGTATTGCTATATTAATTCATGTATGTACCAAATAAACTGTTTTATTTTTGCATTTATTAGTTAACCAAACGCAATTTTCATTGAATTTTAAATACATGTATCCTAAATAATACAAGTATTCCAATAAATACATGTATTAATACAAGTATTACTTTAAATACATGACGTATTTATACAAGTATTCCTTTGTATAGTGCGAGTTAAAGTCATAGTCAAGCTTGAATAAAAAAACACAGAAAATACAACTGATTTTAACTTGATCCACTACGATCCTGGTTCGGGTAATTTACATCATTATGGACTGCTGAACAAAAATAGGTGCATCGGTCGACAATGTGTTCACTATATTTGATAAACACGTAGATAAAGTTTCCAAAATATGGAACAGCATTAATCTATAAAATAAAAACATCCTAGATATTGCATTTGCATTGGAAATGGACAAATAATATTGCAGTTCTTCATAGAAGTAGCTAAAACAGATTAGAGAACGAGCGGACAAGCAAAGTTTATCATTCGCTGGAACAAAAACCCAAAAGTAGCTTTTTTCCACAGAAATTATTCTAAAATCATAAACATATTTACAGTACACCACTCTCAACTTTGCGACAAAAAGTGACGTGACATGAGAAGGCTCTCGAGAGAATTCCGCTAGCGAAGTGCTCGTGTTTTCCAAAAAAATGTTCACGTGTGACGCGACACGAATGCACGGCGTTGCGTTACGTTAAAACGCCTTGTTATTTTATTTATTTATTAAAAATTCTCAACATCTATCCTCACAGGCTTAACCCAATTTCAAAAATCAATTTATGTTCCAAATTAACTTCTTTATTTCTGCATTTATTAGTTTACCAAGCGCAATGTTTATTGAATTATTTAGCCCTTATAATATTCAGATAGAAAAATGACTTTATTTCAGACTTTGCGTGTCCATAGTTTGGTTAGCAAAAACTTTAAATATTTGTTAGTTAGAACAGCACTCTTATGAATAAGTGAATAATGCCTTAAGAAGCTTCTTACATTGCTTGTTACAGCGATCAGACCATTCTGATCACTGTAACAAGCAATGTAAGAAGCTCCTTAAAGCGAGGCGGTGCATCAGCTGGAAAACCATCCACATGAGCATCCGCGAACATGCCCGACGCACTACAGAAGCGCGACATACCCAACAACATCCTGACAGCAATGTTATATTGCACGCGTAGAGCGCAGAGCGTCTTTTGATAATACTTCGCCCACAGACAGCAAGTATATAATGATGTACAATATGCTCTAAAGTTATTTTTACCTGAGCTGAACAATGTCTTAATCTATGTACTATGATGTTTGCTCTAATAAAGCTCTGCGCTGTCTCTATATATCCATATCATCACGCAGATCTTCTGTTACAAAGTGTCCCAAGAAAATAAGATACCTCTTTCAGCGGAGTTCCATTCAAAGCAATGGATGTATTATACTTTAACCCATGTCTGGCAACATAATCCTCACCCATCAACTTTCTTAGTTCACTGACTGAGGGGCTGAGCAGCACCATGTCGTCTGCATGGCTTATATTGTTAACACATACATTGTCCACATGGCAGCAGACATGCATGCTACTGAGCCTCTGAATCAGTTCATTTACATAGAGATTAAAAAGAGTAGGTGAGGTAAACCCCCCCTGCCTCTCCCCACACATTAGCTTGTAAGTGTCAGAAAATACATTACCCCATTTAACTACATTTATTTGATTTGTTACACTTTTCTAACATTTCCCATAAATGCAATTTGCAGTCTATGGGAAACCACAAAATACTTGTGAAAATATTTTGTAAAAATATACAGTACATTGTAAAAATATTTTGTTCCATCGTGCCGACGTTGAATTTCATTATGTGTGACAATATTCAGCTACCCCCATGGAATTTTCTTTAGAACACTCATTAAATATGTTAACAAATGGCTAACAAATCATTATGAAAAACCACATACATCACGCTTATGCACAAGTTGAGAGGTTAAAATTAGGTATTTATTCCTTGTTGAAATTGAAAAATTAAAACAAGTGACAGACGTATCGCCTGGAGGCATTGGCCTCCATCGTTGAAATCAAGTTATCGTTACCAATGAATGGGTAGTGGTTTAATCACCACGCTTGCCAATTGCGAGTTGGTGATCACAAACCCGGGCTATTTAACTGGGACCTCCCGGTTTCAGACCAAGCTCTGAAATCACTCGGCCACGGAGGCGTTAAAATAATAAACAAAAAATACTTTTTTATTGATCACAAAGAATCACAACAAAATGCTTCAAATTCAAAATAATGAATTGATAACGGTTGTGAGACAAAGTTGTATTTAAAAGTTAAAATAGTTTTATCTCAATTCTTGGGAAAAATATATTCAAAACCCTCTACTCTCAGCCTTGCAACAGCAGAAAAGCATTTATATGCAAGTGCTGCGGTGCATATAACGCCTAGTTTACCAAATGAAACTTTTACATGAACTTCAATGATGCGGACGTTCATTCAGGCCATATTGTTAAGGCGCCCTACTATGAGACTATATCGATTTTATGCAAAATGCATCCAACTTCCCCGCTGCAAGCAGTCTACGGTGTATTATACCTAAACCACACTCATTTTCCCCTACCGCCGTATCATAAATTAACTATACCGATAACTCGTCGCGGCTTGAAAGTTATTAGCTTTCCTTCATTAATTTTACTTCACCTGATTATTTTCTTAATTTTTTAATGTCGGTACTTGACACATAAAAATATTTTACTACGCAACGAGCTTTAAAGTAGCAAGGCTTCAGGAAATAAAAACACGCCGTGGAGAGGTTCAATCAGGCAAAAGATATTTCGTTTTTATGGCCGATATCCTCCTATAAAGAGAAGTATAAAAATAATAAGGAGTCGTGAAGGAAAATAAAATATAATAATACCCCGTCAACGTCGTTGTCCAAGGGCTTGTAAGGATTTAGGGTGTTTTAGCGAGTTGTGCGTTGTACGGTGCCCTGAGAAGGGTCGCGGTCAATTGTACGATTTGAATTTCGTGTTGCTGTCGCTCCAATCATAAAATACGATATCGGCGACAGCATCAATTTTGTTTACGAGGATTTATCTGTGGATGATGTCGTACCAATATTGTCTGTGTTCGGCTTATTCCCGAGTGGCGATCCCGCTACAGGTTCGGACTTTGTCTAACGGTACATTATTCAGTAACATAGTATGCACCGGGAATTATAAATACCTATGCATCATCATCATCAATGCCTTTAGAAGTCTACTTTAGGCCTACTTATGTTACTCGCTGATAATATGGCTTTTTATTGTGAAGTTATTTTAAAAATCGGTCCAGGAGGTTTTGGAGCCTATTCAGTACAACCAAATAATCAAATATTTCTTCTATAGAATGTGATCCGATCGTATTGTAACAAACTTTAACCCCTTGACTGTCAGCTGAACACACGGGTGTTCGTAAGAAAACCCTAAGAAAAAAATGCCAAACAATGACTCACAATGCAAAAATCTGAACAATAGAAACACGGGATGAGTTAAGGCTGTGAACTAGGATTAAAGTCATCGACAAAAAACAGAATAAGAGCCCGCAATTTATTATTGTAAATTTTACAGAGATTTCACGACCCAGTTTCAATTTTTTTGTTTTGTAATGTAGCCATTTTTTTTCAAACTGAAGCATATGCACTAAAGTATCTACATTGTATAATATTAGCATAGAAAAGTAGTTAGAAGCCTAATATTCTCGGTGAGGCTTTTTCAAACAACTCTTTGCCAAATATCTGACATACCTACGAGTATCTCTATCGTAACGTAAACAAGGATAAAGGTCAAGGCTCAATTTTAAGCACATGGCTGATTTCTCTAGTTCGGGGACTGGGGAGTCTCCTATTTCTCGCACAAATTAGATAAATATCACGAGATTTTCTGCCAAAGTAATTCGAAATAGTTTAATCCAGTATTTCCACTTGTATCTACTAAAAAGCGTTGGATCAAAGCTAAATTACTAATTACGTCATTAACTGATGAATAAAATTGGATTGAATTCTATCAGATTTCAAAGCGATATTACTACGTGATAGTGTAAATAAAAAAAAAATAAAAAAAAAAGGCCCTTTCGCATTGGGACTTTTTGTAGCGATACAAACGCGATTCAGCCTCGATTCAGTATCGATACAGTCGCAAGACCTCTACCTATATACATACACGTTACAAAGAGCAACGATACAATCGCGATGAAGTCGTAATTCAGTAGCTGGCCCCGCGTAGCTGCTGTGATACAGTCGCGATACAGCATCGACGTGATCGCGATACAGGATCGATACAAACGCAACAACACAAAACGTTCAGTATTGCTTTGACAGCCACAATCGCCGTCGGAATCGATGCAAACGTGCGTGTGCATCGCTACTCACGCGTGGCTGCTTCGATGCAAACGCAATGCAGCAAACGCTACAAACGCGCGTTTACACCGATTCAAATGCGCGTATGAATCGATACAAGTACATGTTGATCGCTGGGGTCGCGATGCAGTCGCGCGGCTGTCAAACGCACGTTTGTATCGCTGCTAAAAGTCGCAATGTGTAAGGGCCCTTAGATCACAAAGGCCTATTACAATGCAAGACTTTGGTGACTTCAGAAAGCCATCTTGATAGGTAATATCTAATAACACACGTTTTAGTTGACTTATCCTACTGATATTTTATCATTTTAATAGGTTGGGGAAAAAAGTTATTCGCATTTTTTAAGAAAATTTGAAACATTTTTTAAAATAGTTTATTTACATTTAACTAAAGTATGTAGGTACCATTTTGAACGATTACTTTTTGCCATCCTGTAGGCAGGGACATAATCCCATTGCTATAGGAGTTTTGAGGCTTCTTATCAAAATACCGCTTTTGGCAGTCCTCTCGTGATGTTAACCTGACACTGCCTAAAGAATTCTGAAGAGACCGAAACAGGTGGGAATTTGAAGGTGCAAGGTCAGGACTATACGGCGGATGCATTAACACCTCCCAGCCAAACACTCTTAATTTTGGTGAGTGGCTAAAGATGTGTGAGGTCTGGCCCCACCCTTTCTGCTGATTATTTTGGGTTCGTTCTCTCAACTTCTTGCTTTAATTTCATCAGTTGTTCGCAGCAAAGTTCAGAATCGATGGTCCTGCGCGGTGGTAACAGCTCATAATGAATAAAGCCCTTCCAACCCCACCACACACACAGCATCACCTTGTTGCGAGTTAACCCGGGTTTCGCCACAGTCTGTGAAGCCTGACCGGCCCTTGACCACGACCTTTTCACACGTTCTTGTCGTACGTGATCCACTTTTCATCACCAGTTATCAGCTTCTTCAAAAATAGTTCGGTTTCAATACATCGTAATAAAGAATCACAAATCACAAAAGAGTACACGGTTCATTAGGTTCCTTTCAGTGAGCTCGTGAGGTACCTAAATATCGAGCTGTTTTGTGGTCAATTCCCAGTTCTTTAGCTACGTTGTAACTATTGATATGCCGATCTTGCTCCACTTTTTAAAAAATGGCATCCATTTTATCCGTACTAAGGCGACCAGAGCGACGTGCATCTTTGACATCAAAATTTCCGGATTAAAAACGCTTAAACCAAATTTGTGCTACTCCCACAGACACTGCACTAGGTCCATAATCATCGCAAATTTTTTTCGCGGCTTGCGTTGCATTTTTACCTTTTTTGTAGTGAAATTTTAAAATGTATCGAATTTTTTCATTAGATTCACTCATCTTGTCAGTAAGAAAAACAAATGAAAAGCACACATTTTCCTAATTTGAATTTGGAATTATCTTCTTTAAAATTTAAACTTTTAATGATTCCAAAACCAGCCAAATACGAATAGTACATAGTATTACAGGTTCATCCATACTTTAAGCGAAAAGACTTTTTCCCCAACCTAATATTACGAGTATTTGATGCTAATAATCCGTTATTTGTATCTAGATAATTATACAAAAGAAATAGCAGCAGTTAGCATTTAGACTTGAGTTTGATCATGGCCAGGAAAAACATCGCTTCCAAGCTTGAGGTAAAGTGGCTTTCTCTGACGCAGGTGCTTATATAGGCACTTAATAGAGGAAGTAAACACCTAATTTGTTGAGACCGATTTCTCGTTCGGCGGCAAGAAGCTCCTGGGTAATTTTTCTGTCTTCTTCAGTCTGTTAGCGTCCACTACTAGACATAGGCCACATGCTCCGCTTTCCGCATCGAGCTGCTTCCTGCAACCCTTTATTATAGGTCACCAATCTACCACGCAGGTGGTTCAGCCCAATGGCTGTTGGCACTTCATCTTGTTTACTCTTAGCCATGTCATAAACTTTGGTCCCCTTCTGGGCGGCCTCAGAAGGAAGCATCTCTGAAAGCGAACTGTACGTGACTATAGTGGTGTCGGTGACGAGCGGTGCGGTAATAGAAAGTAGCCGTAGGCATCACATCAAACACTTCATCAGAACAAAATAAGTTCTTTAACCTGTGTTTCAAAAACCTGTATCTAAATAGTTTCACTAAATGTAGTTCGTATCTGAATTTGCAAATTTAACTCAAATTTAGAAGACGCGCACTCTAACCTCCGCTCCACAGCAGAAATAATGAACATCACCGCGAATATCGCTATCATAATGGCGTGTTGACATATTTTATTCGAATGGAGTTATTAATTAAAGCCCTCGTACATTTACACAGCCTCGAAAATTCCAGCTTCAAGTCACATAAAGTCAAACAACATACGCAATTTGTGTGCAATAAACACGACTCCGGTTTGTGATGACATGTTGATGAACTGTGGCACGCTGATTAATCCAATTAATTCTCATTGTAAGCTTATCTTCAATTAACGTGGTCTTTGCTTCGGGATCGGTACGCCGACTTAGTAATTTACTTTCGAAACATCAAACATTGCTGCAAATCTTTGTTGTCACAATAGGCTTTTGATACGATAAACTATCAAAGTTAGCTTCGATACAAACCACAATCAGCTCGCGTGATACTGACACGTTAAATGTGGTTTATGCAAAAACAGCTTATTTAAATTTTAAATTACCGTTTTGTAATGGTAATTCAAAATAACTTTATTTTACAAAACACCTCGCTAAGGTGAAATAGCTCATACATGCATGCTTTTCAAACATTGCTTGACGATTAATAAGAAGTGTTGAAAAGCGGTCGTAAAAAGTAATTGGCCGAAGAAAAGTTGTAGGACAATGTAAAGATAGGTTGAATGTAATAAAAATCTAATAATGATGTAATAATCATTTAATAATAATATAATAATGATATAATAATAACGTAATAATTAATGGTTTTGTTTAGCTCTGAATCCTCTTTTTACCTTACTGAAGGATTCAAAGCTAGGCTATCGGCTTCGCAGAGGGGGTGAGTTCATCTCTCATTTGCTGTACATAGATGACCTGAAGCTGTTTGCACCAAATCCTTAGGTCTTGATGGAATTGTTAAAAATCACCGAGATTTTTAGCAACGCCAACAAGATGGAATTTGGTGTGGAAGTGTGCGGTCATGCATGTACAGGATAAGAGGGTTGTAGATTCACCGAGTTTACAACTATCTGAGACGATGACACTCAGATCCCTCTCTGAAGCCGAAACCTACAAATATCTCGGTATGTCAGAGTCGTTGGGTGTATCAATGAGGGACGTCAAACAATCGGTGTTGAAGCGTTTCTTTGGCCGCCTTACAAAGGTACTTAAAAGTTCTTTGTCAGGTGGCAACAAGGTGCGCGCCTTCAACGGTCGGGTGATGCCCTTATTGATATACTCCTTTGGCATACTGAGATGGACTCAGACTGAGCTGGGCGCTCTGGATACACGAGTCCGAAAACTCCTCACAACGCATCGCCACCCACGCTCGTCTGTTATGAGATTGTACATCCCACGGAAGGTGGGGGGGTCGTGGCTCCTTAAATACCAAGGACCTTCACAACCGTGAAGTGTGCAGTCTCAGGAGATTTTTTTCTCAACAGCGAGTGTGGGACTCATTGCGACGTTGTGGCAGTTGACAAGGTGCTCACACCGCTCTTCTTGGCAAACGAAAACTGGCGTCAACTACCAGTGCTCACCACCGACGACCGCAAGGAAATATGGAAGAGCAAGGAGCTGCATGGGAGGTTCTATCGGGCCTTAACAGGGCCCGATGTGGACCTCTCCACATCGGTGAACTGGCTACGCTTTGGGGACTTCTTTGGGGAAACTGAGGATTTTGTATGTGCAATTGCTGATGAAGTTATCAAGGTGATTAACTACCGGAAATACATCATGAAGGACGGTACGGTCGACATTCGGCGGGGATGCCGCCATCCTGGCAAGTCTATCCGCCACGTTATTTCCGGTTGTTCTCACCTTGCTAACGGAGAGTACTTGCACAGGCACAACCTAGTAGCCAGGATCATCCCTCAGCAACTTGCTGTTCGATATGGCCTTGTCGAGTCGGAGGTACCGTACTATGAGTACGCACCGGTACCAGTTCTCGAGAATAGTCGTGCATTGCTTTATTGGGATCGCTCGATCATCACGGACAGGACTATTGTAGCCAATATGCCTGATATCGTGCTGGTAGACCGATTTCAACGCCGGGCAGTGCTCATCGACATCACCATTCCACATGACGATAACCTCGTAAAAGCTGAGAAGGACAAACTCAGCAAGTACCTTGACTTGGCTCACGAGGTGACCGCCGTGTGGAATGTTGATTGGACGATCATTCAATTGTTACTTACAACTATTAACCAATCTATAGATAATTATGTCTGAAATTGATTTTATTATTATTATTATTGTGCCGATAGTCGTATCAGCAAACGGCTCAATAGTGAAGAGCCTTGACCAACACCTTGAGAGTCTCTCGCTCAGCGGTTGGGTCAAGGGTCAGATGCAGAAGGCACAGGGTGCTCCTGGACACGGCTCGCATTGTCAGGAGGTTCCTCTCTCTGCAGCCCTAACCACTGGTGGTCTGGTCCTTGCCTGCTCCGCTGGCGGTGGCACCCTAGGTTAAGGTTTTTATAGTATTTTTATAAATCATTGTTTTTATGACTTTAATTTAAGCGAGGAACTAATTATGTTATTTATTTATTGAATCACATTGTAATATCTCATTTTTAGTGACCATGTGTTTTAAGAGAGTAAAGTTCTTCAAGCCGAAAATGAAAATGGTTGCTACCGGCGACGCTTTATGAATACCTTTACTAATGATACATACCTACTTTAGCGTGTTACGAACATGGTTTTCTACGTCTGTCATAATCTGTTCGACTTTGTATTAAAAAAAGTCAGTTGATCTGGACTACTCGAAACAAACTTGTTTATTTCTATCACATATTCGATGGGTCTTATGTATATGGGCCAAGGTGCAAAATCACAACTTTACAGGAGCGGCTCTCGAAGTATAAAATTGGAATAATTTTAACTAAAGTCTATGAAACTTTGTATGGTCGTTAGGACAATTAAATTCACTATTTACTCTATATTATTTATATATATATATATATATATATATATATTTAAACTGCACATTGGCCCATTACTTTTTTTACTAAAGACTTCCTAAAAGGCCAATGTGTCACATTGGCCGTTGTACTCGTATAACGTTTATTTAAAGAAATGCAAATGTTTTTATTTTCTTACTTATAAAATTGATGAATAATTATAAAAATATGAAAATTCACTAGTTTATATACGATTTGTATATAAACTAGTGAATTTTCATATTTACCTAATGTGAAAATTATGTCACCTGAGTCTAAACAAAGAAAAGCGCAGACGGGGCAAAGTGTGTCAATCTCCAGCACTACACTCTCACCATGCACAACAGTTCTTCTGTTTCCTTGTCCCCTACATCTATAAAAAACTGAATGAATTGCTGTTCTTATATTCCCTACCTAGATCCAGCTGCAAGAGAACCATTAGCCGGATGGCTGAAAACACTGGACTATAATACCGACTCTCTATTGCGCCCAATAACCTAATCTAATTGTTAACAAAATAAAACAAATAATTTAATTAACCTACCTTATCTATACATATATTTAAACAAATTAACGTTACTAAAGATCAATATATTATTATACCTACGATTAAACACGTTACACGTTCAACTAGTTAGTTAGTTATATATATTATTTATTATACGGTAATTCAATAATTAAACCTCATTTATTATTTTCAACGATTGTGTAATTCCACAAATTGTTCCCTTTTAATGTTATTAACTTTTTTTGTTATTTAATTAAGTAGTTTCTCTCCCGCAGTATACCTCAGCGGAGTTCTACCCAATGTTTCTACATGCACCCTCTTGGGGAGTGGAGCACTGGTGACCTGTATGTAATACGGGTTTTCTAAAAAACCTATCTCAGGCACCAGTCTCTTACACACATGTTGTCGTAAGATAAGACTAGTTTTAGTATACTCCATGTAACAACTTTGTGAAAGAAAATAAATGAATATATATATAATTGAATTTAATTTAATGCTACGTTATTAGTAGAATCATATATTTTTTAAAGTCGCAGTTTTTAATTGAGAGGTACGTTCTGTCTTAACACTGTTCTTATCTGCTATTAGTTTTCAGACTATAAATTTCAACTTGTTAATCACTACCTAGTACCTACATTATTAGAACGTAACGTTTTCCCTAAATCGAGTGAGTATTAACGTTAAAAATGAGCTCTCGGATAAACTTGCCTGGCTCATTATAGTTCATCGTAGAAGTTACTACCGATTAATCTCCGTCAACCAGCGCCCCACTATCGCAATATTGATAGAAACATACAAGATCATATTTCAGTGAAGTGAAGGGCGTGTTGGTATGAGAAAATATTATTTCTAATAATTGGCTGGAGCATTTTTCGGCAAACACAGTTAATTATTAGCTTCGTAAGCGTTTCGTAAAGAGAGAATCTGCACATTGTCTTCACAATCTTCAAAGTTTACGTAACAGCTCCAGAACTGAGTGCAGTTCAACTGTTCAGCAAGGTATACAAATACTAATTTTAGCATGAAATACTACCGAGTATAAAGTCTCGAAATACGCTATTTAAAATGTTTAGATCCTTGATGCATTTTTATTCAAAATTAATCATTACGAAAACATGGCGATTATGTAAGTAACTAGCCGTGGATATGGCCAACAGCCCAGTTGGACCATTGAGAGTGTCCGCCGGGTGGGTGGAATGGGGTCCTACATGAATATGAAAGCTTCGCAGATTGAAGAGAGATTATCTTCACTGTACAGACACGACTCCGCAATTTCTTCGGACACATCATTCGTAATGATGATGCTTCCATGGAGCGGCTTGTAGTGCAGGGGAAAGTCGAAGGCAAGAGATCTCGTGGGTGCTATCCGACACGGTGAACAGACCTTATCAAGTCGCTGACTCTTGTAATTATATACTGATGCACCCACACCCACACACTGATGATGCAAAGTTATTGTACAAATGTATTCAAATACGAGTAGCTGTTAAGAATAGATATACCCTAAATTGAAGACATAAATTATGTGGGTGACATATCTTCGGGCAAAACCCATTTACTCTTCACATGTATGCGTGTGTATTGTGAAACTATGTGCATATATGTAATTAAATAATAAAGATTTAAAAAAAAGTCGCTGAGTCACTCTAGCAAAACCGATCGCTCCCAATCTGCCAAACATCGAGCTGCATCGTGGCAGCAGCGGTGAATCGACGAATATGATTTGACCACTCTATCAAGAGTGAACGACTTAAGGCGATTGTAGCGGCCAACTAGCGCCAACTACCACCTGATTTATTTTCATAACTTCCAAATTAGACATTGTTTTTTAAAACTGAACAATGAATATCTCAAAAAATCTTCTATTAAATATTGAATGTCTGTCCACGACTTTTCATTCTGTTTTTAGCTTTAGATCTCGTTTTTGCTAAAAATGGCCACTTTGCGCAAAAACACGCTTGTCCATATACTTGTCCCAGATATTTATTTTGTATACGCTACGACTGATCTTTACAATTCGTCGTTTCAGACCGATCGAAACGACGAATCGTTAGAATATCTCAAGATCGTTAATGATTCCACTACGTCTACCACGAGTTGCCACTTTAAAGGATAGTTTACATTCGCCCATACATTGCTGCCTAAGACCCAGCAGTCATGAAAAATACCTTTTATGGACGGACACTTCTGAGAACTCGTTAAATATCAGAAAACTGAAAAATTTAGAGGTTATTTTTAATAATATAATGCGAAGTTTTGTTAACGTGAGTGGGACTAATGTTCTTCAAGCACATATTTTGTTGATCGGCCACTTTTGCCAGTACCATAGAACCACTAGCTGAGCGGCAATTCACACAAAATAGTGATTCCATTGCGATGATCGTAAATCCGTAATTATTGCTGGGTTAGCTATATGCAGGTTACAAAATCTTTAAACGGTTAAATCTAAAAGGAGGTAGGTCACTACAGAGAGCCATCAACGTTCGTTTTTTAAGCCGAGTCATAAGAATAGCTAACCTCTTTATGGCTAACCTCTTTGCCGCAAACTCTTGCATCGATGACTGCGGTGCTGCGCCGCCTGAAATTCCACATTGCGGCTCCACAATGCCTGTTATTCGTATCAGGCAGTGTGATGTTCGTGCCGAACTGTAGTCACTCGATGTCATGAAAGCCAGTGGCTCTGATGAAATTCCAGCTGTGGTGCTGAAGAAATGTGCAGCGGAGTTGTCTCCAGTGTTCACTAGCCTGTATCGCCTCTCCTACAATTTGGGTCTTGTGCCGCTGTCTTGGTGGGAGGCGAACGTTCAACCAGTTCCCAAAAAAAGGGGACCAGTCTGACCCTGCCAATTACCGTCCAATAGCCGTAACCTCAGTTTTAGCTAAAGTGTTTGAGCGGATCATAAACACGCAGCTCATCCGCTACCTAGAGGATCACTCTCTCATTCACGTGACGGTCGTGTTCCGACCAAAACGGTCTAAGGGTGACCTTACGAGTGTATAGCATCGTTCGCTTCTCTCCAAGCTTTCAGCATATGGTCTGCCACCACACCTACGACTGGGTCGCCGGATTTTTGGAGGGACGTAGAATACGTGTCCTTTGCGATGGTCGAAAATCACGCTTTCTCCAGATTAATGCCGGAGTGCCGCAGGGCTCCGTCTTGTCGCCGACGTTGTTTCTTCTGCATATTAATGACATGTTATCTCTTGGTAATACTAATTGCTATGCGGATGATAGCACGGTCCACGCGCGTTATTTCGAGCGCCCTGGGGCAAAGCAGACCGACATCGAGGAGAAGAGGCGAAGTCTTGTTGTTGAGTTTGACGGAGTGTTGGACCGCATTTCAGAATGGGGTACATGCAATCTTGTCGAGTTCAATGCCAAGAAAATGCAGGTGTGTGCATTCACAGCAAAGGCGTCGCCGTTCCTTTCCCATCCCACTCTTCAGAGCACCCCGCTACCGATTAAGGATAGCCTAAACATCCTTGGCATGGATATTCGTAGGAACCTAAACCAGCGGGACTACAATGAGAGCATCATTAGAACTGCATCCCGTAAACTCGGAGTCCTGAACAGAGTGAGACGATTCTTCACGCCTGAGCAGCTCTGTCCCTTGTATAAGACACAAGTTTGCTCGTGTGTGGAATACTGCTCTCAGCTCTGGGACGGTTCCGCCAAGTACCTACTCGAAGCTCTTGACAGGTTGCAGCGGCGTGTTATCCGTATTATTGGAAAGCCAGAGTCAACTTTGACCCTTGAGCCTCTCCAATTGCGTAGAGACATTGCCAGGCTAAGTGTTCTCTATCGCTTCTACAATGGGGAAAGATCTTCAAACTAAGATTATTTTAGAGACAAACAAATTTTGTTGAAATCCTATAATACATATAATAATGGCTTCCAATTCGTCGCCGACGAGATCTCCATATTCTATCCTTGCTTTACTCTGTGTTGTTCGATCCCCGGTCACCTCCTTATCTTAAGGAGTTGTTCCAATTTCAGCGGTCTGCCAAGAGTGATAATATGCGGTCAACCCGGAATCTTCTTCTCGCTTTCCCCTCGCATTCTTCAAGTTGTTAATCCAATTCTTTCACTGCCAATCCATTCGCTTCTGGAATTCGCTACCTTCACTTATTAGGCAATCTCAATCCTTACCCATTTTCAAATCCCGACTCAAAGCTGATTTCCTCACACTGTAACTTTTAAATGTCCCTATTTCGTGGATAAACCAACCCTGAATAAGTCTTTTTTACCGTTTCTTTATAATTTTAAATGAAACAAATAAATATGCGCCAGACAACACACCTCTTGTAATGGCCTCGAAGTAGGGATTAATATTCCTGTGTTACGAGGTACCACACAGGGAAATAAGCCAGGGGCGTCTCCCAGCACACCCAGACCCGAGTCAACTCAGAAAAAATCGTTTACTGAATTGACCCGACCGGGAATCGAACCCGTGACACTACGGAAATCGAGGCGAGGAACCGTGCTACAGCGCACTACGCCAATCGTTTCGTCTTTTGTGTATGTTTACAGATATTTACTACGTTTATAAGTATTATATGTAATTGCATTCATGAATGCATAAAATAACTTCATGTATATTTATATAATTATCTCACTATCTCACACTACTTTACCTATTTTCTCTTTTTAGTCTTGTAATTTCCTCTACCTGCAGGTTGTCTGGGAGAGATCGCTTCCTAGCGATAAGACTGCCTACATTCTACAATCTAAGATTATGTAATGCTTATGTTAAGTATGATTTGTTGTACAATAAAGTATATTTATCTTATCTTATCTTATACATACCATCACGACTATATCCCAAACAGATGTATACGTGATGGTATGTAACAAAGATTTGAACTTTGGACCACACGATCTACGACGAGTTTAGTAATTATAGTACAAATATTGTTATTTATGTACCGGTAGGTAAACATTGTTTGTTTTCGTAAAATATCAATATTTCAACACCTAGAATGCTGCGCCTTTTATCAGAGATATGATTTTGTGTCCATCAGAGTAATGACAAGAGAAAGAGCAACATTTTTAAAACTTTCCCGTCCACCATTAAAATAATCACTTCCTTCCTGTTGTACTTTAGAATGGCTGAAACATAAATTGCATCTGCTTAATGTACCAGCGGTATCATTCGCGAGCATAAGTTTTGCAATAAAACGCAAACATTTTGCTTGCAGCGCATTTTGAAGTCAAACAACAGTATTGATCATATTAACGGTCTAAATACACGTTACCTTGTCAGCTCACTCGATTAAAACTCAGTAACTTGACAACTTTCAAATTGCGTTAGAACTTCACTCGTCTTGCTTGAATTGCAATTAATATTCTCTTCCAATTTCTACAAAACAGACAAGATACCCAGTAAATTGTAATTGGCAACATGGAACTCTCTCGGGACAACAAAAGTAATTTAGAATATTTTAAAGACTGTTATACAAACACAAGTTGCGTGGGAAAGCATACAAATCATCCAACCGAGCTTTTTGACGGAGCATCTGGCGCGAATCGTGAATGCAGGTTTCTATCTTAATATCTAGTGGCGAGTAAATTCATAGTGATTTGTTTCCTAAATATTTGGATCAAAATGAAAGGTATTAATTAGCATGAGAAATTGATTGGCTAACCTTTACAAGAGATAATAAAACAATATAATGGGTACACACGGGAATAATAATATAACACAGACACCACAGCTGGCCGCTAATATGTTATTTTCAGCCTGTGCCATTTTGTGTAGCTTAAGGCTGTCAGAGACGTGATCTAAGGCGAGGAATTGATAAACCGGTTATCGTCACCCGCAGACACCTGTATTATTACAGGGGGCGGTATGAGGCAAAACAGTTTTTTTTATAAATCATATCCCTATATGGGTATAACAAGGAGTATATTTAGACTAATTTATGTAGTGAATTCAGATGCTACACGTTGTCCTCTTTGGCTGTAATATTAAAATCTCCTTTTTTAGAAGAGTTGTTTTTGAAATTTATTTTGGTGCTCTGAAAGTATCCCATAGTGTTAAGCTATGAGCAATATAAAGTAAATTTACTCGTAAATCTGACAGATAAATTATTATTTCTATCGGTTTCGACATTGCTGAGTAAAACTGGAATCCCCTCGCCAAAATATCCGAGGCGTCGCCTTAATTTATCTGGTTATTCTTTATAGAGATAAGCATAGAGCATAACAAGTCATGCGATGCCATTAAAAAATAGAGCATTATGAATGCAAAATAATATTAATTAAACAATGTTATTCTACCGGGTGATTATCAAACAACTTTCGAAAACAGTATGGCTTAGTAAGTGATGTAGTAACTAAGTAAAATTTGTTTTTTTCAATTAACTTTAATTTTAGGGTTGCATACAAAAAATACCGATTTCCAAATCCCTTAGTGAGTATGCCATATCGTTTTCGGAAGTTATTTACTAATCAACCCGGTATAAGGTACTATAATAGCTATTAGAATGGTAATACGATGTAAACAGTTAAGTCACAAATTACGCATGCGGCGCGGCGCCCCTTACAGATAGTTCGCTTAGAACAAACCGTCATTTTGATCACGCAGACATACACAGTGATTTTACAGGCGATACCGGTGAGAATTAGTGCCGCGGCCCGTCGCACTGTCGCGATTGTTTTTGTTTTTGTCGAACTTGGCACAATTTTCCACATGATGAATTTTGTTTTTGGCCGGTTCTGTCAAGAAGGGATAACCTACCTACTTCATTTTAAAAATTCAGAGCGAATATAGTAGTAGCCCTGGGCAGTCAGGCAAGTTTAGGAAAAAAGCGCGAGCGGTCTTTCTGTAAACTCTTTATTTTATTGTTACATTTAGATCTTAGGTATGAGTTAGATCTTAGGTAGATTTAAGAATTAATATTTTATATAGAGTACCGTTGTCTGGCTCACAAATTTTCATTTACCCAATTTCCAGATGACTAATTAGTGCGCCGTGAATCCATAATAGGCTTCTATATGACCATCGTAAATCACGTGTTTTAATGGGCATTTATTCAGTGTCGGTGTAGCGATGGCAATCAGTTGGGAGTCTATTTTTATAGCCTGGTACCGGATGCGCCATAAAGCGAAGCATAAAATAAGAAGCCTCTGAGAAATATAAAAGTAAATAATACTTAGATTGGAGATTTGGACGCGAGGGCGAGGACGGAATGCTCCAGTGAACCAGGGACTGGAGGGAAATTCAAACAAACTATGTTAGTAGGTATATCTACTCGAATAGGTACAAACGACCATGGAAAGAGATCACCTCTGAAATGCAAACCCTTTTTACATAAATGTTTTTGCCTTAAATTTGGAGCGAAAAGTAGTGAATTAATTAATTTATATTTTAAAACTAGTCCTCTCGACTTATAGTAAACCTTGGTAAATTTATTTATTTATTTATTGCATTCACGAAAGTTACAAATAAGTGCTTAACCATACTTACAACTAACATGCACCTTGATATGTATGACAAAATATTAGTAGAGAGATAGATCTGCAAATAAATTTGTATTTAGTTATTTATTTAGTTAAATAATATTTATGTATTTATATACCTAGATATGTGAATACTTATCAGTGTAGGCATCTTAGGTGCTAACACTCATATCTCTATCGAGTAGATATTCGTTTACAGCATTATAACTTTTTTCGAAAGCGTTATTTAAGTAGGTTTACGAATTTTGAGTAGTTATATCACTCTTTAGTGATTCTGGCTGTTTGTTAAAGATTTTTATTGACATGGGATGTGGACCGGAGCTGTGTAGTGTTAATTTTGATGTAGGTGGGACTAAATTATTTTTGTAGCGAGGTAAATTATGTCGTGGAACGTCTAGGTATAGTTCTATATTAAATCAGGGTGCTTTGTTACAAATTTACAGATTTCAAGTACAATAAACATGGTAAAGTTAAAATGATTAGGTTCGCAAAGTGGGGTTTACAGCTATCTGTCCGTGCAATGTTTGTCAGGATTCGTTTACTTTTTTTATGCTTAGCTAAAAAATTATCTACTAAGGTACTGCTGCACCAGAAGATCATGCCGTAACTGAGCCACGCATGTGCGTATTTGTATAAGCGATGATTGCCGTTTGTAAATTGATGGATTTTTTCAGTTCTCTCAGAGCTTATATAGTTAAATTGAGACAGTTTAGTTTTAACTTCTTGTACCAAGTGTAGCTTCCAATTTATGTTTGTATCTAAATAAAACTATGCCTAATAATGATAAGGAGGGAACACATTCTAATTCTGTCCCATTGCAATTAATTTTAATATCTATTAATTTTTTCTGACACAGCCTAAATTGCATTATTTTGGATTTAAAAAAAAAAGTAATGATCGCTCATCCATTCAACTATGCTCTTTATAATATTTGTAATTTTAAAGTTTAGGTTTATATTATTTTTACATGATATATTAGGAGCGAAAAATCGTCATCAAATTCATAAAGATGGGTTGCGTGCTCGTTTTTTATGTTTTAAGTCAATGAACTCAATCATAATGTACAACCTTTAGGTTTGATACATCACAATAGGTTACATTGTATATTCATGAAAATGAAAATCCATGTAATTCAATATATTATGAACATTCTGTGTCTTGAACACATTTAAACAACAGAAGCCCGATGTGTAACATGATATTTGTACATCAACCCTTATTGTGTGGATCAATCAGGGGTTATTAATCTTCATTAGCTACCTACAGGATAAATTATAACTCGGTGCCATGACGGAGTTAAGGTGGTTTTAAAGAAAGAAATGAGTTCTACTAACCACAATCTGATTACTTAATAGATAAAAAATTACTTTTTTTAAATCTGGCCACAAAATATTTAGCAATTAACATGGACGAACATATTATGATTAGATCTGTGGTTCCAGCGCCGCTTAAAACGCAAAGGGTCCCAGGTTCGATTACCGAACTAGGAAGAATGTCGCGCTAGTGGTCGCGCTCTTTGAATTTCTTGCCACTCGGCCATAGCAAGTGACGCTACTTTGATTTTGAAAACTGGAATATATTCAGCCAATTTTTTCCATAGCCAAGAATCTCTATCTCTAGATGACGATACACGAATGTAGTGAATTATAAATAGAACACATCAAACGTTGTACCGGGTTAGCCAATTAAAAATTGTAAATAATTCACACCATCTAAACTATATCCCAAACGGCAGTCAGAGGCAAGTGACTGTTACAGTCTAGGTGAACGGAACACTCAGAAGCCCATTGGTACAGACATTAACAGAACCCAACGTGGTAGGTGGTGAGCATACCGCCTTTGTCCGGGTTGATTTGGTTTTTTATTGATGTTTTCCATCACCGGAGGGTTACGAGTAGTCAGAAATTTAACGATAGAGACAATGATGGTTCTGGCCACATTTTAACTCGGGCCCAGACGAATAACGATCAGAGTTGGGGTGCTTAATTTCTAGGCCACGATGCTCTCGTGGAAGAAAACCGGTTTGTGTACAATTGTACATCAAAATAAAAGGAAAGCCTACTGTTTTATTAACTCACTTTTGAGCTTTGCACATTTGTTTGACTATACCTCATCAAACAAATTGTGTAGTTAAATACAGGCTTCCAATTCAAACCGTTACGAGCCTGAAAATTCCAACAGTGTAATAAAGCTGAAATTATCTATTTGCCTTGCGGTAACCGCCTGTAAATATCCTTCCCCTGTCATTGATATTCACGACTCACTTAATGGTTCGTTAATTTGTGAAATGCTTCGCCAAAACCGATTGAACAGCTCTGATTAGTTAAGTTAGGTATTCAGAATAGAATAGGAAACGCTTGTTGGACACACATGTTTCTATATTTACAAGTCTACAATAACACACAATATTAGCAATAATAATGCTCAAACCTAAACCTGAACATTGTTTTAAAACCAATGCCAATTGCCCATTCGTAGGTATGTACGTGGGCGGTACGGCATTTGTTTTTATATAATACAAAAGCCTTCATGAAAATGTCTTGTTTAAATCAGTTAAAAAAGGAGTATGTATTGCAAGGATTTTAATGTACATGACCAGACACTACTGAGCTTCTTGATGGCCCTCATTTTATTTCATTTCATTTATTCAAAATACAACAAACATTGTGGGTGAATAGCTATCACCGGCCAAAAACACGAACACTACACCGCCAAAACAGTTTCATTTATGTTCCGCATTCAGACCGGAATCAGGTCAATTATGAGTAGAGGAATCCTATTCACTCTTCCTCTCTTAGAACTGACTGTAGCCTACGTGAGTTTATTCTTTTTTACAATAATACATATTTAAATAATAATAAATTATTTTATCATTAGAATAAATAATTACAATTATGTTATTTACAATAGTATTATCCAGGATTTGTAGGATATAAATGAGCATCTCAAATGCTACAAAATTTAACGTCTTGCGTTTCATTTTCAGTCACATTCAAATAGCATACCACAAACATAAACCAAGCGAATAAAATAACCTTTTTCAAGTTCAATTTGTAGGGTACCGTATCCTCAGATAAATCATTCGGTGTATTGTGTACGCATTACCAGCTCAAGTTTTCTGGAACGCGTCAAAGAGGCGTAGATAAAGTCGCCATACGGATCACGTTAGGTACCTACATCAATCACCCTGACATGACTCCAGTTGTTCGCCCAAATGGATTATAGGAAGCCCCACCCAGCGAAGGTGAGTTTCAGATTTGCCTCGCGTCACCTACGTGTAAACATTATTTGCGAAAGTGAACCGATGACACGGACAACTTTTGAGAAAACAGGTATTCTCGAGCCCTCGGGTAACAGATAAGTATAGCGACATATGTAAAGAAACTTTCCGAGACAGGTTAAGCCGATTTCGAAACTATAAAGATGAATGTGCTATACTTTGTTGTTTAACTTTGCTCGAGGTTTGGTTTGTATTGTTATTTCAAGGGTCGACCATATGAAGAGTGTTGCAGGCCCTTCACATTCGTTAATGATGACTGATCATCATTAATTTTATCAGAAGATCATTGTCGATAAAAGCGATGATGTCAAGTGGTTCGATTCCAACGTCCATGTTTTTTGTGAATCGCATTTTTAGCAAGCGTGGTATATTTCTTATCATTCTGTATACTACACAATGGCAGCCCACAAGCGAAATATGATGATTTAGCATTTCAGTCCAATAATGGGTAGACCTTGTGTTGGCCTAGGTCAAAAACGTTTAATAGGCAGATAGTAAGGGTGTTTAGAGTATCTGTTATTATGATATGTTAAAGACTGAGACTATCCATCAGGTAAGGAAGCGTTACACAAACAGCTGTGTGCAATCTATAATCCATATTTGATTTACAATGTGCATTAATGGGCGATGTTGTAAAGCACACTATATTGGCAATTATTTATGCAGTTTGTGCACATTAATTGCCGCGACATTACCTGTCTGTACTTATGCGATCGGACATTAGTCAAACCAGCTGTTAAACTAACTGCGTAGTACGCAAACACTAAACCGTCTAAGTGGTCTGCATAAAAGTATTTATGGTATTGCTACAACGACGAAACATGGTAACTTTACAAGAATTATACACCATTTCAACGACTTTTTTTCCAGGATTTTAATTTACACTTAACTACAGAGTTTTTATTCCATAGAAAAATATGGGCTGTATAAAAATGAAACCCATTACAGTATTGAGTGAATTAAGCAACCTTAAAAAAACAGGGGCATACAGCATCAGATGTTGTATTAATATAGTTCAAAATTATAAATTAAAATAAATGAATACATTAAAAAACGGATATTTCATTGTATTAAATTTCACTGAAAAAAAGACCGTTGCTTACGCATAACCATGATGTCAAACGAAATGAAATCGCAGAACGGATTCTTTTTGCTCACTCAATATTGGTCCCAGACTTAACTTCGCTCTTTCATTAAAACTTGACCAAGTCTGCGCTGAGTTCGTCCGCGGAGAACACGGGCGAGACAAGACTTTTCATGTCATTTCATGCCTTGCAAATACTTTTTTAGGTTTTTGAGAATTCATTCATTTTTATTGCACATAAAAAAAACTCTGAGACTCGAGTGGGCATACCTACTTGATGTTCACTAAAATAATAACAAAAAAATAAATGAAAAAAGGTAATAAACGATTGGATTTTATTACATTCGATAAAGTTAATTTTTCATGTAAAAATGTTGTCTCATAACTTAACTCCCTACTATTGAACATCTACCCAAGAGGCAGGCATACTATATCTAACCACTTATTACGACCCTGACACACATCTTGCGCTTCTTCTACTGTCAATAATCCTTTCATACATGCTCGTCCACCATAGATACTCTTGGCCTGACCCTTTCTAGGACTTCCCCTTCCACCAGATCCATTTACCCTCACCTTAGAAATTCATTTCGTTAATCGTCTTCTATCAATTGTTTCCACTATGACCCACCATCTTAGCATCCCAATGGTAGTCACCACATCTTCCCTTCCATTCTCCCACCACCAGACTATTTTTGCAGTCCATGATTATATTCAGTAGATAATTGCTCAATTTCGTACATATTTTGAATGACAACTTAAGAAAATGGTTAAGGATTTTACTAAAAAGTACTATCTTAATTTTCACTGTTAGCTGCGAATTTTTTCTTGGAATATTTATATACAATTGTATGATATTACGAATCTTCTGAAACAAATTAGAATCTTTAAATGATACCATGGGCAAATACTAATTTGAGTTCCCAACTTCAAAGGCTTCGGGCATGTTTGTGATGCAAACAGGCGTAAATCACGCGGCAAAGTGATAGATGGAAAATTATTTCGGGGATTTTTTTTCAAAAGATCCAATTAACCCAGGCTCTCGAAAGGGTTTGCGGATAGAAGGAGCAGTGACTGGCGAATTTAGTTGACGTTAAAAACCCCGACGAATTTACAGCCAAAGCCATAACAGAATAAATTAAAAACCAGTTTACCGGATTCTATCCGGGGAATCTCAAGGCAAATAGGCCGAAACCTTTTTGTTTTACATTTTAACTGTAGATAAAAATCTAGATTTACGCTAATGAAACGTGGATTCAGTACTAATGGACACGTTTTTCTCTGCAACATATTAAAGTGCAGTCTTCTGTCTCTGTCAGACCACATTTTTAGTTGGTTTCTAGAAAACGAGACTTAAACGCATTTACGTTGAATTTTTTATTAAAATGAAAAAAATATGAGAAATACGCACATATCTGGAAAAATTTACACCAGAATATATAACTGCACAGCTGACCATGTAAAGATGATAAATGGCTCACTAATTCTAAGCATAATGTTTATTGTCGTAATATCATGTTCCATGATTCTGATTTTCCTAATCGTCATGAGTGGCTTAATTTCAGAAATCTAAAATTGTTTGTTGATTAGTCTGTGTAGGCTAAAATTGTATGGCATAAGTATTAAAACGCATAAACTCTAAAGGCAGAATAGTTATAATGCTTAATGTTCCCAAGCATAATAATCAAAACGAACAAAAACTGAACGCATAATCTTTAAAAGTATAATCATCAAAATGAATTATAACTTTACGCATACTTTTTGAAAATCATAATAAAGGTGAACCATATATAAATCACAACGATTTGTAACATTCAGAATACATGCGCGCATGCATGTAAGCAGGCAAGCAGGCCTGCAGCGTGTAAGAGGGCATACAGTGTGCAAGCAGGCAACAGCATGCCAAGCAGGCATTCAGCATGCAAGCAGGCATGCAGCATGCAAGCAGGCATGCAGCATGAAATCAGACACGCAGCATGCAAGCAGGCACGCAGCATGCAAGCAGGCACGCAGCATGCAAGCAGGTATCTAGGCATTCAGCATGCAAGCAGAAATGCAACATGCAGCGTGCAAGCAGAAATGCAACATGCAGCAAGTATAGCTTCTGTCACGGCTCCGCCGCTGCGGGCCGCGTCGCCCCTCCGCAGGCCTGAATTACACTCTTCTTCTTCTTCTTTCGTGTCGACAGCAACATTAAATTTCATTTGACCAGTATTCTGTCACCTTAATAGCCTCATTATTGGCACATATAAGGTCATCGTGTGAGCAGCTGTTCGGACACGAGGGGCATGACAAAAGGTGATCCATAGTCTGCGGGGATGCACCGCAGTCGCACACATTCTTTGCACCCTCGATGTATCCCCATCTGAAAAGATTGTCCTTGCAGCGACCGACCCGTGTCCGTAGTCTGTTCAAGGTTCGCGTCAAATCATGGCCAGGCGGTAGACATTCCGAAGGTGCAACGAACGTAGCACCAGGTTGCGTTGCACGCCACAAACCGATTCTGGCTTGCGATGGGGTGCTAGATAAAGGGCGGACAGACTTCATAAAACTTCGTCGACTTTTCAGTCTTTGCGGCACGACAGAGTAGCCGAACATGGGGTGACGATGGTCTTGTTCCACTTTGGATCTTTCTATAGAGTTAGCAACTGTTCTGCGAACTTGTGGTGGCGCAATTCCAGCCAGCGGATACAGCATATTAACCGGGGTCGGCTTTAGGCAGCCCGTAATAATCCGGCAGGTTTCATAAAGTGCTGTGTCCACTTGCTTTGCGTGCGCCGAGCGACTCCAGACGGGGCATGCATATTCGCCAGCCGAGTAGCAGAGTGCTAGACCAGTGATCCGCAGAATTTCAGTGGACGCTCCCCATATTATAGACGTGAGTTTCCGAAGGAGACTGTTGCGGGCACCTACTTTCTGCTTGACGTTTATACAGTTGGCTTTGTATGTTGAGGACCTATCTAATATAACACCTAGATACCTGGGGTTTGAGCAATGTTTGATGGGCTCCCCACGCAGTGTTAGGTTGAAGGTTCGGTTTGCCTGATGGTTTCACAAACTGAAAGGCACATGAGAGTGTTTTGGCAGGGTTGGGTCTTAACGCGTTACTGCTGTAGTACTCGCTAAAGTCCCGCAGGGCCACCGTCAGGTCCTCTTCGACCTGCTTAAAGGAAGACGACTTTAAGGCCAGGGCCTGGTCGTCGGCGTATAGATACCGTGCAGTATTTGGTGGAGATGGCTGATTGTTGGTGTAAATATTAACCAGCATGGGGGCAAGTACGCTACCCTGAGGTAGGCCATTTTTTTGCGATCGCCATCTACTTTTTTCGAATAAAAGATGTACTTGGAAGCGACGATTGGTTAGTAACTCCCTTAACACTCTTACAAAGTTCTGGTCCTCAGTTACAACTCCCACTTTCTCAAGCAACCTTTTTGGGCAAGTAATCATAGGCCGCCGACAGATCCACAAACACAACTCCAGTAACCTGGCCAGATTCAAACCCGTCCTCGATGTGCTGAGTGAGCCTCAAAGTCTGGTTACAGCAGGATTTTCCAGGCCTGAAACCTGCCTGATCAGGTATCAGCTCCGGATCAACAAGATGTGTAAGGCGGTTAAGAAGTATGCGCTTAGAAAGTTTGAAACTGTGGCACAAAAGAGAGATTGGGGAGCTCTTAGGGTCCTCTGCTGGCTTCCCAGGTTTAAGCAAGGCTATAACTTTCGACTTTCGCCAAATGCGTGGAATTTTCACTTGCTCAAGGCAGCTATTAAAGAGCTGAAGCAACCACGAAACAGCGACAGGCCCGAGATGTTTGATCTGTTCCACGGAGAGGTTATCCACTCCCGAAGCTTTTCCATTTTTGAGAGTATTGATAGCTTCTATAATTTCGGGGAGGTCAAACGGACGGCTTGTAGTCGCGTTATTGGCCATCAAGTGTTTTTTGCCTTTAACTGTTTTAAGCCCCTCAGTTGGTTTACCATTAACCAGCAATTGGTGTGCTATCTGGTTGGCTGTGACCTGGCTTGGTGCTGATACAGGTGGAGGCTCACCAGTGAGTTGACGAATGGTTGTCCAAGCTTTTTTGCTGTTATGCTTCATGTTGATGTTAGCTACTGTAGCCATCCACTTTTCGCGGCGTCCCTCACCGATTTGAGAAAGGAGAACCTCGCCCGACTCTATTGTATGATCCGAAAAAGGATCACCATCAAACGCTTCTTCGTAACATTCCCATAACTCTGCTGACTCTCGCGAAAGACCCGGAATGTATGATGTTCGACAGCCCCTAGGTATACTTCGACGAGAAACGGCAGCAACAATATTGACAAACGCGTCCCAGCCTTCAGGTACTGGAGGCACGTTCCGAATCTCCATGTCTATGCGTTCAGCATATTGTATTACTGGTTGGATTGAACACAGAATCGGGCGATGTTGGGTTCTCGGTAAAGGGGAGCCTACAGATTTCACGGATTGAGAGCTGATGTTAGAGCTGGTGAAAATAAGGTCAGGGTTATATCCGCGCTTCCAACGGCAGCTGTAAAAAGAAGTTGGGAGCTTGGCATTATGAATTAAAGTAAGGTCGAGTGCATCTGCCCAGCCCTCGACAGCGTGGCCATCTGAATCTGTTTTTTTGTAACCCCAATTCATACTATGACTATTAAAGTCACCGTTATAAATTTATATTATTTATATCCTTTTTGGTGCATTTCATAATTTGAAACAGGAACTGTCAATCAAATTCGAGTAAAAGATGAAAATCAGCTGTCAATATTTTCCCTATAAAAACATACAACGCATTGAAGACATTATTAGTGCTACTGTTTCCCTACTACTGATTAAAACCAACGTTATTATGGAGCGGCGACGTCATTTAAGCAGGGAAGAAATGCTCAGAGCCGTGGGAATGATAGAAGCTGGTTCCCGGCAACGTACTGTGGCTTTAGCTCTGAATACAAGTCAGAGTGTTATCAGTCGTCTTTGGACACGTTACCGAAGCACTGGTACCGTGGCTGAGCGCCATGGAGGACGGTATCGCTGCACCACACGGAGACAAGACCGATACATTCAAATCACAACTCGAAGAGCTCCAACAATAACCGCCATGATGTTAGCCGTGAGGCTTCATCACTCTTCAGGGAACTTAATTAGCGACCAAACAGTCAGAAACCGCTTGCATGAAGTGAACCTCCATTCCCGAAGACCGCTAAGGGTACCACCTATAGCAATGCACAATCGTAGGATTCGATATCAATGGGCTCTTGAACACAGAAATTGGGCAGAAGAACAATGGCGTTTCGTGTGCTTTTCTGATGAGTCTCGTTTTGGTATGAGACCGGATACAAGACGTATACGACACTGGAGAACTCCTGGACGCCAACAGCGATTAAAATCCTGCCAGGAAGTCCATCCTTATAGTGGTGGAACCATCATGGTATGGGCGGGTATTTGGATCGGTGGAAGAACTGAGTTGATTTGGATCAGAGGCAACCTCAACGCTCAAATTTATGCTGAGACGATTGTATCAGACGTCATCGTTCCTCTACAAGTGCAAATCGGTCCCTTAATGCATGACCGCACACCGCAAGAGTTGTAAGACAGACTCTCGCCGCAGCTAACATCAATGTCCTGCCCTGGCCTGCTCAGTCGCCAGACTTGACCCCGATTGAGCATGCATGGGATATGCTACAGAGAAGAGCTCTGCCGAATATGGAGGGTATCCAGTCGCAAGAAGACCTTTTTTTGTGGTTGCAACGAACATGGGCGGCCATTCCACAGCGTGATTTGGATGAACTCATTTTGAGTATGCCAAACCGATGTTCTTGTATTGTTAGTGTTCGCGGTAGAAACACGGATTATTAATTGTTTAAGTTACCTAATAAAATTTTAAAGAAAACTGTTATTTCAGTCTTTTTTTCGAACTTTAATGTTAGTGGTTCAAATGTCAAAAATCCCTTTATTAGGAAAATGGCAAATTTCTTTATTAATGCAAAGGTGACTTGGTTTATCGTTACTGTAGACAAACGAAAACACTTTATTTGATGAATCCTTAAAGAAAATTTTAATTAATATCAATCAGGAGAAAAGTTATTGCATAAATATATATTGATCCCTAGACACTTTTGATGTGTGTATTATAGGGCTGACACTACTTATGTCTTGTAATAATATGCCTTTGGACTGATAAGCTATTAGAAAGTTATAAGAAGAACACATTATGAGACGTTAATATTATGCTATATGATGTTATGCCAAGCGACTTTAGGACAATCGACGTTATGCGAAAAGTTAGTCCCCCTTGATCAATATACTTAAATAAACAGCCATACACAGAACCACAGACTGAGTTGGTATCAAAATTTCGGCGCATATCCAGGAATTAGGTTATTTTGGTTAATAATTGGTTACTCACTAGAGCTGATAATTAGCATTGATCCTTTTTTAATCTAACGCAATATTAAACAGCCTAATCGTATGCAAGAATTAAAACTTGGGTGAGACCGCAACCGCCAAAGTTCTCACATGAGGGGTCGGAAGGTTTTATCAGCCCTAAGAGTGAAATGCATTTTGGCACCAAAAACAACTTTTACTGGGAGCTGTCATTAGCAACCCTCAGAGTTAGATGGTGAAACTCAGTCTTACGATAAAAAACAACAACACCAGTACCATAATTTAACCTCATGTAACCTACAATAGGCAACTCGTATATTCACTTTTCACTATAGGGACTGCACCGAAATCGTACTTCCTCTATCTAACTTAGTATTTTATAATGTTTCATCCTTTATTTTTCAGTCCTGGAAAATGAAAACTGGTGATCCAATTACAATACCTATATGTATTTTACGTAACACCATTTTTTTAGTTTGTTAGTTAAATATCTCTTACTTATTCTTTGTTCTGCACAGCCTTACCCGTTCTCTATTATACAAGTCTCTTTTCAGCAGGTAGTCTGGAAGAGATCGCTATAAAGTGGTTATGCCGCCTAAATTGTACATTTTACGTCTACTTACTGTATAACTTGTTGTATTTGTTTGTTTGTGAAATAAAGATTTATTTATCTTATTTTATCTTAGCCCATACAAAAACTTGACAACAGGCGCTAGCGGCTCTCATCGGCGTACACTCATAGTTTGTTAAAAACTCAAATTCAAATTTAAAAATAAGTAATCATTTGTAAAAACAATAGCAATCTCAACCATTTAAGACTTCATTAATAACAAGCAAGCATCGTTAATGAAAAATAGCTATGCATAATTAAACCGGAGTTCCGACATGGCGCGTTGAATTTGAGCGTTTTCCCTGAAGGCGATATTTTATGCAGTGCATCTATAATAAGTTGTGACTGCTCAATGGGTAACCGACAAGGGTCAAGTGGCCGCGAGGGGCGAATTTAATTTACTGTAGGGATGGACCGACTTTTGCGCCTTATTCCACTTAATTATTTTCGCGGCGATGACTCACAATAAGCTGTTATTGTAGCGAAAATTGCGTTGAGAATATATTTTTGTGTAAACGTTTGTAATTTCGTATTCTAGTGAAATTGTACTTTATTTTATTTATAGCGGAATTCCTAATATAAATTAGTATTATTGTATTCCTTAAATACACTTACACGGTGTGGAAAGAGATAATAATTACGTAAATAGACGCCTTGGGAAATGAAACTCAACAAAAAACTGGTTCAAAGCTAACATATTCTTAGACTCGAAATATCTCACGCGAAAAAACTCACGCATCTTATTTAGATGCGTGAGTTTTTTCGTCCTTTTTTCGGACGATATATTTATAGTTTATGACACGATTGGCGTAGTGTGCTGTAGCACGGTTTCTCGCCTCGATTTCCGTAGTGTCCCGGGTTCGATTCCCGGTCGGGTCAATTCAGGAAACGATCTTTTCTAAATTGACTCGGGTCTGGGTGTGCTGGGAGACGCCCCTAGCTTAATTCCTTGTGTGGTACCTCGTAACACAGGGATTTAATAATCCCTACTTCGAGACCATTACAAGAGGTGTGTTGTCTGGCGCATATTTATATTTATTATTTATTATCTATTTAGGAAAGAGAATAAAGTGAAAAATAATTCTATTGGATCCCAAAACTATACTGCTAACTAACTGATGTAAGTATGGTTATGCTGCGTTGGCTTTTCACTTTGTAAACGCTCAAATATTTGCTACGCATTTGGTGTTTATATTTCTGATCCTGAGAAGCATAACACTGTTAGTCCATTTTTTACAGTTTTTTGTTTGTTTAGCCAGTTTATAAGAAAACCGTCTTCTATCCAACGATAAAACTGTATGTCTAAAGTCAGTCAGAACATTGATTTTCAAAATTGTATAACAATCTAGGATAGTTTTTTTATTGAATAAAAATAAAGCCATGCTTATGAAACCTGTAGTTTTATTTGATTTTTAGGGATAAAGTTCAAACGCTACCAATTTTTTCACAAAATAATCTGTACTGTAAAATTTTTCTTTTGGCACTAACTGTTTAATGCTTCTCAGGTTCAGATTTAACACTACAGTACACGCGCCTTGATTTTCTTAAGTTTTACTCGCGTGGGGTGAATATTCAGACCATATCATCTATCCCATTTCATGGTATTATTTTAACATTTTGAAATAAAATACATTATATTCTAGTTATTTCTTCATTCTTCAAGTTTAGTGTCATGGCACTTGTTCCTTAGAAATAACATTAGTATTTGAAAAAAAATACTAAAAAGTTGTAGGAAAAAGTTATAAAATTTACCCAGGCTCATGTATTATCGTTTTATTATAAAATTAATTGATTATTTTGCCATTTTTATAGCAATTTGTACGAACAAGGACCTGGTAATCAGGACAAATCAATCTGTTTCATGTTTTGAAGATCTTTAGGGCAGAACGGTCACGTGATCTAGGACAAAGCGCATTGACAATTTTTACCGTTCTATGGGCATTCCTAGGATTAATTGGTTAAATTTTCACCGCTTTTCTGTTTTAAAAGTATCTGCGCTTTAGTTTCGAGTTCCCTTTGGTTGTTTTGAATTCCAAATCTATAGTTTCCTCTAACCAATGTCGAACCATGTTTTCATGACAATCTTCGATATTTCAAGAAATCTGCAAGATGATTATTACAAGTGTATTGTGAGTGATTTATATTATTCTCATAAAAATACTAAAACTCAAAATAAAAGTTGAATAAAACCAATACTTACAAGTAATACTCTGAAATTTGACGTGATATTTTGTAACGCCGATACGCGCGTGCGGTGAAATTCCGTCCCGAGCGCTTACCCGCAGTTTTTTTCACCACATACGTACACGTTGACTATCGGCACGGTACTGACGTTGAGCGTTGTTTAGTCATCTAGGATTACACCAGGCGACATAATCTGCAGTCGCATACTTAAAAATTTATGAACAGAAATATTCGTCTGGGACGAATATTTACCCCGCGCGTGTAAAAATAACACTGAAAACTGATTTAATTCGATTTTATAGCAGCATATTTTTGTATTCAAAGATTATGAATTCCAAGTTTTTATTAGTTTACTGAGTTAGTATTTTGAAGTAAAATTATGTATTCGAGTAACTATCTCTCTCGCTCTTCAGCCGCAGATGCCTTTGACAGTTTTGAATAAAAGACTGGGTGGGTTAGTAGAAGGCTCTCATCCCAAACTGAGATTTGTAATATCGTCTGTTTTTTTTTTGATGAAAAATGCTTTTCCTCAAAGTTTTCTTATTATTTTAAGAATGCTATCTTAAGAAAGTCCACGACGTATTTCACAGCGCTTTGTGCTAACACGTTAATTGGACGCCAACTCTGCTAATTAGAGGCGGTGGTAAGTACATGAATTCTGCGAAAGGGGCCCGTTATAGAAATGTGGGAAAACGACACTATATGATATATACTTATACTATGTAGTAGCTATACATGCTGTTTCCTGAAATTTCATTCAATATAGACCGTATTTCTTATTGAAGTATTCAATAATGTATCTCTAATTTTCGAACAAAAATATTTCCTCCATCTCCATTGAGAGATTTTCCAAAGCGGTAATACATTTAATGTATTGAAATAACTTGTAAAGCATACAAAGCAACACTGATGTAACAATTAAACCTCTTTCATTGTATGACAGCTGACACTATGTTTAAATTAAATAAATAAATAATAATAAATAAATATCCCTGGACATTATTCCACACAGCGCCATCTAGCCCCAAAGTAAGCTAATTAAAGCTTGTGTTATGGGATACTGGACAACGGATAAACATACTTAAATACATTTTCTTTTGTAAATACATACTTATTATACATAGGAGACACCCAGACCAGTACAAACAGACATGTTCATGCACACAAATGTTTGTACTGTGCGGGGATCGAACCCGCGACCTCTGGTGTAGTAGCCAACTTCTTAACCATTACACCAAGTCGGTCGTCAAAAAAATTTAATAATAAATTGTTTGCATTTTAATAATAAATAAATAAATAATAATAATAAAGAGAATATTAATATACTTATTAACCGTCGATTTGACTAACAACACCGCAGTACCTACTATTTTTATGCATGTTTCTATAATGCATCTACATTATGAACTATTAAGTTGTAATATCTCTAAAGGAGCTTATTACAAAGAAAGTGTAAAGGTATTGGTTAGGGCTGCATGTCTTCTCTATTTAATTATGCCCTGTACGTCTACCACGAGTTGCCACTTTAAATTTATATTATCGTTTAGATTTTTTTTTACTGGGATTCGACATTCTCATGTCAAGTCATGTGTTATTTTTACACGAACGATAACGTAAATTTAAAGTTGCAACTCGTGGTAGACGTACTGTTCACATTATTCCAGTCCAGCAATCCAGTCCAGCGCTCAATCAATGTGGACATTCCAGCGCAGGTTCACATTATTCCAGTGGTGGACTGGAATCCTGCTACTGGTATAATGTGAACTGGGCTTTGGGGCCACAACACAACATCACGTATCGGGTGAGTTTGTCGTAAAAAATATTCCTTAGTAAGGAGTGATTTATTTCACTATACTACTAGCTAAATATAAATAAAGGATGTACTTACTAAGTATCTACACAACGCAAATGTTGCTTGTTAATAAGAATATTGAACATATATAATAAGACGTTATGTGATTTTTTTTGGCTCTTATGTAACAGAACGTCCGGTGTTTATATTTTGGAATAAGTGAAATATAGATGCATCTGGCATCGCCGCGGGGGAGAAAGGCGGGCGAACAAATTGTGTTTCTACATTTCTAACAGTCCCAGCGCGTATACGGCGCAACAAACTTTCCAGAAATTTATCAAATCGCCTTTAAGTTTTATTCGAATTGAATCGTGGTGGGTAATCGATAAGTTTACATACATTTTTGGTTGTTTGAATAATGATTGACCACATTTATCACGCTATGTGGGTATATTTGGATGTGAGAATGTTTGTCATCACCAATCTCCCGATCAATCTGCATTCGGCAAGCCAGGTGATTAAGCCATAACCGCCAATTGTATTCTTGATATCCGGTGAAGGCTCCTCTGATCCAACCTAGCCTAGCCTATACCTGTTACATGAAGGTGAAGTAGGCTTTCGATTTTGAGATGTTAAGTTATGTTAAGTCCCTAAATAGCATCTGATCACAAAATGTAACTCTTTTATAGAACTCTACTACGAGAAATTTGTTTATTATTATATCAAAATTCCTAGGTGGATATCTTTGCCCATGTTTACCTATTGAAAGGCATAACATTTTTGGTCTTAAACTGATAATGCATACTGTTAATGGCCATAATAGTAATTTACCATAATTTATTTATAGCATAACTTCATAACGTTTAACATCAAATGGCCGAAATTTGTAAAGCATAATCATAGAAAGGCATAATTCGATAAGAAAAAGTATCAAAGGGCATAATTTTTATTTGCCATAATATTCAAAAGACATACTATTCAAAAAGCATACATGGAATAAGCATACCTAACTAACTTTTAAGAAATAACACTCCCCTAACTTTTAAGAAATAACACTTATTTACCATGATATGCAAGCAATGCGTGCAAGCGAATATACTTGCATGCACGCATAATACTAAATAGCGAGTTTTCTAGCACTTCCCCGGCCGCTGCCGCTGCTTGCGCGTTGTTTGGTCGCAGTTTTAACTTAACCTAACCAATGAGCGATATAGCCAATTTCTTTTTCTTCCTGTTAGAGGCATAAATAAAAATATCACGAACAGGCTTTTTGGGGTTAGAAATACTTCATTACTTATGTGGAAAAAATTTAAAAACAATGCTGAAAAAAACTATGCTTTTTAACGCATGTAAATTTTCGGTTATACTTTATAAGACTATGCCTTTAATGATTTATGCTTTGTCAGAGTATGTGAAACAAAATTCTGAATATTAAAATTATGCCTTTTAAGTTATGCTTGATAAAATTATGGCAAACAATAATATATACAATGAAATTATGGTTTTTATGATTATGCCTTTTAACAATTCTGCCTTATTATGTTTATACGTAATACAGATTTGCTAAAATCCATTATGGTTTTTGATTTGTAAGCCAAATGATGACAATTGAAATTATGGCAATAAACATTTTGCGTTTCAAAGTGTCACCTTTGCCCGCAGATGTCAAATCAAAAAACCAGTACGTCTACCACGAGTTGCAACTTTAAATTTACGTTATCGTGTAAAAAAATGTATTGGGATGACATGACATGACATGACAATGTCAAATCCCAGTACATTTTTTTACGCGAACGATAATGTAAATTTTAAAGTGGCCACTCGTGGTAGACGTACGGATGGTTAAAAAAATACTTTGTACTTTCCTTCACTGACCTTTTGTGACTCGATTGAATAAACACAAAAGAAAGTTCGAGAACGTGGTCCACGTAACAGGGATCAAACACATTCACCTCCTCTCTGCAAAAATATGTAACTTTGCTTTTAAGAGGGAAAGTAGACACTTCCTTAACATTCAAAAGGGCCCTGTACAAACAATAGTTTTTAATCATCTTAAAAATGATTAAATATTTAAAGTAATTAATGAAATAGGATTTGATGTAAAATAGTCCGTTTGTTTTGTTTTGGAAAAATCATTTGCGATTTAAATTAACAATAAGTACAGAATAAGAAAAACACATTTTTCCAATAAGTATCTATGTTCCAGCATCGCGTGGAAACTATTGGATGAAATTTATTGAATCTATTGACACGAATTAATTATGAATGCTTTATTGATTAAAATGAAGTGTACTTGATATACATAGACAAGGCTAAAAGTTTTAAACTTCTTGCGGACGAAGTCGCTGCCGGTTAGTTTTTAATATTTTTCTCATAAAATTACATTTATATTATATTCGTATCAGGTTGCTTTGTGTTTTAAAAGCATTTCATTGTTCGAAGCGTGCAGTAGTTATGCTGAGAAAATGGAATGGAGCATTTCGCTTCCTGTGCCCAAGGCTGCAAATGAAACGGTTACAGGAGGATTTTTATGTTCCGTTGTTTTGGTGTAGATTACTGTTTATTTCTTTCCGTGGACTAGGTTTGAAAATCACCCTGTTTTGTTAGAAATTGAGAAGGAATTCTAGAGTTTTTTTGTGTTTTAAAATTGTTTTGTATCTTAATTGTAATGTAGTATTTCAATTATCACCAGTCTAGTCAGAACATGACTTTTAAAATTACTTATCTGTGTATCAAAGGCGAAATTAAGTAAAAAACCTTTTTCGAATCGACCATAACATAATACAGCATATATTCTTAATTGTTTCTACGATAGCAAAAACGTCAAAGCAGTAACTTTTTCAAGCCGTGATTTAATGTTTTTTTTAAATAAAAATATTCAGACTTGAAACTCTTTCGAAATAATTATATTTAAACATCAAAAGACTGAGGCTTAAACCAATCATTGCTTTCCTTCGACTAGGTAAAATTTTACATAACAATTTAGAAAGGGTAACCGAATCCAAATATCTTTCTTTCTGCAAAAAAACAGCTTTTATCAATATTTTCTATTCAGGGTAACCGTACTCCCACCTGTTAAGTCCATTCGCAAAAATGAAAGACACGATTTCAGATACACAAAAGATGTTTGATATATATTATTAAACTTGTTTTGTAATAACATCAATCATGTAACATTGTAGTCCTCGTCACTTGTGAGGCATAAATAAAGAATTGATCGCTTCCGACATCGGCCTTATTGATGTATTCACGCCGTAAACAGTTCCTACTTATTGTCGAGCAACCATTTCTAAGCAGTGAAAAGAAACGTGGCAGTCATCAGTTCACGGCGTCTCAGAATATATGATTTTTACGAATTTAGGCACTTCCGCGTCATAGTCGGTACCTACAATTTGTCAAGTAGATATTTTTCTCGTTTCGTTCTGAATAATAAGTTTTCAAGTGTTTCCTGCTTTTTTAACAACAGTGACTGAGCAGATTTACTTCATTATCTCGCCGTTAATAATCGCAAGTTCGAGCACAGTAATTTTTAAATTATTTTGATCAAAACGTTTGTTTAGTTCTACGAGTATTATCTAGATTCGCATAATGTATGGGTGCCCTTTATGATCCATAAAATTAATAATCCTAATATGAAAATGCATAAGACTTAACTTGCAGGCCCGTATGAGCGCAATATAATAAACAAAAATTTTACCAAAAAAAAGCCAACTTAAAAAAAATACTATTCCAAAACAAAGCACTAAAAAGTAAAGAAATAATTGCGTATTCTTCTAAAACTTATACGATAATATAATGTAGGTACAGTTATTGTTATTGTTGGAGTCGGTGTCAGCCAAGGAAACACAACAATATACCTAGCAATATACCTATTTCTTACATATCACGTTTACGTATGTATGTAGGTAGTTACAAACCTACATTGGCTGACACCGACTCCAACAATAACAAAATAACTGTACCTACATTATATTATCGTATAAGTTTTAGAAGAATACGCAATTATTTCTTTACTTTTTAGTGCTTTATTTTGGAATAGTTTTTTATGAAGTTGGTTTTTTTTTTGTTAAAATTTTTGTTTATTTCTTGATTTTCAGTGAATAGTTCTTATTTATTTTGTACATCGAAAAAGTATCGTCCAATTGCTCCTAGGAATTGAAGAGTTCCTTTATTTTGTCATGGATCCCATAATCAGAACCTAACACTCATCAAACTACCCTTGAAGTATATCCTCTCCAATAAAAAAAGAAGCATTCAAATCGGTTGGCGTGATAATGAGTTATTCGTCCATTTGTCGCGCATATGGTTTATCTAGATTTAAGACTTATATGGATTTCCCATGGATGCCACTGTCAGAACTGGACCAAATTAAAATGGGACTACACGGGCACCATCAGCTTTCAAATAAATAAAGAATTATCAAAGTCGGTTGGCGTAATATTAAGTTATTCGTCCATTTGTCGTCCATTTGTTGCGCATTGTGTCTATCTAGATTTAAGACTTATATGGATTTCTCATGGATGCCACTGTCAGAACTAAACCAAATTAAAATGGGACCATTCGGGAAGCACCAGCTTTCAAATAAAAAAAAACGATCAAAATCGGTTCACCCAGTCGAAAGTTATGAGGTAAAAAATAAAAAAAACATACAGTCGAATTGAGAACCTCCTCCTTTTTATGAAGTCGGTTGAAAAGCTCTTACCTATAGCATGGTACGCATGACATTATATTATTATATTGCAGATGTTTGATAGATAATACTCTAGTAGTTATCTTCTGTCGTCACGAGTTTAACTATTGTGCCGGCGAAATTTCAACATAATGAAACAATAGCGCAAAGTGTCGTTCCTATATTGCAACAAAGAAATGGTTATAAAATGACGTCTCATATACATAGATTGAATCTACATAATCTCATTAAGATTATTTAAAATCTCATACTGATGAAATCTTCATAATCTCATTTGATTATTTAAAATCTAATGGTTTGCCAAGGGGCAGCTGCATGTTAGGTGGATAATGTTTAGCCCTAGTCCTAGATTCGTTGAACTGACGAAGACATATTTATTTCCATTCATAGGTTTAAATATTAGCAAATAAGTGTGGAGATGATTTGATTGTATATATAAGATTTTTTTTTAATAGAAAGACCTATTGCTTACTAAACGTGTCCAATAGGATTCTGGCCTTTGATGAGTAGAACATTAAAGTAATACGGCTACTGGACTATCACAAGCTCGCAGAATTGAGTCCAACAATTCCTTGATCGAGCTCTCAGTTGCACGTTTGATGCCGAGCGCCCAACTAGTACCTATTCAACTTCTGCCCAATGTCAGTAACTATTCATTCTGAGCTAGCGTGAATACCCAATCGTAAATTAAATCGAAAATTGTACTACAACATAATGAGAAAACTGAATGTTTCATGCTTGTCAGAGGAACATGTAACCAACTGCAACTGGGTAGTGATTTTAGTATTTTACTTGGCAGCTCAGCTGAGCGTCGCGTCGCTGGACATAAAATGAGTAAATAGTAACTTTGGGGCTGCGCAACAATGAAAATGTCACTTTATGAAATGGGCCCGCAGTTGATTAATGGATTTAGAGTGGGGCCCACACAGCGGGCCTCCTTACTTGTTTATTCATTCTGGTGTGCGGTGACGGGGTAGAAATATTGTAAACATTATAACTGTTTTGGCAGTCGCCTTCGCGCAATATAATATGACCCGTTCATACATTAGACTTTTTTCAATATGAGGTCATGGTTGAGAAATCTTATTTAACACCGGTATCATTTATTCGCTTAAAAGATAATACACAAACAGAATACAAAAAACATAATGGTGGATATACAAAATATCCTTTTCAGCATTGCATTGTGCAAATTATTAATCATAAACACTGAAATTATTTTACTTGAACTTTCATGAGCGAATGTTTTTAAGCCATTGTCATTTTAGATGTTTAATTTGAAAAAATAATTAGGTATACACACCGACACCCACACGTTTCAAAGGGCATTTTTTGGTAGTCGAACATTTAGACCCCAGATTACCTTAAAATGCAAAATGCCTATTGCGTAAGTACCAAAAACTTTACGGCCTTCAATAAGTCTACATAAATACTGAATCAGAACAGATCGTGTTGACTTTAGGAACAAGGGTCCTGTCAGCAGTGTATAATTATGGATAGGAGCTCCTTGTACGGGCTCTCATTGATAATTTAATCAGGCCGTTTCGAGATGGAACAGTAACAATAAATGTCGCGACACGATAACAATGCGATAGACGGTTTATGAAGCGGTGGTCGTGATAAATGGGGTGGGCCGCGAAGGCGGACGTGGGGATTTATGCATACCCGTCATCGGCAGGATTACAAAGGCTATCACTGTGCCCGTATTTATGATGATACAGCTAGCTTTTTAAACGAGCTTTTGCTTTGTAAATGACCGTTTCGTAAGCTAGTAAGTGTCGGGCCAGGGACGCTGATAATGCGATGTGAAAGGGCTATTGTCGGGCGAATTTGTACTTCATTGAATGAATCTGATATTTTTGCAACTTGAAGATCCACAAGGCTTTTACAGTTAAACTAGCTTTCCAAGATACTTATATTTAAAGGTATAATAATAAATGTCGACTAAACTATTTTCTTCTTGAAGACTGAAACTTTGAAACAAATCCAAAGAACACTTTGCCCAACCAGCGTATTTATTTCGGGGCCTTGGATTTTAGTCCAAATATTGTTCGTACTAAACGTATCGTGACTTCCGATACAGAAGGTATATTTTGGTTCCTTGATCTTTTTGGTTTACAGCATAGTGAACACAAAACTACTGGAAAATAACTCTGATTGTGTTTATTTCAACAATCGATTGGTGGTTCCCGGAGTAACGTTTCAGACTGCGATCCAATGTATTCCATTACGACCCTCTATTGAAAACTTAATTGAAACTGAATTAGTTTGTCACGAACTGTATGGACTGTGATATATAATGTATTATATTCGGTTGTTTCATGAATTCGCAATACTTCAGTCTTCGGTGAATGCCACAAAAATTTTGTATAAAACATTATTTGTTTGGTTGATTGGTAGGATTTTGTATAAAACATTATTTGTTTGGTTGATTGGTAGGATTTTGTATAAAACATTATTTGTTTGGTTGATTGGTAGGATTTTGTATAAAACATTATTTGTTTGGTTGATTGGTAGGATTTTGTATAAAACATTATTTGTTTGGTTGATTGGTAGGATTTTGTTAAAAGGAATTTTGCAAGTTGCATTCACGCACGATTCAAATAACTGATTTTAACTTTCGTGTTGGTACAATGGTCCAGGGTCCTGCCTATAGCGTTGAAGGTCGTGGGTGGGTCGATCATTACTAGGTAAACATCACAAGAACATGTTTGTTTTGGGTCTTGGTGTTCTTAAAGTATGCTTAAGCACACCAATCCACATACCCCATACCGCTGGCCTGATTCCTTCTTCGTAACACAAGGATGTTTATTTTAACTTCATCTGACGCATAGTTAGGTACATTTATTCAATTATCACTCTTTGATACCTATATAATCAAGCTGTGCTAAGTTTGGGTAAAAATCCTGGCATAGAAAGTTCTAGATTTTCATTATTTATTTGAGTATGTTTAAAAGTTTTTGTCACCCATATAGTACAGTCAACAGCAAAGGAAAGTTCCAATTTGTATTTATGTGTGAAAACAACATGAAAAATTTATCACGAGCAGCATATTTCATTACAATTAATGAAATATTTCATTTATATTTTCAGTAGTTTAATAAGCTTTATAGATTTTGTAAAATCATCAATTTTAGCACGTTAAATTATCACGCTCTGCTGTTGACTGTACATGCTCTATTTAGTTTGGGATCAGACGATGTACGTGTAAGATGCCCATGAGATTCATCAGTAAATTTACTTTTAGTTACTTTATAATAAACATGAAACTATAGATATTTATTTACGTACGATAAATACGAGCTTCAAAAAGGGTAAGTTTTTCCTACTGACAAAAGTAATAGGTATATCATCGTATCTGACAGTTTACACAACCGTATTTATGGACGCAGGATTTAAAAAAGCTGTTGTGTTGATAAGGGTACGTACCTAGCGCGAAATTAAAAACGTTCGGTAAATATTTTCTCGGGTTGCCTTGAATGAAATTGTATTCCAATATGACGCAGTCCAAGCATTGAGGGTGATGTTTAAATAGGCTGCTAATCCTACCAATATTGAAATATCTGCGACAATATTCAGACGGGAAGCCGTGATCCCCTTTTATTAAAACACCGTTTTATACGAGCAACCACTGAAAAAATATTGTCTGGAGAAATTTATGACACCGTTAACCGCCATATTTCGAGCATCTAACGCTCAATGTTACAAAGAACGACGCTTGCTTTGTGAAGTAATTCGTGTTTCAGATTTCAATAAATGGCGGGTATAAATATTATGCGTTTGATTTTGATAACCATTTTTTGCAATAAAACGGATGCGGATACGAATGTGTCTCTAGCTATTTATAAAGAAATGAAATAAAGACATTTCAATTTCTTCCTTTTCTAACGATTTTAGTGTCTAAAATAATTATAGTGATCTAAGACAAAACTAATTTAGTGATTAAAGCTACGAACCCCGTTTGTTTACTGATAAATCAGCTGTAGTGGGTACGAGGAGGACTAATCCATTGTCTACGATTTTCTTGGCAGATTTCCACCCCTAGGTTTATAGACCCGCTTTAAAAGGTTTCGGATAATTTAGAGATATTCTAAGATATAATGTTCCGGCAAATTGTGTAAGTTTGAAACATGTAGATAGATAATGGCGGAAAAATTACTGACCCAGGTGACTAACTTAGAGATGATAAAGCATCTGTTCCGTCAAGATTTCTTTTAGGAAAGTATGGTCTGATGCAGAATAACTACCACTTTCTACTAACTGTATTATTGCTCGTCAACTTCATGTATTCAACTCATCCTCGGCTGCTTTCCTAGAGGTGGCGTGAGGTTAACTCGATGTGCACAATCTAAATAAGAAAAAAACAAATATGTTATATTATATGTTTAATTTAGTCTTGATAAAACTAAACATTGTCAAATAGTGTTCATAAACCCATAAAGAACTCCTATGAACTGTTTAAATAGTGGTCTAATACTGTAATGTCACTGTAATATGTATAGCTCAAGGTTACTGAAGGCAGCTTGCACGGTATTTCTATACGTTTAAGCGGAATTTGGTAGTTTAGCATAGTAAAACAGGAGGATTCTGCTATTAAAAATCCTATGGAAACGTAATTGCATGGCATGATTTTGACATTTGGTCCATACTAAAACTGTCAAAAATGTGCCATCCGAATACGATTTCATTGTTATTTATAGCAGAATTTGGGCCCAGATGATTTGCAAAAATAAAGATCTAATTGAATTTTTCTTAGGAAGGTTTTAGGTTATTTTTGATAAGTTCAAGTAATTATTAACTAGTCTGGCCATAAATACTGTGCCATAAAAACTTTTCATTTTTTCATCTTTTTAATTATTCTGAATTTGGAACGTGTATATTATTCAGATTTCGCGCCATTTCACATATTTTTTGGTGTTCACTAACAAAATACAATATGGAATGGGATGTTAAATTGCACAAAATGGGTACGGAGCCGTCGGTCATATTCCAGACACTTCAAAAGCTTGATATCAGCCGTTTGTTTGTAAAATAAGATTATATAAAATATTTATTTGAAGAATCCCGCTAGGACTCTGTCGCGTATTATAAAACAAGACCTGAAGCTCGGTGCTTATCGTCGATATACAGGACATGCCCTAAATCAATTTGTACAATTAAAGATTGTGGATCGATCAAAACGCCTTCTGTCGCGATACGCTGGTGAAAGGCACAACATTATCCTCTTTACCGATGAAAAAAATTCACGATTGAAGAGCACTAAGTACAATAAGCAAAATGATTAAGTGTACAGTTCTAGAGAGGCTGCTCAAGTGTTCGGAAAGATACAACGTGGTCATTATCCTGAGTCAGTGATAGTTTGGTGGGTTGTGTCTTATCAAGGAGTCACAAAGCTACATTTTTGTGAAAAAGGAGTGAAAACTTCAGCCAAAGTGGATGGTGTTGTAAAACCTCTTAACAATACACTTTTTAAAAATGTACCGTGGACTTTCCAGCAGGAAGCTGCACCTGGTCACAAGACACGAACTACCTAAGCCTGGCGTGAAACCAACGATCCGGACTTTATAAGAGTTGAAGACTAACACCAGACAGCCCTTTAGACTACAAATTATGGTCAGTTTCAGAGGACATGGCCTGTTCTAAACGACACGGCGACGTTGAGTCGCTTAAAAAATCTCTGCAGCAAGCAGTGGTGAATTTCCCATTGAAACAGTGCGTAAATCCATAGATTCGTGGCCAGACAGGTTAAAGGCCTGTATAAAAGCCAAAGGTGGCCATTTCGATTAGATTTTTTTTTTTTGCTGAGACTAATAAATATGTACATATAAGTTTTATTATTATTATATTACTTCATACAAAAAAAGGCATTTTCATTTGTAACAGAACTTATGGCCGGAGTAGGTATATAACTAAAACAATTTAAATAAGTTTGATGTTGATTATGAAGTTCTATCCTTCGTATCTTTTACAATAACTGTCCGAAACCAGCGTAGACTGAGAATATGGAAACTAGCACTATATCCATTTAAATTAAGCCTACCAAAGAAGATTGCACTGCACACTCTCCGGGGAAACTAAGTATGAGTTAGTGCGAAATGCATAATTTTTCCTAAAGACTGCTGCGATTCCCTTTATGTCCGTAGTTAACAAGTATTAATGGGTACGAACGAGCACCTTCCCGGGATTCTGTCATTTGCGAGCAATTAGGACACCCTCGTTTAGTAAATTGTGCGGGATATGATTTATACCTTTTTCATTATGTACCAACTTTATTTCATTGCTGTTATTCCTAATCGTAAAAGCTTTTTAAATGGATGTTGGCAGATTGTTTTATGTTTCTGGTGATATTTAGGTCAGAAGCAGATGACTAGCTTTTTATACATTATAATATATTCTTTACAAAAGGCAATGGGTGAAACGTTTAATCTAAATAGATTTGAAGGTTGTTTTTTACACCAGACACTCATCCTTATACCGTGTATAAGGATGAACTTTGATCGTAAGTATCACCTTTTTTTTCTACGCCGCCGGTGACGAAAGTAGTCGCTTGCCTAAGGTAATCGAGAAATCCATATCATTTCAATGTAAATAGCTCAAATGAAAAAGCATTGCAAGCTCTAATTTGTTATTTCTATGTGGAGGTCTAAGTTCCCGTGCGTACAACACCAGAAGTATCGCTTGCGAGTCTTCGGCAACATCATGATTTGCAGTTATAAGATGTCTCCTGCTAAATATGGGCGCACCCACTAGATCTTTAGTGCGCCTGGTTGCAGGCTTGAATCCACCGGAATCCTGCCTCTTATAGTCTCCATTCTAGTACTTGTGAATCCCAAAACTATTGCCACACTAAGTGATATTTCCTCGCAACCGAAAAGGCATTTTGTTTTATCAATTTCTGTGGCAGAGTGGGTAAGCTGGGCAAAGTTGGCAAAGGCAAAATAAATGTTCCCTCGCTAAGCAAAGCCGGCTCTTAAGCCCGAGTGCAGGACCTTCGTTGTTGTCTGTAACGTTCAGCTGCATAAATAATGATACGAGTAGAAACACAAAGTGAGTTATTATTACCTCATTCTTATGCGAAACCTAATATTAAAGATAAAGTAGGACATACAAAAATCTATATTTGAACCATAAAACAGATATGAACGAAACAATACTTTATAAATTCGAAAGTAACGCTTTTCAAATAAAACTAGTTTTGATGACGACACGTTTGGCGTAGTGCGCTGTAGCACGGTTTCTCGGATCCCCGGTCGGGTCAACTCAGGGAACGATCTTTTTCTGAATTGACTCGGGTCTGGGTGTGCTGGGAGACGCCCCTGGCTTATTTCCTTGTGTGGTAACTCATAACACAGGGATATATTAATCCCTACTTCCCTACTACTAAGAGGTGTGTTTCTGGCGCAAACAAAAAAAAAATCCATATAGAGATAGATTCTCAAGAAGTCAGTTCTTGAGAATTTGACGAGAGGCCAAAAAACAAGGAATTATTCAGTAATTTTAATTTCTGCCAACTCAGCAAAATTCGTTTTTTAATTATTCAACAACTTCTCTTTTATCATTTCATGTTCATAAATAATCAGTTCATTTAATTTGTATTGAAACGCTTCATATTTTTCCGGTGCCTACCACGTGCACAGGCATTGCCTACCGTGATGATCAATTATGCTCTTGTAAATTTAAATACTTAGCAAAATATTTCTTTATACATTCATTTTTCTTTAACCTTGCTTACAATCTCGATAAACATAGAGATTATATTTAAAACAACATTACTCTATCAAAAACTGCCAAACTACCTGTACCTACGTAGCTAGGTACACTAAAAGGTTGAGGTAACCACTCAAATGCTGAAAAAAGTTAAAGACGACGAGTTGAACTCCTATTACCAATCTCTCGTGTCTGTGAAGGTTACTAACCTAATGCAAATTCAAGAAATTATTACTTGTTTAGTACGCTCTTTAGAAAAAATCCAAACAGGTGTATCCAAACATACACGTCAATATTTTTTTTTTATCTTCCTCATATTCAGGAGTATCCAAAAATACCCCATGTATTTTACCCGATTTTTTGTAGTGTTCGAGTTATGAATTTTATACCGAATTTTTTAAAATTTCTGGGTTGGGTCACTTTCTTGGACCCCGTAGCGCGATCTGTTGCGATAAATACCCGGCTTTTTTTCTTAATTAGATGAATAATAGCGCTAGATGATTCTGAAGAATTCACATCCATAACGCTTATCATAACTCTAAAAAAAATATGAAAATGAAAAAGTTAGAAATGCTGTATTTTCCCTAAACGAAAAGTTTAAAAAAAAAATTAACTAAAATTTTTCATCCTTATCTTTTTTCAAACTTTTTAAAACTACCATGTAAATTTCAATGAGTAACTTCAACGCCATCATACCTAAATTTTCATTAAAAGTGTCATTATTGTAAAATTCAAGTAATCAGTGTAGTGTATCCACTAAAACTTGATTACAAGTTGACTTAATGGATGTATTTATAAAAAACGTCACAATAAGTGTTTAAATGGTGACTTTTTAGTTTCACATAGATTATATTACGTCGTTTAAAAAAATATATATTATCCCCAAAAGTCGTCTAAATAAACTTATTTATAGCCTTAATTTTTTTTTTATGTTTTTACGATGTATTATCTGTATTGAGCAATAAAATGGTTATTTTGAAAGCATTTCTAGGCTTTTTTCAACCGACTTCAAAAAAGGATGAGGTTCTCAATTCGACTGTATGTTTTTTTTATTTTTTTTATGTTTGTTACCTCATAACTTTCGACTGGGTGAACAGATTTTGATCATTCTTTCTTTATTTGAAAGCTGGTGCTTTCCGAATGGTCCCATTCTAATTTGGTCTAGTTCTGACAGTGGCATCCATGATAAAACCATATAAGTCCTAAATCTAGATAGACAAAATGCGCGACAAATGGACGACAAATGGACGAATAACTTAATATTACGCCAACCGATTTTGATAATTCTTCATTTATTTGAAAGCTGATGCTGCCCGTGTGGTCCCATTCTAATTTGGTCCAGTTCTGACAGTGGCATCCATGGGAAATCCATTTAAGTCTAAATTTAGATAAACCATATGCGCGACAAATGTAGAATAACTCATTAACACGCCAACCGATTTCGATGCTTCTTTTTTTATTGGAAAGGATATACTTCAAGGGTAGTTTGATGAGTGTTAGGTTCTGATTATGGGATCCATGACAAAGTAACGGAACTCTTCAATTCTCAGAAGCAATTGGACGATACTTTTTCGATGTATGAAATAAATAAGAACTATTCACTGAAAATCAAGAAATAAAATTTTAACAAAAAAAAACCAACTTCAAAAAAAACCATTCTTATACAAAGCACTAAAAAGTAAAGAAATAATTGCGTATTCTTCTAAAACTTATACGATAATATAATGTAGGTAAAATTATTGTTATTGTTGGAGTCGGTGTCAGCCAATGTAGGTTTGTAACTACCTACATACATACGTAAACGTGATATGTAAGAAATAGGTATATTGCTAGGTATATTGTAGTGTTTCCTTGGCTGACACCGACTCCAACAATAACAATAATTGTACCTACATTATATTATCGTATGAATTTTAGAAGAATACGCAATTATTTCTTTTTCATTAAGATGTTTATAGTTTACTTATAATCAAGTTTCAGTTGATACACAGATTACTTGAATTTTACATTTCTGACATTTTAATAAAAATTTAAGTATGATGCCGTTGAAGTAACTCATTGAAATTTACATGGTAATTAGTTAAAAGTGTAATGCAGTTTTTTGAAAAGATTTGGATGGAAAATTTTAGGTATCTTTTTTTTTTAAAACGGCCTTCAAAGTTCAGAGAAATATATTTTTTTTAGAGTTGTGATAAGCATTACGGATGTGAATTCTTCAGAATCATCTAGCGCTATTTTTCATTTAATATTGAAAAAAAATGGCTTTTATCTCAACATATCACGCTACAGACACACAAAATTCGTAAAAAAAATCATAACTCGAAAACTACAAAAAATCGGGTAACATATTGGTATTTTCGGGTACCACTGAGTGGGAAGCTAAAAAATAATTATTGACGTGTAAGTTTGGACCAGCCTATATTTTATGTCAGTCGAACTAAAGAAAATCGATTCAGTTTTTCGTTTGTCTTCCTCAGTCAGTCCCTCTCTTTTGAGGATCGTGACTCTCGCGAAGGACTTGTGCAATATGTGTTCTCCAACGGCTTTGGTCTTCTGCCTGATGGAGTGCTGCGCTTATTGGGATCTCCAGCGTGTTGGTGACTTGGTTTGTCCATCTTTTCGGGCTTCGCCCTCGCAGTCTTTTCCTCTCCAGCTTGCCAATCACGAGCAACTTCTCTAGGTTATCTGGTTCGCGTTGCGCAATATGCCCATAGTACTGGAGGGTTATATGCAATCAAACCGTAGAGAGGCGTTGTCCCTGTTCCAGTTTAAGTTGTTTGAGGACGGAGATGTTGGTTCTATGTGCAGTCCATGGTATTTGTAGCAACCTTCGCCAGCAACACATCTCAAAAGCATCAATCCTCCCTCTTTCTGCTGCTTTCACCGACCACGACTTACATCCATATAAGAAAATCGGAATAACCATCGCGTCGACTATCTTGATATTGGAGACATTGCCATCCTTCTTATTTTTTTAATCTAAATGCTAGCATGTGAGATAATGGCAATCGTTCTGTGGTTATTACAGTGCCGAGCAGGGTCCTTTCTATGCAATGGCAATATGCACGAATGTACCCAGTCCTGGATCCATTCGCAGGTCTTTCATATGGAATTGCAGATGTTATGCAGTGCAGCTATGCCCATGGGACCCAAGGGTTTCAGTGCATTCGCTGTGATGCTGTCAGGCCCCGGAGCTCCGTTGGCTTTAAGCTTTTTCAAAGCATTCTCTGCTTCGGAAAGAAGTACGTCGGGTTCCGGACCGATGTAGTCGAGTAGCAGACCACCCGGTACCGCTCGGTGTAGTATTCCCTCCACATCTCGGCGATGTTTCCCAAGTCGTGTATTGGTTTTCCGGATTTGTCATCAATCATTCAGGAGGACGGTTTGAAATTGCAAGTATTTTGCTTGATTTACTCGAAGAGAGCAGCCGTTTGGTACTTTTTGAAATAGACCTCTATTTCTGCACAAATCTACTCAAAGTGGCAGTTCTTATCCCGCCTGCATAGCCTCTGAACCTGTCGGTTAAGACGCCACTTACCTCCTTCCTCCTGGTGATAACTTTCCATGTTTCGTCGGATATCCCATCGCGTCTAGGCTGTGGAGGTTTAGCGAATTCTCGGAGTGTGGTTGCCAGCGCAGTGTGAAAAATTCCGCCACAGATCTTCAGGATGGAGGTCGCTATTCTTAGGAATTGGTTTTAGCTTCGATTCTAGTTGTGTTTGGATGTTGGTCCCACCCACGGATCACGTGTAGGGTCATTAGGGTACAGGCCTACGGAGGCAGAAAACTCCAACCCCCAAGTAACTTTGTTTGAGTAATTAAAAATTATTCTTATTTCGCCTTTTATATAATAAATTTCCGTAGAAAGACTTGTTTGTTTACACTTGCCTACTAAAAAGGGAGGAAGTAAACAAGAATCCTTGTGTAAAGGAAACCTTATTGGTCTGTTTTAATTTAGGTAGCACATTTTTATTAAGTTTATTAAATGTTATTCATTGCGCACAATTACATTATTCAGGTAGTTTAATAACAATTTACAATCTGCGCATATTTATTTATTTATTTACCAGCTTTTGCCTGCTACTTCGTCCGCGTGAATGACTCTTTTTTCCACAACGTTGTGTGTGTTGATTACCTAACCGCGGTGATTGAATTTATATTTGTGATGATCACCTAACTGTAACAGGCCATATCACGGCACAATATGGAACTTCACTCAATTCCCTTTATCACTACATTCAGGCTGCTTTTCCACCAAATATGTGCTATGCAGCTGTGCTGCGAGTACGTGCAAGCTAAGTTACGAAAATATTGGACAGTTTTCACTGATGCTATGCTATCTAACGGTAAGATGTGCTACGAAGATACGCTGCCGCTAGGTAGCTGTGCTAGTAAGATGGACAGCTCTAACTTTGCGATGTTCCAACAGTAGGGAAGAACGCACAGCACGCATCCATAGCACGCCTGCACAGCACGCATCCACGTGTCATATTAAAAATATAGCTGAGTGGAACCCGTTTCCATCAGTGCTATTCTGTGTGGAACAATGAATGTGATTGTTAGATGTCAAACGCATTCACAACAACGTAGCATAGCATTTCCCTGGTGTAAAAGCAGCATAAAAGGGGTGGAAGTTCAGAAACGATCACAGTCTACATTATAGCTGCTACTCGCGACTATATACAGTCCCGTGGGTACCGACTTGGTGTAATGGTTAAGAAGTTGGCTACTACACCAGAGGTCGCGGGTTCGATCCCCGCACAGTACAAACATTTGTGTGCATGAACATGTCTGTTTGTACTGGTCTGGGTGTCTCCTATGTATAATAAGTATGTATTTACAAAAGAAAATGTATTTAAGTATGTTTATCCGTTGTCTAGTATCCCATAACACAAGCTTTAATTAGCTTACTTTGGGGCTAGATGGCGCTGTGTGGAATAATGTCCAGGGATATTTATTTATTTATTATTTATTTATTACTAAAGGCTTCGGCAGACCAAGCGCGGGTTAAGTCTATCTTTACGTCTTGGTTTTTTTTTAGAATTTTTTCAAGCTTTAAGTTCTCATGCATTTGTTCATCTTGAATTCAGAAAGTAGAGAGTGAGAGAAATAAGTTAATGTTTAATTTCTAAATGATTACCTGTACAACTTGCTTCACGTTCTTCAACTAAAACTAAACTGAGCTGCCCTTCTGTACGAACTATCTGAGAGCTTAAGTTAGTTTCCTTGTACGTAAAGGTATCTGACTCACACGATAATGCATGACCCTCGAGATCGACAGTAAGATGTGCTTCCCGTTCCTTAGGTTCCACCTGAGACCAAGCACTTGCGGTTCAGACAAATTTGTGAGTACTAATATTTTTTTACACTTAAAAATTAAGAACTAAAGTTTTTCAAGACAAAGAAGTCGTAACTTTCTATTAATTCTCACTTTAAAGACGTGTTAACTTAAACTGTTATAAAAAATAAGAAATGTGAAATATATATTTCGATTATACGAGCTTATAAGCGCGTCAATGTTCCTAAGAGGTACGCGTGTGGCAATAGGCGCCCCTGTATGTGCCTACATGCGCTTACCAAAACGAGCTTATACGCGCATATAAAACAAAAGTTTAAAACCGCTCTAACTTTAATATTATTTAAGTTGATCCTCTACTTCATTCCAAACTTCATTAGTGCCTCAACACTTCTCAAACTCATGTACTTTTTTGTCACTTACCCACGAACGGTGGTAGTAATATGAATGAAAGAGATAAACAGTACATAAGTTAACAAATTCGCGGCTTATTGAGTTTAACCAAATCATTATCAATTTGTGCGTTCTTTACACGTGTAGGTACACGTCCACGGTACACACTTCACGTACAGTTCACCTGAAAGAATTATCTCGAACAATGTCCCAAAAAATCCAATTACATTACAACTTCTCTACTTAATAGTTCTAAGGGTTAGGAAAACTGGACTGACATTCCAAATCCAACTTTTAAGGACAAGATAAATCAATATATCTAAATCAAATAAACACTAAGGCCTCATTTATGAAGACGCGGGGTGATGCGGCTCGCACTGAATTTAAACAGATGGCGTTGTATGAGTGCTTTTACGTAGAAGCGATTTTACACGCGTTTGCTTGAATTGGAACGTTTCATTTGAATTAGGAAAAAAATTAAAATTCAACGGTTTTCAGCATTGCTATTCAAGACTGGCCGACCAGTACGCCTACCACGAGTTGCCACTTTAAATGTACGTTTTAGTTCGCGTAGAAAAATTGTATTGATATGACACCTGACATGGCATAACAATGCCAAATCCCAATATTATTTTTAACGCGAACGATAATGTAAATTTAAATTGGCAACTCGTGATAGACGTACAGATTCACATTCACATTTCAAACATTGCAATTGCCACATAATGTGTACGAGTATGTTCATGTCTTTAGTCAATGATGTTTCAATTGGTTTTTAAAAAGTCAATATTAAAAACGTCATGTTTGAACTATTCACTAGCGCTTTTCATAAGATCAGTAATTTCAAACGTTGAGAGACCTAACCCATCCCATAAAATATCGAGAAATATAATAATATTTGCAAACTTTACAAAATCTATTATATCTTTATGAGTCTAATACATATATCTATGAATTCTGGCCCTTGAATAATAATAAGTAAATGTATTATATCAACAGTGCAAGCTGAAGGTAACAGTACAGCACTGCAAAAGGACAGTAGTAACGTAGGAATTAGAAGACGGACAGAATAAAACAGTACGACCGTGTAACCGTACGAGTACGTCTACGTAACGTATGCATTTGTCACGGAGAGGGGGGAGCACAGATATAAAATGTAACAGGTGACGCGAGTGTACGTACCTTGCTTGTCGAAAAGGAGTACGGTGCTGCTTCATTTAGTCCACGATAAACACGATGTGGAGATCGATTCCTGTAAACGAAAAAAAAAATTATGTAATAGCGGATTTCTATGACTAAAACACTGTCGTGACGTCACTATAAACTCCCAATAGTGACACGCTTGGTTTACATACAAACAAATTGAAAGAGAAATATGCGCCAGACAACACACCTCTCGAAGTAAGAATGAAAATCCTGTGTTACGAGGTACCAGACAAGCAATTAAGTCAGGGACGTCTTCTAGCACACCCAGACCCGAGCCAATTTAGAAAACCAGGAATTGAACCCGGAACACTACTTAATCAAGGCGAGAAGCCGGGCTCATACAAACAAACAAAAATAATTGCGTTATCCATTCAGATTAATGTCTTTAGGGGGGTAGGAACTAAAGTTATCACTAACGTAACGTCCGCCTGCGGCGCTGACCCCGTTCTGAGCTAAGTATATTTTAATGAGAAGCAAATCTTGTACGAGGTGCTGACTAACTGTTAAAGTCTCAAATTATTAAACACTAGCTGCCCCAAAACACTTCGTTCTGTCAAAAGCAATTGGCCTGCCGATGTTTGACAGCTGGGAACAGAGTGGTTTGTAAGGGAAAATAAAAGTGTTGTCTTATTTTTCTCGTATTTTTTACGTTTTTTATCTACTTAAGAAATTTATTTGTGCGTTAACTAAATTATGAAAAAATAAAAGCCCAATTGGTCGAGCCTTTCTCGAGTTTTGCGCTTAGCAAAACATTTGGCGATTCGTTTTCATTTATTTAGATTCCTGGAACACTGGCTATCTTTTCATTACTATTAATGCTTGTTAACATTGAAACTAGTTTACTTAGGTCACATTCACGTTATTAGCATAACTTAAGTCATTATAAATTTAAGCAAATCCGCGTATTCATCTATTGCAATGGGTGCATTAAAAAGTATAAATATAAATAAATAAATATGCGCCAGACAACACACCTCTTGTAATGGTCTCGAAGTAGGGATTAATATCCCTGTGTTACGAGGTACCACACAAGGTAATCAGCCAGGGGCGTCTCCCAGCACACCTTATGGTAAAGTCTTTTGAATAATTTCAAAATATCAAAGTTATATCAATGGTTTAACTGAAATGTCTTTTAATACCTACTGTATTTAATAGTGTAGGTTCTACCCAAAAAGGTTAAAAGTAGGAACGTGTTTGAAACTTTTCTACAAATACCTCAATTTGCTGTTCATTTCTAAGTAAGTATTGGTTGCACAGAGTATTTCCACTGCATCATAAATAATAAAATCAGGGGGCATTCTACCGTAAAAAATTACGAAGTTTCGTGAACCTTTGGAATGGTGAAAGGACACAAAATGTAATGTGTTATTTATAGCTTTCATCTATTTTGTATAATAAAATATATTTATTAGAATAACAAAAAACAACATGAATTTCGAATAGAAAGTATGTTTTATTAACGACTGAAAAATGGACTAGGAGTTCGATGCGGTGAGGGCCTATTAACCAAATTTTATTGTACAAAACACAATTATAACATACTAAGTTGTGTGTCTTTTTCGCCCTTCCAAAGTTTCACAAAACTTGGGAAATTTGGACAGGAGTAGGCCCCCAGATGTAGTTTAGTGAGGTCCTTAGCGATTTATCATATTTATAGTTTTTTTAAAATGTCTTTAAAAAATTGTGTTTGTTGTATGTTTGGGTCATCATCATCCATGCGGTCTGTCCCGGTTATGAACCCACACTGGTGTGTGGGGTCCCAGGGTCCGCCTTTCTTATTTTCTTGGCCCACTTCGCGCGGTATTGTTGTATGTTTGTCTATCTATGTATGTATTTAGAATTATTAAAGTATGTTTATCCGTCTCTGAGACCGATAAGCTCGGCTCTGCTTAGTTTGGGGTCAGATAATCTTGGTGTAATTTATTTATTTACTTGTATTTTTTTTTTATTCAGGTATTTATTAGAAAAAATATTTTAACATATTTCTTGAAGTATAATTTTCCTTATTTCAGAAGTAACAAGTTGCATTAAATGTGAAATGTGCATTGATATTACAATAGCAGTAATATTATTCGAAATTTACTCTTACAGTCGTGTATCAAAATCATTATTTCAATTTAATTGTTTATACTCTATGCACCCCATCCCGGGCGTTCGCACTTGGCATCATGCCGGAGCGGTCCCATCAGACCAATTCCGAAAAATATTTTACTATGCAATCTCTAATTGTCTCGATTGCTCCGCCTTGCACAATGGTGGCCAAAATAGTTACAAAACTAATATTATGGTATCCGTCCGTTGACGATTACCCGTTTTTATTTTTAAACATATGGGCCGCTTGAGAATAACAACATTTCGTAACTATTTGAACTGGTCTGGGTAGGCATATTCTATGATTTCTTCAAAAAAATAATTAAATAAAACTAATTTGCATGGTATTTAAGTAAAATAATACCTCTATTGTGTAGTTGTTCTTCAAATTCATCCCTATAAACCTAAATCCTATTACAAAACTGTATTGTTCGTTTGTACTATCTAACAACTTGGCAGTAACTACGTAAAGGTAACGTTAAGCCAATTAACAGCCTCCAGTACAATTACACATGTCTGTGCTACACACAATACCTTTTAGTCAGAGCGATTAGTAGATTTAGGGGCTTTGAAGTAATTTTAGTTGTAGAGTCTAACAACAAAAGTCAAACTGAAATGAACTTTATTCATGAATTCTCAAAACTCAGCTTAAAGTTTCCAGTGTAATAACGATGGTAATGAGAATATATCAAATCGTTGTAACAAATAAAGTTACAAATAAAATAAAGTTATGGTAATTTCAACAAGGGTGAAATTCAGTTATTCGTTGAACATTTTTACTTTCTGGTTCGATTATTTCCATCCTTCTTAACTTTTGTGAATTCCACGTATTTGATATTGCAATGTGAGTAAAACTCCGTTACAACCTAATCAAATTCCGTGCGTGTTGGTCACAAATTCAACTAGTAAAAGGAAAGAAAGAAGGAAAAATCTGACCATACTTTACTCGTCCTGTGGGAATGCAATCCCGACTGGAGCTCAAACAGTAGATCGTTAAGGGCATTATTATTTCATGTCCACTTTAAAATGCTAGGGTGTCGTTACATTGCATGGCTGATGCGAGTTAGCTCTACTAATTAACTGACTTAGCTAGCAAAAACAGCGCTTTAGTCTATACCCAGGAAAACTAAAAAACTGTAATATTTGTAAGCAATTATCTAGCGTAGCCATTAGACACGGAATTACGAATAGAATGGATATTTGTAACATGTGCGCTGCAATATTTATGACGTGAATTGCACTTTTTCTGGATTACGATTTTATTCCCCTATCAAATAGGAATAATAGCTACTGGTACCAGAATGTTCTTATGAGCCTACAAATACGTAAAGCTCAAATTGCACAGAAGAAAATTGGGTAATAAATATGATTTCGCGACATCACCCTCCCTGTTTATAAAGGTGGTCATACGCGTGATATTACCGCGACAAACTCCACGTTGAAGTCTCTGAAGAGGCTGTATATCGAGAGGCGTAGAAAGGCGTTAAGCTGTATTTAGGTGCTATCATAAATACCAGTCAAAATGGGACGATCTCTGGAAAATACGGATGGAGCTTGAAGCTACGCGATCAGAATACGGCAGTCTCGAAAGGCACTGAATATTTTAAACCACAAAGTACTTTTTCTATGGGGAATATTCTGAAAGTATAAGATGTGTCTTTGTTTGTTTCTTCAACATAGGATATGAGGATATGACGTAATATTACGTACTATTTATTCTAAGAAGTTGTCCAGTAAATGCTAGCATGATGCAAATCTCACCATGCACACAGTTCTGACAATAAATGATTATCGTATCTTATCTTATGTAACATAAGATATATATATCTGTCTATCACAGATATTATCTCAATTTCTACCTCTACCACAGAAAAGGTAATAGCACTCTACTACCCTCAAGTGTCTTCTCACATTTTGTCAATCCTGATGATGGAGGGATTAATTCCTATAAGATTGGTTTAATAATGTAAAAACAATAAGGTTTCCACTTACCACCACAATATACCTACACGTTTGCCTTTATCTACAAATCAAACGAAATTGAAGTGCACATGCCAAAATAACGCATCGAATTTCCAAAGTATACATTTGCGAAGCACTTTTACGTCTGGCCAAATGGTTCAGAGGCTTAAGAGATTTAAAGGCCGTTTGTTCGGCAGACAAAGAGAAAACGCGAAGATTTAGTGCCGACGGAAGACGGCGGAGTGAGCAGACTGCGCTCTGGTCAGGCTCGTCGGCGAGTGATTAAGCTAAATTAGGTAGATTCACATAGTTTTTTTATTACATCGGTGGCAAATAAACTTGCGGACAGCTTGATTGTAAAAGCTCATTGGGGCTTAAGACACTGTCCTGTCGGAACTATTTCGAATACCTTTTGGAATACTCTCTGTAATCGGGTTCGTGTTACAAAATCATGAATAAGCATGAAATGTGAATAACTGCTTATATTTTTGCATTACAAGGCGCTGCAATTTGTCAACAATCAATACATTTCCTTATATCAGGTACAAAGAAAAAATTGCTTATAGTGGCTTTCATAAGCAGAGCCAAGTTAAGAGCCGTTTCACACTAGCGATTATTTGGCCAGGCCAGCAGTAGTGTGCAATGTGCATGCAGCGATACGCGACCTTTTTGCGAAATTTTGCCTAGTCGAGAAAACGAACGTACAAATCGCTAGTATGTATAAGCTCTTATTAGCTAAATAAAAAGTAATGGCAATTTTGATGACTAGTTTAAAAAAAAGAATTACTTTATCAATACAATACAAATACAATACAGTACAATTTTGTTTATGAAAGTAAGGGTAATATTAGAAACTCCTTTATATTTGCACTACTTAAAAATATTCTTGTTATAAATACCAACATGTACTCTTTCGTAGAATCATTTATTTATTAATGAATATGATTTTATTTGATCGCGGAACATATGAAAATATGTTGAAAGAATGTAACGTCTTTAACATCTGAATATTTACCTACTGACGAAAAAAACAATATAATAAAACAAGCGTCATAAAATGCGTTGGTCTCGCTTTCATTTTATTCGCAATTTCATTGTGCCTACTTTAATATCAAAGAGCTGATAAATGGTTCCTTGGCAATGAAATATTCATAAGCTTAGTACGTCTCTCATATAAATATTATATTTTCAATAATTACAATAGGAATACTTTACAGTGGACATAATGTTTATTGTAAACCCTACTATATCGTCTATCACTAAACAAAATCGTACGTTATAAATTTAAAAGCAATTTTATTTTTATTTTCACTTACCACAAACAAAACAGAAACATGAAAATGACAGTGAAATCACGACTAAAATATCACTCATTTGTAGTGAAAAAATAATCAGAATTGAGTCTTGAATCAAATGCAAAACAGGTTTCAGATTTTACAGTTAAGATATTGAATCCTGCTAATAACGCGAGTTCCCGAAATTTCCACGATAAACTGATGGCATAATTGAGTGCTGGACTGCGTATCGGCGTCAGTGCTTGAGCGGCCAGTGCTCGCTCAGCTATGAACATGAATGCCAGAGCATTGTCTACACGAACGCCACTAACTAGCTGATAACGACCTGCGGTGCTGAGATGCGCGCCCTACGAGAACAGTAGACAAAAAATACTCCAATCAAATTTCGCCATTTCTCTATTTGTCTACCGTTCCTAACATGGCAGCAATTGACGTGACTTATTATTTTGTATGGGAAATTCAAATTTGTCGACAGATCCTAACATGCTGCCTCACTTTTGTCGTGGTTTAGAAGAGATGTCTCGCGTGTGAACTCGTCGGTCATTTTTATGGACGACAAACCAATTATGCATTAAAATAGCATGAAAACAGGCGTCGCGATCCGTCAAAATTCTGTCATTTTTTTAAGTGCAGTATTATAGCGATGCATTTATGAGCCATCGCTATTTCAGCTATTTATTAGTGTAAATTTTACATTAAAATATTAAATTCGAATAAAGCTGACTAATTTTTTTTATTTTTTTGCGAAATACTCATTTAAGTAAGTATAATTTCCATAAAAACAAGTGTTAAGTAAATAGTTTGGGGTATCAATAGTATCGATAAAATTATTTATCTCGGTTATTGGTATCGATTAAATCGATTATTTGTATCGATTCATCGACTATTCATTTCAATATATCGATTGTTAATAATCAATTAATAAAGTATTTAACGATTATTTTTTTAAATCGAATAATTGAATCGATTAGTTGAATCGATTAGTCGAATCGATAAGTTGAATCAATTAGTCGAATCGATTATTTGAATCGATTAGTCAAATCAACTAGTAGAATCAATTAGTAGAATCGATTAGTTTAATCGTTCATGTCGAATATTTGTATCGTTTAGTTGCATGGATTATATCGATTATTTAAATTGATTAGTTCGATCGATTATTTGTTTCGATTGTTTATATCGATACTATCGTGTCTTCAAATCAGTACTATTGATAATAACGATTATAATAATAATAATAAATCTGTGTTAAACATATCTACACCCCTTTGTAACTTTTCTTGTCTACCTCTTTTGTCGACTCTCAGGGACGAAAAACGAAAAATTACCTTATGTCGCGCATCTTAGCCAGGTTAGTCTCACCAGACAAGCTCAGCCCAGTCATTACTATAGGCCCAATGCTCTCTCTTAGTAAATAAAAACTTACATAATGCTAGTTTAAAGAGTGTGCCGGCGTTAGGGCTAAAATACCAAGTGCTTGCAAGACTAACATGAATGCCACGGTACTCTCTACCCCGAACCGAACGCTTGGACCCTAAGAACGATAAACGATATGGTTTTAACAGACAAGCAATGCTCTATTCTGTCTTTAGAATACATTAATGTGATATCGGACTAAAGCATGTGTCAGCATTAAGGTTAAAATGTCCTATGTTCACTAGACTATGAACATGAATGGCCCAGCATTATCTAGTTTAAATGCTCAGCTCCTAACCACTGAAAACGACGCGTGACGTGGTCTTACTACCTCACCAGACAACTCAGCCCTATTCTGCTAATTAGTAAAGATGAATTTATCTAATGCTGAAATAAGAAGTGTGTCAGCGTTAAGGTTTAAATTGCCTAAACTACATGATATACTATAAACATGAATACGAATTATTATCAAGCCTGAACACTAGGCCACTACCAAAAAACGATATGGTTTCAATCTCAACAGACAATCCTTGATCTGTTCTGTCTCTAAGTAAAGATACATTTATGTAATGTCGGACTAAAGCGTGTGTCAGCGTTAAGGCGACAACGTCCAGTGCTCGCTAGACTATGAACATCAATGCCAAAGTTATCTACCCCGAATGCTCAGCCACTAACCAACTGATACCGACGAGGCCCCATCAGACAAGCCCTGCACTGTTCTGTTTCTCCTAGCGTTCCTCCCTTACTAGCTTAACCTTTCCAGAAACCAACAGCGAAAGCAGATTTTTCCAAGCGTGTTTTATTCCATCAACTTTTAGTCAAATTTTATTAATAATTTGAACAAAATTTTATTCCAAATATTTTTTAAGGATAACAAACATTAGTTGCCTTTACTAGAAAAATTTCGAGATAGTCCCATAGGTTTACTGAGGGAACTAATCTATTAATTAAGACTCAAATATTTTTGTTCACTTTGTAAAGGAAGTAGAAGGAAGTGGATAATGAAATGTTATACAATGCAATTGTTTAGTTGTTCTTTTTCGGAACAAACGCAGAAATACGCTGTTTGCTAGCTAAGCTCTGTTTTACGTCGGCGACAATAAAACTAGACTGCTTTGAGTTTTCTGCTTTTAGCTCTGATTTTCTTTTAACCAGCACTTAAGTTATTTTTCTTTCTGTGTCCTTAATTATTGTTATTAGTGTACCTACGCCGTTATAATCAAAGTAAAATAAATTAATTAATTGGCTTTTGTTAATTTCCAACAATAATAACGGAAGAATGAGATAGTAAAACTGGTTACTGGTTTTATTTTCTGGGATGAGGTTTAGTGAAATACAGTACTCGTACGTATCTTAAAGAACATATTGATGTACTTTTAAATATTCGTCCTGTCTATTTTAACAATATCTAGCATCTAGATTACTAGAACATTAAGGTTAGAATATTCAAAACAGATTGGTTTCTAACTATACGTCTGTCACGCCTGTATAACGATCTCACAAAAAAGATTCCAGAGCTTGATGTTCACCATCTCAGCCTTTCGAAATTCTTTTGTCTTCTTAAAAATTTTGACGTACATTTCGTTAGTCCATAAGTTTTTCTAAATACTTACGTTAAAATATTATCTCTTTTTTTGTATAAATATAACTACTGTATAATTTTACGAACCAAATATCTACTTTTTTATTGTTTGCATGCTGAGATTACCTGTTATCTTAAGAACAGTTAGAATAAGCTATATAAACACCCTAATGTACATGTAATACTGTTTCTTATGTTGGTAGTCCAATAAATGAATAAATAAATAATAAATAAACTAAGTAATTCACTTAGATACTTGTAAGATCGTTCTGCATAGACAACCAGACCGAGCCTGGACCTAGACAACCAGACCTAGACAGACCAAACCAGCCATCACGAACCATTGATGGTGGGTTGACTGGTCTAATTTAGCAACTGGGCTTCGTCGGCAACGTTTAGATACTCAACTTTCTTTTCTGACTGTGTCCAGTTCTTTATACCCAAAGCTCGTTCAGTGACAGTTTCTTCGGATGCCCACCACCTAAATAATCAATAAACCACGTAGACGAAGACAAGAAGAAAGGCTTGTTAAAAGTCATACTTGAAGCTAAGATAAAAAAAACACAATTTTTTCTTCACACTATTTTCAGATTATTTCACCGCATACTAAAGCTGGACGACTTACGACGACACGAGTGAATTCGGCTAGAGCAGACACTATCTCGTAACGAAAGAGACGTGCGTATTTTTTCTCTTTTTCTAATTCACAAAAACGCGCTTTCTATGGGCATTGCTGAAAAAGACAGACCGGCGCAGACCGCTAGTTACGGTTGCGTTTGTTTCAGAAGATTCTTTGACGTACGCCTGCCTGCGGCGATGTGCATTCTGACGTAATAACGGTTCTTATTTTCTGCCCGTTGAAGTACCAACTGAAAATAAAATCCAGTTTTAGTATGAGCAAGCGTTTGTAGGAGTGCACTAAAAGGTTTGGCTAATAATTTACCGAATTGTAGCTGAAATAAAATTTAGGATGCATGTTGTTTATTTGTTGTGACTATAATGTCAATAATAATTATACTATATTTACGTTTACTACAAGAATTAACAAAGGAAATCGTAATTGTATCACTTGCGCCTGGACGACCTAAATTTTGTCTTGGGCTGGCTTCGTCACGGTGAATACCCAACGCTGCTTCGATCGCCAAAACAGTGCCAACTATGCGGTGGGCCGGCGCATCACCTATTGGTCCTTCTAAGGAGTTAACCGCCACCGCACATAGTTTTATCAATTACACCCACGTAACCATGAACCAGGACCAAAATCCTTAAATAAATCCTATCAAATAGGACATTATCGTGTCATTCCTCCTCAGTCATATAAAGGTACACCGTGCAGCCTCGTAGTCGAATATTTAGCCAGCGATGAAGAGCCGTCTTCGAAAGTAAATCACGTTATTCGCGATGCACTGTGCTAAAACTGTTCCTTTGCTATTCGAATATTTCCCTAAGGACAAACAAGCTTGACCAGCCGTGGAGGTAATTGACGTATCACCACAAGTCATCCTCTGAAATTAGTCTTGCCTAGGATCGTCCTTATCGTTCAGTGTTTATTACAGAATAGGTAATTACTGTTTAATTAATGCAATATTAATACTACATTGATTTAATTTATCAGAATGCTATGAGACTATGTATTTTTATAGTAGCAATTCATGCTTTGCATCTTCGTACGGTGCCAACGTGGCATTGCCGCCTTTATGCAAAGACACGGTTTATGGTACTATAACGATTTGCAAAATTAATGTGTCGCTATGTGCACAGTGGCCCAAGTACTTGTAATTATTATTAATGTCCGCTTTCCAGCTATAACAATACATTTGCATGCGGCGAGACCATCGGAAGTTCCGATTTGGAGCACTGAGCACCTAATAAACGTATTAAAGTGGAATGTTAAGGCTGCAGTTATTCAGACAATTTAGTCTTGGGTATAACATTATGAAATTAGCGTCAAATGCAAAGCATTCTATAATTTATTATTTCGATCCCATTCATAGTGTAATAAAGACATGCGTCTATTATCATACAAATAACGAAACATAATAAAAATGGTATTTCGTTTGTCATTTGAAGAGTTCTGTGACGAAATTGCGAGAAGGAACCAACCATATTTGTTTTAGCTCTTTGTTTGTCTGACTGTGTGATTGTCCATCCATCTATTACAGCTTAAGTAGGTATACCAGAAACAATTTCCTGTTGACTATTATTTACTGGGATGAAATTCCGAATATATTCAATGTAATAGTGAGTTCATATCACCAGAAGTAGATTAGAACCTTTACACAACGATTTGGACCCCTTTGGAATATATTTTTTAATCGATACATCGATTTCTGTAGGTGTTGTCTCAAAGTTTTAAAATGTTCTTAATTCAGCAATCAGTTATAACCAAACTGTTACAGAACCTTTAAAATAACAGTATATCTACTATGTGACTTAACACTTTAATGACAGCCACTAGCTTAGGCCTAAACCGCGTTGAGGTTTTTGTATGAGCTTTCGGTACTAAATGTGGAACCAAAAGTGGCATACACATTTTCTGAACGCAATGTAACAATCGCCTTTTACGTGATGAAAACTCATGGCAGACATACAGAGGGCTAACTCCCGTTGGTCCGAAGACGTAGCAGCATGAGTCTTTAGATAGTAAAAACACACTTTCGGCTCAAAGCCTCAAAATATAATAATACTAGCTTGCCGTCCGCGGCTTCGCCGGCAAATTACTTAAGATCCTCATAAATTGTAGCCTATATGTTATTCTGATGTAAGCTGTATTACTGTAAAGTTTCAACTCAATCCGTTCAGTAGTTTTTGCGTGAAAGAGTAACAAACATACATACATCCTCACAAACTTTCGCATTTATAAGAGTTAATTTTTCATCACATTTCATTGTACAAAACTTTATAAAACACATTGTAGTAAAAAAATTATACTCGTTTTAATTTATTTTTTATCCTTCCAAAGTTTCGCGTAACTTCGTAGTTTTTGCACCGAAGTAGGGCCCCAGGTACCCTGTTTACAGGAACTAACGGCAACTGCAACGGCCATTAATCACTGCTATAGGACAGCCACCTTTCTTAGCCTTGCTGCTTAAAAGAAACGAGTATAAACATCGATTTTTCTCACTTAAAATTAAAGTTTCCAGCTAAAGTTATAATGCTTGGAGTAATAAAAGTGAAAATAGATGTTCAACTTAGTGTTCTTATTGATTGAATCAATTTCACACTAGAGCGGATAAAATATTTTTTTGTCAGACTTTATTTGTTATCATAACTTACACGCATTGAGCTAGTCTTGAAAATGCCACATCACAGTTCTGACAGTAACAGACGGAATGTTACTTACTTTTGGTAGTTTTGCTTAGGTAAATTATTTAGGAATTAGCAATTTTGCTTGACGTAATTTATTCATTCATTTTGCGTTAATTACATAAATAATTAATTTGCATCCTAAAAAGTAGAGTAAGTTGCAGGCCCCTTTTTTTAAAACTTCAATTGTTGACACACCCGTAATTGCAGTCACCCGGATGGTGAAAGATCGCGGGTTCGAATCTCGCTTGAGCCCAGGATCAGGTCGAATTTTTCTAGTTTCTATCTTTTTGTAGAAAATTGAGCATCTTTTAAATGCTAAAAATAAAAATTCACTTAACTGTGACTTAAAAAATCAAATTTAAAAATTAAATAAATCAAATGTTGAGAAAACATCTTATCGGAAATTACACATTAACCACAGTTTACCAGCCCTATCTGTTTTGGCTTAGACTGAGTGCCCATTGGTGCCCGTTTGGGTATGACATAGCTGCTCTCGGAAATTCGGAATTCATTTTATTTCTTTCTGTCTTAGAAACACACCAACCCAACATACTCGTATAGTGCTCATCCATTTGTCTGCAAATATAGCAAGATATAGAATTGCGTCAAGGAGACGACTGATAAATGTACAGTCTTTATTATTATGAAAAAACGTTTAAAGCCCAAAAAAATTGCTAGTAATTCTAGAAAATGTATGTGTATATCGCATTCTACATTTGTCCACATTCCATTAGCTCGGCGGCTAGTACTAGGACAAACAGCTCCCCCTTCCGGTTCGGGAAGCGTCTGTATAAACCTCAAATTGGAAATGGTTATGTCTCATATGGTTGTACGTGGAAAAAATATTGATCTTCCACCAGTTGAAATCTCGGAGTATTTCGTTAGATAATTTTATCTTTGCGTTATAATTATGATTGTGTTTTAATAACAACAGGAATGTCTTTCCAAAATTTTGGTATAAAGCCACCCATAAGCCGTTCCTTTCCCATCCCACTCTTCAGAGCACCCCGCTACCGATTAAGGATAGCCTAAACATCCTTGGCATGGATGTTCGTAGCAACCTAAACCAGCGGGACTACATTGAGAGCGTCATTAGAACTACATCCCGTAAACTCGGAATCCTGAACAGAGTGAGACGATTCTTCACGCCAGGGCAGCTTTGTCTTTTATATAAGACACAAGTTCGCTCGTGTGTGGAATACTGCTCTCATCTCTGGGACGGTTCCGCCAAGTACCTACTCGGAGCTCTTGACAGGTTGCAGCGGCGTGCTATCCGTACTATTGGAAACCCAGAGGCCACTTTGACCCTTGAGCCTCTCCAATTGCATAGAGACATTGCCAGGCTAAGTGTTCTCTGTCGCTTCTACAATGGAGAATTCTCTGACGAGTTATTTCAGCTTATTCCACCCTCACCTTTCCACTCCCGTACCACGCGTGCTGGACTACGGCGCCATTCACACACAATTCAACATTTGTTGGCCCGAACTGAAAGGTTCGGTGACTCGTTTCTTTGTCGTTTCCAGCACATGTGTTTCCTTCCTCTTATAGTCCCGGGTTCTTCGAGCGGGGCGTGAAAAGGCATTTCCTTTTCAGCAGCAGGCCTTCAAGGTGAGTATGGCCAGCGCAGTGATTCGTTTGAATGACTGGGCTTGTCAACCTCATATCTGGACCTCACGACCGCTTTCCATCAGGTGGAGTGAGGTCATCTTGTCGGGCAATATAAAAAAAAAATTGAGGCTGGGCAAGCAGATGTCAATACGCCGATCAATTGCGCTAAATCACGGGTGGTACATTGTGGTAAATCAGAATACCTGTTTACTAGCTGTGCTATATTGTTACGCTTTGTGTGTGGTAAACTCATTGTTAAATCATTTGTGTTAAATTCAAAACCCAAAAATTTGCAAAGTGATTGCGGTCTTAGACAACTTTTTTCGTGATTTACAACAAAACCTAAACATTGTAATAATTTTATTGTTTTATCTACGTTATTAAGACAATCAATATAGTGGTTCCCGATACATAAAATATCTAAGAAATTGGTTGATCTGAAGCCTCGGTTTCATAAGGATGAAATCAATTCTTTCATTACTTTCGTGAACACCCTAGGTGCTAATGACAAGCTGTAGGGCAAAGCTGTGAATTCGTAAGTCATTTTTGACATGAGTTAAAAAAACTGGATCATACTCGTATAATAAAGAGAACGAATCATAAAGTACGAGTATATTGTATTAAAATAATTAACAGTTAGCGTGTCAACCCAAGCTAGTAGTACAATGTTATGTTAATGCACGCTGAAGATGTGGCGAGGCCGCGGGTAGTGTAAAGACAACTACGTACCAGGGTATTATGATCAAGTGGATGAGCGCAGTGCTCAGCACAAAGGCTTAACAAGCCAACTTGCTCAGCTCCGCGATACACAACTTGGCGGCTGTTATTAATCGTGCGTCAGCAAGTTTGCTCTCTCTTATTGCGGATCCGAATGCAACAATGGGAAATTGCACGGTGATACTTTTTAGGTGCACGGGCACAGGAAAATGAGAGGAAACGAGACACACTGACATGCAACGCTGTCTTAATATATTATGTCTGATACTTTCAGCTTTTCTAACATCTATCTAACATAACGACATAACATCATGAATCTGAACTCATCTGAAGACATTTTAACTCTGATCTTAATTTGTTAAATATGGGAAAGTAAAGTATTAATCGTCACTGATCTGATGTAATAACAGTGAACTTAGATAGCCTTATCATTGTTTCTTTCCTAAAACATTGCTATTTTGTCTTTGAGTGTCTTTTGGACATTTGCCATCTACTCCGTCTGTGACACAACCTCCACAACCATAAAGTATTTTATTTCAACCTATTTGTGGTTTCGGTAAACTAACTACCAAGATGGCTTACAACCAATTTGTTTTTCTCGGTAGGCTTGCGAATATGGTTATTATAAGACCGGCACAAACAAAGAATTTAAACTCGGTCAATGTATTTATGAAGCAACTTGCTCCATACCTAATTGGAAAATATGTCACTTTAAAAATTATAATATGATTGTATTCGACGGATCATCAAGTAAATCAAATAACCTTTCTACACATACCGTCCTACTGCAAAGCAAAGGCCTCCATTTTCTAAAGCCATCGGAAATTGACCGGAATTGGCTTAGTCACCATGCTTGCTGAACCTCTGACCACGTTTTACTAGTGCTGTTTTGGCTATTACGAGTATTATTTTAACGTGGCGGAGAACGCATTCATACGAGTAGCTTATTATTATTACTTACGATAAAATAAAAATTCGACCTAACTGAGCTGCTCTTCCAACTGAGCTACCGAGGCTGTTAACAGACGTGGCGAATTTGTTTCGTATATTGTACGTTGTAAGTTGTGCAGGTCTCGGGTTTGAATCCCGCTGGAGTCCTAGATAAAGAGATGAAGATAAAATATTTATTTGTATAAACATGGTACATTTTTGGTTCTTATTTTTCCAGCATCACACCCCTACTGGCGCAATGCTACGCGTGTGTGCGTGGGTAGGTACTAAGGTAGAACACTGGTTGAGCCGATATTAAGGTGCGTTTAAACCAGAGATGTGCGAGGATGCGTTGCGAGGAATGAGTGTGTTAAGAACCAATAGAATTGTTTCATTCCTCGCAAAGCGTCCTCGCACATCTCTGGTGGAAACGCACCCTTAGGCTGCTTTTCCACCAGAGATGTGCTATGAAACGAATTCTACTTTTACCTTCCCTACTGTCCTGATGCGCATTTTCCTGGCACAACTACCTTGCGGCGGCTCATCTTTATAGAACATCTTACTCGCTCCGTTACATAGCATAGCATCAGTGAAAACGGTCTAATAGTTTCGTAGCTTAGCTTGCACATCCTCGCACCATATCTGCGCAGCACAATTTGGTGGAAAACCAGCCTAAACCGATTTTCTCCATACGCGAGACCACCAGTGCTCACGCTCACACGCATAGTAGGTAGGTACCGTAAAAGTGACAGCGCGCAGGAGTTCAAGCTTTTTCTGTGTTCCATTTTACGAGCGTTTGCTGGGGATGGATCGAAAACGTTGCATTTTTGTAAGATATTTGTAATTTTGAATTGAAATAGAACTTTAATTTATCTCTCTATTCTCGTCTGCTTAACACTATTTAAAAACACATTGAATCGTCTAAAATAAGGTAGTCGCCAATTATTTGCTAAATTGAATAAAAAACCTTTTTTAATAATTGTTAAGTACCGAACGTAAAAATTCACTGTACATAGTTAAAGTTATAATTATAAAATTAAAAGGTGTAGACGATAAAAGAGAGATAAATTATACTCCAATTTGAATTCAGCTAAATACCTAATCAAGAAAATCTTCGAAAATGCGACGTTTACGATCTACCCCCAGCAAACGTTCTTAACTCTGGCGCTTATTGCGAATCTGAAAGCGCTGTTAAAAAACCGGTGAAGCGCGGTGCAACTTTTTGATACCTGCAGAACTAATGTGTCATTTTTTGTCGCTAAGTTGCAGGCCAACTTTTTGCTAGCGCGACACGTGTTTTAATTTATCGCTCTTGTTGCAGGCGCTTTTTGCTGAGAAAAATAAAGTTGTACTAGAACAAGCGAACTAGTTGATACTAATTTGTGTGGCTGTAGTTTTTAAATAATTGAATGTGCTTTATTCGCCTGGAGAGCAGAAGGTTGCGAGTTGAAATCCTGACTCATATCATGTCTTTGTTTTCAGTTTTATAGTTGTTTTCAGTACTCAATAAAAAATATATTATTCTATTTTCTTTAGTTTATCTTATTTAAGATAAACATATAGTAAGTGGGTAATAAATAAAAACAAGTTTAAAATTATAAAAACCATTACATGTTGGGTATAACTTATTTTGAGAGCCACAATTCCGGATGCCTTAATTAACATATTATTCAGTCCTTATGCGTTATATTTACTGTTGTAAAAATTTACTTATTCGCATAAAGCTACAATTTTTTTTTATTAATAATAGTAATCCTTATAACTACTTAATTTTATATCTAAAGATAGAACTAAAAAAATTCGAATATCGGACTTTGAAGAAACCAGTTTTTTTTAGTTTTTCTATCTTTAGATATGAAAAACAAGCATTGTAAAATGCTAAAATAAACAAAGTAATACTTCATTTTAATCACATTTTACTATCTAAACCAGCTTTGAACTCTAATTCAGTTATTAACTGCTTCGTTTTACTTCATTATTTAAGTAACGCATACCTGTCATTTTGCCAGAATATTATATTCAATAAAGAATAGATAACTTTTCTTTAGAAGTTTCCGCATGTCTAACTAAATTTATTGATCTTCAGAACTATTAGTTCCAAAGGAGTTGGTTCGTTTACATTTGCATAAGTTACACGTTTCATTTCCGTAATTACTGTTTCGGTCGTGACCATTAATCTATGAATCCCAGGGGGATGTCAATCGTTTGACTTTAATTGCAGGATTCGGTTTAAACCGCCTTTGCACGGGCCTCTTAACGAATCCTTTTCAGAAAGTTGTTAAAAAACGGGACAAAAACAAAAGAAAATAGTCGGGGCGGCCCCCAGAGAGTCGTTCTTGGCCCTGGGACGGTACTTAAATCAAATGTTCACCATTCAAGGAAATTATAAGAATAGGGCACGGATTCGCCCAACCCTCCTACGGATCCTCTCGGATAAAAAGGCTTACGTTGGAACAGCGCTGTAAATGGTACCTTTCTGTCAATATTTCTAGAATTACCGCTGCACCATTTCATTAATCTCATTCAATTACACACAGGTTTACGCAATGCAGATGAAGAGAATATTTCGACGCTCAAATTAAATATAATAACGCCGAGCAGCGTTCAGGAAACATCGGAAGTATACCTAATTATAGGTATTGTGAATGGTTTAATATTCAGGAGGAGGTGCACGGTTGAACATTTTCTTTTTTGTGTTGAATATTACTTTACCTCGCAACAAACTTAAGGGGCCTAATCCTCTTTTCAACTCGAGCTTTTGCTTGCCTTATGACAGCGAGCTTAAAGCTTCGAAAGACGTTGTGGAGAAAGTTTTTAATCTTTCCACACACATACAGAGAAATCGGTTGTAGATACTGGAAGGGATATACGACGTACGCTTCTTTTCTGGGTTTATTGACCCAGATACTTGAGATAAAAAAACGTAAAGGGAAAGAATATAATAAGTAATGCTTATTCGTCTTCAACATGTGTCCATATGTCGAGATCCTCTGAAGCCGTCCCCTCATACCGGATATGAATAAAATTTTCTTAGATAAATTGAGAGTTCGCGAAAACGTGTCGATTTCGTTATTTATTCAATACTTTTCTCCTTTGAAGCGTTTCTCCTTGGATTCGTCCGCGCTTATCTTATATTTATGAATTCTTTTGGGTTATTGATGTACAACCACTTCCTACTTTAGCGACATCTGGAGGTAGAAAGGAAAGTTGCTATACCGTTTAGAATAAACGCTTATATGAAAACTACGATTGCGTTATTGTCGAAACAGACAAGGATGCTTTTAAATTTATTATTTTACTAACCGAATGCCCTTTGCGCATGCCAAATGTAGAATTATACAACATAGAAGTGCTTCAATTTTGCCTTTTTGAAAAATCAACAGCAAATCTAGGAATGTTCGTTCCTTAATCATTTTCCACGAATCCATGAATTAGTAGGGACCAGTGATCAAAGGTTTACAGCCGAATTTCTCTTTGGAAATCCTCGTCGTGTCGTACTATTAGTAGGTTTACATAAAAAAAAATGTGATGAAAAAATGCTCCTCTACACCCACAGAGCGCCGGACAAATTAGTCTGGACTAGCAGAACCGGTATCTTTTGTAAAAACTGTTTTCCGCGTGAGGTTTTATACTGAAACTTTTAATTTCCTTGTTTAATAAGTTAACATTCATCCACGTCTTTAGTCGTGCGGACCGTAATTCTCATTTTACAATAAGTAAATATTTCATAAATACGAGTACCTTCATTGTTATGTTTTTTTTTTAACAGGGAGTAAATCTTAAGATTTTGACCCAGGTGATTTATGGCTAGGTGTATATTATCTGTAGATATAATGAATCTCCGTATCAAGAAAAATCATGACGAAAGACTTTGTGTGTGAACATTCCACAGACCATCTCCCTTCGAAAATTCAATCCTATCGCACTAACCCTGGTACTAAACCACTAGAGCAACACGCTATGCAAATCTTGCACGATTATTTGCAGCACAGAAAACAGACATTACATTGTGTTTGTACATACATAGCATGTTAAATATTCGGTCAGCGTGGAGCCATATGAATAAAAGCCCTCTTTGTTCGGACGGCGGAGCCTGGCGCTGCACGGCGCTGCACACATGTACAGTTGCTTTGTTTTTGTCATAAACGCAGGAAGCTATGATGGCAGACAAGTTGATATAACAAGACAGTCGGACATCGGCGGTTGCTGACACTGGTTACAGCCAACTATAGATTGACTCATACAGACCTACGAGTTCTTATCTCTCACCTTAAACTATGGGAATTTCATGTCAAAAACTTGAGACACGTTTGAATAGCAGGTTTAACGTGTCTATAGTAAAATGAAGTTACAGCAGATCTACATGTCTCATAGTCAAGCTGTCTTAAAAAATGTGTTTGTACATACTCGGCATGTTAAATGTCCGGGCATAGCAAAGCCTTGCCTGACGCTAAACTCGTTTAGCCAAAGCCGTAGTCGATTAATCGGAAGAACACTCGTCGACCGCCTATATCTCCGGCGTCGGGTACGGCTTAAGGCTGCCTGTCCATTGGCGCGGAGCGAGGGAGTGCAACTGGAGGCTCAACAAAGCTGGCCTCCTTTTAAGCAATCCTATTAACACAACTCCACTCAACTCCTCTCCTCTCTGCTCCAGTGGACAGGCACCCTAAAATCGTTCGGTAAGTTTGGCCTGCGAACCTTCGTTTTTTCAACCAGAGGATTTGCGTACAGCAATTCTTTAAAACAAATGTTACGTAATATGGGAACGTGGAATGTTGCTTGTAATTTATTTTATGCCTTTACTTGGTTGCGCTATCAGGTTGTTTAAAAACTTGTAAAGTAGGTTAATGCCAGGTTGATTATTATTATTTAACAAATATCTCAATTTAAATAGATATTTCAACGTTGTACTTGTTATCAAAAAATCTTCATTTATAAACCACCCCTAAGTTTTTGTTCTGATTAACTACCTGCATAACGAAAGTGAAGCTAAGGAAGTATTAGCGAAACTCGTTTCGAAACCTCCGGAAACAATAAATAAGTAAGGGAATTTATATTTTTAGCAATTAACAATGCACTATGAAACACAGAAATTATACTTAACATAAACTTTTTTTCCCGCTGGAGTCCTAGGGTCAGGTCGATTTTTTTTATTTTCAATCTTTGTGTAATAAATAAGTACATATGCATTGATAAAAACGATTGCTTTATCGTTTATGTCATAAAATCACAAATCCAAAACTTCATCGAATTTCCAAATGTGTGAGAAATGAGCCATGTTAGAAAGTGGTCTATTAGCTTCACTCATAGGAAAGCAATCCTGCCGCAGTAACGATCCCCGACAAAGTGGTAAGGGTTACGGCATAATAAAACGACGAACTACTTCATAAGAGGATTACAGTTGTTTAGAACTCAATAGGTACTCACATATGTGTCGACACATTACAATCTCTAAGACGACTAGAAGTGCTTAAGCATCTACTTTGTACCAACGGTCCCCTTTTGTACTTCGGAAATGGAAATCGTTAAACCGTCAAAACACGTTTGCTTTTGAAATGAATTGCTTACAGAACCATTAAGAATCTTAGGCTTAAAAACTTGCTAATAATTAACAGATTTGTTAGATGTTATTATAAGCGAAGCCCAAATTTTAATTAGCTACGTTAGATGCTAATACATAAGTAAGTATAAGGATAAGTATGATATTCAAACTTAAATTAATAATTGCATCAAATTGAAGATGTTATAAGTTCTATAATAGAACCCTGCTAAATTTGACTAACAGTACTAGTTTAATTTGCCTAAGTAATCAGCCTATTTACTGTCCCACTGCTGGGCAAAGGTCTCCATCATTGAAATCAAGTCATCTCTACAATTGATGGGTATTGGCCTAATCACCACGCTTGCCAAATGCCGGTTGGTGATCACAAACACGGGCTATGTTCCGAAAAATCTGAAACACACTTTGCCCGACCTGGGAATTGAACCCGGGACCTCTGGATTTCGGGCCGAGCTCTGAAACCACTCGGCCACGGAGGCGTTACTCGGCCACGGAGGCGTTTGGTATTTTTGGTTTTTAGGCAATATTCATTGGTTAATAGGCAACAAAAAAAATTGCCTATACCCAATTTTCATTGGTTATTAGGCAATTTGCCTAATAGAGGTATAAATAGATATACATGAATATTGTTCGCAGAAATTATTCTGCCATCTTCCGTTCAGCAATTTCACCGCAGCTGTTCAATGAAGCCCAATTCGCAAATCATGACCAACGAAAGCGGAAACCAAAAAAGAATCGTATTCTTTTAGCTGAACGCTCTCCTCTAAAATTGGCTCCAGATCCATTTCTGTTGACAACTTTATCGAGCGATTTTCGATAAATTGCGGCGAGGGAAAACTAAATAAATCCGAGAGGGACTTTAGATAAGGTAATGGCAGCAGTAATGTCTAGCGACTGCGGCGACCATAATGCAATCGGAGAGCTACCGAACCACAACACACCGAGCTGCTAAAACGGATAGCCGTGCGTTCTGACCCTTATGTGGTCGTGAGCTTTATTGAGGGTGCCACGTGACGTCATTATAAAAGAACTTTTAATGTGTTTTAAATTCTTATTTGCTGTCGTTACAGATTGAAATCTTAATTCGATAGCAAGACATATTTATTTTTTGACTGTCCCATTACCGAAGTCATGTATAGAAGATCGATCCCCACCTATAACAAACATGATGTATGATCTAGCGAACATTAAAAATGTTGTGTCTGACTGCTATTCAAGTTATCACATGATGTTGTAGCCAGATGTCGCAGATATGTATTTATTCATTTACTTGAAAATAATGCTTTGATTTAATTCATTTGACTGTAGCATTTTTATGGGTGTGCGTGCATGTCTGTGACAAAATGGATCACACTACAAGTTGTAGAGTGAGAAGCGGTTGTATTGTTTGTTTTACTTAAGTAAAGTACTTCACACAGTTAATTCTAAATATCTCATTTTCAGTATAAATAATAAAAGTATTAAATACCTACAGTTCGTGCCGTCCCAATATAAGTTAATAATTAACTGCCGTATTTTATCACTTTGCATTTAAAATGTCTCTGTGAAGAACTTTTTTCATTAAACGCAGCCTGCTTAGAGCACTGCACCGTAGGCGGCAGTTTCAGGTGTTTTCGTGTCAACCCACTAAACATAAGTAGTAGTTTAAAACAACGAAAGGCTCGTTTGCACTGCCTCATTTGTCGTTACCGTTAGAATGGCCGGTCACTATTTTTTTATAACGTATTTATCGTTGAAATTGTAACCAATAAACAAACAACATAATTACAAGGCAAGAAAAATAACAAAAAACAACAATGCCCATGTGTGGACACAGAAAGTGTGCATGAATGTGGAGGTGAGTGTGAGTAAATATAGAGTGAGCCTACATCTAAGTCATTATGAAATAAAAAAAGAAATCTCTATGGTATGTATGATTGACTGTCACTGTCATACAATGGCACAATAAATATAAAAACTGACACCGTGCGAGCATTTTGCCACGTGAAAATGCTGGTGTTGCGCTTGGGGAGAATAACTACGGACTAAAATGGAAAAAACAACGAATTCATACAACGGAACAGAAGGGAAAATGTTTATTAGTGCTCAGTAGACCCCCTCAAGTGATTGCGCGTTGCGGACAAACCTGAAGTATGTTCTTCTTCTTCTTCTTCGTGTCGATGATCTTATTTATTTTTTATTTATTTAATCTTTCATGCACAAAATAGTACAAACGGCGGACCTAATGCTAAAAGCATTCTCTACCAGTCAACTATTGGGCGGGACAGAAATGTTGTTGGCGGTGCTAGTATCTGGGTTTGAGAAGAAAAGAAAAGAAACAAAGATATTAAAAAAAGACAATAAATAACCTTTAACTAAGTAAAAATACCTAATACCTATATCAATAAATAAATAATAATACAACAACCAATAATATATATATTTATATATATAAATACACATACCAAATAATATATACATATATAAAATTCTCTTCGGCTACCCATACTTAACACCGACCCGTAAAATTTTCAAGGAGACAAAATTAATGAACATTCGACAATTATATATATACAGTATTTGCGTTCTTATCAAAAAAATTATAACTAAAAATATCCAAACAAATCTATCTTTCACCAAAAAATCACAAGTTTCCAAACGCAGCTTACGTCGGCCAAGTTTGATCGTGTTACCTAAAAGACGTACCAAGCTAGGGAAAACAAGTATTACCTTTGAGGGGGCACAATTTTACAATAAGTTACCTACTCATATTAAAAATTTAGATAACCTAAACAGTTTTAAGTCTCAGTTGCGTAATTATATAACACAGAACAACGATTTATAAACTATTGTAATAATTATATGTATACCACAATGCGGTGACTGTGTTTTTTAGATTAAGAACTATGATAATAATAATGTTCTAATGTAAGTGGATTTCTGTAATCTTTTTTATGAGAATAAATTCTTTAAACCTTAAACCTTATAAATAACATACTCACTTTTCCATAAGAAATGAAGATGATGGAGGGGAATCTGTAGGAATTACGTAGAATCTCTCAGATGCTCACGGGCAGATTTTTTAAAAGTGGCTTTAGTTTGTGATAATTTTATAGCGTCAGGCAGCTTATTCCACAGTCCGATGGCTGTAAGAGTAAAGGAATGGCCCACGTGGCTGGTCCTATGCGCGGGAATTTCCAGTTTGAACATATTGCAGGGGCGCTGTCTGCGGGAACTAGTTTCACCCTTCAACATGAATCTGCACCTAAGGTACTCCGGAGCATTTGGGTCTCTGAGGATACTAAAAAGAGAGCACAGCGTTCTTAGTTCTCTGCGTTTGCGGATGGTAAGCCATTTTAGTTGGCTACGATACGGAGATATATGGTCGTACTTTCGTACTCCAAAAATGAACCGCAGACACCCGTTGAGGAGACGGTCTAATTTGTTCAGTGAGCCTTGAGATAAATTTGAGCAACAGACGTCTGCGTAGTCGATTATTGGTAAAACCAGCGCCTGAACCAGAAGCACTTTAGTGCTCGAAGGGAGAAATTTTTTTAAACGGTACAGGGCTCGAAGGGTAGCTGACACCTTACGACTGGTTTCAGTAATATGTTTGTCCCAGCTCAATGTGCGATCTATAAATAGTCCTAAGTTCTTGACACTTTCAGAATAGGGAATAACAGTTCCATTAAATTTGAGCAAAGCGTCAGCGCCATTATTTACCCTAGCGAGAAGATGCCGAGTACCTATAATAATAGCTTGACACTTCGAAGGATTCACTGCTATGCCGAAATTGTTAGCCCAGTCGTACAGGCGGCTTAAATCCTCATTCAGAGCAGATATAGTTCGCTCGAAATTATCAGCGGTACATTGTTCATAAAGCTGGAGGTCGTCAGCATAAAGGTGATAAGAGCTGCGCAGATAAAAAGTGACAAAATTAATAAAAACAGAGAACAGCAACGGGGAGAGGATACCTCCTTGTGGGACCCCAGAGTTTAGGACGCACCAGTCCGAAAATGTACGTTTAACACGGACAACCTGTTGCCTGTCCCCAAGATACGTCGCAAACCACTTCAGGGCTGATGGAGACACACGCAGGTGGGCAAGAATAGAAAGAAGAATATCGTGGTTCACTGCATTGAATGCATTTGAGAAGTCAATCAGGACAAGAACAGTAAGTTTTGATTCCTCTAAGCCAGCTCTAAAATCCTCTGTAACTTTGAGGAGGGCAGTGGTAGTACTATGGCCTGGCCTGAATCCTGATTGAAAATTACTGATAAGATTATTGCTAAGTACGAATTTGGAAAAAACTGCTGGTGTACAGTGGCTTCAAGTATCTTGGAGATAAAGGGGAGAATAGATATAGGGCGAAAGTGACTGGGAATGCTGGGGTTGGACACTTTGGGAAGAGGACGGATAAAAGCTTTACGCCAAACGCATGGAAAATTGCCAGACTCCAGCGAAAAGTTGACGATATGAGTGATAAAAGGTATTACAAAATTAAGAATTGGAGTCAGCATATTCCGGGTGATCTGATCACAGCCGGAAGCATTGGATTTGATGGAATTGAAAATTTTTAAGATTTCGTCATTGGAGACCGGAGAGAATCGAAAAGGTTCAGTAAAAGCAAACGGAATTTGGGAAATATCAAAGATTGTTTTTCTTTTAACAGATTCATCCATACAAGAAGAACTGGAGAAGTGGACGTTCAAATCGTTAAGAGGGATAGTACAGTTTTCAACAGAGCCTGAACATTTACCGAAACCGAGAGAAATTGAGAAATTTCCAGGTATTCGCCGGAGAAGACTGGACCAGGATATCGTGAAAATGACGCCTCTTCGCAGCTCTCACCATCTGATTGCAGCGATTCCTTGCCTTTTTGAACAAAAGCCAACTCTCATCAGACCGGTTGCGCTTAATTTTACGGAACGCGCGATCTCTTCTGGTCATGGCCATTCTTACCATATCAGTAATCCAAGGGGCCGGAGGACGTTTCAGTTTGACCGATCTCAGCGGGGCATGGGCATCATACAGTTTTAGAATAAGTTGTTTGAGAACAGAAATTTTGTCATCCACTGCAGAAGCCGCTGTGATCTTATCGCTGATACTAAACAAAAGCAGCCCAGTGCTCCGCCATTGCCACCCCAGGGAGGGAGGCCTCATATAGATCTTTAATTGAGCAGCTGGTAGGGCACTGGGGGCAAACCAGCGGGTGCTGCATTGTTTGGTCCGAGGTTCCGCAGACGCATTTTACCCTGTCCGCACTGATGTACCCCCATTTTAAAAAGGTTACTCCTGCAGCGGCCCACTAGAGTTCGGAGACAGTTAAGCGACTTCCATTCGACTTTCGGGTGTCAAGGCAGTTCACATCCGGCAGGAAGATGTTCAAGGGGCGCCATATACTTTGGTGGTGGAGGGTGTCTCACGCCACAATTTACATCACCCCTCACCTGGGGTGCACTTTAAAGAGGAGGATCCGCGGAGAAAGCTATCACGACTTTTAAGGCGAGGGGGATTTAAAGTATGTTGATGGGCCATATTGTGGGTCGGGTTTTTGTTCTAAAATAAAGTGCCTAAATTTTGCAACTGTTTTAGGTCGCGGGAAGGTCATTCCAGCACCGCGAAGCGGTGAATCTAAAAGACCCACGGAAAGCCATAGTGCGATGCCTTGGCGTTACAAAAATGTGAGTACAAGCCCTCCTCGGACAACCGTCTCGCCCCTAAGCCCTTACCAGCTTATCCCACAAGTATTTATTTTATTTATTTATTTAACACAATTGAACGGGATAATCCCAGTTACATAATTATGGAAGGTACAGGGAGGAATACATTACACCAATTTTTCGACTTTGTTTAAAAGCGATTGAGGACTGTCAATGAATATATCCAATTCAGAGTTAGCAACCAGATACATTTCTATTTAGGCTTTCTAGTGCTAACCATACCAAACATCAAAGTCGCAAGATGAATTTTTCTACAGGCTGCCATCGTTAGCATGCTTGCGGAATTAAGGAAGATGTGACATGGAGGTATTTTAAAGCAAAATTGTGCACAAGCGTTCTGGACACGCTTAATGAGCCTGACCAAGGAGGCCAATAGACATGGACCATACTCAGTGTCGTACTCATACGCAATAGTTGAATTTAGATAGAACTAAAGATTCCTATAATGTGATCCTTATCTCCTCACTAAGGTAGGATCTGATTCTATAAAGAAGCTTTAATCTGAAAAACAGTTTCTAGCACACTCTGCAGCATGACTCCCATAATGTAGACTGCCATCGAAGGTCATCCCCAAGTTCCTCGCCCTATCCACAACCTCCACAGGTTCCCCATTAAAGACAATATTTAGTGGCACGTGAGTGTTGATTTTTTGGGTGTGTGCTTTGGAGCCTATTGTCATCAGTTTGGATTTCCTTGGGTTGAGGACAAGGCATCTAGCAGGACACCAGGCAGACAAACTTTTCAAATCCTCATTAGTCCTGTGAACAGCCTGTGCCAGATTCTCAGATTGAAATGACTGACAGAGCTGAAGGTCGGCAGCGTACAGGTGTTACTGGCATTGTTGGATACTTTTCATGATGTCAGCACTGTACAAGATATAGAGGATAGAGCCCAGTGTTGATCCTTGTGATCCTGACTGTAACCGGGAACCATCTGTTTGTTTCAGTTCCACAAACTGCCGCCTGCCGGTCAGGTAGCTTCCAAACCATTTGACTGCCCGAGCGTCAAGACAATTAAAAAACAAGCATAGCAAGTAGCAAGGATATATTTATAGAGTCGGAGGCACGTGAAAAATCAAGTAGCAAAAGGAAACTGGCCATGCCCTGATCCTGAGCAGCCAGCAATTCATCCACAACATCAGTAAGAGCAGCTGCAGTGCCATATCCCTTGCGAAAACCAGACTGATGTGTCGGCAGCATGCTATAATGCTCAAGGTACCCAGTTAATTGTTCAAGGGCTCATGGGTCTTCGGCAAGGATCTTACAACAGCCGTCTTCCAATCAGAGGGAAAAGTGCCTTGGGCTATTGATGCATTAACCATTGCGGTGATAGAATTGAGTGAGTGTGGTAGGGCCAGCATTACCATGTCTAGTGACAGACCATTACCACCCTGAGCATTTGATTTAAGCCTTTTGATGTTTTTTAGCACATGTCACTGCTGACTGGGTGGAGTGAAAAAGTGGCGGAACCATTGTACCTGTGGTGTTTCTATTAGGTGAGCTGAGATATTGAGACCACATCCTCACCAGGTACATTCAGAAAATGGGCATTTATGAGGTCAGGGTTATTTTATGATGGTGGGAGGTCAACCTCTGCTTTTTTATTTGGCAAAATGGTACTCTTAAGAATCCGCAACAGCTTCTTAGGATTGTTCTTGCTTGAATTTATATCTCTGTTGAACAAGCATTTCTTTTCCTACTCAACAGCTTGAATCACCCAATTTGCCCCTATCTGCCTCCGAACTATAAAGCTTGAAGATGCGCTGGTACCTATCTCTTATATGCAAACAATTTGGTTTTACTAAACACAAGAGCACAACTGATGCAGGTGTAGCACTTATCAAACACATATTTGATGCTTGGGAAAACAAGCAAGATGCAGTAGGAATATTTTGTGATCTTTCAAAAGCATTTGATTGCGTGGATCATGAAATATTACTGATTAAGCTAAGAAATTACGGTGTTTCAGGTATATCATCTCAATTAATACAATCCTATCTTACAGATAGAACTCAAAAAGTAAGTATCAACGGAACTGCATCTTCCGGTGCCACCATACGTATGGGAGTGCCCCAGGGATCTATATTAGGACCTATGCTTTTTCTTATTTATATAAATAATCTTTCTACCTATGTCAAAGATATTTATGAGATAGTAATATTTGCTGACAGAGGTAAGCAAGCATTTGACGATGTAAATAATACTCTCCCAAAAGTACTATGTTGGTTCACAAGTAATAATTTATTACTTAATGCAAAAAAAACAAAGTGCATCAAATTCTCTATGCCCAATGTGAGACAGGTTGATACTATTGTAACCATGAATGACAAGCCATTAGAATTAACAAATTCTACTATATTTTTAGGAATAACTTTAGATTCTAAGTTACAATGGGGTCCGCATATAACGGCACTGGCAGGGAGACTCAGTTTCGCTGCTTGTGCTGTTAGAAAAATAAGACTCTTGACTGATATTGAAACAGCAAGACTAGTATGTTTTAGCTACTTTCATAGTGTTATGTCGTATGGTATACTGTTGTGGGGTTCAGCTGACTTGAACACCATTTTTGTACTTCAAAAAAGAGCCATCCGCTCCATTTACAAACTTAGACCACGCGACTCGCTTAGAGAAGTATTTAAGAAGATCGATATTTTGACTGTGCATGCTCAGTATATTTTAGATAACATAATGTATATGCGCAAAAACTTGCATCTGTTCAAAAAAAACAGTGATACTCATAAACATAATACCAGAAATAAAAACAAATTGAAAACTCCCAGTCATAAGCTACATAAGGTTGGAAACTCATTTGTGGGTCAATCTGTGAAATACTTTACAAAATACCTCAAAGTCTTGTTGATCTACCTCCTCACAAGTTTAAGTCTGCAATTAAAGCAAAGTTAATGAAACAAGGTTATTATAATGTAGAGGATTACTTGAACGACAAAAGTTTGTGGTCATAGTAGGAATAATCTGCTCCTCTGCTCAATGTTGTGTTCTTTTTTCTACTCTCATTGACTGTACTCTGAATTTATTTTTTATAAAACAAACAAAGTTCAAAAGAGTAACTATTGAGTTTCTTGCCGGAGTCTTCTCGATAAGAATCAACGTCCGAACCGGTGGTAGATTCACATTATGTATATTCACGATATGTACTAATATTGTACTATTTTATTTACGTTTATTATTATTATTTGTATATACTTTTTTGACATGTCATAAGTGCTTTGTACAAGCTTAAATGAATAAATGATTTTTTTACTTTTTACTTTACTTTTTGTCTTAATTATGTCAGTAATTCAAGGGTGCGGTGGGTAATTAAATTATTTAGTTTTGAGTGGAGCATGAAGATCGAAGTGGCCATTTGCTTCGTATTATAAGACAGTTGCTGCGATTTGCGATAGATAAAAAAAAATAAGAGTGACCGGCCAACCTGCACAGGATGTGATGGCAGCAATTTCAACGATAAATACGTCTATAATATTAGTGACCGGCCATTTTGACGGTAACCATTCGCAACATGGGCACAGAATAAAATGAAAAACATGACTTCGGGAGACGATATCAGCAGAAGTTGCTCTTTTGGTTTGCAGATTCAATTATTTTATTGTGTATAAATCGAATTAATAAATTATGGCGTAACCTCGAACTGAATAAACATTGTTGATTTGGAATGTACGTAAATCGGTTTAATTAATAAAGCCAATAATCAAATACGTTTAGGGACATATGACTAGTCATTTATGCCATCGTTACATATAATGGGTGATGGCATACCTATTCACTGTGCTTGCCAACCGAATGTTAGCTCGGGATGTGACAGTAATAATGAAAAACAATTTGAGATCGAGTACATTCGGTCGATGTTTTATTATATCAAGAGGAAATTAGAATAGTTATTAAAGACGGGTAGGGTTTTTACAATGTTTTTGGTTTTCGTCTTTACAATATTCCGGCACTGTTGCAAGTGCCATGTGATCATCCGTGATCGGAGTAACCGAAGATCTTGCGGGTGAGCTGTTAATGGCAGTCAAATTATCTAATAACTATTCTGACGTTAGTGACCATGAAAGCTTAAGGTGGCTCGCAGGTTTGCTCGTTGCAGTAGGCAGGTAAAGATGACTATTTTCAAAGCCTACTGTCAGTCTTTTTACACGGGCAACCTGTGGGTTAACTATACTCAGCGGGTGTACAACGCACTGCGTGTCCAATATAATAATGGGTTTAGGATGCTGATGGGGCTACCGCGCTTTTGCAGCGCGTCAGGAATGTTTGCTGAAACGCACACCGATGGCTTTCATGCCATCATTAGAAACCGTGTTGCGTCGCTGCTTAAGCGTTTGCGGGGCAGCTCCAATAGCATCTTGAGCACAACGGCAAATAGATGGGACTCGACGCTGCTTAAGCGTTGGATTCGGCTTCATGCCACGGCTTAAGGTATCGGTTGTTATAGTGGCTGGTCGAACAAATCTCCATTTGTTAAATGTAGAATACTATTTTTTTAAATATATTAATACAATTTTGATTTTAATTATGATTTGATTTTGATTACTTAATTTGGATTTAATTTTAATTTTGCTATTTTATATGGGTTTCTGTTACCTGAAATAAAAATATTTTATTTTATTTTATTTATTTGAAACAATAGGTGTTTTTAAATATTTATTAATGATTCCTTTTCAAATTTAGATGAGTTTGTAGTGGTGTTTTCATACATAATCTCTAAGAATCGAGCTTCTTTATCTCGTTTTATCAGTAAACAACAACTTTCTTGATATCAACAAAACGGTTCTGCAACTCTATAAAAAGAGCCTTAAATAAATCCCTGATTTATTAAAAAGTGTTAAATAAATATGAATCAATCTGATTAGGACATGTAGAAACGATAGTGGCGCATTGATCTTGTCTACGACCTCTGATATTTAAGAGGATAAGGAATAGTTTAGGCTTTTCCGAAAATAGTGACTTTCTTACTCCGTCGAGTTCTACAATATCTAAAAAGAACCTCAAACAAATCCCCGATTTATTAAAAACGTTCTACCGAGAACTTGCACTTGTTAAGTTTAAACAGTTTAACTGAGCGGCATCTCAAACGCATATTGAAGTCAAAAGACAAACTCATTGTCTCCCAACAACGCTGATGCAACTTCTCAATGGAGCTTCTCAAAGATAAACTTCGCGATCCTCAAGTCTCATTTACAAGAGCAAACTTTACTCCGGCTGCTTAATAAAAAAACATAATACGGACACGGATTGGTATTTGGTTAGGGGAAGATTTGATATGTTATTTATTTATTTATTTATTTATTCTTCATTGCACAAAATTAATGATACAATTGGCGAACTTAATGCCAAAGGGCATTCTCTACCAGTCAACCACACGATTAAACAGATAAATTAAACACGGTGCACGAGATTAAACTAAATAAATTACTTTTGAAAACAACAACAGATGCTAATTATTATAAAATAACAAAACAACAAAATAAATAATGTATAAATTCAATATAAATCGATAAAAATAAACATACATAAATAGAAGTCATAATATAAATAGAACCAACCAAACCAAGAATTGCTTGCCACAAAAAAAAATACATAATAATAGCCATATAAACCCCTCAGAATAACCTCGTATTAACTTTGAACCACATTCACCTAACAGTGACTCAAGGACCCATCCCTAATGCGTGACCACCGATCCGTAATGCTTTCGAACAGCCACTTTAAACCTGTATTTACTAATAGATTTTCTTATTGGAACAGGGAGTTTGTTCCTAAGACGAATCGCAGATACAGCGAAAGAACTAGACATGAAACCGGAAGAATGAGAGGGCGTAAGAACGGAAAGAGTATCTTCAGAACGCAACTGACGACAATGTGAAGAATGAAGAAACTGAAATTTACTTTTTAAATAAGATGGAGAATTCGGATCAAAAAGAATAGAAAAGAGAACATTTAAAATTCGAATGGACCTACGCTGCCGGATAGGCATCCAGTTAAGTTTAGAGCGGAAAATGGAGACGTGTATACGTATGTTAGTGTGTAAACATTATTTGTATCGACGAATCTTTGACAGGCACAGTTGGAAGAATTATGAAAGGATGATGAATAAATGTGTAATATCATGGACATCTCACACCCAGATAAGATAAATATTTATGTATGTTTAAGTCAGAGGCTGATAAAGCAGCAACGTTAAAGTACCATTTTAATTAAAAATTATAGCTTAATAAGAAGAAACTGTGTATGGAAATTACTATTCATTGTAATTTTTATATTGAAGGAACACATCAAAGGGATAATTAGTATTTTGCTTTAGAAAACCCCGCGCTTCGCCATCTTCAGTACCATTAAATTTTAATTACAATCACTAATCAAGAGATATTGTTCATAAAATTATGTAAGTACATGGTTTTTTATTTCAGTTAGATATTAAGCTGCAATAAAAATTATTCAGGCTTAGTTTTTCAAAAACGTTTCATTGTACCATTTTTGTAATTCACCTGCCACTGCGTAACTTCTTATTCTGAATTTCACCGTACGTGAAAAGCTCGAGTATCCTCGGAGGAAGTTTCGTGTCCTCGTGTAAATGAGGCTTGCGAGGTTCGCTCAAGTGAGAATCACCGCGCCCTCAGCGCCGCGCGACGATATGCTCGAAACTTAACCAACACCAACTTTTGGCCAGTTACAACATCAAGTAATACGCCATTAAGTTATTATATCACAGATAACAATGAAAGCCACGGTATTATTAGAAATCCTAAAATGAATATGATGCTTAGATTCGATCGCCCACTGAAATTTTTGGATTTTTGGTCTTCTCACACTGGTTGGGTATTTAAAAAGGAACATGCTATCAAGATCACATCGTTTCTATCTGTACCATTTTCCTAATTCACCTGCCACAGCAATAACTGTCCGTACGTGTAAATCTCTAGTATCCTCGTGTAAATGAAGCTTACGATCGTTTCATTCCCTAAAATATGGTTGAGTGGAACGATGGCCAGCCATCGTCAACTTGTGAACAAGTGCCACTTTCGAAAACTGGTCTACTCAGGTTCACTATAATTTGGGTTTATCGTTAATAAATAACTTATATTGATGTTCAAATTGTATGACTCTGGTTACAAAGGCAAAAATTGTAAATGACTAAGGCCTGAGTTCACCAACTAAACTTCAACCGTTGATTATTTAACCGCGCCCTTAACATTGCACAGTGTTTAACCACTCAGCGTTTTTTTTTTGGAGTGCAAGACCTCTTTCTAAACGTCGGTTAACAAACTGAGCGTTTTCGAACGTTTTTGTCAAAAAATACCAAATGATATAATCCTACTCTGTGCAAACGACAGTCTTTCACTTAGATTTACTTTCACAGGAATGGCATTCGTAATGGTCGTATTATATTACTATCTGCAAAAAGAAATGCTCTATTTTTGCCTGATTCCTACCCTAACGTACATACCACCTTTATTTAGTATCATTCTAAGTCAGAGTGAACTGTTAAAAGACTGTTTCGTTCGTCCCGCGTCCAAAATTGCGCGCATTGTTTGATATTTGGCTTTTTTGGTTTTATTATAGTAGTAGTAAAGCATCAATCACTAGTAGAAACAGACGCTACCACTTATACTGAAAAAGCAAAGGTTGACAAACGAAATCTTGTTTGGAATGCTTTCTCATTATATTCGTCATAGTTGGTGCACGTAAAACATTTTCAAGCTGTTTATAATTTTCTAAAACATTATTTTCTTCAAAAATGTAAATCATGGCATCTTCCATTTTAGCAAACAAACAGTTCACTTCAAAGTCACAAGCACGCGCAGATGGGCTCACACAAAACCAAGCGCACAACACAATAGAAATGTCAATGTTAACAAGCTAATCGTGGGTTAAACCAAGATGGCTACCTCGTTTAAGTTAAATACTTGATTAGAGCACCTAATTGTTGGTTAGTGAGTGGTGAACAGCAAAATATTTTTAAACAGTCATTTAAACAGGCTTAACCGACTGTTTAAAATGTAACCATCTGTTGGTGCACTCGGGCCTAACCTGAATTGTGAACCACCTCTTTTTTAAAAGAGCAACTACTGAGTTTCTTGCCGGGTCTTCTCAGTGGAATCAAATTTCCGACGCCGGTGGTAGAGTCACGTTATATTTATTTATTATATATAGTATTTAGATTGTATTAATATTAATTATGTTGATACTATAGCTAAATTTAAAATGTTAAATGACTGCTGTATATTCATGGTCTACTTGAATAAAGCATTTTTGAGTTTAAGTTTGAATTTCCGCGAGTGAGAATCTTAACCAACACGAACTTTTGACCAAATACAACATCAAGTAATACGCCACTGAGTTATTTTAACAGATAACAATGAAAGCCAGAGTATTATAAGATTTCCTAACATTGAGGCTTTGATTCGGTTGCCCACTGAAATCTTGGGATCTTTATCAGGTCGTCTCACGCTCCGTCCGGGGGAACGCGTAGAAGGCTTCGTGCTACTTACCGTGCTCCCCCACTATGGACGATGAGAGGGAGTAGTAGGGTTTTTAGTCGGTAGGCCACTGGGCGGTTTCCTTTAATAGGAAGTCCCCCCCAGTGGAGAGTCCGACATAACCCGTCCGCCCCCCGGTGGACGGGTATGCGTAAGGCATTTCCCCTACTTAAAAAAAAAAAAAAAAAAAAAAGTCGTCTCACGCTGCTTTTGCCATACAATGGTCGCCTTTCCAGAACTACGAGTATGTTGACCCAGCCTATATTATACTCTAAATAAATACAGAAATCGACTTGGCCTAGGCGGCCTGCTATGGTTTTACGAAATGTCGCACACTCTACGCTTTTCTTTTTAGAATGCTTAAAATCGACCCATAAAAGGTTTTACACTTGATATTTAAAACCTACGCAAAAATACAACGTAAATCATATTTAAATCCTATACATATGAAATACGCACGGTAAGTGTAGCGCAAGTGGCTAAATAAATGCTTAAGTGCAGGCTTTCTAATATATCCAATATGGCAACCAGTTTCTTAATATTTTAATTTGAAGAGTATGTACCGTTAACAATTTCATGACATTCCTTACGGTATTGTATTGCATTGGGAACAATGTACGCGTCTAATTTAGCGCATATCACACACAACGCCTGTGAAAATATTATAGTTGAAAGGATTAATTTCATTTGCTATTTTTTTCATTAGTATAATATCTAATCTCTTGAGAAAGGGGTTGATCAATTTGTCACATCTGCATCATTCATCTTTAGGGAGGATTAAAAGCGGTGACTCAAACCACGACTTGCTAAAAAACAATGATTTTAGGTCAAGAATACTCTCAAGCAAGTGCGCATGTCTGGGAGTTTAGTTCACTGGACGTCGAAAGTCAACATGCTACTCACAACAACATAGTCGTGACCGATCTCCTGAAACTCCTGATCGTATGTGGAAGCGCCATAAACTTTATTAATTGTTTCAAATGTTATCTAACATGATTCGTAAACCAATTACCGTATTCACTAAGACCTAGACCTAATCTGCAAACTGAAATGAGCCAAAGGCAAAATACAGCTATTTCTGTTCGCGCATTCTGCATTCCGAGGATAAGCAATAACTAAGATTAATCTCGCAGGTGTTTAAGCAGACTAATTCAACGGCAATGCAGGCAGATTGCCGGGATAAAAGTATGGACTTGGGGATAAAAGTATGGACCCGGGGATAAAGGTATGGACTCCGCAAGCGGGATTAAACTTGTTTTTAAGTTTATCGTGGCTTTAATATTGTTCGCGAGGACTTAAACTCGGCGGATAAGGCTCGGTTTACATTCGATGTTTACATCATGAGCAGCACATATGATTACGAAAATTACCTAGGTTTATAACAGCATACAACTTTCAGGTGTATTCAATTCTGTAAATTACGAAAAATTACAGAAGTATTTTAATTATGTGTTGGTTTTGTGTAGTAGGAAATTACCTTTAGGTATGTAGTATGTATACTTAGTTCTAGTAGTACCTTAAGTCTAGCGATGACTTGATTTCATTTAATGGGTTTGCTCTACATAAAACTTCTAAATATCCTAACGTTTATATCCCTGTAGTCAATAAAATTGTCTGATGTCTAAATCTTTTACACATACATAAAGCAAGAACAAGAATGTATGCCACCTATAAATCTAAGTATGTCAGACTCTGAAATTAATATCACAAGCTCTACATAATGTAAAAAAAAAACTGATTATAAATGGAACCAAAATGAAATATAAATAAATATGCGCTAGACAACACACCACTTGTCATGGTCTCGAAGTAAGGATAAATATCCCTGTGTTACGAGGTACCAGACAAGGAATTAGGCCAGGGGCGTCTCCCAGCACACCCAGACCCAGGCTAATTTAGAAAAGATAATTTCCTGAATTGACCTGACCGGGGATCGAACCCGGGACACTACGGAATTAAAGGCGAGAAACCGTGCTCCAGCGCACTACGCCAATCGCGTCGTCAAAATGGCTACAAATTTCTGAAGTCAACTATCGTAGTTTACGTGGCAGAAACTTAAGGTTCACAAACTAATTTTCTTGGGGTTCGTGATCTTAGATTAGGATCTCGAAGTACAATCTAAATTTAAGTGTATAAATTGTACTAGGGTCATGTGCAACTGCCTTTAACCTTACTTGGCTGAAGTTCGTTGCAGGCTAGCAACAATGGTTGTGTAGGCATCCCTATACAGTGCATGATGCTCGAGTGCAACTTAATATTAGTCGGTATGGAAGCAAAGGATATTACCTATGGTGAGTCTTAATCCTTATAATGAATATAAATGACGTCGCTTCCGTTGACGAAGGTAAATGATATTGAAAATAATACTTTATCGGCATAACTGTGAATTTCTTAGGAAACTAAAAGTATATCTTTAATAAGTTCTACTTGTAATATATAATTTGTTTGTCACTGAGATGTACGAGCCTTGATGATGTCCAACTGCGGGGCAAAGATCTCCATCATGAAAATGATTGTTATAATGTTGTATCATCACTCCTGACAAAAACCGGTTGTGATTACTATCCCTTATCATGTGTTATGTAGTGTTATCAAATCCACGAATTTTAGAAAACCGAACCAAAATTAAATCTTAATAGCAAAAAACACATAACCATTTGTATCAGTCACTATCACCCATAGTATAAGCTCTGCTTTCGCTTAGTAGGATGACCTTGTGGCAGTTGGGACCCCAAAACACAAGTATTTTTTACCACAAGCAAAGATATACCGGTTTACTTAAGCCATTTTGATTGGTTGGCAAGCGTAATGACTAATACCCGCCAATTGTAACGGAGACGTGATTTCAAATATGATAACATTTGCCTTGCAGTGGGACAGTAGTATGTAGTATGATAATTACTAGATATTAGATACTTTAAATACTAGTCTAACGACTAGTTTCTTGTATGTATAAAAATTACGATTTACGATGAGTAAGCTTTTATTGTTTTCTAACAAAAACACACCTACGAGTATCGTGTCTAATAATAATTACGTATTTCTTTAGATCGTAATATTTTATTTACTCTCCATAGCTATTCCAAGTAAGCAGGTACATTTCAGTGTTAATTTAATAATTCAAAGCGAAATGGCTGAGTTTCCTTCAACAGAATTTTCTAAATTGCATTTAAATCTACTCTCCATCCGCTTACATTTCCGCGCACAGTCTGGAGAATGTACAAAAACATGAACTGTAATTTGCTAAGACAAATAACGTTTGATTTAATCCGGCACGTGGAGGGCCCGGCGGGTTGGCCCGTCGGGTAGGCCCGTCGATTTACTTTTATTGCCATCCCGTTTTATTTCGGCGGGTCCGAAGCTGTCTGATGTAGGCTGTTTTCGGGATCGTTAACGGCAAATGTGCTAATCTTTTTTACAGCAACAACTCAGCTCCCCGACGACGCACCTCGTTATTTCCTAACATGTCACGATTAAGGCTTTAAATTTTTCTAATGGTGTGATTTGTACGCGCAATCCGCGTCACTACGGCGGAAAATGCTGGCGAATATAAATTCAGTGAACATATTGCTGTGATTTAGAGACCCGTTTATTCAGTTTTAACTTTTCACAGCTGATTTTTTAGTAGGAAAATATTTGTTTCCTAACGTTTTAAATAAAGATGAGCCTAAGTCGGCAGACGTGATTCGTTTTATTTATATGATATATGATATCGTTTTATTACGTGCTGATAATTTATTTATATCATTGAAATGTGACGAAAGATGAGGCTCGTTGTATAAAAATAGTTCAAGCTTTGTAACTGTAAAATTACATAAAATAGTATTTAATTAAACAAATTCAACAAATCCCGATAGAGCTTTTAAACTATCCTGAAATCTATGGATGAAATACATCTATAGACCCATTTTGAAATAAACCTAATATCTGTTTGGGAATTGGGTGTTGACAACATCAGCAAATTCTAAAAAATATTAAAAATAACCAAAAAATACACTAAATAAGGGTAATACACTAAATAGTTAATATATTGTAATTTTTTGCCGTATAAAATAGTCGCCAGTGTGCGGAGCTTAGAAATAATGTGACAAGACAAAACAGTTTGTGATGATTTATATTGATTTATAAGAGAATGAGTTATCATAAATAGGGAGTAAGTTCAAACGTTTATCTATATACGGAGACCAGATTGGTAACAGGGAATGCAAAATATATCCAAACCATAGTACCTACAAATACAGAGAGGTGATACAAGTACAAGCTATAAGTATAAAATACACACGATCAAACCCCAAATATTTCTACAGCAGAAATAAAACATCAATAAGGTGATAAAAATCTCGATATTTGTGTGCCTATTCGTGAGCACACGACAAAAAGGTCACGATTCACACACAAAACGTTTTCAATAAAGGTATCGTTACACGGAACCCCGCAAAATCGACAAAGCGACTGTTTCATTCCGATGGTGGAAGCAATTTCGTTCTTTTGTGAGATACTATTGCCCCTAAGTAGGCGGTGTTCCGATGTAAAACGCTCGCAAGTAAGATAGGAAGCGCCTCGTTTACGGCAATACACTCAATACAAGTGACGACAAACCATCGAGGTATGGATTTTTTACCATCTTAAATTCTATTTTGTTTAACTCAATTAATACCTACGTTGCGTTATTCAATAGAAGTCAGATGTAGACTGACTACCACTGGGCAACACATAGGGGTTGCATCATATTCTACTATAAAGAAAATAATATACTTAGTTATTTTGAAATCCAAAACTATATCCATCTTGTCGTTTAACGTGAATAAATTACCTACATTTAGGAAATATAATAAATTAACTTGTCAAAGTTATAGTACATACAAAAATAAATAAATCCATTTGATGGTAGTAAAAACTCTAAAAACCCCACTGCACATAAATCAATTTCGCTAAAATTGTTAGCCCGACATCATATTTAGGTTTTGTAATGAACACCCTCGGACGCACGGTCCAAAGCGCATTTAACCGACAATGAAATACAACAACATTATGCAATCTGTTGACACCACATTCAAATTCAAACTAACGTGAATAAACTGGGTGCGATTGAATCACTTTCACACAATAGGCCTCATCACTGGCCGACTGACAGTGCGATGCGCGTTCCCATTTTATGCAATAGGAATTTAAATTAATTTCCTGTGGGTGGAATCGCGTTGGTAACAGTCGATGCGGCTACTGCAAACTGCGGTTGCCCGCCCTGGCTGACCTGTTCTAGACAGTGCAATGGACATGCCCGTATAAACTCACTCGCTAATTTTACCTCGGCCACGGAATTTCACACTTCGCTCTAACTGAACCGTAAGCGGGATGTCAATAACGATTCGCTGAACTTTTGTATAATAACTATGTAGTTAGTTATATTTAACGGTTTGAATAGAATGGTATAGGTGATTTGAATGTCAGTAACGTAATGTTGTTAAACGGAGAGGCACTACAGCCTGGTTTAATTTTATGACATCCCTCAAAAATCATTTATATTTAAAGTCCGAACAACCATTGATAAATAGAGTCCCAAAAAAGCGCGCCAGTAACTTAATATTCACCCTTTCGATAACCTTGTGGTTAGCAAACGAAGTAAGCGATAGCGGGAAGAACCCGATTTGACTTCGGCTAGGTATTATCGCGTTCCCCGAGGAAGTTTCATTAACTGGTGATATTGCGTTACATTGTGCCAAGACGCCGCTACGGTTACCAGGAACTGTGTTTTGACCTAATTAATATATCGCCAGGGGACAACATGAGTACATGCCACTAATTTTGATGAATTGTTCGGGAACTGAGTACGGATTTTATTGACAGCGGTTTTAATTGGGTTGCGACGTAGTTAGGAACGGAATTTTGACTCAAAATCTCGATTCTTCAAGTGGGTTTTTTATCAATAGCATAATAGCAATACTAAAAAATCTACAGTATGCTGTATTACATTCGATGTATGGTTCGATCCCCACCCATGACAAAAATTTGTGTTTGTTGTTTCTCTTGGTGTTATTATCTATTTAAGTATGTTTATCAATCTCTGATACCCATAGCACGAGCTTTGCTTAGTTTCAGGGTCAGATGATCTTGGGCTAATTTGTCACATATATTTATTTATTTGTTCAAAGTTACTTTGATAATTTGACTTATAATTTGAGAAAATAATAAATCTTTTTCGGGTGAGCGTGGGGCTGCGCCTTGGTTCCAAGGCAAGGAGATGGACAGATTTGGCCTTCATGGACACTGCTGCCCCAAAAGTGTCGGAAGTCTCGCCTGCCAAGCCTGTCTCAGCGACTTAATTAAGTTGGCTCTTGCCACCATCAGTGTGCCTTCCACGCTTGATCCACGTGGGTTGGTGCGTGATGATGGTAAGAGCCCTGGTGGCATGACACTGATTCCCTGGGAGCGTGAACGAGCGCTAGTGTGGGATGCCACTTGTGTCGACAATCTGGCCCCGTCCCGTCTCAGGGAATCGGTATTGAGAGCCGGGGCAGCAGCGGAGGCAGCGGAGCTATTCAAGCTGCGTAAATACGAATCAATATCAACTGATTACGTGTTTGCGCCGCTCGGCTTTGAGGCTTTTGAGCCCTGAGGACCCCACACCATCGCCTTCGTAAAAAAAAACTACTCCTGATTATGGCAGCAAGAGACCGAATTCGGTCTTAAGAGCCGGCTTTTTCCTCGCTCAACGGCTAAGCATAGCCGTTCAACGCGAAAACGCAGTCTCTATCCTTGCTGCCATTCCATACTTACAGGTTTTGTTAATTGATTATATTTGTTTCATTTTTATATATAATTGGAAGTTTTTATTTTTTTCTTGCTCTTTTTTTGTCGGTTATTTTACTTTAAGCTTTTTATATATTTAAATTAATTCAAATAATTGTAATTTTTAATCTGTTACTTAATTACAAATAAAGTTATGTTAATAAAAAAATAAGCATCTGATGCCGCTCCAAAAAATAGTATGTTCATTAATTTGTATGGACTAGCTTCAGAATTGCATGCCTGGATACAAACAATCCACCTTACAGAAACCAAACTTAAACCTTTCTAAATTTCACTGTAGGGTTTCGCTTGTAAGCACATGAACTACGCTCACTGAGGAGCTGTTCTATAATTATGTGTCAGTTTTAGGCAAACATGCGGCCCCGCATGTTTGCTTAGAACTGACACTAAAAAAAAATACTGTGTACTTTAATTTGTCCGTACTTAACCTGATGAAAAGTGGCCATGAGGTCCAGTTATGAGGTTGACACGTACAGTAATGCAGTTAGTTCTGAGCTGGTCAAACTAAAAGCCTGCATAAATGCTTTTTCACGCTCCGCTTAAAGAACTTGTTATCATAGAAAGGAGGAAACACATGTGCTGGAAGATAGTTAGTGTTTTGAATTAATGTCCGTAATTTGTTTATGTCTACAGTTTACAATATCAGGTTTGAGTTAATTTAATTTGTAATGAGATGGAGGATCTAACGCTGGAGTGCAATATTAGCCAGCAGCGTCACAGGACCGCACACATATAAGTAATCCTATAATTACCTCAGTCGAGAGAGGCTCCCCTTTCATTGCTCGTAAAGCTGGATAGCTTTACAACAACGGGCCGTCCTATTGCACTATAAAGTGCCAGCTAATAGGGATTACTACACTTTCCCGTGCTAGATTTAACTTTGATAGGTAACTACTTTATGGAAATTTCAGCTCATATTTCACGGCCTGGTTATATGCTTTTACTAGCTACAGGGGAATTTCTGATACGAAATTCAAGTGCTGTTTCAGCAGTTTTATAACACTTTCAGTCAATGCAGAAAGTGCACTTGTTCTTCTTGCTTGCTTTTAAATTAAAACTTTTCCTGTGTATCCTAGTGGCTCTAGTGGTACAGAACTGATTCGAAATCTAAAGAAGTATATTTGAAACGAACGCTTGTATAGATTTAAGTTTTATTCTTTATTTACTATTGAATCCAAATATCATATGTTTTAATTTAATATATTAGTAAACCAACAAAGATAAATATTTATTGAAGTCTGTTATACCAAGCAAATATTCATTCAATTCTACTATAACAAGCACTTATAAAAACAGTTTCAGAACTAAGTAAATAGGATAAGTTGATATAACAAGTTGTTTTTATCAGTAGCTTTTAATATATTTGGTGAATAAAAACAACCGAATTCTACTACTGATTCGACTTGAACAATATTATGCAATAGTTCAAAATAATATATTCCATCAGCAGCTTGTTTAGCTTACGAGTATTTTGCGGTGATGCAAATATGTTATAGGTACAGAGAATAATCTATTGTATGAGGGTTCTTAGTACGCTATTACTGTGGTAGAGAGAGATTTCTAATTAAACCTCATAGTTATAGATAGACTCTCATATCTATAACTATGAGGAATATATTCTTACTCGTACCGTATACTTTTTCGAGCTTAATAATAACCTGGAACTTTTCTACAAAACTAGCAGTCCGTCTGTGGCTTTGCTCGCGTAGACGATTACTCCCGTCAAATAGAGCATATTTTTTTAAATGTAGCCTTTGTTACTCTTTGACAATGTAGCTTTACATTGAGGAAAGGATTTTAAAAATCGGTTCAGTAGTTTCGGAGCCTATTAAACACAAACAAACAAACAAATATTTCCTCTTTATAATTTTTGTATAGATTAGTATAGACTAGCTGTCGTCCTGCCCAGGAAATCAGCGCCATCTACCGGGTCCAATGGTCCGGGTGTTTTCAAACCATCCAAGAACATATTGAAATAGGCACACCTAGACACATAAAATTTCATCTAATCGGTACAGCTGTGTTGTCAATTTTAAATGCGTGCTGTCATATACAAAAGTTTATTTTATTATTGTCCATCTTCATTCCATCATATCTCACTAAATATTGATCCCAAAGAAAAAGTGAATCGAACCTTCTTTGTACAAAACTCATTCATTATACCATTATTCTTGAATCTTCACAGGAGAAGTTGGGTGACAAACCCACGTAGGATAGAAGAATTAAGATTATTACGGTGGTGATTTTTACACGTCCATATGCGAACTGCAGCTTTGGGGCATCTTAGTGTCATTATTATTGTGTTGAAGTACGTTGTGTATTAAGTATTCGCGATGAGTCTCGATTTAATGCCACTTTTTGTTATGAGATCAGGCACGTGAAGGATGAAGGTGCGACTTCAACTTGGAGATAAAACTTATTTGTTAGTTTATGCTCCGGCATTAAGCGAAGTTTGCGGACCGTGCAGTTTATCAGATCGAAAGTAACGGACTTGTGATCGAGCTGGACTTTTAAATGCCTTTTTATCCTAGAAAAAGGTACTTAAGAGTTGAGCTTAATATCTCTCTTTAAATAGTCAATACTGAGTGATCTCGATCGCATCATTTCCTACTCGAACATATTCAGCAAGAAAATGCTTCCTGCTGAACATGTGATCCAGGTGTGTTGCAATGTTTAATTTGAAAGAGTAAAATAACATTCACTCTCGCCTATAATATCAGGTTGGGGTAAAAGTCTTTTCGCATATAGTATGTATGAACTTGTAATATAATCTCTTTGGCTATAATATTTGTATCTGGCTGGTTTTGGTATCATTAAAAGTTTAAATTTTATAGAAGATAATTCCAAATTCAAATTAGGAAAATGTGTGATTTTCATTTGTTTTTCTTACTGTCAAGATGAGTGAATCTAATGAAGAAATTCGATACATTTTAAAATTTTACTACTCCTAAGGTAATGCAACGCAAGCCGCGAAAAAAAATTTGGATGTTTATGGACCTAGTGCAGTGTCTGTGAGAGTAGCACAAATTTGGTTTAAGCGTTTTCAATCCGGAAATTTTGATGTCAAAGATGCACGTCGCTCTGGTCGCCCTATTATGGATAAAATGGATGTCATTTTTTTTTAAAGTGGAGCAAGATCGGCATATCAGTAGTTACGACGTAGCTGAGGAACTGGGAATTGACCACAATACAGTTTTGGCGCATTTGAAGAAAACCGCCACGCCAAGCGTATGCGTTGAACCCTTAAAAATTAGGTGGCAAGCCTTCTGTCATTATTCAGGTGGCTTAGGTTTTCTCTCGGTATTTCCCATCATCTGAGAGTATAAAGGTGTTCAGAAAGATCCTAACCCAGGACCACAAGTACTTCAAGGTTTAGTGTCTTACCCCTAGTTCACGATTCTCTAAAAGATATACGAAGCTTTGATAGTGAAAACTAATCAGAATGTTTTCCTGTGCTTATGATCTATTCAAGAACAGCAATAGTGGGCGAAGTAGATGTTAACATTTTATTGATTTATTCTATATTATATTGCACAAAGAAAAGTTAAAGTTAGTGGCGTTTTGTAAAAATATAGATTGTTAAACGTAAACAATCAGTTTTATTAATACTGATAAAAAAACATTTACTGCACAATACCGCGACATCACAAGCTCAGTAACCAATTAAATCTATTTTCCAGTAATGTAACACCTCGGAAAGTTTATTACACCGTTTGCGAAGTTCACTCGGATTTAATTGGCGGTAAAGGTAAACATTTTACCGAAACCTGCACATCGCGGTTAGTGATTAATGAGAAAAGGTTGAAGTTTAACTAATTACCGTCACTCAATCACTTGCTAACTACGGGAATTCAATAATGACAAATATTATTACCAATTCTAGGAATATTAAAAGGACAACAAATTTTTACTTGTAAGTACAGTGGTTTGATCTGATACAATTTAACAACGAAGGCTCGAAGCAATTCATTACAAATACCCCTGAATTCGGAAAAGCCAAATGTTGGTAACTTCGACCTACTGGTCGAGCCAACGAGCAAGTATTATCTTGAACTTTGTCTCTGCACCAATGAATAAAATAATACGTCAGATTATAAGAATCTATTATTTTCAGATTTTAACGCGAAATAAAAGCTGAGATCTTTAACGATTATAAGCAACAATTATAACACAATGTTACAAAAAGAATAACGTAATGATGCGGTTACACTAATGATAGATAGGTAGACTTTGAGTTTCATTCATATCCATCGCACTGCTAGAATACTCTGTGATATTAGACTCAAACTCAAACTCAAATAACTTTATTCAAATAGACTTTCACAGTAAGTACTTTCAAATCGTCAAATTTAAAGCAAGATATACTAAATAATAGACATAATTACTATAATAATATAGACATATAAATGCACAGTATACAGACACAATGTGACTCTACCACCGCGTCGGAGTTGTTTCTTGCTGAGAAGACTTGTTTTGGGTTTACAACAGGCGTTAGTGAAGTACAATGTGTCATTTTGAAACAAATAAACCTACTGAGTGTCTAATCTAAAGAATATAAAACAATGGAAAAAAATCAAGGCCATATAAACAATTAACCCAGCCGGGTATAAAGTGTCGGTTGGTGCTCCATTGGGCTCCTCCAATCACTGTCTGGTTGGCACTAGAGTGCCTTGTGCAGCTCCCCCACAACCTGTGGAGGTGACGCGGTGGTTATGGCACTACTCGTCGGCATATTGGGACGGATTGCGAGAATATTTTGCCTCCGTCCCTTGGCGGCAGTGCTGCTTTGGAGAAAGGGATGCATCAGAGAGTGCATCTGCTATCGCTGACGAGATCAGTACCGGAATTGAATACTACATTCCTTTTACTGATGTCGTCAGTGCTAGCAAAACTAGTCTCTGCTTCAATCGCGAGTGTGCCGCAGCTGTTGAACAAAAACAGGCGGCGTACCGTGCTTGGTCTAGGGCCCAGGCACTCAATGATCATTCAAACCTGGCCTCCCTGAAAGCAGCCTTTAATAAAGCCACCAAGGCCACGAAGAGGGCTTACATTAGAGCAGACGCCCAGCGAATTGCACGTGTTGGCCAAGAACTTATCACGCACCCTACGGGTAGCCGCTCCTACTGGCGACTGGCTAAACACGTGCAATCTAACTTCTGCGTGCCTTCTCTGCCCTCCCTGAGATTCCCTGATGGATCGTTGACTCATCAGCCGCAAGAGAAAGCCGATTTACTGGCTAACCTCTTTGCCGCAAACTCTTGCATCGATGACTGCGGTGCTGCGCCGCCTGAAATTCCACATTGTGATACTGATACTGATATTCGTATCAGGCAGTGTGATGTTCGTGCCGAACTGCAGTCACTCGATGTCAGGAAAGCCAGAAGAATGGAAGGAGGCGAACGTTCAACCAGTTCCCAAAAAAAGGGACCGGTCTGACCCTGCCGATTACCGTCTAATAGCCCCAACCTCAGTTTTAGCTAAAGTGTTTGAGCGGATCAACAACATGCAGCTCATCCGCTACCTAGAGGATCACTCTCTTATTCACGACCGTCAGTACGGCTTCCGATCAACACGGTCTACGGGTGATCTTCCAGCGTACGTATCACATATCAGGGGGAGGCTAAGGACAAGCATGGGGAATCTTTGGCCGTCAGCCTTGACATTGCCAAAGCTTTCGACCGTGTATGGCATCGTTCGCTTCTATCCAAGCTTCCGTCATATGGTCTGCCCCCTCGCCTATGCGACTGGATCGCCGGATTTCTGGAGGGACGTAGAATTCGTGTCCTTTGCTATGGTCGAAAATCACGCTTTCTTCAGATTAATGCCGGAGTGCCGCAGGGCTCCGTCTTGTCGCCGACGTTGTTTCTTCTGCATATCAATGACATGTTATCTCTTGGTAATATTCATTGCTATGCGGATGATAGCACGGTCCACGCGCGATATTTTGAGCGCCCTGGGGCAAAGCAGACTGACATCGAGGAGAAGAGGCGAAGTCTTGTTGTTGAGCTTGACGGAGTGTTGGACAGCATTTCAGAATGGGGTGCATGCAATCTTGTCGAGTTCAATGCCAAGAAAACGCAGGTGTGTGCATTCACAGCAAAGGCGTCGCCGTTCCTTTCCCATCCCACTCTATCGATTAAGGATAGCCTTAACATCCTTGGCATGGATGTTCGTAGCAACCTAAACCAGCGGGACTACATCGAGAGCGTCATTAGAACTGCATCCCGTAAACTCGGAGTCCTGAACTGAGTGTTTTTTTTTGTGGATTTGTCAAAGGCATTCGACCACGTTTCACACACGTTACTGTTGAGCAAGTTAGAAGTATCTGGTGTAAGGGGACCAGCACTTGATGGGATAAGGTCCTACCTTAGCAATAGACAACAGTGCGTTGTTATAGACAGAATTAACAAACAAAATGAACTCACAGCGTACTCATCGCTACATAAGTTCAACTAACAAGGTGTGCCACAGGGTAGCGTACTGGGACCAATTATGTTGCTTCTCTACATTAATGATGTTGTTGATGTAACATCTCATAAATATGTTGCGTTTGCTGGTGATATTTCAATCATAGTAGCGTCAAATAATACAATTGCTGACCACGAAAATGACATTAATAATGCTTTGAATAAACTTTTACAATTGCTTCACCTACATGATCTTAATATATATTTGACGAAAACTAATTATCATACAATTTAATAAACATAAAAACTGGACTCTTGACATTCAATATAAAAACACAAAAAGTAAAACAAACTGAATTCTCAGAATAAACTCTAGACCAAGACATTAATTGGAAAACTCTTAAAGATAATGTTTGCACCAGAGTCAATAAGTTCGTTTATGCACTAAAACAGGTTAGATATGTCACGGACCTTAAAACTGCAATGACAACCTATCAAGCATACATCGGATCCATAATACGATACGGTTTACTGATGATTCATGGCCCAAAAAAATGCGTAAGAGCAATATGTGGTGTCCCTCCATTAATATCGTGTCGTCCTCTATTTCCGCAATTGCATCTGCTAAAATTAACATCTACGAGTATGTATATTTTTGAAGTATGTTTATTTGTAATGCAGAATAAACATTTGTTTCAAAGAGCATGTGACCTCTATCCACGAAACACAAGAAATCCAAATAGATTGGTATTGTTGGAAAACCCCAAAATAATGATGTACAAGAAAAGCTTTTAGACTAAAGTAAAAAAAAAGTAAAAATCTTTGTTCATATAGACTTATGAAAAGTACTTATGACGAGTCAAATACAAAAAAAAATGTAGCAAAAAAAACTGAAAAACAATAAACTAACATAAAATAATACTATGATAGTTATTATCTTATTGACATGATCATGTGACTCTACCACCGGTTCAGAGATTGTTTCCGATCGAGAAGACTCCGGTAAGAAACTCGATGGTTACTCTTTTCAATCTTGTTTTTATACACAGAAATTGAATTATCAGAGTAAAGTCATAACAAAAAAGTGTGCAGAGGAGCAGATTGTACCTAAGTTGACCACAAATTCTTATCATTTAAGAAAACCTCAACACTATAATAACCTCGCTTCATTAACTTAGCTTTAATTTGTGACTTAAACTGGTGAAGAGGCAGTTCAACAAGAGTTTGCGGAATCTTATTAAAATATTTTATACATTGACCAAAAAATGATTTCCCTACCTTAGACTGGGAGTTACGAGTTTATTTCTATTTCTGGAATTGAGTTAATGAACATCACTGTTTTTCTTGAAGAGATGCAAGTTTTTACGGACATATACTACATTATCATAAATAAATTGAGAGTACACAGAAAAAATATCTATCTCTTTGAGTACTTCAGGAAGCGAGTCGCGTGGTCTAAGGTTGTAAATGGCTCTTCTTTGAAGAACAAAGATGGTGTTGAGATCCGCTGTAGAGCCCCACAACTGTAGACCATACGACATTACACTGTGAAAATAACTGAAGTACACTAATCTTGCTGTTGCGATATCAGTCAGGAGCCTTATTTTTCTAACAGCATAAGCTGCTGAACTAAGTCTGCCAGAGCAGAAATATGCGGACCCCACTGTAACTTGGAATCGAAAGTAATTCCTAGAAATACAGTGGAATTCGCAATCTCTAATGGCTCGTTATTCCTGTTTATAATGGTATCGACCTGTCTTACATTGGGCATAGAAAATTTAATACATTTAGTCTTCTTAGCAATAAGCAGTAAATTCTTACTCGTGAACCAATGCAGTACCTTAGAGAGAGTATTATTTACGTCGTCAAGTGTGTAAAAGTATTTAACTCTTTGCCTGGTGAACGTAAGACATTTAATATAAGACAGTTTAAATGGCTTATATCAAAAGCCTTTTATGAGATAAAAGATTGTCTTCATAATAACTTTGAATTGTAATAAAGTATGCAGATAGTATTATTAATTGGGCATAAGTGTAATTTATATATTGACTCGAATTGTAAAAAAATCTTGTTAATGTATATAATTGGTTCATGAATTTACTTTTAATACCATTGGGTTCAATACCATTGGTGAAGTGAAAGTGGGCTTCTGAGTGTTTCGTTCACCATGGTGGTCACTTGCCTCCGCTTGGGATAAAGTCGTGATGGTATGTTATGTATGAGTTTACTTATTTAATTAATTTACTTGTATTTTTGTGTGCCATTTCATATGGCTAAACATGATTGGAACTTCAATTTTTTGTCAACATCTTTGTATACAATGTTGGATTGCAAATAAATTACTATTCGCCGGAGCGGAGTATTTCTCCCGTTTAAATATAGCCTCTAACAAAAAGCTTTTAGTAATTTTTTTTTATAATCGTATCAGTATTTCTGAAGATTACCCCCTACAAACAAAGTTAGAAACTTTATCTCTTGATAATATAGGTATAGATTATTGGTAATTCTCATCGTTTAAATGTTTTCGGATGATAAATAATTTTAAGTAAAATAATACTGAATATAAAAGGAAATTGTCAATTTCAATTTTGGCCTTTGTTTTCGAGCGGGATTTGAACCCACGTCTTCTGCAAACTGTGGTAGCTCATACCACTAAGCTCTGTAGCGGATGCTTAATGTTAAAAATAATGATCAATCGTGAGAAATGTAATTTAAGCAAATTGTAATGATGAAAGAGGATTTATTCAGCAAGCACATAGAAAACCTTTCCAAGATTGCTAATAGAACGTAAACACGATTATAAAGCACGAGCACCATAATTGAAACTGTCGTAGCATCCATATTTGCTCGCTATGTATTGCCTTGTAGCAATTAATAAACAGTGTCCGACGCTGAATAAACTATCAGCAATGTCGTAAATCAGTTTCAGTTTCCATGCGGGAGTGTAGACTGCTCGATAAGCTGGACCTAGACTGACGAGAGTCGAGACGGATCGCTGCCAGACCCTCCAGCAAATATAAGCTGACCTCTCACTACACTACTCACCCATCAGTGTATTCCAACAAACGCAACGGTGGAAAGGAAGCGCCGTCGAAACCAAAGCTCCCGTTTCCCTGGTAGAGTCAGTTACATAAATACGCAGTAGGTACACGTCCACATGTTTACACAGCTCTAGCACATTTTGACAGATTGCTACGTACCAGCTACGGCCCGGCTACGAGTGCTACGACTACGAGACTACGAAGTATTGGATATTGGAAAACGAGAACTTTACTACTTAACTTACTCATTTTGCCACAAGGGTTTATTGGAATTAGCAGTCACCCAGTCGGAGTATTTAAACTTCTTTTTTATGTGAAGACTACAAACTTAATTAGAAACTAAAAAAACTACTTTTATGTTTAAACATTTTACTATGAACCCTGAAATATTTAAGTATCTATGTATGATTTCTTTTTTGCTATTCCTGTGGTAGGTGCAAATATAGAAAATGGAAAGAACCTAAAGACATTTACTTTAGTTGTAGAAAATTTAAAAAATGCTCACCAAACGAGCTACATTACCTCCTATGGATAGTAGATGTTAACTTGATGTTATTTAATACTAAGCTGTCACATTCCATGAAAACAAATGTAACAAACTCTAGTTAGCGGTGATTTGTTTTAAAATAATTGTGACATCGTTTGTTGACCGCAAGAAATAATAGCCTCTATTCATACCGTCACCCACAACTGGAACGTTACAGTGCCAGCGTAAGCTAAGCTTTCATTGCAAAGAGGGTTTTGACGCGGACGGCAGTTTAAATTGATAGCGCTAATTGCAAATAGCCTATTGTGGCCAATACCATGGTACAGAAGCCCAGAAGTAACTTGCCAGGAGTAATTTTAACTCATATCTTGTGCCGCATTTTTGACGCTTACTGTAATTAAATTTTTAATGAGTTTATAGGTAGAGGAATGATGAATAAAATTGTTTAATTTTGCCATCCGATGCCATAACAGAAGAGCGCAAACTAAATGAAGCAGCGTGAAAAGAAGAGGATAGCACTCTATTTTTTTGGACAACACGATTGGCATATACGCTGTAGTGTGGTTTCTCGCCTTGACTTGCGTGATGTCCCGAAGTCGACCCACTCGGGTCAATTCTGGAAAATTACTTTCTTCAACTGACTCGGGTCTGGATACAGGGGTACAGGGCGACGCTCTTTGGCTTATATCTTTGGCTGGTGCCTTGGAAAACAAGGATATTTACCCTTATTTCAAGACCATGACATGACAATTGGTGTGATGTTTGGCGTTTTTATTTTGTCACAGGGAAGTACAATATCACGTCATCTATTTCGTTTTATTATGTGGATTGAACCGTGGCTCTGTTGCTAGCAGGAAGTGAAACAGAGATGAATCACTGGCGCTGGTAATGTAGCGCAGAGTGCAGATGATATCGCGTCGTCGCTGACTAATAACTGGGCGCTTGCCACCCGCGCCTGACGTTGACGAAGATTGCCTATAAATAATCGAGCGCCACGAGCTGTGTCCGAATCAAATCAACGATTCATTACCATGATCTCGGATCTCATCATTTGCTACAATTATAAGTTACTGTTGCGGTTGTTAAACATATATGATTTAACTCAACGTATGATAATTTGCAACTTAATTTAATGTGGACGAAATAATTATTAATTATTTTTCGTTGAATAATAAGTATTCTCTTAAACTACCTACTTAAGGGAGAGATTTGTACCTCTTTACCACCACACCACCTTCGGAGTGAATTCTATTCATCAACCTTTTCGATCACACACTTTAGCAGGGTTGTGTTCCTGCTAGTAAATGATGTAGCCATGGAGTCACCAGAGAACTTCTTTCTTCTTACTGACTATACAAAGGTTCCCCTCAGCCTTACAAGTTGGCATTGCTCGAACAAAACGTCCAGTTGTACAAGTGTTCATAGGTTACGTTGACCGCTTATTATCAGGCAACCTACGTAGGCTTATTTGCCGCTGATGTTTTATAAAAATGTTTTTTGAGAAAATGAGAAGATTCGTCAAGGTTGCACGTTTAAAGTTCTGCATTTCGGCGTTATTCCGAAATTCAAACTTACAACCGATAATGTTGGTCACATCTGCATATCGGGTCACCCAGTGACAGCTTCGCGCCAATTATGGGTGATGGCAAATTATACTTAATGTGAAAATAATTATATGGAATAAGTAAGCAGGTAGGTTGTTAATGTAAAATGTAACTCTTGATAGTATCCATAAATCAAGCTCGTTGCTGAAAACCGCATTTGCATCGCAACACACCTCGGTGGGAACTGGGAATGATTGATTTGAACGTTTACTATGAATAGTGAGCAGATATCACCACAAAATACGTGTAAAGAGATTACTGACGTCATAAAATCAGCATGACACAAGTTGATTCAATTTATTGTTACTACCTAGTGCAATTCAAATACATCATACGTAAGTTTCATGCGTCAAGGTCTGCTGTCACTTGTCTTCACTCATAAGAAATTTTACGAGTATCTATTTTAACCGAAAAATTCGTCCATTATAAATCTGTCATTTAGCGCATAATTCAAATAATATAAGGGCACGATAAAAACACAAAATACTAAACTACGAGTAGTTAGTCTACTAACTCTTTAAATACCTAGTAATGAACTCGAAATGAGACTACTCTTGGAATACGATTTCGTTTATTAATTATTACCCAGTTAGTCCTGGGTAGGAATCGAACCCATGACCTTAGGGTCTATAGGCACAAGTCGGCAGAACCTCTAATATTGTCTCAATGTTGCAGTCAAATTTAGTAAGTTGTTGTTATTAACTTCACGTGTTTTACACGAGAAAAAAGTTAACTTTTTCCAGGAAACCGTACAGATATTTCCAATATATTCCCAAGAAACTTCCCAATGGAATCGAGGTCGACCTTGAACTCCCGAGTCATGTCAGAGTTCAGCCCTGGCCCTGATAACACTGCGGGGCAGAGGTGGAGTTCACATCTAAAACTTTTACGTAGACTGACTTACGTGCTATTCACGTGCATAACTCTTTGTACAGGAATCTTCATAGAGTTCCTTTACAACAAGTTGCCTATCTGTTTATAATTCAAAATATTTTGATTAAGGTCATAATGTTAAATTCAATAAAAAAACTCAGTACTTAATTCTTTATTGCACATGCTGTCGGCAACCGTCTATATATCATACAGACTACCGAAATAACTCTCTACTAATGCATTGACTAAATACTTTGACACTAGATTATTATGACTCGTTATGATATGTCTTGTACCTTAAATGTAATCTGCTTCGCTTTGTTGTTATCTGTGTCCAGCACTGCGGAGTAATATTCCCATTAAGCTGCTACTTCCATCAGTTATCGCTACCTGTTAATATAATAATATATGATTCCACCGGAATAGAATCTTAAGTGCCTCAAGTTTACGTGGATCGCGGATAAGATATATTACGACTTTAATATACATTCTTACATTGCCATTCTCATAATCACTGATCAGTATATCACATTATTACAAAACCCATATTAGTCCTGAACCAAGTGCAAAGGTTGATGCACAGCGTTGGGGTGTTAGAATATTATTCACCGCCAAGTTCCCCGGGGAAAGCATATCACTACATGCTAGATACTACTGATCGGGGTCTACCAGTTGGCGGCCAATACCACAAGCGTATCGTCATACCTGGAAAGGGCCTGCTGGGCTTCGACAGAAGCCTAACCTCACCAACGATTAGTCTCCGCTAAGAGACTAACCAACCAAACTTATGCAAGTTCAAGCAATCATGAAAGTGGCAGCATTCAATCAATAGCATTATGTTGTGCGGGATACACGCAACACAACATTCTGCACGCACCAATATACCGTACATACTATATTAGTCAGAAATGTAAACTTAAGACACTTAGCTCTCATTCCAGTCTCGCCTCATGATGTGACTCCTATCACTTATCATGCATTTACACGGACATTAACAAATTATATTCACTTTACTTAGAGATAGCGGTAAGCAAACTTTTACAAGAACAAACAAATGACATACGAAACCGCCGCTATAAGCCTCACGTTTTTAGTTTATGGCAGGAGCCGGAAACATAGCATGAACTTACCATAGAGTCCTTAATGTTGCTATATACAATATTTACAATTCGCAGCGGAGTCGCGACACATGCCACTCTCCTTTTTTTCCCCTACTGGCTGGAAGATTAACTGGGTTTTTTTAAAGTGTAGATCTACAAGGTGAAATTGGATTCAGCTAATCGTTAAATACAAGCAAAAATCTATTGGATTTAAGGAATGACAGAAAATATGTAACCTTTTTCCAAACAAAGGTTAGAGCTGTGCTAATATTTTTCAGGCTTCAGCTTGAAATATTTTCCTGGCGGCGGCGCAGCGTTGGTGGTGTACCTGAAATAATTCGAACCTTTTTTGGTGCAGTAGACCATAAATTTTCTAGTCCAAAATCTATTCAAAAAGCAAGCAAAGCGGCCTTGAGGCAGCCAGCCTTAAATCAATTTCCATTTACTTACTTTTGCTTTAAGTTATATGCGAGCGCTAATACTATCATTGGATGACCCAAAAAAATCCACATTCAGTTAAAAATTAAGTTCCGAAGTTCCACACAAAGCGTTTCGAAGACTCTTTTATAATGCGAGCAGCTAAGGAGTGGAACCTATGAGTTAATACAGTAAATAAGCTTTTACTGGGCAGACATGTACTATCGCGGTCTCTCGCGCCTTACCAGTCTAAGGGCTGAAATTGTTTGCACATACCTTATTGCCGCTCACTATAAGCCACGCCCTCTATCCATTCAAGTTTAGGTTTAGGTATACAGACATTTATTCTCATAAAGACATACGCCACTTACATGAGAACATGAATACAAAAAATAATTATAATAACAAACATTCGTTGCCATACATCGCAGAACGATCAAACAGATATTCAACAAAATGTGTTTTTTTTTTCCTTAAATAAATTTATTGGACTAGGTACCTACCTATGTATTAGAAACACTGAAAGCTAAACATACCATAACAATCTTTAAATATTAATCAAATTACTGTTGATTTAATGATTTTTGAGAGTATGCGTTTTGCTATTTGCTTTTCAAATACGACGAACGAGTCTCAACACTTTTGATGTCCGGGGGTATTTTGTTAAAATGGCGCGCATCTTCGTAAGTAATCGAGGTTTGACCGTACTTCGTTCGGGTCTTAGGCAAAACAATGAAGCTCGCGCGTCTAGTGCAGGTGCGCCCAACTTTCTTCCGCTTTGTAAATTGTAGGTCAGTGTGGACTTTTTTGTTCATGGTCTTGCGGATAAAAATGCAGGTATTGTAAATATATAATTGATTAATGTTCATTAATTTTGTTTCGTAAATAAGCTTTGTAGTTGGCGTCCGAAAGTTATAATTAAATATCATTTTTATTATTTTATTCCGTTGTACTTGTAACTTTTGCAATCTTGTCTTTGCAGCACTTTTCCAGATTTCAATTAGGTATGACAAATGTGGTTTTACAAGAGCAATATAAATTTGGTAACGCGTTTGATGTGGTATGCATCGAATATTAAAGATATTAATTCGACTTCTATGTATATGTTTTTAGTGAACATTCCATGCTAAGTAGGTATCAATATGAAGGCTAAGGTATTTTTCATGAGTTTTCTCTAGCTAGTTTTCAAAACGTTGATAGTTAACAAGTTGTACTTAAATCACTCATGAAGAATGTCAAGATCATGCTGGGCTTGAGTGACTAGATCAATAATTGATGACCCAAAGGGAAAAAGGCATGTGTCGTCAGCATATAGAGTGATATGACCATGCAAGCCTAATTCGTGCATAGTTAATATAGACTAAGAACAGCAGGGGACCCAGTATTGACCCTTGTGGAACACCATAGGATATGGGCAGTGGGGGACTTTGAGAGTTTTTGTCTATTTTGCGGATCTACCATCTGTTCGCAAGGTAAGACTTAAACATTTTTAAAGCTTTGCCGCCAATGCCAATTATTTCAAGTTTTTTCAAAAGCAATTGGTGACTTAGTGTCAAAAGCTTTTTTTAGGTCAATGAATACTCCTAGAACAATGTTTCGCTTGTCGATATTATGCTTAATTTTAGTAACGAGGTCTATTGTTGCTGTGAGTGTATTACTTCTAGATCGAAATCCATATTGTGGCTCAAAAAAGAAATTAATAGAGTCTAAGTAGTTCAGTAGCTGTGTATGTAAAACTTTTTCATTTTTTTTAAAAGAACTGGCAGTACAGAAAACAAAACTAATAAACGTAATAAAACTCTCAAAATATACACTAGGACAACTTTCAAATGTAAAAAGCTCGTTACTGATTGGCTTAATGCCTTGGACTATGATGAAACAGAAGACATTATTGTGAATCTGAGTAAATAGAGTAAATAGAACGGTTGATAATACTAAATTTAAATTTAATTTGTTGATTTGTACCTACTTATTCATTAATGAAAAGCATAGCTAACTTGCATAAGTGTGAAACTTTAGAATCTATCTTTTAGATTATTATAGTTTAAGATACAGTAGTAGTACATTAGATTAACTAATAAATACTTATAAGTTTTATAAAATTGTAATTAGCCTACTTATGCCACAAATGTACCCGTGATTTGTTATGGGAGAGTGGCTGCCCCTGGCACAAGTGTTTTTACACATAATAGGAGTATGTCAACCTCTGACTATTGTAAACCCTCTTTGTTTATGTTAATAAATATTTTCTATATTTTCTATAAATATTTTCTATTTTTCTTTCTAAAACAACTATTGTCTCTAAAATCATTTCAATAAGATGATCACTGTCTCAAATTTTCTGCGTCACGGGAAAATTAAATCTTACTCAATGGAAATACGGTTCATAATTAACATAAATTATGCATCCATAAAAAATAAATTCCCCGTGACACCGACAATTTGCAGGAATAAAATTGGTTATAGTAAAACGTAGTAAAAATACGTAACCAATCAGGGCTAGGTGGAACTAATGCCCGGTGCGATGCGCTCACAGGAACATTTCTACAAAGTGGTAAGGCGCGAGAGACCTCGATAGTACCACACATTTACTAACCACTAGTTTCTTCTGTGGTCAAATGACTGCATTGGCTAGAAAAAGTTTCGTCAATAATGATTACCATGATAAAATGTAAAAAAACAGTGTATATAAATGGTAATCCTAATGATTTGCGATTATATTTCTCATAGTATCCAATATTTTACACGCATTTAATTGGCAAAACTTGTATTAAAAAAAACCAAGAGTAGGTATAACTTTAAACTGTTTTTTTTTGTCTTTAGCATTCATATAACATCAACGGGTTAGTAAAATTCAAGTTAGGGATAAGGATGACGAAATTGAATCAAAACTGTATGATCGCGTTTGTAGTTTTATAACATGCTCTCTGAAATTAGGTTACGATTGATTGTACCTTCAATTTGTGCAATAAAGAATAATAAATGAATAATTCTGCATTTTTCTGTACAGCGGCAACCAAATTTCAAAATATTTTTAGCGAAGCGAACTTGATCAGCAATCTATAACCGTCAGATGCATCGGCAGTGTGAAAGGCGGTTTGATAATTTTATAGGTCACGCTCCAAATCAAGTCGACAAAAGCGGAGCGTGCGTTCAGATTTATTTAATTCCATGTGTGTAGTATTTTAATTTGTCGAGTGCAGTGCGGCGTTGTCGGTTGATTGCAATGGGCTGTAGAATACAATGATGGCGCTATAAAACAACATTGTTGGACACGCGACGTTGATAAATCAGAAGCGTTGTGCACGCATGACGAGGCGCGCCATGCCGATTGTACCAACGCAACGCACCGATTTTGCGTGCATTTTGTTCATTTGTTACAAACTCAACTAGAACTACTAGAACATTTAGTATTACAAATTAAATAAGCAAATTAATCAGATGATTACGGAAAATGCGCCCTAACCTAACCATACAACCTCACACGTGCCACTGCAGAGCACAGGCCTCACCGCTACTACGAGGCTATTCGATCCATACCTACTCTGACACGCGGTCGAAGATTGCCGTAGCTATTAAAGGGCTGGTTATAAACTTGTCAGATATTATCAAGCCGGCCTAATGCCTCCGAGAATGCTTAAGACTTGACGTCTAGCGAGATCGGCCGAGACCAACTGCTTAACGTACTTTCCGAAGCAAGGATATTGGCAGAAAAATTTATCACAAAATTTCGATCAAGGTGGTCAGTTATTGGGTATAACTAACCACCTTGACCGAAATTTTCAAACCACCCAAACTACAAACATTTGCAGAATTGCAAGGTTAATTAATCATAAAAAAGGAAAATAAATTTAAGACGTGATGAAAAATATCTATTCCACATTATTATTACGAGTATGTAGAAAATACGAGCGCTATCCTGCGAAACGAAATAAACTCCCCCCAAACTACAAACATTTGCAGATTTGCAAGGTTAATCAATCATAAAAAAGGAAATACACTCAAGACGTGATGAGAAATATCTATTCCTTATTTTCATTATGTAGAAAATACAAGGGCTATCCTGAGATGAAATCTCAAGAGAACTCAAGAGAAAGACTTCAATACGTTTTGCTTCTGTTAAGTTGCAGCAAATATGGAAGTCACGTTGTGATTCGGTCTGTTAATTTTGCAATTTGGGTTGTAGGTGAAGGTTCTGAAGGTTTTTGCAGAACTTTACTTGTCCTGTTGTCATTTGTATAGGAATTAAATGTAAGAATTGCTGTTATACATTTCCGGAACAGCAGCTTGCTAAATTAAACTAATATTTTTTTTTCGTCTTACCTATGTCAATTGGAAAATGGATTCAGAATGCCAAAAGCGGTGTTATCAACGCATTGGTCGATCCTCATACCTAACACTACGTTAGGAATTTATAAGGTGGGGCGGGGCTATTACAACTGCTTTGACGCATCGAGAAATTGTTTACATTTACATTTCATAAGTAACAATAATGCACCCTAAATCAAATATAACTTTGATATAAATTTAAATTTCGGTGTTTTTTTTTTGCTGACATCCATAGTAAAAGACCTCTTACCTATATGTACTTAAAAACCTTTTTAAATATAAAATGTCGGAAATAGCTGAAATAGACTCCTTTTCGGGAAATTCAGACTAATGCTTTTAATTTTTCACCTAGTCCTCTGAGAAAGCTCCAAGTTAAGTTCAGAGTAAATAAACGGAAATAGCATTTAAGTTTGAACCTCTTCATAATGTAGGATATTCATTTTCGCAAAAAAATATTTTAGAAATATAGTAGGGTAATTTCAACTAATACCCATAGTAAAAAGTGATGGGACACAACATTTCGAGTAAGTAATTTTTATGTATGTATTGTAGTCCAAATATTATTTCTTCTGTTAATTATAATCTCTATACGTAAAAAGTTTTTAGAGAGTAAATGACATTACAATCTTCTATCTTTTTTGGATAACTTTACTATTGCATTTCCAACCATACCAATAGGTATATCATTATCATTTTCAAATGGTTTTAAAAGTAAGTCGAAGTTGAATTCAAAAAAAATTATTTAAACTGATACCATAACATTCTAGATACGTAAGTAACACGATAAAAAACCTAAAATAAAAAAGAGGCCATTTAATTATACATGTTACCTTGAAAAATCGAAGATCGCACCATTAAAATCACAAATATCGCTTAAAACCAAGTTGGCAAGTTGTCAGATAGAAAGTACATATCGAATCCTAGCGTCGCCATCTGTGTTCGAGGCATGATCACGTTTTTCCGCTTTCTGTATATAGTTGTCACTTTTTCAATTATCTAACAACGAAGCTATTCGGAGTAGTTTGAATTGCCCCACAGTTGTAATAGCCACTCCTCACCTTATGTTTTTTTTTACTTTACTTAAAACTTTGCAGTATTCACTATAGGAAATGTTTCTGAACAACTGCAGGTTTATACAGTAAATGTTTTTGCGCTAAAGGTCATCATCATAATCCGATGCGCGGTCTATCCCGGTTGTGAACCCACACTGGTGTGTGGGGTCCCAGGGTCCGCCTTTCTTATTTTCTTGGCCCACTTCGCGCGGTCTTGTGCATCCTCAGTGGTGAGTTTGTTGGCACGCATGTCACCCTTAACGACCACCGCCACCGCTTCTTGCCTGGCGGGGCCAGACATTTGTTGCCCACGTAGTTTTCCGATCTCCGTGAGACATGACAATACCGACGAAGGCGGCACTCCTGCAGCTTGTCTGTGATGTTTTTGCGCTAAAGGTATCATCACAAATTATTGCGAAACCAATTCTTAATTTTTTGACAATTTCTTATTTCGCGTAAATCAAATTGAATTAGCTTTAGTTAACTTTTATAAGAATGTGTACTCGTACATTAATATAATGTGGTCCCTTAGTGACCATATTTAATATGCTCGAACAAAAAAGCTGCGTGGGACTTAGTCCATACATCTGCATGTACGAGTATGTCCCAAGTGACCACATAGTGAGTTAAGAGTTTCTTGTGACAACTCTGCAAAATCTACTTGTCATAACATTATTGAATGGTACAAAGTATGCACGTATATAGTACTGCAGACAGATACATATGGCACATCGGCTGCAGTTACGACATCCCGAACACATTACAAAAGCCATTCCCTTATCTAATGTTCTCCTTAGATTTATTTAACTTTTCCACGCCTTCGCATCTCCAAATCGTTCGATAAAGATGTCAACAAGAAGGTCACGCCAGACCCGTAGGGCACTTATTTATACAATGACATCGACAGGCATATATTTACCCTATTTGATATTTTAACCAACACCCTTATAAAAGTTCGTAAGCGCAACAGAATCCTTTTTGGGTTAGATAATAAATCATATTAAATAGTTTTTACTCGTGCATTTAGCGTAAAACACTTAAATTCCTTATCTAAGTATTTCAACATTTAGGACATCTTGCCACCAGCAAGTGTAACCTTGTGTTTAATCAACTGTCTATTGTAGAGACTATTTCACATACATAACTATACATTTTAGCATAAAAGGTATCAAACCTCAAGTGTTATTTATTTGTTATAGAATTCCACATACGACATTTTTGCAGTCAAACTATGCTTCAGTTACTTGTACGCGCATTGATCATTAAATCTGGGGTGGGTGGTGTATTATTAGTTCAAATATCTAACCTAAACTACGGAGGCGCTTTTTTATCCCAGTGGGCCCTTGCTTTAGCCAAACGCGAACCCTACTATACTCGTAGAAACCTCGATGTACCCAGGATCACTAGCCCCTCTCAATCGGTTGTGCGACTGAACTCTGCGTCCGCGAGGCCTCCGCGTGGGCAGATTTCTGCTATTTGATGTCTTACAGGATCCGGACCGAAGGGACATAAATTGTTTTCACTACCACGTTCATCAGTAAGGCGACACAGCAGTTTTCGCGTTTTACAGAATATTAAATTTAATCTCACTCAATACGCCAGGTTATAAGTGAATCTTTTCTACGAGTATTAGCTCTGCCGGTTACGCAAAAATGAACACTCGATTATTCGGCAGGTTGCTCGCATTTCTTATTTCTGCAAACATGATAACACGAAGCCATAAAAAACAAATTGCTTATTTTCAGCAAGTCCACTTCATTAACTCTGTGAAAAAAATGGGCGATTGAGCAGTTCAAGAAAGAATAAAAATTTGTTGAGCTATAAATTAACCGGGCCCGAGGGCGAAGCTCGCAATCTGCATTAGCCGAGACGCACTCCTCTCGGCGATTAAATGAAATTTCACGGCCGGTTGCCTACAGAAACTGACTGGACAAAGGTCTGGGATATTTAAATTGAATGCTTTAATCCGGTCACATCTCACTTTTTCCTCGCAATTACGAAGGAATATGCGAAATGGTATGGCGCTTTTCAACCTCTATTAAATGACCTTTTGGTTTGCCAGTGAAAACCTGGAATATACAGATGAATCACTGCAAAACCAGAAAACTTTTGTGTTAACTGAGATGAATTTAATTTGAATAAATACAAGCAAAATAATAAAAAAAAAGCAAAGTAAATAAATTCTTCCGTATTAATTACATAAATAAATATAAATCTTAAGCCAAATGAGTATTTAGCTTAACCACAGTATAAAAGTTAAATGTTTTCATTTAATAGTCCTAGCTAAACATGTAACCCAACATACTTAGCGTGTAAATAAGGTCACAATTTACTCGTACACACAAAGCTGTAATATAAAATATTCAGTTTGCACTGTGGGATGAGAACCATGCCTGGTTACACACAGTAGGTAAATCTTCAATTAAATGTAGAGGTTAAACTCGGATTAATGTCCATGTTGTAACAAATACGACTCGGTATGGCCTTGTACTACGATAGATGATTTGTACAATACCATTGACAAGGAGTTGAATATAAGTAACACACAGTTCTTCGAATGTAAGAAATTGCTAAGAACATGGCTACAATCAAAAACATATGACGATATAGAATCACTCTTGATCTGACACGTACACTCAACGCAAGCACACTTACACACATCCACCCACACACACGCACTCACACGCAAACACACACACAAACACACAGTTCAATAATTATTTGTTTGTTTATTAAGAGACAACAGACTAATTAGGTTAAATTTTAAGATTAGGATAAGAGTAAAAGTAAAGAAGTGTTTTGCCACTAAGTACTACTTAAGCTATTAGATAAAAATTGTTGAAATAAGAGCGGTATCTCCCTGACACAGGCTTTTATAGGCTTAAAAGGGGATACTGAAGTTACCTGTTCAAGTATTTAAATATTTGTTAATGCCAATAAAACTATTATTATTTTTTGTACTGAAATTTATCACTTATTAAAGTTAGGCCTATGTAGTGATTACACTCATCAGGTGCTGCTCGAGGTGATTTGTGTTCTGTAAAGTAATGATAATATTTTTTTTTATTCTACGGCTTTGAGTACTTGCCCTTTTAAGCCTCATGGCTTGAGAGTGGGCAGCGCTTTAGTGATGAGGCATCACTTAAGCGTGAGTCTCGCATGGTTGCGATCGTTGCACACATATCACTATGGTCTCCCCAACAACGGTTCTGGTCCAACAGATCAATCAGTAGGAAGCGCATGACCAAACTTTTTATGGGTGACGAATGGGCAGTGTCCAATGGTACTTCTGACTAATAGGTGCAAACTAATAAATATTCGGGACGTGTAAGCTAGACCAAGATTATCTGACCCCAAAAAACAAAAAAATTACCATGAATTGTATTAGAGACCGATTTATAAACTTAAATATAACCAGACAGAACAAGCACAAATAATTTATACTTAGAACACGCCAGTCAGGAAACGGAAACGTCGCTTTAATTAAACTTAACATCTTAAAAACCTTGTTATAATATATGAACAATACTTGGCTGCTACAAATTGCACGATCCCAGTAACACTAAAAGGGTACGTAGTCAGAGAATAAAATGTATTCGGTCAATATAAAAAATAGACTGCCGGTCACACTGATGGAGTTAAATTATTAAAGAGGGCACGAAAGCTCGCGAAGCACTCAAACTCGCCATTTTCTTATTACCTTTTGGATTTTTAATTCATTTGTTTATCTTTAACAGTCTTTCGATTAATTCGTACATTGAACACACTGTGTGGTGTACCACACCGTGTACGGTGTTAATAATAAGAGTACCTACTATCTGCTAAGGAACGGAATGGGTAGTAGGTACTACGATCTACCAGCTATCAACATGGAACTTAAATTTTCTATTTTACCCTAAGTCAAATAATTACTATCGTAAATATATTTACGACTACGAGTATGAATAAGCCAGGACTTGTCTTTCTTCCAGGACGTCTGGATCTCTATTACAGAATGAGATTTGGATATTGGCTGTCACGACCAGTCGCGACTTTGCGAATGTAAAAGGATCATCCGAACCTCAATAGTATATTTTATATCGAGGGACTAAACGAAGCCATAATATACCAGAGGTGGTTCGACTCCCGAGCGTACGAGGGAGTCAATGAAACCGAGGGTATATTAAGTTGGCGTTTAGTCTCGAGGTGCAAACTGAACTAATCACTTCGAGTGCGTCAAAAATAGTCAATTTAGTACATAAACATTTAATAAAAATTACTTATTAAAATAAAAATCACAAATGTTTCTTATTCCTCCAGTCCTGTATGGACTGGAGGAATAAGAAACATTTGTGACTTTCGTAGTCGTAAGTTTTTAGGTAAATCTTCCGTGATTTTGGCGGCAAAAGATTATATACACACAACAACATGGTCTAGGGATATATAAAACTTCTTTAAATAACATAAAAAGTACTGGCCTTACAAAAAAACTATTAATGACAGAATATAAAAACATTATTAAGTTCCTTTTTTAAATTCAAATTTGTATATAAAAGGTTTTGTTTTAATATTTGGAAATTCGCATTCATTGAACTTCTTCCAAAGAAGTAAATCTTCACGAACTAACTAACTTGATCAAAACTCCATAAATTTCTATAAATCTCTGTGAAACGCATCTCCGGTGTTCATTTAATCATGACCAGGACACTTGACCAGGAACGAAATGTTAAGAGCAGTGGGCATGATTCAAACTGGCGCTACCCAAATTGCGGTTTCTGAAGCCATGAGGACCAGTCAGAGCGTTATATCCAGACTTTGGTCACTTTATCGTGTCACGGGGAAGGTGGTGGAACGGCACCGAGGACCTCAACGTATTACAACACATGTACAGGACCGATTCATGGTAAATGCTGCACGAAGTCAACCAAATGTAACTGCGATGCAATTGGTTCAAAGGCTACAGAGAGAGTATAGTTTGCTGGTAAGCGGTCAAACTTTGAGAAGACGACTGCATGAAGTCAACCTCTCGCTCGTAAAGGCTCGTAGGCCACTTCGGGTACCAGCGCTAAGGAGAGGCAATCGAGGAAGAACATTACAATGGGCTATTGCACACGAAAACTGGAACCATTCTCAATGGTCACTTGTGCTTTTTACTGATGAATCCAGGTTTGGATTTCATCCTGATTCGCGAAGAGTACGCGTTTGGACAGAACCTGGACGTTGGAATCGACTGCAGCACTCACAACAAGTTCATGCATATCAAGGTGGGCAGGAATTCGTCTCGGCGGTAGAACGGACCTCGTTTGGATACAAGGCAATATGACTGCTCTAAAATACCGAGATGAGGTGCTAGCTGCTATCCTGTACTCTTGCCCCACAGACAGCAAATGGGACCGAATTTCCAGCTAATGCACGACAATGCCCGTCCACATACGGCGCGTATCGTTACAAGTTGGTTACAACAGCATGTTATCCAAGCTTAAGACTGGCCTGCACAATCCCCTGACTTAAATCCTATTGAGCATGCCTAGCTCTTAGAAATTTCCCTGCAGATATTGTGCATGAAAACCAGCTTTTCTTGCATCTTAGCAAGATTGGGACAGTATTCCACAACAGGATATTGACACCCTTGTTTAGAGTATGCAAAACCGCTGCAGATGTGTCAGGAGAGTCTTAGGTGGATCCACGGAATAATAATTTTAAGTTTTCAACAACTTTTATAAAAAAAATAGTTGTTTTGTTTAGGTTTTGATGTTTCAAAAATAAAGTGAAGATTGAAATTTTGTCTGAGTTTTTCCTCTTCTATGTTTTTTTTTAAATTTAACTTTATCTAAAAGTTTATTTATCAGATAGATAGGCTATTAAACAAGGTTTATTTTAATGTGTAGGTGTCTTAACAAAAAGTTAATAGAATTTTAGTTATTTAGGTTGGATTGAAATATCCCTCTACCATGTTAATGTGTGTAGTATGTCTTTTGCTCTTTGCTCGACGTCAAACTCTTCACTGTCACAGGACATTCTTATTTCTTAATAAATTTATTTAAAACCTAACAAATTTACACTCGACAAAAATTCTGAAAATTACGCGGTCAGTTTTTTCATAAAAACCAGTCACAGATTAACAATTTAAAACACATGGCGCCACCTTCTTTGCGGACAAACCATGGAACTAAAACTCTCAACATTTTCGCAATGAACTTCAATGAAGTCCGTCCACACTCCATAGATAATAGTATATTTACTGGCTGTTTAAGTTTGTCTGTGTCACATGAAGAAAATTAAAAAACTAATTACTTTTTAGTCCCTAGAGACTAAAGTGGTCACTTTAGTCTGGCTTCGTAGGGCTATATTGGCGTACTTTTAGAGCATGAGAAGTGAAAATATCTTTTATCTGCAAAAATTGTAAACGTACGGCCATTCCAACTCGGCAAGTAACGGTACACCTCACTTACATATATTTCCATTGGCATTAATATCTGAAAAAGTTTCGTTTCGGTCTGCGTATCGCAATCGAAGGCTCGGGTAGGTGTTCTCCTTCGCACTAATCGAGCAATTTCTCCCATGTTATTAAGGGTAAATGGGAGTGTTCGCAGGCCGTTGCGTTCTCAGAACGAGTTTCTTATAGACGGTATTGAATTTTTAAACAAATTTTTCGACCCGCTGCTCGTCCCGGCCACCCACTTTATGTTATAGGATTAGAACGTTATTACATCATTAAAGCCTCCATGAATAATTCTTACTTAACTACCTAGTTTTCGGATTTTATGGCGGGTAACCAAGTTATAGAAACTGCTTTCCCATAAATATGAGTTAACGCCCTTTTCCTCATTTTATGAGGAAATGAATATTTTACTCAAAGTCTCGTAAGCTATTTAATATGCTAATAAAGAACCACCACAAATTAGTTTTATTTTCTTCATCTTTTGTTCTTAAGCTTTGTCTAATATGACTGACCACAAGCAAGATAGAAGCGTATATAAATAAGTACATGACCACTAGCTGGTCGGTCGCTCCAGTCCGGAGTCCAGTCCTAAACCAACACCAGGACACGACCCACCCAAAGGGCATCAACAATAGCGAACACTGACGAAACGCAATACACAGTGGACCAACCACCAATACCTATTTATTGAAAAGGTGCCTTTGTCCACTAAAGTGTCACAATACCGGCCGTATTAGAGGCCGTGTTGTATGATTCATGAGATGTGACTGTTTGTAGATTAATGACAGTCTCTTTTAAGACATACTTGCCTAATAAAGTTTCATAAGCAAACGTTTAAATCTTTGTTGTTGTAAATTCATTAGTGACTTTGTTTGATTAAGCTTTTAATTATTTTTTTTATCTAAAAAATATAGTAAATTAATAAGAACTAGATATTTTGCGACGACAGCCAGTACTTATTGCTTAACGTGCCTTTAGAGTTTAGAAGAACGAAGATGCCTAAAAAATGCATCTCTAAATGATCGGGGTGGTGCATGACCGATGGGTCATGCACCACCATGCAGGTCATGAGATGTCATTGCCCGACCTGGTTGCCGCACCTTAACTTTTTAAACCAAATATGAGAAGCGTCCTACATCTTAGAGCCTATTCAGTAGTTTTCACCTGATCCAGCTTCAGACAAACAGACAGAAAACATTTTTTTAAATATCATCGTATTTTGTTTAGTTTTAATAATCAGCGTGACTTTAAGTGATCTCGTTTTAAAATACAGGTATATAGTCACATTCAACCACATAACAGAGATTAAAATATCTATGGGTTAAATAGATCATATAGAGCAGCAAGGACGAAGCTTAAGGACAATTTAAAAATGCTACAAAACACAAGCGATATTTCCCTAGGGCAGCGTTAATGTTCCGGTGCTGGCGTGGGCCATTCGACCGAATCTCTGGAAATTAAGGCAGGAAAAAAGTAAAAAGTCAATAAATCCAAGAAGCAAGTAACAGATAACGGATGTCCCAGGGAGAATACGACACCGCGCGGGAAAATCTCCCAGCAACCCGTTAATGCTGCGCCAAGTCCCCTACAACGCGGAAGGGCAAACAAAACACAGGGGAACTTCACGTTATTTATTTTCTTAAGACTTCCGCTTTTGATTTCTGAGATAGGTGAGAGTCTAATTTAAGAACGAGCAAAGTCCTTATTGGATTACAGCTGAAAGTTTCAGGTCGGCTAGGTGTGGCATCTTTCAAAATGTGACATTTAATCCGATCAAAAGTTATTCATTGCTTAAAAATTTATAAACTTACGTTGATTGATATTGTAGGTTAGGCTAGGCTATGTCGCTGCCGTTACCTGCAGTTAGAACACTAGAATACTGATGCGGAGTCTCAGTCTGTCGTAAGCGGTGGCTAAAAGGGCCCATGCGGTGGTGAAATGCACATGGGCAGGGGAAAGCTGCATGTGTTTGTTGATTCACGATCCCAAGGAACACGGTCACGCGTGTCATCGGACACAGTGGTCTGTGTTATCGGGTACTGGAGCTCAGCTTGCGCCTCCTGAGGCTGGCTGCCAGGCGGCCGTGCGCGTTAAAGGGTCCCGTTTCGAGGATACCGGATCCTTTCTATCGTTAACACAGATCCGCGGAATCAGTTACCCTGCTCTTTGCAAAAAGGGGAAAACCCTGATTCGGTTTTTTTATGTTCTTGTTTGAAATTTTCACAAAGTAATATGAAATATATATTATATTAATTATAATTCACCACATAATTCCCCATAAAGCAATGTGATGTAAGTATGCCGTTTAAATCATGGAGGTGGCACATATTACTTAATAGTTACTACGTAACAGATAGATTACTCCATAGAAAATCGCCCGTGTGAACTTCATCGTTACATTTTATAGCCAAATTATATGAAAACTTTATAAATTGTATGCCTATGCGTTATTCGGATGTCTAAGATGTAGGTAATTACTGAACAGTTTCATCTAAATCTGTTTAGTAGTTTTTGCGTGAAAGAGTAATACATACACATACATCCACACAAAAACTTTCGCAATTATAATATTAGTAAGAAGTAAGATAACACAATGCTCAATATAACTGCCAAATGGGTCTACGAAGACCCGACGGCTGGTAGGTAATTATTATCGTGCGCTAGTGCATGGATTGACAGAGGCCTGGTGGTGGTTTAAAAATGATTAGATACTACAATGACTTCTATGAGCCCAGTACCGGTATCGCTTTTTTTCAGCAATACTAAACCAAGTACACAACACGCAATTTGCTACAGAATACATTTTAGAAGAAAGAAAGAAAGAATTTCTATTCTTCTCAAACAGAAACAGTACAATAAGGTAATCATTTTATGTTAAGGTAGAAATTCGAATTTCAGCAAGTCAGCACCGTACAACGTGTAGCTTTAATGGCTGAAAAAGATAAAACAACGTAGCCTGCCGTGGGTCGAATTCCAATTTAAGAGCTCTTTCTTTGCAGGAATACAGTGTCATTCTTAAAGTTATGCATAATATAAAAATAACAACATTGTGCAGCATACTTTATTGCACCATTACATTACATACATACATTTACATACATTTATAAAACATCAACGATAAGAAATTAAAATTTTACTAAACTTTGAATGACGGGTTAACGCAGTTTCCGGCTCCCGCCACTTTAGCGGAAGGAGTTGGCTTGAATCCTATTCTACCAGTGGGCCGAGCTGAATTTGTCTTGTTTTTCCATCTTTGATGACGTGTTCAAATTTGATTAGATATAACCCAACGCTGAGCCAATAACAGGAAGGTGGACTACATCTTGTATGATTCCAATTACACTGTAAACTTAAAATATTTTTACAATTTACTCGTAGCAGTTCTAATGGCAGCCACCTGCTTGCTAAACTGCGGGTCGTGTGTTCGATCCCCACTTAGGAAACACCTTCATGTTTTGTGTTTGGGTGATACTATATCCATTTTTATTAGGTACTTTTTTATACATATATAACAAGCCTTGCTAGGTTCAGCAGTGTAAAGATGTCAAGCGCTTTATTTATATGAGTAATATCCTTAATAACTCAACATTCGTCATTTGAAATAAGTTAGTTATCAAGCCCCAACCTCTCGGCCTTCAGTAACTTAAAAACAGTGTCTAAAATGCCGCAACATACTTTCATTACCCTTATCTTCCATTATTCCGTGATTACACTAGTGACGTGACGCGTCGGAGCACAGAACTCGCAGACACAGTTTGTCCTCGATTACGGCGAACGCACCCGCGCAATCCACCACTAGAAGTTGGTCAACTAATCCAAGTTTTCCTTTACTGGCTAATGAGACGAGTTTGATTCGAATTCCCGACGGTCGACGCGCAGGGAAACAGCCATCCGCTTTGAATAGCTCTGACTATTTATCAGAGCAAATGAAAACACCGGTTTTATCACGAACAAGGAAACTTATTAGTCTAACCTTAGAATGAAATTAATTGAAGCTAAGACATCGTTGGAGTTTGCGAACATTTTGTGTGTAGGTATAGTAATCTGTCCTAAATAGGTCAGTTACTTTATTTTACGCTACCTATATGCGGGGATAGTTATATTCGAGAAATTAGAACGGTTATTTTAAGTAAGTAATCGTATATGCAATAAAAATAATGCGTTACATTATTTTATGGGTGGTTGGGATATCATAGAAGTTTAAAAGGCAAAATGGAAGTCTTATTACTTTTGGTAAATACAGCAGGTTAATTTGTTTTTTTTTTCATAATAATTTATTATTTTTGCATGTGCTTTTTATGTGACGTTTTTGGCTTTCGTATTTAATTGTTTTTATTTTTGTAAAAATTTTGACATTTGTTTAATTGTTTGTTTGTACTCATTTCTTAATTAAGATAAGATAAATGTTCTTTATTGCACATCAGAATATATTATGTTATAAAGGGTAAGCAATTGCACAAAAAAAACTAAAAATTTTGATTGATTCAAAAATAACAATAAAAGTTACGAACGTACATAAAAACATCAGAAAATACAAAAGTATGCAATAAATTAAAAAAAACGCAATGTACCTTACAATATAGGTACATTGCGTTGAATATTACAATTAATAAATGAATTGAATTGTAGTTAAGTCATATCACGACAGACATTTTAATAAGTTACCTATACCGTATCGGCAACGGCCTAATTTGATAGGATCTTCTGATTGGCTCACGACTGGAAAAACGCTGAAATATCAGACGCCCGACTAAATCTGAATTTTAGGCGTTTTCTTATTGATAAAACAGTTAAATTCTCAGCAGATTATTGGGCTGCGCGTAGACAAATAAAGCGTTGGCCTCCGTAATGGAAATTACATACCCCGAGGTTGGAAATCAAATTGACAGAAGAGGTTAAACAAACGATGCGGTCGGGCGCCGAGACCGGACTCCGTCGAATATTAATCGCTTGGTAAATGCGCTTTTATTTGTTTTTCCTTTCCCTGGCCGAGCCAGAACTCTTAACGATGGATCAAGTTAACACTGCCAATTCATGAAATTCGCATAAACGTTTAAGAGCTCATGTTCACAGGTTTGCGGCTAGAACCGATGATAAGTTGTGTAAGTAAAATAGCAGATTTTCAAATTATTTCGTATTCTGTAAAACTCCATTTCGACCTGCTTTACTGAAGAACCATAGAGAACATTATACAGACCTACATAACGTTTATTTAATGAAAAAATAAACTGAGAAAAAAATTTGGACATAACACGTATAAACACACGTAAATGTGTGTGATTGGTTAATTGGTTGGTTGGTAAATTCGAGTTTGAGCGCAGAATAAGTAACAGTAGATCTGGGACATTTCAGCAAAGCTATGGAGAGCTTTGCTGAAATTGGTAGGTTTTGAGGTACTCTAGGAATCATCATTCTACTTTCAATAAAAAAGCTTTATTAATCAATCCTGGGTACACTATCATTATCAGCTGACAACGTAGCATTTGCCAGTAATAATAAGCATGTGAGTTGTAAAATAATATTTATATATTCAATTTGGTAATTCAAATACAAAAGTTCTATCCCAACTTTGTAATACATAAGGAAACCATATAAAATCATGCACTAGTTTTACTACTACCCACAGTAGAAAACAAAGAACTGCTTTCAGCTGTAACTGGTATAAAAGCTTGGTTAATAACATTTTCCTGCAAAAACCTTTTACAGAACGGGATCAACTGAAACCAAAAAATCATTGATGAATATATACATGGGCGACAGTGAATGAACCAAATTTATTGGAGCATTATTAAGGTCCTCTTTTTGTTTTGAATTTACTCTGTTAATTCAATTTTTGTGTATAAAAACAAGATTGAAAAGAGTAACCATCGAGTTTCTTGCCGGACTCTTCTCAATCGGAAACAACCTCCGAACCGGTGGTAGAGTCACATTCTGTTTAATTATAATATTTACTATCGTAGTATTATTTAATGTAAGTTTAATTTTAATTTAGTATATTTTTGCTATATTTTTTTCTATATTTGTAAGTATAAATAAAGATATTTTTTACTTTACTTTACTTTACTTTCAAGGTTTTTCCAAATATCATCCAAGCAACACCGATGAGTAAAATAGTAAAGACTCCCCGTTGTGACACTACAGTGTGAGGCACTTTAAAACTTGCAAATCTTTGTGTATGTGTCTTGCGTCTGTCATGGGCAAATGTTAGATGTAAAAACCGTCGCCCGGCCGGCCTTCAAGTGTGTAAATGTTGTACGTAATTACGATACTATTGATTGGCTTCTTTACCATGGCATCAATTGAATTATAGGCAGCAAGGAGTTCCTACTTCTTTACTAGTCCGTGCCAAGCAAAAACAGATTCTACAGCATTATCCTACTTTTAACTACATTAAGCTACAAGCGTGATACGAAAGGCTAAACAAGTAATATTAATAGTCACAGTTTGATGATGGTTTTTCACTGCTTTGTTAATCCTTTTTAACTCGTTTCTGAGATGTGTGCTCTCCTCGAACTGATTATTCACGTTCCAGGAATCCCCGGAAAAAACAATAGGTAAAACGTAGGGATATCCTAAAAAAATATAGAACAAACAAAATTATTAAAGTATTCATTTGTATGGGTAGCTGATAAACAGAAACCATTGAAGTTCAGAACCTTTTGTCGTGTTTAAAGACCCGTCACTTATCACGCCCATGTTACAGTAAAATTTCTCTCCACTACCGCTGGTGCGAGATTTCCATAAAATCTTTAAAGCTCTAGCAAAAAGAGAAGCCCTGAAGATGCAGCCATATGGATTCTTAGACGCAGAAATCGTAACCTTTTAGACAAAATTATCAATAAAATGTCAGTCTGTTCTACGAAAAACAAATATTCATCGATTTGTCTTAGGTACCTTTTCTATGAATTCTTTCTTCATCCAAGATGGACTGAATTGAGTGTGATCCAAATCAAATGAATGCAGTACTTTTTTTCCGACCATATCCCAGTCACAATGAGATTCGTTATCAGCTTGGTCATGAATGACTAGCGGTTTTTCCACTTCTACGTGAAATATTTCATCATTGGCGGCCCAGACACGGACATCGTTGATTACATTGCATCGTACCTAAATAAAACGTAAGAATGACGTTTTATAACTACATACTCTCTTAAAGCCAGTCAAGTTAATTTCCTAAACTGGGTAACGAGCAATTTCGTCAGTAAATAACTAGCCTAGAGGATGCATTATCGACAGGTAACCGCTGAATGGCTGAAAATTAAAGATCATATTAAGAAATCACTCGCTACGCTCAGTTTAGGAAATTAAATTGACTGGCTATAAGAGACAGTAATACGGCCCCTGCTTGTCTATTTACGGGTATTATATTCCGTCACGGAAAAAGAACGCTGATGGGCGACAGTGGAGGGACGGGTCTACGCCCAAGATGTAGTACTGGTACCTATTACAGAAAATCACGACAAGCTTTACCTTAAGCTACTGTCATAAGACCTATTTATCAATAGTGTTGTGAAGGTTGACCTTTCGTCCTTCGTACCTACGTATGGACTGGGGCTACTAGGTACCAATTTTATTTGGAACTTCATTCGCTCCTTACGCAGGTGCCTGACCAGCGTTATTTTCACGTAACGTTAAGGCCGAGATCTATAGAGCGTGCTTAGCTTAAACTTAGTTATCTTAGACTTTGAACAGCTGCATCTGTCTATATCAGTTACTTCTTACCGATATTAAATTATTTTTGTCTCAGTTAACTGTCAGCTTAGGTATCCGTTAGTAATAATTATGACAATAGCTACTCAGTACGTAAGATAATAAATTAATGTGATCAGTCTGTGCTTAGCTAAGTAACGACTATTTATCTCGGCCTAAGTGTTCCTTTACTTACTTTCAGATATTCAGCTAAAACATTCTTCGCAATGTCTGGTATTAGAGTAGGACAGAAAAATAATTCTGGAGACATATTTTTGGATAGAGACACCAATATATCCATCGCGACCAAACCGTCTGTCATGAAGATTGGTTTTCTTGGTTGTATTTCAAGCCTTTGTTTACCTTTGCTTTTAAACCTGATATTGTCATTTTCACGCCTTTCTTTTTTTACGGTTTCAAGGCCCGCAAAGTTATTGGCTATTTTAATAATCAAATAAAGAGCGTCAAACTGTTCATCTGTATCCATATTATTTAACTCAACTTTGTTTAAATTGTAAAAATTTGATAAGAAGCAAAAGACATCGGCGTCTGAAATACTAAAATTTTACATTTATTTCTTACCTACCTATTTTTCTCATAGAAATTAAAAAGTCGCATGCTCGAGATAACTGCATATAACACTAAAACTTTTTGCGAAGTGTGCTAGCAAGATATCCTAACCAGGTGAGCATAAAACAACTACCTAATGATATGAAACTTTATTCCTTTTAAGCAAAAATCTCGGAATGAGAGATTTTAAGCTGAAAAGGGGTTTACATATTAGTGGCTTATGCCTATTTCTTTTTTTTCTCGATCCTTTCGCGCACGACGAAAGAAGCATATATGGTAAGAGGACATAAAAACAAACAAAAAATGTCTAGTAATAACATGTTACCCTTATGTGTCACGTTTCCGAGTTATTTGAAGATAAAGATCGATATGAAAAAAAGTGATATTCATTGAAAATCTACTGATAATACTACTAATTATCGTATTATTTGGTTATCCAATAACAGATTTTATTACATTTCATCCGTTTGATAACTTCTTCCGCTATCTCCCCACATCCCAAAGTCGTCAAGAAGAAATCGCTCAAAGCGATAAGGTCAGTATTTGCCTATCCCATGCTGTCACAAATAAAAAAGTATTCCTTTTATACAATAAAGTATATTTGAAATAAATTTAAAATCCTTTTGCAGATTTTTACTAAAAAACTGGTGAAAACCACGTGAACTTCATTATTTTGAGCTCTTACAAATGCGTACTCTATAATAATGAGACAATATTACATAACCTTCCGTTTAAATGTCCTAAAATCTGTTATTGGTTTACAAAATAAAACGAAAAGCCTCATAATTAGTAGATTTAAATAATAATCACCTTTTCCGATAGATATTTAACTTCAAATAACTCGGAACTGTTTGTTCATGTTTCCTCTATCCAAACATACCAATTTTACTGTGCGCGGAAACTTAAAAAAAAATAAGAAAATGGTGGCTGGTGGCTATGAAAGCTTCCATACAAAAATGTTCAAACCCCTTTGTTACTTGTTTGATACCTTCGTTTTGGCATTATACAAGTTCTTTCTAAAATCTCATATTATGATCTCGTGTCTGCGTCGCGCCGTATGTTAATCAAGGTCAAATCTTACATAATATTATAAATGCGAAAGTTTGTGAGGATGTATGTTCGTTTCTCTTTCACGCCAAAACTACTGAACGGATTTGGATGAAACTTTACAGTAATACAGCTTAAACATCAGAATAACACAAAAATAAATAAATATGCGCCAAACAACACACCTCTTGTCATGGTCTCGAAGTAGGGATAAATATCCCTGTGTTACGAGGTACCAGACAAGGAATTAAGCCAGGGGCGGCTCCCAGCACACCCAGACCAAAGCCAATTTAGAAAAGATCGTTTCCTGAATTGACATAACCGGGGATCGAACCCGGGACACTACGGTTTTCAAGGCGAGAAGCCGTGCTACGCCAATCGTGTCGTCACGCATAGGCATTTGGCCATAATATATAACGAAACGCAGGCGAAGCCGCGGGCGGAAAGCTTTTGTAAAATAAAACAGTTATTCACGAATATCTCGATTTTCATTGCTACAAAGACATTTTTCAAAATTGTAGAGCATACTATTTGGAACAAATTATATGTTAATCAAAGACAATTTGGAAACTTTTGGAGAGATGTTGAAACGCCAATATCTCGGTAACTAAAAATGTTGGACCCCTAGTTGATGTGGGTGATTTTTTTGCAAATAACGTTTTATAAAACCCCTTTCAAGTAATAGGTCTAATTTCCCTGTCAACCACTACCTAACTATTTAAGTATGATACAGCGCTGCGTTGCACACAACGATTAAGCGCATGGAAAAATGTTTCAGCTACGAGTAAAATTTGTGGCAAACAATGCAAATCGAGATAAAGGCGAAACACTGTTTTTTTAGCTCTGATTTTGAATACCCAACTCACGACGTAGACACGACATTATATGAGAAATTTGAGACAACTTTAAGAACGCCAAAATGAAGATTTAGAGGTACAATTCAGCTAGATAATAATCTCTCATTAAATTTCGAGGTGGCCATACTGATTCTGCTAAAATCACACGGACGTTCCAACGTTCGGACGTTTGGATTTACATAGTAGGCGTGCGCCTATTTATTTTAAACAACTGATTTTAAAAATTTAGTGTTCATTCATAGAACGCTGGAACGTCCGTGTCGCGGCCGCGGCAGCAAAGCAACCGTTTGACTAAATACTGTCCTATGATTTTGTCCCTTTTAAAATTTGTAAGTATAGAATATTCATTTGAGATTTGATGTGATTTTTACGAAACCTGGGTAAATCCGATGACACAACCACGGTATTGTAACAGGAATAGGCGCAGCCCACAAGGTCAACTTTCAATCTTTCGGCAGCAGCCTTCTCGTTAAAATAAACCAATATAATCAAGTCGATCAACTGATTTTCACCAAAAACAAAGCCGGATAGTATTTTCACAGTGATCATTTGACCTGATGGAGTAAGTGGATTTACAACTAATACTTTTAAGGGTGGCGGAGTCATCTTGTCCTGAAAATTCATATCAGTTAAGTAATAGTTGATTAATACTGAATAAAAGCCACAATTTTAAATTCATGAATTAGAGCTTGCATGAAGCAAAATAAAATATGTGTTTTATTTAACTTTCAACTGACGCTGAATGACGTGACATTTGTGTGACAATACATAACGTGTCTATTGGGTGCAGTCATGGACTTACTCTAATCATGCAGTGCAGTTTTATCAGAGGCGTCTGCCGATGTCATCTGTGGATGCGTCCGCCGGCGTGTAGACGGGTGAAATTGCACGTCTGTGGTAGGTATTTAACGTTGTCTGCCGCCAATCCGTTTGTTGTTGGTTTTTTTGTACACATCAAAGGGTTTCCAGTGAGATGCCCGGTGACTGTCCACACGTCTGACGACGCATCATCAGTCAGTAGGTACGGAGTTGCGAATGGGAGTGCATGCGTGCTTTTTGCGGTTTTTTTTTCGTTGTTGTTTATCTCATTCGCTAAAATGACTATGAGCACTGACGAAACATTTAAATTTATTTTCTTTAGTCCCTATTCTACTTACTTTGTTGTGTTTTTCCATGTATAGCCTGTATAGCCACCACCTTCTTCTTCCCCATGTTTTTTTAATAATTCTATTATGATGCACACTGAAGCAGTAGTTAAAAGTAGGTACTAAACAAATAAATAGCTACAGCAGCTACAGTCTCAACATCCATTTTTGTTAAATATCGCGTTCCTACATGTTCCGCCTGTCGAAAGTTAACACCGGCTGATCAGCCAGCGGGCGTGTGAACGGCTCGTGGAGATCCATCTGCTGATGCATCTGCCAACGTCCGCGGACGCATCTGTCGACGTTAGGAGCAGGCTTTATTGTATTAGGATTTGACATTGTCATGTCATGTCATATCAAATCCCAATACAAATTTTTACGCGAACGATAACGTAAATTTAAAGTGACAACTCGTGGTAGACGTAGGTACTGTATTTATTTAGAGCTGACTCGCAGCTGGCTCGGAGCATTCACGTACGGGTGCCCGTTAGGTCTCACAGTCACTTCACCCACGGAACACAATTACTCCACCTCACCCGTCGTTCACTCCACGAACGATTTTGTCCGTCGAGTTATGCTAACAGGATAGTGTTTTTTTTTCTTTTAGCAAGTCAATTCACTCATAAGCATCTTTTTCTTAAGCTTTCATGTAAGAGGAAGGTAGAGTCGAAAGTTGGAAATGTAGGGCCGAGTTTCTTGCAGCTCTTTACTTACAGTGATACGCGTTAGGTTTTTACCGGCATCTTCGGAATACATCTTTGTAAACAAATTCTTACCGTCACATTGACATTGACGTTGACAAGTGACATAACAATGACGCGTTTACTTTTTCGTATTGTTGTAATGTGTTTGCCTACAATGTTTTGAAATTTTTTGAAATAATTGTGCTACGATGGCTTCGTCAAGAGAAAAAGATGTGCAAGTGTCCCCGGCGACATCTACGTCGTCTGTGAAATCGCAATTCTTTGAAAGATCTCCGTCCGTATCATCTGCAAAGGAAGACAAATGGCCGGAACTTTTGATATCAAGACCAGACAATTCATATTTCTACACCTCCAAAAGTAAGTAACTTCAAATTTCTAAAATTATTGTACGGGGAAAGATAACCTCTCACAATCCCGACCATCTCAACAGCAAATTAAACTTAATTTGCTACTACTGGAAACTTACTGTGAATCTTAACAATTTCCGGTTTTAATTTTATAAGTACAGGCAAGGTAAGGTTACACACCTTTTAGTACCACCCTACCCTCTGACCCAAATATCACCACCCATATAAAAAGAATATTATTTATTTAAACCTAAACTAGGATCATGATGACCCAAAATACACAGGACGCTTCGTTTAAAATGGAACTGGGTTTTCCAATCAGTAGGGGCTTGCAACTTTCTTGCTCTGAGGCTAATTAAAGCAATAATTAAAGTGTGAAGTAATGAATTTTACAGAAATTGCATTAAACTTTGCTTTTAATTCCTCATATTTTTCACTGCGTAAATTTGTAATAAGATAAAAGAATAATAAGGATTTCAAATCTATGGTAACCATCATCTTAATTAGTATTTTATTTTAGCAACTTAATAAACTAATAGGTTATCTCAAACTTAAGAAAGGACATAATCATCAATATTGGGTCAGCTTGTGCCGTATACATTTTCTGTGTGAATTTAGGACTCATTTACATGATACCCCCCAATTGTTTTCTTGAAATGAAACATGTGATCCGGTGTATTTATGCAATGTACAAAATATTGATGACATTTCATTAACATACAAAACTTAACATTAAAAGCTTTTATATTATGATATTCATAACCATATAAAAATCCATTGTCTAGTTGAGAAAAATTATGTGCACTACAAAAGACATTTGTTTTGCATTATTTTGTATTTCTTTTTTTTACATCGTTGAGTCCTAATAGTTTACAAAAATAAAACTGCGAAAAATATTAACTGTTTCCTGCAGGTCACTTGCAATGAATGCATAAAAGATAAAGATAAAATATATTTATGTACCAATTGTTAATTACAATATTATAAATTTATACATTAACTCCCACACTAGGCTAAGCCTGTCTCGTGGGACTCAAATCATTGAAATAAAATTACATTTTTGTCTGTTTATTTCACTGAGGGTTTTTGTTAACTATATCAAATACATTAACTCCCACAATTACTTAATCCACTAAATATCCATCCATTGTTTATTGAAAAATATAAAAATAATCATTTATATATTTTTAAAACGATTTAAAAAAATGTCTACTAGAACAAGTTCTATGCCATACTTCTATTACTATTTTTTTCATAATCCAAACTTTGATCTTGTAATGGAAAACAATTATTGTTGATGTATTAAATCATGAAGTTGTTAAATTATTTTTTTGACTGGCCTGTTAGTTGGCACAGGTTGTGGGTTTGATCCCCGCCCAGGACATTAGTGTGACAAAAAAGTTTTTTTTTTTTTCTGAGTCAGGGTGTCATTATCAGCTTTAAGTATGTTTATCAATCCCTGACCTGACACCCATAGTAAAAGCTTTGCTGGTTCTGTATTAAGCTGATGATATTGATGTGAGGTGTATCAGTTTTTTTTTTTAAACTAATTCTTTAATTATCATTTACCAGTCAAATACCTTAAATGAGAAAACTAGTTTAATATGAAAACAAATTAAGATGTTTATGATGATCATAAATAATTGATCAGCCACGTAAACTACTAGCAACAGCTACATCTATTTAGTAGTTGTGACACTAGACCTTCATCTGCAGTAACTAAAAGAAAAGCAACCATGAAACACGTACTTACGTAACCTCACACGAGAGGGCAGCACCTGTCCAAAGTATTGATTTCTTTCACCCCTCTCAGTTCTACCTTAGCGGCGCAGAATCTATATTTTGTAGGGAAGTCGCCGGAAAACTATTTTCTAAACCAATTCCAAAAAACCCAAACTGCTAGTTGCCGGCATAACAAATTCTAAGAGCTTTGGTTACGTGTTACCAGTGATGCAGTGAAAACACAAAGTTATTGCGAGTCATCGGAAGAAAGAGCGTCATTTCACTCGCCGTATTCGCGTGTTAAATGCGATGCATATAATAAAGTGATCAAGATTCACCGACTTGTGTCTGCTTTTTCGCTTGATAGTTACTTTGCTGCTTTATTATGCGCTCTCTTAACGCGGTACATGGGGTAGATCCCTTACCTGAACTAGGCATTCCTTCCGGCATCCAACAAGAGGGAAATCCGGACGGCGATATGGCCGGAGCGCAGGACACAATATACCTGTGCAACTTTCGCGTCTCCGTTGATGGAGAATGGCTATGTTTGAAGGAGTTGCATGACATGGAAATGCAGGATTCGTATATACGACCCTCCGACACCGGGACGGTTACATCACCTGACGATCCAATGCATTCTTTGATGGGTAAATCGAAAATTTGGTGTATTTAATTATATTCTTGCTAGTGACAACTACTAAAATTAATTTGATTCATGAATTGGGTCGCAGTAAGATATTGTTTGATTGTAGCCAGGGATCCAGTCGTGATTGAGCGCAGTAATCTCGTGAACATCTCCAAGTTGATTGTGAAGGAGCTGATTGAACAATCGCTGCGCTATGGACGGATGTTGGACAGCGATCATCTACCTCTGCACCATTTCTTCATTGTCCTTGAGCATGTTATGCGTCATGGACTCAAACCGAAAAAAGTGCGTAGGACATTACCCATTACTACTATTTTATAAGGTCAGTACAATTGGACTGAAGTGTAAATGATCTTTTCAGGGTCTTCTCGGGCCTAAAAAAGAGTTGTGGGATATTTTACAAATGGTTGAAAAGTATTCACCAGAGGCAGCCGATATTACGGCTAGCATCAGGGATTTGCCAACAGTCAAGTAAGTATTCGTATTCGTTAAATTGTATTCTTGCAATATCACACAAATATAGTTAACATCCGCACGCTAACGTCGCCAATCACACTTCTATGAGAATAGGTTAGAGATAGGTTTCTGTTTTCAGCAGTCTACGTTTATATGTCAGTTAGGTAGCTTTAAAAAAATATATAATAGTCAACATACAGTTAAGATACAATAATAAACACAGGTGAGTCATCATACGGCACCAATACCTAAATATACGCTCACGTGGAAACGCCTGTTAGCATGCAAATGAGACTTAATTATTGGCTTGCGACACCGCAACTTGCTGATAGTATATAATTATGATTATTCTGTTTTTAAATATATTTACAATAAGTTTTCATTTTTGTTTAAAACTAGATTTATAGGCACCAAATTGAATGAATACGCGCAAATTGAATAGGTTCGATATAGGATAGTAGATCTTGTCTAAGCTGAAATGACGCGCCCCTTCACCGCATTCTCGCACGATAATAAGATGTAAAATATTTAAAAGCAATTTAAACATGCCACTGGTCGTTCAGTAGCCGGTTGGACTCGAACCTAGAAACACGCTTCGTTAGTTCGCAAAAGTACAATCGACACATCTAAACCAACTAAAAAAAATAGATAAGATAGACAATCTCTAATGAAAAGCCTATCCTGACTAAGCCTTAGTCAAAATAAGTGACTTTTCAAAATAGGTGTAGAGTTAGAAGCTTAGAGATCTGATAACTTTTTAACAGTGCGAGCCATATGGTATCTTTATGGCGACATTTTTCATGAAAATGTTTTTGGTGGTATTTATAGTTTCTGGTCCTGCGCATTATTAATTGTAGAAGTTACTTATTGTGTTGTGCGGCATTCACGTGTTTCATTAGCAAATTATTTCAGAACTGCCATGGGCCGCGCTCGCGCTTGGCTAAGGTTGGCCCTGATGCAAAAGAGGCTGGCAGACTACATGAGGATCCTCCTCGAACACCGTGAGGAGACTTTGGAGGAGTACTTTGAGCCTCACGCGCTCATGCTGAATGAGGAGGCCGTCATTATCACGGGCTTGCTCGTCGGTCTGAATGTAGTAGACTGCAATTTGTGTGTCAAGGTGAATGATTTTCCGTTTCAACTGTTAAATGAATTTAATATGTTTTTGTTTTACTATTGATAATTTTATTTAAGTTTGGATTGCACAATAAATTGTTGAGGCAAAGCTTATAAAATATGCTCTCAACATTCCTTCTTTCGCCAAAATCGAAAGAATCGTATACCTACTTGTAGTATACAAATTTCGATATTAGACTTTGCTGGTTAGGTGTGTGTTTAACCAAGTTTTTTCAAAATAATGATATCAAAAAAAATATACTTCGATGGCCAGCAAAGATGATGGTACGAGTAACTTATAGACACTTGCTACCCCGAAGTTTTCGACCTTACAAGGCTAAGAATATGGGTAGACAAATACATTAAAAACTATTTATTATTGTAACAGGAAGAAGATCTAGACAGCCAACAAGGTGTAATTGACTTTTCCCTGTATCTTCGGGGAAGCAGCTCTTCAAATGACTTGGCTGAAGCAAATGCCAACAATGAGCCTAAGCAGCGCCACATCAACACCATGCTCGATCAGAAGAACTATATCGAGGAACTAAACAGGCATCTCAAGTAAGTGAGAATAAATAAATCCAGTGAAGGCTTATTTTCACAATGTAACGTTGGCCGAAGCTCATCAGTTTTGAAAATCCGCTCATTTTACCAGATGCTCGAAAATGTCTTTGAATGCTGCTTATGTTTAATCTATACTAATATTATAAAGATGTAAGATTTGTTTGTTTGTATTGAATAGGCTCCGAAACTACTGGACGGATTTTAAAAATTCTTTCACGAATATAAAGCTATATTATCAGGGAATAGAATAAAATAGAAAAACATTTATTAACTTTAAGGACATCGTTACATTTATAAAGTAGACACAAAAGAAGTAGGCATTAACAACAAAACATATGACAGAAAAAAAGACCATACCCCATCAGACAGCGGTGTCCCGATGCCTAAAAAGACAAATGGACCTCACTCAGCATATAACACTTTATAATTAAGGCTACATTTTGACGGGAAAGACAGTCTACGAGGGATAAGCCACCAACGGACAGCTAGTTATTTTACATATATGATCACTATATCGCATTTTATTATCGTGTGGTTGGTTTACTACCAATATTGGTCTGGGTGTCTCCTATGTATAATAAGTATGTATTTACAAAAGAAAATGTATTTAAGTATGTTTATCCGTTGTCTAGTATCCCATAACACAAGCTTTAATTAGCTTACTTTGGGGCTAGATGGCGCTGTGTGGAATAATGTCCAGGGATATTTATTTATTTATTTATTTATTCATCACTTGTATCGATGTCTTAATTTTTCTGTATCTGTTGTTTTAATCAACTTCATAATTATCAATCGAGATAGATAGAGCGGTCGATAATAATGTTCTCAGAATTGAAGATCTCTTGTAATAAAGTCCACATTTACACATAATGAGATGCGAGATAGTTCACACGCGACAGATTTATTTTAGAGATGCCATGTTGAGATTGAATCAATTGCATTGTTTTGTTTTACGATTTACATATAAATTCTAAATGCGCGTGCGCAGTTATCCCTCTATCATGTCCACAACAAACTTAATTCTTGTTGAAATTATAATGTTTTTCATAAGTTTTAAGCAAAGTATAATAATCTTATTTTAGCGCTACGGTTGCAAATCTACAAGCCAAAGTAGAAGGTTTGACGACAACTAACGCTCTAATGAAGGAAGACTTAGCCATATCCAAGAATACAATGATTCAGTTAGTGGAGGAAAACAACCAACTAAAATACGCATTGGGTAAGTTTAAAACTGTGTTTTTAAATCTGTATACCTACGCTTCAGCGTGTGCACATCGATAGTTCGTTAAGGCAGGTATGTTGAACCTGTCTGTGAATAAGCATGGATTTCTCTCCACAGTAAATCAAAATAGACCGAACATCAATTTGAAAACTTTTGAACTAAAACTTATGTGGTTTACTGTCACAAAACCAATTAAATGGCGACACCAAAGATGTATAAAAGATACTCATTAGAAATGGACAGTTATTAAATAAATGGAAGTCTTCTTACATCCATTTAGAATAACTGCCTGATTGCACCAATCCTAAATGACGTTGTCAAGTGTGCACTACGGGACATTTTATTTTCTTTCATTCCAATAATATCACTCTATTTTACAAAATTTACACTGATGACTTCAAAAAATCCCGGTACCTAATCTTAGTGATAACACAATGAGATTGATGAGTAATGAATGAGTAATTAATTTTTATTTATATAACATCTATTAATTAACGAAAACGTTAGTCAAACTAAAAAAATGGGATTATGCGCGACGTACATTCGCAGTGATGATAATGTGCTCTAATCGTACAGTCTTTCGAAGGCCATATTCGTTAATATCCAATATTCATTAAAATTTGTACAAACTACTACAACGTGTACAACGCGTTTTCAGATCAACATGTAAATATACATAATAGAAAAATCACAACATCTCGCTGATTATGATCACTGCCTAGGTAAAAATTATTTTCACAGTGAAATGCTATGTTGAAACTGAAAGTGGCTTGCCGCGTAAAGTCTAAAGAGGGCACCGCGCTCTATTAATCAACAACAATACAGAGTGCAATAGATAAAGACACCTTGCGATTTGATGAGTCACATACTTTGGGACTGCTTACTGTGTGGTTTAGTGGGCATTAGTGTGCGGCGAGCGTCGCCCGCGTCTTTCCTCAGTCACTTTCAGTTCGTGATAGAAGCGCACCACGTTATGCTCTATCACTCAGCATTAATGGGCAATTCAACAGTGAAAAGTCAAAAACAAACCTTTTGGATCAGGTCTTGTGAGTTATGTGACAGCAATAAAACGAGCTTCACTTGTTTATTTACGTATTGTCTTTTAACACGTGTCGTGCTATTTTTCTACAGGTCAGGACATTACCAAAGATACAAGGATGAAAGTGACAGAACTTCATTCCGATGAAGAGGTGAGAAACATTTATTCGTTTTTGGAGTTCGTACTTGGAGCATTTTCCTGTAATGTAACATTTCAGATTCGATTTTGTGCATTACAATACAGTACTGCCTCCCTGACATGACGAAAATTTGCCTGTAATTTGCACTTCAGATTCGATTTAGAGAGGGATTTTTCGAAATTAGAATTTGCAACATTACAGTTTGCGCACTGTAATGCGCGGTTCTCCTCCCTCACCGATGTAATGATCGACTCTGTAACGTTGCATTACAGGGAAATGCTCTAGGTGATGGAGCACCTTTAGATCAGCAAGTGACATTTTAATAAGTTTTTGTACTCATTCTCAATCGATCCACGTTTTCCATGTTTTAAAAATATTTTCCTGCTTGTATTATTATAAAAGAGCCGTGCGGCAAAACTATCATTTGTTGGAGTACATAGTTTTAAAATTCATTAGCATTCATTCAATAATTCTCTGTATGTTATAAGATAATGACGATGCCGTTACCCTTGAAACCATGGTATTTGTCCTCACACCTACATAATATAATATGCAAGATAAGCACTGTGTGTCATCATTTAAATTCCAGGAAAAACGCAGTGTCAAAAGTATAACTTCTGAAAAATCTAAAAATGATAGCGAGCCATCAAAAATATTGGAAGAGGAGAAAAAGAAAAATGTTGAACTACAGAAAGAACTTGATTTACAGGTAATAAAACAATGTTTTTTCCTCATTATTTGCAATACTATCTATTTAAAATTTACTTACAGTTGTGTAAACAAAACCTTTCCAGATATCGCTTAAAGCGGAAATGGAGGTAGCTATGAAACTTTTAGAAAAAGATATACATGATAAACAGGACACAATAATATCGTTAAGAAGGCAACTTGATGATATCAAGCTAATCAATTTAGAAATGTACAAAAAGTTGCAGGTAAGCTATCAAGTCTTTACTAATGCAAGCTTTATTTTGTAGGATTTTGTACCCTTTTTTTAAAAGTAATTGGTTAACTTCATCGCCTAACTTCTGCCTAATTCTATAAAAATTCTTAGCAGTCCTACTTTTAATACAAACAATAAATCTTCGTGACAACCCTACGTTTTCAATAGTTTTACTGCTATACTGTTCCAATGTGGGTAAGGTGCTTAAAATTGCGTTATTGTAATTCACGAACTAGGTGAACCATGAATGCAGAGCGGTTAGCAAGGTCAATTCACTTTTCCAACGATTCCAACGACAATGATAAACAAAACAAAATCAAGGCTCCGCGACCGACGAATGGATTCATCGTTCTGTTTGTTGCCGTAAATAGTTACTGTGAAAATAGCACGCGGTGACCGACGTTATGAACCTATTTAAAGCAATTTTTTGTTCTTTCCTTTAAATTTGTATTTAAATCGTGGACGACTATTTCCCTTTGCATGTAAATAGTTTTTAATTTGTGTGCTTGATATATCTAAAACCGCTTAATGAATTTGTGCCTAAATGTGACCTTAGCTGGCCGACTTACATACTTACAAAGGCCATAAACCAAGTTCGCACAACAGTTTTTTGCTGATTGTCAGGTGAACACAAAGCCATTGCCCCGCGAAGGCCATTCTTAGCGTGGGTGCTCCAACTGGCGCTTCCCGCCTATGCATTCACTTTACCTCATTGTCTAACATCTAATTACTTGATCTCGCATTTAGCCGGCATTTACACTGATTGCTTCACTTGTTTTGGCCAATCTCTATCTGTGTAATTATAAGTATTCATGGCTTTGATTTGATAGCGTATCTTTTGGATATCTGTTTATTTCTGGCTTTTACTTAAGTAACTAATGCACAAATTCATCTTTACGTCTTATAATATTTATTCATCTGATACTAACGCAATGCTGTATTTATCAATGCCGCGTCTGTCGTACCCACGGAAGGAATGCGAGATGGAACTGACGCAGAAGGGTGAAATGGTGTCCAGGCTACAAGCGAAGGCCGAACAAATTGGCAAAATACTCAGCAATCTCGAGAAATATAACCATTTCTTAGGACCTGACCATGACTTAGTCAAAGCTCTAAGATCACCCACGACAAACGAAAATAATTTAGGAGAAAATTTTGAGAAAAGTCAAAATGGTACAAAGTCGAAGGACGAGGGGCCGCCTAACAAAAAACTGAACTTGCAGGAAATACCACCCTTCAGAAAATGCCGTTCCAATGACAAAACTATAGGCCAAATACGGGAGTAAGTTTGCCGCGAAAATTGATAGTTTTCCGTTCTAGTCATTGGCATTGCTGTAAACAAAAGCCTCAGGGTGGTATTTCCTCCTAGTCTTTGTATAATTACTAACTTATATGTATTATAACTATATTCTATCGATTGACTATCCTAATGTTGAGGCTAATATGCTGGTTAAATAGAATCTTAAAATGTTTTCTCATGTCTTAAGTATTTCAAACTAACACCAAGATATTAATCTCATGAACTGTAACACGCTTTATTAATTGAGATATTTATGTATCCGCTTGGTACTAACATAATCTTGAGACCTGCTGACGTAACATTGTTGATGAGCTAAATTTTATTGGCCTTTTTTTAGGAATGTGAAAGTTCCTTGAAACATAAAACAGAGCTAATAGCCAAATTGGAAGCAAAGACTGAATCAATGGGCAGCACGATACATCAGCTCGATGAGAAGTAGGTTTTCATACATTATTATATGTGATAGCGCCGCGGACCTCGGCCTGCGTCCGTAAGGCGGCGGTTACACGGTGATCTGGATTGCAGGCTCACAAAATCAAGATCAGGATAAATATCATCTTCTAAAATTATATTGTCGTGATTCATGTAATCCTGTAGGAAGAAAAATGTTCTTGATGCATGCCGGCTAAACTTCAAATTAATCTGATTTTGGTTTAGGTATGATGCATAGTTAAAGTGATGCTTTCACACGAAGTAATCAACTGTAATGACGGAGTAGGACAGGGCTATTTGCTAACTTTTTTGTCTCGTGCAGTGGCAATCTATGTATCTAATAAAAAACGCTACAATTATTGTGTATTAATTCATAATCCAGCTGTGATTTAGATGTAATTGAACGCATCATTTCAGCGTATGATTCGTGAGTTTATTGAACGCGCATAACCGCGTTAGCTTATATCCCTGCTGCTTCTTAGCTCCCTAAGCATTATGACACGTGTCACGTAAATATAGGGGATGGCTCTGCGCTTGGTTACAGTATGGGGGAGGGTTTGAGACCTCCAATTTGCCCCTTAATTGGCTCGTTGCGCTGGTCCTGGCCAGCGTTCTTTTTAGATGGCGGTAACTATATACTATGTGTTTAGATGAATCGGAGTAGCTCAGATCGCAGTCCAGATCACAGTGTAGCCGACGCCCAAGGATTGAATAAGTGGTCCGTGCGCAAACGCAGCTAGTTCGCTTCTCGTGGCGGTTACCGAACGCGCCTAGGTGTGAGCAATGCACAGCTTGTAAAATTTAAAAACGGTAACTTTTCCCAACGCTCGATATTGGCAAACCCTCACAATGAACTTAGCTAACTCCGCATCGGTATATTGTTATTTTTATACGGTAAAAATCATTCTAAACTACATTATATCGTTAGGGAAGTGTTAGAACGGTAATGCTACTGTTGCTTTGGCTTTCTCGTTGCTGTGGAATGAATAACGCAGTATGGTTGTAATTATTATGTTAAGTTTTGTATTAGGTTAACTTAGTTACATTTTTTTCACTAAACGTTGACAGCTAACAAGAATTGTATTCAATCATTAAATTATTCATCTCTGTTTAGCCTTATAATAAAGTGATAATATTGTACAACTAACAAAAACTATAAGTATATCAAATATCATCAATTTGTTGACAGGATAACCTGTACCTAGATTAGAATGAAATTATTTTGTATACTTTTCTAGTGATGTCTAAAGTATTATGACTGTAACGACGGCAGTGAATGATCTGTATTAGTATTAAAGTACGTTGATTTATTTGATCTCATTATGTAATTAGAGATGCGTCTTTACTATTTACATTAATTATACTTATACCAAGGTTTTAAAGTATTGTATAAGCTTGTTAACACCTAGCGACAAATGTTCTAGAAAACAGTTTTCATTTTTCATAGTATTGTAAAAGCCTTATTTAAAATAAAGCATATTCAGTCGCATTCTGTATTTCATTGAATAGGATACCAAGCACTTGTTTTGATTTCATGTTTATTGTGCAGGTTTGCCATTATCTTAACCTTGTGTTTGCATGCTTTAAAAAAACTGTTTTTTTTTACTACGTATCCCCTAGTCTAAAAAAAACCACTGTTTTCTTTGTGTTTATTGAAAAAACCCAACGTGAGCAAGTATTCGACTACACAATTCATTTCATTATGATAGTGCATTTAACCACACATACGTGCTCGGTTTACCGAATCACTCATTAACTATTACTTATAAATTGTTTGTCATTGTAGCGTCAGTTTTGATTTCTTTTTACAGTTTAGTATACATATTGATTGTACTTATTGCACGTTGAAATTTTGCACGAGAGAAGTTGATTTCTTCACCTTCACAATCGGATCAATTGAACTATTATCTTGGCTTGCCTTCTTCATAAAAAATAACAAAACAATAAAAGTAAACAGTTACTGATCAGATTGTTTTACCTCCTAACAAAATCTCTTCAATTCAACAGTTTAACGGTTAGCCCTTAATGCAAGGAGGGTTATCACTTAATAACAAGATCATTATATTGGTTAAATTCAGCATACGTTTTGGTTGAGTGTAGGTACTACAACAGAAAACGAATTCATAATATTTTCTGATACTACACCACTAACAACCACTTAAAAAGTTAAGTCACTTTTCTTTTACCTGGAAACACTTGGTCATAGCTAAATAACCATATACTTAGCTGTTTTGGTAGGTCTTCGTTTGGCCAATTAGCTTCTTGTCTTTGCAATTTGGAACCTTATATTAAAGTGGTTGGGACATTAGCACACCTTAAGTATTAGGGCGATTATAGGTTACAGGAAGATAAAGGGGCAAGAAAGAGTTTAGAAGAAAGCGCTCGTTCGCTAGGACAGAAAGCGGCCGCTGCCGAGACCCGCGCCGTGGCCTCTGAGGGCGACCTCAGGATAGAGCGCGAGTGGAGGATATCCTTACAGGTAAGATATCTTGAGGTAAACGACTTGACCTAGAAACAAGAGCAGTTAGGAAAGCAGGGTTTTAAAGAACTAACGAAAACTACTTAGTTAAAGATGAGCTACGAAAATAATAAAATCAAATCTCTTTTGTTTTCCTAACAGTCGCCACGCTTCACCTCTTTACTCAAGTGAAATGTGAGACTTCAAAAACACATTTTCTTAAAGCTACGTCCCGACTCCCGAGTGCCTTTGACATCACATGTTTTGAATCGACGCTAATCAATTATGAATATGAGCCCTAAATGGACTGCTAAAGTGATGAAAGAAAAAGATTTTAACATGCAAGCGCCGATTTTTGAGTACCTTTGCCTAAATAAAAGGAAAGGCGTAGTCAAAAAATATACATGAACCAAGTCCTACAGGGAAGAATGACTATTTACTTTCTGTCTCAACCTCATCTGTGACGGGTGAATGTTATCTACTATAACTATTGATGGATCCATTGCAATTTGCAACTTATCTCAATGCAGAGACTGCAAAATGGCCATAGATAGAATTGCTTCTATTTGCGATTGTTTCATGTCAGTTAAAAAAGTGGGACATACTCGTAGGTGGTAATTTAAAAAAATCTCTTGACCCACTAAATGAATCCATCCATGAATTAAGTGGGATCCATCCCGGCATGAGATACCTATATCGAAGCACAAATTGCTATGGACTCTCAAACAACGAAGTCCACCGTTTAACGCCGTAACTACATATACGAATTTTATAAAGAGGTAGTAAGCGTTTGTGAGTTTGTATGTTTGAGGCAGGTAATCTCCGAACCGATTTCAAAAATTCTTTCACTGTTAAAGAGCTACTTTATCTTTATTCTATCTTGATTGCTATAGGCATATCATTTTTCAAAAACGTTAGAGATCTGTACGATAACTTTGATATGTATAACCCAACGTGTGAAAAAAATACTCCACGTGGGCAATGCCGCGGGCGGAAAGCTAGTTTACTGCACAAAAAATAATAGGTAGGTATTTTGCTATATCCCATTGTAATAAACCTCTAACAAAGCAGTGAATATTTTTGGAAGAATTAGTTCATTATAAACGATATCTTCGAAGGCAGTTAGGGAAAATAAGTATAAGAAATAGCTAGATATTTTCATATTAGTTATTTTAAAATCAAACCGCTATGAAGGTACAGAAGTTAAGCATGTATCAAGGTTACTTAGTGCTTATAATTTATTCGCATTATATCTCAGACACAAAAAACAAACTATCATTTGCTATTAAAAAATATAACTTCAACAGGATTCAATGGTGAGAGATCGTGACAAAATTTCAATGCTGATTCAAGAAGTCGAATCCTTAAAATCAATTGGTCAGGTAAGTACTGATGATAAAATGCTTATTGTTTAAATTTAGGCAATACTTATCATTTGCTATCAATGGGGGAGGCCTGAACTAAACTACAAACGGAGTAAATTGATACTTAAATGTATATGCACACACGTATGTCCGCCGCAAATGTCCGTGCGTCATCTCAGTCTGGGCCTACTGAAAATCAGCGTATGGGCCCATAAAGCCCAGGCTATATGCTGAGTGAGGTCCATTTGTCTTTTTCGGCATCGGGACACCGCTGTTTGGTGGTATGGTCTTTTTTTTCTGTTATATGTTTTGTTGTTAGTGCTTACTTCTTTTGTGTTTACTCTATAAATGTAACGATGTCCTTAAAGTTAATAAATATTTTTCTATTTCTAAATACTCCACTGACTACGAGTAGACCATGATACTTCCATCTTAATTCTCAACCATGAAGCATATATCATCTCCTTTCAGAAATACATCGCCTTACAAGAAGAACAGCATCAACTAAAGACTCAATACAGCGAAGCGCAGAAGACTCTAGAAGAAGTAGGGGCTACTTTAAGCGAGAACAAATTACAGTTAGCAGAGTTGTTAGAGAAAGAAGCCCACACGTCGACAGCAGACGAGACGCCCACCTGGACCGACGACAAGGACGCTGTGGCCTGCACCGCCTGCGCCAAAGAGTTCACTATTGCTAGGCGGAAAGTGAGTACTACACCTGTATTCAAATAAATACCAGCTGATTATTTATACCACTAGGAAAATCATATAACAGGTACCCTGTAGGGGACGTAAAAACTTTCTACGATATCAGTAGATTTTTCATTAAACTTCACTTTTGAGGTTTTCACACAATAAAAAAGTATTTCTGGCAGGCATTTTAAAAAAAAAAAATATTACAAACAGAAACAGAAAGCAATTACAAGAGTAAATAATAAACATATATAAAAGTAGGTCACCGATTTGCCAGAGGAACCCAACCTAGGCTAGGCCTGTATCTTGGAAAACCAGTAGATAGTTAAACAAAAGAGTTTAAAGTGTGTGTATGTGTGAATGGATGTGTAATTGATTGTGGGTTAGCTTGTTTTATTGTGTATATTCAGGTCTTAAGACAAAATTTTAAAATTGTTGCAGATGAGTGTCTCAGTTTGTTCGTAATCACAAGTTGATAGTAACTGTACTACTGTTGTTTTCACTTCATTTAAAGAAGAGCACTGTTTTAAACTACATCTAGATTCTACCGTACTGTAGTAAGAAGTCTGACAAAAGTGTGAGAAGCTCTTGGCAAAACTTGTCTCTACAGTAGGCAAAGGTAATCTATACAAACGTCGTTCCAGAAGAGTTTTATACATTTATGTTTCAATAACACACCGATGTGTAGATGAGCAAGCGTTAAGGATGTATAAATGCCTCACACGAAGCACTTTCAGCTTTTTATAAATGGTATTTGTCGGGTATCTGAATGGCTTTCCCAGCAAAACTTTAATTTTAGCACGTTGCGCCCTTTCCAGCTCAATCATGAAAGACTTAGCAGCCCCACCTCAAACACCTATACAATACGAGATTATAGATTGGCAGAAAGCATAGTATACAGTTTTCAAACAGCTCAAGCTGGCAGATCTCCTGAGAAGACGCATTTTACTTATTTTATTCGCAAAGTTATGTGCATTTGAAAAGTGAGGCGTTCATTTAGGATTATTCCCAGGTATTTGAGGTGGCTAGTCCGATGAATTGCGCTACACATACAAGTGGTATGGACTATGGTCTGGTAACAAGAATGTATGTATAAGTCCCCCTGGACTATGTACTGGCTCATCAAGCCCGAGAGACTCCCTTCACACACGTATTGAGTTTTCCTTGTATTGAGCATGAGCAGATTCCATTCTAGCCATTGCGAGATTCGTTTCATGCCTTTTTAAGCGGCTGAAAAAGTTGTGTCCCAGTCACCAACACTCTTAAAGATAACCCCTGTATCGTCAGCATAGCAAATGAGTTCTGCAGAAGGAATTTTAAGATCGTGAATGTCATTAATGTAGATGTTCAAGAGGGTGGGACCAAATATGCTTGCCTGAGGAACGCCGAATTAAACTGGCAGTCTTCCACTAAGAATCCCGTCTATTCGTGTTAACTGGCCTCTGTCAGAGAGATAGCTTCTGAACCATTTGAAGGCTACTCCACGAATTCCCAATCCTTCACGTTTCCATAAAAGAATGGGAGTTGACACTGTGTCCAGAAAAACGCCAATATAACTCTGTCCGTTATCTAGGTAGTTGGAGACAAGACCTGTATATTATATATTATATAGTACCTACGGTATATATATTTACTGCATCCGCCGTTGACTTCTGCCGTCTAAAACCGAATTGGCTATCCCATAGTAGATTTTGAGATCTTCAACAAGCCGTTTATTAACCAGTTTCTCCAGCAGTTTTGAGAAGGTATTTAGGAGTGATATAAGTATATAATTACATGGCTCATCTGTAGTCTCTATCAGCTACTGAATATGCCATATAATTGTCCTTTAGCTTTAATAAACTCCTGGAATAGGTTATCTTATGAGCCCGTCTCTAAAAAAAAAGCTGGCCGGGATCTATCCAGTAAGCGAATTTAGGCAAAATTGTGGTATTATATACACAACGAGTGGTTTCGAAGGGTTGGGTGCAGTAAAGTAGTCTGAAAATAAGAGATACCCTTGATTGTGTTGAATTTAAATCGTCATTGAGCGTTTTATAAGAGTTCGTAATTTAAGCTTAACATACGAGTATTATAAGTATATCACATCAATCCCGCACGAATCGCACGATCGAAGAAATATGTCTATTAGAAAGTTATATTTTGAAATGATAAACTTTTTTTTGTTTATAGCACCACTGCCGACGTTGCGGGCACATATTCTGCCGCGCCTGCAGCGACAAAGCCGTAGCGCTAACAGGCAACGCCAAACCAGTGCGGGTCTGCGACGCATGCTACGCCGAGGTGCGGGTCTCCTAGTCAATGTAGGTCGAATTAGGTCCAAATATTATCAAATATTGATGTCCAAAAGAGTTCACACGCAGTAGCCGCTTTTATTAAAAACCGATCAGAATCGATTATATCTTTGGGATGTACAACTGACCAAGTGATGTCTTAAAACACACTGATCTACGAATACTTTAACTTAAAAATTACCTAAATAGTAAGTTTTCAACTGCTACCTCAATCACTTCTCCGCGTCTGATTATTTGGGTCGATTTGGCTTTTGGCTATCAAAACTGTTTGTTTTTATTTATTTATTTTTATTAATCATACATAAATTTACATTTTCCATATAGATTTGTTAGTAACAATAATGACTTATAACTATGTTAGTACATAAATGTAATTTAATTTTTGGGGCTTGACATATTTATTAACATAGGTACTTATTTATTTACTTTAGAGCTAGGTGTGAGGGATTAACATGGACAGTCGTCCAATGTTTTAAAAACCGCCCGTCAAACCTTTCTGCAACTGTTTTTAGAAGGCTGTTGGGGCTGCTACGCACGCGTCGCCGTAGAGATGCCACTCGCTTGCGCATCAGCGCGTGAAAGTCTTCAATTCTAGCTTCCGCGAACATTCTAGAGGCACTGCTGTACCGCGGCAGCCCCATCAGCGCTCTAAAGGCATAATTATACTGGACTCGAAGGACGCTGTATGCTCTTTTAGTATAAGCGATCCACAGGCTGCATGTATAAAATGATTGACAATACGCCCTGTATAACGTCACTTTTACATCTTTAGTACACTTTGCAAACCTGCGGATGAGCATATTGCTCCTAACTGCCAGCGCCCTACGCTCCCTCTCCAAGTCCATGTCGTCGTGCTGCTTCGCGGTGACCCAGTGTCCCAGGTATTTAAATTCTAATACCAACTTGAGTGGGGTACCACATAATGTGACTGGCGGTATAATGGGATAGTGTTTGGTACCTGCCTTGAATACTATTAGCTCACTTTTACTGGCATTATACCTGAGACCGTGGGGAGGCCCACGGCATAGCGTTCACATACACCTACTAGCTTTCTGAGAGCGCTGATTAAAGGACTCAGCAGCGCCATATCGTCAGCGTAGCTAATGTTGTTTACAAAAGTGCCATCTATGGAACAGCCTACCATTGTGCTGCTTTATCCTTAGATGCTGTTGATAGATGAATCTTGAGATTGGAAATGATTGAGTTTGTATTCCTTGGCCCAATTGCTTTGGATAATGAATACTTCCTTATTAGCTAGTGCTGGCAAATCCCAAGAGCGTGTCAACATGTGCACCGCATCTGATATTTTGGATTGGAATTGGAAAACTACCTTGAGCTACAGCCTTTAAAATGTCTCATTCCTATGGCCCTACTGGTGTGAATAATCTTCGAAACATCTTTTTTATTTTAATTCGAGATTGACGCCAAATGTATTCTAAGTGTCATAAAATTTAAAGAATCTATGTCTATGTAACACGCAAAAATTTTAAGTACACAATATTTAAAAATGTGGCTATAGGTTAATGTAAGTTGCAATCATTTAACATGATTAATCTCCAGACTGAATTATTGAAAAATACAATTTAGAGTAAAATAGTTAAAACTATCCACGCTTATATTGAATTCATTGTTATGAACAAATTAATGGTCTAATAATTATACATAACGAACAGGAAATGTGGTAAGTTTATTATAGTGTCATTCATTGCAAAAATAAACTTGATTTTTATTGAAATCAGAAAAAAATATCTTATATTATCGAAACGCTGTTAAAAAAAATTAATAAAGGTACTTACGAGTAGTACCATGTAAAACATCACCTCTTGACAGTTCAATGTAAAAATTACATAATGATTTCTATGTAGTCAGCATTTCACGATCGAATAATGGTTAGTGTGACCGTGTTTTATAATATTTATTATTAAAAATGTAATCGTTAAAAACGCAATGTAATTGTAACCCCCATTTTCTATTTCGTTATTATACGGCTTTAAACAACCAATCACATCACTTCACATGTGTTTGACGACGTATTTAACTCATTAAATATGTCGTCAAAGTCAAGTGATGTGATTGGTTGTTTAAATTTAGCGTAGTAAATCACAATAGTTGACATCTACATAGTTATTTTGAGTAGCCTTTTAGAATCTGGGGGTAATTCTGACGAATTTAATTGTTAATAATGATAATTACAGTCTTTATCTGATTTATTGTTAGTGTGGTGCTCGAAATATGGTGTGTATTATAGTAATCAATTTTTATTAACATATTGTATTGTAAATATTATATTGGAATAAGATACACAAAAATAGAAATGTTATTACTTACTTAAAAAAGGTTTAATTTCAACTAAACACCCTACACAAAATAAATAACTATTCTACATACAAAAACTACTCATTAATGTACATTTTCTCATTGTACATAATACATTATGTTCAGAATCTTTACGTATCGAATGTTACTAATAGTTACTTCGTATCTACTATCACTAACAGCCTAGTTTATCTAACAGAAAAGATTGTTTCATATCTCTTACATTTTGTTCAACCCATGTCGTGGCATTGGCGTTCACTTAACGTAATACCATAATGCTCAAAATTCTAATCCTCGTTCGACATCACATGTTCTAAAATCTGCGCCATCGCAACAGGGGCGTCTTCTGGAACCTTAAACAAAAAATAATTACTATTAACAGATAATGATCTTCTAAACGTTAAAAACGTTAATAAAATTAACTTGTGATGGTAAAATTTGTTGTCTTGCAATATATAACCAACTTGGTGTATGCTGAGTAGCGCGTCATTCAAGCACACGGGTTCTTGAATGAAGACGAGTTTCACGAATATCCAAATCTAAGTACCAGTAAACAAGAAAATGACGGTTCTTTGTTTCATTATCTCAGTGTTCATTTGCTAACTCAAACTCAAATAACTTTATTCAAATAGACTGTATCAGTACTTTCAAATCGTCAAATTTACAGAAAAATATACTAAATAAAAGACATAAATACCATAATAATATGGATATGTACATACACAGTAAGTATACAGACATAATGCGACTCTACCACCGCGTCGGAGTTGTTACTTGCTGAGAAGACCCGGCGAGAAACTACTTGCCAACTACTAAATCGAAGACTTTCAATCGAAATGCCAAGAGTATAATGTAGTCAAATACAATATTTTATGTTTAAATCTTCTTATACAATACATACATGATTTTATGTTAGTCTAGCTCCCAAGGAAGTACTAGCTTCCAGCAATCGTATCGCCTTTTTAAAACCATCATTTGTCATAGTTACAAACCTACAACACGTCCCAGCACACCTAGACCGTAGCCAATTTAGAAAAGTTCGTTTCCTAAATTGACCCGACCGGGAATCGAACAAGGGACACGCAATTCATGGCGAGAACCCTTGCTACAGCGCACGACGACAATAATGTTTTCTTAAACATGCTCGGAAATATTGTCATTACTTTTGAATAAAGAACACGCGAAGTATCATATTTACGTAGACTGAAAACCCAAAATCACTTCCCGGCGCGTTCTTTGAATTTCGAACGAAGAGCGCGCCGGCAATGTTGTATGAAACGGTGTGCTGTTTGAATTTAGAACTCTTTCATCTATCGTACACATTGCGTTCTCGTGGCTGTATAGCCACAGATGAGTTTACCTTTCGGCACAAATTGTAAAATAAAAAAAAACAAATTGGCGGTAAAGCGGAGTTGTTATTTTGTTAATAATATTAGTTAAATTTATTATGTAAAAGGCCCTTTTTATTTCCTTGCATTTTTTAAGAAAAGCACTATATATGCCTCGGCCGAAATGGCAATTGCCTGTCTCGTATCATTTAAGTCCTCGCCTGCGGCTCGGCCTTCAAACTCATACTCGACCTGCAATTGCCTATTTCGCTGCCTTTGCAATAATGTACTATTTCCTGTCCTTTCGTATCCTTCTTATCCATGAAATAAATGGAACAGCGTGGTCTTCCTGATTACGAATGTTTTCGAATGAAACTCGACATGCAATGGTGATTAGTAATGACTAAATGATCTTACCCAGTGTCCGGCCCCGAACACCCACCAGAAGCTAAGCCGCCTTGTCTTTTTGTAGAATCCAGTTCTATATCCATTTATTGGTATGCGAGTTGCGTTTCTGAACTCTTCAGTGCCGGTCCACTTTAGTTTGTGAACCCAATTTGATGCTCCTAAGTATATAGGTTGTGGTTAGTACTATTTGGAAGCGAGCTGCCGACTACAACTGCCGACAGCACGTACAGCGTCCCATTGTTACACCATCAAGTGACAAAGGAACGCTGCACGTGCTGTCAGCAGTGGCAGTCGGCAGCTCGGTTCCAAATGATGGTGTAACAGAGCTCCGCGCATGTCTAATTTGTGCTATAAGAAAGGCGCCTGTCAACAGTCGTGTCTTGTTTTTAAATTTTACCTGCTAAAGGTGTGATGACATCTAAATTCCCGTTGTACACTGCTATGTTCAACTGAGTTGTGTTCAACAGCATTTCTACTGGAATACATAATTTATTAAAATTAATGGATTTCATTACTGTTTCCGAAGATTTTTTTATCTTCATCATTTAAATAAAAATAACTCACAAAACCTAGTAGATGGCACAAAAAAGCTCAGCCTCAAGCTTTGGAATACTTCATCAGATAAGTATGACCAATAGAGGCTTTGGTTCACCATTTTCAGTGTAGGCTTTACGTACTTGTTCACTTTCTGCTCCAGCTCGCGCAAAGCTTTGTCAGTATCGGCTCTGTTAATGTTAATATTATCGTAGTTGATCTCCATTCCTGATTCTATCGAGGTAGTACTGAACAGATCGTCTTCCCATATGGTTGCAGCCGCGTACTCCCGCTTATCGATACAGTCCACTATCTTTTTGATTATGGCGTGGCACTTTAAGTAAGTGTTTTGATCGATAGCACCCTAAATAGAATTTAAATTAGAATTAAAAATTACAATTGAGTACTTTTATCCCTTTGGCACCGTCCTGGTAGAGCTATTAAGCCCAAGATTAAAAAATATTCAAATCAATACTTTATGAAGAGTACTGTAAGGATCTTGTCATATTGATATAACACAGCCTTTCACCAAGTTCAAATTAGGTGAAAAAATATTGTTCTCCACAGTGTAACTTTACCTTGCCATTTCGGTTAGTCAATACCGGAACACCTACCATGGCATATAACAATTCTGGATGCACCAAAGTACTTTCTTTCGGGTCGACCCAACCACTGCCAATTCCTATGCCTTTGAAATTCATCTTCAAGCGTTTTTTCTCTATTGCCTGAAAAAAAAATACCAATGCCTAACTAAAAAGTTTCAAAAGTGCTTATTAGTTATATAATTTTATTCAAACTGTATGAGTTGATCAGAAATGGACTACTTTCCGGAACAGTTTTACCCTTCGACCATTCATTCTTCATTCGCGCTATGGGCCTTGCCACTTTACTTATCAAAATTTTGAATAACTGCATTAGATACCTTGTGTAGATAATATGCCAATCTCGGACAAAGTTTGCCTCCGTAACTCTGACTGAAAAGATAAGTGGGTGTTTTGCGAAATTCTTTGTGTGTGCGGAAGAACGCCTTTATTGTTTTTGAGAGGTCAGTGGCTGGGAAAAAATACAATTAAAATATATTCACTGTTACAGTTCTTTAGTTTACACGTCTTTACAATGAAATTATCTTTGTAGGAATTCGTTTAACTTACCCATCATCCTATCATTTTTCACGATCAAGGATATGTCAGTAACATAACTGAAACCAGTGCCGACAGGATGATCTATTAACAACAGGTTTCTCCCCTTCACCTGGAATTAGTACTTAAATAAATTTGACATTTATAGTTCAATAACCTAAAATGACTTCACTTTAAACTTATCAGAAATTACATATTCCATAATTCGATCCTACTAGTCTACGCTGTGTTTATATTGATAGATAAGCCAGGAGTTAGGACACATTTGTTTATACTTATGCCATAGTAAAAGGAGAGAGATGTTAGCCGACTCGGGCCCGAGCGAGAGATAATAGCCTAAACACGCAGGGCTGTTGCATGAAGTTTATTCAATCGTCAAAAATGCTGCGTCAATCTCTAAACAATCAATCTGAACTACAAATCTGGATCCGATTAAACACAATATTGTGAATCTTCGATAAGTTAGGTACCTACTTAGGTACTCACCGTTCTTATACGGTAGGTAATGTGAAGAAAGATAATTCTGGATTTGATGAGTTGTTATTATGTCATCCATAAACACTACAAAACCAATTTACGCATACTATTTTGTAGCTATTTTTGAGCTTGAATACGCACACAAAACCAATATTTCAAGCGGCAGCTCATCGTTGCGTCGATGTGCGCGCCATTACCTACGCACGGCACAGCCCAATCTATTTGAAGTTCTCTATGGGCACAGCCACGACTCTCTAACCCTATTTCACCTTATATTTTATCAGTGTGTGCGTGCGACGCGCGTAGGAACGGGCATAGTACGGGCGCGCTAACATATAAACGGCGGTCGGGGCGTATGTATGAAGACAACCTAGTTCTATCCTTTTACTGTGCCTATGCTGAGGTCCTAAGACATAATATGAGGTCAGTCCATTTTAGAAAGCCATTATACGTGTAGTCTGATTGATGATACCCCTCGAAGTTAAATGTAACGAGAAGTTCCCATGGCAGCTCAACTTTGAATGAAGTTTAGGTATTCCGGGGCGACTATAATACTAAAATTTAACCTTTTATTAGCTATCTTTCCAACTGCGGCCGTTACTTTTAACACTTACGAGTACATTACCTACAGTCAGAAACTCTATTCAGGAATGTTACGAGTAAGTTGAATGTCTAGTCATTGAATGTTTACAACAATTGGATATTGCTAAACATGAGTAGGTAGTACCTGAACATAAATTACTTGTGCCACCTACTTACGAGATTCAATTATTATTCATGAATCAACAGTTCCTGTCAATGAAAAACATCCTATAGCGTTGATCTTTTTTGTGTTGTTCAAAATGCTTACCCAGGTGTGATTTCGGGGCTTCATGTCCATGTTCAGTGGCCCTATTTCAGCGAAGTTTGCTATTCCAGTGGCTGCCAAGCCGGGCCCTCCCTGTATCCATATTATTAGAGGTTTCCGTTCCGCGCCGGAGCTAGTTCCGTCGGCGTAGTACAGCCAGTAGAAGATGAAAGCACCTGGCCTCACTTCTACGTACTTTTGAACGCTTTTCCAAGGTCTGTGTTTTAAAGCTTCTATGTACGGGTTGTAATCTAAAGACCAAAAGTAATTCAGAATATTTTCAGATTACCTAATTATACGAAAACTTCCCCCATTTATTCAAAAGCTGACGTGTTACTTATTGCATTGGAAATAAATGTACCTAGTCTAGGCACACGAAATGTGTCACTACAGAAAAAAATAAATCCACAATCCAACATTGATGCAACCAAATTTCACAAAATAGGCCTTAGTGAAAAGGCAACTTGAAATAATTAGTAAACAACAAAAAAACGGTACACTGCAACGTATTACGTAACGAATTTATAAGCCCTGTGTTTTTATACTTGCGACGGGTTTGCTAAAAATATGCGCCAGAAAACACACCAATTGTCATTATCTTAAAGTAGGTATAGATAGCCTTGTGTCACGAAGTACCAGACAAAAATTTAAGCCAGGGGTGTCTCCAAGCACACCTACACCCGAACCAATATAAAAAGTCAGTTTGATCTGACCGGGAATCGAACCCGGGACACTACGCAAGTCAAGGCGAGAAACCGTGCCACAGCGCACTACGCCAATCGTGTCGTCCATAAACTTATAATAGGATTTTCGCTCGATGTAGCCTAGGTAGTCGATGTCGATGAACGAATTCCTATGTATTTTCAAAAGTTAACACAGCATTTGTTCATTATTTAGTCCTATCGTAATTCGCATTGTCTTAGTAACATCTGAATGCATTGTAGTTTTACTTTTACCTGTTACAAAAACGGCCCCTAAAAGATATACAAATATATTTTAAATAAACAATCATACCTTTAAAGTGAAACTCGGCGGCGACACATCCCGCTAGAGCGATGCAAATACAAACTGGAAATGTCTTCATAGTCGTTAACTGGATTGCGAATATTTCACCAAAACTGCATTGAAACACCCACTCGGCAAGTTCACACGCGCGCTTTTGAGCAACTTCAGAACTTTTAACGGCATTTCGATTTCGACAACATTTTACGCGGTGATATCATACTTGCACTAATGGATTAATGGCGTAAACGGACAAAAAATAAACGACCACGTGCCTAATCCAGTGACTCGTAAATGGCGTTTGTCACGCGCTCCTGATTAGTACGTAGGTGGACTAGACAATCTAACTACTTATCTATCCCGTCGCTATAAGAACACTACACATGCCATACAATTCTGAACAAAATTACGAACTTCTTACTCCCAACAATATACCTCACGGTGTAAAGGACTTTAGCAGAATGACAATCGTCCACATAAAAGGTTACGACTTGGTATTTTCGCCTACATCAAGTTTGCATATATGCACGCTTACAACTATAAGATGTTATGGAAACATAAGGGCAGGCCTTTACAATCAGGAAACACACGTAATACCTACTTTATAAATATTTTAATAAACAGTTACATACTATCTTTGTATAAAATCGTCAGAAAAACAAGTCTAGAAAGGATCCTATTACGTTGCGATCGTTAGTTAATTTTCTAGGTTTCGGACGTCTTGTAGTGTAGATAGTTGGTGGAGTTGGATGTATTCTGTTATGAAGTAGGTATTCAAGTCTTCTTCTGTCTTGGTCTGGAGTCGCTGTCGTGGTGGGCCTAGCCTGGGGAAGACCCACTACGTGATTGAGGGGTCCCCCTACCAGGCCTGGCCGGTATGTTTGTGGAACCTCTGAAATATCCGCGGCCTCGTGTACTGGTTTCAAGTTATCTGGAACAAAGTCGGTTCCATTAGCGTGGGATCCTCGCCAGTCTAGAATATACTACTTTCTCTTCGAAACGACAATAAGGTAAGGTAAGTTGTAGGTCGTTTTGAGTAAACATCACATTAAGAATGACGAATATGGAAATGATGAGATGTAGATTCGTTTTGCTAAATCAATACCGTTGATCATCTGAAAAGTAGGTACTTAGAAAATGCACTACCTAACTAATTGCACAAACTTTTGAATAACAATAGACTACAGCTAAACTGCTTACTCTGGCACACTTTAACCAATAAATTTCAAAAACCAATCGATACTCGTAACTGTTTTCTCACAGTGTAACCATAATAACCTGACCTGTGACCTTTGCCTCCTTCCCGATTGGAACATGGTGTGTGGTTCCTCATCCATTTATTTGAAGAAGTAGGGATTACTTACTCGGTATAATATAACTTAACAAACCTGATGGCTCTTGACTTAAAGGTGGCTGATACTGGTTATTGCTGAACAGTCCCCCTGACCAATAGGGTGGCCTATGGGATAGGTGCGCTGGCGCCTGAGGCCTCATCGGCGCGGCATGCGTAGGTGACGCGACCTGCGGCGGCTTATACGTCGGTGGGGGCTGTGGTTCTTGGAAAAGTCCTCCGAAGAAGAAACGGTTATCTGTACGCCCAGCCCTTTTTCTTTGGTTTACTGTCAAAAATACAAACATTTCTACATAATTATAAAATAAGGTTCTCGACGACTGCCTAAGCCTGATCAATGCATCTACGCAACGGATATTAATTTGTTTTTGAAATGGTTTGAAAGAAAAAGTTAGTGTAACTTTTTTTTTAAATTGGTTTCATACTTGGGAAGATACAGTATTCACCACTTTTTCATTTTCATATATTTTTTTAATTATTATTCAGTGCTATATATGTTAATGCTTCTGAATCAAATTGACCTAGTATTCAGCTAACATTGAAAAAAGAATTGAGCATGTACCTCAACCATTTGCGCCACAGTAACCAAAAAAGTGACACAACACAGAATTTTTCCCAAATTTGTAAAAAAAAACTTAACTTGCAAACTACCAAGAATCGCGGAACATACATGGGACTCAATCGATAGGTATTGTAGTCCCCAGACCACAGACCTTCGCTGGTACAGGTTCCCCGGGACACCCTGTATATTAGATACAACTATTTAGAACCGAGCACATGTATATAACCACTAAGTAAAGCTAGCTGCAAAGGGTTGGTTGTGCAAGGCACCAAGCCACCAGGCAAGCCCCAGGCATCAGACCGCGCGGTAGGTACGGCCTTTTGTATAAGTGTTCCAAGGTGACCGCTTAACAGGCTAACAAAACATGGCGAGAAATTGTAAAGACGATCAAAACTGCCCGAAACACTACAAGTAAATGACGACCATGACCGCTCTGGTAAGAGCGTACCGACTAAGAAGAACTGTTCATGTGTCCTGCGTTAGAATAGACCAAATGTCAAAGGCAATCTTTTAATGAGTTATTTGTGGCATATATTGAAGCTACTTTTAACACTTCTCGCTTCACTTTTGTCAAAGCTCTTGACAGGTTGCAGCGGCGTGCTATCCGTATTATTGGAAACCCAGAGGCCACTTTGACCCTTGAGCCTCTCCAATTGCGTAGAGACATTGCCAGGCTAAGTGTTCTCTATCGCTTCTACAATGGGGAATGCTCTGACGAGTTATTCCAGCTTATTCCACCCTCTCCTTTCCACTCCCGTAACACGCGTGCTGAACTACGGCGTCATCCACACACAATTCAACATTTGTTGGCCCAAACTAAAAGGTTCGGTGACTCGTTTCTTTGTCGTACCATCCAGACGTGGAACGCTCTTCCAGCACATGTGTTTCCTTCCTCTTATAGTCCCGGGTTCTTCAAGCGGGGCGTGAAAAGGCATTTCTGCAGGCCTTCAAAGTGAGGATGGCCAGCCCAGTGATTCGTTCGAATGACTGGGTTTGTCAACCTCATATTTGGACCTCACGACCGCTTTCCATCAGGTGGAGTGAGGTCATCTTGACGGGCATATAAAAAAAAACTTACCAAAACTAAGATCGTTCTCATCGTAGTCCTCTATATCGCCGCAATCGTCGGCCTGATCCGGCTGCAGATCCTCTACCAGCGAGCCCTGACCGGCCTGAGTGTATGACCCTGTAGGCTGAATGTACGGTCCAGTGTTCTGAGAGTGAAGCCCAGTTTGATAATTAGGCCCATTCTGCTGATAATGGGCTCCGCTCTGTTGATAGTGGGGTCTATTCTGCTGATAGTGTGTGCCGGACTGCTGAGCATAGGGCCCGGTCTGCTGAGCATGGGGCCCGGTCTGCTGAGTATGGGGCCCAGTCTGCTGTGTGTGGGGCCCCGCGTGCGGTGTGTTGGGACCAAACAGTAAGTCGTGGTATGCCGCAAACGTTCGCCCGCTGGCTACAACTCTATGCGGCGCTATCTTGTTGGTGGGGCATAGGGCTGGACTCACTGTCACTGTTTTGTGCGGTACAGCTAGTAATAGAATCTGAAATGCATTTATTAAATTAGGATTTTCTTATTCCGTGGTAACATGCTGGCCCGCAGATTCGCTCGTTGTACAGACCAAGTCAAGATAACACTCTTCAAAGCTTACTGCCAAAATCTGTACACGGGTGGACTGTGGATGAATTGTACCAAAAGATCGCTTAATGCTCTTCGCATTCAATACAATAATATCTTTAGGATGCTGTTGGGACTTCCTCGCTACTGCAGTGCGTCTGAAATGTTTGCGCAAGCTGGAATAGATGGTTTTCAGGCTCTTGTGAGAAAGAAAGTGGCGTCACTATTAAGCCGAGTGCGTGGAAGTGGCAACGGTATCCTGGGAATAGTGGCAAATGATCCGCATGCACCCGTGGTAAGGCACTTCGTGCGAACGATGACTGAAGTTGGAACCGGCACCTCCTCCGGGTCGAGTTCGCGGCAGGTGCCCCTAAGGTACATGATACAGTAAAATGTTATCTTTGTTAATTACTTTTCCTTTCTTTTACTAACAATATTTTAATTTTATTTTTATTTTATGTTTAATTTTGTATTTTTACTAACCCATGGACTGTATGTTGTCTGAAATAAAGAAGTATTATTATTATTATTATTATTATTATTTATTGATGTTTCCCCCGTATTATAAAACGCGACCTAAAATCGACGGTATAAATAAAGAGAGTATAAATTAGAGAAACAATAAATAGTAGAAATTGATGAGTTAGCTAAGCTTACCTAATGAATACTTAAGTTGTAGCTAATTACTCAGAAAATAATTATTTAATTAGGAACGAAATTTCATATAAAGAGCCTATTTTTTTACACTTTTCATTATATAATATGAGATGCTTCTCTATACTAATACTATAAAGAGGAAATATTTGTTTGTTTGTATTGAATTAGGCTTCGAAACTACTGGACCGATTTTATATCCATATAACATCACATATAATGCATTGGTCCCTTAAGTAGTGTTTTTTAAACCAGATACAACGAACGTTGTCAATACAAACATCTGTCTCATCGACTAACATTTGTTTTGGTACAGAAATCGAACCTGCATACCCTGCGTCTTAACCAGCGCGCGAAACACGTTTGCTCTAAAGAAGTTCCCATAATAATTACAGGTCATACATAGGTACGTTAAACAGATACCTAATTTTATAATTCAGTCAAAAAATTAACTGACGTGTAGGTTTTAAACAATGTAGAAACCTAACGCTTGACATAAAATCTAACACTAGATACGTACCAATACACATTTCAGAACACCACATTTTCTAAATTTTCCCATGTTTACCTTAAGTTATTAGTAATTAGTCACAAAAAATTAAACAGACACTAATACTGAACGCCGAGAAGTCTTGCCGGCATCTGATTGCGAACCCAAACATATTGTAACCACAACTCGGGTCTCCCACGCATGCAGCGAGTGTGTAAACCTTGGCCAACGACCGCCCCTTATACAGCACCAGCAGTTTTCGGTGAAAACTAACGAAATCGACCCAAAAGATGTGTCTAAAAGGGGTCAACTCACACATCTTGATCACAATACGCAGTATAGAGATTGAAGAACAATTTATATCTCCGGTTTCAACGCAGTAATTTACGCCTTGTTGTTAGACCATTTTTGAGACTGATGGGAGTAAATAATGTACTGACTTTACCGTTAAAAACTAAACCTTTACCTACTAGTTATTGAAAGAGAGGTTGGAGCGCTCGGCCAGTTAACCAAGGGGTACTGGGTTAGAATGCCATTGCTTGCTTACTATAATTCTTGCTCTTATTCAAGCTTACAGAAAGACCAGCTTCGCTTGGTAAGTCTGCATATACCTAGGTCTAGCCTAGCTAGGTACTTTTGCACATTGCTAACTATAGGTAATAAAGATTGTAATAAACAATTCCGTCAAGTCTTTAGCGGGTACTTAGAATAACTCATTAATACGACCTACCTAATAAACTCGACTGGCCTGTTGGCGCAATGGCAGCGATCCTGCCTTTAGCGCCGGAGGTCGTGGGTTCGATCCCCACCCATGACAAATATTTGTGTGACAAACATTTGTATTTGTTGTGTCTGGGTGTTATAATCTATTTAAGTATGCATTTAGAAATATTTAAGTATGTTTATCAGTCTCTGACGCCCATATTACAAGCTCTGCTTAGTTTGTGGTCAGATGATCCTGGTGTGAATTGTCCCAGATATTTATTTATGTATTATAATAATATAGTTACTGCTATCTAACTATAACAATTAAATAATGTGGGAAAATTGTTAATTTGGTCCATTATTACTTTTGCACCTGCGAAATTTATTTTGTTTTGTGACGAGGACGACTCGTTTATCGTAGGTAGCGGTCAGTCAGGCTGAAAAGCCGGATGTGGACGTTAATACCGGTTGTACCTACTGGTGGCGCCAGGCGCGGTAGTCGCGGTACGGGTCAATGTGACAGGCAGGTTTGATTCTTCTAGCCCAAAAAGGTAGGTAGTCGTTGAAAAGAGGTTAGTATGTGCGTTGGGTCTGTTCTGGTCTGGTTTACATAATAAAAGTAGAATCTTACTTTGGGCATAGATAAATAAATTATAATATTCTTTGCTTTGGGACCAAGAAAACGTAAATACGTATCTCTACCTACTATTTATTTGTTAATTGAATGCCGGCTTTGCCCATGAGATTCGACTCCAGTTTCGTATATGAAATTTAATGCGCCAGACTATGACGACGCATAGGGTAGCAAGCAAGGCTAAGAAAAAGAAGAGAGGAATAATAGGCTTTTGATGAAACTTGATCATTTCTATTAAACCTGTAGGTACCGTCACATGTCAGTTCACTAACCACAGTCAGAGTGCCTTTACCATTGGCATGAACTCTCCACGCGGAACGGTTCGAAGCAGCGGCTGAACCAATCCAATTTCGTAAAGGTAGGTATTTAAAACTAAATTCGCATCGCGAGGTAAATGGAGTAGGTATTTAATGATATTAAACACGTGCAATATTTGTTCTCTAGCATGAATCATCTTCGTTTCCAAACTCACAAAGTGGTATGTTAGCAATAATCCTTTTAGAGAACTTATTGCCAAATTTGCAGATTCCCAATCATAATCTGTATTTTGCGAAATCATTTTAATGTGTTAGCAATCGGAGCCTCGTGTACCGGCGGCGAGCTAAGGAACAAAGGCCACCTTGTCTTTAGCTGGGCATCAGCGTTTAGACGTCTAACGTTCTGATATGAGTGACAGTATTATTTTTAAGCAGATAGATTTTGAAAACATTGTCCCCTTCGAAAAATAAGAGTTGCGCTGGATGTCGCGGGGCAATTAAAAATAAGGAATTCTTGGAGTGCCCACATTGCAAAAAAAAATTTGATCTCACTTGCTCGGGCGTAACTGTGAAGCAATTCTATGATATGAATCTGGCGAGCAAGCAAAACTGGAAGTGTCCGGAATGTCGTACAAAACAGCCAAAGAGGTGTAACACAAATACTCCTAATAGACGACACGACTGGCGTAGTGTGCTGTAGCACGGTTTCTCGCCTCGATTTCCGTAGTGTCCCGGGTTCGATTCCCGGTCGGGTCAATTCAGGAAACGATCTTTTCTGAATTGACTCGGGTCTGGGTGTGCTGGGAGACGCCCCTGGCTGATTTCCAATGTGTGGTACCTCGTAACACAGGGATATTAATCCCTACTTCGAGACCATTACAAGAGGTGTGTTGTCTGGCGCATAAAAAAAAAAAAAAAAGAACTCCTGTACAAAATCGAGCACAGGCTGCGGTGGGTGAAAATACTTCAACCACAGAACAAGTTCAAAAAGTATCACCTACAGGATCAACCTCGGAAAATCAGGATTTCAGAGATGCCAACGTCACTCGCCGTTCTTCTCAACGCTGTCGTGCTGTTGAAAATATCCAAATGGATGACACGATGGATGATATCGAAGGCCCATTGGCGGGAAATAACAACTTACCTGAAATTATTAAGAGAGAGGTACGTGCGGCTATGCGTTCGGAGCTTCCTACTTTGATTACGAAACTGTTTGAGTCTAATCTTAATCCCATCAATGAGAAGCTAAACGAGCTGCAGGAGTCAGTTAAATTTGTAAGCGACCAATACGATGACTTCAAACAAAGCGTGGACTTAATTGCTAGGGAGAATAAGGACTTAAAAGCCGAATGTATACAGCTTCGAGAAACGGTGGACAATCTCACTGATCGCCTTAACTCTGTTGAACAATACATGAGAGAATCAAATATTGAAATTCAGGGTGTCCCTGAGTTCAAGGCTGAAAATGTAGTTAACATAGTAAAGCAGATAGCAAAAGTCGTATCCATGAACCTATCTGACGACGATGTCCTCAGCTGTACCAGAGTAGCCGCCATGAAAAAGAATGCCAATAGACCCCGTACAATCGTCGCCAAACTGCGTAGCAGTCGCTGCCGCGATGAAGTATACTCTGCGGTTTCAAGATATAACAAGGCACACAAAGACGACAAGTTGAATTCTTCTCATCTGGGCATCGCGGGAGAAAAGTCACCAGTCTATGTGGCTGAGCATCTATCCCCAGCAAATAAATCCCTGCATGCTGCGGCCCGCATCAAGGGTCGTGAACTTGGCTATAGTTATGTTTGGGTCAGAAACGGACACATATTCATCCTCTAGGATGAGACTTCGCCGTTTGTACACGTTAAAAATGAACAAACCTTAGTATCCCTGCAGTAGTCCTCTTTTTACTTTAGAATAATATTTTCTGTACTTCTAAAACCAAAATTCGTTAAATTAACATCATTATTTTTTTTTTATCAAAATGTGCGTGGCATTAATTCTAAACTTTTAGATGTTTACAAATCCATTTTATGTAATAATTTTGATGTTAAATGTCGCAGTGAGACATGGCTCAACGATTCGGTGAATAGTGCGGAATTTATTGACGATCGGTATACAATCATTCGTAGAGATCGATCTTCAGAGTTTATGACCAAATACAAAAAAGGCCACGGAGGTGGAGTACTCATTGCTATAAAAACAAACATAATAGCTGAACGCAAAGTTGAGTGGGAGTCTGTCGTTGAGGATGTTTGGGTGCGAATTAGACTGAAAAATCACTGGTTGAATGTTTGTGTAGCCTATCTTCCTTCTTATCTAACAAATGACGACTACTTGCAGTTTCTGGAAAACTGTGAAAAGGTAACGAATATGTCGGCTGATGACAAAAATCTTATTTTAGGTGATTTTAACTTAAGTGATATTAATTGGGAAGCTAATTTGCCAGGATTACCATCGAGTTTCACAGAAGCCAAGTCAGCGTCGCTTAAAGAGTTATTGGTCAGCACTAACATGTTACAGTTTAACCCAGTGGCGAACCATAATAATAGAGTTTTGGATCTTGTTTTGGGAGACTTGGGTTTGGCGTGCTCAGTAAGCATTTCTGCAGGAATAAGTCGTATGGATAGACACCACCCGCCCCTACATATCGTAGTGAAATGTTCTAGGCTGCACTTATTAAAGGAGAACGAAACGACTAAATACCTTTTTCGAAAAACGAACTTTGACAGTTGCCTAACAGAATTGCTGCAAGTTGACTGGGAAGCGTATTGTTATTTGTCCTGTAATAATTTAGTTCAATTATTCTATAATATCTTATGGCAAATAATAGAAAAACACACTCCTCAAACAAAAAATAAGAAACATAAATACCCTTCTTGGTTTAGTCGTAGTCTGGTTAAGTTATTAAAAGAAAAAGAACGTTACCACAGCAAATTTAAAAAATATGGCAACCCACGCGATTTTGATGCATTTTCTCTACTAAGAAGCAGATCTAAAATCATGCTGGATGATTGCTTTAAATTGTACATCAGCCGTATTGAAGATGGCCTTGCAACAGATATAAAGGCCTTTTGGAGATACACAAAGTCAAAGAAAGTCACAAATAGTTATCCCAGGCAACTGTTTTATCTGGACGAAGCTGCGGATAGTGGACCTGACATAGCTAATTTGTTTGCGGAGTTTTTTGCATCTGTTTATAGCCGACCCACTCAAGCCACATACGTCCCAGACTTCTCGTGAAATTGCCATGTCTTATCTGGATTCAATATCACAGACGAGGTCATCAGAACCGGCCTGAAGGCAATTGACACGGGAAAGGGAGCTGGCCCTGATGGTATTCCTCCTGTCTCTGTGCAGAGATGTTCGTCGGCACTTATTAGGCCACTAGCTATGATTTTACCCATTCACCAATCTGGAGACAAGAAGTATGTAACAAACTATAGAACCATTAGTGTACTTAGTTGTTTTGCCAAAATCTTCGAAAGTCTGGTGTACACGCATATTTACTCCCATGTTAAACTCCTTATTAGCTCTAACCAGCACGGTTTTGTAAAATGCAGATCCACTACCACCAATCTGTTAAGTTATTTACATTACCTAGGCACGGCTTTCGATAAGAATCGACAAGTTGATTCAATCTACACAGACTTTGCCAAGGCATTTGATCGTGTAGATCATGATATACTTTGCGCAAAGGCCGAGCACATGGGTATTCATGGCTCGCTTTTGCGATGGCTCCATTCCTATCTGCAGAATCGCTCCCAGTTGGTCACTATCTGTGGTTACGAGTCGGCTCCATCTGAGGCAGTGTCTGGCGTCCCTCAAGGCTCAAATTTGGGACCCTTATTGCTTATAATATTTGTCAACGACCTTATAGAAACGCTCCATTGTGAATGTTTGGCTTACGCTGATGATTTAAAGGTTTTTAATAGAATACAGTCCATTGATGATTGTAAGGCTCTTCAATCGGATATTGATAGATTGGAGTACTGGTGTGAAACGAATAACATGTCCCTTAACATAAAGAAATGTCAATCCATTACGTATAGTAAGAAGATCAACTACATCGTCTTTGAATACAGGATCCACAACGTCCCATTAGAAAACGTTAATATTGTGCGCGATCTGGGAGTTTGGTTTGACTCAAAGCTGTCATTCAGAGTCCACTATGATGCTGTCGTCTTAAAAGCGAGGAGAACTATGGGATTTATATACCGCATAACGAAGCCTTTCCGCAAAAGTCAAAGCTTTCTGATTTTGTATACTTCACTAGTCAGGAGTATCCTCGAATCTTGTAGTGTCGTTTGGTCACCTTACTACGATAACCATATAAAAAGGTTAGAATCTCTTCAAAAACGGTTTGTTCGCGGCTTGTGTTCTAGGATGGGTCTCAGAAAGACGTTGACGACTTACAACAATAGACTTGCAAGGTTTGAGCTGGACTCACTGCAAACTCGACGGCATATTGGTGGCTTTTTGGTTTTGTATAAGATAGTCAACTCAAAACTTGACACAAATCTTTTGGGCCATGTTTCACTGAAAATACCTGTTAAGTCAAACCGCAGACAACATTTATTTTTCGTTCCTTTGGCGAGGAACAACGTGTCACAAAATAGCCCCCTGACACGCATTTGCAGAAATTATAATTTGTTGTGCAATGATCTAGACATCTTTCATCAGAGTGCTACATCATTTTTCAACAGTTTGAGAAATTCGGAGGGTTTCGAAATGCATTCTCACAAAATGAAGTGAGATTTTAATTTAAGTTATAATTCTTTTCTTAAAATCTACACACATCAAAAGTGTCTAGGGATCAAGCATTTTTATGCGGATTTCTTGAGATTGAGATGTGGCTTTGTAATAAATTTATGATTTTATAAATTTATATGGATCCTTTTTGGTGCATTTCATAATTTGAAACAGGAACTGTCAATCAAATTCGAGTAAAAGATGAAAATCAGCTGTCAATATTTTCCCTATAAAAACATACAACGCATTGAAGACATTATTAGTGCTACTGTTTCCCTACTACTGATTAAAACCAACGTTATTATGGAGCGGCGACGTCATTTAAGCAGGGAAGAAATGCTCAGAGCCGTGGGAATGATAGAAGCTGGTTCCCGGCAACGTACTGTGGCTTTAGCTCTGAATACACGTCAGAGTGTTATCAGTCGACTTTGGACACGTTACCGAAGCACTGGTACCGTGGCTGAGCGCCATGGAGGACGGTATCGCTGCACCACACGGAGACAAGACTGATACATTCAAATCACAACTCGAAGAGCTCCAACAATAACCGCCATGATGTTTGCCGTGAGGCTTCATCACTCTTCAGGGAACTTAATTAGCGACCAAACAGTCAGAAACCGCTTGCATGAAGTGAACCTTCATTCCCGAAGACCGCTAAGGGTACCACCTATAGCAATGCACAATCGTAGGATTCGATATCAATGGGCTCTTGAACACAGAAATTGGGCAGAAGAACAATGGCGTTTCGTGTGCTTTTCTGATGAGTCTCGTTTTGGTATGAGACCGGATACAAGACGTATACGACACTGGAGAACCCCTGGACGCCAACAGCGATTAAAATCCTGCCAGGAAGTCCATCCTTATAGTGGTGGAACCATCATGGTATGGGCGGGTATTTGGATCGGCGGAAGAACTGAGTTGATTTGGATCAGAGGCAACCTCAACGCTCAAATTTATGCTGAGACGATTGTATCAGACGTCATCGTTCCTCTACAAGTGCAAATCGGTCCCTTATTTCAGTTAATGCATGATAATGCACGACCGCACACCGCAAGAGTTGTAAGACAGACTCTCGCCGCAGCTAACATCAATGTCCTGCCCTGGCCTGCTCAGTCGCCAGACTTGAACCCGATTGAGCATGCATGGGATATGCTACAGAGAAGAGCTCTGCCGAATATGGAGGGTATCCAGTCGCAAGAAGACCTTTTTTTGTTGTTGCAACGAACATGGGCGGCCATTCCACAGCGTGATTTGGATGAACTCATTTTGAGTATGCCAAACCGATGTTCTTGTGTTGTTAGTGTTCGCGGTAGAAACACGGATTATAATTGTTTAAGTTACCCAATAAATTTTTAAAGCAAACTGTTATTTCAGTCTTTTTTTCGAACTTTAATGTTAGTGGTTCAAATGTCAAAAATCCCTTTATTAGGAAAATGGCAAATTTCTTTATTAATGCAAAGGTGACTTGGTTTATCGTTACTGTAGACAAACGAAAACACTTTATTTGATGAATCCTTAAAGAAAATTTTAATTAATATCAATCAGGAGAAAAGTTATTGCAAAAATATATGTTGATCCCTAGACACTTTTGATGTGTGTATTTAAACGTTGTGCGCGGTTGTCATCGAAATGCAAATTTGACCATGTTACAATGTACTCAAAATCGATGTATGTATTAGTTTGTATTTTGTTACTGCGCCAAAGAATAAATAAATAAATAAATAAATAAAAAGTATCGCGTTGTGTTACTCCATACCTTTATTCAGCCGCCTTGTTTAATTCAAGCACAATAAAGTAATAGCGTCCTGTGCTTAGGTTCTAGCATTACCTTTGTAATTAGCTGAGTAAGAGTTTGTTTAATTAGAATACACGATTGTGTATGGGGAACTTGGACGGGACGGAGAGACTGGATTAACTTTTATAACGAGTAGACGTACAAGAAAAATGGTTATACAGATCTTTGAGTGTTTGATAGTTAACAAATGATTGTGTAATAAATGCAAATTATTCAAGATTGTAATCTAGGTTGATTAGAGTAAGTACCTATTGCATTATTAGTTTGCATCGCTTTTGCACACGTGTTAAGGTGCGTTTACACGCTTGCCAAGCCTTGGCAAGCCTCGACAATCACAAGCGTGTAAAGAGGACGTTTGGCTTGGCTTGGCTTGGCTTGCGTGAGCTTGTGGGCGCTTGCTTCGGATCCAGTCGAGTGTCGGTTTTTTGACGCCGATCAAAGGGCGTTTGCGGCAAGCGTTTGCGACGCATTTACACGCTTGTGCGTTTAGTTACCATTGTGACCTTGCGGCGACTACACGCTTGCTCGCAATACAAAAATAAAAAATGAGTGGCTGGTCGAATGAGGAGACTCTCTTGTTTCTGGAGCATTACCAGATGGAATCCTGCATCTGGAATCCGAAAGATGCAAATCATAAAGACAAGAAGAAACTAGCAGATGCATGGATTCGTCTTGCTGAACTTACCGGAAGGCCAGTGAAGGGAGTAAAAAATAAAAAGGAGATATTGATCACTACTTTTCGCAAGCACTTGAAAAAAAACAGGATTCTATACGTTCCGGCGCAGGTATGTTCCTACGATATAGGGTGAGCCGGCTAGTGAATGAACGGTTAAGAAGTTTTCGATTTTCAAACGTATTACTCATGGTAATGATGAAATTTTGCCAAGAAAAACCACTTTTCGCTATCTGTAGTTATTTATCTAGACTAATCTAGACTAACTAATTTCATGATTTAAAAATATTTCGCTAAGAACTTTTATTACACTTTGGTCTGATAGAATAATAATATCTTTTATTTTTTTAAGGTGCTGAAGATATATACAATCCAACTTGGTATGCTTACGAAACCATGGAGTCATTTTTACTTCCAGCATATACTTGCAATGAAGGGATAAACACCGAAACTGTAAGTAAAAAATCATTTATTCTAAATAAAAAAACACCATTACTTATTATAAACCTATTAACAAATTTTTATCAACTTATCCAATCCTATTAAAATATGAAGTAAATTCTTCTCTGACTTCTTTGGCATTCAGCGGAGATCTTCGTGGTATTTGTGGTAAATTTTGCAATGCATTAAATCCGTCGTTATCTCTGCGCCATGAACCAGGGGTTACCATATTTCCACTACTGTCATATACGTCAAACGAACCCAGAGGAGTATATCGATTTATAGAACTTTTACTTGTTCTCAAAAAGTTATGTAGTAGGTAATACACAAGTCATCGTTAATTCCGTCACAGTTTGTGGTTCTAAATCGATAGGGCGTCTAAAAATTCTGAAAACTGAGGTTAAAATTCCAAACGTATTTTCAACTACAACTCGGGATCTAGATAAGTTTTGGTTAAATAACCTTTTTGGTGAGCCTGCTTCATGGTTTCCAGGGTAGGGCTTCATTACGTGTTGACTCAATCCAAAAGCACCGTCAGCTAAAAACACGTATGGAACATTAATATTCGACCCGAAGTGGACATGGCGGTGGAAAATCTATCTCGTTTCTACATATTCTTTGCCATAATAAACAATTATTAAAGACGCCACCGTCACTTATTCTTCCTTGACTCCCTATGACTGCGAATACAAATTTGTATTTGCTATCCACTAACGCTAAAAGCACAATGCTAAAAGTTTTTTTATAATTGAAATACTCTGTTCCACTATGAATTGGGCTACAGATCAGATAGAGGATGATCCTCTGATAAGAGACCGAACAAGTACGGTTACCACACAATCCAGACCATCATCCAGACCAGCATCCAGACCAGCATCCAGACCACCATCTAGATCATCATCCAGACCAGCATCCATATACAGGCAGTTACTAATAAAAGTCGTCGCCCTGCTTCTGAAACGGCTGAAAAGCAAATGGCAGTGGCTTTTGGACAATTAACAAATGTTTTAGGTCAAAAACAGAATGAGAATAGACCTGCTCACAAAGACGACGATTGCGATCTATATGCTAAATTGTTGGCCATAAAGCTACGTGAACTCCCAACTGATGAACGAAAAATTATGATGTACCAAATAGATGGGTCGAATAGTAGAGAATCATTCAAAAATCAAATGAGCGTTATGCACCATACCCTCAATATTATTCTCGACCGTCGTCAATGCCTGGTGCATATTCACGCCATACACCATCTCCTCAAGTCATTCCGAGTCGGCCAACATCAGTTAATAGCGTTTATTCTGAACCTATTCCTAACACTCAAGGTTTTTTTCCCTCTCCATCCACACAAACCTCTCATTCAGCGCCAAACATAATAACAGAACGTATACCTACTACAGAAGCTCCAGCTCCATCTACATCAAGAGAACCCTCGTCATCTATTCGTATCATATCGGACCAAATCCTTAACCCAGCCCCGCGTGAACCCAACATTATAGACATGACTTTATTGAATGCTTTCAATGATTTTGAGTCGTAGACATAATTTTCTCATTTAAGTGACTAAATAATTAAGCAATAAAACAGTCATTTAACATGATTATGATATTAAGTTATGTTTTATTTTATTCTTACCTTAACTTGATCCTTTAGAATTTCATAAGAACTCGGCAAACTTCACGAATGATTATTGATATCATAGGGACAGATATTTTAAACAAGCAGTGAAGGCTTTTGTAAGAATCACCAGATGCTAAAAATCGTAGCGTAAGGCGAGACGAAATTTGGCTGGTATAGCTTTTCTGAAGTCTGTGTCTTGCTTGGATATCATTGGTGAAATGTTCTGTAGTAAAAACTCAAAATCAGTATAGCTCATTCGGCAGAAGTTATCAAACTCTCCAGATGGTTCATATAAAAGTTCTTTAAATTTCTCTTCTATAAATTGGCTGTAACAAATAAAATATAACGTGTGGCATAACGTAACAGATAATGATTAAACTAAATTAGTTATTATTATTAAATTGGTTACCTGGTACGATTTTGATGAATCATTTTCATCCACCATCTTCGTGGTCGGCGAGCTTTCTTTTTTTTTGATTCACTTTGCTTACATTTCACATAAAAGTAGGTTAATCCAAATGCAATAGCCGCCACAAGTTCGGTGTCCGCCATGCTTGGATGTATGTTCCAGACTGACGCTTTCACAACTGGCGCTGGCGTGTAAACGCCTTCCAAACGCCAAACGAGATTTGTGGAGACCTGGGGCCGCTTGCCGTTTGCCAAGGCTTGGCAAGCGTGTAAACCCGGCATTAGATATCTTGTATAGTTTTCGAGATATCTGCTAGTGAAAGTCTGTAAGTTCGTAAAAAGAAAAATTTGCGCTTTTTAACTGGATAACGTTGCACCGATGTCTAATATAATATGAAACTGTCCCTCAAGTTGACTTCGAGGATGAAGAAGAACAGGAGGATCCTCTGACCGTTTCCCTTCAGGGGTCCGATGGAGTCTATCATCTAGAGAAAAAGGAGATGAAAACGAAGACGAGGTTTAAGGTCCTTCCTACCCCAAGAGAGCAAGAAATTGGCTGAATGGTACCTACTATTGTAATGTTTTATGTGAATTCACTTTTCTATGCCAATAAATATCGTTGCACAAACCTGGTCAGCGGGCTTACAAGTATATATTCTTAAATGAGTATCTTTGCGATTTAGACATTCGCTGCATCGTTGGAAAGTCATCCGGTCAAAAAGAGGAAATTTTATTTTTCTCTAAAATCACAGACTTTCCAGAGCAGATATCTCGAAAACTGTACCAGATATCGAAAAACTTGACTGAATGAAACTTGTAGCAAATTTACTCAGCTTTTATTTTGGATAGTCATATGTTGCTAGGATACATAGTTTCTGAGATATAAGCAAAAAACCGAAAAATGATACTTTCAAACCCCCACTCCCCCGCGGCTCAAGGGCTACGGGCGGGCTTTTGATATGTTCACCTCCTAACTAGTCCAAACCAAGTTACGAAGTCAAAAATTGTGTTCCAAGCATTTCCAACGTTTTTTTCGAAATTACAGACCCTCAAGAGCAGATACCTCGAAAACTATGAAAGATATCGAAAAACTTGACAAAATAAAACTTGAAGCAAATTTAATCAGCTTTCATTGTATGTTACGTACGACTGATGCCGCTGGGGCACATAGTTTCCGAGATATAAGCAAAAAACCGAAAAATGAGTCTTTCAACCCCGGCTTAAGGGCTACGGGCGGGGACTTTTGATATGTTTACTAGTTCAAACAAATATACGAAGTCAAAAATTGTGTTCCAAGCATTTCCCTCTATACCTTTTTTGAGCTTTCGTAGCCTGGACTAAACTGTCCCACAGATTAACAGAAAAAAGCACTGTCCGTTGACGCACCGAGCTGCGACAGCTCCTCTCCGCGAAGGAGACGCAAAACTCTGAAAAAGAGCGCATCGCTATTGTTCAGAGTACGTGGTAGCTGCCACAGCGTCCTGAAGGAAATAGCTGATAGTGAGGATTGTCCACTGATCGGCCAAATAATTAACAGGACAAGGTCACTTTTAAAAATAAAATACTAACATAGTCCTAGTTATCTAAAATAAATGCTTTTTATTTTTATTTTATTTATTTATTTATTTATAATCATTAAAAGGCATAATTGCAATTTGCGTTTGCCTTTATTCAACAGACCCAAATATCTTTCCGAAAAAGGATAAATGTAAAAAAATTACAAACAAAATGATTTATAATAACAGTAAGGTTAAGTCAAATTAATCCTAAAAATAAAACCTGTCGATTTTGGAATTCCTTACCCCTCTCTAGGCTCTCTATTATGGAATCTTAATAACTTGCTATCTGTACAGTGTGCCCGTACACCCTTAGTTGATAGTTTGTTGTTTGATAGAAATGAAAACTCAAACTCAAACTCAAACAATTTATTTGCATAAATTTTAGGTTAAATAAATACATGTGTCATTATTAGTGATCAGGTACACATAGTCTCACTAAAATTTGCTAAATTAACAGCGTGCAAATGTTCATTACATTAATAAATTATATTCATTTATGGCATTACAAAATTATTTGTATGCTAATTATGATTGTGTAGATATTGTCCAAAACACTGCTTGATTGATTATATGCTAAAATGATATGATTTATGCGAATGATAATGAGTACACGACAAATACCGCGCGGGCTTTTAGGTAAACTGAGTAAAACTGCATAAAATATGCGTGAAATAATTTGTTTGCCCGTAGCACGGACAGCGTGAAAATCACGCTTTTCACGTCCTATTGCCAATCTTTTTATACCAGCGGCCTGTGGGTTAAATATAGTGTGAAAGCGTATAATGCCCTACGCGTTCAATATAATAATATTTTTAGAGTGATATTGGGACTTCCTAGGTATTGTAGCGCATCTGGTATGTTTGCGGACGCTCGTATCAGTGATTTCCATGCGCTAATGCGCAAAAAGATGGCGTCCGTCACAAGTCGAATGCTGGGGAGTTCCAATGTCATTCTGAAGGTTATGTCTCATAAAGCAGAGTCTCTGTCTCTGCAGCACTAGGCGGTAGCTCTTAGAGGCGTCAATGTGTGCAAATTTTAATTGTATTTTATTAATGCTCAATTTAATTTAATTCAATTTGATTCAATTTGATTTAATTCAGTTCAATTTAATTTAATTTGGTTCAATTTGGTTCAATTTAACGCAATTCAATTTAATTAATTTTCTTTAATTCAATCTGATGGACACATCGCAACCTGATGACATTTACTTTTATTTATTCATGAAAATAGATATTTTGAATTATTATCTTTCACTAACATTAGGTTAAGTTACTGTGTAATACTAATAATAATATGACCTTAGTCGGTTGAAATAAATGTTTTTTTTTTTTTTAATTTTAATTTAATAATGCTGACATGCACTTTGTACGGTGGAACCGTATACTATCTTCAAGGCAAAAGTCAAATCGCATTATCTTGCGCTCTGATTAAGCCTATTTATATTTTTATTTTTATTCCTTTTTTCTGGTACATTTTAGACGCGTAGCGCTAGGCTATTTTGAGGTCGTAAGTTTCAAAAATTCTAAAGTTTCTTATTTCCTGCCTGTAGATAGAATCGTACCTAAGAAGCTTATATTTGCGTTTTGTGTCACATCTGACTGTCACATAATCAGCAATTCAACTATTTGTATGCCATACTTTTTATTCAAAATAAAACTTGCCAAGATTAATTTAAAGTTAAAAATCTCAATAGTATAATATCGTATAAGTTCGTGCAGTCGACTGCACGAACTTATTCGCGAAAACCGACGAATTACGTGAGTAGAGCAGGAGCGAGAACACCTTTCTCTCCGTAAACGTTGTTCGAGATGGGTGCCGCACAAACTTACCGATGAGCAGAAAGACCGTCGGGTGGATTGGTGCCTATTCATGAAAGATAAAATCGACGGTGGCGAGAAAAAAAAACGTGTATGATATACTTACTGGTGACGAAACATGGATATATAACTATGATCCCGAAACATAGCGGCAGTGGACTGTATGCTGTTTTGAAGATGAACCAACTCCAACGAAATGTCGCCGTGCACGAAGCACACAGAAACAAATGGTCGCCTCGTTTTTCTGCAAAACAGGTCATATTGCTACTGTAGTGCTAGAGGATCAAAGAACAGTAAACTCTGAATGGTATGTAACAGTTTGTGCTCCAACAGTAATATCAGCTTGGTGTGACAAGCGACCGAAGTACCTATAATTTCGAGATTTCTGAGGTGTCTAAAGAAGAGTGGTCACAGGTATTTTCCAATTGGTTCAAACGTATGGAAAAGTGTATACGTGCTCAGGGTGAATACTTGTATTAAAGAATACATTTAATATTTTTTGAGTACCTATCTAATTTCTTTTGGCATGCCCCTCGTATGGAGTGTGTTCGATATGCGCCGACGGGGAGCACAAGTGAAACGCAGGCTGGTCGGTAACGCACTGATTTATTGAAAATGTCTTAGGCCGCGGGGCGCAACCACACGTCTACATCTACCTACATAACACACCTCCCTCTATTTTTTTTATTCTTTATAAAACAAATAGTCTAGAAAAATCTCTTAAAATCTATTAGGGGCACGATTACGTAAACTACGTGACCCAATCTGCCGTTCGCTTTGAGCACTTCCCTGGTTGCAATCATCTCCTACTGCTGCATGGATTTCCTCGTCAGAATCTTGAGTCTGTGTTTGCACTTTACTCAGTAGCTCATTATCGCTTCCCGTCGATAATGGTGAAGAACCTGGTTCATAGAAATCTGCCCTCCTCCCCCTGTCCAGTCCGCTGCAAGTCAATTCGTCAGGCTTAGATGTGGATGCTACTTCCATAATGGGTAAGGTTGTTATCGCAGACTGCGGCGAGGTGAGCAGCGGCGGCGGCGAAGTGAGCAGCGGCGGCGCGGCGAGGCGGGTGGCGGCGATGGCGAAGCAAACGGAATCGGCGACAAGGTAGGCTGCAGCGACATCGAGGTAGGGAGCGTATCAGGTATGCAATTTTCTGTCTCGGTTACGTATCCCCTTAATTAATACTATTTGGTTTTTATGCCTTTTGAACAATTCAGAACTGTTTGTTTCTTTTATGATTTATGTAACTTTACCCAATTTTTTACTTATAATGAATGCCTTTACACCACATAGAAGTATTTTTGTTAACAAACTTTTTGAATAGAACGCGATCGTCTATATTAAATAATCTTATTTCATTACATTCTTTTAATTTAGATGGCGGAAACTGTTTACCAAAAACCCGGTTAGACACGGCCGGCGGTGATGAGGGTGAGGATGGGTTTGGATCGATTAAATCCAACCTCGACTTAACTTATTTCTCCAGGTGATAAACCCGTGGTGGTGTGAACTGAATTTCGATAGTTCACCAAATATTCAAGCAATTTTAACTTTAAGCTCCTTTACGGTACAGTTAGACAAAAGACATGATTTGATTCCCTTTTTTACAACTTTTACAAAACTCTCAGCCTGCCCATTGCTGGCTGGGTGATACACTGGTGAGGTGACGTGACATAGGTACCGTTACAAGAACAGAATTTCTCGAATTCTCGAGAACAAATAGCAGTGCCATTATCACTCGCCAACGTTTTCGGAATACCAAATCTAGACAAATAATCACAAAGTTTTTCTATCACTGCGTTTGACGTAGTCGATTGGTTCATAATATTGTAAACATCAACCCACTTACTATACGCATGGCCACAATCACTAATATATACAACCTTTGATTGGACCTAGGAAATCGAGCGTTGGAAAGCACTTGGAGGACACCAGGGCGAAATCGGGACGCGCAGGGGCGACGGCCGCATCTGGACACAAAACAATAACAGAGTGTTTCCCCCCCGTGATCTGATCAAGGTTTTTATCCGTCTGGGCATTCTGCGGATGATGCTGTCAATGATTTATTAGGGCAACCTCTGCCGATCTTCGTGTGATTGATGCGTTTCGCAACTCAACTTTTTCTCCTAAAATCTCCCTGATAAACCGATCAGCAGTCAGATTGCCGCCGTCGACTACCACCAACTCTGTGCGAGCTCCTAAACATATCCCTTCCCGGACCATAATTGAGCCGCCGCCATATGCCACTGTGTTTTCATAATTAGACTGGATATAACGCTCTTTTTTGCGTCTCCGTAGTAGTAGCCTTAAATTAACCTGATTTAACAGAATTCTGCATTCATCAGTAAAGAGAACATGTCCCCACTCATCAAAATCCCAATGACGATGTTCACGAGCAAAGTCTAGTCGGTTTGTGCGGTGGTGTCTCAAGTTTTGGTGCTTTGGCCGGCACAAATAAGCCTAAGTATACCGGCTTCTTCGAATCTTCTGCGAACTGTCCGCTCACTCATTCTTACACCTCGAACGTCCCCCAATACATTTCGGGCCTGCACCGCCGTAAGACTCGTGTTCCGGCGAAGTTGAAGTGGTAGAAAACAGTCATCCCTCCTTGAAGTACACCTTTTCCTGCCTTGTCCTCTCCTTCTTACTAGAGAATTCGTCAACCTGTAGTGTTGGATGCTACGATGAATCGTTGATAACGATCGACGAAGTCTTGTGGCAATCGATCTGTAGAATTGACCATTTACTTCTCATTTCATCAACCCGATTACTGATTGCGTTAAATCAGGCTCGCAACTGATCATTAAGAGAGAAACCACAAAATTCTCATGAAAATGCACTAAAATGTTTTTCAATAGTACATTATGGTACAAGTGTGTAATGTTGGTGATTACCGCTGAGGCGCCATTGAGACCCGAGCCGTTACGTGTATCATAAGACGTTTTTCAACAACACACTTGTGAAGAAAATAATAATAAAAATAACTGTAATTTCAACAGTGAAAACGAGTTGTGAAAATTTTTTCGCAATGGCGGGAAAAATTAATCAGGCCATACGGCCATAGACTAAAAGAATGAGGATTCTTTTTTTTTTTGGCTTTTCGCGGATAGCGTTTTAGCCACGTACATACAAAATGGGGAATTTCAAGTTTTCTTCATTACAGAAAAAACAAAAATTATATTTGAGTGAAAGTTTTATTTAATAGACACGTATAAGTAGATATTATATATTTCAATACGAAGTTGCATGAAATGAGCAAGCAATAGATTCATTAATTTATTTGTACTATTGAACACGATCTTTTTCTATCGAAACTTTTTTAAGAACAAAGCAACTCCACCAATAAAATAAAATAAAAACTCTCAAACTCACTTGTCAAGAAGGCTAGAGACTAAGGAGAGATAACTCCCTGGAAAGGGTTGGACTAAATCCGTATCCCACAGTGACGCATGCGCATTACGCTTCTTTGCCGCGATCCTCGCGAAGTGTCAAAATTGGTCAACACAACCCACAAAAAACAACAACTGTCGCACGTGACACCGTTCAAAACAAAACCATGTGACCATGAAATGACAAATAGCTGCCGCTGCACATGCGCAATACAGCGTTTTGCCCGGCACAGAGTATACGACTTTCGGCCCTCGAAAGCTTACCCCCACTTCGGGAGTTATCTCTCCTTAGTTTCTAGCCTTCTTGTCACTTGTGAATAATAGCAAGTCACAGTTTGATTAGTGTCATAGTGAAATAAGAGCCACTTTATGAGCAAGTGTGTTGAAAATTGTATTATAGCGTAAAGATTTTTTTAGAAAATGGATAATTTGCCATGTTGATGTTTAACTGAATAGCAATTTTAAATTGTAAAACCATTTTCACAACTATTGTACCGCCAAATCTTTCCAAACCTTTGCAAATAAAGGCTTTTACTTCGACACATACTTGCCTCTCGTTTACTATTTTTCCTCTACCCGTAGGTTGCCTGAAAGAGATCGCTATTAGCGATAAGGCCACCTAAATAGTGCATTGTTTTAAATGTAATACTTAGCTTTAGGTCTCTTTTTGTTTTTGTACAATAAAGTATATCTGTTAACATTAACGTTTTTCAAATTTGCCTTGCCAAAATTTTGCAATAATAATTACCTATGCGTAATGTAAATATGGCTAGCAATATTACTTTTTGGCTGTTCATGCGGGGGTGTAAGTGCCGACGCCGCGACGCTTATGTACGGACGGATGAAAGTAAGATAAATGCAGTGGAAATGAGAGCATTGCGACGTATGGCAGGAATGCCATTGAGTGATAAAGTGAGGAATAGCATAATTAGAGATGGGACTGCTCAGATGGTTTGAGCATATGGAAAGAATGGATGAAAGGCGATTAAACAAGGCGAGGGTGGGTGGAGCTGTTGGAAGGGGAAGGCCTAGCCTAAACGGACGGACTTAGGACAAGACGTTCTTAGGAATGGTCAGGTCAGGAGGACCCATAATCTACGAGCATGTATGAAAAGATTAATAAGAGTGAAAGAAGCTCAAGAGGTGTGTCAGACTCAGGGCCGTAGCAAGTGGAAAGATGTGGTCTCTGCCTACCCCGGTGGGAAAAAGGCGTGATGGTATGTATGAATGTATGTATTATTCTGTGATTTTTATTAAGGTTGCAAGTGTGCGTTTTGAGGTCACAAGAGTGCGTTTTTAGGTTCAGCGCTTGATCTTTCTGTCTGCCAGGCAACCCGCAGGGTACCTACGAGTACCTTACAGATTTACCCGTGCCTTTATGGTAGCATAAACTTTGGCGGGAAAACAGACTATAAAAGTCGTTTATGGCTCAAAACTCTCAACCTCAAACCACAACCACCAAACCAAAACATTCATTATAAAAAAAAAACAAAAGTCATCTTCCATCCGATCGCGGAATTTTCTAATCGATTGGATATATTTTCAAGTAATTTTATCAATGCATTTTTGAATGATCATGGCAAATCAACTAAGAAAAGTTTATTTAGGGTTTGAAGATGAACCTGTTAGTGAGAAACAGCAAACCCTCCTGAACTACGCAGCGAATAAAATCGGTGGTTTACCAGTGAGTGCTTTTGTTGATAATGTAGGGATAATAAAATATAAATGATGAGCACATGTTTTCCTTGTTTTTTGTTTATTGCAGGACTGGCCGCCTCTGGAAAACGTGCAATTTTCTTCTAAGTGCCCTCTGTGCGGCTTGCACAGACTATTGATCGTGCAATGCTATGCTCCTCTCGAAAATTCACCCTATCACCGCACTTTATACGTCTTCGCATGCATCAGTCCGAACTGTTGGGTACAATCTGAAAGGTACACGTGCTGTACATATTAACTCACAATTTTTAAAGACCTTAATTTTTAATTTTTTTGATTTTCTTAATTTTTAAAGCACTGAATACTTGTATTTTCATTAGATTTAAAGAATTTCAAGTTTTTGAAACAAACAAATTAATTACAAACAGTCACTAGCAATTTTTTTTTTCCGGATAGCTGGATGTGCATCAGAAGCCAAGTGCAAGATAATTTCACAGCTCAGTCCACAACCATTGTAGCCATTCCGAAGTTAGACAGCAACCTCACATGGTGCAACGGGGCTGATGAGTGGGATGAAAATGATAATGGTGACACAGCCAATGGTAATTTTATGAATGTTGACAACATGCCCAGTCCGAGCAATGCTATTCACAGGTAAGATTGTATTTTGGAGTTCTTTAAATGTTTCAGAATATTATTCCCTGTACCTGTTCCTAATACAGATATTTTTTCTTTTTAGGAATTCTGATGATGATGAAGAGAGTAATTCACTAGAAATTGAAACAGTAGAACAAGCTCTTGGTAACCTGCAAGTATTTGATGCTCATAATGCTAACATGTCACCAGTCCAAGGTGAACAAACAGTCTTGTAATTGTAACATTAACTTTACATGAAAATGGCAGCTAATTTTAGCACCAGTAAAATGTAAATGTGACAAACATGTTTTGAACATAATTTTGGAATATAACCCTTCAAACATTGCTGTCTTGTAGTGTAGAAAAAGTGTCTGCCTAACATTCAGGTATTATAGATTTTCATTTATACTGTAAGTTTAATTAGTATTCAATAATACTAAATATTATTGAATACCAATTAAACTTATAACTATATATTATTGACCCAACAATACACAAGTGAAAAAAACAATAAAACAGTAGGTATGAACAAAACAATTTAACAAACAATTATAAAAAATGATGACAGAAATTTATTGGTCAGGTCATATCTAATGCAATGGTTTAATTACCCACTTAGTAAAAAAACATCTGAAATACGTTCAAGGTGCAAAAGGAGCAATTGGGGCTCCAGCTGCAGCAGCAGAGCTTGAGGGCGGTGATGATCCTGGTCTTGTCACTGTAGACACACCATTGGCGCCTACAAATGATATGGAAGCATTGCTCAATCAGGTATTCATATCTTTCTAAGTAGTATACATCATATCAAGGCATTATAAAGCATAAAAAAAGCCCATATAATATGATTATATCAAATGCATTAACAATATAGGTGGGTTTTAAAATCATACCTCTCAAATAATGATAATCTTGTAACCACTGTGTTGTAGACTGCTGAATTGCCACCCGATTTGAGAAGCAGACTGATGTGCGGGCCATTGCAATTTGTACCTAAATATGTTTATGTTGAAGAGGAATGTAAGAAACCAACAAATAATGAGGACAAAGTTAATGAACTTCTGAGTAGATACAATAGGGAAAATGGTAAGCTCATAAAAACTTGTACTGTTGAATATACTGGTGCATGTGTAGTGAAGAAAATATGTATGCCAGTAGCTAATAGTTAATGCCAATGATTATTGCTTGAATGTAATGTATCCAAGCTTCAACCAAACAAGAATGCTACATTAAAACTTCCTTAGTGTCAGTTTTTATAAGCACCCCTAGATTATTTTATTATTTAGACTCAAAGCATTGTAAATCATTCAGCTTATAATAATATTGAATCACCTGCTCCCAAAAAATAATAGTAAACCCTAAGACTTGGTTCACAAGCCTCCAAATCAAATGCTTAGGACATAACTACAATAACTTCAAATCTAAAGCTCCTTCGACAAAATATTTCAGAAATTGACGCATGCATCGGTGGGGGCGAAGTAGTGGGCGCTGCGGGCGGCGGGCCCGAGGACGAACCGTACGAGGACGCGGCGCCGCTGCACGGCGACCGGCTCTTCCACGCCTTCCTCACGCGCCTCCGGAACAACCCGGGGCAGATATTGAGGTAACTGTACTTACTTTAGCTGCCAAGTAAGTTCGTGCTGCCAGGTAGATGCAAACTTTTCTTCCTGTAAAATGTGTATCGAAAATGGGAATTGTGTGTAAGTTAAATCAGTAAAAAAAAATTGGGTCACCTGAGTAATTTCGGGGTTGAATTTTACAGAATCGCCCTACTGTAGAGTAATTCTGTAAAATTTGAACCCGATCTCACTCAAGTGATCGAACACACTTTTGCTTTTACACACAATTAATATAAACTTGATGTCAAAATTTCAATATATGTTATTTATTTTGTGATCACGTTCATCAGAAAGGCGACATTTCGTCGTTATCCAGTTTTACACAATGCGAAATTTGAATCTCACAGCGGATTCACTGGGTGAGGTTAGAAATGCCTCTCTGGATGTCTTCTACCCATTTAGGGGGCATTGGAAATGACTCCTAAACTACTGATTCAACACATCCTGAATTTTTGATAGTTATGAAACAGAGCAAGTTTTCTACTCGAAAACTTAGGGGTTGGAACTTATAGACTGTCCATATTGCATACTTTGAACTTTATTTCTTTGACATAATTTCCAAAACAAACACAAATATTTATATTTTTCAACAAAAGGTACACCCGAGAAGCGGCCCCGCTCCTAGGCGCGCCCGCGCCCGGGCCGCCCGCGGCGTGCCGCTGCGGCTCGCGGCGGCTGTGCGAGCTGCAGCTGCTGCCCGCGCTGGCGCCGGCGCTGGCGCTGCCCGTGCACCAGCTGACGCATCTACACTTCCTCTCCGTACTCATCTTCACCTGCGAGAAAAGCTGCTGGCAACCTTCCGATACACTCGTCAGAGAAACTGTCGTCTTCCAACCTGAGGTTGTCTAAATCGAACCGAGAAGCACTCAGATATTGAACTTTGATCAATTACTAGTGGTTTTAAAAGATTCAACCTGACCCGAGAGAATCCATTGAAAGTTTTCGTGCTATGCTCTCAACGCAATACCCAATTTAGTGCCACATAACATATTGATCGTTTTTATTGTTGTGTATTTTTATTTATTGTTGTATATTTAATCATTGTAAGTAATTTTAAGATTGAAATTTCCGAAATTTCTTTATTTTACTGTAAGTGCATCTGTGATCTAATTTTCCTTTAGGATATAAATTTTACTATTTTCCCATCATATTTTTCATGGCTTCTTTGTTTGAATAGAGCTAATAAGTAAACACTATTACGGAATTGAATTCTTCAGTAGATTAAATGAGAAACGTGCATAATAATTTCATGGAATTGAATTAAAAACACAATTTCTGAGAAAAGCGGGAGAAACAAGACGTTGTAAGTGAAGAATGAATGCATAGTTTACCAAATTATTATCCATCCATTAATGTAATATTAACTTCCAAGCATTTTCTTTAGGATTTCTAGAATAATATTTTAAATGATTGCATTTAATATAGATTGTGCCCTTCAATTAAAAACTGTGATTAAGTAGCACCTAAAAAGCCAGTTCATGAAATTATAAGAAGATGGTTGCAGAGATTTCAACGTGAACCAAATTGCCTCTTTTATGGTAGTGTATGTAGCAAAATAAAATTTGAAACACATAATGGCTTTAATTTGAAGAGCTTCAAAGAACATACTTACGAGTAGCGTAAGGTAGGTGGTAAAACAGCAGCGCAAAATTAAACACTTGACTGGATAAACATCGTCCTTAAATATTTCTCAGTTAGTACTTCAATAACTCCCTTTAATGAAACAAACCCACTAATTGAAACGCTAATTAAATTCGAAATAAATCATTGCAGTGATGAATGTACGACCTAACTTCAATACAAAGTCTATACAGGATGTCCCTGAAAGTAAAGATCAAATATCCCTATCAATATTGGGCTGATTTCTAACAGTTAAAAAGTTATGATCAATTGAACATAGATTAATAAAATTGTTCCAACCCACACGGCATCAGTAGGTACTTTTGAGTTATTAATTTTTAAAGTTTAGAAACCAGAAATATTTATTTATAAATAAAATAAATAATATTATTTATTAATTATAAAAATCAATATTACAGAGTCACCATTAGCAGGGGTAGAAAATAGTTTTAAAATCAAGATTTTCTGTTGCACGTTTCAAGCTATATTCACATTGTCAGTTAAAGCAATGATATTATTGAATTGCGTTAACATTTCGTAATTAGTTGCTAAAAACTTGATTTATTTTGTTGAAATAGTACATTTTATTTGTTTATTTTAATGAATAGGTAAATTGAATTAAAAAACTAAACGTACTTAATTTGTTTAAATTCCATTACTATCAATTTACATACCAGACATTTGCAATATGTTAGATAAATTCTAAATTTTGACAAATGTCTTTTTATTTTGTCCCGTGTGGACACCCTATTCTATAGAGTTTCACAGAAACAATGAATCATGTATATCTCTTAAAGAAAATAAAAATATCAAAATATAAATGGGCGAATATGTTATAAAAATTGTTTACTTATAATATAAACGTTTGCTTTTTTTTTAGTGTTTACTTACCAAAAGATATTACTGTTTTTTGTTTTCCGAAAATTAGTGGTTTGAGTGAGCACTTTCAAAAAACGATTACTCAAGAACGCACAATAATAGTGGTTCGTTTTATATTGTAAAAAATCCTGTTTGAAGTTTACTCAAACAAGAAAAATGATGAAATGCGGTTCTATTGTTGGTTCCTAGAAATGTCGGGCCTTTTAATAGCTTGAGGATTGAGTGAGCACAAGGAATCATTTGTACATTTTTACTTACGGCCCTTAAAATCGAAAGTGAAAGACCCTAACTAAAGAGAGTTTTTACTATAACTAGAACACTAATCATATTTGGAAACTTGTTATATTACGGTGATACGGCTGACCCTTTGTGAGAACTGAGTGAGCTCACGTTTAACTATTTATCTTTAGTTTAATCGTTTTACAAATAGGAAGATTGTATTTACAATTGCTTTAGACCTTTTACTTAAATTATTGGTAAATATATATTTATTTATTTCTAGAGGGTACTTACTCAATGCACACGCACATGCCGTGGTAAGCAGTGAGCGCCGCTGCGGTTGAGACAGATTGACGGACAATTTTTGGCAGAGACAAACCGGCGGAGTCTTTTGCAGATGGTTTTATTGTGACTTCCAGTTTAGAGGCAAGCAAACATGCAATCCTAAAAACTTGAAACTAGCTACCTCATCTATTTTTTCGTTTTTATACTTCATGTTTAATTCAGGCTTAATATTATTATTATGTAAACAATAATTAACAATATTAAAGGAAAAATAGAATTGCCTGACTTTTGTTTTGCTAAAACTAATATCTAAATCACAACCATTTAACCAACCTACAATATTATTTATGGCAATGTGTGCTGATAACTCCATGAGGTTTTATTATCATTTTTAACTACGATAGTTGTGTCGTCCGCATAGAATATACACTTATGTTGAGTAGCATCCGGAAGATTTTTCGAATTCAAAAAAAAAAAAAGCAATGGTCCAAGAATACTTCCCTGGGGAACTCCTGATTTTCTTATTAACAGTTGCGATCTATATGTTTCTTTGATAAGACTTTGGTTACTTTGTGACATTTTAGTAATTTCTGCAAATTACTTTATGTTTCTTAGGTACCCTTCAATCCAGTCATGTGCCTTTCCTCTACTATCAAATAATTCCAATTTATGCAAAAGCTTATCGTGATTCACGAAGTCAAATGCACTACTCATGTACAAAAACACTGCCATTGTTGTTGTGCCGCTGTTAATATTCTCAGTGACCTATTTTACAAGATCAAAGCAAGCAATAGCTGTCGAGCTTCGCTTGCGGAATCCAAACTGATTAGGTTGTAAAATGTTTTGTACGTCTATAAAGTTATTCAATCTAACTAGCATCGCTTTCTCAAAAATCTTGGACAATGAGGAACCAAGAGTAACAGGTCTATAATTGCACACATCTCTATACCACCTTTCTTAAGTTAATGGCTTCACTATCGAGAACTTCAGGTCATCTGAAAAAGAACCCTCAGAGAAAGACAGATTTATGATATGCGAGACAGGTCGACTTATGTAGCTGGCACCCGTTTTCAAGACTAGTAACGATGCCATCAAAGCCACACGAATTACTATTATTTAAGGACATGATTATATTAACTAGGTATGTATTCTCTGTGATGACCAATGGCTTTAATTTTATTTAATCAGAATCTCATGTGTTCATTGTTAAATATCCGACTAACTCGCCGGTGACGGAAAACATCGATAACAAACCGAATCAACCCGGATAACGGCGGAAGGCCCACACCTACCACGTTGGTTTCTAATACCATTGGTGAAAAGTGGGCTTGTGAGTGTTCCGTTCACCATGACGGCACCGTCACTTGCCTCTGACTATCCCGCTTGGGATAAAGTCGTGATGGTATGTTGTTATAATCTCATGTTACTTAATATTATCTCTATTTACATATAAATTAAGGTGTTTTTTTAAGCTTAATGTTAATAAAAGATACGCAAAAATTTAAGTGGAACCTTTTTAATTAATTAGGATTTCCATTATGCACTATTTGTACCTATCCATTCATCAAAAACGTTTCGAATAAATTAATTGATAGAAATAAATTAAAAGAATGTAACCAACCAAAAGTTAGATGATTTGAAAAATCAACGATGTGAACAATAAGTAAGTAAGGTAATGCCTACCTAACTGTCGACGCTGTAAAGGCCGGTATTCACTTTGCTTAGTGCGAGTGCAGGTGACTAGTAGGAGCAATTGATTAGTGCAGGTGTGTAGTGCAAGTAGTTTCCATTTCTGTTAAGTGGATGTGTTTAGTTTATCTCCGACACCTTCAATTTTGTACCTAAGGTCTTTACAATTTAAAAGACATTCGTTTTTACATACTCCTGCAATAAATCTTCCGTCTACTTTGCCATTTTATGCAAGTTTTTCAAAACGCTAAACACAAACACCTGCTGTCCAGACGTGTTTAGTGGCAAGCACGCGGCGAGTGAGGGGAATGGGAGGCGCGCGGGACGAGGCCACTCGCAAAAAAATAGAACACGCTTTAATCGCTGTACTACGCAGGTTACTGATCACTTGCACTAATATATCGGTGTCCACACGTGTTTTCTACTAACACTGAGCACCTGCACTAACTATTATGCAAAGTGAATACCGGCCTTAGGGCAGTACTTTCACTGTGTTCGATAAACTAATTAAATAAACAATACGATACAGTTGTGTCATCAGTGTCATCACTTCCATTCCATTCCATGCTTATGTATGTGTACTCAAAAAGAGTTTGTAGTAAAAAGATTGGTTGGTACCTTTTCTATCCAAAACAATACACCGTAGACTGTACCACCACCACCATAACCACCACGTAGTGCTTTACTCCATGTGCCACATAGAGTAAAGCACTCCTTTGCTTATAAAAATGAACAGATAAATTATTTCCATCGCCATTTCGCCAACCACCCAGTACAATCAATCAAATAGGTAAATCATTTGTGTTTGACTGTTGTTCCCGTTCCTGGGTGTATTTATTTATGTTTGTATTTGGAAGTATTATATTGTTTTTATAAGGGTGCGTTTCCACCAGTGATTGCGAGAATTTAAATGTATTTAGGTACACCCCATTCCCCATAACTATGCAGAGCTTGTACACCATTATGGTGGGCACATGGAGTAAAACACTATGTGGTGGTTAAGGTGGTGGTACAGTCTACAGTGTATTTTTTTGGATAGAAAAGGTACCAATCTTTTTACTACAAACTCTTTTTGAGTACACATACCTATGCATGGAATGGAAGTGATGACACTGATGACAACTGTATCGTATCGTTTATTCAATTAGTTTATCGAATACAGTGAAAGTGAAAGGGCTGCCTTACAGCGTCGACAGTTAGGTAGGTCCAAAAACTTACTTATTATTGTTCACATCGTTGATTTTTTTAATCATATATCTGTTGGTTGGATAAGTGATGACACTGGCTGTAATATATTATAGCGATATGAAAAATATTTAATTCTAAGTCAGGACATGGACAAACTCCTTTATCTGAACTTCCGGCCCTTTTTTTTAAATTAAGTTGCCACTTACTTAAAAATACACTAAATTAGTAGATTACCATCAGGGCCCGGGTCATATCGTGATAAGTTAAATATTTTATATTTTCAAATGATGGAAGATGTTCAATCGGATTACCTTTAAGCAATGTTTATTAAACTGATTGTAAAAAAATACTTTCACTTTCCTTTTTTGTAGGTATTTAATAATTTTAGTGCACTGATATACAGGGTGTCCCAAAAAGAAGTGTCAAGCGGAAGCTCACAGAAAGAGCACCCCTTGGGGTACCCGAATCACCCCCATGTATGTTCCGCGATTGTGCATAGTTTTCGAGTTATGATTTTTTTTTTCTGAATTTCTGAGAATTTCGGACCTAAAAGTTTTTTTTTTTTTTTTAAAGTAGAAGACTTTTCAAATTTTTTCTTTGCCCAACTGAATCATCCTTAATTGTACTTTGATGCATAAAATAATCAGTTTCATAACTTTGACCAAAATGATGAAAATATTGGTATAAAACCAAAAATGTACGGTTGATGAATAAAGACTTAAATTTTCAACTTTAAATTAAAAATCTAAGCGGGTGACTGTATGGTTTCTAAGTAAGGTTTAAAAATGGTCCAGAATCTCAGCTTTCTTAATCATTACAAAAAAGAAGTACTTAATGGGCTACTCTGGCTAAAATCAGCCTTCAAAGACAGCGAGGTGGAAAATTCTTGAAATTAGCCATCAGATTAATAACTGTTTTTTGGCCATTTTATCATTCCTGAAGTTCATGAATTTGTTATCTAACCAAAAATTACTGCAGGAAGGCTAAGGAAATAATAGAAAGAATAAATATTTGAAAGTTTAATAAATAGAACAAAAAGAAATAGTTATTAATTATTTATTATTTATTTACAAGAAATGTTCAAAATGTCTACCTTCGTTCTCGATACAAATTCTACATCGTCTAAACAAGTTGTCTTTTAGTTTTATAAAGGCAATTCTGTTGTTTTTTATCGTCTCTTCTGCTTGCCTCAATTTTATTCGTAATTCGGCTACTTGCTGATGTCCTTGGCGTAAACCAATTCCTTGTAATATCCCCAGACGAAGAAATCAATTGCGTTCAAGTCGGGGGACCGTGGCGGCCACGCAATGGGCCCTCCACGGCCGATCCATCTGTCTGGAAATCTTTCAGACAAATATTGTCTGACGATTCTCGCAAAATGGCATGGGGCGCCGCCGTCGTTTTGAAAAAATCATATTCCTATAAAGCGTTAACACGTCAACATCTCCTAACAAGTCGGTGAGATTATGTTGTAGAAAATGCAAATAGGCCTCGCCGTTTAGTCGGTCAGGTAGTTCGAACGGACCAATCAGCTGTCCGTTTAAGATGCCTGACCATAGATTGACACTGAATTGTTCTTGGAAATTAGATTCCCGGCCCAAGTGTGGATTTTCAATGTTCCAAGAATGATAGTTGTGTATGTTGAAAATTTCACATCTCCTAAAATGTGACTCATCGGGCCATAAAATCTTTTTTAAAACAAATTCGTTTTCAGCTTGACGCCGCAACATTTCCTGACAAAACGCTACTCTTATCGGATAGTCTGCGGGCTTAAGCTGCTGAACTTTTTTAATATGATATGGGTGAAAACCCTCTTGCGATGTGCCAGTGATTTTGGAATTCCGGTTCGACGTTGTATTGTTCTCACACTTACTGATGAATCTCTTGCCACTTCTTCGAGCACTGATTCGACACTATCTGGGTCATGTATTTGAGATACACGGCCTGGTCTTCTACCTGGTGGATGTCCTCCCATGTAAGAGTTATGCACTCTTAAAATCATGCGATGATCAGGCCAAGTTTCGGGTTGAGGTCCACCTCCATTTTGTACTTGCCCCCTGTACAATCTGGCTGCTGCAGAAGCGTTTCCTCTTGCAAAGCCATAAAAGTAATGCATAAGAGCATAATCACGTGATGTGAAAGGCATCTCACCAAACGAATGGGTTCGAAAGTTCGTTGAGAAAGCCAAATTAGTCGAAGTCCAGTATCCACAAAAAACTAAATCGTAATCGCACTCAAAGTCCATAACCCCTTACCAGGCGCCGCTGTCAAAATTTATCAAGACGGAATCTGATAGGGGTTCTGACACCTTGCTTCAAAGTGACAGTGATTATCTGCGAGAAAAGGTTTTAATCAACTTTCCTGCAGTAATTTTTGGTTATTTAACAAATTAATGAACTTCAGGAATGGTAACATGGCCAAAAAACATTTATTAATCTGATGGCTAATTTCAAGAATTTTCCACCTCGCTGTCTTTGAAGGTTGATTTTAGCCAAAGTAGCCCATTATGTACTTCTGTTTTGTAATGATTATGAAAGCTGAGATTCTGGAGCATTTTTAAACCTTACTTAGAAACCATACAGTCACCCGCTTAGATTTTTAATTTAAAGTTGAAAATTTAAGTCTTTATTCATTAACCGTAAATTTTTGGTTTTATACCAACATTTTAATAATTTTGGTCAAAGTTATGAAGCTGGTTATTTTATGCATCAAAGTGCGATTAATGATGATTCAGTCGGGCAAAGAAAAAATTTGGAAAGTCTTTACTTTTAAAAAAATAAAACATTTGAAGGTTTAGGTCCGAAATTCTCAGAAATTCAGAAAAAAAATCATAACTCGAAAACTATGAACAATCGCGGAGCATACATGGGGGTGATTCGGGTACCCCAAGGGGTGCTCTATCTGTGGGCTTCCGCTTGACACTTCTTTTTGGGACACCCTGTATATTACAATAACCACGTGTTCTCTGACCATAATATTATGGTAGATAACATAAAATTTACAATGAAGTTTGAAACAATTAAGTTCACATACAAATCTTGTACGAATGCAATATGATTGCAAAGTTTATTTTTTTAACTAGGCTTTAGCCACATTCTTAGAATAATTACGTTATTATTAATGTTATTATTCTGAGGCCACATTATTGTTTTTAATTTTAATTCATAACAATTTCTAGGTCACATTACCTTCCCAAGGTAATTTTAACTGTAATATAGAATATTATTATTAGGTATTTAAGTAACTAAAAATGCTGTCTCATCGTTCATGGAATGAGCGGTTGGATGTCCGGCCGAAGGAATGAAACTATCGAAAGTTAGCATAACCTCCTCAAAAATAACCTCTCTAAATTTCATAGAACTTTCTAGAACAACTTGTATGGCAACACCGACCGGGTTTCCATAAATGAATCGGCGAGTCGAATATCATTTGTCACGAAGAGCATTACTTTCCTATAGTATTGTGGTTATATGTTATAGTTCTTGAGCGATCGTTCAATTAACGTGCTAGTTTTACAGTTTAGATCATTTTAGTACTTAAATTACTATGTCGGTCGAAACTCCAACCCCACCTCCGGTTTTATGGGCCCAGCGGAAAGAAGACGTCTTCCTCACCTTTAGCGTCGAATCTAAAGAGCCGAACATTAAAATAGAAAAGGATTCAGTTTATTTCAAAGGTGTCAACGCCCAAGACAATAAAGTTCACGAGGTAACAATACCGCTATATGGCGCTGTGGTTCCCGCAAATAGCGGCTTCGTCAATAAAGGAAGATGCATAGAAATGGTTCTACGTAAAGAAAACCTTTCTGCTTCTTACTGGCCTTCGTTGACGAAAGATAAGAAAAAACCTCATTATCTCAAGATTGACTTCAACAAATGGAAAGATGAAGACGATGAAGAAGAAAATGGTGTAGGAGGAGGAGCTGATAGTTATGACATACAAGAATTACTACGATCCATGGGTGGTGGTGCTGGTGGGGCTGCCGGTGATAAAGCCGATAAACCTTCCTTTGATGACTTAGAAAGTGACTCTGATGATGATAACCTACCAGATCTTGAATGAGCCTTGTAGTGATAGTAACGCTTAAATTTATCTCTGAAAGTACATTATGTTTAAGGTTTTTACAGTTATAATAAAATCATTGCAAAAAATATTGTTTACTTTTTGATTTCTTGTAAACCAAGAGTTGATCAAACAAAGAATGTATAAGTCATGCTTCTTTGGGTGTGTATTTGTAATTGCATTGTTTGCAATTTTACTTAATTTTATTATAATTAAAACTGGAAAAGTGATCATACAATTTTGTCGGTCTGTAGTCTGATAAACAAGTTTTGCCAGGCCTAGCCTTATCACTTGTCTAGAAACAAATTACATTAAATGGTGTAGGCAGTGAATAGTTGCTCGGCTAGTACTTATACATGTTGACTTTGTAACATTGAAATGCATGGTAAAAATGTACCCACCTAATTTTTTAAAATAAACTTGTTACCCACATTACTTCTTCATTTATTATTTATTTATTTTATTTAGCAACTGCAATATTTTACGTTTGTTTCTGTGGTACAATAATTTTCTAACACCAAAATCTAGTCCTTGTGCAGCTTTAATTTATTTATTTAATCTTTATTGCACAAAGAAAAGTACAATTGGCGGACTTAATGCCTAAAGGCATTCTCTACCAGTCAACCACTAGGTGAAGCAGAAATCTTTACGGCGGGGTTTTGTAAAACTAAGTTTCAGTAAGATAAAAGTAAACAATTTACTCATATAATATATATACCTACTTATCTAAATTACAATATATATATATATATATATATATGTGTACCTACTTACATATAAAAATAGCAAATATATACATATAAATTCATAAATACAATGATATATAAATACATATTATGTACTCAAATGGAAGACGAAACATTAACTCGGAATGATATGATTGACGATCTGACTAATCTGACCAATGATTAAATAGCACTAATTGAAACTGGTTAGGGTGTCTGTAAAAAAAGCTTGTGGATAGATTTTTTGAAGGAGAACCTATTGGGGGACATTTTGATTCTGTTCGGAAGCGAGTTCCATAACCTTATAGCAAACTATAATATAATTAACTCTGGTTAAGAAATAAAAAAATAAAAAAAAACTAATATGCTGAGTTTATGTAATAGAACAATACACACATACCCCCACGACTATTTTATACTAAATGGGGTGGTCAGGGGCAAGTTGAATTGCCATCCTGGCCAACAGAACACTCAGAAGCCCTCTTTTCACCTAGTGTAATAGAATCCTAACCAAAACACAAATGTGAAATGAGAGCCAAGTTCAATATTATTCAAGCTAACAGAACTATTTCACATACATGTTAAATTTGACTGATCTATTGAGACTCGCGAGATATAAATATGTAGGTATTCATAATTATATACACCTCAAACGGTTATTTAGATATTACATACATACATACATCACGCCTTTTTCCCAACGGGGTAGGCAGAGACCACATCTTTCCACTTGCTACGATCTTGAAACACCTCTTGCGTTTCTTCCACTCTCATTAATCCTTTCATACATGCTCGTCGATTATGGGTAGGTACTCCTAAAAATCGTCATTTTTATGACTGAATCTCAAAATCAAACTGAACTGAATAGATGGAAATTCTAACCCAGTGCCAAAGTTCAAATTAGGCATCTAAATGGGTGGTTGAGTTAATACAAAGAAAAAAATCCGAAGCACATTTTTGTCACTAGTAAATTTTTATCATTAAAGTTTTAAAAAAAATGTTTCAGAAATGTTGATATTTCCATAATAATGTACCTATTAGAGCTTAACTTAGTTCAGATAATAGGTACATAATTATGAAACAAGGTTCAGCATAAACTGGATGCATTGCATACTTCCGAAAATAAATCATTGATGTATCATAGATGGTCTGACGCAGAATGTGCACTTCGCAAAATGTACACTCGACAAAAAATGCGCATTTCGCATTTGGTGCACTTCTTAAAATGAGCACTTCGCAGAATGAGCATTTCGCAAAATTACCACTTCGCAGAATGAGCCCTTTATGTGGAAGTTGTTAATTAATAAGTTATGGGTAGTGGGTATTTAAAATAAAATAAACACTTTTACAAAGTATTAATTTATTTTAAAGTAATCCACTAGGTTTTGATTGTCAATTAAATATTTCTATATATAATATAACAGATACGAAAAACTAAATGATTATCTCTTTGTACAAAAAATTATTATAATGTTTTACTACCAATTATTTTACTTTTTTGCATTGGCAACATTATTATGCTAAAACAGTTCTAATATGAGGGTAGGTAAAAAAATAACTGACAAGATTAAATTACTGGGACGGTAGTTTAAAAAGGCGTTAGTGGCGTAGAATTAAATAAATAAATAAATATGCGCCAGACAACACACCTCATAAAATGATCTCGAAGTAGGGATTAATATCCCTGTGTTACGAGGTATCACACAAGGAAATAAGCCAGGGGCGTCTCCCAGCACACCCAGACCCGAGTCAATTCAGAAAAGATCGTTTCCTGAATTGACCCGACCGGGAGTCGAACCCGGGACACTACGGAAATCGAGGCGAGAAACCATGCTACAGCGCACTACGCCAACCGTGTCGTCAATTGTTGATTTGCTGTACTAATTGCAAACAATTTTATTCCAAGTACTTTGTGTTAAATGTGGGATTAATTATAATAATGAGTCAAGAAAATATTCAAATAAACTCTAATCAAAAAGGTGATGTAACTCTTGTTTGTGGTGACAAAAGATACAATAAAAAGAAAACAAATAAAAACGGTGCTCATTCTGCGAAGTGCTCATTTTGCGAAATGTTCATTCTGCGAAGTGCTCATTTTGAGAAGTGCACCAAATGCGAAATGTGCATTTTTTGTCGAGTGTACATTTTGCGAAGTGCACATTCTGCGTCAGACCCGATGTCACTTCTCAATAAAATTGTGGTCGTCGTAAAGTTTCTAATAGGCGGTGTAAAGATTTTTCTCTATTTGATAACGTCCCCTAAATCCATATAAGTTTTTCATACGTTTCATTTAAAGTGAGCATACGGAAACTCGATATCACGTACGTACCTAATTGTCTCAAGTAGGTAAATTTTACTACGTATTTTGTACAAATAAGTCGGACAATGGAATAACTAGTGGGTCACTGGGTGACATGCCTTACTACCTTACACCGAATTATTCCAATCCAATGCCTGCCGATGGAAGCTGCTTAGTCCATTCGATTTTATCATTAATCTATTAATTGCTGTACAAAAAGTTATGAAATCCGAACAAGAACATAAATGTGAAATGAGAGCCAAGTTCAATTTTATGATATACGAGTATGCCTTGGTTGTTGACTTGAACGGCAAAGGAAGTCATATCTAAATGGGTGCCAAGTTCAATGGCCAGTAGGATAATGTATTGAAGCCGAAAAATAACCGTTTGAGGTGTATATAATTCGGAATACATATTTAACTCGCGAGTCTCAATAGATAAGCCAAATTTGACATGTATGATGTGTTGTATGTGAAATAGTTGTAGTTATTTATGAGGTGGTCAAAAGTAGTTCGTGTCATATTACACACGGTGCTGCTCGCCAGTTCTGGCCTCTGACTCTTGAATCGAATTTCGCCGGATTGGCATTACATTTCTGTCACCAAAATTTTTTTTGGATCTTATTGCAGTGACAAAGGGTTTATAAATTTCTTGTTTGACATTTCTGCAATGCTTGTCCAATGAAATTCTGTTCAAGAGTCAGGCCCCTGATAGCCTGAACTTGGCTTGACACGCTACCGCGTGTCTAGCTAGACCCAGCGTGGTAGGTGGTCAGCCTCCCGCCATTATCCAGGTAGCCTGGGTTTTTTATTATTGCTTTCCATCACTGAAAAGTTAGTCGCAAATTTAAAAATGAACACAAAGATGGTTCTGGCAAGATTTGAACTTAGGACTGGGGCATGCACCTGGTTACTATTATGTGCCCATGCCTAGTGCAACTCTGACAAAGGCTTCGAAAAAGTGAGTGAGAAAATTCTATAAGACTATATTATTGTTTTTTTTTCATTAAGCAACAACTCATCAAATTGAGATTACATCGTAAAAGAGGGTGCCACCGGCAACCGGCACACATCGGCTCCGTGTAAAATATTGTTAAAAATATATTTACGATGTTTTTGTCGCATAGGTAAATAGTTAATTTAGTAAAGTTAGATACAAATATTATGTACAAGTGTTGTCGTGAGGATTGCTGCAGTAGTTAAGTGAATAATTCAAGAACAGTGTAACGTTCATGGAAACCAAATTTAATGTGAAAATCGTTTGTTTACCACCGGTTTTAATTAGAAAACATCTTTCTCAAAAAAGCGTTTTTACAACACCATGACGGTAGAGCATAAAAGTAAATGGCAATGCGGTGACTGTATCTACCAAGATTCCTAAAAAGGACAAAGGCGTTACCCCAAAAAGTAAACCAGAGACCAAAGTAACCACGCGAAAGCAAGATATTCAGAAGTTATCGGCTGCGGTGCAATCTCCGGCACCAAAGACACCCTGCGCCACTACTCCTGTGCCGTCCTCGGCGCGCGATTCGGTGGGCTCGGAGACAGCTCATTGCTAAACTGCGGCTGCTGCGGGAAGAGATGAAGGCGGCACGTACAGAGATGAAAGAGTTACGGAGCACAAGGCTTATAGGGACGGCGTAGAAGTTGACGCGGCATTACAAACATTCCCATTGACATATAGGAACAGTATACTTAGTAGTACCGGCGAAAGCCCCGCCATGCTGTTGCAGCGGCGGGCTCTTCGCTCGCGCCTCGATTTATTACGCAGCGAGCGAGCACTCGCGGAGCACGCGCGCGCGGCGCAGCAGCACCATGCCGAGGCAGCCGGCAGCGCGCCGCGCGGGTTCCGAGAGGGTGACCCCGTGTGGGCTAAAGAGTACGGATGTGCGGATAGATGGTCAAAGGGAACGGTTATTCAGAGTAAAGGCTCGCGTAGGTATGTGATAGAACGGGGTGACTATCGCGTAAACACGTAGATCAAATAATTAAGTGAGAATGAGACTGAGCCTGTAGATCGTATACCACAACATACGGACGCGGACGGAGGAGGTATTGTGGATACCCCAACTGATTTAAAAAAAGATTCTGAAAGGGCTCCTCCGCCCGCGACTACGTCAGCGCCATCGCCGCTGCCGCCGCCGCCGAAATCGCCGCGGGACCGGCCCAAGCGCATTCGTAAACCTCCTGTAAGGTTTGGTTTGGACATACATTAATTAAGATTATAATATTAGATGATAAGTTATTTTATTAGTAGTATATTGCCAAAATGGTTGCTTGGCATCTTGTAATCGTGATGTTCATACTTCAATGTTTCTAACAGTTCAGATAGCTTATCTAAGTTATTTTCTAGATTTAAGGTTAGGTTATAACTGTTCGTAACAGTGCAGCTGTTGTTAATTAATGTGTTAGAATTATATCTGTAGCTATAATTAAGGAAAGTTTCTAGTTAATAAAACACGTATAATAATAATGTTACAACTAAATGCAAATAAGATGTAAGTGGCAGCATATTGTTTTGTTATTATTATGCAGCCAGCATTATAAGTGTGGAGGTGTAATATATGTTTTGTAGGTATTAATACCGAGAGTAGAGGAATGAAAAACAAAGATGTCAACAGATGCGACTTTATTGTGTCAAATATATCATATCACCATCTTATATACTACAATGCATACGCACACATACGGGTGACGTGTACACACACTACACCTTCCCCGTTTTTTTTTAGAAAAAAAAGGAATTTTATTTTTCAAAATGAAGTTAGGCATATTTAAAAACAGAAATTACCGCAATTTACAAATAACAATTGACATAGAAATTGATATTTGATTGAAGAACGTTATCTTTTATTCGTTCAATAATTTTGTTTTTGTAAAAATGGCAACATAAATTCATAATCAAAGATATTTGATGACAAATATAAGCTGATTTAATTTACATCTAATTTAATTTTGTTAATGAAACTGATTGCTTAATTTATTCTTACATATTTTCAAAGTTTTAACAATATACCACTAACTTTATATTTAAATTTTGCCAAATTATGTGATAACTTACAGAAAATATTCATTCAATAAAATTATGAAAACAAAACATCTGGGAACAAAATCCACAAAAAAATATATATTAAAAGCAAATTGACAAAAGCTACACTCAAATCATTTTAATTCGAAACAGAATAAAAACTATGTATATAACTTTTTTTTTAAACATCGCAAAAGTTGATTTTATATTAATGTTATAATAAGTTGATTATTATATAATTGAATATAAGTTGACCAATTCTATGCGGAAAATGAATATGCGGAACGGTTAAATTATTCAATCAAAATTAAAAATACAGGTTTGTTAATTTACCCTTATTTTGTCATCTTGATTATAAAAATAATGATTACTTCCCGCTTAAAAAGTTATACAATCGTCTAACTTGACAAAAGAAAAAAAACAATGCACAGAAAAGTCTTATCTAGAGATGAAATTGTTTCATTTGATATAATGTTACTTTACATAATAAGACGTGAATACCTTATATCTAAGCTAGAATACATTTTAATTTTTCAATCGATGTCATAATTTAGATATTACCATCGTAGATTATAGATATTATCTCTAATTATTAAGCAATGTATCACTTTTTCATCACTTTTATTTTTTCCATTTTGTCAGATTAAATATAATTTTATAGTTAACTTCCATTATCAAACATCTAATCTCATGTCAACTCTCATTAAACAATCACTTTTATAGTCAATCGTGTATCACATCATCATAACTTAGTACATCATTACTTTTATGGGCATTTTTCTTAAATAGGCCGGCCGGTCCTTTTTTTAAAATAAATCATCATTAGGTACATATTTTGTTTATAGTCGACTTCCATAACAAACAACAACAACGACATTTGCTATGCGCATAGTCTTACTTATCAGGGTCACGTTTTAAGATCACTTGATCTCCAAACATTTACACAGAGAGAAGCTCGTCTACACCATGATCAAATGAAAGATCTGATACCCTTAACTGTACCTTGTACCATTATTTTACCCTAATAGATTGGTTCTTCATTTAAGATCTATCTGATCTCCAACGGTTTTCACAGAGAAACCTCGTTTACACCATGATCAAACTGAAGGATTTGACACCGTATTACACCGTCATATTTGCCCATAATACATCTCCATTTACTATATTCTCATTTACACATCTCTTCAACTGTCAAAGCTCTCATCAATTTTTAAAAAGACACCTCGCTTATGACTCCTTCAGCATAAATGATATTGTTTGCTTTTGGGTGATCAGTCCAATTGCGTGATAAAACATTTGTACTAAAATAGTCCCAGCTTTTCTAAATATACTCGCCATACCGTACCTCGTCGTACTTTCGTTCATAATTCAATCATTAAACTCTGTTCCTCAATATATTTACCTCCGAATGTAACTAATGCACTCTATCTATAGGTACAAAAGCTATTTAATACATTCGCGCTCATATCCTAAACAACAAAACAAACTTTACCATTACAGACCATGAATTGATCAAAATACAAAAGTATCATTTCCAAATATCATGTTTTATCTAAGACAGGAAAAAGTCTTAGGTATACACTATTTCGGTATAGCAACTCAAACGTATTAAGTTCAGTCCAATTAAGAAAGATATGATATTACATTCGAAAACATTAACGAATTACAAACATGTTGATGACCAAAAACAACTTCTGATATTACGATACCTGATACCTGATATTGTTTGATTCCCATGAAAGGCAGCTTTGTATTTCCGTCTGAGACTTGTCGGTAACAAATAATGATGCTGATGCGGTACCACTTGTTGTACTGTAATGTTAGTATTACGGTGCGTCAAAGGATACAAATATTTTTAAAAATATGTTTTTACATTTTCATACTGAAATACATGACAAAGAACTCTACTTCTGAGTTACTTAAGGAGGAATAAGAATTTCTGATCAACTATTGACCAATATGCATAGAAAATTGTCTATTAATTCAATACTTCATTAGTAGTTTTTTTTATAAATGAAAATACCGAAATTAGGAAACTCAAATTGCGTTCCATAATTAACCTTTCGTATGTATTTTATTATTTAGCTAATTTTAGAAACAGTTTGCTAATCTTTGTAATGTATAAAAAATTGAGACTCCTGATCCCACAGACAAACTGTGTCAACAGTTTTGTGGGACATTTTTCTATTAATTGTTATTTTTTTTGTATGGTTTAATAATATAAATAAATAAAAAAATCAAAGATTTAATATTCTATTAATAAAAGAAAGAGTACAATTGATTGTAATGTACTCGTATTTGAAGTGATTTGTTAAACAGAACTTGCCTTTTCAAGACAGTAAAAAATAAAATTTTAAAACTTTCCGTTATCTAAACTATTAATTGTAATTTATTGCTAGGTGTTAAAATAATGTAATCTTCGTCGTATTTGTAAGTAAACATAAAGAAATGATTAAGTAATTAAAAATCAAAAGAACGAACGAAACATAAAACGAACTTTCTTTCTGTACGTGCAAATAACACGAGAAAAAATAATCAAAACAAAACTTATTCGAAAACAAGCGAAAAAAAATACCAAGTAGGCTAATAAAATGTAGTAGGTACATACGTAAAAAAAATCGAAGTTGCTTTTACACTGATGACATTGAAGTCTTTATCTCCATTTACCACACCCAATTTTTTTTAAAGCGAATATTAATTCTTAATTATCTTCGATCCTTTCCACTGATTTTTCTTAAATCCAAGTGAAATTATAGTTAATTAAGTATATATTACAACATCAAACGTAATATATTTTTCACACCACATGCTCGACAATGCCGAATTACTATATGTCATGTAAACCTTACCGAAAGCAAGACATTATATCTCTTGGCTTTAGCCGGGTCATAATGTTCTATTATAACCCGCTGGTCAATAATGTGATTTTCAATTTCATAATTCTTATTGATATGCCCATAAAGTCTAATTTCACTAAACAGAGGCCGTGGCCCACTAGATTCGCACTGAGACGAACTTCATGTGTTTGTCAAATCGAGTAGGCCACGCCAGCTGAAAGAAGTTGCTAAAGCCGTAGCTAGTAGTACTACTAGCTTTAGAAGATTCTATAAATATTTCAAAGAAAAAATAAAAAATGTCGAGTGATGAAAGTATTTTGACTCCAGAAGCTATTAAATTAGATGCCATAGGCATTGTCAATAATCTACTCCCAGAAAAGTCAAAGGAAAAATACCTGAAAACGTTATCTTTCCATAATTGGACTAATGTCTCCAATATCAATTTGCACTTTTAATATGCTGTAATAAACACTATCTACTAAGCCTGGTTTTTTATTGTCTCGCATAAAGTGAGAAAAGTAGAGTATACACCACCGGGATAAAACTGTTTATTTCTTGGGCGCTTGAATCCCTCACTGCACTCAGAGCGATTCTTAAAAACTCACAATAAGAAAAGAAATACGCCGAGTGAACCGAACACACTTCGAAGAAGCGTTCGCCTGACCTTGATTTGGTATTCTCAATTTGTTTCAAAGCCTGAGTGAAGCGGAGTGAGTCTAGAAATAGGATAGGGCTTGCATGTATGTGGCAGTTATGAATCGATAAATCGATGAAACTTTATTTAGATTTATAAACAAGAGATCCCAAGCTTACCCAAGGGATTTGCTAAGATGGAGAGTGCTAAAGATGTAGTTACAAGGCATTGAGAGTGGTTGGCCGCTTAAATAAACAGCGTGGAAGGAAGAACCAAATCCTAGGAACAGGACAAGGTATTTTTGTTTATCAATAGATTGCATTGACAATACAAAAACATACATGCAATATATTTAATTTCAAGAAGGCTTTTGCCAGAATATCGTGTTTGCCTAAATATCGCTCCTTTAAGAGTTTATCATAATATTTCAGTATAATTTTTACCTAAGTTTTGTAGGCTGCATGCATGTGTGACAGATCAGCCTTAACTTACCTAAATTCAAACTTCCTAGTTTTTGTATTTACTGTAAAACATTGTTTAAAGTTAATCAATATGTGTATTTTTTGTTCTAGGTCAACAAAAACTGCTGTAAAGAAAAAAGCTGCATTACATGCTCAAATTATGCCTTCTGGGCAAGGTGCAAGCCACTCTTAGTATTGGCTTTAACTCAACAGACCTACCTAGCGGCCATTTCCCACTAAATGTGAGTTGAACTAGTACAAAGTAGTAGTAGTACAAATGATAAATTTTATACAAACGGCTAACAAAATGCTTAGTTGGGGATCCAAATATGTGTGAGTTTAATTGGGTCATGATTGGGCTTATCAAAAACTTGGTTCGAATTTTTTGTATTATACTTGATATACCAATGTTAAGTAATGTATCAAAATGGTGAAAAAATGAATTGAATTGTTAAAATTCATAAAAAAGTAGTTTTTCAAAACAATGAAAGTTTGTAGATTAGGTTCCATCTACTCATTTGAGTTCAATAAAATTGTTGTGGAATATAATATAATGACTATTTTTTGTTTCAGCTACAGGAATCCGAAGATGGCTCGTCAAGAGCCACATCAGCAGCAGTGGTTGTAGAGTGCAGCAAATGACTGGATGAACAGCAGTTAATCAGAGAAGTCAAAAACAGCACTGCTAAAAGCTGTAACTGTATATGCAGCAAAGGCAGACCATCAACTTATCCTGAGATTGATGCAAGGCAAACGGGTTACAAAAAGGTCCACATATTCTGGTCGCTAATTTCGTTATTTTTGAGGTATTTTGAGAAGTGTTATGAAAATTAATAAAAGATCCTGTGATTCAATAATATTTTTCTTTTTTTTCGCCTTTACTCATCACCTTGAAGTATTACTATTAATATTATTGTGTGAGTGATGTGAAGGCCTGTTGGTGCAACTTGCCTTTAGCACTGAAGGTTGTGGGTTTGTTGTGTGCCTGGGTGTTATTACTTACTATCTAAAAAATATGTTGAGAAATATTTAAGTATGTTTATCAGAACGCCTCTGTGGCTGAGTGAATTCAAAGCTTGGCCCGAAACTCAGAGGTCCCGGGTTCATTCCCAGGTTGGGCAAAGTGTGTTTTCGGAACATGGACCAGGGTTTGTGATCACCAACCGTCGTTTGACAAGCGTGGTGATTTAGCCAATACCCATCAATTGTGGTGATGACTTGATTACAATGAGAGAAGCCTTTGCCCAGCAGTGGGGCAATATATAGGCTAATTACTTACTTGAATGTTTATCAGTCTCTGATACCCATAGTACAAGCTTTGCTTAGTATGGGGTCAGATGATCTTGCTTGGTGTAATTTGTTCTAGATATTAATTTTTTAGCCATGACGCCGGGTTAATAAAAAGAAGTTCTTTATTTACATTGAAGTCAGCTTCTCTGCACATTATGTGACTTAACTATAACTCTCTTTTTCTACACTCGACCACACGCTGTTGAATTTTGATAAAAGAATAATAAATGAAAGAAATGAAGAATATTTACACTTATTCTCTCTAGCTAAAGAGAGAGAGAGAGCTCTCTTATTTAGGTCAAATCTTGCAAGCTGAATTAGAACCACTTCCACCTAGCCTACAGAATAAAATTTTACATGTTAGTGCAGTGCTGATGGCAATGAATTTCAATGATAAGCTTGACCTGATTCTCCGACCAGAATTGGACCTGCAGCTAACCGCACAGTCACGAAATTGTATTAGTATTCGCATTTAGTTACAATAACCTGTTCTTTGACCTGGCTGTTTCCTCGAGGTTGGCCTCCAGACGAGGGAATTTATTGATATACGTGGAATTTTGGATACATAAAAAGCATAATTTAAAAAAAAAACTGGTTTTATACATTTATTCTTAAAAATAAATTTGATTAAATAACCTCAGATCAATAATGGAAATCATTCATTCAATAATTAAACTGGTCGCCACAAATAATTTTTAAAGTGTCGTCTGCATAACTGCCCATCTATAAAATCATTCTGGGATCCAGCGATGATCCAAGGGTGCACTGCTGGCTGGGTAGTCCTCGTTTGGTTGCAGATATTAGGCACGCTAAATACTAATGCTCTTTAGCCACCATGTCAGAATCATAGTGGAGTACTGGAGTACCATGTGAACCAGCAAATAACTGTCTTCACTGTCCATGCTTAGACTTCATGGTAGGTACATTGAACTTTCAATTACATGGGAGTCGAACTTTTCATCTTGGTTTCGGCTGGTAGACAAAGCATAGTCTCCTAAATGCCTTGCACACACTTTTCTACACTCCAAACAATTTTTTTTCTAATTATTTGACCGAAACATGACCAAGGATTTGATTATTTCCACTCGTAAATTCCAAACTCGATCACTCTGTAGTAACGGTTTATTTGACAGATTATTTCGAGTTCCCTGTGTCGAGATGACGGTCGAGTTCACATTGAGAATACCAATTAAACGTCATTCCTATACATGTGATGTCAAAAATCTCATTTACCTTAGTTCCATTTACTATCGCTCTCCTAGTGGAGGCGCTACCGTCGTTTTCTTGTTTTAGGAATGCCAAAGTTAAATCTCACAGCGGATTCTGCGGGCGGGGTACGAAGCGAGTTTTTAAGAATAGCTCGGCAGGACTCAATCTTAATTCCCTCGCTTTGCTCGGGAATTAACTTATAACACCCTCGCTGCGCTCGGGAGTTAAATTTAGAGTCCTTCGTTACGTTCAGGATTCAATGTAGCGCCCGTGACATAAAACAGTGCTTTATCCCCTTGGTGTAAGTATAATCTACTATTGTGATATTAAGACATGTTGGGAATTAAACAAACCAAAAAAATTGCATTTCTTATTAGCTGATTTGCGTTATGTAATGCTACAAACCATGAAGTAACAGTCCTAGTAACTCAGTTTAATTAATTAATGTTCTTAAATAGCCATCGGTGCTTCGTAGATTGCCTGGAAGAAAACACTTCACACTTCTGTCTGGAATTAAACTAATACTTAAAAACATAAATGAGTTACTTTTTAAGTTGTTACATAATTTTCAATAAAATCAAATTATTATACATTTGAAGTACGCTGTGTAAAACGTTTTTTAGATAAATCACAAATTAATAGAAAAAGTTTATAAAATTAATTGTCAACTGTCATTATTGCAATGAAAAACAAAGATGCTCAGTAAACATAAAATTACCACATATTGAGAACTCAGTTAATGTTTGAAGATAAACTTTTACTTTTTATAAAAATTCAATACACAAAATAATTCATGTCAAAAAAAAATGCTGATCGTTGCCTCGTGATTTCGCGGGACATCGTAGATAATGTTACTCATTGTGCAATTAAGACGCTTGCATTATGTAGGTATTGAATGCTGTTACAATTTTAGTTAGGTACCTACTCAATATTTTGGTGAATTCTTATAATGAAAAAAAATAATAATTAAACATTTGCAAAGCTTGGCACGAATTTGTTTAAAATTAGGTTTAAAAAATATATTTATAGAAAAATGCCTTAGAAATTTAATACAAAATACTTTTTTTTTTAGTTTACAACTGAAAAAAAAAATGTTTTGCATGTACTTAGGTAAGGTAATCGTTAGAAAAGAATATTGCCACTTTTATAGATTAGACCTAGACCTGTCCGCTTGATACTAAAAAAAGATACATTATATTCTTATTAACTAAACGGTGGCCACCTGTTTTATTAAATATTTAATGTTCTTAGTAGTTAATATAAAAATGACCTTTCATTACGACTTCATTCAGTGTCCTAAACTTCCTTTCCTGTTTCTCCCGGCACCGAGAATCCTCATCAGACACCAACATCTCCCGGCGCCTAGCAACAAAACAACATCGACCTCAGACACCTGCATCTCCCAGCACCCAGCATATTCTGCACTTCCATCGGGCACCATCAACGCCCGGCTGCCAGCAGCTTCATAATTTAATCTGTTCGCAACGGCGGACACTCCAATTTTTGTCCATTATTATCAATCCACTCACTATTTTTTTGTGTTCAATATCACCTTTTTTTATTTTCAAAACTCATTAACTACAATTTTTATTTGCACGCACAGCGCTGCCCCAAGGCAGCACTGGCAGGGTCGCCATGCAATGTGGGGACCGAGAGTAGAGGAATGAAAAACGAAGATGTCAACAGATGCGACTTTATTGTGTCAAATATATCATATCACCATCTTTTAAACTACAATGCATACGCACACATACGGGTGACGTGTACACACACTACACCAGTTGTGAACCAATGTACATAGGTTGGGGGTAGACCTCTTCTCTGCCCCCGGCTTGCCTAGCCAACCGTCTCTTTTGTCTTCGAATAACTAGTCGTGTGTTTTTCCTTCCATAAGGGCTGGCTAGGATTGTTCAATATTGTGCATGAAAACCAGCTTTTCTTGCATCTTAGCAGGACTTGGGACAGTATTCCACAACAGGATATTGACACCCTTGTTTTGAGTATGCATAACCGCTGCAGATGTGTCAGGAGAGTCTTAGATGGATCCACGGATTATTAATTTTAAGTTTTCAGCAATGTTTATAAAAAAAATAGTTGTTTTGTTTAGGTTTTGATGTTTCAAAAATGAAGTTAAGATTGAAATTTTGTCTGAGTTTTTCCTCTTCTTCTAAGTTTTTTTTAAATTTAACTTTATCTGAAAGTTTATTTATCTATATAAGATATTTATGTATATATATTATTTATATACTTAAGATTAGATAGGCTATTAAACAAGGTTTATTTTAATGTGTAGGTGTCATAACAAAAAGTTAATAGAATTTTAGTTATTTAGGTTTAATTGAAATATCCCTAGACCATGTTGATGTGTGTAGATGGATCTGATCGCTCGCTTCTAGAGGATTAGGGTGCGTTTCCACCAGAGATGTGCGAGGATGCGTTGCGAGGAATGTGTGTACTAGGAAACAATAGAATTGTTTCATTCACCTACCTTCGCGATTCTATTGGTTCTTAACAAACACATTCCTTGCAACGCATCCTCTCACATCTCTGGTGGAAATGCACCCTATAATAGATGGTTCGTAGGTATATCCGCCGCTTGACCCCAAAGTAGGTACAATGCCGTAAGACATTACACTGTGGAAATAACTACGTGTAATAAACTAGTTAACGGTGAGTACCTAAGTACCTAACTTAACTAAGATTCATAATAATAATAATGTGTATTCGGAAACAGATTTCGAGTTCAGATTAATTGTTCAGAGATTGACGCAGCATTTTTAACGATTTAATAAACCAGTCGTACATGCAACAGCCCTGCGTGTTTATCCCTATCCCGCTCGGGGCCTGAGTTGGCTTACTTCTCCCTCTTTTTACTATGACTTTTGGTATTTTCTGATATTTTTATTGATAATTCTCATAACTTGACATTTTAATTGTAATGGTTGCTATTGTTTTAATATTCTTATGGATTTACTCTGAAATAAATGACTTTTATTTATAGGTCCTTAAAGCTGCAACCTATTATTTTTCAGAAATCGACTAGGTACAGAGGCGTTCATGCAAACCATAGGTACGGTACACCTTATGCTCCTGGCATACATCCCATATTGCAATAGTTTTGTGAAGGTTGATGTGAACGCGTCTGTACCTGCTGTAAAATTAACTAATAATCTATCACGGGGCATTTGAAATAAAACAAAACAATAAAGCCGACGAGAAGATAATTTTACTTAGCTTTTTCTGCTAGCGTAACTGTCACATTGTACAAATGAAATTGTTGTCCATGTCTTCTTATGTTCAATGTTATAGCAATACAGTAAATAAGTCGATTAAGACTCTCGCATTTCAGTATGTAAGAAGCTCCTTGTCCGGGACAAAATACTGGCGCACCATAGCTTTGGCAATCAAACATAAAGTACGAAGTACCGATTTTTCCAAATGCTAAATTCTTTGTAGGACTAGTCAATATTCCAAGTCTATGCTTTTCAAAAAAGTAAACGAGGGCTTTGCTTAAATTAAATCGATCTGGATAAATGTTGTACACAAATCCGAAAATCACTTTTTCGAACTTGACTGTAAACGAATATGGATACATATCATCAAATTTAGGATCCAAATCTTCCAGAGCGATTTCGTGATTCGGTGAAGAGCCAACTTTATCAATACATTTTTTGTGATACTTATCGCCAGATTCTACAATTCCATCTAAAAAGCTTCCGGTCCACGCGTTTAAGTCACACGCCTGCGTCATTACAATCGCAACCACGTTTGTTGCTAAATATTGTTTCCCTCTATGATTTGGATCAAACTTTCCATCCATAGGATGAACTGAACCCCACAGTGAAAAGAGATCACCCGGGAATTCTATATCCCAATCTTTCCACATTGTTCGAGGAGTTTTTCTATCAAAACCTAAATCATTCACAGCATTCATTCGGGACCATGGAATGGTTTCAATATTTAACCAGTACATTTTTTCGTCAACAAGAGGTCGTATTTTCCTGCGTTTCAGATAAGGTAAATTAGGATTTGCGTCCGGTCGGAACAATGGACTGAGCCTATAATTCATTGCTGAATGTCGAGGAGCAGTTTTAACAGAAGTTAATTCGAATGTGTAGAATTCAGGACTTTCGATGGGTCCAGATACTATTTTCCTTATTCGATGAATAAGAGAGTCCAAAGATCGGTATAATGTCCAAGATGCCGCATCATTTGCTTTTCTTTTAGGGGCTTCATTTTTTTTCTTCGTGTCGTCTTCTTTTTCTACACTTGGTGCTGGCGAAGCGTACGGATCGAAAAGATGATAATATCCTTCAGTTTGACAAATCACTAAACTGCAGGAAGGAAACCTAATAATGACGTATCGCAGCCTTCGCAGTACAGCTTTTAAATATTGTTCTAATCTCTTTTCTGGATTTTCGTTAACTACGGTTATCTTCTTTATATTTATGTTGATAAATTTGCCATCTAAAATTACGTTTTTAATTACTCTTTTTTCGCACACATTAAAATTAGTAGCTTTTTCGTGTATCTCAAGACCTTTTTCTATGCAGGTGTCAACCATGACGTGGTCCCAAGTTCTGATAGGATGCATGGCGGCCATGAGCATAGCCATTAAGCAGATGAAGTGACACTGCTTCACATCTGTACTTTTTTTTGCATCCTTGAGCGAAGTCGTCCCCTCAATCCTGTAGACGCCATTAATTTGCTGATATCCAATAGCAGTTTGACTTTTTGGCTCTGATGACTCAATGGAACTTTTCTTATCGGAACCCTTGGTTGGAGATACAAAAGTTGGCTTCGATTTTATGGATTTAGGTCGACCAGTTTCAAAATCATAGTCTTCAGGCAGCCTCTGACGTGCTTCTTGAAGAAGTTTTCGAACTAGAATTCTGCTCAAAATAAACTGTTGATCTTCTGCTCTTCCGTCCTTATTGTATAAAACTCTGGAAAAAAACAGAATATAAAATCAACTATCTAACTATAAAGTTCTCAGGTTCTAACTATTAGGTTTAGGCAAGTATATAAACCAACATTATCTAGGTTTTTAGAATTTAGGAAACTGCCAATTACCTGCTAACAAGGTCATGTAAGTTACGGAATCGTAATAGGCAAGCTTTTCCCTTGGACTTAGCCTTCTCTCCGTCTCGTATTCCCATGGCGTTGCAAGTACTGCCGTCAAATAGGTAGTAAAGACCATTCCTCTTGAAGAAGGCGCAGCTATAGTTGGATGTAGTGATCATTCCCCGGTCGTACTTTATCAAGTATTTGCGTGTTAATACATCTTCCAACTGCCATGTGGCACCCTCTCCTACTACATCAATGTTAGCATGGTAAGCCTGCAATAAAAACATATGCAATCAAATGATTCCAATTATGAATATCAGCTACTGCAACCGTACCTATGTATTATTATCTACTTGTTCCATAGTTTAATCTGGATAATTTCACGGATTTGGTTCCATTCTTCAATAGGAAAAACGTCCTAATATGAAATGCGATGGTATATTTGATATTATAATAAAAAATAATTTAATAATTAATAATAAATATGATTTAATATGATATGCGATGGTATATTTGATATTTTTTTAAATTACCTGATGGCCTATACCAATTTTAGGTATTATATGGGCAGGAGCAAGTTGAAACTTTTCCAACTTCGCATGATACAATTTATTGGCGGTATCAACCACAAAGTTGACAATTCCTGAAGTCCACGTGTTAATGGAGTATTTGTAAGATGTGACGATAGCCATAATAGCCGCGAAGGGTAGAACTTCTAGTCCTTTCGAATCTGTAATTCCGTTCGTGCCTCTGATAATTTGCGTATTGTCTGGTAAGCTCTTGAAATTGCTAGGTTGTACCAGTTCTTGAGAAGGCGACATCTCAACTTGCGCTTCCGTTAGTGGCGGCGTTGATTTCTTTCGCAATTGTCTTAATTTAAATCTGTATCGAGCGTCCTCGGTGAGAAGGATTCGGCGATCGACATTGGTTGGTGGCATTGTTTGCACTTCCTCTTCCGTAATTCGCACAGGAAGGGCAAGCTACATGAAATTTACTTTTATTAGTAACAATGTTATTATTACTCATTTCTCCTAAAATTTTGTACACTTTTAAGCCAATATTTGCATTTACTACGATATCCGTAAAGAACAATTACACGGAGTTGCGCAACAACCAGCTTATTATATTATTTATCACTAATGTCGAGATCTATAATAGAGCGTGCTCAGCTTAAACTTAGACTTATCTTAGGCTTTGAACATCTATCAGTATCAGTTACTTCTTATCGATTTTAAATTATTTTTACCCGACTGAGCCAGAAGGAGGGTTATGTTTTTCGAAAGTATGTATGTATGTAATTTGGCACGCTCTGCAGCCTGAACGGCTCGTGGGTACTTCTCAACGAAGCTAAAATTTGATGGTCACACAGTTATATTTCTTATACGGTATAAAGTTAAAAACAGAACATTTGGATGGGAGGATGAAACATCTAATATTCTGCAAAATAAATAAAGCTTGTAATAGAAGCAAAAATAACATCAAAAATTAACACCACAACCATCAAATATTGGACCATTTTTCGTATCCTCATCGTGTCACACGAAACGTTGCAGTAAAACATTACGATATTGCATCAACAAATTTCAGTGTAACTAATTGTATTTTACCCATACTAAAATCATCGTAATTAAATACACTTCGCACTGAGAAGTCTAAACAATAACTTCAAATTATTATTTTGAATTGAAAACACAATATTCGTCGGTCACACGATTTTAGGTACCTATCTACTTTAAATTTGCGTAGTAACAGGAGACAAAAATAGGTAAGTTTTTATAATTATTCATACTTGTACCGATCACTTGCGTGGACATTTTTCTGCATTGTATTTTAGCAATTGTTACCAAAGTTAGCTAATCGAAACCCCAAAACGAACGAGATATTAATGTAGTAAATGATTCAAGACTTAGCGGCTAAGCTTTGCAGAAATTTATGAAAAAGGGATAATTTCGTGGCAGCACCCTCGTGGCATTTTATCCACGAAGGTGATTTTATGCCACGAAAGTGATTTTTGCATTGTTTTATTAAGAAATTAATATGGAATTGGTTTGTATCTATTCACAAAATCAGCCGTCGATGTTGTTTGACAGTGGTTTGAATAACTTTTAAGTTGTTTTTGTTGGGTTGTTGAACTATAAGATGAAAAGGAACTCTTATAGTCTTGCTAGTATCTGTCTATCCGTCCGTATGTTTATGTGTCGGTCCGTCTGTCCGTTTTAACGTTTGTTCGTCTGTCCGTTCGTCTGTCTTTTCCTATGGCCGTTCGTCTGTTCGTTTGTCTGTCGGTCCGTCTCTCAGCCACTGAGCTACGGTAATGGTATCGCGGAGCATTCGCCCGGACTGATCACAATTAAGTTCCTATTTGTTACCTACATTACTAGTAATTTCTATAATAAAAAGTTTTTACTAAAATTGTGTAGTTTTTATTGACATAGTGTAGTCAATATACCTATCCTTAAGAACTTATTTCGTAGAATGACTGACTGAACATATTAAGATCGAACTGGTAATTTACTATTTTGTTTACTGATATAATGTTTTTGCCGTTTGATTACGAAAATAAGATTGAATTTGTTATTTCACGAACATTTAGTCTCAAAATTGTGAAAAAGTAATGGTTGTACAGTTACTGAGTCACATTCGTGGATCATCTCGTCACTTTCGTGGGATCAAGAACTTTGAAACGTTAAATCTTCCAAACTAGACACTCGATTTGACTGAATTTTGTATGAATGAAGTCGTCTTATTAAGCGCTAAAAGTTATTTTTACAAATAGTTCAAATAATCTTAAAATAAAATTTGCCACGAAGGTGACGATGAGAATCATGGCGATGAGAATTACCCTAGTATTTACTGTGAGGGTGACACTGGATATATCAAAATAAATTAAATGAAAAATTACGGGTTTTTGGCGCCAAGTTATTTTATTTTCTACCCAACCCAGAGAAATAGCGATTTAATAAATACTGATTATTCAACTAAAATAAAATCGGATTATTAAAAAAAAATACCCGCCTGCAAAAAATTACCTACCTAACACTCAAAAGGAAAAAACAAGCTTGTTAGTAATTATTCTAACAATACTCAATCTATACAATACTAATGTGTTTGCTTGAACGCGCTGATCTCAGATAGCCCATTTATCGAGTAAGGCTATAGGCTATATATCATCACGACAACTATTCCACGCGGACGAAGTCGCGGGCAGAAGCTCATTAAAAATGTGATAAGTCTGTTTAGCTAAGTAACGACTATAGATCTCGGCCTAAGAACACAGTTTATTGAATATACTCTACAACAAAACAAATGTGTATGTTAATGCGTACTCAAAGAATACCCATAATGAGACAATTAACTCACAGGTAGTTCCGGCTCGGGCTGCGGGGACGGCGGAGGCGGCGGCAGCGCGGGCGGCAGTTCTGCCGCCTTTCTACGCGCTTCTTCTTCCTCTGCCTTCCTACGTTCCTCTTCCTCCTTCTTCCTCTTCATAGTTTCTTCATCCTCTTCTTCTTCTCCACCCTCTTCTTCTTCCTGATTTATGAGTTAAAACCATTTTTATTGAAACTCAGTTTCAGATTAAACTACCTACTTATCTTTAAATCTACCATACTCGTAAATCATAAATTAACAATGTAGGTAGACAGACATCACTACATACCTCTTCTTCTGCGCCTTCCGGTGGCTGAAATCGAAAATAAAACATCACATAAATTGCTACAATATAGGAATTACAATGACTAGTTATAATAAAAACGCGATTCTAAGATGCAGGGACATTGATCATCCGACTTTCTAGGACCATCTTAAAATGCATCATCTAATTATGACGTATTTGCTTGCCTGCCCGACACTCTTTAATACTTCATAAGTGCCACTACTGCCAATGGTAACATACGATACAACTGGTCCAATAACATAAGCATATGGAAAGCCGTTGAAATGACAACAGGTGGAATTTATTTTCACAACTTATATCCTGTAGCCATACTCAGGTTTTGACTCACGCCAAACTCCTAGATCCTATCACCACTCCAGGAGGTTGCTAATAGGTACTTGATCATTGTAGCTCAGCTGAATTGAATGGTTAGACTTAGTTGAAGGCACGTCCTTCGCGTCGCGCGAACATTTACCTATTGCCTATTGAGACTCCTTGTACTCGAGAGTGCAAGTAGTGCCGAGATGTGCGACGTTTCAGGGGTACAGGTGTGGTCGACCACAATTAATGTTGGCCTGCTGATTTTTGCATCAGAGGGAGCCGAATGCGCTTAGTCTGAATTCAGCTGCGGATATCAGAGGATCCGGTTATTACCAGCACAGGCGGAGGTGTGGGTGGCGGAGTTGGCTCTGGGTCCGGGTCGGGCTCGGGCGGCTCGTTGGTCTTGTCGCGCGGCTTCGGCCACGGCGGCACCACCTGCGTCACTGACACCGTCGGCGAGTCTAGGTTCACTGTACACCAAAATCAGAACAAGCTTAGGGTTAGTCACAGACAAAGTGAAACAGTCCTATCATCAGCATATTGCCTTTCAGGAACTAACTAACCACGAAATTATAGACAAGAGATACTTTCAATTAAGCAAATGATTGAAAAATTAATTATTACTTTCGACAGTTTGAGTAAAATAATGTATTAACAAATTGCCGTGCAGAACATAAACTAACAAAGAAGATAAATATTGTAGTGTTTTACAACGGAGAGACCTTCGCTTGTGAATAAAATGGAGTTTATTAACTTCTGCTTGTCCTTGATAGCTAATCAGAAACTTTAGATGTAGTTGCTTACCAACTTTTGGTTCCAAAGCTTCCGGTGACATGTTTTTGTACCTAAGGGGAATAGGCGGTAGATAATCCTCTTGAATGCTATCCACAAGTGAAATTATATCACCCATCTTTTCTTCGTCCACTTGTAACTAAAAATAGAGCAAGATTAGGTATACTGGAAACGTTAGGTTATGCATTGGGGAGATAAATTACATACCCCATGGGGTTTGTCTTCAAAGTCGTCCATAGGAAGAACATCGTGGAATATTTCTCCACCGTCGCCACGACCTTTACTTGCAGGAAGCACGTTTCTTTTTGGCTTTCCTTTTGCCCCAGGTAGCTGATCATCACTCAAAGTGCACACTATTTGAGACTGTAAAATAGTTTGTTCAAATTGAATGTTTATATACCTTAGTTTTATTTCAAAGTGCTAAGGCAGAAATGTCTTCATAAATACCTTTGGTTCTTTTTTCTTCAGTTTCAGTACTTTAAATGCGTGGATATAAAACTGCGTCGTGGCTGGTAAATAATCCCAATTTTTGCTAAACACAGCCGCCATGGTATCAGAGTTCAAGAGCATCAAACAACACGCTCTTCCGGTTTTGAATGATCTCTGGCCATCGTTCGTACGAGGGTAGGGGTCAAACATATAAAACATGTCTTTCTGTCTCCATACCGCAAGCGCATAGTTATTGAAATCTAATATTCCACCATTAAATTCATGGCTAAAAAATTCATCTAAGCCTGACCTAATATTGAACAAACACTCCTTGGTAGTAAATAGCTGCCCCTTAACCCTCTCTCTGTATATTATTATTTCACACGAGTACGGTCCTATTGATATCTCATTAGGGATATTATCAATGGTTAAGTCAATCATGACCCTGGGATGCGTACAATCTACGTAAAGTTTATTGCCTAAACGCAAAATTTTATCGAGCGTTTTAGTAAACCAGGTATTAGGAGGTGATATTTTTGCGTAGGTCATAGCTGCAACTGCTATCGTCAAAGCCTGTCGATACTTTGCGTCCTCAAAACATCGATCACCTAAATGCATGTTTGCATTGACAATTGCACAGTTTTCGTTTAAGATTCTGTAACCCATCATAGCTTTTTCAGCCTGGGTGAATTCTTTGTCCGATTCTAAATCTTCGTCACATTTCTCATCTATCATTTTTAAAACTTTTACTGGTGCCAGAACGAATTTCTGGTCTTCTACCAAACTGCGGGCTAGCAAAACTTCGGACACGGATTCTAAGTCTTTAACATTCATAAGTGCAGCACAGCCGTTTGTGAAATTTGAATAGGCTCTTGAATCTCTTCCAGCTGGATCGAATATGTAGAAACAAATCTTATCCTTCCATATAATTACTTTGAGAACTCTAAAAAGAGAAATAATAAGTAAGTATATGTATTAGAGGTACAGACACAGACGTTATTGCATATCTCCTCATTTAAATTGATGACCAATTAAAATTGTACTATAATTGTAAAATACCTTGTCAGAAGTACTCCAGCCCTGTTAGTCTTAAAAAATGCTTTGAGGCCTCTGCAGAGGTTATAAACGGTGGGATCTAGGGACATAGTGTAACCAACGAAATCCGGTTCTCCCAGGAGTACTTGCATGCGCTTTCCGTTCAAATTGAGCATCTGCTTCTTACCAAATGGCAAAACTTCACACATGCCTTGAACAGCGGAATGATCATGAACTTTTTCTAAACACTGTAAATACCTGGGAACACCAGACATGTAGCTTGAAACTTTGAACTTAAACTTTGGGTTATTATGGGAAATAATCCTGTGAAAAAGGATGTACAACCAACCATTGATCTCCGGCGTCGACCAGATTGTCAACGAGCTTCATTGTCCACTGTTTGGGATGATAGTGAAACGCCAAACAGTATGCCATCACACTCATGGTTAGAGCCTGTCTGCCTCTAGATCTGGCACCTGCAGTAGAAGTGGAAGTTAGTATTGACCTAAAAGCTGGCGATTTTACAGTGGTCAAAAAACACACCCGTATGATACGTTTTTTTTTCAAAAACCTTTTATGACTTACCAAACTTTGCATCGTACATGTTGAATGAGCCAGTCAAGATGCCATAATGTATATCTGGTTTTCTCTCTTTTGTGCAGGGTATAATAGTGAGCGAATGTGTTTGAATTGTTCCACGCTTTAGATGGGCTGGTATTTGCACCTACAGCAAGGATTGAAGAGCCGTTAAAGTAAACATCAAATCAGCCTATCTATTAAGCGTTAGGGTTAACGCCACTGAAAGAGCAGCGGCACGCAGCGGCTGTCAAACTATTCTGAGGTAAAAGCAAGTGACTTATCAAGGCGGATGCCTAATACGGCGTCTTGAGGGGCTGAGCTGCCCCTCCTTAGCTTCCAAATAAATGCACTTTAGAATCACATAGATACAGTAAACGGCATTTTCACGGCACGGTTGGCGTAGTGCGCTGTAGTGTAGCACGGTTTTTCGCCTCGATTTCCTTTGTGTCCCGGGTTCAATTACCGGTCGGGTCAATTCAGGAAACGATCTTTTCTAAATTGACTCGGGTCTGGGTGTTCCGTGAGACGCCCCTGGCTTAATTCCTCATGTAGCACCTCGTAATACGTAATATTTATCCGTACTTCGAGACCATGACAAGAGGAGTGTTGTCTGGCGCATATTTATATTTAGACTGGTAGAGAATGCTTTTAGCATTAGGTCCGCCTAATGTATTTTTATTGCATTAAAGATTCAATAAATAAATAAATATTTATATTAGATAAGATTAAAAATTATTTGTAATATTTTGCCTCAAAAAGCCGTTGCCGGCTACTGCCCTTTCAGTGGGAAATAGTAGGGATTGACCCCAAGGGGTAAAAAAGGCTGTCATAACATTTGGATATAGTAAACAAACTAACGTGCTCCGGTCTCGGTATTTCGTCGAGACCGCAGATGGACTCGTCATCCTTCAAGTGTTTCTGTGTTCCTCTGGCTCTAGGCTTCCCATCAGTCACTCCAAGTGTGTACGGAACATTGGAACGAGAACTATGGAGAAAACAAGAAAGTTAAACATATTTTCAGGTGCGACTGTGCAGCTCCTGCAGAGCAGAGTGGGGTGTTTCGTGATTTTAAAAGGTAATTAGATAGGTATTGAGTATTTAGTCTTCTGCTAGGTCTTCTAAAACTGTCCGTAAGCAAGTCACGTAGCATTTTCCGTAATTATACAGGGAATAGCCTACCTACCTACCTACTTTTGGTTACTATGGCTTGGTGGCCTAATTTCGAACCTTTAGCCATAGCGTGTAGCACGTAGAGGTGTAGAGGCCGGTACTTTACCACGGTAATACTGATAGTTAAATAGTTAATATTAATTAACTATATTAACTATCAGTATTGTAACTTCATACAAACGTACGAAACGCGAGATATCCACGCGCCTTGGATCTCGGGATGCGCTCGGGATGCAAGCAGTCGCGAATGTGCCGCAGTGACGAACGGACGGTGTGTTGTTTTTATACAGTAATCGCGCAGTTTTTTGATTAAAATAAGTTATTACTATGGCAAGGAGTAATTGTAGAAAATATTGTGCTCTTTGATTGCATGAATTCCTCAATTTAAAACCCAAAAACACACTCAATAAAAATTGTAATGCAAAACACGCGAAACGTTCGTAAATTGATTAAGGAATAAATTAGAAAAACGAGGGTGGGTGACCATGTTTTTAAAAAAAAAAAAAATAAAAAAATAAAAAAAAAAAAACATCCTTATTGGACGATAACCAATTTTGGGAGATTAAATTGTGATTAGCCATAATGACGATCTCATTTGCATGGTATACCAAAACTATTAATTCTATGCACCCAGAAATAACATTTTTTAAATTACCAGGAAACTCCGAAAGGTAAGACTATAAAATGCTTTTAGTTAGGTTCTTACAAGTACGACTGGCATCTAGGTCTTCTATCAAAGCTTCCATCTTACGGACTGCCCAAGGGTCTATGCGGATGGATTGCCAGCTTATTGTCTAGCAGACGCATTAAAGCCGTTGTAGACGGTAGTTGCTCCGATAGCTTGGACATTAATTCTGGCGTCCCACAAGGCTCTGTGCTATCTCCTACGCTATTCTTCTTGCATATCAATGATATGCTCTCTAAGGATGGTACTCATTGCTATGCGGATGATAGCACTGGAGATTACACAGGCCGAGCGAATATCCCTCATACCTTTGTAGAGGAAATTTGAACTAAACTTGTGTCTGAAATCAAGAATACCCTAGCTTGGGTCTCCGATTGGGGTCGAAACAATTTAGTCCAGTTTAACTCCACTAAGACACAAGTTTGCGCATTTACCGCTAAGAAAACAACATTCACTGTAGCACCTCAGTTCCAGAACACTAGCCTTACCTTAACAAATAGTATGGGGATCCTTGGTGTTGATATATCTAGTGACGTACAGTTTCGGAGTCATTTGGAGCAAAAGACGAAGTTGGCATCCAAAAAGCTCGGTGTGCTAAACAGGATGAAGCAGTATTTCACTTCTAGGCAAAGACTACTGCTGTGTTTAAAGCGCCAAGTCAGGCCACACGTGGAGTATCTACTGTTGTCACCTTTGGGCAGGAGCGCCTGGATATCAACTCAGTCCTTTTGACTCAGGCCAGAGGCGTGCGACCCGGATTGTCGACGATCCCAAACTGACTAGCAGTTTAGAGCCGTTAAGGCTGAGGAGAGACTTCGTCTCCCTATGCGTGTTCTACCGCTTGTACAACGGGTTTTGTTCTAAAGAACTGTTTGATATGATGCCTACGGCTACTTTTTACCACCGCACCGCTCGCCACCGACAGGGCGTTCATCCTCACACTCTGAATCCGCAATGGTCTCGTACAGTTCGGTTTCAGAGATGTTACCTTCCAAGACGCTTAAATTGTGGAATGAACTCCCTGCCGAGGTTTTCCCGATGAGTTATAATATAGAGTTCTTCAAGAGGGGTTTGAAATAGTTTTTGCAGGGTCGACAACGCGCGAGTGATACCCCTTGTGCTGCACGTGTCCATAGGGTACGGTAACCGCTTACCATCAGGTGGTCCGCATGCTTGATTGTCCCCGACGTGGTATAATAAAAAAGGTACGTATTTTTTTTCTTTTTTAAAGGATAGGTAGGTATTTCGTTTTTTCTAGCGAAAAATATGCCCGGATTAATAAATGTGAATATGGTAAAGGAAAGTGATACACGAGTGAACTAAGTAAAAAAGTTATAGGCGGTTCATGATACGGTAGGTACGCTCGTGTTAAAACCTCCAAGTTGTATGTAGGTTTTTAGAAACATTGAATTAAACAAAATATCATTTTGAAATTACATATTATGAGACTAATAAATAGTGATGCTTTAGAACAAGATGGCGGTGAACTATCTCTAAGTTGGAAAGTTTGTTTAAATAAAAAATATAATATTTACAATCACAAAATACATTCACAAAACTAGATTGAAACTCAAAGTAGGCAGTTGTAAATAAAAATACTTAGGTGGGCAGCCCTATCCTACGTTCCGCGCGGCTGTAGACATTTATTTCAAAAATAGGGCCGTGTTACAATACTGATAGATAACATTACCGTGAATTTACCTTTACATTGAAATATCTACTGACCACAAATAAATAACGCTTTGTTTTTCTTTAACAATATGGTTTTTAAAGATCCTTTGTATTTTTTTCGAATGAAATATTTTTCGTTTTGAAGTAGTCTTAGTAGGCACAGTACTATTTAACAAAATCCTTTCCAGGATATTTAAAGTCCAAGAGTAAATACACCGTAATTACCACAAGTGCGAATTATGTGAGTTTCTTAGTGGTGTAAACAAACCATGCGTGGGCTTGTTAAAATGCATTTTTATCAGTCATTGGCACACGGAGTAGGTGCAAGCTTTGCTTAGATGAGGATCATAGACTCCATTCTCGCCGGTTTTGAAACGTTTAGGATTTAGGAATAAAAGTTTCCAATTCGATAGGAATCACGCAAAGTAAGAATTCGGTTCCAGAGTCTGGTCAGTTGTCAAGTGGGTTTTGCTAGACCAAACGAGCGAACGCTCATTCTATCCCCTCTTTATCAAATTCTCTTTGTGTAAACAGCAGACTACTATTACACAAAGAGAATTTGATAGAGTGAGGATAGAATGAGCATTCGCTCGTTTGGTATAACTAAACCCTCCTGTGGCGATATACATTGTATGCAAAAATGCTGATAATACATAAAAGCGGCGGCTGCGCCATATCGCAAGTCCGGGACGGCAGTCGCGCACCGCACCCTCGCCTGTTAAGTCATATACATAGTAATCGTTCCATATTCCAAATTATTTAATAAGATTGGTTAAGAGTCAGATATTGTATGAACAGTTTACCGACGTGCGAGACAATATACTATAGTGATACCCATACACGTTTTGATCATTTAACTTCCCGTAGCTAGAACCCAAGGACAGTAACAGAAGTAGGTTCTGGCCCAGTAGAGACCCAATTACCAAAACTCCTTTAGATGTCATATTGGCGCCCAGAGACATCGAGTACTTCGAGCGTGACGCTCCTTGGGGGTCGTCTCGGCAGACATTTGACGGGGTGACTGCAGATCTCGAATGGAGATCGAGAATTAGATTGTTCAGTGACAGTACCGTGGCTTTGGGAAATATGTGAAGGACGAGTTGGCGTTTGCCGCTTGCAGGCTGTTATACAGACATTCACTATAGTTGGGCAAATCAAAGGCAGGAATAACAATTGTGCCTAAAACATGACATTACCTTCTAAGTACATCTTCCTATTCACAGATAAAATTACTAATTGAAGATCGACGGGCAAATCAAGATTATGAAAACTGCAAAAAAAACGTACCTCCCTATCTGCTGTTTTCCTCCCGGATACGAAAATTATTAAAATAATAGGAATTGATATAGTTAATTTGTAACAAAATCTGTCAGTAATTTTGAGTATAAACGGGCGGACCCCGAAAGTTTAATTATATCTAGCAAATAGTAACGTAATGCTTTAGGTATCTTTAAATTTATCTCAGCCTGAAGTGCGGGGTGCAGTGGTTCGCTGACATTCTCCCCAGAGTTTCTCCTCTTCCTCTCCCCAGCAGTACGGTCTGTAGGTAGTTTTGTTTCCCTCAGAGTTGAGGTAAACTCATACGTAAGTAGAGCTTCATTCTTACCTTCTCATTCTTTGCGATCTTTGCCGTTTTCGCTTTGCAGCATATTTTCTGTAAGAGTATAAATCATGAAATGAGTTTCGTTTGCGAACAATGACCCTTTACAAAGTACCTAACTGCAAATGCAAAAATACTTGCCTACATTTCTTTCTGGTACACGACTTTCTAGTGCAGACGCTGCAAATTAAAATGCGATTCAGTATTTCAATATTTTTTGAATGTATTATACCTACCTACTTAAAAGAATGAAAATTTGTCGCTTACCCTCCTTTATGACATGGTTTCATTGAGGCCTTACCTCTGAAAAACGAAAAAAAGTTTATAGGTAGACACTGTTAGTATACAAGATGTAAAAAACATGACCACTAATACTTAGGGGATAGCATACATGCCATGTGTAGACTTAACTGTGAAAATATTGAAGCGGAAATATGCATGCTGCATTTAGTTTTCGATATAAAATATTAAATGTTCGAATTTTTGGCCCCTAAGGTAACAATAGGGTATTTTGTCGAGCAAAAGCAATGTAAATTATTTTGTCACGCACGTCCCATACTGCATACATAAAATCATTTATTCTATGTTTTCGAGATTCTAGTGACGGTTCGGGTTGAAACTTGAAAGTATTAATACTTTCAACTTCAATTTACTTCAGAACTACAGATTTTGAGCGCTCAAAATCAAACATCAGTGATAGTTTATGCCCTATAAGTATTATTGCTCATTTTTTTACACGCTGTGGGCTAGTGGAATTTGGTGATAATAATAAAACAGACGTTTTTCAGAGTCATATTTCAGACCAGAGATCCATATTGTGTTAGTAACATCTTAACAATCTAGTATTAGTATTGTAGCAAGAAAGAAAAAATATATTTAATTGACTAAGTGCTCACCAAGCCTACCAACCCAGGATCTAATAAATGGACCGTCTACTTTGTACGCCAATGTAACAAGAATACTGTTGTTACTGCATCTCAATCGCCTGAGCATAGAGTCAGAACGCTTGCGCATGATGGCGTAAAAGTCATCTAGCCTCGCTTGAGCGAACATGCCCGAAGCGCTACAAAACCGAGGCAGCCCCAACAGCATTCATAACGCATTGTTATATTGTATGCGCAAGCCGTTGTAGGCCTTTAGCGTATACTTAATCCACAAGCTGCACGAGTAAAATGACTGACAATAAGCTCTGAAAAGGGTCAGCTTTACTTCTTTACTACAACGCGCGAACCTGCGAACAAGCATGTTGCATCGGGCTGCCAACGCCCTGCGCTCCTTGTCAATATCTTGGTCATCCGTGAGACGATCCACAACCACATGCCCGAGGTATTTGAACTATGTGACCACATTTAATTGAGTGCCTTGTAAATAAACAGGTGGTATATTTACAGGAGTATTATTTGGTACTTTAAAAACCATTAATTCACTCTTGGTAGCATTATAACTCAAGCCGTGGGCCTCAGCATACCTCTCACAGATGGCCAAAAGCCTCCTTAAACTACTTATTGATGGGGTGAGCAGTACCATGTCATCGGCGTAGCTTATGTTGTTAATCATCTTTCCGTCAACAGAACAGCCAATCATGGTGTCGCTCAACCCACCAATCAACCAAATTAAACAGACTAGGTGAAGTTAATCCTCAATGTCTGACTCCACAGTTCAGCTTGTAACATATTGAATCAGCATTGTCCCATCTAACATAATTATTAAATGCAATATATAATTTTATTAATTATGCAATTTGGAACTATAAAAAGTCGCAACATTAAAAAAGATTTTTTATTGATTATTATTTAAGGAATTATTTAAAACCCTAATAGGATTATGGAGTTTTATCATGAGAAAATTCTCATGTGAGAACAAAAATTTTGAAAGAGGAATAGAATAAAGTGGTAATTAGCAGTATGTAAATTACCCTGGTAAATTTCTCGGTCCCGGGATATTCACGACTTCAGGAACGAAATTTCTGTCTCTGTTAATCACGATACCGCTGTGCGGTTTGTACAATCTGGAATATACGACGTCAAGTTTAGTTAAAATAGACTACAGTTTACTATTAAAAAATGTATGAATGACTTTCCCGCCGTCCCTAGCAATGAAGTAGGTGGCTGATAGAAAACTAAAAACGATTAAACTTCGCAAATATCTTACTTGTCGGCAGCTTTCGGTGGCAAGGGCGGCACCATCTCGGCCGGTTTAACAGAAGCTCTACGGGCTTGTATTACTTCTCCACTTATCTTGGGGCTTGGAACCTAGAAAGATTTAGAAGTCGTTATTACGATACCACTTCATTTTTCATTTAAATATGTACAGTCGAACAAAGCTCCTTACAGTTTTTTGATAGTTTGTACCACATATTATGATACAGCAATAAAAGGCGTTTTTACAACTAAGTACTTTAGCACTATTTATGGTGGAAAAAAATTAAAACAAATTGAAATATACTAACATTCAAAATAGACTTATCAGATGGTGAATGCTTGATAACTGGAACAGGAGTTGGCAACATAATGTCACCTGGTAAAAGATCAAAGTAAGTGACTTTCTTTTTATATTGTTCTCTCTTTGGCTTTCCTGACCTCAGTATGCCGCTGGTAGTTTCGTCCGACGCAATTGAATCAAAGTCATATTTATCGAAAGCTCTTCTGCAACATAAGACAGGCTATTTTTTTGGTGCGTATTTTGGAAACGATTACGTGTATAATGTTGAATGATACGGCGATACGGCGATTTGTAAGTACGTCGTTTTCTCTAATTACAAAACCACGAATAGAATCCGTGAAGATGTTTAACTTGATGAGAGATGATGATTATTGATGTTTGGTTGGACGCAGGGGTGACCCTGGGTTAGTGGGATTATCGCTCTTAGCGCAAATTAGAGAGAACAGAGAATAAATAAATAAATAAATATCTGGGACAATTCACCAAGATCATCTGATAACACCCAAACACACAACAAACACAAATGTTCGTCACATAAATGTTTGTCATGGGTGGGTATCGAACACACGACCTCCGGCGCCAAAGGCTCGCTGCCATTGCGCCAACAGGCCAGTCAATGACATTAAAAATGGCGCCTTTCGGGATCCAAAGGGCGCCGTAGTAGCAAAACCCGCCAGTAGGTACACACACACACACACACATGGTAAAAAAGAATTAAAAGCCAATGTCGCTCTAATCAAATCAGAGGCTAGGCCGACGTAAGTAAGAGTTTATTAAGTTTCTATACAGTTGAAGTTTTCAAAGTAATTAAGTTAACCTCAGCGTTATTGTATGACTTAGTCAGTGAAAACCAACTTATTCATAAGTAGAGGCATACCGGCTTATTCATAAACAGGCGACTTAGTCACGAAGGACTCGTTTATCCATATAAAAAATATATTTAAATGAAACATAAACCAACCTTGACCTTGCTTCAGATGCTTTAAATGGTTCTAACGGGCAATGTCCAATATACCGCAATCTGAAATAAACAAAATAAATTTAGTCACGATTCTTAATTAAGGGGGTAGGCTCAAGAGCCCCCGAGCTTAGGTAACTTAAAGCCCGGGAAATATGTCAAAGCCATAAAAAAGGATATTCTTGGCGGGTAAAGCATATTAAAAGCTCACCTAGTATGCATAGAAGGCATCATGGGCACGCAAGTGTCCTTATAATGCCGTGGTACGAAGGGCTTTGTCTTTAACTTCGGTGGCTTAGACTTTTTGACTTTCTTGGCACCTAAAAAGAAACATGTTTAATATTAAAATAGTAGTATCGAATTCACAAAAATCATAGACATCTAGTTATGGCTGCTAGTTCTAGAATATGAATACTACAAACTTAAGCCGTAGGGCGATTTTGAAAAAAAAACCGGACTCAAATTCACTCAGTACTTATACACTTCACATGCAAATTAAGTGAATGTAGCACGTAATGTGGAAAATCATAAATAAGATGTCCCACCCAATACCTACAGGCCAAATCTGCTTATGTAAGGTACTACATAAGTATGCTTATTTCTTTACCACGTTCGTCTGTAAGGCGCCACGTTAATAAAGCTATTCGCTGCTGGAATAGCAGCTAATAGCTTAGCAAAACTTATTCCATTCTGAAAAGTAGGTATCTCATTGAAAATCATACAAAATTGCGACATTTCCGATCGTGTCAGCTAAAAGTAGAAGTCGAAATAGACTTCTAAGAATTCCAATTTTGCAGCTTCGCAAGTCTTTCTGTAAAATATACTGAAGCCCGATTCATTACTTTGGTCTTCGCAGACTTCGGTATAAAAAAGCTTTGTCTCCTAGTCTTAAACAACCCCCTCAAGTACCTACCAAGGCAATATAGGAAGGATAGGAAGCTTAACACAAAATCTTACTTTCAGCTTCGTATGTAAGAGCTTGAATGATCTCAGAAACATCTTTGCAGTCCGTCAATTTTGCTTTACACATTTGCCGAAGCCGCGGGGGGCAGCGGCAAGGTCTGAAATATGAACATAGCAATTCACTACCATTTCTTACGGAGGATAAACGACCGAAATGTCAATAAAATTTGAACATTGAATTCTCACTCTTTCTTTTTATTCATTATTGAGATTATGCAGATATTCTCTTTTTGATTAACATACTTCCTATTATTTTTTACTAAAAATTTGGACCTAATTTATGACGTCCACAAAATATTGAAAGACGTCATGAAAACAGTTACGTCCACTACCTTCAGTGATGAATTAAAAACAAAATTCCAAATTCAAGCAGGCATAAATCGAGAAGGTCGCTCTTTGAGAGGAGATGATACGCCCGCGGGGGAATATAATTTTAGGCAAATTAAGAAATCTCCCTAATTACGACCGTCATCATTTATTCTGTAGAAGAAGAAAACCAAACTTACACGGGCTTATTGCGGATTGTTCGCTCGAACCGGATGGTAAGTCAGTATCTATATGGATTATCCGAGCTTATAAGCACGTCAATGTTGACGTGTGGCAAAAGGCTCACATGCGCTTCCATAAACGAGCTTATACGCGCATATAAAACGCTGGTTTGAAACCGCTGTTACACACATGACATTGCCAAATCTTTGGACCGTGTTTGGCATCGTTCTCTCCAAGCCAAGTTTGCGGTCATAAGGTCTGCCACCTCGCTTAAGCTGGATCTCCGGATTCCTGGGAGGGCTCAGGGATCTGGGCCCGCTCGAAACTGGCCCCGCGGGGCCCAGTTAACTAATGCCATTTTCTACCATTTTTGAATTGGTCAACTGGCCCACAGCTGAAATTGGTACAGTCACCAGAAAAATCTAACAGCGAAACGCACACAGCAACGCCCTTGCACCCTAAACGCCCATATTCACGGGATCAGTTCCCTCATTAATTTAATTAATTATTTTTATTCAGGGGATTAGACCCTGATTAGATTAATTCCTTCAAGGTGAGGATGGCCAGCCCAGTGATTCGTTTGAATGACTGGGCTTGTCAACCTCATATCTGGACCTCACGACCGCTTTCCATCAGTGAGGTCATCTCAACGGGCAACATAAAAAAAAAAAGACCACTCGCAATCTTAATAAAAAATATTTCGTACTTCAAAATTAAACATTTTAAAAAAAAATTTCTGTTAGTTTAACAGTTCAATAATAATCATCTCTAAAATTAAAATATAAAAATCAGTCTTAATGTTATGGCCAAGTTATAAAATCAGAAGTCTTTCGTCTTTTTTCTTTTTCCAAGCAATGGCCGATACTTATTTCGCCATGAAGTGATTCATTTACAGCACAATAAATTTTTTTGCTCATCGCTATTGTTTTTGAGCTCTTTTTTGATATTTTGACGCCAGTAGAAGTTCCCAATTTGAAATTTGCAAGCGTGCACCATGCAGGTGACAGTGACGCTTTATGGTGTGGCTAATAACTTAAATTAATTAAATAATACAAGCATCGTTTTCTGATTTTTCTGGTGACTGTATCAAATTCGGCTGTGGGGCCAGTTGACCAATTCAAAAATGGTAGAAAATGGCATTGGTTAACTGGCCCCGCGGGGTCAGTTTCGAGCGGGCCCAGTTCCCTGAGCCCTCCTGCGACGCAAAATTCGTCCTTTGCGATTCACGTGAATCTCGCTTCCTCCAGATAAAGATGAAGATATTTGCTAGTCTGGTCGCTGATGTTGCCTCCGTATCAAAGAGCATATAATACTACTTTACGTACCTACTATAAAAGCTGCGCTTAGGCTGTTCTCTCAGGTCATAGAAAGAAGGCTGTTCTACATATCAATTTATTTATTTATTAAAGTAAAAAAATTGCCCAACATACCAGCAATACCAGGGCATTGTACAATTTAAATAAAAACAGTTATGAAATAATAAAAAAAATACACAGCAATAGTTATTAGTAGATTATACACCAAGGGGATAAAGCACTGTTTTATGTCACGGGCGCTACATTGAATCCTGAACGTAACGAAGGACTCCAAATTTAACTCCCGAGCGCAGCGAGGGTGTTATAAGTTAATTCCCGAGCAAAGCGAGGGAATTAAGATTGAGTCCTGAGTAGGGCTTCCAAATACCGGATATTTTCAATACCGGTATCAATACCGGATTTTTTTTCGAATCCGTTATTAATACCGGTATTGCGGTATTGAGGTGAAAATTTATAATTATTATTGAAAATGCGTTTTTTGAAAGATAAAGCTGAAATAGTAACAGCTTTAATTGAAAATGAACTTTTATAAATATATAAAGCATAATTATATTAATTAAATTTGTTTTATGCGTTTATAGTTTCTACAAAAAAAAGCAACTTCCTATAAAAATTGTCTTATTTTATATTAACTAGGTAAATCTCAAAATTAAAACTATGTTACCTTTTTACAATTATTACTGATCTATTAATTTTTTTTACTGTGCAAGCTCTTTTCAAGAAACTGACACCGGATTCATCAAATAGTGTAAGGGGTAAACCAGGGTTTTATCTAGATTGCCAAGAAACTACTTGTTTTCGATATTGTTCTGTAACTATCGCACAACATCTGATATTAATATCTGCTTTTAGGCTATAATATTATAGTGGCATACCCCTTAAGGTAACAAACTCAATTTATTTTGCCTTAAGACTACTAAAATTTTATTTTAAAACAGAAAATTATCGTAAGTATCATGAAGGTATATAAACGACACTTAAAAAACGTGTGTGATTTTACCAGTGCAAACAAATAGTATTTAGAACCGTATTCCTATGATATAATTTTTGTTCATACTGATGTACTTAGGGAAAAGCAATTACTAATAGTTTTATTTCATTCTGCTGCACAAGGTATAACAGCTGAATTGATAACAGTACCCCCCAATTTTCTATGAAAAACAAAAGTGGTATTTTTACTTATCAAAATGTTTACTACTAACCGAAACACCTACCCGTTATATTACAATAATTTTAGCAATCTGTGTGTGCTCGCTATGTCAAATTGTTATTTTGTAAAAATGTGCAATATTTTACTCAGGAAGTGAATTAGTGTAATTCTTTATGAGAAATAAAGTTCTTAAACCAGAAACACTATCAAAAGTCGTAGTCATTAAATTAATTCCTTTGTTATTGTTCAGACAAAAAAACTACGTTTTGAAAGTTTTTGTCAAATTTTCAGCCTCACGCCTCAAAATAAATTATTTGTTTTAAACCTTAATTCATCAATTAGGATTTATAATTATGATCGATTATGGCCTTTTAATTAAAAGGACAAATGCCACAAACAACGTATCTATACTAATATCATGAAGAGTTTCATTTGAGAGATTTAATTTTTGTTTGTAATTTGTGTTCTGAAACTACTATTTTAAAAATTCATTCACCAATATAAAGCTACATTATCAACCAGTGACATAGGCTATTTTTTTATTTAGGCTATATTTTGACGGAAGAAACAGCCTACGGCGAAGCCGCTGACGAACAGCTAGTTTTAAAATAAAGTAAGACACAATTTTGTAGAATTTTAGTTGAATGTACCCTTCCATTACATCGAAGGAACGCAATAACTGCGACTTTCGTCGCGTCCGTTAAACAACTATCATTGGAAAAAAGGGTGCAGATTTGTCAAAAATAAGGGACATTTTGCAGTTTATATGTGACAATTCTAAGCATCACTATTTACGGTATTAAAACCGGTATTGGATTTCAAAACCGGTATTGAGAAAAGGCAAAAAAAACGCCAAATACCGGTATTGACCAATACCGGGATCCCGGTATTGGAAGCCCTAGTCCTGAGTGCAGTGAGGGATTCAAGCGCCCAAGAAAAAAACAGTTTTATCCCGCTGGTGTATACTCTACTTTTCTCACTTTATGCGAGACAATAAAAAACCAGGCTTAGTAGATAGTGTTTATTACAGCTTATTAAAAGTGCAAATTGATATTGGAGACATTAGTCCAATTATGGAAAGATAACGTTTTCAAGTATTTTTCCTTTGACTTTTCTGGGAGTAGATTATTGACAATGCCTATGGCATCTAATTTAATAGCTTCTGGAGTCAAAATACTTTCATCACTCGACATTTTTTCTTTGAAATATTTATAGAATCTTCTAAAGCTAGTAGTACTACTAGCTACGGCTATAGACGTATTAAATCATAAGTCGGGACTGCCGGGGAGCGTCGGGGGCGTGCACGATCCCACTGAAATCGCAAGCGCTTTTTTAAAGCATTTTCAGGTTGATCCTACCACTTGTAATGTGCCGGAAGTGAGCGATGGTGGGGCGGTCGTGGCTGGGGACTAGTCCTCTCCCCCAATTAGATTTTCTGCTAAAGAGGTTACCAAAGTCATTCAGCAGATGGTGAGGGGAAAGTCTCCAGGCTGCGACGGCCTCAGTATCGAACACTTAAAGTATGCAGGTGTGCACCTGCCGCGAGTACTTGCAATGCTTTTTAGTTTGTGTTTGAGTCATGGTTATCTGCCATCTGAACTTACCGAAACGATTGTAGTCCCAATTGTAAAGAATAAAACAGGGGATGCCTCCGATATCTCCAACTACAGGCCTATCTCTCTCGCAACAGTGATAGCAAAGGTATTGGACAGTCTGCTTGATAAAGTTTTGGCTGAAAACATTGTTCTAGAGGACGGCCAGTTTGGTTTCAGACCGGGTTTCTCGACTGAAAGCGCAATCTTGTGCCTAAAGCAGACTGTTCAATATTATACAGAGAGAAAAACGCCCATATTCGCCTGTTTCTTGGATTTATCGAGGGCATTCGACTTAGTTAATTATGATCTGCTCTGGTATAAGCTGTCTCACGAAACGACTGTACCCGCGCACGTTACAGCGCTGTTAAAATATTGGTACACCACTCAGAAAAACAGAGTGAAGTGGGCAGGTTCGTACTCAGACGCATTCGGCCTGAAGTGTGGAGTAAGGCAGGGGGGGCTGAGCTCTCCTCGTCTATTTAGCCTCTATGTAAACAAGCTGATAGGTGAGCTCAGCAGCGCCAAGGTTGGATGTCACATAGACGGAGTCTGCATAAACAACATCAGCTACGCCGACGATATGGTGCTGCTGAGCCCATCTATTGGCGCTCTGAGGAGGCTCCTGTGTATCTGCGAGTCGTACGCGGTGGCTTATGGGGTCAAATACAACACCAGTAAGAGTGAGTGGCTCGTTTTCAAATCCGGTACTTCTACGTACACGCAATTGCCACAACTCTTACTCGCTGGTTCCTCACTGAATCGAGTACAGCGATTTAAATATTTGGGCCACTGGGTCACCGACGAGCTCAAGGACAACGTGGACATTGATCGGGAACGCAGGTCGCTGGCTGTTCGTTGTAACATGTTGGCCCGCAGGTTTGCGCGTTGCACTAGGTCAGTAAAAATTACACTTTTTAAGGCCTCCTACTAATCGTTTAAGGTTATAGAAATTTATTTCTCATAAAAACTTAAAATAGTTCACTTACAATGAGATAAAGTACAACTAATTTAATATTGTATTACACTATAATAACTATATTATCATGAAGTTTAATTGAATTACATAATTTAAATTGAAATGAGTTAGAGTAATATTAGAGCAGTAATAGGTTAAATTTAACATGTAAATAATTTCAAATCTAGATAAATTATGATCATTGGTCTGGTTTTGCCTCTTAAGCCTAGAAAATTATATAATATTATTAAATTAAATTAAATTAAATTAAAAATAATTATTGCGAATATAATTTTTGAGTTTGACTTTAAACGTGTTTATGTTATCAATTTCTTTTATTTCCATTGGTAAAGTATTGAACAACTGTGCTCCCTCGAAAAGTATCGTGCTCCTGCCGTAATTAGTGCGCGTGTTTATTAGTTTGAGTTTGTTTTGTTGTCGTAGGTGATGCTTTGCTATTTTTTTAGTAAATTGTATTTCAGAGTGGATAATACCATGAAAATTTTTTTGGATTAAAATACAGGTACCGTAGACATAAAGTTGTTTTAAATTTAAAATTTCGGTTTTTTTATATAGCTCTTTTGTTGGGGTTAAATAGGGGTAATGAAACAATACTTTTATAATTTTATTTTGAATTCGTTGTAAGGGAATCAGGTTGGTTGGCGCGGCTGAACCCCACGATTCAACTAAATATTCAAGGTGTGATTTTACTAAGGAGTTATATATAACAGTACTCACTCTTTTAGGAATGCAGTTTGATACTCGACGTAAAGCTCCTAGTAATGGTACTAGTTTTGTTTTGAGATGTTCAATATGCGACTTCCATGTTAATTTGTCATCGATTCTCAATCCAAGGTATTTTTCTTGATGTGAAATCTGTATTATTTCATTGTTTATAGTAAGGGGAGGGTATTGTGGGATAGGTTTATTTTTTGCAGCAAAAATCATAAATGAAGTTTTCGATGCATTAACTGTTAATAAATTGGATTTGAACCATTCATTTAGAACATCCAGGTCTTTTTGAGCGTCATTGATGAGATTTGAAATACATTTGCCGAAATAGAAGAGACAGGTATCATCCGCATATAATGTTAAGTGTCCTTTTAATCCTATGTTAACTATGTCATTTATGTACATCAAAAACATAACTGGGCCGATTTTGGAACCTTGTGCAATGCCGTAAGATACATTTTGCTTTGGACTGGTGAAATTGCCGATTTTGACTACTTGGTATCTATTGTGTAAGTACGACCTGAACATGTCGAGGGCTGTTCCTGCAATTCCTATGTCGGATAACTTTTGTAAGAGCTTTTGATGACTAACGGTGTCGAAAGCTTTTTTTAGGTCGATAAATATCCCCAATCCAGTGTTTTTCTGATCTATATTTATTTTAATTTTAGTAATTAGGTCTATTGTCGCTGAGAGGGTATTTGATTTAGCGCCAAATCCGTACTGCCGGTCGTTAAGAATGTTATTTTCTTTCAAATGCGAATTCAATCGGTCATACAAAATCCCCTCAAATACCTTAGATACTACAGGTAACACCGATACAGGTCTATAGTTTCCTGGGTCTGATTTAATGCCTGATTTGTATATAGGGGTGACCTTTGCCATCCTTAGAGTATCCGGGAATACACCGCAGGCTAAACATTCATTTATACAATTTTTTAGTCTAACCATGATTATGTCTTTTAGGCATTTCACCGTTTTAGTGCTTATTTCGTCTAGACCGGTGCTAGTATTGCTGTCTAAATTGTTGATAATATTTGAAATTTCGTCTAAAGTACATGGTATAAATTGATGTAAGATCTTATCATGTGAAAGGTTTTTATCGAACATAGCATTGTTATCGTTATTCGTGTGATAGATGTTTGGTATTTTTTCCGCTAATTCTGAGCCAATTGATGAGAAAAAACTGTTAAATAAATTGCAAATTACGTTACCGTCTGTGATCGGCCCGCGCCCGGAACTTGACACTAGTTTCGGTGGAGCACTGGGTTCTTTGAATTTATTTCTCGCTAAATTATTTATTAATTCCCACATTTTTTTTTGGATTATTGTAATATTTTGAGAATAAATTATAATAGTATTTTTTCTTATGTTTCTTTATGATGGCCTTCACTTTTTTCCGTTGTTCATCGTACCTTTCCTGTGTATTAATGTCGTGCGGATTTATTTTAATACGTGCAGCCTGTGGACCAAATTTACTCAGCGGACATACAGCTACCTGCGTGTCCAGTACAATAACGCATTCAGGGTGCTGTTGGGGTTGCCGTGGCGCTGTAGCGCGTCAGGGATGTTCGCGGAGGCGCGCGTTGATGGCTTCGCGGCGATAATGCGCAAACGCTGCGCTTCCATGCTGGCACGCCTGCGCTCTGCCACCAGCAGCATCCTGAGTGTGTTTGTGGACAGGTGGAATTCTCCCCTTTTAAAAAGGTGGGTGGAAACTCACCTGAAATAATAATAAATATCACCTCATTTTGGTTCAATGTAATATACTAACATAGTCAGTAAGCAAGTGTATACTAACATCTATGGAACTATCCGAAATATTTTTTTTCAATTGTCAATTCAATAGCAACTTCTTTCAGCTGGCGTGGCCTACTCGATTTGACAAACAAATGAAGTTCGTCTCAGTGCGAATCTAGTGGGCCACGGCCTCGGTCTTCGAAAATCGAGTTGGCCGCGCCCGCTGAGGAAACATTCTGTTTAGTGAAATTAGACTTTATGTACATAGCAATAACAATTATGAAAGTGAAAATCACATTATAGACCAGCGGGTTATAATAGAACATTATAACCCGGCTAAAGCCAAGAGATATAATGTCTTGCTTTCGGTAAGGTTTACATGACATATAATTCGGCATTGTCGAGCATGTGGTGTGAAAAATTTATTACGGTCCTCGCAAAATTTGAGGCATACATTGACAATAACGTGGGGCTCGTCAGCAAATACATCACATGGTACCGTTGCCAGAAGGAGGTTCAGATCGTTGAGCCCACGTATGAAAGGTGAGAAACGGCGAGCCTGAGTTCTGGTAGTTGGTAAGTTGTGCCGACGACTACGCGTATAATTGTTAGGCACAAAAAATCTGCATAAACGGGTCACCAACTGGTGACAGTCAGATTCACCGCGTAGGATACGACAAATATAAACAACCAGATGCCAGTTACGTCGCACGCACCTGCAATGAGTTGAAACCCAGTGCACCTAAAAGGAAACTAGTCGGGTAAAGAAAAGGGTAGTACTTAACTGTAGATTTTCTTATACAAAAGCCTCAGGAATGCCTTTTGAACCTTTTCGATTATTAGGCCATCGGATGATTCGTGAGGGTTCCAGACTCTAGAACCTGACTCTAATCGATTTCTCACCAATGACATGTAAAGCAGTTGAATATTAGCGCTAACATTCTGAAATTCCCTGCAGTTGCGAATCACAAAGCCCAGCCGCTTAAAGCTATCAGCAGCTGTCTTCTTTATATGTGCATGGAACGTCAGTTTAGGGTCAAATAGAACACCGAGGTCTTTTACCTGATACACTCGAGTTATGATATCAGGACCTAATTTATAATCAAAATGCATAGTGGGATAGTGAAGGAACAGTGACGCCCATTGACGCTTTACCGTTCTTTTGCGAATTTTAATGCGTTCATTGCTATTTAACAACAAAGACTGCGTTATGCTGAAATGCATCGCAATACTGCAATTATGTATAAAATTATCTTGTAACGCGATGCGACCTACCCATCAGCGTACGCCAGGTGGCGTTGCTAACGTCCGGCCGCCCTAACCCGCACGCTCAAAGAGCAACGCACACTATCTTGTTGACTAGTCTATGACTTGGATAATAGTTATTTTGTCTATAGTTCGTAAAAAATAGGATGATTAGAATGACACATAGATTAGAATGACACATAGATCTGTGATGAATCATGAAAAGTGACGTGATAACTTTGTACCGACGGCAAATGAGCGACTGCACTTGTTGCAATAATCAAACGCGAAGAATCACTCTAATTTGGCATGTTTATATTTTTTTATGGTGCTTTACATTTTAAATAAACTTATTTTATAAATTCAGCTCATAAAGAAAAACAATTCATACTGATTCGTACTATCTACCTATGATGAAACAGTCAGCGATTTAGGACTGTCCTTTTAATATTTTTTGAGGAATTGACTGTATATATACTTATTCTATAAAACATGGATTAAATACAGGTTGTTTTAGAATCTAGAATGAAATTAAAAATGTTTAAAAACTAAGTTCACGTCCACGTCCAGAACATGAAATCGACAGTGAACTAAAAACTTAATTAACTACGACGAGCTTAGAAGGTTACGTCATGTTGCCGAAATTTTAGAGATGGGACACATCGATAAATAAAATTCGATGGAATAAAAAGATATTATGTTTGTTTTCTTTCATTCAATAAAATTATATTAACTTCAGGCCCTGCCACACTGAATGCAGTTAATAAATCTCGACGTGAGATCCATATAGTCTGCGGTACAATTTATCAACTTTTCAGGAGAGGCAAATAAAAATCTGGTTGGACACGGAAAACTATTAACGAAGATTGGGAGCGAGATGTACATTTTGATTCAATAAGTGACCAGGCATTAATAATTAATCTCCAGGACTGCTCCAGTGATGACGATGATTCTAACTAAAATATCATTTCATTTGTTATGACAGTTGGCTTTATCATGCATTCATCGACTGCATTGTTCTATTTTTATTCATTAATCTCAAATATGTTTGTTCCATAGACTGCATGTCTATGCCATGTACTCTAAATGTGTAAATTTGACATCGATATCTCAACGGAACTTTCCCAGCACTATTGACACCTGCCATTCTAATCAAGCTATATTTTACGGACTATAATGGGAAAATATGTTAATGTGGTCTTTTGTCTGTGGATTGGATTATAAAACTTTGAAAGTGAAAACTCGCCATTTTATTATAATATAGTTAATTCCTCCCGTTACTCGACGAACCTCTGAACTAGCCAATACATTGAATTGTCTAAAATTAGGTAGTAGCCAATTATTTGCTAAATTAAATAAAAAACCGTTTTTTCGGTTTCGGTCGTTTAAACGTCCTTTCACGTGATTAGTTGACAATCTATCCAACATCCAATCAAATGACGCGATCTGTATCATACGCATGGACATAATACACAAACAGGACTGAGCACTTGCAGCTGAAAAACGAGCCGAACGAGATATGTAGTAGGAAGGCTGTATGTCTCTTTTTAATATGGTGACAAAAAGATCTTTGCTATGTAGTAATGCATCGCATGTTACATCTTTTTTTAAATTAATTTCACAGGAACACGTATAATATATAGTTATTATTGGTTTCTGTTATTTGGTCTATTTTAAGCCAAAAATCAAGTTTTCATATGTATTTATGTAGAGATAGGTATCTACCTACTTTAAGGTAGTCCATATAAACACATTGGAATAAAAGTTTTTCAATATTTAGCAATACACGATTACTGAGGGATGTATGTATGGGTTGATTCCGAAATAAATAATACGAACAGTATACAAAAAAAACATTAAGTAATTTCGGCGTTTATGTTATTATTACATGGTTTATTTGTAAAAGCTGACAGCACAAATAATGTTAGTACATTTATTAATAACTTTAACAAACATGACTAAACAAGATTGTTTTATAAAGTTTCTGTCTAAGTCCAATTTACGGCCGAAATTTCACAACGAATTTAATTTAGTTTGATGAAATATTTTTAAATTCCAATAGGAATTATTCAACGCTTTAACCAATTGTAGTTCCTGTGGCTCTTTATCATCATTGTCCATTGTACAGGATAGTGCTGATGAAACAAATGCGTCAATTTAGTCAGCAACAGTTGCTTTTACATTGACAAAATCGAGTCAGTGCCATCTAGTGGCTTTGATATTGCCCGCATTTGCCGCTAGATGGCACTGACTCGATGCCATACAAATTCACGTTTTTTTTCTCGCAAAACGCGATGGTGAAGTCATTCACTTCTTTCACTGCAACTCGCACTCGGCACACAGTAATTTTCTCCTCATTATTTATTTATTTGTTCCCACATGTGTTTTTTCCCCGATTCCCACGAACAATAAGCGAATTTGTGACGTCATGAGTTCGCAATGTTTAAAAATTAATCAATAATTAACTACCGGCTAGATCAACGTAATATTCAAATTAATTGCTTAAAATAGTAAAAGGTATTTAAAAAAAATAAAAAAAAATGTTCTCATACCCAATTAGAGTTCAGTGCTCTGTTTGTGGTTACAAAAATCACACGACATCGCAGTGTTAATTTGCTAATTACAAGGGACTTCAGAGTTAAATTAACTGTGCCCGGAAACTCAGCATAGTGGTATTTTAACATTGGTGAAGAATTAGACAGAACGGAAGAGAGGCAATGGAATTGAAAGTGCCCAACCAAGTCCAAGGTCTCTTTGTTCGGTGACTTGAGTTCGTTATTCACTTAAGCACAAAGGTCACAACAAGGGCAAACAACACGCCAATATTAATTGTGAGATGTCAATTTGATTACCGTCAAGAGTCCATTATAGAACCATACTTTTTGCGGACATTGGATTTCTGGGGTCATTAATTTGACTCCAGATTGCCAACGTATTTAATTAAAAATTAAAATGCCTTTGCCTTTAAAATGTTTAATATTTAAATAAGGTATAAAATACAAATACCTCGAAATTTGTGTTCGATTTAGGACATGTTTGTTTTTTTTTCCCATACCCAATTATCCCTTGTTAACTAGGGTTCAAAAATGTATAGTTAATAGAGACTTATGCGTTTTAATTATTTTCTAAAGTTACTGTCTGATCTCCAAAAAACAAATTCCAAAAAATCTTGTAAATAACCTGTACTACTGTGCCTGTAATATTATTTAACCTTTCAAGGAATGAGTCTAATTTCTCTGTCACCCTGTATACAAATTTCCTCACCTTATTCATCACTGGCAAGATAAGACGGACTGTTCAAAGACTTTTGTCTATAGACACTGATGTACTTTTGACGTGAAGACGCTGCGTAACTTCCCGAACGCTGCCCAGCCGAGTTGGATTCGCCGAGTGACCTCCACAGATCACTAAGTGACCTACTTCTCGAAGTTGGATCCTCCTAAGGCCTGTTCAAACAGACCTGATCGGTATTGATTAAATGTACCGCTATGCTACCCACAGCGGCAGCGAATACCGATCAGGTCTAACAGGCCTTTAATTGGACCCAAATTGAACCGTTTGTCCCATAAAGTAAACATTCTCGTCCAAGTCGTCCACCACTCACTTTCACTTCGAGAATCTGAGTATGTGGTCACTTAATATTGTCTTAAATGTTCCAAGCCATGAAAAAAAAAATCATAAATGTCAAAAGTATGTCATGACATGATTGGCTGATGGCCTAGTCGCCAATGCCACAATATTTTTTTTTTTAGAATGTCATGACATGACATAAATAAAGGTGACAACTGAACAACCTATTTACTAATAATCACCGAATAAATAATTTTCATTTTCCATTATCATCAATTCATCCCCAATTCACCACATCCCCCTGCAAAAATTACGGAAGAATCCCCCTGTGGTCATATCGATTAATTCAAATTAATTGAAAAGGCAACCAAAGGTTCATCATAATATTAGCTCTAAAAATGGCTGGGTATTTTGAAGAAATGGGATGGCGAGAACTGCAGGAAGGGGAGCAACCAGACCATCTTCTTCATATGGCTCGTTTTCTGATAGATTTCGGAATGTATGAGGATAATTTTACAGGGGAATGGCCAAGGTAAGAATCCTTATACTTCAATAATCTACCGTGATTCTAAATAAATAATAGATTCACATCAGGTATTTTATCTTTAAATCTTTTCTAACTATTTATCATTTGCAGATTGCCTCCACCAGCTTCTAAAGAAGTCGTGAAAAACTTGCCGGAAGTTACAATAGATGAAGAAGGCCAAAACTGTCCTATTTGCTTAAAGACATTCCGAATAGAAGAAAAAGCAAAGGAAATGCCTTGTCATCACATTTTTCATCCAACATGTATACTTACTTGGTTGGAAAAGGTACTTGACTTTGAATAAGCAAGCATTGTTATTTTCTTAATAAACGCTAAACAAATAATAATAACAGATTCAATGTTTTTGAATAGAGCTTAGATAATATTATTCAGATGAATAAAACTGTATTTATTATTTTTACAGACAAATTCATGTCCATTTTGCCGTCATGAACTGCTAACAGACAACGAAGGTTATGAAGCATTTAAAAAAGAAAAGAAGAGGGTCGAGCAGAGAAAAGAAGACATAGATACTCTCCACAATTCTATGTTTAGTTGATGTATTTTCAATACCAGAAATAGCTTCAGAGTATTAGTTTAAATTGTGTTGTTAGTATGGTATGAAGATTTATAAAATACCACCAATAACACTTTGGGAACTGAGGGTAGAAACTAAGATCCTATACTGAAAAAATTGAGCTTAAACAGCATCATCATATTGAACTTTGTTGCAGGCAAAAGATCTATGTAGAACTTTTCTTCTTTGTAGATATTATGGGTATGGTTACCAATATGAGTATTTTAGTAAAAGCTTGGGGTTGGTTTATATGATAATTTATAACACATTTTATATTATTTATATTTATTACCAGTACCTACCAATAACCATTTTTATCTAGTGTTTATTTGGTGTGATGCATTCAATCATTAATCATTGTTCAACTGGTTTGTTATGCTTGATGTTTGGCCACTAGGTGAGGAACAAGCTAACAATTTAGCTATGGATATAGATCTATATCTAAACTGAATAAATGGTAGTCTCTACTCTACCATTTATTTACAGATAAATTGTTAACTCGTTACTCACCTAGTGAAATTGTGCTTAAGCCCCTATCTTAATGTATGGAAAGATTAATACCCTGATCCCTTGTAAAGTAAACATAATAGGTACCTATTTTAAGTTCTGACCAATTTTTATATGTTTAAGATTTTTCCGAAATTATTCCATTCTTTGTTTTCATCCAGTGTAAATGTCAATAACAACAATAACAATATTACATATATCATATATATTAACTTAAAAATAATAAAACACAACCAAAATTAATGCGTGTGTTTCATTAAATGAGATCAAGCTATCATAATTTCATGAAACAACATTAACAAAAACACAATACACAAACTAAGATAAGTTTAAGCTAAGCACGCTCTATAGATCTCGACCTCAATCAAAACATAAGTAATATGAACTTTATCAATGAAACTTATCGTAACAATGTAGTAGGCGCTCATACACTGTAAGAGCATTTTCCTGTAATGTACCATTTCAGATTCGATTTTGAGCATTACATTGCAGTACTGCCTCCCTGACATGACGAACATTTGCCTGTAATGTATTTCAAATTCGATTTTGAGCATTAAGTACATTACAATTCAGCCTTACCAAAACTTTCAGGGAAATTGTATCAAATTATTACACATTGTAACAACAAATTGCGCACTGTAATGAGCGGTTCTCCTCCCTCATCGATGCAATGCTCGACTTTGTAACGTTGCATTACAAGAAAATGCTCTAGGTGAGGGAGCACCTTATGGTTAAATAGGTAATAGATTATGGATTATGTTTTAAGTTCAAAATTAATAAAACTCTTGCAAACTTCTCGTTTATTTGATAGTAAAACTGAACAGGCAGGAAGATTCTTGTGGTAAGCATAATGTTACGCCGCCATTTAACTCTGGTAGAAATCTGAAGGTGCTCCCTCACTTAGAGCATTCGCCTGTAATGTAAAGTTACAGAGTCGAACATTACAACAGTCAGGGAGGAGAACCAAGCATTACAGTGAGCAACTTGTTGATAGAATGTGAATCTGAATACCTATGTAATATTTTGATACAATATTTAAGCCGGCGGTTCGTCAAGTTCAACTTGAAGTTGCGAACCGCCGGCTTAAATGTTGAAACGGGTTAATTTTTAACAATCAGTTATCTAAAGATTATGGAGACCCAATCGGGTCACGGCTGAACGCCACCCTGGAAGATATTTAGTAAGAGCTCAGCTACAAGACCGCTTTTTTACAATACCTAACCCAAGGGTAACTCAAGTGCCCTATTTCATTGGATCATTGGGACACCATGGTGGCGCCACCAGTGATTCGGTTGCTGGCACAAATTGTTGCGCAACCAATCTGATACATACCCTAACCACAGATTAATTAATACTTAGTTACTAACTGAAGCTTCGGCTCGGCAACTCATAAAAAAGCTGCGAACTTAACACTGGCTAGGTTGTTTTCATCAAACTGCGAGGAGGTGCATGAGACCGATTTCAAGTCGGGTAGGCCGTGGCGAGTCGAAGCTCTTCAGTGTGGCAATCGAGCTCGGTGGTTATAGTCGGCAAGAATTCTCTTGCGATTTGGTCTTATGATCGGTGAGCGCCTGTCCTGTTTATTTATTTATTAGCACTAGGCAACATTTAAATAAATGAAAAAAAAATTAAGGATTTGCTGGAACCGACCGAGCGACCCTTAGGTGCGACCTCAATAAAAATATATTATTTCATCATTTTAGTGAGTATTTTTTTTGTTGAATTCAGCTTAACTTTTTGTTGAAAGTTCATTATTTTTTAAGTTCAATAGTGCTATCTATCTAGGTAAGTAATAAATACTAAAGTGAAATTTATTGTAAGTACCGTAAGGTGTTATTCACTCTTTAAAAAAACGGACTAATTGCAAATGATACCCTCTCGATCAAAAAAACGTTTTTCTAAATCGGTTAATACATTAATGGCGAAGTTCTAATGCAACACACAATACAACCGAATTGATAACAGACTCCTTTTCGAAAGCCGCTTGAAAATAAGAGTGATTAGTGTTGCTGTCCTTCTGGACGTGGTAAACGCCTTCGGTGTCCTGTCCTCCAGAAGAATATTTCTACAAAGGAGGAAAAATCATGATTTGGGCCGAAATTAGAGCGACGGAAGAACCGACCTTGTTAGGAGCCAGTGACTGCCTGACTGACAGGTGATCGTTGTAAACTGTGGTTAGGGTGTATCAACACATCTTGTACGTACACCTCATCTGGCGTCTACAGGAAGATGGCACTACAATAACGTACCACGGTCCGAGTTGATGGTTTCGACTTTGAACCACGACGAACCCTATCACGATGTCTGCTTTGCCCACATTGAAGTATTATTAGTACATAATGTTTCAATGTTTGCCCAGTGGTTAACATGTATGTAGATAATGCCATTAAGCATTATGACCGTAAAAATTGTAGATTTTTTGAAATACCTACTTAATTTTTAAGTAAAGCAATGTAAAATTTTGTAAATTCGACTTAATGTAGGTACCTAGTTAATACTACATGCATCATCATAATACTATGTTCTCATTTCAATACTTTCGTAGCTTGGTTATACATAAACCACTGATGAAAGAAAACACGTTGAGTAGGTAAGTTAATTAATAATCCAGCCTCTACTTATGAAAACACGCCCCTGCTTAGAAGTTAACCGTTATAAATGATGAAAATGATTAAAATTTGAATTTACATAGACAGCGCTATTTATTTATTTATTAACCATTTCGCGTACCCATTCACGTAATTTATGTGAACAAGAAAACATTCCTAACTGTAAAAATATTATTTTTAATGATTGCATCGCAGCTCTCTCTACCCAGACAAAACCTAAAACTATCATTTTCAACATTAGCATCTTACATATTACGGGATATTTTTAATTGCACCTCTGTTAAAATATTATGCAAGCATAACAATCTCCTCTAATAAACTTATTGCACATCAGAAACATGACTGTTCAACAATTAAATTATCTGCTCATCAAAACATGTTCTCTAAAAAACCTAAAAAGTATATCTACCAGCTATCTTTTTACATCTATTCACAACTGAAAATCTAATTCGTGCAACAGACTTATTTTTCTTAAAACAAAAATATTAATAGCATATCAAAAGTATGTACTGACTTGCACACTAAATTGTTGTCGTAAAACAATTTTTCTAAAACTTATCTCTAAATATGCATCTACCTACTATCTAATATGTTTCCGATACCAAAATGCACTTTACTACTATTTGTGTAGGTAACTTTATATACTTTTCACCTACTTAACTGTAATACTTTTTATTCTCCTATTTCTAAGTATGAAAAGTGTTTTGGCGCGAACTCTTCTAACCACGCTTCTGGTTCGTACTCGTACCTTTGCAACGACGAATATAATAGGCTAACATAAAAATACATTATACGCCTGATAGCTAAAAAAAACTATCGGTAGTATCGATATTATCAATAGTATTGACAAATTTGAACGGTTTAAAGAGTATCAAAACTATCAATAGTTTAAGTTCGGCAATACCTACTATCGATAGAACTAACTGACGCAAGATGGGAGCACCCAAAAATTCCGAAACACTAATTCCGAATTTCATAACTCCGAAACAACAAAACTCCTAATATTCAAAAGCACGAAAGTTATTTTTCAGAAAGTTATAGATCTGCATTCCGAAAACAGATAAGCGTGCTATTCAAATAGTTTTGCTTAGACCAGAAAACTGATGCCCAGTTTGAATTACATAGTGCGTTTTTCGTGCGTGTGCAAGTCAGTACTTTTGGTGCTATTTTTGATTTATTATGTGTGACAAGAGAGAATTATTAATTAGTTAAGCGAATAAATACATGCCTTAACTGGCCGTCAGCGGCTTCGCTCGCGTACACTGTCTTTCCCGTCAAAATATAGCCTAACTTAAAAAATATAGCCCATGTCACTCCTTGATAATGTAGCTTTATATTGGTGAAATAATATTTGAAGTCGGTCCAGTAGTTTCGAAGCCTATTCAATACAAACAAATGCTCACTCTTTATATATTTTTTTTATCGAGTTTCTTGCCGGAGTCTTCTCGATCGGAAACAACCTCTGAACCGGTGGTAGAGTCACATTATATTTAATTATGATATGAACTATCATAGTATTATTTTATGTAAGTTTATTTTTATTCAGTATATTTTTGCTACAATTTTTTTTTGTTACATGACATGTCAAAAGTACTTTTTATAAGTCTATATGAATAAAGATATTTTTTACTTTTACTTTTACTTTACTTTTACTTTTTATAATATTAGTATGGATTTAAATTACAACTGTGATTCACGTCTAGTGTGACCTAATAACCTTCGCTAAGTAAAAGTTATCATCGGCTCCTTATCCGCTGAATAAGTAAACTCGTACGGTAGGTTTTTACCTTTGCCACAATAACTTCACTGAAATTGTCATGCAAATAAAAATATCAAGGAGTTTACTAATGTTCGGCTACTTTTAGTGACTGCTATATTCGGAGTATAGAGATTATACCTGTTGATAGACGTCCGATAAGTCCGATAACATCAGTAATACAGCGTTACTTTTATAACATTTCCTTTTCTAATCAATTAGTCGTAAAATTACGTAGTATAGCCGTTCAAGCAGCGACTCCCCGAACAGAATCAACATTCCGTCACCCAGATAAGGTAGCATGAGGTAGGTGGCAAGCTCGTTGTCCATTCAGTCAAACTCCAAACTGTGGTGCGCTAAGTCGTGTTGCGGTTCTGTGTTGTAGTTTTACGTGTTGTTACTTTTAAAACTCTCTGAAACCGGTAAGAAGCTTTGTTTACCTTGTAGAATGCGGTTTTCATTAGAACGTTCATTAGTCGGGCATCGGTGACAGATGCGAGGCTATTTTAGGAAACTTACCTACTACAAACAACTGGGTCTACGATATTGATAGTGGAATTTTTTATCTGGTTACACATGAAATAGGATTACCTCAGGATTACTTAAGTAGTTGGAAACGTTTGGGCTTTAATTTAATGATGTATGCCTTTTGCCTAGGCTACTAAGTACTTGCTGATGATTTAATCTTATGAAGACACTGAGTTAATATGAATAAGTAGTAGGACGTTATGTTTAATAAAGAACTCTCCCACTCTCCGCTATGACTAAGACCTATTCTGATTTGTTAAGTGATACGGCAACTTGTTAGATGTCTTGCCTTGCCTTAGAATGTGTTTTACACAATACCTACCTATCTACCTAACGCAAAGAACGACTGAATAGGTAATGATTTTAGCTTATAGCCTGCATACCTATTCATAGGCTTTTTCAACGTTAGACGTCACCTTGCAGAAGATTTAATATTACAACAGTTAGAATACCTACAAAATGAATTTTAGAATTGGTTAAAACGCGGTAAACGAACCATTCAACTTTCACCAAAAGTAAATGTATAATTTATAGACGCGTGGGAGCGTGTCGGTCGCACTGTGCCGACTCGATGAATGAAAGTAGATGTAGCAACTATAACAAAATACTATACTACGGACTACCTCTTAACCCTTCTTTAAGTATTACAAATCATTGGTATGCAAGCTAAGTATGATATGCTAAGAAAGTACCGTAACTGCCTATACCTGTAGTAACAAAATTAACTCAACTTAGAACCTTGTCAAAACACCGGCATGTACCTACCAAGGATCATTGATTTAGGAATACTTAGTAGGACATTACTTCGTCCTAATACGTAGGTGTAAATAAAAGTCTATCAACGATTATCAGTTTCGGGTGGCACTCGTGGCCTCTAACTTATTTCACTATCTAAGTGGGTATACAATGTCAACACAACATGAGGTAGGTACTTATCGTAACATAGAAGGTCATTTTTCACGGGTGTGCTAAAGGGGTTTCGGTATCTTTAGCATTATCATCACCTGCAGCGTCCTGTATATAATAATTTCTGTTCTATTTTATGAGGCTGCCCATAAAATTGTTATTTAAATAGGCATAAAATTAAATAATAAAAATTGGGAATATTTTGACTTAGTAAAATAAATAAAACTCCGAAAGTAGCTTATTTCTTGCCAGCGGGTACCGGTGAACCTTTATTTTTGCGTTTTGTGTCATTATCTGGCACATGCATTTAAAAAAATCCAATGTTATGGTTAATTCCAATCAAAGCTGACAAAATTAATTTACTTAAGTATAAACATTTTCTATCTAAAACAGCTTACGAAGTGAATAAGCCGGGTCGTTTATATCATCTCCGTCGTGTGCAAACGACTTAGGCTGCTGTTTTTTTTAATAATTAGATGTCATAGATCAGATAAAGACATAGGCTACCTAAAGCGTCGCCTACATCCACTTATTAAAGTAACTACCTACCCAATAAACCGAAACCAATAAATTGAAACCTAGTCTAGCACGAACGCACTTAAGTACCCCTAAAAAGATAATTTACACCTAAAAAAATAATTTACACCTTTTAAATGTGCGCACACAAAGAATAGATACTAAATATAGCTAACGCACCCAAGCATAATTTGGCGCACAAAATCTAAAGGTGCTCCCTCACTTGTAGCATTCGCGTGTAATGAACGTTTAAGATTCGACTTTGAGCATTACATGACAATACTGCCTCTCTGACATGACGAATGTTCGCCTGTAATGTACCTACATTTCAGAATAGATATTGATCACTTCATTAGAAGTACCTACGTTATTCGGTGCTTTTCCCTCACCAACGTAATGCTCGAATCAGTAACATTAGTTGACGAATGCTGGGTTCTCCTCCCTCACTGATGTAATGTGACGACCGACTTGGTGTAATGGTTAAGAAGTTGGCTACTACACCAGAGGTCGCGGGTTCGATCCCCGCACAGTACAAACATTTGTGTGCATGAACATGTCTGTTTGTACTGGTCTGGGTGTCTCCTATGTATAATAAGTATGTATTTACAAAAGAAAATGTATTTAAGTATGTTTATCCGTTGTCTAGTATCCCATAACACAAGCTTTAATCAGCTTACTTTGGGGCTAGATGGCGCTGTGTGGAATAATGTCCATTGCATGTCCATTGCAGGGATTATATTATAATATTTAAAAAAAAAAAAAAAAATGTTCAACTCTGTGACGTTACATTACAAGGGAATGCTCTAAGGAGGGAGCACCTTACCTTAATTGATACTACTTTACAATATTTTTCCTTTTTTCAGAAAATGGGCAACATTTTATACTCGATTATTTGGCTTCTCATTCTACTATTCATTGGATTTTGGATAGCGGGAATAGCAGCTGGATTCTATATTATTCTTATACCCTTCACAGTCTGCATAGAGCCTTTATCAGTAAGTTTTACAGCATTTTGGATAGTATTCTGTTGATTACTGCTATCATTCGATTTAGTGAGGGTTTGAACTTTTCCAAATTGTCTCGGGTCTGAGTGTGCAGGTACGCGGTACTGGCTCCTCGTCTGGTACATCGTACGTAACATAATATTTATCCTTATTTCCAGACCATGACAATTAGGTATTTTATAAAAATAAAATGTGTTATCGAAAGAGCTCCCAAAAATAGCACTTTGGTAAAAAAAAAACCGATAGCACATGAAGTCCTCGTGATATTGCAATTTTAAAAATAATATTTTTTGAACTTGCTCAAAACGCTCCCTACAAACGAATACAAGGTAGTGACGTCACATGACGTCTATTTCTTTCTGTTCTGCAAAAAATTTGTGCGGCAGCTATATATTTTTCGTTTAAGAAAATGGTTTCTTTACAAAAGTCACTATAAATTGTGTGGATTGTCGAATGGTATACCTATATATTTTTATTCAATTTGTACTTTTTAAAAATGGGCTTTACCACCCAAGTGTAATGGACCATAAAATTAATTGTACTTAAGGTATCAAACAAAAAGATTACAAATTGACCTTTTTTAACGTATTTTTCATAATAGGTATTTAATAATTGTTAAAATTCGATGGTGTTGTCAAAGGCCGAGATCTATAGGCGTTACTTAGCTAAGCACAGATTCATCACATTACTTATTATCTTACTTATTGAGTATTGTAATAATAATATTCACTAACGAATACCTAAGTCGATGTTTAACTAAGACAAAAATAACTTAATATCGATGAGAAGTAGATAACTGATATAGATAGATAACACAGCTGTTGAAAGTCTATGATAAGTCTAAGTTCAAGCAAGCTCTATAGATCTCGGCCTAAGACCCAATTGGTATGTTGTTTGGCGCATGTCTATTTAATTGGTTTCGAATAATTAAACTTCAATTTTTGACTTAAGTATTTAATTTGTTTTCAGGGACTAACGGATTTCTTACTCAAAGTTCTACAGTTCCCAAGATATTGTGCAAAAGCAATGGTGGATGGAACAGGCTTTAATTAGGTTTAATACTACGTAGTCCTATTAAATTATTTAACGACAATCTAGTGCCATATAAAGTTTTTGTTCACTGTTATGTTATCTAATCATATGCAGGACACATCACCAAATAAATAAAATATACTATATTTACCAAAAATATATAATTGTTCCAAACCAGGAAAAAGTTGGCTCGTATAGATAGGTATTATAATATGTAATGTATATTATTACATTGCAATAAAATAGCGTGGTGTTCAACTATTTCAATGGAATATACGCGGATACTCATATAATTATGCCGTTGGACATGTATTCTGTATACATCTGATAATTTACATGGCATTTTTAAACTAAAACCCAGTATACTTTTCATGTATATTGTTGTTTAGCAAACACGGTACAAATTTACAAGTATACATTTTATTCCTGTACCGCCATTAAGTAATATATGTAAATAGAATCAATTATTAATAATTTGATTATGCTAATTAATAAATAACTTACAATAACTAACCTAACCTAACCTACAATAAATAAAAGAAAATTATGAAAATTTAAAATGTTTACTGAGTACCTTAAAATTACAAAATAAATGCAACAATGTATTTACAGTTTAAGAAAATCAATAAACAACTTTAATAAAAGGATAAAAGTTTTTGTTTCCTTTACCGTACATTTTAGTTCATATTTGCGTTAAAATCTCACAGAACTCAGCCACATGATAGATAACATGCATACCTATTTGTAAAATGCATTCTATTGCACAGCTTCAATAACAATATTTACAGCGTCTAGGAGCAAGCGCGCTTGATGAGAGTACTTCGAGATGATACTCCTGAAACAAGAACGTATTTCAGTTTCGTGTATAATATCATATTCAGATACGGACTACGCTGCAAAATCATCCAAGCTACGAAAAAAAATATGAAGAAAATTATCATACATTAGGTAGTGTAATTTAAGGTTCTGTAAAATAAAATATGATCCTACTATAGGTTAACCGCCGTAAAGTCGACCCTCCTGATGGTGCGCGGGACGCGGGAAGGGGATGCTTTCGGCCTATCAACTTAGAGCCTGAATGCTCTAAAGTCTAAGCAAATCAATCAGTCACCTCTGTTATTATATCCTCTTTGCTGTCGGCTACCGACAGCGATATACGTTCAACGTCAAAGCTTGCGCAATTGCAGCCTTGTGTCTGCCCCACATGAGATAAATTTATACAAAAATGGAACTGGGTATGGGAACAAAAATCAAACATGTCCGAAATCGAGAACCATTTCGATTTATTTGTATTTTATACCTTGTTTAAATATTTAACATTTTTAAAAGCAGAGGATCGAGGATATTTTTAATTAAATACGTTGGCAAACTGGGGTCAAATTAATGACCCCAGATTGCCAACGTCCGCAAAGAGTAAATTATGGTTCTTATTGGACTCTTGACGGTAATCAAATTAACATCTCACAATTAAAACCTACTGGGTCGTATAAACGTCCTTTCACGTGATTAGTTTATAATCTATCCATCAACTAATCAAATGATGCGATCTGTATCATACGTAAGACTTTTGGCTAGGTGATTCTACTGCATGGTATTCATGGGGTTTCCAGATAGCAGGTTTAAAATTCCCACAGGTGGAATATATTTTTTCACAAAGTTATTTTTAATAATACGTACATTAATTTACGCCCATTGCCCAGACGCGTAGGTAGGACTTAAAATAGCCATTCGCTATAATCCCAACCTTTTCAGGTAGGGCTTGGTTTCAGAACTTGGCAAAATGAATTGTATCTAAAGTCCACTTCTCACATTCTCGTGAGATTGTACATGATGAACAGCGAGCTCTGTTTCAGTCGTAAGTGCAGTAATTTTCTCCTAATAATTTATTTACCACGAATCCGGGGAAAAACACATGTGGGAACACTGAGTGAATTTGTGACGTCATGAGTTTGGAATGTTTAAAAATTAATTAAAAAAATAACTACCGGCTAGATCAACGAAATATTCAAATCAGTTATTTAAAATAGTAAAAGGTATTTAAAAACTCATAAAAAAGAATAAAAAAATTTGCTCCCATACCCAATTGCCGAGTCTGCCGAGTCTGCGGTCAAGCTATAGGATATACCTCAACGGACTTCGTTCAGTCAAGTCGCAGTGTCGGTAAAGCAGCACATCTTGCCCGCGTTTCTTCGACTTGATTTACATATACGTACTATTACCTTACTGAATGTTTTGTTCAATCATAATAAAATATAGCCTTTGTCACTCGCTTTTAATGTAGCCTCATATTGGTGAAAGAATTTTCAAAATCGGTCCCGTAGTTTCGGAGCTCAATACAAACAAACAATCAAATATTTCCTCTTTATAATATTAGTATATATAAATAACATTTAAAATGTCTAAAGAACACGATGACGATTGACGACGTGTTTGGACCAATCGAACACACGTCAAGCGCGTTAATCTGAATTTGTGTGACAATCGTGGTGGCACCTTCGGTGACAAGTAACACGTAACAGATCGAGTAAAGCTTGTACTAGGCCGTTGCCGTAAGTGTATAAGGCTACTGTACTAAGCAAAGCTTGTGTCGCGAGTGTCCTATAAGTTGACTAACCTATCAAATCAAAACATACAATACAATTCAGAACAAAGTTATCGACCGATTCGGTTATTTCTTTTATTTTTAATTCTTTATTTTAGTAAGGGTAGTTTTTATATAATTAATTTTATGAAAACTAAAGGCTTTTGGCTCCAATGTATGAAAATATTGATTGCTACCGTTAAGCGGGTCATTTACTATAATTAAAACAAACTTACCGAATCGGTCGATAACTTCGTTCTAATTCGGGGGGCAGGTAAGTGATGTCCAAAAGCCTCAAAAAATTACATATCTATTTGATAAATGTCGGAACTACCGAAATTTAAAAAAAATCTCACCTGTACTCTACCAACTTTGTGTTGTCGATGTGAATTCCAGCTTCTTTCAAAAGTCCCTCCATATTCTTTTCAGAGTTGGTGTTTTCGCGGTAGATTATTCTGAAGAAAAATAATTAATGGAAATTTCTATGCTCAGTAAAATTGTAACAAAGCACATAACTGAACTGAAAGACATACCCGTTTAGTGAATCGCATAAAAGACTCATATGTATACGTGCTTTTTCCGCTTTTTCACGAATTTCTAATTTTCTAGGAGCATTAACTGTTTCAATGGCACCTATTTCTTCTCGAGATTTGGAGCTGTAAATTAAAATTAATATATAGGTATTTTTTTTCTTCACAAAGATAGAAACTAGGAAAACCATTTTTTATTTATTAGGGTTTGATAAAAGTATTATTTGGATGGGTTACAGAAGTTGGAGCATCTTTTGATTGAATATGTAGGGCACAAGACCTCTTTCACACCAAAAAAAAATGTGTTTTTTTCGAAAGCCATGGATTTATCAAACCGCTTGCGTAAGTATGAGACCTGTAACGATCGAAACAATTAGAAACCAATCAAAGCAAGTCTAGCGGAAACGCTTTCCTCGGATCTCTATGTCGTCATATCTTTTATCAACTAACAACAGTAAAAACATAAATATAAGAAAAACCAACCAAAAGGAATGCACATCCAGAAATGTGTCTTGTATTTCCTGTATAAACTTTTCAATGATCCAGTCGAAGGTGCAGTTATCATTTTTATCAACTTTATTTGTGGCTAAATTGTATTCATTTGCATTATGTTTTTGAGCTGCTTCTGTATCATTTATTATTTCAGACCCTTCATCAGCATAATAATCGTAGTCACCATCATAATTTTCATCACAGTAATCAATTTCTTCTTCTTCACATTCGTCCTCAGAATAATTTAGAATTTCAAAATCCGGAAGGTATCGTGTTTTACTTTTTAATTTTTCTTCAAACGCCAAGCATTTACTAAAGTTCCGTATTATTTTTGGCTGATTATTAGGCTTCTTTTGAGTTTCAGTATTATCCTCACATTTGGAGCTAACTGGTGAACCGGTTAAAGCAGGCAAATCACTTATTTCCTCTTTACTACTTGGTGGTAGTTTTGCTCTGTCACTTTCCGCTTGAAGCCTCTTTTTCTGAAGACTAAGACTAGTAAAAAACGTAGATTCAATGTCGATCTTCCTAATAAATTTGACTGCTTTTTCGGTTTCTTGTTTATTATCCTACAAAAATATAACATTTTTAAAACCAAATATAATAAAAACAGCAATGTTTAAAAATATTTTGGTATTGATTTGGTAGTCCATTATACCTGTGAGCCTTTTTTTTGCCTTGACCTGAGAAGATACCTGGTTTTCTTTTCAACACTTGATTCTTGGTTATCACAAGCATCAACTATTCCCAAGTCACCTAAAAAACGAAATTTTAGTGATTTAAATTCTAATTCCTACAACACTCTATATGATCATTAAGAATTCAAATTATTTGAAACATACTATTATCAGCCTGGGTAATATTTGCAGCTGGGTGATTAGATACATCTAAAAACGAATCAGCGTTATTATTATCTTGGTTTGGATTTTGTATATCACCCAGTAACTTTGCCAATGAATCTACAGCTGTTTGCAAGTCTTCACAATCACTAAGGACAGTCTGAAATAATAAATCTCGTTTTACAAAAAAAAAAAAAAGTTTAAAATAAAAGAAGGGTACTCACCTGTAATGAGTCTACCAAATAAACTCCATAGCTATACATTTCCATAAACTCCGCAGGTTTTATTTTCAGACTAATTTTGCCTAAAAAAATATTCGTACTCGTTAAAAAAACAATAAGAAAACCATGACATTATTATCTATCACATATAATTTTATTAATAAAAATGTACCTCTTCCATCGCTAATTTTGAACAGAATACACGTTAATTTATTCGCTGCATCTAAAACGTCATTATCATTAGTAAACTTCCGTTTTATGCATTCAGTGGCTTCATGTATAGTCCAAGGCGGAGGAAGTATTCCATTAATAAATGATGGATCTTGTTGCAAAATCTGTGTTAAAACTTCTTCCATAATTTGAGCGAATCTAGAAATCCATTCATCACACCTCGTTTTTAAATATTCTTCCATGATTGGAGATTCTACTTCGAACATAGCACATTTACATGTATCCTTTTCGCCGTCTACATTGTTATAATTTATTTGTTCATTGGGTTTCATGCTATGCACACTTTCCGAATCGACGTTACTAGCGGTATTTGAAATAATGCCAGATGTGGAGGTTTCCTCAACAACAATCTTTTCAGTACTATTCTTACGGGCACAAAATGAACTACTCGTTCCACTACTGTCTAAAGGTTCATCATCGCAAGCACTTCTTTCTGGCTGCGCTAAAAAATTACCATCATTTCTAATTGGTGAATAGTTAGATTCCATTTGTTGTTCGGACACGGTGGTTGGTGGGGCTGATTCATTCCGTTTTCTCCTGCGCCATTTGAATTGTTTTTGATCCTTTTTGTTATCCCCAGCTTGATGAGATAGGTTACGCCTCAGTCGTATATCTCGTCGTTTAGGTGTTTCATTAGCAGCTTCATTACTTTGAGTAATTATGAGTGTTTTCACGGATTTTTCTGATTTTTCAGTATTTGAGCTATCCGTGTAATCAGAATTTGTTTGCACACCAACATCGACATTTTTTGTCATATTTAAATCAGGAGACATGTGAGCTAGGAGGCTAGTGCTTACTGAAGAATTGTTAACATGTTTTTGAAAAATCGTTAATTGTGCAGGGTCTGGGGCTTCTGCATTGGACATATCACATTCGGAATGGGAAGTGTCATTACTGACTCCCTTGGTAACGTCATTAGGAACTGTGATTTGAATATGACAATCATTAAATGAACTTAATAGATTTATTGGTTTGGGAGGCTCACTGTTCCCCAGTACATCTTTAATTTCCTGTATAGTTAGTATGGGTATATCACTGTCATTTTTGAGTCGTTCTAATTGACTGTTATTCGATATCAGAACCTACAAAAACATTATTAATAGTATTAACGAAATATTGGGTAGCTTTAATTTATATAATACCTTTTAACTTTTTATTACAAAAATGGATAACTGCAAAACAAGCTGTGCAAAAAAATTGCAGTTTATGTACTTAATACTGTAACAGAACTCATAGCACAAGTTGGTTTTATGCGTTTTCAGAGTTAGGATTTTGATGTCAAAGATGGCGCATGCCCTGGTCATCTTGCTACGGATAAAGTGGAAGCCATTTTGTCAAATAATGAAGCAGAACGGCATTTTAGAAGTTAAGCCACAGCGGAACAACTGTACCCCTCCCTACCGTCAGTTGTTGAGGTCGCGTAAACTACGGTAGCTAACTACAGCCACTTGTATACCATTTTAGTTCCAGTATATCAAGTTTTATCATAAACGCTAGCGACGACATCAGCATAAACTATTGGCACAAGTGCTCGATGCTTTCCACGAAACAATTTTAAATCATCTGAAAAAGTCTGGGCATACAAAGAGCTTCTCCTTTTTATTTCTTTCTTTCCATTTTTTTAACTCATCTCAAAATATCAAAACCTGGCAAATAAAAACAGCGAATAATTTCAAAAAAAAGAGTATACTAGAGTTACTCAATTATTTAATTAAAAAAATAATACACTCACCACATTACAACCCTGATGTAATAACTTACAACAGAAATTATATATTTGAAGTCCAACATTACTTGGGTCTTTTCCTAAAAAAAAAGCGCATGTGTTAGAAAATGCTCTAAACATCAAATATTACTTCACACAAATACTAGATCGTTCAATAAGTCCCGGGACTAACATAGCCATGGCGGCTTATATTAAAAACTTTTTTTATTTTTCGAAAGCACTGGCCATCAAAATGATGTGTAATTTTTTTTGAAAATCGAACGATAAAATATTTAACTACACGCTTTTTAGTGAGACTAGTTTAGTACATTCGTAAAAAATGGATAACAACGAGTTTCGCGTGTTGATAAAACATTGTTTTTTAATAGGAAAAACCACCGTTCAAGCGCAGCAGTGGCTTAAAAAGTGTTATTTAGAATCTGCTCCGTCTAAAACAACAATTTGTCGGTGGTATACTGAATTCAAACGCGGTCGTATGGATACAAATGATGCTGAACGTTCTGGTCGTCCAAATGAAGCAGTGACTCAACAAAACATCAACCAAGTCCTGAAAATCGTGAAGGAAGATAGAAAAGTAAAATTGCGTGAGATAGCTGCGATAGTGAAGATTTCAACTGGTAGTGTCTTCACCATTTTACATAAACATTTGTCCATGAAAAAGCTTTTTTCCAAATGGGTGCCGCGTTTGCTCACGATTGATCAAAAGCAACAGCGTATTGATGCTTCAGAGCGCTGTTCGGCTATGTTTGACAGGAATAAAAAGGATTTTTTACGACGGTACGTGACAATGTATGAAACATGGATTCACTATTACACTCCGGAATCCAATCGGCAGTCAGCAGAGTGGAGAGCACCCGGTAAAAGCCGCCCGAAGCGGCCTAAGACACAAAAATCAGCTGGCAAGGTTATGGCCTCTGTATTTTGGGACGCGCATGAAATAATCTTCATCGACTACCTTGATAGAGGACAGAGAATAAATAGCGAATACTACATGGGATTATTGGAGCGATCAAAGTACGAAATCGCGGAAAAACGGCCTCAATTGAAGAAAAAAAAGTGATTTTTCACCAGGACAATGCGCCGTGTCACAAATCAATGGTAACGATGGTCAAACTAAACGAATTGCACTTCGAATTACTTCCACATCCGCCTTATTCGCCAGATCTGGCCCCCAGTGATTACTGGCTCTTTGCAGACTTCAAAAAAATGCTTCGAAGTAAGAAATTTGACACAAATGGTGAAGTAATCGCAGCAACGGAGGCTTATTTTACAGCCAAAGAAAAATCGTTCTACACTCATGGGATAGAAAAGTTAGAGAACCGTTGGAGGGAATGTATCACAGCTGAAGGAGACTACGTTGATGAATAAAAAATATTTTTATCAAAAAAACGTTTTTTTAGTATTCAGTCCCGAGACTTATTGAACCAAGTGACATGGACTGGACATAGTTCTGTGTTATCATAGAATCTTTTATCATTGTAATACTGTGGTGTTATATGACAGTACGTTGATTATGTAACAGTATAAAGCCTTGATAAAAAAATCTGTCTCTTTCCCTATGACATCTGCATGGGGTTAATCACAAAGGTGTGATCTTTAATAAAGGAGAGCTGCCAGGGTTCGTAAGATTGTGTGCTGAGGGCGAAGCCCACATCTAGTTGAGCCAATGCTTTTCAGCACTGGTCACTCTTGTGTACAAGTACTTAAAGGCAGCAATTTGGTTCTATTCGTAGCATTTTTTAGGAAAGTAAGAATCCAAAATCTACCGCATGTGCCTTACAAAACATAAAAGATCATAGAAATCGAACTAGCTACAATAAAAAGCATTGGTGATCGCAAACCTGATTGTGAACTAAGAGCGGTTTCAGACCAGCGTTCTACATCTTGTAAAAAGATTGAGCAATAATACTTAAGGGGCAGATACTAACAGTATTGGTAGATTTTGAAAGCAATGTCTGATAACCTAATTCAGTATAGTTTTTTAAGTAAATTGAAGTTCAAGTTTGAGTCTATAGTCTGTATATTCTTACGTCTTATTAAGTAACAAACATGGCGTATTGACCACCATAGCCAATTCGTAGTGTTTTTTTTTATATTGCCCGTCAAGATGACCTCACTCCACCTGATGAAATGCGGTCGTGAGGTCCAGATATGAGGTTGACAAGCCCAGTCATTCAAACGAATCACTGGGCTGGCCATCCTCACCTTGAAGGCCTGCAGAAATGCCTTTTCAAGCCCCGCTTTAAGAACCCGGGACTCTAAGAGGAAGGAAACGCATGTGCTGGAAGAGCGTTCCACGTCTGGATGGTACGACAAACGAGTCGCCGAACCTTTTAGTTCGAGCTAACAAATGTTGAATTGTTAGCCCGAACTAAGTGTGTGGATGGGAAATCATCGAAATAATCATACAGTCATTAGCCTACCATACACGTAATGGTTTTCCGCCGGGTGTCAGACGGACAGAACTGTGCGTGTGTGGATAAACGACGAGTTTGCCCTGTAACTTTACGAGTATGAAAGCTAATAACTTTAAAGTCGTTTATTCGATTCAGTATCTCCTGAAATTGGCCTTAGTTTACTGAAATACTGATTTTGAACGACAATCTCCCGATTTTTACTAAGACTTCATAAAGGCTAACTAATCCTAAGCATAATGTTAATGTCATAATATCATGTTCCATATTTCTGATTTTCAAATCGTCAAGAGTTTTATATTGAGTGGCATACTTTCGAAAAGTAGCCTAAACTTGTTTGGCATACGTATTAAAACGCATTAACTCAAAAAGCAGAATTACTATATAAATGCACAGGGTCCGAAGCAAAATACAAAATAAGTACGAAGCATAGATACCTGATAAAAATAGTCAAAAGGCAATATTGATCAGGCATATTTTTTTTAAAAACAAGCATGCTTTTGCGCGTTTCGCCGGCCGCAGCCACTTTGAGTAGGGTACTCCTTTCAAATCAATTACTTGTATTGTTCGTTCACGATATCCCATGTGGCGTCTTTGGATGTGACTTTTTTTTAATAGGATATTTTTTTTCATATTTCTCGATACCTAATGACACCCTTGTTAAGGACGGCATCAGGGAGTTGGCATTTGTCGTTTATGTTCAAAATACTCTTTGTTTGTACCTCCACATAATGATGATGGACGTTTTGTTCTTTGCTAGAATTGTCACGTGTCAAAACTGTTTTTTGTGCGGATATATTTATTTTGTAAAATATATAAAATAAATAAATGTGTACTGTGCATCAATCAAGCTTGAGACTATTATATTACTACTCTATCTTCCTGTGTTCTTCCAGATTATACTTTCCGGTAAGCGTCACACTTAAGAACCCTCAGGGATATTTTTACCTCACATATTGTTTAATTAAAACATTTTTTTTTCACAATACCACATAATTTAAATATACAAAATAATGCTAACTTACATTTTAATTCTTTTATACTTGATAGTAGGAACCGTAAATCGACTGCATTGTATTTGTACCACTTTCAATCGAAATAAATGATTCTCATTCTGATTCATGCGACGTTCCTAGGCTATCACTATGGTCCAAAGACAACCTATTTTATTTAAGAGGAAAAAGTTGTCAAATTGCTGTCAAGCAAATTTCACAATTATTTAATCAATTAGTTTTTGATTCAAGTATTGTATGAGAATGTTAATTTTAACAGTTTTGCATGAATTTCATGTTCAATAAATAAACCCATTTATGAACACTAGAAAACGATACCGGAGTCAAAACAAAACGAAGCCTAAAAAGGCTTTTTAATGAGGTTTTGGCTTTTATTACTATTTTTAGTCATCGTATCTGTTCAGGCACACATATTTATTAATACGTCAACCTTTCAACTAAGCAAAGACGGTTTAAATCTGCCGCCAATTTGACCCGCGTAACATGAGCGCGCGAGTCTATGAAGGACTGGGTCAAGCGACAGTGGCGCCAGATTACGCCTAATGGCGGCAAAAGAAAGAATCTCTCTCTCGCACGCGAAGCAGCGACGGTGAGCACGGATTTATACTGCTCCTCGGTTTTATAATGATTTGTGTGGCTGACTTTTCTAAAATTAAACAATTACAAGATTCACAAGGCTGGCCAGCCTAGTGCTGTGCTGTGTGGATCAAAAACTGTGTTAGACGGCGGTCAGTAAGATAGGAAGATGATAATCTTAGTGCCACGCCTCTTACACCGTACGATTCCAACTTATTCAGAGTGAATTTCAATCTGATAATGTATATGAACATAACACCATTTTTTCAAAAAAAAAAAGTGACAGTTGATAAATTGCGCTCACCAAACACATATTTGATGCGTGGGCAGACAAGCAAGAAGCAATAGGAGTTTTTTGTGATTTGTCAAAAGCATTTCACTGCGTAGATCATGAAATCCTACTGATTAAGCTGAGACATTACAGTGTTTCAAATACTTCACTTAGCCTTATATAATACTCACTGATAGAATACAAAAAGTGAGTATCAATGGTACGAACTCTTCCTGTGCCACCATACGTATGGGCGTGCCCCAGGGATCAATATTGGGTCCTCTGCTGTTTTTGATCTATATAAATGACCTGCCTTATTTTTAACACAGACCTATGTGGGATTGTAATATTAGCTGATGACAGTTCTCTGATTTTTAACGTAGTTAGAAGTAGCAAAGCACTTGACGACGTAAACAATACTCTCTCTATGGTACTGCATTGGTTCACGAGTAACAATTTACTGCTTAATGCTAAGAAGACTAAATGTATCAAATTCTCTATGTCCACACCACGAGAGCCCAACGATTTCCACGCTTCGATAGGGACTCCATCGGGTCCGACAGCTTTCCGGTTCTTCATGCGGCGAAGAGCCGACTGGACTTCATCAGGCGTTACCGGGGGAATATCCCTGATTCGGAGGGAGTTCAGGTGGCTGCACCTCTTTGTTGCGGATTAATTCTATCAAATTATCTTCAAACAAAACAATTGTTAACCCGAGACGCACACCGCAGCGATTGAACGAGAACGACGCCGGCGTACCCGCTCCTCACTTCACCGCGCTCGCCCTTTGCCGCTGACGCATACTGCGACCGAACAAGAGACCATTCTAGAAGTTTTTCGTACGATTATGTGTCCGGCACCACATGCCGCATTCCGTTACGATCAAAAGACCAAAGCTTTATATTGATTAGAAGAGTATTTTAAATAAATAAATAATAAATTACATTACATTCTTTATGTCGCTTTGCTGGCCTCCCTTAGTTTTTAATAAAAAGTACACATTTCATGAAAGTTGTTTAACACATACCCATTACAGCACAGCCATCAGCAAACTGTTGGGACAGAATTTGCAAGACGCGATGAGCTCTGCTCATTAGCAAAGTGTCGTTCAGCCTGCTTTTGTCTTGCAGATCTGCCATTATATAATCGGGAACCATTAGCTGGCACTGCTCGTCTGAAATAATAGGGAGTATGAATTCTAGAAGGTAGGACAATTGCAGAAGTAACTTTGTATCTACAGTAAAAACTGGCGCGAGTCACGTAAATCGCTCCATAGAAAACGGACGTGCACACTGACGTCACGGTGCACGCCCTATCAATACAAAGTATAGCCGGATAGACAAATTAAGAAAATCTCTGTAAATAATGCGTTTAAGTATTGAACTTCTAATAATAATTATCATGTTATATAGCTTTAGTAATTTTATTGCATAATTATTGTCATCATCATATTTTGTATTTGTTAGAAGCTGTTTTTTGTTATTCTTAAACTATGTCGTTTCCAAATAATGCCTTAAATCTAATAAGTTATTACTTCTCACAGGTTATTAAGGTTATACCTACCGAAAATATGATACAAACGAATAATAAAACTATGTATGTTCCCTATTTATTAAAGCTTTAAATTACGTGGAAAAGCAGTGGTAATATAACAAAAAAAAAAAATAAGACAAGTCGTAAATGTATATCTTACCAGAGCTCACTATAACAGTTATCAAGTTGATATTGTTAAGTAAAACATTTGTATCAGCCACAATATACCAAAAACTGGAGTTTTCCTCTAAAGACAGCATAATTTTTAACGGTGTAATATCTAATTTCAGATGAGTGCCTATAAGAGATGCATTTTCCTGTAACGAAAAAACACTTTATAAATTACCACAGCACAAATTTAAAAATAGGGATCAAGTGGGAACTAGACACCCACACTGCAGGTTCCATGCTTTAAGATTTTTTGCTGATTTCTTTAACATTATTTTATAACATAACATACCATCACGACTATATCCCAAAGTCAAGTGACTGTTGCCGTCATGGTGAACGGAACACTTAGAAGCCCACTTTACACCAATGGTATTAGAACCCATTGTGGTAGTTAGTAAGCCTTTCGCCGTTATCCGGGTTGATTTGGTTTTTTATCTATGTTTACCATCACCAGAGAGTTAGCCTCAAATTTTTACAACAAAGATTTTGGTTCTGGCCAGATTTAAGAGGACACAGCACGTTCGAGAGAATTGAAAAATAGGTATTTGTAAAATATTTTGCTGTCTTTTGTAAACCTCGAGCGCCCAGCAAAGAGACAGATGCAAATCGGACCGAAATTACCTATCAAAAGTACACAAAATCGACGTTTCGTAGACCCCTAATCCCTTTTCGAAAATTTGACCGATTTACTTAATTTTTTCTTTAAAAATTTAAGAAGAACTGTGGCCGTTTTCCTATGTTTTGCTTTTTTTGAAATAAACTAGTCAAATTAGTTTATCTAGATATTAGAACACAGCAGAAAATCTGGTATTTTTTCGATTTTTGAAGGTTCATATTTTTAGTGATTAAAAAAAGGAAAACATAGGGACATGCCAATGGTGCCGATAGATTTTTGGGGTAAAAAATATTTCTTTACTAGAAAAAGGGAGGAAACAGGGGACTACGTTTGTATGGAAAAACGGCGCTTCTGTATCCTCTTGAACTCGGGACTACACGAACCACGATCCGAGTTGGGCTGCTTACCCCTAGGCCATGCTGCTAGTTTTTTTTTTTTTAATAAATTAAAAAAAACTTTTTAAATAATCGTTTACACTATCTGTAACACTATTTGTAGCAATTTCAAGTTCTTTTGTAAGTAAATTGTAGTGTAAAACAAAACACCAACATTTTCACATTGTGTAAATTGAACTATTTTGAATGTATTATATCTGCTAAAGTATTTAATATATTGAGACTCTGTTTGAAAAAATAAAAGTTAATAAATACATTTTGTTTTTTGTTTTTTCATTTTGATATGCGCCATGGATTTAAATGCTTCAGAATCAACTAAACCGTATTCATCTAATTGTGAAAAAAAATCAGACATTACCTCAACAAAACACCCTGTGTCCAAAAAAGTGACTCAACCCAGATTTTTGATTTCAAAAATTCGTGAAAAAATCATAACTTAAAAACTACAAATAATCGGGTAACAATGATGGGGTTTTTTGGATACTCATGAGCAATCAAAAAAAATATTGACGTGTATGTTTGGACCACCCCTAAAATTAAAACTAAAATTATAATAAAAATACCTTCAACCACTGATCATCAGCATCACTTTCATTTGTCGCTTTCATATCTGGATTAATTATTTGTATTTTTTGTTGGAAGATTCTGCTTGTATTGCAAATATCCCCCACATCTGTCGACAAACATGAGTAATAAATTAATGATAAGAATAATGGCCGCTGGCAACCATAGGTTCATTTTAGGCCAGAACTCCTGCTTTGTTTGTAACACAATTTTTTTTAGAATGTTCTAAATCTCTAATGGGAGGTATCACATTTAAAACCTAATTAGACAGGGCAATGAAATAATAACAAAAGGTGCATAGCCTGGTTCTGTTCTATTGTGCTCGAATAAAATGTAGACTCTATACCAACTTAAAGAAAGGAGGGAGTTCTCAATTGTATTGTAACTTTTTATGTATTCCATTCCTTCCGACACGACAACTATAGTAAGTTTAATTTCCTGGTTGGTACTCCTAAGGATACAGGCATTTATCCGGGAATCAGTAATCAGAAATCAGAAATATTTATTGAATAAAACATGGTTAAGACATCCATGCTTCATTTGTTTATTTAGGAATTCTACAGGGTGACAGGTAAAATAGACCGTTCCATACCACCGATAGTTTTTTTAGCTATCAGGCGTAAATACTATCAATAGTACCGCCGGTGGTATTGATAGTATTGTTGTTTATACCCATTTCTCTTGAGAGTATCAATACTATGGATAATCTCTCAATACTCTCTCTTTTCATAATATTGCCTCTTTCGCACACGCGGCGTCGTTGCGAAGGAACGAGAAGGTAGCGCGGTTAGAAGAACACCAACACTTTTTATAATAAAAGAAGAATAAAAAGTATTAGTTACGTGAAAAGTATTTCAGTTACACAAATAGTCAATTTTTAGAGTGCATTTTGTAGTCGGAGACATATTAGATAGTTATGCATCTTTAGAGATCAGTTTTAGAAAAATTGTTATACGACTGAGCAATTTAGTGTGCAAGTCAGCACTTTTGATATGCTGTCAGAATTTTTGTTTTAGGAAAAATAAGTGTCTGTTGTATGAACTAGATTTTGGTTGTGAATAGATTTATAAAGATTTGGTATACTTTTTAAGTTTTTAGAGAACATGTTTTGATGAGCAGATAGTTTAATTGTAGAACAGTCATGTTTCTGATGTGCAATGAGTTTATTAGAGTAGATTGTTATGTTTGCATAACATTTTTACAGAGGTGCATTTAAAAATATCCCTTATTTTGGACCACTAGTTGATGGGGCTTGATTTGTTGCAAATAACATTTACTATTAAGCTTTTCATGGAATAGGTCTATATTTCCTGTCACCCTGTAGTGTATATAAATTTAGTTTAAATTTAATTTAGTAAAGATATAGCATGTACTTATAAAATTACCTTGACCATTTTCCATATTTTCACAAGGTCTATTACAAGAATTAGACCTTCTTCTTGAAGTCAACTTCTGACGTAAATCCGACTGTTCAAAGTGAGGCGTGGAACCCATTTTTTTATGAAAGTTAATGTGATTTTTTGGAATAAATTTTCTAACGCCATGATTGAATGTGCTCTTATTGGAAGGAACTGCATTTCGCATTTGATGAAAACGTCTTGAGAGTGGCAATGATGTGTTTTGAACTGACACATGTGAGTCTGGGTGGTTATTTGGCACATTTTGACACTGGTTAAACATCGGGGAAGATGTTGGGGCTATCAGCAGTTGGTGATTAGGGGGAAGAGCCCAAACATTTGAATTGCAATTGGTTACAGAGTTGCAGTGGCTACAATGGGGTGATATGAATGGAGCAATGGTTTGCCTTGAAAACTGATTATTTATAATTTGTTTGTTGTATACTCTTGAAGGTATGTAGACTTGGGAATTTTGAGGACTTTCTACACTAGGGTCCGGGTTAGTATGTATGTCCATTGGAGGGTCTTTTGGTTCAGGGCAATCCTCCATTTTACCACCTGATTGACTTTTCAACAAATTTGTTGTCTTTTTTGCTTTTTCTATCTGCAAATAATGTTTACAATTTGAAAATATAATATAAAGTAAAAAAGTAAAAAAAGTAAAAGTAAAAGAGTTACCTTCAAATAAAGACAAACAAGCTTTAAAAGTTATGGGGTTATAAAGGAGAAGAGATTTAAGGAGTAAAGCATTTATCACTATAACATTTAGAAAAACACAAGAGATGATAATGGAAATTGCATAGGTACCAATTAGCGAACAAAAAATTGACTACCCCTGAACGTCAAAACATAAAAAATACAGTAGAAATTCAGGAATATAAAAAAGCATAAGAACAAACTAAAAAAGGTTTGATAGATGGCAGATTGGATTGCAGTTATATTAGTTAAAACTCTTACTTCCGCATTACTCAGGTTCCAAACTGATTCACCAGTTAAAGTGTTGAAGTAATAGTTTCGGCCAGAGTGCGACTTTGACCTACATATTATCCAAGAATTTCCCACAGATGTAACTTGTTGTACACTATTAAGAATATTTGTTGATCCAACTTGTTCCCCATCCATCTAAAAATAAATTACATTTACAATCTTAAAGTGCAAAACAGGGTTAAGTGAGAAAAGGAAAGAATCTGTAATGATGGTGGATGTTGAAATAAATGAATAAAAATAAAAAATATTTTTTACCATACAATGTGACCTGTTCGACTATTCGTAGTGTAACAAACTTAAAGGCTTACAGCCTTAACATAACTAGGATTAAATTCATCGACAAAAATCATAAAATAAGAGTCAAAAATAGTGTTGTATAAAAGTTTATTCAAAAATATGTTGGTTTACAACCTAGTTTTCATGAAAAATCCAAATTTATGAAAAAAAACACAAATTGTGAGTAGAATTTGAAAAAAAAATGAAGAAAGAAATTTAAAATTTACAATAATAAGTTGCCAGCTCTTATTTTGTTTGTGGTTGATGAATTTAATCTTAGTTTACAGCCTTTCAGCCTTATTCCAAAAAGATGCTTTAGAACTGGTTTAAACCTAGACTAAAAGATCTAGGATTGTTCCAGTATTCAACATAGTATCAGGAATAAAATGTGTTCTTTTTCAAATCTAAGACTATTTGAGGACAAGAATAATCAAAGATCGTTGGTTTAAAACAAAAAGCGGCATTCATTCATTCTTTCACACAGACTTCGTTCAATACGCGTTAAGTTTTTCTAAACGTTGAAATGAACTTCATACTTTAGATGCATAAATAACTATTTATCAATAACAAAACAAATCGTTTATTTGTTATAATTTTAGGTTTCTATCTCTTGAACGAGTTACAGCGTTTTTTAAAATTAATCTTGATATTTTTTTACGATCAGCATGAACGAAGCGCAGTTACGCTGCGCGTAATTTGACACGCAATAGACGGTCTAATTAAGTTATTTTGTGGTCTAAGAAATAACTATTTGTTGTTTGAAATACGATGCTAAGTCTAATTTGCTAAGTATAAATACATCAAAAACAAGTTATATAATTTTTACTGCTAAAAACAAGAAAATCTGTACTTTTAAAAACTTAACTATTAATGTAGAAGAAATCCAAAATATACAAAAAGAAAAATATTTAGGACTTCTTTTAGACAAAAATCTCACTTGGAAACCGCACAGAAAAAAACAGGACTAAACATATCACTCAATGAAGCACTACGTGGTATAGTGCGATGTTTACCGAAACACATAAGATTAAGATTTGATCATTAAATTGTAGATATACAATTTAATGATCAAAATAACATAATGACTACCTGATTGAGGTTTGGCGAACAGCAGCCAAGACTATCTAAAAATATCGCAAACAGCGCAAAATTTTCTAACATCTACCTCTAAAGATTAAAATGAAACCAAAATCATGAACTTAGCACAAACTTACAAATATAACACATGCATGTTAAACAACGTATTACTAAACAGGCTAGGCTATCAATATTTACTTGAGGCCACCCAAAACAAACTACGGGAAAAAAAGTATTATGTTCGAAGGAGCAAAAATGTACAACAAATTACCAAAAGATATCAAAGAACTCCTTACGTAATTTTAAGAAATTACTAAAACATCATATTTTCAAAGATTTTTCATTAATAGTGAACTGAATTACATATTAAATAAAAACAAAATTATATATAACAAAATGTATTCCGCTAGTTCATGATAATCATTTCTTAGTTATGGCCTATAGGCCATAACTAAGAAATGCGAGCGACTTATGTGCGATGCGGTGGCGCAAGGCGTCATCGAACACTAACCACTATTTTTTTATATTTTGCTATAGCTTAGATAGTAAGGAAATGTACGAGGGTGGAATGAAAAGTACGCAGCCTGATACAGAATTATTCAATTCTTCAAATCAAAACTTCCCAAATGATTTACCTCAGTTCAGTCTAGTTAACTGTGCGAAGTTTGAAACGTGTGCGATAGTTAGTTGTGATTTTAAAAATTTACTAATCAAGTAATCCGCTATAATTTTCGCAAAGGGAGCAAATTGAGCAGCGTGCTGTGATTAAGTACCTCCTTAGGAAGGGGTTATCATCAAAAGCCATCCATGATGATATGGTCAATAGGTACATTAGGGGATTCTGTTGTCATATTAAATCGTAAAAAAATTGTTAGCAGAATTTAAACGTGGTAGAGAGAGCATGAAAGACGACCCCGCACTGCAAGGCCTTCAACGTTGATTACTGACAAATATAGAGAAAACTTGATTTAGTTTTGCAAGACCGCAGATAAAAAATTAGAGAGATAGCCTAGATTATAGGCATCTCTTAAGAACGATTACAAAACATGAAAGTCAACGAATTTGGTTTTCATAAAAGGTGTCAGAGAGGTAGGTGCCACTGCTGTTTTCAGTCGAACAAAAAAGAACGCGAATGACAATTTCATGCGACTGCGACTTAGAATTATTTGAAGCCTATCCAGGGGCCGATTCTGCTAATTAAAAACCAATGGAATCGTAATTGAATGACACGATTTTTATATTAAGACCATACCTACTAAATCTATCAAAATCACGCCATTCAATTACGATTCCATTGGCTTTTTTTGTCGGCAAATAAAGTGATGGCTTCAGTTTTCTGTGACTCGCCAAGGGCGTGGTTATGGTTGATCAGCTTGAAAAAGGTCAGAATATGAACTCTATTACTATTGCAACTTACTACGTCGTTTGCGTGAGGAATAAAAAATAAAAACGCCCAGGAATGCACAAAGAAAGTCCTCTGTCATTAAGGCAATGCCCGTGTTCACACACCTGTGCAATCAATGGCTGAAATTCATAAATGTAGCTTTGAACTGCTGCAGCATTCGCCTCATTCTCCAGACCTGGCACCATCAGCCTTCTAGCTATTCCCTAACCTAAAAAAACACTTAAGAGGTCAGAAATTTTCGACAAACAATGACGTCAAAGCAGTAGTAGATGCATATTTTGACTCTCAGGACTATAGTATAAAAGCTTTGATGGAGAGGTGGCAGGAGTGCATTCAATTTGATGGTGATTGATTACTACTAGATTAATAAACATATTATTGATTTTGTGTGTGTCTATTTTATTAGTTAGGCCGGACACTTTTCAATCCACCCTCATATTTAAATTTGTTGAATTGTAATGTATGAAGTGATTAAGTGTGTAACATCCAAAACTGTGCGTGCCGGCAGTTAACTGTAGGTTTAAATTTTAAGTTTTCTCTAAAAGTGAATTTGTAAAATTCTTATAAGAGAAAATAAATTTCTTTAAATGGTTAAACGTAAGTAGATGCAAATTAAAAAAGAAATAATTGTTTTTATGTATTTCAGTGTTACTCATATTGTACTGGGTCGTGGTGTTAAACTGTTTTGTGGTTATGTGTGAGAGGTTGTGTGTGTTTAAATTGTTGCAAACCACTTGAAGCTCAGGGCTCAAGGGGCATCATGGGTCAAATCCTCACGTAAAATATCAACTGGCCTAAACGTTTGGTAAATCTGTATTTTTATTTAGTCTTCATCTTCCAATTCAAAAGGATTCACTCGCTGGCATTAAATCAATGTTATTTTTATAAATTTTTGTGAAAAGTTGACACCAAAAATTCTAAGTTAACCTCAAAAGCAAAGTTAGTCCATAGATAAACTAGGGGGCCCCCAGGATTAACTTTAGTACCACCGATAGTACGAAGTTTAGTGTAAAACTTCATTCTGTAATATGGTTCTTTTTAGTCCATGATTTAATCCAAGTTTAAACCTAGTATTAAATTTAGTCTCTGTTTTGGAATTAGGCGGTTAAAGTTTGTAATATTATAGAACAAGTCACATTGTATAAATTGTATTCATCACTTCTGTAAAACAACAAAAAACTAAAATTTAGAGAATCACTTGTTAAAGTGTATAGGTTGTCACATTTAAAGCAAAAGCCTTATCAAACTACTTTACTGAGGAAGTAAAGTAGATATACATGAGAAATAATTTCAAACGTTCAACTTGTCTCCACAATTTTATAGGGACTATTTTTTAACTAAATTAAGAATATTAAGATAGACTCATAATTTGCTTTTTTTCCATACATTTCATGATATCCACGTTTATGAAGCGAATTTTGCGAAAAAAATTGCTTGAGTGACGTGATTAATTTGATAATAAAGACCGGTTGACGTGTTTAATACGACAAAACTTAAACAGAACAATGAAAAAATTAACATGAACTTACTTTGAAATTAACAGATATCATAACATTCACAAAATCCTGCCAAGATTCCAGAAGTCACAAAATAATTGAAAATTGCTGAAAATTGCTAGACTCGACATCGACAGTCGACAGCGACAGACAGAGCCGACAGAACAGGTTGATTCCACAGATTACAGATTGATTCACTTGATTGACAGAGGACCACAGATTCCAGCCAGAAACTTCTGACTGACAGACATAGATTATACAACAACTGTAGCGATTGTAGCCAATTTGGATATGTGAAAAAAAATCAAACATGTCCTCGTAAATCGAAAACCATTTTGAGGTATTTGTATTTGACGGCGTCTCAATTATTTTAGAGCGGACAGTGATAGATTCGGAACGCGGTCCGCTGTCAAAACACCGGAAGCTAGCGAGACATCATGGAGGTCGAGAACAAGGAGGAATCGAAGTGAATCCAGAGATGAAAAATTTACGCAGTCGATGGAATGATAAGTGTTCATTTAGATAAGACAATAAGTGGCTGTTAGGACCTAGAATACAATTTAAACTTAGTAGTATTTCGTGGTGTGTCGGCCTGTTGGCGCAATGGCAGCGATCCTGCCTTTAGCGCCGGAGGTCGTGGGTTCGATCCCCACCCATGACAAATATTTGTGTGACGAACATTTATATTTCTTGTGTATCTGGGTGTTATTATCTATTTAAGTATGTATTTAGAAATATTTAAGTATGTTTATCAGTCTCTGACGCCCATATTACAAGCTCTGCTTAGTTTGGGGTCAGATGATCTTGGTGTGAATTGTCGCAGGTATTCATTTATTTATTCTACCAAGCGTGACTGCATCATAAGTACTATAGACACGATCTTCTTACCATCAGGTAAGTGTTGCAGTCGAAGATTGAGACAAAACTTGCATCACAAAGCCTTTGGGGACTTACCGTTTCACGAGGATGCCCTTCAGCTTGAAAAACGCTCCAGCAAACTTTCAGCGCCTTATAGATCGTTTTAGTTCAAGCGCTTCATTGCGTCATGTGACCCTCCTATGTTATTTAGATGACTTGTGTGTCATTTCTGATAACTTAGAAACGCATCTACGTGATTTAGAGTTGGTCTTCAATCGGCTGCGTGAGTTTGGACTCCGTGCCAATCGTGAAAATGTGTTTTTGCATCTAAGGAAGTTAAATCTCTCGGCCATCGCATAACCCCTGAAGGTATTAAACCTGATGATTCAAAAATCCAAGCCATTGTGCAGATGAATGAACCCTCCAATCTTAAACTTCTCAGGACGTTTTTGCAGACTTGCGCATGGTTCCGTAAGTTCGTGCCCGGGTTCTCCGAAATAGCTCAACCACTGACTAAACTGACACGGAAGAACCAACCGTGGGTGTGGAATGAGGAACAGCGCAAAGCGTTTGACAAGCTGAAGTCAAGATTGACCACAGCGCCTGTACTAATCCAAGCCGATTACAGCAAACCGTTTGTTTTGTGTACCGATGCGAGCAACTATGCTTTAGGCGCCATCTTGCTCCAGGGTGATAATCCTAATGACGAGCGCCCGATCGAGTACTCAAGCAGCTTACTCACCCCAGCGGAGCAAAAGTACAGCACTACAGAACGCGAGGCTCTTGCTGTAGTCTGGGCTCTCGAAAAATTTGGACCATACGTCGACGGTCATCCTCTTATCGTAAGAAGTGACTTCAGCCTTTGAAATGGCTTCTTACTCTTAAATCTTCCAGTGGAAGACTCACTAGGTGGGCACTCAAAATTCAGGCTTACGAACCTTACCAATCTGTGATGAAAATACTACGCAGGATTGTGGGGTCTGTGCCGTGACTATTGATGTCCCACGCGTCGACCAGGAGGAGTTACGAAATGAACAACTAAACGATCCGGAGGTCTCTAAGATTATATTGGATCTTGAAGACACCGATGTCCTCCGCTCTTCACGTTGGTTAGAGCGAGGTTATCTCATGAATTCAGGTGTCCTGTTTAGATACACACCCGAGACAGACGAGGAGGAGCCCCAATTAGTAATTCCATCATCTACGAGGGTCATTCAATAAATACTTAGCCTACAAAAAGTAAACGAAAATTTTGGAATAGTGGCAATTTATTTTTCAACATAGTCTCCTTTTAGTTCGATACACTTAGCCCAGCGATGCTCCAACTTTTTTAACCCGTCCGAAAAATAGTTTTTGTCAAACTCTGCAAAATACGAGGGTCATTCAATAAATACTTAGCCTACAAAAAGTAAACGAAAATTTTGGAATAGTGGCAATTTATTTTTCAACATAGTCTCCTTTTAGTTCGATACACTTAGCCCAGCGATGCTCCAACTTTTTTAACCTGTCCGAAAAATAGTTTTTGTCAAACTCTGCAAAATAGGCCTCCGTGGCGGCGATGACCTCCTCATTTGATCCATATCTATTCCTGGCGAGTGATTTTTTTAGATTAGGAAACAGAAAAAAGTCACAAGGGGCCAAATCTGGAGAATACGGTGGATGGGGCAGCAATTCGTAGCGTAATTCGACCAATTTGGCCATGGCAACGGCAGACGTGTGAACCGGTGCGTTGTCGTGGTGAAACAGCACTTTTTTCTTCGCCAGATGGGGACGTTTTTTCTTTAATTCGGCGTCGAATCGGCCCAATAAATCGGCATAGTAAAGCCCTGTAATTGTTTCACCCTTCTCGAGGTAATCGATGTAGATCACACCTTGTGAATCCCAGAAAACGGTGGCCATAACTTTTCCGGCCGATTTTACAGTTTTCGCCTTCTTTGGAGCACGTTCCCCGGTCTGGATCCATTGTTTTGATTGCTCCTTGGTCTCTGGTGTGTACCAGTTGATCCAGGTTTCATCGACGGCCACAAAACGACGCAAAAACTCCGCTGGATTCCGCTTAAACAGCGCCAAACACGTCTCCGATGTGGTCTCACGGTTGCGCTTGTTTTCCGGTGTGAGTAAACGCGGCACCCATCGCGCCGACAGCTTTCTCATGCCGAGTTCCTCGTGAAGAATATGATGCACTGTTCCTTCTGAAATGGCTACAGTCTCAGCTAGCTCCCAAACCTTCAATCGGCGATCTGCCAATACGAGATCATGGATTTTTTTTATGTTTTCCTCCGTAGCAGCTGTTTTCGGTGCACCTGGACGTAGTTCATCAAAAACCGACGAACGGCCACGTGCAAACTCGTTGAACCAATTCTTGACGGTGGCCATCGATGGAGAAGAGTCACCGTACACAGCATCCAAGCGCTCTTTGATTTCGATGCGCGTTTTCCCTTCCAAAAATAGGTATCGAATCACCGAACGATATTGCTCTTTTTCCATTTTTGTAACACCGATCGACACGTTCGCTTCCATAAGTGGTCAAATTAAAACAAATGATGGGATTGGAATGAAAATTTGAAAAAGGAATTAAAAAAGAATGTGCTACACTGTGGTAAAACTCTTTTGAATGCACCTCGTATGATTGATTCGATACTTAAAGAATATCACGATGCGCCTACTGCTGGCCACCAAGGCGTTGACCGTACTTTGGATCGCATCCGGCAACGGTATTACTTTACTGGCATGCGAAAGTATGTGACAGAGTATCTTAAAAATTGCTTGAAGTGCCAGCGGTACAAATACTCGAATCAAAAGCCAGCAGGCCTTTTGCAAACGCCAATACTAAACCAGCGAGGGGAAGTGCTTGCCGTTGATTTTTTCGGCCCTCTACCTGAAGGTGCAAATGGAGAGAATTGGATCTTACTAATTGAAGACACCGCCACGCGCTGGGTAGAGCTTTACCCCTTAAAGGAGGCTACTGCTGAGAATTGCGCTCCTCTTATCATCGAAGAATATTTTTTACGTTACGGTTTTCCTCGGCGTATAATCTCAGATAATGGGGTACAGTTTGTTTCTGCACTAATGCAACAATGTATGCACCTCTATCAAACAAAATCTGATTCCGTACTACCATCCTGAAGCTAATCCGGCGGAGAGGAAAAATCGGGACCTGAAGGTTCAACTTGCCATGCTAGTTCAAACAGAGCACCGATCTTGGCCAAAGCACTTACCACAGGTCCGGTTTGCCCTCAATACACACCGATGCAGCACAACAAATATGACTCCTTCCTTTATGACTTTTGCTCGAAAGATGCGGACCCCGTTTGAAGCCCATCACGACCTCAGAGCTATACTCGAGAAAGATAACTTCGTTCCTCAGGTAACTCCTTATTTTAAGAATTTTGTTAACTCCCTCATAGAAACCCGGGAGCGTGTTGAAAAGCAACAGGATGTGCGAAAGGACACGGCAGATGTTTCTCGTCGCTGCTCTCCTGAATACCAAGTAGGTGACCAGGTTTTATTGACCACACACTCTTTGAGCAATGCCTCAAAAGGTATAACCCGGAAGTTCATGCCACAGCGCGACGGCCCGTATGTCATTAATCGCATTCTGAGTCCAACTACTTACGAAGTTAGTGATCGCAATGAACAAATAATTGATAGATTTCATGCGTCCGATATTACCCCATGTCTTGGACACCAAATGAGTCAAAGTAAGCCCATCCAGCCTTGCCGTACTCGCGGACGCCCACGTAATAGAAAACGTAAAACGTAAACATCCGTTCGTCTATTCACGCAGGCTCGACACTTATTATTGCCAACTCCCCATCGAGACGAGGTCGTGACATGGAGGAGAGTGTAACGCGACCCACTAGCGTACGCCAGGTGGCGCTAACATCCGGCTGCACTATCCGCGCACCCGCACGGTATCTTGAATAGTCTATGACTTAATAATTTGTTGCGTATGCCGTGCGTGCAAAATTGTTTTTTTCTCGGTAGTTTTTGGTCTGCATAAGGTTGTTGGAATATAAAACTTCGAAAGTGAAAACACGCCATTTTATTGAATTACATAAAATTCCTCCCGTTGTACCACGAACCTTGAACTAGCTACGGTTAAAGGTGGTTTTTAGGTTTAGGGTGGTAGATAAGTAGACTGAAGTGAAAATTGGTAGATTTACCAAAAAGTTGGTAGATATGACATCACTGGCAAGAGGTTGCTATTCAAACTTTGCGTTCTATTTTCCAACACGCCCCTCAGAACGCAAACCCATTGCGTGCGTGAAAGCCTGGTGCTTCGGTCGATACAGTCCCTTGGTTAGAGCGTCGGCAACCACTTCTTCAGTGCTCTTGTACTGAACAGTTATTTGCTTCATTGAAATCCGTTCTCTGACGAAATGGTATCGTACATCGATATGCTTGCTTCTCGACCGCCATGCCTCATTTTCTCGAAAAGGTTTTCGATTTAGGACATGTTTGATTTTTGTTTCCATACCCAATTGTTTGAGCCAAATGGCCTCTTGAACCACCGTGGCAAGTGACATGTATTCAGCCTTTGTACTGGACAGTGCTATAGTAGGTTGTCTTTTGGAACACCAGCTAATGGCTGCACCCTGAAAAATAAACATGTATCCAGTACACGATCTGCTGTCTTCATTATCCATCGCCCAATTAGCATCGCAATAGCCCACAATATTGTCTTTATTTCCATTGTTAGCATTGGTAAGCTTTGTTTCCATTGTTCCTTGTAACTATCTCAGGACTCTTTTTGCAGCTGACCAATGCTGTTCGGTAGGCTCATTAAATCGACTTAGCTGATTTACTATGGAGGCAATATCAGGTCTGCCTGTGATAAGTAGAGCAAACATCCTATTAGTTCATGGTATGGTATATTTGTCATTACTTCTTCTTTATTCTTAGCCTTTGTCATTTGCAAGTTAACATCGCATGGTGTATACACAGGTTTACAGTCGCTCATATTAAAACGTGTAAGTATTTTCTTTGTATATGGAATTTGATCCAGTGAGATTTCATCAGTTGAATTTTGACTAATCTTTAAGCCTTTAACCAGTCCCAAGTCCTTCATGTGAAATATCTCATTTAGTTTATTTTTTAACATCTTAAATGTCTGTTCATTGTTATAGAAATACAGAATATCATCAACAGATACAGCTAAGAACAACATGTCCTGTTCATCACTAATTCTGTTGTAAATGCGTGGATCATCTTTTGATCGTGACATTCCAATTTTTAAAAAACTTAAATTTAACTTTTTATTCCACTGCCTGCTTGCTTGTTTAAGGCCATTTATGGATTTGTTAAGTTTGCATATTTTGTTACCTTCTTCAAAATGTAGTGGTTGTGACATATAATATCTTCATCAATATCACCTTGAAGAAATGCAGTAATTGCATCTATTTGATGTATTTTCAGATTATGTTTTACTGCCAATCCAAACAAGTATCGAATGGAGTTGTAGTGTAGCGCACTACTGGCGCATAAATTTCATGATAGTCGATACCCTTTTTCTGTTGACAGCCTTTCGCAACAAGACGTGCTTTATATCTCAATATGTTGCCATATTCATCTGCCTTGGTTTTGTAAACCCATTTACATGGGATAACTTTATTTTTAATTTTTTTATTTATTAGTTTGTACACAAATTACAGTTTTTTACATAGAAAAATAAGGATAGCTAAAGTACAGGTGAGCTTATCTCCAAAGAGAGATTTCTTCCAGCAGACCATGGTGCTTTTTTGTAGGTGGAACAACCAAAGTCCATGTTTTGTTTTGACGAAGAGAATGGTATTCTTCTTTCATAGCTTCTATCCATTTATCTGCATCTTGGCTTTCAAGTGCATCAGAAAGACTTTGTGGATCTTTATCTAAAATGACCTAATAATAATATAAATGAAGCTTCCATTTCATCACTGTTTTCACTGTCATTTGTTTTATTAAATAAATTAGCTTAAGATGAGCTTGAGCTTTCATTTGTTGGTACATAAGTTTCATCATTAGGATCAGAGTACGTGATGTGACAGTTGTTGATAAATCTTCATTTTCATCACTTGAAGAGTTTATTACTTCTTCATTATGATTTTCTTCACACTGAACTCCTTCTGATTTACATAAAGGAAAGTGTACCATGTTCGATGGAGGTAAGTTTTTATTTTTATAACAACTTTCTATATTTATTTCTTGCTTTTCTTTTATTTTTTCCATGTTACAAATTTTTATCTTTTCTGTTTCAGGTTTTTTAACATCCTCTTCATTTTCAGATGCTGACATTTCTTTTTTAATTACATTTTTACTTGCAGTGGCTTCAAGGAATACTACATCTCTGCTTGTTATAGCTTGCTTGGTCTTGGGTCTATAACGGTAGCCTTTCACACCATCATAATAACCGACAAATATAAGTTCTCGGGATTTTGCGTCTAATTTCTGACGACATTCTTTTGGTATATACAGGGTGTTTAAAAAAATGTCCTAATGCCTGAAATGGCACAGAAACTGAAAAAATCTGAAATAGAAGCCGTTGTCCCTATTGTCGTATCTTGAACAGTTTTGGAAAAAACGTACATCGAAAGTTTCCGGAAATATCGATATGAATTCATCAGCGCCCTACATTCAAATATTCTTAAATGGCTCAAATCTGGCTTCTTTCCGGTCCAGACGTCTTCTGGAGTGATGTAGGAGAGTGATTTTGTTGGTGAGCGATTTATAATGTGCGCTGCCGTGACCACTGCTTCACCCCAGAAGCAATTCTGTAAATGAGCATTTAAAAGCATACATTTAGATCGTTCAATTAATGTTCGATTCATGCGCTCACTTAAACCATTCTGTTCTGGTGTGTATGGGTTTTTGGTTTGATGCAAAATGCCAATGTATTCCTTGCCATTATTAGTTCCTGATTTCTTGATTTTCTTATTAAGCTCATTTTCGACTCTATTTTTATATTCAACAAATTTTTCAATACTTCTGCTTTGCTTTTGATTGGATACACAAATACTTTACGTGAGAAATGATCAATAAAAGTAACAAAGTACCTGGCACCTCCAAGAGTTGCTGTTTGCATTGGACCACATACATCTGAGTGAATGTCTTCTAACAACTGGGTTGCCCGGGAGCCTTCACTAGAAAATGACTGTCTGGTTTGTTTTTCTTCTATGCAGTCTATGCAAGTCACATTTTCTTTTATCGGAGATAATTTCACACCGGTAGTACAATTTACAACTCTGTCCATATCTGCAAAGTTCAGGTGGCCCATTCTCTAGTGCCACAGGTAAGTGTCATTCGCTGTAATTGCTGGCATAGCATGACCCTAATTATTGTTGACCTTCAATCTGTACATATCATTTATTAGGTTGCATGTGCTACTTTCTGGCTATGTTGATTTCAAAAAATGCAGTTTTGTTCATTAAATTCAACTTTGCAGCCACTTTTTATCATTTGACTCACTGATAGGTTAGTTGATAAGTCTGGTACATAAATCACATTTCTCACCTGTATTGTATTGATACAAGCTTTTAAATCCAGTGCTTGATTAACAATATTTCCACAACACTCAACTTTTATTATTTTGTTGTCGGCAATTCTTATATTTGTTACAGGTAGAGCCTTGACGTCGCTTAGCCAATCCCGGTGCATGGCCATATTATGCATGGAGGCGCCAGAGTCTATGTACCAGTTCAAACTGTCACTCGTCATTGCTGCTGGAAAAGCTGCCACAAATCCAGTTTTATTTTCATTTTCCCTCTTTTTTTAAACCAAATATTTTTGCTAAGATGGCCGTATTTTGTAACGATGCCGTTTCCCTTCAGTCTCGTGGACGTTAGAACCTCCACGATGGCTGGAAACTTCATGGTTTAACTGCTGTCCATTAAAAGTATTCTGTACTGGTTTTTAAAATTTAAATTTCGTTTCGCATTGCATGCGCAGCTTTTTTGATTCAGTCATACTAAAACCCTCGCACCGAGCGGAGCTCTCCAGAAATATAATAATTCAGTAATAGTTTGCAATTACCCGGCTATATAATGTCTAGCAGTTTATACTTATAAGGAACCCGTGTATCGGGGTAAGCATATTATTATCACACCTACTTACCTAATAAGATTAGCTATTGACCTAATCGCACCTAGGATTCTTTTTAACCATGTATTTTTATCATTTGTTACAGTTCCTATCTCTACTTCTTTTTTAAGCCCATGTATGTTTTGAACTTTCTACAATAAAACGACAACTCATATGGACCATCTTTTATTTGAAAAACCATAAGCATCCAAATTGTCCGAGATCCCTACCCATAACCTTGCGACGAGTCCGACGAGCCAGCCCCTTGAATAGCGGGCCAACGACGAGGTCCTGCTATCGCATATGCTGTGAGCTTCTGTTGCCTTGAGAGTCTGTTGTGTGAGTCTGATGTATGTTGTACTGCTGCGAGATCCCGTCGCATATGGCGCCCAACGTAAAATCGAAGATATCTCTTCTCTGCGGCTCGTATCGAGCGAGTGAAGAATAAAAAAAAAAACCAGTAACTGAAAAAAGAAGATACTTTAGGACGTTTGTGCAATTTATAGTGTATGTTAATTATTGTGTGTACTTATTGTGTGCATTTACCCTACCCTATTTTGTGTACTACCATTCATCCCCATTTCATTGCACTATACCATACCGTTTTCACAACCAATATACTTCAATCACTATACACACATTTTACAGACAATAATACGATCGACGCTACTACTGCTGGTTACAAATGTAATCGGTTCACAATGCTTTAGTAGCGGAGGCATTACATTCTTAAACTTAATACCTACCTATACTTATTAACCCAAAGATACTTCCAGTACCTTCTAACTATATGCATTTACACCACAGCCCTACAGACATCACCTACTCTACGGCTTGTCTAACCGACAGCTACACAAACTTTCGAGGTTTTGGAGTTTAAACCCTCGGTTACTTCAAATCTCGTTGGTTAACACATCCTTGGCTTTGGAGAGTACCCTTAACACTTTCAGCGGAGCGGCCTGACTCATATATTGACGTGATATGTCACACTCTTAATCCATACATATTTAATGGACGTTTACAGACGTTCTGTATATAATACAAAATAGGAGGGTTTGTATTATGACACGAGCGTCTGTATACGTTAGAAGTCACAGAGTGTGAGGCGACAGACCAAAACAGCGCGCGTGCCCTTCCCGCTTGCGGCTTACTGAGGTGACTAAATACGTCATGCAATACACGAGGCGACGTGTCTTGAGGTTTTGTGACTGTTACGTAAGTGTAAATGCATGTGTGAGTACCTTTGTATAAAATAGGGTGAAAATGTATGTGGTGCGGCGCTAGAAACTTGGAAAATCACACTGATACGGCGCAGTGACGTAGCTAATATAATTTGGTATAGGCGACGGACGTAGAAGAACGTTCTGCGAATAAATGCATACCTTTGGTCGACGTGACTGTACGTTGAGCCACTTCATGCACTCACAAAATGGCGTAAAGAAACGTTGCCCCGCTGAAAGTGTTAACCAAGATACTACACGCTTAGCTCGTATTTCTTTAGGTCTTCGAGGCCGACTAAGTTTACGCAAGCTAAGTATACTTACAAACATTACATACATCGAACAACAAAATATTTTTTACGAATAGCGGTGTATTCGTAAAAAATATCCAACTTATTTTTCGTACTCCATCAATTTATTTTACTACAAATTGAACAATATTTTTTAACAATAACTAAATAATACTATTTTCAATATAAAACGTCAATTTTTCTTCAGTTCTAAGCTGACATTGTCACGCTATTTATTTTCAAATCAAACCATTTTTTTTTCAAACTAAAAAAGGTTTTATACCTTATTTTATCTATTATAATACCAGTTGTACACTATGGATATTTTTCAATTGAACAAACCTGGAATAATCTACGAACTTAGATTACGTAACGCAAATTTTCAACCAACTCAAACTGCCGTTGAATTGCGTGAAACCCTATCCAATATCTTATCAGAACCGAATACATATCCACCATCTTCATCAAGCCCTATTTTGCTCTCGATGTGGATGAAATAAAAAAATGTTTGGATATTATAGATATAGCGATATCTTCCTATCCTACTAGGAAAGCAAAACTCGCACCTTATATAAGTCACATGCGGTTCTTTTTACAACACCGACACAACAGAAGATTCCATTCTAGCACCTAAAGACATTGGTTTACTTAGCCCAATATTTTCAGAAGTTCAAGCTCGTCTCTACAAATGTCACCAAACTAATGCTCATTATTTTATTAAACAACACCAACAATTGGAATTCAACCAAGATGATATTGTCTGGAAACGGAAATACCCCATTAGCTCAGCTGATAAATATTTTTCGGCAAAATTAGCACCTAAATTTATTAAATGTAAAGTCACAAACTAAGTTTCACCTCTCATTTAAGATCTATCGGACATTTCTAATAAACCATTAGGTCGTTGGCATGTGAAAGACATTAAACCTATTCCAAAATTAAGATCATAGAATCAGAATCAGAATAATTTTTATTGTGAATCACAGGTAAGTACAGATGGAGAGTTTAACAGGTTTCTCTGTGTTCCGCCTTATAAGCATACAATACATTTCGGGTAAACTTAAATAACATTCTTATATTGATTAGACTATTATTAATTCATATTTTAACTCACGTATTAATGTTAAGTTACAATGCTTTCAATTATTACAATTTAAAAGTTTCATTCAATTATAAAATATAAATACATTATTCATTATTAAATATTAACGTTGTCACCTAAAAAATCTTGAATTGAATAATAACATTTTTGAATCAGATATTCGTGTAATTTCTTTTTAAATTCAAATAAGTTGTCAATATTCCGTATACCGTCTGGCAGTTTATTAAAAATACGAGAAGCATTACAGAAGACGCTTTTACTCATTAGGGCTGTCTTACTCGCTACCATACACAATTTATCTCTATGCCGTTCTCGATTCCGGAACTGAAATAAATTTATGTTAGCTTTGACAAAAATAGCAACTTCATACACATATAGACATGGAACAGTCAATAGCTTTAATTTAGAAAATAATGTTTTACAGGTCTCAGTTTGTCGCATGTTGTGCATGGCTCTAAGGCACCTTTTTTGCGCTTTAAAAGCAAGCTCTTTATCAGTTGAGTTGCCCCAAAATATTATGCCGTACCGTAACGTAGACACAACATAACCATTGTAAGCTGTTATGTTAATCATAATTACCAATCACTTAAAGTCTAATTTAGCATATTTTCTTTTACTTATTAATTTATTTCACTTTATTATTACTTTAAGCGTGACGCATGTCACAGTCTCTTGATTTATATAAGTACTGTTTTTTTATATACATCTTCATCTTTTCGGCTAACGATCAACTACCATATCAATACGTAATTTTGTACATATGAGATTATTACAATATTTTAATAATTTTAACATTAACCAGTCGTATTTACGGCTATAGTTATTAGTCATTTTCCCTATGGAGCGGATAACAACTCTTTAAATAAGCCTATGTTATAGTACCAGTCGTATTTTTCCCTAAGGAGCGGATAACAACTGCTTAACTAAGCCTCTGTTAGTTTCTCTAAGTAGTTGGACTACAACCAACTTACTTATTACCTTAATAGTAATTACTTTTAACAAGTAGTTACTTATTATAATCTATAATGAGATTCAAATTATTTCTTGAACATTATGATGGTTAGTAACTTGTAATTTTTTAGGACACTTAACACACACACTTACACATGACATTCATCACACATAAAAAAACTGAACATGATCACCAAAAGCCAGCGGGTGGTGACTGGCATATTTAAATAAGCCTGGCTCCACGATGGCTGGAAACTTCATGGTTTAACTGCTGGCCATTAAAAGTATTTTGTACTTGTTTTTCAAATTTAAATTTCGTTTCGCATTGCATGCGCAGCTTTTTTGATTCAGTCCTACTAAAACCCTCGTACCGAGCGGAGCTCTCCAGAAATATAATAATTCAGTAATAGTTTGCAATTACCCGGCCGTATAATGTCTAGCAGTTTATACTTGGGATTTCAGAAGTTCCGCACTTCTTCATCATTAACTGCTTTATTTATATTTTTTTAATATACAACAATTTCTAAAACGATTTTTACTTGTTCTGTTATTAGATATGGTGCAAGATAGCTCAATTCCGTTTTAATTCAGGTTTAGGAACCCGTGTATCGGGGTAAGCATACTATCACACCTACTTACCTAATAAGATTAGCTATTCACCTAATCGCACCTAGGATTCTTTTTACCCATGTATTTTTATCATTTGTTACAGTTCCTATCTCTACTTCTTTTTTAAGCCCATCTATGTTTTGAACTTTCTACAATAAAACGACAACTCATATGGACCATCTTTTATTTGAAAAACCATAGGCATCCAAATTGTCCAAGATCCCTACCCATAACCTTGCGACGAGTCCGACGAGCCAGCCCCTTGAATAGCGGGCCAACGACGAGGTCCTGCTATCGCTTATGCTGTGAGATTCTGTTGCCCTGAGAGTCTGTTGTGAGTCTGATGTATATTGTACTGCTGCGAGATCACGTCGCAATTTATTACAATTAAAACATCTGGAGCCTTTTTTCTTTTCATGATTATTGTGTGTCTGTTTAAATTTAGCATTTTTATAAAGAGCGGTAGTGTTTGAACTTTTGACTTCTTGTAGTAATTTATTCTTTACTAAGTCAGCACTAATCTCATTACCCCCTTTCTAATCCCTTATTCATAGGCTTTTACATATCTGGTAATCCGGCCAGCATTAAGGTCACAAGCCATTCGTCGTCTACTTTGAAGTTTTTATTTCTTAACTTGTGTGCCGTGGACATAATTTTGTTTACATATTCTTCTACTGAGGAACTATTTTCCAAATGAGTGTTAATTAATTCTTTCAGTAGTCCAACTTTCCTCGCTAACCCGCTGTCCTCAAATGCCTTTGCTAATTTCTCCCATACCTCTTTTGCAGTTTTTGCATCATGAATGTGCACAAATAATATTGGATCAATCAACAAAATTATCTTTCACTTGGCTTTTATGCCCTTTTGTATACTTTGGGATCTTCAGCGTTGGGTTATTTTTCAATATAGTCGTACAGACTTTCGAGTTGCAAGAAAAAACCGCCACGACACCGTTTAAAACAATTTCACAGCACTTTTATCGAAATAAATAACTTTTCGATCCGCTTCACTTTCACTGTAAAATTTGAAGTGAGTGCCATTCGCATTCGATTGCGAATATTGGTTCACTCTTCGAAGTAAAGGCTGTCAAAATGTAACTCGTACTCAGCCAAACACTCGAAACAACCAATCACAGGCGTTCACCCTGCTCGCTTTCGACTGGGATACTCGATGGTCTAGTGGAAAAAACTCATCATTCTAGAGGAAAAAACTCATACTCACGCATTTTGTTACCCGATTTTGCCGCTAGGTAGCGCTGGCTCGATGCCATACAAATTCACGTTTTTTTTCTCGCAAGGTGATTTGCATCTCAGTCTCAGTCTATTAAAATTTTTGGATGTTTTAAGTCGTAGTTAGTCGTTAGACTTTATTTACGAATATAACTAAATGGACGTACCCGATCCAAAATAATCAAATCCGTTTAGTTATACTGCTCAGTATAACTATTAGGATTTTTTTTGTTCATTTTGTTATATCGTATTTATAACTAGTAGTATAACTAGGTGGACTAACCCCATTTTTCCAGTGGCGGCCTTAGGGGGTGGCGAACAGAGCAATCGCCCGGGGCCTCGCTCTCGCAGGGGCCTCGCGCAACAACCCAAATTTAAAAAATATAGATTTTTTAACTACATATATTTTTTTATTTAAAACTTTCGATTTTGATCCTTAATTATTTATTAATGTTGAGGACGGCATCAAGGAGTTTGCATAAAATACTCTTTTGCTTGTCATACCTCCTCGTATTGATGACGGACGTTTTGTTTTACTTTTTATGTCACTTGTCTTGTCAAAGAAATAACAAACTGTTTTTGTGCGAATATATTTATTTTGTGAATATACAATAAATAATTGTGTATTGTGCACATCGAGCTTGAGACTATATTATTCCTACTCTATCTTCCTTTGTTCTTCCACATTTTACCTTCCGGTAAGCGTCACTCTAGGCGAGGTTCTGTGCCCGCCGAGGAAAGAAGAGAGAATGGAATACTCAACTAGGATCGAGATCGCAAAGCTAAAGGGTAAAGGGAACTGGGCTGCGTGGAAATACAACATTTCGGCACTCTTGGAGGGATCCGACGGTGCAAGCGATGCTGTTCACGGTAGACTTTGAAAGGAAAAAATTCAGCTTCGACCACAGATGTTTGGTTTTTCCAAAGGATCGCTAGATGCTTTTGGTTTTCTTTGATTAAATTTATGTCTTGTTCATATTGATCGGCAAAGCTTTGGTCTAGGACGCCGAAAAGGCTATTTGCAATGGAGATTCCTATTCCTGTTGGGTCATTCATGTTCTGATTGTGGCTCATTAATAGGTTGTTGTAGTGTTGTAGTTCAGTTACCTCATGACGTAACTGTATTAAGATTCCATAGCAGTATGATTGTGTTGTTATTCTTGAACATAGCTGGTCTAAGTATTTCATGTATTTTGCTAGCGCTGCATTCCCGTCTTGATACGGCTGAGTGTCGTAGTAGACAATGAGGCGCCAGTCGTCTCGTATTAAATTAATGTTGGTTATATGATCAAAGTATAAGCTGTTATTACTTGGCAATGATGACGTATTGTATGAGCAGTTAATTGGTGTTATAATAAATAAAAATAGCATCAGTGATAAAGCCATTTTAGTAAAATATGATCTTTGTTTACGTGGTAGGGAGGGTGCGTGTTCATGTTTTTGTTGTCCTACTTCTTGATTACTTTCTTGATTTTCTGATAAAACTGATAACTTGACAATAGGACGCTTTATGAAGCCATTTTTTGTTTTAAGTGTGACGACTCTTGTGTAGCCGTCACTTCCGCGGTGTAATTCAACAACACGACCTAAAGCCCATTTGCCAGCCGGAAGGTTGTTCATATCTTCATCAGATTTGTAGGTGCTTAACCATGTAGGGCCCTGCCACCACAACGAATGATCTTTAAGTTGAGTAGCGGTGAGACCACGGCTAGCGCAGTCTGCTGGGTTGTCCTCAGATTTCACGTAGCGCCAACAACTTGATTCCATTGTCTTCGTGATTTCTTTGACGCGGTTAGCTACAAAAGGCTTCCATCTGTCCGAATCCCCATTGAGCCAGCCCAACACTACCATGGAGTCAACCCACCCGTAGATGGTTAAGTCGTAATTAATAAGGCATTGTTTTACCTTAGCCATAAGTTTAGATAGTAATACTGCTCCACATAGCTCTAAACGGGGCAGTGACGTATTTTTCTTGATAGGTACTAATTTGGTTTTACCTGCTACTATTACAATTGATGACTCATTTTCTCTATTTATTTTACAGTAAATAATGCATGCGTACGCTTTTGTGCTTGCGTCACAAAATCCGTGCAGTTCAATGCGATCTCTGTCTTCTGTTTGTAGCCACCTCGGTACTTGGTATTGGCTAATGACTTGTAAATCAGCTTTTATCATTTTCCATTTCTCACAGATAGCTTGAGGCACCGCTTGATCCCACCCTAAGTTTGCTTTCCATACATCTTGAAATAGTATTTTCAGCTTTATAGTGAGGGGGGCGATCCATCGAATCGAATATTTTAGAAATGTCTGATAACAGTGATCGTTTAGTTACTCCTGAGGTTGAGTAAGAAATTTGTGATTGAAAGGTGAACTGATCGTGTTGTGGGTTCCATCCAAGGCCTAAGGCTTTGGTGGTATCTGCCTGTTTAAAATCATAATCTTGTAGTTTCTCTGTATGTACATCTGTAAGGAGCTCCGGGGCATTTGACTTCCACTTTCTCAGATGGAATCCTCCTGATTTTAAGAGGTTAATCAAATCATTCTGTAATTGTTTGGCGTCTTGGATGGAATTTGAGCCATGAATTAGATCATCCATGTAGAATGACTCCTCAAGGACGCTAGGCGCTGAACTGTGCTGATATTTAATTTTTTCATCATGAGCTAATTGTTTAAGTGTCATCATAGCAAAGTACGGGGCTGCTTTTGTCCCGTAAGTGACGGTTGCCAATTTATATTCTCTAAGTTTTTCAGTTTGGTTATCTCGCCATATGATCATCTGTAACTCCTGGTCTTGTTCGTTGAGCCATATTTGCCTGAACATTTTTTCCATATCAGCCGTAAAAGCGAACCGATACTGTCTCCACTTGATAATAAGGCTCTGGAGATCTTGCTGAAGATTTGGACCCCTGCACATTACTTCATTCAAACTTAGACTTGATTTAGTTTTGTCAGAAGCATTAAAAACAACTCGTAATTTTGTAGTCGTAGAATGTTCGCGCATGACGCAATGGTGAGGTAAATAACATTTAAGGCTCGGTATGCAATCGTCAGCAGGTATCATATGTCCAAGCGATATGTACTCGTCTATAAATAACTTATAATCTTTTTGAATATTTATATTTTTAGATAACTTTTGTTCCAACTTGTAAAATTGTGCTATTGCTTTTGATTTTGAATGACCTAATTTTTCTTGATAGTTAGGTTTTAATGGCAGGCGGACTTCATATCGTCCGTCTTCCCTTCTTTTTGTACTTGCTTTGTAGAAATCGATACACTGCTTGTCTTCTGAAGATAGCTCTCCCTGCTCAGCGATTTCTTCTAACTCCCAAAACCTTTGAATTTCGTCCAGGTTTTGTAGAACTACATTACATTGGAAGGTTTTTGCATTCCCACTCAGAATCCAGCCGAGCTGTGTCTGTTGGGCGATCGGAAGGATTGCGTTTGATCTGCAGATGCCATCCATTAAAATGTTCGAGTAGACATCAGCCCCGAGTAAAATATCTACGGGGCGGCTGTGATAGAATTCAGGATCAGCTAATTTAATATGATCCAAGTACGACCAGTCTGGTTTGGAAAACGACTGGCTAGGTAGGTTTTTTATGAGTTGCTTCATTAATAAAGCGTCTGTTTCAAAGGTAAAATCGCTAATCATTGAAAGGCATTTGATACTGATGATGCCTTTGCAATTGCTCTCCTTGTCTCCGATACCTGAAATAATTCCTTTGCACTTCTTCCTGGGTATTTTCAAAAGTTGTACTGCATGCTCGGTTATAAGGGACGTTTGTGACCCTTGGTCCAGGAGGGCACGCATGACATAATACGTGCCATCTACTGCTTGTACCTTGATTAAAGCAGTTGGAAGTAAGACTTGGACAGGTTCATTGACCAGCGCGTGCGTCACTTGTAGGTCATCGCAGACTTGAATTCCTGCGTTAGCACTCTTGTTTGTGCTCCCCTCGCGCGCAACCACTGCCCCTTTTCCGTTGTCCACTGCCCCGCGGGGCGATTGCGAAAATGCCACGTGTAATAAGCTATTGTGATCCTTATTGCATTCGCGACAAAGTCTTTCTGACAAGCATGATTTCCCTGGGTGATGATGGAGACAATTATGGCATAAATTGAAACTATTGACGGTTCTAAGTTTGTCCTGGGGCGACATTTCTATGAACCTCGGACAAAAGTAAATGCCGTGTTCGCCTAGATTGCACAACGAACACTTGCCATTTTTTGCTGCGCTTACTCAGCTGTTGTAAGTAGGTTGCGATGAAATTTTGCTACTGCTTGAAAATGAATGTTTAAATTGACTGATTTTATGATTATTACTTTGATACTTTGACCCCTGATTTCCGTTTTGTTTTTGCGAAAGATTATCTTGTTTTCTACGGGCTGATTCTAAAATAGTGAATTTGCTTTCTAAGAAGTGAAGTAATTCTTGAAGTACTGGTAATTCTCTTGGGTCTTTCACAGACTCTACGTAATCTGTGTAGGATGCTGTGTCCAGTTTCTGGGTCAGGATGTAAACAAGAAGAGGATCCCAAGAGCCAGTGTCCACACCTAGGTTCTTTATGGCGTTAAGACATTCCAGGGTCGTGTCATGAATGCGTTTGAGATGGGAAGCTGATTGCTGCTGTGTACCAGGAATATTCATTAATATGCTTATATGCGATGTAAATATCAGCTTCTTGTTGTTAAATCTCTGGTTAAGAATTTCCCAACAGACCTTGTAATTATCTGAGCTGACATGTAGGTGCTGAATTAGTCTCTCTGCTTCTCCCTTCACCTTCGTCTTTAAATACTGCATCTTTTGGGCGTCTGACATGGAAGGATTGTTATGAACCGTTTCGGTGAAAAGATCTTTAAACGAAATCACACCGTGATAATTGCCGCTGAAGGTCGGGACCTCCATTCGCGGAGTGCATTGTTCTTGATGCGCTTTAGACCACATTTTATTGTTAATCGCTTTTTTGATGGTGTCGTATTCCTTCTCATACCTCGAAAAAGCCTCTTCATACGCCTTATTCGAACCGTCAAGGGTGCTATCTAGTTCCCAATGCAGAGCGTCGATGACGGCCCAGCGAGAATGAAGGGTACGTAAAAGGTCTTCAAACTCCCATTTCTGCGCAATCGATTCTAAATTTATTTTTGCAGCTGTTCTTTGAAATGCCTTGAAATTGCTTTGCTGTTTCTTCAACATTTCTTCTGTTCTACTTGATGTTGATTTTGTATCGGTAAGTAAATTGGACCCACTCTGTTTCGAGACAAATGACGGAGGTTTTACCAGAGGCCTGTCCTCTGTTAACGGCTGATAATTCTGAATATGAGCTCTAATATTATCGAACCTCTCCTTCACACGTTCATATTCTTGATTAATCCTATCCCTGTTTGAAATATCCATCTCTAGCTGCGATATTTGTTTGCAGTTACTGTCATACTCGAACCAATAGCTGTCCAGAGTATCCAGCCTTCGCTTGAAATAATCTCCTGACTTTCTCTCAGACCCATCCTTCTTAAAATTAGTGTAGACGTTTTCTATCGCCTGCGCCAGCTGTTGCTGTGTAGCGATAATATCTTGGATGGACATTGTAGAAAATAAAAAGGACTGATCTTACTTGATCTGAAGATACTGCCTGTTCTTCCTGCTGAAGGTGCTGATGTGCCGATGCTCATGCGGCTGGAACTGCAGTGGAGGTGCTGATGCTCCTACTGAAGCGCTGAAATTGCTGCTACTTGGCGAACGCTTCTTGGTACGTTACGCCTCGTCTGCTTAGTCCTGGTTCTCCGAAACTTGATTATCGGGTTCCCAGGTTACCTGTGCTTCTTGATAACACAGATTTTGATGATTCGTCACTGCGCACTTGGTAGCACAGTAGCGAAGTTTTTGAACACGTCACTTAGTGCACAGTGTCACAATAGGCCGCTGAACGGAAACACTGACACGCAATCAGGTCACTGACGACGCGTTCAAGAGGTCCCGCTACGGTAGCTCGAAGGACCATGTACGGGGATGCCGCAATTATATGATAAGGTTGATGTAAAATGATAGAAATTGTTTGTAAAATAAGATAAACTTGTAATATGAATTTGTTTAAGCTAGATGGATTTTGATGGTAAGGTGAGAACGCGCGACTTAATTGATTGGCGGATACGAACGAACTGACTTGAACATTCTGTAAAATAACTGAAGCGCGTTTACGAAACTAGGTCGAAATAATGATGATGCAAATTCATAATACAAGTTTATCTTATTTTACAAACAATTTCTATCATTTTACATCAACCTTATCATATAGTTGCGGCATCCCCGTACATGGTCCTTCGAGCTACCGTAGCGGGACCTCTTGAACGCGTCGTCAGTGACCTGATTGCGTGTCAGTGTTTCCGTTCAGCGGCCTATTGTGACATTGTGCACTAAGTGACGTGTCCAAAAAGTTCGCTACTGTGCTACCAAGTGCGCAGTGACGAATCATCAAAATCTGTGTTATCAAGAAGCACAGGTAACCTGGGAACCCGATAATCAAGTTTCGGAGAACCAGGACTAAGCAGACGAGGCGTAACGTACCAAGAAGCGTTCGCCAAGTAGCAGCAATTTCAGCGCTTCAGTAGGAGCATCAGCACCTCCACTGCAGTTCCAGCCGCGTGAGCATCGGCACATCAGCACCTTCAGCAGGAAGAACAGGCAGTATCTTCAGACCAAGTAAGATCAGTCCTTTTTATTTTCTACAATGTCCATCCAAGATATTATCGCTACACAGCAACAGCTGGCGCAGGCGATCGAAAACGTCTACACTAATTTTAAGAAGGATGGGTCTGAGAGAAAGTCAGGAGATTATTTCAAGCGAAGGCTGGATACTCTGGACAGCTATTGGTTCGAGTATGACAGTAACTGCAAACAAATATCGCAGCTAGAGATGGATATTTCAAACAGGGATAGGATTAATCAAGAATATGAACGTGTGAAGGAGAGGTTTGATAATATTAGAGCTCATATTCAGAATTATCAGCCGTTAACAGAGGACAAGCCTCTGTTAAAACCTCCGACATTTGTCTCGAAACAGAGTGAGTCCAATTTACTTACCGATACAAAAGCAACATCAAGTAGAACAGAAGAAATGTTGAAGAAACAGCAAAGCAATTTCAAAGCATTTCAAAGAACAGCTGCAAAAATAAATTTAGAATCGATTGCGCAGAAATGGGAGTTTGAAGACCTTTTACGTACCCTTCATTCTCGCTGGGCCGTCATCGACGCTCTGCATTGGGAACTAGATAGCACCCTTGACGGTTCGAATAAGACGTATGAAGAGGCTTTTTCGAGGTATGAGAAGGAATACGACACCATTAAAAAAGCGATTAACAATAAAATGTGGTCTAAAGCGCATCAAGAACAATGCACTCCGCGAATGGAGGTCCCGACCTTCAGCGGCAATTATCACAGTTGGATTTCGTTTAAAGATCTTTTCACCGAAACGGTTCATAACAATCCTTCCATGTCAGACGCCCAAAAGATGCAGTATTTAAAGACGAAGGTGAAGGGAGAAGCAGAGAGACTGATTCAGCACCTACATGTCAGCTCAGATAATTACAAGGTCTGTTGGGAAACTCTTAACCAGAGATTTAACAACAAGAAGCTGATATTTACATCGCATATATGCATATTAATGAATATTCCTGGTACACAGCAGCAATCAGCTTCCCATCTCAAACGCATTCATGACACGACCCTGGAATGTCTTAACGCCATAAAGAACCTAGGTGTAGACACTGGCTCTTGGGATCCTCTTCTTGTTTACATCCTGACCCAGAAACTGGACACAGCATCCTACACAGATTACGTAGAGTCTGTGAAAGACCCAAGAGAATTACCAGTACTTCAAGAATTACTTCACTTCTTAGAAAGCAAATTCACTATTTTAGAATCAGCCCGTAGAAAACAAGATAATCTTTCGCAAAAACAAAACGGAAATCAGGGGTCAAAGTATCAAAGTAATAATCATAAAATCAGTCAATTTAAACATTCATTTTCAAGCAGTAGCAAAATTTCATCGCAACCTACTTACAACAGCAGAGTAAGCGCAGCAAAAAATGGCAAGTGTTCGTTGTGCAATCTAGGCGAACACGGCATTTACTTTTGTCCGAGGTTCATAGAAATGTCGCCCCAGGACAAACTTAGAACCGTCAATAGTTTCAATTTATGCCATAATTGTCTCCATCATCACCCAGGGAAATCATGCTTGTCAGAAAGACTTTGTCGCGAATGCAATAAGGATCACAATAGCTTATTACACGCGGCATTTTCGCAATCGCCCCGCGGGGCAGTGGACAACGGAAAAGGGGCAGCGGTTGCGCGCGGGGGGAGCACAAACAAGAGTGCTAACGCAGGAATTCAAGTCTGCGATGACCTACAAGTGACGCACGCGCTGGTCAATGAACCTGTCCAAGTCCTACTTCCAACTGCTTTAATCAAGGTACAAGCAGTAAATGGCACGTATTATGTCATGCGTGCCCTCCTGGACCAAGGGTCACAAACGTCCCTTATAACCGAGCATGCAGTACAACTTTTGAAAATACCCAGGAAGAAGTGCAAAGGAATTATTTCAGGTATCGGAGACAAGGAGAGCAATTGCAAAGGCATCATCAGTATCAAATGCCTTTCAATGATTAGCGATTTTACCTTTGAAACAGACGCCTTAATAATGAAGCAACTCATAAAGAACCTACCTAGCCAGTCGTTTTCCAAACCAGACGGTCGTACTTGGATCATATTAAATTAGCTGATCCTGAATTCTATCACAGCCGCACCGTAGATATTTTACTCGGGGCTGATGTCTACTCAAACATTTTAATGGATGGCATCTGCAGATCAAACACAATCCTTCCGATCGCCCAACAGACACAGCTCGGCTGGATTCTGAGTGGGAATGCAAAAACCTTCCAATGTAATGTAGTTCTACAAAACCTGGACGAAATTCAAAGGTTTTGGGAGTTAGAAGAAATCGCTGAGCAGGGAGAGCTATCTTCAGAAGGCAAGCAGTGTATCGATTTCTACAAATCAAGTACAAAAAGAAGGGAAGACGGACGATATGAAGTCCGCCTGCCATTAAAACCTAACTATCAAGAAAAATTAGGTCATTCAAAATCAAAAGCAATAGCACAATTTTACAAGTTGGAACAAAAGTTATCTAAAAATATAAATATTCAAAAAGATTATAAGTTATTTATAGACGAGTACATATCGCTTGGACATATGATACCTGCTGACGATTGCATACCGAGCCTTAAATGTTATTTACCTCACCATTGCGTCATGCGCGAACATTCTACCACTACAAAATTACGAGTTGTTTTTAATGCTTCTGACAAAACTAAATCAGGTCTAAGTTTGAATGAAGTAATGTGCAGGGGTCCAAATCTTCAGCAAGATCTCCAGAGCCTTATTATCAAGTGGAGACAGTATCGGTTCGCTTTTACGGCTGATATGGAAAAAATGTTCAGGCAAATATGGCTCAACGAACAAGACCAGGAGTTACAGATGATCATATGGCGAGATAACCAAACTGAAAAACTTAGAGAATATAAATTGGCAACCGTCACTTACGGGACAAAAGCAGCCCCGTACCTTGCTATGATGACACTTAAACAATTAGCTCATGATGAAAAAATTAAATATCAGCACAGTTCAGCGCCTAGCGTCCTTGAGGAGTCATTCTACATGGATGATCTAATTCATGGCTCAAATTCCATTCAAGACGCCAAACAATTACAGAATGATTTGATTAACCTCTTAAAATCTGGAGGATTTCATCTGAGAAAGTGGAAGTCAAATGCCCCGGAGCTCCTTACAGATGTACATACAGAGAAACTACAAGATTATGATTTTAAACAGGCAGATACCACCAAAGCCTTAGGCCTTGGATGGAACCCACAACACGATCAGTTCACCTTTCAATCACAAATTTCTTACTCAACCTCAGGAGTAACTAAACGATCACTGTTATCAGACATTTCTAAAATATTCGATCCATTAGGGTGGATCGCCCCCCTCACTATAAAGCTGAAAATACTATTTCAAGATGTATGGAAAGCAAACTTAGGGTGGGATCAAGCGGTCCCTCAAGATATCTGTGAGAAATGGAAAATGATAAAAGCTGATTTACAAGTCATTAGCCAATACCAAGTACCGAGGTGGCTACAAACAGAAGACAGAGATCGCATTGAACTGCACGGATTTTGTGACGCAAGCACAAAAGCGTACGCATGCATTATCTACTGTAAAATAAATAGAGAAAATGAGTCATCAATTGTAATAGTAGCAGGTAAAACCAAATTAGTACCTATCAAGAAAAATACGTCACTGCCCCGTTTAGAGCTATGTGGAGCAGTATTACTATCTAAACTTATGGCTAAGGTAAAACAATGCCTTATTAATTACGACTTAACTATCTACGGGTGGGTTGACTCCATGGTGGTGTTGGGCTGGCTCAATGGCGATTCGGACAGATGGAAGCCTTTTGTAGCTAACCGCGTCAAAGAAATCACGAAGACAATGGAATCAAGTTGTTGGCGCTACGTGAAATCTGAGGACAACCCAGCAGACTGCGCTAGCCGTGGTCTCACCGCTACTCAACTTAAAGATCATTCTTTGTGGTGGCAGGGCCCTACATGGTTAAGCACCTACAAATCTGATGAAGATAAGAACAACCCGACTTACATTACTTATGAAGATATTAAGCCAAAACAAGTCAACGTAATGCAAGTATCAAGCGGGAATGAGATTATCAATCAATTAGAAAAGCAAAGCTCCTTGACTAAGGCCGTGCGAGTACTAGCATGGATGCTCAGGTTCAAAAACAAGGAAACAAAACCAAAATATTTAACGGCTCAAGAGTTAAATATAGCTAGACTAGTTATCATAAAAAATGTTCAGCATAAAGAATTTGCAGAGGAAATCAGCCGTTTACGACAGAACAAAAGCGTAAGCACAAGAAGCAAACTATACAACCTAAATGCCATTTTAGATGACGAAGACATCGTACGTGTCGGTGGTCGATTAAGACATGCCAACATGGACACCGAGATGAAACATCCAGCAATCATTCCAAGCCGTACGAGATTAGCAGATCTTATCATTGATCAGGCTCATGAGTGTACATATCATGGAGGAGCACGCTTGACAACTGCCTATATACGTCAAAAATACTGGCTTATTGGTGGAAACAACGCTACCAAGTTCCGTGCGTGTGTTAAATGCAAAAAACATAATCCTACGCAGTTGCATCAAATAATGGGCGACTTACCTTCATCCAGGACCAATCCATCGCGCCCTTTCTTTCATTGCGGCGTAGACTATACTGGTCATGTCCTTGTCAAAGCAAGTAAAGGACGTGGGATTAAGACCAGTAAAGGATATGTAGCCGTATTTGTATGCATGGCCACCAAGGCAATTCATCTAGAACTGGTCTCGGATCTAACAGCCTGCGGATTCCTGTCGGCTCTACGCAGAATGTCTGCTAGAAGAGGAGTCCCAGGCCATATCTACAGCGATCAAGGAACCAACTTCATAGGAGCTAATAAAGTGTTACAACAAGAACTCAAACATCTCAAGAAAATCATTAATCAAGAGCTTGTAGCCGAGGTAGCAAGTATGGGTACCGAATGGCATTTCAACGCGCCCTCTTGGCCTTCAGCGGGCGGTCTGTGGGAAGCCGCTGTAAAAAGCTTGAAGTATCATCTCAAGCGGGTCATCGGTGAACAGAAGCTAACATTTGAGGAATACACGACACTTCTATCTCAGCTTGAAGGTTGTTTGAATTCCCGCCCTCTCTGCCCATTGACTGAAGACCCAAATGATTTAGATTTTCTTACACCCTCTCACTTTCTAGCTAGTGGGCCCTCTTTAACCCTCTATGATACCGAAACAGACTTGAGAACAAGGTGGCATCTCACACAGAAAATATTTAACGATGTCTGGAGTCGTTGGCGCAACGAATATCTAACGCAACTATCCACGAGGAGTAAGTGGAGACAGCCGGAAAGAAATATCAAGGACGATAACCTTCCGGCCGGCAAATGGGCTTTAGGTCGTGTTGTTGAATTACACCGCGGAAGTGACGGCTACACAAGAGTCGTCACACTTAAAACAAAAAATGGCTTCCTAAAGCGTCCTATTGTCAAGTTATCAGTTTTATCAGAAAATCAAGAAAGTAATCAAGAAGTAGGACAACAAAAACATGAACACGCACTCTCCCTACCACGTAAACAAAGATCATATTTTACTAAAATGGCTTTATCACTGATGCTATTTTTATTTATTATAACACCAATTAACTGCTCATACAATACGTCATCATTGCCAAGTAATAACAGCTTATACTTTGATCATATAACCAACATTAATTTAATACGAGACGACTGGCGCCTCATTGTCTACTACGACACTCAGCCGTATCAAGACGGGAATGCAGCGCTAGCAAAATACATGAAATACTTAGACCACCTATGTTCAAGAATAACAACACAATCATACTGCTATGGAATCTTATTACAGTTACGTCATGAGGTAACTGAACTACAACACTACAACAACCTATTAATGAGCCACAATCAGAACATGAATGACCCAACAGGAATAGGACACCGGCGCCGACGCGGTCTTATCAATGGTGTCGGCTCCATTGCAAATAGCCTTTTCGGCGTCCTAGACCAAAGCTTTGCCGATAAATATGAACAAGACATAAATTTAATCAAAGAAAACCAAAAGCATCTGGCGACCCTTTGGAAAAACCAAACATCTGTGGTCGAAGCTGAATTTAACCTTCTGAAACGGACAGAAAATATCATGGACCAGCATCACAAACTAATTAACAAGAAATTTAACGCTATGGAAATATCGACGAACCAGATAAAAAATGAAATCCAAAACATCTCACTCGTTAATGAGTTTATTACCAGTTCGATTATGGCAAACAATATTTTGTTAAGTTTAAAAAATGTTCAACAAACGTTACTTGACACCGTCACTAATGTCTACAACGGAAAATTCAACTTTCTGCTTCCACCAAATCAGCTGAGACATGAACTAAGTGTCATAGCTGGACAGTTACCCAAAGACTTGTCCATTCCTGTAGACAATTTTGGAGACCTGTCAGAGATCTACAATTTGCTACAGGTACGAGCCAGAATAACTAATAATTATATCATCTTCGAAATAATTATACCTCTGATCAATGAGGATATGTATGAAGTTTTGAAGATTATACCCATACCTCATTTGATAAAAAATAATGAGGAGATAGTCGTAGTACCGATAGCAACATTTGTCGCTGTGAATCTTAACAAAGATGTATTTGTTACTTTAACTGAACAGGATTTGAACTCTTGTATTCAGCGAAATGCCCAAAGAATGTTATGTCACATCAAAAGACCTATTTTTAAGATAAAGAATGATCAGAACTTTTGCAAACGATCGCAAAATTCGAATCAGTGCAAAACAATTACAAAACCTTGCGTCAATAGATGGGAAGAATTAAAGAAAATTAATTCTTATTTATATTTTTGTTGCAAGGAGTGCCAACTGAAACTTTCATGTGAAGATCAAATTACGGCGATAACAATGACCCACTCTGGTTTCTTTAATGTCGATCAAGGCTGCGTCATAAAAACAGCTGATTATTTTATTTATTCACATAGACAAGAGGTCAGTAAAATCAGCATAAGCTCTAATATTCCTTATCCAGAGATATCCTCAATAAATCATCTCATCAACATATCAATAGCAAACATTCTATCACCTAACAATCAGTCAGAGTTTAATGAGTACAGCATTCGGCCTTAAGAGATCCAGCAGAAGCTAGAAATTATGAAAGATAGCCCAGTATTATCAGACAGAATATCCTATCACGATGTGCATCATTACGCAGCTATATACGTAACGCTCGCTATAGTAAGCGTGATGTGCGTCGTGTGGGCGTGGCGGCGCTGCAGACGCGGACCGGCGGCCGGCGCCCCGGCCCCAGCAGCAGCGCCTGCGCCGCTTCCAGCTCCACGAGACAACGGGCTCCAGTGCAGTGCTTCTAGTGCTCAGTGCATTTCCCCTAGTGTTCAGTGCAGTCCCCCTAGTGTTCAGTGTAGTGAAACGTGTGAAGTGCCCGATAAAAGTGCACGATCGTTAAAACAAAACAAGAAAACGTCTCCAGTAGTGCTTCGTTCCGTATTTAGTATTTCGGATGAGCGTATGAACCGAGCGTAATAGATTTAATATTGAAAATCATCGTGTTAACTCATCAAGGGTCTTACTAACAACAAATCATTTAGTTTATAATAATCAATTGTCTCACTCTTGTATTCACCTAAGCATCCCATTACTCCTACTAACCCCATTTTCCCCGCCCGGGAATATGTACAAGCAAGCATGTACATTGCTCACATCAGCATTATTTCGACCTAGTTTCGTAAACGCGCTTCAGTTATTTTACCAAATGTTCAAGTCAGTTCGTTCGTATCCGCCAATCAATTAAGTCGCGCGTTCTCACCTTACCATCAAAATCCATCTAGCTTAAACAAATTCATAATACAAGTTTATCTTATTTTACAAACAATTTCTATCATTTTACATCAACCTTATCATATAGTTGCGGCATCCCCGTACAGACGTACCCGATCCAAAATAATCAAATCCGTTTAGTTAAACTGCTCAGTATAACTATTAGGTTTTTTTTTTTCATTTTGTTATATCGTATAACTAGTAGTTTAACTAGGTGGACTAACCCGAAAAATGCCGTCATTCGGAAGCTCTACCCAGCGACTGAGTTGGCCAAGATAAACAGCGCACTATGCCGAGAAATAAAAAAGATCCACCAATATTTCTGTTTTCGATATGTCTCAACTCAAAATAAACGTAGATTATCTTTCTGGAGCAAATTTCGCTCTGCCTGCCCTGATTTAGAGGGGTGCCACGCCACTGGGCACGAGTCACGCACGACACGACCATATAGCAATAGTTTTATTTGTGAAGGGAAAATAAATACATACTTTCATTTTAAAACATACATGATTAATATTTATTAAATATTAAAATTAAATAAATGCATTTGTGCTATTTTTATCACTTGAAGTTAAACTTTTCTAAACAGTTAAGTTAAGTAGGTACATGTTATAATATTTAAAAACATAAAAACTTTGAGCTTAACTAATAATTCTTCACTAATCAAATATCATTTCTTGGTAATTCTTAACAATAAAATATCTGAACTTCTATAATTGGCATGCTGTTGCTCTTCAGGTATCTTCTCAACATCAAAATTCTCAGTTAATTTTTCATAAAATGCATCCCACAGCCCTTTTTGTAGTTCCGAGTCTCGTATTTCTTGTGTTAAATATATGACAGGCTTCTTCGGTGGTGTATTTGTGAGACTTCTTAATGCCTCTAAAAGTGGATCAACAGCCTGAAAGATAATAAACTTACACATACATATATTTTAAGTAATTGAGTATGAGAAGTATGCAATATAAAATATATCTATGCAATACATCAATGTGGAAAGCTAATAGCTTTATCTTCATATGACTGTACTTCACATTTGTTAAAAGATGGTATTACAATAATATTTAATTTTGGAATTACCTCTTCATAATAAACACAATCTGCCACAACTATCATGTTGAATTCCTCCTTGAGTATTTCTGAAGAACTATCTCCCCATTCCAATGATTCTGCAGTGGCATATCCACCCATGCTGCAAATCTTTGTTTTGTTCTCATTAATATTAAGCCGAAGAAGTGGTAATGAATCTGGCAAATCTGTTAATGTTACTTGAGCTCTGAAAATAATGATTTGATTTCGTTTTTAAACTAAATACGATTAAAGTTTTAATTTAAATAAATAATGCTACACAAAGTTACCCTAAAGTTGCAGCTGTAAGGCCTACTAATCCAAGTCCAGATCCAAGTTCTAAAACTTTCATACCACTTAGGAAATCCGGTTTATGCTGGCACATGGTCTCCAGATATTTGGCTAAAACCAAAGAAGCGTCCCAAACAACACAGTTCACATCTCCTTCCATTTTCTGATAAATTTTCAAAGTTTTTAAACATATTTCTATGTCGATTTCTCTCGGGAACAGATCGTTAGATTGAAAACTTGATCGCCTGTGAGACATTTTGATACACCTTTACACAAACTTGTAAATATTAGAAATAAATAAGATAGGTATCCCACAATAGAGTAAATCTTTTGGGCATCGGCGAATTTTGTAAACACTTTGAAACACGGCTATATTAGATTTCCACAACCAACAGGATCTTTCATTCGTACTGATAGCGCATTTAATAAGAGTGAGAAGGAAGCAGATAAAAATTCAGACCTGCGTTAGTTGTTTGAGTGATAATCAATAAAAAAAGCTGTCAAAATGAACACGTTCAGAAACACCAATTAAAGGGACCTTTGCTGTTTATGGTAACTCAAGTCTAGTCATAAAGGAAAGTTAAACATAATGGCAAGACCGTGATCATATGACAGTCGATCATCTATTTTCGTACAAAATGGCTGTGACAATGGCTGTTTTTTGGTTTTCTCTAGTTTTATCAATAATTGGTGAGTATTTTACTCTAGCTTTAAGGTAAATATATTGAGCCTTTTGTGTGCAAACTAATGTCGATAATAATCTTTAGGATCCAATGCTTCGGGGGAATTCTCCGTGCTTCACAGCCCCAAATCCCTGAAGTTCTCGGATTCAAGCAAAACTCTTGAAAGTCTCATGAAAGAGATTTTTTCTGCATCTCTTGGACTTTCCGTTGAAGAGGTATGAAGAAATGAATACTTTCGATTTACCCCACCCGTGACAATAATTTTAATCAATATGTACATTTCAGAACAGTGAATGGGGTGGGCTTTCAATTGTCGATCCATTTAACACTCCCGAAGCTGTAGTAGAAGTTTATATAGATGGAGTATCTAGCCTAGGAAGTGCTGTAAGTATGAAGTATTGTAATAAAAGTTGTGTTTTCTCTGATATTACCTGAATCATTGAACTATGCCCTGAAACATCTTTTGTGTTTAGAATAGCAAAATAATTAAACTTGTAGGTGACGAACATTTGTGTTTGTTGTGTGTCTGGATGTAATATTTATTTAGAAATATGTAACTACATATTACTGCCTGACACCCAGTCTAAGATCTGCTTAGTTTGGGGTCAGATGACCTTGATGTAATGTAACCCAGATATTTGATTATTTTAACATTTCTTGCAGGCTGGCCTTAAGTCCAAGAACTATCCATTGACAGTAGATGAGTATGAACCTGACACCTTTGAAGCAGTGAACCACCGGATTAAGCAGCGCTTTACTAATGGAGGCAACAAGCTTGTAAAGATAGACCTCTCTGACACTGAACAGGTATTCAATTACCTTGCAAATTTTATAAAGAAATAAAACCATTATCTATTTCCTTGTTCTGAAACTACCATGCAATGCCTAACAGTATTCAAATAACCTGGTTTTTCCAACAGCTAACCTCTAGGCCTGATGTGTTTGGTGAAATCACTCCACCAAAGGTGGCGAAGGTGTCCTTACAACACTTGAAGTACTCTGTCGAAGAAGACTATCAGTTCCTTTCTGAGCTAGAAGCCTTAAAAACTCTGACAAACCAGGTATGTGATCAAGTAAACGACAGGTATGTGATCAAGTAAAGTTTAACAACGACATGATTGGCGTAGTGCGCTGTAGCACGGTTTTTCGCTTTGATTTCCGTAGTGTCCCGGGTTCGATTCCCGGTCGGGTCAATTCAGGAAACTATCTTTTCTGAATTGACTTGGTGTCTGGGTGTGCTGGGAGACGCCCCTGGCTTATTTCCTTGTGTGGTACCTCGTAACACAGGGATATTAATCCCTACTTCGAGACCATTACAAGAGGTGTGTTGTCTGGTGCATATATTCATTTTACATATTTATAATTAAACTTCATGTACCCACGCATTCACTTTTTACGTAGGGGCACTTTATGCTCCTGACAACAGACAAATTTTGGTTTTGTAAGGTTTGATGCAACTAATGTGATGATGAGAAACAAAATTAATGATTAATACTAGAAAAATGCATTATTCTGACTTTCAGACGCATTCTGTTGTAATAAAGTTGACAAAACTGTATTACGTACTCTTTATCTCTGGTAAGAGCAAAATCATTATGAAACTGCTACAAACTAAATTGTAAATTACTTTTTGAGTTAAATTAATTATTTTTTTGATACATCAACAATATTTCAGATTAAATCATTGACCCCTGACAACATTGTGGACTTCTACAACTTCAGATTCCGCTCTCTTCATGCCTTGTCTGATTTCCATGGACCTAACTCTTTACAAGCTAAGGAGGCTAAGAAGTTATTGGGTAAGTTTTACTTAAAAATATACACATATTTTACCCATAATAAAATGAATTCAACTAATTGATTTTCTGAGTACTGACTTTAGTAAAGATTAACCTGTAAAACCTATTAATTCACTTAGCTGACGCATTGGAAGAGATGAGCCAAGCATTTGTGAAAGCCTATGACGGCTCCGTGCTTGTGACCGCAGTGACCACAGATGTCGCACACACGCGCCGCGCCATCCGGGCGGCTGACGACAGCGCCAATAGCAATGGAGCTAATGGCAATGATAAGGACAAACAGGTATTTTCGAATGTATTTCGGATTTGACCTAATGTTGTCACGAATTAGTATTTACAGACTATAAAAAATCAAAAAATATCATATGATTGATCACAGTTTTTGACACAGATTGCAGTTTAGTGAGAGCACTTAACAAAAAAAATAGAGGATTGCTTGTTTTCTGCAAACAATTGCTCAAGTTACCTGAAAATTAGCATTAGTAATGAATGAGTGAGTGAGTGTTTCGAATGAGAAACTGCCATCAATCTATTTCTCTAGTCTTGCATCCATCAATGATTGAGTGCTGTGACATAAAAAAAACCAATTGTAAAATGACATCTTGAAAACTTAGGAAACAGCAGAAGACCATAGAGAGTTTCATTCTTAATTTCTGTGCACAATGCTCCGAAGGCAACATGCTTTTCCTAGCTGTTGTCCTAACTGTTAGTTGCTGCAATGCTGATGTATTTACTTTGTGGGAAGAAAGAGACATAAATTACTTCAGTAAGATAAAGATATTAAGGTTGTGTGTGCTTATAGATAATTCTTTATCTTAATTCTTGCTTTGTATTATCACAGGCGTCTCCTAGCTTTGCTAGCGACAGATATTCATCGGACTACTCTGCCATTTTCAACATTATCCTGTGGTTCGGCGTGGTGTTCGCTTTCGCCTTGGTGGCCATCGTCTACGCTATCATGGACATGGACCCGGGCAGAGATTCCATCATTTACCGTATGACCAGCACCAGGATGAAGAAAGATAACTAAATCAAGTAATCTGTGAATGTGTTATTTCTCACACAGACTCATGTTTCTTTACTTAGTGAACATGCTCCTAAAATTAACACCTATTAGGATTTACAAGTAAGATGTATGTTCTATATCTTCAAATAACATTGATTACTTAGGTCTAGTTATATACAATGTTTGAATGTAAGTAGTGTAAAAATGATAGTTTTATGTGATTTGTTAAATTGAATGAGCAATTCATATTTATTTGCAGTTGTTGTATATAAGTGTTAATGAAGTTTCTGTATAGTTTACGTAATGGAGTAGCCATTTATGAAACAAGTAAATGAATAATATCATTTCTCCCTGGTGTTGCTGCCATAAAATAATTAAAAATCAACAATCCCACATCAAGATTTTTTTGGAAATATGCCAATTTTGTTCTTCATAGTATAATTTATTACAGTATTACTAAATGAATGTTACAATCAATTTAAAATAAAAAACATTCCCACAATTTGAAATATTTTATCCTTTAGCATTGCCATAGTTTATACAAACCCACTATTTCCTCAGTGGTATAAAATGCATTTACCCGACGAGGCGTCTGTCAGGCTCCACGTCAGGCCGGCGCCGGGGTCTATAGGCGATTGCAGTAGTCATATGACGCAAGTTATGTGTGTCCCAATGTCTATTTGTTACCCACTGTTTCATCACCCACACGACTTTCCTAGGTAGGTAGAGACGCGTTCACATCAACCTTTACAAAACCCATGCAAAATGGGTCTTTTTAGCAGCATGGTGCCCCTATGTATAAAAAAAAGCTTGACGTGAACACGTGTTCTTCTTCTTTAATAATATTATAAAGAGGATTGCTTAGGAAGGAAATTCTTGGAACACAATTTTTGACTTTGTAACTATTTAGGAGGTGAACATAGGTATCACAAGTCCTCTTAATTTTTCTATTTTTTCCCTATTATCTCGGAAACTGTGTCCTAGTGACATGAGACTATACAAAATAATAACTGATTAAATTTGCTACAATTCACTAAATTTTGGAAAAAAAAGGGAAACGGGAAATACAGATTACGCTGGCGAAGCCGCTGACGGACAGCTAATGATTTGTTAATAAGCACGTCCAGCATACTGGACATACATTTGATATGTGTGAGTATGCTGGACGAAGGCACATGCTTGGAAATGGGTAATTTCTACAGCGCCACACAGTCAAAATTACGGGCGTAGAAAGCTGTAATTTGGCAAGTAGGATCCTTGGGGACTGTTGATGAAGAGCGGGAATGGGTAAATATAAGACGCTTAGGCTCTTAGAATAACTACATACTTATAGAAACCAAGTCCGCGCGCCCATTTTGAAGCACCTTAATTGGAGCCATAAATGGCTCCAAACGGACCGCTTTGCAGTGTTCATTACAGGTCCGATGTAATGAACTCCAATGTCATGTAAGCAAGTAACAGGCACGCATGTGTGGATCGGATTAGTGCTTCATTTCTGACGGGGCGGTTGTATGAAGACTATCCTTCTATATGTTATTATTTTAAGCTTAGACTGCTTTCCCAACCAGAGATGTGCTATGCTACGTTGCTGTGGATGCGTTTGATATCCACCAATCACATTGATTGGTTAAGCCATGTTTTTAATATAACCCGTGACATGACACATAGAAGTGTGCTGTGCGTGCTTTCTTCCCTACTGTCGATACTCAAACTCAAATATCTTTATTTAAATAGACTTAATCAGTACTTTTAAATAGTCAAAAAATATACAAAATAATAGGCATAAATATTATAATAATATGAATATATAAATAAACAGTAAACAAACATAATGTGACTCTACCACCGCGTCGGAGAAGTTGATGCTTAATGAGAAGACCCGGCGAGAAACCCAGTAGTTACTCTTTTAAACGACTGACTTGGTGTAATGGTTATGAAGTTGGCTACTACACCAGAGGTCGCGGGTTCGATCCCCGCACAGTACAAACATTTGTGTGCATGAACATGTCTGTTTGTACTGGTCTGGGTGTCTCCTATGTATAATAAGTATGTATTTACAAAAGAAAATGTATTTAAGTATGTTTATCCGTTGTCTAGTATCCCATAACACAAGCTTTAATTAGCTTACTTTGGGGCTAGATGGCGCTGTGTGGTATAATGTCCAGGGATATTAAACATGTTGTGGAGAGAGCGTTGTGGCCTAGTGGTTCAGCACCCGAACTCGGATCGTGAATCGTGTGGTCCGGAGTTCAAATCTTGCCAGCACCAAAATCTTTGTGTTCATTGTTAAATATCCGACTTACTCTCCGGTGATGGAAAACATCGATAACAAACCAAATCAACCCGGATTACGGCGGAAGGCGCACCACCTACCACGTTGGGTTCTAATACCATTGGTGAAAAGTGGGCTTCTGAGTGTTTCGTTCACCATGACGGCACATTCACTTGCCTCTGACTACCCCGCTTGGGATAAAGTCGTGATGGTATGTATGTATGTGGTTTTACAATGAGAGTTAGTAGAGTACAATTTGGTTGTTGATAAAAAAACTGCTTAAATTCTAACATTAAAAAATAAACAGAACAACACATGTACAGCAAAGCTACATAAATATAAAACAATAGGCTGTACCAAGTCATTTAAACAATTCCAAAAATAAAAATTGTTAGTCATTAATACACTTAAGTCCGGTATTTAATTAATAAGTATTACAAGAGGTAACTGATCCCGCACCGAGCAGAGAGCTTTAATTTCTCCAGGCTTTTTCATCTAAAAGGTAATCATTGGTAGTATAATACCCCTTTATAATAAAATGTGGTTTTTGAATCTGTGCAGCGGTAACATACAAATTGCCGTAGGAACTTTGTTGTAGTAGTGTACACCTTGCCCCATAAAGGATCCCAAAACTTTTTGTAATCTAAACAATGGAAGCGCAATTTTATCCTTATTTCTAGTATTTTGGTATTCCTAGTATTATATACACGCCGTTTAACGCAGTGTTTTGTGAAAAGACTGATATTCTTTTATAAGTACATGTTAAGGCTCAAGCTGCACATATTCCTCCCACAGCTAACTCATTTTCTTAGCTCATCTTACTACTCGCTCTGTTAAAAAGCATAGCATCAGTGGAAATGGTCTATTAGTTTCGTAGATCGTCGCAACATAGCTTAGCACATCTCTGGTGGGAGAAAGCAGCCTTATTATGGGTAGGTAACGGGTAGTAATAATTTAAAAATAGTAGAAATATAAGTCTTTAATTATTCAATTAGGCACCAGTTACATCCATTTTAATATAAATGTTATCCTTAAATTACTGTATTAAAATACATTATGTTTGATTATTATGTTACGTAGGTGGTAGACCTACCAGAGCCATACAAAAATCTACACCCCTATTGGGGATACTTATAACTTAATATGCAATCATTATAATATTCAACAACAAAATTAAACTGAATAAAGTACATTAAAAAAATGGCCACAACGTAATTAATACTTAAAAATTATTTATCTATTTATTAGTACTAATTAATTTATATTTGTTATTTCTTTATTATTTCTGGGTCTTGCTCTTGCTAAAACAGCACCATTTTTTAAAATGAGATTACAAAGTTGTAAATATTTGAGATTTCTATACAATACGACAACAATTTTATAGGCACTTGAGGAAGATTGTTTCCTATATTTTACAATGTAAAATTAAAGCTGGCATCCTAAACGATTTCATAATTAACAAAGTACTCCTAAGTGATATTCCTAGGTCTTCAACAAGATTGGTTTAAATTCGCCTTGCGATGCTTACGTTTGTAGTAGAACTTCCTGCTAGCAGCTTGTACCTAGCACAGAAGCAATTAAGAATAGTAATTAAATGTGATGTTATCGATGAAAACCATGAAATAAATAGCTCACTATCGATAAAGCTTCTGGGCAGCAAGTTTGCAGTCTATTTCGCACACGCAGGAACCACTGAAAACTTTTCAGTGAAAAGTTATCAAACGTGTCATACCATTGTATCTGTTAGGGCTAGTAAGGTGTGAAGGCAGTCCACTATAATGTAAAGTCCTATTTCCTATGCACTGTGCAGTTGTGCAAGCAGTGAAAAAGCACTCCTAGTCGAAGAAGTTGCTACCTGTGCTTACCGCCAAGTCATACTTGGCTAACAGTTGCGCTACTGACTAACAATGATAAGATAAGTTAGCCACTTTGATTACTGTCTGATGAGTAATGGATGACAGTGACGACCGAAAATAAGTTAGTCATAGTTAAGTGAATGATTATGACCGAAAATAAGTAAGGCACTTTCATTAGTGACTGACAACTGAAATTTTGATTGTGCAATAAAATTTATCTTATCTTATCTTAACCGAAAATAAGCCAACTTTCCAAAAAAGACAATTTTATTTATTAGTCGGTAAAAGCGTAGTCACTAAGCGGGCCACAGACCTTGCTCTAGCTGGACACTAGTCTAGTTCCTGCACAAAAGTAACGTAAAGGCTTTAATTGAAAAATAACCAATTTTAACTCAAAACCCTAGTAACGAGGGTGTAAGTGAAACAGCAACTGAAAGCTCTAAAACGTAGGAAAGTTCAAGTTTCAGGCTAGTAACGTGCAGAAGTAACTTAGAAGCGAGTCCCATTTGCAACGCCGTTCTTCGTTGGCCACAGTCCATCCCGCTTTAGCTTTCCGTCGCTGTTGTACTGTAATGTGAAGTATAGTCCCTTTGCACTGTGTAGTGGTGCGCGTGGCGCAGGCGGCGGGGAAGCGCTCGTAGCAGCGGCAGCGGGCCGGCCGCTCGTAGCACTCGGTACGAGCAGCGCTTTACTCGCTACGACTGAAGCGCCGCTCACGCTTGGCTACGGATGCGTCGCTGGCTACCGTGAATGGGTAATTACTTTTATTAGTGACTGACAACCGAAAATAAGCTAGTTTTACAAAAAAAGACAATTTTTTTTAAAAGTCTGTTAAAGTGTAGTTACTCAGCGGGCCACGGACGTTGCTCTAGAGACACTAGTCTAGTTCCTGCACAGAAGTAACATAATCTTATATTTTAAATGCTATTAAAAAATAACAAGTTTTCAATCAAAACCCTCGCGAGGGTGTAAGTGAAATAGCAACTGAAAGCTTTAGAAAGTTCAAGTTTCAGCCTGGTAAGAGTGGTAAGTAGTAACGTCGCAGAAGTAACTTAAAAGCGAGCCCCAGCTGCAACGCCGTTTTTCGTTGGCCACAGTCCAATCCTTTTCCGTCGCGTTTGTACTGTAATGTGGAGTCCTAGTTCCTCTGCACTGTGTAGTGGTGCGCACGGCGCAGGCGGCGGCGCAGCTCGGCAGGGAAGCGCTCGTAGCAGCGGCGGCAGGCCGGCCGCTCGTCGTACTCGTAGAACTTGCTACGAGTGCTGAGCGGCGCGTCGCACACCGCGCACGCGAAGTGGTGCACGCACCAAGCCTTGTTCAGCGCAGTGAACACTGGCGGCAAACATGAGTTTTTATGATGAGATGTTAAAGAGGCTAAAACCTTACGAGACAAATTCAAATAGTACAATTAAATGAATGTACCTATTGCTTGCTCATTTCATGCAACTTCGTATTTAAATAGATAATTTCAACTTGTACGTGTTTAATGAATAAAACTTTCACTCAAATATAATTTTAGTTTTTTCTGTAATAAAGAAAACTTGAAATTCCCCATTTTCTACGTGGCTAAAACGCTATCCGCGAAAAGCCAAAAAAAAAAGGAACCTCATTCTTTTAGTCTATGGCCGATCGCCATTGTAAGATGCGCGCGCATAGGAAAACTGATTATTGGTCAAAAAATTTTCACAACTCGTTTTCACTGTTAAAATTACAGTTGAAGTATTATTTTCTTCACAAGTGTGTGTTGAAAGTCGTATGATACACGTGTTTATTGATGATTACCGTCCTCGGCTCTCTCAAGGCCCTCACCTAACGGCTCGGGTCTCAATGGCGGTAATCACCGGTAATCACCAACATTACACACTTGTACCATAATGTATGGCTACTCGAAGCAATTTTTTAAAAACTGGCTAGGAGTAGTCACATAAAATAAACTCACCATCTCCAGCTATAACTTGATTGCAGACGTAGCACAGATTGCCGAACAGCTGATGGTAATGTTGCTCGCAGTACGCTAGCCCTTTCTTCTCGTAGTGACGATGTCCATGGAAAGGCTTCTCGCATTTCGCGCACACAAAGTGCTGGAAGGAAAGCAGGCAGGAATAAATATCTCTAGTACATCTTCAGACAGAGCCGTCTCAATTATGGTAAAAAACATTGAACTAAGCAAAGATAGTATTTTGGATTTTAGAGACTGATGGAACCATGCCCATATTAAACTTAAGAAACAGTTAAATCAACCAAGGTCTTACTACTGTAGTGAAAAACTTCAGACATAGAAGAAATACAATGATTTTTACAAGACTCTTGGTACTGAAGGCCATTTGAACATTCTTTTACAAATACATTTTATTAGTGTTCCTATTGTTAAATAGGTGTGTATCTCACCTCAACATGCCAATGCTTGCCGAGAGCAGTGACGATCCTCTCTTCGATGGGGCGACGGCAGGCTCCGCAGATGGGAATACCCATTTTGTCATGGCAACGGAGGCAAAACAGATTGTTCTGTAACAAAATAAGAAGAACACTCCATTTTTCGTCTAATGCAACGGATTGTTTAACATAGATGCATTTTATTTAAACATGTGGCCTCCTGGTTTAACAATACCATGGACAACCTTTTAAACATCTAGAGGTAGCCTGTGTAGATTTGATGTAAACAGCGAGAAAAGTTTGTCAACTGGTCTAATTGTATCACTGGAAAGTTGATTTGTTTATGGTGGAAGCAATCTTGTCTGTGGTGAGGTCATTAGGCGAAAGTTACTGCTTTCCTTCTTTTATTAAAATTTTAAGCCACTTCAGACAGATGAAAGAGCAAAAATAAACTTTCACATGGTGTATCATCATCATCCGTGCGATCTATCCCGGTTGTGAACCCACACTGGTGTGTGGAGTCCCAGGGTCCGACTATCTTATTTTTTGGCCCACTTCGCGCGGTCTTATGCATCCTCAGTGGTGAGTCTGTTGGCACGCATGTCACCCTTAACGACGTCTAGCCACCGCTTCTTGAGTCGACCTCTTCTACCGGTACCTGGCGGGGGCGGTGTGGCCAGACATTTGTTGCCCACGTAGTTTGTCGATCTCCGTGAGACATGACCATACCAACGCAGGCGGCACTCCTGCAGCTTGTCCGCGATGTCACGAACACGAAGGCCGCCGCGGATGTGGGTGTTCCGCACGAGATCTCGAGATGTATGTATTGTACAAATTGGTACTTTCAATTGAGTGAACTCTGTATGACCTAGTTTGGAAATGTTAAAAATTACTCTTCACCTGAATGAAATCCGCTTTGCTGTTTGTTGTTGGGAACACTGGTGTACTTACGACGTCATTGGCAGCGTATCCCGGGCGGTTCTTGACCTCGCGCGCGGTGTGGTCGAGCTCCACGTTGCACGTCGCGCACGTGAAGTGGTAGCCGTGGTACACCTCGCCGCGGTAGCGCAGCGGTTCGCCGTCGATCACGCCGCTATGGTGATATAGTGGTATTGCAATGTGGAAATAAATTAGCACAATAATGCAAGGCCGGAAAAATCCGATCAAGGTCGTTCCTTGATCTGATTATTTTATATATGCCCTATATTATCCCCAGAGGAGGGGAGCAGTCGCTCGTCGCTAGGGATGGCAAAAAAAAGGTTAGTATAAAAAAAGAAAACATTTAATTGGGAGGCCCAAGCGACACACTAGCATCCAAATGGGCGCCAGCATGGACAGATCTACAGCCACCAGACTATCTGACGTCAATAAGCAAATCATATTGAATGTGACAGTAAGGTAGTAGTTATGTCAACTATGGAGGTCTTATGGCTACAAATGATGATGATGATGATGATGTTGATAAGTAGCAGAGTACAGAAGCAGTACCTAAACGCTTTTAAACTGGCATGCTGAAAGGTTTGTTTAGTTCCTGTTATCTAATAAGGACACTGGCCGGCACTGGCGCATCAGGGAATTTAGGGCCAAATTGGTGGTATGAACTTCCCCTTCATACTGCACCCGTGCGCAAAACGGTCCCCTTCACAGCGTTCTAGCGCATCTGTTAGAATAGAGAATCTCCCAACTCACTGGCACTTGTGACACATGTAGTTCTGCAGTCCGTCAGCCTTGATGCGCGCGTTGCATCCGTGGCAGAGCGCGCGGCCGGCGTGCTTGATGAAGCCGGCGTCGGCGAGCTCGACGCTGCACTCTTCGCAGCGGAAGCACGACGGGTGCCAGTTGGAGTTCATAGCCTTGATCACGCGTCCGATTATGAACTCACCTACGTGATTACGAGAATAATGACTAGAGTATAAGAACTAACAGTTCTTCTTTTAATGTGTATTTTATTAATTGCGTAAAATTATAATACTTGATGAATTTAATGCAAGTGAATTTCTATTTTTAGCATTTAACAATGCACTATTTTCTACACAAGGATAGAAACTAGAAAAATCCTGCTTGAGTCCCTAGGATTAGGCCGAATTTTTCTAGTTTTTATCTTTATGTAGAATTTAATGCAGTTATTTTCCACCAGCAAAATATTGGTTGATTGAATTATAAAGATTATCTACAAAAATAGCAATAACAAGCCAAATTATCTGGGCATAAGAACAGCTAGTAAATACACATACCACATTTCCCACAGCATGGTGCAAATAAAACCTGGAAATCGCGTTCGCAATATTTTCGCCCCTCAAACTCGTAGAAAACTCCTTCAGGGAAAACTCGGAAGCATTGAGCACACCTGCATAACAAAAATACATGCATGTCATTCTATAAATGGGCTCCTATAACATCACAACATTTCAAATCTAGCAGATTGATGAAAGTCAAATCTCTTTAAATAAAATTTTTGTAAATAGTGTTTGGGTATTTGACAAATTATTAATAAGATGCTTTTACTTACACAAAACAGTTTGTATGCCAAAGTTCTCCGTTGGAGTTGACAATCTTCTCATTGGCTTCAAAGCCATCTCCGCAGCGTGTGCAAAACATATTGTCTAGAGACATGGTTGCAATGCTGTAATGAAAGACAAAGCTAAGCACAATGATCTAGAAATATAAATAATTTGTTCGCTAAGAGGTAAATACTGCTATGTAATAGATGATTTTAATTTAGTGATGATGTATTAGTTGTTGTATTGAGTAAATGTACAAGGAAAATGTATTTTACCTGTTAGAAGCATTGATTTTATTATAAATGAGCTTGACTATCATTATAATAAGATATTTGGATTAGTAAAACCTGAATAGCGCCATTTTGAGAGATCTTCAAATATAGTAAAATTTTTTACTCAATTTGTACCTACTTTTATTTTACAGTAGAGTAGAATATATATAGTAGACGGTTAACTTAGGAGATTATTTATTACCCATGAATAAACCTCTACAATGAAGCTGAAAAACAAAGAAAAAGTAGTAAATTTTGTTATTAGCGGAACAATTATTGCTGATGGTAAATGTGTAGGTGCAAAAGAGTCATCTTGTAAGTAGGTTAGCCACTCCCAGTGCACCAGATGTTGCTTACCCTGGCATTTTTCGCGTCAAAATGAAAAACTTATTTATAACAAATACGTCGATTCTTAACTTTTCTGTCAAAAAAAGAATAACATAAATAATTCAATACTCCATAGCCGAAGGGAGCCCCGAATGATGTAATGTTAACCAAAATAGATCAAGTTTACAAGGTAGGTACTATGGGATCTACAAGAGATGACTAATACTTACGATAGATTTAGCTACAGCTTACAATGCTTTCGAATTATAACAAAAAACACGTAATCACTTCCCTGTAAACGTAATAAGTGCGTGTGTAATAACAAGTACCTAAACAAAACCATAAGATAAATTTTCACAAATTCAAAGAAATTCTTTACAAAATCCCAAAAACAAAACTTGCTTGACTTGACGCAAATTCTTGTTGACAGTCTTTTTTTTATTTTAATATTGGTTTTACGGCCTCGGCAGGTCTCTAAAAATGAGCATGGGTAAATATCAAAATAATTCGCTATTTGACAGTTTTCCCAAAAGTAAAAGATGCCTCTTATTTTTTTTCAACGATAAGAAACGATGTTTCCCTATTCAAAACCAGTGGTATTAGAAAATGCCATGTAAAATTGCTCCAAGGCATTCTCGGATGTCCTCTCGACCTCCACTGTTTAAGACTAACCCTCCCTAAATCACGTGTAGGTATTTTTTAGCACCTACAAAGAATCTTAAATTTTTTAGAATATTTTCTTAAATATTTTACATGGCATTTTCTAATGCCACTGGTTTTGAATAGGACTGAAAATAACATTGACCTCTCTTAATTGGTGCCAACCTCTCATCTGTCAGTGTCAAAATTAACAGAAAACAAATGTCATTTGTCGACCTGTCTAAATAGCGCGCTAGAATTAGGTTTATTTTTTGGTTTTTGGTGGAGGAATTGGAGGAAACAAATAATTTTACAGCTTTTAGAATGGATACAGTAAATAATTACGACAACCTTACAACTCTTCGAGAGATGCTGCTTGATGAACGGAAGTTGGTGACATACGTTTCGCTGAGCAAGGACATGTGCATACATGTAAACGATAGTAAAGCTTTACTCAATCAAATAGTGCAGGATTTTCGCAAGGATTCTGATATTCAACTAAAGGTTAATTACATTATATCCGGGCTACTCGACGACAATAGAGCTTCTACTACTGTGTGTGGTGAAACGGAACTAGATGATTTAAAAAATAAGTTCAAGATAGTGTTTTACCAACATTTGTACAGTGTCAGCGTGGGAACATCAACGATAGACAATGTATCATTTATGTCTATCAATAAATTCGAAAACTTTCCGCTATGCAAAGGTCTAATTAAAAGTATTTTTTGTGTAAAGAGATCATCAGATGAAATTGGAAGCTTAAAAACCAATAGCCAAGAAATTATTGCAAAAGATTCTAAACCAAGCATTTTAATTCAAAAGAAAGTAAAGGAAGAAAGCAAGAATGCAAACAATGTTTTTACCAAAAGCAGGTCAGAATCTAAAAATCAAGAAAGTAAACCTGACGTATCTATAAAATTGGAAACTGTATCACCCAAAAAAGAGCCAGCAAAAAATAATGTACAGAAGAGTGATCGAAAGAATGGGCACAAGTCCCAAAAGGGAATTGCAGGATTCTTTAATAAACCTGCAGCTACTAAACAAGTTGACAATAGCAGTAAGGAAATTAAGCAAAAAAGTACCTCAAAGAATCTTTTCATTAAAGAAGAGATACGGGATACATCAAAGGATCAAATTGAAAAAATGGATCTAGATGAAGATACTACAGAAAAAGAAGTGTTAGAATTAAGAAAAGAAGTCAAGGAAAAAGCAGAAAAAGAAGTCAAAGAAGAACCAAAAAAAGAAGTTGTAAGCTCTAAAAATAAAAACAAAAAGCTTAATCAGATAAAAAACAATGCTAAGGTTGATAAGAAAAGGAAGAGAGTGCTACATGTATCTGATAGTGAAAGTGATGAAGAGAAGAATGATCCTTTTGCTGATGACCCAGTGGTGGATCCAGATTCTGAAGATGAGATTCCACCCACCCCACTGGTTAACACTGTTAAAATTACTTCAGGAATAACCAACCCAAAGAAAAGAAGAAAAATTGTTAATAAAACATACACTGATGAAGATGGTTACCTTCTTACAAAGAAAGAAGAAGTTTACGAGAGTGGTTCAGATAATGAGGAAGAAGGGCATCTCAAAGAAAATGTTCAAATGATAAGTAAAGTAATGACAGAAGTTACACCTTTGGAAAATAAAAATGGTATTGAAATTTCACCCCCTGATCAGAAACGTGGTACTAAAAATGGAATTGAAGTTTCACCTCTAGAAAAGAAAAGTAGTTCTAAAAATGGGAAAAAGAGAATAGCTTCACCCCAAAAAGGAAAACAAGCTACATTGACAAGTTTTTTCAAAAGAGTATAATGATTAGGTAGGAAAGTATAATGAGGTTTAGTTTCCTGATGTTGAGAGTAATATTAAATAATCATGTCTAACTCAGTTATTGCTTTTACATTATGATGGGCATATTATGTTGTTTATTCTTAATTTTTGGACAAAGTAAGATCTCTTTATGTTTTCATCAGCCACTTCTGTAAAAGGTCCAGTTTTAATGTTTTTTTTGCATTCACACTTTGTAAAGAAGAATATCTAAAAGATCCCCTTGGACCAAGTAGATACAAATGTGTCAATCGTGGTTTTATTTTATAAATAAAAGAGCATGTGTTGTTATGATAACTTATAATATTATTATTACACATTAAAAACTTGTAGAAAATGTTTTTTTATCTCTTGGTGCCAATAGCTACCACCCAATCTGGATGAACTTGGACATCAACTAAATAGGAACACTTCGTGTTGTATGTTGCAGACTGGACATCTTGACTGGATACTTGTCTGAAAATGGAAACAATAAAAATATTTTATAAACTCAAATAGCTCATAAACATTTAAAATTGCATGAATATAATATTTGTCTACAAGTTTTACTAACTTATTTTTTGCTTGGTTATCCCACAATACTTTGACAACGCCATCCATACCAGCAGAGCACAAAAGTGAGTTCTCTATCGACAGGTCCCCAGGGTCAGATGGAATCCTATTTGTTAGGCTGGCCTTGCCTATGGCTGACCAGTCCAGTGCTGTCACTTTCCCATGGTGACCCCTATGTTCATGCACACAAGTACAGGCTGCTAAGTCCCAGACCTTAATTTTCTTGTCATCACCTGTAAGAGAAACAAAATTAAATGGTTATGCTAATGGTGTGTGCTAAAGTAATTCTTATTATTTCGTTTGTAATCAATAATCATTGACAGGTGATCCAATCTCCACACCCTGAAACACTAAACCCTGTGTTTAGAATCTCTGACTGGTAGGGAAGGGAATGCAACTTGGCATTATGCCCGCCAGTTTTACATTTATCTTTTGTCATATCTAAAATAAAATACTATGTAATGGTATTAAAAATTCAAACCAGAGCTAAGAGTTGTAATAAAAGACTTAGAGAGAACTTTGTTAAAAATGGCGCATTTTGAGCATTCCAAGGGGCGCCGTAGCAACCCCTTATTATAAAAAATCGAAACGCTAGAGTGGTTTCAGACTAGTTTTAACAACAACATTACGAGCTTCAAAAGCTTATAAGCGCCTCGAACGCTCGTACGTATGAGTCACGCTCATAAATAACTTTATTCAAATCGTCAAATTTAAAGCAAGATATACTAAATAATAGACATAAATACTTTATTAATATGGATATATATAAGGCCCGCCTAAATGCGCTTTGAAAACCTGGCTTATAGGTACGCGCGTAAAAAACGCTGGTCAGAAACTACCCCTAGGGCTGACACTGCACCGACCTGCGCTCGCCAGATAGTCCCCCTCCGGCGCGAAGGCCAGCGCGCGCACGACGCCGCGGTGCCCGCACAGCACGCGCACGATCCGCGCGTCGCACACGCTCCACAGCCGCACGCTGCGGTCCGCGCCGCCGCTCGCTATGTACGCCTCGTTTGGGTGGAACTTTACGCACTAGTAAAAAAAATAGAATTAAGGTTTAAGGCCGAGACGGACTGCAGATCACAAGCGACACTACTAGTTAATACGAAAATCTGTGAGTGATTCCAAGCGTCGCACAGCGGTCTGCAGCCGCGGCACCGTAATAGAGATTCTTGAGATGATTGTTATAATTCTGTCTTGTGGACCTAAGAAATAAATGAATATATTCATAAGAACCGGTACTGTGAATACAGTTATGCGCCAGACAACACACTACTTGTAATGGTCTCGAAATAGGGATTAACACAGGAAGTGTTACGCGGTACACAAGGAAATAAGCCAGGGGCTTTTCCTAACACACCTAGACCCGAGTCATTCAGAAAATATCGTTTCCTGAATTGACCCGACCGGGAATCGAACCCGGGACACTACGCCAATCGTGTCGTCAAAACAATTGGCGGAACAGTTTGCGGTCCATGTAGGGCTTGTACAGTCAGCAGCAGGTATATCGGAGCTGCCAGAGTGGTCAAATATTTCTTAGCAAAGTAAATTTCAATAACTTCTATAGTGCAAAGCTTCCATTAATATATGAACGTCTATTGTGTCATAAATATCTGAGCAGCTCGTTTGCTAATAATATCTAAACTCACAACCTAGCATAAATATCTGTACATCCAGAGCACCACCTGTATCTACGCAGCCAGGATGATCATATATATCTAAACATTTGAGAAACAACGACCTTAGATACTCTATTGATGTACCGTCCAAGGTACATAAATAAAAACCTGTCTCAAACGGTTTTGACGTTCCACGTAAACAGTGCAGACTTGTCACTTCCAAAATCTGGATAAACCATATGCGCGACAAATGGACGAATAACTCAATTTCACGCCAACCAATTTCGATGCTTCTTTTTTTGCATTGCATTGCATTGCATTGATTATGGGATTCATGACAAAGTAACGAAACTCTTCAATTCTTAGGAGCAATTGGACGATACTTTTTAGATGTATAAAATAAATAAGAACTATTCACTGAAAATCAAGAAAAAAGAAAAAAATTAACAAAAAAAAACCAACTTAAAAACTTCCAAAACAAAGCACTAAAAAGTAAAGAAATAATTGCGTATTCTTCTAAAAGTTATACGATAATGAAATGAAGGTACAATTATTGTTATTGTTGGAGTCGGTGTCAGCCAATGTAGGTTTGTAACTACCTAGATACCTATACTTAATTCATTATAACATTAGAAATAAGAAGCAGGGGGGCTAAAATGAATGGCAATTTGCATTTGATGTTGCCATGACGTTAACATACCTGAGTATAACCTGGCAAAATTGAAAACCCTTTCCGCCACAACGTATGAAGGGATTATGTAACATTTTAGAAATGGTAGAGTTATAGTGACAGTAAAAATGAAAATCCCTGCCTGTTTTAGGTTTTTACATAGACAATATAGTTTGATGCAAGACAAAATAATTTATTTAAGCAAAAGCCTCATAAATTCTGAATTTCCTTTACTTTAAATGAGAACAATTAAGTGTGACAGCTGCTATAAAAGTAGATTTTAATAAATTCGGCATAAATGATGTTTATTGTACTTTGACCACAAAGTGTACCCTAAAAAGAACCTTTTTTACTTCTGTCTAATGCTATAATGAATGGAGTATACATACATACGTAAACGTGAGATGTAAAAAATAGTATATTGTAGTGTTTTCTTGGCTGACACCGACTCCAACAATAACAATAATTGTACCTACATTATATTATCGTATAAGTTTTAGAAAAATACGCGATTATTTCTTCACTTTTTAATGCTTTGTTTTGGAATAGCTTTTTTTGAAGTTGGTTTTTTATGTTATTTCACGTCAAAACATAGCAACAGATCAATGTAATTTTTCGTATGGAGATGGTTGAAGACAGTGAAGAGTGACATAGGCTACCTTTCTATTTTGACCACGGGGGCGAAGCCGCAAGGAACAGCTAGTAATAAAATATAACGACTAGATACATACATAATGAACGCAGTCGTCGTTCGTGGGCCACCTGCTTAGTTTACCTAGTCCAAATCTTAAGTCGACGGAGGCCCACTATGTGGGCTTCCTACTCCTGAGTAGTTGGACATTAGGGCATAGGCACGTACGTAACGAACCTAACCTAATCTAACTTTATCACAGCCAATTTATTGTATCTAAGAGTGGAAGTCAAAAAGTTCGCGGAATTATTATTCTTTATTAATCTATATTCTTCCTTTTTTTTTACCTATATTCTTCCTATTTCTTACCTCGTAATCTTTTTTATTTTTTAGGAACCGAAAATAGTTCCTTGGGGATTAGTTTAGCCTGCAGGGGAGGAAGTTTTGCAATTTAGAAGTCCACTCTGTGTACAGCAGCCATCGCAATTTGCAGCATGTGCACGTGTGCATTTGCAGAAGGAGTACACCTTAAGTCAATTTTCTCTATCATTTCTGCCTCACAGGATCTTGGAGACGTTTTAGTAGCGTAGTATACTCCAGTTAAAGTAACACCCTTTTTTGCAGTCCAGGTGAGGGATACTTTCTGTATCACAGAAAACAATGGGCAGGAGTTTTCCAGTCGATGGATACTTAAATTACTTTTGGGGTGTTGTACCCTTTTTGTGCTCTTGCATGGAGTCCTGCTTGGGCTCATTCACAGTCACAATTCAAGCTAAAACTTTTTAAAATGTTTATTTAAACTTTCACGCGTTCTGGCTTGGGTGGAGTTCCGAATGTATCATTTCCCCCCACAAATTCTCTATTGGATTAGGATCCGAACTCTATGGTGGTATTTTAATAAGTGTCAGTCAACCGAAGAACGGAGCATCGAACTTATTTCGCGGTAGACCACCAGCTTTAATTTGCCAAAAATGCAATTTACATCACACTGAATACAGCCCTACAATTAACAATCTTGTTTTGTTAAAACAAAGTTTATTTTCAATTTAATGATGTTATTTAAATTTCGTGAATTTGGCTGTTTAGAAACCGATGAAGTTCTAGCTGCGAACGAATTTATGATAGTAGAGTGTGTAAATGATAAGGAAAACTGAATGTTTGGATGTTATTGACATGCTGACTGCTTAGTTATTTTCTAGCGGTTCACTTGTTTGTGACCAGTAGGATGTGTAAATATTAAGGAAAGCAGACTGCTCAGATATGATCGAAGCACCAAACGTTCAGAAGATAATGCTAATTTGACTGTATATATTTGTAAAATCTGAAATGCTTACTTCTTTATGAGCACCTGGATACAGATAGCGACTTCTGCTGCTGACCGTACCAAAGGCTAAAAGATTACCTAAATTAAATATTTCATCAACCCAATAAAATACCAAGTACTTACAGTAACATCTGACATGTGTCCAACAAATACTCTGACAGGAAATGTTCTATCCAGGGACCACAACTTGGCAGTCCTATCATGTGATCCTGTTACAATGAACAGTCCATTTTTTGAGACATCCATACACCAAATTGGGTAATTATGACCCCTGTAATCCAATAATATTGTTATTAACCAATTTACGTGATGTTAATAAACAAGTTACGTGTTCGCTAGCTTATGAAAAGTCGGATATTCGATTCCCGCACCAAAAATTATCTGATTTTTTGTGTTAGGCCTGGGTCATTGTGATACCTCAATTCATAGTTTCTGGTTCTCATAACACAAGGAAAACCCTCCTTTGGTTATGGGGGCAACATATAATAATGTTCTGACATATTTATTATTTCATTTAAACCATGATTAAGAAATGTGTTATACCTATACACCGAAGCACATGAGTAGTCTAATAATCGCCAAGCCCTCATAGTGCTGTCATGGGACACTGAAATTACCAGTTGTTCTTGTGCTAGAACGCTCACTGCTTGAATGGGTCCGGTGTGACCCCGCAGGGGTAATCCTACACCTATTTGTCTGAAAGAATAAATTATAATTTGCATGACGTTTTTTTATATGACTTTAGCCAAGAAGCTGAGAATCCGCCTGTTAAGATGTTATGAAGTGCTATCAAGGAGTCATGAAATAAACTTATTTTATACTACACCTACTCGGAAAGTCCATTCAAACTAACCTAATAATTGGGGAGAATGTTGCTCATTAATCCTTCTTCAAAATCTGGTTAATAATGTTGTATGCAAATTCATTATTACACACTTTACCCATGTAGTATTGTATGGCAGTCTATTATTCCACCTACAATTAGTTTATATCAAATTCCAAAACGAGCCATGGATGCATGTAAGTAAATACTTTTTTTAAATTAAATTTTGTACGAAATTTTGTTGTTTTTTTTTCCTCGTAAGAGTACTATAAAGTATTATACAGGGTGGGCCAAGCCTGGTGGATATACACTTTTCTTTTAGATAGATGGTTAAATAATCTATCAGGAGCCGCAAGGAAAATAATCGGTTCTCACCAGATTACAAGATTTGATTTTTTTAGTAAAATTTTGTGCTATCTTGACCTTGTTAGGCCAAATATTTTTTTTCACTTATCCAATGCTTTTGTTTTTTTTTTGTGGTGTGTGTTTAGCTGAAAGTTCTTTTCTTGAAAAAAATTATAACAAGGCTGATTGCTTGTTTTAAGTTAACAAAATTGAAATTCATTTAAGAAAATTGATTTTTTCATAATAATACCGTACATTTAAAAAGCGCCATTTAAAAGTAAAAAGTGCAGCTATAGTGTTTTTCTTTAAAACTGTAGCAGAATGTGTTCTTTCTAATAATAACTATCCAGATATTTTTTTTTAAATAGTACCTCCACTCAAACTTAAAAATTCTGGCTGAGTGAGCCTGTCTGGCAGTTCAAATAATAAGAATTGTCGACCAATTATGCCTGACCACATGTTAACCGAAAATCTTACCTGAAAATTTGATTCTCGGGTCACATGAGAGTTTTCTGTAGCACAGTTTGTGCCGTGCTGTTGGCGGCACTTTAAAATAATACTTTCCACAGCCACATATCTTCCCATGGGTGTCGTAAGAGGCGACTAAGGGTTTTTCGCAGCAGACCATCTGCTCTCCAGTTGGGAGACTTATGTCGGCCGGTTGTTGTTACCACCATGCAGTTGTGTAAAACCCGCCAAGTGATTCTGACCTATCTCGGTCAGGTCGCGTTCTGGGATCAGGACTGCACTAACCGGTGACAGGGGGACTGTGATCGTGGCAATTGTTGGACCAGTGGGAGCCTTAGCGGCGGTATTGTGTGTGTAGTGTGTATCGGCCCGCCGGCCAGGGAGACCCGTAGAAACGGTGGTGCCGCTGGCCGCCCGCGGCATAGTATAGGGGCCCAAAACGGGCTAAACACCTCTGGAGGCTGCCCCACCAGGTCGCGCATAATCTCGGGGTGGCTCGTCGCGCCGGGTTGTGCCCGGTTCCGGTGGGGCCCGGCGACCACACCCGAGGGGGTACGGGGGCCCTTCCGTCCGGCGGACCGGCCTACACTATTACACACGGCGAATACCAATGCAGGGCACCACGCTTTGTCTTTCTTTGCCTCGATCACAGTAGTCCTTTCACGCCCCTCCCATCCTCCAAAATCTATGGCAGTTAGAAGCACAAAAAAAAGGCTAACAGCGGCATCCCCATCCCCCACCAAGACGCTGTTTGAGGTGGAGTTCGTTAACATCCGCGGACTCCATGCAAACCTCAACGCCGTCCATGAACACCTTGAGACGGCGAGGCCGGCGATGCTCTTTTTGACGAAAACACAGATAGGCCGCCCTGCCGATACGTCATACCTGCACTACCCCGGCTACGTGCTGGAAGAGTCCTTCCAACCAAAAGCCGGTGTATGTCTGTTCGTCAGGGCGGACGTCTGCTGTAGCCGTCTCCGCTGCCTAGAAGACCCATAATTTCCACCCTCTGGGTGCACGTTGACCTGGTCTCCACGAGCCGGGTCTATGCGTGCATATACCGCTCCCACAAAGGCGACGCCGAGACATCTCGACTCTTCGAACATCTGAGTCAGGCCGCAGACAACGCTCAGGCGCAGTTCCCAAATGCCGAAATGGTGTTTTTGGGAGACTTCAATGCCCACCATGAGTCCTGGTTAGGCTCATCAAAAACAGACCATGCAGGCCGAACTACCCATGCGTTTGCTCTCACGCAAGATCTGACGCAACTGGTACACCAGCCCACCCGGGTACCAGATATTGTCGGTCATACACCCTCCTTATTGGACCTTCTGCTGGCGAGTCACCCAGCCGGGTATAAAGTGTCGGTTGGTGCTCCATTGGGCTCCTCCGATCACTGTCTGGTTGGCGCAACAGTGCCTTGTGCAGCTCCCCCACAACCTGTGGAGGTGACGCGGCGGATATGGCACTACTCGTCGGCATATTGGGACGGATTGCGAGGATATTTTGCCTCCGTCCCTTGGCGGCAGTGCTGCTTTGGAGAAAGGGATGCATCAGAGAGTGCGTCTGCTATCGCTGACGAGATCAGTACCGGAATGGAATACTACATTCCTTTTACTGATGTCGTCAGTGCTAGCAAAACTAGTCTCTGCTTCAATCGCGAGTGTGCCGCAGCTGTTGAACAAAAACAGGCGGCGTACCGTGCTTGGTCTAGGGCCCAGGCACTCAATGATCATTCAAACCTGGCCTCCCTGAAAGCAGCCTTTAATAAAGCCACCAAGGCCACGAAGAGGGCTTACATTAGAGCAGACGCCCAGCGAATTGCACGTGTTGGCCAAGAACTCATCACACACCCTACGGGTAGCTGCTCCTACTGGCGACTGGCTAAACACGTGCAATCTAACTTCTGCGTGCTTTCGCTGCCCCCCCTGAGATCCCTGATGGATCGTTGGCTCATCAGCCGCAAGAGAAAGCCGATTTACTGGCTAACCTCTTTGCCGCAAACTCTTGCATCGATGACTGCGGTGCTGTGCCGCCTGAAATTCCACATTGCGGCTCCACAATGCCTGATATTCGTATCAGACAGTGTGATGTTCGTGCCGAACTGCAGTCACTCGATGTCAGGAAAGCCAGTGGCCTTGATGGAATTCCAGCTGTGGTGCTGAAGAAATGTGCAGCGGAGTTGTCTCCAGTGTTCACTAGCTTGTATCGCCTCCTCTACAATTCGGGTCTTCTGCCGCTGTCTTGGAAGGAGGCGAACGTTCAACCAGTTCCCAAAAAAGGGGACCGGTCTGACCCTGCCAATTACCGTATAATAGCCGTAACCTCAGTTTTAGCTAAAGTGTTTGAGCGGATCATCAACATGCAGCTCATCCGCTACCTTGAGGATCACTCTCTTATTAACGACCGTCAGTACGGCTTCCGACCAAAACGGTCTACGGGTGATCTTCTAGCGTACGTAACACATATCTGGGGGGAGGCTATGGACAAGCATGGGGAATCTTTGGCCGTCAGCCTTGACATTGCCAAAGCTTTCGACCGTGTATGGCATCGTTAGCTTATTTCCAAGCTTCCGTCATATGGTCTGCCACCTCGCCTATGCGACTGGGTCGCCGGATTTCTGGAGGGACGTAGAATTCGTGTCCTTTGCGATGGTCGAAAATCACGCTTTCTCCAGATTAATGCCGGAGTGCCGCAGGGCTCCGTCTTGTTGCCGAAGTTGTTTCTTCTGCATATCAATGACATTTTATCTCTTGGTAATATTCATTGCTATGCGGATGATAGCACGGTCCACGCGCGTTATTTCGAGCGCCCTGGGGCAAAGCAGACTGACATCGAGGAGAAGAGGCGAAGTCTTGTTGTTGAGCTTGACTGAGTGTTGGACCGCATTTCAGAATGGGGTGCATGCAATCTTGTCGAGTTCAATACCAAGAAAACGCAGGTGTGTGCATTCACAGCAAAGGCGTCGCCGTTCCTTTCCCATGCTCTTCAGAGCATCCCGCTACCGATTAAGGATAGCCTAAACATCCTTGGCATGAATGTTCGTAGCAACCTAAACCAGACCACTACATTGAGAGCGTCATTAGAACTGCATCCCGTAAACTTGGAATCCTGAACAGACTGAGACGATTCTTCACGCCAGGGCAGCTCTGTCTTTTATATAAGACACAAGTTCGCTCGTGTGTGGAATACTGCTCTCATCTCTGGGACGGTTCCGCCAAGTACCTACTCGAAGCTCTCGACAGGTTGCATCGGCGTGCTATCCGTATTATTGGAAACCCAGAGGTAACTTTGAACCTCGAGCCTCTCCAATTGCGTAGAGACATTGCCAGGCTAAGTGTTCTCTATCGCTTCTACAATGGGGAATGCTCCGACAAGTTATTCCAGCTTATCCCACCCTCACCTTTCCACTCCCGTACCAGGCGTGCTGGACTACGGCGTCATCCACACACAATTCAACATTTGTTGGCCCGAACTAAAAGGTTCGGTGACTCGTTTCTTTGTCGTACCATCCAGACGTGGAACGCTCTTCCAGCACTGTGTTTCCTTCCTCTTATAGTCCCGGGTTCTTCAAGCGGGGCGTGAAAAGGCATTTCTGCAGGCCTTCAAGGTGAGGATGGCCAGCCCAGTGATTCGTTTGAATGACTGGGCTTGTCAGCCTCATATCTGGACCTCACGACCGCTTTCCATCAGGTGGAGTGAGGTCATCTTGACGGGCAATATTAAAAAAAAACGCACGTGGTTATTGTGTAAATTAAATACACCTGTTCTTTACACCTAGACTCGTCCGTTCACAGGGTTTGTCGAAGAAATTCGGATCTTCTGTACATCTTCTTAACATGTTTCGACAGAAATCCATTCTACTTTCATAATCACCCGGATGTAGAGCCTGTACTTTTTGAATAAGGAAGGCGTGGCCACTTTCCTCTTTTAAAATGCGCAACACCCTCCTACGCGGTATACCCGTAGAGCGGCTGATGCGCCTCGAACGAATTCCTATGTCTTGGCGATCGACACGATCGGGATCACCAGTTGGAAATCCTTCCCCGTTTGATTGACCAGGTGATCGCCCGTACAAATGTGCGTAATGCGTTCGAAGAAACACTCGGTAGTCCGCTGGTATAGCTCGCTGGTTGCGGCCCACCACGTTTTATCAGTGCTTGTCGATACAATCGAGCAGCCTCTGATGCATTGCCTCTTGCAACCCCGTAATAATAAAGTTCGCAATATTCTCGAGACGTGTAAGGCATGATTTTTGCACGAAACAACAAAAGTCCAGTCCAGTGTACAAAATGACCAGTAACGACTTCTTTAAATCGCCAAATCTAAATCACTGAGCAGTTCGTAAAACCGGTAAACTAGTATAGTGCAACGACAGGTAAGTCGTACATTGCAACGTGTACAGAATGCTTGTGCGAGATTCTGCTTCGCTTACAGAAGCCACATTACCCCTTTTCTCAACAGCGCTAATTTATTGAAAATGGAGGCTCGTAGTAGATTGAATTTTGCAGGTCTTATAAACGACGTAATCGATAATGATGCACATAAGTACCTAAAAAACAAATAAGTTTAAAAGAGTATTACTACAGCTTATTGTTATTTGGAGGAAGTGCTGAGATGTTAGGTATAAGATCATGCACAAAAATAGGATCAAAATAGGACATTCACATATGAGCATTTTTTTTTGCCCAAAATCGGTGTTTAAAAATAAAAGCACAAAAACTTGAATATCTCACAAACGAATCACTATCGACTAGGGTACTCAATGACAAAATCAATTGCAAATGAGCTCTTCTTTTACCCCTCCAAGGGAATGTATCTAATTTCCGGTAACCCTGTATGTAGTGTGTAGTATGGCCATGGCTTATATACCGCCCACGAGTCGAAAACTGCCTGGAGAGATCTCGAAACGGACTCCGGAAGCTTCGTGACGTGAGTGCGGGGCTATCGGGACTATTGCTATCACGCGCTTTCGTTGATCGCTTGCTCACGCTACGCGAGAACGTTCTTGATTTCTCTACGATTTTATTGGTTAATTTTTTTTTCTTTCTCTCTTATTCTTTATGGCTGTTTTGGCATCAAAACTGTGGTGTCCAGACATTAAACTTTTTTAAAATTTTTTAGTAATATACTATGGTGTTAAAAAAATCATAACTTTTTATCTAGAGTATTGAGGTGTTTTTTTTGTACTATTAGAAAGAACACATTCTGCTACAGTTTTAAAAAAATCACTAGAGCTGTACACCTATTTTTTATTTTTAAATGGCACTTTTTAAATGTACGATATATTTATGAAAAATACAATGTTCTTGAATAAATGTCAATTTTGTTAACCTAAAACAAGCAATCAGCCTTGTTATTATTTTTATTCAAGAAAAGAACTTTCAGGTAAACATACAAAACACAAAAAAAACAAAAAAATCATTGGCTAAGTGGAAAAAATAATATTTTGCCCAACAAGGTCGAGATATCTCGAAATTTTACTAAAAAAATCAAATCTTGTAATCTGGTGAGAACCGATTTTTTCCTTGCGGCTCCTGATAGATTCCTTAACCATCTATTTAAAAAAAAAAATTATCCACCAGGCTTGGCCCACCCTGTATATACCTCGAGGGAAGTATTGATTACTAAACTCGTGTTGTTTAATGACCACTCGTTGAGTAATCAATGCCTTACTCCTCTTGGTGAATAAATAACTAATATGACAAAACCAAATAAAAATGGTAAGAAATGTTACAATAAAATTAAGTATATAATATATAACTTACAATGAGTCATCTTCGGGCAGAGGTTCAGGCGGTACGTAACAGGCTAATTCAAACTCAGAAATATTGCGATTTACTATTCTTTTCACATTGTTTTGGCCTAAATCCCACAGCCTGATCTCTGAGTTACTGAAGCCTCCACATAGTGTATTACAGTAGGGATCTGTCTTTGCACAAACTAAACTGTAAAAAATTAAGTAAGTATGAAAACAGAACATGACAGTACCTATGCGTTCCCAATTGGCCTAGGAAGGAAAATTATTGATTGTATTGATTTTTCATTGCGAAATTAATCAAATATTTCTCTATTTTGAATATTCTAAGGAACAGACAAATTAACAAAAATATAATGATTTGTCTTGTCTTTATTATTAATGAAAATGAAAAATGAAAAAATGAATATAAAAAATCTTTATTGTGTATCTCATAACATAGTTACATACAAATCGCTGGGATCTCCTTATTAGCATTAATGCCTGTGTTAGAAGACCCCGCTCCTTCCTGAGACCACTAACAAAGATAAATAAAAACATATTTATTTAACTAATAACAATACTAACAATTTTGTGTAGGTAAATAAATAAATGGCATAACATTTACAATGTATATATTTATTTGGTTTTTTTTTTTTTTTATTACTTATTTGAATTTAAGATATTTTAAGGACCAAAACTGAGACTAAAAATAATGCTTTGAGAGTTAATAGGTTTAATGTTATTATGTACATGTGAGGTGTGTGTTTATGTGGTACATATGTGTATTTTTTTGCTGTGTGCGTGTTTGATGTGTGGTGGGTTTGTGTTGTGTGTGTGCTCTGAGTAGAAGAGAATAAAAATGCTAATGTGTTTATTTTGAGTAGAAAATTGTGGTTTGTAATGGAATTTGTGTACGAAAACGCGATTTGCGTAAATGCATATTGAAGGGTAATATAATCTATTTTAATATTATAATTGAAAACCTCAAACAGTTACTTACGATTGATAGATTTATTTGTTTATTTACTACTAATTGTTTATGACTGTATGTTCTCTCTATCATAGTAGTTTTTGACTCGAAGCCAGATCTGTAGTAACTAGTACGTCTTTACATGAACGTGTGGTTGTTGGGTAAAAGTTAAGGATTTAATTTATTTTGTTGTAAATGTGAGATGAGTATTTTAAATTGTCTGCAAGCGTATGCAGTTTTTACGAAGGGTACAGGTGCAACATTTAGTATTCTTCTTTTTTTTGTGTGTTTTAGTTGAAAGAAAGCCCTCTATGAAGTTTTTGAATCGCGAGCAGAATGTAAAGCTTCCTCACAGACAGGAGGCCGCATTGAGAATAAAGACTGTCGGTTGGAAACCTGTAAGGTTTAAAATAAATGACCTTGAGCAAGGATCTATGTGATTGTTCTAGTTCAATATTTTTTGACTTTTGTTGCTCTACCCCAGATTGTGATACAGTAACTAAGTATCGATTAAGCCAGTGATATGTATATTTGTTTCAAAAGATCTGCGTCAGCTACGTGTCTTAGGGTTTTGAATATCCAAGAAAGTTTACGAGTTCTGCCAATTAAAAGGTCAATATGAGCGTGCCAAGCAAGACATTGGTTTATCCTTACTCCATGATACTTGGTTTTTACTATTTTAGCTACAGTAGGACACAAGCAAGTTTGGTTATTTGAATTCTTACAAGAGCGAATTTAAATTTGGTAGTCTCAATTAGGTTGAGTACTGTTATAATTTGTTAAGCATATAAGAGAACCTTTTGGCAAGAATAACTTGAATAGACACACGCACACACACCCACACACACACACACACACAGTAATATAGGCTGGCTTTGTACAAATAATAATAAATAATAATAAAAGCATTTTTATTTCTCCACAATCTTAAAAGTACTATTAGAGCTATGGACATAATTTGATTAGAGACAACAATAAAGATTGTAAGAGACTGGTGCCTGAACTAGGCAGAAGCCTGTATCTCAGAACACCAGATCTCTCCCCTTATGATGTGATTGACCTGAATTTACATAATTATGTTCATTTATCACTACTTAAATAGGAGAAATTATACTACGCAAAAATTATTCGCTACACTTGACAGCTTCACTCGTGTAAAGGATGACACAGGAAAGGAAAAATACTGTCACAATTTGGTTGGAAATGTACTCAAGTGTAAATTCCTGTAACATTTATAACATTAACTAGTAGTATTACTACTTATTATTTTTTTTTTTTTACATTTCTTAGATTTATTATTTATATATTTTGTTTTAAAAGGTCTTCAGTGGCATTGTAATCAAGAAGTTGTAAATAATTCATTACTAACACTTTACAAGGATAACGTGCTAGGGAAACGATGTTTAGTTTCAGGTGAAGACAATTGTATAGAAAGGGACCCAAGAAGCAAAAGAAACGATGTGAAAAAGACAATGTAAATAGGGAGGATTTTGCAACCAGGTGAGAGCGGCGTGCTCTGGAGATTGCTGGGTCGACCAAACGGTGCTGCTCAAGAACGGTGCTTAGAATAAATAGCTGGCGAACAGTAAGAACCTGAGTATATTGGAAGAGGTCGCGGGTGGGAAAACGAAAAGGTTTGAATGTGCAGACTTTAAGCAGCGCTCTCTGCGCTCTTTCGAGTTTTAACATAAATGTCTTACAGGCGCCGCCCCATGATGTTATGCAATAGGTAAGGAGTGACTGAGCTAAGGCTATGTACGTAGATTTCACTATGGAGGAGTCAGCAACATGGCGGAGATTTTTAAAGATGAACATCAGTTTGCGTACTCGACCTGCAGTGAAAGTAAGGTGGGGCATGAAAGTTAATCTATTGTCAATGATAACTCCTAAGTATTTGACTGAATCTGCCATTTCCAGTGGACAACAAGAGCACGAATGCTCAGAACAACCACTTTGAGAGTGAGCTGTGATTGAGAGCTCAGCAAGTTTGCTAGGAGGAGTTCTATTGACAGAGAAGGTAAGATACTGGGTTTTGTGAGCATTGAGAGTAAGAAGATTGCAGCGAAGCCAATTGGTGACCAGATCAAGACCTGACTGGGCATGGCGGAATACATTTTGCCAAGTATCTCCAGAGAAAAGCAAAGCAGTGTCATCTGCAAATGACATAATCTTGCAGGCTGGTATCTTGAGCTTACAAAGGTCATTGATATTTACCAGGAAAAGTGTGGGACCCAGAACACTGCCTTGGGGAACGCCGTACTCAATCGGAAGGTCAGAGCTTGCAATACCATCCATCACGACACACTGGCTGCGGCCTGAACAATAACTGCGAAATAGAGATAATTGTTTGCCTCTTACACCCATTGATTCGAGTTTGTTTAGCAAAATAGGGATTGATACTGTGTCAAAAGCTTTTGCCAGATCAAGGAATATTGACAAGCATTTCTGCCTCTGATCTATAGTCCTGACTATGTAGTCCGTTAGCTCATGCACCGCACCAGCTGTTGATCTTCCCGATCTGAACCCGTACTGGCTGGGAGACAGTTTCATTTTGTTTTCGAGCCAGTGCATCAGACGTGTGTTTATAATTCTTTCCAGAATCTTTGAAAGAGCGGGCAATATCGATATAGGTCGGTAATTACCAACACAGTCGCGCTCTCCAGACTTATAAATAGGGTGGACCAGAGCCTTTTTAAACGCATCTGGAAAAGAACCGGAAGCCAGACTAATATTGCATATGTGGGTTATGGGAGGGACAAGCAAATCTTTAAAGTTTTTCAACACAGAGTTGGGTATGTTGTCCCAGCCCACCGCACATTCCTGCCTAAGGGATGAGATAATGGAATCAACTTTCATATGGGTGGTTTCATAGAGAACTAAGGAGTCAGTGGACTCACAGGGGTTAGATAATGAGGGGTGAGGGTAGGTCACGGGGTGAGAATTCAGTTTTAGGATGCTCTCGGCCAGATTTTTACCAACCCCAGAAAAGGAGTGATTCACCCGCTCTACTGACTCTTTTGGAGTGGGTTCACATTTAAGTAATTCATGACATGATGAAAAAGGTTTTTGCAAATTCGTGACCTCCTTTATTGCGCTCCATAATTTTTTGCTGTTTGACCCAGCCATTCTTATAAGATTCCGGTCATGTTCTCTTTTCAATCTCTTGAGTATGGAGTTACAATAGTTGCGGTACCTGTTGTACGTTGTTCTAAGGGTGTCATTGTTTGGAGACTGTTTGAGCCTTTTGTGCATATTATCTCTGTTTTTGATGCACCTTAAGAGACCCGGAGTCATCCACGGTTTCAGGATTTTGCGACGTCGGGAAAAATTAGTAGTGGATGTATGGGTAGCAATGGCTGACTGTACTGCGCTAATAAAAATATTGGTGGCAACATTTGGGTCCATCGAATTGAAGACAGAAGAGAAGTCCAAAGAGGTGAGTAGCTCGGATAGGCCAGAGTAATTAATTTTCTTGACAACTCTAGGAGCGGAGAACGTCTTCTTGGTTTGAAGTGTGAGCAATATAGAGTCATGGTCAGTGACAGATGAGTGTATTATAAAAGATTGAGCAGGAAGTAGGGTTTTCAGAATGGCGTGATCGAGGCAGGAGGAATTTCTAGTGGGAGAATTATAGGCAGGAATAAGGCCATGGTACGCTAAGGTATTTAAATATTCTTCAGAGGACTCTTGATCAGACGACTGGGAGGATATGTCTATGTTTATGTCACCTATCAGCAGAATATTTTTAAAGGATTTTAGTGAGTCTAAAAGCGGAGCCAGTGAATTAATAAACTTTTGGGGATTTCGGAAGGCACAGGGACGATAGATAGCTAGAATGGCTGTTTCCGCGTAAATTTTAACCAAAAGGCAGCTTGCTTCTACGATGGGTGGTTCTGAGACAGCAATACCTGAGAGAGCTGCGTTACAGTACACAACAACGCCGTCGTTTTGATTAGCGGGGTAAGACGTTCGGTATGAGGAGAAACCATCTAATGGAGGAATTAAGGGGTTACTTTGTAACCAACACTCTGTGAGTATAATTACATCTAGTTCAATGCCTAGGTTAGACAATAGAACTGTGAAACCAGGCATATTGGCGGCAATGCTGCGAATATTCTGATTAAACAGTTTTAATGTTTTATTTTGGGTGACTAGGTTACGAACTTCGTGAGAATAGCAGGTGTAGGTATCACTTAATAATATCCCATCTATGTTGTTAATTACATAGTTATGCGATGCCATTTTTAATAATAAGTTTTAAATGAACAGTTTTAGGGACTATACCCGTCATAAGGTTTGTTTTCTGGTATCGCAGTTCCATGAAAGTGTTTAATAGGTATGTTACAGGGCTAAGGTTTATTAGAAGCGTGAAGTAGAAAATATTATAAATATCCATGCATAATTTTTTATCACTAAGGTGTGCACAGTAATTCGGAGGATAGGTAGGTACGACTTTTAAAAAAGAGAGAGTGACGAGGAGTGTGGAAATCTGAGTAGCTGTCAATTTACAGTGTATTAAACTAAAGTATAGCAAAATAAAAATACTTAATCTATAAAATAATATAAAAAAGATTAAAAATGTAAGACAAAAAACAAAGTAACAGCAGTTGGGGTTTGCTAGTTTTTTGATTTAAGATCAATAAGTTGGGCCTCAGATGAGACCACCACAAGCTTAGCATTGTCTTCTTTGCGTAGAAGCACCTTCCCATTAGCAGTCCAGCAATGCTTATAGTTTTCCTCGTCTGCGAACTGACGCGCTAAGAAAAACAGTTTGCGGGCACTTGCTGTTAGGTTTTCAGCAATATAAATCATGTGCTGCGGTGTTTCCTGTCCCAGGATCGTGGCGTTCAGCCTGGGTGTATATAATGTCACTATTGTACTCAATGTAAAACTGATTTAAATTAGGAGAGCGAGTCAACCCCAACACGAGTATTGCATTACTCTCTGGGGTGTCTCAATACTTTAACTGTTGATATTGAGTAATAAAGTTTTTTTTTTTTAATACAGAGGTTTTTAAGTGGGAAATAACGGGGGCTATTTCTTTTCCAATTATTTTTAACAATTTCGTAGGTATACCATCCCAGCCCGCGGCACAATCAGATTTTAGTCCCATTATAATTCCGTAGACCTCAACTGGGTCTGTTTCTAATAATACAAAAGAGGAGGCCAAGTGTCAACAGAAGAATTATTTGTAAGTGTTGATTGCCGCATCTAGATATTATTAGCTAATGATTTGCCAATATTAGCAAAAAAGGTGTTAACATAGTCTACAGATTGCTTCGGAGTTGGTTTACAGTTTAATAGTTCTAAATTGTTTGATTTATTTATTTTACGGTGGGTGACGTCATTAATATTTCCAAAGCAACTTAGGATTTTTTCTATTTTTTGTTAGTTGATCTTTATCATAGTTTCGTTTAATTTTTTCAATCAAGGCATTGCAATAATTACGATAGCGTCTGTATGTTATTTTTAGGACATCATTGTATTGATGCCAGAGATTTAATGTGTTTCAAATGTGAAGATAGGGACAAGTGCAAGACAGTTGTAATATACTCATACGTATATTTACTAACCATATCAGTAGCTATACTTACTATGAGTCTGGAGCAGCTACTTTGTATAATTTCAGTGGTGGCATGGATTCTCTTACTCCTTTGATTGCATCCTGCAATTCTCTGAGTTCTTTGTCAACACTTTGGTACTCAGCATGACCATTACATTTAGAAAATAAATCTGAAAATTAAGTTAATATAAAATATCAGATACTTACAAATTCAAAATACTTTAATAAACCATAAATGCAATCATATTCATTACATGATGTAATTACCATTTGAATCGGTAACTTTCTCCTCAGTGTTCATAACAGTGACATTAACTTCTTCTTCCATTTGTTCTTCATCATCCTGCAAGCAATATGGAAATTTGAAACTTTATTTCTAAATATTATTTTATAAAAGACTATTGGCATCAACCATTCCTCCCCTCCTCCTCCTAAAAGAAACTAAACTGTGCTTGTGAGGGTCCATAATTTGAACACTTTTCTGATGGTGGCATCTGACGTGGCATAGAGTAAATAGGGTACGTGGCACTTCCGCCAGAACTGATAATCTGTCCCTGTTCTGGAATGCAACTTTCACGACATTGGTTTTATTGGTAACTTATTATTTCTCTTCCATTTATATTTTTTTATTTTGATTTATTTAAGGATTGTGCTGTTTTATGTATTTATTAATTTATACATGTTACTTTTTCCGTGCCTTTATTTATTCTTTTCAACCCTTAGCAGTATCAATTTTATTATATTTTATTCCGTGCACACGATGTCGGACAACACTATCCCAAGGCCCTGTCAGAATATCAGCGCTGTTGCAGCTTCACAGCTGCAGCGGCACATGCTGAGACAGGGACCTAGTTGGCTCCACACTGAGGCTGATTTTTTCTTTACTTTTTCTTTCCTTGTTAGTTTTAATCGTTTTTTTTTTATTTTCTGTTTAGCTTTAATTATGTTTTTATGCCTCCTTGTGTGTGTATGCCAATAAATTACTTTTTACTTTTACTGATTTATCACCAATTTACATAACATAATGCGTGTAATACTTACAGAATTATTTTTGTTTGTATCAGTATTTATGTCAATATGGAACCAAGTCTGCAAAACTTGTATTAACAGTACATGACCCTGTTTAGCTAAATAAGCTTTTAGCAAATTGAGTGCATCCTGGGACAGGTATATGTCATACTTACAGGATCTGAAATATAACAGTTTGCTTGTCTTGATTTTCCTCTCACTACTGCATGTTTTGATGAAAAATAGGATGCAACCTATGAGTTGCATCCTATTAGTAGTATTTCTTTCCATATTAAAATATTGTAGATAAGATTGGTATAGTTACCTGAAAGCAGCTATAGAAGGCCTGGTTTCTACTTCTTGCAAAGTGTAAATAGAACCAATATCCTCAAGAATTTGGTTCATATAATCTTTTTCTGGTGTTTCATTGTCTATAGTTCCATTTTGTAAAGAATTAAACAGTTGTTCAAGGCTGTTGGGACGATACAAAGCTGAGGGTAAGTTGCCATCTATAGGTTGATGGTAGGACATATCTTTTTGTGGTAATGTGGCAGAATGTCGCTTGAGAAACATCTGTGCTTGTCCCCCATGCCCACCTCGTAGCATTTCTAGGTAAAGATGGCACAGTAAGGGACTCAGCAATCCAAGCAACTCATTTTTTACCTTCTCTACTTTGATTTCTTTCATGAAGTTAACTAACCTGCAATGTGGGAAATGAAAACTTCAAGACCAAAACTTATAGCTAGATTATAGGTCTACCAGATTTAGTTAGGCAAAGAAAACAGAATTGCAACCTGAGGTTTTTGTTTACCTGGAATATTGTACATCGTATTGCCCAGGATCATTGTTAATACAAGAGAACAAGATGGAGTTTGCTCGACTTGATTCACACTGAACTATAGTTGCCACAGCCATTTGTTCAGCACTTCGACTAATGGAATTATTGCTGCTAAATAAATCTAGATCCTAGAAAAGTGTAACAAAGGTTAAAATACCATTAAATATCAAATACCGAAACTGGAGACGATAAAATGCGATCATAATTATTTACAGGGTAGTTTCGCCGTTCTAAGTAGGACGTGACTGCAGCTTTAACCGCATCATTTCGAGTCTTTTTTATCAAAGACATTGATTTTTACGTCGGAATTAATAAATTTGCACTAAAATGAACACAAATCTTTTCTCTCGCATCACAAACATCACGCATAAGTTTGACAACACACACACATTTTTGACCACAGATTTTTTTGACAGTTTGACTATTGTCAAGTTTTTTAAAAGTTTGTTTCATGGCGTGGAACATAACATAACATACCATCTTAACTTTATCCCAAACGGGGTAGTCAGAGGCAAGTGACTGTTGCCGTCATGGTGAACGGAACACTCAGAAGCTCACTTTTCATGGCTTGGAACTTAATCTTATAATTGACTTTTGACGAGGTTTGCGGAGTGACCACTCCAAAGTGGCGATTCTGCAATATTACTGGAATAAATAATTAATAATGATAGCCTCTGCATGGTTTTCAACCTTCAGAATAGTATCTAATAGTGTTGTTGCGATTGCGATAGTTTCGATGGCGATAGTTGACCTTGAAAATCAGTCATGCTATCGATAGTCCAATCGAAAATAATGACCCGTGACGATATTATCGATACTATCGAAAGTATCGAGAGTGAGAATTAATCGATACTGTTCCGGCTTGCCGTCCTATATTCCTTCCCTTTGAACCCTTTCCACACACCTACACCATATGTGCAAAGCAGTCGTCATTCTGTACACCATTAATCGCCACTCTATGGCAATATTGGTGCAACCCAAGCGCTCGCGCCCCGTAAACCAGACTATCGGGAACAATCCTAAAGCTCGCACGCGCGACATGTGATCTTAACATAAACAGTCTCAAAGCCCTATGAAGTAGGAGCCGGCTCCGTTCCAGTGAATACAAGCATCTTGTGAAGACGTGTCCACAGTAATCACCTTCACCAGGATCATCATCATAGCGCTGACGAAGTCGTCGCTGCCGACCAGCACGTGAGTCCCTTCCTTTCTTTATATTCTGTTTCCTGGTGGGCCAGGCTAATACGCCTCACATTAGGTCAAGCAGTAGCAAGTTAGGTCAAGAAACACGGGGTCTATTTGGGGTTTCTTAAATCTATCTTAAACCATTCATTTTTAAGTGGTTCATACGAGCACAGATCGTCTATGGTACCGGTTTTAACCAGTTTAAAACTCCAGTATACAGTCCATTTTACACAAAATAATTATTTTATTGCAAGTTTATTATACAAAAGCGTTTTCGTGACATTTTCTAGTAAGTACTAGTACTACAAAACTATTATACTTATTTGCATGCGAAAATCACGTCATAATAGCGCCGAGTAAGCTCGCAAAGGCAGGCCCCTACGAATTTTTACCTTTTACCTACCTTTTACCTACGAATCTAAAAATAGAACATATTTCTAGAAAGCAGTGTATTCCATTAAACACTCTTAGTTAGTTCGTAGAAACAAAAAATCCTATAGGTACTTCAATTTCTTAAGTGGTTAGCACCTCGCCGCGTCGGCGTCCTTAGCACTTACAAAAACTTGCGATAACACGGCCGCACAGTGTTATTACAGTAAAAACAAGCTGTTCCTTTGTTTATATTTCATAAGTTACGTTTAGAGTTACAAATAAAATAAGCGAACCAAGTGCTGACTCGAACTTTTATGGATAATAATCAACGGCAACTCACGCTGATTCAAACATAGCGAGAATATGCGTTTCGCGATATCCAAATTTTATTAAATTTATCAAATAAGGTACAGACGGATAAATCAGCATTATCTGCATTTAAGGTCAGGTACAAGCGAATTGAGAAATTACGCAGCAAATTTTTTGATTACACGTCTCGGATAAATGAGTTAAAATTAATGATAAATTCGAGTTGTACTATTGACTTAAAGCCAGTGCATGCCTTTGATGACATGTACTACATAGTAGTCGGCGTAGGAGACGACATTCTAGAGGCCGAGCGCGAAAAGTCGGCAGCGCGCGTTGCCAACGTAGCTAGCGCGCCAGTCCCGATTATTCTTATCATTGTGCGAAATCCTCCGTACGCTTGCCTAATCTAGAATTACCTAAGTTTAATGGTAACATAGGAAATTGGCAAACTTTCTTCGAAACTTTTTGTTCTCCAGGACATGATAACGGTAGCTTGAGTTCTATTGAAAAATTCCACTTAACGTGCCTCTCTGGGTCTGCGTTATCAATTGCCAAAGGTGTTCCTATTACAAGTTACAATTATCAAATTGTTTTCGATGCTTTTATCGAAAGATTCGAAAACAAACGAATTCTGGCTTTCAATTCTTTAGACAAAATAAGATTTTTTTTAGTAGAGAGCGTCGTGGCCTAGTGGTTTTTTTTGAGATCGTGGATCGTGTGGTCCCGAGTTCAAATCTGGCCAGAACCAAAAACTTTGTGTTCATTGTTAAATATCCGACTTACTCTCCGGTGATGGAAAACATCGATAAAAAACCAAATCAACCCGGATAACGGCGGAAGGCTCACCACCTACCACGTTGGGTTCTAATACCATTGGTGAAAAGTGGGCTTCTGAGTGTTCCGTTCACCATGACGGCAACAGTCATTTGCCTCTGACTACCCCGTTCGGGATAAAGTCGTGATGGTATGTATGTAAGTAATTTCTCTTCATTAAAATCAAGTAACTTTGCAGACTTGCGCAATTTAACCAATGTCATAATTGAACAGTAAACGCCCTTATGGCTGTAAAAATTAAAGAACTTGACAAATTTATTTTATTCTATTTAGTTTTCCGGGTTCTAGATAATGACACCCGTAAGAGATTTGAAATTAAAAATCAAGAGCAGATTCCAACTTTTACAAATTTGTTAACGTTCTTACACTCAACCAGGTATATACAGGGTTCTGGTGCTCTAAAAAAATCATACGCCCTACAGAGGTGCGGAATAAGAATCAAAATTCTTTTAAATCTTATTCAATGCCGTCCAGCTCCACCAATGCTTCGAATTCTAATCAGCATTCGGTATGTAGGTACTGCGGCGAACTTAATTTACTTTTCAAATGCTATATGTTTCAGCAACTTAGCATTCCTGAAAAATATAAGGTGGTGTCTAAACACAAATTGTGTAAAACCTTAGCGTCGCGTAGCCCTAATGCTCAATACGTTATACGTTTACTTTTGAATGAACCGTGTAACAGTCTCGGTGATTATTTCGGAAATACAAAGTCTTGTTTTCTTAAACTCGAAAAGCGACCGAAACCAGATACTCAATTAGGCAAAAAATATAGTAACTTCATCACTGAGTACCGGAACTTAGGACACAAGCAGCCTTCAAGTCCTCGCTCAGGCAAAATTGTAATTCCTCATGCTAATGTAATTCGCTCAGAGAAGCGCGTCTTTAAAACTACGCGTTGTTTTTGACACCACGGAAATAATGAACGGAAAATCGAATTAAGACATAGTGTTCACGGGCCCTAAGCTCCACCAAAATAATGTGGACATCTTATCTAAGTATCTTCTATCGTCCATCGCGTTCACTGCTGACATTTCAATAATGCACCGTAACATCGGAGTATGTCTTCAGTTGTCCTCTGATCCCGTATGTGAGTACGAGTTAAACATTCTCATGCATTGCGTGACTAGTTCACTACACTTAGCAATTCGTACTTCACATCAACTCGCGGACTACCATGGTTCCGACTGTCCTAAAACTGCAGAGGTCATTAATCATGACCCATTTATGAATGATAAAACAAAAGTAGAGTTGGGAAATTCGCTGTTGCGTCAAGTGGAAACTGGACAGCCATTTAACTTGACGAACGACGTCAAAACTTCTAAGGCTATCCAAAAGCTTCGCTCTTTTGTCGTTAGCCGTGGTCCTCTCCGAGTGGGGGACACACCTACAACATTTAGATGTTTCTTCGAAACATCCACATTTATTACCAAGCTTATCACAGCTGTCGCTACTTGCGGTAGAATATTTCCATTTAAATATTACCTGCTTGCACTGCGGTCCTCTTACCCTGCAATCAATTAAGCAGCAAAGATTTTGGACTTTAATTATTCTTATCTTGATAAGATCGAGGTTATTAAAAGGTCTCCCATGTTTCAAGGGAATACCTATTCCTTGTCAACCCTTAATGGGTGATCTTCATTCTTACCGTGTACGACAGACGCGTTGCTTGCTAACAATAATTGCTAAAGTGGTAGCGATCATACGTTGCAACTACCGCTATACGTTCAACAACGTTCAAAATGTTTTCAGGGTCAAGTCCACGTTAAATGCGGGAATGTCGTCCTCATTAATGACAACAATCTTCCCCCTTTTTGATTGGTTTTCTGACCAAGTTATATCATTGCACCCTGGCAAAGAGGGTGTCGTACGTGTCGTCACTGTTCGTACGGCCCAAGGTCTTCTGCGGAGACCTGTTACTATACTGCCTTACCCTTGAATAATTAACGGCTAATTTTAATTTTCTACTTTGGTTTTTAGTTTCTAGGTAAATAGTAAATCCGTTTCAATTATTTAAGACTTTGTTTATTAGTAGTATAAGTATGTAGTGACTTAATTTTTAAGACTTTATTTTAAATGTCATAAGATAAGACAACAAAATAGTAGGTATCAGTAAAACGGTAGGTATCTCATATAAACCCTAATCTAGAGCAATGTAAGTATAGGTAGAAGGGATAAACTTGCTTGACTTGCTATTGTTTGTACTTTTGAAATCTGAAATGATTTCAAGTGGGGGGTTTATGTTCCGGCTTGCCGTCCTATATTCCTTCCCTTTGAACCCTTTCCACATACCTACACCATATGTGCAGCGCAGTCGTCATTCTGTACACCATTAATCGCCACTCTATGGCAATATTGGTGCGACCCAAGCGCTCGCGCCCCGTAAACCAGTCTATCGGGAACAATCCTAAAGCTCGCACGCGCGACATGTGATCTTAACATAAACAGTCTCAAAGCCCCATGAGGTGGGAGCCGGCTCCGTTCCAGTGAATACGAGCATCCTTTGAAGACGTGTCCACAGTAATCACCTTCACCAGGATCATCATCATAGCGCTGACGAAGTCGTCGCTGCCGACCTGCACGTGAGTCCCTCCCTTTCCTTTTATTCTGTTTCCTAGCCACATTAGGTCAAGCAGTAGCAAGTTAGGTCAAGGAACACGGGGTCTATTTGGGGTTTCTTAAATCTATCTAAAACCATTCAGATACTATTGATCTTTTCGATACTATCGCACCATTTAAGTCGATACTATCGATGGTATCGCGCCTATCGCGACTATCGATAGTTTTGCTTTAGTAAGTATCGAGGTATTTTTCATACTATCGACTGGGAATAAAACGAAACCTTGAGCAAGAGCTTGCAATAGTATCGTTAAATGTTCGACTATCGATAGGGCAAAACTATTGATACTATCGACACGCATCCTATCGATAGTTTCGATCGATGGTTATTATACTAATATTATCGATAATATCAATAGTATGGAAAAAGGTCAATAGTATCGCTTAAAGTTCTCTGCCCACTACATAGTATCATACTATGACCGTGCTATGAACGTGTCAGGCAAAAAAATATTATCTGTATCAAAAAGTATGAAACCATGCCCACTAGCCCGTTCCGTTACCGACCAGCATCGTCGCGTGCCATGCACGGGCCGGCAAGTATTGTCGGCGAGAATATTTTGCCGGTGGCGATACGCTCCGTGCATGACACGCGACGTTGCCACACCGGTGCGCGCAGGCGCGCGAAACGGTGAGCAACCGGGTTATAACCACGTAAGATGGCCGTTAAAAACGCGTTGCCACTCTTCTCTTTCTTTCTATTAGCCATTTTGTTACCATCGGTTCAAGTAGACACACGTACGCGTTCACTGTAATATGGACCTCACACGGAATCAGGTGAATTACTGCAAAGGCGACAACAGCGCACAGGGACCGCTCAGATATGGCACTCGGATGATACGGAGATGATACGCGGACCCTCCCATCACTAAAATCGTTACGCACGGATATGTTACGCGGATGATAATGAGATGGTATGCTGACGCTCCGGTCATTAAAGCCGATACATACGACTTTGATACGCTCTAGTGGGCAAAGTAGAGCGTATCGTGTTGTTCGACGTGTCTGATACGTTCATAGCACGGCCATGGTATGATACGTTGTAGTGGGCAGATACCTTAAATCTCACTATCGATAGTATCGTCACGGGTCGATAGTTTCGATAGGACTATCGATAGTACAGCTGATTTCGAGGTCGAGGTCGAGGATAGACTATCGCTATCGCAACAACGCTACTTCGGAATATGGCCGCGGTCCTATACTATAGGTACACACATTCACATTTATTTGTGTCCAGCCATCCATACCCACTTAAATGTTAGATGCTGATCAAAAATGATTCAGAACCATTGGAGATGGCGTTTCAAACAGTAGTGTTCGTTTTGGCTTTTATTGGTGGTTTTACTATATACGCGGAAAAAACAGATTTGAATGATATTTTATTCAGTGGGAATTATGAATTTGTAGACCTAACACACCCATTTGATAACAATACTGTTTATTGGATAGATTCCAACAAATTCGCATTCATTCGCCAGGTTGCAGATGAAGACGTAAATGGGTCGTGGTAAGTGGCTTTCCACTAATATTTAACCGGGGTCAAACCTTTTTTTTGTTGTCCGGGTGAGAAATGCCTTACGCACTATCCCACCGGGAACGAACCTAACTAACTACTCCTTGAGAACAATCCTATGTACATTTAACTTTCTTATTGACTTACTTTTGTCATCATATGTTACTTTACTGGCTATACCTACCTACTTTATAACATAATTCTTTAAGACTGTGCTTTAAGACTTGAGGACGACTGGCAGATAAATAAGTCAACCAATTTTGTGTTTATTTGTTTTTATTTAAAGTGTCAATACCTAACTATTTGCCTGTACGTACGTAGGAGCAATTGGGTTCGTTCCTTTGTTGTTCTATTGTTATCACCGGAAGAGTTGTCTCGCACGCAACTTAACCGGGCTATCTTTTTGTCTAGATAAGTAGGGATACATTTATCTCACAGCTTCGTCATAAATGTTTTTCTTCTTATCAGTACTTCAACCTAGTTCTTAATTGTCTGGAAATACTAATGAGAATTCGAAAAGCACGTTGTTGCAAATATAGGATACGTAGGTATGTTCTGCCGCGTACCGGGCCACTAACGCGTGGCGTGTGAATAATATCAGACTTTGAACAGCTGTATCTACATATTTATATCGGTTACTTTTTATTAATGCTAAATTATTGTTGTCTTAGTTAAGCATCAACTTAGGTATTCGTTAGTAATAATTATAACAATACCTACTCAATAAGTAAGACTATAATTAATGTTATAAGTCTGCTTAGCCAAGTAACGACTATAGTTCTCGGCCTAATAAGTAGTATAAAAAAATCGTCCGCAGCTTGTGTTGGCCATCGGCTACCTGTGGCCGCGACTAGTGGTTTCAATTTTATTCTGTGGTAGTGGGCCAGTCTGCGGACGCTTTTCAAGTTGATACAAATTAGCTAAACATAATTCTAATATGTACCTCTACTATTATTCAGGACATCTTTACCATTTACAAATTGGGGAATTCGTAGAAACAAGTAACGTCTAGGTACATTGTATAGGTACCTACTCACTGTCAGACAGTGAACTGCATGCCTAAGTACTTATGCTTTCATTATTTTATTAAGAAATTAAGAATTTTTAAAACAGGTCATCTGACTCCAAACTAAGCAGAGATTGTACTATTGGGTTTCAGTCAGATGCTGATTAACGTACTTAAATATTTCTAAATACATACTGACATAATATAGATAACTAGCCTTCCGCCCGTGGCTTCGCCCGCGTGGACTAATTCTTCTAACACGTTGCGTTACATATCAAATTGTTCTGAATACGAATAGCTAACGTTTTTGAAAAAAATATATGCATAGGCATATAAATTTTTCATTGCTATAGAGCAATTAGGGATAATGTAGCTTTTTAACAGTGAAATAATTTTTAAAATTGGTCATGTAGTTTCAGAGATTACCTACCTCAAACATATAAACTCACAAACATACAAACGCTTACCTCTTTGTAATATTAGTTTAGATAACACCCAGACACACCACAAACACAAATGTTCGTCACACGAATGTTTGTCATGGGTGGGGCACCTCCGGTGCTAAAGACAGGATCGCTGCCATGGCACCAACAGGCCAGTCCATTATCAACTAGTCAGTCAGTATAACACCCAGACACAAATCAAGCGCAACATTAAGTCAGATAAATAATAAAATATTCATCATCGGATAAACTGTGTAGGTAGGTACTGAACCAACACCCCTGGCCTTTTTTTCAGGATCCCTACCAAACGGGCCAACAACTATTTCAATACGATTTATACGAGGGTGTTAGAAGTGTGGGGAATGGGGAACAGCAATACTTAAATTAATAAAATTACCATATTAGTGAATGACCTGCTTAGAAAGTCCAACAAGACCAAAGAAAGCCACGACTTAGTTCCGGTTGGTGTTAACCATGGAATAGGTACCTACCTATTCCATGAGTTCGGCTGGCAACTTTTTAATTATGGATCTAACTCAGATAAGAGTGAGAAACGATTTAACTTAATCTGCAATATATTATACAAAAACAAGTAGGGGTTTCGCACTGATCATTTTATTTATTTACTTGTTGCAAATGTTTCCTCAACTTTTATCATTTCAGGTATGCTTCAAACGATTTCTCAGCGGGTGAGCACGGAGGCACGCACTTAGACGCGCCTTATCACTTTTTTAAAGAAGGACTGCAAGTTGGAGATTTGCCACTAGAGAAATTGATCGTTCCATGTACGTACCTATGAGCCTCGAGAGATGGCTTGTATGTATGTTACGATTACATACCTTTTAGCAGTACCTAAATATAAATATCATGTATACCACGTGACGTTTACAACACATATTTGACTGTAGGTACCGATTTACTGTAATGTAGGTAACAACACAAAACAACTAAATGTGGACAAAGCTACACCCTACTTAGGTACCTACTCTGAATTAATAAATAGGTATTATCTTGTCAAAGTAGCGAGTAGTTTTAATAAAACTACGACCTGCTAAGGTAAAGTGCATAACTTTACATGATGGTTTAGCAATGTAACAATAAACCGTTTTTCGTCGAGAGAATGAAAGACCTTAAGACAGTACCTATTTAACGGTATGATCCAATCTCTGATAATACATAATTTTCTGGTGTTTCCGAGAAAACTTAAGTTATCTTTGTCACCGATCGGAGAGATGATCATCTGTTAAGTTGCCACCGCTGAAAACGAATCGAACTTTCTATTTACAGTGATTGTTGTGGATGTAAGCAGCATGACGAATGACAACCCGAATTTCGTACTGACAAAGCATGATTTGGACGACGGCATTATCAATTATAATATGGGAAAACCATGTTTGATGGTATTCAAGTTTGGATGGAGCAAATATTTTAACGATGAAAAAAAATATTTAGGTTTGTCGGATGGCAGGACTCTAAATTTTCCCAGTAAGTTATCATCACTAAGGCCAGATTTTTCAATTCTTAGTATATCTATTTCCTAGATAGCTAACTGAAGTATAAAATTACCTGGCTGTTTATCAAGCGAATAGATAGGTATTTACAATTTTTCTATCGTCTTTAATCCAAAGAATAGCTATCCATCGTTTGTCTTTGTACTTAAATCGCTAACTTCACACTGATTATCCACAAGCTGGATGCAGCATAAACAGTCATTGCAATGTTAGAAAGAAACAAGACAAAAGTTGATGTTTGGCAAATTGACACTGACGTATAAGAAAAACAACCTCAGCTTTTTTTGCTGTCTAAAGTTGTGGTAAAAAGTTTGTGATTACACAAAAACCCAAAACTTAATTTCCTCTTTGCCCAAAACTCCCAAAAAGAAAATAATCTCAAATGACTCACCACATAACCCCAAAATGTCAAAGAAAACGCATAGATAAATCTTATTCAGCCCCTCAAGAAGCAGATAACTTTATTCCTCAGTTAGCGGCTTTATTCAACAGATAACATCTATCCGGCCATTGAAAAATTAAAAATCTTATTAACCATTGAATAAACTTCATTCTTCAGATAAATTTCATTATAGCTGAGGATTGAAAAATCGGCCTTTAATTGTATATTTTATTTCGAGAAAAGACAAAACAGATCAATAAGTTAGTTATGTTACCAACATGGCAAAAGAAAAAGGACAACTTTCTTCACTTTTTAAAAAACCGGAAATATTAGGCTACTGGAAAAAATGAATACAGACGAAGCATGAATACATAGAATGCGTATTTCGTCTGATTACTGCGAAACCCGAAAACCTAAATGCACTTTTTTACAAAATCAAGTTAAGAACAGATAAAGGTATGTAATTGTTCATGCTCTTCCTATTGGTAAAATCGAAAAATGTTAAGTATAACTGTTGCAGAGTTAGCCAAAATGAAAAACTTATAAATACAGATATTTCGTTTTACATATAAAAGTAAAACATTAGACACCATTATACCTTTTTTTTTTTTTTTTTTTAAGTAGGGGAAATGCCTTACGCATACCCGTCCACCGGGGGGCGGACGGGTTATGTCGGACTCTCCACTGGGGGGGACTTCCTATTAAAGGAAACCGCCCAGTGGCCTACCGACTAAAAACCCTACTACTCCCTCTCATCGTCCATAGTGGGGGAGCACGGTAAGTAGCACGAAGCCTTCTACGCGTTCCCCCGGACGGGGCCCGCCTACACGGCGGGCCGGAAGCGACCCCCCCTTCTAGAGGAGGGGTCGATAGGGACAGCCGAGGGTGTCGAGCCGTCCCTACCAGGCGATGGTGGAGGCCTGTGCAATGCCGGCGCGGGGACCCCCGTACCGCGCGCCAGCTGGCCTCCTCCACGGAGAGGTTGGAGGCGACGAACAGGTGGTCGCCGTCTCCCCCCCCTCCTCGCCCTGCGGAGCGTATCAGCGTCGGGATCTTCTTCCCGCGCGCGCTCCGCGGCTTCCTTGGCAGTCACCACCTCCTCACAGAAGGTGGCGAAAGCTCTCCAGGCCTCTTTATCTGCCAGCAGTGCAAGCACTATGCTGGGCAGAGTGAGGTCCTGGCCCACCTTTGCAATAAGCGCACTGCGCTGTGGGGCCCACTTTTGGCACACCGCTAGTGTGTGGTGCGCCGTGTCCTCCACAGCGCCGCACTCATGGCAGAGTGGTGCTCCCTCTCGACGGATGCGGTGCAAGTAAGAGCCAAAGCATCCATGCCCGGTCATCACTTGCACCATCCTGTAGGAGAGGGAGCCATGCGGTCGCTCGAGCCACCGGTCAAGGACCGGAGCGAGCGCCTCCAGTGTTCGACGGCCAGACTCCGCACCTCTCAGGTCCGCCGTCCACAACCGAACCAGGCCTTCATACGCCTCCCTGCGGACGGCCTCCCGCTCTTCAGGGCAAAAGGGTTCGCCCGCGGCCCTCTTGGCGGCCGTCCAGCGGTATACGGCCGCCAACACGCCCGCCTCCAGCTCCCAGGGAGCGGTGCCTGCCAGCGCACAGGCCGCAGAGAAGCTTACGGTGCGGTAAGCTCTTACGGCCCGTTGCGCAATCGCTCGTTGGGGCGCTCGGAGGAGGCAGGCGTTCCTTTTTTTGGAGAGGGCCGCTGCCCAAATGGGGGCACCATAAAGGGCCATGCTCCTTAAAATGCCGGAGTAAAGCCTCCGGCATTTCGACCCCGGACCGCCAGTGTTCGGCATCAGCCAACTGAAACTGTTGGCTGCCTTGAGCAGCCTAGGTGACAATTCACGGAAATGGGGTAGGAATTGCCACCTAGAGTCAAGAATCAGACCGAGATATTTTAACTCGGTCTTCACCGGCGTCCTGATGCCCCCAAGCACAATACGTGCGTCAGGTGGCGCCGGAGGTTGCCGAGGCCCATGAAACCAAATGGCCTCGGTCTTTTCAAGCGCCACCGTGAGTCCGAGACGGCCGATCCGGTCGGCTACGAGGTCTCCTCCGATTTCGGCTATTAGGGCCGCATCCCTGTAGGACCTCCCCCGGGCAGTCACGAGCGTATCATCAGCGTAACAGATTACGCTCATACCCGGGAGAAGTTCGCTGCGGAGAAGCCAATCGTAGCCTATGTTCCACAGGAGCGGCCCCAGCACCGACCCCTGTGGAACCCCGGGCTCAACGGTGTGGCGCTGTATCGCGCCAAGACTGTCCGAGTAGACTATCACTCTGTCCCTGAGGTAACTTTCAACGAGTCCCTGCAAGTACAGGGGTACCCGGAAATACCTCAGGGACTCCAATATTGTAGTGTGAGGAAGGGAGTTGAAAGCATTCTTGATATCAAACGATATCGCAATCACTCCCTCCCCACTCTCTTCAGCCTCCACGATTATTTCCCGGAGACGGGTTAGGGTGATCATCGATCATCGATGGTGGAGCGCCGTGCCCGAAACCCGAACTGGGTGTCCGCCAAGTCTGGACCGACCTCTCGTAGGTGTTCGAGAAGGCGGGAAGAGACCACCTTCTCGAACATCTTCCCCACTTCATCCAACAGGATGATCGGTCGGTAGGCCGAAGGTGAGTCAGCTGGGCGCCCCGCCTTTTGAATGAGGCAAAGCTGACCCACCTTCCAGATCTCGGGAAACCTCCTCTCCCGGAGACACCGGTCGAAGAGGTCCCTAAAATTTTCCCCCATTTGGCCAGCCGCTATGGCCACAACCTTGGCTGGCAGACCATCCGGGCCTGGAGCCGTCTTTTTTCCCCGCAACCGGAACTCCACCGCTCCGAACTCCTCCGCGAAGACACCGGGAATTTCCTCGGGCAGTCGGGCCGCGCCACGGTGCGGAGGCATTGCCGGAGGAACAAAGTCCTCGCGGCGGGCCGGAAAAAGAACCCGGACCACCTGCTCCAGGAGAGCCGAGTTGAGAGTCTCGGTCAGGGGGGGGCCAATGGGACGCAGCTGGGCACGTGCCGCTTTATATGGCCTTCCCCACGGGTCTTGGTCGAGACTCTCGAGCATTTCGGCTCTGGCCCGGTCTTTGGCCTGGCCAATGGCGTGTTTTAAGGTGGCCCGTGCCGCCCTGTACACCTCGTAGAGGTTGGTTTCCTCATACGGGTCGACCCTCCTCCGCCGGCGTCTACAATACGTATACGCTCTCCGGGCCGCAGTGCAGGCATCCCGGAGACCCGCGATCTCCTCCGACCACCAATATACGGCGTGTCGGGGATCGGGGCGGCGAGACCGAGGCATGGAGAAGTCACACACCTCGGTCAGAGAGTCCCGAAGCTGGGACGCGGCCACCTCTACGTCGACGTTGGGTCGGGGTGGGCAGAACCACCCCTGGACGAACGCAGCCTCCCTCGCCATTTGTGGGTCGAGCCGCGATATTGCCCAGCGTGGGAATGGGGACGCCGGCTTTGGAGCCCTTCCTTGTGGACCCCGGTTGGAGATCTCGAACCTGATGAATTTGTGGTCCGAAAGAGTCTCCACCGGGTCCACGCGCCAGTCCGTGATGAGGGCGGCCAGTGCAGGAGTGGCGAAGGTGATATCGACCACCGACCCACCATTGTAGCGGACACACGTGTGCGTCCTGCCCCTGTTGAGTAGGGACAGGCCGCGTGACACTGCCCACGTCTGTAGGGCCCTACCACGGCCTTCCGTGGTCGGGTTACCCCACGCCGTCGACTTCGCATTGAAGTCTCCGGCGAGGAGCAGCTGCCGCGGTGCCAATCGGCCCAAAACCGCGGACAGGGAGTCGAGGAAGTCCTCAAATTCCCTGTAGGGCCGGGTGGGGGAGAAATAGACTCCCACCACGGCGAAATCCCCCCCGGAGACGGCAATATAGCCTGACCCCCTTTCCAATAAGGAAAGGGGGGGAAAATCCGGAGCAGGCCGGGTGAGTATGGCCACTACTCCATCCAGATCGCCGAACCAGCGATCTTGGATGAAGTAGGGCTCGGCCACAACGGCGATGTTCACCTGCCACTCAGCCAGGGTCTGGGACATTAGGTCCTGGGCCGAGCGGCAGTGGTTCAGGTTACCCTGTAAGAATGTGCAATGTCCGACCTGATTCATTATTCGGACATTGCACCATCTTGTGCCGTTGAAGGACCGGCACCAACAGTAGCGGCGGCCTTGGTCAGCGCCGGCTGTTTACCCTTCGTGGGAGGGGGATTGCACTTGCTCCCCCTCATGACGTGCCCAGCTGGCCGGCCACTAGCGGCGCAAACGGCGCACTTGGGTTCGGCTGTGCAACCGTTCGCCTTGTGTCCCTCGACTCCACACCTGAAACAGAGTTCCGTGCGGTCTGCAGAGGAGGGGCAGCGCGGCCTGGTATGTCCGGTGCCCAAGCACTTGAAGCACCTGAGGGGTTCGTCCTCAAGTGCGCGAACGGATGCCGAGCTCCAGCCGATCACCAGTCGGCCAGCGCTGAGCACGGATTTGGCAGCTGTGGTGGGGCACTGGAGGCGCATTGTCCCAACACCTCCGCGGCCAGTGCGTATTTCACTGACCTTAACCTGTTCCACCGGACAGCCGCCAATTTCTGCTACCTTCATAGCCACCTCCTGCTTAGTGACGGAGTCATCTAGATCCGCCACTTGCAAGGAGGTGCATTTGATTGGGCGGGCCACATTGGCCGCACCCGTCACCACCTGACGCAGCTTCTCTGCGAAGGTGTCCGCCTGGGTGCCGCTCTGCGCTCCCGGGAACTCAAATAATCGAGCGCCCGTTTGAGTGGTGCGGCACCTTCTCGGCGTGACACCTAAGGCAGAGGCGTCGCCGATGGCCTCTCGAGCCCGTTTGAGGACAGTCTCATATGTCTCCCCCTTTTTTACTGCCTCGTCCGTCAAGGTCACGACGACAGCTGCGGATCGGGGGGAGACCAGTTTTTTCTTGGCGGCTTTACTGGCCGCTGGGGCAGAGGAGGACTCGCCCGCCCTCTTCTTCCCCTGCCCTTTCTTCTTTGCCCCTGAAGTGGTCGCAGGGGCCGACACCTTGGGGTCCTGCGCCTTTCTGGCCTTGGCCTTGGTCTTCCGGCCGACGACCTTGTTCCAGCCTTCATTGGCTAGGGTCGTCGACGGGAGAAGCACATCCTCCTCCATCGGCACCTGAGGTGCCAGATTGGCCACAGGGGCCTCAGCGGTGGAGCCGAGGGACGGAACCTGGGCGCTGAGAGCCACCGGGGTGGAAGCCTCGGGGTCCCTTTGCCCTTGCCCTTGGGCGGTAGGGGAGGCTTAGAAACCTCGGCCTCAATTACGGGCTCAACCACAATTTTCTTCAGCTCGTGTGCGAGCGGCGGACGGAGCCTCTTCTCCGGGAGGAGGCGATCCTCGATGCCTGCAAAGCAGGCACGAGTGTATCTGCGCTCCTCCGCGAACTTCTTCTCTAGGAAGGACTCCAGTCTGGCCTCCAAGCCGGAACTGGGATTATGGGCTCCGGGATGGGTGGAGGCGATTTGCGCGCGGGCGATTTAGGATGGCCGGCCTGTCCCGCCCGCAAGGCGGCCAGCTCTTTGGCCATGGCTTCGAGCTCCTCCGAGAGCCGCTTGACAGTCGCCTGCAAGGCGGCAGTCTCATCGGAGACACTCCTCTTTGCCATCTCGGACGCGACACTGAGGAAGGACAGAGCGTGGTCCTTAAGGGCTTTCCGTAGTGCCACCTTTCCGGACTTGCTGCCAATGCCAATGATGTCCTCGGCGTCCTCCTTCGCGAGCGACTCTAGGTCAGCCATCGACATAGCCGAGTAGTCCACCTGACTCGCTTTCTTTTTAGTAAGCCGTTGTAGGGTGCGGCGCTCTTTTGCAGCAACCTGCTCCTCAAGCTCGGCCGACAGCAAAGCCCGTTTGGCCACCGCCAGCTTGGCCTTGCTTTCGGCTAAGGAAGTGTCGCCCGACTTTGGTGGGCGACCTCGACCGCGCTTGGCCGACGGCTTCTTCGACGAAGAGGATTTCGCCGAACCTGAGTCGTCCTCAGTGGCCATGCGCTTGCGCGGCCTCAAAAATCCCATGCGGCTTCCGTCAGCGTTGTCACTCATGACGGAAACCGCGTCGGACATACCCTGAAGGGTGTCGTCCGAGTCGGACACATCACTTCGGCGCAAAAGAATTTACTGCCGGAGACAGCAGGCAGCGACTTGCCGGACGAGCCAGCAGCCGATCGGTCCGTTATGGGTAGGCCAGAGTTTTTGGCAGAGGCGACGACCATCGGGGCCGACGCTCCCACCGCCAGTTCGTCAGAGTCCATTCCGTGAGCCGAAACAGAGTCCAGAGACAAAGCCAGGTTGTCGGGTGACTTATCCTGAAAAGGACCAGTCACACCGGGAGAGAATAAAGCAGCAGCTGCAGCCAAGCCCTGAGAAGGACTTGGCCCGCGCGCTAGAGACGAAGAGTTCGTCAAATCCGACATTGCAAAGAAGGCAGGGAGATGTTTGCAATGAAGGCCACAAGTTGTTGCCGTTGTCCAGTGCCACTCCGTTACGGTGGTCACTGAAACAACGTTGCCCGGGGTACACTACGCGGAAGTCACTTGTGGGGGGTACCCCAGACACCATTATACCTAACCAATAAGTACCTACGGAAAGATTTTTACACGTTAATAATAATTTATACATTTTTTCTAATGTACCTACCTACGTGAAAAGTCTAGCACAGACAAGTTTTGTACGTTAAAAAACGATTGAAGACGTTTCATACCAGTATTTTTTTAGTTTCAAACAAAACCTGAATAAGCATGCGCTAACTGGTTAAAATTTAATTTTATGGCATTTTTACTATCACTACACAAATAAATTAATTGCATTCCTAAAGACATATAGATTCAAATCCAAATTCATTTATTCAGACAATAAAATTACAAGTTATTTTGTTAGTAACAATGATTACTTATTGTTTATGTTAGTAAATATAATAATTGCTAGGCACTGGAGCGTGAAGCCACATCCAGTGTCGGCAGAATGGACCGTCCATCCGTTCCGCAACAACACTCAGGAGGCTGCTGCCGCTAGCCCGCAGCCGCCGCGCCATCGAGGCCGCTCTCTTGCGCATCGTCGCGTGAAAGCATTCAATGCGTGCTTCAGCGAACATCCCCGACGCGCTGCAGAAGCGGGGCAGCCGCAACAGCGCCCTGAAGGCGTTATTAGATTGAACGCGAAGGGCGTCCAGCGCTCGTTGCGTGTATCTAACCCACAGGCTGCACGTGTAAAAGGAGGTACAAATGCACGAAAGAGTGTTTTTTTTATCCGACTTCAAAAAAAGGAGGAGGTTCTCAATTCGACTGTATGTTTTTTTTATGTTTGTTACCTCGTAACTTTCGACTGAGTGAACCGATTTTGATCATTCTTTTTTTATTGGAAAATATATACTTCAAGGGTAGTTTGATGAGAGTTTGGTTAGGTTCTGATTATGGGATCCATGACAAAGTAACGGAACTCTTCAATTCTTAGGAGCAATTGGACGATACTTTTTCGATGTATAAAATAAATAAGAACTAGGTATTCACTGAAAATCAAGTAATAAACAAAAATTTTTACAAAAAAAAACCAACTTCAAAAGAAAATATTCCAAAACAAGCCAATGTAGGTCTGTAACTACCTACATACATACGTAAACGTGATATGTAAGAAATGTACCTATATGTAGTGTTTCCTTGGCTTCAGGTTTTTGCAGTAAACAGACGATTTGTGACTTCTACATCACCACACCTTAAAAAATCACGAAACCAAAAACTTAGAAGAAATATGCTGTGTTTCAGGTTTGAGTGGAGAACTCGTACAATGGTTGACAACTGCGTACAAGAACATTGTCGGTATCGGTGTGGATGTGGCTTCTGTGGATCCTGGTTCTAGTAAGGATTTTCCGGTTCACAAGGTAGCCTCTAGATCTGGTCTCTATAATGTAGAAAACATTAATTTTCACAAGAACATACCTGGTGAGTAGAAATGTGGTATATAGGCGGTATTTTAAGTATAATACAATCATTTAACGAGCGCGCGTGGCGACGCTCTTATTACTAAATAATAAAGTTTAATTTCGTTAGATTCACGCGCGCTCGTGATTTGCAAGAACTATTATTTAAATGTCTGTAAGTCTGCGTTAAAATATCACATTTTTTTTTTTAGAACATGGATGTACAGCTTTGGTGTTGCCTATGAAAATAGCTAGTGGCACTGGAGCACCTCTGCGTTTAGTAGCTATTTGCCCGAAACAAAAGATTTAAGTAATTAATTATAAAGATTTATGTATTATTATTTTGGAAATAAAAACTGTATCTGTAACCAGACTGATTGTTCTTTTATTTAATAAGTAGTCTTTGTTATTACTTCATTTTAAAGATTTGATATTGTTTCAATTGCAATTTTAAGTGGTTCTTTAATAAATAATAACACTGCAGAAGTTTTTTCATCATACGAGTAAGAATAGTACATATATTTTATATCGAGGGACTAACCAGGGGTTCCCAACCTTTTTTTGTCTACTGCCCACTTTAAGAATAAATTATTTTTTAACGCCCCCCTTTTTAAACATACTTAAAAACCACTAAGTACTTATAACAGATTATTGAAACGCAAATTTATAGTATTCGGACAGAGTATCTTTTATTGAAAATAAAACAAACATAATCAATTCTTATATAAAAACTAATGTGAAGGTTGAATCTGATGCTGTTCAATAAGTTTGTTGATATCAGTTTCCAATTTACTCAAAAACAGCCGCAAGTCGCCACGTTCGGTAACACGCAAACGATTTCTCTTTTTAGTAAGCAGCGTTGCCACAGCACTAAATCCACGTTCACACAAATATGACGATGGGAATGCTATCAAAAATCGTTGAACAATTGACCACAATCCAGGGTACAATTGCGGGATCGGTTTTTGTAGCCAAAATTCTTGATATCCATTTTTGAACTTGATTTTTATTTCTTCATTTGTTGTCAATTCCATAAGTTCTTCTTCCAGCTGAGGTGACATTGCTGTGTTGACATTTGAAAACGGATCCAACACCCAGTCTGGTATTTTAAAGTTTAAAATGTCCTGGTATCGTTCGGTGAAGTCAATGTGGAGGTTTTACAAATGTTGGCAGTAGGCAAACAAGTCGTCGTTACTGCAGTATACTGATAAATTCGGAAAATTGTGAAACTCACGTCTGCCCATATTCTTATTGTGCAGAAGCAGTTTGGCTGCGAAAGCAGCAACGACATTTTTTGTTTTAATTAAATTTAGTTCATCGCCTTGCAGTTGGAGGTTCATGTCGTTGAACATTTTATACAGGTCTGTCATGTAAGCTATATCATTCTTTGATGTTATGAGCTTGTTGCGCAGTTCTGTATCTTTAGTTTCCAAGAACTCTATCATAGAGTCAAACAGGTTGTAAAATCGAATCAGACAATTGCCTCTTGACAGCCAATGAACTTCAGTATGAAGCAACAAACGGTTGAAATCTTCGTCATTAGTAACACAAAGCTGATGAAAAAATCTATCATTCAAAGAGCTGCTACGGATTTTATTGACTGCTTTGATGACATATTGCAGTGATTGAAATAGTCGTTCACTTAAGTTTCTAGCAACCAAATGTTGTCTATGAATAACGCAATGTATAGCAAGGACATCTGGAATTTTATTCTTTAAGTATGCTATGAAGCCTTTATGGCGCCCTGTCATAGCCGGAGCGCCATCCGTAGCAACTGATATAATATTTTTCAAAGGAATCTCTTTCTCTTCACAAAACTTTTCCAATGTATTGAATATGGTTTCGCCTTTTGTATCTGTCTCCAAATTTCTGGCAAACAATAGTTCTTCACGTATTTTCTCATCTTTAATAAACCTCACGTAAGATAGCAACAACGCTTCATTAGTTGGTAAAGTGGACTCATCGAGCTGAATTGAGAATTGACTAGTCCTCAGATGATTCCACAATGATTCTTCAATGTTTTCAGCCATTTCATCAATTCGTCTTTGCACAGAATTATTACTCAAAGGAATTTTTCGGATAATATCTGCGGCCGGTTTATGAAGCACAGTAGTTATTACTTCCTTTATTGCTGGCAAAATTAACTCTTCTCCGATGTTGTGTGGTTTGCCTTTTTGAGCAATTAACAAAGAGATATTGTACGAAGCTCGAAGTCCGTCGTCATCTTGCTTAGCAGCTGCCGAAAATAGTTTTGATACACTTGGCTGAGTATTATGCTTCTTCTCTAGGTCTTGAAAATATGCTACATTCTTTTCTGTCTTATCTGGATGCATTTTATTCAAATGATCTTGCAGTCTTGAAGGCTTCATTGCTTCGTTCGAAAATGTTTTTAGACATAGAAGACACAAAGGCGACGACGGGTTTCCGAATTTAATATATTCCGCAGAGTATTGCCGTCTCTTCTTTTTTACTTCCGACATTGTTTTGTTTTAAGAAATACGTAAGTGTTGCAATCAAGTACTGCTTATCTATTATGCGCGAAACCGCAAATGAAAATAAAATAAATTTACGTCGCTTATATAGGATTGCATAAGCAGCACGCACCAACAGGAATAAGACAAACGTGCATAAACTTGTTTATCTCATTCGACGCCCAATCGTACTCGACAAGCATGAACAAGTATTATAGAACCAGCCGATTGGTATAGGAATGTACTATTCGGATTATTTAACAAAAACTTGTTAAAACATGATTGCCCGCGGTCTTTTATATCGAACCGAGTTTGAGCTATATATTAATTAATATTAGTTGATGTTCACAAGATGTAGTCGAGAGTCGAGAGCTCAGTCGGTGTCTAAGAGTCTTCCTAGCTAGGTAGATGAAATTATAAATCGACCCCAAAGCCCTACACAATGCCCTTTTTTTTCTGGGTCTCTTACCGCCCCCCTTTAGGCCTGCAGCGCCCACAAGGGGGCGTTATCGCCCACGTTGGGAAAGACTGGACTAAACGAAGCCATAATATACCAGAGGTGGTTTGACTCCCGAGCGTGCGAGGGAGTCAATGAAACCGAGGGTATATTAAGTTGGCGTTTAGTCTCGAGGTACAAACTGTACTTTTCACTTTGAGTGCGTGAAAAATAGTAAATTTGGTACAAAAACATCTAATAAATATTAGGAAAATAAAATAAAAATCACAAATGTTTCTTATTCCTCCAGTCCATACAACTTTCGTAAATTTTTAGGTAAATCTGCGATTTTGGCGGCAAAAGATTATCTATGAAAAAAAGCGCGGGAAACGTGAATCGTGGCGGGAGTGTTTTCTGGCTTTAAAATTTAATTTCATATTTTATGTGATCAGTTGAGTCTATTTTATCTGTTTATATATGTATTTAGTGTATAATATCGTAGTTTGGCGTAATATTGGTAAGTTTTATGTAAATAAGATGAGCCACCCGACCCGATTCGTTCCCCCGGATCGAATTTTTTTTTTTTATTATCGTGGGGAAATCCTCATGGATACCTCGTCGCTCGGGGGAACGACGAGGTTATGTCGGACTTCTACCGACTAGAATCCCACGGTACTCGACCTCAACACTTCAGCGGCGAGGCGGGGTCCCTGAAAAGTTTCGCAACGCCCCGCCGCCAGTGTTTCCCCGTATTGGGGCCCCCTCCAGCCGACCCCCCAATGAAGGGGGGAGGCCACGGAAGTACCTGGAGCACGCAGGTACTTCCGCCGTCTAGGTGAAAGCCGTGCATTGCGGGCAAAAGCACCCCCGTACTCAAGCCCGCTGGCTCCCACCGTACGCGGACCCTACTAGGTCCGCAACCACGATCCACCTAAAAGGTGGATCCGCTGCCACATCTGGCGGTGCGGCCCCGCCGAGCCGCAGTGCACAGGGGGGGCCAGCCGCGGATCACTGACCCCCTCCAAACGGTTGTGCACCGCGGCTCCCACCTCGCGCCCTAAGGCGCTGCGCCCGTGGGCGCCCCTTTGGGCGGGCAGTGGTAGCACCATACCACCACCACGCCCGGCGGCAGGCAATGGGTGGGTGGGAAGTCCACCGCACTGCCATGCCTGAGCCCTCTTAGTTTCCCGGTGGTTCCACCTGCCACTAGTACTAAGCCCCCCTGCCACGACAAGGCGAAGGCTCATTCCTCCAGTCCATACAATTTTCGTAAGTTTTTAGGTAAATCTTCTGCGATTTTGGCGGCAAAAGATTATCTATGAAAAAAAGCGCGGGAAACGTGAATCGTGGCGGGAGTGTTTTCTGGCTTTAAAATTTAATTTCATATTTTAAGTGATCAGTTGAGTCTATTTTATCTGTTTATATTTGTATTTATTATTATTATTATTATTTCGACTGGGGACGCTGGCAGTGGGCCGGGTGATCGGTCCGCAGGTTATGGGCCATTTCACCCATTTAACCGGGCCCCCTTGCAGGGGGTCTTTAGGTTGTCCCATTTTCACGGCGTCCCGTCGAATCTTCCTGTTGCTTTGCAGAATCTTACTATCTGGTCCACCGTCAGTTCTTTCAGATTTCCTTCATCTAACGAATCTGACCCCATGAGCTCCCACCGTATGTGTGAGTACATCGGGCATTCGGCGAGTAGGTGGAAACTCGTTTCCTCGCTGTCCATGCACTCCATGCATGTGGGGTTGTCTTTGATGCCTATTACTGTTAGGTGCCTGTTTAGTCTAGAGTGCCCTGTGGCGATTTCTGTGACCATACGTACACTGTTCCTTGACAGCTTCAGTAGATGACCTGTCTTCTTCGTGTCCATTCCGTTTATGAACATTTTAGACTGTCGCATGCCTGTTGCAGCCTTCCATCGTCTGTTTGTTGCTGCTGTGGTTAACCTTTTGATTACTCCCTTGGTGATGTTGTGTGCTATTGGCAGCCTGAGTTCCGGACCCACTAAGCCTTCGGCCGCACCACCCCTGGCTAGTTCGTCTGCTAACTCGTTGCCGACATTTCCCTCGTGTCCAGGAACCCATGCAATCACTACGTCTATTTTGTTTGCGAGTTTCCCTAGAGCTTTTTTGCATTCTTTGACAGTTACCGATGTCGTCTCTGCTTTGCTAAGCGCTTTCAGCGCTGCCTGGCTGTCACTGTAGATAGTGGCCTTGGTGACGCTGTCCTGATTGTCTAATGTATCTGCGCATTCCATGATAGCGTATATTTCTGTTTGGAATACGCTGGCGAACCTACCTAGGCAGATTGATCTGTTTATCACTGTGCCGTCCTCGCACCTTATGTGCACACCCGCGCCAGATAGCTTCAGTGACTCAATTCTGGAGCCATCTGTGTAGCAAACTGTTCCGCTTGTGTCTATGTTCCATTCATCTCTTTGTCCTATATGTACTTTGTATTTCTTGTCAAAAATCTTTTCTTTCCTTGTTAGGTCGTTGTTGGTAAAGATCATTGACATGTTGCTCTCGATTTCACTTCCAATGCGTAGATGCCCTCTGTCCGTGTGGTTACCGATCCAGAGGTTCGTCATTTCTAGTTCGGAGTTGTCTATCTGCACTATTTCTTTTCTACCAATTTTACGTTTATTGGTGAATAGGACTAGTTTCGTCTTTTCGGGATTGAGTAGTATTGAGGTATATTTGTATTTAGTGTATAATATGTGTATGTGTGTGTGTAGTATCGTAGTTTGGCGTAATATTGGTAAGTTTTATGTAAATAAGATTGTTTAATGGATGAGCCACCCGACCCTGGGGAATTCGTTCCCGGATCCTTTGCCAACCGTTCAACCAGTTGGTTGCAATGTCGAAATTTATTCGAATGATAATGATGAAAGTACAGAGACTGATACAACAAACTTTACCGTAAATTTAAAACGCAAACGTAATCGTGACAAAGGTAGTAGAAGGAAGAAACATCATTCCAAGTCAAGGGCCTCGGACCACAACGGTTCTGACGGAGTTCCTTTGGTGCCGTTGCCGCCCGACTCCCCACTCGCAGAAGCACCAACAAAGACATTACCAGCTCCTGTCTTCGTTGGCAGGAAGTTATACACGGAATCTGATATACTTAGCACCGTTTGTCCTTCATGTGCAAAGGATAGTGAGTTCACCTGATGATAGCTCCACACTGCACCCTGTTACATTCAGTAAATTTCTTAAGAAAAACTGCATTAGGAATATCATCAACGGAAGTATAAAACAAATTAATCGAAATAAAATCACAATCTCTTTTTCAAATTGCCATGATGCCAATGCTCTCATCTCGAATGGCAGTCTAGCAATCCAAAACTTAATAGCTTTTATTCCCACATTTAATGTCACCAGAAATGGTATTGTAAAAGGCGTGCCAGCAGAGTGGTCTCCAGAGGAAATAATTGAAAATATCTCTGTTCCTGCAGGATGTGGACCAATTCTAAAAGTTAGGCGAATGAATTATAAAGTGTTAGTTCTTGGTGTACCTACATGGAAACCCTCCCAAACAGTACAAATTACTTTTAATGGGCAAGTTTTGCCAAAGCATATTTATATGTGCTACAATGCTCTTCCTGTAGACCTTTATATCTACCCAACTATACAGTGCTATAATTGCTGCAAATTCGGTCATACTAAAACCCAATGCAGATCTAAGCCTTGGTGCTTTAAATATGGTGATAGTCACACCGGTGATTCATGTGTTATAACAGAGGATAAGGCATCCTGTTGTATGTGTTCAAGCTTTACTATTATGCTAATAGTAAAGCTTGCCCAGAGTTGAACCGACAAAAACAAATAAAAACTTATATGGCAGAGAATTCTGTTTCATATGCAGTCTTCCAAACTTTTTCCACCTGTTTCCAAATCATTTGCAGATACTCTATCTTCTGCACCAACTAATAATCAGCAGAACAGATTCACTTATGAATCACAATTAGGTTCAGCAAAACTTCATCAACCTCTTACAAGAAAACTGTATTTTTAAAACTTCGTCCCCTACCTCTACTATCCAAAGTACACACATCAAAAGTGTCTAGGGATCAACATATATTTTTGCAATAACTTTTCTCCTGATTGATATTAATTATAATTTTCTTTGAGGATTCATCAAATAAAGTGTTTTCGTTTGTCTACAGTAACGATAAACCAAGTCACCTTTGCATTAATAAAGAAATTTGCCATTTTCCTAATAAAGGGATTTTTGACATTTGAACCACTAACATTAAAGTTCGAAAAAAAGACTGAAATAACAGTTTTCTTTAAAATTTTATTGGGTAACTTAAACAATTAATAATCCGTGTTTCTACCGCGAACACTAACAACACAAGAACATCGGTTTGGCATACTCAAAATGAGTTCATCCAAATCACGCTGTGGAATGGCCGCCCATGTTCGTTGCAACAACAAAAAAAGAGGTCTTCTTGCGACTGGATACCCTCCATATTCGGCAGAGCTCTTCTCTGTAGCATATCCCATGCATGCTCAATCGGGTTCAAGTCTGGCGACTGAGCAGGCCAGGGCAGGACATTGATGTTAGCTGCGGCGAGAGTCTGTCTTACAACTCTTGCGGTGTGCGGTCGTGCATTATCATGAATTAACTGAAATAAGGGACCGATTTGCACTTGTAGAGGAACGATGACGTCTGATACAATCGTCTCAGCATAAATTTGAGCGTTGAGGTTGCCTCTGATCCAAATCAACTCAGTTCTTCCGCCGATCCAAATACCCGCCCATACCATGATGGTTCCACCACTATAAGGATGGACTACCTGGCAGGATTTTAATCGCTGTTGGCGTCCAGGGGTTCTCCAGTGTCGTATACGTCTTGTATCCGGTCTCATACCAAAACGAGACTCATCAGAAAAGCACACGAAACGCCATTGTTCTTCTGCCCAATTTCTGTGTTCAAGAGCCCATTGATATCGAATCCTACGATTGTGCATTGCTATAGGTGGTACCCTTAGCGGTCTTCGGGAATGATGGTTCACTTCATGCAAGCGGTTTCTGACTGTTTGGTCGCTAATTAAGTTCCCTGAAGAGTGATGAAGCCTCACGGCTAACATCATGGCGGTTATTGTTGGAGCTCTTCGAGTTGTGATTTGAATGTATCGGTCTTGTCTCCGTGTGGTGCAGCGATACCGTCCTCCATGGCGCTCAGCCACGGTACCAGTGCTTCGGTAACGTGTCCAAAGTCGACTGATAACACTCTGACTTGTATTCAGAGCTAAAGCCACAGTACGTTGCCGGGAACCAGCTTCTATCATTCCCACGGCTCTGAGCATTTCTTCCCTGCTTAAATGACGTCGGCGCTCCATAATAACGTTGGTTTTAATCAGTAGCACTAATAATGTCTTCAATGCGTTGTATGTTTTTATAGGGAAAATATTGACAGCTGATTTTCATCTTTTACTCGAATTTGATTGACAGTTCCTGTTTCAAATTATGAAATGCACCAAAAAGGATCCATATAAATTTATAAAATCATAAATTTATTACAAAGCCACATCTCAATCTCAAGAAATCCGCATAAAAATGCTTGATCCCTAGACACTTTTGATGTGTGTATATAATAAGGCTGCACATAATGAGCTACTTAAACAATTTAGTATACCAACACCTTATAATGGTTGTGGCTTCAGCACTCGACCTGATAATGACAGTCCTTCTGATAAACCCTCTGTATTAGATTTAATTTTTGCACTTTTAAACTTATCACAATCTAATCGAAACTCATCGAACAACGTTACTCCTATTATTGAAAAATGCATGCACATACTTTACAATGGCTCACCAAGCCAAAATGATGCAATGGAACAGTAGAAGTATGAATAATAAAAAACATGAACTAACATATTTACTGAATAAATATGAGCCCTCTGTTTTTGCTCTGTCAGAGACATGGCTCCAACCTAATAAAATATTTAAGATAAATGGTTACCACATTCTTAGAGAAGATAGACCAGATGGGTATGGTGGTGTCGCCCTACTTATTCATGATTCTATCTCTTTTACTCCTATTTCTTTACCAAAACACAGCGTAGATGTTTCAATCTTGGTCATAAATACTTTAAATATTTGCTTAGTATCAATTTACATTCCTCGCCCCTGCCCTTCTGTTTTAAATGAAGTTACAACTTACTTTACACATTACCCAAACCTTTTTTAGTAGTAGGAGATTTTAATTGCCAACACCAGTCCTGGGGCAGCTCTCGTACATATCCCATGGGTGAAAAACTTTTAGACATTTTTGATAAACTCAATTTATGCATTCTTAACACTGGAGCCCCTACGCGTTATACAGCACCACATCAAGCAAATAGCATTGTAGATCCATCTGTGTGCTCACCATCTCTTGCTAACTCACTATCATGACATATGCTTCCTTCTTCATATGGTAGTGATCACTATCCTATCCTAGTTTCATTTCTATTCAATAGTAAAAGAAAAGAAAAACATAAGTCACTACTTAAATATAGGGTACCAAACAGAGATAGCATAGGTGATTGGGATAGGTATAAACATAATGTTGAATCCAAGCTTTCTTCACTACCACAAATTTCCAATGGTAATGAAGACCACTGTGCAGAGCTCAAGTTTTATTAGAAGCAGCCAATGATACATTTCCTATTATGATTAATTCTCAATCCAAGATTCCTTCACCCCACCCCCTTGGTGGATTCAGAGTGCTCCATTGCAGTTAAAAAAAAAAGTTGCAGAAAAAAAATATAGAAATAGTATGACAGAGGATAACTTTGTCATTCTCAATAGTATTATGTCTGAAACACGTAAATTATTTAAGATGAAGAAATTTGAGAGCTGGAGAAAGTTTTGTTCTTCTGTCAGTCCTAACACACCATCCACCTTAGTCTGGCGTACCATTAGGAGATTCAAATCTGGTCTCTCACGATCTGCTCGCATAGAAATGCCTAGTAATCTTCTAGGTGGTTTCTTGGATAAGTTGGCGCCACCATGGGTACCAAATACACCTTTACACAGTTTAATCACTCCACAACAAATAGCTTTTATTGGCCCATCTTCCACCGCATTTATCACGAATAACCTCACCGGACGTCTTGAGCTTCCTTTCTCTTTTGACAGAGCTGAAATATGTAATTAACAATACTAAAGACTGCTCATGGCGAAGAAGGCATACCATACTCATTCTTTATGAATTTTGTTTTTTTAGATTTGATGTAACACTTGTTTTTAGATCTCGCAAATTCTGTCATGAAAACGGGCAATTTCCCTGACATTTGGAAAAGACAGTATTGCCAATATTAAAGCCAAATAAAAACCCATCCGAGGTTGATTCATACAGACCAATAGTTTTATCTTCAGTACATAGTAGTTAAAAAAGCAGAATGTTTAATTAAAAATAGATTAGAGTGGTTTTTAGAGAATGGAGATTTACTAGTTAATTCTCAGTATGGCTTTAGAAAAGGTAAAAGTACCTTAGACGGCATAAGTATAGTGACATCAGATATTCGCTTATCATTTTTAACAAATAAATCATTAGTAGCGGTCTTTTTAGACATAAATTCTGCATACGACAATGTCCTGCTACCGATTAAAAAAAAATTTATACTTTCGGTCTTAATCATAAAAATTTTGCGCCTTCTTAAAGTGTATTTAAAGAGGACTAAACAACCGTTCGCTCAAAAACGTTATTCATAAACGCACTAGCACTGAAGAGATGCTTTAGCATCGGTTTACGCTATCGCTGCCTCGGGGTATCTTTAACGCCGCATTAATTAATTCATTAGTTCTTTAGCAGTCTCGATGCTGAGCCGTGTCCGTGGGAGTTCCAATAGCATCCTGCGCGTTGTAGCTGGGCGTGTTGATTGTCCCTACATGAGGCAGTGGGTTCGGCTGCATGTTTTGTAAAAGTGTGTTTTATTGCTTTTTGTTTAATTTTTATTTGTTCTGTGGGGTGTTACTCTTATGTGTAAATTGCTGGCTGTATTTTCTATTTTCTTTTCTTTATAATCATGCAAATCTATGGACTGATGTGTGTCTGAAATAAAGATTTGATTTGATTTGATTAAGTACTCCCATGATGTCAATTGGTGACATTTGACGTATTTTGTCACTCCATTAAGGCTTCATGTAAAAACAGCTGATTCAATAATATTCTAGTTTAATACAGATTTTCACTTATACTACCTGTGATAAGTTAAGGAAAATTTAGATTGGCAAGAGTGATGAACAGCATTCTGGTTATGTAATGCATTGTTGTGACTCTAAACCCTAAATTACAACGAACAAAATTTGTGTGAAAAGTGTTGGATATCTGGCTCAATTTTTGAAGATCTAGAGGCGCTGACATCACCCTCGTTTTTCTAAGCAAAGCACGTAATTATAACCTCTGTGGAGGATTATAAATACCTAGCCCTGGTAATCACAAGAAACAACATTAACTACACACATCAAAAGTGTCTAGGGATTAAGCATTTTTATGCGGATTTCTTGAGATTGAGATGTGGCTTTGTAATAAATTTATGATTTTATAAATTTATATGGATCCTTTTTGGTGCATTTCATAATTTGAAACAGGAACTGACAATCAAATTCAAGTAAAAGATGAAAATCAGCTGTCAATATTTTCCCTATAAAAACATACAACGCATTGAAGACATTAGTGCTACTGTTTCCCTACTACTGATTAAACCAACGTTATTATGGAGCGGCGACGTCATTTAAGCAGGGAAGAAATGCTCAGAGCCGTGAGAATGATAGAAGCTGGTTCCCGGCAACGTACGTGGCTTTAGCTCTGAATACAAGTCAGAGTGTTATCAGTCGACTTTGGACACGTTACCGAAGCACTGGTACCGTGGCTGAGCGCCATGGAGGACGGTATTGCTGCACCACACGGAGACAAGACCGATACATTCAAATCACAACTCGAAGAGCTCCAACAATAACCGCCATGATGTTAGCCGTGAGGCTTCATCACTCTTCAGGGAACTTAATTAGCGACCAAACAGTCAGAAACCGCTTGCATGAAGTGAACTTTCATTCCCGAAGACCGCTAAGGGTACCACCTATAGCAATGCACAATCGTAGGATTCGATATCAATGGGATCTTGAACATAGAAATTGGGCAGAAGAACAATGGCGTTTCGTGTGCTTTTCTGATGAGTCTCGTTTTGGTATGAGACCGGATACAAGACGTATACGACACTGGAGAACCCCTGGACGCCAACAGCGATTAAAATCCTGCCAGGAAGTCCATCCTTATAGTGATGGAACCATCATGGTATGGGCGGGTATTTGGATCGGCGGAAGAACTGAGTTGATTTGGATCAGAGGCAACCTCAACGCTCAAATTTATGCTGAGACGATTGTATCAGACGTCATCGTTCCTCTACAAGTGCAAATCGGTCCCTTATTTCAGTTAATGCATGATAATGCACGACCGCACACCGCAAGAGTTGTAAGACAGAATCTCGCCGCAGCTAACATCAATGTCCTGCCCTGGCCTGCTCAGTCGCCAGACTTGAACCCGATTGAGCATGCATGGGATATGCTACAGAGAAGAGCTCTGCCGAATATGGAGGGTATCCAGTCGCAAGAAGACCTTTTTTTGTTGTTGCAACGAACATGGGCGGCCATTCCACAGCGTGATTTGGATGAACTCGTTTTGAGCCAAACCGATGTTCTTGTGTTGTTAGTGTTCGCGGTAGAAACACGGATTATTAATTGTTTAAGTTACCCAATAAAATTTCAAAGAAAACTGTTATTTCAGTCTTTTTTTCGAACTTATGTTAGTGGTTCAAATGTCAAAAATCCCTTTATTAGGAAAATGGCAAATTTCTTTATTAATGCAAAGGTGACTTGGTTTATCGTTACTGTAGACAAACGAAAACACTTTATTTGATGAATCCTTAAAGAAAATTTTAATTAATATCAATCAGGAGAAAAGTTATTGCAAAAATATATGTTGATCCCTAGACACTTTTGATGTGTGTAGGTACTCGTTACTGAGAGAAGCACGAGTTTAGTTATGTTATTTTTGTGAGATGAATAAAATTATGAATTGGTAAGTAGACCTTAAATTGTGAAATTAGTTGGTGTTTTCAAGCATTTCCTCGTTTAACTTGGTGTTTTATGAATAAAATCAATTAAATAAGCCACAACTATTTTTATTTAATAAGGGTGATGTTGAAATGTACATTCTTGTTCTGATTTAAATGCTAACTAATAACCAAAACCTTCCATTATGTACCTCTGAGTTGCAAACTCTTCTGTTCTGTTGTTCTGATTTAAATGCTAACTAATAACCAAAACCCTTCAATATGTACCTCTGAGTTGCAAACTCTTCACTGTCACAGGACATTCATATTAAATTTATTTAAAACCGAACAAAATTTACAATCGACAAAAGTTCTGAAATTTACGCGGTATTTTTTTTTTTCTTCTAAACCAGTCACAGATTAACAATTTAAAACACATGGCGCCTACTTCTTTGCGGACAAACCATGGAACTAAAACTTCACATTTTCGCAATGAAGATGGTCCGTCCACACTCCACAGTTAATATTATCTATATTTACTGGCTGTTTGAGTTTGTCTATGTCACATGAAGGAAATTGAAAAACTAATTACTTTTTAGTCCATCTAGGGGCTAAAGTGGTCACTTTAGTCCCGCTTCGTAGGGCTATATTGGCGTACTTTTAGAGCATAAGAAGTGAAAACAATAGTTATATATCTGTAGTAAGAGTGATGGTTCCATTGATAAAAGTTTTGATGACGAAATACTGAAACTTATTTAGTTTTTTCCTTTTTTACTAGGTTCTACATTTTTAGCCAAGTTATTATTAGCTTCTCCTCAAAACTCTATCTCAGTTTAGCCAGCTAATCTAAGTTCATGTTCACACCTACCTTTAACCGTAACATAACTTTAAACAGGGTGTCCCGGGTAACCTATTTAAGCGAAGGTCTGTGGCCTGGGGACCCCAAAACCAATCGATTGGACCCAATGTATGTTCTATGGTTTTTGATAGTTTTCGAGTTATGTTTCTTTTTACGAAGTTTCTAAAATTTCTGGTTTGTGTCACTTTTTTGGTTACTGTGGCGCAAATAATTGAGGTACTTGCTTATTTTTTTTAATTGTTAGCTGAGTTAGTACTCACCTAGGCTGAGTTAGGACTGAGTTGGTCGCTAGTAGACCTAGTGGTCTACTTGATTCAGGAGCATTTACATTTATAGCACTGAATACTATTTCAGAAAAAAATTGAAATTGAAAAATACTGTTTTATTGGTATTATTGGTAAATACTGTTTTTCCCCTATGTTTGTAATGCCATTTAAAAAAAAACTTTATCTTTAAAACCTTTTTCAAAAACCTTTTTTTCCTTGCATTACTGCATAGATCCGTTACTTTCAATTCTTAAATAGCCCATATTGATGCTTTTCACCTGACCCCCCCGGCCCCTGGCGGTTAAGTCAAGTGATAACCACTAGATGGCGTTATACTCCTTTAGCTCGCGCAAGTATTAAGACTGTTTTATCAACCAACTATTCATCACATAAAATTCAATACTTTATGGGCATCATACTTAAATTTTCTTACTTAAATTTAGAAGAGTAAATTTAAGAGCTTATGGTAGCAAATAAAACTTTAATTATAAGTTTTTAAAATAGCGATTGTCTTAATTAGCAAGAATTCTACACCGCCAAAAAAAATTTTTGACGAGGCCCTAAAAGCGTTTATGTGGATGTTTTTTTTTTACCAAAAAACATCTTTTTTACCTATGTAGGATTGGTTTTAAACAATAAAGTCAGCATTCTCAAAACTTTCTGTGATGTATTCGTACAGAAAAATGAATCAGGCTTACTTTTACTTAAGTTTTATTTGCTACCATTAGATCGTGAATTTTACATTTCTGACACTTTGAACGAAAAATTAAGTATGATGCGCTTAAGTTACCGCGTTGGAATTTATGTGATGAATAGTTGATAAAACAATGAAGTTTTTGAAAAAGGTTTAAAAGAAAAAGTTTACGTAACTTTTTTTTAAATGGCGTTCAAAACAAAGGGAGAAAATAGCATTTCCCACTTTTTCAATTTCATATTTTTTTTCTGAATTAGTATTCAGTGGTATAAATGTAAATGCTTCTGAATCAAGTGAACCAAGTATTCAGACAACAATGAAAAAAATTAAGCATGTACCTCAATCATTTGCGCCACTGTAACCAAAAAAGTGACACAAACCAGAAGATTTAGAAAATCGCGGAACATACATTGGGTCCAATCGATAGGTATTGGGGTCCCCAGACCACATACCTCGGCTGGTACAGGTACCCGGGACACCCTGTATACTATTACGTGTTAGTTACATATTATTAAATAACTTTATTTTCGGGTTTTCAACACTAAAATATGAATTAAATAGTAGTAGTTACTAGATGTTTTTGAATAACCTTTGGTTACAAGTGTTTAAAAACTTTATTTTATTTCATTAGTAGGGGAACCTGTTGTACCTTGGCCAAACCATTTCTCGATCTCCAATAAAAAATTTACGGTGACAGTTATTGACTCAAACTGAATTGGAATTTATAGTAGAATTAATAAGGTTTATTATATAAATAGCGCCAGTCACTAGATGAACGCTATCATTGTAAAAAATAAAATTAAATAAATGCTATATTTTTTAATTTTATTTTACTGGCCCCAGGTACAACAGGGGTGATGTACCTTGCCACTAACCCCGTTGTACCTTGGTCTGTCTGCTGCATCAGGCTTAAAAAAAATCATTCACGGAATTAAAACATGTTTTATTCAAAAATAGGACTGGAACTTAATTATATAATCCTAACAAACCTTCTAAATCGTTAATTAAGATTATGTTAATATTATCCGACTTGGACCAATTACAAACAAAAGGATAGTGTAATTGTGTTTCACCAAACTTTTCACTTAACTTAACTTAACATAACAAAATATTAAATTATTACTTCAAGAATTGGCATCCACAATTATTATTTAAACAACTTTTCTGGTCTGAAATTAAACAGGAACTCCAAAATACCCATATAAGAAACTAGTTTTAGATATTATTAAATAGTTCGCGTAAAAAAATGTATTGGGAATATTTGGATTTGACATTGTCATGTCATGTCATGTGTCTTCCCAGTACAATTTTTTTACGCGAACGATAACGTAAATTTAAATACTTACACAACTCGTGGTTGACGTACTGATGTCTTCTCAAAGTTGTTTGGGCTATTTCATATTGAGAAGATGCAGATCACAGCGAGTTTTTTTTCTTTTAGGAGTTTTATGGCGATACGAAGTTTTTCTGTATGAATAACCGGTCTTTTGACTTTATTCTTGCTACGTGGCATGTTATCTGAAGCAAAATAAAAATAAATAAATAAATAAATATCCCTGGACATTACTTTGGCTGAATTTTAACCGTCCGGTTTTTAAAATCTTTAGCTCAGATAGTAAAACATATTTATTCGTAAACGGCTGTTTTGTATTTTCTGACTAACCATCTTGGTATTTGAAATAGTACCTAGGTACCTAAATATGTTTATAATTTGTACTTATTTAACTAAAAAAATCTCAAAGTTTGTTTACATTCTTTAACCCGATTCGCTGGCCTTACCTTGGGTCATTATTGTTTTCAGTTTAGATAATATGATTGGATGATGGTGTAGGCTTCGTAACTAGTATGTACCGAAGCTCGCATAATGGAAATGAGATTCCGACTTGTGCCGGCGTAACATTTTTTGGACGATAAGCGCCACTGTCCACGGAGAGATCATAAATGTATCCGTCATAATCAGAATCCACCTGAACGTCCGCTTGCTGCTTACATGCAATACTATATTCGACATTACGGCAATACCGCAGCATGCACGCGTCAATATATAGGCTACCGGGAAAAAGCTGTTCCACCAGAGGTCTGAGCCAAGAAGCCTTGTAGTTATGTGAGGCAAACTGGTAGGTACAGTACGTCTACCACGAGCTGCCATTTTAAATTTACTTTATCGTTCGAGGGAGAGTCTCACACTCCCCCACTGCCCCACCCAGGCAGTGGGATAGTGCGTAACGCAATTCTCACCCGGAGAACAAAAAATAAATAAAAAAAAGGGAACAGTCTACAAATCTCATGGAAATAGAGGTAAAAAAGGAATTATTTGGCTATTTCTTGTTTTAATGCATACGTAAATAATTAATACGCCTTGCTTAAGTTCTCATAACCAGCAACAACAACAAGACACAAATAAAATATTACAACTTAGGATGAATTCATATGTTATAATAAACATAACAGCAAACTCGTTAAGGTCAGTTTCGGTAGCCTCACCAGTTGGTTAAGAGGCTTGAAGCTAAGGCGCGCCAAACACTGCGCTCGCGGCTGTCCCCGAAAGCGCACGCGAGTAACGTATTGCGCAACTTAACGCGCCGGCGACTTATCATCAACCATAAGCCACAGTTACGAAAGTCGTCAATCCTTTTCTCAGACCTTCAGTTAACTTCAATGCCGGCTCGAGCCTTAACGATTGTGACACGATCGTGCTATATGTGTTATGGTGATTGAATTTGAACGTAACTTAATTGTTCAAGATGAATAGACCCGGAGTTCTGGGCGTGTTAACGCCCGCGATGATGTTACTTCTGTTCACAGGCTCTGGTAAGAATCTGATGATTACATTATTACAATATTTATACGCCGGAGGTCGTGGGTTCGATCCCCACCCATGACAAATATTTGTGTGACGAACATTTATATTTGTTGTGTGTCTGGGTGTTATAATCTATTTAAGTATGTATTTAGAAATATTTAAGTATGTTTATCGGTATCTGACGCCCATATTACAAGCTCTGCTTAGTTTGGGGTCAGATGATCTTGGTGTGAATTGTCCCAGATATTTATTTATTTATCTATTATTTACTTATTATCATATTATTTTTATAACTACATAATATAAGTTTGGATGTTTGTCCCCGAAAATTTAATAAATTTTAAAACGAAAAGAAAATAAAGGTTTGGTCAATACATACTAGGGGTATTCAATAAAAAGTGATAATGAGTATGAACAGTTATATATTATTTATAGTCATTTTATTTTTCGACATAATCTCCTTTGAGGTTTATACACTGGTATATCGTTTTTCTAATCCTATATTCCCTTCTTGAAAAAATCTCAATCTTGATCGCTTAAAAATCATGTAGTTACGGCGGCAATCACTTCCTTATCTTTGCCATATTTGTGACCTCCCAGTTGTTCTTTTAACCGCGGGAACAGGTAGAAATCACAGGCGCAAGGTCAGGTGAGGATGGAGGATGTTCCATCAATTCAAATCCAGCATCTTGAATAGCAGTCATCGCAACTCGGGACTTGTGTGCGGGGGCGTTATCTTGGTGAAACAATACAACTTTAGCAAGTTTTCCGCGGCGATTTTCGCGTATTTCCTGACGCAGTTTTTTTATTTGTTCTGCGTATAAGGGCCCAGGAATAGTGGCTCCATGATTGAGGTATTTAATCATTATCACCCCCTGGCTGTCCCAGAAAAGAGAGCCCATAATCTTACCGGCGGATTGAATTGCCTTAAACTTCTTAGGCGTTGGAGATGACGGCCTCTTCCAAGTCATGGACTGTTGTTTCGTTTCAGGATCATAATAGTGGAGTCATGTTTCATTCATAGTTACAAAGTGAGCTATAAATCGGTCAGGATCTTGTTGTAACAATTCCAAATTGATTTGAGAAATCCGCAGTCTTGTTTGTTCATGCTCGTCTGTAAGAATAAACAAACAAGACTAGGCACCCAGCGCGCTGATACTATTTTCATGCCTAAATGTTTATGTATTTAAATGCTATGGATACTTCCTATCGAAATTTTTAGTTCTTCAGCTACAAAACGAACAGTAACACGATGATCTGCCCAAACCATTTTTTTTACTTTTTTATCATTTTTTCGGTAACTGCCGTCGTAGGGCGTACCACGCTCTGACACGACGAAAACAAATGACTTCTATTTAAAAAAAAAAAAAAACATAATTATTATTTTTTATTCTATCAAATGTCTGGGTTTAGCTGCCAGTATTTATTTTTTTGTTGTTCAAGGAGTTTATATGCCATTATTATTTTGTATTGAATACCCCTCGTATGTACTAGTAATATTGGATATACATGATCACGCAGTAATTTTTCGCGCACTTTCTGCTGCTACAGGGCGAAAAATATGCGCGGTAAATATGCATAGTAAGCTTAACACTTTAGTACCTACTTTTAGAACATTTATTTCGTTTAAGTTATGAAAATAATTAAAGGGCCGTCACATCAACAATGACAATGTTATGTAGATACTTAAATTTATTTTATAAATAGTCTGCATATATTGGCTCGTCCGCACTAGAGGATAAGGCAGATTCGTATCACAACATACTTCCGGGATAAGATTTATTGAAAAAAATATATATAATAGCTAATATTGCAAATTACTCATACTTAATTTTCACCCACTCACTTGATAGACACCTTAACGGGTAACATGTGAAACATCGCATTTTTGGATGATTTTTGTGATTATTTCATTAAATTCAAATTAAAGTAGATTTTGTCCTCTGTTATGTGGTTGCATATTACCTACTATATGGAAACACATCAAATCATCTTGTATTAGGTAGTCGCCAATAAATTGCTCAATAAAATAAAAATGCAAAAAATCATTGTTAAAACTTACTTATTTTGTAATAACAAGGAACATAACAAAAAAACTAAATAAATTCAGGGATAAAATCAAGGAATTCTTCCAAAAATGCTATGTTTGAAATGTCATGGGGTCACACACTTAAAGTTCTTAAGAACACATAAACAGAATAAGTAATTTGTTCACATAATTCTTACAACAACTCCGTTTTTCCTACTCAACTCTATGAGCGTTACTCCTAGGTGTATCGGAAGAAGGAAGCCGCGTGAAGCGACTGCGTGCAGACGGCGCGGTGTCTCGCGAGCCTGCGCAAGCGCTGGACGCGCCGGAGCCAGAAGCAGCGGCGGCGCCTGCGCCTCCCGCCTTCCTTAGCCCCTCTGTCAAGGAATACCTTGAACTTGGAATGGCTATACCTGGTGAGTTTGGCTCTAGTGATTTCTGTAGCGAAATAATAAAAACAACTAAAGATCCCATCACGCAAAAATTACGCTGGACGACAATGAACAGTTCTAACATCATTAGTTTCTGCTGCTACACAAATGGAGTAGGGTTTGACGACACCGGTCTGACAACTTTATTCACTGCGCAGGGACATACAGGATAGGGATCCTTAAATTTTCAGTTATGGATTGCAGTTGAGGTTTTAGAATAATAATAGTACAAAACCATTGCAAAATTTGTCTTATATCAGCAGCATAAGGCCCCTATGGAAAAGTGGATGTGAACGCCTCTGTACGACAAGAATTGCTGTTTTGATCCTCTTCATAATGTGAGATGTTGACTTAAAACTTAAATAGTTTTATAAATAGAAAATGACTATTATTATTATATTTACGTAACCGGTGTCTGTCAATGTTATGATAGTCTGGACACTTAGCTCTCCCAAGGTGTGCTCAAACGATCAAGTAAAGATAACACATTAAATTAACATTAATTAGTTGTGGCGTGTGGCTAATTATTTCATTTAATGTTACCGGTTTCGCTTTGCAGCCAAATTGAATAAATAATAAATATCCCTGGACATTATTCCACACAGCGCCATCTAGCCCCAAAGTAAGCTAATTAAAGCTTGTGTTATGGGATACTAGACAACGGATAAACATACTTAAATACATTTTCTTTTGTAAATACATACTTATTATACATAGGAAGAAATATTTACATGCTTCTATTTGCGACTGCACTTCGTAAGCAAATCGTTTTACCTTAATTTACTTGGATCATAAAGACAACGCTTGATACTTGTGGCTCACCCACAGATATGTAATAACGAAAATCAGTAAACTTACCCATCAGCTAGTCGTCAGTAGTCACTTTTTTGCGAATGTATTTAGGGACCAGCCCCCCTATTCAGAACAGAGTTTTCGACCGATTCGGTTATTTTCTTTTATTTTAAATGGATCTTTTTAGTATGGAATATGTCTGTATTATTCATGTCACACAATTTATAGGCCTTTGGCTTTTACATATAAAAATATCTAATGCTACCGTTTATCGGGTTATTTATCATGATTAATACAAATTTACCGAATTGGTCGATAACTTCGTTCTGAATCGGGGGGCAGAAGGGAGTAATAATGTTTTAATTTATTCTAAACTTTTTACCCGAGTGCATGTGCTGTTTGGATATTTGAAATAAAGTTCATATTTACTCAAGCTGGACCCAACCTAAAAAACCGCCTATTCGATTGAAGAATTTGTTACCGACAAAATTCTTCAGTTATGAAGTGTAATGTTATGTTTACTTGAAAACAGTTGTTGTTACTTCTTGCTTACTACATTGTTTTAGACCGTCATCCATTCATAGTTTATTTGATTGGTATTTTAACTTTTAATTACTAACGCCTGTTGTAAACCCAAAACAAGCTTAAAGAGTAACTGCTGAGTTTCTCGCCGGGTCTTCTCAGCAGGAAACAACTCCGACGCGATGGTAGAGTCGCATTATGTCTGTATACTGTGTATATGAATATCCATATTATTATTGTATTTAAGTCTGTTTTGTAGTATATTGATGTAAATTTGACGATTTGAAAGTACTGTATTACTATTTGAATAAAGTTATTTGAGTTTGAATTCAATTAAAACGTTTTGCAATACTTCTAGTGGCGTTCATGTAGTACCTACCTACTTATCTGGACTATAGTAATTATATCTTAACTTATTGTTCATGACTGCAAATGAATCAATCGATAAAATCTTACAGGTTCGTAAAGTTTATTCATTGAATATCTACTACTTTGATTTTGAATATTTCATTTCCTAAGGTAAACTAAATCGTGGGAGACCTTTAAAATTCAGTAGACACGACAATGATACACAAGGGTGTAATAAGACGAGTCGGTATCACCGTCATGACAATACAATTACGGAGACCATACCGTAACCTTTGCAGAAGCTATTCCTTTCAGAATCGGTTACGAAGACGGATGTCGTTAGACGTATCGGTCTCACTAAATATTTCTGCCGTAATGTGAAGTTATGTATTATTTAATGATACTCACGTCAATTAGTGTGGTATCTACAAGTATAAATGATAAACTGTTTGTAAAAACATGCAAATGATTCGGCAAAATGTTCATTTCACCTGGATTCAGCGGCAAATACTTATAATAAACCAATCGCAATAAAACAATTTAATTATGAATTTATAAAGGAACCGCATATAAGTATATTTACTGGCCTCGACATTTTGTGCCGAATAGTTTAAAGACGTGTTTATGGATTTTAATATTGTCGATAAAAATAACTGTCTATTATGGTTTTAATTAAAATTAGACAGCATGAGTGATTTTAAAATATCAAAGGCCAAAAATAAGTTGTGTGATATCGACGGCAGCAAAGAGTAAACGGTTAGGTATCTACGAAAATAAGATTTTTAGAAAAACGGTTTAAAGATATTTTGAAATTTAAATTTGCAAATTTGCTGAAGTTCTAAGAAGTTTAAAATATATACAAAACAAACAGAGATGTGAAATATATAATTTTGTGTGAAGAATTTTAGCACACGCCCCAAAACCCAAAACTAAAGATTTTACACTTTTACAGCCATGTCAGTTCGTCACTCTCTGTTTGCAGAATGTACCAAAGCAGAAACGAAAATGCTAAGATTTTCATCGTCATTACAAAATGTTCATCCCATAAAAATGGAAAATTTGGAAATTATTCTTCATTTAAAAAGAACATGAAACTAAGTTTTTAACGGTCCTTGTAGAAAGAAATTAAGACAGTATTATGTTGATACTGTTATAGTAAAAGGAGAGAAAAGTAAGCCGACGCGGGTCCTGAGCGAGAGATAATAGCTTAAACACGCAGGGCTGTTTTATGTAGTTTATTCAATCGTCAAAAATGCTGCGTCAATCTCTGAACAATCAAACGCGCGTAGGAACGGGCATAGTACGAGCGCGCTCACATATGAACCGCGGTCGGGGCGTATGTATAACATGAAGACAACCTACTTCTATCCTTTTACTATGGTAATGTGGAAATTCACGGGCCCATGGGCGCTTTGAGGCTAGCGTGGGGCCGATCCAACACGTAGAGGCCTTTTGGTAGGTACCATTAAATCCACTACATTATTACTATCATTTTGAGGCATTTTACAAGGCATGATGACTATGACGTACAGTGAAGAAGTTTACGGACTGGTTATCTGGACTACGAATACGACTACTAAGTAGTCTGGACGACTATATAATACAACATAACACAACACAAAGCTTTGGATTTACAGGAAATCAGTAAAATGATATACACGTTGCTGCCACATTACGAAGTACTTGTTGGTTAAAGTTGGTAGTTTTGCATCCATCTTTATTTTTAAGCAATAAATATGTATGCGTGTGTACGAGTTACTGAAGTTCATAAAATAAACTACATCCAAATACTAATGAAAGAGCAAAAACATCATCGGATAGTATATACCTATTTATTACCTCAAGCTAGCAATGTTTACGTTTCACCATAAGTGTACTGAAAATTTATTAATCGTCCTTGTACATGATTTCATTTAATAACGTTCACAATTACAATCTTTCACCCGAGACAAATCACCAAGGCGTGTCTATGGTGGTCGGCCGACCTTGCCCGGCGGATCCTTTGTCTTTTAAGTTAGCTCTTAATTGTGCCAACAATCGTGCATTACGAACGAGGCCACGCGCGTGAGCTTGTATTCAAGTTTCGACTACACATTAATTTGGAGCTGTTTTGGTACGCGTGTAGTTACAATTAACGTTATTAGTATTTGATGGTTATTCTTAAAATCCTCATGAATAGGTACTGCCTTGTAGTCTTAGTGCAAATTTATTAAAAGTTTCCACACACAGTCCCACTCAGTGTCCTCAGTGTCTTCAGGGACCGTTAGGGTAGGGCACTCCTCAGTCAAGGAACCTTTTTGGAACTGAAATTTGTTTACTTACTGTTATTGAAGATACCTACTTAGGTACTCTTTCATAATAATAAACTGACTGTAAGGAAATAAGCAACAGCAGCATACCTACTGCTTCATAATGAAGAGTAAAGTATAGTAATTATAATAAAATCTCTTCCATTTATATGCTCTGGTTTCCATTCATGTTAGAAGAGTACGTACTAAGAAACTTATATTTATTTTATAAAATGCGTCGTAATAAGTTGAGTAATATTTTTAATTGATTGTTTGTTAGCAAGAGCTAAATACACGTTGCTCTTACGGTCTCGCTTTTAGGTAGAGGATGTACTGTAATTATATAGCGACTGATTACTTTTTGACGCAAAATTGTCTGCATAAATTAATGCCAAGTTAAGGAATGATTTATGTACTTCGCAAGCAAAAAGTATTAATATTAATTGAGTGAATAAGCAACTGAACGTTCAGTAAGTTGCAGCGCACGTGTCGACAATAACGCGCATAGGTAGCTGCACGCAGACATTAAATGAAACAGAAAACGTGAGTCTCTTCATCTGTATGAATATCAATCATGTTACTTTTATGTATCTTATCTATGACGTCAAATTTAGCGCGTTATTTTTTCAATGGATTTTAATCGATATTATAGATAGCAAGTATATAATTAGAATATGTACTTCTTCCACACTGCTGGACAAAAGGCCTTCGCCCATTATCGAAATCGAGTCATTCACAGTCACAATGCATGGGTACCTACTTGATTTTCACATCCATTATGTCACATGGCTAGACCGCGGACTATACCGGGTATCAAAAGACTTATCAAAACGATATGGCATACCCACAGTTTAAGTGATTATGTAACATACATACATATCATCACACTTTTTATCCCAACGGGGTAGGCAGAGACCACATCTTTCCACTTGTTACGGTCCTGACACACCATAGATTCAGTAACTGTGTAAGTTAAAATTATTATTTTACGATTAACTTTAATTTTAAGGTTTTCGTACAAAAATACTGACTGTTCGGCTGATGTTGTATGGAACCTTGAAATGAAAGTTAGTCAATTAAATCAATATCACTTAGATAGTTTGTATGTTGCTTACCGCTTAAGCCATATCGATTTTGTAAGCTTTTGACACGCGACATACACACACTCATCTATTTCAATGTATGTCCGTGTATGCTGCATTTGCGTGCGCGGGCGCTGGCGATTAGGACATCGCCGCAGACGTCGCGGTTTATTGGCAACTGCACAATGTGACTCTGGCAGCTGGAAATGGGTCGTTTGTCTTTGTGCAATGTTGGAACATTTATCATTTTGCCTAAGTACCTCCCGATGCATGCACTGAGGCTGAACCACCTCGCAACTAATTTATAAGTCAAACTTTTTTAGCCACGGGGCCTAGCCTAGCCACCCGTCTATTAGAGCAATAACTAATCAGACCATCATAGATATACGTAAACATCTTATAGTGTTAGAATTGTCATTAAAAGTTCTTTAAAGGCCATGACTGCTTATTTTCGGCTATGATTTAACACAACAGTTCTACATAGTAGTTTTGGTAAGTTATAAATTACAAAATGCATGTTCATTAAAATGTTCGGCAGTTAAAAATAAGTCACCAAAAAATTTAAATGGATCATTGAATAAAGTTTTGAGCAGTAAATAAACCAATAAAGGGCAGTTACGTTTTGGTTTTTAACAAATCGGAATAAGCTAATTCTTTAAACAATGTGGTGGTAAAATGTATTCCTTGTATATGCAGTGTGTTACGCGAAAAAATATTTAAGTGTGTTTTATGATTTACCTGGGTACAATCAGTAAGTTTAAGTTATGAAAAAGGAAATGACTTTCGATTTGACTGATAGATTGAAATAAAACTATTTTTTTTTTCATTATTAATTTGGTAGGTAGACAATAATAGCGAATAAAAGTAAGCTTAGATGCTAAAATGACCCTGTTGTCCGCCCCCTCTTACGAAAATTTACCTCTCTTTTCAATCGGTCTGGGTTCGGATGTTTTCGCCACCTGTGAACTGTCGAAGTATTCACCTAAAACAGCCCATTCCATATTTTTTCTGGCCATGCATTTATTTGACTGCTTTCGCATTTTCAGTACTGAAATTGTAGGATGGAATAACCAGCCAATTTATTTTTAGAAACTGTCCATGTTTTACTATCGCTTTAATTTACCAACAGCCGATAAGTAAAATAACTGTCCATTTTTTTTTGCAACCTCTCAATTTTTAAATAACAGTTGAAAATATGAGAAGCCCTTTTTTCACTATAGTCGTCTGGCAGCAGATTTAGTGGTCACACCATGATGTTACCCTATACATTAAATATCTTTTTGAGAGCGCCATCGTGGCCTGGGGGTTAAGCACAACAATTTGGATCGTAGATCGTGTGGTCCCGAGTTCAAATCTGGCCAGATAGAACCATCTTTGTGTTCATCACTGGAAATTTAACAATATCCGACTAACTCTCCGGTGATGAAAAACATTGATAAAAACCAAATCAACCACCTACCACGTTGGATTTTAAATTTGATAACATGAATGAAAAGTGGGCTTCTAACAGTTTACTGCCTTGTATCCATATTGCCAATATAATCGTGATAGTATGTTATTTTATGTTCGAAAGATTCAGAACCCTTTGATAAGTGGCTTAAAGTATGAGTTCAGTTGCACGTTTCGATTACTAATTATTGAACGTTTGTTTGTTCTTACGTCGTACGTAATCAACTGTGGTAATTGTAGTATTTACTCCACTCATCGTGAGATAATACAAGATTTGCTAATTACTAAGCTTAAGTTACCAAGATCGGGATCGCTGGAGCAGTCGCCGTGACATTCTGTCTGAGGCCACTCGAAGGCACTCATGTGTGGGCACGTTGTCATTCGGTTATCATTACAAGAATGGATCCCTGCATACATATTACATGCAAACAGTCACAGAATTGCTCAAGCCTGTCATATAATAGCATAGTAATTGTAAGTTGCAGAGAACCTTTACAGAGGTTTAAACTTTGGAGGTCTTTTCACTTTGATGAATCGCAAAATACTTTAACCTCTACGCTTAATTTTTTTAATGGGTTTTAAGTACCTTTGCAGATTAAGGCAAAATTTTGTTCATTGAAAACGTTTTAAATGTGCATAAATATACGTGAAGTATGCGTTATCACCACGATTTAAATAGAATGATCTATGATCGAAAAGCAATTACTATTTTTTATAGTCTTCAGACAGCGTGGGTATTAATAACATGTGCAGTTAATTTATCTCGGTCACATAACAGGAAATGGACATAATGTCCTTTACTAAGCCTACCGGAGCAATCAGCCTAGTGTTTAATATTTTAAGGTCGAGGTAACCGCCACATTGTTATTTATTCATTTTTTGAAAATATGTATTTACGTAAACAGGGGCCTATTACAATGAATTACTTACGAAATTACGAGAGACTTGGCAAGGCCATTTGAAAATGTGTTTTTTATTTGCTCATTTACTAATTTTGTATAAAAAAGGCAGACATTCGCGATAATGATAATATAAAAGTCCAAAATATATGAAAACTAGCAAAACTTTCTTTTGTACTCACTATATTCTTGTGGATAAAGTAGTTACTTTTGCAGTTTTATAACCAACGAGGTAACAACGTTACAAGCAAGTGGCTCTACCAGTCGATTAGCCGTAAATCGTCTTGTGGTTTTGTTTGGTTCTTTTGGAACTATTTTAATAAAATGCTATTAAAATAAACCGGCAAACTGGTTTGACTGGTAGACATCACCTGGCCGCCACAGTGACCGCAATGCGGGATGCGGGCCATCGCTCTGATAGCATAATGACTGGTCTCTATCATCAGCTAGTTTTACACTCAGCATGCATTTAGAAGCATCATTCTTCTTTGAAACATCAAAGCCAAATACTTTTTATAAACCTTTGCCTTTAGAGGCATGCTGATACAGAGCAAATGTTTTTTATATGGTACAAAATGATTTTGTAGAGTAAGGTAAGTGCATATAGCACAATATCTTTTGCTGCTGATTAGTTGATTTTAGGTGATATTTTACAAAAGGATCCTGGCAAAAATCTGCTTCAAACGTGTTGAAAATTAAAATACGTTAAGCGAACTTTTACTTCAAAATAAAAATAAATTATAGCAATTAATTAGGACAAACAGTTTCATGACTTAAATAACATATTGAAATACAGGTCAATGAAATGGTATGACCGATCATGCGCGTCTGTTAAACATGGAGTGTTCACTTCATAGTACAGTAAAGTAACTCTTATACTTCTTTCTCTTGTCTATGCTCGTTTAGTAATGCAGTCACTTTGCGTTCGAGTTACCTTCGTTGAATGGTCAAACTACTGCGAGTGTTTTTATTTTATGTTTTTTATGCCCGGTTTACATTATTTCAGCCAGTGATCCAGTGAATGGAACCAGCACAGTACTGAACTGGATAATGCCGTCTATATGATTCCATTCATGATAACACGCTGTTAAATTGGCATCACATTAGTGATAATAATTTTCTCCAAGAGAAGGCAGAATCTTTAAAAAATGCTTTACTGTTATATGAAGTAATTGATAAGATCGAAAATGATCTGGATAGGCGCGCTGCCTGGATTAAAAAGTTGACGGCCAATCCAGTTACTGGACTAGAATGCTCACTGGATCCAGTGCAATCCAGTTCTTGTTTGTTTATTCATTTAATCTTTATTGCACAAAAGAAAAAATGAACAAATGGCGGACTTAATGCCGAAAGGCATTCTCTACCAGTTAACCTCGCAGCCAACCAGATAATTTAATTTAAAAATGAAATTAAAAATACAAGTTGTGGTCAAAAAATATATATAATTAATATATATATATAGCCTTTATAGTGCCTACATATATTTGTTTATATTGTTCTTACCCTTGACAAGAATAGTATGCCATCGCGGCATGCAGTTATGCTCTGGTTAATGATTTGCTAGGTTAGATGAAAAAATATTTGCACTAAATAATGAAATAAAGTTCTAACGACTCGTTTCAATTATCTATATATTTATAAGAATGTTGTGTTAGTTAGTCACACCACTTGTAACTCAAGAACGGGTGGACCGATTTTTGTGTTTTTGGATTTGTCTACATCAGGAATAGGATAGTAAGAATTAACATTGGGAAATTGACAAAAAAAAGCTAAAACATTTTTCCATACTAAATGTTCATAGCTGCCAAGCATTTGCCAATAACTTTTGACAGAACGAAGTTTGTCAGGGCCGCTAGTACTGTTAAATGAATGTAAGTGTAATTTTTGTTTTAATAACAACTTTGTATATTTTAGTTTCCATAGTAAAGAGGCGTTCACGTCAACTTCTTAAAAAACCATTGCAAAATGGGTCTTATTACGTCAGCAGCATAAGGTGCGCCTATGTTAAGGATGATGTGAACGCCTCTGTACAAGAGAAAAGCCTTATACCACTGTACTTATGTGATAATTTCTCATATTTAAATAGCACCGTGTGGTTATATTTAGACAAGGTTGTACCGGCCAGAGTGTGTGTTGACATTTTGCGCGACAATATCATTGTTTCCTGTGATCACGTAATTTTTGACAAGCCGCAAACAATGCGCGAGCTATTGACGGATAATAACCGCGACATGCGCGCGCGTCGACACAACAATAGCGTAAGATCGCGCTGATATGTACTTGAGCAGCAAGTTACGTATACTAAAGGTATACAAATAAAGATGTGTATAGCTAAAGTGTCATGAACTTTTTGAAGGTACTTACTTATTTTTCTTAACTGAGTATCAATTTAATAATTTAGTAGTTAAATACGTTATATTTTTTCCATCGTCCCAAGAGCCTGAAACAGGTGTTAGAGATCTCCTTTCCAAAAGATCTTTAACAAGTAGGTTTAGCTAGGTACCTAGTTGACAGTTTTACTGATGAATGATGATTGATTAGTTACTTTACTGTATATTGCCGTGAGCTTCAAATTAGTTTGTCCCTTGTGTAATGAAACTCAGAAGTAATGATGATCAAAAGGGCTAAAGTCTTGCAAAAAGACATGCGCTGGGACCGCGGCTCTTTGCGTCTAGACACTCAAACTTTGCTCAAACTCTCACACGGGGCGTAATTCCATATACAGGCGGGTTAATGAAAATATTTTTGATTTGTTTTGACTGTGGAAGACCAACTACGTTGGAATGTTTATTTTGCAAACAAATTTAACTTACCTTGATCCGTTGCCGTTTGTTAATCGCAACTGGCACACGCTGGCCGTATGCGCGTCATGAAATGTTGCACGATATTATTCATTGCGATTATTCTTGACAATGCAGATAACGCGTTGAATGGCATTAAAAAACATTAAACATTTAAAGGTTAAAATTGTTATGCCGATAGAATAGAAGCCATTCAGAGGTACTATTATAAAATTCATTGAAATGGTAGCATTGATAGCAGAATTGAGATTTCATCTGCTGTGTTTATTATTTTGACAATACTTACTTTAAGTAGTTAACTTCGGAATTATAAAACATAGGTCCTGATAAAAAGTTATCAATTTCAACATCCTGATTCGCAGCCATAAGGCATCCACAGGCAGCCAACATAGATCAGCTTGCCTTCAAATAGTTTCTGCTGTCAAAGTTTTCTGGCCCACCGGCTGTCAGTTTATTACGCTTAGTGCCCTATAATTTCTACTCATGCTGGGCTTATCCTGTTTACTTATTTATGTTCGATTACGTAGAAAAATGCTAATGCTGCCCTAGCTTTAGCTAGTGGCCCTGAGCACCCATTGGTTAGAGATTACGACCAGGAAGGTTAACAAACGGTATGTATATCTATGTTGATTATTTTGTGATGACTGTATTACTGTATACAAATTCAATACGCTTACATTTTGAAGGAAATTCAATCATACAAAGGGTGTATTTTAATTCGCGGTATACGACGCGGCGACGCAAGCATGCGCTTGCGTCACACGTCACAGCTCGGGTTGAGCTTGCGCCACGCATCGTCCATTAATTTAGTATAAATAAAAATCATGATGACTCACCAGCCACACTCCCATTTAACCGCTTTGTCGGATTCGTTTAGTGCTTAGATAAAGGGTAGGGACTTAGAAATTTATTTTTTTACGTTTTAATTTTTATATCAATTATAAATTAGGTATAACCATGATGACTCGCGGGTCGCGCCCGTAGTGCCTCGCGCCGCCGCCCGCCGCCACGCAGCCCGGGTGACCGCCGCGTGCGATCGCTTTCGACGAGCTTTCTTTGTGAAAAGAACCCGGGACTATAAGAGGAAGGAAACACATGTGCTGGAAGAGCGTTCCACGTATGGATGGTACGACAAAGAAACGAGTCATATCTAGTCTAATCGGCATTCAAAAATAGATATGTCGTGAAATAATTACCCATTCGTCTTATACTGAAACTATCTGACAGTATTTGATGATTAAACTTATGAAGATGACCTTCCGATTTGAGTAGGTAAAGAGGTCTCTCCCTACCAGAACTTAGATTCCCAGGTGTCCTGAAGCTGAGGCCTGGAAATGCGTAACAGCATTTCCTGACCTGTACGTCAGTAAATTACTAACTTAATTTTACATTTTATTCATTCTCTGTTCTTTGTATGATTACATTAGGAATAGATTTTCTTTTGTTATATTCCCTGGACAGGAAACTGTTATGATTAGCAAGTAGTTAATTATAAGACAACGTCAAGTCATTATTACTGAGTATAACGAGTGTTTACGTTAAACAAGCATACCATTTGTGAAGCCGGCTGAGCAGGTTTTGCGAAGAAGCCTCTCTTGTTTTGCAAATGTATTCTTGATTTATTTTGAATAAATTAAACAATTTTGGATAGAATGGTAATGATTGTGCAATATTGATAATTGTACGTATTTGCTTGCATAAGCAATTTGACTGCATCGCATGGTGCTGGGTGCAGGCTATGTGCTGCCCTTAATTCTATGCAAAGATAACTATCTGAAGATTCAAGTAAATTTTGTTTATGTTCATGGCAGCATGCTATCTAAATGTATGAACATTTGATAATATCACTTGATTAGATTTAATGTCCATGGGGCGAAACATGCATAAAAAATGAGTGATATAAATATTTTTCTGACGACACACATCAACATTTTGCTTAGTTTATTTCTCTTGGGGTGGGGTTTTTCTTGTTTGAAGGAACTCAACAACAGCAAAAACCACGACAACACTGAAACTGTGCCAATCGGATCACCAAAAAATGTGTCACATTATGACATTCATAAACAGTATTTTTATTTAGAATTTGTTTGTTAATTGAGTTACCTATTGTTGTTACATAACATACTATACCATATTTTCACTGTCAATGCCAATTATTATTTGGATTCATAGTTCTCTTCAGTGCTTATGTCAAATTGTTATGTAAACCGTTCTGACCTTCTGACATACTCGGCTGTCCTTTTGGACATTTGCTTTATTCTTTTACGTCGTTTTGCACTTAGCACCTCTACCGGGCGGCATCTGCCGACCTTTATTACTACCTGTTTTGAATTTATGACTTTATTTTCGTCGATAGGATATACAGTCAAGCACAGGTCGAGCATAACTCTGTGCTCGAACGATCCTCGACTAGTTTTCACGTTCATAGCAATAAGAGCTCAGTTTATGCTGGCTTATTCTTGACTGTACATATAAGTTGCCTACACATTTTGACCTAATTAATGGTCCGCATTTTAATCGGATTTGTTTTTTTACGATTTGGTTGTCCGATTCCAAGTAATCCTACGGCTTTTATTCACTATTCAAGTTTTGATTAAATTTATAACTATAATAAAATACCTTGATAAGTTAGCAAAATATGAATTAACATTAATGGGATTCAATCATAACATTAGTAGGAATACACACATTTTCACTTATCTTTTCGAAGTTTCACTGACGCTATGTTTACACATACCATCGTTCACCATTGGAAATCTAATAGCCGGTTGTAACGTCTTGTAACCGTTACGAAACTTACCATGTGTTCAGTAAGCCATAATCAGTCCTACGTATCTACTGCGTTCTGTTATCTTCTTCTTCTTCTTCTCGTGTCAATGGCAAATAGTCAATTGATCTATACCGATTTCGAGCATTTTCGACCTTGGTGTCTGATGCTGGGCAACTTCCAGCCCAGCATCAAACGCCAAGTACAGATCCTCCAAAATGCAGGTGGCGGGGCATTGTGGGCAGTCGTGCATTCGGGCCATTGTTTGAGGCGACCAACCACAGTCACACCCTTGGTCTATTTCATTAATGAACCCCATTTGGCCATGTTCTCCTTGCTTCGGACAACCTGAGAACGAAGGCGGTTCAGAGATCTCCAGATTGGCCAATGCTGCTCATGGCCTGGTGGCAGGTGTTCAGCGGGGGCTATGTAGTTAACCGATGGTGAAAACGTTGTAGACCAAAGTTTTATACGCGTGTCCGTCGGCTGCTCGGTAATAGCACTCGTCTGCCTAAGGAAGCTTTTGCGGCTTTTTAATCGAGCCTTAGGCATGCTAGGTTCGTAAAGTGGATGTCGGGCATCAGTTTACTGGTTCTTTTTTTCAACTGCGCATGCTACTTCCCGCCGAACCTGAGGAGGCGCGATTCCTGCAAGTGGGTACAGTTTGTTGAGAGACATTGGTTTAGGGGAGCCTGTGATGATGCGGCAGGTTTAATTTAAGGCGACATCAACTTCTCTAGAGTGGACAGATCGATGCCACGCATGCAAAAAAAAATCTACTATAGGCATGCGTACTCTCTTGCAGAGAAGGATAACGCCATTCCTGTCGGATAACATGCGGTGCTGCTTCTCAAGCCGTGGAAGTGAGGCGTCTGAATAGATTGTTTCTTGAGCTGACCTTATGTTTCACACCGTAACAGTAGTTTCTAAAAGTAAGTGCTCTGTCCAGAGTGATACTCAAATAGCGAGGGTGGGGGCAGTGTTCGATGTCGACGGCTCGCCAGCTCAGTTTGAGAGGACAGTTTGCTACTTTATTCCGCAGATGAAAGGCACACGATAGTGTTTTGGCCGGATTCGGTCTGAGCGCGTTGGCATCATAATATGCGTCGAGTGCCTTCAGAGGTTCTTTCAGCGTTCTTTGGATGTCTTCAAATTACCGAGCAGAAGCAGCGAGAGCAAGGTCGAGTATAGGCTGGTCGTTAGTAAATACGTTGAATGGTATTGGAGCCAGAACCCTTCCTTAGGGGAGACAATTTTTCTGAACTCACCATCGGCTCTTGCTGCCACTGAGAACGTTATGTTATGAAAAACTCATAAAGTAACAAGTATAAAACCATATATAAAACCGAAAGGTCACACATCACGAAATCCCAGAAACTACAAGTGCTAGGAGTTTAAAATTTTGCATGTGGGTTCTTTTTAGGACGTAAGCGCTCACTACGACGGGATTTCGTGAAATTCGACCCCAAAGGGGTTGTTTTTGGGTTGTATAAAAGTTTGTTACTATATGTGCTAGGAGTCTCAAATTTTCTTCTTAGAGGTTCTTTTAGGACGTAGGTGAAAAAATGAAAAATTAAGTACACGTGGGCGAAGCCGCGGGCGGAAAGCTAGTTACAGTAGGCAAACGAAGCATGTGTAAATCGCTTTTTGAACATGAACATTACAATTACAAGTGGTCGGCCACTAAAGCTAGAGTGGCCGCCACCGGTTTATTACAAAATGTATGACAAGTATTCTTCGCCGCTTGTCAATGAACACATGAAGCTCCGTTTTCATTCATTCATTCATGAAGCTTTTTGTTACATTAAACTTTCCATTGCAAATTAGTTAGGTAGTGATTTTAGTACAGTATCAAATAAACAAGTCGATTTTTTCATTGTTTAGCCAAAACACTTAACAGGTCCAAAATGTGCCAAAATTCAAACATTTCTACTAATAGGGCCTGTTCCGTATTTCAGTACTGTGTGAAAATTAGGCACACCACGGTATGATCTTTCAAAAAAAACCAATTTTAACTGAGTGTACCCCCTTAAAGGTTACTGTCCACTTGATTATAAGGTAAGTGGAAATAGCTAGTACTGTGTGTTTACTCTAGCTGAACGGTTATGCAAGACGGCGCGATTACATAAAAATGTTGACTCTCCGATGCCCGTGTTTACACTCGCATCTACACTTGGTTAAGTAAACGTGTTGAGCTGACAAAATACTTGCGATAATATTGCCCACACGCAATGTATGGATCAGATGGCAACGCAAAAGGCGTGGAAAACTGAATATTATGGCATACGGGTGATAAAAACAGTCCAAATTTATGCAGTCTTTACATTCAAGTTTATTACTAAACATAGCAAGTACAAAACTTCAAGCCTCAGTTATAATTATAAAATACATTGCATACGCTATGCCCAGATGGGTTGGTCTGACGCAAGCTGACTTGGAATGATGAACGGAATGTTCAAGAATATGTTAGGCCAAGCCATATAATAATTAGTTTGTTCTATGCCCAAGCGTAACTGAAACCAAGATTACTCATCCAAATTACATTTGATACCATTTTAATGAACCTAAAAGAGATTTTCTGACCACGTTAAGCCAGCCAGATAAAAACCACAGTATAAAGGTTATGACATCAAAATATGTGTCTCTGCTAAAACTGCTAAACCGTTTGATTTTTTTCTGCACTATATGAACATTATCTTTTAGAAAAATCTGATTTAGTTTTGTTTAATTATTTGAGATCCTAACGATAATTTCAATTTATATATGTGGGTGCGCACTCATGCTAAGCTGGAGTGGGTTGCTACTCAAGTATAAGCCGTAAAATAGGTTTTGCTAGGTGATAAGTATATCGAATCTTAAGATTTAACGCCTCTCACTGCGTTGCGCAAGCGCGCCTAGCAGCCGCGGCCAATACTTCCCAGTACAGAGTGCAGTTGCATCAATTGTGCTGTTGCGCCGCGAATTAATAAGGGTTACAGGTCACCTGTGGGCACTTGTTACACTAAAACCTTCCTGAATTTATAAGGTTTCATCATTAGCCAGTCAATACTTTCGAAGGCTTGCCTAGGCTAACTAGTTTGAGAACCACTGGCTATTTACCTCTTTTTGGATCAAACCTAGACTGTTTTTAAAGATTTACGTTTACGTAGAAACTTAAATCTTTCTACTTTTTCTGTATCTTTCTTCTTAGTTCTATATTTGCCAATGATTGGCACAATAGTAAGCACTGTTTGTAGTTAAATATGTATTTTTACTGCTTGTCGAAATATTTTACTATATCATTCACCGAACTAGGCTACAAATACTGTTTTATGTCTATTTTCAGAATAGGAACTAAAATGTTAAATGATTTGCGACGTTCGCAGCAGAGCTGACTACAAGTTATAGTATTAGATTATGCTATGGCACGGAGAAAGTAGTTATTGCAAGTAAACTTTCGTTATCTGCTACTACCAGGAGAGACACTTATAACCTATGCGCCTGTGACTACTTTAAGCTCAGATATTAGATGGGTAAATCCATTTTTGATAAGATTATGGCATCTTTATCGCAAGGTAAAATAATATAGAGCTTATATACCAACAGCTAGGCAAAGATCATTTTGCTATTAAATTATTTGTAATATTACCACGTTTGCAAAATGCGGGATACAAGGCAGGTTATGTTTTATCACCTGAAATAAATGATTAATAAATAATGTGTTCTGCGAATGGCCAAACACACTGTTCAATTCCCGGTCGGGTCAATTCAGGAAACTGTCTTCTCTGAATCAACTCGGGTCTGGGTATGCTGGGAGACGCCCTTGGCTTAACTTCTTGTCTGGTACAGAGGCGTTCGTATCAACTTTTACAAAACCGTTGCAAAATGGGTCTAATTTCACTGGAATACGGTGCCCCTATGTAAAGGTTGATGTGAACGCCTCTGTACCTCGTAATACAAGGATATTTATCCTTACTTCGAGACCATGAGAAGTGGTGTGTTGTCTGGCGCATATTTATATTTAGAAAAATAATTGAATTACATTTTCTTTGCCTTCTATAGAAAAAAATAATGGAACATACTGTACCTACGTATCAGCAATATTATATTTATTTAATTCAAGCACACGGTTTACCGATTGCCATCCGATAGGCACGGCGCGTGCACGCTAATCACTGTGGGAACCCACTACAATCGATACCTATTGCTCATTATTTACGACCCTATTATACGTCCCATTTTATCTTTTTAAAAAATCTTGCTACTCAATAGGAAAACTTTTGATCGCCAATGCCTGGCAAACTCGCTGTTAACTACAAGGTCATGTTTTAAATTACCTTTTCAAAATCTGGTGAGTTGAGTTCCTGTTCCCACACCTGGTCTTAAATAGGTGACCAAATTTACTTGTTTTCGATCAAAACGGCCTTATGTAAGCCAACGTTGATTTTAACACATCTCAATCACCATCGATAAGTACTTATCTCTTACGGTTGTCCAGTACAAGACAATCCTAATACGCGTCGCCGTGCAACCTTAGCTTGTAAAAAACTTTCAGTTGGTCGATTTTCAAACCATTACTGAAATATTATGTTTTAGGAACTTGGTAATTTTTAATAAATACCTAATCACAATCTTACCTATTATTGGCTCACATCTACGGGCTCAACTCCATAGATTTCTAGAGTGACAGGGTGTGTGTAAAGGCGATCTGTTTATTAGTTACCTACTATGCCTGATCCTGCAATCTTACTTGATTGATGATTGCGTGTCAAATTGTCGCCATTGTTAGAAATTGTATGCCCCTATGAAACGTTTATCAATTATTCAAAGTAAAAAAATGAAATGATTCAATACTTGAAGATAATTGACAAACCTTACATTAAATATTTGATTTATCTTACGCAGTCATTAAAGTCGCGTTAACGCCTACAAAAGACATCAACGAGCTAAGTGACTTCTTATCAATAGCATATTTCAAGAAGCGATTACTTTGGAATTTTGTGCCCTGATGGGATCAAATTAATATTATACCTTATTTTCAACTTATGGTTAATTTAAATAATCTGTAAATAACATATTTAGTACATTTTAGAAGGATTATAAAGATTTAAATTAATTTAATATCAAAACTATCTAAGGATGAAAGTAGGATAAATGCAGTGGAAATGAGAGCATTGGGAAGTATGGCAGGAGTGACATTGAGTAATAAATTGAGGAATAGCATAATTAAAGAGCGTTGTGGTGTGAAAGAGGATGTTGTCACAAAAATTGAGATGGGAATGCTAAGATGGTTTGGGCATATGGAAAGGATGGATGAAATGCGATTAACGAAACAAATTTTGCAAGGCGAGGGTGGATGAAGCTGTTGGAAGGGTAAGGCTTAGACAGACGTACTTAGAACAAGTCCAAGACGTGCTCAGAAAGGGTCAGGTCAGGAGTACCCATAATCGACGAGCATGTATGAAAGGATTAATGAGAGTGGAAGAAGCGCAAGAGGCGTGTCAGGACCGTAGCAAGTGGAAAGATGTGGTCTCTGCCTACCCCGTTGGGAAAAAGGCGTGATGGTATGTATGTATGTAAAACTATCTAGCGCCTATACAAATATGTGAAATGTTTTTTTTAATCACTATGTTTTATATGTTGTTTTATGTGTTTTCCAGGCAAACCAGGGACGGACTACCCGGTGCTGGGCGCGGTGCCATACACTAACTTCTACTGCGATGACCAGGCCTACCCTGGTTTTTTCGCAGACATGGAGACGCGTTGCCAAGGTACTAAAACTATTATCATTTACATATTCTGTACAATTACCATACTGTTATCTTAACGTTAGTTTCTGCTTAACTTAGCAGGCGAATAAATTACAAATATTGAAGGCTTTTTATTAGTCTATACTGAAGCACGGGACAAAATAACTTACAATGGCCAAAAAACATAAAATGACCGAATCAAAAATCCATTCGAATGATAGTTTCTCATTATATTCAAGTGCATGAAATGAGAGCAAGATTTATACCATCTAGTTCATTATAATAGGTATATTTTTTAGTCCAAAACTTTGGCTCGAAAGCAATAAATATTCCTTAAGCATGGACAAAAAAAACAATGAATCAGATTCAAAAAAATTAAGTAGGAAGTAAATTATTTGATGTGTCAATTGATGCGACTGCCTTATTTGAACCTGCAAGGCAAAAATCTTTACTTATCTTATCTGCGTGTAGGCAAATCTTATTCATTAAGCAGCGATACACCATTACACATCACTAAATATAAATTATTAAACAAAAAGTTGCGTAGGTGTCTGCGAAGACTGCACTCTTATAAGTATTAGGTTCACTGTTTACAATGTAAGCAGATAGTATTAAAGTTTGGTTTTCAATACAAACACTTAACACCATTATTCATGAAAACTTTAGTTCTTGACACTGTTTTAATATAAAACTGTTTGCCTCTTTTTGTCTACGCTTATCGATTTTTGCAAGGGAGTGACAGGACAGAACAGTGCATTGTATATGTTATGTCAAAGTACGATTAAGTTTAACAAATAAGGGAGGTAAACATCAGTTGAATTTTAGAATGTGCTTAAGTAAACTCTGGAACATTTAATATTTTTTGAAATCGATGAATTACCGTCACCGTCTTCGTTTGGAAAGAATTAAGGCATCATTCGACGTTAACCTTGGCCGTGCCAAGATGATTAAGTATGCCGACAACCGGCCTTAAGGCAGGCTGAGGTCAACTGATTATAGCATAAAGCTACCCGGAAGATGTTTTGATATGAAATGTTAGGTCGAGATCGTGAGATCCGCTATAAAATTTGGATGCTTTAGTTTTAATGGTTTAATTTAATTGTCGTCATTCTATAGAGTTTTCCTACCTTCAATGCTAGCGGCAGTGATTTTAATACAGCAATTAACTGAGTCTATGAGTTGGATATGAAAGCTCGAGGCCACTCAACGAATCGTGGAAAGGGCTTCGCTCGGTATTTTACTACGCAACCGAATTTGAAATAAGGAAATCCGTGAAAGACATCGACGTAGCCCACTGAGTATGTTGAAGTGGCAGGGGACACCTAATGTGATAGCTATCGGCATAATTTCTAACATGGAGACCTAGTGACGAACTGAGCGTGGATTGCTCACTCACAAGATGAACAGATGATCCAATATAGATTTTAAGAATTTGGTGGAGTGGATGTAGCAGGGCCTCTATAACCAGCCACTTAGGAGACATTTGTGCGGCTGCTTAAGTTCAGCAGGCTATCTGCGAATAATAAAATTATGAATAATCTGATACAGTTAATCTGCCATAATAAGGCAATAACTTTTCAAAGTTCTCTGTAACAAGTATGATTTATGGGAGAGGACTCAACCTTGACATGCAGCTATGTACGAATCAATCACTCTCTATTTTGTACTGTGATTGATCCTGACACTGCGTGCTACTTAGAGTTTAAAATATCTAGGTCAGATTACGAAGATTTGATTTATGTTTAGAAACCCACACTTATCTGGATAAAGTGCAGGTACACAAAATAAACAGAAATGATAATTAATTCAAGTTTTAAACAATCTTTCATCGAAGACGAATTTTTCAATGTTGTTTTTTTTCACGAATATATTCACAAGTCTTTGTTTTGCTCCAGTATATAAAACCATAGCAACCCGAATATCGGCGGAAGGCTTACCACCAACCACATACCACGTTGGGTTCTAATGCGCTTGGTGAAAATTGGCTTTATGACAGTATCGTTCACCTGACGGCTACAGTCACGAGGTAGACGTACAGGAATTTGCTCTACATTCAATCGTTTACTATAACAGACAAATTTATTGCAAAAGGTTAGTGTGTTCTGCGTAGGTTCCTTTTTAATAGTGTTCAGAAACAGAAAAAGCTGTATTTTAAAATACATATAATTTTCAGTCGTCATCGCGTAGCGCCAGTGCGGCTGACTGGCTTATGACTATCCCGTGAGGTCGTGATGATAAGAGTATTTATTCGTATGTATTATTTTACGAGTAAATAGTGCTGAACAATGGCTTTTGTCTTTTTAACTAAGTAATGAAAACAATTGATTGCCAAATAACGTAGGTAATGCGAAATACCTCGATAACACACTTTATCTGACCAAATCTCAGGAGGATTTTTCCCTTGGGTTTAAACTGATTCAGTAATAATATCCTTATCCTCAACTTTACTTAACTTAACTTTGAAATGAATGAGTTAGAGGAAATGTTGAACTTCTTTTATGATAAACTGTACTGTATTATAGATGAATGTGCACCTAGAAAAAAGAGTATTCGTGATCGTTCTAGGTACGTGTACCCGTAATGGTACACTAAGAACATAAATAATGACATAAAAAGTAAGGCTCGACTTCTTATACAGTATAGAAAAACAAAGTCTGGTGCCAGTTATAATAATATAGGAAGCACACAAAATACAATTCAATGCCGGTTCGCAAAAGACCCAAAGTCATTTTGACAATATGAACATTCAAAGAAAAGTAAAATAAACAGACAGAAGATCATAAAAGATGGTCAGCAAATTGAGAAAGAGGAGTGTGCCAGGGAATTTGCGGACTATTTTAAGTCGGTGTACCTACAGCACTGATCCCCCGCGACTGGACGCGCGCGCGTGCACATTGACACCTTAATTGAGTCGTGCGAATGTCAAGAAGGCACTCTCCAAACTGAAGCCAAAATGTTCTTCGGGACCAGATGGTATACCGGCGTTTCTTTTTAAAGACTGCGGCGTAATATTTGCGGAAATGCTACTATTTATTTTTGATGTTAGCTTGAAGCGAACGACTTTACCGGCTCGGTGAAAGGTAACGCGGGTGATTCCTGTACCCAAGGGTAAGTCCGGTCCTAACGTCAGCGGGTATAGACCGGTGGCGGTGCTGTAAACACCGGCCAATGTTTTCGAGTCCGCGGTGTAGCGCGGTGTACAGGAGCAGGTGGCAGCGTGGCTGACTGACTGGTTTCGTCCGGGCGTAATACCACCACCAACCTGGTCAGTTTCATGGCGCGGGTGGTGCCGGCGGCAGATGCTGGCGTGCAGGTCGACACCGCCTGCTTTGACTTTCAGAAGGCGTTCGATACCGTAGACAACGACGTCCTACTGGAAAACCCCACACGTGTTGCAGTTCTTCGTTAGCTATCTGAAGGATTGGCAGCAGTATGTTGACTACAATGGATATGAATCGGATCCGTACTAAACCAGGTCCGGAGTGAGTCAGGCCAGCAATTTGGGGCCTCTTATATTCCTCATAATGATAAACGACTTACCGGAGGTCGTCAGACATGGATTGTGTTTGTTGTTTGCAGATGACCTCAAACTGCTACTGGATGTGAAGGTCAAATTGTGTGCGCCTTTAAGAAGACTTAAACAGAATGTAAAGTAAAGTAAAAAATATCTTTATTCATATAGACTTATAATAAGTACTTAAGACGAGTCATATAGTTACAAAAAAAAATTATAGCAAAAATATATTAAAATAAACTTACATCAAATAATACTATGATAGTAAATATCATAATTAAACATAATGTGACTCTACCACCGGTTCGGAGGTTGTTTCCGATCGAGAAGACCCCGGCAAGAAACTCGATGGTTACTCTTTTCAATCTTGTTTTCATACACAAAAACTGAATTGACAGAGTAAAGCCATAACAAAAGAAAAAATGTGCAGAGGAGCAGATTATACCTAAGATGACCACAAATTCTTATCATTTAAGAAATCCTCAACACTATAATAACCTCGCTTCATTAACTTAGCTCTAATTTGTGACTTAAACTGGTGAAGAGGCAGTTCAACAAGAGTTTGCGGAATTTTATTAAAATATTTAACACATTGACCAACAAATGATTTTCCTACCTTATGCAGTCTTAGACTGGGAGTTACGAGCTTATTTTTATTTCTAGTATTGAGTTAATGAACATCACTGTTTTTCTTGAAGAGATGCAAGTTTTTACGGACATATACTACATTAACATAAATAAATTGAGAGTACACCGTTAAAATATCTATCTCTTTGAATACTTCACGAATCGAGTCGCGTGGTCTAAGGTTTTAAATAGAGCGGATGGCTCTTTTTTGAAGAACAAAGATGGTGTTGAGATCCGCTGCCGAGCCCCACATCTGTAGACCATACGACATAACACTGTGAAAATAACTGAAGTACACTAATCTTGCTGTTGCGATATCAGTCAGGAGCCTTATTTTCCTAACAGCATAAGCTGCCGAACTAAGTCTTCCTGCCAGAGAAGAAATATGCGGACCCCACTGTAACTTGGAATCGGACCTAATGGTGAAGTGGAGTCGAGACAACAAACTCCATTTCAATTTCTCCAAATGTTCGGTGATGACGTTCACTCGCGCGCGGTCCACGCGCGAGTGAACGTAGTACCCTAAAACCCTTTTCCCATAGTATGTCGTATGTGCTAGACACAAGAGGAAAACAATACAATTTTACCGCCGGGCGGTACATCGAGGCTGATATAAATCTCGGACTTGTGACAACAAGTCCGAGATTTAGGGGTGCTTGTTACACTAGACCTAAACTTTCGTTCCCACATAATTAAGATATGTAAGAGAGCGTCGTGGCCTAGTGGTTAAACACTCCAACTCGAATCGCGGATCGTGTGGTCCCGAGTTCAAATCTGGCCAGAACCAAAAATCTTTGTGTTCATTGTTTATATTTCCGACTAACTCCCGGTAATGGTCCGGTCCTAAAATCGATGTTTAATCGATAAAAAGCCAAATCAACCCGGATAGCGGCGGAAGGCTCACCACCTACTACGTTGGGTTCTAATACCCTTGGTCAAATTGAACTTCTGAGTGTTCCGTTCACCATGACGGCAACAGTCACTTGCCACTTACCCCGTTTGGGATAAAGTCGTGATGGTATGTAAGAGAGCATATATATAAACTTGGGCTTTGTACTAAGGCAGACACAGGCGTTCACCAACATCACAACCCTCAAGGTGTTGAATGATGCACTAGTCCGCAGTCACCTGGAACACAGTGCAGTCTATTGTCATAAACATGATTAATGACACGGTGGACATTTTTTCTTGCTCTTTGAGTGAATTTGTGAAGGCTGCATTATACATTATTAGTTATAAATTAGGTTAAATTTGATTGTTGTTTAGGATTCTAGTATAAGGTTATAGAATTGTCACATATCGCATTAGATTAAGTTACCTGCAATGATAGTGATAAGGATAGAAATAAATAAATAAAAATAATAAATAAATAAGAACGTTAGTAGGATGCAAACAGTTTTGCAACGTCCAAGCACAGGTCCAAGGCGCTACCATTAGCGGACATTAGCGTCGGACATGCCCATGCATGTCCGACGTGCCTCGCACTTTACGCATTCGCAGAAAATGGAAATGAGTTGCGTTTCTGTCATTCAATGTACCTAGTTATATAGACAAATAGTGAATTGTGGTGCTAAATTTAAGTACATTCAATTGAAACTTTGTTGAAATTTCAGAATAGCCGCTTTCTTCTCAGTTATTTAGGAATCTGTTAACTTTTTTTTATTTTTTATGCAACGTCGGTGTCAATCAAGCATGCGGACAACCTGATGGTAAGCAGTTACCGCAGCCTATGGACACGTGCAACACCAGGGGTATCGCTCGCGCGTTGTCGACCCTGCAAAAACCTTTTCAAACCCCTCTTGAAGAACTCTATACTATAACTCATCGGGAAATTTCATTCCACAATTTAAGCGTCTTGGAAGGTAACATCTCTGAAACCGAACTGTGAGCTCCCTGTCGGTGGCGAGCGGTGCGGTGGTAAAAAGTAGCCGTGGGCATCATATCAAACAGTTTTACAGAACAAAACCCGTTGTACAAGCGGTAGAACACGCACAGGGAGGCAAAGTCTCTCCTCAGACTTAACGGCTCTAAACCGGTCAGTTTGGGATCGTCGACAATCCGGGTCGCACGCCTCTAGACTGAGTCAAAAGGACTGAGTTGACCTTTGGGCAGGAGTCCAGGCACTCCTGCCCAAAGGTGACAAAAGTACTCCACGTGTGGCCTGACTGGCGCTTTATACTGCAGCAGTCTTTGCCTAGAAGTGAAGTATTGCTTCGCCCTGTTTAGCAAACCGAGCTTTTTGGATGCCAACTTCGCCTTTAGTTCCAAATGACTCCGAAACTGTACGTCACTAGATATGTCAACACCAAGGACCCCAATACTATTTGTTAGGGTAAGGGTAGTGTTTTGGAACTGAGGAGCTACAGTGGATTTTTCTTAGCGGTAAACGCGCAAACTTGTGTCTTAGTGGGGTTAAACTGGACTAAATTGTTCCGTCCCCAATCGGGGACCCAAGCTAGGGTATTCTCGATTTCACACACAAGTTTAGTTTGACTTTCCTCCACAAAGGTACGAGGGATATTTGCTCGGTCTGTGTTAAAGGCATTTCCAGTGCTATCATCTGAGAGAGCAACTACCGTCTACAACGGCTTTAATGCGTCTGCTGGACAAGAAACTGGCAATCCATTCACATAAACCCTCGGGCAGTCTGTAAGATGTAAGCTTTGATAAAAGAGCTACATCCCAGACCCGGTCGAATGCCTTAGCTACTCGTATATCTAGGCTAACAGCCAAAGCCTCACCTTGGCTTTCAATGGCCTGAGCCCAGCGGTGTGTGAGATACACCAGAAGATCGCCAGTCGACCAACCATTACGGAGGCCGTATTGGTAGTCGCTTATCAAAGCGTGATCCTCAAGGTACCTCAGGAGCCTGGCATTCAACACACGCTCCAAAACCTTTGAAAGAAAGGAGGTAATAGCAATAGGTCTATAATTCGCCGGGTCCGACCTGTCACCCTTTTAAGGCACCGAGTGTACGTGGGCGGTCTTCCACAAGGCGGACATTGCCTTTTTGCGTAGGAAAGTGAGAAAAGGCGCGTTAACGCCCACGAGCCGCTCCCAAATGCGACCGACGAAGTCGAATTTTGCCCTGGCGATGCCTTTTTTACTGGATCTCGAGGCAGCTTTCAGTTTGAGTTTTGCATCTGGTAAAGATCGGTCCCTTTTAGCACTGGCCGTGGTCCAAGCTTTGAATGCTGATTGTTTGAGGCGCAAGGCCTGTCTGCAGTGCTTGTCAAACCACGGCTGGTTCCTACCCCCGACAGCCACTAGCAGATGAGGAATATAGCATTCCATACTCGCCAGGATAGTCTCAGTGACCGCAGCTGCGCAGGTATCGGGATCACCAGACGCAAAGCAGAGCTGCCTCCAGGGATACGACGCGAAGAACTCACGCAAACCATAACCATACCAATCCGCTGACTTATAGTGCCCTGTCTCTGTACCTCACACATCTTCAGCCACTCAGCAAAAATTAAGAGAGTTTGGCTGGGAGGTGTTAATGCATCCGCTCTATAGTCCTGACCTTGCACCTTCAGATTTCCACCTGTTTCGGTCACTTCAGAATTCTTTAGGCAGTGACAGGTTAATATCAAGAGAGGACTGCCAAAATTTGTCGCGGTATTTTGATCAGAAGCCTCAAAATTTCTATAGCAATGGGATCATGTCCCTACCTACAAGATGGCAAAAGTAATCGAACAAAATGGCACCTACCTACATATACTTTACTTAAATGTGAATGAATTAAAATCTTTTAAAATTTTCTTAAAACATACGAAGAAACTTTTGCCCAACCTATTATTATGTCTATTATTTAGTATATTTTTTGACTATTTAAAAGTACCAATTAAGTCTATTTAAATAAAAATAATTGAGTTGGGAGTTATTTCTAAAAATATATTTGACTGTTCCAGCATGGCACTACTGCGACATCGACGGCAGACAGGCGTCGTTCCTGTGCCCCAACGGCACCATCTTCTCGCAGGGCGTGGCCTCGTGCGACTGGTGGTTCAACGTGCGCTGCGCGCTCTCGCCCGCGCTGTACCCGCTCAACGCGCGCCTCTACCGCCGCCGTAGGAAACAGAACCGGCCCAAGCCGCACAGGCTTATCGACAAACAGCTGGTCGATGAGATATTCCTGTGAATACGTTATGTTAGTGACAGTTTAGTTTGTATAGACTGCGTTGGCCACGCCAATGTACGGCCCCTGCAGGTCGTAGTTTGCGGTCTATGATGCGATCCATATACAGTTCCAAACATGACAACTTAAGTTTATTAAGTTGAATATTGTGAGACCCCCAGTGAAAGGTTTATCAAATTTTCAAGCTAATTAACTGGAATTAAAACAGAGAAAAAAGGGGCCCAGCTCAAAGGTTTATGGTTTTGATGTTGCATCCTGTTTAATTAAACTGCTCACCTTTTGAAATTATGCTATCAAATCGAAAGTTCAGCATTGGCTGGCCAACCAACTGGCTAGTGCAGCTCAAGGCACACGATTTGAATTGAACTTGATGACGTAAGTTTAGTAGTTCCCCTGTAACATAGCGGAGAAATTAGCCGTAACAAACGCTGCTAGGTTTAGGCCTCTTCTATGACTATTGGCAGCGGCTGTCTATACCGAAAATAACTTTGTCTTTAAATTGTTGATCATATATTTTATAACAATTGTTTAATGTTTGTTAACTTAGTCAGAACTGGTAGACCGCATGCTTTGCTAATCAAAGCTAAACAAAAATTGTGAAATAAGTAAGCAGAAGAAAGCTAAAACAATGGGTCTCTAGTAGATGTGTTTTATCTGTGCGTTTTTGGATCACGTCTCTTATCACGTTACTATTTTTTCTCTATATCTGATTTTATATAGAAGTCAAAACATTTTCAAGTTCAGAAGAACATTCTCAGCCATCGATTTGATGACAAAATATTGAACTATTTTTAAGTTGATGTAAATAAATAACAGTATTGTTTCCTATTTGCTAATTACCTAATAAATATATCATAATATCTATATACATTTAAATAGGTCTAGTCGACTTAGACTTAAGATGAAATAACATTTCACACAAATAAGTGCCTGATAAAATATTTGTAGCATTGAGGTTGGAAATGAAAGTTCTGTATCTCTCAACTTGTGACATGTAAACATATTATTATTATAAACTAAATCGATAATATTTAGATTTATTGAAATAAACCAACCTTTATTACTTGACTAGTGCTATATTTGAGCCATATTTAAGATTCCCTACCCAATGGAGGAGAGGAATCAATATCGTTGTCGACTATGTTTTTCGTTTGTTTTCCTGTCTGTCCGCGACATATTGTGCCTTAATTAAGTGAAATAAATACATAATCCCTCACAACATACGCAGTTTTAAGTCCTAAAAAAACTAAACTTCGTCGTTGATGCAGTTATTTTCTTTTAATGAGTTTCCCCAGACTAAGCTTGTGGGCTCGACAGGATGAGTGGCGTTATGTGGAAAACAAACCAATTCATTAACATTAGTGTCAGCCTGAAAAAAATGCACTTTTCTGATTTCCAAGTTCTAAGAATATCGCCGTTACCAAGTTAAATACGAAACAAATAAAAAATAATGCCCAGAAAATAAAATAGATTAAATATACCCTTTTGATAAGTTTGGTTAGGTATCTGATAATGCGTCTGAGCGATGTGTATTTTAATTTGTGTGATGGCGACCATAAGCTCCCGTAAAGACGTTACGAAACTATCCCGTTGTCATTAACTAACTCTTGCTTGTCTCGCAAGTCTTGCAGTATATAACACTTTATGGTGAAAATTGTCTGTTGAAACTTGCGTGATCGCTAAATTGTTTTGGATGAAGAATGTTTCATCTTGCAAACAATCACTTTACAAACATTTATTTGACAGATTTTCATCTTTACAAAGGTTTTAGTTTGTGTTTGTGGTTTTAGTATGATTGCATTTGATTATTTGAAATTTTTTTGGCAAAATTGATCCAAGATTCCATTTTACAAAAAGATGCAAGTATTTAGGTCCTTTCTTTTTTGCAGCAAATGTGTTTATTCATTCCCAGGGCCCTGGGTTTAGGACACCTGGGATATGTGGGACTTGGAACTCTGAAAAATAGACCTCTAACCACTAAACCCTGACGGTGGTCGTCTTCGGTGCAGAATGGACGGGACCAGGGATCCCCGAAACGTGACGCTAGCTACTCGGGACCCGCCTAGCAGGCAGCCTCAAAAGGAGCAAGCTGAACTCCAGTGCACGATAACAGACCACTGCACCCGAAGACATGCAATACTGTCTTCCTCGGTGTTGTAAACCGAAACACACTCAGGCCATGGGGGGCCATGTGTGTTTCAGGACCTCAAGGGTCCTTTTAGTCACCTCTTACGATATGCAGGGATACCTTTGTGGTCAGAGTTCTAACCAAAGAAATGGGTTTGAACTCTGACCACAAAGCGGTCGTAATACGGAGCGTAAATAATTAAGCTAACCGAACTAGGGGCCTTATTACAATCCCTTGTAGCTTGTCAATTTTGTTCCTTAAACTGAGCGTAAAGAGCAATTTCGTAAAATGATCTTTCATTTCCAGTCTGTATTTGATATGTATTGTTAAAATGAAATTGCTGGCTCCGCTCAGTTTAGAAAATGAACTTGACTTGATGAGATTATTGACCCTAGTTCAATTTTCGAAAAAGGTAGTATAGAGGCGTTCACATCTACCTTTACATAGGGGCACCTTATGCTGCTGACTTATGAAAGTTATGAACCATTTTGCAATGGTTTTGTAAAGGTTCACGTGAACGCCCCTGTACCTAAACAGATTTTATTGTAAGCGTTGTTTTACTGGAGCAAATGAATGAGAAGTAATGTTTTTGTGTCAAATAATACGCTTTAGAATTTAACAATGAACATACAGACGGTTCAGGCCCGATTCGATCTCGGGACCACACGAGTTCTGAGCTGGAGTGCTTAACCCCTGGGGACGATGTTCTCCAAAGAGATAAGTGCTAGTGAATGAAAAATGTTGAAACACACAATAAAAATAAAGGAAATTATTTCACATTTTATATATTTACATTCAATTAAAGAACATACTTTGGTACCTACCTACATAGGTAGGTGCCATTTGGTTTGATTACTATTTGCCATCTCGTACGGCGGATGCATTAACACCTCCCAGTCAAACTCTCTTAATTTTTGCTTAGTGGCTTAAAATGTCTGAGGTCTAGCGTTATGATGATGGAAAACCACACCCTTTCTCTTGGATAATTCCGGCCGTCTTCTCTCAACTTCTTGCTTTCATCTCATCAGTTGTTCGCAGTAGAGTTTAGACTTGATGGTCCTGCCTGGTGGTAACAGCTCATAATGAATAATGCCCACAGCATCACCTTGTTGCAAGTTAACCCGGGTTTCGCCACAGTCTGTGAAGCCTGACCGGCCTTTGACCACGACCTTTTTTCGCACGTTCTTGTCGTACGTGATCCACTTTTCATCACCAGTTATCAGCTTCTTCAAAAATGGTTCTGTTTCATTACGTCGTAATAAATAATCACAAATGAGTACATACACGGTTCGTTAGGTTTCTTTCACTGAGCTCGTGAGGTACCCAAAAATCGAGCTTTTTTGTGTACGCAGTTTTTTTTCAAATGCGCCAAAACTGTTTTGTGGTCAATTCCCAGTTCTTCAGCTACGTCGTAAATTTTCAAAAATGGCAACCATTTTATCCGTAATAGGGCGGACCAGAGCGACGTGCATCTTTGACATCAAAATTTCCGGATTGAAAACGATTAAACCAAATTTGTGCTACTCTCACAAACACTGCACTAGGTCCATAAACAACACAATTTTTTTCCGCGGCTTGCGTTGCATTTTTACCTTTTTTGTAGTAAAATTTTAAAATGTATCGATGTTCTTCATTAGCACTCATCTTGACAGTAAGAAAATCAAATGAAAAACACTCATTTTCCTAATTTGAATTTGGAATTATCTTCATTAATCAAAACTAGCCAGATACAAATAGTTAAATTTAATTACAAGTTCATACATACTATAAGCAAAAAGACTTTCTCCCCAACCTAAAACACATTTTTACTGTCACTATAACAACCAAATCTAAAATCCCTTCATACGCTGGCGGAAGGGGTTTTAAATTTTGCCAGGTTATACTCAGGTATGTCAGGCAACGTTAGATGCAAATTGTCATTCTTTGACATGAATGAAGTATAAACGAAAAAAAAGTCTGGGGACCTCTCTATAGTGATATTATAAAGAGAACAAATTTGTTTGTTTGTTTGTATTGAATAGGCTCTGAAACTACTGGACCGATTTTAATTTTTTTTCTTTTTTGTAATTTAGGCTTTAATTTGACGAGACAGTCTACGCGGGCGAAGCCGCTGACGGAGAGCTAGTTGTAATATGTTTTAAAAGAGTGCATTCACAATATGCCTGGAATCCATATTACCCAGAATTGAAGGTGAAACTCAACATACCCTTTCATAAATAAGGCCTGTTAGGTACTACATTTATAAAGCCATATTTTATTTATTTGTATATATTTACCTAATCCACATACTCACATGACTATACTTGGCCAAACTTTAGAAATTAAACCCGAAATTAAATTGAACTAAAGATTTCAGGTCAAGTACCTACTATAACCATTGGTCGAACGAGGCATTGTCATGGATGTGAATTAATCATCGTTTATGTTGTAAATATTTAAAATAACTTGATTTAAAAGCTTAAAAAACTTTTAAAGAGAAAAGATTATAAAGCTCATAAGCTAATACGAGTATAAGGTCTCCTTGACCAAGTCACGGCAAAAAGTAACTATCGCTTCTTTATCTATTATATTCACAAACGAACTCATACAATACCAAGGCGTTTGCATTAACAATGCCGATTCATAGCCAAGGGCCGATATGAATTTAATTGTTTACTGTCTGTTAAGTGTGCCAGCCGTGGGAATCTGTTAGCGATACCAGCCATACGCAAACTTTTCTGCGTAGCTTAGACTGTACAGTCGCGGTCACAAAATGTTTAGGCTTTAGGAACACCCTTAAAGGTGGTCACTCACCTGGAGCATTTTCCTGTGATGTTACGTTTCAGATTCGATTTGACATGACGAACATTTGCATGTAATGTACATTTCAGATTAGATATTGAGCATTACATTATAACACTGCCCTACAAAATTTCTAGGAAGTTGTTTAAAAATAATACACATTCTGTCATCAAGTTGCACACTGTAGTGCTCGGTGCTTTTCTCTCACCAACGTAATGCTTGAATCTGTAACATTACAGTTTTCGCACTTTAATGATCGGTTCTTTTTTTTTTTAAATATAAATATAAATAAATAAATAAATATGCGCCAGACAACACACCTCTTGTAATGGTCTCGAAGTAGGGATGATTAAATCCCTGTGTTACGAGGTACCACATAAGGAAATAAGCTAGGGGCGTCTCCCAGCACACCCAGACCCGAGTCACCTCTCGTCTCCTCCCTCACTCTGATGTAATGCTCGACTCTTTAACGTTACACTATGGGCAAATTCTTCAAGTAAGGAAGGGTAAAGTAAGCACCTTCGAGATCAATTAGGTGTTACAATTTATGTGATCTAAATAAATAAATTGAATCAAAAAATTTGTGACTAAATTTTTGGTTTAATTTGTGACATAAAGCTATTTCTGCGCAAATTGAAGTAATGTAAAAACAGGCAAACTCTTTCAGAACGCCACTGTATGTACGTGAGCTATACGCATTCGGAAACACATACGTAGGCCTTTTTACTGTCCAGATTCGGGCGTATGGCGAGCTCCTTGGCCATGCAGTCACTCGTTTCGCGAAGCGCGTCCAACTCACGCGCAAGTCAGACAGTCGCCGGCGTTCGCGCGGGAAATCGAAGTGTTTCGTGAAGAAGGCTGTTTTGGCGATTCGTGGATTCAGTTCGCAATTTTTTAATAAGCAAAATGGAGCTTTGGACATTAGTTTTATATGGTAAGTCTTTTTTTAAATGATGGAAAGAAAAATTGTTATTTTACATAGATTTTTTCTAGATCTGATGAAAGCAACAGTAAGTACATGTAAAACTATAAAAATATATGAATGAACATAATTTGACTATCATTCGTATCTATCTATCTATCTATCTAGAGTGAGTTTAATTTAAAATCTACCTATGATATATAAATATTTAGAACCCACTAAGGCACTTAACTACCTTCTCCATAAAGGCGTTTTTCGGGTTTTTGAAAATTATAATGACTTTGTTTCATAGGTACAATGAGTAGCGATTTAGTTCTGAGGTTGTTAGAAAAGTTCAAATATGTGAATGGTAATCTTGACCAAAAGTTTGCAGAAAGAGTCAAGAAGTACTTACTTGAATAAAAAGTTTCATATATACTTGCCTCACCTTTATTCATAAGTGGTCATAAACGACCTTAAAAAAGCAAAGGTGCCAAAAAAGGCTGCATACTGGAAACGAGATCATTCTCAATGCCAATGTCTTGGATATAAAAACGCCGCGATGGAGGTAACGGTGCGGTTATCGTGGCTCGCTGTTGGTAAATATGCCTCTAATTGTATGCTGGGCCTGTGTTGACATAAATACATGCTTGTGCACCTACTCGAAATAGCATGCAGTAATTACAAAGAAAAACCTTGTGAATAAAAAGGCAGTTAAATCTTGACAGAGAGCCTTGGTATACTGTAATTCTTTAAAATTAAGTTTCGGATTTTAATTTTTTTTTAAACATAATTTCACACTGACATATTTTAACTAAATATCAGGGGTATATCTTGCAAACGAATGACGGTATTACTAGAAAACTTGTTTCTTTTGAAAAATAGAAAACTAGGAGAAATCTAATTTCTGACCTTGATGAAATCAGGCAGGCAATTGTTTATTTTGTACATAATCAAAAAAGTTTGCATGAAACTAATGATACAGTTATTTTGTGACTAAGTACCTAATTACCTGTTTACAAATTGCATTTAACCCTGCAGGGAGGCAATTTAAATTAAGTTCACTATTGTTAAGTTTCATTCTGAAGTTATAGAAAAGAATGGAATATTAATAGCTCTAGGTCATACTACAGTACCTATAGCTAGTGCCCTTAAATAAAATGAGTCTAGGTCTTTACAGCTAGCTAAATGAATTTTTCAATATCCTTTTCTGACCCGTTCTACAGTAATAAGCTAAAATGGTTCATTAAAACAATAAAAAAATCGATATTGGTATCAACCTTATGACTTTGTGGGCTTACTCAAGCTTCGTTAAGATCTTCAAATAAAAATGTAATAAATTTGTTTACTTTAAATAATTACCGCTACTTAAAGCACACAAATGTATATTGAAACGTACCTGAGACCGCTCTAATTCATCCGGAGGTTTTGTTAGGGTATTTCAATAACGACCACAAGTTTTGATCTGTGTTGATCTCACGTTTGCGGTTTCTTGGGGAATAAAATAAAACAATGCATTAAAAGGTACATTTAGTTTCATTAAAAACTGACGTAATCACGACCTCACATACCTGTTCTTTTGTTTGTCATGGTTTATAGAGCAATGTCGCATTTTATAGACCATTCTACACAGTCACACCAAAATGCCACATACTCGTACTTCAACATAAATGGTCAAAGACGTCATTCATTTTACATTTATGTAAATATTGCACACTTGCCTTGTTTATTAAACAAAGGTGGCATTAGAATATTTCAATAAAATTGAGGTCACTGTTGGAGAACTAAAAGATATGACTTTTATCTGATGGATCAATTGAAATTATTATATGCTAACCATTATTATCATAAATTTTCTGTCACCTAACCAGCTTTTAAACCTGAAGAAAATTTTAGGAAGCTCTAAGGAATCACTTTATTGTTATGTGGTTTCGGTTTAGGAGTTCCACTTATTTGAATGATCACAGCTACGAATGTACGGTAATAATTCGATAGAGGATCTAACTTTGTACAATAAACAAATACTTAAATGACTTATATTTTTGAATTTTACGTTAGGCAAATATAATAATCTAAAAACATTTAACAAAAAGTAGAAAACTAGATATATAAAAAGAACAGTTGGCTTAGTGTTAAAATAGAAGAAGTTATATCAAGAAGTAGTTTGCACGGTCTGAATAAAAATAAGGAAATAAGACGGTTGCGCGTATTTTATGATACATACGAGTAATAAGTAGAATGTTATTGATCTTGGTTTTTAAATAGATAAGAAAGTGTGTTATTACGAAATTGCGTAGGCTTCCTTTACACGAGTCTGACGGACGTTTCTTAAGCAAGGAAACGTTTTTCCTTTGTCACTGAACTACAACTTTCACTGTCCGAGCTGTCACGTTAGTTTCCGCAATTAACCGCATCTGCAGAATGCATTAAGTAATTGCATCCTTATAAAATACGATCTCAAGTTCTATGAGTTTGCTAAACTACGATAGTTAACCACAACAATCTAAATGACATATTTAGATCGTTTATGATTCACTGGGCTACGAGCGGCTGCACCGAAATCTCATTCTAAAACGTCGTCGCCACAGATCCTAGCGTCTGTTATCGGTATAAATTCATGGTAAATTACTGGTCTCAATCTACAACAAAAGTTGTTCTAAAGTTTGAATAGGTGAGCTCCTATTCAGGTATCCCAAATCGAATATTCAGAGAAAACACTACTACCGAGCGTGAACCCAACGTAGATTTCTGACCTAATCTGAGTGTCAAAGTTTTCTCCCTTATCAGAGACGTTTGCCGCAATGTTTTTTGTGAACATTAACTGTCTAGATAATCTTACGTGTTGCCTGGTTTAAAAGCGGAAACACTAACGGCATGACGCTAAATATATTTTTATTATATTCATTCCGACTAGCCTCCAAATCCTATTTAAATCGACTTTCGGCCTTACACCCTAATGTCATAGCAACGCAATTAAGAATACAGAGCCTTTGATTGAGGTAATCGGCTAAAAAGACAGCAATCTGTCTCTCGCTACAAGAGCGTGTATAAAAATCCAGCACCAGGAATAGTGCCCTCATTGGACGGCACACTCGACATGTCCACTGACTTACAACCCATCCATTCATAGTCTTAGATAGGATGATTGTGCATTAAAAAAAAGAATTATGCTATACATATCTACTCATATTATTTCTATAAAAGTCTTAATTTTACAAATAAGTGACTTGCTCGACCAAGTCTGTTAAAAACATTCACCGATTGAAGTCAAGGCAGGCAGCGGCAGCGAATTGCTTTTATTCTTAAATTCATTTAAAAGGCGTAAGTACCTAAGTTTTAAAACAATTAACAATCTAATAGCTAATTTTCAAGCAGCCAAATTAATATGTAGTGCACGCATCAAGTATTGCAAAATTGTTTATGTAATCATTTAATAGAGCGCTGCAAAATTAATTTATCGGTTGTTCACTACTACTAAAGACTACAAGTCTTTTTTCCATTCCATAACATTACCAAAACTGTTTATTCTTGTCGTGTAATGTAATGGAACACATTAATATTTATAAACTTTCCATACGTTTATTGCGTATATTTCTTAAATATTCGTTGACTATATTAACAAGTTATTATTTTAATAGCAATGGTTATTTCCACAGGTTATTTCGATTTCTCTAAGATCGAATAGCTTTCGTCGCCCTTGATACAGTGACTTGTATTTTTTTTGCTGGCACGTAGGCGAAGTCTTCCAAATAGTTTTCAATATGTTATAATTACGCTACTACACATTGTAAGTTTATAAGTTCCTTTGTGTTATTATGAATTGTTTAAGAATTTCGATGGCTTTAAGTTTCTGTAATTCATAGTCTTAAAGAGCTCTAAGCAATGGTAAAGTAGATTACTTCGCCCGTAATGGAGTTGACAGACTGGTTGTTTTAGTAAACCAAAGTTTAATGAACACAGCGGACGTAGTGATTCAGACAGCTAGCGGGGAACGTGATGGGTCAGCTGGGTCATCAGAGGTTCAAGATTCTTCTCCTTGTTGACTACACAATGTCATTGTTCCTCAGAGTCAGACACGATCAACAACGCGCAAGTGATACCTCTAGCGTTACACGTGTTCATGGGCTGCTGTAACCACTTACTATCAAGCAGTACGCGTGCTTGCTTGCCAGCAATGTTGTATAAAAAGTATAAGATTCCTCGACGATTAGTTGTGTGGTCTTATGTCATAGTTTTTATAGCAGCGAGTGATGTGCCAGCGGTCAGCTGCTAAACGCGCACGCAATCATCATTACGTGCTGAGGAGGAAATAATCTAGATCTAGATGAAGAGTCAAGAAGTTTAACGATAAACGGCTGGTGCACATGCTTACTCTTTTATCACGGATTAATAAAACAAACGCTTAGAAAGCACGTGGCGCTGTCAACACAGCTATTAGTATCGTTACAATAGGAGAGAGCCATAGACTAGGAACTGCCGGTACTTAACGGTTCAGCTTGAATCCTGTTGAGTCTCGATTTTGGTCCTAGAGCGCCTTCAATTATAACATTTGTTTTTGTAATGTATTTATATAAAATCTTAAGAAACCCGAATGAAGCCAATTCCAATAGACTCGTCAAAGTGTAGGTGTATGATTGAACCATGAATAGCTGTTATCAGCTACAGCTACGGAAGACATACTCTTACAGTAGGAACTCCAATAGTATCATTAAGTAATACAGTAATACTATCCAATGGATACTATTGGGTTTACTGTATTTTTTGGTCTGAATTTGGAGAAAATATTTATGAAAAATTAGCTGTTCAGGTTACTTAAATATGAAATAAATGACGTATTTTATTTGGTAGATGGGTTCGAAAGCTGAGAGCTCTATTAACTCAAGCTGCTTAAACAAAAACATACAATTTATTCCACAAATGGATTTTTACATTCCTTTATGATCATGATACGCTTTTCTTTAAATTTAGCGCAACTTTAATAAAACGGTTCATACTTCTATTTGAGTGCACACGAGCGTTGCAGCGAACAATGCTATCTTCAAATAATTACTTTGTCCTTTACTTCTTATAATTTTTATTTGATAGTCTCATCTTTGCGTAGCATGTATATAAAGTGGTGATTTACACATACACTGTTATAATATAAATTAAATAATTAGGTAGATATTAAAACGTGCTGTAAGGTTATTGCTACGTTAAAATAAAGTACTAAACCACATAATAATATGTAGGTATACTCGTATGGGATAAATATTTGAAATACTGTTTGTTTTCGTAAATTGCCAACAGAATAATTGGTAGGGAGGGCCTTGGTGAGATCACCAAAGTGAACCGTTTGATATCAATCAATTAAAAAAAAAGTGACATCACCAACATAACATTGCCCTGGACCCAAAGTGAGATTTGCCCTTTGCTTAGTGAAACCAGAAACAACCAAGGTACCAAAGCACTCGGACCCGACAAAAACATCTGTTTTATCAGCAGTAATTTGTGGTGGCAATGTGGCATCGAACCCTTTTCGCCCCTATCGGCTCTCGAACCACTGCGCTAAATGGATCGTAATATATGTATGCCGAACGGATCTTGAACGACGACGTTTTTTCTCATGCAACTGAGGAGCGGATATGTTAGTTACCTCACGCACGCGAAAGCTGTAAAAGTTAAATTCTGTCTGTATAATTAATATCTTTAAATCCGCTCTGAGAATATTGTCGCCGTTACTGGACGGATCCGCCGAACTAAGCCACTTGCGTAATCAACTGGATGTAAGGATGAATCAAAGAGAGAGATGACTGACCGGAGACAAACCGGAGAAATTTGTCGATATGTAATTTTATGCCATTTATTTATTTATTTTTATTGCACATGAAACAAAGTACAATTGGCGAACTTAATGCCAAAGGACATTCTTCACCAGTCAATCGTAAAGTTTAAGAGAGAATATAGGAATTTTGGGCAAGAAAAGACAAAGACACATGACACAACAGATTATAATCTTGACTGATAAACTTTATCATATTGCGTCATTTTCTAGTATGCAGTTTTTTTATAAATTGTCGGTGACAAACACGCATGCGGATCCCCTGGTTACTGCAGAATATGAACACATGCAAACGCTAAAATTTATTACTTATGCGTTGTTCCCCCAGCAAGGTTAAGATGAACATTTGTATTTGATGAACTTGTCAGCAAGAAGAATTAAGGTCCCTTAGCTGGTCCTGGACCGCTTAGACGATTTAGCAGTAGATGACTGTTCTTTTTACGGCGTCATTTTATGAGTTTTATTTTTTTTGGCAAATAATTCACAATAACCATTAAGGAATTTCCATGACGTTTCCATGTTACGATTGAAGCCTAATGCGCAAAGAAGTAGTCTTAATACGTGTATCGGGTGCATATGGTAGCTTTCTCCAGGCACTGACCCCGCGACCTCGGCGCTGACCGCAGCTCTTACAAGGTATTACCGGCAAGGCAATTGAAAGATAATCTTCGTCTGCTTCTTACATTGTTTTAAGACAAAAACTGCAGCCATCAATTTAAATAGAAAACGCAAGACGTTCCTTTTGTATTACACTTTTTAATGCATATTGTGAAGTCAAGAAAGCGTTATGGTGATAGGAATTTGCTATTCCTAAATCTGCAATATTTTGTGATACGTTGCAGTTCTGAATGAAACAGCGTCGAAAGACGTCCACTGCACTTCTTTTCGACTTACACTTGCGTTTTTTTGTTCAATTTACGTTTGCGACAAAAACTGATAATCAGCAGACACACCTTCCAATAGGAAGGTGTGTCTGCTGATTATCAGTTTGCTCATAATAATGAGCGCGGTTTTTCAATCCTGCATAATGCACTTCTGATACCAAACAACCTTTCACGTAATAGATTAGGTACATGATTTTGTAGTAATTAAGGACGGCATTGTTACATAAACAGTATTGAACTTTATAAACGTAAAATCGTAGTAATAGCACGTTTTGAAAGTCGTGTTTATCACGTTCATTCAGTTCACAAAGTTTATTGATTGGTAAGATAATGATAGGTGTTAAAATAAAATGAATTACAGCACAGACGCGGAACAAAAAGCTTAAGGCTACCTGTGGCTCAACTTTACGACTATAGTCATTTCGAGATAATCTGAAAATGATACATGTAAATAAAAATCTCTGGAAAATCTTTTATTCAATCTCATGGCGTTTGGCGCTACAGACGAGAACCCTTCCACTACGCCAATCCAAGAGTTATAGAATACATATGATCGTCAAACTCTAGTATAAACAAAATGCATGCAATCGGTTATTCAACAGCAGCCCGCTATTAGCAGGACCGACTCGAGTGCCTTGTCGATTTCGAGCCAGATACTCGATACGACTGTAATTTTGCATAAGTCATTGTTGCTTCGCTTCCGCGTCGGCCGATAGTTTCACAAGTCAATATTTTAGATGCATTCGGTGACGCACACGAGCAAACCAGTTCAGAACAACGGGTCTAATCGTTCGCCGAGGACTTGTGCATCCTGTAAGAGCTAGTTTATTAACTAATCACTCACGAGCTTATACTTTTTGCTACTTTGAATAAATCATTTCTGATTGAAGTAATTCACGCGGGGCACGTAATCGCGACATTAACTTGATTGATGGTTATATTGTAAGCGGATTACATATTTCAAAATTAATTACTTATAAGTCAAACTCATGAAAGATCTTACAAGGCGGTCTCCCCAAAGTATATTGCTAATTAAGTCAATGTTCTATCGTATCGCCTTATCGGCATCGCCTATGTGCGCTCAACTTATTTGGTTTGTGGTATTAACATTAAATTACGATTGCAAATAAGCAGTGCAGTTTGTTACCACATCCTCCAACCCTAGCAGCTTATATTATGCACAAAGTTAGCCGTAGAGCTAGTTTTTGAGATATTAATGAGATAAGTAAGATTGATCCATCAGTTCATTTGGTCGTGTGTTTAAATTCTACCGAGAAAAACATATGTGACTTATATTTATATTTAATGAGCGTGATACCCAGTAATAAATATTAAATTCTTTTCATTTCATGAATATTTCAAACTTATTAACTAGGTATTTGTAAACTGTATTTAACATGCTATTCCAATTAAGTCATTGGGTAAACGTTAAATATAATATCGTCGCATTGTGTGTGCGTCGTATACGAAGCCATAACGTGAAAAAAACGTATGATTTGGCTAGTTTTTAAAACCAGTACATATTATATTCTAAAGGATTTATATTTTAGAAATAGGCATTTCTGTTATACTGAATTCATTTATTACTTTCGAGATGATTTGGTTGTTTCTAATCCTATATCAAATAAATTGAAAAAAGAGGCTTTGTCATTAACATTGCTAAGTAAGAATATATGTTACTAATTTCGTCGTAGGCATCACATCTGAAGTGTTAATAAATGAATAGTTAAGTTAATATAGTGCTAACTTTTTGTAAAATCTGTTAAACTTTTATTGTGACATTGAACTCGTAGGCACGTGTCCTATGCGAATTAAAACATAGTAATTAACTTAGTTAATGAGTGTATCCGAATGTGTAAACTGTCGTGGAATGCGTTTACAATCTACAGGTCGGTTGAGACACCGGTGCGCGGTGCGACTAGCGCGCGCAGTTCGCACGCAACGTGCGGTCAAATGTCAACGGAGCGTAGGAGCTAAGCTGAATCTTTCAAGTCTAGTTTTTTCGAAAGGCTGGAAAGTCAGTTTTGCTTTTAAGAGCTGAGAATGTAAACAGTGACAAGAAGAACCTATGAGCAAAATTTCAAAAACTAGAAAATTATTCAGAAAAATGCATCATGCATGCAAATTAGATCTGTTAACTAAGGATAACAATAACACTTGAAATATTCAATGAAGTTTGTACAGAAACCATTAAAATAAATCACTTTTCTACTGTGTGTGATGTATCTTATTTATAAACAGTTTTAAAGACGAAATGTTATTAAATTCAAGAGTGCCATCAACTATCAACATAATTTGGTTGTAAAATGTTAAGTTATTTACAATTAAGCTGATCATATAAAAAATAAAATCGTGGACACTATTGCTAATAAATAAATATGCGCCAGCCAACACACCATTTGTCATGATCCCGAAGTGGGGGTAAATATCCGTGTTACGACGTCCCAGACAAGGTATCAAGCCAGGGGCGTCTTCCAGCAAACCCATACCCGAGTCAATCCAGAAAAGATCGTTTAATTAATGTGTGAAACCTGCCAAAACTCCTTTTTGGTGTTTATATTTTTATATGGCTCTACCGAATCATTTCAGCCTTACGGTTAAAAGTTATTCGAAAAGATGAGTAGCTCCGAGACAGTGGCTCGCTAACCGTGATTCCTGATTTGCGTGCGATTGCTCACCCATCAACAACAAGAGTTAAGAAAAACGTGAATAGTATAACCAACTATGCTCGTGAGTTCGCTCTCATTTCTGCCGGCCCTTTATGTAACAAGGTCTTAAACTAGTTTCCGGATTTTAGTGAAACGTTGTTCAACGTTAGAAGTTTCTCGGTCTTTTAATATTTTAGGAAAGTGCTATCATACTTTATTCACTGACCCTGTAGTAGATACTATTTGAAATATTGTAAAACACTTTTCACATTAATGTTTTTTTTATTTTTACCATTTAAACAATTCATTATTATTTTTTACACAAATATAGAGATTATAAAAATTCTGCCTGATCCCAGAACACACTAACAACAACGTTAGCTTACAATGTAAAATACACTAGACAAATTCACCAGGGGCCGTATTACCATCTCCTGACTGGCTGAAAATGAAAGGCATTATTTCCTAATATGATCTTTCTTATTACAATTGCTTATAGCCAGATAAGTTAATTCCCTAATCTGAGGGTAATGAACAATTTTGTCAGTAAATATCCAGCCTAGAATATGCATTAGTGACAGGTAACCGCTGACTGGCTGGAAAAAATATATCATATTACGAAATTGATCGCTACACTCAGTTTAGTGAATGATCTTGCCAAGTTATAAGGGATCGCAATAAGGCCTCAGTACATGTTCCATTCAGGGGCTGTATTAACATCTCTTTTTTTGTTTTTATATTGCCCGTCAAGATGGCCTCATTCCACCTGATGGAATGCGGTCGTGAGGTCCAGATATGAGGTTGACAAGCCCAGTCATTCAAACAAATCACTGGGCTGGCCATCCTCACCTTGAAGGCCAGCAGAAATGCCTTTTCACGCCCCGCTTGAAGAACCACTATAATGAGGAAGGAAACACATGTGCTGGAAGAGCGTTCCACATCTGGATGGTACGACAAAGAATCGAGTCACCGAACCTTTTAGTTCGGGCCAACAAATGTTGAATTGTGTGTGGACGCCGTAGTCCAGCACTCGTGGTACGGGAGTGGACAGGTGAGGGTGGAATAAGCTGGAATAACTCGTCAGAGCATTCCCCATTGTAGAAGCGATAGAGAACACTTAGCCTGGCAATGTCTCTACGCAATTGGAGAGGCTCAATGGTCAAAGTTGCCTCTGGGTTTCCAATACTACGGATAGCACGCTGCTGCAACCTGTCAAGAGCTTCGAGTAGGTACTTGGCGGAACCGTCCCAGAGATGAGAGCAGTATTCCACACTCGAGCGAACTTGTGCCTTATACAAAAGACAGAGCTGCCCAGGCGTGAAGAATCGTTTCACTCTGTTTAGGATTCCGAGTTTACGGGATGCAGTTCTAATGACGCTCTCAATGTAGTCCCGCTGGTTTAGGTTGCTACGAACCTCCATGCCAAGGATGTTTAGGCTGTGCTTAATCGGTAGCAGGGTGCTATGAAGAGTGGGATGGGAAAGGAATGGAGACGCCTTTGCTGTGAATGCACACACCTGCGTTTTCTTGGCATTGAACTCGACAAGATTGCATGCACCCCATTCTGAAATGTGGTCCAACACTCCGTCAAGCTCAACAACAAGACTTCGCCTCTTTTCCTTGATGTCAGTCTGCTTTGCCCCAGGGCGCTCGAAATAACGCGCGTGGACCGTGCTATCATCCGCATAGCAATGAATATTACCAAGAGATAACATGTCATTGATATGCAGAAGAAACAACGTCGGCGACAAGACGGAGCCCTGCGGCACTCCGGATTAATCTGGAGAAAGCGTGATTTTCGACCATCGCAAAGGACACGAATTCTACGTCCGTCCAGAAATACGGCGACCCAGTCGCCAGGCTAGGTGGCAGACCATATGCCGGAAGCTTGGAAAGAAGCGAACGATGCCATACACGGTCGAAAGCTTTGGCAATGTCAAGGCTGACAGCCAAAGGTTCCCCATGCTTGTCCATAGCCTCCCTCCAGATGTGTGTTACGTACGCTACAAGATCCCCAGACCGTTTTGGTTTCTTATAGACAGTCAAGTTAATTTTCTCACCTGAGGGTAGTGAAAAATTTCGTTACTAAATATTGGCCTAGAGGATGCATTATTGACAGGTAACCGCTGACTGGCTGTAAATGAAATATCAGATTAGAAAATTGCTCGATACGCTCAGTTAAGGAAATTCACTTGACTGGCTATATGAGTTGGTATTACGACCCCAGTACATGGTCGACACTGGCAGAGTTATTTTAGCGTAATAAGTCTTAGTTAACAACATACAGACGACTATGGGGCAACATATCTAGTTATTTATAGGGACTAAGATACCGGCTGTCTTTTGATTAATCGTTATTGCCTGTTTATTCTGGCGAGTGGCCGTAATATTTTAGTCTAACGTAATGCACTTTAACAGACCCTTTCACTATGGGACGGAGACTTTTTATGCACCGTAAGAGTAGCTAAGGTTACACGATTAGTTTTCACAAGTATGATAAACTAACTTCCGAAATTTCATTTAATTTAAGTTTGGTACTTTACACATTATGGCAGCGAACTTAGTCTGTAAATGGTGTGCCAAAAATATGTTAGGAACGCTCGTGATACTATAATAGAGCTCGACTCTATACGAGTATAAAGATATGCAGTGGAATTTATTCAGTACATGAGGTCGCGTCTGGAGCACTTGGTGCAAAATGTCATAAAACAGGTACGCTTACGATATTTAACTTTCGTATTCGCCAGTCCAATAGTCGTCAAAACTGACAGTGTGCCCCTAGTAAGGCCATCAAATAATTACTCGAGCACATAACAGAGTCGCAGTGGCCATGCCAGTAATGCGACTTCCGCTGAAACATGGACTTATTATGCAGGACGCAATAAACCTGCTCATAGCCATTTTCTAATTTACTGAGAGCGCATGATATCACGGAGCATCGTGAAATTTTTGTAACGAAATGAAAAGTTATATGAAATATTTCGCTTATCCAAGAAATCGCCAGTTCAATATTTTAAAACTGTTCGTTAAGGCTATCGCAGAAAAACTACTAAACCAGCCGTATTTAGTTGACACACTGAATAAAATTGCAACTATGATTGATGATGACTACTCTCAGTTCGTACTTGTTCTACTTGCAAGTGTAGGTAATTTATTGCTGCTCATAAAACTACTATTACTTATGTAAAAAAATATACTTACTACAAATACTAATATTTATCTAACAAACTCATCGCAGGGTAAATGTTATGTTATTTATGTAACGTTGATGGTAATAAATATATAATATAGCGCACCATCATGCTTGAAATGGTCAAGTCGGTCTTTCTTTACCTACTATACTTCATTCATTATTATTACATTAGAAATAAGAAGCAGGGGTGCTAAAATAAATGAAAATTTGCATTTGACGTTGCCATGACGATGACATACCTGATTACAACCTGACAAAATTGAAAACCACTTCCGCCACAACCTGTGAAGGGATAATTTAACATTTTAGATTTGGTAGAGTTATAGTGACAGTAAAAACGTGCTCGGACAAAAACCCCTGCTTCTTTTAGGTTTTTACATCGACAATATAGTTTGATGCAGGACAAAATAATTTATTCAAGCAAAAGCCTCATAAATTCTAAAGTTACTTTACTTTAAATGAGAACAATTAAGTGTTACAGCTGCTATATAAATAGATTTTAATAAATTAGGCATACATCTTAAAAGTAATAATGTTTAATGTACTTTTACCACAAAGTGTACCCTAAAAAGAACTTTTTATACTTCTGTCTAATGCGTTAATGAATGGAGATTGTTATGGCCGTAAAAATGGGGTATACCTACATATGATAAATGAAGTAGTTATTTTGTTATACTGGGGCAGTGTTTCCAGTAGGAGAGATTGAATAACACAGTTACTAAACGAAACAACGGTTGAATCAAATCTTTAGTAACACATATAATAGGTTTTAAGTGATCCTAATATTTAAATTCTAGAATATCGAAAGAGATAGGTACATTTGAGCTGGGTTAGAGTTAGCTGGCCCACTTATAGAGAGGGCTGTTGCAACAGTTCGACAGTTAACAGTGGTCACCCTAACTAAAGTAAACTATCTACCCAATTTGCAATTACAAGAAATAACTAAAATTCGCCAGACTTTTAAATACTCGCAATGATTATCGTTTGGTTGGTGTCAAACCAAAAATGATTCACATGTTTATTTTGAGTATTAAAAAAGATCGTTTCCTGCATTGACTACACTGGGACTCAAACCTGGGACACTACGGAAGTCAAGGCGAGAAACCGTGCTAACCGTGTGGTCAAGAAACAATGACAGACTTTTCAACATAGTTTGTGGAAACTTACCGTAAACATATATTCACTCTTAGGGGTGTAATGATGAAGGTAATCCCCCAATTTGCATAACACCCCCTGAGTCACAGTTGTGAGTACTTTTTAATGATCCCTACGCTTTTTGAAACTCCAAATAAATTGAGGTAGGTACTTAATTTAGTTTGGGTTTAAAGCAAATTTTGATGGTCAAAACTGTCAAAATAGCATTTAAGAGGCCTTCACCAAAATTACGCGCGCTAAGGTTCCATGTATAGGAAACTAAGCCCGTCTGTCTGTGTAGGTATTGTATAACACTCGCAATGACAAGTGTGGACGGTAACACGCATAGTTGATCAAACAAACTATGTAAGTAATTGAATATGTTGAGCAACAGTTTTTCAATTTACTTTCTAAATCTTTTGCATGTTTTTAGAATAAATACCTATTACGATTTATTGTTAAGATAACTTTACATATCTGCCTTAAAAACTCCTCACTCACGAATTTCGCTTTCGCGGACTACTGTTGTGAATCAGCTGTTTTACGCTCGATCGGATCGTAAACAAACACTTTCGTCGATATTTCGCAACCGATACAAACAAGCAGCATTTTGAAGGTTGCATATTGCCATACCTATCATTAATGGGGAAGCTGTAATTCATCTTACGTTTGGAAAAACAGAAAAGTTTCACCACAAAGTCCACAACAATGGAATGGGGTATTATGAAACGGTGCATGGGATGTATTCGTACCTTGCCGGACCTCTGGCACCCATTAATTAAAAGCTATTAGCAGTACTAACACAAGAGGTCGTTTAGCTTGCGAAAAATGGAAGGTTCACATTTACAATATGTTTGTTTTCTCATGATACTTTATCAGGGGCAAATAACAATAATTTTGTCTGATCTGTATCATAAATCGTGCCTCGTGTGGCCCTTTGATCACATCTGAAACGCTGCAATAACTGATAGTAGGTACCCGCGCTCGAGGCAAATATGGTTTCATTACGTGGGATGATGACCAGGGAAAAGGACCGGCAGAATTTGTTTAAATTGCAGACTCAACTAGATTATTATCAAAAGTTGCAAGTTTTTTATGCATTAACGATTTTTTTAAGTATTTTGTATTGCGGATTACCTGCTGAAAGAAGTGATATAGCTCACTACCTTGACCGAGATTACTGTTACGTTACAGTAGGCGAGAACGTGGAAGGCTGCATCTGTGATTGGAATTTTGTTTACATTGAGTATTGATTTACTCATTTTGCTTTACTATTTGCATGACGTAATATGTAACAGTTCGTAATATAGCAATTACTATTGCATATTTGTTCCAAATGTCGTCATCTACCCTGACTGATGTATTTGTGAATTATTGCTATCTTGTTGTACAGTCGGCATCCGCCCAAGCATATCACTTTGGCAGATCGTATTTTATGGCATTCAACAATCGATAAAGTCGAATATAACATTAATAAAACAATTCGAAGTATTTAACAAGGTATCTTCCTGCTTTGAGATCAATAAGTTAGACACAGCACCATTAGTGCAGTCATTGAAGCATTATTGCTCCGAATTTTTTTACTGTGAACCGAATTGCATACAATTTTGGAATTAGGTTCATCTTACCCTTAACTTCAAAAGTGAAAATGATTTGAACTCCGCAACCACCCTAGGGGTGGTTGCCACCCCTTCTCGGGGGTGAATTTTTTTTTTGCAAAATAACCTCAGATATCGATAGAAGGCCTAATTTTAAGCAAAAAAACCTCTTTAAAGTTTTTCAAAAAATCCAATACTTTTCAAGTTATTGGCAATTGAAAATTCGCAATTTTTTCACGTTTTTCATCGGTTTTTTGCAAATATCTCCAAAAATATACGTTTTATCGAAAATTTTACAAAGAACAAAATTGTAGCAGGTAAAACAATGAACAATTTCGTTTTTTATAAAGTATTCTAAGTGCAATATTAAGCTAGATATTGAAGATCAAAGCCGTTTTTTATTTTGTCTGAAATTTAATCGATGTGGTCAATGCCATCTAGCGGCGAGCAGATGCATTTTATGCATTCTAATACAAAAGGGTTTTGTAGTGCTTGAAATAAGCTTTAAAATGAGCACTATTAAAAGTCTTTTGCACGTAAAATAAGTGTATATACGTAAATACAGCTCTATTGCAAATAAGGGGAGCATCTAATGTTTTTTCTTTTAAATCAATGGGTTTCATAAGTGCCATTTCCACCAAAATTAAAATTAATCGTATTCCGCCTAGAATTAACTTTATTATGAAGAGTTTGATAGATAGTATCAGTTTGGCTGCTTCAGGACACATATTTTTCAAAAAAGTCACGATTTAAAAAAAAAATTTTTAGAAAACCCACTTTTTTTTCATAATATCTCAAAAATGACGACAGATACGTATAAAAGTGTACGGATTAAAAATTTAGGTATTTTTCTGGCAAACAATTTGGTTTTTTTGTTTTTTCTGTCAAACAAAAATTGACGGAGATATGATTGTTTAAAGAGCGCGTGGCAGCGCAATCACAGCCTCTCTTAAGCCCTTTAACCCTTCACCGTTTTAGAAAAAGGTTTTTTACTATATATTGCAATAAAGGATGTTGTAGCTCTCTTAATTACCTTTACAATGGTTTTTTATAAATTGTGATAGCATGAAAATTGAAGGAGTTATGGTCCAAAAACTTATCATATTTTTTTCTACTTAGTAACTGTTTTTTTTTTTTTTTCAAGGGGTTGAAAATGATTTTAATATGAGGTAATTATGTTAGAAAATACTTTACAATTTCCCCACTTACTATTAGACATGTTTTCTAGCGATAAAATGGCTCAATGTCAATTTTTCTATTAAGGGGTTGTTTACACCCCTTAAAAATAATAGGCGGAGTTCAGATCATTTTCACTTTTGAAGTTAAGGGTAAGATGAGCCTAATTCCAAAATTTCATGCAAATCGGTTCACAGTTAAAAAATTCGGAGGTAAGACCGTATTTTTCGCTTCAATGACTGCACTACATGACACTGTTATCATGTTTGCAATTTTAATATTAAGTCAAACAATCTAAATGTGCCAGGTGTTAATTCCGAGTTAGACTTTATGGAGGCACTACATAATTTTTAAATACCCAGACACAAGTAAACTATGAACTCTGATCTCTTTAACAGCAGCGAGCCAGCCGACGCACTCACCTATCACAAACACGCTTAGGTAACGTTGGTGACGAGGCAGAGGCTACTGCGGTCATCGCATTTCGCTTTCTCTGTAATAACTCACTTTCTCGAGCTTTGGGCGCAACCACGTGCTGTTGGAGGTGTCGATGCGTTGCCTCACTGGGTGCAGTGTCATTGTGCCTGTTATTGGTTGTGATACCACTTTAGTATTGAATGAAAATAGGGTGTTATGCACCTTTAGTAGGAATTGAAGCTGTAAGAATAAAAAGACTTATAAAGAGTTAAAAAGAATTAGGAACTTATCTACTCGTAATTTAAAAAAAGCTTAAGATTTGATGTTGGCAATAGAAGAATGACTCTTTTCTCTTAGTAAAATACTTTTTTTTAAACATATTTTTTTGCTGCATATAATTGCGTTTGGCATGAAAGGTTGTCAAGGGTTTCTTTGCCTTGCTAGGATATTACAGGCTAACAGCAGTAGTAAAAACAAATTTAAGAATCACATGAATAAATTGCGACACGCTTTTATTTAAATTTAAGATTTTTTTCTGGATTTGCACTGTCAATCTTTATTCATTTACAATATTAAATGATAAAGATGAGGAAAATTATTTTAAGAAGAGATGCAGTATTCCGCCTTGGGTTAGGCTTATGGTCTGAATTCAGTTATGTAGACAAGGTAAAGGAAAATGACCCTGCTACGGAACTCTTTTCACTTAGAGTTGACATAATCACAATCAGCGGATTATGAGAGCACTTATAAATGCCATATTGTCTCTGTCATGCGAGATGGGTTCCATGGCTGCGTAATGTGAAGTGTATATTCTATGAAATTGCGACACGAAATGATGCATTCTTTATTAATTTTAAAAATGAGTATTTTAATACAATAAAAGCCCTGACAGTTTTAAAACTATTATTATTCAGAAAAGCATTCAAAAGGCCTACCATCCAATGTCCTAATGAGTCCATTGCCAATTTAAGCCTTTCTTTCCGTTTTCTAAGGAGCATCCATTCATGAGAAGCTTGAGGAAAATATTTATTTATTTATTTATTTATTTATTCAAAAAACAAATACATCTATTATTACAGGCACATGCCTAATACAATAGTGTAGCCAGCTAATATTTTTCCTTAATTAATATATTCATGCATTAAATTTAGTTCCCTTAATAAAAATAAAAAATATGTATTTAATTTCATTATATTATACATTATACTCAGTCTCAAATTTAAACTATCTATTACATTATATTATCTATTAAATTATTTCATCTTACTATTATTAATATTATGTCAATAAAATAAAATAAGAAAAATAATCAACCGCAAAAACATTAATATTGTGAATAGTAGGTACAGACAACTGATAGCATGTTACATAACGTCTTAATATACATTTAAGTAAGTATAACGCAATATAACAAAACCAGTGCACCCAAATACCGACATCTGTTATGAGTTCATTAAATGCCTCTTCCTGACCGGAAACGCGACTTCCACGTCCGAAATGAAATGATGTGTTTTCAAATAATAATAGACATCATCCGTAGGAGTGTCTGCTCGGTTTCAAATTTATGGCGCGGCATCCGGTCCAAGAGTTTATCAACAAAATATAGCTTCAGGGCTGCTACTGATTGAATCAGAATGTTAAGACAAAACTTAATAATAAGAAGAAAAGCTTCACATCACTTATAGCATTAATTTCTTAGTAGTAGTAAAAACGAACTTCTTTGGTCTACATTCAATCTTTTAATGCGTTTTATGTTAAGATTTGTAAAAAGTGCACTCTTGCCAAAAGCCATCCTTTGATCCCTAAGAAAAGACAGCTGCCGGGGCTCTGTGTGACACGATATCCTGATTCTAAAAACCTTGTATAAAGCAGCTCGCTGTGAGCTACAACCGGTAACCTACACCACAGACTACGAACAATAAAATTATTGTAACGCGTTGATGTCTTTCCTCACAGTGCGTGCACGCCAACGACCGTACAAACATTGGAACTACTCGTAATCTCGAATAGTTACACGAACGAACATCGTCTGGTGATCTTGTCTGAAAATCTATTTTATTGAATGTTTCGCGGGACAGCGGCCTTATTATAATCTTTTGTTCGTTTACGGTTCTAAAATGCTCACTTTGTAAAGACTAAAAGTAAAAATTAAGCTTTTTAGAGCTTTTTTACCGTTCACGGGAACGGTCGCGCTGGCGGGGGATTGTAATACGGGCCCAGGTCGTGGAACTCCTGGATTAATCCCTCGAGTAAAATAAGTGTCGTAGTTTCGTAACAAAGTAAGACAAAATTACCGATCACTTATCCGTTAACAGCAAACTTTGTGATAAAGGGCCATTTTTCAATCCTTAGATAATGAAATTTATTTGTAGAATAAAGTTTATTCGAAGGTTAACATGATTTTTAACTTTTTCATGGTCAGATAGATGTTATCTGTTAAAGTTGAATAAAGCCACTAACTGAGGAATAAAGTTAGCTGCTTTTTGAGGGGCTGGATAAGATTTATCTATGCGTTTTCTTTGATATTTTGAAGTTACGTGGTGTGAACATACATTTGAGATTATTTTAATTTTGTTTGGTGGCTATATAATTGTAATTCTCATGCACACACATTCTAATGAATACTTTTTTTTTGGATTGAAAAATCGGCCCTAAGATGTACAGGGTCCGTATTTTGGAACTAGTCACGGCTGGTGTATTAAGATTGCAGTCGCAAAAACTCAACTTCTGATTGAGCTAGTGGTGATCGACATAAAGAAACATTATCAGTAGTATAGTCTGTGTTCTTTACCTAAATTAACTAAAGTAGGCAGCCCTGGAATGTAGTGCAGCATGTTGAAGTAATGACGGGCGCTCAATGATCATTAAACGTTTGCTCTAACACTACTTGCACTTAAATGTCTTCCTTGCAGATCGGTCAAGCAAACAAATGATTTATGCGTCAAGTAATAATATTTGGCACTTTTAAGAGTTATTTCAGTAAACTTTATATTTAGTTGAGTTTGTATTAATAATTAAGTTTATTTATTTATTTATTTATTGCATACATGAAAGTTACAAATATGTGCATAACAACTAACATGCACCTTCATAGGTACGGCAAAATATTAGAGATAGAAGAGAGAGTTATCTTCAATTAATTGATATTTAGTGAAACATATTATAGATGTATATGAATAATATTGTTTAAAATATGCACAGAAGTTTAAAAGTGTGTTTTACAAGCAAAAAAATGCTATTGTCTTCTAATATTTCATTCTGTGATACGACGCAACACCTTCACCAATTTAGACTTCTTTATTGAACCTAGTTCTTGTTTTGACGCCTCGGTTTTCTTTATCAGTAGCATATTGCACTCCCACGCGTCATTCGGTGTCTAATAAAGATTATCAATATTTATACGGTCTTTTTTAATAATGATAAATACCTTGAAGATTATCAGTAAAGGGTTTCAATATACTTGTCGCATCCTACCAACTCTGTTACATCGTCATGAGAACGTTGCATGTTCCTCATAAGTCATAAGTGCGGTAGTTACTCGTACGGCGTTATTAGCGGTGGCCCACCGAGGGATAGGCACGTGACAAGCATTGTATCCGTCACGCTGCGCAGGCGCCCAGTGCCTTAGACCGCGTATACGCGATTGCACAATGTTTTTTCTTTAATTATCAATGGTATAATCAACATAAACATAGCTGGCTTATTCCTTGTCCGGTACAGAGGCGATCACATCAACCTATACAAAACCATCGCAAAATAGGTCTTATGTCAGCAGCATAGGCATAGCGAAATGTAAAGGTAGATGTGGACGCCTCTGTACCTCGTAACACAGAGATATTTATTAGGTATAAATATCACCACAACACACCACTGGTCATCAAGTGGTGTGTTGTCTGGCGCATATTTATATTTATTCGACAAGAATAACAAGCATTATTGGTGACTAAAGCCCTGTTTCTGAAAGGCAAACTCAATAAATGTTTGCCAAGCAGTATTAACATGCGTATATTGCTTTGATCAAATGCCACTGCTCCAGTTCAGATATACGAGTAAGTAGTAATGAATCACTAAGATGGATTTGAAGCTAAACTAATCTTACAAGATTGAAATACCGTATTGATACCAACCGGGAGATTTTATCATAGAGGTACCTTATTGAAATTATTTGGGGTCGTATCTGACCTGTTAACTTTACTGTTGTGTACTGTTTTATTACTGATGTTTTATAAACATAATTTGACGGTCTAACCTATAAACCTCTAAATAATGTAAACAGTTATTTCAGGAATAAGCATAAGAAGGGAAGGTACAGGAATACTACCTTTATCGCTACAAATTATATGATTGACTGTGTCCTGCGAACTTTAGAATAAGGCCACAGTAACTACTTATTCTGTAGGTACTTGTGGTTCTTATACCATCTACATAATTATTCGTTTAACCTTGTTTTCTTTTTTATTCGGTCTAATAAAGTTTTAGCCTAGACTGATTAAAAAAAAAAAAATGTACTCAAGGTTGTATTGCGTTGAATTAATTAGTCTAGTATTTTATTCCTATATTGACTAATTGAAGATTTGAATGTAACGCAGCAGTAATAATTTACTACAGTACCAAGGCAAGGTAAAAGTTTTAGTAAAAAATGCGAATGGCTGTTTGGTATTGTTTGAAAACCATACAGTAGAGGTTATTCAAAAAACAAAATTTACTCTTAGATAGTTCCTAAATCATATCAATATGTCATTTCACATACGGAATAAATAATTACCCGGTATAGATTTCCTACTTCTTGGCGGAGTGGTGGTGTTTATGGTTTGTCTGATAAATACCAATATGTAACATTGCGAAACTCCTACATGTGTCTCTATTGGTGACACTGCGTAGTAAGAGATACGGAATAGAAAGATTTTTGCTAAATATTGTCATTGTAATTATTTTAATAACATGTGTTAAGTTAGTCACCTGGAGTATCCTTCGTATCTGTATTATGGTCGATAGTTGTTGTTTGCAATCCCAGTAAGTAATAGATAATAACATCCATTCGAGTCACTGCATTTTCGCAACAACTAATAGTAAAAAGTGAGTTAGTTTATCTAATAGTTACTCTCGATTGATGAAATTGTTATTCACATTAAGTTAGTACGAGTGGACTTGTGTTTTTCTGGTTTTCAAACACAATTCAAGGGTACACCGTGCTCCAGAACTAGGTGATATCAGGTGCTGTTGTCTTTTCATTTATTTATATACTTGTCTGATATTGCGTCTGTAATGCACTCTTGCAATGTATGATACTCGTACCCCGCTGTTATTAATTCAATGTGATGCAAAATTTCGTGATACACGAGCCCGTTCCTTGGTCCCTTACATGTAACGTAACAATTTATGGATTTCAAATCACGAATTCGTTGACAATCTTAATAAAATCTCGAGATGTTGAGAACTAACCATCATTTTACTTCACAGGCTATTATTATAACTTTAATATGTTTGATGTTGTACCTAAATTAGGATGATGCATTTTTTACCGATATAATTAAGCGTAAAATCTGTTTTTACGTAGTTTTCATTGATGGTCAAAGATGGGTAGGTATGTCTTATGACTTACTTTGTATGGACCCGTGGTGTCATTATAGCACCATAATAAAGGAACATATCTGAGTGGTCTGAATTGTTCTAAGTGATATCGGAGCCGAGATATGATTTCTTAAAGTAGGTATTATTTTTTGCTTTAGTTCCACTAAAATAATAGTTCTGAAATGTTACTTTCTGGACCTAAGCCCACCTAACAGCTGTTAAAAAGGATGCAGAAATAAGAGAGGAAGGTATTTCGCTTTAAGATGTACCTGTTGGGTAGATTTTTTTTAATAAAAGTACATTCAGCAATCAGTACATCAAGGTAGATATCCATTAAGATAATATTGTTTAAAAAGCAATAGATGTTAAGTATTTGGCATTAGGAAGTGAAACACACGAAAAACCACCTTAACGTCAATGACATCAACACGACATTTTCTAATAGTCAATATGTAAATAGGAGGTATTGATTCTTAACGTCATTATTAGAGACTTCATAACATAACATACCATCACTTTTTCCGAACGGGTTAGTCAGAGGCAAGTGACTGTTGCCGTCCTGGTGAACGGAACACTCAGAAGCCCACTTTTCACCAATGGTATTAGAACCCAAGTGGTAGGTGGTGAGCCTTCTGCCACTATCCGGGTAAATTTGGTTTTTTATCGATGTTTTCCATCACCGGATAGTTAGTCGGAAATTAAACAATGAACACAAACATTTTGGTTCTGGCCAGATTTGAACTCGGGACCACACGATCTACGAGCAGAGTTGGAGTGCTTAACCACTAGGCCACGGTGATTAGACTCATTAAATGGGAAAAACCCCTGATAGTCTTTGCAGCCACAATACAAGAACAATATTGGTCTAATATAGCACCTGTCCATTAAAAATAAACATATATGCATGTTTATAACCTGTTTAAAGGATTATAAGTAATGCTGCTGTTTTATCTTTTGCATTGAGTAGTTAGTTAAAAGAACAATTCCTAATATCTCAGCTCAGATATACTTTAGCTATATCTGCTCCATATAAAGTTTGTTCATGTCGATATGTTCTTTCATAATAATAAGGTTTGGTGAGTGGCCGCGATTTTCAAAAATGACGCCAACATTACCCATAGGTACCCTTTACTTATGGTTCAATTTCAAACATTAAAAAAACTTTCAACATCCTTGGGGGCAGGCTCTGTGGTAGACTAGTTCCTCACGAAGTCTTTCGTTTATATTTTTAAATTATTGTTTTACTGACTTTCTAGCAAATACAATTATAGAACAAAAAACTAAAGGTTGATCGTGATAATTAAAAATATGATTGATTGTAAACTGAGCGAGAGGCAAAAACAGGAGCAAACGTGTAACGGCTGGTTTAAGATTTATAATTTTTGTAAAATAATATTCGCTGACCTTGGTCGACGCCTGTAGTGAGGACCAATTCCGCCATTCACAAGACAAAAACACACTCACTTCTAGGGTTGCCACCGGGTACTGACATTTAGAAGTTAAGTCCGCAGGCATCTAGATTCTATGATCATATTGATATTTTTTCTATCGGGAGACTGTCTGGCTACAAAAGGAATAACAAATTGTTCATGTATGGTCACATACCTACCAAAAATTGGTACCTGTGGTGTAGTAGTGATCACTTTCCATCAGGTGATCCTGAAGCGCCATCCCACATTATGAGCAGAATTGCTAACGACTTTTATTGCTGACTTTACAAACAGCAGGTACATTAAAAATCATTAGCTGAACAGTAAATGAAACAAATGGAAACTGGTACACATGGTAATTGTTGTAGTCAGCAACTTCCTTGTGTGCGAAATGGAACAAACTATAAACGCACAGTAGGTCTCTGGCAACAGTAAATCCAGAAGAATGGAAGAATCCATTGTCATGTATACAGAATTAATTGCAAGTAAACCTTATTATCATTCACTCCCTTTTCTCGTAATGTCAGAAGTACAGCTAGACTTGTAAAGGTTACGTTAACCTTTAGGGACATTTAGGAACAGAGGTTGGTATTAACCATTAGATTGGAACGCAGTGACTTAAACTTCTTTTTTTTTCAACAACGGGGATACTTAAACATGTTTGAGCACCACAAAAGTATGTAGATACTCAGCATGTCATGGGTGTCACAAAAACATCGAGACACGCTGGTCTTCCGCAGATGCCTCAGATTAGTGGAGACACTAGTTCTTAAATTAAAAAATGCAGATCATGCATTGTTTAAAGTATGCGTCGCATAAAAAGTCAGTTGTGTCATGTAAATGTTACATAAAACCTACTAAACCGTACGCATAAATGAAGTTTATTTGAGGTAAATATAACGCAAAGTAGAGAGGTGCTATGTTCGGCAACCTTTTCGGCGTTTATGCAGCCGGCGGTAGTAAAGTCACAGAATAGGTAATAGTACTGGTAGAGTCCCTCAGATCACGTTGGATAATACCGCAATCGTGTTAAAACTTTTATTGATCGCTTGATCTCACGCTGTCGAGGTCGCGCTGATATTGGCATTGAATAGGAGCCAGGTTTCGATTGTTATTTTTTATCTTTGAAGTTAATATCCTGGTTTTAAATACCAATTCAGCAAAAGGCGTGAGCGGTTAATGCATACCTTCCTCGCATAGGTCGGCAATTGTTTACTGTAATGCATTTTGCGTAAATCTATAAAGTTTACTAACCAGAAGAACCCCTATATTCAACTTATACAGCAACAATTGAGTGAAAGAAAATTGGTTACAGGGTCTTCATTACATTCGCTTATATTATGTATTTATTCACATTTGCTACTAGGTATATTACATTATACAGGTGGTAGTTACCCAGAAGGTATAGCAAATTTGAGGGCAGCTTAATGTAACTACTTGAACTAAATATAGATATGAATAATGGTTATGTACATGTATAGAGCAGAGTAGATTCAGTCAAATTTATTCCCTAAACTAAGGGTAGTGAGCTCTTTCTCCATAAATATCCAGACTAGAACATGCGTTAGTGCCAGGTAACCGCTGACTGGCTGGAAATGAAAGTTCATTTTACGAAATTTCTCGCTACGCGCTGTTCAGGGAATCAACTTGACAAATTAAGAGGGCTTTGTTAATACAACAGGGATTGTTAGGCTCCTGACGAAAGCCATCAATCGCATGTCATGCAAGGACAAAATAGTAGGTGCCTCTGTCTAGCTGGGTAGCTATTCTTTTACCAGTAGCAGCTTCAAGATTATTCGCAACGATGATCTGTTGTTTACACACCTACCTACATGTATTCACTTAAGCAAATCGAACGAAGAACAATGTTATCAAAAAATATTTATAATTTAATTTAATGCGTTTTTGTAGATAGTCATACTTATTCATATTGTATGTGTTAGTTTCGCCGTAGTATTAATGTATGAAATAATGAACCTACTAGTCTGTGTTTCGTATATTTTGTCCTTAATATCATATATTTCCTGTTGAGCTCTATCGAGGTGCACTGACAAACATAGCTGATCAACTTGTTAGATTTCATGTAGTGATTCAGGGTGCAGTTGACGTGACTTCCTTAGAGCTTTTGATTTGTTCAACTGTGTACTGAATTTTATTTATTTTATTTTATTTTCATTTATTAGTTTGTACACAAATTACAGTTTTTTACATAGATAAATAAGGATAGCTAAAGTACAGGTGAGCTTATCTCTAAAGAGAGATTTCTTCCAGCAGACCATGATGCAAGGAAAAGCATAAAACAAACAGTGATGGATAGACAAAACTGTGTACATAATTTTAAAGATCAAAATTTCTATAAATAGACCAAAATTTCAATAGATCAAAATTTCTATGAATATGTTTTGTATTTAATTAAATTTTTCGGTTAGCTATTATATTAATAATCAGTAAACAAATTATACACAGTGATTAAATGTTTGGTAATCAGACCTTACAACCATCTAGATCAGTTTCGAGCAAATTAAATTTTAACGGAAGTCACGGCGACTTGCTTGAAGCTGATGACGATCAGGGTATAAAACGAATCGGTACTGCAAACTCTAAAAAACCTAACAGGTTATCAACTAAAAAATCATTGATATAAATTGATACGCAATTAATCAATCTGTAGTAATCATCATACCTTACAATCATACTACGGGCAATTTGGAGCAATTGAACTTTGGTATTGTGTGTCTAGGGCCGTTATACTTAGTTGTTACTCTGCACGATTTGTGCCTTTAGGTATGAGTCAGATACTACTTTATTAAAGGGCACTACCAGCCATTGTTCATTATTTATTTACAGGATTGCGTTGGCCTTTGATATCAACGATTAGTAAGTTAATTGATCAAAATATCGTAGCGTAACTGATTAATTGCATGTTGGTGTTAGGCTAGATACCTAACAGCAAGTTGCAATTAATCAGTTCATATTTTAACTAGGAACTGTAATTTCATAATATGTAAAGATACTTACCGAGTGGCTAGAGCCATCCGAAGGTTTTTCGTTTGGGATACGTTGCACGCGTTGCAGTGGTCGTAAGCCCAAACTGGTTGAACACTGTAATCGTTGCAGAGTATCTAGATCAGGGGTTCCCAACCTTTTTTTGTCTACTGCCCACTTTAAGAATAAATTATTTTTTAACGCCCCCCTTTTTAAACATACTTAAAAACCGCTAAGTACTTATAACTGATTATTGAAACGCAAATTTATAGTATTTGGACAGAGTATCTTTTATTGAAAATAAAACAAACATAATCAATTCTTATATAAAAACTAATGTGAAGGTTGAATGCTGTTCAATAAGTTTGTTGATATCAGGTTCCAATTTACTCAAAAACAGCCGCAAGTCGCCACGTTCGGTAACACGCAAACGATTTCTCTTTTTAGTAAGCAGCGTTGCCACAGCACTAAATCCACGTTCACACAAATATGACGATGGGAATGCTATCAAAAATCGTTGAACAATTGACCACAATCCAGGGTACAATTGCGGGATCGGTTTTTGTAGCCAAAATTCTTGATAACCATTTTTGAACTTGATTTTTATTTCTTCGTTTGTTGTCAATTCTATAAGTTCTTCTTCCAGCTGAGGTGACATTGCTGTGTTGACATTTGAAAACGGATCCAACACCCAGTCTGGTATTGCCAAGTTTAAAATGTCCTGGTATCGTTCGGTGAAGTCAATGTGGAGGTTTTCCAAATGTTGGCAGTAGGCAAACAAGTCGTCGTTACTGCAGTATACTGATAAATTCGGAAAATTGTGAAACTCACGTCTGCCCATATTCTTTTTGTGCAGAAGCAGTTTGGCTGCGAAAGCAGCAACGACATTTTTTGTTTTAATTAAATTTAGTTCATCGCCTTGCAGTTGGAGGTTCATGTCGTTGAACATTTTATACAGGTCTGTCATGTAAGCTATATCATTCTCTGATGTTATGAGCTTGTTGCGCAGTTCTGTATCTTTAGTTTCCAAGAACTCTATCATAGAGTCAAACAGGTTGTAAAATCGAATCAGACAATTGCCTCTTGACAGCCAACGAACTTCAGTATGAAGCAACAAACGGTTGAAATCTTCGTCATTAGTAACACAAAGCTGATGAAATAATCTATCATTCAAAGAGCTGCTACGGATTTTATTGACTGCTTTGATGACATATTGCAGTGATTGAAATAGTCGTTCACTTAAGTTTCTAGCAACCAAATGTTGTCTATGAATAACGCAATGTATAGCAAGGACATCTGGAATTTTATTCTTTAAGTATGCTATGAAGCCTTTTTGGCGCCCTGTCATAGCCGGAGCGCCATCCGTAGCAACTGATATAATATTTTTCAAAGGAATCTCTTTCTCTTCACAAAACTTTTCCAATGTATTGAATATGGTTTCGCCTTTTGTATCTGTCTCCAAATTTCTGGCAAACAATAGTTCTTCACGTATTTTCTCATCTTTAATAAACCTCACGTAAGATAGCAACAACGCTTCATTAGTTGGTAAAGTGGACTCATCGAGCTGAATTGAGAATTGACTAGTCCTCAGATGATTGCACAATGATTCTTCAATGTTTTCAGCCATTTCATCAATTCGTCTTTGCACAGAATTATTACTCAAAGGAATTTTTCGGATAATATCTGCGGCCGGTTTATGAAGCACAGTAGTTATTACTTCCTTTATTGCTGGCAAAATTAACTCTTCTCCGATGTTGTGTGGTTTGCCTTTTTGAGCAATTAACAAAGAGATATTGTACGAAGCTCGAAGTCCGTCGTCATCTTGCTTAGCAGCCGCCGAAAATAGTTTTGATACACTTGGCTGAGTATTATGCTTCTTCTCTAGGTCTTGAAAATATGCTACATTCATTTCTGTCTTATCTGGATGCATTTTATTCAAATGATCTTGCAGTCTTGAAGGCTTCATTGCTTCGTTCGAAAATGTTTTTAGACATAGAAGACACAAAGGCGACGACGGGTTTGTGGGATTTTCAATAAATCCGAATTTAATATATTCCGCAGAGTATTGCCGTCTCTTCTTTTTTACTTCCGACATTGTTTTGTTGTAAGAAATACGTAAGTGTTGAAATCAAGTACTGCTTATCTATTATGAGCGAAACCGCAAATGAAAATAAAATAAATTTACGTCGCTTATATAGGATTGCATAAGCAGCACGCACCAACAGGAATAAGACAAACGTGCATAAACTCGTTTATCTCATTCGACGCCCAATCGTACTCGACAAGCAAGAACAAGTATTATAGAACCAGCCGATTGGTATAGGAATGTACAATTCGGATTATTTAACAAAAACTTGTTAAAGCATGATTGCCCGCGGTCTTTTATATCGAACCGAGTTTGAGCTATATCTTAATTAATATTAGTTGATGTTCACAAGATGTAGTCGAGAGTCGAGAGCTCAGTCGGTGTCTAAGAGTCTTCCTAGCTAGGTAGATGAAATTATAAATCGACCCCAAAGCCCTACACAATGCCCCCTTTTTTTTTTGGGTCTCTTACCGCCCCCCTTTAGGCCTGCAGCGCCCACAAGGGGGCGTTATCGCCCACGTTGGGAAAGACTGTCTAGATGAAACAGTCTAACATTCTCAATTGAAAAAAAAATGGTGTCTTGGTAGGAAGAAAAAAAGATTTTTAACCAAAATGAAATTACGCAGGAACCTCCCGTTCGATTCCCTCTCATAGATGTAGTTTGGGTACCTACTGCCTGTCTGATAATTGTAATGCAGGCATTGTAATGGGTTAGTAAGGTATGCGTGCTATCGTGGGATCATTGTTGCTCGGCTCAGCCAGGATGCGGATCTGAGCCAGTCACTTTTCCAAGGTTCGCTCGTATTCGACACACGCGATCCCGCCTTTCTAAAATACTTTATTTCGTTCGCCAGATCCGTGCCGGTGTGCTCCACTTACATTTGCATGCGAGACTGTAGCGGGTAGTATTTTAAGAGCTCTATACTTTATTCATTATATTAAGAAGCATTGGGGCTAAAATGAATGGCAATTTGCATTTGATGTTGCCATGACGATAACATACCTGAGTATAACCTGGCAAAATTGAAAACCCTTTCCGCCACAACGTATGAAGGGATTATGTAACATTTTAGATTTGGTAGAGTTACAGTGACAGTAAAAATGAAAACCCCTGTCTGTTTTAGGTTTTTACATCGACAATATAGTTTGATGCAAGACAAAATAATTTATTTAAGCAAAAGCCTCATAAATTCTGAAGTTCCTTTACTTTAAATGAGAACAATTAAGTGTGACAGCTGCTTTAGATTTAGATTTTAATAAATTCGGCATAAATGTTAAGAGTAATGATGTTTATTGTTCTTTGACCACAAAGTGTACCTTAAAAAGAACCTTTTTTACTTCTGTCTAATGCTATAATGAATGGAGTATAGTTAACGATACTAATCTATATTTAGTACTAATCGCAAGACACTTTCTATTTCAATTGCAAGAAGGCTAGAAACTAAGGAGAGATAACTCCCTGGAAAGGGTTGGACTAAATCCGTATCCCACAGTGACGCATGCGCATTACGCTTCTTTGCCGCGATCCTCGCGAAGTGTCAAAATTGGTCAACACAACCTCGAAAATGTCAAAAACAAAACATATCGGACGTTGTGTTTCGAATTGATGTAAAATGCAATTCAATTGGAAATTCATTGTTTTGGCAATCAATAATTATCAAAAATATTAGTTCGGAATAGAATCGAAGGCACTTTGTTTTTTCGTACGGGAATACTGATAAATTATGACGAATTAGAACTGAAACGTTTTGTTATGACACGTGACACCGTTCAAAACAAAACCATGTGACCATGAAATGACAAATAGCTGCCGCTGCACATGCGCAATACAGCGTTTTGCCCGGCACAGAGTATACGACTTTCGGCCCTCGAAAGCTTACCCCCACTTCGGGAGTTATCTCTCCTTAGTTTCTAGCCTTCTTGTTCAATTGAAAGCTTTGACAGATTTTCAAATACCAAGGTGGACCCTTTTTGTTTTGATATTTATATGAGTTGCCAATTTAGTAGTATGTTTTAATTAGAGCCTATAAAAAGTAAACAGGACTGAAATACCTAAATTGATGGTTTTATTCTAGATATGTACTTACTTCTTTTTCTTATTATGACAATTTGTGTCGAGTGGCAACACTACACTACGTTATGTACTTACTTACAAAATGTCTTCCCGAACTTGCAATAGGACAGAATATCACAAGCCATTATGCAGAACCTTACTTATTATAACGCTCTCAACCGATATGATCTCATTAGCATAAAACAAGCATCTGAATATCCCACGAGGACTTTCATTTCTTCGTCATTTCAAAACTGGGTCAAATCGAAAAGCAGTTAAGAAATATTAGATTTTATATAAGTAAATAATTATGTAGCCCTCGTTAGAATAAGACATCCAGCGTTGATTACGGAAATCACTTGGAATTGGAGACATGATTTCAAGTTTTATTAATTTAATTGCCTTTCCTTAGTTTTGCCATTTCTCATTGGATTTTTTATAACTTAACAACCAGGACAGTTAAGTAAGTATTGATAGTAATAAAGCCGGAGCATTCACCACGTACTCAAAAACCTCGACGAACTTTTTCTTCTGTTAGTACATAGGTAAATAACATTATCTTGAGCCAGTTCTTAAAAATATGGCTTCATTAATTACGAGTATATACATCTATTTCAAGTATTCCTTGCCTTCAGTATCTAATGAGATCTTAACACAATTAGCCTAACATTGCACAACCATAACAATCCCGCCTTGATTATTAAAAGCAAAGTCACGCGTTAGATAAATACCTACGCTGCTTTTAAAATCATAAGATTCATGATTAGGAAAACTATGAGCATTTAAACTGATACTTATGAGCGGGACGCGCATGCTAAGGACAAATAGATTATTATGCGCTCCTACCTACGAGTACTTGGAATGTTGATATTTTGTTTAAAGTTGCCACGAATGAATAGCGGCATAAATTGGTGCCCTTTTAGTCACGGAGCCAACGATCATTACAGGTCGGGCAAAAAGCTAGGTAGTTTACTAAGAGATCTGTTCTTTCCAAAAATGTTAGAACTAAATCTCTACCCGTCCGAAATCCTTCCTGTGTTTTTGCATGACCTGATGTTGTCAAATCTTCATAATATACAATGTTGCTGTCCACACGACAACAACAACAAGAAGAAGACCCATATGCTATACGGGAGTAATAAATTAAGAAACACCTTCCTCACCGCTGTCCTAATAGCAGGATTTCATTTCAACAAACGTAGCATCACGACTAGAAGGATAGGTGAAAAAATATAGACAGGTGTAAGTATACTGACCACTTATAAATGTTTCAAGATAACGGATCCGGGAGTTAAGACTGTTGAAATTCGTCATGAACGTGAAGTTCGGTTCGTCATGCAGCATTAAAGCTCTTTTGGACTAAATTACAGCATTCTATAAACGGTAATAAGCTGCATTTGAGCAGCAACTGCGGGCTGACAAATATGCAATTATGATTATTATTACCCCTGTATAAGGTTTGAAATGAGCAGTTGAAATACGAGCGTGTATGAGCACGATGATAGTTGATATAAATCTAATTTAACACGGTTTCGTTGAGTGTCATATAAAACGTGGATAAACACTACGCAATTACGTGATAATAGCTTCAAAACTTGATTCGGTGATGGGTACCCACAAACATCTAACTATCCACTATGACAAATATTATAGTAAGTAAGTAGATAATATATAGTATTGGTTATCTAGAAGTATATTTTTCAGATTTATCTTTTCAAATTACAAAAGATATCAAAATAAAAATAAATATCTTGGGGAATCTAACACTAACGCTAGTACTCATTCTGGGCCTTTACTAAGATTTTATTATGGTTTGCAGGAAAACTTAGGAAGGTATCACATAACACATACCCAAATAAATAAAAACCACACAGATATAGAACGATCTACCACATGGTCATTGGTGGGGATCGAAACAGCTACCTTTGGCGTTGAAGACAGGACCTCTTCCCATTATGCCAAGGGGCCAGACAAAATGAAATGAAGGTGCCTATAGTGATAAATTATGTAGCCAATACGATCTGCGTACTTTACATGCATTTTAGTTAGTGAAAGTGAGTGCGAAAAGGCTCATTGCTAAACATTACTTAAGTAACACTGTATTTATTTTAGTGGATTGGTTGATATTAGAATGTTCGGATGCCACTCGGAGCTCATTTCACAACGCAATTCGAATATGGGTTACGAGTTCACTATCTTTTAAAAGATGCGTAACGATGACATAAAACAAGAAACATTTCGGACCGCTATTACGAGTTTTCTTCCTTACATGGTGCGATATACACAGGTGCTTAACTTTTGTGGTAGGTATTTTCTGCAGTTTTACCAGTTGCTTAAAGAAATCAAAACCCACAGCAAGAACTTATTACAAACATAAATAGGCGTTTGATGAATCAATTTAGTCTAGAAACAAAATAATGATTGAGAGTACCATACTAATTTTAATATCCTATTAATTAATCATCACCTACATTGATGAACTACATTGAAAAGTATCAATAATGAAATCGTGATGCAGTCTTCTTTTTGTTGTTCATTTCAAGGTGAGACTGTTAATTAATATAGAGCGAGGTACCTATCTATATGTTCGAAGGCCAGCGTAAAGTAAGTCTTGTAACTGTTAGTGATTACTGTACTTTTAACACAGTTTAACTATCTATACGATTTACTCATTATTAATTATTCAAACTTGATTGAGATGCTCAATAACTAATGAAGTAGGTATGATTATTTCCTAATCAATCCCCTCAATATTTACAAAAGTCTTTTGCCCTAATGTTTTTGTATACTAATATTATAAAGAGGAAAGATTTGATCGTTTGTTTGTATTGCATAGGCTCCGAAACTACTGATCCGATCGTGAAAATTATTTCACTAACAGAAGCTAAACTAGTCAGGAGTTATATAGGCTATATTTTATTATCCTTGCACAAGAAATTCAGTAAAAAATAATAAAAATAAAAATCAAGCCGGAGAAAAGCGGGCGAGATATGATAATGGCAAGAAGGCTAGAGACTAAGGAGAGATAACTCCCGAAGTGGGGGTAAGCTTTCGAGGGCCGAAAGTCGTATACTCTGTGCCGGGCAAAACGCTGTATTGCGCATGTGCAGCGGCAGCTATTTGTCATTTCATGGTCACATGGTTTTGTTTTGAACGGTGTCACGTGCGACAGTTGTTGTTTTTTGTGGGTTGTGTTGACCAATTTTGACACTTCGCGAGGATCGCGGCAAAGAAGCGTAATGCGCATGCGTCACTGTGGGATACGGATTTAGTCCAACCCTTTCCAGGGAGTTATCTCTCCTTAGTTTCTAGCCTTCTTGGATAATGGACACCAGCTGTCAAACGTTTGACAGAACGAAGTCTGTTGGGGCAACTAGTAATTAAACAAAATAATTTATATTATTGTGGGGAATTTTTAATATAATTGCTAACAATCTTTTTTTTGTTACAGTTCTACCAACTATAGTTACATCAATCACAATAGTGCCAAATGGAAATAGTCCGGAAATAAAAATGATCGGCGGGATGATGGTGGATGTCCAGAAAGGATTTTCTCCAATGACTGAAAAACCAAAAGACCCATCTAAGGATGTTCTTGCAAACGCAAAACGGAAGTTGACCAATACGACTAAATTGTCTATTAATGAGAGATATAGAAGACTAATACCGTACATGACATTTTATTACGCTAACGACTTTGTAACTCCTACAACTGAAGGACATAGTGCAAATAATGTAGAAGTTGAAAAGGCTGAAATTGTAGAGGCTAAGACAATACAACATTCAGAACAACGTCAACCCAAGAAAATTGTATATTCTTCCAACCGAAATATTCCTCTTTATCAAGGGAACAGACTCACACAATACAACATAGCCTCTGCTAATCCTACGAAACTGCTTTACAAAGAAGTTCCAGTATATAATCCGGTGAAAACATCCCAGAATTTTAATCCGCTATTAACAGAGCACCGCGTTATAGTGAATAACGATAATTACGATTACGAAAGGTTTCCTCAGAAGCAAATAGTGAAATCGCCAAGTGTACCATTTTCTCTTCCAACGAGAAGACCTTATTATAATTTATACAACAATAACGATGAGATACGGTACTACATTCCAGAAAAACAACAATCACCAAGATATAAACTTGTGCCTTATGAGCAGACCGCTCCTGTGAAAGTGATTCCTCAGATAGAAAACTCTTTCAATGCACATCATAAATATCCGACTCCAGTTTCCGTGTTTATACCTAAAGAACCCGTTTTTATAAAACCAAGACCAGCTCGACCCCAGTTTCATTACGAAACTTTGCCCAGAAAACAGCCAGCAATTGTTTCAGAAAGTTATTATGAGAAAAAGCGTCCTCAGTCCCCGGTCGTTCAGCCAAGTATAGAAAGTGGTTTCAAACCTATCGTTAGACCAACAGTTATCACAACTGAAGATTCTATTTATTCATCCAGTTTACCAGAAACTATTCCTCATTTTGAATCTGAGAAACAGCTGAAAGTGAAAATACCGGAATCACCACCGATAACACAGGAAATTCCAGAATTCAACCCAAATTACTATCAGAACGTGGAACAACCATCATTCAAGCCCCCTGAACATGTACCTTCAAATACGGTGACGTTAGCTGACCTGCTTAATACTTTACAGATAAACAAATCTATTCCAAAACCAATAACAAAAGAAAATGTAGGAGCCTCAATAAGAACATTGCTGCAAGTTTTGAATGCATTAAAAGCTAGTGTACCCCAGGATGAAGACGACGTTCCAGTAATAAGTACGCCGAAACCATTCATACCAAGTAAATTAATTGAGGATCTTAATAGACCCGACGTAGGCGTTACACCAACACCAATTATTAGCGATGATGCGGATCTTCACGACGAACCATACTTGGCTCCAGTAATTCCTCCATCTCAACATATAGACGGTAATTATTGGGTCAATCATAACCTTGAAATAACTTGTGTTTTCATTCAATAATAACGATTTGTTTGTCTGACTAACTAGACTTCCCGTCCCGAGGCAGCACAAGTCAGCGATTCCCTTTGCAGCAGACTTCGGAAGACGAGGGCGGCACCCCTGGACGGCCCGGAGTCGACTACCCGATCCTCACTACTATACCTCCAACCGCCTTTGACTGCAAGACGCAGCGCTACAAGGGGTTCTTTGCTGATCCTGAGACACGGTGCCAGGTGAGTTTACTGTCAACAGTACTTATGGATATCCTACATTTATGAGTACCTACAGGATCATTTAAACAGCACACGAATTCTCATAAGAACAAAATTACTAGATAGAAATTATTGCATTCGTCGATTTTTACGTTAGCGGCGCCAGAGCTGGGAAATAGGGTATTTGTCATTTGACAACATCATAGGATTCTAAAACTAATTTAATATTGGTAATAAAAATACATTAAACATTTTATGACCCTTCGAAATTGGGTGGGAAAATCCATTGTTGAAAGTGTAATTCAAGTAAGGTGCTCGAGTCTCATTTAACCTAATATTTAAATAAAATTGTAAAAGCATTTTTTCTTTATTTTGTGTTTAACTGTAAATTTTAGTAGGTATACCTGTCACTTTATTTTCAAAAATGTTGTGTATGCTTGTAAAGGCTTACATGTATATCCTAGATATTAAGTGGATCTATATAAATGCTATACGCAAACCTAAATAAATAAAGTAATAATAACTTAACCATTCGAAAATCTATACAATTTACAGTAAGTTTTGTTAAGGCCTGCGCAGACGAGGGATAAAGCTAACTTTAAATTACCCATCATAAATTATAAGCAATTGCGTTACACGAATTGGGCTGCTTGTGAAATGTGTCTTTGATTACATGTCACAACTCATTAGGTACCTCTCAGTCTTTAGTAGCATTTCCGTAATAAACCTACCTACACTTACATAAACGACAATATTTCTAAACTAGTCACGTCACGACACTGCTTGAAAATAACGGAAAATTAATAATTAAAATATTTTACATCGCTTATTAAAGTGACCTTTTATTTTACCTAGTGACATCAACTAGGTTAAATAAAATGACACTTTTTACATCGAGTGTCTATCTTGCTAATTCAGGCAGTATCGTCATTTATGCAACTGGCGCCCAACGTGTTAATGACGTAGGCTGTAAGGATACCTTTAATACTTTCTTCACAAGCAATATTCACTATTTTTCTACCCAGGTCTGGCACTACTGCGACCTCAACGGCGGGCAAGCGTCGTTCCTATGCCCGAACGGCACCATCTTCTCGCAGGCAGGGCTGACGTGCGACTGGTGGTTCAATGTGCGCTGTGCCTCCACTACACAGCTCTACGTTCTCAACGAGTCTCTCTACAAGTACATCCTGCCCCACTCCCCGAAGTTTCCTGAGGACTACAGTGGACCGTTAGTGGACAAGTGAGTAGTCACCAATTTATCTATTTCTCTACAATTCTTGCAATTGTTATTGCCATCTTCATGTATTGTCTACCTTAAATATGCTTGAACTATAGATGCGTTTGGAAGTTCAGGTCTGGTGCCATAAATGGCCGTAATTAAGAACGTAGGTATGGGCTCAAATGGGAAGTAATCATAATTAGGAAACTTTTAAAACCAATCTATACATTCATTACTCTTTGAAATCAACGAAATATAATTTGGAACCAACCGATTCCGTTTACATTTCCTTGTCTCTCCATGAGAGTAAGGAAAATATAGTTTCTAACTTCAGATTTCAGTGGTCAATATTATATAAACTAGTCACTAAAGTTACTATCTACTAAGTTACTATTATTAGTCACTAAAGTTTAGTCCACTAAATCCAATTTTTAATATCTACCTGCACATATATTTTGATGAGTACCTTTATGAATTATTTTACGATTACAGATATTTGACATTGAAGTTCAAAGAGATGGAAGAACAATTTAGAAAAAACAAAAGCAAGCAGAGCGCTAGAGAAAAGATGGACTCTGACGATGAGACCTCTACAGATGACTCCAGTGAGAAGGAAGCTGAGAGCAGCAGCGAGCTAGCTGAAGAGGTGGAGAAAACTAGCCAAGTCAGCGAGGTCAGCGTCTCTGTGGGCTCGCCAGGGGAGAGTGGCAACGTCCAGAGATTACAGGATTAATAAGATCTTTATCCTGAAAATGCGTGAAATATTCCAGTGCTTTTATTTTATCAGGCATGAACTTGTAACCTCTCAAAGCGGAGATGGGTTAACTCAGTAAAATTAGGCCGTTGATCAAAACCTAATCAAGGTAGACCCGTCGCGTGGGAATTTCAGAGCGGTTTCAGACTTGAGTTTTTTTCTGCGCGTATACGGTCGCTTTGGTACCTATACGCGATAACACACGCGCTACATTTCGCGCCTCAAAAAACCGGACTCGCGTAAACGCCGGAGCGTTCATGCTCGAACCGGTAGTGCTGAATCAGTATCAACATCGATTATACGAGTCTATGTGTGCGTCAATGCTTGTACGAGTCACGAGTGTGATAAAAGTGCGCCTATACGCGCTTCTAAAAACGACGCGCGTATAAAACGCAGGAGGTCTGAAACCGCCCTTATAGGTGCAAATAAATTTGAACTCGTTTTTAAGACTTCCAGTTGATAAGACTAGTACCTACATAGTACAGATTATATTTTTCACATTGAGTTCAATTGAAATGTCCCGCAAACAAAAAGTGGTAGATACTTTTCAGTTATTCGGTTGAACATCACCTCCAGTGAATTAAGAGCAAAGTTTCATTCTTTACACCAACTCTAGGCCATGGCATGGCTGTAGTCAATATAGCCGCTGCTTGATTAGACGTCTCTTATGCTAAGCCTAATGAATTAAGATGTGCTGCATTCCTTAGGTAATGGTGACTTTTCTGTTCCACTAGTATTTTTAACTTTAATCGAAACAGTCTAGATTGATTTATATGCTATCACAAATTGTTTGATTAGTTTGTAATTTTCTTAGTAGGTAGGTAAGATTTTTAATTTGCTAAGGAAGAGATTTTTACGTTAGCTTCGTTCAGATGCTAGTACAGAGGCGTTTACATCAACCTTTATAGGGGCACCTTTTGTTGGTGATATAAAACCCATTTTGCAATTTGCAATGGTTTTGTTTAGTCTATTTATTCTTACATGTCTTTTAAGTAACAAACATGGCGTATTGACAACCATAGCCAATTCGTAGTGATGGGAAATCACAAATTTATTTTGTTTACATAATAACACGTATTTTTTATTTAACAAAACAAATTAACAAAATAATTAATTACATTTTGATTCTTTTATACTTGATAGTATAAAGCGGAACCGTAAATCGCAGCATTGTATTTGTACCACTTTCAATCGAAATAACTGATTCTGATTCACGCGACGTTCTTATCACCATTGTGTCTTAGCATATTTTATATAAGAGGAAAAAGTTGTCAAATAGCTGTCAAGCAAATTCCACAATTATTACATTATTTAGTTTTTGATTGAATTTTTTGTGCATGAATTTCAGGTTCTATGTTTCTTTTTTACATCGCAAGACGTTTATGTGCGACCTATAGTGTGCGATCAATGCGGAAATTTGTGATTTTGTTACGGTGTGATCTTTGTTTACATAATAAATAAGCCATGAAATCGTAAATAGACTATAAAGGTTGATGTGAACGCCTCTGTACAACAGAATTACGATCAACTGCCAAACTGTGATAGCCAATTAGAACTCCTCGGACCCATCCGGGTAGTCGTGCAGGTGTTAGTTTCGCATCTTTACGGGAGTAGTATTCATTTACTGCCACCGACACGCCTCGCGTGTCCAGGCTAATCTACGTATCTATGCCAAGAACGCGCCCGGTACTATTTCTCAAACTAGACCAGATTTTCGGGTCAAATTATTTGTACATCATTTTTAAAGGGCCAGGATATGGCATTTTGCAGCGTCCACCTTGAAAAACCAGTTTTGTTCTTACCGAAAAATAGGTGTTATGTTGTGCCTAGAACACGCTCGGTTCCCACACTTTTTTTTTCGATTGATCGCTTCGCTAATTTTTTAAGTGATAGGCTTGCGATATGTGATTTCGAACTGACTTCAAAAATTGGAAAGTTATCAATTTGTCGCGTTTAAATACAGGGATGATACTTGGAATGGACGCACCAAATTACAAAATAAATATTTAGAGACCTATACCGGTGATTATCAAATAACTTCCGAAAACGATATGGCATACTCAGTAAGTGATGTAGGAACTATACAACAACAAATATCTTATAAACGTCCCACTGCTGGGCACAGGCCTCACCTCAACTATGAGGTGGTACGAGCCATACTCCAACACGCGGGCTCAGTGCGGATTGTTAGAGAGTTGAATGTAAGGCCAGTGATAAACCTTACCGTCAGATGCGAAGAAGCCGCCTTTGTAGGCTTTACGACAGATATCTTGCGAGGTCAGCCGGAACCAACTGTTTAACGTGCCTTCCAAAGCACGCAGATGCCCGAATGTTTTTCATCACTTAATTTCGGCCTGGGTGGACACCCATCCATAACCCGTCCTGCCTGGCGTTGCTTAACATCGGATCGTTGCCGATCACTTAGCCACGGGCACCTTCGTAGTAGGTAGTAACTAGACATATGAGCGAAAATTTGTTTTTTTCAACTGACTTTAATTTCAAGGTTTTCATACAAAAGATACTGACCGGTCGAGTGATTTATATGTGACCTTGAAATTAAATTTCAGTTTAATTCAGATAGTTTTTACATCACTTAGTGAGTATGGCGATCGTTTTCGAAAGTTATTTGATGATCACTCGGTATAACGATGCAACTTTACCGATTTCTTTTATTTATTATGGTCTTATTTGGCATGTTAATAATCATTTAAAAAACACGTCATCATATAATACGCGTACGCTAAACCATTCATCGAAACGATCGTAGAAGCTGAAAAATCACATATCTCAAAGCACAAACGCGCGTATCCTGTATTTCTAACTGAATACCAATTATTTGTTATTGTCGGGCTAGCTGAGAAGTGTGGCGGTGAATCCTGCTTCGCATTTCGGTGTTTTACATTAATTGGCAATTGGCAATGTTCAATATGTACCTAATGTCACCAGCTGCGGTTCTCTTTTAAGTGCCAACAATAACCGCAAACTTTATCAATTGCATGGGGGTTTTAGTAAAACAAGTTTGAGAACCAAATATTACATTATACTTAATAGATAGGTACATTTACTTACCATAAAATCTATTTTCCGCCATAATTCCAAGTACCAAAACTCACGACACCATTGTAGACACCTAAATTCTCGCACAGTACAAGAAATACTAACCGGCAAGCATAGATAAAACCAAAAAATAGTCTTTTACCTTTAGTCAGTGCCATGAACACGCGCGGCGTGTTCACTGTTTTTCCAAATAGCTATGCCGCGAACATGCCTAGCGTGTCCGCAGTTTTATACGGCGGCATCTCGATGAACTTCAAGAAAATCGTGGTGGCAGTGAATGTGTTAAGAAGTGTGAATGAAGATCAAATTACATTTTGTTTTAATATTCTTGCATGTGTGTGGTTGACTTTAATTTAAGGAATTAAACTTGCCATTGTTTGCCATGTTTAATTCGGTTATCTAATAGAATAGGTCTGTGTAGTAGAAACCAGAAGTGTAGAGCCTAAATTAATTTATATTAGATTAATTTTTGTCGCAATACTCGTAGTGATATTCGTGCAATGTGTGTAAATATGTTTCCAACTTCGTCTCTCTGCCATTCGATTCTCAGAACTAAATTAATGATAGGAAAGTGCAATAAATTATTCCATATCAATGTGTTGTATTGTTTTATTTTAGCGAATAATATGTGGTCATAAAAGAAACATTTATATCCACTGATTAATTTTAGTTATCTGATTTATTTACAGCATTAGACAAATTTATCATCTACACGAATATAGATGAAATGATGCCTCGATATAATTACACAATTTGAGATAAGCTAGTGATTGTAAATATTAAACTATAAATTATTAGGAAGGTAACGTAACGTAAAGTCAAAGGAATTAAAAAAAATAAGCGTATGAAAAAGTCGTCGAATGTAATGCTAACTATCGTACGATTACTGTCCAAAGATTACCTGTAACTACATTCTTAGATTGGGACTTATATAACACCAACAAAGTAACTTTAAGTTATAATTACTAATTATGTATTTTACATAGATAATACTGATAGTAATGAATGACTTCCCTATGAGATTCATTGGGGCATTATTCTAGAAATGCATAAGATAATAATGAACAAACACGAGATTTTCACAAATGGATGTCTACATTTACCCAAACTTGGACCTTTAAAAGCTAAAGTAGATATCTAAATTTCTTAGTGCAATTTCGCAGATAATACTTATACAAAAATATAATTTTGGGATGAAACAATTCTTAGACATAGTTAAAATGATACTTCTTCGTATTTATACGTGTTATATCGTTTCATTAAATTTTGAACACGCATTTGATTCCAAGATTACACCTATCTAAGTTTACCTATAACTTATTTACAGTAATTATACAATCAGACCACGTCTCCTTAACGTCTTTCAATCACAAGCTGTTGCCATTTCAGTCTTTACGTCACATTCCTTTAATTAAGTACAGTCGCGTGAAATATTCCTATTACTACCTCACTTGGCACTGCGGAAACGAGTAGCGTCGCAAGCGCGTTCCGTGCATACAGTGAACATCCTCAAAATGCTTTTACAGTTAGGTGTTTACTAACCCGTGAATACGATATTTAAGTAAGAATTAACAAATATTACAGATATATCATTATGCTATGATTGCTATTGCAGCTATCCGTGACAATAGAGATAGAACAAAATGTTTTATCTTCACACTAACTATTATGAGTAGCCATATGCAGGTTTTAACCCAAAATACAACACGCTAAAAACAAAACGAAGCCTAATAAGTTTTTTATAATCTACAGGTAAGTTCCCCAGGAATAGCCTACGAATCATCTTTATTTACCCTGTTAGACAAAACAGTAACATTTAATACCATACTTACCCATAAAGAGCAATAAATAAATGCACAAAAACGTGCGAATAAACTATATAATACGACATCCAAATATAAATGCAAAATGTACGTCAATATAACGACCAAACTACTATACACGTAGCGTAATATTCGTATGCTACGAGAGTGTTTCGTTATCCTACAAGTATAATGCTAATCGGTCAGATGTTAGCGGGGTCGGGTGGCGTCCGTGGGCGCTCAGTGCTTGAGCAGCAGCGCGGCGTGCTTGAGGCGCAGGTGCGAGCGCAGCGTGTCGATGCGGCTGTACGTGGCCGGGCAGTACGGGCACAGCGAGCGCTGCGCCGTGTGCGAGTGGAAGTGGTGCCAGCGGTTGGACACCTCCTTGCCGCACGACTTGCAGCGCCACAGCGCCGCGCTCTCCGCCGCCGCCACGAACATGCTGTGGTACGAGTACGCGGGCGCCGGCGCCAGCCGCGAGCGCTCTGCAACCAACCAACCAACACCCGCCGCCGCGTCACCAGCTGACATTCGCCTTCGCCGCGCAGCGCGACCGGAGCGAACCGGATCGTGCCCACGATACGACGAGCCGGTCCGGCCGTGCATTACAACTAATGGACGCAACACATTGCAAGGTGCGGGGCGTGTGACTCGCACAACTGAAACTACACGGATTGTAACATACCACAATTTAATGTAAAAATTAGTAATAAATACAACAGATAAATGCAGGAGTTTGCAACATGTTAAAATTGCATTACATAACATCAAACAATGTGAAATAAAAAATTGCATTAACTGCTTGCATAAAACAAAATTATTTAAATTAAACTTTAACGGAGGCATCAAACCAAGACAAACAAAATATTCATAAACAACAAATCGTTCATAAAATTTTATGTATAATAATAACAAGACTAATAGTCGGCTGTTAGGTACACGATTTGACACCCCCTACCTATTAGTATTACACTATTGTGATATACGACACTATAACAAATTTGCTAATGTTACAAAGATGAAACAAAATAAACATAACTAGACCATTGCTATCCTGAAAATATCCATAGAGCTAATCCTGCACTCCATTGATTTCAAATGATAAGATCACATCCTTCGTGATTAAAATGTAAATTTTTATTATACAATAAATTGGAATATTTAATAGATTGGCCAAATAAGTGACTAGGTCCACAAGACCCCAATTTCATAAGACTAAATTTAGTAATTCGTTAACCTTATGTATAAATTCCATATGGCATAAAGTTAGCTTTCATTAAGTCCAATTACGTGGTCACCATACAATTATTAAGTTGCATACTTTCTGAAAGCCGAAAAGAGATCAAAGGGAGATATTTTCTGAGCCAAACGATGTGATACTCCAAAATATTCTGGCCAGACACTATCAAGTATCCTAACCTAAAATATCTAAAATAATATTCTATGTTTACTAATCAATCAATTTGCTAGAGCAAATTTAATATTAAAAATTGGTCTCGAGTGATAGTAATATAAAATGCATTCACGATTAGATGACGCGTCAGGCGCCGCGTGGCGAGGCGCGACATTCCCAGACCGGATAGCTATGATCTATTCCAACAATAGACTTCAATCAACTTGCGCGATAATAAATTATTAAATAGTACATAACTATTACGATTGGCAGAGGTAAACAAGCTAATTCTTAATATTACCAGCTATAAAACCTGTACATCACCGTAACCCAAACTGTTCACTAGGTAGAAATAGAAATTAGGAGTAGTTCACTTATGTAAATACAAATAGGTAGTTAATCTTCATCAAAGACATTATAATTATACTTTTTAAAATATTATCCTTTAGTTTGGTTACGTAATTAAATAACTAGTAATATTGCACTGAGTATGAAATGCTATCAAATAATAGGCGCCCACATTAAAATTAATAAACAGTATAAAAATCTTTAATATCCCTAAAGTAAATATAAAATCTTTGTGAAAGTAATATTATGTTTGGTGATTTTTATAATATACAGAGATGCAGAGCTGAGTGCTTAGATATTAAGTGGGCCCCTATATTCAATAGATAATTGTAAAATCTATCTATGAGTTACGACTATTTCAAAAAATTGCACGTGAAATTGCATGTTCACAGCTACTAGACAGCACTAGCCACAACTTAGTTACGGAAACGATCACGGATTTGCTATTTGGATGCGGTAGTCTCTACAACCATTTACGAACGTTATATTTGGTAGTTAATAATCAAATTTATTTAAACGTGGTCTTATCGTTATATATAGATTATTTTATTAGTAATTTGAAATCTCTGAAAAAATTAAGGTAAAAATGTCGAGTGATACTGTAATCTCTAGGCTTCCACGTCACGCGTGATACCGTTGACCAGATAGATGCGACCTCAATTGGATGCTAGATGCCTTAAGTTTTAATTAATGCAAAGTAACTAATCATTAAAACATTAATAATATTACAATAGGAGTCGAATCGTAGCGTGTTAACACTCTTGGTTCTAGCACCATTCCATTTTATCACATTTCAGTTACCGTACCACTCTAAGTGTTTAGCTAAAAATGTAACATTCTTAAATCTTAATTGAAAATACAATACATAAACGCTAGGTTAGTCCCAATCGTAGAATGCCAATATTAGTTACTAAATGCGCAACCTCGAAACGTTCCGTCCTACCTTATAGTAATTGAAGAGGTCTTGGACCTCCAGCACCGATCACACGAGAATACCACAAATAAACACCTACCAACGATAAAATAATAAAACATGTTAACATCTCAATGTCATTACTCTAACGTCAACTGAATATAAACGAAACCAATGTTACTAATAATTATGATGAATCAATAAAAACAAACAACACTAATAAATCATATTATATAGGTATATAAATATATTAAAAGTATATTAAATCAGGCGATAGAATATATCTAAGTATAAAAAAACAATCTCCGTAAATAGATCCACTAGTCTAGTATAAAAATCTTTTCGTATGTTTCCTTAGGCGCTACCCTTTTAATACATCACAAATCCTTAATAAAATTATCCATCGTGCAAAGGCCTCATGGAGTTACAAATGCATCTACACTGAGATTCAGTCAATATTTATATGTCGTTGACCAACGACAGATCACAATCTCTAGCCAGTCCTCTGATTCCTTCTCTGATGTCGTTCTGAACCGCCCGTACGATGTACAATACATAATAACATAAATACAATTAGCTACAGGAAACTTAGAATTCCCTATCTAATAAATAAATATAACAAGAAAAGGTGGGCCCGCATCGGGGACACCGTTTTAACCAGCATCACTTCGCGGTCGCACCGCTACTCAATATAATGTATATTCTTAAATAGCTTAAGATTCCTATCGATACAATATAAAAAAATAATATGGTAATAAAATTAACATCATATTATTGCTTTTGCCCGTTCCCGTATAGCGATTGGTATAGAAAAAATTTGCTTACCTACTTATATACGCTTCGAGTCATTTCAAGTAACATCGACATAATATAGTTCCTGACGCGGAATCTTATACAAGGTCACACTGGGGCAAGTCAAACGCACAACCGAGACAATACTAAACGAGTCGCCCGTCCAGGCGAGCTACTTTAAGATAGGCCCGTTTAAGTAATAGCACTTCAGCTTAATCCTAAATAGGAAGCGGTTTCGACGCGAGACGGTCTGTTTAAAATTTTGACACATCAACAAAGACAGTCTTTGCTGGTCCGGCGCGCGCTCACAGAGCGTCGAGGCCGAGCCAGTACATGGACAATCAGTCGAAGCCCGCGTCGAGATGGTTCGCGAAGAGCGGCGCGTGCGGCGGCGCGGGGTTGGGCGGCGCGGGCGGCTCGAACTTGCGCGTGTCGGGGTTGTACGCGGGATGCTTGAACTTGCAGTGCGTGCGGAGGTTGTCGGAGCGCGTGTAGGTGGCGCGGCACAGCGGGCACTCGAACCGCCCGGGGAAGTGCACGTGATAGTGGTTCCGGATGTGCGTCACCACCTTCCCGCACAGCTTGCAGCGGTGCAGGTTGAGTGCGCCCGCCACTCGCTCGAACGTCAGCCGCATGTGCCAGCCCTTCGAGCCTGCAACCAGCCAGCGGTCACCGACCCGACGCAACGCAACACGGACCCATTCCACGTCACACGACTTAATGCCGCAGTGCCAACTGCGTTCCTTTCACAACGCTACTAACTGCATCAAAACTTTTAATTCTACTGTCGTCTACAGGTTTCCCGTGCATCTTGATATTTTTGCTGGTAAAATAACTTTAAGAATAGTAATCTGTTCCAATTTTTCTCGAGTACGAGACAATGCGTACTTAGAATTGGCTTTAACTTTTTTTTTGTGTTCATATCAGTACGAAAAAGATTCGACCAAAACAAGGAAGTAGTCACTTCACATTTTTGATGCAGTCAGCTTGTAGATGAGTTTAGAAAAAACTTCAAACACTGCGACTTTATTTAAGGTAACAATATGCTTTAAATTTTATAAGGTTTTAAATAATGTGTTGGTCCTGCAGCATTTAGTACGAGGTGCGAGATCGAAGGGTAGATACAATTTAGTAAACTATTTTATCAAATGATTTAGCAAACAAGGCTAGACTCAGACAATATTAAGTTTAGCACTATTTAAAGCGTTCATATTGTTAACGCTGCTTACTATATGCTTCTCCTAGCTCTATTAGATAAAAGCTTTATATATGAATTAAAAAAAAATATTCAAACAGAAATACGAAATAAGTTGTTTAGAAAAATAAAAAGTACATATTTAATGGTAGATTCATGCAGAAATGAATCAATGATAATTGAAGAAATGGTGTTTGTTATTTGTCAGTGTTTTAATCGCATGACACTTGTTAAATACTGTCACCAAGCCTGTATACAGAAGGCGAATTATAGAGATATAGGTCAGCTATACATATAAAGAAAGCATGGAAAGAGGATGAAAATGAAAAGAAAAGTGGTATAAATAAAGGAATATATTTGCAACAAACACACAGTAACGATAATTTACAATACAAATAATCATAGTTGATTAAATTTAAAATTATATGAGAATAAATTAAAATTACTGTTCCCTAATTACATAAGCAAAATCAGTCTTGGGCGCCAGCTCAGCACTGGCGCGCCTCATTAAAGCTACCAGGAACGACACGAGATCATACGTCAGGCTTTCGACAGTATTTCTGCACTTAATCAACTGATCAGCGTCTATAACTATCCTATACAAATTTTCAAAAGTAAAAAATGGTAACTATTCCTCCGCTTGTTACCCAGCAAACTAAATTCAATATAACTTTTATCCAACTATTACCTAAAATATTTACGGTGTATGAGCGCAAAAAATTAAAAGGGAAAAACCATGGTTGTAAGTTTCTCGTAAAAAAAAAGTTAAATAATTAAATACAAAATTGGTAAATAGCTTCTTAGTAAGTAGCTTTTTATATTGTTCTAAATTATAATGAAATAGACGAGAAGTGAAATTACGAGTATGACGCTGATCAGTCGAGATTATTTTTTTTATATTGAAGGCTATTGTACCTACTTATAATCACATATAATTGAAAACAAGTTACATTGTTAAACACTATGCATATTTGAACTTCAATGTCCCTATGTATAATTCACCTACTTACAAAAATAGTTAACATTATTTCAAAGGAAGGGTTAAATTGACATAAAAGCGAAAGTCCATGTATTGAAAACTATCTTAAACACAAATTAAAATTAAAATTAATTTCCTAGAAACACAAATCAAAAATTGTTAATCAAAAAGAGACGTTCGCTTTTATTTACTAACTGAGCATGAGTATTTAAGAAGAGTACTCTGAAATTTTATCAGAACTAATCACACCACACCTTAACCTAGTTACAAAATGTTTTGTTAGAACCAATGGATAAGCGCACTTTGTTAGATCACCTTGGCAGAATGTTAGTTTTTAATTAGTGTTAATAAATAGGAAGCTTGGCTACTGAAAGACATTTAAGTATCAACTTGTAGGTCATCTAATGTTACTCTATCGCGTGTTAATCTCATAATACGTCTGCAACTTCATATAAGCAACAAAATCGTTTCATCTTCATAAGCATAACAAAACAGCCACTGAATCCTAAATACTATACTAACTACATGTTCCATTAACATTTAGTTTGTATATTAGATAGATTACTCGATTTAAGGACAGAACAATGTTTCATACGGAGGTGTCTCTTCAGGTTGTCAGCTCGAGTTAGTATAATGGGACACAGTGGACATTTATGCTTCTCCGGATTATGAGACTTCATATGTTTTTTTATGTTATTAACTAATTTACCGCATACTTGACACGACTCGGGCATAGCGTATGGTTTGTCATTGAAAACCATTTTAAACGATTTTACTATGTTATCTATATTCTTTAATTTATATCTCAGTGAATCCTGCGGTATACTATTTTCATCAACGTCGTTACTCTCACCTGAAAGACATGTAATTTTTTTCATTTCTATCGTCGCAACTGTCTGGCATGCTAATCTTTCACTATCACACATGTAGCACTATTCCGAAAACCTCTAGCCAATGTTGTTAGCTCCTAACTTTGGATCCCATCACTTTCACATGCACTTGCTGAATAATCCCAGATTATTCATGACATTTTTAATTTCACAATAATTTAGGGGGCCATTGAAAAATTTATTGTTTTACTATTTATTTGAAACAAACCAATAGAAGTACCTGCATCGCAGAACCTATGTCCCTCAGGGGGCGCCAAATCATCGTTAAAAAGTTACACCGATTTCTTCACAAGTTACAAAAACTTTAAAAGCATACAAAGAATTGGAAAAGCATTTATGGCATGAGTGGTGCAAACCAACTAAATATGACAAGCAACGGTGTGTGACATGCTGCAGGGTGCTATTATTCATGCTATTAATGGTGCTATGGATACGAAAAAGGTCTAGTAATTAAACGGATGGGATCGGCAGATGTCAGTCGCGATGTTGCACTTGGTACCTTCCTGTGTGGTGCCTGTGTTGTTGAAGCGCCATCTGTGGAAGTTTTCAAGGCTGACCCGATTGGACGACGAAGGTACCAAGTGCAGAAGCCTTCACCGGCCGACCTTACACAATTCCTAGATACTTTTCGTAACACAAATATGCAACAGATATAATTTAAAAAGAAATGGGGTTCGACATTTCATCCATTTCATCCTGAGCAAGGTCAGACTTTCATAAGCTAAGTTGAAGAAACATGACAAAACTTGAAAACCTAGATTGTATGTAACTGACAAACCCCATTCCTTCAGAAATTATTAACCAGAAATCAATAAAAAATCTCCTATAGTGTCTTGTTATTGTTTGGTTTGTTTAGATGATGCAATTAGAATAACAAAACTGCAAAAGATTTTTTACGTAATTCTAAAAATTCGACAACTATGAACTTCGCGTGAGTAAGATGTAAAATATAACTTTTCTTCACCTTTGAATAAGAGACAGAAGTGTATAGTTATCGATATGGCAGATAAATAAGACTCACCGTCTATGGTGTCAGTCTGGTCGGGATGCGGTTGCAGCATGGGCTCGCCGTCGTTGCAGTCGTTGCCGAGCGTCGCCTGCGTGAGCATCGACGCCATGTCCGTCACTCCGATGCCCTGGAAGGTAACATTCACCTAATATTATCTGTTTCTGGCTTTTTTTACATCAATTCTGGTAATGCATGTATGTACCCCCGCATAACTTGTGAACGTTGCCAAATTAGATCTCTTTTTTCAACCGACTTTAAAAAAAGGAGGAGGTTCTCAATTCAACTGTATGTTTTTTTTTAATGTTTGTTACCTCATAACTTCCGACTGGGTGAACCGATTTTGATCATTTTTTTTTATTTGAAAGCTGATGCTGCCCGTGTGGTCCCATTATAATGTTGTCTAGTTCTGACAGTGGCATCCATGGGAAATCCATATAAGTCTTAAATCTAGATAAATCATATGCGCGACAAAAATGGACGAATAACTCATTATCACGCCAACCGATTTCGATGCTACTTTTTTTATTGGAAAGGATATACTTCAAGGGTAGTTTGATGAGAGTTTGGTTAGGTTCTGATTATGGGATCCATGAAAAAGTAACGGAACTCTTCAATTATTAGAAGCAATTGGACGATACTTTTTCGATGTATAAAATAAATAAGAACTATCCACTGAAAATCAAGAAATAAACAAAAAAAAACCAACTTCAAAAAAAAATCCTCTAAAACAAAGCACTAAAAAGTAAAGAAATAATTGCGTATTTTTCTAAAACTTATACGTTAATATAATGTGGGTACAATTATTGTTATTGTTGGAGTCGGTGTCAGCCAATGTAGGCTTGTAACTACCTACCTACATACGTAAACGTAATATGTAAGAAATAGGTATATTGCTATAGGTATTTCCTCGGCTGACACAGACTACTACGAGCTGCCCAGACAGACTTCGTTCTGTCAAATGTTTGACAGCTGGTCTCCATTTTGCAGACTTTTCTCAGAATTGATTTACATTTACTATTATTTTTCACTGAATTTTTTGTTCAATCATAATACAATTTAGCCTGTACCACTCCTGAATAATTTAGCTTTCTGTTAGTGAAACAATTTTCACGATCGGATCAGTAGTTTTAGAGCCTATTCAATTCAAACAAACAAACATTAAAATCTTTCCTATTTATAATATTAGTATAGACTAGCTTTCCGCGAGCGGCTTCGCCCACGTTATAGTAATATAATATGGCCAAATTACATATTTTTTTTATAAATTATAGGCTATGTGTTATTCTGGTGTTTGAGCTGTATTACTGTAAAATTTTATCCATCTCTGTTTATTAGGTTTTTCGTGAAAGAATAACAAACATACATTTATATACTCACCAACTTTCGCTTTTATAATATAGTAAGATGATATTCCGCCAGCGAGTGGAATATTTCGCCTGAACCTCAAATTATAGTCTTTGTTGCTCGCTGATAATGAAGCTAACTATTTTTGAAATCAGTCCAGTAACGAAAGATAGAAAACTAGAAAAAATCGAATTTCGGACCTTGAAGAAATAACGCAGGATGCGAACTGATCTTATTTAAAAATAGACAAAAGCTTACAGCTATTCAAGGAAAAAAACTAAAAATACTAGAGCATCAAGTTTTTAATGTAAGAGTTGTTAAGTCCCGTCATTACAAGTCTTGGTCAATAACAAACCTTTAAGTTTTATAATAATAATTAAACACATTTACTGCCTATATCTTAAATAATAACATTCTTTGTTCTAATTTCACGAGTATCTTAATAAATCATAATGTACAAAAAACTAAAAAAAAAACAGTTCTAAAATTATTCCTTGTAGAAGCATTGATAAGGAATTGTATAACAATATTTGTGAAAATTTAACATAACACGAATCTGGTAAGTAAAGTAAGTAAGCCTATGATGCTGTCATTGAATATGTCAACGTTTCAATAATAGGGATGTTGACACATGTTACCAATTCATGTGAAGTTATGTTTTATTCATTACAGACAGTAATTAAAAACCCCTGATAATTTTTAAAAATAAGTATATTTATTTGTCATATATTAAAGAAAATCAATTCAAATTCCGTTATTTAATACCCATTATCACGTGACTGCGAACGATGATCAAAGCGCGATGACGCCAGTGACCGACATACAAGCTGACATAATTGTCATACCCAAGTTAAAGTCAGGTTAACTTTGACAGAGCGCGAGATTTTTTAACGGTCTGTGACGTAATTATAGTCACGTGGCAGTTTGGAGCGTTATGGCGGAAATACTAAAAACTAATTTTCATTAGGTACGTATTTTTTATTGAAATTTTACTTTATTTTCATGAAATTATTATTTTCGTGAGTCTATGAAACAAAATCAATTCCAAAAATTTGTCAACATACCTATTATGGAAATGCGCTTTATCACCACATTTGCCAAATGTGGACATTAATATTAAAAAAATGTCTTCACCTAATTTAAAAAAAAATGTCTTGGTACTTGTAAAATTGCAGCGAAACCACAAATAGTTACAGTGGGGCAGAAAAAATGATAAAACGGGATTTGGTACATACCTTAATTGTTAGCGGGATAATGTTAAAAATCAAGCTTATTCTAGGTCTACACTTCTTTACTATTATTATCTAATTTTAATCAGACATTGTAATTGTAATATCAATGGTGCTCACTACGAAAACCATTTTCATGCGCTTTAATCTTCTCATGGTGCTTGATTATTTCTATGCGAAAGTTTGTATTTCCTTCAAGGAAAGAATTTGTCGGGTTATCACGTGAATTGTGAATACAATATCTACAAAACATTTTCTTCTTAGCCTTGTCGTATTGCAACCAGGGGTACAAGTTGAGCCATTTGAAGCAAAATTGGGGTCTTTTCAGGGCGGTTCGTTTGAGTTTGAGAGGGGGCAACTGCGCCGGAGTCGAAGCTGGTAAAGTGGAACGAAGTCGGCTCATCGCCAGCTTAAGGAGACTACTTTTTACATTCATGCTTTCTCTCTTGACTTGGTCTGCTTCCAAACTCTGCCAACAGAGATGGAAAGATCTGTTTAAATTTTCGTAACGCAGATATTACTTTTGACTTTTTTTGATAAGCAAATGGTATACTATTCTTTACTACCTAATTTTAACCAGACATTAAAACAAATGTTAAGCATAAGTTGGGTATTAATAGTGCAGGAAGCGAAAGCCATCTTTATGCGCCTTAATCTTCTCATGGTGCTTTATTATTTCTATGCGAAAGTTTGTATTTCCTTCAAGGAAAGAATTTGACGGGTTATCACGTGAATTGTGAATACAATATCTACAAAACATTTTCTTCTTAGCCTTGTCGTATTGCAACCAGGGGTACAAGTTGAGCCATTTGAAGCAAAATTGGGGTCTTTTCAGGGTGGTTTTTTTGAGTTTGAGCGGGGGCAGCTGCACCGGAATCGAAGGTGGTAGAGTGGACCGAAGTCGGCTCATCGCCAGCTTAAGGAGACTGCTCTTTGCATTCATGCTTTCTTTCTTGACTTGATCTGCTTCCAAACTCTGCCAACAGAGATGGAAAGATCTGTTTACATTTTTGTAACGCAGATATCTAACTTCTATTGATGTTTTTTTTAGTAAGGAGATTTATTCCTTCAAAAAGGAAGATTAAAACTTGTTTTACGTATACGAACAGAGGACTTCGTAATAACTGAAAAAAACTATAGATAGCCTAGAAACTGTAACGGGTACCTACTTAAAAAAAGGTAGGATGAAAGTAAAAAAGAAATTTTATTGCGATTTAGATAAACAGATCTTACAGTCTTTTTGCGTCTTGTCACGCACCGTCCACAAATTAAATTGAATGGCGCAAATATAGACAATTGCTTCTCGAATAGTGCTAACAAAAAAAGAAGGGAGACTCACTTCACGTGCAGCGTCATTGCGTCAAAAAACAAAAGAAGAAACCACTTACCGTCAGATGCGTCTGTCCGTAAGGGGGCACAGGATGCCAGGGGCACATGGGTATGACGGAACAAAGACAAAGCTTCATACAAGAGGCTGTGAGAGGTACATTACTACGCGTGTGGGCGTGAGCTAGCTTGACCAGTCGCCGAGCTGGTTAAACAGTTTTAATCTGTACGAGTATTCACGAGCACGTTTAATAGTGTCACCTGTCACAGTTTTTGAAGTTTTATTTACTTACTGGATGTTTAGTATTCTCTCTGATTTTAGTATTCTCCGTTATTTATTATATATATTTCTCAACATTTAAAGTTTCAAACCTTCCCTGAACTACCACAAATATTTTAAGATCAAAATTAGCCAAATCAGGTCAGCTATTCTCGAGTTTTAGCAAGACAAACGAACAGCAATTGATTTTTATAAATATAGATGGGTTAGGGGTGCCATCAGACAAAAGCAGCGCTCACTGAAGGATGCGACCAGTCGAACAGCAGCAGATTTTGATGCTGCGGTAACGAACAAAAGAAGACAGCGGATGCTAGGGGTGCCAACAAACACTTATCTCGAGCTGGGTCTGGTAGAAAGGATGCAGGAAATGTTAGGGTTACAACAAATAAAAAAAGGCACTAAACACCAAACAAACTAAAGTGCTTACCTTCAGGTGAGTCTGATCGATCTGTGGCCGGAGGGTGTGAAAGATGCATAGATGGTTGGTTTTGATGCAGCGCGAACAAACAAAAGAACGTCCGGCTCTCCACGAGCACCGCCAAAAAACCAAAGAAAGGACTCACCGTCAGATGCGTCTGGTCGAACGGCGGATGCGAGGGATGCGACGGATGGTGTCCTTGGTGCTGCGGGTGGTTCTGGTGCGGCGGGTGCGCGTGCGCGGGCTGCGGCGGCGCGTACGCGTCCGGCTCCAGCTTGACCAGCGGCGCGTGCGGCGAGCGCGGCGTGAGGCGCTGCGGCGTGTGCGCCGGCGGCGGCGTGGATGGCTCCGATCCGGACCCGGTCGAACCGCCTTTTACTGATTTTAGGTGACCCTGTACACCGTAACGTTAAGATTCGTAAAAAAAATGGCATAGTTTCCGTCATCTAAAAAGAACGTAAGACTGGAGCTGCGCAGTAAGCTAATTTAGGGCCAAATTGGTGGTATGAGACCCCATTTTCATGTCGTACCCATGCGCAGAACAATTCCTCCATTGTCGCCTAGCGTTATTTTTACGTGACGACACCTATCAGACGCCGATGATAGTTAACTTTTTTCGTGATATAGCTATTTATGGCATCCAATGGAGTGTATTTCGCTATATGTATTTATCTTAATAAAATACACTGCACCGATTCAGTTTTGACTAACCTAAAAGTTTTCTTTACTAGTTGTAGATTGATTATTAGATAATGAAATGGGCGGCTATATGAAAATTAAATAAAATTGAAATTAACTAGTAGTTAAATTAAATTTTTATTAATTTTGACTAGACTAGTACTTAGTCTAAAAACTTTTAATTTTTGGATAGCATATCGAGGGTAGGGAGTTGGAGCACGTCAAAATAATTAATACCATTAATCCATATTATTTGCATATTTCATTCAAGCACTCTAGCCTTGGAATTACAATGCACTCTGCCCTTGAGAGTAGAAAGAACGAAGGACTCAGATAGTCACATACACAAACATCTGTTACATTAACATGCACTCCTAACTCACTCCACTCACCTCATAGTGCCTGTAAGTGAGGTCAATATCGTCTCTCGGCACCGAGGAGTTCTTTCTGCGTCTCTTCTCCGGCAGCGAGTGGGTCTGGAGGGGGTGCGGCAGGGGCAGGGGGAGCGCGGGCGCGGCGGGCAGCGGTGTCAGCGGCGCGGGCGGCGCGCAGTGCGCCGCGGGCGGGGTCGCGAACGACTCCGTGCGGGATAGATTCTCGGCGCTCACTGACGGCGTTGAGCGGTCTTCGCACTGTTTGTAATTAATCAGAGTTTACTCCATTATACCTACATCAAGACCACATGTCATTATAACAGTTGCAAGTAAAAGAAACCACCTTTTTCATGAAATCTCAATCGGCCTTTCCAGTGCTAAGTTCAATATCTTTTGAAACGCTTTTCTGACTGTTATCAGGACCTAGATTCTTAAGTGCTAATCTGAATGGAGTTGTAATTGAATGGAGCGATTTTGACAGTTAAGTACGACCCCAATTTCAAAATAATGAATGGCATTGATTCATGACGATTCTATGAGGATTTGAATGACAGAATCTAGACTCCTACTTCAACACTTCTTTGGTAAAAAAAAACTGTTACATTCTGACCGTTGACAGCGCTATGAAACTGTTGAAGTGTTGCAGACCGATTTAGATTAGTCTTAAGGGGGCTTTTATTTCAGATACAAATGTCATAATATCGCTGGGGTACTTAGGTCTTTTGGCATAATCAAACATGGTACTATTAAAACGTCATCTGTAAAAGCTTTCGCAGCCAAAACCCATCGGTATATTAGGTTATATCCTCTCCGAGCATTCAAGCAGCCGAAGGATGACGTTTACACGTGATTATATTAGTTAAGATGACTGCAACATACAATTTAGTGTAAGGAGCGACATGAGAATTTTTGGTGGGTAAAATCAGAATATAAAATATTTAAATTTCAGTACCTTGAATTCTTAAAGTTTAAGATATTTGCGTATATTTGCCCAATTCGTAGCAGTAATATGAATTTGTGCAGGGTCATTGGGCGAATGTCACAAATAGTTCAAGGTTGGCCAGGTATAGTATGTAGATTCAGACAAAAGGTCTGCACCTGTACTGCCATACTAGACTAAGAGCCTTGGTATATTATTTTTAAAGTTAAGCAACAAAATAGGTACATGTTCAATTATTACCTTGGGATTCAATGTATTATTTTCCGTCAAACCTCTAACTTGTAAACTTTCAGCAGTTTTTAGGAACATCGGTAGCATATTTTGGCCAACATTCACCTCACCCTGAAATAAAGTATTTTGTTTGTAAGTAAGCAAACAAGCTGCTGTAATAATCAAATACACCATCAAATAGAAACATAATTTACCTTATACATGAAATCTAATAATGATTTCATCTCTGATAATCTCACATCTTTGAGGAATATAATCGGGTGTGGATGTGAGTTTTGTAGGAATATACTTTCAAAATATGGTGAACACGCAGACAGTATGGTCTGATGTGCCTAGAACAACGAAAATTAAATTGCATAAAAACGTCGGTATCCAATATTCATACCATGTTCAATATGAGGTTATGAAGGTCTTCTAAATATGCGAACATTGTGAAATAATAGTGTGAAGTAAGCCCTATTGTTATTTTAATTAGTAGCTCTTCAGTACACGATTTGCTAATACGAGCGAGCATTTTATTTTCAAGGAATTTTGCACATTTTTGAACCTTTTTCTTAACTAGGTGATAATTTGGATGACCATTTTGCTAAATAGATAACATTACAATAAGTAGATAACAAAACGGTCCTCCAAACCAGTCAGTGTCCAGCAGTGGAACCAGTCAGTAAAAGCTAGACAAACCAAAATGCTATGCAACATTTCAAATGGACATTAGTAATAACCATCATGGTGATTAAGCCAATACCCATCCATTGTAGCGATGACTTGATTTCAATGGTGGAGGCCTTTGCCCAGCAGTGGGACAGTTTAAAGGCAAATTTCTTCACTTTTTACTTCATAACTACATAGTAAATAAAAATGCTTATTTATTGCATTTGCGTGGACAAAATGATAGTAAATTAGGTTCAATAGAGTTTGTTAAAGCAGGAGCTGCGGGACGAAGGCAACCGATTTAAATTACTATCAGCAGCTAGATTTTTTGTGTCTGAGTTTCGGACACGAGTTACGCGTTAAATGAAATGGGTGTTGTATTGTTCGTGTAGCATTGAGCGTACTCACTACGCGTTAGCACGCATCGAATACGAACTTAAGATTGCAACGAAGATGAATGAAAAGTGTCACAAAATGAAGTACAGCAGCCCACCCCAGCAGTCAGGTCAAAGCGGAGAAGATATGTGTATGATAACCAATCAGATTTCGTTATTTCCGCATTTCACAGACAGATGTGAAAATTAAGAAATCTGATTGGTTATCAATACACATCTCTCTGCTTTGGTGGAAACCGGGGCTCAGCTACAGCTCAAGAGTGACAACCTGAATTTCGTACCGTACACGTATGCGAGCTGCGAGCAATGAAAGCTCCGGCAATGTTAATGTATAAACATGATTTTGAGAAAACAGTAGAAATCTCTTTATAAAAGGGGTTGCTGATTAAAGGGTAGGGGGTAGGATGAGTTAACACAGTTTTATAATGAATAACGAAAAAGGGATTGATTATATTTCTTGTTGGTATTTGAATTTAATCGTAAGAGGGTAACGATATCGCTATAAACAACTACAAGTATACGTTTATAAAAAAATAATAGCTACTATTTATGGGTATCGGAATTGCCAACCTTAAATTCTTACTACATAATAATATTGAACATAAATCATTCAACACGTTGTTTTAATGTCTATAATGATAGAGCACTTGTAAGTAAAGTTAGACAACTTATCAGCTACACGCTAACGGTCACCGCTGTCGGTTGCTCGTAAACCTCGCCAACTTCCAGTCGCCGCGCCGGGACAAAATCATTTTATTGATTTTTACTAACAATTTAAGATAAAATATCAACACTTACCGGAAGACTAAGTACAGAAACAGCGTGCGCTAACATAAATAGCTAGGTAATTTTAGGCTTCAAGTAAATAATGTTTTATGTTAAAAATACTTTCGAAACTACGAGTGATTGTAAGTCTGTTAACAAAATCAAATCAGACATTATATATTTTATTCAACAGTCTAGTCTAGACCCTAAAAGTTGCCAAACTAGTGCTATAAAATTTAGAAAGTTAGACAACATGCATCTCTGCGGTAGACTCCTTTCAACCTACAAAACAAATTGCATTTTATTAGCATAAAACTTTAACTTTCATAATTGTTGAATTTAAATGGCTTAAAGGAAGTGGCCGGCTAAAGGTGTTATTGACCTTTAAATTTAAAACTGTAAAATGTACGGTGAACATTTACGATAAGGGACAAATGCACTAATTAGACTGCATAAAAACTGTGGGGTCATCTTCACAATGCCTAATTATAGCATGAAGCAAAAAATGTGATCTTAAATGTGAGATAATACGTTACGTCATCTCATTTAGTCAAACGAATTAGGTAACTAAGATCAATGAATGGCTTGAAACGTATTCAAAGTAAACTTTTACTTAATCTGAATTTTGCCTTAAATAAAATATTTACTACAAATCTACTTACAGATTATTACCTACTTAATATTGTTTATTGTTTTAGTTTACTTTCTAGACAGGCCCTTACTTCAAAAAACTTCTATAGGTAATTAAACTTGTGGTAAGCCGGGTCGCTAGGGTTTGCACTTGTTTGCTTGTAACTAAAAAGAGTTCTTTCTAGCATTACAGTGTGGGCAACACGAGAGTGACGAAATTATATAAAATAAAAGATACTTACATACTTCTTTACATAGCAATTTAGAATTTAGACCTTCCAGAAATCAAAACATAACGATAGTGTATTTTGTGGTCTGAAAGATACCAACCAAGACCTTTCGATAACGATACATAAAAATAATATGTGACGTAAGAAACCTACGGCGCGCGCGTACGGTACTACACAGTTACGGACGACTTTCCAGTTCCGCGTGTTAAACGCAGCCGATAACGTGTAATAGAAGTCGAAAATTTTAATAAAAGTCGAGATATTTTCAATAAGTGCATTCTGTTTATACTTTTTATAATAATATTTAAGTCTTTATTGCATTAAGTCAATGAAAAAAGTTGAAGTAACATTGAGTAGGTTCATCACTACAATGCAGGATAGAGACATCAGACAAATTAAGCTTCAAACTTGTTACATATTGCAACCTCGGTTGAAATTATTATTTGAGCAGTACTGAATGTTATCTATATAGGAAGAGCCTATGAAAAATGATGGTTAGTTGTTTTACTTTATGGCCTGAGTCTTAGTTAAATCTACGTATTTCGGATTTTACCCACTGGAAATGCAGCTAATGTGTAGTGATGATTGGTTGATTAAAATATAATTCAAATCATTACAACTATCACTCACGAACTCAAAAGCAAGTTAGGTACGCCCGGTTTACAGCGTCGCACGATACCAGATACAGATAATTAAAAAATTATACCTTATTTGTCAACACTACAATTTGGATTTACAATGATTAATATTAGATTCACAAATACTTATGTACATTTTACTGTAATTGTTTTGCTCTTTATTGTAAGGCGAAAATTATAATAAAGGGTATTTTAACAGAAAAAGAGTGTACTCTAAGATTTTTTTAAAAATCGGCATAGGTAATAGGTATAAAACCGATATTTTCCGAATAAGTTTTCAAACCTTTTGGTATTTTTAGTTTAGCCAGTGAACCTGCGGAAATATGCGTTATCTGTATTCACGAAACTTAAGACTGCCCGTATTTGTAAGTAAATGTCCCGATAACTCAAAAGGAAATAAAATAATGTTTTGGTAGTTAATTAAAGCTGCCTGTGTAGTCTGCTACTTTTTATTTCGAAAAAGTAGAAGGGTGTGCGCCTTTTACTTATTTAAATGTACTTTCAATAACATTACAATGCAAACTTAAATTTTATGTTCTGATTCCTAATAGCCATTTAAATTTATTTGCAAGGCAATTAAGGTAAACCAAAATAAAATAAGGCTTAAATTGGTGAATCGAACTTTTGCTTATTTAAAGGAGAGGGTTTTTGCTTATTTAAAATAAAACAGGCGATGTAAATAAATCTGCATTTCGATCTATTTTTCTACAATATTTAAATAAACTTCTATCAATTACTGTAGTTCTTCTGCTTTTTAAAAAGAGTTAACGTAGGTATGAAATATTGTGATCTTTATTAGATGGCAAACAATACAACTCAACTACAACCTGGGCTCCGTCTGGTAGCTGCAAAATTATTTTTGTAGCATCAATGTAACATTATAGCCTCATTTTAAGGCCTTCTTAAGTTTGAGCCTGCTATCAAAATGGTCTGGAAATTTATTCAGCAGATAGTTGACTGCTTTTTTTTAAATAAAACGTTTATTTACTTTAGTTTGAACAGAGAACTAATTCGTTATCTTTACTAAGTATAATACTTCATATTTGAAAAACGAACACTGTTTAGGTCTAACCTTGAATACCTAATTATTTAATATTTGAATATTACCTTGTAGTCTAGGTTTCTGGCAGAAACTACATGACATGTATGAGATGATAAACCATGCATGCCTTTGTGACAAGCAAAGATTTTACCTTTTTGCACATTGTATCACACAAACATGAAAAAAAAGAATGAAAAAAGTTGATGTAAAAAACTGCTGGGCACAGACCTCACCTCAACCATGAGGTGGTACGCGCCACACAAATCATCCATCAGTTTATTAAAATTACATGAAAACTCAATAACTATCCCTCATGGTTAGGTTCTCGTCCATTCAAGATTTTTCTTATAACTTTGGCCTCATGAGATAGCAACACAATGTAAATAACAAGGTTTAGAAAGGATTTGTAGGATCTCCCAAATGCCAATAATCAAGTATTAGAAAGCTATGCATAGTGATAGAATTTAAATCAATTATCAATTCAAATATTTCAATACCAAACAGTAACAGAGCTTTTCAAATAATATGATGACTATGGTAAAAACTCTCTACATACAATATTTATTTGCTTTTAATGTTCATAAATGAAATGACTAATGAATGACTTAAAATATATAAATCTAAAATCTGTAAAAAGAAACATCTATTAGACAAACTCTATTTACATTAACCATTACACAGTACATAATCAAAATTATGCACAATGCTGTAAGAAATAACAACAGCATTGCAAATAAATATTTACTATTGAGTGCAGTTTGTTTATAATTCATTAGCAAATAGTTGAACATCAGTGCCAACACAATGTTTACAAAGACATCCTTTAAAAATAATAACAACACTTGTTACACTTACCAATACAAATAAGTGAAAAATATTTCAATATTTATTGCTATATGAATTATTTGGTCCTAAGGGATAAATATTGTATGGGGTAATCCTTAAAAAGATGTTTTGAATAAACAAATACAAACTTTTCAGCCTGTTGATAACTAAGCATTTTAATAAATATAAAATGGGGCAAATACCTTGACTGTCTCTCCGTCACATGCCAACGTGACATCGCAGAGTGCCTCCCTTTGGAGCAAACTTGCAAGCACATCAGTCAGGTTGGTTGGGTGGTTGTTCCAGCGCAAGCAAAATTGCTGGTCCATTGTAGGTGCTAGCGTCAGTGACCGTGCTGTAAATAATATAAGGCCTTTAACAAATAATTCAGGGCTGCACTATCCGCTAGCACTTTTAGTAAGATATTCTTAGATATGTAATGAATACACATTCAAAATTAATACTGTAAAACGAGTACTGAAAACAAACCCAAACTTTCATCACTCAGTATTTAAACAACCGGTAATTAGAGACGTGAGCCAGTTATCAAATTTACATTGTGATACAAAGTGCAAAAAATTGGCGGCCATAGGGCCTAGATAGGAGAGCGCAGAGATAAGTGACATCAGCGGCTCGAATTAATGGGGGCCGCGGGCAGCGAGCTTACTGTACTCCACATTGACAGTTAGCCCGCCGACACATATCTACTTGTTGCATGCTCCAAACAAGACCCATACATTATGTAATTTAAATCCAGAAGACACTCCGCGGGGCAGCGACCCTACGGGACGCGGAAACCTCTAGCCGCCTCTATAAACGGGTTTAAAAAAGTAGTACCGCTCGCCAAAAAAATCGCAACATGCTGACACCGTTATAATCGCCAAGCTGGATGTCCCAGTTGCTAGGTCCACACGCGCGATTTCATGAATTTGAAGAAGCACCACTATTTGTTGTTATCACAGAGCACGCCGTGTGCTCAGAAATTGGCAACCAAGGATGAATGAGATATCTAAACGCGTAGTTGTGTCAACTTTGGCTATTCGTAGCGCCATTTGCCGATCCCGTATCACAGAATCTAAGAATTTTATTATCAATCAACACCAAAATTTTCTCCGAACACAGTAATATTTCACTAACACAAGTCGTAATCCATACCGAGACACAACTATTCAATATTTCCTAACTCACCATTTGCAAAATTTTTGCCATCACAAACGCCACCCGACCCCTACCTTGCACTGTCTTTTTGACCACACACACATCTCGATTTCCGTGTTCACTCACGGCCTTCGGAATATCTTTCACATCATAATTCGGCCAGTATTCGCAACGCGAACTTCATACGTTTCCTACTATGCGGCGGCAAATTTAAAATTCGCAACACAGTTCTTTACACGAAAATAATATTTTGCCTGAATATAGTTTTTTGATTATGTGAACTTGATCAGAAGTGTTGATTCTCAACTATCTTCCCACAGTTAAATCCAAATAAAGATGAATTAACCATTAATTTTCAAATATTTCGAGATGTCTATGATACGAGGTTATAGAGGTTATAATGCGGAAATAGAGACTAATTTTGAAAAAAAATTAGTTACTTACTAATTTCATTGAATGGAAATGGGGTTAAAATAATTCCTTCCTTCATTTACTAGACTTTAGACTTAAGTGGTAACACAAAATTAGACTAACCAGTATTGAACGTTTTGCCCTTGACATTATTATCAATTTTTGCACATGCACACTGATAGGGCGCGCCATCTATGTTAACCTTGTTTTGACAACCAACAAAAGGGTTGGTTTGGTGCTGGCAGATTTACACAGATGGCGCTACTTGTTTAAAAAATTGCTCATGAAGCCGAGATGCGTGCCCGCTCTAGGGAACATTGACCCCAGTTCGCAGTTTTATTTTTGGGGCTAGCCTAGCTAGGTTACATTCATTAATATACTGAAAGATTAGGTACTCCGACTGAATCTTGACTCAATCAAAGACATTTTCTTTGCAAAAACTAATTAAGGTACCATACCTACCTATGTAGGTGCTTTCAATGTTTTATTCTCAAAGAAAATAAGTTTTTCTTAAACAAATAATAAGTGTGTTCTTATCACCATGACAGCGGGAAATCACATGTGACCATCAAAATTAAGAAATACGCTCCCGGGCCTTAAAAATACTCTAGGAGTGATAACAATTACCTACACTACGTAGGGGAGTGGGGTGCTAGTTGTAACAGGGGCAAGTAGTGACTAGCATTTTTTACCTAGATAATAAAAGAATATTCATTTTATTTTCAATCTATTAAATAATACGTATTCTATCATATGATCGCGATCAGTATCCCGCCGGATTGCGCAGGAAGCGGTGTTGTGTAGGCACTCTGATAAGGCCAGGTAATAGACTTTTTGTTGTTTAAACAGAACTGATTATTGCTGATTTTAAATTGTTTAGCAGCTGTTGATTTATTCAAATACCTAGTTACTGTAATTTAACACCAAATGAGGTATTTATATTTTTTTAAAACCTTGCAGTGGGGGTATGTTGTAACGCTTTCATGGGGCAAGTTGTAACTTGTATATCATATATGTATACTTTACAAGTAAATTACCTACTTTAATCAAAAGGCTGCTAACCTAAGAAGTTGAAATTTTGTTATTAGAAATGGCTGAGAACCTGAAGTTCTTTTATAGTTTAAAAAAGAAAGAACGTGATATTTTTAATGTTTGTATTTTTCTACCAGGTAAGAATAAAACTTAAAAGTCTATGTATGTTATAGCGTGTCGTGTACAAAGTTCAAATGCTCAATACGCTGAATAAATCGAAAGTCTGATTACTTAACCCCTTGAGTGTTTAATTAGTTACGAGTATAAATGGCTGTAAACCTAAGGTTCCTTAATAGTTTAAAAAAATGGAAAGAAATGTCTGGGTTAATTTTTCTTATTTTCCTATTAGATTGAAAATAAAACTTAAAAGTCTTACGGGTCATTTTACACCAAGACGCGACGCGACGCTGTGCGCACTTTTTACCTAATAGAACTACTCAAAACTTATGTTCTACACGAAAAGATACATATTTCATTGTGAGAACTCAGAATACGTTGCACCACGCAGCACTACGCCGCGAGGCATTTCGTAAAAAAAAAAAAAAAAGTACGCGCAGCAATGCGTCGCGTCTCGGTGTGAAATGACCCTTAGGCTTTTTTAGCGTGCTTAAAGTTTCTAATGCTAAATATGCTAAATCAATCTTTTGAAAATACAAAACTAGTATACATTTCTTTATGTTACAATTTGCCCTAAGCAAGTTACAACTAGCCCCAATCACGGGGTAAGTTGCATTACTCGTCACTTTTTTTTCTAGGCCGTTTCTACAAGAGTTCATCACAGGTTTGATCAAAATTTATTTGGAATCGATAGTTGATTAGTAGCTCCTTCGAACAGTACTGCTGCATTACCTACATACCAAACGAATAAGCATACCTAGCCAAAAAACGGAAAATTGTTACAACCAGCCACCCGATCCCTTACCACTTAGTTATTTTCTCGCCATTATCGCAAGGCGATTATTTTTTTAGATAAAAATAAAATATAAGTATACTTAAAATGTGAACTTAGAATTTAGCCAGGGCTGCAGGGGCGTTTCCCAGCACAGTTAGGCCTGGGCCCGAGCACACTTATAAAAAGTCATCTATTTGAACTAGATACCTATCTCCGTTCAGATTCCTTTTACTGTGCAAAGGTGGCTCAGTGGGTAGGTAAGGTCCCCTGCCCTTTTTAAATTGGTCTGGTGGCATCTGTGCTGTTGTGTAGATACCTATGTGTTTTAATTTATGTCTGCAGCACTTTCTGCAGAGATCAAAAAGTAATTTTGTCACTGTGAAAAAAGACCTACCTACATTATAGGTACATACTCAGGAACCAATTGTGTTCAGACATCTTAAAGGCTGAAATCAAGGCCATGTGTAAGGACATCGAACTTTGCTATCTGGCAGCAAATTTGGTCGTCTCTACATTACTCCTCAATTTTTGCGTCATCGTATTTACAATTGATTGGGATGAGTATCTGATATTGTCATGTAGGTAGGTAAGTCCTATTCCACTATAATTTAGACAAACGAATGCTCACAGTTTTTTCCTTTCAAAGTTTGTTAAATCTTGCACCTATATTTGTTTAGATACGGTTCTGAATCAAGGATTGATCATAACTTAAAATATCTCGAATAATCAATGAATTCAAAATACTTCAGTATAAGAAAATTCAATTATTATTTTCTGTTACTGCGAGTATCATACGTGAAATGTACAATGAGTAGGTATGTGCGTGAATTAATTCCTGTGAGTTCGAACTACTTAAATTAACTCCCATACCTACTACACTAGCGAATTCGAGAAAAAGAACAGCTTTGTTGCAGGCGAGAATCCGTTTATTATTGCGATGATGAGAGTGGCCGGTCGTGTCAGTCGGTAATGTAATGCAGTGCAAATGAGTCAATCTCCACGGAGCCTGGTGGTCACAGAGCCATTAGGAAATCGATTCGTACATACTCAGCGCCATCGACATCTACGGACGGCCAGCGATTGCCCAAGTAATAGACCATCCACCGTGATTAATTACGTTTGTTACTCTGATACTGCATTTTAGAACGCGGCAGCTAAGCTAGGTACATCTAGGAAATACTGCAAATTAAACTGAAAATGGTCGATTCGCCCAAAAAGGCCATAATAGAGATAGGGTGATCCCTTGTTTCACAGCCAGAATTTTCATAGAATTTTGCTTCACAGAAAATGTTTTAAAGAATATTCGGATTAAATATTTTCGTTTCGAATATCATTGTTTTAACGACTATTTACTTCCTAAAATATTCAGTACACATATTTTCATGTCAAATATTATTGTTTCAACGACTATTTACTCCATAGAAACATACTTCACACAAATTTTATTAATTTAATAACAGACATTGTTCAAAAAGCCTCTCTTGGTTAGATTAGGTTAGAACTGTGACCACATTGTCCAAACATTATGAGCAATAATAATACTTGATTTGATAATCTATGATATGAATATTCTAAGAAATGAATTTTATTTGCAACAAAAGTCTATGATTTAAATTTATTTGAAGTAACTATTCTGCGTATTCATTAATCAATGAAATGATAATATGAGAAACAATTCATGTGATACGAAATTCTATAAATCGATTTTCTCTATAACAGTGTACAACCTAGAGATAGATATATAAATCAATTAAAAGACTTTTCACGTTGCAGGTGAGATTCTCAAACCACATCAGAAAACTTCTGGACAAGCAATGGTAACAGTTTCTTTGATTCAAACCAGCTTATTCAAAAAATAAATTACATTTAATATGAAAATAGTGATGAAGGAGAATATGATGCAACAACTATTGATTTATATTTTACGTAGGAAACGTGACTCTTAGAAACAGAAGAAAATAAAAATGTAAGCTTTTACAAGCATACATACTCGTATGTGCATTTTTTCATTACGGAAAAAAAATGAATACTTAAACGTCAGTATAATTGAATACTCGCGCGTATAGTACATACTGTAACAAAAAATACATAAATATAATGCAACGGTAGAGTCACATCAAGCAACGCCGGTTCGAAGGTGGCTTCCATCTAGAAGATGACCAATGCCCATTATTACATCGAACACACCCATATGTAGAGTCACTTATGAGTTGTATGCGTAGCTAATCGTCAGTCGTCGCGAGAGTGCGCGTAACTCGAGAACTTTGTAGGACAAACAAAGACACTTCAGAAATACTTGAAAAATCCTAATCAGACATGTTTCGTGATTGCATCTGGGCGCTTGAAGAAAAATAAACAACTAACCGCCATGCCATATTAGTTTCAAAAAACATTTTCATGTTTAGCATTCCACAACCGATGAGTTCATCACACAACACCTGCGTTATAATGACGTGAGAGGAAAGTCGACAACCGGCGCACTTAGTTTTCCAATCTAAACAATAGAAATTCAACGGGTGCACGCCCGCTGGGACACTGATCTATCTCTATGTAAATTATGCCGCAAATAACGCCGACTTGCGTGGTTCATCAGGTCAGGCGCGTGGCGCGACGACTTGGCGACACACTTTTTATATTACAGCCAATCAACAGGGTCCTTCAGCCGAATTTGACCAATAGATTTACTTAATTTGATTTGAATGACGCAAAATTAGGGCTATTTCTTGAAGACCAGACAAATTGCTTTTGAGCATCACAGGTATAGACGTAGGTAAGTTTATTAATAGAGAAGGTTATTATACCGTCTAAATAATTATGAATTACATCTTAGTGCAACTTACTCATAAAAATATTGACGGTTTGCTCAAGAACTGAATCCTGGCATCAATTTATCGAGAGAAGTATTCGTTTTTTATTGCTTCAGTACACTTTTTTGTCTGTCTGTGAATACAAGTTTGAAGTTTGTTAACAAGAGGTTGCATACTTACCAGTAAATAAAGTTGCAAACGCCGATGCACGCTACGCACAGCATCTGATCCTGTCGTGAGTTCATTTTGGCCGGCGTGAGTGCTGCACCTCTTCGGATCATTACTCTTATTTATATATATTCGCTGTGCAAGTATTTCTGTGGCTTGTCAAGTGTTGATAGCTTTGTATGCTATTTAGGATCTCAGGTTTGAGTTGTTACCTTCTATCATCATAATTTGATTTATCAGATAAGTCATTTAGACCATAAATTCCAAGTACGTTAAAAAGTGTTAGTTAAACTAACTGATATAAAGTAGGTTGCTACAACAAACAGAATGAGACCCAAAACTGCATTTATAATTAAGTGGTGTGCAAAACTGAGTTAGCGGCAGATTTATCAGTTGTGTTATTCATTAAGGAATGTTACTGTACGATGGTAATATGGCTGAGGCTACTTCTGTGTTCTCAGCTTCCAAGCAACTATGGAATAGTTAGAGAGTTAAGTGAATTAAGTTAATATGCGATACACGTGAAACTCTGTGTCTACTCAGAGTATTTCGGAAATTAAATTATTCTGGAAAGTGCAATTTGACCAATAGAAATGGCTAGGTGTGTGTCGATTGTTGAGTGAGTTGTGGAGGTAAAATAAAGTTAGTTATAATTATTCGCATTGCAGAATCTCGATGTTAGGCAAGCCAGTAGATTTCCTGTAAAAAATAAAATATTAAGATATCATGGTTTCACAGTAATAACTCTTGTTAACGCAGGTTGAATGATTATCCTAAGTATGATTTTCTTTTGTTTCCTTAGACAACTTCAATGTTAAAAAACTTTATTTCACCATCTGATATAATTGAATGTACTTATATTTTTGCAACGGAAAATATACTATCTATTAGTCAAAGTTTTTGTTAACACCGCTTGAGTAAGTGTAGCCTCAAACGGCTATTATTTTGTATAAATGTAAGCGAACGATGTTAACGATAAGAAACAAAAAAAGCTTTCAATGAGAATAACAAAATTGTTGTCTGGTGTTAATTAATATACCTAGCATTGGATTTCAGTAAATAATTTTGTTATCCTTGTAACTTATTATTATTATTCCATCAATTTATATCCACGCTCTATACGTATTTATTAATTTGCCACCAATTTATAAAACAAACGAAGAAAAAATTGGAGGAGGATGATATAATATGTTGGTGGCTTTGTTACTAACTGGCATTATGAATAATTTTCAGTCATGACTTAAAAAAATTTCAATTTGGAATCATTATGATTTTGTAATTGGGCCTATTTTAACATTTCCATTGACATAAATACAAAAACTTTTTTAATCTATACAGGGTGTCCGGTGAAACCTGTACCGCGTAGGTTTGTGGTCTGGGGACCCTAATACCTATCAATTGAACCCCCATGTACTAGTATGTTCCGCGATTTTTGGTAGTTTTCGAGTTATGATTTTTTGAATTTTTCGGTATTGTATCACTTTTTTGGTAACTGTGGCACAAATAGTTGAGGTACAAGCTTACTGATGCACATACCTACATGCGGCTTACTTTTCATTAAGTTTTATTTGCCACCCAAAGATCGTGAATTTTACTCTTCTGACACTTTGAATGTAAATTTAAGTATGATGCGCATAAAGTATCCCATTAAAAATTTATATGATAATATAGGTTTTTGAAAAAGGTTATGTTACTTTTGTTTAAATGGCTTTCAAAACTGAGGTAAAAAACAGTTTTTATTACTTTTTAAATTTTATATTTTTTTCTGAATTATTATTCTGTGTTATAAATGTGAATGCTTTTGAATCAAGTAGACCTAGTATTTAGCTAACAATGTAAAAAAAGCATGTACCTCAACTATTTGGGCCACAGTAACCAAAAAAGTGACACCACCCAGAGATTTCGAAAGTTCGTGAAAAAAAATCTTAACTTGAAAACTACCAAAAGGGTCCCCAGACCACAGACCTTCGCGGTACAGGTTTCAACGGACACCCTGTATAGATTAAAAAAGTTTTTGTATTTATGTCAATGGAAACGTTAAAATGGGCCCAATTACAAAATCGCTTCGCTTTCCCGGTACACCCTTTATAATTTGGTGTCTTTTCTAAATAATGAAATACTAAAGAAATTTCCCAAACACAGCCTTGAAGACTTTACCAGCTTCAATAAACTTTAAAACGAACACAAACTACTCGTAGTTTATCACAAAATGTGCACTTAGAGGGGTAAGTACTGCCAAATTCGTGAATGCAAATCATCAGATCGCATACTGTGTTGAGTCTTTTAGTCGAACGGACATTGTCCAAACAGCCCGCGGCGCGATTATTCGCAACAGATGCGGAAACATGCATCGCGGATATGCAAGCTTCAGCTTTATCTTTGTAATTGTTTACGTTTCCTAATATTGACGCCATCATACGCTTCTTAACAAATCAGTGGTTAATGTTGTTGTGCAAAAAGTTAATGCAAATATTTATGTATAACATCTTTTCATAACTTTGCGGCCTTTACCGCGACTGGAAAGAGTAGAAAAAAGGTATGTCCGCACATTTTTTTTTTACTGCCCGTCAAGATGACCTCACTCCAATTGATGGAAAGCAGACGTGAGATCCAGATATGAGGGTGACTAGCACAGTAATGCAAAGGAATCACTGAGCTGGCCATCCTCACCTTGAAGGCCAGCAGAGAAACCTTTTTACACCCCGCTTGAAAAACCCGGGACTATAATAAGTGGAAGGGGAAGCGTTCAAGAAGGTATTAGGTAGGCCTGAGCGGCGACTATTTTGGTACCTTTGTCTATTAGATTAGATAGATTATTAGATTTGTCTATTAGATTCAGAGTGTATTTTTGTTGCGATTTTGTTTTGCTGCCAAATGTATGTTTTTTTTTTGTTTCTCATATATTTTAGGTACCGAATCAACTTTTTTTTATTTCTATTTTGTAGCTCATCTTTTCGTGCGGCATGTAAAACACTCACTGTGTTATCGTGATCAATATGAAGTGTTTATCAGGAATCTATCAGTAGTAAGTTAGGCTTCTATTGCAACCGGCAAGGCCTAAAAATAACTCAGACTGTTGATTAGTCATTAAAATTCTACAAAGTGAGAGTATCATCATTAAGTTTCATAAACTCAGTAGCAACCTCTGCGGTTCGACTAATAGGAGTAATAGGGCAGGGCTCCCCTTTACGAACATGAACATAAATAGCGGCATGTAAACTCTACTTATCTGCTACACATCACATATAAAGGCTTGCATGCGTTCAGTGCGTGTTTAGTGCTGGGATGTTATAGACCCGTTAGAGATTATACCCTGTATACCAAATTCCATTCAAAAGGAGGTTTCCTTCTATGGGCTTCAAGCAGAAGTTAAAGCACCTGTGTGAAATTTTGCCGGTGTAGAAGTATTTTATTTACGCTCTAGAGGCTATTAAATAATTATTATGTTTATTGGGTTTTGTTAATTCCATTTTGAAGTAATAGTTGTATTTTTTTAAACTACGTCCGGTGACAATCAAGTACGCGGACCGCCTGATGGTAAGGCGGTTACCGCAGCCTATGGACGCGTGCAACACCAGGGGCATCACAGTAACAGTCTATCTATAGTAATGATCATGAATTTTAAATATTAGGCGTTTTCAATATAAAAAGAGATTTTAAACTATGAACTTCGAATGTATCGACTCAACACGAATAGATGTTACAGATAATTTTGATACACATACAGATAATTAATTTAATTTGAATTTTATAATGCGCACAGCAAGGGATTTGAACCCGATGCCCTAGCATGTTATTTTTCGAAAAATGCAACCTGGGTCTCTTCATAACAATAGGGAGTAGACATTTACTGAGCAGATGTACCACCACCGGCTGCGATTGTGAGCAAACGCCTCAAACGCCTGCCTAGTCTTTAATAAGAAAAAAATGTAAAGTTTTCAAGATTTTTTTTATTTTTTTGGGATTTTTGTGTAATAAAGGTTCATTTTAATTGTTTACCGAAAGGGTATTAATCTAGGTATTCATAAAAAAACAGCTCTGAAACTTAGTGTAGACTCGTCAAGTAATGAAACAATGTAAGACAAGTATTAAAAAAAATGAAACCGCTAGGTAAATTGACAACGATAAGTTGCGGTATCTACTTATTTTATGTTTTTGTCGATGAATTAAATCCTAGTTTACAGCCTTTAATGCCAGCATGAATATATCACAAATTAATCGACAACAAAGGTAACATGTGTTACAACATAAGTAACAAAACGATATTATTAATTATTTATAGTATATCTTTTTGATTAAACACTATTATAAAATAAAAGGAAATTATGATTTTCTTTCATCGAGCCAGACGAAAGCATATTATTTTATATCATCTACTTAATAATAATAAATAAATAATAAATATCTGGGACAATTCACACCAAGATCATCTGACCCCAAACTAAGCAGAGCTTGTAATATGGGTGTCAGAGACTGATAAACATACTTAAATATTTCGAAATACATACTTAAATAGATAATAACACCCAGACACACAACAAATATAAATGTTCGTCACAAATATCTGTCATAGGTGGGGATCGAACCAACGACCTCCGGCGCTAAAGGCAGGATCGCTGCCATTGCGCGAACAGGCCAGTCCATTTATTTAATAACTTATTTCGTTTTATTTCTCTTGACCATCTTATTGATAATTTTATTTACAACCCTTTAATTAGACACCTAGTCTTAGAATAAATACATATAGAAACCAAGTCCGCGCGCCGATTTTGAAGCACCTTCATTGGATTAAAAAAAAATACATACAGTGGAACATAGAACCTCCTCCTTATTTGAAGTCGGTTAATAAATGGCTCCAAACGGACCGCTTTGCAGTGTTCATTACAACTCCGCAATGTTCAATGTCCAAGCGCGCAGCGCGTGAGCAAGTAATAGTCACGCATGTGTGGATCGGATTAGTGCTTCATTTTTGACGGGATGGTTGTATGAAATCTATCCTTCTATACATTATTATTCTGAGCACCTGGTGTAATTTAATGTGTAATTTTTTACACTGTAAAAAACGATCTTGCTCGTAAGGAGCATCACTACGGCAGAATACAGTAAAGCCCCAACTTATAATTTCATGAGGCACTGCTTATCATTGCTTACTGACGTGTTCTTCACACTCAATTTGTTGCTTAGTCTAATGAATGACTTTACACCCATCTACTCCGTGCATATTTTTAACATATTGTATTTATAAAGAAGGTAGTTATATTTATGCTTCATAGAGCCACTAGTCAAAATGACAGTATTGTTATTAAAAAACACTCACAATAACAATTCAGCTCAAATTGTACTTACTCGTTTACTTAATGGAGTGCGTACGTAGGCGCCTCCTCTTAAGTTACAGCTATTAGTAATCGAATATTGTTTATGTCTTAACTATTCGTATCTAACAATAGGTATAAGAATAGAATCGAATAGGTGGCTATAAATATATCAGTACGAGTATTTTAGTAAACTTGTTTGGGTTGGATTATTTGCTGCTCATTTGCAGTAAAAAAAATTAAGTAAAACTTTATGAAGGGTAAAGATCCTTACCTTTACCCTCAAGAGCCATCACTAATTACGAAAAAGGATCCACCGAAAAGCAATAAATGAGAGTGACGCTTTTGTAGCAAAGATTTTATTTTAATGAAAACGCCGAAAGTTGTAAAAGTAGACCAGACAACTTTTCACAACTCATTTTTTCCATTTGTCCCATAAAATCACAAATATAAACTTTCATAGAAAAACCTAATTTTTGTATTTTTTTTATCATTTAACATTTGCATTTTATTCCACAAGGATAGATGGGTGATTTTAGAAAAAAATGTTCTAGGCATAATTTTCGATCGTATTTTTTTTTTCAGCGTAGGCATTAATATTCCATAACAATATTTTTACACACATCTGGGGGGAGGCTATGGACAAGCATGGGGAATCTTTGGCCGTCAGCCTTGACATTTCCAAAGCTTTCGACCGTGTATGGCATCGTTCGCTTCTTTCCAAGCTTCCAGCATATGGCCTGCCACCTCACCTATGCGACTGGGTCCCCGGATTTCTGGAGGGACGTAGAATTTGTGTCCTTTGCTATGGTCGAAAACCACGCTCTCTCCAGATTAATGCCAGAGTGCCGCAGGGCTCCGTCTTGTCGCCGACTTTGTTTCTTCTGCATATCAATGACCTGTTATCTGTTGGTAATATTCATTGCTATGCGAATGAAAGCACGGTCCTCGCGCGTTATTTCGAGCGCCCTGGGGCAAAGCAGACTGACATCGAGGAGAAGAGGCGAAGTCTTGTTGTTGAGCTTGTCGGAGTGTTGGACCGCATTTCAGAATGGGGTGCATGCAAACTTGTCGAGTTCAATGCCAAGAAAACGCAGGTGTGTGCATTCACAGCAATTGCGTCGCCGTTCCTTTCCCATCCCACTCTTCAGAGCACCCCGCTACCGATAAAAGATAGCCTAATTATCCTTGGCATGGATATTTGTAGCAACCTAAACCAGCAGGACTACATTGAGAGCGTCATTAGAACTGCATCCCGTAAACTCGGAATCCTGAACAGAGTGAGACGATTCTTCACGCCTGGGCAGCTCCGTCTTTTGTATAAGACACAAGTTCGCTCGTGTGTAGAATACTGCTTTCATCTCTGGGACGGTTCCACCAAATACCTACTCGAAGCTCTTGACAGGTTGCAGCGGCATGCTATCCGTATTATTGGAAACTCAGAGGCAACTTTGACCCTTGAGCCTCTCCAATTGCGTGGAGACATTGCCAGGCTAAGTGTTCTCTATCGCTTCTACAATGGGGAATGCTCTGACGAGTTATTCCAGCTTATTCCACCCTCATTTTTCCACCCCCGTACCACGCGTGCTGGACTACGGCGTAATCCACACACAATTCAGCATTTTTTGGCCCGAACTAAAAGGCTCGGTGACTCGTTTCTTTATCGTACCATCCAGACGTGGAACGCCCTTCCAGCACATGTGTTTCCTTCCTCTTATAGTCCCGGGTTCTTCAAGCGGGGCGTGGAAAGGCATTTCTGAGGATGGTTTGATTCGATTGAATGACTGGGCTTGTCAGCCTCATATCCGGACCTCACGGCCGCTTTCCATCAGGTTGGGTGAGGTCATCTTGACGGGCAATATATAAAAATATATATATATAAAAAAAACAAACAGTCAGTTATTTTATACTTCAGTTAGCTATCCAAGGAATAAACTAAGAATTGAAAAATCAGACCTTAATTAACTGAAATCGACCTTAGAACGTAAATTCCGTCAGGTGCTCGTTTTTTTGCAAAAGAGTTTTGTATGCTGTCACTTTAATATTGTATTTCTCCAATGCAATAAAGTACATTTGAGTTTGATTTTAAACTTTTTTGTAGATTCTTCATATCTAAAGATTCTGTAGATTTTATACCAAAAAGCAGGTAAAAACCATATTTACTTCATTATTCTAAGCACTCACAAATAAACAATCCATAAAAATGCGACAATACACATAACCAACCGTTTGAAATGTCCTGTAATCTGTTATTTGTCAACATAATAACACGAAAAACCTCAATAATAGGGTATTTGAAAACATTATGGAATTCTAAAAATAATTCAATATAATTAAAAAATACATGTAAAAGGAGCCCTATAAAAACCTTTATTTTATTTAGCTATGTACAATTATTATTTTAATTTTATGTACAATTTTATGGCTCTTCAAACTAGGAATGGCGAATCATTTTTGAAAGGGTGAAGTAAAAAAAAAAAAATTACCATTCGATATTCTACAATTTTTTTTAGCAACTGTCACTAAGAAACCATATTCATGAACGAAAATTTAATGTAGCTGCCGAACAAATGTTTTGCAGAACGCAAAGTAAGAGATACAGTTTGTAGGGGAGCTTTTTGGGTAAGTCCAAAAATATGATTTTTAAAATTGCCATTGGCCATCGGGGAGTTTTGGTGCTTTCGAAATATATTTTTCACTAATGGTTGTATTATTTTGAGAGGTCTTTCGGTATCCCCTGAACAAAAAATTTGTTAAATACCCTATTCGTAGATTTACCTTCGTCTGTATCTAAAATTGAACTTTTTATACATGTTTCAAATAATCGTAATTTTATAACATTATGTAAAATTAAAAAATTATAAACTACTTACATGTAAATATTTTCGAAAATCCTTTCTTAGGGTTAGACGTACCATTTAAACTAAAGCATATTTTTACAAATAATGATTCAACCGTATCATATCTGGAGGAGCCAAAACTTAGTATGTTTTGAAAATGATTTTTCTTTTAATTTAATACAAGTGACTAAAAGGTAACGATGTGATATATTTATAGAATTGACTCAGTAAACCCTTTGATTAGATATAACACACGATAGGTTTTAAAACAAAAAACTCATTTTTCTCATACAAAAAAAAGACGCCATAACTCCTCCAATTTTTTTTCTATTTGTCCGTGCTACGGTTCAAATTGATTCGTATGGCATAAAGATCAATCGTTCCGATTTTCATCCCTTTAAACACCATTTTGCAGGTTTATTCAGCGTACCGCTAGCACTAATACAAAAATGTTCAAACCCCTTTTCACATATCCATTTGACAGCCGATTAGGTGTAATCGGCTGTCAAAAGGTATTTCTCAGATTTGTTGATTCGTAAACTAAAAACTTCAGAATATCTACAAAAGATAAATACTCATTTGACTTGTATAAAAAAGTTGCAGCGGTTCGGGAATAGAAAATATAGGTACTTCTGGTACATTGTAAGAAGTGGTGGACTATCCAACAACTATTCGCAAAGTAGCTCATGAAGATAACCACAACAACTCACCCTTGGTAGTTAAATTCATCCGTCCCTCTTCAGCGCTGCCAACCAATCAGCACCGATTTATGCTGGCTGCGGGCTTATTAATTTTGGAATGCCGGCTAATTACCCTGCGAATTTGCCAAGTACTTACTCAAGGGTCATGAGTTAGCAAGTAGTACGTGTGTATTTGTGTGTTCCGTTGAACGTAACCTAACTAGAGGGCCCTCGGCTCGATTGAGCCACCTCTTCGTTACATCAAATACTAGGCGAGCAGAACGTTCGAGGAGTCTCAGGCTTACTCACACGCCCGCAAACTAGATATCATGTTCGAATTAGCGCGTGTGTGTGTTTTCGCGATGGATGTATCGTGTCGGTGTGTGAGGAAGTGCGTCAGTGTGCGACACCCTTCAGTGACGTAACGTGGGCGCTTAAAGTTGCCATTTGTTTACCATGTTTCCGCATAGTTTGAATGAAAAGTAGTTTGTGTGCTTCTCTACTGTTTTGTTAAGCTAACGAAATCTAGGTGATAGTGTTTTGAGTGTGAACTAAACATAGTTAGATGTATTATTTTACTTCGTACGTTTTTTAGGAAGTAGATATGTCAGCGGTTATCTGAAACAAAAAGTTTTGCATTAATAAAAACAAAATAGAGCAACAGAGAGAACAGAGAGGTAGTTTTTCTTTAAAAGTGCTATATTTCACCTTTTCCATGTACATATTTGGAACGATTCTCCATTTTGACTTACTGACACAACTTTTAAATTTTTTCCTTTCTTAGATAATAAATAAGTCATAACTTTTAAACACTAAGTATCAAAACAACAAAAATCGGATGAAGGTAAAGTACCGTAAAAGATACACAAGTAGACGCTGGTTGTTGTAAGTAATAAGAACAAAGTGATAATGTCCTCAACGATACCGCGTGGGCATGAATCTGTTGAAAGAATAAATGCACGCATTTTGTTGGATCGCTAATAGCTCCACAATACCTAGCATTAGCCTCGAGTCCGAGTGACACTTCGAACAAAGAGCCTAAGGTGGATCCAACACGCAGGTACGTATGTATATACTCAAAGAAATACTTTTCTGCAAACTGTAGGTTAGCGTCGTATAGTTGCGTTAGCACCCGTCTGACAATAAGCTTCTTAGTGTATTTTGTTTGCACTTGCGTTAACAATACCTGACATATCTATAAGCTTTATGCTCTCTATTACATGTTTTTATAGTGCGACGAAGATGCAGGTGCCGGCGGTGATATTAACGCTGCATTCTTTTTTATCAGCAAGTTTCTTTTTATTAATTATTTGCTGCAAAATAAGTCAACCTGTGCCGTCAAACGCCCACCTAATTTCATAGAAAAACAGAAAAGTATAAAAGGTGGTGCGATAAGAACAAACATTGAAGATAAGTTTGTTTACTAAAGCTATACAGACCTACATAAGTTTTAAACCTGATTGTGTGCGGCGAGTTCGCGTGCGGAGAGTAGAAAGCTGGTACTCTCACAAGCTGGTCATCATAAGATTATTCCTCTGGTGATCAGCTTTCTGTTCTTTTTAAACCAAATTTTACGTTTTATAAACTTTTTTGTTTGACGGTTGCATAAACTACCATGATTACCAAGAATTGTGAAGGTTTCGTAATTATATAATTATAAGCAATGTTACTCATATTTTATTCTAACGACTGTCATTAGTTGCATTGGTAATGGGTGATAAAAATGGCAATGCGGTTATAATTCAATTACCTATCCACTAAATTATTCACTTGTTTCAGTAATAGCCGTGTCTTTATAATAAGCTCGCCCAAAGGGGCGACAGTAAACGCAGTCTATAATTATTTTTCATGGTACAACAGTAATTTTGAGTTTAATTCTTACAATTAAATGACTTTCCTTACTGATTTCCCCTATCGTATACAGAAAATAGTTTAATTTTAAAATTATAGGTTAAAAATGAAAATAAATAAGTATGTACTGAGACAGGATTGGAAATTGCACATGTTACTTCTTCTTTGATGTGTTTGGAACCTGCTGGTTTACCATTGGGATGGCTGCGGCAGCTCAGGATGTCACCCACTAATAAATCCGCAGAACCAAACCAACCGCAGGATTTTCTATTGTCTTAATTTAACCCAACAAATTTTCGAACGTTCTATTCGCAAAAATCGCCTGGGTTGTAGTATGGCGTTTTTAATTGGATAAGCTGCTTCAGTAACCAGCCACTTACATCGTTGAAATAGTAACCTACCTTTTTATACTTGAGCAACATGTACATACATATTCATGTATTCAAGACCAGGGGCGCTACTCAAAACTCATACCTAATCTTCATGTTATTTTTGATAGACACAGAGTCTAGGCTTACATGATGAAATAAAACACAAAGAATGGAAACTTAATCAAATTATGCTTGTTTTACTTCTAAATCTTTAGGAAAATAATAGCAGTAAATAATTGAAATATGATTTTTTAACTCTCCTCAAAACTTTGTAACAACGCTTTGCAATAGGAATGCTAAAAATTGCATTCGTCTCGTAACGCAGATCAAAATGCGGCGAATATGTCAAATACAAAATTCCAGTATGTTTGAGCAGCAAGGAATATTGGAATGGAAATGTATTGGCAAATCTGGTAACCCTGGGCGGTCGGGGTGCGTCCTGCCCGATTTAATACTATCACCAAGATTTGCATGTCACAGAACGCAGCACCCGGGGCAAGCGTCAATGTATTACGTAAGGTATTGTATTGTGTGTGTACTCGTACCTGGTTAAATCAATTTTCAGACCATTGACATAGCAGCTTTTCAATTACAGTTTGCTGGTAAGGATGTGACTGGATCGGTTTAGATTTTTTTATTATCTCTTAAGAATTATCTTAAGAACACATTCACTTAAATGAGAAACTTAAATTTAGTAAATTTTACATTAGATTAAGTTGTTAATTGTCTTACGTAAAGCATCGACTTCTAAATACATCAACAACATTCTTAAAATAAAATATAACACATCATTGTGGGTACTTTAGTTAAAAATCATTATAGCAGGGCAACCAAAACTGCGTCTACTTCAACAATGCGCGTGAACGTAATTGACGCGGAGCAGCAACGACTAGATGCGACAAGTTAAGTCGTTTTCGGTTATTTAATTTTGTTTTAATAAATATTTTTTCAGAAGTTATTTAAAGTTACTTAGATTTTTAGCCTCTTTAATATTAACAGGCAATATATTATATATTTGTGCCCTTTGGAAGGTGATATTATTTTTTCCGTAGTTTGTTCGCGGCGGCCGTAGTACAACATTATGAGCATTTCGTAGTTTTCTCAGTTGTACATGTTTATTTTTAGTCCTGAATGAAATGCCAGTGTGTATTTCTTTTGATAGAATTTTTCGAATTATTATGCATGTATAATATTTGTATGTTTTGTCAATGTTCATTAGTTTTGTGCTCCTGTTTTGTTTTTCACTTGGGGTTAAATAATCATATCCAAATTATGTTTTTATTAACCTATTTTGACACGTTTGCAATATATTTAAATTCGTTTTGGCTGCTGAACCCCATATTTCAATTAGGTACTCGATGTGTGGTTTAACTGAAGAATTATAAATATAATATCGCACATTTAGAGGCAAACATCGGGCTATGCTGCAGAGTGCACCAGTGAGTGATGACAACTGGATCACTTGATTGCTAAAATGTTAGCGCGCTAAAATTCTTTGACGTGTCAAAAACTGCCACGCGCTGATCTGTTGGCCACATTGTTGGCGTAATGATGAAATCGACGCGATAATTAACACATTAGCAGAGACAGCAGTAGCTTAGCAACAAAGATGCAGTCAAATTTTTGATGTCACTTTCTGATGCTATGATTACTCATTTTGCTTAAGTTGGTTCACAATCGTTCCAAAGTGTATTTTCAATTAATATAAACACTATTTTTAACTAATGTTCATAGTGGCTTTTCCTAAATTCCTAGTAGTTACCAAGAGTGAATATTTGTAGCTGATTTCTCTAGAAGTCAGCCTGTGACCACGTCTAAAAAATAGCTATTCGTAATATGAATAAAACACGCGTAAAAACTTCGAGTGTTTGTTACCTACAACATGTAGCAAGTAACATAAATAATCATTATCGCCATGATAAGTACTATATCCGTGTCTCTCACAAAAAAAACCTTTGTAGCGGACATAAGCGCAGGAAACGGTTTGGATCAGATCCAGTTTTAAGATGTGAGAAAATATAACAGGTTGCCGTTTTATATACGAGTAAAAGACGTTGAATAGAAGAAAGCTAGTTAATTACGAGTGTTAAGTTAAAAGCGTCCTCCTCTATCCTATTTGCTGTGCCCGAAAGGGTCTGTAATGAACACATCAAATTTGTACCATCTTCACTACATTATGGAATGCAAATAAATGATTGAGTATTGAGTATTGAGTATTGACGCACAAATGAATTGGCTAGCGCGAAGTTCACTCAGCTAGTAGCTTGTAGCTATAGAGGCGAATCGATCGAGTATAATCGAGTGATAGCCTTAAATTCAATGCGAATTCGTTCAGCCTTTGTGTTCGAGGGTACACGTATGGCCACTTAATTGACCATTTAGCTTGTAGAGTTACAGGTAACGGAGTCGTAGCCTTCAGCGGTACATCGGACACGGCTCAGCCGTCAGCCGAGGGGATACATCCGCATTTGCATAACAAAGAAACATCTGTCTGTATTAACATACGCCTGTGTTTGTACTATCGGATTTGTTTCGTGAACAAACAATCAATCATAACAATTTGATTCTCGTGATGGAAAGGTATTGTTTTATTGATTTGCGTTTATCTGCCTAAATAGTGACAAAATGTATTGTTCTGTTGATTTTGCGTGGCACGCTGTGGTCGGTTTGTAGTGAGTCTAGTTACTACGGGCATGGGTTTGTTTTTTACCTTGGATAAAACATAGCAGTCAAAATATATCTGCGTATGCTAGTAGTGACACGTTCTATCAGCCGCTGAGAAGCTCTGCTTAGAATGAGATATGTATGCATAGGGGTTTTTACAAATTAAAAAAATATCCTTTGTTTTTCTCGCTTAACCGATAATCAAATAATATCATAGCTTTCAACGATTTGAAAGGGAACCGATATTTATAGGGTTTAAAAGTCATGTGCTAGTCTTATTTGATCTATACCTACTTCCAGGAACAGTCTCAATTAGAATACTCGACGAACTCAGTTTAAAGTCTACTTGTTTAAAATCTTTTGAAATACATCCAAAAAGCTGGCACGTTTGTTGACCAGTGCCAAATCCCACGTCAGCACAATGCCCATGTAACTGGGACTTAACTTTCAACATAACTACATGATTGCTGAAAGCTTTTAATATAAAGTGTCATCAAATCATCCTTCAAGTAACCAAATATTATCAAATACGCCCGTGCGATATTTTCCCGATACGATGAAAAGAGGATTATTTTTTCAAGGTATTTCATTAATAGGATTAAATCGCCGCGGGGAAAATAAAACTTTGGTCGTTTACAAAGAATGGAATGGCTTTATTGGCAATGAGCTGGGCACGTGTACCTGCATTGTCAATTAAAACCGCGCATCGACTTCGTAATGTAAAATTGCTATTTTCATCACGTGACAATAATAGACAACCAGACTACGTTAGCCTACACTTGCTCCACTCTGTACGTAACGAGATTCAATCCGTTACAATCTACACGTTTGTAGGGTTCCGTACCTCGAAAGGAAAAGACGGAACCCTTATAGGATCACTTTGTTATCCGTCCGTCCGTCTCTCTGTCTGTCAAGACCCTTTTTCTCAGGAACGCGTGGAGGTATTAAGCTGGAATTTATATCAAACTAGCTTTCCGCCCGCGGCTTCGCCCGCGTGAACTTCATTTTTCTTTCTCGCTTTTCTGTTGAAATTTTTCCTGAATTTTCTTTGCTATAAACCTCACGGAGCCCGAGACCTTACCAACGAATGCAAAACCGTGGAAATCGGTTCTTGCGTTCTGGAGTTATAGCGTCAGGAAGGAAAACCCTAATTATTTTTATATAATTGATACTGTCCCTTGGAGCTGTGAAATCTCAAACTTCGAAGCCAACACAACCAAAAGATACAGCCGTTTATGCCACAAATTTTCGACAATCGCAAGGGAATCAAAACCTACAGGGTACTTCCCGTGAACTTATAATGTTGAAATTTGGTACGAAGCAACGTCTTATAGCACAGATAAAGGGAAAATTGCGAAAACCGTAATTTTTTAGTTACGTATAAAAATATTTTTACTAAATATACATACAGACTTGTACGGAACTCTCGGTGTGCGAGTCCGACTCGCACTTGGACGATTTATTTCTTTACTCATTAGGTACGGCTGTTACTGTTTTTAAAATTAGGAGTTAATTTTTGCTACTTCGGTAGCTGTGATGTAGTTACATAGGTATTTTTTTTATTCATTTATTGTTTAAAAAAACACTTACATAAATAATTTCCATTATTCGAAAACCACTGAGGATACTGGTTGGTTTTCGCATCGATATAAAATAGCTACATGGTACATCATTGGTATTTCTTACTAGAATACACTTACTGAATACGAATACTAACCGCCGCCTAAATTATAAATTAGGATTTAAGTCTATTACTTATTTGTAACTACTTTGTTCGAAGATAAGAAGCTCTTCATTGAGTTTCTTATCTCATCTTAATACTATAATTAGTCCAATAAATACAAATAAAGTCAAATAAACGTTTGACATATTATTCATTTTTAAAAAGCTTGTTATATTTTGTTAGTTTAGGTCGATTATTACAAGCGGAATCAGAACGACTCCTGTCCCGTGTTTCTATTGTTCAGGTTTTTGCATTGTGAGTCATTGTTTGGCATTTTTTTCTTAGGGTTTTCTTACGAACACCCGTGTGTTCGGCTGACACTCAAGGAGTCAACTTATCCTATGAAGTTATCATTTTAAAGACTGGCTTAGTTCCGATGGCAATGAATTTTAAAGATAAGCATGACCTGATTTCACACCCAGGAATGGCGTCAGATGAGAAAGTTCTAAACAGCCACCTGTACGAGTATTTTTAGACGTACAGGTGGCTCTTTATTTAACATTAAGTTATGATAACCTATTGCCTATGCCACTATGATCTGGCTACTGCAACCAGGGTTAACTCCAAGTGAGGAAGTTCCTAAAGAGTCAACAGCATGGACATACAATTTTAAATAGTTACGCATTTAATCACTGTTGGTAACTGATAGCTGCTGAACCAAACCCTTTTCTACTTTTTTTAATTACTTATCTTTTTTTTACATTTTTATATTTGATTGTTTTAATTTGATAGTCAAAGCGATTATCTGTTTTGGTATTGTGTTGTTGTGAATGATTTATAAGTTTTTTGCTCCTGATTTTTGTCCTCTTTAATTATTTAGCCGCCTATAAGAGCCCCACACAGCTATACAGTCCGTTTCGTCACTCATAATTACGATAAACCGTATCAATTTACAGTAACCTTGGTGGTTACCCAGGGTACTCCAGACGGAGTAGGTAATTCCCTTGTCAGTACACCTACCATGAGATTATACCCGTGACAGCCGCTAGCGTCAGTGTTGACGTTTTTGTTTGGGAAATCTCGAATGTGAATAAGAAATATGGAACTAAAATGGCATACATTGCTGTGGTCAACCATCGTAGTTTACCTGACAAAAACTCATGGTAGACGTACTGAGCTTTACTAATATTATAAAGATGTAAAGTTTCTAACTTTTGTTTGTTTGTAGGGGGTAATCTTCGGTAATACTGACCGATCATGAAAATTCTTTCACTAACAGAAAGCTACACACCATTCAGGAGTGACGTGGGCTATATTTATTTTTAATCAAGGCTATATCTCCACGCGGGCGAAGCCGCTGACGGGTGGCTAGTTCCACCAAAAAAGTGTATAAGTAAGAAACAATTAAATGAAAGTTTGAATTATAAAAAGTTTGTGAGTATGTATGTATTGTTGTTTGTTACTCTTTCACGCAAAAACTACAGAACGGATTAAGATGCAACTTTAAAGTAATACAGCTAATACACCAGAATAACACATAGGCTACAATTTACAATTTTTTTATTTAATTTGGCTGTAATACATAACTACAACGCGGGCGAAGCCGCGGGTGAAGAGCAAGTAGATGATAATAATTAACCATAGAAAGATACAATAAAATCATTTTGAGAACATGAATTTGTTATAATTGAAGACTAAGTTACCACTTGCAATATCCCACTTTATTGAAAATTTACATTGGGTTTATGTATTTTGTAACAATGGAACCAATTGACCGATGCCCGTTCGATGAAACAATGGTTCAATCATGAATGCAGTTTGTCAGTCCACGCGCGGAAACAAATACATTTATTCCAATTAACACTGGCTTAGAAATTCGGCTTTAGTTAGAATCGTATTAGTTATTTGTTAGGTTATTGTTTATTATAAGTTCAGTACTATTTTGATACCATTGAATCAGAACAAGAATATGTTTATCGTATGTTATCTATAGCTTTACTAAGCTTATTGTAAAGAGAGGTTTTGTTTTACCTAAGTATTGCTACAAAAATGTGAATTAGCTGGCCAAGAATAACAAATGCAAAGCCTTAGGTTATTAATGACTTTATTTTTGAAATAGAAAAGTAATTCATCCATAGGTCAATAGATAAGTAAGACGCCCTGTCCTTGCTTCGATTATCAGCAATCTAGTGGAGATGTTATGTATATATGAGTATCTTTCATTCAAAGATCTGGTCTAGAATAAATAAATTGAGACCGTTTTACTTACAAACTGTATAATTGAATGATAATGGACAGGACAATTAGTTGCACAGTGTGAAGACCGTGCCTTTCTGAGTCACTACTTTGGAGGCTTGGGAAATAAAACACGCGAGAGAGTATACTGAGGCGGTACTGGGAGCGTTCTGGAGACGGGAACTTTTTTAACGCTTGAGTTGCCATGCACCATGCCACACAGACCGGCCGCGGTTACGTGTATTTTCGGCGGCATTAGCTTCTCCAGAATTCCCACATTTTTGATTCGATCACGTGGTTTTATATAGATCATAATCCTTATCCTTCCTTTACCTATAATCCATTAGTTTAATGAAATTATTGTTGAAATTAAATATTGTTTTTCTCATCAGTATTTTATTGTTTTAGAAGTAGCAGACACATTTTTTTTATACCACGTCGGTGACAATCAAGCATGCGGACCATACTCCACGTGTGGCCTTGCGCCTTATCCAGCAGCAATCTTTGCCTAGAAGTGAAGTACTGCTTCGCCCTGTTTAGCACACCGAGCTTTTTGGATGCCAACTTCGCCTTTTCTTCCAAATGACTCCGAAATTGTCCGTCACTAGATATGTCAACACCAAAGATCCCAATAGTATTTGTTAAGGTAAGGCTAGTGTTCTGGAACTGAGGAGCTACAGTGAATGGAGTTTTTTTAGTGGTAAACGCCCTAAATGGAGCGCATTGCCTAACTTTGTGTGCTGCGCGCACCAATTTCTCAGAGTGGACCTTCTCAAGACTATAATTTAGTTAGGGGATAGAAGACTACAAACTATATTGTGAGAAGCTTATATTTGATTCATTACAAGCATTGTAAATGTAAACCAGCATTGTACTTCGGCATTTGTCCAAGAAATCAGCCTGAGCCTTTAAACTCCTCTATTGAGAGACGACGAAATTCGGAAAGTGGTCACCGAATTACAAAACCTTATTTGTGGGTTTTAAAAATTAAGACCCGTGACCTGTACTAAATAGGTAGTTATACTTTAAATTAAGGGTGCCAGTTCAGACGCGAGGGTCGCGACGTTGACTATCGCGCAATACATTTTCTAAACTTATGACGAATTCCGTCCTGTAAAAAAAGAGGCATTACTTTAGTGCCACTATCGAAAATGTTCGTTGGTAAAGCTTTAATCGAAATACCAATCGGACTTGTCAATTATGCTCTCTGCTGGCAGTCGTTAAAGCAAATTAACGGCCTATGACTATGTAATAGGGTTTGAAGTTGTATTAATTAAACTTTAACGCCGTTCGTAGCAGAGTCACTAGGAAGCTACGAGCGAGTCGTAGCGGCCGTGCTTGTTTCGGCTGCTCTACGACAGTCCACAGTGTAACCACAGTGCACGGCCACTTCTGAAAAGGCTTGATTAAAACGCTCGCCAACTTACACCGACAGGTTCAGATGGTGACTATATTATGTCTGCATGCACGTTTAGCCTCGGTCCAGTTAGCTAAATGTTGACAGCTAAATTTAGACTCGCTTGCATTGAAAGCTAAAGTAAATGGTTTCGTTCGACGGGCCAAATGTTTTGAAATCGTTAAATAAGTAATTCTGATTACTTATTTAACGATTTCAAAACATTTGGCCTATTTATGTTTGGGACTTAAACTCACTTTTTTCCTAACGTTAATTAGGAATACTTTTTGCCTTCTGGGCTGCTTCGAACTATAAAACGTTGTTTCTGTAACTACACTATATTTAGAGAGAATTAGGAAGTTCACTGGGCTGTGAGATGAATTTTCCGCCTTCAAGTCCTCACAAACTAGATCGTTTACAGCATGCGGAGTGAGGTACCAGGGTCGCATAAACGCGGGCAGGCCGCATTACACGTGGCGCACGCACACTAGCGCGCTCCCTCCGCGGCGCTGTGTGCTCGCTGCGTAGTATCCATCCATGCAAACTTCACAGTCGTCGCACGCTTGGAGACTCACTTTTACCGGGAAAATGATAGATCAATAAACTTAGTTTCAAAAGTCAAGTCGCACTGATTACATCCAGTAATATGGCTAAGGTCCTTTACAAATTAACCGTTTTCTTTGAAATGCAAACCTTTACAACACAGCTTAGCGAATGCGAATAGTCACAAAAGCAACCGCCTCCGACTTTAACGGAAATTAAAACCTCTGAGTGGAAGACTTGACTTCTTTCTAAAGTCAAAGCTGAGTGAACGACTTTCTACCTTTCGGATTTATTAAGTAATGTAAGCTAGGGTATGGTACGTGACATTCAATTAGTGATTCGATTAGAAGTTTTCTTACTTGAATTCTACTTGAATTACACGCTCGACCTTTCAGGAAAAATGACAAAATAGTATTACCAGAGTTTTATAAATATGTATATAGTGACACTATCGTCAGCTTAATTGCTTCGGCCCTGACATCGAACTAAAGCCTGGAGATAGAAACATAAATAAACGACCACTTGAGTCAGAGCTCAAAATAACCAAGTACCTACATAATAAAGGCAGAGCATTAATAAATTAGTGGATATTATTTGTAGCATTATAACATTGCTTTATTTTCCATCTCTTACCGCTCGCGCTCCCCCCACAACTAGAGCTGAGTCCCACTCGAGCCATAGTTACTAACTATAAGTAAATAAATATCTGGGTCATCCACTGACCTGAAACTAAGCAGAGATTTAGGAGTCAAAGACTGATAAATATACTCAAAAATCACTATGATGATACCCAGACACAGAACAAACACAATTTGTTCGTCACATTAAAGTTTGTCCTGAGTGGGAATGAAACCCACGACCTTAGACCTTAATTTTTAGTAAAAATGTTTGAATTTATACTTTATTAATTGACGGACATAATGTTGACAAGCCGTTAATGCTTTTTTTGGTGCAAGTGTCCCATGACACTGAATAATATTACTTAGTTGGCAAACTAGAAAAAAAACAATAACAGATTAGGTAAAACCCGTAATCTATATCGGTCTAATTGAACTGAAAAAGATGATCGTTAACTTTCACGATTTAGACTTGACGATTTGGTGAAAAAGGCGTTTTCGAAACACAGACTTTACTAGTATAATTACGTCCCTATCAAAGGCACTTAACGGGGGGCCCCGCGTTCAAATTCAAATTCAAATTCTTTATTTGCAGAACATGGGTGTTACAAAAAAGATGGAGAAGTTTATTATGTCAAATCGCCACATTCGGCCCAGAGCGGCATGCAAATTGATTAATATTCTAAAATGTCCGTTTGACTATATCTAATTAAATACCTACAAGTCATTACAGTGATTCATATTAATAAATGAATTTAATAAAAATTAAGTCAATTAAATAGTTATAAATTTACAATTAAAAAAATAAAAATTAATAAGTCACCATAAATTAAATATGTCATTACTACAGAGCTAAATTATGTAACATTTTGTCAGACAAATATTCATTCACAGTGTAATAGCACTTTTGAAGTAATAGCTTTTTAACCATTTGCTTAAATGATTCCATGTCTGTAGTGTCTAATATAGATTTCGGGAGGTGGTTATACAGTCTAGGTGCCATGCAGAGTACGCTATTATTCAGTAGCGCAGACTTGTTTGGTGGCATGCGTATTTTATAATTATGCCTTCTATTGCGGAGTTTCTGGAATTTGTCTATGTACTTCTTAACAAATACTACAATTTCGAAGATATAAATGCATGGCAAAGTAAGTATTTTCCATTCTATGAAATAAGGTTTACAGCTAGTAGTTTGGGTCAGTCTAAACATAGAACGTATGCATCTTTTCTGCGCCTTGAATGCCGTTTCTTTTTCTGTGGAATTGCCCCAAAATATAATGCCGTACCTTAAAAGAGAAGCCACATACCCGTGATATGCCGTTAAGACAGCTGGAATGTCCACGGTTTTTTTTAACATATATAGAGCATAAGAGTGCTGACTCAGTCGTGAACACAAACTCTCTACGTGTGATTTCCAGCTCAAATTATGATCTATGGTCAGGCCCAAAAATTTGGTTACGTCAACATTATCAATTGATTGCCCTAAGTATTTTACATCCAAGTCAATAATTTCATTAATTCTATTTCTAAATGTCATGATATTTGTTTTTAGGAGATTAATCTTAAGATTATTTGCTGTCAACCAACCAATGACACTACTTAACGTATCTTTTACTTGAAGCTCAAGATTACTTTTATTTTGCTCTGATATTATTGCTGTACTGTCATCAGCAAAGAGAATAGTCTGATGGGTTGTTACTTTCGGAAAGTCATTAATATACACAGTAAATAGCAAAGGACCAAGCACACTCCCCTGTGGAACACCAACTAGGACTTGCCTGTAGGGCGAAAGATGAAGTTGTTCCATTTTTGAGACAGGACATATTCTGCTTATTTTGGTAGATTGAAGTCTACTTGACAGATAGGATTTTATAAGGTCTAAAACGTTACCCCTTACTCCATATGCATACAGCTTGTTTAACAGTATGTCATGATTAACATAATCGAACGCCTTTGTTAAATCCATGTATAGAGCACAGGTTAATTTTTTCTTGTCAACGTTACTCAAGACTGTTTTCAATAGATTAAATACTGCTAAATTTATGGTTTTGTTCTTTCTAAACCCCATTTGTTCTTCAGCAAATAAGTTAAAGGATTCAAAGTAGTTGTATAGGCTATCATAAACAACTCTCTCAAATATCTTCGATAAAACTGGAACAAGTGCGATAGGTCTATAGCAACTCATGTCACATTTATCTCCCTTCTTGAATAACGGAACAATAACAGTTTTCTTTAATTTGTCAGGGAACACCCCTTGATTAATACAAATGTTGATAATGTGACTTAGTATAACTGACAATTTTGGCGAAACCAGTTTTAAGATTTTCACTGTTATTTCATCATAGCCGGTACTATTACTATTTTTTAAATTTAATATAATTTTATTAATATCATAAGGGATAGTCGGGTTCATAAAAATGGTATGCGGTCTATTTTCTAAATTAATAATAGGATGAGTACATGTCAGTTCAGTTGGTTGGTCAATAAAAAAATTGTTAAATGATTCAGCAATGTCAGTTGGAGATATAACTGGTTCAGTGTCAATATTAATTTGTTTGATCTCTTCTTTGGGAATATTAAATTTCTTATTTTGAATCACATTCCAGGTGGCTTGGCATTTGTTAGTAGCTGAATTTATGTAATTGTTATTCTGTGTCTTCTGTGTTAGTTTGATTATGTTGTTAAGCCTAGACGACACTTCCAAAAAACTATTTCTATTTAGTAAATTTCGTTTTTTTCGATATTGCCAAAGTAATTGACGCTTTCGTCTACAGCATAGCATAATGCCTTTAGATATCCATTTGGGGCGTCGTCTCGGGGATATTTTAATTCGGATAATAGGAAAACACAGGTAGAAGAACAAACAGAACAGGTCATAAAAGCGTTGCTCCCCCAATGTTGTAACAGGAACGCGGGCGCCTTCACGGTCGTGCGTTCGAGAACTTTTGACTGCTGTTCGACAGTTCTCGACTTTAACTGCGTACTGTGTTTGAATGGCAAGGAAATTTTTAATTCGAAATTTTTATGTTTTTTTTCCAAACGAGTTCATATACGTGTTTGTTTAGTTTTAATTATACGAAATTACCCGTTCGTAGTGTAACAAACTTAAAGGCGGTAAACTAGTATTTTATCGACAAAAACCATAAAATAAGAATTTACAGGGGTTTCAATTTTATTTTCAAATTCTTCATTCAATTTGTTCAATTACCTACTTGTCATTTTTTGATTGTTCTGGAGTCAAGATTATTTTTGTTAATACTTTTTTTTTTACCAACAAAAAAGAAATATTACAATATAATTACATATGATACAGTATTTGATAAACCACTAAGGTTTGTAATGATGCTGCCTTCTGCATCGATACACTATAAACAATTAACATTAGTCATAAATTACTCGTGTAACATCAATAAACCTCCTCTCACCTCTCCAACATTGCTGCAGGAAGTGAGCCCTAAGCTTGTTCTTAATGTTGATTGGCGTAACACTATCGCGGACATCAAGCGGTAACTCCTTTATGAGTCGGGGAGCGAGGTAAGACGCCGTGCGCTCGCCGTAGGTATTGTTCGCGCGGGTCGTAGCGAGCCGGCCCTCCACGAATTAATACGAGCATGCTTTATTTAAAAATAAAATGGCTACCAATATCTACTCCATTTGGGAAAAAAAAATCTGACAAACTTCCCAAAAAATTACAGTTTTTTTTACATATCTTGATTATCTCGAACCTGTTTTGTTATTGTTATCATACATCCTGATTCACTAATAAAGATAAAAAATAATTATTTGATGATGCTCAGCAAAGCCGGGCACCACAGTTGTATATCTACATTACACTCGTACGCACCCTTGGCTAGTATTTATTTAAATAATGGCAACTAGAAATGTTACATCATTAAACGCTGTAGTCATAAAAATAAATTTAAAAGAACATCCTTCTTGTTACGAATATTGCAATTTGGCTCGCTATCCATGTAATATTATGATGATATATGCACCTTTAATTCTTATATTTTACGTAAACTCATTATTCTTACGTGGTAACAGAATAAGTAAATACTATTTTTGTACATTGAACGTTTTTGAACACATTGAACTTTCTTAATATGGTTAGAAATTAGGATGAGATATTCTTTATTACACAAATATAACAATTACTATAATTAAGTTTACATCTTAGAAAGCACTATTTAGATGGCCTTATCGCTAGAAGCAACTTCTTCAAGCCACCCTTAAACTTTTTTGTTGCAAATAAACATTAGTTAGTACAAAATAATAAATACATATGTAGTTTAATTCATACATAGTTTTTATTTTTAAAACTGAATTCGAGCTCAGATAGTCTTTCAGGCTGTAAGAGACACGAGTCGCTGAAAGAACGAGTAGAAGAGTCATTGTCTAAATAAATTTATGTATTGAACAATACCCGTGCATATGGTATGCAGTCAAAGGTAGAATGGAGATCAAAGGTGGAAAATGTTCAAAGATGGACCCGTACGTTCGCATGTCATGTTCGAGAGAACAGCTCGAGTGAAGTGGTTACGAGTAGAAGCTGCTTATTACCCGACCAATTGTTAACTTAAAGAAATTGTTCATGAAAAAACAGAATTAAGATAACTTTAAAATAATAGATAACTATGTAGGGTCTGGGTCTCTCAGTAGGTCTTAGGTTCAATTCTCAGGTTGAGAGGAGTATTTTCCTGATTTTCGAAGTAGAAAACATTTTTGGATTATGTTGACCCATTTTAGATATTTTACAATCTTGAGAATTAAAACTGTTATTGCTACCCTGATCTCTATTTCATTTAGAACTTGGCTTGGATAACTGTTATCATGTTAATCTAGCAGTTAAATACATTAATAAGAAGATTGTTTGATAAAAAATTAAGAAAATAATTTTCTCTTTTCTTTCAAAACTTAAGATTTTTTGTAACAGCCGTACGCATTTTTCCTTTGCACTTTAACACTTAGCATGACTGGATAGTAACTTACAGACAGGCAAGCCGTTATATCTGCAGACATTATTTCCTCTATCATAGAGCTGGCGCGCAGAATGTAAAACTCTTGTAACTGGAGTTAAGCCAAATTGTCCGTCCCCAATGAAGCCATCCGCCATAATTTCCCCATGCGGAAGGAGCGCCCATGGTATCCTGAATACAAGTCGCACTCCCATACGAGAAACGCTTCTGAGACTGGAAAAAATGTGACTTATGGCAAAAAAAGGCACTTTTATCGAACTTTATGCTCGAGGTGAAGCTTTGTTTTTAAAATTTTAAATTTAACGTTTGTTATTTCGTACATTATCGTGGTAGTGAAATGTAGTGATATTTTGTCAAAGTTTCCTATGGCTTGTTGACATTCTTTCATCTTCTAACAAGAAGCTACATGTGCTACTTGGTACTTGGTCAACCTCTAACGCAAGCAAATTTTTGGTCATTTGAAATAATGTGTGCTGCCCCACTCGTTGATATAATCTACTGGAAGGCAAACTGACTATCATACAGGGGAACTTTTATCTAGAGAACGAGACAAATAGGCGAACGCTGACCAAAGATTGAATGTTAGCCGAGCCTGTTGAAGTAAAAGCGTGACCTCAAACAATAACTTAGATTAGCAACTTCATGTTAAAAGCAAACCCAAAAACTTATGGGAATCACGAGAGAGCAAGTTTTTCTTTGTGTTTGAGAAGGTATATTGCAGTAGTCAATGCACCGCCGCATACTTTAAAAAATCGAACTACGCAGAAGTTTATCGAGTGTGTCAAACGGAACCCTCTCGCTTTGCCAACTATTGCACGCGGACTGCTAGGTTCATTACATGTAAACTGCACGTACTTAGGTAACCAATGCTGGTTTACGTTTTTGCTTAGCATAACCATGTTAATGACCGTGTTATATAAAGTCTTGGTAAAAAGTTACGTGTCACTATTTTTCCTTTGGTTTTTAGAGCTAACTTTCATTTGTTTCCTCCAAGTACCCACTACGATAGTTTTGAATTGCTTTTTTTACTAACATGTTAATTAAATGCTCTTTCGATGGAAAACGTTGATGCATTTTCAATTTTCCTCGCTCATACCAGTATGACAAAGCGAAAAATTATTTAATTGAAATTACACCGGCACGTGTAGTTTTGACATACAGCGCCGAAACAAAATGAACAAGTTAACTTACAGTTAACAAGCCAACCGTTTGTGTAAACTCCACTAACTAGCTAGTGTTTCCTTCTGTCTGGCCAACCGGACGCGATGGGCCTTTTCGGTATCAGGCAAACGAATATTAAAACAATTGTTGATACAACGGATGAACTTTGTAAAAACTATATTTAATTTAGTTAATGTTAACCTGTTTGTGGATAAAATTGCCAAAAAGTTTGAATGAATGTACTAACTCACATTCAATTCACAATTACCTTCGATATAAGTACCGTGCTAGAATTTAGGTGGTCTAGTTTCTCCGTAAGTATATACGGTAAAAGCTGTTGATAATGTAAAAAACGTTTTTTCTTAGTTTTACCTAACACGCGTCTGATAATACGAGTAAAGTGGTTAATTAAAGCTATTAAAGGTTCATGAAGTCTAGTGCAGGTAACCCAAAGACATCGTAATTAAGTTTTTTGATGTAGTTATAGGTTCGCCTGAGCCAGCGCTTGAGCTGATGTAACGTGCTTAGCGCTCGGGCCCAATCCCCAATTGAGGCCAGGCTTAACCTCTTCTCTGATCGATCCTTTATCTATTACTTAGTTAAACGATCTCGAGTAAAGCTTTAGTTTGGTTTAGCTTTTTTAGCTGAACCGCCGGTGAATCTAGAATTAATTGTAAAGCTTAGTGGGACTTGAGATCAAAAACTTCTTTTACATAATTTTTGGAATTTACTACGCAGTATTCACTAAACAGGGTTGAATCCTTTATAACAGTGTAACTTTGTTAATAATTAACATATTTTTAATCGCAGCTATAGGAAGTTCACTGCTGTAAAAAGGCCTCATCGATTCCCAAATTACTTGACATAAGCGGCTTGTAGCCGTAGTATTCACTAAAATCCTGCTTCTTTTAGTAGATCCACTACTATTTTTATATTTGGCGTCGATTGTTTTTTTTTTTTTAAATTGCCCGTCAAGATGACCTCTCTCCACCTGATGGAAAGCGGTCGTGAGGTCCAGATATGAGGTTGACAAGCCCAGTCATTCAAACGAATCACTGGGCTGGGCATACTCACCTTGAAGGCCTGCAGAAATGCCTTTTCACGCCCCGCTTGAAGAACCCGGGACTATACGAGGAAGGAAACACATGTGCTGGAAGAGCGTTCCACGTCTGGATGGTACGACAAAGAAACGAGTCACCTTTTAGTTCGGTTGTGTTAAAAGTTTAAAAAATAAAAACAACTGAAATAATAAGTATATTTACTTAGCTACTGTATTACTTTTCCGGAAAAAGATGAAGAAGTAAACAGACAAATAGATCGGGAACTCCCTACGCAGCAAACGTAATTACGGAGGAGAGTGTGGACAACATTACAGCCGGCGTGATTGTGCTAACTCAGCGCTGCCAATTAAGTAATGAACACCTCTGCCTCCGATACCCAGAGAAACAATCCTTTAAAATACAAGATTTTTTTTAAGCTGGCTAAAGACGAAATTGAAATAATTTCATATTCATTGATTCTATCGTACCTACCGTTCAAATAATAGAGTATCTAACTACATCATCTAATTCTAAAAATAATTCAATATAATAAAAAATACATTGAAAAAGGGCCCTTTAAAAACTTTTTGTATTCAATTAGGTATGTATTCATTTTATTCACCTTCAAACTTGGGGGGGCAAATCCATTTAAGTATACCATTCGATAATTTACACAATTCATAGCGACTTTTGTTAAAAAAACATATCCATAAACGCAAAATTTATTATAGCTGCCAAACAAAATAATGTTTTGCAGAACGCAAACAAATAGCTAGCAATGACTTCATAAGCTAGCGGCTTTCGTAGGGAGCGTTTTGGGCAATTCGAAAAAGATGATTTTATAAATTGCCACGTTTCAGGGCGTTTTGTTGGCTTCAAAATATATTTTTTACCAATATTTCTATTTTTGAGAGGTCTTTCGATAACACTTCAACAAAAAAAATAGTCAAATACCTATTGGGTTTAAGGCAATGATTTTCCATAAACTGGATTTTAGCACATCATACAATTCACTAATTAAAAAGTATGCTTAAAATGATGTCAAGTACACTTTTTGCTGTCCCGTTGACAGCGCGCAGATGCTATTATAGTCCTCGTATATTGCAGGTATTCCTTAAAAGTACATACATACAAGTACTCACTTTTAAATTTACTGACATTGTGGAATAATAATAATAATAATAATAATAAATCCCTGGACATAAGATAAAAAGGTTTTATGCACTCAAAGCGGTTTTGCGAAAAAAATCCAGTGATCTTTGGCTGATAATGATACTATTTTACTCAATGCAAAACACCATCACCAAACAATTAAATTTAATTAATGACTCGCTTCATTATAGGCTCCTTTGAAAATTCTGCTTGTCTGCTTTCGAATATGTCGTGGTATTGAGCACATTTAGATTAGTAAAATGTAAATGGACAAAACAAACAGGCGGCGATATTGTTCATGCTTACACGCTTGGACAGCCCACTCGAGCGGCTCTGCCCCGCCATGAGTAGGAGCTCTATCTCCGTTTATTCTAGAATTTTGTGCGGCTATAGGTTTTTGTGCTCACTTGATGTCAATGACATTGCAAAGAAAAAGAAGCGGTGTCGTAGTTTTTGTAAAATTTCACCTTGAAAATTTGCAAATGATGGTAATTTTCTCTTATCATTTTTTAATCTTTTACTGTTCGAGAGTAATTTGCGGTATATTTTATTATGGACATCAGCAGTCTGGTGTAGGCTTTAGTTGACTAAACGTAAGAACTGCCTGTTCTTACCGCCAAACTGTAGGAAAATTTGATATGGTTAAAAGTATAATAAGTTCATTATGCATCATTAAACATCCAAAGACCAGTGTAGGAATTATGCTCAGGGAAAAGTAAAAACACAGGGAAGCTGCCATAATGAAGTTCTGTATTAGAATGAAATAATAACAGATAGTATGATGACAAATAGTATTTTACAGCATATAGCAAAAAGGTTGACTAATCGAGTAAGTAGTTTAAGTAAGAATGTTATAATTGGATCTTTGAATATACCAATAACCAGGATTTGGAAGCTTTGTTAAAAAAGTAATTAACTATTTCAATTGAACAAGGTGAAAGATAAGCTCATAAAACATAGGAAATTAATTTTTTAAACAGTTCAACGCAAGCACGACTGTTAGGTGACCATCAATGGCTAAGCTGATGCTTCAATTTAGCGAAGTGAACCGATTATTGAGTTGATAAAAAAAAGGTCGTGTAATCTGTAACGTTCAAAGGGCGGGAACCGTCTCAGTGGAGACTGCACTCCGGGCTAATCGCTCGCGAATAAATTGCTTAATCCCAACGTTTGTTCATAAAAAAGAAAAACAGCGTCCCAGAGTTCAGCAAAGTTATGTTACACGGTAGAATTTTTCATTTCTGCAATGAACAATATTTAATAGCCTGTTGTAGTCACATACTTAAAGCAAAAAATATTTATTCAACGTGAGTGTTTAACTTTATAAATCAAATGATGGAGTTTACACGCATGTGAATTAACTGATAGTATTCGTTTCCATTTTATATATGCATTACAAAAGGAAATATGTTTAAACTCACATGTTAAAGCTCACATTCATCGTAGAGTGTAATCTGTACGAAAATGCCTCATACTGCGGTAGTACAGGGTGGCCCAGAGAGAAATGCACTTTTGATTTCGCTTGCATTTCTAAACAACAAAATTTTTGGGGCGCGGGAATGGTAGCAGTGGCCTTCTGTTTTAGTCACCATGAGTCGTTACACGGAAGAGCAGCGCGCTTTTGGTGCCTGCGCATTTTATAGAAATTCTCGTCCTTATGTGACTGTTCGACGGCTTTCCCGCGCTGAATTCAAATTGCGGCACATCAGTTAGTGTCCAAGCACTTATTTAATTAAGATATGAATAAAAAGATTTGTGAGGACAGGATCGACGCAAAAAATGCGGCCTCGAAAACATTCAGCGAGTTTGAGAATTTGTACGCGCGAACCCAGACCGTCAATTCAGAGCACTATACTGTCATGCTGAGAAGTTTTGTGATTTCATAGGTGCAAGAATTGCGAGGCTATAACAAGAGCATTTGGTTTCAAGCAAGACGGTGAAGGCCTGATCTCACTCCAGTAGACGATCTTTTAATGGAATTCCCTTAGGAACAGAGTAAACTCTAGTATTCCAACAACTCTGCAACAACTGAAACCGAACCTTCGCCAAGAAATTGAATCCATTTCGGGAATAACATTTTCCTAAATTATGATGCCAGATTAAAAGAATGCTGTAACCGTCAAGGAAATCACCTGGAAGATGTAATTTTTAAATAAATTTCATTTAATTTCGATATCTTTTAATTTGAATAAACAAAGTTCTACAAAATTACATGGTCTTTTTTCCTTGAATTTTCGAAAGTGCTTTTCTATCTGGGCCACCCTGCATTTCGATATCAGTCTGACTAGACTGAAATCTAAACATTCAAATGAATTGATTTGCAACCGTATTGAATTAACGCTACGCGTTTTTGAACACTAATCGTCCGTCCTCTGATGCTTTCTCCTGTAATCCCATTAATTCCTATATGACATAATACAATCCAGACATGAAAACATATAATAGGTATAAGACTCAAGTTGATTTAGGTATATTTGTTACACAGAACAAGTATGTCAACCGTGCTACGTTCAACAATGTTTTTTTAAATATATATAAATATAGAAATAAATATGCGCCTGACAACACACCTCTTGTAATGGTCTCGAAGTAGGGATTAATATCCCTGTGTTACGAGGTACCACACAAGGAAATTAGCCTGGGGCGTCTCCCAGCACACCCAGACCCGAGTCTATTCAGAAAAGATCATTTCCTGAATTGACCCGACCGGGAATCGAACCCGGGATACTACGGAAATCGAGGCGAGAAACCGTGCTACAGCGCACTACGCCAATCGTGTCGATATGTAGTGACATTCTGAATTGTTAATCAACATCGCCTCAAGAAATCTTCCCTAATGATAAGAAGTAACAATGATTTAACTGCAAAATCACGTAGCTGTTGCATGTTGATGTTCAGGACTAAATTCCAAGATTGTCACGGTACCTAGGTGGTAATTCCCATGAATACTTCGAACACCGATCCCTACGCTAAGACTGTCCAAAGCGCAAAGTTTCCGTCTCGCCGCCTGGAAGTATGTGGCACGAAATTGAAACAATCGACGGCTACCTGCTCATGGTACCAGTTGCGAAGTAGCGCGAGGTACGTGATAAGAATCTGCGCGGTTATGAACCCCGGAATTGAGATGCCTGTAAGGAATGCTTGAGTTTTCGCCTCATTCGAAGAGCGAATAACAAGCCGACAGGTGTTGTTAATTCAAGACGTACGGACTACGGAGGAAATATGATCGAAATAACAACTAAATTGACGACTTGCCAAGCGAATTGAATTGGCGTTGAACAAAACATCTGATCTTAGCGTCCACAAAAACATCTACGAAAAGTGACTTGCTATTACTTTTTATTATAAGTTAACAAAACTTTGAGGAACTTCTTGGTCCTTAAATATTGCCAAGACAAAAACGCAACTGCGAAATTGGAAAGAGAAGGACTGGGTATGGGTGATTGTCTAAATAATATGTATGTAAAAAGTTGATTTCCAATTAAAGTGATGTTTTTTTTTGGCCTTTGACTATTATTTAAGACTTGAAAACAAACACACAAATCGAAAATGATAACGCAGACGATACTTTCTCCTTTTTTAGAAAAACCATTCTTGCCACTCTTTCGTCGCTTCCTGCGACCCGAAAATATGTGTATAAAGACTACTTATATAATTGCTGATTAACGGTAATTCCATCCATCAGCTAGAAATTGCTTTTAATAAATAAGCGGTATGAAGCCTACACTTTGTCTTAAATTATCATAACTACTACACCTGCAGCTACCTTTTCAGAATTCCCACAATTACCTCTTTTACTACGAGGCTGAAATTTTTAATAGAAAATCAATTTCAAATCATTTTTTATACCTAGTAACAATAGTACAAATATCGATGGTTGAAGTATTATGTACTAAAATTAACATTGAATTTATTAATAAATACTTATATCGCAAAATGGAAGATCGAAAGGCTGCCGTCTTTTGACGCAAAGTGAAGTACGAGTAGAACAGCGCGGGCGCAGAGTTCTACACATGCTGTGGACTTTGATTTGTAGACTAGTTCAAAAAATTATACATTTAAACGCAAAATGGAGCGGGAAAACTAAAAACAAAAGCGGATCGGCAAAACGAGGAAGGAGAAGGAGCTGGGAAACGGAAATAGCTCATTCGCGTGAACTTTAACACTGCCTCACACATTATTGGACTGAAACAGTCAGCAACATCGCTCCTCATTACTACCTCACCTCACTCCGCACCGATGCTTTGCTTTAAGTGCTCAAATATCGAGCAGTTATGGGCGTCTCTCATAGTGGATGATGTAGCGTTTCGGATGAATGCGTCTCCTTTCACAGTATATTCACCATTCACAGTCGATCAACGGGACAGACTCATGCAGCGCCCAATCTAGACCTAAAAGATGACTTGCTCATAGTCCACACGCTATGCAATCCAAAGCAAATAATTTGTACTTGTTATTATTTTGTACATTCTGGTAATATGCGAATGTTAATATTCTTAATTGCCGTTGTTGCATGCCTTCAGGAGACAGGAAATCATCACTGCAAGACGGTTCGTAATTACGTTTAAAATACCTGTTCAACGTGGCTGTTCAACCTGGAAGCGAAATGAGTTGATGGCTTCCCAGCAAAGGGTGATATATTTTAAGCACAGTTTTTCTATTCGTTATGCTCTCGAAAAAACCTAGTTAAAGAGTTTCCATGGGGCCTTAAGTAGGTACTGGCATTTCACCTGCCTTCAGAAACTTGATGCAGTTCCGACATTACTAGCGAATGTTTTCGTGTTTACTGTGAGGATAGCTTGGCTCTTGGATTTTTGGCCACGCTTTGGCGACCAATGTTTAGTTACTTTATAAATTTTAGCAAGTTTTGCTAGATAATTTAGTTATCTTTCAAAACTCCAAAAAGTATGCGCAGATATTTCTTAATTTTTTTATAGTAGACTAGACAGTCATTTGATCAATAGCAATTGGTGGTTAGTGACGTGCGATCTATGATAAAACATGCCTGTCTAGTAAATGCCTATTCACTTTTGTCTTTTTGAAACCGAGATTGTTTTGGTTTGGAAACACCTGTATGTATGTATGTAAGGGTTATTTTAATAATGTTTGACTTCCAGGACGGCAAAATGTGCCTCGAGTAGGCCGGGTGGAGCCAAAGATATCACGGCCCTACTACACTGCATAGTTCACTAGGAAACTTGTGCCAACTCACTTTCGCTGCTCGCACACCGTCTATATCAATTTGCTTCAGAAATATTGGATAAATGTTTCACTAACGTTAAACTTAAACTTACAGAACAAATTGGAACTCCAGTTTACGTTGTTATTTATTAAAAACTTTGCTCTAAACGTTTCCACCTTCAGTTACCAACCTGTCTTAACTTATTCACGAGTAATATAATACTACATCTACACATGAAATAGTATGTGTACCCACGTACCTACGTAGGTGGGTAAAACTTTCTCATGAACTTTTTTTTGTGTGTATACTTTTTACATTGATTTGGCGTTGAATAAGAACAATTTTATTATTGTTCGTACATATTATATGTCATTGAAACTGTGAATGTAAAAGCTCAAGCTTAATTAAACGTAAAATAATGTTCGGCACCTAGATGTAAGCTCTTTATTTCAATAAATAAATAGTTCGAAAACAATCTCCAAAGCATTTCCTGTTATAAAACTTAAGAAACACACCGCTCCAACTGCAATGAACATTTTAGTTAGAAAATCAAAAACCAGTTAAACTAAGTTTCTACGAATAATGGTATCAAAGAAAGTTTACCGTAAATCCTTTGTATTGTCTAAATAAAAGCACACGAACTAACTCCTGTAACTAGCTAGAAACGCGCGCTGTAATTCATTTTGCCGACCGTTCTGAACTTAAAGAGGAAAGCGCCTATCCAATTGAACCGCAAATTACGTAAGGCTTCGGAGCTAGCAGGCGTACGGTCGGCGTCGGAACGCGGCACGGTGTAAACCAGTGCAGACTGCAGCCTTCACCGATGCATGTAACTATAGCGATGGGTATGTACGCGGCGCGTGTAAGATCAGGGCCACTGGACGCCGCGCCTCCCCCACCCGCTCTGGCCCACAACCACCCTTTGCGAGTTATGCTCGCCTGGTACCCGCCAGCTGATATTGTAAGCGCGACCTAACAAAAAAAAAGTATTGAAAAACCGAATGCCGCTAGTTCACATAGTCATTTTGATAGACTGAAAATTTTCGCATAGAGAAAATTACAGCTTCGGGAGCCTGATGCCGTTTATACGATTTGAATAACACATTTCTTTAATTGTTTTTATATAAGTAGAGTTAAATTAGGTATTTCAGGGCTTACTGACTATCCATTTGGAATAAACAGGAGTTTTATCACTGTAGCTTGAAATCCGCCTGCTGCCTTCGTCTTTCTATCGCCAGTGTTATTTACTAAATTGTCACATGAAAGTTAGTTTTAAGTGAAAATAAAACAGAATCGTTTATTACTGAAACATTTACATTTTTACGGGTTCATTTCAATAGTTTTATGGAATGATAACGGCAAAGAAATCGAATTACCCGATTTCTTTGCTACTAAGTGTATTTTGAAAAAAAATAACACCAAATTCATTTAGTGAATAGCCGGTTAATTTGGAGGATAAATCTTTTTAATGGCCGATTGGCTCTGTACATTTTGTATGAGGTGTCGGCATCACGACAGGTCGCAAAGCGCGCCGTGACGCGGATGTGCGAAATCAATATTGAATTTAACTACAGTTCAAAATAGGCTTTAGGTAAATATGGGACTTAATGAATTCGTGCACGTGTAACTGTAAGTTGAAGAGAACTGTTAGAGCCGACGAACACTCTGGCACTTAACATGGCTGCTAGTGTTTGAGCTGGGCAACTAGATGACACCAGCCATCATCGCGGCCACTAGTGGCGGAGGTCAAGCCACTAAATGTGGCAAGCCGTGCTCCGGGCGAGTGTGCGTGAGAGACGGATCATTAAGGCCCTTGTATTTGTCGATTTTCCTCCCTCTCTGATGTACCGGAGCGGTACTGCCGACCGTTACCGCCGCAGACACCCGCGCGAGGACGCTCGCAACAAAACTTAAAATGTTAAGATTGAAACTAGAAAAACTCGACCTGATCCTAGGGACTCCAGCGGGACTCGAACCCTTGACCTTCCACATTCCTGCTGCTCTTTCAACTGAGCTACCGAGTCCGTTAACAGACCCGGCGCATCTATCTAGTGTATTTTACGTGGAAAGCCGACGTTTGTTTCATTAATGTTATAGGCAAGCGCCTTATCTCCCGAATGAAATAGTTTTACAAATATTTGAATTTCGATTAGGATGTAACTAGCTATAGAATAACTGAATTTTTATTTTAAGGCATTTAACTATGCACTATTTTCTACACAAAGATAGAAACTAGAAAAAATCGAAATGATCCTAGGGACTCAAGCGGGATTCGAACCCGTGACCTTCCATAATCCGGGTGGCTGCTCATCCAACTGAGCTACCGAGGCTGTTGGGACACAGAAAGTATTTTTGAAAACCCAACTAATAGATTAAGGAAAAGTTGATGGCCTATATTTTCTTGTAGAAATTATAAAGATCACACTTATGGTTTAGGAGCCTCAGCAAATTGAAGTAATACCCCTTTTCAAGATTTTTTTTGGTAAAGTAATAGTAAAGGCTACGATAATTTTATTTCAAACTAACAGTAGTAGTCAGGTCGCTCAGGTTGTGCCGACACCATCCTAACTGTATGAACACTTATCCGCGGCTTGTGGCCCAGGGAGCGGCAGCATCAAAGTCTAACGCAGCGCGGACGCAGGGTGATGACCTAGCAGTAGTTTGCACAATTTCTGTTGATCCAGAACGCTTGCAACCAGCCATTCTAGATATCTAAGGGAGTCATTTTGTATTTCAACCAAAAATCTGCAACCTGAAAATCGACCTGACTATTTTTATGCTAGGTATGTTACCACAAACGAACGAGCAGCTGTCAAGCATACCTAATTGTTTCACGACTTACATTATAATAAAGTTTTATTAATGGCACATATGCCATTACGCTACCTAATGTGGTAACCTTACTAAGCAAACCATGACCGAGTTAGGACTTACAAACTTTCACAGCCCATCATAAGTCACCGGTAAATATATTTATTTGAAAAATGTCTATTTATAGACAGGTTCATTCTCTCATTGGCATGGATCCCGGCTCGCTCCGCCACCCCCACACAAATTGCAAGCGCGTGTAACCCAACCACCCCCGTCGCGTAGTAACCGTCAAAGATAACTCTTCTGTCGCAACACGACACGAGTCGAAGGAGACAACGACAAATCCATATCAGAAGTACATTAATCCAGGTCAAAATGAAGCAAATTCCTGTCCATACCAGTTTATTGATTTAAATATATATCTCTGCTCACTTGTAACAACACACATTATTATTATAAATTATTATATGTCCCGGAAAATCTCGACCTTTATATTCATTTTAATGCTAGGTCTACTTCTCGTATCCCGTAAGCTGAACCAAAAAATGGTTCAGCAAATCCTTGATTTTATTACCCATACGAGCTGGAAGCAGGGGGCCTACTCCGGTTTGTCGAAGACGTAGTAACGAGAATTTTCAGTCGTCAAAAAACATGAACTAGGTACTACATATTTAATTATATAAAATATATGAAACCTATTCATAACAAACAATGCTGTGTGTCCTATATACCTTTCCGAGATTTCACAAAACTTCGTATTTTTTTACCAGATTGGGCCCTGTGGAACCGACTTAAAAAATCCGAGGCCCTGTGTATTAAATTATTAATTATTGTAATTATTGTAAGGGTTTTTTTTTGTTTGGTTTTTAGTTGGTTGAACTTTTTTAATGTTTTTTTCCACTTTCAGAGTGATTGGGACATGTTTTCTAGTTATAGCTAGGCTAGGACGTATTAGCTACCAAAGGGACGAAATTCCACACCATAATAATTGTACCCTTAGGGGTATTATTCTTTATTCAAATTTAAACAGGACCAATTAAAAGTATACCCTCTCCAACAAAAAAGGATTTTCGAGATCGGTTAATAAATGTCAGAGTCCTCAGAACGACAAAAAAATAAAAACAAAAATCAGTATTTAGAATCTCCACCTTATTTTTGCAGTGGGTTTAAAATTACCTGTTTTTTTGTCAGATCAATGGCCCAGGAATTACATGACATGAATAACTTCTTTAACATTGATAAAAATAAAATACCGTGTGTAATGTGTATTAAAAGTAAAACCAATATAATATTGTTTCATTTAATAATATATGGTAGATTTCTATTTCACTAAGCTTAATCAAGTAATATATTTACGAGTATAACACTGAACTTAATCTAGTAATATAAGTATATCACTAAACTTGGAACGTTTTATAACTATATTCCTAGTGAGATAGTAATGAATCGCTTTCGTATAACTATGTTACGGTATATAATTATATCCCTAGGGATATAACTATATTACGGCTTTATCTATCTTACTGCGACATATACACGAATTACTGGAACAAAAAAAAATATTAGCATCCTAATTCCTTCACTAAATATTAGAAAAAATAATGTTTAAGTGAACCAAATACAGAATTTGGGTTGTAACAGTCAACGCGAAAGATTTAGATTTAAAATTTAAAGCCAGCTTGTGCACTTAAACCCAGATAACTTGCGCCGCGGGAGGGACTGTTTGCCAACGATTTGTGCTTAGTTAAGCCCTAATCTTCTGTTGCATTATGTAACTCTATGAGCTGTAAAAATATGCCTATAATATCTTATCACCTACGTAAAGTTTCCCATTGTATCAATATTACCAATGTCATAACCAAGCTTTCCAGGAAATGTGGAAAGTAAGGCTAAAGTGTTCGAAACTTTGTAATCATAACAACACAAATCTTGCGGACGAAATTATTAAATCTTAAATATATTAATGATCAAGATAGGATTACACGAAATACGAGTATAGAGAACCACCCGGCTCCACTCGGGGGGAGTAGACACTTATACTGTGTTTTCTGTACTAAGTTTAATAAAGTATTAAACAAAACTAAATATTCACTCTGTCTATTGATGCACATAGCATTAGATTCGGTTGTGTTGTTTGAAAGATACAGATTGATGAATGTAAAATGTAAGGCATCTGTTTTTTTTATTCTTTATTCTTGCCAAAACTGCAACTTTTTCATGTGATGCACTAGATATGCTGTCATAAAACAAATTGTAGGCTAGTTAATGAACCTCAGATGTACGAGTAACAGTAGATTTCGTGTATACTGCAGTGGTCACGGAGGGGAATGGGTTAAGCCGATTAACACGAACTACGAGGAACGAACAGGGAAGTATTTCCTCGCTATTGTTGGGTGACCTTTCCTAAGACGACTTAAAATAAAGAATTTATGAGATATTAATTACTTTCAGCAGGTGGAAGTTGCAAATAATATAATAAAAATATAAAATTGCAACAGAGCCAGGTCCCAAAGTAAGGCGCCCCTTCCAGGATGTGGTGGAAGGGGTTCGGAGGAGAGCGCAGGAGGCGCTCATGCAGAGGTGGGCGGAGGACCTGCCCGATACGGCCGGTCCTCAACCAGTGGGTACGTCGGGAGAAGTGGCCTCTGACGTACCGGCTGGTGCAGATGCTTTCCGAGAACGGGTGCTTCGGAGTATCTGCACAAGATCGCCCAGAGGAAGCCCACCCCTCGGTGCCACGAGTGCTGCGCTGATGAAGATACGGCCCTGCACACTCTGCAAGTGTGCACAGTAAGGCCGAGCTGCGCCGTGCCCTTGTGGCCGCCATTGGAGGGGACCTCTCACTCCCGGCCGTGGTTCAGGGCATGTTGGGGAGTGAGGAGGCCTGGGTGGCAATGGTCTCCTTCTGCGAGGAGCTGATGACGCAGAAGGACACCGCAGAGAGGGTCCTAGAAGATAATCCTCTGGCGGCCCCTCTCCGACGCAGACGGCGGGGAGCAAGAAGACGGCGGTTCGCCCATCTTCCTCCTGCTCCCTAAAAGTAGCACCTGGATGTCAGCTAACAGTGGGATAGTGCGTAATGCATTTATCACCCGGATAAAAAAAAAAAGGTCCCAAAGTGTGAAGTCGCAGATTTATTTTCAGATTTCTGTGTGTATGCCACATTTTTAGGCTGCTTAAATTGTTATTTGTGGTTGTCAATGTTTTAAAATACAAAACACACTTTTTTTCATTAACGCAAACATTTCATCCAAGACCTCGAAATATTCAAGTTGAAAAGGGTAATTCTTAGTCTATCTTTCCTTTTAAACATGTTAGCTGTTCTTGCCTGTGTTATATTGATCTAAAGAAGAAGAAGAAGATTGATCTAAAAAGCACAAAGGTATCACACTCATTACATGTATTTTTGTCATTATTTAACCTATTCAAAAATAAAGCACCTGCAATAGTAAAAAAGTTATGATATAAAATAATAATTTTGAGGAAATCAAAATATGAACTTCTTAAATGAATGAATGAAATATTTAGTACTTTGTAACAACGGACACATACGTATATAATTACGTTGATAAATGACTGTAGTTACCTTAATAATGTAACGATAATCTGAAAATGCAGGTTCTGAATAGGGCACCTACCGTAGTTACTAAGTAACTTTGCGTTGTTTTCTCCCAAAAAGTTCTAACTTTAATCTGAACAAAATAGTTATTATGCGTAGGTATGGGTTCATGTATTGAATCAATCGTAAGAATTTACGTAAATGCGTCGGTAATGGAGTTGGTAGTTATCTTGTCTGAACAACGATCTCCAACGGGAATGAATATTGTTACAATGACATTTGTGTTTTATGGTGAAATATGTATTTATCATCATCGAAATATGCCTAACAGTCTCTGACACAGGCACAATGGGCTCTGTGTAAGAAATGTCCGAGATATAACTTTACAACCTGGTTAACGATAACTTGAAACCCGTAAATTCTGTTTTAAGTTTTAGCAATCGTTACGTTACCATGGAACAAATATTTGGTAAAATCTTTGCTTTATTCAAGTTCATTTCCTCAGTTGTAGTAAGCTCATCATCACACTGAAATCGATTTACCCAATCGGCGACTTAGTTTGAGCGAAACTAAGTGGAACGTGTAAAAGTTTAATTCGCGATGGTCGGCGCGGTGCGAGCCGGCGCCCCGGCCCATTACATACCGATGATGACGGTACCTCTTCACAAATTGTGGGGAATGAATGTTTTCTGAAAACATAGCAGTATAATTAATGAACTTAAGGCACCTAATTATTATTTCTTCCTTAACTTTAAAGTTTATTCATTTAAATGATGTAACATGTACCACCGGTACTGCAACGGTAGTAACGGTAGCTACCGTAAAATGATTGGCTTAATTTGAAACTATCTGAACATATAATTTATGACGTACAATTTACTTACTTTTGAGCTGGATTGTTAGTGTTAGCAATCTGTAAGATGTAAGCGATCGTAATAAGGTTCCTAATCCACATAAAATTCGTGTAAGTATTTAACTGCGGTAACCCAGTCAATTTGTCATAGCATACAAAAAAAAATGCTTATCGTTGTAATTTTTTATCAGTCTTTAAACATTTTTTACTGTATAATATAGGTCTACACAACAAAACAAGCTTTGCATATGGTATACACCTTTTGCTGCCTACATGACACCGGCTGTCCTTATTTGAACTTTATAAAATAATTAATTAGGATTAAGGGTTTCTGCAGGGTCGACATCGCGCGAATGATATTTGGTCTTGCACGTGTCCATAGGCTGCGGTAACCGCTTAATATCAGGCGGTCCGCGTGCTTGTACAAACAACACAACGGTGTTGGTGACAACACCAACGTTATGGTATAAAAAAGAAGGAAAAAATAATTATTTATTTAGTTGTGCTGTGGTCTCATGTTTATTCTAATATATAAATGAATTGCCTTATTATATTTACGTACGTATTTCCGTATTGTAATGCTCAAGACTCAGCTACTCCAATTCCGAAGAGTTTAACAGTATCCCTAAATTTCGATAGTTGTTCATGAGACCAGCTTGAGCTTGAGCCAAATTTTACTGTAGGAAATCACAGACAAGAATCCATCGTTGTACTTAAAAAAATCGTCCATAGCATGAGAACATCATTTATTATTATGTGTAAACAAGCCCTTAACTACGTGTATTTATAAAAATATTATGTTTCTGTAAGTTGTAGCTTCACACAGGTACGGCGCGCCATTTGCAGAGGTTAAAATGTTTCAACCACAAATAAATCAGCCAGAAAATCTCTTTCATAAGTATCTTTGGTGGGCGCACATCGATGTGTATCAATTTCATTAAGAGCACTGATTATTGTTATCGGATCGCGGATATAATAAATTTAATTGCAAAGTAACGATATTATGCATTGCACAAATTAAGTGTTAACCGCAGCCAGAATGACGTTTAATTTCAAACTATCGACGGGTGCGAAAAAACTGATTTTCATTGGGACCTGGATGGCGGGGGCGGTTAGGAGTGTGGTGGTGGGCGCGTGGGGCGGCGGCGCGCGACCCGCGTAACGACACCTCCTGCTTTCTCCTGGTAGCCTGGTAACATTTGGCATTGACTTAGGAGAACTGTCGGGCGATTTGTTGGACAAATTAAAATGTTTCTGAAAATCAAGTACATCGTAAATGAGTAGCCAGTTTATGTACTAGTAGAGGCTTTTTAGCGCTTAGGACGTAAGTAAAGGAATGTTGGCAGTAATACAAACCTTTTGACATGTGTAAGTGGGTACGATATGCTTTATGAGTAAGGGTGAATATTCAACTTAAGTTTCCGGTCAGTCCTTTTATTCATTATCATCATATAAATCTTCGAGCCACTGGAGACAAGCGGCCTAATAAAACAGAAGTTCTGTGATCTATATGAGGTCGTACGTTGAATATACAGGTAGTCGTCACATGCTATGTTTGCCATCAAATGGTGTCCACCAGAACTTTTATGCCTTATAGGACATTAGTTGCTCGTGTTTTAACAGGACCCCTGCAATTAAGCGAAGTACTAGTCGGAATGGCAATGAAAATTTTTAGTTTTATCCAGAATTAGCTTTTCGTAGACAAATTGCGTCCATTCTTGTTTATTGGTTTACGTATACAAAGCTGCCTTATTGAGAAAACAACTTGCTGCGGAAGACCTAAGGAGTGGGTATTGGCACTTACTGAACCTGAAAGATAATTTTAAGTGACCATACACAAACACACGCACGCACACTCACACACCACACACAACACACGCACGAGAGGACTTTTTATTTGTTTTTCTTGTATTTTGTATTTATTTCCTAAGCCCTCATTAAATATAAATAAATAAATATCTGGGATAATTTAAACCAAGATCATCTGACCCCAAACTAAGCAGAGCTCGTACTATGGGCGTCAGAGACTGATTAACATACTTAAATATTTCTAAATACATACTTAAATAGATAATACCACCCAGACACACAACAAACACAAATGTTCGTCACATAAATGTTTGTCATGGGTGGGGATCGAACCCACGACCTCCGGCGCTAATGACAGGATCGCTGCCATTGCGCCAACAGGCCAGTCAAAAATTTTCATTAACTATGTCTCGTCTAACACCAACAGAGAAATGGATGTGGCTGAAAAACCGCGCTATTGAGGAGCCCTAGCCTAGGTCAACACAAGCTGCGTCACCTTCAATTGCTTTCGGTGTTATTTCTGAATTAACGTTAGATTTTTGTATTTGTATTTGTTTTGTTTAAACGCCTTTTTACTATACTTTACTTTACTTTTACATTTATAAACTTAAAGTATTAATCCATATCATAAAACTACAGAACTGATTTTGATGAAATCTTTACTGTTCTCTAAGTTTATTGAAGTTAATGCTGTCTATTTATGGATGGACCAACATACACACCTATCAAAAATGTATTTATTAGGAAGCTCTGTCTGATAGATTCATCACATGTGCTAAGTAGTTTGACTGTCGATGTTCTACAGGATGCATTTCGCACACTGCGAAGGATATACAAAACTTAAGTCCGCGAGCACCTTTTACCATCGGACCACTGTGCGCACATGGCGCTTGTCCCCCAATTCAGAACTAAGTTATCGACCGATTCGATTGTTTTACTTTAATTCAAAATCATCTTCTTAGTATGTTAATGGGATATGTGTGTTTTATTTGTTACACATAAACTAAAGGCCTTTGGCTTTTACATATTAGTAACTATAAATATACTGAAAACTACCGTTTAGCGGGTAATTTACTATGATTTATTTTAAGATTTAAATTTACCGAATCATTAACTTCGTTCTAATTCGGGGGCTGGTTTGCCGCAAAAAATAATTTAAATACCGTTTTGGCTAATTTATTTGTAATATGAATAGCAAAAGGTGGACTAAGCTTCCTACACTGAAGTGTTTTCCTCTACAACTTGGGACGTTTCACAAAAAGATTGAAAGGTATTCGTTACTGCGGCTTGTAACTCCTTAGTTAGAAAATAATGTCACGATGTTTTGTGTGTATTTGTTGACGATTGTGTTTTTTTATTCTTCGCTAGATAGAATTCCATTGTATGAATTTCTTGGCCTAAGCTTTGCAGCCTGCGATGAAAATTCTCAAAATCTCCATAATTGGCAGCCCTCAAATTGTATATCCACGTGAATCAAAAAATCATTTTTTTCTGTTTGTTTTAAAATGAACAATCTTATTTTTTTTAGATTAAAGCAGTTGTTTGTTATAAGAGTAGTGAACAGAAAAATTATTTATGATTTTAAATAATTTTGTGAAATTCATTAAATAATATTTTGTACCTAACCCGTCTCGCGCCCTGAACGTAAACGGCACAGCCACTGATGAATTTTCATAAACACACCAATCGATTATTTTTTCAACGTAATGTATAACACGACAGTAGTAAACTAGGATTTAATTCAATCGATAAGAATAAAAATTATAATAAAAGCCCGCAGCCTCGTCAATTAACGAAGTGTTATTTTTTATTTATTTTACATGTTTCGTACCTGTAAATTTGTGATAACGAGTAGGTATTAGTTCTAGATTTCTAGAGGTATGGAATAGCTAAAATAATTGACATTGATTTCAAAATAAGAGTAAAATAATGTGACTACAACGACTTGTTCATAAGGAAGATTTGTAAAATAAATAATCAAAAAAATTGTTATTGTACATCTTTAATTTTTTGTGGTAAACTATTTCAAATCATATTTTTAGAAATTCCAAAAAAAAACTTTTTTATAATATTCAATGGTTTTTTTACGAAAGCTTTTCTCTTTTTGATTGCAAACAATTTTATAACCTTTAAAACAGTAACAACAGCTACTTTTTTGTCCTAATCGCACTATGTTAACGTTGAGGAATTATTTAAAAATTTTTTTTGGGTTTGTTAATTTTCACCTATATGTTTACTATAAATCTGTACAAGTTTGTGATGTTGTTATGCTTATTTTAAACTTCATTGCAAAATATGTGAGTTTCCGACCTACTTTACGAGACAAAATAAAAAACATCGTATACATCAAATAGTTCACATGCAACCAATGGGTCACATTGCAAAATATAATTCTTTTTTAATTTTATATTAGTGAATCCGAGCGATTATACTTGTATTTTACAGGCGATGCTTAACGGACATGCCGACGGCAAGAAAGCAACGAGCAAAAATGAATAAAGTTCGTTTCTGAATTAATTACCTCATAAACTCTGGCTCTTACTGTTATTTTTGACATTCATAACAAAATAATGATGCACTTGGGTCGACCATTTTGGCAAACATATTCAGTTCATTTGTTACTAGTCCAGTCAAAAAACTTAAAATTCAAATTAAATCACACAATTTTGATTTATTTTTCTGAACATCATTTGGGGTAAATGTAAACCCACCTTGCAGTTTTTTTCCCTCTCCCTATATTGAACGTTTTAAGAAAATAGACACGAAACGTTAGATTCCTTTACTTTTTCTGAGAAAATTCTATTGGAGGATTGAAGATTTGAGTAGGATTTTATTTGTTTGACAACCTTTAGTTTAGATTTAAAAACAAAAATCACCTATCTATTTATTTTGTTAGATTTCGGAAATAAGATGTACAAAAAGAGTAAATAAAAAACTATTGAAGTCAGTCACCATGGTGAAAATTTCTATTTTCGATTATAGTCTTTTAAGTCACATTATAATGTTAGATTACCCTTTGTTTGTTTATTATTTTCTGTACTTTTTTTTCTTTAGCTTCAGCTTTTGCCAGTCATAAGTGACTTTTCATCTCCGTGAAATTCTCTTGATGATGATTCTAAAAATCTACCTTTTGATTCACATTATTTTTTAACACATAACATATCCGATAGCTACTTATTTATAAAAGATAGGTGTATTGTGTTGCGGACTTTTTTATGGTTCTATTAAAACCTTCATTTTTGTAGTACATTATAAGCATGTATAATCAACAGTGGGGCCAGCGATGATTTTAGATAGCGCTTTTTTCACACTTTATAAGTGATCTGGCTGAAAACTAATTATTTTAAAACAAATAATTACCTGCCTTAAACATACAAACTCACAATCTCACAAGCGCTTACCTTTTAATAATATTAGTGTAGTTAAAGAGCCCTTACTTAAAAAAAACTCTTGTTGATATTATCGTGTTTTCATTCGAAAATGTTTTTATGATGGAAATAATGTAAGTTTTAAACAACATTTTAAAAGTAAGCTCTAACTAAATCTTGAGAAAAACTTAAGAATATTATTGCAAACTTTAGTCTTAACAATAATTTAATTTAATTTGCGAAGTAAGACATCTTGTTCCTATTAATTCAGACGAAAGAAAAATGAGATCTTATTGCTGTAACTGAATGAGTGCAGACATTACTCGATTATTTCCCTAATGCAACAACTCCCCGGGTCTATATAGTTCAACCATTAAGATTTTTTTTTTTAAAGATAATATTCTGGTGAAAATTCACGTTTCAAACCAACTTCATTTTAAATACGTGATTGATTATGATAGTAATTATCGAGAAACCAAAAAATAATCTATTTAAGCCCAATTTTAGCCCGGTTTGCAAAAGACGAGTGTTCGAATCCAGCTCGACATCGTAAAGGGCCAAAATTTGAACTTTTCTAGTTTTCTTTAGATATGAAAAAAAGCATTGCAAAATGCTCAAATCTTAATTAAAAGTTGAATAAGACTTAAATGTTAAAAAACAAGCCTAGAGCTGCAAAGGACAAGATGCCCGAGCCGTTAAACTTCAATAAAAAATAATTTATAACATAGGTACCATTTATTAACATTTCACCAATTTCAATATCGTATTGTATTTCATTACGCACTTGTGCGTTATTGTAATGTAAATCGCACGAGTTTTTTTTTCATTAAGGTAAAACGCACGGTTTATTTAGATGCTCTGTCTAAAACGAACGGTACTTTTTCAAATTTTAGCAAAGAGTTTTTATGTCAGAAAAGAGGCCCACATTTTATGAATAAAATTAACTTTGGGAGATAAAATATAATAAATAAACATTTAGTTCTTCAATTTAATTAATATTGACAATATTTTTTTATTAATTTACAACAAAAACACAAAAATATTAATTTACTTTATTAGCAATACTGGCTGTTTTCTATGCCAAAGGTATAAAATTTTCTTAAAAAAAAGCGCTGATGCGCACGCATCGCTAATTTGTGAACAAGTAAAAAATTTTATAACTGCTTAAACAAGTAATTAAAGATGTGTTTGTTTAAGAAAGTCCGAGTTTTATTTATTTCCTCGCAAATATGTTATAAAACGTCGTATGACATGTATGCGCTTTGAAAATTACAGCCTCTGCTAGCAATATCGCCTCGGCTGTAATTTTCAAACTACCGCACTTATATCATAATGTACTATTATGCCATCGAATGCGAAGGTTGAAACACTTTATTGTTGCCTGGATGTGAAAATCACTTAACTTTTTTTCACAATTTTTACCTGTAAGTTTGCTTAAAAATAAATAACTTAAAAGTGAACTTCATTATAACCAGCATTCTTTATTGACGTCATAAACACTGACACAACTTACGTGGGCGTTATTCTTATGAATTAATGCAAAATGAACGGGGACTTAGCTGAAAACCTATATTTTTTTTTCGTTTTTCCAATAAGCCATAAGCAGCGTTTTTTTTTTGTAATGCAGATACATTTATTAAAATTTAAATCACTAGGGAAAATAATTTCACAGTTGGCGCGATGCAGTACTTAGATGATTATTTATTAACGCATTGATGGCTTTCATTCAGTGTAAGTTACACGCGGTTACGTAGCGTGCAGTTGATTTGATCGCTGCTTCCACGAACTTACAATCACTTTAGCTACGTGATTTGAAGCCATTACAAAAATGTCAGTCATGAATCTTTCAGAGAAACCCATTCATGAGCTCCCGTTGAAAAATGGATTTTTTTAACAAATATTCATCCAGAATTTAAAACGCTTTAAAACAATATAGCAAAAACGGTAACGAGACTTAGTTTTTTCTCATGTTTTTACATAATTATGCAATATCCTGCAACGTGTAGCATTTAGGTTTCAGGAATTCTGGCTTATGTTGTAGTTTTTGTTGGCTACTCGTACGGCATACATGTTGTTTTATCTGGTTTATCACTCAAGTATACTTATTCAACTAAATTCTATTAGCATATATATATGAGGCAAATGCGTGACGTATGAATGTTTTCATAATATAAATGCTATTATTATTATTACAATTTCTTGACTTTTTTAAATTATTATTGTAGTTTGTAAGGCGAGTGCGTGACATAATATAATTAGATATTCATAGTTTATTAATGTTGTAATTTTCTTGATTATTGTTATCTTTAATGTATTAATTATTGTAATTGGTCTATCCGTTTTAATTAATTTAAATAAATAAAAATATTTATTTTTTAACTTTTGTGTACTTAACTAAAGCATATTAGGAATAAAGTCATGTGCCATAATGATTTTTCTCTATTTTTAACTGTGGAATTGACTGATAGTTAATGCCTTTTGGTACTATTCCCACCAATTGTACTTTTTACCTAGTGCAATAAATAAATATAGGTTTACCAGTTATCAGCTGAAACTGTATTGCGATTATTAGTTTCGTGTTAAAAAATAAAGTAGTAGATACATGTTTTTTTTTTGTTTGTAAATTTATCACAAGCTTTAAATACAACACAAACCCCACCAACTTCCGGAATTGATACGAAACTTGGCAATTAAATATGAACTTTGTTTTTAGTTATATAAGCTACATTTATGTTATGTTAAAAAAACTAAGAAATAATTCAAAAATTGGTAAAAGTAAGAAAATAGAGATTGCGAAGTTTAATGTTAGTCTTGATTTCATGATGTTACAAAAACGTATGCCAAGCCAAAATATGGCAAAAGTTTAAAATCAACTAACGAGTAGAAAAATAAAATCACTAACACCTACATTTTCGATAATATTCATTAACTAGTATAAATGTAACGTATAAAGCAAGTTTGCTATGAGTAATGAAAATGTTTTTTTACAGATACCGCGTATACCAAAGTTTCAAACTTTTATTAAAAGTGGCAAATCGTACCACAAATGTAACGACTATTTACAGGACACCTCGAAATAATCATAAACCGTTTACAAATTGAAAGGGAGAGTCGGGACACCAAAACCCGCTTTCCTACATTCCAACGATAAAAGGGAAAACCGTTTTAACTTTAAGCGGGAGGAAGAAAAGGATGAAAATGGGAAATGCTACGGGTGCGAGAGGGTGGCAGCTAATAGTGTAAAGCTTACCTCCTCGTTGCTTCTGGTACCCTGGTGCAAGGTTACAGAGCGCGTAACAGGCGGCTTCGGCTTCCGCGAGCGAGCGAGCTTTGGCCTCCGCACGGCAGTCACGACTGCAATCGCATCCACTCCGATGGGGGTGGTACATTTGTGCAAGCGAGACTGCACCGCCCGCCCATTCGCCTCGTGCCTCACTTTCCCGCCCTAGTTCCCGGTAACTTTATTTTTCAAACTTTAAAAATAAACAGAATTAATTACGCATATTAATAACTGCAAACACTGCTAGAATGCCATTCAGTTACACAAAATTCCCTGTGCTAGCAATGTTTTATTCAGCGTAAAAGCTGTAATATTTGTGAAATGGTTACAACTATAAGTACACACTGAAGAGTATAATCTTTTATTGAGTGATCTGTGTTATGGCTAGACGCTATCTGACTAAGTTGAGATAAAGCCAGTTACAAGAGCGGCGGGGCAGGCCCGCCCTCGCGTCGCCTCGGTGACCGCCCGGCCTCACACGTGTATTACTCTTACAATATTAGGCGTTTACGAATCTATCAACCTTTATCATTGGATAAACCTAAGATTTATTCATATCTTCCTGATATCTATGCTGAACAAATTTATACATAATATTGCCAACTCATGAAAATTTGATGTAAATACAGAACTTGGTGATACATATTGTCATAGTTTCATTGTTCAAAACATTTTTATTATTAATAGTGGTACTTCCAGCGTTAACAAACATGTTTTGGTTTGGTGACAGCTTCCCGTAGCTGCGTAGCAGTGGTAGTTGCCAGCAACGTTGCTCACGTGGACTTATTCTGAAAAAACACAATAACATGTAAATGTTTTTCAAAAACAAAATGTTTCACATCGCTTGCTTTCAGAAAAGCAAATGTCACTTAACTTTCCTGCCTTAACGCCCAGGCTGGCCGATGTGTCCATTCTAATTGCTACATTATCTAACACCTTTTTTCCACCTGTAACATTTGTAGTTTGGAATGATCAGATTTTCGAAAACTAGAATAGAAATGTTTGAGACCTGCTTAGCAAGATTTGAATTGTTTTTCGAAGCTAACATTAGGCCCTCTTGTGAGCAATTTGTTTGTAACGGGAGCCGTAGCGCGATGAACATTCATCGCGCTACGGCTCGCGAGTGTTGTAGCGACATCGCGACTTGTAAACCAAAATAGCTACAGCGTAGCGACTTCTGCCACCCGCGGGTTGTCGTTATGTGTCCACAACTACGTTCAAACTTTCAGTATAAATACATTTGTAACACACTCTGAAACTGTTGATATCTTCTAACATTTATTTATTTTTTTAATCTTTATTGCACAAAGAAAAGTACAATTGGCGGACTTAATGCCTAAAGGCATTCTCTACCAGTCAACCACCAGGTGAAGCAGAAATCTTTACGGCGGGGTTTTGTAAAACTAAGTTTCAGTAAGATAAAAGTAAATTATTTACTCATATAATATATATACCTACTTATCTAAATTACAATATATATATATATGTGTACCTACTTACATATAAAAATAGTAAATATATACATATAAATTCATAAATACAATGATATATAAATACATATTATGTACTCAAATGGAAGACGAAACATTAACTCGGAATGATATGATCGACGATCTGACTAATCTGACCAATGATTAAATAGCACTAATTGAAACTGGTTAGGGTGTCTGTAAAAAAAGCTTGTGGATAGATTTTTTGAAGCTATTGGGGCCTAACCTATATTATTTGTGATAAGTATCTGCATAGTTCTTTCCAATGTTTATTTATTTACGATATGTATTATTGTATTATTTTATTTACGTCTATTATTGTTTATATATATTTTTTGTGAATTTTGACATTTCATAAGAGTTTCTTTGTAAAAGCTTAAGGGAATAAATATTTTTTTACTTTTTAGTTTTACTTTTTTCCGAATATGTGACAGTGGCTTGTACAAACATGTCATATTGAGATAATATTAAATACATCAAAAAAAAACAAAGACAGAAATCAACAACGAGTGAAGTAGTTTAGGTCCAAATGAACATGATACAATAATGTACTAGATGTTGCTACTACCTCCATATACTGTACAAGATAATTGGACGGCAATAGCCCGTTTTGAATGATGTCTTTAGTATGAATTAACTCTGGAACAGAGGCGAATTTCTAGATATCTCATTCATTTACCATATTCTGGTACTTACCACAACCATTAAAAAATCAATTGAACCGCATGAATTCATTCAAAGTGCTGCATATCAAAGTGATTTTAAAATACAAAGTCCTTTAATTTCACTTGGTATATGCCCTCCAGAGCATTGCGGTAAACCTTTGCTATAATTTGTGAGCGCACTTTGGCGAGTTTATATCGGTATATGGCTTGTCATTAACGTTGCATCACTACACAATACTAGCGATAAAATGGTGCACAGTACAGACTAGGGAAATGGTTTCCTTTTTTCTATTAGACAAAATGGGTCGGAAGGGTTTTGTAATCTCATTTTTTATAAACGCTTTAATCTCGATTCTTTAAATTTATAACATATTAACTTCAAATTTTAATTCAACCAAAAATTGCCGTGCCGTGTAGTGCCGGCACATAAAAAAGAATAGCACTACCCCCTCTCTTCCCGTGGGTGTCGTAAGAGCCGACCGAGGGAAAATTGCCATAAGGAGATGGGCAGCAGCGTCTCCGGATAACAGCAGGCCATACTGCGATCGCCAACCCGCCTGTCAAGCGTGGCGATTATGGCAAACCCCCCCCAAAATGGCTGCACAACCAAAAAATCGGCCCCCAGTCCCCGGCGGCCCTGCTATTCCTAGCTACGGCTGCGGCTATGGTAACGGCGGGGCAGGGGGTGCTAGGAATCCCCGGGTAAGATCCGGCTGCCAACAACGACGACTCGACCTGGCAACATATAACACGCGCACACTGAGGCTCGACGCGAAGCTCATAGAGTTGGAAGAGGTAATTAGTAAGTTACATTGGGATATCATTGGGTTATCTGAAGTCCGAAGAGAGGGGGAGGACTCGATAATCCTGCAATCCGGTAACTTACTATACCACCGGGAGGGCGACCAACAGTCCCTAGGTGGTGTCGGTTTCATCGTCCACAAATCCCTTGTCAACAACGTGATTACTATCGGAAGTGTTTCGAGCAGGGTAGCGTACCTGATACTCAGAATATCGAAACGATATTCGCTGAATGTCATTCAGGTCTACGCTCCGACCTCAAAGCACGACGATGTCGAAGTGGAGGCTATGTATGAGGAGATCTCTAAAGCCATGCATAGCTATAAAACCCACTACACGGTTGTGATGGGGGATTTTAATGCAAAGTTGGGGCAACGTTGCGGTGATGAGTTGAGAGTGGGGCAATTTGGATTTGGGCAACGGAACAACAGGGGCCAGATGCTGGCAGACTTCATGGAGAGGGAGAACCTCTTTATGATGAACTCCTTCTTCAAGAAGCCCGTAAGCCGCAAATGGACCTGGATCAGTCCGGACGGTAGAGTCAAAAACGAGATCGATTTTATAATGTCGACGAAGAAGCATGTATTCAATGATGTCACTGTGATCAACGCTGTTAAGACAGGAAGCGATCACCGCATGGTCAGAGGCACATTGAATATCGACCTAAAGCTTGAGAGAGCGCGACTGGTAAAATCCACGCTCCGACCAATACCGGCTCAAATTCAAAACCCCGAGTGCTTTCAGCTCGAGCTTCAAAACCGCTTCGAAGCCCTTGAGAACAGCATCGATGTGGACGATCTGTACACCATGGTGGTGGATACTGTCCGTACGGTAGGGTCCAAGCACTTTAAAACCCGCCGTCCCAAATCAAAGAAACTCTCCAGTCAGACTCTCCTACTCATGGATCAGAGAAACGAAATGAGGCTACAGAACTCAGCGGATGCCCATCGTTATCGGCAACTCAATAGACAGATATCTAAGTCTTTGACGAGCGACCTTCGCCAATTTAATACCCAGCGTATTAAAGAGGCAATTGAGCGGAATAAAGGCTCCAAAGTGTTCGCCAGAGATCTGTCTATTGGGCAAAGCCAATTGACGAGGCTGAAAACTGAGGCAGGTAGCATCATTTCGTCAACACCTGAAATCCTGAGGGAGATTGAGAGTTTCTATGGACAGTTATATTCCACGCAAACACCTGTTGAAAGCAAGGCTAAAGATCCTAGAGCCAAGCTTACCCGACACTATACCGAAGATATCCCGGACGTCAGCCTGTACGAGATTAGGATGGCTCTCAAGCAGCTTAAAAACAACAAGGCGGCGGGTGGTGACGGAATCACAACCGAGCTCCTGAGAGCGGGCGGTAAGCCGATACTTAAGGTCCTCCAGACGCTCTTCAGTTCTGTGATCCTCGAGGGAAAAACGCCAAAGGCATGGGGCAGAGGCGATGTGATGCTGTTCTTCAAGAAGGGTGACAAAACTCTCTTGAAGAACTACAGACCCATCTCGCTTCTGAGCCATATCTATAAGCTGTTTTCGAGAGTCATTACGAATCGTCTCGCTCGCAGGTTTGACGACTTCCAACCTCCCGAACAAGCAGGGTTCCGAAAAGGCTATAGTACCGTAGACCACATTCATACGCTGCGGCAAGTTATACAGAAGACCGAAGAGTATAACTTGCCACTTTGCTTAGCGTTCGTGGACTACGAGAAAGCCTTTGATTCGATTGAGACCTGGGCAGTACTGCAGTCTCTCCAAAGGTGCCAAATAGACTACAGGTACATTGAGGTGCTAAGGTACTTATACCAGAACGCCACCATGTCGGTCCGATTACAGAACCAGAGCTCTAATCCGATCCAACTACAGCGAGGCGTGAGACAAGGAGACGTTATTTCTCCGAAACTGTTCACGGCTGCGTTGGAGGATATTTTCAAGCTTCTGGACTGGAAAGGACGCGGCATCAACATCAATGGCGAGTACCTAACACACCTGCGATTTGCCGATGATGTAGTTCTTATGGCTGAGACCTTGGAAGACCTGAACATAATGCTCGAAGATCTCGGTAATGCTTCTCAAAGAGTGGGTCTTAAGATGAACATGGACAAAACAAAAATCATGTTGAATGCCCATATTGCACCCGCTCTAGTTAACGTTGGGAACATTACACTCGAAGTTGTTGACCACTATGTTTACCTGGGATAGACAGTCCAGCTAGGGAAGTCCAACTTCGAGAAAGAGATCTCTCGTCGAATCCAGCTCGGATGGGCAGCGTTCGGGAAGCTCCGGCATATATTTGCGTCCGAAATACCTCAGTATCTCAAGACAAAAGTCTTTGACCAGTGTGTGTTGCCAGTAATGACCTATGGGAGTGAGACGTGGTCCCTTACTATGGGTCTCATAAGAAGGCTCAAGATCACCCAGCGAGCAATGGAGAGAGCGATGCTTGGTATTTCCCTGCTCGATCGAATCAGAAATGATGAGATCCGCAGGAGAACAAAAACAACCGACATCGCTCGAAGGATTGCATCGCTGAAGTGGCAGTGGGCGGGACACATAGCGCGGAGAACCGATGGCCGTTGGGGCGGAAAGGTTCTCGAATGGCGACCGCGTACCGGACGACGTTCCGTGGGCAGGCCCTCTACAAGGTGGACCGACGATCTGGTCAAGGTCGCGGGAAGCCGCTGGATGCGGACAGCGCAGGACCGATCGTTGTGGAGATCCTTGGGGGAGGCCTATGCCCAGCAGTGGGCGTCGTTCGGCTGAAATGATGATGATGATGATGAACCAAAAATTATATCGCTTAAAGATAGGTCAGTTTAATCTATGTATAAAGTGCTTAAAACATGTGAACAAATGATAATGTAAAGTTCTCGTCATATATAAAGAACGCCGGCCAGGAATCACGCAGTGAGCAAAGAGGCCCAAATTGGTGGTATCAACCATCCCCTTCATACTATACCCTTGCACAGAACCATGCCATCCACTGTCATCTAGTTCTTTTTACCTGACGGGATCCATACCGTTTTGGGTCTAAAACCAAGCCCACGTGGACGAAGTCGCCAAGCCAAAGAGCTAGTGATTTAAAAAAATGCGAAAATAGGAAACAGGTGTTTTTGCCAAGTTTGCCTTGCGGTTGTCTGGATCATTATTTTTACCTTAAGTAAAATAATATGCCATACTCAGTTCAATCAAACATTTAATGAGCCATGGATAAGAATTTGTGAATAAAATAGATCAGTCATAACAATATTTAGGGATGCTGTTGAAATATACACAAACAGCCCCCGATTCAGAACAAAGTTATCGACCGATTCGGTTATTTTCTTTTATTATCAATTCATTTTTAAGAAGGGTAGATTTTATGTTATTTAGTATATAAAAACTTACGGCCTTTGGCTTTAACATGTACAAATATTGATAGCTACCGCTAAACGGATCATTTACTATAATTAGAACAAATTTACCGAATCGGTCGATAAATTGTATACTGAATTAAGGTGCTTTTTTACCAATCGTTTTAATTATGAACATTTTTCGACACTATGTCTTGACTTCCATGCAGAAGAACATGTAAAATACCTACAAGTTAGTTTTCACACGGCAAGAGTTTCGTTTTCAGAGAATCCGATAACGTGTAAGGTACTCTGAAACTTCTAGTCACACTATAACGTGGCGAGCTGCCTAGGAACTTTTTACTCATAAAAACCTAACGCCTATATTTTCATTACTTAATATACTTACAAAGAATTGTAGAGTTTTGTAGAGTGAAGAAGTTTTCATATAAATGTTTCATAAAGTTAGAGATTTAACACAGAAAACAGGAGATATACTCATACTTATAATACTGTAAGTCTTTAACAATGCATAGCTATTTATTCTGAATGAGAAGGTACCTAAAACTATAAAGTCAACAAACGTTGCTGCGGTACTCATTTAGTAAGTAACTACTAAAAGTATAAAACAATACCTTAATTCAAGAAATCCTATGAATTTAATTTAAAAGATATTGTTAGAAACTGCTCTGATTCTTAAAACTATTCGTAACACAAGGAATAAGACGTATTATAATTGCATACATACACTCACGACGATATTCCAAACAGGGTAGTAAGAGGCAAGTTGACAGTTTCTGTCATGGTTAACGGAGCACTCAGAAGCCAACACAGAAGCTATATTTTTATTAAATCCCTAAATATTATGAAATCAGTAGCCTCTCGTAGGCGTCTTCAGTTCATAGCGCCACTTCATGTGTGAGTCGGTGCTGTTACGATAGCGAATCGTTACCATAAGCCGAACCGACGGCGCGTGAACCGCGACCCAAGCTAAATGCGCGTCTACATAATTTGTAATTTTAATTTCATACAACTTAAACTATGGTTAGTCCTAGTACGTAACACTATGCGTTCAAGCTGAGAAGATGTATCTGATTGTTTCTGATCACATTTTCAGAAACTGACTTAAGGTAAAGAGACTTAACTTATGCTTAATCATAGTTTAAGACAAAGACGGTTCCCTCCGTCTGTATTTGAATGTGCGCTTAGATATATATTCAATCTACGAAACAGATCTTAATGCGGTTTTCATCAATAGACAGAGTGATTTACGAGGAAGGATTATATGAATTTTAATGCATAAAAAGAGGGAAAATACATTAGTGTTGACGTTGCACCCTTGCAAAGCCTAGTTGTTGAGGCTATGCTTTCCTAAGATTGTCAATAATAGATCGACTTTGTTTGAAGATAACTACTAAATTAAAAGATATTTTAGCAAACTGGAATTTGTACGAGTAGGTCAGTCTTAAACTAAGGCGACAACTTTTCTAAAACACGATATAGCATAAATTCACCGATTAAAGAAACACAAAGAAGTACGTCAACGATTTTTTTGTGTTACTTTCAAATATTCACTATTAACATTTTGCACTTAAAAAAATATATATAGATAGGTCCTTGTATATTCTAGGTCGACAAATTTTAAAACTTTTTAATTTGCCTAATGTTATTTCATAATAAATTTATTACACGAAAACAGAAGGAAGACGCGGCGGTATTCCGTCCGCGCAGAACTAATCAGTGGCCCACCGAATGCTCGGACGGCGGATCAGACGGCGTGCTAAATTCCAGCCTTAAAATCCTTCTTAAGGCTAAAGTTAAAGTATTTTTGATGTTTGTAACATGAACTCATCGGATGGCAATGCTGAATCCTAAGCAAGGTAAATTACTCGCTCTAAAGGGTTACTCAACAGAAAGTTTCCCAACAAAGAAGCCAAAACAGGATAAAAACCTTTATCAACACATTTAGCTTATCATACTCGTACTCAAAGCCACAGTACGTAAGACAAAAATAGTTTGATGTAACATAATCTATCCTCATAATAAAGCTAATGGTATCTAATTAGGAACGTTATTTGTAACTGTAACTATGAGTAAGTATCTTATTACAATCTATCCTACACAGGTTCAGGTAACATTTTAACGAACACCTATTCAATAAACTTATTCTTAATACGAAAATATTAAAGATGTTTGTATGAATGTATGTACTCGTATAGTTTGTTTGTGTTGTGACAAACTCTGGCATCGGAAATTTCCACACTCTATGTATAACACTTAGGTGGACCTGGTGAACTAAATCTGTCAGTGAATCATTTGATTACTCGTATTATCCCAGTGTTCCAATTTTGGATCGGTTAATAATTACAATTTTATAAAGTTTTTCGTAGTGGCCTAGTGGTTCAAAACCCGAACCCAGATCGTGGATCGTGTGGTCCCGAGTTCGAATCTGGCCATAACTAAAATCTTTGTGTTCATTGTTAAATATCCGACTCACTCTCCGGTGATGGAAAACAACGCTAAAAAACCAAATCAACCCGGATAATGGTGGAAGGCTCACCACCTACCACGTTGGGTTCTAATACCATTTTTGAAAAGTGGGCTTCTGAGTGTTTCGTTCACCATGACGTCACAGTCACTTGCCTCTGACTAAAGTCGTGATGGTATATGTTTTTTGAAGACTTCCTGTAATTAATGTTTTAATGTTGGAATTTCTGACATTTCTAGCTGTTTATTGAAAAAGTGTAATTTTTTTCGCGCGTTTTTTATAACCAGCTTGATCTAATATTTAATTATGATTTTGGATGTTTTTGGTGAAAGTTATGGCAAATCGAAAAATATAAGTGATTATGAGATTTCATATTATACTATTGACAGGTTAGTGTTTTTATACGCGTAACATTGTTGCGATCTCAAAATAATAATACATAATTTAAAAAAAATATAGAGTGTGGATAGGGGTGAATATTGTGTACCGTTCCATTAGTTGAACAGTAGCAACATTCGTCCATGTAAACCGAGTCAAAAATAGTAAACGAACTCGCTGGAGACGCACCTGGAGATGACCCCATAACTGACACTTCGTCAGTGACGCAGCTTTCACAGTGGAACTCCTCGTCATCAGTGCCACAGCCACCGCCAAAAAGACGACGTGTTGAAGTTACAAGAAAATGAAGGTTTGTTGTCCAGAAAAGCCTGAGAAAGAATACAGTGAACCAGATTTCCTGGAACACCTTGAAAACCCTATTCAGTTTTTCTAACAATTTTTTGATGTAGAGTTGTTCGAATTGCTATGCTCAGGAACTGAAAAGAATGATCAAGAAAGGTAAACATGGATTTTAGGTTATTAGTTATCAAACAGTTTATTGGTATCTTGTCACGTCCCGGTACAAAAGTGTATTAAGATATCGAATGCACTGCGAACAAAAAGTCGACTGCAGGTTTCCAACGGTAGCGGCTCTAATGTTAATAAATAACATACCTAATAACAAAAAAATGTTACGTTATAGCTCTAAGATTAAAAACATATGTAATTAATTATCTGTCTTAGTTTTCAATATATTATTTAAAAAGGTCTATAGAATAGTTTTAATTCATAACAAAATCCATACCCACTAGCGGTATCTTACATTTATGTCTCCTATCGTTCCATTATTAGAACGGTTTTAAAAACTCAAAATCAAAATATCTATTTTTTTTCAGATGCGTTGTTACCATCACACATCTTTATCTATACTCTCATCCTATTATTAAAAAAATTACTTAATTTACTACGTTTGGGATGATGTGAGTTAAAATATTTAGAACTTCCTCTTTAACTTCTTGTTTCTCTTCTCTCTGGCACCACCATGAAATAAAAATAATAAAATAAACAGGTCAACTCTACGTAGTATTTATTTACTTAAGTTTTATTTTATGGATCTCAAAAAAACGAATATGGTTATTTGATTCTTCTCTGCTCGTGGTCAGCACAAGTACTAAACACAAGTGTGACATTGTTATAACTTTACCTTTATTTATTGGACAAAGAGCCGAGAAATCACCATCAATCATCAAGACCAACTAAAAAGTAAGCCATTGTTCGTTATCTACATCAGAACAGAATCCATGTCCATATAAACTATTGTGATATTCAAACAGCACCCACACTGGTGTACAAATCTGACACCCGAATTGGGCTTTGACTGGCAATTTCTCGTCAACGTGATTTGATGTCATTGATTTCAGTTTCGCACTACAATAACAAACATCCTTCTATTCAAAAGGCAGCAGGGTTGTCCCTCATCTTAAAATATTTTGTTGAGTATGATACCAGCTTCACGCTACGTACCTATTGATTAAAAAGTTGTTTATTTAGAATCCAAAAAATAGTGTTTGTTTGGAGAATAATAAGCAGATAATTACTGGCTTTAATTATCCAGATAACGTATTTTTCTCCAGACATTATTTGACAAATAATTACTTCACCAAACCTATTCATTTAGGTTTGATAGAGTAATTTAAATTTAGTAAAGTATTTGTCGCGTTGTTTCAGGAACATTGCCCAGTCCAGTTAAACGGCCCAGTTAACCTAGATTATTTCCCAAAGTTACATTTAAATGGAGATTAAGGTTCTAGGTAATTGTGTTTGTCATTAAATGAAAGGTAAACTTCAACCGTTGATTGGTTCAATCAATCATTAGTATACAGCACCAATATTTCTGTAACTTTGCTATATACAAGGTATATTGCGCTGTTAGTTAAAAAATTACTACTCAATGATGAAACAAAATATCATAAAATGGCTGTTGCTACAAAAATGATGGAACGTCCCAGCCCTACGTTCCGCTATTGGAGGACGTACCGCACAGTTCCCACAAAGATTCTGGATGTGATGCCCGAAGCAAGGCTGGCAATTACCGCCCGAAATTAGGCGCCGATCGACGCCCGCGGCGCACGGCCTAAGGGCGCGCTTACACCCGGGGATAAGGGGTGTACAATAATTATAATGGGCAAGGGTTAAAAGTTTTTATCTCATACTCCTGATGGTATTTACTTCGATGTAACATCTTTTTTTTATGTTTTATTTAATATACTCGTAAGTTAATTTTTATTTTTAACATTTAACAACGTAAAACGGTGGCTTACAACGTAAAATGCACTAGACAAATTCGCCGGGTCTGTTAACGGCCTCGGTTGCTCAGTTGTAAGAGCAGCCACCCGGATTGTGGAAGGTCGCGGGTTCAGATGCCGCTTGAGTCCCTAGGATCGGGTGAATTTTTCTAGTTTCATTTTTTTATCTATTATGTTTGATTCGTGAGTTCCTGACTAAACTCAAGAATTACTTTTTACAGGACCTAGGCCAAAATTCTTCAAAATTAACAAACAAAAGAAAAATACAGCAAATATTAACCAAGAAAAGAAAAATACAAATACAGTCGACCATAGCCGTCATTGCTATGGATTTGCATATATTGCGTGGATGTTACGAGGTCCATCGAATCAGTTATGATCGAACATTCTAAAATAAACCTTAACTGATTATTCAGATAAATTAATGGATACAGGGCTGCCTATATAAATATGTAAGTATGTTTATCAGTATCTGTGCATAATTTAAGCTCTGTCTAATTTTGGTAAAGTGATCTTAGTGTATGTTATTCCTGTTAATTATTTTTAATAACTTATATTACATACTTGTACATACCATCACGACCGTTATCCTAAGAGGGGTAGTCATAGGCCACCCCCTTCCAACTACTGAGATTTATTTTAGTGGCCCCCCCCGACCAACCTCTCGGTTATGCAGAAGGGCACACTATTCCTAGCACACCATGAAGTGTACCAGGGACCATCTGCAGGTCCTGCCGCCACAAAGCACAATACACAATGCATTACACATTATGGTACTCATAGGTGACTCATAGGCAGAGGCCAGTTGACTATTTCTGTCTTGGTGAACGTAACACTCCACTTTTCACCAAGCGTATCAGAACCTAACGTAGGTGGTGAGCCTTTCGCCGTTATCCGGGTTGCTTTTGGATTTTTATCGGTGTTTTCCATCACCGGAGATTTGGTCTCAAATTCAACCGGAGTGCTTAACTTCAAAGCCACGATGCAATCATTTATATGTAAATACCAATATATCATTTAAAATACCAATCAAGGGTTATAGTGTGAATGAGGCCTAACTATCGGACAGGTCAGTGTTATGAGCGAATTGTGATCAAATCGGTTCATTATTCGCCGGCCCATGACAAAGCAGCTTAAAGGCAACACGGTAAATTACTATTCCAAACCGAGTTCTTAAAAGCAACATTAATTTTATTCATAACCGGCTTACTGAAAGATAAATAGGTGAAATATCTTCACCTCATTGGTACCGCTGAGTCAATAAATGCCACTTAATTTTATCTGAAAGCTGTTAAAGAAAGTTAATAATATAAATATACTTCGATATTCAACGAAAACGAAAAACTGTTAGCCACTAGGTTGTTGGCTAAATGTGAGACTAAAATAATGTCAGGTCAAATATTAAAGAGGTCAAGTGGCAGATTCTTTAACGCGCCAATGAAAATTCACGGAAATAGTGTCTTTTAATTTAAATGAATAAATAAAATAAATAAATATCCCTGGACATTATTCCACACAGCGCCATCTAGCCCCAAAGTAAGCTAATTAAAGCTTGTGTTATGGGATACTAGACAACGGATAAACATACTTAAATACATTTTCTTTTGTAAATACATACTTATTATACATAGGAGACACCCAGACCAGTACAAACAGACATGTTCATGCACACAAAATGTTTGTACTGTGCGGGGATCGAACCCGCGACCTCTGGTGTAGTAGCCAACTTCTTAACCATTACACCAAGTCGGTCGTCGTAAATATCCGGGACAAATTACACCAAGATCATCTGACCCCAAACTAAGCATAGCTTGTACTAGATAGTTGTCATAGACTGATAAACATACTTAAATATTATTAAATATATTATAGAGATGATAAATAATTTACTCATAACTTGTAGGCAGAACCATGGTTTCATTTTAATACTCTTTTGTTACTATTTGACTGACTGACAACGCGCGACCCGGAACTAGTGGGCGTAGGTTCCTTGGGAAGTGTGGGTGAGCAGCGCTACAAAAGGATTTCCCGAAATTCTTACGGGAATGGAAAAAAGGGGTGCAAGCGTACAAAGTCGCGTGAAAAAAATGTTAATCTTTCCTACTCTAAGACTTATTTTAGAACTTCAACTGACATTATCAATAGCCTCCAGACGATGAGGTGCGTGAAATGTGTGAATTGCGTAGTGCAGTGCTACGCTCGATTCTGAAACTATTTTTGTTTAACGCTCCGTGCCGCCTCCGTTCTGTGTGTGGAGTTCCGAAGAGCTGCGATTCCGACAGCACTCTAATTGGAAAGCGACAATCCTATTGCGATGATTACTCGGCTCTGCCGATGTACAGAATATGTGAGTTATGCTCTATAGATATTTATTCTACTGCAGGAACTCTTTACTAAATCGACAACCTTAATTTCACATAGTCCAACCACTATACTGTTCTTATCAAATATAGGTAAGTAGGTACATAATGTTATCTCAACGCACTCGAGAAACATTTGTGAAATGATTTACATATTTATAAAACAATCACTACTTTATTTGCTGACACGAGCCACAAAATAATTCGTTGTGAATGTACACTGTACAGTACAGTCATATTTGTAGTTTTAACTAGCATGATAATCGCGAATCACCCTAACTAATACTCATACTCCAGTCAACAAACAAACTCTAGGTGAAAATATCAACTAGGCCACTATTTTTATTCTAAAATTTCTTCGTAAATACCTAATTATTCAATGATATTATTATATTGAAAATTTTATGGATTTATAATAAAACCTGTCGAATTTAGAAAGCTGAAATCATTTATTAATATAGACTGGCTTGAGGCACAGCAGAAAAAGTAGCAAGCCCAATCTTCTAACACAGACGTAATTTTGATTAATTTTGAAACGAATTAATGTAATTGGCTTTATCATCCATTTATGTATTCATGTCTACAATTTGAATTATAGTAATTCTGAAACAGACAAATGAGATGAAATATAAAAAACGAATATCTGCTAGCATTACTGTAATCATAGCCGAGAAGCCCATATGACATATTAATGAGCATGAAAGTTTTCCCCGATCCCGACAGATTATACATGTTTCGGGCTAATTCGGTTGAAGCGGGCGTCTGGGCGAACAAAGGCTGGGTCTACATCGGATTCTAATTAGGCTTTATTAGATTTGACCGACATTTAAAACACTGTGGTTTAAATTGGACTGGCAAATTGGATTGCTTACTACCGGGAGAGGTTGCAAACGAACCCGGATATGCATAACTATATGATCTTTTTCCGTGTCAGTCCTGTTATTTTATTCGAACGAACAAAGAAGTTAAGGAACCAACACAAATATAAAATAATAAAATAGCTCACTTGCACTTACTATTGTTTAGTTATTTTTTACGTAGTGTTCTAAAAGTAAAGAAGGTGTTTTAAGATCAAATGGAAAGACATTTTTATTCTTCAACCATTTCTTTATCAGAAGTGGTAGTCATTAATAAATTATGCTTCGGTAAAGACAGCAATTAGAGGAAACTCACCCGTCTTGAACGGACGTGTGATGCAATTAGACGCATGTTTACAGCTGCTTACAAGCCTGTCATTACGGCGCGATGCCGCAATAAACTTTTAATTGCGAACGTCATGGCGTATACGTCATTGGATCGACCTAACTTCGAAGCTGGGTTGCCGCCTTTTCAGTAGTATACGAAAATACTCGTGTGTGGTTTCAAACTCTAGTACATCGAGTCTCTAGCTAAAAGTGCAACTTAACCGCCTTAGCTTACTCAACCGGTACTCCACAACGAAAAGCTGCTTCAGATATTACATGCACCAATAGTTTCACTGATGTTACCTTCGGGGCAAATGTGCTATTACTACCTAGTCGCAATTGTTTCTTTCATTCGCTGTCGGTGTTTTACAGGACGTTTTTGGGTGACAGTGAGCAGCAATTACACAACTTAATGAGCTAGTACCTATTTACCATTTTACTTACTTACTTACTGTTTAATCTAATTCAGTCACAATGTGAAAGGCATACGAGTTTCGGTGAAAGAGGAGAAGAAACGAGAAGTGTTCTGCAATATGGATCCAAAGCATAACAGCTTGGGCCTCTCTAAGAAACGATATAATTTTTAACAAAAAAAAAACGATTTCAAATGTTAAAAAAAGACAACTACTAGTAAATGAAAACAAATTATGAAAGAACAAGTAGCGGCCGTAGTTTTTTTGTTTTTTTATATTGCCCGTCAAGATGACATCACTCCAGCTGATGGAAAGCGGTCGTGAGGTCCAGATATGAGGTTGACAAGTCCAGTCATTCAAACGAATCACTGGGCTGGCCATCCTCACCTTGAAGGCCTGCAGAAATGCCTTTTCACGCCCCGCCTGAAGAACCCGGGACTATAAGAGGAAGGAAACACATGTGCTGGAAGAGCGTTCCACGTCTGGATGGTACGACAAAGAAACGAGTCACCGAACTTTTTAGTTCGGGCCAACAAATGTTGAATTGTGTGTGGGTGACGCCGTAGTCCAGCACGCGTGCTACGGGAGTGGAAAGGTGAGGGTGGGATAAGCTGGAATAACTCGTCAGAGCATTCCCCATTGTAGAAGCGATAGAGAACACTTAGCCTGGCAATGTCTCTACGCAATTGGAGAGGCTCAAGAGTCAAAGTTGCCTCTGGGTTTCCAATAATACGGATAGCACGCCGCTGCAACCTGTCAAGAGCTTCGAGTAGGTACTTGGCGGAACCGTCGCAGAGATGAGAGCAGTATTCCACACACGAGCGAACTTGTATCTTATACAAGAGACAGAGCTGCTCAGGCGTGAAGAATCGTCTCACTTTGTTCAGGACTCCGAGTTTACGGGATGCAAAACGCTCTCAATGTAGTCCCGCTGGTTTAGGTTGCTACGAACATCCATGCCAAGGATGTTTAGGCTATCCTTAATCGGTAGCGGGGTGCTCTGAAGAGTGGGATGGGAAAGGAACGGCGAGGCCGTCTTTTTCAGTATGAGAAGTAGTGAGGGTACCTACAAAAGAGTCAAGAGTAACTTTAAATATTGTGATTTCTTGATTCTATCATCAAAATGACATCTAAATTCGTTGATGAAGCAATACCCCGTCTATAGTGAGGTAATCAAATGTTAATCTTTCCTACTCTAAGACTTATTTTAGAACTTCAACTGACATTATCAATAGCCTCCAGACGATGAGGTGCGTGAAATGTGTGAATTGCGTAGTGCAGTGCTACGCTCGATTCTGAAACTATTTTTGTTTAACGCTCCGTGCCGCCTCCGTTCTGTGTGTGGAGTTCCGAAGAGCTGCGATTCCGACAGCACTCTAATTGGAAAGCGACAATCCTATTGCGATGATTACTCGGCTCTGCCGATGTACAGAATATGTGAGTTATGCTCTATAGATATTTATTCTACTGCAGGAACTCTTTACTAAATCGACAACCTTAATTTCACATAGTCCAACCACTATACTGTTCTTATCAAATATAGGTAAGTAGGTACATAATGTTATCTCAACGCACTCGAGAAACATTTGTGAAATGATTTAAATATTTATAAAACAATCACTACTTTATTTGCTGACACGAGCCACAAAATAATTCGTTGTGAATGTACACTGTACAGTACAGTCATATTTGTAGTTTTAACTAGCATGATAATCGCGAATCACCCTAACTCATACTCATACTCCAGTCAACAAACAAACTCTAGGTGAAAATATCAACTAGGCCACTATTTTTATTCTAAAATTTCTTCGTAAATACCTAATTATTCAATGATATTATTATATTGAAAATTTTATGGATTTATAATAAAACCTGTCGAATTTAGAAAGCTGAAATCATTTATTAATATAGACTGGCTTGAGGCACAGCAGAAAAAGTAGCAAGCCCAATCTTCTAAGACAGACGTAATTTTGATTAATTTTGAAACGAATTAATGTATTTGGCTTTATCATCCATTTATGTATTCATGTCTACAATTTGAATTATAGTAATTCTGAAACAGACAAATGAGATGAAATATAAAAAACGAATATCTGCTAGCATTACTGTAATCATAGCCGAGAAGCCCATATGACATATTAATGAGCATGAAAGTTTTCCCCGATCCCGACAGATTATACATGTTTCGGGCTAATTCGGTTGAAGCGGGCGTCTGGGCGAACAAAGGCTGGGTCTACATCGGATTCTAATTAGGCTTTATTAGATTTGACCGACATTTAAAACACTGTGGTTTAAATTGGACTGGCAAATTGGATTGCTTACTACCGGGAGAGGTTGCAAACGAACCCGGATATGCATAACTATATGATCTTTTTCCGTGTCAGTCCTGTTATTTTATTCGAACGAACAAAGAAGTTAAGGAACCAACACAAATATAAAATAATAAAATAGCTCACTTGCACTTACTATTGTTTAGTTATTTTTTACGTAGTGTTCTAAAAGTAAAGAAGGTGTTTTAAGATCAAATGGAAAGACATTTTTATTCTTCAACCATTTCTTTATCAGAAGTGGTAGTCATTAATAAATTATGCTTCGGTAAAGACAGCAATTAGAGGAAACTCACCCGTCTTGAACGGACGTGTGATGCAATTAGACGCATGTTTACAGCTGCTTACAAGCCTGTCATTACGGCGCGATGCCGCAATAAACTTTTAATTGCGAACGTCATGGCGTATACGTCATTGGATCGACCTAACTTCGAAGCTGGGTTGCCGCCTTTTCAGTAGTATACGAAAATACTCGTGTGTGGTTTCAAACTCTAGTACATCGAGTCTCTAGCTAAAAGTGCAACTTAACCGCCTTAGCTTACTCAACCGGTACTCCACAACGAAAAGCTGCTTCAGATATTACATGCACCAATAGTTTCACTGATGTTACCTTCGGGGCAAATGTGCTATTACTACCTAGTCGCAATTGTTTCTTTCATTCGCTGTCGGTGTTTTACAGGACGTTTTTGGGTGACAGTGAGCAGCAATTACACAACTTAATGAGCTAGTACCTATTTACCATTTTACTTACTTACTTACTGTTTAATCTAATTCAGTCACAATGTGAAAGGCATACGAGTTTCGGTGAAAGAGGAGAAGAAACGAGAAGTGTTCTGCAATATGGATCCAAAGCATAACAGCTTGGGCCTCTCTAAGAAACGATATAATTTTTAACAAAAAAAAAACGATTTCAAATGTTAAAAAAAGACAACTACTAGTAAATGAAAACAAATTATGAAAGAACAAGTAGCGGCCGTAGTTTTTTTGTTTTTTTATATTGCCCGTCAAGATGACATCACTCCAGCTGATGGAAAGCGGTCGTGAGGTCCAGATATGAGGTTGACAAGTCCAGTCATTCAAACGAATCACTGGGCTGGCCATCCTCACCTTGAAGGCCTGCAGAAATGCATTTTCACGCCCCGCCTGAAGAACCCGGGACTATAAGAGGAAGGAAACACATGTGCTGGAAGAGCGTTCCACGTCTGGATGGTACGACAAAGAAACGAGTCACCGAACTTTTTAGTTCGGGCCAACAAATGTTGAATTGTGTGTGGGTGACGCCGTAGTCCAGCACGCGTGCTACGGGAGTGGAAAGGTGAGGGTGGGATAAGCTGGAATAACTCGTCAGAGCATTCCCCATTGTAGAAGCGATAGAGAACACTTAGCCTGGCAATGTCTCTACGCAATTGGAGAGGCTCAAGAGTCAAAGTTGCCTCTGGGTTTCCAATAATACGGATAGCACGCCGCTGCAACCTGTCAAGAGCTTCGAGTAGGTACTTGGCGGAACCGTCGCAGAGATGAGAGCAGTATTCCACACACGAGCGAACTTGTATCTTATACAAGAGACAGAGCTGCTCAGGCGTGAAGAATCGTCTCACTTTGTTCAGGACTCCGAGTTTACGGGATGCAAAACGCTCTCAATGTAGTCCCGCTGGTTTAGGTTGCTACGAACATCCATGCCAAGGATGTTTAGGCTATCCTTAATCGGTAGCGGGGTGCTCTGAAGAGTGGGATGGGAAAGGAACGGCGAGGCCGTCTTTTTCAGTATGAGAAGTAGTGAGGGTACCTACAAAAGAGTCAAGAGTAACTTTAAATATTGTGATTTCTTGATTCTATCATCAAAATGACATCTAAATTCGTTGATGAAGCAATACTCCGTCTATAGTGAGGTAATCAAATTTATCATTAGTACTGTAATGATCGAATAAGTCTGGATGAATAAATAAATAATTCTTTATTACGGGTTTTACAATGTCAAAATAAAAGGTAAATTACTTGTGTTGCTGTGCTTCAATATAAGTTCTTAATTCAAAGAAAAATATTAAGGCTTCTTTCAGCCTTACTTGACATTGGCAGAATTTGTGTGAAAGGAAAACACACAAAAGAGCCAGACAACAACAAAAAAATTATAGAATTCCACTGAAATCGAAACTTGAAAACATTTTGAACTTTCACGTTGATTGCTGAGGGCTTCTTGTTAAGACGTTGACTGCTCTTCTATAGGCCCTACAGTACGTCTACCACGAGTTGCCACTTTAAATTTACCCTATCGTTCACGTGTTTTTTTTTTAATAGGATTTGACATGATATGACAATGTAAAATCCCTATACATTTTTTAATCCCAATACATATTTTTTTCCGCGAACGATAACGTAAATTTAAAGTGGCAACTCATGACGTCATGACGTATACGTCATTGGATCGACCTAACTTCGAAGCTGGGTTGCCGCCTTTTCAGTAGTATACGAAAATACTCGTGTGTGGTTTCAAACTCTAGTACATCGAGTCTCTAGCTAAAAGTGCAACTTCACCGCCTTAGCTTACTCAACCGGTACTCCACAACGAAAAGCTGCTTCAGATATTACATGCACCAATAGTTTCACTGATGTTACCTTCGGGGCAAATGTGCTATTACTACCTACTCGCAATTGTTTCTTTCATTCGCTGTCGGTGTTTTACAGGACGTTTTTGGGTGACAGTGAGCAGCAATTACACAACTTAATGAGCTTAGTACCTATTTACCATTTTACTTACTTACTTACTGTTTAGTCTAATTCAGTCATAATGTGAAAGGCATACGAGTTTCGGTGAAAGAGGAGAAGAAACGAGAAGTGTTCTGCAATATGGATCCAAAGCATAACAGCTTGGGCCTCTCTAAGAAAAGATATAATTTTTAACAAAAAAAAACCGATTTCAAAAGTTAAAAAAAGACAACTACTAGTAAATGAAAACAAATTATGAAAGAACAAGTAGCGGCCGTAGTTTTTTTGTTTTTTTTATATTGCCCGTCAAGATGACATCACTCCAGCTGATGGAAAGCGGTCGTGAGGTCCAGATATGAGGTTGACAAGTCCAGTCATTCAAACGAATCACTGGGCTGGCCATCCTCACCTTGAAGGCCTGCAGAAATGCCTTTTCACGCCCCGCCTGAAGAACCCGGGACTATAAGAGGAAGGAAACACATGTGCTGGAAGAGCGTTCCGCGTCTGGATGGTACGACAAAGAAACGAGTCATCGAACTTTTTAGTTCGGGCCAACAAATGTTGAATATTGTGTGGGTGACGCCGTAGTCCAGCACGCGTGCTACGGGAGTGGAAAGGTGAGGGTGGGATAAGCTGGAATAACTCGTCAGAGCATTCCCCATTGTAGAAGCGATAGAGAACACTTAGCCTGGCAATGTCTCTACGCAATTGGAGAGGCTCAAGGGTCAAAGTTGCCTCTGGGTTTCCAATAATACGGATAGCACGCCGCTGCAACCTGTCAAGAGCTTCGAGTAGGTACTTGGCGGAACCGTCGCAGAGATGAGAGCAGTATTCCACACACGAGCGAACTTGTGTCTTATACAAGAGACAGAGCTGCTCAGGCGTGAAGAATCGTCTCACTTTGTTCAGGACTCCGAGTTTACGGGATGCAAAACGCTCTCAATGTAGTCCCGCTGGTTTAAGTTGCTACGAACATCCATGCCAAGGATGTTTAGGCTATCCTTAATCGGTAGCGGGGTGCTCTGAAGAGTGGGATGGGAAAGGAACGGCGAGGCCTTTGCTTGCACACACCTGCGTTTTCTTGGCATTGAACTCGACAAGATTGCATGCACCCCATTCTGAAATGCGGTCCAACACTCCGTCAAGCTCAACAACAAGACTTCGCCTCTTCTCCTCGATGTCGGTCTGCTTTGCCCCAGGGCGCTCGAAATATCGCGCGTGGACCGTGCTATCATCCGCATAGCAATGAATATTACCAAGAGATAAAATGTCATTGATATGCAGAAGAAACAACGTCGGCGACAAGACGGAGCCCTGCGGCACTCCGGCATTAATCTGGAGAAAGCGTGATTTTCAACCATCGCGAAGGACATGAATTCTACGTCCCTCCAGAAATCCGGCGACCCAGTCGCATAGGCGAGGTGGCAGACCATATGCCGGAGGCTTGGAAAGAAGCGAACGATGCCATACACGTTCGAAAGCTTTGTTCGAATTTCAGGCGGCGCAGCACCGCAGTCATCGATGCAAGAGTTTGCGGCAAAGAGGTTAGCCAGTAAATCGGCTTTCTCTTGCGGCTGGTGAGCCAACGATCCATCAGGGAATCTCAGGGGGGGCAGCGAAGGCACGCAGAAGTTAGATTGCACGTGTTTAGCCAGTCGCCAGTAGGAGCGGCTACCCGTAGGGTGCGTGATGAGTTCTTGGCCAACACGTGCAATTCGCTGGGCGTCTGCTCTAATAAAAGCCCTCTTCGTGGCCTTGGTGGCTTTATTAAAGGCTGCTTTCAGGGAGGCAATGTTTGACTGATCATTGAGTGCCTGGGCCCTAGACCAAGCACGGTACGCCGCCTGTTTTTGTTCAACAGCTGCGGCACACTCGCGATTGAACCAGGGACCAGTTCTGCTAGCACTGACGACATCAGTAAAAGGAATGTAGTATTCCATTCCGGTACTGATCTCGTCAGCGATAGCAGATGCACTCTCTGAAGCATCCTTTTCTCCAAAACAGCACTGGCGCCAAGTGACGGAGGCAAAATATTCTCGCAATCCGTCCCAATCTGCCCACGAGTAGTGCCATAACCGCCGCGTCACCTCCACAGGTTGTGGGGGAGCTGCACAAGGCACTGTAGCCCCAACCAGATAGTGATCGGAGGAGCCCAATGGAGCACCAACCGACACTTTATACCCGGCTGGTTGACTCGTCAGCAGAAGGTCCAATAAGGAGGGTGTATGACCGACAATATCTGGTACCCGGGTGGGCTGGTGTACCAGTTGCGTCAGGTCTTGCGTGAGAGCAAACGCATGGGTAGTTCGGCCTGCATGGTCTGTTTTTGACGAGCCTAACCAAGACTCATGGTGGGCATTGAAGTCTCCCAAAAACACCATTTCGGCATTTAGGAACTGCGCCTGAGCGTTGTCTGCGGCCTGACTCAGATGCTCGAAGAGTCGAGTTGTCTCGGCGTTACCTTTGTGGGAGCGGTATATGCACGCATAGACCCGGCTTGTGGAGCCCAGGTCAACGTGCACCCAGAGGGTGGAGAAGGATGGGTCTTCTACTTTTTCAGTATGAGAAGTAGTGAAGGTACCTACAAAAGAGTCAAGAGTAACTTTAAATATTGTGATTTCTTGATTCTATCATCAAAATGACATCTAAATTCGTTGATGAAGCAATACCCCGTCTATAGTGAGGTAATCAAATTTATCATTAGTACTGTAATGATCGAATAAGTCTGGATGAATAAATAAATAATTCTTTATTACGGGTTTTACAATGTCAAAATAAAAGGTAAATTACTTGTGTTGCTGTTCTTCAATATAAGTTCTTAATTGAAAGAAAAATATTAAGGCTTCTTTCAGCCTTACTTGGCATTGGCAGAATTTGTGTGAAAGGAAAACACACAAAAGAGCCAGACAACAACAAAAAAATTATAGAATTCCACTGAAATCGAAACTTGAAAACATTTTGAACTTTCACGTTGATTGCTGAGGGCTTCTTGTTAAGACGTTGACTGCTCTTCTATAGGCCCTACAGTACGTCTACCACGAGTTGCCACTTTAAATTTACCCCATCGTTCGCGTGAATTTTTTTATTGGGACTTGACATGACATGACAATGTCAAATCCCAATACATTTCTTTTCCGCGAACGATAACGTAAATTTAAAGTGGCAACTCGTGGTAGACGTACTGGTGTTTGGAACTAAAACTGACTAAAAAACACCAGAGAAGCTATCCAAGTGGTTCGAGTAATTCTATGATTCCATAGACATTTCTGCAGTTGTCCAGGGTTCCATATCTGATTACCACAATTTAGGGATACGCGTTTTCAATTAGATCCGGTCGGGGTTTCTTGGACTAAAGCCCGAGGCAGTTAATCATCGACTCTAGCGGTAGTGGGAATTTCGTGCACTTAACTGTTTGATTCCAGATTAAGGGCTTATAGTTGGCACGGTGACTATTTTGTATTAGGTCATCCACCAATTTTTTATTAAATTAATATTTACTAAGCAATACAAATCACAACTTTATTTCAGTAGCGACTTTCAGAAAGCTTTTTTTTATTATATCAAAGCGATGGTTTTTAAAGCGTTTTTTTGACACTATATTCTTAATAAGCATCTAGGACCCTGGCCATGATTTTCCTTAGCCTCATAAGATAAGTGCCATTCTGTCTTGATATAATTTGACTTTTTTCTCCCAAATTATGGAATTTCCTAAAATTAGAGCCTAACCTCACTAGCTGTGCAGTGTACAAGTTTTTAAGTGGTTTCCTCACTGTTAATTTACGTACGTAACGTAGCACTTAAAGATAGTCGCAATTATAATTTTCTTATGTTGTGGCACCCCAGTATCACAAAACCTAGAAAATACCACTGTTTCTAACATAGCAAATAGTATTAAATTCTGAAGAACAACTGTGATCAACTTCTCAAAATCATGTAGGTAGGTATCTACATACGTCCTACAATAATTACTAGAATTCACTAGTCTGTTGGCGCAATGGTAGCCTGTTTTTAGCACTGAAGATCGTGGTTTCGATCTCCACGCAGGACAAACATTTATGTGAGACGTAATGAAATGAAATGAAATGAAATGAAATGAAGTGAAATGAAATGAAATGAAATGAAAATATTTATTTCTCAGAGAGTGGTAGTTAAAGGTTTTACATTAGAAGATGTCCAGCACAATCTGCCACTAGTGGCGTAGAAATATTCATATCACCTAACTACTTACAGGTTATTACATTAAAATTCGTTGTTTACATACATTCGTTGTTTGCCATATTAACATTGATTCACAATCATTATTTTATTTGAATATAATTCAAGGACACTACAATACAATACAATTACAATATAATACTTACTTTCGATAAAAAGTCGATAATAGTATAAAAACATTCTTTCATCAGCCACTTTTTTAAAGTGTAATGAAAATCATTAAATGTCATACTCCTAATAGTAGAAGGGAGTTTATTATATATCTTTATGGCCTTGTAGTACACATTATCAGAACATATTTTTAGCTTAGTGAGTGGCAAGTAAAGCTTATTTTTATCTCTTCTTCCCCTGTTTTCACCAAGCCCTTCGCCCTTAAGAGGAAAGTGGTGTGGGTTTTTCCTGACAAATAAGCAAATGTCAAGTATGTATTGACATGGCAGGGGTAAAATTTTAACCTCTTTGAATAATGGCGTACAGTGGTCAAGGTAGTCGGCACCACATAAAGCCCGAATACATTTCTTTTGAACCCTGAAGACTTTTATTACATCCACCGAGTGGCCCCACATAATAAGACCATATCGTAGAGCTGAAGAAACATATCCGTGATAAGCTAATAAAGCAGTCTCTTGAGTTGCTGTGAGCCTTAACCGACGTAGGGTAAATACAAATTTATCTAATTTTGTGCAATGTTGATTAATGTGTTCTTTCCAATTTAAGCGTTCGTCTATCGTAATTCCCAAGAATGTTGCACAGTTTACCTGCTTAATATTCGTATTATTGTAATTAATATTGATGGAAATGTCCTTATTATTGTATGGTCTAAAATTAATTGTATTGGTTTTGTCAAGGTTTATTTTTAAGTCATTTTGTTCGAGCCATTCTATGACATGACACAGTTCATCATAGACTAATGTCTCAAGAGATTTTTTATTTTTACTTTTAATAACTATTGTAGTATCGTCTGCAAATAGAATACATTCTTGTTTTATTGAATTCGGGAGGTCATTGATATATATAAGGATTGTAAGGGACCCAAAAGGCTCCCTTGCGGTACGCCAGAGTCTTTGATTTTGCGTGCAGATTGAGAAACATGTTTTTTGTTGCCAATTATTTGACTTATCTCAGCGTACTGAAAACGCTCGAACAAGTAACTTTGAAGCCTAGACAGGGCTTTGCCTCTGACGCCATGTTTTTGTAGTAGCAAAAGTAGTCGGGGATGAGAAACATAATCCAATGCCTTGCTCATGTCAGGAACAGCCCCACAACCGCTTCTTTGTTATCAAAAGCCTCTGTAACTGTTTTAACGAAAGAAAAGCAGGCATGAGTGGTTGAGACACCTTTTCTAAAGCCAAATTGTTTTGATACGAGTATATCATGTTTAGTAAGAAAACTTTCCAATCTTGTCAGCATAGCTTTTAAGCTATAATTACTCATGTTCGTAGAATCTCCTTTTTTAAATAAAGATTTAATTACAGATAGTTTAAGTCTGTTTGGAAAAACACCCTGCTCAAACGAGAGGTTCATTACATAAGCCACCGGTGGGGCTATAAGCTCAGAACATAGTTTGATAATTTTGGTCAACTCAGAATTCCCGTTCGCGCTGGTCGTGTTATGCTACCTTAAGAAACACTCTTTCTACAACTTCAAACTCATATCAGGTTGGTGCAGAATAAACGGACGAGTACGGGCAGAAGAACCAACTAAAAGTTGTAACAAGCCAACTTATCGGTTCAATTTTATATTACGTGCATTTAGTTACGCGCATCGTTTTTCTTAGCACATGTTTCATGCATGAAAATGCCATGTAGACGTATGTTTTTTTTATCATAGCATATCTCTATCTTTTAAGGTTGGCTCATTAAAACCTTTTTTATGCTAACCAAATTCGATTGGTTCTAAAATAATGCATCATTTGTAAAATTATGTTTTTATAAACATAATATCCAAATAAATACGTCATTTATCACAAGTATTTAATTTAAAACAAAATTGCCCTTGAAATCATTCGATTTCAATGAATATCTTAGGAGATATCGCAGTTTTAAAATAACTTAGCAGCAAAATAATGATCAAGTACGGCGCGCGCAATTATGATGTGCAAGCCCGCGGCGGGCAGTCATGAGGGGGAAGAGTGGTGGCCCCAGTTAGCTCTGAGGAGTCTCAAATTTTGCATAGGGATAACCACGCGGACGAAGCCGCAGGCTACAGCTAGTAAATAAATAAACGGAGGGTTTAATTAAAAACTCAATTTTTAAATAAAATTTTAGTTTCTAAAATATTCTAGTTATTCAAAAAAATACTTTTATTTCCCTTGATATAAAAAAATACAATTTTATTGTTGAAATCGAATAATTGCAGTGCACCGGTAACGTTATTTAAGGTTTCTGAATCATTATTGCATAATGGTATGAAATTCTCAATTCCTCAAAATATGAATGTTTTGTATGTTAGATGTTGTTCATCACAGAGTGAATGGTTCTTTGTTTTCATTCTGATTTAACGTTCAACTTTTTAATCAGCTTTAGCGCTTAAAAACGGTGTTTCCTGAAAGTTCAAAAAGTTCATGAAATATCCGTACGAAGCGTTAAAACGAAAGCTGTCTGTTGCGAGAAATAAACAGTTTAGAGCCATTTATGAAGTATCTATAAACGTAGAAATTAGACCGTTTCTATATGGCACATATCTGTTTTACAGTACCTTTAAACAAAGAGCGTTTGAGTTGGAACGACCTCTTTAAAACTGTTAGTGGAAAGAATGCATAAGGTTTACGTTCGGGTCAAATTTTGCCTCGTCAGAAATAATTAAAAGTCTTTACGATGGGCTAAAACGACGCTGTAAAGCGGCTGGAAAATTATACGGGAGGCACAAGCACGTCACTTAATGTCGTAAAGTGTATGGCGCATCAGCCGCGCGCTGGGGCCGTCGCTGACGGTGCGGTGAACGCGCGCTCTTGTGGAAGATGCCTAGTTAAACCTGAACTATCAACAGTTAGTCGCCGCCTATTGGGAGTTTCGTTAATGAGCCAAGTTATAGTGGACGTTGTGCACGAGCATTTTATGTCGACGACATTATTCCAAGCATTTGTACAGCAGGGCCTGTAACAACTAGCGTAAGTGCTAGCGAAATTCATTATGAAATAGAATTTGGTACCTATTTCTTAAATAAGCGTTCACAGACAGATTAGCTCAATAAAAAGTAGAATGATTTTATGAGCCATTTCATATTTTGAGCGCAGGATCCAACTTTTCAAGCGCATAATTTACGACCTTCGGATAATTTTTTTTACTGTTCATTACACACAAAACATAGTCCAACCTTTCGTACTAACAAATTTTGAAACACATTTGTAAATAAAATATTTTTTCAATTGATCAATCTCGCCACCTCGATTTACGAAAAAGCCTTATCGTGTTAACTTCAAGTAGCCAAACTTCGAATAAAAGCTTACTATAGTTGCATAAGGAAAACACCAAAACGTCAGACATATAGTTTTGTTGACCCATAATGAACTAAAATACGCATAATTTATCACAATAAATAATAAAATAAATAAATAAATATCTGAGACAATTCACACCAAGCTCATCTGACCCCCGACTAAGCAGAGCTTGTAATCTGGGCGTCAGAGACTGATAAACATACTTAAGTCAAAAGTTTGTGACAGATTTTTGGTTTCAATAAAGCTTATTCACTGTTAAAAATTAATGTCAGTACACCTATGATCTTTATTTACTCAGTAATGGACCTAAAAACGTAATTCGTCTACTCAAAAATTTGCATTCAATCACGATGCACACACGCGCGCTATGGCCGCGCGTAATTTTGGTGACGGCCTCATACTAGCTGAACACACTATTTTCTAATGTGTCATTATTGTTGTCATTCACAACATTGCCAACAACGATTGAGAATAAAATACTGAAGAAAAAATATTGTGTATGTAAAATACAATTGTTGAATTGTTGATAAGATATACCTTAGTCACAAAATAATATTTATTGGAAAATTTACTGCAGTTAAAATTCAGTATGGATTCACATTATATCGAGTGATTATCAAAAGACTTACAAAAACGATAAGGCATAGTCAATCAGTGATGTAGTAATTAAGTAAGTGAAGATCCGTTTTTTTCAATTTACTTTAACTTTAAGATTCTTATACAAAAATGCTGACTGTTAGACTGATTTTGTATGGAACCTTAAAATATTGGTAAATTAAGTAATTTTCATTCAGATAGTTTGCATATTGCCTGCTGAATATGTTACATCGTTTTTGTAAGTCTTTTGATAATCAGCCGGTATAATCAGCAACATGATTACACCGGTATTAGCTAGAATTGATTGTTTCTCAAACATTATATTGTTCGTAGCACTGGCGCGTCGCGCTATACCGCTGCTACGACTACGGGGCTACGAAATCGCTATGGGTAAATACTCGTGTGAAAATTTATATATTTTTTAGTTAACTTAACTCTACCATTGAATGGGTTTCTAGTTTTGACAGGTTCATTTTTTCAACCTTTTTTCTTACATACGTCGGTGGCAAATGAGAGTGCCAGCTGCCTGATGGTAAATGTTACCGTGAAACACCAGGGGCATCTCCCCTCTTGGAGAACTTTTATTGTTTAAATTAGAACGAGTTCTTTGGCCTAGATAATTTTCAAAGGCTACGGTTTTAAGTGAATGGAGTATTATGAAAAAGAATTCAGCAGACGTTTGCCCAAACTGAAAGGTTCGGTAAATCGTTTCTTTGCCGTACCATCCAGTGGAACGCTCTTCCAGCACATGTGTTTACTTCCTTTTAGTACCGGGTTCTTCAAGCGTAGCGTGAAAAATCATTTCTGCCGGCCTTCAAGGTGAGGAGGGCCAGCTCAGTGATTCATTTGCATTTTTTCTGCTTGTCAGCCTCACCATTTAAGGACCCCCCGACCGCTTTCCATCAGGTGTAGTGTGGTCATCTTGACGGGCAATATAAAAAATAAGTAAAAGTTCACCTGCAGTTTCTCTTTGGTGTAAGGTATCGCAGATATTCATAATGTTATGACTATTATTTGAAAGGTAAACGCGTATTACGTTAGCATTATGGAATTGCTTAAGTTTTGAGAACACGATCTGCATCTATGTTCTCGAAGATAATATAGAAACCCATTGATTTAAGCATTAAAAATATGAACTTGTCATTTTTTGCGTTTTGAGGAAGCCTTTGTTTGCTTTTCCCCTGCTTTAAATAATCTTATTTAAAGCCCAAACGGATATCTGTTTAAAATATATTGCGCTTTTCCACGGGCGATCAAACCTATACATATTTAATTCACGTCAACAGGACACAGCGGGCGGCAAAATAACTCGCTATTAACTTTGTTTGAATGTTTAAAAACGGTCTTTTGCAAAAACCAAGGCTGAAATTGATACCAACTCATATCGACGTGCCTACGTAAAAATAAATTGGCCGTCTATGCATATTTACGCGGACGATTAAAACTGAACGGTCGCATTTGCATATGAGATCGGGATCGATTTGTTTTTAAATAGCGATCGGCTGAGCCTCGCACCTCTTAAGACTGCAGGGTCAGATTGTTGGCCATACAATGATCATTCATGTTAAAATAACTATTTTTTTTTATTAAACTTCACTGAATCAAGAACAAGCTATGGCATGTTGTTTGGCCACGACGCGGCGGTTCGCTTCATGTAGAATACGTGTTTATTTCTCATTGATCGTTCTGTCATGCAGCGTTTTTTGCTGAGGTTCTTGAAATGATGATGATGATGATGAGATGTGTGTGAGTATTATTTCAGGTATAAAATTTTAGGAAATTCAAATTCTGTTTTCTAAAGTAGAGTCGTGTCAGAAACTGGGGGTACCGAAAACGTCATCACTTTGCGCATTGCCAAGACCCTAGCTTCCTTCGCACCACTTCGATATGTGTGGTATTCACGGAAACTGACCGGAGGGATTAAGATTTGTCTTTGTTGTTGTGTCTGGGTGTCATTATCTATATAAGTATGTATTCAGAAATATTTAAGTATGTTTATCAGTCTTTGGCACCCACTTGTCCTATACAAGCTCTGATTAGTTTGGGGCCAGATGATCTTGGTGTAAACTGTCCCAGATATTTATAATTTTGTTTTTTATTTCTTTTTGAATATCTTTATTATTTTAAGATCAAGATATTCGGGTCCAATGTCAAATCCGTACTGATGTATGAGTGCGAAACGTGGAAGGTAACCAAAAGCCATCTCGCAACGATTTCAAGTCTTTGTCAACCGCTGCCTTCGCCGAATTTTCGGTGTGTACTGGCCCGAGAAAATCTCCAACGAATAGCTGTTGGAACGCTGCTAGAAGTAAAATGACATGGTTCTTGTATGAGATGCACGAATTGAAAGAAAACCGATCGTATCAAATAAAGATAGCTTTTACCATATTTTTTGACAACTGCTATTAATTTAAAATTTTCATCAAATATCAGTTCATGTATGTGGGTGTTATTTCGGGAAATGTTGAGCGATCTGCATGAGTTAGTTCAATTTCACCATCGGAGCACAAGACGCGCCTTCCACTATTCCACTGGCTATTTCAGCCATACGCACAAAACGTTTTGCAGACTGCTTACATACTAGCAGCAAAGAAGTGGAACTGGCTGCCCGCGCATGTGTTGGAATTCAATACAATCTAGGTCTCTTCAGGACAAGAATGAATAGGAATTTAATAGGTAGACAGACATGTTGCATTATAGAACGCATCGTCACTTACCACCAGCTGCGATTGCGTTCCAATGACTGTCTAGTTCGATATAAAAAAAAATGTATTCAGAAATATTTTAAGACACCCAAAGTACTTTTTTTTTGCTTAGTTTCCCCAAACTAAGCAATGCTCAGATATATATATTTTTTTATTATTATGTGAGTGACGTATTACAACTCGTATTTCACACTATAAAGCTGTAAACCCTAAACAAACGATGTTAATTTAAAACATGGACTTAGTTTATAACCAAGTCCACGCTCGCACGAGAACTAGCGACGAGCGTCGTCGAATCTTTTACACGGTACTATAAGAGCGATCGTAAAAACTTTTAATTATTTCGGCGAAAATAGTCCGGGAGACCGCAGACATTAACCTGTGTGCATTCTTTCTGGCCTCACGCGGAACCTCTAAAAAGCATAAGTGCCTTGTTTTAAAGTGTTGTAAAACAAGCGTAACCCCGCACACACCGCCGCGGTATATGGCCTCTTTAAAAATAACCGTCTCTTCAGTTGAGCGCCTTCCTTGTCTTTATTTTCATAAGACATCGTAAGACCTGATTTTTCACAGATAACTCAGCTTGTTTTCTAAAACTTAAAACAACGTAATTACTAAAGAACCCTATGCTTCTCAAAGACGATGTTGAAACACGACTTTGAAAATAAATACTTATGAAAGCATAAATAATATACGAGGACTGGAAAGTAATACATGGAAAAAGTGTGTCTAATTCGATCGCCTGACAACTACAGACTGAGTTACCGTACTGCATACATAATTGATCACAGACCACCTGGAATTAATTCCATTCAATGTGACACCGTGATTAATAAGAATTAATGCAAAAACTAGCAACGTTCCGATTAACTCGTCATCCAGTAAGTGAAAAGCAGCAATCATCGCATCAGAAAATTTGTTATTATGCCCTTATTAACATCTGCCCCTCTTCCTGAATAGCTTAAAAGTGGGCGTAAGTGAGAAAGGAAGTACAAAGGACTAGTGATTAGGGACGGCAGTAAACACATTTTAAAGCCTTACGGTATAATTCTTAGTAAAATAATATGATAATTTGAGGTAATTCAGAAATCAATTACGTCCGTTTACCATCTCCCTGCCGACGCCTTGGGTTTTTAAATTGTGCACATAAGACATATACATATAAGTATGTCGTATGTGCACAATAGAAAAACAATACAATTTACTGTCGGACGGTGCAGCGACAGACGACCGGCTAAGCCGAGGTTTGTGTCCCCCCCTGGGGCACTCTTATGCACGTTACTTATTTTTTTTGGGATGAAAGCCTTCCGCTCACCCTCTTGTCCTGTGTAGCTGTGAAAGCCATCAGTGGCTAACAGCATTCGTCCTTTACAAAAAAAAGCAGATATCAATTTCAATCGGGCAGTACCTATACGCAGTATACAATGAATAAAGAAAGTTATTTCATGAATAGGTACTATTCAATATTTTAAAAGTTTTTTTGCTGACGCAACGAACTATAAATGACATAATTCAATAAACGATAACTATAATATCCATTCTCACCCGAGAACGAATGATGGTAACATTTATTGCTTGATCGGTTCCTTGATTTAATTAGTGAGTGGAGGAATATACACCCTGAAATAAAGGAAGCAGCCTTTAATAGGATGACACGTAAACATTATAATAGGCAGGGGTGCTGCGCACATAAATAGCTAGTTTGGACAAGTATGTGCGTCCTGAGACCTGTATTAAAATGTTTGGTAGAGGAGGTAATACCATTCAATTAGGTATTAGTTTAATGGTGAAATGTTGTTTTTTTTAAATCATTACTTTGTATATATCTGGAAAAATCTTTTTCCCTTAAATACTAATATTAATTAGCACAGAGTGCTAATCATTATTGGTAATGAAAGGTATCTAGTGATGATTAATTAAAGTACATACTTTTTTGGCAGAACTCTGCAACGAATCTTCACATAAAATAAAACTATTTAGTAAGATATACCTATTTATTTATGTCAGTGCTCGCCAACTACGCCACGTCTTATTATTTCGATGTCAAGTCTCAAGTGTTCTTCAATCATTATTCTGTTACCGCACCAGTGATTTGTAGGTCTTCCGGTTGGTAAAAACCATGCTTGTCTCTTGAAGTAATCGTCTTATCAAATCTAACAGGTGATCATTTATGCTGTTTAAATTTTTTGTACATTATTTATCTCATGCTCTCATTTTTGGATGAAAGTGTTAAAATAAAACCATTCTAACTTTTACTTAAGTTGTTTCTTACCCTTACAGAGAATGCAACATCATTTTCGTTACGGTATAAATTGTCTACCACAATTTCATTATTATGTAACAGGGTTTATCCCGTTTAATTGTGTTGAATAACTTAATAATTCATGGCAAGACCTTTGTAATTTACTGGGTGTATGGCTTTTATTATCATGAAAATAACAGCTATTACTACGTACTAATTGGGATTTAAAGAAAAAGTACAAAATTAAAAGCTACCGGCCCTGTCCCCATTGAAGGACAAATGTGACAAACTGCAATCAACGTAAATGCTGGTGCCGTCGACGCGATAAGTAGCGCCGATACAAACATAACTGATACCGACCTGTCCGATCGGAGACCATTTATGTGATTTATGAAATGTAACGTGTGGTACGAGTAAATACTCGCACGCTGATTGATCTATGTGACCAATTTGCACTTTACAATTACTGCCGGCATCATCATAAATATAAGCAGGTATGAAAATTGTTATCTCTATATATTTTTTTTTGTGGCGTTTATATGATTTAGCAATTTACTTTTTTTTTAATGGTTCTTTTTAAAAATATTATATTGGTTGTTACATGTTTTTTTTGTTTATTGTGTGTGCTTAGATTTTTGTTTAGATTTTTTTTTTAGCTATAAGACGTATATATCTTGTATTTATTTAAGTCTATGTATGTATATAGATACTGATGTATGTGTAAGTATATTTTGTTGTTTTGGTTCTTTTTTTTTAAATGTTTTGCTTCAGTTAGTTTTAAGTAGTAGTAAAATGTTATCTTTTGCACCGTCTGTAAATTTATCTGTTTAATTGTGTGGTTGACTGGTAGAGAATGCCTTTTGGCATTAAGTCCGCCTATTTTACTGTGTATTTTTTGTGCACTGAAGAATAAATAAATAAATATTTATTGTTTCTAAGATACTATCAAGAGCTCACACATGCCAGTTGTATTTTGTTGTACTGTATTTTTCTTTAATGTCAATAGAATTTTCAGTAAAGTTCAAATTCCATTTTAAAGCACAGCCATACACTTTTGCACTTTTGTCCACCCCTTGCAAATTTTCATAACATGCACGTATTTTTTAAATCCTACCTGTACAGTCGCAGAATTTGTCATTCACAGCCGTTGCAAGCACTCAAAAGTTTATAGATTGTGTATGAGACAGGAATTAAGTTAGAAAAGGAGTTCGACACTGGCGTGATGCGCGCGAGCGGAATCACAAAGGGGCAACATTAGCTAGCTAGTTACTTATCTGAAAAGCCATCGCAAACTTTCGTGCGACAATTTCTCACAGCTCATAATTTCGTCGACGCAACGGCTGCTGCATTTGTGAAAGAAATCGGATGCGAGTCTATTTGTTGTTTGGCGGCAAAGTTGTGTGTTCGCCAGGTAAGTTGTTTGCGCATAGGCAGATTACTTAGGGCCGTAACAGATGAACTCTATATTGAAGCTAGGTTTTAATTTATATTGTGACGGTTTCAAATTGAGAACCTTCTCATCGTAGATGTACTCAACATGGTTCCCTAATTGTATTGTCTGTAACATTATTCACTTAAGTAGTATCTTTACTGGATTATGTTTTGAAGTTTATCTGATATTCATAAATATTTTTTCCACTTTATTCTCCAGAGAACAACTAATTTTGGTTCACATAGGTTACATAGTAAAATATTCGACAAAAACTATAAAAGAGTTTTAAATATAAATAAATATGCGCCAGACAACACACCACTTGTCATGGTCTCGAAGTAAGGATAAATATCCTTGTGTTACGAGGTACCAGACAGGGAAATAAGCCAGGGGCGTCTCCCAGCACACCCTGACCCTAGCCAATTTAGAAAAAGTCATTTTTCTGAATTGACCCGACTGGGAATCGAACCCGGGACACCACGGAAGCCAAGGCGAGAAACCGTGCTACAGCACACTGCGCCAATCGTGCCGTCAAATTAGAGTTTTGTTACGAGACTAAATTATCCAACCTGACTAACTTACCTACCTACATTTTGAATTATGGATAAATTAATTCGTACACTTTATTATTTTAGAGTGGTTCTACATATTTATAATGTAGTTTGTATGATGGTGAAACAGACTTACAAATAATGATATAAAGTAAAGTAATTAGCCTATATACTGTCCCACTGCTGGGCAAAGGCCTCCATCATTGAAATAAAGTCATCGCTACAATTGATGGGTTTTGGCATAATCACCACGCTAGCAATAATTTTATAGAACATAATAATCTGTAAGTCTTTTTCACCATCACACAAACGGTTCAACGGTTTATTTAAAGCTAATTATCAATGCTCTGCAAAGCTTTCCACAGGCGGGTAGTGGCCATTTAATTTCTTGTTTAATATGCCCAGAGCACTTGGGTTTCCATTAGCCACCATAGCAATAATAAGCGCTTGATAACGCATCGCGAAACAAAGTAAATATTTCCTTGCATATGTAGCTTTAAGAAAGTTATACGAATGCAATTTATTTTCCATTTCCTCACTTCATGAAAACTTAAATATGTTCGCAGGGTAAACCACTTTGAAAGCAATCCTTTGATAGTGCTTATCTCTTTATGCAAAACTGTATCAAATTTTGATACCTCAAATAGGTCTCGTGTTCATGTTAATAAGGAATTTAAAAGACCCGGCGTCTACGAGCTTCGAATACTACGCAATAAAAATGTGAATATTTCACTTTATTCATTTTTACTCTTCTACTGCTATAAAATACAATCATTGTGAGAAAAGCAAAGGTAGTTGGAAGATTTTGTTACAGTTAAGACACAAATCGTGAAACAGTATCTTCTATTGACCTCTCAAGGACAGAGGCCCTTAACTCAAATACAGCATTAAAGCGGTAAAATTCCTTGTTTGGTAAGGATAAGAAAACTTCTCGTCTAAATTTTTGAAGCCTTATTATCACAGTTAATTAAGTATTTATATATACAGCGGACCTTTTAGGTAGGAAGTTGATAATTGATGTGCAAGATATTGATTGATGTGCAAGATATTGACTGACTTTTTAAGGTTGTTCTTTTTAAGATGTGTTTGTACTTTGTTTGACGGTATATTGTAATAAATTCGTAGTTAAGCTACCGTTCTTGTGTACGTTTTTTTTTATGTTCTCATGTGAGTGAATTGTTAGTAATTGTTAGTGAGAATAAATTTCTTAAAACCTATACAGCTTTTGGACGTTTACAAGATGATAAACAAGTCGAATGCAGGTCGAAAATGAAAATATTGATTTGTGAGTGCTGTATAGGTGCTTAAATAACTTTGTAGAATACCTATAGCCACCTAAAGGTATTCTACAAAGTTATTTAAGTGTGATTTAATAGGACGCTTATTTTTCAATTTCAATATGATTTTAAATGATTCCCATCCCCTCCGTTAAAAATTCGTTTCAATCCCCTGGGAGAAATAGCGTTCCCCAACTCGAGGGCAGGATTTACTCCTGAACAGCATCAAAAACAAAATTGCATTGCATCTACTTAACATCGCGTTTCCAGCTAAAACGAATAGGTATAATATTATCAAAAGGCTAAGCAAACATATTGTATACCCTTATCTGATAGGACCCCGGAATAGAGTTCCGTAGAGGCGGGTTAATAAGAATTCAAAGTGCAGAACCCGTTACAGACGCTCAAAACGGATAAGACTGAACGGGAAGGCATCATTTCATTACCCACTATCGCATCTGTTTAGACAAAAACGAGGTAAGCGTGATCTGACCGGTATCTTAATACAAGGATCTGAACAACGTCTTGAGTTAGAGCATAGTCAGTTACGATGGCACAGTTGGAATATTTACTTCGCACTTTCATAGAGCTTACTTTAAAAGATCTAATCATGGATTAAATAACACTTGACTTCTTTTTTAATGTAAATGGACTAGCATTGACCACGATCTTTTAACATGAAAAGTGACGAAGTGTTGATTTAAAAATATCTAAATTAATAGAAAACAGATAGCGCTACGAATCATGAAGAAGATATCCAGCGAACTATGTCTTGTTCTTGTTTATCCTGCATCCATAATTTACTTATACGCAACATACACAGAAATAATAATGCGCCCAAATAAAAGACTTCATCTTTCAGATAAACTTTAGCATTTTTTGCATTTGGGCCCTGCATTGCTTATGTATGTATTGTTACCGACCATTCCTGATTAAGACAGCGTTTATAAAAAGATAATAAAAAACACTCACGCACGGTATTGTACACAAAGCTTGCTCAGGTTTCAAGATTACCTCGCATTACTCGTATTTAGTAGACAGTAAAGAGGAAATACATTAACATAGCAACTTTGCCGGCGCTGCAGGAGTTTGAAACATTTTCAGGGTAACTTTTCTATATGTGTGAAATGCTATTGAAAGCCGCTCACGGAGATTAAAACGCGCCGTGAAAATACGCGCTCAAGGATTAGCTGAGTGTGGCAGCAAAGTTGTCTTGTTATGTCTAATCAGGGCTGGCAAAACACGACCTTGGCATACTGACTCAAGGAAAATAATAAGAACTGCAAGGCCAATAAAAATACATACATACATACCATCACGCCTTTTTCCCAAAGGGGTGGGCAGAGACCAGATCTTTCCACTTGCTACGGTCCTGACACACCTCTTGCGCTTCTTGCACTCTCATTAATCCTTTCATACATGCTCGTCGATTATGGGTACTCCTGACATGACCTTTTCTGAGCACGTCTTGGACTTGTCCTAAGTACGTCCGTCTAGGCCTTCCAACAGCCCCATACACCCTCGCCTTGTAAATTTGATTCGTTAATCGCCTTTAATCCATTCTTACCACATATATGCCCAAACCATCTTAGCATTCCCATCTTGATTTTTGTGACAACATCCTCTTTCACACCACAATGCTCTGTAATTATGCTATTCCTCACTTTATCAAACAAACTTTCAAAATGCTCCTTCAAATCATTCCATCATTGCCTCTGATTTTTGTGAGCTCTGTTACGGTCGATCATTCCCTAGCAAGACATCCGGACAAAGGTCAAGTTTTTCTGGTTCCAGAAAACCTTGACATTTGTCCGGATGTCTTCAGTAAGCCTCTTATTAAACTTCCGTACTTTTCACTTTCCTTACGTTCACAATTCCTCTCAATCTTTTATACTCCTTTTTCGCTTCATCCACATCTCCATCTGTCGCCTTTTGCATCCTTTAATTAGCTCTTATAGCTAACCAATCCAACAACGCTTTCTTCTTTTCATCTACTGCCACCTGCAGACTCTTCTCCATCCACATACTCTTTTTCCTACGACCTTACTTTCTTCTCGTAGTTCCACATCTACTCACAGCTATACTCACTAATCCATCTTTAACACAATCCCACAGATCTTCAATCTCCTGCAGCTTTTCCGAACCTTCAAATCACTCTCGTAACACATTCACATACTCGTCTTCTACACCCATCTCTTGCAGCTTCTCCACCTTTACACGTTCCAGGACCCCGTACTCACTGGCACTCTATGACGCCACTTATCAAAGAGACCACTCATTCGTGCTAGCACCAGGAAGTGGTCTATGTCGACGCCAACCCCGCGATACACCCGGGTGTTCAGAACATTCCTCCTCAATCGTCCATCCACAATCACATATAGTCAATCATGCTCCGCGACACACCTTCTTCTCTTGTGTACATATAAATCCTTTTATGCTCAAACACACACAACACACGAATTCCATTCCATATAAATCTCTAATAAACTCCTATCACTGTCATTCACTCTATCGTCACCATGTACACCAAGAACCTTTTCATACCTATCTCGCTTTCTACTTTAAAGTCTCCCAACATAATCACTAATAATAATATGAAATGCTTTTTATTGGCTTTCGAAATGTTAAACAGACTTTGATTTGAGCTTGTATGAGGACTTAATGAGTGAAAGTGAAATACGTGTCCCATTTTTGTGATAATGCATAACAAGTGATTTTGAATGAAAACATGATTAAATGTTAAAGAATTATTTAGAAATAAAGTTGATTTAATAAGTCCAAATTTCACATCACCTAACAAGCATTCATTTAATTTTCCTTACAGAATAAATAATTACCCGATATTCACACTTACGTGAGATCTTTCGAAATTTTAAGCAGCCTATGAATACTTGCAACTCGTGAAAATGCTTCATGGCTAAATTAGTATCGATTGGTACTACATTTATAAATTATAATTAGCTTGCTTTTTAACTGTGTCCAACCCCAAAAAAAAATGTTAAGTAGCTTAAAATCAAATAAATGTTGTACACAATTAAATTGTATCTATAAGTTTTAGTTAAGTTTTTACTTTTAGTATTATTTAAAAAGTTCGCAAAACCTTCAAGCAACGTTAGCATTGTGTAACTATTTGAAAAGCAAGGGCTCACCGCAGCAAGGGATTTATTCGTAGAGAGCATCGCTGGCATAATGCGTCCGCTGACGGGAACATTGAAAAATTAATGCGTCCACCGCGCTCGGCGGGAATCCACCACATGCAGATTTGAAAAACGAACGCGCGCCGATAAGTCGCTTTTGAAAGATGGACTGTACTTGTAACGTAATTTTCGATTGGGCTTACTGTACCAAGCCGCAAACTTCTATTTGAGATTGGGTATTTCATACCAAGAATGTGAAGGAACAACCCTAATGTTGTAGCTTGTACGGTTTGTCTGTTTGCCAGAATCATCTAGCGCTAATATCAAATCATAATATTCAGGCATTTTATCGGGAAAAGAAGTGTTTAGTGTACGGATAAATAGAGACTCTTTAGTTAGCTACATAAGGATAAAATAAAATTTGTATTACTTTTTTAATTAGGTAACATGTTAGTTCTCCAAAGGACATCCTCAGACGGTTTCTTAATTGTCGGGCAATATTATTATGGGTAAGAAGTGCAGCACTGGGGACCTGTAACATACAAAATTTCGATAATTTAATGAATCTTTTACACTATAAGAAGCATAACAATTAATTTGTTCTCTGTGTCCTATTTTCATCGATTTAAAAAGAATAAACTATTCATGCACCAATTTGCGCAGCTCACGATTGACGGACACAAATCCAGACGATTCCAACGTTCAACCCACGGGGCTTATACATACAGACTATAGTACTAACTGCCTAATCGTTTCCGTCTCAAACTTTTTCTTTCATTATATTTAAGCTCACAGAAAAATATATTCATATGTGCTGCTCTTTTGACCCTCATTTCTCACTAGCTCAATATAGCTAATATTGCACCTATTACTATTTTATGAATTGCAAACCAGTTTACAATAAATGCTAATGTAAAATTATCAAACAGTTCAGTATATATATTAAATTCTGCACAACCTTTTCACTGCTACTGTTGTATATCTCTGTGACATCTTTACAAATCAATATAGTGATACCCCAAACTGAGCCGAACTTGCACTGAACATGATGTTCGCAACGAATATGTTTAAACACATACGAGTACAACACCACAGTCTGTGAAAAGGCCGCAACAATTGGGTCTTACACACCATCGTCGGATTCTAATAATTATCCAATATTATAGAAAAATACATTATAAAAGGGCAATATGTAATCTTTTTGTTTGATAAAATGTATTTCAATTTATTTTATGGCCCTTTAAACTTGCGTGGGAAAGCCCATTTTTTAAAAGTACAAATTGAATAAAAATAGATATACCGATAATAGACAAATCGATAATCTACACAATTTATAACCACTTTTGTTAAGAAACCATGAACATAAACGCAATGTTTTATATAGCTGCCGAACAAATGTTTTGCATAACACATAATAGTAATAGACGTCATGTGACGTCACTACCTTAAGGCTGCGTTTTCACCAGAGATAAGCGAGGATGCGTAGCGAGGGATGTGTTTGTTAATAACCAATGGAATCACTTCATGTTTGTAAAGCACCAATAGAATCGCTTTCATTTACCTAGCTTCGCGATTCTATTGGTTCTTAACAAACACATTCCTCGCAACGCATCCTCGCACATCTCTGGTGGAAACGCACCCTGAGACCATTTGTATGAAGCATTTCTTGCAAGTCCAAAATATATGATTTCTAAAATTGCAATATCTCGGGGAGTTTTGGTGCTACCCGAATATTTTCTTTACCAATGTTTAAATTTTTGAGAGCTCTTTTGATAACATATCAAAAAAAATTGTCAAATACCCAATTATACTTATATGCACATTTACAACACCCCAGTCAGTGAAAAAGTCGATTTTTGAGAACACATATTTTATTCCAGACTTTGTAATGGGTCCAGATAAAGAATGCTCTGTACGCCCGGCCACATCTACTCGCACTCACTAAATATATGCTACTTCTCAAAAATAATTCAGACATCCACACGTCCGTGTTTCGCTGTGAATTGTTCTTTTAATTAATTTATGCAACCAGAGCCATATTTCAAAATTACACCTCTCTCATCCACAACACACAATGAGTCGAAGATTGCGAACAATACTAGAAGAGAGTAATGAAGGAACGAAGATTGATTTAATTACAGCGTTTAGAACGCGAATCTAGTTAATTTTCTTATTTTGTTCACAAGACTGAAATCAGAAAACATTCTGGCTTACCCCCTCGTTCATAAAAGGTACTACTACAGCACTGCTTTCACGGTCGTAAAGTAGTCTTATAGCATTGATTCCGTTTTTAAGAATAAGGTGATGGACGTTAACTTCAACTTCGCAACAGCTTGCGTCGGCGAGCTGGCCGGCAGGACGAGCCTTGGTTCGGGCCGGTGATCACTGCAGCTGAGCCGTTACCGGACGGTCAAAGTGTGCTATGACCATCAACATGTATTTGACTCTGAAGGGTAATTTTTAATCTAGCTCCTGTATATTTAACGTGTCAATCCCATCGAGCCGCGCGCCTCCCGTTCTTGCGCGGCCGCAAACAACAAACGGCAATGAAAGCCGGATCACCCGCAGCTAACTAGATCTTTGAGCTCAGTTTGGACTCGGTCTGATCGTGTTTGCCGCTCGCTAGTTAGACGCCGAATTGCGGTGCCTTCTTTGTGTTCTATTCGCAACTTCGCTAACTAGCTGCCGCTGCCGGTGACGGCTATACAGACACTAAACATTGTCTGAACCTGCTCGCGAGCCACGTGTAAAACTTATGTATAAACTTTTTACAGTAAATTGTTACATTACCTTACAATTTCTTATTTAAGTATTTCTCACAACGATTGAGGTGATAAATTAGTAAAGTAGGTACTTATAAGTAAGTAGTTAGTAAAGTACCTATAACTACCTATACCTTGTTTCAATGCTAGGCATTGGCCTCCTTTGAAATGAAGTGACAATAGGTCTCAGAGATCACAGCTACAATCGTTGGGTATTGGCTTTATCACCACATTTGCCAATTGCGGACTGGTGTTTCTCGGCCACAGTAATCATCGTTAGAATTACATTATTCGAACAAACAATTTTAGGTGTTTTATCTTTAGTTCTAGTAGCTACTCAGTTATGTTAATATCTGAGTAAAAATCAGTCCCTATTTACACCTACATCAGAACCATTGCTTATTGTGAGGTCAGATTGGCATGTAAAGAGATGTCCCCAGACATGCTTATCAGCATCAGCAGCCTTTCCTTGCTTAACCTAGGCACATTCAATCCCACTCATTTTAAATAAACGGTGACGGAATGTAAACAAGCGATCGATCTCCTGAAATAATGGAAAAAAAAAAATATCCAGATATTTACCAATGGGCCATTGTTCCAAAGGTCTGCCCGGATGATGTATCACGGTGCGAACCACTGGTTGTGGAACCAAAGGGTAAATTGGTGGTTGAAATCCCGTGGGAATTGTATTTAGTGTGTTTGAATTGCTTTCAAGGTATTCAATCATTTTATCATTAATTTTCTTAGTTGCTATATTTTCAACATAACTTTTCAAATCAAAATTGTAACCACTGTCTTGTAGCTTATTTTTTGGCGAGACTTGTAAATTATTTGTGCGTGGTGGAGGGTATTCAATTCGTGATAAGTCCTCAATCATTCTACTTGCTATGAGATCGGTGCCCTTTAAATTCTTTTTATTCATTTCAGGATTGGTCAACATATCTGGATAACGTGAAAGGAAATCTGGCCTCTTTTGTATCTTTGGTAAATATGAACTTAAAAAATCTCCGGATAACATATGATTACGTGAGTAGTCTTCATCAGGTTTTCCGGATCTTCTCAGCTCATCAAAATTACTACTTTCCAGTTGTTCAACATCTTCACTATTATCCATTTCAAATATAATCTCTTCACTAATGATAGATTCATCGGATCCTGTTTCATTACTTAAATAATTTTCATCATCTGCTGGTTCTGTCAAGCTGGAGCGAGCGAGCTCTTTGAAACCATTTGGTGTCCTTGATGGTTTGAGGTATATTATGTCACTCTCTGAATTTTCTTCTTTTTTTGACTTCATACTTGTCTCTTTTCCATCAGTTTGTTTTATCAGTTTATCCAAAATTTCGTTGATATTTTCTTCGTTTTTTTGCAAAGAAATTGTGATAATATTAAGTACAATGGATACACCTTAAAGTAAATTACTAATTAGAAAAAAATATATGTTTGAATTAAAATCAAATAATTGAACGATAGAAAATATTTAAGTTTGTAAGTCCCAATATAATATAACATTTAAAGTATGAATATGTTCCTTACCTAAAACCAGCTTCATAGCTAATTGTATCCGTACTGAGCAGAATGCGATCGGAACTCAGTTTATTAAATAGCTGTTATCGCATTAATGCCTTCTCATCGCCTTAATCAGCTGGTTATTGATTACTGCTAATAATTTACATGCACTATGATTGGATCGACGCTTCGAGTCAATTAGTTGAGCAGTTTGTAAGTTAATTGACTTTTTGCTTGATGAATCTATTTAAGGATAATTACTTGTTGAGACGTCAATCAAATTTTTCACTTACTAGACTGGCGTATTGTGATAGGAACGAGTAACGTACACCCCCTAATGCAATAGTCAGAGGTGACAGGTTCGATTCCTAGCTAGAATTCACATGAAACATGAATGCGACGAACATTTGTGTTTTTTTTTGTGGCTGGGTGTCTCTATCTCTCTCTAATCTATTTAAGTTCATATTAAGAATGATTTCGCGTCTATTTTCCCGGATACCTACAACCTACCTACTTGTCCTTAAAGCAAGAGTGAATTGGCATTTTCTGGGTAAGCGTGTACCTCCATCGGCCTCGTCATCGCTTACCACCAGGAGAGACTGAGGCCAAACGCAAACCAATTTTGCATATAAAAATAAGTATGTTTAATAGTATCGGACCTGTAGTACCACTTCTGCTTAGTATTTTTATTTACTAGAATAACTTTCACACGTGCATTTTTTTAAACATGAATTTTATTTAGCTACTTTTTACTGCTAAATTTTATTTAGGGTGATAGAATATGCCAAGATGAGAAAAATCAACAAGTATAAAATCATGAAAAATTCGTCAAAGTTCTCTCCACGTACATACAAAACAGTCAATAAGCTTGCCTGAGAAAGGCAATATTAATTTTTAATTTACGCGACCATAATTTACAATTGATTGGAGAAAAAAGCAATCTTGGTTATAGTTGGGTGGGACGGCATCAAGTAAACAGCCGAGCTCGTCCTGCATTTCAATCGGTTCTATTTGTATTTTATTGGAGACGACTCGGGGCCAAGCGCCGGGACCAAAGCATCACGTTTTATTGAGCGCTTTTTATGAGCCTCACCCAATAATGGACTGCGATATTAACGGGAAACGATATTGTTAATTAGCTGGCGAATTCACGGTGGAAATAGGTTACTAGGGATTTGATTTGTTTTACAGTCCGTTGTTTAATGAACATATCGGTTATCGTAATGACGCAACGCTTCGCGCTTATTCAGCTCCTTGGGATTGTAAAGGACAATACACACCTAAGCTGCTGTCAGTCGGTGACAAATATGGGTGTTAAAAAAACGAATTTCGGATTTTGAAGAAATCAGGCAGGATTCAGGCTTTTTTTAGTATTTCTATATTTAGATATGAAAAACAAGCATTGTAAAATGCTAAAATAAAAAAGTAATAAATATGGGTGTCTTGTATCGGCCACAAAATTACACAAGAATCATGGCGAAAACTAGTACCCGCGCAGGGATCCTCCGGCCGGTAACTTAGGTGTGTGTAGTCCTCAATACTTTGACTGCCGCAAACAAAACTAGACCCAGTAGGGTATCTATCGTTTGTCGGTCACCGGTGCAACGTTACGGGTTGGAGGTTTAACCTGGCGTTTGAAAGCTATAAGGCACGCACTACGCTTTTAAGGCGGTAATTTGAGAGATTTCAAAATTTAATACCTGCCAAAATCTGACAATTGCTGCGGGGGGACATACTGTTGAGCCGTACAGGGATCATATTATTAGGCTATACTTAGTTTTAAATATCCATGGATCATGAATAACCTAGACAAACATCCATATGACAAGGATAAGGATTTGTGTGAAATAGATTAATAAAAATAATTAAACCGACAAAAATATTACTGATCTTATTGCCTTAAAAATTTGATTACTATGTGTGAGGTTTAAGAAACACGGAATGTTCTCAAGGTCATCTATAGTCTTTACAAAATTGTATAATTTGTACCGGGTGCGGCAATTGAACTGTCCGTCTCCTTGTAACTATTTTAAAATTCGAACTACTGAATCGAACGCGGCAAAAATTTGAAAAAATAATCTGTGACACATTATCTATGTTACTTCAAAACTATTCGGTCGTGAGAAGAAACGTTCCAATTTTACATTAATGGATTTAAAACGCAATTCAGTGATTGCTCTTTATTTGGAGGGAAAATCGAACATCGACATTCGTCGAGCGCTACCAAATCTTCAATTGAACGAAAAATTTGTGCGTCGTACTATCCAAAGATTTAACGAGACTGGGAGTGTTAAGAAACGCTACGGGGGCGGTCGACGCTGTACTGCAACGGCGCCAGCAGTTGTCGAAAAGGTGCGACATCGTGTACGCAGAAATCCAGAGCGCTCAGCAAATCAGCTCGCCCAGGATCTTAAGGTGAGCGACCGCAGCGTTCGTCGTATATTAAAGGAAAAGCTTAAGGTTAAATCATTAAAAAAAAACTTTTCGCAAGAACTCACTGCTTTGCAAAAGAGCAAACGGCTGGCTCGATCAAAGGAGCTGATTCGCTTGCTCGACACTGGCGAGCTTGGGAAGCTTGGTATTTTCAGATGAGAAAACTTTCTGTGTTGAGCAGTTTCTTAACAAACAAAATGACCGTGTGTGGTTGAAAGGACGTGTCAGCGATCATTCAGATGAACTGAGAGTCACTCGACGACAAGGAGCCGACCAAATCATGGTATGGGCGGCGGTGTCCGAAAAAGGACGTTCTCCGCTTGTTTTTCTCCCAATGGGTCGCAACCAAGCCAAAATAAATCAACAAATCTATCAAAATGAGGTCTTAAAAACAGGATTGATACCGTGGGCACGCAAGACATTTGGTTCGGAGCGTTGGACGTTCCAGCAAGACTCAGCGCCATCGCACAGAGCAACTGAGACGCAAAATTGGTTGAAAGCGAACGTTCCTGTGCTGATCGTCCAAGATATGTGGCCGTCGTCTTCGCCCGACTTAAACCCTCTAGACTTTTGTATTTGGGGTGTTTTACAGGCGAAGGCCTGTGCTAAAAAACACACATCAGTGGAGGCGCTCAAAACTACTCTTACACGAGAATGGAACCGTTTAAATGACGACGTTATTCGAGCAGCCTGCGCTTCATTCAGAAAGAGACTCAAGCTTGTAGTGAAGGCTAAAGGCTAAAGGTATTCCATTAGAATAAATAAGAATATAATTTTGGACCTTTTATTTTCATATGTAAAAAATATATTATTAATATTCAAAGTAAATAAAAATATTTAATTTTTTAATATGGACAGTTCAATTGCCGCACCCGGTATAGTCCTTAAACTTACTTTTCAACATTCGTTTCTCTGTAACTTGAGGGTTTTTTAGAGTTTTAATAGAGCTACAAAAACTAATCACAATTGTTAAAATTTGACAAAGTTATACGTACTCGGGCCTAAGCAAGGTTGAAAAATCTGGGTCACTCGATAAGGTCTAGATGTCAACTTCACTGCTCTCTTGAAGGCGTGAAATTACAAAACGGTGTAAAAGTCTGGGCTGCAATTTACTTCAACGACAAAATGAGTTACACGGCATACTTATATGTAGTAATGCATAAATCCGTGTATTGGTTATAGTCATTTCGCTAATCAGCGTCAAGATCATTATCCTATAATAGTCCGCTGCCGGACATCATAAGCCCCAATGAGCGCCATCGCGGCCTGTCTTTTAGTAGACCATCCACTTCCTGCCAACATCCTACCACAAGTCAACGATCCACCTAGCTGGAGGGTGTGCTACGCTACATTTGCGGAGACGCAGTCTTCACTATAAAAAAACATTACCCCAATGGTTTTCTATAGTGGAGGCCACTTTAGCTTGCTTGACAAGAGTTGTGAATTTCTAAGCCTCTAAATTCTAAGCCTTATCAAAGACTGTTGAGTGACTTGAATTGGTATACTTTAATAACTGCACTGAGGTCACGTCTCGACTTCGTGTATCATAACGCGTAGGACACACTCATACACACTCATGCCCACCATTTTTTACATGTTAAATCAGATTCTGTGGGTAACTTTGTGCAATCTATCGTCACAATGTTTCTGTCGTCCAGTCGACACGTGGTTATTTGTCCACCGGCGACTGTTCGAATAATTGAGGTGTACATTTTCACTTTGTTCCGTTTCCATTCGATTAAAATCGTTGTACCACACTTGTACAACCTATTCGGTGTTTACTAAACGATTTGAACGCTCCGGCGGGCTGGCCATCGAAGCGCGATATTTTTTGTACTGATTCTGCCGTTTAAAAATGCGCAACCGAAGTAATTTAAAACTGAGATAAAGTACACCACGGAAATTGTATCATCGCAAACAAAATTGCAGACCTTCAAGAAGAGTATGACCAGCTCAGTGATTGCTTTGCATTACTGTGCTTGTTCGCCTTATGTCTGGACCTCACGACCGCATTCCATCAGGTGGAGTGATGTCATCTTGACGGACACTATAGACAAAAAAAATATGTGAATTGAATTCCTCATAAGTTATTTTACCAGGCTAAGGTGTTTTTTGCAGGGCTTGCCTATTTCTGCTCTATGGCTTGAGGTTGAAAGACCACTGTTACCAATCACTCTCTCTCTCTCTTTCTTGATTGCCGAAGCTACAGCGTAGTACGCTACGTTCGCTAACGTAAAGAAATAAAAACGTTGGTAGTCATATCGTATGCTGTTTGAAACTTATTAAGATTAAAAGCAGGTGCACACTGACGTTTTATTCAGACCCCTAGTTAAAAGTTCGCTTTAAAACAAGCTATTTAGTGTTAGTTTTATAAAGGTTAGTTACAGGGTAGTTTGAAATATATTGGCTACTGGGTCTCGCGAGTCATGAGTACATTTAACGGGCATCCAATAAACATTTTTATCGTGTAACAGTAAAGAAGCAATCAGTCTGTCGGATATTGGTCTGCGGGGTCCGTAAACACGTGCATTTTTATGGGCGCGCAGTCACCGCGTGAACGTCGCGACCACTCCCGTCGATTAGCCACTTTAGCCCGCCATCCCCTATGCCGCCACATCCGAATAAATTGTTTCCGATTTATAGACCACATATCGAGTTGTAATCGAGATTACGCTTGATGTCTTTAGCGACATGCCAGTTTCGGCAGTAACCCTAGTCCTTTCTTTTGCTTCTCTACCAGGAGTCATTAGTCTCTTAGGGACTGCTCTCGATAGGGTTCACTTTACTTATTTTATATATATTTTCGAAATAAGATAAGATAAGATTTCAAGAGTTAGAATATCAGATAGTAGGTTTATCAGATATGCTGCTATCTTGTTAAGATTAACTAATGTCGATAACCCACTTTATTTAGCCCATGCTTGTTTCTGATTTACAAGAACCGTTCACGATATGGTTTACTGAACTTTATAAAGAAAAATTTTCGAAATAACACTATTAGATAATTAGAATGTAGTCACATAATATGAGCGTGGTGAAAGTTTTATTAACCATGTTACCACAAACACTCTGATAATGTTATGATGCAACTAAAATATTTCTGTAAATAAACACCTGTACGTCTGCCACGAGTTTCCACTTTAAGTTAACATTATCGTTCGCGTAAAAAATTGGTTTGGGATGATACATGACATAACATGACAATGTCAAATCCCAATACATTTTTTTGATTTTCTCGGCGTTTCTCTCATTAATTAAAGATTTTTAAATTTTACTCTTACATGATTTTGTATTATTTTTTTGTGTTATTCTTATATAGATTAAATTTTTCCAGACCAATGTCATTGTGTTTCGCTTTAGGTTAATGTGACTGATGAAATTGTCCAACTTAAGTAGGCCTACTTTACTTTTCAACACACTTGCTCATAAAGTAGCTCTAATTTCACCGCAATGAGCACTTAATGACACCTGTAATCAAACTGTGACCTTTTTCCAAGAAGGCTAGAAACTAAGGAGAGATAACTCCCTGGAAAGGGTTGGACTAAATCCGTATCCCACAGTGACGCATGCGCATTACGCTTCTTTGCCGCGATCCTCGCGAAGTGTCAAAATTGGTCAACACAACCCACAAAAAACAACAACTGTCGCACGTGACACCGTTCAAAACAAAACCATGTGACCATGAAATGACAAATAGCTGCCGCTGCACATGCGCAATACAGCGTTTTGCCCGGCACAGAGTATACGACTTTCGGCCCTCGAAAGCTTACCCCCACTTCGGGAGTTATCTCTCCTTAGTCTCTAGCCTTCTTGCCTTTTTCATTGCTATTATTCACAAGTGAGTTATAGAGTTTTTTTCATTTTATTGGTTGAGTTGCTTTGTTCTTAAAAAAGTTTCGATACAAAAAAGATCGTGTTCAAAAGTACAAATAAATTTATCTACTAAAAAAAATGATTTTTAGTATTATTTTCTTCACAAGTGTGTTGAAAAACGTCGTATGATACACGTGTGTATTGGTGATCACCGTCCTCGGCTCTCTTAAGGCCCTCACCTAACGGCTCGGGTCTCTATGGCGCCTCAGCGGTAATCACCAACATTACACGCTTGTACAATAATGCACTATTAAATTCTAGTTCACTAGTCAATCTAGTTCTTGTTATTGTCGTGTCCGATCGCATTGTTTGTGCGTGTCGCGGGCGCCCTGCGAGATCCCGACGCCCGCGGCCCGGGCACGCACGGCCCTGCGATAGTTTGGCCAGGACTTACCCGTATACTAATATGTTTGTGAGCGGCCTCGCCAACACGGACTGTGTGCCTATACGATAAATGTTCCGTCAAATATGTTCATGTTTTGTTGATGGCAAACGTTTAGAGGTTAATGTTTCACGGGAAAACCTCAGTAGCTGAATGGGTAGGAGCGTGTGGCCCGAAATCCAGGTTTTAATTCCAATGACAGTTTGTTCTTGGTGTTTTGGGAAAACATAGCAGGATTTTGATAATTTAACTGCATCTAGCAAGCGTTCTATTAAGCCATTACGCAGTAATTGAAGAAATAATAATCTAAAATATCTTCTTTCGAATTTATTGTCTACTTTGTTCAATTACCTTGGTCCATCTATTATTATCCACGTTTTCTAATTGTCAAATCTAATTTACTCGAGCATTTCATAATAAACTAAATGAAAGACATTGACACCATAATACTTAATTTATTGAACTAATAATATACAGCACACAAATAAAATGTCAATCGTATTCTGTTGACCCTGCTGTTGAGTACCTTATTAAGTTTTTTAATAGTTCAAGCTAGGTTCAAACTAGTTTTAACTTTGCTTTAAAACTCATAACATTACCAGGTAAAGTTTGCATTATTCAAGTATATCAACGAACAGCAGACCTAATGGGGTTCGCCGTGTGTTCTAAAAACAGTAAAACAATGCCCAACTTATAATAGTGTGTTCAGTGCGATTGGCAGCTAATTTCTTGTTGCATGACCAACACTGCATTGTGACAAATTTTTAATCGGTTCTCTTTGTTGAGAAACCTCTTTGGCGAACCCCAATAAGCGTATGAGTAGGGTATAACGAATAAGCGGCAGGCAACAGAACAAACATTTTGACGATATTTGTAAAGTTATGACACGCGTTTGATAAATCCTAAGATTTTGTGTAGATGATTTCTAAGAATTCGAATACGTAACCAAAATGAAAGTTATAATAACCTTCATTTTGGTGACGTATTCGAATTTTTTCGAAAGGAAATCTATACAAATGTTTAGATCCTGATAAAATATTCTATGTCAACACTTTCAATTACACTTGACTGTTGGCATTATGTCATGGATTCAATCCGTCCCCAAGTACAGTAATTAATATGATCAGGTAACACTGATAATGAAGTAAGAAAAAACCTTCTTATAGAAAACTTACCTAACGTATAAAAATATAGAAGGCAGCCAAAATACAGTAGCAGTTTGTTCGCAAGTTAACACTCATATTTTTATTACTTATTTTAAAGTTCGTATCTGTACTTGAAACCACAATAGGTAAAAGCTGTCCTTCGTTTGGGGTCAGATGATGGTGGAGCACCTAAGTTGGCAAAATATTTTATCTAACCAATAAATGTTCAAGATATACATGTATAAGTATTTCTTGAAAAAAATTCTAGCTAGCTAACGTAAAAAAACCTTAAACTCAAATCCGAAAATAAGAACACATTAACGCATGTGTGATATGAACGTGCAATAGCGAGGATGTCATAAAGGCGGCGCGAGTTGCCCAGGCTTCGCCCAGACGTCCGTAATAAACCATTATAACGTGCAAGTGCATACTGAATGTGCATATGACGAATTCGAGTTAGACTCGCGATGCGGTGTATTTAATATCACGAGTATCACACTTATAAAGCTTATGAACTAGTCGGTTGAGCGTTTGTACTTTTGCAGCAATTTCTTGGTGTTTGCCAAATAGAGGATTTTTCTACAAAATTGAAGTCGAATACGTCACTGCTTTATTATTTGAGATCAGTACGTCTACCACGAGTTGTCACTTTAAATTTACATTATCGTTCGCGTATACAAATGTATTGGGATGACACATGACATGACAATGTCAAATCCCAGTACATTTTTTTACGCGAACGATAATGTAAATATAAAGTGGCGACTCTTCGTAGACGTACTGTTGCTCAAAAGATTCCTGACAACGTTAGTTCATTATCAATCTTAATCGATCCCTATGAATGGAAACAGGGCATGTTAAGTCCTGGCACATGTTAAAACCAGATGCACACACTTTGCCAAACGTATTTAAAACCCAATGTATCTATCACGTTATTTAGACTCCTTGTGATGTGGGTTCAAGGTCCAACATTTTGAATGTTTTCATAGTGAACACTACAAAATAATCAGTTATAGGACAGACAATCTACACAAGTTAAATTAATTATCGTCCCGACAGTCAAATACTATAACTATACTTTAGGCGTTATTTTATATTTTTTTTAAAAATACTTTATGGACGGTCAATCTTGACATTAAGACTAAAATAATGTCTAGTTGATATTATTTAATACGTACCTATAAACGACTTAGAGCTATCTAGAAACGCTCAGAAGCCTGTCGCGAAAAGCTCTGAGAATCGCTCTGAAGATGGGCAAATGGCAGGTGACCGCTGACCACCAGGCAGTTAAAGATATTGCAATGCAGTTCAATTTACTGCAGCATACTGACTGCGAATTAAAGACAGCAATAACACCCCTGCGGCCCTGTAAACCTAACAAATATTCCTCGGGTTCGCTTAGGTTTGTAGAGGTCTTAAAAGGTCTTCATCTATCTTTTAATTAATGTAAGCATCTACTGAAGCTAAGGCACAATATTCCTAAACAACCTAAAGTAGCAACGAACATGGGCAAATTTTTTTTTGGGAGTACAAGACTCCCAAAACGAAAAAAATTTGTTGCTGTTATCATTTCTTTATCACAAGATAAAACCCCACTTCCTTAAATAACTACCAGTGCAAAGTGCGTATCCCACAGTACGTAAGTACCTATTTGAAAGTCAATATCTAATAGTCAGGAAGCCTATGTATGGAATTATGTTAACTATTTTAAGCTCAATAAAAATGAATGTCAATAAAGCAGAAATACTCGTACCAACATCAAGCTCGTAATCGCAGACAAATATCCCGCATTAAAACAGTAGCTGCCATTTGCTAACTCAATAAAGGTGGCATTTGCTCTCGACAGATAAAATCGACATGTTTTTAACGATCGTATTAATTTCATAAATAATGAATACGTCATATTTGGCCGGCGAGTGGGGCTATGGGGCCAGGTGGAAATGCACTCGGCAAATTGACTGTAAACCGCAGTCGGGGAAAGGCTAAATATCCGCTAATGATAGCGATTGATGCTTTCAGTTCTGTGGGGACGTGTGTGGATTTTTTATTACCAAAATATCGGCACATGCTTTGTTGGGTTATACACATCAATTATTTTAGCATGGGTACTGAGCTTTTAAACAAACTTTAATAATGACTTTCGAAGAACAAATACATAAGAAAAGGTATCACAACACACGCAACACCAGTGTTGTTATTTATCTATTTAATGATACATACGATACATCAAGCTCCGAATAAATTATTACAACAATGCCCAATTTGTTTACAATTCATCGAAAATAGGAAACATTAATTTGTAACGGCGTCGGCAGACTACATAATTAACACATAGCCGTGCTAATCAGCCCTCATTAAGCATGTTGATGTCAGTTTCACTGTTACAATTATTCGTGTTTGCTTTTTGACAGCTATATTTTCATTTATCGACGGCAAACAGCGAGTACAACGCGATAATCCGTGAAGCCAATGGAGCGACCCAGCGTTTAGCTAAAATCAAACACGCCGTAACCACATGTGAAACTTATACCGTTAGTTAAGTCCAGTTTAAAAGGCCTAACACGGGTAACTAGCAGATAGGTGCTTGATCGTCCTAAATAGTACTTCCTAATATAATAAATATTTCCATGTCTAAAAAAGGAATAAAATATTTAAATAGGAATTGAAAATATATTATCATAACGCATGTAATTTTGAACAAAACCTGATTACTATAGAAATCTTATAGGTACCTACTGAGATAGCTTTATGTTAGTTTATAAAAAATCTACATATTTTTACAAACCTGTTTTTACGGATGTCCAGCCATTGATGAAATTATCTAGTATATTACTAGAATATACTCTAGTAAGAGAAGTCTGCTTAGTTTGCGGTAGATCAATTGGTTAGAGCCGTCACCCATAAGAAAAATGTTTCAGGTTCGATTCTCGCCTAATACTAAGTTGAATAACTCTCGTATTTAAAATGTGATAGGTATCATTTAACAATAGAAAAGGGTCATTACAGGAATACGTTATGTGGTCAGCGTCAGAATAGAGAGCTAAATTTTAATCAATTCGTTTGCGGCGCGACAAAATGTATCCAAACAAATTAACGCGGGGTGCTATCGGAAAATCTGAACAAACACTAAAACAAACTTAATTTGAATTTTCACACATTGGAACTTGATTTGTAAAACATATCATGATGAAGTAGTTGCATTGCAGGCATATTAATGAATATATATTTAAATAGGTACTTAATCTTAAACTGAGTTAACTAATTCGAGAACATCAGTATGTTAACCATGGCACAAAATAAAGAGTTTACAGCAGGACCGCTCGCACCTTTTTCCAAAACTTGCGTGAACCGCCTAGGGTTACTACTATATTCACTGAATTTTTAAAATGAAGTAAGTAAGTTATACCTATTTGACAGAACCGGCCAAAAACAAAATTCGTCATGTGAAAAATTGCACCAAGTTCGACAAAAACAAAAACACTCGCGACAGTGCGACTTTCCGACTCACCGAAGCTCACTGACTTCGCTTGTTAACTTATGTCTCTGTATGCGTGCGTCAAAAGTGGCGTGTTGTTCTAAGCGGGCTATCTGTCAGAGCGCCGCGCATGTCTAATTTGTGACCATGGTCTGCTTCACGTAAACTACGATGGTTGACTTCAGAATTTTGTATGCCATTTTGGTTCCATTTCTTATCACTAGAGGCACTGTCCCGATTGCGCATACAAAATTCGTCAACGCGGACGCCAGCAGCTGGCATTGGTGTAGGCTCACGGTAGACATACATAACGTAAATGGCTCTGGTCAAAAAGTAGTTTCCCTTGTGGCGGCAATACAACGAATGTAACACAAACAACCAGACCCTAAATAAATGTTTGTGGCATCACTAAATCATCATCCTTGCGGTCTATCCCGGTTGTGAACCCACACTGGTGTGTGAGGTCCCAGGGCCCGCCTTTCTTATTTTGACGACACGATTGGCGTAGTGCGCTGGAGCACGGTTTCTCGCCTTTATTTCCGTAGTGTCCCGGGTTCGATCCCCGGTCAGGTTAATTCAGGAAATGATATTTTCTAAATTGGCCTGGGTCTGGGTGTGCTGGGAGACGCCCCTGGCTTTATTCCTTGTCTGGTACCTCGTAACACAGGGATAATTATCCCTACTTCGAGACCATGACAAGAGGTGTATTGTCTGGCGCATATTTATATTTTCTTGGCCCACTTCGAGCGGTCTTGTGCAATCTTCTTCTTATTGTTCTTGGTCTTGTTTCATCACTACACCTTCGATATTTTGTCTTAGTCTCGTAACCACTGTACTAAACTGTTAGTCAGAATATATGTATATATGATGATGATGAATTAAGAATCACTCAATAGAATTAGGATTGTCTCTGCGTTAGGCATTTGAAGGTTTTAAATATGGTTTAAGCAGGTAGTAATGTAATACTCGTAGATAGTTAAGACAATATTAAACACGGTGGATATAAGGTAAGCAATTAATAATAACTGTGTTATATACAAGTTACTAATTCGGTTTGAAGCAGCAATGTAACAGATTAAACGCAATAGGATATGAGAGCCCGTCACTTGTCATGAGCCCTGCTATTCCTTTGTGGATGTCGATATGAGTGTTTCGTAACTAATGCACTCAGCCAGCAGACAGCATAATAAGAAGCAAAATAGGGACGCTATCAGTGTTCAATAATTAGGGTTTGTAAAAGCGTAAAATCACCCAGCCACTAGATAAATGAATTGAACGACGTATCGGATCCCAAACTAAAAAGAAATTGTACTGACAGCCACCACATAGAGCTTTACATAGCGGTCTGAAATAAGAAACAGTCAAGTGTATGAACAGAAAACAAAGAGATTTCATAATAAGAAATAATAGAAACTTTTACCTAAGAGCAAAGTTTTTGATGCTACGACATACAACTACGAATTTCGTAGCATTAAATGACTCGCTGCACAACTCTATAATTCGCAAATGCCTAAAATGTTTCAAAATGAGGGTGTTTCAAACAAATCGTTTCTAGTTTCGACAAAGAAAAAACACAACGGAACTTCACCTTTTCGCGACATGCGCGAGCGCGAACGGGAACAAAATTAGACACAAGTGCGAGTCGGCCTCACTCATCTAGGATTCCGTACCTAAGACGAATTATTTCATGTTCAAAGGAGGCTATGACAGCATTTATTTTCTTATTTAACGTTCACTAACTTATTTAAACTTTAAAATTTTATTGCTTTGATTTTCTTCAAAAGTGTAAAACATAATGAACCTCACTATAACTGCTTCATATTTTTTTGCCATGTTACTTTCGTTCTCTTATTGTTATTTTGACATCAAAACATGTGACCTTTCTAAAAGAACAAAATTTGTTATAAATGTACAAATAAAATTGGTAGTTTGAAGCTTCGTAGGTACAAGAAAGAGTAATTTGCAATTGAAAAAAAACCTCAAATTAAGCAGAGCAGTTCCTAAATAATCAACTACGAGATACAATTAAAAACCATGAACCCTTATAGCTTTTTTTGGGTTGGAATTAGAACCCTAAAAACTATTAATGTAGCCCCTCGCGGCCCGCTGAGTCGCCGCGTCCGTTTGATAATTCCGTGTACAGGCTTTAATCGAATGAGCGCCCTCGCCCCACGCCGAACACACACATGCCCCGCTCCTCCGATAGGGTTGACTGCTAAACAACACAAATGTGTATTATTTTCCTTTAGCCCCATTTAGTATACCTTTACCATCAGTCCTGACCTCGGCGTGATCATCTGTAGCTATCGCTATGGAAACCGTGGACCCGGACAGTGCGGATAAGACCAAATGGGGCCTTGCTTTTGATAAGTCTAGCGCCTTAGCAGGGGTCCTTACCAACATCAAAATGCCAGCCGAACAATGATGACTTACATATATTTTTATAGCTGTATTTGAAAGAATAATTAGCTCACCTGATACTATTACCTGTCGTAACTTGAATCTGTTTATTTACAAACTAATAAGCAAATAACAAAATAAACATGAAACATAATCTTATTAATTACCCAATGCATCAATGCCGGTCCCAATGTAAAATAATCCTTGTGTTGAGAAGGAAATCAGGAAAAATTGAGACACTCATAGGTACATACAAACTTTGCAACCACCTTCAGCCTCAATCGCACTTGATGGGTCGTCTCTATAAATAAGAGAAATCTTTGGTATGGATATTTTAAGGTATATCAGGGCAAAAAGCAACAAATTGTACCAGTTTGTTTGATGGTAGCAATTTTAGAACTCATACTTACTATGAGAACTGGTTCCAACGAGTGATAGCCCTAACGCCTGCACCCTCGTCCCACAGCTATAAAATTGTGCACCTCGATTATCGCGAACACAGAGAGAATGCGCCGTTTGGGCGGGAAAGCCGCCTGTAAAATTAGGATATATCCCGAAAGCCTCATTTTACTTATGCGTTTCAAGTGAACTTCTCTTTCCAGAAGATCATTTTAGTCGACCACCAGTGAAAAACTAGTTTTAAAACTGGACATACCTCTTATTTAAACAACCTACTTATTTATTTCTTTTAGACAATGTGCATTGCACAGATTTTTTTTATATCGCCCGTCAAGATAACCTCACTCCACCTGATGGGAAGCGGTCGTGAGGTCCAGATATGAGGCTGACAAGGAGCGAACTTGTGTCTTATACAAAAGACGGAGCTGCCCAGGCGGGAAGAATCGTCTCACTCTGTTCAGAGTTCCGAGATTACGGGATGCAGTTCTAATGACGCTTTCAATGTAGTCCCGTTGGTTCAGGTTGCTACGAACATCCATGCCAAGGATGTTTAGGTTAACCTTTATCGGTAGATGGGTGCTCTGAAGAGTTGGATAGGAAAGAAAGGGCTATGCCTTGGCTATGAATGCACACACCTGCGTTTTCTTGGCGTTGAGCTCGGCAAAATTGCATGCACCCCATTCTGAAATGCGGTCCAAGACTCCGTCAAGCTTAACAACAAGACTTCACCTCTGCTCCTCGATGTCACTCTGCTTTGCCCCAGGGCGCTCGAAATAACGCGCGTGGAATGTGCTATCATCCGCATAGCAATGAATATTATCAAGTGATAACATGTCATTGATATGCAGAAGAAACAAAGTCGGCGACAAGACGGAGCCCTGCGGCACTCTGGCATTAATCTGGAGAAAGCGTGATTTTCGACCATCGCAAAGGATACGAATTCTACATCCCTCCAGAAATCCGGCGACCCGGTCGCATAGGCGAGGCGAGGTTATACCAATTTTCTCTGTTGAGAACACGAATGATATTCAATTCATATCTACTAATGGTAGGATTATCAGCAGCCTAATTACATGCAACCTGAATGAGCTTACAATATCTATGAGCTTAGGACATTAATTAAAAACGTAATAATGTGAGCAGCGGTTCTGAAGTAATATATTTTTTCTAACTTTTAGTAACTACGCCTACTCGAGTACCTACTCCAGTTTATTGCAAGTCGACTCAAGCGTCAACGTGCAATCAAATAAAAGGGAAGTTGGTAATCGAAGGACTACAAACATACCGAAAAAGTACCAATATTTAGTATCCTATCATTCGCCCTTCTATGACAAAACATTTCCGTTAGAAACGAATATTTAGCAAAGCTACGAAAACTCCAGCACCAAAGCAATAATCCCGTAAACAGTTGTACTTTATAAATGTTGACCGCCATAGCATAAAACAATTAAAAGCAGATACCTACTGCCGGCTTCGAAATTAAGCCCGGCGGGCGGGCCGCATCCGTCGTAATAAAACACATGCAAAGTTTTTCTTTGCCTAGTGCCGACTGGCTGCGCTAACGGAAGCGAAGCAACAGGCTTGATTAAAACATGTGTTTACAGACGCACGACTACCGGACAAACGCAATAATACGGACGCGGACTCCTAGTTACTCGTAACACTACCCAATACCCCCTCGCCCGACCGACGCCGAGATGTGTGCCCGAGATGTGATAGGGTTGATTTAAATGTTCATCATATTGCAGGTGCTTCTTCTTTAAGTGAAACGGTCTGTTTGTTTTACAATTCTGCAAATACGCTATTAGGTGGATACCCATTACACGGTTAGCAGGAACTGTGGTGGCCAGTTACTTTGGAAATTGATGAACTACACATCTCAATAATAAGTTATAAGTGTAAATAAGTGAAGGTCAATCCAATATTCAACACGCAGTGGTCAATCTGATTTAATGATTTAGACAACTCTGATTAGTTCGGATTTTCAGATTTAACGAAGTATACCTACTGTCATAATAATGGCGTAGTAATACCTATATTATCTAATGGACTATGTGAAAATAGTAAGAGTTAAATGCATTTGCGAAATCGTTTATCGAACAAACAATGGCTGCCAATACCTTAAATCCGCATCTCAGACTGGCGTAACGTATATAACTCAGCGCATTTTTACGTCTGTAAATTATACTTTTACGATCGAAAATCATTTTTATGTTTTCGGTGGAATTTAATATCAAGCTAGCTATGCTCGGCACATTCGCTCTTTTATTGCGCTGTAATTTTATTGTTTTCTCAATTTTTATTAACTATCAACCACCTACTTAGGTTTGTGTTATGGCGGATCAATAAGTTTTTAGTTCTGTGTATAAAGATCTCTTTAAACACCGAACTCTTATACGATCTCGTAACACTACGAAATTTGATAAAGTTGAACCTCAAATAGACAGAGAAGTTAAACATTGGTTTAAAACTTTCATAGAAACAGATAATTGCTTAACGGTTTCCCTTGAGAACCTTCCTATTCATAAACGGTGAGCGCGTAACAGCCTTTATAATATTTTTCAAAGGAGTTTACAGTTTTTAAAGCTCAGCGGTTAATTTGTTCTTTATGAACACAACGGAACCCGCACGTCTGCTGGAGCCAGCTCGAAGATGTGTTTATTTGAAGTTCTTTTCTTGCACAAAACTAAACTGTAAAACTATTAACTAAACTAATAACTTGTTATCTTGTAGGTATCTGGCTGTACCTACAGCGGTCGTGAATAGTAATTTAATGGGTTTCTATTAACGCAGTGAAATTTTAATAGATACTTAATAGAATTTCAATTCACAATAGCTCAAATAGGGGCATGCCAGGACGCTGCGCCTTTCTATACTACGAGTACTACTAGTATTACGCTATGATTTTTTCACATCAAAATCGTTAAGGGTATCGACCAGAAATAACTAAGTACCTTCTCTCTCTCTCTCTCTCTTCTTTCTTCCAAAGAAGCAAAAACAGAGCTTGAATTTAAAAAAATGAGTTACTAGATCAAGCTTAAATAGTGTGTTATCATACGAAAGTACCTATGTTGGTTCGTGCTAGCCCCTCGGGCGTTCGGGACTACTAATGTAGTAAGTATACTATATGGTTAGGTCGCTACGACCACCTTAGTAGAGAAGATTACTTTTTTGAGGAAATTTATAAAGATTACACACAATTCAGCATTTGTTGACCCGAACTAAAAGGTTTGGTAACTCGTTTCTTTGTCGTACCATCCAGACGTGGAACGCCCTTCCAGCGCATGTGTTTCCATCCTCTTAGAGTCCCGGGTTCTTCAAGCGGGGCGTGAAAAGGCATTTCTGCAGCCCTTCAAGGTGAGGATATGGCCAGCCCAGTGATTCGTTTGAATGACTGGGCTTGTCAGCCTCATATTTAGACCTCACGACCGCTTTCCATCAGGTGGAGTGAGGTCATCTTGACGGGCAATATAAAAAAAGGACCTGTGAATGTATCCCTATGGGTAGTAAGTAAAAAAAATATCATCCCATCTACCAATTTTTACCATTCAGTCGCCTAAGTGCAAATAATAGTGTTTGATACGACATTCAACTCACACCTTTACCCGGGACTGATATCCGAATCTCAATTTTAGGTACCTAAGGAATCACTTTCAAATGTTGCAATTTGCCTCCGTAATAGGAGTATTACGGAGGCAAATTGCAACATTTGAAAGTGAGAAAGGAAAATAAACATTTACAAATAACATAAAGAATGAAAAAATTTTGTTTCGACATAAAGATAGATTATATTTTACATTGCTTCTGACACTGTATGTTTCTAAAGTAATTAAATACATAAAAATATATATTTAAGTGCTTATTTTGCCTAAAACGAAGGTATAACTAAGGTTCGAGCTAATTACGGTGGTAGTCGGCTCCTACAACAGAGGGTCAGAATCAGAACGTTAAATGTACTGGGGTTCCTTACATTAACATTATACTACTGGTTTATTTTATGTTTAGGCTCTGAACTATTTTTCCTATTAGATCGAAAACTACGGTAGTGAAACCTGGGCACTAAATATCACGGAATGTAAATGTCACATTTATAGGTTTTTTTAAGTTTATAGTTTATTATTATAAATCCCAATCATCGTCTATATTTTATTTTACCCTTAGTGATTTGGCAACTCGAATATACATTTTAGGTCCGTAAAAGGTTCTATGAAGTTCCTTTTATGGAGGTATGTACTCGCAATCACAGTCTTCTTTTTTAAATAGGATTTCTAGAGGGTAAAACATACCACAGAAAAAGTTTTTAAGGTGGTTTAATTAACATAATTTCAACTAAACTCTTAAAAAATTGAATTACTTATTATATTGAAAGTTATAAGCAAATACTTCTGACGCTCTATTTTCCCTAATACGGATGATACCATCGTATTAGGATTGACCTTTAACATTCGTTGCCTATTACTGCTTTATTTTGTTTTTCTTGGGTATAATATATTCTATTACAAATATGAAAAAGCACTAAATATATGGTAATAACAACAATAAAACTATCATATAAATAACATACTGATGAAATTGAACAGTATATTCCTATAAAAAACTCAATTATATTAATATGAGTGTACTTACCTGAGTCGCTCCGCGTTTATATAGGAACGTCCTTTCACATCGCCGCCGTGGCAGAGACTGACTTATTCTGAAGAGTACGTCTACGTTAAATTCGCAAATGTCAGGTATGTAATAAAGCAAAAGACTTTGAACTATTAAATTCCATTTTCGTTCACCTAATTTCAATGAGAATATATCATGTAAATAAAAATACCACAGTAATTAGAGTAGAATTTGGTTACCACCGTAATAGGAGGTTTTACCTCATAAAATAAAATTAATTTCCATGCGCAAAAATATCCAGAGGTTTTGTTTACCAACAAACACTCGCAAAATAGACCTTTCAAATGTCAGATATGTAATAAAGCAAAAGACTTTGAACTAGTAAATTCCATTTTCGTTTACCTAAACTAATTTCAATGAGAATATATCATGTAAATAAAAATACCACCGTAATTAGAGTAGAATTTGGTTACCACCGTAATAGGAGGTTTTACCTCATAAAATAAAATTAATTTCCATGCTCAAAAATATCCAGAGGTTTTGTTTACCAACAAACACTCGCAAAATAGACCTTTAGACGACATAAAATACTCTTCTTACTGGTAACGATCACCTTGGTAACTGTCACTTAGCAAAACAAACAGTTTATTTTATGTCATTTAACAAACGTCTACAGTTTTCTTTGTCAATCATTTACCTAAAGATATTATTTATTTTATACAAATCTTGTTTAGTAGGCAAAAAGTTGTAGTAGCTAATTTTAAAATGGAAGTGCGAAAAACAGTAGGAATCGCCCCAAACCCTGATTGTGTAAAAGGAGTGGTTGCGTGCCAGTGTGAACTAGGTCGAGAGAAGCTGCTCACGGCCCCGCCTTATAAGAGGTCGTCGTCTCCTCCAGGCGACGAGAGCAAGTCTCGGTACCCTACGGCCCCTTGCGCGAGGGAGCAAGAAAAATACAAGTGCCCCATAAGCCATATCCTCGTCACCTTCAAGTCGCCCCTGCACCCCAACGAAGTGTTCAACAAAGTCTTCCCGGCCAATACGCCAATCAAATTTGTTAAACGAAAATTGGCCAAATTACTCGCAGTGTCAAACACCAACCTTTTACTAACAAAAAACCGTACGGTGTTGAAAGATACAAGCATTCTCTCAGACCTGAAATCTGATCCTCTTGGAAATTTAATCCTTGATGTGTTTACAAAGAACTCTGACGACTTTGCATTGTCCTCCATACCAAAGGAATCTTACGTCCACGAACTTCTACATGCCGTTATTCCAAAGAAGAAGGCCATGCCATTCATAGCCATAAAATTCAGAGTGCGTAACCAGAACGGGGTTTTTACTCGCTCTTACCATTCTATCATGAAAGTTCATGAGATAAAGAAGAATTTGGCTGGGCTTTTTCAAGTAGATCATGATAATTTAGTTATGCTCAGAGGAGAAAACCCTCTCAAAGACCGCATGGCTCTCTTAGATCTTGATTATGATAAATATGGCATAGTGGAAGTAGAATTACTCACGAAGAATAACGAGAAACTAAATTTAGACAAATTATACAAAGAACTTCCCATACACGATGTGTTAAGTGTCATGGTTCCGTTTGGAAGTACGCTAAAACAAATAAATGTTGAAATATTCTCTGAGCCTATGAAAAAACTATACCTTGGTGGTTACAGAAATGTTCATACGGGTACATATTTTCGGTGTGAAAATATTTTTTGCTTGTGCTATAGCAATAAATGCAAAACTTTAATAACTATTTTCAGGAATTGAGTATCACCATGCGTACACGCAAACGCCGCAGAAACCTGAAAAGCTACCCCCTGAAAACAAAAGCTGCAGAGACACACAAACAGCTGAGGAAAGGGAAAAGATATACGTAAGTACCTACCTATTGAATAGATCTTCTTTCATTGTCTCGTAAACAAATATGAAGGTAGGGGAGGGGTACTAAAACGCCTGAAAACTGGAACTTCAATAAAAAAAATGTTTGGTAACTTAACTTTGACTGGCCTGTCGGCGCAATGGTAGCGACCGTGTCTTTAGCGCCGGAGGTTGTGGGTTTGCGAACATTTGTGATTGATGTGTCTGGGCGTTTTCATCTATTTAAGTAGATATGTATTTAGAAATATTTAAGTATATTTATCAGTCACTGATATCCTTAGTTCAAGCTTTGGTTAGTTTGGGATCTTAGTGTTATCTGTCCCAGATATTAATTTATTATTTTAAGTACCTACATGTTGAATTCTTGGAACCCAAAACTTGAAGAATAAAAGAGACGTTCTTTTAGCGTCAGCATAGTGCCGGTGAAATACACATAGCTTTTTTGGGCGTTGCGTCTTCTCTCTAAGATGTTTAATTAACCAGGTTATTGGTTTTTTTACAGGATACAAACTACAGTAGAGCAACCCAAATGAACACAGTTCATGCGTATATACCAAATGTGACCGACAGACTTATAATCCCAAAACCATACGAGACTTACGAAGAAATGACAAAACGTTTGAATCACCACCATTTCGCTGATATCATCCAGCGGGCTTTCAAGCATCATCAGTTTAGACAGAAAGTCGACAGATGGCTCCGGGAGTGCAGGTAATTATTATTGTAGCTGTATTAAGAACTGCATAGATATCAGGTTATATTTTCAGAAGGACTTATTTTTTCCTAGCAACATTTATAGGTAGTATTCTGTTCGTGGCATTCATGCACATACTTGCGCCTTCGTGTCTTCATGCTCCACCTGTAGGTTGCTTAATATATTTATTAGGACAACCAACAAGACAAACACGGAACAGTTGTATAAGTATCACACAAGGACTAAATGCTAAATGTCGTCTTAATTGAAGGACGGCTGCTACGGCATGCAATGTGGACTAAACATTATTATAGGGAACTGTAATAGGCTCTAAAAACTACGTACACAGATACTAATAAAATTTAGGAAAAGTAAAGCTACTTGACATTACAATTAACATTACAGTAACGAGTAAGAGATATATATTTACATATTAGCAACACCACTAGTGATATCGGTAGTAGTCCTTGAAAATCGGTGAGAATAGCGATAGGACCATCGATAATATCGATGGCATCGATAATATCGATGGCATCGATAATATCGGAATTCTGTTACATTGCATGATGCATTGCGACGATATGGACGGCAAATTATTTCAATGCCTGTTACTTTGCATGTTACATTTCGTTAGTCTGTACCCGGCTTAACAAATGTATGAGCTGTAAAAGAAAGTAAAATATATAAACACAAATTCTTTTTCGTTTCCAGAGAACGAATAGAAAGGATGAAAGAAGAAGACAGACTAGAGCGAGAAGCAATTGAGAGACGTTTACGAAGGGACCTCATCACTAAGACATTCCCCAAGACGCGTGAGGATTTTGATCAACTGTACGCAATGGTTAGTATCTCATCTAATAAAATTGATCAATTTGAGAATTTTAATCTAAAGAACTGACCTATCATATACTCACTCAATGTATCCCTGGTGAAATCAGTCAGACAGTTCGTCTTGCCTAACAACACTCAGAAGCCCACTCTCAAAAAAGCGTAGTTGAACCGGTCATGGTAGTTCGAGCCTAATTGCGTTTTCCAGATTGGGTACGATGTTTTCTATCCCTGGGTTACTGTCCGGGTCTGTCGTTAGACATAGATACTTATATGATTTAGTGACTAATGCTAAGTGAAAAGGTGAAAGGGTGTTAACCTTGATTAAGAAATAAACGGGTTGTTAACCTTGATTAAGAAATAAATCTTCAAGCGGGGCGTGAAAAGGCATTTCTGCAGGCCTTCAAGGTGAGGATGGCCAGCCCAATTCGTTTGAATGACTGGGCTTGTCAACCTCATATCTGGACCTCACGACCGCTTTCCATCAGGTGGAGTGAGGTCATCTTGACGGGCAATATAAAACAAATAAAAATAAACCTTCCTCCGGATATTCCAGGTTGATCGATGGAAACACGCAGAAATAGCAAGGATATCTCAATTACATTCAAAAGGTCCTAAAATTGCAGAATTCACATTGCTTCTTGATAAAGAAGTAGAGCTACTGCGATGCATCGAAGCGTACAGGGTAAAAGTAAAAGAAGACAGTCAAAAAATGAAGGAGAAAAAGTTCTTGGACGAAATTTCAAAACCTGTAGCGTGGTTTGGTAAAAGTGGCAAATTGATTACAATGGAAACTGTAGAAATTCAGAAAGCCAGAAAGTTGAAGGAGCTATACAATTCTTTTCTCCGTGAAGACATGGAAGTTAAGGAACGTATTGAGCTTTTAGTAGATATGAAATTTGCTTTGCAAGATTTTCGGCATCCGCTTGCAGAAGAGGTAATATCGCTTTTGGACAGAGAATGTGACCTTCTCGTCCGAAGGTGCAACAATTACCAGATCGAATTCCTGAGGCGTAGAACTGCAGCGACAGTTTTCCAACTCTTGAAAACTTCTGAATTGAATTCTGGTATCACCAAATCTAAAGACATCAGAGATTATAGGAAGATGGAGAACAGTCGTCTGCACTTTTGCGAAATGTGTCATCAGGTTAAAGCTAACAGTGAGTTCCCGTTAAACGCAAAGATGAGCGGATTCCTGGTTTGTACGTCTTGTTCATGGAAGGACGCAACGGAACGCCTTTGGATAGATATGACGCCTTACAAGTTTATCCTTAGGGCCGTCCAGCGCGACGAGCGGAGACGCAAGTGCTGGGGTTCGTTGGCTTTCGTGCTGCAAGAGAAAGACGTTTACTTTATCGTTGAGAAGTTGTGGCACTCTCACTCCGCTATAAGTGAGTGCGACGATATAACCGAGCTGAGGTTGTGTCGGTGGCGCGTGCACGAGGACTGGTCTCCGTGGAACTGCTTCCTCGTGACGGTGCAAGAGATGAAAGCGCATCTGAAACTGGAAGCGCCCGAAGAGGTGTACGATGAGGAGCTGGTACGAAAGGTCAGTAATAAGCACAAGCTCGCGAAAGCGAACTTCGAGCAGTTGATGACTGTGAACAAACGCTTCACGGAAACTGGCGGCTGGCAGAACGTCCGCGCGTCTGCCGTTGCGCACACTGACGCCGTCGATCCGATATGAAAACCCCCTTTTAGAATTTATTAAATCACGCTTATATAATGTTAATTTGTAACTATATTTATATTTTGATCGCGTTAAATCTTATATAATTTTACATAACTTTGCGTGCCATCCGTGAGTGAGCTGCGAGTATATTTATTTGGACTGCTACCAAAGTTACTATTGTTATTTTTCTGGTTCATTTAATATAGTGTAGGACCAGAAAAACATTTTAGGTTTTGTGAATGAAACTTACATGTAACACAGTAGTTTTATAATGATCTCTTGAATTTATGAAATTGCTACAACTTAATGTGTTGTGCTAGCGACCTAGTTAGTGGGTAATTTATTTTAAATCTAGTCATTATCACAAATATATTACATAGTGTTTGTACCTATGTCTTTCATTGAAAAACAAAAAAAAAACATTTAATTCCAAAAAAAATGTCCACGGAAACAATCCACGGTAACAACTTATTAAATTAGTGAAAATATTTTAGTAAGTTATCATTTTCACAACTGAATAGATGCCTATAAACTTGATGTTTTTTTTGTGATTGATTGACTATCACGTGTATTTTGGTTATAGATGCAGGATGTAAGGTAATTCAAAACACCAGGTTATTTAAATTGTCATCTTTTAATTTTAATAATTACACGTAATACTTTATAACATAATTACACGTTACATATACAATAATAATTTCTCAAGATATCAAACTCTGGCGATAGTCTAAAAACAACTTATTACATTCAAAACACAGATGTGATATAAAACGATGAAATTTCATAACGAAATGCAATTTAGAGCTACACCATAGTACATCCATAGATCAATAAGTTACGTAAATATAATTTAGGCAATAAGGTTCAATATAGCTGTACAAAGAACACGTAGAATTCCCTAGTCTTTTTAATAAAATGAAAACCCCACAAATTGCTAATATAAATTCTTAGAGAATTACAACCGCGTACAAACACTTAAAGGAAATGATTCCAACAAAACTCTTAAAAAATAAGTAAAGCTGTCAGAAAATAGGGTAAAATGACCGGTTTCACGACCAGCACCCCTTTCCGACCATTTAACGTATTATCCTCCAAAATACGCAATATATCTAAAATTAATTTTTGAAATTAGCGCCATTTGAAACGTATGAAGTTCACTCTATTAATGCTCTCATTCTAACCTCGAAACTGTCATAGAACGTTCTCAGTCACCATTAGAAAATCTACTGTGCGGATGTGTCTCGTTTTGAAGGAAAATTATTACAAGGCGAAGACTTCACAAAGGTAAGATAAGCCATACTGTCTTGACTTTACACTAATCTGATGTTACATATAAGTAAATAAATATGTGTTTTCATGGAATTCGCTGAGGAAATTAGATAGAACATCTTTTCTGACAATATTTTGGCTGGTCGGTAAACAGGTCCGCGTTTTCCTTGTAATATTGGTTTCCGACCACGTGGTCGCAATCCGGTTTTATTAGTTCTTTCATTATCAGCTCTTATTCCAAAAATCATCACATTAAAGTTTGATTTCGCACATTGCCAGTAACAAGTAACAAATTTGTAATATTCGTACCAGATTACGGCCATCAATATCTGCCTCCAATAATACATTATAACCCATTTAAATTAGACATTTAGAGGCGGCCGTAAACTGGTTTAATTGTTACCTACGGACGACCACCGGTGTTCCAACACGGCCGACAACTAGCACAGAATTGACCGGTTTACAGCCACCTTGACGTACGTTTGACATAGTGCTTATAAAAGCATGTTTGAGTGAACTGTACTTTTAAGATTCATGATAATTTAACAAATTATACAAAAAGTGGATTTTCTAACATTATATTTGGCCTATTCATTCTCACAGTACCTACCTAATTTATCGCACGTGACCTACTAATATTGGTAATATTGGTTCGCTGATGCCGGATTATTTCTATTGCTTTTGCTGCTTGTCCTGCAACTGATTTTTTAATTGCAGATGCCACCAACGCCTAAAAAAACAAAAAAGAAGAAGCTAGGAAGGACCAATTTTGGGTACACCGAAGAAGCTTTAGCTAATGCTTTGAGGGACATCCGCGAAAACAATAGAGGCATAAGGGAAACTTGTCGCCAATACTGTATACCACGAAGTACTATTCAAGACCGACTGTCAGGAAAAGTTACCGAAAAGCCGAGAAAAGTTGGCCCTGATCCAATATTTGGTTTCGAAGGCGAATCCAAAATTGTTAACTGGATAATCGAACTGGCCAAATGTGGTCTTCCGGTGAATAAAGAAGACCTTTTAACCACAGCCGGAGAGCTGGCTAAAGACCTAAAAAAGGAAAATTGTTTTCCTGGGGGAAAACCTGGAATTAGGTGGTACAAAAATTTCTTGAAGAGACACCCAGAAATCAGTGTGCGTGAACCTGAATCAATCAACAAAGCCAGGGAAGCTGTCAAAGAAAGTGGTATAAGAAAATGGTTTGCAGATCTAGAAGTCTTTTTAGCAGAAAGAGGCTTATCTGACATTTTGAAAGACCCAAAACGTATCCTCAACGGCGACGAAACGGGAATTTCGCTTTGTCCTAAGACGGGAAAAGTCCTTGCTCCCAAAGGTTTTAAAAACGTGTATACTGTGAACAAAGGCAATGAAAAGGAGACAATCACAGTATTGATCGTGATGACAGCAGCTGGCGACATATGTCCGCCTTTAGTCGTGTACCCATACATAAAGCCGCCAAGAGCTGTCGTACAGAGCGTGCCTGATGATTGGGTATTAGGCAAAACTGAATCTGGCTGGATGCGAAGCGATGTATTCTATGAATACATCGCGAATGATTTTAATAAATGGCTATTGGAGAAAGAAGTCCAAAAACCAGTTTTACTCTTTGTAGATGGGCACAAATCCCATATGTCGATGCCGCTAAGTGAGTTTTGTGAAGGCAACGATATAATATTATATGCTTTACCACCAAACACAACTCATATTCTCCAGCCGGCTGATGTCAGCGTCTTTAGACCCCTAAAACAAAACTGGAAGCGGACTGTTATAAATTGGCAGAGCCAGCCTGAAAACATTAATAAAACGGTTACCAAAACAAATTTCTGTAAAGTTTTCAAGGATACATTAAATGAGGATATGGTTGACACAATAAAAAATGGATTCCGAAAATGCGGACTCTACCCATTCAACGTAAATAATGTGGATTTCACAAAATGTGTTAAGGACGCACAGATTCGGAATTCGTTAAGTGAACCAAAGACTCTAAATGAAAGACATTTCACTATAGCCAAAGCAGTTTTTTCGCTAATGTCAGATAATATTGCCAAACTTGGAATTGATCCCCGTCTTATAATATCCGAGCTTGAGAAAACAAAATCATCGTATTTAAAAGAACGCCGGTCGAAGTCAAGAACACCCCGAAATTCTAAAACTCCTCGACACTCCCGCGATTCCACGCTCTGCAAAGAAAATACTCCAACTGCAGTGTTGATTGAAGAGAGTTCCACATCGATTCAGCATCCTTGTGATTCCTCGCTTACATCAGGAAATCCTCAGACTCTACCTCTAACTGAAGAGTGTTCCATTCAGATTCCTGAAATTGGATCTCTGGTGTCATTAAGTGAAGTATCCCTGATGCCTTTTGACGAAATACATATTTCGGACATTATATCTCAGAATGAAAATTTTCAAATCGTATGCACTGCGTCAAATGTTATCAACAGTGATGAGATACACGCCTCGATAGGCAGAGTAAATCCAACAACAACAGAAAATCTGTACAACAGCAATCAAGAGTCAGTACCTGACTCCGACGGGAATGCACCTATGTGTAAAAATAAGGATGGATCAACAAAGCAACCAGAAGATACGGTAAATAATGTCATCGTCTCTGTTGATGTTCATCCTGAGCCTTCGCCCAAGAGGAAACGGCCTATTCCCTTTAAAGAAAACTTGCCCGACATCAACTCGTCTGTATTTTCGAAGGACATTTCCGCAATAGAAAATGATTTAAATATGATCAATGTTGATGTTCATGCTAAGCCTACGGCCAAGAGTATTCCCTTTGAAAAAAACTTGTCCGACATCAACTCGTCTGTATTTTTGAAGGATATTTCCGCAATGGAAAATAATTTAAATATAATCACTGCGGATTTTGATGCTGAGCCTACGGCCCAGAGTACTCCCGTTGTTATTGATCCATTTCAAAAACATTTGAAATTTCCAATTCCTCCTGCCACAACTAAAAAAAGAGGGTTTGTTCATATGCCAAGTGCGATTTCTGGAAAGGCCTGGCGAGACCACCATGAAATGAAAGACAAAATTAAGCAAGAAAAAGACGACCTGAAAAAGAAAAGAAAGTTAGAAAGGGATGCTAGGAAAAATGACCCTCCTGCGAAGAAAAAGAAAAAAAATCAGATAGCTAAAACAAAAAATGATGAAAAACAAAACAAGGATAGACAAAAATGCAGTGATTGTCAGGATGACCTTATAAGCGACACCGAAGAAGATGCCGAAAAAAACATAGGCTGTGACAGTTGCGTCCGCTGGTATCATTTAAGATGCACTTCCCTAAAGAATTTGACATATGTTGAAGCTGCTGATGCTGAATATCAGTGTGAAATCTGTCAAAGAGTGAAAAAAATTAGAGACGAAATATTAAAACCATATTATAATAACTAAGTTTACTGACGACTGGACAGAGGTGACTACTCTAACTGCATTTAAATGGAAGTCGAAATACTTCCAAATCAGTTTGGAGACAATTCCGGTGCAGTCGACATCGCTGCACACCAGCTTCAGCTTCAACAGTCGGCAGGTTATAATATAATGCAGATTTTCTGAATGCAATAGAATTGCTTTCAAACTGCACGCCAACTCCAGACGAGAAGGCAGTTGTTTACTATCACAGTCAGCAGTAGTGTGATACAGTATCACTCTGCTAACCGTTGGTGGCAATGTGCAGCTGGCGTGCAGTCATACCGAGAGCATCAGAACTGACTCCAAATGTATTGGATCTCCTGATTACGTAATTAAGTGCAATTTGACTGATAATGTTAAGCAATTATGTTATAATTTTGATTCTACTTTAGTAAAAATGTTAGGCAGATAAAGATTAGATTTTATTACTGCTGTTACACTTTAAATAAAAGCATATTTTAAATAAAAGCTTGTCTTTTATTAACACAAAATATGCCTTATTAAGTACACATAAGGTGTGTTTTTGAATTCCAAAAATAGCGGTCGATAACCGGTACATCAATGGTCGACAACTGAGTTAAATGGTCGTAAACAGGTGATAATGACAATGTCTTAATTTAAAATGTTTTATAAATTTTGTGTTTAAATAATGCCATTGTTTTCCTTACTTTATGAAACTACAATATTTGAGGACTAAGCACAACACTTTTCATTCTGTGGAATTTCATTGAATCATGTTTTTTTTTTACTCTGAATTTGTTATTTACGTAAAGTGGTCGTAAAGCGGTTCTTTTACCCTATCGTTTCACCAACGGTCGTGAGAAACAGATATCCGGGTTGGGACTAAGTACTGCTAAGATACACACCTCTAGAAAATTTTGTCACGCGTTATCTCGTACAATTCCCATAGATTGGCCGCGAGAAAAAGCGCGACATAACTTAGTCGTTGCGCATTTTAGGCCTCCAACTAGCAGTGGAGCGCGCACGCGGAGGCCTCCAGCTCGGCGAGAGCGGAGGCGCACATCCAAATTTATTCCGACCGCGTCACACATGAGCCATTTTAAGTTCCTTTTCAATACGGCGAGATGAGACCAAAAAAAGAACATAAGCCATAAATTACCGACAAAAAGTACAATTTCTACGAGACCTGATCGAAGCCAATATGAAGACAAAATAATGCCATGTCAATTTTTTTGACCTCATCTAGTTGTGTTTGAAAGGGAACAGTCTAGAGGTGCGAGGTCGTTGACCGCGTTCGAGGACGCGAAAGCTAAATTTTAGTCTGTGATGAGAGCAATCTACAGTTCATTGCCCTACAAGTAGGTATGTTTCTTGGTTATGTGCGCCTCGGCACTAGTTCAAGCTGCTGACTCGACATTGGGATACAGTTTCAACCCGGATAATTGATCATACCCGTTTTAACCGGAAATTACTAGGTACAATATTATTTGGATCACTCTCTGGGATCGTTACCGTAACATGAATTCACATGAACTTATTACTCCATTCATTATAGCATTACACAGAAGTAAAAAAGGTTCTTTTTTGAGTACACTTTGTGGTAAAAGTACAATATACATTATTACTTTTAAGATTTATGCTGAATTTATTTAAATCTACTCATATAGCAGCTGTCACACTTAATTGTTCTCATTTAAAGTGAAGGAACTTCAGCATTTATGAGGCTTTTGCTTAAATAAATTATTTTGTCTTGCATGAAACGTCGATGTAAAAACCTAAAACATGCAGGGGTTTTTATTCGAACACATTTTTACTGTCACCACCAAATCTAAAATGTTACATAATTCCTTCATACGTTGTGGCGGAAGGGGGTTTCAATTTTGCCAGGTTATATAGGTTATGTTATCGTCATGGCAAAGTCAAATGCGAATTTTCATTCATTTTAACCCCCCTGCTTCTTATTTCTGATGTTATAATGAATGAAGTATAGCAACTCGAAGGTCAGCGCGCAACGCCGTTTTATTCCTATCGATTATTTAGGAGCAGAAAAATGGGAACCCATTTATTCCATTTTTGCGACAAAAAATCGTAAGGTAACGAATGGTGTGCGCTAGGCTTTCCTTGAGAACAGTAATTAATAAATCCATTATATTTATGACCTCTTGCGTCAAGCATAATGTTCTATAGCCACAATTTGATACAACATAATAACTAACAGTTTATCTATCAAATCTCCGTGTGAATAAGGCGCAAGAACTGTCCACCTCCGTCAACAAACAATCTAGTTCGCTGTAATAGCTTAGTTACAAAATACAATAGTTCTTTTTCCCCGAATGGACAAACGGCGAGCCAGCTCTCATATCATCTAGTCAAATATTTTGTTACAAATCTCAGGTAGATAGTTTCAACGAAATCAATTTAAAACTATAAAAACACTTCATTTTATCGATTTAGAAAATACCTTCCAAAAGTGCAAACCTAATTTGAGATTAAGTAGTTCATGTGCCTTAGCATTTTCATATTTAAATATATGTAACCTAAACATTAAAAAAACTCGAAATATACTATCGGACAATCAGTCAGGTTGTTAACAGAAGTCTTTAGAAAACAAGACACTCGTAAGGAATATTATCTATTTTCATTCGCTGTCTAGTTCTATAGGTTAAAAGTCCAACATCATAGATTGTCCTATTCATTTATATTAACTATGCATATATCATTCTCTCGTCCGCGATTAACTAGCGACTCGTTTGTACTGCGCTCGGCCCACACGCGCCTACTCGTCACTAATTTACTCAACAAAGAATTTACTAGCTAAATTAAATTTATTTACAATAAAGGATTGTGCCTCATTAGAACGATGCTCGAGAACTGTAACCCTCTCCGAGCGGTATAATACAAAAAGTGCAGACACAATATTCACATAAAAGAATACATATCTATTATACACTTAGGACTACTTTTGCACTTTTATATTGCCAGTTCAGTGGCTTAAACTCGGAATATCTCAATTTAATTAAGACTTCATAACCCATTTCCATGATCAACACGACTACCTATTCCTTAACAGTCTGCGAATTATATATTTACACCATTTTTAAGAGAAGGAAGAGATATTCATACAAAAAGACGAGGCTGTAATAGCCGTGTGCCAACGAACGTCCACCACCTATAGTATAGTAATTAACTATTACGAATGGCATGTAGACTATTACTAAATGGGTTCACAATATACAAGGATTCGATCAGTGGGTCGGTTTATATTTACAAGTCTTATGGAGTGACATCATTCACTCTGTTCTGGAGTGAAATCAAAACCACAATATTATAACATGGTGCTAAGATTATAACAATCACGTAACAATTTATTGATAATAGACTATTTCACTGACACCAGTTCATTATTGATTTATCTTTAGTAAAAACTTGCGTGCATTAACATCTAATTTAGTCTAAATTACGAACTTAAGCATTTAGGTAAGTGCATCGTCAGGACGAGTTACAAATAAATCTGTCTATTTTAACGATTCGCTAATATTCGATCTCGTCGCCGCATGTAGCCATTGCTGAGGTACACCAACACTGCGCACGATGAGATAAAATGTCAATATCTTCATATAAAATTTGAAAAGCGGTCGCCCTCGGAATGATATTAATACAACTCAACGTCATCCGGTCGCGAGTCGCGACGCAACGGAAGTAAGTTTCACGCTGCGAACCAACTTATGGACTCCAAAAGCACCCGCGGCACCCTATCATACTATGTCAGCACAACTACATTAGATTGGCCTGGGACCCAAATCTCCTTTAATGTGATTCATTCTGAATTTGACATAATATCAAAGTGTCTGACAAAAAATATATTATTTATTTATTCTTCCTTGCAAATACACTTAAAATACTTAATGTCAAAAGGCATTCTCTACCAGTCAACCACACGATTAAACAGATAAATTTACAGATGGTGCAAGACAAAAATAAAAGATAAATCACAAAAATATTCGTTTGAATGGTTGTCGTTTATTAACTGGCCTGTAATTCACGACGAGCTCTTTATGTATGGTCATACTGTCCATTATTTTTATACTAATATTATAAAGAGGAAAGATTTGCTTGTTTCGAATAGGCTACGAAACTAATGGCCGGTATTCAAAATTGTTTTACCATTATAAAGCTACATTATCAGGGATCGACATAGGCTATTTTTTTCAATTTAGGCTATATTTTGACGGGAAAGACGTTTTACACGGGCGAAGCCGCTGACGGACAGCTAGTTCAATAAAATGAAAGTAACTAAAATATTCGAGTTGACAGTTTTGTAAGTATGTTACAAGCGATATTCTGTAATCTCAGAAGTAACTTCGATGAACCATCAAATAAGTGAGAATAGGGTCCTAACAGTTTAAGAGCGTGTACTAGGATGAAGCGTGACCCGCTGCAGCTCTTGGGGCTGGGTCAGCGGCCGCCGGGGCTGCCGGGGCTGGCGGCGCCGCGGCCGCAGGACAGGCGGCTCAGCGACATGTCGCGCGGCGCGTCCTGCGCGGGGGACTCGAGGGACGCGTTCTCTTTGTCGCTCGTTTCCATGAATTGGATGATCCGCTGCGTCGCCTTCACGTGGGCCACTATCGATGCCTCGCCCTGGAATGTTTCATTATTATGATTTGGTTCTATGCTACAATATTGAGGCAGTCAGTAAATACCCTGACAATGAGGTCATTACTGAAATTCAGTATACATTATATTGAACCCTAGGCCTCGTTGATTTAAGTTCAAAACCAATAAAAGCCCTACCTGGTTAAGGGCTAAAAACTACTTTTTATGTGGAAACATCTTGCCTTTCCACTAAAGAGGAGCGAGGTGTCGCGCTACGTTCAATTATTTATTTCCTTTTGCAAAAAGACATTTCATTAGATGGCAATCTTTTACAATCAGATCACCCTAAGAACCTAGAAAAATACGTAAGGGAAAAACTGAATGATGCTTTCGTAGTGTTGGTTGCTGACTGCACAAAAGTTCCCCTTAGCCTTACAGAGTGGGCAACGCGCAGATACCCCTTAAAGATCACACGAAACTCGGCAACATCTCTCAATACTTAATGCTCGAGAGAGTGAGAGTAGTCAACACCTAACGATATACGATGGTCCATGTTCGGACTAACGAGAGTAGGCCTCCAATTCGTCAAGACCGCGATGAGTACCGGGTAGGGGTATGGTTAAAATAATTACGCTTTGAAGGCGAGTCAGGGTACCCGTTTCGATGCCACCGATCTTAAGATGCCATGGCTAAATCTGAAATTACCGATGGCAATTTCTCGAGGAAAGGGTTTCTTCAAAAATTTATTTGTGCAGTAGTTGGTTGTTACAACATACAAATAGTATTCACAAATGTTAAATACTGAAAATTGTGATCACACATGTAACAAATTATTATTTTGACAGTTATTTTTGGCATTACAAATGGCGCGCCTTTTGCATGATACTATCTGTCTACAGTCTGTGCGCTGTAGCATGGTGCGGGTGACAGTTTCAGTAACGTTTCGTTTCACTCTTGAAAGTTGCCGCGATTTACAAATTATGACTTAGTATTTCAGCTGTACCACATTCGTAATATAGTAAATCATTCATAGCTGTAGTAAATGCAATTAAACCCAACCAGAATGTTCTAGTAATCTAGTCTACAAGAAAAAACAAATTGAAAGAAAACTTAAGCAATGTGTTATGCGTATAACGTAACGCCACGATGGATAATCGATGTTTTTTGTAATAAAAAAACGTATATTGTGCGTATTTTATTTTTTTTTGTTAAAAAGTCTATAATTATATTATTGAAACAACATAATATATATATAGGGTAAGGTTGCTAAAAAGTCTGACCTCATATCACAGACTGGAACATCTGAATTGTCACTAAATTCATCATCTGAATCTGTGACAAATATTAATAACGATGACTCCATTATGTGGTAAATATGTATGTCACGATCCCAATCAGACATAATGTTCCTTTTTGTTTTGTTCACGACCTTCGACCAGTCTTCAGGTTGAACGTTGATGATTGCCTCTTCCAATAGGACTAACATCTTATTTGCCGTAAATGGCGGCGAGGTATTATTTCCTGCGGCGTGACCTGACAGACTCATGAAAAAAAAAGTATTTCAATTCAATAAATAAACCTATGAAATAAATGATTATTTAAATAGGTTACGAAATAAATGATTATTTCAAAATGGGATTGAAATTAAAAGCATACCTTTTGCTTGTGCCCAAATTAGTTCAATGGCGTTATACTGGCAAAGGGTGGCAGTCGAAGAACCTCGTGGCCTCTTGCTTTTGCCATCTCGTCCAGAGCATAGGTAGGAGTTTGGCTTATGACGCCGTACTAAGGCAATAAACTCCGTTTTTAACATTATTATGGTCATAGGCTCTTTTAAATTATTTAATAGAACTATGAACCAATCTTTAACTTTTTCATAGTTCATCTCCTCATGATACTCCGTAGTTTTTTTGGACTTGAAAGCCAGCAAAAAATTAGGGACAAATCCACTTGCTGTACCGGCGTGACAAATAATAAGGCGTTCACCTTTGCCCTCCGGCACTTTGGTACACGATTGTGCCGTTTTGTCGGTCCAACTTTTACCCACTGAATGGTTGGCGTTTAGCCACGTTTCATCCAAAAAGACAACTTTGCTCCAATCACTTATGTTTTTGGCCTTACTCAAAAATGTACATCTTGCTAGGGCAATGTCAGTCCTCTCCATAATAATCTTCCTTTTGTAACTTTTTTGTAAACAAAACCAATATCTTTTATAACTTGCCGCAATGAAGTTATACCTCCTTTGAACAAGTCAGCTTCTTTTAATGATTTTAGAAGCTTGAGCAATGTGGGCCGCTCCATTCTTCTATAATAATCATAAATATGATTTCTAATTTTTTTTTCGCCGGTGGTTGTCAAAAAAGAAAGACGCGTATATCGACGCTCCCCAATATAAAATTCCTAAACAGTGCAAAAAGTGTTTGTTTCGATCTAAATTTTATACTAAACTGTTCCTTGAATGTTGACCCACAAAGTAGTATAAATTTTAATACGAAAAAGTGACGGTAAAGTGCAGCTAAGTGAAGCTAAAACATGCAAGTTGTGTTGATTTTGTGAAGTACTATCTATCACACATAATAGACAGAAGCTTCGAGGCAAACAAAAGAGCTGGACTTTGACCCAAGGAAACATTAGATAGCGAAGACAGAAATGCCTAGTGGGGCGTAATTTCGTTCATCAACTAAACAACTCGTTGGCCCAGCGGTACCGAAGCACGGCGTGTCCCCTAAAAGTGCCGGATCAAATCCCGAAGATACATTTTTTTTTTTTTTTTTGGTTTTGTTTGTTTATTAACAAAACAGAAATGAACTGCAACGCCTGCAGGTGCACGCTTGAACCTAACAGCTTCCTGCATTGTCGGTATGTAAACATGACTATCACTACAAGTGCCTGAACATAAAAAGTAGTCAATTTGCAGCACTTTCCGAAGAATTTTTGCTATCATGGGTCTGCCCAGCGTGCACGAATGTTACCAGACGTAATAAAAGCAACTGTAACACCCCAGTTCGGCAGCATCTACTTGCAGACGCCGAGCAGTCACTGAATATGTCTTTTGATACTGATATGAATATTTCCATACCCATCACAACCAGTGAATCTCAGTCGGAACTGCAACGTCCAACTACTTCTCGCACTTCAGACCCGACGGTAACAATGGACAAAATAAGTCAAATGATGGACGAAAAACTGAATGCAGCATTATCATATTATATGTCTACATTACGTACCGCTTTGAAGACGGACATTGAGAAAATGGTCCGAAGCGAAATTCATGAAGCCATAAAAGAGGTTAAAAATGATTTTACTGTTACCACGGATTATCTTAGCTCAGAACAAAAAGACCTTAAGACTAAGATTGTTAAGCAAAATGCTATAATTCACGATTTGGAGAAAGAGAATAGTGATATTAAGAGTCAGCTAAACAAAGTGGAAAACAAACTAAGCACCATGGACAATTTGTCTCGTAGCCTCAATTTAGAAATCCACGCTGTCCCGGAGGGTAGAAACGAGAACGTGGTTGCCCTATTCCACAAGCTCTGCGAAGTGGTTGGAGCAGGAATTGAAGATACATCTGTGCGCGCGTGTCGCAGAGTAGCAAAGATGAATGCTGGCTCCAGCCGCCCTCGGAACATCCTAGTGACTTTATCGTCCCCGCGTCAACGAGATCTAGTTATGTCAGCCGTGTATCGATACAACAAAAAACATCCAGATGCAATGCTTAACTCTGTTGACCTGGGTTTGCCAGCGACTGCTGCCTGCAGAATATACGTAGCCGAACATCTGTCACCCGAATTGAAATTGTTACATGCAGAGGCACGCAAAATGGCTTCCAACAACCACTACAAGTACGTCTGGGTGCGATTTGGTAGGATTTACGTTCGTAAAGACGACGCCTCAAGTGCCATACACATTAAGAACGAAGATTCTTTGAAGAAGCTGCTTCAAAAGTAGTCCTTTTTTTATAAAACAAATACCCCACATTTTCTTCTGTATTTTCTTTTTAATGGAAGTATTATACCAAAATGAAGGAGGGGTAGCCCTAGCCATCAAAAAATGTTACAATGTTGTTCGTCAGACGTCATGGGAGACCGATCTTGAAGATATTTGGATTACTATAGGTCATAACATGGATTGCAAAAGAATTGTTAATTTACTCTTGTGTTACATACCTCCATACACACCAATTGACAATCTAGCTAAATACTATCAACATTGCCAGGATTTGGTGCTTGGAGCCAGCGATAATGATGAGTTTATCTATGTTGGCGATTTTAACACGCCTCATATCCAGTGGACTAAGTCACCCGATTTTTCTTATTTTATTCCTTCTCCGGTGGCGGATAGAAAGTCTACCCTGTTAATAGACACTATAGCGTTGTGTGGTTTCAATCAAATTAACGGTGTATGTAACAAAAACAATAGACAACTTGACCTAGTGCTTAGTACCATCAATAACATAGTAGTGGAAGAATGCTCCCCATTGAATCGTTTAGATTTGCATCACCCAGCAATTGTTATCACGCTACACTTACAGTGTAATCCCAAAATTATTCGACCTAAGCTCAGCAGGCGCCTTAATTTCGGAAGGAGCAATTTTGACAAAATCAGATCTGACCTCAAAGGCGTCGTTTGGTCTGATGTGTTGGTCTCATCCGATGTCAATACAAACACAGCTATTTTCACCGATACTTTCATGAAAATCATTACGAAACATACCCCCACCACCTCGAAGAACTGTAACAGTTACCCTAAGTGGTTTAGTGCCTCAGTTATACGCTGCTTAAATGAGAAACACAAATATCACAAGCTTTACAAAAAATTCCACAACCCGCGTGACTATGATGTTTTTTCATTGCTCCGGGCTCGATGTAAGCGGTTAATAGACCGATGCTACAGGAACTACGTGAGTTCAGTTGAGGAAGGCTTAACCGCAAATGTTAAATATTTCTGGTCATTTGTGAATAGTAAGCGAGCAAAGAGTAACGCAGTTCCTAAGGTAATGAAATATGGCAACAGCGAAGCATCTGACTTGAAGGGTGTGTGTGAGTTGTTTTCTCAATACTTTAGCTCTGTTTTTGAGGATCCGGCTGTTGCCAGCACATCGGGTCGGAAATCCACATTTGCCCTGAATAGTTGTCTCTCTTCCGTTGTCATTTCCGAGGATGAAGTAATAAAAAACTTAAAAAAGATAGACGTAAATAAGGGTGCTGGACCAGATAGAATTCCTCCTCTTGCCTTCAAACAATGTGCAGACGAGCTTTCACTGCCATTGACTTTAATATTTAATCAATCACTAAGCTCAGGAGTTTTTCCTGACTCCTGGAAGAATGCTTATGTCGTTCCTATACACAAAAGCGGTGACAAGTCTATGTGTGAAAACTATAGACCTATAAGCATTTTATCCTGTTGCCCTAAACTTTTTGAATCTTTAGTCTACGATACTATTTACTCTCACGTTCGGCCATTACTCTCCGCCTATCAACATGGCTTCCTTAGAAATAGGTCCACCATGACGAACCTTTTGGAGTATAAGAATTATTTATGTGAAGCTTCCGCTGGAAACACCCAGGTAGACTCCATTTACACGGACTTTTCCAAAGCCTTTGATAAAGTTAACCACGCTATCCTATGTCAAAAACTAAATACCATGGGTATACATGGCTCATTACTTAGATGGATTGAATCGTACTTGTCTCGTCGAAGTCAGTTAGTTGCTCTTAAAGGCGTAGTTTCTGCACCAACATTGGTTACTTCCGGGGTCCCCCAGGGATCACATCTGGGCCCCTTACTCTTTAACGTGTTTATCAATGACCTAACAGAAAGCCTCATCAGTCCATGTCTATTATATGCTGACGACCTTAAGATTTATTCATCTGTCGCTGGCCCAAGTGACACGGAAACTCTTCAACGCGATCTCAACATCGTCTCTCAATGGTGCGCCGAAAACCAAATGTTCTTGAACGTTGATAAATGCTTTGTCTTGACATTCACAAGGAATAGAAATAAAATTAATTTTGAATACCGCTTGAACAATCAAATCTTAAATCGTCAAAGTAAAGTTAAAGATTTAGGCATAATATTCGATGACAAACTATCATTTAGAGAACATTGTAATCATATTCACAATAAAGGTTCAAGAATGTTGGGATTTGTCCTGCGAAATACGAGACATTTCAAAAAATCACGAGCCATAATATACCTTTACAATATGCTTGTTAGAAGCAACTTGGAATACGGGGCTGTTATCTGGTCGCCGTTCTACAATATACATAGTAGTCATATTGAATCGATTCAGAGAAAGTTCTTGAAAATCCTTTCCTTCCGACAAGGGTTACACCGTAAACTATTAACTTATAGTGATAGATTGATAAAGTTTGGTATGGTGACACTAGAGACAAGACGTAAACAGACTGATTTAATTTATTTACACAAAATTCTTAATTCAATTTTAGATTCTCCATCACTTCTCTCATCTATAAACTTTAACACTAGGTACAGAATTCGTAATCCTAAATTATTTTCTCTTAAAGTATATCGTAACAACACATCTTATTACAACCCCTTGGTCCGCATGTGTCGTCAATATAATGACCTAGCACAGGATATTGACATTTTCACTGTTAGTCCAAATGTTTTCAAGAGGCGCCTTAAAGCCCTTTACCCTCAAATTGCTTGCTCCGGTACACGTTAAAGTGCAACTACTCAAACATGTACTGAATCAGTCAGTGAATGCACTGTTTAAATTGAAACTGTTATTTTAAACTATATAGTTATAAGTATTTAGCCTAGTAAATATTGTTTTTCTTTGCCCATCAAGTCAGGGACACATGTTTTTGGGTGATAGTTTAGTCTGTAAGTTTTTTGCATGCTTAAATTGATAATGTCCTGTAACTGTTACCTGTAATGTGTTCTTAATAAAATAAAAAAAAAAAAATAAAAAAAAAAAAATAATCGCATCCTTAGCAAAATTATCTAAATCTGTGTTTGGTTGCACCTTGGTCCGCTTTTTGTTCGGTGTCGACAATTTATTTTCAGACATCCCATCTTGGTCAACTTTCTCACGTGTTATACGCGAAACAATATTGCGGCCAATATCAAGAGCTTCGGCTACTCGTTCTACAATTCGATTTAATGGTAATAATGGTCCACTATTTTGTTGTTCTCTTTTAAAGTAGTCTCGGAGGCGAACTACAAGCTCCCTGGCCTGACTACCCAAAACAGTTTTTATTGTATGCTTAGGCATGGCAATAACAACAAACTCAACAAACTTTAACAAATGAAACAACAAACTCAACAAACTATAACAATTAACAATTTAACGAAAATGAAAACAAACAATGAAATCGAAATACGTGTCACATATAGAGATGAAAGGACTTGAGTCTTTTAAGTCCTTTAAGTTAGGACTAGACTCGATTTTCAAGACTCGACTCCAAAAATACGACTCAAGTCATTATAATACGACTCGGAAATAAATCGACTCCGAGTTCTTTATAAAAAGACTCACAACATAGTCGCGAGTTTTTTAATAAAGAACTCGAGTCGTTTAGCATACGCTGAGCTGTTTAAAATAAAATAATAAAATATTTATCAAATTTCATAATAGATAATACGAGTATTTTTACCATTTGGCTACGGGACCCTAAAAAATTACTTCATGTGACAACCCTAAATTTAAAACAATTACAAAATTATTATGAACTTAAATTTATTACATTTCAACCAATCATCAAAAAAACTAGATACATAATGCCTCTATAGTTACCTTGTATTAATTATTGAGTGTACAGCGTATGAGCGCGGCTTACGACTTACGACTCCAACGAGTCTTTTTAAAATGTTGGAGTCTGTTCGTCACGACTGAGTCGTTTAAACATATCGAGTCTTTTTAAATTGACTAAGTCTAAAAATAAAACTCGAGTCATAGTCGAAGACTCCTAAAAGGCTCAGGACTCAGGGTTCAAAGACTTGATCGAGTTGTGAACTATCATAAGTCGTCGTAACGAGTCGAGTTTCTTTTAAAAGACTTAAAAGACTCGAGTTCTTTCATCTCTGGTCACATACAAGGTGCTAGCACTGGTACTGACAGCATCGCACAGTTAAACAAAATGGCCGATGCGCCATAGAGCAAAAATGTTGCCACGAAAAAAAAAACATTAACCCGATTTTTATTCTTTTTATTTATATGAGTACAAAGATATGTAGCCATCAAATATTTAAATAGACATAAAAGCCATAAAATATTTTTATTTATATCAGACACAATATTATAAGTAGGTTTGAAATATCGTATGGACCATTAACCATAGTCGATAAATGTTCAATCCCTAGAAACTACGCATTCGTGCATCCGCGATAACGGGGTCTTATAAATACCAATTAAATAATAATTTTCGTTTTAAAATTATTTTCATAACATTAATAAATAGAACTAGATTTATGCTGCGAGTATCGCTAGGGATAAAAATGAATTGCAAAACGAACGTCACATCCCTAGCCATGTGGTACTGACAGATGTCAACGTCAACACGCAACTGTCACCCGCACCATGATACAGCGCACAGACTGTAGGTGTTATTATTCTAAGGGTATGAATACTTACGCTAGCAGTGAGCGACAGGAACGTGTAGTACTTGTTGAGCGTGGGCAGCAGCGGCGCGTAGTGCGGCACGCGCGCGCGCACCGCTGCGGCGTGCGCAGGCGCCGCCACGGCCATGTGCCCTAGCAGCAGCGCAGTGTACGCGCCCACCATCGTGTGCTCCATGTGCGTGCCCGCGCGGGATAGTACTGGATAAACAAAGGTTTCATTTAAATTTTCACGACACGATTGGCGTAGTGCGCTGTAGCACGGTTTCTCGCCTTGGCTTACTTAGTATTCCGGGTTCGATTCCCAGTCGAGTCAATTCAGAAAACGATTTTCTCTAAATATACTCTGGTGTGGGTGTGCTAAGAGACGCCCCTGGCTTAATTCCTTGTCTGGTACCTCGTAAAACAGGGATATTTATCCATACTTTGAGACCATGAAAAGTAGTGTGTTGTCTGGCGCATATTTGTTATTTTTATTGTAGTCTTCCTCGCTCTATCGCCGTGTCCTACGTGAGCAACAAAGGCAACGCAGCAGGCGCTATCACCTAATGGCAGGCAGCTTATGTTCACAAGCGTGATCAACCAATGGCACGCATGCACTGCTATTGATTGATCACGCTCGCACACGTAGAATACGGTTTAATACCATATTATATCCGTATAAAGAAATACAATATTGTTTAAAAGTAATAATAAAATAATTAGACGGTCTTATCGCTAAAGGATTGGTCAACCTTCTTCAGTAGGGAAATTGCTACAGGATAAAGTTTTTAGCTGTGCAAACACAATTCAATCCATTCATTGATAATCCAATATTTTATTGTTGCAATGCCTATGAAGGGCAATGAAAATTAAGTGAGTATCCAATTTGCAAGTGGTACTTACATTTGGCGACAGTCTCATCAATATCGTCTTGCGATTGTTTTTTGTCTTTTTCTCCATCTAATATGGCGTCTGTATTTTCTTCAGCTCGCCTGTAAAAAACAATACAACTCTTGTTAGAAGACTAAGAAGAAAGTCAAGGGTTATCAAGGGTACCGAGACAAGGGTATTGGGTGACATTTTTCATTCTAGTGGCCACCACAAGCTGCGGCAGAGATTTCCCATACAATTAGTAAGGCGTATCGGTGCAAATGTGCGTTTAAGAGGATGTGTTTATTAGCCCACCGGCTTCCCGCGCACACTTAGCCACAGAGGGCGGCTTTTCCCCGTGTGGTTCAGCTCGACCACTACTTAATGGCTCTAGTGTGCCAGCCAGTGTACGGCAGCACATAAGCTGTTCGCCGTGTCCACAGGGTTGTTCTGACCCAGTTGCTCAGCTGCACGCACAAGCTGGTCGCGATTGTGGAACAGGTCGGCGATGAGGTCACAGGGTTGTTCTGACCCAGTTGCTTAGCTGCACGCGCAAGCTGGTCACGCTTGTGGAACAGGTCGGCGATGAGGTCACAGGGTTGTTCTGACCCAGTGGCTCAGCTGCACAATGTCAGTGGCTCTGTACGGTACCTGGCCAGCTGGTCGCGCTTGTGGAACAGGTCGGCGATGAGGTCACAGGGTTGTTCTGACCCAGTGGCTCAGCTGAACAATGTCAGTGGCTCTGTACGGTACCTGGCCAGCTGGTCGCGCTTGTGGAACAGGTCGGCGATGAGGTCACAGGGTTGTTCTGACCCAGTGGCTCAGCTGCACAATGTCAGTGGCTCTGTACGGTACCTGGCCAGCTGGTCGCGCTTGTGGAACAGGTCAGCGATGAGGTCACAGGGTTGTTCTGACCCAGTGGCTCAGCTGCACAATGTCAGTGGCTCTGTACGGTACCTGGCCAGCTGGTCGCGCTTGTGGAACAGGTCGGCGATGAGGTCGAGCGCGGCCACGCTGCTGTCCGTGTGCAGCCGCACCGCCAGCAGCGCGCCCGTGTTCACAGGGTTGTTCTGAACCAGGTTGATGAGAAGCAGCAATGTCTGAAAAGGAAAGGGCAATTTATTTAGACTTAAATATTGTTGACATTCGTATATTTACCTAAAGGTGCTTCTTCACCAGCGGAGCTAAGATGCGAGCCCCACGAGAAGAGTATACAAAAAATACTCTAATCAAATTTTGTCATTTTTCGATGAGAGAAATGACGAAATTTGATTGGAGAAATTTTGTTGACTCTTATCGTGGGCGTTTTCCCTGTAATGTAACGCTACAGAGTCGAGCATTGCATCAGTGAGGGAAGCTAACCGCGCATTACAGTGCGCAACTTGATGTTACAATGTGTATTATTTTGATACAAGTTCACTGAAGTTTTGTCAGGCAGTTTGTGATGTCATGCGCAAATTCGATTCTGAAATGTACATTACAGGCGAATGTTAATGTGTAATGCTCAAAAGCGAATCTGATACGTTGCATTACAGGAAAATGCTCTAGATGAGGGACTACCTTAAGAAAGGTATGTAATGTTCAAAAAAATAAACTCCAAAAACTAACAAATAATATTTTAAATTCACATGTATAAGGTAAGTTCAAATATTTTTATTTTCCAAGCATCGCGTCGCGTCTGGGGACCGCTCAAGTTTATGAAGTATTTTTCCAACAACAGCTAATTAATTATTACGAATTACATGTAGTGTACCTACAAGCGATCTTAAGTTTCATGCATAGTCTTCTTCGTAATGCCGCGTGCTGCGTGCTCGGTGTGCGTTATGCGGCGCGGGGGTGGGCGCTACCAAATGCGGCGACCCGAACGGGCAGAAACGTGAGGGCAGACTACGTTGACGGTTGTGTCGATTTTGCGAATTTTTCGGAGTAAATTATTTTCTTACAATCTGCGACTACACCTGTTTTTCTGACTTATACATGTGAATTTAAAATATTATTTGTTAGTTTTTGGAGTTTATTTTTTGTGTCGGGGGTTTTTAAATTTTTAAATTTTACTTTTATTTTGTCCTTTTTAAAGTAGGTAAAATATTAGGAAGGTATTTAAAGTGATTAAATAGTTGAGTTTGAAGTAACACAGTAGCAAATTTCAAATCATTAGGACATATGAAAGGTAGTCAGATCCCTTCATCAACTATTAAAGACCTGATGATCTTCAAACGGCTGATCAGGTCATGGTTTCAATATCATTGAAGTATACTTTCAATATCATTGAAGTATACTTTCAATATCATTGAAGTATACTTTCAATATCATTGAAGTATACTTTCAATATCATTGAAGTAACACGGTACCAAATTTCGAATTGATCGGGCAGAAGGAAGTTAGTCATATCCCCTAATCAACTAGAAAAGACCTGATGATCTTCAAACGGCTGAACAGATTTTCATGAAACATGGCTAAGAACACTCGGGATAAAATTATCTATGACAAAAAAAACTAAACTAAAATCGGTTCATCCGTTTGGGAGCTACGATACCACAGACAGATATACAGATACACAGACACGTTAAACTTATAACACCCCTCTTTTTGCGTCGGGGGTTAAAAATCACCGTTCACAATCATTAACACCTCTCAGAGATTCAGAATCTACACTAACTCATAACAAAATATAAGACAAGTGATCGAAGGCTACCGCAGGCTACAACAGACGCATACGTCAGCCCGTCGCTTTGCGGCCTTGCCTGTCAGATTACAGGCCATGGGACCTTCGTTCGGGAAAACAAAGCGTGCTGCCACAATATCTGCCACTCCTTTTTAATATACACGAGCAGTCGTTCTGTCAAATGTTTGACAGCTGGTGTCCCTTATCACATCTTGCCCGCTTATCTCCTTTTTATAATATTATTATTTTTCATTGATTTTTTGTTCCATCGTAATAAAATATAGCCTATAACACTCCTGAATAGTTAAGCTTTCTGTTAGTAAAATAATTTTTACGATCGGATCAGTAGTTTCGGAGCCTATTCAATACAAACAAACAATCAAATCTTTCCTCTTTATAATATTAGTGTAGAATAAAATAAGGTCAGCAAAATTCAGACACCTGTCCAGCTAACTCCTGAAGATGGACCGCATATTTCATCTTTTTTGTAACTGATAAGAAGCTGCTTTTTGTTAATGTATACTAATAATCCTTGGAAAATTTTGGGACTGTGTTAGGAAATCTGCAGAACTTGGACTAACAAAGGTATCATCATGGCTCGATGCAAACACTAAACGCAAAGAAGACAAATTACATTTGCTTCTCCAAATACAATAGCTGTCAGCCAGAGCCTGAATTTCAAATTAAAATTCACAATCACAACACAAAGGGATCATGATGGACCAGAGGCTATCATGGCACATGCACGCAGAACTAATCATGAATAGGATAAGAAACTCTTGAATCAAATATACATTTCTTCTTCAAATATAAATTTCTCTAGCTCAATTCATCATAGGTTACTGTCTGCAACCAAATTTCTCAAACTGGAAAGGGCTCAGTGTGCTTTATTAAAAGTCATGTTTTTCAAACCATACCGCTTCCCTACAGAAGCTGTCCGAGGAATTCTAGAATAGTGTCTTGGAAGTAAATCGTGTTAGCGACCGCCTTGTGGTCGTGTGGGTGCATAACGAAGGGGTAACGGCCAATTTCATAAGTGCCTACGCTACGCACCGCAGGTCGGTTGTAGCGATTCGGATAAGGCACTGTTTTGGGAGCAAATCGACCAGCTCCTATGCACTATTCCATTGTACCAAGGCGTCGTTCAGGGTGGCGATCTGAACGGTCATGTGGGTGGTTTTGGTTTAGGCAGTCGTAACGCTGAAGTCGAAGAGATTCTCCGGACGTGTATGACTGCCGACTTGGCCGTCGTGAACATGTTCTTCAAAAAGAGTCCCAAGCATCTGATCACCTACAGGAGCGGTAGGAGCGCAACCCAGATCGACTACTTTCTCACCAGGAGAGCCCAGATCGGCAAGGTAGCTAACTGTAAGGTAATACCCGGAGAGTCTTACTGCCCAACACCGTCCACTTGTGATGGACCTGCGAGTGAAGCCTCGAGGGAAATGCCGGGAGCGCTGCCCGCCCCGAACCAGGTGGTGGCTGCTTGAAGGAGCCAGATCCCATGACTTTGCTGCCGCTGTCGATGACCTGTGCATCGCAGCGGATAGTGAGTCCGGGCAACAGCTCTGGGATAGGTGTCAGGCAGCTACCACCGGGGCGGCGAGGGTGGCGTTGGGTGTGTCTCGGGGTGGACGTGGTCTTGACAAGCAGACTTGGTGGTGGAACGAAGCAGTCCAGAAGATCAGGGTAAAGAAAGCCCTACTTAAAGCGTGGCAAGCGTCCAAATCTCCTGAAGATTGCGCCGCATACAGGGTTGCCAAACGTGCCTCTAAACGAGCTGTAGCCAGAGCCAGACGTGACCACTTACGTCCTTTGTACGATAAGTTGGAGTCGTCTAAGGGGCAGAAGCCCGTTTACAAGTTGGCACGTTCGAGAGTCAAAGCGGCCCAGGATATTTCCATGTGCCGCTGTGTAAATGACACTCTTGGTAACCTGCTATGCGAGGACCGCGCGGTGAAGGAAAGATGGCGCTCTTACTTCCACGAGCTGCTCAACAAGCAGCACAAAGAGGTGCAGCCACCTGAACTCCCTCCAAATCAGGGACTAGTGCCCCCGGTAACGCCTGATGAAGTCCAGTCGGCTCTTCGCCGCATGAAGAACCGGAAAGCTGTCGGACCCGATGGAGTCTCTATCGAAGCGTGGATATCGATGGGCTCTCGTGGTGTGGGCATACTTACCCACCTTTTCAACCGCATTCTCCTCACCGGGAAGATACCTGACCAATGGAGACTGAGCATTATCACGCCAGTCTTCAAGGGCAAGGGCTCGGTGCAGAAGTGCAGCAATTATCGCGGCATAAAGGTTATGTCCCACACCATGAAGCTCCTCGAGCGCATTGTAGACTCTCGGATCCGACAGGAGTTTACAATCTCGGAGTGTCAGTATGGGTTTAAACCGGGTTGCGGGACCATGGACCCCGTATTTGCCTTAAGAACGCTCATGGAGGGATACAGACTGAAGAATACACCTCTGCATCTCCTTTTCTTAGACATGCAGAAGGCCTTCGACTGTGTCCCTCGTGAGATGATCGGCTGGGCGCTGCGGTCTAGGGCCGTTCTCGAAGTCTTTATTGCCATTATCCGGGACATGTACCACGATTCCAGTTTCATAGTTAGGACTGCGGTTGATGATAGGCTTCCCTTCCCTATCATCGTTGGAGTACACCAAGCCCGTTAGCCCGCTTAGCCCGCTTAGCCCGTTTATGTTCAGCGTAATATTGTCTATATCTGTCTTATATATATAATTATCTTGACGACTGACTTGGTGTAATGGTTAAGAAGTTGGCTACTACACCAGAGGTCGCGGGTTCGATCCCCGCACAGTACAAACATTTGTGTGCATGAACATGTCTGTTTGTACTGGTCTGGGTGTCTCCTATGTATAATAAGTATGTATTTACAAAAGAAAATGTATTTAAGTATGTTTATCCGTTGTCTAGTATCCCATAACACAAGCTTTAATTAGCTTACTTTGGGGCTAGATGGCGCTGTGTGGAATAATGTCCAGGGATGTTTATTTATTATTTATAATATTAGACGTTCTGTCAAACAGCATCCTAGACCACCATGAGCCCACCCCACCACCCTGGTTGCATTATGTATGCTGATGATATAGCGCTAGCAGATTCGGACAGGGGACGGCTGGTACAACGGGTGAATAAGTGGAAAAATTCACTTGAAAACGGCGGTCTGAAACTTAATGTGGCGAAGACGGAGTACATGGCCTGCAACACCACAGATCCCCAGTCCATTCGTATAGGCGTTGACGTGGTCGAGCGCATTGACCGTGTCTAATATCTGGGATCTGTGTTAAGCGCGTCTGGGGACATCGACCGCGACGTCAGAGCCCGAATTTCCGCGGCTTGGGCCAAAATGGCGTGATGTGACTAGTGTCATTTGTGACCCCAAAATGCCGATCAAGCTGAAGGGGCAGGTCTATAAAACCATCATTAAACCTTATTAGATAGAGGGTAAAAACTATGAAGAAATTGAAGACATGGTTCAAGTAATGATGGGATAGGTCGCTCTTATAATACGGAGTGTAAGCACAATACACATAAACACACTCACACACACACACTGACATGGAAGAGCGGAGTCTCCTAACATAAGCAAAATAATTGCTTAAAAGGGGAGTCCAACCACTGATATATGACTAATCAGTGATCACTATTACATAGTGTGTATAAATGGCGAAATCAGACATTAAAATATATCCAGATAACTTAGCACATACCCAGCTAAACTAAAGAAGTAAACTAGAATTTACGGTTTTGTTCAGAAATAAATTGCTTGATACTTACACAAACACTAAATTCGAAGTTCCTGTCATCAGGAATGAAGTTTCCATCATTGTTCAGTAGGACGAGGCAGATCTCCATGACTGAAGTTTGTTCTCCGACCACTTCAGCGCCCCGCGATACTGTCAATATAAGGCATTCCATTAATTTATAATTCATGATTACAATTATACTACTATTTGAAATTTCTGATTCCGTGAGTATATCATATTTTTGGATAAATACATTTTAAGTCTTTTAGTCAAGGTATATTTTGCAGGGTGCGTGGAGTATGACTTGGATATGTATTTTAGTTTAAGAGCGTTTGCTGGGGCTGGATCGAAAACGTTGCGTTTTTGTAAGATTTTCGTGATTATTTCATTGAATTGAAATAAAACTTAAATTTTTGCTCTATTATTGTGTGAATAATACTATTTAAAAACACATTGAATTGTCTTAAATTAAGTAAATAATTATTTGCTAAATTAAATAAAAAGCCACTTTTTTTTTAAAAGTTGATAAAACACTTAAAAATTTACTGTACACGGTTAAAGTTATGATTATGAAATTAAAAGGTGCATTCATAATAGAGAGATAATTTATACTCAATTTGAATTCAGCTAAATAATCACGAAAACCTTAAACAAAATGCGACGTTTACGATCTACCCCAAACGCAAAAAGCAAACCCTTTTAAATAAGGAGAATTAACCACGTGGCAGAAAAGCTGCATTAAATTGGGTACGGACCGGCGTTAAGTGGCGTAATGTAACATGTTACAAAGCGAGTATTCATTAAGTCAGTAAGGGTTATTCCCCCATACTGATTTGACGAATGCTCGCTTTGTACCATGTTACATTACGCAACGTAACGCCGGTCAGTACCTTTAGCAGATGTATTGATATTCAATGACTTAACTTTGCAAATGTGCTTATAAAAAAAAAAAAAGCTTATGTGGAAGCGCTCTAAAATAAACGGCGAATTCCAATCGAACATTTGTCGCTAGCGTCGTGATGAATCAAGTCAACGTTGCCAATCCGCCCTTAGTGCACGCTGTTAAGCTGTTCTAACTCTCTTGTGCCACTCACCGCTGTTGCTGAAAGAGTGCGTCAGGTTGACGAGCACTTTGATGGCGGGCAGCGCGGCGTCCAGCAACGCGGCGCGCAGGCCGGCGTGCGCGCGCTTCCGTCGTGCAGCGCCGCAGCAAAGCGCCGAGCGTGCGAGCGGCGCCTAGGGACTCGGTCACTAGGTACAGCTGGTTGTCTTGTGTCTCACTCACCACTGTTGCTGAACGAGTGCGTCAGGTTGACGAGCACTTTGATGGCGGGCAGCGCGGCGTCCAGCAACGCGGCGCGCAGGCCGGCGTGCGCGCGCGCTTCCGTCGTGCAGCGCCGCAGCAAAGCGCCGAGCGTGCGAGCGGCGCCTAGGGACTCGGTCACTAGGTACAGCTGGTTGTCTTGTGTCTCACTCACCACTGTTGCTGAACGAGTGCGTCAGGTTGACGAGCACTTTGATGGCGGGCAGCGCGGCGTCCAGCAACGCGGCGCGCAGGCCGGCGTGCGCGCGCGCTTCCGTCGTGCAGCGCCGCAGCAAAGCGCCGAGCGTGCGAGCGGCGCCTAGGGACTCAGTCACTAGGTACAGCTGGTTGTCTTCGTTTTGTTGCGTTACCTACGAATAGGACAAGTAGTTGTAGAATCAATCATATTTTGAACACATCTTGTGTATACAGAATGTTCAATGAATTGAAATGAAATTAGAAAGACGTAAAAGAAAATGTTGGATAATACAACTTGAAAAATAGAGGAAATGAATTTATGTAAAAAGTGTAGTCTAGAAAAATATCCTTAGATTGAGTTGTTATGTTTCTCGAGTTTTGCAATGTTTAAAGCTAATAACTCCGTATTCAAAAAATCAGACTTTTGCACAACTTTTACTTGTTCAATCACTTTGGAATAAATGTAACAAAACAGTAGAATTTTATTATGTATATAATATTTAAAAAAGGGTTAAAATTTTCCCTGAACCACTTCCCGTGCGTTGCTTACACAAGTGGTTCAGGGAAGATTTGAACCAACATCGAAGTGACCGCGGTACTTACATTTTCCAAGACCCGCATGCACCTATCCGCCTTCCTCAGCACGTCAATATCTGCATCAGTCCAGCTCGCGGCGGGCGTCTCTAGTCTTGTTGCGCAGTCCTGTATCGTGCGCACGATGTGGTCAACGCCGCCGAGCACGCGCAGTTCTTCCTTGAACCACTCGCCGGCGCGTTTTGAGGTTAGAGATAAGAGAGTCTCCATGGCGAGGTGACCAACCTGAAGCAAATAAACCGTTGAGGGCACGTGTCGTTCATAACTTACTACATACAAACCTACTAGGTCAAGTCTACAGTAGGTGTACATTTATGGTCGCGTTTAAAAATCAACTCTATTCACTATACAGGGATACATCGACCTAGATCATTTAAGGTAGTAGTTAACATTATCATTATGGCAGTGAAACATGGCCGTTACTAGAGCTACACAAGCAGGAGCTGCGCGTCACGGAAATAAAGATGCTGCGGTGGATTTGTGGAGTCTCACGCAGAGATCGCGTGCGGAACATCCACGTTCGTGACATTGCAGACAAGCTGCAGGAGTGCCGCCTTCGTTGGTATGGTCATGTCTCACGGAGATAGGCAAACTACGTGGGCAACCAATGTCTGGCCATGCCGCCTCCGCCGGGGACCTGCAGAAGAGGTCGACCCAAGAAGCGGAGGCTCGACGTCGTCAAGGGTGACCTGCGTGCCAACAGACTCACCACCGAGGATGCAGAAAACCGCGCGAAGTGGGCCAAGAAAATAAGAAAGGCGGACCCTGGGACCCCCCACACTGGTGTGGGTTCACAACCGGGATAGACCGCACGGATGATGATGATGAGTTAACATCATTTGAAGCCAAGTCTATTGAGATGTGGTCTGTATAAATACACTGCTAAGATGATTAGCATTTGAAATGTTTTTCTATTTTATTTGAATGATGTTGAGTAATTACCAGTGGATAGTGTGAAGTCAACATCCGAATTAAGAATCAAGTACGCAGCAGTGTAGTCAATTGCAGCTGATAAGATATCTGATACTCTATGTCTATAGGTGATGTGGAAAAATGTATCTATTTGACTTATTTACCGCAGAATAGATTTTGAAACAAAGCTGTTCCATGAAATATACTTCTACAACCTATGAATTAACACAATTGCGTGTACCATTCTAATTTATACTAAGTTACTAGTGTCATACTAATCTAATTAAGTAGTGTAGTGTAAATACAATATTAACAGAAAATACAGCGCAATTAGTTGAATCTCTTCAAAAGATAAGGGTAGTAGAATATTCTTGGATGAAGGCCACCTTATGAAGGTTGGCTTTGGATATTTACAGGCTTATTGATCGCTACAAATCGTATAGGCAGGCATTGTGTCACCTCAGTTTAGGTACGCTCGACCGCCTCACTCCACCGAGGGGCTAATTACAGCAGGTGGTTGTTGTTGGTTGATTACGATCGGCTCGCACACTCACCGCGTCGTGCGTTATTTAATGCTTTGTTTCTGATTGATTTTGCTAGTAAAAATATTCAGTAGTGGGTGACTAAGAAGGTTGTCATATACTGTAGCCAAACAATTTAGTCTACCTCCCTAGTTGAGGTTCATTTGAACCTCATGAAACAACAGGGTTACAATAATATTATGATAGTGGCAATTTTATTGCTCAACCTTAATGACTATTATACATCTAATAGACGATTTAGTCAAAACTGGCAGACCACTTTCATGGCCGAATGTACAGGTAGAAAAGAAGGCTATGCGCTCTAACAGCTAAATCGGTTTCGAGTCAGCGACGCGCAACGGAACATGAACGCTCGTGCCACGCCATTCGTTTCGTTTTCGCCTACAAACAGGTGACAGTTGTAAGCATAAGCTATTTTTATACCTATAAGTTCCTTTGTTTGAGAGTGATCTTTCTGTACGGTAGTAATATTTATTATGTAGTGAAGGTTTTACAGCCGTGAATGATGATAAAAATGATTTTTTTTCAGTGGTTCTGTAAGTTGTGAATACTTACAGTAATGTTATCCAAGTCGAGATGCTGCGCCTTGCCCTGGCTCTTGATCTCTGCGCAGAGCTCGCGCACGCGCTCCTGCGTCTTGGCGAGCTGCGCGGATGTTAGCCCACAATCGTCTAGCGCGTTTCTGATAGTGAGATTAAGAAATTTAATTGAATGAGTTTTATTTTCAACCATCACACATCCAGATTGTAAATAAATACACAAATATAGCTAATAATATTAATTGTCTAGCGCGTTTCTGATAGTAAAATTAAGAAATTTAATTGAATGAGTTTTATTTTCAACCATCACTCACACATCCACATTGTTAATAAATACACAAATATAGCTAAAAATATTTTGCAGGTCCTGTTCAGTGCTTTTTGTCTGAAACCAGATACAACTGAAAATATATTGTTTGTTGTTGATGGTTGACCTATAAATGTGTCATGAACTGATTATTACACAAGACATTTAACTAGCGCAGATGATGTTAAGTAGTAATGGATTTGGCTCAAGTCAAGAGTAATGGCTCGCATGAAGGATCTAAGAGCAAACACTGATGGGTAAAACAAGAGCAACACGTCAATAAGTTTTTTCACTTCTCATGCTCTAAAAGAATGCCAATATAGCCCTACGAAGCGGGAATAAAATGTACTTCAGTTTCTAGGGAGTGGAAAGTAATTAGTTTTTTAATTTTCTTTCATGTGACATAGACAAACTCAAACATCCAGTAACTATACTATTATCTGTGGAGTGTGGACCATCTTCATTGCGAAAATGGTGAGAGCTTTAGTTCCATGGTTTGTCCGCAAAGAAAGTGGCGCCATGTGTTTCGAAATCTTTTGTGATTTATATTTTATTAAGTAATATTTATTAAATGTTTTTGTACTAAATTGACTATTTTTCTCGCATTCAAAGTGAAAAGTACAGTTTGCACCTCGAGACTTAACGCCAACTTAATATACCCTAACCTTTGGTATATTATGGCTTTGTTTAGTCCCTCGATATAAAATATACTATTAAATGTAGAAAACTCCAAAAAAATATGATCAATACCAAATGGCACTGCCATACGTAGTGCCTAAAATATAAAAGCTTTTTGGGGCGTTTTTCTTGTTACGAAACACTTACTTGTGAGAAACGTCTGATTCGAGAAGGTTCAACATAAGTTCCAGTGACTCGCGGTCCAAGTCCATGTTAAGTCGGTCTTGCGACAACACGAACATCACTGTCGCCGTACAAAGGCCTAGACTCTGTGGACAACAAATAAGTTTTATGTGTTGTGGTATGATAACGGTCAGTTGAACAACAATCGGATACACTGGAACATATTTTAGTACAAATACTAGAAAAAATATACAGATGCGATTCTACTTGTTCCATCATCATCCGTGCGGTCTATCCTGGTTGTGAACCAACACTGGTGTGTGGGGTCCCAGGGTTCCAATTTTATTAAAATAACATGTAATCTGGGTAAAAATAATTAAATAAAGACTATACAGGGTGTCCCTGTAAGTAAGGATCAAATCAAAATAGCGCATAACTGGGGTCATTTCTGACTCTTTTAACTCCATCAATATTGGTCCGATTTGTAACCATTAAAAAGTTATAATCCATATTAGGTTTTTTCAAAAAAATTCCTAGGTCCATACATAACTAATTAATAAAAAAAAATTATCAAAAATACCAACTTATTTTTTTGCCAAAAGATTAGCAGTTGATTTGTCTTACTTTAACTAAAGTGTATTTATTTAAGGATGTCCTAAGACCAAAACAAACCTGACCTTGGAATCACCTATAGAGTTGGGCACAAAATTATCAATTGAATTCAATTCGTTTTCTGTTCGATATTCTCGATTTTTCAGATCAGTTCATTAGTTTAACGCTTATTTGTAGTTTTCTTTTTTACTGACTGTTATTATCGTACATTGAATACTGGTATAGTTAAAAAAAAGATGCATATACATACAAAAAATATATTTATTAAAAAAGTAATAATTTTGATAAAGGGTAATACTTACTTACTACAAATACTGAATCGTTTTTTAAACGTTTTTAAAATTCAAACAGGCATACTATCCTGTTTGAAACAACAACTGTCGAAATTTGATTGAAATCATCGTTACATTGTTACTTTAGTGAGAATCAATATGACAGCTTTCTTATAAAGCAGTAATGTAACGGTTGTTGTTTTAAATAGCTTTACATAATCAGCCTACTGGATTGCTGATTTTTTAGTTAGTTAATTATTAACTATGACTAAAACCTTATTTTATGAACATAATTTTATCTCTATGCATCTTATGAAAAATTCTACAATTTGGCAGGAAAAAGAAATGGTCGCCTTTTTTCTCATTTGTTTTTGAACTGTCATTTTAGTTCTTTTTATTTTATTTTGTGATTAATTTTTAATAATGACTAATACTTTTTGTTAATATATCAAAAAGAAAAACAAAGGCGATACATTTGACGCAACAATATAATTGATCCTGCGTACAGTACTGTTTAATTAGAATTAAATAATAAACAATCTGCGATTTTTACGGACTAGCAGTGTGGCTGCCCGTTGCCTATTTTCCGTTTCCCGATAACAATACTTTCACGAGTAATAATACTCAGTAAATACTTTATCGATTGAAAAATTGTTAACTTCAATTGGTTCATTGTTATACCCCATCACTAGTAAATCAATTGAGAGCTGTCAAAATCGGAACACAAATTTTGGTTAAGTTATGGTTATCTTGATTGTTTTGCAGTTTTCGACGGGAATTATGTGATATTTACTTTGAAAAAGGATGCAGTGTAATATGATTAATGAATGAATCACTTGTAGTGTGAATAAATTTGAGTGATTTCTTTGGAAACTCAAGATAAGTGTTCAAGGTCAGGTTTGTTTTGGTCTTAGGACATCCTTAAATAAATACACTTTAGTTATTTTATTGCACTGGAAAACCTATGTCAATTTAAAAAGTAATAATATTGTAGGAAAAATTCCCAATTTCAAAAATGGCTTCATGTACAAGCAGATGTCGTGAAAAAAAATTGTACAACTGAAAGTTGTCATGAACATGAAGGAAACTTTTTGATTAAGATTATTTTTGCAATATTAATACTTTTAAAATTGACATGGGTTTCCTAGCTTAATAAAATAACCAGTCAATGTAAGACAAATCACCTGCTGATCTATTGGCCTGAAAATCTAGTTGGTACCTTTGATACATTTTTTTAAATATTTTTTTTTGTATGGACTTGGGCATTTTTCCTAAAAAACTAAAATTGATCATAACTTTTTAACGGTTAGAAATCGGACTAATATTGAAAGGGTTAAAAAGGTCAGAATGACCCTAGCTATGTGCTATTATGATTTGATCCTTACTTCCAGGGACACCCTATATAATTATTATTATCTTTAACTCAGGCTTTTCAGAACATGTCAAGGATTCTTTGCCTGGCTGGCAACCTAAAAAATAAACTAGCAACTGCAACACCAAAAATCGCTAACAGTTGCTGCATTATACAATAAATAAACAAACTAACCTGATCATTGGTTGCATCGTGCAGCGCGCTGAAGAACTTCTGCACGATCCCGTGCGCGCGCAGGTGCATGCGGAACGCGGGCGCAGTGCACTTGCTCGCGAGCGTGATGGCCGACAGGCACCGCGTCGACATCGGGTTGTTGTCCTGACACCAAGCCAAGAAGTACGCAAAATTATAAAAAAACAAGTTCAGGGGCAAGCAATCATGCAATATGCACAACATCAAAGATAACACCGGTGAGGTGTTCAGGTGTATGCAAGCAATGGCGAACTCAGGTCTCCAAGGAGACCACAGCAGCTCTCAAATAAGCTTTGGCTCCTTACCATCAGGAATGTTATTTATTTATTTTCTTTTTTTTGTCATACGCAGAGCAACGCACTGGCTAATGGTTTGTACGAGTGCTTGCCGCCGATTTTTTATTAGAAAAAATAGGTATGAAACACACAAAGATTGGACGAGAAGTTGCGTCCGTGGCAGTCTTTGTTACATTGCCCCTCAGCTGGTCTAAACCATCTGAACGAAGTCACGGTACGGAACGAAGTCACGGGTCATAAGATAAGATTTGGCCCAGGATGAAGCAAGCTTGCCCAGAAAAACATAATTTCAATATAATGCGTCAATTTATACAATGAGGTAGAGTTAGGTCATAATTCTTGTAATGTGAACGTTATGGACTCATAACATGAAGTATGACTAGCTTCAGAATACGGGTGTATGGTCGGAAAAAATTCTACTGCAAACAAAAAAAAACAAAGTAATAAAATAATAACTTACCTGCAAGGATTCCAAAAGATATTCCACATCATCATTCAGCTCCTGGAATTCTCCAATTTCTTGAATCTGATGTGCCTTCTTAACATTTCTAACCACAGTGTAGTACTGAAAAGGACAAAATCTATAAGCCTTATTTCTTTAAATGTTAAACGACACAATCGCCACCAGCTAAGCCAGCTAGGAGTCCTGTAGGACTTTATTATACTACAGTTGAGTCTTTAAAAGTTTTTGTTCTATTAAAAAGGGTTTGCGTTTGGCCTCAGTGTCGCCTGGTTATGGTTTTAGGACCGGATTTCTGACACAATGCTATAAATGTGAAAAATTAACAAACCTCTTTAGCTTCTTTGGGGCATCGTACACTAGTATATGGTTTAACTGGCTCATCAAAATCTAAACTGTCCACTATTGGGTCAGGAGCCTTGTACCGAGTTACTCTAGTCAACTCCTCAGGAACTTGCTTTACAGGGTTTACACCCTCTGGGTTCTCAGCTACCTCAGGTCTTGGAGTCTCATTTCCTTTCTGTAAATAAACACGTACAAAAATGATCAGCCTCTAAACAAAGCTTCAAATCATAGAAAATGGTGTCTGAGCACTGTTAAAAAACAAGTCTGCCACTAGGATGTCCTAACAAGAATTATTAGTCACCCTGTACAAATAGGTTCAGTAATGTTTCTTCAATAAACAGAAAGGTTTCTTAACCCGGCGGTACTCGCTACTGGGTAAAAAATACTACAGAGTACTAAATATTGGTTGTATTTTTTTTCTACTCATTCTGGCAACCCAAGATCCTAAGTACCTTCGAGCCGATAGTATACACGCGCTCACTCCGCGGGCAGCCAGTTTGCGCGTGGCGCTTGTTAATGGTGGACGTGTAAAGTGAGTATGGGTAATAAATACCCGGTAGCGACAATCCTTGTTACATTATTTTTCGATATGTTTACGATTATGTTTTTTGATTTAGAGCTATAACAAGATGAATATTCTTTTACAAGATAGAACAATAGAAGCGCTGCTTCAAGAAGAAGACAGCGGAGAAGAAAATGTGTCAGAAATAGAAGATTTCGAGGAGCATAGTGAACACGAAAGTGAAACTGAGCAGGAAGCTGATAGTTCAGGGGCGGCCTCAGATTCAGAAAATGTTTTTGCCCATCAACCTTCAGATTCAGAAGTCGAAGAATATGAAGAACTGCGTCCAATAGATGAAGAATATTTTGAAGATTGAAGTACCTGAGGCGCGGAAAGTTTACTGGAAAAGATAGAACTACTCAGTGGCAAGTTCCGGCACCCATATCTATCTATACCCAGCAAGCCAGGTAAATATGGCATAAAAAATTTAGTGATGGCTGACGCGCGCACTTAATATACAAATAACATGGAAGTCTACCTTGGAAAAAAATGACGGTCCATACGATCTCAGCAATTCACTAAGAGATCTTGTCAAGCGTTTGGTAGAACCTATAAAGAACAGCCACCGAAACGTTGTAATGGATAACTGGTTCACCAGTTTTCCCTTATTGAGTGACTTGCTCAATGATTATGGATTGACAGCACTCGGGACTTTGAGGAAGAATAAAGCTGAAATCCCACCTGTTTTTACGGCAACTAAGGGCCGAGAAATTCACAGTTCCCTTTTTGGTTTTCAAAAAGACTATACTGTAGTCTCGTATGTCCCAAAGAAAAATAAAGTAGTGCTCTTGGCTTCACCTATGCACCATGACGGCAAGAAAAGTTCTGAAGAAAACAAAAATCCGGAAATGATTATGGACTATAACAGAACAAAATGATGTTGTAGTTGAGATGTGTGCTACCTACCCACTCAGTGTCACATTACAGGCAACCAAAAGATGGCCATTGGTACTATTCTATGGTCTTCTGAACGTCAGTGGCATCAATGCGTACGTTATAGTAAAAGCAAATAAAGAACATAGCGGAGCGGTCATGGATGGTCCAGAGAAGAATTGCCTTGAAAGATCTGGCTTTGAGTCTTGTGATGCCGCAGATAAAAACGCGATCATCATCGGTACCTAATTTGTCATCAGTGGTATTTATTACCCGGTAATGAGTGTTATGTCCGTAAATACCTAGCGAGTGCCGCCGGGTTAAATATGTTCAATAAAATTATGAAGCTGAGATCTTATTCAAATATTTGAATAACTTATTTATTTTATATAATTTACAAAAGTTATTAGGTTAAGGTTATGTCCAATATCGGCTACCAGAATCAGTTCTCTTAATTAATAAAATACAACAAATAATTATTGGCTCAATTAGTTTTGCCATGATAATCACCTTGACAACTTTGTTGTAGTCTGTTTGATCTTCCTCATATTCAAGCATGAAATTTTCCTACCTCCTTATTCTATAGACCGAGTCCAGAGGGAGCGAATCGATGCACGATATTATACCCTACTAAGATTGCATAATTAATAAGCTAATTAGATCATGGTGATTGATGTATAACAAAACAAAAACAGCGTTTTTCACGCGTTGTTCTGGACAGAGTCCTAGTACGACGGAAAAGAATGACGCGCATCGAAGCACATTTTGCAATTGGCACGGGAATATCTTTACAATATTTTTTGGGTCCCAATTTCTTTGGGCCCTGGTCAGCCAGATGAGCGCAAAATGACGTAAATTCATAGCAAATTCTGAAATTTCTTTCTTTAACCAATTGTAAATCTTGAACCTACTGTTTGGAATGTAATGTAATATGTAGTAGTAAAGAAAATATTTTTTCTAATCACTTAATCAATCCATCTTTGATAGCATTTTTCGGTATGGTCGTAGATACGCGTCAATGTTACTCAATACCTGTGACAATACCTTAAGGGCTTAAAGGGCTATTATACTACAAGACTACCGTAAAGATAAAACTGCCTGGGTGTGAGCTCTCTGCTCGATGCGGGATGAAATAGCTCTATTGTAACAGATGTTTTATTGTAATAGTTAATAGGTACCTAGTATGTACTGACTAACAATTTTTATTTTTGAATTGTTTACATGAACTTTTGTTTTATATTCTTTTATGGTTGTTTTTTTTCTCTATGTTTTATATTCTTATTAAGTTTATTTGTATCAAAATGACACACTGCTTGTACTTTACTAACACCTGATGCACACCCAAAACAAGTTTAAAAGAGTAACTGCTGAGTTTCTCGCCGGGTCTTCTCAGCAAGAAACAACTCTGACGCGGTGGTAGAGTCGCATTATGTCTGTATAATGTGTATATATATATATCCATATTATTAGGTATTTATGTCTATTATTTAGTATATTTTGCTGTAAATTTGACGATTTGAAAGTACTGAGTCTATTTGAATAAAGTTATTAGAGGTTTGTTTTTGTGAGTCTTAGAAAAGATGATAAAGTAGTTGTACTTACATCATTAGCCCACTCATGGCGGTACAGGTGACGTCTTTTACGGGCTGGTAATGGAGAAGGATTGTCATTTACTAAAGATTTACTCTTGAATATGGAACCTTTCTTTTTTGTGATAACTAATTTCACACTAGGTTTGTCTTCCACTGGCTCCTCTGATTCACACATTCCTTGAGGCGACTTAAATACTTCATCCTGCTGTATCCTTTGGGGGTCTTCTTCTAAATTATCATTAGGACAGCTATTGTAAGCTGAGTCTGCTGAAGGTGTATTTGTCTGAGATGAGCCCAGGTCATCACTTGAGTCAACCATGGGAGCATTATCCTCCATTTGTTCAGTTTCCTGTATCAGTTCTTGCTCATTACTATCCACTTCCTCTTGTTGGATATGGTTTTCTTGCGGAAGTTCTACACTGTAGTCAGGACTTGAGTTCTTATTTTTATGCCTGTGCTTTTTATGAATCTTTAATTTGAGAGAGTCAAGTGGCTTATTATTACCAGTAACTTCATTATTACCACCAGATGTGTCAATTGTGTCAATTAGATCCTGTTCAGGCTGCTCAGCTGGTGGTTCAGGTTCACATTCAGTTTCTTGACTAACCACTGGGGTTTCAGTAACTGGCGGTGCTGCCTCTTCTACTGTTTCAATCTTCTTTTTACCTTTTCTAGTTTCTCTTTTAAGATCACTAACGGTCTTAGTCCCTTTACTACCATATGCAGTTGTTAAAACATCTAAATAGTCATCATTTTCATTATAATTAATATTAGCCCTATTTCTCCGGGATCTGCCGCTTGATCTGTCTGATGTCTCAGGAGGCTTAGGTTCTGGAGGAAGTTCTTTCGGTTGCACCTCTAACCTAGGTGACTTGGAGCTTGAGCCAGTTGAATCGAGTTTTTCCAATTGTGACTCAATATCATCAACTGCTGGCTGTCTCCTGCCAGACTCCTTTAAACTAACATGTGATGGTGAAGCAAGTGTTTTATAGAGGTCATATACATCAGACCCAGGCGAAGGAGAAGTTACTTTCTTTGATTCTTCTTCAGTATTCTTGTGATGCCGTTTGTGAGATTTATGCTCTTTTTTATCTTTCTTCTTCTCTTTCTTGTTTTCTTGGTTAAGTCCAGCACATTTAATTGTGATTTTAAGACCTTCATGTTTTGGAGAGCATATGGACTCCATTAAAGGGCTTTTCTTGTGATCTGATCCGAAATCTGAATGAGCATCTAGTGAGGAATGTCTGTCAGAACTAGGTGATGTCAAACCTTCATTAGAGTCAGTACTGACAATCCTAGATGTTCCTTTAGATATCCTAAGAACTATTGGAGGTGGCTTTCTATCGTCATTAGAATCCTTGCTAGTTGAAGGACTGACAACTTCAGCTTTCATTGGTGTTGGGCTTGATATGACTGGACTGTCTTTAGGGGTGGGGACTTTGGGAGGAGATATAGATTTAGGGATTAATGGTTCATATCGTACGAAATCTGGAATAGGACTATTACTCCCATCTTCAGCATAATTGATTACTTTATCACGATTACGAACCAAGTATCTTTTATTTGGGGGTTGAGCACCGGAAGATGCATCCTCTTTCTTGGAGGCTTTAGTGGCCAAAGAATTTTTCTTGGCTTTTGATTTTTCAAAACTACGTCTTGGTAACTCTGGTGATGATGAATCTCTGTTGTACACCCTGCTTCTTTTATTTGCTTTCTTTTCCTTGCTGCTTGAAGGGTGCTCTGGCGAAAGTGGGGCAGCAGGTACTGGTGGTGCATATGTAATTTGTGGAACAGGTGGGAATGCCTCAGCATTGCGTGATTTAAAGAATTTCTTAGGCTTTGGTGGTGGTTGTTCAGTTTCTACAGTTGGCACTGTCAGCGGACTATTCTGGTCCTGAACAGGCTTCTTAGCAACATTATTTGTGTATGCTGAAAAATAAATGAAAGATGTAAAGCTTGGTCTACTTATATTGTAATATTGTAAATGCAAAAATCTAGTTGTTAGTTAGTTTTTTTAATCCTAGATTTGAGTATGTATGACCTCAATTTTCAAAGCAACGATGAGGTCTAAGGTTAGTAAGATGAGATATTGTAACCAGATTTTACGCAAACAAACCCGTGAGTAGTCTCTTTTTAGAATTTTACAAAGTATCAATAATGTCTCTTCCTGCTGTATTTGGTGTAACCTAGTCTACGTTTTTGAAATTTGCCGCGTTTTACTAGGTTCAGCTTTCGTTGGCCAAACTCTAGACGTGACCGATTGAAGTTACTAAATTATTCAAACTTTCACTGAGTGGTTTACATTATTATAGAGGGTCAAGTAAACAGCTATTACAGACATATTGTAGTGATCATTTATAGTAAAGTTTGATGATAAGTTAATAATTCCTTACCATACGGAGCGCTTCTAATTGATGTGAAGCTGGTGATACCCCATTTACCCACTGTACCAGCCGAACGAGCTGCAGAAGGGCAATTACTATTCTCTCTAAAGAGTGCACTGTCCAGCGGCACGGCCACGCTGCCGGCTCGGCCTCTGCCCCAGCGCGACATACTGATAATTTCATCAAAAACGGTGACTGTTGCACCCTCTTGCCAAACCAACAATCACTTCTTCAAATGTCAAAATAACAAGTAAACCACGCCGTCACGATTGGCAACGAATCTCTCTACAAAGTCACCTTCCACCAGAAAAACTCTCAGCACGACACATGAACTTTCTCCGATTGGAACGAAAACACAACCCATAAAGATAACACACCCGCCATTTTTACGGGAGCTAAGTACTTTTCCCACAGACGCATTCGGAAGCGTACATAACTAAAGGACAACGCGCGCGTCACGTAAACACTATTTCCACAGCAATTACAGATTTTCTTTGAACTTGTGAGGTAGATAATTATTGTTGATTAAAAAAATTCATGACAAATAAGACACAAACTGCGATGTTGTCATCTCATAACACAAGAGGCGCCATATTGGCAAAACAAGATGAAATAATAAATTTAACCGACCAATGGGAAAGATGGAAAGGCGCTGTTAAAACCATAGACAGGACTCAATGCTAGAAAGTTGGAATCGATTTTTTCATATTTTTGTTTGAACAACCAATTGGTATAATTGAAAATTGTTTTACTATCATTGTGTTATAAATTAAATCCATTTCTACTGAATAGCTTGAAAAAATTATCTAAAAGCACCAACGCGTAGATAATATAAAGACGTCACTAATTATATTCTCTACAGAGATCAAACTCTAATAAAATACAGGATGATTATTAAAAGACTTACAAAAACGATGAGGATACTTAGTAAGTGATATGGTAAAGTAAACTAGTTTATTCGCTATGAATATATTTGAGAGTGAGATCTTAACTGGTTTCTAGACTTTCTATTCGACCTGCTAGCATGTGTGATTATTTTATTTCATTAGTAATATTATAATAAAAGGTCAGTTATATTTTCAATTAATTACAAAAGAAAAACAACAAAAATACAAAACAAAACTAAAAACTTACACAATTGTCATTTTCTTAAATAGTAATTATTAAAGTTAGGTATTATCATATTATTTACACTATATTTGCATTCATTACTTACATTAGGGCACTATAAAAAAATAAACTAAATCATGAAATCCAAATCGTGGTAAAACAATTTCAAGTAGGTGTATCACAGTTGAAGTTATACTGTCACTTCTATAGGTATTTGCAATATTCACTAACATATAGGCACAAAAAAAAATACTAATAAATTTTAGAAACACTTAAAAACAACCATTTGGTTAAATTGTTTTTAAAATCATTTCCTTCTCAATTTTTAATAGATGACGGCAGTTTAATATATATAAGCAGGCACATTTGTAAGCATCTTGCTCGTAAATGTAGCACTGACTCGGAGGTTTATGTAACAGCAATGTAAATGAAAATATAGTTATTAAGTAAGTAAGTAAGTGATTTTTTTATTTTTTCATTTGATATTAATTTTATGGTTTTCCTACAAAAAATACTGAATGTTGGACTGATTTATATGTATATTTATATTTATATTAAAAAAGGAACTTGAAAATTTTTGTATGGAAGCTGGCATAGCCACCAGTCGCCATAATGTTTTTTTTTTCAAAGTTTCCGCGCACAATAAAAAGTGTATATTTGGAAAGAGGACACATAAACATACGCAAAATGTCTGAAAATATGATAAACCACTCTTTGTGTATCATATTTTCAGACGAGTTTCATGAGTTACTTGAAGGTAAAGAATAAAGATCAATATGAAAATGCCAAAATGGTGATTATTATATAAATCTACTTATTCCAAGTATGTGGCCTTTCGTGTTATTTTGTCAACCAAGTGCAGATGTGTATTGTCACATTTTTATGAAGTGTATATTTGTAATTGCTTAAAGTAATGAAGTTAATGTGGTTTTTACCTGTTTTTTGGTTTAAAAATATACAAATAGATTTCAAATTAAGATCAAATATACTTGTATAGGAAAAATACAATTTAATTTGTGAAAAGTAAAGTAAAGTAAAAGTAAAAAATATATTTATTCATTTAGACTTATAAAAAGTACATAAGACATTAGTCAAATACAAAAAAAAATATCGCAAAAATAAAAGTACTAAATTAAAGTTAGGAAGAGGCCGTTCAACAAGAGTTTGCGGAATCTTATTACAATATTTTACACATTGACCAACAAATGATTTCCCTACCATAAGCAGTCTTAGACTGGGAGTTACGAGCTTATTTTTATTTCTGGTTTAAGAACTTTATTTTCTCAAAAGAATTACATTCACTTACATGAGAATGTTTTTACAATAGGTATAAATTAAATAGTTTGGGTATTCGTATTGACATCTTTCTATTTGAACAGTAACTCAAATAAATGCAAGCAATAGATCGCAAGCCAACACAACAAATTAAAACAAACGTAGGTAAGCGTGAATACTTCGCACAGCGGTTGGGTCAAATGAAGCACAAAAGAATCGCGACTTCGCGAGCATTCGTTAAATTCCGGGTAAACTCGTCCACTGGTTTGTTCGACTTTGTCATGCTCTCAAGGATAAGCACTCCTGGATGTGGCTCACATGTTGTAATTAATCGTACAGATGGAATGGCGGGCAGCAATATTAATTCTTAATTATTTAATACATTTTAATGTACATAGAGAAATATATAGAAATATAAATATATATATATTAAATTGTATGATATTATTGTTATTATTTAAATTAAGTGTAACATTCCATTGATAATTATCATTTTGTTTTATTAGTTTTAAATGTTATTTAATAATGTTTTTTTTTTGATAGTTTAATATAAATTTAATAAATCATTGTCTATTCTTTATTTCATAAGCATGTTTACTTAAGTAATTAATTTACGTATGTTTTTTACATTCGATAAGTAGAAATTTATGTCTTTTGAAAGTGGGCATTGTCTAGTATTGAGTTTATGAACATCACTTTTTTTCTTGGAGAGATGCAAGTTTTTACGGACAAGGACTGCATTATCCTAAATAAATTGAAAGTACACTGTTAAAATATCTATCTCTTTGAATAATTCACGAAGCGAGTCGCCTGGTCTAAGGTTGTAAATGGAACGGATGGCTCTTTTTGGAAGAACAAAGATGATGTTGAGATTCGCTGACGAGCCCTACAACTGTAGACCATACGACATAACACTGTGAAAATAACTGAAGTACACTATTCTTGCTGTTGCGATATCAGTCATGAGCCTTATTTTTCTATCAGCATAAGCCGCCGAACTAAGTCTTTCTGGCAGGGCAGAAATATGTGGACCCTACTGTAACTTGGAATCGAGAGTAATTCCTAGAAATACAGTGGAATTCGTTATCTCTGATGGCTCGTTACTCATGTTTATTATGGTATCGACCTGTCTTCCATTGGGCATAGAAAGTTTGATACATTTGGTCTTCTTAGCATTAAGCAGTTAATTGTTACTCGTGAACCAAATCAGTACCTCAGAGAGAGTATTATTTACGTCTTCAAGTGCTTTTTTACTTCTAGCAAATAATACAATTACACATAGGTCTTTGACAAAATAAGGCAGCATAAGATATACAAATATGTAGTGACCTTATCGCTTTGAGCGATTTCTTCTAGACAACTTTGGGATGTGGGGAGATTGCGGAAGAATTTATCAGATTCTTCAAATGTCCTAAAATCAGTTATTTGTTAACAAAATATACGAAAAACTTCATAATAAGTAGAGCTTTACCTTCAAATAACTCTGAAACGTGACACTTCAGGGCACCATATTGCTGGACATTTTTTGTTTGTTTATGTCATCCTTCCATATATGCCAATTTCATCGTGCGCGGAAACATCTAGAAAAAAACAAAATGGCCTATGCCACAAAGTTTCGAACCCGTTTAATTTCCATTTAGAAAGTTGCTACATCAGCTACTGAGTATTCCATATCAGTAAACAACGTTTACGACCACTAATGGACAACAGCAATAAAAAAAGAAAACTGCCATTATTAGACCTCCATTGGCAATGATAATAGACACATTCATACATGTATACAGGGTGTCTCTAAAAGTGGTGTCAAGTGGAAGCTCAGTGGTAGAACTTCAGTAGGGCAACCCAAATTACCCCCATGTATGTTCTGTGATTTTTGAAAGTTTTTGAGTTATGATTTTATTTTACGAATTTTTGAAAATGTTCTTGTTGTGTCAATTTTGTGGTACAATTGTTTCTTCCACTGTTAGATGAATACTAGGCCTAATTGATTACGAAGCATTTAAATTAATAGCACTAAAGAACACTTATAAAAAAATGTTAAACTGAAAGAGGGAAAAATACTGATTTTTCCCTAAAATTATTGAAGTCCGTTAAAACAAATGTAATGAACTTTCTCATAAAATCTAAAAATACCTTAAAATTTGTTACCATTCCCAATTGGGTATTAGAACTAATTTTAAGGTAATTTTTAAATAATTTTATTCAAAACCTTTTCCTATTTCAAGAAACTAACTTGAATATTTATTAGATCTAGCCGATAGTTCATTTTTTATTAATTTTTAAATATTGCGAACTCATGACGTCACAAATTCACTTGTGTTCCCACATGTGTTTTTACCCGATTCGTGGTAAATTAATAATGAGGATAAAATTACTGATTTACTGCACTTACGGCTGAAACAGAGCTTGCCGTTCATCAGGTAGCATCTCACGAGTATGTGAGAAATAGATTTCAGATACAATTTATTTTGCCAAGTTCTGTAACCAAGCCCAAACCAAAAGGGTTGGTATTATTGCGAATGGCTATTTTAAGTCCTACTTACCCGTCTGGACAATGGGCGTAAATAATGAACGTATTATTAAAAATAAATTTGCACACAATAATACCTTCTGGAAAAATAATTTTCATCTGGGGGAACTTAAAATCTGCTATCTAGAAAGAAACACCATTAATACCATGCAGTAGAAACACCTAGCTAAAAATCTCACGTATGATACAGATCGTGTCATTTGATTGGTTGATGGATAGATTATCAACCAATCACGTGAAAGGACGTTTATAGGACCCAATGGGTTTCATTCAATTGTGAGATGTCAATTTGATTACCGTCAAGAGTCCAATAAGAACCCTAATGTAATCTTTGCGTACGTTGGCAATCTGGGTTCAAATGAATGACGCCAGAAAGGCAACGTACTGCGTATATTGATGGTGATTCCAGATAGCATATTTTAAACTACTTCAGATGAAAAATATGTTTCCACAAATTTATTTTTAATAATACGTAAATTAATTTATTCCCCTGCAAGGGGGGCCGGGGGAAATGGGTGAAATGGCCCATAGCAAGCGGACCGATCACCCGGCCCACTGCCAGCGTCCCCAGTTGAAATAATAATAATAATAAAATTAATTTATTTGTGCCATGCTGGTGGCGGTACTTTAAAAGAATACTTTACCCAGCCCCTTATCTTCCTATGAGTGTCGTAAGAAGCGACTAAGGGTTTTTTGCAGCAGACCATCTGCTCTCCAGGTGAGAGACTTATGTCGATCGGTTGTTGTTACCACCATGCAGTTGTGTAAAATCCGCCAAGTGATTCTGACCTATCTCGGTCAGGTCGCGTTCCGGGATCAGCACTGCACTAACCGGTGCCAGCGGCACTGTGATCGTGGCAATTGTTGGACCAGTGGGAGCCTTAGCGGCGGTGTGTGTGTAGTGTGGATCGGCCCACCGGCCAGGGAGACCCGTAGAAACAATGGTCCCGCTGGCCACCCGCGGCGACCACACCCGAGGGGGTACCCCCGGGCCCTTCCGTCCGGCGGACTGGCCACAACACAAATTATTCCACACGGCTAATACCAATGCAGGGCACCACGCTTCGTCTTTCATTGCCTCGATCACAGTCATACTTTCGCGCCCCTCGCATCTTCCAACTTCTATGGCAGTCAGAAGCACAAGAAAAAGGCTAACAGCAGCATCCCCATTCCCCACCAAAACGCTGTTTGAGGTGGAGTTCGCTAACATCCGCGGACTCCATACAACCTCAACAACCTTGAGACGGCGAGGCCTGCGATGGTCTTTTTGACGGAAACACAGATAGGCCGCCCTGCCGATACGTCATACCTGCACTACCCCGGCTATGTGCTGGAAGAGTCCTTCCAACCAAAAGCCGGTGTATGTCTGTTCATCAGGGCGGACGTCTGCTGTAGCCGTCTCCGCTGCCTAGAAGACCCATCCTTCTCCACCCTCTGGGTGCACGTTGACCTGGGCTCCACGAGCCGGGTCTATGCGTGCATATAATGCTCCTACAAAGTTGCCGAGACAACTCGACTCTTCAAGCATTTGAGTCAGGCCGCAGACAACGTTCAGGCGCAGTTCCCTAATGCCGAAATGGTGTTTTTGGGAGACTTCAATGCCCACCATGAGTCCTGGTTAGGCTCATCAAAAACTGCCCATGCGTTTGTTCTCACGCAAGACCTGACGCAACTGGTACACCAGCCCACCCAGGTACCAGGTACTATCGGTCATACACCCTCCTTATTGGACCTTCTGCTGACGAGTCACCCAGCCGGGTATAAAGTGTCGGTTGGTGCTCCATTGGGCTCCTCCGATCACTGTCTGGTTGGCGCAACAGTGCCTTGTGCAGCTCCCCCCCACAATCTGTGGATGTGACGTGGCGGTTATGGCACTACTCGTGGGCAGATTGGGACGGATTGCGAGAATATTTTGCCTCCGTCCCTTGGCTGAAGTGCTGCTTTGGAGAAAGGGATGCTTCAGAGAGTGCATCTGCTATCGCTGACGAGATCAGTACCGGAATGGAATACTACATTCCTTTTACTGATGTCGTCAGTGCTAGCAAAACTGGTCTCTGGTTCAACCGCGAGTGTGCCGCAGCCGTTGAATAAAAACAGGCGGCGTACCGTGCTTGATCTAGGGCCCAGGCACTCAATAATCATTCAAACCTGTCCTCCCTGAAAGCAGCCTTTAATAAAGTCACCAAGGTCACGAAGTGGGCTTACATTAGAGCAGACGCCCAGCAAATTGCACGTGTTGGCCAAGAACTCATCACGCACCCTACGGGTAGCCGTTCCTACTGGCGACTAGCTAAACACGTGCAATCTAACTTCTGCGTACCTTCGCTGCCCCCACTGAGATTCCCTGATGGATCGTTGGCTGATCAGCTGCAAGAGAAAGCCGATTTACTGGCTAACCTCTTAGCCGCAAACTCTTGCATCGATGACTGCGGTGCTGTGCCGTCTGAAATTCCACATTGCGGCTCCACAATGCCTGACATTCGTATCAGGCAGTGTGATCTTCGTGCCGAACTGCAGTCACTCGATGTCAGGAAAGCCAGTGGCCCTGATGGAATTCCAGCTGTGGTGCTGAAGAAATGTGCAGCGGAGTTGTCTCCAGTGTTCACTAGCTTGTATCGCCTCTCCTACAATTCGGGTCTTGTGCCGCTATCTTGGAAGGAGGCGAACGTTCAACCAGTTCCCAAAAAAGGGGACCGGTCTGACCCTGCCAATTACCGTCCAATAGCCGTAACCTCAGTTTTAGCTAAAGTGTTTGAGCACGCATGAACGATCATGAACACGCAGCTCATCCGCTACCTAGAGGATCACTCTCTTATTCATGAGCGTCAGTACGGCTTCCGACCAAAACGGTCTACGGGTGATCCTCCAGCATACGTAACACACATCTGGGGGGAGGCTATGGACAAGCATGGGGAATCTTTAGTCGTCAGCCTTGACATTGCCAAAGCTTTCGACTTTATGGCATCGGTCGCTTCTTTCCAAGCTTCCGGCATATGGTCTGCCACCTCGCCTATGCGACTGGGTCGCCGGATTTCTGAAGGGACTTAGAGTTCGTGTCCTTTGCGATGGTCGAAAATCACGCTTTCTCCTGATTAATGCCGGAGTGCCGCAGGGCTCCGTCTTGTCGCCGACGTTGTTTCTTCTGCATATCAATGACATGTTATTTCTTGGTAAGATTCATTGCTATGCCGATGATATCACGGTCCACGCGCGATATTTCGAGCGCACTGGGGCAAAGTAGACTGACATCGAGGAGAAGAGGCGAAGAATCTTGTTGTTGAGCTTGACGGAGTGTTGGACCGCATTTCAGAATGGGGTGCACACAATCTTGTCGAGTTCAATGCCAAGAAAACTCAGGTGTGTGCATTCACAGCAAAGGCGTCGCCGTTCCTTTCCCATCCCACTCTTCAGAGCACCCCGCTACCGATTGAGGCTAGCCTAAACATCCTTGGCAAGGATGGTCGTAGCAACCTAAACCAGCGGGACTACATTGAGAGCGTCATTAGAACTGCATCCCGTTAACTCGGAATCCTGAACAGAGTGAGACGATTCTTCACGCCTGAGCAGCTCTGTCTCTTGTATAAGACACAAGTTCGCTCGTGTGTTGAATACTGCTCTCATCTCTGGGACGCTCTTAACAGGTTGCAGCGGCGTGCTATCCGTATTATTGGAAACCCAGAGGCAACTTTGACCCTGAGCCTCTCCAATTGCGTAGAGACATTGCCAGGCTAAGTGTTCTCTATTGCTTCTACAATGGGGAATGCTCTAACGAGTTATTCCAGCTTATTCCACCCTCACTTTTACGCTCCCGTACCACGCGTGCTGGACTACGGCGTCATCCACACACAATTCAACATTTGTTGGCCCTAACTAAAGGGTTCGGTGACTCGTTTCTTTGTCGTACCATCTAGACGTGGAACGCTCTTCCAGCACATGTTTCCTTCCTCGTATATTACCGGTTTCTTCAAGCGGGGCGTGAAAAGGCATTTCTGCAGGCCTTCAGGGGAGGATGGCCAGCTCAGTGATTCGTTTGAATGACTAGGCTGGTCAACCTCATATGAGGCTGACCAGCCCTCACGACCTCACGACCGCTTTCCATCAGGTGGAGTGAGGTCATCTTGACGAACAATATAAAAAAAAAATCCTACTGTCCAGACGGGTAAGTAGGACTTAAAATAGCCATTCGCAATAATACCAACCCTTTCAGGTAGGGCTTGGTTACAGAACTTGGCAAAATAAATTGTATCTGAAGTCTATTTCTCACGTTCTCGTGAGATGCTACCTGATGAACGGCAAGCTCTGTTTCAGCCGTAAGTGCAGTAAATCAGTAATTTTCTCCTAATTATTTATTTACCATGAATCGGGAAAAAAACAAATGTGGGAACACTAAGTGAATTTGTGACGTCATGAGTTCGCAATGTTTAAAAATTAACAAAAATTGTACTACTGGCAAGATCAACAAAAGTTACTTCAAACAGTAAAAGGTACCTATTTATAAAAAATAAATGGTAATGAAATTTGTTCCCATTCCCAATTTTTTCATGAAAAAACCAATTCATAAACTTGTCTATGTCTAACTGGCAAATTTTTGGAGGTTTAATTGAATGTGCAATTGAACTTATTTTTCATGCCCTCTTGCTCTCACTATTGTTTGTGAAAATTATGCATGCATTTGTGTTTGAAATAAAATAATCGCGCCAAAAAGGAAGTTATGATGAGACTATGAGAGTAAAGCGGTTTGTTTGAACCACATCTATTCAGAATTAGCTGTCGTTATTTTGCGTACCCAACAATTGTGATGGATACACAATTCAATTAAATAGTGGCACACCCTTAGAATAATAACGTAACGTGTAATTATTCTAAGGGCACACCGTACTAGGCGGACCCTGGGAACCCACACACCAGTGTGGGAACTGTGGGATCACAACCGGGATAGACCGCACGGATGATGATGATGATGACACACCGTGCAGATAAGGTATTCACTATCACATCACATTTTTCATGGAATGATATTTTAAAATCATGTAAGCGCCATCTTGTTGGCAGCTGAGTAACTTTTTCTATTTCTGCTTCTGCTTCCAGTTCTGGCTGCTTTGTAATGCTTTAAAAGTTTATCGTGATTTCTCATAAATAAAACAGATGTCCCTGAAATTCAAGATTATATGGTAGGAAATAAAACATGGCACTGAATAAACTGATGGTAGTATTCATTCATTAAAGAATAATTTTGATTTTAACTTACCTTTCATATTTTTACAAAGCTTAAAAATATTTCTTAATAATATATAAAAACGACACCTACTATGTTAACGGTTGCGGTATAAATTGGTCAAATTGGTAGAAATACCTACTTTGCCACAGACCTATTTAGATTTTTTTAAGCGCTGGACTAGACAATAGGGTGGTGCGAAAAAGCTTTCTTTTAAATCTTGAAGTTCCTGTACTTTATAACAATGACCCATATTCAAAGAAGTACCTAACTTGTATAAAATTTCAGTAGATTTAATAAATATCTTGAGGTGGCGCGATAAACTTGAAGTGTTGAAAAAAAAATGCATGTTAAGATTTCGAATGAGCGTTTAAAAAAAGATGATTTTGGGAAGTAGGTATTGTGCAAAATATGTAGCTAAAATACCAACTAAAACTTAAACTAACTAGAAAATATGAAAAGCACGTATTTAATAATCATATTTAAAAATCTTAATACTCAAATCATCTCCTTTTTGGCTAAAATGATGAGATTTTTTTATTTAAATGTGGTGTGTCTTGCCGGATTTTTATTCTGGTAAGAACGAGACCATTGTTTCCGGTCCCCAGACAGTTATCGAAGCATCTGTTACAGTTACAAGCTTCTCGTACTTTTCTACTGCTTCAGTGTGGCAATGATAGGATACTTTTCAAATTGTTGCAAATTCTTGAATCATGAAGAACGCTTGAAATTCCTCTGACAGACGTCGCTGTATTTTATTACCTTTGAAGGCAGTGCTACGAGTACCTTCTCTTGTCGTTCAGTAAATGAAATCATAATAATTAGAAGCTACGAGTCTAAGTTCTGGAAGGTGGAATTCGCGGATTTTCTCTGCACTGGACTCTTTTCTGGCTCTCGAAGAGCCAACCGTCTGAAGTACGCCGCTTCATCTTTTAACATTACCAAGAACATATTTTCAGGGTGGACAAAGAAGGCATTCCGTTTTATAGTTTTTAAAACCATATTTTTCAGCTCGTCTCGCAAACAAGAGGTGTTGCGAGACGAGCTGAAAAACATGGTTGATCATATTGATCAAATAAATCCGGCCATAGTTGATATTGGTCTTGATGTCAAACTAAATTTTAAGGGGTAAGGTGGGTTTGCCAAATAGGTCCAGGAAGGCCGTAGGTACCTAATTATGATGCGCAAGTACATGGAGTGACAGGCACTACGCTAATCGTGCCGTCAATTGTTAGAAACCACTGTAACATTAGTGATAGTTTCGTTTTGTTTACAAGATGACATTCTTTCGAGGTTCTCTGTGACGATCGTGGTCCATTTACGAGACTTTTTTTTTAATTTTTTTCTTTCAGGCTTACCTACTAAGATTGCTACCAACGACTTCTTTAAATAAAACCTTTTAATTCGGCCTATAACCACCAGAAATCGGAATCCTGCAACCTTCACCAGGTCGGCCGTCAACATTGCGGCTCCTACGCTGCGTTTACCATCGAATAGGTCTCTAGTCCAGAACTTTTCTGCCCTCAGCCATCAGCTTTTTGCGCTATGTGCACTGCTCAATAGGACTTCTATACCTATTTACGCGGTTGGTCACTTTAGTTCTTCTTCTAGGGTCACTAATTCTTTCCTACAGAGGTGGGCGGAGGACCTGGCTGACCCGCTCTATGGCCGGGATACCATAGACGCAATACGGCCGGTCCTCAACCAGTGGTTACGTCAGGAGTGACCTCTGACGTACTGGCTGACGCAGATACTTTCCGGGCATGGGTGCTTCGGGAAGTATCTGCACAAGATCGCCCGGCGGGAGCCCACCCCGCGGTGCCACGAGTGCGGCGCTGCTGAAGACACGGCCCTGCACACACTGCAAGTGTGCACAGCATGGGCCGAGCAGCGCCGTACCCTCGTGGCCACTATTGGAAGGGACCTCTCACTCCCGGCCGTAGTTCAGGCCATGTTGGGGAGTGAGGAGGCCTGGATGGCAATGGTCTCCTTCTGCGAGGAGGTGATGACGCAGAAGGAGACTGCGGAGAGGGCCCGAGAGGATGATCCTCTGGCGGCCCCTCTCCGACGCAGACGGCGGGGAGCAAGAAGACGGCGGTTCGCCCGTCTTCCTCCTGCTCCCTAAAAGTAGCACCGGGTAGTAAGCCGGGGGGCTTACACCCTATTTCAAGGTGCACCCGTCTGGGGGTGTCCCAGTATACCGGGATGCCCCCGTAGCGTGAGGAGGCCTGGCGCATAGGCTGGGCCGACCGCTGGGGCGACGTGGTAATCCTTTAGGCACCATGTCTCCCTATTTCATAGCGGCGAGGTAAGTATACCCGGTTGTTTCTTAGTGGGTATGCCGCCGGCTTCACCGGCGGAGAGTCCTACACTCCCCCACTGCCCGACCCAGGCAGTTGGATAGTGCGTAATGCATTTCTCACCCGGATAACAAAAAAAAAAATGCATAATGCATAATGTTCATTGTCATAATAATATATCTGACTGTTATGCGATGTAATACTATGCATTTGGATTATTAAGCTACAAAAAATTTATAGGTATCTAACTAATGTTAATAATGTGTGTGTGTATGTTTGATACTCTTTAACGCAAAAACTACCTACTCTACGGATTAGATGAAATTTTGCAGTAATAAAGCTTATACACCAGAATAACACATAGGCAACAATTTATAAAGATTTTATGTAATTTGGCCATAATTCCAACAATAAGTATCGTAAGTCGGAAAAATTCCTGGCCGCTGAGAGCCATACTGGCGTGCGCTAGTGATGTACAAGCCTCGAGGCGTCGAGTTCAACTTTTGAAGCTTCGAGGCGGATTAGCCGGACTCAGTGAGCTCGGTAGGCTCGTAGACTCGAGCCCAGCCGAGAAGCGAGCTCCCTGAGCCACGCCTCGAGGCTTCAAAAAAGTTCGAGCCTTCAAAAAAGCTCGTGCCTTCAAAAGAACTCGAGTCTTCTTAAACCCGTTGACTATAATATTTTTCATGTTGAATAAAATGACTTTTTCTGTTAATTAAACCTCTATTTTTCAAAATACAGAAGGGTATTCACATATATTATATCCTACAAATACATATTTTATTGCTTACTTTGAAAAGGAAGGCTCCAAACGGAAACTAGCTTGATTGCGACTCGCCACGTCTCGAGCGCTAAAAAAGGCTCGAGCCCTGAAAAAGCCTCGAGATCGATCGAGCTCTCAAGAAGGCTCGAGCTCTGGAAAAGACTCCCGAGTCGTCGAGCTTCATACAAACGAGGCGAGCCCTGTGAACGACTCCCGAGCTCTAGACAAAAGGACTCGGAAGCATCGAGCCTTGTACATCACTACCGTGCGCTGCCTAAACCGCTGGAGTTAAACGAAGATGATGTACTGTAGGATTGTTTGTCTTAAAAAGTTCTAAATAAAAGTGAGCGACAGCATATGTCTACCTGTTATGTGGAAGCCACAATGTCCAAAATAGTTAGTAACTATTACATTAAATTTGATATTTTTTTTACAATTTAGATTTTAGAATATTTTATTAAAGTCTTATCAAAATTGAAATATTTGTTGTTGTTGTCTTTAACCCTAAGCAATTTGGACGAATACTTTAAAAGTTATCGCGATAAGATTGAACTGGATGAAGCGGGTGCCTAGCCTACCTACTAAAAGTTGGCGCGGCGGGCGCGAAACGAATTTAAATGAGATAAACTATAACTGTGGGCTTTTATTAACGCAAAAGAACTACAAACAATGATTTAAAGAATTTTTTGTTTGTTTGTCTGTATATCTGTTTGTCTGTGCGTTTGTGTGCGCTAATCTCTAAAACGGCTCAATTAATTTGTATGCGGTTTTCACTAATTGTAATAAACTTTACTTTTTAAGAAGTGAATATATAATATGTAATATAGTATTTCAATCATTTTTTAAATAAAAAAGTTATGTCAGTTTGATATAAAAAATAATTAATCACCCGGAACAATAGTTGGCTAAAATGTTATGAATTAACTGGTCAGTTGAATTGGCGGCAACTTTAGAGTTAATTTTATAACTTTTTTTGACACCACCAAAGTAAGTTCAGCTCAAATATAATTGTTATTAACCATAAAAAACAGGGTTCAGCTTTAGCTGAACGTGGATTTAATAACAGGAATCTGAAGAAGATTGTGAAGAAGATGGCTACATCTTAGGAGCGTCATGCCGGGTTATATGCTACAGAAACATCAGCTCAGTGGGAACCTCGACTGATTCACATCGTTCTCGAATGAGGGTGTTCGGTCTCAGGAGAAACCTGAAGAACGAGAAGCAGGTCTGACTGCCGATCCCTTCGCGCTCATGCACTATCGCGTGAGTCTGATACCTTAACTGACAAGGAAACGTGTGAACTCTCAGAGAGTTGAACTGAAAATGCTCGGTCTCAGGAGAAACCTCAAGAACGGGAAGCACGTCTTACTGCCGATTGAGGGTCACGCATAATCACATGGGCCGGAGTTACTGACTAAGAAACTAGCTTAAGCTCTTAGACAGTTCGGTCGGACAGCTAGCGCTTGGTTTCAGTTTCTGTTGAAAAACGCGAACCAAGTTGTATCAATATAACAATTTAGGTAAGTAGTAACTTATTTCTGCCACCCTATACTGTGTATTTTATAAAAACAAATGCATGAGAACTTTTAGCTGTTATGAATCGGGCATCAGCTATAAGAAATAATGAGCGTGATCGTTTCTGAAAATACCAAATAGTTACTTTTTGGAAGGCCCTAAGACGGTTTTTTTAACGAGTATGATAATACTTTACTTTTGTAGAGCAAAGCTGGAGAGTTTTCTCCAGCTTGATGACAAACACACATGTTCGTTACAAAAAATGTTTGTCATGGGTCGGGATCGAACCCACGACCTCCGGTGCTGAAGGCAGGATCGCTACCATTGCACCACCGGCCAGGTTCCATGAACTGGCTGCATTGTATGACAGTATGACGTTTACTGGCAGCTTTTTTTAAGGTTTCTGAGGTAAAGCCTGTTACTCACATACGTTCCTGGTAGATTATACCCGTCGTTTACCACACACGCACTCTCCTTAGCGCTGGTACCCGAAGTGGCCTACGAGTCATTATAAATAAATTATTTAGGTCAGATTAATGCACAAACTATTTAATAACGAACTTTATGCCCTACAAACCCCAGTATCAAGTTTTTACTCCATGGAAATGGATACAAATATCAAAAATCCGTCAATTAGTAGTCAAAAAGACGCCTTTTCAAAACGTTTTGATGACGTCACCAAAACGTTTTGAAAAGGCAAATTGCGGTTTCTAAAGCCATGAGGACCAGTCAGAGCGTTATATCCAGGCTTTGGTCACGTTATCGTGTCACGGGGGAAGTGGTAGAACGGCACCGAGGACCTCAACGCATTACAACACATGTACAGGACCGATTCATAGTAAATGCTGCACGAAGTCAACCAAATATAGCGGCGATGCAATTGGTTCAAAGGCTACAGATAGAGTATGGTTTGCTGGTAAGCGGTCAAACTTTAAGAAGACGACTGCATGAAGTCAACCTACGTGCTCGTAGGCCACTTCGGGTACCAGCGCTAAGGAGAGGCAATCGAGGAAGAAGATTACACTGAGCTATTGCACACGAAAACTGGTACTATTCTCAATGGTCACTTGTGCTTTTTACTGACGAATTCAGGTTTGTATTTCACCCTGATTCGCGAAGAGTACGCGTTTGGAGAGAACCTGGACGTTGGAATCGACTGCAGCACCCACAACAAGTTCATGAATATCAAGGTGGCACCATTATGGTTTCGGCAGGAATTCGTCTCGGCGGTAGAACGGACCTCGTTTGGATACAAGGCAATATTGACTGCTCTAAAATACCGATATGAGGTGCTAGAGCATGTTATCTTGCCCCACAGACAGCAAATGGGACAAAATTTCCAGCTAATGCACGACAATGCCCGTCCACATACGTCGCGTATCATCACAAGTTGGTTACAACAGCATGTTATCCAAGCTTTAGACTGGCTGCACAATCCCGTGACTTAAATCTTATTGAGCATGCCTGGGATATGCTCATAATATATAATTATGCTCATAGAAGAGCTCTTAGGAATTTCCCTGAAGATATTGTGCATGAAAACCAGCTTTTCTTGCATCTTAGCAGGACTTGGGACAGTATTCCACAACAGGATATTAACACCCTTGTTTTGAGTATGCAGAACCGCTGCAGATGTGTCAGGAGAGTCTTAGGTGGATCCACGGATTATTAATAATAAGTTTTCAACAATTTTTATAAAAAAAATTGTTGCTTTGTTTAGGTTTTTAAGTTTCAAAAATAAAGTTCAGATTGAAATTTTGTCTTAGTTTTTCCTCTTCTTCTAAGTTTTTTTTAAATTTAACCTTGTCTAAAATTTTATTTATCAGATTATCTAATCTATAGCCTATCTAGGCTATTATACAAGGCTTATTTTAATGCGTAGGTGTCTTAACAATAAGTTAATAGAATTTTAGTTATTTAGGTTTAATTGAAATATCCCTGGACCGTGTTGATGTGTGTAATAATAAACTTTAGTGGTCTACATTTTTATTAAAGTAGGTACAGATGCTCCTTTCATATAAGGTACCTAGGATAAAATAAAAATAACAACCTATATGAATTACATTAACTGTTATGTTTTTTCGAATCATACCTGTTTTTATAAGCTTTAAAAAACTACGGTTTAATCTGTAGGTTTACAGAAGGTTAGAAAAAGTAAAAGAGATCAATTAAGATACTTCTGAATAATATAATAATAAAGAGAGAAAAGAGAAAATACCAGTTAAATCATTAATTAGATTCGAGTGCAGTCAGTCCGCAGTCAGAGAGATATATATGCCGTTATAGAGTTGACGTATTTATGGTCGTGTCTTCTGCTGCACAAACTTATTAGTAGATTTGCTGTTAATAACACGGTTTTTAACGATATTGTCTTTCAAAATGTTTGCAATGAAAACATTATACAATTCAATTTAATTTTATTAAATAAGATAACAAGATCCAAGGGTTAGTGATACAAAACAATTGACTTAGTAACTAACTAATGTTTGAACTTAAATAACATAACAACAATAACAACACAAAAATTAAACACTCGGCTCGGGCGAATCCATAACAAAATAAACCTATTCGACCATACCCGGAGAGTTATGCATCATGAAATATTTTTACCACGTGAGGTATGCTAATTGAAATTATGGTAATAGACACAACGCGTTACGAAGTATCCTTTGTTATAGGTCGCTAGTGTGACCGCCAGCTCGACCTATGGGTTGTCTGGCGGGCACATCTGTGACTTTTTTCTCCACACACGTACGTTTCTGTCTGCCAAGCAACCCTTCGGGTAGAACTGGCGTGTGCCTGATTCGGTAGTCTACGGGTAGGTAGGTTAGCAAAAGGTGGTTCGAGCAACGCATTTACACTGTGTTTGTGTAGTACCTATTTTCGTAAGTATCGGTGATAGGATAGAGATAGTCAAAGTTTTGTTTTGATTACTTCAATTTTAAATGGGTGATATTTTATTTGAACTCGGCCGTCTAAAGAACCGACATGCATTATTGAAAACGACTTGAAGGGGTTCGAATAAGTATGAACGTTCGAGTAAAGGTACAAATAGATTGTTTCGCTGCATTCGTTTGTTTATGAACATCCCGCATCTGTCGTTTTTAAATTTACTCGAACCACAATGCGAACATGACGCTCGATGTTTGTTTAAAACTTGATTTTGAACATCAAGCTACAATGTTACATCACGTATGGAAATGTTTTTAGAAAACTGAGCACTGTATAGTGTTCGAGCAAAAGTTGTATACCCACCTTTAGGTTTGTTATCTATTTTCCGTAGTGTAGAATTTGTCAAATCGCCACTTGACATCGACTGATTTTGTCACAAGCTATGTGAAAGATGTCATGGATTTTTTAATTATGTTTAGCTGTAATAGCTGTAAGGCATTCGTTATAATAAATCAGATATTTTCTGATGGTTTTTTTCTGAAGGTCGGTGTTGACTGACACATAGTGGCGTGTTAGTTATTTGATTTTAAACCTTTATACTTGAAAATATCTTCGTATTAATTGAGTTCATAGTAGTTTGTGTAGGTGAAGGGTAAATTAATCAAAGAAAACAGCGTATTTGTAAGTGTTTTTAATAATAACCTCTTTTGGTTCGTCTTAACCTAAGTACCTACCTAGGTACACGGGTCAGGATGAATAAACCACCTGATCCCCCTGACGAGATAGGTATGCCTCCAACAATGCTACCAGATGAATCTACTGAAGATCAGAACAGACCTGAATTAAGAAAACATAAAATACCTATGGAGCCACCTAACTCGACAAGTAACTTGGCCAAGCGTACCCGGAATGTAGATGATGTTGACTCGTCAGCATCCCAGCAAACTGTCTACACTCATCCAAGCTTTTTACAGTCCCGGACATACAGTGAAATGGACAGCGGTCCATTTATTGTTCATGTTATTCGTATCGAGCCTGACCTTGCTGCCAGTACTGCCATTCGACCAATTAAAATTGGTCAAATGTTACAGAAGAATCTTGTGAAGGGCATTGTGAGGGATGGAGTGAAAAGCGTTGGTAGAAATAGAATTGCAATAGAGTTTCAGTCAGCGTCAGATGCTAATGACTTTGTCCTGTCTGACTTCTTGACCTCCAACAAATACAAAGCATCCATTCCCACCTATAACATCACCCGTATGGGCCTAGTTCGAGGTGTTCTAGTTGACTGGACCCTGAATGAGTTCATAGAATCCTTAGATATTCCTGATGGCTGCGGCAAAGTATTAAAAGCTAGGAGACTTAACCGCAAAACGATTGTTAGCGGAAATACTTGCTGGTCCCCGACTCAAACAGTGGTTTTAACTTTCGAAGGTCAGAAGTTGCCAGAGAGGATATACTCATACCGCACATCTCTTATTGTAAACCTTTACTTATTGCCAACTATCCAGTGCCATAACTGTTGCCGTTTTGGCCATGTCAAAACGCAATGTAGGTCCAAGCCCAGGTGCTACCGTTGCGCACAAGAGCATGCAGGGGACAACTGTCAAGTTCATGAAGAGCAGGCAACTTGCCTCCTTTGCTCCGGTTGTCACTTTGCCACCAACATCAGTTGTCAAGAACATCAGAGACAAAAAACTATAAAAATGCTGATGTCACAAGAAAATATCTCGTACCAGGAAGCCTCTGCACGTACACCTAATGTAAGACGACCATACAATGAAGCTGCCAGGGCCATACGAACTCCCTCACGTCCCATCCCTAATTATGTGGATCATACATCGCCTAACAAGACTTCCTATCGTAAAACGACAATAACAAGACAACGGCCTCATGCCCCCCTCAACAAAAGTTACGACAGACAAGCTCATCACAACATAACAGCTAGCCCTACATCATCTGTAGGTAATGGCTGTGCCATTCCAAACCCGTACACTCCATCCGACAATGACAACTTTATTGAAAGCATGATAACTATGCTTATGTCAATAATTAGTCGCTTCAACGACGCTGTACCGCCTAACGTTGCATATAAACTAATCCATATGGTTAACTTGCTTCCGCCAGAAACCCGCAACCTTAATAATGGCGACGGAGACTTATCAGTTTCTACAATGGAACTGTAGAAGTATCCGCCCAAAGAAAACTGATTAGCATACCTATTAAACAAATACTCCATCGCTGTCGCTGCCATCTCTGAAACATGGTTAAGACCTGGCTCCAACTTCAGGGTCCCAGGGTATGCTTGTTTCAGAGATGACAGAGACGATCGCGGTGCAGGCAGTTTACTGCTCATTAAGAGACCCTATATACTCAATACTTCCTGTCCCTGCGCACAGTCCGGATTTCCATATTGTAGCAGCAAGAGTGTTGAGTGTATCTATTGTTTCAACACCCACCATGTCTCCTAGGGTTCCCACAAATGCGATTCATTTTCTTACTTGCTCATAGATCTATTGGAAGAATTGGATCTATGCGTAATTAATGATGGATCACCTACCAGACGCGTATATCCCAACCAAAACCCACAATCAGCGGTGGAGCTTTCCATATGTTCCCCTATTCTTTCTTCTCTTTGTAGTTGGAGAATTTTATCTCAGTCCCAATCCAGTGATCACTTCCCAATTATTATAAACAAACCCAACTCCTCAGTACCCTTCGCCTCTCACCCTCCTATTAGGAAATATAGGACCCAGCACGCGGACTGGAACAAATTCTCGGCAGAAGTAGACCCGTACCTATCAAACCACGGTTTTAGCTCTCACAGCAATGTTGTAGACAAGTACACTGTATTTCTGGCTGCCCTCACTACTGCAGCAGATGCAAGCATCCCTAGGAGAAAGCCTAATCCAAAAAAACTAGCCCTTCCCCCGTGGTGGGACTCCGAATGCTCATATCTGATAACTCTACGTAAGGAGGCCGAAAAAACCTATAACTCATCCATGTCACAGGAAAATTTCAGTAAATACCAACAAATTGCTGCCCGTACTAAAAGAACGCTAGCAGAAAGAAAAAGAAGGGTTGAATAAAATTTTGTGAAGGCCTTTCTCCTAGAGCCCCATCCTCAAAAGTCTGGACAAACATCAGACGCTTCCGCTGTTCAATTTCTAGCTTATCCCCTTCTTCGAATGACCCATCTGTTTGGCTGAATGACTTTGCAGATAAATTATCCCCTCCTTCCGCTCCTAATGAAAATTGCTTACCCTCCCTATACTCAAATTCTTCTAATGAAAACAGATTTGACCAACCCTTCTCTTTATCTGAGCTATAACTCGCTGTCAGAGGTCTTAGAGACTCTGCACCAGGTGAAGATGGTTCCACTTCCTGTCCCACCTGGGGCCAATTGGTGAAGAATCCTACTTGGACCTACTCAACGCCATATTTGAGACAGGAGACGTTCCAGAGGCATGGAAGTCCCAAGTGATTATTCCCCTATTGAAACCAGGCAAAGACCCCACAAAAGCCGCCTCCTACAGACCCATAGCACTTTCCTCCACCCTGTGCAAAGTATTGGAACACATGATGAAAAATAGACTGGAATGGCTTGTAGAGAAGAAGAAAATCTTAGCAAATACTCAATTCGGATTCCGCAAATCTAAAGGTACTACAGATAGTTTAGGAGTTTTAACTACAGATATTAGGGTTGCCTTCTCCAAAGGTCAGTACCTAGTAGGTGTATTCCTTGATATTACATCTGCTTATGATAATGTACAGCTTCCGGTGCTCAGAGAGAAGATGCTTCGCTTGAGTCTTCCTGAGAGGTTAGTTCATTGTGCAACAAACTTGCTAATGGGCAGAACAATCAAGATCCGAACAGCTGATCAATTATTAACACCTAGACATGTCTGGCAAGGCCTACCGCAAGGATCAGTCCTGAGTCCTATCTTGTACAATGTTTACACATACGATCTCGAACAATGCGTTTCATGCTTCTGTAACATTCTCCAATATGCCGACGACTTATGTCTATACTCAACAGGCAAATCCATCGAGGACATCAGTTATTGATTAATTTCAGCCTTACATTACCTAACAGATTGGCTAGCAGATCATGGGTTGTCACTATCGGCACCGAAAAGTAATGTTGTGGTATTTACAAGAAAACATATTATACCAGATGCGGGAATCACATAAAATGGACAAGCTATTCCCTCTACCAATAAGGTTAAATTTCTTGGTGTTATTCTAGACTCTAAAATGTCATGTACTCCGCATTTCAGCCATGTAATTCAAAAGTGTGAAAGTAATATTAATGTCATTAGGTCCCTTTCTGGTGTCTGGTGGGGTTCCCATTCATATAGTCAAAAACTTCTTTATAATGCTCTTATCCGCAGCCATATTAATTATGCTTCATTTCTCCTTGAGCCCTGTAGCAAAGAAACATTAAACAAATTAGAAAAAGTCCAGATGAAAGGCTTCCGAATCGTTTTAGGTGCTATGAAATCTTCGCCCACAAACGCGCTACAGGTAGAAGCAGTAGACCCCCCCTCTAGAACTCCGACGCCAATATTTATCTGATAGATTTATTTTCAAAAAGAGTCAAATAGCATGTCACCCACTTCTTTCCCGACTTCAGTCTCTGTCTGAAATAATATCTGACACTGCAAACAAATACTGGACTCACAAGAACCCACCCAGAATTATTAAAAGCCAAAGAAAACTGGCTTCTTTGTCTTTCCCAATGACACAGTTTGAGGTAAACCCACTCTTTAAAACGGACTTTGATGCTTTAATCTTCAAACCCAACATCATCTTAAGTCTTGGTATTACCAAGAATGACCCCCAAGCTGCATTTAAGTTTCAAGAAGAGCTAGGTAGAGACTGGCAGGGATGGATCCATATCTACACAGATGCCTCTAAGTTCACAGAAAATGGTTCAGTAGGTAGCGCAGTCTGGACCCCAAAGTTCCAAGTCCTATTGAACTTTAAGTCTCCTTCAGAGACCTCTACATTTACTGGAGAAGCAATTGCCATTTTAGAGGCACTTCTTTTTATTTCTTCCCATAAACTAAACCGTTCAGTAATTTTCTCCCATTCAAAGAGCTCTTTACAAGCAATTCTTAGTAACCCCTTTATAAGATTAGAACACCGTACGGAGAGAGACCAAATTTTTCTGTATAAGATTATCAAAAATCTAGTAGTCCCCTTTCTGTCGGAAAATATACGATTCAGATGCCCTCGGACAGGTTCTCGCTGCAGTTACGCATTCGGGATGCCATCCACTAAAACAAAATATGCAAGCAACGCCTTTTTGTTCGGATCGACTAATAACTATAATAAGAAATGTTGTAATTTAGATATCTATAGTAGTAGCGCCCCTAAGTTCAGAAACGATGTAGGACTGGCCTGTTGGCGCAATGGCAGCGATCCTGCCTTTAGCGCCGGAGGTCGTGGGTTCGATCCCCACCCATGACAAACATTTTGTGTGACGAACATGAGTGTTTGTTGTGTGTCTGGGTGTTATTATCTATATAATAACACTCCCAACAGTAAACTCGCACTTTGCGAGTAGATTTGGCGACTCGATTAGAGCTCATGTGTACAATGCAGTGGTAAGACACTGTAACATTAAAGAGTGCTGAGTTTTTGAAGCAAAATCTGTTTTAACTAGGTGGCTTCTTTCTTTAGATTATTTAAGTACTGAAGATCTGGTTATGCAACTGATGTTTTTTAGGTTTTTAAGTCTTTCATTTTTGTGAAATTTCATGTTATATCCCTTCCAAATTTAAAAATTATACTTTTCGTTTGTAATTTAAAATTCATTGTAAACACAGGTTAATTATTTCTTTACTGGTTCCCCAAAATACAGGCCCAGCCTAGTTTGGGGTCCTCTGTAAAATTCTCATCTGCCTCAACCTGCAATGCATGTAAATAAATAAATAAATAAATAATAAAACGTAAAATGTATTTGATTTAATTTAATTTTGTTTGATTAACTGTTGTTTTGTGCAATAAAGAAATATTAAAATATTTATTATTTATTATTATTATTTATATGTATGTATTCAGAAATATTTAAGTATGTTTATCAGTCTCTGACGCCCATAGTAGTTTGGGGTCAGATGATCTTGGTGTAAATTGTCCCAGATATTTATTTATTTATTTTATTTATGTAAAATCTTGAGGAGTAACACTTTAGGATGACTCGTGTATTTGTGAGCATTTTAAGTTCCTATTATTATTTTTCATTTTCTGTTTGTAAATTCAGAGTCTTAGCGTTGGTAACGTCGATTCTTCGATGATTTGTGTCAAACATCCGTGGAAACTTAACTGATTACAGTGTTATTTATTTTAAGTAATCTTAAGGTAGAATAAAAATTGTTTGTTTCCTGAATAAAATGAATAAATAAAAATAAATAAATTCATGTTCAGCGAAATTTTACGGTTTTAAAGTTATTCATAATTTTCCGAAATATTGAAAACCGTAGAGGTTTCTTCTACTACCTACCTCTAACCTCTACCTTGAAAGAGTTTTTTAGCATATCTCAATTAAACATTATAGTATTTTTTTTTTACATCAAATAAATCGTGAATAGTTACTCTACTCACTGATAAGTCATTTTTTTATCAAAAACAAGAACGTTTTCAAGAAAAAATTTTTTTGTTGAAATTTTCGCAGAATGTTTTTCTTATCACTTAATCACTTAACCTACATTGGTGAAAAAAAATGTGTGTGAGAGTTTTGTACAACATGCTTAAAAAATAGCTCCTTTAATAGTGAATTCGAAAAGATACACCACTTGTGCGTTTTCATTAAAAAATAAGAAAAAAATTATATTCTAGTCCCAGAGGAGCCGATTTTGTTAAAAATGTAACTAACGTAATTTTGAGAGTAAGTAGTAAACATTAAGAGAGTAAGTAATGGCTGCTTGTTTACGCAAATTATCATAAAACAAGTTGTAAAAAGTAAAATGCGAAAGTAAAATGTAAAAATTGTCTGTAATTTAAACCTCAAGGAATATGATGATTATAAAAAAATAGAGGACTCAACTTTTATAAAAAAAAAGTTGAATACAATTAATCACAACAGATGATTGAATTTGAAGAAGACATGACTAGCGTAGTGCGCTGTAGCACGGTTTCTTGCCACGATTTCCGTGGTGTCCCGGGTAACCCGGGTTCGATTCCCGGTCGGGTCAATTCAGGGCATTTAGCAATTTCTCTTGCTCTTAGTTCTCGGTCAATCTGGATTGGACTGAAAAACTCGTTCTTAAAAGAATGCCGAGCTTGGGTACAAGGGAAGCAATTCGAGCATCTGTTGTGATTTGTTTCACGCGTATTTTTTATTTTTTATAAAAGTACATTCCTTTATTTTTTTTACTATCACCTTATCCCTCGAGGTTTAAATTACGGACTATTTTTGCATTTTACTGTTGCATTTTACTTGTCACAACTTGTTTTTTAATAATTTGCGTTAAAAAGCAGCTATTACTTACTCTCATAATGGTTTTTGTCAAAATTACGTTAGTTATATTTTCAACAAAATCGGCTCCTCAGGGACTAGAATACCATTTTTCTCATTTTTTTGTGAAAACGCACAAGTGTTGTATTTTGCCGAAATCACCATTAAACAAGCTATATTTTAAGCATGTTGTACAAAACTCTCATATGCATTTTTTTTCACTATTGTAGGTTGAAGTTAAGTGATGAGAAAATCATAATTACTGCGAAAACTTCAACAAACAATTTTTTTCGTAAAAAGGTTCTTTTTTTTTAAAAAAAAAGAAGCATCACTGCGAAGAGTAACTATTCACAATCAATTTGATGTAAAAAAAAATACTGGAAACATAATTTTTCATTGAGATATGCTAAAAAAACTGTTTCAAGATAGAAATGTTTCGATATTTCGGAAAATTTTGAATAACTTTAAAACCGTAAAATTTCGCTGAATCTATAATGAGTTATTTTGGTAGGTATTGGTTCCTGCCATCACCCCTGCAGTATGTCGTACTATTTCCTGGACACTCTGTATAATGGAGTTTAGAAAATAATTAAAGCCTAATTAAAAAATCTAGCCATAAAATAATGTAGACAGTGTCATTTTAAATTTTTCTGTATTTTTTATTTATTTATAGTATTATTATTCAATAAGTAAAACTTGAAAAATAGTCATAAATTTAGCTATCTTTGCATTTTTATTTTGATCGAGAGAAGTAATGATTATCGTGTTTTAAGTCACAAATTAATCCAGAATAGCTCATGAACAACAACATATATTTTTTCTGAATCAAAAAAGCGACTATAAGATGCCTTTAAACTCAACCAAAAACAGGATCAACCTGTTGGAAGGTCTTGGCCTTAAGAATCGCTCGCTGGTGGCGCAACTATTTTGCCCCAATGAAGTAGAGCCCTTGAGGTTATTAGTAAGTTTATCTGTGTATTATTGTAATTAACACTAATATAAAGCTATCAAGCCTCAATTATTTTAGAGCGGATAATGATAGATTTGGAATGCGGTCCGCTCTGTCAAAACACGGAAAGCTAGAGAGACATCATGGAGGTCGAGAACACGGGAGAATTGAAGTGAATCCTGAGATGAAAAAGTTACGCATTCCGTAGATTGATAAGTGTTCATTTGTGTGTAGATAAGACAATAAGTGGCCCCTAATCCCTAGAATACAATATAAACTTAGAAGTATTTCGTGATGTCTGTTGTGTGATTGTCTTTTCAGGTTTTCTTCCTAACCCGACAATCCACGCCCATCTACCAGCTACATCTATGTCCTATATGATCCTGAGTATGTACTCAGCCACCCCTAGGCGCCGTGGATCCCGATGATGACTCTGATATAGGCAGGGATCAAGGCGGGGGGAGGGAGGGGGGAATAGACAAGGGTCTATTCTGCGGTAGTGCCTATATGTTCAATTAATATTTATTTAAAACACTTTAATAATGTCCACGGGACTAGCTAAGAAATGTTTCAATACTTGGAGTAATATGTTTTAAATAAACCATATTACAGATACTAAAGCAATGTAGTTGTTCATGGTTTATTGATAATAATCAATTGAGATTTATTTAGGTATTTACTAGTATTAAATTTAGTTAATAATTTCATGAGAACTATGTATAACTGTGGGTCGTCCGAGATATCGCTGGAGGGACGAAGTCGCCAAGGACCTCAAGGCACTAAACGTGCATGACTGGGCGGATTTGGCACAGAACCGAAAGAAATGGCGAGCTTTGACGTCGGAGGCCAAAACCCACTTCGGATCGCTGAGCCAGCGTAGTATAAGTAAGTATGTATAAGGGTTTGCAATAATAATACTCAATAGTTAAAGCCCGTTCTAGAGAGTAGAAAATGAAGGCTCCATAATGGCCGTTAATTTAATTTCTATGAACAATTAAGCTAAACATTGTTTTTATTGTGTAACAATAAACATTGTGCAAATGGTTTTAACATAATTTATAACATTATAAGATATGTATTATTTCCAATAGATGGAGATAATTAGATACAAATAATGGACGTTTTGTATTAGTCTAATATAGCATGATTTGCACAGTGTTAAATTGTCTATAAATAGGACTTTAAGCCTCCTCCACACGTCGACAGATGCGTCCGCGGACGTTGGCAGATGCATCAGCAGATGGATCTCCACGAGCCGTCCACACGTCCGTTGGCCGATCAATCGGTGGTAACTCTCGACAGACGGAACATGTACGCAACATTTAAAAAATGGATGTTGAAACAGTAGCTGCTGCAGCTATTTATTTGTTTAGTTTACTTTGCTACTTTTAACTACTGCTTGAGTGTACATCATAGTAGAATTATTAAAAAAACATGGGATAGAAGAAGGAGGTGGATGCAGGCTATACATAGAAACACAACAAAGTAAGACTTAGTAAAATAGATACTAAAGAACATAAATTTTAATTTTTCGTCAGTGCTCATACTCATTTAAGCGAACGAGATTAACAACAACGATAAAAAACTGGCTCTACAGACAGATGCGTCTGCCGACGTCATCTGCGGATGCGTCCGCCGACGTGTAGACGGGTAAAATTGCGCGGCTGTGGTAGGTATTTAACGTTGGCAGACGCGTCTGCCGCCAATCCGTTTGTTGTCGGCTTTTTGGCACAAATCAAAGGGTTTCCAGCGAGATGCCCGGTAGCTGTCCAGTGTCCACACGTTTGACGACGCATCAGTCAGACCGGAGTTGCGAATGGGAGTGCATGTGTGCTTCTGGCGTTTTTTTTTCGTTGTTGTTAATCTTGTTGTCTAAAATGACTATGGGCACTGACGAAACATTTAAATTTATTTTCTTTATTTATATAATTCTACTATGATGCACACTCAAGCAGTAGTTAAAAGTAGCAAAGTAAACTAAACAAATAAATAGCTGCAGCAGCTACTGTTTCAACATCCATTTTTTAAATGTTGCGTACATGTTCCGTCTGTCGAGAGTTACCACCGATTGATCGGCCAACGGACGTGTGGACGGCTCGTGGAGATCCATCTGCTGATGCATCTGCCAACGTCCGCGGACGCATCTGTCGACGTGTGGAGCAGGCTTAAGATTGACCAGTTTTTGTATTTCATTCAGGCAGACCAGCACTAAAGTTAAGTACTTACTTTGTAAATATTAAAAGACTGTGCTTATTTTGGTTTATATAATGTTATGTGGCTATTTATATTATGTAAGTAAGTCATAATATTGATTAGCAATGTGTTTTAGTAATAGTGATAAATTGAGTTGAAATGTAATGGACTGCTGAGTTTCTTGCCGGATCTTCTCAGCAGAATCTGGGTTCCGAACCGGTGGTAGATCCACGTCAGCCGAAATATAAATACTAAAAATATAATTGAATATTGAAATCTCTTGCTTGTTCACATTTCTTTCCACCTTAGTTTTCTCCTCATTAGGTAGGCAGGTACACAAATGTTGAGCTAGTTCTGATAATCCTTTAGGTTTTTTAGTAATTTGACTAGCCTAACAGTAATTATTTTAGGTATTTAATTGGTATATCTCTACATATCCTGACATCAGAAGTGGGATTTTCTCTGGCCTATTATTAATTCATGTTGTGTTTCAGAATGGACGGGGAACCAGTTGCCAGAGGACTTTTCAAACAAGGAAATTTGTGATGATTCGACCCGACCACACGCTGAAACAGACAATGACAACACGCTTTCTTCCACCCCGTCGAAGATCCACATGCAAAGGCTTCATTAGCATCAAAATTTGGCGAGAATATCTGAGGACTACCACCAAGACAGCTTCTATTGGAGGTGGGGCCATCGATCGATCGGTTCGTTATATTTGCTCGTCAACTTTGTGTGCTATCATTACGAATTTAAAGAACTATTACGAAGTGCTGTATCAAAAGATTTTATTTGATAACGTGTGTTACGTTTTAAATAATTCTTTAACAATAAATTTAAATTAAATTATTATTATTATGGGGAAAATAACATCATCCCGACTACGCTGGCTCGGACACGTGGAGAGAATGGGAGAGGATCGAGCTGCCAAAAGAGCTTATCTGGGACGACCAACAGGACGCCGTCCTGTGGGTCGTCCGAGATATCGGTGGAGGGACGAAGTCGCCAAGGACCTCAAGGCACTAAACGTGCATGACTGGGCGGATTTGGCACAGGACCGAAAGAAATGGCGACCTTGACGTCGGAGGCCAAAACCCACTTCGGATCGCTAAGCCAGCGTAGTAAGTAAGTATAGGAGTTAAATCTTAATCCTTTAAGTTTATAAATCAACGAAAGTTGGAGGTAGTACATTTTTCATATGTCCTAAGTAGATTACTGCGGTAATGAAACACATTTGATACATCTTGACTTGGCCACTTCTAAATTTGAGAAAAATTTGTTTAAAAAGATCTTTTAGCTCAGTTTCTGATTGAACCAAACTGTTAGCTTATTGATTAGTTAGTTAGCTACTGCGGTGCCTTTAAATAACGATGGTTAATAGTTTTGATAACTTAGGTAATGAATTGCAATTTAACAACATATAAAATATAAATATAGGTAGGTTTAGGTAGGTTATGAAGGTCGTGACGTGAATATTGACTTTAATAGTGCCTCTAAGTAGTCTAGTGATAACTTTAGGAATAGGTTTTTGTTGTAATCTATTTGAATGGAACATGGTCTAGGTATTAGCTTTAAACATGATGGATTCTTTGCTTGATTTTTAGCAGGGTCAACAAAACCTTTTCAATTGTCTGATGTCTTATGAGAGACTTGATAAAATTACGTTGTAGTGTTTCATTTACAAACAATTTACTTCGAAATATAAATTTCCCTGGTTTTCATTTCCATTAATTAAGGCATATCGATACAATGACGAACCCTCTGTTGGATGTAGAATGTAGATGTCTTTGAGTTTTAGATTTTACAATTACCTGCTTAATTTTTTTTTACATTTTTAACAATCATGCCTCTCTATCAATGGATAACTCTTAATTTCATACTGATTAGTGTCCGTTATAATTAGTAAATGAAAGCTTACTAATAAGCCAGGTAAAATAAAATGTTATCTTTGACGCCTATTTTACATACATACATACCATCACGTCTTTTTCCCAGCGGGGTAGGCAGAGACCACATCTTTCCACTTGCTACGGTCCTGACACACCACTTGCGCTTCTTCCACTCTCATTAATCCTTTCATACATGCTCTGCGATTATGGGTAGGCTCCTGACCTGACCTTTTCTGAGCACGTCCTGGACTTGTCCTAAGTACGTTCGTCTAGGCCTTGCCCTTTCAACAGCTCCATCCACCCTCGCCTCGTAAATTTGTTTCGTTAATCGCCTTTCATCCATCCTTTCCATATGCCCAAACCATCTTAGCATACCCATCTCAACTTTTGTGACAACATTCTCTTTTACACCACAACGTATGACTTGGTCATCAGCGTAGAGAAGGCATTTAATAAGCAACCCATCCATTCTCAGTCCATAATCACTGTCTTTCAGATCTGTCAAACAGTCATCCATGAATAGGTTGAACAGCCATGGGGACGCTATACAACCCTGTCTAACTCCTTTATGGATGTCAAACCAGTCAGTGTACGCCCTGTTTATTTTGACGCAAGCACTGGAACACTCATAGAGATATTTCAGCGCTCGTATCAAACAGCTGCTCACCCCATGCGCAGATAAAAACAACCACAACTCATTCCTTTTCACCTGATCGTAGGCTTTTTCCAGGTCCAAGAAAATGCAATATACCTACTTTTTGGTTTTTGGCCAACAATTTTTCCGCTACGCAACGCAAGGAAAAATCCTGATCCGTACATCCCATTCCCTTTCTGAATCCCGCTTGCGCATCCCAAATCTTTTCTACCGTCTCTTTCACAACCCTTTTAATCAACACCTTAGCATACAGTTTGCCGACAACACTGATAAGGCTGATTCCGCGGTAATTTTTGCAGTCCTGTTGTGAACCTTTCCCTTTGAAAAGTGGCATGATCACAGCCTTGCACCAATTTGCTGTTACCCGGCCGGCCTATTTTGTGATTGTAAATGCCATAGAATAGTAACAATTCAAGGCGGGCACTATTTGTGCTGCAGTAAATATTTAGCCAATTCAATTTAAAATAAAGTAAAAATGCTTTCAATGCTTACAAAAAAAAATGAACCAGGGATTTCCAATTCATTTGGTAAGAACTCCAACAAAGTGATAATTTGTGCAGTAAATAGGTGTTAAACATTATGATCATGAATAAATATTATAATATGAAGAAATTTCGTAAAATCTGCAACAAACGGTAGTTTTGATAGCTATTTGGTATCCCAATTTGAAGGCGCATTTTCATATGGAAACATCCAGATGTCATCATGCTAAGCTTAATTTAGTATTTAATTGCATGTAAATTCTCCATAATTTAATGATTCACTGATGCTTAATTTTTTTTGTTTTAACTTCTGGTTTAAATCTTCTTCTTCTCGTCGTGTCGACTGCAACATTAGGTATATTTCAACGGACCAGTATTGCGCCACCTTTAGGCCGGTGGGGTGGTCCTGAAAAAGACAGTTTGGTAAACCATTTGTTCAAATTAATACCAAGAATCTTTCTCGACACATTAAGTCATTCATTATCAAATTTTTATATTTTAATTATTTAATTTAGCTTTCCCTCAAAATTCACAAGGGACTTTCATTATAATCGTATGTTATGCTTCTTGTTTTTATTGTTAAACCTTAAGAAAAAGTTAGGCAACAGCACAGAATAGGGTATTATTAGTAGTACTCCGATTCAAAAGTATCAGACAGTAGCGGATAAGTTCCAACTCTTACTCTAAAGTTTAGTGTTCAATAATTATTATTTCTACAGTTTTCACACAAAACTCCAGCAACACATCCTTTTTCTTGGAAGTGTTAAATCTATTAAATGCATTCTCCATTCGTTACGGCATCAGTGATTGGTAGAAACAACAAATACCTACCTTATCAGACAGAATAATTTAACAACAAACATAGCAAAACGTTATTCGTGCCTGATTTACATTGTTTTAAGGACATTTTATCATATAAAGTATTGCAATGCGACGACACGATTGACGTAGTGCGCTGTAGCACGGTTTCTCGCCTTGAATTCCGTAGTGTCCCAGGTTCGATTCCCGGTCAGGTCAATTCAGGAAACGATCTTTTCTAAATTGGTTTGGTTCTGGGTGTGCTGGGAGACGCCCCTGGCTTAAATCCTTGTCTGATACCTCGTAACACAGGGATATTTATCCCTACTTCGAGACCATGACAAGAGGTGTGCTGTCTGGCGCATATTTATTTATTTATTTTATTTTAATACTGTGAATGGTTGGTAACCAAAACACTATTTGCAAGATACCCTCACAAATTCGATACAGTACATCTGAGTGAAAGCTGTGATGAAAATGGCTGATTATTGAATTATAGTAATAGGTGTATTAGGGTATTGTGAGTAAAACATCTTTGGGGACAAGCATTTACATTTTAACCCAGATACCCTTGCTGGCCGTTTTTTAATCTCTTCTTCATATTAAGTATTAACTGTTAGTGTGTTTTGGCTAAACTTGATTTCTATTCTATTACTAACTGATACTACATGTAATCTCTCTTAAAATGAATGATTGATTAGTTAGTGAGTAACAAATAAAAAAAATTTGATGATAAGTAAAGTGAAATAAATAAGAAGTAACAATTCAACTTACCCTAACTAGCTTACTTAACCTCATTTAAAATAATTTTAGGTAATTCGATAACCTGTTTAGCGCAGTGTCTAAAAGTTCCGTTCTTAAAGGTTCTGCAGTTCGATTCCCGCACTAGGACAATTCTGTTGACAAATCCAATATTTGTACGAGATGTTGCACCTTAAATTCATTTATTATTTGATAAATATTTTTCATTAAAAATAAAGTTGCTTAGTCTTTTTAGATAAAGATATTTATTGTTTTTTTTTTGTTTGTTACTGTGACATCACGAAAACGAAATAGGCAGTTTCTTTAGGATTTTCAGTGACAAGCTTAAGGTGAAGTATTTATCAAGTACCTACTTTATTTATTTTATTTTTATTTATTTATACAAACACACATAAGCTTACAGAGCAAGTCCAAGTCGCTTACAGGTTAATAATTGTGACACGGATAATGTAATACAATGTCACAAAATAACAGTTAAAATTACAGTAATATGTTAGAATACAAATAATGCCAAAAATACGAAAATGTCAGAAATACAAATAATGTCAAAAATACAAATATGTCGATATACAAATAGAGTCAAAACACGAATATGCCACAATACAAATTTATACAATAAAAATATGTCAAAATAAAAAAAAACGAGTAGGTACTTATTCAAAAATGTCATTTATGAGCAAGCAGAATTGGTCGAAAACATGCCCAATCTGGTCAAAAAAAATATCTATGTCCGTGCGCCGAGCGAGCAAGTCCCCGATCAGAAGCAGAGCGCGGACCGTGGGCGCGTGCGCGGCGCGCTGCGTGCGCGTCACGGGCCGCGCCAGCAGCCGCGGCGCACGGCGAGGCGCAGTTTGCACACCTGAAGCATCCCGTGGTATATTCCTAGTGACTTGGAGATAGAACTTCTCCAGGATAGATGGGCTCTCGATTACATTCCTTATAATGAGGAGGTAATGTTTGATGAGGAACATGAGTCGCCTATATTTAAGGGAGTCCATATTGACCATGGCGCTGACAAACATTGACGGATACAAGTATGGGTAGTACCCGTACCGCTTTTTGTACAACCAGCGCGCAAACTTTCGCTGCACTCTCTCCAGAAGCTTGAAATATTTGCTCTCATATGGGTCCCATATCACCGCACCATACTCCAGCCTACTGCGGACGTACGCATTAAATAAAACCTTTGCCACGTCCGGGTTGTCGAACTGTGCTGCAGTTCTCAGAACGAAACCCAGCATACTACTAGCCTTTTTACTGGTTGCTAGAACGTGCGTATGAAAGTCCAAGTTTCCGTCAACAATAATACCCAAATCACGAATATTGCTAACTCTTTCCAATGGTGCGTCAAATAAATTATAAGTAGTCAGCTGCTGCCGTTTTCGAGAGCAAGTTATAACTTTGCACTTGTCGTTGTTTAGAGGAAGGTGGTTTTCCAGGCTCCATTCATATACAAGATCAATATCGTTTTGCAGCAATTGAGTGTCACTGGGGCCAGCAATACCCAGACTTAACTTATGGTCATCAGCAAACAGAAGACACTTTGCTTTACGAACCTTGTTTGGCGAGTCGTTGATAAATATCAGAAAAAAGGTGGGTCCTAGTGTACTTCCTTGACTAACACCGGACCTTGTATAGTACTCCACGGACTCGCGACCGTCAAGCCTAACATACTGACGCCGATCACAGAGGTAACACGCCATCAGTCTGAGAAGACTCGTTGTGAAACCTATTTTCGCTAATTTCCTCAGTAGTATTTCATTATCAACAAGATCAAATGCCTTTCTGAAGTCGAAATAAGCCACGTCCACCTGCCGACCCAAATCAAGTTCGGAACAGACGTAATCTACATGTGCCACAAGATTAGTAACTGTTGAGCGAGCCTTCCTAAATCCATGTTGATCATTGTGTAACAATTTTCCAATCTGGTTGCCGATACGGTTATTTAACATGGTTTCAAAGACTTTAGCAAAGACAGAGAGCACTGCAATAGGTCTAAAAGACGAAACATCCCTACCCCCATCGCCCTTCGGAACAGGAGTAACAAGTGTTAACTTCCATCTATTGGGATAACTTGCCTGAGAAATAGACAAGTTATATATATACAGGAGTGGCTCGCGTAAAACCGAGACACAGTCCTTGGCAAGAAATACCGGGATACTATCAGGCCCACCAGAGGATCGCGGCTTGAGACGTCTCACGGCCTTTTTGAGGTCCGCTTCATCCACAGCTGAGACGGTGATAGAAGCAGCATTAGGAGCATCATAAGCTGCTCGTGATGCCTCGACATGGTCCAGAAGGGGTACGTCTGGCAGAAAAACAGAGCTAAAATACTGAGCAAATGCGTCAGCGGCAGCCTGGCCGAGTACTTCAACTCCATCATGAGTATAGGCTTCAATTCCATGTCTCTCCTTTCTCTTCTCCTTAACAAAAGTCCAAAATAGTGTAGGTTCGTCAATAATAGTTTTCTGTATATTTTCAATATGTCGCTTGTATTCAATATCAATTAATCTTTTAACCCCTTCACGGTAGAATTTGTAGAGTTCCTTGTTAAACTCTTTGCCTTCTTTTTTATACCTTTTAAGATGGTAATATTTCTTTTTTATATAACTGATTATTTCACCGGTATACCAATTTGGATAATCGTATTTCCTATTGTTAGTAAAGTACTTCTTAATTGGAACAAACTGCTCAATACATTCATACAATTTAGAATAAAAAAGATCGACAGCACAGTTAACGTCTATCACGCGTAACAGATCAGACCAGTCCATCGCTGCCAATGCTAAGTACAGGCCCTGCAGGTCGCCTTTTCTCCAATTAAAATGAGGACTACGACTTGTTCGATATATAGGCGGAGAAATAGGAGTTTCTAAGCCTGAATTTTTGACCGGAAGTGTAAGCTCTATTTCAAAAGCTGGATGAAGCACATCAATATTGACAAGAGGATCTGCTCCGGTAACCGCGACGTCATCAGGGTCAAGATCGCTCAGCACTAAATCTAACATTCGACCAAGACTATTATATACATTATTATATTGCTTTAGGGAACAGAAGTCACAGAATAAATCAAATTGCGTCTTAACACTAGCACTACAAGAGTATAAATTAAAGTCGCCAACGATAAACACACTCAAATTGGAGTATGCGCATATTGCGTCTCCAATACAAGTCAAAACATCTAAATATCGATCATCATTGTAACTAGGAGGCAGATAAACAACACAACATAAAAATTTAAAATCTTTACAACTAATTATCGCCAGTATAAGTTCTTTATCGACAGACTGAGACTCAATGTCATCAATAACTCGGACCGAGAAGCAGTCACGAACCGCAAGCAAAACACCTCCGTAGCCAGTGTCTTTTTGTCTATCCTTGCGTACTATTTTATAACCGCTTGGAAACAATTCACCGTCACACACTGAACTAGTTAAAAACGTTTCAGTCAGAGTAATTATATCGTAATTACACTGAGTAACATTCTTGTTGATTTCTTCTGTCTTAGACCGAAGACCCCGAACATTCTGATGGAATATATTTATTTTTCTCTTTCGCGACATGTTTTTCTTTTGCGATGTTTTCTTTTGCACGAAAGTTCTGCCTCCAAGGCTTGATACATATGTCTGCTGCCCAATTATTAGGGCTCATGACGACGTCTGCAACGTTAGACGGCACACCGAGCTTAAACGACGCATAACGTCCACGGGACTTTAGCGCCTTTACAGTGCATGTCTCACATCCCGAGATAGCCACCAGATGTGCACTTACATCCTCTCGTGATGTACCCTCCTGCACGTAGTAGAGGTGAAGATACCGCCGTCTTTCAGAAGCTTTCAACAATGTGGCTCCCGGTGCAGCGGTGCCCCTAAGTACTCCACTCAGCGAGCTGCGCTCACGTCGTTTACGCGTTACCTCTGTCCATGCTTCACCCCCATCCTTGTCGCCACTTGCAGAAAGATCAAGATCACCGCTGTCCGCAACACGTTTCGGCGAGGTCGACTTGGTCGCGAGGGTAGCTTTATTTCCCACAGCACGCGTTTTTTCGGGAACAGCACAGGTGCCCGTTTGGGGTTTTTGCCTCGAAAACGTTGACTTTTTCGGACGTTAGGTTTAAAGACATTTAATCTCATAAAAACAGAAGTTCACTTAGAGTGAGACATTAATAGACTTAATATTAATTAAAATTAGGCGCAGCGCAACTGCATGCTAGATGTTAAATTAGCTTAATAAACTAAAGGTTGTTAGCTTATCTCCGTGCCCGTACGCACACAGGCGCACACACACAGCGGAAGGTTTTTTTTTTGCGACATATTCACAGTGCATACCGGTCTAGGGTCTGGCGCGGCTGCCGCACAATACAATAGACGCGGGCAAGTCATTAAAACTTTTAGACTAAGAAATACATCGAGTAGATGATGTTGAACATTATTTTACAATAAACAGTGTTTGTGATAAATTAATCTTAATTTTTAAATTAAGAGGAAAAGCAAGATAATAAATTATATTTCTACAAATAATGCGTTTACGAGTTTAGCTTTTACAATATATTTTAATTCACATTTTATGTATCCATATATTCACATAAATGCATACATATACATTTTACATGTATACATATACATACTCGTACATACAATATCTTCGTTAAATGTTATGTTTTGCTGTTGGTGTACCTTATTAAATAAATAGATAGATATAATTTTATTGAATTTACAATTGACTTGTCAGATGTGCTATAAGTTTTTTTTTAAATGTACACATACTTTTACAATCCTTAACTTCCTCAGGTAATTTGTTATAGAACTGTACACCCTCATAAGTGATACTTTTTTTTCCATAGTTTAGGGTTCTGGGCAATGGGAGGTGTAGTTTATTTTTGTTTCTTAAATTATGCATAAATTTCCTTTTGGGTATGGTAATATTACAATGTATTGTATTTGATGTGATTTTTTTTATTAAGATACATGTACTATATGTATAGAGTTGGTTAATATTAAATAATTTTGTATTCATATATAAGGTATCCGTGGGAGTAAATTTGTTTAAATGAAAAAGAACCTTGATTATTTTGTTTTGTACAATCTGTAAATCCTTTAGTGTAGTTACAGAAGCTGAGCCCCAGATTTCTATCAAATATTGCAAGTGTGACTTTACTAACGAATCATACAACATTGTGCGAAATTTGTGTGGTATGCAATTAGATGATTTCCGCAAGGAACCCAAGATGGATTGCAACTTGTTCCTCACATGCTCAATATGTACTTTCCATGTTAGCTTATCATCCACCCATAAACCTAGATATTTCTCCTCATTGAGTCGGCGTATTTCGATATTATTAATAGTCAAAGGTGGGTGATCTGATATTTTTTTGTTCTTTGCGGCGAATATGATATATGAAGTTTTGGAAACATTTATTGTTAGTAGATTATGCAAGAACCAAATGTTGAGCATATTAAGATCCCTCTGGGCTTCGCTAACTATATCGTGTAGCGAATGTCCAAAATAAAAAAGACAGATATCGTCAGCGTACATTGTCAGGTGACCAGTTAAACCTACATTAGTGATATTGTTCACATAAATAAGGAACAACAAAGGGCCAATAATGGAACCTTGTGGTATGCCGTAGTTTATTCTTTGAGGGTTACTTTTAAATACGCCTATTTTCACCACTTGCTGTCTATTATCAAGATAGGATCCCAATATTTTTAAAGCTGGTCCAGGTATATACCTATGTTATTTAATTTTTGCAATAATTTTAAATGACTTAAAGAATCGAACGCCTTTTTTAAATCAATAAATACACCCAATGCAATGTGTTTCTTATCAACATTTGTTTTTATTTTTGTAATTAAATCCACGGTGGCCGCAAGCGTGTTAGATTTTGGTCGGAAACCATATTGTTGTTCGTTTAAGAAGCTTTTTTGATTGAGGTAAGAAAGCAGTCTGTTATATGGTATGCGTTCAAATATCTTTGACACCACTGGGAGTACGGAGATCGGCCTATAGTTACTTGGATCAGCTTTAGATCCTGATTTATAAATAGGGCTTACTTTGGCAATTTTCATTGAGTCAGGAAATTTTCCTTCTAATAGACATTTGTTAATACAGTTCGACAAACCTTCAGCTATGCTTTCTTTCAGACATTTAATTGCTTTTGTGCTAATACCATCAATCCCGGTGCTCGAGCTATTGTCTAAGGCGTCAATAATTTTTATGACCTCACTCCTACTACATGATTCAAAATGAGACAGTTCTACATTGTGAATATAATCATTTTTGTACATTAGAGTTTGCGTAGAGCTTATGTGGTATTCTTGAGCTATTTCATTTGCCAAATCACTGCCTATTGCAGAAAAGAAATTATTAAAACTTTCACACACCTTATTACCTTCAGTAATAGAGGTTGAGTCTATTATTAACTTCGGAACCTCGCCGCTATCTTGTATTTTATATCTTGCTAAAGTATTCATTATTTCCCAAACTTTTTTTGAGTTTTTTTGACATTTATCAAATAAATTATTAAAGTATTTTTTCTTTTCTGTTTTTATCAGTGACTTGACATTTGACTGTTGCTCTTGATGTCTTTGTAAGAGATTCTCATTATCTTGATCAGTCTTTAGACTTTGCCAGATGAGATTTCTTTTTTCTATATTATCAAGTATAGTGCTACTGATCCAGTCTCTTTGTGGAGGATTTAAATATTTCATCTTCGTTACTTTATTCTTGTTAATGCAGTGAGTTATACTTTGTTCTAAGCACATGAAGTTACTACGTTGACTAGGTCCTGCAGAGTTTTCTACTTCAGCGTTCGGCGCTTGGAGTTTTTCTGGTCTCGTTTCGTCAGTTTTAGTAGTCCCAATTTTATTTAAATGTCCAATGAGCTCGGTCTTAAAGGACGATAATTGTTTAGCCACAAACATTTGGATCTGGTTAGACAGCTGCGTTTCAAATTTAGACATGTAGCCTTCGATAGCAGTCTGCAGTTCTTCCCTTATAACACTGCGTATGTTTTCCAAGGTGGGAGACATCTCAAGATTATCACCTCTTTGAATTTGCGTATTCCTCTGAGAGAGTCTTTGGGCTGTTCGCATGGTGACGTTTTAAAAACACCCATTGGGGTACCTGAGGGAATTACGGCTGGGTTTTCTATAACACGTCCAATTGGACTTGGACGCAAAGGAGTGTTCGTGTTATCCCCTTTAGGTTTTTTGCTCCGACATTCCAGGCACAACCATTCCCGTATTTGTAATGGGGTTAGTTTAAGGAAAGCCTCTTTGGCCACATTTGCACAAAGAAGGTCATACCAACCATTACACAGCGAACATTTCATGCAGTCTTCCTCATTAATTGATCCACGGCAACCGTTGCAATGAGTCATTTTGTTGACAATTTGTTCTAAGCAGTCGTAGTCAGTAATTAGTCGTCTTCGTCTTTCGCTTGAGAGCGCGGACGACCAATTTTTCCAATTAAAGTTGCTTGTTTAGTGCCACCAGATGTCGTTGTATGGTTCTTTTTGTATGTAGAAATAAATATTTTTTTATCTTCTTGAAAACATTTCTAAGAGCTGTGGTGGTCCTTGTATATTGAGCGACGGGTAACAAAAACTGATTATCGCACACAGCCCAAAAGTCCATATAAATGCCACAGGTCAGATGCGAACCCGTGCCGCCCGAGCCGACCCAGCGCTTAGAGCCACTACACCAAGAGCACTTTAAGCTCTGTAGACGAATTTAGCGGTCAGATGCTGCCAGTAAATGTTCGTTATTTCATTTGAGTTTATTGTGTATTTTTGCAACTCAACATTTGTTTGAACTTTGAACTTTTCACAGTCACCGTCACTTTTTAGAATAATACTCGATTGGACTAAAATTTATCTTATACTAAAACAGTTTTGGTTTAACGTGAATATTATTCCACAGTTAATCACAGTTTATATTGTTTATGCGCACTTAGACAAAAATTGTTAGCGTCTTTTACCGCCTAAACTAATGATCGTAATGACACAAATTTCGACTTAACCTTTCAGTTTTTCTACTCACGAACACTAGTACAGCTTATTTAGAGCTTTTGGATCATGGTTAGTCTAACTTTATTCAAAACAGTACACTATTACTATTTTTAAAAACTTATGTTCAATCTGTGACAAAATGACTGACTATTATCTTAGCCATGACTTAAAGGTTTATTTGCAAGCTTGCCTTAGCACGCAGCTAATTCGAGACACTACATCAGTGCGCCACACACTTTGCCCACGCCAATAAACGCTGAACCGCTCTCATTACGTACAATGTTGCCAGAACATCTAAATTACCTAGCCCTAGCCGTGGCCGTCCGGTTGAGTTATAGTAACATAAATTAACCGCGATCTACGCCCTCCTTGCTTATTGGGGTACAGAACCCCGCGGGGAGCCTCAAACATACATTATCTTCCATAAGCGTTGGTACGCCAACGTCTTTAAAGGTGAACCCTGTAGTCTCTTTTGGAAAATAACGAAATGCAGCAAAATTATGTTGCATCAACCCGGTCTTGGTGTGTCTTATTGTGCTTACGTAACCGTGTTAAATCGGTTTGTAATTGAACGGTTTTTATTGCTCATGAATTTTTTAGTTTAAACGAGCTATGTTTAGTAAAGTTGACTTCTAAAAGCTATTCAACAGAATTACTGTGTAGTAAATTTAAAATTATGATTACGTCAGATAGCAGGAAATACTGTAGATTTAAATGAAATAATAGCCTAATAAATACATAAGTAAGTAAAACGTTTTTATTGCCTGATATAGGTAAGCGACAAAATACTCTTATTTTGCCAACATGGAACATTATTAGTATATTTCGTAGATGTATATGTATAAAAAGTCTTTTTGCATATAGTATGTATGATATTGTAAGAAAATCTCTTTGGCTATACTATTTGTATCTGGCTGGTTTTGGTATCATTAAAAGTTTAAATTTTAAATAAGATAATTCCAAATTCAAATTAGGAAAAATTTTAACAAATAAAAAACCAACTTCAAAAACAACTATTCCAAAACAAAACACTAAAAAGTAAAGAAATAATTGCGTTTTCTTCTAAAACTCATACGATACTATAATGTAGGTACAATTATTGTTATTGTTGGAGTAGGTGTCAGCCAAGGAAACACTACAATATACCTAGAAACATACCTATTTTTTACATCTCACCTTTACGTTGTAGGTAGTTACAAAACTACATTGGCTGACACCGACTCCAACAATAACAATAATTGTACCTACATTATATTATCGTATAAGTTTTAGAAGAATACGCAATTCATCATCATCATCATCATTTCAGCCGAACGACGCCCACTGCTGGGCATAGGCCTCCCCCAAGGATCTCCACAACGATCGGTCCTGCGCTGTCCGCATCCAGCGGCTTCCCGCGACCTTGACCAGATCGTCGGTCCACCTTGTAGAGGGCCTGCCCACGGAACGTCGTCCGGTACGCGGTCGCCATTCGAGAACCTTTCCGCCCCAACGGCCATCGGTTCTCCGCGCTATGTGTCCCGCCCACTGCCACTTCAGCGATGCAATCCTTCGAGCGATGTCGGTTGTTTTTGTTCTCCTGCGGATCTCATCATTTCTGATTCGATCGAGCAGGGAAATACCAAGCATCGCTCTCTCCATTGCTGGGTGATCTTGATACGCAATTATTTATTTACAATTCAGTGTTTTGTTTTGGAATTGACCACAAAACAGTTTTGGCGCATTGAAAAAACTGGGTACACAAAAAAGCTTGATATTTGGGTACCTCACGAGCTCACTGAAAGAAACCTAATGAACCGTGTACTCATTTGTGATTCTTTATTACGACGTAATGAAACCAAACCATGTTGAAGAAGCTGATACCTAACTCGTGATGAAAAGTGGATCACGTATGACAAGAACGTCTGAAAAAGGTCGTGGTCAGCCGGTCAGGCTTCACAGACTGTGGCGAAACCCGGGTTAACTCGCAACAAGGTGATAGTGTGTGTGGTGGGATTACAAGGGCATTATTCATTTTGAGCTGTTACCACCAGGCAGGACCATCGATTCTGAACTCTACTGCGAACAACTGATGAGATCAAAGCAAGAAGTTGACAGAAAGTGGCCGGAATTCATCAATAGAAAGGATGTGGTTTTTCATCATGATAACAACGACCTTACACATCTTTAGCCACTCAGCAAAATTAAGAGAGTTTGGCTGGGAGGTGTTAATGCATCCGCCGTATAGTTCTGATATTGCACCTTCAAATTTCCACCTGTTTCGGTCTCTTCAGAATTCGTTAGGCAGTGTCAGGTAAACATAACGAGTAGACAGCCAAAACCACTTGTCGCGGTATTTTGATCAGAAGCCTTAAAATTCTTATAGCAATGGGATCATGTCCCTACCTACAAGATGGCAAAAAGTAATCGAACAAAATGGCACCTACATACTTTAGTTACATGTAAATAAACTATATTAAAAAATGTTCTCAATTTTCTTAAAAAATGCGAAGGTATTGTTTCCCAAACTTATTAGATTTTTTTTGGGTACTAAATAAAAATATCTGAAAGATTAATGGTTAAGTAAATAAACTGGGCTCTGTTGAATAGTATGTTAGAAAAGCAAGCTAGCAAGTAGGTAGTTAAATCTCGGGAGCCGGGTGTGGTATTTTTAAAAACTAATTTAATTAAAATAAAATACAAAAATAAGATGTTCGCCGATGTGAGGCTAATTTAATAATGAATCTAAAACTACTTGTGGCTGTCCGCAGCCGTCGACACAGAAACGGTTGCGTCTGCTTTATAAACAAAATCATTCCTAGAATGATGAGCTAAGTGGTTCTTAATAGCAGCGTTTTACCCTGAAATAAAACGCACATTAAAATACTTACCCAACTGGAAGCTTATATTGAGAGAGCATTTCCGTTTCCCGTCGATTTCCTGTATCTTTTCGTACTTTTAAAGACCACGTATTTCCTGTTCAGTGGCGCTACCTAGCGACCGCGCGCTATTTTAGTTTTCATAAGAAATGTCGTGCCGTTTTTAGATCATTGGCTCAATTCCACCAGGCAGAAATTAAGTGTAAGCTTCCAGTTAGGTAAAACGCTGCTATTAAATTACTTGACCGTCACTGGAAGCTTATATTGAGACCTGTTTGTTATCGCCTGGTGGCGTCACTTGAAACTACTATGAAACTAGAAAGACGCCAATGTGATTATCATTATACTCTAATTCGATTTATTTAACTATTATTTGCATACGTAATGTTTAGACAAATCAATCAGAAATACCTATTCAATTGTAGGAACAAACTTAAAATAATGTATGTTATATCTATTAAGTAAGATATATTATGTTTATTTCACTGGCTTAAACAATTGCCTTACTTCTTCTGAATTACTGCTATTAATCACTTCACGTTAAAATATATTAGCCGATTGCCAATTTCCCAAGCTAAAATTTTCTCGAGAGGGTGGTTATCTAGCTATCTTTTAGAAGCAACGGGTAATCGCACGCTCCCTGGGGCAGCTGTAATAGCTTCTATAAACAAAGTTTCTATCCAGCCCGCTATCAGTGCGTGACGCAGTCTTAGCTGCCCCTCTATCAGTAATAAATAAACTAGAAGATTTCGTAGTACTTCGTCTTTCATTAAGTAGTGTTATCGTCTTCTCTACCCAGGATATAAGATTTAAATTATGATCTTTAGTATTTGGGAACAGCCTCCAACCAGATTGTCTATAATTACTTCTATCTGTTTTTGAGCCGAATTGTGGCCACAATATAATGCTTTTACTTGATCTTATGCAAAAATCTGGATCTGTTCTAAGCAAGGTTAAATCATGTACACGCCTACCTGAACAAAGCAGTAACAAAATTTTTCGTATGACCTGAAACCTGGAATGTGTTGAACATTAATATGTCTGTAACATATTTGGTTAAAAAATCTGTTAATTTACTGACATCCCACACTTGGTTGGACCTTAACGGCTGAATTTTTTGAGTTTGGCAGGGCAATTGACTTTAAAATGTGTTTTACCAGTACGTGTGAACGTAACTGACTTGAGCTTTCAGCGTTACACAATATCGAGACCACAGATTTACGTATGAGGTTTGTATTTTAAGTAAGTTTGTTGTTTGAATATAAATCACACAAACATTGTGCTAACTGTGATCCAGTATGATATTTTAAATATCTACATTATTTTGACTAGCCCATAAACACCGGCCAAGCTACTTCATAGGTTTTCCTGTGGATTTACGCCATGAATTTTTGAGCAATGAAAGTTGCTCAGTGTTCCATGACTTTACCGCCTTGGACCACCGCACATTTCTAAACCTCTAGCGTCATGTTCTCGACTTTCAGAGGTGGCAGGCCGGTGGAAGTATCGATCAGATATTTCTGCAGGTTCCTCAGCGTTAAAGGTGCTGCAAGCGCTCAGACTTTGAGATCAGCGCGCCAGAAAACCATCGTCCATCGTGGTTCTACTAGCAGAAACACTCCGGTCGACGATTCAAGTGGGCCAACACTTTGGGTATTATGTACGGTGGCGGAAATACCCACGCAAGTGGATAATTTCAAGGGATACTGAACGCGTCGTGAAATAGCGCTTGAGTGTCTCTCAGATCCCGTGAGACATAGTTGCTTGCTACATGTGCTGTTTCTGAAGCAAATAGGTCCACCATTGGGATTCCCCACTTTGCAAACACACTGGCAGCAGGTGCCATTCTGGGGGTTAGTGATATCGGGACAGATGATCGGCGTGGCAGTTGTATTTGCCTGGTATATAATGAACACTGAGATGGATTTGATGTCATAACATAACATACCTTCACGACTTTATCCCATACGGGGTAGTCAGTGGCAAGTGACTGTATCGTCATGGTGAACGAAACACTCAGAAGCCCACTTTTCACAAATGGTATTACAACCTAGATTAGATTAGATTTGATGTCGATCTAGCATATTTAGAATTTGTTATGTTATTTTCATCAGACATTTCGATTTCGTACCTCCTTCCTTTCGCAGGTGAGCGACAGGAGTTTTGTTTTCGCACCGTACGAGAATCGAGCTGTGACAAAGCGAATATGCGTGGTACTCCAACGCATGAAGAATTGCAAACATTTCTTATTGGTTGCAATGTAAAGTGTTCTTTTTGCGACCAACTGCCTGTTATCGCTATGTTGTTCAATTGTGCACCCCAAGCCTGATCCGATGCGTCGGTGGTCAGGAATTGAGTTAAAGGAGCGTAATGTAAAAAGGGGTTGATAGCCGACAATTCTGAATCCACAAATTCAGTTCGTTCTTTACACCCTGTGGTAAATAAATAAATAAATAAATAAATATCTGGGACAATTCACACTAAGATCATCTGACCCCAAACTAAGCTGAGCTTGTAATATGGGCGTCAGAGACTGATAAACATACTTGAATATTTCTAAATACATACTTAAATAGATAATAACACCCAGACACACAACAAATACAAATGTTCGTCACACAAATATTTGTCATGGGTGGGGATCGAACCCACGACCTCTGGCGCATTGGTAGTGTGTAAGCGAAATTGTGGATGGGTCTGGTAGGGAGTTCATGAACATTAACAACTGCCGATGGTTTAGGCGACCCCTCGGGACTACAAAACTGACAAAATCCAATAGTCTTATTATAATTTTTTGATTATTGAATTTTTCATATCTAAATTTAGAAAAACTGGACAAATTCGATTTCGGATCTTGATGATCTCGAGCTGGAATCGAACCCGCGTCTTTCACAATCCGGGTGACTGCTTTAAACTACTGAGCTACCGAAACCTTCCTTCTTTAGTCCTACTATTCTTTGTGAATGAGGCGTAGAAAGCGCTTGTGGTATTCTGTTACTTACAAGTGAAAGTAGGCTTGAGAAAGATCGATTTTGCACATCCAATCGCAAGCCTGGAGGAAATCCGGTATGCGATACATATTTATCAAATGGACGTTGGAGTTTGAACTGGGCCTTTTGAGTACATTTGGGTACATAAGTAGAGGCTTTTGATGGACTGGTATGCGATACCCTTGGATCAACTTCAGTATAATCAGTGGTGCCCCTAATTCATCCCATTTTGATTGGTAGTTTGCTAACTGGCCGGCTTGAAACTGTTGCGAGTCATTGACATCTTTAGCGGTCCTTGTAAAATTAGAACGACCTCTGGTATTTCTACGGTCAGGCCGCGAGCCTCGGTTGTGAAAATAACCTCTTCTATTGCCTCTGTGCTAGTGTTGCGAATATTGTTGTTGAACCTGATGAAACCTTTGGTTGGATTGATATCCACCCCACGAGGGTGTAATATTACATAGGAAAACCTGATTCATGACCACTGTAATGAGTTCCACGCGATGGAAGTGCATGTTTTCGCGTACCCTGCCCCCGCGAGAGGCGTTGGTTAGCTTGGTTCACTTCAATTGTGATATATCCGTTTTTGGGGGCCAAAAGGTTTTGTGGACCCCCCAGCCTTTTCTAGTGCAGATGCGAAAAGTTCCGACTCGAACAAGTTAGTCGATAAGGCGGGTATTTTGTTTAGTGAAGCTTTAACTAGGGAATCTTTAACCTGCCTTGTGATTATTTCTCGACGCATTTTAATTGTTTCGGCACGGTAGCCGCGAACAAGTTGCAATAAATCTGAAGAGACTTTGTGAAAGTAACCTTTCTGAAATAATTGCTCCATCTTAATACTTAAACTATCACATGTCAGCTCTGTATACTTTGACCAGGAAAGAAGACTTCGTATACAGTTATGATTTCTTTTGTTTTAATATGCAGTAGGTTATAGCTGCATGTGACTTATCCACATTTGCCAAGTGGCGTAAGGTGTCATACATTTTCACCTTTTCGTTTGTTTCAACATGAAGTTTTCGGAATAGACGGTTCCTTAAACTTCGTTTCAATGTCAAAAGTAAAGCCAGGATTTATACTTTCAAGTCCATCCATATAGGGCAAGGCCCGTCAGATGCGTAATGTTATTCATAAAGGTCCCCCCCACTAACTCGCGAACAAATGGATAGTGTCACGAAAAAGGTCATCATTATTTTGGCATCGCAATATATTTGCGGATTTTATTCATTTCTTTAAAAAGTTTCTTTATCATACGGCTAGATCTGCTAACACGTTTATTTTTCTTACGGCGGTGGCGGCGCGACCGCTTACCTCGTTTGACGCTCGAGCTAGAGGAGCTTGAAGAGCTTCTGCTCGCAGAGCTGCTGCTGCTATGTACCCGCATAAGAGACGTACCACTTGGCCCAGCTACAGGCTGCGGCTTGGTTTCAGAAGGGTGAATTACTGAAAATGCATCAGGTTAAAATCTATTCAAACCCTAATTTTACTTGTAAAAAACAAGGTACAAAACTATTAATTTTAAAAGCAATGATACAAGAAACTAATTTTTAATTTAATTAAACACCTCGCTTATAGTATTGTTATTTTAATTTGTAATAAATCATTTGAGCAGGACAATCTTATATTATTCCACATAATTTTTAATAATTTAATGCGGGTAGGGTAGTGCCGCATCGGCAAAAGCCGTTAAAACGATAACGTCTGTTTTTATCACTCGACTCTTGACTGTAGTCTACACATTTAAAATTAAATTTAGTCTGTGATTCGAACGGTAAATTCCGTTAAAGATAGTGAACACGTACAAATAATATTTGAAAAAGAAATTTTTAGCACTTATAGGAAATTTTCTTAACACAATATTATCACTTTTTATTCACACACTGTATACTTCACCATAAAATTATTATGCAACGATTGCAGGTTCTGACAGAGACACTGCGCACAAGTTGCTTCGACGGAAAACTCAACGCCAATGATCTAAAAATGGCACGACATTTCTTATAAAAACTAAAATAGCGCGCGGTCGCTAGGTGGCGCCACTGAACAGGAAACACGTGGTCTTTAAAAGTACGAAAAGATACAGGAAATCGACGGGAAACGGAAATGCTCTCTCAATATAAGCTTCAGTGACGGTCAAGTAATTTAATAATCTTAATCTAGTACCTACAGAGGGGCGAGAGGGTTCCATAACTAGGTAGTCGAAAATGTTAGTCAGTTTGGCCAAGCGATTGAAAGAAACTGCAATAACCAATAATGTTTCACCTCCATAATTATATTTATTAGTGATTCATAAGTTTTGATCATATTTTAGTCAACTACTAAAATCATTATACCATAGAAAAATGAGACTGATGGGTGATATCCCGAATCCATCCAACGATGATTTTGACGGAGTTATTTTACCTTTAGCATTATTGATGATTTTGCAAGGATACAGCAAAATGTTGCTGTTGAATATGAGTGAAGATACTGGAATGATTAGGTTGTTTAGCAAGCAACATATAGAACAGACAACCAAAATGACGATATTATGCTAAAATACTGTAATTTTCTTAGTGTAAGGTTAAATAAAATAAAGTGTCTGATGTTATCTATTACTTATTTAATCAAAATGTATTGTAATTTCAAATAAATAAGTGAAAACAAAAGAGATTGAGAGTAAAAAAGGGTAAAGTGAAAAACAGATAATTAAAAAAAAGCTGCTGTAGTCTTTGCGCCTTTTTCTAGCACAGACTCATGTGCAGCAGGTGAAGGGCTGCTGGTAGGCTAGTCCCAAGGCGACTGGCCGTGGTTATTGATCCGCTTAATGTGAAAAGTAAGACAGATGTTACTGATCCATTTAATGTGAGAAGTAGGACAGAGTAAGAAGGCTTTATGACAATGGCTTATAAGTAATAGCAATCAGGAACAACTAACATAGGAAACTAATAAACACTACAATTTGACCTCAATTGTGAAGATTGTATTAATAAAAAGTAATTTAACTTATATATGCAATATTTTAGTTCCAAGTAAAACCTACTTTAGGAAAATTCTAATTTGAGAAAAAGTTACACGACTTTTTCTGTTAACCCAAATGTTCATTTTTAGTAATAATTTAAAAGAAATTCTTTAGATTTCATTTTCAATTTGAAGATTAAAATACTAATAAGGTTATCCAGGGAACGTAGTACATGTCAGTCTGGCCGTGAAAGAATATTTATATTAAGTCCTATTAAAGGTAAAATGAAAACAAATAAACTGCAGGGTAGTTGTTTGTTGTGTCCGCCTTCCTTAGCCACAGATAAAACTATCGGCAGAGATGATTTAGATTTCATGAAATACATGTTCACAGGATTAATTAAGAAATGTAGTAATTTGTTTCAAATAAAACATATTACAGATTTTGAAACAATGTAGATGTTTAGAGTTTATTGATAATAATCACTTGAGTTATTTATTTAGGTATTTACTAGTATTAATTTCTGTAAATAATTTCATGAGAACTATGTATGTTTTAAAGGGTTTGCAATAGTTATTCAATGATTAAAGCCCGTTCTTAACAGTAAATAATGAAGGCTCCTTATTGGCCGTTACAATAATTCCTATTAACAATTAAGCTAAACATTGTTTTTATTCTGTGATACCAATAAACATGGTGCGAATGGTTTTAACGTACTTAATTTATAACATTATACAATATGTATTATTTCCAATAGATGAAGATAATTAGATACAAAGAGTGGACGTTTTGTATTGTTCCAATGAGGTATGATTTTAACAGTGTTAAAGGTCTATAAATAGGACTTACAACTAAGATTGACCAGTTTTTGTATATCATTCAGGCAGACCAGCACTAAAGTTAAGTACTTTGTAAATATTATAAGACTGTGCTAATTTTGGTTTATATAATGTTATGTGGCTATTTATATTATGTAAGTCATAATATTGATTAGCAATGTGTTTTACTAATAGTGATAAATTGAGTTAAAATGTAATGGACTGCTGAGTTTCTTGCCGGCTCTTCTCAGCATAATCTAGGTTCCGAACCGGTGGTAGATTCACATCAGTCCAAATATAAATACTAAGAATATAATTAAATATTGAAATCTCTTGCTTTTGTTGTTCATATTTTATTTCCACCATAGTTTTCTCCTCATTAGGTAGGCAGATACACAACTTTTGAGCTAGTTCTAATAATCCTTTAGTTTCTTTAGTAATTTGATAAGCCTAACAGTAATTATTTTAGCTAGTTAATTGGTATATCTCTTCATATCCTGACACACGTGGCTGTAGACCTTCGCGGTATTTTTAAACGCTGCCGAGCCGTGTTTTAATCGACGATTCACCTTGAATGAAACAACAAACAATATGGTAATCCATTTTAGCTAGAACTATAGTTGGTATGAATGAATTTCTACCTGAAATCTACCTAAAACTATGATAATAAATGATGTGTGACTCTATCATGCCAGGTTTATTGAACGGAGAAGACTTCGGCAAGAAACTCAGTAGTTAAAAAGGGCAGAGCAAGAGCGAGGCGAGAGAATTGAAAAATAGGTATTTGTAAAATCTTTTGCTGTCTGTTGCTAACCTCAAGCCTTCCGCAGAGTGCGATAGAGACACCTGCAACCCCGACCAAAATGAAATTATTTTTTGGTACACGAAAACGAAAGCTGGTTTTAACAAATAAAAATATTAAATGCCGCCAGGCAAGCAATTTAGTTGTATTAAAACAAATTTACTGAATCGGCCGATAACTTCCTTCTAAATCGGCGGGCTGATTCCTTTTCGAAAAGTTGACCGATATAATTACTTTTTACATTTAAAATTAGAGAATGACTTTGGCGTGTTTCTATAAACTACTCAAATTAGTTTAGGATGTTTGAACACAGCGAAAAATCAGGCCAATTTTTGTCGAGTATACATTTGTTCGGTTTTAAATAAATTGATTTATGAATGTCCTGGGACAGTGAAGAGTTTGACGTCGAGGAAAGAGCAAAAGACATAATAGATATTATTTTGCCGCCAAAATCGCGGAAGATTTACCTATAAACTTACGAAAGTTTTATGTTTTATTTATGTTTATTAAGTATTAATTGCCCAGTTCAATTATATAAATCCTTTTCTAGTATCTTTACTAATATATATAATGATTGTTACAAAATGCAGCCCATGAAGTTAAATAAAAGTAATAGGAATAATAAAAGCTGGATAAATGATAATTTAAAAAAGATGATTTTTGAGAGAGATAGGTTATTTAATGTATGGTGCAATGAACCAAAAAATATGATAAAAAGACTAAATTATAAAAAATATAGAAATAAATTTAGTAAAGCTATTTTTAAATGTAACGTTGAGAATGATAAGCGGAGTATATTAGACTGTAACAAAAAATATCAAACAAATATGTGAAAGAATTAATGACTTATTATGAAACAATAAGCAATCTTTAGACAATATAATAATCACAAATATGGAAGGGCATGGTAGTGTAAAGGATATATGTGATAAGTTTGCTACAAATTTTACGAGTGAAATAAATCAAATAAAACATGTATGTTCTGATGAATGTGTGGTGACGGCAGAGTAGAATACATTTGTCACCAACCCCTACTCTTCCCACGGGTGTCGTAAGAGCCGACTCAGGGACTACACGCTAAACAGAGAACGGGCAGCAGCGCTCTCTGATAAAAATTAACCTTTTAAACTGCGATCTCCAACCCGCCTGCCAAGCGTGGAGATTATGGCAAATCTCTTCACTTATGTGGAGGAGGCTCATAGTCCAGCAGTGGACTGTAACGGGCTGTTGATTGATGAATGGTTAGATAGAGATATTTATGTTAGGAGATCGGACACATGCATGAGATGGCAGCCAGTTAGTAGTAAAGATGTCAAACGCGTAATTGACCAAATGGATAAAAATAAGTCACCTGGAATGGAAGTGATCTCGTGCGAATGTCGGACCTAAAATTAGTTGTTGAGAAAGTCAGCCCTATAATAGCAAATTTAATTAGTTTGTCATTGAGTCAGCATAGTTATCCTTTGAAATTAAAAGACACCATCATTCGTCCCATCTATAAAAAAGGTGGTCGTAAAGTTTTTTCCAATTATAGACCCATAGCTATTTTGTCAAGTGCTGATAAAGTCATAGAAAAATGTATCGTAAACCAACCTGCGGAAAAATAAAATACTGAATGAATGTCAACATGGTTTCCAGAAGGATAAAAGCACAAATACATTGTTATCAAAATTTACAAATGAAATTAATTCTTACCTAGAAGATAAAAAATTCGTAGTATCAGTGTTTTACGATTACAAAAAAGCTTTTGACACATTAGAAATGTAAACACTTTTAAATGGGATGGACGAGTGTGGTGTTGGGCAGCCGTTGAATCAATAGTTTCGCAACTATCTAACAGCGCGCTATTGTCGTGTTAAAGTGAGCGATACCCTCAGTGTATGTGTAGGAGACCGAGGTTAAATGCGGCGTCCCTCAAGGATCCGGGTGCGGGCCAATTTGCTACCTTCTTCATGTAAATAGAAGCGTTTTACCTTACAATAAAACGCATATTAAATACTTACCTTATTCAAAGCTTAATAATAATGAGAGAGGCTTTCCTTTTTCGCGCTATTTTCTACCTTTTCTTCTCCTTAATTCCGTCCACACAGCCACAAGCGCCATCTAGCGTCTTCACCAGGCAGTGTCCGTGACCTAATTATGTCGCGGGCTTCTAGCATCATTGCAAAATTTTAAACCAGCAGGCAGGATTAAAATTTAAGCTTTGAATAAGGTAAGTATTTAATATGCGTTTTATTGTAAGGTAAAACGCTTCTATTAAATAGCTTGACCTTATTCAAAGCTTAATAATAATGAGACGTGTCTGTTATCGCCTGGTGGTGAAAGAAACGCCAATGTGATAAATGACAAATAGGAAGGAGTCAGTATTAGAATGTAATTCAAGGTATTCTCTGCTATTAACCCGACCTATTATTTTTGGAAAACTTTCAGTCTGACTAGGTATTAAAGGATTAATATTAAAACGATGGCTGTGTCATTTGATATTTGTAACAATTTATTTTTCATCACTTAAACAACAAAAACAATCTGCCAACAGAAATTGAATTTTTTTTTTATATTCATTACAATAAAAACGTAATATTACTGTTACATATTTAACATATTTTTATCATAATGTAGCTACTCAAGTTTAATATGGTGTCTCAGATCATTTTATACTTATATCTGGATATAATTAAAAACAAACCAAAAAATAATGCGTACCTATGTGAACAAAAATCACAATTAATTTACTGGCGCAAACAAATCCATAATGCTACTGCTTGATGTAACTGGTATAATTTCTTTTCTATAAAATTTTTTGAACGTTTGCTCAGATCTCCAATTGCCTTTCGCAAGTACATCGTCGATCGTTAACTTGTTGGCCCAGCTTTTGGATGCCACAGCGGATCTACAACTACCCGGAGATGCGAATATACCAGCTTTTACCAGAAGAGTTTTTACCCAACCTGCTATGAGTGTTCGAGAAGCGGGCTTAGGAGTACCTCTGAGATTAATAAACAAACTATTACATTTTGCTTCATTTCGCCTGTCAGTTAACAAATCTTTCGTGCGAATCACCCAATAAACAGGATCTAAATTTCTATTTACAGAATTATGTAAAATTTTCCAGCCAGACTGCTGATATGTAGCTGAATCTGTCTTTGAGCCAAAACTTGGCCAGAGGGTAATGCTATTGTTGGATTGGATCATATGGTTTGCATCAGCATTCAAGAGTGTCAAATCGTGAATTCTTCTTCCGGAACAGAGCAATAGCAACATAGCAGTATGACTGGAAGTTTCAAATATATTATTAGAATCAATTTTACTGTTAGCTAAGTGTAATAAAAGATCATCAATATTCCAGACATGTGTTTTTCTTGTTACCGGCTGTTTGAGGGCAATTGATTTTAATACATGTTTAATCAGGGGGTGATTACTAATTTTGCCAGATTTACTGACATTGCATACGGTTGAAATTACAGACTTGTGTAGTAAAATGGTGTTATAGGACAATTTATCAACTAGAAATAGATCTGCTAGGAACTTGGCAACACTAGAAGCTTCAGGGGACATTGGGTCTATACTTTGAGAGCGTGCCCATTTCAACCAGCGCAACCAAGGAGCTTTATACGTTTTACGCGTTGACGCACGCCACGCTGACTTCAGTAGCTCAATCTGTTCGGGATTCCAGTCTTCAGATCCTTAGTCCAGCCCCACATTTCCATACCTCCAGCGTCATCTCTTCCACTTTGGGAGGAGGTAGATGGGTTATGGTGTCCACGAGACACTTGGAGAGGTTCTTTATTGTAAACGGAGGCGCAATCGCTCTCTGCTTGAGATCTGCCCGCCAATAAACCCGTTCCCACCGAGGAACTACTAGAATGTAGCAACCTTTCGCTTGGTTTAAGTGGGTAAGAACCCTTGGTATGAGGTAAGGTGGCGGAAAGATCCATGCAAGGTGATAGTCCCACATTTTGGAGAACGCGTCGTGGAACATCGCTTGTTCGTCGGCCAGATCGAGTGATACATAGTTTGCAACGACATGTGCCGTCTTTGAGGCAAATAAGTCGATAACCGGAACACCGAATCGATTGAAGATCTGGTCGGTGCAATGAGACTGAAGATGCCATTCTGCGGTCTGGCGAAGGCGGGAAAGAGAATCGGCGTGAGCGTTGAATCTTCCTGGCAGATAGTGGGGGGTGAGATATATTTGATACTGCTCCAGAATCTCGTAAACCTTGTACGTCAAGTCCATCAAAAGAGGGGATTTGGTCCCCCCTTGATTGCGGAGATACGCAACCGTGGTCTTGTTGTCGCATTGGAGCAACATTGTTGAATTTGCTAGCGACTGACATTTGATTTGTAAAACTTTTAGGACAGCCAGCAATTCTTTCTGATTGCTGTGTAACCTCTGTTCTAGCTTGTCCCACGTCCCCGAGAGAGAGCAATTGTTCAGCTTGGCACCCCACGCAACATCTGATGCGTCTGTCGTTAAATAATGACTTGGTGCGGGATAGTGAACTGGGGATGCCCTTTTGTAATTTTGAAGCCACCAAATTAGATTTTTGAGACAATCCTGTGGCAAGACATACGTTTGCTGTGCGTACGTTTTGGGAATCGAATTGAGTAACTTGAGAAGATGACGGTAATTCAGCCTGCCATTTGGTACTACAAAACTTGCAAAATTGAGCTCTGAAGCTCTGAGGCTCTGAAGCTCTTTTATGGTGACTGATCCTCTCTGAAGGACCGGTACTATTTTTGTGACAAACCCTCGATGTTTCTCTTGCGGGAGGTATTTGTTGTTTAGCCAAGGGTCCCATTGGATACCCAGATACACACATTGTTTTTGAGGTGTTAACTGACACTATTTGGCATTTATTTGCCACCCCAGGTATCGGAGGGTTTTATTACTATGCTCACTTGGTTTTTCAGGGCTGTAGCGTCCTGATGCGCCAATAGGAAGTCGTCTATGAAAACAATAATACGTATTCCCTGATTTCTTAAAATCTGGGCGATCCAATTTGTTATGGACGCGAAAACTTTCGGGGCTGTGCTTAAGCCAAACGGGAGACACGTCATCTCTAATAGTTCCCCGTCGTAAATTAGCCTGAGGAACCGTCTTTGGGCTTTGGTTATTGCCACATGAAAATATGCCTGTGAAATATCTATTTTGCATAGCCAGTCGCTCGGTTGCAGGAAGTCTGGCACTTTGCACATATTTATTAGCTTGAACCGCTCTGTTATAACATACATATTTAGAGCTTTGAGGTTGAATATGGGACGATAGGACTGGGCGTCCTTTTGAACCAGGAAAATTGTCGAAATAAAACTTGGAGTTGGATGTTCTACCACATCTAATACTCCTTCCACTTTCATCTGGTCTATTATTTGTGTCATGGCAGGACAGTGCGGAATATTCAAGACATTCTTTTTTAAATTTGGTATTAAGAGAGGTGGTCTCTGAACAAATGGGATGCGATAGCCGTTTATGATTTGAAGGATGTACTTTGGAGCTCCCATCTCTTCCCACTGAACAATGAAATTGGCTAATTGTCCTGCTCTGAACCCCTTGACCTGCTGGAGCTGAAGTGAGTCATGATTTTCGCTTTTTGTTTGCTGTATCAGGCTTCGAGTTCGGCCCTGGAGCCGCAAATCCTCGATTTGTCCTGAAGGGTTCGCTAGGTCTGATTTGACGCTCTTGACGAAAGCGAAAGGAGCCTCTAGAATTGCTTGCCCCTCTGCGATTATTGTTAGCATATCCTTGCGGAGGACGCAATTGTTCACCCATAGAGGGTACATTATAATAAGGTGGTTGAAATCGAGGACGACCAGATCCACCAATGAATTTACCCTGCGAGGGTACATAGCGATCACCCAATCCCTGCGAGAGATGGGAAGTGGTCCTATTTATAGCAGCTGCTGCCTGCGAGGCAGAGGCATTAGACCTATGAAGTGGCATAAAAGCTTTTTTCACACCACCAGCTTTTTCAAGAGTAGCGGTCAATAGATCAGCATTAAAGAGGTGTTCATTCGATGGCGCAATTTTGCGTACTGCTGCTTTCACTAAAGGATCCCTTATATGATTGGTTATACCATCCCTACGCATTTGAATGATCTCAGCCCTATGACCACAAATCAATTGTAGAAGGTCGGATGTTACTTTAGTAAAATCCCCTTTCTGAAATAAATTTATTAGCTTATCTTGAATAAGATCATAATTTAAATGTTCTGGAATTTTCAACCAATCTAAAAAATCCCTAACTGCGGTTTGGGAATATTCCCTTTGTTTTATGAGGCAAAATGACATGGCGGCATAAGCTTTTTCATTATGTGCTAAATGACGAAGTGTATCGTAGCCTTTAATTTCTTCATTCGCCTCTAGTTCAACAAATCCTGGAAATCTACAGTAATTTTTCTGCGTATCAGCATACCGCACTTCACACCACTCTTTTGTGTTAAAATGTTGTACATTATTAAGAATATTAAGATAAACGTCCGTAGACTTTGGAATAGTTGGATCTTTCAATTTAGTTTCGATATCAAACAAAAAAATTTCACAATTGTTAGAATTACCGCCAATATTTTCTGTAATGTTATTATTTTCAATCACTTGCGGAGTTTCAGGAAAAAAATGGTCTAAGGATTCATGATCAAGAGAAATACAGTCTAAATCAATTTGAGGCTCCCTGTTTTCTAAATGGTACCGTAAATCACTCACTTCCTTGAACAATTGTTCTAATCTTGCATCTGATCGTCGAGACCGTTTGCTGCACTTGTGGTGACGCCGTCGATGCCGGCGCTTACGCTTAGACGTACCTTTAGTTAAATCTGAGCTCGAAGAGTCCGTGCTCGACGAGCTGCTCGACGATGAGCTAGACTTTGTTCGAGGTCTAGATGGCCCTGGTTGGTCCAGAGTCCTTTCTCTCGACTCACGCACAGTGTTAGAATCATCCATCCTACAATACAAATTTCATAAGAACACCAAAGTAATAATATTACTTTCTACCCTAAACTCTCGTCAGTTTAGTAAGGTATTAACTTTTAGCAAATATTCTTACGAAAATTCAAACACTTTAATCCAAAATCACGAAACCGGAGAAGATAATTCAATAAAACTAAAACCAAAGTCGAACGATCAAACGTTAAACATTTTTTCTCGTAAGAGTCAGAATAATTTTTAAAACACTTACATGAAGGTAGAAACGAATGGTCGGTAAATTGTGTACTTTGTCAGACCGACCGCTCTCTGCGAAAATCGAAACGCCAATGATGCTAGAAGCCCGCGACATAATTAGGTCACGGACACTGCCTGGTGAAGACGCTAGATGGCGCTTGTGGCTGTGTGGACGGAATTAAGGAGAAGAAAAGGTAGAAAATAGCGCGAAAAAGGAAAGCCTCTCTCATTATTATTAAGCTTTGAATAAGGTCAAGCTATTTAATAGTTTATGTGGAGTGCTTCGCCACTGCTCGGCTTACATGTTTGCTGACGATTTTTTTTTTTGACGACACGGTTGGCGTAGTGCGCTGTAGCACGGTTTCTCGCCTCGACTTCCGTAGTGTCCCGGGTTCGATTCCCGGTCGGGTCAATTTAGGAAACGATCTTTTCTGAATTGACTCGGGTCTGGGTGTGCTGGGAGACGCCCCTAGCTTATTACCTTGTTTATTAATCTCTACTTCGAGACCATTACAAGAGGTGTGTTGTCTGGCGCATATTTATTTATTTATTTATTTATTTATATTTTATATTTATGCACTTTACGCGCCGGTACCGATCTCGCACAGACATGTCGCTTAGTACAGCACGATATAGATGCGGTCGTTCGCTGGTCGCATGACAATGGTATCACTTTAAATTCAGAAAAAACTAAATTCTTAATTTTACACTCACCGTACTTAAAGCCTTTAAATTCACCTCCATTTATGTATTATACCCATAGCTATTCTTGCCTCCATGACAATCTTGCTAATTGTAAATGTAAGCCTATTGATAAAGTTGACTGTGTAACATACCTAGGTGTTAAAGTAGATGCTAACTTCTCATGGTCTTGTCATATTGATCATATCTGTGATAAACTAAGATTACTTCTGGGTAAATTCTACCACTTAAGTTTTAAAGTACCAACTACAACATTGAAAACTCTTTATTTTGCATTAGTGGATTCAAGTTTGAGCTTCGCCCTTGACAGTTATGGTCTTACGTTTAAAAGTTATATTGAAAAACTCGAAGCTATTCAGATTAGATTTTCAAAACTACTTGTCAATAAAAAAACCAGAGCTACTTGTAAAGGTGACTATTCTAAATTATTTGAAATTTGCAAAGTTCTACCTGTTCGATTTAAACATAAATATCTACTGGCTGTAAACAATCATGGCAGTCTTGAGCCTATAACTTGTCACTAATAAATCATAACCACAGTACTCGCTTGAAGTCCGAGGGTAAATTCGTAGTACCGAGAGTTAACAATTACTTTGGAGATAGAACGTTAAAAAAACGAGTGCCGTACATTTTGAATTGTCTGCCTAGGTTTATCCGTCAGGAGACGAATAAAAAGACGTTTAAAAGGATGCTACAAAGTTAACTTTAGTCGCAATGTTAGTGCATAAGTTTATGTAACATTCGTTTTATGAAAATATAATGTTAGTGAGACTCCTGATCCCACAGACAAACTGTTTCTTTAAACAGTTTTGTGGAAAAATGTGCATTTTTATGTAAGCTTGATTTCTGTAATAAATAAATAAATAAATGGTCAGGAGGAATAAGAAACATATATTGTGATTTTTATTTTATTGAGTAATACTTATTGAATGTTTTTGTACCAAATTGACGATTTTTCTCGCACTCAAAAGTACAGTTAGCACTTCGAGACTAAACGTCAACTTAAGATACCCTCGGTTTCGTTGATTCCCTCGCGCGCTCGGGAGTCAAACCACCTCTGGTATATTATTGTTTCATTTAGTCCCTCGATATAAAGTATACTATTTCACTTCTCATTATAGCCTTACAAAGCGGGACTAAAGTGACCACTTTAGTCTCTAGGGAGTAAAAAGTAATTACTTTTTTAATTTCCTTCATGTGACAAAGACAAACTCAAACAGCCAGTAAATTACTATTATCTGTGGAGTGTGGACCATTGCTGAGAGTTTAAATTCCATGGTTTGTCCGCAAAGCAGGTGGCGCCATGAGTTTTGAATTTTATTGTTAACTTGTGACTGGTTTAGAAGAAAAAAACTAACCGCTAAAATTTCTGAATTTTAGTCGAGTGTAAATTTGTTCGGTTTTAAATAAATTTATTAAGAACTAGCTTCCCGCCCGCGGCTTCGCCCGCGTGAACTTCATTTTTCTTTCCCGCTTTTCTGTTGAAATTTTTCCTGAATTTTCTTTGCTATAAACCTCACGGAGCCCGAGACCTTTCCAACGAATGCAAAACCGTGGAAATCGGTTCGTGCGTTCTAGAGTTATAGCGTCAGGAACGAAAACCCGACTTACTTTTATATAATAGATGGCCAGTGACAGTGAAGAGTTTGACGTCGAGCAAAGAGCAGAAGACATAATAGATAAGCTTTTGCCGCCAAAATCACGGAAAATTTACCTATAAACTTACGAAAGTTTTATGATCTGGAGGAATAAGAAACATAAATTGTGATTTTTACTTTATTGAGTTATATTTATTGAATGTTTTGTGCCAAAATTTACTATTTTTCTCGCACTCAAAGTGAAAAGTACAGTTTGCACTTCGAGACTAAACGACAACTTAAGATACCCTCGGTTTCATTGACTCCCTCGCACGCTCGGGAGTCAAACCACCTCTGGTATATTATGGCTTCGTTTAGTCCCGTGATATAAAATCAAAATTAAACTGTATTGGAACGAAATGTTGCACTAAAACCGCCCTTTATTTTAAATTTTATTCGTTAGATTAATATCATTTCACAGCCGATTTTCTATTGTCTATTGTTATTCGTTTGCAAGGCACTTTACTAAGTACGATATTATCTGTAGTACACTTAGCGGCAAAAAATTCAATACCTCATAGGCGGTGAACTATCAGAATTATCATCCTATTTAGACAAACTTTAATATAAACGGGAACCTAACAGAATCAAATTGACTGGTTGTCATATAAATAGAAAAAAAATGAAAATGAATAACACTTAGTTTTCATACTGCTTCAACATTTGAGTGAACATCTTATTCGGAAACCACTTTTTAATGTATGGATTGATTTTTAAAACTATACCTGAAAAGTGAATGGTTGCGCTCTGGTGCGTTTTTGCATAGAACAAAATTTATACGGAAAAATAACCAATTTGTTGGAGCTACGCATACCTATATCTATACCTAAATACATAAACGTGTAAACGTGGGATGCCATCTTAGCTGGGCTCATGAAATTGGCAAGGCCATAAAAATAGCGCATTCACCATTCGCTGTGGGGCCATAAAAGGTCCCACCGACGCTGCTTTATCCCCACACGGACACTTTAATAGTTTTTCATTACTCAAGTAGACGGCTATAAAAAGGGGATAAAATTCTAGAGAAAATTGCATGTATTGCATAATGCACCGATCCTGCCTATGGTTCCTTGCGATCATAAATTTAACGCTATACGAAATTGCATTGGGAGATTGTCTGCAAGAATTATTTATGGTTGCCATTGTAGTGAGGTAGTAAACATTGTTGCCTAAAACTTTATATTTAAATGATTACATCCGTTTAGCGCGATAACCGAAGACGTACTAGTCTGATATTCACTTGTGTGAATTCAATTTGACCGAAAACTGTTATACTTGATTGAAAGTATGACAAAAAATCATTATCACCAAAACAACTTTTTACCGATCATTGGCGTGGCGACCTAAGCGAGCACGGGTGCAGTCAGGTAAGCTTAGCAAAGCAAGCTTGCTTCGTTTCGAAATTAGTGGAACCCAAAACTTGTCGATGTTGTGTTTGCGCAGTTAAGTTTAGTTTTAAAAGCTACCATAATACTATACTACTTCACCTACCCAAGGTTAAGTTACGAATGCGTTCACATTACACAGATATTAAGTACCTATACAATGTAGTACCTAAAAGTCGTGGAATCATGTTATGTGAAATTTTATGTTTGTTAGTAGATACATTTAGTATCATAAAAAGTAGTATGACTTTATGATATACATTACAGATAATAGCTATGATCGTTTAACTTATTAGTAGCGCCCTATGTATAAAAAAGATGCAGAGTGTGATTTTCTCTGGTCTGGATATTTTTATGCAACTTACGAGTAAATACGAATTATTTTTGATGCTAAAAACACGATTTTTTGGTGTTAAGTCTAATCTAAAATAAAACGATCTGTCAATTTAAATTCTCTACAGTTACTTAGTATGACAAATAAAACAGTGCTGGAATGAAAGAAAAAAAAAGACGAAACGAAAATAGTTAAAAAGTTTTTGGTTAAATGAAATTCATAACACACATAACTTTATCCCAAGCGGGGTAGTCAGAGGCAAGTCACTGTGCCGTCATGGTGAACGAAACACTCAGAAGCCCACTTTTCACCAATGGTATTACAACCCAACGTGGTAGGTGGTAAGCCTTCCGCCGTTATCCGGGTTGATTTGGTTTGTTATCGATGTTTTTTGCCACCGGAGAGTTAGTCGGATATTTATCAATGAACACAAAGATTTTGGTTCTGGCCAGATTTGAACTCGTGACCACATGATCCACGATCTAAGTTCGGGTGCTGAACCACTAGGCCACGACGCTCTCAATGAAATGAAATCCGGTCAGAAAAAAATCGAATTTATAATAGGTACTTAACCATTTTCCGGGCCATTAAATCAAAGTAGCTCATTAATTTGAGCCATCTTAGTCGTTGCTTAGGTGGAAATTCAGATATCTGTTTTGTGCTTTTATGAGAATAAATAATGAACACCTGGGACACCTTACAAACAAAATCATTACAACCCTTATGGGTTGTAATTAGTTAACTAAGCATAGTTTGTACTATGAGTGTCAGAGGCTGATAAAATTATTAACCGATGCGATGATCATACGTTTTGGTGTCATGTCTGTCTGCCCAATAACTTACTAATAAAAGTAATGGAAAATTATAAATCGCTCGATGTTTTGTTAAAATTTGATTTTAAAAACCAAGAAAAAATATTACATTACTATGTAATGCTCTACTAGCGAAAGCTCTATAGGCCAGTCATTTTAGGCAGAATTAGTATGGAATGACAGATAGTAATAAGCTGAATTGTTGTACTTACATATATATTTTCTTCATTTTAACGTTCATAAGGCGCTTGTAGCCGCCATCTAGCGCCACCAATTGATTTATTTTTATGACTTACAAATTAGACATTGTTTTTAAAAGCTGAACAATGAATATCTCAAAAACTAAAAAACAGAATGAAAAGTCGTGGACAGGCATTCAATATACAGGGTGTCCGAAAAAGAATCACCCCCATGTATGTTCCGCGATTGTTCATAGTTTTCGAGTTATGATTTTTTTTCTGAATTTCTAAGAATTCCGGACCTAAAAGTTTACATTTTTTATTTTTTTAAAAGTAGAAGACTTTTCAAATTTTTTCTTTGCCCAACTATATCATCCTTAATTGTACTTTGATGCATAAAATAATCAGTTTCATAACTTTGACCAAAATTATGAAAATGTTGGTATAAAACCAAAAATGTACGGTTGATGAATAAAGACTTAAATTTTCAACTTTAAATTAAAAATCTAAGCGGGTGACTGTATGGTTTCTAAGTAAAGCTTAAAAATGCTCCAGAATCTCAGCTTTCATAATCATTACAAAAAGAAGTACTTAATGGGCTACTTTGGTTAAAATCAGCCTTCAAAGACAGCGAGGTGGAAAATTCTTGAAATTAGCCATCAGATTAATAACTGTTTTTTGGCCATTATATCATTCCTGAAGTTCATGAATTTGTTATCTAACCAAAAACACTGCAAGAAGGCTAAGGAAATAATAGAAAGAATAAACATTCGAAAGTTTAATTAATAGAACAAAAAGAAATAGTTATTAATTATTAATTATTTATTTATAAGAAATGTTCAAAATGTCTACCTTCGTTCTCGATACTAATTCTACATCGTCTAAAAAAGTTGTCTTTTAGTTTTATAAAGGCAATTCTGTTGTCTTTTATCGTCTCTTCTGCTTGCCTCAATTTTATTCGTAATTAGGCTACGTTGCTGATGTCCTTGGCGTAAACCAATTACTTGTAATATCCCCAGACGAAGAAATCAATTGGGTTCAAGTCGGGGGACCGTGGCGGCCACGCAATGGGCCCTCCACGGCCGATCCACCTGTCTGGAAACTTTTCAGACAAATATTGTCTGACGATTCTCGCAAAATGGCATGGGGCGCCGTCGTTTTGAAAAATCATTTTCCTATAAAGCGTTAACACGTCAACATCTCCTAACAAGTCGGTGAGATTATGTTGTAGAAAATGCAAATAGGCCTCGCCGTTTAGTCGTCAGGTAGTTCGAACGGACCAATCAGCTGTCCGTTCAAGATGCCTGACCATAGATTGACACTGAATTGTTCTTGGAAATTAGATTCCCGGGTCAAGTGTGGATTTTCAATGTTCCAAGAATGATAGTTGTGTATGTTGAAAATTCCACATCTCTTAAAATGTGACTCATCGGTCCATAAAATATTTAAAAAAAAAATTTCGTTTTCAGCTTGACGCCGCAACATTTCCTGACAAAACGCTACTCTTCTTGGATAGTCTGCGGGCTTAAGCTGCTGAACTTTTGAATATGATATGGGTGAAAACCCTTTTGTTGGAGTATGCGATGTGCCAGTGATTTTGAAATTCCGGTTCGACGTTGAATTGTTCTCACACTTACTGATGAATCTCTTGCCACTTCTTCGAGCACTGATTCGACACTATCTGGGTCATGCATTTGAGATACACGGCCTGGTCTTCTACCTTGTGGAGGTCCTCCCATGTAAGAGTTATGCACTCTTAAAATCATGCGATGATCAGGCCAAGTTTCGGGTTGAGGTCCACCTCCACCTCCATTTTGTACTTGCTCCCTGCACAATCTGGCTGCTGCAGAAGCGTTTCCTCTTGCAAAGCCATAAAAGTAATGCATAAGAGCATAATCACGTGATGTGAAAGGCATCTCACCAAACGAATGGGCTCGAAAGTTTGTTGAGAAAGCCAAATTAGTCGAAGTCCAGTATCCACACAAAACTAAATCGTAATCGCACTCAAAGTCCATAACCCCTTACCAGGCGCCTCTGTCAAAATTTATCAAGACGGAATCTGATAGGGGTTCTGACACCTTGCTTCAAAGTGACAGTGATTATCTGCGAGAAAAGGTTTTAATCAACTTTCCTGCAGTAATTTTCTGTTATTTAACAAATAAATGAACTTCAGGAATGATAACATGGCCAAAAAACATTTATTAATCTGATGGCTAATTTCAAGAATTTTCCACCTCGCTGTCTTTGAAGGTTGATTTTAACCAAAGTAGCCCATTAAGTACTTCTGTTTTGTAATGATTATGAAAGCTGAGATTCTGGAGCATTTTTGAGCTTTACTCAGAAACCATACAGTCACCCGCTTAGATTTTTAATTTAAAGTTGAAAATTTAAGTCTTTATTCATTAACCGTACATTTTTGGTTTTATACCAACATTTTAATAATTTTGGTCAAAGTTATGAAGCTGATTTTTTTATGCATCAAAGTGCAATTAATGATGATTCAGATGGGCAAAGAAAAAATTTGAAAAGTCTTCTACTTTTTAAAAATAAAAAATTTAAACTTTTAGGTCCGAAATTCTCAGAAATTCAGAAAAAAAATCATAACTCGAAAACTATCAACAATCTCGGAACATACATGGGGGTGATTCGGGTACCCCAAAGGGTGCTCTATCTGTGGGCTTCCGCTTGACACTTCTTTTAGGACACCCTGTATAAAAGAAGTAATTTTTGAGATATTAATTGTTCAGTTTTTAAAATAATGTCTAATTTGGCAGTTTTAAAAATAAATCTATTGGTGGCGCTAATCGGCGGCTTAAATCGTCTTACTTAGTTGTCTTAAAAATATAATCTCGTGTCTGCGTACTGAGTTATTTTTAGCGACACGATTGGCGCAGTGTGCTGTAGCACGCTTTCTCGCTTTAGCTCGAAAACTTCAATTCAGGAAACTATTTTTTCTAAATTGTCTCTGGTCTGGGTGTGCTAGGAGACGCCCCTGTCAAACGTACCACAAGGATGTTTATCCTCACTTCGAGACCATGTTAAGGGGTGTGTTGTCTGGCGTATATCTATATTTATTTTGAGCCTGGACTTGAGTAAATCGTTGACGAATTTCCATCTTTTGACGCACACACAAAAAGTCACACTTCCTGCAAAGAATTAGAGTAGATATTCCCATAGGCAATTTTTTTAGGACTCAAAGGAAGTCATTCTATGCCTACATACCTTACCATTACGCCTTTTTCCCAACGGGGTAGGCAGAGACCACATCCTTCCATTTGCTACGGTCCTGACACACACTGTGCTTCTTCCACTCTCATTAATCCTTTCATAAAAGTAAAGGGTGTCTATTATCTGATAATTTTAAGCTGCATGTCCATTGAAGCGGAGCGGAGTTCTGGCAATTTGCGTATTTAAAACGCTAGTCTGAAACGCTCTAAGAAGAGAGAATTTTATCAAGGATCTAAATTACTTTTTGCCTCAACGTATAGTAAGTAACACTATAGTTAAATAGACATAGGGAAGTATTTTATCAAAACAAAATCAGTGTCTAACACACAAATGATGTTCCTGCAGTCAAACACAACTCAAGCATAAACCACTGTGTTTTTACTTCCCCACTTAGTACCCAGCATCCGTCCCTTAATAGTTCATACTCATAGCAAATGAGAACTCGGCGCAAAGGGTAGTTTAGACTAAGCTCAGCTTTTACTACAAATCTTTGTGGCCTAGGGGACAACCTCAACTCGGATCGTTGATTGTGTGGTCTCGAGTTCAAATCTGGCCAATAACCATCTTAGTGTTCATTGTGGAATCTCCGACTAACCCTCCGGTGATGAAAACATTAATAAAAAACCAAATCAACCCGGATATCGGCGGAAGGCTCACCACCTACCAAGATGGGTTCTAATACTATAGTGGGCTTCTGAGTGTTCCGTTCTCCATGACGGCAACAGTCACTTGCCCTTGCCTACCCATTGGTATAAAGTCGTTATAGTATGTTATATTATGTATGTATCTACTATAAATCACAAGTTATTTACTAGTTTTCAGTCTGAAATTGAAGCGGATGCCTTTAATTTGAAGCCTGTGATGCCTGTGAGAAGCGTCCCAAAGACGTTTATAATTCTGAAATTATTTATCCCAAACATGCTATTCTTATGATAGATCTGATTTACTAGCGATGTTGCCCCACGTCCCTTGTTCCATTGTCACAACACGGTCAAACAGTCACGATTTACGATACCGTAAATCTCAAATTAGCGTTTTACGCGTATTTTACGGCGCACGCGTAAAGCAGAACTAATCAGCTCTGCAGATCGATCCCTCATCTTGATCCTAAGACTATGTAACAAACCACAGATAAAAATCGAAGTAAATGACGCGAGAGTACCTACTTTGCTTGTCTACGTTAAAGCTGGCGAAATCAAGTTTAAATTTTCAGTTCAGTGGGTATAAAATCGATTGAAAAATTGAGAAATAAAAAAATCTAACTCAACTTACTTGACATCACATTAACCGTCAAATAGGCAGTCTTAGTTATACGAAAGAAATCACGTATTATTTAATAGATACGATTTATATCTGTGTTACAAACTATATTATGTAATTCTAACAAACACGAGGGGATGTGATGGGAAAACAGTCATAAAGCTATGAGGGCTGTGCAGTGCAACGAGGGTACGAATACTTACACTTTGAAGGGAGAATGCTTTAGGGATGATTGCTTTTTGCTGTATATAAGATTATTATTACCTACAAACAGCTGCCTCGAGTTTTAGTTTCCGCGAACCGTTAACCTAACAAACTAACTATGTATTTCAGTTATTTAGGCAAAAAGTCAATATATATATGTATATGCGCCAGACAACACACCTCGTGTAATGCTCTCGATGTAGGGATTAATATATCCCTGTGTTACGTGAAACATACAAGGAAATAAGCCAGGGGCATCTCCCAGCACACCCAGACCCGAGTCACTTCAGATAAGATCTTTTCCTGAATTGACCCTACCGGGAATGGAACTCGGGACATAGGCTTATTTTGCTTATAGGACATTAGGCTATATTTCAACGGAAGAACACTACGCGGGCAAAGCCGCTGACGGACAGCTTGTAAGTAATAAATAAACTATTGCTTCTAAAAAGGCAATCAAGCTTGACACAGGACAATTCAACTAAAGCAGTATCTGTTTTGTTTGTCAACATTCGCAAGTAAGTGACAGAACACCGCGTCCGATAAAGTAGATTCAAATTATTGATGACGTTATCCTCATGATTTGATTTTTGCATCGCGGATAAAGTGATAATTTATGTGGGTAAAGAACAATAGAATAGAATTACAAAAAATATTCACAATTTTTATCAGTGATTAACATAGACTTTTTTTCTGAAAACGTCTGTGCGTGCGAAGCTGCTAACGGACAGTTAGTCAAAAATCAATCAAGTCAAGAGAACAATCAAGGATGCAAAAATGCTGTCTGGTTATAGACGCTGAATGGTTTTGCAGCTGTACCGAGACTTTCAAATGTAAAAGTGTTAGCTTTGCTTGTTCCCTGGTCTCTGTGTGTGGTTTTACGATGAGGTTTTTCGGCTACATTAATCAGTGAACGTTCTGGATTCAAGTTGTAAACAATTAATTGAAAAGTTTCCACTATATGCGCAAAAGCTAGTGAGACTATTTGTAGAACCAGCTTTTGCGAAAGATTTTCACGAAATCTTTCAATAAATCGAACTTATGTGATAACGGTTATAATACGTCTACTTGTAGACTATGTATATAGGTACCACATTCTTATGAAACATTGGGATCTTGTTTCTGATTGTGATGAAATGCACCAAAGAGAAAAACAAGACTTCTATGGATTTTTTTTCCTTGTTAAAAATGTATGTATTTACCAAGGGTGAGTAGTGCAGTTCTGGCAAACATCGTAATTTTACATTATTACCTACCTTACACAAACGGACGAAATTATGAAAACACGCACTAACAGCTGAACAAGCATTACAAGTTGATCCTAAATTATCACATCACTAGGATCACCTATTGTGATCACCTACCAATTGTAATCACGAAAGGCATCTGCCTTTCGTGATCACAATTGATTTGTTGTCTAGATGTCCGACGCATATCTATTTTTTTACCTTTTGACGAGTAACGTAAAGAACAAAGGACCAACTAAAGTTAGAACACTTCTTCCGGTGAACAACGTATACTTTCCATTATTTCCATAGACAACGCGTCATGACCATTTTAAAAATAAGAAGAACACTGTATACTGCACTTAACGTGTAACACAACCCAACAAGCCCTCTTTTACGCTGTAGACGCTGTAATGCTTTGTTGTTAGACGTTGCCAAGTCTACAGGAAGAATTTATTGCGGAGATACCCTAAGCCTCCGCTTAGCCGGAAGGAGTTGTGGTGGCACAATAGTTCGGCACCCCTAGCTCGGAGCCCGTGAAGAAAACACCGATTTAAAACCCAGAATAACACGAATAACGGTGAAAAGTTCACCAACTACCTCGTAGGATTCAAACCTGGACTTCTGAGTGTTCGATTCACTATGACTGCAACAGTCAACTTGCTGAGACTATCAAATTTGGGATAGAGTCGCGAGCTATGTTGGGTTGTGTTACACGTTAAGTGCAGTATACAGTGTTCTTCTTATTTTGAAAATGGTCATGACGCGTTGTCTATGGAAATAATGGAAAGTATACGTTGTTCACCGAAAGATGTGTTCTAACTTAAGTTGGTCCTTTGTTGGTATGTGTATACCTGTGACAATTGAATTACAAAGACCTAGCGTCTGCGCGCTGTCAACGGGACAACAAAAAGTATTTATTAGCAAACGTCATTGTTAGCAAACTTTTACATTACTTACCATTTATTTTTAATTTATACCCCTCATACTCGTACATGTCCAAAAGAGACAGAAGGCAGGACGCCATTGTCACGTCTGAGCCATTTTTAAGCTCTTTTTTAGTTTGAAATGCTATATCCAGTGTATGGAATATCATTGCAGTAGATGTACATGGGTGTAGTGGGCAAAGTCCTTTTTTAATAAAACCGTAGTAACGCACGTGCGTAAACGACTACGAGCTACGTCGTAGATGCCTACGAGACGAAATAGGGTAAGCATGAAATGTGAATTTTATGTGAGCACACTTTTTATAGCGGCTGTCCGCATAGCTTTTTTATTTTTACGGCGGACGTGGCCCGTCCGCTACCGTCTACTTCAATTATTTATATTGCGCTATAAAACGCGACAGTTAAGTATGACTACAACATGGGTAGCTCTATTACAAAAACGTAAAAAACAAAAATTTAGGTATACCTACCTAATATATGGGTATGGTATACATAATCGGCAAATTGTAAAGATAACTACAACTTGATTGGTCCAAATTGAAGTAGCGTGTATTTTTTGCAAAAATTTGGATGATATGAGATTAGTATTTTTTGTTGAGTGATTATCACAGAACTTATTTTGTATCTATCTATTTATTGGTTTATCATGATTTCAAAGCTTATTATCCTGGTACCTATAACAACAACGCTGGTGAGCTAGACTCCGCATTAGGCAGAGAGATTATTATTGGTGTTGTAATGCTTGAATTGATTGCCTTAGATATGGTTGAGTGGAACGATGGCTAGATCATGCGTCAACTTGTGAACAGGTGCCAATTTCGGGAAGTGGTCTGCTCAGGTTCACTATAATTTGGGTACCGTACTGAAGACTCTATGTTAATGTCCAAACTGCATTCATTTGGTTACAACGACAAATAAAAGTGAACTAATCTGCATTGTTAGCCACCCCTTTTTTCAAAAGAGGTTTTGGGATCTAATGAGTTTCTCGCCGGGTCTTCTTCCGGCGAGAAACTCATTAGATCCCAAAATCAGCGTTCCGATACCTGTAGTAGAGTCACATTATATGTGTGTTACAGGTAAGTATATAGTTTCTGTTATTATGTCTGTCTAAACTACATATTGAATGACGATTCGACGGAACTGTAACTATATATGGTCCGAATAAAGTATTATTGATATTTGATTTTAGTCATGAGAGTATTTTATGTATCATGTTAAAAAGGAGGTTAACACCGCCAGATATATCTCTTGGCTTGAATCCGAGACTCTACACACCAGTATAAAGGCTAATAAGCTTTACTTTTCTTCACTTTATGTGTGCGCGAATGCGGTGAAGGGGCGCGTCATTTCAGATTAGACAAGCTCTACTAAATGTAGTACCTTTTTATCAGGCGAATGACCTGACAGCCGTAGCCGTGTTGTGTCACTTGTGTCGGCGGGTGGGTGGCATAGACGCTCATAATACGTAGGGTATTACCTATGTAAGATCAACTTTTTAGTTGGAACTCAACGTGTTTTATCTTTAACACATTGCAAGGTGACTGCTGAAATTCATTAATGTTTTTTTCATAAGGTAGGTACAAACACAAGCCACTGACGCCTTTTGGTGGAGTCAACAATTTTTTTTGTTATTTTTCCCAAATAACCCTCTTAGTATCTAATTACATAAAACCTGCCAAACTACTATTGCAGTTTGTCAGCAATAAATAAATATGTGCCAGACAAAACACCTCTTGTATGTAATGGTCTCGAAGTAGGGATTAATATGGCCTGTGTTACGAGTTACCACACAAGGAAATAAGCCACGGGCGTTTCCCAGCACACCCAGACCGGAGTCAATACAGAAAATATCGTTTCCTGAATTGACCCGCCTGGGAATCGAACCCGGGACACTAAGGAAATCGAGGCAAGATACCGTGCTACAACGCACTACGCTAATAGTGTCGTCAAAAGTAAGTATACACATACGAGTATATATTAAAAAAATATTTAGATGATTTCTTGCTAGTTTAGTGTGGACAATTTGAATTAAGTTGTAAGAGGTTTAGGTAAATGATGATGTTTGACATTAAATACCTAACAAGAGGCTGACTGAAGCTGTAAAGCGAGTATTTCAGTGTTCAGAATCAAAAAGTAAAAATATAAAAGTACCTTATTTAATGACTGAGCAGACGTAGTTTCTTGTATTAAGCAGTTATTTAAGTAATTTTAATACTAATATGTTAAAGAGGAGTGATTTTTTGGTTTGTTTGTTTTTTTTGGTTGTTTGTATTGAATAGGCTCTGAAACTACTTTAAAAAATCTTTCACCAATATAAAGCTACATTATCAGGTAACACAGGCTATATTTTTTTTAATGTAGGCCATATTTTATAGTCTACACGGGCAAAGTCGCTGACGGACAGCTAGATTAAAATAAAAATATGCCAACAAGTTCAGTTATTACATATTTTAAAAGATTTTTTTTTAAGTCGATTTTATTTTACTGATTAGGAACATATTATTTCACATTAGGTATATTTTGTCCGGAAGCTTATAGATAATCATAATATACGAGCATGTATTGCAGTTCCAATATTTTACACAACTATGCGCGTCAAATTGGTCTTTTTTTATAACTCAGTTAAAATTAAGCTAATGGACACTGAAATCAGGGCTCGTGCAACGGACAAAACATTTACATATTCTAAAATTGGATATAGAAGACTCCACCTAATAATTGTCAGCGGGGCTCAAGGTCCAGCATTGAACTTCTAAAGGCTGTTAAGAATATGATATTAGATGAGAGGTACTGAGCGAGTTAATAAAGGCAGAAACTAACAAATGTACCTAACAGTAACAAGGCCTTAACAACTAATAATAGGTGGGGAAAAAGTTTTTTTAATATAGTTTATTTACATTTAACTAAAGGTGCTAGTTTGTTCGATTACTTTTGTCATCTTGTAGGTGGGACATGATCCCATTGCTATAGGAATTTTGAGGCTTCTGATCAAAATACCGCGACAAGTGGTTTTGGCAGTCCTCTCGTGATGTTAACGTGACACTGCCTAAAGAATTCTGAAGAGACCGAAAGAGGTGGAAATTTGAAGGTGCAAGATAGAAGAACTATACGGCGGATGCATTAACACCTTCCTGCCAAACTCTCTTAATTTTTACTGAGTGGCTAAAGATGTGTGAGGTCATCATGATGAAAAACCACACCCTTTCTGTTGATTAATTCCGGCCGCTTTCTCTAAACTTCTGCTTTAATCTCATCAGTTGTTCGCAGTAGAGTTCAGAACCGATGGTCCTGCCTGGTGGTAACAGCTCATAATGAATAATGCCCTTCCAATCCCACCACATACACTGCATCACCTTGTTGCAAGTTAACCCGGGTTTCGCCACAGTCTGTGAAGCCTGACCGGCCTTTGACCACGACCTTTTTCGCACGTTCTTGTCGTACGTGATCCACTTTTCATCACCAGTTAGGTATCAGCTTCTTCAAAAATGGTTCGGTTTCATTACGTCGTAATAAAGAATCACAAATGAGTACACGGTTTATTAGGTTGCTTTCAGTGAGCTCGTGAGGTACCCAAATATCGAGCTTTTTTGAGTAAGTAGGTACCCAGTTTTTTTCAATTGCGCCAAAACTGTTTTGTGGTCAATTCCCAGTTCTTCAGTTACGTCGTAACTACTGATATGCCGATCTTGCTCAACTTTTTCAAAAATGGCAGAAGTACATTTTATCCGTAATAAAGCGACGTGCATCTTTGACATCACAATTTCCGGATTGAAAACGCTTAAACCAAATTTGTGCTACTCTCACAGACACTGCACTAGGCCTATAAACATCGCAACATTTTTTCGCGGCTTGCGTTGCATTTGTACCTTTTTTGTAGTTTATATTAAATTCACTCATCTTGACAGTAAGAGAAACAAATGAAAATCACACATTTTCCTGATTTGAATTTGGAATTAATTATCTACTTTAAAATTTAAACTTTTAATGATACCAAAAACTGCCAAAAACAAATAGTATAGCCAAAGAGATTTTATTACAAGTTCATACATACATGCGAAAAGACTTTTTACCCCAACCTAATATAATATTCCTTCCAGACTAAAATTTGCTGTTAATACTCGTAAGGTACATATATAATTAAGAATAGGTTGGCATTAAGGCTAAAAAACATTTTCAGCAAAAATACCTACACTCGAACTCTATGTCCGAACATGATTGGCTTCGTTACTTACTCTTACATTCTTATCTACCCGATTCTACCCCGCCTTTACAGAGCAAAACGCCCTACGCGCACTTTTCTCTGCGCATAAATCGATATTACCTGGGAGAGAATCCTCCTTCAAAGCAATGGCGGATAAAATTCAACATTCCCATTGGTCGAAAAACACACATCTCTTACAACAAAGAGAGCACGCATGACCTTTAGAAAGTCAGATCCAAAATGGCCGACATAAAATATCTGTGCCGCGCGACAGTTTGATAAGGGAACAGCTCGACACTTTTTGGTGATTGGTAGATATTTTAGGGCAAGACCATGTGGTTGGCTGAAAGCGACGGCATAATATTGCATTCGGCTTGACTTGCATCACAATGACATTGAAGCCTCAAGTTAGTGTTTACTTCCAGTTATTATGTAAGTAAGAATATTTTGGAGTTATTGGAAGTTTGGAACAGATTGAGATAACATAGTAGATCAATTTAATAGTATTTCGTTATAAGAAAGTGGTGAGTATTTATTGTACTTCTTTGTTAGCGTTTCAGAGTAAAATACTTTTGAAAAAACACAAATATAGAAGCAGTTAAAGACCACTGCTCATCAGGTTTCCACAAACTGAAAAAAAAATGTTTTGTCACTCTATCTTGAACCTTATTCTTTGCCAATAAAGATCAAAATAAATTAAATACATTTCATAAGAATGTACTTGTATACTGATGATCCGTTGATAAGCTGTAAGAAATAAATTTTTGCTATCCAATGTTCCAGTTTTTTATTGGTTCAAATTAAATCTTACTTATTTCGTAATCTGCATACGATAATTCGATATTTTTGACGAAATATGAAAAGGATTAAGAAAATAAATTAAGTGTTCTTACCTACTTATCGACAATCTTAACTCCGCTGCATTAAATAAATATGTAGGTAATCGTTTTTTGAACGTCTTCATCAGCATCTTAAATGTAACAAAAAATTACACTTCTTGCACTGCATACCTTACTCGTATTTCATCATCACCTTTTTCACTTAACGTGAATAAAACACGAATAACACACACATCACTGTTAGTTGGTTCGTGACGAAAGGGTTACTGGTTTAAAATTTTGTGTTTATTTTATACTGTCAGTGACGTTAGTGTCCAAATTTTGTAGATACTTACGGACGTGTATAATAGGAATTGTAAATAGTTTTTATTCTTAGGACGTGTTCCAATAAAATTGGTCCTACACAACGTGAGCGACGGTTTGAGCAGAAATCTGTTTACCAGGAATGTATAAAGGGCCGAAAACTTAAAAAACAAACTAGGTACCTACATCTAAAGAAACTAGTAATAAGTGCCTACATTACATCTTATGAAAAGTTATTATGGGTGGTTTTACTAAACCTCCTACAAATAAAATGGTACTTGACATGAAAGTAAAAAGACGATAACATGATGATAATGTACCTAAACATCATCATGTACTTAGGTACCCGTACAGTTACGAGCCGGCAATAGGCTTCTCATAAATAACTCATCATCATTTATGAAGTGCAGCCATTATTGGACACGTTTGACAGGACGGTTGGAGGGCGCAGGAAGCTTTACCAATAATAATGTAAAAAAATATATTGTAATCTTAAATATGCAAACAAAAATATAATTAGGCAACCTATCTGGTCTAATTCATTCCTTTTCAAATGAGTAAAAAATCTGATCAAACTTTGCAACTGTGTGCAACATCCTATACTGACTCCATCCCTGTAAACTTTTTGTGTACCTACCCCTTTTGCTCGATCTTTGATGTGAATACGGCAATAAACCCATTTACAGACAATAAGCAATAATCACTTCTATTATGTTCGTTATTTACGATACAAATACAATGTGGAACAAAACATTTATGCAGGACACGAAAAGCTCACGAAAGTCTAAAAACTCCTGCATGCGATTATCAACTCAATGTTCCTTGCTGTGAAGTACTTTTTTGTAGTCTCGTTAATTTCACGCTGACAGCTGTAGCTTTTTGTTGAATGAATGTAGCGCGTGATGTAGAGTCGAGGCAAGTTTGAATGATGAATTCAATTTAATCTGTTCCTTTTAAAAATAAAAACAATTGAGTATCAGTAAGAATCCTGCCTATTCTTAACTTCAGCATTTAATATCTAAAATGCGCTATTCGCCTCATTCAAAAACCAGCTTTACTGCACGGATGTCAGAGTTCATTTCTGATATAGCTCCGCTTTAAACAAACACCAGCTTTGTGCCTCTCCAAATCTTGAGTACTTACTTAGTTTATGTCTAGCTAGAGTCTAGACCAATTTTTTCAATCCTATTTCTGAACGTCGCAGAATAGTAGAAACATTATTATACAAAAAAAAACATTTTCAATAAACAGTTTTGTAGTTTATATCGTTTCAAAATTGATGCATACCTTTGTCATTCATTTAGAAATTCAATAAATGCATAACAATAAAACAAAAGCAAAAGCTTGATTCTCAGACTGAAACTTGGGCTTTTGTTGCAAATAATTTTCGTAAGATGGCGTGGTTTGTCACCTCAATTTTTTTATTGCATTCGAGCATGGTTAAAAGACATAATTAACAAAATAAATATTAGAGCTGAATATCAAATCAACACCATAATTTTACTTTTGCTACATGATTGGGACTGAAATCATTATAATGGTAGGTGCTTTTAAGTGGACTACTTAGTTCAACCACTCCAGTTTAGCTTCCAATGCGCGAGCTTTTATATTATTGCCTTGAATCTATACTAGATGGCGCAAAATGCGTATAGCTAAGTGACTCAGCAGAGTTTGTGAAGGCGTATTATAAACATAAATTGTTTCATATAAGAAAACTATAATTCTCTTGAAAACACTTCTTTGGTTTGAACTTTGAAGTATGGTTTCTACTTTCACCACTTGTGATAATGAATACTCACCATTTTAATCTGTAGCTTGTGTTTGAATGTACTTAATTCAAAATGTTTTCACTAGAGGGTGCAGATGTGTTTTTTGAACATCTAGCCCCAGCATAAAAAAGCTCCTAAAAGTATGTTTGCGTTATAGTGATATATTGTATGAAACAGAGAGTTAGAAAAACCACACATTAGTTCTGATTTTTTCGTTTGGCGCCAAATGTTGGCATGGCTGTCACTTGGGACAGCACTCAGATAATAAAAAGTTCTTGCTATCTGTCTTGTTATTAATTTGATTTCTATTATTTTAACTGACAGCAATGACCTTACAGTTATGACTTTGTTACTAATTATTATGTAAATGAAATGTTTTTCAAGAATAAAAAAAACTGCGGTTATCTTACCAAACACATCCGCTAGAGTTCGTTTGCCCGTGCTTGGAACTTTGAAAACACTTTCTTGCAATGCTGAAGCTCTAGTGTAGATGGCGGCACTAGCGCACTAAACCTCAACAATCAAAAGCTCCCTAAGAATATCTTGGCCTCTTAAGAATAAGTCTCATCCGATAATTGACTGGTAGAGAATGCTTTTAGCATTTAGTCCGCCTAATGTAATTTTTTGCATTAGAAATTAAATAAATGAATAAATAATAATAAGCAGGTTAGGGAACATTCAGATTAATCTAACTCTTCCACTTGAATCTGTTAAACTTTGATAGAATAATTAATTATATTTAGTAAGTTTATATCGAAAACCTTTTTTGTTGGAAGATCCCACTTATCTACTTGCTTATCTTTGCTTGTGCATGGCATCGGCAAAACTCTGAATTTTTTTTGTGGCAGTTTTCAAAGTCTCAGTTTGTTTTCTGCAGCAATCACGTTTAGCTTAGACTTTTTTCGAAGCCCTAACGAGCCGTGTCGTTCTTTGCATTATCCGACCAGATTTCCAGAGTTCTGGGTTCGATTCCTAAGTTTAGCTTTAAAAACCATTTTCCATGTCTCTGATTATAAAAGTTAGTGTCAGATAATCGCTGACTAGCTGGAAATGAAAGATCATATTATTATCAAATTGCTTGCTATGCTTCTTAGTTTAATGCACTTGAGAAGTAATACCCACCTTTAAGCTTGAGGCTCCGTGCTTTGGAAGGCCAAGACCACGTTAAGCTATTGGTCCCGGGTGCCACCGCTAGATGGCAGACGCAGAAATAAAGCATGCCAGAATATCACGACGTTTGAAATAACTCTTGACTAAAGGTTGACCTTTATTAAGGACTGGCTTTCCGCCCGCGGTTTTGCCCGCCTGTACTAATTTTTCTCACACGTTGGGTTACATTTCAAAGTTTTCATACGGATCCCTAACGTTTTTGAAAATACGTATACCATAGTGAAAAATGGGTACAAATATTTTGTTTACCAAAATAAATTTTGTGAACCTAATATGTTTACCCTAAAAATTATAAGTCACACCAAAAAAAAAAGTGATCCAAAAAAAATAATAGTCTACCAAATATTGAACATCTAAAATAGTAAGTTCGCAACTGTAAACTGTAACCGTTTGCCAACATTAGTAAATGTTAACCAAATTTGACATACCTACTTACCCAATTTACGCGGCAACGCTACCCAATTAAAGTTTAACGCTTGCATTAAAATGTTTGTTTTTTGGATGCTGATATTTTAGGTATATCTAAGACTAACAAAATGGTCATATTTATATAACAGATTTGAAAAAATTGGAGTTAACGTTTTAATAACATAAACTAAATGAGTGTTTTAGATACATATTAGATGTCAGTTGCTTTATTTGGCCAACGTTGACCTAAATAAATGAGTAAGTTTTAGTATTAAATAGGGTAACAAAATTTGGTGAACATTTACCAATTTTGGGTGACAAATGTATTTTTTTGGATAAAACTTTCAATCAAATTTGGTGAACAGTTAAACATAAGCCGTTAAAAATCACACGATTTCGTTGCGGGTTATAAGCGCGCGCCGCGTATCACTCACCCAGAGCCGCGTACCGTGCACAAAACTATAAGGCCTCAGCCTCGAATTTTGCGGGCAGCGGGGCGCCCGCCCCCGCGCCGCGGTGCCCGCAAAATTCGAGGCTGAGGCCTAATATTGCGTGCGTAGATTTTAATTTCCCGATATATCAGAATCTATTAATCCAATATATGTGTTGCAAAGAACTAAATGTATCTCTGTAAAATTCTGTTGATGATTGAATAACTTATAATCATAAGGATTGATATTCTTGTGTAGTAATAATTCTTAAAAATCTACCTTCTAATTTTCATTGTTTTTTAACACAACATAACAGCTACTTATTTATAAAAGATAGATGTATTGTGTCACGGACTTTCTCATAGATCTACTTAAACCCTTTATTTTTGTAGTACATTGTATTCATGTTTATTAAATAAAATGAATAAAAATAAAAATCATTTATTTTCAGACAACATGGCCCATAGTTGTTAGTTACAATCAACCTTTAAAACTAAATTAGTGGGGTTAGTAACAATGATCTTAATAAACTAAGTATGTTAGTAACAAAACAAGTGCTAGGGAGTGATGATTTTTTTTCCAAACAGATAGGTATATACATCTCCAACAGACACATACCTATTCAAAATGCACATACGTACACAAAAACATTTTTTTTGGAGAAAAGTACAACAAGTATGAGTCGACTCACCGATTCACTCGTCTAACGTGTAAATCAATGAAACGACAAAAGACGGCTGAGTCCAGCCTCTCCGCTATCATTTCCAGGATTCCGTTCTTGCTTAATCACACTCTTTGAATTACTGACGCGATTGCTTTACGCATACTTAATAGTAAAAAAGTCTTCAGTATGTGCTTCTGCAAACATGCCCGAGGCGCTACAATATCGAGGTAACCTGAAGAGAGCCCTGAAAATGTTATTGTACTGTACTCGCAGGGCTTTAAGGGACGGCTGCGTGAAACTAGTCCACAGACCGCTCGTATAAAAACTTTGGCAGTAAGCTTTAAATAAAGTCACTTTTACGTCTGCAGTACAACAAGCGAATCTGTGTGCCAGCACACCCCCACGGACCGCCAATGCCCTACGCTCTCTCTCTATATCCTTGTAATCTTTCTAATTCTCAGTTACTATGTGACCAAGGTACTTAAACTGAGAAACGCGGTCCAAAATAACTCCGTTGAGGATAAGCGGTGGTATGGACTTAGGTATTTTATTATTTCCTAGAAAAATCATGAACTTTATCTTATTTTTGATTACTGTACCAATAGGCGAACATTTCTGTCACTTCCGGTGCTATACCTACTTCTCTTAATTTAGTCCAAAGAATATCGTATGAAACCAAATCGAGGCCTTTTGATAAATCTAAAAAGCAAGCATAAACCGGTGTTTTTCTTTTCGTGTAATAGGTTTCAGGGTTTGTGTTTCAGGATTAATATTGCATTTTCAGTCGACATACCCTCCCTAAAACCAAACTGTGCATCCTGAACTTGTATGTACTTCTTGAGGTGATCATCTAACACTCTGTCTAATACCTTGGCCATGACTGTAGCCAGTGAAATAGGTCTGTAATTCGATTTATCAGCTATATCCCCTCTGTAGGGTTCTTAATAAATAAATAAAAATAAATAAATATCTGGAACAATTCACACCAAGATCATCTGACCCCAAACTAAGCAGAGCTTGTAATGTGGGCGTCAGAGACTGATAAACATACTTAAATATTTCTAAATACATACTTGAATAAACATGTTTTACAGGCACATAAAAAGGCAAGGTTAGACTTTCAATTGTTTGTATTATATGGAAACCAAAATATTTGAAACATCTTTAGAATCACTCGAGCCTTCCACACTAACAGGCAAACTCGCTGACCGTTGAGCTTTTTAGTGCTCCTCCAAAATTTACCAAACTGTTTTTTTGAATGTTGTGTTGCAAACACATCCATTTTAATTTGTTATTGATGTGATTTGACAATATTTAAGTTTTGCTTTAAATATTTTTTGCTTTATTTATTTATTTATATTTATACACCATCTTAAAGGCTGGTTGTTTATTGATATATTTGAAAATAGAACACACATTATTTTTTTTATTCGAATGAGCATCATTTTTTTGAGAATCTGGCGGGAATTCGCTTGCAGCAATGGAGCTCAGTTGACGTGATTTTCGCGCTATGGTTTATTATGACTATAAAAAAGGTAGCCTCAAGATTTTTTCTGAACTTTTGGCTACTACTTTTGGTGAGTCGTCTGCTTGTTCACGAGCAACAGTATTTATTTGGTTTGCTGAATTTAAAAGAGGACAGGGATGTCTCGAAAATGAAGTGAAGACAGGTCGGCGGCCTACCGCGGTCTCACAAGAAAACGTTCGTGCAGTCGAAAAACTTATTCGCAAAAACCGACGAATTACGTATGTAGAGCTGAAGCGAGAACTGGGAATTGGATCAGCAGCAATGCAAACTATAATTCACGATCACCTTTATCTCCGTAACCGTTGTTCCGTGTTCATGGGTGCCGCACAAACTTACCGATGAGCAGAAAGACCGTCGGGTGGATTGGTGCCTATTCATGATAGATAAATTCGACGGTGGCGAGAAACAAAACGTGTATGACATACTGACTGGTGACAAAACATGGCTATATAACTATGATCCCGAAACAAAGCGAGAGTCGACTGTATGGTGTTTTGGAGATGAACAAGAGATGAACCAACTCCAACGAAATGTCACCGTGCACGAAGCACACAGAAACAAATGGTCGCCTACTTTTTCTGCAAAACGGATCATATTGCTACTGTAGTGCTAGAGGATTAAAGAACGGTGAACTCTGAAACTGGTATGTGACAGTTTGTGCAAACAAACAAACAAACAAAAATATCTTTATTTAAATAGACCTGTAACAAGTACTTTTAAATGTGCTCCAACAGTAATATCAGCTTGGTGTGACACGCTACCGAAGTCAGGAATCCGATACGTTCTCTAGCACCACGACAATGCGGCGCCGCACACGTCTGCCAGAACACTTGACTTTCTTAACTCAAAAAATGTGTGAATCCTTTCTTACCCACCATATTCCCCTGACCTAGCACTTGTGATTCTTACCTGATTCACAAAAAATTAAAGGAAAACTAAAGAGGAAGAGGTTTGAAAGCAAAGAAGATGCACTGGCTGCCTATAATTTCGAGACTTCTGAGGTGTCTAAAGAAGAGTGGTCACAGGTATTTTCCAATTGAAAAGTGTATACGTGCTCAGGGTGAATACTTCGAAGAGATCAATACTTGTAATAAAGAATTTTTGAGTATCTAATTTCTTTTGGCATGCCTTTCGTATGTAGCTTATATGCTGTCCGGCAGCTACCGGACAAAAGCATTGTTTCAATTGATGAATTTGGCCCTCTACTAGGCCTAAATTTTTATTGAACGAGTCATCATCGTCATGTGGTGTATGGTGGGTGGTTCTTTTCAGAAGGCCTAGACGGAAGTACATAGGATAAGTCCAAGACGTACTTAGTAAAGGTCAGGGGCCGTATTACAATCCCAAGCCACCCTGGCAGCGCGATCGTTCACGGTACTAAAATGCTCACTTCACTTTTTAGTCTATACAAAGTGAGCGTCTTAGTACCGTAAACGGCCACGCCGCGACAGAGGAAAAAGATTGTAATACGGCCCCAGGGGCCGTATTACCAACTCTTATAGCCAGTCAAGTTAATTTCCAAAACTGAGCTTAGCGAGCGATTTCCTAATATGATCTTTACCTTACAGCCAGTCAGCGGTTACCTGTCAATAATGCATCCTTTAGGCCAGATATTTACTGACAAAATTGCTCGCTACCCTCAGTTTAGGAAATTAACTTGACTGAATTTAAAAGATGGTAATACGTCCCCAGGTCAAGAGAACCCATAATCGACGAGCTTGCATGAAAGGATTAATAAGAGTGGACGAAGCGCAAGAGGTGTTGTGTGTTTTTTGACGTTATATTTTATATTTTGTCATAACCCATACATACCCTACAATGCATATACGACTAATATTCTGTGGCAATGTTTATTGTTAAATATTAGTTTTAATTAAAGTCCCTTTGTGAGCTACGTTCAACCATGTCCTTATCTTGACATAGGCCTACACTCTAAAGTCGTAACGCGCACACCCTTCAAATAAATCACGGAGGGAGAGGGCTCGTGATTTCCGGTCTATGGGAAGCATTATCCAAAACAATTTATCATGACCCTCTGTTTTTCAGGAAATCAATTCGACCAAGTATCAATATACACTGGTCACTTTCATCGCAGGGTGAGGGTACGAGTTTTAGGACCCCATTAAGAGGTCCATCTCATTTAAATAAGAAATTAGATGTTAGACGTTTGCACTTCCCGCATTGGCGTAGCAAATTAGGGGATTTTGCAAATAATTCTTCAGCAGGTAAATAATTAAAGCAGGCATATTGCCTGATTAAAGCCAAGAAATCTGTAGTTGACCGTCCCCAGTGATCAAGCATTTTATTATAAAACTAAAACACTAGGTGAGCCGTTGAGCGATGTGAAACCTATGGTGTCTGGTGGCAACCGTCCTTAGATTTTTCTGTATGCCCCATATTTTTATAACAGGGAGACGCCCCTGTTATGAAAATCCCTGGGGCCTTACTACAATCGCTTATTGCAGTCAAGATAATTCTTTAAACTTAGGGTATCGAGTAATTGCCATTTGTAGGTGCCAGGTAACCACTGACTGGCTAGAAATGAAAGACCTTATTACGAAATTGCTCGCTACGCTCAGTTTGGAGAATGAACTTGACAGCATATAAGGGTTTGTAATAAGGCCCCTGTTACCGGTAATCTTTCTACTTTTTAAAAGATTGCTTTCCCTAATAGGTAGTGTTGTGTTTGGGTATAATTATTTACATGATCTAAGTGGCATGTAAGTAGGTACATGTTAATTTGACTGGCGAAAAAACTAAAGATGTACCGGATAGTGGTTCGGCTGGATAACCGGATACCGGATATTCGGCGGGAAATGGCCGGATATTCGGCCCACGAAACTTCACACAGAAGATTATCAAAAGTGTTAGTGTATTCCATTTAAAAAAGTTCACGCCATTGTTCACGATAACGCCACAAATATAGTCGAAATGATGAATGACACTTTGAAGGCCCAGTCTAATGTCTCAGAAACTGACAGCTTCTAAGTGAATTGTAACTAACAACTTTTTGTGTATTTTTTTGTATTTAAAATGGGTTTGAATTTGACATCAACCTTGCCTGTTGGTAAGCGATGACGAGGCCGATGGTGGTACACGCTTACCTAGAAAATGCCTATTCACCTTGGCCTTGAAGACACCAAGGTTGTAAGTATCCGGAAACACAGATGCAGGAAGAGCGTTCCACACCTTAGCGGCGCGGACCAGAGAAGACACCAAACCGATAAGTGCGGATTACTGGGAAGTCAACCATATGAGGGTGGAAGCCCTACCGGCTTCTAATGGTCCGGTAAGAGAAAGTAGAGGGTGGTATCAGTTTATGTAGTCATTCTAGTTAAACAAAGCTCAATTTAACACAGACAGACCTGAGTTTACCTGAGTATTCACTCTATCAAGATATAGACGCGATAGAATTAATATATTTCCTTCTCGAACACTTGCATGAACAGAAGCGTGCAATTTCTGTATAAGTTTCAGAAAAAGGACGATCCTTAAATTTAAAAAATGTGTATTCGGCACCATGGGATATTGTTTCTTAATATTCATTTTTATGTTTTGTTTATACAAAAATAGCACTATCCGGTTTGGCCGGATATTCGGTCGCACTATCCGGTATCCAGCCGGATAGTAAAATAAGGCCGGATACGCCGGATACCGGATACTGACCGGATATCCATCACATCTCTAGAAAAACCCACCAATAACATTTTCATTGTTATAGATAGCCCTTTCGCTACTACAAAAACTACTTATTGTAGGTACCTATAGGAGAACATTTTTACTCGTCCATTTGTTAACATTTAAAATGTAAAATACAAAACAAACAGGTTTACAGCTAACAGCTTAAAGCAGGGCGTAAACGTGGACACTTTTGTGTCTTGTGTCAGATACAAGCTACCAATGAATATTTGATTTCTATAGAACCGGCATGAAATCATCCACTCCCTGCACATACGTACTCGTATACTGTGTCCGATCACCGCTACAGGACGCAGCAACTACATGGTTCCCTGTGATGGTGTGCCGTGTCGGCAACAAAAAGTGTCTAATTAAAACGATGCTGGTGCTCTTTGTGAACAGTGAATACATTTTTCACCTTACGCCAAGCCGAGCCAAATATTTAAATTATGGCGTAGAGTTTTGATTAAGCTTGGCTCTACATGAGATTTGATAACTTTTTTACAGTGCGAGCCATTAATTGTGGTCTCGGTTTCGCAAGTTGCATATGAAATTTTTTCCCCAGTTTTGAAATTGTTTTGTTATTTACATACCAGATTTCAGCTTCCTAGGACCTCAGAAAATACGCTAAAAGTTTTGATGATGCATTTAAAACTTTTGGAAAATGGAAAATTGGTTTTGGACACAGGATACACTGTTTGGATAGGATTATAGATATAGGATACACTACCGACCATCTCAACAGTACGAAATCGTAACCTAAAAATATACGGTAATTTGAGTACAGAAATTGCACTGGAACAACTGAAAACTAGAGCAGACAAATAGGTAGGTACCGTTATTAAGTCAAATCATGTGCACAAAATACTGGTTCAACCGTCAACGACACCGCAAGAGCCACTAGTCGATAGTAAACAAAACAGCTCAAGATCCATTACGGTGCTATAACTGCGGCCATAACGCCACGAGAGTGAAGGTATAATTACAAGCCTGGAAGTAATCATTAAACCCACAGTGGTCGCTAATCAATGCTTAATGGGCGAGGACGTACGGGCGCCAAGTGCTAACTTACAGAACGGTCACTTTTCGCAAAGATGAGATTGATTCAAGTCAGCTTGAGGCAAGGATACAAAAATTAATGTGCCAATTAACTTTATTCAGAATAACTGTAATTCATTAGTCATCACATAGGATTAATTTTTGTTGTAATTTTATAAAAACACAAATTTCTTAATTATCCTCGAATATTGCAGTTACAAAAGGTCTACTGCTGAGCATAGGCCGTGTATCGTGGATTTCTAGAACAAAGTATTTTTAGGACGTAATGGTGTTGTCTACACATTGCTTGAAACTTCTTGCCACACTAAACACATTTAAATACTTATTTATTTATAGGCCCTAATAGGTATTACAGTACAACTAAAAATGGAGATGAAAATCTCATTAACTTTGGGGGATTGCCAGGAGCCACTCATCAACAGAATTATTTAATTAATTAGCCAATCTAAGCCTTCTAATCAATCAAACCTTTTTGATCCACTTAAGACATGTCCAACTTCACTAAAAGTAAATCATCCGTGGCATTAGTCTATGAACGGGTCTCGAAGTGGTGCAGCTCGCCACAGACAATAAACTGAGATGGACGAACTTTGCTCAGTAAGGAAGTTGCGGAAATGACGGGGTGTCCTTGGGGAAGCGTTGCATTTGAAATTATTCCATTATAGAAAGCTAACGTTAACCTAATAAAAAGTAAACTAGTAGATAACGCAGACCACTGGAACGAAGCTGAAAATACCTACGAGTTTACACAAGTTCGTATTGTAAATTAGCCTACTGACGTAATTTGTGCTCTAAGTTGTCAAGACTACGAAATTTAGCACGGTTTTATAAGGTAAACCTATTTATTTCCATATTACCTTGGATACTTAGCTTATTCAAAGAAATGTTATCGTGGTAATAATCAATCCTTCTTTGTGTATTCTCGTAAGTTAATATACCTACCGATAAGTCAAATTATTGGTGCGTCGCGTCGGTGTAATATGTACCACGGCCATGCACTAAATACAGATTAATAAAAGGTCAAGTTTTAATTTTGAAATAAATATTAATGCGCTCAATAAAGTAATTTAGTAGATAACTCCTTATCTGCACCTGTGACTAACAGCGAAAGTTTAGAAATAAATATTATTATTTTATATTAGTTGATTCCCTTAAATTTTCCCTAAACTTCCACTCGTTTTAAACTTACAAGCACCCCTGCTGAGTACACCCTGCCGACCCACCTTGCGTCCCCACTCGCAGCATCCGCCATTTTTAGAACTGTGCAGGAACGAGACGGATAAACACAGTTTTATGAGTGTGTGTGAGACAAAAATGAGGGTGCAAAAGAAGGGAATGGATTCGGGTTGTTTTAATGTTAAATAAGAACAAAGAGCAATTCCTTCTGCAATCGTGTATTTGAATGTTTCGTCTTGAACTAATCAGGATTTTCTTCTTTAGTTTGAATAATTTGACACTTAACATATGCTGGAGCACCGGATCTGAAATTTAAAAAAGATAACCATTTATTCAGAATTAAGACTTCGTTCTTGAAATTTCATCCAAAACATGAGGTCAAATGAGTATTTCCCTCACACAAGGGAGGATTTCGAAACAATTACATTTGAAAAATAATTTTACAGTTCTTTTGAATCCTCATTTAACATTTTAAATTTAGCTATAGTATAAACATACATAATATTAAAACCAATCAAATAATCATTATACCAAATGTGACTTTACCACCGGCATCGGAAGGCTGATTCCACAGAGAAGACCCGGCAAGAAACTCAGTACAGTTACTCTTTCAAAAAAGAGGTGGTTTACAATTATGATGGTAGTATTGGCGACACGATTGACGTAGTGCGCTGTAGCACGGTATCTCGCCTTTAATTCCGTAGTGTCCCGGGTTCGATCCCCGGTCAGGTCAATTCAGGAAACGATCTTATCTAAATTGGCTTGGGTCGGGTGTGCTGAGAGACGCCCTTGGCTAATTCCTTGTCTGATACCTCGTAACACAGGGATATTTATCCCTACTTCTAGACCATTACAAGAGGTGTGTTGTCCGGCGCATATTTATGTTTTTATTTTTAATACTCAGGTTAGTCACTCACAATTTTTGCCTTTGTAACCAGAGTCATACATCAAGATGACGGCCAATTGTAATTGAATCTAACGTCATAGGTGAGTCTACTATCTAGTATCTTTAACTGCTAAGATATCAACGGTTTGTTACATACCCGGAGCGATCTGATAAATAAACTGGCCACGATCGAAAAAGAGACTTTAAGTGCCCAGTATCGAGGTGTGTTTTACGCCTTCCACAACTTTCTATACATCATTCCAATGAACGTCTTGAAAATGTTTTAAGCATTTTTATTTTTTTATCTCATCGCCACATGCATCCCCTAGAAAAAGCACTCAAGTGAAATTTCCTGCGAATGAAGTCGACACAAAAGTTTATAGCCCTCGTTATCGAGACCGTTACTTTTCGTTATTTGATCGCATTAGAGGGAGCAAGCCGACTACGGAATATAAAGAATTAGGTGGATACTTTATTTGCCAAAGTCGCAAAAAGTAGGGTGCTTAATGACATAGAAAGCCTTATTTTGTTCATTGAATTGGATTGAATCTCGCAGTTTCATAAAAGTCATATGTATCTACTCGTATCAATGTAAGCCCATGTACTTTTAGTTATGTAGATATATGCTTTATTACAACAGAGTGAAATGTACTGAAAATTATGACAAGATTTGATATTGCATGCCAGAAATGTGTCGTACAATAACAAGATACTCGTATAGTTTTGCGAAATTGTCATGAAGTAAGAACATAGAGTATACAAGTACCTACGTTGTTTCTTGCATCAGTTGCATTAATTTGCAAGTCATCAGTACAGCAGTACATAGACGGTTTTAATAAAGATTTTAGATGAATTATTTTGAATTTACTTATTTTATTTGATTTGTTACCTAGTTTATTTTTATTTTATCTAAGTTATTAATTGTTTGATCGTTAATTCATTGTTTTTTTCTTAATCCTAATATTACTAAATATCGGACTGTAATTTCGTATTTAAAGAAAACCTAAATCGAGTTTTGATGTTTCGAATATTACGCACTAACGCACGACTCTAGTAGAATAATTTTTATGCAATTACTTGAGAATTGACACTTTAGAAATTCTCCCCTAAGCACTTTCTTATTGAAATGCAGAAGCACGAATTTAATCAAATTGCACCCTCCCTCTTTTGCACTTAAGATTTATCAAAATGTTTGCATTTGCATGTACATACTCGAATAAAGTGGATTAGAAAACTTTAAGGCTTCGCACATTGAGAATGATAAAAAAATGAGACTAAGTATGAGTCATTATACCAAACGGTGTCAGAAACATATCTGGCCTGAGAATTCATGTGTGGAGTTACCTTATATTTTCAATATTTTTTTCAAACGTATGTATGACTTATTGTTCGAGTGTGGCATCAAGCATTTTAGTTAATCATACGTCAGTAAAAAAGTAGTATTATTTCAACAACACGATTCAGATCCCGGTGGCATGTCCATAGTCATGTTTTGTACAAAGAATGTGGATTATAAAAAAACCTAAGTAAATTTTGAAAAACATGGAACGTCATGGTACTTTACGATACACACTTAACTTAAGCAGATGCATATATTTCTTCACGTACTAAGTCTCATGGTATGGCTGACCAAAGTTTTGTCCAAACTCGTAAGACAGATTTCCGAAAATTTGCTTATCCGGTCGTAACACGTGACCGTTTGCACATCGCATTTCACATCACGAGACTGGCTTGGTTACGCCCGGCATTTGTGATCTGAGGACCGGCGATAGTGTGCTTGTTTCCCGTCAAATACGTGAGTTAATTTTATCAGGTGGCATGGTAGACACGACTGTGCTAGCTCAGGTAGCTCATTTTATAAATAGTTGAACCTTTTTCAAAATTAGTTTTGCGTGTATTTAAATTTGTGGTTTCTCCTTGTGATTGAATTTTTGTGTAATTTTTAGGTATTTCCTTCATCTTTCATAATCCTTTTTACCTAAGGTTCTAGCTTAGGTGGTTCAGATAAAGTAGCTTTGGTGGCTAAAAGTAAGCCACCTGAGCTGAAAATGAGCCACATCAGCTAACTTTATATAAAGTTTTAAACAACAGTGAATTAACTGGCCCACTATCAGAGTTGATTGTAGCCCCGCTTGCAACATATCTGTATGTTGTCTGTGGTTTGGTGTAAGTCCAGAACAAATATTTTTTTGATAAAAAATCGAGTTATGTGTTTGGTATGTGTCTGGGTGTTAGTTATATCTGAAAGTTTGATTTTTTAAATAATTAGCCTTTATTCTATCCTATTGCCCTTCTAGGGCCCTGTTGAAAGACCCTTCTCATAGATGGGTATTGGCGATGTAAACTGGACTATGGTTAGAGACCTTAAAACACTAGAATTTGGAATCAAACTATGGCAATGAAGTTGAATGAGATTATCATTTTCTCACAGCCATCTAGAACTACAAGTTAGATTATTGATCTAGGATGCCGGGTGTGCCAATAACAAACGAGAGAGGAAAGACTGGAGAAAAAGACCAGCAGAACGAGGGAGAAAATAATAAATAAAAAATGACCCAGAAAGGCGAAAGCGGAGTAGTTAACCTCATGTTTAATGATATTCCATTGTATTTTGAATGTCTATACAGGTTCAGCTTTCAAATTGTCAAGCTTGCAAGACTGCAGAATCGTATACCAGATTTGTCACGTGTGATTGAAACAATTCTTCATTACTTCTTAGTTCTAACCATTGGTTTTATTATTACTTTACTTAGTCATGAAAGGAAAATATGTTGAAATACCTTAATTACCCCTATTTATTTGTGCCTAATTTGACCGATGAGACTGATTAAATTAAAATACGCCAAAGAATCATACTTACAATATAAAAATGTTTAAGATATTGAAATACTGAATACTTTGAAAAAAACTTGATTTTAATGATGTGGTTTTCTTGTAATAACAATGTTTTCTACATACGTTTTAGCTCAGGTAGCGAGGTTTCAGCTGAGGTGGCGTACAACACTTTGAACTTAAATATTTCGATAACCACAGCAGATACAATCATGGCCCTTGCATAACCATAAATCAATTGCTGCCAGAATCAATGTAGCTATCATTTATCATGCCTTACACACTAATTAAAATTAGCTACCGGATACTGACTAAAATACACCTTTGTTCAGAAGCACCCGTATAGAGCATTTTTTCTAAGCTGTTCTTTTAAAGTTTATGTGGAATGGTATTTTTTATTATATTGTAAAATAAACAATTTGCATCTGTAAACTAAGTTACATCATCGAATTTTCAAATAAGCAATAACTCAAGGCATAATTTTTTTAGTATTGATTGATAAATACGGTCATTTGGGTACATTTTAAGATAAATTTAATGAAGGTACCTACAACAAAAGAAAATGCATCTGAATATTGAGAGGTATTACATTACTCACATCGTTTTCTCAATTCTGTGGCTAGCTACAAAACTGGTTTGATGAAATTTGCACTACAGTCTATAAATATTCTGCCTAAAGCTAGTTTAATCTAGGGGGTGCCCGTGGTTAAGTGACGGCAGCGGATCGACAACGATCCGATGTTAAGTAACGCCAATCAGGTCGGGTTATGGATGGGTGACCATCCCGACTGAAATTAAGTGATGTGTTTTGTCGGGCATCTCCGTACTTCGGAAGGCACGTTAAACAGTTGGTCCCGGCTGACGTCGCAAGATATCAGTCGTAAAGCCTAGTCAGAGGCCTAAAAAGGCAGCTTGATAACATCTGACGGTGAGGTTTATCACTGGCCTTACATTCACCTCTCGAACAATCCGCACAAACCCGCGTGTTGGAGTATGGCTCGTACAACCTCATAGTTGAGGTGAGGCCTATGCCCAGCAGTGGGACGTATAAGGCTGTATTTGCTAGTTTAATCATATTAAATTAAATGTTCTGAAGTAGAGAAAATTCACATGATAGGTTCGGGCTGCTAAAAGTGAAGGCTATATCATGCCAATACCTTTAAGATAACATCTAGACTGCCCAAAAATAAGCTCTTTTTTGTCTTATAGCAAAACAAAAACAATATTACTATAGATAAATGGGAGGTCCCAACAAATGTAAATATGAACTTGGATTTAGATTATAGCCCTCAACAGTTAGCAGTACCTATTGAATAATTCCAAATAGATTCAATTTGGAATCAAAATTACAAAATACTTACTTACTCATTAATGTAATTTATAAAAGTGCTAGCTGACACCCATGTATAAATTAAAACAGAAGAAAGAAAAACATTTTATAAGCCTCTATAATTAGACTTCACATAACGTTAAGCCGGTCACACACTTCAGTAATGACACGTGACACGTGTCGTTAATTAAGGGGGAATTAAACAGTGGGGTTTGGGAGCTGACGAGGTGCCTATTATCTTAACAATGAACTTTGACTATAAAACTGATGCGGGTTTGCGCTCATTACAATAAATACTACCTTTAGCTATATTTTACTAACTACATAGCACAAACAACCAGCTCGGCCGAGATAGATTCAACAATGGACTTTGTTTAAATGATATTAAAAGCAATCCAGTCTATTTTCAGGTAGACTTCTCCTAAACTTAGTCATTTTATTACAACACACACACGGAACTACAAATCATTAATTTCGTACTGAACATAGACATTCTGATTATGTAACGCATTCTTGATTAGTATTACTGCTATTATTTACGCGTAGGTACCTAAGTCAGATACAAGCACGCATTCACTGCACAAAACTAGTACCTACGTTATTTGTTCACGCTAGAGAACAGTATGATATGAAACTGCAAATATATCTACGGTATCCGGATTAGGCACCGTTCGTTATAACTAAACTTTGGTGGCGTTTAATTTGAAAAGCATTCAAACGAATACCTCCCATAGTCAGACTTACGTTAGTTTACATTTTCTGTTGAATAATGCTTCAGTTCAGTGTAAGGGTATATAAAGCTTTCCAATGCTGCGCAAGACAGACAAGAATACCGCAGGTATTTTCACTTTTGCACGCAGGGGCTTCATCACACTGGTGTGTTTGTGGCGAGACGATTCTTGAACGTTTTCGCTACGTGGTTCAATCTTGTCGTTATACTGCAAAAAGCCCGCCGCTTGAGCGACGCGATTCCGTAGCGTGAGGAGAAGCTCTTTGAAAACCCGCGGGAAGCACGTTTCACGCGCCGGCGAGAAACCAGTGTGATGAAGCCCTAATCGTATCCTTTCTTTACGAGCCCGGCTCCTAACTGAAGCGTATAGCATGCTAGTTAGTATGTAAGTATGGTAGGTGTAGAGCTAATGTAATGGCTATGTCGGGCCTCAGGCAGCCGCCCTTTAACGACCTCGTAATTGCGAGCTAAAATTAAGTGTTATTTTTATGGTGATTTCTCTACTACTACTTAGTTGCTTTAAGTAGGCGTAAAGCGTTTTATTAATTGAAATAAGCCGAGTGAGAGCCCTGAATTTATGGCAACTGACAATATTATAATTTGCATCAGTTTTGAGTAGAATTTCTCGTAGGTATTTAATCACTTAAAAAAATTAAGTATTCAATATCTGAGACATGTTAAACTAAGATAGTCAGGGACTGACAAACAAATATTTGGGCTGGTTTTCGATGCATTTTTTATAGTACAGTCAAAAGCATAAACATCTGTACGTTTCAAAGGCTTCAAAAATATCTAAGCAAAACATCAGTCACAAATATCTATACGAGAGTTCATACAGACTCTTTGTTGACTTGTACGTATAGATATGTGTGGCAAATTTTTTGTTCAGATATTTTCGAAGCCTTAGAAACGTACATATATTTATGGTTTTGACTGTACCTGTCCACCCAACAGCCCATCAACTACGACGACGAATCAATTGTTGTGAATGATGTTGATGATGTTTCTCTTCAAATTGTAATTTCTTTATAATTCACTAGGAGCCAGTTATTTCTTCTCATGACTGAGAAATTCTCTTCTCTCTCTTTTAAATCATGACTGCGTTTAGTCGTATAAATGATTTGGACAGATATTTTATTCATTTGTAAGCTTAAGTATCATAATTTTTACGCTCGTAACTCATCATCTCTAAAATAAATCTAAAAAGATGTAAGAATTTATGCGTGGATACATACCGAGCGAAGGGTTAGCGGATATTTACGACGAGTCCGGCACTGCGCATGTGCGAACTTGCCCTGCCGTAAACCGCGTCATAAATTTTACGCAACTTTGTGTGCTGGGCCTTACGGACTCCGGAGGAATAAATAAACGAATGTGTATAGTAGAAGTATGTGTATATCAGGAAAATAAAACATAAAAACACAAGTAACTACACTAAGAAATAAGGTTTAAAAAATTATCCTGCAACTCATGCATTTTCATCATATACCTACACTGATCTGAAATGGATGGGTATTCACAAGAATTTATTAAAAACAAACATTACCTTAATCTTATAGTTAAACCATTTAACTATGTGACCAGAACATCTCCTTGTCTGAATATGTCTGGATATGTTACACCAGGATACAAAAGGACATAATAATTTTTTACTTGAAATTAAAAAAATATTACCTAAGTATTTAATCATTTATCAAAGGGAAATTTTCGACGACAGGATTTGCGTAGTGCGCTGTAGCACAGTTTCTCGCCTCGATTTCCGTAGTGTCTCCGGGGTCGATTCCCGGTCGAGTCAATTCAGGAAACGATCTTATCTGAATTGACTCGGGTCTGGGTGTACTGGGAGACGCCCCTGGCTTATTTCTTTGTGAGGTACCTCGTAACACAAGGATATTAATCCCTACTTCGAGACCATTACAAGAGGTGTGTTGTCTGGTGCATATTTATTTATTTATATTTATTATTTATAAATTGCAGTCCAATGGGACCAACTAAGACCATATTTAAAAAACAATGGCAAGAAAATATTTTCATTTAAAATCAACCCCTTCTGCTGAAATAAATACCACACAGACAAGTTCCTGGGCAACAGCTAGTATATAAATATATCTTTCAATAGTTACTTGCGCCCTTAAGCTTGAGCGACAGCCGGTAGCCCTCAGAGGAAACGAGTGACATTCTTGTTTTTAACGTGAAGTGGTTTTGAATTTACTTTTTTATTGTTTCAGACAAAGACTGCGTACTACGACGACTCCTAGCAATGCACAGAACAGAGTGGCTACATTGTACTACTATTTTTGTATGATCTGATCAACTGAAGTTGCTAAATCTATACTTCAATAGAGTATCTAATAATGTTATAAAACATGAGTCTAGCGGACCATCATTAAAATTAGGTCATTGCTACTAAAGATGGGGATTGATTTACTACATATTATTTCAATATTTTAGAAAAAACCATCACACGAAAATATCAACCTACCACATGAAAATAACAAAACAGAAGCCAACAAGCAACAATAGAGACAAAGAAAATTGTCCAACAAACGACACGAGTTAGACGAAATAAAACGCGGAACGTTATCTATCTTTACAGCGGGACCGGAACGCGGCCAATTCAGTTCTTACATCAAAAGAGAACATTATCCTTTCTACCAGACCGTAAAACCTTATCTGGGAGAAAGCAACGCGAGCGCGCAATCTACATAGCGCTGATAATAGCAGAACCACTCTACTTTGAACTGCCAACTCTCCAGATCCTACACAATTCGTACTGGGTAATGAAACCCTGGATATCTTGAGAAACTGGCCGCGATACAAGTAATCTTGGGAGAGCGCAGTGGGCGGTTTACGAGCGCGGGAGGAAGGCTTTTATATTTATTAAGTAAGTTGGGCTTTCGGCAGTATTAATCCACCTTTATGAAGGGGTGTCTAGGCGCCCGCTGCCGATTAAACGCGATAGCAATTGTACGATTGGAGAGAGTCTTTAGCAAATTGAGATTGTTTTCCTGAGTAAATCTCGTGGTAGGTACATAAGCAACAGTTTGTAGATCTCAGATATGAAGTTGGTTTCGTCAGGTTTTTATTAGTATTTAACTTGCTCACTATTTATACTCATTAGAAATATTGCTGATTAGTTTTACAATAATTCTTTTTGTACTTGACTGAAATTGCCGTTACATTGCTTTACGAGTAAGTATATGAAATCTTTTGTTTTTGCAATATGGTTGCCACTTGGTCACTGCACACTTATCGTTTTATTGTAGGTACGAGTATTATCCATCTGAAAGAAGAGGGTAAAGAAAATCACTCAAATTAAACTGAAAATATCAAAGTCAATAAAAATATGCAAATCATTAATGATGATGATACACAGTGTCAGAATGGTATAAGATTGTATGAAATCAAAACTTGTTTAAAACATTATATTAAACTACGAGTACCATTTGAAAGTAGGTACAACTGTGGTTTGTATCTGAAACCAGTCGGCTGAACAATGGTTCAGTATACCTACCATGAGTTTCCGCCGAACAATAATCGCTAGCATCTAAGTATAGTAAAATATTAGTAGCAGATTCTGGTAAGCACTATAAGTGAATAGAAATGAAACTAAAGCGGCATACAAATCGCTATAAAAATATAACGTAGTGTTTCTTATACACACGGGTGTTTAGCGAAAACAATGGCGCTACGTACACCGGTGTACTCGAAACACGCGACGGGTTAGTGACGTAAACTTATGGTAGAGGTACTAGACACTCTGTAGCTGTGTATGTGTAGGTAAACAGAGGTATATACGGTTGCGGGTGAGTTTCTGCCGGGAGTGTAATCTGCAATTCCATTAGTTATCTTACGAGGAGCTTTTACGACCGCCGACATCTGCTCACGCGAGTTCCTTTTCTGTTTATTATTTGGATTACATTGGAATATATTGCAACAGTAATCAAAGGTGTTTTAACGATCTTATATTAATCAAAGCAGAAACGTTTCTGTAAATAATACACCTGTTCCGTTTATATACCTTTGGTAGTTCCTATTAGACATCCAATCAAGAAAGTACGTTACCGACTTAAAAGTCTCTCTGCGTCTTATTTTCTCATAATTTTGCAGATCTAAAAATATTGCTTATGATGTTTAGGTTACAAACTAACAACTGAAAACTATTCTACACATTTGTCTACTGTGTATGTAAAATCAAATATCCATGTCGTAGGATGCAGGGTTACTCTTTACGTCAGTCGAAACTTAAAATATGATCTCTTTCATCTTTTCCATTGTCTGGTACGAGTATAATGGGCATTGGTAATGTGTTAATGTAAGCAAAATACAATGAATTGCATGTTTAGTAAAATATAACAGCTAATCTACTCACATAAAAATACTACGACTCATTTTCAGAAACAATTCCTAATTAGAGCCTCAGTTCCACGCGATATAAACTTTCTGACATTCCATCCTTATCTTACTTTCGGCTGCCAAAAGACTAATTAAAGCACAACAAATGTTATCTCAACTCTGTTTCATAAAAGTTCTGTTTAATAATAATACTAGATGCAGCCCTTGAAGTATTTCCGTCCTTATTACCTTCGTTGCGGATAAAAGAGATGGCAGTTGAAGCGCTGGCTCAGCTCAAAATATTTCCCATTGGGTCTAAAGTCGAGGCACACGGGTGAACGTGAGCGTTATCATATTTTTACGGGCCACGTGAAAACGTGCGTTTTTATTAGGGGCCGTTTATTAGATTTTCTAGATTAGGCGGGCGCGAGGCCGGGAGGAATTCCTGAACTCCTGCCACGTGCCAATTTAAGTACACATTCGCCCACGAAGGTTCAGCTGAACACACGAATATTTTAGGGTTTAAATTTATAATGTTGCTGGTTCAATGGCTGTGTGAACAAAACAGCAAATGCCATGATATTTATATTAAATAAAGGCAGGCATAGGTAGAAATATTATTATTAACAAAACATTTCAAATAACAAGCTTAATCATACCAATGCATGCATGATATATTATTTCTAAAAAGAAGGAGTAAGAGTAACAATTAACTACTGGGGCTTAGCTTCTTATAATTCATGTAATCTTAAATGGGTCCGCGATTTTCTTTGGTCTTGCCTGTAATATATTTTTTTGTTAGTAGGTTACGTGATTTAACCTGTTTCAGTAAGTTTACCTAAATGAGATGAGCATCTAATAAAATTCAGTTTGTTTTAGTTACTGTTAGGTGACAAACACTTGAAATTATTGCAGATTGAAACCAACTCTATCATCTCAGTGAAACTTGGTGAAAATAACTCTTCATTCTAACAGGCTAAAATAACAGAGTAATTATGACAGTTCGGAAATGAGACTCATCATACTCAATTACTACGTTCGGTTGGTTTGATGGATAGAGTGAGCAATGCGATTTTAATGTTTTTTTTTATCGTGCAGAATATTGAGCGGGCAAGGGAAACAATCTGCGCCATGACGCGTGAAGAAATCGGCCCGTATTTATGGGACGAGTTATTGTTTGAAACGTCTAAGTCGTAATTCCGCGACATAAACCAGCAGGCTTCACTTTGGGCACCCCCTTCTTCCCCCACCCCACCGGGATGCTGTTTTTCCCGCGCGAAATGGCCCGTTTGAAATTGTTGTTTTATGGAAGTTTTTAGTAGTTGACTTCGTCCGGGAGAAAATATAGAAAGGCAATCTTATATACCTCCATAAGTACATATAGAGAACGAGCGCTCGCACTAAAGTTTTCCAGTTTTAAACCGTGACATAAAATATGAGAGATCATCAAAATCCGAGACCGAAAGATGCGACTGAGGTGTCTCGAGGAATACAGAAAGCGAGAACCGATAAAAAAATCAAAATAACGACCTGTCACAAATAATATACAATGAATATTATCTCCACCATTTTTAAAGTTGGAACGCGGTGCGTGCTCGAACGCGATTGGCCGGCGCGTGACAGCTGGGTGAAATACGCCGGTCTGCCCGGCCTCGGCGCAGCGGGCGACAACATGGTTCCACTAAAATCCCCTAATGAAATTAAATTCCGTACGTTTTGGACGTGCTCGTAAATAATCTGAGTATCTAATCCTCTGATTAATGAACACTGAGAACGCTTTTTGTGAATTAACAATTTTGTAATGTACCTACCTACTCGTTACCTAAGTATTTACAAATGTCACTTTTAATACTTATTTATTGAAATATGTAGGTGTGTCATCAAATATTCAATTCAAAATCATTGTTATAAATTTATTCTGTGTATTAGGTAGTTGACTCATGTCCACTTAAATATGACTGTATTTTTATTAAAAGAGGTTCTTAGATAACTTTAACAAAACCCAAAAGTACAATAAATCGTACGCACGATCACTAGACATGTTTATGACGTTAGATGGCTTACAAATCAGGGCAATATATCTAGTGAGACAATCTTACCGTCCCGCTCACTCTATGGAGTTTCTAATGGCATGTTTTGAGGTACATCTTAGCACTTTAAAAGCATTTTAGATAAAACAGTGTGCGAGATAGGCCTGTGGATTTAGCTACAACAAAATTACAAGTTTACGACGAACGATATCCCCGTATAGCGGCTTATGGCTCCACTCATGGAGCGCTAGGACAACCACGATTTAGTGTCTGAATTGTGGAAGTTGGAATAGGTATATTTAGTATAATTGAAAATGTTCACATTCTTCTAGACTATCGTTTTATCTATTTTCGTCGAAGGAGAGCAAGAAGCGGACATATGAATGCAGCTGTAGTAAAGGTAAGTAAATAGTTTGCTTTTTTGCTACCGAGGCGTTCGTAGTGAATAATGAAATGTTTACTCATACACTTCCTATTAATTCAGCGTGTCTTGTGTGTGTGTGCTTGTCTTTGTTATTTGATATTCTTGACGAAGTAAGTCAAAAATAGAATAAACTCACAATTACCGCTGTAGTTTACAGTTCCTAGTAAGAAAACACCTGCATTACCTAGTTTTAATGAAACGAAGTGTAGTTTTTTTTACATTATTGACTAGGCAGTCATTTGACCACAATCGCATCTGGTGTTACTTGATGATGTATTCTATGATGGTACATGACCGCCCAGCAAATGCCTATTCACTCTTGTCCTAAAGAGACCGAGGTTGTATTTTTCCGGAAGAACAAACGCGGGCAGCGAGTTCCACTCCTTTGCTGTTCGCATTATAAAAGAATCGGCGAAACGCTTCGTACGGATAGCTGGAATATTCACAACGTGAGGGTGAAAAGCCAATGTGATATGAATAATATAGAATATTATTATTTGGGAGTTTAAGATAAACTTATGTAAAACTGTACGACCTATAAGCATGAAATGTACTTACTTAATACTATTTACTGAAAGAAATCTAAACCACGGCCCGACGCAGTAAGCAGGATCGCCAACGGGGCTGTGAGGTCGAATGGTTATTGATTTTCTTCGTATGGAATTGGACACCCTGGTAGAAGCACTAAAGAAGTGCTTTAGTGCCCTTCGCATGATTTAGTGGGTGCATTCCTCAAATGCCGTCGTCCGCGTCACCGTATTGCCGGTGTAAATGTGCGGATTAACGGTGAAGGACGTCGAGACTTGTTGTTATGATGGTAAGGTGTTGCACTAGCTTTACGTTGCGGTTGTCACTCGCCTTAAGAAGTTCCTCTACCCAAAGATTGCCTGAGAGAAATGGCCATTTAGCGACAAGGACGCCTCAATTGTACTTGCAAATGGTTTCTGTTATGAAATTTTATTGTTGTTTTTTTGTGCAATAAAGTTTATCTATCTAGGTAAGTATGTGTAAGGATATGGCTTGTGTGACTATTGTCGAGACAAGAAACTCATAAATTCAATTCTTCTTAAAGCGTAACCTAACCAATCCAGAATAGTTTTTTTTGCTACCCTGATTGTCAAGCACGAAAAGTATCTGTGTAACGATCGTTTTATTTTGAATACCTCAACCGCTCGTTGGGACTTGTGTGCTCTAAAATCTCTTAACCTGTTCGGATTGAAAGCATCGTATTTCAAATTAGTGTCAATAGTAGCACATAAATAGGGATTATAAATATAATTATGAAAGGCTAAAGTGGAAAAAGATAATTAGCAATAAATACTCCTAATGAATGAGAGTCACATAAATTAAACGTCATCTTATTGCGAGATTTGTTGATTAAAATTATATGACTTCGAATAAATTTAAAACAATGTCCACAATGTTTCAGCCCACCCGTGTTTTTAAAACATAAAAATCTTACCCATTACAGCGATTACTCATAAATAACGGATGAAAATCGATATATTCTGTCGGGCTGTAAAATACGACTAAATTATTTGGATATCAGACCTAGAATAATAAGGCGTGGTGTATACCTGCAGCAACAGATTAAAATGCTGATTGTGAGGCGAGTGGTTTATTTATGAACGCGCTGAGTAATTTACACAGGGACTCGTGGGTAACTTGCCTAAGGAGCCACGGATATTCTGTTTCCTTTCAAACTGGTTTCATTTGAATTTATTTATGCCTGGTTGGCTTTAATACAGACGAGGGTTTTGGGCATTTTATTTATACCAGTATGTGATGGCTTGTACACAAGGAAACGTGGAACTTCATCTGCCTTGGTTTTAAAATAATTTTGAATCCAAATGGTGTCATTTAACAAACAAAGGATTTTAAACGATAAAAATTTAGGAGTGCCGTAAAATTATGATGTGACGGCTGTGCATCAGTAAAATATACACAGTTTTACCAAAAAGTTTGTGTATTATTTATAATTTTAGAGGGGTTTCGTTGTTTGGGTTTTAAAAACGTGTGCACTGAGAATCATCAAGTGCGTGAAGTCATCAGATCAGACCTTCAATAACCTTACACTTATTTTGGTTGTCTGAATATATTTGAATAAATGCCTGGCTGGTGACTGTCCAGTTTAACTTAGAATTTAAATACATTGAGGTTATAGAATAAGGTCATTCATCACATAACAAACGTCTACCTTAATATACGCCGTTGAAAATGCGGCAGGTGTTCACAAATCAAATATTAATAGCAAATAGCTTCGATCGCGCATTCATATCTCAATCTTGGCGTCGTATCTGTCTTCATAAAACCCTATTTCAGAACGAATCCAATATTTTTCCTACACATGCGTCCCGATTCCGTGGAACAGCATAGAGTTTACGATCCAATATTTTTATGCAAAGTGCGTCGCCAAATGTGCCATGACGGTGCCGAAAAAACATCCACGTCCTTTTGCACGTAAAAAAGGATGCGACAGAATAAATATACATGCCACCCTTTTTGTCCATTAAACGCGCGGAGCTTTTTCTGGTGCCCTCGTAAAATGTGCCCCAATAAATATGTAAATCTGCCGGGAAAAAAACGTCCCAAATGCGGTCCGCTTTAACGCGTTTCACTTTCGACTCCGGCTTAATTGGTACAATTGCAGAGCTCAAAAGGCTTCAGCGGGCAACGACCTTTGTCTGGGAGTAGGTATTTGTTGGCAAGGACGCAAATGGCAAATGAAAGCGCGCAATTTTGCGTTTTCCAATTGAATACCGCCTGAATACGATACTGACGTACGTTACAAGAAAGATTAAGTCACTTTTACCCATGTACCTATCGCTTTGTTTAGTTTTGAAATAATATTAAATCATAATGTCAAATTACGTATTACTTACATGTAAATCTCACAAGACAAAAATTATGTTTTTTTGTCGAAATAATCAAGACTGATTTGTTCTGCAGGGAGAAAATAGATGTCAGAAGGTGTTTAGTAAAACACGCATACACCTTCCGAAACACAAATATGTCAAACGTTATATTTCAGGCAGAATTTGTTCGTTATGGGTATTGAAATTAAGTGGTTTAAAACGATAGACTAGTAGACAGAAAATTTGCTCTTTTTATACCTACAGGTAAGTACATAGCCTGAAAAAGTGGCGTGGGAGCTGCATCGATCCGCCCGGGCTCCGCCTGCCGACCCGACCAACATCTGCTCATGTACATATTATACGTTTATTTGAACACTGCCGACAAAGGAGGTATTTGGTAAGTTTTGTAGGAAAACATGCATTTAGAAGTTATAAAATCGCCGAATATGTTAAGTTTGGAGCAATATTTCGTAATGATTTTTCTTAGCACACTGCAAGGCCCAAGAAAAGGCACACTTTAGTTAGGAGATAAACATACTAAAAGTCCTTACCCCTTCGAGGTGAGCCTGAGGGAGGGGGGCACGAAGAAGGTCCTGTGTTTTGTGTTTTTGCTTACATCTCGAAAACGGTGCGTCATACGAAATTTTGTAGTACTACATTTTGAAAGCTGATAAAATTTTCTATAACTTTGCTTGTCACACTTTTTATCTATTTCCAATCTTTGCATAGCTATGAGCTTCGAAAAATGGTCGGTTTTTTGGGGGCCTACTCCCGTTCATCCAAACACGTAGTAGCGTGGATCATTAGACATAAGAAGAGAAATTCCAGTTCGAAATTGATGTGCCAATTTTATTATCATATTGTATTGTTCAAAATATATCAAACCGGTCACATCACACTACTATTTGTATGCTTTTTAAGATTTATTTACCTTTCAAAGATTTACGAAACATCGTGAATTCTTCACCGGAGTAGCTGCTTAGTTTAAGGCAGCGAAGGTCGCACTTAAAAATGACACGGAGATATTTACAATAATTGTACAATTTATGATTTAGCCGAACCTAACCAGAGTTCACTCAGGGCTCTTAACCCATAAATACCCACTTGATTTACAATTACGTTTCAGAACCGCAAACGAGCGCCAAAACTCAGCAACATTTTCCTCTAATGAATGGTATCGATCGCGTCGGCCATAAGCCGGTTATTTATGGCAGTGTTCCTTTGCCTCGCGTGCAGCTTCGAAGGTGTGTTATTTATACTCCCTTTTTATTTATGCCCCCTTTTTTCGCAGGTCGTAACGGCTGGCAGTAAAGGGGACGTAATTTTAATTTCATGATTGGAAAGCTCGATTGGCCGGTTATGTGGCTTAATGAGTTTATGGCGGCAATCGCTATAACGGTCGCGACACGACGATTTTGCGTTTAAGGTCAATGCTGGACGATTTTCGGCTAGTAAGTGACGTTGGGGATTCGAAATCGAGACGAAAACGCGAAGCTTTCTTTAATTACAGCTAAAGCTTGTGTACTAAAAGTTAATTTTATTTTCTACACAAAGGTGAGATACGTACGAGTATGATGGCAATTTTTTTAAACATTTTGATGATAAAAGATGATAAAAAAGCGCATTAGTCTTTCAGGTGATGAGTCCTATAATAGGATAGGAGGATATTTTTAGGGTAATGCTTCATGAAAGGAAAATTTATAAAAGTAGTTTTATAAAAATTCCAGATGGCTTTTAAAACAAAACTGTATTATTTGGTATAAATCCCTCAATGATATTTGTTGAAAATCTTTCGTTATTTAGGCGACTAGGCTAAGCAACAAACCTAGGCTTAGGTGCCAAACCAAGTTGTTTCTATTTAGTTTTTTATATTACCTTTTACAGTTTAAGTATTATTGCACAAGTTTACAATCCTAATTTGTGGGTTGAACTGTAATACAATGACTCCAACTTTCTAGCATTTTTAAATATTTTAAAATCAAAATAGATGCAATCTAGAAAGATGAACCAACATGGCAAAAATATATGTGGTTTCTTATTTACTTCGAAGCCCTCAAAATCTATCAAATAAAACTAAGAAGTGTGTAATGTGGTTGGAATTTTGGATATAAGTACATAAAAAGACCTTATCGAATGTCGAGTGTTTCAACGTCTTAAAATATCCATTATCAGCATTACGTCTCGACGAAAAATAACCCAAATCAGAGCGTATCTTCATAAATAAAAATCCACTTGAACAAGAGCGGGCGAGTTTAAATGAGCCGGAGTCATTCCCACACCCGGCTCCATATTGGAAAAGATAAATCTTCGTACACTCCGCCCCGCGCCTCGATCCATTAAACCTTACATTTTTTTTCACGCGCACCTAAAAATACATAAGGCATAATACACACATGCGAACTTCAAGCTTCACGTCTTCCTTTTAGTAATCCTGCCTGACTACAAAGTTGCTAATCTCCGTATTCACATTTAAACTCACGCGTGCATATGAAATTCATAAAGTACCTATAGTATAGATCCTTTTTAAGTGTGACGCAAAAAGATACAAGCTTGATTTATATCTACTGCCTTTAAAGCGAGAATAATGTCGGCACTTTATTTTTTATCCACGTTTATTATTAGCAACATTGTTACACACCTTCAGAGTCACTTAACAAAAATATGGCGTATTAAATCGAATAAAGAAAACAGTGTTTTCAGAAAAATAGTTGAGGATAAAAGGAAAGTTGTAAGGGCGTCGTAACTGTGGCATAAAGCTTTTGAATGGCCCGAGAGAATCTATGGTTTGAGAATTGTTAATAAAGATATAGAGCAAGCGATGTATTACGGGACATTAGAGACGTTTTACGATGGCGATGATGGCGCGGAGAATGCACCCGCAGACGTAGCCGGTGATCGATCGATCGAAGCGGAATTCCTATTGTTACAAAATCTAATGGTGTCACTGGAAGGTTACAATTCATATAGGATTTGTCATCGGCTTAATATAGCATTAGAGTCAATTTATGAGAGGAAAACGACTAAGCATAAATATTCAAAAACTTTTGTATTTATATAAAAACCTTTATCACAAGAAGTTTTTAAATAATAATCACAAAAGGAACGTATTACTTTAACATTGCTTATACTCAAAAAATAATAAGCATTATAATTTAAAAAAACTCCAAGAGCAAATGTGTTGAAAGGCCGCAAAAAATATAAAACATGGCCGCAGAGATTACAGACTGATAAGATGAACACAAAAAAGTTATTTATAATATTTTACTCGCTTCAAATTTAAATTAGTAGACCATTCTTTGAGCTCGTACCGCCACATAGACACCCACACACACCCACGAGCTTGTATGTAGGTATCACTTCATGGTACCTAACTCAAGTCGACTATAAATGTCTTAGCCACGATAATATTTTACGAGGGCTTACGCGGGAGGCGGGGAGATCCAGCCCTTATCTTACCTACACATGTGCTCTGACATCCAAATTTATCGACTTAAAAATATCCCTACAGATTAAAAATAAGATAGGTCCGAACATCCGACCCGACTAGGCTGATAAAATATTATTTTTACTTGTAAAAACTCGGGAAACACTATATTTTGGATGTTTTATGTGGATAGATTTCATCAGTTATTTTAGAAAAACGATAGGCGGTATCTTTTTTAGTCCTTTTAACTGTTTATTTTGGTTTAAGCTCGTTATTAAGGAGATAAGAATCATATACGTTTACTACATATACATATGTATAGGTGCAGATGCCCAGTGCCTATAAGCTACGAGTATCTAATAATAAGCTTCAGAAATAATATTCGTTAGAGAAACAGGAGCTTTACCTTAACATTTTATGACTTTTAACGTGTTATTCGGCAGTTTTGTAAAACTTGAGCTAAAAATAATATTTACCATGCTTACAAGTGATACCGCCACAGGTGCTGTGTCCGTGGAGGATTTCATCGAAACCTGTGAAAACTGACACCGCCCGCGACACACGCATTCGCGAGTATACTACACCCGGTCGCGAAGAAAAACAACAATCAAAGGCTATGTGATCAAAATATTTAGAGGAAAATGTTACGAAAAAGGTGGTAAGTTCTTGGGAAATATTTTGGTGAGACCTACTTTACTATATAAACTATTATTTTATATCACAGAAAAGAGTAACTGCTGAGTTTCTCGCCGGGTCTTCTCAGCGAGAAGCAACTCCGACGCGGTGGTAGGTGGTCGCATTATGTCTGTATACTTTGTATTTATATATCCATATTATTATAGTATTTATGTGTATAATTTAGTATATTTTGCTTTAAAGTTGGCGATTTAAAAGTACTTACTGTAGAAGTCTATTTAAATTAAGTAGAGTTATTTTAGTTTTTTTTTTGTTTTTGAGTTTTTTCAGTTTTGATTGTTAAAAAACTTTAAAACACCCACTTAATAACTATGTAAAACGACTTGTCAGTTCTAAAAAAATTACTTCAATTTAAATGTTGATGAAAATCGCAAAGCAATTTAACGTTGTTAGTTTTATATTTTAAGCTAAAATGTTTTTTGTATTCAATTTATACCAAAATATTCAGTATATCACGTAATAGAATGCCCTACTTTAAGTTAATTTAAAATGCGAAAGGCTTTTGTCTACTTCGCGCTGAAAGACTGCTATGCATAACTAATGATTGTGCAAATGGGAATTTCCTCACACATTCTGGGTCAAGCAATATTACTACCCGCTTTAGCCTGATGATGGAATCAGCAATGTAGTTACTATCCATAATATAAAACACTAACCCTATAATATCGCATAACAACACCTCTTTTATAAATCTTGGTAGTGATTTGTTTGTTGCATAACTTTGTAGGTATGTATTGGATTTTATGTATTACAGTAAAAAAAATTAAAGGAATTGAAAGCTTGCCCTAGATCATGTAGCTAACTCACGCCTGAATTTTAAATCATCACCTAAAGTTTAGCAACCTTCACGAGTTTCCACTTATAGCTATAGTATAGCTTTCACTTCCATTTCTAGTAACATCTAACGAAACTGCATCACTTTGATTGAAGTCGAGATTTGAAATACGTTGCAGAATTTGTAAATAATGCATTCAAACCGATAAGAATTTCCAGCCTACCTCCTATTCCAACCCCGCTAGGTATTACCTAGTATGTAATACCGAACTGTGAGAGCAGTAAATGAATTACATTGTAGAAAACTTTAGCTACACGGCATTGCACTTAAGCGCATCATTTAGCGAAGAGAAGATGTTCTGTTCAGAGAACCTACATGGCCGCAAACTTTCACAACAAAGTTGAGCATCGTTGCTATAAAGTGTTACCTCTCTCCGTATTATAAGACGAGTTTTCTGTTCCTTCAATTGCTTAGATCTCTCTTAACTACACACAATTGATTTTGATAAGGTTTTCACAACAAACTGTTAACAGGTAACGTTCTGGAAGGCTTGTGTGTATACGTACGGATTTTGTTTATAAACGTGGCATCTTTACCAAACATGTTGTTGTTTCTCCTTTAAAGTTCAATATTGTTCTTAAGACCAGTTGTATACAGTAGCTTAATTTTATTAAGATTGCAAACCTACTTAGCTGAATCCAAATTGTACCTACATTTTAAGCAACTATATAAAATATTTTGAAAGATTCAAAAACTAACTATTAAAAGTAATAAAATGGGCGCCTCTGCGAATAAAACAGATTTGTGTTGAGAAATATTATAATTAAACGATGAATAAAAAGCAACAAAAATGACTCGTTTTGGAACGCTGGTATTGTTGAATACGTAAGGTGATCTTGAATGTTTTGTGTTTATTTTGTTAACCTGTTTCTGCACTGGTAGTTCACAGTTAAGCTCGTCATGATTAGGTAGGTACGTAAGGTCACTTTGAGTTTTTGCCTGTCCATACAAACACCTATTTTCAAGCGTTTTTCGTAACCACAAGGAATACCGATAATTCTTCAGTTTGATTCTTAAGACTTCGGTCAAAGCATTGAAACAATGTTGACATTACCTTATGAAAGTCCAATAGAAGTGCTGTTAGTAACCCGATCCGGCCTCCAATCAATATTACAAAAAAGGAAAACCGATACAATGAATATAAAATATATTTTGTTCAACTTACACCCAACGGAGTTGCTGAATTTTCTGTCTCTTAGAAGACTACATCTTAGCGAAGCTCACCCGCGATTTTCAGATAAAACGCCAACGAGTTCGCTTTTTAAACCAACCATTTCACAAAACATTATAAAAATTTAAGTTTCTGAACTAGTGACTTGTCTCGTTTGTGTTTCAAAATCGACTAACAGACCGAGCCGGCTTCACGAGCCAGTTATATGAGCCTCAATAAACCAAACCGCATCTATTATTTGGCTCGACAGCTGACGTGGAACTCCAAACAGGCTTTATGGCCCGAATTATTAGTATCCATTGACCTAATTCTGGCGTTATAAGCTTTTAATTAGACTCATTAGCATTGGCGGGGCGCAATGTAGGCGCGACAAGTCTAATGCTTGGATAAGTATCCGTACTGATACCATATGTCGATGCTTTACAAAACGGCTTGCTTTGTAAGTTATTAGTTCTAATGTTGAAAAATGATGTTGAATCCGACGAGAAGATCCTACTACAGTGAACATTGGCAACAGTAAGTTATAGAAAGATGTACTTTTAGAAGTTGGGCGGCAATTATGTGGTATCAAACATGAGTAAAGAACCTAGAAGACACATAAGTTACATTTGCCAAAAACCACATTATCTTACACTACGTGTACAGGGTTACTAAAATTAAGAACTGCGATTTCGTAAATATTAAATTCCGGTTATGTTGCTAATTCATTAGGTGCTTACGTTTGTATCGAAATAGGCAAATGAATTATTTGTTTACAAAATTTATTTCAAATTTAACTAAAAGCGGGTGGATTAGCTGCCAACGCCTACGACACTACGTGGACGAATGACTTGGTAAAAATGGCAGGATTTTCTTCAGAATGTAACCTTTTTATCAGAATACTATACATCATCGTAATAAGGCTGAAACTAAAAGCTTCTAAACTCAACTCAAACACATAATCTGCAGGTGCGGTGCGGTGCGGGGTTAGGGGGCTACTCGTCTACTTTGAAACTGGGACCTGCCTGGGACGATTCTTACCTCTTTGAATTCAATAATAATACAGTAAATAAATTATTTAATGAAAAATGGTATATGATATTTGAACGATATCAATGTAACGTACATTAAGTATAATACTACTTACCTAAGTGTTGAAAAAACCTGCAGTGTTCTTATTGCAAATATAAATTAAAAGGAGATCATATAATGTGATCACTTTTTACTAGTAATTTGACACTTTGACGTAACTGGGAAGTGTTTAACAAGCACACCGCCAACTAGTTCTAAACTACGAACAATAAACTAATATTGGACAACAAATATAAGTCCTAAAGTCCCATACACACTAAATATTGGAATATGAGTTCGTCAAGCCGGCTCAAAATGATGTAACGATACGTGCAAACACACAATGTGTATCCAACTTATTAACAGATCCTCACTACTTTTGGAGCTAGAGAAGCAAAGACGTATGAACCTGTGTGGAAGCTTTTCTAATAGAAACTCTTTTGTTAGTGCTTTAAGTTGAAATTGGAAAAATAAGTTTTTTTTTTTCGAATTGCATTCAAATGATCCGTTCAGCGTTTATTGCACTCACGGGCAATTCCATCTGAGTTAACGTTTGACTAATTTGTGAAGTGTTATAAACGCGTCGTAAAGAAGATCGGATCAATCAGCTGATCTGTGTAAAGAGATTTGTCTAGGTAAATGTACACAATTTCATTTTTACCATACCTTATTCATCTTCGGTTGTTGCGTTGCACTGATCATTAATGAGTAATGATTTGCGCCAATGTTCCCAGATCTTCACTTTTGTTTAGTAATTTTCGAACTTTGTTATAAATTATGGTTTACTACATTTGGGATTTTCTTTTTTCAGACTAAATATATCTGATAGAGTTAACGCAACATGGTTTTCAATTTAAGTACTTGGTTTACTATTCGATCCAAGGCACTCAACTTTCACTCGATTCAACTGAAGCATAGTTTGATTGCTTGTCTGCAATTCGACGCGACATGAACGTGGTGAGCAACTGAAATCGAAACTTCGACTGGCAACCATCAGCTCTTTACCTTGAACTCTGGTTTCACTTTTCGCGCTCAAATAAACGCGTGTTTTATTGTTTTGTCCAGTGTTATGCAAATGAGAACCGCCAACAGTAGCGTTTATGGAAGGGTTTCCTAAAAACGATGGAAAAAAGTGAAAGCCAACTGGAGGCTTATTGTCCTTGACGTCACGCTTCCTTTCTGCATCTGAGATAAATATTTACGTTGAGATGCAAAAGGACTTTTTGTAAGTCCGCTACCGAATTGGCTTTGTTATTCAAAGCGACCCCTTTGACGGTTTCGGCGAGTTGGTCTGTTTGTTGATCTCTATGGACGGTCTATTGTTTGTTTGGATAAGCCGTGTCGGGCGCGAAATTCTTTTCAAATGGTCTTATTTTTTGGAAGTTGCTGTCATACGTAATTACTAATCTACTAAGATTTAAGGCACACATCGCACAAAAATTATCAAATTCTGGAGCGGTGTGAAATATTACACATAGCCGATTTGCTTGTAATCTGTTTTTTTAATTTGTAAGTTAGTACATATTTATTTTATTTATTAAGTCTTACTAACGATTCGAAGAATGTACGTATTCGAATGTAATTGTATGATATGATAAGTCGAGGCGCGGTAGTCGGCATCATTAAAGTTTACGACAGGGCCGCGAGACGACATAAAACTCGAGATAAATCCGATCGGCGAGAAAACAATCCACTTGGAGCCGGAGCCTCTGAAGATGTTCGAACCAGTAATTGCTTTTTGAAGTTTGATTTTGCTGGATTCAGATAAATCTGCGCCACGCAGCAATAAACGACCATGCGAATATAAAAGTAATTCTAAAGATTTGAAGTGGTCTTTTTTTGTTTCCCATACAAGTATCTACGTACCTGTCAACATTCTTTAGGAGGTACCTACCTGTAAGCGCTAGCGCCCTTTAACCTTTGTATGCTAAATGCAGCTGTTCTTAAAATTACTAGTACTTACTCACGAATTATATAACCAATGCTTCATAGCATTAAGCATGTACGAGTATTAAGTACAAATAAATTCCGTTGATTTTTAAGCAACGCTACGTCTTAAACCTAAGCTCTTTTATAGCGAGTTGATTCTGTTTCCAGTTGAGTTTATTTTATTGCTGTAGAATATTCTGTTTCAAAATAACTTTGAGGAAACCAGATTTTGTTGCGAAACGAAACAGATTAATACTCGTATGATAAAAGAAAAAGAGGTTTTCTGCTTCCCTTGGCGACGCGCCGTTGACAATGCGAGTATAAATAGCTATGCAGTCCATGTTCAACGGTAAACACAGTTCTTGCTCACACGTGTTTCCCAAAGCGATACAGCTTGAGCCTCTAGAGTAAAGTAGCACGACTAGACTGCGTCAACCACCGACTTCGTTGGTATAGTTGATCACAGGTCTTAAAATGACATGAAAATGAAGAAGTATGTACGTAGCTACGTAAGAATGGTGTCTAGGCTTGAGCGTCGGTGAGTGCGCGTGCCGCATTCCAGCGCGTATTGACTCTGCACAAAGTAACCTTATGGACAGGGCCTCACGCTGACCACCGACAGCACAAAATGATAATACTACATAATTATGAGAATTTCAACATAGATTATCATAGTTTACTGCTATTAGTCTGACTGCCCTGTGGAAGCAATGGGTATGTCCTGCCCGATGGTGCTGAAGGACGATTCGATTCTTTTCAGACCAAACGTACGTTGTGGGCTTGTGGGAATGATGAAAGGAAGCAAAAAATCATGAAAAAATTATAAAGAAATGTAACCATTTCGGGTCCGGCCGTTATGGTCCCAGTCCGGTTTGCCCCCGGCCGGTATGCGCCCACATTAAAAAAGTTTTTATTCCGATATGCACCCGGCTCGCGTCCCTCCTCATCCCTCATCGCTATAGGCCGCAAGTATACATCTATCAGATCTACTTAACTGTTATCTACCTATAGCTACACACATCAATCATGATTTTGGTCTTAATTTTCATTTATTTTTTAACAATTGTCTACTTAACCGTACTGATTCAAATATCATGACAAAAAGAAAAACTATGGGGGCAACGCGGCCGGGTGCATACCGGAATAACAACAATTTAAATGTGGGTGCATACCGGCCGGGGGCAAACCGGACTAGGACCATAACGGCCGGACCCACCATATCTAGAGTGAGCAGCTATGTTTTACAAATAGGTAGATATGTATTACAAAATAATAAGTTTAAGTTTGTTTATAAGTCTGCCGAATCCTGTAAAACCTAATTTAGTCTACTGTGTAGTTTTAATAAGTGATAGCAAAAAAAATGGAAAGCACAGTATATTTTATTTAGATAGGTATTTCTTCGGCACAATAAAAACAAAAAGCATAAATGTTAAGTCGCCGACGCCGACGTGACATCTTTCTGAAAGATTATAAAGGTAATTTTCATCATCTTCTTTTCTATACATAGCTATAGTTAATGATATTTGTTTGATTTGCTGTCAGTACGCAGGATCAGCGCAGAATGGCGCTGTTTGCAAAGTGCACCGCTAATTGCTGCCGAGACGACGCCTTTCAGCTGATCTCGCGCAGACGGCACACATCTTGCCGATCTCCCATACAATATTTCCGCTGACTCTAAAACTACGTCTTTTATAACAGACTGTTCACGAGAGACTTGGGTTCAAAGAAAAATACAATATTATTAGCGACTAAAACCGGTTTTTATAAAAGCAATGTCACAACAGTATGCGTAACGTTACATGAAATGAACTTTTTACGTCAGAAAACCTCGTTAGGCGTGCCCAGAGCCCTGGGTTCGAGATAACTGGCGTATGTTGAGTAGTATTATAGGTGGGACTTGAAACTCCTGGAGAACAGATACGCACTAAAACCTGACGATGGTTTTCATTTGAGTGAACGAAGGGTAACGGGATCTCTGCAGGCGGGACACTACTCGGTTATTTTTATCTCGCTCTATCGCCTGTTAGAACTGAGTAAGTATTGAAAAATAACTCAGTCAGGGTCTTGGGGATAACAAGGCAGTGTGAAGTAAGGTTAAATAAACGAATAAGTTACAACTGGTGGTGAGTAAGTAGGTTTTTATACTTTACCTTTTTTGGTAGTTAATTCTGATAATGTATTCCCGTTCACTTAATTACCCTTTAAATACTGATATAAACCACTGAGTATCTACCACGAGGGCAGGTATTTTGCGTATTCATTCTGATTTTATTGTTTTTACCGAAGGATAAAGCATGTTTTGAAATCAGGGAGGTTGTAAATTAAAGAAAATGGCCTAAGTGGATTGACTTGTTAGTGAGGACTCATGACTTATTTTTAATCGTGCTCTTGAAGATACGTGTAGGGCTGGACAAACTAACATTTTTTTTGTGGAATGCGGGTCAATAAAAACAATGCAATAGGTTGCTACAACAACTCTAGATTCACTGAAAATGTTTTTTTATTTTTTTGTACAATCTTTGCAAAACTCTGTATATTTAGTGATTTTCAGAGTAAGACATATTTACATATTGTAATAGTTCTTTTTTTAATATGAAGGTATACTTTACTGACCCTAACTAAAGTCAAAACACTAAGATAAAACCCGGACACAAAAATAAACACATTATGTCTGTCATACCAGATGTTTGTCCTAGAACCTACGACCTACGGCGGTAGAAACCTACACAAATTACTCCAACTGGCTACCTAGTTTTATAATAACAGCGAAAAGCCCGGCAGACATGTGCTAATTGATGATCACTTTATTTAATGACTTGCTAAATATTATTCCCGTCTAAATATAGCCTAAATTAAAAAAATATAGTCATTGTCACTAGCTGATAAGTGAAAGAATTTTTAAAAAGTAGTTTCGGAGCCTATTCAATACAAACAAACAATCAAATCTTTTCTTCCATGTAAAGGTACTTTTTAGGGTTCTGTACCTCGAAAGGAAAAAACGGAACCCTTATAGGATCACTTTGTTGTCCGTCCGTCCGTCTGTCTGCTGTCAAGACCCTTTTTCTCAGGAACGTGTGGCGGAGGTATCGAGCTGGAATTTATATGAAATACTCAGGTCTACTGTCCCTTGGAGCTGTGAATAAATGAAACTTCTAAGCCAACGCAATCAAAAGATACAGTCGTTTAAGCCGCAAATTTTCGAAACTCGCAAGGGAATCAAAACCTACAGGGTACTTCCCGTGAACGCAGAATCTTGAAATTTGGTACGAAGCAACGTCTTATAGCACAGATATAGGAAAAAAATTGAAAATCATATTTAAGTTTTTAGTTACATCATATAACAAAAATATTTTAAATAAATATACCTACAGGTTTGTACCTCGGTGCGAGAGTCCGACTCGCACTTGACCGGATTTTTTTAATTTCATTTATATACAACTCGTAAACGGTTGCGCTTAGCAAAAAAACAGCTTTCACTCGAGTAATTTACATAAAATTTTCTACAAAAAAGGTTCCATTAAATTTTTCTCTGGGATCAATATTTAGTGAAATATGAAGGAATGAAGACAATAATAAAATAAACTCATGTCATGTATTTAAACAACTAACTATCTTCTAAATCTAAAATATTATCATCAACATCATCATCGACGGTGTTTTCGATGGGGCCTCCGTTAGTGCATGAGCTGGAGCATACTACGCAGACACTGGAGCAGGCGATGCCTGCTTTCCGGCAGCCGCATCGCACCCGACACCCCAAATGTCTGACATTTTTGGGTCAATCCTGGTTAAGCCGGAACAGCTTAGCAATTCCCACTTTGCTTTTTCCGTAGATCGCAAGAGATAGTGGCGGAGTTGCATCCGGAGAAGTTGTGGAGGAGGAGAATTGTCTTGGCATATGGAAGCTGTTTAAGTTGTCGCACTGAAAACCATTTAGTCTCGACCTTCCCACGACCTGGTTTCATAAAGAACACTATATTTGGTGGAAATAATCCCATAAGGTGGACAATCAAGTTGACAACCTCTCCAACTTTTCTGCTTCAATATGTCATTAAATCTTGTTCCCAGCAAAATAGTATAAAGAACCTTTTTGTAGCAAATTTGATGTTAATTACTTGAGTACAATATTTTTTTTGCCATGAGCCACCGCTATCGAGTTGTCTAAGTAAAACTTAAAAAAGTACCTTTGGCTCCACCCCCATCCATCAGTACTTTGAGTATGTTGCTTCAGACACCATTCCCTACATTTGTGCCAAAATTCGCTTTTACACGAATTATTTCCCCTATTTGACAGTTTTTCGTCTTAGTTGACTGGGCTGCAATAAAGCTTTTGCTTTGGCTCCATAAAATAATTAAAATCACGGTGGCTTCATTATTAGGCCATTATACCCATAAAGGTATGTTATTAAAACTGAATAATCAACACCTAAGATCATTCTCAGTTCACGAGATAACGATCGGTATAATAACTACACTTACATCCTCACAAACATTCGCGTATATCCTGTACGATGTTTAAAATGAATCCACTGCTGGCTGAGGTTTTTACAGCACTGATTCTGATTAATTAGAGTCTGAAGTAACATTTAAAATTGATAAAGAAACGATTTTAATCCTGCTTGGTTTTCTAAATATTTCCTTCACATAATCACACGGTTTGTCTGTAATAATTCAGATTATTAGCATTTATTACTAAATTATTCTAAATCTACTCGAAAGGTACTACTTATGTAAGAACGGAGATTGCTATACTTATGATAGAATAGTAGTAGTATTTAGCTTTTTTTTACTTGTTAAAAACCTTCATCTTTGAAGAAATGTCATACATAGCTAAGATGTCTAAAATAATTTGGAAGTGATCCCAATAATGTATTTTCTTATGCTTAGTTGCTTAAAGTGAGTACAAAATAAACTGATTGCTAGATAAATCTAAGCTACTGATTTCAACTAGTTTTATGGTTTACACCGAGCTTTTACACAGTAAATATGTCTGAATGCTCTTTGTATGTGGTCTAGGGTGAGAACGGTAATACATAATCTGACAAATCGTATCTCAACAGATTTTAATCTTAATAGTTAATTAAGGCTGCGTTAATTGCGTTCTATTATACGTGTTTGTTAATAGTGTTTACTTGGTAACGGACTCAGATTATGACGCTGATCTCAATTTATTGCTTCAATTTGGCAGAACTGCGTATTTAAAACTTTCACCCAAATATATTTATGCGGCTAATTAAGGTGACTGTTAAATGTAAAAAGCATTTAAAAGGGGTCCACAGTTTGACATGTTTTATAGCAATAATTCTGTCTCCAATGCAATTCTAACTACTACCTCCCTAATTAATGAAATAAATGGTTTAGATAACTTTAAAAAATTAATGACGTCAGTTTCAATTTATCTCATGAAAATCATCAAGCAAAAACTTAAGACAGCACACAATCATTTAGCATTCACCTCTCAAGAATAATGTAACAACCTGTGGTTAACGGTGTTGGTATCACAATTATTATTTTAAGTTACGTCTTATTGTGATATTGTTTGTTTGACCCCAATAAATAAATAAATAAATAAACCACATCACATACATGGCCCAGTACGTCTACCACGAGTTGCCACTTTAAATTAACGTTATCGTCCGCGTAAACTAATTGCATTGTGATGACACATGACATGACATGACAATGTCAAATCCCAATATATTTTTTTACGCGAACGTAAATTTAAAGTGGGAACTCGTGGTAGACGTACTGGTCTGAAAGTAAGATTTTCCATACGGAAACATTATCAGTAACAGAAATTTGTGCGGAAATCAAACCTGTGACTCAACGGGTGCTCGAATCGAACCACAACAGAATTGGATTCCTTTACCAGTATTTTCTATTCTAGTAGTAAATTGGTGCGACTGCAGGTAAGGTACTTACACGATTTCATTTTATTATTGGGATAACCTCCATCGCTACTCTATTAAGCACTGACTCACAAGGTGCAATAAATATATAAACTAAACATAAAATAAAATGGATTGTAAAACTACATCGTAGTATGCCATTAAATACGTCTGTGCATACGTCATTAATACTCACAAACGACAGCGTGTTTTGTCCTACAGATCTCCATTAACTATATTACCCTGGAACATTTCGCACAATCGGGCCCTAATCGTTGTCACTCCATAAAGTGAAAAAAAATCAATGATGTTTGCCTGCCGTAAAGTGTAGGTAAAAAAATCTTTCACATAGGGTCGATGATACGTTTCCCGGGTCCCGTATGGCGAAGACCCGCGAGCGTCGCGCGCCGCTCAGCCGCTGCTCGGTCCCCGCCCGCCCAGCGACCGAGCCTCCATACCGTCACTCGCCGCCGCCTCGACTGGCCGCGTCTACCGCGCGCGGCCATAAATAGTGCACATAATTAATTTACAACACCAGTAAAAGTGATGATACAAGTTTATCGACTATAAATCTGTGGTGTGTTGTGATCGCGTGTGTCGCAGGTAAGTGATAATTGCTCAGTCGCATGCCGCGTTTGTGGAGCAAACACTCGCTGTGTGAACCGCGCACGAAAACAAAGAGTCGGCCCTTGGTGTCCGCTTCGCGTCGGCGTGCTACAATTCGACACTTTTCGTTGAATGCGCCGGACCGTTAACTATTTCGGGTTCTTTTAATTCGTTCAAAAATATCTTAGTAGATTCTGGTTGAGGACGAGTGTTTCTGTGAATACAATAAAATACATTTTGAATAAAAACCCGCAATCGGATTAAGATTGAGTATCGAAGTAACTACTTAATTATGTCCATTAGATAAAAACCAATTTTGTAAATCTTAGTGGATGCCAAAGGATGGTAAAAAAATACAGTTTCATCAGATACTTAAAACCGGATCGAAAAGTAAGTGAATAAACTTGCTTACTTTGAAATTTATTAATCATACTAACCAAAGAGTTTCAAGCAACTTATGTATTTTAGGTTGTTATGCTTACCTGAAATTATAGCACCAATGCGGTGATTTAATTTCAGTCTTTTTTTATTAAAATAATTTTAAAAACTTGATGAAATATTCATTTCTAAGTTCAGACTGACAATTTCTGGCTTTGTGATTTAAGCAGCACCTGACAAAACATCAAACAGTGTATGACAAAGAGTTGGGTTGGAGATTTTTAAACGTATCTGTAACGCTAAATATAAACTTATGCTGTAAATGCTTACTGGACGAAGAAACTTGTGAAAAAGCTAGCCAGAGGGGAGCAGCGGCGGTGGGCATGTTTACATACACAAAATAAACAAAAATTTGAACTTAGAGTTACGCACCGGCATCACAGGGTTAAAAGAAAATTCCCATACGCATACTAGAGTAACTAAAACTACAAAAAGAGGTTTATATTTTGGTATGGCCCTTCTAGCTTGATAGTTTTTTTATAGATAGTTGAGCACATGCGAAATAACATAAACTAAAATGTTGTACAAATTTTTATTTCACTCAGACTCTTAAGAAGAATGGAACATGTTTCACCTTTTTTACAAAAGCAACATAATTGTTGTCGTTATTAGTAAAACGCGTTAAAATTTAAAAGCAAAAATGCTTTTATATTAGGTTGCAATAGGTGGGTAGTTATCTAAGTTACCTAACTAGACAGCTCTACATTTTGTAGAGTACCTTATATTTTAATACCTTTCGCAGTGAAGTTTAAAAGAGCATTGAAAGTCTGAACTATTTAAAAAATGTTTTTTTATGAGAATTTTATCGTCAAACACGCAAAGAACTGAAATGACTAACATCGCTGCATGCAAGCTAACGTTTCCGTTATTAGAATTGTTTGCAGCCGACGGCTATTTTCAGCTAACATAGGTGTTAAAATGAATAATCATTCCCTTTTCTTTTTAAAAGTACTGTGCTAATTATTTTAATACTACCTTCCATTTAAGTATGTGATCCACTTGATGATGAAAAATATCTACTTGAATGCTGCAATCATAGCTTATCATCAACTGGTATTTTACCCACAACTTGTGAGTTACTATATTACCTAGAGGAACTCTCGCACTGTCGGTAAGATTCAACATAGTGCCGGGTATTTTTTGTCAGTTTGCCATATGAATGTTTACCCTAGTGAGAATCAAACCCATAACAGTCGGCGCATTAGGCAGTACGTCAGTCTATTTAAGCAATATGGTTTGATTATGTGCGCATATTATAACTATCCCTTTTTTATAGCGATGACTCCACATACGTTGCATGTGTTCATATTGATCATGTTCATATACAATCAAACTGTCATGTAAATTACTTCAATACATCCATCACTCTCGATTCGCTAAATGAATGACACTGGCCGTAAACTAATAATGGGCTAGAATCACCCACGTGCGCAAGCCTTACGGCTAGCTTATAGCTTTAGAAATAAGGTTCCAATTCGTGTAATAGAGTTGAATGGGAACTGTTTATTGCCTTTTAGGCCAGTCGATATAAAACTAGACACCCAAGTAGTGGATTAGGAAGGAACAATCTCTGTTGCGCAACATTGAGGCCGTAAAGCAATTTCAACGGGAGGTCAATTTTTAAGCCTCGACCATAATTTAATGTTTACGATTTGTTGTCATTACGCCTTTACATGTAACAAATAGGAGTTACCCCACTTGCTTTCAGATGCGCTTTTTGATATTTTATGGCTTTTCTCAACCGTGAAGTTAAGGATGTAGGTCTACCTCTTCAAATGTATCTATTGTTAATAAAACAAAAATCGATGTGAGTACATATAATAAGTGAATATAACTTACACCAAATTTATACAACAAAAGCAAAGCTTATAAGTAGGGATTGAGAGACTAATCAACATACTTCAATATTTCTAAATACGTAGGTACTGAAATAAATAATAACACCCAGACCCTGACCAAACACAGGTTAATAGGTATTCGTCAAATGAATGTTTGTCCGGGATGGGAATCGAAACCATTGCGCCAACAGGTCAGTCTGTAATTAAAATGAATGAATGTTAAATGTTGTTACGTTTTTTGTTTACTTTAAGGTGCTCCCTCACTTGGAGCATTTTCCTGTAATGTAACGTTACAGAGTCGAGCATTACATCATTGAGGGTGGAGAACCGAGCATTACAGTGCGCAACTTGGTGATAAAATGTGTAATATTTCGATACAACTTCCCTGAAGTTATGTAAGGCAGTATTGTAATGTAATGCTCAAAATCGAATCTCAAACGTTACACTACAGTAAAATGTTCCAGGACTTTGAAAAAAAGCATCAATCACATTTTCGAACGATTTATATGAAAAACAATCCAAGCGGGAAATCCGAGATTTCGGAAAAAAGAGATGAAGGTAGAGGAAGTTATGGTGATGAACCTATGGACAGCTGACAAAAATGTACCTACCTCAGTTCCCAAAATGCATACAGCATTGTTACGTGCAGAATCTTTTGGCGTTGTTGTGAGGAATATGTCAGCTTGTTAGTGTCTTGGCAGCAGTCGATTTTTTTAAATTTAAATGTTATTTTCCCTTGAACAAGCAAATTCTAGGACAGCTCTCCATACATTTGTCATATGTTTTAATATCATGCCCAAAAGAATGAGCTTTTATTCAAAGCTAAACCTAATTGTTTGAAACTGTTGAATGGTTCCGGTAATAACAGGCATGCTCTCTAACAATGGTAATTTTAAGGCAGCAATACTAATTGATACGAGTACCTAAGCCGCACTTGGTATGCGATACGTTTGGAAGTTCATCATAAATTATTTTGTCATACAGATTTTAATGAAACATCTAAAACAATTACTAAAAATTCAGCTCATTATAAACCGGATGACATTGCTTGCACCACATTATTTTGCAAGACTATTTCAATGCGGATATTGTGTCTTTCAATCTGCAACATAACACAGGCTCACTTCTAAGTATATCCCGAAGTTGGTTGGTTGGTAAAAATGCGTTACGAACTATCCTACTGTCCGGGGGAAGGCAGTGGGCGAGTGCTTTACCGGCGGTGATTCCCCAGCCGGTGAACCCGGCGGCATACCCACTGAAAAACCATTTCGCTATGGAATAGGGCGACATGGAGCCAAAGAGGATTACCACGTCGCCCCAGCGGTCGGCCCAGCCAACGCAGTGGGCCTCCTCACGCTAAGGGGGTGTCCTAATATACTGGAACAACCCCAGACGGGACCACCATGCAATGGGATGAAAGCCAACCGGCGAACACCCCGGTGCTGCTTTTAGGGAGCAGGAGGAGGACCGAACCGCCGTCTTCTTGCTCCCCGCCATCTGCGCCAGAAAGATTGAAGATCACCCTCTCGGGCCCTCTCCGCTGTAGGATACCATCGCCTGCCAATCCTCCACGCTACCCAGCATGACCGGTATGCGGGTCGGGAGCGAGAGGTCACCATCTACTACAGACACCAACTCACGACGCTGATCCGCCCACGCAACGCATTCCTCGAACGTGTGCTGGACGGTGTCGATAAAAGCGTCACAGTGGTGGCACCTCGGGCTTGGTTACCTCTAGGACGACAACCCCGAAGGGAACACTCAAAATCCCACATCTAATCAACAGTGGTAATGAACCAGCGTAGGTTATTATTAATTACAATCGTATAGTGGGTGTATTTCTCAATGATAATCAAATTCATGTTGATGTATTATTTAAAATACTAGCTTCAGTGGCTGCGCGCGTAGTTTCTCCCGTCAAAAAATAGCCTGAAAAAAAATAGCCAATTTCACTCGCTGATAACGTTACTTTATATTGGTGAAAGAAGTTTTAAAATCAGTCCAGTACCTAGTTTCGGAGCCTATTCATTTGTTTGTATAAACAAACAATCAAATCTTACCTCTTTATAATACTAGTACCTATAGTAAATATGCGCCAGACAACACACCACGACATGGTCTCGAAGTACGGGTAAAGGAAAAGTCCTTGTGTTACGAGATATCAGACAAGGATAAAGCCAGGGGCGTTTCCCAGCATACCCAGACCTGATCCAATTCAGAAAAGATCGTTTCTAGAATTTACCCAACCGGGAATTTAACCCGGGACACCACAGAATCTGAAGCGAGAAACCGTGCGCTCTACACCAATATAACAATTTTAACATGTCATGCGCTCACAACTCTGCCCTGACCTGAATTACCTAGGCTTCTGAGCGGCACTATTCGACTGTTGTCGCTCAGAAGCCCACATCTAATCAACAGTTGTAATAAACCAACCTAGGTAATTAGTAATTACATCGTGTAGTGAGTGTAAATTTGTAGTAGTGCGATGTTATTTCAGAAAGAATCGCCGTTTAAACCGGTAAGGCGGATTCTAATCAATATTCAATCAGCGGGTGGCAGTAAAGTTAACTAACCGGGAAATTAAGTCTGCAGCTTGTACGTGTGTGGGTTAGGCTTCTGTCTGTGTACCGACTGATGCCATATCTGCAATGAGTCGACGCATTGCGTTGCTGATGTTCGATATCTATATTATTTCATGAGCAGTGCATGACTACTAATAGTAATGACAACATACGTTTCGAAAAAAATTGATAACAGTTTTAGATGTTTCGTTGATGTCAAACTTGGATATTTATTAAATTGAAATATTTGTCAATTATCAAAACGAATAACTTCAATCGTTAAATTAGAACCTCTTTATAGAACACTTTTGTTAGTTGTTATTACCCTTCTAAAACCTTACCTATCAGAATTAACATCAAAACTTATTCAAATGTAGGTTACCTAATGAATGAGTTGGTTGGTGGTAGTAATGAATCAATGTATTTCAGCCATACAAAAATTAAAATCACATAGGTACCTAGTAGGTACTATGTACTTAAAAAAACGTAACATAAAATTTACACAAAAACTAAACATTACAATTGCAAATTTAACAAAAATTGAATTAAAGACAAAAAACCACTTTGCAATAAGACTTTGTGAAGATACGGTCTTTCAAGAAATTAACACAGATTTGTTCAAATGACGACAAATGAATACGATCGCAATTTTTTCATCTTTACACAATGTTACTTTTGACGATGTCACAAAACCTACACAAAAACGGTTTTTTGTCCAGATATTAAACACCTGTTATGGTTTTTAAGCTATGAACAAATCTCTGATAGGACATTTCTTTCCTACAGTGATTCATTAAAATAATCTCTGTTCGGAAATTACCTAAAAATATTATTCTTAAGAAATACACACAAGACTAAGTGTGCATCTATACGGTAGCTAACGACACTACTCGTACCTCTATGCCAAAATTTAATCAGTTTTATTGGTAAATTTTCTCACAAGACTGGTTTTAATGAATAAACTAGAAATGAATCTAAAATATTAAAGTAACACTCGTAACTGCAAGACTACCTAAAGATTTTCGTGAAACTAAACCCTTGAAAACAATCGGATCACCATGTCGGTAAAACTGAAATGTCGACAGCCAAATCGCTGTCCTAATGATAAGTGATCATGGGCAGAAGGTTACTCCTACACGCCCAAGCGGTGTAGCATCGGCACGGCACGGCACGAGCACGCGGCCCGCCGCGGCGCACGGTCGGCGCTTCGTCGCGAACGACCAACAATTTCAAACGTTATGAACTTTTGAGTCTATAAATCGTGTGAACGACTCAGCTGGCTGCCTCTCGTAAACGGTTGCAAATGGACACTTGAGCGGGTTATAATTCTAGTTTACTAGGATTTTTAGCGCTCTGTTTACAAATACCTCAGCTTTGTTTGCGTTTGTTGCGGTTTTAACCTACAGTTTAGCTAGTTGGTACTGATCAAATGTTAACGAAAGCATTTGAGTAATTATTGGTATTTTGTCATCATTCTCACCTATTAAGTATATGCGGTCATGGGGCAACGTCCACTTCTAAATACCTGTACCTAAGCCTCCCCTAAAGCATTGACGAAATCCTGTGACTTTAATGAAATCATCCATTCGTCATGCTTTGACTAAATGATTGGCGTAGTGCAAGGTTTCTCGCCTTGAATTCCGTAGTGTCCCGGGTTCGATCCCCCGTCAGGTCAAATCTCGTGGACCTTTTACTTCAGTTCTAATCTAATACAAAGAGCCACTCAAAATTAAGATGTTTCATAGGTATGCAGCGTTGAGTTGAGATATTTGGTTTATTGCGTGCCTCTCCCACTCTATAAAGTACCTACCTCGTATCTTCGGTACGGTACTACTTATACCTCTAGGGCTCAGTTCGCCGGTTGAGTCTTTGGCCACTCTGACAACGACTTTTTCAGTTACTTAATAGTACCTAAACGCTGATTCCTTCATCCTTATACACCGTGGGCTCCGTCAACTGACTCTACATTATGAACTGTCTTATGAAAGATTGGAGCTTCTGTTACATCCAATTTTACTTTTTAAATATTCATACCTGCCTACATGTTTGATATAGATATGTACCTATATCCTGGTATAATTTTCAAACTTCAGCACTGAGTGGTGGATATAGATTCGTTTTCTTTTTGTTTCAACCAAGCACGCTCTGAATTCCGAATCATTTATAATGGCGTCGTCAAATTTCGCAAACTGGGTTCAACAATAGGTACGAGTACCTACAGTGTAGTCCAAACATAAATGACAATTTATTTTTAGTTTTTAACTCTAGAAAAAGAAAGTACCTAATTGAAGAAGTTAGAAATATTGTTCTTTCCCTGATAGTTAAATTATTATTAGATATTAGGTAGGTACACCCCAAGATTTAGCGAAAAGCTGCAAAAGGTGTTAAAAACATGAAAATCGGAACGATTAATATTTAGGCCAAACGAATCAATTTGTCCCGTAGCACGAAAAAAACGGAGAGGAGTTATCATCACCTTTCTTTTGTATGAGATAACAGTTTTTTTGGTCTACAACCTATCGTGTGTGGTATTTAATGAAAAGGCTAACTGAGCCAATTCTTAAAATATATTATCATTACATTACATTTCAGTCACTTGTTTTAAATGAAAATAAAAATCATTTCAAAACATACCTACCACATTCGAGCTCCTTCAGATACGGTTGAATATTTTTTTGTAAAATATGCCTAAATGGTTTGTAATATCCTTAAATAGGTAGGCACAACCCTAAAAAAAATTCTAAAAGTATTTACATTCCGTTTTATTTTTAACTATTACAAAATGTGACTCAATGGCCAGGGGCAATATTAGGCCAAAATTGTTCTTGTATTGTGAGTAAAACGACTTTCAGGTGTTTTTCCAATGTAATGTCTTTAATATCGATAGTTAAGAATCAGTAGGTACCTCCGATTTACATGAAAAAAAAATGACGCCGCGGGTCCATACAAATTAACTCAAACCCTTTTCAAAAATACGTAAAAAAAATCCTATCTCATAAACTACAAATAATCTGGTAACATAAAGGAGGTATTTTTAAATACCCCTGAGTGTGAGCGATCCTACAAAAGCAATCACGTGTATAGGTATGTTGCTATAGGTAGGTACTTAAACAAGGTGGAGACCAACCCTGTTACAGTATTTTTTAAATAGAAGTCTTAAATATGAGCTGGTCAAGACAATCTTCCTACTTAGGTAGGTAGAGTATTTTTTCGAATGAATTTAACGAAATCAAGCACAAGTAAAATACCTATATATTGACCTAACCTGAGGGGACAGAAAACAAATTGTGTTTTAATCAGTTAAAAAAACAAACTAATAAATTATTGTATATTTTTGTTTAGTTATAGACACAAGTGTTCCTGTTACTTTGAAAACGTCTATTAATCGAATGAACTAAAATAAATAATTATGAATATTTGACATGAATACATATCTACAGTAGGTACATAATCGTACCATCACGACTTCATCCCAAACGGGGTAGTCAGAGGCAAGTCACTGTTGCCGTCATGGTGAACGGAACACTCAGAAGCCCACCTTTCACCAATGGTACCTATTAGAACCCAATGTGGTAAGTGGTGAGCCTTGCGCCGCTATACGGGTTGATTTGGTTTTTTATCGATGTTTTCCATCACCGGAGAGTTAGTCGGAAATTAAACAAAGAACACAAAGATTTTGGTTCTGGCCAGATTTGAACGCGGGACCACACGATCCGCGATCCGAGTTAGAGTGCTTAACCACTAGGCCACGACGCTCTTTATGGATCTACTATTCCTACCAAAATAAAAATGTAAATAAGCAAACTTAATGTGACTCTACCATAGGCTTCGGACAGTTGCTTCTTAATGAGTGGGTTATCTAGTAAGAAAAATAATAAAACAATAAATAGAATGATACAAAATTGTACCTTGTTCAGTAGGAATAAGGTACAGTTTTGTAGGAACTACGTTTTTACTTTAGTATAGTGGGTTCTTAGTTTTGTTACCCGCGAAACGGTACAGAACGGTAGTTAAGAATGAGCTACCAGCAAAAGCATCATAATGTCTATCAGTTTTAGTTCATCACTAGGAACAATCTTTACTTTGCTTATTTTATTCCTGTTCAGTTGCAGTTCAGTGATCAAGCACGATTTTGACTTCTTCTACCACTAAGCTTAGAGTTCTTAAAATAAAATACGCCTTCTAAAAATGGAAGTCCCTCTACCAAAGCATTTCATTTAAAGAGATAAAATTTAAAAGTCTAACATTACGTATAGAAGCTACCGGAGTTCGGTCACACCGAACTTTGTCGTATTATCTTATAAGCTCCACCCAGTAAAGATGGAGCATCTTTTGATACCTACACGAGGCGGGTTTTCGGGCGTTCGGTTCTTGTGGGCGGGGCTTAAGAAAGCCAGCCTTTTACAAATGGCGCCGAAATCAGCCAATCAGATTTAAGACTGTGTGCGTCTTGTGAGTTGCCTAGCAACGGATACCAAAAACGCAAAGCTCATAATGGCTTTTTCTTCTTAAAGTGCTAGCGGTACGCTAAATTTACCTGCAAATGGTGTTAAAGTTATGAAAATTGCAACGATTGGTCTTTAGGCCATACGAATCAATTTGACCCGTAGCACGGAAAAAAATAAAAAAAGGGAGGAGTTATGGCGACATCTTTATTTGTTTAGGAAAATATTTTTTTTCCTGAAACCTATCCTGTGTGCTATCTTATGAAAGGGCTTACGTAGGCAATTCTAAAAATATAACACATCATTATATTTTAGTCACTTGTAGGTAATACCTAAATAAAAATATTTACAAAACATACCAAGTTTGGGTTCCTCCAGATATGATACTGTTGAATAATTTTTTATAAAATATGCTTCAAATGGTATGTACCTAATATCCTCTTCAAACCCTAAAAATGATTTTTTGAAATGTATTTTTTTACAAATTTTCAATTTAGTTGATATCTTGTGGTTGGCTCCACAGAAAATTGAAAAGTTTTTTTTTTAAAAAAAGGTAATATTAATGAATAATATAGATATAATTAAGAACTCCTCTCGCATTAGTAGGTATTTATCATCCATTGAATTGAACTTTTTAATTTATACATGTTTCAACCAATCGTAATTTTATCACATGTGGTAGGTTACCTAAAATTAAAAAATTATAAAAAAATACTTATTTTTCTTTTCAAAATGTGATATATTTTTAGAATTGACTCAGTAAGTCCTTTCATTAAATACCACACACGATAGGTTTAAGAGCAAAAATTGTTTTTGCCCATACATAACTCGCCATACCTATCTCCTCCCTTATTTCCGTGCTACGGGTCAAATTGATTTGAGATGATTGCTTTGAGAAACAAGAAAAATGCTGCAAAATCAAAGTTCAAGATGGAGCCATCGGACAAAAACCGCGAAAAATACAAAATGATAAGAAACCGCTGCAATAGGTTGTGTAGAGACGCTCAACGGCGCCATATTCACGAATCTGTTGAGAACGGTAACCCTACAAAAGTATGGAAATTCTTGAGATCGCAAGGAGTTGGAAGATTACGTAGTGAATCCACCCCCCAAGATATTAATATTGACCTCTTAAATTCCCACTTCTGCTCATCTACCTTCATTGATGATACTAGAAAGCGTGACACTTTAAATAAACTGTCTTGTCTTCCAACTCCTGATTTTTCTCCTTTTGTCTTCAGTCAAGTTACTGACTGTGATGTTTTGAAGAACGTTAAGGCTATTGCATCTGATGCCGTCGGTAACGATAGTATTAGTCGTAAGATGACCGTACCCCTCCTCGATGTCCTAAATCCTATTATTACCCACATCCTGAACTACTCTCTCCTTTCGAGCACCTTCCCACTTATATGGAAAGATGCACAGGTAATTCCTCTCCCAAAAAAGTCCAACCCTGAATCATTCTCCGATTACCGCCCTATTTCCATTTTGCCGTTTCTGTCCAAAGTCTTAGAGCGTGTTGTACCTACATGATCAGCTTAGTCACTTCCTTTCCAAATACAACCTTTTAAATCCCTTCCAATCTGGATTCCGTCCCGGTCATAGTACAACTACAGCCTTAGTAAAGATTACTGACGACATTCGGCGTGGCATGGACTGCCGGAGCCTGACTGTGTTGACGTTGCTTGACTTCAGTAACGCTTATAATACGGTTGACTTCGACATCCTTCTTGGCATTTTGCGTTCTCTTAACATATCTCCGGCGGTGCTTGACTGGTTTCATAGTTACTTGCATGGGCGCCGGCAACCCATTCGTGCTGAAGACTCGTTTTCTGCATGGCGCGATATTTCTGCTGGCGTACCGCAAGGTGGTGTCCTGTCTCCTCTTCTTTTTTCTGTTTTCATAAATTCTATTACTCATAATCTCTCTTCTTCTCACCACCTTTATGCAGATGATCTCCAAATATATTCGCAGGGTAGCCTTGAAAACCTTCATGGGGTAGTCGGAATTATTAATGCTGATCTGGCACGTATTCTGGACTGGAGCCTGGCCTTCGGTCTTAAGGTGAACCCGAACAAAACACAAGTTATTGTCATTGGCAGCTCGTGGTTGATATCAAGGATCGAATGGGAGTCGATGCCGCCTATTGTATTTGATGGGATCCAGATCTCCTATAGCAGCATAGTGAAAAACTTAGGTGTCTTTCTTGACAGTTCGTTGAGCTGGGAGAAACAGATTGGTGAGGTGAGCAGGAGAATGTTCGCATCAGCAAGTTCTCTCAGTAGACTCCGCCACTTCTTACCTATACCCACCAAAATTGCACTTGTGCAGGCCTTGCTGCTGCCAATTCTTGACTATGCCGATTGTGCCTATTTAGACATCACTGAAAATTTTCTGAATAAACTCGAGCGCCTTCAAAACTTCTGCATACGCATTATCTTCGGGTTACGTAAATTTGATCACGTTTCTCAATTCTGCGCTCAGTTAAACTGGCTAACCATACGACATCGCCGTGATCTTCATATTTTGGCCCTATTGTATATTACTTTGTTTAATCCCCGTTCGCCTCCTTACCTTAAGACGCTGTTTCAATTCATGCAGCCTACCAAAAGTGAAGGCATGCGGTCTTGCCGGAAACTCCACCTGACAGTCCCTCCGCACTCTTCTAGCTATTATTCTCAATCCTTTGTTGTTCGCTCAATTCGTCTGTGGAATTCCTTGCCTTTAACCATTCGTCAATCTCAATCCTTACCTATTTTCAAATCTCAGGTAAAGTCGTAGGTACTTCCTCTCTCTCTGAATTCGTGTTTTTCTTCGTTTACGTTCCTTTTACATATGTTTCTCTCCTAATTTAGTTCGTTACACAAGGAAACTGGTGCTAGGTAATCTAAAACAATATATGTGTGTATACATAGATGTATTTATTTATTTATTTTTATATTAGCATAATATTCAAATGTAATTACTTTTTTTTTTTTTTCCATAGCTTTTGCGCAGCCTAACTCGTCCTCTGTTTTAAATCTCTCTGCCGAAGGTTGTCTGGAAGAGATCGCTCTGTAGAAGATGAATCGTTCTGATTTTCATAACTCTAACACCATTTGCAAGTTTTGACTGAATCGGGGTGTAGGTACCGCTAGCACTAATAGTTTTTAGGCTAGCTCTTCTGAGTACCTATACTTAGGTGGTGGAATAGAAATAATCTAAAGTTGCATTTATAAAGTCGGGAACTTAAAATTTGTAGTTAGGAATATTGTAGAGTTCTAAGGTTATTTATTCTACAATTAGGTACACACGCGTTATTTCAAGCTTTACCTACGTAGGGGCACCTTATGCTGCTGACATAAGAACAATTTTGCAATGGTTTTGTTAGGGTTGGGGTGACCGCGTCTGTACTACTTACGTGCGTGGTAAATATTAATAAATATAATAAAATACAGTCAACAACTTCGGTTTTAATGAAATATATTTCATTTTCACTTTAACAGTTTTATTAATATTAAATTTTTTCATTTTCCCGGCTATGTTTTCGATATTTACCTAGAAAATGCCTTAAATTCAAAAATGAATGTTACTAAAGTGAAAAATTAGAAATGAAACTGAAAACTGAAGAAATGAATCGTTCTACTAAGATTAATATCATTAATATCTGTTTGCAAAGCCTGATCTCCGTTGACAGAGACATCTACACATAGTACTGACTAAACTTCATTTGTTTCGGGTTAAACTTTGCTCTGCATTAAGTAGAGGTCATCTCAACGAAAAGCTTTTGAACAAAAGCAACAAAAGCTTTAATGAAGACTTAGTTCTTAACGCTGAAGATAGGTGCCGCTTCTGCCGGGCTTTCGGTTTTGGAAGAAGTACTAACTTATTTAAATAGATGGCGCTCTAGCCATTGGGACCCAATGCTAAATTATTGTTGTTTTTTATTATATTAGGTTCTTTGAAAATCGTGGTATTTTTTAATTTGTAGGTATGAAGTTATTTACATTATATTGAAGAGGTTTAGAATAATGCTAAACTGTAGGTGACCTAACAAAGAGCCTTACCTTATTTTTAATCAAATATCTTCACAACTTTAAATCAACAAAAATAATTTGAATTTTAAGCTACTGATAATAAAATTCAGTTATTATAACATTAGAAATAAGAAACAGGAGTGCTAAATGAATGACAATTTGCATTTGACGTTGCCATGACGATGACATACCTGAGTACCTATAACCTGGCAAAATTGAAAACCCCTTCCGCCACAACGTATTTAATTAATTTATTAACAATTTACAAAAAGTGCTCACGTTTCTAAAGCTGCTTACTGTATGAAGGGATAATGTAACATTTTAAATTTGGTAGAGTTATAGTTATAGTGACAGTAAGAATGTGTTTGGATAAAAACCCCTGCTTCATTTAGGTTTTCACATCGACAATATAGTTTGATGCAAGACAAAATAATTTATTTAAGCAAAAGCCCCATAAGTTCTGGAGTTACTTCACTTCAAATAAAAACAATTAAGTGTGACAGCTGCTATATCGGTAAAAAGTAATAATGTTTATAATACTTTTACCACAAAGTGTATCCTAAAAAGAACCTCTTTTATTTCTGTCTGAAGCTAAAATTAATGGAGTACCTACATTATCCGAGTGATATAATTCAAAAAGATGTTTTTACTTGTTAAATTGGTTTAGGTGCTATTTTGAAAAGATGTCTCTGAGCTGCTGAGCTTGTTGCCCCGTTCTTCTCATTTAGTCCGGAACTTACGCCACAGATGGCGCTGCTAGCAGTCACATGACGTTGTGGTGTAGTCTTGGAATGTCACCCTCGGAAAATTTTATTAATATTTATTCAGAGTTTTGATTCGGGTAGACTGTCCATTTTATTTATTTAGTCTTCTCGGTAGAACCCAGACACTGGTGATAGAGTCACATTATACGTACTTGTAAAGTATACCTACGTATAAATGAAAATTATCAATCCAAAATAACTGTAGGATTTAACATAGCCTTCTTGAAAAAGATATGATTTATTATTAAGTGATTATTGGTAGGTACTTAGATAAATACGATTTCGGAGGCTCAAATGCAGTTCCGTTGTGGTTTTGTTTATATTATCCACGTTTCTGATTAAACAAAAAACCCTAACTTTGTCAATTAGGACATATAATTACACTGATTTTCATGACGTACCTTGTATTTTGTATCAATCCTGGTTAATTGTTTTTAACCTATTAGATTCGATATAAATAAAAACTTTGTTCCGGAATTTATTCTCAATGCTATGAAGGATATGTAGCAAAATCCTAAATTATTCGGAATAAAAAAATTGCTCATCACTCAAGAAGCCGAGAGTTAGACCGCGATCTATAGACCAGGATATATATATCTATATATCCGCGTGCTTAGCTTAAACTTAGACTCATCTTAGACATAGTACGTTGTATCTATCTAGTAATATTAGTTAATGCTTATTCATATCAAATTATTTTTTATTTTTATAATTTCCAAATTGGAAATTTATATTAAAAACTGAACAATGAATATCTCAAAAAATACTTCTTTTAAATATTGAATGTACACTCTTTATACTTCATACGACTCTTCATTATGTTTGTGGTAGTAGGTAGTTTTAGTTTTAGCTAAAAATTGCCACTTTCAGCAAAAACGCGATAAAACTGTGCTTAGCTACGTAAGGACTTAAAGATGTCAAAATATTTTTTTTCTAATAATTCATATTTAGTTTCTTTTACTAGAAAGAAAGGTTATAATAAAGTCTAATTAATTTGGTAAATAAAACTTTTTACTAGAAAAATTACATTTTAAGTAGTAACCAAGTAAAATCAGTAAAAATATAGTTAATAAATATGATTGAAACTACCATGTTGGTACTGGTACTAAAAAATCAGACCAAGAAACTCAGTGAGTGAAAATTTATTCTAAAAATTGTAATTTATAAACCAAAGAGTTTGGTAGAAATTAATGTTATTCTGGTTTAAATATAAATGACTAAAATAAATATCTGGGACAGATTACACCAAGATCATCTGACCCCAAACTAAGCAGAGCTTGTGGTATGGGCGTCAGAGACTGATATCACACTTAAAATTTCTAAAAACATACTTAAATAGATAATAACACCCAGACACACAACAAACACAAAATGTTCGTCACATAAAAATGTTTGTCATGGGTGGGGATCGAACCCAAGACCTCCGGTGCTGGATCGCTGCCATTGCACCTGCAACAGGCAAGTCGTTTGTAAAAGATATTTGTTTTATTCATTTTATAGATATACCTACCCACTAGTCAATTTTGTTGGAAATTAAATATTTCTTAGTCAAAGTAGGTTGGTAATTCAGACTGTGAACTGATGCTATCCGGTTTCTTGTCATTAGAATGTAAATGGGATAGCTTTGCTGGGGCAGCTTAACTTGAGTGTCACTTGGTTAAGGGGTAGATTCTTCTTTCTTCGAATGTTTAACTGTCTATTTTTCTCTTTTCGAGTTACTAAATACGACACGATTGGCGTAGTGTGCTGTAGCACGGTTTCTCGCCTCGATTTCCGTAGTGTCCCGGGTTCGATTCCCGGTCGGGTCAATTTAGGAAACGATCTTTTCTGAATTGACTCGGGTCTGGGTGTGCTGGGAGACGCCCCTAGCTTATTTCCTTGTGTGGTACCTCGTAACACAGGGATTTGATAATCCCTACTTCGAGACCATTACAATAGGTGTGTTGTCTGGCGCATATTTATTTATCTATTATTTATTTATTTATTATTTAAATACATTATTCATAAAAAATAAAACAGTCGTAAAATACTGTTTTCACTATCGTATAGTCGTCTTGAAGCACTGTTCAGGTTTTAGTGAATAAGGGGATTACGAGTATTTTTAGTATTGTATAACCAATTATCACTGATTCACATTTATCCAAAATAAAAGGAAGGTAAGTAATGTTTTGAGGTAGAAAACAAACCTGAAGATATGCTATCTATATATCTAACTATCAACTGCTTACCCATGAATAACCTCCTCCATGCTTACGAAGCTTCTCGCTATACCTAACAAAATATACCTATAGTCAGATTATCATTTTCAATTGTTTTCTTTGGCTTTTATTTCAAAGGAATAAAGAACGGTTTAGCTTGGCAGATCACAAAAGGGCATGAGGATGGGGATGGGGTGGCTGGCTGACATTATTGATCGGCGGCCATTTTGTTTCACGCATGCGTTTTGCGCGAGGATAGCGTTTTCTTCCGCCTAATGCATAGATGGCGTTAGTAATTTATTTAATATAAAAATAAAAAATTGCATTTTAAATTGTAAGTGCAGGGGCAAAAGTACCTAAGTTTAATTCAATAACTACGCATCCCTGGTTACATGGCAGTTCCAACAGCCCACGATCTCTTCCTACTAGATACCAAATCATTCAATTAGACGTGTTGAAACGAAAGAAGCGTGTTGCTCTTGGCTAGGACTTCTGTACGTCTACCACGAGTTGCCACTTTCAATTTACGTTATCGTTCGCGTAAAAAATTGTATTGGGATTTGACATGACATGACAATTTCAAATCCCAATACAAAATTTTATGCGAACGATAACGTACATTTAAAGTGGCAACTCGTGGTAGAAGTAGGTACCTACTGGTCATCAAAATCAACATAATTTAGTCGAATTAGGTAGGTTAGGTAGAAAGCTATCGCTATGCTCAACAGAGGACATCCTACGAATGATGATGATGATGATGGCAGTTAACTGGCAAAACCATAATTAATTAGTCTAGTTGTTATTGATTATTATAGCGTTCGCACAAACTAATTTGAAGACTTCAATCCGAACCTTTTCTAATTCGCCACTTTCGCACACAACAGTCTGTTATAAAGATTAATTAATTTATTTTTCAGGCATTATTAAGCGGTTTTTTACTGTTGCTAAGTACTTACTCATTGTAAGTACGATTTAAACCATTTTTCACACCTTAGCATTTTATGGACGACTATAAGTAAGTAGCTCTTACAATCCCTGTCCTACAATATCTGTAACTTCCCTAAAATTTAGTGGGTTCCTACCGTTGAAATTGTTGCCGTTCTGTAAATGTCAGTAGAAATAAAAGGTTCAAGTTAAACTACACACATCAACATGGTCTAGGGATATTTCAATTACACCTAAATAGCTAAAATTCTATTAACTTTTTGTTACGACACCTACACATTAAAATAAACCTTGTTTAATAGCCTATCCAATCTGATAAATAAACTTTTAGATAAAGTTAAATTTAAAAAAAAACTTAGAAGAAGAAGCAAAACTCTGACAAAATTTCAATCTTAACTTTATTTTTGAAACATCAAATAGCTTTTTTTGTAAGGCCAGTACTTTTTAAGTTATTCAAAAAAGTTTTTCATGTTCCTAAACCATTTTGTTGTGAGTATCAAGTGATGTGTCAAAAATCGGGTGCTAGAGATTTGTCATAAAGATATGGGATATAACTAGGTAATCTTTTCATCCTTAAAATTAAATAAGAAATCAAATTATATTCCACTCACAAGACTACGTGTCGTCACGTATTATTTTATTTTTATGGTTACTGCTATCTTGTTAGCTGTAGGTAAACGTTGCTATTAATATCTAAATGGTATATTTGTATTGTAAACAATCTAACTCGTATAGAATGTTGGTAAGTTCGTCGCCCCTCGTTGTAAAAATACCCCATCTGAGACGCGCACCGTCTGGGACCGCCATCATCAGGGCAGGGCTGTCGAGATGCTTTTATTTAAATAAGAACTTGTTTTGCTTATAGACTTGAAGACATTTCACTAAGATTTTAGCCGAGAAGTTCTTAAAATCAATGTCTGCTTGATATTATTACCATTTGTACTTAATATTAATTATTATAAAAATGGTCAAGTATAGCTTTTCCCAGTTTCCAAGGGAACTTACTCCTTAGTTTTCCTAGAGCCTCTTTTGTCGAGTCCATCGGTAACCAGAGCCTAAAGCTAAACCTAACAAAAAAATACAAACCTATTTAAATAAGAAGTGGAAGGAGACTGCTCTTGGGGTTCCCGAAGTAGCGAGCAGAAAGAGTTGGGACAGCAGATAGGGGCGTTGGTGCTGCCAGTAGCGCAGACTCACCACTAATCATACTAGCCTACGCCTTAAGTTGTCTTCGCCACGGTCGGAAGTAAGAAGTTAACACGGTTGGTTAAAGTTATCGTATACTGTGTGTCAATACAGAGATATAATAAATCCCTGGACATTAATAATAAATCCCTGGACATTATTCCGCACAGCGCCATCTAGCCCCAAAGTAAGCTAATTAAAGCTTGTGTTATGGGATACTAGACAACGGATAAACATACTTGAATACATTTTCTTTTGTAAATACATACTTATTATACATAGGAGACACCCAGACCAGTACATACAGACATGTTCATGCACACAAATGTTTGTACTGTGTGGGGATCGAACCCGCGACCTCTGGTGTAGTAGCCAACTTCTTAACCATTACACCAAGTCGGTCGTCAGACCGAGATATTAAAATGACACTAAGAATTGGACACTACTCTGACTGTTTAACTTGTGTGTCGTCGGTGTAATCGGTTAGGTCGGCCTTACTAGGATTCTGATGGCAGCCTGGGCGGATTGATTCTCAGATTTCCAACATTTCAGAAAATCAACCCGCATTATTCTGTATAATCAAATTATTTACGTATATTTCGAAGTTAATTATCCAACTTTGGAACGAAACTTTGAAAAATTCGTGGTATCAGATACCTTCGAGAATTCAAGGAACGATCGCTGTTCGAGTCACGTGCTCGGGTGAACATTACACCAAATTTCACGACACAATGCACACGATATTGTAAACCTTGTCTTTGTCGCAATAAGAGCTATTGGCACGACTTGATTAACATTGTGCAAGAGTAATAAAGCCCGGCGTTGCCGTGTCACGGGAGAAATGCGCTATCAGGGAAGTGACTTACACTTACTTTTTACTTTTATTTATTTTTCTTTTATGCTTCCTTCGAGAATGAAAACGTGACAGGTTCCTGAGAAAGTCTGCAGTGCCCATCGATCTTGTCAGACATACAAAAACAGTTAGCTACGAGTATCTCATTACTAAGGAATATTTAAGCAGGTATACGAAGGCTATCTATTTGTTGTAGAATAATATTCAATGCGGATTTTAAGCTCGGCTCTGTTAAAACAGGGGATTTAATTTCTGTGAGCTAAGCTACTGCTATGCACATTAATGTTCCGCTTACTTGCTAGTTCATAGAAACACGGTAAAAATAAAATTGCCTAAGAATGTTTTACATAGGAAAATTGTTTGTTGTATGGGCTTACTGTAACCATTACGCCGCGTTCTATCTAAACATAGAGAAAATTAGTAATAATAGATTATAGCGTTAATAATATTGACATCTATACTAATATTATAAAGAAGGAAAGATTTGTGTATTTGTTTTTTTGTTTATTTGTATTGAATAGGCTTCAAAACGACCGATTTTAAAAATTCTTTAACCACTATAAAGCTACATTATCTAGGAATGACATATGCTATATTTTTTAATTTAGGCTATATTTTGACGGAAAAGACAGTCTACGCGGGCGAAGCCGCTGACGGACAGCTAGTAATGTATATTCAACCAAATTGCTATATAACAAAATGATTATTGTGTGTTGATTAGAAAAGAAAACTCATTCTTCATTCAGAACATTCATTATTTTGAGGATCAATCATCCATTAGGGATTAAACCTTTAGATATTTCGTGTAGGTATTGTGGACTTAGGGTTTATGGACTTCGATTTAATAATCATTCGATATCTGGAAATTTCATAATTTTGTTTAGGTCAACCAACCCCTAATGGTTGGTATAGGATATTGAAATTTCAAGGGTTTTGAACATTCCCCAATGTTTTAACTTTAGATGTTTCAATCTAAGGTGTTCTAATACGTATCCTATCCTTCTAACTACGACCCTAACACACCCTGCGCTGCCATATAAACTGCATGAATTGAACTCAGTAGTTACCAACTTATTTGTTAAATCTTCGCGCAATGTTTGTTCAATAGCGTTGTTTATTCATTTCCGTAGCTCGTAGCTCCACCAGGCCAAAACGTAATAAGATAGGGACCCAAACAAAGCCTTTTTACATTTTAATGAATCCAATTAAAACAATCTGGGTGTTCAAGAATTGATCTCGTTAGTCTAGGGAGAGGGTTCACTGTTCTGTTTTCAAATTACTCAACCCTTTTATGTGATGAGCGCGCGGTGGGTCGGCGGGGTCCGTGATGATACTCGTAATTAAAACCTCGGCACCGAGTGACATTTATGCTGATGTGGGGATCGTGCCTAAATTATGTGGCGGAATCTTTGACCAAAACGTATAGGGCCACTTTAATTAACATTTCCGAAACATCAGCTTTATCTCAAACATTTCTAATAATAGCTATTGTTGGTTTACCCATAGAGGTACCTTATTTAAAACGATAACTTACATGTTATCAGTAGCGAGATGATAAATCCTGTCCGATTTTTCAAATCCGCTAGCAGTCAGATTCGTACTGACAAAACGGATTCATTTTAATTTAAGTTGTAAGTATCGGAAATGTTCCGGGACTATAAGAGGAAGGAAACACATGTGCTGGAAGAGCGTTCCACGTCTGGATAGTACGACAAAGAAACGAGTCACCGAACCTTTTAGTTCGGGCCAACAAATGTTGAATTGTGTGTGGATGACGCCGTAGTCCAGCACGCGTGCGTACGGGAGTGGAAAGGTGGGGGTGGAATAAGCTGTATCTATTACTCTGTAAGCTATTTATTTATTCAGCAGGTAGGCTGAGTTTCTATGGGAAATAAAATTACACACCTACTTAATATTGTTCAATTGTTTATTATAAATAAATATTAAATAATAAAAGTCATATTTCCACAGATGCAATTACAATCTCTTTGCCTTAATGAAATTGTTGCTCTCACAATAACTGTTTTGCTATTCACTTGCAGTCTTGTCGCATTAACTTATCAATACATTATCAAGTACCGCCATTCGTCATTCCGCGTCTGTAGGAATTAACCACTATTAGAAAGTACACCCAAACTGAAAAAGAAAAATTCAATATTTTAAGTCATTACAGATTTACCTAGACGTTGACGGAGCGGATCCTGTTGGACCATTATCATAGGGGTTAGGGATGTCCAAAGTTATCCACCGATATAACCATCGATCGGGAGTCTTTTTTATTGTTTTGTACGTATTAACATAAGTATGTATCACTAGTAAAAAGTGGATCCATATTATCCACTCTGAAATACAACGTGGATGTAGATAAACAAATCAAAAGGCTAAAAGCATAGTTAGTTAAATAGTGATGTATGAACCATACAGTGTTTCAGTTAATAGTTACCTAGTAAGCAAATGTGAATAAATAAATAAATAAATAAATAAATAAATACTGTGTGGCTCAGTTGCAATGCCAACGAAATTTGTAACCAAGTACTTAAATACATTGTAAAAAAAAACTTATTTAAAAAAGAGTAACTGCTGAGATTCTTTCGCCAGTCAAGAAGCAACGCCTTTTCGAGTATGGTGAGATTCACATTGTTTTTATGTAGGTATTGTAAAAATATGTTCAATAAAATTATTTATGTACATTTATAATACTTACCAGTTAATTAGATTAAACTATTCGAACGTTCTAATACCATTGGTGAAAAGTTGGCTTCTGAGTGTTTCACCATGACAACACAGTCACTTGTCTCTGACTACCCCGTTTAGGATAAAGTCGTGATGGTATGGTAGTATACATATTATGAGGTCTATTTGAATAAAAATATTTCTGACTCTTGAGTGAGTTATAAAATATATCTTTCATGTGGTTGAACGTTACCAATACTTACTGAATAAATCGACAAAAGAAAATAAGAACTCGAACACTGGGAACGCTCCCCCTAATTTGATGCAGGCAGACACATACAGCATACCGTATATAAACGATAATATCATCGTTACTATCGCTGCTATTATGAATATTTTTGCTGCTCTTTTGACTGGGCCCTGCAAAAAAAAGATACTTAGTAAATATATATATAGTAATATAATAAAGATACTCACTTAGTTATGTTTTGGTTGCTGCAAGTTTAGTGTATATAGTAATAGCTTTTAATTTTAACTTTCAAGTTTTGCAGGAAATCAAGATTGGATTACTACGAGTACCTTTCACTACATAAATAAATCAATATGCGCCACACAACACACCTCTTGTCATGGTCTCGAAGTAGGGATAAATATCACTGTGTTACGAGGTACCAGACAAGGAATTTAGCCAGGGGCGTCTCCCAGCACACCCAGACCCAGGCCAAATTAGAAAGGATCATTTCCTGAATTGACCTGACCGGGGATCGAACCCGGGATAATATGGAATTAACGGCGACAAACCGTGCTACAGCGCACAATGCCAAACCGTGTCGTCAAACTACATAGCATAGAACAAAGTCGCTATCCAATGTCCGCGTCCTTACGCTTGGATCTTCCAAACCACACAACGGATTTCAATGTGGTTATCAATCACAGACATAGATAGAGTGATTTAAATGAAAGTTTTATGTGTATACTATATGCATATTATAATCTGTAGTAGAACAAACACATTCGTATAACCTCTGCACCTGGAGTCGCTAGTGATACTACGAGCTACGGTTTTATGCCGAATGGGACAAATAGCAAAGTTGCCTGGTGCCGTCATAAACCACTTTGCTAAGTAGATTTGCACCTAAAATGTTAGGTGGCGAGTATTCCGCCGCAATCATAATAGATAAATTTAAGTTAATATATTATAATTTACTTACTCTAAATATACAAAGAAGGAAGAAGATACTCCAAAATACGAATACAAGGTCAGATATTAGGACTACCCAGCCAACGTATCTAACCGCAGTCACAAGTTTTGAACCTTCCTCAGAAGCTCTGAAGATTGGATATGACGCAGATTCGGTTTCCGGATCTGGCTTCGTTCTGTTCAAGCTTAAGCAACTCGGCCCAAGGCCTGCGTTTGCGCCGAAACCAAAGCTTAGCTGAAAACATAAAAAAAATTGTTAACATCATGAAAAATAATTTGTATAAGCCTCCAAGTGCTAAACCTGAACATTGCGAACCGCATTTCTGTCCTGGTAGATAATGTTTTAAGCAATAGTACGCCTAAGTAGTAATAGCTCGCCTTTTGTACTATTTTACTTACATACATACATACCATCACGATTTTATCCCAAACGGGGTAGTCAGAGGCAAGTGACTGTTTCGTCATGGTGAACGAAACACTCAGAAGCCCACTTTTCACCAATGGTATTAGAACCCAACGTGGAAGGTGGTGAGCCTTCCGCCGTTATCTGGGTTGATTTGGTTTTTTATCGATGTTTTCCATCACCGGAGAGTAAGTCGGATATTTAACAATGAACACAAAGATTTTGGTTCTGGCCAGATTTGAACTCGGGATCACACGATCCACGATCAGAGTTCAGGGGGGCTAGCCAAGAGCAACACGCCACGACGATTTCTACAATAGAAATCGTTCATATGTATGGAGATGACATAAGCGCCAGTGACAGCTTATGTCATCCCCATACATTTGAACGATTGTAGAAATCGTGGTGGCGTGTTGCTCTTGGCTAGCCCCCCAGGTGCTGAACCACTAGGCCATGACGCTCTCTACTATCTCTGTACTATTTTGTGCGTTAAAAATTGAATTAATACATAAATTAATAAGTGTGATGAAATGTTTGGCGCTTATACAGCTATTGTTTGATTGAGTATTATTCGGTTTTTACATTGTTTTTACTATTATAATGTAAGTAGGCATCAAAAACATACAATGTTGTTCAAGTTTATATCCACAACATCTGGTCGGGTGAGGCTGCTTGATATGAAACATGCCACTCGGATCACAAAAGAGTGTCGCACGACAGCCCAAGACACTGCTGGGCTGGTAACCTGAAATCAAATAAATCGATTTTGAACTTCATTTTTTGTGCAGTGCTATGTTAACACCGCATTTTGTAAGAAATATACTGCTATGAAAACAATCAAAAAAGTATCAAAAATTAATCACGATGTAGATGTTGTTGAATGTTTGTGACAAGAGGGCCTACTCCCGTTCAACTTACGGCAGAAGTTTCGTGCGCTATTCCGTTTTCACTATAGATTGCACAGGTATGCGAGAGCAAGATAGCGAACGAAACTTCCGCCGTAAGTTGAACGGTCAGCGTCGAGTGAAAGACTCAAGTGAAATCTGATTACAGTCAATCGGCAGGCTCTATAGCCTTGCTTGTAATTTCTATAAATTACAAGCATGCTACATGTTAGTTGCCGGCTTTCCATGAATAAAAAGTAATTTGCTATATCAATGAGACGATTGTCAATCTATAAATTGGTGCTCTACCAGTGCCCTGAATAGCTGATCTAAAAGACTTGTTGATTGAACAAGGCAGCGGAGCGGAGCGAGAGATAAATGCAATTGGATGTCCAAACAGGCAGGCTACTCTTTAACCAATCCTATCGAGTAATATCGGCATAGCCCCGCTCCTCTCGTCTCCGCGCCGTAGACAAGCAGCCTAAACTTAGATCAATATTTGTACTAACTATTCCAAGAACTGCAATGATTGTCGCGGCAGTTTTTAGGTCTGTGACACAACCACAACACACGTCAACATGGGGTAGCCGGTTTAGAGGCATGGAAACAATAAATAAACAACTTTATTATAAAAAACAGTTTCAAAAGTGAACTGCCAAAATAATTTGGCAGATTTATCATAATGCAAAATATGTGACGTTGTGATTTCTTTACCATAAAGCTTATTAGTCTTTCTTTTGCCCAAGAAGGCTAGAGACTAAGGAGAGATAACTCCCTGGAAAGGGTTGGACTAAATCCGTATCCCACAGTGACGCATGCGCATTACGCTTCTTTGCCGCGATCCTCGCGAAGTGTCAAAATTGGTCAACACAACCTCGAAAATGTCAAAAAACAACAACTGTCGCACGTGACACCGTTCAAAACAAAACCATGTGACCATGAAATGACAAATAGCTGCCGCTGCACATGCGCAATACAGCGTTTTGCCCGGCACAGAGTATACGACTTTCGGCCCTCGAAAGCTTACCCCCACTTCGGGAGTTATCTCTCCTTAGTTTCTAGCCTTCTTGCTTTTGCCCAAAGTAATGAAACCTCTTTTTTATTTTACTGATATCACTGCATCTTTTTATTTACTACGAGACGAGCTGCTCCAAGGCTCCAGGACAACAGACTTCGTTCTGTCATATGTTTGACAGCTGGTGTACATTATCTTAGCTCGCTCGCTTTTCTCCGACTGGATTTACTTAAACTATTATTTTTAACTGAAGTTTATGTTCAATCATAATAAAATATAGCCTATATCACTCCTGAATAGTTCAGCTTACAGTTAGTGAAATAATTTTCACGATCGGATCAGTAGTTTCGGAGCCTATTCAATACAAAAAAACAATCAAATCTTTATCTTTATAATATCACTAGCTTTCCGCCCGCGGCTTCGCCCGCGTGAACTTCATTTTTCTTTCCCGCTTTTCTGTTGAAATTTTTCCTGAATTTTCTCTGCTATAAACCTCACGGAGCCCGAGACCTTTCCAACGAATGCAAAACCGTGGAAATCGGTTCGTGCGTTCTGAAGTTTTAGCGTCAGGAAGGAAAACCCGACTTATTTTTATATAATAGACTAGCTTTCCGCCCGCGGCTTCGCCCGCGTGAACTTCATTTTTCTTTCCCGCTTTTCTGTTGAAATTTATCCTGAATTTTCTTTGCTATAAACCTCACGGAGCCCGAGACCTTTCCAACGAATGCAAAACCTTGAAAATCGGTTCGTGCGTTCTGGACTTATAGCGTCAGGAAGGAAAACCCGACTTATTTTTATATAATAGATTAATAGTATTACTTAATTGCTTCTTTTCTTAAGAATAAAGGTTCTAAGTACGTAATTATCTTTAACATCTTCATCAATCGAAGGCTATCTTGCTCCTACTAAGTTCATAATCAAAATATAAACTTAGTAGGAGCAAGATAGCCTTCGCTGGAACTTAAACATAACTACATTCTTAGATTGACAAGGCAAATTGGAACTTCTGATTTGTGAGTCGTTACTGCTCAAGTCCTTGTCCTATTTTTAAGCAACCCACCATTCAACGTGTGTGCATAGGTAGCAGTTGTTTATGTAGGCGTACGTAAACTAATTTTGCTAAGAATACCGTCGTAATGCGTGGCTTAGCGTGATCTCCGAAAACCCGGGATTCAGCTTATTGCGCCCCCCGGGGGGCAGGGGCGTCGGGGGCGGAGGGACGGCTCTTAACAAGATTACATTGAAGATAAAACGCGGCAGATAATAGCGGACCTGTAAGCCGGCCCTGGAGCCCGGCTCTAAAACAAAATTAAAATCAGACTGAAAGATAAAACAGAAAGAATGAATCCTCTTAAATGAAAGTTTGTATTGAGCCTTAGCCTTAGTTAGATATTTATGCTATCTTTATTTTCAGGAAATATCAAAGCACTCACAAAATTGTCCCATTTAGAAGATACAAAACATTAAACTGGCGAAACTGACTAAAGAAAATATGACGTGACTTAATTATTATTAACCTTGACCTATGAAAAAGATTTATTCGATACCTATATTAAACCTGAATTTTGCTTCGCTTTGATTATTTCAAAAGTTCATTTTCATAAAATTTATATTATTACTGCAATCATTCACCAGAAGCAAAAGCAAAAACTCAAAGATGAATATAGGTGTATGCATAGGTAGATATCTAGTAGATAGTACAAGGCAAACATCCTCCAAGTTGGCAGCGTCTGCTATCGATCGAGCACTCGCTTGTTTCAAATTCAATCCGCAGAGTGGGAATAACAATAAAACTTGGTCCGTCGCTATCTCGAGACATCACCTGCGCCGATACGTGCACTGAATCTACGAAAGAGAGAATTTTAAACAATCCTCTTTGAGACATACACACACTTGGGAGAGGCAAAAGATAATGTTCCTATTCGTGAACATGACTTCTACTTTAGCGAGATCAGTATCTCAGAACACAACAGTGCACTCGTACAAAAGTAAACCATACAATCGAATTGGACACCTCTTTTTTTTAAAGTCGGTTGAAATCTGAACTGGGCTGATTACACTTCCTCTGGATTTTTTTAATATAACTGTATTACGTTGACAAAATCTCTACATTGGGCTACTTACGTCGAAGGTTTGGAATTCCGCCTGATACCTAGAGTTTTTAACACAAAAATTATAACATGGGTCGGTCTAAACTTATTTCGAATAAAACTATTTAAAGATAGGTGTTGACGTTAAATGTGTGGTCTACCCAACTATTTAAATGATATCTTAACTAAAATTTGACGTAAGTTAAGTAGTTGAATATCAAATGGTGTTCCACGAAAAAAAACCATGCGTTCATTCCGGGCGTTCGTGGTTCGACGTTTACCAAGAAATGTCAAAATATTTCATACTGTGACTCCGGCAAATATGGGAGGCGGTCCGCTACCATGATATATCTCTATCGGACCAAGTTTTTACTGCCGCGTCTTATCCGCGTCGTCGCAAGCACACGCCCTGGGGCGCGCTCACGAATCGCAATGTAGGCCTCGTGATAAATCTTCACGAATTCCAGTTTTATTTATTAAGTTGTAGGTATGGTGTTTTTACGATGTTTCACCGCGGGGGCGCTCATTACAGCGCCTCTGCCGAACGTGATGAAAAAACTTTTTCCCTGCGATATCTTCTTGCAACATTAATTACGAAACTCGGAAAGTTCCCGGCCTTTATTATTTCTTTTGCCACTCCGCGCCGAGACAGAGAAATTTTACGATTCAACTTTTGCAGAATGGCGAGGGACGGTTCTTCACCCAAGAATGGTGCTGATAAGAGTATGTCGGGTAATACAGGCAGTAAAAGGACTGAAGACATCACGTAGCAAAACAGGTCTCGCAGTTTTATGTGGGCAATTCGGGTCGTGCACAAAAGAAATGCTAACGTCGACCGACGTGATGCCGGCGGGGCCTTTGAAAAAAGCTTCTATTTATATTCCGTACGATAAATATATACATCTACGACATATACCTACCAATAATGTTCCATTTTGGCAAGATAAGAGTATTTTGTCGCTTACCTATATAAGGCAATAAAAGCATTTTACTTACTTATATATTAAGCTATTATTTCATTCACATCTAAGTAAAGTATTTCCAGCTATCTGACGTAATCATTAATTATAAATTTACTACACAGTAATTCTGTTAAATAGCTTTTAGAAGTCAACTTTACTAAACATAGCTCGTATAAACTAAAAAATTCATAAGCAATAAAAACCGTTCAATTACAAACCGATTTAACACGGTTACGTAAGCACAATAAAACGCACCAAGACCGTGTTTAAGCCTTCCAATAAAGTACGGGACTGAACGACCTGCCAGCATCCGAAACCGGTAACACGATAGTGCCCTAACTTTGCGGATTCGGCTTTCGGCACAATTCAGACCTTTGAACTAGATTCGGTTAAAAATTACCTGGTGATATGATGGCAATTATTTTCGAGTTGTGGTTATTAAGTGCTACTATTTTCTAAACAACCTAAGTGGTTCTATACTAGTTCTCATATTTTCTATTTTAAATCAATCTCACATATTCGTCGTCTCAATCCTAAATAATAAGCGAATAAATGGTAATCATTCACTTTGTCTTATTCCTAATTATTCCTTTTAGAAGAGCCCAAGGTGTTTTGTAGTAGCTAAACAATTAAGTTTGCTATTATGCCGAAATACGGCTCAAAAATGACGATATAACTCGGGTTGATGCAACATAATTTTGCTGCATTTCGTTATTTTACAAAGAGACTAAAGGGTTCACCTTTGAAGACGTTGGCGTACCAACGCTTATGGAAGATAATGTAAGTTTGAGGCTCCCCGCGGGGTTCTGTACCCCAATAAGCGGGCAGGGCGTAGCTCGCGGTTAATTTATGTTACTATAACTCAGCCGGACGGCCACGGCTACGGCTAGGTAATTTAGATGTTCTGGCAACATTGTCGTAATGAGAGCGGTTCAGCGTTTATTGGCGTGGGCAAAGTGGGTGGCGCACTGATGGAGTGCCTCGAATTAGCTGCATGTGTGGCAAGCTTGCAAATAAACCTTCAAGTCATGGCTAAGATAATTGCCAGTTATTTTGTCGCAGATTTAACATAAGTACCTACTTGATAAATACTTCACCTTAAGCTTGTCACTGAAAATCCTAAAGAAACTGCCTATTTCGTTTTCGTGACGTCACACGTCAACAAACAAAAAAAAAATCTTTATTTAAATAGACCTGTAGCAAGTACTTATAAATCGTCATTACAAGAAAAAAAAAATTTACTTAAATACTATAATAATATGAATCCATAAATTCACTGTATACAAACATAATGTGACTCTACCACCGCATCGGAAGTTGATCTTATACTGAGAGGACCCCGCGAGAAACTCAGTACTCACTTTTTTAATCTTGGTTGGGTTTTACAAAAAGAGTTAGTAAAGTACAATGAGTATTTCAAAAAAAATTGCTAACGTTCTTACATTTTATTAAAATACTGTCAATAATAACTTGAAAACTCAGTTCGCGTACTCGATCGCAATTTCGGTTCACCGTAGGAATCTTATGTAAAGAAGTGGTTTCGCAAATGCCTTGAAGAGCTTAAAATTACAGAGTCCTGGTAAAATACATGTAGGCAGCTAATTCCTCTTCTGGTCATCATCATCAGCCTATCATAGGTCCACTGCTGGACATAGGCCTCCCCCAATGCGCGCCCTAGCGCCCTATCCTCAGCTTGACGCATCCAGTTTCTGCCAGCAACCTTTCGCAAGTCATCACCCCACCTGGCCGGAGGGCGTCCTATGATACATTTGCCGATACGCGGTCTCCACTCTCGAATACGCTTACCTCAACGGTTATCTGTTCTACAACATAAATGGCCTGCCCACTGCCACTTCAGCTTACTAATCCGTTAATTACTTCGTTGCGAATCTTATTCTTCAGAGAAACACCGATCATAGCTCTCTCCATAGCTCGCTGAGCGACTTTTAACTGGGGGATAGGCACACTGTTAGTGTCCACGTCTCGGGTCCGTATGTTATGACGGGTAGGGCACACTGGTCGCTGGTATGGGTGACGAGAAGACCCGGCGAAGTTTTCCGAAAGCTGCCCAGCCCAGCTGAATTCTTCTTTTGACCTCCTTCTCGAAGTTGATTCTACCCAATTGCAATACTTTCCTGAGGTAGATAAAGAAGCAAAAATATTGTAATCTCTGGTGTGTCAGAACCAAACATCAATAACCCAAGCGAAAGGAGAGAAGAAGATAAAAACACAGTGCTAAAAATTATCAATGCATTAGTACAACGCACTAACTCTACTGAACCAGAGAGGATATACAGACTTGGAAAATATCAACCGGGCAAATGTAGACATCTAAAAGTATGTTTTTCCTCTCCAGACATAGTTAAATCCATACTAAAGAATAATCAAAATCTTAAAGTAGATAATATAAAAATCTTTTCCGACCAAACACCTCAGCAACAAGAGTATATGAAGATGTTGAAGCAAAAACTAGAGAAACGTATAGCAAATGGCGAGCCTGATCTTTGTATCAAGTACATACGTGGAGTACCCAAAATAATTAAGCAAACTACAAAAAACTCCAACCAACAAAGTTACCAATTGAAGTCACCAAAAATCTAAATTCCAACAAAGTTTCCTACCAAAGTTTATGTATATTAAGACAATATATACCGAAACTAAGTTACTAAATATCAGCCAATCTTACATCTATTTCACCTGTTTATTAATTCGAAAAATTATTTCTATGGATTTGACGACACGATTGGCGTAGTGCGCTGTACCACGGTTTCTCGCCTCGATTTCCTTAGTGTCCCGGGTTCGATTCCCGGTCGGGTCAATTCAGGAAACGATCTTTCCTGAATTGACTCAGGTCTGGGTGTGCTGGGAGACGCCCCTGGCTGATTTCCTTGTGTGGTACCTCGTGACACAGGGATATTAATCCCTACTTCGAGACCATTACAAGAGGTGTGTTGTCTGGCGCATATTTATATATTTACTATCCATACTCAAATAAATTTCACTAAGAAAGCTCAAATTCAAAAAATGAAATTGCGAAATGCCAACGACCTTATTTTACGAACTCGAAGAACTAACTATGGAAAAGGAAGCCTTATGTTTGAAGGAGCGCAAAGTTATAATAAACTCCCTAAGGATATCAAAGAATCTCAATCCATAATAAGTCTCAAAAAACTGCTAACATTTCACATATTACGATCAAATATTTAGTATAGTATTAGTGTATTATAGATAGTTGGTATATACATAATATAGGTATAGTATAAACTGCTTCGCTTGCGTGAAATTCGGCTTCCCACAAAGCTCAGACGCAACTCATCGAGCCACATCTAGTTTGCAGTGAGTGTAGTTGAGCTTTATATCCGCGTTCATAGAAATGTTCCGCTATTCATCTACGCCTGACGCGTGATAGACGATCGGTTTTGAAGATTGTGTTCCTACCTCCGACTTCCTTCGTTTCTTTCATTTATCTATCATATTTTGTATTAGAAAAAAATTATGGTCTTATGTTAAGTGAATTTAATGTAATTCTTAATGAGAATAAATATTATATATTTATATAATATATATAATATATTATAGAAATATATTATATATAAACCTTATATATTTCTGAACAACTTCGAGTTAGTGTCCGTCGGCAGCGACCGGTCCCGGATCATGATTTTGGTTTTCTCCAAGTTTACGCCGAGACCGATCCGCCGAGAAGAGGCAGCAAGGCCGTCCAGCATCTGTTGCAGCTCCTGCAACGACTCCGCTATCAGAACTATGTCATCTGCGAATCGTAAGTGTGAGATTTACTCGCCGATGTTTATGAACATCCTTTTCCAGTCCAGCGTCTTGAACATATCCTCCAAAGCATTGGTAAAGAGTTTCGGGGATATGAAATCCCCCTGTCTTACACCTCTGCACAATTGGATAGGTTGAGACTGCCAGCAGTCTGAACCTATCAGGACCAGTCCTGTACTTGGATACTCATGGTAGCAGCATCATAAAGGCATCTCAGCACTTCGATATAACGATAGTCTATTTGGCATCGTTGTAGGGATTCTAGGACAGTCCAGGTTTCGATGGAGTCAAAGGCTTTTTCATAGTCCACAAATACTAGACACAGGGGTCGATTATACTCTTCGGACTTCTATATAATCTTCCTTACCGTGTGGATGTGGTCTATGGTGCCAAAGCCTCCCCGAAACCCAGCCTCCGGAGGCTGGAATTCGTCGAGTCTTCTAGCTAGACGGTTAGTGACGACTTTAGGGAACAGCTTATAGACGTGGCTCAAGAGTGAGATGGGCCGGTAGTTCTTAAGCAGGGTTTACTACAATTCTCTTGTTTCACGCCTTCGGAGTCCTACCGCTGTGAATGACAGAGTTAAAAAGGCGCTGTAGTTCCTTCAGAGCAGGTGCACCTCCTTCATTCAGAAGTTCTGAAGTAACTCCATCTTCACTCAGGGCCTTTTCATTCTTGGCTGATGTCTGGCAGATCGTTGGTAAAGTGACGTGTAAAGGTGGGTCGTGGGTAAGTCGTGGCTGTTGCGCTGAGTATGAGTAGCATGTTGAGCGCAAAATCGGCCATAGAAATCCTTAATCTCAGCGAAAATCTCAGGCTTCGACACTGCGGTTCTGCCATTTAGTGTCAGCTTCGTCAGATGGCTCCTCCCAAGCTGCTGAGTGAATACTTTAGACCCTCGGTTTTGCTCCGAAGGTCGCGTCGTACCAATCGTAGCCGTCGTCGCAATTCGCTGGTTAAGATTTGCCCGTTCTGACGAAGTGGCTGTAGTGTCATCCTGCCTTTTTGCCATAAGCCGCAGAGTCTCACCTGAGTGATTGGACTTCCTACCTGTACGCTGTGTCAGGCAGAACTTAATGCCCTCATCTTTCAGCGCTTCAACCACGTTCTGTAGGGACTCGTCGGCGTCATCTGTAGGTTCCAAAGCAGCGAATCTGGTTTCAAGAAGCTCTTGAACCAGATACCTCATACTTCTTCTGATATTACCTACTTACTTGAAATTACGATGTACTTAGGTGCCACATCGTAATATTGTGGAATCATTTTCAAGACAAAACACTCGTACGTAACTTTTTTACTTATGCTGCAGCGCTGATTCAAGTAATCAAACGCTAACATACTGTAGGTATCTTTAACTACCATTCTAAATCTAAATTGTACTTTGAATTGTCATCGTACTGGAATTACCTGTTGTATTTGTACATTATTTATCCTTTTAAAAACTTAATTATGGACAGTAATTGTTCAATTATTTCTAAAACATTTTAAATCTGGTTTTTGTTACCCATGAAAATAAACTGTACCTGTATGCTGGAAGTAACTTTCAAGTGGAATCTGAGACAACCACAAGCATAAACAATTTAGTAGATTTGTTAGTATCAGGTAATTTATGTGAATGCTTCAAATATATTTGACAACTTTAAATTACCCTTGAATAATATGTACGTTCAGTACATGTGAGGGTAAATGTGCGATATTTTCAGATGATAACTTAACTTTCCTTTTAAAAAAACTTATATGCATTTTTATTTCCATTTGCGTATACCCTGTAAAGGTATCATAATAAATAAATAAAGTTTATATTGAAATAAAATATGAATGTAATGTCTTTAATCCAAGCAAGGATTTCTGTAAACATTACCAACTGACATTATGATACCCAAATAGGGCAGGTTTTATATACACACCTCCGTGTTATTAACGGTTAAGTAAAACATCTAAAGGGCGGCACGGAACCAGCATTTTAATACCTCTCAAAAAGCAGTCCTGTTTGTAAAATAAACTTTATCTCAAGAACGTCTTAGTTGCAATTTGACTGTCCCTTCGTTTTGTTTGTGACTATTTTTAAATAAAGGTGGGATGCTTTGGCTTAACGAAAAAACCCATAATATACACAAGATATGGTTTCATGTGGCAGTTTGTTACGAAGTTTATGTTGGAGGCTACTCGGTTCTAGTTACATCTTGGGAGAAAAAAGTCAAGGCGGCGATTTTGAGTGTTATGCGTAATAACTTATGCGATTGAATCGGTTGGTTTGTCCGTGTTTTAAAACGAAATCAAGGAGGAAAACGGGTCTTTGTAATTGGATAGTGGATCGGGTTTAACTTATAGGTCTGTTATGATAAACGGCTGAGCAAAGAGGAATGTTATTAGAAATTTATATTAAAGCTTGGGTCCAGTCGTAAAAAAGATCGTACTGATGTGGTCCGACTCTTTTACTGTGAAACTTGAAAATTGTGATCTAGCGGCATGGGTGAAAAGTCACTCTATCTTATACATTCGACATATCTACATTTAATATACCTACTAGAAAATCTAAGTTACCATATAGGTACCATAAAGGTATAATCAGACTTTCTAGTAGTTAATTTACTTAATACTAACAAAAACAGGCATGTTAATTACATGCAAAAATGACGTTATCTACCGTAAATAATTATCTGCTTTCCAAAAATAGCCACTTATAGAAAAAACCAAAACGTCTCTGTTAGTTTAAACTCAGCTGCTGTTACTATTCCCAATTTACGAGCAAAGTTCTTCATAAGTTCATAAATCTGTAAGTAATTAGACAGAAACCATCGGTTATACTCGTACTTACGCGGTTTGGAAGATAGTGATGCCAAGTTCGGGCAGGGGCAGGTGCGCTCGTAAACTTGGCGCTTTATGATAATATAAGATCCTTGTCTTGCAGGCTCGTCTTGAAACCTCTCCACCGTATGTACCTAGCAATATATAGGTGTGAGTGCTTTTATCTCCCCACCAACTATGCTTTCTACTATATAACTAAGCTTACGTAGATAAGGTCAATAGTTGCATCAGTTTTCTTGCCGAAGTTAGGTTATTTCTTTGAAAAACAAAAAATTGACTCTTGTTTTCTTGTATTTTTTTTCTTTTACGTTTTTTGTTGTTACTTGACAGCAAAGTACGGAGTATAAACATGAGGATTATATTATGTAAAAATATCGAGAGGTAAAATAGTTTCATGTCTGAGACTCGTAACAAAAACGCGCACCAACTAGGGTGCATTAACCAAAAGTTACAAAACAAATGAATATAAAGTGAACTTTATCCGGGCTATCAAAATTTGATAGCGATCGAATAGGCACGACTAGCAGCCGAAATACTCAAAATAGCTGGCTTTACTTCCGAATTCTCGACTCGCTCGCTTCGAATCGATAGTCGATACTAATAAAACAGCGCCGATTCGCGAATACATAAAACGCCGGATTCGAGTCTTGCGCTCTCGGTATAAAGCTAGAGAAGGGTTCCCACTTTTATTGCAAGGAATTTGCATATAAAGTAACCATTGAAGAAAAGCGATCTCCTTTGGGCTCCATGTTTTTTCGTATTCATTGTTGCGAAGGCCGCGAGTTCACGGTTTTATGGATCGTGATGCTTTCTGAGCGTTTAAATAAATAATGGTATCAACAGTTTTTTTCCCCGTTGATTTATTTGAGAAAGCATTTTTTATGCTTTTTATGTGACGACGTTTAATTATATTTTGGATCGTAAATGTTTAGATTAGTATCTTACCTCTCTATCCAAACAATGGACGTTTATAACTTAACCTAATTTATGTCTTTTTTGCTTTTCAGATTCGTGACGCGTTTGGGATAAATATGGATTAAACAAATTGGTACGTACTAAAGTATTCCCTGTTAGTGTAAGTTACTACACTTCGTTAATTCACAACATTGTCAGAATGCAGTAACATAAAACGTTAAGTTATGATGCAAAAAAAAAAAGTTAAGTAGGTAGGTACGTAATGAAGTGACCGCGGGGCGTTCCCGACGATTCCTAATAAAAATGATATTTAATTGAAGTCGATAAGGCCTCGTGTCAAGAGGCCCAATAAACTGTCTTTATTATTATTGTGTTAGGTCGCCTCTCCGCACGATAAACATTACGTATCTATACGGCTTTCCATAAATGTTTGTATGGGATTTGGTTACACACACCAGTTTGGAACCCACGCGCTCTATCTAATCTTATTCCCTTTTCATAAGATATTTTACCATTTTGTTCGATTTACCGCTTAGGCCCTGTGCATTAAACAGCCTATGAATTATTTATCAATTTTGTTGGGGCCTTGTGTTCGTCAGTGTCAACCGGTCTATAAATTGGTTCTAAGAGCTTAAACGGCCTTAAAGCGTCTAGAATATATTTGACAATATTTGCCTGAAACATTGTACAGACGGACATTGTTGTCGCTGCGTTTCATCGGTAGTGAAGATAAAAGACGCTACGGAGCACAATGGCGTTTAAGTGATAGTTATGGCAGTTTTTATAGGCAGTTAGATTTATTTTTACTGCACTGTTTGTTTTAATGCGTTTTTCGCGAGTGAAGAGGTCGCGACAATTGCTTTCTCATTCATTTATCGCGTTAATCTTCAACAGTATCACTGTCTAGTTGTTGGCGCCAATTGATTATGTGGTTTACAGTTATTTTATTGATGTGAGTAAATTCATTCTCTTTTAATTTAACCGAGTGCAAACATAACGAACTGAAGATGCAAATAGGGATGGCGGGTTTATTTGTAGATGTGTTGATGTGGTCATTATTGCTAAATGATTAACTGCTTAGGTGTGCAGGAATTTGATGACCGCGGACCACTTTTTCAGTTTATTAACAAATAATAGTTCAGCATTTAGTTAACTAGGTAGTTCCTTCGTTGGTATTTTTCTTTAAACCATTTTTATTAGTTTGTGACAAACTGCTTCATACCTATTTTCCCTTGAAGCCACTTTTCTTCATTTTCTCATTCTAAATCTGAAGAGTAAACTGAAGCGATCATATTAACTAAAGGAATCAAATCAAGCAAGCATTGATATGGTTCCTCGCTGCCTTCAAAGACGTTTTCAAACTAGCTTGGAGACCAGTAGTATTGACGGCGTTATAAAGAAAACAGTCATTAATTACCTAGTAACTTTTTCACTGTGGGTCCAAAAACTTTTCTACCTCCTCCCTAAATGCCTAAGTGCGTATTTGTGCCGTGAATAAGCATTGGATCCCGATGAGTATTTATTAGCGCGCCCCACGACAGAGGTGGGTGGGCTGAGTGGGCTTAATCAGGAAATATAGGGCAATAAAAAGGGCCAGCGGCGGCTAACTTAATCAAATTATTGTGTAAGGCACAATTCAAATAGGATAGGAAGTCTGTGGTGATTTAAGCCCTTCAGAGAATTGAGAAACCAACATATTTGCTGTACTGAGAGACGACGCGAGTAATCAGGAACGCAATTTCAAGACTCCATGAATTAAAATAAAGAGTTTGGAAATATTTTCTAAAACATAAGATAACGTAAGAAACCTTTTTTATTTCTTATAAATACTGTGTACTTAATAAATATATATTCAATTATGTAATTGGCCCAGGGGTTCATAGATATCTAAAAAATTGATGCATTGCCACTGTAAAAAATGGATGCAAACTTAAAATATATCTAGATTACTTAAATTCAATTTATATGATTATTTCAATTTGTATGATTGTACGTAGTACATTCGCAATTTTGAAATTTTTAACAGTTAATAATATCACAACACAAACAGCACATTGAACCTTAAAATGTCCGATTTAAAACCATGCTTTCTTGAATAAAGTTTAAGCTTTTAAATATTTTAAAAGTGACAGGTCACAGTATTTTATACAACCAGTTATTTTAAAATTTAAACCCAAATTGTAACCTTAATATTGTTGGTTTCTTTTCATCGGATTTGGTACTTTTAAACGGGCTTAAAAAATAATAATGATTTATCCTGACTGTGGCCATTTTCTGTCTATGGAATTTAGCTATCTGACAATATTTGAAATTTTCAAGCGCGTGTTGCGCCGTAAAGCAAACGAACGTATCTATTTGGCCCCGTTATCTCAAAACAAAGATCTCATCAAAAAATCAGCATGTGACTCGCGGGATGTATCCAATAAATCAGTTTTACAGCATTCCCGTGTCATTTCAGTCGTCGAACGGCATAAAATGATAATTTTACTGCTCCCCTTCCGTCTCCAGGAGTTTACGACAATTGTGAAATGTATCGACAGTTCGGGTGTCACCTCGTAGGTGTACCAAATTACCCTTTCTTGTGACGCAGTTTAAAATTTCCTCTTTTCCTCAACTTTAGAGGTTAGATTTCTGTGAAAATCCGTCGCATGACGTGCGTAGTGTTGGCCCATCAGAAACATATGGTACGTGTTCCCCCCAGCTTCCCTCGTGTCGATATTTTAGGAAAGGTGCTCTCGAACACATCAATCTTTCAGATGACTTTACTGTTCTCTGTAATGGATTATAGGGATGTGACTAACGATATGTTTTAAGTTCTCTTTCGTCACAGAAGTAACACTTTGCGCAAACGTAGGACAGGAAATACACAACACAATTTGTATATTATGTATCCTTAGTTTGAATCATATTTTATAACCTAACCAACAATTTTAATACCTAGTTTTGCATAGCTGTGGGTAATGTAATATATTATTTCGTGTAAATATAACGAACCAACCTGTTGTGAACTCTATAAGGCAAATACAATTGAAACAAGAAGGAATAAACAAATGTTCACCAAGTTGTAACTGAGGATATTATCACCATGATAATTGTCGGGCTAAACAAACAGTCATAACATTGTTATGTAAAGCATCGTTTTATTGGGGGCCATATTTTGTAGCAATATGTTATACTTTTACAACTTGATGCTCAAAGTTGGAATTTGCCTCCCAGGAAGAATAGTAGAGAATTACAAATGGAACATTATTCTTTCAAGGGCTAAAAAGATCTTTTAATCATAGTTCTACTACTGACTACGAATTTATACTTTGAGTAGTTGAGGAGGCTGCTTTTGAGGTTTGAGAGTAGTAATAGGACAAATAAATAAGAGAGAACAATGAATAAGTTCCAGGCACGGTAATTTAATCTATTACCGTGCTTCAGGAGTGCCGCCTTCGTTGGTATGGTCATGTCTCACGGAGATCGGCAAACTACGTGGGCAACAAATGTCTGGCCATGCCGCCTCCGCCGGGTACCGGCAGGAGAGGTAGACCCAAGAAGCGGTGGCTCAACGTCGTCAAGGGTGACATGCGTGCCAACAGACTCACCACTAGAATGCACAAGACCGCGCGAAGTGAATAAGAAAGGACCCTGAGACCCCCACACCATGCAGTCACAACCTGGATAGACTGCACGGATGATGATAAATGAATAAGCTTTTATTTTTTTTACTTTTAATTTTTTTGTTCTATGCATTATAGTTATAATACTATCTAATATTTAAATTTTCCTTGTCATCATTAAGAAGTATTTTTTATAAGACACCTCTCACAAACCTACTCACTCACATAGACGGCTATTAAAACAATCAATGCATAATACAAACGCCTCAATTTTTAATAGTAAGTACTTTTAACACTACTAGGAAAGTGAGTACACTCATAGTACTTGTACTTACGTATGATTGGCTTGCTTAACTGAGTTTTTGGTCATGATGACGGTCTCAATCTAAATATCAAATATTTGTTTATTTATCAAAATACAATAATCAGATATTATTTTTGTTCGTTTCCTGAGTGAACCTAATTACAATAACATTACAACATTACATAATACGAACGGGGAAACAGGCAATAAAATTAAGAGGACAATAGCTAATTACCATTATTTATTGTTGCACAATTAACGAAATGGTTTTATGACAAAATTTGTCGGCTTGAACAATCGTGATTGCATGGATTTATGCTAATTTTGCTTGACAATGAAAGTGTTGAACGGTCGATAGCATCTTGGCCGTTATTATGTAAGCATTCGCTATTAATTCATTTTACAACCGTCCATGTTTACATTCCAGTGTAATGCCCTTGTTAACTTTTTTCAGGTAATTTGTGGAATAATATTGGGACAGTCAAGCTTGTATGGACCGATTAGGTCGATTATTCATTCTTGAAACTTCCCTTTTTGGGTAATGTGTTGCAAAGCAATGCATATTCGAAAAAATATGTGTTTGAGGACGTTTTTTTAGAATCGAATGTTACAATAAAGTGTATAATCGTACTGTATATACAGTTAGCATTCCTAAATAATATGTGTATTTATGTACTTAAAAGCGCTGAATTGAACCAGAGCTTTAAAACCAGTCAGATGTTTTCATATTAATTGTGTGCGATTTAGAAGAATATATCCAAACGGATTATTTAATAGCATTTGTTGGAAAGTGTTTTTAAACCTATGAGCGAAAGTGTTTTTGTGTTTTACTTTTTCGTGGCCTTAAATGCTAAGGAATTTGAAGATATTTTTAATGGAGATACTAGCTAGGATTGCTCTTGTACATACGAGTATATCAGAAAAAAACTCAATAATTATTAAAAAAAGTCGTTGACGTCAAGGATGAATTTAACGACATCTCTTGTAATCACTGTAAATTGCCGAATGATGTCACGCATTTGAACCGCCCTCACTGGTACTTGGCTAATAATTTGCACTCTGGAAGATAAAGTTTATTCAATATCTTGTTATAAGCATGTACCTACTAGAATTATTGAGTGGATATGGAAAGCACCTCATGTTTCGTGGTTCACGTCTTAATTAATTGGAAGATCGTTACTTTTTCTAGTAATGTAAAATACTTTCAGCAATATAATTTATCGTGCCAGAAACCAATCTTGCCTAGAGTACCTATGCAGGAGAGCGTTAGGTTAACAAGGATGAAAAAAGTATTAAAAAATATTTGTAGCTAAAGATTACATCATGAAAATAAAAAGAAGAGATGAAATTATCTGGCCTGTTGGCGCAATGGCAGCGATCCTGCCATTGACGCTGGAGGTCGTGGGTTCGATCCCTACCCATGACAAACATTTATGTGATGAACATTTGTGTTTGTTGTGTCTGGGTGTTATTATCTATTTATGTACGTATTTAGAAATATTTAAGTATGTTTATTAGTCTCTGACACCCATAATACAAGCTCGCTTAGTTTGGGGTCAGATAATCTTGGTGTGAATTGTCCCAGTTATTTATTTATTATTATTGTAGCTTTTACGACTTAGCTTAGGTTTATGAATTTAAGTAGATTGATGTATTTCGCAGTATTTAGTAATGTTAATTGAGTAATATCGATATCACACGATACTCCTTAGAACTTGGAGTCTGGTATTAGTTTAGTATTTGTACGGTAAAATATAGTTACCAAGTACTGCGTGTTCGACTAACGGGAGTAGGCCCCCTGAATGTATGAAATCTTGTAAAATGCTTAGAGAATAAATAACCACCAGGCATAGTGAGCATTTGAAACACTTTAGACAAGCAGTTTTAATTTAGCCTCATGGTAGGGCCAGGAAATGAACCTGAGACGTTACGAGGGCTGAGAGTCGTGACAATTGCCCTCTTTACAACCTCGTTTTACTCTTGAAGCCGTAAACGTTCCATAAAAACACGGAGCGCTGCATCAACAGTCACTTAAGAACAGCTTCTTACTTCTGAGCGGCGAATTTCATTTTGGTAATCATTTAGAATTTTTTGACCAATTCCAATTTGGTTGAAATTATTTCCCATTGACTGAATAAGTAGATTATTATAAACAGTCTCTATACTTAAGCTCATCACGTCACTTTTATAGAGCTAATTGCTTATAACTTCTACATGATATATATTAAATTGATAACAGAATTTGGCTCAAGTTGTGCTAGGTAGATTACAAAATCTTCAATACATTCCGTACTATTTTGTTTATACAACATAATTATCTTCAAGTTTTTCCTAGTAAATATTTTTCCAGTAAATTATTATACTTTTCGACAAATACTATTTCGAAATATTCAATAAATACTATGGCAAAATATTCGACAAATACTATGGCGTAAAAATGTGAACATATTCCAGTTTATAATCCACACTACATCGAATAGTTAACCGGTCGGAGGTAAACGGCCGGTAATAGGCCGCGCGAAATAGCCGCGGCAATTAAGTAGCGCCTACATCGCCGTAAAGCTCGAAGGGGGGCACACACTGTATTTAGTAGTACGCAGTTCTAGTGACTGCTTAGAACTTTGGTAAGTTGGTTAAGATTCTTACAATAACAACGGGGCTAAAATTAGGGTTCGAACCGCGAGAATAAATAGTTACAAATTTAAATAATCTTCTTTGTTTCAGGCTAATAATATTGTAGTTAAAATTAATAAATAAATTCAGGCAAATCTAAAAAAAGTAATTGCAACATGTCCCATTCGACATTTGCGGAAGGGAAGCACAACCGTTAATTTAAGCAATTAACATAAAACAACAGTTTTTTAAATCTGTTCTATGAATTAAAAAGAAAAATGGTTAATTCATCATTTCAATGGGTCTATTAAAGTCTATATATCAAGAAATATTTATCAGAAAAGTTTATTTTTCTTTCCAAAACCATTAGTCGGAAAAATATGTCTGGCCAAACCTAATTCAATTGTAATCTGTTCGAGTCCTTTGATGAGCCGAGACTCAAACTTAATGACGAGATTAAGACGTAAAGATAGGGCAGTAGATACGTTCCTTAGCCCCCTTACCTCATGCATCTATGCTCATTACAGCTGATGGGTTAACGAACATTAATGAGTCGCAGGGGGTTAAGTGCTTGATGGGGACGCGATATGACGTTGGTGACTGTACGACCATATACCCTGGTATAATATTTAAATAAAACTAAGCTACATTCCATGCTACTTACTACTAAAATTATGTAATTCTGGCACAAAACTGTACTGCATATCCGTTTGGTGTCATGTTAATATTAAACAGTTAATTTAGTTATGAAGACCTAACTAATTCACTTATTTTTAAATCAAAGAATGTTAATCATACAGGGTGGATTTTTTTACGTGGTAAATTAAACACAAGGAAATCTGATGAACCATTGAGTAAAAGTGCTTTATCTTATCCCATTGAATTTATAAGTTTAGATTTCATGGTTTTCCTTGTGTTTATTTTCCACGTTTGTAAAAGAGATTTGATCCTTATGATTGAACCTATCGATTGATGCCGTAAAAGTACAGGGTGTTATTTTTTCGGAGTTTCAGTTCTGTTTCTTTTTAAAATAAAGGAATGTTTCCTTTGAGTAAAATTGTCTATCTCCAAAATTCCGCCTTGCACAGATCCTAACAAATATACTTAGTAGTAAGTAGGTACCTACGGGTATGTAGGTAGATCCTTGTATAACCCGTTTCGGAGTGGATACATTACATGTTGGCTGCTTTAGTGGTTACGTCATAATATATTTCCACTATCCATTGTTGGTTTATAGCCAGCCCTTGGCTACGATACAAAGAGCCCATATATTTGGTTCGGAATTACTCCTTGAGGCGATGCTTTGACGTGGTCAGCTTGTTATGAATGAAGTAGTGAGTTGGAGCCGTTGGAAAGAGGCCAAAAGTAAAAAAAAATACGTTCAGATATAAGAATAGAAATGACAATCATTTTAAAAGTCATTCCACGTGCTATCAAAAAGCATATATCGGTATTTTGAATCAAAAATAAATATATCCGTAGAAGATCTAGGTGACTGAAATAGCCCAGCGGATGAAGAGAAGTAGCTTATGTTTTTAAAAGAAGATCATTTGATTTGATATTTGATAGCAAATGTAGAGTCGGGCGCAAAACTATTAAGTCGAAAGTGTCGAAATTTCGTTGATCTTGGTCACCTGCAAGTCCTACAACTTGACTACTAAAAGAGAAGCCCAGGTACTTATATGTGTGGAAGTCTTTTTGTAGGTAAGTACCTACATAGTGATGCCAATAAGATGATTCATTTACATGACTGATTCATCAGCGTTGTAGGTAATCCGTCTAAAATGAAATCATAATAATTCTAAAGTGTTTTCATAGTAAATCTGGTATCCTGAGGATAAGTAAGCTCCACTTTGCGGTTCACTTAATGCAGCGGCTGCCTACTTGAAAACCGCTTTGCCACCCATTTTGAATTCTCATGCTACAGCAGAACATGTTCCGTCGGGTGTGTTCTGTACTACAGCGCTGCCAACTGCGAGCGCCGTAACTTTTTTACTAGAGAACCGGTCTTGACGGCGCACACAGACGAGAGCGTATGATAGGGCGCGCACACACGTGCGGCCGTATGGATTAGCGCGGGCTGCCGCGCGAGCGAACGTCACAAAATGGCTGCCGTAAAAACAAGTGAACAGTGAGTTACGGCCGGGCCCGGGCGGGGTGCTGGGTGGGGGGGAGCCTCCACCAATGGCCGCGCGCTGAGCGAGCACGCCGCATTTCGCCCGCCAACTCTGCTCTTTCTTTTTATGGGCCCCGTTGTTTTTCTCTGGCGAGCTTTTTCCTATTTTTTTTGCGGGAAACTGTTTTGTTTGCTTTGTAAGAGCACCACAATGTATTTTTAAGTGTTTTCCCCCGTGTCTCGGCGAGCGACGTTTTTAATGCACGGATGGACGGTAGTTTTCTTCTAGGATCAAAGAAATAAAAACATGTCCGTTAAAAGAAAATATATTATGTCAACTGGAAACAATGCCCTTTCGACGATGTTATATAATATATTACTACTGATATTATACTGTAAATAAGTCGATAAATATTCATTTAAATTCTATTTTTTAAAACGATCTTGACCGCTACTCTATATATATCACCATTAAAACGCAAAAAATACCTACACTACACAGAAATGAAATGAAGTAAGTAACGCTTTATTTTTTATGGATTTTCACCATGTAATTTTTTCACACAGCGTTGGCGTAAATATTTCCTTTGGCTAAATAATTTGCATAATTATTCAGCCTGAAATATTTATTAAGACTGATCATGCGATGAAAAGGTAGTTATCATGCCCTGAAATCCAAACTTCTTTCGTGATTAAATCCTATTCAAAGTCAAGAATCAGGTTTTACTGTAGGTAAAGTCCCAATTAAAAAAATAAAAGAAATTAATTTGAAGAGGAATGAGTTATAATTACTTATAACGAATGACTTGAGAGTTACCAACCTACATATCAATAAGTATACTGTCTGTTGAATTTCTCAGAACTACCTATTATAGGTAGCTATATTATATGGACACTGTTTAAAAAGTGGTTGTTTTTTTGTTTTGTTAACTATGTGGTTTTGGTTAATATCATCATCTTACCCATTCATTATGATAAAAAATTGCTAGTATATAAGTATATTGTACCGCGGTACTACTCTAGACTTTGATTTATAGGGCTTTAGGGCAAAATGATGTTCTTGTGTAGTCAAAAGTCAAGGTGCATTTCGTTGATCTTTATAAAAAGTAGTCCTAAATATCCATAATTAAGTACCTATCACGTAGCTATATTCATTGACCAATTAGACACCACTGACTTCAGTTGTCTATATTCAAACTTAATTTCCTCATTATTAAAGGGCTCACTCAGAGTTACAACATTGTTTCTCTAATAAACCGACCTACTATTTTTTAACTTCGATTCTTAACTCAGTGTCAACATTTGCGAATAAGTGGCAGACCGCCGCATTAGCTATAGTCGTTATAAAGTGTTTCTGAATATTATTTCAATAAAAAATGTTTATTAGCAAGTTGGAAGTAGTGACTAGATTTTTGTGAGCCACGAGAAAATGTGCACTACTAAAGTATTTATAAATTAAAACTTGAAAAGCCTAAGAATTCATTCGCTTCTCTACGTGAGTTAAACCGATGGGACGTTTACACTGCAAACCGTGGCCTGAGCGCGTGTTTTATCTAAATTAAAACTTTAATTTCTAACTGGATTCCATCACGCACCCGATAACGTTGCCTTGGGCTTGCTTCCCTGCCAGTTACACTTTTTGCCCGACGGAATATTAATGTGAAATGTCACGAGGCGATAAGCATACAAAATTATTGTAACTAACCTTCAGACCATAACGTTTATTATTTCATTTTCAGGTATATTTTTCATATCGGGAGAGAGTCAGTTTAATCGTCATTAACAGTTAAAAGTGCCAAGACGAATTATCAGTAGTTAAAAAATCAAAGAAAACTGGAAATAAGTAGGGTAACGTGGAACACACACAACATTATATTTAAGAATGAAGAACTAGGTAGTTACAATAAAATGTAGCAGAACTTACAATAATAATTGCTATAGTAGACTTTATATATAATTTACATATACCTAGATATAGATCTGTGAACGAATTTAGATTGCTTGGTATAGATATAGACACCCACTTAAACTGGAAGAAACACATTCACAGAATTAAATCTAAATTATCAAGCTTCAGTTATGCTTTCCGCGAAATTAAAAAGACCACAAACATAGAAACAGCAATAACTACATACTACGCGTATGCGCATGCTTGGCTGAGCTACGGTATCGTTCTGTGGGGCAACAGTACAGATGCACCTTCTCTGTTTACCCTTCAAAAAAAGTTAATCCGGATTATTGTTAACATAGACCAAAGAGAGAGTTGTAAACCGTTTTTTATTAAACATAAAATATTAACCCTGTCCTGCTTGTACATTTTGGAAATGTGCAAATTTGTTCGAAAACACAATCAATTGTATACAAAGCGCGAGGATATGCCATGCAAATACACATCGCGACCGCAACACAAAAATAAACTAGTTCTTCCAGCCTTCCAAATTCAATCGGGAATTTAAAATCTTCTAGCACCTTTTTCTCTTCTATCAAGATATATAACAAATTGCCTGTCAATCTAAGAAATGAAAATAATGACAAAATGTTTACACGGAAATTAAAGCAGTTCCTAATTAATAAATGCTATTATAATACAAACGAATATTTTAATTATTATACTATAAAATTATAAAATAATGTAATGAGATTGATTATTAAAATTTAGTAAGATAATGAGGTGGAAATAATTATTCAAATTATATTCAGATTAGGATTTTGTGTTTATTTTTAATGTTATTTTTTAAATGATTTTATTTTTTATTTTGAATTAATCCCATAATAATTGTATAACTTGAAAAATGTTATATTTATGTGACGTCTCTTGTCTGTACTCTCCTAACCCAAAGTTGCGTGCCCGACAGGGGGGGGGGGGGGGGACATAACACTGTTCTAAAACACTACTGTAACATCTTATTTTACATTATGGTTTTGCAATAAATAATTGAGTATTGAGTATTGAGATGAGTAAATACAGTAAACGAAAGCAAAAATTTTCATGATAAATATTTTACGAATTATTCATATCATTTGTTATTGAATTTTCTAAATACTCTTCTCAATCATCAGTGTTACACGTCAAATTTACCATTTAGTTCTGCTGTTGATTTTACTAAGCGGCACATGTTCATTTTCGAGCGTGCAAAGTATTTTCAAAGGAAATACAATTTCTTCAAGTCAAACACAGCGAAGTATCTTAGTTGAACAACAAGACCGTACGAAAATAAAACATCTTCTAATCCAGCGCAGCAATAAAATGTAAAAAGTTATTAGGCACAGAGAACTCATCAGGAAAAGTTGCAGAGTAATAATTTACTTAAGACGGGGCCCGTCTCAGCGTCGTGTAATATCTCCACTGACATATTTATTGTTTGCCAGGGGTGGGGGTTGACGCTTCCCAGAAGGGGAATCTCTTTCTATACATACCTACATCACTTTACACATTCTGTAATCTTACAGCCCAAACGGGAGATACTTTTTCTTATGTGGAGGTAATATTGCTAAAGTATATTTCGTGAGAGACAACACTACGGCAGATACAATCAAAAGAGAGCCTGCGTTTCAATACGTTTTTTCGAATACCCCTGGTGGCTTAACAAAAAAGCAAAGGGTATTGTTTAATCAATTTTATGATAGAGACGTTTTGTATTCTTTTTTATTCAATTTCCCAAACTGCGAGATAAAAATCTACATGTTTCGGATAAATTCAATGATTAATCTATTGGTTTGGCAGGTGATGCTATCCACACGAAGAGTAAATTATGTGGGTGCAAAGTGAACAAATAATTAAAATACCTTTTTTTTTGTTGAGTAGGTAACTATTTATTTAACAATCAAACACCTGTCAGTTCTGTCAAATAATTATCTTCTAGAGAGCAACTTCAAATATGCCTAATAAGTATAATACTTCCTTGTGGCAGCTAAAACTTATTTGTTCCACCAACACAATGACGGTTACTTCTGAACTTATAATCTTAAAGACAACCCAAGGTAAAATCGTGTTTATAAGTAAGTATAACCAATACATAAATATCTGTGTAAGGGCGTGTTTATGCAGGCCCAGTCAGCTGCGAGAGGTAAAATTAAAAAGCCGACGCAGGACTTTTAACAGGGCCGTCAAAACGGGAGACGATTCAATATTTCCTGACAAATATACATTACCTAGGTTTATGATTACTTACTCTTTTAACTTTGTAGTGTATCAATATCGGCAAAAACATTATTTCCACGATGGAATTCTTGAGACTTAAGAACCTCCTTTTTTATTTAATAAACATACTCGTATAAACAGTTTATTCAAGAAAAACAACAGAATTTAAATTAAAACATTTGTAAATGGTTATTCTGTTGATTGTTATCAGGGAATATCTAAAGACATGTTGCAGTTGAATTATTTCACTTTCAAATAACACATTCGAATTCCCTATTTTTATTTGCCTCGTCAATAAATATTCAATATCGCACGCATGTGATACGTACTTCAATTTTATTTTGTCTTAGCAACCCTGATGAGCAAGACTCACGCAGGCGTGGGGCGGCGGGGTCGTCGACCGCCGCCCGCGCTCTGTAAGATCGCTCGCAATATCACCGATAATCCGCCGTCTGCACTACGCCTTCGAATTTCGAGCGCGGGATGGTGATGGTGAAGGCAATGTGGATTATCCTTTGTTTTATTTATTCAACAGTTTTAACGTGATTATTATCTGTTATTTTCTGTGCAAAAGTTCGAACCTGCAGTTCAGAGCTAGTCATTTTGTTATAATGATGCAATACCTAGATCGGGGAACAAGTTGCCTAGGTGGCTACGCTACACCTCGGGATTAAAAGCTTTCAGGTCTATAACCTAGCTACTATAGTTATTATTATTATTATTTTCATGAAAGTCTACTGCCACATAGGTATACGAGAAGACATATGATAACAATTAACCTAAAGATTTATTATGTGATTTACGTAAGTATATATATTTTTTTGGATTTATTATTTGTTTGTTAAAAAATTAAAGTGGCATATTAAATTATAAACTATAGGCAGACGTAGGTTTTTAATCATCAATTTTCAATAATCTGATTTAGATACATGAATATTGTCATTTCTGCTTCATTAAGTTTGTAGAACCACAAAGATGATTACCTATGACCATAAGAAAGATTATACAAAACAATTTTAAACGCTAATTTAAGAATTAATTACTTATTCATTTATAAGGTGAAAATTGGCAAAATAGGTTCCGCTCGGTAAATTACCGAACCGTTTAAACGTTATCTAATGTGCATTGTATAAGTTCTGCAGCTTACGTATAAAATGCATTCAATAAATATTTATACATAGTGTTACGAGTTCAACAAGTAGGTACATATGGAAAAAAAAGAATATTTTCAGACAACTACAAGATCCATAATTTGTTAATAAACTTATATCTATAGTGATGTTAGTACTTAAGTATATTTCTACGAAGTAATAGTTTTAATTTTTCTGCCTTTATAAGTACCTAATACCAGATAGGTGGATCCTACTACTATCCCCCTTTTGTAAATTGATGGCTAAAGATTTGAATAATACGTAAACAATCTTTTATAATTCATTATGCATGACGTAACTAAAACTTTGGTAACGTTATCATAAAAATAGGTAAGTAAATACTACTAAAATGTCTACGAATCAAATTTTATTTATTTAGTATTCAGTGGTGAACATTTTATCAATTAATCTTTTTCTACACATTATTAACATCAGTGCCTCAGCGCTTAGTGAATAATAGATTGTTGAGAAAATAATGATAAAATTCTAACTTTCAGAAAACTAAACGTAGAGCCGCGCGCAAAGATTAGCTTGCGCAACTAAGTTCTGATATATTGCTGACATAAATGTTACGTCGACATTGCCGAGTTGCACAAGTACTCGTAGCTTGTTAACTGATATTTGCAAAATTTCTGCGTTTCGCAATTATTTTAGATAACAATTTTTAAATTCAATTCCGTTGGCTAGGCATGTAGGTACCTAACAATCGCTGGGCAAGTAATTAACACACACAAACTCTCCTTGAACATTTTCTCTCCGCTGGAATAACTTGTAAGGTATTAGGCATTTTAATTGTTTTCTTTTTCATACCCGTCGAGGTAATTAATACCATCTCTGAGTGCCCGTCTGACGATCTAATTGCTCTGGCGCCTGGCTCTTGCTTTACTACGCATATCGGATGACTTGACTTTCCAATCACGCGGCTCTAATGCAAACAAATCAAGAACATAGCCTAATGGGAATTTTATTATACATAACCACAGAGCAGCGTTTGTAGACTAATCTAAACGCGTCGTACAAAGTAGGTTGCTACGAAGGCGATCGAATTAAGACGTTTCGCAAACCACAAGAAATGCTGAACCGGACTTGGTCGTTCGCTATATTTACATAGCTACTAGCCTATAAATAAATACTGGCCCTCACACACACGTGCACAAAATGACGTTGTTTTAACTTTATTTTATTTTTAAACGCGCGAGCAGTCGCGCGCGCGCACGGCTTGTAATTTCGCGTTGCTCGCGGCGCGCAGGCGCGTACGCATGCCGGACCAAGATGGCGGCCGAGTGATTCCAAGTTTGAATTTAAATTTTCAAATAACTGAAAGTAATTGCAGTCGAGCGATCCGTGCGAAATGACTATGTGGTAGTACGAACGAACGCGCTTACGTTGCTCTCTTATCGGTTGTGGTCGGACATTGATTTTAGCACGGTGCTACAAGTACAAGAGTATTACATGTTTATAACACCGCATTACAGTTATGACTTGAGTCGTTATGTGCCACAAGATATAGGAATTTTATGGATTATTAGTGAGTAATTCGAGCATATGTTTTACTAATTTCGTTATATGTGCGTCAAAATAAACATTTTAACACCTATGTCATTGTTGATTAATGTAAAAAGTCCAAATTCTTAGACTATATTATTATTGTTGCTTCATTATTTGCTATTTATTCACTAAGTTATTTTTTATGAGTATGGTATCTAGGTATCGTATACTAAATTAAATCAACACTTTGCAATGATATACTAAAATCAAATAAGATGTAGCAGATACTCGTAATTTTGTTACATGAGCAACACCATCGCCTTCACCTTTTCCTGGGATTGGTAGCTATTTATTATTTTCCTTATTATAACTGAAAATAGATTGTTTCTTTAAAAAAAATTACTAAAAGCATTTATTTTTCAGCATTTAATTGAAAATATTCGAGCCAGATTTAGATTGTAGAACATATTTCATAATTTGGAATCTACAAACCAAATCTTTTCCTCAAGATAAGAAAAGATTCAGCATCAAATAACTTGGTTGAATAATTTATGTGTGTAAAATTATGGTTATCCTACATATCTCTTGAACACACACACACATCAGATAAAGGGGTTAACAGAGGTTTTTTGGTCAAACATGGAGAAAAACGAACTCAACATCAAATATATTTATGAACCAGCCATCATGCAATACTTCCTGAATGTTTTAGTTAATTATCTTTTTATTCAATTGATACTGACCAGCTGATTGAACTTCATAAATATTATTCTTTTTACTCACTCCCTAATACAGAAAAACACAATTCAAACGCACAAGCGTTCAGGCAGACATCTTTTAATTATTACAACTTATTAAAACAATATCTAGGAATCAGAACAATGGCATTATCTGCGCATGCGCACCCGACCTCGGACAGGAGGTCGCGGTGCTCTTTCATCTCGTATTTATAGTCATTGGATTTACGCGCCTTCACTGTCTTGCCCTTGATGTGGTGACTTTAATTACTACAGACATGTTTGATATCAAGCTAAATATGAAGGCTTATCCCACCTACCTACTTGATAACCTACTCTTTGCTTGAGAAGTCTTAAGAAAATCTGACATCAACTCGTAAGTGTTGTTTATAGTATTTTTTATATCGAGGGACTAAACGAAGCCATGATATACCAGAGGTGGTTTGACTCCCGAGCGTGCGAGGGAGTCAATGAAACCGACGGTATATTAAGTTTGCGTTTAGTCTCGAGGTGCAAACTTTACTTTTCCCTTTGAGTGCGAGAAAAATAGTAAATTTTGTACAAAAACATTAAATAAATGTTACTTAATAAAATAAAAATCACAAATGTTACTTATTCCTCCAGTCCATAAAACTTTCGTGAGTTTTTAGGTAAATCTTTCGCGATTTTGGCGGCAAAAGATTATCTATTATGTCTTTTGCTCTTTGCTTGACGTCAAACTCTTCACTGTCACATGACATTCTTAATAAATTTATTTAAAACCGAACAAATTTACACTCGACAAAAATTCAGAAATTTACGCGGTCAGTTTTTCTTATAAACCAGTCACAGATTAACAATTTAAAACTCATGGCGCCACCTTCTTTGCTTACAAACCATGGAACTAAAACTCTCAACATTTTCGCAATGAAGATAGTCCGTCCACACTCCACAGATAATAGTATATTGACTGGCTGTTTGAGTTTGTCTGTCACATGAAGTAAAATAAAAAACTAATTACTTTTTACTCCCTAGAGAGGTTAAGTGGTCACTTTAGCCCCGCTTCGTAGGGTTATATTGGGGTACTTTTAGAGCACGAGAAGGGAAAATGAACTTTTAGAGTTTGGTAAGTGTCAAGACAATGTTTTTGTTCAGGTAGATTCATTGCAGTACTTATGAGTCGCTTGAACGAATTGATACTTAACATCGTTTTGATTTCCTGATAGCGAACGCAATTAATCTGATATGTTTACTGAAAACTCTGAGCATTAGGCCCTAATATGCCGTAACCCTAAATATATTTATTATAATGTGAATCGACAACCAAAGTAGGAAGTGCATTGCTGTTGCTTTAAAAACTCTATCTCAGTTCTCAAACTCATCACAGTGAGAAGAACGAAACAAATTGGTATTTGTTCTAATATATTTGCACGACAAGCCATCCAATAAAATATACATTGACATGATTAAAAATAAAAAAATAGCATTTTTATTTTAAATCATGTCAAGTAGCAACGACTTTTATGTCTCACGCGCATTTTTAAGTTAAATAACGCATTTTTAACGTTAAGTTGCATGCAAATGACAGCTGACTTTTTTCCTATGGATGTAAATTTCAGACAAGTAATTCTTGGCAATCCTGTATCACAGAAAATATTGTGAAAAAAGCTTTAAAATGTCTTTAAAATGTTTATATACCGTAGGCTATAGTGTGAATATATAAGGGTTCGTGATCGTGACTGAAATCATGACCATTTTAATAGCTGCTATCCCACGACTGAAATTCGTGAGCTTCACTGAAAATCGTGTGACACGTTCGCCTTATAGTCTTAATCTAGGGTTAAATAAAGTTTACTACACAAAATATATTCAAAACCATCTCATTTGACAATATTTCGTAAATATGTCTGGAATGATTCCCTTTGGATATTAAAAACAATGTAAAAATTTAAATGCAAGATATTAAAATATGATTAGGTAGGTACATGAAGTACCTATAATATATCAAAAACATAATCAAAGAACTTACTGGATTAGTTATAATTATTCAAAAAGTAAGATGCTTAAATTGGGTTTAGAGAGCTATGTGTAAAGATGTTATCAATAATTTTTTTTCAATTACAGGTATAGTTAGACTTTCAAGAAAAATCCAATCATATTCATCGCTTAATGGTAGGGTGTCCTAACGTAGGTTCTCGCGACCCAGCTGTACTGATATACTTAATATTATTTTACTACAACTAATAAGTTTTATAAAAATACGGTATTTCACGACCTGTCTTTTTTATAATGAGATTTTATCTTGTGAGATTGTCCAACTAAATTTTTTCAGGTTTCTCCCGGTAATGAATGTCTTAACTTGACCACTGTGCTGGTTTCGTTATTTGCTCTTAGGTACAAACATGCTCCTTGGAATGGCAATTTTTTTTATCGCAAGCCCGTTATCGTGGCCGATCATAAATCTGTTTTCAAATCGTGAGTCGCCATTCGTGGCGCAGCGTCACTGCGGACCCATGTCTCGAATCGTAACCGAACGAAAGTGGACCGTCCCTGAGACGGCATAAAGCGTTATTTACGATGTCCACTGACCTTTATTTATCGCGTAAACGAATCTATAGGGTTTATTGTCGCATTGTACCTAAGTATTTGCCAATGCACGTAAAATACTAGGCGAGGTTCTCAAAATGCCAGACTTATTTACGGTCTAAGGCCTTCAACGACGTTCGTGGGTACAGGATAGATAATGTCTGTTTCTAAATTATATCCTGTTCCTTCCTCACAAATAAAAGGAACGTGATACATAAATTCCTACAAAGCTCTTTGGAAAAGCGTTTAAATAAATTATGCTAAAGTTGATGTCAAGTCATCGCTAGAACGCTGGTATGTAGGATTTTTTTTCAGTTATTGACAGTAAATATAAAAAAAACTGCATTAATTTACACCATAAAGCAAAACCTGAGTTTTGGATACGATTTGAAATCATTTCAATATATAGGTAGGTATAATTTGGTTGCTTACAGATCTTTATGCAGTTTCATAAGCTAGCATTCATTAACTGATAGACAGACATCCAATAGTAGGTAATTAAATATTCGCTCTGGCAACTGCACGAAACTGAAAAACGAATTTCAAGAAATGTTTAAAACTATATAGAAAAATGATTTCTAAATAGGACTATTAAATTGGCACCTACACAAATAATTTATATGTTGTGACATTTGTAATTCTGAAATTCAAGCAACGAATTAATGATTCTGAAAAATATCCGATTTCATCAGAGTTTTCGATTGGTCCATACTCTTACGTGTAACTATATAACTACTTACGTATGTATTGCTAGGAGATTTATATACACACTCAGTAAGGTACTAATTGTGTGAGTTTATTGGTACACTCAATAACCATTTATAGCTTTCTCAGCGAGAGTCAATTATGGTAGATTAACTCTCTGATGAGTAAGGTGTGAAGGGGTCGTAAGTTGTTTTTGTTTGTATTAGGTACTCTCAGTTTGTGGTTGAACATTTAATATTTTTTTTTAGTTGCATGCAAAGGACACTCTCGGAGTTTTTAGATGTTCTGTCTGTCAATACCTTGCAATTTAGTTGATTTAGACTTGAAAATATAATTGAAAAATATTACCTAAAATACTTTATTTGCGTAGGGGCTTCCACAAAACTCTAACAAATCCACATTTTAAAAAATTCTGTCGGCACGTTTGTGTGTGATAATAATCAGCGACAGATCCAATTGAATCATCATGAAGTGACAAATATTTTGGTTACTATTGTTCACATTAGACTTAATCCACATTATCATAAGCAGAAGCATGTTTTGTGTGTACGGTAACAGTAATTAAAACGCCGATCGTACTGATAACGTAAGAACAGGTGAACAACGCATTGTGTCCCTTAATGAAATGTAATCAAGCATCAAATTAAAAGCCTTTGGTTATTAATGGCACCGCTTGAGTTTGTAATTATGTTACTAAAAGGTAGGTTCAGAACACCGAATAAGTCTTTGAGTAAATATCTCAATATGATAAACTGAATAGCTACTAAAGGTATTACCTAACAGAAAAAATAAGATCATACGATCATTATTGTTTTTAACAAAATAGCAGAACACCTCTCCAAAGAATTTAAAAAAAACATTTTTGCTTCATATAGCACCCAATTGACTAATTTCTAACCTAACGGCGATACATTTTCCTCAAAATGCAAATCTGCTTCAACTGTAATAGTCTGAAAAGACTTGTGAAAAGCTTGTTAACCCCATGACTTATTTTTATATTTCAATTCTACTAAACTGCTTTTTTTACATGAACAGAATTGAAAACATGTGCAATACATAAAAAAATGCTTTCAAAATCCCTAACTTAAAATTAGCCCGCGCATCATTAATCCGAAAGTTTCAGTTGCAATTTACGACACCCAGCCGCGGCCTATAAAAAAATTGTGCCCGCACGCAACGAAAATGTTTGATTTATTGAGAGAGCCAGATCTAGCAATTAGGTTCTGCGGGCCACTGCGGGATTGATTTATGATGATTCACAGTAATCATGCCGGGACAGCCTGTGATCCGAGTAATGCGGCTTTATGACGCCCTGATGAATGGGAGTGCGGTTTTTCGACGCCATCTTGAATTTTGTAGCCCAGTCTTGCGGTCGGTTGACACTAGATTTAGACATTGAAAATGGAACGTATAGATTTCGAATGCTATTTCAGACGGAAAACTTGAATGCAAAACATATTGAGAAGTAGTATATTTTTATATGTTTATATTTTATATGAGAAAACATGAATACACATAACTGGCTTCCAATGCTAATACAAAAAGAAATAAATTAGATACCAGTTAGTAACGATAAAGTTTCCTTTTCATTCAGTCAAGTCCTGTCAATTTACTGTCCGGCCAGACTATTTCACGCACATCCCAAGTCTATAAACTTGAAAAAAAATCTCTAAGGCACTTACGAGTTTCTAGCTAACAAGTTATACCACTACCTCGGCGCAACCAAAAGCAATAAATAGGGTACTAAACGTAACACTTACACATAAAGGGATCGACGACATGGCTGATACCGTGTCATCGCCTGTCGTCGCCTCGCTTTCGATAAACAAATCGTCGACTCCACTCGCCCCTCTATCGTGACCGTAAAAAGTTAACTATCCGGTAACACGAACACACCTGAATATAAATCACGACAACTAGTAAAATACTTATCGAAATATGTACGACACGATCGCTTTATGAAACTTTTTCACGATCAACCCTGTGCAGGAGAACGGAACTAACGTTTTTGGCTCACGAGACCTTTATCGCACAGACCCATCTCCCATTTTGCATAAACTTGATCAAAAGTCTCTCAGCTTTCAAATATGAAACAATAAAATTAATTTATTAAGTAATAACTTATCAGTCGATATTTTCACCCAGCCTGCTCTGTCCATTATCAGTTTTTCCTTCTTATTTCTTCTTGCAGCTCTTTCAGTTAGGAATTCTAACACAATACTTGCACAAAACTCAATCAAGGTAACTAAATAGATCCACACTGAAATACTATAAAATATAATCGTTCAGATTCTTGAACGTTAATGGTTGATTGCAATGTCTAAGTATCAATTTATAGCCACTAAACTTCATGAAACGATTTTAATGCAACTTCTATCTAATCGAAACCGCACTACATTTTGTCCGAGTGTCTAGTCAAAACTGCCTCACAAATGCAAATGGAAAACGAAAGTAACGTTTACCACAAAAGCCAAAATATTGAACCAGTTAGTGTCCAACATTATGCTAATTTCACCCTTTCTGAAGACGCAAGATAATGCCGGCGATGATTTCTGTGTTTTTTGTTCAGTTTGAACTGGTTTTGTTCGATTCTGGGTTTGAACCTTTTCAGTACAAAAGCGGCCCGTGATTTGCCTAATGCGTATCGTTAATTTATGTAGAGGTTGCGTAAGTCATCCCTTTGTTGAACCGTGGCACTTTCGGTTTCAGCGTACTGATTTGCATAACAGGGCGCAGGGACAAAGCTCGGACACCCTTTCGTGAACAATTCATTTCGTTTCACTTTTTAAAATGTTTCATTGTTGACATTTTCGTGCCAGCAATAAATAAATCAAGTGCAAAGTACGGTCCGACGTATGAGCAACATAGTTGCCGGCTACAGGTTCTCGTGAAGTCGGGTCGTTCGTACATAATGGGTACTGTACATAAAGTGTTAAAAGCGTTGCAGTTAGGATACAGTTATAAACCGTGAGAAAACTAACAGTGGCATAACTTTTTTAGTAAAACTTGATTCTTGAACTGAATTGGTAGCAATCAACTCTAGTTCCATTGTTACACTAATCAGTTTTTAAATAATCTATAACAAGTGTAAACCTTTAACAAGTGGTCATTGATGGTAAAACGGCCTGAATAAATGCCAATAACACACGTCATTATGGCGTGTAATATCGTTTTACAACTTTAAGGCAATAAATAAATTGACTGCCGTTTGTAAATTTTATTACTATTTAAAAGTCGATGACTGTATAAACGAATAATTGATTTACGTTGGTTATTAATGGTAATTTGATACCGTGTTAAAAACCGCTAAATTGCTTTGGTGTACTCGTTGGTGAAACCAAATTTTTTTTTCCGAGAAGTTTAATAGAAATTCCAAGTATTATGTACTTATTGTAATAGGTTTATTACCTCAGGAATTAATCAAAAAGTGGTAGTGCTGTGTCAACGATAAATCTTATACATAAAAGAATTCAATAATTGTGCCTTCCTTGAACAGGATAAAAGTAACCTAAATATCTCATTTCACATGATGTGAAGTAAAATTTTAACACTAATACATTTTCTAAACACTAAAATCAACGTACAAAGAGAAAATTAATCTAGTTTAGATAGTATTGTAAATAGTACAAAAGTACAATGGCAATGAAAAGCTGAACAAACATGAACACAATGACGACACATTTTTAAAACTACATAGGTATTTCTTTAAAATCTAAGCACAGGATTTAATTCTATTATTTTGTACATTTCATCAAATTAAATAAGCCTACTTATATAATAATTTTAAATTGTAACAATAGCACATAATGAAAAGCAAATAATTTGATTAAGGTAAAACGTAATATATGCATAAAGTCATTATTAATGCTCCGGTAATCTAAGCAATTATAATACTAACTAGTACAATAAAACCACAAATCATATTAACTGGTGCAATAATATCTTTATTATTTGTGTGTTCACACCTTTTAATGAGTTAATAGCTCATAATTAGTTGGTGAACCGTAACTCAGGCGTCCATACGGATTATAGTAGGTAGTCTATCACACTCGTATGTTAATGATCTGACTTTTGTACGACTGCTCCACTCTTTCAGTCGTTTAACACATGTTAATAACTAATAAAATGGTTTATTGGAACATAAAAAGTTGAGATTTACAACTTATAGGTGGTCTATGCATTACGATTACATGGCAGCTATTTGAATTACGAGTATTTGTGTAATCGCGCCCATGTTATGGTAATCAAGTTCAAATGCTATAGTAGCGTTTACTGTGATTGGGCGTCGTTCTACATTCTAACCTAACATAGGCTCTTGACTATTTACCAAAATGGCGTGGTCAGGAGCAAGTTGACTTTTGCCTTCATGATGAACGGAAAATTCAGAACTCAACGTTTAAAATGGCAAGCCACGCTTTTATGGTATACAATGTGTCGTATCATCGTAGAGTTAGAACGCCATCGATTTTATTCACTAACCAAACAATTTGAAGCAAAAATACTTTTGCGTGTGCATATTATTAGCAAAAGGCAAAGTGATCTTGCCTCATTCTTTTAATTATCGTCCTAAATAACGAAATATTCCATCATAATATAATCTGTTGGAATACAGATCTGACTGCGGCTACAAAAATAAATTACTTGTCTCATTAAAGCCGGATTAAAAGAAAAGCCGCCCATCTCTGACATGTCCATCCACTTTCTTAACACTTGATTGTGAAATCGGTTCTAAAAGACCCATACGTTTTTAAATCGTTAAAGAATCGATAAATTATTACCCGGCGCCGTATCGGTGAAAAGGTAAGTATGTCACCGTAAGAATCTCCATGCTACCCTCGGGTCAAGTATGTAGGTACTTTTAATCGACAACTATTTAAAATGGTTGGGGAAATGTTGCAACGCCAAAAATTACTTGGGCGAACCGTAATGGAATTATTTAAATATTATTACGGACGAACAACGGCCACTCAGTTGATACAAGTATGTGTATTGCGAACACATGTGTTTGCGATCAGAAACAAGTAGGTACAGCTTTCACGATACGTCTCGGTCGGCGTCGATCTGGTCAGACCGGTGTCCGCTTTCCCGTCTATAATTAACCGTTTTTCATCCCGCGGCGCGCGCGCATGCCTGCACGTTAACGACGGGGTCGGAGAAACCGGGATGCTCCAAATGCCGATCCCACGCTGCGGATACAATGTCCCTCGTAGACGATGATGGTATTTCTGTAAAATGTTCCTTAGAAATATGTATAAATTATTTATGAGTACATAAGTACTCTTACCTAAATATTCTATATAATATTAAAATCATATAAAACTGCTAAATTATTTGCTACACTCTAAAAAAACATTTGTGTCCTTCAACCACAAGTAGCTTAATTTTGCGTTGAATCAAATGGTAAAATCTCTACGTAGCAGTTGAGGTATAATATAGGCTTTCGGGAATACAGCAATTTCATCAAAATCTAATGCCATCATTATGTAACATAACTCTACCTCCATTCCACTTGATGACGACCACGCCCCGTTTCCAATTAGGAGAACAATTAGAACATTACACGCTCCGGAGCAATTCTAACTTTTCCCATTAACTCTGGATTAAAACACAGAACACCCCTATAATAGTGTAGAGTCAGTTCGGTCCGGATTTTTTATTCGTTTTGATTTTAGGGTTAGGTTTTGTATGGGAAAGTGCGGGTTATGAATATTTGTTTTTTTAAGTGGAGGCAATATTTCGTTGAGCTGTCTTTCCCATCAAAATTTAGCCTAAATTAAAAACAAGTTATAAGGGAGTGACAAAACCTATGTCACTCTCTAATAACGTAGCTTTATATTGGTGAAGGAATTTTTAAAAACGGTCTACTAGATTCGGAGCCTATTCAATACAAACAAACAAACAAATCTTACCTTACAAAGATAGAAACTAGAAAATTCGGCCTGATTCTAGGGACTCTTACCTCTTTATAAAATTAGTATAGATTTTCTTACAGCGTTCATTTTTCTTTCTTTTTGACTAAACAAAAACTTTGAGGATCATTTACATAGTTCATCCTTTAGTTAAGCAAAGGGAAGCTGCTCGAAGTCATAGCAGGCTCCCGAACTATAAGCTAAAATCTATGATATTGTTATAATGTGTTCCATGTTTCTTACGATAAATAGTAATTTTTGTTTATTACCTATGCCTCATCTAATATACATTTTGGTTTCTAATATACATATACTATGGTCAACAAATAAATCCAAATAACAAAACTTTTCATCGATTAGATTGTTCGATTAGGTGTTGAAAAAGTATTTTTCTAAAGATCCATTTTTTCACATTGCTTTGTAAATAGGTACTTCACTCGTATCTCATATATGAGAATTATAACACAATCTCCATCCCTATTCCTTAGATATGCCCTTATGAATATTGCATGAACAAATTTAAATCTCAAAGGAAGCATAACAGGCCATTACCCCGGAACTACGAGTTAGCCAAAATTATATCAGGGGACAGCGGGGAAGATATTTTATTATTTGTGTTATATTTTGCAAGTTTTTTAAAGCAGAAGGGTGTTCCCCTCACTAAAGGGTGGGCCGTCCTGAATGAAATTATAGTTCTTTGTAGATAAACATATCAATTTGTTAGTTGTTGTGAGATAAATATGTGGTGCAATTGTTGGTGCGTCGTCGGTTCAGTTTCGTTGATGACTCCAGTGAACTCACTTGGGAGTGGCCGTTGATTGTAAATTCGGTTCAAATGGACATTGTTAAGTGAAGTGCAGTTAAGAACGTATAAATTGAAGCCGATCCATGTAAGTACATGAATAACTTCTAATACGTTGGTATATTTTGCAATAAGCTATGGATTTTGCAGAATGGCATAATATACCTTTTTTTTAAATTCTTCTTACAACTGTGTTTAAAATAAACTGCATGTAAGTTTTAACGCTAGGTAATATGCGTGCATATTTTGTTAGTTATTCACCATGATAACTGGATTATAAGGGTACGGTTTGTAGTGCTTTTGAGTTTTTCTTAATTTGAATCCATAAAATCTCAGTTTGATAATTTTGACTTGACTTTTCACTTACGTTGAACCCCCAATTTCTGTAAACCTTAGCTAATTCATAAAAAATCTAACGAAGACTAGTAACACAGCCACAAATTTGTACTCTTTCCGCGTGCTTGCAATGTAGATTACTCTCTAGCCATTTTAAAACTCCAGCAAATGGTTAAAAAAAATAAACTATCCACCCAAACGACGGCGTTGTTTACTTTGCGTGCACTCTTCCTGGCTGCATCCGCCACCACTTCCTCACGAAAAAACCTCGACGCCTGCTCGCTGCGTGCATGAGCGATTGTAGACTTAAATCGATTGAACGGCAAGCGAATAAAATCGATTTTCCCCCAAATTGAATAGTCGTTAAACGTAGGTAGCAGCAGTTTTAACGTTCGGATTGTTTACACGGCGGCGTCGCGGGTGTAAACGGTCCTTCGTAATTGATGATTTGATTTACAACATCGCTAAACAGCCGGTGTTTGGGCGAGCGATACGCGGCTTTTGAATGGAACGTCATTACGTGTCTAATGGCTGTGGGTCGATAATTATAGGTGTCTGGCTATAAACCTAGGTGTATGGCTATAATACTAATGCAGGCTTGAGTAAAGCGTGGGGGCTAGGAGGGCAGGAGCGTTGCTAACGGGGTCGACGCTGCTGAGGCTAGAATTTCTTCGCATCATAAATCTGCACGTCTAAGTAACATAGAGGTACATACTTAATGACACACACGACATGTGCTATTTACATATTTATGATTTATTTACACCACATTTCATAGGATATAGATACCAAAACAGTGGGGTATATAGGTACTTAAAATGTAAACTGCCATAGCCAGATTCATTTTTAAAATACCGAATCCTAACAGACTCAATCGCCCTACACTCTATGTAATATCAGATATCTAAAAGTTACTGACTAAATGGAACAAAATATCTGTGTTGATTATTTACATTTTACCAATTTTTAGTTATGTACCTACTGTAGGTATAAAGCTTAGATATCAGTCAGACCCACCAGTTTCCAGCGATTTGTTTTACGACTGACGGCGAGGAGGAAAATAAAAACCAGTCACCTATGAAAGCTCATTATCTAAATCTTTAGGGATTTTCAAAGGGCACACATTACATACAGTTTCTTAACTTATTTTATTCACACAACAGAAAAGTACAGCCAGATATGGAACATTGTCTTGAAACATGAATCATCTTTGATTTTAAAGAAAGAAAACATGAATAAGTGTTGTTTTTGAATTTTCGTGACAGGTTAAATAAAGTAACATGAAGTGACATTTGAATTGCACATTAAACTTATGTGCTTATGGCGCTTTTGTCTGAATGATAGGAACAACTTATAAATAAACCAAACAAAACTGCAATTCAATTGCGAACTCTACTTACCTCGCCCACGCCTTACAATGAAATATTAACAAGCATTCCCGTTCAACCATTAAAAACCCGTAATCGGAAAGTCGTCGGGTCAACGGCCACACGGTCACCATAAATGCGTCGGCGCCAATAAAGGTTCGATAAACAAAGAAACAATTGCGCCGGTTAATGTCAAACTTTTGCGGTAGGTTACAGCTCTCTTTGCCCTTCCGTGTGGTGTGGGTGCGCTTTTATTAGTCGCCTTAGCTCTGATTTTTTGTAGCTCTTGTATGAGTTTTAACTATAGAAATATAATAAAAATATATCATAAAAATAAACAACTTGGTCAACGAACCAGTCCGAATTTGAAAGTGTAACCTATCGCTTACCGCGCGACTTCCACTTGCACTGCCGTTATATGCAGTACGTCTATTGAGATCGTATCTTGGGATTTGACATTGTCATGTCATGTGTCATCCCAATACATTTTTTTACGCAAACAATAACGTGAATTTAAAGTGGCAACTCGTGGTAGACGTACAGAACTCTCAGTGTTGATAATAAAAAATTGTAGAGTTTGTTATGAACTCGCAGACTATGTTCGTCTTTTTTGTGCATCCTAAGATGCACAAAAATATGTATTAGTTCTGATTATTCATACTAGTTTAGGTTTCGATGATATTCATCATGATGCCATGAAACGACATTGTAAATAGAGGCTTTTTTTACAGTAAGCCCATTACTTTACTGTCACGGTGCGAAAATCGCACGCGCCAGCTACAAATGCGCTATTAAATTTTTATAGCCTGTTCTTTCAAGTATTATTTGACAGTGCAGATGCGTTAAATTGCGATTAATAGATGATTAGCCATTCTGGTGTGCGTTTACGGCTGGCTCGCAATAAATTCAGTTTATTACTTATCAATCAATGGTCTCTCTGTGGGCTTCTTGCTGGGAATGACCTTCCTTTCTGGGGTCGGTTTTTCGTGGTTTTTCTCTTATTACTTTCTCTAAACACTGAGCACAGGACTACATCTGGAGATTCTGGGCTCATTTTCCAGGACTTTTTACTCAGGTTCCAGGGCAGGTGGTAATTGGAGCAATTCGCATTTAGCAAGCTTAGATTTATACTCATGAATTTGCTATTGATACCCATCAAAGACGACGACTTGATGTCAATGATGAAGGGTTTGCCAAGCAGTTGGGCAGTATGCTAATCTTACTAATATTATAAATGCGAAAGTTTGTGAGGATGTGTGTACTATGTATTTTTGTTACTCTTTCACGCAAAAACTACTGAACGGATTCGGATGGAACTGCACAGCACTGCTGTATTACAGCTTATACAACAGAATAACACATGCGCTGCAATTTATTTATAAAGATTTTATGTAATTTGGCCATAATTTATAACGACAACGAGGGCGATGCCGCGGGCGGAGAGCTAGTTACATATATACCTACTTTCTTGAAGCGACTTAAATACGTATATACTTGATAATCGCACTGTTGCGTATTTTTAAAACACTACTCAACCACGTCCGCCTCCGTGGCCGAGTGGTTTCAGAGCTCGGGCCGAGCTCCCGGGTTCAATTCCCAGGTCGGGCAAAGTGTGTTTTGGATTTTTCAGAACATAGCCCGGGTTTGTGATCACCAACCCGCATTTTGCAAGCGTGGTGATTAAGCTAATACCATTGAAATCAAGTCATCGCTACAATTGATTTGTAGCGATGACTTGATTTAAATGATGTAGGCAGACATACACAGTATATAGGCAGTATATAGGCTGATTACTACTACTTTTACCTATTACTGAGCTACACTACACGGCTGTGGTGTCAAAATCATTAATTAAGCTGGTTGACCTTTCAGAGGCTGCTATTAATTATTACCTTTTGCTTTTACCTGATATCCTCTGAATAATTAATAGTAGATTGTTACACAAGGTGAGAAAGTTATACCTTTTCATTACTCATACTCTGAAAGTAGGTCTGAAGTTGCCTGAGGAGCGGGATGAAAGTAATACTTTTCATCCCTAGGGAGAATTACTTTCAACTGACAGCTGTCAAATTATTTTTTAAAAAAAACTAGTTCTTTTTCACATATCTATTGAACCATGTTCCAACTTTCTATACAGTCACGATGTAAAATTGAAATAACTTAAAGTTAAGTATTGATTAAAGAATATATATTTTTTAAATAACTTTATTATAATTTAGTTTCAACAATTTCTTTAAAATAACTAAGACTACGACTACGTCTACTAAGAATACTTTAATATTTGGGCAAAATATTTACCATTTTTCCAATGATGAAAATAAAAAATATTGGCTGAATAGCTAAAAATAATGGCCGGCCACAGAAAAAAAAAACAAACAAAATAGGCGGGAAAGCGGCAATTCGATCTTCATTTATTTGTTTCGATTTGAAGACTTTTGTTTATACATATAGCAGAGATTTGTACCTATAAAATGAGTTCATCTGATTCTGATATGAATTTAACGCCTGATTTTACATGATAAGAGGCTAAAGCGGTAGTGGAAAATAAAATTTACTCATTTTTTCTTTAGCTAATTCATGTTTTTATTTTTACTTTCCTTGTATTAATAATGAAAAGCACAGTGTTTACCTCGGGTTAAAGACTTATTTAGTCCCTCGAACTATTGGCGCCCTCACTTCGTTCCGGGCGCCAAACCCCGTCTCGGGACTAAATAAGTTACTTTCACCCCTAGGGTAACAATGTACTATTACAGCCCTAGGGCTGAAAGTGAAGCTTTCAACCTTATGCTCAGGCAACTTCAAGCGTACTTTCCGTGTATGAGTAGGTAATGAAAAAATTTTTTTCACTAGGTTGTCTAATATTTATAGGTACGGCAAGATATTATGTAGATGATACGAAGTTCACCGGGTCTTCTAGTAGGTAATAATTTAAGTAATGTAAATTCTATCTATTAGTCTTTTTGTAAAATCCTTATTTGGGATTATTTTCAGAAATATTATCATCTCATCAAATTATACTGAGAAAGACTATTTGTAAATATGAATGTTAACTGCCAGAACGCTTTATGGAATGCCTGTAATAATATCAACGATATAATAACGTATCTACCTAATTACAAACTATTAAACGCAGATAAGGCATAAATACAAGAGTAGAATAGACAATGGGCACGATGGCCAACTACGTGATCATCGCCTTGCATGACAAATCGTAAATTTACTGACATTAATATCGTCCTTACTCATTACCAATCAAAGGCAACATTGCATTATACTATTATTAAACCAATTGCGTCATCGTAATAAGTTGAAGGTATTTCAATAATTGTATGTACTTAAGTATTGTAATGTAATGGCACGGACTACGTTTAATGAAATAAGCTGAAAATCAGCGTCTAAACTCGTCCAGGTTTTAGAGAGAAAGCATATAATATATTTCGCTTTATTGTGTTTGTTACTTCAGTTTTTAAGTAGAATTAATAGAATTTATAGATGTTTTACTTTCTTCTAATGCTTTATCTGGAGGCAGGGCAGTGACCCCGCCAAGTCGAGCAAAAAAGTGGCACGGCCGCCGTACCTTCCTTTTCTCGAAACAGTTCAGGCCGTTTTCATCCCCTATAACTTTGTTGTGGATAAAACTAGGAGCCTGAATTTTCATTAACCAAGCAGGCAATGTATCAACACGGTATATTTCAAATTCATTTCAATTTAAATCAGAAGTTTAATATGGCCAAGTCAATCTATTTGTTCTATTAACTGACTTGGTACAGATCTTACTACTTTTTACGGTAGAAGAACCGTAAAAAGTTTTTTTTACAAGTTATGTTATGGCTAAATTTTTGAACTTTCATCTCACACTAAGTTAGTTTCAGTTTTTATTAAGTTCTCTATTTTACTTTGAGAATGGAAATTATAAATAATATTTTTCCCCTCAGTTTACAGATAAAATAACTTACGAGTATGTAAACAAAACACGGGAGAAATCCGATGTTAGATAATAACGCCACTTTGGCACTTCACTGTCATTAATATTTGCTTAACTTACCATTAAACGAGGCATAGTGGCGAGGTCTGGTACTACGTGCACTTAGTAAAGATTATCCCGAGGTATGCGGCTGTAAATAATCCACGTTACTGCACTTAACTACAGGTTAATTTATGAGTAGCCCGAGCCAGCTGGCAACTTAGCAAGTACCTACCTACGAGTAGCTCATCTGAATTTACTTAATTATTCTTTGGCAGTGCACGTACATGTTACAGGCATGCATGGATAGACGTTCTGAATACGTGACTGGCTAACTTCATTACAAGTACCTACTATAAGCTGCGAAAAAAATTTGTAGATTTGAGTAGGTACAGGTACAGCTTTCAAGTGAGTACCTACTTAATCAAGAAGCGATACCCTTTATCCTTAACCGTAAACTATAAAAAAAGAGTAGGTGTAGATACAGATTAATTCTTTTATAGCCAGCCCAAAACCGACTTTTCAACATTTTAAAATGTCTTTACATTTATTTACTGGTTAGTGTGCGATTGAATATGCTACAAATGAAACAACAAGTACCTAATATAAACACTCAGGAAGAAAGGCCACCATCGGCCATCTAAAATGAACTTCTAGGTCTAACATTTTATCAATATATTGCTTTAACGTTTAGTGTTTTGAATTATATCTATTAAAAGTACATATCTATGAAACCTGTTACTCAGTCAGACGCACATAGAATTAAATTAAAAAAATCTTAAACTCTTGGTTAAACATTATCTTGGTAGATTTATATTGAGCTTGCTTGCCAAAAGCAGGCCAGCAAAGAATGAAAAAATTGTGAGTCAGGTGGCAATAGTTTTATAAGTAGATAGTGCTTTAAAAAGTAGGCGTTTTATACTTTGTGTTGTAGGTAATATAAATGATTCAGTATAAATCAATGAGGTATTTTTGTCTTACAGATTCCACCAAAATGGTATAAATCGAGACAACGTTGAGCATCCGCAAGACGCAGCCTAATAGGTAAGCTACCTCAGTCAAAAGCGCCGCCCCACAGCGCGGGCATCTACGCCATTATCGAAACATCCCAACCCGACCAACATTAAAACACCGCCCGGTCTCAGTGACCTACCACTGTATCTCACGACATCGCCATGATTCTTTTGAATTTTTCATTCCCCACGACTAACTGGAAGTATAAGTAGTCACACCCGCGTAAAAGAGACAAACTTACATCACCCTTCCCACAACACTTATGAATGACCGTGTGAGCGCGAAAGAGAGAGCGCACAAAGTAACATGGCGTCGCTACCACGCGGCAGACCGAAATTCCTAAACGCACACACGAACAAAATCATTTTGTGTGAGTGTTATCATATTGCCGATTGGTAGGGCCTGAGCATCAGGGTTCGTCAACTTTGAATATAAGTTGTTATTTATTTATATAACAGCAAAGTTGTTAGTCCGATATTTTCATTTCTAAATAAACATTGCACATTTACAGCTTTGGGTAGATTAGTTATTTATAAGTCGGTCATATTTAATTACTTATGGTTTCCTTAGTAAGAAATTCTTTTTGTCTGAGGATACCTATTGATTCTCAAAGTCTCATGGTAAGCATACCTACTGATTATAAAAGTAGTAAAGTGAGTGAATTTTATAATACAAAAAATAATGCAGCTGGTTAAACTGAGTTGGTAAAAAAATATTTTACTGACATTAGATATAAATAAATATCATACATGTCACCTTTATATCCAATTATTCAGTAGTTAACAAAAAACTAAAAATTTACAGACTGTGCTAGGCAAAAAGCTTTGAGATAAATCTTATAATAATATTTTTATTTTCTATTATAGGGTTCCCTAGGCTTTTCCAAATTTTTCACATTCAACAATTGAGTTATCCGTTAGATAAAAGGTTTACTACCAATGAAAGCTGTATTCCAAGGATAACGTGATGTTGAGATAAGGGCATAGATGGCGCTTATTGTGTTTTGTATTAGAGAGGTGGTAAATTAAAGAAAATCATAAATAACGTCTTCCAAAGAGAAAATGTAAAACTTAATAAAACATTTAATCGATTATAAAAATATATTTTGTTTAATAAGGGAAGTTACCTTAACCTTGAATTACTTGTGAATTCAGTATTATTTTTTAATTGGATTCGGGATTTTCTGCGAGCTTCTTATTTCCTACAAATTTATTGAACTCCTATTATTATACTCGTTTTATAAAGCATAATTTTCTATTTAACCTCTCACCTTAAATTAAAAACACATAAACAATTGAGTTTCACTTCTTTGCACTGTTGTGTGCTTGTTATTTTATTACATGAGCTTTTCGCCTTGAGCTTTTAAGTTCAATTGATACTCTCTAGATGGCGCTGTAGCAGAGTTATTTTTTAAAGCTTATTTGACTCTACATTTTACGAGGTTAACATTTTGCCGTTAAACGACTCTGGATAAACAGTAAAAAGTACAATAAAATTAAGTAGTGTAAAAAAGTTTGATTGCGAATAAGTACATGAAGGTTGAAAAAGATTATATCATACACTTCTTAAGAAGAAGTCGAGCCTAATCCTTGAGGAGTAACCTTATGAGTATTCATTTACCTAAATGTTGATTTTATTTGCATCCAAAACAAAAATAAAGATACGTTTACAAAAAAGCTTGGATACAAATTGTAAGAATAGATTTAATAAAAGTAGGTATTTTTTTTCATGTTTTAGTAATTCTACACTGTAGAGTTCATAAAGTAAAACAAATAAAAAAACTTCTTATGTGACAAAAGCACCTTATTAAAATTCAAACAAAAAAAACTACTGTAACATAAACATGATACTGAGAGACAATGCTTGTTAGTATGCAAACGTGCTTCCTAGAAAGGCCTTCTGACCCAATTTTGTATGAAAATTCAAATTAGTTTTTTTGCGGGCAAAGAGAAAGCTGCTAGCTGTATAGTCAGTTTAGTATCAGATATAATGCGAGAAAGTAGTGCCGTGTTTATGCGAAATGTGAGGGTTATTTTAAAGATTTGTTAAATTTATTAATATTTTGAAACGGTGTTATGCGTTTGCGCGTTATGGCCTCGCGCCAAACATTTGTTGGCTCTCCAAAAAACCAGATGGCGATGGCGGGTATGTTATGTTTTTGATACATTCTAATTAATACAATTTGCACTCTGCTTATTGTTTATATGCGAATTCCAGAGCTAGTGAATGTGGCATCTTTGTAACTTGTTTTTGTTTGATTATAAAATGTACTATAGTTAATACTGTTAATTAAATAAGATTTCCTTGTAGTGCATCAAATTTTACTATACGTACACGCTGTAACGGTTGCTGTCGTATTGTGTTTTTTTCATAAGCTGTAAGTACTGATGAGAAGCCTCGAACATTTAGTATTAGATAAAATTTATTTTTTGTTGAAATTTTCTACTTTTAAGATATCGAAAAACAAAAACCACTGCCGTTGCATTATGTTTAATGTGATGGTAACTCTCAACTATTATATCGTTAAAAGATATTGCTGTATAGGTAATGTTTTAAAGTTGACTTTGCATGCAAGATCGTAAAATGATTCCCGCTCAAAAGACACCCAGCTCCTTATCAGTAACCACATGGCTTGATTTACGGACATGAGTTTGAACTTTGTCTCAACGACACTAACGTCTTTTAATAAGTAGTGCTATCAGTACATAAATATCAAGTTAAGCCTCCATGGTAGGTACTCGGCGGTATTCAACCTCCGTGTGTGGTCCTTGTCCTTGTTTTATTATAAATCGAACTTAAGGCCTAATGATCGCTTGTTATCTTAATTTGTACTTGCGAATGAGTATGAATATTTAGTAGAAGCTTACCAACTCATAGATATTCTCAATTCTAATTATTACTTCTTTGAATCATTCCTATACTCGTACAATAATTACACAAACTAATAATTGTACGATGGTGTTAGATCATACTCTAAAAGATATATATTTTTGATGTTGAAACTCGTTCCAAAAGTTTCATTGACAGCCATTATGATTTTTCACATATTTATTACTGACTTCGATATCATTTAAAGTAAATTATTACAAATGTAATAAATTATTTCCAATTCAAAACGTGACTATGTTCTCTGAATAGGGTTTATTACAAAAATAATTACGTACAATGAAATTACGCCACGATATCTGAGCTGAGGACCTCTGTCGTATGTAAACCGAGGTTTTGCCTAAGATGACAACAGATTAGAGTTTAATAATAGGAAAAGGTGACAGTAAGAAATGAAAACTATAAATTACACGTAACTTAACTTTCTCGGCAGTTTTGTTAAAAGTAGGTAGGTACTTGTCGTACTTGTATTGAACAGAATGAGTGGTAAGGTAGTTACAACGCGGGTGATCGCGCGTCTTGAACGAATTATGAGCATCCGCTGGCCGGTCGGACGCACAACTTGCCTTCAATTCATAGCTTCGTCGGTAACTGCATAGCAGCTTTAGGTACCAACCTTATGCCAACTAATGGTAACGGACATGAACTTGTAAATGTATAGTTGTTTACTGTAGTATTTTGCGTTGTGATTAAGATGTCCACAGGACTATTAAAAAATATTGTAGGTGTATTATGAAGACTAGAAATCACTTCAGAGAATTACTTCCTCGTAGTTAAGGTATATTCATAACTTTACATATAATTTTCTGTTATTGCACGTGACTGATAACGACAAGAGCGAGCTGTCAGTGTATCAATTAACATTAAAATAATACCTAAATATCGAAGGTTTTTAATTACTGTCATCAGAAATCTCAATCACCTTCCATTACCTCACAATAAACCTTGCTCTGAATCTTTCAGCTTTGAACTTGATGATTCCCTAAGATATTTCTGTCATGGCTACTCCAACCTTTCCAAAGGCATCAGAGTGCACCCTCCAGGCGAGCGGCTTATTAGCGGTAACGAGGTTGTAAACCACGTTCCTTAGGCACCGGAAGACACATAACTCACGGAACACCCGCGATGGCCGCTACCGGTGCAGCCGACATTGCGGCCAGATAATAATCTCTTATTATGTGGCTCTACATTGACAGCAACACAGTAATTAATAACGCAGCATGAGCTTATTAAAATTTTTTGACGAATTATAAAATGACCTGATAATCAGTGTCAATCTGTGAAACGAAAGTTTAGCGAATCTAAAACTGTTTAGTAGTCAGTCATTATTTTAAAACAAAGCAAAAACATTTTCAATTTTCACCTAAATAATAACTGATTCTGAGGCAAGATTTACTGTCATTATTGTACATTTGAAAGTTTTTACATGGACAAACTTCAGGTTAATTGTTGCTCTTGGCTAGATTCTAATGTAAAATTGTATAATATTTACACTGAGAATAAGTCAGTATATTAACATTGATAAATTGATCGGGAGATCACTACCCACAACATATCAGATCTTTTATGACTGGTACACATCTTTTTACCATGGAACGTTTTGAAACAATCAATTTAGTAAAATATTTCGTACAGATTTTTACGGTTCCCTTACAGACGAGGGTGTAAGTAGGGCCATGTTCGGAAGCGGGGTATCCTTGCAATAACAATAACTCATATAGTGCCCGCACCCCCCGCTAGATGGAGCCAGCGGACACAAGTAATCCATTTATTCTTAGGGCGTACTTTATGTAGCGAGCTCTTAAGAGGAACAGTTATATTGTTTTATGTTATTATTTATAAATATCAGAGTTTCGTGCTGTGAGCCTCGTTTGTGGGATTACGAGTGAAAGTAGCTCCCTCCCGCGAGCGCGTCTGTTTTTAAGTTTTTATTTGATTATGTTATTCCAGTTATTTTGTTTGTTAGCGGTAACAACAAAAAGTAAGAACGTTACACAAAAAAAATATTTTCATGCCGTTCGAAAAATTGTTTTCGCTCACCTCTAAAAAGAATTGAATTGCTTTTGTAGATTTATTTATATTTTTTTTGTACTTTACGATTTGTTTGTTAAGTGGTAGTTAGTATAATAAAAAAACTACTATCTGAAATAAAATATTAAATTGTTCTAGGTACGTTGACTTCTTCAAAAACTTGTATGTTTGCTCACCTAGTTTGAAGAACCCATTTCAACTTATACATGTAAGAGTACAAATTATGATTACAAACAGAAATACCTATGTGATCCCTCTGCTACTCTCTATAATTGAACGCCGTCATTCCATTCCTCGGAAGCATAGGAAACATTTGCCTTAAGATATCCGAGGAATTTGCGTCCCCCCCTGCCCAAAGTGGGGGTGGCTAGGGGGTGGGTCTGGAAACTTCAACCCGCTGGAATTTTGCGGGCGAGCGTTTTAATTGGAACAGCGAGAGAATATTTTGTAATTGCAGCGGTGGCCTGGAATCCTGATAGGTATACCGCTTAAATGATTAAAGTAAACCGAGGAAGATTGGAATTTTTAATCAAATTTTGATACTCTGCGCAGATGAGAAAAGATGATTTGTTGAAAAATTAAAACTGATTCATAATACTGAATTTTAAACAATCATTTTTTTTTTTAAGTTTACTTGTTTTATAAACATAGCAGCTATGCTATGCTAGCTAGCTATGGATGTCAGGATTTATGTTTGAAGATTAACTTACACCTACTTTTGTGTTTTACCTTAGGTCATACTTTGAAATAGAAAAAGGTAAAGAGTCCTCTAAATCACTAATGTTATACTGTAGAGAGAAACCAGAAGGATACATTTAAATCAGGATGACTGTGCGCCCGTATTTCAAAAAAAAACAACATAGCACAACTGGTAAGTTTTTTGCCTATATACCTTACAAAAAACATTATTAATCAAACCTTATAGCACTCTGAAATTAAATTGCCAATACCAATTGCCAATGATAATACAAAAAATATCTTCACCTGTCAAAGTTTTACATTTATTAAAAGTGTAAAACGGCTTACCATATTGCTTGCAATAAAAAATAATGTTGATCACAGTAATAAGATTAGGATCATTTAATGTTTTATCGCGGTTTAATTTAAAAAGTTTTAATAACATTCTTGAGACTGATAAGAGTCATCCCCTTTTCAAACTTTATTAGGTTCGTATCTACATTATATATTTAACTGGACGTCATTTAAAGCTCTAAGGCATTTTCTCTCGAAAGAGCGGAGTTGAATGAAAGAGTTCGTATCCGATAGTATCGGGTAACAAAGAAAGTTTTTATTAGCCAAGTTCCTTGAATCGACCCTTGTCTGCTATACCAATTTGAGAAAAACTCAGTAGTAAAAGGCTACGTAGGTTCATTTGCAGTTAGAGAAAACGTAAGTAGGAAAAGTTTTACCTCTGTGTGAAATGAGCTTTTTGTGCAGGCAACGGGAGGCCCCTAGGTATCTGAATCACCCGTATATTTTCAGCCATTCTTAATTCAATGTGTAGGTATGTCACGAGTTTGGAGAAAGTCCATAGAAATGCCATACTAACAACCCAAGATATGCACTTGGTGCTCAAGGGTGGAGAAAACTCACCCCGTAGGTAGGGAATAACGTAAAATATTTTTTAGTTTTTTTTGTTGGTAATAAAATGATTGCTTCTTTAAATTGTATTTCTTAATTCTTATTAACCTGTTTAAATTATATTATATAACTGATTCATGTAGTAAATTAAAATGATATTGAAATAAGCGACGAAACAGTCAGGCGAAGCAGTAACCAGATGAAAAGCTGTTAAATAATTTGAAAACGCAGTTGTCCTTAATATGGATACTTGGCAGGCTTTATCGAATATCATTTGTAGGTATGACAAAGATTTATATTACGTTCAAAGGAGTTTCGCGAGATAATTAAATTTTATGCAATCATCATGATACCTTGTCTATTGTCTTTGTCCAACGAAATGAATTGGTAGGCTGTAGCTAAATAAATTGTAATTCATTCGGTAGTTAGATTATTACGTAAAGGAGAACGTATAGTACTTACCTACGTTCATTTCACGAAGCCGCCAACATATTTTTTGTTTACGATTTATTTATCTTTCTCTAAATTCACCTTTAAGTAGTAGCATATTTAAAAAGTAATAAAAAAGGGGAAAACAATAATATAATATGCAAACCTTTTCTGTGGTAAGAAAAATGCAGTGCATCATCGTGGACTGAACGAACAATTGTAAAACACATTTCTAGTCTAAGCATTAATTTGTTTTTAATAAACATTTATAATAGTTCACCTAAAAGCTATCAAGCAACACATGGCCGATTCCAATAACTCGTCTCCATTCAGTTATATTTCATAACCGATCTACAAAATAACCTCGCTCCCAATACGGTGCCGCTTTTATGTTTGAATTTAAATTGGTACATTTTATAATAATGTCTTGGAGACGCCGCACTCACCCTAGCCCCTCGGGATACTCTTTTCTTCTTTTTATAATGTAATTTTCTTAAATCACCCACCTCCGCCCTCAGTCCTAACGTATCTATTATAAAGACGAAATTATAGTCCAAAACGAACAAAAGATTGCTCTTTTTTTTGTTATCTTCGGACATTACTCCGGCTTTTTCTCTTTGAAATAATAAACTGAGATTATTTTTAATTAAGCGTTAAATGAGATACAATACAGAAGAAGGATTGCGTAAATTGGTAAAGAAGTTGATATAGAGTTCAGAAATAGAAACAGAAATAATTTATTTGCTCAAAACTGTGTACATTTAAAGCGATCAGTTTCTATAGTATTGTGAAAATTATCCCAAAAGTGGCAAACAAAAGTTTATAAGTAGCAATAATTAAACAACATAAATTGGGTAATGTGACATATATGAGTATAACTGGTTTAAATTAATTATTGACTAAACAACCACCGTTATTTTTTTTTATTCCTTAAATATTTTAACATGTGACATCGCAGAAGTTATGGTCTTGTTTTATGTTTACATCCTCATTTGAGCCATTTATTATGTATAATACAATTAATTTGTTAGATATTATTAGGCAAAAACTAACTAATTTATTGCAACATATACTGTGTCTTAACGAAAAAAAATACAAGTTTATAATTATTAAAAGAAGGTATGATAGTTACCTCTTCTTAAATAACTTCACAGCACATGTAGGTATTATGACTTAAATAATTTTAGCCTCAAAGGAAAACGGTGGCATTGACTCCAACTAAATCGACGTGTCTAAAACTTAATGGGCACATTTACATAAATCCGTACTTGCCTGCTCACCATAAAAACATTTCTGTTCTGACACTAATGTGCAATTTTTATTCAGTTTTATTGTTTAAAAAATTAAAACAAAAATTAAGTTATAAATTCGTTGATACATTGTCAACTGCCATGATTATTCGAAGGTATATTTGGCCTGACAGCTGAAGTGCGTAGGCGCATAAATAAATAAATCAGCGGCTATGCTGCGCGCTCAACATTCTGAGGGTCGTTCACCCAAACATCTGTTCTTATATTTCAGTCACACAGAGTTCGAGTGCTGTGTGTTGATAAAGTAGTTAATGGCTTTAATCCATATCTTGTAATTAGGATAATCTTCAAATTGGTCACAATAAGACTCTACGAAATCGTAAAACTTAATGTAGCTATCTGCCAAGCTTGAAAAGCATAAGATCTATAATAACCTAAATTGCTTGGCACTGTTAAAAAATGTTTTGCAACTAATTTAAAACCAAAAGATAATTTCAGTAGAACCAACAAGCTGCTTATTAAAATCTTATTTGCCGTCCAATTTTATCCCATGCCCGCCAGACGTGAGACGACCGTCCTCTCAGACATAATAATAGGGAATGATAATGGCCTCTACGTATCCGCCATATTTTCTCCGTCTGGTAACGCTCTCTGATTGGCGCGCACGGCAACATGGTTGCCCTTGCCACGTGTATTTATAAAAAAGTTTGTAATACCAACGAACCCGTTCGTTCCGTGGTTCAAATATGGAATGGCTGCCAATCATGTAAGCGCTAAAATTGTGAGATGCTTTATTTTATACGGATAACTTGATCGAACCTATAACAAAATTTTGAAAATGTTTCTTTAAGTATGGTTATCAAACTCTCTTTGTTTTTTTTTATCTTATTTTGTTACTTACCGCTTTCTAAAACATTTCAGTAAGTACTTATGTCATTTATGTTACCTAGTCACTCTAGGTAAATACTTTTACCTTTTCGTTAGCTAAAGTTATTATGTACCTAGTCTTAAATTAAATAAATATATAACTCGAATCTGCAGCAAAAATGCTCACGTTAAAAAGTTTGCCTTAATATTAATTATTGCTCGTAAACAATGCAATCAGTAGACTTAACGGCAGAAGACAAATTCTACCAGCCTACCTACTTATAATAGATTAGAGATTTGGTGTAAAAAATGTTTAGCCCTAAGAGGGCATCACGCCGGTATTTTTAAAAGAAGTAAGAACGTTGGCACCGTTCTTACGGCGCTGGATCGCGTCGCGTATTTTCATCCAGCGGAGAACTTGCAAGATTTACGAGCACTTTAGAAGGTCGGCAATTCAGCACATTCAGTCTCCGCAACCATAACTGACAATCGTCTGTCTCGTAATTTCAAGGAATTAAGAGTATTTTTCTTACCCAAATTGAGAAAACACTTTATTTTAAGATGTTACTCGTACGTACACGAAGGCAACATTCAATTTTCTTTTAGGTACGACCCGTGAGGCCGGGGCGTGTAAATGGTTTCAGTTTTGCGGTAGCTGGTTAGCCCGTCATAGAAAAGTTTACTGAAGCAGCATTGCTTTTGGTTTGCCTCCACGAACGTCATTGCTTTTGAGGTACTGCGAAGGAAACTCCACTTTAATCCTACGGAAGAGAATGGAATTTTGAATGTAGTTAATTTGTGGGTTAGTCCGCCTGCGTTGTTTCATTTGTATGTGAGTGAGTTGTTTAGTTTGGCTAAGATAACGTATCCGGACGAGTTAGGAGTTTGCTGCGGTTCCTTGAAATGTGCGTTCAATATCACTCATGTCGTCTTTTTGTTTACGCCAAGAAGTCTCTGAGGAATAAATAATAAGGCTGTTAGATTTTATTACAGACGATCGCTTTTATTACTGTAACTATGATTTATCCAAGTTAGTAGGTGAGTAGTAGAGGTTTTCGGAAGTTGCTACGATAAAACATTTCGAGGCTTGAGGTTAGTATTATTTTGCAAAGTCAAACCATCCTGGAATTTTTTGTAGGGCTATTATATGTTTTTTTTAACACAATTAGTAAATATTAATAAATATTATTGGTTTTACGTGTAAGGTCGGAGTTTACATATTATAATCATGCAATTTTTCTTTCGCAGTAGGTCTAGGTGTAGGTCTTACAAATTAACGAATTAAGAAAAAATATAAAAATAACCAATGAAGTACTGTTAATCGAAGTAGTAATAATCTTTATTTACCTAATAAAACCTAATACACGAAACAAATAATAAATATTCTCGTCCTGATGAAGCCAAAACCGACAACATACGTGTATTTGTATTCGCAGTGTATATTAAGCTAGACCTTTATTAAGAGGCGGGTTTAGTCCGTGGTCTGCTCTCCCTGCCGGGGTAATTTAATAAATACCCGCCCGGGACAATTGGGGAAACTTGGGGAACTGCCGAAATTGCGAAACCAGGGTGAATCTCTCGCCGGACATGGGCTTAGGTGTGCCTAATTAATTTTGTGCGGCATTGCAAGACATTGGAAGTCTAGTTCAATTAAGATATATTGTTGTTGGTAATTCTACTGAAAAAAGTATCTGCAAATAACATATTTAAGAACATGGAATGGATGGAAATGTATTTAATAAACGTAAGGCAATTTTAAAATCAAAATATTGAATGTACTTTTCTGTCAAGAACAGTTTACTCTACCTCGTACAGCAACGGAAGAAGCTAAGCGCTTTTCATTTCCCATTCTCCCTACTATCTATTTATTCATTTATTTATGAACACAAAACAGAATAACATCAAAAAAGAACACTTACATTAGGATATTAAATTATGGTCTAGATATTATTCCTAAACATGTGTTACAGCATGATCATTAATTCTAAGTAGCAATAAAGAGGAATTTATAATATTTCACACTTGAGCATACTATAATTCAATAATTCATTCGATACAATATTACAATTCAATATAATTTAATTTAATTCAGTTCAATTCAATACCTAAATGTACAATTCAATACCAATTAATTATTTACAATACAGAATAATTCAATCTATCAAGTATTGAAGTACTAATTTGAGAGAACTTCCATAATTGCAAAAATGCCAAATCTATTGTCATTTCCCTTTTGCAATAACTTGTAGGTAGTTAATGAGTTGAGGTACCCAATTGTTAAGCTACTTATGTTGCTGACTTTACCTGTGTGCCTTTGATTGGGCAACTTATGAAACCCTAAGAAACCTATGATACCTACCTATAATTATCTATTTTGTGCAATCGAATCTTTCTTAGCACCTTCGCAGCCCAATTGTTGGCCACGCTAACTCCCACTACCTCATTCGAGAGCAAAAAATCTCATGAACAAAGTGTATTCAGCAAACTCGTCAGCCCAATTTCTCCAAACAACCCATTCATATTCATGCGCCTTTCACCCTTTGTTCCTTGTTGCGTAACCGAGCTTTGTTACCCCATTCCCTTTGTGCCTTTGGGACCGTTGTTCAATTCATTTGACGTAATAAATTCATCAAACTAAACATTTCTACTTTCGTATGCTAATTTGTTAACTGTCCAAAATGATCGGCACTGACTTAAAGTTTCTAAATTGGTCTTGTCATAGCCCATTTTCGGATTCTTGTTACAACATAGCGCGTCAAACGAGTATCAAACGTAGGTACGAGTATGTTTTATGCATTTAATGGTTATTCATTTGATTGGAAACATAATACCTCATTTCAAAGCCAATTAGGTTTGTGTAATTGGTAATGAAGATCATATTTTTTATTGTGAATGATACGTTGCCTGTTTCATTAATTATACAAAGCTAATAAATAATAGAATACAAAAAATGGATACATCATTGCAGTGTTAACTGAATCCCTTATATACTAACAGTTACATGCTTTATATTAGAACGAATGAGAGTAATGAACTAAATAAGAAGGCAATTTCTAAACAAAAGCGAGTTTAATTAAAATTATCTCCTCTCTTACTCGGCTGAACTTTTAAATGTTTAATATTAAAGAAATATTTTTAAAGCCGGGCTAAATAAGTTCATTTTATCTCATCCCTAACGAGATAAAGGCCGTTGAGTGAGGCTGTGGAAAATGGCTGATTTACATACGAATGTTAATAACTTGCTCTCGAAGCGGCTCTCGCTCGAACTGGTTTGGGCTTAAGGTCCATTCAGGACGCGCCCGGAGCTTCAAAGGCGAAGCCTTTTTTCTTTGCATTTCGATTTATTTTAAAAAATGGCTTTCTGATATATCAAATGAATTGAACGTTTTACTAAACATATCAAAATCGATTGTTTTGGGTCTCTGGGAATGTATAAAAAACTTCGGTTAGTTATTTTTGTCTATATTACCGGTTTTTGTCCCTGTAGATTAACGTTTGTTCAACATAAATAATTTTATGATGACCATAATTATACAACAAAAAAATAGTTAAATTTTTGCAGAAAAAGGTTTTTAATGTGAAATACTTATTGAGTATATTATTATCTCGAAATCTTACGGCCTACATATACGAAGAAAGCAAGGTTGGTAAGCCTTTAAGAGACTTTCTTTAGTTATGTAGCCTCAGTAAACGTCCTCTTTTATTTCATGTTGCTTCCTTATTTACAATCGAATACCTATGTATTTAGAATTAAAGTAAATTTTCGCATCAGAGCAATGACCTTCTTCCACCGTCTACTGTTCAGTGCAACTGAAGAACGATCATTTAGGTACGTAAGTGTATTTATTTTTCAACCCTTGTGCACTCAGGCAGAGCCTGGCGGGAGGTCCTATTGTGGAGAAGCTTATTAAATTAATAACAGCTTGCCCTTTTAGTGTTAACTCTAGTTAATTATTTACTGTATTTACTATTTTTTGTGACGTTAGGTTTTTTCATTCTTTTAAAAACACATATATCATCGGTCCATTTTTTTTTCTACTTATAAATGTTGTTAGCTGGAACAGAAAAGAATAATTTGGTGCCAATATTACTGAGATTGCAAGAGACGAATATTGAGCAAGTAAGCGAAAAACTAACTTTTGACGACGAGCAAGTACTAAATGACAAAATTAACAAGTTTATCCCACATTCTTAGCTAGTTTTTTTTATATTATGTTGGATAGTAGGCACCACGCAGCAGCAGCACGAAATCTGATTATACTTAGCTACTGCTCACTATATTTACTCACATTTTTTTGTTTTAATTATTAAGGTTGTTTATACAATTTTTACTAACACCTCGAGATTACTTGAAATAAATAACACAAAATTTGTTAAGTTTCCACTGATGTTATTTCGTGGTAGCTAATGTGATGATGTTGAAATTATAATATTTTGGATCGTCATTATCATTCAGCATTGAATCCTGGCTCACGTCTGCAGGTAATAGTTCGTCGGCATTCGTGCTTCCCTCACATGAGCCTCTTCATTTGGCGGCACTTTATATTCTTGGCGCATCTGCACGATATTGAACGCGTACCTTTGTACTCTTGGAGGCAGGTACCAGGCTGTGGAGATTAGGTAGCTAAGATTAGGCATGTGACATCAGGTGATACCGGTTTTTATTTCCATTATTGTAGAACTGAACTTGAAAAACTTACATTTGGAAATTAGTTTTTGATAACATCATATACATTGATCAGGGATTTAGGTGATTCCATTAAAAACTTCTTGCGGCTTTAATTGCTGTAGTTTAGCAGGAAAAAACAAGATATTGCGAGTATTGATCAGTATTCCTTGATCTTTGTACACATATACTTTCTGTTTAAGCACATAGCTCAACATAAATTAGTGGATACCAAAATTTTTATACTGCTCAGTATATATAACTTGCTATTTATTTAAAAAATGCATTTTAGAAATGCTAGGATATCTGGCATCTTTCTGAAAATAAAAACATGGTTTAACAATTGGATAAAACTATCAAATAGTATAGAATGTAGATTCAGGAGTCAAACAGTTTTAGGTTTCATAATGTTCATAGTTATTTACCTTACCTGCGATTAGATAATTGATATTTTTGGTGGTAGCACTATTTGAAGTATAATGTGTGTCTCCATGCTCAATTTCATTAAAATATTATAAAACCAGTAAAAAACAGTTTTAAAAGTTATTTGACGAAGACTAAAACTTACGTTGAATTTTACCTTTAAAATGAAGAAGTGTTAGATATAAAAATAGCGTTTGGCTACGTAATATATTTAGTGAAACCATGTCGTCAAGGCTCACAAACTTCATGAATCCCAATGTTCCGGAAAATATAAGAAGGTTATTTATATGCGAGGGCGGTCGGGCCCGCATTTTTCTATCGCAAATCTGGAGAAAGTACCGCAAAATACGCGAGGTAACTTTGGCTATCGATGTTATTGGAAAAACTGGTGAATATCTCATATAAAAAAAGGGAATTCATCCTTGGATACATTTGTAGGCGATTATTGGGCTAACAAACATGATTATTATTGGTCCTTGGACAAATTATAATTGAACATTCTTCTTAGTTGGGCCATGTTAGCAGATAAAAAACTGATATAAATAGGGTGAATGGTAGGCTTAACATAGGCTCCGTTAGTCGAGTCAGACGTTCAGTCGATTACAAAAACTTAACTAAGGCTTAGTAATTAAACAAAATATTCACGGCGGTGCTCTATGAGTAGAATTTGGTGTACTTACATTTATAATTCTATCACGGCAGGCGGTTGCATCCTGCTATATGCAGGCCGCGAATGACAAGCATTAGGGTGGCTCCAAACACGCCCCGAAACAAAGCCAGGGATACGCCATTCCACGACAAACGTATCCAGAATATCAACAAGACGACGGGTTCTAAGTAAAATATCTTAATAAAAGCCGGAATTGTACGATTACATTCTGATCATGCCCCATCTCGCTTCCTTTTTCCACCGCGCGTTAACAGAATAGTTTTTACCAACCCTGATTTATGTTTACTTAGCCATGATTTATATTCTTTTAAATGGATAGCTTCATTACTTTATTACCTACCTGACAATACTTTCAGATATTTAATGAAAAGAAGTTGGCATTGCAAGTAGCAAGTCACTGATCAGCCGTTCAATTAAATAGCCGTCAATGTGATGGAATAGCAGTAAAAGTTACGACGTTATTATAACAAAGAGTAGCAATTGTGAAAATTTAGTAGCAGTCATGTATATTCTTTCGTAGACATTTTTAAATTTCCCTTACATTTGTGCATTCGCTTCAAACTTAATTAGACTTTATAGAGCGTTCCTTCCCAATTTCGTTTTACTCGCGCCTGACGCACGAGACTTATTCATTGGAGCAAGGGCGCTGGAGGGGGTAGGGTGTCCAGGGGGGGAGGGCCCAGCCCGAAATAGCAAATAAATGAGACGAAAATGTAAATGTTGCGCTTCAAAGATGAAAAGCGCGCCGCTCGCTCGTTCTTGTTAAGCTCATCGCAAATGTACCAGAATTAGGTGCGCGTCTAAAATAATTTTCAGCCCAGATGTAAGGAACAACGGTGCGTATAAACATCTGTACCGCTGTAGATATAACAATATAAACATCCGTCGGTTGCTAGTCTTTGCTCGTTTTCAAATTAGGTTCGGACGCGACCAGCGGACGTCCGCGTGGCTCCCATCCAATAACTTCAGGCATGTGCATATCTTCGGTTGCGTGTGCTATCTTTAAATTATCGGGGCTTATCTATCAATAAGATTAGATTATAAAATGTTAGTGTCAGCAAATCAAATTAAAACATCAGAATTATTCGTTAGTTAAAAAACAGAAACTCTGTCTGCAATCTATTATGTAATACGAACAAAACTATATTTAACTCATATTTATTATTATTCTGAATGTTTTAGTTACGATAAGGTTGTTGTAACGAAAATATGTTTTAGATATAGATAAGTTTCAACTATCCCGAATTTCTACTATTTAATTGGTAGGTAACTCTTGAGTCTATGCTAAATATTTCACAAGTAATTAAAGTCATTCTGGAATTCGATATTGGGTATGATTTAATATCTAACACATGTGATATTTCAGTATATTTCAGTTTCTCTGACTCATACATATTTCAATCGACGCCCAGTTGGGATAACTTCAATCAGAAATATGGATTATTTATAGTTATGATTCATGTTCAAGACTAAGAAGTCTTATGAAAGAGGTTTAGATTTAGCTTGAGTTGATCAGAATATTCGAATATGTGGACGTCATAGCTTGATAAGTCCGCAATAAGGCTACCAAGAGAGAAAAGGATATGTCTAACATTTTTGGCTAGCATAAATTGAGCCTTCATGTCACCCTAAAACTCTTGAACGAGGAGTGCTACGGTAACTGGCCGTAGTATTGCTACGGAACTACGATAACAGAATGTCTTTCCCTAAAGCTTAATTTCATTATTTTTGTTGCCAACACTAGAAATTATGAGTGTGGTTTTTGAACTTAATCCTACTGAAGTCTCTTAGTAATATTTAAATGAAACTCTCAGGGAAGAATGTGTTCCCATAGCCACAGTACGTTTTTTCAGAATGAAAATATTGATTAGAAAATACAAACAATACATTTTGATTAAAGCCTGTCGCTCACGGGCCTCTTAAGAGTGATAAAAGAGCAAAAAAAGCATGAGAGCCTAACAGTCCCGTGTAACGTTAGAATCTGTTGTAGATATTTATTGTCTATCTTTGTAAACTATCGCATAGTTTAGCTGCAATTGTTATAGAATAGGAATTTTTAATTGGCTAGAAATCTGCGGTAAGTATAGTTGTTTGGTGTTTTTAAGTCATAATGCCGCTCACGGCCGCCTATTCTGACCTTTGCCAATGTCGCTTATCTTGCGATCGATGGCAATTTCCCTCAAGTTAAACTATCGTGTGCTTCATATAATACACAACACAAACATACATACAAATTGAACCGGCAGACACCATAAATACGGCGCCAACGCCGGCCCTCACGGACAGTTGAACTTTGGTATTTAATCGTGTTAAATATTCATTATAACGAGCATGAATTATGCTCGGCTGACAACGACGATTTGCGCAAAACAATAAGGAAAAAGACAAACGATTCTCATAGTCATAGATATTGATTTATGCGATTGGTTAGATTAATTACCAAGACTAGTCGTGCATAATCTTGTGGTGAGCTCAGGGGGCCTACTCCAGTACAAATTTAAGAAGTGAAACCAAAATCTAGTATAAACTAAGTATAGTTAGTAAAATATCAACATCCATTTCGACCGGTTAGTATGTTTCTTTAACCATTTAGGCAATCAACGTAACGACGTTTTCGTAGAACGGGAGTAGGGGGGCCAGATTCCGAACGCTTGCCAAAGATTTAAATTCAAAAACCTCCTGAAACAAGAAAAAATAGGTAGGTAGGTAGGTAAAATAAGTAGGTGGGTTTTTTATGCCATCTAATATTTGATAAACTATTAGCGAACTCCATCATATGGAGCAAGCACAGGCAGGACAGAGGTGATCACTTTCCACCAGGTAAATCCTCAGGCCAATTTGCTACCGCTTTTCAAAAAAAATCATCGTTCTTATTTTGCTTATTAAATCATTAAAATAAAGTAACTGGTTGTAACAAATCTGACATATGGCGCAAAAAAAAAGCTGCGAGGACATCACGCATATCAAGATATCTCCATCGAGGTCGCTCTCCCCTTGTCTTATTGTTTTCCCAAATAAGTCGGTTTAATAAAACTGCGCGTAAGTCCGGCGACACATGTTCGGACGGATTATGTTGAATCATTGCGGCCGCCCCTTGTGTAATATATTATACTATCTTCATATCTTTGTTATTGTTTTCAGGGTTCTAGAAGAAAAAACACAGGTACTTTATGATATGTAAACTCGCCTCCAAAGTTTAGCTTCAAATATTTTGATAATTTTTCTATGACTAGGCGGATAAAAATGGTCAACTAGTGTGGTTGTTAATAATTGTAATTTTCCTTAAATTATTTAATGAAAGTTTGATGATACAGCAGTTGTCATAGTCGTAGATAAAAATGAAATTATTTAAACTATTACCAATGTATCTCTATATGTTTATAACTGCAATATTAGTAAATAACAAATTAATAAAGAGTTACGTTTAATTGGATCTAAGATTAAAAGGAATGAAAATCGCCAAAACTTTAAAAATGCTAGATCGCATCCTCAAAATTGAACTGATAAATTATTGCGCAGAATTTATATAGGTTTTTGTAATTAAGGTCTATTTTGTCTTTCCTAACCAAAATCTCTCATAACACATGCATTTCCATAGTAAAACTAAACGCGCATCTCGCTTCACCCGCATAGCCCGGTGACTTCAGCAGCCGCAATAAACCCAGACGTAAAGTCAACGAAACAAAGAGATGCATTCCCCCCTATCCCCCCGAATGTGATATCTGACTCTGGTTACCAAATGTTTTGAAGATTCCGTAATGCGTTTGTCTAATTTTGCATAGGCTATTTGCTACTATTTTAAAACAACCAGCCACAAGTGTAACGAATTAGTCAACGTTAGAAATAAATAAAAAGAGATTTTTTAGATTTCAAAGCAAAATCTTGTACCTACGAGTTATTGCTTCATTATGTCATTCCTGATGCAATCTTTATTTTCGTAACGATTGATGTGGTAGAGCTTGCAGCTATCATATAATTATTTTTAATTAGAAAAACTTTTTAAAGTTTATATCAACAAGTTTTCAAATTTTTCATTTTCTTTTGGGTTTTTAATGTATCATATTTTAATTTTTCTATCGGGTTTTCGTTAGTAAAACTTTAGTAAATATTTGAAACCCAAGTCTAGTCTTTAATATCTGGTCACCCTATTCTAACTTCGCAAACTGAGATGCACATGCATGCACTTAGTACATGCATCGCAATGCTCTCATCATGTTACTCGTACAACTCTGGCATCTGCTGTGAACTTCGAACCGTCTGCGCGTGTATGTGAATTCATAGAAATGAAGGCTCAGCTTACGCTGGCCGTTGTAAACTCTAGTGGTTGACTGTTGTTATAGTAATTTAGCAAGCCACGCGCAACTAGGCATGACAATTAATAAATTAATAGTTAACAGCATAAGCTCGAGAATGTCAATTTGTAACCTGTTTTGCGACTTTTTCATGATGCTTTTGCTTTTCAATGGAGATAAGGTGGTCATATTGGATGTGTGATTTAGCGCTTTTTTGCACAAAATGTATTTAGTATTTGGATGTTATTACCGACCTTATGACATACACCGAAGTTCACACGCAATAGTTGAAATCCACTTAATTCTTCCTTCAGACTAAAAATGGCATGTTTTTAAATGTTAAGTAAACAGTGCCTGCACAGCTAAAGTGCTCTATAAATCAATAAATATCCCTGGACATGGACATTATTCCCTAGACATTATTCCACACAGCGCCATCTAGCCCCAAAGTAAGCTAATTAAAGCTTGTGTAATGGGATACTAGACAACGGATAAACATACTTAAATACATTTTCTTTTGTAAATACATACTTATTATACATAGGAGACACCCAGACTAGTACAAACAGACATGTTCATGCACACAAATGTTTGTACTGTGCGGGGATCGAACCCGCGACCTCTGGTGTAGTAGCCAACTTCTTAACCATTACACCAAGTCGGTTGTCAAAATAATAGTAAATAAATTAAATTACCCATGAAAGCACAGTGTTAATGTTATTAATTATTCCTTAGGTATCACAATCTTATCTACGTTGTTTAATGCAAGTATTGGAAATGTTTGTATGCATGTAACCACAACATCATACTTTGTGTTCCGTTCGCCAGAACGGTAAAGTCAACTCTGCTACCACACTGTTGGGGACACAGACGAGAGCGAAAATTCATATTTCCAGCAGTCATTCTGATTCTTGCTCACTAAGTACTTACATATTTTATAATAAATGTGGAGCTTTCAAGTTTCAACATATTTCAGCCGGTCCCATATTCATTATGCGCGGTTATGTAGGCGTGTGTCGTATCTAAAAGTGCATCGTTGCATCCGCAAAGTAACGACCGCTAAGAGAGATCACTGATATTGCACTTCTCAGAAGCGCGGTGCGATGCACTGGACTTTTTTTTTGCATATAATGTACTACGTGAGGTTAGTTGTAATTTCGCTTAGGACTTTTGCAGATAAGAACTTAGTATGAGTATAAAACGCCGGTCGTCAAAAAGCCTTATGAATAACGGTAATATTTTGTTTTCTGCCACCAAAGATTTTCCAAATGCAAATTGAAGGTACTAAGGAGTCCTGGCTAGACTTAAATCCTTGACCACACAATACCTCGCTCTTATTGGATCTTCTTAGTAAAATAATTATGATTTATTCATTTCGTTCATGAAAATGTATTAATTTGTCCGAGTGGAAAAATGAGGACACAAATCCACTCTTCGATTCATCTGAGCCCCGTAAATATTTTATTGCCGCAAAGAAAAAATACGGGGACAAATTACCGGGAAATATCGGGAACAGTTTTCAATCTTATTCCTTAAGTGGAACAAACGATAAAAATAAATTTAGCGCTTGTGGGCATTTATTGCCGAGATTTGGGCGTTGGAGGGGCACGAGCCCTTTTACCGCTAATGGAAGGTTTAGAGAAATGCGAGAGGCGCGATAAATACCTACTCAATAGGGACATCATTCATTTCCATTATAAGTAAAACCAAAATTATTATTTTTTGGTTTTGAAATAGCTTTAAAAATCAGTACCACAGTTTTAGGTTAGTTCGTGTAGATTTATAAATAACTATATTAATACACTATTTTACCTACTACTGCAATGTTATAAACAGTTCATCAACAGATAACACTAATGTTAAAAATTAATACTTAGTAAGTTTATCTCAACTTTAAATACTTTTAGGTTGCTTCCTACGCTTAGTTTGTATGTAAATTCGCTTCAGGTTATACGACGACCACCAACCAATCAGTTTTAAATGAAGTTGTTCCGCCGTACAAAATAAAGACGACATTATCAGAGGCCTTGTCATCGTATCACAATTTATCTAATTTATGGCACCTATTTGATTCCTATAAGCGTACTGACCATCAGCTCTTCTAAACGTTTAGAGAAGGTTGGATAATATTTATAAAAAGTAGTCTACCGTAAACTTAAATTAATAGATTAGGCGAGTTGGGACCGTTTCGGTAAATGTATGCAGCCCGATGAATGCTTTTATGTAATGTCATTGGTTTTCAATATTGACTAACGTCCACTTAATTGATCTTGAAGACTTGTTGATGCATTTTCATGAGGTCCTCTTACAACTTTTCTATTCAGGACAAACAATTATGTACATACATTTGAGTCTGTTCTGCTTGTTGCATGTTAATGATCATCGCATATTACCCAACTAGGTACATAAGTTATGTTCAATTGGTTTCTGTTTTAGGAAATATGTTGCCATTATATTGAAAATTATGCCTGTCACCGTGGAATGAAAAGAACATTGTCTTTCCAAATGTCACGCTGTTACATTGTAACACAAAGGATTATTATTTCGACTCAAATGTCAGTTATAAAATAACAAGATCGTTCCAGTAAATAAATTTCGTGAACACAAGCGGTATGTTACAACTTGCATGATACGACCTACCCCATTACGGACTGCAGTGAGAAAAAGGCTAGTTTGTTTTGTTTTATTGCGTAGTAAAATTCTAAATATGTGTTCGTTTAATTTATAGTGGCAATTTATATGAATTTACAATGTTGGGGAAACGTAGGTGGCTATGAATGCGCATTGTCTTTGGAGGTCTGCATTGTTTCTGATTCGTTAGTAGCCAAAGTGTTGTGGGACTGAAACTTGAAGGCACCAATGAGCTTTCTTCTGCAACTTAATTAGGATGTTACGTATTAAATATTACATCTGTAAAGCAGTATTTTTATGCAACAATGCCCAGTAATAAGTGTATGAGATAGGAAAAAAAATGAGTAACATTTTTTAGATCAACAAAATGCAATGTAGGTATAATAGGTAGATTTTTTTCAATGTAGTTTATGTTTATCCTCTTTTAATCCAAAGAAAAATTTCCGATGTGAAATATTGTTTTTAATCCTTTCTGCGATCATTTACAAAGCTGATTTTTTACTATTTCAATTGATGGACCGTGAAAATTTTCTCGTAATGAAAATCTAAAGAACAATTCCGCTTTACATTTGAATGCCAGCAGAAACTCCGCCCAATCGTCCAATTCGATTATCGAGTTCATTATCTATACTAAAAGCAATCAGATTGTCAATTTAGTGACAGTATATGATTGATGTGTATTCGGGCAATCTGAGTGAACTCGCAAGGGTAGTGTTATATATAGCATGTTATGTTAATTAGGAATTTAGTCAATAAGGTACCATGTAAATAGCTACACTATCGCATTAGGTTTTGCCTGTAAGGATAGATGTTAAGGATTTTGAATAAATAAATAAATATGTTTTTTATTAACACTAATATGTGATTTTTGAAAGAATGTTTGCTCAATGTGTCATTTTCCTTGTTTTCAGGCGTATTGCGGGTGAGGCACGAGCGAGGAGTCCTCGCGGTCGGCCTTACTAACAGGCGACGCCGCGTAGAACATGATACTAAGGTTTGAATTTGAACTTTATTTGAAGCACAGTGAAGCTTTAACTTTATTGAATGTTAGTAGACATTTTCTTAGTGAAGTCATCATCCAATTCAGTAAGCTGTTGTGAAGCATTGTATTACATTCATGTAGATGAAGCAATATTTGCCCAAACAAATGCAGCAAAAGCGGATGATATGATTTGCAAGTGATCTTAACATATTACTGTTCGGCAATGAGTTATTCAAAGTTAGTTAATTAGTAATTCAAAGTTACTTATGAAATTGTAATAATAATTTAACTATATATTGAGCCACATCAGTAGGTCTTCAATCAAAGCATTTTGAATGAAATAATATGCAGATGTGTGAAAGAAAAACTTTCTTGCCTACGAGTAGGTACGCCAGAAATTCTAACTTGCCTCTATTCGCTAATGTTTGGGGTTTGCGCCTTAACGTTTTCATAATGAACACAAACTTTTAATGTTACTTTCGAATGACGGTTACATAAGTATACGAGTAGATTGTTATCACGTTGTTAATTAGCAGCACATTATTGTTTATTGTATAGAACCCTGCTGGTTTTCGTGAAATTGTTACTAAAATTAAATGTCAAAATATGCTAAATGACTGCGTGATATACAGCACTAGAGTGGCTCATTTAATTTAACTTAACTATTCATTAAATATAATTATTATGTTTTTTCATTTGAACACATACTACCTAAAATGAAATGTGGTTACTTTTATTTTGAAACGAATAGATAGGCAAATAAAAAACATAAGGCTTTTATCGTTGATTCTTTCCTACTGATTCTTTATTCGTTGTTTAATGTTAAATAGTATGTTTTAAATTAAATAGTTGATTAATTCATTCTAACATAAAGTAAGTTTACGCATTACCTTCAAGAAACCTCAGTGAGGTTTCTTGAAGGTAAATTCCTTTGATTGAAGATTATTTTGAACTCTTTGAATCTACATAATTTACTGCCCTTCTTTGACCATGCAGTCGCAGTGTTTAGTGTGCCTACTCCGGTTCGCTGAACACGTATGTAACGCGGATTTTCAGTCTTTCAAAAACATACTTACTGTTTGAAATTGATATTGATTTTTTGGTACAAAATACATGAAACCTATTCATCTAACAAGTTTTGTGTCCTTTTTGCCCTTCCACTGTTTCACGAAACATCGCAAGTTTGTATCGGAGTAGGCCCCCAGTACATATATACCCTGCAGAGTGCATACGTGCACTCACGACAGAACGTGCCCCATTCAGCGCTATCATCCGCGAACCCGCACATTTGCATTTTTATTGCATGTACTCGTGAGTATGTAGGTACATGTGTAAGTGACCACTTACTTTGAAGGTCGAGGGACTGGGATATCGAATTGAAGAAAACTTTAACGTAACTGTGTTGACTACTTAAATTAGCTTTGGGATTGGTTTTATAATTTTCTAATACGCTTCGTCATAATCCTTAGTAGTTTTTGTGACCGTATTTATGATCGTGTTATTTAAAGGTAAATAAATGTAATATAACACCAAACTAATATTTACAACATAAACGGCCTTTTTAAACCTAGGTCAAAAACAAATTGATATTATTAATTAATATAAAAAAGGACGAATTAAATTATTATCGATAAATAACCTACAAAGTAAAAATATCAAACTAATTCACTTTTATGGCGGCTTGCATTAATAGAACGTTTTGAAGATTAGGGTTTTTGTAATTAGAGAATGAGCTCATCTTAGACCTTTTCCTAATCCGATTAAATTATAAAATTAAGATTTATAGAATTGACAACTTGATAACTTGTCTGGTTGTTTGCCACGGAATATGTAAAAATCAATAAAAAAATATATTTTTTAGCAGCTTTGTGATAATTTTGACTGTAATATTTATAAAGGTGGTAAAAGATTTTAAGCTAGTAAAATCATACATGTTTTGAATCTTTGATACAAAAATACTTATGCAATGTGAAATTGTAATGCCCCATTCAAAAGACTGGTCAGGTAGTACCTTGTCACAGGTATCTCCATGTTTTTATCCGCTTTGAATATCAGTTCAAAAGCTCTCGCATTTCTGTCATACTAACTTTATTATAAGCTTTAAATTATTACGCTGCAAATTATTAAATGCTGCCAAGGATCACGTCATACGGCTACATTGTAGCGATTGTGATATTAAGGGCGACGTTTTAATCTGATGGCAAAAAATGTCTGTCCATTTCGAAGAATCCGGCTCCATTTTGTAAGACGTTCGCATGAATATGTTTCCACTGTCACCTTTTTACAACTTGCGGTTGTGGAAACAACACGCACCGTGCGTTTGTTTACACGGAATCTACACGATTCCGTATTTTTGGATGCCACTGACTTTATGACTTAGCGACAGAAAGGAACAAAGTTTTACAACGCCAATCCTCCAGTACTGTCTGTCATGCCTAAGCTACCTAAACCAGAAATTACCAGGAGTTGTAAACTCGGTATTGCCCGATAGTCTGCTACTCTGAAATTAGCATAGGTATTGGTCGCAATAACCTCAGAATTTGTTCTTACCATGAGAACATTTTCACGCAAACACAACTCGGTAGATATTTTAATTCATCGATCGAGGCTTGTATCGTTCCGTCGATCTATTCCGGGCCGGATTACGAATCACAATACGTGTCCTTGAAGATAGCATCGGGTCTTTGGGAACGATTCGAATACTAAGCGCGCGGACCACCGGCCGGACGAGGCTTAACAGGCGGCTCGAAATTGGTTTCTTAAGTGGCATGGTAGTGGGAGAATTGTTACCTACAATATATACTTTAAGCCGTAAGCATGTGAATATATCTTTAAATACAAAATTCGTTAAAGCATTTCCTTAAAGCAATGAACCAAGGCTTAGTTGCTTACTAGTTGTTTTTTTTTGTGTGAAATCCACGATTACGCGCTGCAAAATGTTGCAAAATTGTTATTCGTGGATCCAGCTTGAGTCCTAGAATTAGGTCGAATACACTATTTTCTACACAGAGATTTCTATCTTTGTGTTAAACTTTTAAGACCTTTGTATTATATACGAGAAAGCAATAAATAAATAAATAAATAAATAAAATGCTAAAAATAAAAATTCACTTAAAATCATTACTTATTTCTTTCTTGGAAAATTAATGAATAAGCTGCGGTTCGATGCTGAACAACGCAGTTACTTCCTTAATGTCTATTAAAATAAATCGCTTTAACTATCGCTTCAAAGTGGACTACCGACAGTTTAGATCTACCTATTTGACAGGGCAACGAGTCGTAGGCATTCAAAATGGCAGCGTCAGACCTAAGTAGGTAATGCATATGGCTAGACATTACACAATAAAATTCGAAGTTCTAAGGCTATTCTTCTAGCTCCATCTCGCATTCTCAGTCTCCAATTAGAATTCAAATAAAGGAATAACTAAAGACAGTCCCTAGCTCAAATCACGCCGCCCCAGGCGACTGACGATGTACAATCGGCCGTCGTACGCGTGACTCTTTACACACGGCGACTTTAGGCACTTTAACGTGATAAAAATACTGATTGTCTTGCATTCACGCAATAGCTTGCATGTATTTAAAGGACTTCAAGTCTGTGCAGGAAAATCTTTTAATAAAGAAATGAAGTGTAAGATAAATATTACACGTCTTAATTATATCAACGTCAACTAAAAATACCACAATTTTTTTTGAAGAAACCGTCTTTTTAAGCATTTTAAGTGTTTTTTCCGTGATGTAAATTATTGAGTAACGAAAAATAGGACTGTGCTGCAGCATGCTGCGGTGAGCGGAGCGTGCATTGTTTCTTATGTAGGTTTGTATGTATTTTTACATGGTCAGTTTTGCGCTTGAGATGCTGCAAGACGCTGCGTGTAAAAGCGCTAAGCTGCCGCCTAGAATTGCAAATGAATCGGCCGTTTACTCTCGTGTCGTAAACCCGGGATATGATCCAGTCAGTTTTCGCGCCATTAACCGTCGGACTTCTTCTCCCCCCCCTATTGCTGGTAGTCGCAAACATGGGGATAGCGATTGGTTCATTTGCATATTTATTAACGAGAATTATACTTTGTAAAAAGCAGGTGCCAGTTTTAATATAGGTATTTTAGTACATGCAAAAATAAACAAGAAGAAACACACGTAAAATGTCGTGAAATAGTAGGATGCGGTCAATTTAACCAGGTTCAAGTATTTTATGGGTAAAACCTAAGTTTTTTTGCCTAATAATGCTATGCTGATGTAAAAAGTTCAGAAATAAATCCACAAGGTTCTTAAAACCGAAGGATTCTACATAGGTACAGAGGCGTTCACAAATAACCTTCACAAAACCATTGCAAAATGAGTCTTATGACATCAGCATAAGGCGCCCATATGTAAAGGTTAATGTGAACGCCTCTGTACTGTAATATCTGTCGTTTTAATCCTAAATAAGTATTAATATTTAATATTAAGGTCACAATGAGTCAAGGATTAACCGTACCTGCGTAGGAATTTCATTGTCAAGCGTCACCAAATTTTTAAATTTAACTTTACGATCATAATACAACAATGTCGCATCAGTAAAACAATCAAATATTGATTTACAACGGGAACGACGTCACTAAAGAAAAATATTTACTAGTTTTACATTTACCAACGGTCGGTTCTTTGATAAACTCAATAATTTGCGTAAGCTAGCAGTAATACTTACCACTTGAAAACTATGTACTGTCACATAAATTCCAGTGGATTGTAGGTACTTCGGTCATCCAACCGTGGGAGTAACATACGCATACTCATGGCGAAGATAACACGACTTGACAGCTTGTAATAATGCGTCCAAACTCGTCCTATCACCACGGCTATTGAAATCCACGACCGGCCAGCATACTTAGACCCGTCGACATAAGTTACCGGGCCGTGTTGATTTGATTACGGGGAGGATTGGAGGGGGTGGGGTGGCTCTAATTAAGTTGGTGGCACACACCCGTTTTGACGTCGGCCTATGCTTTGGAATTGAGTCGTAAATGTCAACTGGAGTGGTCTGTGCCGTCGTTGTGTTGCTCTATTTACTAGTACTTGAAAAAAAAAACTAAACGCCCGGATTACGGTTCCTGATAGAAGTTTTGGGTCGGGACGGCACGGGAATAAAGTTAGATGAACGCTGAAGTTGGGATGGCTCAAGTTTCCCGACTGTAGGTACTTATGTTGGTCTAATCTAACTTGATAGGTTTCGTCTATGTAGGTACTTAGTCACTTTTGTGCATGTCTCTACTTAAATCTATTATTATGTATTGCTTTTGATTGGCGACAGCGATACTAGTCACGAACTAATCTTATTTCTCAATTCTCAGTATTTACTAGATATTACGAGCAGATTTTGCGAGGAAAAATTACAATAGAGTATATTTTTGTACTTACTTGATCATTATTTAACTTAATGTAGACAGTGTAATTAGTATTATCAATGATTTCAAATTCCACATTTCCGTTTATTACAATATTAATATGAACCCATACTCATTACTCATGCGCTATATTTGAATATAGAGCATAAACAAAACTGACTGAAAGAAAACAATGTAGGTATTTAACATCAAACTTTTCCTCATGAAGACTTGGAATATTTAGGTCTGGATTGTCTGGCTCCGATAGCACACGGCAACGCGGGGTGTGTTTTACTAAATTGGCACCAGTCCAATGGCGGAGTGGAAGCGTTAGGTAACTACCTACCCACGGACGTTTCATCGAACATCACAGTCTGGCGCTTATTGGTTGGGTTTTTTCAGTTTCAGGGTAGGAAATGTGTGTGTTTCATTTTGCTATCATTGTTTTTGATATTTTCACATGAGCCCTAATTATTTTTAGGGTAAAAATATTAAAATAACCAAGTAAATTTACCAAAATTATTTTTGAATTTGATACTAAGCTCAAATTCAATAAAGATTCCATTTCTAAAATTTTAGGAAACGTAAACATTCTCACAGTTTCTTTCACAGCCAACGAACTGTTCAAAATCAATCACTAGGAACCGCGTATAATTGTTATATAACACAAAACAGGATTTACGATCCACACATCCCAGTCATCGTTAACGTGAAAAAATCCTTGTAAACATGTTTTTTTCGCGTTTGAAAGTAGGTGTATACGCACCCTTGACGCTCGCCGAAAAAAACATGGCATTTGAATCGCCTATTTTATGTAAACTTCGTGACTTTCAGCCGTATCGAATGACTTAGAAAGGATTTATTTATGTATCGGGGCAAGGAATGGTAACATTGGTAACCGTAGACTTTGTATGGGACGCTCGTGAGGTATGCTTCCTTTAAAAATAAACCCTGTAGTGCTCACCCCAGACATTTAATGTGCGAGTAATGATTTAGGTTGAGTTCCAGTGGCTTGTTAGCCACGTCATTAGTTTTAGTGGTATTTCTATTTTAGGGGAATTATTTAGAGAAACGGAAACGGCTATTAGTAGTGAAAAACCAACCTAGGAAAACGGTTTTTTCCTATAATTATCGAAAAGCTTGTATAAAATCTCTTGCTATCATTATCTTCGTGATGATCATCCATTCCTAAACTCATTTATATTGAACTTAATTTACATAAACTGAAAACATAATAACTGCTATTTTCTTAAACGATGACTACATCCGATACACATAAGATTACTAAAATAATATCCTACGAAATAAAAGTCTCAATATGTTACTATTAAATAAAAATATTCTCTTTGTAGCCTCGCAAGACCGGCTTTTAACATGGTTCCACGTTTTAATTAATTCGTTAATAGGCACAGTCCTCCAATGAGGTTTTTACAGCTTACTGATTGGACACACCTGACTCGTCGACAATAATTATGTTGCCCATTGTACACTATAATCATAATTTACCATTTTCGTTGTAAATACGTTAAAACCATTATAATTTGTCCGCAGGTTACCGTGCCCTTTCACACAGACGTCGCTAGCGAGCCTACGACAAGGTGAATATAATTTAATATTTTTACCTCATTGCTTTCATACACGCAGGTGGAAGTAATATAAAATAAATGAGAAGTAATAGTTTCATTAAAACAAAATTAGACTAATTCATGTAGACACGAATGTTACGAGAAATAACGTTTAATTTCCTTCATATTAAAGTCAAACAGTTCCTTTTCGTTATTGTAATCTACTGACTTAAAAAAATATATATTTTTGTAAGCGTCATTACGTGATTTGCTGAAAATTAAAAAACATAGTTTTAATGCCAGTTTATTTGCTGACAAAAAGCAAAATTATAAATTAATTAAATTAAATTTAGCCATTGTTTTCTCTTAGTTCTCTCTAGATTACTCACTTACAAGAAAGAAAACTTAAATGTGGGTCTAGCTAATTAGGTCGCACATGTAACACTTAATAGAACTTGGCACGATAGCGCTTCCACATGAAGCCAACGATCCATTTTATGAAGACTTGTTTAAACTAACAATAATTAAAGTTCGAGTTTGCTAACTCTCGGCTTGGTTATTTATTGGAACACAGTGCAGAGATGTATTAATGATTGTGAATCTTGCAATTATCACCTATAAGATCTCTTTTTCCAGCAGAACTAACCTAGTGTAGTGAGTTCATTCTTTTTATATACTAATTAAAAATGGTAAAATGCTCGGTTTGTATCTTTTTCCGACATTTTATTACGGAAAGTGCCATATCTTATAAATTGAACCGAGTATATAACCGCTGTAAAGACCGTGTATTTAAGGAGTAACAAATTTTTAAAGCTATTTGGTGATGTTCTTAATAACCAGTCACTGATATTCAGCAACACAAACTCATTAATTTTAAATTAAAAGCTCTTAACCTCGTTTATGTCTCGATTTAATCTCTGTAAGGATCGGTGATAAGTATTGCTTGGCAACTAACGGACTCCGGCCATATAAGTTTATTCGTGCAAAGCGAAAAGTAAAGATAATATAATTATTTTGGGGACTTACTTAGGAATGGGACCGGTTGATGAGAACCAAATAATATATTTTCTTTTCATACTTTAAAGATTCTGCTCGAAACTGCCTTTTGAACAAACTGTCTCTTAAGTAATAACTGCAGATGTATTGGAATCCATTGAAATATATACGGTAGAAAGCTATCGACAAGATCCCTATTTAAGTATAGACGTTTAATAATATAAAAAACGCAGAGTTATGAACTCGTCAACAATCGCCCTAAAACTACGCGATTAACGTTTATTCATTATAATAAGAATCAGACGCACGAAAACAATTTATAGGAGCTATTCGTGTGTCAACATATGCATTATGATATGAAATTACGAGTATTGAGCGCCTTAGTTATTTTGCTAAATTGTGTGCTTACTGTGACAGTCGCACATTTTCCGCATTCCCACTTTAATAATACCTTGAATGACGTCCTAAATATTTCCAACAATAGCGAGAAAATGTTCAAACACGCTTTAGTAATACCTGTATCACATTCGTTTCGTACTTATCATTATCTACATTCACAGCCCAATTCGATCGCTGCGTTTGCGCAATGGCTCGCCTCGCACACATGTTCGAGATAAGAAAGCACACTTTTATTTACACTGGATGTATGGGCGACCAATGGCCTGAACAGTTTCCTAACGTAAATATTTATAGACGGGCAGCGCTCGCGCACACTTGCTCCTATGTTTGTTTCTGTCATTCAACGCGTTGGATCCCGTCTGTTTTGGTCCGTACTTTCTTTTTGTAGCGTTTTGAAGACTTTATATTTTGTGGGATGTTTGGAGTTACGACAGATTCTTGTCTGTGAGTCGCGTAGGCTGCCTTTGTATTTACTTGTGCATGCACGCATTTTATACATGCGAAGGGAATGACCACAGAGAAACCAACACTCAGTTTATTGTAAAATAGTATTATCACTTCTCACGTATCTATTGTGGATTAAATCTCATCCTTAGCAATTGCTACTTCTAAATGTATACAAGTACAATTCGAACATAATTTAGAATTACACACATCGGTACTAGTCCGATTCTTTCAAATCATTATCATGATTATACTGCACTCGTAAATCATGCAACAAAAAACAGGAGCTAACACCTAATCCACTGTGTTAGTTTTGTTGACACGTCTTTTGACTTGCAGATTTATGACATCACCTTTCGTACCGCCTTTAGCATTGACACACTATAATTAAATAAAAAAACGAACACTTAGTGTGGGAAATTAGTTATTGTACCTTAAGGTCACGTATAGTATTTTGACAATTCGGTTGGCATTACAATTACGGCAAGTCCGTGTTAACACAGTGTTAGCGTCATTTGTCGCGTTATGTATGTTTTTCCATTGTTCGCCTGATATATTTTATAGCCGTTTCTTGTGTAAACACAACGCGTCTATAGGTGTGAAATATTGTAACTAAATTTATCGGCTGTAAGACGCATTGTTCGGCGTGTCTATGAAAAGAAAAGGGTGCCTCCGATCTTGAGGGGACGTGTCTTGCTCGAACCCATTTCTGAAGCTAATTTTGGTACAAAATTATGCGTACATTATTCTGAGTACCGAGAATCGTATCCACAGTAAGTAAGGGTAAAAACTGCCTGATAGAAGTGGTGACTCAGTTTTTGCAACAATTTTCAAACCGCACTAACATTTTATGTCTCCTTTTCTAAGTAAAAAAGAGTAAATAGACTGTCAAATTAAGATAATAGCTACACCAAACAGCTGACTTTTAAATCTCAAAAGATAAATTCACTGTGAGATTATTCCATTACCTATGTCTTATGACTGTAGTAAGTGAGTTTTTTGGCATAAATAAGTTTGAGATTGGACTTACTAGAACAGAATCCTGTTTTCAAACTGAAATTTTGATTTGCCTCATTTTCTCGCTTTTTTCACTTGTTGCCGGCATCAGGTCATCATCATTTTGTTATCAGTACGTCTACCACGAGTGGCCACTTTAAATACACGTTATCGTTTGCGAAAAAAATTGTATTGGGATTTGATATTGTCATGTCATGTCATGTCAAATCCCAATACATTTTTCTACGCGAATAATAGCGTAAATTTAAATGTCAACACAACTCGTGGTAGATGTACAGAAATAAAAGAAAAACATTAAAAGTGACGTCTCTCATCTCTTAAAATAAATTGAAGAACTGATTTATCACCGTCTAAAAATGCTGCAATATTACAGTAATCCAGTGTAGTCAGTTCAAGAGCTGAGTGATTCTAATGTTGGAGATCAATAAAATTACGAAATAGAACAATAAAAACCATAAAAGCAAACTCTACATAAGTCACTGAACTCTTAAAAACTACAATGTAAGGCATTAGACCACGGCCTTGCCATTGACAATGGTAATAAAATTAAATTATATAATTTAATCTAGTACCTAGCATTATTTGTGGTGAAATTAACAGACGATAAAATTAAGTTTATACTCACAATAAAATGTGAGTGAGTTGCCGTCATAAAGTCTCGCGTTTTTTATTGGTGGCAACTCGGCGATGGCGAGTGACGCTTGCAGTTTGGTTAAACGGAGGTTTATGGCTATTTTGCCTCCATTAATCGCTTTACTACGCACCCGAGCCTCCGCTTTCGACAACCCTTCCCGCTATACATTGATATACCGGCCTATTAACAAGTTGTTCACTTCTGAAAATCACCAGTTAAACGCACGTAATTGGATAAGTTTTAAAAACATTTTCGCAACTATAAATGGGTTTTAAACAGTTATGTACTTAATTTCACTATCATACTAAAAATAAATTATACATGTCATTAAGCTAAACGGATCTCAAAAAAGTAAAACTGAACTATTTTGATGAAAAATATAAATATGCAGGCCGAAATTAAAAAGCAAAACTTAACGAAAACGTCAGAGAGGTAATGACGAAAGCTTGGGCGCCACGAGCGGCCGCCCGCCTACGGCGTTCGCGGTGGCTAGTTCCGAGCCGCGATGCCGCCGCCCGCCGCTAGATGGCCGCGGCCGTGCGCGCCTGTGTGCGCGACACACGGCCGCACGCCGCCGACACTCCGCGCTCGACCGCGCCGCAGAACGCGCGCCTCGCGTGTACCTCGCAGCGACATAAACACGATACGCTCGCGACAACAACTCGAAACCCCAACAAAAATAAGAAAAACTGTTGCGTCACCGTAGCGATCGAAAACGCTTATATAGACTCTTTAAATAAATATTGTGCACTTTTTAAATAGTTAACAGACTTTCAAGAGACAGTTTTGCAAAAAATACTATTTTTTTCGAGGTTACGAGCTTATCATATCAGTGACTGTTCGACACGTTCCCGACTCAGTTTCCTCTGAGCTGTTTTTTCTGGACGGTAACTGCGGTCTCTCGTCCGGTGGGCTGGCTAAATCGGGACTCGCCTTTTAATTTTTCATGTGCTGCTGCGGTGTGTGGGACGCGTGTGTGCGCGGTGCGATGTGCCCGCGACGCGCGTGAACCGGCCTGTGACGTTCACGCTCCCCCGTGGCTTGCCCGGCCGCCACCCTGTACCCTGACAACCATGTCGGGGGCCTCGGCGCGCCCTGCGATGCGGCTGCCGCGTCGCCAGCGCCCGCATCCGGCCACTCCGCCGGGCCGGCCTGGTGGACCATGATGAACGGGGTCGGCGGCGCGCTGTACGAGGAGGCGCACGCGTCGCCGCCCGGCGGGTCCCCACCAGCCGCGCCGGCAGCTGCGCCGCCCTCCGCCTCCAGCGCCTCGCCGGCCTCCGTGGGCTCCAACCCGCCGCAGCCACCTCTGCACATACCCGCCAAGCGGTACGAGCCTGAACCCGGCGTCATCAGGCATGCCCAGCAACCCTGGGGCTATCCTCCTGACGCTCCGGCCTCCTTCGAGCACCAGTACCCCACCGCTCCCACCTACTACAACCTACCAGTCGAGAGGGAGCGCAAATCGTCGCTACCTTTCTGGCCGGCCAGCGGGGGCGAGTACAAACCGTACGCTGACGGTGGCTGCCATCAAGGATTCTCGCAACCCTGCTGGAACTACCCGTATGGAGCGCCTCGCGGTGACCAGCCCCTGCCCTACGTCGGTGGTGAAGAACGCCGGACGGCCGTCTCCGAGGCATCCAGCTTCTCCCACGACGCCTACGGCCTGCGAAACTACGCGCCAGAATCTGTCTCCAGCGGCCCCTACCCGCCTCCAGGATCCTTACCAGGTTGGTCATATTTTTCTATCTCTATTTATGTGCTCTTATCCAACCTGGCACTCACGTTTTTACGTCCGGTCGCGGCTTCTGTTTGTAATCTTTTAAGTGAACTTATCGGTGAACTAAACATGCACGGCAAAACATTTTTACCTGAATTTATAAACAAATAATATGTGAGTGCCGGGTTGGAGCATGTTGGTTAGTTTGTGCCATTACCGTTTACAGGCAATTAGTTGGAAACTGTAGTTGATAAAGTTGATTTGTAATTTATTATGAGTTTGTCAGCCTTGACCCCCGGTGTGGAGTGCCCCGCGCCGCTAGATGGCGCTGGGCGCCCCGCACACAGCCACGACGTGCGTGTGTGCGTGCGGAGCACACAGGCGCGGCGGGATCGCTGTGGGGGTGCACCTATAGGCATTCCGATGCACACGTCTGCACTGTCGAATTCTCCTGCAATCTTTCGCGAGAAATGTGGAATGAGATGACTCTTGATTGGCAGAGTTTCGCTCACATTTTGATTTCTTTTTTTGTTAAGCATCTAAGTATGTCGCTTTTTTCATACGAAAATTCTCTAAAGAATAGAAGTAAAGCAAATTTTTATTGTATTTTTAACAGTTTTAGCACCCTACAAATATCATTTACATTTTAAAAATGTGACTAGCTTGGAATTCATTGCAAAAGTAATTTGTAAAAACGCTATTAAAAATGCTTCGAAAACTACGTAATTTACGTTAAAATAGCCAAAGATCTGTAAAAAGCATTTTTGTAATAGAATCACATTATCGACCAAAATACGCATGTAAAATCGATTACAAACAAAGTAGGATGACTGACTCCGTTTGCTTGTAATCCCCTAAACGTTGAATCCGAGCAGGAGCAAGCGCCCAAATCAAAACATTTTCCCACAGACCACCATAAATTTGATGAATGAACGAAACACGTGCTACAAATGTTTAAAAACGTACCGTAAGCACCTTTTTATAGGCAATGTAAAACGGCGCTATACAACCGACAATAAATTAAACTTTACGTAAAATAAAGCGCCAATAAAAATGTATAACTAATAAATAAACACGATACCTGAGAGTTAAGACAATAAACGGATCTTTGAGTAGAGGCAATAAACCAAATATTGCTACAATAAACACATTATAGGCTGATGAGGCGATAAAAAATAGGAGTCTTAGTAGCCAGTGCCTGCGATTCGTTTCTCTGTCGTAAGATACGTATCACTTTTATGAATAATAAAACTGCGTCGACGTCACAGCATGCAATAGTAATGGATTATTCCCTAAATCGCGGTAGTGAGTTGTAATTACGAAACTACAACCGCCATGTCAATATGAGGGCTATAAAAGGCTTCATTCATAAACGCTCGTCGCTAGTTCACTTTCGATCGCCGCCTAACCATAAAGATGGGTTTATCGTGCTTCTGTTACGGCAGAGGTGTAACTTGACATAATTTTGCGTAAAACGCGCATATAATGGCCCATTAAAAGGAAACAATTGTTGAAAAAGTTATACGAGTGTTCACGTCACTTTATGATTGTGTGTTTATAGCCCACCTGAGGTTGACATTGACTTTGATTTGTGCATTTACGGGTTAGTAAACGGTTTGTAAAACGCCTTTAGTATTCTAGCTATGAATCATAGTTGTGTTTGGTAGTAAAAATTTACAAAGTAAGCATTGGCAACACTGATGCTCTCTCAAATCAACATTTTTTCATCAAAACCTCTACAAGTTTTGCATTCGACTGTATATTTAAAAAGACTAAAATAATACGGAACTTTTAAATCAGGTGCTATCATGACTCAACTAAAGGACGGGTGCACATTTTCTGACTTCAAACCGAATTCTCTGCGATTTTAAACCTTACGGCTTTCAGAATACGTAAAAACTAAGTGAGCCTGGTTGCCCCTGGTTCTGTAGGAGTGTAGATAGACAAAGCTCGCGGTCGGGTAGGTAAACTTTTATGGGCGAAGAGAACCCGCACTTTTATGACCACTGATCGCTACCTATCCCCTCATAATTGACAACTTGACTTGTCATTATGTTCTCTTTAAACAATTGGCAATTCTGTCCAAGGATAATGGTGCGTGTCTGGCTAGATGAGACAGTAATAGAGGAGCATAGGCTTTTACTGAAATAGTATTTTTAACTAAACTTTTTATTTAAAGGTTTACTTATAGTATGTTTTAATAACAAAATCACTATGGCTTACGTTATAAAATTGCGTTTATTTTAATAAAAAAATATATTAAAACGATGGAGTTTCAGTTGGGTTATTGTCAAGTAAAAGTTTGAGAAAAATTACAACTGCACAACCAATCAAAAGATATATTATGTGGATAGTCACATTGAGGTATTGCCTAATGAAGTGATTACTTCGCCTTTACTAAAATCTTTATTATAAAGCGATTGATATTGTTAAAAACTAAACTTAAAATTGTTTTTACTACATTCAAACACAATAACATTACCACGAAAACGTGTTATTGATTTAATGCGAAAATAAAAATCAGTACAGTGTAGGCGACACATTTCTTGTGGTAGGGCAGTTTTATGAACCATTCGCCTGGGTACTGTCTACCTATGGCTTTAATGGACACGAAACAAGTGGGCGTATGCTACGGAACTCGGTAAACAACATAATCCTCTCAAATACGTCAACTTATTTTAGTAAGTTGGAATTGAACAGTCGTCAGTTGAAAAGTCGACTTTTGAATAGAAATGTGTACATACATTAAAAACCGTGAAGCAAAAATTTTAAAAAAAAATCGTTTTCATAATCAAGTTAGTTTTTAAAAAAAGTCTTCTGATAATTTCATAAGAACGACAAATGGGCGAGTTCTACCTGAAATGCTCACGTCTATGTAGTTGTAAAGCGAACAATTTATTAAATGTCGCAGTACATATAACTATGAAACAATGCCAAATTACTGCGTGTAATGTTTCCGTTTAAAAGCAAACTTGCGAAAATAATTGAATGTGCGCTCAGAGCTATTGATATTTATGCAAACTGAAGAGTCCATAGGACAAGTGTTGTTCAGCCTGCTTCGAGATGGAAGTGTGAGCTTACGACACTCAGCATTCATTCGCTAGACAATGCGGCATCTATTTCGCAATGTTCACGCGAGTACCGTTTCGAATAATAGGAAATGGTGCAGTGTGCTGCACGCATCGAATATCGAGAAGGTCGCCACGTAGCATACAAAGTTTATTGCCGGTGATCTCATCAAAAGGACCGCTCACATAAACCCCTGTGTGTTACTTCTAACGCGCCGTACGTTCGCCTGCAATTGTTTCTATGAACGCCGCATGGAAATGGTTAATTTAAAACGAAATGTACTGCGACGTGCAGTTTGAAATGCATAGGAGCTAGACGGCAAAAACTGCACTGCTGAATAAATTATGAGTCCGAGTTCCTTAATGTGCACTTTTAACTTCGTTTTTCAACATTAGGAAATATAAACATCTTAATTATATCTAGAATTTTTAATTGGTTAAGATTTATGAGTGCAATTACTTTTCTTTTTGTATAAAGTTGTTTCTTTCTGTTCAGGTTCCCTGTCGATGTCAGTGGGCGTCGGCGTCGGTTGCGGATCTTCGAATCCCCTCGACTGGACCGGCCAAGTGACCGTTCGTAAAAAACGCAAACCTTACTCCAAGTTCCAGACTCTCGAACTGGAGAAAGAGTTTCTGTTCAACGCGTACGTATCGAAACAGAAGAGATGGGAGCTCGCGCGAAATCTGAACCTGACGGAGAGACAGGTGAAAATATGGTTCCAGAACAGACGGATGAAGAACAAGAAGAATTCTCAGCGGCAGGCAGCCCAGGCGGCGCAGAATAATAATAATAATTCGAACGCGAACAACCACAACCACCACGGCGGCCACCACCACGCGCCGCACCACGTGGCGCTGCACCACGCGCCGCCGGCGAAGCATCATCAGTGACCCGCGCCCTTCTCTGGGACTTACCCCCTTCACCACGGTATAGCCAGCTAAATCGACGGATCGGGAAGTTCCATAGGACTAAAGTGTGAAATGTGGTCGTACTTAAAGGTTTGAAAGATTCGTTGACGTCCAACGTTTGTTACGAACTATAGCAACGTTGGATTCGCTATACCGTCTTGTACGTAAGTGGACGCTATGCCCAGCGCCTCGAGTCCCAGAGAATCTCATAGTAAGATAATTATTGTGTTGTCGATTTGTGTATAGTATTAATTACGAAATTATGTTCTGTAATTTTAACGAGACTAAGTACATGAGTAGATAACGATTCCTGATATTAATAATGTCTAGTATAGCGCTGATTATTATGTATTTGAAATTTATTTAAGTACGAATTACGAATATTAAAGACGTCACCGATGAAGTATAGTTTCTAGATAGTTTATTGAAAATACATTTTGTAAAATATTTCGTGAGACTGCTTATTGTTGTATTCGTATCGCTGTTCGGAGGGTGATTAGTCTTAAATCAGTTAACTTTTAGTTTTCGTTACCAATTTGTTGAATTTCTCGGGTTGCTTTGGTGGCAGTTATAGATATCCAGTGAATTTTACGATATTTATGCATTAATTATAGATAACGGCAGCCATTATAGCTAAGTATGTACCTATTACTACCATCGACGCATCATCACTTTTCTCTATTAAATGTATTACGGACATAAGCAAAGGTAGAATCCACATTATGATCAAATATTTATTACTGTTTAATTTCTTTCATAATTCGTAAATTTTGTTGTTTAAATTATGGATTTCTGACAAAGCTTTAACTCGGTTCCAGTAGAATTATTCATTAAGTTACTGTTATGTCATTTTTTTAAATATTGAAGTTGGTGTTATAATCAATTAATTAGGTATTATGGGCAAGTGCATTAATATTGTCCTTTATTGGTTCATTGTACTGTTTGCTTTAGCCTCTCCTATTACTTTTTATTTTGTTTTAGTTAAATATTTTATTATTTATTTATATTCAAATGTAACTGTAATCTATAAAGTAATTGTATCTTGCTCTAAATCGAACGAATTATGTACTTTAGGTGCATAGAAAATTGTTTATAATATTTTTTATACACTTAGTGATCGGCATGAACTCATCCCAGTCTTAGGATATCAACTTTATTCTATCTAGCTACCTTCATCTTCCCTTTTTTATCATATTATTATATCTATGTAATAAATGTTTTATTGTAAACGTAGTAGTTCAATCGGATCTAATTCATTAAATCTGTATTGTCCCGTAATTTTATAGTAAATAAAATAAAACTAGATGTTTTTGTACAATGGCGATGTTGGCGACCTCGTCTAGGTAACCGAATTTCTCTAACAGAAGTTATTGCAAGGCATCTGACCGATCCGCTCTATGTCAACCATAGGCGAATTTGAGAATAAGAAACATTACGCCATATTTAACCGACTTCGTTGAAATAAGTATTTAACGAAATAATCTCATGCATCTCATTTCTTAAACTGACTTCAGCTGAAAAGTTTAACGAAATTCAAACCGTAATTAGACTAAAATTAAAGTAAAGCTACAAAAATTGGCTGAGTACTTATTGATTTTGTCATCGATAAAATGTAAAGTAGGTACCTTTCGTTTCAGTGATCCTAAACATAGCTTCCGCTTTTCAGATGAAGTCTTGTGAACCTGTATATTTAACATTTCAGTAGACTACAATTAGAACCATACTTACCTAAACTATATTATTATTGTAATAATTAAAGGTCTCGTAATTATTATTGTACAGTTAAATTAATGTAGTTAATCACGCCAGAAAATGTGAGGTTTTGTTAAGTATAATGTATAATTAATATGAATGTGCTCTCGACAGTTTGATGACGAATTTAGAAAAGAATGTATGAAAGGGGAAAAAATTAAATATTTCGTCGTGTCTTGGTTATTTTTTCTTTCAAAACCTTTTACCCAAATATACTTAGTTGTAATGTGTTTGTACTTATTTACAAAGATCTGAATGCATTATGTTAAGTCCGCCTGTTGTACATATATTTTTAGTTGTGCAATAAGAATTAATAATAAATTGAATAAAAATAAATACTTACCACAAGTTTTTTTAGGTGTCTAAATATGGAAGACCACCTTGCGTTCTCATTGGTTTTTATTTGGTTGCTACACAGCTTTCAAGACAAGAACGGATCAATTTTTTACCTTCAAAAAATACAGGATGGAATTAGCAGACAACAGTCTAAAATAAATCAAGCCTTGTGAAAAGCCACTTTAAAACATTATCACAAAAACTTCGTGGGAAATTTCGTTATAAACCAAAGCTATGCTTTTTCGGTAAAATACTGAACCTATAGAGCGAAGAAAATTCTGTTAGCAGATTGAAACAATGTTTATTTTCATTTTGTTTATGTCAACTACAGCTATAAATCCCTTCTGTGGTGAAGAGTTTACCCATTCAGTTAGATTATTAGACCTTACCTTGCAGCCCTTAGAATAATAGCGTATAGAAGGATAGTCTTCACACAACCGCCCCGTCAAAAATGAAACACTAATCCGATCCACACATGCGTGACTATTACTTGCTTACGTGCGGCGCGCTTTGACATTGAACATTGCGGAGCTGTAATGAACACTGCAAAGCGGTCCGTTTGGAGCCATTTAAGGCTAATCAAAAAGGAGCCAAATAAGGTGCATCAAAATGGGCGCGCGGACTTGCTTTCTAAATGTAATTATTCTAAGTTGCACCCAGTATAATAATAAAGTATGTATTTTTTAAAGATTGTCGCTTTATAATACATGTGATCAAGCATAAGTGGCTTCATCGGTTTATTTTTATATTTACAATGAAAATAAAAGAAAAAGAGATTCCACCTCCTGAATTTGAATCGCTCATATCCTGTCAAGTTTATTCCCTAAGCTGAGCGTAGCAAGGAATTTCGTCAGTAAATATTCAGCCCAGAAGATTAGTACCAGGTAACCGCTGACTGGCAGGAAATTATAGATCATTTAACAAAATTGCTCGCTACGGTCAGTTTAAGGAATGAACTTGTCAAGATAAAAGGGATTGTAATAAGGCCCCAGAAGATAGAGAAACAGCCACTTCTTTAACTCATCTGCATGCTCTCAAAAACAACACCAAACAGAAGGTACCCCCCCCCTCTTTTCCAAATGGTCAGTGGCCTTCAAGAAATATCTGAAAGTCAATATAGGTATGAACATTTTTAAATCTTCGTCAAATGTTCTCGTGGAAAATAAACTTGTCAACGTTAAAAACGAGTGGGTTATTCTGCTACAAAAATTACTTCCGCTACGAGAAAACTACGGCCTACGTAAAACGTAATGTCAAAGCAGTAAAATTTTATTTAAAAAGTCACATTACCGTATTTTGAAACAAGCCATATCACTACATTAAAAAAACTTAGCTGTAACTATTAAGTAGGATAAGTGCAATTTTATTCTTAAAATCATAGAAACAAAACTACCAACAGATGGCGCTTAATTTCACCGTTTATTAAAAACTTGTTTGCTTTTTTAAGGCAAAAGTTTATAAACAACTTCACAATTTCTAATTTCATTTATAAATTAAATGTTAATATTAGTTTTTTCTTTAAAAGCGCCCTTTATGACCTTCTATGTATCGTTCTACATTTTTTTATTTTCCTTAACATAACAATGATAGGAAACTCGTCAATAGTAAATGATAAAGGTAACAGATGAAATAGATTTAGTATTTGGATTTATATTTCTATCTCGCTATATTAAATTAAGTAACTTTTCTGCTGACTATCGCTGTGGAGGAAATAGCGCCATCTATTGGCGCGATCAACTCAATTTGCCGTGCGCTTCTCAACAACGGCAACGCGACGATCACTTTGTTAGGTGTTTCAATTTTTCACATTGCTTTGATCAACAAAGCAATGTTAAAAAGTAATGTCAGTAATTCAAGTAAAGTAAGTAAAAGTAAGTAAAAAATCATTTATTCATTTAAGCTTGTACAAAGCACTTATGACATGTCAAAAAAAGTATACAGAAATAATAATAATAAACGTAAATAAAATAGTACAATATTAGTACACATCGTGAATATACATAATGTGAATCTACCACCGGTGCGGACGTTGCTTCTTATCGAGAAGACTCCGGCAAGAAACTCGATAGTTACTCTTTTCAACTTTGTTTGTTTTACAAAAAATAAATTCAGAGTACAGTCAATGCGAGTAGAAAAAAGAACACAATATTGAGCAGAGGAGCAGATTATTCCTACTATGACCACAAACTTTTGTCGTTCAAGTAATCCTCTACATTATAATAACCTTTTTTCATTAACTTTGCTTTAATTGCAGACTTAAACTTGTGAAGAGGTAGATGCATGACATGAGCATGCACAGTTAAAATATCGATCTTCTTAAATACTTCCCTAAGCGAGTCGCGTGGTCTAAGTTTGTAAATGGAGCGGATGGCTCTTTTTTGAAGTACAAAAATGGTGTTCAAGTTTGCAGCTGAACCCCACAACAGTAGACCATACGACATAACACTATGAAAGTAGCTAAAATATACTAGTCTTGCTGTTTCAATATCAGTCAAGAGTCTTATTTTTCTAACAGCACAAGCAGCGGAACTGAGTCTCCCTGCCAGGGCCGTTATATGCGGACCCCATTGTAACTTAGAATCTAAAGTTATTCCTAAAAATACAGTAGAATTTGTTAATTGTAATGGATCAAGAAATCACAATCGTTAATTTGAATTAAAGAAATAAATAATTAAAATATTACAGTGGCGTTCCCTATGTGATAAGTGGTTTCAATCAGTTTATGTATTTAGACGAATAAAAAAATATTTTGGTTTTGAAAAATTATTTTTCCTAAGGATTTTTCCTAAATTCCTTCACATAATATATATTTATTGTTCTGCAAATGGCGGCTTGTTTGTAGTTACTATACAGTAGATGTAGGTTCTATAGAAGTACAGACCATCATATATGCATGATCATCTGACACTAACCCCAATCTAAGTGGAACAAGTAAATATTCCGGAATATTTCGTTCAATAAAAGGTAAAGGGTAAAGCCAGGTAATGATAGTCTAAGTGGTTTAGAGCAGTCACCCGTAATTGTGAAAGATGTGGGTTCGATTACACCGAGATTATCAAGTACTGAAATCGAATTTTTCCAGTTTTTCGATCTTGAGATATGAAAAACAAGCATTGTAAAATGATAAAATAATCAAAGTAATAAAAATTAAAGGTAAAGTAAAAATACTTACATACGTACCATTGACATAAAGATCTGAAAGGTAGGTGCAACTAATATCCCTATAAAACGGCCACATTCTCCCGCCTCCAAATGCATTTTATAAAGCTTACAAAATGCTAAAGAATCCTGAGTGTACCGTACAAGTACAAAGTAACCGGGCAAGTTGCAGCTCGATTCGATGCGCCAGTCTTGCCGCCTCCTCTCCGATTAGCATATAAATGAACCCAACCGAGACAACTTTATACCACACGACCAACTTACTCAGATCTCCCATCTTTAACTCCGAATCCCAAAAGCTGTGACTTACACAAATATCACAGTCCAACTCAAACTGGTCGCAGTAGTTTAAATATGTAACTAGCTCTCATTGGCCGAGGACCGGGAATTCTCAATAATCGCTGTAAAATATAGACAATATTTTACACCTACAAATGATTTTTTATCCTGATATCTTAAGCAGAGATATTAAAGCAACAAAGTGGAAGTCGGTGTGGACATATAAAGTGAGTAAATATGCGGCTATAATGAAATCAGTGGTTTAGTGTTATTGGAAGGCTGGTTATGGGTATGTTAGCCTCGGCGTATCGAAAGGACTCTTAATATTCAACGCTCATCCTACATACGGTTTGCCTTGTTTATAATCGCGCGGCGTTTAGTAAAAATATGTCGACACGGCTTATTTGTTGTTGGGCGTTGATTTTTACTTAAGGGGCTGACGAGGTCCAAATTCTGTTATTCTCATGTTTTATTTAACTTCAACGATGTTATATCAGGTATCAGGTTAGAAAGTATATTGTATTCATTTTTTATGTACCTACAAAATATGTAAATATAAACGTTACATGAGTACCTGTTATCTTATTTGAAAATGCTGCAGAGTCTAGAAAGCAATGGCGTAAACGCCACCAGCCAAAGCTACTAATTATTTATGATGAAGTCTAAAGCATATTTAAAAAGAAAATTAACTATATCCTTAAAAGTATAGATTGGAATACTAGAAGTAATAAACCAGCTGAACAGGTTTCAGGAATTCATGCAAGGAGAAGCTTAAAACAAAAGTATTATTTTACACAAGTTTCACTAATCTAAATACTAATCTCTCTTTTTTCAATTTTGATTTTATAAACCACATGATAAATCGGGCAATAAGATTTTGGATAAAATATCGTTGCATCGATGCCCAGTGTTTGCATAAAAAAAATACAACTTGTCAGCTTCTTAAATACTAAAAGTATTGTATGAAATATCCACCTAAGTACTTACTCGTTAGCGTTATGTATGAAGATTATTCCACCTACACTGTCATTGGTGCGTAGGTATTTACACAAAGTGCTTGCGTCAGTTATACTTTTGATTGTAATATTTATAGGCAGCAGTTTTATCGAAATGTAGGTAAGCCTGCCTTACTTTGCTTCAAATAGGTATAGTGCCTATTTGTTTTATATTGTCTTATCGCTTTAGTGGTGTGGTAGCCAAGTAAATAAAGTTCAACTGGATCGAAAGTACTGGGCTTAATTTACGATTTAGGTAAGTGATCACCGGTCCATAATCAGCTGGATACAGTAAATGGCCTCTGGCTTCTGGATTAGGAAGGCACGTGATGATTAAGGTTAAAAACAGGTTATGAAGCCCTGAGAACAGCCTGACAAATTGACCTAGTCATCTAGATCACATGAAAACACTAAAACGAATTCTTCCTAACTGCTACAATGTACCTACTAGTTTGGTGGAACGCTATTATATTGCGACTTATCAATAATTACTTTCTGCTTATTATTTACAAAGGGGTTTGAGTAACTTTGTATGGACCCACGGCGTTATTTTTTTTATCTGCGGCCAGCAATAATTTTATAACTGTTTTATAGCACTCTGATAAAGAAACATATCTGAGTGGTCAGAATTATTTTAAGTGATATCGGGGTCGAGATATTATTTCTTAAAGTATTATTTTTTGCCTTAGTTTCACTAAAATAATAGTTCTGAAATGTTATTATAAGGAGCTAGTCTCACCTACCAGCTATTAAAAAGGAAGCTAATATAGTTGAGGAAGGTTTTTCGCTTTAAGATGTACCTGTTGGGTATGTTTTTGATAAGAGTTCATCTAGCAACTCATCAAGTTAAATATCCATTTTGATCATATTGTTTACAAAGCAGTAAATGTTAAGTATTTGGCATTAGGAAGTAGAACACGAGTTATCACGAAAAACCACCATAACATCGATGACATCAAAAATGCATTTTCTAATAGTCAATAGGTATGTAAATAGGAGGTATTGATTCTTAAAAGTCGATATTAGAGACATTACATGGGAAACACACCTGAAAGTCCTTTTACCCACAAAACAAGAACAATATTGGCCTATTATTGCATCTGGCCTTTGAAAACTAGCTTCTTGAATCCTAATTGCGTCGCATGTTTGTAACCAGTATTAAAGATTACGAATATTACTGCTTTTTTACCTTTTCCTTGGTATGGATCAAGTTCAATTGAGTAGTTAAAAATACAATACTTACCTAATTTCTCAGCTCCGCTATACTTTAGCTAGAAGTGCTCAGTATAAAGTTTGTTCCCCTCGATATGTTCTTTCACAATAATAGGGTTTGGTGATTGGCCGCGAAATTTCAAAAATGACGCCAACATTACCCATACTCTCCTTTATGTTGAAGATGAAAAAGTATTTCTCTTTGAAATATGAATGTACCGGGAGGTACAAGAACAAACTCAAATGAACTAACATAAACTCACTTCATCTTACGGAAAACACCGGAAGACGATAAGGAAAAAAAGAAAAAGGGAACTAGCTCATCTATACACAGCGGAATTTTTGGATGCCACCCTGGGGGGAGTACTCTAAGCAATGGAGTTAGAAAATTTTACTCAAACGGAAGATTTCTTTATTTTTGAAAAGAAATACAAGCATTCACAGATTTTTAAATATACGCTTCCCACATCCAGGAATAAAAGTGGCTAAAGTTCAAAACAACATCACCCTGTACTTTTGTGGCATCAATCGATAGCTAGAGTCAATTTTCATTGACCTTAAAAAGGCTTTTGATACGATAAGTCATACTAAGATGATACAAAAGTTAGAAAACATAGGCTTAACTGGTTCTGCTTTAAAAATATTTGAATCGTATCTCGAGAACCGTTCACAAGTGGTGAAAATAGGAAAATTTCAAAGTAGTCCAAACAAAATCTCCTTTGGCATACCACAGGGATCAATTATTGGACCGTTACTTTTTCTCATTTATATTAATAATATTGGCAATATAGGCCTTACCGGAAATCTGACTTTGTATGCTGACGACACTAGTCTCTTCTATTTTGGCCAGTCCATTCATTAAATCATTGCTGATGCTCAGAGAGACCTTGATGCACTCAACGTTTGGTTCTTGCATAACTTACTTACTATAAATATATCAAAAACATCCTACATGATATTTAGTGCAAAAAACAAAAAAATACCTGAGTTCAATCAACTTACAATTAACGAAGAAATAATTCATCGTTCAGATCATGAAAAATATCTGGGTCTCTGGCTGGACGATAAACTTACGTGGCAAACTCATGTGGAACATGTGAATGACAAACTAATGGCTATTCTGTCATCCTTGAGAAAATCTTCCAATTGTATACCACATAGAGTACGTAGTGTTTTGTACAACGCATTGATTAAGTCAAATATTCAATATCTGATTGAAGTTTGGGGGTCTGCAGCTAAGACTACCTTAAAAGATTTGCAAATCACCCAAAATAAAATCATCAAAGTCCTATTTAATTTAGATTTTTCCACTCACACTGAAATAGTATATAAAAAAACAAAATTATTTAATTTAGAAAAATTGTATAAATATAATATGTGCATATTAATTAAAAGAATCATATCTAACACTTTACATACAAATATAACAATAAATGCAAGAACATATACTCATAATTTACGTAACAAAAACAAACTTTGTCTAACATTTCCTAGAACCCTAAATTATGGCAAAAAGAACCTAACCTATGATGGCGTGCAACTATACAATTCATTGCCCAATGAAATCAAAGAATGTGTATCCCTTAATTCTTTTAAAAAAAATCTGAAAAAGTATATTGAAGAGCTACCGAATTGATAATACTTTTGTAATGTTCATACCGTTATAACGGGATTCATGCAAATGGACCAACGTGTGGATTGAATAAATTTATAACCTTTCCAAAGTCAGCGAATAATAAAATGCTATTAAAAAAAAAACAATTATAATATACACAATGCAGTGCGTCTCCACCGACCGCTCTGTCCGGTCTTAAACATTATCTCTGCGCCGTCTGCTGTGCAAGCAAACGCAGGAACGGGAAGTTGGCGGTATTTTTATAATTCGTTGACCCACCTAGTTGGCCTATGCCTATCATTAAGAATTAGTGTCACACCCCAGTGTTTTGTTCGGTTCTGTTGGTTTGTTTTGCAATTTTGTACCTATCATAGATGCAGTTTCGTTTAGATTCGGATCGGACGAACAAGTGTGTGTTATACCTAATGGGAAAAATTGTTTTAGTGAGAATTGTAGGAAGATGGATTAACATTTTGTAGTGTAAAAAAGTGCTGCGCGATGTTGTTTTATAATGTAAGTAGTTTTAAGTTAATTTAATCTCATTTTAAGTGAACCATGTAGTTCTTATGAGAAATAAATGTCTTTAAACCTAAACCTAAATAAAGGGATCAAATCTCTGTAACAAACATGGTAAATTAAATTAAAGAAACCCATGATTGTCGAGCATTCTTATATGTTCCACAAAATATGAACTTTGAACATGAGTATTTATTGGGTGGACTTCGTTTTAATTATTTTAATAAAACTTCCTTTGCACTATAATTTCACTAGCAGCATATTTTTAAACTCGTTTAGGGAGATAGCTTTATCTTCGCCCACCAGACTGAAGTCAAGAAGAACCTACTTCGTGTTACATTGAAGATGCGATAAGCACTCCGTTAGCTTATTACCATTCACTGAGTTGCTAAAGTTAAATTAAAATAATAATGTGATTAAAAAACAAATTGCTCATAATTTTTATTGAACCTTTAGTTTGATGGAATTCCCAAAAAACCTGTGTTAGGTGAGGTATGAAGGTAAAAAATTTTTTTTAAGCAAACGATGGCATAAAAACAAACATGCTTGGTACCAAAATATTATTGGTGGCACTAGTAAATTTTGTCAGCTTAAAGGTGATTCATAATATTTGGCATTAGTGTCCAAATTCTAAATTATGAGAAAAATAAATGATGTGAATTTTCTGACAAAATGTTCAATGTCAATGATACCTGCAAAAAATACGCCAGACATAAATGTGCTTTCATAATTGCCTCATTCTTTAAGCTGGGAATTTTCCAAGCCAATTCCCTACAAAAACACAGGGTTCTGACCTCCAACCGTTTATCAGATAATGTAATTATGTACTGAGTGTTACGAGACACCTCGACTCACTCCCGGTAATTGAGTGCGCCCCCGCCCTCCCGCTATTAGGCAAATCGAATCTACCCTCCCTGTGAATATGTGGAGATAAACCAGGGTTGCCAACAAGGCAGTTTTTTGATAGGAGTGCATAATTAGGTAGGTGCTACTTGTACAGTGGTAGATGTTTTATACATGTACAAACAAACCAAAAGAGAGTGATGAAAATAATTCGGTGAAAAAGCAGTTAATTTTCATCAATTCCTTAAACGCCTAATATCACATGTATCTCTAAATGTAATATTTTTGAAATATAGTGAAAATTATATTAGGTGGCTAGATGTGCTCCATTTAATAACGTAAAGTTACTACAATTACAGGAGAGTTGAATGACCACCCTGAGGGCGAATGCTTTTGCACTTATAGTAGAGATTGGTCCGTTCGGCCCCTAAAATGTAGAGAAGAGTGCTCAGGATTATTCCTGCAAAGTAGGAAGGCGACTGAGTATGAAATTAAATAAGACGCGGATAACATCCCAAAATATGAGACACATTTAAGCACCTGACACTTGTAAAAAAGGGAGGAAAACTGGAAATAAACTCGCGTTCTTCATGATTAGCAATGACCCCCTCATTGCTAATCATGAAGGACAATTCTCAAGGGCACACAGCGGTGCATGACTTTTTATTTTTATTGCCACTTAAGCCCTCAGTAATGATACCTGTTTTTATCACTCAAACCATAAAGTATTGGCAAGATGGCAAAGCAAATTCTGTTGCCAAAAACAAAGGTAAAAAGAAAACAAAATCAAGCTATCTTCATAGATTAAACTTTGTTCTAGCTTGAGGAACAAAGTACAAAAGGACTTCACGAGAAAAACATCACTGGAAATAGTTTTTTCAATTTAAACATTTTATAGGCAGAAATAGCGGACTAAATGCTATGCGACATCTATCAATCAACATAACGGCAGATAGAGAAATAACAGGCGGTGAAAAATATTTTTTGTTTCTTTACAGCGAAGTGGCGGTGAGTAAAAAAAAATGATACAGGTATGAAACAGTGCTCATTTTATCAATATTTTTTTTTCGCGGTTACTCAAACAAAAAGCCTTGTCAGTTTATGTAACGGAGTATTTAATGGATCAATGATAATTTTATGAAGGAGTCTCGAGAATGTGGTCGAACAAAGCCTGATGATCAACTATGGATTGTTACGAAAATGTAATTGCTGCATCAGCCGAAAGTGGAATCTAATTGGTTGAAGGATTCATAAAGAAACAAAAGAGAGTAATAATACAGTTTTTCCACAACCCACTCTCTTTGTTCTGATCCTCGCCGCCCTCAACGCTTGGTGTGCCTCTTTGGCGCTGAACCAAGGATTCAATTTACGCGATGTAAATAAAACGGCTCGTCTGAGCGCTCGCTCTTACAGCCGGATTCAATTTTGATAAGTATGTGCGTGGAAATTTCACCTACGCGCCCTAATGCACTGAGGAATTTTATGTCAGTAGGGAGAAATTGCTATAATTGAATGCTTTTTGAATAATTTACAGATTTACATATGATTGAATTTTGTAACTGTAAAAAAACAGTTATGATCAGTATTTTAAAAACAACAGTAGATACTTGTGCGATGTAAAAGGTCCTAGTACTAAATATTCAAATAAACGTAATGTGAGTCTAACCGCTCAGAACATTGAATGACCAACAACACTTTAACAAAAAATGGGATTGTTATCGATTGTTTTTAACATTGTTAGGTTAAGATTAAAATAACACAGCACAGTCAAGAATTAAGACTAGCGTTGCCCAAAATCGGTCTTGGTCTTGCAGTCTTGGTCTTGTTCTTGCATTTTCGCAAGACCAAGACCGAGAACAAGACCGCCTAATTTTAGCAAGACCAAGACTGACCGTGCAAGATCTGAGCAAGAACAAGACTAATCCTGCGAGACTCTTGCGTCTTGCAGTTAGGACTAAGTGTCGTTTATACCCGAATTATTATAAAATTGGACTGATTAAGATGAACATGAAGACATAATAGACATGCATTTCCCTCAACGTCATTTGGATCTGGATCTTGTCTTCAAGGCTTAGATGTTGACGAGTTGGAGGAGTACCTAAGTAAACCCAGAGGAGCCAGCTCGAAAGACATTTTAGAGTTGTGTAGGACACATGAGACAAAAAATCCGACTATATCGAAGGTTGACCGTGATTTTCTAAAGCGTCATTAGTAATTAGTCAAAATAATTATTATAAAGTAATAGTAATGTCAAAGCTATTGTGTATTGTTCTGTAATTTGATTTGTGTTGTATTTTTATTTAAATGAATGTTTAATTGAATAAATACTGTTCTGTAATTTAATTTGTATAGTATTTTATTTTTTATTTAAATAAATGGTATATTGTATAAATTGTTTAACTCTTTTATTCCATTGCATATAAGGTGAGGCCTTGGCTGTCTATCTATCTCTTTCTAGACATTCAAATGGGTCCAAACATACACGACAATATATTTTTTTAGCTTCTGTATAATGTATAATGTTCCTAAAATTGTTAAAGTTAAGTTAAAAGTCAAGTTAATGTCATTAATTGGTTTTATTATCTGTTTTAACCATCTTTTAACACATTTAAGCTAATTAAATGTAAACGTTTATTATGGAACGGACTGACTCCCGTAGGTCACTGTAGATAGCTCAGTTGGTTAGAGCATCGGCACGGATCGCTTAGGTCGTGGGTTCAAACCCCACCCGGTCGCAGATAATTTTTCGAATTTCTCATTAAATGTTTAGACATTTATTGATTTGGTTGGTCTTTACTATGATTATGTTAATTCAAGCTCAAATGTACCTGCTCTGTTACGTTGTTATAATATATAAATGAACGTTTAATAAATAGCAATAGGCATAAAGGTAATTGCGAGACTAGCGAGATTCTTGCTGCAAGACCAAGACCAAGACCAAGACTGGGAGCGCAATACCAAGACCAAGACCAAGACCAGGTGTATTGGGGCAAGACCAAGACCAAGACTGGCTAAGTCTCGTCTTGTTCTTGCATTTGGGCAACATTAATTAAGACGCATTATCAGCGGAGAAGTGGAGTAGGCCTAAAATACTTCACAGGCACGAGTATATTTAAAGATAAACTTCATACATAATTCCTATGGGTAGGCACTTTTGTTACTAAGCCATGATATATAGTTGAGAAAAGATTTTCATAGTTTTTATTTAATAAACTACCAAGACGAGTTAGAACAAAAGAAATAGAGTTGAAAATAGCGAAGTTATGAAATTTTTAAATGTGTAATTTTATTCTAGTAACTTACTGTGGAACGAGAAGTATATATACACAGTGAAAGCAGTTCAGATATTTTGTAATTATTCATATTTCACCCTACATAGATAAGAAATAAAAAAGGCAAAATATGAATTTATGGATGGGCTACGTAAGTTTTAATTAAGAAGAAACATAAATCAGAAGTGTGCAACACTCAAAAACGAATAGTGAAATCTCGTTATGATTTTTTGCAGGTTTTACTTCTATTAAATTATTGCATAGCGTAACTACCTAATAGTATCAACATTTAGTTATTTCAATGAGCATTAAGGCAATGTAATTAACGCATATCATAAACGGTGCATGGCTGTTTTATTCGTCAACATCAAGTTTATATTTCTTATCTACTTATTGGACTTACAAGTTCCAAAATTACCATATAGATATTCCTACCACATACTCCCGCAGTATTTCCGTCTGAATATTCATCCAAAAATAGAAGCATTAGTGCAGGGAACACGGGGAGAAAATGAAGCGATTAAAATAAAGTATAAAGGCGCGTGCTCACGTAACCGCAGGGGACCGTTCTAGTCACGATTTTGCTTTTGGTGTGGTGTAGGCAAGTACGTGTTGCCTTAGCTTAGCCTTAGCCTTACGGAGAAACCTTCGAAAAGTAGGTATTTAAAAATAGTTATTGTAGCGAGGGATTGCCGATTCACTATGTATGTTAGGGCTAAACCTAACAATAATTTATAAACCTTATAATAATTTATGAAAAAATAATCTGATTGGGGTTCTCCAATTTTCTTACGACTTAGAAAAAAAAAGAAGACATCTTTATACTAAGTATATTCATAGAAATATTATTTTAAGGTAAGGTTTAAGTTTTAAGCGAATAAGTCTATTCTATCAGGTTTTATTTTAACTTTGATAGTTTAAAATAAAAACCTGATAAAATAGATAAGACAGAAATATCATTTTATTTTGCATCTGCAAATTTACGTGAATATTTACCAAACAGGAGTATCAAAAAATAAGGAAAATTAAGCTATCAAAATAAAGCTGAATTAGTAATGCAGGTATGCGATCTCCACAGGGGACCGTTCAGAAACAGTGGGTGAGTGACACGAAGATAATTTTTATAACGGTAGCAATTCCACTATACCGTTTTTAAACTGAACTACTTACAGACACCTCTCTCCTTTTCTGCTTACTGAACGAAATTAGACGGACTGTTGAATTAGTACAGTGAAACTAAAATTACTTTATTTGAAATATTGTTATGATGGCTTTACTTACAAGCATTTACTTAGTTTATTTTTTAAAATGGATAGCCTACCTTATTCGTTGCCTACTGCGCTGCTGGCCAGATACCTAGGCCAGCAGCGAAACACTCTCCTTAATCACTTTTATTTTGATACAGTTATTTGTCTCCAGATTGTATTAGCACAACCTATTAATTTACTCAAGGAAATACACCATGAATATCTATAATTGAATTAAAGTACGTACATACATGTGAAATGAATTATGTAAATTTGATTTAGCAAGCATTTAATATTTTATCTGGTGGCCGTTTATAGTAGTTTATAGTCGAGCGTTGGCATCCAATTATGGTAAGTCCACGTGTTCCTCATTAATATTATTTAATAGTAGGCAAGAAGGTGATTAAAAATATTAGCGGTTTGAATTGCCCTGCCCAAATTGAAGTAATTTTCGTTTTCAAATAATTGCAGTAGTTTAATTTGCTACAAGTAGATTATAATTATTATTCGGAAAGTCATTCACGGGAAAAACTATTACAATTAAAGTATCTGAGGGTCAGAGTGTAGGTAATACGCTTTATGCGGAGTTGATGGTTCTGGAACAAGGTTTTCCTATTAAAAATACCATTCAATCTATTTTTATTACAATGTATTACCATCTAGTTTGTAAACATTCATAACTTACTCTAGATTTAATAAACATTATTTTACTATCGAGTTTATAAACTTAACCAGCCTGTAGCTGATTTTCATATAATCATTCAAAATTTCACAACCTAAATCATGCGTCACGTTAAAAAGTAGATAAAAAGAACAATTCCGTCTTGAATTTTGAAGATAATACTTAAGTAAGCGTCAGTAACAAACAAAATGTTTTTTTAATTTAAAATATAAAGTAAAAAAATATAATTTGTTTAAGTACAATTTTGGTACGAAATCAAGAACATAAATAAAAACATGAGACCACTCCTATTATAGGTAATATTGTAAATATATTCCAAGCACTACTGAACCGGAAAAGTTGCCGAAAAACTTTTCCGAAACTTATCATCAATAAGTATTGTTCGCCCAATGTTTGTTGTGCAGAATAATAAAAGCAGTCTTCGTGCAAAAACATCTCTTGTCTCTTTCCTTTGTATACGGCCGTCTCGCTCTTTGCGGAGCGGCCGGCACGTCCTGGGGCCATAACGCAGTTTGATGTTCTGCTCTCCAATGCTGGTAGAGCCGATATAAAGCGAGATGTACGGCTGCGCTCTGGGCTACGCCTATATTTCCTAAACATCTTTCGGCGCTATAATTCCGTGCGGTGTGGCCTTGTTAAGTGGTAAGTTTTATTTTATTTAAATTCTTATCCTAAATGTGCATTACAGTATTAAATTTAATATGAGCATACAAGTATTTGGAGTCACAGGTTTTTACTGTTTTAGTAGATTGAAAAATAGCTATCTATTATAACATAATGTTGATTTTTAAGCTGCTGTCAGAAAATTCGTTTGCGTGTATGATAAGTCTATGATTTTTTTGTATTATATTCAATAGCAATAGGTTATTGTAGAATTTATAAGTACAACACAATTAATCATCCTATAATACTTCGAACATACCTACAGTTTTATTTGTAGAATTTAAGGCAGCATGCAATTTGTTACTGAGTTAATATTTTACTTTTCTAGTTTATTTTGGTTATTGTTCAATAAATATAGTACTTACCAATTTTAACCGACTTCAAAAAAAGGAGGAGGTTCTCAATTTGACTATATGTTTTTTTATGTCTGTTACCTCATAACTTTCGACTGGGTGAACCGATTTTGTACATTCTTTAATTATTTTCCCGTGTGGTCCCATTTGAATTTGGTCTAGTTCTGACAGTGGCATCCATGAGAAAACCATATAAGTCTTAAATCTAGATAAACAAAATGCGCGACAAATGGACATCATCATCATCATCATCCGTGCGGTCTATCCCGGTTGTGAACCCACACTGGTGTGTGGGGTCCCAGGGTCCGCCTTTCTTATTTTCTTGGCCCACTTCGCGCGGTCCTGTGCATCCTCAGTGGTGAATTTGTTGGCACGCATGTCATCCTTAACGACGTCAAGCCACCGCTTCTTGGGTCAACCTCTTCTACCGGTTACTGGCGGGGGCGGCATGGCCAGACATTTGTTGCTGACATAGTTTGCCGATCTCCGTGAGACATGACCATACCAACGAAGGCGGCACTCCTGCAGCTTGTCTGCGATGTCACGAACACGAAGGCTGCCGCGGATGCGGGTGTTACGCACGCGATCTTTGCGTGAGACTCCACGCATTCACCGCAGCATCTTCATTTCCGTGACGCGCAGCTCCTGCTTCTGTCGCTCTAGTAACGGCCATGTTTCACTGCCATATGAAAGGACAGGCCTAATGATGGTTTTATAGACCTGCCCCTTCAGCTTGATTGGCATTTTGGGGTCACAAATGACACCAGTCACCTCACGCCATTTGGCCCAAGCCGCGGAAATTGCAGGCTCTGACGTCGCGGTCGATGTCCGGCGCGACAAATGGACGAATAACTCAATATTTCGCCAACCCATTTTAATAATTCTTTTTTATTTAAAAGCTTATGCTGCCCGAGTGGTCCCATTTTAATTTGATCCAGTTCTGATTGTGGCATCCAAGGGAAAACCATATTTTATAAGTCTTAAACCTAGACAAACTATATGCGCGACAAATGGAAGAATAACTTAATTTCACGCCAACCGATTTCAATGCTTCTTTTTTTATTGGAAAGGATATACTTAAAGGGTAGTTTGATGAGAGTTTGGTTAGGTTCTGATTATGGGATCCATGACAAAGAAACGGAACTCTTCAATGCTTAGGAGCAATTGGACGATACTTTTTTGATGTAGGTATAAAATAAATAATAACTATTCACTGAAAATCAAGAAATAAACAAAAATTCTAACAAAGTATTCCAAAACAAAACACTAAAAAGTAAAGAAATAATTGCGTATTCTTCTAAAACTTATACGAAATAACAATGTAGGTATAATTATTGTTATTGTTGGAGTGGACCAATGTGGGGTTGTAACTACCTACATACATACGTAAACGTGAGATGTAAAAAATAGGTGTATTGCTAGGTATGGTGTAGTGTTTCCTTGGCTGACACCGACTTCAACAGTAACAATAATTGTACCTACATTATATTATGGTACAAGTTTTAGAATAATACGCAATTGTTTCTTTACTTTTTAGTGTTTTGTTTTGGAATAGTTTTTAAGCTAACTTGTTCTTCATCGTGTGATGAGGTGCAGTAAATGGACTAACTAAAATTGTTTCAAAAAAGGCTTAACAATGCAAAAAAAATTACGGAACGTACCGTACGTTCCGTAACTTTTTTTGGTACAATCAATGGTTCAGTTCGAAACTACATACTACCATATAAAACATAAAATTGTAAGCGTAAACATCCTCCCTAGAAGATGCGCCAATGGACAAGTTACCGTTGAATGGCTGAAAATCAAAGATGCGATTAATCTGAATAACTGAATATAATCAATCTTAGTGAGGCCTCAGTATACACTATATTCCAATAAGCGCAGACAACCTACCTTCTTTCTCTTCTTTTCTTTTGGGAATGGTGGAAGGCTCGCAACCTATCACACTGGGTTTTAAAACGTTTGGCCAGAAGTCGGCTTTTGAGTACTCCGTTCACCAGGATGACAACAGCCAATTTGTTTTAACCCCGTTTGGAATATGGTTGTGAGCGTTTGATTAATATATTAATTATATTTCACCAAATAAATATTAGGAAAAAACTATCTTGTCTGGTGGGCCAACTTACTTCTAAAATTCTTTCAAATAGTAAAATTTCATAAAAAATGACTTTCTTTGAAGTGAAAATAATTAAAGTCTTTTTTTTATCAGACCCGAGGTTACGCCCTAACAAGGACACGTCTTATAAAAATATGCAACACGGCGGCGGTACGTTACGGAGCGGATACCAATTCTATCAACAACCCATAAACCGCAACCTTTCTTTGTCTCGCTTCTTATTACTATCGTGGAGGGAGTGAGATAGAAATCTACAAGTTTAATGGGCCGTTACGCGAGAAAAAAATCAGTCCACATTCGCGAGAGTAGAAACGCGAGTGATAGTGTCAAGTCAAGTTGGTAGGACGAGTGCACGCTGCAGGGATTGGCGCCGACTTGTTGCACGTGAGTAGATCATTTACATACTTACAGACTACGTCAATGACGTCACTGGTGTTGGCCTCCGAACCGGTTCTCGCTGGCTCGGCGCTAGTGTGTCATTTAGGTGCATTATGTCAGCTGATAGTAATGAGTAATGGCTGTGTTTGTAGCTTCGAAGTTCGTTCACCTTTCACTATGGATGTTTATCGAAAGGTTATGTTATTGAAGTTCATCTCTGATTATTGATTGACTGGAAACGAATGACGTTTCTTGAAATCTTGTTAGTAGGTATTTCAGTAAATCACCAAAACTTCTCCTATCCTTTATAAAGCAGTTCTTTAATACGTCAAAACTACAGCTAGTGTGAGTTGGCTGACGGAATGTTAGATGGTTACATCTTGGTTGATAACAAACCTTATTTAAGTCTAGTTTATCGTAATAGTGTCAAGGCTTTCATGGTCATATTGAAGTGTTAAACCTAATATTTTAGTACATAATGCAAATAAATAACGTAGTTCTTAAGGTATAGACCTAAGTTTTGTTTGGTATATTATATTATACCTTGCAGTGAAAATGACATGATATTTAGCATAAGATAACGCTTTTTAAGGTGTCCTAGACATTTCAACGCCTGCAAGTTTACTTAAGCTCAACGTCAGCGACAGTCATTCCATGACCTTGAGGTATATATTAATACAAATGCAATACAGATATCAAAGTATATATAGTTGTTTTCTATCCAAAAAACAACTATATTCAAGGAGCAACAATAAGTGAATTATTCACAAAGTGGCCCTTTACTGTCCAGTACGTCTACCATAAAATGCCACTTTAAATTTACGTTATCGTTAGCGTAAAAAAAATGTATTGGGATTTGACATTGTCATGTCAAGTCATGTCAAATCCCAATGCAATTTTTACGCGAACGATAACGTAAATTCAAATACACATAACGTCACAGATACATTCATTCTGTGTTATCTAAACGTAAAACCCTCAGCAAACTGAATTTTCCATTTTCCGTTTTATGTGGTTGAGTTATTTGCGGACCAGTGTGTAAATACTATCCTTACATCAATATTTGTCATTTATTTTATAGTTCATAAAATATCACTGATCTTAGATTAACCTAATCAAATATGCAAATGAATGGATTCTATATCACTATTTAACATATTAATATATGCAAAATGTTACTAGGAAAATATTGCAGCTGTTAACGTGTTCAATATGAGTTCCAAGGCATAAAATGAACATGCCAACTAAGTGTAGGTAAGGAAGCACTTAGGTATAGTTTTCTTGTCTTGAACTTTTATCAATCTAACTAACAAGACATTTTGTTAGCTCTATGAATTACATAACTAAAGCATTCCATAAGTAAAGTTCTAACTTAGAAGGTACCAAGCTTCCAGAATTAAAACAAAGACAGCGCTACCATTGGTGGATAGTTTTTTGATGGGCTTGCGTTTGGTCTCTGTCTCACCTGGTGGTAAGCGATGACGAGGCCGATGGTCGTACACGCTTACCCAGAAAATACCTATTCACTCTGGCCTTGAAGATACCAAGGAAACACAGAAGCAGGGAGAGCGTTCCACTCCCTAGCAGTGTGGGTCAGAAAAGACTCAATTGAGTGCGGTTTGCTGGAAAGGCAACCACATGGGGGTGGAAGTCCTCCCGGCGTCGAGTGGTCCGGTGGTAGAAAGTAGAGGGTGGTATCAGGTTATGTAGTTACTGCGCACACTCTCCGCCTTTAAACGATAGAAAGGCGACTCTACCGCGACGATGCTCCTAACTCTGAAGTTTGGTTCCAACGAGAGCATCGTCGCCTATGAGTCTCCTAGCCCTTCGGTCCACTGAGTTCAATGCATCCAGCTGGTACTTGGCGGAGCCATCCCACAGGTGGTAGCAGTACTCCATAAACGGCTGAACTTGTGCTTGATCCAAGTGTAGCTGCTGTTCCGGTGAGTATCGCCGAACCTTAACGAGGATACCAAGGTTTTTGGCAGTAGTTTTCGCGTTAGACTCAAAAGAGCTACCAAAGTTGAGGTTAGACAAAAGATCCATACCTAGGAGCTTAAGGTGGTTGGTTATCGGTATTCAGGCGATTACAAACCGAATACGAAAAATCTCTAAATGGCGCCCTCTCTAGGATTTAAAATGATAACCACTCATGGTCATAAATTATTGGGCCACTGGGACCTTCCCAAATCGTTTAATTGGTGTGAAAAACATAATATATATTAAATATATAAGATTTCAGTTAAAAGTATATCGTTTATATCTACTTCTTATGTCCCTATGTAGATACTAGATTGACTACACATTGTTAACATGTACCTATCTATAATTGCAGAAAATGCTCTCATTAATTTAGTATTTATTGACCTTTTCATTGACCTGGTAGCGACAGTTGCCATAACTTTCAAATCCTCTTGCTAAACCTCCTACAAAATCTTTTTGCCTAAAATCAACCAAATGCATTGCCGAAGACAGCTAATAAAAACAAATGCATCACATTCAAAACACCCCTTTCAGTATCTAAGCGTGTCTGACTTTCACAAAATTAACATAACAACGACCGCCTTTGGTAGTTTGGAAACAATTTCTTTCTAGAATTCGAAATGCTCATTGTGGACCCTTCCGTGTATTCTAATAAATAGGTCTTATTTGCATAAAAATGTGATTGCCGCCTTCGAAACTCACTGATGACGGAAAAAACCCGATTGACAAAGATCTTTTAAACTCGGAGCGAAGCTTATTGCTGGACGTTGATGGTCGGTTGGATTATTTGTTCGGAGGTGAAGAAGGTTGTGGGATATGAAACACAAATAATGCTTTATATGTCACTGAATAAGTTAGACCCTCTGATGGAAATATTTTTAGGTAGTTTAATTTTTTTTACAGATAGGAAGTCTTGATATTTCGTGGAAAAAGTGGGCTACATACAATAAAGAGATACTTTAGAGTAATTACTAAGTACTTTAAAGTACTTTAGAGAATTAAGTAAAAGTAGGTCCTTTTCACTTATTTCAATTTAGGTAAGTTTTATTATGTTTTAACCTTTTTTATGAATTATCAAAACTATTTTTATTTAGACATCAAGCTAAGATCTCATTCATTTTCGTTAAGGCCTTTACAAACTTAACTTAAACTTACTAATAACTCTCTAATTTAGTAACTACAATAAACATAGCTAATAAAAATTAAATAGCAGCCCAGATGACTACCGAAGTTAGTAAATGGCTAACTATATTTCTTAGTGGCTAACGATTTTCGTAGTGTCCCGGGTTCAATTCCCGGTCGGGGCAAATCAGGAAACGATCTTTTCTGAATTGACTCGGGTCTGGGAGTGCTGGGAGACGCCCTTGGCTTATTTCCTTGTGTGGTACCTCGTAACACAGGGATATTAATTCCTACTTCTAGACCATTACAAGAGGTGTGTTGTCTGGCGCATATTTATTTATTTATTTATTTATAATTATATATTATCCATTTATAATACATATTAAGCAACGGTTATAAACTGAATTTAATTTGCTTAAAATTTTTCGATTTTACCTTCCTACGATATTTTTAAGGTGCAAACATTCCTAAGTAAGGCGACTTGTTCTTTTTCTCACTCATTTAAATACCACATTACCATATAAAGTAACTCTTGGTAGCAACTTCAATATTAAAAACCTACACTATCAACTCGCACGTAGTAGGGCGTTACCCTGCCCCTACCGTACAACTCTACCAATAATATTACCATGTGTAGGAGTTTATCTCTACGATCCTGGTCCAGCGTCCATATCCATGCCCGTCTGGTTACGGCGGCGGCTCTACATTAGCATATTAACAGTTGTCGACGGCTTTGACGAGACAAGTCTCTACATACGGTACTTGGTCACTTAATATGGTGTTGTAGCTTTTTAACATATAGTGGCTGAGCAAAATGAGTAGTCAATGTCTTTTAACATGACTGCCTTCATCCAAAAAAGAACACAAAGAAAATATTTTCTTCATGTTCTTGTGTGAACAAGATTAAAAACTAAAAAGATGGAAACTAGAAATATTGGACCTGATCCTAGTGCTCGAGTGGGATTCGAACCCATTCTTTAGTTTCTATCCTTTGTGGAAATAAGTGCATTGTTAAATGCTAAAAATTAAAATTTACTTAGGATTTCCTAATTTAGGTGAACTGATTCCCTAATTTTCATCGTCACCTGATTTCTGACTTTACCTTAAATACATTTTCTTCTCTTCAAATCGTTCAAATAAGACGTTTCACTCAAGGAAAACCGGTCCCGAAAGACAACATAACTTAGCGAGTCGTCGTTCCTTAACAACTTTCCTTCGGGACCATTTAAAACTTCCAAGTTATTTATTGATAAAGTTACAATCGCTTCCTCGCATTCAATGTAAACAAAAAAACGTGAAAGTAGGTCGCCCACACTAGCTTTGTTTCCTGGGCATTCTCATGCAAATAAGTTATAGCCAAACTTTCGGCCTTCGTCCCGATGAATACAAAACGCCTTTGACGCGCGACCGTGTCGCTAGTGCATAGTGTTGAGTATAAGTTGATGTTCGCATTAAATTCAATCTTAATTAGGCTCTAAAATGATCAAGGTTGTTCGTCGGACTAGACCTGTCAGTGCGTGTTAGGCTGTGCTGTGACATCAAGACGTTTATTGTGACCTGTGTTTTGTTTTTGTGTTTTAAAATAGTGCTCAATCCCATAGGATTGGTGTTAAGTGTTAATTAGTATCATTTCCGACAAAGGTACGGATCAAGGTTAGAATATTTACACCTCGCCAACGATACTTTCATACAAAAAGGCGCGCAATTTGTGATGCCAAAATCAACTGACAAAATAATAATTCGTTACACATGTAATCACAATTTTCAGTATTTAACTTGTATGAATATTCTCAGGATTCACTGTACAATCAACATTTTGAAGAAGCTCTACCTGGAGAAATTGACATCAGTAAGTTCATATTTAGCCGTGAGTGCTAAATATCTGTGGCATTAAAACGGGTCGCCTTCTACACGTCATTATATTAGGGATCAACAACCTGTCAAAACTATCCCATTTTTGTATTATTGTGCTAATTGGATGTTTATAGAATATGAAACTGTGTATACCTAACTTCTGTGCTCGATATTTTGACAAACAGTGATCACAGTTCCTGACGCTCGGAAAGGCAATGTTTTAAGGTAGCCTAAACTATTGAAATTTTAATACATTTTGTGAACCCAATGGCTACTTTACCAAAAACACGAATCAAAGAACCGATCTACTTGGCTTGTCAGTGAATTAATAGTTGGTAAGTGAACTTGCTAGATATCAAAATTGATGAAAAAACATTAACACAGCCTTTACCCTTTTGAAATTAGAAATTTTCATCAAAATCGAATTAAATACAGAAAAATCCTTTCTTGACTTTCATGACACTATATGAAACCTGTGTACAAAACAATAAAAAATGTCAGTAATATTGAAACAAGGGAAAATAATTCAACCAAACCGCGTTTATAAATACTTTAATTACATCTACAATCACCGATGTGCATCGTAAATTTTCAGATCACATAACTTACAAGCCACCAACAAAGTTGCGGGCGATTAAGCACACAGACACATCGACGGTTGCTTGCATATTTTATATAGTTAATTGGTTAATTAGTGAACGTTTTATGGTTAATTATGTCGGTGCTTCGTTTATTTACCCACAAGTATATCCCTAGAGGTTGCCTCTACTTAATTAACATACCAAAGTAACTGAGATAACGTTAAAAGCTCATCTTCTGTGGCTCATCAAGCTTCGCTCTTTGAAGATAAAATGGTAACTTAAAGCTTACTTATATTTGTAGGATTATTTGTGCTTTTGCTTTTTAATACAGTTAAGGTTTTTATAAATAACATTTACTAGGTCTTCTTATCTTTAAAGTTGTTTTTATTCGTTATTTTAAATAAGTAAGTGCATTAAATAACAATTTTTACAGAAATTGCTTTGCTGGCAGTAGTGGTAAAAAATTAACCATCTCAGTCATGAAAACCGAATAAGCCTGTTATATATACTGTTGAAATAAAAAAAAGTATGGTATATGAAAAAAAAAATAGAAGAAAAGTATTATAATACTGTTGAAATAAAAAAAAAAGTTTATTTATTTTCTAACGCCAATTTCGTCACGTTCAATGGTCATACTGAGGGTGTTTCGTGATAGTCTTATTGGACGACGTAAAACATTCCAATGATAAAATAAAAAACAAACTCCAAGCTGTACTTTTACTTTTACTTTTTTTAGTCGAAAATGATTAATCAATAAGGTACTGCTGATTGATTCATATATGCATGTGGGGCTACACCCAAGTAAGTTAACACTATAAATAAATAACATTCATATTTTTATAAACACCTTTTTCCTTATAGGTACGAGTAACAATATAAAGCAATGAGGCGCATAAAAATAGTACCTACCTACATGTAAGGTGCAACAAGGTTGCAGCGACAAAGTCGACGTGGTCTCTTAAACTGTCGGATAAGACCATGGATCGCATTTAGTTCCCTTTGTGAATACCTATTTAAAACCAGACTGAAATCTTGTAGGTTGGTACATCTGGACGGAAAACTGCTAAGAGCAAATACTTACTCTTGGCTTTTGTTTTTTAAGTAGGATTATTTTTACAAATATTTTTTTTATTGCATGCAATCCAGGTTTTCTTCGTTTCAATAGTGTAAAATTGTCAATCAATGTCATAATATCATTTTATGATTTAGATTGATCTTTCGTTAAGGCGCGAGTTAACAGTTACTTATAACTTTATTTGCAAAATAAAAACTAAGTTAGAAAGTAATTGAATAATTTCAAAGCTGTACATCAATAATCGTTATGAGTATTCTATTCTTAATTCATAATTATTTATACTACTGATTTCAAATTTTCAATTTACTTGTATTTGGAATTAAAAAAATATTTATCAGATATTTTGCTCGTATTTTCATCGCAACTGTACAATTCATATCCGAGTGGCTGGAGACCAGTTTAGTTGTTTTTGAACCGTTTTATTTCTTGGAAAATACTTGTAATACGATGTCATTTTATTAAGCTTTACTTAGTAAAACAGATATGATACCCTACTTAAAAGATTATTTTATATACTTTTTAGTGACTTAAAATTTAGTCTTTCTCGGTGAATTTCTTTACCTATATGCGTTTTACTATCTGTTAGTTGTGGGTTCGTTGTGAATTGAGGTCAAATTTCATCAATCTTCAACAAGCTTCGATATTAATCAAGAATTTACATAGTAGGTAGACAATAACCCTAATAATAATGGTACGTTAACATACATGATGTAACAGCGACCTAATTTCCTCCTACCTAAGTTCATTTGTGACAAATTCAATATTTGTGTACGATCACTGTATTTTAACAATCATAATTATATTGTTAAAAATAAAGATTAAATCAAAATTCATGTCAGATGACAATCTTTAGGTGTTAATCATCATCAATTTAACTTTGAATCTTCAAACAATGAACATTCTAACTTAATTGATACCTACGTTTTTATTAGTAACCCTTCGTATGAAAGAACTGCTTGCATTCACTATGTATACAGTTTAATTGACTGTCCGTCTGTCAACCAATTGAATTGCGTCCTATCGTATAATAATAATTGGTCTAACTATGAAATATAGACAGTTGTAATTGAATATTATTACTGCATCCATTGTGTTGGTCGGTTACAGTGATCATCACCTTATAAAAAGTCAGTTATGGTCATTTTCCAGTTACAATACGGACTGCTTTCATGACGTGATGAATTTAGATTTAGATTTATTCTTCTGTCTTTAGTTTGAAACTTTATAAAACCTCACATTACAATTCTATTTTGATATGTGGGTTGCCGCGAAATAATGTTCCTTTAAACAAACCCAATATCATATTTTGCATGCTCATATCAAAATGCATGTCGCAACGCAACACATTTCTGTATTAAATTTTGTTTATACGGCTTTATATAAATGTTTTAAATGATAATATGAATGGTAAATAATAGGCTATAAATTCTATATTCGATGACTACTTAAACGCTATTTCAACGCTTATGTATTCAGTTTCGGCATGTTTAGCTATATACAAAACGCATTATGTCTAATATCCGCTTTTAGATAACTAATACTGAATGTAGGTTACTAAAATAGAATATAATTCACCGATGTTTATGGCTTTCAATAGTAATTACATTCGAGATATCAATACTACTTCGACTATAAATATTAATGACTTAGCTATAATAGCTATTAAACGAATCGTGTTATCTACGCAATGCAACATTAGGTCTGAGAATTGTGCAATACTTGAATTTATAAAGAGGGATCTTTCTCTTTCTGGGATTCATACCTACTTAAAGTTGCAGGTATAAGAGGTCCAATTAAAGGAACCGACTCTTCTACTTTCATCTTTGCGATTGGCACGACTCATTTCCAGACAGTATCGTGGGTTCATACATAGGCTTAGGTACTCGTATGTTTCCAAAGTGATTACTTGCCAGTATCTGAGATACTATTACAAACTGTTTTCTTTTGTATAAGTAACTGGACATTCATAGTTTTGTGTTATAAATGCTAGGTAAATGTGACAATTTTAGGTAGTAAAATAATTATTTGTAAAAATTAAGAGCTACTATTTCCGTAGAGACTTTTGAATACAATTTACATCTTTTCTTCTTCTTCTCAGCCTTTTTCTACCATTTTTCTGGTGTAGGCCTCCTTTCTTTTATGCCAGTCTCTTCTATCTTGAGTCCACATCGATCCGGCTTCTCTCTGGATGTCATCACTCATCGCAATCGGGGTCTTCCTACCGGGCGTTTCTCTCCCCATGGTCTTCACTCAACAACCGTCTTACACCAGGAGTCATGTTTGCGGGCGACGTGGCCTGCCCATTCCCACCTAAGATTCGCTACTCGCTGGAAAACATCAGTAACTTTACTTCGCTCTCTTAGCCACTTATTTGTCATACGGTCTCGCAGTGTAACTCCTACCAGTTTTCTCTCTATCGCTCTTTGGGCCACTCGCAGTTTATTAATGGAGTCTTTGGTAAGAACCCAAGTTTCAGCACCATATGTGAGAACTGGCAAGATACATGCGTTAAATATGCGAGCTTTTTGTTCCGCGGTGATATTCATCCTAAGAGCAAATTCTATCTTGGAGTATGCGGCCCATGCTAGACGTGTGCGTCTACTGATTTCGTTGCCCTGGTTTTCTTTGCCCATCTTAATTTCCTGACCAAGATAAATATACTTCTCCACTCTTTTGATAGTGGTTTGGTTTACTGTGATGTTTCTAGTAATTTCAGTGCAATTAGTCATGATCTTGGTTTTGCCTATGTTCATTTCCAAACCTACTTGTAATGAAGCATCGCTTAAATCTTGGATCATGGTTTGTAGATCGGTAGGACTATCAGTGAGCAGGACAATATCATCCGCGAACCGCAAATTATTCAGCCTTTTGCCTTCTATCTCTAGACCAAGGTTTTCCCATCGAAGGTTTTTGAAAACATCTTCCAGGACGAGAGTGAATAGTTTTGGTGAAAGGGTACCTCCCTGTCTAACTCCTTTCTCAATAATTATTGCCCTGGTTTCCGGCAATTTAGTACATAGATAACTACATTCATTTTGATATTTCATATGCAAAATCACCTTTAACTCTGGGAAGGACGTAGTTATTAGTAACTAGCTTTCCGCCCACGTGACCTACAAAATTTTGGCTGCTTAGTTTTCTCCAGGTGAAATATAGCCTACTTTTCTCGCTGATATGAACATTTCTTCATTCATACTACCAAACCATGTTATAACATAAGTAGGTCTGATTAATTAATCTAACGCGCATTGTGAAACCAAATCAAGCTTAAAGGAGTAACTACTGAGTTTTTCGCCGTGTCTAATCAGTTAGAAACAACTCCAACGCGGAGGTAGAGTCACATTATTATGTTTGTATAGATATTGTATATTTATATATTTTTATTGTAATAGTATTTATGTTTATTATTTAGTGCTATCTTTTGTTTTGAATATTCCGAAGTGCGAACAGCCTAATTGAATCAAGATATTTTTAGTTTTGAATTTGCATTTGTTTGAGTACTGAAGGTGCCTGCTGTCACTAATCGATCTATACGGCTTACGATAGAGGCTGGTAGTTTTAATCAGTATTCAAATTTTTTAGTCAATAAATAATTTACTGAACGCACCTATTAACATTTGACAGCCAACAATTTTTTTTATTATTGTGGCTTTGGCAACTAGGCCATCAGCCAAAAAGGATACCCTATTAACTATTTACAATATTTTAGTAGGAAGTAATTTGATTATAATACATAGGTTAAATTTTTTAACTTCGGCGTTACAAAGTAATTGTTGTGTATTTTTAGGGAAATCTCCCTTTACAATTTTTAGTGCTTGAGCTTTTTAAAGTAAACGTTGAAGGGCAAATTGAGGGCATACAAATATTGAATGTTCAAGATCACAGAAATCAGAGGTGCAATGTCGACAGGAAGGACTTTTTGGCAGCCAACAAATACTTATTGTTGATTTTTTGATGGCAGTAAATGTAATTTGCATTGATAAGATCCTGAGAATAATTACACCTTACTCTAAGTTAAGATCTAAATAAGCGGTATTTCGAATATTCCCAATCCACAATATTGACTTTTTTTTTTCTATTGTGATATTAAAATTATAGAAAACGTGTTATAATACTGTATTAATAATAATAATTTAATATCTAGGACGTTTTGAAATTTAAATTAATTGTATTTTATTCTTTATTTTAATATTTGTATGCTAATTCCTGTAGCCTAACATGTGACTGAAATCTACCGAACTATATAAACCATGTTTGATGCAAATCAATGATTATGATTATAATTATGATCATAACTCTCATTCAATATCTTATTAAATTTGAGGTTTTACGAATTTATATATTAATATAAACAAAGTTTCATGGTTTTATCTTCGACGCGTGCTTCAACAATCACAATCTTCCCACACACTCATAAGGTAGCCTATGTCCTATCTTAAGCTCTGGTTCAGTGGTTTAGGCGTGAAAGCGTAACAGACAGATTTATGGACATACTTACTATCGCATTTATAATATTAAGTAAGACTAGTAGTAGTGGGGATAAGGAGGGATACGTAGGAATGTAACTACACACATCAAAAGTGTCTAGGGATCAAGCATTTTTATGCGGATTTCTTGAGATTGAGATGTGGCTTTGTAATAAATTTATGATTTTATAAATTTATATGGATCCTTTTTGGTGCATTTCATAATTTGAAACAGGAACTGTCAATCAAATCCGAGTAAAAGATGAAAATCAGCTGTCAATATTTTCCCTATAAAAACATACAACGCATTGAAGACATTATTAGTGCTACTGTTTCCCTACTACTGATTAAAACCAACGTTATTATGGAGCGACGACGTCATTTAAGCAGGGAAGAAATGCTCAGAGCCGTGGGAATGATAGAAGCTGGTTCCCGGCAACGTACTGTGGCTTTAGCTCTGAATACAAGTCAGAGTGTTATCAGTCGACTTTGGACACGTTACCGAAGCACTGGTACCGTGGCTGAGCGCCATGGAGGACGGTATCGCTGCACCACACGGAGACAAGACCGATACATTCAAATCACAACTCGAAGAGCTCCAACAATAACCGCCATGATGTTAGCCGTGAGGCTTCATCACTCTTCAGGGAACTTAATTAGCGACCAAACAGTCAGAAACCGCTTGCATGAAGTGAACCTTCATTCCCGAAGACCGCTAAGGGTACCACCTATAGCAATGCACAATCGTAGGATTCGATATCAATGGGCTCTTGAACACAGAAATTGGGCAGAAGAACAATGGCGTTTCGTGTGCTTTTCTGATGAGTCTCGTTTTGGTATGAGACCGGATACAAGACGTATACGACACTGGAGAACCCCTAGACGCCCACAGCGATTAAAATCCTGCCAGGAAGTCCATCCTTATAGTGGTGGAACCATCATGGTATGGGCGGGTATTTGGATCGGCGAAAGAACTGAGTTAATTTGGATCAGAGGCAACCTCAACGCTCAAATTTATGCTGAGACGATTGTATCAGACGTCATCGTTCCTCTACAAGTGCAAATCGGTCCCTTATTTCAGTTAATGCATGATAATGCACGACCGCACACCGCAAGAGTTGTAAGACAGACTCTCGCCGCAGCTAACATCAATGTCCTGCCCTGGCCTGCTCAGTCGCCAGACTTGAACCCGATTGAGCATGCATGGGATATGCTACAGAGAAGAGCTCTGCCGAATATGGGGGGTATCCAGTCGCAAGAAGACCTTTTTTTGTTGTTGCAACGAACATGGGCGGCCATTCCACAGCGTGATTTGGATGAACTCATTTTGAGTATGCCAAACCGATGTTCTTGTGTTGTTAGTGTTCGCGGTAGAAACAAGGATTATTAATTGTTTAAATTACCCAATAAAATTTTAAAGAAAACTGTTTTTTCAGTCTTTTTTTCGAACTTTAATGTTAGTGGTTCAAATGTCAAAAATCCCTTTATTAGGAAAATGGCAAATTTATTTATTAATGCAAAGGTGACTTGGTTTATCGTTACTGTAGACAAACGAAAACACTTTATTTGATGAATCCTTAAAGAAAATTTTAATTAATATCAATCAGGAGAAAAGTTATTGCAAAAATATATGTTGATCCCTAGACACTTTTGATGTGTGTATTTAAATAAATTGGAAAATATCAAAAGAAGGGCCATCACCATTGCTATTTTTTGAGAATGTAGTAAATTGTTGAGTAGTTGCTTTCTTGATAACCTACTTTTATAATAGGGAATTACTGACATATTCCAGACCAAAATGATTCGTTCTCATTAGATTCCAAGCAGAAAGATGTGGTCTCTGCCTACCACGATCGGAAGAAGGCGTGATGATATGTATGTATGTATGTAGGATTCTAAGAAATGCCACTTTGCTTTTACTGTTTTCTTACTCCAAAATGTCATCAGTTTAATATAGATTCTTTGTTAGATATAAACACACCCAAAACTGCCATCCATAAGCTAATGAAAGAGCAGCCGTAGCCGGACCTCGCCCGTCGATAACCGATGCAAATTCTCCGTGAGTACCACTGCACCGCGCATGAGCACTCCGTATATCCGATCGTAAAACTGTTACAGCCACCCCAACCCCCCCGTCTGCTCTTTGTTTTCGGCAAGAGAACCAGGGGCTAGGACTTAAGACCCCTTAATGACAGCCTTTTTGCGGCAGGAAATTTCCTAGGGCGCTGTAAGGGTTGAATTTTAATCTATTCGCTTGTTTTCGTTTGTTCATTAACACTTTATTGCAGCGATGATGGTCGGCTGCAGTTTTATTTAGAGAAGGGGTTTGGTTTTATGTTTGTTATTTTGTCAATTTACCTTTTTTTTAAGAAATAAGTTAAGAAATTAGTTTCCTAAATTTCAATGTTATATATTGTAAGTTAATTAGTTAGTTTTAAGTTGAAAAATTTATCATTAAAGTTGTGTATACCTGTCATTAGCGTAAATACAGATGACGCATGTCTACCTTATTGTTAAAAGGTAATGTATGTTTTGCTATTGGTGTACCTTAAATAAATAAATAAATTTGCTTACTCGGCGTAAACTAAGTAAAAAGATTTGCTGGTACCAGTAAATTTAAAAATATGATGAATGAAAATGTTTTTACTATTAGGTATTCATTAAGAAAATACACATAAACTAAATAATGTTAACATTGCACAATTTTACTCAAAAGTATTTTTCTTCACAAAAAAAAACCTGTTTCACACCCTTTAATTAAAAATGACATAATTTACACCAAAGCTCACTCAACACTGTCACGTAAGAAGCAACCTATCCAGGTAAGGACATATCATCACGCCATTGCATTCTGAGTAGGACGTTCCCTAACCGGTTAGTTATTCCACACCCGTGCCCCGGGAGCAGGTAGGGACGGATAACTATAATAACAATGCATATACGTAGGTGTATAACTAAAATGGAGGAATTCAACCGGCAAATACTTTGGGTAGCGTGGTGGTTACACTGGAGGACAGAAAAATGGTATGCGCGGTGTTTCTTGATGACAAGTTTATAAGTCCGACAAAGTAAATTGATGACGTGTTTCGTTACTAAAAAAGTACAAAAATATTTGACTACGATTGGCGTAGTGCGCGGTTTTTCACCTTGATTTCCGTATTGTCCCGGGTTCGATACGCGGTCGAGTCAATTCAGGCAACGATCTTTTCTAAATTGACTAGGGTCTGGGTGTTCTTAGAGACTCCCCTCGCTTATTTCCTTGTCTTGTAACTTATAATACAGGGACAATTTATCCCTACTTCGAAACCATGACAAGTGGTGTCTTATCTGGCGCTTTTTATTAATTTATAAATAAATAAATAAATAAATAAATATCCCCGGACATTATTCCACACAGCGCCATCTAGCCCCAAAGTAAGCTAATTAAAGCTTGTGTTATGGGATACTAGACAACGGATAAACATACTTAAATACATTTTCTTTTGTAAATACATACTTATTATACATAGGAGACACCCAGACCAGTACAAACAGACATGTTCATGCACACAAATGTTTGTACTGTGCGGGGATCGAACCCGCGACCTCTGGTGTAGTAGCCAACTTCTTAACCATTACACCAAGTCGGTCGTCAGAATTTATATTACTTCAATTCCTAAAATTTCATATCGTAGGGCTCAACGTGCAGCTAGTTGTGCGGGTCTATAATACCTCATTTAAATGTTCAAACTATATAGAAATTAGAACTATAAAGCATTACTGCTTACTGAACAGATTGTTTTGAAGGCACCTAATACAAATAGAAGTGCAGCTTGGAGTTAACTGAGAGGAATACAAAGCATCCGCCGTCTGGGATCGATCCGATTCTAGTGTTCGGGGTCCTAGTTTCTGTTGTTATTCTTTTTGTTGAGCACAAGTTTATGTTAGGTATGTGAAATTATTCCTCGTACAAATTATATAGGCATAATTTACAAATTTCTAATTAGCCTTCGGCAAGATTGCAAATTCTTGTATATTATATTATTAGAGATTAAGCATTTGAAATATGAAATAACCTACATGGTTATATGAAACGACTTATATTACGCAGATAGGATTTCCATTCAGGAATCGGCCAACTCTGATATCCTGTCTTTGGGCTGAATAGTTCGTAGACAGTTTGTACTCTAGTTCCTATTATTGAAAACAAAGAGTACAAATTTTGGCCTTCTTTTGTACCTATATCTTCGAAGTAAAAGTAATTAGGCTAAATCCTGCTCCACTGGTTCAACTTCATATACGTTACAATAAAATGCGTTAAAATGAAGTAATGCTACTAATAATGTCCATAGCAAGAAGTGAATGGTTTCCCTGTCCGGCAGTGTCCGCCACACAGTGAGTCATGTGATTGGAATATAAAGCGGCGAGCGCTCGTTCTCGATCGATCTGATACGCGGACGTGTGAAAATACACGCCTCGGTTCTTCCTTTGTATCAGCTTTACAACGGCCGTGTGTTGGCACGACGTCTTTTGATTAGGTATAATACCTGTTTATTTAATTACTTACCGTTTTTGTTAGTAGTTTAAATGTTTTTTTAACCAAAAAAACTGCCTACTTTTTGGGTAGATACTTCGGCAAGATTGCAAAATATGTATTCTTGTAAATTTACGATTAAGCAAATCGGAGATAACCTACATAGTTTTACAAAACGGGTCATAATACGCAGTTGTAATTTCAGTTCAGGTATTGGAAAACTCTGACATGCTTTGTTTGGGCTGAATAGTTCGTAGACAATTTTTATTCTAATTCCTATTATTGGTACCTACAAGTTTTGGCCTTCTTTAGTACATCGACGGAGATTACGGCTACGAACCAACAGCTGTACGTTGTCAGCTCATGTCGAATAAGGTATTTTTGCTTATGTATAAGGATTATATTAAAGTCCGCACAATAGCTACAATGAAACCTTTGATCATTACACTTCTCTCTTTTTTATTAAAATAAATCATTGAAGAAAAAGTTCTCAAGATACAAACTAAATAAAAACGTGTAAACATAACTCTTTGAGACATAGTAATTCGTTAACTTTACGAGTATTAAACATTCAAACGTTTTGCGTACAAATACAGTAATACTATAACGAAAACCATTTCCAAAGCCCTCGGAACGCTTCGGGTTTATCTAATCTGTCGTAATCTGAAGCTAAGCTCTGGGTGTCGTGAGCAGACTCTATCAAGAACTTGGCTTATTGTAGAGTGCCGTGCGTTCCCGGAATGTCTATATCGCGGGCTCTGCCTACCTTACTTACCCGGTTATATAAACGTTTTCGTTGCGTTAGGTGGATGTAGAGTTGTTTTTTATTAGTTTATAGAGTCGAAGGGTGATGGCCGTTCAACTATTACCGATAAGTTGTGATAATGTGATTACTGTTCATGATAAAGGTTATAGAAAGTTTGGGAATATTTAGGTTTTTAGAATAAACTAAAATGCATTAGGTTGTTTCAAATTAAAAATGAAGTTGTGAATACACAAAAATCGATTTTATCAGTTCTCTCGTTATCCGTTTCTTTAAGTTATAAGCGTACCTACAAGTGTTTGCAAATAATTATTTTTCTGCGGTCAACTACGACGGTGTTATACACCACACCTTTTTGCTCACATGTTCGCACCTATATAACTAAAGTAGGTCCTATAAAAACCGCCCGCTGCGCGTCGCCAACAGCAAAATTAACCCTCTATACCCAATTGTTGATCATTAGCCACTAATCCGGCTCATATTCAATCAATACCCAAAACTTTACCCACACACCTCCGCCCTCCTCCCCCCGCGTCGCGCGACATTTAATGACACCCGTGCACCGAGACACACAACCACAACTCAACCTTAAACCCTGCAAACAGAGCCCATTCTCCCCTGAACCCGCCCACCGCGTTATATAGCACCGAGGATCTATAAAAGTTACGTCTGTAATCTAACATAAAACTCCGGCCGTTTAGATGCGAACGCGGCCACGGACGACACATCTCGGCTCGCTCCGCACTTTTACCGAAATATGAAGGTGTTTTTTTCGTGGGACATTGTGTTTTTTCGGTGTGAAAACGTGGTTTTGTCGGAGCCTTCGCGCGGAGGCTGCCGCACGCCGCCGCCGCGCTCCGACTACGCGCGAGCCGACAAAACAACCGTGAGTACTGCATATTTGAATTTAAACTGCACGTGTCTACACGCATTACATTCTAAAAACGTGTTCCGAAACGTATTACAGGCGTGTGCAAAAAAAAACGACAAGTTTGAACGAGAAACGTGGTTTTTAACCGCGGAAAAGTGTTTTCTTATTTGAATATTGAATGAAAAATGAACTCAGGCGGGCTATTTTTTCGTTATAAACGTCGGAAAAGAAGCTTGATATCTTTTTTCTAACGGTTCAAGTAACTTTTGATTCAAACTGTGCACCACCCACCCAACCCATGGCAATTAGCGTTTAAAATCCAAAAAGCACTGGAGAAATCACGTCCTGCCACTGTAGAGCAGTCTTTAATGTGTAAATACGGAAAATATAAAAAAAATCCCAGAGTTTTTAGTGCTTATTTATCTGTAATGGAATTAAACAGTTTCAAGACATCAGATTTTCCAATTTATGAGAAGATACTTTTAGTAAAGGCATCATATAAAAATATTTTTTTCCAGTGAAAATGTAAAGGTTATATTACAGGAAGTAGGTGCTTGTGTGTGTTTATCTGCTTTCACAGCATTAGGTAATTATTGATGGATATTTGATTTATTTATAATCAAACGATTGATTTTTGTCATATACCTACTGGCATTTATTTAATTACACTATGTAAACAATGTTATGTGTGTTATTATCAATTATGGTACCATACTAAAAGAAGGCTTATGGGTACTATAACCACGTGTATATTTATACGTAGAGTACCTATATACTTAGGTAAATATAATTTTACCTACTTCTTGTTTGTAGAATACTAAGTTGGCGGGGTTTATAAGAAATTCAAGATTTCTTTCTGGAATTATTCAGTTATGATGAGCCATATAAATACTGTCCCACAGGTGGACAAAGGCTCTATCAGTGAAATCAGGTTATTTATTCGCTTGACATCCAGCTTGTCAAATGCGGTAGTGATCATAAGTTCAGGTATTTTTTTCAGAAAATTACAAAAATTTAATATTTCGATCGAACGAACACACCTATCAGCATGGCAAAACTTCTAGCGCCATCTTTTACACGAAGTGCAAACTTCAAGGATTTGAGTGAAACTCTGGTGCAGCGACCATTCGACTCCTTATATTTACCTCCCTTTCTATTGCATGCTACGAATGTACACCCCACCTTTTCTGATCGACCGACAATCGTATGACAGCTCGTATGCACCTGCGCGACCTAAATCCAACTCTCTTGTCTACGAGATAAGGTTGCAGCTGCAATGCAAATGCGTAATGTTTAGTTTGTACTAAAGATGTTACCTCGCGATGCGGCGTGCACCTTAAAATATAGTTGTCTCGTTCGCTCGCGTGTCGTTATCTCTGTTCAATGCGTGTCACGTTATATGTAGATATCTCGTTCGGTCGGAGATAAACAGATGTCTGTTAGTTGTGACATGCCGTACAAAACGCGGTAGAAGTGGCTGTACCACCATTACGAAAAAGGCGGAGCGTTGTGTAGATTCCGATTACAGTATGATTTCGGCGAGATGAACTGGCAGCTACTTAATAAAAGTACTTGAAGAAAAATACTGAAAATATGCTTATGCTTGCAGTTGACTTTGTTAATGATGATAAAACATTTAATCTTACACTTGAAAAATATTATAGTATTTTACAATTTTTTTTTTACAATATGAGTAAGTACGTTTTAAATATTTTAGAGATGCTCAAGATGTAACTCCTGTCAGTAAGTTACTGTCCAACATTTATCATAAACCTTATCCTAAACAAAGTAAAAAGAAACTAATTATTCACGATTTGTATATTTTTAAAACCAATTTTTATTAGGTTAATAGCATGGGCTTCAAATTTAAAGCATTCATAACTATCCCCCTTACTTACTGTTAGTAATAATTTATAAATTCAAAGCACCTAATTGTGTTTTTTTACTAACCAATGCAGTAAAATGACTAAATTAGGTAAATTAAAAGAACAGAGCATTCCCCCCCCCCCCCCCCCGACCCCTTGATAAATGATACTAACAAATTCTTATCTTTTATCATCCCTTTGTGTAATTTTAAAATACTTAAGTAATAATGTTGTCTAACAGCAGTATTTAAAAAAGAGTGATAAAAAAACACTCACTGACCTGAACTGATCACTAATAAAACCAGCACCTAAGTACTTAGTATGAAGTACTCGTACCTGATGGGTACAAAGTAACACACATTACCTAAACTTAACGTTTTTAAGATTTCGGAAATAAAAGTTTTTTTTTTGGTAACAATTATTTACTCTATATTGTTAATTTATTTTGTAACTGAATAATAAACAAACTAGGTTGTAATAGGCGATTGATAGCAAAAAAAGTAAATAAATCTAAGAAAAAAAAATCTTCCTATAACCTTACCCTGTATACTAACCGGTCTTACTACGACCTCCAAAATGTGTATGTAAATAAATTGGTAACAATTATGTATGTAAATACAGGGTGTCCCAGGAAGTAAGAATAAAACCAAAATAACGCATAGCTGAGGTAATTTTTGACCTTTTTAACACTATCAATATTGTTCCGATTTCTAACAGTTAAAAAGTTATGATCAATTTTAGTTTTTTTCAGAAAATCGCCTGAGTCTATACAAAAATAATTATTTTAAAAAATGTGTCAAAGGTACGAACTTATTTTATTTGCCAAAATATCAGCATGTGATTTGCCTTACTTTGACTAGTTATTTTAATGAGCTAGAAAACCCATGTCAATCTAAAAAGCGTCATTGCAAAAAAAATCCTAATCAAAAAAAATTACCTCGCATTCAAGCAGACATCGTGGAAAAAAAAATACTACTGAAAGTTGTCCAATATTTGAAAAAGTTGACCATCTAATACAGATTCTTTGAAGCTATAAATTGCAGAATTCTATTAATAATTTCTAAAGTTGTGAGTAGGTATATTGAACAATAAAGTCGTCTTATTTGGAGTTGGTCATTTTAACCTATTTAAATTTTTTGCAAGAAAGTCCATTTAATGCTACTTTTTGGCAACAGTTGGTTCAGGATGGTTGTAAACTGAGTACCATTAATAATATTGAAAAAAAAAACTTAATTAAAAATTTATGCAATGAAAAGTCGATTTTTTGATTAAGAATTTTTCTTTCTATTTTTAACTTTTTAAATTGACATGGGGTTTTCAGCTGAATAAAATAACTAGTCAAAGTAAGACAAATCACTTGCTAATCTTTTAGAAAAAAAATAAGTAGGTATATTTTTTTATAATAATTTGATTTGTATTATTTTTCAGATCTGCATAATATCTTGCCTCGTATCTGCATCTTTTTGTGAATAATTTCACTAAAATACAAAATTCTCTCTGGGGTAGATAAATTGATTGAAATAAATAGATAATGAATGATAAAATTATGCTGTTTCGAGTAATGTTTAACTCATTAAGCAGTGTCGGATTCTAGCCATTTAAATGTATGGATTTATTATTTACAAGTTTTAAAAACGATTGGAACAAAACTACATTATTTTTCATCATACCAATATATTTTATGTATTTCTCACCATAGAACACAACTTAAATTATACTTAATTAATATAGTACCTATAAATAGATTATGGTGGACTGATACCTGAACTAAGATGGTTCCTGTATCTCAGGTTATCAGCTCTCCACCCTATCCAGTGATGATAATGCAAAAACAGTAACTAATGTAAATGCAGGTAAATTCAAATTCAAACAAACGGTTTCAAAAGTAGTTCCATTATCAAATTCGAGAGGATAGCCAATAATGTTTGCATGAATTCTTGGACATCTCATTTTTAAAGATAGATATAACTAAAGTTGACCTGTAAGGGCATGTCATAGCCCTGTAAGAGAGCATTCGCCCACATTTGCAGTAGGCTCAGTACCTGCTGGTGGGAAGACTCAACCCAGCATTACCCGACTGATCAGACGCAGGTGGCTGAGATGCCTTTCTCCATATACCAGACTGTTGCGGTCTTTAGTTAGTGGATATTGATTGATGAGGATTTCCCTAACGTCTTAAAAGTAATTTATTATTAAACACATGCACAATACGTGATCAGCCCAATTAAAAAAAAAATTGACGACACGATTGGCGTAGTGCGCTGTAGCACGGGTTCTCGCCTCCATTTCCATAGTGTCCCGGGTTCGATGCCCGGTCGGGTCAATTCAGGAAACGATCTTTTCTGAATTGACGCGGGTCTGGGTGTGCTGGGAGACGCCCCTAGCTTATTTCCTTGTGTGGTACCTCGTAGCACAGGCATTGTAATCCCTACTGCGAGACCATTATAAGAGGATTTAATTTGCACTATTTTGCAATATGATAATAAGGATCTACATTACCAATGCTTTGTGAGCAGTCGGCTTGCATTGGATTTTTTATAGACTCAGAAGTAATATCATCATCATTAGCCATTGGGACATACAATAATTTTTGAAGTTGTTTTTGGAATCACAATTAGCGCACCGTTTTGTAAGGAACTATCCTTTTTAGTGTTTTTATTTTAAGTTCTGACCTCAATCAGGTCATCTGCGTTTGCTATAAAATGATTTCTATTCTTGATCTATACTGCTCTGCCGTTGGGGCTCCATGACGACAGCTCGTCAAGCTTAATAGCTTAATGTTGCATAATAGGACCCAAGTTGCAATGGTTCTATAAACGTTAACCAGCTGTCCTCTACACCGTGCCCACTGCTACTTCAACATAACACCCATTAAGCTATTTCTTAAGAGGTTAAGACCTTTGATAGCTTAAGTTATTTCTAATTCGATTGCATGACAAATTACAGCATATCCACATCACTTTGGTTTAGCAGTTGCTTTTTTATGATTTTTTAGTAAAAGACTCATTTTGTTTTCGATAAATCGTCTTTTTTAAGTCAATAACGTCAAGGTCTAGCATAGCTCTAGCATAGACTCCGTATTCGCCCCACACACCAGTGTGGGTTCACGACCGGAATAGACCGCGCAAATGATGATGAACAACAATGTCGCTCTACCATAGACTCTGTATTCGCCCCACACACCAGTGTGGGTTCACGACCGGGATTGACCGCACGGATGATGATGAACGTCAAGGTCGTTTTACGCGATGTTGTCTTATGTTAGTTAGGCGGTATCGGCACTTAACCGTCGTTATGTTGAATGATGATGAAGTTTATTTCCATAAGATGGCGTGTAATTAGCCTATTTCTCGTCTAATAGATAAATTAACAGAATATATATCAAGCTTTATTGTCTTCAATAAGTAGACAAGACTCCAGTAAAACTTCGTGACCTAAGATAAACATTTCTGATTTATATCAACATAGCCTTATGTAGGAGTACTTATCTACTAAGTACATTTTCATTATACTCAGGCTATGCTTACTAGAACATAGAGAAACGCTGAGGTGAAACATTTTTATTCGTTTCATGCTATTAAACTTTTGAGGTGTCTAGTTGAGAAGTTCATTAGTTTTTAAATTCCACTTATTCTGCCTACATAAATTTTGATGAAACAGTAATCTTAGGTAGGTAAAACTATTTGCATTAATAAAAATAGATAGGTACAGAGGCGTGCACATCAAGCTTTACATGGAGACCTTATGCTGCTGACATATAATATGACCTATTTTGCAATGGTTTTGTAAAGGTGAACGCTTCTGTACCTACATTTTTTATTTTTGCACTAATTGATTATATGATTATTCCAGCTTAATTCTGAGCGATTCTTTTGAAAACAGAACACGAATGACTGTCCTAAAATTATCTATTAGAACTATTCTATTGGAAGTGCATTTGTTAAGGAAATACTGCCGATGATGGTATTCATAGCAAAAAAGCCTATGCTTTTATTCCTATGAATAGGATCATAAAAATTGACTTACGTAGTTAGTCTTAAAAACACTTAAATTACATTTTTCAGTCTCTGAAATAAATAGTACAAGCTCTGCTTAGTTTGGCGCTGCGGATTTATTTATATTGCACCGTGTTTGGTTCCTGTCACGAGCCATTTCGAATAAAAATATGTTTTATTTCCAGCCAATCATGGGCCACCTGGCACTAACTATTCCATCTTTTGAGCTAGATTTTTTTAATTAAAAGTCATTATTCGTCTGGCATGTGTAAGTGTTAAATATGATGATCATGTGTATTGATAAAAAAGTGGTTCACAAATCTCTTCACGGTGTCCAGTACGCGTTGCACACAACACATCCCTAAGACAAAACTGTTAGTTTGTCTATTTTTGTATTCGCTTTCTAGACACAATAATGAGTTAACTACGTAGAGGTTTTTAAAACATGAAAATTAGCCTCATTTGAGGGTCAGTGCGCGTGGCCATAAGGTCCAGGGGGGTCCACTTCCGTTCAACGAACACGTCACTACGTGAATTTCCAGTCATTAAAAAAACATACTTACCGTACGAAATGGCTGCTGATTTTTTGGTATTATATCCATATATATTGTCCATATTTTATCGTACAAAAAATACATGAAAAATAATCATAACAAACTAACGTTTTACGTCCTTTTTAACCCTTTTAAAGCGTACCAAACTTCGTAAATGATAAGTGTTATTTTGCAGAATCTGCCAAACTGAGCAGAGCTTGCACCTAGGTACTAGGGCAGGACTAACACGTATACACGTACTTAGTTTGCACTTAAATATGTGTTTATGTTATTAAATAGTACCTACCTAGCTTAAAATAGATACCACGAATTCCATCACTTCAGACAGGATTTTTCATTGATATGTAATCTAATCAGTCGTGACATTGTAAAATGAACATGTATTATAAAATGAATGCGTACCTACCTTTATGTACATACGACTTCTTATCTTTATATAGAGCATAATAAGGCGTGATTGAATTAAATTACCATTGCAGCAATAACATTGACCTCCAAACACGCCTTTTTAACCTAACGACTTGTCAAGTCACGTTTGAGTAGCTAAAATACGACTTAATCTTAATTTTTGTACCTTATTGTTACTAGATTCGGCGCGAAAACGATTTATATTGTCGTAAAAGGTACAAGTGCAACCTAAAAGACATTAAATCGTGCTACTAGTTCAAAAGGACGTAAGCCTCAGTTGGTTTTAGCAAAAATGATCTTTAATGCCGTTTTATTAAGTTTTATTGCTTCGGGAAAGGAGTTATCGTTTAGGCGGCAGTGAACAAAGGGTAATCGGCATTAGTTCCAGCTTTTTCCGTTATACTTGTGGCAGCACTCCATCCAGGAATAATCTTTTTATATTATTCGCTTTCAAAACTCAGAAATGCATGTGGATTTTAATGCACTTTCAGATAAAATACCAGATTAAGCAATGTAAATTAATAAGGTTAATACAGTTCAAGTTTACTCATTATGCTGTAAGACCTTTTTAGTTTTGATTTTTGTATTGAATAAACATTTATTCGATGAAGAAAAGTTCTGTTTTGAACCCAGTAGATATTTGTGAAACATTGGATTTCTGATATTGCTTGATGTTGAAAAATAACAAAACAAAATAAAATATTTAAAAAATATGGTAGAGCCCAACTCCGCTAATCTCCTCGAAACAGCCAACGCCATCTAGCGTGCAGTGGCAGAACTTCTAAGCTTAGTCACGACTACACGTATAGCCCCTCCCTCTCCCGTGTATCTACAGCGTATCATCATCACTCACACAAGTAACTGAGAGGGGGGACACTGTCATGGGAAGCGGGAGGGGAGGTTCAAGAAAACGCGGAATTCAAGAATAAATAGGTAATTTTTAAATAATTAATTATTTAGTCACAACTAGATCTTCAAAATAAAACTGGATTTTTATTTTCGATTAAAATATTTTTTATTGTTTAAATTAAATACGTCATCAATTTTTACACAAACTGAAGCGTATTGGTTTCCAAATTTATGTAGAAAGTGTTCCTTTGTTATAATAGGCTTTATGTGTGTGTTATACTTTAAAAGACTACACGTTGTTAATTTGGTGGGAATAAGGCACACTTACCAACATATATAAAGAAAATACTATAAAATTTACCATTCAAATCTTCAATTTAAAAATAATCTGATCTATACTAAGGCTACGATAAAACCAGATGGCCTAGAAAAGACTAAGTAACACACCACTAAGTTTCCAACGTGAAGAAAATTGTCAAAAATGTAATTAAATCTAAAGATAGAAAAACTAGAAAAAAACGATTTCGGACCTTGATGATTTCGAGCGGGAATCGAACCCGCGTCTTTCTCAGTCCGGGTGTCTGCTCTAAACCACTGAGCTACCGGTATCCCGATTCCCGCTCGAGATCTTCAAGGTCCGAAATTGTTATTTTCCAGTTTTACTATCTTTAAATATGAAAACATTTAATCAAAGTAATAATGTAATTCAGTGTTTTGAATAGTTTGAATCGGGTGCTAATGCCATTCTCATTTATATCCTTATGTTTGTAACATGCAAAATCTAAGTGTCCTGTGGCTTTTAGCTAGACCAGCACCCAGTACCCTCTAAAAGATTACTTTTATAATAGGACCAAAAAACTTCGACCTTTTTTTGCAAAGTTTCATTACAAAACTTTTTTAATGTTTTGCGCTATGGTAATAACTAGCGGTGTATTGTTTAGTGACTGCGGTGACGTTAAAAAGTGGAGCAAAAAGGCAACGTAAAAAGCACCTTTGAGCCCAAAGGGTTGGTGCACAAAGCGCAGGGACGACCAGTTTATAGCCAATATAAACACACAATAGTTCCCGACATTGAGAATTACTAATGCTCTAATAAAAATACCAATGTGTCGCACCAGAAATTGGTTAGTTGCACCATTTGGTTTACACAGTCAAGTCATACGTTTGTTAACATTTAATTACGCGATGCAATATTATATTTTAAATAGTTTAATTAATCGAAAACGAATGAAAAGTAGTGCTGTGATGTGATTCGCCAGTGATTGTGAACGTTGGGAATTTTTAATAATGTGTTTTGTTTTTAAATGCGGCTAATTTATCAACATGGAACTAATAAGGTAAATCCTGAACTATGTAGATAAGTAGATAACCATAATGAAACTCTATATGCCAATTTGTATATGTAATAGGTGTGTTTAAGACCTTGCCGCGTCTTTACAGAAAGCCATTTAACCCCAAAATAAACAGAACTTGTACTGTGGGTGTATTATAAACAATTTACTTTCAGCTCAAGAAGTAAAAACGCAAATGTTCGTCACGAGAGTTTTTGTCATTGTTGGAGATGGGATCTACGACATGTGTCTTAAAATACTGGATCATTACCAACTGAGCCAACAAGTTAGTAATTAGAGAGTGTTTGTGAGAAAACACTAATCAAGAAATACAATACTTTTTATAAAAAACTATAAATAGAAAAGATTTATTAACTTTACAAATACCAGTGATATTTACGTTAAGAAATAGTAGACTTTCATTACATCAAATGAGATACAATTACTACCTATAATTCTTCTGTGAAATTATTTATGTGTATAAACAACTGTAAAATGTATCATTAATCTGTCTAAAAACTTTAAGAGAAATTAATCATATTTTTTTATTAATCTTATCTAGAGATGCTTTGTGATATCATTCTTTTAATGTTACTGAGGAGACGAACAACGAATGAACAAAAGTATAAATTAGACAATAGGAAGTTGAGGCCATTATAATGTATTTTACCTAATAAGACGAAGGTAGATCTGTGTTCTCAGAATTAATTATGCTTATTCTCTGTTGCTTCTCACGTTACTCCTAACCAAATTTAACGTTCCTACAGACGAAAATTGTTCTATACAAATGTAAATTTATTTTTAGGTACAAGAAATGTAGAGCCGCATTTTTTTCTATCAGATTTATTAAAATATGTTCACACCCACAACATACAGTAACATTTAATTATACTTAAAAATAAATTACAACTGGATTAAAACAGAAATATTCGCCAATCACGGTAGCTGTGTTATGTTAAAAGCAGTATTTTTAAAACAACCTTCATATTGGTTAAAGTTTGAAGAAAAACTGTAAGTTTTAGCTGATAGTAAGCATTACCTAACAATAAAGATAATAACATTTATGTAAAGAAAGTCATGGAGAAGATTTGAATTAAATGGTCATCTCAATGAATATACCTACTCATTCTCTTAACTAATTCTAAAATTTAAAATTGATAAACAAGGTTTAGTAATTTTCAACTATCAACTTTTTGCTTTTGTTTTGCTCGAAAATAAATGTGAATTAATAAAAACTGAATGCCTTAATCATCAAGAAATCCTTTACCTCTACCTTAAAAGTACAAGTGGAATTTCATCAATATAGTCATTGACTATGAGTTAGATGAAATCATTGCGACGTTTTCTCTGTGATTGATTCTCTGTATTGACTTAAAAACATTTCAGGAAAAGAACCTCAATGGGAATGAATTATTTGACTAGCATAACCTTATTGCTCATCTTAATACAGACTAGTTATTCTTGTAAAAAGTGCCTACATTATCTTTTATTAATCAATGGATTATTTATTGGCAAATCCGCCTTATATTTACATCCGTTCGTTCATAATAACAGTTTGCTATTCGGCAGACCTATTACTATTTGCATATTTGGCTCAGTTTTTTGGCTGAAAAGGCAACACAGAAATTAATATTTGCTAGATACATAATAAAAAAATATTGACTTCTGAAAACCAGATAGCGCTAAAACTAAAGACAGACTCTGTACCTTAACTAGTTACTTTTCGTTTTCTTTTTCATACCACGTCGGTGACAATCAAGCATGCGTACCGCTTGATGGTAAGCGGTTACCACAGCCTATGGGCATGTGCAACACCAGGGGTATCACTCGTACGTTGTCGACCCTGCAAAAACATTTTCAAACCCCTCTTGAAAAACTCCATTTTATAACCAATGAAACTAACTACTACTTTATTAATCAATCCAACAATAATTTAAACTATTGTCAAGTAATTCAATATTTTTAACACATTTTTTTTGTTAAAAGATCGTTGCAGTTCTGGTGCCGAAAATCAGCCTTTTATTATTGAATTTTCCTCGTGTTAGCAATTAAAAGCCCGAGCTGATTCATTCGTCCTCGATTAACGGAACGTGTCACTCCACATTACATTGTCATAAGTTGTTTAAGCGGACCTTAATGTAGGATCGCAGGTAATGTTAGAAGCCAGGGGCGGACTCGCCGCACGCGAAGTTGCGTGCCGTCGGCCACTCAGTTCGCAGCCGACGCGAAACTTCTGAACCACGGAAACCTTCCATCACAAAAGTCCTAATTACGCACCAGTAAACCCTTATCACCGAGTCCTAATGACCATTATCCGCTGACATCGCGTTTCTTGAAGGGCGAGCAGCATTCGCTATTTCCTTAGCCTTTCCCGACATGGGGAAAACGTAAATGAAAAAAGAATGGACTTCGCAATTGGTTGTTTCACTCGTTTATTATTTTTGATTTATTTGCATGTTGTGATTATGCCCGCATGACTTGATGCCGTTAAAGGTGATAGGGTTTGTTACATGGAATATTTAATAAGTAACAAGGTGGTTGGCAACTAAAATTGTGCTTCTAAATTCTGATTCTCTGGAGGGAATACTGTTTGGTGGTTTAAAAAGCGTTAAAAAAAAACAAAATGCTAAAGTATATACTTAATAGAAGTAGAGGAACCGATTTACGTATATTAATGTACTTAGCTATTCTTTACTTCAATGACGAATAAAAGGGACTGTGTTATTTTTAATCTTGTCGATTCAACCGTACGGCTTCTTGTCTAATTCGTTTCTTTTTTATTATCCGACGATTCCATAATAAATCTTTCCTTGCCCTGTCTTGACGCCAAAGTCCGTGAACTGTTTGATATTTTTCTGTTTTAATAATATTTCACTCAAGAGAAAATGGTCACTTTGTCATTTTTCTTTTCTATTTTAGAAGTTAATGAGAGAGTTACAGTTTTGTATACAATCCGAAGTGAATGACAATTTAATGGCCCCGGAACTAGTTTTGTTTATGCAAACAATGACCTGCTCAAAACCAGTTTTAGTTGTGTAATAATTTAGCACACACATTTAGCATTTGTTCGGATTATTAAACCATTAATTTTCGTAATATGATGAAAAAATATTCACTCATTCGTTGAATCTCTACTGTGAAACTAGTTAAAGAGTGTTTATGAAAATAAAAAGGCATATTACTTATTAATAAAAACAAAAGAATGTTCATATCTCTAATCACAAGAAACAAGAAAATTATGCTGTTATTCTTCTTAGAATTTCACACATTTTGGAATCTACACTTATTTTCAGGTGTGAAAGTTCTCTCACAAATCATCCTCTGTCATTTTAATTTCATAAGAGGATCCACTTACCCATGTACAAGAAACAGTTTCGACAAAGGGCTCACTTAAGGCAAGAATTTAAATCGCTCGAGGCCTCTGAGCCAGAGTTAAGGCCTAACATTAAGGTGACCTTTACATATTTTATCTGGAACACTCTTGATTGTCGACCCGAGTCCCTTTTCTCCGAGCTACGCCAACGTAGCTTGAACCCCGAACCCCTCTCAAACACTCGTAAATACACGCAAAGCTCGCTAAGAATGTTCTATTCCGAAGGTCTACCTTGATTTGACGTTTTGTTAAGTACACGATTTGTAGGTAAGACTTATCTCGAGCAAATTCAACTCAAAAGTATGAAGAGGAGCTTCAACTTTAATGATTTATTACGTGGATACTTGAAAACAGTGTACTCTTAAAAAGGTTTATATTTACGTTCTCAAACACAATTGAGGCTTGTGAGAATTACAGTAAATTAATCCATTCGTTTGAGTGTAGAGACATAAATTATAAAGTAAAGTAAATAATATGAATTTGCACAAAACCTTGTATGAATACAAAAACTATATAAAAATGCTATAAAAAAGTTAGAAAATAGAACACTCATCTCCTAAATAATAAAATACTTAAATAAAATAAATAAAAAATTGAGTAGATACATACCAATGTTTGAGTGAATGACTAGAGCTGATGAGGCGATTAATAAATTAAAGCCGTGAATTAAGTTAGTTGGGTAAGTAAGCACCTCATTCTTAAATAGAACAGCAATTGATTACAAATAAATCTCATCTCATGCAACATGCGAGGAATAGGTAACATGCGAGGAATTCGTTCACAACAGTGAATCCTAGAACTGAGGGTCTAGTCAAGTACTTACAGTTCTGTTACAAAACGTAATGAGATGGATAATTTTGTTGATTATAATGTCATTTCATGTAGGTATTTTTCATCTATAAAAAATCGAAAACAGTAACAGATAGATTTGTGTTAGTTCGGCTTCTAGTAATATGTAGGTAGTTAGTGATATTTATAGTCAAAACATTAACCTTCACCTAAAAATACTAATAACTGAACTCCCCAAAATGGGCGTGGTACCTAAATAAAATAACATGAACTTAGCTGATAACGGAAATATTTAGGTATTGAGTTTCTAACTTCCGACGCGGTGGTAGAGTCACATTATGTTTGTATACAGTGTATTTATGTATTCATATTATTATAGTATTTAAGTCTATTATTCAGTTTTTTTTCTTGTAATGACGATTTAAAAGTACTTGTTACAGGTCTATTTAAATAAAGGTATTTTTTGTTTGTTTGTTTGTTAGGTATAGGTACTTTACATACTCTTTATAAAATCTCGACACCATTATTTTTTGTTTCATTCAAACCTACTCAATGCAAATGACAAAGATTTAAGTTTTCATCACTAATGTTTAAGGGTTTAAGCCTACTTTTTAGCCGCAAGACCAAGCAGAGAAGTTATCTCATATTGTCTATACAATATGTGTGTGTGCAATAAATTTATGGCTTATCTACTAAAACTAACTTAGAAACTAACTTTGGTCCGAGTGCACAGAACCTTTTAAAAACTCTAGCTAAAAAATTGATTTCAACTACAGGTGACCCAAGAGCTGGTACATTCCTCGCACAACGTGTGAGTCTTTCTATACAACGGGGGAATGCTGCCAGCATCTTGGGTACCTTACCACAGGTGCAAAATTTTCTTAGTAGTTTTTAGTTATATTTATTTTAAGGTTTTCTTTTTAATTTTTACTGTACTAATATATTAGCTAACATGTCTATTTGAATAAAGTTATTTTACTTAGAAATAGTCTCGTTTCAAAATTATCAAGCTGATTAACTCATCCAATCATTGAATAATACAATAATACGAAATTCGTTAAGTGTAACGAACCAAAGCTCATTTCCCGGAAAGAAAAAACTATTAATATATTTATTTGTCAGCGGCATTACTATCGGGTAAGCATTCGCATCTTCATTGACCCGGAAAGCGTAACGTTTATTTTCAAAAAAAGTCCACATTCACTGGGAGTAGTGTTTGTAAATTTTCCCTCTGACCTACTTGAACATCTCTGGTGCCAACCTACACCGACCTCCCGCGCGTCGCTTGACGATGCTTCGACAGATATATTTTGGGTATCTGAGGGGGTATTTTTGGAGGTCTAGTTTCGCTGGTGTGGCAGGACGGTGGTGGATCGATAGAACCCTGGCAGGTCGCCCAGCGTTCCCGCATTATTGTTATTGCAAGCCGTCAGTATCTATGTGCTTCCGCCATCCGATCAGGGCCTAGTAATACCTTAAGATAAAGATATAGGAACATATCGGGAAATTGGAGACCGGGATATGCCAGAAGTTTATTAGTTAGCTTTGTTCCGTCTCGTAGTTCGTGTCTAGATGTTATTCGGATCGAGATTTGTAATACGTCTGAAGACACATATTTCACTGATTTTACAACCTTCTTCCATCTATCTTGAACAAAATCACACTTCTTAAGACTCAATAATATTCTCGTAATAGCAATTAAGTAAGAAGTCATAAAAAGCTAAGATGGTAATCATCTCTTACAAACGTGATGTAGCTATGGTTTGCTGCTTTAAAATGTCTTTAACAAGCAAAAATATAACATATTTAACTCAGAACTCGTTTAACCACATTTTTCATTAGAAGTTAACACCTCATATCCTCACTAGCGGTCAATTAAACGATCACCTATAATTTTCTAATCTGACCGAAGTTGTTCAAGTCAGCTGTTATGTTGTTGAGCGACGACATCTGATGTAATGTGGATGGTGAATGTCGAATATTTAATACAAAATAAGTGAAGGAGGTGTACAACAAACAAATACCGATCGCGTCCGCCGGTGTACCGAGGTATACGAATTGAAAATTTATTCAAATCAGTGCTAGGTACGGAATGTGCTTTTCATCTCGCTCCCAATATATATGCAAAACACCTATATGAGGTACAATTTGGCTACGCAGAAAATAATAAATGCAGTGCAAGAACATTTATACAACTTCGAACTAGACTAGAGCTGCAATGTTTATAACAACTGTTGTGGAATTTGCATATGTCAGCGTATGATCATAAACACCGTAAGTATATAATTCAACTCGGTATATCATAAGCAATCGAAAAATGTTAAACTATAACAAGCCATTTACAAATTATATCGCATAATTTTTCGATAGTTTATAATCTATGAATGGCAAACTGACAAATTGTAAATTGGTATCTAACTTGCATGCGACGGAACGCGCTGATTGGTTGAACGCCACGTGACCCACGCCGCCATCTTGGGTAATAGCTGGACATAGATACACAAACAGATATTTTGTTACATTTCTTATTGTTTCCGTGTTGGTAATAAAATAAAATAAATAAACAAAATATGCGCCAGACAACACACCACTTGTCATGGTCTCGAAGTAAGGATAAATAACCTTGTGTTACGAGGTACCAGACAGGAAATTAAGCCAGTGGCGTCTCCCAGCACACCCAGACCCGAGTCAATTCAGAAAAGATCATTATTTGAAATGACCCGACCGGGAATCGAACCCGGGACACATCCCCAAGTCAAGGCGTAAAAGCGCACTGCGCCAACCGTGTCGTCAAACACTATGTGTGATGATGACTGAAAGTGATAGAGGTACATTGAATACCTAGTCGCCTAAGTAAAATAAAACATTGTAATCAGGTGGTATAATCGGACAGATGGTGAACCCTGTTGATAAGTTTAGGTTCGTTCACAATTTGACGCTCTGCCACGGGTAGATTATAAACTACCGTTTACCGATACGTTTTATTGTAAGCATTTACAGTTCACAATTCATCGATAGTGTACAATTTCGCGAGATAGATTGTAAACCAACGGTGTTCACAATTATACTGTGACACATTATATCACTTACATCCACATCATCAGCTCAAATTGAGGTCATAACTTACCCACGTATTGGTTATTCAAATAAAAAAAACCTAAAATATAAACAGTAGATTGAAAAATATAATCAGTAGGTTGAGAGTCGATTGTTTAGCTCTATGTAGTAAAATACACAATTACACTATCTTGAAATTATATAGGTACACAAATTTTCTAAGATAATACAGTTAAACTAAGTTAAATTCAGAGACATCGTGACTTTGATACGATCTCCACTAATCCTAGTTGAGTTTGAGTTAGTAAATCGAGCAGTCTGGTGAACGCCCTACTAATCTGCCAATAGATATAGACAGCTTTCACATCTTACATTTTAATTTATTGACATAAACCGTTAGTCAGTACTGCATATCTCACTTACGTATTAAACACCTGTTTCCAAACGTAAGGCGTAATAACGTCCAACAAAATATGGACTCGGACCGGTCCAATATAATCGTGAAATAATTCTGGATCGGGAGGTTTGAAAATAGAACGTGCGTCGGGCTCGCCCCTCCCAATCGATACACATTGTTGCAAGGCGGGACTGCGCACAGATAAAAAATATTTATAAATAGTTTGCAGGTTGACAGTAATTGGACTGGCCGGCTTGATACCACATTGTCTCTTCAGAATTAAGAAGTTTACGACAAAATGGCGAATTTCATTAAAACTTATGCAAAACCTCGGCATTCCTTAAAAAAATATTTTTGAATTGATAAAAGCTCGCTTCAAAAATGCAAGATCAGTATTTTTTTAGCTTACAGCAAAAGTTCGGACCTGTTACTATACTGAATTTAATATACGCCTATCATAAAAAAAACGAAGATATAAAAACAAATTGAAGAGCATTGTCGTAACAAACGCAGCGTGCTATATTGTTACCTATCGATAGACTAAATTCGCCATCATTTTTTAATAGGAAAACAATAACTCCGAGGCAATTGTCTCCAGGAGCGGTTTCAATTTGCGCAAGCTATAAATGTTTAGGTACATCTGGCGTCTCAATGAATCGTAATTTTATCGGCGCAATGGCATTCCCTGCAGTTCAATTAGTGTATATTCCGTATGTTGGGCAACAACCTTAATAGGAGTGCCGTGAATAATAAATTGGTTTATTCGATTTGAATAAGGTTGCGTAAAGTATAGGGACAGATTTCATTTCTCCCCGTTTGCCTATTGTAAGTTAAATGCTTTAATACTTTCATTGTAGGTGATCTTCTACCGAATACCAATAAGTCTAAAGTCGTCCTTGGACATGGCTTCTACAAATAAAATCAATTGATCCGCTGATATTTTAACTTATTTATTACTTTCTTAAATATATTTTGCTGAGGTGGTTTGGTCATATGGAAAGAATGGATGAAAGGCGATTAACGAAACGGATTTATGAGGCAAGGGTAAATGGGACTGTTGGAAGGGGAAGACCCAGAAGAACGTTTCTTGACCAAGTTCAAGATGTTCTCAGAAAGGGTCGGGTCAAGAGTACCTTTAACCGACGAGCATGTATGAAAGGACTCATGAGAGTAGAAGAAGCGCAAGATGTATGTCAGGATCGTAGCAAGTGGAAAGAAGTGGTCTCTGCCTACCCCGTTGGGAAAGAGGCGTGATGGTATGTATGTATGTATGTATGTAAATATATTTTTTCTGTAACTTTCTGTATTTCTGAATCTGTGTTAGAGCCTAATAAACATCTGGTGGGTTCGTTGGCAGCGCGATGCATCCGCCTTCTTGATTGGATGAAAAATGTATCTGTCGTCTGCGTCTGCGCCTCGCTTGCCCGCTCTCGGCTCCCTTATAAATAAGCTTACAATCGACATACTAACTATACCGGCTGATTATATTTTATACCGTCAGGAGAATGACTTGGCTTACTCAGTAAGTACCTACTCGTAAGAAAGTGATTAAAAAAAATGTTTTTGAATAAACTGGAATTTAAGGGTGTTCAAACTGAAGTTTTGGGGTGTTTAAAAAAACGAATGGCTAACTGACTTTGTATGGAAACCTCAATTTTTTTTATTTTTTTTGTTATTGTATATTTTTTTTCTTAATCTTTACTTAGGTACTTTGAATTTGTTAACCAAATTCGTTCGATATAAACATAAGTTTTTTATTATGATGATGTTTTTAACGGAGGAGCGCTGATGCCTGAGATACAGGTACATATTATATAACCTAGTTCAGGCACAGATGTATGTGAAAATTGTAAACATTTTTGTGAATAAAGGAATTTTTAATTTCATTTAATTAATTAATCTTAATGTCAAACTAAGTGTTTTGATACCCTATCTAATATGAACTTTCACAATATCAATTTCAATTAATCGTAAGGTAAAGAAGTTAGTTTTAAATAAGTAGACAGAGTAGTAAAAGGACGCTGCCACTGGTTACATCAATATTTTATTAAAAACTCAGCATAAGACTCAGTAGTTATTTAAAATAAAGTACTACCTTAAAAGTAAGGTTGGTAAAGAGAATCAGGTATATGGAACTATTAATAGTTAGTATATTTAAGAATAGCAGGCACAAAATACTCCATACCTTCAAAAATATGTCACATGGTAATATGTTTGGCGGCTTTTAAAATTGATAGCTTCACAATCGCACTTGCATAATGTGACATTGTTACCAACACCACCTAAGTATCAATCTCAAACCAAGTGTACCTAATGATATAGTGGTAGAAAACATCACCCAAAAATAGATTTATCATCACAAAATCATTTACTAACGGCTATCTGATGTTATTTTAAAATATGATCGCCCGCACGTCAGAACACACTCTCCGTAACATGATTTCCACATACTCGTAGATAGCCTATCTTACTTTTAATTAATTTCAAGTACATAATCACGTAGCTCAGTCAGCTAATTATTGACGTCATTTATTAATGCACGTGTTATTCTAAATAAAGCTGTAATCAACTCTCATGATTATCCATTTCGAAACAAGCATTGTCGCCTCGTTTCGATAATTCAGAGTTCGTCGACCGGCGATCAGATAACCGACTCGACTGCAACCAAAATGGAACAAGTTTTATTTTTACGTGCGTTTTTGTGCATCTTTTATTGTGACAGTAATTTTCTTTACAACTAGTGGCGAGCCGTATGAAAATTTCTAATCACGCACTTTATATTCCATTACAGGTATCCCGTGAGCTATGACGAAAGCATTCCCCGCGCAGGTTGGTCGCTCATTAGGAACTATTCCTAAACAAAATCGTCTATAAAAAAAACTCAGCGTTAAATAACGCTCGAATTAAGTAATCAGTAATTCCTTTACTTCTTAATTAAGGTGGGAAAAGTGTGAGTCGAGAAAAATCCGAGGCACCGCGAGTTTCATTACCATCCCGGCCTTAATAAGCAGTCGCTGTTGTATAAAAAGTGACTTTATATAAGAAGTTAATTCGACATCACACCTGTCACGGTCGTAACTTCTCCCTTAGGATAGCTTTACAATGAAGCCTGACCCTGCAGCCATTATTTCGCCTTTACCTCATCCGTCTTGGCGGCATACTCAAAAGAACCGAATACATATAAAATCTTCATTATATCGACGTTTGACAGGTCTATTTGAGAACCAGCTATTGGTCGAGCTATTAACTTGGACAATTTAGACTTTGATATGCGATGCATAGCAAATAATAATTTAATAACTTAATTTGATCGTGTTAAAACCCTTCGTTGAATGGTTTCAAGAAATGAAGTTGGTTAAATGAGGGGAAAAGTATTTCATTAAAAGTGATGAAGGGTTTTATTACTAAAAAAATAAGCGCTGTTTTTAAAGTAGTGTATTTTAAATTAAATGTATTTTTGTGAGTATAAAGTGAAACAGCGTAATTTTAAACCATGTGTTTTTGTTAATATTCCTTAGTAACGTCATAAACCATCGGATCAAAATTATTTATTTATAAACATAGACTTAGCAACTACGTATCTATCTATTCCTTTAGCAATAAAAAAAGAGAAAATTGTTCGAAAATGCAAGTAGACAGAAATATAATATTACAGTCCCAAAAATTTCTCAGAGGTGAGTAAATGTAGCAAAAGTATGATGGCTGCCCTTAGCTAAGTAAAGCGAAGCGAATATTCGCTGGAATTTTCTACGCGAAATGTTCCAATTCCATTTCGGTAAGAGACTAATAATACACTTTTTTCCTCTTTTTACTTCTTACTTCCACCCTTTACTGTTATATACGAGCACAGAAAGAAATAGAGTCGACGTGTTTAATTTTTCCTGAAATAACTTAACTATAAATTAATAACTATACGGCTTATAAGGTTTTAATAGGTGTATTAATTAAGAAACTCTGGGATATAATAATAATATATGTAAGCAAAGAGTGGAAATCATTATTACTCTTTTATTCTATCAACCTACTACAGTCAACAATCTCGCTATGTCAAAAACTCATTTTTTTAGTCTAATAAAACACTAACTCTTCGTCAGCGGCTTCACCCGCGTAAACTATTTCTCCCGTCAAAATACAGCCAAAATTAAAAAGAAATAGCCTACGCCACTTCCTAATAATCGTAGCTTTATATTGGGCAATGAATTTTTAAAAACGGTCAAGCAGTTTCGGAGCCTATTAAATACAAACAAATCTTTCCTCTTTATAACTTTAGTATGGACTAGCTTTATCTGTTTAAATTGTAGCTTTTGTGTTATTTTGATGTATAAGCTATAATACTGTAAAGTTTCATCTAAATCCATTCAGTAGTTTTTGCGTAACAAACATACACACAAACAAACTCGCAAACTTTCGCATTTGTAAGTATCACTTTTGTACAGTAAGATTTGAATTGACACGGTCATAGACTTGCATAACTACGAACATAATGCAAAAAAACTGGACACGATCCAAAGGTATTCAATATTTCCAATGTTCGGAGGTTAAACGATATAACATTTTTATTTTTAATATTATTCGTTTAACCGGACATACGTGAACTTGGTAGTAGACGCCCCTTCCATTTTCTTTGCGGATATCGTACTCGTACGCCTGTGCATATATTACCATATATTAGACACTTTAGTCATTTATATCTGAACTTACTATGTTATATGATCAAAATGAACGTAACATATTTATTGGTAACTGTAACATATTTTTGAGTGTTATTTTCAAGAAGTGAATATAATCTCAATAAGTTTGTCCCGAGTTCTGTGCCGAGACATATAATATGTAATTGTCAAAAAATGTTTTTTGTAACGCTTGATTTAAAAAAAATGCCACGAAAGGCCTTACAAATATCTATGACGGCTACTCTTTATCACCCCAGTTCTTGGCGAGAGCTGCAAGCCGGCGGACAGCGGACGGGTCAATTATTTAGATTGGCGGCGGCGACAGCCGCGTACCTACTACGTGATGCCGTACATTTTGTAGTGTAGACCGACCCTTACATTCGACACTCTTGATGATTAAATTGTTGCTGAATTGAAGAAAATAAACAACTGCGATGGAATTCTGTGAATTTATTCCGTTAAAGTGTGTACATTTTGCAAGTGAGATTGGTTCCATTGAAGATTTCAGGTTCAGACGAAACTCGACATTATGTCTGACACTTAATGGTAGTTATTTTTAAAATTAGTTAAATCTTTTTGAAGCTAAACTTTATACTAATTGCGAAAATAATAATATTAAAAAGCAGATAATCCTACATACTTTCATAAAGTTTCACGAGACATCTTAATCGACACTGATTACATTGTTTTTATTGAGTGATTTTGTTTTATAGACAAAACTGAGCTTATATTATCTACTTTATCAATTTTATGACCTTAAGTCTACACTTTTAAATACCTCAGAAGGAACATAATCTCTTTATTATTTTTATCTCTCTGTAGTATTGTAGAAACGCATCAACGTTTTCAACGGTTTCAAAATAAATTATCTTCGAGCGTAGGTAGCATGGTGAGCTTACGTAAAAATTCCACGTATGAGAGGTACAACGCCGTAGCCCGAGTCATAAGCTGTTATTGTTTGTCATATGTTTTATTCATTTAATCCGCTAAAATAATATTTTTTAAATGTTACTTGATGAAGCTAATCTCACCTATCAGCTGTTTAAAAAGGACACAGAAATAGGAGAGGAAGGTTTTCTTTTTAAGATGTAGTTACCTGTTGGGCCTATATTTTTAAGATGTAGTTACCTGTTGGGCCTATATTTTTAAGATGTAGTTACCTGTTGGGCCTATATTTTTCAATAAAAGTACATCCAGCAATACGAGCACATCAAGTTAGATTATGCATAATGATAATATTGTCAACGAAGCAGTAAATGTTAAGAATTTAACATTAGTAAGTGGAACACAAGAATCACACAAATATCACTAAGAACGACCTTAACATCAATGACATCAAAAGGACATTTTATGATAGTTAATGTGCAAATAGGAAGTATTGTTTCTTAAATATCGATATTAGAGGCATTACCTACATGGGGAAAACACATCAAAGTCTTTTTACCCACATAACAAAGACAATGATAGCCTAATATTGCACCTGGCTATTGAAAACTAGCCTTCTTAAATCCAAATTGCGTCGCATGTTTATAACCAGTATTAAGGATTATGAATAATGACGCTTTTTTAGCATTTACTTGGTATGGATCAAGTTCAATTGAGTAGTTAGTTAAAAATAAAATTCCTAATATCTCAGCTCCGATATACTTTAGCTACATGTGCTCCTTAATAAAGTTGGTTCCCCTCGATATGTTCTTTCACAATAATAAGGTTTTGGTAAACTAACTGCGAAATTTCAAAAATGACGCCAACATAACCCATACCCTCTCAGAGTTATTTAAATAATTTCAAAAGTTGTGAATAATAAGAACAAGAAAGTCTTGTTTTTAGTCGTGTTTTAAATTAATCACACATTCTCGCATGTTCTTGTTACTTGCACCACACATAGTCCCATACAATCCGATAGTTGTGAGTCAGCAGGCGCTTGCTCCCCGTATATCAATCGCTGTCGACGCCAGTACGCTCCTGCCTTATTCAATACCTACCTTGATACCTCGAGTACCAACTCAGTACATGACTGACATAATAACTTACAAGTAACTATCATAATTTTTGACAATATACAGATCGTAAACTTACGTTGTGAAAGATTAACTCAACCAGGCATATTGTAACAAAGACTTAACGTTCTTAGATTTGACTATCGTGTATTTCATAAAAAGACTGTGGGTAATTTTAGGCTCCTTACAAATTTCTTGTTTTGGACAAAAACAAGTTTTGTTGTTAAAAAAAAAATTGTTAATGAAAGTGTTCATCGGTAGTAAATAATAATTTCTTGGCGTTACTGTCGTGCATTTATGTATTCATAATCGAATAGGTTCTTCAAACCTGTTCTCTACTTTGAACCTCAGAAAGAGTAACTCAACCGTCCATTTGACATGCAATGGGTAGTTGTAACACAACACCGTAGCAAACAAACATGGACTATGGAGTAATATAGCCTGCTTACACTAGGAAGCCATACCGGGGCAATGAAGTCGTTTCTTTATTCAAATCCGTGACAAGTCGTGTGGGAACGTGGTGGAGTCCTCTAATAATGCATTTTATATGCATGTAGGAGCCTTATTTTGAACCTGTCAAAAGTATTTTTACTTTGTAAATATTCACTGTTTGATTATGTTAGTAATGTTTTATGCAACTTCTGCATATTATAAGTGAATGGTAGATGTACTTTGAAAGACACGATGATTTAAATTCAAACATTAACTTCTATTTTAATGGTACATCATTATTCGCAAAGCTACCGGCAAATCAATGACTAAAAGCACCTAATCCAATGATCAAGTAAGAATCAGAATGCAAAACAAACGAGTTTTAAACTTGAATAAAATGTACACAAATGGGTTCCCTCAAGTAACCTGAGAAGTTCCTCTTTAGAATTCATTTATGGAGGAAGAGGGCGAATTTGCATTCAAACTGTCGCGGGTCTGATTATGCAAAAATAATGCAGTGGCGTCGCTCTCCTCTCAATTTGCGGCGTACCGCATTATGCAATGTTAGTACGACAAATGAGCTGTAAATAATTATATACATTTTTTTAATGCCCGTATTAGGGTGGTTATTTATTCAATTTAAAACAAAACAGTAACAAGGCTTTGTTTTAAATCCTTCTTTTCATTTGATTAATATGCTTAAAAGCTAAAAAGTTGATAATTAAGTTGTTAATTGTAAATAAGTGCCCTAATATGCATTTACATAAACCGTCCTGTGATTTTAAGTGCTGGTACTAGAAAAAAAACCTATCAGGCAAGTGTCATCCGACATGCAAATATTCGTTGTTGGCGACTTGCACCGTAATATATAATACTTTTTGGCCTTAATAGTTTTTATTCCTATTTTTGATTGTACTTCAATTTCATCCTTCAGTATTTGTCAGAACATAAAAAAAAAATGAACATATGAGCTGGTAACAAAACCAAGGGTTTTATTTTGCAAAGAAATCCTCAACATTACCTACTAGAAACGTTTTCTATACTTTAATATGCAAGTAATACATAACAAACAACATGTTATAGCTACTGTTTTGAGACAGATGTTAATTAAAATAATAAATAACTAAAATACCGTTTCAATTTGAAATATTAGTAATGAAGGAACAACCATGTTTTAATTTTCCTAATGTACTCGCTTGGCCCTTAAATGGTTATTAAGTACACTTATGATGCTCAATATATTCTACGTGTATAATTTACACCCAACACCTTGAATATAAAACATAGGGGGAACTTTTTAGCTTAAATCAACGGGGAAATTATTCAAATGGTGCAAGATTCTAATCCCCTGATGCGGCCGAAGAACGGTATTAAAGTAAGGTTACGGTACATTTACATTTTTCTCGATCCTCCCCCTCTTCCTTAATAAGAGTAGCTTCGCCTTTCTCTAATTAGATTTAATTAGGCAAGTCTGTTTTATATAATAAGATATATCTACTTATTAACTCGGTAGATGTTTTCAAATTTACGTTACTCACAAATAAGTTAGAACCGTGATCATTTTCTTTAAATTTGTGACTGAAGTGTTTATACAAAACCAACAAAACCATTGCAAAATTGATCTTATGTTAGCAGCATAAGGAGCCCCCCTATGTAAAGCTTGGTGTGAACGCGTCTGTACCTACATGCGTTACGTTTTGTCAAGAGGTATCATTTAACACCACTGAAGCAAAGGTCAATGTCTAATTGTTATTACAACGTCAACATTAAGGTAGGTATCTGATAAATTTGTTATGTTGTGGTAAAAATATTAAAACTGCTAGACTAATTAAAAATAAGTCTGCATTTTAACCTTACAAAAACGTTGGCAGGTAGATTTGTAATTAAGGAATTATTCAAATACATCACTCAACTTCAAATCAGTGTAATGAACAAAATAGCGTTACGTTACGCCGAAATCCTAGACTAATACCATTCTTGAATTTATTTATGAAGAAGGTACTGTAGTTTCCAGTAGTCCATGTACGTATAGACATTTTGTTTTAGTAGAGTTGTTTCAACATACCTACAATGCTTAGTAACATACCGAACGCAATTATTTCGTAGTGAATGCTCGTTTTGGCCACTTTTAAAAGCAACAGACGTATTTTGAGGGGTGTTTATTTCTTACTGGCCTTTTCGAGAACCACCTCCTTTACGATACTGTTATCCTGGTCTTAAGAATTTCTGTCCGACCAACCTGTACGGCGTAGTAAAATCCAAGTGCAGTGCATTTTTAAAAGGGAACGCCCCTGGACCGTTGTCCGGGCTTTTCATTATTTTAAATATTCAGTGGCTTGCAGTGTGACCGTGCCAGAGAGTCCCGCTGGGCTTCGGCGGTAAGTACTCTTTTACATCATATTCTCTTACTACATATTTTATACAGACCAGTTTACCCAAAGCTTTTAGCCATAACTATGTACCTATCCCTACATACGGTGGTTTAGCCTTACGGCTGCAGTCTCAATATAAAGACAGTAAATCCAACCGCGCCGAAACATTTCCTATAAAGGTAGGCCCGTCATTTCATACGCCGTTTAATCCACGCAGTTGAACCGTATTTTGGTTGCGCAGAGTTAAACTAAAAGCTTAACTTTTTTATGAGCTTTATCCCAACTAGAGTACCTTAATGTTCCATGTTGGTTATCATCTGAAGGTGACTTTTAAAAGTCAAAATATTCGCTCGCGCTTGGCCGCTTCAAAATTCAAACTAAACTCGTCTGACATTATCATAAAAATTAATCGTGCGCTCTCCAAATTAAAGTAATGCCCTCTGAAAATATTCACACAACAAGTTGGGATGCCCAATAGGCTCATTAGTTCCCATCACCGCTTTCACGAAACTCGTTACAGAGATAATTTTCATCCTTGGTCCAGTATAACGCGGACCTAAAACGCCACCTCGACATAACCTTACATTAAACACTCCCGGCGGCCTTACTATATTCGTACAATTATTCCCCGAAGGGAACCCTTCCCAGCCTACAATTACCTTCCATTCCGCTAGCAGCGTTTCGTGCCGAAAATAAAATAAAATTGTGGTTCAAAATAAAGTAAACTAAAGGGGGACCGTTCCAATTACCGCACGTATCTGCATTGCTAAAGCTGCGTCCAAATATGCAACTGTACATTTGTGACTCGCATAAAATTTGCTCGGTAATTAAACCCTGCGTAAACGTATGGCGTCGCGTAAAATCCGACCAGAACCAATTGATCAATCAAAAGTGTGAGTCCGGCGTTATTACAGCCGCTTGATCTGATTATGCTTGTATGTATTAAAATTTTATTTCTCATATTTGTGCTTGTTTATTCATTTTAAGCGAAAAGTGTTGAAGTACAGTCGGGCTCTATGGTTGTTATAAAATTTTATATTTCCAAAATCCGTTCCATTAATATTTTATCCGCGTGAGTGTATTAAACGGAAGATATCTCGAGAAATTTCAAGAGAGCTTACGTCCGCACGTCACGAGTTTTTCTTCATAAGCTTCTCAAAACGTTAAATTTATTTCGGCCCCGAGCGCTGAATTAAGAGCCGGCTTAATCCTTTCGGAGCGAACTTAACCCAATATCATAAAGATGGAACAAGGCAACTTGTACAGAGTAAAGTCAAATATTATCCTTTCACGAGATTAAGGAGTTATTAAAAGCACATAGGCACGTATAGAGTGGATTTTATACTCTTCAAAATATACAGCGGTAGAACAGCTGAATACTTAGGCTGATATTTTTTGAAAACAAGAAACTCTGAAATATTTTCGTAAGCGTTATGTGAAAGATTAGCTAAACCAATGGTATTTGTAATTAACTTTAGCTCACGTGGTTGGTAAGCTAATTATGCGATGCATTGTGTCTGAGAATTGTTAACTGTAAATGTTTCTGCAAATACGAGACACTTTGTGCTAAGCTATTTAAAGAGCATGTTAACATATTGTCAAGGCGGGTTTGTTATTAGGTATACACACTTTGTACGGTTAATTTGGAGTGGTTCCAGCACTGTGAAAACACAAACACGTAGATAAACATGAAATCTTAACTACTTAATTTATTTTAACAACTCTTTTGGCTTTATATTCAGGTGCGTAATTTACAATAACACTAGTAACTCACCTTATATTATGATCATCTAACCATGTAAGGTAACGGTTATCGTAATAACTTACAAAATCTTGTTCAACTATTTTACTTTTTTTGCAGTAACAAAGCCCATTTATTTTTAAAATTGTATTATATGAGTCAAAAACTGTGATGATTATTTACGATTGACACCACAACATATGAGTGTCACGTCACTTATTTGAAATTTCAATCTATTTGGATCATTTTGATTTTGAATTAATCTAGCAATAAAGCATTTTCACCCAACTCTTTGCCCATTAAAGAAGGTTTCCAAGATACTGAAAGTATTTCTCCTATATCATAAGTATAGGTATATCACTTAACATAAGTCATTTCATTGCTAAACAGATTGTTTAGTGCTTTTGTTTCACTATTTTCTAATGAAATTATGTTTAGGTAGATACCACTATTTTAACATAATAGTTACACTTATTTAAAACAATAAAGTCATTTTTACTGTATAACAACCAAAAATAAATTGCATCCACTCAAGCAACTATTTAACGTTTTTAATAAAGCTGGGCCATGACAAAATGGAGTGCAAAAAAGCGGCGAGAAAAAATAACCATGAGCGCAGTCAGCTGTGCGGACGGCGGCCATTTTGAGAACGGGCCGGGGGGCGGCACGGTCCCGCCGCCCCGGTGAATTATTTCCCTATGGCAGAATGCGGACTGACATAGTTTTTTGTGACCGATTGTACGTGGGTAACGAGCAATTACTCGGTTGTTATTATGTTTTTCTTCATTAGGAACGATGTTTTTTTGTCAAATTAGGCTCGGGTACGACTTTTTTGGTTCCTTACTTCATTATTAGTTAGAGACACCTCCTACCCACATGGAAATACCCATTCGAAAATAAAAATATTTATATTTGCAGAAGAAAATTTGGTTATTTCTTAAATAACAGGAATGATCTTAGTTAAGTCATTTACCAATTTTCATTCTTTAACTTCAATTCATTTTTTATTTCTATAACATAAGTAATGTGAAAAATATTAGCGATGTTTTTTGTTTTAAATTTTAGTAGATAGTCACGCTACATATAGTACGTATATAAAAACAAATATGTTTCACATGTTTCTGACATAGCCCAAGTTATACTTAATTAGCTTTCATTTACTATTCGTACATAAAATAGATATAATTTGAGTATCAGTGGTCTCATGTTGTGATAATGAGCTAGATTACTTTTTTTAATCAAATAACCTTCGAGGTGGAAGTTTTAGGGCCTACTTTTTATATAGTCCAATGCAATGTGGCTGCTAAAATACCTCGCTGCGGTAGGTAAGTAAATTCGAGACCTCATTAACTGCGCTAAATTAAACTTTATCAATTATTACGGACATAATTACGACCGTGGGTAAGTTAAATTCGCGTAAATGTTACTCGACGGCATTCAGATCGACGTAGACAGTTACAATGTAAGAAACAACTTATATCAAACTCATAATGTATGAAATCCAGAACTGTTTCGAAAGAACATCACTAACGGACCTTAAACGTTAAATTTTCACCCTTATGTGAGTGTTTATAACGGTCGAAATAGCTTAAATGGATGTGAGTCTTAATGTTTTTTGTTCCGTATTGTTTTGGATTGAGTCGCAACATTGTTCCATCGAGATTAGTCCGGATAAAGTGCACCGTCCTTTTCCGACACAAATAAAGATATTGAATTTTGATAAAGCCGTCTCTGTCTACCGAATGTCTTTGATATGCTCCGATATAAAATAAGCTTCATAAATGTTAGGAATCGATGTTCAATTAGGAAGAATTACTTATGATAAACATGTTCCAATCATCGATGGTTAACCATGTAGAATTTTATAGGTTTATTTATCTACCAATGTAAGGAAACTGGTTATATTTACCCCTTAGGACGTCTTTTTTATTTGTACGCCATTAAGCAAGCTGTGAGAAACAGCTGGTATTTGTCAAGCCTTAAAGCAACCATTTAAAAAAAAAACAACAATTGAAGGTGGTTGAAGATGATCCTTTGTTGGACTGTTACTATATTTTTATAGAATAGAATAGGTTTCACTGAAAAATGCGGTCTTATTTAAATAATTTGTACAACAACAGATAAAGTAAATACAGAATCATAACAAATAAATAATTATGCCTCAATAGAAATGGAAATTCACTGAAGCCATTCTATAATTGCCTTTACAATGCAATTCTGTAATTACGCAGCGCTATGTAAATTGAGCCTTATATTTTCAAGTCGAACGGTTCGCTAAAGTAATGCCCGGGTATTCTGCTGTTTAAGACGTTTTCCTTTATCTGGAGAATTTCTCAGGACATTGAGGGAGGTCTCCGGGTAGCGGCATTATCGCGATGTTTCAGCGCGACGATTCAGAGCGTATTTGCCAAAGCTATCTCTGAGATAGAGTATGATTTAATAATAACTTTTCTGTTATAAAAATGTTGGAAGTACTTTATTAGGCGAATATATGAAAATACGGAGCACTTTTTTGATTATTTCAACTGTCAATGTTACTCAAAGTAAGTGTCTGTCAGAGCACAAAGTTAGTAACTGTTATTTAATAAACAAAGTACAACATTTATAATACAGCAAAATATAAATGATTTTAAACTTAGTTTGCGTTAATTTCTTTTCGAACGAAAATTATACTACAGCTATGTAACGGCGACGTCGAATTTTGCTGATTTCTTATTATTTAGCAATCGAATGATTGAGGTCTCTACTAACTCTACATTGCATTGTTAACTTACAGTACCAACTGTACCTTGAAATAAATTTATAAATACTTGCCTAATAGCAATCGGATTAAAGTGAGAGACAATGTAGATACTATATGAGATAAATCCAAATTTTAAATAGTGGTTTTTTGTGTACCTTTACATTAGATTACCTTTTATATAATTTTCGCTCAAAAAATTACTTCATCTAAAAGGTGGTTCGTTATTATGCATCCCGGTAATTTCACAATTTCACGCTGAGACGGAGATCTCGTTACTCGTCCGGGATTCGGTGCCGGCTCCCCGGGCATCGCTAATGTCCTGGAACGAATCCGCGGCCGCATGTGAAAAGTAATTAGGGCTGGGCTCGATCTGAACTATTCATCGAATTTGAATATAGACTGATGTTTAGGCATCAAATTTCCAATGATAAAAAAATGTATAGCTAAGATTTATAATTTGACAAACATTCTATCGTGATTATAAAAACATAACTGAGGTATTTTTTAAAGGAAATCTCTGAACGAGAATTTATTTTCAGTTAGCTAATTTGATTAATTTGCAGCGATATTTTGACCTGCTTAAACAAAAACATGGACCCGTTAATACAACTTTTATGGCTGTCGTTGAAGTTGAGGGACACCCCTGAAGCTATTCATATTTCTTATAAAGTCGTCCGTCTGAATCGGTGTAGGTTTCGTGAGAACCTTTAATAAATGTGGCGGAAATTGCTTATTTATCGCGGAACCAAAATTAAAAACAATATGGGTCGCAATCGAAGGTAGAAACATAGGTCGTGGGAGGAATAATACTCGTAGGTTGATGAATATTCTTAAAAACTACAAGCATTTATGTGTGCCTTTGTGCTATTGTACTTTTTGAACTCATGTTTGTATGTACATGTGCTGCATGTATACATAAACGAATGGAGAATATGGGCGGAATCGTGTATCTGTATGTAACATGATATTTCTTTTGTTAAGTAAGTAACTACTTAAAGAAAAGATAAGCTAAATGGCTAATTATTAACAAGAGTAGAGAAGTTCTTAAAAAAATTGTTACAGTAAGAATATATTTTTGTCTAGAGATCCCCACCTCGTATTTCAAGAGGGCGATAAAAAAACACTTGTCTCCAACTCGGCCACGAGTCCTACAAAACTCTTGTCAGCGATGGACGATAATCCACCGCTTAGTCGTTTTCTTTTTGCGTAAAAACTTTTCCTTTTGAATAACTCCCTTATTTTTCCTACACCCGGCCCCTCTTTATTCATAAGCCGCTGACGTAACGTTGAAGAGCCTTAAATGAATGGTTGTTCGTTGTTTTACGCGTCTATTCACAATGCTTTAGCTTGGAAACTTCAGAGATTTGCTTGAGAAAAAACGGGGGTCGTGCACAGAAAAAAAGGATTTCTCCAAGCAAGAAAAATAGATTTCTTGAGATATTTAGTCATTATAAAAAAATAGTCTTACAAGAAATAATGTTTATTCAGTTTTAGATGATGGAAGTCTAAAAACAAAAAATATATTTTCTTGGTACAATTTTCACAATCAAGTAAAAATATTTTAAATGAATAATAAGTAAAATTAATCTAAGAAGTTTAAATGTTATTGCTTTAATACAATGAAATACTTATTTCAAACTAAAACTTTATTTAACACAATGATACAATCTATTCAATGAAGAAAATATCATCTTGAATCATATCTTAAGCAAATTCAAAAATTATATCTCTTGAACTAATGACATCCAGTCTTGTTGTGAGTAAACATCCTGGTTTGCTACAAAATGTTATAGTGCCTTGTTTCAATTATAAAAATATTTTGACTCAATATCCAGTATCTTTACCTAAGGAAAGATTTTTTTGGTATGTCAACCCACGCTAACCTTTAAAAAAAAGATAGAAGATTGTCTTTTGTCTTGTCAGTGTGCGCGCGCGCCATGCAAAGCAGGTTTTAACTTGTTTTTCCGTTTGAGCTGTTCATTTTCTGTTTTGGGGGTGAGTGGTGTTATAGTAGTCTGCAACTCTGCAGTTATCAAAATATATCTTGTAGTGCGGTGCTTGTGTTGGGTTTTATGAAGTGCGACATCAACAACAGCAAAATGGACGACGAAACTAATAACTTAGTTACTTTTTTCGAAGGAAAGGAAATTAAATTCCTCCTGAAGTAATAGGAGTTTTTGTATGTAAGTACGTATTGATTTTACTGGCAGGGCAGGGACTTTGGATAAGTGTTAAAGCGCCACCCACCCATGCAAAAAATAATCTTTAAATACCTGTTCAAATGTGTTTTTGATTCCTTTGATCAATAACAGTTGACTACTTTATTTTCAGCCTCAATCAATTTGGACATTTTGTGGCTCAAAAATAACAACGAACCATTCGATGAAGTGATACATAAATGGAAGTCCCCTTTTGAGTCCAGGCAGGACAGAGCTAAATACCCTAATGTCCATGATTTTTTGTGGATCGGCCGCTATTGAATGACCCTAGAAGCCACTCTTTGGTAAGTAAACACGTCGCACACAAGAGCGCGCGTGGAGTTCATTTATAATGTTTTATTACCAAATACCTATTTACTAATTTGTTTTGTTACAGATAAATATCGATTTTGAGTTAAAATACCCCAATAGTGCAATGCAATTCTTTATCTACTTTGATGAGTTTTTCAACAAAATTTAAAATTTGAAAAATACTCAAAACGAAAGTCTAATCAATATTGTAAATGCTATTAAGAATTTATATGAAAACAGTTGTATTTTTTTATACTAAGCTTGCTTATTTATTTACATATATTTTTTAAAAATTATGTCCATAGACTCTTGGTCCATGCCTTTTTTGTGTTGGATTTTTTAATGGGTTTTACAATAGTATGAGCTCCGCGCAAGATGCACGTAAGTAAATTCTAACACATAATTACATTTGTCGTCTTTTTTAAATTTAAAATATCCTTATATTAACTATGCTATTGCTTTATTCTATTATTATCTATGAGGTACAATCAGTAGTACCATATTAAAAGATTGTAATCTCAATTGTTGTCTTATTATAAGTGTAAATAAATTTTTATATGAATAACATCTTTTTATTTTGTTCAATAAAACCCAATTTCATATGCTTTTCAGTTGGTTCCTTGTATGTTGTCTTTGACTTTCCTTTCAGAAAACAACTCAAGAACTTCCATTGGGACTATTGGGAGTTCCTGAGCCATATTATATTATAATTAGTTTTTATTTTACAAACATTCCTGAGGAATTTTTGTTAACTAAAAACCAATACTGACATTAATAACGCTTAGAACAAGCATTTAAGACTCTAATTGCAAGGAACTAATATTATTAAACGAAGAAATATTTTTCCCGAAACAAGAAAGGTTATTCTTTATTGAAGAGAGCATAAAATAAAATTTAAAATATTAGTTATTGGTCTAAGTATATAATTTCCTCATTCTAAAATAAAAACCTTTGAAACAAGTAAAATTAGTGTTCAAGCTAGAGTTATTATTGTTGAAAGAACAGTTTGTTTATTTAAATTAAGCATATATTATTTCTAGTGAAGTGATTTCTTATCTGAATTGAAATCAATATTTTCTTGAAGTAAAAATACATCCTTAGCTTGCATCAAGAGAATTTATCAACTTAAATTAAGAATACTAATAATTCTTGGTTAAAGATGTATTATCTTTAATCAATCGATAATTGTTTTAATTCAAGATTATTTCAACTATCAGTTTAAGTTTTTTTATTTCTCAATGTAAGAAAATATTAGTTTCAATATATATGAGGCAACCATAAGCTTAGTTTAATGCAACTTGCTTTCATGCAAGATTATTTCACTTATTCGGAGAAAACCGTTTTTTCTGTGTGGCGACGTCATATTTGCGTGACTGACGGAGAATCAAAAACTGTGTCCCGATTTTCAATGTCATTTTTTTTTGTTTGACTTGATAGTCATACGATCACAATTGCTCCTGGTGGCAAGTTTCGATGTGGTTTATGATGGTACCTGAGCCGACGCTGAGTAAATGTTTTTTTAGTCATCTCTTGATACAATTTATAATAGTGTTAAATAGGCGCGCGCAGCGAATTCTACTCCGATCAAAAAAGGTTTATAAAACATTCTATTAATTTTTGACAGTATTTGTTTCAATTGTTGTGGCCCCTCTGTATTTTTGTGTTCATTGGCAGCTTGAAGTCATGTCGCGGGTATTTATTATTAATTAAACCGTTATGCACATAATACGGAGGCCTGACTATACATTGTAATATTTTAATAAGGTCGTCCGTCGGTAAGTTGAAAGGGATCTTCTGTGACTTTACTGCATGGGTAGGTATGATCGACAGTTAATGTTTAAATATATAAACTGACCCGTCGATTACAGATCTGTGGCAACAACTTATGTACAACAACCTTTAATCAGATATCTCAATATGGCATAATTGCAAAAACCTATACGTTAAATGCATTACGTGATATAGTTTTTTTCCGTGTTATCTGCTCAACACCGCTATTAACCGATATTAACGTTGATCATAATAGCTAACCATCTACATAATTGCATACATTGTTGTTTATTGCAAAATACAACAAAAACATAAGTGGATTATCGAATACGTACCTTAATATTATTTTCATCGTAACAAGCAATCAATTAACATTTTTTTACAATTATTAAAACTTCCTCTTGTGCTGCACTTATGAACCTACTCAAATAATTGTTGTAAAGAATTAGAAAAAGTATTTATCAATAATATCGTAAAAGGGTTACGAAACTTGCTAAATGGAAGAAGTACGGACTCGATCACTATTGTGATCCGCGAAAAGTTTTTACATGGCCGCTAGCCAAGTAAACAAATATATTTTTGTGGTTCACTTGGCTAAAATCTATAAAAGTGTTTTCCGCTAGAATACCTGCGATACGCAAAATTGTATGCAATATAAAATTCATCCGGCTCACAAACAAAAACAGCCGCTATCAAACAACCGTATCGAGTCGAAAATCTCAAATCGATTCCTACACCTGGAAATATACAAATCGATATACTGCTGAATAAAAATAGTGCGACGTACGTTATAAAATGAAATTCATCTCGTTTTATGCAGATAGGGGGGTCGTAAGGTCTGAGCGAAAAATTTGAATTTAGATGTCGCTAGAGTCTCGTGGTAACGGGTTCCGAGATCTTTCGCTTTACGATGCCGGGCTAAAATGCTGTTCTCGACTCGGGCTGAAAACTGAGCACGGTTTATACGAAACGGAGGCGGGAAGTAGAGTTGCGAGCCAAATGGCCACCTCTCGGGCGAATGCTCGGCCGTTGCCAGAATAGAGACCCGTCCGCATTACGTGTTGCGATTGACACCGCCGCATAGATATTTGTGATTATTCGGTACATAGCATTCGAAATTACTTTATTTATTTGTGTTTGTTTTTCTCACTTGAGGTGTTTGTAGTTTAATTTATTTAAAACTAGCGGCCCCGACAAACTTCGTTTTGTCAAAAGTTATTGGCTGTGAACATTTAATATTATAATTGTAATTTAAATTAAAAACAATTTAGTCACTGACTTCATTTTATGCCCTACTCAATGTGTTTCTTTTAGACATCCCACTACAAAAGATTAGGAATGTAGGTTTTGAAACCTAAATGAGTACCCTTTAAAATTGATAAATTTAAGGGTAAAGGGATAAATTGTAATTGTACACTGTGTTCTTACACATATAATGTTTATTTAAGGTTGAATGATCAGTTTTCTGGCTACTGATATTTGAATGCCAATTTATTAATTTGTAAGGGTTTTCAGAGTTCACTATAACCCGTTTCAAAGGTCTAACTCTTTTTACCCTACAGCCTACAGGTACCACCTACCTTTTTACCTTGCAAGTACTAGTCAGTTTAGGAAAAACTCCACAGGTCTAAAGACTTATAAAAATATAAATAGACGTTATTTACTTTGTTCACTAAAAGCAACTTAAAGCATGTACAACTTGCCCAGCGTAAATAATCCCTGCTATATTTCATTAGCTGTCAAAAACTTCAAGTTTCAAATATCTACCTTAGTATGAAAATCATGAAAAGGTATTACAGTTCGGTAATTTAAGTTCGGAATTCACAGCAACACTATTCCCATTGGTATACGTAGTACACACCATTATCGGACCCCGGAGGAAGCTTGCTCCAGTCCGTTACATACAAATGCCTTTCATTAACTCCTCGATGTTTCGTCCAAAATACAGAGGCTATTGTGTGTTTTAGCCATCTACTCTATTGGCGCCTTGAATTGAACACTTGTTTTTTATGAACAGTAAATATTCTGTAAAACAAATTTTCGTCCACTAGACCTTCTGTGCAAGCTAAATCATTTTTACATATCCATATTATTATGGTATTTATGTCTATTAATTAGTATATTTTGCTGTAAATTTGACGATTTGAAAGTACTGATACAGTCTATTTGAATAAAGTTATTTGAGTTTGAGTTTGAGTTTGAGTTTATATGTTTTTATTATTATGTTTTAAGGTTTACAAAAGGTTTCGGTCAATTTCGACTGGTAACACTATCTTGGTTTCGTCGTAAGTCTACTTTATGTGGTGAGCCTGGGGTTCGCCATCTACTCAAAAAAAACATTAATATAAATAGTAGTAATATTAATATATATAGTAGCTTAGCATAAGATTCAAGAAAAGTAGACAATATATTTTAATTTTACTTGTGTGTTTATCTATTTGTTTTGTTGCACTTTGAAAAAAATATAGAGCACAAATCAAAGTTGGGTAAAATACTTCATACGTATTTATATTCTTCGCGCTATATCTAATATAACAAGATACAAATTCCTATTGATTTAGCATGTATAACTGACGTAGATCATTTTAATTCATTCACTAGAAATAATCTATTGATTGAATAAAATGGAATTCATCAGGATCTTTGCCTGTATGCATTCTAATAGGCTCATATAAACTCAAAAACTGCGAATGAATAAAAATATTTTCAAATAAGTACCTACAATGGACAACTGAATGGTGAATACAAATGCATAGATTTGTATTTGCATACAAATGCATGACTATTTTAAGAATACATGTTTTATGAGCCAGACTTCCAGACTATGAAATATCTAAACGCAGACAACTAACTATTTTCACACAAAAAAACTTGTGTCTTCTCAAATCTATACTAATTTTTCTGCTTGTATCTATTATTTTATTTATATGACACTTTCCCAACCGCGTCGTAGCTTCGATCAATAAAAACTTATTTTGAAATATAGATGTAGATACAGTATGCATGTTAAAAATGTAAATGAAAGGACTAGGGCAGTGAATGATGTGGTCTCATATTCATGTAAAAACAAATAAAAATATCGTTTAACGAAATCTAGCTTCTCTTCTCATAATCTACTCGTACGTACACCGGCGCTAAATGAAAGTGAGAAAGCGCTAAACCCCTAGGTACCGCAGAGCCTCATCAGTATTCTGCTGGCTTGTTACTCGTATTTACTCCATCATTTTCCTCGAAGCTTTCAACAAAACAAAAGAGGTTTGTTATTTAACTCGTTTCCGATACGGCCTCTTCTGCCGTATCGAAGAAACAAATTTCCGCCAGCTAGTGTTGCGCTATCGCGTCACTCGATATCACGATGTCACTGTTCTTAACTTTATTTTGAAATGGGCTGAATAAAGAAAAATATTTTGAAAGCGATTTCGTTAAGTCATTCCTAAATAGGCTTTATGTTTTATTTTTCACGATCATCAAATTGTTTACTTGCTTGATTCTGATTCTGAAAAAAACGGAAATAACTGCGGTCGATAGTAGTTTATGTAAATATTATTCGCATTAAACAGTCTGAGTTTCGTTTGAACACAATTTTAGTAAATATTATACAAGCTATCGAATTAAAGGAAAATTTTAACAAGTTACTGTCTTAATGACTTATTGGACACAGCACTGTAGATCACTCGAAATGTTTGCATATTAAACGTATTTATGTTAGTTTGTTGATAAAAACCTAAACGCTGATAAATAAGCAGATGCCATGTACACAAAGTAAGAAACAATTGTTGTAGGTACTATATTTCTTTCTTTTCCTTTCCTAATTACAAGGACTTTGCATCAGCGTTCATTCAAAAGGAAAATATGGGCTTAACGTCATTCGGAGCACATGGTTTCCTTGAGTACAAATTATTCCAAGGCCTTCCACTCATACATATCAGAAAGAGACAGAAGACAGGATGTCACTGCGACCTGAGTGCCATGTGTTAGTTTTACATTTTTGTATGGTATGTTAACTCTATATTTAATTTTAGTCTTTCTGCACATACTATAACTTTGTTCTAATAATTTCTAGTTTAGGCTCGAAAAACACTTCTAATGTATCTGTTACTTCATCACAGGAGCGCAACTGGTAGCTCGGTCGCTCGGCCCCGCCCTAGCCACCATAGGAATAAGTTTCTGAGATCTCATTTGTCTCCGCGGAGATGGCAGCCGAACCGGGAATAACAATAGGTAAATTTATGTAAATGAACGTTGTCTACGTAACAAAAAGGAAATGGACTCCAGTTTGATCATTCTATTTGATCGCGTAAGACTTTGTGAGCCATTTTGAAATATGCCGAGAGGTTATGGCTTTGAGTCGCAGGTATACCAACTTTAACTCTAGGTATACCAAATATACTCATAACAACGAAGAATGAACAAGAATAAAAAATAGCATTTCCTGGTTTTGTAATTTATTAATAACCTTTAGCGTTCAGGTACATAAAGTAATAGTTTAAAATTTATACCGCAGCTGTTTTCTATTTTTGACTGAATATTGTACAAAATTCATTCTGTTTTAATTTAAGTGGTCTTGCGCAGTATTTTTAACAGGAATTAAGTTAATTAGCGCTATTTATAGTTTTATGCCATAGATAAATTAAACAGACCTACTTTCAGTTTTTCAGTGATTTTAATTTAAGACAAAGTTCGTATCTTGTTTATTCATAAATCTTATCAACTGAAATCACATACTCGTATTACCTCAAGTATCAGAAAAGATTTTTGTTCTTTGTCAAAACAACAAGGAATATCTTGAGCAAAACATATTTTTTGTGTTTGTACGCAGTGTGGGTTTGGGACCGCTTTCACGACCTCTATCCGAACTGGGGCCTTATTACACTCGGGGACGGAATATTAAGCCGTATGACGGGTCCCAAGACATTTTGTACTCAATTGCTGTACTGGCCTCGCAACGTAAGACGTAGGGTAGTGTTGCCAGGTAATGGAAATAATAGAGAGTGGTTGGATAGTAGAACCCTTGGTTTAAAATATTCATTCATACCTTCGACGAAATGTGGTTTATGAATACTTGTTCAGGTAATCAAAAAAATAGATATTTTCTAGTTATTTTAGATTACCTGTTATGAACTATAGAGTTTAAGAATTTTGTAATATTATGTATCTTTATTCATCATCACTAATTTGAAAATATTTTTAATAATATTTGTCAGTATTTTTTTACACTATTTTCACATAATAACTATTCGATAGATGTAGGTACTTAATTAATGCTAAATGTATTAGCTTTAAACTGTCGCTATTAGATAGTCTTATAATTTATTAGAGTTCCAGTTCATTTGCTTCCTTATTACGTTTGTAACCTATCGGTCTTGGCGAAAGATATCCAGTATTCGGTTATCATATGAATGAAAATACAATCTCTGATAATATGAAATTAAATTGGTATTATCTCGCATTAAATTTTCTCAATTATAATTAAGCCTAATGATTCTTAGTATAGACACTTTTCAAATGAATACACCTGGCAACACCCCTAACAAATCGAGTCGACAATGTATTCAAAGTCAGCAATCAAGGCGAGCTAGAGACAAATTAATCTCGCTTACACGAAACTTGATAACTGCACGCGAGTGGGAGCAAGATATTGCTGTGACTCGTCGCTGGAACAATGGAACTTGCTACTCTGTTTCTGAACTTAATTGTGTTCTGTAGACTACACGAGAGTTGATATTAATAAATTTACTGACTAGATTCCCTTGAAAGTGGTTATGAATGTAATTCTTGTATAATGGTTTTGTTAAATGTAGAGAAAGCGTTAGGATAAGCCATTACACATCAAATAGAGGCGGTTTTACGGCATTGGGATGGTTTTACTTTCAACTGAAAATGTATCGCAACGAAGAAGTGGTTCGACCACGTCGTAGGCCCTAAACAATGAAAGATTTTATAACATGTGCGTCTTTTGTTTAAATCCTATTTATAAAATTGATGAAAATAAATATGTAGGACAGCTTTAACAAAGAATCAAAGTTTAACTTGGACCATAATGACATAAATATTAAATGTTCGTCTTATGATTTTGTCCTTGGTTGAACCTGCGGCCTTCGTAAAATTATGAGTTAATGAGTAATGGTGACTTTCTTAGGTAGTTACTTTCAGCTACAGAACCTCAAAACAAGTCCGAAACTAATGGCGCAGCTAACTATACCCTTTATACCAAATAAGAAGAACACCTCTCTACAAATACTTTTATTTCTGTTTTCAATCTGTGAGCAGCGGTCTTGATTTTCCCAAATGTATTCTTCAACTTTGGAAACAAATATTTGTCTGACAAACACGACGATAATGCTGTGCTGAGATTCCCCCTGTTATTCGTACAAATGGAAAATACCAACATTGTTGCACGAACTTTCACAGAAATACGTAGCAATAATTTGTCTTTTAATTCGGGTTGTGCTCCCGACACTGAATGTATTTTTAGATCTCATCTTATTAAATCCCAAGTTAAACCGCTGTGCTCGGTATATCCATTTTAAATTACATTATCTGAGAAAATAACCAGGTAACAAGTTTCCACCTATTTCCTACCATATTAAGTTTGAATAAAAGATAACTGGATTAAGTTGAAATTTATTTTATGATCTTTATTGCCACAAAACGAACTAAAATGTCACACTCCCACATCTTTCAGTTTTTGTATGCATAAGTATGTAATAATATACTCAATTATGTTCTGGATTAAGTCATAAGTAGTTCATTTTATGTTTCATGTCTGTGTGTAGTAAAAACATATATAAACGAAATAAATATACAAAATATAAAGTGTCGAAGGTATGGGCGTAGGATTGGTATTACATATGGATGTTTTGTCCCTACCAATTCGCCTTTTACTTCATTCCGTCCATGTAGAAAGTGGAAAAGCTCGCAGAACTTTCATTGCAAGGCAAGCTTACTGCTTACCTACACGTGTGTGACACATCGCCGAAATATCTGCCAATTTCATTTCTCCTCTCACCTCCCTGGAGCGTAGTAAACACCACCCGCCAACCCGCCACCTAGTCCCAAACCCCTCCCAGTGTTTGTCCAACTGATATTCTTCAAGATACGACCATCTAACTTAGACCCCTCTCACCCTTACAGCTTTACGGTGAACGAAAGAATTCACGGAATTACTTGGAACTTCTCCGGTCTCGGTAGAGCGGTCGAAAATTTTAAGTCTGAAAGGTGTTCGTTGCACTTTTCAAGAAACATTACGACGCGTCTTGAAAGTTCTAAGTCTAAGCTAAATATTTAGAGGTGGAAATGTTGACTGGGTATATCATGGGTTGTATAAATGCTCTGAAGTTATCGCAGCATATTTTTTTGGTTATACAAAACGTCCGCTCTATTTATATCTTATGTATACTTCTAAAAAATTTGTACTTCTATAGAAATGTCAAGCCTTTTCGATACATTTCTTATTCTCGTTAGTCGCCAGAAACTTCAATTTTTAAATTAGTTTCCTGTTTGGGTAACATCCAATTTTAGCATTGTGAAATGGTCCTTTCTATTCACTGGCTTATTAAACTGTAAAACAGAAATTCCTTTGGATGTGTTATTTATCTATTCATTAATAATAATATTTCATTTATTTTACATAGTAATCAGACATGATAACTGTAGCCTCTCGATGGCGCTAGAGAGATTAGAAGAGAGACTATAGAGAGATTATAGGAGATTTATTATTTCTAACTAAAATTAGCACCACATTTCTTCGCCACTAAAATGAGTAACATTAAGGAAAACTTTTACGTTAGATGAGGGGTTGTCATTCCTAAGGTTAAATGGCTTTTGACTTTTCTTCTGTGCGTTAAAGTTCAAAATCGTAAATCTGTAATCTAGCCGACAATACCAAAATAAATAGTCTTACTCAAACAGTGAGTACAACGTGTATCACAACCCTTATTGGCTACAAGGGCTCTTCACACTGTTTGCGGTGATCATTCGGTCTGTTTGTGTGAAGCTAATTTACGAGGTGTTTGCTTCGTGGGTTCACTAATTGACCGATGACGGATATAGGTAGGTCAGAGGGGAGGTTGTTTTGACACTAGGTACATACGGAGATAGAAATGGCGCGGATGTTCTAAACGGTCAGGTTTGTGTCTGTTTAAAAGCAGTATGAGGTCACCTCTTATTTGTTTAAGCTTGGAGTAATATAGCGCAAACAACTACAAAAGGGTTATTCCATTTACAGTATGTCGGAAAGGTAAACAGTTCCTACATCAGGCTTAAATGATGAACGTCATGTCAATTTGCCTCGATGACGAAGCAAAATCACTAAAAGTTCAGACCTCACCAAGTACGTACGTGAACAATAGCTTACCATTGACAGATGGCATCATCTAATACCAATGCGTTAAGGGTTATTTACAAACTGCTCCATACGTTTAAACTGTGGTCAGCTGTACGCGTCAGAACGGTCAAATGTGTCTCTAAATTATCTAATCTCCGCTCAGCGCTCATCAAACCATGCATATGCGGCGGTCATGTCGCCGCCCTAATGTCAAATCAGAGTTTCAGATTAGCGCCTAGATGACTTTTTCAAAACTGACATGTTTTTGTTCAATATACGATATTGATTTTTGATGCAATTTGCGTGTGGTTTACCATTATGACACAGTATGAAAGTTTTTTCAATCAATAGTATTCTAGCCTAATCACACTAGTGGGTTTTGTGTTCATTTGAAACGGCCTGCGCGTTGTAAAATTAACTAAATTGATAGCTTAGTGTTTTATTCCTACTAAAAACTAATTATTAAAAAAATAAAAAACCCGACTGCAAAAAATGACCACTCAAAAGGAAAAAACAAGCTCGTTCGCGACGTTTTAAATCATGGCGGCGCGGGGACCAACATTAATTAGATTCTAACTTTAACAAAACCTTTCTCTGGAAGGATTTTAAGTAACTACTAAGTTATTTCCTGCTTTGTCCCCAATGATTTAAAATGTTGCGAACGAGCTTGTTTTTTCTTTTTGAGTGGTAATTTTTTGCAGTCGATTTTTTTTTAAATAATTGGTTTTCATTTCAGACTTTTTAGTTAAATAACCAACATTTATGGAATCGCTATTTAAAGCCCTTCATTTTGATACCCCAAGGGGTTGAGCAGAAAACCGAAAATCCGCCATTTTGTTTTTTTATTTTGATATACCCAGTGTCACTCTCATAGTAAATACGAATCTAACGAACTTTCAAGCTAAAATCCATCGAGCCGTTTAGGCTGCAGAGCATGCCAAATAATTATACATACCTACATACACATCTACTCTCGAAAAAGATAGCCCTCCTTCTGGCGCAGTCGGGTAAAAATGACAATAAACTCTTAGAAACTTTAAGCGTTGGTTTCAAACATTGTTCAAATCAAGAATACACTATTTAATAATTTTGAAATGCGTAAAAAACATTGTTAATAAAGTAGGCAATGAAAGAAACAGAGAGGCCGGAGCGATTTTGGGTGTAGGTACACCTGACAACAGCAGCAGTAGTGCTCTTAAATTTGGTGATGAAGAACTCTTATGGGCCATCTGATTATCATCACGTGTGGTCAGTGAGTTCAATGATTTAGACATCCAACTAAATAGCTGATTTCAAATCTGAGCAGTGACAGCCACATCACTTTCTCGTTTTGAGACCCGGCTTCCCTCAAGATGTGGTACTTAACTTATCCGATTTTGGGAATTCTCATTTGTCCATGCCTATTGGCCACCATATTTATTGTCCATTGGGCCTTACGACCTCGGACCAACCGTTTTCCGATTTGACCGCGAGTATCAAATAAAGCTACGTACATTTACATATACTGAACGTTTTATTTTGTATTCAACGTAAGTTGATTTGGAGTTTTTCATTGCTGCTTAAGGTGTAAATAATGAGGCTAGTTTACGTGTTTGGATATTGTTGTTGTTTTACCAAGGAATCAAGTAGGAGGACTTCAATTTTCGTTGGACGTTAAACCATAATATTATTTTCTTTATGCAGCGTTTTTATATTTCATGTATTCAAAATATCAACTATGGCGATGACTTGATATTAGAAATGGAACTATACCTTCTTAATTTCTAAATAAAAATGCTACAGCTACACGTAAAAATAGAAAACGTTTACTATTTCTTCGTATTCATTTGCGACCTAACAGCATGTCTAACTGCTCTAGATTTGCACCAGATAAAAATCAGAATGCCAGATAAGCAAAACAAATATTTCCAGACTATCGCATAAACTTTCATAAGACTATTTGGCACAAAATCCCGCTCTGAAACTGACTTATTTTGAGAATAGCTCTGGTTTATTTTACTTGTTCCAAACGCAAAATGCAGGAGTTGGCAGTTGATTCAGTTTGTGCTCGCTCAGAGGTTGCGTACAAATAATCAATGAAACACATTAGACGTGTTCGGTAATTAAAATGTATATATTATTTGGCAAAATTATTTCTCAATCACATTTACCATTATAAAAATATGAAAAACACTGTGCAAAATCCGGCCATATATTAAAGAAGGGCTCCGAATTAACCTAGTAGATTTTGCTTGTATTATCTCCACTCAATTACTGCGACTCTTAGAATTGAAATGTCTGCATATTCCTTTAAATGTAAATATAAAATTGCATTAAACAAAACAAAGGCCAACATCAACAGAAAATTGGAAGCAAACATACAAAAAAAATTTAAGGCCTACCTTAAATCGTTTTTTCCTACAGTAACGCACACATTTTTAGCTTGTTAATAACACAAACAATAACACGCACTCACACCATCAAAGATATTGTTCATCATCACATTACCAATTAACAGAAACATTAAAACATATTTTTATATGAAAAAAAATATAGGGGCATTATTACTAAGTTATTTTCAAACACCTAATTTTTACCAGCAATTACAGGTTATTCTAAATATTTTTTTATTATTTATTCTTATTCTAAAATGGGCAAACCGGAATTAAACTAACCTAATACATACTCGTACATAAAGACTTATGTAGACTCAGGCCCAAGTATCTTTATTCATTGACTATCTTCTGGTTACACTTCTTTTAGGCGTCATTCCATACGTACCTACTTGTAAGTCAACGTAAAACCAACCAGAATTAAGTAACCTGACGTAATGACTTACTTGAAAACTGTTATCTTTCCTAATTGCGCTATTTATGACCTTAGGAAGTATCGCTGCTTGACTATTTACAATTTCTCCAATATTGTCTACCGAAAATCCCATCCGGTCTCATAAAATTGTCATAGATAGGTAGTGATTCTGAAAACATCCGAACTCGAACTCTAATCCACTCACTCGAAGTATTGTCTAAATAATAATATCGTTATTTAAAGTAATTTATTTCACTACCACGTTCGTCAGGTAGGCGTCACGTCGCCCTAGCTGAGTTTTACCGTAAATGAAAATAAAATCTCACAGTGGATTCAGTGTGCGTGGTTCAAAGTGAGATTCAGAATAGCCCTTCAATTCCTAAAATAACCAAGTTACGTAAACACCTCAAGTTTGGAGCCGAATCAAGTGATCGCATCGGAATTCTTGGCACATAATCTTGGCCGAAAGCAGCCTAATGAGCTCGGGCGAATTCTTAGTCCGTCATTAGTGATCGTCCGGACTTTGCCCGGGTAACGACCGGGCAGCACCGGGAATGACCGCGCGGAACGACCGGCCGGCCAATATGGGGAAATGTCGTGTTGGTGCACACTGGCCCCGAGGGAATTTAAGGGTTGATTTATTTATAAAACACGAAATGTGACGGTTAAGTGACTTGGGAGGTAATAGGCATATGGAGTGGAGACCCCAACTTTTTAAGACACATTTTATGTAGACAAACCTTCTTCAGTTTTAGCGTCAGATTTTTTAAGTAGTATTTTATTTTTTACCCCTTACTGAAAGTACTGCTAGTTAAGAGAGTGTTTTACACTTTTTATTTTTTCATTTTACAAATTCAAAGGGTTTGGGAAGTTTTTGGTCCCTTACCAAGTGGTTGGACCAAAAAATTGAATTATAAATTATAAGTATTAAAAATATGATTATTTTATTCTAATTCAAACGAAACTATAAAAATTAAGCTATTAGGTGGCTCATTGTCTCCCAAAAAATTAAGTCAATCTAGAAAAAGGTAAACATCAAAGCTGATTTTTGCATGGCACTACAGAATATAGCATCAATATGTTCAAAATTATCCTGATCTCATTAGCTGTGTACGCTGACTTGTCAAATAGACGATGCCAATATTCTGTCACTTTGGCTCCACGCTCTACGCCTATCCGCCGTTACACCTCACACCACCAAATGACCCTATTAAACCACCCTCAAGCCACACCCTTACAACAAATAACTACCTTAGACACCGAGCTTCAAGGTTCAAAATGCTGTATCTCAGTGCTAATGTACTGGCGAAAGCAACTTAGCCCAAAAGCGATTGAGATTATAACTTATGTATGGATACGAAGTTGATTTGAGGAAAATCGACGAAGATTAACAAATTTCAACGAATTTCGATGAATAAATTTTGCGTACATTTGGATTTACTAAACGTGCACTTTATATTCAGAATTCAAGCACTTGTATGATAATTATATAAAATGAAGTGAATGCTGCGTTTAATGAAAAAAGATGTACCGCCACTATATTAAATATTAGCTATTCAGGGAACGCTGCCAGTATCTTCGGAACCTTGCCTAAAGGGACTTCTTTTAATAATATATTTTAGTTATTAAATTATATTTTTTAAGGTTTTTAGTTTTAGGTTAATTTTATTTACATTTGAAGGAAAATAATTTAAAATGTAATATGAATATAAAAATTTCATAAAAACCACGGTTTTAGAAAGATGCTGATGACAGCTGTGTTGAATTAAACCAAAAAATAGTTAAAGTTTTTGGGGAGTTTAGATAAAATGATGGAGCAAGCTTTGTATCGTCTTGACGATATAATGCTTTAAAGTTTAAACTGTCGTTTGAATAGAAGTACAGACGCTTCACGTTACAGAAAAATAATTAAACGACGTAAAGAGTATCCACACTCTAATAACAAACAAGACCGAGTAAATACAACATTACTTCTTGGGTATGTAGGTACGAGAAGGTTATTCGTGTTGCATTACTGAGATTAAATAGATTGCTCCCAGACCAAAGTGAATCCGAGAAGCAGGGTTTTACACTAATACATCTGAAAATCTTTTATTACTCTTATACGAACTTGCAAGGGATTTACTATATACCCTATAAAAACTTTTCAAATAATTGGCTGTTTTCTCTGATATACTCCTCATCTCCAAATGAATGTGTGCGAATATAGAAGTTAATATACCTATAGGTATACATAGGATAATAATATGACTTCATGTTGATAAACTCATGAAACTTAGAACATCGTACTTAGAGTCAGTTCTAATCAACTTGATTAATCCTCAAAGAGACAACTGTTAATGGTGTCCACCATTAATGTAAAATCAAAATGTAAATGTAATAGATATTTGAAATTATTCAAATAGCAGATTTGGAGCTTGTAATTAATATAATTGTAGTTCTCTATAAAGTGCACATATTAAAATGTCAATTTTATCGACAGAAAAATGATCCAAAAAATTCTAGCTTTTTTAAAAAAAAAAGCATTTGGAGTTGGGTATTCTTTGCAGAAATAATGTTATAACTTTTTAAACTAAATGCCTTATCGCAATGAAACAACATTGTTGATGATTACTAATAACAGGCACTACTCATGAAATGAAAAATTGAATAACTACCACAGATTTGTAATTAAATGATTTTTGCAGAAAATCATTATTAATTTAGAATCATAAAATTTCTAAATATTTGCCCCCTTTACCTTCCTTTTAACTCTAAATATTCTTTAAATATATTTTAAATAAATTCCGCTGAATTATATTTAGTTACTTCTCTAGTTTAAACCTGTAGTTCATATCTCTCACTGAAACTTTCTAGAGATGGCCAACCACTGAGTGCGTCGACCCAAGAATTGATCACAATAATCTCACTGCGGCAGGGATTTGAACAAACCATCTCATTTACACTCGTATTTTGCTATTCTCCAGCGCATTTCTATTCGAATGAAATTTTACAATCGTCTACATATTATCGTGACTGTTTTTAGTGAACAGAATTGTTATCTTTTCTATACATAATTGCATTGAACGCAAAATTATTCGATATTGTTTGTCTTTGAGAACATTTCATGACTTTTGAGTTACCTTTACGTCTATTTATTTTGAACATACGTAATCCAGGCTTTGAGGGTTAAACTTTACAAGTCTCTTAGGAAGACATTATTACACGCAATCAATGAAATTAATCCAGAATTTTCCGCGCTTATCTGTTTGATAAGTGACTTGGGTGATAAAAAATAAATACATGAATATACTTATAATACCCAATGACATCACTTAATTATTATATTTTTATAAAGTAGTATGGCGTTATTTATTTGGTTATGAAATATTAATAATAAGCTACCAATAACCGAACGAATCTACTTTGCGTAAACGCATACCTTAACAGATTTACTCGTACCTTCTTCGTACATTCTCCGTTTTTTAGTTTGTATCTATGCAAAGCACTTTCGAAACTAGCTATGTATTGGCACAATAGTTTCACCAAAGTGGAAAAAAAACCTCGGTACATTAAGGAATCTGTATTTTCAAACTTTGATGTCTTTAAAAGCACAGTACAATCATATTATCCAAGCTGATACACCCAGAAAGTTGAACAAATTATCCATACGTAGGTTATGCATTCAGCGCCGAACGCCCCTTGCCGGGTCATGGACGCTTAAAGCCCTTGAAAGCGATTAGGTTAAGGCTACATTACGTAAGAGCCGCTGGAGAGACGTTAGATTATCGATGTTGTTTGAATAAAGATATGAAATAGTTACTTTAATTTTTCCGGTATAAAACTTAGTAAAAATAAAATTATTTGAGTAAACATAACTAAATTTCATACTATAGGTAACTGAGTTATTCTTTAATGTTATACCATAATGTTCTTAAAACCAATAAATTCGGGTTAGGTGTTATTCAACTGGTAAATTATCTTGTCAATCTTATCTTTTGTTATCCAATTCACCCGTTATCAACGATTGGTACAGACTCTATTTATTGGTAAAGGAATTGTTGCTTGAATATAAAGGTCGTGATATAGGTTAAAAAAAACGGGATTGCATGTTTTATATTATATTTTTATAAATACAAATGAATGCTTATTACGATTAAGTATTAATTCCTTCAAATGCATACGCTACCTCTCCCCACCCTAACCGCTCCTAAAATTAAATCTCCAATCGCGGTGCTACGCCCGACCGTGCTCATAAATCTAACGAGTACATGATTTATGTGAAGCTACGTAAGTATATTTAGATCATCAAAAAATATGCTCAGCGTATTCTGTTTAACTATAAGAAGAGTCGGCTCTTTGCGCTGCCACTATAGACTATAGCTCAGTTACTCAGTTTCGTCGAAGTAACTTGTGTGTTTCAAAGTGGAGATCGCATCTCGGTAAACCTAGTATTACGGACGATTTCAGAGCGCAGGTAGAGCGATGACCTGCGACTAGCTCTTGATAGATAGGTAATGCATGCATATCTATTGAATTCAATATGCTTCATAGGCCTATTAAAATGTAATAACCGCTGATTTGCTGACAAAATGATAATAGATAGGTACATTGGGTTTTAAATAATACTAAATACATAAAACATGTTTTGTGACCTTTAAAATTAAGTTTATTTCTATAATCAGTTAAAATTCATTTAAAAAAAAAGAAAAAGAGATAAACTCTCAGGAGTACCTAATGAACGAACGACGAATTGTTCAACACGAATAGAATTCTTGGAATCGAAATATTTTATTCCATTGCTTAGGCCTATTGGCTTAAATAGCAACAGTATAACAAAATTAACATAAATTGTATATCTGTTTTATTTTATCTTTTTGACACATACAGTGTTTTTGTGTTATCAGTGTGTGTAAAAGAGCAACTGATAGATGAGAAAAACTTCAGTATATTTGTATCTTGAGAGACTGTCGCAATATTTGCATGTTTTTCATCTAAAACCATCCCATTCACTGTCGAAAATGAGGCAATGATATACAGAATAAATTGATTTATTTATTTAACACAATTAAACGGGATAATCCCCGTCCCCGTTAAATAACGTCTTCTTCTCGTAAATAAATAGGTAGGCTTAGCCCAACTTTCTGTTTGTTGATAGTTCCTTGAAAATCACACAAATTTTCTTTTCATCCGCCTCTTCGTCCAATTACGGCTTTTATGGCCAATTATATAAGAATAGTTCCGTTGTGCTGCGTTTTCCTTCTTACCTAATTTTGTATGAATATCGGGTCCCTTGTGTTTTATTATAAGCATCATTGAATATTTTATTTCATTTCGTTTCCTTTGTTTTTTATTCATGGATTTTGCCAACATTTTTCTTTATGTCACTGTTTGATATTTTTACGGATTTTTGCTAATTAAGACCTAATTATTCAATAAATCTGGTTTATTGAATATATAACTCTCTCTGGTAATATACGACTTATATGTAAGTGATAACGTGTTTTTTTTGTTAAAAGTTTGATTTTATTATTAACAATTAAGTGGTGTCATAATAAAAAAGAAATCTACTGATTACCGAAGTTTTACAGTTGTGCAAAGATTGTTGAACAAAAATAAACAAAGTTTGAGCTCACCAGAACTTTTTATTAAAATATAGCCTCAGTACGCCTTCGCCGCTATTGTTTTGCGTCGCAATATGCATATATTTAAGGCCGGACTTGTGCAAGATGATTCTGTTCCAGTATAGTTATTTGCAGGCGTAAACTATAGCATTTTATGGTCCTGTTCATACCATCCTGCCAGCGACGCTGCCTTTCAAACAATAGTTTCTAAGGAAATCGCCAAAGCGCCTACGACAAAGACATATTGTCCAGAGCAAATAAATCTAACCCTTTTTTGCATATTGCATAACTAACGACTTCCCGGACTCGAACGAACGAAAACAATCGAAACTGGAGCAAAAACTCCGTTACCTAGAAGGGTTAAGCTTTGCGGTTAACTGTTAAACAATCGCACAGTTATTGTGGAGGGTTTATGGTTGTGCTGTAAATCATTTGAGAAAAAAAGGCAGTGACGTCACAGCTCGTAAAGGTTTAACGGGCGATCAGCTGAGGTGTTCCGATGACCCTCTCGTGTAGGCGAAGGACATTACAGTAAGTAGGCACTTGCGTCGGGACATTATTGCGTTGTTGGTAAATACTCTATAACAACTGACGATAGACTTCGATAAATATTCTTCGAGAACAAGTTAAAATTTTCTTCAGTTATTTACGTTTAAGACAAAGCTTTTATGGAATAACTAAGAACGAATACCTACTTTTACAGCTTGACGAACTTACTATAGTAACAAGAAGACTGAGTGCTAAGACTGAGTATTTCTGTTTATACATGCCATGAATTTAAACAAAATAATAACAAGATAATTCACATTTAAAAACTCAGCTGACTAAACGATGACGTTATTATTCACATTTTAATTCGAATGATTCAAAGGACGAGAAGCATTTAGAACGTCAATTATCTCAATAAAGAAAACTTTGCCTGTCGTGTGAAGCTTGCCTTTAAAAATAATTATGAACGGATATCTTTTTCAATTTTACTCTTAATAACTTAAAATTTTGAATATAAATACTAATAAATTGAGCTCAGATATTTTAAATCTATTAAGTATTTTATGGGTAGGTGTGTTGTTAAACGAGGTACGAATTTACATTAACCATGCATATACATTGTACTTATACCATTGCCTCAGACACAATTCCGACAACTGCGCAGGTTATTTTACCAATCTTACCGGCTCACCACATTGCTTAAAGGAATGAAACAAAACATTTAAATACGAAAGTACTTTCCACAGACCATATACTCGGCACAATACGGTTTTCTGAGCGAAAACTCTCTGATAACAAAATGGAACACGTCTCACTGATAAGCGCGGCTCTCCACGCGAATTAAGCGCGATAAGAGACCGATAACAACCATTGTTGTTTAAATTGCTAATCAAAAGATCTCGATTCAAAATCGTTCGAGAACATTATCGAGATCGATAGGGTTCTTGATAGGGTTTGAAGACAGTTCTCCTTTCGTCTAAAAATGCTTTTCATGTACACTATCCATTCTTCTTTGAAAATGAAACTATGTCCAAGTATTTACCTAATTGAGAACATTTAATTTAAATAGATTTACAAAAAGTTCCCTTGGCTGCGAGTAATTGTAAAATAAGATAATTGGAAAAAGTAGCTACTGATTAGAATTTCAAATACCAGTGAGGTAAAAAATACCAGCTACTTTACGTCATAACAAAAAGAAGAATAATGTCTCGGTATATTAATTAGATGTGCTGATTGCTGAGCCATAAACACCTAAGTGGTTACAAAAAAACAACAAGTAATTAATTAAATTGAAAAAGCAATCAAAGTCATCATAAAAATCATCTCCGCCAGACACTAAATTATTTCTTCTGATTTATGAAGCTTGTCGACCTAAAATATCGGTAGGTAAGATGAAAGTACAAATTTTCGCATAAGTGTTCTCCTAGCCTGTGCAAAGTGCAAATCTGAGCAAACACATCGCCATTAAAATCTGCCTATAAAACGTATTATGACTCTTTTTATCAGTAATGCATCAATAAAAGGCACAAGTGTAACCGACCCGTATAAATTGGCAAACTAAACAATGGCCGATGCAGTTTCGCTCCACATTTCTATGCGGAAAGTTTTTTTCTTCGTGAAACAAAATTCACGCTATTTATCACAGTTATGAGAAAACCACGCGCTGGCCAACACGTCTATACGGCTTTAATTAAATTGTGCCCGAGTGCCTAATTCTGTTCTCGTACGTACCGCATGCTTGAGCTTAAAGAATGTAACGAGTCTACCAAAGAGTTGTGAAAAAAGACACCGGACCTCACCAAACGCGGGTAAGTTCATAACTTCGCTAACAGCCTCACAGCGTGGCTCTACGCTACACCCAATGCCATCTATCTAACCAATAGATAACAACCGTAAGACACGACCAACAATGGTACAACCTTTTCGTACATGGGACGTACAACATACAAAAACTTTTAACACACGCGCAAAGTTATCTATCAATGTGTGCGTGCCGGCTTACGCACACCAGAGCCCGCTTTTGGTCGTAAAATGGCAATTGGAATAGTTCAGCCGTTCGCCGCAGGGTGGCGTTGAACTGAAGGTTCGTATCTCGGTTGGGCGACGGAACTTTTCTCATTTGGCGCCACTGAGCCGTGGCGAACTTTTAAATTAGTTCTGCTGTAGGATCGCTCGCTTCGCTGAGCTTTTGGAGCTTGGAGCGCTTTCTGAGTTTCTAATTAGATTTTGTATAAATGTTGGGAGGTTGGATTTTATGTTTTTTAGTGCAAGTAAAAGTTGAGGACGTATGAGAATTATTTTTGATCTAAAAACGAATAATCGTTGTCTTGACAGAGGCAGAGTGAATTTATTTAAACCACGCTGGAATATTTTTTGTGTAGTTGATTTTAAAGACACTTCGAAAATAAGCCTATGAAATAGTGGAGCCTACTTTGTTTTTGTAAAGAAATTAATAGAAGGGGTTTAATTAACTGCTCGTACCGTATCTATGAGTCTATAGCTAATAATGTACCATGTAGAAAATATCCCAATCTATAAGTACAAACCGCTGGCGAGAAATTGGTTGAAGAACCTTAATACTTACCTACCTATCGTCCAAAAACCACTAAGTAATTTTCTTCTCTCCATCCACCAGCTTCCATATAACAATACCAATCAACTGCCAGATGGTCTGCCCACAGATATCCCAACTCGTATGAATGAATTAAGATATATTCAAATTTATGTGATGAAATGAACGTATGCCGTGTTACGAAGAACCTACCTAGTAGTAGGTGGTCTGGTGACTCTTTTATCTACAAAGCTATAACTCACATGGGAACATGTTTATTAAGGAATTACCATTCTAAAACTAACGATCTTTTGTAGTCATAACTCATATCCGTGTAGAATTCGGAATTTTAACGTACCTCTAATTAGTTATGTCATAAATCTGTCTACTTCAGATAATATTTTATGGCGTTTTAAGAGCACTTGCATGCAAACCACTGCATTTGGATTGATAAAAATGAGTCTTGTGAATTTTGTTGACCATCATTAGGATTTTAAGAAACACTATTAATAAAAACAAGCTAATGACCGTTCAACCACCTCTTATGAAAATATAAAAACTACAAGACACATGTCACTTCAAAGTAAGGAGTTAGATTATTATCATTTTCTAAAAGCGTTACAACATGGTTTAAGGGCAGAACCTCTTTGGATTCCTTTTTCATAATGCCAGTAATTTCTTCGATGATCTTTATTTATTCTTTTAAGTGATTTCTTATTACGTTTTGACAATGGACTATTTTCTAGATAGATAGAAACTAAACGAATTCGGCCTTATTCTGGGGCTCCAGCGGGACCTAGTTTTTTCAAACAATATTATTTACTCATACTTTACCTATGTAAGTGTCGACTTCTGTTGTCTATACCTATCTAGGTATGTGTTGTTTTCTCATCAAAAATCACACCGAAAGTGTCACCCCAAACTTTAACTATACTATTTGCGTCAGATTAACTGAACTCATCTTTTTTACATCCCATTTTAAAGTAACTCTACTCCAAACTTCAAGTTTCGCATGGTACTCGGAGTGAAGTGGTGATAGTCATCCCCCTCTGCCCCTCCTACCCCTCTCATCTAACTTGTTCCATTACGTTGCCGTTCGTTCCAATTTCAAATTTGAAGCGGATGCCATCCACCGCGGATTGTGAGCTTGGAACAATAAAGGGGCTTCGGTAGGCATGTGGGTACAGTCGAGTTACACACGTAATACTGCATGCGTTACGCCATTTCGCAATATTAAATCTCAAATCTGGATGTTTTTAAAGTGATACAGTCGAGTGCAGAAGTTTTCAAAATAATTACTTTTCACTCTTGATCTCGGGAAGATTTTACTTTAAAACTATATAATTAATGTTTGCCAGGTAGACTCTATAAGAGGCACCTATGTACCAATAATCTTCTACTTACTAGCAGCTGCTTTTCAACTGAAACTAAATAATCAAGAATTTATAGGACAGGCTATTAAATAAAGTATTTATATATTCTGCGGCTATCCTAACGCAACTAAGTATCTGTGGAATGCACTTCTTACTAACCAGACATATAAAGACCATTAAAATGGTTCGAACCACCAAAAAATTTTACCAAAAGAAAAACCAACTTCAAAAAAAAACTATTACAAAACTAAATTAATTTGCACTACAGAGTAAAAAAATAATTGCGTATTCTTTTAAACTATTATTTTCTTATTATTATCTTTGTTATTAGTCGGTGTCAGCCAAGGAAACACTACAAATATACCTAGCAATATACCTATTTTTTACATCTCACGTTTAAGTATGTATGTAGGTACACACCTACATTGGCTGTCACCAACTCCAACAAGAACTATAATTGTACCTACAATATATTCTCGTATAAGTTTTAGAAGAAAACACAATTATTTTTTTAGGTTTTTTAAGTACATTTTATTTTTGTTAATCGGTTCTTGTTCATTTTATACATCAAAAAAGTGCCGTTCATTTGCTCCTAAGAATTAAAGAGTTCCATTACTTTGTCATCGATCCCATAATCAGAACCTAACCAATATCTTATCAAACTACCCTTGAAGTTCCTTTCCAATTAACAAGAATCATCTAAATCGGTTGGCCTGATATTGAGTTATTCGTCCATTTGTCGCGCATATAGTTTATCTGGATTTAAGACTTATATGGTTTTCTCATGGATGCAACTGTCAGAACAGGACCACACGGGAAGCACCAGCTTTCAAAAAAATATATATTAAAATCGGTTCAGCCAGTCGAAAGTTCTGAGGTAAGAAACAAAAAACACACCGTGGAATTGAGAACCTCATCCTTTTTTTAAAAGTCGGTTAAAAAAAATCTTCTTTATTGAGTCAGGTAAACTGAAGTTATATTTACAGTGGAAGGTAATCCCACATTGTTAAACATGAAGGTTATTTTCAAGTAATTTATTACTGACATTTCGACAAACTTGAACTTTGGTATTATTAATGAAATACTGGGTTTTTCCAAATAGAAGATCACTAAGTTTTCAAGTTAATTTTACATTAACGAGAAAGTTTTAGATGCTATTTTACTAAATGTATTTATTGTAACGAACCCGAAACCTATTGACCTAGAATTTTGAGTGGGATTTTTTACTCGTTTTAATCTTATATTTGTTGACCTATCCTCGCAGCAGGCCGACAGGTGTTGATTCAAATTACTAAATATGTGATTTTACACCGCAAACAAAATTATGGCCGGTCATATAACCCGACATCAATTCAATTAGATGCCAATAATACTAAACAGAGATCAATAAATAATCAGTTTCTTTTTATCTTGTTCTTGTGATTTATGACTATAAACAAACATCTGTTTACGTAATTACTCATTAATTAATTCATATGGATTTATAAAAGAAAATCAAGCGTTTTTTAAGTTTTAATTTGATAAAACTTAAAAAAACGCTTGATTTTCTTTCTCTCAACGGTACCAGACAGTTGTCAACCGATGAGAAGTTTTATATCGAAACCTAAACATTCTTACTCTTGCCAGACAAAACTCTATTTGTATTCCAAATACGTGTTAGTTGAAATAATATCTTGCATTCGCCCAGCACGTCTTTTCGTTATTTTTGTCGAAGCCAATCCGTTCCGAAATTTCATTTCGCAATGCGAGATCCAGCGCATGTGAGTGTGGACAGTGGCCTTAACTCAGTGAGTGACCTAAAAGCTTTGGAAAGCTAGATCAGCTTAAGAATGTAACCGAATTTTGTCATGCACTAAGTAAATTGTTAGCTTTAAAAATACTAATATTTTTGATTCATGGCGGTAACCATAATCAAAGTTTATCTCGTTCTCGACAATGCGGGCTGAGTTAGTGTTAGTAGTAACAAAAATAATGCTTTTCACACACAAAAAGTTTTGTATTTATTTCATAATGCAATTATTACTTTATTTCTGATGTTTAACTTAACCAAACTTAATATTAGATAGCAATGTATAGAAGAGTATCCCTTCTCAAATATTTCAGAGCCGCCAGATGTAGGTGGCCTAGGCTACACGAGGTCATTTGTCCACCCTGCGGGTTGGTCTCTCACACCCACGCTACGTTTGCTTTCATGCTTTATGCTAGAAAAGTTCTGCACCAAAAATCTGCTATGAATTCTTCGCTCCATCTGCCCTTTAATCCACTCAACTTACCCAGTGAGGTACATCGGTGACAACAGCTCTTCGGATCCTTATATGAATTCGTTAAAGTAGCCAAAATCAAAACCGTAACAATTTCTAATATAATTTTCAATGTAGGTAGAGTAAGGGTTAAGTGTGTTGTCTTATTGAACATCTTTAACCCTTACCTATGCCGCTTCAGACGTAAACAAAGGAAGGTGGTCTGAAAGGGAAGTCCTGCATTTAATACTAAACTTTCTCTACAACACGTGTTTTGCCACGACAACACGAAGTTCCGTCACAAATATTTACTAGAATTCCGTATATACCACTCCTGAATAGGGTTGCCACTATTGCCAGGCTTAGTTTCTTTATTGATTGATTTGATAGCAAGTTATATTATTGTTTTTTTTCATTTAAGCACAATCTTTGCTTTTTTGAAGGGTGTCCACCTCTGTGTTGGCGTACTATAAATTTTAATATGGAATCATCTTGCTTGTTTTATCTTCTGCAGTGCGTTTATTATTAGCGTCATTCGTGTAGCACCCTTTTTTTTATTAATCATACAGCAATGTTAGACTAATGTATTGGTATTTGTTTTTCACTTTAATTCTAAACGCCGTTCAAATTTTACTTACAAGAGTAAGAGACAGGTAAAGTAGTGTTAAATTTTGTTTGAATTAAAGAGCTATTTACTATTTCTTTTAGTGAATATTGTAGTAATTATATACGTTTCCTTCCTCTTAAAGTCCCGGGTTCTTCAAGCGGGTCGTGAAAAGGCATTTCTACAGGCCTTCAAGGTGAGGATGGCCAGCTCGGTGATTCCTTTGCATAACTGTGCTCGTCAGTCTCATATCTGGACCTCACAACTGCTTTCCACCAGGTGGAGTGAGGTTATCTAGGCGGTTAACATAAAAAATATATATTTTATTACGCCAAATCTGTCAACCCTAGTTATGAACGACACACATCGAGGCGCAATATCAGCCAATATGTGAATAGAGGCGTCCAATTTGTGAGAAAACAAGACTCGTTCCCCAGATGACTTGTCACTCGTATTGTGTACTATGCTACATGTATATCTTTAATAAGTCGCCGAGTTGTATTGTTCTTGCTACACTTGACGTTAAGAGAAACTTTAGACGAGGAAATGCTGTTTCATTAGCGTTTGGACTTAAGTCATTCAGTTAAGTCAGTTTAAATACCAGGTGAACATAAAATTATGTACCTATTTAATCAAAGTAATATACGAGTATATTTATGGTACAACATGATATTTGCAAGTCACTAAGATTTCGAAAAATAACGAAGGTATTGAAAAAGTTTTTAGGAACAAGTACACAAAAAAAATATCTTAGTTTTAAAAATATCAGAGTATAACATAAGCCACAAATATCTGATCACAAAAAGTCTATCCGAACTCTCGTATACATGTATATTTATATTTGTGGCTAATGTTTTACTTAGAGTGAAACATAAAAGATAAATGAGAATTTTTGACTTTTTGAAGTCTGACAAAGAGAATAACATCTTTATGTTTGTATTTTCTTTATTTGTTATGTAAAAGAAATTTCAAATAAACATGGAAATAGTGCGCTCTGCGATTTTTCATAATCTGAAAAGTGAATCCTCGCGTTACATAAATTTTATTTGCCAAAATCTCGTGTAGTTCTCTTGGACTTGTCAACTGTCGCCAAATGTCTCGCAACAATTTCAATAAACCCCTTAATTTAATTAACCAATCCACTCACTCAGTCTGGACATAACTGTGTGTAAAATGAAAAGCGAGATGTCTTCCAGCGTTTACGAGATTCGGACATGTTCTGCAACAATGTTCGTGAGCGGAATTGATGTCGGAGGTTATTATGTAGGTTCATCATTGACATTTGTTATTTTATTTGTATTTGTAATCATTTTAAAGTTTATATTTCTAGTTATCTTTTACACAATGAAATGAAATTATTTATTTACTGCAAAAATAATAGATACACTGATCTAATAATAGAGTCGTAGTACATTACGTGATCTATCAAAATATCGGCACACAAAATCTTTTAAGCAGTAAACTTCAGTTCAAATTCTATACAATTAATAAATGGATTATAAATACTATAATTATTAATAAATATCAAACATCGTGGTAAATAAAATAGGTATACGAAACAATTGAGGTACGAATTCATTAAATTTTACTTTCTATGGCCAAATTTTGTCTTAGATGGTAATAATTTAGCAAGTAGGTAATGTTCAATAGGTATAGGTAGGTTATTTTTAACGCATCGGTGACACCTCAGGTGTTGCAGTTGTCCATGGGTGGAGGTGACCTTTTTCTATCAGGTGACCTTCCAGCTCGTTTACTACCTAATTATATTACATAAAAAAAAGAATTCTTCAGCTCATAACATTGTAAAGTTTCAACTAATTTTCCTTAGAAGTACGAACCCCTAGGTTATCTATATAATAGGTGTATTTTATGCGCGACTTAAAAAAACACCAAGCAGAAACAGTTTTTGATTAAAGTTAATTTTAGAATGAGTCTATAAAAAATAGCTTTCGACTGGCTGATTAAGAAATAAAAACACGAATACTTGTGATAAAATCAGAAGTTGCCATTAAGTCCAATTAGTGAAACCCACAAATTTATTAATAGGTTTGTTTTGCTGATTCAATTGTCACCTGTCCCCCAGTTTTGTATTTAATAAATAAAAATGATCATCAAAAACTAACGAGCAAGATATTTAAATAACCATCGCGGATATTTTTGCAGGTTAAGTTCCCTTAAACAAAATAACAAAAGTTTTCCCTTTTTATATAAAGTAGTAAGTATTGACGTAGTCAATTTAATTTAATTTATTAACCTATAGAATTCGAAATTTGTAGGTACCAGTAGATAGGTTTCGTCTAGAGGGCGCATTCCGCGGTTTTGCGACGTCATGGTCGCTTCATGCAAAATATATTGCTTGTGATATAGGGTTGGCCACTTAGTAAAATATGATCATTTTTGAATATCAGCTTTTTTAGGATATAAAAGTTAACCAGAGTTGAAGATAAGATAAATCAACTTCATTGCACAAATAAAAAAAAACAACAATATTTATTTTGATAAAAACACAACTCTGTACAATTAAGACAGGTTATAGCTAATATCTATCTATAAATATCAATCTGCATGATTTTTTTGCTTAGTTCTTCTTACCCATGCATGGTGGTGTAACTAATATTACTCTTTTCTACCACTTATCTTAACTATAGTAATCCTTAGACAGCTTGTGTGTGGTACATTAAGCCACTCATTAATGATTACATTTAAGAAAGTTATGTAAACTGAAAAAAATAACGGATTAAAAATTAATTCCAATTCTATAAGTAGCTTTACCCGTTTTTTTCTTCAGCGCGCCCACCCTGCAAAACAACTTGCGATGATATTCTGAAAAATCATTCTTCAGTTGCCAACCCTACGCCTTCTTAAAATTGTATCAGAGCAAAGGTTCGCTGACAGTTTACCGTCCTTCTTTGGGAACTTCGATGCTTTCGGTAAATTTGCCGTCAGCTTCGCCGAAAAAAGGCTATGCTTATTTCCATCAAAATTTGGATATTGTATAAAATTTAGTGCATCAAGATATTTTTATGATAGAAAGTTAAACTTTATTTTTTATACTGCTATTTATGCGGCAGGTAGACCGAGACCACCATTCGGTATCGATTCAATGGCTTTTCTTTAAAATAGTCTACATCTGAGAACTAAATCATGGGTCATTGACTAAGACAAAGAAAACTAAGAGAAAGAGACCCACCGTTAACATGTGGGTTTACATCTTGTTATACCTACATAGTGTATTTTTTCTATGAGGTTGATTAAACTATTCACGTATTTTTACCACATACCATATGCTGACAGTTTAAGAACAAGCAGTCAGTAATTTCAAAGTTCCATGATCTTAACACAAGGAGATTTTGTTCGATTTATTTAACTTTTGTTGTTACAAGATGAATGTTTGAAATTACATAAGTACTCGTACATAAAAAATGTACGTAGAAATTTACGAACTTATTCTAAGTAGGTATAGCTAGTTCGATTCGATTTTACAAATAGCTTTGTATCAATGAACGTTTCATCAAAAACTTTTGGGGTTATTCGCACAAAATATATGGCTTACATCGGTAGGTACTGTGCAGACGAAAAAAACGTGTGTCGTGTTTTTGGCCCAAAACAATATTTTATCTCAAGTTCACGAGGAGGAGACACGCCATTCCTTCGGTTTATTTTTGGAGGTTTTTCTTCGGCCGACGAACGTGCATAATTTAGCTTGAGTTGTTGGTAGTTTGAGCCGAGTTGGGGGACTGTTTATCTCCATGAGTAGTTGTTGTTATTGGATGCATGTTTATTTATTAATAATAAAACAAAGTCAGGTAGATTTTTATTTTTTTTGTTTTTATGCAGATTCAAGACTATCTGGGATGTTACTGCCGTTCGCCAAATACGTAATTGGACACGTGAATTTAAAAAAAACATACATATACTGTGAGAATTTAATGTATTTTCTTTGGTATTCTATCAATGACAAACAAAATTCTTAAAAATCGGTTTTAGTTATAAGAGCTAGAACTTGAGGGGATGATCCGGGTTATCAAAAGATAGTACCTACATAAGTTAACTAGATCTTAGAACCAGTTAGCTGGACATTAAACTGGCAAAGTTCCTGGAGTCAGGGTTGGAGTTACGAAGCCAAAAACTTTATAAGTTTCGAAATTTTATGTAAGACTTAAAGATGAGTGTGAAATCTTAACATTATCCAACACTATCACCTAAGGTACTTAGATATCTACTTGCAAGAGTACTCGGTAGCACTAGGTAGGTACAGCCGTTTCAAAAAGTCTACCTTTCAACCAGCAAATGTTAAAAGTTGAAATTATCATCGTTAGCTGTTCAACATCAACTGCCGAACATAATGGCTCCCGCATAGATTTTCAAAGCGATCACAATTGCATTTGACGTGCATTCATTAAAATCTTGCTAGTGTATGTATAGCTCTAAGGATGCCCAATAAATGGTCCAACAGATTTAAGTTTTTTGCTATTTGATTAAAAAGGTTAAGTGTGTGATTTAAAATAGATTTTCAATGTAAGCTCTATATCTGCATTTGGCTGAGAAATTAATCGTCATATTAATCCAACAATTGTTCCTAAAAGCAGAGCCTTTTCAACTTTCTCCATTACGTCATCATTACTCAAATGGGATTAAACGTAAACAAAAGGCGCGTGATGTTAGGCACCTTAACCCGGGTCGGATCCCTAACTCCGTCCTCTCTAATCCCAGAGGCGAACTTTAGGCGAATAGCCGGTAACTAAAAACTCCGCATCATCCACAGACGTTCCGGTCCGGGTGGAGAGAATGCGGTTTTTGTGGTACGACTTCGGTGCGAGCGATAGGCTGACCAAATATTTTTTCTGTTCTCTCTTTCCTGTTTCGTCGTATCTCCTGTTGGATTATTTTCTGATGACCTTTTCATTTATTTTTAAACATTTCATCAAGAGAAGGGACGTAATCAGCAGTAATTAAAGTTTTATATCTGTTGCGCTTTCAGAAATTCCAGCAATCTCTAAATGATCTACATTGATAATGTTTGTTATGGCTTTGTCTAATATTATTTTATTTGCTTTCGCTATTTTTAAAAAAATATCCATAGAGTCCAATACAATTCTTTACAGGTGCAATGTTTACCTGTTACACAATCCTTTGTTTTTTTACCGAAAGTGAAATCGGTTTATTATTGAAAGCGAAAGCTTTATTGTGCAATTGTTTATTGTAAAGAATACTGTTTTGGTAGCACGGTAGCATCTTCTTTGTTTTGGAATACTGTCTAAAGGTAAAAAGGCTTGTAACAAGTATTTTTATGACTAAATAGATCAATGGCGGCAAGTCCAAAACCAATTTTTTGACGACCGACTTGGTGTAATGGTTAAGAAGTTGGCTACTACACCAGAGGTCGCGGGTTCGATCCCCGCACAGTACAAACATTTGTGTGCATGAACATGTCTGTTTGTACTGGTCTGGGTGTCTCCTATGTATAATAAGTATGTATTTACAAAAGAAAATGTATTTAAGTATGTTTATCCGTTGTCTAGTATCCCATAACACAAGCTTTAATTAGCTTACTTTGGGGCTAGATAGCGCTGTGTGGAATAATGTCCAGGGAAGGGATATTTAATTTCCACCCTAAAAATAAATATCTTTTTTATTGGTTTTAAGTTAGCAAGAGATAGTGAAAGATAACAACTGTTTAGATAATGCTTAACATAAGAGTAGATACTAAGAGAACATCAAAAAAATACATACCTAGACGGATCAATAGAAAAGCAAGAGTTTGATCCCTAAAACCAAGGATGTTTTTTTCTAGTTTTTAAATTTCGATGGACAACATTGTATAATGCCAAGATTAGAGTTTTAATCATAACACCATGCATTCAAGATTAAATTCGCTGTTTATATAATATACCGAATGTTTTTTCTATCGCTGAGAGTAAAACCGAGTAGACTACTGTGATAGGAACAGTGGAATCTCTTTTGATGGTACCTAATAAATAACACAATCTGATATACGAGTATAACTAAGTACCTATTGTCAGTCTGAAATGATCAAAAATCAAAAAATGCTAGGATGCGTAATTTTGTAAATGACATCATGTGACAAACCGGAAATGCGTCCGGTTTGTCACATGATCAATCAATCGTATTCAAATTCGTGATCTGTCAAATCTGACAGATCGAAGCAAGGGTTAGTAAATTAATAAGTCACAATGTGACATTAATCCGCTACCGCTTCCGTCTATGTCCCTAGTACTCTTGAGTATACGAGTGAACTTGTTAGCAACCGCATGTACAGTCGGCCACATAATCGCAGTTGCAGGTGAATGCAAACACTTGAAACTCATCCCGGCTCGGCCAGAATACATTTGGTCGGTGTTACTGCTAGATTAACGCCTTGTGTACACAGCTGGTTCTGTTTTATTTTGCTTTTTATTTATGTTTAATTCAGCTGGATGAGAATATTTGCTGTCTTTAGAGAAAATTAAGTTGGAGGTTTTGAAAAGCGCTAGCGACATTATTTTTTGTGGTTTTTGGTGGAATTTAGGAGCGACTTTCATAGAGTAATGGGATCTAATCAACTATGTCTAGTTTATTAAATTGTGCCTACATAATCAAATTTTTGTAAGGATTTGTATTGAATTGGTAGCGTCTAGTGACATATTAACATAACTTGTAAAAGCGGGAATAGGCATACATTTCATAATAAATTAAAAAATTTGGATGTAGTCAACGCTAAAGCTAAGTTTGTAACATTTAGGTACTTACATATATTTTTGATTCCATGCTTTGGTTTTATATTCGATAAAAAGAGCCCGTAGAAAAGCATTTATTTAAATCAGAGTCAGCATTTTATACTCATAGCTATTTTATCCGAAAATCAAAGGTACCGATCCCCATAAATGATGCTTTACGAAAAGAAATATATCAACCGTCAGAACGCAACCTCTATCCTAGCATGAAAACAAAACGTCGATCCGTCTACGTTTTACAATGTTAGTATAAATCATAATAATCCATACAGTTTATGTTGCTCTTTAAACTGCAATAAATATGAACACTCGAACGTACAGCGATGTACATCGATCTCGATAAATCTTGTGAAAGAAAGTTGGGCGTCCGTATGTCTGTGTGATTATGTAAGTAGAGGTTTTAATCTCTATGAAGACAATCCGAGACTGACTACACTCAGACACCACATATTGTAGGCTTTACTAAACCGTGTTAGAACCGGGTGGACTTTGTGAAAGGAAAAGATTAGAAATTAAAATTAAACAAAATATATATTTTTAAAAGATGCTGGATAATTTAACCTTTTTATGTTATGAATGAAAGGCCTAGTTTCAAAAGTCTAAAATCCCTTGATACATTTTTTTCATCCAATTATTAAAGAATACAACAAATCTTCGTATCGCTTGTTAGTTGACTAATAAAGAGGCCCCAATAGGCCCGATAACTTAATTCTAGTCACGAATGAACCCAATATCGACTGCAGGATCACAGAAACATGTAAATAGGTGGCGCTGTGGGAGCGGCGACGGAGCCACTTTCGTATGTGCCCGTTCGGACCCTGAAACAAAGAGATTGATTTCATTAACATATTTGATATTTCGATTTGTATTCTCAGAGTGTTCTACGAATACGAGCTCTCTCTAATGAATTATTTAGTCAATTTGTCTCTACTTCTCTAGACGCTTTTAGCAACTTCTACTTTTGTTTTTTCTTAAAATCAATTCCAGTTTCTTCTAAGCTGAGTGTTTTGGAAATAAGTACCGTACCTATAAAGTTTTTCAAGTTATTTTATAAATATTCTCTAAACTTAAAGCATTTTGTAAAATTGTTACGATCAAAATAGTTATAAAACGTTAACTTATTATACAACCATTTACCAGATAACAACAGCAGGTTGTTCACTTAGATGTTAATTAAGCGCATATTCATAGCAGGTGATGTTTAGCAATGCAATTAATTAGTCATTCACTTAATTCAAATTTGGTAAAAAACTAACTCATTTATCCTGTTTTATTTCAGGTTTGTAAGGTTTCGCTTTGTGAAATATTCTATAAGTTTCTATTGTCAATTATTTTTACCTCCGACCATTTTAAACATAATTATAATAGTGCAGCAATTTTAGCACGTCTATTAAAATACATTTCCACAGATTAATGCTTACGTAAATCAAACCATCTTAGTAAAACTTAAATTCTTGTCTATCTTCATCGAAAAATACATTGATATTTTCGAAGACCTCCCGTACAAGCATTTTACATTATAAAACAAGTAATAAAGGCAAAAAAAACAACTCAGAAAATTAGTATTTACGATGAAATAAAAACAAAACTGGTAAAGATTGTTGGATCACGTCGACGAGGTGTTTAGGAGGGGTTTCCTTAATAAAGCACAGCGATGTCAACTGCACCCATTCCTATGCAAATACAACAACTCTTGTTCTTGTAAATTACAATATTTTCGACTCCAACTGAGAAATGGGAATTATCAAGAGTTTTTCACCCCCCGTTTGCATTAATCATGTTGTTTAGACATCGCTAAGTCATTTGCATAAAACTTGCAGCGTTGTTTTACGGAACATGTTTTGAGAATTCTAGTGTAAATTAAAGCGTTCGTTCAGCGACAAATTGTTCAAAACTAGAAATGTGGTGGGAATGAAACAGCCAAATTAGCGTGAACAGAATGGTGGGAATTAAGTAAAATTTTTGATTAATGTGACCTTCTGTTAAGGCAGTTGAGAATTTCATATGGTCAATATGAATAAATTACACGTTTAGGGCAGTGCAATGAAATAAATTCTGTTAAAATTCTACGTTACTAGGTACTAAGCAGGCATGTCATAAAACAGACACATTTTCTTATTTAATTTCAACGCAAAAATGTTCTTATTTTAAACGAGTGAATAGTGCCAGTTAGTACTCTTCGTTGTAAATTCAATAGAGAAAAAGAACAATAATTAGGATTAGGTTAATAATTCTAACGCAGAGGGCGTTGGTTAGCATATCAACGCACGCAAACCACACTCATTCCTGACAGTAACACATACAAAACCAAATCATAATGTGACACGTAATAAGGTTGTATCATTTTTTCTGCAAAATTTAAGTAACAAGTTTACGAGATATCTAAAGGAACAAATTCGCAGAAAATCCCACATGGTTCCCCTACCACAAAATCCAATATTAATAAACTTACCGAGGCAGTGTTTCCCTTATCCGTGCCAGAAACTTATGATACAAACTTAGGGAGAATTCTCCAGTAACCATAACTGCTGTCACAACAAAGGGTGTATTAGCATAGTACTTGAAGTAGGTATGTTTTGCACTTACTTACCCAACCATTGTGCCCTTGACCTAAATGACTACTTCACTACCAGCATAACTTATTACTTTCATATGAGTCTTAATTTAATTTGGGTTGTGTTATTTTTACTATTTCAAAGTTACGAAGTTAAGTAAGAAAAGAGTTTAACTATTTTCTTGATTATAAATTAGTAAATTATTTCTGTAATTCTTGTGGAGTCAACTTAGTTTCATTGCAATGCTTCATGAAGCTAAAATCGAATCTAAAGAAATTAGGTCATTTTCAAAAATAAAAATACGGTCAGTTATTTTGATTTAACGTTGAAATATCTGCTCGTAAAAAAATAATAAATCATTAATACCTAATAGCTAGATTACATCAATTACACCCTCGAGCTAACTCAAATGTAATTAAAAATCAAATAACATGGGTTCAAACAACTGATTACCAAAGTAAAGGCTTATAACGAAACAGATTCCAATATTGTTCTAATTTGAAACAACAAGGCCAAAATGGCGTCCTCCCAGGCGGGCTAATCGCCCCAATTCGACGTAAGCAAAGTAAATAAAAGTTTAAACAGATTAAAGTAACGAGGGAGTGAGGAGGCGGGGGTACGCAATTATCTCGTCCTATTTTCCCTTCTAATTTCACGTTAGGTCCGCATTGTTTGGCAAACGCGCGGTTAAGTAAACGCTTGTTTTTTTACTTACTATGCATAAGCTTTATAAACATTTAAGACCCACTTACTTAAGTTCGTTGTTCATTTTATTTTGTATTAGGCTTTTAATTCACTTTCAAATTGTTAAGAAGTTTAGACGGTGAGGGTCAAAATCGGAAAATAAATAATTACTGTAGCCGCGTTTCCTCTAAGATAATTATGTAATTTTTCATTTACTTTCTCAATTATATTTTATCCATTTCGATCCAGAGCCGACTTTCTCTCAAGGAAGTATTTTTATTATTTTTTTTGTCTTCTAAGCTATACACATTTAGTAAGTAAGAAAGTAATTATTTTTTATTGTGATACAGTTCCTCAATTGTAAGTTCGTGGAAAACATTAATTTGCATTTATATCTTAGTGTAACAAACGTATTACCTACCTCAATAATTTATGCTAACTATGTAAACTGTAGACTGAAGATGGTTTGGCTTATGAGTAAGCTTGATAACCCCATTAAAACCACTACTGTGATGCAATGTAGTAGGTAATGAGCCAAAGAAAGAAGCATATATTATTATTTAACATATTAATCAACTATCACAACCTAGCAATCTGCCTCGTGGTAAAGAATTTTTGTTGATAATGAACTAGAAAACCAGAAATATTCATACTACGCCGTTTTTTTTCACTCAGTATGAACAGTTTATGATAATCAACTAATTACAAGATTATCAAAACCTTATAAATTATTTTGGAATTTCGTTAATGTGTGAAACTTGTTTCATTTATAACTATTTCAAAACACTGAAATATTCCACAAGGGATTCTCTCATAATTACTTTACATTGCACAGTTACGAAATAATAATATTTTGACTAACAAGAAATTGTAACAAAATATGTTGCTGATTATTGAGCTAAATAAGCTCATCGTACATTTAATTTTATAATTGATGTAAATAACAAGTATTTCATAGGGTGGTCAATATTCAACCATCGACTGTTAAACGATCAATGAATTTACAAAACAACTACCAAACACAAAATTATTCGGTGGTATATCTATTAAAAGACTTTCGTACATCAGGCACTTAAGAACTCCTTAATCAGGTAGGTCCGCCTTGAAACTGAAGAAGAAAATTCAAGTAGACCATGCTACAGAGAGAATCACAAAATGCCAGATGTAACGGTTTATTGTGCTATTTTTTCCCCGATTAAAATTCAATGATTAATTTTAATAAAAATCCTTTCCATATTAAAATAAAAATCACAATGCAATTTAATCAGTATACAGGGTGTCCCAAAATTGAGTGATAAGCGGAAGCCAAATGATAGAGCATAACTAGGGCTACCCAAATCACCCCTATGTATGTTCCGCGAAATTTGGTAGTTTTTGAGTTATGATTTTTTTAAATAATTTTATAATTTTCTGGGGTGGCTCACTTTTTTTATCACTGTAGTGCAAATAATTGAGATACATGCTCAATTTTTTTCATCATTAGCTATTCAGTTTTTTGTATTCACTAGGCCTACTCAATTTAGAAGCATTTACATTTTTAACTGAAAAAGTGGAAAATACTGTTTTTTCCTAAAGTTTTTAAAGCTTAAAAAAAACATTTATAAACTTTTTGACCCAAATGTCACATAAATTTTAATGGGATAGTTCAACGGCATCCTACTTAAATTCACATTCAATGTATCGGAAGTGTAAAATTCAAGGCCCTGAAGCCTACCATAAGGTAGAAAAACTTATTAAAAGTAACCCAAAGCGTTGTTAAAAAGAAATCCATCGCAAAAAGTTTTAAGAATGGTGAATTTCTCTTTTTAAACTGATTTTACTACGTGTAAATATTTTTTTAAAGAATCCATGTAAACGCTATTATAACCCCAAAAATATTTTTTTTATGATCTAGAATCTTCGGTTACCAAGGAAATCGCCATCTTTATAACTTTTTGTGATGTATTTTTGTGAAAAAGCAGTTGTTTACTCATAAATTAAGTTTTATTTGCTAACATAAGATCTTGAATTTTACACTTACAATCCATTGAATGTAAATTTAAGTATGATGCCGTTGAAATTTCCCATTGAAATTTATGTGCTAAATAGTTGGCATAATAGGCAGTTTTGAAAAACATTTGGGTAAAAAAGTGTGTTACTTTTTTTATAAGTGGCCTTCAAAACTTTGGGAAAAAGCAATATTATCCACTTTTTTAGTTTCAAATTTTTTCCTTAATTATTGATTAGTGTTATTTTAAAATTCTTAAAAAAAAATCATAACTCGAAAACTACCAAAAATCGCAGAACATACATGGGGGTAATTCGGGTAGCCCTCGTGATGCTTAATCACTGTGCTGCCGCTTATCACGGATTTTTGGGACACCCTGTATAAACTTGGTAATGACAGATATTACGGTTAATTTTTTTATTTATTAATGTTAGAATTAAAGCAGTTTTTTTTTCTCAAAAAACAAATTCTACTAACTCGCATTTTAAAACCACAACAAGTTTAAAAGAGTAACTACTGAGTTTCTCGCCGGGTCTTCTCAGTAAGAATCAACTCCTCCGACGCGGTGGTAGAGTCGCATACTGTATACTGTTTATTTATATATTCATATTGTTATAGTATTTATGTCTTTCATTTAGTATATTTTTTTACTATTTAAAAGTACTGACTGAGTCTTTTTAAATAAAGATTTTTGAGTTTGCATTGTACTATTTTTTCCCCTATTAAAATTCAATGATTAACTATTAATAAATAAAAAATGATATCAAAAAAACTACAATGCATTTTAATCAGTATCTGTAAACTTGGTAAATTTTACCATAATTTGTTTTTGCTAACCCTGCGGCAAATGACCTAGCGGGTGTCACGCTCGTGTGCGCCGCCGCGGTCACTAACCGCCTGCAACGAGGAATTCGCTCGCTCAAAATTAGGCCAGATCAAATATTTCCCTTACAAACTGAACGACGGACTGGAGAAAGGACGCTAAGGACCAAGTGATAGTTAAAGTAGTATGCTTGAATTTGAGTTTGGAAGAAGATTTCTATTTTTATGTCGAACTTTTTCAACCAGACGTCTTTTATTCAGAAGAAGATAAACGTAAAACGTCACTCGAAAAGCCCACCATTTCAAAAAAAATGTTAACATACCAAATGTTGTGCTTGCTGTATGTATTAGTCTTTGACACCCGTAAAGTCAGCTCTAATAGTTTTGGGTTAAAGGATCTTAGTATAAAATACCAATACATTTAGTTTCCCCAGATAGGTAATTTACTTAAATTCAATGTTTCAAACTCGTACGAACCAAGCTTTCTTTTAATAATAAATCAAATCAAGCAGAAGTTAACTTGAAATATATTGTAACTTGATATTCCCACACACCAAAATACCTTAACTTATCATTTTCAATATCCAAACACGAAACCCCGTACCCAACATCTTCTAAAATGCATGCAGTTGCAATAACGCGGCCATGTTCCCTTCAACAGATGCACACGCTCCTTATATCTGTCCCGCTTACTCTATACTAAAACAGCATCGTTCTATCTCAGCATTCTAAAACAGAATTAGGGCAGTACGCATGCGTGGTTTGCCAATGTCAAATCAATCCCTAGGCTGATGCAACGGAACGGAACACTTTGGCGTCATGCAGGCAAATTACGTTTATGTTTTTGCTAAATGATTTATTTAAGTATGTTTTATTCTTGTTACAGATCGTAGAGGAGATGCCGCTATTGGATGGAATGGTAGGTGGCTATTCTAAACACTTGATTTATTTTTCTATCCGCATCTTGGTTTTTATCGTAACATTTATAGTAACGGTCAATGTTCCATTAATTTTGAATGGGACATTGACCTTGAATGTACATTAACTAATCATAGTTAATGTACATTCAAGAGCACAACTCCAACTAGAAGGTAAGTAAGTCCAAAAAATAAAAAGCAAACTGAAACAGGTTAAGTACCCAAATTTTGTTAAAAAAATAATATGCCTTTCTGTAGAAGTTTCCGCAACTTAACTCTTGAAGTTATATAAATAACGCTGTGATAACAATGGTTTAACCAATTTATACAATATCCCTGAGCCGCGGTCGATTAGACTAATTAGTAAAAAAATAACTACCTGTTTTTTTCAATACTGTTGAACACAAACTGTCAAGTCTGTGTCGTACTGCCGTTGGCAAATAGCCCTCAAATATACATCGCTATATTCTACTAAAAAAAGACATCAGTAAACTTTGACTCCTACCTGTGTTACCCCAATCGTGTCAAGTTAGTTAAATATTTAGTCATAGACCGGGAGCCGACCATATTTTTACGAGTGGCGAGATCGGCTCATTACTATGTTATTACCGCGGCGTGGCTCGCCCGCGACGAGCCGCAACACATCCAATTTCCCAACTTCCCATTTATTGATATTGACTCGGAGAGGACGCCTCGTGAATGCTCCTGGTCTAGGATGTTCACTTACTGGAAGAGACAATTTGTTATTGGGTAGGTACTAGGGGCTAGCCACGAGCAACACGCGACTTTTGTTTCGACATATCAAATTTTAAAAGGAATGGAACTGACGTCAAATTTATTTTTATAGGACAACCAACAGAACAGTCACTTAATACATCGGTGTGGCTATAAATATTTTAGGAAACATTTTAAATTGATGTCTTAATTATAGGCTGCCTCGGCATGCATTAAATACGTGTTAGCTTAAGTATCTACTTTTCAGGGCAGAGTACGAATACAATTAAACTACTTTTGAATCATTTCGATTGGAAATCATTTCGATTAGACGAGTGCTAATGTCATTCCCGTACATTTTTAAATTTGACCTGTCGAAACTAAAGTAGCGTATTGCTCTTGGATAGGCTAGGCCTCAGACAGATCACTTATACTTTCTCTTTGTTATATTCTCACGTATATAAATGTACAGTAGAGACCCTTTTACTCAAAGAGTTCTCAAAATCTGTATCTACCTACAGCTTTACCCAAAAACTTTATACAAGTATGAACTATAATTGAACTACAAATTATGTTCTAATCAAATTAGCTACTATGAAGAGATACACTACTTGTTTATAATTTATGTGATACTCAAGTGTCCCGCTACAATTGTAGCGAGCACATCTGACTGCAACAGGCAGATGAAAGAAGTCCATTCTATGAAAAATTAGAAACTAACAAAAAAAGAGTTGTCACCGGTTTTGCTTTTATATTACGATTACTCCTACGAGTTTTAAAAACGAAGCATGTTGGAAATTTTACAAGGTACGAAGTTATTTCATCACGTGGTGTGAGTGCCACATCCAGCATTCTGCATCTGCGTTTCCGATATTTCGTGGTATCACTTATTATCATCAAACCTAACGCCAGATAAGCTCGAAAGGAGACGTGACTTGCGAAAAATAGTCATTTGAACCCCAACTGTGATTCGTACCAACACGCGTAAGTAGAATGGATCCAGTAGGTATATTATTCTCATAAGCTATACATATCCCGTCTTGGGGCAATTTCGTAAAAACCGCGATATCGTAATGAGATTGTGCCGGCTTCTCAAAGGATTGTGCGCAAAAATTTGTTTTAGAAGTTATCTGGGGCGTTATGCAAATTCCAGGATTGGTGTATTCGGATTTTGACATGAGTGCGACGTTAGTAAAAGACGCACGCTCGGATGGAATAAGCTTTCTTTATTTAGGATGTAGTTGAATCAAACTAAATAGAATTTACTTAAAAAAGTTAAGTTTATCAAATAATTGGACTATAATATTTTCAGAGGATTTGTTAAGAAAACTCAGATCTAAAAATTGCTTCTATTCTGCGTTCAATTAATGTTAAAAGTATACTTGAACAGCCCTAAAAAAACACGTTATACGTATACGCACCTAAAAACCTGAAAAATATTACGCACCTACTGAAGTCCTATGCTGCTCCCCAAAATATATTACGATATGCTTATCGTAAGGGGTAAGACGGGGAAGTGCATAAATTCACACATACATATTGAATGTATGAATAGAAGTTCCGTTCCGAAACTGTCATTTGGCAGAAGCGCTCGGCAAATCTCTATCGATTTCAAGAATTACGAACAAGTTACAAAACAGTCCAAGTTGAGTCAAGTTCCCGTTATTTAGGTTAGTGGCCTACTTACCGAAGTTTGTGAGTTACACAAGATAAAGTCATTAATTAGATTGGATGAGATTTCAAATTCGTGAGAAGTTTATCAGATGGAAAATATGGATTAGTCGGAGTTAGTTTTATGGTAAATAAATATAATGCATGAGTTAACATTTTATGGGTGACGTAAATTCATTAAAATAATTTAACAAGCTTGCCATTAAAAATGCCTAACAATTTTTCGTGATTTTGTGAAAGATTAATAATAAGAACACCCCTTTAAACAGCGTGCTGGCAATATTTATTATAAGTAATTGTGTCAAAATTATAATACATTATTTTTATCAATAAGTATTTCAACTTAATTACAAAGCGCGCTTACATAAATAAATAAGGTCTTACTTTCACAAATATCTTTAATTCATAATGTGAGTATTTTTATTTACGTAAATTGAATACTGGTGTAGGTACCTAAATACCTATTTTGGTTCAAATGCTGCATTTTATTTTGCATCTGTATCACCCAACCGAATCTCCAATCCGAACCGTGCCAATAAAAACCCTTGCAAAGTTCAACACACCCATGCACGTAACGAAATCGATTCGCGGATTCAATTTAAAAATCGAATTTCACGAAACCGCGCGCATTCGTTAGCATATCTAATTACGTAAACACAAACGAATTCCGTTCGGAATTGGAACCTGTCTGTCAAAGCGGAATAAACGAAGCCAATCAGAGATAAATAACCGTCGGTCTGCGAGCGCGGCCCGTTTCATTTGCATGTCAATGACGCTGCCGAGGGGCGGGGTAGGAGTACATGCGGGCACAATGGCGGCTCACCTGTCAACTAAATAAAATCCACGCTATTGTGTGCGGGTGTTGCGTGATGTTCGATTGGTTTTTTAAGATTTTTTGGCCATGATTGAGATACATCGTTGCTGCAGAATATGTCTGATTGTTTCTTAAATCATGGATTTTCCAACAAACGTGCAGAAAGCTTTATCTAAGTTCATGACCTGGTTATGTTAATTACGTAGAAAATAGATAACAGCTCGTCAAAATTTTACTGCCATTCCTTCATTCACTGTAAATGATTAATCATGAACATAAGTAGCTACAGGTCAGGCATAAATTAATATTACGATTGTAAGTTATGATAACCTTCGGTTAGCTTTTATGCGAAATGGCATAACGAAAAGTAAATAAACAGGCTCTAATCTCCAACCGGTCCTCGTGGTTATAGAAATATCGTCATTTTATGGATATTGTCAATGTCTATGTCAGAGTTGTATGCGATATTATATTATATGTTTGCATCATTTCTTTAAAAAAACCATTGGGAATTTTAATACCCTGATGATGATAAGAGAGACGTTTGTTTTATGTATAAAAAATGTATCTTTAACTGCAGTATTCTCGATGTTTTGAAAGTAAATAAATCATTTACCATTCTTGAAGAAAACATTAAACTGGAAAAGACTGAGCTAGAAACTCTTTCATTTGCTTAAAACTTCGGAACATTTTTGGTTTTTTCGTAAATATAAACTAAAGCTTGTTCGTAGTACCAAAGCCTGGGCGAATCTGCTTGATGACGATTAGGCGAGGCCAACCAAACCTCATGAAGTGAAACTTAGACATTATAATATGGTATTACCTACTTAAAGCTAAAGGAATAAAGGTTAGTTTTCAACGTTTTATAGGTAACGCTTGTTCTATGTGTGTTTACGGTAGGTACAGCCATGTTCGATATCCTGGTGCTACGAAGACGGGTATGTTCTGCACCGTGCCAGCAAATTTTCTTATCTGAAAAATACATTTAAAAGTTCATAGTTTCGACAAAAGTTTGAATCGGCCTATTTAAAAAAGAGTAATGTTTAAGTAGTGCGCTTTGTTATTTTTTTGTACAGATGTCCGAAAAGAAAGATTAAAAAAAACCTTTAAGTGCTATTTACTTCCTCATAAAGGTAGTGACTTCACAACTGACAATTTTAAAAATAAGTACTGATTTTAGAACTGTATCAACTGTCAACCAACAATAGAAATATTTTCCTACTCCGTACTGTTACCTACTGCAAATGTTACTGCTGAAATATTTCATTAGCAGCTCGCGCGATGTCTGCTAAATATAAGCATAATAGATTACAGACGACTTTATCGCACATCTAGTTCTTAAAGGTCGCAAATATCAAATTATTCAAAATTGATTTAATGATGCCAGAACGTTACTTTATGATAATTCATCGTGTGCTTAGTTTTTTTTTTAATTTTGGAAATGACATTTACGCCTTCAAAAAACTAGATGTGCGATATGTGATTAAGTCATCACAATGACATCATAATGCAGGCCTCGCTATTGGTATCCAGGGCCAATCAAATCAACGAGTCAGTGCCATCGGGAATGTTCGGCCCCCGTATAATATTCCGATCGACTGACGGCCGACCTCGGACGTGTTGAGGGTTAGGGCAAAGAATGATATTGCAGACTAGCTTGTTAGTACTAACTAAGCGGCCTGGAATGATCTTTTGTTAACAATAGAAGCTCGTTTCGGAATGTTCCCGGATTAAAATGATTTGGTTGTGTTTTTAAAGAGAACCAGCGAAGCCGAGGAAATTAAGTAATATAAATAATAGGAAGAAGAATTAAAAACAATACTATGTAAAGTATTTTTATGCTATTTTAGAAAATGATGAGGGCTTCAAAAGCATTTGCTAAACAAACTAACGCCCCTCCCAGACACATTTTCTGGAAAACTGCGCTCATTTAAAATTTAAAGTCGATGAGGCGGGGTCGTGTCGACGTCTGTTTTTATTTCTTATTTAGAGAACTGGCCTGTTACCTGCTAGTGCTTGCTTTACAAAAAAGTAGAATGCCTGACAATTTCGGCATAATGATACATATAGGCAAGTTACTTAACATCCCACCTGAAACACATTCACTCTTTGGCCCGGCTGGTTATCCGAGTTAACGGGCAGCGTCATTTCGGCTATAGAGTCCATTGGTTGGGTACGTGACCTTCGTTCCCGCCAATTTCTGATCCGCAAACTATGACTTTTTCCAACATCTTATTTCATATTAACTTATGCGAAGGGCTCTCATCAGATGGTTATCGATAAGATCTGATTGCATTTGCTACTTCGTAAGTCTCTACTAGAACGGGACGAATTAAGACTTTAAAAGGTTTCTGCTGTATTCAGAGAGTTTTACTAGGTTTTCTTCAGAACTAGAAACAAATATTTAGGATAAAAACGAGAACTGCTTGAAAACTGGAAAGGAAGAAAGCCCAATGTTTTTTTGGTATGATACCTACCTAATCAGCGTAATGTATTTTTTAAAATATTATTTCGTACACAAAGAAGACAATTTCATTGAAAACAACAAGGATAAGTAAGAGATTTCTTCCAGCAGACCATGGACAGGAAAGTTCATAAAAATTGTTGTGGATAGACAAACTGTGTACAAATGAAAAAACTAAAACACTTAATAGTTGAAATAAATTAAAAGCCAAAAAAATAAACTATTATATTAATAAATATACTACATAAATACATAGAACAAACCTTAAATAACTAATACATACCATAAATAAAATAAATAAATATGATGATCCAATGCAATTTAAGCCAAACTTAAAAGATGTAAGTATGCGACAAAATATTAAAAATGCTTGTTTAAGCCCCTTATAAATTTGGAAGATTCTAAGACTTTTGAGTACCTACATATGCTTTCCAGATTGCATCATAAGATTTAGAATAAAAAGAAAAACTTTCCCATTCGAAAACTTCTCTATATATAAATATCTATCTATCCTAACGAAATAGTGTGGAGACATATCAGGTGGGTAGCAGGGTGGGTACAAATATACGCGGGGGAAGTATGAGCTCATGTTTTATATTATTGAGGCCCGCGTCTACCTTGTTTACACACATATGAGCCGGGGAGAAATTGTTATTCAGGGATTGGTACCGATGTTTTTTAAAAATAAAATTTGAGAAATTCGTATTCGTCTGCGGTATCTTTGAAGTCTTGTCTTGATTCGGAGCGTAAGCATTACAATTGAAAACGTTATGGTGGCGGAAAAAAGTAATACCGAACTATTAACTTGAAATGCGATCAGATTTATTTGAATCGCTGAATATACTTCATTAAATGAAATATAGTCAAGCAAAGACTGTAAAAGGTCCTCCAAAAGTAAGCTCTTCGAAACAGACAATACTTAATTGTTTAAATGGTACAAATATTTTAAGTTTTATAAATTTAGGTATGTATTTAATTTGAAAAACCGTGATATTTGAAATCAACTTTATATCTTTGAACTTATATCATCAAATTAAATCAAATCCTCAAAGTTTGCAAAACCCTATCTATTTGGCAATTTGGTCTTTGTATAAGGCTGTATTTGCATATCATGTTGAGCTTAGTAATGTTTAGGAATCCATGAAATAACATTTTAAAAATCAGTGTTTTTTTTTGAGGTTTGTTAAATAAGCAAACCGGAAATCCTTATGATAATATCCAGTGGCTAACTGATTTAATTAAACTGGCTCATAAGTGTAATATATTTTTTTTGGATTCCCCGCCGTATAGTTATTCCAAAGTCCTCTTTCGTGAAAAGAAAACCACAAAAGACCCGATCCAATATGAAGTTAAACATTTGCATTTCGTCATACCGTCCGCCCGATCCTATATACCGCCGAATAAAACCAAAAGCATTGTTTGGCCGAAACTCGCATCCCTGATTATATTTGAACAAAATATTTCTCGTATCTTGTGTAGACACAGCATAATAAGTCTCTTGGGCCGGTAAATGGAGCCGAAAGGAAAACCATCGTGTCTCTAAGATATTCTTGGAGTTACGTGATCCGCGTATATGGGACGGACAAGGGTGAAATCTCTTGAGCTGTATTAAGGCCGAAAGGTGGGTTCCGCTCTTCAATGGTTCGGTTATTTTGTCGTATTGCGAGCGAATGTCGTGCGCGTAGAAATTGAAAGTCAATGGTCGAATAGAAACATAAAAGGGGAATGTTGACGGAATGAGAAACGTCCCTAGGTGTTGGGCGGTGTCTAGGTGAGAGGTTTATACAATAAAAGGTTTTTCTGACAATGATGAACAAATGTATCTTACTGAGTGAGTTGGTAGTCAAAAACTGTCTTGCTGCTGCAGGTACAAAAATCGCTAAAATCAAGTTGGTAAAAATACCTAAAAATTGTAGGTAAACAACTTCACTCTAATCACATCAAGTTGCGAATGACTCTGTTTTTATGAATTCTTATTCACCTTCATACCAGGTCCAAGATATATTATTAAATACTCACATCGTTACATATAGTTAGGTATATGTCCTGAGCAAATCTAGGAATACTAACACAGTAAGTTATCCAATCTTTTGTCTCATTTTAATCCTTTTGATGTCTCCAAGTGTCCTAAGAAAGTAAATTTTAAGATAGCTATCAGTAAAAAACCCATCAAAATAATATTATCAATTATATTGTGAATTTTTATCTTGTTTGGGCATGTAAATAATTTATTTAAATGTTATTTCCACTTAAAACGGACACTCCTTAATAAAATCTTATTCAACCCACGCTCAAATTAGCGCCGAACCCGTTGCATAATTTGGAACAAATTACGCCCGAAAGAATTTATTTAATCCATGTTGTCCCAAAACTGATGCTGTGACAGTACAGTTTTGGCAAAGAAATTTGTGGAGCGTCCTTAAACGTCGTTAGCCCAAAACGAGCTTTGTTACAAAAACTCCAAGGGCCATTATTCTTTGTTTATGAGGAAGAATGTTTTCGTGGTCTTGGCAGAGGAGTTTGTGTCTTAAAACAGTTCATTTAGAGATTATTATTGTTGTTGGATGAGGATTGGGTGTGCGCCGCCCGCAGAGTGGAGCCCGCCGAATATTGCGGCCCTTATTTATGTCCACTTGAAGTTTAAACGGTCACATTGGGGTACATCGTTTTTTGCAAAACATGCATCGAAGCTAGACCCAACGGCCATCTTGTGAAATTGGATTTCCAAGTGCCAGCTCGTTGCACTAAGCTTTAATAAGGTTGGTGCCTTCAGCCGTAATTTTAGTAAGTTTTCTCGGCGAGAATGTAACGGTTCTTATAGGTAAGTTTTCCGGAAGGAATTTAAAGGATGTGACCTATGCAATTTTTTTTTAGAATTATTTGCATAATTGACTTGATTGACTGGCCTGTTGGCGCATGACAGCGATCCTGCCTTTGGCGCCGGAGGTCGTGGGTTCGCTCCAGACCCATGACAAACATATTTTATGTGACGAACATTTGTGTTTGTCGTGTGTCTGGGTGTTATTATCTATTTAAGTATGTATTTAGTAATATTTAGGTATGTCCATCAGTCTCTGACGCTCATAGTACAAGCTCTGCTTAGTTTGGGATGATCCTGGTGTGATTTGTACCTGATATTTATTTATTTACCTATTCACTTAAACTTTGTGAAAATATAAAGAAAATCACGATGCCTCAACTTAACATTGAAAACACAACGTTTAATAGATATCAAGCCTTTCCATAGGTCCAGCTGATATTTTTTTCTGAAGCTCAATAAAGACATAAAATTATTTCTTAAAAGCCGAGACATAATGTGTTTCACACAAGCAATGGCTTTTTTACTGTAAACGAGGTAACTCTAAAGATCTTTTGGAAGTTTTTGCAGCAATATCCATTAACCCTTTTTAAATAAAAAATCTAAGATGATTTTGTCAGTGTAAGACACTCAGTCTTTTATGTCATTTATTGTATGTTTAAAACCGTGGTCACCACATTTATCAAAGGTTAGATCAAACCTACGACCCTGGTCCAGTAGGCAGACAGGTTAAAGCTTAGCAAAGAATAAATAGCCATCTGCAATGTTTACTATGCTTTTAGGCTAGCTGTCTACGAGTACATTACAAGTGATGTGTAAGCAAAGGATCACGAGGAAATATTTCTTAGGCCCACGTTAAGCTTCTATTATCCTCCAACATTTGCTCAAATGAAAGCCCTCAAAACAACGGAATGAAAATTGCCTCAGTCTTCAGATAACAACCTCTACCTTGTAACACGTGACTCCGGAAAAAAGGGAAACAGAACCTTATTGCTCTTCTTGTTAAGTATATTTTCAAGCGATAAGCAGACTTTGTGAGGCGGTTATTGTGACAAACACGTATGTTATTCGCAATATGTGTTGTAATATTTTTCTGTAATGTAAAATTTACAGGAAGGTAATGATTTGAATTCAATGGTATTCAATTTGTGCAAAATTTCATTAAACTTAAGTGTAGTACGTGTATAAGTTAGTAAACGGAATCTAAAAACTCTTAGTTAGAAACTGTTTTTGTACATTTTGAATGATCTTTTGACTTCTATGTTGCGTAATAAATCTACTTTGAACAGTTATATGAGCTGATTTAGCTCGAATTGCTTTTAGCTACAGGATGTCTATTTACTCATATACAAATTAGGTAGGTAAGTGTTAAGAGCGTAAACATTTATTATCCTGTTCACTCTAGATTGAGCGTGGGTAATCACTGGCTCTCCCTGTGTTGCCATCACTAATCGCTACTGCCCTTGTTGGCCAATCAGAACAATGACCAATCTCGCCCACTGGATAATTTAAATATATCAAGACCTACATGAAAACAATTCAGGCCTTGTCTGTCATACAGAAGCTGCAATATTTAAGCGGAATGTAAGTATGTAGGTGGAAAGTAACTTCTTTTACTGAACTAATTTTAGTACCACGATTCTTACATTGCTTACTCCTACATTATATAATGTTGGTCAGTGAAAGAAAGTGACACGTGTATTTCAAAGTTGCAGCGTCCCAGAAAATTTAATATTCAAAAAAACGGACTCGTATTATTGAGGGTGAGACCGTAAGGAAGCGAACGGACTAACAATTTTTACATAATTTGAAATATCTATTCCTATATACTATATAAGATACCCTAAACATTGACATCAAATACCTAAAACTTGAAATGATCACGAAGGACAAAATACAAACGTTTCTTGAAATCTTCTTTTATAGTACTTAGTTCAAATAGAGCTACTAAAGTAGAATCACTAAAACTTCTTTACCCGAAAGGAAACAAATTCTCTTTTCTTTCAAACTCAATACAAACTTTTGAGAGAATCTCATTGTTCAAGAAAATAGTTTCATCCGGGGTCTCGGTTATTTGAAACTTCCTATTTCTACCCACGGACGTCCCAACCGCGTATATTGCAGTTCTGTTTCATATGAGAATCCTTTATTCTTCATATTGGTATCCTATCTTTAGGGAATTTTATTTTGCAGGCAACAGTCCCGTATTATATCTTTTGGTGTAACAAATTGTCTTTGTTGAAAATACAAACAAAAGTTGGGATGGATTTTCGACCTTCTTTGTACACACTTTTCTTTTTCATTTTACATTAAATTGTTTTATCTATGCGTGCTAATTATTTATCTAGGGTCTCGTAAAATAACCCATTTCTGATGTAAAAGAACTTAGAGAACAAACCAATCAGCTACAGACACAATGCATATAGGTAGGTAACTACTCGTCTTAAGAGGGTGGCTCTGAAGAGTAACTCTTGGGGGAGTTTCCTTATGAGTTAGACCGGTCGGGTTGCGGCTGACTTGTGCCTCCTTGATTACGATTCCACTCTGTAAAAGCCGCTGCTTTAGCACACAGATGTAGGAAATCTAGGATACGGTAATTGCAATAAATATTTCTGTTACTGTATTGTTACTGAAATTCAAAATAAGCTATCGGAGGAAACCTTCTGGCGTCAGCTAAGAAACCTTTTGTTGGAAACCCTTTTTATAATATGGATGAATATTGAAACGAAATAAATTCTGTTTGATTCGTATTTTGTTTTTCCATAGTTGCTTTTAACTGTTTTTTAATGATTTTAACTGTTTAGTTATTGTTCCTAATTGTTTCATTTTTTTGAGATTAATAGATAATAATTTCACCAATGTTTTCCTTCGATGACCATAGTATTTACATCTCTATGTAATAATGTGATAAAAAATAGAAAAGAATAGAATTTTATTGAGTCGCTGTTATTAGCTCAGTACCTACGTCCACCACGAGTTGCCACTTTAAATTTACATTATCGTACGCGTAAATATAATGTATTGATATTTGACATTGTCATATCATGCCATGTGTCATCCCAATACAATTTTTTGACGCGAACGACAATGTAAATGTAAAAAGGCAACTCGTGGTATACGTAGGTACAGGTGTATTCTGAGTGAGATACTTATAAAAAAACAGACCAAGCGCGGAATTCGTAAGATTTAGTAACTGGTTTCGCAAAAGCATTGTTAAACTTAATAAGCGACATGAGTCTAGTAGGAACTTCAAAGGAACAATCTCTTTCATAATGAGAATTATATTTTTATTGTTAAATTATATGCCGTGCCGTATCCAATGACTATCTGACATCAGTGAGCCAGCCTTGTTCAAACCGTGAGGATTAAAGCGTACATAGCTTATGTTCGAAGCTAGAACATTAGACACGGTTCACACTTTAATAAGCTCGGGGAATGTCAGTTATTTTATGCAGTGTCGTTCATAAGGCAGGTGTGACGAGTAGTATTAGCACATTGTAGGTACTCGTACCTTGAAGTATACTACGTATCTATAGGTTATTTAGATCTGATAAACGCTACTTCGGTGGAAGAATCGCAAAACTACAGTTTCTGCAATGTTTCATTTATGCTTTTGTTTCGAGGCATCAAGGGCACAATTTAGTTTTTTAAATTTTACAATTTGTCTCATAGTTGCGACACGTTGGAAAGAAACGTGCAAAATGTTGTATGTATGCTTTGAGAATTTAAGTAGTGCTTCTGTAAAAACTGAATTCAATCATAATTCAGGTGTCAATGTGACATAGTTCCACATAGACACCTAAGTATAGACATTTGTTATTATGTTTTCCTTAATAGTGATCATCTTTAACTAAACCTGCAAAACAAAGGAAACGTTACATCCCGTTAGTATATAGGTATTTACTGCAATCATCATCGCTACCATTCGCAAGTGACCACTTTTTTTAATACGAGTTTGTTCACAAGATGCTGGAAAATTTCGAGATTCATGTATCCACTTTTAGAATAAAATAAAAACTAACATTAAATATTTTTTGTTAAGGCATAATACATACACATTTTTATACTAAATACCGTGAAACGGTTCTGCTGTGGATATTATCATAATACTACCAACTAACAAGAATGCTTCAAAATAACAGCTAAGTGACCTAAATTAGTGTTACACATTTAACATCACACTTTATCGATACATGTAGAAATATCTTTTAACTTCCAACAATTTTTGTTCATTCTAATAGTATTCTAAATATAGTCAATATATGCTTCAGGTACCTGCGTCATTAAACTTGGTGTCAAGGTTCCTAGATTGGCAATTTCGGGCGGTCTGACTAGCCGAACAAACGCCCAAATCAGTTAAATGTAATCAGATAATTAATTTAAAATATATATAACGTGGCTGCAATCTGCACAGAAAATGTAGCAAAGTTCTCAAATTCATATTTAGAAAGAGCAAGTGTGTTTAGGTATCATCTTGTCTTTTCATTATATACTACAACTCACCAAAGCCGGTGGTAGAGTCGCAGTATATTTACTATTCTATATACATGTACATGTTCATTTAGTTTTACTCTAATATTGCACAAGTGCATGCCCTAGATTGTCTGACTATCAAGTTTTCATAATATTGTATTAAATCGGTGCCAAAAAGTTTAAGCGGTCATAAAATGTATTTAAGGCACAATTAAAATATTATCGATTGAAATGGTTCACAACACTAGTCAGAAATGACCGATGTCGCCCAATACATTGTTTCCTGAGTGCAGTCGGTCGTGAGACCGCCTTGCCCGATAAATAGTGTAATGTTGCACACATTAACTTGTCATGGTATGGTGACAGAATGTATGGTTACGTCTGCCTATAGGTAGCGTGAGATGAGACGTGAGACTACGGCGCGTTTGTTGTTAAATTACTATCATCCTAAATATTTGAATACATATGTCAATTATCGTGAAAATTGTTCTTCTTCATTGTTCTGAATTTAATTGCAAGAGTAGAATCTAATTGTTTTTATGAAGATATAACTTCTTGTAGTTACATAGGATTTTTCAATTAATTGTTTAAAGTGAAAAATTAAATTTGAGATCAGTAGAATCCCTTACAGAATTGAGAATAGACTGGAAAAAAAGTATACTACCTAGTAAATTTTATTAATTTTGTTTTCAGTCGCATAAAAATCAGGTGTTATTTTTTTAAATAATCACCTGAAATAATTTAGTGTACCTACTATCAAGCTAAGAGCTAAGCAAGAGCAGAGCAAGTGCATTTTAAATCATCTACGAGTACCAGGTACATAGGTAATGAGTTGTTCAATAACGACACTAAAGTCTCAAGTAATACCTACATCTTAGCTGCTTCCCCTCAGCCAAGGCAATCTGTTGTCTGAGTGCTTAGCTCTTAGCTCCAACGTAGACTGGCTGTTATAGATTCCGCCTCTCTTAGAGCAAAATACTTGAGTGCTTCTAAGAAACGACGATATTGAGTTCAGGAGAAAGTCAATTAGGAATAAAAGCTTATGAGTAGATACAGTCATGTGAAGAAGTGTTAAATTTGCAATATTCTGTTTACATTATATTGACTGTTTTAAACACCTAGCCTGTACCTCAAATAATATCTTTTTGATGTATTATTTTGGTTATTTATTTTTCTAATTGTTGCTGTTGTAAAAAATAGCAAACAATAGGTATTTTGTCTACCTTTATTAATTATGAAAGCTTTATACCCACGACATTAAAACCTGAAACCACCCACTGACATTAAAGAGCGGAAATACAGAATTGAATTGATTTCACCCAACATTAATACTTTAAATAGATCAAATTATTTCCACGGCTCAACATGTAGAGTTCATTAATAAAAACAAAAACGCAACCTTTTGCTTTACCCAGACCCATAATTAATCGTGATGAACAAAATTAATTATGAGGCGAGGATAAAGAAGCGTATCATTGGTACGTTACGTTGAATAGTTTCCAAAAAATACAACTATGTTTGACCGCTTCCAAGGGTCAAAAATTAACTTAAATACAAAGACCGAAGAAGCATTTTATTACAGTTCATGTCGTTATACCTCGCACAGTTCAATGAAAGTAGTCTAGTATCTCGAGTGTCGTAATGGGGGCGACGAAACAATTAACGTCGTGGTATGCAGACAGACTAACAGTGGACCCTGCTACAGGCAGACACTATAGAAGATGTTGTATGACTAATTCCACTGTTATTTTATAATGCAACTGGACACCCGCTTTGATGACGATATGCAGTGACAACACAGTTTGTACGTAAATTTCACAAGTTACTCGTTTAAAATTGTAATTAGTGTTAAGATTAAAAACTTTTCAACATACCTTTCAGTAAAATCGGCAACTGTGTTCTAGGCAAACATTTTCTTAAGATGAAAAAGCTAATTATAATGTCTGCAGTTTTTATGTTGAAAAAAAATATTAAAATAGGTTTATTTTTAGGTTTTCAACTTCGCACGTTGCGCAAATCGTTGTAATAGAAACGGCAGCTCTACTCTGGACGATTTAACACAAAGGATTTATATTTAAAAGGGTCCCGGTAGCAAAAAATGGGGAAAGCGGTCGCCATTGTGGCACCCTCGTGGTAAAACTGGGCCAATGGGCTATGCTTATTCTTTGACAATAGATTTTTTCCTACCAATCGATAAGGTTTTACAAAATGGCCGTTCACGTGGTTTTGGCGCTAAGATGGTTGATTTTTTTGAAAAAAGAAAGCGTGGTGAGATAACACTATACATTTGTTGGCTGTCTCTTTTTCACTTACGATCTATTGAAATTCTACTGTTTAGTACGAAGGATTTCAGTAATGCAGTGGTAAAATGTTGAATAATCTAAAATAGTAACCTGCAATAAATCAATACAACATAAATTTACTGCAGTACCTAAGTAACTGTTGTGATGTTTTAATTTAAAAAAAAATACCTACGCTTACAAGATGCTTGTTTTTTTTATATAAATTCTCAAATGACGTTATTGACTTTTGACGGTTCTGTGAACCATCCCCAAGTACTAGAATATTCATTTATCTCCCGCACTGTTATACAGATGATTAACCCAAATATATTGATATAAATAATCTTTTGATAGCATTTAATTATAATTTACCCATTCTCAGAAAAAATGTATCTTAAGTACAATTTGTAAGTTTATTTAACGCGAATCAGTAAAGATGATGACTTACTGTACTGAGACATGGTCCCTGACAGTTAGCCTCTTAAATAAACTCAGGGTTACACAGCGCGCTATGGAAAGCGCTATGCTTAGTGTATCTTTGCGTGATAAGATCCGAAATGGGGATATCCGCAGAAGAACCAAAGTGATTTACATAGTTCTTCGGGTAACCAAGCAGAAGTGGCAATGGGCGGGTCACTTTGCCCACAGGACTGATAACCGCTGGGATGTTAGGGTCCTCGAATGGCGACCACGAATTGGAAGTCGCAGCGAAGGCCCGGTGGACCGATGACTTGGTGCAAGTTGCAGGAAGTCACTGGATGCAATTAGCTCAAAGCCGCTCGCTGTGGCGTTCTATGGGGGAGGCCTATGTCCAGCAGTGGACTTCTAAAGGCTGTTGGTGATGATGATGATGATCAGTAAAGATTGTGAAAGTTTTTTTTAACTATTTACTCAGTTAATAAAGATAGCTAATACGAAAGAATAAGATAGGTAGGGCAGGTGGTAATGATGAATCCAAGACAAAATTATTCATGTAAAAATAAAACCAAAAATAACTGAAGATTTTCTGTGCTTTGACGGTATAAATAATTCAAGTACAAACTTTTTGGTATCACCATCCATTTTCGTAGGTAGGTACGTGGCACAGGCAAGCATGACGTGTAACCAAATCGTCTTGGAGCCAAAGAACCCACTACGGCGTGATAGGCCCCAATCGATACTCCGTAGCTATTGACGGCAGACGTCTAATGCACTGACTTACTGTATCTAGCATGAGTAAGTCACGTGAACTGATGGTTAAATGCAGCAACTCGTATGCCGTTTTTCGTTTCATTTCTATTCAATAAAAGCGTTGTATGAATTCTCATTCTTTACTAAGTACAAAGGCTACTGATCACGCATGTACCTACGCAGTTTCAAGGTCGTTTGAAAACAGTTGTAGTTCAATAAAAAAACAATTGCTTATCACTCTACGTGAACAGTTTTTTTTAATGATTGCGTAGATATCTTAAAAATTTTAAAAAGCGAGAAAAATTACAGGTTTCACTATACTTATTCATCCACTTTCAGAAACAAAAAGACTTAAATGTTATGAAAGATTCCTAAGTGGTAGGCATCTGAGAATCACTTCATAATATAGCGTTATTAATGCGAAATTAAAATACCTTTTTTTAAGTCAATGTTTCTTGCCTCAAGCGAGGATTGAACAAAAAATGCGTTAATTTTAGAAGTCACTCTCAAATTGTAGCATTTTTAAGCAAAAATTTAATATATTTGAAAATACATAATACCTTCAAAAATAATAAGTATCTATGTACCTGTAAATTCCAAAAAATATATTAGTAATCTTATGCACTAAGTACGATTTTTAAATCCTAGACTTAATAAGACGTCTAATGTAGACAAGTAGGTATTGTGGCCATCAAAGCATATAGATCTATCCAAACGCAGATAACCAAACAAATTAAATATTTAAATATCACAAATTGATTTATTTAAATGTCACAATCAAAGAGTATAATTTCATATATTAAGTATTTTATACAACTGAGTTAGTATTACATTTAAATTGAATCCCGGTAAATGTAGCACAACGCTTTAAACATGCTTATAAAACGATAAATATACTTAAACCCAATAAATGCACTTAAGTCAAGCTCAATTTTACCTACTTGTTTTAGATAAATACTCATTAAATAAATGTTACAACTTGCCGTAGAAACCTCTATCATATATCTCATATTTTCTGTCTTACATCTCTGTTTAATTTTGTATAAAATTAATCAAATTTGAAGATGATTGACAGATTTAGTAAGAAGACGTCCATATTAATGGCTACTATCAACGTAACTACACCAATAACAAGCTAACTTCCTACACAATATCGTAAAATCATAGCTCTACATAAAAATAACGAGTCCACGCACGCCATCTATCAAACCAGGAGCTACAACTCCTAATACATAAAACTATACATGTGTGTATTTGAATACGCGAGTCATAATACGTGAACACGTCCCAACGCACACAACTACGTTTGCTTGCCCCGTTACGTATCAAAACAAGTCAAGAAACCATCGCTGTGTGCGTGTTCTGTATTTTGTACAATATGCGTGAACGATTCTATTTGTGTGCGTAAACCGTATTGCAACGGTTCGTCTGCACACGACAAAAACTTTCTTCTCAACGGAGCTACCCGTAGCGCCATCTAGTAGGAAACCTCGGAACGATGATATTACGCAGCTCATGAAGAAGGTTGCTAATGAGTTTTCTAGTGAGAAATATTTTTGCACTTGCTACGTAGCAAAGTCGGTGTTATATCTTATTGGATTAATTATATTCAAAAAGTAGTATAGTACATAAAAGAGCGTTAGCTCGAACATATTGCTTTTTTGTGTCGGTTTTTTTTTGTTTCTTTGGTCGTAGTTGTGTAGATGAAAAGTGTTTTTGCTAAACTTTGGTTTTACGAAAAACCTTGTTTCCTTGGGCAGTACAGCGCCGAAAATTAAAATCATATAAATTATTATGGAAGGTTTATAAAGCCCAATTCTCATGACTGAAGTTGTTGCAGGTGCCAACGTTGCTGTTTTTTAAGATTTTACTGACTAATCAACGTCAATGAAAACTCTAAACGGGACGAAAATCTGATTAGGTTAACAATAAAGTTTACTAAAAGCCTCTGTATTTCTTTCAACTTGCAAGTGGGTGTCTCACAATTTTCAACAAATTTTAGTTAATTTCATATGGGTACAAGCTTTTTTTTTTTTTGAAGTTATTAATGTCTAGCCTATTATAACAAAAACCGGAGAAATGACTAAGATCTATAAAAATCATTTACAGAGACTCAATCTCCCTTACTTCTAATATGATGCAAACGGTGCTATAAGTAAGATGGCCTAGATGGACACCAAAATATATTCATGATGTATCAAAGTAATAATATATAGATACATAAATAGATATATGAATATAACCAAAACCTTTTAAAATTATCATTTTCGTCATTCTTCATGACAAGCGTTTATTAAATGGACTACTTTATCAGAATAAGTTGCTTGCGTCTACTAGACTTAATTTATATAAACATTACAATTGTAATGTGTATTAATAACCACTTGTGCTATGATCAAAGTAGGTATTATTGTCTAGACCCATTTTGTAGAGCTGGAGAGTCAGTTTAACAATCTTAAATATCCAGGTGTTGAGAATTGGTAGCCAGAACCGGTGTTATAAGGTTTTTTTTTTGTTTTTCAGATTGTTATGAATTACCTAGGTGTTAAAAGAAACAAGATAATTTTCATTACGGTATTGTTGCATAGTACTCGTAGTGAGGAAAATAACTCAATGTAAAAAAAATATATCTTAAATTATATATATTATTTTATGCTTATTGGTACACAATACGTTGATAAATCCATTTTTGTGAAGTTCAATTCACATTCTTAAATTATGAATACTAACAAAAGTTGCTTTTTATCTAAGTCTAAAATTCAGAGTTCTTCGGCGTTCTTACTGAACTTAAAAAGTAGGTAATTAGTGAATTTTTATTTCTAAACAATGCTCTATGAAAACGCTTGCCTATAACATTGATAAAACAACGTTGGCTTACAACGTAAAATACGCTAGATAAATTCGCCAGGTCTGTTAACGGTCTCGGTAGCTCATTGCAGTTGGAAGAGCATTGCAGTCACTCAAATTGTGAAAGGTCGCGGGTTCGAATCCTGCTTAAGTCCCCAGGATCAGGTTGAATTTTGCTAGTTTCTATCTAATCGGTAATTAGTTATTAACACTAGTAATGTATTTAAATTTCGAATATTTTTCTGTCTGATATCTCAAGCCGTGACCTCGTTTAATGCAGGCGTTGACTAATCTCTGTGTATATCCAGACATTTGACCTTCAGTCTTTTGCAAATTATTTCCAACTAGTCCGCCCTACGCGCCGCGAATCCAAAATTACGCGGACACGAAGCGAAGGACGAATTTGTACATTTGTATCGCAGTCAGATTACCAAGTTCATTGACGTGTGTAGACGAAACTGGGGGATCGCGGCCATGTGCTCCGGCTCTCTCTCTTGTATATTGTTAGAGCGAGAGGGGGTTATAGCCTAGCGAATTATCGTCCGCGTCTCGTGGTAGTCGTGGTAGCAGGTGCCAATTATTGGCGTTTAGTCAGGCCGCTGAGTGAACTTTTGAAGGTCGAAAAATAAACGCAGAAGTGTAAGTATTAGGAGAAAGTCTGACGGATTTATAATAACTCAGTCCGAAGCGCATTACATTGAGCGATACATTCATCTAAGGTGTAATGTTAATGACTCGATGACCGTTCGGTTCAGTTATTTACCAATTGGCTTGGTTCCTGGCCAAGCAACGCACGGTTAGGATATAAAAATATTAATTTGGCTCTTTGATTGAATACTGATGATTTATTTTCAGTTAGTACAGTCGCCGCGATAGGTGTTGAAAGTTTAACTTTATTCAAAATAATGGAAAAATAGTCAAAAAGGCCATATTTTTATGACTGTCTCTGAGGTTTAGTGGCAAAAATATGTTATTTTAATATGAATATATTATTTATTTCAATTAGACAGTTTTTATTTCGGTAAGGTTATAAATATTTTTAAAGTGGCCTTTTTAAAAATCCATTAGATAACTGAATTTTGAATTAGGTAAACTTGCATAAATTGATTAAATAATTTGTTATGTTAATACTTTTAATATGATAATAGTAAGTAGCTTCTACAAGGTTTTGGTAGGTAGTTATGAAAGAGTTAGAAGTTTTGAAAAAATCTTCATTTTTACTGAAGCATCATGTCAATCGATGCACGGCCGCAGCGTACTGAGTAGGGTAGAATAACCACAAACTGAACTAACAAGCGAGTTAATATTCACAAAATGTAAAAAAAGTACTTACCTACTTACACCGATAAACTGGTTATCCCATAATAAACGAATAATGGTAAAGAGTGCTCATTTGCATAATTTATAGAACTGCTGAAAACCGTTCATTTGGTAAGTAGGTGAGTAAAACAAAATTAAATAAATTGAGACGACCTACATCACGTACCTACCTATTGTGCATAGCCTTAACCCGAGAGAGTGGTATTCCCTTGTTACGGAAACCAGAAAGAACGCAGGTAGGTACCACAAACACCCAGATCCAACACAAATATTTGTTTCATCAACATAGCTCTACCATTGAAACCGCTACCATTTATTCATGTCTTAACTGCTGTGTTTCGTTCTTGATATCTGGTTTCCACTAGGCGAAACCAAACTCTTTAACCTTTAAGAAAATGAATGTGATGTTGTCTCAATTTATTTTTGAGGTAAGGCAATACCAGCAAACCATTACTTAGCATTATTAAATTTTTAATATTAATGTTAATAATATACGAGTCATTCCACACAGTGTGAATTCCTTTAATGATTAACAAAAGTTTAAGAGTTAATAACATTAATCTACTTTATTTAATAATCTAGGTCCATTCATAAGTTCATCCTACACACACATGTACGCATGGTGTTATCTCAGAGTCAAAGGTAACCACCTACTTTACCGCTACATAGAATATAAAATAAATTTATGTACAAATAGCCCATCCGAACTACTCCTATGTAGATATCTCAAAGAATCCAACTTATTATTAATTCAAAAACCTTTTTCCCATTCTAATGCATTTCTGTAGATAGCGGCTGGATACAAAATAATTAATGAAATACGATTCCTATCAATATTCAATACATGGGAACGTATTAATTTATGTAGGAAACTAAAAGAGCCCCGCTGGCACTTAGGCGTTTATGTAATAGCCGACTGTCTCTTTCTAATAAGGCTGAGTTTGCAGTCGTAAAAAGAGACAGATAGAAAGTAGGCTGCTGCGTCCTTAATAAGGCTTTACCCGGGAAACTGGTTTGTAATGAATGCTTCGGGACGTCGATTTGGTTCTGAAGTAAATTATTTCATTAAATTATTTTTACGGAATTTTATGAAAATCGCATTCACTTTTTGGACCAAATCAAAAATTCAAAATCAATAGAAATGAGATATGGCTGAATGACGTCAAATCCAACGCTCTTTAGTTTTTCAATAATTGCAGATATCATTATTGTTTTTTGCATTTAATTAAACTTTAGCACCTGAGTTAATTGTGTATATCTTTAGAACCATGCTAATTGGAAGATTTGCAGTATTTAAATATACCAAGTGTTCACAAAACCTTACAAATCAATTACGTAAAAGTTTAAAAAAACACTGTTATTGTTTGTTTACCCACTTTATTGATGATGATGATCAACTGGTGAATTATGACTCTCAAAATCCTTATGGATTAATCAATTGTTATACCATCTCTTTGTATTGGGTAAATATCAATTACCTAACTTTCAAAATTCATACGCATTATCACTTTGCCAATCAGAGCACTGTTTTTCTTTTTTGTCAAGTAAACCAAGACTTATTAGTCACTTTTCGTTTTCGGAACCTAATAATTCGGTAATATTATTTGTTATTTTAATTCAGCAACGTCCCGTAGCATTCGGTCCGGTTTGGAAAAGCCTCAAAGGATTTCGGATAGATGGCGTTAGGCGCATATAATGGGGCGCTCCCTCTTTCCCGCCAACTAGGGCCAATTCCCTAAAACCGCATATTTCTTAGTTTTCTCCCAAAGGACCTATATTATACACCTTACTTTTTTGAGAATCATGCAAATTGTAAACTCTTGGCTAGTAGGTGGTCCGATAAGAATTCGGCTTGAATAAATTTGAATACGAATTTGGATCGAGACGTCCGAATTTGCTTATCTCGCTGATTGTCAAGCGGATTCCTGAATAATCTTTAAATTAAACTAGAATAAATGCTCAGGTTTTAATGGTATCGATGTATTTAATAATTATATTTTAAATTTAGATGCATTACGACAAAAGCGACTTCCTCGGAATGCACTTAGTAGTCGTGCATTTTTCTATCAGATCCTGTTATTTCCAACAAGCCATGGCATGGCAAAACTAAACGCAGGTGCTGCTTTACCTCTTAAATTTTTAAAATTTCCAATTCATACCTTTTCAATCTTATTAGTAATAAATTTCTATTAATAGCTTTCATTCCTAACAAAGCCGTTAAATTGGAAGTTTCATACTTTTATTACCCGATTTCCTCAATCTGCCTAATTGGACTTTAGAGAGAGGATGTGAAAGATTTATAAAGATGTTTCTAGATCGGCGGTTGTTGCATAACGTGGAGCCGGCGTCCCGGCGCCATATTTATAAGAGAGCACGCCCGCCCGCGCACGCGCGAACACCCCATCGCGATTGTTGGTAAACACCGCGTAGGTATATTGGTCGATATTTTGTGCACACGACATCACTAGGTCTTATGAGCTGATGCATCGAATGAGGTTGCGACGTACTAGAAAGCTGCACTATCGGATAAAAAAATGCTAGTAAACGTGCGGACGTAGAAGTATACTTTACAATACTAACGACAGTGGAATTAATTCCTAGTTATTTGTGCAATTATGGACAAAATGTATCAATAAATATTTCGGAGGTAGTCAAAAAGCCGGTTAAAAAAAATCCTACACGTCATTTTTGGAGCCTTATTATTACAATCCCTTATATCTGGTCAAGTTCAGTCCCTTAACTGAACGTAGCTAGTAATTTTGCAATATGATCTTTCATTTTAAGCCAGTCAGTAGTTATTTGACACTGGTCAGTCTTGTAACGGCACCTCGTAATAAAAAATATAACAAGAAGTGTAAAAACCCTATAGTGAACTGCGTGATTTTATAAAAAAGGCACCAAAGATTGTATTGGCTAGACAATAATTTGTTTTAAAAATCTACAAGCATTAGCATGAATTTTTCGTTCTAATTCATTCCATTTCAAAATTTAACACTAAAACGTGCCACAAAATTCACCTAAATCACTTCTAATAAGAACTACTAATATCTAATTTACCCAGATTTTTTAAATGTAACATTTCGCCTACACCCGTCGCAGATTACTAATTAAAGCTGTCAGCAAAACGTCTCTAGCGCCATCTCTCTCATGTTTCTGTTAGCCGCTTGTTTTTCCATCATAAATAGTTTCGCTGTCAAAATTAGGTTGAAAATAGAACAGCGTGGAGGTTTTTGTAAGCAAACGCGTAGAATTTGTAGATGTAGAAAATAGGTTATCTTCAATCAGTAAACGCATGTCACAAGCGTTCAGAGAACGCCTACACGAAGAGGATGCTATATTTAGCAAATACGCTTGAATGGATCTATTTATTTACCACTTACCAATTCGAGAACGGGCGCAAATGTTTGCTATAAATCCAACTAAAATCTGCTGAAGAGAAAATAGAATTGTATTTACTTGTAGAGTCGGTTATGTAGATAGTTTTTCATTAACTAACTTAAGGTAGAGTCTTATTTAACCTGTATTAATACTCAAAAAGTTTTCATAAAGTATTTTACAGATTCAACAACACGCAAACAAAATCTTTTGCATTGAAGTGTCTACAAAATGAGAAAACCGTTGAACTTCACACAGACAGCATACTTGTTTGCTATAGTCATTTGAAAAAATATATGCATTAAGTTCTATTTACCGACAAACCCTGAATAAAATAAAAGAAATAGAGTTAATAACAAAAATATATTGTGACCCAAGTTTTAAATATGGGTTTTCAATTAAATATGGCTAGGATTTCAGCATTTCCAAAACATGACTATTTAAATTGTCTTCCTCAAGTGTCGCTAACTTCCAACGCCTATTCTCACGCATCACCCAACGAAGTCGTGTCCGCTTATCGAGTCACAAAACAAACAAACACCAATAATTCTGTCGGCGACTTGAGTATAAGTACGATAACACTGATGTACGCTCGGAATATTTCAATTAAATAGACGCGCGGTATCGCCGTATCGTGCCCGGCGCCGACACGATTTACATACGACGATACGATAAATCTCCAGCGTTCATTGATACGTACTAATGGGTCGCAGACACGCATTAACCTCGGCTATGTACGATATAAGTCGGCCGTTGTGCGGTAACCACGGTATCTAGTGGAATGGGAGTACCAGTCGTGCGCCTTTTCGTGTTTACAATATCTATCTAGCATAGGTTTGACCTGTGCTCTACATGTATGCTCTGACGTAAATGCCAGGTTATCAAGCTTAAAGTGAAGAAAATTAACACCAGATGCGCTGCAGCGCTACGATGATCAATAAATGTGTCGATCAATCGATGGATCTGCTCTACAAATTAATTAAAATTAACTTATTTCCCAGTACCTATTGAAACATAACTGTTTTTAATACTAAAAAATATAGCTTCTTTCTTCAAACAATTACAATATAAGATTACTGAACCTACAAAACGAATGTGTTGATATTTGTATAAAAACTTATTTTAAAATTGTTATTCGCCCACCAAAACCAAATTACCTACTTAACCCAAAAGCGAGGTCGTGTACGATTGCAAAAAAAATATCCGACCGAAAATATGGTGTGACCAGTCGTAGTTGTCAAAATCGCGCACGACATCGTAAGCTAAGCACTTTATATATGCTGTCAAAGCTGCATTAGCATTGGTACATAATTTGGCATCAGCGATGGGAATCTGTTACGTAAGCTTGCGAAATAACGCCACCCTTTTTTAGTAGGTAGGTATAACGGTCAAATAGCTATAAGGCTCTTCTTTTTATTCAGTATAAAACTTAGGTATGAAATTTGTACATTACCTATTCTCACAAAAACAAAGATTGATAACATTTTAAACAACTTTTGAATCATAATTTATAAAAACTAAATAATCACTATTATGAAACTTAAGCTTAAAGTTATAAAAAAACAATGACTTATAAAAATACTTTAAAAACCTTAACCTCAACGACTGTATCGTCGAAACCTAATAGGCCCATTTTGACACCTGTCATCGTGGCGTAATTAGGGATGTGAGTGAACCCCACCGTTCGGTAACCTGACTACCGATTACCGGACAGGCTTGCTGTAGATATTTCTGTCCTAAGGCTTCATCATACCATAAAAGTAGCTATAAATGTGTATTAAGGTCTACAGCGTAGCGTAAATTGCGTAAATTGCGTGAAGGTTTAAAGGATTGTTGTATTTATAGTTTTAATGATTTATTTACTCACATTTGCATGCTGTTAATATTTGAGCAGAATAGTCGGTGTTTAATTTTGGTGTGGAAGAGATTTGTACCGGTAAACGAACTCTCCGGTTTTAGGAAAGAGTTGGATACATCACTATTTTAAAAAAAAAGAGAGCAGAGAACGTAACTGTTTGGGAGTCGTTAGAAATGATTCAAAGTATCAATCTCTTTGAAATGACGTGAAAATTATATAAATACTTATCCAAAATATTTTTTGTCATTTACCGCGCTTGAAAAAACAATCATTTAGTTTTTGCGTTAAAATAAACACTATTTTAACGCAAAAACTAAATGATTGTTTTTTAATTTTTTCGAAGTTTTTATGCTGAGTACTGCTGAGTTACATTCTACGGTCTTTGCTAGATGTCAAAACGGGTCTATTAGATTACGACAACTGTAGGGTGCCGCCGGCAGCGAGGAAGGCAAGGCCCAAACTTACCGGTGGTTAGAGCTGCAGCGTGAGGAACCTTCTGACAATGCAATTCATTAGTAGAATTGCAAAAGTAAAAAAAAACAGTGAAAATTATTGCTTGTCTAAGCAAACGTTTTTTTTTTCAAAAACATTTGAAAAAAGGCCACGGTACATAGGCAACCAAATGTACTTTTTGTTTAAGTAGGTACTTTGAATGGAAATCTATTTAAATAACTATTTATTAACTACCCTTTTTTCAATAGTTCAAAGCTCCTATTTATGTTTTTGTTTTTATTCTGTTTTTCATTAAACCAAACTACATTATCCCACTGAAATAATATTATCAGTGTAGGTATCAAGCGGTTGGTAAGTGATTGGTAAACAAAATAAATGCTGACCCAAAAATAAGCATAAATTCCGATTCGTCCCAAATGAGAACCTCTTCTCTTGCAGACAAAATTAATTAACAACATCTCTTTTACATAAACCACGCTGTGCAAAGTGGCCAGACTGTTGGCATCCACCTTTTGGCAGGGCATTGAAACAAATAAACGGGCGGACCCCGATGTTAGGGTCTCTCCCCAAAATAGAATTTACACCGGCCGATTCCAACCAAAAGGTTACCTACGTAAATCGTTCCAACGAAAATGTTATTGCTGTCAAGAGAATGTCGGTATTATTATAGTCAGTGATTGTTCAGTATTTTTTAAACAAATGACATGTCATCTGTAATTAGACATGACTTACATTAGAAACTCATCGCGTACTTTAAATAAATACTTATTAGGCTGATTTAAAACGTCCAACCACAACCTTAACTCATACGTAAATAAGTACTGTTTATTACAACCTGTTTACTCTTCCTCCTGCAAATGATATTTGAAAATCAAACTATTTCGTAATCCTAATCAAAAAATTTGGAGTATGAAACTATTTCGTAATACCGTTACATATGAATGAAACACGAGTTTTTTTATTTTGATTAGATCACACGTATCCTGATATGCGATAAGAAAAGATTGGTTATTCTATATCCGCAAAGATGTTGCAATCTCGTATTCGAGTATCAGGAATAAGGATCAATATAGCCGCCTTGAGAATCTACACGTGCAAATCCGTTACTGCACCGGGTTATTACAAGGTCCCGCTGCACCGTGCTACAGCTCGGCATGCGAATACCCGAATTTGCCAAATCTCGGATTCGATATCCGAAAATGATGTAGCGTCTTTGTCGGAGTCGGAGAGATGAGATTTTGATGGAACTTCGATTTGCGTTATCGACGGAGCATTTAGTTAGGACGTGAGTCGGTTGAACTCCGTCTCATTACTGTTTGTAGATACACGAAATCTAGAATTAGAAAGATTAGAAAGCAAGACACTGACTGACACGTTTCGTTTCAGCAACGCGGCACAAAGCTTTAAACATGTTTTTCCCAAAAGATGTAATAACCAAAATTTGTATTTATTAGAATAAAGATAAGAAAAACATTGCTAATGAACATCATTAATTCATGAAATTTCTTCCATAATTTATAGTGTCGAGAAACATGTAATGGTTACGTGCGACGCATTGGACCATTAATCCAAATAACTAGATTAAAATATATAATTGAGCTATTTGAATAAGTAAATTTTTCTAATACACTTGTATTCTCAAGAATGAATATTAATGGATAAATTGTGAAGCGTAAGTTCATTTTGTTTATGTTAATCTGTGATTACCGTTCGTGATGAAACTAATTTATCACAAATGATTGTAGGTACATAGTTACGAAGTAAATCAAAAGAAAATAATTTATCCAGCTAGAGGGCAAGGGTCTCAATTAATTACTTAAATGTACACATTTTTCGTCGGCGGTAAAGTTCTCCTAAGTAACCTTTCTAATTTACTTGTACTTTTACCTTAGGTTAGGTAGGTACCTATAAAGAAATATCCTTTTAACAACATTGCTAAAGGGTGTAGCCAGATGTATTAGGATTGGGAAAAAAATCACGTGGGGTCCAATTTTAGAAAGTTCAGTAATGCCGTGGTAATTAGTGCCTTACGGCTTATTTTAACAAACTATTCCTGTCATAATTTTAGTAAATAAATAAGATATTACGTTGCTTTTAATATATTTTGTAAGCTAGATTTTGATGTTAATGATTAGTTATTTTTCAAACTATTACTAAACTAATATACAAGTTCAAAAGGTGTCAATCTGTGACAAATAAAACAGAAGTAGAACAACTAGCTATCCCGTCTAAATTTTCTTGTTGCACGTTTCAGGAAGATATTTCTACGAAGGTACCAATAATTGCTGACGTTTCGTCCTGTATATCGTCTGAGTACATTCTATGCAAGTGGATGTTGTACTCGTATTAGCGGCAAGCGCCGCGTCAGCAGCCAACCCCAACCCTTAGACGGTGCAGCAACAGAACTCTAAGTGGTTCTGCTTTGCAATGTTTTGGGTTCTAAGTCAGAAGAGTTTGCGACCTCTTATCGTTTAAGAAAATAATTCTATAGGCCAAAAATACACTGTAAATAAGTTTTTTTTTGTGCAGGACCCCTTCGAGAATTGTAAACGATTTGCTGAAAGTTGCTTTTGCTATTTATTAAAACCTATAAGGATGATTTTGCAAATGTGATTGCTACAAGTCTGATTTTACTCTATTTGGCTGATTATACATACTATTTGTACGTTTACGTGACACCTATGTACCTAGTAAATTGAATCTGTCCATTTACAGGTTCAATTTTTCTGTCATAATAATTGTTGTTACCTATCGTAAGAAAACTACGGGAGATTTTAACAACACCGAAAACTATAAAAGCTAGATTAAACCAAGGCGACTTCAAATTCATGTATTTTATACAGGGTGAAGTTCAAGTTGCTTTAAACAGGATAAAGTCACTAGCAAGGGCTAGTCACGAATAAAAAAAATTTGTAAGCAGATGTTAATAATGATGACTAATTACATAAATATGGTAAAAGTGACAAATCATTAATTACTGAACCAATAGATTTTCGTTTTTAGTCATGATAATATTATGGGTTTTTGTTAGTTTAGGAGCGGTTTCAAGCAGCTTTTTTTTTCGCGTTTTTAAGGTCGCTTTGGCAAAAAGGCTTACACGCGAGCTACATTCACGCTTCAAAATATCAAACGCGCCCACACGGGGTTATAGCGGCGTGTTCACTCGAACCGGTAGTGGTGAGTCAGTATCTATGTATTATACGAGCCCGTTAAAGGCAAAAGGCGCTCCTGTACGCGCTTACATGCGCTTCCAAAATAGAAGTTAAATATAAGTTAACCTATACGCGCGGATAAAACGCTCGTCTAAAGCCGCTAGCAGTTTTATTCTTGGACCTGTCTAGTCTGCTCTTTAGTACAAACGGTTTTATTTCGCAAACGCCGAGTCGACGTCTGCAAGCAGCTAACAGGAAACACCGACCAGTAATTACGGGAAAGCTTAACATTTTAGAAAATAACACAATACAGACTATCGAGGGATTTTTTACTGAAAGCAGTGCAAGTATAGGTCTTTTTTCCATGTTACCTTGAAATAATTTGATTGATAAACGGACTTGATTTTTGCTTCATCTGATTTATGTTGGCCTTATGAAGCTATGTAAGCTAATATATCTATAGCTAAAAAAACAATAGCATTTTTTTCTTTTAACCTTTAATAATCAAGGAATGGTTTTTCAGTACTTCCTAGTTAGTAAAATGTATGATAAAGCGCAGAAATTTGCCAATATTATACAAATATGCCTGAACCATAATACCTATTTAGTTTTATAAACCGAATTTTCGTTGTAGATGATAATTTTGGCGATTAAGTATACCTACTTAGATCCACAAAAAACTAATTTATTTTCTCTCTTTTGCAATACAAGGTGGCTCATTTGTTATTTTCTAGAAAAGCAGATTGGATAAGAAAATATTTATACTCAATCCGCACATATCTGGGTGCGCGCACGATTTCCACATATTTTATTCAAGAACAAGGGGAAGGAAAACAAAGGTTCAATGTGAGACTACTGGGCAAGTAAAGAGAGGATCAGACATACAAATAGCAAAATTAAGATCTTGCTTCATAAATTAATTTCCAAACCAGAAACGCTGACTTTATTAGAAGCGAAGCGAAATTAACTAAACAATTACTCGACAAATAATTATGACTTCATAACGCTTGGTATTGCAACAACTCGTTGGGGGCATCTGTCCCTTGCCCACAGCTGGATAGTAGCTTTACCTAAACCCAGATAGAATTACAACCCCATATTTTTGTCGTAGATCTTATACTTATGACTTTACGGTACAAAATGGTGCAACATATTGAAACGTAGATGTAAATACTCAGTGGTCATAATGTTCTGTTCTTTAAATTAATTCGGGCCTCTTGAGACTCCAGCTGGCTTTCAGTCGAGATTAAACCAATCTCAAGTTAATGAAATTAGTGTATAAACACAGAAAACATGGATCGAAGCGTAAATGGCCCGTACCCTTCTTAAACGATGGCAATTCCGAAGTTTGTAGGATTTAACATTAATTAGATTTGTGTACCTATTCGGCGTTACTTAAGAGGATACCGCCGTTTTTCAATACAAACTTTGTCCCCTGTTTCTTCCCTGGATATTGCTAGTAAAGGATTTTTTTTTCCAAAAAATGTATTGCTATAAGCATATCGCTATGTTTTCGTTTTTAATATAAATTATTAATTAAAAGAGATATGATGCTTCAAAAATCAAAAAAATTAGGCAGATTTTCCGCTGTGTTCAAACATCTAGAAAACTTATTTGCTTATTTTTATATGAAATGGAAAACATAGAAACACGGCCACAGTCCTTTTTTAATTTTTAATGAAAAAAGTAACTGAATCGGTTAATTTTTCGAAAAGGGATTAGGCGACTACGAAATGTCCATTTTGTGTACTTTTGATAGGTAATTTCGGACCGATTTGCATCTGTATCTATTGCACTCAGCAGGAGGCTCGAGGTTTGAAAAAGACAGCAATAGATTTAACAATTACCTATTTTTCAATTCTTTTGACCATGCTGTGTCCTCTTCAGCTTGAACCCGAAATGGGTATCTTGCCGCAATTTCAGATGCCAAACTTTGTAACCGTTCGTTTATTTTATGCGTCGTTGTATACAACATTCCGTTTGCATGTTAATTAATGAAAACGAAGACCCAATCTACATTCTGCCTTAGGCTACCTAAACCTATACGTTAATATATGATGTGAACGCATACTAACGATTATTCATTTATAGTTAAAGCAAATTAATTGCATGAAACCCGAGTTAATTTTCTAGTAAGTAAGAGTATGTACTACAAAAGTTCATACTTTGCAAAACCATTGCAAAATGGGTCTTATGCTTTAAGCGTAAGGTGCCTTCATGAAATACTTATCGAGCTTTCGTATGAAGCGTTTGCCTGCCTAAGCTTAGATAATGTTGATTTATTCGAATGCTGTTTTGAAGTTAGGTACATCGTTATTTTTGCTAGCCATAAAATTACTTTCAAAGTTTCTTAGCAAACGTGTATTAGTATGATTGCATACATTAAAATCAAGAAATACTTAAATTAACTACACACAGAAAATACATCTACTTATGTAGTAATCTAGTTTATTAGATTATAGTTAATGTAATTACGCTAAGAGCGTACCTAACTTGAAAATTAGAGAATCCAAACAGCATACCCTGGTAAATGATCTTGGAGAAGAAATAAAATATTTTTAAAAATATAATGGGAAATAGTTCTTACCTGCTATGTCATTTTGCTTCGTGTTATTCGAATTATGTCTATGAGTTACGATAATTTTCAAAAAAAAACAAACAAAATCGGTTTACAAGATTTGCTTCATGAAAATATTTATAAACCTTTGAAATAATACTGTTTTTTTCACTAAAATACGTAAAACGGCTATCTTTGTCGCAGGTGCGTATCTACGATATATCTAGTATATCTATCTAGTTCTATTACTAGACAAATTATACATATAGGAAAGATATTTACGATAGACATTTATTTTCATAAAATTATATGCTTATTTTTTAATAAGACTTAACGAATACCTCCTATGTAGGTATTAACACGATCACAAGAATTTAATTAAAATTTTTGCAACATACTTACACTTTATTTATCCCCGACAATCGTTACTTTCACATATTACGATACCTACCCGTATAAGTCGACGATTCGATACGTATTATAAAAACTGTGAATTTATTTGCAATAACGCGTCTTAACCGTACATAAATTGGTATTCCAACGATCATGTGTCAAGCAGGTGGTCCTGAAACCACCTCAGGAGATGAGCGTCGAGTAATTTTCGTTTCATGCTGAGATACGCTAACGGGACTGATTCCGCAATGCATTTAAATGCAGGATTATCAGGCAATCTTCATGCAGCCACCTTTAATAACTTTACATCATTTACAATTCATATAGAGTCATTAGAACCAAAATCAATGCAGAATTGGCAACGGTTAATTACGATTTCGTTCCTCTATTAAAATCCAAAACTTCAGATTGAAACATGATAGCTTTGCCCGAGAAATTAGTACTGAGATTAAAGATTTAAGAAAAAATTACATTGCGGAACGGCCATTTTTGAATCGTTCGAGTTTTAAAAATGGTGCCGAGTGCACCGAACCCCAATCCGATCTGATACGCCTAACCATTTCAATGTGAGCCTCGAAACTATTACCGGTTGCTTTTTTGTGGCCTTTGGGTGAAGGAATTGGGGGAGCGGTGTGAGGTCTTACTGCGTTGGTTGTCTGATGGCATTGCTCAGCCCTTGGGAGTGGGGACGCAACGGTAACCAACACGCAAGGGCTTGTCTATATCCATCATACATTTTATGGGGAAGCTTAGAAGCGGTTCTCTCCTTTGACATGCGAGGCCCGAATAGTAGGCCTTGCTTTATGTGATATTATTTAAAACAAAGTACTCATCGTCTTATTATGATGATTTTTAAAGTTTTAGCAAAGTTACAACGTCAGTTATGTGAGATTCAGAAAAAACCTTCGGGTTGTCTTTATTTAACCTACAATTTAAAGTAATTAAAGATTTTGCTAGTACATACATTTTTTTTTATTAATCTTGAATTTTTAAATTTGTAGACTTATCTTTTTTTTTTTTGAAGCGATTCCTCTATTTCATTACCTTTTTGCGTGCCCGACAGGCTACATAATTATGGCTTGCAAATAAAATATTGAGTATTGAGTACATTATAAAACATTTCAAATGAATACTTATTTATTTTTAGTATTAAAAATATTAATTATTGGACGATAAAATCCATGAATAAAACACTTTTTGTTTTCTTATATTATTATAAGACACAATCTAATAACGTAATAATGATAAGCTAAACCGTAAGCTCACTTGTAACAATACTGTCATAAATATAAATGAATGCTCTTAGAGTTTAATGACTTTGACCTACGTAATTCCTGATTAATATTTGGCAGTATTTTGAATTCATTAAAATAACCACCTTTCGCTAAGCAGATGCAAAGGGTGGTCAACTCTTCAAAAAAGTAATAGTAAATAGTAATTGTCTAATGATTACCATTACCATTACTTTCCTGAAAAGTTGAATTACAAACAATATCAGATACATTCTCATTAGGTAACTAGTAGTCATAACCGCATGAAACCGAGGTATCCTGAAATTCGGCTATTTACAAAGTTTCCTATCTACCCAGATTAGTCAAGGAAGAAAGATAAGGTGGGACTTAAGAATGTTATCAAAACTTCCATACTCAACCCGGAATAGCTAAAGCCTTACTCAGCGACATGTTCGATCCGAATTATTGGAAATCCAACGTAATATAATTTGGCATCGATTGCGAACACCTCTGAGACTCTCGAGCATAATCCCACAGATACTGTCATATTTTACAAGGAACTTATCACCCAAAAATGATTTCGAAAAATACAAAACATTAAGCAAAAAACAACTAAAACACAACGAAGTAAGATTCAAAATCAAGTTATACAGGCTGTCAGACAAGTCTCTTTTGTTACAAAACGTAGATCTGGGACTTGTAGGTGAAGTTTGAATCCCCGTCCAATCTGAAAGCGGCCATTTGCATTTTTTCTTGCATTAACTAAGGTAAGTCTTTTGAGAAAACTTTATCAAAATCCTTTTCCCGTGCTAGACTATTCGGCGAAGACAAAGACCGGCGGGAGATTAAATGGAAACAAACAATTGTCAGACTGGGATTAGGGTATATACAGCGTTTGTTCATTGGTGTTATCGGCACCCCACAGGCTCTATTTGGCTGCCGACAATTGGCGTCGCGTCTTGCGCCACGTAATCAACGCTTTATTGAGCCAAAAAGAAAAGACGCGGCGATAATCTGCTAGAGAACACATGTAATAACCGAAATAGTCGCTGGTGGCGACGTGTCACGCCTAGTTATTGTGACATTTGACACGACGGTTGGCACGTTCGACAAATATTGTGCGACAGACTCGGCAAATACGAGCCAAATGGGTATACCTTAGTGGTATGGAGCAAACATTGGGGCATAACACGAGAGAGTTGTACAAGACGATATGAAATTGCAAGCAACGTTTCCAGGCATTGTCTTTATTGAAGCACGTACACATGATATTGACGTTTAGATTCTGAATCTTCTGAGATAATTTTAACATTGAATCTCAATAATCACTTGCAATTTCTGTGCATTGCCGTAAATACTTCAACACAAATTTGAAAGTTTGTTTCTTGTAACAACATTCGTAAGTATATGAAACAGAAAGAGTAATCTGCTGTAGAAAGGATAATATTTATCACAGCGGAGATGATACTGCACCCACGAGTTCATTCCAAGATTATTACTTTGATGAAGGTTCGCTGCCCACACCAAAATGTTTCTTCAGTGTTATTGTCTTTATGTAGGTGTAGATTTTTATGTAAGGCGATTTGGTCACGTATAAATTGAAGCTCTGTTAACTGTTTGAACTGCTTTCTATGGGGATGGGAATGTCAACTGAGACAAAACAAGCGAAGAAGTTTTTAAAGAGAAATTATGATTTCAAGTTCGAACCTCACCTTCAATTGTCGCTCTCTTCACGGCAATAAATCAATGATCGCACATAAAAGAAAGCAATTAAAAACCACGAAGAAGACAAACAGACACATTATCACAATAAGAAAACCACCTTCACTATGTCACCTGTAATTTTGAACTGATCCATTACCTTCGATATACAATTGCAGAAACGCGGAAGAGTTGGCGTTTTTTTGTTCATGCTCTAAATTTTTATGGCTGCTCTAAAAACACCGGCAAAAGTAAAAACGACCAATAATTGAACAATGCACTTTCAGTTTCTTTATAAATGTATAACAAAAGGGGACTTAGAAGACGGGGTAAGGTGTTTTTTGATATGGGCAAAACAATGCTTGTGTTACGCAACTTTTGTTCAGATGAATGCAGTCCAGTTTTTTACTATGATGTAAATGCTGGGCATTAAACTAGTTGCAAGCTGTAGTCATTCTTTTAACATTTTTTTAAGATACACAGTAAAAAGTGAGCGTTTTTTGATAAGGCAAAAACTTTAGTCAAAGTCCATAAGGCAAAATAATCAGAAGTGATAGCGAGTACGGACGTCAGTCATAAATACTAATGGTGATTGTGAACTGCAGTGCTGTGTGACTAACATTTTCTAACCATTTGTGACTACGAGTAGTTTGGGATTTATTACCCGAAGAGGTAACGTTGTTTTACTTCTAAGTACCTACCTATTCAACTTCTTTCTTACAAACGAATATAAACTAGTAAGTAGGTATAATATTTAAGTAAAATTTAAGTATCTACTATTTAGTATTTGAGTTTTGAAACCAAATTATGTAATATTTTAAAACTTTTTCCCTCTCCGTTTCAATGACAGTAATGATGAACAAGATACACCTGTGACCCTCTCTGAACTCATTACATTTTCATAAAATAACTGAATTCAAGTCTCATTTGCTCAGAACCTTAGTTACGTATTTTCGTTGTACAATATTTATTTTTTCTCCGATAAACATCCAACAACAAAGTTAACTCAAAGAAAACAAGAAAATGAGAATAATATACAAATAAATCTATCTTAGCATTCGATGTTTTTCTGCCTCCGGTATTCAGTCTCAAGGTTGATTAAATTGAACAGTCTTTCGTATTCGATCTGGTAGCATGACATTAGTATAAATAATGCATTATCAGTTGATATATGCTGCATCTGGTAATATCAGTATGTCAATGTTGATCTCGGCCTCTTACAGATGATAGAAATGATTGCATTATTGAGACTGGGAAAATAACCCGGATATTCACAAGCATAAGACGAATATGCTCATACGAATATTTAAAGAACATTAGAAGAAATATGAAAACATACAAAATATTTATTGAAGTATATAGTGTTTTTTTAATATTAATAATATTTATAATGAACTGTACAAGTGACATTGCAAACTGTTATGCGAATTGTGAATTTAATGTATATTAATCTAAGTGCTTATCTAAAACAACCACTTAACTAAACCATGAATTTATGAAGATATTTCCATATTGTAGTTTCATTCTAATACTGAAACTATACCTACCTACCATAAAAAAATGTTTACTCACGTGTCTTAACAAAAAATTGTAATCAGATGCGAAAATTAAACTGAACTTTGTTTAAATTAATTTGCGTAATCCCATCAGGCTAATTACAGTTTACTGCAGCGGCAGCGTCTAATTAATAACAACGAGTGTGTAACGATAGCGGCGTTGTAAAGGCTTCATTGTTTACCCACTGTGAAACAATGTTGTGTATGACCGTCTGTCACGCACGGCATTTCATTCACTTGATATGAGACCTCTATCGCTGTTTAACACTTGTTTAGTTTGAGAATGCTTTTGTTTTATGCCTTTTATCGTTCTCATCGCCATCATAACAGCAATCATTAAATACCGTTTAGAAGCACGCGTTCTTTAAGGCTACCTACCAACTAGGCTGCATTGTAGTAGAAACTAGCATGTTATTATTATACAACATATGACATGTACGGTAATTGAGTGATGATAATTAAAAAAATGCCATATAAAAATTGATAGCCTTGCAATCCCGTGCCTGTTTAGGATATAGTGAAATGAATAAACCCCTAATTAAAATACGTTCTCAACATATTTCAATAAGTAGGTACCAGTTATGTGGTTTTTACAGGAACCAGCTTTAGCTTCAATGGCTTCACTCGGTACATATCTGTGCTTCACCCAACTAAAGGTACTCGTTTTATCGGAATAGTTAACTCGCATTTTTAATATTTTTCATAAAGTGTACGTGCCCCAAATCGATCATCTAATTTGTCTACTTCTCTGTAGTACCTTTAATAAACGAAAGTCATGCATTCTTTTTTATTGGTAATCGATGAAAACGGTGAAACTTTCCACAAGCAATTAGTCCGAATTCATGATTCGTCCCAAGATGTGTCTCGCATACGAATTACATTGTCAATGAAAGCCTGAGAACTTACGCGTTAGAGGTTTTCGATGAGAACATTTTGTTCTTCAATACATACATACATACATACCATCACGCTTTTTTCCCAACGGGGTAGGCAGAGGCCACATCTTTCCACTTGCTACGGTCCTGACACACCTCTTGCGCTTCTTCCACTCTCATTAATCCTTTCATACATGCTCGTCGATTATGGGTACTCCTCTTCAAGGCAGCATTTAATGTCTCATGTGGCTATTCAGTGATTGGACTGTGCAGTACCTAGTCACTTCAATTAGTTTTGTTGATCATTTGCCTACTTTAGTAACCATAGACATGTCTGTGTTCGTAACCGTGAATATAGGTTTAGTAATAGACAATTGAATCGGCAGCTTTTGCAAGGATGGTTTTAGATAATTGAACACACAAGATATAACCAAAATAGTAAGTAAGTAGCTGAAATTATTAAGCGCTTAACTGATTTTCCAACTGCGAAGAAAACGTTTTAACAAAAATTTAAATAATTATTGTAAATGGTAGGTCTTCCAAATAGTTTTTGTAAAATAAGCAGATTTCAGGAAAGTTTTCAAAGAACTATTGGAGTATCGATTGGCAAGAGTTGTGCCAAATTGGAAAAAGGCCAATGGCTGTTGCGCAATGACAAAGTGTCACAAAGGCTGAACGATAGAACCTAGGAAAGAAAAGACTGGTAAAATGACCTAGATTTGAAAACCTTGTCGATACACCCGCCGAGTAAGAATGTTTCTATTCAAAAAAAAATTTGACTGGCCAGTTGGCGCAATGGCAGCGATCCTGCCTATAGCGCCGGAGGTCGTGGGTTCGATCCCCACCCATGACAAATATTTGTGTGACGAGCATTTATATTTGTTGTGTGTCTGGGTGTTATTATCTATTTAATTATGTATTTAGAAATATTTATGTATGTTTATCAGTCTCTGATGCCCATAGTAGGTACAAGCTCTGCTTAGTTTGGGGTCAGATGATCTTGGTGTGATTTGTCCCAGATATTTATTTATTTATTTAAAAAAAAACACAAAAAAAATCTTAAAAATGTGATATTTTTAAGACCAACATTTTTAGATTATGGAGGCATAGACATCATATTATTATAATTTAATAAGCCACTTCGTGGTTCAGTTTTAAGTAATAATTTTCACTTTCAAAGCTTTATGTTTTAATTATTTGTGCAGCACAGTAATTATAAAAAGAAAAGTATAATCCTAGGCTACTCATAACTCTTCCAGAATGCGACAGATTCACACATAAATAAATTACTCGCTACAATAATCATTACCAACATGACGTATATTTATTCTGATAAAACAAAAAACACCCACATACATTAAATTGTTGTAAATATGTACATAAATCGGCCTCGACACCTCGGAATGGTCGTATATCACACTAACGCGAGCAAGATAGTGGTAAAAATGTTAAAACACGGTGTGGTGAGTAAATATACACTAGTCAGTACCTAATCTACTCATTATCTTTCATTTCGGAATTAGTCTGTTGCCCCTGCCACTCTAATCCCAAGCTTTCAGGGTGGCTACCAAACGTTCGAACATAGGATAATTTACTCTTGCCAATTGCATAAGAAAGGGCGCTAAAGATTAAAGTTTAGGGTTTGCAACCCCCACATACGAATACCTATAATTGACGAGTTGATCATTAACTAATATGTATTATAAACCTTAGAAACTATATTAAGTTAACAAAAAGTTTTCGTAAATAATGACTTTTATTGAAATCTTCACTATGAATCTGGCGTTTGGCTCATAATTTCTTCTACCTCGGAGGTTTTTTTTTGTTTTTAAATGTATTAAATGCGTGTAGTATTTTATTAGGAACTGTTGGCTATATATGCACTTCTGAAGATGTCTTATTTATTTGACTATCTGGCTTGACATTTTAAAATGTAATAATATTGGTTGCAAAGCAGGTAAACTTTTCATAAGATTTATATACCTGTTAATAACCGTTACCCTGTCTCATTAGATTTTTGTGATTCTTCTGAACGTTACTTATGTTTATAACGTGTAAATACTTCTTAAGTCAGTTTAAATTGAACACTAACTATAGTTTATGTGGTCACATACATTTTCTAACTAACTGGCTTGTAGCCAACACTCTGTTCCTCATGTTTTAATATAGCCCAGAACTGGTTATAACAAGGTTCCTTGTTACTCTATTTCGATACTGGGAGCCCCTTTGTCTTAATAACAAGTGGCCTTTGATATTTTGAAGTATCGAAACTATGCTGCTGATGTTTTGAGGTTAGATTATTTATTGACTACAATATGGCTTAGCCTTAGTTTTAAGTAACTACCAGGTTAAACAAACGTCCTTTGAAGGAACTTTTTCTATGTAATCTTCAGATTAGTTTCAGTTTAGTAGTTACACTTCAAAGAAGTGCATAAAATTACTGAATTATGTATTTTAAAATCCAGCAAAGTTGAAGGTATGTACTTAGTTCTAGTCGACTCAATATAGGCCAGTACTCAAAAGTTTCATTCGGCAATTGACGACTGCTGATCTTGTTGTATGAATATGATATGAAATATCTCTATCTGAAGCGACACTTAATTTCAAACGCCACTCAAAAATAGGTAGCGGAAAAAGTTTCTTCGCATTTTTTAAGAAATTTCAAATATTTATTAATATAGTTTAAATATTTATCAATTTACATTTAACTAAAGTATTCAGGTGTCATTTTGTTCGATTACTTTTTGGCATCTTGTAGGTAGGGACATGATCCCATTGCTATATAATATTGAGGCTTCTGATCAAAATACCGCGACAAGTGGTTTTGGCAGTCCTGTTGTGATGTTGACCTGACACGGCCTAAAGAGTTCTGAAGAGACCAAAACAGGTGGACATCTGAAGGTGCAAGGTCAGGACTATACGGCAAATGCATTTACACCTCCCAGCTAAACTCTCTTGATTTTTGCTGAGTGGCTAAAGATGTGTGAGGTCTAGCGTTATCATGATGAAAAACCACACCCTTTCTGTTGATCAATTCGGGCCGCTTTCTTGCTTTAATTTCATCAGTTGTTCGCAGTAGAGTTCAAAATCGATGGTCCTGCCTGGTGATAACAGCTCATAATTAATGATGCCCTTCCAATCCCACCACACACACAGCATCACCTTGTTGTGAGTCAACCCGGGTTTCGCCACAGTCTGTGAAGCCTGACCGGCCTTTGACCACGACCTTTTTCGCACGTTCTTGTCGTACGTGATCCACTTTTAATCACCAGTTATCAGCTTCTTCAAAAATGGTTCGATTTCATTACGTCGTAATAAAGAATCACAAATAACGGTTCATAAGATTTCTTTCAGTGAGCTCGTGAGGTACCCAAATATCGAGCTTTTTCATGTACGCAGTTTTTTTCTAATGCGCCAAAACGGTTTTGATGTCAATTCCCAGTTCTTCAGCTACGTCGTAACTAATGATATGCCGATCTTGCTCCACTTTTTCAAAAATGGCATCCATTTTATCCGTAACAGGGCGACCAAAGCGACGTGGATCTTTGACATCAAAATTTCCGGATTGAAAACGCTTAAACAACATTTGTGCTACTCTCACAGACACTGCACTAGGTCCATAAACATCGCAATTTTTTTTGCGGCTTGCGTTGCATTTTACCTTTTTTTCTAGTAAAATTTTAAAATTATCGAATTTCTTCATTAGATTCACTCATCTTGACAGTAAGAAAAACAAATGAAAATCACACATTTTCCTAATTTGAATTTGGATACATCTTCTTTAAAATTCAAACTTACCAAAACCAGCCAGATACAAATAATATAGCCAAAGAGATTTTATTGCAAGTTCATACATACTATATGCGAAAAGACTTTTTCACCAACCTAATAATTCACTCAATATTTTTTCTTTTAAGCATATTTTTGAGTAAGTAGGTATTGGTTGTGCATCCCAAAATTCGAAAAGTAGGTGTACACTTGAACTGACCATTCAAGCCATAATCGTACAAATCAGGTGACACCCTACGTTAACTTAGTAAAATACGAGTGAGTAGGTATTATTTGACTTGGCTCCTTTAAAGTTTTCAAGTTGAATTTGATCCTGAGTGCATTCACCTGCCTCGATTTGTGCCAGCCGACTGATGCACAAATTATATGCAGCACATGAGTAGGTATGTATTTAGGGATTAACACCTACTTTGTCGGGTTTTCACATTGAGTCAGCGTTGTAAATAATTTCTGATTATCAAAATATCAATATTCATACTTGCTATTTGGAGCATTTGAGTTGAGTTAAGTGTCGAGTTGCAGTGTTTTTTGTTATGGTCTCTTTGTAAGATAAGTTTTCATCATCATCATCATCAGCCAGTCACCGTAAACTGCTAGACTAGTTGCTGCATAGGCCTAGGCTGGGTAAGGCCTCTCTCCAGTAGCACACTGATTTCGATTGTGATGACAGGGTCTGCTACAGACATGACTAAGGTCAATTAAGTTTTCTAATTGCGAGTTATACTCGTATATAAGGTAACTCATAAACGTATTTTACTTTATGTGTAATTTACAATGGGGTCCCCTTGGAATTAGACCTTTCTAAGCCTATTTCGGTACCTGACAAGTTTTGATTTTACGGCAGGGGGCCTCAGTCGTTCTAATCTTCTCATCGCTACCATCACACTGCCTAATGCGAATTGGTGATCAAAAAGACCTGTTCCAAAAAAATATCTAGTACATAAAATTTTAAATTAACTTCTTAAGCCTTTTACAACGATGAAGCCACCCTTAACAACGATGAAGGCGCGACCAAATTCAAAATACATTTTCCAATTTTTCTAACGCCCAAAACGTTTAGAAGTCCAATGAAGCCTGTAATTCCTGAAATGAGAAACCTATAATGCGGTTGGGAAGTACCTACTTTCAGCACTGACGCCCTTTTTGCTTGAGAAAAAACCAAATCCCATTTATGTAGACGACAGAACTTTTTCTATTCGAAAAGCAACATTTTCAAAGTAAATTTGCATTCAAAACGGGTAGATGTCATTACTTTCCGCTATGCAGTCTTTGTGCAAGTCGCAGGAAATCCTCGTTATGGTAAAAAGCTTCGAATCCCTAGGGTGTTCTCCCTATCCGTGACAGGACGATTCTATGTAGCGTACAAATATCTTGCTTGTTTTCCAATGTCGGGATAGAATGCATTTCCTGCACTATAAAGGAGCGACAGCAACGGTGGTTATTTTTATTTTCTATTTTGTTTCGAATGATCGTATAGAGTTTTATTGCCTTAAAGCTTCAAATGCCTTAACAAGGTAAACTCTACATTTTGCTCTATGTGCATCTAATAAAATTATTAATTAAATGAAACTCTAAGTGTATCGCAAAAACATACATTGTTCTAATTGCATCAGATACGAGTACTCCCACTGTCGAATTCAGTTTGTTGAGGCTTCAGACCACCCACACTTCAAAAGGGAAATGTCTTCAGCCCTATACGGTACAATTTTGATACATTTACATCACTACTGCATTGTACGAGTACCTAAGTGTGAGCATTTGCCGACTTCTACCCACCTGATAAAAGCATCTTACTTCTTACTTATATTATAAATGCGAAAGTTTGTGAGGATGTATGTATGTTTGTTTGTTACTCTTTAACGCAAAAACTACTAAACGTATTTGGATGAAACTTTGCAGTAATACAGCTTAAACATCAAAATAACACATGGGCTACAATTTACATAGATTTAATTTGGTCACAATATATAACGAAACGCGGGCGAAGCCGCGGGCGGGAAGCTAGTATTCCATAAAGTTCACATTACTTAATATCAGCGATTACCTATTAAAAATAAACCGGAAACAAGATTCTTATGTTAATGGCTTAGAAAGTCTAAACCTACAATGATTTGGGGAGAATATAACGTTATTTTTATGCTGACGCTGCACTCCACACTTGCAATCTCAGCGCCCATCTTGTAAGAAGATTATATCGTTCGGGTAAAAACACGAAACAAACAAGAAACGAAAAGTGCCTTCCTAATGAAACGTGAAATTTTATAGACGCTGTACCTGTTCCGAAAAGTCGAGAGACTCGAAAGTAAGGTCACGATATGCCTTGTCACATAACGTCGATGATTTTATTCGCGCGTTTAAAAGGTTTTCGGAATACTCGTAATGCAGAAACGGTGTTAATACTGCATTTTATGCATTTAGAGAGTTCGTGGTTGATTAAAAGTTGTGCAAATTCCATAGTCTTGGGGGCGGGCCTACCACCTACATTTACCTCGCGTCGAATTTTGGGAGGCCATAATATTTGTGTACAAAACTACTTTACTCTTTACCCCAAAACCATTGTAGCTTATGATTAAGCCACTTAGAGAATAAACGGAGGGTACAGTAGGGTATGACACATATAAAAGAGCCAACTATGAAAGTCATAAGACATGCTACCGACCTTTTTTTTGTTATAAGTAAGTACCCATAGTTTCACTATTAGATAATGAAAACAGCAACAATATTCAAGATGATCAAGGTATTAACTGTTTTCAAAATCTTATTCAGCATTTGAGTATAAAAATTAAGTAGGGTTCATTATGTTGGTGAGAATTTTGTAGATGAAAGTCATAAGACATGCTACCGACCTTTTTTTTGTTATAAGTAAGTACCCATAGTTTCACTATTAGATAATGAATACAGCAACAATATTCAAGATGATCTTATAGGTATTAACTGTTTTCATAATCTTATTCAGCATTTGATTATAAAAATTAAGTAGGGTTCATTATGTTGGTGAGAATTTTGTAGACTTATTGTGATGTACAGTCAAACTTTACATACAAATGTAAGGTCAAGAGTTCAAATCACGGCGGGAATTATCCAGTTGATTTTTATGACTTCATTATATTCAATATAGTTTGGTATTATCTTACGGCACGGTGAACGTACGCATTCCTCTAATAAATATTAATGAGAATGAGGAAGTTGTACAAAGTTAACAGACATTTATCTGAGAACGTAAAAGACAGTTTCACTAAGCCGTCTATACGAAACAGTACAACAATCTTGATTATTACAATAACAGCTAGCTAACAACAGTAAAATACAACTAAAAGCCAGTAAACATATCTTACAAACAAAAGTTCTTCTATCAATAATATATTTACTAAGGTACCCAATTTCCTATCGAGACTTTCCCTCCTAGGGGCAAACACGGCTTACCAAGGGACACATACGGTAATAACAAAAATATTTACCAAAGCTCGCTACGAATAAAAAGATGTCCCTTAATACGGACCCAGATGCATCCCACCTATTATTTGTTTCCCCAAAAAGGTTGCCTTTGACGAATATGAATGTAAGTAATGCAAATTCCAAATTTCTGTAGGGACGGAAAGAAATTCGACACGATTTTTCCAGAATTCTTTCTGCGAAGGCACCTTTGGGAAAAATGTTATCAAAGATAGATAAGAGGGTTACTCGCCTCGGGCCTTTGGACCCTGAAACAATCCACAAACAGGTTTCTATCTACGCCAATTTATCTTGAGAATATCGTATTCCATTTTATGGATCGCGCGTAATAAGCTACTAATTTACACTTAGGTACAGATTGTTTAATGATAATATCCCAAAATATCTTATTACTTAAAAGTGTATTTAAGTGCCATTTAAATTTTTACTCAGATAACTAAGTTGCTGATTTTAAAACCTTGATCCTTTTGCCGAATATTCAGCCGTGTGACTCGGACATAACCTATATAAGATCGTCACGCGTAAATAATGTTTTTTATGTCGTATCTTTGGCTCGGTAAGGTGAAAAATAAATAAGTTATTGCCTATGTAGGACTTACGTACATTAAAGATAATGAAGACTTTGGCTTTGCGCGACACAAGAACCCAATTAAAAAGTATTGATATAGGTACCTACATTACCTGCCTTAAAAAAATTGCTATCGAATTCTCGGTTTGAAAAATAAGACATTCTTGTGCACTATGAATAACGTCAGTTACTCAATTGGTCAGGTTTAATGTCATAAAGAGTAGGCAGTTTCGTAGATAACAATATTTAAATTCGAGGTTAACGCGTTGCGTGTTATAGGAGATGACGAAATCGAAAGTTTGCATTTATAATCGTGAGTCATGACGTGGTGTGACGTCACGCCGCGTCAGATTACGAGCTCGTAAAATGGCGGCCATCGAGCAAGACAATAAAACACGATTTGGATCAGACGGTGTCACTAGCTTCAAGTTCAAGTGCGCTTCATGTTGCAACGTAAATGTTTGGTATAAAAGTCCGAGTACTCGGCCATGAGTTCCGTACCATTTTGAAGATTTGAGCCATAATAAAAAAAAAAGTATCTACTGCATGTATTGTTTTACTTATATAGGTTGCAATAACTATGCAATTTTGAGTATTCAATAGCAACTATTTAAGGAATCTGCTAGTGAAAATTACTACCAATATGAGTAGCCGCATCATCATGAATGTACTTAAACCTATGTATGTTGAATTATAAATATTTCACTGTATTCGGTGTTCAACACAGTTCGCAGTGAAGAATAGAGAATGTACTCACTTGCAGAAAAAGAAATACCTCATTAAATAATTATTGCACTTAAATGTTTAGTCTGACCGCAATAATTGCCATTTGGCTATATTCCCAACGACGTTTTTAACGTGTCTTTAACGCTGCCTCTTTAACTACATATTATTATAGCACTTATCTTCATGATTGTGTCAGTAGACTGTCGGTCACTGAACCGTCATAGTTTTTCAATTCCTGACGGAACCCTGCAAAAATGGTGTTGTCATTTAACGACCGCATATGCATGTTTTATGCCTCTGGTTATTTTTATCAGCAGCTCGCTCGTAAACGCCGTAGACTAGCGGCAGACGCTCTTCGTAGAGACAGGACAGGTGACATGACGACACTATCCTGTACTGGATCAAGATGTAGGTAGTAAGTACCTACACTTTTAAAATGAAGAAGTATTTTTTACGTTAGAGCTCGGTTAAGTACCTATTAGGAAGGTAAATGATGATTTAAAAAAATGTCTTTTACTTTAGTCAACCTATTATTATTCAAAGGCATTAGTAGTCTTACAGTTTTAAAGGTTTTGTTACAATGCCAAGCTGTTTCACTAAGCGAAATTAATAATTATAATTATAGAATTAAAATTATAGATTTTTGTTTCATGTGTGTTGGAATCGAAAACTTAATAACACATCTTTACACTATTAATGCAAATATTCACCCCGATAATGGCGTGAATTTATCTTAACTGACTGACAACGTATGGAGTGGTATGAACGGTAGAATGTATCAATAATCTTTCAAATTATTAATCCGAGAAAGTAATATTCACACTGTGATGAATCATTAATAGGTAATAAAATAAGACTAGGAACTAAAATTAAACAGTTTTTGTCTATATCAACATCAATTAGGATTAAGAAATTACCTTTCTACTGTAAATATAACGATAAACCTAAATAGTTTCCAATGGTCACCGTTTAATATACTTAGAATTTTAATTCCATTTATTTGGAGAATTACTGAAAAACTTCGTTAAAACCGCCTCTTCATTAAAGAGGTGCTTAATGAGAGACATATTTTGTTAAAAGCACGATCCACTTAAGTTAAAAAAATATGGCTGACTTAAAAAGATATCCAACCGTGCAACCGAGTCTTGCTCGAATAAAATGCCAAACCTATTGACATTTGGTACGTTGTTTTGTTACAGATGCACAAGGAATACGGATGACCCAATATGGCTGTGCTTCGGAATTGGGTAAGGGTATAACATAAACATCAAACCTTATTGTTATGTAATGTTTTATTTAGATGACAATGTGCAGAAAAACAAAGGCGAATAAGTAGGTATAGAGCAGTGTGACTGTACCGCCCTTCAGTAAACCAGCTATTTAAAATGAATGAATTCACTTTGACTTTGCTATAAAATAACTAGTTAAGTTCAAATTACAAACGCACCTTTGCTACACCAATGTTGTTGTTTATATACTACTTCAAGATTTATATTTGCAAAAATTGTCAATTTTCAGCAAATAGGTAGGTATACCTACATAGCATATCTACCGCAATATGTACCAATTTTGTTGTTTTTTTCAGCCTTTGCTTAGCTTGGTTTAAAATATGTCTGGTTTTACATGTTAACATCATTGACATAAGCTTTAAAAATAAACAAATATTTATTTCATTTCTAATAAAGTAAAGCCAACAAATTAAATTACAAACCTAAGCTAAATATACAGCGCTTTTGAAAATCCAATTACCTACCCAACCCGACATTCTTGCTCCGTTCACCAATCCAATCGAAGGCAATGTATGACCCGATTCATAACACAATCCGCTGGGTCCGGTCCGTGGAATCAGCACAAATATAATGAGATAGGGTCGGACGCCCCGGGCTCGGCACGGGTGTTATAATGAGAGACCGACATTTTGCTAAGCTAACCCTTTATGTTTCCCTCTGATGTTTGAAACCTTAGTAGGAAAAGTATTAATACCTACCATGATACATATCTAAGGTTTACTCATCCTCTACAGATACACATTTACATTTTGAAATAATTTAAGTTAATTATATTGTTATGGACCCAATCATGAAGCCTTAGCGCAGTAGCTGTTATTAGAAACCATATTGTAGCTATACATACATGTTTATTCACGTGGCATTTCAAAGTGGATGCGGTTGGTATGAGTTGAAGGTACCTAATATAAAGCATCACACACCGTCTAGACCTAGTTTTTTTAGTAATTTATGAGTAAATAACGCGCAGTTATTTTCATTTTGTGGGCCAAGAAAATAAGAAAGGCGGACCCTGGGACCCCGCACACACGAGTGTGGGTTCAGAACCGGGATAGACCGCACGGATGATGATGATGATGATGAGTTATTTTCATTTTGTTTTCTACAGTTTTATTTTTCTGTGTTTCTTAAACCCCCTTGACATTGTTTTGTTAAAACTTTGGGTGTAATTGTAGCTTATGTATCACTTTTATGTTAAGCCCTTTAGCTGTTCTTACATGACTAGCTTGACGGATTTATACTGATTCTTCTGAACTTGTCTATAAATTTTTCAAGTGTACATACATTAAAATGTATGAGATAAGTCAGTTTTTATATACCTGCTACTAGTATGGTATTTTGCAATGTTAAAAAAATACGGTTCTTACGGTTTTCAACAGTTTTTAAAATACTTAGGTACCTACTTAGGTTATTATAAGATCTATAGACTAATAAAACGTCAAAAATCGGAATCTTGTAGACTTTATTTACCATTAGCAAGTTAGATAAGGTCCTACTTCATTTTTACATTGTGTAAACAACTTGCCCAACTCTATCGTTTTACTTAGTAATCCGAATTTTGCAAATCTCATTCAATGTGACACTGGCAGTCGTTTAACGACCATGATCGCAATTCATAAGGACGTGTCTCTAAAAAGCACATAAAACTTAACACATCGTTCGGACTATAATGTTCTATTAGGGGCAATTCGAGCGCTCTTACGATTTTACGATTCAACGTCGTTTACGGCACGGGCTCGTAAAAACTACGCTACGGTCACCTGTTGTTGGATACACCGACATTGTGTCAATAAAATTTTCGTCAATGAACCACGTTTTAATGCTCCATAATTGGTGGATGTTTCATTCACGAAACGTTTACGATGTGTTACGATTGCAAATAGCCGGCGCTAAGCAGTAAATTTTTTGTTATTTTAATTGTTTGTTTTGATTCGATGCTATTTTTATTGGGCAGTAAAATTAGCGTATAGCGTGAAAAATATATTCACGTTCTAAATAACTGGCAGTTTTTTAGGAATGTAAAGTGTTTTTTTGCCAAATGTGTCCTCTTTCTTGCGATCTTCAGGTGTTTAATGTTGACTTTGGAAACTTGAGTTAATAATTAAAGATAATATCGAACTTATAAAATGTAATTTATTTGAAAAAAATATTTGAAATTATGATCCGCTTAGGTGAATGTGTCTTAATGGCTCATACTAAAGTGCCTGTGAGTATCTACTACATATCATAATATTATTTAAAATGGAACGTAGTTAATTATTAATGTTTTAAACATATAATCATCTTTGACTACTTACTGTAAATAATGATTTAAAGAAAGGGTAGATAAACCTATGTGTGCGACTACAGTAGGAATCTATGTTATCTTCTGATAGAGTTACTACATCCTTCACGGTATAAATAATTCAGATATCGAATCTCTTATAAAACATTGTCTACCAACGCATCGTGTGTATGAATCTATCCAATAATAACGAAAGTGAAACTCAGCAGAATTCTTAAAAAATACGTATTCCTACGCCATGATCCATAACTCAAATGACTGCATACGTCAGGAATATAAAGGAGGACCTAAGGGCTTGCCACGCCTAAAGCAGCATGGCCGCCGTTTCGCACACGCCTTGCGCTACCTGATTGGTTACATTCGGAAAAACTAGTTTGACACCACACGTGCTGACCAATCAACGCGCTGCAACTCTTAAAAGGCAATTTGGCAGACATCTTGTGAGGTACGCTCATCTCACTCATTATGCAGGCGAGTGAGCAGCACGGGGATAGTTTTGAATGTGTTCGTAAGTGATTAGGCAGTTTTATTCAAGCATTGATAGATGGCGCTGCTAAGCAAGCAGTTCATCTCCGTAGCGACAGATGGCAGTGTTAGCGTGCTTTGATTTTAAAGAGATGATCAGCTGATTTGAGGTGGCATTGGTGGCAATGACATTGTAGTATTTCTGCTGACCATATGATATAACCTACAACGTTATAAATAAATTGTTATTAGTCTTTCAGTTTTTTCCATATAAAATTAGAACAGTCATAGATAATTATATTAAAATTGGTAAAACCAAACTGAACTATGAAAGAGCTAACGAATATCTAAATTTTATTAATAAGGACCTAAATTTAGATATTTGTTGCCTATATCTAATCAATATCAAAAAAAATGTGAGAATTCAACAATTTTTGCGAGATAATAACAACGTTTATCAAATTTTATCGTCTATGTTCCAAAAAAGGGTAGATTAGGACCACAGTAAGAAAGACAATAAGGTCTATTCAAATAACTGTCGGGGTAGCTACCTATAAAATTGCAACACAATCTTAACTAGTGTACCTAATAATGATTACATGATGATGTTAAAATGACTTTGAATAAGACCTACAACCTTCAATATGATTTTAAAAACGTTTTTACTCAAAAATCTTGCGATCTGCTGGGAGAATAGCGAATTATGAAATAAAATAATCGAAAAGTATTGAGTTACGAGTACTTACCTAAATAATAAAAAAATACAAATTAAATCGCCTAGCTTCAGGTATTTTAATAACGTAAAATTGTACACTTTTACTCCAATTGCTCTTATTAGAATACTACTCTACGTACCTACATACATACATACATACATACCTACCATCGCGCCTCTTTCCCAGGTAGGCAGAGACCACATCTTTCCTTGCTACGGTCCTGACACACCTCTTCCACTCTCATTAATCCTTTCATACATGCTCGTCGATTATGGGTACCCATGACCTGACCTTTTCTGGGCACGTCTTGGACTTGTCCTAAGTACGTCCGTCTAGGCCTTCCCTTTCCAACAGCAACATCCATTTGTTTCTTTAATCGCCTTTCATACATCTTTCCATATGCCCAAACCATCTTAGCATTACTAATACGACTCTATTATTATTCATTATCCAATTATTTAAATATGCTTAAGTACAAAAAACTCTAGATATCAGCATCATTAATTAGTTATAGAGAACAATATAAGACAGGCCACACAGAAAAACAAAAATAGAACAATTATCAAAGGATTCGAATCATCTTTGTTGTTTTAAAGTTCATGGTGAAGTTATTCATTTCTTAATTTCTTTTATGAATTCCAGCTTCTTCGCCTTTTTATTCGCTCCACTTAGAATTTGAAACTATTAAAAGCAAAATAATTACTCACGAATTAACTCAATTCCATTTTTTATAAATAATCATCTTATACTTGTAAACCCACAACAAAAAGAGAATTCAAAATGTCGGACATCAGCTAAAAATATACCAGCTACTTTTTTATGTAGGTCCCGGCATTCAGCATGTGAGTAGGATGGAGTGTTGTATCTAAAAGCGCTTGCAGAAAATTGTTCACCAATGATAATTCTACTCCAGTAGGCAGGAGTCTTTTGTTTGCTCGGTTATTGTACAATTTTATTATAATTTTCATTGGATGTAGAGCAATAATTGTAAAATGTATTCAAATAGTAAAATTAGCTAAGAACCCAGCAAACTGTAGGTATTTTAAGATTTTTTTTCTGTATTAGCACTGGTATGGTTAAGGAATTAATAATCTCATCAAACACTATCTACTCGTAGCTGAAGGTTAGTAAATATTTTGGAATAAAGTTATTTGATAGCTATCTAAGAAAAAAATCTTCTAAAATAACAAAAACTGGCAGATCTTAAGAAGCTAAAACTCATACCATTAGCTTTCCTAGTCTTTAGTAAGCTAAATCATTCAGATACCATCAACCTGCACGTACCAACCATCACGAGCCCATTCCTCCCACCCAATGGCAGTCAAAAAAATCAATAACAATCACGAATGTGGTAGTCAATCGGTTATAAAACGATTCTCACCTCGATAATACTCACTTCTATAAAGGTAAATCGATTTCTCAGCAATCGAATGACGAAATCGATTGATTATGGCAACATTGTATCGATCACGCGTCATTGGGGTAGGCTGTTATGGCCGATACGTACCTGTCCATGGTCATTCAATCGGTTGGATATCTGATAGAGAAGATAGCATCGGGCTATTTAAATAAAATCGGTTATGGGTCTAGTACGTGGAATAATTGTTCATGTACAGTCAGTTGCTAAATGTTTATTTAATTATATTATTTTTTAAATAGTGGAGGCAAAATTAAAATGAAATAGTTTTAACATTCGGTTAAATATCACCAAGTTGAACAACAAAGTTTTATTAAGGTATCTGTTTCATTGCCATTCGGAAGCTGTAAAACTTTTTCTAGAATATCTTTTATAAAATAGGTAAGTATACTTAATTACACGTGGGTACGTCTACTAGCCTGGAATTTACTTCAGTATTATCAACATGTCAATTTTATTAATATACCATATTTGACTCTATATGGTATATTAATAAAATACAATATCTGCGATATCTTATTAAATTAAACATTTGGCAATGATCTAACTTAATAAAAAACGAATTATTTGCACGTATTCACTCCTACATAACCTTTATTCCAATAAGTCCATTATTCATAAATAACATACCCACTCCGTACAATCTGAAGCCTCATCAACCCCCGCCGTCCGCTGCTGCTTGTGACGATGACAGTACTTAATAAACCTACCATTTAATGCCCAAAGTTTATGCTAGCGTCAGAAAATAATCGAAAACCACTTTTCATGAGCTTTATCGCCTGTACCTTGTCATTTACTTTCTTTGAATGTAACTGTATAACGATGTCGATCAATTTGTGTATGCCTACTTACTATTTACTATTTCCACAGAAATTGTCAATATTGCTCTTAAAATATATACTTTGTTACTATTTATCTGGACCTGAACCTATATGAAAGGTGAGTTCTTCCCACATATTAACTTCAATTGTGTTACTATTTCTGTCGCAATAAGGCTCAAATTTCAATGACAAATTATTACGATGCGGTTTGCGTGAGTATTCTGAAGACACAAATTTGTATTCAAAAGATACCTACCATCGAAGTACACGATAATCGTAAAACGAACAATTTAAACTCTGATTTTGTCGAGTTTCGAATATTGCTGGTCGATTGGAACAGTAAATAAGTACATAGGTCGGACGAATTTGGGTATCTAGGTGGATTCGTATGTGGAATATCAAATGACTTACACTTAAAAGCTTTTATTTATAACATTACAATCAATTTGTTTGCCGTATTCGTATCTCAATGCTAATAACAATAACAAACACAAGAATCACAAACTTAGTATACAATTTGACAGAAAATGAAGATGTATTCTTATTCTTGGAAGGTACTATACTTGTTCAAATAAAATTTAGAAATACAAGTCCTACAGCAGAAAGTTAAGTGGTAATATCTGCCATGCCATGCTATGTCATGTGATAATTAATCAAAGTGGGTAGGTACTATAACATTTCACTTCTTGATTCAAAACGTATTTGTCTTCCTGGTTGAAAAGACGGGTTAAACTTATAAATAGTGCAAATACGTAGAATTCGTTTAGTTGTTTTATTCAAAATGAAATATTAACGAATACTACAACATTTTAAACTTGAAGTTCAGAAATAAATGGCCACTGAGTAATGTCTATTTTTATTCTTAAGGTACAGGTATTGGCTGATTGTGGCCATCTGTATAGTGTTCAGAACGATCTGCGAACTTATTTATGTTTTGAACAAACAGTCAGTTTCCGTTCGTTGTCAACATCATAGTATTTCGTGTAATAAGATGTTCGAATATTTCAAAGTCCATTCAAAAAAACAAGAAAAACAGATTTTGAAGAGGAATATTTATTATTGATTTAAATAGGTATGAATGTTTCAGGAAGAATCCTAATAAATGCTTTCCGTATTTTATAAAGTGTCCAGTGTATTAAAACATGTCCATATTATTTATTTCTGATTCTATAAATCTGTCTTTCAATAGAATTCAATATCTATAAAATCGAAATAACTATCATATTGTTATTTTCTAAAAATGCTGTTCCTCAGATATACCCAGCAATTTATTATTCTTTATGTAAAACCAATCATTGCTTGAAATTTATTGTTTTGTTATATCTAAATATGTCTATTACCATGTAGCGCAAGTCATAAAACGTCATCAGAATCTAATAAAAATTAGGTTCAAACTAAAGTGCGTGTAAGTTTATAGGTTATTAATCCAATAAATTAAAATAAGAGATATAAAAATCAACACTTCGTGTACGAACTTGCTCCGATACTCGTAATAAATTGTCATCTTTTACATAATTTTACGATCTCAGATAGAGACTGTTTTAGAACCGAGATAAGACGGGACTGCTGGCGTATCAGGAAGATATGGCACTAATATTATGAAAATATTGTCCTCAAATTGGTGCAATTGCAATGAAATTCAAGATCGTCGGCCGTAAATGAGATATCTTGGAGTAGTCTGATTAAAACTGCCGTGAATCTATATGACGTGTAAACAGCATTACTAGGATTGCTAGGATTAAAATAAATAAACAGCAAACATCTGTCCCGCCTCTAAAAACGTGGTGTAGGAGTAGTTCCTCGGGTTACCAAGAGCGTCGACTTTCAGTAACTGCTGGCGCCTAGGCTGTGTATCAATCTGTGGATAGGATGCGATGGTGAGCATTTCGAGAGCCAATGTTAGCAACAGTCAACAGAGATGATGATGATGTATAGGACAGCTATGGACAAAAAATATATTAAAACTTACTAATAAGGCAAGTGATCTCTTCGTATTGGGAGTAAGTTGAGATAATATTTTTTTAATAAGTGCATGTCGTTGTAAAATTCTTATCTAAATGACGTACCTACTCTCAATTAGTAGTCACAGTACCTACTTAAATTTCTATACACAAACAACAGCCTTATGCCGTTTACATACTAATGGTTTTTGTAAATGACTTGAATTGGGTGTAAATTAGCAAGTCGCTTATGTACATTAGGTTTTTAATTACCTTTACATGGGTACTCTATATTTTGCTACATTTCACATTTAACATTATTGCCTACATGTGTATTTATAACATATTCAGTTATTTTTTTATTTCAGACAGACGTAAGCCTTCAATTGGCACTTCTGTTTTTCACTTCTTAAAGACATAAAATGAAACAGGTTTTTTACTCTTTAGATAAATTCCTTGATACGGACGAAGAGGCGTAAGGAAACAATGTTTAAACTCCAAACTTGAAATATTTATCACGTAATAATTTAAGTTACATAAACCCTTAACTTAAGCACGTACTTCCGGACTGAAGATAACTTTCGCAAGCGATTTTATATCTGTACAACACAAGAACGATAAAAACTTTAAAAGTAAGAAGACAAGGCTAATATAAAATTCAAGTGATTAATAAAAACAGGAAAAAGTACGAGTCTATTTAACTAAATAACATTATTAAATACCTGCTTTCTACGCTCAAACCTTTTTTATTTGATTATTTTAAATAAATACTTACGCACCAAAACACAGGAGAAACGTAGGTAAATATCGATATTTTGTCTAGGAAGGGAAAAACCCAAGACCCGTGGCATATGCAGGTAATATTACTACCAATCCAGTCAACGAGCCAGTTATATCTGAGTAAGTTGAAGTAGACGGAGAAAGTTTTATACACCCATCCTTTGACTCAAGGCTACCCCTTTGAATATTTGTGTAGCCAGCCCCTTTGCACATCTGGTCATGAGAAACTTAATTTTGTTTTCACTATAAAAGCCAAACAAATGTTTGTTCCTTCCAATTCGTGTTTTAGGGTTAACAAATGGGGTGAAAGTGTCTGCAGTAAATCATCATTTGATAGAACCAAAGTGTTTTAAAATAGGTACCTGCTAGTAAAAATTGTGGAGCACAGCTCAACTTTAACAAAGACGTCATGTTGAATTTTTAATACTTGCATTGGGACAAAACCCTTCTCAAAAATATACTATTTCCTTTACCTATCTGTAGGCTTTAATGAAGAATAACACTGTTCGGAGACTGTAGGTATAGCGCTTAAGATGCATTAAGAACCGTAAAGGCTTTAATAATCACAATAGATGTTTAATGATTCACAAAACATTCTATCACAAATAAAATTTCAGATAACTACCCTAAAAAAGGAAAACATACCAATACATTGCATCTCATAAATAGGCCAAGAATTTCGCCTAAAACCACCGTTACGTGTTACGAATTCGAGCATCGGTGCGTAAGTATACTTGCGAGCTATGTGTGCGCTGTGTAGATGTGTTCAATCACACAGGAACAATGTACAGAAGGACAACCATCCTCAAGTTTACAATAGTACTGGGAGGTTAATTATGCATGTCTTGAATAAATAGTCTGAGCACACTCTACACATAATAATTCGGAATATTAATGTTGTTTACAAGGTTTACCATTTTTTTTTAACTCAATCTATTTTCACGTTTGAAGATTACCTATAGCCATCGAATTTTGCGGTCGCGAGGATGCAACCTTGTGAGTTTTATCGCACTATACGACAGTAAAAATTAGCTTGATTATTATCATTGCTGCATATAGTAATTGTTTATAATTCGTGAAACATTCCAAAGTAATTTACTAAGCAATTTCTGAGAAATCATAACTACATTTTGTATTTTTATTAAACACGGCTTATCACATCACTATACAATCCCTGGACCCTATACACTTAGCAAAGCTTCATCCTTCTGCATCTTCCTCCATATGTTACGTCGTGTGTACACCTCCCTATACGTGTAGATGTGGGTAGCTGCTCTATATGCCGGTCGGGAGCTCTGAAGTGCAGTTTGGGAATACCGCACCGACTGATACGCCGTAAAGTACTGGGGTGGCGCCACAAGAGACTGTAGCAGCAGATATATCAGAAGATGTATCAGAAAATTTTGAGTTGGGTGCTGGTTTAATAAGATCTGAAATAAGAATAAAAATGTTTTAGAGGTAATTAACATAAATTTGAAGTGCAATATGAGTAGAACAAATGGCGCTGCAGAACGTGAAACGCACGGTTTTAGCTTGTGGTTTGTAGTAGGAACGTACATTCGAGTGTTTATTATGAAGAACATCTTAATTTATATGTACATACATTTACCCAGCTTCCTATTTTTAATTTATATTATTATTTATTAACAGCTACTTTTAAAAATCAGCCACTATTGCACACTATTATAGAAGGTTTTTCAGCAAAAAAAAATAAAACGATTATCATGGGTAATATGGGTATGTCTGGCTATAATTTTATTGGAACAAATTTTCGGATAAACCTTAGTGGTAATTTAGAAACGATCATTAAGTGGATGTCTATTTGATAAATAAATCGCTGGAAGAAATCTCTTTCTAGAGATAAGCTAACCTGTACTTTTGTAATCCTTATTGTTTTCTATGTAATTTGTCTCTTTGTGTAAGAAATAATAAATAAATAAATAATAAAAACTAAAATAATAAATATAATACAATACATTTGTTCAAAACACAACCACATGGAGCCGATGTAACATAATTAAGTACCTACCTAATAGTATCTACGAGGTAAGTCCTGTTAGTGACTTCTTGAACATAAAGTTTAGCACTCGCGAAAAGAGCGGCAAGGTAATCACAGCTGATTACAATAATTTTATACTTGAATAAATTTAAAAATACCTAATATCTTCGAATGTATCCTCAGCCTTTGCCCCCTCGTGCGTCTTTCGGGGTCAATAAAATATGTAGGCAGGCGCGACGTGTGAGCCCAGCCTTCGTGCCTTTCCTATAACAAGAAAGAATTTTTCTATGCATTTATTTTCTTACTGAATACACTTAAGATACGAGTTTTATAGGCACTTTTTTACACGCGGCAGGGCGCATTTAGAACAACTATCCCTTTTCTTTCGATAGAAATCGTTTTACTATTAACTTTCTATGAGACACTTGATTCTGAATTAGACAGCTAATTAGAAACGCTTCGAAAGTCTATGAAATACTAGTTGGTGACAGACGGTAATTAATAATCATGTTAATCGGTTTCATGTTCTATTTTTATAAAAGTAGGTTACGTGTTTTCAATTTTGCAGTATTTAATTTAAATGTTTGAGTTTTTCAATAAAACATGCAACCGATAATGTAGCACTGACTTAATTTCGATGATCACTTTTCCCAGTGGGATACCAACGCTGTGTGTGGCTCCACTTTTTAAAATTTTAATTAGGTGATATAAGGCTACAAAGAATTTGATAATTAGCACTCTTGTTTATTCTTTTAAAAGAAAGCTATTTGGTATTTTTAACACTGATATAATCTTAAATATATACGAGTATTCATAGGGATTTCATTCACACGAATATTTTCGTTGTACTCGCAAAAGTACCTACTACCTATTGCTTGTCGTCAACTTTTTTTATAGTGCCCGTCAAGAGGACCTCACTCCACCTGATGGAAAGCAGACGTGAGGTCCAGATATGAGGATGACAAGCACAATAATGCAAAGCAATTACTGAGCTGGCCATACTCATTTCGATGGCCTGCCCTGGCACCGGCTAGTGCAGTGTTGATCCCGGAACGTGACCTGACCGAGATAGGTCAGAGTAACTTGGCGGGTTTTACGCAACTGCATGGTGGTAACATCAACCGGCTGACATAATATGTCTCCCACCTGAAGAGCAGATGGTCTGCTGCAGGGCTCCCTTAGTCGCGTCTTACGACACCCACGGGAAGGAGATGGGGCGGTGGAAAGTATTATTCTAAAGTGCCGCCACCAGCACGGCACAAAACTTGCGCTAGTAAATAACATAATGCATGTTTTACCATTAAAACCATTTCATTTTGAGTTGCTGAATATAGCAACACTTTTTGTTAATTTTACGAAGCATAGTAATTGAAATAGGCAATCTATTACCATTTTTTTTTTGTTCGTACGTCGTCCGCCCTGCCATTTTAAAACCAGTTGTAGGATATCAGGTTTCAGTAATAGGTTGTCCATTTAGCAGCTCAAATGGTATTTTCTTTATGGTACTTATTAAGTCATAACAACAATCTAAGAATGTTTACAACATAACAACTAATTCGAAGTGTCATCGAACCGGAGGGCATTTGATTACATGGCCACATTAACAACAATGTTTCAATTGATTTAGAGTGAGCGAGCGTGCTCGCAAATAGTCCTTGTTACACATAGTATCAACAACTTACATAAGTTATAGTAAGACGTAGGGCCATGACAAGCCGTAACTGTTTTGGGACACAAGGTTTTGCGGGACATTTTGGATGTCTTTATATGAAAGACCGCACGCAAAGTTCGCAATGGTTTACTAATTCATTTGGCTTGTGCTTTTTATAATTTTTTGTTATTGAATTATTGAAAAAGTGTTAAACATTTTGGGTTGTGTCTGAAAATAATCGACCAGAAGAATGAAATTATAGTTATTTTACCATTTGTAAAAAGTAGGTAAGTATCTGTGTGATTAAACAAATTAGGAGGACGATTTAATAAATTATTAATCTCAGTCAATTTGGATGAATTGATACTCGTTGGTTGTTTTTTTGCGGAACTTTTTGTTCAACCATTACATGATTTTATTACAGCCTGTTTAATTTACCTACTAAAATTAAATGAGACCTAAAACTGTCCCAAATGAGACAGACATAGAACAACACTACACGGTTGATTGAATTAGGTACTTGGTGCATGCATGCCACGTTCCAACTTCTTAGTGTTTAACAAGTGTTGACATCGGTTTAACATCAACTTATCGCGACATTTACCCCCTCATTATAGTTCTAGGCATTGCAGTGCGGTTGTTGTTTATCTAAATAAGACAGCTGTCATTCGTTTATGATTGGTAACATATAGTAGTTGACCTTGCTTTTGTCGCATTTGCAGGTTTTAGATAAAAATACTTTTAACTTGAATGAACTTTGATTCTTCGTAGTTAAGTTGAACATTGTAGTTAATTGTAAGAAAAAAATATGTCTGTATAACAGCAATTTAATCAAATTCAATTTATTCAAATCTTTTTATTTAAAAAAATCAAAACTAGGCCTACCTAGTTTTGATTTTTTAAAATAAAAAGACTACCTATAGTGAACCTACCTCGTTTTAATAGTTAGTCTACCTAGTATCTGATAATAGGAAGGGTCTGAGACTCTTCTGATGGTAGAGTCACATCATTTTTTATGGAATTATTTGAGTACCTACTTATGAACAATGTTGATTTAAAATAAGGCCACTAATGGACATTGTTGAAGTTTTCACCACCAGAAAATGAAATACGATGGCATTATTCCCCCTTTTTATATGTCTAATGTAAGTACACTCGTAATAAACGTTAAGAAAATGAGTGCTGTCACACTTTTCATGTTTTCTTTGAAGCTCACGTCAAAACAGCATCCCTTTCCCAAGCTTGCACAAATAAAAGAAATAAGATCACACGTCCACACAAATATTTCAGGCGAAAGTTATTTTCGAAGAATTTTATTGCTCACTAACTGGCAATCGGTTGGGTCAAGTCGGGCAACATTTCTCTTGTGGCAAGCAACATTTGACACTAAAACCATGCTGTCTCATTAATGGAGAGGCAGTGCCCGTTGGGGTAAGTTACTGCCGGGCTGTGCAGTAAAGTGTAGTACTTGATTGGCGAGCAAACACGGCCCGAGGTAACTTACCCACGCCGGCCGGGGTAACTTGGGAAGCGTGTATCGATTCGCCAATGGTGTTTATCTACGATGTTATGTGTGTTTGACTTTATAAATATGTTTGTAATAGAGGAAATAGCTTTATTTACCGTAATTATGTAACTGTTAGTGTGTAAAGAAAGCAAATGCCTCAATCACTGCCATTATGTCATCGCTACAAATCTACAAGCTTGCTTATTGATATAGTTAAAAGCATTCTTCTGATGTTTTGCGTCTCATAAAATTATGATATATATTAAGTATAATAACGTGATAATATTATTATAGGCCCTGGTAGGTATGTAGGTAAACATCAATCTTAAGTGCCTACTATTCCTATGCAGTAGGTTTATAAATATTTACAATCTTGGAAATATTAATAATAACCATTACATTACAATTACAATACACATTACATTTACACATACCAGTACTCGTATTTGTCAAGCTTACATTCCCTAAATAGGTCGGATACATGTACATAGGTAGTAAGCTATTATATATCAAATTGTAGATATGTTTTAATTACAATAATTAAAAATTAATATGTAAAGTGCATAACCTATTCAAAACCAGTGGCATTAGAAAATGCCATGTAAAATATTTAAAGATAATTATTCTAAAAAATTTAAGATTCTTTGTAGGTGCTAAAAAATACACGTGATTTAGGGAGGGTTAGTCTTAAACAGTGGAGGTCGAGAGGACATCCGAAAATGCCACTGGTCGTTATAGGAGCAATTTTACATGTCATTTTCTAATAATACTGGTTTTAAATAGGTCAATTTTGATTAACTTATGGATTGGAGACCTCTTTTTTAAACAATTTTCTCATATTTTTTGGTGAATAAGCCAATACCCATTCATGTTATTTTGTATTGACTTCAATTCAAGGAACCAGGCCTATGATCTGCAATAGCAGATAAGGTAGGATGCTCTAGGTACAATTGAAGTATATTGTATGCAACAGAAGTAGAGTATGACTATGATAGAGCTTCTTTTACAAGCAAAACCAACAATCACTCAGATATTTCCGATGCAAATACCAAATACTTAGGTACTAACAAAAAAAGGACTGATAAAGTTATATATAATATAACTCCTCATATTATGAATATCAAGATTATCATCAAGACCTGCTAGTGACGAGATATTTTCGCTGTCCACCTGAATAATTCTAAGTAATCCCTCTCAAATATGATTTCAGCAAATAAACAAGTACAAAATGTTTCCATTACTGTATTTTAGGTACGTTAATAAGGTGTCAAGTGTAATCTTAATCTTCTGAAATGCCTACAGGCAGCCTGTGAGTCCACCGGGCCGACGGGTCTGATAATCACAACCCACAATTACATACCGATTTTATGAGACATCTTTCGTTATAAGCATTTTTAAATCTATATCTACATCCTTAATATCGTACCATCTATTTACGCGACAGATAAGCTCGCCAACCTTACAAGTTTATATAACTGATGTTTGAATGTTTAAATTTCCGATAAATAATTATGATTTATCAATTTTTAAAACAAACTGCTCGTAGGCGACCTTCGAACGTCTCAGCCGAACAAATATTTAAATTTAATCTGCGCCATTAAAAAGTTAAGAGATTAAGGAAGATACTGGCAACCCGAGATCAGATTTAAAAAAGTCGGTGCTGCAGAATTCGTTTAAAAATCGTGAAATAAACCGTGAAACAACTTTTTACTAAGCGTCCAGGATACTGAGACTTGCGGCGCATACAAATTTCTTTGATTCAAGAGTTCTTTTCTTGTGGTTGGCTGGTAACGTCAATTGCTATGGTATGGCGGAACGATCTTGGCACGCGAGGGAAAAATTAAGCTACTTGAGGAGCATCGATTTCGCACTCTATAAGGCAAAATACATTTTCATTCCATGCCCATACTCATGCATCGATAATTGCACAAACAATAAAGATTTACCACAATGATTATGTATTTTCAATTTATCACGACGTTGTGGAAGAGGGTTATTTCCGTTTTGAATTGTTCACACTTATTAATGTGATTTTATGGTTTCTTTTAATGGACCGCTGTGCAGGGTCGGGGTGCAAGATGGAGGCCTAATAACGCTCGAAGTTAACGATATTACTCGGTATACGTTCTCCTAGTTTGTTTTAGTACGCTTCCATGAGTTAGAATTTCATGTTGTTGTATGTAACCCCAGTGTAAAGCAAGAATGAGGAGGAGGTTTGCGGTTATATACCGTATGCACACGTACAATTCCAAAACCTATTTAATCAAAAAAAGTTCTAATTGACTAATATCACCACGCATGCCAATTGTGGACTAGTAAATGATCTGTTACGAAAAATACTTTTTTTGTTCGTCCTGTGCTTATTCCAACCGCGATAAGTAAATCTAGTTTCTCTTGGTTTTATAATTAGTAGAGTTGCAAAAGAAAAACTATTATGGCATTGAAGATTTAACATTGTCTGCTTGTAAAGATACCTCTGTACTTTTAAACTAGTGAATTTTTACAAGTAATTTTCATTATTACTTGTATACTTAAAAACTTGTTGCTTTCAACAATATAAAAATACTTACAAGGAAACAAATAAACGTATTCCTCTTTAGTCTTCGTTTAATCAATCCTTGAACACACTAAAAACTAAAATTTGAATGTCTTTAGATAATATTAATTATTCCAAAAATACATATAACAAATATGAAGAATCATATGAATTTACATAAAACAAGCTGTTTACTGTTAAATTAATATTATTGTTCTTCAAATTATCACTGATGTCAGTGTGATAATTCTATTCGTGATAAGAATATCTATTAAACCTACATTATTCAACTGGCCGGTTGGTGCAATGGCAGCGATCCTGCCTTTAGCACCGGAGGTCGTGGGTTCGATGACAAACATTTATGTGTCGAACATTTGTGTTTGTTGTGTGTCTGGGTATTATTATCTATTTAAGTATGTATTTAGAAATATTTAAGTATTTTTATCAGTCTCTGACACCCATAGTACAAGCTCTGCTTAGTTTGAGGTCAGATGATCTTGGTGTAAATTGTCCCAGATATTTTTTTTAATTTATTTATTTTATTGGTCAATCTATGTTTACGATTACTACTATTTACTTGCAAACTGTTTCAACAAATTCTTTTGGTTATATGTTCAGCATTACATCAAAGCAAGTAGTAAAATAACAACGCATTCCCGTAACTCTGACCAGGCTTTAAACGCCTATTAACACTTTATCTAGAACGAGTCAAATACACAAATGTTTTGTTCCTTGACGCTATAAGTCCGCTATAGTCTGTCTTATGAATGGATCTTGAAAAACAACCAGCTATTTTGACATCACACTATTAGAAATACGCCGTAAATTCGATTATTTACAAGCAAATCCAACCTTTAATCTTGCTCTCAGTAAAGCTCATTTTAATATAAAAGCAGCAAAGAAAACACGACATTCTTTTCTTTAGTAACGCTAGACCTTAATTTTAATTTTGAATGAGCTTTTTATGGAGGACTCAAAGAGAAACAATTTTTCATAAGTGATGAGGCGGCACTGATTGTGGATATTGGATAAATATTTTTAAGAAAAACTCTACTGTCGGAAAAATGTGAGGGTGTAATAAATATAAATGAAAGCTACGTCGACACGTGGAACTAATCGTTCGATTATACGTACGACGAAATCGGTCCCGGACTTTAATCAGGGACCTTGCATGTAGATAATAATATAGCTGCTTAATTCCAGATGATATTCAAATATATTTGCATAATTACAAACCCGAACTGCAATGGTAATCTGAAAAAAAGATACCCAAAGAAAAGAGGGAAATGGCATAATTGGTTTTAGAATAACATCACAAAATAAGAAGATACAGAAAGACACGAGCGAAAGCAGGCGTGACATAAGAAGGTAGCTACATACATAGTCGCATTATGACAAATTGGGTCAGGAAATACCTCAGAAACCGTATCGTACTGGAATGAACCCTGTATCATATCAGTTGTTTAGAACATAACCCGACGTTTGAGGTTGAAAACATTTTTGTAAACTCTCTAGACAACTGAATGCATGCACTTGCTGAATTGCACTAATCTAGGCCCTCTGGAAATCGACGGATTGGAACAAAATCAGCGTCTATATGTGCGTGCTTGTTTTTCTGAGGACTGTACCGTCTGTCACTATTTATTTTGTGGTAATACGTCCTTTATTTACTTGCAAGCCAGTCTGTAGCGCAGATGTCTGTAATGGGTTCATTTTGCCCAAAATCCTCGCAACAGAAAATCGGCCGTGGAGTCCCCAAATTAATACAAATGTGCGACTAATCTACATTTTTGTTGTGCGCTTTAATATAAAAATTGAGACCGAACTTGCTTATTTACATTTTCCGACGGTTTCACTTACAATGAACCTATTATCCCTGATAGACTGAATGATTGTGACATTGTTTGTATATTTTTAAGCTAACCAGTTATTTTCTAATTTTAAATTATTTTAACGGATTATTTTATAATTTCTTTAAAAAAATCCCTAGATTTCAAAAAATATATTAGATGTAGTATTAACGTATTTCTTTCAGTTTAGGGCATAATAAACGTTTTATTACATATTTATCATTAAAAATTCCTCCATTCACAAACTCAAAATCATAAGAACTAACTTAGAACAGATAACCTTTCAAAAATACTGTCATTGATTTTAGCTGGTGACAAAAGGAATTAAAATATGGGATTTTCAAATACCTACATGTAAGTCTACGTCACTTGCATGTAGGTATTTGAAAATCCCATATTTTAATTCAAATGCTTGCATTGGTTAAAATGTATCTACTGACTTAATTATTTACACAACCCATTGATGCTGTGAGGTTTACCTACTCCTAGAAAATGCCTTTTGGTTTGAAGTCCACCCTTGTGGACTCCATTATTTTGTGGGAAAATTAATAGGTATAGGTACTATTATAAATTATTAAGTCCAAGGTTTAATCCTGATTCACAATTTTTGAAAAATAAACCAGTTTAACAATGGAATTTATTATTTAAAAATAAGCAATATCGTAATTTGAATTTTAACGTGTAATTCCGTGACAAATGTTGATTTATGCGTCGGCTCCGCTGGATGTAGAGGCAGTACAAGATAACTCCTCGGGTAAAGCCTCCTACAGACTTATAATGCTTAGTAAATTAACTTTACATTTGCATTTTAATAGCTTCGGACTCTTCACATACATATTTTGCTAGAATTTACACGTATCGGATTGTCAGCCGAAGGCAATTGGAAACCAATAAAAATGCTATAAAATTCGATCGTAAAAGAATTGTAATTCGCTTGCGTATATTTTTAAGTGTTGTCGAATTGGAAACACTCTTGACTCGTTTCGTAATTAAGTAAACTTTTATATTGTTCTGCAATCTTACTTATTGAGAATAAGCAATAGTTAACAAATATTTCAATATATTTTTAAGAAAGGAAATTAGTAATTATACATATTTATAGCTTAGTCGTTTCAGTCATAAGATATAATTTGAGTGTCTTTACGAATGTAACAATTATACATACCTACTACATATTTAAGTCAAGGAAACGTTACGCACTCGTACTTATCAGCCTTTTTTATTTTATTTGAATTTCCCAACCACACGCAAACAAACTTTTCTAAAAAGTATTCAGAAATGGCACGAGTAACGACGGGTCGGAAATGTCTTATCAAAGTAAAAGATAAAAGTTTTAAGATTTTGTTTGTGACTCGCTCCGTCTAACTTTTCCCATAACACGCCGTCAACCCCACCGAACCCTGAGTCAAAACTAAAATATTTATCGAGGTGGATATCTACATAATGAATAGCCTGGCTGAAAAATTTATATGCTTTAAGAATGGTAATTTAATGGGTATAGGTAAATTAATGGGTGTTTTGTTATAGAGAGTTCCAACGCAACTTAAGAAGGCCTTTGACCCTAGATTGCTAATGGTTGAAATGTTCAAATGTTAATTTGAAGCGGGTCTTATTGATAAAGTCAACCACTGACAGATTGATGCCGCAAAAACAATCGGAAATGACGTATATTAGTGCAGTGTCTCATGGCGCTAGAAATTACATTCAGCCAAGCGTGCAAGTAATAGTCAAAAGCATAAATATCTGCAGGTTTCAATGGTTTTAAAAATATCTGAGCAACAATATTAGCCACAAATATCTACACGAGTCAACAAAGACACTGAACGAACTCTTGTATTGATACTTCTTTCTAATATTTTGCTTAGATATTTTTGAAGCCTTGAAAACGTATAAATATTTATGCTTTTGACTGTACCTATTGGCATCATCCACGCAAAATAGGATTTCTCCTACATCAGATGTGGACATCTTACGGATAATGATGACGATGGATATCACGTTTATTGAAGAAATATAATGATAACTTAATATCTATAAAATAAAGGTGTGCACCTTTTTTACTCAACTTAACTGTTTTTTGCATATCAAAATGGTAATTAAAATAAACCTCTTATCTTTCTGTCTGTCACAGGTGCATAATGCAGAAACTACATGATATCGACTAAACTGTTTAAATATTATGGATTTTAATTTAATTGATTGGTTAGTTACTTTATGCCAAGCCTGTTATAGATTTTCCTATATTATTTTTATGGAATTTAAATGCTTGCCCATCTGAATTTTATTTGCAGTTCCAGTTAATTTCCATAATTCCGAGAAACGCAGTTTTCAATTTGCCCTTACTACGTGAAAATGAACCTTTTTAACGTACAAAAAGCTTTTATAAGTTAAAACAGTTTGATTTTTATTACCGCAATAATGTAGCATAAAATGTTCCAATTGCGTTTTGATATGTTTGAAGTATTATTTATACGTGTAATTATAGTAATTTTATAGTTTCTAAGGTCATTGGTTTGTAGCAGGCAGGTAAATTAATTGCCTTTTGATTCCGCAAATCGATTGTATTATTAATAACAGCCGCGTCCATAAAACCAGTTTGTAGTTCGTTACCCATTTTTTTTTATCTTAACCTCGGGTCACGATACATTTCAAAAAGATACTTATAAACCTACAAAGTGAATTTATCTCTATATTTAGCAGGCTTTTACCACTCTACAATGACTTTATTATAAATACTCATAATGCTTTGATTTTGAATTATTTAAGAGCGTATTGTATTTCTTAAACACCTATTAAGAAGTTATGAGAAACAACTGCATATTATTTAAAAAAAATACATTTTTAAGTGTAGGAATTTGTTCATTTTAATAAAAATATATTCTATTCTTTGTAACGCCACTTGTTTGGTATTATTAACTACCCTGTGAGTAAACCAATCTAACTTTATACGGATACCAGAGAATAAAATAATACTTCTATATTGACGTAGTAGTAGGTACAACGTTGACGTGAGCGAAGGAGTTTGGTTGTAAATTATGAGCGGAAATCAGAGAACAAGGTGATTTTCATCTCAAAAATATAGCCAATTTGCTGCGAATACCTATTTTCAGTAAAAATTGAGATATCCTGCTACATTAGACATCAAAATAAATAAAATCAATGAACATTATCTACAAGTACAGATGACCTTCGCAACTTAACTTGATAAGTTGAGAAATATAGGTGGGGGCAGAACAGAACAGACGTTCTTACCCCAACATTTACAATTCCATTTCCTTTGCGGCAGAAGTATCACGAGGCATTACGTACGGACCCTAAAACTCTTGTTTCCATTAGTTTGATTAAGAAACCTCTAACATGTAGTATTTAACTTTTAACTATCTCCGTGCGAGTGGATGTTAGCTTCCATCAAATGCAAACATTCTAATTAATGCTCTGAACGAAAACTGACTCTGTTTCCATGTGGAGTAGCTCATTTTCGCGTGATTCTTTTTGGTGTTTGAGTCGATTTCGAATGGAGTCTACTCGTATCGATTGGTCGTGGCTCAGCCGATACAATCGCTGCTATTTACGCTCCTTACCTATTTATAAACGGATCCCTACCTGATCGGGCTGATGCCTACGTACAAGCATATACGAAAGATGCGTCGGAGCTCGGAAGGAAAACATTGGATTACAAACTTTGATGGGCGATGCAGATCCAATGTAATCAGTAAAATGGTAATGTTGTTGGTTATTGGTTTATTTTCAAATAAGTGCCAGTAGGTAGATCACTTTAAACAGTATTTAACAAGCTAAAGCAACAGCTGCAGCTTTTGTTAAGGGATTCGTTAAGAAATGTAAATAATGTTGAGGTTTTGAGTGCCTTAAAATTCCGAAGTACTGAACTACCTACATTAAATTCTACACAACTCCACAGCAAATTATAATGTAACGAATAAATGTACTCAAAGTCATAGCGAAATGCTAATGTAGTTTGTAAATTCTAACATTTAAGTACACTTGAACCAGACAAAATTAATTACTAAGAGTTATTCAGAGCTATATCAGATAACATTTAAGATAAAAATGAAGTTAATTAGTGGTTTCCGCTAGCATTAGAACTTGGTTTTTGTTAATCTGTGACTTTATAATTTCTGTTGCACTTATTTGATGATATTTGTTCATAGCCATTGCTATTAATATTACAATAAATGATTACCGATCTGTACTTAAACTATCGTTAATCCTATGAGTAATGTCAGTATTTCTATAACAGTATAAGAAATAGTGAAAAAATATATAAATCAATTTATATAAAAGCATTAACAAATTCGATCACGGAAAAACTCATTAATTTATAGTTGTAATAATTAGAAAAATATAACATTTTCAGACACATATTTTTAGTATACCTATATCATAATTAGCAGCCCTATGCATACTGATTAACTGATTCAATGAAGAAAATGTTTAGGGGTAACGAAAAACTAGCAAGTTTTGAGTGAAAATTATAATATTAATTAATTTGATTTTTGAATCGTGTATTAACTAACTAAATACCCAAAGTCACAATCAGGTAGCAAGTGTCGCACACGCACGGCGCGTGCCTACAACTTTACTGTCCATAAACCGAACCGTTAGAGGCTCATCTTTCTTCTTAACGAGCAGTGGGAATTGTTTATAGTTTAAAAAAGGCACCAAGTCGCAAAGTTGTTGAATTAACGACCAGGAATATTTATGTTTATCGCTCTGCCAGGTTTCACGGCGGTAAGTATTCGGTAGCGGGACTTACTCCGCGATTTATAATTGTAACCAATGTTTGATCCAACGTTCGTTATCTGGAGTTGCGCAACGCCCCATTTGTTATTAAAGTCGATCATAAAATGGTTGAGTTACCGATTCTATGGACGTTTAGTGTCGAACAATCGGCCGTAGTGAGTCAGCCGGCGCCGAGCACCGAACTACGCCTTCATCGGAAAATAACCCGAAACTATGTAAACCGGCTTATATCTGTTGAGCGGCGATCGATCCGGCTTTAACACAACTACGGGAAAACATATTGACGCAGCACGCCTTTGAAAAGTTATAATAATAATAATAATCTTTATTTTCTTCACAAAAAGAAAGAAATACAACAAAAGTTAGGGACAAACATTGTATTTATGTAGATAGCATCTATTTTTCCAACCGTTTATTCGTTGCCACTTTCAAGGTCACAATCGGTAGTGATAAATATTGACATCACGCGTGACCTTGGTTCTTCCGAGGAATTAGTAAGCTCCTTGGAATTACAATAAGGTTCTCATGTATGAATGTCAAAAACTGTTATAAATTTGATAATTAGAATAATCACATCCTCTCGTGCATAGAGGTAAATGTTCTCACTCACTAAGCCGTATTTATTATCTGCTTGCAACAAACGTGACTTTAAGTAGCAATAACAATCACATTATCAACACGCAACCCTTGCGAGTTCCTAAGTTCTATGCGAAGCGAATTATTTACCTTCCTCACGTCGAATTTATAATTTCAAACCCATAGTAATCGCTCGCTAATACGCCCAACATACAAAATAGGCCTTTGATTAGACTCGTTTTATTCCGTTCGCGGTTTGTACAAGGAAACGACACGTTCAGCCATCGCAGATGGGACGAAGCCTGTTTCGCTCGAACCTTAATTAAATATTTTAATATATTCCCTTCATCCTTTCTGAGTATAACTTAGGTATTATCGTATACCGACGCGGAATGCAAAATTAAAGTTGCGTGAAGTACTTTAATATACGCCTCGCGTTCATATCGCTAGGAAATTCCTTAGCGCTTTATTTAGACTATATAAAAGTTTAATAGAGGCAATAAAGTCACTGACCTACCTTAAAAAACGTGTGAAAACCCCTAAAACCGCGTGAAACAATTAAAACGTCATAAAAGCGGTGGTTCCCCATAATCGTGTAAGTCTGAATGGTTACTATGGGATGATAAACACGCCTCTCGTGCCAAACGTAAAAACAACTTTTGTTACCATTTTATGACAACAATTACGAGCTATAAAACGTGTAGCGATTATACCTCGTAGCGATTCTTGTGGTCTCCTGTCATCGGCGCCGTGGTGCGGCTACTCACTAGCCCAAGATTCGATGCTCAAAAGACGTATGTCCACATTTGGCTAAGTGAGTTGCACTTTGTTTTAAAGGCAACACAGTCGTAAATACGTTGGAAATAAAATCCGGAGATAAAACACAAGTTTACGAGGAAGGAGGGCAATGAATCCACGGGCTTCAACAGGCCTTGACTCCTTTAAGTATTTTTATAATTCGTCAATTGAAGGTTTTTTTACTATTTACGGTTTATAGTATTGCGTGAAGATGCGGTCACGTCGTGTAAGTAAATAACTACTTACGGACGTTTTACGATTTCCCTTGCGTTTTGCTTTTATTTTCCGACATTCATTGTGACCTACATTATGTTCCAGTTTTACGATGTTTCCATATTTGAATTTGTGTTTTAGCAAATACGTTCGCTAACATAAAGATAAGTACATTCTGTAACAAAATGGTAACACATTAAGGATCACCATTGATAAATCTACAGTATTATTTTGAATGCTCTACTATTATGATTCCAGTGCAGAGCTTCGTTTGACTGTAGTTATAATATCCTACATGATTTTGGTCTGGTCAATACAAAGATATTTTAAGATAAACATTCCCTACCGAACACGTTTTAATCACATTAGTACAGCCTATTCTTGAAACGGCTCCATAATAACCAAAAGGGTGCGTTCCCAAAGACGTAGCGTAGAAATTTCGCGTGGAAAATGCACCCAATTTGGTGGATGGCAACAGGGGTTACAATTTGTGTGATATTTGTTATCTAGCGGACCCATTGTGCGCGTACCGACGACAAAAAAGATGGGAACGGCCCACAGATACAGATAAAATGAGAAAAAAATACAATACATCGGAAAAGAAAACTGTCACAGATGTGACGACGATACTGGGCCTACGCAATGTACCTAACAAGTTTGTGTAGGTAGGTTGATTCAAATGTTGAAAAGCAGTTTTTGAGTGAATTACCTACCTAAAGGAGATAGATGACTTACCAAAATGAACGGGACAGTAAAGTGTGGATAGCCAATAAATCACGGCAGTTACAGGAAAAATACCGTAAGTTGGGCATCCAAATGCCATTAGTTAAAGCCCTATTTAACGGATTATTTAAAAAAACATCAGTTTTAAGAAACTCGCATGGCAAGTAACAAGACTTAAAATAAGTAAGTATTACTGAAAGTTGAATACCCATAATTTCGGAAGTGTATGAAATTATGGGTATTCAACTTTCAGTATTTCTTTGTGAAACTAAATTTTCCAACATCAAACTAGGTAACAACTCTACATTCGACGACCATAGCTATTTATTACGCTAGAAGATTCCATTCACAAAGAACCAAACGCAAACATAGCTTTCTAAAATTATTTAATAGGTCAACAACTATAAATATAATGTTGAATACATAATAGCTATGAATAATGATAGCTTCAACACAAACCACACTCAGCGTTGAGTGCCAGTATTCGAGCGTTTACTGCCCTTTCTCAAAGAGCGTCTGCATGACATTTAATTTAATATCCATCGCGATATTTTACAAGGCATCACCGTATAATGTCCTGACGCTTAGACTCACACATTCATGTAACTTTATTTCTGTGGACATTGAAATATTAATCCTACTGTAGATTCACTAAGTGCCATAACTACGAGAATATTGAGACAGAAACTAAGGTGCGTAATTTGGCGGACAGTTTCTTCTAGTGATCGACATTATACAAACTACAAAAGGTGAATAGCTTTTGATTGAGCAAGTATCCTTAGTATAGTTCTTGCAAATCACGAGCGCGCGTGAATCTAACGAACGGAATTAAACTTTATAGTTCGGTATTAAGAGCGTCGGCACGCGCGTTGTCAAAGTGAGTTTTTAAATTGTACCTACTGCATTTTATTAGTAATACAAATTATTTAAATACATAATAGGTACGTAGATTTTCTGAATTTCTCAAGTGGTTCTAGCAGTCATTAAAATATGATGCGTGTTGTCTGTGTTGTTAATTTTCTTTTTTAAAATCAATTTCTTCCAGAAACCATATATTTATTATATTGTAATGAAAGCAATAAATACCTAACTGCAATTGACTATAAGTAATCAACAATACTATTCAAATATCTTGTAACACTATCATTGTTATGTTTGTTTTTTATTTATTTTGACAACAAAAATTAGCTGGTTCATATTTTATGTTGCGTTTAATATTTTCTTCATACGTTAGGACGTTAACCCATGAGTTTAGTATCTTTTATGCCGGCGTGGACTTTAAAGGGCAAAATGGAAGATACGCCTAACCAAGTAGGTAAATGGCGTTTCTATGTTATAAATACTGGATTATTATAATGCGTGCCTCCTTCTCATCTATTTTAGGTTCTGACCAGTTTTGACCATGACCACATTATACGAAGATGGTTCAAGATGAATGGGGTTTTATTAGTTTAAGGTTTAAAAATGTTTGGAAGGAAATGTTAAAAGTGATGAAACTTTACTTTATTTGGACTTAAGTTTTATTTTGATAGAGTTTTCATTTGAATAAATTTAAATTTGGAAACAAAGTGATATCCCTTTATTCGCTTATAGTTTGAATAATGAAGAGCTCTAACTTTGGTTAAAAATGGGACGGGATAAAAACTAGTTAAAAGCGGGTTCGATGATGTTACCCTTTTCTGCGTCATTGTAAGCAATCGGTCCGCAAATAAAATATAGACCCACTGTTCTACCTAACATCTCGCTTTACCACTTATGGAAAATACAGCAGAAAATATTCCGCCAACAATATGGAAAGACAATTTGCAAATACCCTCATTTGCTGACGGTACCTGTTTCATATTCGGCGAGCGCCATGCTTTGAATGAGACTGTGCAGACCCGCGTGTACGAGTACTACGGCATACGTGGAAGCGGTGCCGTAACCGGTGGAAATGTAACGTACGGGCTCACAGGGAAAACATTGTTACGTATTTACATAAAATGTAGGCGTAATTATCTGTCTTTTTGGAATTGTTTTACCAAAGTTGCCGTTTAATTGACCAGTAAAAAAGGCTTAAATAAAATTTTCTGATGTGACTTGACAATTGACAGACAAAAAACAAGAAAATATACTACAGACATAGAAACAGAGTTTTTATTTTTAAATTAAGAACAAATATTCTTACGTTCTCGCAATAATAACAAAAATAAACTATAAATTATACCTATATACTTATATTCATTCATCAAAAAGGCAAGCTAACAATTTATTAACAGTAAAACTCCTTCACCGAAAGCTCATTAACAGACCGAAATTATCATAAAGCTCATCTTTTTAGGAACTCATTACAGATAAGTGATAAATTCTGAATCGATTTTCTATCCAATTAAATAGCCGATTTCAATTTATTTCAGTTTGTCACATCAATAAAATATATTTTTATTTTCCAAGAAATGCCTCGTACCAGGTTTGACATTGGATTTAAACTGTAGGATGTCAAAATATGTGTAACTTACAGCTACTTATTGTCACAGTTAATAAGCTGTATGAAAACTTTGTTGTACTTTGAACCTTATGTTAAAATATGTTAAGATTAAACTTAAAATGTTTGGCAGTCTTAATGCCTCCATCATTTTACCACCTACTTCAAGCACTGGCAAAATGTTTTCAAAATTAATACGTGTGGTTCACCACTACATCAAGCTAGTACCAAAGTTAAAGAAAGTGCTGTTTTTTAATAAACCCTTTTTACATAAAAACACTTTACCGGGGCGGCCCACATAATATTGTTTTTCATTTGTTTTCGATTAAGTAAAATGATAATCAGTCATTGTTGATCAGCGACTCGAGTTCACGTTGCTTCGACAGTAGGTACAGATGTGTATTTCTGTATTTTCTTGTATCAAAGAAATGTTGGGCTTTCGTGAGGACACAAATTCGGTAAACTTATTAAGCCGTCAAGAGCCCGCTTGAAGGAGAAACGCGCAAATAAACTTATCAACAGTATGAATATTTATGAAAGGATTTTCGCATGTAATTAATGCAAAAAGGAGCGAGTTTCTGCCAGAAATTTTATCTTGGCATAAAAACGTATGATGTGTGGTCTTATTTTTATTTGCAGATTGTGACAAATTGTATTACCCGCATGACTTGTTTACATGACCTTCTGGTTGTGAAAGAGCTTCGGTAAACATTTCAGTCTTGTCTAGCATATCTACTTACCTATGTTGTTAATATATATATTTTTTAATTGTATGCAGATTACTTACTAAACTGTAAAATTAAGTCGTATTGCCGTCACGCGGGCGTTACTGCAAAAACATCTCGATTTTTTAACATACATTTTAGTACATACTGCTCGTTTTGTACCTTTCGCACTAACGGTATTTTGAAATACTAAATACCCAATATTTATTCAGAACTGCCCCAATATCAAAAACAGATTGCCTTACATACTTATTGCCACATAAGTACTTACATGAAATTCGCGCAAAAGGGAGAGTGTGCTAAATGTCGGACCGCAAGTGTCTAGGGTCGGTCCCTCGCAGTGCCGCATAACTTTATTTGAGATTAACATAATTAGACGACACTCTCAGGTTTAGGGTAAACAAGACCGCCGTTTGTTTAAGGAGAATTCGGGGGCTTCAGTCATGGCATTCCTCATTCAAAATTTCCGGGCAGTTACAAAATTGGTGTCCATTTTTAAACTAGGTTCACATTTAACTTAGGTTTAAATCCTTTGTGGCTAAATTATATTTTTAATTTTGTCGGGATATATTTTGTGTTTATTATCAATAAATTTAGTCTTAGTTAACAGCCTTTATGTTTGATACTTTACGAATTTGACATTTTGTAAGTTAAGTATTTTAAAAAATTACATTTTAAAAGACTGTTTGTTACCTATCAACGAATACAAAATAAACGAACATAAACCCTAAAGTACTTTAAAGATAACCAACACTAAATAATTAATACAATTACTCTTTAAGGTGGAGCACCGACTCCGTAATCAGGTATTGTTTAAGGTAAGGTTAAGGTATTGTTAAACAGGTGCTAATTAAATCAAATTACAAGGAACGTTAACAGTTGTTTGTACGGTCAGCGCCACTGCGTGTCGTCTTGACGGTGTTTAAAGGATATAATATAAGAGATTTTATTCGAATACTCTAGAATAACTGATAGAACCAATTCAACTATTGAGCTTTATTAACTTCTGCATAAGATATTGTAAGTATCTAACGAACAATAAAATTTTTGAGCGTTAAAGGGTTGCAGATAAATCCAGCAGGAAAATTAAACTTTGTATATCCTTCTAGGTAGATTCTTATATGTGATATACCAATGATAAAAACACCCAAATCACACTCGCTTTGACACAAAAATCCCTTAAGATGCCAAAAAATATGTGAACAGCCCACGTCAGTACTTCATATTTAGAAAAGGAACGCCTTAAAAACACCGCGGTGGCCACGCGCGCATTTCAATTTTGTAAAACTATCTACATCTGAGAGTAAATAAATCGAGCCAACCTCGTTTTAAAGGCTTCGTCATTATTAATACATAATACTAAAGGTAAATAACAACGAACGAAACCTTCAAAAAGGGGCAACTCGATTTATTTGCTACCAGGTATAGCTTACTTGAATACGTTTTTAAACACCTATGACTGGAAAATCACCATGTTGTAATAAATCTATCAGCGAAGCATTATTTACAGTGAGGTTAGACAGACCGGAACGCATTGACTCGCAAAATGACCCATATAATACCTCAGTATGTACAGATTTTCCGGCTCATTTTGCTTTCCGCGCAACATGGCGGTATATATAGCGATGCCATTGTTATGAATCATACTTACCTACCCGTAGCTCAAAATGACAAAAAAATATTCCAGTCAAACATTACACTTACGAAGTATACAGGACCTGTCCCCCGATTCAGAACGAAGTTATCAACCGATTCGGTATTTTTTTTTATAATGGTAAATTACTCGCTTAACGGTAGCATTTAATATTTTTATATGTAAAAGCGAAAGACCTTTAGTTTGTGTATTATAAAAAAACTGACAAATCCCAAACTATAAAGATGATTAAAAAATAAAAGAAAATAACCGAATCGGTCGATAACTTTGTTCTGAATCGGAGGGCAGGTACGAGTAAGTTTAAAAATTATAAGTTATAAGCCTAATAACTGATTACAAAATTCTAAGCTTCGTACCTATATTATTTATAAATCAGAAACCCATCTAATAAACACCAACTGTACGTTGCCATAAGTTAAAATCCCCAAAATGGAAAAACTGTGGGCATCAGGTGTTTTAAATTGTTCTTTAAGGAAGGTATTATCCGGAACATATTTTCCAGACAGGGGTCGTGCAAGAAATAGCGTGGAGGCCCATTTTGAATAAATCACATTGATTTTTTCAACCCCGTTCGTATAAAGACACCAGATTTTATGCATGATATACTTATTTTTTATGACTTCGTCCTTATATACATCCTGCCAAAATTAGATCAGGTTAAAATTAAAGCTAACAATATTGACAATAATATTTGTAAATCATTTTGACTAACTAGATATTTAAAATTATGGTAGCTTCTTGTTATCTATATCTAACCCTTTAACAAACTCTTCTAAATATTTTAAATGAATTTACAAGATGAAAATCATCTCTAGCCTTAAATCATTTCAATTCCCAATTTGCCTTAACGTTGAAATTACGTCGGTGATCTCATTACGGCAAAAAAGGAGTCGGCGAAAATGTCAAAACACCACAACAATGGGTTCGATATTTTCTTTCAATTTAGTTATGACCTTTCGTCCGGGGCTTTGACCGGATCGAACCGGGGACCTTGTCTAGACAGCTTACTGTGCCCTCTCGACGCTGATGGAGACGAGATATGAGACATTTTTCACAAAAAAATGTTTGAGATGCAAATCATACGAAATGCCATGGTCGAAAGATTTGGTTCTTGCTTGAGAACTTTCACGGGCTTCAATTTATTTAGCACGCTTGAAAATAAAATATTTAAAATAGCAAAGAAAGTCCTAGTAGGTATTGCAATAGTTTTTCTAATGACATAATGAGGTCTGCCTACAGCTAACTAAACAAAACAGAAAAAATATGAATAGGCAAGCAGTAAAGTACCTATATCGTTGTAGTGGTGTTGTTGTTAGTCATATTTTCTAAAAAGGTTACATTCCTACTAGCCTGAACTTACCCTCCAATGCATACACCACTTTGTTTTATTTTACGAGCTGCTATCTGTATGAGATACGCCTAAATGTGTTATGTAATACGTTTAAATTGGACGGAGAAACAAACGGGCGTTGACAGAAGGGTCGAGTAAGACGAAATATGGAATTCTTAGACTGTCTGGCTGTTTAACATGACGAAATTGAGAAACCCTTACTCAAGTACATTTTCGATTCGCCTGTTAATTAGTCAGACTAGTGCTAGTAACAGCATTTTAATAATTGATTGAAATAATTTATAAGCTGCCACATTTCACCTTGAAAAACTTCATTGCTATCAGATTTACTTGAATTTATACATATTTTATGACGACTGAACCAAGATTTTCTTTCCTTATATAAAAATATTTTTGGTGCTGGTAAAAAAGCTTGCCATATTACTTCATTAATAAAGATTGGTTAATTTGGTACACAAACTTATATTCTGAATACTATGCATGCAAACTTATCACGAGTACCGATGTAACTAGACTTTCTTTAATGAAATTTCTTTTTGTTACAGATGTGAAATCTTGGAAGGCATTTACCCGCCAAAGTAAGAGGTAAGATAATCCATTCTACTAGGAAGAGGCAATATAACTTTTTCTTTTAAAATTTTCGTTCAAATTGTCTTGCAGAAACATCTTTCTGAAATAACTGAAGGGCAGGTAGGTAGTAGAATATCGCTTAATCGAGGCGGAGGCTCCGGCGAGGATCGACATTAATCGGAGGCTTTACGAGGGGAATCTGAGCCGCAGACGAGCACACTCGCTCTTGTAGTAAATGGCAACGTTGCAGATAAAACGATAAGGTTTTATGGAACTGCGCTATCGTTCCGACGAGTTACTGAGTGTTTTTGTGGTAATTAAGTTGGGGTTTGAATGTTATTTGTGAGAATAATAAGGCTATATTTGATTGTTCTTTTGAACTTTGCCTATAAGTAATATAAAAATAACTTCCCCAGATATATTTTTATTTATTCATAAGTAATTAAAAATATTTCATATCTTAAGTAACGTGTAGTAAATATTTTACTGTAAGTAATCGTATCATATAGGTACGATTTAAAATGAGTCTTCTTTTCTACAAACAGTCGAACTATATAACTGTTACAAAATAAACCTAATCAAAATCCAGAAAATAAATACTAAACAAAATTCCCGTAACTGTGTAGCATAACCCACATTTTGCGTATCCTACGCGTCCCTACATAGAAGGAAAAAGTGGCGCTGGAATCGAAGGAGTACGTCCAAACTGGAAATATAATTTTAAAGATGGCTGCCGCTCTCGACCTACCCTCCCCCCGCGCGCCTCAGTCCGCACCCCGACGCAGCCTAAAATATTATGCACCCGAAAACCATTGTCTGTTGTCATGACAACGGCCCGCTCGATACCGCGGCCTCGCAGACGCACAATCAATGTTATATTCATCTCGCTTACTCTCTAAGTGGTCAGAGGCTGGATCCGGATTTGGACGATCGTCGCTCTCGTGCTGCGATGGCTGAATGCCAGCATTGTAGGGTTAGCAGAAATGGCACGTACCGTCGACTAGCACTGTCTAGTTAGAAAACATTTTCGAACAAGAACCGAGATGATGTATGGACTTATGCAAATTAAGTATCAAGTTTTATGCAAACAGAATGGAGCTGACCCAATTTGGCCTGCAAGCGAACTTGCATTTTATCTGCTTAATTATGCATAGCACCGTGTTTCGTTATAGAGTTTTGATCGATTTTTCGTCTTCAAATGTAGAGATTACTAGGAATCCATATCGTTTTTAAAATTAACCTTTTTGACAACGTAAATAAAAAAATGAAACAATCAATACATACCTATGTTTAATACACTTTTGTGAGCACATTTTACAGTTAAAATTGGGTATAGATAGTGTGTAATTAGTTTTTCAGTACTTTTCACAAGAACAGAGCCACTTTTACTCAATAGAGTAGGTACACTTATTTATGCACTAGAAACCGACTTCAAAATAACTTTAGCGGTATAAAAAAAAAAAAGATCACCACTTCTTCAATGCTACCGGGCAAATGTCTCCAGAATAGATGCGACAATTTCAGATCAAATTTAGAAAGTTTCTTTCTAGCCTCGCCATTGGTCAGTTGTACAAATATTTTTTACCTTTACAATGACTTTCTCTTTTTTGTTACAATTCCTATTCTTCCTGGTCACCTCAACGCGGAAGGGATGGCAACTTTCACCCCTGAAACAATACTCTATTGTACCCTTTTTGGAACTCAAGGTTTATGACAGCACAAATAATAAATGGGTTAAAAAATTAAACCTTGATTCATCCTTTATTTATTTTAAAAATTTGGTTCAAAATCAAGATTTACCTATAAAATCTACTGATTTTTCATGAAATGAAAATATTTTAAGAAATTGCTATCATGTAGGTACTTTAAAACGTAGACAGGTAGATACTTTTTAGAGTTTACTTTTGTTGATTATTATTTAATAATCAAGAAAAGTAAACATTAAAAAGTATCTACTTAAAGCCTTAAAGTATATACTTAAAGGCATTCATTGGTATGGTTTGTCATTTAAATGAACTTGTGAATATGAAATGGTTGAATCTGCTAGATATTTACCAATTTAAGTGTCTCTATAAATCAACAAGATAATTGATGATATGCCCTTTATGTAGAGATTACTGATTATCCGTAAATTATATACTTAGTCTATTGATTCCACTTGATGTCGTATCATTGATGTTATGTTCAATAATATTTCCATTTTATGGTCCATTATTTCTCACAGCAATAGTGGTAATAGCTTTCGGATTGGTGTGCTTGTGACTAAAAGCTCTCACTGAGTTAAAGTTTGATATGGTTTCGACGTAGATGTAGAGATGGCGCTGTAGATAATTTCTTTAAGAGTACCTATCTACTTTATTGTTGGTACCTACTGTTCGTGTTTTGTTTATTAATATACGGACTTTTTTAAGAAATTAAATAAACTTCAGAATAATATTTACTTCTTTAATTGCTATTTATTTAAAAGATTTTTTCTGATTCTATTAAAAGGTTCAATGTCAAAGGTTTTGAAAGTTAGTAAAACTATTTTTATTTTTATTTAGTTGTCAAGATACCTACTTTAAATATAAGAGGAGTCTATATATTTAGGTTCTAAATATTGCAAACTACAAGTATGTACGAGTAGCTTACCCAGACAGGGCGAGGAGTTTCCCTTTTGGATGTTTTTATTGTAAAAAATTAGTATATTATATGAATAAACTTGAAAAAATATAAATGGTCATAAGAAAGAGATATTGATGTGTACAAGGTGCCCATGTTATTTTTACCAAGATGTACAAAAACATACATTGTGGTTTGTAAAATTATTTTATCTTTAGGTGCTAATAATATTTTGTAACTGAACGGTTGTTCTTTTAGGTATTGTAATTGTGAACTATGCAACCTTTAATTTCGTTATAAATTATAACTTTAGGTATCTAGGTTGACCAACCTATGTAGGTTGGGAATCGAACCCAAAACTCGAGGTGAACTGCTGGCATTAGGTATTTCGTTTCTTATAACAGATATAAGTTTGATTTCTACTTATTAGACATAGAAATCCTTAATAAAGATATTTTATGTTAAGATAATATTTATACTTACTAAAATTAAACGATTTACATTATTATTATCTCGTACAAGATAACCTTCAAACCACGAGGATACCTAAAAGCTCACATTTAAAAACATATCTACAGTTTTTAGTAGTAGGTAAACTAAACTACAATAATTAAGGGTAGGTAGGGATGCCTTCAAAAGTTAAGCTCATTGCTTTGAACTTGTATACTCCCTGTGTATTATACGGAGACGGTCAAAGTTTTACGGTGGAGCTTTTATATCAATATATTTTTTTTCTTATATCAAAGTTTAGTTTTTTAGTCTTGACTCTAAGTACGAGTATAATCTCTTGGATATGAGCCTATGATTTTTGTAAAATTCACCTAAAATTAAGAAGCCCTGGATAGTATGCTTTTCTGTAATATGACTATGTGATAAGTGACAGCTATACTTAGGGCTTCTTACTTTCAAGTGAGTTTTGTAAATTCAGGATCTTTGGGTATTTTATTGAAATTCAATAAAACGAGTTGTTTCGGATTATTTTTATTTATTTTTATTTTGAATACAATCTTGAAGAAAACATTTTAGTAAAATACCTAGTAGTAACATTGTAATGTCGAAAATTGCTAAGTGTCATTAAGATTAAGTTTATTACATAATTTATTCATTCACCCTAACTAATCCATTCTTTACAAACTTCAATTAAATACAAAATTATTACACTTTTCAGATCGACTTCTAATTTATTTTTATATTATTTTGTAATTTATGTTTAGTAGAAGATAAATCAATTTAAATACATCAAATTTTATGTAACACAATAAGCATCATTATCAATACTTGGACGAATACAAACATGACACGACTTAATTACATAATAATATGCACAATATACAAGTTATCAAGAAAATCCGAAGAATGAATCACCAAAGAAGAATCTTGAAGATCTTCGGCCGCCGTCGAGTGTCATCTTCTGTTACGTATACTGAAGGTATACCGGAAAGAATGAGGCACTCAGGATACATTCAGTATACGTACAGAAGGCGACGCGTTGTCTTCTGTTCTTCAACTTCATCTTCATACTCCAGAAGAATGTACCTGAAAAACTGAAGATTTACATTTAAGAATTTCATCGAAAAATCTTTAAAGGATGCCTGGCTTGACTTTTTTTTACAAAGGAATTGTTCATATTATTTGCTGTGTTGAAATATTGAGAACTTGGGAAATAATGTGACGAAAGTTAAAAATTCATGGGCTCGAACATGTAAAAGATCAGATAGAATAGTTTACGATTCAAAAGAGGCAGTTTCACACCACATCGAGGTCCCTTCCAATATCTTAAAAGCTCACCGACCGCCGTCACGCCAGACCCGGACGACCTCCTCTGGGAACACCATCTATAAAATAAAGCAACCGATTTATAACACGCCTGGGTTTTCAAGCGAAAAGGGTAACACTGATAGCACATAATTTCCGCTATCGAAATGTCTTCAGCGAAACCGGGAAAAATATGTACAATTGTAAATAACATACTTGAAAGTAAAACTGATTTTAGAAACTTCAAAGCCATTGTAAGATTGTCGCGAAACCGTCTATTGTTCACGAAGACCAATGAGACATCGCAGGGCTTCGCAAAACACCCGATTGGTTTGCAAAAATGATTTTCGCAATAGCCCGAGCCGGTAGCGAGGCGAGTTTTTATTTTTTACTATCTCCCGGACGACAATCGCACAAGGCTTTTGTCCGCAGACCTTTGTTGCACATAAAGGATAAATTACAAAAGCTTCGGACCACCACTCGTAAAGATAACTAAAGAATTCTGAGCCTGCTCGCGTCCGGATGAATAGACCGACGTGAAAGGGCACAAGGGTGCATTATATCCGTAATTTACGACGCAGAGTAACACACCGGGCTCGTTTTGAGAGGCGTCGCGGAGCGTCGCGATCGGCGAGCGCGGTCGAGATAAAGCACGTGACTTACCGGTCAGCTGTTTCCGTGGTCCGATGTGTAAACATTGAAGGATGGCTGGTGTCGCGCGGCTGGGAGCGTGTGTTCGGGGTCGCCGTAGCCGGGCGTCTGACAGTCTGGGCGCTCCGGGCACGGCGTCGGGGCGCGCTCCTGGCATCGATTACCGCCCTCGCGGCGCGCGCCGCCACACAGCTACTAATCCCGATGCAAGATTTTCATTACATGCCGTGATCGTTGTTATTTGCACCCCGTAATGTTTTTTGATAGTTTGCTTAGGTCCGCCACCGCTCCACTCTATGTAGATAACCGATAATTTTATGCCCTTCTAAATGTGTGTCCTGTGTGTGGTCTCTGATAAAAAAGTCGATATTAGGCAGAAACGTGGCTTGCGCCACCTGTTCCTGTGCGCTGGGATATTAGCATTTTGCATTGCCTCCCTCATCTTTTTCGTAAATCAGCCTCTTAAATGTCATAAGGCGATATGAATACTTACTTACCTACCTGCAAACCCATTACCTAAAAGGTAATAAGCTCCTGCCTGCATCAAATACTTGATGATATTGCTTTCTTTTTCCAGTCGACTTTATTAAATTTCTCATAACTTGAGTCTTACTTAGAAAATAATAATAGAAGACAAAGTTTTTTAGTTATTTCTAGAAAAGTAAAGTTTTTGAAGCTGACCAATGCAGTGTTACGTTGGCTCCGTAGTGCAAGAGTAGGCATTTTTCTTTATATTATTTAGGCGGCGCAAAATTGCGTTTTCCAGACCGTAGTAACGATTTCATTTTAAAAAGACAGCCATAATGTTTGAGGTTATATGGGCCTGAGGCGTGCACAAAATGTGACCAAGGAGCGCAGATAGGCGCCTTCTCTCATCCTATGTTACGGTGGGTTTTTAGGAATAAAAACGCCATATTTATGGAATGTCTACTTAAGCTACTTGTATTAAAGTTATAAAGAAGACAATTTATCTTAAAATGTAGGTATAATGTATTTACAAAGGGATTTATTTGTTGCGTTTATGAATGTATCTGAGCGTCGTTTCCAGGATGACCTAACTGATTCAGATTTTTATGGATGATAATTTTTGGAAGACCTTCTTGAGATAATACGGTTTTATCATACCGATGACTCTTCACTTCTTAGTAAGTGATTGGCACTGTTTTTCAAGGCTTGGTTGAACAATGAATTCTCGTATGCTATGAGGCTTGTGCTGGATCTGTACCTACCTAATAAATCTGCAAAATACGAGTGTTTTTGTAATGTTATTTTTCTTTTTTATTATTTTCATTTCAAATTTTACTATTCCACGTAGCTCTGAGGTAGTATTTTCTGCTTCCTATACAGTCAACTGGCTGTTTTTAAACCTAACTAGCGATGCTTTGTAAAAAGGCGCTTGTAAATGTATTATTTAAATTAGCAAAAACATTCTAAAGTACACTCATCCTCTAGAACTAACATGATTAAGGCAGGCCTATTCGGGTCCACGGATGTAGGTACCTGTTCAAACATTCCCGGCGCCGTTTGTAAATAACTAGGGACGTTGGGGTGGTTCATGTTTTCACAGGAAAATTACACAAAATGTAATGCGGTTTTTCCTAGATCCTTGTTTTGTAAATTTTTTAACAAAGGGCTCGTTTTTGTTAAGTAAAGTTGACTAGCTAATTTACTTCAGAATATGATGACTTCTCTGTTTTTTCATGTAGGTGTCTTGTGGGATAACTCTTGCAACTATCGTCCAATTACTTGAATCACAAAGGTTGCTTATGAAGTGGTCTCAAGTCCATATAGTCCATGTGTTTTTTTTTATAATGCTCGGTTTTAAAAAAAGTTTTGCTTTCTCAAAAGACACAAAATCACAATTATTAATTTACTGGCCCAATCTGATAAATTTTAAAATTATTGCTAGACAGACAAAGAATAAGAAATATATAAGTATACAATTAAATTAACTAATTATGTAGTTATGTTTATCAACCATTAACAATCAAACCAATCAAGCCATTGTCTCACATCGCAATAATTGTAGTCGTGGCCATGACAACTAGATTTTAGTCAACACTAAAATAATATTCATTTCACATATTCAACAACACCAAGCTTCGATAGTTGAGAACAGAATGCATGGCCAACTGCGAAACCATCGCTAAGGGGAGGGGGTTGACAATAGAAAAAACGGGGAGGGACCATACCCTAAGCAAAAAAACCATGATTTATCTACATAGCCGTGACTTCTAATAGCAATAATGGGAGTATGATGGTGTGTGTGAGGACAGGGTGCACGTAAACGAGGGGCCAAGTGCTGTTCAGTTTGTCGATAATATTTTACAGGTTGATTGTGTGAATAACAAGTGTGGTAGTGTTGTTTTTGCATTTGTGTACATTTTAGTTGAATTATGTTCTACAATGAACCTGTGATGTTGGATCGCACACTGAGTATAATTTAAGAGCGTGTTACAATATGTAAGTAAGTACAAAGTGACGATTAACAAATGACACTGATCAATGAGTGGAGTCTTGAATTTTTTTAATAGTAGTGTTCTCTGGTTTTTGGATTTGTTAATTTAGGCCTAGGTCTAGGCACTGTGGAAAAGATTTTCTGTTTTTTTAAGTGAATAGCAGGTATTCAATAAAATATAGTAAAGTAAAAGAAAAAAATATTGTAGCATTCATTGGCGTATGATGACGTAAGTACGTCGTAGAACTACCTATCTTAGTGCACATGACTCGACGGGCAGTAGCGCCATACAAAGGTTCATCCTGCGATCGCGAACTCATCTGCGTGGTGACTATTACCGCGTTCCACCATATTATGTTAACGGATCTACCATAAGACTTGACATCTTGGGGTCTAAAATATTTCCTTGGCCATTCGATCCAATAAGTGCCTAATTTTTAGTTACCACCATGTGATTCACACATTATTCTCTTAATTAAAGCCTCATAATTAAATATAAACACTTTTGTTGGGCCTTTTCCTGTTGTAAATAGGCCATTTTAATAAGATTATACTTTCAAATATAAATATAATTTCCCACTAAAGAAGATTGAAAAATATTAGCCATCTAAATAAAAATGTTCTTTACCTCGAGATCCCAACTAATATTGGTAATTTAGAGCAAAGATATATATTAATCGGTTATCTTTGCAAATACTGTGTCTTACTGCGGCAGTGTTATTTAGTTTCTAATTGGTATTCCATGTAAATTCAATATTCATAGGCCACATTAATAAATAATTAGCGATTTAATTAACACATAGGCGCTTATCTAGCCAATCACACTTTATTATGCTGGTCCTTCATTAAAATACTCGGTGCCCACTTAAATAGACCGAATAATGAATACTTACTTCACATTCCAAGTCAATTTAGAACTAGTTGGTTAAATAGAGACCTTTCACTGTTAAGGTACTCGGACTTCGATTTACATGAAATAGACTGTTATGTCTCGTTGATTTCTATATACGTATTCAAGTATTGAAAGTGACGCTTTTACAATAAAATTTTCATAGTAGAAATAGCTTTGTGCACAATAAACCACTAACATACTCAGGACTTGATTGGATAAAAATAATGTACCGCTACCGAGACAGACGCAGATTATTTGTCGTATGAATGTTTTTCTTTTGGTGGGAATGAAACTCAGCTCGGCGCATCGGACATAATCACACATTTGACGCCACACAGATCACTCAACAAGGGCGCTAGTTTGTAATAAATCACAAAACATATCCAAAAATAGCAGATAGTTTAACCCTGCCAATGCAGAAGCACAAAAAGCTCCACGCAACCTTAACCCTGGGATCGCGCTCAAAACCGACCATATCTCTACTGATAAGGAGTCTTTCACATTGGATGATGACATAGAAACGCGGAACGTGGCGCGTCGGCGCCTAACTGCCGATTAGGGAGCAATATCGAGGCGTCGTAACTCAAATCGTTAGTAGGAGAGTGCTTGGACCAGAAATTATTATGCTATTGGTATTGGTATTATTTTTTATGGAACATTATTAACGGGCACGGGAAGAAAAATAGACAAGTTGGGTGGAACTAGAAGGGGAAAATTTCAGGAACAGCATAATGTGGAAAATCTGGAAATTATTGCAGGCAGGGTGATCTGTCGATAAGTAAACAATAATTTAAATGTAAAAAATGCGAATACATCTGACCACCATCTTACCTGATACTTATTGTTGATACATCTATTAAGTGCATGTGCATTCTGATCTTCAGAGGGAGCGTGCAAGTAGGTACTAAGGTCCATTCGTTCCTGTCAAAATAATAAAAAAGTTATTAAAATATAACCAATAACAAAATTTAGCATTGGCTAACTGGGTTTGTAATCGATTTATTGTATATAGTTTTAATTATGATCATGCCGTGAAATAATGTAGGCTAAATTTCAGATTGTTTGCTTTATCTTTTTCCTGGCTGGCTTATTATGAGAAATTTTAGAGGCAAGTAACGCATCTACATGTAAAACATCATTGCCTACACTACCACATTGAGTAAGCCAATGTTAGTTACTTAATTGATTGTCCAGAATCCAGATCACCACATGCGAGTCACTCTGTTGTTTTTTTAATTGGATCTCTCTGCGTTTAGAAGAAATAACAAATCAAGTATAATGTGATAAAGAACATGATAAAGGTAGTTCTAAATTCCAACCTTCGCTAGAAATTATTTTGAGACTAAAATATTCATATTAACTTACATCACGTCGTATGGCTAAATAAAAAATGACTTCCGAAGTAAATTAATTCTGCCATTGCCTATTCTGGGGGTAATGTACCGGCGATGAGCCGCCCACGTCGCCATTGTCTGAACCCGTGGTTCCTGGGGCTAATGGCTTGGAACGGCATGTTTGACAGGGATAGTTGGTTTGCGGTGGTTTATTCGATTCAACTTGCAGAAGGTTTTCTTGCCCTAGTACGTCACTTCTGCTCAGTTTCTGGAATCTGACTTTGGTCAGGCGCTTTATTGACTTGAAACGGCCATATTATACATAGATGCAGATGCCTTAAAAGATGCTGTTGTAGGAGCAAATAATCACTCACAAACAATAATGCTGCCTCATTATGGTTTTGGTGTAAAATGTAAAGCCTTTTATTAACTCTAATACTTTGCATGTTAACTGAGTGATAATAATATGTATTTATAAGTAGGTATATTAAATTTTTTGTCAATTTATAAATAAACATAACATAACATACCATCACGACTATATCCCAAACGGGGTAGTCAGAAACATGGGACTGTTGCCGTCATGGTAAACGGAACACTCAGAAGCCCACTTTACACTAATGGTAGATATTAGAACCCAACGTGTTAGGTGGTGTGCCTTCCGCCGTTATCCGGGTTGATTTGTTTTTTTATCGATGTTTTCCATAAACGGAGAGTTAGTCGGAAATTTCACAATCAACATGAAGACTTTTGGTTCTGGCCAGATTTCGAGATCCGAGTTTGTGTTGTAAACCACTAGACCACGACGCTCTCGGTGGTATAAATGAATCTAGATAAAAGTCTATAATTTTTACGGAAGCTTATCTTCGATACATTATAAACAAAACTTGCAAAACTATATGGATTTGTTTAGTAGGTAATCATTAAATGACATGGAGAGACTTAAAAACATAATTTCAAACAGCTGCCAATTTCCAAACAATTACGCCGTCAAACGAACACGACTTTCAAAAATTATCAACGTCATCTCACAAAAATATGGTCATTAACCCGTCACCGTCGCGCAACTAAGTGAAACTTTTGTTACATGTAAACGTCTACGTGCCTGTAAAAGTCGCAATAAACGTGTTAAAAAATTTCTCAGTTCTCAGTTCCAATAAATAAAGCGTTAAGGAGATACAATGTGTTAACTCATATTATGCGCGAATATTACAAGCAGGAACCCTTTGAGGTGGTGTGCGCTCGCGCAGGTCGTTCGCCGTAAATTGGCGCTATATAATTGCTCCAGGGCGACAGTAATTCTGCCAGTTTTGAATTACGCACGGACGTCGATATTGATAATTTATAAACACCCTGTGTAGGGTATTAGCGTATTAAAATGAGAGTGTTTATGCGTTTCCCACGTGGGGGTGGACGGAGGTGCTCGGTGCTGTCCTGAGATGTTATTTTTAAAAAATATATTCAAAATGGGTTTGCGTTTGGCCTGAGTCTCGCCTGGTGGTAAGTGAAGACGAGGCCGATGGTGTTACAAGCTTACCCAGAAAATGCATATTCACTCTAGCTTTGAAGATACCAAGGTTGTAAGTAAGTATCCGGAAACACAGACGCAAGGAGAGCGTTCCACTCCCTAGCGGTGCGGACCAGAAAAGATTGATTGAAAGGAACATGGGTTTCTTTATCAAAATGTTTGTAACTAATTTTAAAATATGAGTATTAACGCTTTACCTTTGAAACAGAATAAAATAACTTAGCAAGTTACCTACATCACGCCGGTTTTACAAGTTAAGAATGTTGGTATTTCTCTACAACCCACAAAATTCCGAAGAAATTCTCTAGGCAATGATGAACACCGCATCGTAATCGATTTTATCTACCTATAAAGGGAAAGTTACTTAAAAGTACATGCGAGGGCTGCTCAACTTTGATTGCCGTTTCTAGATTGGGGTGATTGTGATGGATTCTAGAACGTCACTTAACCAAAATCTGCACTCTAGTAAGGATCTGAGTGTCGTTATTGCAAGAATTGACTTCACCGAATCTCTATTACTCAAGGAACAGATTATTGCATTACATACTATTATAGGTCATAAAGAACTATGTAATTGAACAAACTGACAGTCAACTTTGATCCGTTCTATGAAGTATTGAGTCTTCAATAGTAAATATTCATTCTTACTTCTGTGAAATTACTGTACCTACTAGGTAACTCACAGGTCTATTAAAATAGAATATTGTCAACCAAAAGCATAGCATAAAAAAAAATTCAACCAAATCTGTACAGAAAACAATAAATCAGATAATCACTACCAATCGTAATTTTGAGCTTAGTTCAATACCGCTTTATGAGTCCCTGTTTATCCTAATTAGTAAAAAGCTCTGAAACACAGGTAGGTACCAACCTATCTTTTTCTGAGTTCTGATACAACAAGGTAAGCATTTTGAGTAAATAGACATGATGTACACAAAACCTATACAAGTTAAAAAGCATATCTAGAACAACTCCTTAGTATAAAGATTAGCTGAACGAACTAAATAAATTAATTGCACTATTGCACTAAATCCTATTGGAATTTTTCACAACCACTTTCAGCTCTATCTTAATTTTTCATCATTGTAGTTTCTAAATGGACGTAGGTAATTAAATTAACCAAACTGCAACATTGATTTTAATACGGATGAAACTACAAGCGCTCTATTTTTACACCAAATACTATCAACTATTTGCAAAAATAATACATACACCTTTTAATATAAAAACACACTTACCTAGTGACAACAACCGGCAAGGCTGCTCAATATTTTCACTAATAACAGTTATAAATTTACCTAAATATCAACTAAATATCATAAAAATGCTTCGGAAAGTACTATTGGACTCAAAAACCACAAAAAATGTGGCCTATACACCGGAACAACGAAAATATCTGTGACATTTAGGCCTAATAACAACAAAAGCGACGGCGGGAGTCAATCGGCAGCCATTTTGTGGCGCTGCCGTCGCCTCTCACCGCGCGCTCATTGGCCGAGTGACGTCACGGCGCCATGACACCCGACCATTCCTACCGAACTCCAAACTTCTTTACATCGTATTGCTATTCTATTTAGAACCTTACTCGCTCGGAATAAAGATTGAAAGAAGAGAAAAAGGGTTCAGCTCCACAGTACGCGCCTATGCTAGTCAGTCCGCATTCTTGCGTTCCGAATAATCGTTTTGGGAGCTTTTGGATGCACCCTAATCGGACAAGGGAAGTTGTGAGTCAAAAGTGACTCACATAGGTTAAGAAATTTTAATAGGCCACTGGCACTTTTTAGTATTCTGCTAGAGAAGAATAAAAACTAACGGGTATTTTAGAGGATAGGATCGCTGAATTTTATTGTAGGTATTTCAAATTGCCAGAAAAATTTCAGCAGGCTTTACCTTGTCTGAACCTTCTGCCACTTTTGAAACAAGAATAGACTTTATGAACTCTTTGCATGCTAAATTGTAGAATTTGCATGTTGTAACTTCTATTATTGGAAATGAAAAAACTATATTCTCTTAGGTATTCTAAAAATACTTTTTTGTCATTTTTAGTAGCACCAGGTTATAATGAATATAAAAAAAGGATACAAACTTAATTTACTTATAATAATATTAATTGAGAAAACATATCTATCCTCGAGTTTGTAATTCTGCATAATTTAACTAGAATAGACAGGGATAGGTAAGTAGATACCTACTGTATGGGTATCAAGTCTTGCTGCCTTTCAATAACTTCTTACAATTACCATTAGCATACCTTTTACCTACATCTAGTTGTTTAACTTAAATAAATAATCTAAGCGTAAGTGTGTGGACATTTAGTACCTAAAACTTGTTTATTTTTTTAAACTTAATTACTTATATTAGTAATTAGTCATCTCTGAACATAGCTCTTAATTAAATCAATGAAAAGTTATTAATCAATTCATTTTTGTCTTCAGGTTGCTCTCTTAATAGTTTGAATTCTATTGGCAGCTAGTAAACCTCTAAAAAGTGGTTTTGTTTTGTTACAAGTTTATCAGTTTTATCACATGCCTACCTACTGCTGTTATATTTTTTAGTTATAGCCACGTTTATTCTTAATGAAGTACCGTTTTGTTTCACAAGCTCTCACAGCGGGTGCTCTCTTTTTAATAAGTGTCAGCTGTGTTTTTATCTGGTTATTAAAAATACCTATTGTGTTAGACAATACTAAATCTTGAAGTAGGAAAACCTATTTGTGAATAAGTTTAACAGAAAAACGTTGTAATTTTTTAATATTCTTATAGGTATTACTGTGTGTTTTAGTATTCAACGTCTTTGCTTATATTTTCCAATTAAAGATTTGAATCTTGGATTCTAAAACCCATTCCGTCGAGAAACTTTAAACAATTAAAAGCGAAACTCTCCAAGTTTGGTAGTTTATTTTCATCTCACCCCATCGGAATCCACCCCTTATTTTAATGAAACCTCTGTCTGCAATGCACCTAGGTATACCTACGTAGGTATCTACTGATATCTAGCGGTGAATCGACTGAGATTCTCTTTAGCACGTTGCACAGGAGGTGTAGTTTTTGGGTTTAAGAATATTTATTTCGTTATGAAAAATAATACTCTCACTTACCTCCATGGGAATTCACAATTGTGAATAAGCGCATAATTATTTGTACAGTAGATCATTAGAAAATAAGTTGGAAATAGTCCTCCAGGTAGGTTTAAGAAAATTTTGTACTCAAAGATAGAAGCTAGAAAAATTCGACCTGGTCCTGGGACTCAAGCGGGATTTGAACTCGCGACCTTTCACAATCCGGGTGACTGCTCTTCCAACTGAGCTACCGAGGCCGTTAACAGACCTGGCGAATTTATCTAGTGTATTTAACGTTGGCTTACAACTTAAAATACACTAGATAAATTCGCCAAATTTAGAAAATTTAGACTAGAAAATTTTGTACTACGAGTACCTAAAGGAACTTTTACTGTGGGTCACTATCAAGGGATTTTAGCTACTTTTTAAAGGACGTTGATACATACTGTAACTACTAAAGTGTAAAAAGCTCCTGGCCCCTACTCCCGTTCGTCGAACACGTTGTTACGTGAATGTTCACTTGTTAAAAAAATATACTTACCAGTCGAAATTGGTGTTGAATTTCTGGTATTCCAATAACAATACTTTAATGTTGAAAATACATGAAAACCATTTATAACATACCAGTTTTTGTGTCCGTTTTACCCTTCCAAAGTTTCACGAAACTTCGTTATTTTGGACTGGAGTAGGGCCCCAGTAACTGACTGTCAATATTAGGCTAGTGCCTCGAGTCATTTTTTTTATTTATTAGGAATCCATAACATGTTAAAATCATAAATGGTCCAAATATTATTGTAATAAATAAATAAATATTTGGGACAAATTTCACCAAGATCATCTAATCATCACCCCAAACTAAGCAGAGCTTGTACAATGGGCGTCAGAGACTGATAAACATACTTACATAAATAGATAATAAGACCCAGAAACACAACAAACACAAATGTTGGTCACATAAAGTGTTTGTCATGGAGCGGGATCAAACCCACGACCTCCGGCGTTAAAGGCAGGACCGCTGCCATTGCGCCAACAGGCCAGTCTATAACTAATTGTCTTTAGTGTAATTAACTATAGTGCTTGACTGTAACTTATGAACATGTATACACAGAAGGCATTTACTGTGCACATGTGCAACAATAAAAAAAGTTTTTGATACTTCGACTACCACACACGCTCACATTTTACATTCTAAGTAGAAAAGAAAAACCATATTAAAATTATAAAAAGAAACTTAATTTAAAAATAAACAAGCTTTGAGGCTATACCATGCTACAAAAAACACACTATCAGGGATACTCCAGATCAAGAATACACCTTTTAAATCTACCAATGCTGAGAAAGTATATACTCGTTTGTTTGCTTGACATTTCGTTGTCAGTCTTCTCGATAAGAAGCAACATCCGAACCGGTAGTAGATTCACATTAAGTATATTCACGATTTGTTCTAATACTGTACTATTTTATTTACGTTTATTATTATTTCTATATACTTTTTGTTGACATGTCATAAGTGCTTCGTACAAGCTTGAATGAATAAATGATTTTTTTACTTTACGTTGTATACGCGACACATCCTGACAATTAGATTATAATAGCATTATAAGTATTATACGTATAGACAGAGAGTGGGAAAGGCTTCAGGTTACGGCATTTGTACCTGATATTGAAATTCAAAAGTGAAATAAGTAGGTATAGGGGTATCAATATGATTGTTAATAATTTTATATAAGCACACCAGTATCTACGACGTGCTATGGTATGTATTTTTGTTTTGTTACTAAATTCACAGGATTATTTTTTACCTAAAATTTCCCATGATTGATAAAAATCATTGCAGGTAGGGTGAAAAGAGCAACTACAGTTGATGATAAAATTAATGTTCATTTATGAAAATATAAAAAACTAAATACCTATCTACAAGCATTATACAAAAATAGTAGGTATTACTGTAGCAAATTAAGTTGAAATTTCTGTTTATAATGTGCCGTTGATACTTAGTTAGCATGAGTTAAAGTATGTAGGTACACCGTTTGGTAAATTAAGCAGGTAATTCTGAATTCATTACGTGTATAATTTTAATTAAAATAGCAAGTTTCTAAAAATTATCGCTTGGCTTGATAAAATTAAATTCTTGGACTTCAAATTCTTTTGAATCTCTATATAAATAATCCTAACTAAATATATTTCGAGTCGAACATTTTTCAGCCTTTAAACTTGAGTTTTATAAAGTTCTTTTCTAATTATCTACTAGGTAGGTAATTATACTGAACCAAAACAAATGCTTGTCTCTTAAAAATTTAATGAATGTAGAGCGTCAATTAATTAGTCCTTTCTGATAGACTAGCCAGTCGGTGCAATGGTACCGATCCTGCCTTTAGTTTTGGATGTCGTGGGTTCGATCCCCACCCATGACAAACATTCACGTGACGAACATTTGTGTTTGATGTGTCTCTGGGTGTAACTATCTACGTATTTATGATTATTTAAGTGTATTTATCAGTCTCTGACACACATAGTACAAGCTCCGTTTAGTTTGGGGTCAGATGATCTTGGTGTAATTTATCCTAGATAGCACAATAGATTAGGTTAAGAGATTGTAAGATCATATCATGGGTCTAATGATAGGTATACGTAGTTATCTAAGGGATTGCAAGATATAAGATTTAAATCAAGAGCCCAATAAAACAATCTTTAGCTCACGGCCTTCTGGCTGCAGCCTTGGAGCTGATACCAGCTGCAACGGTTACAAGGTCCCTCATAAAGTATGCAAAACACGACAATGCGACTTTAAATTTACTTAAAATACCTAAGACTTGTGTCATCGGGCGAAATAACTTTGCATAGTTTGCAAACAATTTCAGAAATAGAGGCAAGTTTAATTTTAAATTAGAAGTCTTCATTCAAATTTGTCTTAAACAAATCATATTTCGCATACATAATATAGTAGGTATCAATAAAAATATGAATATTACCAGCTACATAATGTTCATATAATTTAAGCTATAAACAACGAGTGTCACCTTGACGGGGATCAGATGAACCCTAAACAAACAAATAAACACATTTTTTTGTAAAATAACCCAAAAATAACATAGCCGTATAGAGTAGATGATATAACCTCATTGAAACATAGACAAAAGAAGCTAATCTTTCTAAAAACTCTAGCTACAAATTTTCGCAAGTTTGTCAATCACATGAAGTATTAAAGCTCTAAGTACTTATTCCTTGCCAAAATTTTGCCTGGTAACATCTGTCGCCCTAAGTATTCCTCCGTTGTAACTCATAATTACATCTATCTGCACCGTTGATTCTTAATTCACAGCAGTACGTACACACCACGTATGGTTATGTCGGTACGTCGTTACACGCCATATACATCTTATCTTCATCTAAAACGTAGATTAAGCCTCCCCAAAACGTGTTATCATAATTCCTTCTCTCACTCTCGTTACAAAAGCGACGCTCCAAATTATTTATTACCAACAAAATTACCTGAAGTTTCTTAATGAAGTACTATCATATATTTATATCTAATAATTAAAGACCACCTGACCATCCTACTTAACAACTGTATCTCTTTGAGAAGCCGACAGTTTTGTACTTTTTTCTTTCCGTCTGAACAATTTATTGTTGTAAAATATGAAATCGGAACGAAAAAGTTAAGAGGGGAACACCATCTGTTGTTTTCGTTATTTATGTGATTATTTCAGAGATTAGTCCCGTGTATATTGTATGTGTTTTTTATTTAAAATCGCCAATTTATGATTATTATATCTCGGTCTGAACCAATCAAGAATTGATCATAATTTTAGTGGGAACGCTACCTAAACTAATCACTGATTCGTAACTAATTCGTTTTATTCCATTAATCAAACTAGTTTTTGTGCATGAAAAAGTTCAAATCATTGCTACTATGAACAGTTTTGCAGGCAACATTTATGGATACTATACTTATATGTATACAAATTTTATAAACATTCAACAGTCATTCACATTGTAATTTATGTCTAATCTCCTTTCGTAAATCTTGGTGGCAACAGAACTTCACAAAAGATCATTTTAAAACATAAAAGACAAGTGTTGAAGTTAGATCTTGATAAAATTAGGGTGTTTAATGTTCCGAAGAAAATGAAATGGTTGAGTATATTAACTGAATCATGAAATAACAGTTTCCTACAACTGTCATTCTAGTCATAGTTTGAAAAAGTTTGAAGGTTCAACGTATATGATAATTGGTTTTAGATATGATCTATTGGTCGGTTGGCTTGTAATATTGGTTGCCTAAACTACATAGTCTATATGAGTAAATATGTACATATATGTTGTGTAGACCCTTCCATTTGACATCAAAATCAACTCAGCGTAACGTAAACACGGAAACATTCCGGCGAAACTGCTAAATAGGGGCTCCATTTGGAATCCTACACATGTAACTCTATTTCTCATGTGTACTATCATTAAACATTTCTAGAAATTTTTCAGCTGTATTTTTGTAAAATAAAGTAAGTAAGTAAGTAGGTACTTAATTACACTTAAGATTATATATTGAGTTAAGTTACATCTTTCAAAAGAATAATATTCAATAAATAAAAAAATATGAAACCGAAGATTATACAACAGTAAGTTGTTCATAAATATAAACAGCCACTTGGTTATCTAATTTTGTAACGATAAAACCTTCACTCACTAACTCATGTCTGACGCATATGTATTCGTCGTTCAAACTCTAAAATACCAACGAAAGTAACATCTTGAAACATTAAGCCGAGCAAACAGTGTTCCTGTGGATCGAGGTCGTTGCACCTACTATTTTTACACCGACACTTAACACGAGGACACAAGGTCCAATATCACATGACGCTGCAGCCAGATATCAATGTAGACGATCAGATGCAGATCTGTGACATGAGTCGACGTGACCTTGAACTGTGGATGACGGATTCCGTCCTTGCGAGGTCGCCGCACTCAAAATATGTAGGTTACTTTGCAATCTAGCCATCCTCGACAATGTCTCGTGTCACAGATAAAACATATATACCTAAGTTGGTTAAAACTTTTTTCTATTCGCTTCTTTGCACATTAATGACATTTTTAAACGGAATGACGTCAGCGCTTATCTTTCTCAGGTGTTAAACTTAAAATTGAAATGAGAGTGTCGTCGCAAAGGAAATGAAGAAAATTTCATTTTCGCGCGGACATTTTCCGAGCTATTTTTGAATATCTTTGAGAAACTCAGCAGATGTAAATGTAATGTTATTAGCGTGGGCTTAGCGGATATTTCAATAAAGAAACCGTTTAAAGTGGTGAAAAGTGTAACTTCCCAAAAATCATTTTATAATGATCAAAAGGGCAAAACTATTGAAGTATTTTTATCTCACCAATGACTTTTAAATATATAGCTGTTTGCTTGATAATACAAATAGCAAGCACGAGTATCATGCAAATTGTGGGAGGCGAACGTATGCCATTTCACGAAAAATTATGTTAAAGCACACTCCTTGCCCGTAATTGAATGTGGCTGTACCTACATTGAATTTTAAATGTAATACCGTCTTTGTTTTCTTAAACTGCAAGGAGACCCGGTTTAATAAATTATCTACTATGTACGAGACAGTCTTATTGTTACCTTTATTACACTTTTAAATGCATACAACCTTTTGAAAATCATCATCACGTCGCTTGCAAATTTAAAAAATATTCTTAAAGCAATTATATGTGATGTTAGTTAAGTGTTATCTTAAATCTAATCCTACTTTAAATTGCGTCTGAAATTAAATCAAATGTTCTCTAAAGTAACCAAAAAAATTAAGCGAAGCATAAATTCATGAAGCTGCCGTGTATGCACTAAATTATTTATTAGCTTCAACAAAGAAACGATTTGGGCTTACAAATTGTTCCTGAATTCATTGAGTTTGATTTAAAACAGGTATTTGACCGAGTTGCCACTTGTGCTGAATCTAATGAGCTTATTTACGATGATAGAGGCGGCGGACATGCTTATTTGTCGTGATTAGTTGGGATCCCAGGCGAATTGAGCCCGCAAATGTGAAGTACATAACAAGAAGAGGCCGTTATTTACTCGTATGACGTAGTTACTGTCATATCCATATTCATTTAACTGCAGAACTCGAATCATAGCATATATATTGCACATTTGGCTATTAAATCTAAATTATTTGGGCGCCATAAATCAGTCTGGGAACTGAAAACAGAGATAACTCGCATTTATTTTCGTCTGACGTGCTGATTCCTTGCGTAAGTTAGTCGTTAATTGCACCATAAATTCTTTGCGTCGCCGAGTTTTTGTTCGGTGCATCGTTCTCGCCTAAATCGAATGATGGCAGGACTTGTCCGCCTGCCAAATGTCCCAGCTGTGGACAGGGAACGCGCTCGCTGAATACTGATTAAATCCGCGTTATTGTTTTCGTTTTTTTTTCACTTTCGTTCCCGGCACTTGGACGTCGACCTATTGAATTTTTCATGGCGTTCTTTATTGGAATTTGTTATGAGCTCCTCTGGGCAACTGGCGCGCTTAACGTCTATCTATATGATCGAATGACTCCGTAAGAGGAAGTTTCGTCAATTATACCTACTCGGCGGTAGCATTAGCATACATTTCGCATCCAATCGAATGGGCCTTTATGGACGTTTGAATTGATTTTATTCGCTAAATAAAAATAAATGAGTCTATGTCCTGACAATCAAAGCATTCAGTTGAGACGAAATCAGTGACAGGCCCAATAAGACTTCCGACTATATTACACGCGTAGTAGTTTGTATAATGCGGCCTGCAATGTTCAGTTCGTTATAATGCATGTTTATGATCATAAAAGTATCAAAACATTATCAGACAAACATGAGACTTGACAATACAGCTATGAAAGTACATTAAATCCATTGAATGGCATCGACAAAAAGCACTAAAAATGTCAATTAATAGAAAATTTCAAGCGACGTGACTCTTGCCGTACTACAACTAAAATATGCGACTCGAAGACAAAACATTCTGAAATAGATTTGTCTCTTTCTACCGTTAACAAATTCAGTTAAAATAGAGTAAGCTAGAGAGACACCCCCAACTATCTACCGAAGCGCATTTGAAATAGTAAAGTGGGTGATTTTATGAAGGTTACATTGCACATTTTTATGGAAGGCAGAAAGGAATCGATAACATTAACTCATGCAAATGTTATATGTATCACGAATTTCACTTTGAAATTTAAAAATGTTTATTCTCAGCTCGGGAGTTACAAAAATAAAACTCCATTAAGAAATGTAAACTAAAGTTTGATTTATAAATAAATAATCTTTTTGATATCGTAAACAACGAATGAAAATTTTTAGCTGATTCAAGTATTTTAATTGGTATTGAATTTGTTAAAATATATAAAAATAACGTTATTTATACCACCTGGTCGGGAGAGAAAAGGTATCTTAGCCCTTTGTACTTACACACTGCGTAACACCAACGAGCTTTATATTTATAAATCACGTTTTAGGGTAAAAAATTGCTCAAGATAGGGATCCGTATTTACTGATACTAGCGAATGTAAGTTCAACTTGTTTGAAATTTAGAAACATTGCATTCCGATGACGGGTTCCGTTTAAAAATATGTCGTATATCTTTCGTCTTGAGATGTATTTTCGCGGTTCGCGAGGAGAGGCTGTAAGTCTGTTCTCCGCGGCAAGAGCGCTGATGGAGGACGTGCAAATAAACATGGTATTTTTATCGCCACAAACCTTTATATAGTTGCGGTCGATTTCGCCTCTTTATCTTCACAGAGCGGTGTTTGCTTTATTTCGAATAAAAAGAAAGGCATGTATAGCGTCGGGAGGCTTTGCGGGAATTGATTGCGACCCTACGACTGGAATAAACAGCTCTACAACAACTGGTTCTTACTATACGTAACTGGCCCTCTACCTACTCCAGACTCTTAATAATTCTATTTTATTGCCAATTCACTTATGGCAGATTATCTACTTCAATTACTTCTGCTTTATACGGAGCCATAAAATGTAAAAGAAAATTATAAGCTTAGTTATGATGATAAAAATGAATATGAGTCTTCAAACAATTATTTTTAGTGTACTTTATCAGCACATTCTCACAGTTTTATAGCTATGATTTTTTTACGACGAGTGAAAAAGTTAAAACAAACATCGTAACAATAATGTTCATTCATAACTAATAGTAACCGTAGTAAAATTATATTATCTTCGAAATTGTGTGAAAAGTTAATAATTGGATCTATCAACTAATTTGTTGCGACTCAAATTAGCTCTTTATTGGAGTTACACGTTTGTTAGTAAGAAATTTTTCGATTCGATAAGAGGTCGTAAAACACTGCCCCCTGTATCGTAAAATCAGTTTATCACTGTCAAGCGAATGTGGACCTTACGATCAGGTGCGAGGAGCTTAAGCTTTATCTTTTTGCATGAAACGACGTCACTGCATTGTTTTATGTTAGAAGAAGGGTTACCGAGTTACGTAATCTTACTGTAAACGTTTTGGGGGCAATAAATTTTAATAGAGCAGAAATTTATGGTCAATTTGTGGGGACATTTACAGCTGATGAACAAAAAAGTTTATTTCCCGTGGCCCAGTTCTATTGCAACATAAAAAAGGTTGTCAATTTACAGTATCCCATAGAAGTAAAAGTCCTTAGCCATTTGTGTGTACCTACGTGCTCGCAATTTTATTCTTAAAAAGGTTACCTGAATAGGTAATTTTTTATTATTTCTGTTAATACTACTAATAATAAATACAATGTTTTTTAGTAGAGAGCATTCTGTTTTGCCCACAAAAATGTCCGTTCTCATGCCGAAGGTTTAGGCACCTTTTCAAAACATAGCATAGGTATATTGATACAAATTAAATAACACATGTAGGTGATAAAAATATTTCTGTCTTCTAATAGTTTATAAATTCGTGAATAAAGCAGTTTATAAAGTTTTTAAAGCTGAAATCAGTCTATCCAGTTAAATTACATTACATTGCCGACGGCTTAGGTGGTCTATAATAATTTTATCAACATGTACTTAGCTACCGTGAAAAATAATGACATAGAGTCTAACCATGATCATGAAGGAGTTATGAAAAATAAATAAATAAAGGTACATTTTATAAATCTGTCATGATAAAGTGAATTTACACACAAATCTTTTAAAACCATCTCAAGTGTTCGTTTAGTATAAATCTGGATAAAGAGAAACTTTCAGAGCTGAAAAGCAAAAGAAAATCAGTCTAGTGTTCCAATATATTGAAATTGTAATACAGACGAGGCAAGTTCTTTCATTAGGGTTGGAAAATAAAAACAATACAAGTGAAAAGGGTATCAGATAGCCTGCGCATACACGCCAGAGAAAATTTCCTATTATGATCCCTTCCCTAAAGTCAACTACGTATATACGAACACACTACCGTAGCAATTGTCTGCTGTCCTTGCTTTTAGAGAGGACTTTGGAACACATCGACATCGATAGATATATTCGAACGAGATAATTGTATTGCAAACAAATTTAGATTATGTTTTTATTTTTTGCGTAAGGCGTGCTAAAGAGTTTTTAGTCAAAGAATGCTAATTGCTTACTCAAAGATAATTTTAATTTTTGTTAGATTTGTTGATAAGAATTCAGCAATCCTCATTAGCTAATTAGCACATTAGTGTTCGAAATTTCGAACTTTTAACTTGATAAGAGATCAGTCGATCGCTTCCTCATCCTTAGTCCGAGACCGCCACATGCGGCGCACACCAGCATCTTCATACAGACTGAGACACACACTGACAACAAGATACGCTTACACAAAGCTTAAGGTACGTACTCGTATTTAGGGACATAGTTTCATCCGTGGCCAAGAGTGGAAATTTCAATAAAAATGCAAATTCTTCCCTAGCAATTTCCTTCTCACTACCACTGCCCTCGTTATTGGGTCCTACTGCATTATCTTCGGGTTAGCTTATAACAGACCCAGATTATACTCATAGGTACCTACTTCTGGGCATCCCGCAGTTTACTTGTTAATTTTGTGTACCATCGAATTACTGTTATCTCACGCGCGCAAGAATGGAGTATAATCTCGGTAAATTGGCACTTTGTGAAGTTAAACCGAGTTGTAAACTGTATCAACTAGAGTTAATTTGGTCCGTTCTAGTTCGCGTTAGTTTTGTTGCCAGTTTCTTCTGATGTACGAAATAATAAGCATCGTAAACACGCTTGTAAATCACATTGTAAAAGGCGAGTGCCTAAAAATCTGCATAATATTGCAGTGTATTTAAAACTTTCCGCTTGGGGTGGTCGAGGGTTGGAAGGGGTGGGGCGAAGAGGGCAGATTAAGGACGTTGGAAGCGAGGAAAGAATACACAATTAGCTTGCTCCTACCTGCTGCTGATAACGCATCCAGAGTAGCTTGAGCCTCGTTCTTTCGAATGCCATTGCTTCTCGTTTCTTCTGCATGAGAGAAGGCGGGTGCTGTTTAAATTGGTCGGTTTTGAGTCGGGGATTTTAAAAACGGGCGCAGAGTTTAGCTGCGACCGGAACCGAGGGGCCCGGATCGATCTATGGAACCCGGGACACTCGTTGGCTTTTGTTGAAAAATCTAAATTAGGCACTTAGTATTCGCGCGCGTCAGGAGTGAAGTAGATAGTCTCTTCTTACTCAGAGGATAAAATATAATCGTAATTTGAAACCTGCTTATTTTTGTCGGCAAATGGGGAGAGTTTAAACAACACAGAAACAAGAACAACTATAGTCAGTTGAATATTTCACTGTCTTTATTAACTTAAGCAACAACTCTAAATGTGTAAAGTCGTGATCTAAATTGATTCACTAAATACAAGCCACTTTAGTTGCTGGCGTAAAAAAAACAGCAAAGTAAGCAAAACCACCTGGCTTTGAACGAAAAAGTAAAACATATCTGAATTCGTACAACTACAAGCGCTCGAGCTGAAATTCTCTCGTAAAAAGCGCTCGTTTCGAACATTGCGCACGCTGCAACCCCGTATTGGGCGGAATAGCCGGGCGCACAACCGATATATCACAACAACCATTATTTTCTCTACATAAAGTTCATATTCCGCTAAAACTATTTCAAATCGACTGTAAATACATTGAACGAGTACGTTTAAAACGAGAAGATAAAATTTGCAACCATAAAATAGTACAGAGTAATTTATCGTTAAACACTGCATTGTTCACATGACAGTTAAATGTTTTATGTATTTTAATTACTGAGTATGATGAGAAATATGTACTTGGGTATGTAAATTTGCAGGAAAGGTAACGTTTAAGTGATTTTATATGAAGGTCCTCGTTGGGTGAGGTTTCGTAATAATTCATATTTGCGTAAAGCCTGTTTCTGTGTTGGTAAAGTGATACTTTGTTGGTGATACGGGCCAGCATTTACTCATATTACGATATTAACAACGCAAACTGTACGTATGTACTTATTCTGTGTAACTTAATCACTTAAATCATGGAAATTGGGAAATACATACAGTCATATTGAAACATGAATCCTGATTTTCCAACTAAATAGCTGCTTCGCCGAATTTGTTGTACACTTTGAACCGGAAATTTTCCAATATTATAAAATAGCATTGATATTTAAATAGAGTAGGTATATGAGTGATCATGTACAGAAGGTCTACTTAACTGAGTGAGGTCTGTGAGCCATTCTAATAATTACACTCCTAAATTTAGAAGAGTCATACAACTCATCAAGTACTATCTATCTATAATACGCGGCAGAGTAGATAGTCCAACGATACTGGGTCAAGTCGCGGTGGTAGCTCCTACGCGATTGGGCTGGGGCGAGGAGGGGACCGTTGCGCCACGGCGCCGCCCGCGCCTGCTGCGGCGGCCTCGGGCTCGCACTGCACGCTGCACATGCACCTACTAATCGTGCCTTAAATTATATAGGAGACATGCTTGTCCATGACTATGGTACCGATCTATTTGCTGACCATTTTGGAGTATTGCTCAGGAAGGCCTTTGATTTTATAAGTAGTACCCTATAGATTAATGTAATACAAATTATCATTGCCATAGTATTGTAATTTATATCTAAGCTGACATTTGTATTATTCTATGGTATTTATTGACATTGTTTTATTGTAAATTAAATTCATTATTATACCTATATATCTGGATGTGACATTTATACATTATTTTGTGATATTATTGACATTATTAATTTTATTCTTTTTGACATTATTGTATTTTGTGTAACTGTAACTTTATTATTGATATTAATTTGTTCTCTTGACATTATTGTATTTTGTGTAGGTTATGTAAATTTAGTTTGCTTGAATGTAATTTAAAATGACTGTACCTTTTTTAACAATCGGTACTGGCGCGTTGGGAAACTGTAAGTCGGTATGTGCGTGCATGCTTTTTATGATTAAATGATTAAATACCAAAATGTAAGTAGCTCAAATATTTCCTAGAAATTTATCTTGAACATTATCCAAGGTAAACAGATACTCGCCTAATTAAATTTTCTCATCAACTACGCTACCTGGCAATATAGAATAAAAGCTAAAATATCTTAATACCTTCCTACCCACCCTTTGTAATAAGGGCAACCCCCGGAGGATCTACAAGTGATTTAAAGAGATTGTCTGTTAATCACCCAGTGTCGACCACAAATTCAGCAGCACCTTGAGGGTTAGGCCCTTTTAGGCTCACGTAAACTATATTGGGCGTAGAATTATGAATGGGCGTTTTAAGCTAATGCATTTTAAAGTACGGGTAATGGGTTACTAAGTAGCTCTTTCGTGCATGGCCTAATAAAACAAAATGATATAGTGTTTTTTTTCATTCTTTTCCTGACAAATCATTATTTCTAAATTTAAATCTGCCGTATTATAGCGTTATATGTAATTCGCTTATTTAAAATAAAAGTATTTATGGTCACATTCTTGGACGTCATTCAAAGTTGAGCAGCATTAAAGCTGTCACTTTTCCTACACCCTTACATCTGTCCCCGTGTTCGGCATTATTTCCTATAGTGATTTTTTTAACAAAGTTTTATTTTGTGACAACATGAGCGCCTTTGTTATTTCATTAATAGTAATGGAATATTTTGTTGATTCATTTTAAACAGCATAATCTCCGATTATATGAAAACAATTGTTTAAAAATAATAGATAAATAAATAAAGTAGATACTTTTTAATACGTTAACGCAGTCGATGTAATTTTCATGACAAGAAATGTAAACCTTTATTAATTAACGTGGATCTGTTTTTGGATAGAACCTAGTATTTATGTACAAACAAGATAGATAATTATATTAAATTACCAATATTACCATGTTCTAGTTAACTCTTGCAAAACATGCGTCTAACTACGCAATACTAATAAATCTTGATTAACAAACAAGGGCCAAGGTTAAGCGCTAAAGTTAAGGTTATTTCAGTTTAAAAATAAAGTGGCAACGCTTTAGGCGTGTCTTGGCTTTCTTACAACGTTTTAACGTCGGATTTTTTTCGTATAAATATTTATTAGCCAAAAATATGTTCAATCTCGTATGGGCGCCCATACTCGCAGTATAAATCGCAGCCGAGCTTTTGCGGCATTACAAGAGACTAAATTATAGCTGTCCGACCACATTAGCATATTAATGTGGTAAAACACGACATTCAATTTCCTCTACATTACTCGTAAGAGACAAATAAAAATAGCCACTATCTACAAAGATCGTAGCAGAATCCTACGTAAAAATTACCATGGTAATACGCACAGCTGCAAATTAAACCACAAAAATAATTACCTATCCTATATTGAATGTACAGAGCTTTAAATGTGCAAGTTATCGCTTCGGTATCTACATAACCTGTTTAGTTTATACGAGTATCTAGCTCGCTCTATGTGCTAAGGAAGGAATCTCCGAGATATCCCAACCTTGCTCTACACAATTTATCCGTGTTCGATCAACCGTACGCCCGTCTCATTCGGCAATCTTCCCACACCTTTACCTGCTTCACTATCTATATGATAACAAAAAAAATATACACATACCATCTAAAACGCTTTCGTTCACGCGGCACCATCGATAAAGTTATTCGATTCTAACGTTCTATATGAGCACCGATGGCTCTTATGATCTGAATTAATGTCATAATTGCGGCAGTTTCGGATAAAATAAATCGATATTGCGTGCTTACATAATACCGCCCGCAGTTTGTCTGTAGAACGAATGCCAATAACCAATCTAAACTGGTCTCTATAAATCCACCGGACTTCGATGCTGGTGAGTGTTTTCAAACGCTAGCGGGGCGCGTGGGAGGTCTATGGAGGTGGAACGAAATTGAGCTATACAAGGCCATTTCAAATGGATTTTCTTATCTGAATGCTTTGATTTACAGCCGCGTATTGCCTATTATAATCAATTTATGTCTATACCATAACAGGTAATGTCCTACTCGTTGCAAAGTGTTGCCATTAGGTACATCGTTAGACTAAATTAGATTTTTATAACTGAATGAGCAGTAAATAGCGACAGTTCCTGGCAATTTTATTCACTTTAAACTGCCTACTTTAAAAATTACCGGTATGATAATAGAATAGCATCAGTTAAGGGTTCTCTGCGTTTAAATTTAAACGTAACTTTAAACAACGTTTATCTTTGTCTTAACCCGACATAAGTTTTGTTAGAAGAACATTAGCGGAAGCTCAAAACGTCTCAAGAGAATATTCTAATTTAGCTTCAGAGTCCTGTCTAGTTATTTCCGTCTAACATACTCGCCCAGTGCTGGCTGAGCTACAGTGGTCTTTTCATCTGCTGTCTTCAGTTCGGAAATTTTGCTTAGGGGCGGGGTCAAGTAACGGTGGTCGTAGATACGTGTGGTGTATAGCGCGTAGACAATGGTAGGTGTGTATCCCGTTTTGTGAAATTGCGAGGAAACTGGGAACGTTCCCGACGCGCCCAGGGGAGATCGTCTGGACTAAACACCTCGTTGTTTTGTTTTGTTTTATATTTGTTTCACCCTTCAATGTGCAACTACATTCGTCCGTGTAGGTAATGTAGGTACTCTCCTAAATAAAACTGATGATGCGCGAATATTTTACACAACATTCGAATTCAAATTACTCAAATGGTAACGTCTCCATAATGTTCATTTAAATGTAATACTGTAAGTAGGTAAGTAATTTGATTTCTGAATGAGATAAGCATATAACACAATGATACTATAACCATATTATTACAGCAAACATAATTTTAATAATATACCGCCAATAAATGGTTTCGAAATATCTTTTAGATTATGAAGTAATAACTAAAATATTTAATACATAAGGACATTCATGTACGAAGTACCGATAAAGTGTATAACTAAGTACCTAAGTAATTTCAAACGTATCGGGAAAGTTGAGCCTAATCTCATAATAGTCCTAGAGCTGTTGTGATAATTTTATTTATTACCCATGAAGTGGGATAACTGGTACCTCTGTTCCATTCTGTTACCACAACACAAGAAACTTGTTTACTAAAGGGACGTTTCAGGTGGACAAATTTTGTGGAGACCCAGCTATTGCGACGACGCAATAGCTGGCCCTACGACATTAATCTCGAAATTATTACGTATCCACTGCGATATTAATATGTCATACAAAATCTAACATCAGTTCTGTTATAGGGATTCTTATTAAGTGTGCGTGTGATGATGGCAATATTATACCATCGCATTTGCTAGTCAATCTTAAAATGCCTTAGGTATGTATACGTAGAAGACCATGTAGAAGATTTAAGATCGTACACATTGATAAATATTAGTAGGAAACTCTACCACCGATTCTGATGTAATTTTACGTGAATGAATTGTCCGTAAAGTCATGTACTTTTAAAAAACCAAAACTTGAAATTAAAAGGCAAAGATCAAAAGTATTTAAAAGTTTAAATAAGAATATTAACATACTATATTTTATGACATTTTGGTCTCTAGCTTTCAGATAATCAAAAGTACACTGACCTTAAATCATCTCGGTGTTAGTTAGTTATAAGTCTGCAGTCTCTACATGGAATTCGACCCCCAAGTACGTACTACGAATACCCATTAACGAAATCGCAAGATATCATCCGTGGTCCGTTATTCTCCTTAATTCTGCGCATTACCCTTAATTATAGTCCGCACAATCGTCCACGCTATAATTCACCACGTTAGCAACTCTCATAACACTATACATGCTATGAAATATGCCTTTATATCTTCGGTCACCTTGCGAGCAATTATACTCTGTACAGTCAAATACTAAAGATGAAAATCGAATAAAACTAGCATTCAAGGGTGGACACTGAAAAAATTTGGCTGGTGAAAAACTAAGCCCAAGTTCCTTTTGTGTTATTTATTAAAAAACTTTTAGTTTTTATAGCAGGTTGTTTTTTTTACGTCATGTAAAATATGCTATTTGAATATATGTGTTTCAAGTATACTAAGCGCTATAAGATTGACAACCGAGACATAATTTTTATAATTAATCAGGAATTATTGTAAGATTTATCTACTAATTAAAGTAAAACTCACTTTAGCTACTGAATAATATAGTGGTGATCTGTGTCGGCATTATTTTTTTCTACCTATATAAATATGTAAGTTAAAACAGTCTTTATGCCTTTCAGGACAATTTACGCAAATTAACTTTTAAAAACATGTCCGAGACTTGGCTCTGGATTTATCAAGCCTTGATTTTAAAGGGAGGGTTCTAATGTTTGGTCATCGGGCTCTCGCTTGACCGAAGGGGTAATTTGGAGGCAGACAGCGGACCCATTTGCATCACAATGAACGGGATCCGTAGGTGGGGGCTTCCGTCGGATAAGCCCGCGTTTGGTACGTGTAATATGTATAAATGTGTGTAACCCGTCTGGCAGCTTGCTGAATTGTTGAATATTAATTTTTATTCCTAGTAAAACTTGTGAGACCCTTAACGCACGAGTAGCTATTGTTTCCACATTTGTGGCTGTATGGGAATGTACAGATCCGAGCTGAATGTAAAAGGGCTGGAGTTCTCATATTTTTGTATGCATTACACATTTGTGACGAATTCATGAAGTACTACACGATTATTTTATGGTTTTTGTTATTGGCCTATTCATAAGTTCATTAGTCGCAATAAAACTGAAGCAAAATTTAATACAAAACGTTAGGATTTCATTCAAAATCCTCCGTTGAAATTGGTAATCTACTTGCCTAAATTACGATTATGTTTAGAGTATATTTCAAAAGGGACATACTCGTAACTACCGACCGTATTAATAAGAAGTTTGTACACAGCAACATTTCGTAGCGCTGCAAAACTACCATATTTTTAGCTGACTTTTATTCATATATTTTTTATATTGCCCGCCAAGATGACCTCACTTCACCTGAGGGAAAGCAGTCCTCACCTTGAAGGCCTGCCTTCAAGGTGAGGATGGCCAAGAAATGCCTTTTATATATCTATATATCTTACTTGCATCGCTGTATCGCGTTTGCATTGCGACTGCTCAAAGTCAAGTGTGTACGAGCTCCTAAATATTCAACATTGCGTGCGATCGATTACAAAGTGGTAGTTCGAAACGGCGCCAATCCATCGAATGTGCTAAAAATAACAATATGAAGACGTAAATCGCAATCTGCAACGCGGAGTGCATTGAGAAGTGCACTCGGAATGGTCTGCGAGCTATAAAGACAAATAACAAACAACCTTGCCTATTGAAATCTTTAAGATTGGCGTCATAAAGAAGCCTTTCAAAGTACATTGCATTGCAAATAACATAAAAATAAAAGTTAGTTAAAAGTAGGTTGTAAAACTTTTTGAAATAGATAAAGAACTGGACTAATGCACATAGGTTACTGCAGCATTTATTGCTATACTGGCTTTCTCAATCTTCGTGAGTTGAGTCCTCGACATAATTATAACATCGATCATAAGTGCTTGCATAAAAAACTAAATTGCATGGATTGAAGCTATTCCAAACAAGAAATCTCATTTCAATACATCTTCTAGACTAAAAAAAGCAAGCCCTTCTCAAAGTAACAAACCGTAATATCCAATTTAACCTTCTGACCATCCAACCTTCCGCGAGTCACCGCCTTCGCCTGACCTATGTATATTTAAATTAGATGTCTTACACAATTTGTGAAACCCTTCCTTACAACACTTATTCCAAAACTCACTCTAATTTGCAAGATTAAACTAAGTAGCTTTGTTTTAAATATTACTTTTCTGTGCTGGACTGAAGATACCAATACCGAGTTACTTAAAATTTAATTATTTCCTTGAGCCAGGATAGTTCTTTAGACTAAATATAAATGGCATCATAAATAAGCAATAAATACATCTCAATGTTACACTTTGCGATGCTACAAAAACAAAAGTCATGCACGAGCATGTATGGTTGTAACAACCATGCTGAGCTTCTCAAAATGATTTCTTTAATATCTAATATGAAAGGTAAAATGTACTTCCTACATTCGAGTTTGTATATAGGGGGATATCAGATCACATACAAAACCAGTTATCTCTGGTCTATTGTAAATTGTATGACAGGAACAGACATCATTTTTTCAGATCCTTAACCCTGGAACCCTACACCGTCTTGCGCATACAGTATTCCTACACTGGGGTGATGAAGCACTCCAAAATTAAATAGTCTACAATCTATATAAATAAAAAGAGTTTCAGATAATCATAGTTTCATTAATATTAAATTGACACAATGAGATCACAAATCAGCTTTATAATTTGAATTATTGAAACAATTTTAGCACCTTTGGCATATTTGAACTAGGTGATCCAAACATATCGAAATTTTGGCCCTGCTGCACCTTGTCTTGCTCTTAAAACCCCTTTTTCGTGGGCAGAAACTATAAAGCCCCTGTGAGTGTTCTTTTGACCCGGGAGGATCGACAGGCATAGGTTCTTTGAGTATTGCCGATATACTTTCCTTTATATCCAGCCTCAAATTTGGCTCTTCCTTCAAATGTTCTTCTATGAGATTGAGTCCCGATTCCTTTAGAAATGTGCGACGATTCTTTATGCCCTATTAGATGCTTTCGAGCATTTGTAGATAACCCAGGTGTTTATACCGATGCCATTTAATAATCTATAAAATATGCATATTGACCGGCGTTTGGTTTTTCTCAGGACAGAGTCAAAAAAAAAACCTTCATTGTTCCTACACTGGGGTGTTGGGGCACCCCACGACATACGTGCACGCATCTATGATGTCAGGCTGTCACCGCGACACTAACTAATCCGTAGCGCGTGACCTTTAGGTAAAATACGCGGGACGTCAAATCTTTACAATATGAACCTGCGAAATAAATTAAAAAACAAAAGCTTGTGGGGTTCTCCAGCACCCCGAGTAGGGTTCCAGGGTTAAGGCCATAATCTTCGAATCCTTGACACGTAATGCGAGCGATATATACGGTTTATAAAGTCGTACAGTCATATAATCGTCACAATGAGCGAACATTGTAGCGGCCTTCTTAATCAATGCAGGCGTCGTCCGCAATCAGTCGCAATGGGCTGATGTATGTGCGATGCGCTCAGTATGCACCTCTGCGGACTTTGCGATACGAGTATACCTAAGACTGGTTTGACAAACCCTGACCTTGCTAAGCCAGATTATTTGAAAAGGCAATGATCTCAGGAGGGAAGGAGCAGTAGCATTACAATACAATGATGCCTTGAAACTTATAGAGATAAAAAGATAACATTTTATGATACAATTTTCTTACTGACTGCGTGATGTGTAGGTTAGAAGATAGTTAAGGAAACCTCTTAATAACACACACTTTAGAAACACTTGTAAGCCTACCACTCAATTGTGATCTCTAGAGAAGTATGTATGAGTGGAATAGCTTCATTTCAGATTGTGGCCACTTAAGAACATCTAATTAGGTAAATATATTTTTCCTACGCAGACCTGTGTCAAACTATTAATTAAGACGGCGAAATTTCTTTGTTGAACAATGTAAAGTGTATAATAAAACGAAAGAATGGGCAATTATTAACACTTACACACTCACTCGCCGCTAGAACAGAATCCGCGAGATCTAACGGTAATTTCAAATTTTGATAGCGTGTAATGGACAATTTAAAAAAAAACTTTTCTTTTCTGACTTACGCACTTTTTGGGCGCTTTGGACGAATTTGTGGTTGAGTTTTTGGCAATATACATGCTTGTTAATCTCTATTTTCAGAAGAATATTCAGAATTTGTTTTTAAGAAGTGGGTAGCATTTAGTAAAACGATTTGTTAGGTGCGTTATTTCAGTCAGTCGAAGTTATGTCATTACCATGCTCATTATCATGATTGAATAATCACATTTAAAGCAGCAATGACAAAAAACATAAAATGCGCATTTAAAAAACAAGTGATTATTACCTAGTGTGTCCTAACCTTAATATAGGACCCTTGTTTTTGATCATCAATATATATAAATAGTTGAATCTGACAACAAAGCTGGCGCAGTCGTTATCGGTTTGAAACCAATTTAATCTCACGCCCAACCGTACAAAATTGCGTTCGCTTGGTTACAACCAGTACATTATCAGAGCAGACAATGTGCCATGAATACAAACTAGGTTTGTATGCAAAACGCAGCTCGATGCAACGCTCCGCGCCGGCGAAATACCAGTGCCGAAAATTTACCCTAGCTTTCTGGAGTTAAAGGGTTATTATAAGCGAGAATTAAAATTGGACGCCGAGCTTCCAAATACACACATCAAAAGTGTCTAGGGATCAACATATATTTTTGCAATAACTTTTCTCCTGATTGATATTAATTAAAATTTTCTTTAAGGATCCATCAAATAAAGTGTTTTCGTTTGTCTACAGTAACGATAAACCAAGTCACCTTTGCATTAATAAAGAAATTTGCCATTTTCCTAATAAAGGGATTTTTGACATTTGAACCACTAACATTAAAGTTCGAAAAAAAGACTGAAATAACAGTTTTCTTTAAAATTTTATTGGGTAACTTAAACAATTAATAATCCGTGTTTCTACCGCGAACACTAACAACACAAGAACATCGGTTTGGCATACTCAAAATGAGTTCATCCAAATCACGCTGTGGAATGGCCGCCCATGTTCGTTGCAACAACATAAAAAGGTCTTCTTGCGACTGGATACCCTCCATATTCGGCAGAGCTCTTCTCTGTAGCATATCCCATGCATGCTCAATCGGGTTCAAGTCTGGCGACTGAGCAGGCCAGGGCAGGACATTGATGTTAGCTGCGGCGAAAGTCTGTCTTACAACTCTTGCGGTGTGCGGTCGTGCATTATCATGCATTAACTGAAATAAGGGACCGATTTGCACTTGTAGAGGAACGATGACGTCTGATACAATCGTCTCAGCATAAATTTGAGCGTTGAGGTTGCCTCTGATCCAAATCAACTCAGTTCTTCCGCCGATCCAAATACCCGCCCATACCATGATGGTTCCACCACTATAAGGATGGACTTCCTGGCAGGATTTTAATCGCTGTTGGCGTCCAGGGGTTCTCCAGTGTCGTATACGTCTTGTATCCGGTCTCATACCAAAACGAGACTCATCAGAAAAGCACACGAAACGCCATTGTTCTTCTGCCCAATTTCTGTGTTCAAGAGCCCATTGATATCGAATCCTACGATTGTGCATTGCTATAGGTGGTACCCTTAGCGGTCTTCGGGAATGAAGGTTCACTTCATGCAAGCGGTTTCTGACTGTTTGGTCGCTAATTAAGTTCCCTGAAGAGTGATGAAGCCTCACGGCTAACATCATGGCGGTTATTGTTGGAGCTCTTCGAGTTGTGATTTGAATGTATCGGTCTTGTCTCCGTGTGGTGCAGCGATACCGTCCTCCATGGCGCTCAGCCACGGTACCAGTGCTTCGGTAACGTGTCCAAAGTCGACTGATAACACTCTGACTTGTATTCAGAGCTAAAGCCACAGTACGTTGCCGGGAACCAGCTTCTATCATTCCCACGGCTCTGAGCATTTCTTCCCTGCTTAAATGACGTCGCCGCTCCATAATAACGTTGGTTTTAATCAGTAGTAGGGAAACAGTAGCACTAATAATGTCTTCAATGCGTTGTATGTTTTTATAGGGAAAATATTGAAAGCTGATTTTCATCTATTACTCGAATTTGATTGACAGTTCCTGTTTCAAATTATGAAATGCACCAAAAAGGATCCATATAAATTTATAAAATCATATATATTTATTACAAAGCCACATCTCAATCTCAAGAAATCCGCATAAAAATGCTTGATCCCTAGACACTTTTGATGTGTGTACTTACTTACCCATAGTTTTGTAGGTACGAGTTTTAAGCATATATATATTATATATATTGTATTTATTTCACCAAAACTTGAAAACAATTACCCACTCCGCCATGACGTGAAAGGAAAACGCAGAGTGACACCACCGACCACCGTTGAGGTGAAGGTGACGACGGTGACGGTGGCAAAAAAGCGTTACCTTAGTTTTCAGGGAGCTATTATTAGGGATCGCAGCGAAACCATGACTGTGCTTCGTGAACCTACCTCGAGCAATACGTGCCAGGTTCCTTGGAAGTTTTTTTTTACAAAAGAAGTGACATCTTGACATGGATATCATGTTGTTTTCCCATATTTACGCGAACACTACACATAGAATCCGTAAAGTTGTTTCATTTCAATGGATATCATGGTTTGCATGGCTGAAAGTACAGTATAATTGCTTTTATGACATCAAAATATTACAAAATTTATCAATATTAAGTATTTTAGGATCAACTCTTTTTTTTGAAAAAATATTAGAGGTAAATAATCAAACTAGCCTGGCAAAACTGAACCCCAAACAAATGAGCGTGGGTTCGGATCGACTTGTTCAACTCTTTATCATTGCGAAGTGCCTTTGTTTACGAGGATTAAATAAAATACGAGTATGCGACGCTCATGGAGTACTTGGGTATCGACTTTTTATCTGTCCAGTCGAATAAATGTTTTCATTTAGCTTCACTTTGAGCAAATTGCTCACATTTCAATGTCATAATTTTTCTGATAATATTTCTACGCAGTTAGTCCCGTATTTTATATGTTACATTTGGCTGGACTTTTCAAATTTCATTTCGAATTCAAATAAGAAAGAAGTATAGAACCATTCAAGAAAGAGAGTTCATCGTATATGCTTGAAAATTATGCTAAGAGAGCCAACAGTATAGTGAGCATAGTAATTTTAGAATGTTAAAATTTTACAACCCACGGCATTAGTTCACAAAGTATTTTCACTCAAAAGACCAACGCAGGAACAGACGCAATCTGCTTAAACAAGAACAATAGAACACACCTAGACCTACAAAATATATTTCTAAAACGTCCTTTGTCGAAACACGCTTGCAGAATACACTTCAAAAAATTATAGAAACAAGAAAAAGACAAAAAAGGAACAATGGACCTTCAACAATGAGACGTGGACATTAAAAAACAAAACAATAAGTAACAATAATATTGCTGCACAATAAACTATCCAACCCTTTCGTCAAAATATGTCGAATTGACGCTTCCTTATTGCCCAATAAATTTACAGCAGAATACCAAAATCCTTTGAGATTTTTTTAGTTACTCGAAATTGTTTTGAGTTAAGCGACATTTTAAGAGACATGTGTTTTCATGACATAGTTTTGGAATTTAGTTCAGTTGCCTGTCTCACTGGTTAAGCCGAAGTCGATCACTATGTATTTTATTTAGTTAATTAAAATAAAATGACCGGAATTCGTGCTGAAAAGGTTTTACAAGGAAGAAAATGGTAAGTGGCACTTATTTATAACGAATCTTTAATTGATTGTCCTATGTTTAGGAAAAAAACATTTTTAACTGCAAAAAACCTTTCAGTGAAGGCTTATCTTGATGTTTATTTTTAATGTTGTTTATAGATTTTGAAATGCCTAGATCGAATTTAGGATAAATTACAATATTTATAGCCGTTAACACCTTCGAACTACACGTATATTTAAGTGGATTTACCTATCACATAAGATGCTTTGTCTTTAAATCGACTGATATTTTTATGAAAAAATGAGATCAAGTTGAACACAAAACTTGTTTTATCCACAAGGAATATTAAGATTGTGTTGTTACAATAGGTTTATTTTTAAAGACAACATACTATACATGGTTACAGTTACGAACAGATCACAATGAACCATGGAGTTCCTATGTATAAATGTGTAGTTAAATACAAAGTTATACAATAACAAAGCCAGCGGAACATATCGTGAGCATATTTTAAAAGCTGTCAGAACAATATGGCGCCGGCAACCCGGTCCGGATTACAATTTGAAACTTAGCCGAGAACTTAAATTAGGGGAAACTTGCTACAGACTTACAAACTATTATATAGGCAAATAGGGTGTATGTTCTTCAAGAATGTGAATAGGTATATTTATTCTGATAAGTAACGTTAACATGGGTTCAAATGAGGTGGCATAGAACTGAGGTCTTGTTATGAACCAAAGCATGTGCATTATGAAGCTCAATGTAAGATAATTTATATTTTATTAAACAAGTGTTTTATTTCAAACAATGTTGGTGTTTATAGGTTTTAATACACATTAGGAATATTAGAAATTATTAATACTTAATTTATAAAATTGTTTTAAAATTGTGCCTCAATTTCCACTAAGTATGGACACCCTCTCAAGACGCAGTGTATTAAAAGACATCCATATTTCCTTCACGCCCTGCCTTAACCAATCCGTTTATAAAACGCTACTAATGTCTTAATCCTTCGGTTGTTGAAAATTTCATATTAAACCATATCAAGTGGTAAGCACCATAGACAAAGTTGCGTAAAATTTCTAGTAATTATTGTTCACGTGTCGAAACATCATGAAATAAACCTCACTTGGAAAAACAGCGTATTGACATGCAATTGTATCGCTTCCTCTGTCGGCATTAATGAAAAAAAATGTGAGGTTGGCAATTTATGTTTAATTGTACGAAAACATGTTGCCACTACATGGAGCTACATGTAACCTGTACCTTGGGACTTGTTTCACCTAACAAGGACATTACAGTTGTCAAAATGTCATAGCCATCACATAACGAATAAATAATTGACGGCTCTTTTAATTAAACTGTGTCTGACAGTACACTACCTTCATGGACGGTCATTCACAAATATACCCTTTCGATCAATTACATGCTCTATTTCGTACAGGATAAGGTAGAAAAAGGCATCAGGAATGTCTAGTGCTGGACGTCTACGATATTTTGGGCATTTAGGTGGCGCATTTTATGTGGTTTACACACGTAATTAAGCAATAACTTGGTGAGAAAATATTGGTTAATTACATTTATTGCGTTTCTGCTTTTCCTACAGCTGAAGTAAACTAACTACTAAACTGTTTCTTTTTATTCTACTTGCTTTAGAGTAGCACCTAATTAGGTATGTACCTTTGTAGAATTTTGAGATTTTATAGTAACGCTTCGTTGGTCGGGAGCTTTGAAGAACCGGTCTGCGTTTAGAGTTCCTCGTTTTGATTGAAGAAAATAAGGCGGATTAATCCGTTAATCAAACGTTGAAAACTAGTAGCAATATAAATTATGATAGAAATCTGATACATATCGATAATTATCATTTTTAATAGCATACTCAATTTACTCATATTGTTTTCCGAATAAAATAAAAATGATCAGAGTAAGTGGAAATTCCTAATATCACATTTTATGGATATTTGCTAACCCTATTTGAATTTTACTAGCTAAGTAAACAGGTTTTTATGACTTAATAAATCAACATGGACTGTGATAATAAGATAATTTAATAATGTGCCCTTTCTAATTATGGCTGTATTGTAATTTTGTAATCATTTACTTCACTTAATAAATCGAAATACATTCTGTTTAATTAACAAAGATTTATGAACAATGATAATTATTAAGGTTGTCATTTTGTTAAACTGCGTTGTTATTGGTCTAAATAGCATTCATTAGAGTATACAGTCATTGATGAATATAGATTCTTCGTCATGCCCCGAATATTTTGTTGATTTATGTAGCTCTTACTATCACGAAGTAAGTAAGTATATATCTTATGTGTATTTTGTTTCGGCATTTTGGTATGCAAGTATTAACAGCATCATAAATGAATATTAATTCCCTCCACAACCTACATTAACGTTCAAAGTGAAAAACAGACAAAAAGGTGACAGCATATATGGCGAGGCTATGCTTTGTATTTCACTACGAGTTCGAATAAGAAATAAGTAATTCAACAGGTATATAAGTCAAATAGGCAGTGCCGGGTTGCAAGATTTGGGTAGATAACTTGCAAAGTCTTGCAACTGAATACTTTAGATGTTCTCAGTTAGAATTATCTTTCTGAGAAAATGGCGAGAACCTACATGGCTCGCTAATGTATTATTGTATTTATATGTTTATTTAATTTTTTTTATTGTCTTTTAACTTGTTAATTAATACGTCCAAAGTTGTTTTCAAGTTTATTTCAACATAAATATAGTTTTGTTTATTGGTCACGGAGATCGGCAAACTACGTGGGCAACAAATATCTGGCCATGCCGCCTCCGCCGGGGACCTGCAGAAGAGGTCGACCCAAGAAGCGCTGGCTCGACGTCGTCAAGGGTGACATGCGTGATAACAGACTCACCACTGAGGATGCACAAGACCGCGCGAAGTGGGCCAAGAAAATAAGAAAGGCGGACCCTGGGACCCCACACACCAGTAAATAAATAAATAAATAAATAAATAAATATGCGCCAGACAACACACCTCTCGAAGTAGGTATTATTAAATCCCTGTGTTACGAGGTACCACACAAGGAAATAAGCTAGGGGCGTCTCCCAGCACACCCAGACCCGAGTCAATTCAGAAAAGATCGTTTCCTGAATTGACCCGACCGGGAATCGAACCCGGGACACTACGAAAATCGAGGCGAGAAACCGTGCTACAGCACACTACGCCAATCGTGTCGTCAATCACCAGTGTGGGTTCACAACCGGGATAGACCACACGGATGATGATGATGATGATTTGTTTATAAGTGATGTCTTTGCATAGATGTTATAGCGAAGTTTTGTGTTCGATTATTAAATCGAACACAAAACTTCGAAATGAGATTACTCATGACTCAAAAAACTTAACTCAACGTAAAATAATACTATTTACGATTACGTCTCAAATATGAATAACTACTAACATATTCAGCTTGAATATCTTTACTATTTAAATATTGAATACTAAATCAAGTACCATTCGCTCCCGGCAGGTGGGTCGAATATCTCACTTAATAACAAAAAGGAATTTTTGCCCCCATAAATAGAGATTCCATTCTAAATTCAAGGCGGCATTCCACAGAATCTCCGGGCAACAAAAATTAAGTCGATCCCATAAGCGATAAAGGCGAAGCAATTTAATAGGAGAGAACTTGGGCCGGCACTTAATTACGTTAGAAGTAATTGAAAGTTCACTCGTCTACTTCATTTCGCGTCCTTTGTTCACAATACACGTTTTTAATATTGCTATTTCTTAGCATGTCTAACTTAAGGAGTTACACTACTCTATTTTCGTTTCTCATACGCATCTTACTAATCTGATGAATATTATAAATGAGAAAGTTTGTGAGGATGTATGTGTATATGCATGTTTGTTACTCTTTCACCAAAAAACTAACGAACGGACTTGGATACAACTGTACAGTAATACAGCTAATATATATATATTTCTCTAAACATCAGACTATTTGGTTTGTACGAAAATGCTTATCACTTTTTCATGTTATATCTCACTTAGATATATTCATTCAGGATGGCAGCAAAGTAGATACGGACATCTACACTTTTTGCAAAAATGTTTTTTTCTCAAAATTAGCTTTAAATAATCCTTATCTAAAAGTCTCTATTCAAATTATTCCGAATTTCAAAATAATAAGCAAAATCTAGCACGTGAATGAATGAATACATCTACACTCGGTTATTAAAAAACATCGCCGTAGAAACGGACATTTGAACTTACCCGCAATTACTTCATAACTTTGACACGTGTCTTTGTTGACGTTTAGATCACCTGATCTAAACGTCAACAAAGATATCTGCCACTTGTCTCATTGAAAAATTAGTGTCTCAAGGAATATATTGCTGTTAAATATGTCCCAAAAAGGTGTACAGAAAATTTTCCGCGAGATTTTGGATTTAACAATCTAAAAGTAAACCAGATAAGAAGATATTTGGCAGATATCTTCTTCTTTCTTTAACATATAAGAAGATATCTGGCAGATATCTTCTCATACTTCAAAGTTCTTTAGGCGTTAAAAAAGACGTCTGTATCATTTCAGTAAAAAAATTATATACAGTTAAAATCCGTTACAAAATCAATAAAGGATGTTATTTTAATGCATCGTTCAAAGTTTCATGTTAATCGGTCAATAGCTCTCAAAATGACCACTATTTCATACTAAATGTGTTCTCCTGTGAAATTGCTATTTCGTAGATGTCTTTCTCTACTTTGCTGCTATTGCCATTTTTTTCATCAACATGCAATTCATTTAGTGTTCATTTGAATGATAGAGATAAAAGTTACACATTATAATGATATAATGCTTGTTCTGGGTGAAGATTACAGCGCGATACCTCATACACTCTTAATATTAACAATAACATCTTACAATCAGAAGCATCTGTTGCTGAAGCATTTGATAAGTATTTCAGTAATATACCTATAATCACTACAGCTTCATTAAATTCCTCACCAACTAGAGCGGAACATTTGTTGAAAGATAATGTATCTTGTTGCAGTGTATTCTTTAAATTTAAACATGTTGAGTCATTAGATATAATAAAAGCATTCAGATTAATTAATTCAAAAGATACCGCTGATCTTTGGGGTATATCAGTCAAAATTGTTAGCCACATAATTGACGTGATTGCCCCTTATTTAGCCGTAATATTCAATGATTGTGTGGATGAAGGTGTTTTTCCAAACTTAATGAAACACAGTAGGGTTGTACCACTTTTTAAATCAGGCAACAAACAAGACCCAGGTAACTTTAGGCCTGTTTCAATCCTACCAGCTCTAAGTAAGATCTTTGAAAAAATCATTCAAGAACAACTATTAAGCCATTTTTATGAGAACAATCTCTTACACAGTGAACAATATGGATTCACGAGAGGCCGTTCTACTACTGATGCTGGCATTGCACTTCTAAAACACATCTTTAGGGCTTGGGAGAATTCACAGAACGCTCTTGGCGTCTTCTGTGACTTGTCCAAGGCCTTTGATTGCGTTGATCACGATACACTTATACGCAAGCTTAATTTTTACGGGGTAAGGGATAATGCTTTAGATTTGGTAATTTCGTACCTTAGTTTAAGAACTCAAAAAGTTGATGTTAACAGTGTACTCTCTACAGGATCACAAGTTAAAATGGGGGTCCCTCAAGGATCCATTCTGGGTCCATTACTATTTCTGATATATATAAATGATTTACCTTTTTACTTAAAAGATATTTGTGATGTTGTATTGTTTGCAGACGATACATCTTTAGTTTTTAAAACTGACAGAAATAAAAACCTTTTTGATGATGTTAATGACGCACTTTCAAAGGTTTTACAATGGTTCACAGTAAATAATCTACAGCTTAATGCAAAAAAGACTAAATGTATTAATTTTAAGTTGCCTAATGTTAAAGATAACCCCATTAGTCTAAAAATTGATGGTAATACTATGAAGCTTGTAGATACAACAGTTTTTCTTGGAATCACACTAGATTCAAAACTGCAATGGAACCCTCATATAACAGCTCTCTCAGGCAGACTTAGTTCGGCTGCATTTGCAGTGAGGAAAATTAGGTTATTAACAGATGTTGATACTGCTCGTTCAGTTTATTTTAGTTATTTCCATAGTGTAATGTCTTACGGCATTGTACTTTGGGGTCAAGCGGCGGATATACAAACCATCTTTATCCTCCAGAAGCGAGCTATCAGATCCATCTATAAGCTTCGTGCACGGGCTTCACTTAGGGAGATTTTTAAGGAAATTGGTATCCTCACTGTAGCGTCACAATACATTTACAATTGCATTGTTTTGGTCAGAAAAAATATTGGTCTCTATGCTAAACACAGTGACATACATTGCAGAAATACTAGGAATAAGGATAAAATTGCACTTCCACTCTTTAGGTTACAAAAAGTTTTAGGATCCTTTATGGGGCAAGGTATACATTATTACAACAAAATTCCAAAAACCATTTGTGAGTTACCTTTACATAGATTCAAACATCACATCAAAACAGCTTTATTAAAAAAGGGCTATTATACTACAAAAGACTACCTTATAGATAAAAATGCCTGGGTATAAGCGCTCTTCTCGATGCGGGATTAAATAGCTCTATTGTAACAGATGTTTTATTGTAAGAGTTAATAGGTACCTAGTTTGTATGTACTGACTAACAATTTTTGTTTTTGAATTGTTTAAATGAATTCTTGTTATTATATTCTTTTATGGTTGGTTTTTTCTCTTTGTTTTATATTCTTTTAGGTATCAAAATGGCACACTGCTTGTACTTTACTAACCCCTGTTGTAAACCCAAAACAAGTTTAAAAGAGTAACTGCTGAGTCTCTCGCCTCCTTCCTCGTCTTCTCAGCAAGAAACAACTCCGACGCGGTGGTAGAGTCGCATTATGTCTGTATACTGTTTATTTACATATCCATATTATTATGGTATTTATGTCTATTATTTAGTATATTTTGCTGTAAATTTGACGATTTGAAAGTACTGATACAGTCTATTTGAATAAAGTTATTTGAGTTTGAGTTTGAGTTTGATTGAACTCATTGGCCTTGACTTTGTTAGCCCTTACCACCAATCTAACTACGAGCCAGTCTAATAACTACGAGGAAAAGATAGTTTTCATATTAACTATTAAACAACCTTAATAACGTTTCAGCTTTATTGTAATATAAATTGTTGTTTATTTGTCAATTAAGCGATAGCTATAAAGTAACAAAAAAAACAACAAAGTCAATAGCAAAAAATTCAAGGCAGTCAATTGGAATCCTGAAGAAGATTGGAAAAGTTTCGCAACGGGTTGTTTTGTACGTGACCGCTCGTAGGTACCTACTATAAGAAGGTACGTACATAAGTACTTAACAATGTTAATCAGCGGCAGTAGACTCGGATCGTGGAATAATGCAACAATTAAACAAGTTTTGACCCCAATTAACGACAGCCCGAACTTTCACTATCTCGTTCGCCAGAATAGAAATTGGACTATCAGATTTTGAGCGTTTACTAAATTTCAGGAATAAGAAATAAAAAAATCATTTCTTGATATTAATGATGGCAAGAAAAGGTTAATTTTGCAAAAAAAACAAAACATATTTTATTTTCGTCATGGCGGTGTAGGTAAGTCTGTTTCCACAAGCAGCCATTAAGATCCACAGTACTTACACAATTTTAGTATTTTAATTTTATTAATGGTTTATCAAAACAATTTTTTTGAGCAGGAAAGATATGATTGTTTTTTTGTTTGGTTGCATTAGGCTCCAAAACGAATAGACCTATTTTAAAAAAAACACCAAAATGAAGCTACTTTGTTAGCGAGTAATATAGCCTATATTTTTTAGGCTATATTTTACCGGGAGAAATAGTCTACGCGAACAAAACCACTGACAGACAGCTAGTGTTGCACAGACAAAAATAATAGGTCAACGCAAATTAGGTCAAATTAATACGTTTGGTTAATTATAGGTACTAGTACCAAAATAATACAAAAAAGACTAATAATTATTCAGTATTCCGTCTCTGTTTATGTACCTACTTGAAAGAATAAATACCTACAGGCGACCTTATATTACTAACCTACTATCTCTGTTTGTTATTCCGTACCACCCACCTTCATTGTTTATAGGTATTACTCTGCAGTTGGTCTTATCAAGTTGAAAACGAAATAGTAGATAGATAGAAATATATGTACCTACATTATTTGTTGATCAAGGGATATTTTTTTAACCGATAAAACATCTGACAGTTACTTGCCTATAATGTCCTGTATTTTTACTGGCCAAAATAATATTTTGATTTTGGTAAATAGGTCTGAGTCTTAATTTACTGCTAGTGCTTGTCTAACCAGAAAATGACGCGCCTCTTTTCTTTTTTATTGCGTCCATTTTTAAAATGTTATATGAAACCATTACGCATCCATTGTATCGATGACTTTATTTCAATGTTGGAGGCCTTTGCCCAGCAGTGGGACAGTATTTAGGCTAATTATTTTATTTTTCTTTACTTTATGTGTGCATGACTGCGGTGGAGGGGCGCGTCATTTCTGAGTAGACACGCATGTGTGGATCGGATTAGTGCTTCATTTGTGACGGGGCTGTTGTATGAAGACTTTCCTTCTATAAGTGATTTTTCGAAGCGTAACATGTATTGTATGTTACGCGAAAATGCGTCAAATGCATAAACCTTTTTATTTTATTAAGGGTTTAAAGATATATAAAAAAATGGTTTTGAACCCAGTTTCATGTTATACTTAGACTATAAATAATAATACCACTTACTTTATCTCGTCCACACATAATATTCATGAAAAATATTAAAGCAGGACATACTCGTAACTTTCGTGCATAAATTATAAGCGGGTTTTTATTTTGTAAGTTACTGTCTAACCCTTTAACAAAAAGTTCAGTTTAGCTTCAGTAACATATTATTATACCTACTACTGCATGGAGTGTGCTGATGTCCGACAAGTATAGTCACTCGCAAACAAACATGTGCAATGAATTTACAGGAAGCTGCGTAGGCTAGAAATAAATCCGAATGAGGATCATATTGTATTGTCCTGTTGCTGGGCAGAGTACTTTATCACTACAATTAATTTAGCGCTGCAATTAATAGGTTACGGTTTAATCACCACGTTTGCCGAATAAGCGTTAGCGCTTAGAAACCTAGGCTATTTTTGTTAAAACTCGGAAATCTTTCTGCATAATTATCTTCGCGTGACCTGGGATTTGAACCCACAACCCACCGGGCCTCTAAATTCCGAGCTGGGCGCACGAGCCCATCGAGGCGAAAAAGGTTTTATGCAGTGAGTTAGAAATTGAAATAGCGGCAGGTGCTAAATCTACCGCGAATCTTCAGCTGGTAATAAAAAAAAGTGACTATATATCTTGCAAGCAAATCGTCCTGTTTCCTAACGAATTGAATTTGATTTGCCAAAATTGTCGAGGCAATTATTTGAATACAGTAATTTTTATATGAAATTATAAACACAATTTAACAACAAACACGTGAATTATTTATTCTCAATGAGAAATTGTATAATTCTTGTATAAAATGTCTTTAAGCAAAGCGCATTAAAGGTCTTGTCAGCCCCTTAAGGTACAGACAATATTTTATGTTGTTTATGAGACAAAATGATTGAGGCCGCCGTTGAGATTGAGAAAGTACGTAGTAGCGATATGAACAATTAAATACACCAGTGGCTTAATTTCATTTAATCAACTCGTAATTAACATCATATAAGATCATGTCATTTATGAACATTGCGAAACCTGCAAAATTGTATAAAATATGATTGACTCTACAGATTTTGCACGTTAAGTATTTTAAATGCGTTCCCATAATATTTTTTTATATAAGAAATAAGTGCCTCTAAATAAAAATATAAAAAAACTCTCCATGGTCTTCAACTGCTACATTTTTCCCAAGAACATCCTTAATTTCTCCAACTAAAAACCCGTTGAAAAGAGAACAAAAACACTTAGCGCACTGTACTCGGCCCTTCGCAACATGGCCGTCGGTCGTAAAGGGCTGGAGTTGTAAAATAAGTAAAAATAAAAGGGCCCGCCGGCAACGGGCGAAGTTCAAAAGGAACTTTTGCTTTTTAACCAGTCGGCAGAACTTTAAATTGGTTCGCCTTCGGTCGGGATTGGACGGACAGCACGGACGGAGCGGCGGCTAAGTTTTGTTGGTTCGTTAGTACTTTGTACAGTATAACTAAATACAAAATGGAATGTAGCAGTTCTTATGACGCAGTTTGAACAACGTCAGCGCATGCGCTACACTGTGGTCTGTATACCGTTTGCGCGTGGTATAAAGGCCTGTTCAAACCTGAGCGGTATTCGCTGCCGCTGTGGGTAGCGGTACAATACCGCGCGGGTTTCGGTCAGGTATTTAGTACCAAGTTTCGCGGCAAAATGCACCGCTACCCACAGCGGCAGCGAATACCGCTCAGGTCTGAAAAGGCCTTAAAAGTTCAAAGCACTGAGCATTCTGCTCAAGTGCTCATGTTACCAGTTTAGCTGCGTGCATCGGTCAATAACTAGTTTGGCGTGCATTCTGGATCAGCACACAAGTCAATGCCGCCGAACTCAGTACCTTGGAAGGACTTTTTTTTAAATACCTTCTAAGTTTATTATTTCTTAGGTTTCATATGGGTCAGATCCGAAACCACTAACGAACTGTGCAACTTAGGTAATTGGCCTTATACGAAGATGGGTAGGTAAAAAAAATACCTAGATAGTAAATAAATTTGAAATGAGTAAATAAATACAGTGAATAGTTCACAGTAGTTGTGGCGCGGTGACCTTTAAAATGGATTATGCTCTTCTCACTACACGATCCTCTCTCATCCTCGCACAGCAATATTTTTTAGATAAGCAAAATAACTCTGAGCCATGAAATGCGGAAATGAAAAGTCAAATGACTGATGGCCGCTGACCTTGTGCCGATCGTTTTTCTTGACCATCGCTACGAGTATAATTGATAATCGATGTATTGATTAAAATGTATAGCTTTGCGAACGCGAAGATCGTAATCTCCTATAGACTTGCTTTTTTATTACTGTTTTAACTTCAGTGAATAAGATTTTTTAAAAATTCATTAGTATAAATTTACAAACTCTGAAACTGTGTCTTTTATCTCTTACTCTTACAGAGTTTTATCTTAGACCCTATCTCTTCTCTGACGACTAATTATGACCAAGCCTTTGTTTTTTAAAAAGCTTGCTCATCTCAGAACCATGTCGTTCTCCAACATTTCTCATGATTATGACTGGACCAATAATTGATTGTAAATAGCATTTTGAAAAGCTAGAAGTCAATTTTTTTAATCTTTATCCTTAGCGACCATCTTGTTCAAAATTTAACCTGCCTAACCTCGTGAGTTTACTTTAGTACATGGTGAACTATGGCTATATTTTGTTCGGGCTTGCGACTGTACCTACACGAGGTCAATGCCTCACTCGAATCACTCATTCTTCTTCACAATTTACTACCGGCTGATAACAACAATGTAGCAATATTAATTTAAAAAGGAAATCTAAATCATTTGCGATGTAAAATTGATTCATTACATCAATAAAATTCGCGAGAGAGACAATCCAAGGTCGTAAATGTCATAAAATTATTTACTCAGGCTAACCCTTGCCTCGTGGTTTGTTTATAGTATATTATTGATGATTTATTATTGTACATATCTGTTTAATGTGTGTCCGTATGGACCATAAACCGTTTTATGGGACAGTTTACGGCGGAACAACCTCGGAAATGCTTTTATTGATATCTAAGCGCCATACAAAATTGATATTATTGGTCGAGCTGTTTCCGAGAGGCAATAGTGTTTTAATAACTATGTGACTCATAGGCTAGCTGACACTTTCTTACTGAACATAAGTATCTGTCGTGAGTGCCGTGATCTTGTCCAACTTTTTGCTTGTCAATAAATATCTGAACAACTTCAAAGATCATTTGACTGCAAATGAAGTCTTCCTTTGCAGTCAAATGATCATGAAGTTTATACTAATAAATAAATAAAATAAATAAATAAATATCTGGGACAATTTACACCAAGATCATCTGACCCCAAACTAAGCAGAGCTTGTACTAGGGCGTCAGAGACTGATAAACATACTTAAATATTTCTAAATACATACGTATATAGATAATAACACCCAGACACACAACAAACATTAATGTTCGTCACACAAATGTTTGTCATGGGTGGGGATCGAACCCACGACCTCCGGCTCTAAAGGCAGGATCGCTGCCATTGCGCCAACAGGCCAGTCCAAAATAGGAGAAATACTATTTCTAATACCTACTCAATTAGATACTACTGAACTAGGAGACTGAATAACTTAACAAAACCCCTTAGTAGAAGTTTTTAAAAATAAAATACTATAAAGTAAAGTGGCTGTCAATAGAATATGTTAGTTATTATGTAATCAATAATCGTAATCAATACACTTATCATTGCATACGTGTGAATATTAATTAGTAAATATTAAATCATGAAGCTATTTTTAGAGTTGGCTAGTTCATTGTAGCAAACAGTAGGAATTATTGAAATAACGTTTTATGGCTACTAATAAATCTGCTAAGATAGTTAAACTTCATAAGGACGTGAATAAAAACTAATTTAGGACAACATTTTATAGGATTAAAACCGTTGTCCCATATTGGGGAAATGAATGAGAGAATGTAATGAGAGGGAATACTTAATGAGAAATGATTATCGTCATTATTACCTACTAGCAGTTACAGAACGTATACTGCTGATAATGTGAATTTTACTCACCCATACATAATTCGGTCTGAGGTGGACGGAAGACCTGATAAACGTCGCAGGATTCCATCGCATGTCCTGGGCCTAGGGCATTTCCATTAAGGCCTATTTTCTAGCCTAGTTTTTGGACGGAAGTCTGAAACTATAACGTAACACTTGAAAAATAACATATTTTTTTTGGATTTACATACCTAACACTGTTATTTTTATTCACTCCACAATTTACATTGCACAAGTGACTAATCCGCAAACTAACACAGGCAAAACGTTCGTCTTTACAAGCGAAGTTGCACTGGCCATATTTTGCGTTTTTGCACCCTAATACCTGTGATCATTGCCTTAACTCCTCTCTATTGTTAGGTAATTGCCTTAACAGTTAACTTTTTACAAAGATTTACTTCACCCATGCCATGCAACAGTCAATCTTTTTAAAAGGTAGGAAAGTCTACACTTGTTTGGCACTGTAGCGTCAGCAGTGACAGGAAAATTATTACACCTCAAAGGGTTGGGTAATAGTGTGATGGTTTTATGGTTTTTCGTTGCGCAATTTTCTTTCATTGTACTCCATCAAGGTGCTATATATTTAACGGTACTATAAAATAAATTGATACTTGAGCTCTGAAAATATGTTGCCTAGAGAAATATTGTTTTTGTTCATTACATTTAAAGCCAAAGTTAAGCTGTAGAGTCATATGAAGTTAAAGTAGGTATTGAAAAAATAACTATAGATTTTTAAGTATTGATAAAATCTGACACAATTTCATGAACATTCTATAAATGGGTGCAAGTGCAAGGGACAAGTCTGTCTTTATTTATTGATTTTCTGACTCAAAAAGACTATCAAAGAGCGTGGTCTAGTTTAAACACCTGAAAACTATCAGCTTTTAGAAACGTTTGTGTTTGTGACGACACGATTGGCGTAGTGCGCTGTAGCACGGTTTCTCGCCTCGATTTCCGGGTTCTTTTCTGAATTGACTCGGGTTTGGGTGTGCTCGGAGACGCCCCTGGCTTATTTCCTTGTGTGATACCTCGTAGCACAAGGATATTGATCCCTACTTCGAGACCATTACAAGAGGTGTGTTGTCTGGTGTTATTATTTATTATTATTATTTATGAATTATTTGTGTCCTGATTTTATATTTATTTGTTTTAAAAAGTCCCTTCTTTGTTCCGAAATAATATAGTTAAGAATGAATTAACTCCTAATAGTTATTTAAAGAACTCAATGAGTCGTTATATTTTATGTTATATTCCGAACCCCAGGATTATTACCATGGACAAAATATTTCATTCTCTATTTTATTCCAATCACTCGTAGGAACGGTACTTTAGAATAAAATTATGTAGCGGTTGATCAAAACGTCTCGATCAGCGTACAATGTTTGTTTTAGTTTGCAATTAACCGCCGACCAGTCAATAAATCGAACAAGGTAGACAGTGCATCGACAATGCAACTATTGTTGCACTCAACCCTTCCTCGTCTCGGAACTGGGAATGGGCTGTAAAGTGAAAACAATGAATTGTTTGTTACCTTTGGACAAAATTGCGGTACCTGCTCGTAATGACCCGTACAATCTACGTGCTGATTGACGTGTCCTTGAAAGGGTTAAGTTGGACAACAGTTACGAGAACCGTTAGTTTTATTTGATTGCAAATAGGTCCGGCAAGGTAATAGCATTATAACAAAGATAATATATAGATGCAGTAACTTTGAAAGAAAGAAAGAAAGAAAGAAAGAAAGAAAAAATATTTATTAAACCGACAAATAAAAACAATATAATAATGAACATAGACAATAAACAATAACAAGATGATACAAAAAAAAAAGGTTTTAACAGATAATGGGTTAATCAGGCCACTGCCTCAGCATGTGTCTCTGCAGTACAAAACTGCAGAGACGCTGGTATTCTGGCAGGGCCTGTATGAATGTGTAAACTGTAAGTGTGTGTGTATGCAATAAATTAAGTAGAGAAAGGGAGCTAATTGTAAGTGTAAAAGTGTCGTAATGTAACGTGAAGTTTTTGTAGAAATTAATGACAAGAGTTAAAAATATATACTTTATTTGCAGATCAATAAAAATAACGATAAATGGCGCTCTATTAAATAAGCAAACAAAATCAAAAATAAGTACAGGGTGTGTTTTCAGATGTTTTGTTAATTATTTCTTAAGAATAGAAAAATAAAAAAATATATGGGTAGTAACTGCGTCATTAAAACCTAAATTAAATCAATTTTCTGTTTTTTTTTTGTGATTTGCAACAAATGGTATACAGCTCCATCTAGGCATCAAAACGTGAACTAGCTACTATTCAAAATACAGTAGCTCCATCTGCAAGGGTGGCTGTTTGCACGCGCGCTCACCCCTATCTATGCCGATTGCGAGGGGTGACAATGAAGGCGCTTATTCCGTGAACGCGATTGCGCTCATAGAAAGTGTTTGCTATCACATTGCTTTCTATCCATCGATAGTGTATTAAAAAATTTTTAAGCCCTCTCGTGTTTTTTTCACAAGTATAACGTGTAACTTTTATTGAGACTGCAAATATTAGAGACCAAGCCCATTGTTCAAACATACTAAGAATTACTTTAACATCCTTTAGCTGATGCTGTGTGCTGATGCCTACTCGCAATTAATGACAGTGCAAAGAATGAAAGAGACAAAACAGTATATAACTTAAAACATTGCTGTAATACTGATCGTATTTTATTGAAAAACAATCATTTTTCTGGAGTAGAGCTCTAGCTGTGTCTAATTTTTTTTTATATGAAACCAGTATCTACCCATCCATTGTACCGATGACTTGATTTCAATGATGGAGGCCTTTTCCCAGCAGTGAGACAATATAAAGGCTAATGAATGCTTTGGTGGCGCGTCATTTGAGATTAGACAAGCTTTACTACTACCAATTCACTAATTTCTTACCTACTATCGGTTGACCGGGATATAGCGGGACGTTGTGAAGCGTTTATAAAAAAAATGTCTGATAAAAACTAGGTAATGGAATTGTTGCAATTTTTGTTGATTGTTGCAATTCTAGGAGTATTTTATCGATCTTGATCACGCGCAAAATACAATAACTTAAGTTGAATTTGAATTGTCCATAAACATATAATCGTATTTTTATGAATGCGTCCAATGGTATATCTAACTAAGTACTATTTTTACCCGACTGCGCCAAGAGGAGGGTTATGTTTTTCGAGAGTATGTGTGTATGTATAATTGTTTAGCTAGCTCTGCAGCCTGAACGGTTTGATTGATTTTAGCTTGATAGGTGTCGTTAGATTTGTATTAACTGTGAGAGTCACACTGGGTATATTAAAATAAAAAAAACAAACTGGCGGATTCTTGGTTTTCTACCCAACCCCTTTAGTGGGGTATCAAAATGAAGGGCTTGAAATAGCGATTCCATGAATACTGGTTATTCAACTAAAAAGTCTGAAATAAAAACAAATCATAAAAAAAAAAAAAAATGACCACTCAAAAGGAAAAAAGAAGCTCGTTTGCAACGTTTTAAATCATTGCAGGCAAAGTAGGGATTATCTAAGTAGTTACTAATACTTCTACAAAAAAAAAATTGTTTAAGTATATTCGATCAATGTAACCAACATTGATCGAACCCGTTACAATGATTTAAAACGTTGCGAACGAGCTTGTTTTTTCCTTTTGAGTGGTCGTTTTTTGCATTCGGTTTTTTTTAATACTTTGTTTTTTAACTGTCTGTTTATCGCAGCAAAGTATAAAATGATGTCTTTTATCCTAATCCTAATTCCTAAATATTGGTTGATTTAATCAATGTTTTACAGCCCTACCTTCAACTTACCCGTTCGTAATTCCTACAATGTAAAGTAAATGTCCTTGTAAAATAGGCCGTTTGCGATTACGGCGTGGCCTGCTAGTTTTCCAACAATGTTGCAAATTAGTACTAAAGGTGACGTAATGGCAAATTATCTACTAATATAATGAATTTTGTTACGTGTTTCTGTAGCTTGAAAGTCAGAAAATAGAAGTGGTTCTATCACAACAGAAATGCATTTGCTATGATGTCCATTACACGCAATTGGCACTAGGTAGATATGCAATTTTGTTTTGTTTCCGAAACAAAGTGTTGCTGTAGGTAGACTATGCATTAATTTTGAAATATATTCCGATCATTTGACTAGATTGCACCGTTAATAAGTGTGCGTTTATTTCATGAGCAGATATTGTTTTTCATTAGCTACCATAGTACGATATGTAATATTTATGATTTCTACAGTAAAAGGTTAAAATTAGTGTAACCTTATTTTTTTATATGAAATAGGAGGTCTTTATGAGGCTATTCATCGAAGTATTGAACCTTTATTTTACTTCTCTTTTTGGATCTTTCGGATTTAAAGGGCACTTTCGATTAGGTCTTAATTGATTTTGCTTTAATTTAAATCAGGTGCTAGGCAGCTTTTGCGTTAAATTAATTTGAGAAATAAAGAAAATTAATTTCACTTTCATGAATGATTATAGACATAGAAAAGGAAAACTAAAAGCTAATATGCGTTTGGCGCTTATTTTTCTAACTCTATCTACCTCGATTTTAACACTAATAAACACAGAAATATATAATCGTAATACCGAAACATCGGACAATGTTCAATCATAAAAAGAATTAAGTCTCTCCCACTCAAAATTCACATCCATACATTCATGCGTCCAAAAATGCAAAATACATATCTCAATCGCTGCAAGCGGGGCGCCAAGATCCGCCGAACGTAAGCCCCCGTATATTGTCTAGATAATGAATCCATCCTCACGTTCTTACTGATTTACGACTGCGCACAAAACCGCTTTCAGACTGTGTAATGACACCTACCGCAGCCACTTTATTTTTGGACCTCGCACCATTTTTTTCACACGAACGTTTAGAATGTTTATCACGTAAATTTTCCAGCTCGGAAGGGAAATCCCTATTGTCATTCGTAGCGTATCGCACGTTTCCTCACGAACACGTGTTCTTATATTTATATAAGTGCGTATATAAAGAGACTATTTATTTAAGTCACGCAATTTCGGTTCGGCTTTTGAATTCCTACGTTCTACCGGTGTGGGTAACGGCCGAAAGTGGCTCAATTATGAAAAATTTATTGCAACGCGACACGATATTAGTTGCACGTAGTTTCAGCTACGGTTGTGATTTGGCCCTAATGATTTGGATAAAGCCTACTTTGCAACGTTAGCGTCAACTTTAGTTTGACATTATTTCGCGTGGTATTATTTATAATGCTGAAATCACAGAAGTTCATATATTTGTTTGCTTCAAGTTATGTAATTTCAGGATATCGCTACATACCTATATAGTTTATTTCTAAGTGGCTTAACTGGTTCGTCACACAAAAATGGCTATGGCAAATCGATTGTTAAAACGCACCGGTGCGTGGTGTGGCACGGTAGATTAAGCCTACCGAGAGCAGTAAATCGAATAATTAACCTTACTGTTAGATTACATTCAGCTCTACCACAGTCAGCACTGAACCTGGGTGATGGAGGATAGCTCGTACCACCTCCATTGAAGTGGTGAGGTGAGGTGAATTCAGGTGGTACGAAACTACCTCACATGAGGGTAGGCTTATGCCTAGCGGCAGGAAGATAAGCAGATAGTGTACTTATGGCCTTTTGTCACCAAACTTAATAAAACTTTATGTTCTGCGAGAAGTTTTGTACAGATTTAACACAAACCCTATCTTGTTTTTTTTGTTTAATTCTCTTATTAAAAAAACAAAAAATATATATTACAAATAGGACAATTTTAATTGTTAGTATTAGGTAGGCTCCTTAGTAACTACTGGACCGATTTTAAAAATTATTTCATCAATATAAACCTACATTATCAGCGAATGACACAGGCTGAAAAATATAAATAGCCGTATTTTTTTTGGCTATAGCTTAACGGTAAAAATAGTCTAAGCGGGCGCAGCCGCTGACGGGTAGCTAATTATTTATAATTTTCTCATGACGTCGAATAAAATCAAAACTAAAACCACGTTTGTAAAGTTTCACGGTTTTCTCGCTAGGGACAGATTGCACAACCCTTTCTATTGTTTGCAAGTTGCATCCTTGCAAATTGCATAGCAAGGCAAGCCATGCGTTGCATTGTACAATCGGAACCCTTAGAGATACGTAGTACTCGCACCCCCCTATAGATGGCGCTGTTGCTCTCGAGGTTTGAGATAAATTTATGTTTCAAGCGACTACTTAACTTGCTAAATATAGAATCTAGTACTTTCTACGTGATTTAAAATTAGCCAAGTAGACAATTTATTTGGATGGAATTAAGGAAATCTCACCACTGTTGGTTTAACTGACGTAGTAGTGAAGCGGATAAAACAGAGATGTCACTAGTATCACCATAGCTAACATTACTCTGCATTCTAAAAATAATTCGTCCAGAATAGAGTTCACAACGAAGTATTTGTAGATGAATGACAATAACGATGCTGTGACATTAACATGACGTCAAATCACATTCCTAAAGACATAAAACCACTCACATTTATTCCAAATGTTTTGTAAATCGCCCTATATACGTGTTAGTGGGTAAATTAGTTTTATTAGAGTAATTTTCTAAAACTGTTGATAGAATGAAGAATAAACTAGCATTTTTTTATTTTATGTCCAGTTTTAAAACATAGAATGAAATATGAGGACAACCTCAAATCAAGTGACCATTTACGGGTTGCTGGCGTCTTAAAAATGCCAACCAAATGACAAATATTATGCACAAATGCAATATAATAGCAATGAAATGAGGACCACCTTGTGGTTTGATATTTGTTCTAGTGTGTATCTAGTCACAAACAGAAAATAATAATTTATTCAAGTTTATAATTTAACACTTCAAATGTCGTTTTTGTACCTCGTGAAATATTTTGCCACTGTAGACTGCATCTATCAAATAAAGTGTTGTATTTGGTGTATCTTTTATAAAATTGGTTTTCTTATTTGTGATTGATAATATCAACAAACATTATTTCCAAAAATATATATATAACAAAATATATAAGCAATTTAGATGGTAGATAATTGTAGTGTTAAGTTAAGAGACTGACCACTTTGTAAGTTTACGTTTTTTTTTCAGATTTAATTGTTGATTCTAATCTCGAAAATTATTTATGTTGGTAGGAAATAAGTAAATAAATATGTGAGTAAATAAAAGTTTTTACTTCTTATTTATACCTCTTTTGTACAAAAAGACATAATCTGTTCCTTAAGCAACTAATAAAATATTGAAGAACCTTCAAAAAGAGGTGGAATATAATAACAAAATTTCACGTAGCAAGAGATCGTAACGCGTTACCGCTAAATAAGAAATACCTATCGCGCCGTTCCCGTAACGTTTGTCGCGACGACGCTTTCATACAAAAGAGCATTTTTCTCAACAAAAGGAGAAAAATGACGAACACACTCCGTAACCGTGTAAATGCCCGTAAAAGTATTGAGAGCGAAAAGTCGCTAAATTTGAGGCGTTCCTAGAAGCTTTTGAGGAGAGCCCGATGCTGCTGTTATAGGCTATGAGGGCCGGGAGGGAAGGCTCTATAGCCACTTTACACGCTCTGACGCCGCTAACCTCCGCCCAGATGTAATAACATGCCGCCTGCTCTCTGTTTCAATTTGGGAACAAATTGAAATTGTTTTTATTTGAATAATATGGAGGTGAAGATTCGGACGCGGTGGCTTCGATTATTGCGAATGAGTGGATCGGATTGATCCGTTTTATGGATTAGGTTAACCTTTGCTAATCTCAGTAAACCACTTAGTACTTATTTGGATTTAGGGTGTTACTTATTACTCTTATTAGTGTTGTATTCGTACTGCATTCTCATTGAAATTAAAACTCGAGATTAAAAACATCGTTCCAAGCTGTGGTGATTCGCTTGTTCTGATAATAACGTAAATAGTTCGTTTTTTGTATAAAAGTTGTAGCAACCGTTCTGTTACACTAAGTATTGAATTACGTTTTAAACTGAAAAAATATCAATGATAGAAATACCCAACATAATATTGACCTAAAATAGTTTCTTTCTACTGTACTTAATTGTTTGAATAAAAATCTAGCCTTTTTTTAAAAGCAAAATTGTGTAAATACCTACTTATTTAATTTAAACAGATGTGACATCTTGAGGGACATAATTTCTTTTCATCAAAATCGTGATATGACGAAATTTGATTGTAGTATTTTTGTATTCTCTCTTCTCGTGCCATCTTAGCCCCGCTGGATTGCAGAAACGATGTGTGAGATAATATAAAAGTTTTTAGGTAAGTAAGTGAATTTATCCGACCTTATTTATTGGTCCCATAACTTTTCTTGAAAAATACATGTACTTAGCTAAACTCCCACAAAACAATTTTGTTAAGTGAATACTGCGTTGTTAAAGACAAAGCTAAATTGAAAGGAGACATTCCAACTTATTGAAACTCATTGAGTGTAGAGGTTTTACAGATAACAAAAAGAAAATGCACGAAGTTTTAATTTATAACGTTATTGTGTTGAAAGTAGGTAGGATTAAATATTTTGCTGTCAAGTAAACTAGATACTTGCGAGTGGTCAAGGAGAGTGCCTCCTTGAATTAAGCTTACTATGAAATTATAAGTTGTTGTTATTCTTGATTTCATTTGCTTTAAACAAAAAACCTCTTTGAACTTTTATCCAACTAAAACGGGAACTTTTATACAAATCAAATATGTGATGCGGACAACTGACTGTTACTACGTAGTCAGTTTCGTTGATAAACGATACTAAAAAACAAAAAAAGACAAAAAAAAATCCGAACTTCAATCTTTTTTAAGCAAAAGAGAGGTTTTCAAACTCTACCAGTCGTTCGCATCAGTAAAGGAGGAGAGACAATCACAGCACTAGTGAAATATCGCGGCATACGAATTGGTATCAATCTAATAAAAAAAATCGAAACTACAGCTACAGTACAAACTACTATACTACAGCCTGTACCATGTACCTATCAATTGTATAAATAACAATTGCGCAAGACCTATCAGAAGAATGAACCTTTTGCGGGCATAATGATTTGACTTATTTGTTGTGAATTGGACATTGACATGGATAAGTTTCCATGACGCTTTGCATTTGAAACCGAGTTATTTACATTCACCTTCCGAACCAGGCTGCACCCGTCAATAATGCAAAAAATTATAACATTATGAAAATTGATCATTGTTACGCAATAGAGGGGGTAGCTGCATCCTTTCGGGAGGGGGCGCTGGAAAAATTGCACATAAATATTGTAGCTGCCACTTACACGTGCGCTCGCCTCCCGAGCCTGGCTTAGGGTGGATAAGACAAGATGAGTTGGAACAGAATTTGGTTTTCACTCTTTAAATGCGGCCGGATGAACGTAAAGTTTATTTTAATCTGATATATGTATCAGGTTAGCCTTTGTTTTCGTGACAGTCACTGAACCCTTTTTTGGCTGCTAGTAGTCGGTTTTGGCTTTGCTGACATTTCAATCAATATTTGAGTAGACAATCGGCTGTGAACATTCTGATGTTCTGATTAATAGGTATGTTAACACAAAGCCTGTGATAAATATGAAATATGCCTCCTGTATTAAGGAAAGAATTTGAACGTCTAACTAAACCTTTAAATACTACATACGTTAAATTTGAATAAAAGAGACAGTCAAATACCATCAGCCGCCGGGCGATTTACCGATAGATTGATTAACCATTGCCAAAATGATGATTTATAACCTAAGAAAATATCACGATAAGTAATTTATTAACAGCAGTGTAAAGTTCTGAATTAGCTTTATTTTAGAAGCATAGTTACGTTAAATACTTTATCTTGTTACTTTTCATTCATAGTAGTAATTTCTAGTCAATTTAATTTCAACGAACAAACTCAAATTCTTAATAATCCTATTTATTATTAAAATATATCATATTATGTTTGTTCATATGTCAGCAATGTAAAAAAGTTTATTCAGCTTTCTTGTTGTAAGATTATATGGCTTCCTAAAACTATAGCGGCGTATCTATACGTACCTTTACTTTGAGCGCGGTGCGGGCCCTCTTTCTTTTTCTTGTAGCAAATTTCGCAACAATCTCACTTATTATGCCACACAAATTTCCGCGCCCCGCCCGCCTCCAGACGTGAAATTAAAATTTCCTACTTACCCCTCCTTGAACGCGATATGCCTGGAATTGCTAAATAAATATAGCTACTTACGGACCTGCTCCCATGCATACTTTTTGCCCACTTCAAAATTATTTACTAGGAGGTGGAAGTTTGATCGTTAAGTTTGTTTATTATGTTTTGGTAAAGCTTATTTTTAGTGCATAACCTAGGTATTTTCTCCCTTAGTACCAAAATAAACACTCTTCACCTGTTAAACGATGCATAGATTAAACGTTTTCATCTCTTTTTACATTCAAAAATCCCAGCCAATCGAAATTACTTTTAATTATATTAACTATGTTGAGAAAGCAAGTCTAGCCGCTCTGGCCGTGGGGTATGAGGTAGACTGATACAGATAATTTGATCTAATGTGGCGACGTCCATCATAATTTTAACATTTAAGCAGATCTTCAGAACGGCATACCGCGTTCTGGGGCATTCCTGAATGATGAGCTAATGCTCTGCACATCGGTACCTCAGCCTCAGAAAAGGGAACAAATCTAGCCACTGCGGTGCCTGTATTGCGTGCAGCACCGTAACCAATTGGGCTATTCTGAAAAGCTCACATCGAACCTCGCTCAGTGAATCCGCTGTGAGCCTGTGAGACCCAAATTTCTTATCCTGTGAAATTTGATAACGACGACATGGCGCCTTACTGACGAAAGTGTACATAAAATTAACTACGTCAAATGTGATTTTGACATCAAGTTTATCAAATTGTGTGTACTTGTAAAAGTGTGTTCGACCACCTGAGTTATTTCGGGTTTGAATTTTCATTTAATTTAGTCACATCACATGGATTAACCGTAACCACGGATTTGAATAAGAAAAATTTTTTGCGTAAAAGTGCCACCAGAGGCGCCATTACCAATGCCATATAAATTCGAGTTAACTTATAAGCGCTCGATACGTTTGATCAAGTAAACTCGCATTTGGCACTCAGTATGGAGTTTGTTCAGCTTTCACCACTCCTGGTTAGGAAGTTCTGTGGGTTCTGTTGGTAGCAATCCTGCTTACCCTCATGACTTACTAGATTCGTAGATTTGGTCCCCCTTCAAAAATAACATTGATGTCATGAGATCTCAATTTCAGTATCTACATATTTGTGATCCCAGCTTCAGTACCTTCCTTACCCAATGCTCCAGCCCTTATTGATGACAGATGAAAATGATGTATTTTTTTTGTTGCAGTTACATTGGAAGGCATCAGGTGAGTTTAGATTTTATATATGTGATCAACATGGTGGTGGACCGTCACGTTTTTGTCAACTTCAACACCAAGCTACTAATAAACCTTAATAACTGTTTTGAAAATTAACAATCATTATAACATTATGCTTATTGGCACTACTAATATGGCTACATACATATTTGTTTACTTACTTAGTATCAATAATGTTGTGCGGCGTTTTTTGTAAATGGGTAATTAAACAACAATTAATTACCCATTTACAAAATGAACTTGATTTAATATTGAAATTGTATTGTAATACTGGCAATGATTTGATAGGTTCTTTTTAACCTACGAAAGCATCTAAAACCACTTCGTGATCAAGTAAAAAACCTGCGTGTCTGTGAGTTTACACTGACAGCCGCTAGGTCCGCGGTGACCGCGTAGACGTTTTTATATAGGACTTTGCTACAGCGCCTCCAGTGATTACAAAAGGAACTAAAAATGGCATACAAACTAAAGTCAACTTTCGTAGTACGTGACAGAAACTCATGGTAGACATTCTGAAAACGTTATTCAACGATTTTCTGTCTCCCTCTGATATACCGAAGCGGTACTGCCGCCCGTCGCCCCAGCAGACACAGGCGCGCGAGGACGCTCGCAACGAAACACTAAAATTTTTATTTTCTTGGGGCACTGGAGGTATTTTTGAAAAGCCAACGTTCTGTACGTTGGGTTTTCATAAATAAAGAAGACTTGATGGCCTATATTTTCCTGTAAAAACTATACAAATACTTTTATTTTAGGAGCCTTAGACAATTGAAGTTTTACTAAGACCCTTTTTCAAGATTCATCAGTATATAAATTTTCCATCCTACGAAAATTTAAGATAAACAGAATAAAGATGACATGTCTAAGTTTATTATATATTTTTTTCAGATTTTTTGCTCATCCGTTTATGAGTAGGCCACGACGGAATTTATGATTTCGGCGTGAGTTCGCGCCTTAACAACGGAATGACTGTTTCAATGTCAAAATAAATGTCACGTCAACATTAAACAGCAGCAGCTTAAATATCTAAACACATTGAAGTGGTGCTCAAGTATTTTGAGTAGGTATTAAGATTTGACTTTGACTGACATTACCATTTAACAAACTGAGATGTTGACCGATGTTGTTGCAAATGGTAATTGCGTTTGTATTTATATTATAGCCAATCTTAATAAACATTCGATTACAAAGGTAAATTAAATAGCTAATTGACATAACAATTAAAACTGATTAACTTTGAGATGTAATGGATAGCACCTTGGAATTATTACACCCAGAAGGATGGGTACAAATAGGCGCACCTATATTTAGTGATGCCAAACAAAATCAACTATTAAAATTACTCGTATTATTTGTTAGACATTTATTAATTTACTGTTTATAGTATACAAATACTATTTGTGTTTCATTAACATGTTATTAGGGGTTGTCTAATTTGAAATGACGCCTACTACTTTTTAGTTGATTTAGATTCGAGGTTCTCGACTCCTAGGTTCGAGTCCTATACCTACTGGCTACCGAACGAACAATTACAGTGACATGTTAATTTGTATTGCGTCCATATTTGAAATGTTTTATGTGTGCGTTAATGCGGTGGTGGGGCGCGTCATTTCAGATTGGACAAGCTCTACAACTATTTACTGCACAAATGGGGTATTATGAGAACATTTTTTTAAAATACATTTTACTATTTAAAGCAACTAATTTGAATATTTTTAGAATATTCTAGCCGGTAGTTAATTTCTTATACATTTTTAAACATTACGAACTCATGATGCCACAAATTCGCTTAGTGTTCCCACATGTGTTTTTCCCCGATTCGTGGTAAATAAATAATGAGGAGAAAATAACTGATTTACTGTACATACTGATGAAACAGAGCTCAGGTAATGGCTATTTTAAGTCCTACCTACCCGTCTGGGCAATGAGCGGGTAATCAATGTCCGTATTATTATATAAATAACTTTGTGGAAAAATAATTTTCATCTAGGGGAATTTAAAATCTGCTATCTGGAAACACCATTAATACCATGCAGTAGAATCACCTGGCTAAAAATTTCACGTATGATACAGATCGCGTCATTTCATTGGTTTATGGATAGATTATCAACCAATCACGTAAAAGGACGTTTAAACGACCCAATAGGTTTCAATTGTGAAATGTCAATTTGATTACCGTCAAGAGTCCAATAAGAACCATAATGCACTCTTTGCGGACGTTGGTTTTCTGGGGTCATTTGACCCAAGATTGTCAACGTATCTATACTATTTTCACTGTAAGATGATATGCCTGACAGCTCTTATTGTTCCGTGTCACGCATACTATTTCAAACTAAATAAAAAGAAACTGGCGAAAGAAAATGTTATAAACTATTAAAAAACGATTGTTCTTTCGAATCTTATCATGTAAATTATTGTTATTATTATTAACTGTTAATAAATGAAGTAAATGAAATTAAATTAACATTATCTTAACAGCGTCAGATGCGTGAAAAGGAACGCCTTTCAATAGTGTATTGACACTACTGAATCGACAAAAAATCGATGAATAGGAGTGACCATTTTGTAATCACGTCATTCGCATCAGTCCCAGTGCGTCTGCCTTGTGTGCTATTTTTTAACTATTATTTTCGAGATACCGCGTTTTATTCTATAACTTATTAGCCATAACCCGTATATCAAGATTTTTTTTTAAATTAAAAAGCGGTAAATCCGATTCCATTTACTTTGCAAACTCGATTAAATTACATTCGTTACATCACTTTAATTGACAATTATGAACTGTCAGGGACATCATCATTCGGCGAAAGTAGTATAATAAAAAATATCCTAGATCCTTTGCCTTTCAAAATGTTAAATATTTATTTAAAAAGGTATAAAATACAAATACCTCGAAATGGATTTCGATTAAGGACATGTTTGATTTTTTTCCCCAATTAAACATTTTGTCGGAGTTCTTGACCCAAGAACTTGATACTGAGTTCGACGATAAGTCCATAAAAAATTTAAATAAATTCTTTTATCTGACATTCAATGTAAAATATATTGTAATTATGTACTAAGAGAGAAATAAATCTAATCTAATCTAATCGTACTTAGCCGTGACGGCTAAATATTTGTGGCATCAAAACCGGCATCGCCAATCCTATTGTATGCGTTGTTATTCTAAGGATAGCACAAACAGGTGGTGCCACACCATAAGGTTATTCACTTTTAAATTTCATAAGTCATTATTAATTTATTCTGTTAATTATGATGCTTGGCACTAGCGCTATACCTGAACCAACGAAAAATACTTACTGAATGTAATGACGACCGACTTGGTGTAATGGTTAAGAAGTTGGCTACTACACCAGAGGTCGCGGGTTCGATCCCCGCACAGTACAAACATTTGTGTGCATGAACATGTCTGTTTGTACTGGTCTGGGTGTCTCCTATGTATAATAAGTATGTATTTACAAAAGAAAATGTATTTAAGTATGTTTATCCGTTGTCTAGTATCCCATAACACAAGCTTTAATTAGCTTACTTTGGGGCTAGATGGCGCTGTGTGGAATAATGTCCAGGGATATTTATTTATTTATTTATTTATTAATATTCTTGTAGTTATCTTCATACATCAATTACCTATAGTGTGCAATTATAACAACTGACAGTAAGTTGAACGCAAATAATTAATATTGAACAATAGTAGGTAAATAAGTTGTGGTTTTCTGAGGTCACACGTCTTTACCAAAAGTCAATGCATTTAAAAGTGCAGTAACTAACCTCCAATAAGTTAAAATTTTTGCGTAACTGTAAAGGTTCAAATAGGAAGGGATACATTTAGGTATTCATGACTTTTCTTCTAGGTTTATTATTTGACCAAAATGATGTTTTATTACGCAAATCTTTATTATTACGTATCCTATAACGATTTGTAGAGGGCTTTGTCGAAGCTCTTTGAACTGCTGAACTCTTAAAGCTACTTATTATTTCTAATGTACTCGACTACAATGTGTATGTACTTATCTGCGTTTAAACTTTTTTGTAATCAGCAGTTTTCTGGCTTATCGTTCTTCCCTTGGATTTTGTCGATGCTCTAAGAAGTGGTGCGACCTTTCATAAACCTTAAACACTTTTTAATCCCAGCACCTTTTTCTATTTGGAAAAACCTCTGCTTGTGCCAGAACTTAAGTCTCGCTCAACATCTCAGAAACCGATTGTGAAAGACGACCTTGACGATTGAGAGAGTCAAAAAGAACCACCTAAAAATGGCAAGCAGTGAAATGACAGTATTTGGCCATAAACATCCTTCTAAACAGTTTTTTCGGAGTTTTTTATAAAATCCCACAATATTAACCTACTTCGTATTCTTTTGGATTTTCGCCTAGATTTCCGTAGTATCCCGGGTTTGATTCCTGGTCTTGTCAATTCAGGCAACGATATTTTCTGACTTGAATCGGGTCTGGATGTGCGGGAGACGCCTCTGGTTTATTGCCTTGTGTGGTACCTCGTAACACAGGGATATTAATCCCTACTTCGAGACCATAACAAGAGGTTTGCCTGGCGCATATTTACATTTATTTATTTATTTATCTATACATCATACTCGTACCATGCTCTATGAACGGACATTAGGCCAAAGTGGTACTACCAAGGCAGATCTATACTGTACCTCTACCGCTCGAATTCAGAAACGACAGTCAGAGTTGAGTACCTTTCAAATTGATGCTGTCCTGTCACATGTCAGTAGATGTGAAAGGGACTGCTATACATTTGAGGCTTGCTCAACTTTAATTGTCGTTTCTGGATTCTGGCGGTAGAGGTACATTAAGATCTGCCTTGGTAGTACCACTGTGGTCCAATTCGGCTTAAGTTTGAAAAGAGTCCGGAAATATAGGTACGTCACTGTCGTCACTGGATGTGTCGACACCAAAGATCTTGATACCAATTAATGGGTAGTGTTCTGAAACTAAGGTATTTAGTAGTTTTCTGGTAGTTACTAATCAGCCTGGTTGTGTGTGAATCATTCAGGGTCATAAATAGTCTTGCTCTTCCCTGTGTACTTTGTTTGCGGACGAAATCAACCCAAATTCTTTATCATCGCTAAAGCACTTCGCAATTACGCAGGCGCTGATATACGAGCGAACACGTCCCATCCCTCGTACATATTGAGACAAAGCAAGTTTATATCGAGTTTTAAAGCGTCCGATCTATAAACTGCTCGTTAAATCTCGCTCGATTGTAAATTTTGTTAGTTGTTTACTTTTACGAGGCAGCTGACTCCGCCCACCTGGGCCTGGTTGTATGAGCGTTCATCGATTCCCAATAAAGGTTGGTCTTTGAAAGGCCTGTAAATATTACGTATTAGGTAATAACTGGCCTTCTATAATGTACTTTGTCGATAAATGTGAAGAGTAAGTTATCGTTTTTGTGGCATAAAACAAGAGTTTACACATGTTCGTTAAAGTTAGCTATTTTCTTTTCTGCTTTGCATAAAACCAACATGGTTAGAATAATGAGAGACTAGGGATTTACTGGTGGTTCTTAGTTCTTTGTCAGGGCTTTAAGACCTTAGCAGTATCGCTACACAATCCAGTACCACAGTAGAGTAAGAACAAAAAACTAGGTTGTAACGATTGTCGAGCATTATCTATACCAGCGGTGCTGAAACTTGAACTGCAGGCGATCTTAATTAATATTATTAGACTTCGATCCATCGACTCTGAGAGGCAGCAAGTATGGGAGCATGGAATGCAGGATTGTCGTCTAGGTGGACAGTGTATCGTGCGTGGCGTAACTGTCGCAGTACCACCTACTATGAGTTTACATCGTCGACAATCGCTAGTGTCAGTGTTAACGTTTTTGTATAGGATTTCGGCACAGAGCGTCTAGTGAATAAAAGTGGCAAACAAATTTACTGTGTGAAACCATCGTAGTTCAGTAGACGTATTTTTTCTCCCAAGGCGACTGGGTAAAGTGGCTACATCCAATGAAGTAAAACCATCCTCTATCTATATAAATGGTCTTAAATGATATAGGACGGTTTGCTGCGTCAATCAATCAATAAAATCTTTATTTCGTTCTACATTGGGGACATAGAACTTATAAAAAAAGTACATTCCTATGTACGTATACTGTGAACAGTACAATATCAATGTTTTTGAAAGGGCTCTACAAATTTATAATTACTTAGACGTTAGGTTATTACATTTATTACATTTATTTATTGCACGCGTCCTCCTCCTCTAGTCCGCACCGCTTAGGTATGGTACGCTCTCCCTGCGTCTGTGTTTCTGGATACTGACAACCTTGTAATACTGTGTCCATAATTTTTAAATTGCATGTTTAAATATGAGTAAAAGCAATACGCTTTAGAAACTGTCTTAACTTCCATTATATAGCAGCCTTATACTTCATGTTAAGATAATTATACTTACCTACGGTAGATTTCTACCCTATATTAAACCTACACGGAATCACAATCTTTGATCATTGTCGGACCTCTTTTGTGTCCACTTGTCCAGTAAAAAAGTTCATGCATAAAGTCAGGAAACAACAAACGCTAATTAAAAGTTGAGCACACCTCATATTGATGCTGCCCTGTCACGTCATGTCAATAGAAATGAAAGGGACAGCTATACATGTAAGGACTGCTCAGCTTCGATTGACGTCAATTCGGGTGTAAGTCTGCCATGAGTTTCGTCACGTTAACGGCGATAGTTGAGTTCAGAAATGTACTTGCTATTTTTAATTCCATTTCTAATCACTAAAGGCGCTGTTGCGAAATTTCACACAAAAAGGTCAACGCGGACGATAGCTACTGTCATTGGTGTAAACCAGAGGTTCCCAAACTTTTTTTTCGCATAGACCACTTTCAGAATTTAGCAGGTTACTTATATTTCGACCATATTCCCAAAACTCGTCAAAAAATTGTGACGTCAACATAGACCCACGACCCCCGTCGAGTCTCTCGTGGACCACGAGAGACTCGACGGGGGCCCTCGGGGGCCCTCGGGGGCCCTCGGGGGCCCACCAGGACCACTTTGGGAAGCAATGGTGTAAACTCATGGTAGGGGGGGGGTACAGAAGATGATTCCAATAAGGCATCTAAAATATTGTTGTCAAGTGTTGACAACAATATTTTAGATGCCTTGAGAATATTAAATAGAGTCATATTTAATATTCTCAAGTCTTGTTAAATACTACTCAAATTGGTGAATTAAAACCTTCTTATGCTGCTTTTTGTTCTACTGCTGCAATTGCTTCTACATTTACATTTACCTTTAGGGGTTTTTGGTTAAGAAAACTGTAGTTTTCACAAATGAAATGAAATAAACGTAAGGCATTTAACCTACATTCGAATATATTATTTACCTAAATTAGTACACTAGTAATTTTTATAATCAAATGCAGTATCTAAAACCATGTATCGCGGACTTCATTTAAATAATTCAATGACATAAGAAGACAAATGCAAACTTTTCATGAATTCAACTGCACAGAATAAAATACTGCTTATAAGAAAAGCAAATTCTAATTACATCTTATAAGAACATGGAATACTACTACTAGTGATGTACAAGGCTCGAGGCTTCTAAATCCATATGTCTAGAGCTCGGTATCGTTTACAGGGCTCGCCTCATTTGTATGCAGCTTGACGACCCGGGAGTCTTTTCCAGAACTCGAGCCTTCTTGAGAGCTCGATGGATCTCGAAGCTTTTTCAGGGCTCGAATCTTTTTTAGCGCTCGAGTCGTTTTTTACGTGGCGAGTCGCGCTCAAGTTAGTTTCCGAGTTTTCCTTTTCAAAGCAGGCAATAAAATATGTGTTTGTGGGATATAATATATGTATGTGACCAGAAGATAGAGCTCTTTTAAGACTCGTGTTCTTTTGAAGGCTCAAGCTCTTTTGATATATTCGAGCTCTTTTGATGGCTCGAACTCTTTTGGAGCCTCGAGGCGCGACTCAGGGAGCTCTCGTCTCGGCTGCGCTCGGGTCTACGAGCCTACCGAGCTCACTGAGTCCAGCCAATCCGCCTCGAAGCTTCAAAAGTAGAGCTCGACGCATCGAGGTTTGTACATCACTAACTACTACTCGTACGTGCTTGTTGACCTTTGTAGAAAGGTCTAACAAGATTGTTGTCATTAGAAATTTACATAGGTAAAATAATACAGTAAACTAAAAATCTTATGTACGGTAGGCGTAATTCCCTAACCGTATTGGATTCGTCCCCACGGCGCGACGAAATAGATACGATTTTGCAAATCATAAAGTGCCGCTCAAACGTATTGATTTCAGCCCCATTCGTGGACGAAATTAATAGGGGTTTGTAGATTAATTTTGCCACACATTATTTTTCTTAAAAGTGTATTGGATTTGTCAACACTAGGACGTCTCATAGTGTGAAAAGCGTATCGCATTCGTCAATGCGATACGCTTTTAGGCATGTTCCTTATAAGGAATTTTGATCCGAAAACGTATCGATTTTGTCCCTTCCACTATTAAAGGGCGCAAATATCTTTATAGCATGGTAATAATAGTCTATTTTATATCGAGGGACTAAACGAAGCCATAATATACCAGAGGTGGTTCGACTCCCAAACGTGCGAGGAGTCAATGAAACCGAGGGTATATTAAGTTGGCGTTTAGTCTCGAAGTGCAAACTGTACTTTTTACTTTGAGTGCGAGAAAAATAGTCAATTTAGTACAAAAACATTTAAAACCGAACAAATTTACACTTGAAAAAAGTTCTGAAATTGTCGTAGTCAGTTTTTTCTTCTGAACTGAACCACAGATTAATAATTTAAAACATATGGCGTCACCTTTGCGGACAAACCATCGAATTAAAACTCTCAACATTTTCGAAATGAAGACGGTCCACACTCCACAGATAATAGTATATTTTTACTGGCTGTTTGAGTTTGTCTATGTCACATGAAGTAAATTAAAAAAACTAATTACTTTTTACTCCCTAGGGGCTAAAATGGTCACTTTAGGCCCGCTTCGTAGGGCTATATTGGCGTACTTTTAGAGCATGAAAAGTAAAAAGTATCTTTTGCAATGGTTAGAAATGCATACTTCGTGTTTGTACACCGAACTCTTTGTTCTCTATTGTATTGTAAAAAAAACACTAAGTCTAGATAAGAACAATATAAAAATACAAAAAACTTCCCCACTGTTAATTTTCTTGCGATGTTGTTATTATTTGCCGGAAAAATTTTAATAAAGTTTTTAATTCTTTAGAGTATACATTTTTGTTTATAGAAAGCTTTTCTTTTCTTTTAACAGCAGAATTCAGTCTGGACGATCCTCGAATGCCAAACATCGCCGGCAAAAAAGAATACGCAAAGGACACCGTCGAAATCTGCCCCAGCATGCACAAGCGAATGTGCATGCTGGGGCAGATTTCGACGGTGCGCCTTCATCATAATTCTTCTGTTTTATTTTTAATTTATTAGCAATTATTCATAGTAAACGGACATTCTGTGGTTAGAAACGAAAAATAAAAAGGTTCTGTAACTACTACACAATTTGATATGGTTGGTGGTGGATATGATTGGTGGGCGGTTTGTCAAAAATGATGACAAATGAGTTTCAAGTAGTACCAACAGATGGAGTTGTACTCCTTTAGATTGCGCTATAATTGCGTTTCGTCTCAAGCATATAATAACTTAAATTCAAAACACCTACTTTTTTGTTATTTTATTAGTAAATGCCAACTGCCAACACTAATAACATAATATGAGCATTAATTAATGATTTTTAGATTTGAAGTTGTAATAAATTATTGTATTTGATGTTCATTTAATCATATCACAGAGGTAAACAATATATCTAGCAGAACGTAATAAAAAGTGTACATCGTTTACGATTAAGCATAACCTAAAAATCACTTACATTCTGTAGTAGGCCACGGTTACTCTAGTTGTCTGTGTTTCAACAAATGCCTGATGAGAATTTGTGAATGATTCCGAACACAACTAGTATTTTCTCATTGCTGTGCGTTCCTGGGGCATTCAATTTATGGGGAACAAGCGATGTCCTTTCCAACAATATAATGGAAGCAAATTGCTACAAAACATTGTTATTTTAATACCTACCTACGATGTTTTTTTTCAAAAATAAGTTTTTGTACTCAAAGTTGAATTCATTATTTGAATAAATAATTTTAGTAAACTGCAACAATATGATGATGAAATCGATACGGCTTTGCTAAAAACTTTTCGCTATTATGTCTTGACAAAATCGATTTTTTGTCGCCCACAGTTGAAGCATATAATACGGTTTTGAAGGACATCATTCAATACAAATAATTGCACAAAACCGTATTGATTTCGTCCCTAAAAAGAGCTGAATCGATACGTTTAAGGAACACGACAGATTTACTAAAAGCGTATCGTTTTCGTCGTTCCGTGGCCCGTGGGGACGAATCCAATACGGTTAAGGGAATACGCGTACGGTAGCATCATAAACGATTATCCAAATCTACGCAGCTATAGACCTTACGCCTGATATTAGTAAGGTTTAATTTTTTTTATATTGCTCTTCAAGATGATCTCACTTCACCTGATGGGAAGCGGTCGTGAGGTGAAGCACATAATTTGAAAGATAAAAAACAAGTATTGTAAAATTCTGAAATTCATCACATCATTTGACTTCACCAGCAAAATGTTTTCGTCTTTTATTGATGTAGAGTCCAAACACAAAACAAGCAGCTTTCAAAATTTACTGACAAATATGTTTTTTTATAAGCTGCGAGTAACTTCGAGACGCCTTAACCATTTAGACTTATTTCCTAGCATGTATGGTTAAAAATATAATAAAAAAAAAAATAGGATATCTTTTACCACTGTTGTACTGTGAGCGTCATCGACTTATCATGAATCTTAATTAAATATTCCTTATATTAAATAGATTCTTAGACACCGAATGAACACAAATGTTTGTCCAGAGTTTAAATCGCTAAATAGCTTATTTTTACGTTTACCTACTTAGATCGGAAGTGGTAGATTTTTTTCTCCATCAATAATTGAATATGTTATTTATTCTTTTATTCACTAACAGTATAAGTACTTATTGATTTACTGAAAAAAATATTCTCTAGTAGTGATAGTAGATAAAATATGATATTGACTATCTTATTTTATATTGAATTGAAATAAAAAAAGTTAATCTCATCATCCGAAATATTGCTTAATTATTATATGCAGTCTTGGTATTTAGAATTTTGGATGCATTAAAGTACACGTTTAAAAATAAATATCTATTCAGGGGTTTTTAATAAATCTTCTCAAAAATTCAAAACAATTATTTCCACATTTTGAAGAAGCTATTCCTATTTTTTCAATTGATTCATTGGGAATCGCACGAATTTTAATTAATAATTATGTCAATTTGTAATAAGTAGATACCTAGTTTATTTTTGAAACAGATCAGTAGGAAACACTTTTAAGCTATTCAAAATTAATAAAAATAAAAAATAAAGTTGTGAGAGTGTGCAGTCACTTTGAGTTGCTAGAAAAATAAACCTACCCTGATATCTACCTAAGTTTTTTTTAAACGAGTCCAATCAACATTTGATAATCAATTATTTGGTGTGTGTAAATACAATTCTAGTGTAAACTAATTATTTTCATGAAGTGCTAAGACATTAAATATCATCCAATATTGAAAACTAAACATCTATTTATTGCATCTCAAAGTTCATTCCAATAATTAACGCGGTACGCCTCGTTGACCCCACTTTACGATCGAAAAACAATTATGAAACACTAAAAAAAAACCCCCCTATCGTAAAATAAATGACCCTAACTGTCCATATCAGAATTCCATACGTTTACGACATAAACATCGCAATAACAACATAAAATCTATACTTATGCAATGTTCCAGTGCCACACAGTCGAACCAGCGACCTGATAAAGCTGAAAAGGCAACTAAACTCTATAAAAACCATGCACTAAACGCAGGTAAAAATCATAAGAGCATTAAATAAACAAACTTCTCACGCAATAAACGGTTTTATTTTTATAGCCGTAAAGATTGTTATTGCACATGTGCTTGGTGTGGTTACGACTTGTAAAGATGAATGAAACGCGAAAAGGAGACAGGGAGTGGTGTGCGAATGGGAAAGGAAATGCTCGGCAGTCCACGTGGTCGGCGTAACACAAACTGGTGCAATTCATGAAATTGGTTTTCATATTTTTGTGGTCACACAGCGAAGTCCATTTAAATTTTAATTGGAATCACATTATTGTATAAAATATTTTAAGATAAGGAATTATTATCTAATTGCACATATTGAAAACATAACAAGTAACTTTTCCTAAATCGTAATTTTAATGAATATTCAACTTTAAACAAAATATTCAGATCAAAAGAATAGAAGGATTCTATTAGTCAGACTGTGTTTTTATAACTAAACCTGGTTATTACGTACTCATAGACTACAATAATTTTTACTGGCGTTTCATTATGTCCATTTTAACTTACATACAATTTTGCAAATGCTATACCATTTCAATCTGTTTTTTGATAGTTACGGTATAAACCATTTCTAACAATATTGTTTAGAATGTTAATTGAAATTTTAGATCATGTTCTCAACAAGACATTGTTTTACTGTTATTTTACATATTAATTACAACGATGAATATAAAGTAACCATGGCAAATATTTGCTGCAAGTAATTTCAATTTCATTACATACATTTTCAAATCATATAAAACAGTACGGAATCACAAATTTAATGTTTACTAAATGCTGCCATTCCGCTTAAAACCATTCAGTTTGACAGCTAGAAATGCCGGAATGGTTTGTGATTGGCGGTGAATGTTCTGCACCGGATCACTATTGGCGTAGACGAGGTGGGCGCGGGGAAGCGCGGGGCCCGGCGCCATTACGAACAATGGCCGTCGGAATGGTCGTTAGTGAATAGCTTTTATCTCTTTCTAATATAAGCCACGCAGGTAGGAATTAATGAGACGGAGAGGGTTCCGGCGCGTCGCCCCTTTTGTGCGTGCGTCCCGCTCGCACCCACGTGCCGCGTTTCGCCGTCTCGCGAGCGGCGCGCGGCAGCGGTAACGCTCGGCACGACGGGGAATTCGGAGTCGTAGAGCCTCATACGCGGGTCATAAACGATCCGCGGCCATAGTAGAGGTGCACGCGCGAGAATCGATCCGAATCGCCGGCGATAAACGCATCTCCGCGAGGCGATCGTCGCGCGCCGCGTCGCCGAGCGATGAGTTCCAAGTTCATCATCGATAGCATGCTCCCAAAGTACCACCAGCAGTTCCACCACCAGAATCTGTTCGCGGGTGCTGGGGCGTCGCCTATAGAGGCGTCGCTGTCGTCTTCGCTGTCGTCGTCGCTGTCGACGTCGTTGTCGTCGTCGCTGTCGGGCGGGCTGGGGGCGGCGGCGCTGGGCGCAGGCTCGCCGGGGGCAGGCAGCCCGCAGCGGTCGTCATCGTCGTCGTCGGCGTCTCCGGGGGCGCCCGCGAGGATGTACCCTTACGTGGCGCACCACCAGCAGTTCGGGGGCTCCGTGCCGTTTTCTGGCGGAGGACTCTCGGCTGCGGACGACAAGAGCTGCCAGTACCGAACGGCTGTTGGAGCGGATCCGATGGTGAATTACGCGTTGGGACAGCACAATGGAGGAGCGGCGGTGTCGGCGGCTTCGGCGAGCATGGCCGCCGCGGCGCAGTTCTACCACCAGGCCGCAGCTGCTTCTGCCGCTTCGGCTGCTTCGCAGGCCACGGTGGACGCTATGGGCGCCGCCTGCTCTCAGCCGTCAGCGCAACCCTTGCCCGACATACCCCGCTACCCTTGGATGTCCATCACTGGTAAATAATTCACTCTTTGCATGCAGCCATTCTCCTGTAAAAGAAATGGTCTTTTTGAATCGCTTTCAGGTCTTTTATGGCCAATTGGTGTTTCGTGACACATTTTAGTTGCACTGTATTGCCCCAATTGGCTTTAGTTACTTTGTGTAAACATTCTTTTGCGTAGTTGTCAGAAATGATTTGTTTTTATCGATGTAGGTAGTTATTATGTAAGCTTATTTAGTGAATTGAAATGGCTCTTAACAGACTTAATTTACTTTTATGTTTGTTGTTTTAAAATAACAAAATCATTCACTAACTGTTACCGACTTGAAGATTATTACAATAAATAATAAGCGTTAAATATCTGGTTAAATATCAACCGTAAGCAAGCATCTGATAGCGTTCCAATCAGAATCGCACATTCTTCAATTAATTGTTAATTAAATGTGTCTTATAGCCGTCTATCACTTATATAACAATAAAATATTTCAACCACAGCAGTATAAACGCAATAAAAAGGTCATTATTATTTTTATTAACTTTAAATCGTTATAAAAACGCCACAACACTGTTTTGCTCTACCAATTCATTTGCTAATCTGAATTGGGACGATTTAAGATAAATGTAACGCGTGCCGTTATGTGTTTATAACGTTATATTATAATCGTTTTAAAGGCTCGCAAAGTGTCGTGGTTCTCATATAAAAGGGCTATAAAACAATGAGTAAGGCCATAAAAGAACAATACTACGTTTTACAAGAGTACCGTCGGCCGCTGGGGCCTTGTTGTGGCCATAAATATTGGTTTCTGAACATATTGATATATAATATTTATTTTATTTACATATAATATTCAAATAAAAAAACAAGTGATCAAATTAATTACAAAAATTGCAATAAATGAAATATTTCAGTCATATAATTAGGTACTATAAATATGCCTGGATGCCGACCTACATCAATTCCTGCTATGATCTTCTAAGGCATTGTGGAGATCATTTGCACCTCCTTTCTGATGCAGAAACACATAATTACAAATTAAAATCTAATTAAATCTGTTTAATACATTTTAATGAGAGAGACCTATTCAAAAGCCGTTTTAGTAGGTACGTAGGTATAATAAAAAATACCAAATATTTAAACACATTCATTATTTACTTATTAACCTTAATAATTAACGATAAATAGCCATTACAATAAAATGAATATAGTCATTTCACGATAATAGGTAATGAAATTACACAATAATGCATGATAAATTTTATTTACTTATCTGTTTTCCTGGTTTTATATATTTATTTAGATATTTTGGAATGAATTCTTTAGTTTTTAATATCCCCACAAAAAAATACTTCGAGATGCAGACAAAAAAATGGAACCTTCAGGTATTTATATTTTCCGAGCTAAACATCACCTAGATACCTACCTGTGACTTGTGCGGTCCACTTAGTACCCAAATATGGTGCCCATTACAAAGCCACCGGTTGTACGTTTGGAATACAATACAGTGCCATTATATTTTTATGCGCAATTTTATTATCAAGACAAGTACTCTACAAAAATCTAATGAGGTATGAAGTAGGTTCCTACTGTAAGAAAAGCGGAATACAAAACCTCCCGGCTGGGTTAAAAAAATAATAGCAATTTTAATCACCTATGTACTTAAATAATATAGTTAACTGTTTACGTGTTTAATTTACGTAGCCAGGTATCAGTTATTTTTTCGGTTTTTAAAGATTGTTTGATTTGAGTTTTTATAGATATTTATTTCTGATTATTTATAACAATTTAAATAATTTCAATTTATAATTTTAGTATTTGTATTTGACGTTAAAGTACAACATGCCTAGTACAGGGAATAATTTAGATTTCACAAATGCATTAAATATAGGCAAGGTAATTCATTATTTTAATTGTTTTGGTGATGTTTAGAGTATTTAGTATTTGAAATTGAATTAATCTTTATAACATATTTATAGAGAAAAAATAAAAGCGAAGAAAATATTTTAAATGAGAAGAAATTTATTTAAATCGCTGAAAGTCAATGAACCAAATATAACATCTAATACTACCTAATAGACAAAAATTCTGAAATAAAATTATTAAAACCAGAATTTAAAAACAAAATGTGACTCTACACCCGATATTATCCATTCATACTTTTACTTCTGTACTAAGGAAACCCGGCAAGTTGGCAGTTACTCTTTTCAATGTGTTAACAAAGTAATGCTAATCAAGTCAGTAAATTACAAAAATTATATTTATATAGAAAAAATGAAAGCGAAGAAAATATTTTACATATCATAAATATTTGACGACACGATTGGCGTAGTGCGCTGTAGCACGGTTTCTCGCCTCGATTTCCGTAGTGTCCCGGGTTCGATTCCCGGTCGGATCAATTCAGGAAACAATCTTTTCAGAATTGTCTCGGGTCTTGGCGTGCTAGGAGACGCCCCTAGCTTATTTCCTTGTGTGGTACCTCGTAACACAGGGATTTTAATCCCTACTTCGAGACCATTTCAAGAGGGGTGTTGTCTGGCGCCTATTTATTATTATTTATTATCTATTTCAAATACCTTTATTTAAATTGCTGAAAATCAATGAACCAAATATAACAACTAATACTACATAATAGACACAGATTCTGAAATTAAATTATTAAAACCGGAATTTCAAAACAAAATGTGACTCTACACCCGATATTATCTAATTATACTTTTACTTTTGTACTAAGGAAACCCGGCAAGTTGGCAGTTACTTCTTTTAATGTGTTAACAATGTCAAGCTTATCAAGGCAGTAGGTAAATTACAAAAATTAACAAATTTACACATACATCAGGAAAGATAGGGTGGGAAACATAGCATAAAGATACTCTTCAATACTCAACTTTCTTGTTACGCTCGGATGGTACGAAATTCATAGAGTTCGCTATTACGCTTAAAACTTAATTTTTAGCGTAACTCTATAGACAATCCATGGATTAATTAATTCTCATACATGATACCAGTTAATCTAAATAAAATATATATTAAATTCAAAACTCTTGCCACCTAGAAAAAAACGCTATTATAGCAATGTGTTTTTCCAGAAAAAACAACTGGTTGCAGTATTTTTCATTAATTAGCACATTATTAATGTGTGGCTTCCTCACATCAAAGGATCTATTATAAACAGTATTATTATATATTTTTAAACACAACTTTTCTTAATTAATGTCACATTGAAACCACTCGGAATGTCAAAAAGACGCATAAATCAGATTTGTTTGCGGTTTCCTCAAGCTAATTAATAATTCAAGAGGTATTATTTTTATACGGTATTCCTACTAGGCTCACCGTTTTTCAATTAAGGTAATTTTTTCATTAATTAGATTCTAAACAATTTAAGTATTGTCATAACATCTTGGTGATTTGGTGGTAACATTTTAATATCATGTATAAGCAAATGAAGTTTGTTGCATTTATATTTTCGTAATTTACAACTACGGAATGTGTAATTATACAATTTTAAATGAATTATTAAATATGGTTTTAATACATAATTTTTAACTTCAAAAATAAAACTAAGCTTTCGGTTAAGCCTTTTTGTTTTATTTCATTTTAGCCTATTTAATTATTCGATTCACAACATTTCATTCACCAACAACATTCTGAAAGAGGAACATAGACAAATCGTCGTGTTTACAAAAATAACTCCTAGTCGGCTGAACCAGCGAATGAATCAAAACGATTTTTAGAAGCGACTAGCCTCGGCCACATGTGACGGCGATCAATAACGTTGACATGTAAAAAACGTTCATAATCAAAGCCATGTAGCATCGTAACAGCGTCGTAGCTCAGTAAAATTATATGAAATGGCCTATAATCGGCTTGTTTTTATTTAGGACCCGGCTATTCCCGTGATTTGTTGCTAATGTACGGTTATAAAAATGTCCGGGACGATCGCGACAGGAATCCGTCTCGGGCGAGACAGAAATATCTCAGCAGGTGCCTGCACGAGAGCACCCAAAATTAAAATGGCCGACTTGTCAGTTGTAGACAGTTATACGCCGTAACGCGCAACATTCTACAACAATTTGACAGTATAACAGCGCATTACGTTCAAACACCACTCAAAAGCTGGCCTGAATGAAGTTTGCTCTAATTCAATGGATGTTTTAGAGTTACGCTAAGAAATAAAGAAAGGAACGCGATACGTTCGCATCTAACTAAAATAGTTCAGTATAAACTGTTTTGTTTTCACTTGCGCTTTCAGTACCGGCTGAAAAAATAAATACATAACGTTAGCGCGCGAAATGTTTTATTGTTACTATACGAGTATCATTAGAAACCACTGAGTACTTTTGAGTTCTAGCAGACAAAAGTGAAACGTACATTTGGTTGTATAAACAAATCTGTATTTAATCTATCTATGATGTGTTTTTCTCTACTAATTTCGGTATAATTTGTGCCTATTGAATTCTAATAGTATTTTTAATGTTATGTTATGACGGCACATGCTTGACCGGGTCCATATGTGACATGCACGTGTGTATACGGCTAGTCACACGTGTGCGCGTATGGCGCATGCGCAAACAAACATGGCGGCGCGTGCAGCCAATCACAGAGCGCGATCGGACTACGGGCTACGAGCTTAGGGCGAAGCTGCTATTGATTGAAGTGGTTTTTAATTACTTTGTGAATGTTATATTCGATTTATGACTACAGAATGATTTGTTATTATTAATTTAGTGAAAATTGACGTTCAATTAATTTAATAGTGGAACTTTATTGTACACGATCGATCATTTAAAAAAATATATATTTAAGTATATATACTGCTAATATTATATAAGTATATATACTATATATAGTGCAAAGTCTTATCGTGCGCAAGCATAGATACATTATTTTCACGAATAAAAACAAACGAATCGAATCTAAGTATGGCTACCTACTATTTGCAATGCTTGGATCATAAAATTTACTGACGTAGAAAATGTATATAAATACTCGTATCCTGTATAGTTTCTCGTCCAATATTTTTATAGCGCTGATATACATTGTTGCATCTTAAAAACAAAAATCTCGGCTCCAGAATAACATTATTATCTTTCTCCGCTGATATACGAGGCTGATACGAAACTCAACCTTTTCCACTTTAGGGTTAAGTCACTTTCCGAATAGTTGATTTTTTCTTTCATCAACCCGTTCTTTATCTTTCGGATATTAATGGTATTGGTACATCGTACTTCACTCGATTAATCGTATTCCTTTATGCACATTCCGATTTCCGAGTAATTAACGATTGCACTCGATCGAGTCAGTTTAAATGTTTCCGATGGGTAACTCGTTAGGTAAAAAACTGAATTAACACGAGTATTTTGAATCGGCTGTAAAATTCTATTACGTGTCCTGCAAAATAAAATTTAATTTATCATTTATTCTCCAATTTCAGTTAAACTGGACATAAGATTAAATTATATCAAATGCTTCCTTATAATTATGTATTTATCTATACTTTATTTTACGTATTAATAATATATTTATGATATGCATGCAGTAACAGTTTACAGTACCTAATAGAAAAAAAAACAAGGTTTTTAAATTTCATGCTTGGGATGGTATTATTTTACGGCCATGTGATTCCTTGACTCTACTACTTACCTCTAACCTGCTGACGGGGTTTTGGTTTTAGTCGAAACGCTCTATTTAAAGTAATGAATAATTTTCCTTGTTCAAATTTGCATTTTGTTTTCTTTTATCTTTTTGCGGTTACAAAAAACCATCTTGTTTTGTTTTTGTGTAGTAAATTCAATCTGACGTCTTTATCATTTAAGTTTTTAATAATTTTCATTTATTCCTTTGCATAAAAGTAGTAGGTACCTCCAATTGCCAACGGATTCCAATACTATCGATGATATTTTATTGTTCGATAGAGAAGAACCAAACTGTGTAAATATATTTATAAAATAACTGCATTATTCTTACTATATAATAATTGTGAATTACCCATTTTATTCTTATGATTAGTTCCACTATTAGCGATTTTTGCAATAACAAATATTAGGTAAAAGAATATTCATTCGCTTTAACAAAACAACATTTTATATCACACATTATCTATTTTATACAAATGCAGAAAGCCTGATGTATTGTTTACCAGCCGGAAATCAATTAGTTTGCCAACAACTAATTAATTTGTCTAATAAGTATGCATACCTACTTTAAATCACAAAATAACTACTAACTTACGGGAATAAAATGTAAATCCGACTCACACCTAACTTGACCTTAGTCTGTACTCCTATTAATTAGCAAATGGCGTTAATACAGCCAACAGTCGGCAGGCATTGTTCTAATGATCGATAAAAACAATCAAATCGATTTTTAATTGATAAACGCGACTTAGACGATGTTCTCGTAAAACTGACATAATTACGATAAAAAGATAATTTACCGCTGATTGTATCGGCAAGCGTTTTTACTCGTTCTGACTGTGAGAAGATCTTATACTTGCATGCATATGGAGATATCTAATGTCTTTTATTGTGTTCACTTTGTGTTTCAATTGTACTTTGTTTAAGTGTTGCGAGTATTTATGTATGCATTTCTCTTGCATTGTATCTGATGCTTATTAATGAACACGCAATAATGGTAGCGATACTTAGCGGTTTTCTTTGTGTCTAGTCAAATGTTTGTTTCTTCTGACTTATTTCCCAGTTATTTTTATGCCCGCTTACTAGCATATAGTTTTTTTTAATTTTATTTTTATAATTTGATATGAAATCATAGTATTTTTTCTCAAAAACATCAACTCACTGTGTAATACGAGTACTTTGTTTATCCTACCTTGTGTACAAACGCCCTTGTGTCTGGCATACCTATGTATTTTCGCTTTATTATATTCTTCAAAAAGGTACCTTGCATTAGCGAATCTGGCTGTTTAATCCACTCATTGTATATTTGTATGTATTTAGATAATCTGTTTTCTGTTTTAGAATTAGATAGAAGGCTTGAAATGGCGCATGCAATCCGGCCGAAAGAATGAACTTTCAATACGATTGATAATAGATTTTCCATTTCCAGATTGGATGAGCCCCTTCGACCGCGTGGTCTGCGGTGAGTTCAATGGTATTTATCGTTTCAAATTTATTTTCTTTTAGTTTTAAGTATATTTAGTTCAAAACCTTTACATTCTTGCAATCATGTTTAGTACAAATTAACGGTATGGTTAATTTTTTTTGTATAAAAAGAAGTTCGACATTAGTTAATGCTGAATTGAAAAAAAAGGACTTGTTTTTTAAAAATCGGAAATATGTTTCGAGTCATACAGACTCCGAGTCAGATTAAAAAAAAAAGATTGCTCGAATGTAAAGGAAAAATAATAGAAATAAGGCCTCTCATAAGGTTATGTTGCAACGATTAATTTAACATTGCTTGGTTGCATTTTGCAATTGAATTATACTTAATTATGATTCAAGCGGAAAAGTAGTTTATATGATAAATTTAACGTTAAATATAGTTGGCAAAAATCGCCTTACAGTCGGTGAAATCTTTTCTTTTAGTAGGAACGGTCATCAGCAAAAGTAGGTAAGTAAAGTACTTACCCGTAACATCTCGAATATGGTGGTTTGATCGATTTCGCTTGTTCTGTAAAAGCGATTTAGACTAGCAATCAACAATTTGTTTTTTTTTATACCGTACCATCTTAGATAAATGGCTTCAAAGAACACAAGAAAAAGTATTTGCTACCTGTCGCAAAAACTGTTTACGTGGCTCTATTCTTATTTTCTATAGCTGTTTATTGCCAAAAAACATGTTTTCACAATCGAAACAAACAGTTCAATGCCTATTGTTATCTTAAATTTGCAAAAAACTAGCGAAAAGGGTTTAAAGATTTCGCAATGAATACAAACTTTATCTGAGAACAAAAGACGAATATTGGGTCAATGTTCCAAAACCAATGACATTAAGGTAAAAAATAGCAAAGGATCCAGTAGGGCCAGTAGGGTCAGGAGGGCCAGTACAAAATGAATTTATATTTAACCGATTTAGGAAATGATGAACTCTTCGGCTGAAACACATTCTGCTCTTTCAACATTTTGACCTTAGGTAATGTAATCTTCAAAATACCTAAATTGTCATTCTCTGTCATGAACTAATCCTAAGCTTCAATTCAACTTCAATTTGAGAGCTTTTTCAAAAATAAAATCTGCAAGCTCTTTACTATCACCATTCGCAAAAATAATTGACAGTGGAACATCTCTTTAAATCAATGAAAACTATTAGTTAAGCTGTATAACTAACAAACTAGGTTATAGGTTCCTATATACTTTAGTTAATATTAAGGAATAAAACATAGATGCTGGAAAACAAAAAATAAATTAAAAGTATGTTCTTGATTCGGATGGGTGTTTTTTACTTCAGAAATGTCAATTTGGAAAAAAAAACTAAAAAAGTATCTATGCCTATTTTTGTACAACAAGATGATTAACTTTCATCGCGTTACATCTTTAAATCGAAATTCCGATTGCATAACTGAATAAACGAATGAGATTTAATACTTTAAACGTAAGGTTGACAAAAATTAATAAATTCAGAATTCGCACCCAGTTGCGCTAATAAAAAAGGACGCACACTCTCCTACTTTCACATTTGCGGACTTAAAAAGAGGACAAAAGCCCACGGCAATGAGTTGTGCAAATCCTTTTTGGGAACAGCGGGCCTTTGTCCAGCCGTGTTTACAAATACGCAGTCAAAGGGTTTTAAATCAAGCGTCGAAAGCTTTTAAAACAAGCTTAGGCCATTGTTTTGCAGGGCCACAAATTGCTTTATTACAGCGCACGTTCTGAGAAAGCCGATATTGCCAAAATTGCAGTCATAACAGAGTTTGTTATCATTCGGTCTTTGAGGCGAGATATGAGTATGGTTTGAGGGAACTTGTTCGTGAAACCGTTTTGGAAAACATAGCCATAAATAAATCAGATGTTAGGGAATTCTTTGCCAAATCGTGGACATTTTTTAAACAGGTACTACCTGTAGACTAGTATTAGGGAAATAATTGTAGAAATTCTGTTCACTAGTCTCCAAATTTAACTATCTGTCTTTCTAAACTACGACTTTTTTTAAAAAGGCATGCATTTTTAACTTGGCTGATTAAGCAGAGGTTGCACTGTGACTAGAGTCAATCAAGTATGCTTCTAAATATAAAGTGTTTGTGTTATTAGAGTTAATATTCCTAGATGAGTATTTGATGGAAAATGAACGTAAGTGCTTTAGTTAGCGACTGGTGGGAGAGCAAGGACTACGCGCTAGAAGATTCTTCCTTATAGATCCAGTTAGAGCTGACAATCTTCCTGGTTAACAAGGTTACATCAATAGAGTAAATACGTAAATGTATATGTTTGTTCATTGTGCTGGTACGAATCACAAGTGAACGTGAAATTTAAACCAAATTTGAAGTTAAAATAAGTTTAATTGCAGAGCAAAAAATAGCTCTTACAGAACAAACAGGCTGAAAACATAAGGTTGATAAACAAATATTGGTTTATACCCATAATAGAAGAAGCCAAACACTCAATAGGTACATAAAATTACAAGGCACCATCACTGAAACTCAATCTTACCTAGAAGTATTTGAAAATCTTCTCGTTCATAAATCTTATGTAAGATCTTTAATTCCCCTTGTTTCCGTCGCTATTATTCACCATAAGTAGACTACGGAATCTTATCTATTGCGCTAGATTAGACTTCTTTCTTATCAAGTCCATTATCTAACTTGAAAATGTATGGGCCGCTTCATGTATCAGCTTGTTTGTATCTACGATGTACGGCTCGTCGATTGGTCGGATACTTTAAATGTCAAGTGCCGTTAAGTTTAGCTCCGACATCATTGGTTTTTTTATGTAAACTAAGCCTTACATGCATCCCAATAACAAATGCCGAAAGGAAGTCATTGGATTTGTTTTGGTTAAAACAAATATAACACATAAAACGCATGTAGTCATCGTGTGTAACAGCTTTAATAAACCTTTATCATCAGAACATTATACAGTCGGTAAGCAGCCAAACAAAACATATTATTATAACACTTTCCGAGGCTTATAAAGACGTTTTATAGCATCATAACAATTAAGGCCTAATCACTGTCAATCGTAACTCTACTGTTATAAAGTGATTGACTCTAGTTGTAAAAAAAGTTGGTCCGCGAACAATAACTTGAGAATTGACCATAAAGTGGCGACCTTGTGGCAATAAAAATTTAACGAGCGAAGCCCGTACTACAAACAGAGCCAGATTCGTGGACGTGACCGTCATAGAAACAGCTGGCCCGACATCTGTGCAGCGCCTTGGCGACACACGTTTTGAGCCATCAAAAAGTAAAGAGTTGACGCGGTTACAAATACTTGATTTATTGCGGACGCTTTTTGTCAACGTCAATCGTTGATGTTTTTATTACTAGCAGTTTCGTAGCGTTATTTTAACTCAGTAAGTTTTGACAGAATCTTCAAAATGATAGTTTCCTGTAATTCCGTATTAAGCGCAAGCTTATCTCTTAAAAAATAAATGGTAATTTTGAAGAAAACGCATACGATAACTGAGACATCTTACTTTCTGTGTGGTAAGTGAAATGTCAATGTCGTTTTACTCGTACGTACCGCGCTTAGTCACAAGATGGTGGTTCATTAGATACAGACAATGCACGCACATACGCCCACTCACTCGTTCAAGGTTGCACTTGTTGTTGCTATTTCGCCAGTTACGTAACCTACTATTTTTAGATGACGAAAAAACTTTAGTTTGTCGACCTCAGAGACGTGAGGCAGCGTTTACGGGAACGCGTGTGCGCCGGCTCTACTCGTATTCAGCGCAGTGTACTTTTTTTAATGTACACTTTGACAACAACAAATAAAGCTATCCATTGTCGATTTTACTAATCATTTTAGATTTAATATAAAATGATTAGGAAAATATTTAATATTTTTTTAAATATATGCCCTCATATTTCTCAGAGAATATATATACATTATAGTACATTATGATATACGATGTTTTATAACATATTTGCGAGGAAATAAATAAAACTCGGACTTTCTTAAACGAATAAATTTTTAATCACTTGTTAAAGCAGTTATATTTTGTTTTTATTTGTTCACAAATTAGCGATGCGCGCGCATCAGCGCTTTTTATAAGGCAAAGGCATAAAAAACAGCCAGTATTACTAATAAAGATAATTAATATTTTTGTGTTTTTGTTACAGATAAATGGTTGTAATTAATTATCAAAATTAATTAAATAAAATAATTAGATGTTTATTTATTATGTTTTATCTCCAGAAGTTAATTTCATTTATTTTTGACCTCTTTTCGGACACAATACCGTACCGTTCGTTTTAGACGGAGCTTCTTGATAAACCGTGCGTTTTACCTTAATAAAAAAAAACTCGTGCGTTTTACATTACAATAACGCACAAGTACGCAATGAGATACAATACGATATTAAATTGGTGAAATAAGAGACCCTTCATGAGCAAATATGTTAAAAATAAGTAAAAATAACGATCTAAAAAGTCACCAAAAATTCTCAAAATACTTTACTTACACGAAACTTCATTAGGTATTTCCTTGAAGTGATTTATCAAGAATTACACTATAATGCTGACCCTATCCGAATTCTTCTTAAAATACAGCACTGCACTGTTTGAATTAAAAGGTTATTTATAAGTTTTATTTTTCAAATTTGTGTCTCCAGTAGGTATACTAACATTGTCTGCATAATCTAAGCAGAACGTAATGCTGAAATAAAGAGTTTTTGACTACCAGAAAACCAGGTACAATAAAAAATGTATTGTTTGTGTATCAAAAATGATAGGTACCTAAGGCGCTGAACGTGTTAATCAGTCTGATGTAGTTTTTTAAATGAAGATATAAATTTAAAAAACTGCAATGCTATTAATAATTAGATATGTAATTACCTAACTCACGATGTTTTTATTATGTGCAAAGTTACTTTTATTGCCCACTAAACTGTTATTACAGGCAATTAAAATATTTATAAGGTAATTTTTATTTGAAAAGAAACTACTTACGGAAACCATAAATTTTGTGAAAACTTCGCATTGGCGTTAGCGTTCAAACAAATAGTAAGTTTTCTCATGATTCGATGTTAACAAGGTTTCTAAGAAAAAGTTCTTGAAGCGTATCTACCTAGAAAATAAATACATGGACCATAAGATTACGTGCAGAAAGGTTATATTTGAATGACCAGTTGAATTCATTTGACCGTTTGAGTAAACTTAATGGGGAAACACGAGTGTCACTTTGCAATTTTAATCGGCATCCTGTTGATATAAAAGTTAAACTTTATTGGCCATAGATCGTCGTGAAGTATTGTTTGAGTCGTGTAAGCTTACGCTAAATAACACATTACGGCGGATATAGAAAATAACCAACTTGTAATATTGACATCAAATATAAATAAACAGCTCATTTATTGCAAGTGCAGAAGCTTTTAATTGTATTGAAATAAATACATCAATTGACCGCTTAGAAAGGTCAAAATATATTTTAAACCATCATCAAGAAAGAGCCATACCTATAAAAAATATCTTTCATCCAAGCCCCTCCTAAATTACAGGCACAGACAGACTTAAAATGCTGAAAAATATGTAAGAAGATGCAATGATCATCAGGATGTTTGAATAGGATCTAGACTCTTTAAAATACGAAAATAGTTCCCCTTTTTAATTAATTCATTCTGCTCAATGAAGACGTTTAATGTTTACAAAATCATGTGGATTCCTAAGAATAAGAATAATATTGTAAACAATTAGTAAAAGGCTTACACATATGCATTAGATAGAACATCAAGTACCTACATCCTATTGTTTGTACGACGACTGTCCAATTCCAGTGATGTTGGAATATGCATGAGATTCACAGTATTTTAATTCGGTAACAATACTACGGAAGAAAGAACACGTAGTGTGAATATTTAAAATATAATTTAAATAAAATCTGTCAATTTTTTGCTTTCTGCTTAAATAGTACCTGTTTTTTATGAGACAAAAATATAAATTTTTTAAATAAAAAATACTCTTATTTTTTACAATAAAATCGCCCTATTTTTTTTTTGTATTATTTGAAATTATACAATAAAGATATTTTTTTAATTTCTGATATAATATCGAGTGAAATTCTTACAGTGAGATTAATTATAGATATAGCTGGATGATGTAAAAATATAAAGGTAAAATTAAAATCGTACACTTCGATTTTATTAAAAGAAATTCCAATGTATTCAGTACATTTTTTTTTGTAACAGGTCTTCACAAGTCAAAATGAACTGTTTGAACAGTTTTTTTGTAAATAAGACTAAATTTTTACGACGCCATACTAATCTTCGCGAGTACGTGATTCAACTCATGTGAGAGGCATTGTTGAGCAGTGCGTCGAACTCAAGCTCGCACTCAAAGCTCTGCCAGTACGTTATGGTAATCGTTAGAAGTCGTCTGGAACTTGGAATTTATTTTATTCGTCTGCTATGGCTCGACGTCGATGCTAATGATGCTAGACAGTTATATAAATTAGATTATTACTTGTGAAACTTATTTGAATTATAGCTCTCCAACGCTCTGATATTCTTATTCTGCTGGCAGCGTAGGATACTAAAGGTTTCAGCGTGCTTCTCATAATTGTCATGGACTATTTTATTCACTATCTTATCTGTTACTGGATATGAATCTTACAGATGGCAAAAATTTTTCAGCAAGACATTTAATTTGATAAATAAATATAAGAAATTCGAAAATGGTTCGCCCTTATTGCGGAAAAGTGCCCACATATTTCACATTGCGGGAGACGTTATTCATTTTAATTACCAAGACCTAAGTCATAGAATAATCAAAAACAATTCTCAAAAAAAAAAAAAAAAAAAACAATAGTAAAAATTGTTCTTCCCTCTTATTTTATCACATTGCTTGTGGATAACGATTTAAAGACTAAATTCTAACGATCCGAAAATGTTTTCTAAACGTGTTACTTGTCATCTACTCATATCACAGTAGTTAGGTCTGCTACAACACTACGTGACCAACAATACATACTAAATCGCGTCCAGACTACTAAGTAGACAAACATGTGTAGTGTGTACGGATGAATCTCTTATCTACATGGCTACAGTATAGTACTATGCTTAAATGTCTAATTGTTGTGTACAGTTTTACGCCTGATTTCATCTTTGGCGATTATAAAGAGTCCCACACACGTTACACGGTTCTTATCAAGCGTTGTAACGCTTCTCAGAGGTAACTTCCAACTCAAATAAATTTAAAATTAAGTCACAGAAATAGCTTCCTAATCTTAAAAATAATTATTACTACAGCAGTTCGTTTAAAACTTCGCTTTTATCGTTTCTTAGCCTGCTTGACACACCCTCTGTTATACTGACCGTAATCTAAGAACGACTTAATATGAATCCGATAAAATTTTGAATCAACTGTAGTTGCCAATAAATACATTTAACAGTAAATTAAAAATATAAAGTCACTGTAATACTTATTGCTTGGCTAACTGTTTATGTGTACGCAGTTAATGTGATTAAACTTGCTCGTACCATGTGAAATTGAGAAAGCAATGACAGACACTATTAATTTACGAACAGTGTTACTGTGTGTGTTAGACGATGTTACACACACACTAATAGTGAGTCTCAGTATTGTGAGACACAACTAAAGGGTTCATGTACTGCGGTTGAAATGAAACAGTCAGATTTTATGGCTCAGTGCGCAAGCGGCAAATTATTGATAAGTAGTTGTGTACTCGGGACAGAATACGAGCTTGATCTGACTTTTCCTACGTGTAAATACAGTAAAGCAAATGCGTTATGGTATAAACACGTCTGTTCTGTGCGATAACAGATTTCATAATAAGCGCCGATCGCACTCAAAGGGATTAAATGGAATGCTTACAATTTATATCTCTATTAGCGTTTAGTATTGTTTATATTCGACTGACCTCTCTGGGCCAAACTCAGCTTGTGAAAACATTTGCCGCGAGATTAAAGGTAGCGCTGCCTGGCCACGGTAAATAGAACTGCGGGCGCGTGTGCTCGGTGCGGTCGGAGGGGTCTCGAGCGACTGGTGGTTTAGTTTGTTTACTCTTTGCTCAGCGTTTTCCTACCAGTTTGCATAACTCGGGGGTAGTCTCAATAAAAACAAATTGGCTCGCTGACCAGATTTTCGCACTTACACACGTTCGAGGAAGCCGTCGACAACTTGAAGGTGATTTAGTGGCATTTCACGCACTCGCCGCCGTGTGTCGAACGAATGAACGAAGAGAATGAACTACGACATTTACGACGAGATTATATTTCTTTTCTCAGATGTTGTTTGAAAATGTGGATGTGCCAGTTTGAGGGACTTGACCGCTATATTCACTTGAATACTTTCCCTGACGCAGAAACTTGTATTTTTATCTAAATGAAATGAAAATAAATGGTCTCTTAATTGAATTCTACAAATTATTTTTATATGGAATTTAATTAATCCTTCTTTGCGTACCTAAACCATGTCAGACTCATCCAGAACAAAACATATAATGTAATTTTTTGCTTAATCGGTAAGCAAATGAACCTTACAATTGACTAACGTTATGTTAAAACTTAACGACTAATTAACACCTTAACTTTAATGTTAAATATCGTCCCACAAATAAACTTGTTCTCTCTATGTAATTAAAAACAATTAATTACATCCATTCACAAAGTTCACAAAACCATAGAAATTCCACACAACTATCAAAATGTGGACGAGGTAAATATTATGAATAAATAACTTGCAGCCTACAAGCTGTTAAGGCAGGTTTACACGACTCGAATTTAAAATGATAAGAAAAAGGCAGAAATGATTTCGAAACGAACTCAAAACCTATGTAAATTATGTAAGCCCATAAATTATAAAGATGTGTTCTTCATAAAATTTATTCTTGAAAAAAAGAAAGGAGTTAAGTATGAGCACATAAACAGTCAGACTCCTTGGCGAACTACTTAAGCCTAAGATGAGCAACAAGCTAAAAAAATACATACTTAACTCCGTCAGTTATTTATCTTTTAAAATTAACTTACTCGTATCTTGTAGAGATACCGCGTAACAAACGTAATCACGACATCTATCCTTTTAGTGGCTTCTGGAAATTGACTTCATTATCATATTCGCTCCTAGGCCGGGTCAAGTCCGAATTTTTCTAGTTTCTGTGTTTTGAATTTATTTTCATTCATTCGTTCTTATTTGTCGGGCTTATTCGGAAACAGTGAGGTGTAAATCCAGCTGTAGTTGCGTTAACGCTCTACGCGACGCCAAGCCAGCGCATTAATCTGATACGATCGCGGCCCGCGACGTAAATCTCTGATATACATCTTGCTGTGTAAAGGCGACATTTCACCTTCAAGCGAGACCTTTACTTGGGGCAACGGCTTGGTTTACGTTGGATACTGTAGATTTATATTTATACAAGAAATTGCTTAGGCGTGTAAAGCTTATCAGTAATTATAATGTTTTTAGATAAGGATTTCTAAAACTCTCCCTTAAAAAGTTTTATTCCTAAATTGACTTCAAAAAGGTTTTTTTTAGAAAACTATTAAGGTCGTGACTTTTAATTTTTCTGCTTTATGGTGTTTAAGTGCCTTTAAGGTAAAATTTCCGAAAAACCACATCTTAATGTCGAGCTATAGGTAATATTCGTAAGCTCAGTAATTTGAGGTGTGCGCTGATATAATTAACTAAGTCTGAGTCTCCTTAAGTTCTGTTCTCCGATATTATGCGAAAACCATTATCAACACCATGCACACAATTTCCATCCTAGTAATATCAAAAACTTATTTTTTCAATGCCGCGTTGGTAGTCCAAGACTTAAACAACCATCACAATACTTTGCGATTGATTAAGTAATTATTGCGTTGATTCACCTTACAGAAGCTGGGGTTAATTTTGTATAACATCATCAGCATTGGATTTAATAATTAACGGTGTTTAATGGCTTTGTCACTGTTTTCAACGGCGTCGCATAGCATGCATGATTTGTGGACTTAATCTAGGCTCCACTCGTATTGCCTAGGTTTTATGGAAATGAAGCGGTCAGGCTCGGTGGTGACCGGGAATTATTAATTACTACCTTATAGGTAGGCCTTATACATACCACCCACGACTTGGAGGTTAATTAGAAACAACTGATTCATAAAGTGATTTTATTTCTTGCACATTTGCATGCTTTATGTTAAGTTAAAACCGTTAAATTTAGTTTAACTTTTTTTTGTTAATATTGATATACTAATTTCATTACAGTGTGGTGGCTTTCGACTGTACGTTAGTATTTTTGCAAAACGGGCCTTGATACCATACCACTTGGTTGTCGTTTGGCCTTTGGCAATCAAATCTCGACTGATGGATTTGAAGTAATTGTAGAAGCAGAGCTGAGTTACATTAGATAGAGGCAAAATTAAAAAAATGCAGAATGGTTTTTTTTCCTTTACAAAAATCGTTTCTCTCAACATGAAGGCTGCCTACACAAACAGCACGTCTCCATTTGCAGAGGGTAATTAAATAGTATTTGTACATAGCCCTTTTTTAGTCATTACCATGTTTCTTAGTATTTGCCGACCGGACCGCGAATAAATACCGTATTTACATAATTTACTGCTCGTATCTGTGTCTTACGAACTGCTACCTGTCAACGGATTGGCAGTTTTTATTTTGTTGTGGATTGTTTATGATCTTGACTTTGAATCGCTTATTTTCTAGAAATAGGTTTGTTAGTGTTTTTATTATTATCATTAAGAGTAGGTTAATGAATGTAAATACTTTGCGGTTTGACCAGCAGAAGACCGAGAAACTCTTAGGCCCGTATTCCAGAACAAAATCGGTACTTGAGTATAGATCTGAGTGACGTTTTTGTATAAACTCACGCTGTGAAATCTCTACTCAAGTACAAATCAGTGCCTTAGAGGGCCTTAGAGCTTTAACAAGAATACGTACCTACCATATAAAAAGTCTCAATTGCAAGCACTGAACCCAAAATCTAACTAATTCGCTTAGCAAAATATTTCATTAATTCATATAAATGCAAATTCAAGTTCGATAGGGGATTTAATAAAAAAAAAATCCTGTTTAACAAAAGTTTGCACGATTTTAACGCATCGAGCTTTCCTACTTATAATCTACTTTGGTTTTGTAAATAGATAAAGTGGACTACTATGAACACTAAGGAGATAATAACGACAAGACACCAATTCAGTTACTCATACTGTTAGAGTTGTATGTATTTTAGATACACCAGCGGATTTTAATAGAGATATCACACGTCTTACTCATCGCCGCAAGTACAGTATGTGTTATAAAAACTGCTGCTTTGTATTTGATTATATTTTAGTAGCAAAAATCGTATCGTAGTTTCTCCAGTTGTATTTTTCTATAACTTAGTTAAAAATACCTTCAATTGGTACACCACCAGTTTAATCTGAGCTGTATAGTGTATGCGGCGCGAATTTTTAGAAAACAAGCTACCAAATCTAAAATGGGTTAACAAATCATAAGTTTTTAATCAGAGTATGAACCTTAGTTTAATAAAAATAATATTCTAGAACTTAGACTTTATGTGCCTATGCCCTAATTCTTAAACATTTAAATAAATACTGTTCCACATTTGGTACTGTAAATGTAACGGGACTTGAAAGTATTCAGACTACGACAGAAATTGTCGCTACGAAAACTTTATCTCTCCTGACAAATGTAGAGACCAAGCTTTAACCCTTCAACTGCATCACAACAAACGAGGTGCCAAATCTGAAATTGTAATTTGACAATAAAATCCATGCAATTGATATAATTTTATATAGCCATTGAGGCCCTTAGCATTCGAGCGGTGTGGTGTAATGTGTGTTAGGGCTGTGGGGGCATCGCGGGGTTGTGATAGGGGACAGCGCAGGGTGCGTTTGACATTGAAGAAGTGCCAATAACTGGGGTATAAATAGCGGGGGCCGAAGGCAGAGGGCGTTACTTTGGTACGAGATCGGAATATTTTGCTGGTACGTATCGTATCCTAAACAACGGATTACAATGCGGGAAGGCGAGTTCGGAACGATACTGATCTGTGTCTACTTGATAAATTGTAAAGCTGTACACAATTTATGTCTGTTACGTGTGCTGATGTGAAGCATGTTGGTGTCAATACACGCATTCTGTTGTCAATTACTTACTAAGAATGCTGTTTTAAAATGGTTTTATTTTATAAAAAGCATATATTAACATTTTATTTATTCATTATATTTAAGTTAATATTGCTTCAAGCCAGAACAAAATGTTATTTATCTTTCTCTGGGGACAGATGTTAAAATACGGCTTGCCCCTGTCTATCCATATCCGTATTCTTTTTGATATTTTGTTGTGAGATTTAGTTATGTAACGTAGTCACTTATTTCTTTCTAAAAATATTTATAATAATAGTAACCATCGACAAAAATACAGATATCGATACATAGGTACTACTGAATCATTGTCATAATGGTGTGTATAATACACGATTCCCACCCAGTGTAACACAGTGACCAAACCTGTAAATTGTAAGTTGTTAAACCATCTATCTGGTTTAAGGTGGTATTAGCACCAAAAGGGCATAATAGAAGCGATAAATTCTCCCCTAAAAATTGGTCACCCTCGAAGTAGACAAAAATGACCAGAATAAATTGGTGTAGCAGTGGCAGCCGATAAAACATTCAGTTTATGGGGTGTCATATTTACATTCGGAAAGACATCGACGTGGGAATACAGATAAGTACTTACTTTGGGAGCGCGGTGGGCACAATATGTTTCTATTCTTCTTTATCCGAATTTGTTTGAGCTCACCTTATACATCTAATCTACATAGGAAAAAGGTGTGTGCGGGTAAAATAGACCACACGTTAACATCGGAGGGTTATTGTACGTTACGATTCTCATTCATTAGAGCGGTCGTTCGTATACGTATCTATACGAAAGCTAATCCAATTATCGAAGCGATCCAATTAAACAAAGCACCTCCCATACGGGTGCTAATTGATTGCCAATAAATAGGGATTGGTAGTAGCTACTGCATAATACCATGCACCCTGCGGATACGGATACAAGCAGTTCGAGATAACGGCCGCGCCAGACACACGCATTGCGAAAGCCCATTAGACGGCATTACAGTCCGTGTTCTCTTACCATAAAGGTGACATTAGCGTGCACCATTAGACAGTTCCATTAACAGCATTCGCATACGAGACGTGTAATCTTCGGCTATATTTACACGGAACAGGCGTGAAAACTCCCCCAAATGGTGTAGCAAGATTAGTCTGAGCAACGCGCGAACGGCGATGCTGCCAAATAAAATGTTTAGGGTCATTCTCGCCGACAACGATCGCGGCTAGCTCACAGAAACGCCAAAAGGCCTATTCCGCCCAAGGGGAGCTATACCAACGTCATAAATTGCTGCCCGCAAATTTGCAATCCTATCTTTTTTGCCCCGGTGAGGGAGTTCTAACATTAACATAACTGTATGTTGGGCAATTCACCGTGTAGCTTTATGAATATAGGCGTACGCACCGCGAAATACTCTGAAAATTTTACGTTTCATACGCTCCTCGTGGGTGCGTTTTGTGAAAAAATATTTCTGTCTTATAACTTGCTCGTATAAGGTGGCAATAAGTCTATTTTTCATTTTGTTTTATAAAACATGTGTAAATTACGAAACGCGCTGCGTATCGATCTGTCCTAACGAATAAACAAGTTGTAATATTTGCACTAAATGTAGGTAGGCCTTTGCCTGAAATAAATGTTTTTTTTTAATGTATTTCACTACTATAACAAAGCTAATCAGTTCAATTTAAATACGTAGTATCTTTTTATGACAAAAGTACATACTTATATTAGTCTTAATTATTTACAAAATAATATGATTTTTGTCTAACATGCAAGCACTAACATCAAACCTAGCCAATTTTACCAAAGCCTATAGTTAGTGTGGGTTCTAATACCATTGGTGAAAAGAGGGCTTCTGAGTGTTTCGTTCACCAGGACGGCAACAGTCACTTGCCTCTGATACCCCGTTTGTAATAAAGTCTTGCTGGCATGTAGTTAGGTATGTTATGCATAATGCATATTACTTAGTAAGTTTGTAGTTTTGCTCAAAAGCATCAGGAAAAGTAGGACCATCCCCAATGGCAATTACAAAAACATGGTGCAAGTCCATTAATTAAGTATTCCCTTGAATTGCTCAAGATTAACCACGAAGCATTTTAATGAATCTTCTCTTAGGGGCTGGATTAATTTTTAATTATAACTGCGCAAAGGAAAAAGTCTCGGCTGAATGCGTGAGAGGCGCAATTTAATCACTCGCCCCATAAATAGGGGAGAAAGGGGAATATTAAACACATTCCTGAGTAATAAGGACTCCCTAATCATACCTAGATGGCACTGCTGTGTTTTAATGCCCACAATTTGTATGGACGTTCGAATGAGCGATGAAGGTGACGTGACCGGATTATGCAATGAGGAGACCCTTTTAAATGCTTGAAATGTAATAAGAGCATTCGTAAAAATCCTAGTTTACGATTAATAAAATCTACGTGTAAGCTTACTGTAGTTGTGACCTCGTTAGTAGTTGCCTATAATTATAATTTCCAATGAATATACGAGAACTACTGTTTTTTTGTAGCGAGAATAAGTTAAAAATAAATAGTTTGTAAAACCAGAGTACATTATATTTCAAGCTACATGAACTCTGGTAATTAAAGTCTCAACCTTAGATTGGCCCAGATATAAAATAATCAGAACCACTACCACGAAGAGAAAGTATTTGCTATTAAAAGAACAATCTAAATTTGCAAAGGAATCCCTTTTATTACGTGATTTCAACCAATAAAACTAACAACAACCTTGAAATATGCACCCATATCTGGTAAAATGTTCATTCTGCGGCAATTCAACCAAGTGGCTACATAAAATGATGAATGACGTCACAACGTCCATTACCTTAACTAGTGCCAAGCTTTTAAGCATAATAAACCAACTATTAACACAATAAAGTCAACAGTATTAAACCTTTACATTTAAGCACCTAGTCTGCGTTACGGACCACGTATCATAGTTTACATGCCTCGGGGCTGAGCCCAAGCCGTTTCGCCGCTTTAGGGCCTATTCTGCCCTCGGAATAGGGCCTCCGTAATTAAAACGCTGTAAACTTACAATTATTAAGTATGAACAACCTAAAGCGCTCCAGGTGATGTAGGTGAGTGACACTACAACCCAGAATAGGGTTATAACTCCTTACGTTATTTAATAATCTCTAATGAAAGTTAAACTTTATGATTCGATTCCACTTTGGTTTTATTTGTTTGTATTTTACTAAGTATAATAATGTATAGAAATGAAAATCTATTGATTTCACGTAATTCATCTCTCATCTCAGTCATGCTGAATGTACTCTCAACTAAAAAGTATTTTCAAGTAACGCAAACACAAATTAAAGATTGTGTAAGAAAAGATGATATGTGTGCCCGCATTAAGTTTCAATTAAAAACAATTTATGTGTCCGATATTCAGTGAACGAGCCCCTATAAATTACATAGTTGAATTAATAACTGCACAATGGAGAAACTAACGAAGTCTGAGAGGCATACACATGGACAAATTAAATTTGCATGTTTCCCCTACCATTTTACCCCATATCCCCCTACACTGGCCACTACGAGAATTATTAGCAGTGGCCATTTTTAAACGGCTTGACCGAGGGTGAAACGGGGTGCATTGCGGTTTCTATGCAATTTATTGGGATTGTTGTTTCCGTATCTAATATTAAAGGTTTTCGAATGTGGAATGCAATGTATTTTTTTTGTATCAGCGGTTAGCATTATGGATAAGTTTTTCAAGTTATGTTATCTTTACGTAATGGACTTATATTATAACTGTTTAGAAGTAGGTACTAGATTCAATACACTATACTTTAAGCATTAAGAGTATTCTCAAACTTCAAGTCTATAAAAAAAGGATTTCAAAGCGCCACTGTGCGTATGACTCTAAGTATTATACTTCTAGGTGGGTTTCAAGAAAGCAGGCACCAGGAGTTAGTAAAGAATAAAATCCATTTGCATTTCATAACACTATCAAGCGAAACAGCAATTTTCGCTCAGATAAAGGTACCCATTTTTCCGCAGGAGCTCTCTACCTAGACATTTTCTGCATTAGGGGTCTATTCTGGAATACATTTCTTACTCGACGCGGACGGTCGGGCGGGGTGAAATTATAAAATGTAACAACAACGTACCACCCTTTGTTTTTCAAACTTGATATAATGCGTACCCTTGTTCAACAGCAATTAAGTTTTTTTCCGCAATTCACTTTCGAGTTTTATGGTTTCTTTTAAAAGTTTTTCCGTGATATAAAATTAAGAAAATCAAACGACAATCTTACATACATTATTGACTCTCATGATTATTGCATGAAATAAAATACATCGATCGAGACTTACCTGGATTGTTTATTATGTTTTTTTCATCTTTTTAAGTTCTAGACAAAAAAAAACATTAGCAAACACAGATTTATATTTATCTGAAAGGAAAATTCAATTTATATACCTAAATGTATATTGAATATTTACGTCAGGCATTCTAACCTACAGGGGTGCTTTTTTTAAATTTGCATCTCGACATTTGGGCGGAGCAAAATTATAAACATCGCGCCCCTTTGTTTTTAAAAAGGTATCTTATAGGGCGCGCACATACAATATTCAAATACGGGAGGCAGGGGAAACTAATTCGTTTTAAATTACGTTACGATATTGCGTTTCGAGTTAAAATATTGCCGATATAAACAGACAAGAGAGGGTTAGTATAAAATATTAGAAGACATTCAGGTTCGCGCAATTAGATTATCTATTAGACACACGCTCACGCTTTGGGATTTATAGCGAAATTTATTCAACAATAGAGGTTTAATACAATACGTGCCTAATCCATGTGAGCTAATTCATGGTAAGCCGTTTGTAATTAAAGCAATACCTCCAATTTTATGTACCCACATTAAATAGACAAATGTTTGAATGCAACATGGTTAGAAAATGCAATAGGATTATACTGATTTAGAATGTTGAATGTATCACACGCCCACGTCGAGTACCTACCTAGAGGACAAATGTTGATATCTCATTCTTTCGTCCTTTCCTGTCATAGGGTAATTCAGTTTATTCTTATACTTAAAAAAGTAAGCACTTAACTTAACTTCATAGAAACAATGTCATTTCTCAGTCAAACGTCTATCGAGTACCTTACTTAGTTCTCTTTATTGCTTTTTAATTTGATCAATATTTTTTATAAAATGCGATCGTAAAATTGCCTCAGTCTTCAAGGTGAGGCGTGTAGAAACATCCAATCTAGAATCACATTGTGAAATCATTTGGCTTTGATCGTTGCGGTTTTCTGTTTCAGCTGTGCCCTGAATCGCAACGCAAGTAATCTAGATTTTATAACATTTGATAAACGATTGCCGCAAAACTGTTTCATTTGTCATTGCTCTGGGGCAATCTTCTGGGCGTTAAAAAAGGTTCAGATTTGAGACTTAAGAACACAACTCATCCACCCACGAACTTAATTTACAACTTAAGAGCGGAACCCTGTTATCGCAACACGTTTTGCACAGATATTTATTAGACAGGTGCATATTTTATTAGCTTTAGAACATAAAACAACACATAAAAACTATCACTCGCTCGCAGTCCCAAGCACAAATCTTATTCGCAATAAACGAGACGAAACGAAACGGGAACGTTAATAAAGATATAATAATAAATATCCAAGGGAAAACCTTTCGGGATTCGAATTAAACTAAGGGTAGGAAAATTGCGAGAATCCCCAAGGAGGTGGGAGAGCTGAGCGACAGCTGCGGAACCTAATGTCCTTCCTATTTATCTGTGATCGGGAAAACGCTGCGCAGATAGATATTACGGCCATATCGCATGCAATATTACATTCCCCGTACGAGCACGTTACGACACGACAGATGCGATGATATAAAAGCGATTAATGTCATAATCAGCACCCGAATTCCTTACGTTATTACTCTGTGTGTCATCGAGATCTCGCGAATACCGAATATAAGTTTCAACTGAGTAAACTAAACGTAAACATGATTTACAGTTAATAAAACTAGCGTACAAAACACGAATTAATAGTGCGCTATTGCTTATAGGCACGATCATTGCGTAAAGCGCGATGACAATCTCTGTTTTATGGAGAAGACATCGTAAATGTCTATTAATATGAATGGGCTCCAATTACTTTTATGATTCGCGTTTTGTCGAGAGATGGTCTAAAAAAAGTTTACGACTCAACGCCCCTGGTCTGCTTGGTTTATGTCCTGAGGGTGTGATGCTATGGACGGATGGAAGATCTATCGGCAGATGGCACACGGATCTTCCGTCTCACCTATCATTCGTACGAGGGATTAAATCCGCTAATATTTGCTTCATTAGAAGAACTGTACTTTTGGTACTATACCTATTATGACCATTCATATGTTGTTAGTCACGGGCGTTGGCTAAAAAGTTCTTTTCAAACCATGATGGCTTGGTTCCTAATACAAATAAAGATAATGTATATTACATTTATACAAATGTCTCGTATTTTATACTCAATAGCAACAGATGTTCAAATCAATGTCGCCCTAATTTTCATTGGCTAAGGTCAGTTCGAATGTGGTAGTACGAAGTCATTTTAGTATTTGTTTTGATATTTATTAACAGATAAATTAATGCAGTAATACAATTAAAATTAAATTACTTTTATGTTAATATATTATGTAGTGTTTCGTATTTAATAAAATAAATTTATTAAAAATGCAAATAATGATGAATAAATTCAAAAGCTACATCCCAATCGAACACGTTTTTTGCTTTATAAATGCAGAATCTGAGCTGATTCACAGTTCGAAATGTTTCATACCTCAAAAATGTTGACGAAGAAGTAATTGTGATATCAAATGTTCTCTGTGAGGATAAAAATAATTTCAAAGTTAGTATCTCATTCATATTTGTTTGCTCAACTAAATTATTTTGTTGCGAATCGCCCCTACAGTTCTGCATTTTGATATTTTCATCTCCGCATTTGTGGACAGAGCTCGAAACGAGAGCAAAGCGAAAACACCTCATGAGTCATAAAGCTCAAACAGCAATCCGACTAGTCACGGATACGGGCTGTAACTCGCACAAAGCGAACAATACGACAACTGAACATCTGAAACGTACAATAATTCCCATTCAAAGAATCAGAATGCGTCGATCCGAATGACTATAAGGGCAATAACATAGTGCCAACCTCCTCCAGCGGCGGGCCGGGACGTTCCATCACATGATATGACCCGATGAATGCGTCTTATTACACTTTTATCGGTCGTATCAGTCATAAAATGCTAATGAACGGGCGTTTCGGACCAAACATCCGAGCGCGAGATTCAAATGACGGTATAAAACGTAACCCGAAGTCGTCACTTCGTCGAAACGTAATCGTAATTGTCTCTACGCGCTTTCAAAACAACGTAACTCGACCGCCTGAATGGCCGCTAAGATAGCACGATGTTTAAAAGCTCTTTTATTGTGTGACCGATGTGTTTAGGTACGCTAACGTTTAAGGATGTTTGTCCGGCATGGCCTGAATTCGCTCGAATAAGTTTTAAAAGATATGACTGTTCTGAATTTCACAGTACCTTCACGGTGTTATTGAAATCGTTAATAAATTTTAGGATCTCCAATTCCAAATGTAGTATTTTCAATTTTTGACTCACATCACATCCTCACTAGCGTGCTAATTGCTTTTTGCTCATACGTGAATCATGTTCATGGGTTTTACCTCAAAATTGCAAATAAATCATTAAACATGACATCAGTACCTATAGATAAATTAATCTTACAGACAGGCTGCCAATATATTTAATGTCAGGCGATGATCCACTTCCTTAACACCAATCTGTCAATGTACTAACATTAAAAAATGAAACATTGTTTAAAAATAATAGCATTATTTGATTTATCTGGGGCTACGTAACCAGTTTGACGTCAATTTTCAGATATTATTATTTTCTAATCTGTATCCTACTTTTTTAATCACTAAAAGTACTTATATTTTAACGGTTTCGATCATTTTGATTACTTTTACAGATACACGCTTTTTGTTGATAGATTAACCTCACTGGACCGGTTTAGTAACGTCTGTGTTATTTTCTTTCATGAGGGAAATATTTCCTATTAATATTTTTTAAATCAATGTCAATAAAGTAGCAACGGTTTCACAGAAACTCATAAATTCTTTAAAATGAGTATGAAAATCTATAGCTAGCCTGATACGGGTCAGTTCAATTTCCTTAGAAGGGGTTTGTACATCGATTCTTATGAAAAATTACAAATAGACCCTTTCCCAGGGTTATGCTAGAGTACGGCAATTTATGATTATGTTCAATAAAAATATTTAAAGTCGAGTATGCTTAACATTTGCTCAAATATTTGTTTATTTTAATATTTTCCATTGGCACAGCATACAACAGTCAGAGGCCTCGCTAACAATGTGATAAATCTTTCTGTCTTTTGATATATAATTAAGAAGACGTTCCTTTGTGTAAATTAAGTCTACGGTCCACTTCCGCGGGTAACGGCCAATAACGTCAATGAAATATCTACGAAGCTCGTCGAAGCAATATTTAGTTACTCCTGTCGCTAGGCGACACAGTACAAGCCATAACAGTTTTTTTCTCTGACGCCCCACTACATTATCTGTGAATGATGGAGTCATTTTCAAAAATAAATCGGCCCTCTTGCTTAGAACGAACGACCACTTCACGTTAATATATTATCAGAATGACGCTTTTTGTGAGAGAGCGCGCTTATCTCAATACACAAATAATGTATAATAGGAAATGAAGTATGTACTTAGCAGCAGTTTTGAGTTTTAAACATCCTGCCGTAGTACTAACACGTGGGGTTGTAATGTAAATAATTAGAGGTAAAAATTAAAGCTCTGTAAGCTGATTGTATACGGACGCCGAAATAGAGCTGACTGTGTCTTCTGAGTAATTGGAACTCTGTAATTAACACCCTTTGGTTTTGTTATCTTAATGTTATGAAATAACTAGCATAAGATGAGAGGCGGAACAGTGAATGTGTTGTTTCAATTTTGGTCATCTTAATTCTCCTTATATTAGTTAGAGTTATATTAGATACCTACTATTGACGCAACAAGAAAGAAATATCAATCTAAGGTAATTTAGCAGACTTTTGACTATTTAAAAGTGCTGATTAGGTAAGTCTATATATTTAAATAAAGATATTTAAGTTAGAGGTTTGAGTTTTAGTTTGAAATCTTGAATATTTTAACTACTTACCTCTTGAAAATCATAAAATTAACGGAACTTTCTATGATTGCGATCAATGGTAGGTATATGATATCTACCTACATCTACGACTATATAACTTCACGGAAACAGACCCAAATATGTGATGCCAAAGACTTTTAATTAAAACAAAAGGTAAAGTGAATTAATCCCAGCCCTGCGGTGGGCGGCAAGCGAATGCACTTATTTCGTGCACTCTGTATATTCGGACTTGCAGATAGCCACCAAAGGGAAATCCACGCTTCAAATTCTCATAGCCTCCAGCCGTTGTAAAAGCAACCTTGTGGTCTCGCTGAAAAAAAATCATTTCAAGTGGTAAAATTCGCGCTCAATATTCCTCATAGCCAGTTGCCATTGCAAAATAAACCTACTGCTGTTCTTGAAAGATTCTTTTTTGGAATAAACCATGTGACACACCGCGATCTACGACTGTATCCTGTGCAGACTGTAGTCAATTACGCTTTTAGGGATTCAGGACCATGTTACTATTACATAGTTCCAAATGGGAAGAATTGTGTACATTATTAGTTCTGAACAAAAACCAGAGTAGTGGCCACATTTATAATGACCTACTACCACCTATATTTTTTTTTCTAAGACGTTAATTCTGGCTTCAGCCATGTTTTTTTAAAAAAACATAAATAAACACAGGTCATAAATTCCAATCTAAGTACATTAATTAACATTCTAAGGATAAGAAACGCTTAAGAGAACTTTGTAAGCTATTTATATTTCAAACACAGTTTCAAACATTGGATGAAATTATTACATCCGCTGAAACAAATAAGGACAAAACAGTCCCAGGTTGAAGAGCAATTAAATTAAATTGGAGTTAGACAGAAACTGCTTAATCTTAAACAGTTGAATATAAACTAGCTTGGACCCAAGTAATTAAAGTCCTAATAGATGTAAATGTACCCAAATGTTAATAATATACCCGCATTATCTTTGTCATCGAATTATTTGGAATGACGAAAGTACCATTATGAGACCAACATATTTCTGTAGAAACTGTTTGTAATGTAAGTATTAGTTCAACTATTTAGTTTAAAAGAAATATTGTCTTTCGCTAAAATAGTACTTGGAATAAATTCACAGGTTGCCTGTTAATCAATAATTCATTACCTATCAATAATCATTGCAGCTTGTTTTTCCTCTTCTTCGTGCCTCTTTAAAGGTCCTTTCTTAAGACTAAGTGCCACCAGGTATAATGCTAAATGACCAAGTAAATCATGAGCTACTAGGTATTAATGTCCTCAAATACTAACAATTGCTATAACACAGAATAACGAATCCATAAAACACAGTATATATCGTAATCAATAATGCATAAAGCGTACACGTGAGTGCTTAGATTCTATTATACAAAATGATATTACTTCCCTTATTTAAATATTATGCAAAGAAATGCATTTTTTCCACGACTAGCAGATGGCGCCACAATCTCTTTTATATGCTCTACGGTGCACCGCGTAAGTCGAAGCCGTACCTAAAGCTATTTCTTTGAGCTTTAAATCAGGTTTCCAAATTATAGTTTAAGAATTACGTTATTATGTAAAAATGTATAAGCTGTTTGTCACCAGCTTTTACGCGAGACATTGTCTTCATTGGTGATCATTAGGATTTTGTGTTGAAAAAGAAGCCTTACTTAAATCTGTTCAGTAGTTATGAAAGTATTATTGTTAATCCAAAAAGCTCGAATAAAATAAGTGAGGCAAACGAAATTCCTAAGCGAAGTTCGATTATTGTTTTATGAGTCACTTAATAAAAACTGCATCAAAATGGTATACTTAGGCATAAAACAAATTTAAAACTACACTGTATAGGCACCAAATCCAAAGAAACGTCTGTCAACACACAAACTGAGGCAAAAACATTTAAAAAATATACAATTTGATGAGGTTTTTTAAAATAATAACAAAACGCTCCAAAATCTCAAACTTTCTTAATCTTCTAATACTTACTCTAATTGAAGTTGCACATTATACACTACATAGCCTCGCTTGGCATCCGCTCTCACTGGAGAAGTGGCTTCGCGGCCGCCTCGCGGCACGTTGGCTCATTGCACATTCTGCATATATGCCGTGCCCTATGTGCATGCAAACCGGTTCGGTGGGCTACCGAGAACGCGTTTACGACCAAGACAGTGATCTATGGCGGTTTTTGAGATAACCAAGCCATTAAAATGAAAATTCACCCGAATGCTCTTAGCTTAACAGAGTGGTTGCATGACTGATTACCTGCCATCTTTGCACAGTTTTAAACTAAATGCATTTTACAATGTACTTTTCAAGCTTTTTGCAGGCAGTTCTTTAAAAACTTTTATTTTTCTAACGCTTTGTTCATGTAAATAATTACGTGTAAAATAACAAGTTTACCTTACATGTGTTCAAATGTAGGGAAACATGTTTTTTTGCTACCAGATAACTCTACATTGTTTTTGACTAAATGAAAACTTCTAAAATATATTTGTATGAGTTTTGAGTACGATTTTGTGGTGTACATGCAAAATGTTGGCTACCTTGATGTTTGGTTCCCTCATTAAATAAATATTCAATGCTAATAAAACAAAAAAAAATTAAAACAAGAATATTAATTCTTGCTCTACATTTTTTTTTATATGTTTGAACTATGTTTTTTTATTATTATTATCAATGCTAGTAACATAGCATTATTTTAAAAAACCCAAACCCGAATAGGTAGGTATTATGTTTCAAATAGCAATCTATGTTTGGATATGTAATTCATTAATTTATCTATTAGTAAAAGATAAGTGTTTGATGATCGCTACTTAATATTCATTTACATTTTTATTGTAACATAAAATTATGTAAAGGTAATACGAAATGACATACTTGTTGAGTATATGTTACTGTTAATGGGAACATTCAAGTTAATTAAATCGAACGTTATGTGACATTCGAGATACCGCCTGACCTATATATCTTGGATAAAGTCATTAATTTTAATAAATGTTGTCATATTCACAATGTATAAGTTACAATAAATAGCGTTTTATTACCACAATAATTGTGCACTGATCTCAGACCACTGTTTTGTTTGAACGTCTGTCTTTCATTCCACAATTGAGTCATAGTATTTAAAAAAGTTTTATAATGACGTTTATTGATATTGCCTCTGACTACAAGAGCCTTGCAAACAGTTCCTCTTATACCAGTATCAATTGCTTGTTTCATCTTGCTAAGTATGTGACGAGTAAGACGAGTTAACGATATTGTAACTGATAAACGGCAATGTAGCTATATCTGAACAGGAATCTGGTATTTGTACTGTTTACTTTCACAATTGGAAAAGTATTTCTTTGCTTATTAGAAACAGTTACTGGTTTGAAAGGTGACAAATTAAACAACTATTTCGTAATCATAGCTGTTTAAAATCGGTATTTTAACTTTAAGCTCTATGAGGCTAGTATTTTTGATATGAGAAATATTACATATTATTTTACTTATTACCATAATACTGCCAACTTTTTACAACCAGTCTTTTGGATAATTAATTAATTATTTGAAAATTCCAATGAAAAATGTAAAACTTGTAATTCAATCAACGCTAATGTAACCGCTAGTACGTTAAAATAATAATTTTAACATTTAATTTTTTACAAACCACTAAGAAGTCATTTTGTTAGAACTAATTAGAAGTAATATAATTTTAACTTTTACTAGGCATTTGCGAATGCGTACATTTATTTTAAAATATATTTTCTGAAATAATACAAGTAATGAGGTAAACATTAATACTCGAAGATTTAACTCTAATAATGTTTTCTAGTTTCAACTAGGTACAACAAATAATGTGACGTTAGTCGTGTAATTTTCAAAGCTTTATGACGCTTGATGAGACGTCGATTATTTGAGCAGTTGTAAACGTAAATTGATTTAACTTCACACGTTCCTATTTTTTACCCTAAGTAAGTACCTTTTTGGGTGAATACTTACAGTTCCTTATACGGAGAGTGTAGCGGTTCATTGACCCCAAGCTTTAAATCAGCCCGTCTGCGGTTGTTATTACGTTTGCGCGTCTGCCCGGAGGTGCATTCAGATGCGTAATGTACTGCGCCGTATTAGGTACTTGTGAAGACTGTCGTAGAGAAAATAACAAAAAAAATTATTGGAGCCTATTTTGCAAAATGCATTTGATTACAATCGCACCGAGGTGATTGTCAATTTAGTCTTTGCCGCTTCATGTCAGCCCAGTAAATGAAATCAGTATTTTCTTTTAGAACGCTCAGGTTGATATTTATTTAAATAGCTGTAATGGTAATTTACAATTGAATTTTAAACTACTGCAATAACTGTAAAAATCTATTCACTTAAAACGAAAATAATTCACGGATAGTTGTAATCATGTTTAATTTTGTGCAATGTGCAAATGCAACAATCAATTATGATAACAACTAAACTAAAATAAACTTTTTCTTGGCAAATGAAAAGTACCTAACCGCAAAATAATAGTTATCTGGCGAACAAATTGGCATTTCTGATCATCAATATTACGAGTACATGACATAGATTTATAACAATATGTGAGAGAAAAGCAAATACTTGTTGCAATTAGAAAAAAAAACACTTGGGGAGTTCGTTTTATACTAACAATACCCTCTTTGACCTTTAATTCAAAAAAGTTTATTTTAACCTTGTCTGTGGATTCTATTTATTTTATATAAAAACATAATAATGCCTAACAAAATTTAGAAATATAAAATGTTGTCTTGGCTCTTCTAACAAATAACAAACGATAAAGTTTGAAACTGAAAATTTTGACAGGCACTAGTCATATTTTTGGGGAAGTATGACTGTGGCAAGTTTTACCAGCCTGCAGCTCACGCTAAAGCTAAGGGTTTAAATAACAATAAAATTAACAAAGTATAAATTTCTAAAAATCTGCAAAATACATAAACGATTCGATACATTATTATTTCCCGAAATAGAATACATTTGACTCACTCAACTAGAAAGAGATATACCTACGCTACCACCATGAGAGACAAAGAAGCAAGTATTAAATTATGCGTATTTCATCGGCTATTCAACAATTCGCAGTTAAAACGGAATAGAAATAACAACGTTTTCAAAAGCAAAATTTTCACGATTGTACCCAAAGCAGGAATGAAATCGGGATGAATAAATCGTGACGTCAGCGAGGCGCGCCGCCATCCCGGATCAAAGATCGTTTCGCTTCAACTCTCTTCTGTGCGCGACTGTACCAGCAGGGTTGACACCTTTTGAAGAAATACATCCATTCATTAACGTTCAATCTACTCCAGACACGTTTTAACTCGCTTCTCTGCACATTATATTATGGACTGGATATAAACGTGGTGTAACGCCACTGGAACGCATTCTCAATTTGTGACTCTGTATTGCCCTTCAACAATGTTTTAAAAGAAAATCCCTTGCCTATGTATTCATTTTTATGCCGAATTTCATAATGTTTTGGTAGCAATCAATAATTCTAACTCAGGAACAAATAGCATAAAATCAATGCAGAAATTGTAAGTTTTATTTGAACAGTAGTTATAAAATAAATGTCATCCCTGAGATCAAGGCAATGTCCTGTGCCCATGCGCAGCCCAGAACAACATTGTGATGATTTAACTGGCGCTCGCGACGAGCAAAAATAGGCCTTTCCGACGCTTGCTAAGAAATACTGGCTTTGTGCTAATGCAAGCCCGTATTTTATCCTCCTACGCCCTTTTTCGTAGTCAACCTGTTACAGAAAAGTATCGGGTTACTGCAGTTTAGTTTTAGATAAATTGTTTGTTTGGGGTTGTATATTCTGATGTAGATTTGTTGCAAAAGCGATTGGTTGTTGAACAAATTCTGGACTAAAACGCACGCTGCAAGATACGAGTAGGTACATTACATTCATAAAAAAAATACGCTTCATATTTTGAGTCAGAGTGAGATTACATTAATAAGCTTCTTCGTAAAGTCTTACTTACAAAAAATATTTTTTTCATCTTCAGCACTTTCATAAACGCCAAACGGTGTTTTACCAAAATCTCAACAGCGTATATACTGGAATAAATCGTTTACCTTTAATACTTAAACACATTACCATAATGGAACCAAATTAAACCGCGCCTCGCTTTGGATGTGGCTTATCAATTAATCATCTTGAAAACGTTAAATTTACGAGTATCACAAACACTGTTACTTTAATATAACTGCCAGTAAAACGGCGGGGCTCCGTGCTGTCGAATAATAAACCAGCTTGCTCCACATTAAATTAAACCGAAACAATTTTAATACTCATTATTAGAGATTATGTACTAAAAATCCAGAATTTATTGTAAAAATACCTAAATTTGCTGTAAGTGCAGTCTTATAGAAAATGGCGTAAGTGCTGTGTCACATGTCGTGAAGGACAGAGGTTCGTTATAAAACATTTTGTCAGTGACTGTATCCAATCGCGTGCGTGCTTTGAGGTTATTCTAAAATAGTCACGCTTTTAACATACCTAAGAGTTTTGAAATGGTATTTGGGAAATTTTAGTGATGCGTTAATGTCTTCTTTTTATTAAAAACAATGCCCTTTAAAACACTTTTCACTTAAGTAAAGAACCTAGGTAGATTTATAATTTATTTGCTTTTGACAAGCAATTTCATGAACAAAGTCATGGGTGCTACTAAAATTAAACTTAAAGAAAACACTTTTGGAGCCAGAAACTCAGAAAAACGATTTACAATAATTTACATGTCCACAAACCGTCTTCTTAATTTCAGACAAGTTTTGGTTTCACTTTTGTTGCTATTCAGGTAGAGTTCTATTACAAATATTTGATTTTCCCAAAAATGGCGCCCCGGGTTCCCGAACTTTAACGTTCGTTATTTTTTACCATATAAGTAACTGTAAAATTACGGTTTAGATGAGTTTGCCTACAGCATTATATCGATAGCAACTGAATATTACTGATTGTCAATGGTGAATTAACCATTGTGAAGTTTCTTAGGTTTTTTTAAAGTGTATATTGAACAAGTGTGGCTTAAATATCCGACACGTTTAATTTATAACCAAAAAACGTACGGTTGGTTTCCTCATTGCGTGCGAAGTAGATATGGAAACTCGCCTACTCATTCGAGTTAAGCAATCATTACAAGGTTACATGTCTTGTATGACATCAATAAATAAAGTCAACTTATCAATAAATCGTACGTGAAGGTAGCAATTTTTAACTAAAGTTCATTTTATTTCGCAATTCTTACCAGTTTGTAATGAATACGGCTGGAGCCAGCAGTTGAAAAAAGTGGCGCTATTGTATCAAGTACCTTTTTGTATGCTGACTGAACGAGTTGGTCGCTTAAAATCTCAGAAAAACCAAAAAAAATACAATATTAAACCTGAATATATTCGTCGTAAGGTGCGCTATTGATTGCCTTGCCATTCAATCTCTTTCGGTCTGCTGTCAATCATGCAATTCACCAATACCAGGTTCTGTTTACCTTATAAACTGTGTCACACTTTACATTGTATTGCATTATACAATTAGTCTGCCTACTGTCTATAAAATCCTCAAGACACGGATTTAAAAGGGTAGGTAAATTATACCAACAATTTCAATCTCAACATAAATTCAAACAGATCTAGATCAAGGTCCGCATACAATTTTGAAATACGATTTAATAATAACATTGATTTACTATGTTGCTACAGGTTTAGCACGCAATAGTTTGCACTTTCTTAACCGACTAGTTGAAGCAACTTTCTTTGCAATAATTTAACTCCCGACCGCAAGTAATATATTTAAATATCTTCCCAAACAAAAACTCTCGTAATTCACCACCGGACATTTAATATCCCAATGCAACGAGCTGGTATTAATCAAACTACATGGAACAGGTTTTTACAAAAGGCCGGTTTAAGTTAAGTTAAATAAAGTATACGGAGCGGGCATTCCGTGAGATTTATTTCGAAGAAAAAGGGAGGTAAGGTAAGAGCCAGGTCCTGTCGTAGTGTGTTTATAGCGGTCCCTACTGGACACAATGTATGGCTCCAATTAATGCTTTAATACTGCGGCACTAAGAGATATATTGTTTGTATCGCGTCGGCTTCTTTTCTAACGAATAAATACTCATTCCACTTATCGTGAGTTATTCAATTTAAATTTGGAACAAAACCAAACCGTAGCTACGACTGAGTTACCGCGACAGTCGAAACGCGGGATTGTAATCGTGGATATTAAGTTACTCGTATAAACACTGCGTAAGAAATATTGAGAAATGAAAAACTAGCTACGATTTTAACATATTTATTTCCCAAACTGCTACTATAGAATTAGATTAAAAACATAAATAATTAAAAAATGCAAATCGAGTTGCACATCCTGTGCGATTTTCAATCAGATCTTTATCAGTCCATGGGAAACGGCCGACCGATCCCATTAAAAAGAAACTACAGGTACACAATGCAGCCATCCTCCTACCAGAGCACAATACTGTGGAGAATAATGGAAGCCAGCTGACGGGAGGTGCCTGAACGCCCGTTGTCATGGCGACCGTGAAGGGTGGCCAACCTGCCTCGCTAACATATCACCGACCCCAACAAAAAACGGTCGATCTCACCCTCATCGCAGAGATTTTGGACTTTACCCCATTAAGCAGAAGGATCCCTTTCACGCGTCATCAAACAACACTTACGACCTTTCTCCTTAATAGCATTATTTGGACGCGTGTATTGTGTTTTGGGTTCCATCTTTGCTTTTTAAAATTAGAATGGCTATCGCTGTCTCTCTCGCACCCGTTAAGGTGTGGCCCTAATCTTTAACCGCACTTGTTTAATTATTCCATTCTCTATTTATGACATTTTAAACAGATTTTAAGTTTTTGTTGAAGTAAGCATGGGCCGTTAACGTTATTAAGGCAGTAAAAATGCAGTTTCGGTAATTTATGGCGCATGTAAATGTGGTATCCTACTTTTGGGCGACTTACTGATTTATTCTGTCGCACATTTTTTACGATGCAAAACTGTCACGGAATACGAATATTAATATTGTTTTTTGTGATATTAAAATTAATATGATTCAACTACAGTAGAAAACTTAAATTGTAGAGCGTCTACGGTACATTTGTCGTCCCACGCTTCTTGTATCTCGTACAAGTATCTTTATTGCGCAGTAAAAATATCTTTACCTGCAATTACAACTCAATTCACAGTGAATTTAAGATTTTAAATCTAAAAAACAAAGGGCTTAAACTTTTGTCTTCAATTTGTTAGTTATGCATTACCTAAAGGTTTATGAATTAATGTTTCTTAATTATAATGCTTGCCTGTAATGCACAACGGGTAAGCAATTTGAAAAAAAAATGTTTTAGTAATTCTCGTTGGCCGTGGTAGGGCGCGAAATTCAGGCCTTTTGGGGTAAATTTCCCAGTGCTTTTAGCATTTGGCAAACGTGGTGATTCAGCCACTACTCGTAAACTTGGGTTAATGATTAGGTATATGATTTGAGGGCCAGAGTTAGTTACTTTACTGAAGTAATAAGTTGAACTGTCGATACAAATAAGTAATAACCTACAAAACATCCATCAAGTAAATTTTCTTATAAATTAAATTACAACATTAATTAAAAATGGTTGTTAAGTGCCGAACATGGAATATTTCAATGAAATAAATCTACCGTGCGTGTCTATACGTTCCGAGCGCAGGTAGGTACTAAGGCCCGACCTACACGGCAGACATTCCACGACGCTCGCTGGTCCGCTATCAATTTTATACGCGATGGGAACGCCATTTATCTTACCTTATTTATTGGCTGACTTCGAAACCAGTCGGGCCCCGATCTGAGCCACATTATCTCTATGTATGCCGCCTTATGTCGGGTTTACGTGAGAAATTATGTGATAAAGCCAACAATAATTAATGTTAGAATAAACAACGGTTTTTAAGTCACATATTTTATCACGGGTGACTTTCTCGGATTCCAAGAAAGCTCACGGCCCAAACATAAAGAGACACCTTACAAAGCATTAGAAAGTTGCGCAACCCTTCTTACGCATCCCTGAGTTTTTGTAGCGACTCCTTTATAGAATGTATGCTATTGTTAGTTCGCGGACCGTTTCTCCCTAACCCTTTCCGTTACTATTCTGCTTCGAAGAGATTGTTTTTACTTATTTTTACTGCAGATACAATCGCGACTAGGACGGCTCCTCGCCCGTCCCAGCGGATCCTTTGAACTCAACAACATTAGTCGTAGCATTTAGTTCTTCACTCTCTGAATATAAAACTTGGTAATTAATCTACATTGAGGTTGGTCTCAGTAGCGGATAACTCTAAAATTAACTTTATAGCGGCAATAAAATATTAATGAGCCATTAAAATCTAAGATGGTATAAGAGTGAAATTTAATGGGTTCGGCCAGAGTGTTCGCGCTGCGAATCCAAACGCGAGCGCACGATTGTGATATACGATGCAATAAATCGATTTAAAATCCCTATAACGCGACTATAACAGTAATTCTTACAGTCGTACTACTTAACGTGTTTCGCTGATGTCATATGCAATGGGCTAAATTGGTTTTAATTTCTTTTCAGGACCGAACGGCTGCCCGCGAAGGCGAGGTCGACAAACCTACACGAGGTTCCAGACGCTAGAACTAGAAAAGGAATTCCACTTCAACCACTACTTGACACGCCGGCGCAGGATAGAGATCGCGCACGCGCTCTGCCTCACTGAGAGACAGATCAAGATCTGGTTCCAGAATCGACGCATGAAATTAAAGAAGGAGTTACGTGCCGTGAAGGAGATTAACGAGCAAGCCCGCAGAGAGAGAGAAGAACAGGATAGAATGAAGCAACAGCAGCAGGAGAAGCAGGCAAAGCTGGAGGGCCAGCACCACGGGCACCACGTGACCCACCACCACGACCCCATGAAGATGCCTATCGACAAAGGCTCCAACGACCTCCTCAAAGTGAATAAAGTCCCTACGTAAGGTGCCTGTGCCGCCTAACGGGAAACCTGACTGATTCTGTATCATATAGTGTGAATACATGAGGCAAGTGTTGCGTCCACGAGGACTGCGGGCAGCGTTAGTCGTTTCGTATCCATTAGTTTTATATTTTGCGGCTAAATGGGGTCGGCAACTGTCAAAGTGGCTGTTGCGCTTGGTACTCTATTGTCTAGCGAGCAAATGCGTAGCTAATTAAACCTGGATGAGCGTTCCAGCTGATCCTATTGGACGAGAAAGGTACCGAGCACAAAAGCGTCACCTATATGCTTTCACCGGCTGACCTCATTATTAGGGATGTAGCCTCGTTGTGGAGGTGAACAGTGACTTTGTTTTGTAATTATGTTCCTTTAGTGCGATCGAGTCGGCTCGGCGACGCTGGGTGGACAGACAGGTGATGTGCTTTAAGCATTTATTTTGTTGCCATAACCACACCTTATTGCAATAATATTTTACTAAAATTTACAAAAGCGTTAGAATCGCTCTAAGATTTACATAGAAGCCCGAGTGAACTTCGGTATTGTTAGATAAGATTTTAAATCTGTGAATCTCATAGTATTTATTGCTACCACTTACTCTAATCCATTATGTTATATTTTTTTATTAATAGATATTATATTATGTACATTTTGATGTATATTTTATTATTTGTTCGCTATTAGTGGACTGGTTATGTTTTTACGGTCACAATTTTTTTTATAATTGTAAAATTTGTTGTATTTTATATCAGTTTTCAAAAGAGTTGCTTTTATTTGACCATATTGTGATTCACTTCAGTAGTTAAGGCCCGTGGGTTGTTTTATGATTTGATCCTTAGTTCTGATAGTAATAATTATCGAGAAATATTAATTATTACCTGCGTAGCTAATCCGTAAGAACTTAAATTGTGTAGGTATTTATAACAAAAATACGTATGGAAGTACAATTGCAAATATATAGGTCTTGTCATTACGAGCATTATGTTTTATATTTTGTCTTCAGGACAGTTAAATATAAAATATTAGATGGTATTTTTTGATAATTCTAGTGAAAAATACCATGTCCAGTTTATCGAAATAGATCATGAACAGAACAAATGGATTGGTACTGCATGTAAATGGTGTTGTCCAAAATCCCGAGTCATCTGATGTTCAAAATTATATACGTAACGATGATACATATAATATTACAATAATGTGACTAAATATAAATTTTACACCTAATATTAAAGTTGAATAGTGTAAGTGTATAATACATAGCTATAAATAGGTTCGACTTTGTATGAAGTATTGCTAAGAACATTAATAGGTGTATAAACTCCTGTATGGTAGTGTGACAGGACCCTCGCTGTTCTATTCTCTTTATCCTCATTTAACAGCTCATTTGCTAATAAACTGATGTAATAAGCTGCTTTCGGAATAAAGCCATCATTACCATTTTTCATATGAAAACCTTTACATTACCTTTGAAAATATTTTTTAAAAAGAATATTGCAAAGTCGAAGTAAAGGTTGTATGAACGATGCTGTATAAATAGTCTTGCTGAATTTCTTTAATTGAATTGTTTTACTGCAAATTCCATATTGTGCCAAAATATGAATATCACTTAGCATAAACTCTACCGCGTCCTGTTCGAAAATATTGTGAATTTTATTTTATACTCGATACGTAACCTGAACAAAAATTAGGATTTTAAAATTAGTGTTTATAGTCACCATTATACGTAAATTAATGTCAGGGTAGAATAAAAGAAATAAATTAATAGAAGTATCTGTATTAAAATTGGAGTCTTTGCTTAATTTTGATAATTCACCTCTGAATATCTGTCCACTGTTATTGATAAATAGTAAATCAATGTCGTGATATCATTAGGGAAGGATTAAGGTCTTCGGTAGCTTTAAGAGATTCGCGAAAAATATTCTACCCGTTCCAAAAAACAAAATCAGATAAGAGTATTTCCTAAAACTGTAATTCTTGCAAAGAATGTATTCGGTTTTCGAGACATTCTTGCAATTAATTTAATATTTATTATCACCAGTGCGATATTCATCAAAATTCTTTTTAACATTACGAAATAAGGTTGTCGTTAGAATAGAAATTTATCCCATCTTATTTTAAAATATGAAATCGAGAATGAAAATCGAACAAAATGTACTTAAGTAACTTTGATATAAGTAGGCTTTATAAATTATGATGCATAGTTAAATATCGTAGACACTTGTAATAAGTAAGCGTAATGAATCCGACGGTTAGTATTTGAATAAAAACGCTTAAAATTATTTAGTAATGTTCGTAATTGTCGTCAAGAGTTGACTTAGGGGCCTACTCAGATTCAGCCTTGTAAAATGCTTTTTATCGCAAAAGTAATAGTGTTGAATTCATGCTGACAGTTCAAGCGTTGGTTTGCATTATCTGCATTAATACGCTTCTACCTTAAATAAAGATTAAGACACGTATGTTGCGTTGATCGAACTTTCGGCGTCGATCGAAGTTGAGTACGCCTCTTGCTTTCATAGTGACATGACATGCACAGAATTCGCAATGACGTCAAATAATTTAGTGACACAATTTGTGTATACGAATAAATTGTTGTTTCTGCATTTGATGAGCCCTATTAGATAGTTGTTTTGTTCCGTTGATTATTTGCTTTAACAAATCGTTTTGTTAATTTTCGTGGGACTGTGCAAGTTGATGCGTTCGATTAAGTTTGCGCCGACAATAGCCTGCGACATTGTAGATACATGCGCTAGCGCACGATGCGATGTCAATTGATTTATGACTAGTTTCTTTATTGTTTCTGCCTCGTAAACAATCGTAATTCACGTGAAACAATGAGCAATTTGCTAAATATATTATATATGTCCTCCATCCGTAATGCTGTCTTGCCATATTACTAGTGTTTCGTAGATTAGGTATCGGTTTATACCTAACAAATCATTATTCAGTATTTATTTAAATTAAAATAACTTTCGATATGTTCTCACTTGCTTCCGATTTCAATTCATTTAATCGTTTATTTTCTATTAAGTTTCTTATTGTAAGGTTGTTAGCGTTAAACACTCATTGTAAACGTATTAACAGTAACAAGACTTCCGTTCTTAGTTTTTATATATAAAATAATCATTTTATCTTAATATTAATGTAGCTATGTATGTATGTATCTATATCTATATTTTTGAATATAGTTATAAATACGTCTTAAAATAAGTAATTGTAAATAGTCGTGAAAGTTTTATGTGGCGCATTATTTTTTGTTTATATGTTTTGTTTATGTTATGTATTTATGTAATGAGATTTGTGTCGTATAGCACTTGGCCTCAGTAATAGAAATCTATCAACAAACAAAAAGTATTTTTTTTATTTAAAATAGTAGCATGCTGTCATTGGCAGAAAGTATTTAAAATGTTATTTGGCAGTAATCAATACAACGTCCTTTAAATACAATACATACTTATGATGTTTTTATTTGTATCTATCTATTTAGAAATCCGTAATAGTTAACACAAAAATAAAGGACATTGTCAGCTTGATAACCGAGGATGTTGTTCATTCTGGGGGCTTAAAATTACCATACTGCATGGATATCATGAAATATTATTTTTTCATGAGTATGAAAGGGAAGTGGTGAAAATGCAAATAAAGCAATATTAATTAAATTATGATCATTAAAAATATCCTACTGAAAAGAGCAACTATCAGCATTTGCAGAAATAAAAGTATTTTTATCATTTCCCCTTTACTTCGGAGAGTGTCTAAATTGTAAATAATCGTTTAACTTATATTATTTGGTATCTTTTGAATGATATCGGAGAGTGGTGTAAACCATTGACATTTAGCAAAGTATTCTGAGGTTTCAAAACTTGTAGGCATGAGTTTGGGTTTTGATCACTAGATGTCACTATAGTACTTTAGATCGCGCAAGCAAAATGTTTCTGACTCTCCATATATATGAATTTTGAGTTTCATTAAATTGTCTTCGCCTTGGGAAACTGTGTTTTTACTCATGGTCCCCAAATTCGTATCATTATTTCGTGTGTAGTGTAGCTCAAAAACTTAATTGACGCTCTGTATTTATCTATTCAATTTCTGTCTTCTGGATTCGGTCCTCTCTTATTTCTTACGGAGTATGTAATAATACCCATGTTTGAGAGCAAATAGTGTTAGAGAACTAAGAATTAAAAACCAAATAAAAGGATTCCTTTAAGAAGATGATCATCCCTTTCCGCCCGAGCTCTAAGTTTCACAGATTCGTCCCTTTGTCGGTCTGCTTCCTCCCTTAATTTAGAGATCTGTTCCGATGAGGCAAAGAAATCTCCTTTACTTTGATCGAGGGCCCGGCTTCTTGATAGTGTATTGTTTATTATCTTGGTTAAATCATAAGTAGGAGGCAACTGAGAGTAAGTCATCAATCGACCTTTGCTTCCTCTTTCCGAGCGCTCTGTTACTGTTTGTGCAGATTGGGTTCTCAGAAAGAAAAGGGATCTCCTTTAATATAGAGTCAGATTCGCACATGATGTAACCTCGATTTAAACATGATTCAGGGTCTATTAGCAGCGGATCCCTAATAATATTCGAGTCCTGACTTATCTTGAACGCTAAGTACAACTCTTTACGAGGTGATGAATAACATTTCCCATCAACCACAACTTTCGCTCCCATTTGACGAAGTTTAAAGGTTGGAACCTAGTATCGGTATCAGGAACTTCTACCTGAAGAACGAGTTGATTGGTATTCTCATCAATAGCTTTTAACTTGATGTTCAAATGTGGAGAGATGGTTCCGATATCATTTAGCAAGGGTCCAGGTAATTTCGTTTCCAACCATGCTCGCTGAACTTCGATAGAAATTAATGTTGAAGGAATATTCCCTTGGTGTAGTATCAACAGCCCATACCTAACTGGTTGAAGAAGGAACCAAAGACTTGGGATATTCTGACGTTTATTTCATAAATATCTCGAGACTCTGAGACTACATCTCGGAGCTGTGTTGTAATATCACGGATAACATAATGGAGGCTTGTTGTGAAGAGTGTTACATTCTCCATAACTCTCAAGTCCTGAGAACGTCCCTCTTGTAGAAGAGCCAACTCCCGACTCAACTCTTCATATTTCTTATCGGGGAAAAGTCCAAAAATTTCACCCATTTCTACAGTAAAAAAGCCGCGGTTTGCCCATGGCCTAAATACTTGAGTCAACTTGATCAAGTATAGGAATCTGGTAAAGGTTCCCCGTTTAATTCTACTATACCTTCCTATATCTATTAAATATCCCTGGACATTATGGATTGAAAGAAGCTCCTTAAATTGTTTTTGATTATGAGTCTCTAGATTCCCCAGAGAGAGACGAAGATTGGTTTCCATTGATGAAGACATTTTCCTAAATTCTATATTATCCATCACATCCTTGATTATGTCCGTGGGCGATTTCAACTTGATCATAAATGCCTGATTGTTGTACTGATCAACTAGAGCTCCTCGAATAACGGGTTTGTCTATGACGAGGAATTCTCCATCTGTCGTCTGGTGAGAAAACACTAAAAATATAGAAAAGAAAATATATTGGATGACATTTGGCATGATAATTAGTATAATAAGTTCTTGATAAATTAGTCATTATTGTTAGTGACTAAGTTTCTACCTGTAGAAAACTTTTGAAAGCAAAAAAAATGATACAACATTCGCTCAAATGGCGATAATAAAAATGATGTTTCATATTGTTTCAAAACTTTTAAAAGTGACTACACTTAGAAACTCATAGTGTATGCTTTTGCCCTCAGAGGTCCTGAGTGGTTTGACAGACTTTAACACTTGATACTTGGACAAGTTGATTTATATTATGTTAAATAATATTTAGTAATAGATATCCTATTTCTGGGGCAAGTGCACTGGGTACGATTCATCGTGACTGTGTCGTGGTATATAAGCAAATAGCTGGGTGATTGTATATGGAGCCCACATTAAATATTGTAATATTAATTTCAGAAATTCAAGAGAATAAAGAGTTAATAAAAATATAAGCCTGTTTATTTTTATTCGTCACAAAACCTCCCTTCATGAAACTCCTTTTCCATGACTTTCCCTTGTCTTATTTATCTTACAAGTAGCATATATTTTTAAGCCTGCTTCTTAATTACCTACAATTAAAATGGCTTTCAGGGCATTAAATTTTAAAACATCTCTTTCCAATTTGTCAAAAGCAAAGTAAAAGTAGTCGTAGAATGTTATAACCAAATATATATATATATATATATATATTTGCCTTTTTCAAATATTTTTCAGACATCACAAAACACAAGTAAACCGTTTTGCGGACTCCTTCATAATGCGAACAGCAAAGGAGTGGAACTCGCTGCCCGCGCATGTGTTTGCGAATGTTTGTTTGTCGTGTTTCCGAACCAATACAATCTGGGTCTCCTCAAGACAAGAGTGAATAGGCATTTACTAGGCAGAGATGTACCATCGTAGATCGCATCGTCACTGACCATCAGATGCGATTGCGATCAAATGACTGTCTAGTCCCATATAAAAAAATAGTTTGAAACAAGGCAAAATGAAAATACGTGACATTTAGATCTTAAGACGGCAAATTAGATATCATTCGAAGCCATAAGAGGTCTACCTAATGCTGGACATGAAACCACCAGGTTTGCTGGCTTTTATCAAGTCGTCTATCCGTGTATACATAACTGCAACTTTGAATGTCCATCAAATGTGCAATTTCGTGCTACAGTCCATAATTTTTCTTTTTATTAAGTAACTTAAGCGTAGGATTCTTCGCTCTAGATTTTCTTTTGAAATTCTAACCAAATAGATTGTTATCGCTTTAACTGGATAATTAAATCTAATTTAGAAAACAGAAAGGGGACTTTCTATTTTCCAATATAATATTACGCTCACTAATCTTGTGAATCTCTCTCTCTCTTTTTGTCAAGATGTAATAAAAGTAACTGTAAGTTTCCACAAATTAAATAAACAACAGACCAGACGTCTTTAATAATTATTTGTAGTGAAACAGACGCGTCTGTTCGTCTGCGGTTGACATTTTGACAGACGCACTTCACCGACCGAACCCCACACCCTGAATACCACAAGCACCGTTACGAGTCAACAGCTCTGACCTCTCCAGACGTTCTCCAATGATTTGTTACGGAGACACGCGAGACCATACCGACGCTACATTACAACCATTTGTTCGTTAACAAAACACACTTAAAACATAAGTAGACTGAACTAGTTGTTACATGACGTTATGTTACATGGTTTAATTTCAATAACATTGAAGATCCAAAGACTTAAATTCATCGTGAAGCAGCCTCGCAGAAACTGGCATTAAATAGAGACCTTCTCAGGAAATTGGGAGAGACCTTGTTCAGCAGTTAACCTGTAAAGTCAAGCAACTTTACAGGTTAAAAAAATCTCCAGGACACACAAAATATCTTTAGCCAAGCTGGATCTCTATCTCGGTGTACTTGTTACAAGTCGATTTAAATAAAGATATTTTTGTTGTTGTGTTGTTTGGTGTCAAACACGGATTATTCCTCAGAACATACTTGATTAGATACAAACACCAAAACACAGAATAAATACAAATGTTCGTTATGGGCGAGAGGTGGAAAACAAATAGGTAACAGACATCTAGGCAGTGGAACCCAAAAAAAATATAGTAGTATGATCTTCTAATATTTTTTTCAGCTACTCAAGATATGCGCCCAAAACCAGTAATGTCAATCAAAGTTGAGCAGCGCTTACATGTATAGCTGCCCCTTTTATTTCTATACATGACAGAATATGAGGGGCATGCCAAAAGAAGTTAGATACTCTATACTCATTTGATTGACACTGGTAAGTTATACACCATCTAAAGGCTGGTCGTTTATTGATATATTCGAAAATATAACAACAAATATTTTTATTTGAATGAGCATCATTTTTCCGAGTATTTGGCGGGAATGCGCTTGCAGCAATGGAGCTCAGTCGACGTGATTTTTGCGCTATGATTTATTATAACTATATAAAAAGGTTTTGAACTTTCCAAGAATGTTTTGAACTTTTGGCTATTACTTTTGGTGAGTCTGCTTGTTCACGAGCAACAGTATATAGTCGGTTTGCTGAATTTAAAAGAAGACGGGGATGTCTCGAAGATGAAGCAAAGACAGGTCGGCCGCCAACCGCGGTCACACAAGAAAACGTTCGTACAGTCGAAAAACTTATTCGCGAAAACCGACGAATTACGTATGTAGAGCTGGAGCGAGAACTGGCAATTGGGTCAGCAGCAATGCAAACGATTATTCAAGAGCACCTTTTAAAGAGAGCTTTAAATCTTAGATTAAATCAAAAATAATCTAAGCCTTAAACGTTGTTCGAGATGTGTGTCGCACAAACTTAGCGATGATCAGAAAGACCGTCGGGTAGATTGGTGCCTATTCATGATAGATAAATTCGACGGTGGCGAAAAAAAGACCTGTATACTGGATGATGACAAAACATGGCTATTTATCTATGATTCCGAAACAAAGCGACAGTCGACTGTATGGTGTTTTGAAGATGAACCACTTCCAACGAAATGTCGCCGTGTACGAAGCACACAGAAACTCGCCTCGTTTTTCTGTAAAACTGTACCGATATAGTGGCTGTATCTGGTTAATATTGCTACTATAATGCTAGAGAATCAAAGAACGGTGAACTCTGAATGGTACGTGACAGTTTGTACTACAATAATAATATCAGCTTCGTGTGACAAGCGACCGAAGTCAGGAATCTGTCACCTTCTCTGGCACCACGAAAATGCGTCGCCGCACATGTCTGCCAGAACACTTGACTTTTTCAGCTCAAAAAATGTGTCAATCCTTCCTCACCCTCCATATTCCTCTGACCTAGTGCCTTGTGATTTTCACCTGTTTCCAAAAATTCAAGAAAAACTAAAGGGGGATGCACTGGCTGCCTATAATTTCGAGATTTCTGAGGTGTCTAAAGAAGAGTGGTCACAGGTATTTTCCAATTGGTTCAAACGTATGGAAAAGTGTATACCTACGTGCGCCGGGTGAATACTTAGAAAAGATCGATACTTATAATAAAGAATAAATTTTATAATATTTGAGTATCTAATTTCTTTTGGCATGCCCCTAGTAGTTTAAACTTCAAGGGTGCTTAAATATGGTTGTAGTTTTTTTGTCGAGGGTAAGTGTGGTCCATTTTTGTGGGGGGTTTGCGGTCCACCTGAAAATGGACGTTACTTTCAGGAGCAAAAGCACTGGCACCACACTTTGGAAGACAATTCAAAGACGAAGTATAAAAACTGCTTACGGCTCTGCACCACTTTATCCAATTTAAACATATTTACGACCGTATTGTGTCACTCACTATTTATTTATACAGGATGTTCTTTAACCGTAAGAAAAATATCACAAAACTGAAATACCTAGACAATTAGACGATGATGAATACATGAAATTAAATGAAATTTCTGAAGAAACTTGGGTTGATTTTTAAATTAGCAGCTTCAGAGTGGGGTTCCACCTTGAGTTTAGTGATAAAACAAAAACTCATTTTATTTCACTAGGAGTGAGGTTAGTAATTTAAAAAACTGTAGAAATTAATAAAGAATATCGAATTGAAATAAAAGGGTTTTGCAAGTGAGTATGGCCAAGGCTCTCACGGAATATAACCGAGAGCTAAGGAGAGTAAAGCGACAATCGTGGAGAAAGTTCTGTGAGGAGATAAATAGCGCCTCACATGCAGCTAGAATCCACAAAGTGCTTTCTAAGGCACCTACGTCACATCTGGGACTACTTAGGAAACCCGATGGGACGTTTACAAACTCAGCAGAAGAAACACTAGGGCTACTTACCTAAGTACACTTCCCGGGCTCCATACCGATTACTGGCAACCACCCACCTCCTAGGATGCCTAAGAGACCTAGGCCAAGGCCGGAAGACTGGAGAAGGGCGTCAGTAATCTTCAGACCCAGCCAGGTCAAATGGGCCATCAACAGCTTCAAGCCCTTCAAATCGGGAGGCCTCGATGGTATCTTCCCAGCGCTAATGCAGAAGGGCATCGAGGCCCTTCTACCATTTATCGTCAAAATATTTAGAGCCAGCTATGCACATGGCTTTCTACCTACTGATTGGACCAAGGTTAAGGTGGTCTTTATACCTAAGGCTGGCGACAAGGACAAGTCCCAACCTAAATCCTACAGGCCAATCAGTCTAACGTCTTTCCTTCTGAAGACGATGGAAAAGGTATTAAACCTTTACATCAGAGAGAGCTACCTAAAGGTAAATCCTCTGCATGGAAGTCAACACGCCTATCGCTGCGGTAAATCCACTGAGTCTGCTCTGATGGAACTAACGGACAGACTGGAAAAGGCTATGGAGGACAAAGAGACAGCTCTTTGCGCCTTCCTTGACGTTGAGGTTGCATTTGATAACACCTCGACCGAAATCATCATCAAAAGTATGAGGAACAAGGGCGTGGACGGAACCACCCTGAGGTGGATTGAATCCATGCTAACATCAAGGACGGTAAGAACGTCACTCCTTGATGTGCACGTAGAAGTCAAAGTGACAAGAGGCTGCCCACAGGGGGGCGTACTGTCTTCCCTGGAGTGGTCGATTGTCGTTGATGAACTTCTTTACCGTCTGAACAGCGCACACTTCACAACACAGGGATATGCAGACGACTTGGTGATAATGGTGGTTGGCAAATGCCTGAACACCATCTCAAGCCGAATGCAAGGTGCTCTGCGTCTTGTGGAGAACTGGTGCCGGGAAGTTGGCCTGTCGGTCAACGCAGACAAAACCACACTGGTGCCGTTCACCAGGAAAAGGAACTTGGAAGGCATTCGTGAGCCCACCTTGTTCAGCAAACCTATAGGGTTCTCCAAGGAGGTCAAATATCTGGGAGTTATCATCGACCAGAAACTTACTTGGAACTCCCATATCAGCTACATATCCAAAAAGGCGCGAATGGCTTTAGGTATATGTTGCCGTCTGGTCAGCACCAAATGGGGCCTCAGCCCTAAAGCTGCTCTCTGGATATACACTGCCATAGTGCGACCCATGATTGCCTATGCATGCGTCGTATGGTCCAAGAAGACCACCCAAATAACGAGCATTACCTTGCTCAGCAGGGTCCAAAGATTGGCCTGCTTGATTACAACTGGTGCCATGAGTTCTACACCTACCGTGGCTCTAGAAGCCATGCTGTCACTGTGCCCGCTCCACTTGCATCTTGGGATGGAAGCCAGAGCGGCCATGCTGAGGGCACTAGACGGTGAAAGTAGCCGGTACCAGTCAAAAAACATGAATGTCCTGAAAGCTGAGCTGCACAAAATGCCAGTTATGCTCATGCCTAAGGACAGCATGTCGGTACAGTATCTTTTTAAAAAATGGTACTCAGTTGAAATACCAGGTAGAAAGGAGTGGGAGGATGGCACTCCTGCAAACTTCCAAACCGGAGACATCGTGTGGTACACTGATGGCTCCAGGATAAATGGGCGGGCTGGCTATGGAGTCTATGGCGAGAGACCTAAAGCGCAGATTCACAGCAGTCTGGGCCTACACGCCACCGTCTTCCAGGCCGAAATGACCGCCATCTTGCACTGCGCACAGGAGAACCTGGAACGCGCTTTTAAAAATAAGAGTATATATATACTATCAGACAGTCAGGCAGCCCTTAGAGCGCTTGACGCAGTTGAAATCAACTCAAAACTCACCCTTGATTGTGCCGAAGCCCTGAACAAACTCGGGGTCAACAATAGGGTGACGATACGCTGGGTACCGGGACACTGTGATATCCCGGGTAACGAAACAGCAGACGAACTGGCCAGGGCGGGTGCGGCAACCATCACACATGCCCCTGAGCCTGTGGTGGGTATACCCAAATGCGCCCTGAGGCAGCCGCTATTAGCCCGAATGGAATACCTTAGCAGGAAACACTGGACCAGCAGCAATGGTATGGTACATGCTAAGGCACTCATCGAAGGCTACTCACACAAGTTCACCACAAAGGCCCTTGGATTAAGAAGGAGACAGATAAGAATCCTTACCAGAACCCTTACGGGGCACTGTAGGCTGAACAAACACGGACACAGGATTGGTATCGCTGAGTCACCGACCTGTAGATTCTGTCGTGAAGAGGAAGAGACCCCGGTCCATGTCCTATGCGACTGTGATGCTTTAATACACAGCAGAAGCCGCGTTCTCGGCGGGCACAAGCTTGCCCCTTCGGACGCCATTAACATCACTCCCAGGAAAATAATTCAGTTCATGATGGCTGTAGGCCTGGAGAGTGATCTTTGAGGGGATGATGACCACAATAGATCAATCCTGGTCGCAGTGGTCAATCGCTTTGCCGACATCCTAACGCTAAACGAATAACGAATAAGTGAGTATGCCCAAATAAGTACCTACTTATTTAAATATACTTACATGCAATACCTTTTTACCTACTTTACCTTACCTTCTTTACGTTACCTCTTATATTGACTGGTCTCCAGCAATGAGATCTTGAGTCATATCCTTACCCAGGTCAAAAGTCACTATTTATTAAAATATGCTTAGAAATATCTAACTAAGTAAGTAAGTTTGTCTGTCTCTGGAACCCATAGTAGAAGTTTAGTTCGGAGCCAGATGATCTTGTTGTAAGGTGTCCCTTTTATTTATTAGCTAATAATTATCACTTAGATATCTCTTCCAGATTACAACAAGAAGATGGTAGAACACAGTCGAATTTCTCGAACACCGCAACAGCTCACAAAACACAGAAATGAATATATTTTAATCACATGAATGCGCTAGGTTGAGATTATGAAGCCCACTAACTTGAGCACTGTACGTGATTACAGGGTCATAGATTTTTTTTCATAATAAGCTGTAATTATTGAATTAAGAGCATGTGTGAAAGGATTAATGAGAGTAGAAGAAGCGCAAGAGGTGTGTCAGGACCGTAGCAAGTGGAAAGATGTGGTCTCTGCCTTCCCCGTTGGGAAAAAGGCGTGATGGTATGTATGTATTGTATTATTGAATTACTTTTCGCATTATGAATTATAGCAACGTTTCGTTCGGATGGCTAGAATAACGACTGCATAGTAAACAGCCAATCTGCGTGTATTGAGACACGGTAAGAATGGTTGCCAATATGAAATCGTGTGCTTCTTTCGCACAGTAACGAAAGTGCATCCTTACGGAATGTTGCGTTGGATCTTGTAGCTTTGCGGTAACCACGACTCGACCGCCTACAGGCCGCAATACACATCTCAGACAAAAAGTAAGAACACGCCTAAACAAAAGCTTTCAAAAAGAAATACTTATATCAGACATTTTCTTTGGCGCATAGGCTCATTTGAATAAATTATGTCAACCCAGGCAGCACCATGTAATATTGCCAAAAAAGGCACCATTAATTCAGCCCCTTAGGTACTCTTAGACCCCCGCCTACTTGACTTTTTCTTCCCCGACATACTTAAAACAATATTAATTCCCACCGTAGCTAACGACTCCACTGTCGGCAACTCATTCTTATTACACTCACTGTCTCATATTTCACAGCGAAGAAAAGAAAAAACATTACCCCTAATAGATAAACGGCCCTAAATACCAATAACGTTTGTCGGATCCCCGCCAAAAACAAACCATGAGTTATGTCCATAATGCAATTTATTCTACCATTCCGCCATTTTCCATTCTCCACAGACTTTGCTCCTGTCAAATAAATATCAGACCTACAGAATTCACAATAGGTGGGACCGTGCTACGGTAAATCTAAAATCCTTTGACGTGTTTTCATTTTTCCGAAACGAAACGTATGAGTCGCGGTTATTATTCGCCAGTCAATTTTGAGCTGAATTGGTAAGCAATTTTTTGCATCGACCTTTCGTCTGTTACTATTGCCTTTATAGTTTTTGTTGATAGTTTTTTCGAGTACTCCTATCTTTACATTACCTTTATGGCGCCTGATATCTCTTGGAGCAATCGTAACAAATTTTAACGGATGTTAGAAGTGGCTAAAGTCGCTCTTTAAGACCAAAACAAATTCGGTTGCTATTAAACTAACTGTTATGGGGCTATATAGATTTGACCTCACAGAAGTTATTGTTTATATAATTATTTTTAATTGCTATTGTGATTTAGCCAATGATTTCCAGTTTCCAAAATCTTTATAACTTTGATCAATTTTGTGAAGTAAGTAATTAATTCTCGATCTTATTTTTATAGGTAGGTAAAAGCAAAGTTACAAGTAATGTTACTTAAACAGTCAAAATATAAGAGCAAAATAAACTTTTTTGACGTGACAACGTCTTAAATTAGGTTGCGGCTGGGAGTCACTTATGAAAAAGTGTAACGCTCGGTAACGTTACGATGAGTCACCGATGAGTTTTTGTTGACGTGACAACGTCTTAAATTAGGTTGCGGCTGGGAGTCACTTATGAAAAAGTGTAACGCTCGGTAACGTTACGATGAGTCACCGAACGAGAGAGAGGCCCGCGAGCGAGAGGAGTTTGTGTGTAAAGACGTTGTCACGTAAAATCTTCGCCCGTAAAACCGACTTTACAGGCAACCATTTTTTTTTCGTAGGTTGTGTCAATAATGTTAAGATGCTTATAGATTTCTTCTTCTAGACACTGTTTAGCAATGACATCGGTCGGTGCAGGAAGCACTTGTGTGCTATTTAATAAAATACTAAAACTTGTTAGTCTTTATTTATTAAAAAAAGAATGCAACAAGAATGTTTCCAAAAAACTACATAGAATGCTGTGATTTCTTGTTCAAAGAGGTGAAATAATACATATAGTGCAGTGCATTGCATTGCAGGCAGGCAGGCAGGCAATAAGCAGGCATTACATAAACTACGTAAGTATAACATTATTCTTATACTATGTTTAGTAACGTAACTGTTCTGACTATTTCATTCATAACGTTATTATTATCATTTTTTACAATGTTTTCATTCTGGTATATCTTGTCAAACTCTACGTTGGAATTACTTCTAAGTATATCAAAAATAATCGTGTCTTACCCAGCCAGTTTGCTTTTAAAAAGTACAACCTCATACTTGCACTTCATTGCACGTAATCCCGCGCAGATATTTATGGAATCACCCGAGGCCCATCCGCCGTCGGCCATTAACGCGGATGCGTCGCCCCGGGATGGCCTGACCAATTTCATGGTCTGACGCGCTCTTGTACTGCACCGGGAGCCAATACGTGTACGGTTGGGAAGTGTACTTTGTTATGATTTTATTTAGACGCGTCATCATCAATAGCTGAGGCCATAGGTTTGCTGAGGTGCTGTCGCATCTTCTGCGTGACTACTGCAGTCAGTTTACGAGTTACCGCATCTCCGTTGACGATTCATTATATTATTGTTTAAGTAATTGGTTGCTAGTTGGACTGCCGCTGGTCGAATCCAGTCCCAGGATCATGATTTCACAATTCAATGTCTATCGGCGCTATGATTATAAGCAAATATATGTTTTTCGCACGTTTCACAGCCATTTACTAAAACATCAAAACCCAGTGATGGCCTTACCAATGTCAGGGCCCGACTCGCTTTCCTTGCAACGCAACATCAATGCATACATGTACCTACGAGTACGTTTGAAAAGAGAAGGTTTTCTATTTCCAGGCTAAATTTTATGATATTACAGTCACTGATAGAAATTTCTAGAAAATATAGAAAGGAAGATGATAATGATACTTCTCTGTTTTCTGTCCATCTACCACGAGGTGCCACTTTAAATTTACATTATCGTTCGCGTAAAATTTTGTATTGGGATTTGACATGACATGACAATGTTAAATCCTAATATAGTAAAAAAATTATACCTATTATAAAAAAGTAAAAAAATATATTGGGATTTAAAAATATATTGGTTGGCGTACTGATCTTAATTTTATATTACATGCCCTCTAAATTCCCATAGCAATTGCTTTGGATGCTAATTTACTAAGTAACAAACCTACGATGTTATTGCTGCTTTTAAGAATCAAGGACTTGAAGAAATTCAACTGAAAATTCTTAAATATCACGGTCTTTTTTTATTAAATTACTTTTACACGTAATAGGTCCGTTGGAATTGAACATGGCGACTGCGATCCGCTTGCAAACTATTCAGGATACGATAGAAAACTCAATTCTTTTATTTTATTTCGATTTTGTTTTTATTCTATTTGGAAAACTGTTTCGTTTCACTCTGTAAAGTTTCGATTGGAAAATTAGAGCAGAGCTGTAGAGAGTGGTGATCTGATCGGGAAATAATAGTTCTGTGTGTCTTAATCTTGATTATTTCAATGATTTCGATTTTTTTATACTTACACCCATATTTTGAGAGCGTCGTGGCCTAGTGGTTAAGCACTCCAACTCGGATCGTGGATCGTGAGGTCCCGAGTTCAAATCTGGCCAGAACCAAAATCTTTGTGTTCATTGTTTAATTTCCGACTAACTCTCCAGTGATGAAAAACATTGATAAAAAACCAAATCAACCCGGATAGAGGCGGAAGGCTCACCACCTACCACGTTGGGTTCTAATACCATTGGTGAAAAGTGGGCTTCTGAGTGTTCCCTTCACCATGACGGCAACAGTCACTTGCCTCTGACTACCCCGTTTGGGATAAAGTCGTGATGGTACGATGGTACACCCATATTATTTCAACTGCCCAAACGGGTTAGTACGAGGCCGAACTGTTGCCGTCATGGTGACCAGAAAACTCAGAAGCCCAGAAGTAGATTTCTTATGATTTATGAAATTACTTATTTTGTAAAAATGTAAGTTAATTACAGCATCAAATACATTTTGAGATAGTTATGTTAGAAATAGTCTCTCGAAAAACACATTTTTATTGAAAGTGGGAAACGAAAACTGTTTATGAAAACATAACCTCACATAAGCTACATCATGTTCTCATTTGCTACGAGAAGCTTAAATCGCTCTGTACTTTGGTAGTTACCATTATTTTGTTACAAGACGACTTGCCCTTGTTTTTGAAATTCCTTCAACGTGTTGCTTGTCATCTACTTTGAGTAAATTTTGGACTCTGTCATTTTGCAGTACACCAAAAAACCAGCTAATAATAACTACACAGCATACACATACCTATCACAGCAGTTTTTTCCAAATTTACTAATAAACATTTAGGTTTGCAAGTTATATCGCATCGCTTAAACATGAGAGATTGGCAACGATCGTAACTGTAGTATAAAATTTTATGACGAAAACAAGTTAGTGCTTAACCAAATCGCTTGCTTATGACATCGTCTGCTCAACTTAACATGCTTGTTTACACATCTATACCACATTCTTACACTTACTTCATGTTATTCTAAGCTAGGGCTATGCGAGAGGTTGCTTTTCAAGCGCTATCAATAAGTTTCTTTTTCTGGAATAGGCTGTTATTTTTCCTCAATAATTTGTGGTTCACAGTGAGTCGCTTACGATGTTTTACCCCTCGACTTACTTTTCAGGTGTATTTTTAAATTGAATTCAAATAAAGTACGCATGAAACAGTATAATATCTGTTGGTTGTCGCAGACTGTCCAATTTTCATTAGTGGTCTCGAATCTTTTATGTTTGACATAGAGTTCAAGATGACTTTTAATAACTTTGACACCAGTAACTTAATGTGCTGCTGTAGGCTGTACATTAAGATGTTTCAGGTCTTAGTACGAACCCCCTAAATCTCTAAGGTATCTTTGACATCGGTAACTTTCATACTCCTGAGTGACAGATTGAAGACCAAGCGATTCTGTCATATGACGTTCTCAGCACTGAACATAACGGCTCGAGGACAGCTAATCCGTTATCAGCCGAACTATACCCGGCCGTCAACGGACGTCATCGGCCGATCAAATCAAACGTGTAATCATTTTTTTTATTTCATGTTTATTTATTATTTCGTACATAAAGAGAGAAATTACATAGAAAACAATAAGGAGAACAAAAGTACAGGTTGGCTTATCTCTAGAAAGAGATTTATTCCAGCAGACCATGGCGACTGGAAAATTCATTTAAAATTGTTATGGATAGACAAACGTGTACAAATGAAAACGAAAATGAGAGTTACACATTCAAAAATCGTAACAAACTAAAAACGAATACATAAACTTAATAATACATACAAAAAATAAAATATAAATAAATATATGTATACATGTAAACATAATGATCCAATGAAATTTAAGTCAAACTCAAAAGATGTTCTTTTAGCAGTCTTTTGAAAGAACCTACAGAGCCGCATTCGCGAAGGGATACAGGCAGCTTGTTCCATAATTTAACAATTTGGTGTACGTGTACCGTTCATTTACATACATTTGATTTGATTCGCTGATGACATTGACGGCCGTTGACGACCGAGCATAGTTCGGCCTCACATAGGTTTCCCGAATAACCGATTGTGGGCAACCTGCATTGACCATATTTATCCGACGTTTTAAGTAATTACTCTTTATCCCGGTCTTGAATGCATGCTTTAAAATACTTCGTATTGTGCTATTATCTACTATTACTTACGCTATGTTACTAATGTATAATTTAAGAAAATATAGAGCTGTTGAACTTAAATGTCGTTACTAGTTTGATTTAAAAAAAAACATTTACCAAACCTATAAGATTTTAATGCAAGTGCTACGGGTATGTGAATATATCATTCATTCTGTCGATACGTAACTACGACGTGGCAAGGGATTTGCAAGTTAGAAAATAGTGGTACTCAAGCAAAACTATCGAAAGAAACACCAATCATTATTCACCAATAAATTCTTAATTATTGAAATACTTTATTAGGTTACCAGAATTTTCTTATTAGTTTACTACTTAGTGGGAATTTTATGATTTCTGCCGCTGAAAACTAGTCAGTTTACTCGTAAAATTTAATGCACGATTCAAATTCAAAAAAACAAATGAACGTCGGATAAACATTTGCCATCCAACGATGCAAATTCATATTGCTGAAAAACGCAGTTCCAAAGAGATTTCGTTCGTCTAAACCGGCAACCTTCAGTACAAATTATCCCCAAAGCGTGGAATTGGAAGGTGGCTTTCGGCGGGCGGGCGGTGCAGTATCGATTTACCCAACGGTTATCGCTCCGGATCCTCTACCTATAACTGGCGAAGTGCCGAAGTACCGACACCTTATAGGTGCTTTTTAAACATTCAGAAGCGGGGATTGTGCGTTTGGGGAACATTGAAATAAAAAATAAGTAAGACATCGTACCTGAGAAGTCTGATTATGAAAGTCTTGTACGTGAACTTCAAATTGTTAAGCGCATTTAAGTTTGAATACATTTCTAAATAACATGACGTAATTTTTGGAATGCTGTTGATCATATGACTACACTTTGAATTGACAAAAATCAAAGTGAATTGTTTCTTTAGATGCTGATTGAAATCCATCTCCTTTTCATTTCTATATACGAAATCAAAATATTATAATTAATTGGTACTACTCGTAGTATCAAACTTGTCATTGGTTTGACCACCTTCCAAGGTGCCTCACGCTTAACGATGTTGCTTGAGTCATCAAAAGGTACAAGGCCTTATGACGATGATAGTACGATGAATACTATTATCGTTCAGTTATTATTTGTAAATTATTGACAAATTCCTAGTGGAAATTGGCATAAAGGAATAATAATCTTTGTTAACAGACGTTCACTACCAATTGAAATTACAACATTTTGACTACTTTTTAAATGATGAAACCTACTAAATCAACTTAGGCATAATATTAATTAAAGTATCTCGATCCTCATAAGTAGGTACATAGGCTGGCCATGTACCTACTCATGCGGATCGAGTTTCACTCAGCAACTGTTTACCGAATTTAATTTATTTTGAAGACGACACATAAAATTATTAGCAACCATGTTTTTTGAACGAAAATGGGCAAGTAAAGTTATATGTAAATGAATTCTCATAAATCAACATACACTTTATGTCTTATTAGAAGTACATTTACAAATCTAATTATGTTTGTTTATGTTCCACAATTTGAATAAGTTAGCATTAACTTAATGCTGTGTTTAATTTGTTGTTTAAATAATTTATAACAGATCAAATTTCAGATTTGATTACTTTACGACATGGAGGTTCTGTCCATCTATATAATATCATTTGTTTTTGTAAGTTTAACTCAATGATGGATTCTCTGATTGAATTCCTTAGCTTTATTAGTTAATTTCAAATTTAATTATTTAACATTTTTTTTAATGTAGCATAGGTGCTTTGGTTCGCAATAAAATTGTACGTGATTATTAATAATATTAATAAAACAGTTAATAAATTAGTATTTCATGTTGTAAAATATAATCTTTCAAGGACCATAATAATAAAAAGACGGTCGCGTGATCAAATAATACGAGTACAACCAATAAAATGTAAATAACCGCCAACAACAAGTACCTATTCAGGCTTTTACACGTATTTTACTGCCCTATTGCCAATTCTTTAACCGAAAATTTAAATTTAGAAGTTATTCAACAGAATCCGTTACCAAATCTGCATGCAGAGCGTCCGTTCAGTAACTCCTGACCAGTAGCGGAACGCCGCCCGTTTGCGACTGCGCGAGACCCGCTAATAGCCACATTGATTTTGCAGATAGAAGCCAGGTCGGAGCTTGCAAACCTACGTTCTTTCCGGGCTTCCAACATCAACAATCCAAACCCTGCACTTTACCATCCATTGTACTTTTGTATCAATACACATTCAGCGGTACTTAAGCCAAACGAGCAATGTATGTCGTTATAATCAATGCGATGGTTAAGCTTTATTTTTAGTAGTGAAGGCTAGGTTACGGTAGGTATAACAATAACTATAATATTATTACCTATATTCGTTTTTCTACCGTTCGTACTTTACGCTCGATGAGGACGAATTGTCATTCCGGAGGAAAATCGTTATTGTATCACAAAAAGGAAATATTACGGCTCTCGGTCGGGTGCCTTTGTACGGGAAACGAGGAAATTGAAAGTGGTATTGGCCTTTATAAGATTAGGAGGACTTCTGTAATTTTATGTCTCGGTCTATTCGAAAGGTCTTTTATATAAAACTCGACCTATTAGACCTATTCAGCCGAAAACTCTTAAAAATTATTCTTCCTTCTTTTTTCACAATTCATTTTGAATGAATGTTCGCCAGAAACAAACCTAAATCTCAAATATTGTATCACTTTTTTATGCTAAAGAATATAACTAAAGCCTTTTATGCATTATTATTAAGACCCAAACTACAATATAAAGTAAGTACCTACTCAAAATACCTAACGAATGCATTCCTTAGCGTAGCAAAGTAGATAATCCAATATGATATGTACGCCTAAAAACTGAAACAAACGTAAATCCTTGTAAATTCTGTTTCTTAGAATTGTACAATGCTCTATTTTCCCACTACGTTCCAGACCCCTAGAAACTAGAAATATTCAAGTTTGGACCGGACAAGAGCCTACGATCAAACTTAAATTATTTTATTGTCTTTCTTTTAAATCGGACCTATGAAGTTAAAACACCGAAAAGCCTCCAAAAACGGCAATTACAGGGTCATCCATTGTTAAAACAAGCGAAATTAGAGACACCTCTCCCGGGTGTTGTACACCCATAAATTCGTAGCAATTTAATTGGATCGTGTTACGTAGCAGATCGTCGAGCGAGCCGCGAGCGCAATATCGGGCGTTATTCGTACGGTTAACTATCCGGGCACAAGTTACGACTAGCCAGCTCGTTCTGTTGGAGCCCGGGTGTGTTCGGCCCGGCTGGCGAGTCGACTGGCAAGAGGGTGCAGGGTTGAGGTGAGTTACTTGCCTCTTTTTTGTTCTAACGTAACAAAATACATGTGAATATCTCATTAAAAAAAACCGTTATCCGTCACATCCAAATGAAGGATAAGTAGGCTTAGGCAAAGGATATTTTCATAGTTATAATTCGCAGACTAAAGAGTCCACTGTGAATAGATTATTCAGACGTTTCCCAAGTTAACGGCCTGCATTTTTCTTTAGCCTTTATGATGTCGTCCGTCTACCGATCAAACTGGATAGAGTAACTTCAGTTTAGACGAAGATAGAAACTAGAAAAATTCGACCTGTTCCTTGGACTTAAGCGGGATCTAAATAAATGAATAAATATATATCTTTGTGTAGAATATAATGTATTATTAAATTCTAAAAATCAAAATTCACTTATTTCACTCTTTTATAAAATCTTTCCTAATTTAGTTCTACCTATATGTAGTTAGAAACGGCTGCCATTATATTCCGCGGGCTCGTTTTGCGATCACGTAGTTCGTAGCACTTAATTGGATCGTAGCACACTGCGACACAAGCGCCATGCTACGAGTTAGATTTGCATTTAAGTTATTAGAACATTGCAAAATGTGAACAAAGTTGTTACAATAACTATTCTTGTTAATGTACGAGTATTTACTTAAAAAATTTCATAAGGTTTTTATCGCTATTGGATTATTTGAACCAACTTGGCAGTGTTCTCTTGAGACAGATTTATATTCATTTTTAACTAAAGGATTTGTCCAACATTGAAAAAAAAACATTTACGACAAGACTAGCAAGTGACATGAAGCTACGTAAACACTCCCTTAGAAGTCATGCAGCCAAATTAAACTGGCCTAGCAAAAATATATCTTCGTTCCCCTTTTTGGTCTAGTCCCCAAAGGAACGTAGCGGTGAGGGAGACCTCGACTAATTGGTTGATGGGTTCATAGTGTGTGTAGGGTGAATACTACAGGTAGGGTGGCTGTCTATGTGTGTGTTTGGTGCACCGTCGACTATCTGCGTAGCTATAGATCGCTTGGTACAATTATACACAGATGGCATAAGGAATATGTTATTATTCTTTTTTTCGTCTAGTGTAGTTTACCTTTTTTTTTTGTTTTTTCTACCTTAACTTTTCTACCTTGTTATTGTATTCTTTAAACTTGAAAGACAATCATTGAATACGGATATAGATGATGATACATACTATGGAGTTTGGTAACGCTCACTTACTGTTTCAAGGGTAAGTCGTTGCTCCGGTGGTCGTGGCAGTGTTGAAAAAACACAGATAAGAAGTAATTACAAGTGAAAAAATTGCGACACTACCTAGTTTTATAAAATAGATTTTTAAATAACAGAGTTTATGTTTGTATCTGTGTTAATAAATAAATAAATAATTACCGATTGGCCATTTACACGACCACGAAAATATCGGCAGCATTTTACGTTTTTTGTTTTTTTACTCGTAGAAAAACAAAACAAAAATTTTGCTTGTAGTAAAATTAACTTTCATGAAGTTCATGATGTTATTTTTGAAACCATCATAAAAACCTATTATATGAACAAAAAATATATTTAAGTAGGTAGCTACCTAAGATCAGTAAAACAATTTAAGTTAGTTATGTTAGTGCTTAGGTACTAAAAGTATTTATAGTATTCATAGAAAAACAAGTAGGTCTTACTAAGTGGTCTGCCAATTTGTAATTCAAATCAGATGGAAGCTTTCAAGTCGGAAAATAACAGAAAAATCTTTTGAAACTATATTGTCTACATTTGTTTGGAAAAAGTTATCCAATTTTGATTTACGACGCTCTAATGTATGTTCCAACGTATTCAAATTGTTCTATCTTTTATCTCGTCGACGAAACATTTCTCGTCGCGGCTGTACAGCGAGGGTCCGTTCATCGAACGAGTTTGGTGCACAATAACGAAACGTCGTAAAGCAACTGAAACGCAGGCCAACTACCGCCGTTTCTACAACCAAAATGTATCCGGTACACTCCCGAACACTAACGCTTCAAGACCTTCCCAAAGCATCCCGACTTACGACTTTATACTTCCGAAACGGAGAATTCCTCAACGAAAAAGGTCGTAACTGAACACACATTATCAGCACTTACGGCTTTTTACCCGCGTCCGTATCCAGTCTTATCTCGCCTGTAGCAAGGTGATTTACTATAATTAGAAAGATAGCGGTAGATGCCTTTTGTTATAATTTTCCAGGCGGGCTCACGAGCGTTTTCCCGCGCAAACTCATGAAAACGGCGGCCATTTTGTAATGTGCCTTGTTTTTTGATAAGGGTATTAAAATAATGGCGTATTCGGACGGTTCTTTACTTTACTATAGGGTACTGTTTGTGTAGGTGTTTATATAGGGATCTAAGTACGTGAGCGCACATTTTGAATGCAAATTGGAAGAGTTGCTAATGAAATTTAATAATATTCTGGAATGTTAGCTTTCGGCTAATGCTATATTGTCATAGTTAGGGAGATAAGTAGCAGTCAATAGGTCCCAGTAGCTATTTGTTACTGGTTATTTGCTCTTTGATGAGTTTTCTAAAATGTATGATAAATATAGCGATCTTCTTTAGTTGCTTTCATGTTGTCCTTATTGTTGCTTCATAGTTTGGGTGAGACAGAGACTAGATCAATATTTTATTTTACTATTTTTAAATAATATTGTAAGTATTTCTCCTCAGTAGGTACGGTTTATTGTCCGCAGCGCAGGTTATTTTTCCAAATTATTTCATTGAGTAAGTAAAATTTTTTGATCGTAGCCCAACACAGACGATACCTACACAGACATCCTAAGTACATCGCTTTTTAATTAAACTACACAAATCATTTCACTAACCGCTATTTCTATGCAGATGTCTTTCTTATGTATCAAAAAACAAAACCGCAAAAACATTCGACAATACCAAAGACAATGGTGTTTTTGCAGCCAAGTATTAATATGAGGATAATGCACACCCACCTTTACGGCGGGAAGGCCGTTTCGGTGCCGTTAGCGAAAATTCGTGGCGTCGCTCCCCGCCCGGGGTGTGTGCTTCCGCCCTAATGTCGCGTATTTGCATTTGCTATACGATTACGTAGCTAATAATTCCATTTTCTCCCTAAAATTTTCATACTGCATTAAGATCGATACTGGCTTGTATTATCTGTTCTCTCCTTTTTTATTATGACTAGATTCAATTTGTTTGTTTTATTTTCTATTTTATTGATAGTCAGTCATTTATCTGTGACCCATCTTCTGGGCTGCATAGTTACAGGTACAAGTCATTTTTTGCTCGGTAAATAGCCTCGAACTAAACGATGTATCCTGCTGTTCTTAATTTCTTCGCAAGTCATTCAATTAAATGTATCTTTTATCAAGATATAAAAGAAACTCGTCCCACATGTTAGGAAATACCCGAGTATTCGTACTAAATAACTGTATATTGCCTATCTCGCTATCCTATTTGGAAATAGGATAATACTTCTGAACAATAAATGATAATAGCCTACATTACCAGGCCTCATAATAAAACTACTCAAACATAATCTCGTATTTTAGTTTCCCATACTCTACTATCATTACACAAGGAAATGCCTATGCATTGCTTTGATATTTATTTTATTGATATTGCAGAATCAATGTATAAAGCATCGATCAAAACTTTTGAAGCCTCGTGGCGTGGCCTGGGGGTTAAGCAGCCTACAGATTGTGTATCGTGTGGTCCCGAGTTCGAATCTGGCCAGAACCATCTTTGTGTTCATCGTAAACTCTCCGGTGATAGAAAACATCTTTAAAAAACCAAAAACGACCCGGATAACGGTAGAAATCACCACGTTGGTTTCTAATACCATTGGTGAAAAGTAAACATCTTGAGTGTTCCGTTCGCCAGAACGGCAACAGTCACTTACCTCTGGCTACCATGAAAGTTTTGCATGCCACCAAGACTATACAGGGTGTCCCGGGCAACCTGTACCAGCGAAGGTCTGTGGTCTGGAGACCTCAATACTCGTACCCATCGATTGGAGCCCATGTATGTTCCGCGATTTTTGGTAGTTTTCGAGTTATGATTTTTTTTACGATTTTAGTAAAATATCTGGGTTGTGTCACTTTTTTTGGTTACTGTGGCGCAAATAGTTCAGGTACATGCTTGATTTTTTTTCATTTATAGCTGAATACTAGGTCTAGCATTTACATTTATAGCACTGAATAATAATTCAGAAAAACAGACTCACCACTGGGGATGCACAAGACCGCGCGAAGTGGGCTAAGAAAATAAGAAAGACGGACCCTTGGACCCCACACACCAGTGTGGGTTCACAACCGGAATAGACCGCACGGATGATGATGAATAATGATTCAGAAAAAATATGAAACTGAAAAAGTGGTAAATACCGTTTTTCCATAAGTTTTGGAAGCCATTTTGAAAAGCAAAGTTCCATAAACTTTTTCGTGCAAACATTTTTCAAAAACTTTACTATGTTATCAACTATTCATCACATAAGTTTCGATGAGATGTACTCTAAGCGCATCATACCTAAATTTTCATTCAAAGTGTCAAAAGAGTTAAATTCAACATCTTATGGTAGCAAATAAAACTTAATGAAAAGTAAACCAAATACATGAAAATGTTCTCAAAATGGCGATTGTCTTAATTAGCGAAAATTATACAGCTTCAAAAAACATTTTTTTAGAGGCCATAAAAGCGTTTACGAGGGTGATTTTTTTTAACAAAAAAATATATGTTTTACTTAGGTAGAATTGGTTTTAGACAAGAAAGTCATCATTCTCAAAACCTTTGTGATGTACTTGTACAAAAAAAAACAGGCTTTCTTAAGTTTTATGTGTCACCATAAAATCGTGAATAAACTTTTTTAGTTTCACATTTTTTTCTGAATTATTATTCAGTGCTATATGTTTAAATGCTTCTGAATCAAGTAGACCTAGTATTCAGCTAACAATGAAAAAAAATCAAGCATGTACCTCAACTATTTGCGCCACAGTAACCAGAAAATTGTCAACCCAGAAGTTTTCAAAAATTCGTAAAATATTCATAACTCGGAAACTACCAAAAATTGCGGACACATGGGCTCCAATCGATAGGTATTGGGGTCACCAGCCACAGACCTTGGTTGGTACAGGTTGCCCGGGACATCCTGTATACTAAACGTAGTATATAGTCGTGGTGACATGCAAAACTTTCACTAGCTTCTGTCCGTGACTGTGTTTCGTACTTACTACTAGATTTCAAAGGATCTTGTCATATTTTATTTTGCGACCAATTTAAATTACGCACTTAACATAAGTAAAACTGAGTGTAGTGAAAAAAGTATAGTAAGTAGAATACTTGAATAAGATTCCACTGACGAAACGATTGGCGTAGTGCGCTGTAGCACGGTTTCTCTCCTTAACTAAGTTCGATTCCCTATTTCTAAATTAGCTAAGTTCTAAGTTTCTTGGAGACGCCCCTGGCCTAATTCTTGGTCTGGTACTTCGTAACACAGGGATATTTATGCCCCACTTCGAGACCATGACAAGTGGTGTGTTGTCTGGGGCATATTTATTTCTATGTAATTAGAATAGAATAGAAATAGTGAGAAAACGAGGTGGAAGGTCACCTGATGGAAAGTGATCACCTCCGCCCATGGACAACTGCAACACCTGAGTTGTCACCGATGCGTTGCTTGCCTTTTTTTTAATATTTTATATCACTGCTGGGCGAAGACTTACATCATTAAAATCAAGCAATCTTCACGATATATGGATGTTGACTTAACCACATTTTTTTCATGCGGTTCGCTGATTACAAACCCATATTCCAACTTTGATGATGTCCCAAAAAACCGAAACAGTCCAGTTTGCCCGTCCTAGAAATTTTACTCAATATTTGACTGGTCGGTTTCCACTACTGTGTCCCAGATATTTATTTATTTAATATCACTGGATTCCGCAACTAAGGAGACACCCATCTCTTAATGCTTTTTCTTCCGATCCTAGACCAGAAAGCAATAGATTTTTATTTTTCTTCTCGGCGAGCAGGTTTCGCTAGCCAAGTGCATATATAGGTACCTATCTCATCGTAAAGTTGAGAAAAGTTTTTATCAGTTTTGAGTAGAACCACTGGTGTCACGTCATAATGGAACTATTCAATTTCTTTACGATTTTGAGGAACAAAAACTCATTTTGCGACAAAGAATGTAAAAAAAAATCTCCAAGGTCCGAAATTCGAATTTTAGAAAACAAGTTTCTATCTTTTGTAATGTAAAAATATTCGACTGGCTTCACAAATGCTACTTATTTTTGCTATACGTAACGAATGGAATTCATTTGAAATTTCTACACTCTTTGGCTTTTGACTTTCAGAGTTAAAAGGCCTTCCCATTTCTGCAGTCTCGTACTACCTATATTACTATACTGTCTGCTATAGGTACTGTTTGAAAAGATTGGAGTTGGGCCTCCATTTTTCGTCGATAGTGAACATTTTTAGAACTTCATCAAATTACCATTTTCATACAGTGGGGTGCACCTACCTATATCCGGACTGCACGCGAATGAAGACGATAAAAATCCTATATGACGTCAACACACCGTAACGTCTTTTATTCAATTGCTTGGAAAATCGGCGGATTTCAGCGGTCGACCCTTCCTCGCGTTTTGTGTCCTTATCACTCCGCTTATATCTTCATACGTGTGAGAGAGGTGGGTAGCTACAGTAATGGTAATTGAGGGTAATACTGAATAGTTTTAGTCTAGACGGGTAAAGTTGTAGTGTGTAATTGCAGGCGTGATGCTGGTTAAATATATTGTAATAGCAGTTTTAAGTTACGCTTACTTTAATTTATGTTTCTCTCTGGAATGTAAGGTCTGCAGTGTGAAGGGCGAAATTTTTCAAAGAGTAAGGGCGAACATGATTGGGCCTAAAACTAGCAAATCATCAGGTCAATAATCTGAACCTGAACCTGAAATAAATAATTTACTTTCATGTCGGGAGTTCGAAAAACTCAATCTTCCAAAAGTTGCAAGTAAAAATAATGTTCACGTTTGAATAATACGGACTACACGCTAAGCTTTTTCAACATTTTTGCAATCATCCATCTATTTCTATCAACAACCTCCTTCGAAAACAATGAAATTAAGTACCTTCACGGTACGATATTTCAGATGAAAACCTGAAATTCACAATAAAGAAGAGTGCCGCTCTTTTCCGACATGAAACAGAATGGGTACTAGATACCCCAGCATCGTTTAACACGTCTTTTGTATTTACTGCTTCTGATAAACGCCATCGTAACTCTACAAAACACCTGCGGTCAACTTAAAACAAATACGGGCTTAAGTCACCTGCGCTTTACGCCCTCATAAACCATCACAAGCACCCATAAAGGCATTATTACCTATTAATTTCACACCACATTAGCGAAACAAACAATAAAACTTAAACATTTGGTCCGGTGACAGTGATTCGAGTTTTGTGTTAAGCGCCCTCTATCGGCAGTGCGTGGAGACGCACAGAAAAAGATTATGGCCCCTTACCACGGGGTTTACGACGTCGTAAAAGTATGCAGTAAAAGAGAAGGGCACGCACGCCCTCTGTTAATCGTTCAGAAAGCGATATTGCGGTGAGGCCGCGGATAGATTGCTGGAACGTCGGGAATAACTCCGGCGATTGTCTATTTATGGGCCAGTGCCGAATTGCGGTGTGAATACCTTGTTTTTTCTTTCTAAATTACTGGACGCAATTTGGTATAGTTACTAAGAAAACGTCACCGTGGTCGGAAGATCGATCGACCTGAAATCCAGAGGTCTTGAGTTCAAATCTCAGGTCGGGCATGCGATAGCTGACTGTGCACAGAAATATTATGTATTTTTAATAGGTGCATTCTTCACTTATATTTATTAGAGGCACAAACAAAATACAAAATTATTTATTTTAATAAACATTTAGGTGTTAAGTACATTAAAGGAGCATAGGAATAGGTTTTACAATGTTTATTGTAGGGTTCTCCACTTGATTGAACTGTGGCACCCACACTAGACAAAGTCTGTGTCGCAGTCATGACCTCTGTATAAGGTCGCGTAAGCATTATGATCCGGTTTTTTTTAAAATTATCAATAAAACATTAGAATTTTTATTGAAACCCCATGTACGTATATGAAGCAAATCTTTTTATTACTTAAACTTTTTCTTGTTTTTTAAGAAAAGCTTTATAACAAAAAAAACAAAATATCAATTCTGATCTTTAATACTAAAAAAAAGTGACCACAACCAAGAGAAAAAGTACCGTAAAATGGGTAACAATATCATCCTGGCACCCTCACTATCGTTAAATTTTTATTGACTCCAAACTGCGCGACTTTAAAAATATACAAATTTATGGTCACTCAAACTGGAAACGATTATTCAACACGTCGTAACTATTTTATTGCGCCAATGTAAACAAAGCATCAATTTAGACACCAATGGGCTTTACCTTTTCTTGTAGGACAGAATGTTCGAGAAGTTATAAGGATTTAAGTTGACACAATAATACATACGCTACTAAAACATTAAGTTTTTTTTGCTATTAGGTATAGTGAACTTGAGTAGGTAACTGAAGGATCAAATACTTATCCACTTTGATAAAGTATAAAATAAGTAGGCCTTTGTAGTTGGAAAGCTTTCTTTGTCTGACGATTTAAAAAGAAAAAATCTCTTCAGTTTAAAAAAAAAATTATCACTTGCTTTCTAATTTTATTAGTCTATCTTATTTTTTTATCAAATTGCTTCTTCCAAAAAAAAATAAGTCGATCATACTTTTAACCTATTTAAATCCAGAAAAAGCTCAGCCTGCTAAAATGCAACACTGTCGGTCTCTCTTGTAAAACGTGCATACTACTAAGTTTCTGTGTTGCAGCGAGCATGGCATGGCGTGCTAATGCGCGGGCGCGATCACAGATGGCAGTGCCATGCCGTGCGAGGAACTACTAGCAATGCTTATTAGTTAGCTTTGTGAATTAGCATGATTCCAACAGATGGTGCTGTTCTAAACTTTTTGTCCCTAATATTTTGTAGGCAAATGTCTTCATAAAAATGTTGGTTTTGTTTGTATTCTTCAAAAAAAATAAGCTGTGATTGAAGTACATATTCTGTTTGAATAACATTTCAAACTTTCTTGCTGCATTTTAACTAATTCTAATAAAAACGAGCAGACTGACCACGGTGACATGCAATTGTCGCCGAAACGTCGAGAAAAACAATTTACCGTAATTTTGTTTCGTTGCAAAAACCCGTTTTCATTAGAATTCATGTTCTGTTTGTTTACGTGCAATAACATAGAATGCAAAATTCTCCGTAATGAAATCTCAGGAAACAAGATCAGTTAAATCTGCACCAGTTTAAAAATATAGCACATAAAATATTTTCTGTGCCCAAATTCTTCCATGGTAGGTGTGCGTATACATAGATTAATGACTCACCTGTTCCCAAATGAATTCGTTGGGTTGGGTTGGTTGACATTACATATTTTTATAATAAAAATATGTAATGCGTCAAATCTAGGTTTTAAATTGTGGGTACCCCTTTGTCCTTATTAATAAATCTTCACGTATTTTTTTGTATTTTTTAACACTTTCACTTGAATCTTTCTTCAAATGTATTTTAGTAATTTTATTTATGCACTTAAAATTATTAGAAAAATTCACGCTCTACCACACTAACTGGATCTTAACTAACTAAAACTAAAATCAATATAGGTGGTAGGTTGCATAACGGTCACCGTTATTTTACTGCAAGGGTTCATTTTATTGCTTAACTTTACAATGTCTTTTAAAATGCCGCTGAACATAAAATTGGTAAAGCATTTTTTTTTAATCTAAGTAATTCCCTAATGAGGTACTCATTGCAATAAAAAAAACACAATGTTCAAAAGCGTCTTTATTGTTTCAGATTCTGTCGAACAGCGGATCGCGACGGAGGTAAGCTATTTCGTTGTTTTTTTAAATCATTTCAAATATAGTCCTTTAAGTTTGACTGAGCATAAAATTAGTAATGATGATGATGTTTTAAAGAATAAATCGACGTCAACTGCTTACTGTGCATAAACCAACCTATTGATTTCCAGAGCGGCCATTATTAAGTACCTACCTTTTCCGTCCACATTTTGAGGAATAAATAAAAATAAATACTAACATAGTTTTTTGGGACAGCTTACACCGGCATCATCTAACCATAAACCTAAATAAATATGCAAGTGATGGACAAGAATCTACTTAAACATCATATCATTCATCATTTACTTAATCAACCCCAAATAAGGGAAAATGTTAGCTGTAGGTATTTATTGTGAGAAATATACTTAGAATAATAACTTATACCTATAACGATAGTCATCATACAACCGCCCCGTCAAAAATGAAGCACTAATCCGATCCACACTTGCGTGACTATTACTTGCTTACGTGCGGCGCGCTTTAACATTGAACATTGCGGAGCTGTAATGAACACTGCAAAGCGGTCCGTTTGGTGCCATTTATGGCTCCAATTAAGGTGCTTTTTTTATTCCAAAAAAACACTCTTACTATCTAAATATAGAAAACCTGCCAAACTATTATTGCAGTTTGTCGTCAGTAAATTCAAAATGGGCGCGCGGACTTGGTTTCTATATGTAATTATTCCAAGGAAATATAGTTATTTGGAGCAATAGTTAATTTGACACAAAAGTTCTCTTGTAATTTTTGTTCCATTTTTCTAATAAAAAAACCTTGAAGAAGAAAAATTTTGGGATGGCTCTGAGGCCTGAGCCAAGTGAGGTACACAAGTTCAATAATTTGCTATTAAGTAGTTATAGTGTGACACAAATTTTGTATGGTTGCTCTGAACCAAGATAAACGAGTTTCACGATTTTATACATTCATTGATTTTTGTAAGCGCTTGGATACAAAGAATAAAGATTGATATCGGAATTAATGATTCGAAAGCACTTGTGAGGCAAAAATTGTGGAGTTATACTCGTAGTCCGTTCCCAGGATCCTGGTAGAGCTTTATACTAGCAATAAGACCACCTAAACTAAACAATAAGATTTAAATGCTTGAACTTTATTCATATAGGTATAGGTACTCTGTTCGGTGTGCAATAAAGAATTTCATAAATTATACTATTTAATCTGTAACGTTTTTCAGCTCATGTACGAAAACAACAAATCATGCAACTCGTAAAATTCGGTTTAGAGCAACTGTAAAATGTTTGTGTCATACTAACTATTGCTCCATAAGTAGTCTTATGAAGCAATAGTTGTATGACACAAAAAGTGTATAGTTGCTTTTGACAATACATTCCATTTTTTTGGTTGCTGACTCTTTCAGAAAACGCTGAAAATAAATGATCTTTGCTTTTCACTCTACCTAATCTACCTTGACTCTACATGCCAAGTACTTAAAGGTCATCGCCCATTTTCACGGCGCGGCAACGGCACCACTCCAACCCGGCAATTAACTTGCCATTTAAATTAGAACATTGAATTGTGTGTACTAAAAAACTTCGGCACGCCGCCCACGTGCTTACCGCGGGCTGACTCCAAGGCGCCAGCGAACCAAAGTCGTTGCGCTAGCTGCCGGTGCCCGAACTGCCAGCTTGACCCTCGCGGACGATCCGTAGAGCCGGTCCACACGGCGCGTTGTGTCGTCGCAACGCAAATATTTTGACGTATTGCCGGCCACACGGGCGCTGCGTCACCGCAGCGTTACTACAACGCAGTCGTAGAGTTCCGTCGTCGCAGTTGCGGCCAGCATTTCGTAAAAACGTCGCAGCCTACAGAAAGTATCAACGCATAAACAACTGAGCGCTACCGCTCCGCGGCGTCGCAGGCAGTACACCCCCGCCCACTTCGTCTCAGGGGCTGCAATTCCGTCATGTGTGCGTTGCGTCGCGCAGCGCACCGTGTGCGTGCAACGCTGACGCAACGCGCCATGTGGACCGGCTAGCGCGCTGTTGACGGCTAGCCGTAGCCTAAATACGAGGCAATATGCTGTGTAGCAGCTATGCTGTTGCTGCGCCGGGATAGTGTGCTTTGGCTTTTATTCTATATTCCACCTGACACAAAGCGTTTCACAAGTAGAATTATAATGTGATGGGAATTGTTGTAGAATACCTAAGCTTACTACAGATGTATGGGCTATGTAAGGCCATCATGAAAAATTGAGGTCAAATAGGTACCTTATTTTAAGAAAAATATACCATGCTCGTTATTGAAACATAAAAGTAGACTTCGATTCGGGATCCAAAAATGGCTAGTGTCTCCCGACCCCGAAAGCAAAATGACGTCTACAAATCATCATACTCGTATTGAAAGTACTTATGACGTATGATGATACTTAATATATTACATGTTATCGTTTTAATGCTGCTTTCAGAGATTATAGTTGAGTCCAGACCTATGACGTAGAAAACTTTAACAGTAATCAAGTATTTATTAGAATGGGGAAAAAGTCTTTTCGCTTAAAGTATGTATGAACTTGTAATAAAATCTCTCTGGCTATACTAATCGTATCTGGCTAGTTTTGGTATCATTAAAAGTTTAAATTTAAAAGAAGATAATTCCAAATTCAAAGTAGGGAAATGTGTGATTTTCATTTGTTTTTCTTACTGTCAAGATAAGTGAATCTAATGAAGAAATTCGATACATTTTAAAATTTTACTACAAAAAAGGTAAAAATGCAACGGAACCGCGAAAAAAAATTGCGATGTTTATGGACCTAGTGCAGTGTCAGTGAGGATAAATTTGGTTTAAGCGTTTTCAATCTGGAAATTTTTATGTCAAAGATGCACGTTGCTCTGGTCGCTTTATTACGGATAAAATGGATGCCATTTTTTAAAAAGTGGAGCAAGATCGGCATATCAGTAGTTACAACGTAGCTGAAGAACTGGGAATCGATCACAAAACAGTTTTGAGGCATTCGAAAAAAACTGGTGTCCATTAACGAAACGCATGCCTTTGTCACGGTAGCGATAGAATTGTGGTTCACTATATTATATGCCATACAAACAAAGAGATTAGAGGAGGTTACTTAGGGGTAAAGGGTACACAAAAAAAAAACGATATTTGGTTACCTAGCTCACTGAAAGAAACCTAATGAACCGTGTACTCATTTGTGATTCTTTATTACGACGTAATGAAACCGAACCATTTTTGAAGAGGCTGATAACTGGTGATAAAAAGTGGATCACGTACGACAAGAATGTGCGAAAAAGGTCGTGGTCAAAATCCGGTCAGGCTTCGCAGACTGTGGCGAAACCCGGGTTAACTCGCAACCAGGGTTTTGCTGTGTGTATGGTGGGATTGGAAGGGCATTATTCATTATAAGCTGTTACCACCAGGCAGGACCATCGATTCTGAACTCTACTGCAAACAACTGAGATTAAAGCAAAAAGTTGAGAAAAAGTGGCCGGAATTAATCAACAAAAAGAGTGTGGTTTTTCATGATAATAACGCTGGACCTCACACATGTTTAGCCACTCAGCAGAAATTAAGAGAGTTTGGCTGGGATCCGTCGTATAGGTCTGACCTTGCACCTTCAGATTTCCACCTGTTTCGGTATTCTTTAGGCAGTGTCCGGTTAACATCACGAGAGCACTGCCAAAACCACTTGTCACGGTATTTTGATCAGAAGTTTCAAAACTCCTATAACAATAGGAGTCCTATAACAAGATGACATACTTTAGTTAATGTAAATAAACTTTTTTAAATAAGTTTTGAATTTTCTTAAAAAATGCGTAAAAATTTTTTTCCCAACAATTAAGGGTATCAATTGTTTACAAAATGCTTACCTACACATAAGAGGAATTATATGTTACTTGTACTGAAAATATTCCAATATTTAAGAGACACCGAACACTAGCGTTATTTGAGCGTCAGCGTCTTGCCAGCGACCCCCCTACACTAGCGTAATTTGGACGTTGCGTCGTCACGGCGGCCGCGTAGCGTCGGTGCAGCACTTGGTCGGCGCCGACGCTGCGCTGTCGCAGGGCGTCCTCTGAGCGCCGAGCATCGCGTCGTGCTTCCCAGACGCCTTACACAGTCAGTGAGAAAATGGATTGCGACGATTTTTTCTATAATCACTCATACAACTTTTCTCACCAAAAGAAGTGCTATTTATTGGGTTCTAGGCGTGAGAAAACTTACCTTTATTATTTATTAGGGCATTTTGAAAGTTTTACTTAATTCAAAAAAGCTTCAAGTCAATATTAGGTACTTGTTTATATCATTATTTGAGAATATGAGATAATTTTGCGTCGTGTGCTAAATTTTTTTACATGATTTTAGATGTTAAGTTCAAAAGGTACGAGTATGTATGATTGTGAAATTACACTTACGTACATAGGAGGCTAAAAAGGTAAATCAAATGTGGAAAATGTAGGTACGCCAACGGCAATAACATTTGCGTTGTTCATTGTACTGTCGACAAAAAATCTCGCGGCAAGCGCCAAGCGCCCGAGTTGAACCGCGCCGCTGCCATAGCGTTGCGTCGCCGTCGCGTCAGCGTCGCGCCGGCGCTGACGCTCAAATAACGCTAGTGTAGGGGCACTCTAAGATAGTTGAGTTAAAAAGCAGCATTGAATTGTACCTTACTGTATTTGAACTTTCTGCAATGTCCTGCCCAATGTACTTCAGGGAACGTAGTCACTTGTATTAGGACTACTTATATTTAACTTTCATCATTACTTGCACAGTTTCACCAAACGTACTCAAGACACATAATTTCCTTAAAAAATCGTTAGCCGTTTAATAAAAAATTAAACATTGACCCAATCTTAATATCGACCTGAAAAGAGAGCGCTGTGTTAGGTAGGTACATATTTCTCCACGACATTAAATTAAAAAAGAGGAAGACTGTAATGTTCAGTCAAAGCAGGGCACATAGAGCAATGAAATCGACGGACGTTGGGACAGCAACGTACTAAGCTGACGAACTCTCATGGTATCGTAGAGATGAATAGCTGTTGTGGGGCCCTTGAGATTCACCCGAAACTAAGTTTCAAAACTTCCAAATGCTTAATAAAGATGATATTCAATTAATATGGAATTAATGCTATTATTGTAGTGTTTGAAGTTTTCTACATGCAGAATTTCAGTCGCCTACTAATATTGTATGCAGTTAACTCCTATTATTCTGAATGATGATGATGAAGAATTTATTGCAGTCACTTCTATCTACTAGCCATTTTACTATCGGATTTTCGCGTAGCATTTTGTTTTGTACCTATCAACAAATTCCTAAACAAAACTTGTATTTATTCACATTATTTCTCATTTGACGACACGATTGGCGTAGTGCGCTGTAGCACCGTTTCTCGCCTCGATTTCCGTAGTGTCCCGGGTTCGATTCCCGGTCGGTTCAATTCAGGAAACGATCTTTCCTGAATTGACTCGGGTCTGGGTGTGCTGGGAAACGCCCCTGGCTTATTTCCTTGTGTGGTTCCCTGTAACACAGGGATATTAATTCCTACTTCGAGACCATTACAAGATATGTGTTGTCTTAAAAACATTATTTACCCGGATACGACGCGACGCCAGCGCTATCACCGCGCGCCATCTAGCGGGGAGTCTCGACAATTTTTATCGGCTGATTAAATCGCTCTAGCTACCCCTTTATGGCGACATGAGTTCTTCTTGTTTGTTTTTAGTCGGACTTGATTACATCTCTAGGTGTTTTTGTTTACCAATTTTATGTGTGGATGTCAGAAAGCAAAAAAATACTTACTCACTATTCGAGCTCAGGCTTTGTATTCGTAATAAAAGTCGTTCTGTGGTTATTCACTAGTTTTAATTAATAATAACCGCCAATATATTTCCAAAATTTGGAATGAAAACTGAATGGGTTCTTTCTTCTTGGACAATTCTTATTGGACAAATTTCGTAAATAAATTAATGAACCCTCTACTACTAGCGGTCGTAAAAATCCAACCAGATTTTTACAGTTTTATATAATTTAAGACAAGATAAGACATGAGACAGGACAGCCCCAACTTAAAGTGTTCTGAACATTGATTGCCTAGACATGAACCTAACTTTAAATGTCTAGTAATGACATTTGATCGGACGTAATTCCATTTAATAGTTGATGATAAGGCAAATAATTTTATTCCATACTTACAAACTAGAGCTTAATGTTAAGTTTGTTACACGTTAAAAGTTGAGTGCCGTGTTTCTATCGCCTAGGCCCTGTATTTAGTGCGTTGGCGCTATGTACCGACTAAAATCTTAGGTTCTTTCGTTTGGCGATCACACTACATCAGAATCAGCTTAAGTCACTAAAGGGACCTTAAGTGTATTTGATATTTGCCGAACATCAGGGACAGAAATTGCTATGGCTTGGTTCGAAAGTTCTTAACAGGCTGCGAATCATGCTCAGTATACCTGCAAAGATAGTATGTGCAACTTGAGCGATTGTGAAAAAACTTAATTCACTCAAGCGACCAAATACATATAAATACATTAACACTTGCGTCAAGTCGTTGATCAAACAGAGATAGAAACTAGTAAAATTGACTTAAACTGAGGGACTAAGCGGTACTCAAACTGGCACACATTCCACAATCCGGGTGGCTGCTCTTCCAGCTGAGCTATCGAGGCCATTGACAGACCTACAGAATTTGTCTAGTTTAATTTATTTTGTAAGCCAACGTTGTTTCATCAATGTTACGAAGATAAGAGAAGTTGGACGAGCCACCTGCTTTGAGGAAGGAGAGGGTTTGAGTCCCGCCTGAGCCCTAGGATCAGGTCGAATTTTTCTAGTTTCTATCTTTGTGGGAAAATAGTACTAAAATAAAAATCACTTATTGTTAACCAAATTTTACAGTATATGAAAATCCTTACAGTGGTTATGTGAGATGTTAGGTTTGGAGTAAGTTTTTCAGTATAGCTCTACTACCTATATGTGCGAATGGGGTGTCTCCGTCGAAACAGTGAATCAACTTCTTCTGAGTCTTTTGTAGCTGGCCAGCTGTTCAATCGAGCTAATAAGTGCCAATAAAACGCTATGATGGCGGCTGAGCATTGTCCATTTAAAATATAAAGTTGCTATCGACACAGACCATAACAGAAAAATAATGTAAGAGGCCAAACCGAAAGCCCTTAGTTCCTGTTTTTATGAGATACGCCTTAATTGTATCTAGGTGTTGCATTTAGGTATTTTTTTCTATAATTACCTGATGTATTGGTATGTTTCTGAAATGAAGTGATTTTTGCTGGGCTGAAACTACGGGAATTGTTAGTACCTACTCATACGTTAACGTTTGGATGATATAAGGTAAAGGTTGTCATCAGGTAGAGTCCGAAAGTCAACTTTCACCTAATACGAAATCATTAGTACATTTAATTTCTAATAAGAATTTCCATAGTAAATAACTCTAATTCTGTAAAACCATGACTATTAACAATGACTGTCCTGAAGGGGAACCAATAACGGGTACAAAAATTTTTTTTACCATTATAAGTTTTATGAACCTAATATGTTTACCCTAAAAATTATAAGTTACACCAAAAAAAGAAAAGTAATCCAAAAAAAAAAGAATAATCTACCAAATATTGAATATCTAAAATAGTTAATTCGCATAGCAAATAAGATGTAACTCGTATCTGAAAAAGTGATGCGTCAACTGTAAATTGTAACCATTTGCCAAAATTAGTAAATGTTCACCAAATTTGACATACCTACCAATTTACGCGGCAACGCTACCCAAATAAAGTACCACGCTAAATATAAAAGTACCTACTCGTGAATATAGTAGACCTTATCGGCAGTGATTAGCACGAGGCTCCATGTTATTAGGCCATATGTTTATTGTATGGCCAAGCTTCAAATATGAACCCTGTATGATATATTTGTCCGTCACAAAAGAAAAAAGTTGTCAGTCGCTTTATTTGGCCAACGTTGACTTAAATAAATGAGTACGCTTTAGTATTAAATAAGGTTACAAAATTTGGTGAGCATTTAACAATTTTGGGTAACAAATATATTTTTTGGATGTCAATTTTAATCAAATTTGGTGAACAGTTGAACATAATTAAGCTAGACTTAGGCCGTTCCAAAAATCGTAAATTTATAGCCGTCTTCCAAAGTAATTTAGAAACTGCTGTTAACTACCTACTACTTATATTACATAGTCTACGAAGAATTTTTTTTGACGACTAGGAAAGTTTTTGAAATAGCATCTTAACTCGTCTTTGTTAACCACAGTTGTCGTTACAGGGGCCATATTAAAGTCCCTTATAAATTGAAGCGAGCTTTCGTAATATAATCTTTCATTTCCAGCCAGTTAGCGGCTACCTAGCACTAACGTATTTTCTAGGTTGGATATTTACTGACAAAATTATTGGAACAATTTCGATAAACTTTATGGAATTAATTAATTTGACTGGATATAAAAGATTCTCATAAGGTCCCACTCTTGGTAAATGCGAGTCAGTTATCGGTTCTCAAGCCCGGGCCATTTCTGTATCACTTTGGCCAGAATTGAATATGGATTCTGGACCTCCTAATTTTAGACTGAAAGATATCATAACTCGCCAGAGAGTGGTAAAAAAAGCAACCTGAGACAATAAAAATTATAAATTCATTTCAATGGCTATTTAAAAAATGAGTAGCAAGGCCCAGTCCACCACTCACCATCGCTAGGGAGTTGATTCTCACATTCTGGATCCACCATGGTCTCCTACAGTTGGGTTTTAGAGATGCTTCCTTCCTAGGACGCTTAAATTAGGGAAGACGAAAATCCTTCACACAAATCGATCTGAAAATGGCATACTTACTCGCTTTTAAGTTCTTAAACGTGTTACGATGAGATCTTTAGGTTCTTTATATTTTCCTTAAGTCGCGTCTTATAAGAAAATTGAGACGTTTTACTGAGTAGTATGAAGCAAATTTCAATGTTTAGAAAAACGTGAACATTGAAACTTATATAGATACTTAATTATTTTGTTCCAGATTTTAAGGAATTACAGCAGACATGCTTTTTTCATTATTATCAGGAATATCATCAATTGTACCTATCTTACAAAAAAACTAATCAATTAACGTTATGAATGGAGACTTTAGTCTGATAAAAATACCCATTATAATAACGTATTGGCCATCTATTTACATTTTCGCAGATAAGTAAATGTGTAAGAAACATCTTACCATTGGTATGTTCTTCAAACATAATAATCCTCTTAAGAATTAGCTACCTGGCATTTCCATTACCCATGATTAATGGAGACGATAACTCCCATTTACCATTTATTTTGTGGATAAAGAAAAATCTTAATTTAAACTGGAGACTTGTGTATCGGATTGATATAAAGTAGTTGGATCTCTGCCTGAATTCTTATCTTTAACCCTGTTTCGTTCCAAACAGAGTTGATATTGGTTTGTGTTTGGTTCTCAGGCCATTAATGAGTGTAGGCCGATTTATGGCCAATTAAAATCTATACGGGTCCAATTAAACCGTGCTGGTTTATTGCAATGGCGGCTATCTGGCACTGGTGGCTACCGACATTCCGTCGGTTTGTCTCGGCCAGCGCAGTTATATCTTTGTCGGGTATATACTCGTACGTAGGTACCTACCTGCCTATTTCTTTGTTTTTTGCGGGAGGACAGGTGAAGGTAGAAGGAATAAATGAGTTATAAGACAGCATCTGGTTTCTTTTGTTTTTTTTTATGATTTTGTGCGCTCTTAATATTAATCTTACTATCTTAATTCTTACTAATATTATAGGTGCGAAAGTTTGTGAAGGTTTATGTATGTTTGTTACTCCTTCACGTAAAAACTGCCGAACGGATTTAGATGAAACTTCACAGTAATTACAGCTTTTACACCAGAATAACACATAGGCTACAATTTTTAAAGATTTTATTTGGCCATCAATTGAAACGATGAAGTTTAAGCAGGCCAAGCCGCGGGCAGAAAGCTAGTGTAAAATATAAAAAAATATAAATATATCACAAAAGCAGCCCAGTAAGCTCACCTCTTTCTATCAAATGTTTGACAGCTTTTGTCCATTTTGCCCGCTTTTCTCCGACTTGATTTACATTGACTATTATTTTTCACTGAATTTTTGTTCAATAATAATAAAATATAGCATATAAATTACTCCTGAATAACTTACTTTCTGTTAGTGAAATTTCATAAAGAATTTTCATGATCGGATCGGTAGTTTTGGAGCCTATTCAATAGAAACAAACAATCAAATCTTTCCTTTTTTATATATTAGTATAGATACATGAGTGAGGTGGTACTATTTAGCCTATTAAGTCTTTGACTGCCGCTAAAGCAGACACAATAGAAAATCTATTGTTTGCGGGTCACCGGTGACCCCATGGCAGCTAATGTGTTAAGTGTCTCACTGCTGGGCAAAGGCCTCCATCATTGAAATCAAGTCATTGCTATAATTGATGGGTATTGGCTTAATCACCACGCTTGCCAAATGCGGATTGGTGATCACAAAGCCCGGGCTATGTTCCGAAAAATTCGAAAACACACTTACATTAAGAACAATGAAACCTTACACAATTCATTCCTAATCTAGTTTCGCTAAACTAAAAGAAATGGTCATTCAATTTCTTGATGGTTTTATAAATATGAATCAGTGACTGTATTTGCTGAAAGTAGGATACAAGCTATTTATTTATTAGTTCGTACACAAAAAATACATTACAAGGGACAACATTTAGGAAAGCAAAAGTACAGGTTAGCTTATCTCTAAAATGTGTGACCAAAGAAGACAGGCAGCTGTGCACACATAACTAAAAAGAAATAAAAGTAAAACATTTTAATCACTTACAAAGCTTTTTAAAAACAAATCAAATTCAAATAACTCACTTTATACCTATAACAATACATAAATGATGCACATACATATAAAAATACTAGACTATATTTGTATACATAAATAATTAAATACATATAAATAAATGATCCAACGCAACTCAAGCACAATACGATTGGCGTGGTGCGCTGTAGCACGGTTTCTAGCCTCGATTTCCTTAAGTGTCTCGGGATCGATTCCCAGTCGGGTCAATTCAGGAAACGATCTTTTCTGAATTGACTCGGGTCTGGGTGTGCTGGGAGACACCCCTGGCTGATTTCCTTGTGTGGTACCTGGTAACACAGGGATATTAGTCCCTACTTCGAGACCATTACAAGAGGTGTGTTGTTTGGCGCATATTTATATTTATTTATTAATAAAAAAAAACAATCCCTAAAAGATGTTTGTTTAAAGTTTTTAAAAGTTTCCATAAAGCATTTACAATTATCATTTGGCCCTTGGGTGTAGATATTAGTATATACAGCTGTAGCCAACATTAAAAATAAATTCAACTGATGATAACCTTTAACAGACGCAAAAAAAATTGCCTCATGTCACATCTGCATGAAACCAAAATTAAAAAACCTTTAAAATAATGAAATCCCCATTCAATACAAGTCCCATAAAAGGCTTTCAAGCTATGAAACTCAAATTAAACCAATCACTTAGCTGAGTCGGGCCTACGGGCGTTCGGGGTCAATACAACAAATTTTCAATTACCCTCAACGGTCGCAAATTCAGCTGAAAATGTAAATTATTTCAGCGTGTGCATTATAAATACAATTGTAGGTGTTTGTGGGCGGGTGTATCGGGTTGAAGTGGGCGGGGCCGGCTGCTGGGCGGGGCTTGCGGCAAGACTGATGTTTTTCCCGAGAAGCCTTCGCAGAGAGCGCTACACTGCACTGTCACGGCCGTTATGATGAAAATTTCGAGACAGCGTTACCTTTTTTTTAAAGTATAAAGTCATTGTCTTTTAGATACAAAGATGCAACTCGTGAATGATCTATGAATACAGCTTTTATACTATTATTCCTTATTGTAACGAAAAAAGTTGAATAGACTATGCCAAATACAGCTTGGGTACTGGATATACTTACCTCATCAATAAGTAGCTAAAAATCACACTTACTTTAACCTTTCTATCTAGCACATACGACATACTATGGGCTAATATGAATTATTACTAAATTATTATACAACTAAACAAGTGTTATCCTTTTTACACTAACTTTTTTGTAATTAAGGCTTCTCATTTGAGTAACCAAGTTTAGATTACACAGAAGGTAGAATTACAGCTATTTATTAAAAATGTAGAGCAGGATCATTGGCGGCCGATTATTTGCGATACAGGAACTCCTGAAATAAAAATAATATTACTGTAAATAATAACGTATACATATGTATTTGTGATCTGTATTTTTGACAGTCATTATTAAAATTCACGAGGACCTACTCCTAAAGGAAAGGAAAATAAAGGAAGGCTATGGACTAAATAAAAACTAAAATGATTCATTATCACCTGTATCAAATAACAGACAATTAACATGAGCGTTAATCACGACCAGTAGCAACAACCCGAAGGTGACGCTTAACGCACTATACACACAGACATTTACGGCCACTAAACGACTAATAAAATCGCCCAAATTACCCACAACACATAAATTTGTCTCCCAACACGTCATTTAGGCAGTAAAACCGTCTCAGACTCCCCAAAAGTAGCATTCCCGTCATGTCAATCATTCCCGTCAAACAAAGCATAAAATGAATTTATAGCGCTTCATAAAAACAATTTTATAAAATTTTATTGTGCGGTTATATGGCTTCATTACCCAAAGGCACTCGTGACAATGACCTTAGCTAATAAAATGAAACTATTCAAAACGTTTATAATAGTTTGTTCATTGTTAATTTGTACCACAGTGCGCCTCGGAACAATAAATTTGCGATTAGATATTACATTAGAACATGTCTGGTTAGATTTATAAGGACAGGGGAGTATGTACGAGTATTTACCTGAAGTGGTATTGTTTAGTTTGTGATTTGAGAGCGACCACAATGTGAGAAGGGAAAAGAGATTGTATTGTGTTTGAAATGCAATTTTGCACATCCATTACGGATGCATCTTTTGTTATGCCGACAAAGTGCAGCGGTGTGGCGACCCTTTTTTAAAAGACCCGAAGAAAGTACCTGGTAGAAAATGAGGTAGATACTGAGAACTTGCACTGTTGATCTAAAGTTCTAAATTCTAATCACATTTTTGCAAACCTATCATCATCTTGAGTTATCACCATTTTGTTTTTGGTTATTAGGTATCTGGTTCTGTGACTTTTTCGGAAATAAAATTGTGCTAAATTTAAGTATCTCATATTTATTGTAAAGGTATTTAATGTGGCTTTTTGATTCTCAGTAAAACAGAATTGATTAATGATTCAAATTGTTTCTTGGCCAAAAATCAAGTTTTAATCTGAATAGGTGTAATCTAAGTTTAACATTTTAATGAGAATTTTTTCTTATTTATTATATATAATTCCAAGCATTTTTTTATTAATAATTTATGTGGTCCAAATATTGCGTTGATGGAGTCATTAGTTTTGAATATCCAGTCACTATTTTAATCATAAATTGTGTTTTATTGTCGACTGAGTTCTATTTATGTAAAATTTCTGTTATGATTTCTTGGTGTTACTGCTAATTTAAATAAAGCTTACCTCATTTAAAGTACAATGTAAGCTTTAAATTATGAAGTTATTAATCTAGTCTCTCGTGAGGTTTCGGAGCCAGGACTGGCTGCGCCTACGTCTATAGTCTCGATGTGATGGTGTTACTGGAAGTCACGTACTGGAAGTCACGTAATACACAAATGTAACCACCTATTCTGATAACAGACTAATGTGTCACAGGTGCATTTTGTGGAAGCAAAAGTAATTATTGCTTAAAAAAAACCACATATTCTGGCTTTAAGAACTCTAAAAGCGGAATCAAATTTACAACTCCGTGCCATGCACTGTTTGTGTATATCACTCTTAGTTGAATTGGGTGCAGTATTGTCGATTTGTTGATTAAGGTTTTCCTCATAATACCTTCCCTAATAGTTTATTTAATAAACCCATGCTTAATGGCTCCGCTTAGATCGAAGAACACTACTGAAAAAAATAATCTTAACGTAGTAAAAGTTTAAAGACCCATTTTCGGCGAAGACAAAAAATGTGCTCTTAAAACCCTTCCGAATTATTACTTTTAAAGGCCCGTAGAGCTTCACTTGAGTTTCAACATATTCTTTATGTGACCATTAATATTTCCCCGGGACTTGTTTATTGAGTCCCGAAGGAGAGCCTGAGCAGGTGGTCCCTACTTAATCAAGATGTTACCGAAAATAAAAAACTTGTAGCTATATATTCTTTTTTGCCTGAATTATAGTTTTGTTCGAGGTAAGTTATGGTCGGGATAGGTCGGTTTTTGTCCAGTTATTTATATGGGGTATTTAAATTTTGATGGGAAAGACGTATAGTACAATGAATACATTAGCAATAAAGTAAGTAGGATACCAGTTGTAGGCAATAAAGTGGTCGGGACATGTTAATGTCCTTCTGTTACAGCTTTATTTGATAGAAACTAAATGGTAATTTTCAAAGGTGAAATTGTTGTCGGGACCAGTTGAGATAGTTGTTTTGTTGACTGCTAATAATGTGCTCCAAATTACACAGATTATTATTAGAAAAGCTAAGAATGACAGTTGAATATTTCAAGAAAACCACTATTGCGATATAGTTAACCTGTGCAAAATATTTCTGAAAAGCTTAGTTTGTGAACGATAGAGACATATCAGGAAGATATTATAGGAACGGTGCGTTCAAAATGGCTACTTTAGGGCTTCTTAACACTGTTTGGGCCACAGTAATAAGATATATGAGGACCTACCTACACCTATGGACCTGAAACATGCTTCAAATTTAATAAAATTGGTAGGTACGCCCAAATGAATGAAAAGAAAATAAATATAAAAGCAAACTACTCGTAATATATCAAAAGTTACAGACTGCAACCAGTGCTGTTATTTCAAAACAGGTAATCATATAATACCTACAAATGATGGACAAGCATACATTTTTAATAATCCGTTGTGTTTTTTGACCAAGACAGCCTCATCTGTCCAAACCGATAAGTCACGAGCTAAAACAGTTGTCCATGTCCATGATTGAGCGAGGCCAGTAAACAACGCAGATCGCGCCACAGATACGCCTGATTTAGTCATCCCGAGCCGGAGATTTATTTAATCGCCAGATAGGTTTATTAAGATTAAGGTAACCTTTGCGAATGGCAAGATAATTTTCTGCAAAGACTCCAATAATTAACTTGCTAGGCCTGCTGCAGAATTCTCCGATAGTAAGCCTTAGTAATGCCACAGGTAATATTTAGTTATCTGTTCTGTAATGGGGGAATGGTGGGAGCTTAATTAGTATTAGAAAGTTCATACGGACCGAGTAGTATTAATCTTTCATTAGAAACTCCTCGAGTGTTGGCCATTTATCTATCGATAATAAATTATCGGCCGAGTAGGTACCTAACGACTATCGGAGATTGTTCTATAAAATTTGCATTATTTACAGGTTTTTTTTATCAGTATTGACTTATTTATTCGCTTGGGAATGATTCCCGGAAACCAAGAGTATATTAAACGATTATATTGAAAAATACAGAACCAAAATAAGCATATACAAAAAAACAAGTAATGAGCCTTTAAAAATGCTGAAATAATGAATTTAGATTATCAATACTGTATTAAAACTAAGCACATCAGTACCGAATTAATTTATATTTTCTAATAAGAATATCGTGTCTTTAGTTTTAATTTATTTTTATGTACATAACTAAATTCGGCTTACTAATAAATAAATAATCTCCCTAACTCTCAAATCCAGAAAGAATTCGTCGTCAAACTCCCCATTCGCTCGTAATCCACTACAAAATTCAGGCCGAAAAAGTGCCGTTCCGAACTTATCCGGAGGGCAAGGGGCTAAGGCCAACAAAAGATAAAAGAGATATATATAAGTGGCCCTCGGCCGCGCCATCAAGTCGTTACAACAGCGGTAAAATATTTCAAATTGTCCAATGCCGCGGAAAGCGGAAGCTGCGAGGGACCGTCTCTCGCCCTGAAATGTTTGAAATCACAGAGATTTTTTATCCCGGTAATGGCTTTTTGAAATTAAACTTCGTACTTCTAAATTAGGTTTTAAATAAAGGTAATAGACACCTTTGTGTGTCAAGCAGAATGTGGCTTAAAATGTTTTTACAAAATGTATAACTGCCGTTAGTATTTTATGTGATAGTACCTACTCTGAAGCCGAAATAAACTCACAAACAATAGTTTTTATAAAACGCAATAACAGATACACGAACTGAAATTATTGCATTAGTATGTAATAAAAATAAGCATACAGTTAAAATTCAAATAAGAAGTACTCGTATGGCGTATAGTTTCTGTTGATTTTAAATATTTAAAAGGCATCTGATATTAATGCCCACACGTACCTATATTACGAAGAAATATTAAATGTTTCTTTACGTCTAATTGGCATTTAAGCGTTAGTATATCGAATCTATTACAATTGTATTGCATTAATAACGCAAGCAAACTCCATAATTACTGCTTCGGATGATGACTCACTTCTAACAATTTACTATTTCAAAAGCTCTTTTGAAATAGAGAACAATATAGTTACTAACATCTATATAAATGTATAATTGCATCTGCCCAGTCCCATGGCTCGACAATGGATTACAATTAGATGCAAATATCAGGATGGGTAATAGCAAAGGGCCATAATACTCGTACAAGGGGTCAGTGGCTATGCTAATACACAATACACATGGAGGTGAATTTCCCTAGTGACCAACAAGTGTAAAATATAATAAAGTTGTAAATGTGTTTATGTACACTCTCCATTTTACAGTTTATTTGTGAATATAACTACATTCAGTTGTTTGCTAATAAATAGGTATCTCGCTATGTTTTGTGGATAATTAAGTAGTCTTGAAATGCTCACTTTAAGTATGCCCTATTAATTGGCATTCAATTTTAAAAACTATAGGAATGAACATTTATAATATATTTCAAGAAACAATGGTTGTCTTAAATGTTGTATCTGATTATGTGCGTGGCTTATTGTATGTGTGACGCCCTCTTAGCAGGCCAGAGAAGAATTTCGCCAATTCGTACATTTTATAAAGTATGCACTTTCCACAAAGCTTGACCAAATAAATGATTTCATTTCGCATATTGTTATTAAGTTAATCAAAAATACAAGTGCGGTAGTAAAAATAAGAAAACACCAGTAGGTATATTAAATGGCTACACAAAAAAGGCAAATAAAACATCATTAAATATAACGTAATAAAGCATTTCCCACTAGAGATTATAAAATTATCATGAGGGAATTCTAATACATGTTTGTGTCACAAAATGTTCCCTTATTTTTGAAACACTGGCGATGCTCTATTAAAACAAAACACCCATAGCATTACGATTATATTACCCATAAGCTATATGACCGATATCGGGCCATAACGCATAACTACAGAGATGTCCGTGTGCAATCGGCCGGCGCGTTTCACGGTCGGCCGCCGGCTACCATAATGTGCGCTGTTATGTTATGCTGGTTTTATTTACATCTGATGATGCGTGAGGGATACTAGTATGATAAATAGATATATTATATTGTATACTAGCTGAGCGGAACTAGAAAAAATCGGCCTGAAAGTCCTGTAAGCGCAACATTTGGGATGAAGTACATACGTACCTATGCTTTCGCTAAAAAAAGTTCAAACTTCCACGAACCTCCTTTAAACTAAAGTTAGCAATCAAAAAGTTTTTAAATATACAGGAAAACGTTGAAAAACGATAACAGTAGCAGTCTATCGAATTGCTAGTTGGATTGCACTTCACCAACCAGAAGATGGCGTTAGTTGTCTGTTTTCTCGGTGTTTAACAGGGTATTGAATTTTTAGGTGACAAAATATTAAGATTGCAGAAATATTTTGTTTTAAATATTTTAAAAACTTTCAAATCAATGTCGATGACTCTTATTTACCTATTTATAATGTTATTCAATGTTATTTTCATTCTGTTAGTAGTATTATACGTCATATCAAATTGTAGTGGCGTATTGCTTTTGGTTGGAGCATCTGTTCTCTTAACCGATCATTTGAGGAGTTTAAAACGACTTTTTGAGAAACCACCATTCTTTTTTACAGCCATTGTTTCAGTTCCCACCATCGTAATCCCAATAACCGGTGAACTTATTCCATAAATTCCGTATTCCTTCCATTATGCATGTGGATGCTCAGTAGGTGCTCTTGCGGAAATTATTCCAAGTAGGCATTCCCTATGACGTTTATTCGCTTGTTGAATAATGCTTTATTTTTATGGGGATCGTTACATGGCCGCGGGAGGCTTGGGTGATGGCGGGACGCTACTATTGGTCTGCGATTGGGAGGAGTAGAACTTATTTTGGTTAGCTAAATTCAAGTATTGGACACAATGATATTAAATACTCTTTAGCTGAACAAAATATAAATAATAAGGACACCTTTAATCACAAATACAGAATGCACGTGAAGACATTTGCCTGCATGAAAAGAAATAATCCAGCAGTTAGTTTTGCATTTAGAAACTAAAGCTAGAAACCTAGATATAAAAGACTTGTAGAGGTTTTATTGCTTTAAGATACTCTTTCTATAGGTTTCTTTAAAAAAATGGCGTTCTACTCAACGTAAACATCCATAGCCAAATGGTAAAGAGGTTTAATAACTTATGGAATTTGTTTATTTTACAGGCGGGTTCCTTTAAACTGTCACTAAATGTAACACTTTAATTATTGTCAGATCGGCTAGTGCAGAGGCAGCCTTCTTTCAGGGTTATATCATTGGTAAAAAACCTATCTCAAAATTATAAGGAAATAAAGTAAAAATACCTAATAAAATTCACTCTAAAAATATTCCCATTCTGAACCGATACAACCTGCTTCCCGTAGTAAAGGCTTAAGGTAAAATGAACATAATATAGTGTCCCTTTGTGTAGGGCTTTTGTTATTGAAATAAGGGCGTAGTACAGCATCCGTAACGTCTCGGTTATCGATACGGCTTTATCCATAACACCTTATGTGAAACTTCCTATGCGTTTTGCTTCCTTTCGAGGTCAGAGTAGGCGTACTCTGATAATACTGGGACGTAGTATAGATATTTATTTACTGGGTCAAAAATACGGTAGTAATTTGTTTCTTTTTAAACGAAAAATAAATATATAAAATAATAAATGGTTTCATAGCGTGGAGGAAATCAAAGGCAAGAAATATTATAAATATCTTTGTAATGTCTTTCCACTTTGCTACTTCATTAAATGTTATTTCTGGATAGGAACCAGACCCAAGATCATCGACGGTGAAGGTGAAACCTCAAGGTAAAGCGCAAACAGGCTAGTCGTTCAAGTACAACGCATGAACTAATAATAAAAGTCAATCATATCAAATTTTTGGGCCACAATTTAACCTATAATGATTTTTGTGGAATTTTAAGTTCAATAGCTTATGTGCTCTAAATGACCCAATAGTAATTTTAATATCATAACTATTTCGAAACACGACACAAGATAAATAAAGCCATATATCCCGGTTAATGCTTCATTCTAAATTGTAACACGCATGTTCGAATTTATTATAGTTGGTCACGCCACCTACAATCTGCTAATGAAAGCTTTCTGCTGCGTTAATGAGAACTTGTCTTTTTGGTGGTCGGTTAAAAGCGTTTGCTAGTTCAGCTTTAGTTACGATTACGGAGGTTACTCTTTTTTAATTTATTTAACGTTTCAGATGCATATTATGGTCGCTTGTCACTGAAAGACTAAAAACTAAAAACGTTGTGGCTAGCTTAAAAAAAGAATTTGCTAAACGTTTACTGATTTAATTCCATTTTCAAATAGTTTTCTACCATAAGGCTTTCAAAAAGTAGTATAACAAAAATTCACTTTCAATTATTTATACCTATAGGTACTAATATTATAAAGAGGAAGGATTTGTTTGTTTGTTTGTATTGAATGGGCTCCGAAACTACTATATTTTTGAAATTATTTCACCAATATAAAGCTATATTATCAGGGAGTGACATAGGCTATATTTCTTTTTTATTTAGTCTATGTTTTGACGGAAAAGGCAGTATACGCGGGCGAAACCGCTGTTTAAAAATTTGCAGATGGCGTGTCCTAGCAAAATATCGCTGCAGCGCAAAATATCGCTGGTTTAAAAGCAAGTTCTAAAAGTTACATATCCTGAGAAATGAACCAACAAATGTTAAAAAAATACTCAAGGAAGTGAAGGTATTTGGTTTCTATATTGATTAGCGGGAGTTATTTTTTAAATATAATCGCTAGCCATAATGTAAGCTTAGATTAAATGAAAACTGTGTTACAAACAACGGCTTTGAGACTAGCAACGACTGAATTTCTCGTTTCAAAGTAACATTGAACGCACAAGTCACCTACCTATACCAATTAGGTAGACTATGTTTCTTCGAATGTAGTCGCAGAACCAATAGCAACGTACTCGTAACACAACGCTAACAATTGCCAACGTAACTTAGACAACGATATGAACCAAATACGCTTTCGGCAATAACCGGGCACATTCTAACAATTTAATGCAGCGTATACAATACAAATACTCGCTGGTATACGCGCCGCATATGTAGCGTACACACCATATTTATCGACTATGGTATTGTGGTGCGATCGTTACCGTATATCTGAGAGTGGGGGCTTGCAGGGGTGTCCTATCATGAATTCTGATACAGACTAACCATTTCGCGCTGACCCCGCGAGTCACCAATTTCGGAAGTGTGCGTTTGGAGCGTAGCGGTTGCAGTAGATCTTGGTGTTTTGGTTTAGCATAAAAGGGTTTTGTTGATTGGACAGGGACACTCTCTAGGGCCTTAGTGACCCGTGCGTCGTGTTAATACTGTTAATGGGCTTAATCGTCCGTATAGTCCGTCCGCGCAATTTATGTTTCATTTTCGATCCCGTCATGCCATGGGATTATGCCACCCCCTGAATTCGAGATGCGTAATGCTGATGGCGAGAGATACGTATGTAAATTTGTAATGTTATTCAGTATTATTGCTAAGTTCGCTGCCCTGTTTGTTCATAGGTCGAAATCCTCACATGAGGATGCCTCCTATATGCAAATTTGGAAGTGCACGAAATGTTAAAGTTTATAATAACATTAATTTTTTTTAACTACCTGTCATAGTTTTTGACTTTCCAACAATTCGCACTCAACGGTTTGCTGCGTCTTTTCTGGTCCGCACCGCTAGGGAGTGGAACGCTTTCCCTGAGATTGTTTCCGGATTCTTACAACCTTGGTATCTTCAAGGCCACAGTGAATAGGCATTTCCTAGGTAATCGTTTACCACCAGGCGAGAATGAAGTCAAATGCAAAACCCATTTTTAAAAATAATAAAAAACTAGTTATATAGTATCACCTGATTCTGAACCTAAAAAACGACCCTTGTGGATTCAACTACTACCACGCTACTAAAGTGTTTTTTTTATGAATGCGTCTCATTAAGTATTACATATTATATTATATTTTATTATATTCTTCCCCCATAGGACGGGCTCTGCCTAGTTTGGTGGCCAGATATGTTCATAGTTGTTACTGGGTTTATTAATGAATATTTACTTTACTTTACTTTACTAAGGACATATTGTCCACTATGTAAAGTGTACATAAATTACTAGAAAGAGCACTCCCTTGAAACTGGTCTAGGTACCACTAGTTTACTTAAATGGTTTGAAATATTCACCAGGTGTTCCCTAAATTAAGGAGGTATTGTAATTATGAGATCTGTGGCATACACAAACAATGATATTAAATGATTCTGAGTTCAAGATTCCTAATCATCAGCACTAAACGTTTGTTGCTCCACCCCTCTAATAGATGCCGTGACGTTCTATTGGCGCATACACCTAGATTGCATTGGGTTATCTTTGATATTGGAATTCAAAAAATAAACCTAAACTTCTATTGTTTTTCTTCTTCTTAACCCACCACATAGCGAGGTGGTCAACTACATTCTCCTACTGTTTGCTTAGGTGCATTTTACAACACTGATAATATTTTCTTAGCTCAATTTTTAAGCTGTGCTACACCAAATCACAGTTACACACTAATACCTGTAATAGAGGTTATATGCATTAATACAGGTGCGGCTTTTATCAGAATTTAAAACGAGGATTAACACCGTACATCTAGGCCGGGCCGTATCGCTGCTGCGCACCCGGCTCGCGGCGGATCCGGCCGCATTTAACTGGATCTAACCGGATCCAACCAGATTTAAGCGGATTAATCCGCCCGCTACCGGCCTTGCTTTGTTGCGATATCGGATTGTTTATTTTACGTTTTAAATTGCGAATGGTTTTGTTTTTCATTACTTGGCTAAAGTAATTACTTTTATTACACGTTATAAACTTCACTTAAATAAATAAGTAGAAAAATATCTCTTAATTAATGCATGACCATCCGACCCCAAACCAAGCTTCATCGCTTTCAATCTGGGTGACAAAACCGTAAATATCTTTAAATACTCGCGAGTACATTCAGAGCAGACATCAACTGAAAATGCTTATGTTCTGCACATTTTGTTTGTCGTAAAAACAGTAGGGGCGAGTTTTATTCATTTTCGCATAAGCCTAACTTAGGCTTCGTTATTTTAACACTTAGGCGAACGAAGTTCGACATCACTTACATCATTAATAAGCATACAAATACATACAACATGCCTCAATTTTAGTAAAGAGGTTTGCTCAGTATTTTCTAAAAATATATCATTAAAATCCAAACCAAACAATATTATACCTACAGTTACTTCACTTACCTATAACTTGCAATTTCGTAGTCTTCCATACATAACCCGTACAGAATCGAAAGCTCAGCATAAAACTCTTAAGAGAACCCCAGCCGTAGCTACGCCGTAGTAACATATAATCCTTTTCGCTACAATAGCAATTTCAAACTTCCTTAGGGCTTCGGATAATCTTTCTTTATCGACCTAGGAGACACAACTACGAACGCCTTACCTCTCTCTCTAGCAAATACTTTTAACAGAACTTAGAAAGAGACAAGCGAACGCAAAATGTCTCCACTCCACTTCTCAATAGGGGTGTAGTAATGTGTATTTAAATTTCGGCTCGAGTGTAATAATTTTGTTTTTAATTTAATTTCTAATGGCGTTGTAAGTTGGGGTGGGAGATATAAATCTAGGAAGCAATCTTGAAAGTACTCGAAGAAAAGGGTGGGGGGCACGTGTGAAAAATTACAACAAATTACTTTTTTTTTTAAGAAATTTAAGGTATTTGATAACGACAGCCGTTATTTTGTAATTATTTTGTGGTATACCAATATGTACAGCATTACGGGTCGCCTATCAGTTCGTGACCGCACTGACGTATATTCAGTATTTTTTTGATATTAGTACTTGAAGACTCTAGTGTTATAGTTTTCTAGCAACTTCTTTATGCCACTTTTAAAAATGCCTTTCCTAATGCCGCGTCTTGTGACAACACTTAGTAAGATTTTAAAAATAATCATAGAAAACATGATACATTTCTGGGTTAACTAAACTTACTATTTAAACAAGACTAAACAGAGTTTATATTATGGATGTCAAAAATTAATAAGCATAATTAATAAAGTAATTTTAAAATTCAAAATTAATAAATACTTACAACGTTCATGTAGTGTTTACCTACTTTTATTGTGCACTTAGATCTAAATTACTTGTAAGCCTGTATATTTAATGTTAAAGTGTTACAATTGCTGGTGAACTAAATAAATAAATAAAAATAAACGTTCGTACAAAAGAACGCAAATTACTTTCACATCGCGTCGTTGTAGAGTAGTGCAATCGAATCCACGGCCTTCAGCAACAAAGACAAAAACTCTTTATTGCGCCAACGCAGGCCAGAAAATTGTTATAATAGCATATTAAGGTATTTTAATCCACTTTATTCCTATTATTGTTGACTGATATTTTTCAACTAAAGACAAAAAGATCCGTCAGCAAAAATGTTATAAGTGTACCGAAATAATTATTTAAAAAAGTGACCGAGAACAATCAATACCTTACTTCACAAAAAGTATTCTAATATCAATTTCCTTATTAATTTTTAGAGTGGCAAAAGCGTTACTTCCATAGCCACTTTAATGGGTAATTTTCATAAACAAAGTTGAGAATCCCTAGGGTGTGAGTCGCGGGGGTAGGGGGTTTGGCGCGGGTTCCTTTCCGAGATAGAAAACAGCTCCAGAGCTGGTATAATGGGTTTTTGGAATGGCATCGTCCGTCTTTCACCCCTCGCCCCCTTTCACCCCCCGGGGTGAGAAAGGATGAATTCTTATTTCCTCATCTCGGCCGTCCGACGTTCCCTCCATGTAGATTGCCTTTTTCTCGTGAAACCTCCGTATAACATAACAATGGCTTGTTTTCAATTTTTCTTCTGCTATTTCTTTTTAGGCCCTGAAAAAAAAGATATCGCTTAGTTTATGAGCGGGTTGTTGTAATGTCTTACACGTTTTAATCTGGGGTTAGGAGACAGATTGGTGAATAAAGAGTTTGCTAACTTCCAAAAAGAAATAAGGCTGATGCTACATTCTTTTGCAATTTTGTTAATTTGTAAAAGTAGACATTGGCTGTTAATCAAGTTGACAACGTAACAGGGTAAACCAAAAACAGCAACTTGGTTTGACGACATAAGGCATAACTATTATGTGAAATGATCAGAAGAAGAAAAAAATGCCCATCTGAAAAAAGATCGGAAGAAAGAATATGGAAGTACGTAAATAATAAATTTGTTTAGACACATTGATATATTACAGGAATAGGCCAATGTTGATTAGAAATCTCCACAATAACGTGTCCCGGCACAGTTAGCAAAAATAATAATGATATTTCTGGCATATGACTAACTGTCCATAACCGAGGTATATGATTCTACCAGAGTGCATTCATGAACTGTGTAGTGGAGCCAAAAATAATTTGATTCTCTGCCAAACCAGCCCGCCTCGTATAAAATAACCTAGTCTGTTATGACAAAAGTAGTTACTTCAACAGTTGCTAATAATATCATAGGTTTTAGAGGTTACTTCTCAAAACATGCAGAATTGAATAAAACCACACTAACAATATATATTTTGAGAGAAACAGCAATAAGATAATTAACTCTTGTCAACAGTTTCAGAGTTTTTTCATGTTTATTGCTTTCTCAATACGTAAATCGACTATTCTAGAAAAAACTAGGTGATCTAGCCTACTTCTACAAAAATAAAATGAAAAATAAAAGAAACAAACACAGCACCTACGAGTATTACTATTTCAAAATTAATGATTATTCATTTATGCGTATTTTTCTTCAACATTATTTTTGGTGTTGATGGTTAAAACGAGCGTAGTGCCATCTGTACAATGTTTTAATGGCTTAACGCAAATCATCCCGTCCACTATGAAGTGGATCATAGCATTGTTATTGCTAATAACTATGTATTTGAGCGTAAACACGTCGTAAAACAACTAGTAAACATAACAAAACTAACGTTACGAAGCACATTAGAGCCCATAATTAGTTGACGAAAATCTGCCTTCATTCGAGGCGCGTACTTACGAAAATGCTTAAGCAAGCAACCAGTGTCTTGAGACCCTTCGATGTTGCTGTTTTCCCGTCATTTGAGATTGGTTCGGAGAGAGCGGTGGATCAGGTTATGTTGGCGATTATATAGCAATCATAGCAGTTGGATGAAATGAGCAGTCTCCCTTAGAAGGATAAACAAGTGACGTGTGCGCGAAACAGCCGAGTCGCGCCGAATTCATATTTTACTCGGCCTCCCTTTGCTGGAGTCTTGCAATATAAGAAAACTTCTTACGGGGAATGTTGCTCTACTTTGCCATATTCATTCACTTGAATCTTCATTATTAAAATAAAATGTGATCACGGACCTGGCCTATTTTTCAAGGAACAACGACATATTTTATACAAATAACAGCTAACAGAATTTTTTATTTAGAACACAGTAACAAACAAAAGGGATTTAGCTTAAATCTATTTAAAATAATGTTACCATAAAATTATGGAAACCCATTGTCGGCACGATTAGTAGTGCGCTGTCGCAAGTTTTCTCGCCGTGACTTGCGTGGCGTTCGGTTCGATTCGAGGTTGGGTCAATTCGGGAAATGAGTTTTTCTAAGTTGACTCGGGTTGGGGTGTGCTCGGAGACGCTCCTAACTTAATTCCTTGTCTGACAAGGTCGAACAAAAAACTAGTAAAACAAGGAAAACGAGGATATTTATCCTTACTTCGAGATCATGGCAAGTGCGGTGTTGTCTGGCGCATATTTATTTTAATAAAAAAGAAGACAGAGCATCTTATCCTACATACCCGCGGAGCGAACGTACCAAAACGTACCAGTAGTACCATTCCACCATCAAAATTGCTTTCCTTATATCTTCAATAAATGTTTAAAACATCCCGGCAAGCATGTGTTTTATCGTTTTTAGGGCTTGTTATATTAATTTTACTGGTTTTTGTATTTACGGCAGTGGAGGGGAGGTCTTGAGATGTTTTCTAGGCTATAGATTATTATCTATCAGTAATACTGTCTTGCATTTTGATCACCATTCATTTGGATAAAGGGGAGATTGTTGCCTCGAGTTTTCGCAGATGTAATAATTTTTATATTTGATTTCAGTATCTTTTCCAGCAGAATGCATGGGCTAGGTTAAATTGTTTATCTAAGTCAAAATATTCATTTTTATATTTTACTGATAGAGATTACCTTTTAGCTGAATACCCTATTAGGTATGGTGATTTATTTCCAAATGAATGAAGTTGTGAAGTGTAGTAATAAATATAGATTTTAAACACTAATATAATAAGATACCAAGATTAAAAAGTTGCAGATGAAAACACCTTAAGCTAACTGCACCCTTTTAAACTCTACATATTATTATCTCCTCATCTACCCTCTACGTCATTAATACTTCATAGTTGCGCACTCACCTAAACATAAAACGCTAGCATAAAACAATGAGAGATCCGTCAGTTTATCTTTTTACATTTACTCTGACAATTCGGCCCTCCATAAATAAATGCAGGATGACAATAAAGTGGGATGAAGATACGTTGGTCCGCCTACCACTAGATTTATGCTTATCTCACTAACATAAACCGGTATTAATGCATATAAATATATCAGGAGTAAGAAACAGTAGGTTGGCCATGGTTTAAAAAAATAGCAAAGGTTTATTATTTGTTAATGTTAAATTTGCTTGAAAATAAATTAATAAGCCAAATCACTTGACCAAGATAGCAGCGGACATGAGAACAAAATATGTGCCGATATTAATTGATTTCATATTAACGCAACGAAAAGTTAAAATCAACATTGAAAATACTTTTGTAGAGCCATCATAGTAAAAAGATGTGTTTCGTCAACATTAGGAGTTATAAGATGTCCACTGTTAAACATTAGCCTAACCCTAGGTTTTCAGAAAAAAAACGATTACAGAAACCCTGCGTTTATCAAAATCCTGCGATCTTTGTCAGGTCGTCCGTCCACTTTATGTTTTCTCAACTTGGTTTCCTACCGTGGGTTTTACTAAATAAAGAAATCTATATAAAACTTAGTTCAGTGGTAAGCAACTTGAAGGAACAAAGGGTCACATAGCATAAAAAATTTTCGTCGTTCTATAATAAGATCACCTAGTGAATCCGTCCCCCAAGATATTAATATTGACCTCTTAAATTCCCACTTCTGCTCATCTACCTTCATTGATGATACTAGAAAGCGTAACACTTTAAATAAACTGTCTTGTCTTCCAACTCCTGATTTTTCTCCTTTTGTCTTGAGTCAAGTTACTGACTGTGATGTTTTGAAGAACGTTAAGGCTGTTGCATCTGATGCCGTCGGTAACGATAGTGTTAGTCGTAAGATGATCGTACCCCTCCTCGATGTCCTAAATCCTATTATTACCCACATCCTGAACTACTCTCTCCTTTCGAGCACCTTGCCACTTATATGGAAAGATGCACAGGTAATTCCTCTCCCCAAAAAGTCCAACCCTGAATCATTCTCCGATTACCGCCCCATTTCCATTTTGCCGTTTCTGTCCAAAGTCTTGGAGCGTGTTGTACATGATCAGCTTAGTCACTTCCTTTCCAAACCTTTATACAACCTTTTAAATCTCTTCCAATCTGGATTCCGTTCCGGTCATAGTACGACTACAGCCTTTGTAAAGATTACTGACGACATTCGGCGTGGCATGGACTACCGGAGCCTGACTGCGTTGACGTTGCTTGACTTCAGTAACGCTTTTCATACGGTGGACTTCAACATCCTTCTTGGCATTTTGCGTTCTCTTAACATATCTCCGGTGGTGCTTGACTGGTTTCATAGTTACTTGCATGGGCGCCGGCAACGCATTCGTGCTGAAGACTCGTTTTCTGCATGGCGCGATATTTCTGCTGGCGTACCGCAAGATGGTGTCCTGTCTCCTTTTCTTTTTTCTGTTTTCATAAATTCTATTACTCATAATCTCTCTTCTTCTCACCACCTTTATGCAGATGATCTCCAAATATATTCGCAGGGTAGCCTTGAAAACCTTCATGGGGTAGTCGGAACTATTAATGCTGATCTGGCACGTATTCTGGACTGGAGCATGGCCTTCGGTCTTAAGGTGAACCCGAACAAAACACAAGTTATTGTCATTGGCAGCTCGTGGTTATATATCGAGGATCGAATGGGAGTCGATGCCGCCTATTGTGTTTGATGGGATCCAGATCTCCTATAGCAGTAAGTATAGTGAAAAACTTAGGTGTCTTTCTTGACAGTTCGTTGAGCTGGGAGAAACAGATTGGTGAGGTGAGCAGGAGAATGTTCGCATCAGCAAGTTCTCTCAGTAGACTCCGCTACTTCTTACCTATACCCACCAAAATTGCACTTGTGCAGGCCTTGCTGCTGCCAATTCATGACTATGTCGATTGTGCCTATTTAGACATCACTGAAAATTTTCTGAATAAACTCGAGCGCCTTCAAAACTTCTGCATACGCATTATCGTCGGGTTACGTAAATATGATCACGTTTCTCAATTCCGCGCTCAGTTAAACTGGCTAAACATACGACATCGCCGTGATCTTCATATTTTGGCCCTATTGTATACTACTTTGTTTAATCCCCGTTCGCCTCCTTACCTTAAGACGCTGTTTCAATTCATGCAGCCTACCAAAAGTGAAGGCATGCGGTCTTGCCGGAAACTCCACCTGACAGTCCCTCCGCACTCTTCTAGCTATTATTCTCAATCCTTTGTTGTTCGCTCAATTCGTCTGTGGAATTTCTTGCCTTTAATCATTCGTCAATCTCAATCCTTACCTATTTACAAATCTCAGGTAAAGGCGTACTTCCTCTCTCTCCGACTTCGTGTTTTTTTTTGTTGTTTACGTTGCTTTTACATATGTTTCTCTCCTAATCTAGTTCGTTACACAAGGAAACTGGTGCTAGGTAATCTAAAACAATATATGTGTGTATACATAGATGTATTTATTTATTTATTTTTATATTAGCATAATATTCAAATGTAATTACCATTATTTTTCTATAGCTTTTGCGCAGCCTAACTCGTCCTCTGTTTTAAATCTCTCTGCCGAAGGTTGTCTGGAAGAGATCGCTTTGTAGCGATAAGACCGCCTAAATTGTACTTTAATATTACCTTTTTGTTTGTACGTGCTGTGAGTTTTGTTTGTGCAATAAAGATTATTTATCTTATGTTATCTTTATCTTAATAAGCTCTAAAAATTAACGAAATCCCATAGAACAAAATATGACTATGTCGTTAAAAATAGTTTTTTTTTCGTACCAAAAAGTCCACAAGTTAACTGATGCACTGTCACCCCTCCAGGCCAGGATGCCCGATCTCCCTTTGCCGGCTCGGCGGGAAACTTTCACAGATCCGTTTCCTGTGTTTGCCATTTCCCCCTACCTTCCCCCCTGACGTACTGCTCACAAATAAATACATACGACATACCCCGAAAATAAATCGGACGATTCGAAAAAGAACGGTTATTTTTCTGCTAAGGGTAACTTTGGTTAAATATAATGCTAGGAATCTATCCAGAACCTTTCTAATATTTTATGCTATAAAATAATAAAAAATAAGTACAAGTACTTTTTATCATCCAAACATTTGATGAATTGATAGCGACAAGGTTTAATTGTTTTCACTTTCAGGTCCTAACATTAAAAAACCGGCCAAGTGCGAATCGGTCTCGCGCACCGAGGGTTTCGTACAATAGGTAGGTATATTTGTCAAAAATATTTTTATTAAATGATGTAACTAAAAATGTACGGTTTTTGCAATTTTACCTTTATCTGTGCTATAAGACGTTGCTGCGAATCAAATTTCAAGATTCGGAGTTTACGGAAAGTACTCTGTCGGTTTTGATTCCTTTGCGAGTGTCGAAAATTTGCGGCATAAACAGCTGTATCTTTTGATTGCGTTGGCTTAAAAGTTTAATTTTTTTACATCTCTAAGGGACAGTAGACCTGAGTATTTGATATAAATTCAAGCTTGATACCTCTACGCGTTCTTTCGAAAAAGGGTCTTGACAGACAGACAGACAGACAGACGGACGGACGGACAACAAAGTGAACTCTAAAAATGATAATTGTCAAATTGTTGACCTGTTAAATTTTTAACTTGTAGTTTAAGTACCGTCAATCATCACTCAAGCATGACACTGCATGGGGGTTTGTATCGTTCGCGCGAGTATGGGAGTTCATAGAAACAAGAGCTCAGCTAATCCCGGTTATGTTACATTCTATTTACAAATATTTAACGATTAAATCTTGTCAAGAACTTTACGACATCTCACGTCGTCCATTATAAAGTTCTACATCCGTTAAATTATAAACGGAAGAATCTCACGGGTATTGATTCATTTGAAATTTTGTCTCATCGTACTTATACATATTATTTACATCATAATTGTAGATCTGGTGACGATTCCTTAATTTCAGTAATATGATCTAAAAGATTTAAACACAAAACTCTTCATCAAATGTGCGGAAAAACTTAACGCCACATTAAAGTAATTTAATACCTTCATAATTCAGATTTCATGCATAGAAACGACTTAATTATCAAGAAAGAAATCAAAAGACGCAGTCGGATATAAAAATTAATGGTTACAAACACTCCATTTCAAACACACATAATATTATAACTTGAAGGCAAATCTCGGAACGCGATTCAAGGATACCAATTCAAAGGACTAGATATGGCAGCCCCTAGCGGTAAAGGTAGGTATGTACCTAGTCATGATCCGAGTCCAATACGTATTGGACTCGGATCATGGATGGTGTGGTTCCGAGTTCAAATTTCGCTACAACCAATCTTTTCATTGTTAAATTTCCGACTAACTCTCCACTGATGTCAAACATCGATAAAAAACTGAATCAGCTCGGATAACGGCGGATGGCTCGCCATCTACCACGTTGGGTTCTAATGCCATTGTGAAAAGTGGGCTTCTGAGTGTTACGTTAACCAGACGTCAACACGACGTCACTTGCCTCTGATTACCCCGTTTGGTCATCAACATAATATCGGCGTGATATTAAGTTAAGTGATGTTCTGGAGGACCTAAAGTCAGTCTTTGTCTACCTGGCCTCACAGAACCAGCAACGCGCATGTGATACCTCGTGTTCGGAATTCTATAGGGTGTGGTAACTGCATACCATCAGGTAGATGTCAGGTTGGTGTAAAAAATATGATGTATTTTTTTTCACTCAATGGGCGTACTCGTCCTCGTAAGGTCTAAGAGATAGAGCAAGCTGGCTCAAAAGAATACTATTCACAAGTTTCTTAAGAATCCGTTTTGCAATGGATCTATTTTGCTCTTTCATTCTTAACGTAGTTAAATTTCGCGAGTATCAGTACGTCTACCACGAGTTGCCACTTTAAATTTACCTTATCGTTCGCGTAAAAAAATGTTATGGGATTTCACACTGTCATGTCATGTCATGTCAAATCCCCACAGATTTTTTTACGTGAACGATAACGTAAATTTAAAAAGGCCACTCGTGGTAGACGTACAGAACATAAGGTACTGTGTATCTATATGTTAATACGGCGGTACGTAATTTATTCATATTGTTAAATTATGTTTTATGTTTTTTTTGGAATGTTCGAAAAATATTCAGCAATCTAAAGTCGCTTCTGCCATTGATACGTCCTTGTCACAAAGCAACGCTGCAGTCAACAATGGCGCCCGATAGTGGCACAATAAACCGCCTCAAATGGCCCGGAACTTTTTCTCTAATGGTTTATTTAAAAAATCTCACAATTTTCATTCCAGGTTTCCTTTTGGGTTCGACATAAATCGCTTTTATAACTCCGCGGGGACGTTAGCGTTTGATCAAAATGGCTTTTATGTGATGTTTTCGCTTCTTGGTATCTGTTTGATTTAGTGTTAGGAGCTGGACGACACAGGTTTTTGCTGCAGCTTCGCCTCGGAACAAGTATTAGCCCACGTTATTGTCTGAGTCAGTTCTTTATACTCTATTTAAAAGATTTATTTCAAAATGTAACATCGATCAGTTTAGATAGGCGTGGGTTTTATTTAGGACTGTTTGCTAAGAATATATCTACTATAAAATATAAGAATAGAAATAGCTACAAAATAAACTGTGCCACGGTGGTAAGACCAATAAAAATCACCTAGGTAAGTACTTATGTAATAATATACTTAATGCTATTAAATAATTAGTGTGACATTCGTACTTTTGCTTACAAAAGTCTCACAATGACATTGCCTTACCAACTTTTACCTTACAGCTTGAGCAATTTGTGGATGTAATGACTGATCCTTTACAAAAAAACAACTCACTGTTTTGATTTTCTTATCATTGGAAGAAGAGACGTTCGTCTTTTTGTCGCCTACAGTCCCCAGCCCCGGCACCGCACTCAGGGTCCAGAGACAATCGCGTTTACGACGCATAAAAGTTAGTCTTTATAGATCGGTGGCGTATAAAACTGGCGTTTATGCTTTTTTAATTAATTGTCGAGCCGTTAAACGTCGTATCAGCTTTGTCACCGATGCTGATGGTTGGAAAATTGTTACTCGAGTAGTGATTTAATAAAAAAAGAATTTGATCGTCGGTCGGTTCATAAATGCGTCGTAAAAGTCGGTTGTAAACCCCCGTGTATGTTGCTCGTGATTTACGATATCAGTATTGCAATGGACCGCGACGTTAATAGTATGTTTTACCGTTTATAATATGGAAATGTGGGTAGTAAAGGCTTGATTAAATTTATAAGAGGGAACGCCCACAGTAACATCACTTTACGCAAATTATACACTATTATAGCAAATAGCTTATTAATAATAAGTCATGCATACGCAAAATGATATCATTATAAGTATTACTAATTCGAAGTCCTAACCCGTATGCTAGCGGGGATACTCATGTCACCAATTAATGGTTTTAAATACCAAATTTTAAATCTGTCCCAAAAACAAAACAGATAATAAAATACAGCTTCCAAATTGAACCATCTGAGTTAATTAACATAGTCGAAATGATGCAATCGAGAATTTTAAAGAAATAAATAACTTAATCAGTGATTCTCAACATTTTTTCAAACTAAAGCGCTTAATTGAGCCGCTCTTGTAGGCGGGGTTAAAAATGTCTTCATCCTATTATAAATTAAATCTAATGTTCAGTTATACAAGCTACAAAAGCAACTTCCATTAGTCACAGCGAGGAGTCCCATCTATTCTTATTTACTGGCCGCTTTATCCGTGTAATAAATAAAAAGATTCTCCAAATCATTTCACGAAACCAACCTCATTCTCTTTACTATCCAGCTACGTCTTTCCTCCTTCGTATTAATAGCTAAATTCCTTTGTCAGGAAAGAAAGGCGGATGTATAAAGGATAGGATAAATAAACAGCCTCTTACAGAGAGCTATTAATAACAAAACTCGCTTTCAAACTATGCACGTGTCGTCTTATGGAAATAAATTCATTGACATGGGATTCCATTTCATGTTGCGGTGTACTAGCCTTTGTAATTTTTTGGAGGAATACTTTTTTTTGATTTTCAAAAATCTAAATACCTTAAAAAAAGCAAAACAAGCAGTATGCCATACGTTCTCAGTGTAGCTAACCCTATAATACCACAGGGACTTTTCCAGGCCGCACCAATTAATTTTTCTCTCCTCTTTTTTACTCCGTCAACAGTAAAGAGTACAAAGTGGCCATAGACACAAATACAAGTGGCTATAAAATGAATGTAGCTGAGTCAGTGGGAGCGGGTGACTCTATTGCGCATGTGCGGTACATTCCGGTACTTTTATTGATTTCAGTAGCACTAACGGTCCATAAACCCGACGTGCCGGACTGGGGCTTCCACTCTATACCCCTTATTAGGTACTCACGATTTCTACTGAAATCTACTTGTTAACTTTTTAAGGAACGGGAACTTTTCGTTCGTTTTTCATTAAATAAAATGAGACTTACGTAAAGTGAAAATATGTTAGGGTCGATTTATGGCAATGATTAATTTAAGTTTTTATTTATTTTTCCACCATTGTTTTCTTGCAGAAATTTCGATTATTTACTAACTCGTTTATTCAAATAGTTTTATTGGTATAAAACATTATTTGTAAGCCACAGCATGACAATAAAAGCTAAAGACGTCCGTTATAGAACGACTTAGTAAACATGCGATAAAGTAAATAGAGCCAACCGATTTTTCTTTCCAAAACAAACGGTCCCGTAAATGCCGTCGGCAGTCAATAAACACTCGGGGCACGTATTTTCGGATTAACTACATAGGGAGTCGCCAATCTTAATTGCCGTTCTGCGCGTGGTCTCTGCGACCTGACCTGCAGTGTATTATTTTGTTTGCACGGCTCATTTAGAGGGTTGCCTAATGGTGCTCTATGAGCGGTTGCAAGTGATGTTCTGGATGTTTGTTTTGCGTTGGCTAATTATTTTGACATCTTACATCAGAAAATTACTCCTCAAATTACTTATTTGAGAAGATCTGCGTTACTAAAAAAGTATTATTGTTGTCCATTTCTTTTAATAATATTATTACAGAACATTATTAATTCAACTTTTGGTACATTAATGATATCCGTATTACAAGCAATTTAATATTTTAAGCTGTTGTAATGACACATACATACCATCACGACTTTATCCCAAACGGGGTAGTCAGAGGCAAGTGACTGTGTCGTCATGGTGAACGAAACACTTAAAAGCCCACTTTTCACCAATGGTATTAGAAATTAGAATGGTATTAGTTGTTGTAATGAATTGAATAATATTATTTGGTTAGTAGATATAGTGGATTAGTGTCTCTAAATTTGGTATTCTAAAACGCATGTTATTTTAGTGGCTCAATAATAATTGATCATGTTATATAAATCACACTGAAAGAAAATTTACATTGAATTACTTTTTTCTGCCTAAAGCATATTCAAAACTCCTCCTTATAAAGCCTCCGCTATTCTCCCCATCTCCAAGCTCCTCGCAGGCCGTGAGACAGAGATTGTCAACCCTAAGCACATAATAATGCTTCAGCGTAATATCACAAGAGCACATTAGTGGTGTTCGTCGTGTCTAATATCAGAGCGACGGCTGCGATGCCCGCAATAGGGCCTTTATTAAAACAAAATTTCTTCCCGCAAAATGTCCGCAGGCAGCGGCGGGTTATTTCGAATAGATTGGGAACTGGTGGTTTGTAAGTTGACAAACCTCGTTGTTTGAGTTTGATTTCCATAGTCATATCATTTATTGCTCCATGCAGGTTTACAAGATCTTAAATATAGAACACCAGTACTATAACATGAACCCCCCTAGGGGCACTGCAAATTGTCATTGAGTACCTTCTCTCTCACAACCAATAAAGTTATCAATAACATCCTATTATATATCTATTATCTATAACATATTTTTTATATAACTTATTTATTAAACAAACATCTTATAAAATATAAAGTTTTAGGATTAAAATTACATTTTCAGTTCGAAGTACTCCTGTATACTGTAAATACAATAAGCTGCCTGCCTTTAGATATAGACGTTGATGGCCATAATACGCGCCATTTTGCACTATGTCTAATTTTGTGTCAGGTAGTGCTAGTCTATTTTAGTTTCTTAAATTGCGTGACTTTGAATAGTGATCTTTAGCTTTAGTAAACATTGTCGGATTTCCGCGAATTAATTTGCAAAGTTCTATAATATAAATGGAAGTTAATGTTAACATTTATAACGAAATTAAATGTGATCTACAGCTTTCGATATTAGTTATATTTGTTAAGATAAGGCATCGTTTTTGAAGAATAAAAAAGTCATAAGACATTGCCGTAAGTTACGGCCCGTAACTCAGCCATACATGAGCATAGGCGTAGTATGCGGCCAAACCTGTTTTAAGATCTGTGCATTTTTTTAGTTCGTAAAGTGCATAGGTGAACTTAGATTTTGCCTGAAATTTTCTCTATATGGGACTTCAAATTTAAATTAGCATCTATTCCCAGCCCTAGGAGTGTACAAGATTTTACTGTTTCGATTACTATTATATTTAATATTGTTTTTTTAAGGAATTTTCTAATATGGGTGATGATGCATTAATTTAGTTTCATGCCAATTTAACTTAAGATTATGTTCTTCCAACCACTGTTCTATGTTTCCTAACTGAGTGCAAATTTCCTGTTTTATTTCTTCACTATTGCTAGCTGGTAAAATTAAAGTAATATCGTCGGCATAAAGAACATATGTTCAATCAAGGATTTTATGTAAATTAACAACAAATAACAGCCTACGACGCTGCCCTGTGCAATTGAATGTTGTATTGCTAAATACTTAGACCTGTGTTGGGTGATAGTCGAAGTATTTGGGTTGTAATGCTCCATCGCAACCGCCTGCTTCCGGTCTTTTATATAGGATGCCAGCCACTGATGTGCTATTCCACGGACGCCTGTGCCATACAATTTATCTAACAAAATGTGGTGGCTAACTCTGTCATATGCTTCACTTAGGTCGAGCATTAATGATATGGCAATTTTTTTACTATTATTTATTTCTAATAAATAAATGCTTGCAGCATCAAGCCGATGCTGCTTTTTTTTTTGCAGACAGAGACATTGCCATTCAGAAAAACTTGATGATATCTTGATACTTGAAATAGCTTGTAAAACGTAAATTCAGGTTTCCAGATCTTAGGTACATAGAAAACTTACTATCAATACCATCAGCTAAGAACATTTTCATACCTAACAAATAAAACCGTCTTCGATAATATTTTTATAGATGCCCAAACTTAGCAAATAGCCAATACGTTACCGAACTTTTCCAACTTCGATTCCGAAGTTCGAATCGAATGCGGTGTCTAGTATAGTAGGTACAATATGTCCGAAGCGGCCGCTATGAAGCGATGATTTCAGTACATTTCCCGCGACCGTAACGGCGCTCCGAATCGTCTTGATGGACGCTATGAATGAGCTCTCACAACATAAAGAAATCCCCTTAAAAAGGGTACCGCTGGGGTGGAATAACAGGGACAGAGGCTCCCAAACTTTGCGATATTTCTATTTCTAACAAGCCGCTACTTTTTGTGCAACATCATGTCTCAACTTACTTGTAAACCAAGACGAAGACCATTCGTTTTGGAGCACTGGTCTCTGTTATTATGGATTCCATACTTTAAGAGGACAAATACTCTGTACTTAAGCTAGTTTTTCAACCCTCCGGCCACATTGGCAACTGAGATTCACAACCAGTTGCCAAAGAAGAACTAACATTCTTGCTATTCAACCAGTTGCCAAATACGATAGATTTTCTTCTCTTTTTTCGCTGCTAAGAATAAGTTAATAAGTATGGTTATGTTAGAGGAATTTTAATTCTCAGTCTAAAACTAAAAAGGCGTGCCACATAACAGATTCACAGCCAGTTGCCAGAGATAAGATTTTTCTTTATACGAAGCTGCTGTCCCCGATGGGCCAGATATCAATAATTCAAAAACAATAAACCAACATTTAATCAATATGTGTATGCTTGCATATGTAAAACTGAACAAAATTAAAAAAACCTTTGTTTGTAACAAACTTAATATTTTCATTTTTTTTTTAAAATGGAATGAATTGTCTATTTCCGCGTATTCGCCCCATCTCTATCTATCTTTTTTTGCTACTTTTTTTAAATTTACTCCACGGGGCTTCAGTCTCAAATATTCGAGTAACTGAGCTAGTGTAGAAAACTACCGGCCAGGATAATCATTTATTTTTCTGTGCCAACCTTACACATTATTATTCGTTCTTATCTGCAGTTCGTTTTCATAGTTTCTGAACCACTGAAAATATTATTAAAAAAACTGGATATCTTCACCAGTTGGACTCTTTACCATTACAATATACCTATATCCATGATCTAAGTATTTTGTCGGAAAATGAGCAATCCTAATACACCACATCTCGCCACATTCCGTTTTTTTACTATATTTTACTATTTTGGATTGTCAAATTATGGTTGAGTAGCAAGAAAGTTAGTTCTTGTTTGGCAACTGGTTGTGAAACTGAGTTAGATGAGAAAAAAGAAAAATCTATCGTCTTTAGCAACTGGTTGTGAATCTCAGTTGGCAATGTGGCCGGAGGGGTTTTTATTCTTCTCGTTCTGTTGTTTTGTAATAAACACAAAGCACATAATATGCTCCGAGTTATATTGAAATGTCTTCCAAATCAGCCTAGTCCGCCCCTCTGCAGGGTTTAATGCCTCTTAAAATGTCTTAATTGTTATTTATTTACTGGCCCGTTAGCACAATCAGTAGTGCCCTTACTTATAGCGCGAAAGGTCGTTGGTTTGATTTCCACCCTGGATAAATTTATTTATTTGAGGTCAGAGGGTTTACAGTGTTGAATTACTAAACATCATGGAAATAAAAAAGAACTGAATAAGTATAATGTGTAACTTGCTCCTCAAATATTGTGAATTTAATTTCACTCAATCAACAGTCAGATATACTCAATAACGGTGTATGTCAACTAGCGTATTCCAAAAACCCAAAGTTTGAGCACCTCTGTAATTGAATACTGCGCTCCTGGGAGTCTGAGGCGCCTAAGCCGAGGGTGCCATTCGCGACATTCCACCGCCTAGAAACGCCGGATTTCGGACTATCTGCGAAACTGCAAGCGACTGGGGCGCTTACCCTACCTTTGTGCACTTATTTAAATTTTCTAATTCCTGGAACGTTGCGAATTTAACAAGTGCCGGCGACTTTACCTTGTTTAAAATTTTCTCAATACGCACCAGATAGCATCCAAAAACATCATGTCTAAAGCTGCCATCTTGATGAATGTTGCTGTAATAGTGAACGTAATACCTAGAAGCATATTACATTTTATGGCGCTTATCTGAACCCAATGTGCCAGGAGCAAGTCTACTGCGATAATCCGGGTTGCTTGGGGTTATATCATCAAATTAGCCGCACAAACTATAGAGAACTCATAGAGTATAAATATGTTGAATCCCGGAACAACATAGGCTCTATAGTCTCTGAGCCTTGACGCTTCTGTTATTGTTTTTTTTTTAAATATAAAACAAAGAAGTCGTTTTTTTTTAGACAATACTGTAAGTATAATGATTTTTTTCAAATAGACCATCAGGATAATCTGAATCGTTGATTTTTTGAGAAGTCTAGATTGCTCCGAAAGTTGAAATTCAGTAGTTTAAGCCTTCTAAAAAACCGAATAAAACTTGCAACATAAGTGCCTCGTATAAAACATAAATACGAGTAGCAAACTTTCTCAAACTAGGTAACATACATAACATTACTCTTCTAGATTTACAGTAGCAAAACAAGCAGAAATATCTCCTCGAGTAAGACAGTAAATCGACCAAGTTGCGTTCAGCTCCCCCTGGCAGAAAGGGGAGTAAACAAAACAACTTTTTTCCTATTCGGATGAATAAATAAGACAAGGGTCGCAGATCGTCCAAACAGTTACAATACTAGTTTAACGGCGTGATTCTTATAACAACGTAGTAGAGTTGAGAATTGAATCTAATTTGGGATGTAGAAGGATTTTGTAATAGGGCGAATCCCCAAGTTAAAATTGGCGCTTGTTTGATTTGCATCTTTTAATCCTTTCGGATATCTCGGTCTCAGATGGAATGGCGTCGAATAATGGATTGGAGTACATTCATTATTTTTAATTCGATTTAAGCACTAAGCTTTGAGCTTCGTTTGTGAGTGCAAGCTTTATTTTCACAGATTTTGCGAGCTTATTAGCTTTTTTTATATATTTTGCTTCTTTGCACATCATAGTTTTAGTTACGAGCTTTGATGCAAAACACTTTGTTAGTAGGTAGGAGTGAAGATTTGCTATTTCTTGATTCGCTTCCTCACATGTTTTGTAGTTCTCCTCTTCAGGTTGATCTTGCTGTCCATGATCTTCAGTATCATGTTCTTCTGAAAAAAAATATAATTTAACATCAGACAATACCAGTTCTACTAAACAAATCTAGGTTACAGTTATTAATAAAATTGGAAAAACGTCTAGAATCATGATCTGATCGACTATCTTCTTTTTTGTTCGTTTAATCGATTGTTGCTTGATATTTTGTCATAATAATAAAAAACAGCGTTTATACAGTTGCACTATTAAATCTAAACTCAAAATGATTTAGACAGATACTTATTTATTTAGATATTTATTTATTTATTCTTCATTGCATAAAAAAATACACAGTACAGTAGGCGGACTTAATGCCATAAGGTATTCTCTACCAGTCAACCATACGATTAAACAGATAAATTTACAGACGGTGCAAGTGATAACATTTTAGTACTACAACTAACTGATGCTAAACATTAAAAAAAAAGAACCAAAACAACATATTATACTTACACATATATCTATATACATACATAGACTTAAATAAATACAAGATATATACGTATTATAGCTAAAAAAAAACTAAAAACACACAATAACAAAAACACTCTTAAAAACCAATATAATATTTTTAAAAAGAACCATTAAAAAAAAGTAAATTGCTAAACCATATAAACGCCACAGATTAACCCGGCAGTATTTGAGCCACAAACATTGACCTTCTCAGCATCTCAAGGACCATATTCCCAAGTTCGAGATCAATGCCCTGTAATGCTTCTTAACAGCCACTTTAAAACCATATTTGCCAAGAGATTTTTTTACTCGGACAGGAAGTTCGTTACAGAGACGTATCGCAGAAACCGTGAATAAACTGGACGGAAGAATGAGAGGGAGTATGAAGAGAAAGATTATTTTCAGAACGCAGCTGACGACAGTGTGAGGAATGAAGAAACTGAAATTTGCTTTTTAAATAAGACGGGGTCAAAAAGAATAGAAAAAAAACATTTAAAATTCTAATGGATCTACGCTGCCGAATAGGCAACCAGTTAAGTTTTGAGCGGTATATAGAAACATAATCATATTTGCGCAGTCCGAAAATAAAATAAAACGTATACAACTGTTGAGAAGTCGATCCATTTTATTCAACAGCTCCTGCGACATGTTACTGAGGCAGACATCGCCATAATCAATTAATGGCAAAATAAGGGCCTGTACGAGCAATGTCTTGATGAAGGAAGGAAGTTCTTCAACCGATAAAGTGCAAGAAGAGTTCCAGTGACTTTCCTGCTCACTTCACTAATATGTTTTGTCCAGCTAAGGGAGCAGTCCATATACATGCTAAGATTTTTCACACAAGGAGTCTTAAGTATCTAGAAGCTATAAACCCCATTTGCATATTGGAACCGCATTTATAGCCCAAATCCCTATTATAATATTCCACAGTAGTTTAAATCTGGGTAAACATTTATGTCAGTGTTTAACCAAAAACTAGAAAGGTATACCTTTAAACACAGACATAAATGTTTACAGAGTCTTGTAATAAGTTACAACTAGACATTGTCAAAGCCGAGTTGTTAATAACATTGTATTGTTGCCTTGAAAACATTCTACAATTAAATTACAAAGGAATTTACTGCAATTATCTATTTTAATGTCTAACATAAATATTGAGTTGGTATTTCGAACGATACAATGTAAACAATTGCAAGGAACACAAGAAATGTGTCACGGTAACATGTTTATAGTCTTACGAGTAGCTCTAAAACTATATAAATTAACCCACAGCGTATTTTAGAAATGTGATCCATAATTATTCGTTTTTAATTTGTTGCATAAGTTTAATTAGTACTGTGCTTAAACAAAGTATTAACCAAATTACTTTCAAATCGCTTATAAATACAAATGTGCTCAAAAGCAACCTCAAAATTGAGTACGGCATTTGTGACTTGTGTTTATTTTCAACAACAGATGCCAGCTATCGCTCCCTTTATAAATTAAACAGGACCATCTAAATTGTCTTTGTTTTGCCGCAATATTGAGCAAGGCAGTTATGATTGGCAAGATAAAGTAATCGTCACAATACCCTACAAAGAATTTCTATATCTAGACCAAATGTAGGGCACGTCTCTATTGCTTCTGTTAAAACAGAGTAAAAGTTACCCTTGTAAGAGTGGTTTTGTTATATTTTTGCGTTGAATAATATCTCATCTTATAATCACTAGATTAGTGTGCAGGGCTTACTATCACCAGGCTGGCCTTATTAGCTTAATATCACTTCTGAAAAAATCAAACGTTGGGAAACCTCTAAAATAATATTATTTTGGCAAGTGGAGCGGAAAGTGTTTTTTTGAATGCATATCCATTACCTTTTTTTGTCCATTACTTAGTTTTCTTTCTGACATGTTGCAAATTATGACGTATTCATCAAATCTCAAATCTTACTACCAGGTTATTGCTTTAATCTGTCCCTGGACTTGCGTCTAGAAACAAACACAGCAGTAAAAATAAACAAAAGCCAAGATCTCTGACAAAACACATAACTCTCTCGCTCGTCCCACGGAACCCGGGAATGCTCCGGTGACCCCCGGCGATGAAACTAACGACCCCTGGTATCAACAAAAGGGCAATAAGATATGCTTGGAAAAACTAGTGGATGCATCCCTAAGGCGCTGTGGGGGGAATGTCTCGTATCGGGCGAGGGTAGGCCTCGTGAGTCGGAATAAATGAAGATCGAAATCGTTACAACGTCTTGTAAGGAAAGGGATTGAAAACCATTTGTTTTAGATTATTGAACGAGAATGTCTTTTCGAGTATTTTCAACATCAAGAAAGAAAAAGACGTCAGGAAAATGTGTTAAAATAATGTGTAAAGTATACAGATAGTGTGATAAGTAATTGGCTGCCACTGCTGGGTTATAGGTTTTATCATTAAAATCAATTTCATCGCTGCAATTGAGTCACCAAGCTTAGCAAATGCGGGGAAGTTTTCTACAACCCCGGCCTATGTTTCACTTTGGCCGGTCTTGGATATGGATTCTGGACCTCCTGATTTCAAGCTGAATACTATTATCACTAGCCAGAGAGTGGTAAAAAAAGGCTTAAAAAATAGAAATATAATACAATAAAAACGTAAATCAAATACGATGGCCATTTAAAAAAACGAGCACCAAAAAAGATAAATACCAAGTTTATAGTTTCAAATAAAGCGGGCAGCAGTATATATGCCATTTGGGAGGCAGTTCTCGCTATATGTATAATTGCCGCCCGGTCCGCTACACGTCACCGGGAATGCCGCGTATATCCCGGTAATTGGAGCGCAACCCGGGATTCCACTTTCTTTATTGCAAATAAACTAGTCCCGCACTGGTGCTGTTCTTTGGACCCGGTCGAAGGTATAGCAATCAAGCGTTTTTAGGTCAACCTTGGGACACTGAATCGTTTCAAGAAATTGATTGTGTGGAGTCTGTAGTCAAAGTCGAAATAACAACTTTAAGATGTTTTGGCTGTTTTCCTAGGCTACAGCCAATTTCATTGACACTCTTTTCTCATATAGGTAGATTTAGATGCATACGAAATATTATGTTAGAATTGTTTTAAAGTATTTGATTCGTTGCCCTACTTTACTTTTATGCAAAATGTTCCGTGGTTAAGACTGATTTTGCAGAGAAAAATAATAATATAAAAACATTTTCACTACACACAAAAGCAGTTTCTAGCCTAATATCCTTCGAGTTTTTCCAAATTATAAATAAATTTATCGTGCAAATAAGTACGGACATGCTCAAAAATCCTTTTTGAGGTGTAAATGGTTCAAAAATCGCTTGCGTTTGTGACCTAGACCGACAAAATTGAAGATAGCATTTGCAAAATTTACTGGTTTAACTTAAGATCGTTCTCATTACTGGAAGTGTTTCGGTAACGGTTCCAAATAGAGAGTTTTATTTGGAAGAATTGCAGCAGTTTCTTGCCAAGGCCTACAAGTAGCAAACGTTTAAGGGGTATTTTTGACAAAAGTAGGGTAACTAGTTCATTGCTGTGATTCTATGGTCACTGCGGCCTTTTGACACTTGTGATGTCAGGGCTTTCTAGAGCGAGAAGTATTCATTTATATATTAAGCGAGAATAGCGATAGTAATCAACGTCATATTCCATACTAATATTATAAATGCGTAAGTAACTCTATCTGTCTATCTCGCTTTCACGCCCAAACTACTAAACCGATTTTAATTATATTTGGTACACAGATAGTCTAAAGCCTGAGAAAGGACATAGGCTACTTTTTAATTGGAAAAAAGTATTGTAAAAGGTTGAAAAGGGGGGTGAAAGTATTGTAATTTTCAGAACTAGAAGCTTAATACTTATATTTTATAGGCTGTTGATTAGATATAAATAAATATGGCATTGAAAGTTTGTAAAAATGTTACCCTTAAAAATTTGCAAATATTCGACCTCTAAGGGGTTGTTTTTGGGGTTCAAGTCTCAAATTTTGCATTCCATATGTCATAAAAATGAAGTTCACGCGGGCAAAGCCGCGGGCGGAAAGCTAGTCAACCATAAAACTTTCACTGCCAACAATAGGCCAGGCCTACTCTACTATTTGTCTTCATTTACGAGTATAGAAATATTGCCGAAACTCTTCACGCTCGGCAGATGCGTTGCCTAGCGCAAGATACCCCTGCCAAATGCAATTGGATTTGTCATCGATGTTCCAAATGCTTCGTTAGTTAGTTCCTTAACTGTAGGTATACTCGTACAGGCAAAAAATAGTTTCGTCTATTGTGTCTGCAATATCAGAACTGAGAATGCCTAGAGGTTAAAGTCCAGAAAAACAGTACGTGAACAAAATAAAATAAACAAGAATTTCATAAGACAAATACAGAAATTTTATCACAGTCCCATCGTATTTTTAAAAGAGCATTAAATAAGCAAAGTCTGCCGCCGGCATGCAGTCGGGTACGGACAATATAATTACGACATTTTTCTCTGCCTTTGTCCAACATTAAGTTAAGTCTGTCTTGTGGGGAAAGATATTAGAGATGCCTCTTTGTTTTGTCACCTGTTTCATCGTTATTCACGGCAGAAACAATGCCTTTGGTTGCATTGCACCGCGTGTTAAGATGCGTCATTACTGAAATAAATGAAAATTTAATTTTGAAAAGAGATCTACTAAAAAATATTACTTTCATAAAATTTATGACAATGCAATATTAAGTATTTTTTTATAGTTCATTGAGTGTACAGGTGTCATGATTAAAAATGGGCTCTACTTTTAAATTTATGTCTATTAAGAAGCAGTGTTTATGGTTATTACCCCCAATATTTGTCACAGTACACGCCTAATCATTTGTATTATTATTAAAATTAAATCTTGTATGTAACTATAACGTAGCGAATAATCGATTCACAATTTAACGATGAAGTTAGTAATAAGACTCAATGCTGTCAATTGCTGTCCCTATGTACGGTAAGCACTTTAAAATTCATCATTAAGGCGGTTATCTGAAATATTTCAAATTTAATTTCTGTCAAAATCTGACAAATGCTGCGGGGAGACATACTCGTACCCCTCTGAAGAATTGCCGCCATTTATTTCATAATGTTTTCTCCTTAGTCGTTACCTCATTGCAGTTAGAACTACCACGCTAGCCTGTGATCATAAACTCAGGCTATACTTATTTCATAACATCCGACAGCATAGTTTGTACGACCTAGGATTTGCACCCATCTGAATTTCGAGTTGAGAGGTCTTACCATTCCGTCGAGCGTAAAGTTACAGTTAAATAGCTCTTAATATACGTCACTTAATATAGACTCATCTCAGAGATCTATGTCCTCAAGTACTTTCGTAGTTTTTGTCTCCTAATAAAGACTCTCATACCAGACAGGTCCCTAGGTAGGTACCAAGCTACAAGCAAGCTGAACCTACATCAGCCCAAGTACCAGGCGTGCATACTGCATAGGCGCTCTGCAGCCGTTTAATTGGCCGGACCATTAAACGCGTATAAACTGCTATTCATTGCTGCTATTTCGTCTGCACCGACTATACGCTACCGTTTACACTGAGCGATCTCGATCTTGAAGTACTGTGGTCATTTAAATGCAGTTGTAGGACTAACCTTAGAGAGACGTTACTTATAAGAGCTAGTCAGTAAAATTATATTTATAGATAACTCTTACTTGGTATTTTTCTACAAATAATAAAAAGATAAACAAATAAAGTTTTTTCGTAGCACAAAACAACAAGACTTATTATTTTTTTATATTTTAAGGATCATTAGAAGTTGTTGTTTGTATTTATAATTTCTTTACAAAAAAACTCTATAAAAATATCAAGTACCTACTCACCAAAATGTATTGACCATTCACAATTTCTACGCGTGCTCTATTTACTAATTAAACATAGTTCTTTTACAACTATTCATAAATGCCATAACACTCCATCCTGTTCAAAAATTAAAAGAGTTCCAAACGTTTCGAACGAAGCATCGAAACAACATCGAAACTGCGTTAAAAAATAAAGGTGAAGGTAGAATTTATCTATAATGGCCGCCATGCTCCGGCCGAGTTGATATTACAAGAAAATACACTGCCGAGTAGGGCTGCCACACGTGGTCGTGCTGAGTATACTTTATTTGAATCAAAAGTTAGGTAGGTAGATTTTTACTATCTTACGAGGCGACATAGAACTACGGTAAATAAATATTTAACACTCAAACATTATTGTTGAATATCTCAAAATTACGAGTACCTACCTTTAAGAGATGAATATGGATTAACTTAAATTTTGCAGTACACTATGCAATAACGTAAGAACGTTGTAAGCAATATTATAAAAAAAATATTACAGGAAGTAACCAAATGTACATTTTCACTGGCCTACGAAACAATTTCAATAATATAGAAAATAGTTTTTATTGTACATTGTAGAAAGAATCTTAAAGCTAAGTAAAGCATTGAAATCAATGCTTTATTTAGGTGGCAATATTTAATGAAGTATTTCTTCCGAACCGTTTCTTTAATTTTAGGATGATAATAGACTCCAAGAATTTTTTATGTTTTGTGCAAAGGAAAACCACATATAAGGTTTAATCTGTTTTGTGTAGCCATCATTTCTGAATCTTTAATCGCAAAATGCTGAGATTACATCATTATAAACTAAAAAGTATTTAAACAGGGCCAAATATAATTGTTGAATATTAAACTTAATAACAAAGTAATTACTAGTCATTTTGGAATTGGTTTTAGCTAAAATCGAATGCACAACAGATACTCTTCCGATGCTGTTTCAAGTCGCCATCCCTATGGTAGAACGGCGCGCAGCGTTCCCATATAGAGTTGTCAAGGGCGGGGTCTCGTGATGAATTGGACACATTCTGAGCAGGAGGCAGGGGGGGGGGGGGGGCTGTTTCTTTTTTAGGGGAGCTTCGAGGAGCGACGGCTGGGTGGGGGTGATTAATGACACCCGCTAGAGGGAGCCATGTTCATTATACGTAGAGAACGATGTGTTACTTGCCTAATAATACATTTTGCTTTCCAATCCTTATGTTCATTATTTCAACCATTTTATCTCTTCCGGAGATAAAAAATGACAGCTCACTGATTACGAGACGGTCAAAAAACTTCATAAAGCTTTTGTTGATCAAACAATAACTTAGGCGGCAACCATTGATATTTAAAGAACGCCTTTAATTAATGTAAATAACTACATTTGAAATCAGTTGCCGGACTTTAATGGCCTTAGCAGGTTATATCCTCTTTTTGTACTTTTTTTTGTAACAAGTTTAAGTACCTACATTTAAAGTGGAAACTAAATTTTAAGTAAAGTTGAAGCTGCGTAATTTTACACAGTAGTGAACATTAAGATGGACTTATAATTATGGATGACTAGCTTTCCGCCGTGGCTTCGCCCGCGTGAACTTCATATCTGTAACATGTATATATAAAATCTCTATAAATTGTAGGTTGTGTGTTATTCTGATATATAAGCTGTATTACTGTAAAGTTTTTGCGTGAATGAGTAACAAACATACATACATCCTCACAAACTTTCGCATTTACAATATTATAGTAGACTTTAAGTTCTAATTATAGAGTTATCTATTCCAAGTCAACCTGGTATTGTTTTGTACTACCATTAATTTACTTAGTTCATTAACTTCAGCCAGGGTCCGTGTCTAGACATAACCACTTTTTGTTGTGCCACTTAGTCAATATCAACACAACAAATGAATTTTTTAATAAAAAAAACTAGATTTTTGACAGTGTTTATTGCTTTTGGTAAATTAGTTTTCAAAAATGCTTTTACAGAAGAATGAACCTTAGATAACTTAGATTTCGAAATAACTTTAATTTCAAAAAGTAGTTCGTACCTATAAGTATACACCACAAGCTTGTATAAAGTTACAAGCTAGTGTTTTGACAATAATTTGTACGTTATTTTCAGAATGTCACCAATTTAATGTAACATTTTATTATCTTTGACATGCAACACATACGTTTCAAATATTGTCAAATATTTACTGTTCCTTATTTCATGTTTTTCATAAAGGCAACACTGCGAATCGGAACGAAAGGCGGGCTAATATTCACGTTTCTAATGCGCTGTAACTACGCAGCGCGCGTGGGGCGCGGAGATAACCGAGCCGTGTAGGGTTGACACCTCTCAAATAAAAATACACATCCTTCCCTTTAAAGTACAACGTAATCTGTGATACACAAACATTTCAACAATTAGTACTGAGTACGAGCCGCACCCGCCAAATTTTGCGTCCCAACTGTCGCTCAAACCATTGCGCTAAACGGTACGAATGCACAAAATAACTAATAATTAAATGAACATCATCAGATCACCTGATCCCAAGCACTTTAAATATATAAATGTATAATTTTATGACCTCAGTGTAACATAGGTGTTGAAATTCTGTTCTTTATACGGTGTTCTGGGATAGGCATTAGGAGAATGAATGACAACCCTAGGAATCCATTTCAGCTGGCTATAAATATGTGCGTTATTATCATAATAGTATTTCAGTTCACGTGACGAAAATGTTATGTTATGAAAATGTACATTAGACAGATAACAATAACTAATTATTTTATTGTAGTTAAACACTTTCTTGTTGACATGTTTAATTAAAATATCATTGCGAAAAGCAAATAACCATTCATTAATGTTAGTGCATATATAGCTAAGCCATTTTTGGATCGGGATTAAGATCCTTATCACTCTTGATAAATAAACTAAGTCATTTAGACACCAACTGTTTTCCAGATAAATATAGATCATGGTGACCACAGCGAATTATTGTTTAAAAATATTACTATTTCATTTACATTCTAGTAGTTTCTTAAGTTGTATTAATCATGAATATTATTTTCAGTAATGAACGCGTTATTACAAAACGACTCGCTCGGCTAACCAAGATTGCATACCTACACCGTGAATAAATTGCAATTTTCTTAAGATAACGCTATTTTTTTTTAATAATAGACAACTCATGATATTTGCTCCTATTACTATTTGAGTAGCTTACTCACTTTGGGCGGAATGACTTTTCAAATAAGTTATTTAGTTTTAATTTCATCCATTAGAAATAAAATAAAGAAACAACAAAACAAATCTTGTCTCTTCACAGTATTAGTTTACTAGTATTATAGCAACCATGACTCCCCGCGTGTAACACCACTGTGCTTAAACAGCAAAACATTTTGGTGACTCAAAATACTTTGCTTTCTCTCAGCTCAGTCAAAACGGCAATTTAATTAATAAAACAAATGAAGACAACGGTATGTACAGCTAAAACAAAACACACGCGCCCAAGAACACGACATTAAGTAAACAAAGAGCGCACGAACTTAAGTATTCCATTCGCACACCGCTTTTAAAATAGAAACAATGGCGCCATTAAAAATCCGCTCTCGGGATATTTCCCGAGGATCCCGTAGCTCGAATAAATCGCCAGCTTTCCACCGAAGCTATTTCCAAAGGAGCGTTTTCTATTCCGAACCGTGCACCCGTTTTTCTTTACCCCCCATTATAAGACCCCCCGTGGGAGGGGGCACCCCAAAGTAGAGGTTTAGTCGACGTATAGGCCGTTATGAAAGTTTATAAGTAGAATGGATGATAATTATACGGGGTTTATGTATGGGGCGTGCTTCAGTATCACCGAAAGAGTTTCGGTGAATTGCAAATTGGGACGATCTTCGCGTCTCGCCGTCTACAGGTTATGAATAATTCGTCGATTAGCAGTTGCGACGGCCTATGATTTTATATATGGTCGTTAAAGTAGCTGTCGCGGTATACAAACGATTTTTGGTGATAAAGGCGTGCTCCTAATTATCATGAATGTCATGATAATTAGAAGCACGCGTTTATTTATGTACATGTATGCACAATAATAGCATGGTATGCCCATTGACATTTTCCCCATAAAAGTGATCTTAAGGATGTCGATCGATGTTGACTTTCACGAAACTTAAACCCCATTAACATGCCAAAAGCAAGCTCTAAGACGGCTGGATAAGCAACGTCTATATGGCCGGAAGCCACAGCACAACAGGCCGACTCTATTTACATGTAAATACTTTGAAAAAGTAATTTGCGCACCGTCTCCCGCGCCTCCCGCCCTCTAGATTGCGAAAAGGCGCATTAAGCTCCCAGGTGATGCATGGTAACTGTTATAGCCGAATATAATTTTCTCAACCCCGCCACGGCCCCTTAATCCCAGCAAAGAACCTTCGGAATTATTCCTACTGATATTTACGGTTTCGTGAATAAATAAAATTATGGATCACAGGATTCACGCGCTAAGTCTGATGATTGTTTATTATTATGCCTATATTAAGTTATCTTTTTAATGGCCCTCGTGAGTTATTCGGGTCGAGATTTACAGCGTGTAGGATAAGCGAGAATAAATAAGAAAGCCGCGGCAGAGCGCTCGGATTGGATTTTTAAATTTAGATGTGATACGGCCGTCGTTTGTCTTGTTTCGGGATAGCACCGGTGAAAAATGTTACAGCATCTACCTTCTTTCGTTTTAATTTAAAACTTGAAATTCTTTTTAAACACTGCACAGTCTGTAACAATCCACTTTTAATACTGGCCAGTGAGTGCAACATCAAGAAATAATAAAAAACGAATGGAATGTTTTAAAAATCGAACGGACATTCTAAATTGGCAGAACAATGAGCGTCCCGCTAACAATTCAAAACAATATTGTCCAGAACACAAAACGACACTTTGTGCAATCTTTCTTTTAGTTCCGAACAATATACAAAGAAAGGGTGACAAAGAAACGATCACCTCGAACCCTTTTATTGCTTCGGAAAGAATAGCAACCCTTCCATTGATGAAGGAAGGTCTTTTGTCTCACGAGAGTCCGTTATTTTGACGCAACTCCGGAAATTTTCTTGGAAAAAGTAGAATACAGCGCAATTCACGTAACGTTTTGTGTTAGGCAGGCAGGCAGGTAAGTTTTCGTTGTTAAAAAACGTACCGCAACGAGTAAACAGTAATGGTTAGTTTAATTTTAAGCGACAGTTCTAAAGAAGGTCGTATACGTGCAAGGTGAAATGGCCCTCTTTTGTAATCCTGTACATTATCTTCCTAAATTTATGCTATAATGAAGTGCTATACATTTTTAGCTGTGTAGAAACAGCTCTACAATGTCAACAGTCGATGCCAGATGGAAATGACGCCGAGATCTCAGTTGTCACTTCAGTGCAACGACCTCGCAGCAAGCCCCACGAGGTTGGCTAGTAAAACGTTTATGGTCTATAAAAGCCGTCTGTGTGTCAAGGACACAGTTTTAGTGACTATTTGGCATGTATGGGGTCTTTTTGCCTCGGAACTTCCGCCGAACGAGGCGCATTATCATTTACAAGCATCATAGTTTAAGTGTTACATCCTCTTTTATTAACCTGCAATTAAGTTGTTTAGGTTTTTAATGTCTACTTAAACCCGTACGACAAAATTTTAACGATCATAGCTTAGTATTTGAACTGCCTTATTTTCCTCAACATTTACACATAAGTTATAAATACTTAATGAACATGACTAACAATGCTTGTGTTTCATTAATGAATTAGCGTAGACATAATCTATAAATTCGATTGCATATCTACGATTAAGTACTCTTGCTTTAGCTGACCGTTTAAAATATACGGCTTTCATGCCCAAAACTTTCTCCTGAAATGGGGCATTTTATGTTTTATTTTCTATTATAAAAACTCCGAACGTCGCTGATAAACTTATTTTAAAGTGACACTTTTAACTGTTAAATAAAAACTATTTTTGATTAACAAAACCATCAGTATCGTTCCAAAAAACCGCCTTTGTGTAATGACACCATTGTACCTGAAGAATAAACCCAAAACAGTCGTCGATAAGCTCTTTAAACAACACGCATAACCGTTTGAGTCGTCAGAACGCTCACCTAAGTGCAACGACCCCGCTGCAGAGCCCACGAGGCTAGTAAAATGTTTATGGTCTATAAAAGCCGTCTCTGTGTCAAGGACACCAGACTTTATTGACCATTTGACGAGACAATATTTACAACCGACACCCCTTTTTGACGAGCAGATGTGTCGTTGTTTCTAGTTATAGCTTTTATTTCGATAGGGATAAGCGTTAAAATGATGACGAAATCAGGCGTTTAAGGAGATGTGTTTTTTGGTAGAAGAACACATGACAGCAATCGTTTTCAAATCGTCTTAGAGAACAATTAAAGATCTTCTGCGGCATCCGTTCCCAGAACATATAAAATACACTAGCACCTGAATAATTGAAATGATTACATTGTGACAAAAACGCATCAACTTTGGTTGTTACAGTTTAAAGATTAATAAAGGTCTCTGTTGGGATCTGCTGCACTTACTACAAAGTCCGTCACCGCTTGTTGCTCAAACTACGCCATAAAACGCCCCAAGACGGAACACCCCAAATTAAATATTCCATAAAATCGCAACAGTTCGCGAAGAAAAGCAATATCGGATACGCAAGTGGCTAATGACGATTTGATGCCGCGAAATGGCGCACTCGTAAAAAATCACTAGAAATGATCCAATTTTGATTAAAAAATCACGAGCGCTCACCCTTGAAGCGGCAAACGGAATGATTTAAAAGTTTTAATAACGAAATTCTAGTGAAATGACATTATACTTTCAAATTAGGAGTGAAAATTTAATTTAAAAGAGAGACAACTCGTCGTTTCGAGGGGCGAATGAGATTCGCCATCGTAAAAATGTACAAGCTCTTCTTTTCCAGAGTTTCTTTTCAGCCTGCAAAATTTATGTCGCTTAAATCTCTCGGAGGGAAATTAGAGGAGTCCTGTATTTATTAAAGGATGGCTCTCACCCGTTAGAGGAATTTTAATCGCAAAAGTTTTCGTTATGAATGCGTGCGGCGCGATCCGAGTTATCTTTTATTACGCCTTAGACTCTAATTAAGCCTGTTAAGGGGTGTAATTAAATCTGAAACGATGTTGTATGTCCTGTTTTGCTATTTTTGCTAATGCTCCACTTACGCTGACTATAGGTAGTCAAAAGTCAGGTGCTTGCTTTCAATTGAAATGACTTTTACGTCACAAGTGTGACGTGCTAGGTTTCGAATAATTTCAGAAAGAATAGCGTTAGTAGAAAGAAGTATTTGTGTATTAAATAAACTAAAGCAGTGTAATATGACAGTTATAGCACAGCCCATGAGAATTAACTTCTCGCCTTGTCAGCCAGGAATTTTACATCGAAACTTCCAAAACTTCGCTCCTAACACGAGCTTGCTTTTTAACTTTTAATTTGTAATTACATTAATTGCAAGTGCAAACAAACTAACTCCAAACAAGAATGTGATATTGTCGTTATAATTTGGCTGCTAATGTGCGCGCGCGGCGCATTTGCAAAGCATTTTCGTGTATCGCTAATTAAAATATGCTGTCGCCGGGCTAACTGCGAGCAACGCGATTATTTCGCATCTTATGAAAATGAGATTTTATTTATACATACTTTTAGATGAGATTCTGTAAGGCAAAAGGATTTAGAGTTCCCCAAAAAAATTCATGTAGGTTTAAGCCGCACTAGAGGCTTGAAACATGTTATGCCTATAATATTTGATTATTTTTTTTAACGGAAATTGTGGTTTAGTTACATTATCAATTTTTCACTTTAGGTATCTTCAACTTGCTGAAAAGTCGTATTCTCGTTAAAAGGCATGAAACAACCGCAGTTAATATTATACAGCTTGCAGTTTTAAAGGACTGAACTTATAGGTACCGTATGTATTTAAACTTCTTTGAAACCATGGAAGATTGGTAAACATAAACGCCGGGGCCCTCTTAGGTGTGTTTCAGATTACTTGGAGCATAGCCCGACCTAGTATAATAATAATGTATATAAAGCATTGTAATTGTGCCAGATGAGCGCATAATTTGTAGCTATAACATGATTTTATTGATAGAGATCAGACAGCAGGGCACACTCAATGACAGCATGCACATAGACTTTTCTTAACTTTGAAAGAAACAGCACAGCACTAACCGGTGCCAGGGCAGGCCTTCAAGATGAGTATGGCCAGCTCAGTAATTGCTTTACATTATTGTGCTTGTCATCCTCATAACTGGACCTCACGCCTGCTTTCCATCAGGTGGAGTGAGGTCATCTGGACGGGCACTATAAAAAAAAGTATTCCACTTTTCAGTTAGCCACAGATCAGAAGCCGCCTCCTGCCTCTCTCAACGTAACCCAGTAGACATACTTGACTTTTTAATGGGCTTTAAAAAAAGTTTAAGAGCCAAGATGCCATTAGCCCCCGTTCTTCATAACCGCGCCGTAAAGATTAGCGCAACATACACAGTTTATGAGAGCAGTCGAGCAAACGATCTGATGTGACGTTAACACTTAGTACCAAAAGGAGTAAAAGCTGGCCCCGCGACAGAGTAGCAATATCTGCCTGTTGAGCTAACAGATATTTATTAACTATTCAACTATTCATTCACTGAACGGCAAATTTAGTTCGAGTGTCTTGGTTTATCTTTTCAGACTGTGATCCCTGTCATCCAAATTGCTGACGAATCTCATCATAATATCTACATGAATAAAAGTGAATCGTCAAATGTGTTGCTAAGCGCAAATTGCGCTTGACCAATTGGGCATTAAGAAGGTTCTCATGGAGAGAAAAAACGTAAAAAATACGAGAAAAATAATAAAAATACCACTTTTACTTTTGACAGAACGAAGTCTGACGGGGCAGCTAGTATTAGAATAAAAACAAACGACATTAGAAATACCATAAAAATGGTGCTCATTCTGTATTTAATTTATATTAACTAAGAATGAGATAAATGTCCTAAGACGTTTTCTATTACCTTACTTCAATGCAAACAAACCCGTGGGTTGAGGCTATTTCATTAGTAGTAAGTTAATGCTACAAACACATAAAATAATTGCACATGTATGTAAATGATTGTGTTGGCGAAACGGTAATAATTGAGTTTTGTGTTTACCTCCAACAACTGTATGTTGACAAAACAAAATGTGTATTATTTGAAGGAAAACTGTTTGTTTAATTAACTACATGTATTTGAAATGTTGTATTTTATTTACCTAATCTGGGAGAATAAACTGAGAACACAATTTTCTCGAAATAATGTTTACATTACCTATATAAAAACAACATAATGGAGAAACTTAGCGATCAAATTTTCATGATCGTTAGGATTTTTGTATAAACTTATGCTCACTGTGACAGAAAGGAAACAAAATTTAAATAGATGAGCAGAATAATTAACCAATTAAGTTAAGGTAAATAAATTTGACAATAGATAGATCTCTTTATTGTATATTTAAAAAAAATGTACAGCTAAGTATTAAATTTAAAACAATGCACAATTTACAATTTAGGCGGCTTTACCGCTAATAGCGAGCTGAGCGATAGTGAAGGTGTAAGATAGCTGTAATTTTCAGTTAACTCTATGCATTTTGAAACAACGTTTTTCCTATCTAATTAAACTATTCATTTGAATTGCTATATTTATCGAAAGTGCCAAACGTTATACGATTGGCAGGGAGTTTGCGGAAGAGTTAGTACTGGTTTAATGTCTTAAAGCAACTTTGTTCTTTCTAGGCGGCTAGAAAGAATAAAAATGGTCTAAGACTAACTAAAATGCTTATCATGATTAAGAGAGGCAGTATTAATTAGTATAATCTAACTATAATTCAGATTGCCACAGATAAGTCATTAGAGCTTATACAAAACTGTGCAAGATGTACACGATATGGGTGTTCTTGAAGTACTTAATTAGGCAATTACACCAACTCTACACTGTTAAGAAATCATATTAATTACCTACTACTTCAAGAATTACTGTATTACAAGTCGTTTGTTTCATTATTGTTACATTCACTTTGTAGCCTGTGTAGAAAGGAGTTACGCACCTCTTTTGTGTACTTAGGCTCAAAGTAAAAAAAGTTTTTCATACATTTAGTCTGAATAAAATTACGAGTTTCTGGCGATTATTCGCCAGAAAGTCGTAATTTTCAACTTTGTTTGTGCAACAGTTTTTGCCTTATAAAAAAGATTAATATTTTGTCGAGGAAAGAATTATCATGACTCAAAGTTATGTTTAATTTTCTTCATTTATTGCATTATATTGGATTTTAAATTCAAATAAAAGTGTCGGTTTTGTTTTCTAACTTTAAATATATATTTATATTTTCGCAAATTTTCTGTATTTATTGAAAACAACAACCCCACAAATAAGCTTAATTATCGTGTTTACGGCCTCAAATATAATTTGTGTTGGAAAATAAGCTTGTAAATCTAAAAGTCTTTGAGGTTTGCACAAGCGACCGTTAACGTCGTATTTGACGTGATTTAATTACTCGTTCATAACGTTTATATTTTGAATTTGTATTTACGTATAATTAACTGTCAAAAATAAATACAAACGCGAGAGTTAAGGCCGCTGGTTCGCTTTGGGACCAGCTGCTACATACTGTTTAGTAGTTTATGTGCATACATTAGTAGTTAGACGGTTAAAGTTGAAAGTCGTGGTGATAAACTTTAGACGCATCAGGAAGTATCGTAGGTATGTTATATATATATTACTTAAGTAGGTAATGTATTTATCGGTTAGCATTTTTATCTATGGCTTTTTATTTATCTAAAAGATAGAGAAGTTTTTCTACTTCTTACGGCGTAAATGTTTGGTATTTATTTGATTATTTACAGTTATTTTTCAAAGACTACTTAATCAGTTTACCGAAAATTCCGTTAAAATTGATGCATTTTATTCAAATGAATTGACTTAACCGTATGGTATGTTATTTCTCAACTTATTTATTTATTATCAGACTTAGCTGTGTTACTAAAATATAAGGTGTGTCTTTCATTCAACGATAGCTCGCTAACTTGACAAATCTGCCACTTGAGTTTTAGACTGCGGTAACCGCTTACCATCAGGTGGTCCGAATGCACCAACGTAGTATAAAATGAGACTGTTCTGGTACTGCTAACTACACCATTCTAATATGTTATGCACATTGAAGAATTTTCGGTTTAAAGATCATTTATTTCAATTTCAAAAGAACACTGAGCGTTCACATAATATAAAATTTCCATAATTATACTTACTACAAATTATATATAAAAAAAAACTTTTTACTAATGTCAATGTGCTACAGGGCATAAGTTTGTATTTCATTCTGTGGCATAGGGTCTCTATTTGAATTCTCACAATAGCTAGCTTACTGACTTTTCAAATCTGCCAATTGAGGTCCCGAATGCTGCTAACTACAAATTTTTGATTCTTTTCCTCATTGTTAATTTTTTTTAAATTGTAGAAAGAAAACTAATACTAACTGCGTTCATTTACCACATAGTACCTGCAAAAGTTATTCTCAGCCACCAAATAAGATTCCTCCATCGGTCTCCCTAAGTGAGTGGTGCGGGCGATAAGGCCAGGGTTAGGCCGGCGACAGGCGCGCGATAAGTCGCGATTTAATACCTTAAAAGGTGCCCTAATGGGGTCGTTCCCATTCGTTACACGGGGACCTGCGCTGACCCGAAATGAATAAAAATTGCTATGTTAGTAAGAGTATATAAAGAATGTGTTGATTAGGTTGCATACCTATATGAGATTATATATTTTATATATGGGAAACCGAAGAAATGCCTAGTATTGAAAATAATGAAAAAAGTAAACAATTAAAATTGTTATTGTACCGACAAAGTCAGAATAGTTATTGACGAAGAACGAAGAATTAATTTTAACTGAAATCTCAATATATAGCAAAAATAAAAATTATTGTGGGCAAAGTGACGAGGTAGTAGTACCTACTGTCAGAATTGGGGAATATTTTAAGTTTTTTTAAACCTTAAGAATAACATAGGGGCTCAACGATTTATTTAAAACAGTTACCAGCACGTATAATTCCGTATAATTGTTCGACACATAATGAACAAAATAAACATTAATGAACTTTGCCCATGCTCATAGCTGCTAGTATACTAATATTATCCCGGTTCGACTGGCTTGTTGGCTCAGTGGATAGTGACCCTGCCCGCTGAGACGCAGGCCTTGGGTCCCCACATAAAACAATCATTCATGTATGGATTTATGGGACATAAAAGTAAAAAAATTACTGGGAATTAAGTATTTAGGGATTTGTTTGTTTATGTCTCTGACACCCGAATTACAAACTTTGCTTAAATCAGGGTCAGGTGGGTAATGATGTCCAAAGTTTTTTTTTACCTAAGTATTTGTTGAACAAAACTAATAAATACCTATACGACTGAATCTCCCAAACGCCAACGTCGTAGAATGACTCGTTGGCTAATCCTTGCCACTAGATAGCGCTAGTAGTATTGAACCTGTTGTGATGACCAAAGTTAGACGTTGAAACTTGATTAAAAAGTAAATTAAAATATGAAGCGAAATACTAAATTGTTATTTACTTTATTTAAATAGGATCATTAGTCTCTTGCTTTTTAAAGTAAAAATTGCAAAGCACCCTTTGTTTGAGTCAAACAATAAAAAGGATGCCGGCTGCCCGATTTTGTACAAAAGAGACCCGTCTTTGGAAGATACCTTTTTGGGGTAAATAATAAACCATTGATGGTGTACTTGTAACAGAATTATTGACGTAAAACTTTAATTACAATTTTCAGGATTATACTTATTTTTCATACTAGGTTGAACATAATTTGCCATAGTTAGGATAACTACCGAGATTATAAGTACTACTTAATAAACATATAATTATACCCTGTTTTTTTATAACCGAAAACAAAATAAAATATATCCGAATTTTACTAAGCTTTCAAAGCACGGGTTCATTAAAAGCCTTAGCGCGAAAGCCTTCGCAATGTAGTTTCGCTCGTTTCGGCTAGGTGGAAGCACATGTAACAAAAATTAGAAGAGTCCAGTTATTTTGACGAACTTATTTCCTTTAGTTTCCGAATAAAAAAGGTCAGAATAAAATTGTAGGTATTTCCATTCACAAGCTAGTGTACCTTACGCCGCAGGTTAACTTCCCTTGAGGTTTTAAAATTAAAATGAGTTTTCTAGCTGGCACAATGATAATCTGAACTAAACGTACAAGTAAATCTGTATGGTCTAAATTAAGACGGGTCACTAACTTATCTCTCTTTTACAGACTTTTTTATGGCAGGGAGTTATCTTGACAAGTTTAGAAAATAACGATCTATAGGGATGTTCAAGGCATTACCTACGTTAGCTCCTCACAATTTTGTTAATCCCAAATAGTTGGGTACGTAGGTATTTGAATGTCTAAAATTAAAATACCTAACGTTAAATAACCTACGTTCAAATCCCTAAAATCAAAATAGGTACCTAATGGTGGTTTCACTTATTTTAAAGTAGGTACCAAAGCTACCCAAACTTAAAATGTTAAATGGATATACATATTATTGTTTTTTTTAACCTAATTTTACAAAACCTATGGACATAAGAACAAAAATTTACATGTTGAATGGTTGCTTTGCCGTTCGTTTAAAATCACGAAATAACACGCTCAAAGCGTTGAAATTTAGGACTAGACAACAGAGTTAGGTTAAAATAGGTAGTTTATTAACCCTAATAATGTTTATTACAAATCTTTTGGATGCACTCATTGTCAACTTACCTACATAGTTTGTTTCTGTTCAAGTAGGACACGCCCTAAAGTCAGTTCTAGCACTCGCCGGCGGCTGCCGCGGCACGCTCGCTTCGCTCGCTCGGCTCGTTCGTTTTGTAGTCGCAGTTCTCACCTAACCTAACCCAAATCTAGCCTAAGGTATGTTCTCGCATTCTACTAAATCACACAAAATATAGTAATCATAGAATACGATTAATTTTATCAATCTACCTTCTTGTACGCTCGCGGAACCTGATCTCCTACTTCAGACAAATAGGTCGCAATTGGTGCATTATTTTTGGTATTTTGATCCTTTGGTATTCAAAATGTTGGCCTAACAAACTTTAGTGTTATAGCTATAAATATTTTAAACATGAGGTATTTAGTACAATCGGTATTTTAATCTTAGGTATTTTGTATGTAGGTATTAGTTGCTTAGGTATATTTAAATATTTAGGGATTTTAAACGTAGGTTATTTAACTGTAGGTGTTTTAATTTAAGACATTCATATACGCACCCAACTATGTTAGTTCAACTGGCATTAGGATTTTTTGGGTTAATACTTAGGCCGTAAAATAAATAAATATCACACACAAATAACAGGTTATTATTACAGACAGATAAAATCTTTACAATGCAATCTATTTCAGAATCATTGAGCATTTTTTACAATGTTAACTCAAGTATGTCACACTTTATTCGGTATTTGGTGTCTCCAGTAGGTACCTAGAGTGGTTGATCAGTATGATCGGATCATTTTTTATTTCATTGCCATTTGCATTTTTTTTTAAATAGGTAATTAGGAACAGTAACTTACAGCTAATTATAAATACGTATGCACTTCATCATATTATTATCTAGTTAATTCTATTGCCCTTGTGTCGCGTTGCGTTCACAACCACAATTACCTACACATACAACTATTATTTATTGTTAAAAAACCAACCCGTAGATACTTCTTAATAACCGATCCCACATAAACATCCAACCAACTGCACATCACCGCCCCTATTCGTATCATTGCTAAATTGCACTAACATAAATCGTTCTGTTTAATTTAATCAACACCCGCGTAATTTATATATGTATACGCGAAAACCAATAAAACAAGGCCCCTGAAAAAACAAATCACTTCCCCGCAAATAAATGAGATACCTCAGCGAGGAAAGGGTGAAGGAGCTCTCTCTACGCTGGCCAGGAGGCTGTCCATAAGTTTAAATATTGTGGGAACGGACCCACGCGTTCGTTAACTTGCGTTAAACAACGGTGTTAATTTATTTAAAAATTCAAGGGGTTTTTTAAGCACTCGGTAGTCAAGGGGGTACTTCGTTGGTAATTATAATTTGTTTTGTAAATGATCTTAATGCTGAGAATGTAAAAAATATTGCATGCTTAAAATAAAGAGTTACTCAATTAAGATCCTAAATAAATCAATTAAAATCACCCTAAACTTTAATTTAACTCAAACAGATGAGCTTGAATTGAAAGTGAGTATTTTACTTTAAACTTTTAAATGAAATTCAAAGTAATTTAAACTTCAATTGTTAAAAATATTTAACTTTCTTACATTTCCAATACAGTAAAGTTAGGGAATAAGCGATTTACTACACCAATTTATAATTTACACCAGACTGGACAAGCCATTTGGTTTCATATTATTATCATAATATTTCTATAGATATGAATAATCCCCATTTAAAATCTAGGATGGCGTCGAGTGGGGTGCCTCCCCATCCGGATATGAACGCACGCACGCATCGGAAGCGCCGACAATAATTTATTATACGTCCGAATTACTATTTATTTTACTTACGCATTTTTATGTCATTGTTATTCGTTTCAAAAGCTACTGGAGAGATAATATCTTATTAGGAAAGCTTTTTTAAGTGTTGCGTGAAACGAGCAAATAACTGCCATAATAAAACATATTTCGTAATAGTCGGAAAATTTGTGTATTGTATACTTAATAATTAATATGAGTTATGAATAATTGATGAAGTGCCATCCCCTATTGTGTTTCTTTATTTTATTCCGTTTCATAGAGCCATTATTAGGATTCTTATGTTGTACATTTCTGTACCTACGAGTACTGTATGCTCATTCCTACATATTACTTAGTATATTATTATATAACTTAGATATCAATAAGTATGTGGTGTCGCATACACACATTAAACACATGTCGCAGAAAGCCTTTGCCTTGCAATGGAATGCTATGTGATTAGCCCTCGGCTCAATTATTTAAAGTCGTGCTTTTAGCACTGACGGCTGTGAGTTCGATCTTCAATCAGGCCTGAATAGACATTAATGTGACGAATAATAAAGTTTTTGTCTGGGTATTTTAAATTATCTATGATTTTGGATATTTACGATTCCTAGATATTATGTTTGTCAGATACGTGACACCACTAATCCAAGCTTTGCTTAGTTTGAGGTCATTTAATATCAGTCATTTTCTTTTTTGATTTGACATGTTTATGACTTTTCTGCTCTGTTTTTATGAAATCTCTGGGTTTGGAGTTCCAGGAGATTCCAAGCTTTCAGTTTCAGTGCCGCATAAATTACAATCTAACCAGTAAATATTCAGACCTATTTACAGCAGTTTAGCGTTGGAATAAAACGCTTAGTTATAAAACGATCTTACACTGCACTAGACAGTTACGTCTTTAAAAACCCCTGCAGCGAGTAAATAAAGCAACTAAGCCAAGAACGTTTCGAATGTCAGATAATGAGCGCGGGCAGTGGGGAGGACGTAATGCGAAGTCCCGATATTTCCGCGCCATTGCCCGCTTTGTTGATACCCTACCGTGTCACGGGCACGCCGCCTTTATATTTTGATAGGTATTTTTAGTTGCATAAATGGAAGTTATCGCGAAGCAATTATTTTTAAAACCATTACTCAAAGACTAACTCACTAACTTGAATTTGTTCACGGACTTAGGTAAAAGAAGCTTGAATATAAAGACAAGCGTCTCTTTAATCAAGATGCCTTTATTTGAAGATATTCAGGGATTGCATTTCTTATGCGGGTGGTAACTAATCTTTATGACTTTCTTTTGTTTCGCCGTTATCACGTACAATATAGCCATGATAGTCGTATTTACTAGTATAAAAATAAATTAAGAAGTGATTCTAATAATTCTCTACCAAGGACATCCGTATCAATATTTCGTTCAAATCAAACAACGATGATATTTCACGTATGCCACCTCCATACCGGGAGGAGAATGGATATTTGCTGCAGTATTTGCTTAAAAACAAATCCTATTTCCAATCCCAATAAATTCAAAATCGCAGAAAGGTGCACTATGTTCGGTACAGTCCTTCTAAATGGCATATAAGCTTTGACTCTTAGTTCTAATGGGAGACGGTTGATATTAGATTGTGTTTTAGTGTAGACCACAGAATAGAACAAAGCGCTTGGTGAGGCGAATTCCATTATTTATCGACTGCGATATCGGGCGCAGTAAAAATGTCAACGTTCGCTCGATGTTCGCCGCCTATCGCCTAGCTATCGCTTTGCGGTTGCAAAGAACAGTAGGAAACAGTAAATAAACTCAATTAATATCAAATTATTGAGAGCTATACCCTATTGATAGTAGCGATGACTTGATTCCAATCATGAAGGCCTTCTCTTAGCAATAGAACCATCTTTAGAGTTTTCTGTGAGAGAAAGGACTCGACAAAAGTAATGTCAAAAAGTGAAAAACTAAGAAATGTGTGTAGTTGTATTCTTTCACTCTGCGAAATAAAGCTTTTATCAATATTCTTCTTCTTTATGTGTCAATTTAGTGATGATGTCATCAGATCTTTTATATATTTCAGTCGGTAATAGCAAGACGCGTATAATTTCTGCTTAAAATATGTTATGTTCTAGGTCACTGACATAGCTATCAGCATTTGCAAGATGATTTGGAGATGAGCTGGCCAGGTGGCTTTATAAGCCAATAACTTTTAGGATATTCTTGAGTGAAGATAGCGTCTCGCCAACACGTTGTCTAGGCTGGGATGCTCTTGGATCTCAGATCTTCTAAAGGAAAAAAATCTAGATGAACGGAAAGGTCCTAGCAGAAATAATTTACCTACTGCACTCCCTGCTCTATGGTCCAACGCATCCATGACGTGCCGCTCAGAGGCGTCCATCTCTAGGAACATACTTCACAGCTCATCCAGCCTTTTGTTTTGCCAACGCGAACCCGTGTAAGGGAACGTTTCCCTGGAACAATACTGGCTTTGCTAGTCCGGTTCTATCTATAGGTTATGTAGGGTTGAACGTTTGAAATAGACACTAGGTAGAATTGTTAGGTTAGATTTTATAACTTTCTATATATATGATCACAATCTTGCATGATGGGAAGTGTCCGTGTGGCCTATGTCAAGACATATTATTCCAAAGTCTATTCATTTATGTCCCGAAGAGACCCCAGTTGAAGGATAAAGATTCATGAAATACCTTTCTATAGCGTTATATCAGATACCGTAATCGAACCCTTATATAGTATGTAGTTTATTTACTTAAATACAATTTTATGTCGTAGAGTGCATACGACATAAATATGCTGAAATGTATGTGCTAGTTACCATTAATAAGCCATAAGATTTGACTGTTGAAATAGGGCTCTTACATAGAGATCAGTGATGCAATGAAATCAAATATCTAATAGTACGTCTACCACGAGTTACCACTTTAAATTTACATTATCGTTCGCGTAAAAAAAATGTATTGGGATTGGGATGACACATAACATGACATGGCAATGTCAAACCCCAATACATTTTTTTACGCGAACGATAATGTAAATGTAGGTAAAGTGGCAACTTGGGTAGACGTACTGATCTTCTGTCCGTCTTTGCGTTTTTTTTGCATGTAATGTATCGTTTGGCATTTTTATAGGTGTGATTAATTTGAATATTAATGTAAGCTTCAATTAAGTAACTAACCTAATTCAGGACAAAGTTAGGCCCTTTTGATATTTGCTGAGCAAGTGCAAATAAAAATTTTACTCAACAAATACCATATTAAAATACAAAACTGAAAATTTAATAAATAAACAGCAAATAACAACTAAGAAAGCAAGTATCGTTGGCCCGATTCAATTAACGCCTACAAGCGTGTTGGAATTAAAATTCATGAACTACCTAATTACTGTTAGGGCGGGCAATATGAAATAAACTAATGGCGAGGCAACTCGAGCCAATTACTTCAGATTTATCAGAGCCTGATCAAATAATTAAAACTGCGATAGGGAATCGCGGGTGATCGCATCCAACTCAAGAGTGAAGAAACCTAATAAGGTTTCTTCAAAAAGAAAGGTTCTAGGACTAGGGTATCAGATTTATGTATGTATATATGTATATGTATATATATGTTTGTTAACTGGCCAGTATTAACACGGACCGGCCCTTTTGAATAATGACCAAGTGGATCGGTCAATTTGAATTTATTACTTTGGCCGGTCCATATTAATAATGACTGACTACGCGTGGGAAGTTAAAAAAATAACGTTTAGATAGCTTGAATTTACAACTTTGACCGGTTGTTTGGTGTAATATTACTGATTTTATTCCTATTTTGTGCAATACAGTGTATCTATCTATCTACCTAGATTTCACCCACATGTACACCTAGTTTAAATGATTTTTTTCTGATGACGATCAAGTCTTTGACGTCTGAGAAACCAAACGCAAAAATAAATGAGTGAGTGTGAGTTCAATGGTTTTGATTTTTTAGATCATTTCTCGATAGATCATCACAGACATTAATTTGTGCTTACTCGTACATAGGAAAAGATGAGATTAAACGGTTTTGTCAGAACCCTTTTATTTAAAATACATACACCGAATCAGGAGTCCTGATTCTGGACATAACAAAAAAAAAATCAATAAAATGAGACTATATTATATTGTAGATCACCTCCATTATATATTTTGTAGTTTGGGTAAATGTAATCTCAAAGCACAACAACGATGGATTTAAAAAGACGTTTAACCTTGGCCTGAAATCCAATAGCCACTTCATACTTCAAAACGAGCTATGCCGGGGGCCTAAACGGTGGTTTCGAAAACACTGACCCTAAGTTTAATATAGGATTGCATTTTGGCAAAGCGCGTAGCGCTTGGAACTTTTTTATCACATATAAAGCTTACTTTCGTATGGCAAGATATTAGTATCTTGGTGTAACATTGGATAAATATAAATATAAAAAGTTTTAAATATAAAATGCATTGCAGGCTGCGGCGGCGTCCAATTTGCCAGCTGAAGTATCAGTGCCCGATCAAATAATTGAAAATTCAGAAGCGCGACAGTAAATTGAGTCCGCATCCAATTTTTAGGACGGATTTAAGTGGAAACGGAATATTATTTATAGTAAAAATAACCCAAAAAACTTTAATGTAAAGCAAGGATTTCAGGCAGATAAATAAATATTGAAACAAAAAATACCACAGTAGGATTTTTTTTACCTAATCACCATGTCCAAAACATCATGTTCACTATCAAGCGAACTGGTAACTTGGGCAATTTGAGCATTACTCAACGCCATTGCTGGATACTCAGATGGACAGCTGCTCTCCAGCAGAACAAAAATGCATACGTGTGATGTAGATACAAAAAACGTAAGTTCGGTTTTTGCGTATCTTATAAGGTTTTGCACCAGTTTAAAGGTAGCTTTATGCCATGGAGAGATTTTCCCCGCAGGTAAGTGTTAACCCTTAATCGGATATAGCATGTCCTAATTTTTAACTGGTTTTCGCCTGTATAATAAATGAAATGGGATCCATAACAATTAAAAATACTCATAATTAAAAAGTATATAACAATTTGGCACACTTTTTCATCTGGCTGATGCCTACGGAATCCTATCATCAAAAGCTGTATCTGCAAACTTATGTTCCTTTTTGCATAGCGAAGCCATTCGTCCCCGTCTCTCGTAACTTATACAAACAGTGGCGCGTAATCCACAACGTAAATATATCTGCAGCCCGAAGAGCTACAGAACATATTGTATGATAGGCATTCTGTATGGTAGCAAAATATGGTTCACGTGTAGTCTATATTTATCGCACAAGCAACACCACCAGGGAATAAAGGGAACCACCAAAGAAAAACAAAATATACAATTACGCTGATTTTGTCTAAATGACTGGAATGATTCACTGGATGGTCAGTAGGGAGAGAAAAAGGCTCTCAACCCAACAAGGTATTGTATGCAACCAATGGGAATTATCTTATTACCTAATCACAGAACACACTCCCTACAAGCCAAGAGTTCTGTATTATAGGGCGAGAACTATCCCCACTACCACTGGCTAGCTAAGTGTGCCATAAATATAAAATTATTAATGTCTCATCTTCGCCAATAGCACCTATTTATTTGTTTGCATTCAACCTTAAAATTAATGGTATGTGTTTACCAGAAGAAACCTTTAACACATATGGATATTTTCATCCATACACCAAAATTAATTCAAAAGGCTCACTAGTTCCTAGCATTTTCGCCTGCTATACCTCACGTCACAACTGATAATTGACGCCACAGCTTGCCTGATGCGTTCCGCAGCACGAATGTATTTACTGCTGTTGCATTTTGTATTTTTCCTAAAGGCATTAATGCGTGATGCGAGAATTGAAATATTGCACCGCGATGGAACTGCGGAGGAGCGTTTTGGTGTGGCAAGTCGCTTGAAAAGAAAGACGGTCGAGTACTTATGCCAAAAGTCTCGAAGTCCGTGCAATAATATGCGAAAGTTAATTCGATGCCAGTCCCATACTCTGTTAGGCTTTTCTCATGCAGGAACTTGGTGGTGGGTTTTAATCGGCTAGGTACTCATGACTTTTCCTCAAGCTTTTAAATCAGTTATAAAACGATGATGATAATACGTAATACGTCATATGCTGGTAGCAGGTTTTGGTTGACATAAAAGCTATTACTTACAGTAGCATACATGATTAATTTTTATTTTCAGCCCCACATTGTTGTACTACTTGACATCAGCCTTTCTTACTGTCATATCTTCATCTTGCCGCATCAATTTGCTGATTTTTAGCTTTAGTAATTACAATTTAACTTTTTTTTCAATATAAGAACTAAAGCTTGTTTTAAGCCTTTCTCATCCGCTAATTACCACTTATAAAATATTTCCGGGTATGGTCCAAAGGCAGCACAGCAGACGCGATATCTCGAGTGTTATGGATTGCCCGCGCGCAACTAAAGTACGGCTTTTTGATCAGTCCGCTCTCAGCCTTGAGGGCTTTGAACCCACTTTGTTAATCACTCAAGTCTTTGTCTTTATGACAATAAACATACGCTTGGTGGTTTCTTTTGTTATTCGCAAAACACAAACAAATTACTAATGACAAACCACTCGAGTACAAAGAGTATTAGATATACTGTCCCTCTGCTGCCTCCTTACTGGAGAATATGGCTTTCAAGCCACGCTTGCCTAAATGCGGATTGCTGATCACATACATTATGTTTCGAAAAATCTGAAAACACACTTTGTTTGAAGGGATCTGAAACGAGGATTTTGTACTGAGTTCTACTAGCTACTTTAATCTTTGCTTTCTAACTACATCTTAAGTTTATGTTCTAATGACATGATGTTCATTTTAATGGTCATTTGAGATTATGACATTAGGGCGGAGCTCCTGTATTTCTTGAGTAAATGTTCAATCACCAAATCGACTGTAAATAACTTCGAAGTTCCCCGAATGTCTCCAGCATTCAAGGCTCACTTTAATCTCATAAAGCTGAATAACTACAGCACAGTATTAAAACCGGCGCATCTCCAAAGATGGCGCGAGAGGAAACGCAAAAAGTAGCAAAACACGAAACCAAATGACTGCATCGATCACACGACAGTTAAATAACTCCTCGTGCGATTGCGAATGATTTATAAATAAACTTTTAGGGTTGATCTTCACTTGCGAAAAGACCACAACAATGATTTTAAAAAAATTAAACCCTATTACTTGCCTAGAGCAATAAAATTTAACAATAGAATTATTTTGCCATCTATCCATGTATCGCGCGATGACTGCCAAAGGCCTATTAAAAGCCAGAATTTAACACTGTAGTTTCATGACTAACTGAGATAGGTACACACTCTTTATAGATCCCTGCTAGGATTTGTTTACAGCATTCATTGCAAATAGTTAATAAACATTTTTCTATTTCATTTTTTTATAGATTTTTCTCCCAGCTTGAGATAGGTAAGTATAGTAATTCTGCCTGCCTTCTAAATACACAGGTTGTGGATTCGTTTCCCATTCATTTGAGGAAACCGACGAACATCCTTTGTTCTTTCCAGGCGATAGTATAATTTATGCGTGTTAAAATATCAGTCTATTTATCAGCTTCTGACCAGCATAGCAACTATGCCCAGTTTTGGGATCAAAGTCATGTTAGTAAGTGTGCGTAAATCTAAGCCATGTGAAAACGTCTTCAAGATATAATTTGCGTAAACATTACTCATTTCATCACTCAGATGCGTATCAACCTTTATAACTGCTGTACGATTACAAATGATTTATAAATAAACAATTAATGTAGCTCCTTGGAAGTGCAAATTGCCCTTAAGGTTTCTGCGCACGTCACATGGCTCCGTGGCTATAAGGTGCGACTCCTTAACGTCGATAATTGGGTCTTACGCCCTTGTTTTTTGCTATTTCGGAATTTTAAGCCTTGAATGAATTTTCATTTACGCCATTAATGGCTTACGAAACGCAACTTTGGTGTTTTTTATGCAGGCCGCGGTGATGCAGGTAAGTTATGGGCGTTTAAAATGCATATTGAAATTCAAACAATTTTAACAAAATATACGAGCTTTAAGTAATTACGTATTAAACTTTAGCTTCTTATTAAGCTGTGGAAACGCGATACTATTTTTACAACCAAGCTTGAATTATGATTTATGACTAACAGTTGTAAATGAAAATATCAATATAACTACCGGATAAGAGAATTGATACCAACTTAGGCAATATAACCTGTTAAAACTTACAGTCGCGAGTATTTTATGTCCGTGATAACCTATTAAACGAACGTGAAAATTTTTATAAAATGTGTATGAATAAGCTAATAAATTGAAGACTTATGCGGATCATAATTCATGAAACTTAGATACCGCTAACCCGCTAAATAAAAGGATCGTAAACAAAACTAAAACATCCATACATTAAAAAGTAGCCTCAGAATTATAGCCTAATGCTAGTCAAGTTTCTGAAATTCAAGACCAGAAGTTTCTTAACTCGCGTGTTGCGGTAAAACTTCGGGACGTCCGCAATAAGTTAACCGGCAACTTTGCGAAGAGCCCGAAACTGGATTCTGCTCTATCTTGTAACTTTTTGTACACAGTGTCTTAGGCAGGCATTTTCTGTGCAAATTTCAGTAGGATATATAGACACAGTGTATGGAACTGGAAAACGCTGCCTGGTCGCAGCGGCCAGTATAAACAACAGGGTGCTCCCAACTTATTTGCATTTACACGGGCCGAGTAATTGCGCTGCGCTTCAGGGAGAACTTTAATTAAACTTAAGTGTCTTAAACTGTACTAGGTACCTATAGAGCACTTGAATACTTAATAAGAAAAGTTTTAAATGTGACCAGCTGTAAGGCGTCTAGAAAGCCACGTCTAATAGATAGTACTCACTTTAGTGCTTAAGATTTTAATCATGGACCCTGCTTATGATCAAAGTTTGTTTCGCAATTAATTTTACAAAAGCATCTCTAGTTTGTGTCTGCTTCACAAATTCGGTAATTTATTTCTGTTGGTTGTATTTGTACTTAGTAAATAGTAATCATAAGACATCTTTTCAATAAATGTATATTTTAGTCTAATAACCACATTCTTTGAAATGATTGAACACATTTAATATTAACATAATTGCCACAACCTGAATTTGAATGCAGTTCCAAAAATTCAAAATTTTACAAGTTTTTTTATTCTGCCTACCCAAAATGCTAAATTACGTTAACTTCATTTAAAACTCTTTTCACATTATTTATTCTTTATTTATTACATGTTACTTCGCACATGTGATAAATAAAAAATAAACCTAACAATATATAATAAGTCGTTCTAATCCCAGTTTATGCTATCTAGCTGTAGGGGCGCGTTGAACCGCCACCGCTGACGTATGACCGCGTATTTACGGGCACGCGGGCACAAATTGAAAATTACGACTTGACGCTTTGCACGTAACGAGCGAGTAGATTGTACTTTGTTTGTACTGCGGCTTTGGTTAGGTACTACCTATGTACTTGGGATTTATTAGCTCTGTTTATCTAGATGCGTACTACATTTTAGATTGGAAAGCTTCTTAAAGTCATCGTCTTGAATCATTTGAGTTATGATGCCGAATATACAAAGAACAAACATTCCTATGTTAGTCTAGGTACAAACATAAATTTAAAATACTCGTACGAGTATTTAGAATATCAAACAATAGGTAGTTAACATAATTATTACAATAGATTGGCTTTAATTTGTATCTAACGTACGCTGCTTGTTAAATTTTATAACATACAGAAATAGTTTGAAAGTAAGATTAACAGTTGAAAAACAAAATACCTACGCAACGAATATAAAGATCACTCTTTATATTCGTTGCGTATTTTGTTTATATTAATTATGTATGTAGAAACATTGGTCTAATCAAAACATTGCATCAGCTAGAAAATCTGATTTAGAGTCATCACCTAAAAGGGTACCAAGTATCTATAATGTATATTATTTAAACAAGCTTATTTGGTTTTAATTCAAATCCATTATTGATTAGTAAATACATTGAATGTTTATTGAACAACATTTACTTTAACAAGGTAAATTTCTCCGACGCTTTATTACCAACATTACAATAATAATATTTTACATAAATAGTTTTTGTTTATTATAAATATGACATACCTGCCTACTTTCAATAAATGTAAACACTAGCAAAGGTGCAAATTAGCGAATTCTACCGAGAACTTAATAAATAATGTTCGATAATGAATTATACATGATAGTGCGTATAAATATTTATCATTACACTATTAGGTACAAATAAATACGCTCCTGGGATCCACTACACGAATAAGGCATGATCATTTGCACTTAAAAATGACCGGCAAGTAACCACTTAAACAAATGTGGACAGTAATCTGACTGTTGTAAAGATTGTTTTACATTGTACTTTAATAAAGAGAAGTTTTAAAAAAAATGTAGTTTAAATCGGGCTAAGAATTTTCTCACGTTTCCTACCTGATAATATAACGTCCTAAGTTTATACTTTGAAAATATGCGGGATGCCTGATTAAACCTTTAACAACAATTAATGAAAACTGAAAATCGATTCGCGATGGTTAGTTTTAAATAAAATAATGAAACCATAACTTTTCATTTCTATTCATTTAAAGGCCTAGTACAACGTCGTTGTCGTAACCCATGAAGGTCACGTCAGGTAGGTATGAAATATTTTTTTTACTAATAACTTAGATGTTGGACGTGTAAGAAAACGAATTAAGTAACTTATTGTAATACATCATGCGATGCGGCCTAACAACCGAAGAAGATTCACATTACAAAGTGGGGTAAAGGACCCCCTTTTTTGTGTTACTGTGAGTAGGTCTGCGTAACTAAATATTTACAAATATTATTAACAGGAAATGAAGTCAAAAACGCCTGGACTGCTTTTAAAAATTCTTCCACCATTATAACTACTTATCAGCGAGTAACATAAGCGTAATTTTGATTTCTGGGCTATCTTTTAAATTGAGAATAGTTCACGCGGTCGAAGCTAATTGAAATATACATAATGAAAGCTGGAAAGCTAGTCTAAGAATATAAACGTTAGGGCCTTATACCAGTTCAAGGCAAGATCCTTAGATTACCGGGCACTGGGACGCGTACGCATAAGACGGTCATTCCAAACGTGATTCGGCCGCATAGGTCACGAACTCGCGTGTCCTACGTGACGAACATTATAATGACATGCTAAAAACAAACTCTTTTTAAAACAGAGTAACACGTGGCAAGGAAGTCCCGTCCCGTGTTTCTATTGGTCAGGTTTTTGCATTGTGAGTCATTGTTTGCCATTTTTTTCTTAAGGTTTTCTTATGAACACCCGTGTGTTCAGCTGACACTCAAGGGGACAACTCGTTTTGCCGTAACTAGATTTGAATTTCAGTCAGTTCATACACAAACGTCACCTATAATCAAGTACAGATTTTGTTTTAGAATACGGGCCTAAAAGTCTTCTCATAACAAAAAGTGGCTAACAATTTTAATAATTTCCTCAATTGAATCAAAGTAATTCTGCCTTACTAGCCGTGAAGAGCTACCTCTCAGACGGGTTTATTGTAAAATCGTTCTCTTTTTACAACAAGTTACATGTTACCAACTTAAGTTACTCATTGTCTAGTGAGCTAAATGTTCTCCAAATTGCTTTGGTTCGGCGCATGTGAGGAAGGGCGTCTGAATTTACGCGAAACACGTGCCCGCACTGAGCTCATATAAATTCCACAAGTTTCATTTGGTCTGTATATCAGTGGTATGAAGTAGAGGCGAAAGCGTTTCAGATTCTGTGCATACAAATATACACAATTGTCGTACTCTATGTAAGTAAACATATGGTTTTTTTAAGTCTTTTGATAATCCCCCGGTATATTCTATTGTGCAAATATAAGAATGATTGTAGTGCAGTAAGTTCTTTGAGTATATAACGAGCCGCGCAAATGACTCATTTTGCGACTCCGGTACTAGTCATTCCACTCAGGCAAGGTATATTTTCTGTATGCAGGGTTATATAGCGATAACAGGTGCCTTATTACAATCGCTGAAAACCGACCAAGTTAATTCCCTAAACGGAGGGAAGCGAGCAATTTGGTCAGTAATATACCGCCAAGAAGATGCATTAGTGCCTGGAAATGCAAGACCATATTACAAAATTGCTCGCTACGCTCAGTTTAAGGAATGAATTTGACAAGTTATAAGGGATTGTGATAAGGCCCCAGTTACGCGTTAAGCTAGCTATCATCACTTTCGCTGTGACTGTATTTTAAATAAATAAAGTAGAGAACAGGTAAAACTATCTTGCCACTGCAGCGTTTCATGGGCATTCCAAAACAATTGTTTGGTTTTTGAAACACAATTTTCAGCAATTTATGAATAAGCATAACTATACTTTGGAACTCGTTTATGCATGAATAACAGTAACACAGAAGAGGAAAATGTTTAGTTTTGAGGCAATATATACTTTCAGAAACTCGCTTCCACTTGTGCCTCGGCTCCACGCTCGACAAGGGCATGTCGTACTCCGACACACTCATGCACATTTAAGGTGCGGATCAAAGCGCGCCACTGACATTCATTACTGGACGTCCTCAGCGCTGATGGAAACACAGCCTGATGACGTGCAAGGAGACTCAACGTTCAAAGAGATTGGGATGACATTTTCTTTTACCTTGTCTGTGGTAATGTCGTCGATGTTAGTTTAACGGATTACAGCTGGGCGTAGTTGTTCGATTCTAAAACATATAATCGCAGATTTTCTCCCTCCAAGAGCAGACTATTTTATATATGCAGGAAAGACTCCCATGGGAGTAGGTCAGTGGGATTTGTCTTCTCAGGTTAAAATCAAGAATTAAACAAAAATAAACGTACTTAGATACTGAATGCGGAAGTACCAATCTAGTGTTTCTACTCCGAAATATCTTTGAAAAACGTAGGTATATGTTGCCAATTTTTAATTTAGTTTTTAAAGGAACTTTAGACACGGCACGACATTAACTATCGTTGTGTTACGTCACTTACTCACGATTTTTTTCTACCTAAAAATAAAAAAACTGATAGGGCTTGTCCCTCCACCGCTTTTGCGCACACATAAAGTGAAGAAAAGTAAAGTTATTAGCGTATATACTGTCCCACTGCTGAGTAAAAGCCCCCCATCATTGAAATCAAACCATCGCTACAATGGATAGGTACCTTTTGGCTTCATGTATTTTTTTTAAATAATAACGCAGAAAAAAGTAGTGGGACTCATCATTCCTAGTTAGACAAGCTTTACCTGTACTGAAGTGAAAACAGTTTTTCAAGGCTGAGGAGTTTTTCACAAAGCATTCTTCGATAAATAAATGCACATATTTTGTACCCCTAGCAACTTTATTTAAATAAATAAAAAAAATATCTAAATACACACTGATACGATTTGTTTAAATAAAAAAAGAAGTTCGCTTTTTTTTACTTTTAGTAATAATTGTCTTTGTGTGTTTTTTCAGATACTATGATATATAAATGATTCAGGCATATAAATAAATAAATATGCGCCAGACAACACACCTCTTGTAATGGTCTCGAAGTAGGGATTAATATCCCTGTGTTACGAGGTACCACACAAGGAAATAAGCCAGGGGCGTCTCCCAGCACACCCAGACCCGAGTCAATTCAGAAAAGATCGTTTCCTGAATTGACCCGACCGGGAATCGAACCCGGGACACTACGGAAACGGAGGCGAGGAACCGTGCTACAGCACACTACGCCAATCGTGTCGATATATTATGCAGGTATGAAAGTTTTCTTCATTTGAATTCTTCATTCCTTATATGAAACTATTATCACTTTTAATCCAGAGTTTAAGCAGTATTAGAGCATCCGCCCTTCCCCTGCTACACAATACACCATAAACTGTAGATATAGGAAGTCTACAACCCGTCCTAGGCGTGGGCAAAGAGTAGTACTTAATAACTTCTACTAACAAACCCTTTTGTGTGCGCTGACTAACGACTCTCACAACTTAAAACCATGTCCGTTCTCGCCATATTTATAACTTGGAACGAGTTATGCGCGCAAGTAATGCGAGTTATGTACACTGTACATTATACCATAGTAAATCCAGCGCAGTCGAGTTTACTATTTAAATGTATTCATCCGAGCTCTCTCGGCGTCATGCGGTGAGACTCGCGCTATGAATAATTCGCTTTAAACCATTCATGGCACTTCTACACAAGGGTAGGATGTAGGCATAGCAACCAGAGTACTTTACCCAACATTTCAACATTGAATATACTTTACCTAACCGCAATAAAAGTAATTTTCACCCGATAGGTGCTCTATACACAATAATAGTCTTTACTTGATTGTGTTGAAGGTGTGAAGTAGAATTATGGGTAAGAAAGTTATGCTAGTGTTATGGCCGTGGTCTTAACTACAATGAAGTCATGATCTAAAAAGTCTAGCTTTTTGCCAAGTTTCCTACTTGTTTCACATTTACTTAACTGTAACAAAGTTTAAGTTTACAAAAAAAATATTCCAATTTTCTTTTACTCTTGTACTTTCAGACAACTCGCCTCGATATCAAGAGGTCGTTAGCTTTTTTGGCGTTGAGTACAAATTGTTTTGTGGTTTCGTATTGAACTCAAACTCAAATTATCTTCATTTAAATAGACCTGTAGCAAATATTTATAAATGACTTAATTGAAAACAGCATCAATACACATTGAGAAAGAAAGAAAGAAAGAAAAAACATTTATTAACCCATACAGTGCCAGAATTACAGTACAAATGGTACAAAACATTAAAACAAAACACAGAACCCTAATGAGTAACAAAAAATAGTGGGCCAACCAGAACCCTGCCTCAGCACGTGCCCCTGCCGCGCAGGCACGGCAGAGACGCTGGTATTCTGGCAGGGCCTGCTGAGGTGGCCGTTTATCCTTTAAAAGTACTTATGGCACCATCTTAGATTTATTCTTGGCTAAATCGCTCTTGCAGACGATGAGCAGTACCTATTATTTTTCAAAAATCAGCACGAAGGAAATATAAACGTGTATTTAAAAAAAAAAAGTGACAAGCAGACTCAGGTCACTTAAAATATTTATTTGTAAACAATTTTAATTTGCTGTCGGCTCAGACCTGCTTATAAAGGTTTATCAAGGTGTTTTTCATGTGTGCGCATGGTGATTTTTTTGTTGTTCCCACCACAGTGCCGGTTCAGTCTTTGAAAACTTATAATCCGCATGTGATAATTTCAAGACGCGGTTGCTAAGGTCGCCATCGGTTGTCATAGCGACGACATGCGTCGCTAGGTCTCTTCCTCTGCAGCGTCCAATTACAAGACAATCCTGTGACTGTGACACACCTACGTAACGACGACGCATGCGTCTTGTTACCAAAACAAGCAGCCTTCATATTTTGACTTTGACTTTTTTATGTTTTCAGTGTACATTTTAAGTTACTTTAATGTGTTTTAAATATTTGTTTTTAGTTATTATTTTTTGTTGAAGTATTTAACCGTTGTGAATGCAGTCCGAGAACCAATCATGTGATGGCACGTCGAACGCGACCCATACATGTACCCTGTGCAACAAGTCATTCAAATCTTTGAAAGGCCTCAACATACACATTACAAAAACACACAGGAAATGTATAAGCCAAAACAGTTCACCCTTAGACATCCATCCCATTATTCAGAGTGCGCCTACTTATGTAGCCAATAATCCAACTCCTTTCCACACATATCTTAGCCATTTGAAAAATAGTATTCCCATAGTTAAAAGAATCCCTAGAGGAGCTCGAATAACCGTTGCTACTCATTTGTCAACATTAATCCAGAAATGTTACATAAGCAATTGTAGTCAAGACTGGCAGAACCTATTTTTATTTTCATACAGCACACTACATATAATTAAAACTGATGAAGCGAATTTATCCTTGACCCAAAAGATTAAGAATAACTGTGCTGTAAGCTCGTTGCCTTCTCCCGCTACTCTAATCAAACATGATGCTCCTCGTAATCGCAACAAACTGATCGAAAAGAAAATCTGTGACGGAGATCACAAAGTTGCCGCTCGCCTTCTGTTCTCCAACGACGTGCTATCACCAGATACCCCTGACACCCTTCAGAACTTACGGACAAAACATCCTACAGCTCCAGTAAACCCTTATTTTCTCGACCCACCAACAGCAGGGCAAGCATGCCTTCAAATTCAAAACAAAGATGTTAAGGATGCCATTTTATCTTTTAAACACGGTTCAGCTGCAGGTTTGGATGGAATCTCACCCCAACATTTGAAAGACTTAACATCGCATTCTGTGGGTGATGCAGGCGAGCAACTTGTAAATTCGATCACTAAATTAATCAAATTTATGTATTCCGGTAATGTCTATCCACAAATTATATCCATTCTTTTCGGCGCGAACCTCATTGCCCTCACCAAGGACGGAGGGGTGAGACCAATTGCTGTTGGATCAACACTACGACCTACCTACCTGGCTTCCAAAATTGCTGTTCGACATATTTTACCAAAATTAAATTCGGAATTTGAACCCGTACAGTTAGGCTTTGGTGTAAAAGGAGGGTGTGAGGCAGCCGTCTATGCGCTACGCTTTTTCCTAACTTACGGACAGCCTGACGTGTTGCTCAAAATTGATGTCAAAAATGCTTTCAATTCGGTAAATAGGGATACCCTGCTGACGGAAATAAAACAACATGTACCGGAAATATACAATTATCTTTTTTTTTTTTTTTAAGTAGGGGAAATGCCTTACGCATACCCGTCCACCAGGGGGCGGACGGGTTATGTCGGACTCTCCACTGGGGGGGACTTCCTATTAGAGGAAACCGCCCAGTGGCCTACCGACTAAAAACCCTACTACTCCCTCTCATCGTCCATAGTGGGGGAGCACGGTAAGTAGCACGAAGCCTTCTACGCGTTCCCCCGGACGGGGCCCGCCTACACGGCGGGCCGGAAGCGACCCCCCCTTCTAGAGGAGGGGTCGATAGAGACAGCCGAGGGTGTCGAGCCGTCCCTACCAGGCGATGGTGGAGGCCTGTGCAATGCCGGCGCGGGGACCCCCGTACCGCGCGCCAGCTGGCCTCCTCCAAGGAGAGGTTGGAGGCGACGAACAGGTGGTCGCCGTCTCCTCCCCATCCTCGCCCTGCGGAGCGTATCAGCGTCGGGATCTTCTTCCCGCGCGCGCTCCGCGGCTTCCTTGGCTGTCACCACCTCCTCACAAAAGGTGGCGAAAGCTCTCCAGGCCTCTTTATCTGCCAGCAGTGCAAGCACTATGCTGGGCAGAGTGAGGTCCTGGCCCACCTTTGCAATAAGCGCACTGCGCTGTGGAGCCCACTTTTGGCACACCGCTAGTGTGTGGTGCGCCGTGTCCTCCACAGCGCCGCACTCATGGCAGAGTGGTGCTCCCTCTCGACGGATGCGGTGCAAGTAAGAGCCAAAGCATCCATGCCCGGTCATCACTTGCACCATCCTGTAGGAGAGGGAGCCATGCGGTCGCTCGAGCCACCGGTCAAGGACCGGAGCGAGCGCCTCCAGTGTTCGACGGCCAGACTCCGCACCTCTCAGGTCCGCCGTCCACAACCGAACCAGGCCTTCATACGCCTCCCTGCGGACGGCCTCCCGCTCTTCAGGGCAAAAGGGTTCGCCCGCGGCCCTCTTGGCGGCTGTCCAGCGGTACACGGCCGCCAACACGCCCGCCTCCAGCTCCCAGGGAGCGGTGCCTGCCAGCGCACAGGCCGCAGAGAAGCTTACGGTGCGGTAGGCTCTTACGGCCCGTTGCGCAATCGCCCGTTGGGGCGCTCGGAGGAGGCAGGCGTTCCTCTTTTTGGAGAGGGCCGCTGCCCAAATGGGGGCACCATAAAGGGCCATGCTCCTTAAAATGCCGGAGTAAAGCCTCCGGCATTTCGACCCCGGACCGCCAGTGTTCGGCATCAGCCAACTGAAACTGTTGGCTGCCTTGAGCAGCCTAGGTGACAATTCACGGAAATGGGGTAGGAATTGCCACCTAGAGTCAAGGATCAGACCGAGATATTTTAACTCGGTCTTCACCGGCGTCCTGATGCCCCCAAGCACAATACGTGCGTCAGGTGGCGCCGGAGGTTGCCGAGGCCCATGAAACCAAATGGCCTCGGTCTTTTCAAGCGCCACCGTGAGTCCGAGACGGCCGATCCGGTCGGCTACGAGGTCTCCTCCGATTTCGGCTATTAGGGCCGCATCCCTGTAGGACCTCCCCCGGGCAGTCACGAGCGTATCATCAGCGTAACAGATTACGCTCATACCCGGGAGAAGTTCGCTGCGGAGAAGCCAATCGTAGCCTATGTTCCACAGGAGCGGCCCCAGCACCGACCCCTGTGGAACCCCGGACTCAACGGTGTGGCGCTGTATCGCGCCAAGACTGTCCGAGTAGACTATTACTCTGTCCCTGAGGTAACTTTCAACGAGTCCCTGCAAGTACAGGGGTACCCGGAAATACCTCAGGGACTCCAATATTGTAGAGTGAGGAAGGGAGTTGAAAGCATTCTTGATATCAAACGATATCGCAATCACTCCCTCCCCACTCTCTTCAGCCTCCACGATGATTTCCCGGAGACGAGATAGGGCATCGATGGTGGAGCGCCGTGCCCGAAACCCAAACTGGGTGTCCGCCAAGTCTGGACCGACCTCTCGTAGGTGTTCGAGAAGGCGGGAAGAGACCACCTTCTCGAACATCTTCCCCACTTCATCCAACAGGATGATCGGTCGGTAGGCCGAAGGTGAGTCAGCTGGGCGCCCCGCCTTTTGAATGAGGCAAAGCTGACCCACCTTCCAGATCTTGGGAAACCTCCTCTCCCGGAGACACCGGTCGAAGAGGTCCCCAAAATTTCTCCCCATTTGGCCAGCCGCTATGGCCACAACCTTGGCTGGCAGACCATCCGGGCCTGGAGCCGTCTTTTTGCCCCGCAACCGGAACTCCACCGCTCCAAACTCCTCCGCGGAGACACCGGGAATTTCCTCGGGCAGTCGGGCCGCGCCACGGTGCGGAGGCATTGCCGGAGGAACAAAGTCCCCGTGGCGGGCCGGAAAAAGAACCCGGACCACCTGCTCCAGGAAAATATACAATTATCTTCTGCTCAGTTACGCTGACCCAACAAAACTGTTATATCGTTCTAATGAACTGTCCTCGGAAGTAGGTTGTCAACAGGGTGATCCCCTTGGTCCTGCAATTTTTAGTTTGGCTATAAATCCGATAATCAAAAATTTAATTTCTAAATTCAACGTTTGGTATTTGGACGACGGAACCCTAGGAGGTGATGTGGATACTGTATGTTCGGATCTTTTTTTAATCAAAAATAAAATTGAAGCCATTGGTTTGGAGCTTAATTTTAGCAAATGCGAACTTTTTATAAATACCTGCGTCTTAAATTTAAATGACGTAAAACAAAAATTTAATATTTTAGCTCCAAATATTAAAATCGTTAACAGTAATTCCCTTTTACCTTTTAGGTTCTCCGATTTTTGATGATTCTATGTCTGAAAAAAAAAAAAATTCAATTACTAAATTTCAAAATTCTGCCGACCGTGTCCTTGAAATTAGTCCACATTATGCACTTTGTATCTTAAAATTCTGTCTTTTCGTCCAAAAATTTACATATGTGCTCCGTTGCTGCTCCTTTTGGAATCACCCAGATCTTTTAACACAAATAGACGACTTAATCAAAATTAGCTTAGAATCAATTCTTAATATGCAGCTGAACGAGCAATCTTGAACCCAAGCATCCCTACCCATCCGTTATGGTGGTTTAGGGATTCGCAAAATTTCCAGTGTCGCTTTACCAGCCTTCCTATCTTCTGTCCATAGTTCAGAAAATCTCATAAGGAAAATTTTAAGGGCATCCCCTTCAAACTTTGAGATTGCTGGCTTGGAAGACTAGCTAGAAACGCTTTCTTAATTGCATGCCCAGTTCAAAATTGTCCAGTTACTCCAAATTCTCAGAGGAGCTGGGACGACATTTACTGCAAATTGTCTTATGACAATCTTTTGAGCTGTAGTACAGGTTCGGCGCGTGCTAGGCTTTTGGCCTTACTGGCTTCACGCGTACCCTTCGTCAAATACAGGAACATTTCTTGAGCCTGACACGCTCCGAATCGCAACTTATCTACGGCTTGGGGTTCGGGTCTGCGTTCCTCATAAATGTCTTTGTGGCAGTGATGTCGACAAGCTAGGACATCACGGACTGTCATGCCAAAAAAGTGCAGCCCGCTTCTCGAGACATGCCGCACTTAACGATATCATACGCCGGTCCCTTGCCACCGTCAACGTGCCAAGTCTACTTGAGCCGACTGGTATTGCAAGAGACGATGGCAAGAGGCCGGACGGTATGAGTTTGATTCTATGGAAGATGGGCCGGGTGCTGGTATGGGATGCAACCTGTTCCGACACGCTGGCCCCTTCCCATCTACATGGAACCAACAATAGAGCTGGTGCGGCTTGTGAAGCGGCTGAAAAAGGTAAAGCATGCAAATACAGGGGTCTAGGCTCGGAATATGATTTTGTTCCATTCGGTGTCGACACCCTTGGTCCTAGCGCTATAAGGCTTTTTAAGGAAATAACAAAAAGGTTAGTCGACATCACAGGAGGCCGAAGAGCTGGCAGCTACCTCAGACAAAGAATTAGTCTAGCCATTTAAAGAGGGAACGCTGCCAGTATCTTCGGAACCTTACCTAAAGGGACTCCTTTTAATAATATATTTTAGTTATTAAATTATATTTTTAAGGTTTGTAGTTTTAGGTTCATTTTAATAACTTCAGATGTGTTAGTATTTGTTTTAGTATTATAAATAATGTATATTTTTAACGTGTATTTCTTGTAACTAGATACTCTTCCATTTTGCGTTATCTGCATTCAGAAACAATTAAGGTTCTTGGTGTCAAAAAAAATGTTTAACGAAGCTTGCTGCATCGTAATTGATATGAATCAAACATAATTAAGGAAGTGAAATGCAAACAAAAAGTGCTATTTCATGATCTTATAACGTTAATTTGTACACTTAACACGTGTCAACTCATCGTTTAATACTTATTCGCATACTAAAATACTGGCCAATTACAAACTTTTAGCAACTTAAAAAAGTTAATGGCCACAATTTTGATATTTCCGCATGTAACGCAATAATTAGTGATAACGGCTGGTAATTGTTTTTAACGTAAAAGGTGTCAAATGAGTTTAAAGTTATTATCTGAACGATTATGTCTGTTTCTGTGTAAGAAAGGAATAAAGAAAGAAAAAAAATACGTTTTAGTTTTGTAGGCAGAGATGTCTTTCTGTCTGTGGCATCGTATCTTTCGAACGGATAGACAGTTTCATTAATTTAAAGCGCGTTGGATAAGAATTGTTCTGCGCTATAGTAGAAGCAAGTTTTACTTTGGGTTTTCTAGCATATTATACCCCGGATATCGACTTAAGTATAGAAAAAACCTTGGATGAGTATTTCGAAAACTAAATTTATATTCAGCAATTTGAATACCTGAATAATTATGAAATTATTGAGCTCCAAAAAACACCATGTTCTGCAGACATCATTTAGAACAATTTGAAAGATTACAATATGATGCCTACAAGTTGCAGGTTTGAGCAACCTTTTTGTTATATTTGCACAAACGACAGCATTCGTTGGAGTATGATTTATTTTTTTAAACCACCACTTGCTCGACAAGTTTAGATTTTAAAATCCAACAGAAGGTGTCGTGCGTGAGTTAGCGTAGGCTCTCCCTCCCATCCTGCTTCGTTGAGTGACTTGAGTTTTCTCATCATCGAAAACAAAACATTTCAGATCGACCATAGGTATGTTTGGAATGCTGCCTTTACATGGCAACGGAAAAATAACTAACCTAACATTAATATGAATTTGGATAATCCACAGATAGATACCTCGCTTTCCTGTAAACATTAATTTATCTAAGAAGACGCTATTAAGAAAATGTACTTCACTAAGCGGTCGTAAATTAGGCTTATGCATATTCACATTTACAAAATATTGTACATAATCTAAGCAGCTGCTTTCTCTGTAACACGTCTTATTAAAAAACAAGAAAGTGTATAAAAATGAAATTTATTAACCAGAATAAATATAACATAAGAGTGGGTAGGTACTAATTGTTACTACCCTGGCAACACCACATACCACAGACTTCATCCCAAACGGGGTAGACAGAGGCAAGTGACTGTTGCCGTCATGGTGAACGGAACACTTTTCACCAATGGTACTAGAACCCAACGTTTGATTTGGTTTTTTATCGATGTTTTCCATCACCGGAGAGTTAGTCGGAAATTAAACAATGAACACAAAGATTTTGGTTCTGGCCGCGATCAGAGTTGGAGTGCTTACCCACTAGGCCAAGACGCTTAGCAACACCTAGCAACACCTATTTTTATAAATACATTGATAGGGCATTAGCCATTGTGTCAGACTAAACATCTTTTTGCCCCTTGCCGCTAAAGAAAAACCCTCTTTTAGTAGCAATATCACTGAAAATCCATTGTTAAGCATTATTTTCTCCACTTAGCACGCTCTAGAAAGCTTAGGATCATCTTATGTTGAAAAAAAAGGAGTTTCCCGTTAGGGTGTCTAGCCAATTCCAATACCATGAGTAAGAAAGGCATTTATATACATCGCAAAGCATTGACCTCGCTGAGATGTATTCGACGTGACGTAACCGAAACGCTACTAATTACAAAACAGCGAATGATTCAATAATCAGTAACAGAAAGTGGTTTGAATATTGAAATCAGTTCAATTGAACATCGTGTACCGTGTCAGACGGTCTTGTCGCTCGGTCGAATTGATTACAGATCAGGGTTGGCTCCGACACCTTGCTTGACGAAAACTGATTTTAGTTTTTGAGATCTTCAGTTGAATCAATAAAAAAACTATAAACAAATCACAAACTAAACTATTTCAATCATCATAAATAGACTTCACATTACTTAAAATAATCATAGAAGTATTGATGTAATTTATACCTATAATCGTTATTTAGGACTTTAATGCAATAAACGAGCTTTTAAGTTTGTTTTGTGGGAATCACTTTTTCGTTGGCAAGAGAAGAATAAGTCTCCCTAGTGCCAACATTAACATGGTGGACCCAACTATACTTATCTAACTTAAATATATACGATTAATTCTTGAAAAAGCGTTAAAAAAACAGCTTTCTGGAGTTCCAGAAAGCCGTGGAACAGTACAGTGGTAGCACAGGTACAGGTAGGTTGTTAATTAATAAACAAACTAGTCATATTATATATAATTTGGTTTGGCTCTACCAAACCACGCATAAGCATTCCATGATCAAAATTATTTAGTTATTAGTCATGTAAAATTAAGTTAGTTTGCCTAACAATCAATTTTTGGTCAGCCCTGCAATAATTAATTGTTCGAACGCGTGGCTGTGCGCAATGTACATACGATTACCGAGCGATACATACAATGTCTGTTTCTTGGCCCTCAGTTAGACGGAACACCTTTGGTCGGGGTAATTAAGCCTTAAGTACTGTTGCTGACTATTTATTCGCCACATCGTAGACTGTCTGCAATTCAGTCTCATGACGTCAAGGCCCTGTTTTACTGAGGGCCGACCGATACATAAAATAAACACAAACCTAAAACAAGATTTGATACTTATTTCCTAAATTAATATAATCTATGGTTATGTAACATTGTAGGCAAGACAACCGATGTCGTGACGAACAGTACGTGTTACGCCTCAACTTTGCTATCCCTGCGCGTGACACACGGTGTGAAATGGCTTTTTGTTTCAATGGCACATGATTTAAATCCAAAAGGAACCTCCGTAAAAATATGTGGCCTGTCTGCCGGTCGCAACGATTTATTTTACTCAAAATTACTTTCCACAGTGACAATCTCCTTTGTACATAAACACACCGTTCACTTCATTACTACTACGAAGAAACAAGTACGTTAGGGCGTCCGCCAGCAGCCACCGCGACGGACCCGCGCGCCTCTACGAATGCGAGGTATACTGCTGATCAAAATCCTAAAGAGAAAACTTCTCATACTGGTTATCACTGAGTTAGTAGTAGATTGCTTCAAATCTAACGCATAGTCTCAAATGATTAATTAGAATTAATTTTACTAAACGAAAATTATCAAACAACCATTCAAAATAAATTAGAGATTACAGTTCCTTTCATTTCACCTGCTAATTGAAGGCTTTTCCCCGACCAAAGTACGCGTCTTGTCTGACTAATACCTAAAAAATGTCAGCAGAGTATTTTATCGCATAACGCTACTAAATAAGAAGAACCTTAGTGAAATAAGCACCGTGCGATAAAACCATGTAACCAAAAGATGAAAAACACAAGGTACTCGATAAATTTCCGCTATCTTCACGGTGGTAAATCCTTCTTTATGGTTTTTCTTTCGTTTCAGGTGACGGAGGCGGTGTCAAGGGCAGCGAGGTACGTAAAGGTGTGAAATTAAATTGCTACTATCTTTTAAGGTTACAGCTCTCGTATATTTCTTTAAACTTAAAGATGACTTTTCGCACGTTGCATGAGTAATTTTTAAGATGATGTGGTATGACAGTTTTGACAGTTTTTACGAGAAAGGAGATAAAATCTCGCCTTATTTTGCCGTGGTAAGTTTAAGTATTTTCAGTAGCAGCCCGAGATCTTGCGATACTAAGGATCGTTTTTAATTTCATGATTAATAATAAATAAAGATGAGAAGAAAGAACTTTATTTCTAACTTTTTTTTTTATAAGCAAATGCAGAAAATTCTTATTATGTGTGATCTTAGTCATTTAACTGCAGGTGAACAACATGTTACAACAACTGAGCAATTTATAAATTATACTCTAAATTACATTGTAAAAAATAGTTGTCTACATTTTTTTTTCGAACTGACGATTATGCACATTGGGCTTAATGACTAAACTAAGAAAAATATCGATTATCAATAGACAGAAAAAACTAACCAGCCGTCGTTAGTATTGAAATTTTACTCATAAATACCGTTCAAAAACGATTTATATCCGTGAAAAATTCAAATTCATAATTCTAAATCAATCTTCGACAATTAACCCGTCGCCACTCAGTCTCAAAGAACAAACCAGTGCTATCAACCCGTAATGTGTTAACGAACCATCAACTTATATCGTTAGTATAATAAAAATCAGCTGTGAAATTACAATTTGTGGCGCTCAATCATGCGTAATATCGTTAAGAATCGAGCTATCTCGATTTTTGTGCCACTTTAAAAAGTCAATGCTTGCGACTAGTAAGTACCTATAGGACCTACTTTTGGGTTTCTTATTGGGGTTAAAGTTATTTACGCTTTCGAATTATTATCGCAGCGGCTGCTAAGCGGAAACGTTCAAGCGTTTTAACGCCTTCATCATATTTTTTATAAAAAATAAGAAAATAGTTTATTAAAATTGTTACAAATACACTAGTATTTTTTTTTTCATATTTCAAGTATAAGAATAAGCAACATATTTATTTCTCTATAAAATTTACAAATAAACTTCTTTTTAATAGCTACTTCCATAGCGATTCTCCTTTTTGGTATTGATTGGCTCATGGTTTGTTTTTCTGGGAGCCCCTGGCTTATTTCCTGGTGTGGTACCTCGAAACACAGGGATCTTAATCCCTACTTCAAGACCATTACAAGAGGTGTGTTGTCTAGCTCATATTCATATTTTTAATTATTTTATCACATTTTTACAAAAGTGACATAATACTATTTTAATTAAAATCCTGTTACATAAATCATGTTCATTCAACAAAAAGTTCGCCAGCCGAAAGAATATCATTGAACACGTATAACTCGTCTCGCCGGTAGACTTCGAATGTTAACTCATTCACGCTTTCCCAATCACTTCGAATAAAAAGCCAACGTCTGATAATTACTCCCGCCCTACAAGGTCTATGGTCTTGTTGGCATCCCATTGATTTGGTCATAAATCCCGCCGTAGCCGTAGAGTTGTTAACTCCATAATTAGCGATCGGCAGTTCATTGTTTCTAGATTAAGGACTTTTATAGGTTGTAAACTTAGTTGTCAATATAATTCCTATAAAGTGTTTTTCTTGCATTACCTACAGATTTATAAATTAACTAGCAAGACACGAATTAATTAATGATTTTTTGCTTAAAGTTGACTTGACTGGCACCGATTAGGTACGTTACGGGGGTAGGTACGATCCCTACCCAGGACAAACATTCATATAGGAAGATTTTGTGTTTTCATTGACTGAGAGATTGTGAGGTATTTCTTTGTGATTTTTTTAATTAAGTTTGTTTTTTAGTCTTAGACGCTTTTGTACAATGCCTGCTTAGTCACGCGCCAGATTCGTTGTTTTATATAATTCACATCTACCTATATTTAGCCATAAGCATGTACATGTTGCTACAAACGTTATGTAAATCCAAGCCTGAAAGTTGTTTAAGTTGCTTAGTAATGTCATAAAACTCCCTTCCTAAACAAAATAAATGAAGTCCAGAAACTGCAGTCATTATGAAGAGTTAGAGGCGCAGCGAAGTTCGGAGCCGGCGCAATTCGGACCATAAAGCAAGCGCGAGTGCTGTTTAGTAGTCGCTAAAGTTACTTAAAGCGCTGTTACTGCAGTATCGCGGAAAAAAACAGTTTTTTTTTAATTTAAAGTAAAAATAAACTCTCTGCCACAATTTTACCTGAAAATTAACGCAATACGTGTCATAATCTCGCAGAACAGACAAAATAGCCTACAAAACAATCGGAAAGTGGCGAGGTAGGTATAGCAAAACTGGAGTCGAGTAAGGTCACCAACTATTGAGGCAGCTAAACAGGTAGATTTGATTTGCTACTTAGATTACACTAAAAAAACGTAGGTAGACGGTCAAATACGCAAAAAATATAAAAGGCCAGCTATCGACGCCTCCTGCAAAAACGGCGACTGTACCCCGATGATAAACTGGTTTCCGAACGGGTCATCCGTCTTATCTTCCGTCCCACTCACGCGCATAAAGCTTTCTGCGCGAGACAAGGAAAGCATTACCCCGAAAACCGGCATTGCTACTTTTATTTATTTCTTAACTTCTTACGGGCACATAAAACATTTTTCGATTTATAAGCTACAAGCTCGGAGACCTTAGTAATTGCTTCGCCTTGAGACATGACTAATTTGCATGGCATGAATTTTAAATATGGCCGCCCGCGGAATGTAAATAAATTACGCCGGTAGCGCTGCTTGTCTTCATATTTACAGGGATATGGCGTCTTAAAATCAAAAAAAGTTAAAAACTTGAGGGTAATAATTATTGGTAACCACCTTGTAGATCTTCACGTAAGTGGAAAACACCCATGGTTTTATTGATGGGTGATACACACAGCAGTATAAATTATGGCTATCTATTCATAATTTAACAGCTCGACTCGTTCCTGAGTTTGATACCAAGCCCAAGAAAAGTTAAGTTACTTGAAGTTGGCAAGAACAGTGGTGATTGATGATGAGACAGTAAGTAGGCTATAAATGATCTATCATTTTTCGAAAAAATATTTCATTCTTACGTTAATTGAGACAGTTTTAAAGTTATCAAAGCCCCCTTTCAATAGTCTGGTTTGAATGTGGAATACAGAAGATAGTTTTAAAGAGAAAAGCAAGGTTCTAATAAAAAAAATCCTCATAAAACCACTATGAAAAGGATATCTCTATCAAACACTATAATTTCAAACTTCCTGTTAATGGTTTGCTAATAATTATTTATCACGCGGACGTGGTATATACTATCCGGTCATATCAAAGTTTTAAATAATGAAACGCAGTTATCTATTAGATATTATCATGACACTGCCATAAACCGTATTAGCCAACCGCAAAACACCCTATAACTATATACATCTATATTACTATGAAATAGGCGCTGTTCGAGCACGCTGCACCGACTCCTAATAAATCGCACATTGGATTCCTGAGACGCTTTTAAATCATGGCAATACCAGATACAGTGCGCGTTATCAATTAGAACTACTTAACAAATTCCGCGGTTCATGTTTACTAAAACTTCCCACTCATATAGTTTGAGGGATAAGACTTAAAACTGATTAGCAGGATTAAGTTCTAGTGGTGAAATAACGTGGTAGGAGGGCTGCTCGCTTGGAGCACGTAGCCTGTAATAAATAAAGGCAGAGAGTTAGTGCTCGACGCGGGCAAGACCAGGGAGTAGATTTTTGAATTCCACTGATAACTTCTCAAATACGCATACAAATCATTTTCCCTTAAGAATAACATTAATTTTGACAATCAAGCTACTTGAGATTCTTTTTATCAGCATTCAAAACGAAGAAGACGCATTAGGTTTTGTCTTGTTACCTTGGGCTGAACATGTTTAATTTTTGCTTCATTTGTTCTTGTACTCATCTTATCGCAGTATCTAATAGTCCGATTACCAAATTCTCAATCTCACCACCACCATCACCAGCGAATTTCGAAGCAGCATTTTCCAAAACATCAATGTACCTACTTAATAAAAGTGAAACTAGACATTCGTATACGCACAAAACCTAAGGCTGGGGGGTCGCCCCAGTTCTTTATCTGTCTGTCCGTGTGTACCAGGCCGAGTAACCTTACACCAGTTAGATACTCGTACTTCGTTAGGTAATTGGAAAAGTGTGTAAACAGTTTTAGAGCTTCACGCTAGTATAGGATTAGAACAGACAGATCTTTATTTAACGAAGAATAAAATTGATAGTTGCTTGTGCACGAACCAATTCATACTATGAATAACCCAAAATGTTATTCAAAGTTGAACACCTATTAAAGTGATACTGTCTTGTGAAATATTAGTAGAAGTAAAAAGGACACACACACACACACACACTCACATGTATGGCTGCTCAAGTTAGTATTTTATATTATCTGATAATCAACGCTGTGTAGATAAAAGCTCTTTGAAGCTTTTCACATTCCATGTCGTTTTATCCAGAAACTGTAAATTGTGAAAAAAATTGACAGTTTTTTCGCTTTATCTTGTCACTTCCCGTTATAAATTAACTAAACCTAATCGTTGAAGTATTATGCTAAAGTAGACGAGACAGGACTGCTAATGCAGTGGAATCCTCACGCAGTTCATAATACTTCTACAGAAGCGTAGAATCCTGGTCATCGAATATTCAGCGTCCGTTTCCATATCATCATGAATAATAAAACGACATTGTAAACACATCACTTTGAGTCACTCTCTGGGAGTATTTTTCATTGTTTTGTACTTACTTATCACTCCTATTAAGAAATTATAATGACCTTTTTTGTAGTAAAAAAACATTGTTCGTAGAAATGGAGGAAATTTCCACATCTGCCTAAATTAGACTGAAAACAATGTCACATATGTTTTTAAAATTTCTTAAAACTATTGGTTTGTTATCCTACATTATGAATTATAATTTTATTTGAAAATATAAATTAACTACTGTATGTTCTAAGCACATACAATACATACAATTTTTATTTATCTACCTACCCTTACATACATTTAAATAAAAGGTTTTGATGCTATTGGCGTAAATACAACAAAAAAAAAACAATTATAGTATTGCAAGTAATTCTTCAACGCCAAACCTACAATTGCAACCGCTAAATATCTAATTTTAGTTATTTCCCTCCTAATAGATTCAATAACATTCTTTTTCTCGTTTCCATTCTAAAAACCACTCTAAACTGTCACAATACGCTTCATACTAGCTTGCATTGCAGTTTGGCAAGAGAGGCAGAGGGGCTGATTTATACTAGAGCAATGCAGTAGCGTGCAGTTAGTATTGATTTCCATTCGCAACGCCCCTCCTCTCGCATATACCTCACGCATGACGTAATGGCAGAACGCCAAATGCCCACAGCTGTGACAATTAAATGTCATGCCATGATCGTCATTTGTATTGTAAAAATATTTTTTTACTATCATCGTCAGCAAATCTCCAAAGCATCATCTGATGCATCCGCGAAACCTAGTTGGGAAAACGAAAATGACATTGAAAGTTCCAAATATAGCTATTTATTCCTATTAAAAACTTAAAAGATTTTAAAGACATATCCATGAAAGTACAGAATTTACAATCTTCAGTGTCTTAATGACTGTAAAGATAATATTAAGGGGTCGAGGATTTTTTCTGACTATTATGAATGAATGTACTTTATAAAATGAGTTTGTTTACTTTCCAAAGAACTGAATGTGAAACCTTTGGTATCGGAAAAAAACATCAGATAGATACGAGTACCTACTTAATTTCTTTTTATAGTTTTAAGTGAAGGTACCGATAAAAAGATTGGGTGTCATTTACATATAAGGAACACTGCTTTTTGTAAAATACAAATACAACTACAACTACAACTTTGCCTCAAACAGAAATAACAAATTATAAAAATTCCTTGCTTACTACTTACACTATTTTTCTACAAACTAATTTCACCGACTACGTTATAAATGTAGATTAAATTTAAATAGCTGCACCTAAAAATACCAACAAGTCGGCCGGTCACGCCACGAAATATGGCAGCCGAGTCATACGGAACGGGGCTGCCCACATTTACCCTAGTTTTTTAGGACTGCCTCGATTTTGAGCATGTCACTCTTAACATGTTTTGTCAAAAAATTTTTTTTTTTTTCAACCAACTACATTTAAGAAATGGGTCGATTCAAATGGCGTACTGTGCTGTAGCACGGTTTCTCGCTTTGACTTGCGTGGTGTCCCGGGTTCTACACCCGGCCGAGTCAATTCAGAAAACGATTTAGTCTAAATTCACTTGTGTCTGGATGGGCTGGGACTTGGGGGATGCCCCTAAAATTTCGTGTATTTCAATGTTCAACTAAATTTTGGTTTATATCACACAGTTAAAATAAACCTCTATAGTAAAGTATGAATTATTTTTGAAATCATTTCTAAAAGCTGATGACAAATAATATTAAAAGATCCTGATTAGATCTGGTAAAACAAGTAAAAGTAATAGTATGCAGCTTTGGTTAACCAGACAGTACCTACATGGCGCCTGCTTGGACATATCCAAAGAAACAGCTAATGCCTGGTCCATCTACCACTAACCCTCGAGTGTCCCACTTTCATTCGTAGAAAATCTGGTGACGTTAGTGATACTGGATGATAAATGTACCTCGCGGCCTCGACCAACCGACATACTGCCGGGGGTGAATGACCTCCATTTCGGTTATGAAATGGTGGCTGCGACCACGTTACGTAAGTGCGTGAAGATTTGGGCAGCTTTTTGTAGGGGCTCGGGAAATCAAGTGAGTAAGTTGATTTAATTTTCGTTTCATCATTACTAGTGAACCGTTAGTCTTGGTAAGCGTGCAAGTAAGCCGAAGTATTTTTTTATCCCATTTTAGTTCTTATACCAGATTCTTTGCTAGTATTTCAAAGTTCCTAACGAAGTTTTTCAATAAAAATAATTTCATTTACAAAGTAAGCGCTGGCTAACTAACCTTGCAAGAATTTTCTTTGCTCTTTTATAGCACAAAAAAGACAGCTTAGTCATCAAATATCAGTAATATGGCAAAGAGAGAATATGAAGGCGTATAATGTTTATTACATTTCACGAAACAATTTCAAAGTTAAGCAACAGATCACAACACCTGAAGAAAAAGTTAGGAAACGAACAAACTCAAAGCGCCAGATTTCTTTCATTTCAATGATAATGCTATCGCCTTGAACATTCCCAACTAAACAAGAAACTTCAACTGGTTACTTACTGCTCAACAAAAAGAAAGTTAGAAGCTTGACTTACACGTTTTCACGTAAAACGTGACTACAGACCTAACGATATCGGTACAATCGGTAGAGCCTTAAAACAATTTACAACCACATAACGTTCTTACACAACTTTTAATCGATTAATCGAACTTGCTCCGCATTAAAGTGGCCGATATTGTTATTCATAAGCAGAAACCACAGTGGCATTGGTATCGATTCAAAAATTTCAATGCAAAACCCCCGAGGTGTGTATCATTTGCTGATACGCGTAATATATCGGGCGAGGGTGGACGTTTCGCATTTTGTATATGGTTTCGTTGTAATAAATCCAGCGACTGTAGTTAAGATAACTCAGGATAAATCAGATTTACGCACATGTAAAACTGAAGCGATAATTTTTGCATCCAATAAATTGGCGTCGCATCCATTCGTTTTCACCTCCACGCCATCAATACTCGTAAACAGATGCGAATCGAGTTCCGAAAAAGTCGACTCATATCGAGGAATGGGCGATTTAAATTCCGAAAGCCTCAAAATATCGAGTTCTTCGACACCCACTCTTCCGGGTCCCAACTCCAAGTATACGGCGATAAATAAATAAATACGTCGCGTGAGACATCGATTCTTATCGTGCACTCGAGAGATTTATTCGGAGCTTTCGACTCGATTTATCGTGTTACAGCGAACCCGTTCCGTGCCTACTTAGCTCAGTAAATAATGTCCCACCGAAATTAATGGGGTTCTTTCTTTAAATAGATGACTAACTACCCCCTCTCACGTTATCTCAGTTACCAAGCCTTGTTTATACTGGATGTCTTACGTAATCTAAGCTTTTGGTGCCATTAGGACTGTAGCCCGTACTATTGGATTTCGTGTGCCGGCTACATTTTCATCTTCTACAATATGTAAGGTGCAGCCATTGTATATCATTCTGTTATAGCAATTAATTATATATTAAATATTTTTTGTTAACTTATTTGTATTTATAAATACTATTTCTACGATCAATTTAGTGCAATGCTACCACTGAGCCAACAAAAATTCAAAACTAGGAATTATACTGCTTCAATTAATTAATAATATCTGGCGCCTATAAATACCCAGAAGTTCTGATTAGTTTCGGTTCAGGTGGATGTGTGTAAATTTTTATATATTTTCAAACAACATAATGCAAACAAAAACATATAAATATTTAGAATCACTACACAATAGCAACAAGAATGTAAATCTAACTCATTTCGAACCACATGCAACATTAGTAGCGGATCGTTCTGAGGTACTGAGTTGCGTTTTGGAGTATGGAGTCGATGTCGAAGGTATCACGACGATTAATGTGCGTCGAAATTAAATAGCCTTGAGCAGCACTCCACTGAATAACAAAGTGATTTGTGGCGATATTGAGACCATTTTAAAATTCAAATGTAAACATATTAAAAAGATAGTGTGATAAGTGTAACAGAAATAGATAAAATATTCACATATTCCTACTTCTTATATTTTTACAGACGTTCTAAAGAAAAGTTTCTGAATTTAATAATCCTATAATAAAACCGGCGTAGTTTGCTATCAATTTCTTCTTATCAAAACTTTTTACAGAAACCCTGGTAAATTGACAACGATAGGTTGAGGTTCATGTTTTTGTCGTTCAATTCTAGCATATCTACAGCCTTTAGGTTTGATACATAATAATATGAGCCAAATTGTAAATAATGTCCATTATATTCGCTTAATCACCAAACCACCATCATTATGTTCACTTAATGGGCAATCAATGATTTGATTTGTTACTTAGAAAACTATTGATAAAAGCGACAGAGAAAATTTAATATAAGTAAGCTTTCAAGAAAATGGGAAGTCTACTGCTAACTTCATGCGATAATGGGAATTTGAAAAACAATCCCCAAAACCTATTCCAAAACACATCGCATCTGCTAAAATAGGCGCACCCTTTCAAATTAACCCAAAATGGAGTCTCGATTTATGCGTACATGACAGCAAACAGTGTGTAAGATCCACAACACCAAAATCCACTTACCCCTTACAGAGGCCATGAGTGCACCACGTAGCTGTTTACAAGAAGGGAGCAATTTATTTATTCGTTCATTAGACGAGGCGGGGGATCGCTGAATTTTAGGATAATAGCCGTAGGCGCAGTCAGATGGATGCCTGGGGTTAGTTACAGAGTGATCGGTGGTCGCCACTGGAGAAGTAAAGTGCTTCTGATGGCCACATTAATTTAACCGGGTCTCACTCACGCGGTATAAGTATATGTACTAGAAAACGTTATGAAAATTATAGTTTTATGATGCTACTTCCCAAAACTTGAACAAAACCAGTGGTCACTATTCGGTGTACAAATTAATATACGATTAGGTATCTAACAAAATAAGGTAGGGACCTATTCTCTCATCGGACTTTACCAAACTGATATTTTTGACAGATTTAAAACGTACTCGTATCTACACTGTTCGTAATACCTAACAAAATGATTGTCCAATACATTTTTGAAGAACTTTAGATAGTGATATCACTAGTTTAAGACAATTATTCACCTCATTTGCTATATTAAAATTAAAAGAAGACAGCTCAACGGTAGTTTTCTTTGAGACTGTAAAATGTGCTAATGATTTCAATCGTCATTCTGATCAAAAATAAGACACGAATATAAATACTATAATGAATAAAGAGAGTAATAAAAAACCAAACGACGACAAATCGATTACGCAAAAACGGTACGTTAACAAAACAAAAACGTGAGAAACAACACAATTCGGTGCGGTGAAATCATCATCTGGTTAAAATCGAATCTGCCTCTAGACGATACTAAACAAATCGTTGAATCAGGCAGACCGATATATAAACTTTCTTCGAAAACTGTAAATAAAGTAACAGTTGTTTAGACCATCGTTAATGGTAACGATCAGTCTATGGCGGGACGAATCGTAGGCAGTAAAACCGTATGAGATTCTGCTCAGGCGTTCGATAGAATTGTGCGTGTAATTCAATAATAACCTGCAAACACCAGCGGCACTAACTTCGCTAGAGCCATTAACTGTAATCAAAGATTAGCCACAGAAATATCGACCTATGCTGTTTATAAGCATCTGAATTCGTGAACTTTCGACAATACTTTCGAAATTTAACACCTTTTTTACATTTTCGCGATGAATAATAACATCTTCTTTATCGAGATTTATTTAGGAAACACCTAACTCAACATAAGATGGTTATTTAAAACTGCTAAATTTGTTACTAACGCATACGTATCAAATGGAATATTTAGTATCCATTCGTATCAATCAAAGCGGTAATGGTAATTTTAACACTTGTGAATGTGATTTCTTGAAATAAAAGAGATAAAATGCAGTTCAATCCTTGAAGGTAAAACGTATAATTTATTAACCGGATAAAATCACATAATAACGTGTTTCAAAATGAGCCTTTTATTAGCAGTGATGAATGCTGTTTACATTTTTCTCTTAGATATAAATAAAAACATTTAATTTTTTTTTTTTCTGAATCGAATAAGAAACTGAGCAAAAGATAAGAATATGATGACTAAATATAAAAAGCTGTTTGTGAGAGCAACTGAAAGTTTAATAAATATTATAGTAAGTACTTTTTTGTTATTCAGTGTAGCAGTAGGCTTTGCTGGTGATAGTCCACCGCCGCATTATCAATAATGGTCTTCCGAAAATCTGGCGAGTTCTTCGTGCCAACCGATGTAAGCCATAGAAAGAAAATAAATCTGAGAACTATGTCAACCAGCAAAGCAGCAACTCATTCTTTAATTTAAGATTTTCGATGTTGGCCAGTAGATCCTCACGTTTCTTAGTTCTTGGAGCCACGGATTATCTTACAGGTACTTAGAAAGTCTCTCAGAAGGTATTTGTCAGCGACATCTCGTTTACGATAATGTTCGATTTTCTATTAAACTTGAAAGCGACGCCCCACATTCTTATCTGAAACGTTCCACGACATATTTTTCCAAAGTTTCCCGGCGCGAGCTTTCAGGCGGCTTTATAAAGCTCTATTCACACATGGTGGGAGATAAGGCAGCTTTCACACCATTAAGCCCGCGTTGGAGCCAGGGGCTTTTCCAGATTAGATTATACACTCGATTTATGGTGTCATTAAAGCTTTGATAATTACTCGGGACAGGCTGCGTAGGTGGGGGGTAGGGTGGGGGGCTTGTACTGTTTGATTGGATTCCTGGCACTGCGAGGGTTAAAGGATTAAAGTTATGGAGATTAGTTCGCCGCCCGCGCGCGCTGTTCGCTTATGTTAAAAGCTCTATAGAGATGTACGGATAAGAGATTGCTTATTGCCAATTGTGATCCGGCCGCCTTTTAATTTGGTTTCGCGTTTGTAAATAAACGTGTGATTGGGTTCGCGATTGCTTCCCTGTATGGTTCCCAGAGGTGAAGTGTGGGAATCGATTGTTGTGGCAACTATTGATTCATAAAATATGTTAGCTATAAATATTTATGTGTGCGTATTTAAAATGTTTTGTTAGGGTTTGGCAACCCTAAACGGTATATTGACACTATCAGCACTACAAGAAAAAGTAAGTATTCATCTTATATGAAATCCCACGGCAGAACTAAGGACTCAATCATCAAGTTATCACTTCAATGACGGGGCTTAACTATTTCTATTAAGATGGCACAAATGTACTCAGGCTATGCTCCTAACAATTTAAATCCAGACCTGAGAAATAAACCCAAGAACCCTGTGATCCAGGCAAAGTACAGTCACCGCACGCCAAACTTACCATAAGTAGAAAAAATAATTTACTGTAACTATTGCAACACTACTATTTCCCTTTGTTATACAGACTACCTATTTACACTGAAACACATAAGTACAGTTTATGAAGGTGTATTTAAGTTTTTATATCTGAAAATGATACAGGTACACGCACAAATTTTCATCTTAGTCTATTTTCTAACTAATTCTCGTAAATTAACGCATTTAGTGTACACATATAGGTGGGCACTTAAGTTCATCTAACGGTTCCCTTAACAAGCCAGTAGGGCCACCACCGTCCTGAGACCAACCTACCTTATAAATTGCTGTAAATTGCTCTGAAAGGGATCAATTTCACCTCTGGTGCGTTGGTACCTCCAACATTATCATTCACGCAATTATGACCGTTGTGCTACACGTATTACAGGCAATTTTCCGTCGAATAAAACACGGGGGCTTTATATGAAAAATGCACATTTTCTCAGAAACAAAAGCCATTATACCGACTTCCTTAGCCTTATCTATTATGCCAGCAATATTTCCCTTGTCGCTTAAGCAAAGTGAGCGAGAAATTGGCCTCCATATATAGAAAAGGTTAGTTCAAATATTCATAAACTATTGTTCAGAGGCAGAGGAATTGAAATTGGCTAGAAAGCGATAAAGTATGCACCTACCACACGGTGCAGTTGGAGTAATTGGTTCTGGTTGGAAGATGTAGTCTGTGATATATTTCAAGACAAGATATTGTTATAAAGATCAACATAACAATACGAGTACCTTGTAAGATCGACGAACCAGAATCAATTAATGAATTTATCAATGGAAACAAAATATGAAACTAAGATGAAAACATATTATCGTTGTAATTAAACTAAAATGGTGCATTTTATTACTTAATTAATTGTGCATTTGTCAGAAATATGGCTAAAGCTGGTTCGCATTAAAGCAAATCAGTATTTAACTATAAAGTAAAGTAAAAAATATCTTTATTCATATAGACTTTTATAAAGTACTTAAGACAAGTCAAATACAGAAAAAAAGCAAAAAATACTAAAAATAAACAACACATTTTATAACATTCCTTCAGCCTTCAGCACTTGAGAATTTGGTCTTCTTTCCGAGTTAAGCCCCTAGAACAACAGTTATTTAGTTACAACAGTATCGGCATGAGTCTTGTCGCAGAGTGACCTATTTTCGCCAGGAATATGCGAGAGCAATGAATATATTGAGGGCACTTTACAAAATTAAGGCTAAGTTAGCAGGTTAACCTTTTTTAATATGTAAGTATGTAGTACATAGATAAACCCAGTGAAATTTCGAAACTGATTCTTTTCATTTAACTTTTTGCTAGCGTCAAAATTAAATGAATTGTAATACTGGTTCCACGTTAGAGTGGATAAGTTGCATCCAAAATATTCAAGAAATAAATTACTTCTCGCGTATCCCATCACTACTCGTACCATCGCTGTTTCCTACCAAATCTAGATAGCAACTAAATACTTTCTGGCCATTTGGTAACTTTTTGGCCCAACATTACTGCGGGCATTTTAGCCCGAAACCAGCCATCAGGGTCTTAACGTCCGTCCGCGAATGGTCCCCCAATTAAGTGTAATGAGGCGACCCTACAGCGATCCTACATTTACATACCTATATAACTCGGCCGAATAACTTAGGTAGATATTGCAGCGGTCGTTAGGGCCGTCGGTCAAATCAATGATGCTTGTTAGGACGTGCCTATCTATACGTATAATGTACCCACATAATAATATGTAAATGAAACATGGAAATTGATAAAGGCGCTAACAGATTCTGGCGGTTCTCGACCACAGTCCGAGTAAGGAGACAGCGTCCGATACATACATGATATGGTTTGTATGGGCACCTTTGGGCACGTTTTGTATGAAAACCTAAATAGTTAAGAAGTGTTGGTCGCGGTCACTTGTATCGGTCTTAACCTTTAGGTAAGTAAGTAGTAGTTTTGGGTAAAGATCTTTGTGTGATATTTCCTTTTACACTGTTTTTGTGCCTCTCTTATTGAAGTCCTTCCGATCACCCTGAAGTTTGATAACAAAGTCAAAACTTACTGCGGCTCAACAGCACTACTTATTAGTAATTAAAGAAACATCACATCACAATTGTTCATGATATTAAAACAGATCGTTTATCGACTCTGAGCCAAAGAGAAAGTATTAACAAAACAATTAATTTGGCTCGACCATAACATCGTAATAGTTCACATCGGAATCTATTAGACCGCCTGTTAAGGGTGCATTAAAAGTGCCCGTCATGGCTACATTTGGCACCGCTCGCGGTCTGATCGAACCCAACGATCGAGGGCATAGCCCGTCGCATTTCACGCTGACGTATATTAGCATAATCGACACCAAATTTTGTTTGCATGCCAAATGATATATTACGTTGGCAGACAATAACGATTTTATTTTAGGTATTTTTATATGTTAATATTTAAAATAAGACGTCCTTGAATTGATGTCAGTTATTATATTTTTCAAAACGCACGAATCGCGACCAAGTAACTTGTTTACTACAAATTGACGACACCCGAACCGCGACTGTGCAGCGGATATTCAAATCCTGCAGTTGTCAATTTTGAATGCGAATGTTTGTGAGGAAAAACTACTGATCGGATTTAGATGAAACTTATAATACAATATACATCAGAATAACACATAGGATGCTATAGATGAAGATTTTAAGAATACATGTTACAGAAATGAAGTTCACGTCGGCGAAGTTGCGGGAAAGTCAGTAGTTTATAAAATTCAATCACCTGTTTATACATTATAAAAAGTTAAGCTTAATTCTAAGATCAAATGCGTAACAGAACTATAAAGCGCTGTTATGTGTAACTCCATTATCCCGCCCTCGGTCCTTCCAGTAACTTTCAGTATCGTATCCTCCGCCCTCCGCTACCGATACAATGCCACAGATTAAATAATAGTTACAACTACGAATATTCCGCCCGATACTGTCCGGTCGAAATAGACGATAATTATGAAATGCGACGCCGATTCTCGCGCCATCAGGCAGCTTTGTGGCGCGCTCGCTACGTGCGCGCTACGATATGCAAATACGAGTGTAAACGCGGATTATACGTTAGTGATGATTTACCTGCGGGCTGTGAATATACAGAGATAGAAGGAAAAATTGGCGTAGGTTGTATTTAATATCCTCAAACCACCGTAAGTGTTTCTAAGTCGTTTATCTTGGAGGAATACTCGTAAAGTAGGTACACGTTGAACTGTCTTTATCAGGCTTTAAAAATCATACTTTAGTTCTTTTTTTATTTTTTATGGTGGCCTACCTCATGTTTCCTTGTAAAAATACTTGTGTGTTTTTCTGAATGACTTTATACTTCACAAGTTTTTTGGCTTACAATACTTCGTAGGATTGCATCATTGTGTAGACCTTCTGATTTTGAACTTTAGATATTTTTTTATTCCAGACGGTAAGTAAATTGTCATACCACGTAAGAGAAAATAGTGATGATTACATCAAGCTGAAATAGACCATAAGTATGAATTGCGCCGTTGACTCTTTCGCCATTAGGCTTCGTGGCGCGGCCGCTACGTGCGCGCTACGATATGCAAACGCCAATGATCGGCCGATTATGCGTAGTGATGATTTACGTTCGGGCTACGTGGCATACAGAAAGTAGGTGAAACGGGGTTAATTATTCGAAAATAATTTTGTTCAATATTATTTCATGTTTTCAGACATAATCTGTGCACCCAAAAAAATTAAGTCACTCCTCAACTAATATATCAAAGAAAAAAAATATTAGGTAAGTATTTAAAACCAACAGAATGGCGAGTGATGCCATGCCCCTGGTGTTGCACGCGCGTACATCGGCTGCGGTAACCGCTTACCAATCAGGTGGTCCGCATGCATGATTGTCACTGACGTTGTAAAAAAAATCGTATATTCCTGATTTGGAAACAAATTCTCTGGTGAAAAAGAGCACTGTCTTTTCGGTTTTGTTGTAGAAGCCGACCCACTGATACTTCTAAGCATTCTTTTATTTTTAAGTAGTATAAATTAATAAATAAATGTCAATAGATAGAAAAGTACTGTTTTACAGTAAAATATCTTACCTCGTGTTTTTTCCCTCAATGTAATGAATACAAGCCATTTTCGATTTTCGTTGGTTGCAGCAATGAAAATGGCCTTAAGTATAACTAAATTCCACATAGCATAGAATAGCTTTATGTTGCTTAGTATTTTTGTTGATGCATCACAGTATTTATTCACTATTTTCTAAAAACTTTACAGGACTGAAATACTTCCACTTTTTACGTCCGGTAGGTAAAAACATAATAAGACTATAATCGAGACACCAAACATAACCAAACCACCCACAAAATAGAACTGAGCAAATTTTTGCAATAAAACTTTATTCACAAATTATGACAAGAGTGACATTATATCAATGACAGCAATATTTCACCTGCGCCGTTTTGTTGTAGGTAACAATAATCGTTTTGCGCAACTAAACAAAAGGTGAAAGACTTTCTTCTTAAAAAGGTGTAATTATTTTCTAACTTTTGTTATCTAACGGGTCTAATGGCCCGGAACATGTGCGCATTGTTAGTGCCGCGTCTACAAGGTACTTTTTAGTGGTTTACGGTGCAATAAAATGGTTTGGACAAGGCCAAACATTGCGGGCATTCCGGTGAAAATATTCGCGATGCAAAAGGTGTTTTACAATTTTTTAAAAGACTTGAGCGTACCGAATCTTTACAAGATCCCTGTTAAGACTGTTAACCCATTTAAAAACTTTAAAAATCAGTTTTTTGTCCAGGGTAAGGGTTACATTTTCTAACAAAGAGGTTTTTTAACATTTTTTGTTGAAACGAAGGTCTTCTGCGAACGCGGCCTCCAACAAAAGATTTAGGCGTTTTGTTTACTTTATTTCTGTTTTGTTTTATCGAAGTTAAATATACGTTAGCAGCTATTGTGTTAGAGCGAAGTTGCTGTAAAGCATTTTAGTCTTGAAAAAATCGTTCTAGTGTGCACTCGGATTTAGGAACCTTAGCAATAAAATTATAAAGTTACTGCTTTTGTAATGAGAAATTAATTTAAACACTTAAGTGCTATTTTTTTAACTGCAGTGTGGTGACTTGGCGGTAATGGTAAGTGAACATATTAATATTGTAATTAGTTAGTAAGATAAGATGAAATAAACCGTGTAAGTAAATAAACTTTTCATGTGAAATATTTCGTCCACCATGATTTAACTGCTTTTAAAATCTATAATTTATAATAATAGACAATTGAACCACATGAACTAATAATTTATACACAAAGTTAGTTTAATGAGTAGTGGATATCATTTGGCAGGTCTTATTAAAGGTTATCATAATAAATTCAATTAAAACCGATTTGAATCATATACCATAGAAACAGTATGATTAATTTGGTATTTAACCAGCTAATGCGTTGGTAGTGATATGCCATTTATACGTTAATGTAACAGCATGATTGTATTAGATTATCACACTGTTATGAGGTTAGACTTAGGACTCTTTACCTCGTATCTAATTCAGTTCCTCATTGTACAAACCATTCAAACATAACTATAACCAGTGTGGTAAGGCACTTACCAGACACCATTTCATCACAATTAAGCTACAAAACACAAGTCAAGTATTTACGACATTACATTTCTAAGATCATTTTTTAAATGACTATATTTTTTAGACGGACTAGCCTTTTTGAATAGTTAAGAGCTTAGGTTATGAGTAAAATATTCAGCTACAACTGTGTCTCTCTTAGGCCTCTTTCACTCAACCTAGGTAAGGCTATCACTGTCCAGTGATCTTATGTGTCTGACATAATCTCAATGTTAGTATAGTACTTGTTACTTACTCGTACTGTCACTATTATTCGTTGTTTTATTTCTGTCCAGGAAATATGTCTTCGTAGGGTAAAATTGCCTATTCAGGAAAGTGCAATGGTTAATGACAAACATAGGAAGTACTTCGAAAGAGACTTTGCTTAGTTAGCTTAAAGCAAAAGTCTTCCATTAGCATTCGTTCATTAATTAGCCATGCCAGATCGATAGCGGTTAGTAAAGTAGCTACCTCCAAGACGACATAAGTAGATGCACCTGTTGTAAATAATACCCTATAAAACAGTGTTCCTCGTTACACAAATTTACACTTCACCATCATAAAAACGTTGTTGCGAATTTGTAAAAGTAATATTCATAATTACAGCCGAAGTTATACAGCTATTTGCAAGTCCATTGCGTTTTTTGTTTGTTTTAACGGTGTCAGGACTGCAACCAACACGTTCGTGCACGGCTCCCATAAATTTCAGAACGTGAATAGCTAATTTTATTAATCGGCACGCACAGTTTTTCACATGTTAAATGTGGCGTTTTGTATAGCACGGTGTACCTACTGACTGTTTCAACTCTTAGCTAGTCAAAAAAATTTGAAGGGAATGCTTATTTTGGACTGATAAATCTGGTACCTTTTGCGAGAATAAGTAAATTGTATTGTGTTGTACAGATTATCAGTAGAAATTATGTTTTAAGTTAACAGGTATTAGATCTTCGATACTTACGTATAGAATAAGACCGTGATTTAGTGAATTGTTTTTTTAGTTCATTCATTCATTTAGTTTAATGTAATGTACTTTTCCACTTCAGATTTTTGTTAGGGGGGTAGGTAGGTAAGTACTCGAAAAGATAAGTTAAAAGTTGAGAATTTGTAACATTTTTTCCGGCTTTAAATTGAGCTCTGGGCTTCCTTTACTTAGGTGGGTACAAAACTACCCCAGTATTCAATTATATGGGTATTATCTGTAACCGCTTTATGAGTTATCAATTTTTTGTCACTGTGTATTTTAGTTGCAGTTTTATTATTGATCAATAATAAATTATCCGCTATTTCAAAACTGACACCATTAAAATACTACCCAATAAAAAAAATCAAAATAAATAGTTTATCTCAAGTGTAAATAACTCTTCGCTCACAATAAAAGGAGTAAGTAGGTACTACATACCAACACAACTAAGAAGATGTTTGAAAACCTTCGCTGGCTATCTTAATAGGGTTGTCCTCCTGTAAATAAAAAAAATATATAATTGTAAAATAGGCCGCTTTGGAAATCGTTTCATTGATATATGTATCCAGCCTATGTGTAGCCTCAATTCATTTTTATTTTATTTTCTCTTCTTCAGAGTATTTCTTAGAGAGCCACTGCTTGGCTTCAACCATTATCACTTTTTCTATGCCAGCCTTACGTAATGATCCGACCCTTACCATTTTCTTCTGAGTTGTCTGCAAGTCTGATGGTAGGCTGCCAACAAATAATAATTTGTTGCCTGATGTATCCAGTCATGTGGTTTCATAGAGTGACATCGAGTGATTTGGAAAATACTTGTAACACTTACTTTCTCTTTATAACATATGCAAATATGATACGTGTAAGTAAGCTACTCAAGCTAAAAATGGAATGCGTATGATCGTGAACGTACTGATAATTATTAAAGTGATCACAAAACTTTCATTGTGCACATTGAATCACATCAAGCTTTATGTGACTGCTTATGTTGACATAGGACCCATTTTGCAATAGTTTTATTAAGATCCTCTGTGCACATAGACCTTAATTAACGTGTGAACAATAAAGAACAATATATAAGGATCAATAAAGTGGTGAACCAAAAAAAATACGTGATATTTTTTGTCCAAGGTCTGAAATACCTTCTTACTATTCTTTACGCTACTCACAACCCTAGCAAGTATCTGAGCAAGCACTATAAGTCAAGTCGGCGTGCCCACAGATAGAGTGCCCCCCTCCCTCCACCCGCGCGCCGCCCACATAAACTTAATACTATATAAATCAACGGAATAAAATATTGCTGATTTATACTTACGAGTTCCACCGCTAGCTGATGTTGAAACCTAGAATCGGAGAAATAAACATGAAAAGGTTATAAAGCTTAGCGATGATTTGCTGTTTATGTATTTTATTGGCTACGGATTATTTATCCAAATATTTAAAGAAGTGGGAATCGTGTTTTATAGAAAATTATTTATTACAATTCTTGGTGGTTTTGGCACATGATGAAAACAATACCTGCCTTTATTTTTAAAATTAGAAATAACATAGGGGAACGGAGATACGTTGGCCATTCAGCTAAATTATTGTGTGCCCATGATATAATGTAAAGACAGTTGTAGAGGAAGTACCTGAAGGAAGTGTCAAATACTAGGAATTAAAGTGTATATGTGTTTTGTCTATATGTAGTTGATGTAAAAGTTACAGAATTGGACTAGATCCAAAAAATATGCTAAGTCATTTACAGAGAATGTTACACAAGCATTGATTTGAATTTGAGTAGAAAAATAACAACATCGATTCATATATACAGAAACGACACTCACACTCAATTTTTAGGTACGATAGACATAGGTCAATGGAACCAGAGACCTAGCAAGAGCCTTGCAGGATTGCTCTATCTCGCAGAACCTACTTACGATAACAAGCGAAGTACTACTTACCTACTTTCCGAGGTCAAAGTTTCCATCAGTCACATTTTTAACCCTGGAGTGGTCACGACGGTGCGTAGGGCTTTTATCTCAAAGTGATATATAACCTGTCACGGCCGCGGCAGACGTGACCGAAATGCGAGCTGATTTATTTCAACCACAATGTAGGTACTGGCTTTGATTCGTCGACGGAATTTCTGATTATTTCATTAAAATTGTGAGTTGGAGACGAGGGTAGACAGGGTTAGTAGAAATGTAAATGAGTTGAACGTGACGCTTTGTTATATGACGTCACAGTTTGCTTATGTTTTATAGTCTGACCACAATCTTGTTGTTTTGAAGTTGATTCTTATAAGTATAACAGGCACTAGTTTTTCGGTTGGTAACTCTACGCATTATTATCATTCGCCTTCTCCACACTATGCCCCTCATATCAATGCACAACGCGTGACAAATTGCAAACTTAAAAATTATATCGGTGTTGCCATATCTACTTGTAGACACTAGGTACATGACTAGAGCCTCTTTTAAACAAACTTACCATACGATACACTATTAAATAACTTTCAAATTCGAATTCCTAAGTCAATCACAACTGATTTTGTTTATTTCGGTCTTTTTCCAAAACATGTTGAAAATAACGGAATAATAACAGTTATGTTTATTTGTGGATTACACAAAACCCATTCAAGCTAATTTTGGATTAGTCTATGCATACGAATTGGTTAATTTAGTTAATACATTAGTGCTCCAAAATGGCTGCTGGTAATAGGAAATTGTTAATCACCGTTGATAATTAAAAAGCGGAAGTTAAATTGATGCCCTTCCCAATTGATGTCGTTTTACACACTTTAAATTAGGTAGAAATTACCGAAAAATACCATTCAGACAAACTTATTAATATGGTAGCGATCTGCCTTTAGCGCCAAAGCCGTGTGGACAATCATTCCTACCATTTGTCCGGTGTCCGGGTGTAATAATCTATTTAAGTATGTTTATCAGCCTCTGACACCCATAGTTGAAGCTCTGCTTAGTTTTGGGGTCAGATGATCTTCGTGTAAGGTGTCTCAGATAATTATTTATTTATTTTTAGACTATTAAATGTAGAGTAAGTACCTAAGGTAATTTGTAAGTTTGTAAACAAAGCTATATTTTTTTTATATTTTTTTTTATATTGCCCGTCAAGATGACCTCACTCCACCTGATAGAAAGCGGTCGTGAGGTCCAGATATGAGGTTGACAAGCCCAGTCATTCAAACGAATCACTGGGCTGGCCATCCTCACCTTGAAGGCCTGCAGAAATGCCTTTTCACGCCCCGCTTGAAGAACCCGGGACTATAAGAGAAAGGAAACACATGTGCTGGAAGGGCGTTCCACGTCTGGATGGTACGACAAAGAAACGAGTCACCGAACCTTTTAGTTCGGGCCAACAAATGTTGAATTGTGTGTGGGTGACGCCATAGTCCAGCACGCGTGGTACGGGAGTGGAAAGGTGAGGGTGGGATAAGCTGGAATAACTCGTCAGAGCATTCCCCATTGTAGAAGCGATAGAGAACACTTAGCCTGGCAATGTCTCTACGCAATTGGAGAGGCTCAAGGGTCAAAGTTGCCTCTGGGTTTCCAATAATACGGATAGCACGCCGCTGCAACCTCAAAAAATTTCAACAATTTTCCAATATTCAAAATAGACAAGATTAAGGACAGAAGAAATTGAGGTGAGCGTATGTGTGGAAGTAGATACAATTACTAAACTTATTACAGCAGACCATGATGGCAGTAACGATATAAAAAACTAGTTTAACAGAAAAAATGGTAATATGAATCTCCCGCAGTTTGTGCCATGGTAGTGCTCCTGCCTTTAGCGCTGAAGGTCGTTCTATGGGGCCTGATGATCTTTGTGTATAGGGTATCCCAGATTTTTATTTCTTAACTTATAAATAATTCCTTCTTCCGTCCTATTACCTGCATAAAAGTCAATGCCCTCCAGAACACACTTCGCAAAATCAGAGCTCCATCGCTGCGTTGCGCTGCGTTCCCGTAAATCGCAATGCGCTGGTACATTCCCGGTCCTGGGAAGGTGCACGCAACTTATGGCGGCCGTAAAAGGATGTGCCCGACACGCCGCACGATAAAAATACACGCTGCGAACGTTCGAGTTCTAACACGAGGGCTAACTGCGTGTTTGTCGGGCAAATAGAACGTATATACTCGTAGAAAGTATGAATAAATATTTAATCCTCTTATTTCAACATATACACTAACTAAACAATAACATAAACAGTTGTTCCATGCATTTTTGCGAGACCTATAAAAATATAAACTGTTTGAACCAACTGTCTTCTATTTCAAAATATTAGAGTTGACCCCATTCGTACTTTTATTTGTTCTAATGGACATCTCTTCTCAAAATTGTTTTGCTTCAACTGAATAATATGATATTTGGGTGGTATCTTTTAAATTGCAAATAAGCCACCGACTCTAGCTAGTTCTTCAGATGAGTTAACAATAACGTATCTTAATGGTAAAACACTATAGCTAATAACTCACTCTCACTGCATCGAGAAATAACAACGCAAATTGGTATGCAATCATGTGCGCCGGCGCACTTAATTCAACGACATTTAATGCGATGGTCGTTGCACTTATGCATCTGCGCTATTCAATCATCATAACTTAAACTTTAACTCGTGTAAATAAGATTGAGTTTTGATTGCTATTTAATGCCTGATAAGTCTTAATGTTGGAGTGCGAATAAGCAGATTTATAAGACAGTGGTAGACGTTCAGAATATTGTTTCGGTCCTGACACTCGTGTTTAATGTCTTTGTTCCAATGAGATTCCACGGCGTGAGATATGGGAACTATTCGCAGACGCCATGTTGGATTTGTTGAGTTCCGATTGTAATATTATGCTGAAAATAAGGTTAAGTATATTGCGGATGTTATCCTAAAACGTAAAATCTACCGAAAACTAAATTAGTTCTTTTGAAGAGCTACAGGCCCATGACAAGGAGATCACTACTGTCTAACGTCAAATATGACTATCACTTATAACGCCAAAAATAGTATGAACAGAGAATGGTAAATAGTGATAAATAAAAGAGTTCAATCGTAAAATAAACGAGATCACAGTTGATCTCTTTCTCATGCATGTGAAACATGCTTAGAATAATGACATATAGAAACCTAGTCCGCGCGCCCATTTAGAAGCACCTTAACTGGAGCCATAAATGGCTCCAAACGGAACGCTTTGCATTAGTGCTATCATCTATTTCGGGTTATTCATTTTTGACGGGGCGGTTTCATGAATACTGTCCTTTTATACGTTGTTATTCTAAGGATACATGCTTTGCCTTGTATGAGCTGCTCTGATATGAACGCGAACGCTCGCGGATCTAATTGTAATCCAGTGGCCTTATATAACGTGATGCTGTCCAAAATAGACATTAGGATAAATAAATAACTTATTGTTTATAAGTTACTTTCAGCAACTGGGTTTTGAAACACTGGTTTAGCTAAAGAGCTTACCAGAAGAACAGAGTTGCTCTATTGTTTAACATTAGATAATCGAAAGAGATAGGTTCAAATGAAGTATACACTGAAAAGCTGGGGCTGAAAAAGTGACTAATAACATTAACCCAGTAATGAAAACAACCTAGCTCTGATTAAAATTATGTCAGCAACTATAATAGATAAACTGTTTTTAATTACGATGAAGAAAATAATAAACCTATTCAGTGCTCTCTAGGAGAATCTACGGCCGGAAATGTAAGCACTTTTTGAGTACACAGGCTAATATAAAAAGCAGCAGATTAAATAAAAATATGCTAACCGAATGAAACAAAAAAGTGAACGTTTAATAAAAGTCACTCTACCGGAACAGAAGCCTAATAAAATAGTAAGGAGCTGCTTACTTAAAAAACAACATACAGCGAATTAAATACCTACTTACTTACCTCTAATAACCGTCTGAAACCAAGAAAACGATCTCGTAAAACGTCCATACGCGCGGTTGAAGTGTTAAGTGATTAACGTTTAAATAATAAGCCACCTCACTCGTTAAACAAAGATTAACATACATTTACCGCAGTAAATAGCCTATAACTTTGATTTTTACGACTAAATAATCGTAAAGGAACCCTGGCTACCCGTCCAAAGTAGAGAGAACTGGTTGGTTTCGCGTTCGCGGTGCGGAGGGTGGCATTTTGAATTGACCGCGTTGTAATTGTGGACAATGCAAACGGAGGCGTTTTGATGCACTTTTATTTTATGGCGTACTCGTAACATAAAACGTGGAACGTCTCAACAACGGTTACGGGCCTATTAGAGGGAGAGAGACAGTGTCGGGCTGGACGGCTCTGTTTCATGCGCTGCTTTGCTTCTTGTAGTTGGATGGAAGTTCAGCTCGGATGTGTGAACTGTGTAGGCCTATTTGGAACGCGCAAAATTCATGGAAAAAAAGGGAAGGCTACACTGAAACGATATGAAAGCAAGCAATTGAAATTGCTTCATTATTTTAGGTATTTAGCGTAGGCAACAATATTCAACGAATTACATAAAAGTACCTACTTATAAAATTAAAACAGCTCTCGCGCTATTACGGCCGTATTTGTAGCTCTCTGTACTCGCCTAACTAGTGAAACAAAAATATGTAGGAAAAATATTTATTTATTTCAGTAGGTAGAGGCAGGTACCTACAATAAAGGAATCGAAATCAATTTGAAGTTTACTTGTTTTTCTTATATCAATAACCACTGTTAGTAGTATTTTGACTAACTAGCTGAGGTGCACTTACCGATAATAAAAACAAAAAACAAAGTCCTACCAGGCTACGTTGTAAGTATTTTTTATCAGTGGGCCTGTTTGAGAGAAAAATTAATGTCTGATTACGAATTGAAATTCTAAGCTGGTAAGTTAATACTGTTTAGCAGTATTATGTTACGTAGGTATCTTACTCTCCCTAATTACTTTCGAAAAGGGTAATGTTCATTCAGAGTCCATACCACAAACAAAACACCCCCGTCCAACCTAAGCACAAAATGATCTAACCACCTAATTCTGCCCCGTCGGACCTACCTAGCACAGTGCGCCGTTCCGCGGTCGCTCCGGGCCAAAATTCCGAGTAATTAAACAACTGAAATTTTAACAGTATCCAGTATAAATTTAATAAGGATGGGCTATTAAGAGCGCAAATGGACTGAATGTTTGGGTTTGGCCAAAAACCAAAATGAGCCCAGCGGACAGCGGGCTACGTAAGTTTCAGCCATAATGCGGTGGCTATTCGGAGAGGCGTATAAAACTGCTTACCTATGAGTTGTTGTGAAGTAAAGTGGACGTATTAAGTGGACTTTGAGATAAATAACACCCATCTGAGTGTTAGCAAGCTATTACTACGAAATAAGTGGGAAGTAAATTACTGTGTAGGCGCTGACTACTCAAGGTGACTGTTAAGGACTAAATTTAAGTACCTTCACGTACCTACCTCATGATTGTCTCTTTAACGCAACTAATTTATTTTAGGCTTCAAAAGAAGACGTTGAAGAAAATTTAACAATACAAAACTACCGTTGTAACATCTAAATTACCTAATAAATCTACCTTGCAGGCAACTTATTTTATTTAGCGAAATAAAATTGGCAAGGCAATTTCAAACCTACCATCATGAATCCTAAATCGTTCAAAATTCTTGACTTACCCAAATTCTTCTAAGTTAAAAATTACAAAGAACAACTTTAATAATCATCAAATAAGGAAGTAACCTCAAAATAACAATCACCTATATTTTAATTGAACAGCGGAACAGAGATTCCCCGTGAGTGCTGAGTAAACGTCGTGAATCGCCCAATAATAATGAAAGTGATGGCATTGACGCTGTCGGTGTATGAAGCGGCAGTTTCGGCTACATAAACAGCCCGTATACTTTTCTGTCTAATCTAAGATAATCTTTTATATAACTCTTATTTCAACGTCCATTAGAACTACATTAGAACGTCACGCGTGTCAAGTTATAGAAGCTAGCTCGCGTGGCTCTCCCCTCCACCGGCTACGGGTGGGGCCCACGCGGACGGTTCACACGTAGGTAATCAAAATGGCCGACTTTTTGTCCCAAAAGTAGCGAACGCGGCATACTGTGATGGGTGACGGAAAAGTGTGGTTGAGATAAAAATTAAAGTAAAGATTTAACTTGTAAAAGTATATTTTGACTATGTAACTTACCTCTGATTTTTTTAAATGTTTTTAATGCTGATGATAATATTGTGAATGCGAGACAAGAATTCATTGGGTACTTATTAAATTATCTCTTCAACAGCTGAATAATAAATATTACTTTATAATTGTTACCTCAATATATTTAACGATTTGGAGTTGACAAATGACAAGTTTAATACATATAAAATGTATGGTATGTAATAGGAATAAAAATATTTAAGTTTTACACACTTTGCAAACTCCAGCACTTCCAAACACCCAGCGGTACCCTATTTCCGTATTGTAATAGCAAAGAATATTTGTTTCAATATTTTCTTAACGCACGGTAGGTAAGCAATTTATGTATCTGCTTTGAGATAATGATGCTAAAGTTTTATTAATAGTCCTACCTAAGACTGTGTTTACGAAACCTGTGACCTGAAATTCTACATTGTATTAATCTTAATGTTTTATAGTTAATACAAACGTACAAAGTATCTTACCATATTTTCCATGTCTGACTTACCACAATGTGCATTGTTATATTATCTGAGCAATTTAGTGTTTAGTAAAAAAGCATTATAATTAGTGTAGGACGGAACTAAAGTTCTTTAAATCTACATATAGGGGCTGGACTCGATTTTTTGAGACTGGACTTATATATGAGAGCTCAAGCCTTTTTTTTAGGGACAAGACTCACAAGTCCTTACACTATAAGTTATAATGGCACATTGACAGCTGATAGCACAGGCCATATTTGATTCATGGTTTGATTTTTTCCTTGTTAAAGGCCCGATGCTAACACGTCTACCTAATCCAATAAAGCTCATCTTCTTATCTAAGTTTTTTATTTTATTTTAGCCGTTAGTCCTATGCTAACACAACATTATAGTCTAGTATGTATTAAAACAAACCACCATGCTTTTAAGAAAACCTATATTTTTTAGGCTTTTTATGATTTTAAAAAATCTTACTCGGAGCATGTAAACCTCATCTAACCACCATGCGGGGGTGGCAGGGTATTTCAGTCGCACCGACCGGCGCCGTCGGGGTATTTCTTTTTCCCTTCCCGAACGCGGCGGTTACTATATCTACCCATCTGATATAAGTATGCTTACTACACGCTTTTAGAAAGATATCTTCTTTAGAAAACAGTAGACAAACAATTTTCGTAGAGCTTATCTTTTAGAATATAGCCATTTTTGTATGAGTGGTCCACACTTGGTTGATAATAATTTTCAGAACTATCAAGTAACGATTAAAAGAAATGAAAAAATAACAACAACTATGAAACACCAATCATTATTCATCTAAAGGAAGTTAAAACGTCCTGGCAGGCTTTGCTGGAATACAAACAATGAGTTATATCGAACCTAACAACGAGTTATGAACATGGCAAATAACAACAATAGTTTATTAGCTATCCTCAGACAATTATCCCACACACAGCCTTTTAATAAAATTATGTGATAAGTACAGTTATAAAACTTGTAGCGCTTCAAAACCCAAAACATTATTCAAACCACAGAACAACTCTCTATGAGATAATGGACACTAAAATTGAAATATCACAGGCAGTTTTTATAATCCCAATAATACAAATGACGTAATCTCGAGTCTTGGAACAAATCTTATAAAATAGAATAAGGAAACAGTATAAAATATTAATTCACATTCAATACAAATGCGCGTAACCGACGGCATACTAAGCTACTATACAATGAAGGTGGTCCCTTACAAAATTATCACATACAAAGGCATTGTATCCGACGGAGACGCATATCTATTTTATTTCTGCTCCATTGCCAAGAGATAGCGTTGCTGTGTATGTAAAACAGATTCAAATAAGAGCATGGGCATTTATGTTGTAAATTGCGGTTTTAGACTATTGTTATTGTGGATGTAAATGTGCCTGCGGCCGCTTTGCAAATGTCTTCAGTTTCTTTGCCTACGGAGAATCTAGACTAGCAATCAGACAGTGTGTTATTCAGACCTAAACAGATGGTAGAATATCACTCATTGAAGCGGAAATCGTATTGAACACGTTTTGATAGACCGTGATAAAACAGGATTTTTAGAAAATGGAATAAATATGAAACGGAAAAAAGCGATTTTGCTTTAATTTTGAACAAAAATACTTGATTTCCGAAACTGTCAACTCTATTTTAAAAGTTTTCATTGTTTGGTATTGTGAACATTTCGTCAATGTAATGCACTTCTTTAGTATCTTAAAAAATTAGAAATACTAAGCTTACAGTTTAATTAAGATTTTCAACATTACCATGATGAACAACAGTTTTTTCTTAGCTTTTATGTATTCAGGAGGGTTTATAGAGCAAAATAAAGAACAATTATGTTATATAAAGTAAAAGTAAAAGTAAAAAAAAAAAATATTCATATAGACTTATAAAAAGTACTTATGACAAGTCAAATACAAAAAAAAATATAGCAAAAATATAGTAAATAAAAATAAACTTACTTAAAATAATACTATAATAGTAAATATCATCATTAAACATAATGTGAATCTACCACTAGTTCGAAGGTTGTTTCCGATCGAGAAGACTCCGGCAAGAAACTCGATGGTTACTCTTTTCAATCTTGTTTTTATCACATCACAAAAATTGAATTGACAGAGTTAAGTCATAACCAAAAATGTGCCGAGGAGCAGATTATACTTACCTAAGATGAACTCAAATTCTAATCATTTAAGAAATCCTCTTCACTACAATGACCTCGCTTCATTAACTTAGCTTTAATTTGTGACTTAAATTTGTGAAGAGGCAGTTCAACAAGAGTTTGCGTAATCTTATTAAAATATTTTACACATTGAACAAATGATTTCCCTACCTTATGCAGTCTTAGACTGGGAGTTACGAGCTTATTTTTATTTCTAGTATTGAGTTTATGAACATCACTGTTTTTCTTGAAGAGTTGCAAGTTTTTACAGACATATACTACGTTATCATAAATAAATTGAGAGTACACAGTTAAAATATCTGTCTCTTTGAATACTTCACGAAGCGAGTCGCGTGGTCTCAGGTTGTAAATGGAGCGGATGGCTCTTTTTTGAAGAACAAAGATGGTGTTGAGATCCGCTGCTGAACCCCCCAACTGTAGACCACACGACATAACACTGTGAAAATAACTGAAGTACCTACACTAGTCTTGCTGTTGCGATATCAGTCAGGAGCCATATTTTTCTAACAACATAAGCTGCCGAACTATGTCTTCCTGCCAGGGCAGATGATGCTTGATTTGTTTCACAAAATTGTGCCCATAGACTTCATAGAGCTTACATTAATTGTACAGTAGGTATGAGTGTTCGTGATCAGTTTTGATGAACCATTCAAAGGGTACTATTAAGTACTTCCACAATTTATTGAGACAATGAAAAGCGGATACTACATTACGCGATGAAAATGTGACATTGAATTGGCTTGACATTTTGTGGCTACATGCCTCGTCTATTCATATGGTAATCGTCGATTATATCATAATTGAGATTCCATAATGTTATGGTGTACTTAATAATGCGGTCACGTAATCTGGCCGCAGAGCCCTCTGGTGTGAAATTAAGCGTTGCGCGGGAGTTGAATGCTAAGGCGTCTCGGCGCCACGCGCTGATATCCGTCGAAATATTTACTTGTATTTATGGTTTGTGTCCGGGCTGTGGGATGGGGAACCACTAGGCGACGACGAATGAACGGACCGTTGATGTGGTTTCATGATTTGTTGTTGTTATTTTTACTTTGAATCTTTTCAAAACGCACACTGGCGTATTTTTTGTTGTAAACGGAGTAAATACGACTAAGCTGTGGTTTAATGTTAGCGTCTGAAACTTTGATTTTAACATTCCTTATAAAGAACACAATGCAAGTGCACCACTAATTAATCAATAAAATAAAAGGAGAGCAGGATCAACACAAATGATCCATTGTGCTTTTTTACTTATAGGTATGCACCGATGTTATAAGTAAATACATATGGCACATGCCATTTTACCCCAGAAAAAACTGTAATAGCTATAGTATCATAGAGTCTAGGATTTTATATAGAATCGTGAGACGCTATTTGGCAAATTTATGCCCGATTGTAACACCTTTTGTTTTTGCATAAGTGCTAAAGCAGGTAAGTATCTTGCTTTATCCAACAGTAAAAAAGGTTGATCATCTGTTTTTCCTGAATAACTTTGTAAAAGCTGGTCGCTCCCATTCACAGTTTATTATACAGGTGATCTTGCTCTATTTTTCTGCATCATTAAAATTTGATAAGAAATAATATTTGCAGGAATACAGATATTGAAGAAATTAGTAGCTTGTAGCAAGCAATAACGTGGTAATGAACTGGTAAATTATTGAATGCAGTTCTAATGGTTGTAATACACCTATTTGTACCTAGGCAGTACCACTTAACTTCTAGTTTAGATATCATTATCGCCTACCCCAGTTAGGTAGCATTAATGGTTTAATAAATCAATCGTTAGTTTGAGACAGCAAATCATTCGCTAATTGCGTATGCGTCGGTATTTACGACAACGTGTTTGTAACATTGCATTTATAAGTTAATCGACTGTTTCATTGTTTATGGGATGCAATAAATAATTTATGATGTATTACTTTGGTATGATTCAGTTAAATGCTTTTACAAAATACTTAGGTATTTATTCAGTACTTATCAATGAACAGCAAGACAATCAGAATACATTGAAAAAATAAAACTCTCATTGAAACTGAAATTTGTTTTTGAAGACAAGCTCCTATAGACTTTAAATATAGTTATACTCAAACCGAGATCACGTTAAAAAGCAGTAGACTTGCTGATTGCCTTGTAAACTCATTAAGTAGAGTACCCGCCAATAGCGCCAAAAGATCGTAAGTTCAATCCCTACCCAGGACAAAACATGTGTCACACATGTGTGTTTGTGCTCTATCTGAAAGTTTTTCTAAGAGATCTTATTATTTATGAATTCACAAATATTCAAATCTGCTAATCAGTCTCTAGGTACTCAACTACTTACTAATAACTCTTAACAAACCTTAGTCATTCAGCGCTCAAAACTTTAAAATTATGACTGATATTTTACCTTAAAAGTTATGAAGCTGTTTGAAATGATAACATTCCAATAGCCTTGTTGGCATTTAAAACTAATTATTAGGAAATGGGCGCAAGTACACGCAGGCTAGTTTTAAGGGTTTTAAGTACCTACCTCACCGATTTAAAACCTATTTTAAGTAGTTGTTTTTTCTACGATCAATAGAAAATTTTGCGTGACAAAACGCCATACATTCTGTAAATATTGCGCTACTGTGGTAAACTGCTTATCAAGCTGTGAAATCTCACGTGCATTTGTTGAACGGTGCTATAAAAAAGGTTCTCATTGGGTATAATTAGTACGTATCATATTACCATTTTATTATGAATCTTTTTACACATTATTATCAATGAGCATTAAAACGGGTAGTAGGTCTAATTATCTTAGTAAGTATGACTATTCAATTGTTTTGATTTTAGTAGTTATGGTTCCTACCTTATAAATACTCGTAAGTGCTACCTGTGCGGCTTAGTAAAAAAAAACACTGATGCTTGTTTAAAATAGCCAACCAATTCAGAGAGTGTCAACGGTCTGTTAAAAAAATGCTAATTAAATAGATTAATAGGAAATATCAAATCAGTGTCAATTTCATGAACGTTGCCTAAACAGACGTTTTTTGTAAATAAAGCAGTCACCTAAATCTAACTAAATTATCTGTTCCTAAGTTTGATTGCGACATATTTTTTGTACCTACTTAAGTACCTCTATTTTTCTCGCTAAGTAATGTTGAGAGATATGTCGCTTTAGTTAGATTAACATTGTAAACTGGATTTTACTTGTTGGAATTAATAGTACCTACCTGCCTGTGATAACTTGAGAAGTCAGTAGGTAAGTTTAGTTTAGTGAAATTTTAAGGCTCCTTATTTATGTGTTAAAGCTAATAATAGTTTAGACACATTCAACACTATTTTGAAAACAAATTCCTCCGATAACATCTCTCACGAAACCACTAATTGTATCTATAAACACATCACCGTTGTTTCTTGTACATAACCTATCTTTAGAAAGAATTTCCGAACGCCTAACCTTCCGATGCTGACGAAATATTAATAGGGATTGAAATTTATTTCAGGCCCAACTTACCTCTACGAGACCACCAGCTCGACTAGAGCTATTATTGTTGTAGGTTTAGTTGAGGAGTGTACATTGATGGGAGATCCCTGTTGGTTGGTTTTGAGTGGGTATGCGCGGTAAAATTAGCATCCAACCTCGGGTACCGATGCACGTGATTCCGAATTTAAATGGGCGAATCAATTTTTAATTTCACTGCAGTTACTGGGCCAAGCTCGTTAGAACACCGCTTAGATTCCTGTCTGTTTGTTGTGAGTGTTTAGATACTGAAGTTTATGAAGAGTTAATCTGCTGAAAAGCGTTTTCAAAGTCAAGTTGAATTTTCATTCAGAGTTTTTATAATTTGTGCTGTGATTCTGAAAACAATTATGGCTGGATTAAGAAGTGTTTCTTTAGATAATTTTATTTTTAGCTTCTAATATCTCGGGCACGGTACGTTGGACCTCAAAAATAACAACCTTTTCACCCCCTAATGATGAGTCCCAAAGTGATTAAGAGGTACATAAAGAACTTATAAAAACGGTTCAGAGTGAGTTTGTCATTTTTTTCATACAAGTTTAATTTTTGAAATATTATTTTCTGACGTTTTTTGGTCGCAGTTCTAACCTAACCTAACCGAATTTATGTCTTTTCACGACTGAGTTTTTTTTTTGGCCCCCGGACCCCCCTCACCGATGTCTATGCCCACCACTGTACCCGGGATATTTAGATTTTGTCTAAGTAAGTTAACGTTCCATGAAAAAAATTAGTGGTCCCTGCTCCATATAAAATGCCTTCGGAAATTCGGCTATGTGGAGTCGGTTTATGGCGATTTTTTTCTGTTAACCTAATTTTCTTCAAATGCTTTTGGATTAACAATTGTATAATAAACTAATATTATGCAATAAGACAATTCGGACATATGATTTTATACATTACCTGTAATGGCAGTGTTGTTGTTTAAATAAATAAATAAATAAATGACATGTTAAATTAGGTGAACCAATTATTGTAGCACCCAACAATATGACAGAAGAGTTTCGGAGAAAAGATGATTATGTAAAACATCATTTCGAACATTCGAATCTTAGTGCAAGTGAAGGTTATAAGAAATGTCTTAAGAGAAGTGATTTTCGGACAAAAAAAATGGAGATGGAAGGGAGTCCCTCAATTAAATCGTGTTTAATTCAAGCTTCCGCGTAACAATTAAGTAGTAGGTAAGTACGAAATTGTATATTTGGAAGCTGAAAATGATGAAAGAGGCGAATCAAAAAGATTTTGTCGTTGCGTCTGTTATTTATTAGGTTACGTTTTTTTGGGATAAAGAAAGGTAAGGTAGGATATAGAAAGAAACCCATATATGATTTATAAAAATTTGTTTGATATTAAATTTGAAGATTGTCTTTATGTACTATAGTTAGCAAAGGAAGTACCTACCTACCTACTTATTGCCTAGTGCCTACTCTTTTAAAACATGTTGCGAGAACTAAGAATTTCCTTCAAATGGGTAAAGTAGGTAGCTATTAAGTTGAGTACAGATACTTACTAGGTACATGAATAATAAACTCTGAATTCTGACGAAGTATAAACTGCCTAGGTACTGTTCATCTCTATAACATCTCATGTGAATTTCCAAAAGTTTTTATTTCAGATCCTGAATTACCTACCGATTTATTAATAACTTTAGTTGTTTTAGGCCCGAAATTAACAGGCTCGCTGTTTAACAAGCGAATATATATTTTCAATTTTTCAATCGTCCTTAATCCAAAGAATAGCTATCTATCGTTTGTCTATGTACTTATATCGCTAACTTCACACTGACTATTCACAAGCGAGCTGCTTTTACACAATCATTTCAATGTTAGAATAAAACAAGACAAAAGTTGATGTTTGACAAATTGACACTGACTTATAAGAAATACAACCTCAGCTTTTTTTGCTGTCGAAAGTTGTGGTAAAAAGTTTGTGATTATAATAACACTCCAAAACTCCTTATTAACAAAATGAAAATAATCTCAAATGACACACCACATACCCTAAATTGTCCAAGAAAACGCATAGATAAATCTTATCCAGCTCCTCAAGAAGCAGATAACTTTATTCCTCAGTTAGCGGCTTTATTCAACAGATATCATCCATCTGACCATTGAAAATAAAAAATAAAAAAAACTTTATTCTACAGATAAATTTCACTATCTGAGGATTGAAAAATCGGCCGTTAATGAAATAGTTGACAGCGGCTACGCGGCTGCGGTAATTTTAACGCCGAAAAAAAAGGTTTAGTAACAAAATGATCAATAAATAAGTACGCTGCACAAAATTAATCTTTCGAATTGATCAACACGTCACAGGTATTTGTGAAAGTACAAGATTTATACAAAATCAGTTGATGGTGAATTTTTCATAGCGGTACTTACTGCCGGCGGACGTAATGTTTCTAATTCACGGAGCAAGGAAGTGTCAATCAAAAAACCATTAAGAAAATAATATAGCCTCTTTAAATATTGAACCAGGCTAATTACGAGTATTTCCAATCAAAACGCGTGCACTACAGTGACTTAAGTATGCCGAGTCGCCATGTCATTAAAACCAATAAGTAGGTAGGTAGGTACCTACTTCGTTTTTTTCATAAACAGGTCGTTTCTTCAACGAACACTGACGCCTTTGTCAAAATCACGTATTTCCTACTTACATGAAGGTCACAATATCAATTGAAGCAAAAGGCTGATAACCGCTAAAAATAGGTCACCCTGATATTTGTAAGTTACCTATTTCGATATCTTTCGTGTAACAGAAACAGTATTTGTAACAAAACTGGATTTTAACCCTGCAAAAGGCCCCGACAAAAACTACCTCTTTAATGTACTTAATAGATTGTTTATTAAGTAAGAACTAGGTATTGTTTTGTTACAATAGCAATATGTAGGTAGGTACCTAAAAAGTGTTAGTAAACTTCTCATCGTGGAGAACTCACTAGCAATTTTTCAGCTATTAAAATCAAATTTAGCCCTGTACATTCAAATATTAAAATCAAACATTTATTTAACTCACCCAACATTTCTTTAAATTATCTTAAAAGCATAACAAAATCACGAGAATAGAATGTATTCTCAATTCTCGCTCGCTCTTGTTCGCCGTAAGTGTGACAGAGACGCAAATACATCTATCGATCTCTTTTATTGCGCGCCATTCGAAGGCCCATTATGGCGGACGTATACAAACACAGCGTTCAATTTGAATCATTTTTAATAAATTTTTATAACTTATCACTCGTATTTTAAGTAAAATAAACACATAGCACGGTTTTGAAACACAGACGTAAGTTATTTAGGTTAAACAATGTTAAATTTCGTTTTAAAACGGACACATTCACGTTGGATGTTCGTCACAGCGCCATACCGAGATACCGATACCCAGAGACGAATTCAGGTAGTCTTTTTGGGTTTTAATATGCCAGCAAATTAAAGATGCCATAATTGTGTAACTTTTGAGTAAATACTAATAGCACAATTTTAATATGCCTTTAGAAGAAAAAATAAAAATTACAATTGACTTTTATGGTGACACAAAAAAAGTTTTAGTGGACATCTTGCACCTTGCATAGACATCTTGTCTTACTAAAAGTTATGATCAATTTAGTTTGTTTTTATAAAATCACCTGAGTCCAAACAAAAATAAACTACACAAATGAATCAAACGTACCAATTTCTTTTTTTCCAAAAGATGGGTGGATAATTTGCCTTACCTACTTTAACTAATTATTTTAGGCATGTGTTAAAATTCCTACCAGAAATGCACTTATATTACTTCCAATAAATTTGAAATACGTGCCAAAACGAATAAATGCTCACCAATTTGGGTACATGAAATATTCTAGAAATTAAACTCATTTTCTCTTCATTGCATGCAAAAAAAATATGTGAACGCCGTTAAAGTTAATTTCAGACCAAATATTTTATATTATTGCTTAATAGATGTTATCAATATTTTATTTTATGACTTTCATTTTAGTAATCTTTTCTGAGGCAAAAAAACTAACGGACATTTCATTTATACCTAATATAATATTGGTAACGCCAAACAACAGTTACCAGTTTATTGCTTTAAAAATTTATTTAAAAAATGAAAATGTGCCTAGTAAATATTTGGTTGGGGAAAAAGTCTTTTCGCATATAGTATGTATGAACTTGTAATAAAATCTCTTTGGCTATTCTATTTGTATCTGGCTGGTTTTGGTATCCTTTAAAGTTTAAATTTTAAAGAAGATAATTCCAAATTCAAATTAGGAAAAAGTGTGATTTTCATTTGTTTTTCTTAAAAAAGGTAAAAATGCAACGCAATTGCATTGCAATGTTTATAGACCTAGTGCAGTGTCTGTGAGAGTAGCACAAATTTAGTTTAAGCGTTTTCAATCTGGAAATTTTGATGTCAAAGATGCACGTCGCTCTGGTCGCCCTGTTACGGATAAAATGGATGCCATTTTTGGAAAAGTGGAGCAAGATCGGCATATCAGTAGTTACGACGTACACAAAAAAAACTCAATATTTGGGTACCTCACGAGCTCACTGAAACAAACCTAATGAACCGTGTACTCATTTGTGATTCTTTATTACGACGCAATGAAACCGAACCATTTTTAAAGAAGCTGATAACTGGTGATGAAAAGTGGATCACGTACGACAAGAACGTGCGAAAAAGGTCGTGGTCAAAGGCCGGTCAGGCTTCACAGACTGTGGCAAAACCCGGGTTAACTCGCAACAAGGTGATGCTGTGTGTGTGGTGGGATTGGAAGGGCATTATTCATTATGAGCTGTTACCACCAGGCAGGACCATCAATTCTGAACTCTACTGCGAACAACTGATGAAATTAAAGCAAGAGAAAGAGAGAAAGTTGAGGGAAAGCGGCCGGAATTAATCAACAGAAAGGGTATGGTTTTTCATCATGAAAACGAGACCTCACACATCTTTAGCCACTCAGCAAAAATTAAAAGAGTTTGGCTGGGAGGTGTTAATGTATACGCCGTATAGTCCTGACCTTGCACCTTCAGATTTCCAACTGTTTCGGTCTCTTCAGAATGATTTAGGCAGTGTCAGGTTAACATCACGAGAGGACTGCCAAAACCACTTGTCGCGATATTTTGATCAGAAGCCTTAAATGCCTATAGCAATGGGATCACGTCCCTACCTACAAGATGGCAAAAAGTAGTCTGACAAAATTGCAAATACTTTCGTTAAATGTAAATAAACTATATTAAAAAATGTTTTGAATTTTCTTAAAAAATGTGAAGAAACTTTTTCCCCAACCTTTTATATCATTTTCAATTACTTACTCCATGTTAAAGCAGATGTCGTGAAAAAAATTGCACTACTAAAAGTTGTCAAAGTATTTTAAAAAAGTTGCTCATTTAATACAGACTCTTCAAAGCTATAAATTGCATAGTTATTCTAATAATTTTCTAAAGTTGTGAGTATTTTGGACAAGAAAGTCGTCTTTTTTGGAGTTTGAATTTCAACCTATTTAACTTTTTTTGCCACAAAATCCATTTAATGTTACTTTCAAGCAACTGCAGGATGGTTGTTAACTTGGTACTATTTATTTTAATGAAAAAAAAAACATAAAAACAAAGTCAAACATCTCAAAGTTATTTTCTACAAAATGAAATTTAGTGATTCTATGAAAATTCATTTATGATTACTTTCTGTCTTTTAATTCTTTGTTGTTGTTGTGTATCATCAAAACACAAAAAAAAAAAACAAGCAAATATTAATATTTTTTCCACTAATATAAAAATAAGAAATAAAATCGCAGTTGCAAAAAAAAACACGGCAGAAAGTGATCGTAAATGGATTTTAATTTTTCCGTTTTGTTGAAAAATTTTTTGTTTTGGTTTTAATTTTTTTTCAATAAGTTTAATGATACTAAGTTAACAACCATCCAGCAGTTGCCAGAAAGTAACATCAGGTGGAATTTCTCGCAAAAAAAGAAATCGGTTGAAATGACAAACTTTAAAAAAGATGACTTTCTTGTTCAAAACACTCACAACTTTAGAAACTATTTGTTTAACTCTACAAATGTATTAAATGAGCAACTTTTTTTAAACACTTTGTCATTTTTCAGTAGTTCATTTTTTTTTACGACATCTGCTTGAACATGAAGTAAATTTTTTGATTAGGATTTTTTCTTGCAATATTATTACTTTCTAAATTGACATGGGTTTTCCAGCTTAAAAACATTACTAGTCACAGTAAGACAAAGCACCTGCTGATCTTTCGGAAAAATAAAAAAGTTGGTAGATATATTTTTTTAATAATTAGTTTTGTGCGGACTTAGAAATTAATCACAACTTTTTAACAGTTAGAAATCGGACCTTTATGATGGATTTAGAAAGGTCAGAAATGACTCCAGCTATGCGCTATTTTGATTTGATCCTTACTTTCAGGGACAGCCTGTATATACTTTTTGCTTTTCTAAATAGATAAATGCTCACTAAATATGGTCTTAGGTATAAAAATAATTTTGTTGAGCGCTTAAATTGTAACCATTATTTTATTGGACTGCAAACATGAACCAAGTGAATAAATCCGCTTAGGAAAAGGCATGCTGTAAAATATGGTACCGAGGCGTTTACATCGACCTTTACCAAAACATTGCAAAATGGGTCTTATGTTAGCTGCATAAGGTACCCCTATGTAAAGGTTGCTTATTAAATAACTTCCGCAAACGATATGGCATACTCACTAAGTGGTGTAGAAACTATGTAAGCGAAAATTAAATTTATTTAACTAACTTTCATCAGGGTCAGGGTGACCCTGAGTAGTGAGAGTAACAAACACAAGAACCGGGTGATTATTATATAACGATGATTTGATGATTTGTATGGTACAAATCCCTCGAACGCTCATTATTTTTTGGCATGAACATCAATGGCGAATATTATACATCACTCACTTAAGTGGTTCCTAGAAGTTGAGACTGTGTTTGGTGACCATTTTTATGTATCCGAACAGGTTGGTTTTAAAATTAACATGGACAAGACGAAGGTAATGTGAAACTTCCATATCAAACATCCCTTACCAGCCCCTGATTCAGAACCAAGTTACCGACCGATTCGGTTAATTTATTTTATTTTTATTCTTTTCTTTAGTATGGGGCACGTCTGGTTTATTTTTTTCACGCTATCTGAAAGCATTTGGCTTTCACATTAAAAATTTTGAATATTACAGCTAAGTGGGTAATTTATCATGATTAAAACAAATTAACCAAATTGGTCGATAACTTTGTTCTGAATCGGGGGGCTGTAGTTGTTGAGAACGATACTCTCGAAGTTGGGGAGATCCTCAAAAGATCGAAAGTAACCGATATAGCTCATCGTATAGCCAAGCTAAAGTGGTAATACTCAGGCCACAGACCCGGTGGACCGATGACCTGGTGCAGGTAACGGGAAGCAGTTGAATGCGTTAAACCCAAAGCTGCTCGCTTTGGCGTTCTCATCCTGCTTTTAGGATTCAGATTTTAATACAATAACTTATTTTTAATAAATTATTGTAATTTGTAACTGACATAAATGGGGAACGCCAATAAAAATAGTATTTATTAAGTTATTGATTTTTAACTATACTCAAACCGATTACGGCCCTGCACATGCACGCTCCGCCCATTACAGGCAACAAAAGTTGGCGATGTTCCTTCAAAACATCTCGTTTGGAGGCCATTTTGACGATCGGGTGGGAACGAGACAGCGCTATGGCACGCGGTCGTAACGATTGTATGAGCGTGAATGAGACAATTATGCAAAGTTGGTTTAGTTTTAATGTGAGCAGCGAAAGTGTGGGGACATTGGTTTTGCGATTGTGTGAGTGTATTTGTCGAAGTATGGCAGTGATAATTCGGAGAGGTTGGGTGAGCGTGGTGATCTAGGCAGGCATTTTTAAAATTTTATATTGAACTAAGAGTATTAATAAATTAGTTATTTCAACAAATAAAATTAACGTCTTGCATACTTGACGCTATGCTCTTAATTTGAAATTTTATTATATTTATTGTTGTGCACAAAGCCGTCTTTGTAAGGTGTGGTAAATAGAATAAAAAGTGTTTTAAGTCTATTAAAAATTTTGATTTATTTATGTAATAATTAGGTACCTAGGTTCTTATTATGAAACTTTTTAACTAAGATGAATACAATAGGTATGTATTTTTTATATCCTTTTCAATGGTATTTTTTTGCTTAATGTTTCAAAATATGTATTTTTTTAGCCAAATAAATTATGAAGAAATCTTTTAAGTTTCGGTCCTATTAATACCTAGTTAGGATAAGGTCTCACTCTTTCTAAATCAAGCTTTAAATAGGTGTCAATAATTATTTTAGGTTTATTATTTTAGGGCCTAGCGGAAATTACGTAATAGCCAAAATATAATTCAGAACAGTAATAGTTAAATATATTGTATAAATCAGTTATGTAAATAGAGTTATGCAAAAAACAAACCAATATAAGCAAATTCCATCCCCCAGACACTAGAACATGCCCCACAAACTACTACTACAACGTAATCAACGAAATCACTTGTACGGTAAACCGTTTTACGACGAACCCATTCATTCGAGTGCTTTAAAAGCATCGTAAACGACATCGTCAAACGACGTCAACAAGTGACGTGGCAGTTCCCGCAACAGACGAGAGATGGCGCTAACCCACAGCGAACCGCCGACAGTCGTAAAAATAAATTTTATTATTATGACGAAAATAAAACGCTTGTCGTCAATTTGAACAACATTTTACTGTGTAATAAGATTTATTTTACGATTAACAAGTGTCTTGATGAATTAATATAGCCGAATGATGAATAAAGCAATAAAATCTGCCTTTACGATCGTGTTATCGCGTTTCTATTGGCAGTTACGCTTCTTTTTGATGCAGAGTCGAGTGTTGCGTAATATTATGGGTTGCTCGTAAAACTGAATCACTACAAACGTAAATATGAACTCTAATATTGTTTGATAATGATTTTAATGAGCAATTAACTTCATTTATATTTTATTTGGGTTATTATCTCGGCGTTTACCACTGGGTTTATTATAAATAAGTGAGTATATCACTAACGTAGAATAGCAGTTTAATAGTACTTAAGTATCTCTTATTTAGTACTTTTGAACTTGGACTCTGATAATCTGGGTTCCCGTTTTGACCTTTGCTATTAACTTTTATGGGCAGGGTTACCCACATTCGAATTGCGATGATGTTTCGCTAGATGGCAGGGTACTCCATCCCTCCAGTTTATGAAGTTATTTCTAATTCGAAAAATGGCTACCAGTAAAAACTTTAAAGTTTTAAAAGAAAGTAAATCTGACAAGCAGAGGAACATAAAAAATCATATGATACCTATCACGGTATTTACTTTCGTTTGCTCTCTTTTGAATAAATTTCTTCACACGACTTCCGATAGGTGGAGCTAGTTACGAAAGCAAATGCACTTGATTTATGCAGTGCTCCTTTAAAATTAAAAAAAAAACAATTATTTACTAATTAAAACTAAAAAGTAAGTATTTACAATACATGCAGGATGTTTTCAAAATGAACACCAACTTCTCAATGGCATGGTCTTCTCAGTAGGAAACAACTCTGACGCTGTGGTAGAGTCGCACTTTTAAAATTTGTGATAACTGAAAAAGTCTGACAAGATTCTTGGCGCAAGGCTTCGCAAATACTAGGTAGGTAATATAGCCTTATAAAACCCCTTCCTATACCTATACCTACTAAGCATATTTACAAAATATTTGCCTATTTCGAAAATAGTTCTGTGATGGAATGGAGAATGATGAATTTTCATAATTTCCTTTTTCAAATTTTTAAATTTTCAATTTATTATTACTTAGTATTGTAAGTAGTTTTTAGAGCCTATTATAACTAGTTAGTAAGTGTTTAGTCTACATTGCATGCCGTGGCAGCCTTTAATTAAGACGACATTTAGCATTTAGTCCGTGTGTGTTATACTTACAACTATTCTGTTATTGGTGTTTGTTTTGTTGGTTGTCCTAATAAATAAAATAAAAATAAATAAATAAATTTTTGTGAGGCAACTTTTTTTGAATCCAACTAGCCTTACAGGGACTGCCCCGCGTATGAATGCTCCAGAAAACGCATCACAATTTTTTCAAGCGTTTTTTTAGGCATATTGTATGAACAAGGCGCGAGAAGAAGCGGGTGAAAAATGAATCACGATGCATAACTTGCTGCCCTGTTGCTGTTAGTGTCACACTCGTCCGAAGGCCTCGTAAACCGCCGGCCATTAAGCTGTTTGCATATTGGCTCGCTTCCGTAGTTGTTTGAAAAAACAACACACACTGTCTGACATTGCGACAGAAACATCAAAAAAAAGGTAACAAGCCTATCAGAAAAGTTCTTTATCACCAACAATAAATTCAGAACTGCCTCGAATAACTATTCACTTTAAAGAAGAAAGTCTATAAAGCATAGGTACCTATCTATATGAACTAAGAAGGTGTTGAAAAATGTATTCTGGAATCATTATATAGACGTGGACCGGGAGGCCGACCTCGCCTCACAGGTTTTTAAAGAACCGACGGCAACTAATTAGATAGAGACGAAATTCAAGAGAAATAAACTATTAAGGCTTACGAATGTGATGTTAACTGTACTTTTTGCCTTTTTGTTACAAAAAGTTTTGTTTGTGCGATATAAATGATATGTACTCTACAATACTACATTATCTATTAATAACGAACTAACTTTATAAATAAAATAAATAAATATGAATAAATGCGCCAGACAACACACCTCTTGTCATGGTCTCGAAGTAGGGATAAATATACCTGTGTTACGAGGTGCCACACAAGGAAATAAGCCGGGGCGTCTCCCAGCGCACCCAGACCCAAGCCAATTAAGAAAAGATCGTTTCCTAAATTGACCTGACCGGGGATCGAACTCGGGCACTACGGAATTCAAGGCGAGAAACCCTGTTACAGCGCACTACGACAATCGTGACGTCTATAACACAACTTATTGGAACAAATTAACTTCCTACTCATTGAAAATTTGCTCTATCTACATCATGAAGATTGTAGAGAAACACCTACTTATCTTGTTGTGAGAAGTAACTAGAAGTAGGTGATTCACTACAAATAAAAGAACCTGCAAACTCATGCAAGCTTGCAGCTGTGGCAACCAGATGCTGTGGCGCATTCGAGAATGTGAACCCTGATCAGGCTAATGCTAGCCTGCCCGCCAGTGTGCCTACTGGACAACAGCAGATCAATCTTTACCAAATCATAGCAAAAGGGGTCTAATCAAAGATAGAAACTAGAGAAAATCCTAGGAACTCGGGATTCGAACCCGTGACCTTCCACAATCCGGGTGACTGCTCTTCCGACTGCGCTACCGAGGCCGTTAGTCCCGTTCGACTCCCTAGGATTAGGTTCTAGTTTCTGTCTTTGTGTAAAAAATAGTGCATTGTTAAATGCTAAAAATAAAAATTAACTTAAGAGGTCTAATGTTTAAGGGTTATGATTACCAAAACTTCCTTGCTTTAGTAACAAGATTGATGGAGAACGCAACTTCTGATTTTTTTGATGCCCATTTTCATACAATCACACCTTTCCTCACAGGGAAAACAGACACTTAATGCTGCTCACACTTTCACCAGCTTCGACTCTCAACCCTTTTATGCGTATTCATCGTTTAGAGTACCCTACCTGATCTTTTATGATCCTGACTTAAGACTCGTATATTCACATTATATCTGAAAAATCTTCAAGAACATGGCAATGTCAGGAAATACCAAACTACTGACTTAGGCCGTGATCATTTAAAGTCCTTAATTAGCTAAGCACAGACTTATAGCACGCTCTACATAAAATATACTAGATCTCGTCCGTAAACTTGACATTAGTATATACGAGGTGCATTCAATAAGTACCTAGCCTCATCGCCAGAGGGCGCTGTAGTTTCAAAAGAGTTTTACCACAGTGTAGCACATTCTTTTTCAATTCTTTTTTCGAATTTTCATTCCAATCCCTTCATTTGTTTTAATGTGTCAACTTATGGAAGCGAACGTGTCGATCGGTTTTACAAAAATGGAAAAAGAGCAATATCGTTCGGTGATTCGATTCCTATTTTTGGAAGGGAAAATGCGCATCGAAATCAAAGAGCGCTTGGATGCTGTGTACGGTGACTCTTCTCCATCGATGGCCACCGTCAAGAATTGGTTCAACGAGTTTGCACGTGGCCGTACGTCGGTTTTTAATGAACCACGTCCAGGTGCACCGAAAACAGCTGCTACGGAGGAAAACATTTAAAAAATCCATGATCTCGTATTGGCAGATCGCCGATTGAAGGTTCGGGAGCTACCTGAGACTGTAGCCATTTCAGAAGGAACAGTGCATCATATTCTTCACGAGGAACTCGGCATGAGAAAGCTGTCGGCGCGATGGGTGCCGCGTTTACTCACACCGGAAAACAAGCGCAACCGTGAGACCACATCGGAGACGTGTTTGGCGCTGTTTAAGCGGAATCCAGCGGAGTTTTTGCGTCGTTTTGTGACCGTCGATGAAACCTGGATCCACTGGTACACACCAGAGACCAAGGAGCAATCAAAACAATGGATCCAGACCGGGGAACGTGCTCCAAAGAAGGCGAAAACTGTAAAATCGGCCGGAAAAGTTATGGCCACCGTTTTCTGGGATTCACAAGGTGTGATCTACATCGATTACCTCGAGAAGGGTAAAACAATTACAGGGCTTTACTATGCCGATTTGTTGGGCCGATTCGACGCCGAATTAAAGAAAAAACGACCCCATCTGGCGAAGAAAAAAGTGCTGTTTCACCACGACAACGCACCGGTTCACACGTCTGCCGTTGCCATGGCCAAATTGGTCGAATTACGCTACGAATTGCTGCCCCATCCACCGTATTCTCCAGATTTGGCCCCTTGTGACTTCTTTCTGTTTCCTAATCTGCAAAAATCACTCGCCGGGAATAGATATGGATCAAATGAGGAGGTCATTTGCCGCCACGGAGGCCTATTTTGCAGAGTTTGACAAAAACTATTTTTCGGACGGGTTAAAAAAGTTGGAGCATCGCTGGGCTAAGTGTATCGAACTAAAAGGAGACTAAGTATGTTGAAAAATAAATTGCCACTATTCCAAAATTTTCGTTTACTTTTTGTAGGCTAAGTATTTATTGAATGACCCTCGTATAATATTAAAGCGATCACACTTAACCTAACTTTCTCACAAAGCCTATACTAGTCAAGGTACGTTAAAGATATGGGCACTGGTTTAAATACTATAGCTACTTGCTAAGTGCAGACAACCAATAGCTATGCTTAATTTCTGACTGTCTCGTTTGGTAGGGCAATTCTACCTACTGAGTTGTAGATGGCTGGTTCGATTCCCAAAGGATAAACATTTCTGCTTATGCTATATCTATATGTAACTAGCTTTCCGCCCGCGGCTTTGCCCGCGTGAACTTCATTTTTCTTTCCCGCTTTTCTGTTGAAATTTTTCCTGAATTTTCTTTGCTATAAACCTCACGGAGCCCGAGACCTTTCCAACGAATGCAAAACCGTGGACATCGGTTCGTGCGTTCTAGAGTTATAGCGTCAGGAAGGAAAACCTGACTTATTTTTATATAATAGATGAATGTGTAGTAAATATGTATGTAGAAACATTTATCCGTTTTAATCCGGTATTACTGAGAGGCAAAATGACTAATCTAATACTAGAGATAGATTATTTCATTAAATGTAACGTTTCAATGTAGTCATTATCCACTAAACATTCAAATCACTTGCTATAGATAAATAAAAGGCATGAAATGTTGCGAATCCTGTCATCAAGTCCTCACAAACAAGTGTAATATCAATCAGAACGAAACTGCAGACGCAAATTACAGTAATAAAACCACCCGCCAGACATCTAGGCGCTTTAAAACCAACAAGCCGACTCGGTATCCCCACACGATGAAAACATAAACTATCTTAACTCCTTTATCTCTATTAAACGGGTGATACTTTAAACAAGTCAATAATGGTTCAATAAACGTCCAAAGAACGGCATAATAACAATCCACGTGGGTCGACGTTCATAAAACTTCGAATTTATATCGAGGCTTAGCGCCGGAGGCGTATACGAAATAATCTGAGCAGTGTTTACCGGGAGTTCTACAAATGGTGCAATTCACGTGACTTTTACGAGCGGTTGAGTAGTAAAAATCGTGTTTATGATGCGCGCGGCACCCGGTGGGGCGGCGCGTGCGCCGATTCGAGTGTCCTTCTGTCGCTAACTCTGCCATGCGAATGTTGATAAGGTTTTGATGGCTGCCGCTGGCCTTTGAGGTTGGTAAACAGATGTTAAACTTTTTTGTGAGATTTTTTAATGTTGTTTGGTAAAAAATTGTTTGCTAGTAGGCAAAAAGTTAATGGTAGGTGTGAGTATGCTCACTCAAGTGTTTTGGTTAGTTATTTAAAAGGAAGGAAGAGCACGTTACTTATTCTCGGGTCTAGTCACAGACAATCTGTGGGATGTGGAAAAAAAAACGATTAAGTTTAATAATGCTGTACCTACTAGATACGGCATTAGTTGCACTAATAGGTACATAACATAATGCTGTACTAGATACAGAACAGTTTAATTATAATATTTACTATTGTAGTATTATTTTATGCAATTTTATTTTTAGTAGGTATATTTTTGCTATAATTTTTTTTTGTAACTATATGACTTGTCATAAGTACTTTTTATAAGTCTATATGAATAAAGATATTTTTTACTTTACTTATTATTAAACTTAATCGTTTTTTTTGCCTCTTTGTTGGTGGAACGATAGCAGCGCGTAGCGCCATCTACCATATGAGAACATCAACATAAAAAGCACTAATGTTACTTCGACAACCTTTTCCTAACTTAGGGTCTATCTAGTCCATGTCCAACGAAATTTAAATCCGACTGACGGTTTCTTTGCTATAATTAAGTACTAACTCATTACCGCCTTTTATCTTTAAAAATCTATTTTGTAAGTAGATATTATGAGCGACCAATCGGAAAGTAAGAACTAGTTTTTCATAAATGAAATAATCTTATAAGCTGTTATTTCCAACAGGATTAATTTCAACATTTTTTTAACATTCCCTCCCTCACGTATTGTTAGAGTAAAATAAGAACCGGTAAGCTTTGATTCCCAATTTTAGAGAAAAAGAAAGAAACGTCTTAACAAAAAAAGACGTTGCACATAAGAATAGGGTTTGAAGAGCCATTTCGTTCATTTCAAAGTTTCAAAAAACTGCATTTTAAAAGGTTCTGTATCCATTGCGAAAGTCATTCCTTGTAATTTAATTCAATTTCGATCTCCGAGCGTTCGATTTCTGATTCTGAGTTTAATCGTAGAGTCCCATTGAGTGAGCTTTTGAGTAAAGTTCTTACTGGGTAAGAGTGGTTTATCTCCAAAAATGATGCTATGGTATCATCAAACCTAATAATATTCCAACCAACATCCATTCTTGCTGCACATCAACGATCTGTTGTGCCCAGGTATCTTTGGATACGCAGACGACAGCACCGTTACAGAGCGATGTATATCCAGTGCCCGCGCCAGTGTCGCTGAGACCGAGTCCCTTCTTAGAGAGCCTATGGTTGAGCGGGTGAACTCAAAGTTAAAAGCAGTGTCCGAGTGGGGCTAAGCTGACCTTGTAGAGTTCATACATACATACATACATACCATCACGCCTTTTTCCCAACGGGGTAGGCAAAGACCACATTTTTCCACTTGCTACGGTCCTGACACACCTCTTGCGCTTCTTCCTCTCTCATTAATCCTTTCATACATGCTCGTCGATTATGGGTACTCCTAACCTGACCTTTTCTGAGCACGTCTTGGACTTGTCCTAAATACGTCCGTTTAGGCCTTCTTCTTTCAACAGCTCCATCCACCCTTGCCTTGTAAATTTGTTTCATTAATCGCCTTCCATCCATCCTTTCCTTTGTAGAGTTCAACGCCAACAAAACCCAGGCTTGTCTGTTCTCCGCCAAACGGAGTCCTTTTAACTTGACTCCTACTTTACTGAATGCAGCTATACCTATAGACAACCACCTCGAGCTCCTAAGTATGTACGAGATCTCTCGTCTAATCTCAACTTTGGTACAAATATTGAGTTCAAAGCAAAAACCACTACCAAAAGAATGGCATCCTCTTTAAGGTTCAGCGATACTTCACACCGGAACAGCTGCTTCACTTGTATCAAGCACAAGATCGGTCGTGTATGGAGTACACAAAAAAATACAAAAATCTTTTTTCATAACACAAGTCACTTCTACAATGCTTAATAAAGGTCTCATCCTTTTAAGTTCGGAAACCTGTATTTGGATGAGACCGCTCTTCTTAAAACAAATTAGTCATTACTATGACTTGTTTATTGTTACATTAGTTTTCAGTTTTATTAGTTCTATAAATATTTATTATTAGTCTTTACGTACTGTTTCCACCTGAGGGATGGCTCTGCCAAATACCAGCTGGAAGCATTGGACTCAGTGGACCGAAGAGCCAGGAGACTCATTGAAAACGACGATGAGCTCGTTTGAACCAATCTCCAGAGTTTGGAGCATCAGCGTAAAGTCGCCTGTCTATCGGTTTTTTATAAGATGTATTTCGGAGAGTGTGCTCAGGAACTACATAACCTGATACCGCAATCTACTTTCTACCACCGGACCACTAGACGCCGAGAGGACGCTTCCACCCCCATTTAGTTGACTTCCCTGCAATCCGCACCTAATAGTTTGCTGCGTCTTTTCTGGTCCGCACCGCTAAGTTGTGGAACGCTCTCTCTGCGTCTGTGTTTAAGGATACTTACAACCTTGGTGTCTTCAAGGCCAGAGTGAATAGGTATTTTCTGGGTGAGCGTGCACTACCATCGGCCGTCATCGCTTACTACAAGGCGAGACTGTGTTATCAAACGCAAATCCATTTTAAATGTAAAAAAAAACCTTTTTACCTGAATATTTCTTAATGGTGAGGAACTGCTTATTTTGGGAGTTACGCAATAGGATGACAGAGTATCAAGATAAACAAGTTACGCGTAAGAATCTGAAACTTTTAGGTAGTGAAAAACTAAAAAAATTAGCTCGAAAACAACTTTTAACTGAGTAGTTACTAAAATAATAAATTAAAATAGTTTTTATCGTAGGAATAAAGAGAGGCAGAAGAAAGAGAGCTCGTCAGACGGTTTGTAAGTGTTGTCGTGGTAAAGTAGGATCTTGCATAAAGGCTGCTGTTATTCGACAGTTGGTTCAAATTGGATGTACAGACGCGTTCACGCCAACCTATACATATGGGCACCTTATGCTGCTGACATAGACCCATTTTCAATGTTTTGTAATGGTTGATGTGAACGCCTCTATACTTATCGAAAAAGCACCAGCTTCGCGAAGCTTAATTGTTCATATGTGATTTCTATACCGGTTTGCGTGAATCTGTTAATAGATCTCTCTTATTAGCTTACGGTAAGGTTGTCCAGGGTCGCCAACGCAGCTCATTAGTAAGATTACTACCATCACGAGTCCGTTGATGTAAAACTTATGAATTTATATGATGGACATGCTCAAAGTACCTTCAATCGCTGCTAGAGATAAATTAACTACTTGAACAAATGAGATAGAGATACTCGTAGGTGTATAATTTTTAACAAGCCACTTCTGCCGAATTTCTAAAGTGCCATGGCTCTTCTTCCATCATCTTTACATAATGTAACTGAATTTTGAAGGTACCTTAGTCTGCTCTACGGCTGGTTTCACCCATTTTCAATTTAAATCCCATATAATTTTACTTGTTGTGAATTTACATAGACACTGGACGGTTTCTTGTTCGTATTATCAGATCCTCATACAGGGACCTGGAACGTTAAACAAATCCACGCTTTCATTTTAATTAGGAATTTACATTGCTTTTTTAAATTGTTAGTACTTCGAGAGTAATCTGTGTGCGAATATAAAATATCTAGTAATTATGAGTACAGTAAAATTTCGTATCAAAAGCAAAAATCGTCCTGCGCTTTCTGTGTTTGGGTGCTTGTTTATCCAAATTGATAGTTAGGTATTTAAAATGACTGATGAGTGATGACTTTTCAAAGAAGGCAATAAAATAACGTGTTTGTGGGATTTTAAATTTATGTGACCAGAAGGGTATTTTGAAAATAGAGATTTGAAAGACGTTTTAATCGTCATGGAAAACATTAATAGTAAAAAGGTTTAAGAACTCAAGCCTCAACTCATGACTCAAGCTCTTTTAAGAATCGAGTTCTTTTGCAGGCTAGAGCTCTTTTGATAGGTTCCAGCTCTTTTGAAGGCTTGAACTCTTTTGAAGCCTCGAGGCTCGGCTCAGGGAGCTCGCGTCTCGGCTGGGCTTGGGACAATGAGTCTTCTGAGCTTACTGAGTCCGGCCAATCCACCTCGAAGCTTCAAAAGTTAAGCTCGAAGCCTCGAGGTTTGTACATCACTAGTCCACACGTGTTTTCTCCTAATCACTAAGCACCTGCACTAGCTACTATCCAAAGTAAAAACGGGCCTTAAAGCAAAGAACACACAAGTGACAGTTATAGGGATTGTAATGGGGCCCTTCGTAGGTACTATTATTTTGTAGACTTAAAATTATTTTCCACTAAGTAAACATTTACAGATGTAGAGCTGCCAATTACACTAAGAATGTGTTAACCCTTCCTTGCATGTTAGAGTGACCTCTTTCCTTCAAGAATTCTTTGTACGAAACCCAAGATCCCGAGAATTTGAGAACATGTTTTGAGAATGTAGTCAGGAATTTCGAGCAGTAGTTTTAGTAATGGGTAGTTTCTTGAAGTCATAATTAGGACTATCTAGGTAAGGTACTGGTGGAGGGTTTGGGTTCGATTTTCGTGGTTAAGGTTTTAGGTACTTGTCCAATCCAAAGGCTTGGGATAAATTGCTTTTTATACGTTTATTTTTAATTAAAGAGACCTGACTAGCAGAATGGAAAAGTATTTGTCGCCCACGTCTTGACACGTAGCTAGTCTACCTTAGTACTCACATGCATACCGGCTATACTGGATGCCATCTCAGCAGGAAGGGTACGATTTTGTCATTACCTTGCGAATGCGCATTTTTTAATAATCGCCCACAATTACATACGCTTATCTTTTTGTGTCCAGCACTTAATAACACAGGGTACAAGTTAATTACTTTTAAACCTAACCAACGCCATCTATCGGAGAAATTACCCAAATATCCCTATCTAAGACGTCGCGGCATCTTGCAAGTTCAAATTGACCAATTATATAAAACCTCAGCAAACGGGTTCCGCCGGCGAATATTTGTTTAAAGTTGTACAGCAATAAAAATGCGAGCGTGTCTCCATTCCCGTACCATTCATCCGTTTGATGACTTCATTTGAACGCGCGAAGAGCTTGCAATAATGCGCTATTGTTTACCCACCGATAGTGCGCCTTCAGTGCACGCGCGGCACTGCGCGAGACAAGGACAACCACACATCACCGCACCCCGTCCGCGCAACCACACTTCTACTGTACACGCCCCGTCCCGCTCGCGCTTACCTAATCTTCTCACGTCAGAGCGCAACAGCGATGCTACTCGTAAAAACAGGTAGTAGAAGAAATAATAATCATCTTTACGACTTCTCACTCTATTCAGCACCTTGTTACGATATTGCGCGCTCATTGTGGCCCGTCGAGGAGTGGTTGTAAAATCTTTTCTTTACTCGCCCGTTTCACTAATTGTACGTTTATGAGTTTACGACTTGCGGCTTTACTTTTAAGTAGTAAAGTCATTATTAGGCTTCTGTCGACCCTTTTTTTATGACTTTCCTTTCATCTACTTCAAAATTGCGCTATTTAAGAACTGATTGAGACATTTTTATTTTTCAAAACTTTGACAGAAGTCACGTGGAATCGTGTTGATAAGAATTAGGATACTAAAGTTAATGAGAAAGTTAGAGTCGCTGCAAATGTGTAATGGATCATCAAGTAGTAGTTCAGACCACGTGCTCGAGTAGGTGTGATAAGAAATGTAAAAGAGAGCGTTACTGATAATATTTATAGTCATTAGCGAAAAGGGGACGGAACAATCGGTCGCGTCGCGATCGCAGGCCCGGCGCGGGGCGGCGCGCGTGCCACAGTACACGACGTGAGCCCGACCGCGCCGGTCGCTAGCCGCTGCACCGCGCGCTCCTCGCACGCCACGACAAACTTCGCTCGCGATCCTCCCGAACAAATCTCCCACAACACCTTCTAGGACTGTTGTCGTGACTACAGACGACCCGGCGCCTTACGACCGTTTAAAAACTCGTAAAACCAACGCCACGCGACTCGTAAAATAATCGTAAAAAGTAAACACACGTCGACTGGCCTTTATCGCCGGCCCATTATGACGCTCGAGTGACGTTTAAGAGGCAATAAAATTAATAAAATTAAATTTCATTGTCTGGTATTTAGTGACATTGGCGGAGGTCGCGTTATCACCGCGTGGGGCCGCGATGACATAAGTGTTGCCTAACTTAGTGACGTTAGTGACTGGTCAGAATGAACTCTTACTTCGAGCAGGGTGGGTTCTACGGGGCGCACGGGGTGCACCAAGGTGGTGGTGGCGGCGATCAGTATCGAGGATTTCCATTGGGGCTGACGTACGCTCAGCCCCACGCGTTGCACCAGCCGAGACCTCAGGATTCGCCGTACGACGCGTCAGTAGCAGCAGCATGTAAATTGTACGCTGGAGAGCAGCAGTACGGGAAACCTGACTGTTCGAAAACCGGTGGCGAGCAACAGAATGGTTACGGAGGAAAAGAATGGGGCTCCGGCCTGGGGGCGCTAGTGCGGCCGGCAGCGTGCACGCCCGAAGCCCGGTACAGCGAGTCTTCGAGTCCTGGAAGAGCTCTCCCCTGGGGCAACCAGTGCTCGCTGCCAGGAGCTGCCGCAGCAGCCGCGCAGCCAGTCCAACACCAACCCACCAACCACACCTTCTACCCTTGGATGGCCATAGCAGGTCAGTGACTTTCCTTTTAATTTATTCAATACAAATCACAGAAATTCGATACTCGATTAGTCTAAAATCATAGATAAGTAATTTATTGCTTCATTACGAATGTAAATAATATGTAAGAATGCCATCTAAATCATTTCATAAGATATAAAGGGAAAAATAATTATCTAATCATTGATAGAAAAAAAGTGAAACAGCGTAGCATTCTCCAAGTGGACAGCGCTAAAATGTCGCTACCGCATCGCTGTCCGACTCACGAAGCGCCCAAACCAATTCCAATTCTGGTCTTGTAAGAGCGAGATTGCGCGCCCAATAAGAATCGGTAGCAGGTAGACACAACTTGAATCGTCAATAAAACGCACATAAAACGCGACCCTCGTTAACATCTTATTAGCGGCGACAGATTTGAGTGTCGTCATAATTTATAACAGTCGTCAAATTAAGTGATAATGTCAATGAATTTACAAACTTTGTGATTTTATGGCTCGTAAAAAAGTTGTGAAGCACTGTCATTGAAAAAAGACCATAAAATTATCTCTTTGAATCGTTTGAAAAGCTGAATGGGACCAACGATGTCTCAGTCAATTTAGCATAAGTAACAATAATTATTAAAATAATTAAAGTCGATCCAAATTATATTTTACTACCGGGATTGACTATTTAGCGCCACTAGATTACAATTAAATAACTCTATAAAAATAAGAGGTAAATCTCTAAAAAATATTACAATTAAATAAATGCAAGAAAACAGTAATGTAAGTAAAAATATAAATATGAAAGTTGGTTTTTGAAGAGGATTTAGCCTGTAAAGTAATCAGAATTCAGAAGTATTTATTGTAGTCTCCAATGTCTAAGTTGTTGAATAATAATATTTTTTCTAGCTAATTTATTTTTTTGACGACGTCTTAATGTTTGTGGAAAAATGAACTGTAATTGCGTTTTTTTCCATTTCAACATTCAATTATTTGCTATAATTAAAAGGTTAAACTTACTCTAAGTTTCTACCCTAAACCGACTACTTTTTCGTCTTTTATTTGACCGTTGAGGGTAATTGAATGAATATTCTTAACTGCAGTGAATAATTTACAGCACAAACACCGGTATTTCCATAACATATATACTACTTGTAAATTAGAAGGTCATATTGCTAGAAAGACAGCTACCACAATCCACACAACCATCAGGTAGATTAACAGATTTAAAAAAAATGTCGTAGCATTAAGGCGTTTTTCTACAAACTAACCTAGTGGTCTACTAATGAAACAGATGAGCTTAATAATAACACTGGCCCGTAGCTGGATCTGTAAATCTTGGTAGTCATTCATGGCAGTCTACGTCACATTCAGGCTCGTTTGCTTATACACCGGAAGTTAACGAAAAAAGTGGCCCATATTCAACTCAAAATATTGTACAAAACCTGTCGAGTCTTCCGATGGTTCCTGGACTTTCTGGCGCTAGAAGGCAGTAATGATTTTGACGTTCATGTTTTTATCTACTTGCATTGATCTAAAGTAGACTAACAATTAGGTTCTTTGGTTACTGGCAGCTTGTCTTGTTAGAAACCTGTTACGTATTGGCCAGTGTTCCGGAAAAAAATCTGGGGTTTCAGTTAAACGAAAATCTGTGAATTAAGGGTCTGGTGATAATTCAATTCCTTTCCTTTTAAAAATACCTACTTAATTAATTATTTTCTTAACAATTTTTTTTTTACTGACACAAAGTTCAATATTTTTTATTGTTCATTACTAATTACCATCGGTCCCTATTCTATATATTTTCTCAATCAAACTAACAAAAGAGTAATCCAAACATTACTACTCGACCGAGCGAGACCTAACGCTCTTGCTCGGCAACCAAACCCTATAGGTAAACTAAAATGTTTCCACATACATTTTGAATTTTGATGGACTAGGTCCATGAAGAATATAAACTAATCGAATGGAAACTAATTCACCAAAACTCAAAAAAAAACAATTATTTATTTTGCTATCAAAAAAAAAATCACCAAATGAAGTCTTACTACTTGGTGGTAATGTAGCTTAACTCTGCATCGATCAGCTGGTCGACCCGCACCATTTTAGAGCCCACGGCGAAGAAGCGAGCGCCCGCGCCGCTGGGGTCGACGCCCCGATCTAGTTTGGGCGCATTATTATTAACTTTGTGCCACTGGTCACTGAGAAATAGCCACTTGATTCCGTCGCCGATGAAAGTTCGATGTCTGTAAAAAAAATGCGAAGACATAATGTTCCCACATGTTCTACAAATCTGTCTTTAATATCCATAAAAAATTGGTGCCGACTTGTGACGTTTTTGAATTAATGTAATGAATAAAAATAACAAATTGAAATGTAGAGCCAGATTGCAGAAAATATCCTCTTCATATTGTGTTTTTCACTACAGTACCTCACCTCACTCTTATAAGAATAATGTTTAAAAGTCAACTTGGTTTTTGAATTTATTTTTTACAGTCAACGTTTACATATCTCCTAAGACATTTAAGGTTGAATTTCTAACCGGATTTTAGGACCAATTAGAAAACAGAATCCTACAATTAAACACGTAAAGGCTTTGGTAGTTTAATCCAATGAAATTACGTAAGAGTTTTCTATGGAACTCCTATTTGGATCAATCCTTTATTTTCTAATCAACCTAACTTACAGATCACCATCCCCAGCACATTACTAATGCGTAATTACCGCAACGCGTGTGGTCCCGCCTCTCATAACTCATGCGACTTGATAAAATTAAGTAACAGGCTGAAAAATAAAAACAAAAATAAGTAGTCGTTCTGTCAGCCATATTTCACTCGGGGTTCACGCAACACGGCCCGCGAAACAATACAAGGACGCTGGATGCTATCAAAGTTCGGGCTTGACCGCTCGCACGGTTCACTTTCGAATGATAAACCGAAATTCTAAAGATCGTGTCAGCTGGCTGGAAAGAACTTTTTTGTCATAGTTTATTTTTTGTTTTGTAATAGTAGAAAAATGTTTTTTATATTTGGACAGAATGATGCGGAAATGCATAATTAGTTATTTAAAAAAATATTAAAATAAAACGTGACCACGTGCGCGTAGGATTTGGCTTTGACAGTTATAGTAGAGTCATTAGAAATACGATGCTACTTTTTTCTCAATCTTCAAATGACTCCTATTTTTCGTAGTAGGTCAAGGATTGTGGTCAGTAAAAATTATAAATAAAAATACATTTTTTTTAAATAAAGCCATATCATATTAAGTCCAAGCGATCTTAAAACGCGAACTTAACAAATACCCCTTAAAATTATTTCTCTATTGTACGGTATTGGACAAGCCTTTTCTTATTTCAAATTTCAAGTCGATGGCATGAGTAGTTGCTGATACATGACAGATTAGTTTCCGTTTTTTTCCATTTTGCTACGTAACGCTATGAAATAAAATTAGTGAAACAGTTTGAAAATTCAATATAACTTTATTTTATTGACAGCAAATGTAGTTACCTATAGCTCTTCGAAACTCTACAAATGTAAAGCGTATTTACCTGAAATGAAACTCGGTTCGTAAATGCAGATAAAGAGTATAAGTATAGGTACCCAAGTATTTTTGTGATAACCTGCTATTACTTCGCTTACCTACCTGAGTATTTTTTTTTTGCATAGATCAAATCGACTGGTATTAACTAAAGACAAGGCAAGAAATAAAATGAAGCGCCATTACTGTAGTTCTTTTTCATTTCAACTTGAATTAGTCTTTCGGTCATATGGAGTGTTACTTTGTATCCTTATTTTTTTTGTTTTTTAAAATAATTTTCTGTTAATACAATGTGACCCGTTCGTAGAGTAACGAACTAAAAGAATGTACCTAAACCAGGATTAAATACATCGACAAAAAAAAATAAGAGCCCGCAACTTATTATTGTACTTATATCTTACAGGGTTTTCATTTTTTTTACATTCACTTTTTAATTTGTTTAATTACATGTGAGTTCTAGAGCTATGGTTATATTTTGGTACATACTTGAATGAATACGCTTCGATTTGAAAAAAAAATGGCTACTAATATCTTCTTCATTTAAAAAAAAAAAGTTTTCTTTCAAACTACCCAAAAATATTACAGTTTTTCATATTTAATTTTTTTTTGAAAAGTAGGTCGTAATCGTAAACCAACACATTTTAAGTATAGGTCAAAACTACACTGTTTTTGCTACAAATCATTTGAACATTACAGACCTGTATCTACTTGTACCATTACTGTAACATAGTTAAAAATACTAAAACGACGCATTTAATGTTCATTTCTTTGAAGCATTCCGCCACGGTAACTCACAAAGTAAAGTTGTTTTCAGGGTAAAAATAATGTTTTAAGAATAAGGCAAAGCTTTAATAAATTTTTGAAAAATATTAAACTGTGGAAGAAAATTGTTCTTGTTTTTTTGGGATTTATTTACGTATGTTTTTAAAGAAACTACAAGTTAGTAATGTTCTAGTGCTGTGTAGCAATAATAGTGTAGTTTTGAAAATAATTTAAAAAATATCAACAAAATATATTACAAAAAAGCTGTAATTTTTTGCGAGGTTTGATAGAAAATATTTTATTTCTCAAATAATGAAGATATTCTTAGCCGTTTTATTTTCAAATTACAGCTCATTAATTTAAGTATTTAACAAAGAATAATCATAGGTAGCTCTCACAATTACAAGTAATATAACGAATTAAAAGAAGATTTTGAAAAAAAAATTAAACCCTTGTAAAATTTACAATACTTATTAAGTTGCGGTTTCTTATTTTATGTTTTTGTCAAATAATTTAATACTAGTTTACAGCCTTTAAGTTTATTACACTACGAACAGCTCACATTGTATACCTCATTTACAACTTACAATAAAAATATAACAAAAAAAAAATTATTTCCAGTTTAAAAAAAATATTTTTTAAAACGTAGACTTACTTTTTTTATGCTTTCTGTTAAAATAATATCCAGTAAGGATTGATGACACAAGAACAATGGATAGGTATGGGTATTTTTATTTTTAATGAAAAATTAAATGAAAGTAAGACCCTACTTTCAAAGCAGTTTGTATGACATCCATTACAATTATATTATCATTATTTTTAATGTAACGAGGTAACAGTGTGCAGAACCCACGTTGCCCAATGTCCGGCGGTGTTATTCTGTCCGCTGCGCGTTTAAAAACTTCGTCTAACCTCATACCGAGCTGACCCTATAATTTCTAAACCAGTTCCAAAATTGGCAACTTAATTCGCTTTAGGGCTCGAACGTTTTAAATGGACCTATATTCAAAGGGAAATGAGATATTGTAATCACTACCTAGTTGGTTACTTGCAGAATGTTCCCTTCGGTTGGAACCTTTTTATTGTTTTTGCTCTTACATTGTTGGCTGTATTTGGATCAGAAAGTAGAGAAACAAAATAAATAATAAATTAATTTGGAAACTAGGTACTTTAGTAAAAACATATTTTAACATAAATAAAACAAACTGAACAGTCATCGTCAAATAAAACAATATTTGTACTCGTAGTATAGTTTGAGATTTGAATTGCATTGTCTGAAGAATAAATAATTTTATCCCATACAATTTTGCAATTTAGTTAAATAATTTATCGACCACAACCATTTATCGACCCTTATATTACAACAGAAATATACAAAAAACAGGTTTAGGTACATAACACTAAGATACCCTAGTAGTAAAAACTAACGAATAATACTAGTAACTAAGGTCTAAGCAGATTCTCAACTATGTGTTTCAAAGATAGGCATAGATAGGTTTTATATCTTTAAATTAATGCATAATTATTAATGAAAGATATTTTAAAAAGCAAAAATATAAGGTAGTAACTTACAATTAACATACTACATATCTTGATAATCCACTCATTTGTAATATTGAAGTGAAGAAACTATTTATATTTAAAAATTATCAAGTGTTTTACGTCGCTAAAAATCATCATCGTTTGCAGTGTGTAATCTTTAAACATAAGTCATTTAATCTAAAATAAGATGTAATTATAATCCTTGAGAAGTTTTCGCAACATTGTAACTCGATTCAGCATTGTAGAATGCGGTCCGCGTCATACGGCAACACATCACATCGCATCGGTGGTGGCTCTCTTAGTGCCCTCGCCTTCGCCTACTAAAGACTTTTAATCGGCCGATAGTTGATCGGTTCTTGAATTGTGTGTCATAGACATATGAATGTGCGTGCACACTGAACCATTTTTTTAGTGACAAATTATAGCAGGCTAAAATAGTATGTAGTGTGCTCAGGCTTTAGAGTAATAAAATGACAGAGAGCCTTCTCAGCTTCTTGCCCAATGTATGTAACAGTCTGCTAATAGGTTTCTACTGAAGTTCCACGTTCAGAAACAAGCAGTATTTCATGAATTTATAATATGGGTGTAATCATTTGAATTAAATTAATTCATTAATTTTATATGTAATGCCTAAACAGCGAGCAATAAATAAATAACTTACACACTAAATGTAGTACCTACGCACTCCTGGATTCAGTTCTTGCATCTGAAAAGTAACAAAATATATTTAAGATTCATTTTTAAGAAGTACCCTATCCATACATATCACTAAAAAAAGTAACAGATTTGGTTAGCTCAGCACATAACTGTAACTAATTTACAGCACGTTGTTAAAAGCAATCTAATACAGCCTACAGTTTTTTAATTACACAAAACAATTATTTTTAAAGAACACTGCCTAATTTATTGTTACAAGTTACACAATTGAGATATGCATTTTGAACGACGGTAACCCAAATTTGTTCGGCCTTCAACCGCACACAATAAAAACAAACAGAAACTCACACACACAAGACAGCATAATAGCCGGTAACAGTCGCCAGCCATAAACTAATAATGGGGGAGATATGTTTTATGGTTTTCAAGTTCTGAATACGAACCTATTATGACGGCTTTTTAAGGACTTTAGTTCAACGCAAACCGCGCCGAAGTAAGCACCTACGTTGCGTTTGAATTGGCGGTGCATATAATATATAAAAAAGTGTTTCAAATCCATGTCGGGTTGAATTTAAGATTGACGGACCCGCTACGTTGAAGGAGGTGCGCGAGCGCTTGTTTCCCGCCTGGCGCGGCGTGCGCCGGCGGCCATCTTGGATAAGGATCGATCATAGGTGCGCAGCTGTGAAGTGATAAATAAGAACGCTGACTACCTCGTGGCATAATCTTTATGTGGACTCCTCACATCAAAGGAAGATCTGCAAATGAAGGATTTGTGTTTAGTTAAAATAGTCAGATCCAAAAGCATCATATTTTATAAGTACTTAAGTTAATTTATTTTTAGATTATACGTAAACTAATTAGATCTCTAATGATGTAACTTGAATTATTTAAAAAGTAAATTACTAACTAGTAGTCAAATATATATTGCTGTGTGAAGCAAATCTCGATATAAACTCCAACAGTTATCTCTAGACACCATAGGTCGTATAAAAGGCCGTACAAAATCGCCTTCCCCGGGAACCGTGACCTGAACTATTACGCGATGCATTGAAAATCACAGGCTGACGGCGATCCCTCGCTTGCCTCCTTAGCAATACCTGCAATTGCATTCTGTTAGTTAGGTGCTTTGCAATTTCTTTTGTTCTATTGCCTGCTTGTGCAATTGTTTCTGCGTTGTTTGTTTCTATGAACGCCGAAATAGGTTTTATGCAATAAGGAGCCAACGCTAAATAAAAAACTTATTACGAATAATTAATATACCAATAAACAGTTCATTTATATGCAAAACCTTTTTATACGAAAACTTAAATATTAGCCTTATTAAAAATACATAAAATAAGCGAAAGAAAGTCATAATTATAAAGCTTGTAATAATATACTACACTGAAAAACTCATTAAGAGTTGTAGATTAGTAATTTATTTATATCCATAACTATTCGATATTTTATTTAAAAACAATAGTTCTGTCGAGCGGTCAGTTGCTATGAACGATATTAGGGTTGCTTTCAAATATTAAAATAAATCATTGTACTAAAAATTCGCCTATGGTTAGTAAAAAATAATAGCAACACATTGCCCTAAAAACGATTTTATCTCCGTTGTCTTTCTTGTATGTAAATAGGAATGTATTATAAGTAGTCGGGTCTGTCAGTCGCATGCAGTGAACATCATATAAAGCTTTATCACCACTAAAAGCTATGAGGATTCAAAGAATAAACGCGTAGTTAAACATAAATATAACGCAGTTATCTATTAACGTGCTAGTATTTTTTTTGTAATGAGTTGAGTTTAAATGCCATTAGCGCTTTATGATTCTACGTTTACGTTGTTGAAATTACCTAGACTCTAGAGGAACCATTTGTGATTATATTGTCACTGGACATAGACTTGGAATCTATTCAAAGTAGAAATACCTATCTATGTATTTAGAAAAGTATTTGAGTATGTATGTCGGTCTTTGACACGCAGTTTTGCTTAGTTTAGGGTTAGGTGATATTGGTTTAAAAAGTCTGAATATTTAATTACTGAATTTATGAAAATATGTTTTAATAAATAGGTCCCTTACAAATAAAGTCTAGTTCTAAAGTCCCCCGACTTTGCAAATACTGCTTCGCCTCGCTCCACGCTTGGACGCGCACCCTAACCGAAGGCTGATGTCTTGTAATTAATTGTTGCACGATACCCCACACTGGAGGCGCCCAGACTGGATTTGAATACCCAAGTAGGCACTAAAATATCAGTAAGAAAACCGTTTTGAATGTGCTAACTAATATACACTCGGATATTATCCGATCAGTTTTCTAATTTGTGACATAATTAGCCTTTTATAAATACAACTACTTACTTACATATAAAATAAAAAACTTGCATTGACAATTAAGTCAGTGTGTCAGTAAGGTAGAGCACTGTTTAATATAAAACTCTTATTAATCGGCGAACTCACAAGACATTAAAGGTATTACTTAATACCCATAGGCGTTTCGGAATATCCTTGCCAGCTATTTAAAACGAACAGGCATATTAAATGGTCTTTACCTTTATCCTTTCCCTCGCTACAAAATTGCATCGACTAATTTTTGCGAGCACTAACCCGTTCTTAGTAAACTATTAAACCATATTTAATTCCACATAAACAGTGCACGGTTACACACTTCTTATAAATAACTACGCTGCACTAGCCTTTCATTCGGTACAAAAATCTTCACGTCGACAGGCAATTTTAATTTTTATTACCTCACCCGAAATTTTCATTTGACGAAATTTTGTGAATGTTTATACGTGTAGACCTTCTGCATAGGACATAGAGGCTGTTATTGCTTGCCGTTTAAATCTTTTGAGATATTTCGAAGCTATTTCTTTGATAAAGGGGGCTTCGTGCCGAAACTAGCGTTTTACGGAACAATGTGTCTTCTTTTTAAACTAAGTCGGATAATAGTGTTGGTTCCACAGTTCCATTATGAGTCTCGCGTAGAACACCTTTTTGTACAAACGCAGAATTGTTTGTTCGCGTAACTGGATCTTGCTCTGATTGACGTTAATTGCCAATTTATTGTGTAGTCTAATGTGTAAGAAGATTTATGATATTCGGATAAATCATGCTATCATCTGCGCATTATAAAAAGTAAAGTGCCAGAAATCACTCATATTTTCTTTAATATTTTAACAATATCTGTAATTGCTCTCTTTATTATTTTCTATTATATTTATTACACTTGAACCTTATAAATAGTTAATTAAAATGAAATAGCGGCATCCTTTTATTGCTATTAAATTATATTTATAAAGACTCGTCCACAGTAAACCACAGTAACACTCATTCGTTTAAACATTGTATCAAAATACAAACTAAAAATGAATGATAGAAGCAGATAAAACTTAACCTTTGAAAAAGAATTGCAGGATTGCTTTGATCTTCTATAGTTTCTAAAGCGCTATGAAGAATTAAATTAGTAACAGCCGAATAACAAAGAGTCTTTTCTCAGATAATTATCTGAACGTGAAATTCGCGAAATGCCTTAATAGGTGCGTTTACCTTAGTTGTATAGGACTCTTGCTACTCCTTAATTATCCTTGGTCAATCAATACTCATATAACACTCCGTGACGAATCCGCTGATCTAGCATGGCACTCAGGAATTAGTCGCGGTGCTCGTTCTAATGACCAATAAAGTTTATCACACCATTTCAGTAGGAATCTTGATAATTATCCACCAATAAAAATTTATGATCGCTTCGATTGTTAGTGTTTTACGATAGGTGAAAGTCCGCGCACAATGTTTTTATGGAGTGGCAAAATTTTAATAGCAATTTAGCGTAGTGTTAGAAACTATGACTTTCAAAGTCGGGACTGCGTTGAAAGGGCGCCGGCGCCGCTGCCGTGATGTATGGGCCCCTCCACATGCTCAAACTAATAAACCCTACCAATTTGAGGATGCACACTGTGAAGTATACCTGTCTCGGTCCGATGCTCATTTTTAACAATCGCCGTATTGGATGGATTACCCGAAAGTCTCATTGTATCTTCCTACTCGAGTTACGAGCAATTAATGTGTTCTCTCGTGTTTCAGCATAAAACAAGATTATTTTGCATTAATTAGAGCCGCACAATTCTTAACGTAAATTGTATTCGCAATAATTTAACTCTGAAGAATTTCTTAATTGTTTATTCACATATAATTGACTGGTGATAATCAGCTCGCTACAACGTTTTTCCCTGAGAGTCAAGTATTTTCAAGACAATTGTACTCCGTTGTCTACGAGCAGCGTGAAGAAAGAGACAGCTGTATTTATCACTGTTGGTATTAGTTGCGGCCTGTGGAATGGTCAAAAGCCTAACTTCGTTTAAACGATACATGCGGGTCAAAAAAAGGAAACGTTTCTATTATAGCGGCCGCTTTTTTACCGCGGACTCTGCCCAGGAACACAATCGTAAATTATAATTTATTAGCCCACAGGACTACGAAATTAAGATATCCACCTTCCCGTATCTATGTCGGCGTTCTTTTGGATTATAATTTTCTATAAGTCAGTGTAGTTAAATTTTTCGGGAGCGTTAGACGTCGCGATTGTTCGATTTGTGCGGTGAATCCCAGTGTCCGTTATGCATAAGCCATCGGAATTGTCGAAGCATCGTGACCTACCACAGTTCAATTTGCTGTCGGCGTTTGATCAAAGCGTTTTGAACATGCGATGGATGCGGTACACGTATCGCCAATTTACGCATCGAAACCAGCATTACTTGGCAGCTGTCATCGTTTGCCGAAGATGGCTTCTGAACTACGGCTTCGTGGTGTTATGGAAATAAACGTGTTTACTAGACTCTGTGCCGTTACATTATCAAACAGTGTGAATATAGCTAATAAGGAATGTACCCTAATAGGAATGGTTTACTTAGTTGAGTTACCCTCAAACTGAAGACAATCAAGTACTGTTAGAGGTAAATCTTATTTTTTTTAAATATAATTACTAATGTAAAAATAAGTTTCTTCTATGTAAGCATCACCTAAATATTGGCGCGCCTATCGAGTATTATAATTAGAATGAGAACACATATTTGTAATAACTAAACGTCATTCGTTTTTACTTTTTCACACGCATTACACGAGATGTATTTGGTTGTCAAGCCACGAGCACTGGAATCATCGGCGCCCGCGCAGAATTTTGATGCGAATTTCCTTCTGCATCGCGCTGGCGATACATAAACATTATGCGGCACGCCGTCATGTTTACAACGGAAAGTACAGTCGCGGCCTGTGTCTTAAACACGCCTTATAATGTGTTTTAAATTACTTATGAAAATATAAATCGCATTGTTAGAACTGCAACATTTTAAAGAAATGTACGTGTTCAAATTTTTTCATCATTTTTGAAATGTTTTTTCTGCACATAGGTGCCATAGCGCATAAAGCATCCCATAAGAGGTCTAACGTGAAGTTGATTACAAATGCGAGTGCACGTCCCGTCGCGTCAGAAAATATGTCTCCACAAACAGCTAACGCCAAACATAGCCTTTCGTTCTGAATAAGTGGTGTAACAAAAACCTGCGCTCAAACGCTGTAACGGTAAAAATAGTCACAAATAGGTTTTAATAACAGTTTAAATTAACTCTCAATTATCGGTGGGGCAATTACTTATTTCTATGAATAATTTAACGGCGGTAGGTAATTTTCTTTAGCGTGACGTTGTCAATGGCAATAGGTCATGACACACTGGTGTGAGAGAGTAAGACTGGCACAGAGAGTAGGATTAAAATTCTAAATTGACGTAAGGTACTAAATTATGGACGCATGGCTTCTAGTTGCAACACTGTGCGCGAAGCATGTGACACAGTGGTTTTAATTGGCTGTTTTGCAGACATTCTACAAATTTGGAGTGTGGTGCTCTGCGTCCTGAATATTCAAACCGCATTTCTTAACACAGAACGTGAATTATAGGGTAATTGTGATTTTTTGCAAAGACTGTGCTTAGGTTTAATTAGATAATTATTTCTTCTAGTACAAGCAAATACGTCACGCCGCGGTGAAGATGAGATTTTTAATGTTTCCATAGCACAGTACAGTACGAACTTGCACTTTCTTTTATGTATCAATCACTATCAAAACGTTTTGATAGTGATTGACCCTTTCTTGAAGTCAGTGATGAATCGAAATTATTTTTTAACCAAAAAAAATTAATTCACAAGTTTATATTATATCTTTTTTTACCACATGTCCATGTGAACAAGGCTTAAGCGTTCAATAGTATTTGCCCTGTAAACATAACAATATTTTTTAGTCACTTCTACTTTCTAGTACAAATGCGCTTGTACTAGTGTTTCCAAGCTTGCTCTTCGTCGCTAAGTTCCGAGCCCGGCAGGGCGGCGACCCCCGCCCTTCCGTTCGGCCCGCTGACCCCGTTCAACTACAGAAACAACTGGGATTCATTTTCGAATTCCACCGACGTTTTCTCTAATTCGCGAACGAATCAAATTACTAAAAAAAAATGAGAAATAATGAACTGAGCAACTATAAATACTGAAATGAACCCCAGAATTAATATGTGAGCCACAAAACGCTGATTTTAGAATATTTAGAGGCTTAGTTAGATACACTATGGATGATACTATCCAAAAAAATATCCTTTTAAACTTTCAAAATAATAATCTCATACAAACTAGAGCTTTTAAAGCCAAAGAAAAAAAAATACAATACCGATTCAACAAATAATATAAATAACGCCGTGCAAACATAATAGTCAATTTGGGTAATTAATTGTTCTAATTTAAATAAATTAACCATCTACAGCGATTTATACAAACATCGATCCTGATGCGACGATTTAAATTCAAATATCCAGGCGCATACCTTTGCACGTTGTTATTTAAATTTATTGCAATTTCATTAAACAATATTTCAACAGATATTTTTTTTTTCGGTATTAGTTTTACTGATGTATGTTGATATAAGTTTTCACTGTTTTTCATTGCTATTTCCATTCCATTTTTATTTATCTGTTTTAGCTATTGATTCCAGTTCCTCTTAAATGGTAACAATTGTTCTCTCAAGAGGTTTACTTACTCGTATCTGTAATTAAAAAAACTCGTTATTTCAAAAGTACTTACTGATGTAATTGATTATTTTAGCATTTTACAATGCTTGTTTTTTATATATCTAAAGATAGAAAACTAGGATTTTTTTATGATCTCGAGCGGGAAACGAACCCACGGCCTTCACAATTCGGGTGACTGCCCTAAACCACTGAGCTACCGAAACCTCAGAGGAACGAACGAATCTTCCAAGTATATGCTTACGATGCAAGCCAACGTTATTCCATTAATGTTTCAAGGCAAGTACCTATAAACATCGTTTCTCATATCTGAAAATAGAAAAACTGGAAAAAATCGATTTTGGACCTTGATTAATGATCTCGAGCGGGATGATATTATTGAATTTGAGTGTCACCGTTTGCTGTTGATAAAATATTAACCATTACTATTTCACACATTATACATGCACTCTGACTCCGATGAATGTGAACGTAAATACTTGATGCAATAAGAATTGGTTAACAAGGTTTCGTATCACCTACAAGCATAAAGTAATTAGCAGGCAATTAATTTTAAAACTTCATTAACTGAAAATCGCGCGGCGTTATCGGCCGATTTTAGCATTCATTTTGCCGTAAAGCCGTGGGCCACGAGCCGGTAGCTCGAATTAAGATAATGTTCACACCTGCCGACCGAGCATAAAACGTCACATTGTCGACTAAAGGCAGTTATGTCGGTCAGTTTACGACTCAAGACCGACCACCGGGCCGCAACATGACGATTGCCAAGGAAATTATTGGCTTTTATGCTATCTGCAATTCCAATACCCGCGTATTGAATATTAAAAGACACATTCAACAGTAATTTCTTTAAAAACGTGCTGTTTTTGAACTTTTATTCACGTGTCGGCTCTTCGGAAAAAATGATTTATCTTTAATTTTACGCGCAGTATCAAAGATCAAGTATAAAAATATTATTAGTTCTTAATGTAGGTATTTCGGTAAATTTAAATACCTAAATAAATACTGAAGGACTATTTTGATGAGAAAATACAGCAGATAGTTCCACTGTGCCGGCTACGAGGGGAAACATCGCGTCGCAAGGCAAGCTCACGGTCCCTTCTTTTTATTGCGGTTCTGTTTACAACGTATTTTATGGGATCAGCTGGTGGATTACGTCACTACAGCTGTTCGGAGCGAGACATTAACTATTTTCCCGCCTAAAATTCATTGAATCACCTGAATATTACACTATGTAAATTTACAGCTCATAAACATGTCCCTTTAAATTAAGGGTTGTGCATCTAATTGGCTAAATAGTTTATTTTTAACAGAAAATCTAATTGCAATGCTTAATTGAAGTTGCCTAGAAAATGTTTGAACGTAAATTGCAGACGGCAAGCATAAAATAGCTATTATGTGGATTTAAATGGATCTGTCGCTGTAACGGTATAGGCTTTTGCGCAAAGCAGCATTCATCTTTGTCCACAGTGGTATTTAAAAAGTCAATAAAGAGAAAGACATAAAACCACAGGTATGCAACCATTGTTTGAAAACCGTTGAAAGATTTTATTGTTTTATGACCGAACAAAATGTTGCATAATTTTTACGGTTACAGGTATGAATGGAGTAATTGTTTTGGTGGCACAATACGGTTTTTTGGGGTAGGTCTATGTTTTTAGAACGCTTTATTAGTAGGTAAGATGTTTCTTACCTACTAATAAAGTGCTTTAAAATCTTCCGAGATGAAATTGCTACAAAACATGGCTTTACAAAAATTAAAATGCCCAAAAATGTATAACGTCTATGTTTCTTTGGTACAAAAAAAAACTAATTATATAATTACCAAAACACTGGCAGGTTTTTTATGATCACGCAGACGTATGACCATTGCAGTGTATATAAATCTTGTACGTTTCCGCATCCGGGACTCTTCCTCTGACCTCGAGTTTCTTCTATCCCGTAGCTCTGTAAGAAAATTAGGAAAAGCCGTCTTTTTCTATACATATTTGTTGAAAATCTGCAGAACAAAAGAACAAACTATTATTATGAATTATAAAATCAGAAGCATTTTTATTTTAAAAAATATATCTTTTTTTTTTTCATTGTATACTAGTCACTCTTTCTCACATGTGGAAACATCCTGATTCCTTGACATCAAGTTTAGTGTTTTTTACGAAAAATATGTAAAGCAGAAATAATTTTAATGAAGACACAAACCAACATAATTGAAGGGAAAAGTATAATTTTCGAGCTATTATACTCGGTCAGAGGGCGTCTCCGATATAATAACTATTTGTAAGAAACCGGAAGACATTACGACTATCCGTATATCGTTATTACAATTTTAGCGTTCTGTACTTGAACTGAAAAAACTCATATTAAAAATTCACTCCTTAATTTTACTGTTTTATTAACACGTATTAAAATGCTGCTTATTAAGCCCAGTACAAATTGACCTGGGTGGAATATATTTATAATATTCCTACAGTTTGATAGAGCTACTGTTGTCGACTTACTCTAACTAAAGTCTCGAGCAACAACAACTATACTTACTAGTCAATGGTTTTTCTGGTATTCCGTACAGTTACGCGGTAGTTAATGTTACCAAATCTAAATCATACGTAGTTTTGATACAGTTACATAAATCGTTACCACGCGTTGCCCATTGACACAGGCTATGATAATTTACCGTAACTACAGGTGAAGAAAAACTACCATAGGGCCTACGAGCCCACATATTTCAGAGCAGTGCAATGTTGAAACCATACAGACTGACCTGTTGGCGCGATAGGTAGAAGTCTGTCACACATTTTTGTTTGCCGTGTGTCTCGGTGTTTTTATCACTCATCCAAATTGCTTTTTGAAAAAAGAATGTGGCAACCCTATTAAAAGGTCATTTGTGATAGGTATCTATGGTCATTCTTGTCTATTTCTGACTCTTATAACAATTTGTTAACTGCTACAATCAAAACGGTTACCAACGCCAGCTTAATTCGTACAATTTGTAATTCAATATAAATAGCTTGTTTCGCTATACCTGTAAAATCGTGATCACTAGATTGGAGTAGTTTTGAGCGCCCGGAGCCATAGTGCAGGAAATTATTGTTTTTGCAATGCAAAAAACCTGATTGAGCCAATAAATAATATATAATTACGATTTTTTTTTCACACTTGCAAATAATATCAAATAAGGTAAAAAGCCATTTAGTTGCTCAGCTATTTTTATCATTAAAAGCTGTTAAAAATAAATTTAATGCTGAAAGTGCATTAAACATTTAGTGAAATATTTGATTGCTTCTGGTACTTATTTTACTCAAAGTATATTTTTTAACGTCTAAAAGACGAATACGATAACCAACAATGTAAATCATAATAAGTGGCCGGTGCTCGGATCACGTGACCGTGCGCGCGCGCGGGATTATTGAATCCGCGACAGTCGCTGCACGTCGTAAATCGAAGCGTCTCTCCATTGTTTCTGCCGATGTCAAAGATCAGTAATTTGCCATTGTGGGCCCAGCCTTATACTGTATTAACGGAAAGGATGGTGCTAACAATGTCACATCTGAAAGAAACCAATTTTTAATATTAATTCCTCGCATTTAACTTGTGTAAGTATTTATTTTCAAATTAGGCCAATCAGCTACAACTGTCTCATTTCAGATTTTAAGGAATGTCATACGTCAACGTTCTAAACTTAAGGTTGACATTGAGACGTCGTTTTTCAGAGCATGAAATTTTGATTTAAGAAGGATAATGTTCTCAAACCACAACCATTGGAGCGAACCCGTGTGAAAAGTTATCTCTATATTATTTTTACTGTTTATGCTAATCCAAATCGTTATGAATAAGTTCGGGTTGTAGCTTACGGACCTACCCGTTTTCTAAGATCTAAATATTAAGTCTGCAAAAAGTGATTTATAACGTCTGGCATAGTTTTTCTGGTTTAAAAATTGAGCGCGCTATGTGCACAACTCGCGTGTGGGTAACAAAATACCTAAAAAGTAATTAAGCGATACGTTGTGTTTGCTGAAAGTAACCGAGATGCTATTTTTATTCATAATAAAATTTTAAATTAGACGTGGGAATATAGAAATAGGTATGTAGTAGTAAAAACATTCTTAAGGCGAATTTAGTGTACCTCTGAACTTTTAATACACCCTCATTGCTCTAATGACATTTTCTTTTTCTTAGCTGTGCTTTTATTGATTACTAAAATGAAAAAACACTCCTAAGCAAGATATGAATATTATTTAATAAAGTATTTTATAGAATTCATTACTATTAAAAATACATAGGTAGGATTAAAAACATTTTAGGCTGAAAATACTTTTTTTTATTTATAATTGTTTCACAATTTTACCTCTGATGTTGACTTCATAAGCGATGTCAATATAAGTAGTCTATTTGGACTGCAAACGCGATGCACCAATTTCAAAGCATAACAGTTGGGTATATTCCACTATCGTTCGGTTTACGGAAAGATACAGTCAAACAACGCTCAAGCGCGGAACCCTGTGGACTTCGAACGCTTGCAGTATCCAAGTTCATAGCAACGGAAGCTCAGCTTATGCTGGTAATGTTAGTCATAGCCGACGTTGACTGTACATTCGCCGTTAGTCTCTGCGTGCCTCACACTGCGTGTACTCCGATTTAAAATTATGTCCAGAATTGATTGCGATCACATAGCAAAGATAAAAACCTAGAATGCACCATGAACTTAGTTATTTGTATACCTTTCCTTGTTTAGAATAGAACTAGAATTTTCCGCGGTAAACATTGATGAGTCAATCGCTAGGAGAGGTGATTATGAAAACATTCGCAGTTTAAATTATCATCAGCATTTTAGAAATGTCAGGTGTAACCTCGCGAACACTGTTGCACAGTTGATAAAACTCATTAAGTAACTTCATATGATTAGGTTCATAACGTGTTTGTCTGCGTTCTCAGTTACTATATCAAGGCCTTGTCTTTGAATCGAGTGACTATTCCATGGGCACTCTGCCAAACGTGCTGTTGTCCTCGTCACTTCCGTCAAACAGAGCAAGACGACAAACTCTCTATGTAATGTTTGCTTCGTATCTTTGTAAGAAGGCTAGTTTTATACAATATAGCACGTCTTCTTTCTTGCCCAGATATCGCGTGTAGTGCATCGTGTAGAAAGTCATTATTCACCGTGAAAGTCTGAATTTTTGGGCAATTATTTATCCCTTTAAAAGTTATTTATTATCCAGCAGTTCTATTTTAAACTGTACAAACTTAGTATAATCGGTCCATAGTCAACAAATATAGACTAGTTGGTTTTATAACGTATGATATCACTCCACATTAATGTGACCGAGTCATCAAAGACTGAGCGCGGGCCGCGGCTGAATTATCGACCGACAAAATTGTACAAGTTCAAGGACCCAATAAAAATTACCCACGTGAGCATGAGCACCAGACTACGGACGTGACGAACAGCACGCTATTATTTTATCGTAAAACAACTTTTTGATACTGCATGTTTATAAACAGATCTGTGGGGAAGTTTTCTGGCGTATGTTCTGCGCGTTCGATTTTGCGTCCGTATTCCGTTGCTCGCAAAGTTGATAATAGGAGAGACTGATTTTTACAAGCCGTAAGAAAAAATTGTCGTAGATCATTGAATGGTTTAACAAAAGCCATTACTTATTATTATCATTATGTTGTACTTTTGCGTTAGGCACGTTTTAATCTGTATTGCTAGCATAGTAACACGCGGATTTTATGTGAAACTTAACGGATGCTTACATTTTTGAAAGGTCCCGAGATAACAATCTTTGCTTCTTGCATAGATAAGACTTGCTCGTTGCTGGTAAAAGTGTCATAATTAAGAATAAAATTATCATAATTCTTATTAATGGCTTCCTTCTAAAACGCTCCCATTTTGACGGACACTTTAATCTAAAGTTGTGTATTGTATTGTAATTTCCATACTTACTGCTGTACGTCTGAAGATCACTATCAGGTCTTATGCGTTGAGTTTTAACAACAATAATGTTTTAATGGCATGTCTTAATTAAACTTTTGTATGCAATGAGGTTTCCATTCATTTGCTTTTTCATAAAAAGATGTTAAATTAAAACTTATTTTTATTAAGTTTTTCGTTATAAAATATGGTTTTAGAACTTTTTTACAATATTGCATGCACTTAGACGTAATTTGTTCACTTTACTGTAAACCTCTCAACGTTGCAAATGATTTTATGGCCGCTATTATGTAAAATGAATTTCTGTCTACGAGTATGACTGTTTGCTTAGACCGATTAGTTTTGTTCTAAATTTGAATGAGGTAGCTAACAACAGCTTTTTAAGTTTTAAAATTGGAACATAAAATTCAAACCGGAGTGTTCACTGTTTCTTAGGTCTGCGTTCGCGCCTGGTATGAGTAATGGCTGGAGGGCCCGGTACTTGCGGCTCCTACTGCATTGTATCCGGGTGCACTGGGCCACTCATTTTCAGCTATTGTGTATTGTTATCCTTTTCCTGATTGATTTTATTCAATTGTTCCAATTTTAAAGTATTGAAAGGAGCAATTTCGCATTTTTATTACATTTACTTGGGCAGATAGAGTTCAGTAGCTTATTTTTTTGTGAAAAATGAAATGATGAAACAAGCTAAGCCAATAAGTTTGAACTATAAACTTAGTTGTTAGAAATATTGTGTGTTGATTACAGTGATAATATGATTGTATTTTTATGAGTTGCCAGCTTTAACACTAAAACGCCGCATGTGAGAATAATATACTTAAGTAAATTGTTTTAAATTAAGGTACTTTTATAAATATAATTTTCCTTTTATTGTCACAACAAAATGTGAACAGTTAAAATTGTCTACAATAAAATACGACATACAGTGTAAAATTTTAAAAGTGTACACGCCAGTTGCACAATTTCCCACAGCAAGCCCGGCCGACTAGACGGTACGTGAACTCATACAACATTATGCAGCAGTTAAATGATACAAAGCATTTGTTAGCAACCCTGTATGATTTATATTAGGGTATTGCAACTCAGTATATTTTGTGAATTTAGGTGAATAAACATCGTGACCTGGTGTGTGTATCATTTACCCTTTTACCTATACAATGTGTCAACTTAAATATTTATGTATTTAAAAAAAGTTAAGGTTTGTTTATTTCATCAGCTTATCAACCAAAATTGTATCTAAGTACTACACTTTTTTTTATAAACTTTAGATGTTAGACCTAACCCTTTACTACCTAACAGTCGCTACTAAGAACAATAAGAATAGTACAATATTCATTACTCTTTAAGAGAGTGTAAAAAAAGAACGCCCTACTTAGATTGGAACAATGCTACGAGATATACCTATTACCGAATTTTATGTGCTTCCGAGATATAATATAGCGGGGCCCGTTCTTTATGTCTTTATAACTAGTTTGCGTGTGCGATGGTAATATCGGGCCACGTGTCTCGTACGTCACAAACCTATTTATTGCCTACCTGTTAATGCATCAGTTTTTCTCCGAAATTCTGGAGGCATAATATCAGATGTGTTATGTTCTTTGTCTCTATTACTTTGAGACCAAAATCATCATTAAATGGAGTCTTGACGCTCAAATCTTGTCAGTTATTTTTGATTGTGTGCAATAATCTATTTATTTATTTATTTATTTATTCTTTATTGCACATTTATAAAAATAGGTACAATTGGCGGACTTAATGCCTAGAGGCATTCTCTACCAGTCAACCGCAAGGTTTAACAGAGAACATACAAATTTTGGGCTGTGCAACGTATGGAATTTGGTGCAAGAAAATACAAACAACAAATTAGTTACTTAACTAAAACTTTAAAACCTACTAATACTCAAACTAACAAATACCTAATACAATTCGTAAACTTAAATAAATCATATATAGATCATAGTATACTACATAAATACATATACACTATATATACTTATCATGCCAACAAATATACCTATCTTTATACATTGAAAATAAATATACTAATATAATATTAAATAATAATATATAATATGAAATTAAATTAAATAAGTGCAATAATCTATATTTTTTTATTTCACCAAATTGCGAATAGACAAATGAGATGAAATAAAATATGTGTTTCTGTAAACTTTAAAAAGCATACGATAATACTTCGAAAAAGTATTTTAACAGGTAAAGTTCTTTATGATAAAAAATAAGAGAGTAAACCTAAAAACTAAAATCATTATAAACATTGTGACTCTACCAAAGTTTGGCCATTGGAATAATTTTAACCCTATTATGCACTCATAGTCAATCTGTAACCTCCTGAAACCTTTTAAACCACATTAGCTGTTAGTCATAATTCGACAGCGCTGTGAGCATCGCGTGTCCGGCGTCGGTATCGGAAGGGATACCCAAGTATTAGATTGGGTTGCTCTACCACCTATATGGTTTAGGTATACTTTATTGATAAAATAATGCGTTATTAAACATATACTACAAAATTTACTTACAAAAAATAAAGGTTAACCATAGTACCTATAAGCCCTGCTAAAGTAAGATGACCCAGAAAACAAACACTAAAATTTTTAATTTTTACTTAAATACGTATGAACTTATCGCAACTACTACTTTTAACATGCAACATTTAACTAAACCTACTTTACCTAATTGCGAAGCGTCTCGGACAAAGTTGATAGTCCATAATATTCCCGCCAGTAGGTGGCGTGCGGCGCGACAGTATCGGTCTTTCGGACCGCTCAGTAACCACCTCGCCTTGATGAAGGGTTAGGCGGATGAAATATAGCGCTATTATCTTCAAGTGTTTCTTCTGAGGATTATCTGCCCTGGAAAATAAAGATGGAGGAAGTCACGTGGTTCGAAATAGATACTGGGATTTAGTAAAAAATATAGCAATGCTAATTCTCGCTTGACAAGAATTTGATGAAGCAATAACATTCTGATCTATCAATAATTAAAATAGTCTCAACACTGTTGCAATAATTGATATAGGCATTATCGCCACAAATACTAAGTAAGTAAATGCATTTGTATAAGGTGTGATGCAATTTAAGTGGCTACATATTTTGAAATTCACACGTTTTACATATATTCATATTTTTTTATTCATTTTGTAAGCATCATTCAAAGAGTTATATCTACTGTTAAAACCCTTATGGCAATATTTTTCAAGAATGAAATGATAGTCGCAATTTGAACTTTTTTCAATTTGCTTAAATTTAATACAGGGTAATTGTCAAGTTTAGTTCACGTAGGCTGTTAGTAGCAAAGTGCTGGTTGAGGGTAATTATGATGGCATTTCCCGTGGGTACATGTTGATTTACCACCCCGGTAATTGTGCCTTACCCGTCGTACCTACTGCGGAACCTGCTGTTAGGGTTCCGTGTTTGATACCAACAATCAAAGCAAGGGTTTCATTGTAATCGAATGTGGTGTGTATTGTAGAGTTAGTAGAGACGTAGATTTGTTTATTCCCTACTCACGGAGGCTAATGAACTGAAAACCTAGATTTTTTCTTTCAGTAATATTCTTTAGTGTGATGTTTTCAACGTGGGTCGTTGCTTTGGGATCCCAATCTCAACTGCTGGCTGTGGACAAAACTTTGTGTGACGAACATAATTTGTGCACTTTCCATGTCGGGTGATACTCTATGTATTTGAAATTATCTATCTCGTATTACAAAAAATTACCAATTTAGTTTGGGGGAAGGATGTCATGAATTTTCACTATGTAATATTTATTAAGTAATATTAAATTGTAAAAAATACCTTCATGTAAATGAAAATGTTTTTGTTATTCTAGTCAGTACGATAATAATACTTCTCATCTCAGATCGTCATGACAGAAAATCTCGACATTATCGAAAGCCAAGAAATTAATACGGAATTCCCCATTGTCAAAGATTTATGTCTTTTTTTTAACTGATACGTGATCTTGCATCTGCAAGTTAATATTCACGACCAGTACTAAATGGTTTTGCAAAGTAATTGGTAAATGCGAATGGATTTATAAGTATGATCAGATGCTGCAAAGGTCTGGCGGTGTAGTATTTGTGCAATGGGTGGACTATAATAATTATGTAACATATGTTACTTTTTCGGAGTCATCATTTCGTCAGGCAGGCAGGATGGATAAACCAGTGAAAAGGCTAGTTTTAAATGTACGACTAACAGGTTTTTGCTATTTAGGTTTCGGTCCTATGTAGATACATTTACCGATGCTAAAGAATCACCATTTTTCTCAGCGAGAATAATCCCATAATTTAGAGTCACGCGTGTCCTGCAATTTAGTTCTTTATCTTAAATAAAATAAACACTAGAAAAATATTTTAATCAAGATCATTACTTGTTAGAGGCAAAAATCATGTGTGACTGTTTGAAAAATTATTAAAAAAAAAATTAACATCTAATAGTGATTAAGTACAATTAAATTATCTGGTACATAATGAAAGATATATCTAGATTGTCTATGAATGGGTATATCCGACCTTGCTAACAATATATCGGTGAGCACTGACAGTTACAGCTGTGACATGCGAACATCTCATAACAGCTGATTTATATGCGCATTCGCAAATCAGTCAATCGTAAAGGTTATATGCAGGGCGTTTGCTTGTTTTCTGTAATGGAATTTCCGCCATTTGCCTAAAGATATTGGACGTATTGCTGCTCATAAGCTCTGGCATATCATACTTCGATTTTACACATACTATAGTAAATTGCCTCAAAATTGATTCTCAATTGACTAAAATTGGCTCTAATAAATAACATCTGGGTCCCTATGACATCTTAAATTATCGACACCAAATCAAACAGAACTTGTCCTTTAGTATTGAATGCTTAGATATATTATGTTAACTGATAAAACATGGTATGGTATGGTTTAAGGACATTGTTAAACACAAATGAATAAAGAAAGTAACACCCAGATGCAAAAAAACACACATATTCGTCACAACACGTAGATATGTTTATCCTGGTTGGAAATCCAGCAGTTACTGTTGTGCTTATAGGCCTGGCAAAATTGTAAGTGATCAGAATTGTATAATTTAAAGATTTACTTGCAGTAGTCTTCCTTTACATCCAGAAAGTGGGTTAAAAAATAAACAATTCCCGCAATTTTTCGTAGTAGTAACTTATCGTCTCTTTCTAACGACAGCAAAGTTATGTATCGCCGTCTCTTTCTAAGAGTGTTAACACGGAAGAAAAATTTGACGCAGATGCTTGAAATTACACTTGTAAAATTTGCAAGCAAACATGTTTCACGAGTTTATTATTATGCGTAATCTCGATCCAAATGTAAGCTTTACATTTACGCAGATTAGTTGCCTTCACAATATTTCTTCTGCTGTTTGAACTGCAAGCGCAGCAGGCGACCGTGCGCAGGCGCCGCGGTACACTCCGATTGGCCCCCGAGCGACAGGGCTGCCAATCTACGAATAACAAACGCTCTCACAGCCGCCATCATAATTTAATTGAACACTTAAAATTATAAAACGGATGTTCTACGATTATCCATCTTTGTTTAAAAAATACTTTAATTGAATGTAGTCGGTTATGGAGAATTAAGTATAGGTCATATGCTGTTATTAAAAATTGTACCTCATGTACTATGCTATTGACAGCACGTTAGGGTAAATGAAGTGGAGACAAAGGTAGAATAGCAAGTAGTCTCATGTCTGGTAAAGGAGGGGGTTGCAGTATCTAATTATAACGTAGGTAATACTGACTTAAAAATGAAATACCTTTTTATCAAAAACACCTTCATTTAAAATTTAATTTTAATCGGAGAAGAGTAGTTTCTAAATGTATAAAATAATTGGCATTTAAAGATTTTGGAAGCATGACCGATGAAGAGAAACTATAAAATAATTACACTATTCACCTACAAGGAACACTTGAGTTTAAAACTCTTCATTCAGTATCTATTTTAATTAAATCAAACGCTCTTATGAAAATGACTGAGCACGATCAAAAATGTCGGACTCTATATTGGGCTCTCGCATCAAAGTGCAAAGATTAAAATGTAGGTGACGGTTCTAAAAATGGAGCACTCATCAATAGAACGAGAACACAGCGAGTAGTTTATTCGCATTAAATCATACCAGCCATAAATCTCGCAAACCCGTTCTACAGCTTATCAAAACAATACGCACACACTTCCAACGGTCCATCGAAAATGTCTTCTTTCCATCTCAACACACACTACAATTTAACTTATACTCAAACACATAAGGTCCTATTTACCATGATACAGGAAACACAGATCCTACCTTAACGAAACAAGAAGATCATTTCAAAATTAAGCCTCAAGAGTATGATAAATTTTCATAAATCAGATGTTATTTATTGGAGTATAGACTTTAAGGTGTTGCCAATTGGTTTATTTTGGTTTTACAAAGTTATGACGTTACTTAGATTCGATATCTATGGAATTATCTGGCCCTCATCTCTCTTAGGATATTTTTGCAGCGTGGTGGATGCGAAAATAAAAATTATAAGTAAGTGGTCATTATCGATGCTCCAAGATAATGTTTCACGAAATGTTGCGACGAGTGCAAATTAGTCAGAGAAATATGTAATTTTTGGCAGGTATGCGTCAAACACAAATGATTGTTTTCCGTACTACCAACTTATTCAACGTAATTCGTTATTTCTTTTTCCAACTCTATACGTCACCACTTCATAAGATCCGACCAAATGAATAACCCTTTTTTACTTTCACTGTTATATGTTTTTAAATTGAAATTGAGATTTCACGTAACAAACGAAAAACTCCCATTGATCAATTTAACTTAATGTATGCGTTAAAAAGTAAATAATATTTCTACTGAATCCTAGCCCTGTTTGCCCTAGCCGATAACAGAGGTGGACGTTTCGTTTCACACAATTAATTTTCAATAAATAATTTCGTGCGAGCAAACCGCGGCTTGTGAGGCGCAGCGATCGCGCGTCGGCATCGGACCACCGCGCCCGGCTCGCACCGCGCCTTGCCTTTGCCTGACTTTGTAAATAAAAAAAATACCGCTACGAGAATGATTAGGTTACACAAATTTTCAAGGAAATCGCCGTCAATGTCAGTTATTTGCAAATGCATTCGTGTACCTAATTTCTTTGCACCAGGCTTTTTTGGTTTTATTATTTAATAATCAAAGTGGTGCAATTTAACAAGCCGTGTCAAATTCAACTCACAATTACTGAGACCGAAAGATTGAACCTATTAATAATGTTTCATTAAAGGTTTCACAAAAATGGTTGTTAAGTACCGAACAATGCCTTCGCAGGGTTAAAGGGAGTTTAAAAGTGTACCTTGTAATTATATGTGTAATCGTAAAATACGTATCCAGCTGAGTGCATGTCTCGTATCTGTAACGGAGATCTATATCTGCATAATTGTGCAAAATATCCCTGTCTGTTCGTTTGTCTGTAGATTAGGGTTGCCATGAGCATCAATCAATAGATATTAGGTAAGTTTTGCACAAACTAAAATACATTTGCTTGCATTCTTCACAAGTCAACCACGAGGCTAAATAGGGCAAATTACAGGCAGTGCAATCGCAATTGCGAAAAGTATGATCAGAATGCTAAAATTGTGCTTATGGTGTGCCAGAGTAGTGTGTGGTGCTTTTTTTAAACTTTGCATTGCTGCGTTTTTAACGTTCTGCAGTATATTGGAACAAATGCCAAGTAAGTTTATCCGCTGACAACCCTATCAGAAAGAGATCCTTTTGTTAGCAACTACGGATTTTTTCATAATTGATTCCTTATATTTTCTGCCGCGATTTCTGCGGTAACTGAATTTAACTTTTTAAAGCATGCTCTTAAATTGTAAAGTCCATTTTAGCAGTACGTTAGTTATTGTCAGTCGATGTCAAAAATTATTATGCCATCCAACATTAAGGTCGTTGTCTTTGCAGAAACTATAAACTAGTCCTGCTTTTCAAAACGGTAGGTACTTAATGTAAACATCTGAAATTTTCCTGTACCACATACCTATCTGTAGATTGTTAGTCTTAGGCTCGCCAGCTATTTAGGAATGCTGGAAGCGTTGACTTTGATACGATTCAGCTGCAATTTATAGTGGGTGTGGCTAGCATGAAGATGGACCTACCGAGAAACGGCAGTTGGCTTCGTTTGCAGGATATGTTTGCGTTAACGCAGAAAATGCGAACGTCAGAACTAAACACTAGTTATGAATGCAAGTAGTTATGGTACGCTACAAGGTGATACACTCTTTCAATATCAATTTGCATTTAATTTACGCGTCTCTGCCTTCGTTGCTGAGTTAGGTCGGCACATCCCCCTGGGTTCAAATCCCTGGCAAAAACGGGCAAAGTGGAATTTCGGATTTTTTGAAACATAGCCCGTGCTTGTGGTGACCAACTGGCATTTGGCAACCGTGGTGGTTAAATTAGTTGCAGCGAAGAATTGATTTAATTGCTAGAGCCAACAGTATTTAAGCTCTCTAGGAAGGAATTGAATTAAAAATTTCAGTCTTTTAATTTTATTTCCAATTCAATTCTGTAAAATTTCATTGGCACTTTTAAATTCTCAATTTAAGTAAGACAGCAACTGGCATTCATTTAATATACTTTTGGACCATCAAAGTGCCTCACTCAACGTTCAAAGCTTTATAAATTAAAATCAATATATATAGAACAAAGTAACATCTTGATACTTCAAGGCCCTAATTGAATTGCTATCTCCTAATGCAATTTTCCGAAGTAACGCCGCCATGATGGAGTACAAACGCCAAACTGCATTTTAAAGATGGCGCCTAATTGAACTCATTATGTTATTTATAACCGCCGCACACGGTTCCTTCGGTCGATTTGCCATAATTTACCAGCAATTTATTTTAAAGGTCATTTTTACGGGCAACCCAATAGAGTAAGCAAAATACTAGTTAATAAATACTAGTCCAAAATACAATATAGAGGAAATTCACCATTTAACAGCCCATTTTGCTACACGTAATTACTGGGCGCAGGTAACAAAATTACGTAGTATGTTAATACAATTATCATATGTATGATCGTTGTTTATGCTCAGGAATAGCGGAAGCTTAATAGGTCTCTCAAAACCTAAATTTTGTATGATGATGATGTAAATCAAAAACTGAAGATAAAAATAACCCCCTAATTTGATAACTGTACAGTATTGCTAATTAGGTTTAGCCTTATAATTAAATTTACGGAATTGAATACTTGGGATGTAGGTTTGATATATTAGGTACATAATAAAAAGAAAGAAGAATATAATTTATTTCCAAAATACATTTTAAGAATACAATATAATTTAGTGTTTGGGTGAATATCAATAAACAATTATTAAATTGACTATTTTATATATATTTAATTAATGAAGGAAAGCCGATAATCAATAAAATGCTTTAATTAAACATGTTCAATTAGGATAAACTCCTTATCCATGGTTCAACATCTCTTAGAATAGAAGAATTTGCAAAATAACTGTGCAATATTGTTAACTGTTATTCTTGCCTCGAGCATAGCTAGCCTGTGATCTTCGAGAGTCCCCTTTTGACTTCGAAATTATAGGCACAAAAGGCTGTTGTATTTTGTCCTTTCCAAATGGTAATAATGGATTTTTTAAATTCTGCACAAGACCAATTTAAATTGATATATTTGACTGGCCTATTGACAGCGATCTTGCCTTTAGCGCCTGAGGTCGTGAGTTCGATCCCCACCAATGACAAACATACATGTAACGAACATTTGTATTTGTTGTGTGCTGGGTGTTATTATTTATTCAAGTAATTATTTATAAATATTCAATTAAGTATGTTTTTCAGTATCCGACACCCATTGTACAAGCTCTGCTTAGTTTGGGGTCAGTTAATCTTGGTGTAATTTGTCATCAGAGTTTATCAGATTTTTTTATAAGTAAAGCTGTTTATGTAGTAGAGTTTGAAAAGGACGTTATGAAGATGTTTTGAAAGAGTTACATGTTACCAACTTTACATACGCATCATTCAATAACAGGGCAATAAATACATCAAAAGTCTAGTTAATGTTGGAAAACTGGCAGGCTGCGGGCGGAACGCTCCCGAACGCTTTATGTGATAAAATAACTGATAAGGAAATTGCCACATTAAATCCACGTTAGACCAGGGAAGGGGAAAAACTGACACAGATTTTGGGAAAATATGGGTAAAATAAGCGAAAAATTAAGGTGATGGCCAAGTTTTCTATCTTTAGATATGATGGCCAATCATTTACACCATTAGGATCTTGAGTAGTCTCAGCTCAAAAAAAACATAATTTCCTTTTATAAATTACATCAGTAAGTTTTGTCAAAAAAAAACAACGATATATAATACTTATTCGTTTAACTGCAAGTAAGTTGCAATAAATGTCAGAATGAAGATGACCTGCTGATGATTTTAAAATCTTTGTGAATTATTCGCCTAAAGTCTTATTATTATAATTTGAGTAAACATTGGTCGTTTATTAAGCTAAACAACACAACGTTACAAAGACTTTTTGCCGCCCTCATTATAATTGTAAAATTAATAATTTGTCGATGCGCTCACGGGCGAGTAATTCAAATTACCTCCGTCTTGGCACTTCGTAAATCCTTCGGGTCCCTCACCGACAATTTATAAGTAATTAAATGCAAAACAATCTGAAATATTCTGACGAAAGGAGAAGTAACAATACGTTTATCGTTAGTAGTGTAAGTATACGCGGTAACGCTTAACCGGTTTCCGGCGGTAGCGTCAGCAGAACCATTGAAATTAGGCGACTGTCAAATTTTGAGATTGTTTTTTTGCACAAAGCTATAAAATTTTCAGAAGTTTTGTAAAAGTAAGTTATTTTGTGTGTCCTACAAGTTCATCTACTGGCATAATATTTAAGCACTTCTCTTTGTAATTTTACAATTTGTTAGAACTGAGAGTTTACTGTTATTTGTACAAAAACAACCTGTGATGTTGTAAAACCAAGAAGCGATTACCGGTAAACATTTTTAATTGCATTATTGAATATAACTATTAATTACGCATAAAACAGATTATTGAGGATCAATTAATGCAAGAATAAAATTATTTATGATGTTACCTGAGAAATTATTATAAATGCTGATTACAAATATCGACTTCACTGTTGCGGTTTTTTGTGTCATGCAAAAAAAAGGAATACCTTTGATTAGGTCATTTACCTACTGACTAATCGGTTTGTTTTAGTGTCCGGCAATCGTCTGTGTAAAAAACTGTAAATGATTCTATGTATGCAAATTGAAATTTATTACTGTTAGGAGGAAATTAATGTGACAATATATTGAATTATTTAAACTTCAATATGTTGTCAAATCAACAGGACAGGGGGAGCCCTGAACTAGGGTAAAAATATTCTGGATTATAACAAAACTGTGATTGATTATTTTTATAATTCTTAAATAATAGTAATGTTTAAACTAGTAAAAATGAACATTAACAAACAAAATTTTAACGGAAAAAGGGTTTGTTCACTCATCACGTAACCTATTAATTTAATTTGAGGCTATATAGTTATTTTGCTGTCTCTACCCGCCTGCGCGGTTCTACAAGCTCCCTCCATCCAAGATGATGTTATTTAAGATGTGATCAATTTTATTGAGATTTATACTGTGAACATGTTTTGTATCGATTTTGTTCTTTGTCTATAAATTATCGCTTTGAGAATTCGGCGGTTGATTAATGATAGTTTTTGTATGATTCATAGTGTAGTGTGTGTACACGTCACCCGTATGTGTGCGTATGCATTGTAGTATATAAGATGGTGTAATGATATATTTGACACAATAAAGTCGCATCTGTTGACATCTTTGTTTTTCATTCCTCCATCGTACGAGCAAACGATGTGATTGCGTCGCACGATTCACGAAGTGACGATCATACGTACGAATATCTTTAGACTATCCTGATTAATTAAAGATTACAAGTCATCGCGTGAGCGAAGACAATGTTTACTATTGACTATGTCTGGGACATCTCTACATTATGAGTATCGCAGATCGCACGAGACAGCACTTGTACGTATAGTCAAAGCATGGATATCAATACGTTTCCAAGCCTTCAAACATATATTAACAAAAAATTGTTGAAAAATATCTAAACTAGAGTTCGTTCAGTCTCTTTGTTAACTTGTATAGATATTTGTAGCTAATGTTTTGCTTTGATATTTTTGGTCACTTTAAAACGTACAGATATCTATGCCTTCCACTTAACTATGGGTAAAAACATATACCTAAACGTTAAAAGTAAAAACACTCTGGTACAGACTAAAAAAAATATCTCTGAAAATTAGTCAAGGTCAAACCAACCGAGTCAAGAAGCCTTTTAATAATTTAACCGTCTCAATAATCAGCTTATGGAACCCTGATGAAAACGCAAAGACAAGCGATCAAGCATTCAAGAGCTGTAATTGCCTCAACTGGAATGTAAACACTGATTAAAATCATTTAGGTATCTTGACAAATCTTAACCTATCTGGAAATTTTGTAGTTGGTTATTGCCTAGATTACTCCTATCTGCCAACTCTGACTAGGCAATTACGTCAGTACCTGATTATTAACTTAATGTCGTGCTAGAATACTTATCTAAGTTAAGTAAACTGCGTATTAATACCTAAGTTTCGTAGTTGGGGTACTGGCTTAAGACCTAACTTAAAGTTCGAAACTAGTATATATTGCTTAGACTGAAATTACGCTTGCTCATAAGTATAGACATAGTATAAACATGGAAAAGTTCCAAGTTATTGATTTTGCCAGGTAATCTCAATAGTGTCCGACATGAATGATTGATTACACCCCTTAAATAAATGGAAAATCAGTATCTCAATCATACATTTTGAAAAGACTGTTTTTTAATTCGATTTGACCCCAAAATCCTAAAACAGAATTAGCTAAGTTAGCTGTTTTCATAGGTGGTTCATAAATTAGGATACATACTTATTTTAAGTGAGCTTAAGCTTTCGAATATAAGTATTAGACATGACGGGTTTGAACGGGAATTAAACTTATTTAACTTACTAGCTTTCCGCCCGCGGCTTCGCCCGCGTTATTGTTATATACAATGGCCAAATTACATGAAATCTTGATAAATTATACCCTATGTGTTATTCTGCTGTATAAGCTGTATTACTGTAAAGTATCATCTAAATCCGTTCGGTAGTTTTTGCGTGAAAGAGTAACAAACATACACACATACATACATCCTCACTAACTTTCGCATTTTTATAATATTAGAAAGATTGCAATACAACGTGAAAGTTTAAAATTTCATAGTCTTCTAATATAGTCTAGTTGAGGTACAACAGCAAAGCATTAATTTCCCAACAATAACTCATGATTTGCCCACGTGGTTAAGAAACACTCCAGTTTAAAACCTTATTGCATTGAAACAGGGGCGATAATGTTCTGATGTTTAAGATGAGCGTACCACACCACAGCGTATAGTTAAGTCTGCTCAAAGTTAGGCCAAACCGAGGGTTATCGACTTGTTTCTTAGTGTATGACTTATAATTTATATAAGAAAAAATGGAAATATCTTATAGGGGCGTCTCCTAATGAGACCACCGCGAAGTGCCCGGCGGGGTGTAGGGTCACCATGCATTTATATCTGGAAATAATATCCATCAACAAAAGTTATGAATGGCCATTAGAATCGAATGACTCAGACGCTGTCTGTTGAGCAATGGCATGGCCAATAAATGGAAAAAATGGATCGGTCTCAGGGTGATAAGTAAATAAACAAATCTTCATAAAAAAGCTCTCATATCAGTCATACACGTTGGTATGTTTCTATTATTATGAGCTAGAGCAAAAAAAAACGAATATTTGGTACATAGTTATTTTAAATGATAAATGGAAAAGAAATTATAGAGCTAGGGTACTGATGATGATCTTTGTCGTTATTATTGTATAAGAAATCCGAAATATGAAACATCATCACACTTTGCCTAATTCCAATGTAAGGGTTTGTTTTTTGTTACATAAAACAAGAACAATGACTGCACCACAAAATTACGCGTAGGGGTGTGGGAATCGAGCCCGCAAGACTACATCTCGGTTCTCAACGTCCGCTTTTAACTACGGCTAGGCTTTGCACTACAAAATGGGAGCTCGGTTAGTAATCATATTATTTATTCAATTCAATTCAAACATTTATTACAGACTAATGTCCCTAAAGTTTTTCCGAAATACAATTAAACAAAAAAAAGAAAACACAGCAAACCTACATTAAAAAGGATAAAAAACATAGCAAAAATTAACATTCAGTCGACATGCAACCGAATCCACCTCGTCACAAAAGGACAATCTTTCCGACCAGCAACAACACGTAGAATGCTATTGGAGCTTACTCGAACACGGCTTAGCATCGAGGCAGCTCTTTTGCAAAGGATGGCGTGAAAGCCATCAGTATGAGCCACTGCAAAGATGCCTGATGCACTGCAGTATCTTGGCAACCCCAACAGCAATCTGAACGCGTTGTTATATTGTACGCGCAGGGCGTTGATGGTCTTCAGCGTAAAATTGACCCACAGGTTGCACGTATAAAAGGACTGCCAAAAAGCCTTAAAAAGTATTATCTAAACGGGTTCTGTACAACGTGCAAACCTGCGAGCCAGCATATTGCATCTTACCGCCGTTTAACTTACAGGGATATATTAGGTTTTATTCCCCTAATAAATGCAAGGATGACTTGATTTCGTTAATAAACGTCACTGGGTGATGATCTTAGCCTCCCCTTTCTAGTTTATTTTATGAACGCAACGTGCCCAGTCCCTTATAAAGAAAAAACAAAAAAATATGTCATCATTTCATATTACACTTGCCGCAGCAACCCTACGCGATAATGCGCGTGAAACCGTTCATCATAAGACTTGCGCCCGCGCGTTCGAAATTTAAATCTGAGCCTTTACCTTGAGCTTGTCTCGGGGGTGTCACGAGCGCATGCGTTGTGTGCTAATTAATCATTTATGTACTTTTAATTTAATCATTAATGCTGCTTACGCCGCTGTTAATCATCCGAGATATGTTTTACGCCTCCCCTTCTAGTGAAGTTTAATAGTAATAACTTTATTGGCATTACAACATGTTATAACAATATTGATAAGCTCGTGGTTAAAAGCAGTCTTAGGAGCTGGTCAGTAAATGTCTTATCACTACATTATGCCTAGAGATTTAGATTATCTGCAAGAATGTAGAAATAAGGTTTATGTTATTAACTCAAAATGTTTTTTAGGCAGTAAAAATTTAAATAAAATTATAGCCGAACCTCTCTAATTTTTCTTTAACTCATATAATATCACTGCCCTATGTACTCTTAACTTACACTGTAGGAGCCTTCACGCGGCGCACCCTGGAAACAGCTAGATCTGGTAACGCAGGGTCTAGGCTGGCCAATTCGCTCACCACAATGGCAACGTTTAAATCAAATTAGATCAATCGTATCGTATACCATTTGAATATACATTTGCTATTGCCTCGAGAAGAAGAAGAAGAAGACTCTTAACTTTACACTCGTAGCAAAATAAAACTACTAGATAGTAAAATACTCGAAGGCTTGTCATCGCTACCTAGGTTGATTTTTAGCCTAAATCCTACATTAAGTATCTGTCTTTGATCAGCTCGCATTTGCAATCTTAACCCGCCTCAAAAGACTCGAGAATAACGATCTCGCCTTGATAAAAATACAGCGCCCAAAGTTCGATTCACGCTTGGCCTAATCAGTAGTTGCTAACTTCGTAGCAGAGAACTGTGTGAACGAGACGCAGCGAAACCTCTCTTTCCAGCGTCCTTAAACGCTTAAAAAGCTCCATAGATGGCAGTAAAATCGTTGCAACTGTTTGAAGCGGCCACTACTGTCGCCATCTAGCGCCGAATAACCGAACTTTTATGGCACGTTTATTGAAGAGGGCTCTTCGGCACGTCGTAAACGATTTTATGGCCTCTAACGAACTCGACTCTCGTGCTCGATATTACCCGACCGAGTACGGTTGGGAATGCAATATTTGGATGCTTCTGGTGAGCTGCCTCGTATTCAATTTGACCGGTGTTCCATGGGCTTTTATGTGCGATTCAAGGTGCGATTGGATGGCGTGCTCGAATGTTTATTTAGCTTTGTTGTTTGGGTTTGTTTATGCGCTTGCTGTTTAACCAAGTACAGTGTTTGAACATGCTTTTGTTATGATTATTATGTTGTAAAAGAACTACGTGGGATCTTTTTCCAATTGATTTCTTCCCACCAATTGGATGCAGTTCCGATCGGATTCGGTGTAGGTTGCTTTTAATTCTCATTATCAGTGCTATAATCAGAATTTATTTTGTTTACCTTTTCAAATTTGTTAGGCGGCAACAAAGTTTGAATTAGGTACAAAACCCAATAACCATTTATCAGTGATTTATATCAGAGTTTTCCCCAAAACGTAGCCGTGAAAAAGGCAAATCATAAATAAGATCCGATTCAAATTTGTAGAAGATGCTATCGGTATGATTTGTAGGCTCGCACCCGAGAGCGCTCTAGTGATGTGCTAATTGTGCGTCACGTATCGATAAACTTTATAAATGGGTTAGACTATAAATGTAAACTGTGCAATCGATACAATAAGTCGTTAACATATGCGAGAGATAACGATGAGTATACAATACAATGTTATGTTATTATGTTGCAGCTAGAAATTTAGTTAAGAAGATTTGTGTGACCTGTATATTTGATCACGTGATGATTCTAGTTTCAAATCTATGTATTCATAAATACTTGTATCATATGTTTCAAGACAGATGCAATTAAATACATCAAAACACTTCAACAGAGATTTTCCAATTATTTTTATTTTTACGATATTATCTTTTATATAAACAGATCAATCTCACGAGCGCGCGCTTCAAATATTCAAACACTTCTTAAATACGATTTCAAATAAGCCAAATAAATAAATATATAAGTTTAATGTGACTGCAGTTAATTTATTGCATTTAATTTGACATCTTATTATTTGTAGCGTTTAGAACAATTAAAGTTTAGGTGTCCACTTACAAGAACTATTGATAAAATGCATATTTAAAAAATCATAAAATTCCACCTATAAACACCAGTCCAGTCGTTGCCAGCACAGCGCTGTCACGCGGTCGCCGCATCAGCATCTTCCGGGCAGAACTGTGGGTGAGTTATCGCCCCCCTTTTTGTTCACCTCTTATTCCTTGTTGCGTTGGCATGGATCGTATGTAGGCGAGAGTTACGGCGTGCCACCTCAACCCTGCAGGACGTCACATCACTAATTATTATTTTTATTTTTCGCTCCACGCTTTATTGTTTTATTTGCCCTACAAGCTATCTACACTGCATTCGTTGACAAAAGAGAAGCCCCAAAATAATTTTATAAACTTTGTGCATCAAAACATGCAAGGCTTCTCTGGCAAAGAATTAGAAGTAGGTTTATTTTTAGACTGTATGGATATACATGTCTTATGTTTAACTGAACACTGGCTGAAAAAAAATGAATGCATGATTAGCATTGATAATTATAGTATCATTAGTTCGTTCTTGAGAAGTTCCTCTATTCGCGGTGGGTCACTGATATTAATTCACAATAAGTTTAAATCTAGAGAGCGTAAAGACATAGTAGCACTCTCAATTGAGCGAACTATTGAACTTGCATGCGCAGAGTTAGAGCAGATTATTATTGTGTGTGTGTATAGACCCCCTTCTGCTGATTATTGTCAGTTCGAAGAGACCATGGAAGAAGTACTGAAAAAGGTTTGTAAATCAAACAAGAAGGTGGTTGTATGTGGGGATTTTAATGTTAACATTTTAGATTCTTCTCAGACCTCTGTAAGATTTTTAAATCTTTTTAAATCATTTGATTTACTTAATCTTTTTGATCAACCAACCAGGATCACCGAGTTAACAGCCACCTGCTTAGACAATATTTTTTGTGAAAATATCTCTATTGAGAAATCAATTATAAACTGTTTGAAATCAGATCACTGTGGTCTATTGACCAAATTTGAGCACCGTCATGTCTCTCAATCAGTGGATATTAGTTATAGACCAGTTACCAAGAGTCGAGTAAAAAAGTTTCAAACGAATATAAATAAAAATATTTCTAACCTACTGCCCCAAGGTCATCATAACATAGATGATCAGTATAGGCATCTCTTTGAGATAATATTGCATGAACATAACCATATTTTTCCTAAGAAGAAAGTAACTGTTGATAATTTTAAGTTTAAATTTAGTGATTGGGCCACTCCAGGCATCCATAAAAGTAGAAATAAATTATACGAATTATATGGATTAAAAGCTAACTCAAACTGTCAAAAACTAGTTGAGCATGTTAAATTATATTCAAAAACATTCAAGAAATCATGTCATATTGCAAAGTCCATTTTTTTGAGAGACAAAATAAAACTGGCTAAAAATAAAATCAAAGCCACTTGGAACATAATTAATAAAGAAACCTGTAAATCTAAACCTCGCGATCACTCATTCTCTCTCAAAATTCAAAATAATGTTATTGAGTCTGAGATTGAAATAGCAAATACATTTGAAACTTTTTTTTCTAATATACCTATTGTAACTACAAGCACGTTAAATTCTAGTCCACATATAGCTGAGTCCCTGCTAACATCTAGTGTTGATGGGTGCACAAATCAGTTCTGCTTTGATCATGTTGATTCTCATGACATCCTCAAGGTATTTAAGGAACTTAATATGAAAAATACAGAAGATTTGTGGGGTATTTCGATTAATCTACTCAAATCAATCATTAATACGTTATCACCCCACTTAGCTAAACTTTTTAATAATTGCATAGACCAAGGTCAGTTTCCCAACTTGATGAAATTTAGTAAGGTCATCCCGCTTTTTAAATCTGGTAGCAAAAGTGACCCATCTAATTATAGACCCATTTCTATACTACCAGCTCTCAGTAAAATCTTTGAAAAAATTATATTGAACCAGCTGCTTTCACACTTTGATTTAAATAACTTACTACATGAGAAACAATTTGGTTTTACTAAACACAAGAGCACAACTGATGCAGGTGTAGCACTTATCAAACACATATTTGATGCTTGGGAAAACAAGCAAGATGCAGTAGGAATATTTTGTGACCTTTCAAAAGCATTTGATTGCGTGGATTATGAAATATTACTGATTAAGCTAAGACATTACGGTGTTTCAGGTATCTCATCTCAATTAATACAATCTTATCTTACAGATAGAACTCAAAAAGTTAGTATCAACGGAACTGCATCTTCCGGTGCCACCATACGTATGGGAGTGCCCCAGGGATCTATATTAGGACCTTTGCTTTTTCTTATTTATATAAATGATCTTCCTACCTATGTCAAAGATATTTGTGAGATAGTATTATTTGCTGACGATACCTCGTTGATTTTTAAAGTCGACAGAGGTAAGCAAGCATTTGACGATGTAAATAATACTCTCTCAAAAGTACTATGTTGGTTCACTAGTAATAATTTATTACTTAATGCAAAAAAAACAAAGTGCATCAAATTCTCTATGCCCAATGTGAGACAGGTTGATACTATTGTAACTATGAATGACGAGCCATTAGAATTAACAAATTCTACTGTATTTTTAGGAATAACTTTAGATTCTAAGTTGCAATGGGGTCCGCATATAACGGCCCTGGCAGGGAGACTCAGTTCCGCTGCTTGTGCTGTTAGAAAAATACGACTCTTGACTGATATTGAAACAGCAAGACTAGTATATTTTAGCTACTTTCATAGTGTTATGTCGTATGGTCTACTGTTGTGGGGTTCAGCTGCAGACTTGAACACCATTTTTGTACTTCAAAAAAGAGCCATCCGCTCCATTTACAAACTTAGACCACGCGACTCGCTTAGGGAAGTATTTAAGAAGATCGATATTTTAACTGTGCATGCTCAGTATATTTTAGATAACATAATGTATGTGCGCAAAAACTTGCATCTGTTCAAAAAAAACAGTGACACTCATAAACATAATACCAGAAATAAAAACAAATTGAAAACTCCCAGTCTTAGGCTACACAAGGTGGGAAACTCATTTGTGGGTCAATCTGTAAAATACTTTAACAAAATACCTCAAAGTCTTGTTGATCTACCTCTTCACAAGATTAAGTCTGCAATTAAAGCAAAGTTAATGAAACAAGGTTATTATAATGTAGAGGATTACTTGAACGACAAAAGTTTGTGGTCATAGTAGGAATAATCTGCTCCTCTGCTCAATATTGTGTTCTTTTTTCTACTCGCATTGACTGTACTCTGAATTTATTTTTTGTAAAACAAACAAAGTTGAAAAGAGTAACTATCGAGTTTCTTGCCGGAGTCTTCTCGATAAGAAGCAACGTCCGAACCGGTGGTAGATTCACATTATGTATATTCACGATGTGTACTAATATTGTACTATTTTATTTACGTTTATTATTATTATTTCTGTATACTTTTTTTGACATGTCATAAGTGCTTTATACAAGCTTAAATGAAAAAAAAAAAAAAAAAAAAAAAAAAAAAAAACACGTTTGTATCTATCACAACGTCATTACCGCGAAGGACAATGCCCTTTTGTATCATATATGGTACTATTTCTATTAAAAACAAACATTATCATATTATAACAATAACTCAATTTGGTAGCTATTTCGTTATTTGGTAGTTAGTTAAAGCCTGTTATGCATTTAAATTAGTTGCGTAAACGTGCACCTACGGCTTAAATTTTAAATTTAACAAGGTTAGGGAATGTGAACTCTGTAGACTGTCTGCGAAGTGTTAAAATGTATAGAAAAAACCGTCGAGACGCTGCCTTCTAGACCCGGAAACTGACAAAAATGGTGTGGCACTACGACGCCTCGCGTCATTCCAAACACGACGCTATAAATAATGATTAATTCAAATCTGAAGCTGGCCCACGCACTAGCAATACCGAAATGATTTAACACAATCAACAGCACGTGACGAAATAAAACATGACCTATCAGAAAAATGAGGCTATATTTGTTTTGTACCTGTTTAATGTATTCCGTGTCGTGTACCACATCATATATTAGAGAACCAATGATGTAAATGCCACCCTGAAGGCAACAAATCTGAACTGCGACGGCCGACAAACATTTTTTGTGAACCACATACCTCGGACAATGTGTTATCTGTCCTAATGTGATTTAACAGGTAATTTTTAAAATAGATTACGATTAAACAGAGTCAGATTTATGTTTTCCCACAATGTAAATAGGCAAGGAGAGAATGAGGAACTACATTTATTTTCATTTGCCTCCATTTATATCAAGGCTCCACGTGGAGATTACGTGATTTAACAAAGGGAGTGTTATAAATCTGTGGGTCCTGTCTTAGTAGGCTTTTGTGGGCATTTTTGATATGTGCCTTTAAAAGCTTTTTTCTGTATTTAGATGAGAGTTCATTGTGTAATTCATTAGGGCGGGGGTAGGTCGCCGCGAAGTACGGCGCGCGGTCGATATCGAGAGATAACGCAGTATTTATGGACCAATGACGTGTCTAACAAGGACACGATACTTTTAACGGTCGAAAAATTAGTCGGTACAAATAAGAACATGCCAATGCTGCTCAGTTCTGGTTGCTATGTAAATGGCAGTAGAAATGCTTCCACTAATTCGTTGGCATTCATTTAAATAGCTAATTAAATTTATAAAATATTTAAAGGTGATTAAAGTTAAATTGGATGTTATTTACAAACATTATCAGGCAAACGGCTTGTCGGCTTAAATTCTAGAAGCCGTTTGTATAGTAGAAAACTTTAGCAAGAATTAACATTAATATTTTACGATGACTGCTAACCTAAAATATGAATATTTATTTTTGCTTAGGTTTTTAAGAATAGGTATTTAGATTAGTTATCCGTAGTTCACTTGCTATAAAGTGGAGGACTTCTTAGCAATGCATTTAATCTCAAGACATGAAGCAATACAGATCCATAGTTCAAACGCAAATGAAGACGGCTAGTTTTTCCTGTAATTGAAATTTATTTTGACCATAAAGATTTCGAACAGTGTGTCTGTGTACTTTATATCAATCAAAAATAAATGTTTTTTGTTCAAAAAACCTAAGTACAGTTCGTTTCAAGTAAATAGTTGGAGAGTGCATAATTTGGAATTACAGTTTTATCGCAAAATAAACCACATTGAACTGAAGATGTGTGGGTGGTCCCATAAACTTAGACTCGCATTGTCTATTCTAGAATCGAACTTGCGATTTGCATTGGGAACCAACTCGGCATACATTATTATGGAGCGGTCTGCGCGTAAGTAATTAGCACTAACGTCGATATCGATATTCGCGTCAGGTACTTCATTAGTCTTCGATTCCTCTTTGCATCCCTAAAACTCATTTTCAAGTCAGTGATTGCGTATACCCTCAGTAGTAGTATTTAAATTTAAAGTCTAGCATCTACACTAACAAGTCTACTATCTGAGAAACGATAGCATTGTTAATATCTTAACAACTAGATATATTTTAATATGTTTATTAGATCAAAACTACATAAAAACACTTCTATTACATTGTTTTCTCGGATATTGCTGGTTAATTGTAGTTCAGAGTTCGATACATTTTTTTTACAATTGAAATTGCTATTCCAGAATTTTATATAAAAACATAAATTGGACATTTCAGCTACCATATTACAACAGCATGCCCACTACTGTTCTATCTGAACTTGAACCCTGCAGCTCAAAGGAGAGGAATAATTACAAAGTCTGCTCAACCAAGGCCACTAGAACCACATTTGCACGAAACTTCTTCTCTTTTAGGGGTCCGCAGTTGTACAACACAGCAAATATTTTTTTATCCATTCTTAAGCTTCCCAACCTAGAATGCAAGAGTAAGGGAATTGACTGGCTAAGACAGTTGGATTATGACCAAACAGAACAATTATTGTCTATTCTTGTGTAAGGGCAAAACTTCATAAAATATACGCTCAATCTCTTTTCGAGGTAAACGTGACGCAATGCTGCAAGACGATTCCTGTTTTCTTTTTTATCCTGTGCAGGTACTTCTGTTTTTGTAAATTCATACGTTTTATTTTATTTCTATTTCTAAATCTTTATAAAACTGTATTATTTCTTTTTCTGAGAGGTCGGGGCCAGATAACCCATAGCACAGGGCAACCTAGTTTGGGTGAGCTGTCTCCTACTAAACGCAGGCTTAGTGGGTAATTCTCATTGTTTAACATTAGTTACTAGTAATAATTCGTTTTAAAAAAGCACCATGTTGTTATTTTAAATATTCATGATTAAGCTTGTTATGTGGGAGAAAACAATAAATTATTTATTATATTCCCATCCGTAACGGACTGACCTCACCGAACGCCACTGGAGTAATACGTCACGACTAGACAGTTGCCCCCACCCCTGTTCTCCGACAAGCTTAACGCGGGACAAAGACAGATGCACAATAAATTGCTGAAGAGGGAAAGGGACCGAGATGGTCCGTGAAACATGGCGCATAACGCCTCGTGATTTATGGGAGTGTGCCAAAGTTCGAACTTTATGTGTGCGTGACGTTCATGTTGTTGTAGCTTGTAAAATGAGCAAACAATCACATTTTATATTAATTTAACTCGTAGACAAGACCGCGATTATTAACCCAATTGCTATTCTGGATCAGCCCAATATGGATTTGCTCCATTTTTATAGCTATGCATGCACACCATTCTAAGACCGGTTTAATTGAAGGCAGAAATCCAAACCGGTTTTTATATGGTAGGAATGCTATTATAGTAATATCTGACTTTGAATGACTGAATTTTTAGTGATGCTGCTCAAGACTGCCTTGATTCATTCATTCCAATTACAAACATGCTAGTGACAGCCATTAATTTATGCTTATCATCTTAATTCCTATCGTGATTTGCTTGGGATCAGCTAATCTTGATGTTAACTATTCTTAATAAATATAAATGCATTATCAATTACACCAGTCATATTCATGACTTACTATACAAGTGTAGTGATAAATGAGTGAAACCCTTAAGTTTTTAAACCACTTGGTAAAGCATGCTCTTTGAAGGTTAGTTATAGTGATGCAACAAAGTTCATTTTTAAATGCTGTGTTAGCTTGACGTTATATTTGGAGACATTATTCTCTGCCTACTTTAAACCATTTTGAACCTTCCTAACAGAGACATCAATCTAGCCTGGCCAAATTTATTCAAATTCCTTGACCCGTTTCCGTATAAATAACGGTTGAATACGTTTTAAGCTGTCATAACCATTGGTTGGATGTAGACTAGAATTGAGCGCTTACAGCGTACAATCAAATGCTTCTATGTTAGTTAAATTACATAACAATGTTCTGAGACTTCTAAGTGTTGATAGTTATCTAGATTGTATTCAAATGAGCTATTAGCGGACAGTTCCAAGTTTTGTGAATGGAGCGGTCGCGTGCTGGAGTTCGCATTCATTTGCGTAACATTATTTAAATGTGATAATTAACTACCATTATGTTATTAGACAGGCGTTATATTTGATTTGAATGGCAGATTCGTACCATGCGGAGCCATTGTTGATTAGAACCTTTATTGTTTTGTAGCTACGCACTTCTGTTTTGATTTACAATTGTTTTATTTTAATTTGCTTTTTATTAATTTTAATTATTATTTGTTCCAGGTACATATTTAGGTACTTACTATTTTAAATACTTACATTTTTATTTCGGTAAGTTCATCAGACAGAACAACGTCGCTAGTCTTACTTAATTAGCAACGGGAACGTTGTCTTCATAAAAAGCTATTATTTACGCAGCTCCTCCTATTTTATGGCGAAATCTGCCTTCATTAAAGGGTTATTAGACACCGTGAGCAAACTGAGCAATTTGCTAAGCAAAATGTATAGCGTAGGTGGCCACAATACGGCGCGGGGTTCGCCGTAAACAAGGCGGCTTCCTCGCTGGGAGGTCTTAACTCACGGTGCTATTATTTATTAGGTAACCCGGTGGTAACAGTGTACGTACAGTCGCCCTAGCAGCCGACTCCGTCCGTCAACCGGCCGAGACTGGGCCGCATACCCTGATGAGCGTTTGCATTTATTCATGAAGTGTTAGGAATTGGAATGTCTCAAGATTTACTAACATTATTCCGGCCGCAAGTTTGTTTGAATTTCTTGTTCTGTTTGAGGGCAATTAGGTTGTGTCCTGGTATTTGGGAACTTGGCTAGTCAATTTCTTCAGCTTCTATATTAATTCAAAAGTTATGTAGGAACTATCAGCTTACTGAAAGGTGAGAATAGTAGCTCAACACCACTAAATATTTAGTAATACCAATTATTTATAATTATTATAAAAAATAAAAATTCATCGACCAAACCGAAGTGATACTTTTCGAATAAAGCTTTAAAAAGTATCTATTTGTAGATACAGAGGCGTTCTCATCAACCTTTACATAAACATTACCAAATGTGTCTTATGTCAGCAGCACAAAGTGTCCCTATGTAAAGGTTGATGTGAACGCCTCTGTACAACTTCAAGTAATTTCTGTATTTCATGGTTAAGGGCTATACAAATATCTTGTTTACTGCTACAATACAAACAACTTCTGTTGGTTATGTTAGAAGTTAATGAATCAGGGAGCTAATTTTCCAACCCGCTATCTACTCAGGCCGTTCATCATTTAGGCCCGTATCTAATTTGGCTTATGTTCAAACTTAGTTCTTACAAAATCTGTAGGTATTTGGCAACTGTCCAAAGGCTATCAAAATTATATTTTATAGAATAGCCGAAAGTTATGATGTTAACTTCATAAACAGTATCATTAAAATGATTTTTTATAATGTAGGGATAGAAAGTTTAGCAATAGTAGTAGTAATAGTAGTAGTATACTACGTCACAAGTTCCCTTGCAGTTCATGTTCTTCACAATAAGCCTGTAGTAGTAGGTATGTAACTTACTTATTTTACCTTTTTTTAGGTTTTAAGTGTTTTTTTTAACACTACGTGATTAAAAATAGGTTAGATGAAATGAATATACCTTAATACCTTTACTTATAATCTATTATATTTGTTCAAATAGTAGTTACGAAATAACTTTAATTGCGTTGTCAAGCCACAAAAACATCCATTCCGTTTTCTCTGCTATTATACCCAAATTTTACCCAATTTTTCTATTCCATAATTATAATTGGCTAGTAATTGAGTGAGATAGCGTTATTCTGCACTGGGCCGCTTTCATTGTTCACCAATGACAAATAATGGCAGATAATACCACAGTATCTGGTGTCCGGCGCGAATTTAGCACTATGTTCCGAGCCAATATTCCCGGTTGATAATAAACATGCATCACTTACGTATATAAATACTTGTTGGTCGCGCTATAGGAGTGTTGGGTTCGCTCTGCGATTGTGTGAATTGAGTGCACATAGTTACAGAGTAACAGACACCTATCGCGTCTGCATTTGGTAACACTTTGTTCACAATATTAGTTATTTTCACAAGTTTGTGATAGTATTTCTCATTCAGTACAGACGTTGTAGGTTGAAAATAGATTCTTTTGAATTAAGTTCGTTGTACAATCGATTTTAAAGTGGACAAGTATCGGCAGAACATTATACCCGTAAGAAATCTATGATGGACTTGCTAATTTCTATTAAAATGGTCTACGTAAAGAGAAAACCTAAAGAAAATTGGTTTAGCGCGACTTAACTCCATGAACTTTGTAACAGTGTTAGTACAATCAGCCACAAAAGTACTCAAGGAATCTAGACCTTATTCGTATGTCTACACGTTCGCAGATCATATCGTATTTTAGAAAGCCTACCATGGTGTTACAAATATTAACTACCATTTGATTTACGCATTATAGAGGTCAACCTGTATTCCGCCTCAAATTACGGTCAAGGCTGATCGGAGATTTATGTATGTTGTATGTTATGGTAAATAACACGTTTTTGTTTGTATAGGTAGTTTATACGTATCGTACAAGTAGGACGGTATCAAGAGTTTAAAATTAACATTTAAATTGAAAGTTACAAAAACAGAACGAAGGATTCTATTTAATTTATTGTTATGTTATTACAAATACTTACTTCACACGTATTTTAGTTGAACGGCACGTAATTAAACGTTATTGCAGTATCAGGTTTATCCGATAACTAAATGTTTCTAACCATACATTAGGAACGTATATTCAGTTTCTTTGGAGCGTCACGATGTTTTATTTTAAGTATACGGGCGACGCAGTAGGTACCTGACGCCACTATATCTGAATGTGACGACGTAATAGTTTGTATTGTAGCTACAGCTCAAATCCAAAAAAATAAGTTTTTCGACTAACCGTTATATATAACATTCTAGGGAAAAAATTACCATTCAAGAAAATCATGGCACAGTTAACCTTTACTTATACTTAATGTCACTTTTATCTGAAATATTACGTTTGAGGTTACCCTTAGTCAAAAGAAATAAATCGATAAGTATTAGCATTTTCCAGCTGACAGTACTCGCTTGTTTAAGCTATCTATTCTATTAAAAACCAGTCAGTTTGGAACATAAAGACGTATTGGCCAACAGTTGTCAGATTTGGCGCAGTCACGAGAGTCACGAGTTGACTCGTGCGCGCGCTTCATCACACGCGACGATTTTAGTCGTGTCGTTTGTGTTAGCGGTTGTACTAAATTCTTGGACGAATACAATTTCTTTGCGAAACGAAAAGATAACATACAATAATTTTATTTAATCGTATGGCAAAATTTGTCAAAGAAGTTCAGGACAAGCAGGTCCTCAGGAGGGCCACCGGCATATCGCGTTCTAGGACATTCCTGGATTTTCAATTTTTGGCTGCTGCACTGCTCGACTAGTCTCGCAGCAATTCTCAGAAAACATTCACATGCAATCAGATATGAGCCATACAATAATCATACTATGTGAAAACAAATTATGAGTTTTTTCTTGCGTTCATTTGAACTATCCGAAATATAAAGAGTTATCGACGAGGACTGACATCCTCATCTATTTACTTACAAATCGGTTTAAAGCTTGCTGTGAATTCGTGTATCGTTACTGCTTTAGTAGGAACGTTTTGTAGTTCCCAAAGTAAGTCTTTGGTTAGTTGGCGTTTATTAATCTTTTGATGTTTATAGAAGTGGTTAAAATTATAGCAGAAGCTTTCGGACGGTTCTAATGTTTACAAACTTAATTATAATAGCTGACTAGTTACTAGTCCCTAGGGATACCGGTCGTCCCGTCCGTGGCCCTCATTACTGAGAGTGTGCTTTGTCTATTTCCGTCACTACGTAAAATGACAGTGTCTTTTGTTTTTTTTTCTTCATTGTTTTTAGTGTATCTTATACGTTCTTTCTAACTGCTAATGTTCAACTTGAAATTTTCATTCTGCCTATTGTAGTTTTCATTTAATAGGACAATGTTCACCTAGCATTAGGTATTTTATCAACATTACATTTATCATTTTACCTACGGTACTAGAGCGTCGCTTGGTGTAAACGTAACACGTTAGGGCTCTCGTTATAGTGTAACAAGCTACATCGTAAAACCGAGCACTAAATCGCAGTACGTACTTATTCACATTCTGAGCTTACATTATATTAGATAGGTCATCATAGTCATTTAGAATTAATATCCAATAAATATAACGACTAAAAAAGTTATACCGCAAACGATTTATTTCGGCACATTAATGTTACTTAAATACAAATCCACCAGTAGCGAGTAGCAATAATTTTCTTAAACCACCCCAAATTCATAATAATTTCCTGTCCCAAGTCCCTTTACTAATTCCAAAGTTTACTCAATTTAACGAAGCTGATAAGGCATTCCTCGTGAGGCAATAAGGAAATGGTTTTATTCCAATTAGAAAAGACTTGAGCCCTTAATGAGCGTTGCATGTTGCCTGCATATATTTTACTACTTCAATTGTTTTTTTGAACCACAATTAAATTTACCACAGGTCTATTTGCTATCCAATAAATACAAATATGCCTAAATTGTCCGGTAAACTCAGAGTTTGCAAAGCTAGCTCAAATGAAATAACCAGAATTGATAGATGTCTGCGATAACCATATTCAAAGGAGCTTCTAACGAAAATGTATTCAACATACAAAATAGCGCATCAATCTCTTATATTAGCCCGAAGCCCGCTGGAACAACATAAAAACTTCCTGAAGTTTCCTATACTCGGCCGTAAATCTCACGTTTTTTAATAGATAAATAGGGCCTCGCACAAACGAGCAATATCGCATTATTTGGTCCCTCCCTAAGGAAAGGCCCTCCTGATAAAGCCTCCACCACTCACACCCTTCATGCTAATGTACTACGCCAGACGGTGACAACCATTTTTTGGCCCACTTGGCTACATTATGGCAGCTATAAAGAGTATTTCAAATTATATTTTCCGTGTCCATTAAAAAGGAGATGTGGTTTTCTCTGGCTTATTATTTAGGCAGCTTTTGCTACAGAATTTAATCACACACGCACCTTAAACTGCAGTTCGATTTTTGCAAATAACGGTTAAAAATTGCGCAAAAATATGACACAATTCTTTAACGGTTAAACAGGTAGCGATTTACCTTTTTCTGACAATGGTAGTTTACAAAACAACTATTGTTCTACTATCCGTCGGCTTTTTAAATGGTACAAAAGAACGAGTTCACGGTACAACGTAATAAAATGTTCTAAAACTTGGTAAAAATATGCCGTCATAAACAAAGCGGATCGGATGCAAAGTTAGATAAAGAACATCTCACACACCTGAGCTAGAAAATTGCTTTTTTCTAAGCGCCTCCAGTTTTTTACGCAACTTTCTCCGAGAATAAAAGAAGTTTCGTGGAAGAACTTTCTTATTTTTTTTGCTTTTGTAAGACGTAAATCATCCCCGCTCGTACGATATGACGGGCCGCAAACGCGCGAAATATGGAAACAATAAAAATATTGTGACACGCAGGAACAATTGCTTGGGACTCCTTTGTTTTGTAGAAAGTTTTGATCCAGTATATCAGTTTGTTTCTACAGAAATACAATAAAGTCGTTCAAAATTTTGTCTGAATTAATCTGAAGTTATTACAGAGAACGTAAACCACCGCGAACCCTTATCACAACTAGTTAAAAACTAATTACTGGGGTGACACCACCTTTCCATTAATCTCGCGGCTGCTCCGAATTGCTCCGACAAAAGTTATTTTTAAGAAAAAAGCCCTTGAGGCTGCCGTATCGCCCCGCTCCCCCGCCCCGCCTCAGAGGAATTTATCACGATTTATATTCATGGCATAACAACAAGAGCCCCGTTTAGGGTGATCCTATTCAAATTGTAGACTGCTAAATAAACCTGTTGTTTTTATTTGAGACGCTTGCTGCGTTATGACGTAACTGTCTAATCTAGCTGTTCATCAGCAAAAAGAAGTGGCCAGTGTTGTGTGGGGAGTGTTTTATTCTCTTTTGCAAAACAATCTGCTCGGAGGCTTTTTCAGTTTCCTTTAGATACATTAAAATGGTCTTAATTTACTCCTTCCTTGCACGCCTACCATAAAATGAGCGTTCCTTTCTACTTCTAAACAAAAATTGGTATTATTTTTCAATGAGCAAGCATAGAACTTCGGCGTTACCAAAGGGAGCTCTAGCCGATAAATTATTCTATTTTAACAAAGTTGGTGTGAACCCGGGACCATATGGTGCTTCCAAATGTTCAGAACACAGAGACAGTAACTCTCGAGGACGGAACAACAAATCAAGTGCGGTTTCGGGACGGAAATGTTTAGCGGCGATACAACTGCGAAGGCAATTAATTATTGGTAAGGTTACGAAGTTAAGGCGCAATTGATGTACACCAGCACCAAGGATGTTGGCTCAAGATTGTAAATAGACGGTTAAATAAAATTAAAGACATTAGATTAGGATAGAATGTTTTCAAGTTTACAGTCTTTTTTTAATGGGTCTAGTCATTGAAAAAACTGATCGTTTGAGTTTTATTCTTAAAGTATCCTAGTATTAGTGGAGCCCTACCCCACCCTAAATATAACACCTATACATGTTCAGACTGCCTGTTTCAAACAATTTATGCATTGCTGTTGAATCATTTTCGTTGAAAGAATCCATAACTGATTTTAACCACTATTTTAAGACATGATTTATTCGTAACTTTACTGTCTTATTGAAATTTGAGAGCTTGCTTTCATTTTGAGCGCAATGACATGATCTAACTCTTCAAGCGCCTAATTTAAGACCTTTCGTATTGACACATAATGAAACACATTTGTAAATAAAATCTTTTTTCTTTTATAAAATGATCAATCTCGCCACTTCCATTTACGAAAATACATAGGAATCGTGTTAACTTCAAGGGGCTAAATCTCTTAATCAGACACGAAAGTTGCTGAAAAACACTACCAAAACGTCAGACATATAGTTTTGTTGACACATAATGAACCAGAATATGCCAAATTCATCACAATAACTGTAAAAAAAAGTTATAACTTTCCAAATTTTCCCGAATAATTGCTCAATTTTACGACGAACTTTTGTGTTGAATAAAGCTCAATAACTTTTAATAATTACTGTCAGTATACATGATCTTTATTTTATCGAAATATAAAGTTTTATTTACAATCCAATCAGTTATTTAAACCTAAAAACGTAATTAAGATCCCCCAAAAAATGCAATAAAGGGGTTCACCCTTGTTTGGTATAACAACTTTTGATATAATTTTACCAATTCGAACGTTTAAGAAAATAATCACTTTGTATAATACCTATCGATTGACATAATTTTCATTTCATCGTATATTTATTTGCGATAACAACATTTACGCTAATGATCGTGAAATACAATGTTCATTTGATTTAATGTTCTGGTAGTACAACATGTATTTTATCGAATATTCATTTGGTATAATGTAAAACAAACACACGATGCACACACGCTCGCTATGGCCGCGCGTAGTTTTGGTAACGGCTTCTTAAAAACAAGTCGAAATTCCTATGCCGAATGTATGAGCTTTGCAATCCTGCAATTAAATTCTAAGTTAAGCTATTGTCTACTTGTCCTGTAGGCTAGATTACAGGGGCGCTCGACCTTCGAAGCCCACTGGGGGAGGCTTCGCCATAATAGATGAGGTTCTTAGTTCGCAGCAGGGCGGCGAGGAATTATCAACGCGCCACGACAGTGTACAAGCCCCCATTAATTTGTGATTAGCCCGCAGTTAGATACTTCCAGAGGCTTTCTTCTAATTAGATAATCAGTTTTTCCGCCAGAAGCCGGATTTGAACGTCTTGAGCAGATGTTATTAATGGTATCCGCGGAAGGGGAGAAGTTTGGAGCAACGTTTCCGCTCGCTAAACATTGTGTCGTACAAGTACATTCATATTTTGTTATTAAGGTCACATAATAAAATAAAAGTGTATCAAAATTAATTGATAAGGTATAAAGAATGCATAAATACCTTAGTAAATACTGTACATTTATGAAATAGTACAAAATTACCATGCCGGATATAAGAATACCTAATTATTGAGATCATTGAAAAAAAGAAACAAACACCATAAAAAGAGAATGTCCAAAATAAAAACAAGAACAATACATTAAAAATGAAAATAAAATAACTAAGTACTAGGTACAGTTTAACTCCTTGCTGGTTTTGTCACTTTTAATGTATTATATATATATATATATATTATATATATATATATAATATTAAAAGTTATTATATATATTATTATATATATATATTATATCTCCTCGCATAGGTACATTGTTCGTAGTCCTCGCCATTATTGCATTTTAAAGGAGTATTATTAATGGTTAGTAATCTGCAGCTGTAAGAAGCAATGCATCTCTGCATTTGTGAGGAAGTGAAACAGAAAAGGGCTCCGATATCTAAAAACTCGATTCATCCCCTAATAAATATCTCAAGCATCGTTTACTCGGAATGAGGCAAAACGTTATTCCCCCATACTGTTTATTTAAAGGTGGATTTGTTGGATATTTATTCATGTACGTAGTAAGAGTAAGCACATGTTTTGTAGGAGCGGCATTAGAATATGCAAAAACACATATTTGAGAACATATTATGCGAAATGTATAAGAATCTATGAATAATGTTTATCCTTTTTATTTTCTCTTCAAAAGTAAACAAAAAGCAAATGATTAGGTATCAAAGATAGTCAAGCTTGTATTGCCAGATAATGTGAATAAATAATTCGCAAGCGATTCAATCTTTACCCTCTATACTCGTATTTCTGTAAGTGGATTCGCTAAGAAAACCTACGAATCAGATTAATTCGGTTAGAGGGGTTTCGATGGAGCCAATTTGTCTGATTGCCGCTGATACCAATTTATGTAAGTTACCTTACGCTCCCGCGGCTCCTGGTTTTCAATAAATTCTGACCCTATCCTGTTGTCCCCATCAATAAATATTTGCGCATGATCAATCCAATAAACTTACTGCACAGTTGGATTGCCTTGTTATTTTTCATGCCAATAAAAAAGTAGGCATAAGACTATTTCATCTATTCTAAATGCAAAGAAATTGTATGTGCTCTCTGGAAGTAAAAAACTATAAGTTAGGTTTGAGTAAAAAAGTAAAAATAAGTTTTTACAATGATACGTATGTAAAATAGACGTGCAAAACAATTACATTTTAAGGAGTTCTAATTAACTTGGAGAAAAGGTCTAACTGACCTTAGGGTTGTTTGGGTGAAGTAAAAATCAAAACAAAAGTGAGTGAAACGGTGAAATAATCAACTGGCACCTCATAGACTGGAGCAAATTGTTAATTAGAGAGATTATGTACCCAGCGACCCTGCCGGCCATTACCATCAACCGGTACACGCCTCTTTTGGGTAAACGTCCCAAATCTCGGCACGAGGGGAAAAAATCAAACAGTAAATATCGGAAAGCAATCCGAGGTGATTCCATTCTATTGAGTGAAGTCCCGCTTACCTTGCTTTGCGGTTTGAAGTATTGGGTTGGGAATGAGCAGAGATTCATTTAAACATACACACATCAAAAGTGTCAAGGGATCAAGCATTTTTATGCGGATTTCTTGAGATTGAGATGTGGCTTTGTGATGAATTTATGATTTTATAAATTTATATGGATCCTTTTTGGTGCATTTCATAATTTGAAACAGGAACTGTCAATCAAATTCGAGTAAAAGATGAAAATCAGCTGTCAATATTTTCCCTATAAAAACATACAACGCATTGAAGACATTATTAGTGCTACTGTTTCCCTACTACTGATTAAAACCAACGTTATTATGGAGCGGCGACGTCGTTTAAGCAGGGAAGAAATGCTCAGAGCCGTGGGAATGATAGAAGCTGGTTCCCGGCAACGTACTGTGGCTTTAGCTCTGAATACAAGTCGGAGTGTTATCAGTCGACTTTGGACACGTTACCGAAGTACTGGTACCGTGGCTGTGCGCCATGGAGGACGGTATCGCTGCACCACACGGAGACAAGACCGATACATTCAAATCACAACTCGAAGAGCTCCAACAATAACCGCCATGATGTTAGCCGTGAGGCTTCATCACTCTTCAGGGAACTTAATTAGCGACCAAACAGTCAGAAACCGCTTGCATGAAGTGAACCTTCATTCCCGAAGACCGCTAAGGGTACCACCTATAGCAATGCACAATCGTAGGATTCGATATCAATGGGCTCTTGAACACAGAAATTGGGCAGAAGAACAATGGCGTTTCGTGTGCTTTTCTGATGAGTCTCGTTTTAGTATGAAACCGGATACAAGACGTATACGACACTGGAGAACCCCTGGACGCCAACAGAGATTAAAATCCTGCCAGGAAGTCCATCCTTATAGTGGTGGAACCATCATGGTATGGGCGGGTATTTGGATCGGCGGAAGAACTGAGTTGATTTGGCTCAGAGGCAACCTCAACGCTCAAATTTATGCTGAGACGATTGTATCAGACGTCATCGTTCCTCTACAAGTGCAAATCGGTCCCTTATTTCAGTTAATGCATGATAATGCACGACCGCACACCGCAAGAGTTGTAAGACAGACTCTCGCCGCAGCTAACATCAATGTCCTGCCCTGGCCTGCTCAGTCGCCAGACTTGAACCCGATTGAGCATGCATGGGATATGCTACAGAGAAGAGCTCTGCCGAATATGGAGGGTATCCAGTCGCAAGAAGACCTTTTTTTGTTGTAGCAACGAACATGGGCGGCCATTCCACAGCGTGATTTGGATGAACTCATTTTGAGTATGCCAAACCGATGTTCTTGTGTTGTTAGTGTTCGCGGTAGAAACACGGATTATTAATTGTTTAAGTTACCCAATAAAATTTTAAAGAAAACTGTTATTTCAGTCTTTTTTTCGAACTTTAATGTTAGTGGTTCAAATGTCAAAAATCCCTTTATTAGGAAAATGGCAAATTTCTTTATTAATGCAAAGGTGACTTGGTTTATCGTTACTGTAGACAAACGAAAACACTTTATTTGATGAATCCTTAAAGAAAATTTTAATTAATATCAATCAGGAGAAAAGTTATTGCAAAAATATATGTTGATCCCTAGACACTTTTGATGTGTGTATTAGGCACAAATTAACAACAATTCAAGGTGGCTTTCGCCAAGTCCGAGTGTAACGGTGAAAGAGAGTGATTCGTGGGTGACCGATTTTAAACGCTAATCTATTAGAAATTTAGGGGCTCCCTGGGTCAAGCGAGTCCAATTTTTTAAAAGTTTTATACCACAAGCTATACTGGGCATGAGGTCTCACGATACGCTCACTACATAGTCCTGTCTTATTGCGAATTAAAATAACGCACAGAAGATAATTCAAATACTTGTAAGCGTGTGGAAACACCCATGTAATTTATTCCTCATCGGTTATTATGTGACTAAAATAGCTCTTTTAAAACAAATGTACGTGAGTTAGAAGCTATAACGCAACCTGCATTGCGTGCAAACCGAGATTCATCTCGAGAGCCCAGCCTGCGACACTCACTATCAAGATCTGGCCAATAAGAGCTTCGGGTCCACACTTCTTAATTGGCATTTCTTGATTACCTATACTTAGATAGCCATGTGCCTTGATAAAGAAGCACACCCTTTAATTAACTCATGCATTTAAACTGGACCAGATATACCTATTATCTGCGTTTAAAAGATATTTCGAATGGAGAAGCTCGTTGCCATAGTTGGACTCAGGGGTCTCAACCGCTTCAAGGTTAAGGATCATCCAAAGTCTACGTAAATTTAATAGCGTTATGACCTCTTCAATTCCGTCTGCTGAACCCTCGTTCTGGGTAGGCTAAGCCATGTCGTGGAACTTATGGTGGCCTGACAAACTGTCATCGTAAATTGCCACGTATATGTAGTGCGGAGACTAGGGAAATAAGGAATTTTAATGCAAACGCTGGTGTCACAATGGGTTGGAGCGGGTTAACTCCTACGATCAAGATAAGCCATCACATTCAAGATATTTAAATCGATTTTCCCCAATTTTCCGCGGGCGGGCGCGAGTTAAGGCCCGACTCAATTTATCCAGTGCCGCTGGGGCGAGAGCCGGGCTCCGCCATTGTTCGCCAAATGAAGTACGCTCCAAGCTTTACAGGATCGTTACACTGCTTCCGTCATCAGTTTTCGCTTGAATATTCGAACTTCTGATTGCAGACTGCGATCGGTGTCCGAAATTTAAATGGTTATTTATTGCTGACAAATTTTATTGTATTGGTTGACGTTCAATTGTAGTTTTCCGATTATTTATTTATGTGGATTTTAATGGGCCCTCAAACAGTCGCTTCGTCGATTTGCCACAAGAAAAGCGATTATGCTAACCTAATAACTATCAGTATGATACTCGTGAGTTTAGCTGAAGTTTTGTATGGGTTATTAAGCAGCGCCTCTGGCGTCACGTTTATGGACTACCTTGGATTCCGAGCGACAGGAGCACGATACGATTGCGCTAAGAAACTTGCTGGTCCCACAGATCTTTCGTAGGTACTTGAGTGTAACTGCATTCTTAGTATCACCCTTTATTCATTAAGGAGTTTTGCTTATTTCGCCCAACCGGAACCTATTTGTTGGGCCGCTATTTAAAACATTCGCCCCGACTTACATAGATCAGATACGTTCAACAAAGGCTTTTGTAATTAAGAAAGATATTTTAGTTGGCGGCAGCTGCGAAATGAATTTACTGGTTTAGGGGTGTTTTAAATTTTGTTAGACGTACCGTTGTTGTGCACAAACGGACACACTTTTTTAGAATGCGATAATACCTTCATGATTGATTCAATATTGGTTTCATGTTACATTTTTAGAATTTACTTTGTATCTGTAATTGATTAAAAACTATAAAGTAGCAAAAAACATTAAATAAAAATCAAGGAATATTCATAATGTTCGTTAAATAATCTAAAAAAGATCAGCAATACAATCAAAACAAAATTCAAATTTTCGTAAGTAAATGTTTTTTTTTCAGCTTGTGTGTTGATTGTTTGGACACTAGAACACGATGGAACCCCAATCGTCTATCAAACTTGGGAGTTTCAGCTGAATAGTGGAAAAGTGGGTAGGTAGATAAATTACACCTGGAGATTTTAAAGAAGCCCATTTTGTAGACCTCACTCTTATTTCTCCTAGATCTTTGTATTACTATAAATGAACTCAACCGGGATAAAACAATTATCAGAACTTTAGTAGCACTTGATAAATTACTGACTAAAGAATTGATTTAAAGCTGGGCGGATCTAGAGTAAATAGAACCCCTAATATAATTAAAACAAAAAGTGCTTTCACTGGACAAGGGATTTTATTAGCCGAAGGATCGTTCGACGATCGTAACACGCAAAGCAATATTTCGGGCGCGTAACAAAAATAAATTTTCCAATCCCAACCCCAATTTGGGAGTGCATTATTTTCTCTTTCGCAGACATCCGATACAATTAAAATCTTCTTTAATTAAGGGATGGCTATGAATCATTTGCACGTGGCGCACTGAGTTTTCCACTTGTGTACGCACAGCCTTTGAACGAAAATGCTTAATCATTGAAACCCTCAAGCGAATTACGACTCTCAGGCTTATACGTAATGTTTATTTTACTACGTTAACGTTATGGAGTTAAGGCGAATATTGCTAAGTAAGTCGGGTATCTCTTTTCACTTTATCGCAGTGTCTCCGTTATTTACTCGTACGTGAGGGATGCTCGCAATAAATAGGTGCGCACAAACATATTTGACGTTTACAAATACCTTCCAAATTGGTTTCCTTGGCGTGACTGGCCGTTATTACGAACTGTGTTTACTTATTGCCTGGCAGGCTGCTGGTTGGCAAGATTTGAGAGGGATGAGTTGGTTGGTGTAACGCCTATAGATTAACTTCCCTTTGTTTATATTACCATTAGGAAAAGCGTTTTTTTTCAAAATAGCTTAATAGGCAAATTTTTCTTCAACTTGGATAGGAACCTAGTCAAAAAACTAGGTAGTCGAGGCATTTGAGGCAAAATTACATTACTTATAAAACTTAGTTCTTGAGTGGGTAAGGGTTAAAATAAATATCGAAAAGCGAATCCTAAACATATCTTGCTACTGGTCAGCCCAAAGTAGTGATTAATGTGTGTAAACTACGCAAATTCCTACGAAATTTAAATTTAGAACGCAAAAACACTGTCTATTTCGGTTAGAATCACGTGGACATTAGTCAGCAAAACAGAGCTCACTGCCGCGACCGATCGTTCGAAAACACGCTGTCGCTGGCACAAAATTCAGTAGAAAAAAATAGATCATTCTGCAAACGAGGTGCGAGTAGCAATTCGGCCATTCCGGGTGTCCGTCGGGAGTTGTAATTCAAGTGACAAATATCGAATGCTACAATTCATATTTCTGCTATCTCCGCGCCAGTGTCGCCATCTGTGCCCGAGGGCCGCCTGCTATTGGTTCTCCATCAAGCGGCCGCGTGATCTATTTTTGTTGCGAATAAAACATTGTTTTTTTTCCTCCGGGAAATGTTTTATAAGCATTTTTTGGGGTTCGTACGTGACGTGTTATTTTAGGGAGTTTGCAAATGTTTTAGGGGCTAGTTTTGTGGTGAACGAAGAAATGCATTTAGACGACCCTCCCTTTATGTAGGTGAACGATGTAATAAATGTTCACTTGCCCATAATGCTCATCTTATTATTGGTGGTCGTGATACTTTACCATTAATATGAATTAGGTGGAATAACACAGTAATGTGATATGGGTAGAGCTTTGACGAACAAAAATGGTTTGACAAAACAATATTGTAATAAAAACTAATGCATTCTATCAAATCTTGTATTTTAAGACGTTCAGGTGTGGTAGCCATCTGGCTAACTGGTTTAGTTATCTATCTAAACATACATTACTGCTACAATCCAACCTGTATTGCAATCTAAAGAAGAGGAAACAGGAAGCACATAGCCAACAAGGGTCATTAAATAACTCTGATGATAAATACTAGCATATAAGAGAAGTTAATTACTCGAGCTGATGTTAAATCAATCACGAGCGGCAATTTAAAAGTCGTATTCGAAAATAGTGTTGCCACTACGTGGCATGCATTATCGAGATCGAAAATTTCACGTGCCCATATAATTTTAAGCTCGTAAAGCTCCAACTATAATTCACTGGGAGCATTTGCGGAAAATGCATTTTATTGTTAAAACGTGAATTTTATTTATCGCCGACAGTAGCGGTGGTAGGGGGTGGGGGTTGATTTGCAGTGGCGGCGCATCGATGCCACCCTTTGGCAAGGATTATTTATACTAAAGGTAATTTTCCCAGTTCATTATTGGTGTACGCAACATAACATTTGTGTATTTCACCGGCTATCATTTGCAGTTCATTAAAAATAAGCTACATCCGCAATGTGCTGTTTACAGCTTGAAGCCTTTTTGATTATTTATTTGGTGAAAAGTAACACCAAAACATATTTTATAAACATGAAAAATTATGTGAATCCCCAAGCACTTAATGAAAAATAAACCTACTTATTAATACACTTTGGCGTAGCAGTGCCCTTTTGATGTTGTCCATTTAATTTTTTGGCCCCAACTTCAGGAATTTTAAAGATTAGTCCAACTTCTTTGTAGTGTAGCTACAAAGTTAGAATCACAGTCATAAGCCACTTGAGTGAGACTATCATTCTGCGCACCAATGAACGCGTACGACGCTCCTTATCACATTCGCACACTAATCAGAAATCACACAAGAATTGAAAACGAGCCTTCAATTACAGCTATTACTACCGATCCGAATCGTGCACTTAGCACCGCATACGTCATACAATTTCACCGGTCACGTTTGCCTGCATCTAGCACGCGCCCTTCCACAGATAGCATCGAGGCGTAGCCGCTACCAGCGGGCAACGCCTTCACACCATTACACGATGTTTAATTGCAAATACGATTTGTTTATGGCCGTTGCAATGTGAATTTGTAAGCGGGAACAGTTTTGGTGCGGTGGATGAATGAATGGGTTGCTGTAAGGATAAATTGTGGCAGTCACTGGTGCAGGATAATTTAGGTTTTTTGATGATTACTCGTCTATTTCTGATGTAAAAGGTTATCTGTTATTGAAAAGTCTTCATTATACCCACAGTTTTTTCGATATTCCGTCTCACAAAACTCTGAAGAAAGACAATTGAAGATTCATTTACAAAACTTTCACTAAAGGGTATTAAAAACGTGCTTAGTTCTCCGTCGTCGTGTCGAAGATGCATAAAATCAACAATATTGTAGCAGACAAGCTCAGTTCATCAGCATAAATTCAAATGCATCAGTTAAACAATTCGATTAAGAACCGAGAGCTGAAACTATCCGAAACTCAAAAGGGAAACAAAACGCAAACTCTTTTAAAAGCTATTTAGCCAATCCCTAGATAGCGTCTGCCGCAAATGCGGCAATCCGTGGTTCGCTTTTTTCGCGTTGAAAAGCCAATTTGGAATGAATCACTGTAACAGTGGAGCATCTGTGCTAATTTACCTACGGGTGGACAGTCTAATGCGACTGGTTCGATCGTAAATATCGAATCGCGACCGAGCGCCGAATATCGAAAGCCGGCATTAGTCGGATACAGCTAATACACACGGGGGTACGTGCGATAAATTATACCGCGTTCATTTGGAGTGCGCTGTTTAATCTGTCGCGGTGGTACTCTATTGCTGTTTTGTTGTTTGTAGGTGCCTAATAACTACTTTAAACGGACTTTTTTTGCTTTTTACCTTAGTTGTTTTTCATCAGAAGTCAAGAAAAACGTTGAAAAGCTAAACTATATTAGAAAAGAGAATAAGGTACAGTTAGTTGCGGCTCTCGCTCACTGTGGACTTTGTGCGGTCCGTGTGTAGTATGCAAGTTTATAGCATTGAGAGTTCAACATATTCCGGCCGTGTGATGCTAAAGGTGTGGCTGACGTTATCTACAGTTTGCGTTTATCACGTTATATTATAAAAACAAGCCACAATCTTCCGAAAATATTGAAAATTTTAATCTGAACAGAAACTGTCACGATTTTTTTCGTGTGTATGTATGTGGTGTATTTTGCATACGTTTCTTTAATCGTACGTTTTCTAGCTCTGTTGAAGCTTTTGCGTAAAGTATTATTTGCATGTATTCTATGCTTTTCAAGATAATATAAAACTTACATAAAAGTGAACTGTATTCCTACACGGAACGGCACCGATAAATCAGAGTGTATCCAAGAGACATTTCAAAGTTTACCGACATTAATATTAGCTATCGTATGAAACTCGAGCGTACGTTGTTAAATTGTGCTCTGACAATCGTATCTATCTGTAGCATCGACGTATCGGTACTACCGATATACCGATGTACCGGTATTTATAGCAGCGATATTATATCGGTCGCCGCCACTGTTTGCGTCTACGTGCCGTGATGTAGAGCTACGTTTGCAATTCGTTCCAACTGTTGTTTATGTGTGCGTACTGTGTCACGCCGATTCTGTTGTTTTTATTATATTTGTTTACAATTCCTATTTTTTTGTTGTTCCTATGTTTTGATCTCAGTGACTCTGAAACCTAAATGGTCACTAAAATGCTACTCATAATTGTTATACGGGAGCTGACCCTCATTGAACGGCGGGTAACCAGTGGTTATTATTATGTTCCAGAATCACTAGTCCATTAAAAAATGGTTATTTTGTAAAAAGCTAAGTTAGTTTACTATTTTTTTTATTAAAAATATCTTTTTCACTTTGTTACAGGTAAACACAAATCTTCGTATTTTTCGTAAGTAGAGACATTTGTTGTAAAATGTCGTCATCGTACAACATTTTATCAGCTCCTTTGATATGCAATAATGGGGGCAATGTATCAAACTAGCTATCTAAGTTAAACGCAATTTGAAGTATGGCCGGTTCTTAAGGCACCCCCCAAAAACGGGAGGGGTGGCGTGGCCTGGCCTTATCGCAGAAATGCAGGCACCGCCCGTTTACCTTAAGATCTTTAATATTAAATAATATACTACAGTTAAAGCCGCATTAAATACGGTCTCGGATGCTTTATAGAGGTGACACAGCTTGAACATCTGTTGTTGTTTCCTTGTTTCATACGAATAATAAATCAGGATCAACATTGTTTTGATGTTTGAAAGAAAATTTACAATGTTTTATGAGTTATTTTTATATTTTGTTTAATGTTTTTATTAATCCGACATCATCGCTTTCGCACTTGTAAACTATGCATTACATACTATAGGCACATTTTTGCAACAAAATTAAATAAGATAGCAAAAAGAGCGCTTCACCGCGATTGAGTTAGCAACAAAATCCCAGTACCAAGTAATACGTCTTCTCAAGGCGAGTGACTACATTAACAGTACCTAATCTACTGCTGCATATACAAGAATACATATAATGTGAGGTAACGCGGGCAGGCCATGTATCTTGACATCCGCGTGCCAGCATGCAACCTGCGTGCGCCACAGGGAATGAAGACGTTAAATAATTTAATCGGATCCCTGGATGGTTTATGCACGCATGCACCAGCAAGGGAATGCACTAAAAGGTATATATATGCGCTGTGTAGGCGACAGTATTTAAAATCGAGTCATGTTCGTACATGTGTAGCAGTTTTGATAAGTCTTGCTGCGGTATTGTGTGAATCAATTGTGGCGGGAAAACTTACGAGGCGCAAGTTGTAGATATTTTGTTTAAAAACATTCTAAAGTTCTGCATTTTTTCGAAAAATTTTGATAATGCTAGGAATCAAACAATCAACACGCAGTAAAAAACAGTGTTCTAAAAATGATTGAGGTACCTACCTATAATAAAATAACTCAATGCAATAGGTATAATAATAATAATGTACTATGTTATGATGCCATATATCAAAGTATACTAATATCATTATTAAATAATTCAGTTATAGTTAGGTACATGCTTTTCTAAGTAAAATAATAGCTTTGCTATTATGTCAACCCGTAATAACAGTTGTGAAGTTTAGGACCTTACCTCATCATATAACAATTTATTTGCCAAGGCAATTTACCTCGTTTAAGTATTTTTTTTATAATTTCTTATTTAAGCACATCTTGTTTGTGGCTTGTGTTTCTTCAGACATACATATTTTATCGCTCCTCAGTTTTATTCTACGCATCTTCTCTAGGAGTGCTTCACTTAGTTCTTGATTTATTAATCGTTTGAATACTAAGTGCCTAATTACTGTGTGCGTCAAAAATTGTATTTTCCATCATATCATGAATCCATTATAAGTAATACTTTTTTTTCATTTATTCAATTCTACCAAAATCTCTAATATATTCTATTCACAAATAACTCTGCCTGACTGTCTGTGCTGCATGTACGTATAAGCCACCAGATGTAGACATAGTAAAATAGTATCCTGAGGAAATGCATAGCTTTGTAAGGAAACGCACTTGTAGACATATTAATTTGTTTACAGGTTATTTATTCTAACAATCACAACTCTATGTAAGTAATAAAGAAACAAAACAAAAGCGAAATAAAGTACAGTCCGCAAAGTATACTATTGAGTCATTAGAAAACAATATGGCGGTCGCATTGTAGATCAGGACGCCTACGCGCCGTCAGCGTGTCCAAGTTTATGGGGACCCTACGCTCCACGAAATAATACCGGAATACTAACTTATGTAGGCTTCGGAGAATTAAAACAGCGAGAGAAAGGTAGCAGAAAGCATCAATTATGTAATTTGACTTAAAAGTTTCGCGGAGTCAAAATTGTTGCCATCTTGAACACGTTTTTGACTCAAAATCGTCATTTCATCGCTGTTATTTTGAGTTTCCCGCAAGTGGAAATTTCATGGCTTATAAAAAAATTGTGTACCAGGCCAACTGTACTTGCAATTATAAAACATCGTTCAATTAACGGCTAGAAAAAGTTATCAATCTGAACATCTGAACAATTCATTATTGAATCGAATCAGACATTACGTCATCATTCAGCCAACCCACAATCAATATCTCATCCATTACAGCTAATATACTAGACGAGGAATCGTAACTAAGTGGCATATTACTGAAATTAAGATTTATGTCTGACTGAAAATTAAATGCCGTAACCACAATGTATTACAGGCTTCCCTAATAGTGATGTCTTGTCATACGCAAATTGCATAAAATCGGGACACATTATTTGCCTGCGATAACGGAGTGGATGTGTACGTTGCCTACATGTTTTATACCACCCTTGAAAGATTCCCATTCTTAACATTCAATATACATTTTTGTATTTAAAATGGTGAAAAATTAGTCTACAACACGATTTTAGTCCTAGGGCCACTAACACATTGAGCAATTGCTGGTCTGGGTACCACAAAAAGCCCTACGCTACGGGTTTATGTGGGACAATCGGGACGTCGCATGCAAAGTGGGACAACAGCACAACACTAGCTAGTCATGACAAATAACTCGCGAAGATAGGGAGAGAAATCTTGGTTAATTTAACTAATGGACTGTATTGTTACTTACACGCATGCTGTGAAGAATATGAATTTAGGAAAGTTGGGCTGAAGTAGTTAGTGACACACTGGGACGGAGTTTGTGTTTGTGGCTTGATATACGGAAGTATTACTAGCATAGTTATACTAGTAATAATTCCTAGTTAAAAGGTTTAATTATTTTTTCTGAGACAACGATAAAAAATAGGATTTTTCGTACTTTCGATCAGAAATATTACTAATTAAAATGTTGTGTGAAAGATACATTCAGTTTTGCAACAACGGGTTTTTCCATTTTACTGCAAGATAACTGCTATAATCTGGTACCTATTAAGCAGAATTTATTACTTTTATATTGCTACTGCATTCGATACACTGCCTGTATTTATAAAGTAAAATAATTACACGGGGCAAGGCTCGTAAAACTACATTAAGCCACCCCGGACATATTTCCTCATTTTACGCCCCAAAATTTTCCGTCAAACTTGCCTGAACTCTGATCACCTAACTCAATAAAGTCACGTGACCTGAGAAAAATGTCCCCCTGGAGTATTGTCACGACACTAATGGCTTTATTTCTAATCTATATAACTATAAGCCAATAGAGACCGCTGTAACATAGCACAGTAAAAGTGTACCTTATTTTTTAATTTATCTCCTTACTTGCTTATTAGGTATAATATTATTACAGTTTAGTTGAATTTTGAATACCTGTTATATTCAAATATTGTTTGTATTGTTCTGTTAAAATAGGTCAGCCATATAAATTAGTATAACAAATAAGACGATAGCGTCTAAGGTAAAAAACATTTGGTTTGCTCCAAAGCTCGATTTTGTAAGAAAATTGTAACTCAAAAAAAATATCGTAAAACGTTACAGAATTTTCAAAGTAGCGGAATTCCAAAACCCTCGTTGATTGATAAGAAACTTTTTGCACATTATTATACAGTAATAAACAAAACCTTCGCATTGTGAGGACTGCCCGCCCGCCTCCCTCACAGGGAGAACTCCCTCTACAAAATTATGTACGACGAACTGGGAGTAATATATCAAGGGGTGGACGTGCCAAGCTAAGGAGACTGGGTATTACGGGGAGGGTTGGAGAATACTTAAGGAGCCTGCGACACCCTATTAAAACGCACGTACTGCGTTTTTGGCCAGACGTTTTAATTTCGGGTGTGGGATTTTAAATTGGTTCCGTGGGGTGACGGATTTTGTGCACCTGTGCCACAGAATGCCTGAATTTGGGAGTTCATAAAAATATTTTTATTATTTTGGTGAAGGCCCACTTCCCACCCACTTACTTACAGCTTGCAAGAACATTTGAATGCTGCGTAATCAAATTGTTACCTGTGGAAAATATTAAAGGTTTAGTACAACCTTCTTTAAGTACTTATCTACATTAATAAGACAGTGCTGATATTTTTTTTCAACTAAAACATTTTTTTAAATATGTCCTAGGTTTTTGAGGAAATATTTTGGTATTTATGAGCCTGCCATTGCATTGATAGTCCTTAGATGAAAGATCTGTCTCGACCATCAAAGCTAAGAGACGTTTTAACTTGATCGCGACCTAAGATCAAACAACCTCAACCGTCGCTTTGATTCCAACGATGACAGTCAACGTGCATTTTAAACATTTCATCGGCAATATCTTCAAGTCTTAGACTACTGCAGCAACAGTTGCAGTCCAATATGAAGGAAACGAGGCGTGAAACACGCGGTGCTCCTGAACGCATCCGGAATCATAATTCCAAAACAACTTCCATCCGTTCCCGGGGTAGGGCTGTCCGGACATTTTAGGGTTAACTTCGATAGGAAAATGGGCAGAAAAGTTAGAATTCTTATGAAAGTTAGTCAGTTAATTTTAATGTAGAAACCTGTTGTGAAAACCATAAAATGAAACATTTTATTTTGTTTATTTTATTAAGTGCCTTGCTTGCTACCAAGCTTGCTAGTTGCTACCCATATTAAAAAAATAACTATTTATTACCATGCCATACAGCGATACCGCTCAGTCTATAAAGCACATCAAATATAAGATCATGCGTTTCTTAAGAGTGTACACCCAGGAGTGGTTTTGGTTGTCTATAAATAAATATCACGTTTGTTAAATATCATAATCACTGCTAAAGTGTATCATGTATTCAACCTTTTTTAATCTCGTATTTGTTCATGTCGTACCTACCTGAAATGTTTGGTTTTAAGAAAAAGCACCGTAATATTATTTTTGGATAATTACTGTTTCCGGAAAATGTATTGTTCTTATGGAACAAACATTTTGACAAGTTCTCGTTATAATAATGTGATGTGTTCAAAACTTACTTCATAAGACTAAGGTCTCACGTCTGATGTTATTTAATAAACTATTTAAATGTTTATTTTTCGCAAGCAAATCCACCTGCACTATACTCTCCGCCATTGCGGTTGGCAGCCCTACGCCCCACCCACGGCACCCCCGTTCCTGTTCCCGCACTTTTTTTGGATAAACTGGATTCCCCGTCCCACCGTTAATTCCCAAGATAGACATAATTTGGAATTGGATCCATCTATCCTGCGTACCTACGAAAATAAGTTAGCGGTATGTACCGCCCGATTTATGTGGGCGAAAACAAAGCGGACAGTGAGTTTGTTTCGAATTTTGCAGTATTCATTGCGAGTATTTTTTTCTGGGTAAAGTGGAATTATTGATCAGGTTGGACGTGATGGATGTTTAAATGCAACGTTCGGATAAACCAAGTAGCAATGTGAATCATGGTTTGACATATTAAAACTGCAGAATTATATAGAGAAGTGTCTAATGCATAAGTTTTTCAACGAAAAGGAAGGGTTAGTGTCAAACCATAAAAAAGCCTTTTGTTAAATTATCTTTTGTTTTGTTTTCAAAGCATTCATCTCAGAAAAGCGAATATTTCTTGTAAGTAAAACGGCATTTACGACGTCCTTCCTAATTCCCGTAGTATTGTAAAACCAAATGATCACAATCCTTACTATCTCATTTACATACTTCGACACAGCACGGGATTCCATGAATGAAATCGTAACGTGAAATAAAAAAACTTACGGTCAAACAATTCATTTTACGAGCGATCCTCACGGTTAACAGATCATAAAACGGGCAGTAAACATGGTCGCGTCCATTCACAGAGTACTCTATGTTTACTTACCGTTTTAAATGCAAATACGATGATACTGAACTGTCATGTGATGGTTTGCGGTCGTAAAACACATTCACACCAATTTCAACCTTCTTGCCGTTGATTTGTACGAGGACGGCTCGAATTTAGCCAAATCTCGCACTGAGACGGTGACGTAGCCCAGGCATCGCGAAACATAAAGTATATGCGTGTTTTTTATTTCACCTTTGACACTTTAATCCAATTTGTTTCTTTGTATCCCGCCCTGGGGATAGGGGAATATTTCCCTTATAATTGTCTTTTTGAATTTAAAATTCTCTCATTTATGAGTTGCCTGTCCCTTATGAACAATATCGTTTGCGAAAATATTTATAATCATTTATGTTTCGCACAGAAAATAGCTTTAGCGCCACTGACAGCTGTTATTTATTTTCATGATAATTTTATATCTTATTTTTTTTTAATATTCTGCAGACACGCGTTATGTACGAGGCATATCGATAAAAATAGACTCAATTTGCTAATCAATATGATAAGAACAGATGATTTATTAGCAAAATAAAATTGTTCATCCTTTTCACAAAGGCTTTTTTGTACACAATAATAAAATCCTAAGTTTTTGTGCCAAAACGGCAAAGGAATTCAAGTATTGGGCGGCCAAAAGTTAACCCATAAGTGGTTACATTGCCCGGAGGTCGGCCTAGCGATTCTTTTTATGGCCAACTAAGAAAATTGGCTCATTAATCTTAAAGATAAATGTCCAGCCAGTGTTCGGCCCATCTTATCAGCACGGAATGAATGAATGGATACCTACTGCTTATCATTGCTAACGCGGGCCAATAAAGAATTTTCGATTGAAATTAGAGTCTTTTGGTGTGCGCTTAGCTAAATAATGATTTTTAATTTTTAACGTGTATCTATGTTGCTGTAAAAATAATAATATAAAGCAGCATAACATTCATGACCAAACATCGAAGATTTTGCCCAGAAACAGCATTTATGGGTTACAATATTTATGATTTTTCAATAAGTTAGTTTTCGTGAGTTGGTAGTATCATGGAAGGGCAATACTGCCAGTGCTAACGTTAAACAATTAATGGTTCTAGTATAACATTAATAAAAGGTGCAAAAAAGATATTTTCACTTACAAATGTCAGTGTTAATGTTTCATAGGTCGTATAAAGTGTTGGTCGGGTTGGGTAAGAAGAAGAAATAAACGGAATCGTTAAGTTAAGAATGTCAGTAGCACCATTTGTGGCACCTAATGGCTTTTTGCTATGGCATAGCAAGAAAGGGTCAGATCATATTTCATTTTCTCTGTAAAGTTGATTTGAAGGGCAGTTAAAACAGTTTCATCAAAGCTTTTCTGATAACTTTGTAGGATGGCGATAATATCGTTTGATCTACAAAAAATATTTTCACCATAGTTAGATATAATATAGCTTGTCTGCCTGTTAAATCAACAAAAATACAAATGACAAAATAAATATTTCAGTAAAAAAAAAACACTAAAAAAACTTAGATTACTTATATGCTATTCCGTAAATCACGAAATATAGGAAGAACTCTTACCTACTGTTTAAATAAATTATAGTCATAATCTCAATATAATTCAATAACTCACCAAATTACTGTAAGTAATTGAAAATAAGATTCACTTAACACGGCAGAAATGGTCTAGCCTTTTCTCTAATATCCATCATTTGCGCGCTGAAAGGTGCTCAAGTATAGAATTATTAATTTCTCGGTGCAACAATGTAATATACAGGGTGTCCATTACGGTCACAAGGATATTTATTGCTTATATTTTAGCCATAGGCAAGATCGTGGATCACGAATGTCGTTAGGCATCTAACAGTTTGTTCTCAGTGCGCTGACAGTAAAATATCGAATATTTATAGAAATAAATCAGCTGCATGTGTCGCGTAAATCATCTCTATTTTGTAATTTTAATAACGGTCATTTAAACAATTGCTAAGGTATCCACCAATATAATGACTGTTCAAAGTATCGTGTTTCTGTTTGACAGTTTAAAACCAATACAGTTTAAATACTCTTTCTACTCGTATTAAGTAATGGATTTATTTATTTCGGTAATTGATGGCAATATTTAATTAGTATGCAATACTTATACTATGCTAATATTAATTCAACGTACATTTAGCTGTGAAGGTTTTTTAATATTTTCAATGTTCGTTAACTTGTCACACCAACCTACTGTATTTCTTATTATGCTCTTGAAAAAATATTTCCCTAAATTTTCCCTATATTTGTTGTTATTTTCATTCGAAAAAATAAAAATATATTGTTATCAGTAGCTAAAGTAGAAACTTCGTGTTGGACTTTGCTATTTACAGAAAAACACTATCGGGTAAATTGCGTTCAACACAAAGTAGAAATATGGGTAACTTTAAGAAGTACCTATTGATGATTTGTTTGCTTGTATTTATTAATTTAATCTAATGGATGGCACGTACAGCCAAAAAAATATACATTTTTAACATGCTTTATTTAACTCTTATCAATTTCTCAACCTGAGGACACAACGGACGGAGTTTATTAAAAAAAAAAAACAAATGCTTATATTATCATTGTGTATAAAGCAAAATATTATAAATCAATAAACTACTAAAAATTAAGTTGATATTTACAAGCAAACATCTCCTTGTTCGAACGGAAATCTTCATGCTAATCGAGCAGGCTTTTAAAGCTTGTAAAATATACTTTAACAACGTAATTTATATGCAATAATAATATTTGTAATGATGACATTCTCAGCATTTTTTGGCTGCTGCAAACTATAAATATATTGTAGTCAGTCATGTAGTTAAAACTTTCGCGTCTTTCAAAAACTTTTTAAAGATATTTTGCTTTTTTAATTTTAGTACCTCTTGTTAAATATGATTATAGTGTCTTAACTATTATAATTAAGAAAATAATATAAACTTTAGTAGGACATAAATGTAAAGTTTATTCCTTAGAGCTGTAGCAGACAAAGAACAGTTTGTTATAATGGCCACCAAGAGACGAATGCAGAGCTGTTAATCCTAAGTCTAATTTCTCCGACTGCCTTAATCTTCACATGTCGTGTTTATATTTTTCGTTACTTTATTCATATCTTGTAGAATCAGTTGTATGCAATATATAATTATAGGAAATTAAAATTCAAACAACTCTTATGTATTTTATAACCACAGCATCACTTGTGCTTACAAACATATTAGTACAGATATGTTTGTTTTTGGTTCACAGTTCTGTCCTGTTATGGGGCTATCCACATTTTATTTCATTTACTTTGCTAGTCGCAATATTTAATAGGTACTAGTACACTTATACATCAACAAAACACACTCACGCACAGACAAACTTGCTTATTTATTTCATAACTACACAATGAGAACCGTGGAAAGCAAAGCGAAGGAATCCCGTGTCGCAACAGTTCGCCAAAGTTCGCCACATAAATACGGGCGGACGAGTCAACTCAAGAGGTTGAATAACCTGAACAACGCACGCCATGGTTAGGTGTCGCCTTTTAAAAACAAAATACATTAAGAAGTAAACTGTCTTATTGCTGCATTGTTTGCTATCGATGAAGGCTATTGGTAATGATGCTGGCTGGCCACATGAAACATAATACATTAAAAAGTAAACTGTCTTGCAGGGCATTTTTCGCTAAATTGGTTGAGATGCTGGCCACTTCGGCGTTTTAAATTACCTGACCGCTGATGAGCAATGTTAGAATAGTTACTATGGAACGACGGTTTAATGTCAACCTTATGTGCAGTAATAAGACGTTGACGTTAAATATAAAGTTTTATGAATGGAATTTGCAGACGCTTCGAGATGTTAGGTGTTATTTAATAGCCATATCTCTACACGAAAGCATTGTGTCAATTGTTTTATATTTTTATGCTGATATTATTTTCCTAAATGCATAAATTTAGGCTGCGCTAGGGGCATTAAAATTATCCCCAAACGAAATTGCTTGCCTCAAGCTTGTCAAAGACAATAAACTGACCCGTAATTCAAAACAAAAGGTGATTGCTACTAATAGTAACTTTACCAAACTTGTAAATTAGTCATGAAAAACCTTAGTAATATTATTCACGGACTGTCTAGTTTCCTTGTTAACATAATTTGATACAGCTAATAAATTATATTAAACGACACTTAGATGTAATTAGATGCCTTATCATGCGGTTGTAATAAATCGCACTTGAACGCACGAACGAAAATGATTTAAGATGTTGATGAAAATGTACATGTTAAGTAAATAAAAAGTTAGTCTTTTTGACACTTCACTAACAGAACCCTCTATAAATAAGAATGATAAAAACACTGGTATTCTAACGCAATAGGAAACTCAGAACCATAACTGTATAAAAACGAAAGTGCCATCGGCAGCTGATAGAATTTAGCGAGCTGCTCAGCAGCGCCTCTAGCAGCCAAAAGCCTCACTCTAAACTAAAGAAAAAACTCACAAGAATGATGTATGACCGAAAAAGAGCGGGCTTCTCTACAAGCTTAGGCTGAATGCAAGAACAGTTCCATAAAAAAGTACCTACAGAAAACTTTTTAAGTTTGCATACTCTTATTTCGTGCCAGTATTGGCGATACAAGACCGAACGTCTCCATCGGACGGCGTCCATCCTTGTCTCGCATTCATCAACACCTTGTAAGGGAAAAGGAAAAAGAACAAACAGTAGGTAATTGTATGCGAGACATCTCGAATGCTTGTTAATGTACGCATCTCGACATCCGCATTTCTTGGGTGTTACAAGAACAGTTTACGAAACAACGTTAATTGTACGTTTTATAGCGATGCTATACGCAAAAGGGCGTGATCCAATACAAGCGAAAGTTTACGATAAAGTTATAAATTAAAGTAACTGTCTGATAAAGCTTCACCACTCACAACATAGCCGACGCAAATAAATTTCCGCTTAAAATATACTACAGATATATTTTTTTCAAAACCGGCTTAGTCCATTGTAAAAATCTGTTATCGAATTCTTTATCTTAACACTGAAATCTTCCTTTTTGATTAGAAGTTATAAATTTTGTACTACGTCTAAGAACATCCGAATATTTTGACCTAATTGAGGTCAGACGAATACCTATGGTCCCGAAAAAGAAACTGTAAATTCAAATATTAACCATTGACGCATTAATCAGAATCCGTATTCAATCATTTCGGCTATTTAAATTTATTCCGGCGGGTAAACGAATGAGTAGTGGGTTAGTGAGGCGATAAATCGTGTCGATGTAGGGACGTGTCGCACGTCGGGTTAAAAGCTCGATAACCGAGACACACACCTACCCGCCAACAATAACCTCTCTCTTTGTTTTATTTCTGTACCCGCCGAGCTCGAGATATCCGCCACGTATTTTATGCATAAAAATATCGATATATAATTGCTTCATTACGTCCCTGTGTTGGTGAGTAAAATATGTGGGAGACGCACACAGGTGGTTTCATTATTTTTGCGATGAACAAATTAGATTTATCATTTTAATTGGGTTTCTCATTTTGGTTTGACTAATTTTATGGCCGTGGCTTTTTCGGATATTGTTAATTTGAAGTCTTATTATTTTTGGGTATTTCGTATTAACTAAATTTAACACTTTAATGTACCTCCAAAAGGTTTTCATAGGAGGAAGTAGTATATACTTAGGAGCTAATTCAACACTAATTGTAGAGATTGTTGTTACTTAGATTAGACATAAATTTAAATTAAATTTAAATATTCAATATAATACATATAATGTGACGACGACGGTGTCGGAGGGCTGTTTCTACTGAGAAGACCCCTTAAGGAAACGTAGCAGTTACTTTTTTAAAAATTGTCACTATCTCTATTATCTCTCTATATCCTTAATTGCTATCTCCACAAGAGGAAGAATTGTATCTTTACACAATAACGAACAAACAGATAGTATCGCACACGAACATTGAAGCATTACGAAAGACGAGTTCAGCAACTTTTCCGATCTCGACATTGACATTTAGCGGGATCGCTCCCATGTAACGAGATAAGATTCGAAAATTTGAATCACGCTGTATGCGACTGGTCGAGAGTCGAGTTCTCGTCTGTTGAGGCCGGTGTCGCTATCGTTGTATCGCCTCTGCCACGCCGTTTGCTTTATGGTGCCAGCTCCGGTGTAATATTTCATGGGGATCGCACACCATGATTCATTCCGAGGCACTTTTTAACTTTTCGAACGTACCTGTAATGAAGGTGGAAGGCTGATAATAGAATTTAAAAGTGGGACGGTCATTCGGAATTCTGAAATCAGTCTTTGGGCTATCTATAGCTCGCTCACAGATCGTTGAATAAGCATGGTTGTAAACAATGTTATTGAATATTGAATGACGGCGGTTAACTTTAAAACCCTTCTAAGCTTATTTTATTTCACAACTGACATTAAATCCTGTCATTACTTTGCGCACACGTCTTTTTTCCCTACATGTTGCCGTAACTAGTTTCCAATTACCTTTGTAGGCGCCAGCGAAATGTTTGTCTGCCAATTTTCGTGTTTGCTCGATAGAATAATAGGTACTAGAATTTATATGCTTCGTTAGCGCGTTTAATGAAGAAAAAAAATAGTACTGAAGGCTTCAAATTGAGCGGGCGGCCGCGCCTGCGTCGCTTGTCAGTTATAATTGGCTGAACTTGTCGACCGAGTCGTAGCATTTTTTTTAACTTTTTCTCTCTACTCCGACATTACTCTTCGTCTCGCGGGACACGTAAATTGTGAGCACAGAGCGTGGCAAGCATTGATGTGACATGTACACACGAGCGAATTTTCTAATTAAAATTCGAACAGGACGTGGTAATTTTTAGAATTTGGACATCGCCTCTCTTAAGTTCGAAATGGTTTCGAAACGTTATAATAACCTCCAAAAAAACCTCCAAGTTTATGTTTAGAACTAGGGATAAAAATACTCTATTGCGCATCTCTACGCATTTCGTTCCTCGATTTACTAACGCCGACAGCTGTGGAATCTTTACATAATTCATACATAATCGCCTCGCATATCGACACTTGTCACGCGTGTTGCATTCAGCGCGGTGAACGATTGTTCTTCTGTAATGTAATACGATTCACTGTGTTGGTTTTTAGCGCGAAAACTTATCAACTTCTTTCTTTCTTTTAACAAAAACATTGAGAAAAAATGTCTTGTAGTTAAATGTTGCATGATATTGTAATGAGAGGACTTTTTTCTGTTGTCAGCTTAAGTTTTGCTGAAGATATTAAAGTTTTCCAAATACTGCGTCTTATTAAAATCTAAAACTGAACAACACTTTTCTTGTGAAATATTTTTGGCACTTAGATTAAAGTTTTAATTTTTTGCAACGAAATTTCATAAAAGAAGTAAAATAAAGAGAAATTGAAATGCAACACTTTTACAGAGCTAGAGAATGGTATACCACGAAGATCATGGAAATAGCTGGCGTCTTGCAACTTGGGGTTTTGAGCCAAAAAACTGCAACTGGCCACGGGTAAATAATACATGAGCCAATTTATAGTCTACCCTGTCAGTTCGCTTAGTTTCGGATGTCCCCAGTTTTTTCCGCGGTTAGTTTGCTGTACTAACTTTGAACTGTTTGTTACAAAAATTACTGGGATATAAAGTTTAAGGAAGTCATTAGGAAAAAAGGCTGTTTTATTGATAATCAAGTATCGACTGTACCTATTCTTATCTCTTCAAAATCTTATCTAAATCTTAACTCTTTAAAAAGCTTGGAGTTTTTTTTCAGGTATTTCTAAAGTATTCTTATTATCATTTAAGCATTTTTTTTATCAACAAACAAATTGTACTCTACTAACTCGCATTGTAAAACCATAACCTTAAAAGAGTAACTACTGAGTTTCTCGCCGGGTCTTCTCAGTAAGAATCAACTTCTCCGACGCGGTGGTAGAGTCGCATTATGTTTATGTACTGTTTATTTATTGATATTATTATAGTATTTATGTCTATTATTAAGTATATTTTTTGACTATTTAAAAGTACTGATTAAGTCTATTTAAATAAAGATATTTGAGTTTTAGTTTTGAGTTTATTTATGTTTATTCTTAAGTCTAAGGATAATAATTAATATATGTTTCATCTAAAAATTAAATAGCAGTGTAAGGTTATAGTCACATGCTTTGTTTGGTATTTTCTTGAGTTCCCAGTGTAGGTTAATAAGTGTCTCTTGCTCTTGATACAAATTTGTTTACCATGAAGATTGGTAATAAAACCATAATACCTAATGTATACTAAATGTGGTATTCTCATTATTACATAAATGATCCCTTCTTGCAACGTTTCTTAAATAATCTTCAGCTGATATAATATTAATTTCCAAAGTACGCTAGTTCTAGGCTCTTCCATAATCCAAAGTATATCCTTGTTTTAAGGAAAGTTTAGTTTTCAGTTAGTTAGTACCTGTAATTATTTGCCATGCTGCGGTTTAATGGGCGTTCTTTGTTCGCGAACTAATTGTTGAATACTGATTATTCTTTTTAGTTTAACATTTAAAAAGGCTAATAGGTATTACAAAAGAAACTGCTTCTGATTTGTAACTAAGTGTTGCGTAGATATGCATATCAATTACTATCAATTACAATTTGGCCTGTTGGCGCAATGGCAGCGATCCTGCCTTTAGCACCGGAGGTCGTTGGTTCGATCCCCACCCATGACAAACATTTATGTGACGAACATTTGTGTTTGTTGTGTGTCTGGGTGTTATTATCTATTTAAGTATGTATTTAGAAATATCTAAGTATGTTTATCTTATCAGTCTGTGATGCCCATAGTACAAGCTTTGCTTAGTTTGGGGTCAGATGATATTGGTGTGAATTGTCCCAGATATTTATTTCGATAACGAATTCAATTAAGTAAAAATTATTCGGTCTGATGAGAAACACATTCTAATTACTGACTTTTCCTCGACCTTGCTTACATGTATCGCTGAAATTAACATTTTATGCAACAGTCTCAATCAGTCTGTCTGCAGTGGGAATCAATAAATCTTTATTTAATTATTTTTAACATACAAAGAGTACTTAGAGCGGCGCAAACGCACCGCGCATGGAAACAAATGATAAATTATAATCATTTAACAACGGCACTGCGTTGTCAACGTATCCTTATCACATCACACGCTCGACCTACCCTCACCTCTGACTGATTTGCACTCTGATAACGACACCATAATTTCTAGACCTCTTCCAGACATTTTACCTCTTCGACAAACACGGAGTTGCGGGGATCTCATTTATCTGGACTAGCTTGTACTTTGATAACTGACCAGTATGCCTCGATCTCTTGCGTTTTCGTCATCTCTTTGGTATGTTATTGAGGAGTTCGGGTCATATTTAAATGGTCAATTGCAGTAACGAGACTGTAGAAATTGTGACAGATCATATATGCAGTGATTGGCGTTATCTTACTTTGATTGACGCTTTATTGACAATCGTTAATTGCAGTGATATATTGTTTTTAATGATATAATTTTGAGATTCTGATTTGCAAATATATAAATATATAAAATTTCGGTAGTATTCAATTCACAACTTTTTATAATGAATAAAATACTAAGTACTTAATTATAATTATTGTTGGTTTATAATTCTCTAATGCTGTTTTTAGTTGTTTCGTAGCTTTTTTATGTTAATAGGTAAATATACAGACTTGCTTTTAGAAGTACATACATCAGTGTCAATAAATTTGAAACTGCAGATAAAGTTTTATTTATAGAATTTAATCCGCTATCAGAATATTATTTAAGCGCTTTATCTCAGTTTTATAATCACCTACATTTCGCATAGTTCATATTATTATTACGTACTAAACATTTTATGAGCAAATATTAACTAATAGCTTAATTTGCTCGATAATTCAGTAGATAATCTGTCTTTAGTTGAACCTAAAGATTATGGCTCTACTAGGAATGTTGGTTTATTTGGATAATTGCAGTTAGAACTTAGTTAGGTTACCTTAGTTCTGCTGAGCTACTAACTTAAAATTATTAGGTTTGTGTTCCTTTTAATTTGTCTGAGTCTTTCTACAAATAATAACATTAAAGTGTGAGTTTACTTGTTAAACCTTCTTGCTTCAGTTTCAGCCTTCAGCTTTTTGGCGCTACCAATTCATATGCAATTTTTCAGACTTGTTACTTGGATTTTTACCTCAACTTTTAAAAAAATCAACTATCTTCGAATATGCATATTATTATTAGCTTGCCCAGTCAGAGTAAGTTAAAATAAAATGCAGACGAAGCAAAAAATAATAGGACGTTAACTGAGACTAATTAGCTAATAAGTAGATGTATAAATAAATTGGTGGTGTGTTAACTGAAAACATAAATATTAATTAGCTACATTATTATAAGGTATTATTAAGTAATGTTGAAGATATAATTACACGGGAAGAACAATAGTAATTTAAACAAGAACGAAGTAATTATAAAGGGATTCTAGTAACAACTTCCGCATTCTACATTAACAAGCTGGATATCAGTATATTTTGACATGGATGTTACCCTCGCGATTTCGCAGGCCTGACTTATCTTCCTCATTTCAATTCTTAAGCCCCGGTTGTAGCTACAAAAAGCCAATTTAAATTCAAGCTAAACGTATCCTTGGCTAACTTCACCGATCCGTCACGTTTCCTTGCAATAAATCTGAGTAACCCTCCCTAGTACAGCATAAATAAGGTGGATCTTGTTAAAAACTTGCGGTGGAGAAAAAACGTTAGCATTTTCCGGCATTTTTAACCGAGACGCTCCCCTTAAGGCGGTTTCATAAATATGCAGATATGCGTTCACCTGGGCTAAAGCGGCCAAATTTAGCGCGCCAATTTATCCTAATAGAAATATTGTAAATACGGATACATACTTATAAATATGGCGGTGGTTAAATAGATTTGTGGGCAGGCGTGCTGGCGCATAAGCAGCTCTCGCGCCCATTCCGCGTGTGTATCCAAACCCTTAACGATTTGTTATTAACTGATAACGCGGTGAATAAACGCTTGAAATATTAAAGGTTCATTACATTGATTTTGAGGTAATAGAAAAATTGGCTGTGGCCGGTCTACGGGAGTAGCTAGAAAGAGTGTGTTTTAAGTGTAGTGCATCTCATAACTTGAGTTCCTACAACTTTTAAAATAGGAAAAATATTAGGGAAGATTGTTTTGTTAATTTAAAAGGGTTAAGTAGGTACAAAGAATTTATTTTCACAGAAAACTTAAGTATTAAAGTTTTTTAATTAATTATTAATGTTTTTGAAGTAAAATACCATAGAAAAATACACCGAACACGAATATTAATTAGGTAAAAAAATTAACTGTTTTATTATTTTGGTGAAAACCTAAATAAGATTAAGTATGAAATTCAATTAATCGTTTTTCTGTGAAAAATGTTACTATGAAGTAAATGGTCGTTGAAAAAATAATATTCGACATGAAAATATTACGGACTGAATACTCTATGAAACATTTCTGCGAAATGAAATTCTATGAAAGTTCTGTCTGTGAAACAACATTTACTGCTGAATATCGACCATTGGCCTTTATTCAGCTGTAAAAGTCTTATAACTGCGAGTCATAATATTAATAATGAACTTTTTTACAAAACAATATACTTAAATCCTTAAACTTACCGAATGGTAACGTGTTTTGACGACCGACTTGGTGTAATAGTTAAGAAGTTGGCTACTACACCAGAGGTCGCGGGTTCGATCCCCGCACAGTACAAACATTTGTGTGCATGAACATGTCTGTTTGTACTGGTCTGGGTGTCTCCTATGTATAATAAGTATGTATTTACAAAAGAAAATGTATTTAAGTATGTTTATCCGTTGTCTAGTATCCCATAACACAAGCTTTAATTAGCTTACTTTGGGGCTAGATGGCGCTGTGTGGAATAATGTCCAGGGATATTTATTTATTTATTTATTAACGTGCCAGTAATCATACTTATTATACTTCTCTTATAGGTATCATTACCAATGAACATTAATCGACCCTATTATCATTTTCACATTATGCATATGCAATGAAAGGTGCATTCGTATAATTACGGAAATGTATAACGTAGGTGGTAATTGAAATATATTTGCTGTTGTTGATAATAACACAACTTCACTTGATAGTGTGAGAGCAACAACAGTTAAAATTAAATATTATCTCGATACTAATTAATTACTCAGCCCAAACTTGAAACGTATACCCGAGCGATATCTCCAAGATGTCAATGACTGTGTGAATGTTTTTATCATACTGTCTGCATTCTACGAAAATACTTTTTCAATACAATATGTGCAAACAATCATAGCACAGAAAAAGCAAGAAGTTTCTTTTATACCCTAATGAGGTTAAGGCTAGGCACGAAAGCATGCTACTATTGAGCCATTGCTACTTAGTAGCATTGCTAATAATGAGCATGCTTATTTTAGTGAAAAGTGAGCATGCTCGCTTCAGGCATGCTGTTTTAGAGCATGTCTAACTCATTACACTATTTCTGTTATTGATTAGCCTAAATCAGTTATACAATACTACAAGGTTTAGCAATTTTGGTGATTTTGTTATATCAACAGTTACTCGTACCTACTTACAAAATATCATTGAGGTATATTTAACTTGTTCTAAAATGTACTAAATTCAGTAAAACATTCCAGTTTTGGATTACGCGCAAAACACACGGTAACGAGTCCAACAAACCTTGTTAAATCATAATTACGTTCTAAGCTTTTGATATTTTAGATGAGGCATTAATATCCAAGTCCGCTTGGCTAATCTTCGGCCATTTTAGCCGAGCCGTGGTTGCCGAATCCCGAAGCTTAGCGCCTGTTTGTTAGCGGTAATACGCTTTTAACACCTGCGTTTTGGAAGTTATGTAATGTGTGAATGAGATAATACTGCTTTTGTAGAGAAGATGAGTGATATGTTGAGTGTGTGAGAGACGCTGACGGATACATGGTCGGAGTTCGCGAAACGACTTACGGCTGTAGGCATGGAAGAATTCAAATGTTCTACACCTACGAGTCAACTGCAAGGTTGGATTAGAAATAATGTTTTCACATTATTTAATAATATTCTTCGGAATAACTTTGATTTTCAGTTCATAAAATACCTGATTAAATATAGGTAGCACAGTTGCAAAAAATAAATACTTACATGACGATATTTCCTAGTTTGTTGAAGTAAAAAGCAATATACACTTCATTTAAGTGTTTTTAATACTCGCTCTTTTAATTCTGATATTGAAGAGTGTATTTTGACTAATCTGAGAAAAATCGTCACATAAACAGGTTATATAATAATGTCCAGGGATATTTATTATTTATATTTTATTATATTTATTTAGGTGAATACTATTCTTTTTCATGAGTGTAAATATTTACTAAACATGCCACCTCATCTAATTTTAACTTCATCGTGTTCCAATAACGATTTTGCCTCGGCTCTAAGCAACAAAAACTTCAGGACAGAGTCTGCTCATAATAGAGTCTAAGCATGATTATTTTGACTATATAATCCACTGAAAATATAGCAAAATAACGTCCAATAATTGGCTATAACGCCGCACACGACGCCAGCGGCTCAGCCGTGCCAAGTTTTTCCCGGAACTTAATCAATAATGTGAGGAGCTATTGAAAAGAGCACAAGTAATATAGCGTTTACACACGCCATGCTTTTGTTTGCTTTTTCTATGCAGCTTCAATTAAACCGTTTATTGTTCAATGCACCCATTTAATTCCATAAACGCGTGTAAGATATCAATCATTTTGTCTTTTTGCGCGGGAAATACAAACAGGCAAGTTTTGATTGCGATATTTCACACGAACTTAAACAAAATCGAAGTGGGAATTCGGTCACGTTCGTTGATTTACATCCTCACTTCTCCAAATGCGGAATGGCGATAATAATAAATCTCCCGTGTGATTTCATTTCGAGTTCAGGTACAAAATTAGACCAGTGGTGGCTGATTTAAAAAGCTTGTTGCGTAATACTGATTTAACACTAAATTGTTCATAACAAAGTTATCTGTCTGTGTGTTTGCTAAGTTTGCTAAATTGCACAATACATTAAATGCGAATTTCATTCGTTATCAAAATGCCTTGTATAGATGTGTTTTTTAACCATGTTAAGCCGAGTCAAAAAATTAGGTGAGCATATGAATTTCAATAGAACACAAGCGGCCCTGACTTAAGCCTACTTAAATAGATTTACAACGATTCCTTCTAAAGGTGACCCAAATTACCATGAAAAAAGTTTAACAGCCCTTTATTTCAGGACAAACAGAGGCTGTTGTCCGGAATCCCGTGTAATCCGGCCCACTTATCACGCGTGCAAAATGCAAATTCGACCGGCGGCCGTACGCAGAATTAACAGAACAGACCCAGTTCGGATTGGTACGTCACAGAATTATCAAAGTTACCCAAGTGACAATAACGGAGGATAAACTAGATACCTAATCTGGGGAGTTTGTGCAATAGAAGTTAGTTGGAAGTAGAACATTTTAAGTTAAACCGCGGCAACGCCTCGCGCTCTGGTGGGTTGGGCGCCCGCGTCTTTCTCATGTTTTTGGACACGTGCTGACAATATATGTTTAACTAAAATTTCTGCACCTCAAAGACTTGTGAGCGATCGATTTAATTATGGCTAATACATATTAAGTTTTAAATTCCATGTCTCAATGTTATTTGCCTCATTTAGATTCTAAAAGCTCATGCTTCTGCTGCCATCAATGTCACTTTCCATAAATCTTGCCATTTACTCACTTTTTCATTGAAATCTTTTGCGATAGTTTCTGCTAGTTATCCTCAAGTAAAGTCCAGCAAACTTATTCGGAAACGGGTGGTATTTTTCCATGGCGTGATTAATGCAAGCCACCAACAAACGCAGCGCGGCTGACTTCCAAAATTTCCCCCCTAAATCACCCTTTTCGTTTCGCTTCTTTTGCTAGAAGACTTGGCAGCGTTATTTTATCTGTAATGCAAGCAGTGCACTGCAAGTAAATAGTTAGCGTCTGTAAATATTCTAAGGAAATCCATTATGTATCACGTTTATTTCTCTCAAATAAACTACTTAACTGGAAAATACCAGCTAAGTTTGTGTGGTACGTTTTCTATTGAGAGATATCTCGGTGACATACCTACTTCATATAACATTTAGACAGTAGCAACTTGGAAAAAGGTACTTTATTTTTAAAATAAGCTATCATCATCAGTTGCAGGTTGTTTCTCTATTTAGTGGCGACATTAGTCTTACACCAATCTCATATCAAAAACAACCAAAGACTAATAATTACCCTGATTTATAAAATCTAAATAACCCAAAGTTTTTTTTTCTAACTGGTGAACTGTGATGTCACTTTAATTTTTAAAGCTGTTAAATAAGGACTTTCAACAAACACTACTAAAAGAAAAACGGTTTGTTTTGGAAGCTGATTGCGCGAGAAGTACCTACCTTTACAAGATAATCTAAACGAAAAGTTGTTAACAGTCAATAACAGTGAACAGCCTTGAATGGTATCGGCGACGTAACCTTGAACGACGTCGTATTGCGTACACAAAAAAAGCAATTCCAAATTGCGATTAAAACTCAGACAGATAGATGACTTTTGTATAAAAATGATGTGCTTCAACAGAACTTTTTTAGGGTCCTGTAGGAGTAGCATAATATATCTACTAATTCCTCTCATCCACATCAAAGTATGTGTGTCAAAGTCATTTTTCTCGCAGGTTTATATACTAGCATAAATTACTATTTAGATAAACTTTTATTTAGATGAATGCCTATTACGCCGACAGTTTTAAAACTAGAAGATAATACCTAGTTTGGTAAAAAAATATTTATAACTGTGTGTAATTAAACAGCGGTACCAATTTTCGATCCGAATGTTATTTATTACATACTACCTACATATCAAGATCATAGTGTTCCGAAAGTAAGTAAATACTTATCATAATTATAACACTGTGTTCCATTCTTAAAATGCGTTCACTGCTGCATTAACAGAAATGTACAAAGATTCACTCAATTTTCTACGCACCTTCACAGAAAGTTGGTAACGAATGGTAGCAACAAAACTAGCAAACGCAGTAAACAAAAGACAATCCGCACAGAGATTTCTCACCCGCGCCAAAGTTTTTTTCTATGCAGATGGGGTCGTACGTCAGTGGGCTATTTAGGATTCAGTGGAAGCACGCTCAACTTTCACAATATCGCAACTGCGCTAAGTTTTGTCTGAGTCTTTGAGTTGGAAGCGGAATATCCGCCTACCCGGGTGTAACGGGCTGAGAAAAGTCTTGGAATTTGCGGAAACTGCATCTGATTTGTAGCGTGTTTTGTTAGGTAATCCGGTTTTAATAGGCTCCTTTTATTTACATTTCACGTAACGGAGAGATGCGCTTAATGATTGACAGTACCTATATAGAAAATATGAATCGATTGGCCGTTCGAAAATTTACAGTATTTTACACATTATATTAATTTTAAATAATAGTAATAGCTTCACCCCGATTTATCTAATAATAAATACGGGTAAAATTCAACATACATAATTGTAATGATAATGTAATAATACCTTTAAATAACATAGCTCATAAATAGAGAATGAAACTACTGTGGATAACTTTTTTTTTAAAAATAAGTACTATTATTGTATTTTTGTATACGGTAACGGTAACTGTACCTGTATTCAACAGGTACCGTTACTATCATGAGATCAAATACAATTTTAATTATAAACAGGTACAAACATAATGATTTTCATCACTTAAGTCTCAAATTGTAATTAAAAGTTGTTGAAAAAATATATTAATTCTAGTCTAAGTATTTAAAAAGATGTTAGTATCAGGTTTTGTGGTACTAACCTATCTTTTCTGGGCATGCTTCTTTAAAGCGTGCAAGCAATTCACGCATGCGCCGTCGGCACCGACATGTTTGCCGACGGCTTCAATGAAACCCTCAGAAGGTCTTGAAAATAATATTCAAAAACAAAAATAACAATAAATAAGACTATAAAACATTGTCAATAACAATCACTAAAGGAATAAGCCCTTTTCTAATCACCCCAATAACAAAATTAATGAAATACTTAACTAGTTTTAGGTTGCTTTTACGTGATGGTCGTTCTATGGAAAGTGTTCACGCTTCATTTATTTTTTAATGATCATAATATAAGATGAAATAATCTTATAGTTTATCCTGCTTATATTGACTTTTTTCGCTAAGGGATTATTATTATTTCTTGTGAAAACTTGCTCTACATTTGATGCAATGATGATGCGAAACAAAAATTGTTTTCAATTTATTTAAACATGTATTTTTTAAGGCCAAGCTATCTAAAAATCAGAAGAATTGACTGACACGTCTTTATTAACATGATTTAAAATTAATTTATTTGCAGAATTGTCTTTATTAACATTTTCATAAGAGCAAGTTGGAGTATTTGATTTAACTGTTTAAAAAACGGGGTATGCTACTAAAACAAACTATTTATCGAACATTGGGCTAAAATACGAACTATTTCAACTAAATATTGTATATTCCAGTAAGAAAATGTGAAAAACAATCGGAAAGAAAACACTTCACGGACTGAACTTAGCTTTAGGTCGCATCCTGTGGCGTCTATGCCAAACATTTGTTGTTTTCACCTAAAACTCACGTAGAAATTGCCAATTTGAGGCCGCTAATGCCGAATCACAACTTTAGTCACACATTTATGTTAATTACCCATGTTAAAAACTGGAAAAAGTATGGAAAACAGTAGAAACTATGAGGAAAACACTGAGACGCGACTTTCGCATTAGTTGGTGTAGAGGGCGCTGATGCGGCGTCATTCAATATGGCGATAAAACGCAGCGCAGCGATTGGCGGGCGGGTGGACTGGCGTGAAGTTGGAGCGCGTGCGGGAACGGGATGGATTTATGTGTTGTTTTGGTGCGGGCGGGAGACGTAAGATGTGTTGGGCCGGCATACATTTGTATTCGGCGCGCGGCACAGACCGGTTCGGTCAGAGGCGTTCACTGTGTGTGCGTATGTGCGCGGCTATGTGCTGTGCGGCGAGCAGGTAGTCTGCCTATTTATATTGATGGATTCGAGCGTTTCGAGCACGCCGCGTGCGATGAATTAAATTATAAATTTTTAATTTGACCTTCTTTATTGTTTCAGGTAAGGATGGGCTGATTGGATTTACAGGTTAAGAATTACTGAAACCAAAGCAAGCGTTGTTATTTTAAATTATAATAGAATAAAACTTCGAGCAAGTAATAAGTTATTTTTAGATGGAGAAAAAATCTGTCGCTAACCACGGATGTAAAATAAAATGAATTATGTCAAACTTTATTGAACAAACAAAATATTACAGATTCGATAAATTAAAGCGGCATATTTGCTCGAAGGGATCCTTGCTAGACAACCTTTAAGTAAATTAATGTGGTAGGTACTATAGGTATTAAACGTAATATGATATGAGATGTCATCGTCTAAGTTACGATTAGGGCATCATTACAAACACATGTATTTAAATACCTACTGAAACAGAATTGATAAAAACAGCTTTAGTTAACCTAGCTAACAACTGTCCATTGCTGGACAACAGTCTCTCTCGAATTTAACTACAAGTTTATTCCTTTTCTCCAGCCTGTCTTCTCTCTTACGTAGAGTTATATCACTACAATATTAAGTGTTTATATTATCGAATATTTTGTATAATTTTCAAAGGAAGATCGTCTGACCTAACTGAGCCTAATGTTAAGTAACTTCATACAAGATAACCACTAGCATGACCACTGGCTTGGATAGGTAGGTATAGCCACGCCAGAAATTCTCACCCTGATGGTGCACAGGACCTTCAGGCTCCTTCATATTACTTTTTGGATCTTTATTTATTAGGACTGCAAGAAAACGAATAACACACATTTTATTTATGCAAAGAAACAAACCATAAAAACCATTAACTGAAAAAATACATTAAGAAACTTATCAGCCACACCCAGACTCCCAGATAGCGGAAACGGAATATGTGTCGGGAAGGAAAAACTCGAATATGGCAGAGGCCCAATGGGCTAAGATAAATTTATTTTGTCGTGTAACTAGCAATAAATATGCTAATTCAACACTATAACGTCCGTATGTCGCCCAGCTTCTCCGCCATTGAAAGAGAAAAAGATATCACAAAATTGCACTGCGCATTGCTCATTTCAGTCATACAACCTTCGAGAGGTATCAAGCAAAATTTCACTCTGTCTCTTTATTTAGAAGGTCGTATTTTTTCCTTCCGGAAAGAGGGAGATACGCCCTTCTGTTGATGGTGAGCAGTTTTATCGACCTACGGTAACTACTAACCCAATAAATTTTGGTGTTTCGCTCAGTGAATTCGTCCGCTGAGCGAATGCATCGGCCCAGATATGAATGTGCCGGATTTGAGTGAATTGGTTTATCTGTATCGGGATTTTGAGTTGTTGCAGAAATATGTCCACTCATACCAGCTTATCTACACTAAGACGTTTACTACTAAATCCTTGCCTCAGATTTATTGGCAAGAATTCAGGATAAATGTCTGGAGATATTTTTAAGTCACGAAATAGATATCAGTTAGGTACTAGACCTATCAGAAAACGTTTTTGAATAAAATATACTTAATTAAAATATTATTATGATCAAAGACTATCAACAGCACAACTTAATCGACGAACGAAAACAATCAAACCAATATTTAATTGATGGGCAAACCTTAATTAACTTGTAGTTCGGCGGCGGTCCCAAAGCCCCTCGGATAAAAGAAGCCATCTGCATTTCGATATTCAAATTATGCTCCAAACGTGTTTAAGTCCAAGTCGAAGCGCCACTAACAAATCGTGTCGTCACACTCACTCCTGCGCAGGCATCGTTAGAGTAAACGGCGCAACCCTTTGAATTGGCATCAGGAACAACGAATGGGTAATAATAAAGGAACGCATATGGACCCAAATAAAACGGAACAAAAAAATCACATCACAAAAGTTGCCTAAACTAACCTCGTTAAGAGATTTCTGGATAAAAGAATACCGTTTTTCAGTACCATCACGATTGTCAAGTCGATCGGATAGCTCGATCGCAGGTTCAACAACAACTAATTTTAAAAAAACGCTTTTAAAGTTCAAGTATAGTGACTTTTACGTAACGTTTCATTACAAAAGTGCGGAGAAAGTTGGTCCTGTTGCGTTCGGGTAACAAATAAAGAATAGAATCTTTTTATGCTATTGTTCAAAAGAAAGTCGCGACTGTTACGATAAAAAACTTCTGCGTACCTGCAAAAGAAGCGGGCGATGAACGGCTTGAAGTTTTTTAGTTTCTAAATAGCGTTGTCTTAGAATGCTCGTGTGTTTTGATGAGTAGATAAGTCTAAACTAAAAGCCATGCTCAATTAAAACCAGAGCTCTAATTAGAATAGATAAAGAAAGTGTAGTGACCAAACATGTGGACGTCAATGTAGATACCGCACGAGTGTATTAGAGTGGTTCGTGGTGTGTACTATATCATACGTCACGACTGCGGCAGCGAGAAAGTCTAACGACAAAAACGACCAGGTTGGTACCAACGCTTTGTCCCATAAACAACGACCCAGATTAAATGACAGGAAGCGGACATGACGATAGCAAATTTTCTCCGGAAAAATTAATTGGGGTTGTGTTTGAAAATTTAATTTCACGGTCGTGTAAGGCAGTCGTGTAAAATGTCAGTACAAATTAGGTAACACTGTTTTGAGAATTTTTAGCGTAACAATGTTAGGCCGTTTAGACGGGATCGTGTTGCGTGGCAACGTTGTTTTTTGCTGGGGTAATTTGTATTTTGGCTAAATATTTGAATTGTTTTGTGCACAACAAATTGATTGCTTATATCTGCATACCAATTGAATTTCAAGTTCTTTTTTCATATGTCTCTCTACATGTCCTGCTGATGTTAGGCTCTGCCATACACAAATCTTTGTTCTAAGCATTTATTATGTAGCTGATTGGACCTGTCTGCATCACAGTAGTTTATTTAGAGTGTTATTACTCTGCGGTTGGAAATAGTAATAGCGCTAATCTTTTGCGTACGTTTCCGACCGCAATGGCGTACTAACCAGTGGTTTCCATAACAGCAGGAACATGTTGTTCCTTACGCACATGCAGACACAAAGGAGGAGACGCTTAATTAAACTAGCGAAGCAGGGCAAGCGAAACGTAAGCATTTAATTTATATCCCTGCAGTAACTCCGCGGGCTCTTCCTTGCTGGTGCAAGTTCATAAGCGCCGCGACATCACTAAAGGCCGGATAAATTTGGCCTCTCCTAATACCACCCTTACCTAATGTCTGTGCTCCATTGGCCATTTAAGGTAACCTTCTGAGGATTTTTGAGCCTTCTGCTCTGCCTGGTAATACTGGGATAACGCAACTGCGGCTAACCAGTGTAATTGCCAAATAAAAATTGGCTAAATCTAAACTGATGTCTGTCCATCCTTCGCACGTAATTTAAGCTTGTATGACTTTGAGGCCTTTTGCTCTGCTTCGGGTAAGTGTAATTGCGGCTAACCACTATAATTTATTTTCGAATAAAAAACGGCAGGTTCTATTTACAAACTACATTGCAAAAGGCTCATAGGAAACTTAGACAGATCACTTAGATATCCTTCCCGCTATCGCTTATCAATCAGGCACCACCTTTACATTGTATTCCGTCGTGGAAAAACTCGCCTTACTTTAACACGGGAGCGGAATAAACCATTTTAATTACTAGTTACTGTGACCATTGACTCGGCGAACGCGATTAATATGTGTGTGCTTAATTGATTGTGTAAAGGGATGCGTGAGGCGGTTCTGCACCATTTGTGACTACACTCTGATTAATGATTATCCATTTTCTTTGCGCGGACGCAATCGGCGAAATCTACGGAGAACAGTACGTCTACCACGAGTTGCCATTCTAAATTTACGTTATCATTCGCGTTAAAAAATTGTATTGGAATGACACATGACATGCCAATGTCAAATCCCAATACATTTTTTTACGCGAACGATAATGTATATTTTAAATAGCAACTCGTGGAGACGTACAGATTTAAATTGAACGAAGTCGATGGTAGAGCTGTTAAAAGCATTTCAAACTTGGTCACTTAATACACTACTAATATAGGAGGCAAAACATACTTGATTTCTTTCAAAGTCAAAGTCAAAATATTTAAGAGAATACATGTCTTATAGGTCTTAAAATATAGCATAAATTGTCCATTGTATTCAGTCTGCATGCATACATGTAAATGTAAACATAGCTGGTTTTTGCAAAATTTTGAACAAAACTAAGTATATACATTTTTATAATAGATCGTTCATTCTTTAATGAGACGACTGAGGCGATTTTCTGAACAATCTAAAATTAATCATAACTTTTTAACGGTTAGAAATCGGACCAATATTGATGGGATTAAAAAGGTCGGAAATGACCCCCGCTATGCGCTATTCTGATTTGATCCTTACTTCCAGGGACACCCTGTATATTCTGTTTATATATGTATTTGTGACACGCAGATTCGTATAACATGTTGATAAATTAATCTCTTTTCTGTCGTTTGATAATATCACTGCGTTTCAGAATGTTTATTTAGTATATGTACTATTATTGTATTATTTTATTTACGTCTATTATCGTTAATATATATTTTTTGTGAATTTTGAAATTTCATAAGTGCTTCTTTGTAAAAGCTTAAGTGAATAAATGATTTTTTACTTTTACTTTTTACTTTTACTTTAAATTCTGGGTGGGATTTTTTAAAGACACACACATCTCTAATGTATGTAACATGGGAGTGGGAGACCATTAAATTTTTTTAAAAGTGGTTGACAGATATCTAAAATCAGGCCTTATTGATTGCACGAAAAAACTATATCAAATTTAAAATGTGCTGAAATATTGGAGAAAAGGTAGGATCCTACGTTGACTTTGTCATTTGATAATCTGTTTAAGTACTTCATTTAGACATAAGATAAGATAAGATAAATATACTTTATTGTACAACAAATCATAACATTAGCATAACATAATCTTAGATTGTACAATGTAGGCGGTCTTATCGCTAGGAAGCGATCTCTTCCAGACAACCTGCAGGTAGAGGACACTACAAGATTAAAAACATATTTTAGATTAGGCTATAGAGTAACTTTTTATTACAAATAAACTTATAACAAAAGGAATGGGTGATTGTTAGTTTACATTTGATAAAATTACCAACATTTCTTAAATAGCAACTATGTCACAAATACTATCAGCCACAGAGCAATTTAATTAATGACCCAAAACCACCTTAACATCTTCGAACTTGAAACCTAATTTAACTACCACACTTCAGATAACAGAATACTCAAGACTCAATTCGAAATATTGTTAGTTGGCCCCCGAAGGCTATAACAATGACCAGAGCTAGACCCCAAGTTAACAGTCTTGATTTCCCCACAGCCGAATTTCAAAGCAAGTAACGACTGGATACAGTGAAATTGCAATATTAATATTGCTGGAAACGGTCGCTGTTATAATCGTGGAGGACCCGTTTTGAGGCGAGAGGCTCAAAGATTGCTTTAAGATGCAATATGGGAATCATTCTATTAGTTTCTTCATTAAGGGGATCTGTGTAGATAATATTCATTTGAAAATAATTTAGTAACCCCACAAGAATCTTAATCTTAACGAAAATTGAGAGATTAAAAACTGAAAACTTCTCTCTGGGTAAAACTATCACAGAAAAATATACAAGTTACTCTACTACCGCTACTATCCTGTTTTAGCCTGTTCTGTCCTGTCATGATAAAGAAGAGAATCTCTGATAGTTAAGTCAAAAAAATGTTTCTGTCATGCGAGCAGAACAATGCCTTGGCATTTATTCAGAAGTTTAATGAAGTTACTGATTCGAAAGTGTATCGCCTAAAACAGCCATATTAATTGCGCAACGTGCAAAGGTCCCTTCTAAATTCATTCAATACCTTCGAGCCATATATTAAACAATAATGCAGTACGGTAACACCCAACTATATTTGCGCAGCTCTACTAAAACTGGTCAGTCTTAATATTTCTGTAGGACTTACTGCTGGCTTTGACCCTCCTTAATTAAGTCCATTCTGGGCAGAGACAACAATGGCCTACCGATGCGCGCCAAGATATTCAAATATGTCTAAGCCATTACATTGCCGGGCATTTATCGAATATTTTCTGATATATCGAATAATGTTTTGGTTTAAACTTAATTGCTGCTGATTAATTTTATTTTAAAACTTGTTATGTTTGTATTGAAACAAGCTAATAAATCAAAATGAAATACTCATAAAAGAAATTGAATTTTCAAGGCAACTAAAAAATTTAAAGAAGAGAATGAAGCTGATATTTATAACTTTACGAAAGCACACTACTTCATGTAACAACACCATCGCCATTAATCGACTAGTATTTTAAACTGGCTTCATAACAAGCTCCAAACTCGTGAGCCAATAACCGATGGCACAAAACAACCCAACTAGATTATCCTGTAGCGACATAAATATCGTAGACAAGGGCAGTTTTTCCGTCGACACTTGCTCGCGATTCCCAGTTGGGAGATCGATCGCCATCTACTTTACTGGCTGCGGACGTGGCTGCAATATTGCTCCCTTCAAAGGGGTCTTTTAAAAAAGTTTGAAGATTTATTTTGGGAACGGATAGCGTTGTTTTTAAATTTAGAATCCTTTGATGTTCGATTTTGGAGAGGCGTTTGAGACATTTTAGAAATAAAAAAAATATGTTGCTATCCACAAATTTTGGTTATAAGTTTCAAATGAACAGGGTCACAGGTATTAACAGTTACATTGTATGTGTTGTTTATCATTTTGACAATAATTGAAACAATACTAATATGTATACAAATACACACATTGAAAGTTTCTAGGGATCAACATATATTTTTGCAATAACTTTTCTCCTGATTGATATTAATTAAAATTTATTTATATTAATTCTTTGGCCACGAATTAATACAAAGTAACCATCTGGCTGACCCATCACTCAGCTTATTTCTATGTTTTCTAATTACTAATGACGCTTTAGAAAATAATCTCTCAGCAGATACTGAAGTGCAGGTATTGAATGAAAATCACGGGCAATCTTCGATAAAGTCGGATATTCTGTCTCATGTGTCCTACACCACTCCAAAATGTCTTCCGAGCTGGCTGCTCTGGGTTTACTTAGGTACTCCTCCAACTCGTCAACATCTAAACCTTGAAGACAAGATCCAGATCCAAATGACGTTGAGGGACATGCATACAGTTTCTCAAAGTCTATTACGTCGTTCATGTTCATCTTAATCAGTCCAATTTTCCAATTTTTTTTTAAATTTTTTGGTGTCCCTAAGCGTATACCCGAACTCCAATACTCCCTGAAACAACACTAAGTCCTAACTGCAAGACGCAAGAGTCTCGCAGGATTAGTCTTGTTTTTGCTCAAATCTTGCACGGTCAGTCTTGGTCTTGCTAAAATTAGGCGGTCTTGTTCTCGGTCTTGGTCTTGCGAAAATGCAAGAACAAGACCAAGACTGCAAGACCAAGACCGATTTTGGGCAACACTAGTTGGCAAGCATTCTGGAATTTTATGTAAGCAAAGTAAAATGTTCTTGTTCCATAATTTATTGATTTTGTAATTTTTAACTTTAAAGCAATTATACATAAAGCACTAAACTTTACTTTATTTGCATTTGCTTTGAAGTGGCTTTACTGTATCTGATTTCGAAAAAAATATTATGTTGTAAATAAGTTTGCGCTCCTGTACGTGGAAATGTATATTATAGATACATGTGTAACACGAGTATGCAGCACACAACTATTTCTCTGCGGTCTTGTACCAATTACTTTCTGAAAAGCACGAAATATCAAAACCTCTCAACCGGCTCGTGTTCCTGAACTAACTGTACCCCGGCGTGACTCGATAAAGCCGTTGGGTCCGATACCATCTGTCGTGGGACCTTACAAGCCTCCGATCTTACATAATTGTACTTAAACTACAGACTATCAATTATTTTCTGCAGTTAAACCTTAGATTTTGTTAGGTTTAAGTTTGTCGCTGCACAACAACTGCATGTTCCACTGGCTGTACAAAATAAGTTCATATACACAAAATTTGCAATAAAGATGGAACAAAATTTAAAAGATAAGCAAAATTTAATTATATTACAAAATAATAAATACTTACACACACCTGTACACAAACTATGATTATATGTGAACACAAGAATTATATTAAAGATGAAACAAATAATAAGAAATATAGGCGGAATTACCTTATTTTTACATATTATAAGCATGTGTTAAACAGTTAAAACAAAATATATTCATTTACCCGGCATGAAACTGTATATGCAATGTATATATATAACTTTAAAAAAGGGCAGATGCGCTTGCGAAATAAAAAAGAAAAGGCAAAACGCGACATGGCTCTTGATTAATACTTTAAAGGAAACTTGTGCTGCGAGCGGACTAGGCAGCCGGTAGGAGCTCAAACTACCTCCGCAATATGTGTGTATACGTAACACACATGTATTCGCTGCTTAGTAAAACCGTAACGAACACCTCCAAACATAGCAACCTGGGTGCCTATTATGAGATGCAAAAAGAAACGAAGTGACGGGCAAATCATTTGCGAAGCTACCATATATGCAGATGACCTAATACAGCGACAAAAACATAAATGATATGTTAAAGCAAGACTAGAAAGGCAAATTAGCGACAAATCTTCCAACCAAACATAGACAAAAGCGAATTCACAAATGTTGTAACGATGCAACAAGATAAGATAACGAGAATCAGCTTTTATGCTGAATTTTGAAATAACGAAGTCTATAAAAGATGCAACAGACATCACTGATAAAAAGCAACACGGAATCTCGAATTCCACTTTCAAAATGGGAAACGAATAAATAGAGAGCCCTCAATGTATGGGCACCCCCAGTGACAAATGCATATTGTGTAGGATTTTGAGCTCTGTTCTTTTAGAATTAAGGTTAGGGTGTGTCCGTGTGTTGTCGTGTATGCCAGGTGACGATCTGATCGGCCGTAGAAATACTCCAGTTTTACATATGGTCGAGGTAAAAGTAAGGAACTCTCAGGACCTGCCGCATAAATTGCCCTGTTCGTGATGCAGTGGCTCGTTGAATATGTATAGGTGCGCTCCCTTCCGTACTTCTCATTTTACTAATAGATTTCTCTTTGATTAAATTTGTATACGTTTTATTCATAAGACCGCGGCCACTATTGTTAGTCTGCGCTCACTTAAATCAACCAGAAGGCCTCGCGGATATTTTGTTTTGCCATGTAGGTACGAGTATGTTTGTTTTCCTGTACGATGCGATTGTCCGTTATCAAATAAGTCCGCGGTATTATAACCACCTTCGCGATCTCTTAACTTTTTTTGTAATCTCTACAGGCTTTCATTTCGACATTACGGTAACAAAATACAGTTGTAATGAGCGGAAAAAGATACGCTTTCATTAAAGGTGTTAATAAACTGTCATTGCTGGTCGTTAAGTAAGAAAATCCTCAATTTTAAATTTACTATCGTACGAATGATATATAACCGGTAACCCTTTGGCATTTGGCGTGGACCGAGTGGACGAACGTTGGGGAATCAGATATTTATAATGGCTTTATTAAGACTGGCCATCGGTTGAGCTCACGCCCGCTTATTATTATAATTGAGACGATTGCCTAAAGCTTCTTCGTTTGAATGAAGTCATCGTGTTTCTTGAATATCAAGTTTGCATTTTTTTTTATGACGTTTTACATAATAATTCAATCAACAGTTCAATTCTTGCTCGTTATGTATGTTTGGATTGTTTCGCCAAGTCTTCGTGTCAGTAATTGGGGTTTCCCGAAAACTTTCGAATTTCAATGGAATAATCGCCTTAAAATAAACAAGTACAACTATAACCTGATAAGGCAAAGGTAAGAAATCATAGCCGTGTTTGTTATGCAAAAATGCAAGCGAAGATTCCGTGACGCCGGGCCATGGGGCTCGTTCATGTTTATAATGTGTTCATACTTTTTGTTAGTCCGGTCTACACTTAACACGGCACAACGAGTTGGAAATTAAAATATAAATCGACTCAGTCTTTTAACGCTAAAAATAAAATCTTTATAAACTTAGGAAAAGGAAGTCAATGTTGAAGCACGATGCTTAGTGAATAGTTCTTTACTGAACGAAAATATATGAACAGCAATACCTTGTTAAACATTTTGCTTCCTGTACTTAAGTGCTGAATACTGTTTAATATGCCCATAAAATATAGGCTCAAAAGAAAATGAATTTTCCCAAGACTAATTATGCCGTCAGTTATCTTAATTATGCAACAGTGTTTCAAGCTGAGTAACTTCCTAAAGAGGCTGTAATCTCACAAATCATGATATTTATGGTTGCCCTACCTCATTGGGGACATTAAAAGTTTGAAAGCCATAACGCCAACTCTTACCTTTTAGTTGTTCATTCAGGGCGCGTATATTGTTGGAGTTGAAATTTGTAGGCGGTACTGAAAAAGTGTCAATTCATCATACGAAAGCCCCAGGCTCGTGCGAGTCCCCCGAATAAATCTCACTTCCATACTTTCGCGTGGGGAAAACGACTGCTTTATGAGATCCTTAAGGCTGTATGGATTTGGGAAAATATTTCCTTTCCGTGCTGGCCCTCGACAAATGAAGGAGCATTGGGCACATTAGAATGTGTGAAAGGGCCCATAGCCGCCTTTATTGTTATGCGAAGCAATTCAGTTAAAAGCGAGTGCGTTACTTCAGTACATACCAATTGACTGTTCACTAATATTTATTAGACTGAAATGGGTTTCGGGTAGAGTAAAAAAGGTAGGTGCATAATGTTAACGGTCGTAAATCTTCATAAAAGCCTATATTACTTTACGTGTTGGAAATATCGATGGTAATTACTCGTCAATCTGGTAGCGATGGGAACGCGGAGAAAATGTCGTCGAGTTTATTTCTGGCATCGTTTATCACTGTTTAGAAATCTTCACTAATCATGATTTATGGTTGTCGTCTGAAGCAGCAAGTGCATCGTTATAAAAGGTTACAAAAGTTGGTTAGTTTAGTTGTCAATTAGCATAAAATTAGAATTATTAAGCTGTAGCAATTGAAATGGGCGTAGGTATTCATTTAAATTCATACCTAAGCACATAAAGAGCAAGCGTGCGCGAGGGCAGCGCCCGCGCAGCCTGGGCGCGCCTCATTAGACCAGCGCCCTTCCCCGCCGCCCGCGCCCTTCGCCGCGCGCTTAGGGCTACCAAGCTTCGGGAATAACCTGGAATCGGGATAAAAAATATAGATAGCTATGACTAAAATAAATATTTTTTTTTATTATTATTTAGCATTTTATAGCAATGCTAATAGTGCTATATTTTTCATCTAAAGATAGGACTAGAAAAAAAACACTTGTAGTCGGCGAGACTGATAGAACTAGACGAAGTGGTGTTCTATTTCATAATATATAAAACACGAATGTTATAATATCATAATAAAGGATAACATATTCAATCTTTTAGATAGTTAAATAATCCGTAGATTATCTTGGTTCGCGATAAATATGTTTGGATTAACAGGTTTTCTCCCTGTCCAGGGAAGAATGGGACACTGAAAGGGTTAAATTATTTTCACATCTAAGTAGGTAAAATCAAATCTTTGCTACTAGTTTGGTTAAAAGTTAGATTATAAGAAATAAAAATAATAATTTAGAGGCTACTAATATTTTTTACATAAAATCCTATCCAATAATGCCACATTTCTTCTACATGCTTCATTATTGGCTTCCCTAGTGCGCCCGCGCACCCGTTTATCCAGACACGACGACATTTCCATTGCCAGCGCGGAAAATAGACATTTTAGGAGAGCGGTCGGGACACAGAGATTCTTTGCAGATAATGTTTATTGTGTGCTAATACTGCTAGTTACGGATATGGGGCTACGATCTATTAGTGTGCTTATGAAAAAGTTCACGTGAGAAGAAAAGGAAGCCGTAAACAGTCCGCATAGATCATTAGCGCAGACAAAGAAAAGAACACTACTTTCAACACCCAATAAAACAGAGGTTTTCTTCATTAATTCACTAATTAATCTTGTATCATGTTTGGATATGTAGAATAGATAGTTACAAAAACAGAATTTATAAGCTCACTCAGCTCATCATCGAATTCGGTAAATGTGTCTGTGGGCAGGTCTGAGACTTTAAAGCTAGCGCTACAATCGTTCCCCATATAAGGACTTAAAGCAATTCGAAATAAATTCAAATTGAATCAATTATGTGCAGTTTCACGAATTTGCGTAGGAAATGTTAAGTGACAACAAAGTGAGAGAAAATCACGAGGTTATGGTACATTTTAAACGCCGTGGAACCCGCGCTTTATCTCGATCCAGAGTTCAATAAACCAAGACGAGACCACGCGACTGAATCGCGAACGGGAGAATTTATGCGACAAAATAATGCATACAGGTGTCGCAGTCCTCAGCGCCCCTTCAAATACTCGCCCGATGGGAACTAAATGGGAAAAGGGGCCTTTTAAGACTCCGGAGTGAGCGTTAGACACGAGCGATGTGCCGATAGCGCCGCAACACATTCCCAATTACGATTTATTCAGACTTTAAAAGGGCATCAGTAATGACGTACCGTAGACCGCCGCGTAATGACTCACCTTTTTCTCTCACAATCGAAATCCAATTATTTCTGAAAGTAACTAAATACTGGTCCAGAACAAGAGAGGCGAACCGTAAATCGGCGCTGGATATTTGCAGCGCGCTCGGAATATGAATTATTCTCGGTGATTGTTCTTGCGACCGCGTCATGGTTCATACATGAAGCGCGAACTAGTTTTTTTCGACGCTCCGCCCGTCCTCGCCTCGTAAATAAAATCATATTCGCAAAATTGTGGGATTTCAACTTCGACGGATTTTTTCCGTGTATTTTTTCGGACGTTTGCCGTGTCTACTTATAATTTTCTGCTGTTCATAATCAACATTATCGGTCGCTCGAAATTGACTTTCGGGAAAAGAGACTTGCGCAACGCCCGCGGTTCTGAAACTCAGATAACCCAAATTTGTTTGGGTGAATTTTTCGAAACTCTTTTTATCAATCGGTGGGCTGGTTGGTAATTGGCGGAGCGGGTTGCGAGGCAACCATAATTGACGGTGCTATCATTCTGAAGTTTTCGTTCGGACATTCGGGGAAACTTTAATTGGTCCACCTTTTGTGACGTTCAATAACGCCGACTTGATACAACATGACCAATTATTAGCAGATCGTTGCTTTTAATTAGCTGTTTGATGGGTTAAGAATGTTTTTAATTCCATTTTTTTTTAAACCTTCATTTCATTATGGTTGATTGTTTTACATTTGATTGTGTTTGTTTTAATCTTGACAATCACTTTAAAAATAAAAGTTTTGACAAACTTTACATTTGGTAAAGAAATTTATTTATTTTAATTACCTATATGATAATACATTCATCATAGTTAGTTTTGGTTGAGAATTGTGTGATTGTTGTTCCTTAAAGCTAGGCACAAGTAAAAAATTAGAGTTAATGTTCGAACCAAGAGCTTTGACCCAAGTACCTTTTTCATCTCTGAAACGCATTTTCAATAAGGTATTGTTCAGACGACCGCCTCTCTTCAGAAGTAAGTTTCTTATTGGTTCACAATTAAAGCGTCTTCAAGGTGACCGTGCTATCCTTAAAGACAAACAAAAACAGCCATTCGTCGAATACTGAACGAAATCAGCTCCACAGAATGCAGGGACTAAAAAGCACCCAACCGATACTTATCAAGTGTTTGAAATGACACAACCGGATTCCGGTCGGCGGACATTATGCTTTTTCCATACGGGGAATAAAACTGACGAATTTCTCAATAAAAGAGAGATGACCGGCAAGTCATCACGTACTAGGGGCTTTGGGTATTTGGAGCGTTGCAGCAAAAACTATTCAGGGCCCATTATTATGGCATTTTTGTCGTCTGACGGGGCTACGAGTGGTCGCGGCCATTACGGCGGTGGGGGCGGTATGCGCCCCCCTCCCTCCTGCAGCCCGCGCCGCGCCGCACACTCGCGCCATCCATCTTCGATATGCACATAAAGCGAACCGGACCCGTAACGGCAGACCCACATTCCCGCTGCTCTTAAATTTATTTATCTCTTTATTAATTCTTAACTCGAATTTTAATGTTTGTGTGAAATTCGCCTTTGGATGTTTAGTCGCTACAATGTTTCAATAATGACTCGAATGCCTTGAAGGCGGCCGATGCATAAGATAAAGATCCGAACGTGTGTTAGTGTCTTCTTCAACACGAATTTCTGTTTCTTCATCATCAGTTACGATATGATTGTGATTGAGAAATTGAAAAGACTGAGTGTACCAACTTTTATTCTCTTCTCACCTTTCATTAAAACCTGCAGTCAGCTTTTGTGGCGATTCTTGTAAATTTTTACCTCATCCATATTTACAGAGCTCCGCAACCACGCTGACATCCGTACTCGAATTGGAAAGTTCGTCATGCCGACTCGTGGAGACTTGTTTGTTCTCATGTAAAATTTATTACTTATACCTAGCCTTGCAACTTCTTACTTATCAATACATTGTATTGCTAGTAAATGAAACTTTGCTTGTTCCACCTATAAAATATGTGAGAAACTTGTAGTTTGGAAAACAAAATGTTATGAACAAAAACACTTGTTCCTTAATTAAATTTACTTGCAGTTGGATACAAACTTAATTAAAATCACCTGTTGGTCGGCTTGACAATGGGATCGATGGGCATGTGGCCGTAAACCATGGTTAACTGGCTCGTGTGGAATGATTCCGTTTAATGATGTGACAGTAACTAAGTCGGCGCGTAGTGTAATTTACTGGCATTGTATTTAAAGTTAATTTCTTGGCTTCATCTATTTTTGCATAACCGTTGAAAAATTCATACTTTTCATAATTCATTGTTACGTTTTTTGTGTTTATAAAACTCAATGTCACTTTATGGTATCAACTTACCAACCACAATACCTAATGAACCATTATTTTACTCGTTTCTGTTTTTAACGAGTAACGTTTGTGAAATGTAGGTAAGTAATTCATTAAGTCGTTCTTATCAGAGATTCTTTTATTAAAAAAATTATCCTTTTTTTAATACACGTTCAAATGATAGATAGAATCAAGGTGGTTTCGGTTACTGCCATTACGTGGCAGTTGTAAAAAATATGGCGTATCAGATTTCTAAAAAAATGACTTGGAAAAACATGAGATTGACCTAGCGATTAACCAGAAGAACCTAGATAAGAAGGCAAAGCAGAAAAAACAAAATGCATAAATAACTTCTCAAACGAAACAGGCTACAAACGTGGCTAATAATATAAACGTAGCTACAAAGGCAAGCTAGGCCCTAGGGGGACTGGAGGTGACTCCTTGAGTGAACAGCCATGTTTACGATCCACGAGCGTCTAGGGATGGACTTAGATAGATTGCCCGATTCCATTTAGGCTTGTGACGTGTGAAATATTACTCCTATACACCAATTAAAAACAACTCACACGTAATCCTTCAATTACTCGATATATAAACCATATCCGCATAGCAAATGCTTACATTGATGATTTATCTGTCCTCTGGATATGAACAGACAAAATAATAACAAATGGCTGAAAGTGAATTCAAACGTTTTTAACTGCAAAAAAAACAGTGTGATATCCAATGATGGCAGTTGCATAAAGAACGTAAAACTTTGAAAATAAACTGCTTAAGATAAAATAATTTCCCTTATTTTTTAAACGAGGTGACTAATGGGTTCCATATCATATTATTCCAAGTAGGTCTTGATGAACGTTTCCCAGATATTAGGATTAGTATTCTGTCTGCATTCACATACTGCATATGTATGGACTCTCATAAAGCGTTTGACTTCATAGCACATATTTTAATTGGTCTCTACAGTGGTGCTTTAAAACTGTGTTATTCTGGCTTAAATGTTATGTAACCTTAGTTTTACATTACAGATGGGCGGTACATTATAGTTCCTTAATCTGATAACTAATTCATTAGCATAATAAGTAATCAAGAGCTTTGAAATTAAAACGTCAAGATTATGTGCGGCAAATTTATTCTCTTGCATCTAAAAATATGCTCCGACATTTGAATTTGCATTGAGATCTCTTAATTCCTCTTAAATTAATTGTATGCTCAATCTGATAGGATTTCGTGATAAATTAATAGTGTACTTACTGAGAGCCCAATCTCGATCGTCTAATAACCGTAGGCTACAAGATAGGTATCTAGTTAGTCTAATTTGCAATAGCACCTTTGTGTTAATTGATCCCAAGGCGGCGTTGGTTACGATAATTGTCAATAAATTGTTCCGGGCATTAATCTGTACATCAAATTACCGGTATTGATGGCGTATTGGCTCCAACATTTGATTAAATTGCCTTGTACGACGAGTCAAGACTCCTCGTTCTCACTATTCACCTCAGTTTCATGTACTTTTTCAATAGTAAACTCATGAACACACCCGTGCAAGTCGGGAACGTCAAGCACGCACTAATTAACGTTCAAAGTGGAACTTTGCCGTGTACCTTCGCCAATCAAACATGAGCTGCGACAGCACATATTTCTTTCCCTACCGGCTCCTGTTCATCAACTTCACGAAAGGCGGGGCGGGTCCCATTAAACTGGGTACCCAGTAATTGCGTGTCTAACGTTCCCTACACGTAACACGGCCTTTTATTAGGTGGAAATTCTGTATACGGCACTACAGTCGAGTATTGGATGAAACTTATGAACTAGTGTCGGCTTGACGACTACCTTCAAAATTCGTGGTTAATAATGAACATTTGAAAATAACGACTAAAGTTGATGTGGAACCGTAGACATTTGCATTTATCGAGTAAATACGAGGGGAAGTTGTTGCGTTCGATTTTTTTATCAGATACGAATTGATTTCTTAATCTGAGTCTTGATTCATGGAGCGTGTTTAGTTCAATGATCCTTGCTATAGTTGATGTGTTATTGTCGTGTCGGTCGACAGTCGTAAACGTCCACATTAGCGGAATATTGTTGTTTATTGCGTTTTAACACATCTTTATTTAAACATTAGTCACGGTATGCGCTTTCAGTATAGCCTGTATGATTGATTACTTACTTATACCGACTTCGTCCGAGCGTAATTCATTTGCAGTAGTTATTTTATTATTTTTTGTAGCTTCATCTTATGCATTCCTCATTACCTTAATTAATGTAACTTCTTCATGAATAATATTTAAACACTAGAGTCGTTACTTAAACCTAAATAATTTACTGCCATATTCGTTAGTAGTTATAACACGGGACAAGTTTGTGTCCTCTAGGCTTAAAAAAGTAAACTATTTACTTAATCAAATTGTAATCATGAATAGGTATTGTTCATCAATGCGGATCCCTACTTTTTCACACAATTAGTTTAACAATCCATCATGGCAAAAAAAACTTACATTCGCATAATGGAAAAAATATCATAACATAATAACTTGCAGAAAACAGCAATTTCCCGTAACTTTGCAACTTAATAAAGTTATAATAATCAACACATTGTTAATAAATCATTGAACAGCGAGGAAGCGTAAAACTAACAATTTAGAAGAGCTTGCCTTATGTTAAGCTTCTTCCAATATTGCATGTGGTTCATTGAAAAGATAACCCATCGCGCGCCCACTCCACTCGGTTAACCCCCCGCCGGGCCATTTCTCTAACAGTTAACCCTCAACCAGTTCGCAACAAAAGACAAACAGTATCGGATTTTAGAAAGCCGAGCGTTGCGCAACTTTCTCCCTTTATCCACAGGACAAAAGGTAACAAAAGTTTCGGACGTATTGAAAATATTTTTGCGCCTTTTTTATGATTTGTTGCAGACATCCGATGGACAGTTCGTAACGGTACAAACTTTCTCTTGCTTTTTTAAAGTTTTGTTTAGAAATGACTTGTTTTTAAATTTTAATGGCGGCTTTGACTCGTTGTTCAAGAGATTTATGACCCTCTCCGCTGATTTACTAGCTATTCGACTTTATCACATTTGAATTGCAGTTGCCACATTATTAAAATGTTAAGTATTTTGTCTTATCTATTCATAACTAAAAAGTAAATTAAAGGTTAAGATTTTTGATATGAAACACGCACAGACTTGAGTAAATATATTTATAAATCAAGTTAATGTGGCAATTAATCTGCTCAGACTTTTTTAACGTTTTCTGTGACATCATAATTTATAACTAATACACATTTTGAGTTATGTGTATTATAATTACCCTGTTTATTTTATTTCCGTTTGATAGGCATTGGAGTGGTTAACAGAAATAACAGATGGCTAGCTACTATCAAATCTGAAAAAACCAGTGACAAGATGAAATGAGGTCCCGTCATCGTTGTAACAAAACGCGTTAAACGGTCGAGTTGTTATTATTGTTATTGTTAATTGTCGTTGACCCTTCAATTCTAGTGCTATCGCAGGGCCGGGCTAGGTAAACACCCGGAGGGTATGAATTTAGCCGTTGTTAATTTGTCACAGTGAATTAGCCACGAGGCGGTAACTGATAGCGTTAGCATGTTGCACCCTGCGCCGCCAATACGCTCGTAAACGTCGCCGGAGGGCAATTTAATACCTAACTAGTATCGAGATGCGTATCTGTCGGATCTACGGCCGTCTGTTTATTAACCAGTGTTTGCATTTCATAGTTTTTTTCATAGAAATACAGGACTTTAAAAACTGTCGAGCGTTAAAAGTATTTATTCATAGTAAGGAATGATGCGCATCTGTTATATATTATTTTCCCATTTTCTTATTAATCAAATTTTTCTTTATAATCGGGGACTAGTAGTGCTGCATCTGTGTGGCAAGCACGAACAAACCATTATTGAAAACTTGAAACCTTTTGTTTAATTTTGATAATTAAAAAGTATTTCCATTTTTGAAAGGGGCCCGTCCAATATCTCCCAATAAAAGTTTCATTAGGAAATCGTCGTGACAAGTCGCTGTTACTGGCTCCTCTAAATAAAGGTAAAGGCATCGCATTCTAAAGCGCATTGTTACTGTCTCCAGACAACACACATAGACTAACCATAGGCATCCCAGGCTCAGACAGGAATAGAATGGATGCGGGGACGCAGAGATGTGTCTTTGTATTCCAAACCGGATATACACTCATCAGAGATGCATTTATGGCTGAGTGCTAGGTGTAGACGGATTTCGAATTGCCGAAACTTGAGGTAGGTTTTAGAAACTTATAAGCAAAATCCGTGTTCAGTTTGTTTAAAAATCTTTATCGTACCTACCTAAAAGCGAATATCAACATTTCTTATACATAGGCTTGATTAAACGGAAAGTTTTCTAGACACATTTGTTAAAAAAATCGCGTGCTAGCCAATAATGAATCATATTTAATTTTACACAAATTTATACACACAATAAGTATAAAACTTCGACTTCAATCCACTTCATCAATGATACATAGTTGGGGTTTGCAAATCCACCCCCCATTGTGGCCCAGTTGTCTTGTTGCCTGTAAAATACGCGCATGTTCGACGCGAACTAGTTCCATTGAATTAAATGCTTTAACATCCCACGTGTTCATCTGAATGATAATTTTAATTGGCTTCTTGTGTATTATTTCAATTTCGAGGTGGAAGAAATAAATTGTTATTCTACGCCAGCATTGCTCGTATGGTAACCAGACTATTTTCAATTTAGAAGTACTAACAGCATTTTAGCTGCAGATGCATTTTAAATAATTTTACCTGCGCGATTTATTATTTCGTTAAAATGTAAATAAACATAAGATAAATCGTAATAATAGCAACTTTTTAAATAAAGTTTATAGGTTTATTTACTCTTTTATATCTTTCTGCTTCATTGCCTAAAATGTTTTTCAGTGAACGCACAGTCCATAATTTAAATTAAGTACCTACGGACGTCGTACAGATTAAGTTTGTATAAATATAAATTAAATGTTGTGCTGCTATTTTTAACAACGAAGACCCTAATATACTGCACTAGAAACAAACAGTACAGTTGTGACGCGAAACATTCAAGATCGGAATCTTGAATGTTCCGCGAACACTCAGACAAGTACATTTCGGTCACAATAACAACTGCAGACATTTCTTCTCACCGATTAGTCAAGTAAACTATGACATAATCTAACATGATTGCAGAGTAGATACCAATTGCCTTTAAGGCTCCAATTTTACAGCATGTAGTTCAGCTGCCGGTAGCGAAAGTGAAGATACTAAATCTCGGCTTCGGTCCGCTTCTGTACCGCTGTAAAAATAACTACAAGATATAAAGCGTGTTTTAACTGCATTTACCTGTCGGGGAACAGTTTATCCGTCGTCGGCGTTCAAGTCTGACTTTTAGATCGTTGGCGGGCGTGCTTAAGCTTTTGCGTCAATCTCCTGTCCAATAAACCTGACGTACAGACGGACGGCCCATCGAACGTACCGATCCATGCGCCATTAGGTACTCGTAGGCTGACATTTAGCAGCAAATATTAAATTATGTATGACTCCGACGTGGAAAGACAGAGGAGTTATGTTTGCTAGCAGTGCTAGCACTGTCAAAGCGTAAAAGTACATTTACTCGACGCACTTACCTTTCACCTTATGAGTAAAGTCATCGATTCTGTGTACTTTTTACTTTTTACTAGCAAAGGTTGTTGAAACGTAGTCATACATTAAACTAGTCCAAGAGGATTTGTGATCGCGATCCGTTATGATCCGAAGAATCTATTCCGAAATTATCCCTAGTTGCAACTGAAAGTAAGCTAAGCGTTCTAATCTAGCCACCGATATATTAGGTGTTTTTTTAATAAGGTGGTTTGAGCTTAGTTCATACTGGTTAACTCGGCTCTAATTCTACTAAAGTCGTCGTTGGCGGGCATTCGCGAGCTATCGCGTCCATCTCAGTCCATCCAATAAAGCTGACGTCCAGACCGACGGTCTTACAAACGTACTGATCGCGAGCCATTGTTCCAGCACATAGTATGGACGTGTTAGTACCAAACCGGCCTGTTTGTTGTGGACAAAATAGAACCGGTTTCGTAATATTTAATTTTGTAGCAGTGCGAATAGTTTCAGAAACGTCAGTCGCTTTGGTTTTTGTCGTCGAAACTAATAATAATCTTTATAACTTGAAGAAATGAAATACCGCACTGCGTATATCATGACAACATTCTAGATTGCCTGTCTAGTTATGATATATGGTTTAGGAGGCTGATCATATAAAGGCAACATATAATTACGTTTTTTATACTTTGTTTTTAGATAGTGTGAGTAACTTTTCATTACTCATACTCTGAAAGTAGGTCTGAAGTTGCCTGAGGAGCGGGATGAAAGTAATACTTTTCATCCCTAGGGAGAATCACTTTCAACTGACAGCTGTAGAATTATTTAAAAAAAAACTAGTTCTTTTTCACATATCTATTGAACCATGTTTCAACTTTCTATACAGCCACGATGTAAAATTGAAATAACTTAAAGTTAAGTATTGATTAAAGAATATATATTTTTTAAATAACTTTATTATAATTTAGTTTCAACAATTTCTTTAAAATAACTTAGATTTGGGCAAATTATTTACCATTTTTCCAATGATGAAAATAAAAAATAATGGCTGAATAGCTGGCCGGCCACAGAAAAAAAAACAAACCAAATAGGCGGGAGAGCGGCAATTCGATCTTCATTTATTTTTTCGATTTGAAGACTTTTGTTTATACGTATAGCAGAGATTTGTACCTATAAAATGAGTTCATCTGATTCTGATATGCATTTGACGCCTGTTTTTATAAGAGAAGAGGCTAAAGCGCTAGTGGACAATAAAATTTACTAATTTTTTCTTTAGCTAATTCATGTTTTTATTTTTACTTTCCTTGTATTTGTAATGAAAAGCACAGTGTTTACCTCGGGTTAAAGACTTATTTAGTCCCTCGAACTATTGGCGCCCTCACTTCGTTCCGGGCGCCAAACCCCGCCTCGGGACTAAATAAGTTACTTTCACCCCTAGGGTAACAATGTACTATTTCACAAATCATACTACACAAAAATATATTGCTTCAGCAAGGTCAAAAATAACATGTCTGTATTTTTGAAGTTCAGCAGGAATCGTCTTCAGTCCGCCACTCGTACTTGACTGCGTTTTTATTTATCTCTGAAGGTGGTATATTATATAAGTTGTTTCAATGTTTTTGCTAGTCCGGGATGATTGATGTTTTATGTGAACAGGCGTTTCAATGCTGTCAGCAAAAAGTGAAGAACACTTTAGTTTTGTATGTATCCTATACCTATGTCCTGACTAGTTCAGACACCACAATCTGTCACTGCCGTGGAAGTAAAAACCGACACGAGAACTTGTCTTTTATACGGATACAGTACCAAATACGGCTCCGCGGATTTGTTGAAACGAGTACGAACACTCGCGTGCAAAGAAACTGATGATTACCCGTCCTTAGTTTTTGTTTGACGCATTTATTTACCTTTAAGATTACATCGACCGTTCGTATTTAAAACTTCGATATTTTTTTGCTTTAATGCGTATAACAGCTCGCATATCAATGTTGCTGGTAAAACAAACATATCAGTCAACAGCGCAATCCACCGTTTAGACGTCAGACCGTCCCACTGATATAAACACTGGAAAAACTAAAAAATAGCCTTGTTTCCATAACAAATTCCGCTTGTTTGCTCGCTTTCCGCGAAACGGTGATATTCGCATAAATCGAGCGAAAAGCCAAATTGCTGCCATAGTTCACGCACTGGGGTCTGATTTTTCAGTCGCTCGTAACGTTTAAATACAAAATAAATAATTGCGTAGTTCGTTTTAAAGGTTGTACCTAGAAACGTTTCTGTTTTGAACCGAAACTACTTTAAATAAACAATATCAAGGAGGAGACATTTACCATTCCATTATTATTCTGATAAAAACTCATAAGGTTAAAAATACACATTTCCTTCCACGTTTTAAACCTTGTAAAGATAGAAATTAAATATAAAATGTTGTAGGTACCTAGTAATTTTCATTAAGATAATAGCGGTTTCAATCAAAATTATTCATTTTGTTTGTAATTGCGTTGTTAAAACGTTACAATGCGTTTTAAAGCTTACTGCAAAAAGTCGAATATTTTTTTGCTACAATCACGTGGTAGTTGTCTATTGGTTTGAAAATAGCTTCTATGCACTCGACTGAAAATTGCGATGTTTCACAACTAGAACAAATATCGCATGAGGGCTCGTTGTTTAGGTTGTTTTTATTGTTTTATTGCTTAATTTTTTGGTTTAACGAACTTGTTTAATTGCTTAATAGCTGTTTTCAAGTGAACCCTACACGCAAAGGCCTTTCACAAATATGATTTTAAAGTTCTGCGATTTGAAATTTCAAAGGTACTTAGTCGATACTTAGTTGACAAAAGCTTGGTGTTTTTTAATAGAAAATGATTTGTTTACTTCTATTGAATTTACCAGATTTGTCACACACAATTAGACCAGTATGATTGAATATACAGGTTTTAAAATCTAAACATACAAACAAAAGACGGAATTAGATAATTCTAATTCCGTAAATATTTTTTCTGATTAATCATTTAATCAGAAAAAATGTTTACTTTAACTTCTAATTCTGATTCGCTTTGGCCAGCAGATCTAAAAACCGTCATAATTAAAAAATATAAATACCTACTACATTCAAATTTGCTATCAAACAATTTAGTTGTCAATATGATTTTACGAATGTGTTTGACAAACACTTACTGATATTTACCATAATTACCTCATTAAATAACATTAGTACAATTATGCGGCACTGCAGTGGAATACATAATTATTAAAACATTAATCTAAACAGGCGATATGGAAGCGAACGGCTTCTCTTATCTCAAAGTTGCAATTTCATTCTACTCCGCGCTCCAGATTAATCCCTCAAAGCCTTGCTGCGGGGAGCGGGCTGATAAACGGCAAAACTAATGCCCTACGATTGCATTACGATGCAAACTTTTTCAGTAACTGCGCGAGTGGCGTAAATCGAATAAAAAAGAATCGAATAAATCGAACAGTTTCGGCGTTCCGGCGCGACGCGATATCGAACCGCTCCGTAATGAATCCGAACGCAGGTTTAACGTTATTACCTACTGTTGAAAAAGTTTCTAGTTCGCTAGCGCGGCTTTCGTTGATACGTATGTGTGAGATATTGCATTTAAATCGTGTTTCGCGCTCTTTTTAACCGTTGCCTATTTGGCTCCTTTTTGAATAGGAACTACTTTCGCAGTGAACAAGAGCCCTTTGAATTTAGGTTCCTCCATCTGTATCGTCCGTTTTTCGTTACAACCGTTTTTCTCACAGATATTCAGTGCTAGGAAGGTTACTTTCGGCATATTAACGAATTTTAAATTAACGGCTGCTGTTTATAAGTTGATGGACTTCGATGTATGCTTATATCACACTTATTTCTATGTGACTCTTAAATAACAGTGATTATAGTTTACACTACGGAACTGTTTACTTTGCGTGTTTCCACCACTTTGAGTAATTTGGTTCAATATTTCTGCGACAAGTTAAAATGCAGTGGTTTTAAATCAATGTTGAGAAAATAAAAAGTACTCCCTAGATTTCCAGGCTTTTCAGATTCTTACTCGTATGTAGTCCCACAGTATTACAGCTGAAAGAATCAAAACAATAAACAAGGAACAACTCGATGCATCGTACCGTCTGTCAGTTGCAGCGATTGAAGCAATGTTGCCAAATCATATAAAGCATATCTGTGCACTAGTGCATGCGAGATTCTCTTATGATGATTTACTGGTGGACGCGACTCGGCCGATGGATTTACCGCCGTACGAACGGATTATGTGGGCGAGAGCAAACACGGTGCAGCGGACGCCATATTGTGATTTAAAGCTAACTTTTGATTCGCGGCTTTATTACGCTTAGTATCAACAGGGACGATGCAGTGCAGCGGAGTTAAAACCTTTTTTATTGCGCGCAGTTGCGTTTTGTTTTCAAGTTATGGTTTTTTTATTTTGTTTCATAAGAGTCGCTATTATGGACTTGGTTTTGTTTGTGGGTTATAGTAATGAATTACTTCAGGAGCTATGCTCTTAATGCACTCTTTTGGCTTTCTCATTGCACTGCCTGTTGTTAAGGTCTATGTAAAGCATCGCAGTTGGATGTTAAAAAGGTGAACCTTTAATTACTATTAATGCTCAATACTTACCTGCCTTTTTTGATTCGCTTAGATAGTCTTTTTAAGAGTTAAAATAATATAAATCAGACACTTATATAGTAACTATTTTTTAGAGTGTAATTCAATGTATATTAAAGAAGCAGACAGATATACTTGTAGTTGTAAGCAAAGATGCAAAAAACAACAACTATTTATGGAAATAAAAACCTAGCTATAACACTGTAAAACTTTGACACAAACCTCCATAAAACAAAAGCGTAAACAAACAGTGTGACGACGGTGACGATACAACAGCCATAAATGTTACCGTAACCTGGGTCTATAAAGATAAAGGAAAACTAATATCGAAACAAGAATAGGTACGTGATAAGAAAACATTTATTCCCCATGTTTAATGCATGATTTGTCGTAATTCCCCGGCCTCCCTGTTTTGTAGAGGAGAGGAACGGGCGTGTATGATTTATAGTTTATCTTATACATCTTGGACGTTATGAAAAATTGGTGGGGGAGGTAATGTGGAGGTTTATTAGCGAGCCGTCGACGGGATTGCGGGAGCAAACTAAGACAATAAAGCTTCTAGTAAATTAATCCTAATAAATGAAAGAACAACAAAAATGGCAGACACGGAGGTCGATATAACGATAGCACCCGTAAATATATTTTAAATACTCGTGAGTTTTTTTTATTTTATATTGCCCGTCAAGATGACCTCACTTCACCTGATGGAAAGCGGTCGTGAGGTCCAGATATGAGGTTGATAATCCCAGTCATTCAAACGAATCACTAGGCTGGCCATCCTCACCTTGAAGGCCTGCAGAAATGCCTTTTCACGCCCCGCTTGAAGAACCCGGGACTATACGAGGAAGGAAACACATATGCTGGAAGAGCGTTCCACGTCTGGATGGTACGACAAAGAATCGAATCACCGAACCTTTTAGTTCGGACCAACAAATGTTGAATTGTGTGTGGATGACGCCGTAGTCCAGCACGCGTGGTACGGGAGTGGAAAGGTTAGGGTGGAATAAGCTGGAATAACTCGTCAGAGCATTCCCCGTTGTAGAAGCGATAGAGAACACTTAGCCTGGCAATGTCTCTACGCAATTGGAGAGGCTCAAGGGTCCGCAAGTGCAAATTAAATTTGCTTCTCCTCTTCAGAACCGTTATGTGGTCTGCCAAATACAAATTTTCTTGCTTTCAAGACATTCTGGTGAACAGTGATATCACTACCATGAAGTAAAACTCAGATTTTTAGCAGAGGTTTTTCATTTCTTATAAAATTTGTTTGTTTACTTGTTTCGGCGTTTTCAATTATCCGAGTAGCTGTTCCATTTTTTCTCCTAGGATATTTCTATTCTGTGTGAGTGTGTGCTGTCTCCATCACGGTACTGGGAGTCGTTTCTTCTGCAAGTAAACCCTTTTGTCTTTATTTTAGTCTGCTCTTTTTCTTTGGGGCATATCAAATGTAGGACAATCAGAAACACATCGCTTGAACTGGCTATTTTTTACGAATCTAAATCTTTGAAGTTGATATACTTGAATACCGTTCACAACAAACACACGTTGTAACTTTTCAATGATGTGAATGGCAAGTAGTTAATCCTGCTTTGTCCTAAGTCTCAAGCTTGATATGGTTTTAAAATGCAAACGCAAACGATCCAGGCGTTCACTCAAGGAGCAAAGTAAACGGAACAATATTGTCTCCACACAGTATTCAGAGCGCAAATCTAGAATATTTATTTCGAATGCCGGGAAAATCTCGCCAAGTCCTCGTCTGAAGGCATTTCCATTTAAGCCTTACACACACTGAGATAAAGTGTTTTGTTTCAATATGTTTCATATACATACGCGTATGTACGAACTCCTTAGGAGGTAGGCTACTTCAGAGATAGGATTTTGCTGCTGAAAGTTACCATCAGTCCTTCAGAAACTACCGCTGTTATTTAGTCTTATTTATTACCTATATTTAAGTGACTTTATTATAAATACTTCTCCGGCATCAATTATGATTTTTCTCTCAGTATAGTATTTGGGTTGATTTGTAGCTATATTTGAATATCAAAATAAAATACCACGAGACCTGAGAGTGACTGAATGACGGCCCCTTTTTAATAGCAACGCCATCTATTAATGGTTGCAAACCATTATTTTGTTCATCTGTAATAATACGATCAGACCATACATTTATGTTGCTACTTTTAATAAACCTATGAAACATTTAACAAATGTTGAGTAACTGAAAAGGTTTAATGTCTAAAGTTAACATTAGAAAGAATAGCGAAGTGTTTCAGAGCTTTCAAAAGTTCGCACGAAGTTGAGTACTTATCTCGAATCGAGCTAGATTATATACGAGCTCAGTACTTGAGTAATCTTACAAATTGGCTTACCGCATCGTATGCAATCTCAAATCTTTGTATCCGAGCCCTAAGTTAGCCGAGATTTAAGTCGGTCGTCAGACTGCGCGGCGCTGTGGTTTCTTTACTTAACTCTAACTTAACTTACACGGCTACGCCCAAGTTAGGTTGCGAGCCTGAATACCAACTCCTTTGCAGGTGACTTTGTTTTGTCTTTCTGTTGAAAATTTTCGGAATATCCTTGAGCTCTCGGATTTCAAGTTGCGAGTTCTAAATGTTGGAGATTTAAAGCAAGGATATAGAGATAATTTATGATGCTGCTTTTAAAGCGTTATCTTTATTAAATGGTAGGTTAGGTATTATAGGAACTGCAATAAGGTTCTTAAATTCAAAATAATTTAAGATAGTTTGACAGTTCTCAGTAAATAAATGGAGATAGGAAGACAAACAAGAGCAACGAAGAACATTAGTTAAACCCCGCCATAATTTATTACAATTAGATATCATTTTGAGGAACGTACATTTCACGGATCACGGCATGAATATTTGTCAACAAATGCGACTATGAGGCATTTGCCAAAAAGACGAAGGTTTTTATTTACGTCTATAAAACGTTAACAAGCTACCAATATTACAAAAATAACTCAATTGCCTTACCTTACTAATTCAATTGCTATAATTAAACTGCAGATTTACGCTACCTACTCTGGTAAAGGAAAAAAACAACATGCCGCCAGTTATTGTGGTTTATAATGAATACTTATGTCAACAATCGCTTTGCGGCTGCCTCGTATTATGGATAGGGTTTTGAAGGCATCAATTGAATAGGCCCCGTAAGTATTGAAAGCCACGATTTTATTCCAAGTCGTATTTCATGCGTTCATTGGAAAAGTACCGATGACATAGGAAGCTTGATAGATACAATTTTAATATATTGAAACAAAGGTTTTTTGGTATGTCTCACCTGATTTAGGACATACTTTTTACCTTTATTACCATTCCTGTGTGCTTTGACCAGTCTAGCTACGCGTTCTTAAAATTACTTATGGCATTATAATTTATAATTAAAATATGCCGCTTCTAGCCACCGCGTAAGTTTTTGAGAGTGCAAATATCATACTTATTTAGCAGTCATGATCCCACCGACATAAAATACAATATTTATCAACTTGATGGTTATCTTGTTTTGCTACCCATACGCAAATCGTACGCTAAGTAATAACACGATATCGGAGAAGATTGCCATCACTACAGTCAGTATGATTCGCATTTATGTAACTTTAAGAGTCGGTTTGTCGATCACACACTTTAGTTCGCAAACTCCGCATGCGGGGGTTCAATTACGGTCTAGTAGTCTGTCATTATAGTAATTCTCCACTTTCACGCTTATTGTTATATGAAATATATGATATTCTCAGCAAATGTGTGTTATAGGTATAAACACAAATTAAGGATGGTCACACTCGCACGTCATAATCTTTATTTATGGAACCAATAAATTAGAGATTACAAAAGCCAAATGTTTTGGCTAAAACTGTCAAAATATAAATCAACTTTTATATTCGATACTAAAAACACATTAAAATTTTACACGTCGAGAACAAAAAGGCAATCTTTCAAAAAGTACCAGAAAATAAAAAAGGTCTAAGTTTTTTTGAAATATTAAATTTTCTTTAACACAATAGCAATTTTTTTTAAGGACCATTTGCGATTTCATGTTCGTGGTCCGGTTAATTTAGTCGAGTATTTTAAGACAAAGCGCGCTAGAGAAAGCCAGCGGCCATATTTCAAAGTTTGACAGGTACAAGCTCGCAGCAATATGGCGGCCTCGCCACCCAATGAGCGCCTAGCTCGTCACGCGGCGCTCCGTTCCTAACTTGGTACACATTAATCACAGCTGATTTATTTGGGAAGGAGTGACACATTTTATATTCTATTTTAGAAAACTCCAACGAGTTTTTCAAAATGGACTCCGTCTGAGAGATCGCAACAGCTGCATCTTGTTAGCGATGATTCCAGTGGCTTGCTTTGTGTTAAAATTATTTGCGTGAATGGATATGTTTATTTTTGGCTTGTACACGTACAATCGCGCCCTCGAATATAGATGTTCATGTCATTGTGAGAATTATTCGCAACACGGCGTCCTATTTAATATGAAACTATAATTGATTTATGGAGCATTGGAGCCATTAATAATATGTAACAGCTGATATATTCGTCTTATTAATGGACGTGACGCCTGCTTTGAGTGTCATCCACGTCTCTAGCACGCATTAGTGTTTTAAGTGCTGACCAAAATTGATTTTGAAATAAGTTTGGAGATCTCCCCTTGGATAAGGAAGTCCGAGGCTTTCGTATGTCACATACGTCAGGGTTTGTCCTAATCCTCTAGGGACGTTCAATTTTTATTGCGTTCAACCCTGATCTATGAGCTAATATCGGACCAATAAATCGAAGAGTGATATCTAAAGGGTTCAACTATTGTTCAGGGGTACATTTATTTACCGACCAATGAGGTGGTTTATTGGAGAAGATGTCGTCCATGTAGAAGAGAAGAATTAAAGATATAAAGTTTAATTTAGAAACGTGTATTTCTCTCATGGCCTTTAATATGTCAATCTTGTGGTAGGTAATTCAGCAATTTGCATTTACACATGAAATTATCGTCTAGGGATAAACCAGAAAAAAGAATCAGGTTAGCGTCGCCATATTACCGCGCAAAAATGATAATTTTCTCGGAACGCCCTTCGAGAAGCTGTTTTTCAATGCTTAATTTTTCGTGAGCTGATCGCTGCAATTACTTTAATAGCTATCTTCACATCATATTAAATACGTACATGGAATTTCGAAACGTTTACATTGGGCCAGGTTGGGTGTTATCATTGGTCGGTAGCTTAATTATTGTTTAATATAACCATTTTCCAAGTATAAGAGTTGGATATTCGCATTTTGAAATTGTCGATAATCTCGTGTATTCTTGCATAAATTAAATAGCAATAGCTCAACTTAACTTATCTCAACTATATCTTGTTTTTAAAATAAATTGATTATTGTAAATTTGCGTCTATTTTGTTACATAAATTGATTTTACACAAGTAATTAAGACTAATTAAAGTGGGGTGTAGACAACAGGCCCACCCAGGGCTGCGGCCCTTAGTTTAATCACGATGGATTTGTTGTGTACCAGCCTTATTGGAAACCAGACTTAATTAGTTTTTAATTAAGCTAGGCCAGCCCAGTCGTTGTTTGGTACTTATAGTTCCAGAAAATGTCCTAGTTTGAGACCGCGCTGTAATTAATCCTCCTAAAAGCTTTTTAATATGGTATGAAACTGCAGTAGGTAGGTACGAATATGTCTTTTACTTACAAATTCCAATAAGTATTTATTTTTATGATGATTTAAACTGAAAATTGAGCTTAAAATAACTTTTAGTTATAATATCCCTATGTGATTCGAATCCAATCTGCTATTAATAAGCTAAAAAAAAGCAAAAGCGAAAAAAGAGTCTCAGTTGGTCAATTCACATTAAAAATCGAACCTTACGGATTCTACTCGAGGTTGATTTTTTTTGAACCTGATTGATTAGACTACTTAAGAGCAGTCGTGATCACAGGATGACAAATAATGTAAGATACGAAGTTTTTTTTATTACAAAAATATTTGTAACCATCAAATCATCACATTTTTGGCCAGTACCAAGTACCCCGCAGATGCTACTTACTTGTACGCAATCTCACATAACCAATTTAAATTGATTCCGTTATGCGGTCCGTCAGGTACGGTCTGCATAAAAAGCGGCCAGCAAACCTTACCGTGTTTCATTTTCAACCTTTCAGTCAATTAAGCGTTGCCAATTTAAGAGTGCGTACCTTGCCAGCACTAATGTATTATTCATATTGTGCTTTTGAGATAACAAGCAGACTTAAGGCGATACACATCTAGTGGACTGATTGGAGCGAGCGGCGGCTTCGTCGCCTATTAAAATTACGTTGCGTATAACTAACGTTTAGGGCCGACATAGGTTTTAAAAAAGTAAATTGAACTGGGTAAGAAACCTGCAGCTTAATGTTAAAGTTTTTTGTTTTAACTAACATAACATAACATACCATCACGACTTTATCCCAAACGGGGTAGTGACTGTGTCGTCACGGTGAACGCAACACTCAGAAGCCCACTTTTCACCAATGGCATTAGAACCCAACGTGGTGAGCTTTCCGCTGTTATCCGGGTTGATTTGGTTTTTTATCGATGTTTTCCGTCACCGGAGAATTAGTCGGATATTTAACAATGAACACAAAGATTTTGGTTTGTACTCGGGACCACACGATCCACAATCTGAGTTCGGGTGCTGAACCACTAGGCCACGATGCTCTAAAATAAATTAACACGAAAGCCGTCTGACGCAAAACTCAACAAAGCTGAGTATTATGAGTGGCAAGATTGATAAATATGCTCAAATATTTATAATAATACTCAAACATAGCACAAGTGCGATTTCTGGCACGTCACTACACAACGTAAGGAATTCCACCCATTGCTAGACCAGTCAAAAGAGTCTGTTTCAATTGCTGTATCTTTTTAAATTAACCTTGAGAAAAAAATCTTTATTGAGTTGATTTATCAGCCCTATACTTGTCAGAAAAGCTAGACCTACACAACTAATCAAAGTTCTTCTAACCAAGTGTCTAATTTCATTGGTTATTCGTAGTTTGACATGCCGCCCTGAGACTGAGAGCGTGTTTTTATTGCTACAATATTGGATTAAACATAAATTGATTGTAATTACGACAAATGTTTATGATCATGGCATAACTAAGAGTAGTTTATCGGCATTAACTGTATAAGAAGCCATATTAGTACCAAACAAATCAACGAAAACTACGTTATTGCTTAACTAATGAAGATAGACGATTTTTTACATAGTTATTCCGGTTTTAAATAAGTATTATTTGTGTTTGCTTTTGTTAAATTAGCTAAAGTATGATGTATGCTAATCCCATAATAGCCATCTAAATCAACATTATTTAAGCTTATTTTTTGTATACTAGCCAGAACGGCTATGTGTTACAATGCCCTAGCGATATATACTGCCAACATGATCTCAAAAACACTCTATTTATTCCAGTATACAATTTCAAACGCAAAAAATCGCAAATGCTTCTTGTGCTGACTCTATTAACAGCTTTAATTAAGGCGCGCATTGATACTCGAGTGCTCTTATTTTACATAGCTCACAGATATGAGCGCGGGAGTCGCCTACACAAGCTACGTATGTATACCGCTACACCTCACGTCAACCGACGTTTGGACCACCCAAGCCGTTGGGCGGCCCTACACGACACACACACACAACTACACAAACAAGAAATTCGGCCATCTTCTCACCAACCGCGACTTGCAATTTCGTAATTTCGACTTACCAATTTGACTTATTATACACTGTGGCGAATTGCCCGCGAATATGTAATAAGGGAAATTCCGATGGCCGCCATTAAAGCCTCCAATCGAGGGAAATGAGATGATAATTTTTCGGAAACAAAAAACTGAACATGGACCGATATAATGCGTCAAATTATTAGGTCGTTATGTAGTACATGATTATGTATGAACCGTTCTCTTTTTCGGAACAGGATTCTGTATGTGAAATTTGTGAAATACAGCAAAGATAGTCTCATACTAATTTTAAAGATAATAATCTGATTTTATAAGCACTTATCTACTAAGTACTAACATTTTTAAACCTTACTGGCGACTTGCTACTTTAGGTAGCTAGTCTACATTTTTTTCATTATTAAAAGAAATATAATATTACAAATAAAACAAAGAATCTAACAATTTAATTACATTAGGGTGGATAAAAGAAAGCCGTAATAAAATAAATAACATAATCGTTAAGTTAGGCAGCGTATGTGGTTAAAATCTTTTATGTGCGATATTAACCTCATTACAAATCGTTCTTTAATAACAAGTGTACGACCCTGCACCTCAATCATGCGGCTCTTAATTTCGCAACTGCATATTAAACCAAAGACAACTTTAATATGCATGTATGTCATCGAAGTTACACAGATTATGTAACTTGCATTATCTTTGCTAAGTGCGACCTCACCGAGCCTATAAATAACGAAAAATTATATACCGTCGACACATAACTGTCCTGCAGTCTGGACAAGTCCTAGACACATTTATTGACTTGCAGAACGAGTTATGCGCTTAAACACTGTATGTTATCTTAATTCGTCTCATTAGACACGGCGCGCAAATATCTACTTTACATAATTTTATCGATGAAAATTGTCCGCGTGGGCAGTCGCCGAGGTGATCCGATTTAATGCGTCCCTTCCTCGAAATATGCAAACCGAATCACTTAGCAGCATTCAGTCAAGCGGCCTACGCTAGTACCCGTTCCTAGCTTCATCAACCGCTCCAGATGTCGAACATCCCACCATAAAACCATTGGTTAAAATTTACGACTGTCAACAATTTGGAAGTCTAAAAAAGCACGACCGGCGATACTGAAACAACAGTTGTAAATCACGCGGCAAAGTTTTACGTATTAGTAACAATTAAAACGTTGAAGCAAACAACAGTTGTTGCGAATGCCCTCCTATTGCGGGACCATTGAGATTTAAGGGCGGTTTACAAGCTATAGATCTTAGTCCTAAATTCTTTAGGACTAATATAACTTGCGCAATCCTTTTGTCGTCGCGGGTTGGAGGGACGGGGTTCTTTTGTTTGCACGTGTTGCAAACGGGTTGGTGACACTTGTTCGAACGGAATCTTGGGAAGGACCCGGCCCGATTTCCGAGGAAGCGGTCTTTGTCTTTTTCTTCGCAAGGCAAATTACTGCAGTTCACGCTTGCTCGTTTTACGGTGAAAAACATTCTTGCGGTTGTTCGTATATTCATTGTTCATGGACGGACTGCTGCAGTTGGTTTTTTAGTATATTACGTATCCCACAAACTTAATTGAAAATATTTTTGCAAATTTAATTGAAAAAATATTTCTTAGTCGTGTACCATGCAGACATAGAACGCTCTACAAGCGGGACCTGAAAAGGCATGCGTCAAGATGAGGATGGCCAGCTCAGTGATTTCTTTGCATGACTGTGCTTGTCAGCCTCATCTTGACCACACGACCGCTTTCGATCAGATGGAGTGAGGTAATCTTGACGGGCAATATGAAAAAAATATACATAATTTTGAATAGAAACATGAAAACCAGCCATTCTAATGTTCAACATTCGCCGAATTATCAGTAACCGGATACCTTACGCCCTCCGGAAACGGTGCGCGCACGCAGAGCAGCTGACATCACGAATGCCAGATTCCCGCAAGAGGAAGCATTCGACACCATTATATACCTATTAAGCCCGGGTCACACTTACGCTTTTTTGCCACCACAGACTCCGCCCATGGTCTTAATGAAGCCATTTGTGTCATGTTTTATTGCTTTTATGGCGCACTCAAGATTTTGAGGTGAATTTACAACGCGTAAATTGACACTGGAACTGTACCTAATTAGTGCACATGTGCCGAGGGACATTTTTGTTTTGCATGTGCTAATGACATGACACAGACATAATTGCTGGTCTTTTAAATTTATGGTGATCAATAAATAAAAAGTTACTAGATTCGGAAGTTCTTGTATTTCTTTCAACTTGGAGCTCTCCGTTGATCAGTTTTCCAAGCCACTTATTTAGTCCTCTGGCTATTCAAACCCGGTATTCACAAACTCTAATCAAAAGTTGAGGACACCTCAAATAGATGCTGCCCTGTCATGTGTCAATATAATTGAAAGGGACAGCTATACATGTAAGGACTGCTCAGCTTTGATTGCCGTTTGTGTATTCGGGTGTAAGACAATTAACTTGCAGTGGAGACCAATAAGTTTACGTGCATTCTAAAGCACAAAACCCCCATCATTGAAATCAAGATCCAGCTGCATAACTTTGACATATAAATGTGAATCGAAAATTCATAGTAAGTAGCGACTGACACAAGTATCCTCACACATAAACAAACACGTGTTATGATTATGCCACTCAAGCCCACTCGAGGAGCACATTGCTCCGAATGAAGCGTTACACAAATAAAAGCGTCGGGAATCAAACCCGTGATCGCGGGCACTTCACACGGTTCGGTTGCCAACAAATTGGATGCCTTAATTACCTTTGTAATGCACTCATTTTCATATTTAAGTTTAAATTCATTCTCAGATTTGGTTGGGTACTGGTAAAACCATCCGTTTGTGTATGAAAAAGATAGGAATTTACAGTAGTAGAGTTTTCTGGCTACCAGATCTCCAACATTTTTCCCCTGAGTTTTCCGGTCACCCTGGTCTGCTAAGAGTCTATTCTTTGCCTACACTTAGAACCATTTACTGACTCACCCATACCTTCAACAGAGTCGGACTGCAAAAGCACGTCTCATCATAGATAGCACTCACTCGATGCCTTATACTTCCAATAGCGTAGAAGTTTTGACAGATACAGTTCACCGTATAAATAGTAACTAAGTATATTCGCCACTTTGACAGTCGCCGACCCTATCCATACAAATCTCCAAGCACAAGTTCCCCATAACTTCGAACCTTAAAACGTCCTCCGGCCCACTCCGCCGTAATTTAAATTACCCTCACAAGAGCTTAAGTGCACGCTTTTTAATTATTAACAAAAATTCTCCAGGCCTGGCTTGTGGTTAATTGAGTGATACTAATTACCTAAGCCGTAAGAGCCTCCGCGTAAATATTGAGGGACCTTCTTTCTACTATACGTTTTAGGAGATTAAAACCTTAGTAGTGTTTATGGTGATTATTTGAGAATTCACTCTGAACACTTCATGTAATTGGGGAAATGCCGGGTAGAATGTAGAATCCGGGTAGGGATGCGATTTGAGCCAAGTTAGAACGTTTTTAGGGTGCCCAACAATAAAAATTTCAAAAATATTCTTACTCTGAAACCGTTGTTCTATATTACTACATCCATATCCGCAAACTGATACATGCCCACCAAAACCTGTACTCACGAAATTTTCGGAACTCCCCTTGCACCTATTAAATGCGATTCTTAACTCGAAATATAATTTCGAAGCTCCGTTAATGTTGGTACTTATTGGGAGGGTACTGGTTGAAAAAAGAGGAAAGTTGAGCACTCAGCGTGCGTCCGAAATGCTATACATTAAGCCTCACGCAACGCGGGCGCAGCCACAGCACAGCGTATATAACCGGGGTCAATACACTGCAGGGCTGGCTAAGATATCTTTTATGTACATTGACAGGTAGTACATTAAGTTCTTTGATTTATCTTTAAAACAAAAAAATACTTATTTACTCTTGCACACGTACCACAGTAGCAATTATTTCAAGGAACACCGTAGAGCTGGATTAATGAAACAAATTTCAGGTTTTTTGAAGAGATTATTTTGAAAATCAAGTTTATGTTTTTCATTATCAGAAGATGTAGAGAGCAAAAATATTGGCTCACCCTTACTCAAAAATTTAAGAAACAAAATGCTGACAGATTAATTGCGTTTAGTTTAATTCAATAAACATGTGTAAACTAGAGATGTGCCGAATATGGCTTTGGACGACTAGCCGATCAGTCGGTTGGTTGGAAATCGGCCGACTAGTCGGCCAATTAGTCGGCCAAGCCGGTCACGGTTTCGAGGATTTCCGTAAAGTTTTACAGCTCATTCATTTGTTGAGATAATACTGTTTTGTGTTAATTAAAGTGAAAGAGCTCAGTTTTTTAATCATGTTGAAAAATAAATCTCGTGGATGTTTTTTGAACAATAGACAATGATTCCCATAGTTAAATGTAACCAGTGCCATATGATAATTTCTCGTGGTGGGCAGGGAAAAACAGCAAATACTATAAGTATGTACAACTATTTATTAAACACCGACATCCAACTCTGATACCTCAGTTAGGTGCTGCTTTAACATCAAAGAAAAACCCTGATTTACATTGAGAAATACGTACGAAATATGTAGCCGGATAGTCGGCGACTACTAAAGTGACCAGTTAGTCGGCAACTAGTCGGTACATCTCTGGTGGAAACCTATAAGCGAAAGCTGTGTTCCCACAACGTACCGTTTATTTGTCTTGTTAGGTTAGGTTAGGCTCCAAAAAAAATAAAGAGTATGGGTTATGCAGATTATTCATTATTACAAGGTAATTTTGCATTAAGATAAGATAAGATAAATAATATTTATTGCACAAACAAATACTTACAGCACGTAAAACAAAAAAGTAAATTTTAAAGTACAATTTAGGCGGTCTTATCGCTACAGAGCGATCTCTTCCAGACAACCTTCGGCAGAGAGATTTAAATTGCATTGTGGCAATTAATCAATAATTTTCGTGTCTTGCCAACCCTATGCCATAGCCAGTCGAATTTTCGCAACTCGCGGCGTCGGCCTTCAGTTATCGCGACCGCGAATCGAATTCCCGGTAACCAATTCAAAAGAAATTCAAAAGCAGAACGTCCCTTCACTTCTGATCAATTTTATGAAAACTTGTAACGCCCAACTTCACCTACGTTGGTAGCCACGAAGGACCACCTACTTTTAAATTTGAAAAAAGAACTAAAGGCTTCTTTAAAGATGCTATCTGATCAGATACCGCATGCAACAAATTCGTATGCAATCCCACGCTTGCTTATGTTTCTTAATCAAGTTTGCAAGAGTATTGAGCAGTCGCGGTCGGCGCGCCAAAGGGCTGCGCTCGCATACATCAACTTCGACGTTTGAACGAAATGAAGCTGTCGTCACCGCCAATTGTAACGTCATTTGAGCTAAGCCGCGGGACAACCGACCCCATTCAAATGCATTAAAGCACCCACCGATACTTTTTAAGTACCCACTCGAAACCATTTAACAAAGTCAACGACCTAACATGTGTTTTTTCTTTTACAGGAGCGAACGGCCTAAGAAGACGAGGGAGACAAACGTACACTAGATATCAAACGCTAGAGTTAGAGAAGGAGTTTCACACGAACCACTACCTCACGCGAAGGAGACGCATAGAGATGGCGCACGCGCTGTGCCTGACGGAGCGACAGATCAAAATATGGTTCCAGAATAGACGGATGAAGTTAAAGAAAGAGATACAAGCTATAAAGGAGCTAAATGAGCAGGAGAAGCAAGCACAGGCGCAGAAGGCCGCTGCGGCGGCCGCGGCCGCGGCGGCGGCGGCGCAGGGCCACCCCGAACACTAGGTGGCTGCAACGTGATCACTCGCGTCCGCCGAACACTCCCTTTGTGTTTTGTAAATTGTTTGTAATTATTTTCGTTAATAAGTGTTGTTCGGTTGTTGTGATTATTATTTTTTTAAATTAATTTTTAACTAGACACAATGTTTTCTAATTGATTGAACGAACAATAAACTGTTAAATGCTAGACTAGAAACGGGTCGTATTATTTTTGTGTTTCGGGTTTTGTTTTTAGTTGTTGTTTTATTTTTGATTTTTTTAATATTTTAATTCGCAATCGTCGAAGGCGTTCGGAAACCAGTGCAATTTGTAGGAATCTCTTCCGTGTGAAATAGTGTAGGTGTATCGTAGTGCGTTTTACGTTACGTGCCCGTGGCGCCATCTGGCAGCGGCGAGACGAACTGTATTGTACAAATTTAATATGCCTACCAAAGAGACTCGGTCTCGTACCCATAAAGCTAAGTAAAGAGTCGTAAGTTAAATTAATTATCCGCTATTCTAATATCGGACTCGTGTGTGAAACAGATAACCTTCCGCGCCATCTAATCCTTCAATACTCTCGCATAAGTATAGTGTAAACGTGATCGTGTTCCTGCAGTTTTAATAGTCGGTGAAGTTAAACAAATTGCCATAAATATAAGTAGTTATTATTTAGGTGGTAGTCGTGTAAATAGTTAGGGTTACGTCTTGGAAGTGCGGTTCGCGAGTGCGCCGGCGCCCGTGGAATGGGCAGAAAAAGCGGCGAGTGTGCGCGCCGGGAGGGGCGCGCCGCCGGCCGCCAAACAGGACTAGGTAAGTTTTTGTCAAAGTCACCGCTGGCATTATTTATCAAGTGGAGACGGCCGCGAAAAACTCACTCGTCACCAGCGACGCCATTTTTGAAATCGCCCATGCGAAGGCGCATCCAGTCGCAATGTTTTCATTTAATGCGTTTGATGTTTCCCGACCGTCTTCACGCAAACCTACGCACCTGTCTAAGTAGTAGCTTGTTACTGATAATCGCAAAGAATTCTTTATTGTGTTGTTGTTAACTATTACTGCTGTTTTAAGTGTCATTTGCGACTCACAGAGTGAATGCTACCACGTGCCTAATAATCGGTGAAAAAAGTAAACGGTCGTACAGAGGCATTTATATTTCGTAAGCATGCATAATGACTTCATTGACTCGCCGAACGCTCGGTGGGAACTATTAATTGGATTCACTATAGTTTGTTTCATCTCGAAGGCCGTATATGGCCGCTAAAGGCTCAAACGGACGCTAAAAACTGAATTCCGCGCCGCACGGTGTACAGCCAGCGCAAAAACATCGCGAATGCCATTCTACCTTTTCAGTGGAGATATTTCTGTTGAGAAATGCTGAATAACATTATATGTACGCGTCAGGAGTTAAATTAGGATTTCAATCTCATATGTTAAAGCTTTGACAGGAAAAAGTAATTGTATGTGTCTTAAGCCCTTTTGTAGAAAAGCTCAGATGTCTGTTACGTTGAAATATGCCGTGTTACAAACGAGTTTGTAGTTAATCGGTAATGCTTTATACTTTGTATTTATTCAAGTAGGTAGTTACTTACTGAGTTTTTCTCTCCGCCAGTAATACAAATAATTTAACCTATTATCATTGAATTTATTAGAACTACAGAATACATTTTCAGCATTAACCACATATTTTCGCATGGTATAATTTTTTACTGTCATTTAAATAGATAAGATGTCGTAAATATTTGTCAAAAAAGATCAGGTTAAAATAAAAAAGTAAACTGTTCTTCATTTTTTAGAAAGTATTTTTTATAACATGACTCTTTTGAAGCAAATAATTATGCACTTTTGACTTTGATGCTCACCATACCCGTCGGCCATATTTGGGCCCGCGACCCAACCTGCCAATACGCCGATAACAGGTAATTATTTAGCAGATACGAAAAATTGTTGGTTGGTCTGATATGAGCGTATCGCGCAGGCGAATTTTTTAACGTCTTCATCCGACGGGTATGAGGGCGATATCGAAGTAATCTTATGCTAAAACTTTAATGGCATAATATTAATTAAGTGGACATCCTTTTCGGTCCGTGCCTTTTAGGGTTTGGTGCTAGAAGAAGGCAATATTAAATATTTTATTGTCATTTGTAGTTGTAACATTCTCACTATTCTTAAACGTATCATAGATGATGATGATTATTTACAGTAAAATAGATCCTCATCATCATCCGTGCGGTCTATCCCGGTTGTGAACCCACACTGGTGTGTAGGGTCCCAGGGTCCGCCTTACAGTAAAAGTGATGCATATAACGGAACGGAATTTCAAATGTAATTTATTTACATCATATGGATACAAACAAGTTTACTATGGGCCTCACAAGAAAGCTCAAGGTCACTCAACGAAGTATATAAAGAGAACTATGCTCGGTATTTGGCTACGTGATGGAATCATAATGAGAAGATCCGTAAATAACTGAACCCATGGACGTCCCAGCGGGTGAATTAGTTAAATAGGAAAAAATATTTGTACAACTATGTTGCTCGCAAAAGAGAGACCTGTTACTTCGCTACAACTATTTCCACTTCTAATTATAAGCGTAATTATCCCGAAATGTTACTTGATACATTACTTAATAAGGTTGATTTATTCGCGCAAGAACTCACCTCCAGGCAACAACTAATTAAAGAGGCTCAAACTGTAAATTACTCATTTATGCGAGTGTGTTCTCCAGCAAATAGAAAATAATGAGCCCAGTAGCCAATGAATGGTTTCAATTAGTAATAACAGCCACTCCCATACAATGTTTCTCACTTAATTAAAACATACAGCGCGGAGGCAGATGGTATGATAAAAACTCAATATATTCGCCGATAATGCGCCCATTTCACTACTCATCCTTCGCCCTAACGAAGCCATGACTTCAGTTTTTCTAAGCCATACACAATTTTACTTTTTCAGTAATAATTATAAACGTAACTCAATTTAATACCACAATAACTCAATAATGTCAGCGTATAAGTTTTTGTTCAGTCGGCAATTTTATAGTTTTTCTGAAGCAGTTAAGCTGCAGGCTGAAATATATACATATAATGTCATAGTTTGCATAGCCGTCGGCCAATTTTCATATAATCGGGCTTATTACAATATTGCTGGAGTGGGTAGGACACGGATCGCTTGAGTTAATTAGACGAAAGCTTGAATAATGCATGGCCGATTAATCAATGCGTTGACGTTTTTATTTTTATTTAAATTAATTTATATTCCGTGGTGGTTTCTTATTAAAATATTGCAATTTTATATGGCTCCTTGAACCTGTTTGGTTGTGGAAGGCGGCGCGGGGCGCGGGCGGCGCGCGTGTATATAAATCACTATGTACCTACTCGTGCGCAGGTCCGGTCGGAGATGAGAGATCTCCGGACTCGCTCGTAGTACCGTACATTGCACCGCTACGATGTTTTATGTAAAGGGCTCTGAAAATAAGAACTGGGATTTCAATTAATTCTTGTTGCGAATTTCGTAAATATAAATAGTGACGAAAACTTGATGTTGCAATAAAGAGATTTCCATTCAAACTGGAGTTCATTTAGACTATATATTGATTTACATTTTTATTGAATAAGATAAGCTCGACGAACTTTGATATTGAGAAAATTGTTGAACTCTACATCAATAATTCACAACATATCTTTAGCTACATAGTAAAAAATAGGTGTTGATTTAATTCAGTTGAATTATTTCACTAGGTGTAGTGAATGTTTAACTTTAATTAATATCATATTAACACAAATTCATTATAAACAACAATTATTTTCTTTGCTAATTTGCTCATAAAACTATTATAGTTTTGAACGTGTAGCTGTTCTATGAAGTCAATAATAAATTGTAATATCAATACAAAATGTAACTTTGGCTTATGAGGTTACTAACCCATCCAGGTCTGTGTGACTAACCGTTGTTGACAAACACATCTATTATTCAAAAAAGTTTATTCAACTTTGAGAGTGGTCTACCCAACGGAACGTAGTGACTCTACCATTTTGTTCTCTGCTCCAAACCGAGCGCAATATCTCAAACATTCAATTACCAATGCAATTCGAACTTTATTACCTCCACTTAAAGTGCTTTAATAGTTCACGTCGTTACGCGAGCACCAATGCTCTACAGTAGTTCTAATCGTGAAGGAATTAAAGGTCAAATTTGAATAATACAGTGCGAGGATAGTTCGTGCAAGGTGATAGTATCTATCACCCGACCCGGCCTGGCTTTTTGAACACGACTCTTTTAACTGTACGGTGCCTTGTAGTTGGAAGTCGTGTCCCCAGGGTGGCTCAGTTGAACTCCTTTCTTGCTCGAAACAATGCGAGTATCGAATGTGGATTGGACCGAATGTGGTAAATGGTATCGTGGGTTAACTTCCCGTTAATCGATGGACCTATAGCTAATTAAATAAAGTTTAGATTGAAATTTTATGTCGGCACTATCGTAAACTAAGTAGGGCTTGTACTATTTATTTCAGACTATTATCTATTAGTCCTAATACTACGTTTGATATTTTTAACCCAGCTCATGAAATGAGTTTTATTTATTGTTTTAACAATTTATCAAAATCAAACGAAAAATTACTGAAGATTATCAAGGAGGATAAAAAACCAAACCCTTCTAAGATACAGTGAAATGTTAGTTCAGCCGTGAACATAATTTTTAAACTACTTCAATCTTTTATACTTTAAAGCAATAAAGATTATGATTGTTGACTGAGATGGGCTCATGCTGTTGATGATTATGACTGCAATGCAAAAGTATTAAACGGCTTATTGAGTCTAGTAATAGCTATATTGACCATAACTATAACTTTGAAAAGGTCGTATGATAATTTTCCGATTCCCATTTCCTCTATCGGACATTATTTAACTGTGGCACAATAAACTGCTTACATACGAACGATTATAACACAGCAAACCAACCCTTAACCGTTATCGAGTTAACCCCTATAAAATTACTCGCCATTTTGAATTTACGGGTTGTACGAAATATAGCCACCGCAATTATTAAAGTATAGATGCGAAATACAAACACTACTATAATTTTGTATGGTCAATAAACTGAGTTTGGATGTAATTCAAATTCAAGTAAAGTGGTTGTTTGAATTGACAATGATAATGATTGGTGTGTGGTAGATGGCACTGTAATCAGATTTGAGTATAAGATTTTGTGTAGACTATCGCTCTTGCACTTCTAAATTGAGGCTCTTTATTTTTTTGCATTAATTTATATAACTCACTTTTGAAATAATCAACTTTCAAAAAAGAGATGTTAAAATGGTACTCATTAGGAAGTAGTTGAACATTTCACAATGTTGCAAATAGCAGTAGTGGAATCACTTATTAAATGCAGCAGTTTCATCATTATTGACTCCTTATCCGTTCCACAAGCAGCTTCTGCGTTGCATAAGCTTTGTTAAAGTTTATCGATTAATCTAGTAATTTGAATACATGAAGTTTATTTCAGACGTGCAAGAATATCATGTTTTAAACATTTGTATTCAAACCGTTGGTTATTTGTGATATCATAAATTTCATATTTTAATGCGACGCAGTTTCATTATTTTCATTTGGATCTCTTCCAATTACAAACGTTAAAAGGTCTTTGTAACCTATATTTAAAAATGCATGTTGGTTTCTTTTTATTTCTTCTGCCAGAAATAATAGTACAAATTAATCTTGTTCAAGTTGTTGTCAATACAAACTTATTAAAAAACACTTTAAAACTTGCTCATGGTAGCGCAATAGCTAAAGCCTTAACTGCTGATGGGCGTGGCTTCGATTCAACCCAGAAAACACAGTTTAGTCGTTCTGAATCTGGCCGTTAATACCATAATATGAACATCTAATTGAATATATATATATATTTATATGTTTGTATATTAGACTTTGAAACCAATAGATCAAGCTTTGTTTGTTTCAAGGTAGACAATCTTGGCCAGTAAAATGATAATGATGCCATTATGTATTAGTAATATTTTTTTATGAAATCCTTTAATACATTTTTTATTACCTTAAATATTCCTCCACATCACTAGGTGTCATATTCATTGATGACTTTTTAGATTTTATAAAGCACCTCCTTATAATTTTACTGCATCGGAACAAATTTCGCTCTAACTAGGGTCGGACGCGCGTAGGTAAGCTACTGCCGTTTACGACTTGCCACTTACAATCACAGTGGGGCCGTTGTAAAACTGACCATAAAAGTTCATTATCTATTGGCTTGTTCGCGCTTCCAACTTTTATTTTATTGGTTTACGACACCGTGGGGTCATAAAGGCTGTAGTTAATCCGGTGTGTTCCGCTTAGCGCTAAAATTTCGGCATATACTCGTAGTTTCGACGTTTGACCTAATTCACGGTAGCAAATGAAATATGAAATACTTTTTCGCGAAAATGTAGGTATTGAACATGAGAATAAATTAGTTTAACGTTAAATTATAGTACCACATTGTCACTTATCACCAGGTGCGATTGTGATCAAATGATTGCCTCGTCCATACTGAGAAAAAAATGAGTACAGTGGACTTCCATTTTGCTTGTAAAAAAAATTAAAGCAAGCAGAGCTAATAATGTGATATTCGAAGACTCATTGAGATAATTTTGAACATGTACTTTTGTTACATGGAAATCGACGGGGCTTCAAAGGCAGGATAACACCAAACCAAAGAGTCAATCAATAGTATTTTTGTGTAGCTACTGCTAAAATTCCTGGTGCTATTGGTGGAATACAGCTTAGTTCCTGCTGCGTACCCAGTTGAGTATGAAGCGATAGGTCAGTACGGCGCCGGCATTTTTACTGGGCCTCTTCTCTTGGCTTTGATATCTACAGTACCTGTCTATATAACGATCGCGTATGAGCTACTGAATGACGTGACAACTATAAACGACATATTTTCATCGAGGTACATCGTCAGCATAATTTTTAAGACAACTTCAAAAAAACTAAAATGATGCAAAATGTTTTTTTTGGATTAGCAATCTGACAAAAACAACAAACAACAACAGATGTTTCCGAAAAAAATATATGGTCTCTCTACTACAGAAAGCTCGAGGTGCTATAACGAGCTGTGGCAAGAACTGAGCGAGAATGAGTAAAATCCCTAGAAGAACTAAAGCCCAGCAAAAAAGTAAGTCGCAGTACGCAAGTCACATAGTGCGAGGAACTGATGGCCGTCAGGGAAAAAAGTTCTAGAATGGCGACCATTCATTTGGTGGCACAAGTTGAGTGGAACGCACAACGACAACGATTGATCAGTGCTTTTAATGATGATGATCGTTGATGATGAGTTTAATAACTCATACTGATTTTGCTTTTCTGAAAAGCAAGAAAAATTAATTGTGAAGAAAACAAACAGCTGAAAATTTGGATAGGATAAATTCTACACAGCCCACCAAAAAACAACATTACATTTAGGTATTACTTTAAAGACTTCCTTTGCCTGATCAAAACAAACAATTATAACCACTATAAATCCTAAAGCTTTTTTGTTTATGAATAACTGTTTTAAATTATTCTGGCAATGTAAGGTAGAATATACTGTTCATTACGTTTATTCCCCGTTGAAACAAAACTGCATTGCTTTGTTTTTAGTTCCGCAGCACAACTTATGTTCATGAATACCTCATAAATAATACAATTTCCCTGCTATCAATGGTTTACTATGACTAGTTCTCATATTAGTTAATCTAATGCTAACAGCGATAACATGGGTTCTGATTTATGTGTGTAGGTACCTACTCTCACGTTCTTCAACCATGGTAGTATTAGATTAACCGCTACATGAGAAATTAAACTTTTAAAAAGTTAGTTACGAGACTTATGAGTCAAATCTTAACTTGCAAAATATTTATAACATACCTTTAAATGACATTTATTTTTAATTGCATATTCAATAGCTTTTTATGTACGACATTATCCGGCCTTGTCAATTTCTGTACAAAATTTAATTACATGATTACAGTAATTTTTAAAAGGATTACGCGAACGTATTCTCAAAGTTATAATTAAAACCAGGTGTATTATTATGGTCAGTTAAAATCTTTTATGCTTATTAAAATGTACATAATTTACCCTTAAACGTACGGAACGCCACGTCTCGCCAGGAGCCTACATACGCTGTCCAGTCCAGTGACATTTGATCGTCAGTGGGCGGGGAAGCGTTTATGCAAAACGTGGACGAGCCCGCGCGGACAACTTACCAGTGGCCACCGATAACTGACCGCTACTTACCTAATTGCTACAACACTTAATGATTATGATTGGTTGAGCGGCCTTAGCTGTTCATTCAGACACCAGCCTTTATGCACGTATGAATTATAGTGGGAATTCTGAAGAGTGGGCAGCTTTATGTAGCTCCTGATAGTCTGATTGCAATGAATTAATTATTCAAATTAGTACATCGTGGCTATAAATGAGACCGGTCCTGGATCATGTTAACAGAGTCTTCGGTTAATTCCTTTAAAAGTTTCATGATGGAGTCTAGTCTTTGTATGAGAGATATATTTTTAATACTGGTTCATTAAATTTTATTAGACACTAAAGTTTGTTTATTTGTATGAACGAGTATGCGAGCTTTGTAAATGTTCCTTCTGCTACGGTGATGCGATTTAAAAGATAAAAAATAGGTTAAAGTAATTTCACATTATAGCTTATAAATAATGGGATACTGTTAGCTGCGGATAAAAATAAAGAGATAAGATAATATTTATTTTTGAATATTTCCTATTACATGAAGGGCATCCTTCATTCCTTTGTACGAGTACATCAACGCATCCTTCTTCTTCTAGCACTGAATATTTTGAAACTATATTTGGTTTTATTATTCGTATACCAATTGACATTTTATAAGACTTACTAAATGCCTAGATGGAAATTTTTACTCACCTGAGTGTTACTTTATAATAACATAATAATAAAATATTAAAATATACTGCTACAATTTGCGCATTTTCCGGAAATCTCGTCCTTATTCCCTTTACATCTGGTCCAACAAAGAAAATTCTAAACGCGTCATTCCGAACGCAATTCGCGCGTCCGACCGGCAAAAGTGCATAAATTAGAAAAGTCGTAAATTCCCCGGAGGCGTTTAATTGAAATCGCAGTAGTTAATTGAGTGAGCGTTGCGGCGTTGTGCGCATGCGTCACCGGTGATTTATGCCAATCGCGCCTATTTATCGAGCCAACTCACGTTTGCGCACCTGCATTTTCAGTATGCAAATTAGGATGCATAGAAACTGATATTAATATTGGGAGCGAATGGACTGGCAAACTGAATTTTAATGAGTTTAGGTACGAGCACCTATTAGAAAATATTGATAATTGCCTTTTTCTTATTTGATTAGTGTAATATTTGCAAAATAAGGCTTTTGGAGAAATTGTTCTCAATCTCTTTACTTTTTGGACGGGACACAAAAAGCGATATCCCTAATTTATTCTGCAGTTTTCATTAAACCATAACTTAACCAAACAAAACTTAGGTTCTTTATATTAAGTTCTTAATATGGCTGTATCCAGTCCAAACAAATGGCTAAATTGTAGTCGTTAACTTGAAGTCTTTAGAAATATAGTAAGTACTGCAAAAAAAAATACTTAAAAAACTGATACGTGTTTCTGTCTAAAAATTATATTGAATTACGAGTATTTTGTTTGCTTTTTATTTATTCGTTTAATAAAACAATGAAAGCAAGTTTGCTTGTTTCTTTAAATCTACGCAATACATTTTGCAACCGAACTACCAAAAACATTTAAGTATGTACATTTTCCAAAGACAGGTGATAAATTGGTGTTTACACGTAAGTAACAAGTAGGTACATCCAGTAGTTAATTTTCCACCGTATTGCATTTCGTAGATAAGGATGGTATTTCACAGACCCTTTTTTTCGTTGTTTTTACTTTATGCACTTTTTCCGTCATGGCCTATCTAACACGTTACAAAAACACTCAATTTACAGAAGGTGCCTATCAATTTACATCAAGATTCTGTAATTTTAAAATTCATCACAGGAAAAACAAAACGCAAAAACTGAATTTATCACCTCTACTTTGTAGAATATTATATTTATAAGAGTAACTGCATTTTTATCATAGTTTTAAGGAACAAAATACTCTTTGTTAATCAATTTGTTGCTCATTATGATTTTAAAAATCAAATACATAGTTATTTATATATTTTGTAATTTTATTCAGTATTTCAAAAGATTCAAGTAGGTATAACATTAGCATAGAGAACAAGGTTCGAATTTAGTTTAAGTTGTAGAAACTTATTGGTTAGCTTCATTGGTTAATACAAACTCTTTTTTTCGTTTACAGCCTTTATATTGCTTGTTAAAAAGTGGGAAATCTTCCATTACAATATTAATTCACCACCGACTTAATTCTCAATTAGTAATTACCTATTCAAACTTCCATTTTAACACTAAAACACCCCCGGTGTGGTCCGTCCCAAACGGGGATAAATAAAAACTCTATCAAACTCTAGCGAGGGCGCGAGTAAATAAGCAGGAAGGGTTGAACACCCGCTCGCCCCAAGTTTTTCTCGGGGCCTGAGAGACCCCCATCCGTCTTCTCTAGAGATACGCTAATTTATCTTTATTCGCTTTTCTTTATTGCACTCGAGATTCCTTTTCGCGGTATTGTTTAGGGTTTGATTACGGAGGCGTGCGCGAGATCGCATCGAGCCTTTGTTTAGAATAGCGATTAGATGATTACCCCCTAAGTAACTGGAATATAACTCATAGATACTCTGGGGGATGGATTAATTTATTGCTTTAAATTTTTTGAACAATAAGGTACAATAAGTTTCTAGGATTAAACGGCCTCACGTCTAACTAAAAAGAAAATATTGAACTGTTTTATTAGATTCAAGGATCTTTAAAGATCTCCACAAACACATGCAATGACTTCACAAGTCAAATAAGATTGGTATGTTAGTATGGAAATAGAATTTTCGTCATAGGTCTGCTTGTAAATATTATATATTATTTAAGTACTTGTATTATGTGTTAAGAACATAGTTACCGCGACTCATTCATGGTATGATTTTTTGAAGCGATTTCATATATTTTTTCAATGTACTTATTTCTGCTTTACTTGATTTTTTCATACCGGGAAGACGAAATATTGCAATGAACCAACATAAATTACATAATATGTATTTATCTAATTAATATTCAACACCCAAAACACCGAAAACTATGCTGGGTTGAATTTAAACTTACTGCTAATGGCCCTTGGAAAATATAAGACGTGACAACGTTAATTAAACAACGTAACGGGACCTTAACACATACCTACTCTGTCCCTTTATTTACCGACCAATCGGAAAGACCCGCTTCATAAGGCTGGAACACTCTTTCGAGCCTAATAAGATTAGGGGATAGAAGTGCTGCGTAGGTCTAGTAAGATTGGTTGGTCAGCTCGCGGTGGAACTACGGAGTTGGTTGAATCGAGTTAGCCGTGAGTTTAGGAGAATATTATTCTACACAAATAAGAACATTGGGTTTATCTTATTAGAATTCGATTTGAAAAACTGCAATGTATGAGTGTTAAAACCTCAGTCTAGTACCCTGTAATAAAGATTTCAACAAAACCTGTATGTGACCATGAGATTTTATGACACGAGTCTCAAAAAGAGTGGTCACAGGTATTTTCCAATTGGTTCAAACGTATGGAAAAGTGTATACGTGCTCAGGGTGAATACTTCGAAAAGATGGATACTGGTAATAAATAATAAATTTTATAATTTTTGAGTATCTCATTTCTTTTGGCATGCCCCTCGTAACACGAGGACAGTGTTTGCAATCGGAAATATTGCTGATTAGAATGCCTTTTTATATTTTTAGTTATTTGTAATCTACCTATTCGTAATTAATTTGTTCGTAAGTATTTAGTAGTAGTTAGACAACTAGTATCTGTGGATAGTAAGTCGCGGGGTCGAACCTGTAGTAACTGTTTGCGTTATATCTCCATCCAAGAAGCCGCTCCGAACGTATTTAGAAGGTGTTTTACAATATTTAAGTCAACGATACAACAACTACAATATACCATCACGACTTTATCCCAAACGGGGTAGTCAGAGGCAAGTGACTGTTGCCGTCATGGTGAACGAAACACTCAGAAGCCCACTTTTCACCAAATGCTATTAAAACCCAACGTAGTAGGTGGTGAGCCTCGCGCCGCTATCCGGGTTGATTTGGATTTTTATCGATGTTTTCCATCACTGGAGAGTTAGTCGTAAATTAAACAATGAACACAAAGATTTTGGTTCTGCGCCCCGATTCAGAACAAAGTTATCGACCGACTCGGTTATTTTCTTTTATTTTTAATATTTTTTTTACGTAGGGTAGGTTTTATCTAATTTGGTTTATGGAAATTAAGGGTCTTTGTCTTTAACATATCAAAATATTGATTGCTACCGCTTAGCGGATCATTTACTTTATTTAAAATAAATTTACCGAATCGGTCGATAACTTTGTTCTGAATCGGGGAGCTGGCCAGATCTGAACTCGGGACAACACGATCGACGATCTGAATTCGGGTGCTCTTTAAGTCTACGATAATATATTTTTTTTATAGCTAAGTCCGTAAGCTATAGAATTTCCCTTATTATGTTTTTTCATAATATGAATGAGTTTCTAAATAGAACCTGACTTCACTTTTCTAATTTGCATACTAATAATACACGAACCGATAAAGTGAGTTTCAATAGTAGCGCACCGGGAGAAGTAGCAATTCAACCAAATAATTGGTATTCTATTCACACTGAGGGGCAATTTATGCCCGGAATTATTTCCTTGTTGTTTTATTCGGGGATTTGTCACTCACTCCCTTTTATAATTACTCCCCGATATCGAATAACTTTTTACGTCCAATTTATGACAGTTTCGGATTCAGTTTTTGGGAGATTAGCGTTGGGAGCTCTGTTATGAGGTTCCGGGTCGGGTAAGTCGGGTTATCCGAGCTTAAGATAATTGAGACGGAGTGGGGATTGTGGATACTGTTCTAGATTAGATGCAACTTGACGGGGTGGTTCGGTAAATGGGTGAGGTCCTGCCGATAGCGCATCACAACACCTTGATATAATCCAAAGATGTATGTTGCCCGCATGAAGAAGTATTTATGTCGCACTAACGTTTGTGTGTATGAAAAAATATGAAAGATCAAATTATTAAATCGCTCGCTACCCCCGGTTTAGGAAATTAACTTGACTGGCTATAAGAGATAGTTATAAGGACAGGCTGAAATTGGCACTTACGATTTTTGGTGCTTCTGCCATCAAGGACCTTATAGAAATATTGTCTCAGAGTTTGCCTCATACACATAATCCGACTTGTTCTTCTTTTTAATTTACGAGATGCATTAATTTGCCAACTTCTCGCTTGCTCATGTTTTGAATGTTTTCAAAAGTTACTAAACCGTTTAAAAAATAACTGCTACAGAAGCATCGAAGTAATGGTATATTTTACTTAATTTACAAAAGAAAAGTAAAACCTTTTTAAGCTCAGCCCAGAAAATAGATGACAGGTGGCCCCGCTGACTGGCTGGAAAGAAAATATTCTAATAAGACCCCTGGTCAAGTTGACTGAATGAAAAGTCCAAAATGCCATGGAAATTCCATCATGGAATGCAGATGGCATTTGGTATTAATAGAGTCAGCTAATTAATGTTTTGCAGCTGTTTAACGACAAAAAGTACACGAACAATTGAATATCACACGGTTATTTATGTGAGATAAGATCTTGACTCTTTAAAAGATACGTTTTAATTACTGACTTTAGATTCAGATACCTACTAAGTACATTAAATGTTTTTATAATAAATACATTATAACTACAGAGTCAGTGTTTGGGGAATTTATCATCTCAATTTTTCGCATCTTTAGCGAGGTTAGAAGTTGCACGTTGTGATAACATTCCATTCTGTTTTAAATTGGGCACTGAGGTAGCGCCATCTTGTGACATTTTATTTCTGAAGTTTATTAAATTATTCGTGTTTATTTACTGTATTGTTTTTTAATGTGACTTTTCAATAACTGTTACTACATTTAAGTCATTGCAAATTAAAGAAACTGTTATGCCGAAAAGTTCGCTTACAAAACATTCATGTAACTACTACTAGCGCCGCATAACTTTCAAAGTTAATAAAGCATCGCTGTCAGCAAACCTCATTCATCTCGTAAAAGTTCAGCGGCTGTCCGCTAGATGTCGCGCTCACAATAACTTAAGCTACTAGCGCTCTGCGACGATTGCGGCGAAATATAGAAACATCGCCGTTCATATCGTATCGTAGTAAAGCGAGGGAAGCTCCAACGGGCGGCAAACGAAATGTTTATGATGCAATTTACAGTTCGTATATTGCAAGGCACTTCATATAACACGACAATACACTTCTGAATTCCCTTTCAAGTTGTTTCGGTGTCTTTTAAACCCGCACACTGAATTCTTTTGCGTTTTGCGGGTTTAGTTGTGTGAATTGAATTTGGAAAGCTCACCGTACATTTAAGACATTTTTAATACGTCCTTTAAACAACATTCATCACTAATGTTTTAATAGAAAAATAAATATTATAAATAAACTGAATCATTTCAAGCAGTGATGTACTTACTAGTGACTAGCTGACATGCTTCTAGTTAAAACAAAAGATTTTGTTTTGTATGTAACATTTAGAGAGGAATAATATTTCATTCATTATTTCTCTCTAAATATTCATTGGTAGGAAATTGGGTTCCTCGAATCAATGGAAATTAATGTCCGTGCGTTCGTAACTCAAAAGCACTCATATCGATAAGCAAAGCAAGGCTACACTAGCGTCATCATTCCAAGTCGTAAAACATCTATTTTATGATGTGACGACCTCAAATTGCTCATAAAAAGCTACACCGTTTCACTCACAGATGGCGCTGAACTTCAGCGCGCCATCTAGTGACAGCCGAAGTGACTTATCCCATGAACGAGGGAGGTTATGGTTTTATTGGGGCATAAAGTTGCGAGTTACGACTCTCGGCCTTCGAATATGGAGAAATCGGAGGGCGAATGGGCGTGTAAGACAAGAGGACGACTTTTATTGTTTGTAAATTGGCTGTAAAATTATGAGTTCGGTCGTATTGTGCCTAATCACGGCGATCAGCTGTTGTTTTATGGAATAAATCACTTCATTACGGCAAGTGGTGGTTTATTAGGCAATAAAACTACATTTAGATGGGTGTCGGATTGTCACATTGTTACATAACGTTCAGAATGTTGATGCGCTCATACTTTTTCTGTTTTAATTTAATAGCTCTACGTTTAATAATGTTTTGATAGTAAGCCTGTTGAGATGATTAAATATTTAAATGCTTTAGCTATGTTAATGCTTTATAAGATAGGTAGTTACAATTTTTTTTTGTGTTGTCGTTTGTAACCCAATGATATTACAAACTTAAAAAGCTGAATTATAGTACCTATTTAAATATTTACTAATTTGACTAAATAACTACAATAATGTTTTAACGATTTTTGTGGTGTAAGAGATTTTTTCCAGTTGACTTTGGTCATTAAATAAAATACATATTAGTTCATAATAATTTTATTTCTAATTAAGCTAACAAAATCGATACAGACTCGGCAAGTACTAATTCCGCTATTCTATACGAGATGGCGTTAGGCACACAATTAGGGAACAATATTTGATTGCCACAAAAAAGCTACGAGGTTCGCCGTCGTAGCAGCCAGTGGTACACTATAAAATTGTGTTTTACTTTTCCAAGGATTTAAATATATTGAAAAATTAGTACCTAATTTCTCCGTTTGGTTCTGGTTGATAGGTCGAGAGTGTGTGTGAGTTGTAGGTAGGTAGTGGGCCTTTTGTGAGTAATAATAAGAAGGCATCAATCAATATCTAACTATTTAAACTGGCAGTTGCATTAACATTGTATTTGTATCTGTTTGAGTTTAGCTTTATAACAATACGGTGGTGAAAATTCAGCTTAAAGAAATAAATACCTATAATTTGATTAGTAATTTGCTTAAAATTGCGTATCTAATAGTCACCGTGTAAAACAAACGTTACGGCTTTTAATTGCATTAACTGGAACGTTGAGTTGAGTTATTAGAAAAACATACACCTTTGAATCTGAATGAATATACTATGGATTTATTTCCATGAGGCAGTGTTAGCAATAATAATAATAATAATAATAAATATCTGGGACAATTCACACCAAGATCATCTGACCCCAAACTAAGCAGAGCTTGTAATATGGGCGTCAGAGACTGATAAACATACTTAAATATTTCTAAATACATACTTAAATAGACAATAACATAATAATATTTGTTGATATTGGAAAACAATGCAAAAAGGTATTAAATCTCGAGTTGTAATTGTAAGCGTATAAATAAACCCATATTTTAAAGTGTGTAAAGAAAAAATATCGATACCATAAAATAAAAATCTGTATATTTGAAGTGGCAACAAGTGATCACTTAACCGGCGCTTGTGGAGTGCTAATTATTTGTTTTACGGCGCGTTTACGATGATCGCGATCGTAAAGTCGACGTTTACGATCGGTCGCCGCACGAGGCGGATGGCTTTATGCGGGAGGAGCTGTTTGTAAACAAAACTTTATTGTTGCTACTGTTTGAGGGAATACGCTTTTGAGTATTTAACATACGTAAACCTCTTTTTAAAAACGGAAAAAGCTTACTAAATTTTAATAAAATACTGATTGACTTTATTGGGTGGCAAAATCCGACACATTAAAATGAATAGTAATTTTAATTTGAGCAGCAATTGTTTTACAGATTTTTTGTTATTTATATTAATATTACGGGCATCGCTCCGGTTAGAATGTTAGGTGTCCTCATTGTGTTTTAAACTCTCAAAACAGGTTCTACTCCGGTACAAAATTACGAAGTGTCGTGAAACTTTGGAAGGGTAAACTGACACAAAAACTAGTATGTTATAAATGGTTTTCATGTTTTTTGTACATTCAAATATGGTTATTGGAATACCAAAAAATCAACACCAATTTCGACCGGTAAGTATGTTTTTTTAAAGAGTGAAAATTCACGTAACTACGCGTTCGACGAACGGGAGTAGGGAGGGGGAGGGGTTGGCTGATCATCAAAAAACACTTAGAAGAATAGTTTAACTTCTTGCAAATATTTAGTGTTACAGTAATGAAGAAAGCTTCACCAACTCTACAGTAATTAAGTATCGAAAAGTATGTTAGTAATATAACACCCACCAACATGTTTAATTGTTAATAACGACTCCACAAATCATTCCCAAACATAACTCAATAGTCCTTTCATCGCCACCTACTCTATTTTGTGGCAACAGATTTTTAATTATATTTTTAGAGCTACAAACTAGATATAGGACCCCGGTGAATTGGCCTGGCAGTTTAATAAAGCGGGGTAGCGAAACGAAAAATCAACTAGACAGAGAAAGAAACAGTGAAGGAGCACCATGATTTATGTGATGCACATTTGGGCTCAACAGTACCAAATAAAAAGTTATTTCTTGGTAAGGTCACGATGTCAATGTTATTTAATTTTTTGTGCTTTTACTTTTAAAATATATAGAGCTTATGAATTAGAATTATTATTAGTAGACTTTTTTAGATAGCCGCTTATCCAGTATTTTTGGCAGCAGAATGTTTATGTAATAACTCTTCCTTGTAGTAAACTATTTTATTAATAAGCTTAAATCTAGTGCTGCTAAAAAATCATCTACCTAAGTAGGTAAATTAATGCTTCAAAATGTGACAAATGAGAGAGAGAAAAACGAGTGGATTCAAAAATAATCTTTGATAATAATTCTTACTAACGTACAGCTTCACACGTCCTGTCTTCAACTCTTAACTGTCACTCATCTTGACTTACCAACCTAGAATTGCCATTGTAGCAAATAATCTTTGAACATAAAATGATAACATGCAAAACACAACTTAAAACTACCGACTTTCCACATACATATAAAAATCTAAAAAAAATATGCAGAAATACATAAAACAATTTGGTTTAGGAATAAAAAACAAAATAAAATAAAAAGCAGACATGTTTTTCGCGACCGTACCGCCTATCGCTATGAGTAAGTTATGGCCGCTGTAGGGTGAGTTACACCCTGCTTAGGTCACGTGGCTCGAAAGGGATGGATGCACCCCAGAAGTTATGTGAGAGAGAGGGACGAGTGAACTTGGGGCGGTAAGTTATCTTCGTTTCATTCAACTCACACTCGCACCGCCCGAACGTCCGTATAGATCAATAAAACTACTTTATCTCTTTTTGGCACATCCCCATCCCGTCGCCGACTTGCTACAACGATACTACGAGGTCATGATTTTTACATTAAAACTAGACTTAATCGAATTTTAATAGCATAAAGCCATGAACAATCAAAAAACTGGTTTATGGATCTTGTACAAAGAAGTAATTTGCTTAAAAAACGCTTTCTAACATTTTAAAGAATTTTTCATAAAAAGAACGTCCTGCAGAGACGCATAGTGTACCTGCTTGTAAAAAACAAAAGAAAGCATTGTCACTGTCCATTTTTTCGAACGCATAAAAGAATAAAACCTTTTTACTGTTGCATAACGTGACAAATTCAAAAAAGGAATTCGTCCATTCAGCCGTCTATCGTTTCTTTTGTTCTTTCGCAATGGGATCCCCGTTATCGCAATTGTCGTTTTTTCCCGCAAGAGCGTTTTATCCGTGTTTACAAAGGTAATGGCCATAAAATATTATTACCGGGCTATTAGGAGCCACAGGTAGGTCTGGGTCGTGGGCTAGTTCGTTCCTGCGATAGCAGTGCGGTAGTTGTAAGTAATTGACGATGTTAATTTGTCGTTTTAAAGTGGACCGTGGTTCGTGGTTGCTCTGTACGTGATTTACGGGTGGCGAGTGTTTTATCGTCCTTTTTTTTAAAGCGCACGTGAGAACAATGCTTTCTCGGGCTGTATTAATCGTTATTTATAGTTGTTTCAAGTTAAAAAGCTGTGAACCTAGTTTTTTCTAACACATCATACATTAAATAACTTTAACTGGATGAACGAATGACCTCTTTCGTAGGGTAAACCCTACAAGGACTAACTTGGACGATGCAGTGAGTGAGTATTTTGCTTTAAACTGTCACATGAGTAATATTACCAATGGTTATTATAGGAAGAGTTCTAAAAGCTCTAAAACTGTTCACTCTAATTCGACTAAAGATTTTAACTCTTGAAAAATGATATAATAATTCATAGGAGTTCGTCACGTTCTTTAGGGTGTTACAAGACTAAGGTCAGAGTCTTATTTCTATGTGGTATGGTTTGAACAATAATTACTCTCGAGGGAGAACTGCAATCTCTTTCAAATACGAAAACCTGACATTAAAAAGACCTTAATTTTTTCGTCTTCTTCAAACTCGTATTTCAACAGAAAGGGCATATTTTGCGGCGGTTTGTCTTCCTAATAAAGTAATTACTCTGGTTGCTCTGCCTCCGTGCTCGAAGTGCGGTTGCCAAAGTACTGATTGCAAAATAATTCCTTCTTTGGAATTATCCTTTTGAGCAGAGAAACTAACTTAAAATATACTTACTTAACTGCTGAATTTATGTTGGATTGTCGAATTAGGGTCCTATACGAATTATTAGATAAATAGGTAGTGTTTTTCATTGCAAATGAAACACAGAAACTTACAGCTGAGTAGGTATAACGTTTGATAATACAAAGCATGTAGGCAGCCTCACCATTGAAAGCTATTTAGATTAGTAGGTTTTCATAATTAATTAAAATACACTACCTATTGCTATGAAGTAATAGCTTTCCGCCCGCGGCTTCGCTCGCGTTATCGTTATATTATGTCATGACCAAATTACACAAAAACATTATAAATTGTTGTAGCCTATGTGTTATTCTGATGTAGAAGCTGTATTGCCTTAAAGTTTCATCTAAATCCGTTCAGTAGTTTCTGCGTGAAAGAGTAAGAAACATACACACATACCTACATACTTACAAACTTTCGCATTTATAATATTAGTAAAAAGTAAACTTGTAACGTCCATTTTATGTGCATGACCTAATAAGATGAGTTGAATATTTAGGACTATAAGTTGTTAAGTTACTATTATTAGTAAGATAGATGCATCTCTATTATTTTTAATACTAAGTTAATTTTACGTAATAAGTATCGATATCTTTTCCCTAATTCATGTCTAACTAATTAACTTTCACTTGAATTGTTAGCGAAGTTAGTCCATTATGTGCAGCTGTGGCGCCTTCTGTGTGATTGACGGGAACTAAAATTAGAAGTCAGATCGATAGACGGAATATAAAGCCTTGACTTAAATCAGCGTTACCTACCCAAAGTTACGCAACTTATGAATATAACCAACATACCATCACGACTTTATCCAAAGCGGGGTAGTCAGAGGCAAGAGACTGTGCTGTCATGGTGAACGAAACACTCAGAAGCCCACTTTTCACCAATGGTATTAGAGCCCTACGTGGTAGGTGGTGAGCCTTCCGCCGTTATCCGGGTTGATTTGGTTTGTTATCGATGTTTTCCATCACCAATGAACACAAAGATTTTGGTTCTGGCCAGATTTTGAACTCGGGACCACACGATCCACGATCTGAGTTCGGGTGCTGAACCACTAGGCCACGACGCTCTCCAACCAAGACATTTAAATGTACTAATAAATTGTAAATTTAATGACGTTACAGATTGAACAATTGCATTTTTTACGATCAATATCAATTCAGATTTTTTTAATTAATAAAGCAAATTCTTACATTCCTTCTTAATTTTTATTTAATTTTTCTTCCTTAAAATTTTATCAGTATAAGAAATTATCTCTTTGTAACTGCTGTTAATCTTAGTTTTGGATGTCAAGTACAATATATTTTTTGACTTACAATTCTATTGTCAGTGTTTCAATTGATGCTATTTTAATTGCCGTGTTTCAAGCATTCGAACGCGTTATTATCAAACCCCATGACGTTTGTGCGACTATTATAAACCACATTCAAGTTGTAATACCCTTCATTGTTTGACAAATCTTTAAGATATAAAAGGAATAGCACCCACGAGCCATCTTCATAGTATTATATGAACGCCCACTCAACGCCACACTAATTGGGAGAGCGATATACCTACTTAGTAATAAATCTACGTAGTGCATTGCTAGATTTGTATAGTATCTTCGTGCCACGGTATGACAGATTTATGTCCTTGTTATCTTTTTTAGAGGTCAGTGACTTACGAATCTTTTTAATTACTCGGTTTTGTATTAATAATATCAAAATGGGCAATGGGAATTGTAATAATTGTAAAAATATTTGAATGGCGAATTATTTTAACGTGACTTTTTGGAGCCTGAGGCATTCTCTCCGATTTCGTTACTGAAGGAAATCTTGAGTTAATATGCTTAGCGGCAGTTTGCCTCGAAAGTACCTAAGTGAATTGAGTCTTGACTAAGAACCCAAGTCTAGGGCAGGTATTATGAAACATTTTACAAGCATTGATTTTTCAATTGAGTTTGACAAAGTTACCTACCTACTCGTATCTTTTAAAAACGTCAGTCGCACTCAAGTTCACTTTTTGGTTAAGGTGCTCATTGAAATCATCCATCATCTATTCGATCAAAAACGCATTATAGGCGTTACTATCGTGTAGGAAGCATTTCCTTATGTTGGTAATAGCGTATAGCCACCCTTAAGTCAGAATTCGTGACAAAACTGAAAACATCCCCATACATATGTTACTTGCCACCCCACAATCAGGGGAAGTACCGGAGATTGGTTTCTAGATCGTTTTATACGAATTTAGTTGGGGCATTGCTTCATAAGGAAAGGACGATTCCCAAACAGGCATTCCTAAGAGAAACTCATTGATGTCTTTTCAACTTTCGTGGATTCGGTGGCTTTATGTCTTGATCAAAAGAATGCTTTTATTACATCAATTTCCACGAAAAAATTCATACTTTTTTATAGTTCTAGAAAGTTCTAGTTGAATATGTATTAAGTTTTATTATTTAGATTTCACAACGCACTTTATGTATCTACAGATGAAAACAACCTAAGTCACGGTAGCTCAATTGATCGATCGTCTGGATGCAATTGGTTGCGGGTTCGAGCCCTACCTGATACCTTGACCAAGTTATTATTTTATACTAGAAGGTGCACCTAAGGCGTTGTTTACCTTGTGAGGTTGGGATCAACCATGGCGAACCATCATTCACTTAAAATATTTTACTATTGTGTGATTAAATTCGATTTTATTACTGAAGTAAGCAGGTTGGTAACTGTATAAACATGCATATTCTTTGCATTCATTTTTCATTCTAAAACGCTAACTCAGACGTGCATGCAGTGTAACAACATTTCGGAAGTTGCACGTCGGTACAACATTGTACTCATACTTATATCTTTCGTATCAAACAAAACTTTGGTCACGCTTAATGCCTTTACGACTGCCGGGGGTGACATAAAGAAAATGAAAAACATTTTGTATTATTCTTGTTGCGCTCTTGCCCGCGTAACTTCAACGACCCTCGGTAGGGCGGCGACACAGTCGCTGGTTGGAAATTAATTTGGTGCGATTAGTCGCAATTGACCTTTTCAATCAAGTTTACGCAGTAGTTTTATGTGACTATTGAGGAAACACTTAGGATTTTAGTTGACATAAAGTATTAATCTCACCGCTACCGCGAAGAGTGTATTTTGCATTGTAACCTCTGTTGGTAGCTATCTGTTCCTTTTTTTTTTAAATTGCAACAACTCGTTATAGGCTAAACATATTCAAAATCAAAACATAATAAGTAGCTTGAATTTAAGTTACTAGTTGTAATTCAGGATCCTCACATTTTCGAAATTTTACGGCCTATTCAAACGTTAAACCTACCGACAGATAAATTCCACTGGGATGACAAGGTAACCACTATTATTTCTAAAAACTATGGTAGGAAACGTTATCAGCTGTATAAAACTATAGGCCATGCACAATGTGTATTGAATATTAAGAACCATTGAGTTGAATTTTGACTATGCGATTAATCGCAGTAATGTGGACAGCCAATGAGCGCCTCCCCATTCCGACTGTTTCTGCTTAGACGAATATCCACAGAAACTAGTTACGTGTTCCGAGCCGGGCACACATACTTTTTTAATCTTAGTGATCCATCTCTTTCTGTATCTTAGGGCGATCGGATACTACCGATTGTTTTCACTGGAAGTGATAGACTCTGTATAGCTAAATGAATTTAATATATACCTAGGTTTATCACTGTTCAGTAGTGTAGCTACGAGTAGTTTTATTCAACGAAATTCTTTTCTGCCCAGTCTCAATATTATGCTCGCTAATCTTTCTAATAGAGACTTACAATACAAATTATTCCAGTTTATAGCATTACTTTATGTTAGGTTCATGTATTTAAATCACGTAGCAGAAGAAGAAAATATGAAAGGCGTAACAGACCTTATTACTATTATAATTTGTACGTTAGTAGCTTAGATTAAATCAAAATAGAAGATGGGTGACTCGCATTTAGCGCGTGGACCGCTTAAATCAGGCCCCCGTCCCCTAATTTCACTCGTCGCAATATACGATAGACAGGACTTCACTCTGACGCACGCCTGTCTAGCTTACGTTATGGTCCCCCGTTTTCAGTTGTCAATTTGAAGGACGTGCCGTATCTTCCGCTATTTGATTTAATCTAAGGTTTGTAGGTAATGTTTATAGCAATTTGTCAGAAGGGTATTAAAAATTTGAATTTGAGTAAAAATCTCTGCATTTACTGAATTAACAGTGACTGCAGAAAAAGACAAAATTATCACAAAATGCTAGCCCAAAATTACACTTAGACCCAAAAAAGTTTATTACACCCAGCCCCGAAAAGGTTCAGCCGTTTTGAACGCATAAATATCACCGGAACCGTAAATCAGTGGAGTAGCAACCGGAAAATCTCTGGTGTTGAATAAAATTCCTTGGCCGTATAATTTCGTAACGGAGACGAAAGCGCGCGCTATAAACTTGTCAACTGAAACTATTTCTGTTCTGTTTGTTTCCTTTGACAAATCGCGGCGCATGCCGGCGCCATCTTGCGGGATTCCGCTGGGAAGAATATGGTTTCAGATAGTATGTAGTTTTAATTGCATTTTATTTATTTATTCATAAACATCAGATCGCTTTGTCGCTCTTCCCTCCCACAAACGTGAGATAAAAAAAGTTGCATGTCCAAAAATACTGTTCATATTACATTTTTCCTGCATTTGACATGCCATGTTGTCAGTTTCACCACTGCGACGAAACCAACTGAGTGAGTACCAAATCGAGTTCAGGCATCAATAACCTAAACACTAACTACCGTATTCAAAAAACCGCAATAAATGCTAAGTATATGCCTCTTATTTTTACTGGCATGTGACAGGAGAGAATCAATTTGAAGGGTCCTCAATTTCGATTTTCGTTTCTGGATCCGGGAGTGAGTATTTCAGACTATTTCACTACTTGTTTGCTCTTGATTCTGTCCTCTCGCAAAACTTGCCTTTATGTGACAGAAAAGTTCATCCATAAGCATAGTGTCAAAGAATATCATGTACTGGAAAATCCATATCATAGATAAATAATAATATGCGATAAATTATATTTCTGGGGCGTTTTTATTCTAGGCTTATAAAATCAATTTTGTTAATTTTAGAAATTCATATTTCACGGCACAGCTACGACCTCCTTGTCGCTGTTTGTATGATCATCAAACACAAAAGGATTTTAAGAATGTTGTTTTGTTGTTTTCCACTTTTAAAATTCTACATTATCGAAATATATACCACTTTTTACTAAGTCTGAAGCATAATTCATAAATATTATATATCGCGGTCACATAATTCAAGCCCGCGTCCCGGATTCACCCGTAACTCGTCGTGTGTGGCTCGCGACTCTTCTACTAGTTTCCTTATAATTCCTATGTAATGCCCAAACTTTGACAGACAAATCTGAACCTTCTGTAAGAAGCAAAAGAGTTAAATTTCCCTAGTGCTTAATAAGGCTTTAGGGGTGTTTATGATGTTGCAAGAATCTAACTAAAGCCTTAGACAAATGTGATCTATGATAAACGTGATTTCGGTAACGAGCATCTCTGACTTTGATCAATAGTTTAACTCCAGTTCCCATCTTTCCTAAGAAATGAGGAAAAAAGTGTGAGGACCACACTAAACTATGGTGAAAAATAGTTTATCGTTGTATCACGTGATCGGGTGTAATATAGCATGTGCCCAAAGTCCGGTCCTGGTAATCTTTTGTACGGAAAATTGTTTCGTGCTCCAGACTTTGTTCCCAGATGAAGTATGTAATTCGGTAAGAGGTCGACTACCCCTTGTGAAACACGGCGTGTAACTTAGTATGAGGGAATATGGAGTGTGTTTACTTTGAAGAAAGCGCTTTTTTGTTTTTTAAACTGTTAATTTCGACGCCTAGGTTAAAGTTTGGGAACCCAAAACACTCCTCCTTACTTAACATGAGTGAGGAATATCCTATTTTTTTGTTGTAGCTTATCAAAATGTACCTTCCATTTTCGATGTGATTGATTAATATCAAGCCATCAATTTGTCAACACAGTATCACCAAACTACTTTTTGAGCATTTTGTTGAGCCAACTTCTAAAAACCTTGAATATACCCATTCACCTCATGCTGTTTTATACCATTTCAGTGGAAGTAAGAGTGACAGCTATACTTAATTTAGCAGTATTTGAGAAAGCAGGCGTAAGCACGTTACGTCACCAAAATAATAAGATCTTTTGTTCTGAAACCACCGACTCTAGTCCCGTGAGACCAGATAGTCAGTCTTCCTACCTCTAGACAGAGCCTTGTTTGCAGTACCTACGTATAACCGAGTGCATCGAAAGCAACAAAGCCCGCACTTTGTCGAGCCAGTGCGAGTCAGCTGGAGGCCGGGACGGCGACTAAATCATAGCCGATTTACGAGGTGCCTGCAATCGACTCGCAACTATCTCCTTAAACAGCTGAAAAATAAACAGCGCGTTGCGAACTCACTCAGGCTTGCATGAGGTATGCTTGGCTGCAGAAGTGTTGAGCGGTTTATGAAAATATTGAATTCTATCATGATATCTTATATGATGCGATTGCGATTCTGATTCGATATCATTAGTCAAGCGAGAATAAATTTGCCCCTGGTTAAACAGATCTTTATTATCACTACTATTTATTAATTACTCGCACATACATCATCAAATCTTCATTTGAAATTATGCATTAAGTTCAGTTATGCAAGTACACCTACACACATCAAAAGTGTCTAGGGATCAAGCATTTTTATGCGGATTTCTTGAGATTGAGATGTGGCTTTGTAATAAACTTATGATTTTATAAATTTATATGGATCCTTTTTGGTGCATTTCATAATTTGAAACAGGAACTGTCAATCAAATTCGAGTAAAAGATGAAAATCAGCTGTCAATATTTTCCCTATAAAAACATACAACGCATTGAAGACATTATTAGTGCTACTGTTTCCCTACTACTGATTAAAACCAACGTTATTATGGAGCGGCGACGTCATTTAAGCAGGGAAGAAATGCTCAGAGCCGTGGGAATGATAGAAGCTGGTTCCCGGCAACGTACTGTGGCTTTAGCTCTGAATACAAGTCAGAGTGTTATCAGTCGACTTTGGACACGTTACCGAAGCACTGGTACCGTGGCTGAGCGCCATGGAGGACGGTATCGCTGCACCACACGCAGACGTGACCGATACATTCAAATCGCAACTCGAAGAGCTCCAACAATAACCGCCATGATGTTAGCCGTGAGGCTTCATCACTCTTCAGGGAACTTAATTAGCGACCAAACAGTCAGAAACCGCTTGCATGAAGTGAACCTTCATTCCCGAAGACCGCTAAGGGTACCACCTATAGCAATGCACAATCGTAGGATTCGATATCAATGGGCTCTTGAACACAGAAATTGGGCAGAAGAACAATGGCGTTTCGTGTGCTTTTCTGATGAGTCTCGTTTTGGTATGAGACCGGATACAAGACGTATACGACACTGGAGAACCCCTGGACGCCAACAGCGATTAAAATCCTGCCAGGAAGTCCATCCTTATAGTGGTGGAACCATCATGGTATGGGCGGGTATTTGGATCGGCGGAAGAACTGAGTTGATTTGGATCAGAGGCAACCTCAACGCTCAAATTTATGCTGAGACGATTGTATCAGACGTCATCGTTCCTCTACAAGTGCAAATCGGTCCCTTATTTCAGTTAATGCATGATAATGCACGACCGCACACCGCAAGAGTTGTAAGACAGACTCTCGCCGCAGCTAACATCAATGTCCTGCCCTGGCCTGCTCAGTTGCCAGACTTGAACCCGATTGAGCATGCATGGGATATGCTACAGAGAAGAGCTCTGCCGAATATGGAGGGTATCCAGTCGCAAGAAGACCTTTTTTTGTTGTTGCAACGAACATGGGCGGCCATTCCACAGCGTGATTTTGATGAACTCATTTTGAGTATGCCAAACCGATGTTCTTGTGTTGTTAGTGTTCGCGGTAGAAACACGGATTATTAATTGTTTAAGTTACCCAATAAAATTTTAAAGAAAACTGTTATTTCAGTCTTTTTTTCGAACTTTAATGTTAGTGGTTCAAATGTCAAAAATCCCTTTATTAGGAAAATGGCAAATTTCTTTATTAATGCAAAGGTGACTTGGTTTATCGTTACTGTAGACAAACGAAAACACTTTATTTGATGAATCCTTAAAGACAATTTTAATTAATATCAATCAGGAGAAAAGTTATTGCAAAAATATATGTTGATACCTAGACACTTTTGATGTGTGTATTTCTGTTTGTGAATACTTACCTGCGCTACTAATGCTCAATTTTAAAATTGAGAATTAAAATTGATTAAAATAACTCAGGGGGTCAGTATGTTTTAGTTCTGCCTCTTGAAGACTTCTGCTAACGTGATACTTACCACACAAAAGCTACCAAAGGGTAATGCAACTATCTTTATTGTCAGATTATTGAACAAGATACCATTAGACTGTCGTGTAAAAAGAAAGATTCTGCTGCACTGCAACTGGCTGGTTTAGGGATGGGAAGTAATTTGTAACTGCGAGTGCAACCATGCGATCTTGAAGAATTTGAAAACTCCTGAAACGTTCTCGATCTTCCTCCCGCGCTCCAACAATGACAGATCATGCATACGTCCGTGTTGCGCGGCGTTGCCAACTCGACCTCATCTTATTTCCTTGGCATCGACTCTAGCGACGTCTCGCTGATTTACCGCTCCGTACCAACCTACTAAAGTTTTCGGATTAAATAGTTTTTCTCGTTCCAATATTTGGCAGTGGGATTGTTTTTGCTGCGATTTTTTTGTCGTCTGCGTTTTTAATTTATTCCACCTATCTGCATTTTGATTGCTGTGCTAGGACTATAGCTTTGTCGACACGGAGAACCTTTTTTGCAGTAATGTGCATTAAGTATGCGACATGCGTGGTGGCCATTTCATCATGGTATTGCATGAGTAATGACTAATGACTTGATTTCAATGATATCTTTGCCCTGAAGACTTACTAATTCAAATATATTTTATGCGAAACACCATCATAGTAATAAAAATAAAACTTACCTGAATGACCCTATAGTCACAGGATGCAAACCACCTAAAACCAGCTGCTGTTCAGCAGTAAACGTTTCATGGATGATGATGAATAAAAAAAGTAGAAAGACTTAAATAACTTAATAGATCTTTGTTCATGTCATTTTCATATCATGTTTATAAATACATTTTCTTAGGGTTACCAAAAACCAGAATCTTAGAGCAGTCTCACGTAGGTAACAATGTGTGAAGTGCTCAGAATAGAATCACTTTAACCCTCGAGCCTCAAGCGCTCGCCCTAATGGTGGCACATAACAAATTGTCAGAAATGCCTAGTAAGAAAAAAAGAGATTAGTCTGCGCACGCCGCTCGCATTAGCCGGCCCAAAAATAAAATTAATGTTAAGTGTGAAAGTTCAATATGGCGAGATTATGCGGTAATGTTTTAACTAAAGTATAAGGAGGAGAAAGATATACAAGGTGGATTAGACAGACGACGTATCGATCACTTCAGAAGCTACAATTATGTGATGTGTTATCATTTCCTAGGAGGCTAGCTAAAAGCAAAACGCGACTGAGTATTCTTTCAATGTGTAAATGTGATTGAGTGAATGACAATGGCACTTACATTCACGAAAATACTACAGGACTAATATTCCTTAAAGTTTTCAACACTATGGCGTTTTGCTCTTCGCTAGTGCCTCCTGACTCTTAAGCCGAAAGAGCGACTTTTTGATGTTATGTTTTGCGTTCATAAAGATAAAATATTAAAGCAGAGATAATCCTCTGTGTGGAGTGAAAAAAAAGCATTTAATTAAATTCTTGTATCTATTCATGTACAAAAGCAATGTTTGAAATAACTTTTTGGTCGGATTTTTTTTCCATCGTGTCATGTTTCGCGAAATTTACGCCCAGCTTAAACCGTCCAAAATTTTAGCTTCGCCCGTCCAAAATCCTGATATACGGCCGCGGAGGGGGAGAGGTCGCACGCGAAAAAACCTCTTGCGCCCCTACCCTTTAATATTAATATTGCGTGCCGGGAAAATTGTATTAGAATATTATGCAATAAATTTTAAAGAAGACGAATTGCTGACCTTTCAACTGTTTCAATATATGCGTATGGGATCTCCACAAATCTTGCGCACTTTATAACGAAGAAACTGTTGTTGGTGAAACAGTACAATCTCGGATCTGATTATGGAACGAATGCTTAGGTAGGTAAATCTTTTTTGTGGATCGGCATAAAACATAATTATGAAAAACCAAGTCTCTGTACAAATCAGTTGTCTACCTAAAGCCTGGTGCTGCAATGGGTAGTGCTCGTGCCTATATTGCCGGAGGTCGTGAGTTTTATTCCTCAGGCTTAATATTCCTGTTAGCTTCATTGGTATGTATTCTATACCTATACTTTGTATATAGTTTTTAATAATAACACAAGATGTCACAAAACTATATTATATAACAAAATATGTCATGTTCCGTAATAATGATAGTTATTTAACATTTATAATGATTTGGTCAAAATTGGAGGTCCAAAATATAGTAAAAGTACATTTTAAACGCAAATTCAGGGATAAAAAGTAGCAATCCACCACAATACAGAACAGTAATGGCGAACAAAAGCTGGAGGGGATGGATTGATGGCCGCTAACTCAGGTGGGGTGGGGGCCCCCGTCAAGACTTTTTAAATATGGATCCCGAATTCCCATCTTGTGAAATAAAAAACGATGGGATATGTGTCGCGCCGTTTGTTAAGTATCATCGTATCAAAGTAAGATTTGACAAAATTGTAAAATGATTTTGTTGCTTTACTTTACGTAGTGCAACATAAGATGGAACAGACGCAAATTATTATGCCATAATCTTTATTGGTGCATAATATTGTGCAAAAATACTAAATAGACTTGTACTTATAGGAGCCATTCTAAATTTAGGTACCTAATCTTTTATTCGTTAAAAAAACGCACTGAATGATGACCTTTTTAATCTAACATTTAAATTTTCTCGAACAAGAAATAAAAATTACAAATTTTCCCCCATCCCTCAATCCACATACAAAATTTGAATCTCAAGGGCATTGTAACCAAAATTAACATACAAATATAACGTTTGCACATTAATCTAAAATGCGTTAACGAATGTAATAAAACCCTTATCCCGATACGGGGGTGGGAATCTGAGACAATTTGCCACTCCCGCCCTTTAAGTCCACCTATATGTCTTTCTTATTGCCAGCTGAATCCCGAATATACAACTAAGATTAATCCCGCCAAAAGAAAGGGTGTTGCAACCCTTTGCGCGGTAAGCAAGAAAAATCACTTGAATATTTGATGACGACGAAATGCAATAACTTTATTGCTGTTTTCAAATAAGAAACTATACGCACTTGGGTTAATATTTGAAGACGAAAATGAAGTGCACCGCCCTGTTTGGCCGAGCAAGTGACTGGTCCTGACTCTCCGAAACCATACTATTCTGAAAATGTGCTTAATAAACTTCGCTCGAATAACTAATAACTCAAAGAAATGGTTACATCTTAGTAAATGAAAATGGTTTTAATTTTGTTAAACCTAGCAGCCTAGTAGTACCTACTGTTTAGAGCGCATATTATACTTTTTTTTTAAACCAGCATACATATGGACTAACTTATAGTCATTCAAATTAAATCTTATTTTCAATATTCTCTTTCGTTGACTAGGAGAAAAGGTGAGACACAGTTCAGTGAAAATATACATGATACTATTGTTTTTCTAGAACACAGAGCAGGTTTTTTACGCATTTGACGATAGAGATATATATTTCATTTCTTAAAATATACACACTATACTTTTATGATTATTTTATGCCGCATTCAAATCAATGAAATTGTTTCACACCTAAACAGTAGTTAGGTTATACTAAACATCATAATTGTAACGTTACTAACAGCCATTTTAATGGCGTGAGAAGTGGTCGGTTAACGTCTTTATAAGTGTTAATTGGCCTGTTAACCGTCAACCAGATTTGAAGCCAAATGAACATGTGCATTCATGGTACTGACGACTCAATTAAGAAGTGCAGTTAAGGCAATTTCCCGCTATCTGAAGGGTCTTAATTAATTAACATGAGTTTATTTCATAAATTTTGAAGCGGCTTGCTTTGATCGTTACGGTAATACATACTCTTCACGGCCTGTATTATTGCAAAGATGCTTGCATTTACCAGATGACTTTGCTTATTTCCAAGAAAAGAAAGATATTATGTATACAAATAAGCACTAATCACTGAAATCAAATCATAGTTCCAATTGATTGGTCGTGGCTATTAAGTCAATGAAGCAGGTGATTACCTACAAAACGCTTGCCAATAGCGAGTTACTTTACAATACAAGGCAGCGAGGTGGCCGTTAGAGCTTCAGACCTTACAGTTAAGCCTATGCCCAGCAGTGGACATCTTCCAGCTGCCAATGATGATGATGATGATTACATAACAATAATTAGGATTACAAACAGCAATGATTAGCTACAATGATCACTCCAGAGCCACAATTGTAAACATTACGCAGCTCGGTCGATATTCATTATTTCCTCGCTCCGCTGCTCGCAACCCTTATCAAGGGAAGACGCCCGTTTTTTCTCGGTTTTCCCAAATAATTTATTTAGCCCGCCGTCAATTTATCTCGGGAGCTAATTTCGTCGGCCGGTGGCTTGCGCATGCTGTAATTCAGCGAATTGCGAGTCCCGTAGATTTATAGCCCTTCGCTCTTGACGGAGCGCCTGCCTTTTCCATTGTTCTTGCGGCGTTCATACTGGACATCTGAAATAGAAATAGGTTTAGGTTAGAAGAGGTCGGTAACCTTGTATTAATAGCAAATGACGTGCTAGAATTTAAACGTCGAAAGTGGCCGGACGAATAGTTACTCTCATACAGAAAAGACACTCTCCGCACCGAACGGATTGGAATGACGCACCCCTCTCCCCGGTAGCAGACGCATCGAAAGCGGGACTTTATAGAATAAGGTTGCATATTATTATGTGTTTGCAGGTGCAGACGTTTTTAATAGTACACGGTGAAATCGGTACTGGTATACTCGTTGGTTAATTCGATGCCATATTGCTAGCAGTGCATAAGACAAGTGACTCATTTCATAAAAAAAAATATGCGTTAGTATAAGTTATATCAGATTTAGTTTTAACAACATTCAAATCATTTACGTTCCTAAATAAGTCCTAATGAAGTCGATTAAAAACTGTCTCTTACTTGCGACTTTCTTGTAGCTAGGTTACTTAACATTCCTTATGCAATGGTCTTGCATTATACTGATACCCATGAGCTCAGCTTTTGGCCTCGTGCTGGACGGCATGCAATAGACCTTACTCCTGACCTTGCTCTCTTTTGAAGGAATATCTTTAAAGTTATTTATATTTGACCTTTTTAAACTAAATTTACCCATCTGCCTGTCTAATAGCCGTTATATTGTTAGTTTTTTTTAATTTGTATTAAATTAAAATATATTTTGGTCAAGCGAATTTGTTCTTGATGTAATGGGCTGCTCAGAGCGCAAATTCAGATTTGTCGAAACATAGCCCAGGTTTGTGATCGTCAAACCGTATGTGGGGAGCGTGATGCTTAAGCAAATACCCATCAAGAAGCGAAGACTCAATGTTGAAAGCTTTTTCCATGCAGCATAACCTAGTTGCTTTACTAATAAATGCGGTTAAAATCTCAAGTCATTTACTGGAAACAAATGAAAGTACTTTCAGCAAAGTCATCTTTACAATCGTAGTCCGGTGTGCAAGCAGCCCTTATCTCCTTGGTAGTAGTAACACATAATCGTATCAATTATTCGGTTGGCGTCCTTCTTTATTACTTTCCTTGCTGAGGGTATACCTATCTCTTGCCAACATACGTACACTTTTTGTTTCCTCCTCAAGTACTTTAACTTTGTCTTCCTTTTGTTTCACTCGGACAAAGCTACGACAAACTTTAGTGTCTAGATGAAATTTATTTATTTTGTTAGTTTGATTAAGAAAGTTTCGCTCAATATACACATTGGCTTGTTGCATGACTGCACCGTCATAATAATAAATGAATAAAAATACTTCAATCTCTGTTATGAATAATATATTAATTTCTGCCGAACAAGACTGGACATTTTTTAATTTACACAATTCCCGAACCTCAACATGATCATGTTTAGCGAACATGGGTACACAAATCATAACTGGTTTACGGAAATCGAATAAATATTCATGTTAAATATAATTTTAAGCTGCGTACAGACGGTCGGCGGAGATATAAGGCGAGGCGCTCACTAGCGATTTGGTTATGTGTTTCTTTCTGCTGAGTTCAGGATCGCCAGACAGTCGTCCCGCTCGCGCCCGCCGCGTCGCGAATGGGCTACATCAGCAATAAAGCATTTATATAGAGCGGTTCCTCGAACCAAAAAAAATTGATCAGCTCCCTATGAAACAGAAATATTGTGAACTAGCTGCCTTGACCCACTTCGTTCTGTCAAAAGTAATTGCACGTCGCGGCGTCGGTAAAGCAGCATATCTCGCCCGCGTTTCTCCGTCCGACTTGATTTACATAATAATGTTCTATTATATTTCACTGAATGTTTTGTTCAATCATAATAAAGGATAGCCTATGTCACTCCCGGATAATGTAGCTTCATATTGGTGAAAGTATTTTTAAAATTGGTACAGTGGTTTCGGGGCCTATTCAATACACACAAACAAACAAACAATCAAACCTTTCCTCTTCATAACTATACTAGTATAGATAATACAAAATAACATCATCAAGCTAATGCTAGATTGTAAAAAGCTAAATAACTGATCATCAGTTTTAGTAAAACGTCAGTTTGTTCATCAGCCGTAAAATTGTAGGTGATTGCTATTCGTACTTTAATCTGTGTAGGTAAAGTGAAAACTGCAGGACCAAGGATTGACGGATTCAATGTTTATTTTTAATACTGCATTAATCGCTGCCCTCGCTACTAATTTAGGCAATGTCTATTCGCAATTCGCATATTTATTTTTATGGTTTCATCGTGCAATAAGTAGCAAGCTCCTAAATAAAATCATCATCCTGAATAAAATTTTATACAATTATGTTTTCTGTCATCTGTTCATTAATGCCTTGTTTGTACAAGACACGATTTTAAATTTCTATTCAATATTTCGTAGGCAAAAAATGACCGTATCGTAAAATATTGGTTCTGGCACACCTAATTTACTGGTGTCTCACACGCAACAGCTCGTTGTTATGTCCATCGTCTTTGTAAATCAGCATATGCAAAGTGGTATAGCAATAAATCTAGCAGCTTTTGCTCGTTCTCGCATCATGTTACATCTTAATTTCAGAGCGGGCTCGTCGGAGCCTGCCTGCCAGAGATACAGCCTTTTATCAAATTCGCATTACGCTAGAAATTAACTTTAACTAAAAAAAAATCTCCTTTCCGTGAGCGTAAGCGATAAATAATGGAAAGCTGTTAGAATGCTGAGTTTGTTTTAACATGCCCATGGGGCTCGCGCGAAATTATTTGCATTTTAAGTCCGCCCTTGTTTATGAGAACGTATTTCGAGATGACGTTTTTACATTGTGTGCTCTGAGACTTAGCCGAGGTAAAAGCGTCTGAAAGCAGCTTCTGCGTGATTTTCATTTAGATTTTGATTAAAAATGTCCTCGCACAATGACCTTCATCGCTTCTGTTAGCAATCATGCGTTCCAAATTGAAACACGCTACCGCCTTTTTAATTTTTTATAATTGGCATTTAGATTAATTTTGCTTTTTCTTTTGTTTCAGGTGGTCGCCGCGTGTTAGGCGTTGTCGATGCTTGGGTAGGTGTTAGGACAGTCAACACTTGATTTTAGCGCGCCCCTCGCACCGACGGTTCGAGCTTTTGAAATGCCGTCATACTTCGCACGCCACATGGCCTGTCGGTAGATCAAGATATCAAATTTGACTATCGAATAAATGTTTCTGCCAGCCCACACGAACGTTTAGGCAATCGACTGCCGGTGATTTATTGTCAAAATTTCCCGTTAGTAACGCTTACCGAGCACACTCCGCGTATCACTATTTCACAAATAAAAGAACCAGTCGCGATATCATCGTCGACTATAAATTATATGAAGCTCGGATGAAAAATCGCGGTTCGGTGTCCGCTTATTTATCGCTTACCTTAACTTGTGAATGAATATATTATGTCAAAATGTTGAATAGACGCATTTGTTAAAAGTTCTAGAACGCAAACATGTAGAATCATCTATAATTGTAGATAGTGCATCAGTCGGATGTTCGTAGCGGAGCAGCTATCGGCCGGCTGATCTGCTATCATGTAGCTTCGGCACGGTGGCTGTTCGGCGCTAGGAATAGGTCGGGTTCCCGCGTTCTCCCGTGATATATTGTTCCGCATCTCCGTGTATAAATCTTGGGCGCCTGCTGAGGTACACGGGACGGCCGCGCCACAGCTCCGAGCTTCAAATGGAATTGTGTTTTTATTTATCGTGCGAATCGTGCCCCACTATCGCTCACTCGAAATCGCACTTTATCTGCCAAAACGCGGAATCGACGGCGGGCGTAACCGCTCTTTATATTTACTTGGTTACTTTGCTTACTGCAGATATTGTTTACAAATTATCTTCTCTGTGATATGGTTTTTATTCTTTAGTATGAAAATTACAAATTTTTACTATTTAGTTAATTTCTTTCGTAATAATATGTGCATTGTTTGAAACTAGCTGAGATAGCGATAGTGGGCTCGTCACAAAAATATTAGGCGATGATATAGAAACAAATGAAATGTAACGAACAGGTAGATATTTACCACATTAAGTCATTTATTTATCTCACACTAAACCATAACTTGATACTTTAAGAATTTGTCATCACGAGTTTTTTGGACGATCTTAGAAAATAAATCTTGTTACGTACAAGAACATCTCTTATAACAATAAACATACCATCAATCTGTCTCAAGTTAATCATGGTTCATAAACAACCTTCACACGTGGTTTTGTGTCTCGTCCACCTATTTGTTACATTGAGTACGTTATACCCTATTAATGTAAATATTAAGTCTAGTGTATATTACTATATGTAACAGAAATCTGATGTACAACGTCTGTATACGTTCTTAAACAACATGGTAGAAATACCTGTAGCAATTCTAAATGATAATATTATTTGGCTGGCAATACGCACGGACAAAATAATATTTGAATGGTGTTCATACATATTTATTTTAAGAGGTGATAACTTTATAAAATAATAATGTCATAAATCATTGTAGGTGTTTATAATTTTACTTTTTAAATGTTTTATTTGAATATTTGTATTATTTATAAATGTGAATAAATAAATCTGTCGATTATTAATGATTTATAATTTTTGTCCATGTGCGGAGTGCCAGAAGTCCTATATACGTAAATGCAAAAGCTTTAGTACGAGAAAATATTCCATTTATTAGTCGATAGCTTAACTTATTATTAGAAAAATAGTTTATCTATAGTCACTTGAAAAAATGACAAGAATCAAAACTAGTTGTGCCCAGTATACGAATAGCTAATTAAATTAAGTAATAATGTAATTTATTTTAAGATACAGTAGCGTTAATATTTTTGGATTCCTATAAACATATACGTAATTTTATCCTCTGTAATTTAAATTAATAAGCAAAGTTTTCGTCGAGGTTCTTTCAAAGTTATTTTCTTTTGTCTTCGAAGTGCCAAAATAATTTCGTATTTAATCTATGTGGTAGGACATCATCATTGACTCATCTAATTACCTCTTATAGTTCCTTATTTTAATTATTATGTCGCTTAATTTAACATCCGTTTTTTTGACTTGAAAGGATCTTCGTCAAAATTTTCGTACGGACCTTATGTTGTTTATTGTAAATAAATTCTTATAGTATGCTATTTATGTACCTAGCTTCATCACAGTTTATTAAATATTTATTTGTTGTTCGAAAATTAAAAAACTTGTTCTGTTAAAATCACTGCATTATCCGTTTTTCACGTGAGGCAGTAAATCTGCAATTAAACAATTTTTTTTTACTAAAAGCGTGTTCATGAATAAAATACATACATTTGTCCAGTTTACGAAGCATTTGTCATACGTAAATACTAGGTAGGCCCAATTTATTGTAATGTAACATAATTAATATTAAATAATAGTAATAAATGAGGAAATACTTAAAAAGATCGAGGGATTCTAGTGTAGAAAATGATTTAAAGTTTGTGTTTCTTGATTGTAACTGTGTGAAGAGTTGCGTAATATTCTTATTACCTGTCTACCCATCATATGGATGAAAGCGATATAATTTTTTTGTACAATATCGGCTATAGTGCGAAATGGATTTGCATTAAATAAAATTCTGTTACTGTATTACATGTTTTATTTTATCACTATAAACATATACGTAATAGTACATTATTGCAAAGGCAGCGAAATAGGCAATTGCAGGTCGAGTATGAGTTTGAAGGCCGAGCCGCAGGCAAGGACTTCAATGATACGAGACAGGCAATTGCCATTTCGGCCGAGGCATATATAGTGCTTTTCTTAAAAAAATGCAAGGAAATAAAAAAGGCCTTTTACATAATAAATTTAATTAATATTATTAACAAAATAACAACTCCGCTTTACCGCCAATTTGTTTTTTTTTATTTTACAATTTGTGCCGAAAGGTAAACGCATCTGTGGCTATACAGCCACGAGAACGCAATGTGTACGGTAGATGAAAGAGTTCTAAATTCAAACAGCACACCGTTTCATACAACATTGCCGGCGCGCTCTTCGTTCGAAATTCAAAGAACGCGCCGGGAAGTGATTTTGGGTTTTCAGTCTACGTAAATATGATACTTCGCGTGTTCTTTATTCAAAAGTAATGACAATATTTCCGAGCATGTTTAAGAAAAGTATGTATGAGGCCTGTGCCTTGCGTTGGGACATATTATTATGAAAGGCTGTAATTTGGAGTAAATAAGGTTTTACTAAGTTGAGGCTGCAGGTACAACCAATTAACTTCGACTGAGTGTAGACAATCGAATACGAAACAATACAAGCTCTGTAGGTAAACTATAACCTATCTCTTTGGTTTTTAGTGTAAAAGTAAACAAACTACCAAGGGAGATCATTCAGGCTTAGAATAATAACGCATTCAGGCCACATTTTTGGGACTTCCCTGAAAGTGAATGCCAATAAATCCTTTTTTTGGCATACACTTTCAGGGAAGTCGAGTAATAGTTTATATAACTACATATAGATATAGTTCCAGAAAAGGCTTTAAATAAATGATCTCCTTTGGAACTGTCATACTAAATACTATATTTATAATAACTGATTTGTCATGATTTAGTTTTCATAGTTGTGATGATTTTGTAGGTATCTGAAATTATTTCTGATTGCAAGTTCCTTCTTGATTCCAGTTCAATAGCTCTAAAGGAGCTTCTCTCATTCAACTTATATAGAAAAAGTTAAGTCAGGTTTAAAACCTGGGCAGGCCTTTGTTACTCCATGTACTTGCGCGTTTTACTTTTACTTTTTACTTTACTGGCTACTGAGTGCCGAGTGTGAGTTGCAGTGAGAGAAGTGAATGACTTCACCATCGCCGCATTTGCGAGCGCGTAAATGTCAATTAGTATGGAATCGAGTCAGCTCCATCTAGCAGACAATGCGGGCAACATTAAAGCCGCTAGATGGCGCTGACTCAATGCCATACACACTCGCGTTTTGTAAAACGCGATGGTGAAGTCATTCACTTTTCTCACTGAAACTCGCACTCGGGACTCGGACATCTAAATCAAAAGAGACAATTTATGCCTGTCCCATGACAACGCATTTACAATTGTCAAAATCGTAAATTTTCTATGGAGTGGTTTATCTGTAACGTAGTCACTTTGGCCTGGGGCCTACTCCCTAATAAAATTTCTGTAGTTTCGTATAAGTACCCAGACTCACCATACACAAAAAACTTGAAGAGCATCTCATATCAGATATTTTGACACATTAGTTCTACCGAAACTTTTTGTAAAGGATAAAAAAAAACTGAATATAGACTGACATACAAACCTAAACATGGCTACATAAATAACAGTCGAAATTTCATAAACGAGTAAGCCCCAGATTCGCAAAGGTTGATCAAATCTTAGTTAATGGTTAGTAATTGGTTGTGTGATATTGTTGCTTAAATCGCCAGCCAAATGTATAACAGTCATATTAAGGACTGAAGTATGAGTGAGTTGGCATAAGATTCAACGTGGTGAGTTGATTGGCCTTTTGAAACAACGAGGGCTTATACATTTTAAAGTGTTATATAATATAATACATTTTTATTTGGTACCACTACACACAAAAAAAAATACAGACAATTAACAAAACAACACATAATTATAAAAAACAGCTTATAACTAATTTAAAAAATAGGTAGGAACCGAAATGGTCTCTGCTTTGTATTTGGGAGTGACAAGAGAGCTCGTCACGAACACTGGTATTCTCCACCAAGATACCAAGATAAAAGACTGAACAGGCGCTTAGCCCAGCAGTAAACAGGCTGCTGAATCTTATGCCAAAAACAATCAAAATGAACATTTATACTCATGAGAAAATAGGATAAATAAACCTTACGTTACGGACTCTCCCCTGATTAAAAACAGCATTAAAAACCTCTTTGATTTAAACAAATATACATGAAAATAACGTGATTGTCGCTACTGCTACGCTTACCACACTTATCTAAGAACGTCAGGTTTCCGCAAGGAAACATATAAATTGGCTGTCAATTAAGTAGTCATAATATTGAATATTCTAAGTACAAGAGTCAAAAGGTCATATAGAGGAAATCAAGAAAGGGAGAAGTCGCATAACAGCAGGTTATTAGCTGCTTAATGATCAATAGGAATTTCCCACGATGCTTGCTATACTGTAGAAACTTGGCGAGACATTTGACCCTGCCATAGAATATAAGGTGTGCAGAAGGAAAGCTAGGTAAGCATCGTAATCATTCTCGGTGAAACTGGTAAACTAAGTTTGAGGGCCATATTCAACTTGGGGAACAGTAAAAGTTACATCACAATTGGTTCAGTAGTTTTTATGATATGTAAGTACTACTTAAAACGCAATATTAAGTGCAATAATCTGGACGGATATGAGCAACGTTTGTGGTGTCAAATAGAAAACATGTGAATCATGGGTCAAATTCTAGGCAGTATATGAATAAATTCAACACTTAATACACTTGAAATAATACACTTTTTGACAAATAACTTCTGTGTCATTTAGTGATAACGACTGCTGCAAAAGAGTCAAAACGTTGGGTTAGAAAATATTATATTATAACTAAATTTCGCGAGTATAATGTGTAAAATTGTTTTACTTGAAAAAAAAAATGTAAGGAAATTAATACTTTAAAATCATGTTAACTCAAAATTATGAAACAATCCAAGTCCTCCAAGTTTCCTTTCAGGACACCAATGAAGTCTTCTTTGTCAATCAGTATTCCTATTGTCTTTACAATTACTTTGGCTTCACCTTACGTCAAATAAAACAAATAATAGGTTTATTAACTACAGTCAGTTTACTTCTAACCTTTCTGTAAATTCCTATTATAATATGTGTACCAGTTTATATTCTCAATCTTACGCTCTTGCATGTGAAGACTGTACGAGTATCTATAGTTGCATTGCAACTGGTCTTATGTGTCAAATGAGCGTAGGTCGCAGGGTACGAGTATCTTCGAGGACTTTAAGCTTAGGAATGACAAGTATCTATTTTAGATATGATAAAGATGCATTGTAAAATGCTAAAATAAACAAAGTAATCATGACAAGTAGTTATTTTAAGTACCCATTTCTGAGTGTTTTTCACTACACCCAAAGGATTCAAAGATCATTTGTCTTAAAGGTGACTGGCTCGTGGCAGTGTCAGAAAAAAATGGATACATTATTAATGTACAGGTTAACTGGATATTTAATTTAGGCAAAATTGAAACATTTCACCGTTACCATGTCAGTGGTATTCACATTCGTAGAACAAAATATTTCTTGTGCATTTTAAAAACGCGTTGCATTGACCCAGCACTCATAAAGTCCAAAATCGCTCGGCAGGGAATCGAACCTCACATCCCGTGGCGGCCTTGCATGCACACTTCCGGTTTGGCACGCCACCATGGCTGCTTTCCTCAATACCGACGCAGCTCTTCGCTCTATGTTTATTCGTACTTACTTAAATAGGTAGCTGTAGCCAAGTATAGTTTTTTTTGTCGATGAATATTAATAGACAAGTTAACCTGTGGCCATGCTAGCCCAAAACCAGGGTTTTGGGTTGGTTGGGTTGTTTTCACAAGCTCTCCAATACTCCATGGAGTATTGAATTGGAGAGCTTGTGAAAGCAAGGCCGTTCAACTCCTCAAGCTTTCAGAAATAGCATATGAAAAGTTGCAATATGGAGGCATCAAAATAGAATAGCTTGGGAGCTCAGTACCCTGACAGGCACTAGGTGAAGTTTTTCGGGAAGCAGTCCACAACTGACCTCTACATCACATCACATCATTTGCAGTCACATAATCCATTATTGATTTTTCATCGGTAAGGCAAGTGAGGTCTGCAGCTCGCAACATCTATCAGTAAAGTTTTTTTCACGAGGAATGTCTGTATGTCTAACTTTAAAGTGTAGAAAGTAATAAAGACAAAATTCAGCAAAAAAAAGACGTCAAATAAATCGTTTCTTCAGATTGTTTCATTTCATTTCATCAGGTCTAATCACGATTACTAAGACCACACTATCAGCGCTTTCAAGCAATAACGCGCAATGCCACCTTGCAAACTGCAAAATGCTTACACAATTCCACACATTGGTTGTAGTTACTCCAGGATGTGGTGTCAAATATAATACTCGTAGATATGTAATGGCTAATTCTTGGACAGATATGTTAAAATTACTGTTACCTTTGCTTCCAAAGACGATGGCAGTGCAGATTATGCCTAGACCTAATAGGCTTCTTAACACAAACATCTGACTACAATCATACTGATCCAAACTAAAGATGTTCTCTAGCGTGTCCCAATGCGACCTAACCACTCTTGAGAGGAATTCATAACCAAGCTTGAACAGCCTAATCCACCATATACCTCGGCTTTGCCACAACTGTTCTAACCACAACTACAAGACACATGATCAAATCCACATGACGCACGGCCATAACGGGAAGGGCTGAACGCGTGACCAAATAGCTAAATAATGTCCGTCCCTCACAGGTGGACTCCAGTCATTACTCTTACGGTAATCCCCGAATACGCCAAGATATACGGCGACCCGCAGACAGACAAATTTAGCTGTTTCATAAAAAATACGCCTTAGTTTCTTATGGTTATAAATTATGGAAGCTTTGCTGTAACCAGAATGTCTTTCGTGACTATTAAATATGTGTGGAGGTTTAAAGATTTATCGAATGTTCGAAGGCATGCTTGTACGTCAAATTTGTGTTAAATGCTAGACTAAAAGAATGTATGAATAAAATAAATAATATATATAGTTATAATTTAGAAAAAAATCTAAGAGACATGTTTTTTAGAGAGCTTAATTTAAAAAATTGCGTTTGCTCTTACTGCTAAATGGATAACAGTTAATGCAGTAGCAATTTTCTTTCCTTACCTTGGACCGTTACGTTTTTGCATTATATTAAAATTTACCCATACCAAACCAATAGTGGTCTGTAAAAGATAGATGATCGCCACAAAATAGTAAATTATTAGCGTCTTAGCAGCTTTTCCACTGCAGAAGCCATATTTAACGTATTTACAAATAATAATTGTTTTAACTATTACTTAGAAGCCATTAAAAATAATCTTTCTTTTTTCGGTTATGATTAAAATGATTTACAGTAACAGTCCCGAAAATTTTTCATTTTAGGTTTACTAAAGCTTGTAGTTACTAATATTACCTACTATTCATATTATTATTTAGGTTCGTTCATCCGAACAACCACATCATCTACAAAAATAGTCTTATTTATTATAATAACTAAGACCACACCTCATATTTTCAGCCTCTTTAACTAGCAAGATTATCCGGGTAACAAAATCCGGTCAAAAATTAAGCCGGTTTCAGGGGCAGTGTTTTACGAAGGTATTAAGGCTTCCATGAAAGGCTTATAATTAACGATCTAATTAGGAACGTGAGACTGCCCGGTTTATTAGGTAGTTCGCGTTTCGTGACGCCACGATGTACTTCATATCGGATTTTGGTACTACTCTAATTAGGTATTTTCATGTTACAGTGTTTGTTATTCGTGAGTTCGGACGTACAATATTATGCTTATCAAGTTTAAAATTATATTTTGTTCTATGCATCCTTTGGCAGAATGTCAATAAACTGGAAGCCCATTTTTTCACCAACACAATAGGTAGGACCAACGATTCCTACCAAGATCAAACATTTGTGTTTGATTTGTGTCTGGGAGTCAAAGTAGGTATTTAGCGATAAAAAACATTTTTTTAACTGTGCACTTCGAGCTGTCAAAGTCGTTAGGTTGACAGCATTGTTAGGTCAGCGGAGAGGTGAGGAAGTTTTTTTTTATAGAATGGCCTCAACAATCGTGCTTAAACAGCATTTTGATTTTGCCAATGAGGAAGTTTGCGGTGGGTGAATTCAATGCTAACCTAACCTAACGACTTTGACAGCTCGGAGTGAACAGTTATAAAAAAAAATATTTAATTTCTGTACCTATATTTGCATGGACAGCGAGGAAACGAGCTTCCACCTACTTGCCGAATGCCCGATGAGCTCACACATTCGATGGGAACTCATGGGGTCTGACTCGTTAGATGAAGAAGATTTGAAAGAATTGACGGTGGATCAGATAGCAAGATTCTGCCGAGCCACGGGAAGGTTCAACGGGACGCCGTGAAAATGGGACAACCTAAAGCCCGGTGAAATGCAATGGGTGAAATGGCCCACTACAATCGGACCGATCACCCGGCCCACTGCCAGCGTCCCCAGTTGGAAATAATAATAACAATAACCACTATCCTAGTTTATCTCATCGCCATCAACCTGACAAATGGAAGCCATTGCTCACCGTATCTCACGCCGTGTCATACGACAATTTGCCACGGCGCACGATTGCGCGTATGTGCGTGCGCGCACCCATATTTCCAGTCGGTGGACATATTGAGTTATCTTAATTAGCGGAGGCGAACCCACCACCCAGGCTATCCAGCTCTGATATAGGCTATAGGTAGGTACCTACATGATTCATTGCAAGCAAAACTAGCTTTGCAGGTGAAACATACTCGTAGTGAGACGTACCAAAATTTCGAGCAAAAAGCGTGTTTTTAAGATGCTAACGCCTGAATCCACAAACGTCAATCAATGCTGAGCAGTCCTTACATGTAAAGCTGTCCTTTTCATTTCTAACAGCCTGTGACAGTCTTAAATTAGTCTTTGTGGAAACGGGGGCTGATGACACAAATCTGAAAGTCTTACTCCCTTGTTCATATAGACCTGATCGGTTTTTCAAGGCTATTTTATCTAGTGAGGTGTTCTGAACTTACTTGCAAAAGTTAACACTGCTTAAAATAGAAGAGACAAAACAGACTATTCGTTTCAGTAGTGTAGGTATGTCTGACCAAAGTTTCTATGAAAAAAGGCTTTTTTTTTAATGTCATAGGGAGCAAACGAACCGGAAGGTCACCTGATGGAAAGTGATCACCTCCGCTCATGAACAACTGCAACACCAGAGGTGTCACCGATGCGTTGCTTGCCTTTTAAATAGGAATACGCTCTCTTCTTGAAGGCGCCGATGTCATATTCCCTTGGAAATACCGACGCAAAAAGATTAGTTGTTGAGCGCCAGCCATCTAGGTGATGAGTATGGAACTTCGACTTATGACGTGTCATGCGATAATGAAATTCAGCGGCAGGTATAAATCATGCAATTCTTCTGAGCACTCCCCATTGTAAAGACGGTAAAAAGTGCAGAGAGATGCAACGTTTCTCCGTAGGGCCAAAGGATCTAATCGGTCGGAAATCACAGGGTCGTTGACAATTCGAGCGGCTCACCGCTGTATACGGTCAAGAGGATGGAGTAGATACTGAGGTGCTCCAGCCCGAGGATGGCAGCAGTACTCCATGTGAGGCCTTACTTGTGCCTTTTAAAGTTGAAGGCGCTGAGACGGCAAGAAATGCTGCTTTGCTTTGTTTAGCACTCCAGTTTTTTTTGGAGGCTAATTTGGCTTTACCCTTCAGATGACTCTGCTTGTGCCAATACTATGCAGATTTCAAAGCAGCTGCTTTACAGCGTAAAATAACATTGCAAAAAAAAAGAAGCTTACGACATACGAGTACGTTGTCGTGTGACAAAACTCTCAAAGGCAACGTTTTGGTCACATCATTTATCATGGCTATTTTACACGTAGCGAAATATAACTTTTCACTACCTTAGAACAGTGAGTGAAAACAAGTCGTGGTGATGAGATTAAATTACTGATTAGGTGAGTGGTAGAACTGTGACGTGGCGTGTTGCCCTTGGCTAGTCCCTGTATTTTTTAAACCGGTAAGTGATACAAAAACATGAAATTACATTATTTGAAACGTAAATAATGGTCAATCTAAATATTATATCCACATTCAAGAGCACTCGCGGGGTTCGTAAATCAGTGGTATCGACGGGGCGGCGCATGCGCAACACGGCAGGGTTTTGCTTGCTAATGCTGAATATTTGAATTAATTTAAAGGAATTCAATAATCTTCATCTGGAAGAAACATTCAGATTATAAAAAAAATATATTTTTTAGTTCCACACACAGGTTTGAAACAATTATGAGGGTTGGAACTTACTCCTTCTATTTTCTATTGGTAAGTTATCTTGACTTAAACCTCAAACGGTCATTAACAATCCAATCATTTTTTTTTTTAAAGCTTGGTGAACAAAAAGTTCAATAATGTGACAACACTTTAGTAAATTTACTAAATGAAAGTCAACCAAATAAATAAATATTTGCGGAATTGCTCATTGAATTTCACTTTCATTAAACGATTTTGGTTACCTATTTATTTTAAGATTTTTGGCGATTCTATAAGTTATTGTTACAGTTAAGATAATAATACGATACTAAACACAACATAATCTTCAAGTTAACCAGAGATTGTTAACCATAATAATAAATTATCACTACATAGTATAAAACAAAGTCGCTTGCGCTGTCTGTCCCTATGTATGCTTAAATATTTAAAACTACGCAACGGATTTTGATGCGGTTTTTTTTAATAGATAGAGTGATTCTTAAGGAAGGTTTATATGTATAATACATGCATATATAGTCCACGCGGGCGAAGCCGCGGGCGGGTCGCTAGTGTCTTATAATTATAAGACACCGGTAGTCTTAGGGCTGTTCACCGTAAGGGCTGCAGAGAGAGGAACCTCCTGACAATACGTGCCGTGTCCAAAAGAACCGCCTTCTGTATCTGACCCTTGATCCAGCCGCTAAGCGAGAGCCTCTGGAGGTGTCGAGGCTCTTCGCTATTAAACCGTTTGCCGAAACGACTATCGGAACAATGATCGTCGAATCTACATCCCACATGGCGGTCACGGTACTACTTGCTGAGCTTTTACTTCTCGGCCTTCACGAGGTTATCGTTATTCAGGATTGTGATGTCGACGAGCACTGCCCGGCGTTGGGATGGGTCTACCAGCACGATATATGTTGGGACTAACTTGGACCGTTCAACTTTCATTTAAAACAAGCATTTTACGTATAGGTAGCTATTATAATTACAATGATGTCATAATCAGTCCTAAATATCAAAATATATAAGTTACCCTAATGCAAACAAAACAAAGCAAAGCTCTACCTCTGCCCCTGTACATAAATCGCGAGTGTACCTGCGCCAGCGCACCGCTACATGCGCGCGCGATAAGATAGACGCGCCGCTGCGGTGCCCCGTCGCGTACACTAATTAACTCTTTAGCTTTGCTATGCTTTTATAGCAGGCGATTAATAGATTGGAGGAAAGCGCTGGGTATTTGTTAATTAGTTTAAGGATCATAAAGTTATAATAATTTAATAGGAGACGGAGTGAAGAAATATTGAGAAATTGCTGTGTATTAATATCCAGGATTAATATCTAACACCAAGATGCGAGCCTTCATAACAGTCTGATTCAAGACTGAACACAGCCTACTACTATTGAAATCAGATTCTGAAAATCACTTATTTTACTATCGAGTTATCCATAAGAAAAATCACTGAGTATGCTCTACATATCACTATGTTAAAAATGCAAATGAGTTATTAATTTTCAAGTAACAATTTGTTGAGTACCTCTGAAATGAAAACCATATCATCGTCTGACTAACCACTATCAATATACCCTATACATATCTTGTCATGGCATAGGCATGTCTTATATCTCACCCGAGAAAGAAGGGAAAAAAAAAACATGTTACCACTTTCATCGGTTTTAATTTTATTGATAATATAAATATTTCAAGGAATGTGTTTAATTTTAACTGTGTCCGAATGGTGAGATCCATAATCAGGCCAAGTGATTGTCCGATTTTTGGAACCAAGTCTTTGTTTATGATCCACAACCATCAATTTTTATGTAGTAATTTATCAGACTGCATTTCTTATTTATTTTTTATTGCACATCGAACAAAGAAACTTATTGATATGTAATAAACATTGAAAGCAGTTCACAATGTTTAGATTTTGTTAACCAAGTGTTTATACCATTGTTTTAGTACATTAACATCTATACTTATCTTATCTATTTAACATGTAGCAAACATTTTGCAGGAACGCTTTTTAAAAGCGCAGGTAAAAATTACCGCTGCCAAAATTTGAATAATAGTTCAGGATATCTATTTTAAAGGTGAGCACAGACAAAGACTTGCGTTCACAATGATAATTTCGGAATAAATGTTAACAATCTCCCCGAAATCACTTGTTTACGTTGTCCATAGTGACAAACCGACCGCAGTACGAACATTGCGGGCAGACAACTCTGCTTGCGCCCGCCTGTCATAAATGTATGATTTACGCAATTATCTTGCAAAGACGACGATAAATTACTGTTCCACTTCACTATGGAACCCCGCAACAATACATTTACATACTAACGAATACTAAATATGCAATTTTGGCACCTATTATTAAGTTCTGAGAGCTATTTGAGCTGTATTTGCATTTTTGCAGATGTAAAACAGATTGTTGCAGAGGTGTAAGCCTGATTATTCACAGATATTGTCGGCCGTACCCCCCGCTATCCCCAGGTGATGCAAAAGAAATTCTTCATGTTTTCCAAAGCTTTTTTATCATTCACAAAGCTTACTTTTTTGTAAGCAATAAAAATGCAAGGTGAATTTAAAAAGTAATGGTCAAAACAGGCACTTAATCAATGTCTGGTTGCGGAATATTGCTAGCAGAGTTTTAATTCTGGCTAATTTTTTATCATGAAAGTCTCTCAAATTTTTAGGTGTTTTTCATTATTATTCGCATACTATTTTGAAAGTAAAGCAGACACAAGACGCAGATGGAATAGGAAACCTCCCCTCAACACAAATCAACCAAAATATTGATTATATGCCTTTCGAGCCTCCTTCTATCTAGAGGAAATGCTCGCAGGTATGTTCTTCATCTTCACTAGCTAAAAATGACTAAACATAGCATATTCTGAATTATATACTTATCAATAATGGTTTTTGCCTTTTCTTGGTGAAAACTGAGTAGTAAGAAACAGGAAAAACCAAGTGACAAATTCATGTACATTCTTTTCTCTGTCTTGTTACAAAGATTTTTGCAAAAATTTCTCTGCTTTAATGCATAAATAATTTGCGTAATGAAAACAGTTCCATCGTACTCGTATCTAGTAATGAGATCCAATTTATTCGCTGCAAATTAATGAATCTAAAATAATCGTTTAGACTTACTGTAGATAAAAAGCATGTGACTGATCTGCGGTACCTACTTGTAATGAACAGCTGCAAAATGTTGAAATTCATAGTACTTTAGGGATTCAAAAATAAAACAACCAAAAGATGTACTGTAATACTATTTAAATTATAAAAAATCGTCTTCTTCGTATGACCAGGAATCATTATCACTTGAGTTCTCAGTAATATTGATCAATTCTTGGACAGATAAATTTTCGAATGCAACATCCCGATCCCAATCCGACATTATCACCTTTTTTGTTTTTTCTACAACACTCGCCTAGTTTTCAGGAGTTACTTTTTCACACACATTTTTTAGTAAATCCAGCATTTTTCTTGCGGTGAAAGAAGGAGTTGTATTGTTCCTCGCAGCATCTCCTTATGCCCAGATAATTTCAATTGCACTATATTGGCAGTTGCAGTGATATGGGGGAATTCTGAGGGCGGTATGCCCATGCTCTGCTGCCATTTCATCTATTACGTATCGTTTTGGCAGCTTCTTTGTTTTTTTAATATCTTTACTAACTCTACTTTTAGTAGGGACTCGTCCACCTCCTTGCCATTGTCACGGAGCCAGTTTATGATTTCATGTTTTTTTTTGGCCTGCGTTGGCATTTTATTAATTTGACGAGAGTGATAGAGTGCATTATTAATAAATATTATTGATGGCTCTTCGAGTGATGTAAGCATTTCTCTGAACCACTTTTCATACATGTTCGAATTCATCTCCTCATGATAATCTCCTGTTTTCTGGGATTTGAAAGCTAATAGAGCGTCTGGCACAAATCCTTTTACTGTTACTGCATGGCAAATAATCAGTCGTTCGCCTTTTCCTATTGGTACTGCAGAAGTGGAGCCAGCAGTTTTGTCAGTCCAAGTTTTTGATAGCGTATGATTCGCATTGAGCCAAGTTTCATCTGTGAAAACAACAGTCTACCAATCTTCTATTTTTTTAGCTTGTCTTAAAAATTCGCATCGATACAAAGCAATATCATTGCGTTCCATTAACATTTTTCGTTTGTCACATTTTTGGAATAAGAATCAAATGTCTTTTAATACCTTTGCCGGAGAAGATTTTTGACCACGGAACAAACCACTATTTCGTAGAGATTGTGTTAGTTTTTTAATGCTGGAATCTCTTTTCTTTGGTAATAGTCGTATATTTCTTTACTGCTGCCGTAGCCTTCTTTTGTTATTGTTGCCACTGTTGGAGCACTAATACCTAATGCTGCTGCAACACGGTCTCTAACTTGAGTCACTGGTATAAGAGGCCCATCATTACGGCTTTCCCTTTCAAAGTATTCACGTCGCAAGACGCAAGTCGCAAGACAAACTCTCTTGTTTGTCCTTTAAGTACTTTATTTTTTGGCATTTTGACAGTAACGAAGGGAGGAACGATACACTCAACTTAACCAAACGTGAGAATTCACAATTAAATCAATACGGAGGAATATAACTACGCAACTCGACGTATGAAAATGTGGATTAATACTGACAACAAAATGGCGTCGCGCGTCGCCGCCGCGTCCAGTGTTGCCGTTTAAAAATCGATAAAATTACGAAATTATCGATAAAATAATGAGTGTGTTAAAACAATTAAAACTTCTTCATAAATAAAATCGATCGATGAAAGAAATCGAATCGGTAACGGTATACCTATAGATATAGGTATCACTATTTGATTAAGTATTAGAGCTGTCAAAAGTTAAATAAACGATCGGAAAGGGTATAGCTATAGACAGAGCATTGAAAAATGCACTTTCCATATCATTCATGGTAAAATGCTAGATTTCGTTCAGATTTAGATTTGTTGTTCATAGTTCGTCATGTGGTCACAACGTGTTCGTAAATTGAAATCAGTGTCTAGTAAAGGTAATTAATGTGACATTTAAAAAAATTGTTAAAATAACTAATTATGGCTTTAATTTAATAATTTTCCTAGATTTTCTTTGGCCTAGATTTAAAAAAAAACTTCTCACAACAGGCGTTTATTAGAAAAATAAAAAATAGGAGTATTCGTTTTTGAAAGAAAAATTGGATCCATAGCTTTCCTGATTAAAGTTATGTAATCATTATTCTGTACTACAGATGGACATGACAGGCAGCGGGTCCACATTAGCAATTGTGCAAGGCTGCGAACCGCCTAATGTTCTGTCAATCATCGCTCTCCCAGGCACTGTTTCCTGCATTACAAGTGGCTTTTTGTTTGCAGTTGTTGTGAGGGATGCGCGTTGATGTATTATGTTGTCGATGATATTTTTATGAACTCTTTTAGAGTAGTTGGCAGATTGAACATAGCATTTATTAATTTAAAAATAATCTTGTCTTTAATAGTTTGAAATAAAAAACCCTCTATGATTTTTACACTATTGATGATGCTATGGATTAAAACAGTGTGAGTAAATGTTTATTCAAGTGGTTTCAAAGTTTTGGATTCAAACTTAGACATGTTCTAAAAACTACAGAGTGACAAAAGCAGTCCCTTTTTTTATATTTTCTCAGTGTTTTCCTGTACGTCAGAAAACACCTATTGCAAAAGCATGTTTTATGTATCGTTTCAATTGACGTTCCGAAAGACTTGAATAATCTAGTTATTTCTTTCAGTTTGACCTTTACTTATCTAAATTTCTGCTACTATTTATGAGAAACTTTGTGGTTGCAGACTACTTACAATTTTCTTAAATCTTCTATCGACGTTTTGTGTCTCCAACGTCTCTCGTGATGATCGCACATCACTAGCCAGCTCTTCAGAATACCAACACTGATGTGTCATGCCCGGCGGTTATTGGAAGCACGTAGCAGAAATCTGTAGGTCTTTATCATGATGGACGTGTGATTTCCCAGCCGGTAGCCGTGGAAAAATGCCTTCGTCCATATGAATAGGATTTTGATAAAATATAACCAGATTTAGCAAATACGCGTTTGCGTTGTTTACTTTTAGTATTTTAAAGAACGCACTAGAATTGTCGAAATCTTCCTGATGTAGTTAATGAACGTATTATTCTTTTAACAAAAAAAATCTCTAGTCAAGAAATTAAGCCTGGGTCGTGTCCCACCCAGCTCATATAGTCCCGAGCCAATTTGGAGAAGATTGTTTCCTAAATTGACCCGACTAGGAACTAAACCCGGCACATAAGTCAAGGTGAGAAACAATGCTACAACGCCAACCAATCTTGTCGTACTTATCAAGGAATCGCATTCAGGCTTGTCTTCAGATCACAATTCTGTCGTTTCCTTAACATAATGTTCGACCTGATAGAATGTCAGATGTTTGGACAGCTGGACATCCAACGGAATGCAAAGTGCTTAGGGATGTTTATCGTTATGCAGCCTAAGACTTACGAAAGGCCATCGACACCGATCGGTCTCTTGATAAAATAGTTTTGGCCCTGATCTGAAATTCCCGTGTTTACAAACTGCTGAAGAACTGACGTTCTCACATAATGAAATAACTGACGATCTATTCTTTTTCAGTTTGAATTTAATGAGATACGTTAGCCTGCCATTCATGGTCACCATAGGGTCTTGTCTGTACTTAGATATCGATGGTGAATTTTATTAAGAACCCCAAGTTCTTAGTTGTCATTTGAACCATACGTAAAGGTCTTATGAAAATGTCTTATTTCTTGACAACGATGGCTTATACCAATAAGACGGTGTCGTATGACTGCTCTAAGAGATGGCGGTGAGGTTAGGTTCTGTTCTCGCTAAGTAGGAATTACCTTTATGCCTTGAAAACTGTAGCAAACAAATATAGGTAGACGAATATCCAGTTCATCATAAATCTTCCACTATCAGACAGAATGTTCGTTTAGGTACTACTGCAGTTTCAAACGAGATCAGCCAAACATTTGATAACTGCGCTGAAGAGTCATAAATAAATACCAGAGGTGGTCTGCGGTAGGCAGCACGCGTAGATTTAGATATCGGATCGTATTGACGGCTGATCGGTCACGTCGGGCGCCGCGTGTCGACTGCTAAATGGACGAGTTCGGCTCTGGCGCCTGGTGACGTCATTACACATGCTGTTTAAGATCATTTGACGACTCGATTATGTTTTTACGGTGTTAGTGTCACTCTTTACTGTTGTACGATTTCTGGGTGACCATGTTTGATTCCTCTTAGCCATAAGATGTCCAATACGTCTGCTACTGATCATAAGCTTCCCTGTATAGATTTCCAAAGTGAACGTTTGTAGGTTGTGGACGGCTTACTTCTCTTTTCTATGTTGTATTTGATGATCCTCAAAACCTTTGAGCCAATATTTTTTTTTACTTACTCTTATTAGGTAATTCTTTGTTTTCATTTTCGCCAATCGTCGTTCACATAATTGTAAACGCAAACAACATACAATTAGTATGGTTTCCATGTGTCTAAGTCTAGTTCTCTCTAGGAGAACTATTCGGTAAAAACTTTCTTCTTTCCTCAAATATTGAAACTGATCCGAAATTTAAATTCTGTATATTACGAGTATGAAACTCAATTACGACGCCACTGTCTTACTATGCTGACGAACGTAGTAGTATCGCAGAGGAAGAAACAAAGCTAATGGTGGGAATATACTAGAGCATTTAATTTTGCTAGGGCATTTCATCGTAATGTAACATTTTTACGAATGTAGTTGGAGTAAATTTAAAAACGACGAATTCTCGATGTTCTAATACAAGTGAATGCTCAAATCTATGCGACTATGAGCACCTTAAGATTTCGACATTACGTGTTTTGTAAATTGGTGTAGTGAGTTCGATCAACTGAGCCAATTCGAGGGTGATTCAGATTTTTCAGGACCGCTCTGTATAAAGCGCAAATTTCGAGATGAGCTCCCATTATCGACCACTGATATTTAAAAAAAACATGTTTTGGCTAAAGTTAGTAACATCAACAAACAAAACCGATACGTTAATACGAACGCCGCATAAGCCTTAATTAAATAAAATTGAAATGAAAACGCCAAATGGATTTTACGTGCTTTCATTAATGGCTGCTTCCGTATTATTTTCGAACATTCATTATTGTGTGTGTAATGCGTCCGAACATTATTCATGTGCTGTTTAATAAGCTGCTTTAAAAACAACATGTTTTCATTACCGCGGTGTTGGTGGCTAATAATGTTTTGTGTTTTAGTTCCCGATTAAAACCAGCTTCGAGTACCTCCCTGTGCTTTGTTCAAATGCTATTAAAAATTAATGTCATAATCCTGGCCCCTTTCAATGTTGAAGAAAATTCTATGAAATATTTTTTTGCCGCGAAAGACAATTTCGTGACATTTATTTATTTCATTTACATGACATGTTTACTAATTGTTCAGCTTATTAGTTATTTATTCTAACTACAGGTATAGTGTTCAGGTAGTACCTATAGTTCCAAGAGATAGTTATTCAAAGAGATCATAAGAAAATATAAAAATAAGGTGATCTGTTAAGGTTTTGGCAGCCTAAATGAAGGGCAGTTGCCTACACAGCGAAAAGCTACGGGTCCAAGTCCCGCCTGATAAAATCTCAATCAAGCCGTTTTTATTCTAGTATTTCCATCTTTATTTCAAACACAATTCACTTGTTAAGTATTTTTAAAGCAAGTGGCCTTGTACATGATAAACTTTCCAGTCTCAAAAATTATTCATTCAAATTGTGACTCCACACACGGTTCCTAATGATGTTGGAAAAACACCGTCGGCGGAGCGAATGAAGATGAAATAAGCGGACGTGAGGAATTGCTAACTAGAAAATTTAACATTCGACGCGAACATTCACCCATTTGCAATGACACTTGTACACTAGATATATGTTCATTGTAATGCGATCAAACTCTGTTCTTGTATCACTATGGATACCTAGTGAAATAGATAGGTAAAGTTAAGTCAGTAAAAGAGATTATAAAGTATCTATTAATCGTTGGTTGATGGCTTTTTAGCGTGGTTTCTTAGAGGTCCTATATGTTTTATTTATCAGTTCCTGGCGCCGATTAGTACAAGATATGCTTCTATTGCCAATATTTGGGGAAAAATGATTTTGGAGAATGTATCATGGAATAAACCCGTCTAAATATTATATTGTTATTTAAAGGTTAAACTTCAAAAAAACATGAGTAACTGCTAAAATACGATTGCTACTTGGTCACTTTAGAGTAAATTTGCACAGTTGAAACTCTGGTCGCTTGATATCGTGGACCTTCAGTAAAATGTTCACAAACTGCTATACACTAAGCAAGGAATTTTTTTGAATGGTTTTTTATTAAATATTTACGAAAACAAAATGTACGTTTGAAACATTGGATTTACAAAAAAAGCTAATTTTATCTTCTGGACAAGTGTAACAGCCTATTAGGACTGGACACAATACACAACATAGGAAAAATAATACTGAATTAAATAGTTAAGACTCGTTATTAAAACTGTATAAGGATAAACATGGAATAATATCATGGTTCATATAATATGTGATATTGATTTTCAGAATCTGTGAACTAATCAAAATATTTTAGAATTTTAGTTTGAAAAAGTCTCACTTTAAATGCAACACAAGACCACAGATTAAAAAAAAAATATTTATTACATTCGAAGTTGTTTACCAAACAATGTCCCCGGAACATTTGTTAGTGGAGTGCCAGTGTAATTTTTTACGCGAAAAACACAGCAATGCGGTACATTTTACAGTAAAAAAAAGAGATGAGAATAAACAGACGCGAGGAATGGCGAGAGGAGCTCGAATTTTGAATACAAATGTAAATTAGTATCTCGACTAATTACCTTCACAGACACGTTTCGGGCTATACGTCTTGCCGGCTTACTCGGCGTCCATTTTTTTACTGCTAGGCGAATCGGTCGACTATTTTTCTCATTAGGCCCCGAATCAAAGCGTAATTTGTTCGTCGGTGCTTTATAAGGGCGTAATTAAGAAATATTAGATAATTTTTCGGCAGTGGTTAGAATTACGCCGCAATTAAGTTTATGTGGTAGACGTGGACACATTTGATTTTATTGACTTATAGAAAACGTGATAAATTGTTAGGTAATTTGTAAGATGGGAATAATAGCTACATATATTTAAACGACTGACAATGGTCTGTCTCAAACTTTTGGTCTGCTATTCAGTAAAATCATTCGTTGAATCGTCCTAATAGAGCATTTCATCAGTGATGGCTTATGCATTGGATATGTTAAATTGCCATTTATAGTTTGATTGCAGAGATTTAGGCTGTCCTTCAAATGGCTAAAACCATTCGTAAACGAAAACTATTGAGGAATCGGATAAATGTACAAGGACAACCTGATTCATCCCGCAGAATTTCAGCAGATGCAGGCTTATGTTCAGAAAAAAAGTCATGTTTACGATGACATTAGTCGGAAAGACAAAGGCTAAAGTGAAAAGGATCGCTCTTCCTCTCACGTATCACTTATTATATTGTCATCAAAAATGTCGTCCCGTCGACGACTAATCAACCCCGCCCGAGCCCGAGTCACGCGCAGCAACCTACATATTTAACGCGTTGTTTGTCATCGTCGCCTCTGCACCCTTTCAGCACTTCTTCGCCGACAGAAAATGTTTCATTTTTGTCGCATTTACACTATGCGACTTCTCATCTTTTATCATGTTTCGAGACATTTGTGACAGTTAGCGCTTTTAATGCTACTCATATAAGTGACTTGATAATTGAGGCTTACTTTAAAAAAAAGTATCATCATTTAACTTTCATAATCCTAGAACACTAACGAATACCACGATTGAAGTATTGGTAGCTTATCGTGTGTCTATCGATTAAATTGGAAAAGTCGATTTAAAGAATGGAATACTATCTTGTATCATAGGTAATTAAAAAAAATATCCCGTCTAATAAACCTGGTCCGTGCCGGAGTCACGGGTAGCAACACTAGCAACACGCGTACATATTTAACTCGTTGTTAGTCATCGTCGCCTTTGCAGCCTTTAAGAACTTCTGTGCTAACGGTGAATATTTTATTTTTGTGGCCCTTACACTTTGCTACGTTTTTTGTCAGATTCCAGTTTTGGGATGTGTGCATGATGTTAACGCCTTTAATGCACCTCATTTAGATGGCTTAATTTTTTGTGCTTTACTTCAGGTGCTGATAGATTAAAGCATTCACTTGTATCATAACATCGAGCATTCGTTGTTTTTGAATAGAAAACGGATCATATGGCCTGTTTTGTGCCTATTGAGAAAAGTTACACTACAATGAAATGCTCTAGTAAATGTAGATGGTTTTTACAGCGGAACAGCCAGCATGCTCAATCGGGTTCAAGTCTGGCGACTGAGCAGGCCAGGGCAGGACATTGATGTTAGCTTCGGCGAGAGTCTGTCTTACAATTCTTGCGGTGTGCGGACGTGCATTATCATGCATTAACTGAAATAAGGGACCGATTTGCACTTGTAGAGGAACCATGACGTCTGATACAATCGTCTCAGCATAAATTTGAGCGTTGAGGTTGCCTCTGATCCAAATCAACTCAGTTCTGCCGCCGATCCAAATACCCGCCGATACCATGATGGTTCCACCACTATAAGGATGGACTTCCTGGCAGCATTTTAATCGCTGTTGGCGTCCAGGGGTTCTCCAGTGTCGTATACGTCTTGTATCCGGTCTCATACCAAAACGAGACTCATCAGAAAAGCACACCAAACGCCATTGTTCTTCTGCCCAATTTCTGTGTTCAAGAGCCCATTGATATCGAATCCTACGATTGTGCATTGCTATAGGTGGTACCCTTAGCGGTCTTCGGGAATGAAGGTTCACTTCATGCAAGCGGTTTCTGACTGTTTGGTCGCTAATTAAGTTCCCTGAAGAGTGATGAAGCCTCACGGCTAACATCATGGCGGTTATTGTTGGAGCTCTTTGAGTTGTGATTTGAATGTATCGGTCTTGTATCCGTGTGGTGCAGCGATACCGTCCTCCATGGCGCTCAGCCACGGTACCAGTGCTTCGGTAACGTGTCCAAAGTCGACTGATAACACTCTGACTTGTATTCAGAGCTAAAGCCACAGTACGTTGCCGGGAACCAGCTTCTATCATTCCCACGGCTCTGAGCATTTCTTCCCTGCTTAAATGACGTCGCCGCTCCATAATAAAGTTGGTTTTAATCAGTAGTAGGGAAACAGTAGCACTAATAATGTCTTCAATGCGTTGTCTGTTTTTATAGGGAAAATATTGACAGCTGATTTTCATCTTTTACTCGAATTTGATTGACAGTTCCTGTTTCAAATTATGAAATGCACCAAAAAGGATCCATATAAATTTATAAAATCATAAATTTATTACAAAGCCACATCTCAATCTCAAGAAATCCGCATAAAAATGCTTGATCCTAAGACACTTTTGATGTGTGTATTTACTTATTTGAATTAGTACACAAGATTGATCTTTTTATCAGTACCATAAAAGTAATAGGGCTTAAAAAAATCTGACAGATTTTATAGGTTCAATTAAAACGGGTACAGCAAATTCTGTAAAAACATTAGCCCGGTCAAATTAGACCAAAAATAGGTTACAATAATTCGCACCCAGCTTAAAATTTGTATTATACTTTCATAAATAAAATCTAAAAAGTCCGCAGAAACACCGGAAATAAATATCCTCCTCCTTGCGTCGTGTATCCTCAATGCTGAGGGTCGTGACCTATCCGTAGAATTCTCTTTCGGATTATTTCTCGCCACCCCTTCCTGTCTTCGGCAGCGCGAACCGCAGCGCAGACGGTAGTGTCTAGCTCCGCCCGGACCTGGTCTGACTAACGCACGGGGGACCGTCCTCTGGATCTCTTTCTCTGCGTCTTCCCCAGCAGCAGAATCTTTTCCAGGTTGTCGCCCTTTTTTCGAGTGATGTGACCAAAAAATTACAAAATCCGGCGCGAGCACACGGTGGAGAGCCTCATCTGATGCCGAGCTCAGAAAGTATGGATGCATTGGTCCGGTGTTCTGACCAATGCACACCAAGCATCCTTCTCCAGCACCACATCTCAAACGCATCGATGCGCGAGCGGTCCATCTTTCTCAAGTTCCACGTCTCTGATCCATATAGAAAGATGGAGAAAACCAAGGTGGAAACGAGGCGCTTTTTGGTTTTTGGAAATAAATATATTCGGGGTCAAAGGTCACAAAAACGGGTTTTCCGCGATTTTCAGCAAAACGGTAAGTTTTATCATAAAATTAGTTTAGACAAAAATTGTAGGTGAAATTATTATCTTAATACTTTTTTTACCAAGAGCCACTGATTCTGAGATATAATGATCCAATAAGTTGTAAAAGTTGTTATCATCAGATGGACACGTTTCCACGCCACCTTTGAGGTAGTGCACTTAGCGCGTTTTTTTAACATGGTTTTTCTTCGGTAGGCCTATTCCACGGATCTGTTGTAATTTGAAACTATTCAATAATAAAAGATATTAGCAAGGGTTGAAAATGATAAAAGCAGTGTAAATTAAAAACAAATAGGGAAATTTTATAATCTGATTCATAATTATCTAAAACTTCTGCTTGCTCTTGTTCTTCTTCTTATGCCTCCTCGTTGGTATCAAACGAATCTTCAACTGTTGGTGATTCAACATTGGAGGACATCCGGCCTTGACAATTTGTGCATGTTAGAGAACAAAACAGTTCAACTTTTTTGCAACCACATTTAATAAGTAAGTTAAGTCATAAATGTATAAACATATTATGAAGATTACAACTCTTCCAACTTTTTGAATCGTTATATCTCAGAAATAGTAGCTCTTAGGAAAAAAGTATATAAACATTTTTTATAGATAATTATCTGATTTACAATTTTATTTAACTAATATTATGATTAAAACTTACCGTTTTGCTGAAAATCGTGAAAAACTAGTTATTATGAACTTGACCAAGAATAAAATAAAACCAGGTGTCGCATCGATGGGGACTTTTTAGATTTCATTTATGATAGTGTTTTGAACAATCCTACCAAATTTAAACTGGGTGAGAATTATTATTGTAACCTCGGATGTCGAAATTGACTGGATTAATGTCGTTTCCTGTCATAACGTGGGATGTGGCTGTGCTTTTAAATAAATAATGCAATGAAATTATCATTAATATGTCAATATTAGTGACCACTTTCTTTCATTATTATTTCAATGAAGTAGATTGACACAAGTTGTATTAAACAAGATAAAACGTAGTGGCTCGTGCATTATATCAAAAAGCGCCGACATTTCCACCCTTTTGCTCAGGGGCCCTACTACCTAGCTTAAACCTGAAGAAGGATTCAGAACCAAAATCAAACTGCCCATGCTCTCCGACTTCGCATGCCGTTGGCGACTCGTGTCCGAAGGTGTAATGGCCTCTCAGCCTGCGCCCCGTCCGACGGAAGCGTACAAAAACGTTATCGTCTTTTATTTTTCACGCTTACAATTTGCATGTCCCGTTTCAGAGATGATGTACTTTGAAATTATGCGCTCGCTACTTATTTATGAAGTCTGCATAGGTTAATGAAAGAATTTAATTAACTGAATTAATACAATATCATGAATTTTCAAGCGCTAATTAGTGGCTCATACGAAACGGCATTTAAATGAAAGTTGCAATTTTAAGAATGCAGATCTAAATTTAGGATACAAATTGTACCTACTTATACAGTTTTAACTAATTAATAGCTGCTCATTTACTTGAATAAATTATAGTGGTTTTGGCTGTTCTTTTCACAATTATTAATTCCTAAAGCTTGCCTGAAAGAGCTCGCTGTTAGTGATTGATTAGGTAGGTCCCCTGAATTGTTTCTTTTGGTCCGTTCGCGCACTGCAATAGTTTGATTCCCAACCCTGTCTGGAAATTCATTTTATAAATAATAGTGTTTGTTTTGTGATTGGCTGTTATCATCTACAAGTATTTAACAATGTTTGAATATAGTTATTAGTCTCTTACGCCTATAGTTGGTACTATAAGTAAAATTTAATACTCAGAATTTTTAGAAGTAAGTTTTTTCGTTTTACGTTCAGGTAGGAGAAGTATTGATCTTAACATAAGGAGAAGTTCCACCTAGCAGAAGACCAAATTCGTTGAAAAGCACATTTCTATGGTATGGAACCGACTGAGGAGGAGAAAAAGATCAATTAAGAGATCGAATTTAGTGTAATCAAAGCTTTAAGCCAGCTCGTAACATTATCCGCAACCTTCATTGCAGTTTTGATGGTAACATAAAGGATCAGTTTTTAAAATTTTACCCTAAACATAATGTTACTTTAAGCGGCGTTGTGGGTTCCATTCCATTAACTAAGAAGGAAACACTACAGATAATATTTTTTATGTTTTAGAGCAGTAATGACTAATGAGTAACAATATAATGATTGTGCATATTTTAACCGAGTCATACAATTTCAACTGTACTCCAATTTGGGAACAAAAATCCGACTGGCCCGTTGGCGCAATGGCAGCGATCCTGCTTTCAGCACTGAGGTCGTGGGTTCGATCCCCACATTCATGTGACAAACATTCGTGTCTGTTGTGTGTCTGGGTGTTATTATCTATTTAAGTATGCAATAAGCAATATTTAAATAGGTATGTTTATCAATCTCTGACATCCATAGTTCAAGCTCTGCCTAGTTTGGAGTCAGATAATCTTGGTGTAAGTGTCCCAGATATTTATTCATTTAAAATCATCTTTCATGATCTATGGGGGAGGATTTTGTATAGTAGTGGACGTCTTATGGCTGCGAATGAATAAATGAATCTTATTTATGAATTAAATATCTAATTTTACTGATTCAGAAAAGAAAATGATTCCATAGCTTTCACACAAACACTGCATCCACAAACATGACGCAATGATAAATTACATTTAATTTTAATATTAAACGAACATTGTTCTCTTTGTTCTGCAAATAGGAAACACAATTATACGCAGGGCTTGGGCGCGCGCATAAATCAAGAGACGAAATTTAATATTTATTTAGAAGAGCACGGAATGTTTAATTTTTTAGTGAATCACCGGTGGCCCATTTTCGTGATTAACTCTCCACCCGTTTTTTGCGTTTTAACTTTAATAGCAATTTGATTGTTGTGGTTAACACTTGTGATTTCTCGACGTTTCCAGCATATTCTGTAGTTAATTTTGAAAGAATTTCAGCCTATTAAAACATCTAATCTAAATAAGCCGTTAGAAGCCCACTGCTGGGAAAAAGCGTCACTTCACCTCCATGCATGCTGTCTCCAAAATTGTTTAAGCCAGTCTCCGACTAAGCCTCTAACATCTGCATTGCACATTTGCACATGTGTTTTTTATGTAGGTCTGTAATTCATGTTCTAATTTTACTATTTTTTGTATGGAAGAAATATGTTGTTCAAAAGTGCACACGATGTCAAACATTCTCTAGCCGCCAGCAGTAGATCAGATTCAGATTATGTTTATGTACAATTACTGTATGATTGACACTTATCTCTATACTAATAATCATTAAGAGGAAAGATTTGACTGTTTGTTCGTTTGTTTGCATTGAAACTGGACCGATGTTCGAAATTCTTTCACCAATATAAAGCTGCATTATCGGCGAGTAACAAAGACTATTTTTTTAGGTTATATTTTAACGGGAGAAACAGCTAGTTTAGTCATACATAAAGAAGCGTGACGTAACCTATAACCCTATAACTGATGACGTTAACTACTCACCAACCATTAGCCTGTATCAAAGGTTTTTCCTTTATGAACTTTTTAAACTTTTATATCGGTCATCGGTTCATTTTTCGGCGACGGACCCACCTATTCACCACTCCACGCTGGCGAACTAATGTTTTAAAACAGGCGCCATTGACTAGGCAGAGGTAAGAGTTATTTTCGCATAGACCACTTTCAAAATTCAGCTGGTTCCGGTGGACCCCCTGCAACTACAGTTTCCTGCCATATTACCAAAACTCGACAAAATATAATGCCAACATAGACCCCGGTCGAGTCTCCCGTGGACCCCTTGGGGTCCACCTGGACCTCTTTGGGAACCAATGGACCACTTTGGGAACCTATGGACTAGAGCATTGCAAAGCCTTAACAAAGTCACAGAGTATGATGACATATTCCGCTGCTCCTTGACTGAATACACAAAAGCGGTTCTTTTTGTATTGTGTTATGAAAATTAATTAATGAAATCAAATTTCTGATTTCTGTTTATAATTTATTTTAATTAAGGATTTCTTATTCAATATTATTTTTTGATTGTTATTTTTTAATGTAATACTTTTTTTGTTTGGCTACACTATTGTATTAGGTAGTCCTGTAAAAATAGTGTAAGGTTTGAAATAATTAAATAAATTGAATGTTACTTGTAAAACGGTACCTACACAAGCTTTGATCCACTTTGAATACTGTTAAAGTTTTTATTCGAAAACATGTCGTGTTCATTCTATTTTTAGTCAGGTGAAGAACTGACCGCGGATCCTCTAAACTTATAATTAACATTCCTCACCGGCCTGCCTCACAGCTGACATGAAAACTGATTGTAGTTTGAGGGATAGGGGATAAAGTGATTGATCTTCACCCAAGAAAAACATTTAAGAGAAGTAAGGTGACTAACATTTTATTTATTTACAACATACATTTCAAGACTATAGAAAACAAACAAAACTAATATTGTCAGAAAAAAATTCAAAGGCAAAAACATACAGAAACTTAATACACATACATAAGTATACACGCAAATACAGAGAGATAGATTAGATAAATTTAAATTTAGCATTACATAAAACACAGAATAAAAAATGTGAAAACCATGGGAAAATCTAAGGGAGCTGGTCTAGTGGTGGTGGGTTTTAATTGTTAAACAATTTGCTCCATGTACTCTATCTATTTTTATCTGGAATATCTTAATTATTTTTACTGGTCTCTGACACCCATAATGAAATTTCTGCTTAGTTCAAGTACGGATCATCTTGATAAAATTTGATGTGATGTTCTTTACTCCTACCTACTAACATTAAGTAAGTTATAGGTATCATTAAAATAATTTATGTATACGTCTTTTGCTATGGTAGATACGAAGATCTTGAACTACTGCATCTGCTAATTTTCTATGTTTCTATCTGCAGAAGTCTAAAAATATGCACTGAACGAAAAAGCCTTGTTGTGCATGCAAAAAAATCTTCATTTCTGTGATTGTTGTTCGTGCAAAAATTATCTTATCTAATCTTGCAAAACCCAAGCCTACTGTCTCCTCGACTATAACAACTAAGATCTAGGAGCCGAGTGTGGACGGAGAGTACTATACATTAATTTTACGGAGAATCTTAATGGCTTGGTAGCTATGAGTATTTGTAATAAATGACGAACCAACAATTAGGTCTGAATACATAATTACCGCTAACAAGTAACGTTTTAATGTGGAGCCAGATGTGCTTAATATCAGTTGGAAAAAAGTAATATCTAGAATAAAATAATAGATAGAATCTAGAAAAATTCGACCCGATCCCAGGGATTCGAGCCAGCGTCTTCCATAATCCGGGTGGCTGGTCTTCCAACTGAGCTATCGTGGCCATTTCTAGCAAATCAACGGCAAACACATGTGGCGCATTTGTCTAGTATATTTAACGTTGTAAGCTAACGGTGTTTCATCAATGTTACAAGGCCAGCGGAGCGGAGCAGAGTTCAGCTTACGCTGGTAATGTTACCCTTCAGCGGTGGTTCCATGAGTTTTTTCTAAAGTAAAGATGTAGCCATATAGATATATAGACGTAGCCATAGAGTATTCCATCTGTATTTACTTCAGCCACTAGCTCACGTTATCTTACAATTTATGAAGGTTTTTGACGGTATGATTAGCATAGTGTGCTGTAACATGTTTTCTCCCCATGAATTGCGTGGGGTCCCGAGGTCGATTACCGGTTGGGTGAATTCTGAAAATGGCCCTTGCTTAATTTTTGATAACACTGGGATATTTAGCCTTCGAGACAATGAAAAGTGGTGTTGATACGCCATTTGTCTTTTTATTTAAAGGCTTTTCTTACGATTAAAGGAAAGAGGACGGTAATTGAGAATCGACTGCCTCTTTTTCTGTGAATGGATGAACTCTTAAAACCGGAAGAGAGTCTCCCTACCTAAAATCTTCGAAATGATCGTTGTAAAACATCAGTTCGCCAATAAATAAGCAGACTGTGGCGATGTCGCCGCCCGCAAACGCTCAGCCGGGACATTAAAGTGCCGTAAAGCCACCGCCCCAGTGTCTGCGAGACGAAACTAAGCTACCGCACTTATTTGCACACTTACTTACTCACTTAATGTCTTCAAGACAGTATGCTTTGATTGTTTGTGGGTTTACGACTTTGGTTGCTGCTTTACGCGCTAATGCGATACTCGGAAGTTCGATGTAGATATGCGACCCCATAAAGCTCAGTTATGGATATCATAATGAATTATAAATAAGTATGTCATTATTGTTTGTGTCGTATAATAAGCATTAACATCTAGGTTGAGGATAACTAATGCTCCGTATGACTAGATTTAACTATACTTACCACTGTTTTGGTGGGCCAACACTTTCAGAAAAGGCCCAAAAATGTATGGAGGCAAAACCATCTTTTTATATGATATTTATTAAGGATGACGATCGAAACCACGACTTTTGGCGCTATGGCAGATACCTAGCAGCCGCAGGATCTTCCAAAGACTCATTCATTTGGCAGTTGGTTGTCAATAGCCGCATTAGAGCATTCGTACGCGAATCTTGCAGTTGAATTGACGCTATGTACTGTAGGTACTGACATCAATATTAAAAGAGGTAGCCCCGGCAATATATGCCTGTCAACACGCATTTACAATTGACAAAATTGTAAATTTTCTATGGAGTGATTTATCAGTTAAGTAGTAATTATTATCTGTGGTTTATTTATTGCGCCAGTGAATATTTAATGTTTATAATGAATTATTAATTTATTATTCGATAAATATTACACAAAAACGCTCAAAGAACACACTACACTACATAACAGTCACACGTTACACGTTAGTTATAATACACTTACACTACACCTTGTCTACCGTACTTCGAACCATGTTAAAGGACGGACGACTACTTCAACAGGCCTTGCCAGAATACCAGCGTCTCTGTAATGCTTGCACTGCAGCGGCACATGCTCAGGCAGGGTCAGGATCAGCCCACAATTTCTTTGTCTAGTTATTACTGGCCTCTTGGCGCAATGGCAGCGATCCTGCCTTTAGCGCCGGAGGTCGTGGGTTCGATCCCCACCCGTGACAAATATTTGTGTGACGAACATTTATATTTGTAGTGTGTCTGGGTGTCATTATCTATTTAAGTATGTATTTAAAAATATTTAAGTATGTTTATCAGTCTCTGACGCCCAATTACAAGCTCTGCTTAGTTTGGGGTCAGATGATCTTGGTGTGAATTGTCCCAGATATTTATTTATTTATTTATTAACTTGAGTTTTGTACCTTTTTGTACAAAAAATAATAAAAATAAATTTTGTTATGTTGTATCCTATAAAATGTATGGGTCAATACAAGATTTTTCTTTCTTTCTAAAGTTACAATTGGGTTATTAGAGAATATCATTTCTTCTTCAAAATTGAGATGTAGGTACAATAATAAAAAATCTTTGCAGACAATATGTTTTTGAAAAATTATACGGCTTCTGAAAATTTTGTCTTATAAATCGAGTTTTGATTATTTAACTATAAGCTAAAGCAACATCTTGCTTCTCTTGCGCATTTGTGACGAGTGTTCACACAGAGTTTCAACGACTAAAATCGCATCGCTTCCAAAGTGCGCTCAGACTGAGAATCGTATTCTAGAATGTTCCTCAATCATTGATGTATGCCTGAGTAGGGATTGGTAACTATAAACACCATTCACATCTTTACTCACTTTCGTTTGGTAACGTTTTAAAATACTGGCCTGCGTCTCCGGTGCAATTAAGTTATTATTTAACGACAAGCTAACTGAGTATTTTCATGTGTTTCTTAATCAGACAATCTACTAACTTCTTTTTCATACCCATCTTTACCTTGTCTTGTATAAAAAATACAAGTATCATTTATTTGAGTAACTTTTTATTTCTGCTCATCGTTATTGGAGGGTATAGGTAGTTAGCAAGCTACTTCCTTCAGCAAATTACACAGCAATAAATTGAAAAATCAAAAAGCAACAGCTATAAGTTGTTATAGATATTTTTTGAAGAAAGGTATAGTACTTTTTTCGGTTACTACGAGTACATTGCCTATGGTAAACGTAGTGACAATAGTTTTTTTAGTTTCAGCCCTTTTTGCATACCCTAGGTAAAACCGTGCCCGGCGAACGTGAACGCTGAAACTTTCCGCCATCAAGGTTGTCAAAAAGACTTAGTAGCTTTACACAAATTAAATTTAGTTACTATTCAATGCAAATTTGAACAATAGACGCCGCAATAAAACTTGCAGTGTTTATACACCATCGAATGGAAAAACAAACGTATTTTCCATACCGTTATTTATCCGAATTCAGTTGAAGCAAATATAATCCGCGTTAAATCCCCATAAAGATCCGACGGCGGTGCGGCAGAATGAATAGACCAGCCCACATTCAGGCGAGCTCATGAAAAGAGCGACCAAAAACGAATATATTCCAAGAGAGAAACGACTGAAATACATAGCGTGGTAGCCAGCGCAGACCTAAAGCGGTACCAGCTAGAAACGGCAGCGCGAATCGAACCATGTCAGCACTATTTTTAGGTCTTTTTCGGGTGAATTAAAAAAATAGTTTAAGTTTCCGGCGTTGGAATTCCAAAAGTAAAATGGTTCAATTCTAACCACAGATTTACCTAAAATGGTGTAGGACCGTACTTAAGATGCTTATTATAGCAATTCCTTCACACATGAATGTCACTTAGCCTTACCCAATGACAATGAGCTGTATGCAATGAGACTTGCTTGGCCAATGATTAGAGACTTTGATGATGACATCATACAATTTATGGTAACTGTATTGTTTAAAATTTGAGACTTTATTAAGTATAATCTATATGTATACATTTACTGGCCTGTTCTGGCCTGGCCTGGTGTGCCTCAACACCTAACTGCACTACTCCAGTCGCTGTACTACAACAGCGTGGTCAGGTACGGTCAGGGTCAGGAGTGGTCAGGGTGGACAGGACAACCTCAGGAACGTTCAGTTTTGAGAAAGGAGTTCGACAGGGCTGCATTCTCTCTCCCATTCTGTTCAACATTTACGGTGAATACATCATGAGACGCACCTGCGACCAGTGGGACGGCGGTATCACTATTGGCGGCCGCAAAATCTCCAACATGCGATACGCGGATGATACCACTCTACTGGCTGCAAACGAGAACGAACTGATTACGCTACTGAGCAGGATGGAGAGGGTCAGCATGGAGATGGGTTTATCCATAAACAGGTCCAAGACGAAGATAATGGTAGTCGACAGATCTGGTAGGCTGGAGCTCAGTGGCACTATCGACTTAGAAGTATTGGACAATCTCGTTTACCTGGGCTCAAGCATCTCCAACAAGGGGTCCTGTGAGGCCGAAATTCGAAGGAGGATCGGCATGGCCAAAAACGCCATGACGCAGCTGCAGAAAATATGGAAGGACAGAAACATTTCCCGAAACACCAAGATGAATCTTGTACGCACCCTGGTGTTCTCCATATTTCTTTACGGCGCTGAAACATGGACCATGAAAAAGGCCGACCGAAACCGCATAGACGCCTTCGAGATGTGGTGCTGGAGGAAAATGCTGAACATCCACTGGACAGCCCACCGTACCAACGTGTCTATATTGCGGGAGCTTAAGGTCCAGACCAGGCTATCCACGACATGCCTACGCAGGGTATTGGAGTACTTCGGCCACATTTCCAGAAACGAAAACGACAACCTGGAGAAACTTGTGGTTACAGGCAAGGTCGAAGGGAAACGACCCAGAGGGAGAAGCCCGACACGTTGGACCGACCAGATCCGCACCACACTCGAATCCACACTCCACGACGCTTTCCTCACCGCCGCAGATCGGCATCAATGGCGGTCAATAATAAAACGCAAGATGCTTCATAAAAGAGGTCACGACCCCCAGTAACTGGGGTATCGACTCAAGAAGAAGAAGACTGGCCTGTTATTATTTGATATACTTGAAGGCCGGTGTATAAGCTTCTAACTGTTGACTGAAACGCATTGTTGACTGAAACGCATAAACCACATTAAATCCTTAACAAAGGTCATCATCGGTGATAATGAAGAAAATTTACCGGAATTGCTAATCACGCTTCAAAAATTTGTATTTACACTTTGCATAAAAAATTTAAAAGTGGTTTTACTTTTAAACCAATATTGAGATACCAAGTTACTCGTAGTTTACCATGTAAGTATAGGTTCAAAAGTAAGGTTAATTTCAAGATTGAGACAACAGATTTACCACAAATTACATGATCTCATTACCCACTAAACTCGCCTATTCCAGCCAACTGTATGTCCTTGTGGGCTAAGCTACATCGCAGTGGAAATACCTCGACAAGAAAATAGAAATATAGCCAGAATACGGAGCGTAAACATGTTTACCCAACCCGCTCCGATTAAAAACTGACGAATAAACATTAATTATTCATTGGGTCCGGTGTAAACATAAAATTTAACTGCGGTTAAATTCGATTTGACACACCTGATTTACTATTTGTTGTTATAAGAAGTCGGTTAAAAACACATACAATTTAAGACACCGATACGTTTGACGTCAATTATTTTATTATTGACAATATAGCAAACATTACTCCAATTAATGATATTATGAATATCGAATGAATAATGAATGAATATTTACGTTATCAACAAAATCAACAAATTGAAATTGTTTTGTTGGATTTATTTTGTTCTTTGTGTTTGTAATTGTATGGTCTAAGTTTTCAAAAGAAGCAACTACGAATGCTTAGCATTGGTCACTGAAGCCTGATGAAGATTACTGACATCACATAAAAATTATGCACTGAAAATTTGTTCTTGCCTTTACCGTTCAAAAGTGTACAAGATACCTTCTACAGTATCTACCTTCAGTGAAAAAAACTAAATAGGTACTAATAGGTATTATTTGATATCAAGCATACTTGCCTGTCTGGATTCTATTCTACTTTCTGTATTAGAGATGGCACGTGGTGCCCAATATATTATGCAGAAGAATACGATAGGGCACTTAAATCGACAAATGGCAACTATGCAATTGACAGTGTATTAAACAGCTTCCCGCATGCCAGGAAACGCTGAGATAATCTTAGAGGGATTACACACATTCATGAGAAAGGGCTTTTCTGATTTACTTTATTTGAGAGATTTATTTGAGAGAGCTCTGTAATGTATATTTTATGTCTATTTCAATGCTTTGACTAAATGCAACCCCAATGAGTCGTCTCATAACACTTGTATACAACTTGAATGACTTGATTATCACTTTGTTTCAGCATTTTAGCATTTCCGCTTGACAGCTAAACTTTTTTCCTAGTTTTCTCCTCTTTACTGACGTGTTTAGTTGTTTATGGATCATTATTTTTCTGGTTTTCACTATCTGCATTGTCTGGTGTGTGGTTTTTCATTGGCTCTACCAGGTATCGTAGTTCCTACAAGCCTTAGGTAGCCTTAGTCTTCCGCTTGCCTTAAGTTCGGTAACACTGGAAAAACCATCTCCGACTCACTAGCTTTTTCACAAAGTGGAACAAACTTCAGTTAATGACTTCTGAAAAAGGCGCACATACCTATATTCATTAAAAGTATTTATATCTGCTATAGTATCCAAGCCAAACGAATTAGGCTAAGATGCGCTACCGCTGCATTGATCAAAACGCAGCGGCTCCACGTGAGTGCATAAGTGGCTTACTGCAGGGGTGTCACAGAGCCTAGCGGGTTGGCAACTATAACTTTTTCTTTGATAGAGTTCGGGAGCGGACATAAATCCGCGCCAAGCGGCAATGCGGACGGAGCGGGCGCGAGTAACGGATCGGCTGCGAGGCTGATGCAAACTGAAACTGTTTGTGCACTTGTTTTTGCGGGTTAAGCCTTTATTTGGAGGTAAATACCTTTCGGCTGCGGTAACTGCGTACCATCGGGTAATCCGCTCGCTTGATTGTCACCGATATACAAAAAACACCTCAAAACCCGAAGGTTCTGGGTTCTAAAACCAGATAGGAAAAAATTGTGTCACATAACCTGGGATTGTGATCACCAATTTGGCAAGCAAAATTAAGCCAGTATCCGTAAATTTTAGCAATATCTTAACTTAATTGAGACAGGCTTTGCCCAGCGGAGGGAGGGACAATATGGAATAGAATGAGAAAAAGGTTCTATAATGGACTATCCGGCAAACACATTGAGGTGGACAGGTGACTTGATTAGGACCGCAAGATTTCGGTGGATGCAAGCCACTCTGGACACTGAAAATTTAATTATTTATATTTCAAAATTAGGTAACTTTAAAATCGGACATTTTGTTTTCTTTTAAAGTTGGCATTAGTTAATCATCATCATCCGTGCGGTCTATGCCGGTTGTGAACCCACACTGGTGTGTGGGGTCCCAGGGTCCGCCTTCCTTATTTTCTTGGCCCACGTCGCGCACCAACAGACTCACCACTGCCGTGCATCCTCAGTGGTGAGTCTGTTGGTATTAGTTAATCATGTTTGTGAATGATGAAAAATCTACCGTGCAGTTAAAAAGTATTTCCAAACAAATGCAATACAAACTATTATATTTAGAGACCCAAACTCAAGATTTGTACGACAACGTAGGTACGTTGTGGAGAAAAATTTGGTAAACATCTAAGAAACCATGTTTGCCTCACAGCTAACCTATTTGTCAGAGCTACGTGTATTGAAGTTACGCGTCCGAAACACAATATTTATATATTTTGCGACAGTTTCATACTTAGTTCGCGACGTTCGTTCTAGGTTTTCACATACCCAGCGTTGTCTGACCTGTGACAGTTCTTAATCTGTCCTTATTCCGTCTTCATCTTCCATTGTCGAAGGTATCGAGGAGGTCAAGTTATGCTGGTTGGGAGATCCTCCGAGTGCCAAGTATGAATAATGCATTTTTGTTTTGGATTTTTATGAGTAAAGTTTTGATTATTTTCAGTTCAGAAGCGAGTAGCTATGTATTAGGGAGGGGACTCTTCGATGCCCGAACAGAATAATTGCGAGAATTGTTACCTACTTTGAGTTAAGGATTGTTTAGCAACAAATTTTCGAGGAGAAAGTTATTTGCGGTAAATTTATAATTTCGTACCTAAAAGTGTACAAGAATAAATTTAATTCGGCTACCTGCATGAATATTGCTACCTACAAATATAACACGCGCAAAAGTTACGGTGTTTGAATTATATGTATTATAATATAACGGTCAACAGTAGATGTGACTGAACTGTTTAACGAATAAAAACTGCTTCAACTGGTTAAACTAAATGCAAACTAATTTAGTTTGTGATATTAAGTGAGTAAGCTTAAATTTTCTGATGGGTTTTACTGATTTCTATGTTTTGCTAATCAATAAGTTAAATTAACCTAGTCCTTCTTATCCATAACAGCCATCGGTTTTTTGCAGCTTGTGTCAAGCCTTGCCAGACTTCAACTGACATACCCGCACTGGGTCTATGGGTATAGAAGTTACCCACTCCATAGACCGATGAGTGACCTTGTGCTTTCATATTAGACGTAAAGGCAAGGACCACGTTGCTACCTCCTTAAGAAGTCGAAAGTGCATAAGATTCTTGGCTCTACAGCCGTGAAAAAAGCTGATTAAACAGACGTTTAATAACATGTTTAATATCATATAAAGTCACGTAGGTAATAGTCATTGATGATGATGGAACTACAATCTCTGATTTCTTCCCGTGATTTATTGTAATCGCAATGACATCGTTTAAAGTCACCCATGCATCAGTGCAATAACTTTAATCAACAAATAATTGTTTTCGTCGCGACCGGGGCCGTACATCACTTCTGTGCAAAAAAGTCTGATCTCTGATCCATTTAGCGCGTATTATAAAAGCATAAGGTCCAAAATCGTTGAGGTCTTTGCATTTGTACTTGGCAAGATATTATAAAAACTACAAAAATAAGTAATAAATCTCGATCGCTACATTTGTCATGTTCTCGGTTATTGTTTATCGTGAAGACACTTTTGTAGCACGTTGTTTGGTCAAAGATAAATGCTAAAGATGAGCGCCATTTTTGGGTGTTTTGACGCTCGGACTTAGCATTTTGGAAAGTCACCTCTATGTCATCTATTATTGGTGTCAGGTGATATCAAACGTAAAAGCTGAGGGGGATCAGCTTAGTAGTGGCTGTATTACAGTACATGTCAACCACGTGTGTCTGAACTGCTGCTATCCATCAGGTGTAGAGAGTTCAAGTCAGCTTGCACAGTAAAAAAAATGTCTAAATATTCCAAAAGAGAGTATAAAGTATAAAGAAATAGCTGTTGTACAGAGGCGTTCACATCAACCTTTACAACCTTATGCTGATGACAGAAGACCCATTTTGCAATGGTTTCGCAAAGGTTGATGTGACTATGATCCTGCACCCGGTCTATTTTTTTTAAAGTAGAACAGGAGCAATTACATACGACTGGGAATAAAACTGATTGATTGCACTGTTCAAGGTATTTTTCATCCTAAATGCACTTCAAAAAGTGCATGTCTAAATCAATTTGTCAGTAAGTACACGTGAGGTAAACTTGTTCTGTGAACAATTCTATGAATGCCTTTAATTTCCAATAGGAATGCAATTACTGATAGGTATAGGTAAGTTAAATCTACATATCGAACGCGAATTCGCACCACATCGACTGCACACAATCGAAGCAAGCGATCTCTACGCCTTAACGCTGACATTAACAACACAATTAAAAAGTCGATCAATCGGCCATCTTTAAACGTCACCCTGCTTTTGGATTTTTAACCTTAACTCCCAGTACTTAGAGGCTAAGGAGATGGATAGTTGTTGAATGAGTTCGGTCGAGAGAACTGTCCCCGAGGCTACGCACGCGAGCACCCAGCATCTCAATAAGGTTTACAAAACAAAAAGCAAAGTTAAACTTCGTTTAACATGCAAATTTGAGAGTCTCCTGGACAGAATAAGCGTCGATACTTAATTACTTGCTTAATCGTTCAATCTTGAGTATTAAGGTGGGTGCGCGGTTTTTGGTCCGTCGCGTGTTACCGGTAGCCCCACTGTGGATTCTTTTGGTTTTATCGATTTATTCCAAAGCTAAGGCTGTGACATAAATAAATAGAGAACCTTTTCTGTTGCGGTCACGATTTTTTTTTAATTGTACAACCACAATTTGTTGAAGTTTTTCTATCCGAAAGTACCTATATCAACGAAATTAACTTAAAGTTTAGTCTAGACGCAACTTCATAATTTCCTATTTAAATGAGTGGAATGGGTTCATTTATTATATTCGAATATAACCTGGCTTTTTTAGTTAAAATAATAAAAAATGTGACCTTTAGACACTTGGACATGTTTTTTTGTTAATTTTTTTTTGTAAAATTGATTTAAGATTGAAAAATGCTCAGAATTTTTTACATCTACATGATAAAGAAGGCGTCTCCGCTCTAATAACCACAAAAATGTTATTCCAATTGCCCGACCAAAACGTTTTTTAACTGCCCACATCTACACAACGCATTACTTTTAACTGAGAGAGAAATAAATAACGTACTTACGTCGTAAGCCATATTAAGCGACCCCAATTAGCAAATGTGATATATACCCGGTGCTATGTTTTGAGGGGAGTCGGTTCGATTCCCCGTTAGCCGACGGTGGTCAAGCATTAAAATATTAAGGGCCCTCTAATCTACCATGATTGAATTTGCCTTCCGCCGTGCGAGCACCTACCCGTTGGGCTATGTATCATGGGCGCCTACTACAGGTTCTCGGATCAAAGTCGATTTTGGTGAGTAGTGAAGTGAAAGCGGGTTAGGTATGGTTGTAAATATGTAACGTGGTAAATTATATTATATAGGGTATACTCTACATTAAAAAAATGTTTTTTTTATCATAACTGAAAATTAAATGAATAAGACAGTTGGCTATTTGATTATTCAGAAGATTATCGTAGATATTCAAAACACTACAGTCAAAAATAACCTCTGTAAAAAATTAGCTTCTCGGTTCGTTGCATACTATTATTTGGGTATATTTAACAATGTATGTTAAATTATGGTATGGTAGCTTACATCTTAGGTGCGAACGTAACGCTAATGGCAATAAGATTACAAATTGTCTGAATTTTTCCATAACCTCTCAACAAGTAAAATAGACTAGTCAGTTCTGCGTTCAACTACAATTTTGTCGTCTACACTTTCTGCTAGTAAGCAGAATTACTAAAAACTCCACACTCAGTTACTGTTATTTTACAACAACCAGAGGCCAAAGCGCAACCTTAAAGTCCCCGTATAATATATTACGCTCCTGTACGCAACATTCACGTGCGAACCGCACATTCATCAGCACCTTTTCAATCGAGTTCCAGTAGTAAACCCCTACCGTATGGTATAAATCTACAGCAGTGTACAAAGCGTGCGGCCGCCCGATAGCGCGTATCTAAAGCCTGCGAGGAGAGAAGTAAAATTAGCATTTTAATAAATACACACCCTTTCAAACGAACCGCCTATAAATCCGACAGGATCTTTATAATCAAATTTAAACACATAACTCTTATTTTGTTAGGAAAGTTGCACGATTTGTTGCGCGATACTTCGGTAGCTTCCTGCGGTTTGATGGTAGAAAAGTTATAACATATGATTTGTTAATATTTTTTTCATGTGGTATCTGTGAAAATAGTGGGTATAACACAGTCTTGTCTGGCACTTTGATTAGGTTTGGTTTTCTATGCCGAGAAATATAATATTTATGAAAATTATCAAGAGAGTCACATAAAGTTTTGTGATTACAGTAAGTACACAGTAAGTAGTAAACAGGTTGCTTCAATAATCAATAATAGTGATAACTTAATAGCGTTTGCTGGGGGTGGATCGGAAACGCATTTATAAAAGATTTACCTGATTATTATACTAAACTGAAACTGAACTATTACGAGAATGTATTGCATACTAAATATAATAACACATTGAATTCTCCGACATCAGAAAGTCGCAAATTGATTGCTTGATTTAATATAAAACCGCTTTTACTAAATAAGTGTAGGTGACACAAAAAAATATTGTTTAAGTTTATAATTACGATTATAAAATAACAAGGTCCAGAACATAACAGAGAGAAAAGTTATACTTCAATTTGGGTTCAGCGATATGATCACGAAAATCTTCCAAAAATGCTACAAAAGGGAAAGATTCTTAATTTCAATGATGTAGACTTTTGTCCAGCATTGGGATAATTACTTACTTACTCTATTCTATAACCAATTTCCAACTTACACAATATAACATAGCCAAAATTTAGCTCCATAGATGACAAATATTCAAAATATCGATAGCATTTTCACCGCAAATATTTCTAAACAAAACCAACCAGTAATTTTAACAGTGTCCTAATGGTGCACCATAAACAACTGATTACGAACTAACACTTATTACCTACTAATACCGACGGCAATAACCGCATTTAATTCGCATAAAACAATTTCCACAATTACAAGTTGCGAAAGTGTACGCACATAAGTTAGATAGCTTAATTATACATGTATCATGTATACGACTATTAAACTAAGCAAGTGGATGGCGGTCATCGTAATCTTGGATAAGGGCTGGAGTATAAATCAGGGGGGGTGACGCGCCCGGGGCCTTTACTTTATCTACTGTGTGCGGGTGACGCTGCGGGACCAGGATATGGGTGGCTAGAAGCGGTAAGACAGGACGGGTGTTCCCTTTTGAATATCGTGTGCAATTGGTTTAAAAGATTCGTTGTTTGGGTTGGTCACTAGGCACAAAGTAATTTTAAGTCTAGTAAGCTGCCGGTCGTAGTTTTGATCCCCAACCAGTTCAAATATTGGTGTCCATTCAGAGTCTGCATGTTATTAAAATAAGCTTTGCTTAGTTCGATGTGTTCAAATTATGTCTAAGAATATTTCGGTGTATTTAATAGTCGTAATATTTAATCAAACAATACCTATAAACGCTCTCCCTGCATCTCTATTTCCGGATTTACAACCTAGGTGTCTTCAAGGCCCAAAGTGAATCGGCATTTTCTGGGTAAGCGTGCACCACCATCGGCCTCGTCAATACTTACCACTAGGCGAGACTGAGGCCTAACGCAAAATCATTTAAAATAAAAAAGCTCCATTATTAGTTTCGATGACTTCGTTATTGGAATTTTGCAAGACTATTATTGAAGATGGCTGAAAAATCTTCAACATGCAGGTAATCACGTTAAGAGCATCGCAGATCAAGTAGTCCCATTGCATAATATCCTACATGTGTCTCTTAAAATACCAATACAATGATAACCCAAATAGGTTAGTGTTAGATAAATAGCCAGGACCTTATAGCTTAAAGTTAGTCATAGAATTTAGCTTTTAATAATAATTACTGCAAACACATCAAGACATATAGCCTCTACATATCGGATGCCAGATTCTTCTAGATTCCTAAAGCTGCAAAGCCACTGCAGTTAGACGTTTCCAGTGGCTCCCACATCTTCGTCTCCGATAATTGCTGCCGCCCGCGCCCGGCCCGGACACCTCTGACCCGTCCTGAAACTTGCAGCCGATCACTATTTATTAATGCCAGCTAGTTCTGCCTCTAGAATTATGCAGTATTTTTGCAAATTAAAAAGTCTAGCCTATGTTCTGAAAACCGTTATCACTACCTTCGCTAATGCAATGTTCTGCTACTTCCTTTCCCGCTAAAGTTGACAGTGCTGATACTTAAAAAAAAGACCGCATATTTTACATATACTGCAAAGCTGATGTTTGTTTTTGACCAAGGGTTAAAAATGCTACTCGTATAGTTATCCGTTGGCAAATGTTAGTATTTATGAATCTTTTGGGTAGATTATGGGAAAAGTTTTGTGTTGGGTCACAAAGTTAATTGAGAATTTTTCATACATATTAATTAACCATCATCTCTTATGACCGCATTCACAAACGTCAATCAAAGCTGAGCCTTCCATGTGTGCTGTCCCTTTCAGTTCTAGTTACATGTGGCAGAGCAGCATCAATTTGATGTGTCCTCAACTTTTGTTTAGCGTTTGTGGATACGGGGGTTAGAGCTTTATTGACACAATCATACATATTAATTGTACTTCGCTAGGGTTTGACATCAATATGTCTTCACTGAGTATGACTATTTCAATATTGCTTATAGGAGGGTATTCGGGGGAAGAGCCGGAACATGCACAAATACTTTCCACGTGAATTTTAGTCCCGGGTAATCGAACCTAAGACTAAGTCTCGCATAGTATGCAACGATTCACTCAATGTCAGATAAGTCCATGATAGTTGGTGTGATTGTTGCATGTTATTTGCAATGATAATCATTTCAGCGAACAACTTTTGTGAACACCAAGGTAATAGTTAATGTCGAATGCAGTTCCACATTCATAGGCTAATGCCGCAATGACAATTTGGTCTGCATGATGACGGCAATTTTGCACTGCTGTTAATATTTCCACACATGAGATTGTTTCATGGTCCTAAATGACTACTACTCACAACTGCTCACTAACTCTGTAATATTTGTTAAGCTGCTTGGTTGGAGGATGGAAGACCTCACACGGTATCCTTTATTTTGACGTTCCGTATCCTAGTTATGTTTTTTTTTAACTCCATTTTGATCTTATGTCTACTAATCAAGGTAAAGTGGTTCAGATGAAAGGTCAAAGGCTAACAGTCAAAGCTTAAGGCTAACAGTGCGTTCACGATGCATTATAATCTGCATTTAGAAATAGTTAGATAGTTTTTCTGGGAAATGAGCGTGGACTGATTATGTTTGTTGTAATTATTGATGTTTAATTTCCAAAGTACTCATTTACTACCTTACACATACATAATGTGTAGTCTTTAGCCACAATGGAGCCACAGCGCATGCGTCAACGACTGCCTGATTAACACACAAAACATCGGAACGATCTTATCCGCGGACAGGGCGGTCGCATAAATAATTGAACTAATTCTTCCTGAGAAAACCTCTGTGCTAGTAAATCTTAGGTTATTCCAATTTCTCTTCTAAATAAATTGGTTAGAAATAAACCCTTATGCAATATTTAGTTAAGTGCTATTTTATTGAATGTGTATTCATTCAGATTTGGAAAAAGTGGGAGTAGTAAGTACGCTAGGCCTCTTTGTATGTATGATAACCTACCAGAGCTGAGCTGAGGGTCGCTGCACACGGGACGGCGGCCACAACCACAAAACGCCGCCTCTGGCATTTCCTGTAGTTTTTATACACTTTATATGGACTTGCCACAAACGGTTGACATCGATGGCTACATCCTTTTAGCTTTAGGTGGCGGCGTTTGTGGCTGTCGCGTGTGGCAAGTGAGGGGCGACCCTATATTCAGAATCACACTTAGTAAATAAAGATACCTCCTAATAGAAATCCACCTAGTAACTCTTCGAATTCAACGCGTTGTTAATAAATACATTTCTAAGTTAAATTACCTTGAACGCAATTAGCCAATTTGCAGCAAATAACACAAAATTCGCAAGCACAAGGTCGAACGAACTTTATGATTAAACATTAAAATGGAATCCATATAAAAATATCGCAAAAAACGAAAAGCCCGCCGAAGACAGATAGCCGCAATCCGTAATGTGAAAATGGCCAGGCCGCGGCGTATTTGACATCTCGGATAAATTGATATTTATAAGTCCAAGGACCAAGTATACGTTTAAGGGATTCCCTTTATTGCAGTATCGGACTAAGGGCGGATGCCTGGCTCCCGTCTCGCCTCAGGTTATTATGAAATATACCTTCCAACTTGAAAATGTCGAAGGCATATTTATTGGGCGGGAGCGGAATTATCGCGCGGTCGGAAGTAAGGGCGCGTTTAATATCGCTTTTATTGGCATAATATTTAATTTTGGACCTTTATCTACCCTGGATAGTGAAGGCCCCATATAAATCGAGGAATTATTTAGTGTGAAGTACTTGTTTAGAGATGGTCAGTAACGTGTGGTGAATAAGTTACTATTTATTCGTCGTTTTATTACTTTTGTGCCGCAGAACATAAACTACGCTCATACTTATAAATAAATTGGAATTGAATGAAAACTGACTTGTAATGTAATCAAATATATATTTTTTAATTTAACTTTAAGTCTTAGGTTTTTAAACTTAGTTATCATAGATTTGATCGCATGAATTAATTTAACACCCACATCATTATAGGAAAACTACAGATATATATGCGTTTTTACACAAAATGAAACGTGTCTTTGCGTTAAATAGATAGTATCTCAAATAGACTGTGTTTTAAAAAAAAACTGTAGTAGTAGGTACGTGGTGCAATAAAAACTTCTGTCTCTTTACCTACTCTGGGTATGCATTTAAAACTTGTTTTATGCCTATGCAAATGTAGGTAAACATGTGCATTGTTCACATATCTATATGTACTTATAACATAAATAACGCCACAAGCCTTCTGTGTCAAGTCGTGAATTTAATCTTCTTAATAAACACTTCACACACTATCACGAAGAAGCAGCGTAAATTTCGCATCACACCAATTACAAAGCCGCAGTAATGTTCATTAAATTCCTCCTTAAACTCGGAGTTACGGACAAAAATAGAGCGATATATTAAAAGGATTTACAGGACAAATATATGTAAAGTTTGTCGGATATATTATATCGTGGGGTTGGCGGACGGGGGTAGGTATACGTGAAAACATTCGGGTACGTGCCTTAGCATAATGCCCGAAGGGCGCTAGGGATTCTATGCTTCCGCAATTCGTCTTAGGAATCCCTAATTTGAAATGTGTATGAGCTTCGGATGCCAGTCGCTGGCCGGGTTGGATGTTAATGTTTATAGGGATCAAGGAGTTTCAAGACTATTTTTGTTTTTAATTCCATTCAGTGGCAAATGATAGCATTGTAAACGTTAGCACTGCGAAAGATATTGCGCGCAGACTTCGTGGGTTTGAATACTACTAATATCGTTAATTAGATAGCAAAAAACCATTCATGTTTCTTGGTTTTTTCTAAATAGACTTCGAGTATTTTCAAATTCAGAAGCTATAGAAGACGTTTAAAAAATCAATGGAATTTGTAACTTATTATATTTCTTAATAAATTCAGAATTACATCCCGATAAAGCCAGACAATGACAATAACTTCTTTATACGATATAGTAATAAGTAACTGCATGCACGGAGCTTTGCAAACTAAAACATTTACCAACAAAAACGCCCAGTTTTTCTTCATTACAAACAGCTGGATTTAAATTTTTCGTTTAAAACTTGTTAGGAGATTAGCGACAAAGCCTGTGATATCTTAAATGTGGATCTGCTGTAAACAAATTCTCGCGCGCGCCTCCCAATTTATGAGTTTATATATCATTAGCGAATTATTAAAGCGCTTGAGAATACAGTTTTTTGTCGCGTCCACTTTAGCGGGTAATTTAGCGGACCGCTTTACAGCGCTTGATGCTTATCGTAATTGTTAACGTGGTGAGCCAACGTTTGCGCTGTAAGCTTTATTGTTTAATTGCAATAAAAGTACTTACTCCGGGGCTATCGTTACATTCATCATTATTTGACTTTCCTAATTGTTCTTTTTTTGTCAATTATATAAAAGATCATTCAGTCTTAATCATCACTTTCCGAATCAGTATCATCATTATTCGGTTAAGTCGGTTCGGTTGTAGTTTTTTTAGTCAAATATATATTTTTTTGAAAATATTTAATAAATTTTTACCAATGACTTTACAATTTATGTCAAATGGTAAATCGTGCTATTCTTTACCAGTTGTCAATGTAATTTATATGTAAGTAGTAGGTAAATGAACATACTTTAATTCTTTGATAAATACAGTTTATGGTTATTCACTGTCGCGATTTTGTGACTTTTCGAAGCAGTTGACTTGTAGTGGACAAATAATTATACTGGAAGCAACTATTCTTGTGTTAACGATGAACAAAACAAAAAAAACACGAATAGACAGATCACTCAATTTTTGTTCAGTATGTATGACAAAGAAAGCATGATTTAAGTGTTGTCTTAATAAGTAGTCATACTAACTTTTCATCAAAATATTTTTCATTTTTCAAGCTGCTGAAACGACTATCATTTCCCACTAACATACAAAACATCACAAAAGTCTCATTTTCCCTTTCAGAAGCCTGCTTGATTAACTAGACAAAAGCGGGCTATAAAAATCCTTCAAAACTCTAAGAATACTGAGCGTTAAAAAAGGCGGCTCTTAAGGGATATAGGGATATTTCCTCGGGTACTCGGATACAAAGCCCTTGAGTAACAATAGCGTCCCATCTGTGCCTCTTCCGCGATTCAATTAAATTTTTACTGGAGATTATCACGCAGAGGTGTTGTTGGATTACGTGCTAGAGTTACGGTGCGACTACATTTTGTCTTCAGAATATATAGACTATTTGCTAGAGTGGAATGGTATTCCTGCGTCGGTATTTCCAAGGGAATATGACATCGGAGCCTTCAAGAAGAGAGCGTATTCCCATTTAAAAGGCAAGGTTGCGTTGCAAAACCAGTGTTGCAGTTGCCCATGGGCGGAGGTGATCACTTTCAATCAGGTGATCACTTTCCTGCTCGATTGATCACTATTACATTAAAAAAATGAGTTATTTCATTTCAATATTTGTAAGTACGAGCAGAAGAGATGGACAAGTGATTTATGAAAGAGTGTTAGATGAAAAGACAATTTGAGACATCTAAGAGTTTGAAAATAGAAGGTGTTTCCCTTAAACTAACCCACTGTATTTTATTTTTAGTTATTAACTGAATACTGTATCAAGGTAAATAAATATCTATTAATAGTTTGGACACCACATTATATTACTCATAAAAACAGACACCTTTATGACCTACAAAAACCAAGTTTAATTAAAGTTATTCAATAATTTAATTTATGTTTATTTTCACAACCATACAGCCCCTTCTAGAATGCAGAGAAAATTATACCAAGTCCTGAAAACTCAAGGAATACTTCACCAATGCTTGAGTAATGAACTATAATATCTAAATATTACCGAGCTAAATTAAAAAGAGACCAAACAGTTCTTAATTAGAAGAAAGACTGATACAATTTCAATGAACAGTAGTCTCATAGTCTCTAGTCTTTTGTCTAGTTCACTTCTGGCGCAATTTGTATGTCAGTGAAAAATAAAAAATATTGAGTGTAACAAAAAATTTTACAAGACCCGTATGGAATATTTAATTCAGAAGAGTTTTTATAGTTTAGAAGAGTATTTTGAATAAAATTGTGTTTTTTTAAGTTCCTTAATGTATATTGTTAATGTAACTATTTGTAGTCTTAACAGTTTAAATAATGTATTATTGTTATACTATACCTAATGCTGTCGTTTTTGTTTATTTAAATATTGTTGTGCCCTTGCAGGGTTTATGTGCCTGAACTTTTTACAAATTTATAACACCTTATGTACCACATAACTCAATAAATGATTATGATTATTATAATTATGAATAAAAAGACAAAAAAGCTTACTTCAGCATAGACTACAAAGCAGCAATTCATCGTCCATATACATAATGGGGTACACAGTTTGCTGAGCTCCGTTCGCAAATGAAAAATAAACATGCGTGAAGCTTCGCGCGACGCACGTTCCTATTAACGGTGTTTGCGATGCCGAGCTACTGGCTAGAACGGCGAAGAAGGTACAAGACACGTTGGTTTTTTATTGGATGATTTGGAGTCGGCAACTGACGTAGGACAAGCTGCAGCTAGGTTTCAACGCGAATGAGGTGATGAATGTCTAACGATTTTGAACACCAGCTGATGTTTTTTTGCTATCTCTTAAGGTGGATATTTGACCACGATTCCACTTGATCTTGAAGGATAATGTGGTCAAAGGTTGCAAACAAAAGTAACGAACCGCCCTAGCTTATGCCTATTTACTCTTTCTTTCAACTGTCCAAATCTGTAATGCTCGGGAAATAGTTGTATAGATTTGTATTGTTATTGAAGACTAAAAAAGTTATTAGTGCTTTTCTCAGTTTTAAAATCCCTTACTTAATATCTAATAAATATTTTGTTGAGATCGGAATGAATGATAGAAAAGCCTGCGACCTTTTTTTAAATATTTAACGATTGCACCCAGCAATGCGTTATGAAGTCACTTTGCTCATAATAATACATTCTAAACCTGAATTCCAGACATTACCCAATAAAGCACATCTAATATCCTTATAAGCGAACTCAAAACAAATTACCATAGAAAAGAGATCCAAAAACTTCCTCTACACTCATACCCATTATAAGTTTCCGAAGAAAAACACTTTTCGTGCACACGTCTCGCTGGCAGTTTTTTCGTGGCGCACTTTTCTAAGTGCCATAAATCTTTCTCGTAAATAATTGAAACGATATTTTATGCCAAAACATTCCGCGGGTAGGGTGACGTCGCTCCTGTACCACCTGACCCCCCTCCCAACTTGTACCACTTTCCCAATTTAATTTGGTTACGTAATGTATTTTCAATTACTTCTAAAGGAGCGCTGTGATTTGTGTACGAGCCAAAGTAGATTGGAGAATTATACCGCTACCTAATTTAAAGTTTGGGCTGCGGTGTCTTTTCGAAAAAAATGGGGTCTGCCTTCCTACAATCGTTTATCAGTTGGTAGAACTGTTCAGCACAATTTACTCCCTGTGCGTCTTCCAACTAAGCTCACATAGTTAACTAGTTTTGGTAGCAAGTGGAAGGTATTTATTGTGGAATTGTGTGTTTTAATCCTTCAATAGAGAATTCAAGTAGGATCTAAACTGTTTAAGTAAGTTTCCAAAATGTGTTAGAATCATTTCAAAAAAGTCCATAGGTTTAAAGAAATGGTTCTGCCTTCTTTTGGCATTTGACACAGGACCAGGGGGCTTACTCCCGCTCGTCGAAAACGTAGTAACATGAATATTTAGTCGTTAAAAAAATATACTTACCGTTCGTAATTTATGTTGACTTTTTGGTATTCTTCTAAGCATATTTTATTGTAAAAAATACATGAAACCTATATTCATAACACACTGCGCTTTGTGTCTTTTTTATGCTTCCAATGTTACAGGTAACTTCGTAAATGTGTACCGGAGTGGGCCTCGTGGTCATGCGAAAGGGACAGCTAGACCATCAAGGGCTGACCAAAGACTGTGCCTGCATGACAATCCAAAATGTGCTACTGGTGTGAGCCAATCAATGAACAACTCCGGACATTTTTGCAAAGGGCTGACTAACCCATGTCAGTCATATCATAACATACCCCGTATTACTAACAAAGGATTGGCGCTTATGATACACGTCATTGAAAAGCAGAAGCTAACGTATTACACTACTGGTAGGTAAGCGCGTAAATTCTGAATGGCGACCGTAACATAATTTAACTTTCATAAAACTAGCATGTCGTAAAGACATTTTTGTGTAACAGAAACATAGTAAACAGTAGAGTTCAAGTTGTTGGTGATGTGCTATAATATCACGTCATAAAACTCTTTCATTATTTTTTCATTTCAAGAAGCTAACTTGACTAAGGTACTTGACTTACTTTTGATCATCAGTATATTCTTCATTCACGGACACGACACACTCCAGAGTCTTATGGCAATAACTCATCGATATTGAAGTCAGTAACAAACTTTTAATTTGCTCCGAGAAAAGATGGTGTCGCCATTAATTTATGGCGTCCTTGATAACTCCGAGGCCATATTTTAGGACAAGTTTTAAATTTAAATGAGGGATTCCGGTCGGAAAATGTACCTGACCATGTTTTTGGGACTTACCTGCAACGTGGGTCATGGTCTTGCTGTCTTAAAATGATGCGTTCTTAAATTTTGTAAAAGCTTAATCAAAGGAAACTTAGACTTAGTTGTAGCATCTTCTTAACTCTACGTTATTCTTCATTAAAACAATACATTTTGGTAAACCTCCCTGAAAAACCCTAAAACCCTGGTATTTACTGTTGATATTCACAACACAACCTTTTATCGTTTGACACATTTGGACGCAATGTATTTTTGAATCAAAACAATCTGTGGTGATTTTGTCGCGGGCGCACGACGTTATTGTCCTCTGTCAAAGCGCAACCAAACATTATAAATGCAGGACCCAAGATCTGATAACGACAAGGCCAGTGTTGCCATGTCATAAATAAACCCTCACTTTTTCACTTCCAGCGGGAAATTTATCATTTCGTTCTACTTTTTTTCTTCCCCCTTTGTACATCTTGGATCACACTTTTAAACGCCATTTATTTCTTCGTTCGACGTTCCGTTTCGCGGAGTTGATGAAGGTATCGTTATGGGTACCGGATAATAAAATGCTCGAGTACGTAGCTTGATTCGATTTGCATGTTTTGGGGTCGATTCGAATGCGAGTTTTTTCGAGCGGCTTTTGGGGACTGCGTGTGTAATGTATTGTGATGACGTACGTCTTGTGACGTCATTAGTCCTTATCATCGACAGTAAATGGAAGTTAAATATTTGTTTCTATTTTTGTTTTCGTAACTAGCAAGAACTATTCACCAAAGCCATTCATAAGAGATGAAATACCCCTAAAAGTAATTATGTCGTTTGAATAACATAACTCTTCAACGATTAACAATGTATGACAAACATTTAAAGATGTCAAAAATAGTACAGTTGTTGATGTCTAGTATTTTTGAACGAATGTTCATAAAGTATTTTAAATAATAACTATTTTCAACTACTTACCAATAATGCAAACTCGTAAATCTGTCAAGTGTTGCAACTACTCATCCGTTATAATGTATTTAAAGTAAACTTTCACATTACTATGAATTTCTCTATCACAGTTGACTAAGTTTGTGATTTTAATTTGTTGTTCTGATTTTATATTTAAAATCCATTGTGTTATTGCATATGCAGCTTAAATTCATAACACCCAAAAGTTACTCAGCCATTTTTGAATCCCGGTTGTTATTTTTTCATAGTCACGCATTTCGGGAGGCACTGTTTACGTACCGTGTTATTTATGACGTATTTCACGCACTATTAGTCACAAAAAATAATATTTCTTCAACGGAATGCTAATGGGACGTTTAATTTTTTTTCAAAGCTTAATCCGATCATTTGTTTTCGTAAAACGTGACTAATGAAGTGGGTATTTCGCTCTTTGTTAAATCGTGTTTTTGTGAAATCGCGAAGGACTCAATGCAGCCCACTCCTTTATGCTCCTACATAAGTGCATTATAAATTTCAGCCTCTCGAAGCAATAAGTCATACGTGTAATGAATAAGGGCGATTTGTTTTGAATCCGTCCAAATTTATGGACGATATCGGGGCATTTTACAGGCGTTTTTCTCCTCATTCCGGCTTTGTGATCGCCTTTTCTGCCCCTTTTTATCGTAAGTTTTTTTATTGCGCTCAACAGTGACAGTTTACGAGTTATTAATTGGATGTCAAAAGTTTATTTATTTCTCTATTTTGACGGCGTTTTTCGCCGTATATTACGGTGGCCGGATTGAAAATCTATCATATTCAGGTTCTCGTAAATTTGGTGTGATATAGTGCGTAACATGGCAATAATTCTGCGAGCGCGTCGCGTAGTGCGGACTGCTCTGACGCGTGTTAAATAATGACGTACGATATTAAAATGGCCGCCAGAATGCTTTTGACATACATTTATTTTATTAATGATTAAAAATCGCAGTGTTAAATGCCGTGTTTGTTGTGACTTTAATTTCATTTCGGTTTTGTTTAACACAATCCCTTTATCCGATGATATTAGTCAGTCTAAAGATAATAATCTAGAGACCAGACAGATACTAGTATGAACGTTTTTAATGCAAATTTAAATCTTAATACCTTAGTTTCGTAAGATTATTTATTTCCTATAACAAGTCCACAAATGTGTTGTTTATAACAGATGATGATAATGTTATCTAAATTATTCAAATAGTCCGGCCTTGATAAATATTTGAAACATATTTAGCCCTATGATTACCATACGTAATTTATCACCAATCAAGCTCTAATTAAAATATCCGAAGCACGCATCCGGTGTGGAAACCGAACGTGTAGTTACGCAACTCTAGCATTCATAATGTATGTGCGAAGGTCTGTATGCTATTTTCCCGTCTTATGTAGGTTCTTTTTTTCGGCCATAAAGCATTGTTGGCTGCTTTATTCCTTGATTTATAAGAGACGTTGGAAAGACAAATAGCTGGATTGTGTTCCAAATTTTTAAAGCCACATTTCGTTTCGCGCGCGCTCTCACCCTCGGGTAATGCTACCTCGCCCGGAGCATGGATGGTGCTTAGCTAACCGTGGCGGGAGACCAGACTGGTTGCTTGGGACCTACTATGATTAAACCTAGCCATAAGCTCATTATGTTTGGTAAAAATATTTTTTATTTGTAATTACAAAAATAATACCTCGCGGAAGTTTTAGGGTTGATCGCTGAATCATATTATGTTGATAATGAATATGCTGGCGGTGCAATTGTCAACCTTTTCCTTGAAACGAGCAATACATGGGATTGAACGAAGAAAAAATATATTTCAGAACTGAAAAAAAATCGTAAAACGCAGAGATTACAGTTCGTGATAGCAAATCCACTATGAAGCTTTAAGAATTACTTACTTATTGACCTTACCTTACCAAAAGATGGTCTGAGAAATTTGTAGGTCTATTTGTACCTAGGTCTATGAAATCACTTCTCATAATAGATCAATAGTAGCTAGTCATTAATCATCACAGACCACCCACATAATGGGTATGCAATAGTTTTCTGTGTAAGTCTTTGTTTTGTCACTTTGGAATTGGTATATTGTTATTTCCTTGGGTAATTGGGGTGCATTTGAAATTAGTAATTGCACAGTGCAAACTTACAATTGAATTTACTTTTGAGCTACCTCAGGCCGCAACCTGCTAACGGTCTAAAAGGCATGTATGACGTCAGAGAGCTTTGATCGATTGGTAGTAAAAAGTTGTTTTATATTTAACGAGCTTTCCCGACAGACTTTGTTCTGTCAAATGTTTAACAGCTGGTGTCCATTATCACATCTTGCCCACTTTTCTTCGACTTGATTTACATATACTTGAATTTTTCACTGATTTTTTCCTTTTATCATAATTAAATATAGCCTATATCACTCCTGAATAAATTAACTTCCTGTTAGTGAATAAATTTTCACGATCTGATCAGTAGTTCCGGAGCCTATTCAATACAGACAAACAAACAAACAATCAAATCTATCCTCTTTATAATATTAGTATAGACAAGTGCAATTGGTGTGGTTGGTAGTGACCCTGCATGAAGAGCCGTTTCAGTATAAATTACTTAGTCGTTTGTGCGAAAACAACGAAATTGCCTTCGACGTATCCCTCATTAAAAAGTGTTTTCCAGAGTTCTATCCTGCTTAGCGGAGCGCCACCTATCGGCCTGTTAGTAAGATTTAATGGGAGTTCTCTCATTTCTATCGGGTCTTACCGCGAAATTTATACGAGCTTCGGGGATCTTTTTTCCATACGATTGTACTTCAGCGGATTTATTATGTCGCGAATTTGAATTTGTGGAAGTATCTATTTATGTTCCCGTTTTTAGCGTAATCTTTGTAAACCATTTTTAAGTGATATTATTATAACTAGACTCTAGATAGTGAAACTAGCAAAAATTGGATTTATTTAACTTTAATTATTTATTTATTATATTCACTTATTTAATTATTTACTTATTTATTTATTTAACTTCTTTTATATCCCTAAAGTGAAACAAGAAAAAACGAAAATGCGTGAACAGATTCGGGAAAGTACAGCCGAATACACAAATGAAAGTGCAATTTTGTCTAGACTTGCTTAAGCAGCGTGCACACTAGCCAATTGAATACGCACGTAACACCGCGACTTAATTTTTACCCCATAAAAGCACCCCAGGAATCGCGATACGGTATGGAAATTGTCGGCCTTTGTCGGCGATATTCGGCAATATTCGGTCGGACGTGCGCCCCGCACTAAATTGCCTATTTATTCCTAACTTCATATATTACTTTGCGCGTGTTGTCTGCGCAAAGCGATATTTATTGTTTGACCGTTATTGCGTCAAATGACGTATTGGTCGTACATTGTCGGATAGGTTAAGGATTACGAACGCGTAATGTGTCTCGGGATTTAGATAAATGGTTGCTACTTCGATATTAGGTACGTGTGAAAGAAAGTGATCTTGGTAAAATTACTTTAAATTATGCTAACTGCTAACCCCTAACCTCCTAACCATAATCCAAAGCAAAGTAGAATAATAATTTTAAAACAATAGTTATTATAAAATGTTTACCTTACTCATTCGCTGACTTACTGTCATTGATAAGTATCGCTTTTTTTAAGTCACATGATTGTACCTAAGTCTCTCTCCACAGATTCAGTTTTCTCATTATGAAACTCAACCACGAGAATTACGACTGCAGAACTGTATGAACGTAAATATTGAATGACTATCCAAATTTAGTAAAAATGCACATAAAAATACTTCTACGATATGATAATAATAAAATATAATATACTTAATCCATGCACAAAAAAATAAGTACCTTCTAATGAAAACCTGAAATGTAAAAATGTAAGTTCAGTCGTCAAATGAATTCTTGGAATTTGTAAAAATCCATAACGTATCAAATTGCCATCCAATTTATATTCAGAGTAAGACCATTAATTTCTTTGAGCCGTTTCTCAAGATTGTGCTGAAGAAGTTATAAATACCACGTAGAGCAATTACATGCTAGTAGGGTTAATTAATTACAAACCTATTCAATATTTTCTTGTAATTACTGTAATAACTAACATAAGACGTCTTCAAATAATTCAGTCACATTTTGAGCTGAAAACATTTCATAATAATTAGGATCTTGACGTGTTTAATACGGTTAGGGAACATTACCACTAACCACCAAGTATGGAGTACATCAAGTAGAACGTGTTGGTAGGGTAAATAAACTTTATCATCCATAGTTAGGCCATTGTTGATAAACTTGAGTATCCCAAAATTTTAATGTCATTTTAATTTTATATGTTTTTATATTCTTTATTAATTAATTTTAAAGTAAAAAGAGATTTGAAGCAGAAAACACTTTTTGTTTTTACCAATAGCTGAAAATGTACCTAGACCAATAAGCTAAGAAAAAAGAAAATCTTTGTAATTCCTATTAATAAATTGATACTCTAACTATTTGTAATAATCCAAGAACTACCTACCCAAATAAAATATTATAAGATTGTTAGAATTATTTTCCGTAAGAATATTTCTATTCGTTTCGGATCCCAATCATTTAACATCCAGTATTACTAACGAACAAATATTAAAGTAGGTAGGTACGTTAATTTGCAATACATGATTTGATAACAAATTTTGCTTAGTTGAGGTTGGTTATGCATATGCCTTAAATATTGTTGTTATTTAATAATCTTTGAAAAGTTAGGGTTGTCATCGTGAAAATTAGGGCGGAGCACTTAATTAAAATCCTCGCTAATTTAGCACGCGGCTCACGTTTCTTCATAAATAACGGCAATCCCTAAAGGGATAGGTACGAAAATGTTACCTATCGTTCCCTTTAGATATAAAAAGTAAAACACACACCCATTTTACGCTTAGGCGAAAGAATGGGAATAAGTTGACAGAGACTTCGGCCCTGAATTATGTTTCTCAAGATAAACGACGCGGGCGAAATGAAGTCGCACCCCTACCCCCTCCTCCTTCGTTCTGTACAGCGCCCTCTAGAGGCAGCCGCGGACATAAATTTCCAAAGAAAAATCCACGACGGTTTCGCTGGGTATGTGTGATTTGGATTTTTAATTGAATTAGTTTCTGTTATCTCTCATATGGGATTTATTGGGTTTTAGCTCATGCTGAGAAGCCATTTTTAATAATAATCGATTTATGTGTAGTTCAAAAACTTATACTGTTGGGTTTTTTCCTTAGCATGTCTCGCATGTACCTAGGTGTGCAGCTTCTAGCCCTGGTAGTAGATATATTTTGATGTATTTACAAACTTTGTGAGTGATTTGAAATTTCAAGTCCCTTAAAGTAACCATTTTCAATCTTCAAATTTCATTGTTACCATTTCACTTGATGACTATTAAGAAAATCATAGAAAAAATATATTCGGTTGCCGGAATGAACAATAATCGTTCATTACTAAAGTGATCCCATTTTTCATCTTCATATCACACAAAAAATAATGACGGATAGCTCTGAAAATAATCACATCACATCCTCGCTATTATGTCCCTTAATTCTGGAAACTTTCGGAAAATTCTTCGCAAAGTTCGTCAATAGGTTCCATTATTTTATCTTCCGTTGCCATCAATCCGCTTTTTTCCTGTGTTTTTCTTACATTAATAATGCCTCGCTATCTCCCGAAGTAATCTATTGCTGACCTGTATTATTGTCATAGGGATATTTACAGCGTTCATTTATTTGTCGGTGTCCCCTCTTATTTTCCGTTCGAGACCGATCCGATAGAGGCGACTGTTGAAAATTTTTCGTAAGCAGCAATACATCTTGTCGCGAGTCCTATCTCTGGGCGAACATTCGACGGCCACCCCTATGCCACTGCAAAGAGTAAGCGAGTCACTAAACGGACACTTCATAAAGTAACAGTATATTAAGTACGTGTTGAAGTTACTAAAAGTAATAAATATGGAAAAAATATTACACTGAAGAGAAAGTTCAGGGAATAGTCACTCATTTTGATATAAAAATTACATAAAAAAGTTGAGCACAATGTAACTACCTAACACACAATTAAAACCTGTTGTCCATAAACCCTGTAATGTTACTTATTACTGACGATATTTTAGGTAACGTGTATGTTTTTATTATTGTATTCAGTATCTTGAAATCTGATTTGAAATTTTTTCATGAAAAAACATGAATTCGAATCTGTGAAGTTATTCTAAAATTATTATTCTAAAATAAGACACTTATTTTAGAATAAACACTTTCTAAATTTTGTAAATTGAATATTGTATTTAGGGCACTTTACACAAAAACAAGGCTCAAATTAATTTAAGGAAGTGGACGTCGCAATGAGAACTTAAATGAGCATAATTACATAAAATTTACACATAAAGTGTATCTACATTATTACAAATATATCTAGGATATAGTGTTGTTTATTTAAAATAGGATAAGTTATTTAAGAGGGTTTGCTTTTTGCGTTTGGGTGTAACGTGAGTTAGGTTTAAATGTTAGGTAATCGTTACAAAAATTTTATGAGAGAAGTTAAAAACAGAAAAAAACATTTAAATGAATAAATGATACAAGGTTGCCTAAAATACTCAGCCAGTTGGAGCATCAGGCCTTTAGAGAGGGCCAGTTCCTACCTATCTTGGGGTTGCTTAGTTGCAAGAGAAATCATACAAAATATGTGTTTCCCGTTAGCAAAGCTAATTAAATACAAAAAGGCTTAAGTCACATACGATAAAAAAATACATGGCAATTTAATTATTTACTGCAGGCACGGTACGAATGTATAAATGTGAGCAGGAGCTCTTATTCAATTCAATAGTCAAAAAACATTAAAAGATTCCAAAAAAGAGCGTAAATCGCATGCGATAAAATGTACAGTAAAAAAATTCGACTTCGTTTGGAAAGGAAAGTTTTAAGGAGATATACATGAAGGATCGACAACAGTATGTTGACTACAATGGATACCAATCAGATCCGGCTCACTCCTGACCTGGTGTAGAGGTCAGGAGTGAGCCAGGGCAGCAACTTAGGACCTCTAAAGTTCATCATTATGATGAACGACTTACCGGAAGTCGTCAGACATGGGTTGTCCTTATTGTCTCCAAGAAGACATAGACAGAGTGGTAAAGTGGAGTCAAGATAACAAACTCCATTTCAATGTCTCCAAATGTTCAGTGATGACGTTCACGCGTGCGCTGGGTATGGTGGGCTACAACCAGCTTGGGGTTCGAAGGGAATTAGCGCTCACTCTGTACATGACTAAGCTCCTGCGAGGGATGGTTATAGATGGAGCTGATGCGACACCTGCAACTAAACGTGCCGGACCAGTACGTGTGGCGGCGGCGGCGCCCGCGACTGCTGGCCGTGCCGTGCTCTTATGCGAACAATACGTTTCATTAACTTGATAACTGACACGGTGGACATTTTTTCATGCACTTTGAGTGAGTTTGTAAGGACGGCATTGTATATTATTAGCTATAAATTAGGTTAGATTTTAGTAGTGTATTCATTAAATTATGAGTATTTTCTTTTTCATTATTATTGTTATTAATTATCGCATATCGCATTAGGTTAAGCTACCTGTAATGATAGTGATAAGTATTGTAGTAAATAAATAAATCATCATCATCATCCGTGCAGTCTATCCCGGTTGTGAACTTACACTGGTGTGTGGGGTCCCAGGATCCACCTTTCTTATTTTCTTGGCCAACTTGCAAAAATAAATCGCGGGAAAAAAATTAGAACTTTTGGCAGCGTTTCGTCTTGTTATGATTTCAACGCGAAAAGAGAGAGAGAGCGGTAGGTTTCCTATTGCTTATATACCCTCTTGAGGTCCTTTATGCTTTAGCATAGAAAACATGATCTAATTAGTACCGGCATACGGGTCAAACTTTCGTGTACCAAGAAAAATAGTAAAAAAGACGTTTCTTTGCAGGCGACTAAGAAAAAGAACCATTTACATCATTCTCGGATATTTCACTTATTACGGGGCTATAAATTGCGAAAACTAATTCATTTTAGATAGCTATACCTGTGCTTATTTGAGAGTATAAATAAATAAAAAAACAAAATACATTAAATAATATTAATACCATTTGATTTAATTGTGAGGTAGGTGTAAATACTTTTCAATAATAAGCGAGAACGGAACGTAAGATATCAAATCAAGGGAGAAGTGAAAAATACTTATTAACGGCGAAATAGGCTTTGAAAATCGAAAAGATTGGAAAAAAACTACGTACAATGGACATTAGCTTGTTTCGGACAAAATGTTATCCTAAGCAGAATCAGTGCCGTTCGGTGTGACAGCTGTCATTCATGTTTACAACCAAACAAATTAATTCGCGTGCCAAAATTGTGATAATAATTATCATTAGAAAAAGCCAAGAATGGTCCTTCACCTTCCAGTTATTATATAATTTAATATTCGGTGAGATTTGTGTAAGTCTCTAAAACTCAAACCTCAAAAAGTGTTTGGATGTGGGCGAAGACTTGGGGGCCGATGAAGGACCCCTGACCAAGAGATAACGATGTAATACGATTACCCATGACTGTCAGGAGCCTGTGATAATCCGTAAGTATAGTTAACATAAGTTAGGTTGTATAATATCGGCAAAACTGTTATTGTTCTTTTTGTCCATAAAAACTACAATCTTCCCATAATTTTCTCAATTTAACTTTACTTAAACACGTCGAGATGTAAACCAGTGTTCTTCATTCGTTCTAGAATGCCTAAAGAATAACAGTTCTCTCACAGTTTTCGTGATTATTTAGCTGAATTCAAATTAAGTATAAATTATCTCTCTATTATTGAATGCACCTTTTAATTTCATTATTATAACTTAAACTGTGTACAGTAAATTTTTAAGTGTCTTATCAATTTTAAAAAAAGGGTTTCAAATAATTAGCGACAACCTAGTTTTAGACAATATTTTTTTTGTATTGCCTGTCAAGATGACCTCACTTCACCTGATGGAAAGCGGTCGTGAGGTCAGATATGAGACTGACAAGCCCAGTCATTCAAACGAATCACTGGGCTGGCCATCCTCACATTGATGGCCTGCAGAAATGCCTTTTCACGCCCCGCTTGAAGAACCCGGGACTATAAGAGGAAACACATGTGCTGGAAGGGCGTTCCACATCTGGATGGTACGATAAAGAAACGAGTCACCGAACCTTTCAGTTCGGGCCAACAAATGCTGAATTGTGTGTGAATGACGCCGTAATCCAGCACGCGTGGTACAGGAGTGGAAAGGTGAGGGTGGAATAAGCTGGAATAACCCGTCAGAGCATTCCCCAATTCAATGTGTTTTTAAATAGTATTATGCACACAATAATAGGGCAAAAATTTAATTTTTATTTCGATTCAATACAATAATCACGAAAATCTTTCAAAAATGCAACGTTAACCCCCTGTTAACGCTCTTAGTATTTCGTAAAAGTGTTTATTTTTTCTGTTTTCTTGTAATTATCGTTTATTAAGTTATGCGTACTCTTTTTTACTCCCTTCTGTAAGCTACCTATCTTTACTTCCAACGCCCCCCCCGCGCCGCCCGCGCCCCGCCTCGGCTAAAACCACTTGTGCCAATTTTCTCGGGGACTCTTTCCACTTTACTTGAGCTTTTAGGGCTACCTCACTTAACGGCGTATATTCACTTCCGAACCGATAAAAAGTAACTTTTATTTATATTCTCTTAAAGTTTTGTTTCGCATGCACCAGCGAGCTGGATAAAATGTTGCATTGTTCCAAAATTGCGGGCATTTCGGGTTACATTTCTAGGCCCAGGCATTTCTTTTCGCGCATCGCTAATGTCTTTGGGTTGTAATGAGGAGATTTTAGTGGCTCTTCTCATTTTAATTTGATTCTTGACGGATTGTGGCGGTATTCATGTAGTGCAGCTATTAAATGATGTTTCAAATTTATAGTAGGTTATTTTTTAATGTATTTGTTTTGTAATAGATGGATGAATATTATATCACGTATCAACTTTGTTAATCGTTTTAAACATTTGTTGGTAAGAAAATATTTTGAGTTAAAAATGTATGTTAAAATTTTACGTATTTTTCTAAACACGGGTCTGAAAATTAAACTACCTATGGTCTGGAAATAAATTAGAAAAGTTAGTAAATTGAAAAATAATAACAGGCATGGTAAAATTAAAAAGTAGTTTGTTGTCCCACTATAAGGCAATTGAAATAAATGTCACTATAAATCACTACAGTTGATGTACATCAGCTTGACTAATATTTGGTGATCACAACCACCATTAATCCTTCATGCAATAAAAAATATTACGAATATGCGAGTAAAAATTTATATTTACCAAAGAACGAAAGCAGGTGAAATGTAGTCACTTCACCTGCTTTGGTCTTTTTTTAAAAACCAACTCGGTTACTTACCTTGCCCTTTCAATTCATTATAATTCACCCTTACGTAACAAAAGCTCAAGCAATAAATCAGGTGATTAATCAAGCCTCAGAATCAACGTACGGAAAAAAGAAAAAGAGACAGCACGATAAAACTGAGTCATCGCATTCATTAGTTAACCTACTTATATTTCTTGTCACATGTAGGTAAATTATATCCGAGCGTCATAACTCGCCCTAAGGCCTCGGTCACACGAGCGACATAAATCCCGCTGTCGGGATCAGGTGACACCACCTTCTTTATGTTTTTTCCCAGGCCATTTTACGGGAAAGATAAAAATCTTTACATATTTTGACGCTGCTTTACGGTCCTCATTCTCAAATTACGCGAGTCCATTATGTAATACTGAGAAGTTTAGTAACATGAGAAGTTTTTGTTGGCTCAAATTTGGGTGGTTTTACTAAGACAGAAGTGGGCGAAGCCAACGCTTAGTTCATGATGTAAATGAGTACAGTCGAGTAAAGCGCCTCTTGACCACGTCATTTGCACTTTTCTCCCTCTCTGTAGAGACTCGTGCACAGGAATAAGACATATGCAAAGTAGTTCAAAACGAAAATGGACTGTAGGTTAACTGGATTGAAGAGTTGTTCACAGATCTAGTTCAATTACTTCCAGTAGGTAGGTACGTTCGGTTTTGATCATTTACCAAAAACTTTTGAATGATATTCATAGCATAGCATTGTATAAGGTCTTCATTTAAGTTTAAGTAGTGAACGGACAATAGTTTATAACACAATGTTTGCTGGTAATTTTCCGCATTTCCAGAGCTCAACAAAATAAATTAATTTTGCAGTTAGAAACCTAAGTTACTAAATAGTATTCTTTTGGAATACATTCCCAAGTAACAAAAATATTGCTTTATCAGTTCACTGTTTTAGTGAAAAATACTAAATATATGAACCAACATGAACAGTTGTTTAAATAAACTTCATACCTAATGAACCAAATCACAACCCGAGCGCAAGCAATTACGCCGGTCAGAAAGCCTGCCATCTCTAATTTTGCATACCCATTAATCACCGCGGAGGAGGTTGACATCAAACTGTATGAAGTGTTTGTACGAAACAATGAAACATTGCCCGCAATATGAATCACCAATCTTAATAACGTTCAGTCAACCACATTTGCAAGTTTGTCCACCGGACACACCGACATTGGTCTAATAAACATCTGCCTAGACGGGATTTAGTCAATCACTTCGCGTTCCTAAACTAAGCTTTATAACAAGGCAGTTCAAAGAACAATTTCGTGCGAATTTTGTCTGCATAAGACATTTTCGTATCAGAATGAATGCAGTTCGCATCAATTGGGATGCTTCCGTGAAACAGTCGTAAACGAAACTGCATAGGGTTTAGAAAATACGATCTAAATCCGTGAAAATTTTGTGCGTTTTTCCAATGGAGTCCGGACAACGGTCAGACGGAGCCAGCGATGTATAAAACATTAGTAGATACAGAAAAGTAGCGAACTGACTGCCGTCTATGTACCGTACACCGCACTGGGAAAAACGAATATATATTACTTTACCGAAGATTTAGGAGTGTTTGGACCGAACAATAATGTCCGGCTTTTGTGGAAAAAGATAGATGGCAATGCATAGGTTACATGGAGCGGAGTTTTTCTTTTGTGAACGAATGAAACTTCAGCCAGGGCGCTCGAAGCTCAGTTATTAATAATATTTATGTTTCTAATGTTATACGCAGCCTATTGTGAACAAGAGAAAAGATTTTCCATGATGCAAGGAATTTGCTCGCCGCTTTGTACCTCGTTAATGGATTCTTGTATACCGTCTAATGTTGCATGACGCTCTCGCACAGCATCTAGGTTTTGTAAGGAAGAAGCTATGTTTTCTTGGAGAAGTTGAAACTCGTTTATTTTCAGCAAATATAAAAAATGCAGTTTTACTCGTTTAAAGGTAAATCAATGAAATTTAAGTGTTGTCAATTTTTTTATCGCATAGGTAATTATCACTTGAATCATGAAGTTTTTATGACACAACCAACAGCCAGAAAATTGTGTAAAAATACAGAAAAAAACATCGTTGCATAAAGTAAATATGACAAATTTCTACCTAATTTAAAATCAAATGTCATCCGCCTCATTTGAATACTACCTACCGTGAATTTTTTTCTGAAAGAAGGGTGATATGTTAATGACGGATATCCACATGATATAAATAACATAACTGTAATAATAAAGCAGACATGTTGTTTAAATTCTCATTATGACTTCTCGACTAGCTATAATCGCAGAATATACTGAATACAATTCTAACGATAATTTTTTCAAGTGTTCGCAAGTATTAGGTACCAATCCATTTTAGGTGTGGAAACATGTGGACGACAAACTAGCAGAATTAATGACTTGTCAAAATGCTTTTTTGTAGCCTTAAGTCGGTTAGTTCTCATAGTATTTATAAAAAAACGAACTTTTGGTTTCTTGAGTGCTTAGGAGCGGTTTTAAAAAAACATATTTTTGCTTCTGTTTACAGTGACGTGTTAGCATGTCTTAGATGGTTTATTGAATGATAAAATAAGTTTTTTAACACAGAATTGCTAAAGACAGTTGTAAGTTCTTTAAGGCATTCAATATATTTTTTATGACTTTAAAATGAAACCAATGAATTATATGAAATTTATAATTACTTGACGAAAGTGAGACTAATTTTGCCCTAAGACATTTTGTCTGACCACTCGTGTTTGCCATTTGTATTTCAAAATCAAATTATCCCAAAATAAGAGCAGCTTGTTGTTTTGTTTTGATTTGCAGTGTAAGGATTATTTTCTAATGACCAAAGATTGGAAGATTTGTGTCACTAACGCCCGAATTATGAAAGGAAAATAAATAAATAAATATATAAATATGCGCCAGACAACACACCTCTCGTAATGGTCTCGAAATAGAGATTATAATATCTCTGTGTCCACAAGGAAATAAGCTAGGGGCGTCTCCCAGCACACCCAGACCCGAATCAATTCAGAAAAGATCGTTTCCTGAATTGACCCGACCGGGAATCGCACCCGGGACACTACGGAAATCGAGGCGAGAAACCGTGCTACAGCGCACTACGGCAATCGTGTCGTGACAAACACACAATGACACTAAATTTGAGTAGCCCTAACATGTATTAGCTATTCCTTTCATTTCTACTGACATAATGAAAGGGGAGAAACTGATGCTGCCCAACTTTGATTATCGTTTCAGAATTCTTAGGCAGTTAAGTCAAATGATACATCATACAGATATGATCATGATTTGGATCTTGCTATTTTTTGACCTTGTGGTATAAACATACAAATATTGGTAAGTTAGTATAAGTATTGCAAGCGTTACTGCCTCAACTCGGTGAGTATTCCACCTACTGGTCAGAAGTGAAACTGCGCCCGTCGTGACTTGCAGCGGAATTGCCGCTTATCCACCGCGCGTCTCGTATCTGCATATTAACGAACCGCCATGTCCCCATTTTTATGGCACACCGTTGTTTTGGTGCGGCATCCTTGTTTGAATGGGACGGTTTCACTGACCTCCCATGGGGGGATGGGACGGTTTCTCTAGTCAAAAAATCAGTTAAAGCCTTTCGCACCAAATTCTCGTTACAACCATCTTGCCACTGAAAGGGATTCTTTTAAGCTTAAGCAGTAACTTATGAAAGAATGTAATGAGACAGCATTGGAAATATTAAGATGTACTACAATTGTAATAAAACTGAAGGGAACCTGATTATATTTGGGTTTCCATTAGGTACATGGTAAGGAGCACCAGTCAGCAATTAATATCAATTTTTCTTCCAACTAAGTATCTGGTCCATCAGGAGGAGTGAAGTCATCTTGACGAGCAACATAAATATTGACTGAGTTTTTTTTTATTGTTTCTTTGCGAGATAATTGATTATAGACTAGCCGTGCGAGTATAACACACTCGACTACCCCTGATTTAGAACGAAGTTATCGAGCGATTCGGTAAGTTTGTTTTAATTAAAGTAAATTACAATCAATACTTTTGTATGTTAAAGCCTAAGGCCTTTTAATCTTCTAAAACTAAATTAAATGACGACCAGTTTGGTCCAGTGGTAGAAAACGCTGCCTCTGAACCAAGGGTCGCGGTTTCGAGTCCCGCACAATACAAACCTTTGTGTGCATGAACATGTGTGTTTGTATTGGTCTGGGTGTTTTATATGTATAAAAAGTATGTATTTACAAATAAAAAAGTATATGAGTATGTTTATCGGTAGTCTAGTACCCATAGTACAAGCTACGGCTTAGTTTAGGACTAGGTGGCTCTCTGTGGTATATCCTGATTTTTTTTAAATATAAAACTACCCATACATAAATAATTAATTAAAAATAAAAGAAAATAACCGAATCGGTCGATAACTTTGTTTTGAATCGGGGGGCTGAGTGGAACTTATACCAACAACTCATGACTTCATACAAGCTGGAGTGTAGGGTGATAGGGACTGACAGACCGAGCCACAGAGAAAACACAATTGGAAGGTCGACGACTGCTTGTCCTGGGTGAGACCCGAACCTCAGACCTGTGTCGCAACAGGCCATTGGGTCAGTCGTTTACAGTCATGATTACCAGCTTAGTATTGGTAATATTTACCCATTTGTCTTAAAATTTCTTATTGCAGTACTTCGAGAGTCCTCTTTTTGTTAATTATTAGAGCAAGTGAATAGACTAAGTGCCTGCCTTTATTTAATTGTAACCAAATATTGAGTAGGTAACTGTCTTAAACAAAACAGCTGGGTACTCAATTAAATAAAACGACTTTATGACGTGATAATCTAAGTTTAGGTACACATAAATAACACAGGTTCACACTAAGCTGGATATTTTATGATGTTGTTATTAATAATATGAAAATGTATTCAAACAGCTGTAGAAAATAAAACCGAACCGACTCGGTGCTTACCTTCATCGTCAATGTTACGCAAACGCAAAAACAGATGGCGCTACTTGTCGCCGCTATCTCAAAATGTTCTCTGATAAAAGCCTTCCATTCAAACATTTCGAGAATGTGCCAAAATAAACAAAACTGCAATGCAAAAGCACATAGCAGAAGTGACACATTACGGAGCTCGCCGAAGTATGCCGGGTTAATTTATATGGCGTAGGGTGGTTCTCATTAAGGGACCTCGCCACCTGTAGAATGATCCGCTAGGATAGATTTATTGCTTATTCTAGTGCTTTTGCTGATTTCCGGGGCGTGGTAATTAGACGGCCGTTTGGGTGAAGTTTAAGTATTTATTGAACGCTCGGGAAAGTTATTTGTCTGATGAAGTTTTGGTAGGAAAAAATAATAATAAAATGGAACAGACGTATTTTTATGAAATAATGTTTGTACAGATTGTTATTTTTGTTTTTCTTGGAAGAGGCTACACTAATTTATTTTACTTTTAATAATTGATATCATTTTATATTAATTTGCATTAAAAACAGAAAAAAACAAATTGTAAAATAAAAAACGAAAATTATGAAATTAAATGTACAATTAAATTTATAAAAGTGACAAGTACTCTGTTTCAGACCGTAATTAAATAATCTAAAATTCGAATGTTGTTAATAAAAATTGACCAGCAGCATCTCCTGCCACGGCGGCGCCATACTCTCGACTGCCGCGTGCCTCCCCGCTCGCTACCCCGCCCATAAACATGTCACTTCACGCGGCACGCCGCGATTTACGACCTCTCGCTCTAACGTACCCATAACTTTGCCAAACAAAAGGGAAAGCTATAACGCTCATCGGTCCCATGCGGATAGTTTAATTTACGCACACAAACACAACACGATGAGCTAGTATGCGACTCGTGAGACGTGTATATGGCTGATTTTGAGACAAATCTCGCTTTATTGCTGTTAAATTATTCTCATCAGGGCTGAATATAGAGTATGAATCTAGTATTTTGGTCTATGTTTGTGCTTGATTTTAAAGAGGGTTGGAACGGAATGAAAAGTGTAACATTTCATGTGAAAATTTCAAATTTACTGTGGAAGCCTTGTCCTCGGAGCTATATCAGCTCCGTTCGAGTTGCCGTCGGCCGAGAGTTTAATATTTTTATCTCCCTCTAACACACATTTCCCAGATCGTAAATCTGGAAATGGCCGCATGTAGGTTACGCACGCCGTCCGCGCAATACTAGCGGGAGCGCATAAAGTATAGTTTTCTCTGTTTTATTGCGTGTTTCGGTACGCGACAAAGGAGATGGGAGTATGCCGGGGAAATCAGCTGTTTGGGGCATGCTTCAAACGCGCTGTGGAATGTGGCGAACGAAATGTGCTGGTGCACTGCGGGGAAAGAGGCTCTACTTGACTTTATTTTTCCTTCTTTTATTTAGAAATTAAGGAACAATATTATTAGAAAATTGTTTGCAATTCTATATTGTTCAATTATGATTTGATTGATATCTAGATAATCTACGTAAAAATTAGGCCTGAACTGATTAAATTCAGTTTAATTCGCCCTACAAACTTTCAAAGATTGAATTGCAATACGTCAAACCGTGGGTAACGATTCTAGTAATTTAAGCTGCAATAGTAAAAACATAAATAAAATATTGCAACCCAAAAAATTAATAACAGCGGACACAGTTTAATTTATCATAATCTCCTTTATATTAGTCTATTGTACCTGAACCTTTTTACCTATATTCTACTGAAACCTTGTCTTAGATGCCTTTGACCTTACCTTTTTTTTTAATTTGGTAGGTTTGCTATTCTTGAAGATGAATAACCTTACCCATTTCTTTTTTTAATCTTGTAATTTCCTCTGTCTGCAGGTTGTCTGTAAGAGATCGCTTCCTAGAGATACGGCCGCCTACATTGTACAATCTAACTAAGTAAATTTATGTAATGCTTATGTTATGATTTTTTGTACAATAAAGTATGTATCTAATATATCTTATCTTATCTTACTTCATTTGTGAGACAATAACATTGAACAATGCTATCGTTACCACGTATAAAACTTTTTTTTGAATATTTTAATGTAAATGGTTATTTTAATTAATATACCTAGGTATGAGGAGATATCTTGTTGGTACCGAAAAAAAAAAAAATATGGCTTTCTCAAAAGGTAATGCAGGAACTATAATAGGTGCCTAAGTGATTTTTTTTTAGATTATTTATCAGGATAAATATATATTAAATAATATATATTAGATAATATTTAATTATATTCCTCAAATGCCAGTCAGTCGCGGTTTCTCGCAGGGCTGACCCCCAAATACGCTGTTTACTCGTATGCGCCTTATGCCATTACCAACTAGTATACCATACGAAGTAAATGTAAAACAATATGTTATGGTATGAACAGTGATTTTGTATGAACACAAGTAAGAAAGTACACCTACTAGAGGGCTGGTAGAATTACTTATTTTCTACTGGACAACTATGTATTTACCCACACCTTTGTACCTCATGTAAGTGACTGTATGGTTTTTAATGAGGAAATAAATATTCTTTAAACCTAAATAACAGTACAGAGTATTTTGTATACCTTAAGGAAAGCTATACGACAAACTAAGTAGGTGATTTGAATCTATAAGTGCTGTCAGTTAATAACAATTTTGAATGAACTTGGCTATTAGTCAAGTAAAATCGGAAGTTATCACTTAATCGCCACTGAAACTCCTCATAGCAGACCTCATCCCTACTTGAGAATATATTCCCCTAACTAGATCACATGTTATAGTACTTTAATACTTTATTCTAATAATGTATATAAAAAATAACTAATGCAAAATCCCAATAAAAATCTGGATAGCTAAGCACAATATTCTAGGTTTTATTTCTTAAAGACTAGAAAAGGTATTGAAATTTGAATGGTAACTATTCAATTGTTTACCATAAAAACTGTATTGTTAACGTTCATCCTACGTACCATGTATAACTTACAGTTGTAGACTTACGTGAAGAAGCAAATTTAAGAAATAATAATTTAGATTAGAACCAGTCAAAGAGCAACGAAGAGGATAATCTGGAAGGTTTCTGAAATTCAGCGTCTGGGTCTAAGAGGCTGCTAGCTCAGAAGGATTCATTTCATTTTCAGTTAAAGTGATACTGCTGATAATATTCATAAATATCTTGGGTAAAAACACCTGGTGCCTTATTACAATCCCTTATAACTTGTCAAGTTCATTCCCTAAATTGAGCAAAGTGGGAAATTTTGCAATGTGATCTTTCGTTTCCATTTCGGCTTTCGTTTTCCGTATTAGTTTTATTTATATTGAATAGCATAATGTTTTTAAAAATAATAAATACGCGCCAGACACACCACACCACGTGTTGTGGCGTGTCTGGCGTGTAGTTGGACGCGAACTACACCTCGTGTGTTACGAGGTGTAGTTCTCGTCAAACTTCTAGTCCACTCTGAAGTGTATACCTATTTTTCATAGGATTCCTATCTTTTCCTATGAAAAATAGGTATACACTTCAGAGTGGACTAGATGTTTGACGAGAACTATACCAGGCAAGGTATTAAGCCAGTGGTGTCTATTCATTTATTTATTCTTTATTGCACATTGAAGAAAAAGTTCCTACAATTGGCGAACTTAATGCCTAGAGGCATTCTCTACCAGTCAACCGCAAGGTTTAAACTCTGTTAACAGAGAACATAGGATATTTATGCTGTGCAACGTATAGAAATAATAGAACGTCTACCAGCACACCCAGACCCCAGTCAATTTAGAAAAGAGCAATAGGTTAGCTACATCTCTCGTTCGAGAAAGATATGAACTAAGAGACACCAGATAGGTAGCTTCAAAACTAGATGTACTAACAACATAAAATACATCACAGAACATTTTAAGAGGATACAGAAGCGCTTTTTACCCAAAAAAATCTATTGCCACTATTGGCATGTTCCTATGTTTTCTTTTTTTTAATAAATTAATTACTAGAGGAGATATGAACCTTCTAAAGTTGGAAAAAATGGCCAGATTTCCCACTGTGTTCAAACATCCAGAAAACTAATTTGACTGGTTTATTTCAAAAAAAGGAAAATACAGGAACACGGCCACAGTCCTTCTTTAATTTTTAATGAAAAAAGTAACTAAATTGGTAAATTTTTCGAAAAGGGATTAGGTGTTTACGTTTTTTTTTTTATATCGCCAGACAAGATGACCTCACTCCACCTGATGGAAAGCGGTCGTGAGTTCCAGATATGAGGTTGACAAGCCCAGTCATTCAACGAATCACTCGGCTGGCCATCCTCACCTTGAAGGCCTGCAGAAATGCCTTTTCACGCCCCGCTTGAAGAACCCGGGACTATACGAGGAAGGAAACACATAACGTCGGTTTTATGTACTGATAGGTAATTTCGGTTCGATTTGCATCTGCCTCTATCGTAGGTACTCTGCGAGGCGCTCGAGGTTTGCAAAAGACAGTACAATAGATTTTACAAATACCTATTTTTAAATTCTCTCGAATGTGCTGTGTCCTCTTTCTAAACCAGACAAAGGATAGGTAGATGTCTGGGGGCTGGAGAACTATTAGTAATTTGATGTGGTCCTTATTTAAAACAATCAATATCCCTGCCAAGAAACACTGTCCTGAACAAAACTGATGACTTTTACTAATTTTACGTTTTTCACATATTGTGCAAAGTTTGTCGGTTTAATTGAATGCTTTATTTAGATATACATATCTACTAGGTACTACATTATGTTCATTAAATTGATTTATATTTAAACACAACCACTATGGACCATTTAAAAACAAAGTTTGACAACGTTACACTACGTTTTTTTAACTTGTAAAAATTTAATATATAGCAAAAATTACTATCATAAGTAGGTACCTACTTTAAGGTGGTCATCTCACTGCATCACGCTCCGCCGCGGTGCGCGGGGCGGCAGATCATGGTTCTCTTGTGCCGCCGCGTTGTCAGTGTGTGTTAAAATTGTGCTTCCATTCTTCAGATTAAAAAAAGTATTAGGATCCTTTATTGGGCAAGCTACACCACTACAACAAAGTTCCCCGGGCAATTTGTATGTTACCGCTGCGCAGATTCCAAAACCACATTAAATCTGTTTTATTAAAAAAGGGGTATTATACCTACTACCAATGAATACCTTTTAGATAAAAAAGCCTGTGATTAAAGCTCTCTGCTCAGTGCGGGATCAGTTAACTCTTGTAATAGTAATTAATTAAACATCGGACTTAAGTGTATTAATGACGAACAATATTTATCTCTGGAATTTTTTGAATGACTTAGTACATCCTATTGTTTTATATTTTGTAGCTTTGATGTAATTTCTTTTTATTTTTTTAAAATGGGTTTGCGTTTGGCTTCAGTCTCACCTGGTGGTAAGCGATGACAAGGCCGATGGTGGTGCACGCGTACCCAGAAAATGCCCATTAACTCTGGCCTTGAAGACACCAAGGTTGTAAGTATCCGGAAACACAGACGTAGGGAGAACATTTCACACCTTAGCGGTGCGGACCAGAACAGACGCAGCAAACCTTTGGGTGCGGATTGCTGGGAAGTCAACCATATGGGGATGGAAGCCTTCTCGCCGGGTCTTCTCAGTAAGAATCAACCATCTCCGACGCGGTGGTAGAGTCGCGTTATGTTTGAATACTGTTTATTTATATATTCATGTTAATATAATATTTACGTCTATTATTTAGTATATTTTTTGAATATTTAAAATATATCTTTATTTATATAGACCTATTCAGGGCTATATAAATAAAGATATTTGAGTTCGAGTTTGATCCTGGGCGTGTTTGTTTTCTATACAAATTAATTAAGATAGTACTAGTACACAATTGTTTAAATCTGCCGCCCCGTGCACCGCGGCGGAGTGTGGGGCAGTGTGACAATCGCCTTATATACCTACGCAAACATTCATTTCCAGGTATTGTTTCATGTTTAAAAGTAAATCCCAACAGTTAAACCTACTTTTCATTTTAAAACAAACTAGGATAAAACGACCGGTCATTAGTCATACTGAAACCATAATTGCTTGAAAACATCTCAACTTGGTTTTTTGTGATCAGTAAACCAACAGTAAGCGAATGTTAAAATATATAAACAAAAATATAAAGACTATTATTGCTTTAGTAAGTAAAATGCGTTAAAATTTGCGATTTTAACTTTTACGTGACATTTCAAAAGTTTCTGAATCTATCGTTATAACATTTCAGTATTTACTTAGTTTGACAAACTACGTAGCTTATTACCCGATAGTAGGTACTTATGAAGATATAATTCAAGTATTACCTACATAAGGCTACAAGTATCTTATTAAAGAAAAAAAATCTCTTAATATTCAATGGAAATAAGTAAAATAATGTTTCTGAAAAGACTAAAGCAAGTTATTACGTAGTTTTGTATCTACATAAAAAATATACTTTCATGATGATAAACTATTCTAAAAAGTAAGTAAGCAGATACAAAACTGATATTTTGAATAAAAATAATAGATAGAGTAAATCAATAATTAAATATAATTAAATACTTTAAAGTAACCAATACTATATTTAGATATAAATAACCAACACTTTAGTATATTGAAAGAAACAACCCGAACCGTTGTAATACGCACAGCATCTTGACGTTGACAAATGAAACTGGCCCTTCCTTGCGATCTCGCATGGCGCATGGAACTCGGTTGGTGGGGGCAACAACATGGCGACGTCTGCCTTCATCTGATTGGTTCATTTGCCGAGCCAGCCGATTTTTTCGATTGTTCGCATTTTGAATAGCAGGTAATCGTTGCTCTGCATTCTGTTTTCTGTTGGACTAGTACAATTATCTTAACCTTTCGTTACGCAAACGTCTCGAGCGTGTTTCTTTAGAAGTTTAACTTAACGTTTAATAGCATACTAGCTAGTAGTTAGTACTTGTTCTACAGTTGTTCAGGGACATGTTATAAGTAGTTTGTAATGTCATTAGGTAGTTGAAATGACCAAAAATCTTAATTATATTTCCAAAATTTAAAAAAAATGTATTTCTATGGCTGAAACTCTATGGTTTCCTGTATAACATTTTCGATATATTATTATTTCCAAGTTTTTGATTATATTTCAGTGGATATAACGGCTATGTTTGCTTTATTCATCAGCTTTAACTAAAACATAACTTGAGCCGCAACCAAACCACTGAGATAAACAAGTCTTAAAATTAAATTGTTTATGTTACGGGCAGGCCGGCGCGTCACGTGACATTTACCGACACTTTATAAGTAGTAAGCCCAAAATCATTTTGGCATAATATAGTTAATCCTAATCTTATAAGGATAAATTGATAATGGCATAATTAGTAAAATCCCTAGTATCAATTTCACTTGGTCTATGAGGGTAGGTCAATTCGACCAAAATAGCTAGATTAGGTTAGGTTAGAACTGTGACCCGCACTGCCGCGGCAGCGGCTGGCGAGTGCCAGAACAAAACTATACTCATTATACTTGGATAGTTATAGGTAGTATGTTAATTGAACTAAATTTTTTTTCTAAGCATAATGTTCATTGTTATAATATGATGTCAACTTATTATTCGTTTTAATAATTACATAAGCTTTAAAAAAATGCGTTTAGTTATTATTCGTTTTGATTATTATGCTATGAAACTTATGCATTATAATTATTATGCTCTTCGAGTTTATAAATGCGTTTTAATACTTATGCCAAACAATTTTAGCCCACACTATATTAGGATATCAGAAAATATAACACACAATATTATGGCTCGTGACGATTACGAAAATCAGAAATATGCAACATGATATTATGACAATGGACATTATGCTTAGAATTAGTGAGCCTTTCGTTCTGACTCCACCGTGAATCATCATTTTGAGTGTATAGGTAATATTAATAATTTATTATATGAAGTAAATGAGCTATACCTATTATTATATTATATTATTACATTAGGATTAATAACTTTATTATGTCCAATGAGAAATAAAACTAAGAATCTTTAGAATAATGTCTATTCATAAATCGGTATTGATTAAGTAGGTACCTAGGTATAATATGTTAAGCTAAGTAATTTCATATAATACATTATGAATATTACCTATACACTTTAAATAATGATGCACGGTGGAGCCAGAACGAAAACTAACTACGTTGCAACAAAACATCGAAAATGGAAAATCATCTTGATGATGATGAAATTACTTCGCGAATCAAGTAGAGCATCTTTCAGCACCGGCGTTCTGGTATCAACGTCTGGTGCATCGAACGATACACGAAGAAACTTTACGACGGCACTTGCCCGGAGCGGCCGTACCGGTGCGAAATCGCGATCACCGGGCCAATTAATCGCGCCGATTAACATTGTCCGGGCATCACTGCGCGGGATTAGCGGGGGTGGCGTCCTTTTCTGGTAGCAGATTTAGTGCGGCGCCGCGGCGAGCGGCGTCGGGGGGGGCGCTCGTAAACCATCGCCGGCACATTCAACTGACGCGCGCCATCGCGACAACGCGTTGCGTAACCACACCATAACATTGGCTGCATCACCACGTGCGTATCGTATATGCCCCATCTTAAACTGACACGTGACTCGTGAAACTCAGAACTGTGACTTGTGAATTGGCGGGATGTCGGCCCGACCGGCGGCTGGCGGCCCGGCTTGAGGTGAGTTTATTGCCGATTTACGGCCCCCGGCGGGTTTCGTTTGCCGAGCAAACTTTTTCGCTGATCGCTTCATAAGCGAGGCGAATAGCCTAAGCAAACGGCACGAGTAGCGGAGCGTAGCGCATTTCGAGCCGTTGCAACGTAAATATCACAAACTACGCATATATTACAAAGTTTGTATGACGTTAATTCCAATTATAAACCCACGCTTTATATCATTGACAGGGTTAAACCGTCTTATAATCAGTCTAAAGTCTTTAAATAATTGAAAGAAAACTACGTATAACACAACTGAACTAACAATTCTATAGAGATTATTTTTGGTCCATCAGAATTGACTAAATTAAAAGAGTAAGTTTTTTATTTTTTGCAAGAAAAACTCAAACATAAGTAATTTCGTATGCAGATGGTATTCAGAACATGGATTCGCCTGTGATAATTAGAAATGAATGGTTTTCTATGTATAATTTTATCACATCTAATTGCTAAACTGTTTCAGAACTAATTCTTAATTTTATAAAAAATTACGCCATTTTAGTTACAGTCTAGAGATCACATATTTATGTTTTACATAAATGTATTTAAACGGCTTAAAAACTTTCAAAAAGTTGCGTGTTGGAAGAACTTTTTAGCTTCCAAATGAGAGAGATAAAAAAACAAAAACGCGTATCATGCGCATAGCAACAATTTATGGTCTAATTAACAATACAGCGTTGATTAGTTGTTAAATTTTTCGTCTGTACATCGGATTTGAACTCTTATTCAACTCTACATAAGAGTCAAAATGTTTCCCCAGACACTTCTCAGGAAGACCATTGTAATGAAATCAACTACTATTGGGATATTTATTCGTTAAGCCCAGAATAATAAACGCACCTTTATTTTAAAATTAATTTCAGATACGTGTTCATTAGAAGATAATGATTAAGAGTAGTACACTTGGCTGACTTAGAAAATAACATCCTGTTATGTATAATTATAGCCGAGGCATTTAATATGCTCTTTAATTTAATTATTTAACTTTGGTCAGTTTATTATAAATTCAAGATGTTAAATTTTCCAGACAAAAGAGATAGGTAATAAAAATTATACGTTTTTTAAACGTGTGATGAAGTATTTTTACGTCATTATTGTATTTAGGTGATGTAAGTAATATAATTAAATTTAAATCATTTCTTTGAAGTTTACTATAGAGGCTAAATACCTACTTATTGTCAGTCTCTCTAACTTAATGTTTTATGAAGTTCAATTGTCAAGCAATGTATGATTTGACTTGCTTTATTTTAAAACAGTAGTTATTTCAATTGTACCTTGTCTGATAAAGTTGGAAGACATTAGTTTCTAGAATGATGATTTTGGTCAAACCGCTGCTAAAATAAAAAAAGCATCTAGTCAAGCCTATTTTAAAGGTTATATCTTTTAAACTGACTCGATGATGTACTCACATGCTAATAAATTTACTATGTTTTGAATTACGTATACGAAATGACCAAAGTACAATTGAAGAATTTCATACAAAAACCTAATTTATTGTATAATTGTTCAAAAAGTAACAAGTGTTATTATTAGTAATGACTTTTGAGACTATACGATAATTGAAAAAGTGTCATAATTTATAAACCATGTAGGAGGATCCATTAACATTCCTATTAGATCTTTAGTAGAAAGGACAGCCTTCAAAGGTGCAATTGAAGAACATGATACCGTAAATTACAGCAATAACTCAGTAATGAATGAGAGAAAAAGTAACCTAATAAATGACTTACTAGGGCAAAACTGCTGTTGAAAATATCATAAACCGTTATTAAAACAATGAAGCATGACTCAGAAAGCTATCAAGATAGTGTAACTACTTTTTGTAATACAAGATATTGAAAACATTTATCATAGTAGTTACAAATAGCTGCTGGTTGAGACTAAACACCAATTTCTTAACCCAAAATAGCTTACTGATATAGACCTATCATTAATATTAGCAAGTGGTATTTAGACTTTGTAAGATTTATATTAGTCTGTTATCAGTCTGGTATCAGCGTTCCTACACCGACTACAAATCCTACAGACCGTTCTATAAACACTTTAAATTGAACCGCTGCTTATTCTCCACTGTGTGTAGCGCAAACTAGTTCAGTTCCAGGATATTTTATATGCGCTTTTTTAGCTAGAACTTGTTTATAAGCATTATTTTAAATTACAACTTCCTCGAGTGAAAAAAGAGTCGTGTCCAGAGCGCCAGCGCAGGTCTATTTGAAATTCCAGTCATGTGCGCCGCCATATTTGTCTTATTTCACATCACCCTGTTGGTTAGATCTCAATCTCTGCTTATTATTCAGTGATGCCGCAACTTTTAGCTCACCTTGTAGGCAAAAGTGACTCAGATTCTCGCGAGATGCTTATTTCTGATAGCTCGATGTTTCACTTGAGTCGTTTAAGTTTGACAAACTACTTTCAACTGCTGTTAATAGTAAAAATACGCACAGAAAACTCAAATACTTGTTTTTGAGTTAACGCAATAACGACCGTAATGAAAGAGTTATAGGAGTAGATGCAACACAAGTCAATGCTTTACGACTCGTTGGCTAATAACCATAACGTTGGTTGGTTTATAAACCCAGACGACTGATTGATGGATTCATTCTACTTATTTTCTTCCTGTGATTACTATGTTAATGTAATCAACAAAACCTTTAAATATACCTCACCGACAGAAGGGTTTTCATATAAATGGAATTTATAACTTAGCTGAGGCGAGAAATTTCTATCGCTGCATGCCTTTTTGTCATCAGGGTAACTGATGGTAGCTTCTTCGAGTCATCTAACAAAAAGTCATAGTGAATTCATATTTATTGTTGCAAGCATGAAATTGTCTTTTTCGCGGTCATAAATTATCATCTTAATAAGTTAATGAGTGATTCCGCAAATAGTTTGTTTTTGCCCCGCGGTAAGTGCCGGTGCTACCGTCGCACTCGGTTTTACCATAAACGTTGAGCATCTGCCTTTATCGAATTTGATTAAACTTCATGTTTATTTATCGCGTTTATTTAAACAAGTAGGCCTTCCTCAGCCATTCCGAGTCGACATGACAAAAATATTGGCAGCGAATCGCCTCTTTCCTGTTAATCTGTAACTGGTTGAACGGATATTGCTTAGTAACAAGGATTGCTTAGTAGCATATCTCAAGTTATTTAAAACAAACAGTTTCAAGAGCCGTGAGAATAGTCTTAACTGTTTTATTTGGAAAGTTTTATTGAGTTGAGAAATCTGTGTTTAATTAATTGATTGTCTTTTCATATTCATGCGAATACCCATTGAAGCAGAAACTTTTTTTTCGGGTTAAACTGTTTTTTTACTGAAATAGTTTGAAATAAACACAAACACAAGGTGTGTGTAAGAGGTAGCTGGCTTTATGGAAAAAATATATGATTGTAATGGATAGACACAATTATTTTCTAACCGTGTAGTTGTCACGTCATCACTTTTTCTAGAACGTCCGTTTACATAAACAGTGCCTCCTTATCCACTCCCCTCACGTACAAGATCGGACTACTGAACTTTTAATTTCAACAAAAAGCTACACTCGGCGTTAAGACTACCAGGTGACCGCTCACCTCCCGCGACGTGAGCGCAAAAACCGACATGTGTTGCGACTTTATGCACACGATCATATCTACTTGAAATACGTCGTACAGACAAATTGCAGTCACTTCAAACGTGGCGAGGCCCACTGCCCGGCGGAATAAACAAATGGTTGATTGTTTCACTCGCGAGTCACGACGATGAATCGATCTTAACATTCGGTAACAAAACCTAGATTCGCGTTACATTAAAGAACGGCGAGTGAGAGGAGTCTAGCGTTTTATACGCGCGTATACGTTCGTTCTTGAGAACGGATTTAGGCATTTTGGCTTCGTCGTTACTCATACGATCATTGACGCGTTTGTAAGCTCGTATAATCCAAATAAATGCTGACTCACTACCGTTCGATCGAACACGCTGCAATAAACCTACGTACGCGTTTCGTTTTATGAAGCGCGCGTATAAGCGCGTATGCCAAAATGCTAGTATGTAACTACTCTAAAGAACGGTCGGTAAAGCACCTCACTAGCTCCAATCCGCATAATTATCGTATGGGCAATAAATTTAGCCGAGCACGCGTTGTTTACATACACAGTAGATCGTTAGTTGATGTTGCATTGTTTAGAGACGTTCGATATCCTTGACTTTGAAGTGGATATGGCATTTGCTACAAACGTATGTCCAGCTATCAAGCGTGTTCTCGTTGGTAGCAGTATCTCCGGTGTTACGTACTCTAAACATACTCAAGTAATACTTAACGAAATATATAGTTTAGTTTTTTCTCATTTATTCATAAAATTAGATACCTTTTTTAGCTCAGCTTCTAGATTAAGCTTTCAGATTTCGAACTTTAAGGCCCATATTCTAAAACAAAATCTGTACTTGAGTATAGATCTGAGTGACGTTTTTATATGAACTGACGTTTTGAAATCTATACTCAAGAATACTAGACTACGGGCCTTAGCCTCTTATTAGTCGTAACAATTTATAATTTTTTTAGACGAATTTGCGAAGCTTTGTTTGACAGTGTTTGAGTCAAGATGTCGCTTTATAACCTAGTGAGAACATAAGACTATACATACCTATATATAGCACTAGTCTTATCGTCGTTCACATCCATTTTGAAACTTTACAAGTTAGGGTAAATTAAAAATGTTCAACTTATTTTCAAGTTTTCCGATTGTTAGGACAATTTCGAAACATAAGTATACAGCATAATATTCTGCACTGTGAACAACATTGCTATGAAGGCATTAGGTACCATATTATTCAGTGCAAACGTTTGCACTCAGCAAAATGTGTACTATCAAACATGTCATTAATCGTCAATACTCAGATATCAGCTCAGGCACTGCGCTTTATGCTCATTCTATTCTCACTCTATCAAATTCTCTTTGAGTGAACAGAGACAAGATAATGCTCAATCTATGTTTATACAAAGACCCACCTTGAGTGTGATGGTGACCACAAACATAAGTTTTATTTTGAAAATCCAAAATATACTTTTATGCAACGTTTGGAAAATTAGAAAAACAAATTGAAATTATAGGTATACTTAGGTGCTAAATTAACTCGGCCTTTTTATAACGTTGCCACGCTGTAACTGATTCACAAATTTTGATGATTTTTTGTAAAGATATGATTGTAACCTCTGCAGGGCTGCCTATATAGGCTTCAATTCGATAAAAACACTAACAAACTGTTCGACGAGAACGAGAGTCGCGGGAAAAAGCCAGTTTTCAAGTATTTAAAAATATTAGTCTTGAGTTTTAAAACCAGCACAAGATAAATGTAACCCGTTACAAATTGATTGGCACTGTCACTCTCGGCCATTGAAAGTAAACACTGACTAATTGTCGCTTCGCTAAACTGTATAATTTGTTAAATTGATGTTCTTAATTCAGCACTAAATTACTGGCCACTATTGTACGCAAATATTGTAACGGTTTAAAAAAGGTTATTGAAAAAGTAATCAATCAATTGTCTAATCACCATAATTATAAGCTTACGTACTGCCAAACCACTTACATAATTTGATGTAGATGAGCCGAGCCGACGTATGTAGGTACTTCTCGTTTCAAAAGAGAGCACTTCCTTCGATCTTGCTTCATTTAGTCTGAGCTCTACCGTTGTGACAATAGGTGTCACAATTTAATGATTTTACAAATAAAAATCTTCTGTCTATGAACTAGAATAAAATCGATTGAGGGAATAAGAAATAAACATTGTCACACAGAGCGCGAAAAAAGTGAGACATTCCACTTTATGCCCGCGGGTCAAACCTAGAATTTCTCAAACGGCAATATTTACTTATCCATATTTTCATATATGATTTACAGACGGACAACCTCACTTCGATAATGAATGAGTTGGTCGTAAACGCCCGAGTCAAGGGAACATTAGTGTCAATAAAAAAGCCATAAACTCTATTAGCCATCATAAACATCACCGCATCTGGCCAATAACTCGTTTCGTGTACAGTAGTTAGGTATTGATTGTTTAATTAAAATACTTAATGTATACGTTAGTAATTATTTGACTAACAGCAGATTTTGTGTTAGTTAAACTGTCAAACGCTACCTGATAATGTTGATAATCGACACAATAGCACGTAACTATAGGCTCAGTTTAGTAAATAATTTATAGAAATGAATTATCAGTGGTTTGTCATAATATAAGAAATATCAGCGACTTGGTAAACTCTCTCACCAAATTGATAGAGTTAATCAAGTTATTTAACACCGGAAAATAATATCTACTTAGAGCACAAAATGACTGGTATTTCTTTTAATATTTCAGTTAAAAACTGTCTTTCTTCTACGTGGCAGGCCAAATTCTGCCATTCTGTATCTCTTTTCCTCAAGCACTATATTCACTTCAAATGATAAGCGATATCCGATAAAAAACACGGAAACGAACTTTAGTCATGGGCCCACAAATAGAACAATAAATTACCTCAAGGTGTTATAAGTATTTAAGGCTCTTGGCCACAATTCTACAAAACATTAGTACAACGCCAGAATTCATTGTCAAAGCATTAGCATAATAATTGGTTACCTGCTTATTTAGCAGGTGAATTGTCCGGAATGCGCTTTTGTCTAAACTACCATTGTCGATTGTGCAACGTTTATTGTTGTCCGACTTAGTTCTGTTGCATATTTTAGAAGATCTTTCGCATTTTTTACGACTTAACGGACTTTAAGAGAATTTTGTAAACATAACGGGCCTGCGAAATTCGCATTCGCATCTTTTCACTGTTTACTATGACAATGGTGACAATAGGCAGTTTTTTGTCGTGACTAACTGTGAGATGGAGCTGGTTCTCGATTCTTAGTAGCTGGTACTTGGTACTGCTATTTTAATATTCTAACACATGCCACTTTGTTTTGACTTATGCTCTTCTCTGAAAACAAAGATGGCCTTTTGTGGCATTGTGCAAATTGCTACTGTTTTGTCACTTAAGCTTAGTTCACTTTTTTGAGCTCATTCATTGTCAGAGCATTTTAGTAATAAATCCGCACTACTGTGAAACAATTAAGTTAGAAATCATAGTAAGTATATACGAGACGTCTTAGACACAAGGATACAGAATAATGAAGATACAATACGTTAAGTTTCCAAGCTGTAAATAAAAAAAAATGAACTATATTATATTATTCATACCTATTACAGTAGAATTACATAAATTACATAAATATACGCAATGCTTGCATATATCGTGACAATGTTCATTACTTGTATGCTGCGATGTGTGTGATTAAAAAGTACTGATTTATTTCGATAAAAAAACTTCTCTTGTTCTTTTGTTTTACAAACTTGAACAAGCTGAAGTTAAATCATGATGGAAATGTATTTAAACAATATACTTAGTAACTATAGCAAACTTTGTCCGTCCGTCGAAGCACGCGGTGCGGTGAAGCGGCTCGAAAATTGTAATATTTCAAAATTACTCAAGAGTCGCGTTGGCTTGAATAATGCGATAACTTTGTGGGGTGGGCCGACACCCCAGGGTGGCCGTGCGTGCCTACTTACCCCGGGACTTGTTTTTGAACTTCTGCTACTGACTTGGATCAAAATATCATGCCGGCCGCTTCGTTTGGACTGTAATGGCACGATTGGGAGTATATGGATGATGAAGAGTTTTTTCGCTTCAAAAATCTTACAAGGCTTGGTTAATTAAATGCCTGGAAATTCAGAGAGAATCCACAGAAATAACTTTATGCGAAGTTTGTTTGAGAATATTCACTACTGTAGATGATTGACTCCCTTGCCTTGACTCCTGGCATAGAGCATATAACACTACGACTACCAGGTCAGTTTTGACGTTAATTTTTGCTCTGTTTGAAAAAACACCCGTCGAGTAACAAAGTAAATTAATATTGCACATTATTTACTAAGTAAGTAAACCACTTACTATAAATGAAAAATATTCCATTCAATTACAAACGTCGAATTCATACTTCGAGCACAATCGTCGGTTAAAAAGCAGTTAAGTCGGAGTATGTTCCATAGCAATAAAGATTTAACTGACAATACGGCGATGTTACCCGCCGACTGGCGGGACTGTAAGGGCGCATATATTGAAACAAGTGAGTGTTACATACACATATTGGAACAGGTTACAGGTGTATGTTTGTGGCTTTTGTTAATAGGTTAATTTTCTTCTTAGCTTATCAGTATGCTAAACAAATATATCGCTCCCAAAAAAACTTAGTACAGCCCTTAGATTGGGTTACTTGCAGCCAAACTCTACCAGAACTCTACCAGGTAGCATAATTTGGTGGTCTCCCTCCACTTCAGAATTATTGTGCTCTGACTGGACTTCTCATCTCATCTCTTGGGTAACATACTGCCAAAATGTAAAACCTATAGATACAGTTATTAGGAATAAGACTCTAGGTGTATTTAAATTGTTTCAAAAGGAGTTAGTTAAGATGAAACATTTCAACACATCTATGAGACTTTGTATTGCCATAATAAGGCAAACAAGACTGTTTGACTTCAAAGAACTAAGACTATAGAAAATCTATGTTTAAATAATATCATCAGATGTTTACGGTCTACCCAAAGTTGATGCAATTTTAGATAAAATCATAGCAATGCAATGTTCGGTTTCAAAAAACGAAATTCTTTGCAAGCATACCAAGTTGCCCTCGCTAGTATGCCACAAAAGAATATTCCTGAGCGCACGTGGCTCGCACCATGTGACAAACCGGTCTCGAGGCCCAGTAACCTCTAAACGGCGCTCTTGTGAAGGATTCCGAGTTTGCGACTCAATGCCGCAACGCAGGGTTCGATTCTCCGTCGATTCAGTTATGTAATGTGAATTTTTAAATATGTATTTAAATAAAGTATCTGATTTTATACTACTTCATTAAATTATTGTTCAAATAGTTATGTTTATTGGCTCAATCACAATCAATAGGGTCGGTGATCGTAAAACAGACGAATTTAGAAATTCGCCGTGTTTCGCCCACCGCGGTTAAAATCTCCTAACAATTTCTTTAATCTTTTTTAACAGTTTGAATCAAACAAACCCTACCCACCATTCTCAGTAATAGATTGCAAATTGCACAAAAAAATACCATGGCCAAAAAAACTGTGCCAGTATTAAGTCTAATGACTGGCACAGTTTTTTTCAGAAATCTGCAAAAATGTTATTAGAGACTCCTTGGTCACTTCACCTTACGGCTTTTTTGGACTTGTAGAGCTTTCTACTATAAGGTACTTTCTACTCGCTACCTAGCGAAATTACAAGGTGCAACATAGTAATAAGGTTCTCATAGTCCAACAAACACAGACGCCTTCATATCAACCTTCACAAAACCATTGCAAAATGGGTCTTATGTCAGCAGCATAGGGGCATGTAAAGCTTAACGTGAACGCGTGTGTACCTCACTTTGAGTCAAGCACAAAATAGCTTTAAATTGTTTAATATTCTTCCGTCGTTCCTCAGATTTGAGTGTGTGAAAAAAATACTTACGAAATCAGTAATGTGTGTACGGAAGTTAAGCGGTACAGATTATGCGCATTGTGATATTTGAATTGTAAGGCTAATTAAGTTATAAAAGCGTTTCATTATGACGGTAATTAAAAATTAAGAGGATGTGGTAGTGTGTATTCGCTACGAAAGTAAAGCGGCGTTCTTATTGGTGAGTTTCGGCGATTAAGTATTTAGAAAAAAATAAGTTAAGAAATCAAGGAGTAAAACAATGTCGTGATGTAAACGTTAATGAATACGTCACTGTATATCTACCAAGACTTTGAATCAATGACAGCCGCTAGCGTCCACGTTGACGTGTTTGTATGTGACCTCGGTACAGCGACTCTAGTGATATAAAAATGAACAAAAAAAAAACAACGATAATAAATGAAACCAAAAATTTCGTAGTTTACGTGACGAGAAACTCATGGTAGACATGTCTACCATGAGTTTCTCGTGTTGTGCAAAAGTCCTAAGCTTCATTCTACCAAATGTAAGTACTTGACATCGAACAATAATGATAGCTATTGAGCTCAAAGCAATAGGAAGATCAATTCGCCAACTTTAACTAGACAACTGAGGCCAGTAACAGGCCAAATTGAAAACCTTCAGCTTAAACGTAACTGCACCAAAGTTGCAAACTCTAAGAATTCCCAACTCTTTGGATTCCGCAGAACTTGCGACTCGTTAGGCGCCGCCACAAAACCTCGTCTTATTTATGCACTTACTTATACCATTTGCGGTTAACTGTACTATAGTCTATGGTCTATGATTTTCGCCATAGGCGGCGAGGAAGGTCTCGGTAGCTTATATAAACAACTGAAGTTTTAAAGGTTGGATAAATGTTACAAAATACAGAGTAATCGAAAAAAAAAGCTCCAACTCTTTAACAAAGAACACAATTAAGACATTGTACCTTAAATTTCTGAAATAAACTGTATAATACCGTCAAAGCTAATATGAAAATACTCTAGCTTCAAAATAATTTCAAAGTGCCATCGTCTCTCATCAACACCATGATTCCTTTTTAGTCTCTATTTAGAATGTGCTGATGTGATTTTTTATCAACATAAACATATTACCTATTACTTAGAAAGTGACTTTCTCCTTCAAATAGCTCTCATGTTGCGTACCCCGAGTACCAACGGCGAGACATATCTGCCTTTTAAATTGTGATGCCGATATAGCTTTCTAGAATTCGAGTCATGCAATTGTAAGGTGTCGGAAAAACTCGGACAATTCCATGAAAATGCATCAGAGTGAAGAAACCAGCTTTGGAATGTCACATGCAGCCTTATCATCGCCGTCGCTCTTATTACTACAATCTAATTTAAACTTTGTCATGTTGAATTAGCGGTAAATTTTTATTGCCAGCCAATTGGTTGTTGCGCCCTTTCATTATGTAATGCTAATTGTTTCAAGTTTTTACCCGAGCAAGGTGCAGGCGTAGAGAGTCGCCTTGAATATAATAAAGGCACGTACATACAGACACAATTTATACAGGTGTTGAAACTGAATACATTTTTGCCCCTTTTATGTCATTCCCAGTTCGCGTGACAGTGACGCCGGAGGGCTTGGAGACGATGTTGTTACTATGTTGACTTTTATGACGAGACGCACAAAAAGTTTTGTAGGAATTGATTGTAAATATTTTTATGGTTGTGAGATAAAAAATAAGACAGTGGTAAAGCAATATTAAAATTACTTGTAGATTGTATCGACGCAACTGTTTAAATTCACTTATGAAGACACTCCATTATTTGACAAATGATGAATGAATAAATGAGAAGATATCCGAGATATCGTGAACAAAGATCATTTGAGACTCAGCACAACTTAAACTAATTTATTATAAAGATTTATTAACATACATTGAGTACATGCCCTTGAAAACATATTTAAGTACTCTATCTTAGACATACTTACAGAATTTCATGTCACACGCATGATTTTGTTATAGAGGGAAAAATTAAATTTAAAATCAAATATAATAAGTTTTTGAAAATTAGGTCTCATTTGTTTTTCTTGCACACTAAACTACTTCACTACCTATGATGGCTTGGCTGCGAAAGAATACCTATGGATTATCGCCTTTTGTACCATTGAACAGTTGTGCAATAGAGAATGAATCGATTAAATAAATATAATGGTTTGTGAGAAGCTCGTATCTGAACTTTAAATGTTTGTCAACATAATCCTATCCAGTTCTAAGCAGAACGGGTTATCTTTCTAGGTATCAGACTCTACAATTACCCACTGCATACATTTATAATGTAGCACAATGACTAATCAAGACTGCGCTAACAAGAAAATTGTGATAACGTTGACGTTAAAGGTTATAAAACCAGAAAGGCATAGTTTAATAATAGCCAATTTATTATTTGCTCATATTGTAACTAGTGGCCCGTTTGTATACTGTATCTACTGTGGTCATATCTACTCTACAGCGCCGAAGGTCGTCCGTTCGATCCCTGCGACAAACATTCATAAAATGTGGATCCAAGTATTGGAATTACTATCTTTACCCTAGAAACGTGTTAAAAACAACTCTGATAACGTCAGTAGTTACAAACCTTACTGTGGTAGACTTCACAAATACATTACGGCCTACGTATAAATTATTGAAGTTTTTTAGGTGTTTATATTGTAACTTAACTGCTGTTACTTCATTTCAAATGTAGTTTAATAGTTGTAGACTGATTGGACGTTCTAGTTATATCTTTTACATTCAACACTAGTAACGAGCGTCATTTGTTATGCCTGTCCCATGAAGCTATGTATCATACCTTCGCTCACATTAAATACTCGGTTGCTAAAATGACAAAGTTTAGATCAAAAAGTGAAAAGACTGAATGAAACATTTCAATCAAACTCAAATAACTTTATTCAAATAGACTGTATCAGTACTTTCAAATCGTCAAATTTACATCAAAATATACTAAATAACAGACGTAGATACCATAATAATATGGATACATAAATACACAGTATACAGACATAATGCAACTCTACCACCGCGTCGTTTCTTGCTGAGAAGACACGGCGAGAAACTCAGCAGTTACTCTTTTAAACTTGGTTTGGGTACAACAACAGGCGTTAGTAAAGTACAAGCAGTGTGTCATTTTGATACAAATAAACCTAAAAGAATATCAAAGAGAAAAAAAAACCAACAATATACCTAGAATCTCATTGCAGACAGTTTCTTAAACCGTGATCATTTTTACTAAACCTTTACCACAGTTCAGCTTAACCTATACAACGTGTGGATAGAGCTTGAACATTGCCGATGCTCAGAATAATCCCAGGCTTACATACTTGATTGATAGCTTAAAGGGAGCCGGGCACAAATTAAAAGAGATCCGCTTTGCTCTGAAGAAAAGAAATTCTTAAATTAAATACAATTTGACTTGGTAACATCGGCATCGTCAGTGGGACCGAGATAGCATCACTCTAGAAACTTTATGAACCATGTACCATGGCTTGTAATGTTGGACTCATAGTAGCGTGAACAATTTTGACAGACAGCATAATTTGTATGTAAAAAGAATGATGTATATAGAGGAGAAATGCAAAAAGTTAAGTGAATGTTCGAATGCACACACGGTAATCGTTTTTTTTATAATGCCCGTCAAGATGACCTCACCCCACCTGATGGAAAGTGGTCTTGAGTTCCAGATATGAGGCTGACAAGCCCAGTCATGCAAACGAATTACTGGGCTGGCCATCTTCACCTTGAAGGCCTGCAGAAATGCCTTTTCACGCCCCGCTTGAAGACCCCGAGACTATAATAGGAAGGAAACACAAGCGCTGGAAGAGCATTCCACGTCTGGATGGTACGACAAAGGAACGAGTCACCGAACCTTTTAATGCGAGCCAACAAATGCTGGATTGTGTGTGGATGGCTACGTAGTCCAGCACGCGTGGTGCGAGAGTGGGCGTTTTGTTTAAATCTAGGATTTTTCTATTAAATAATAAATAACTAAATGTAAAGCTTTCTTAAACGCAGTATCAATTGGTGACGTCTTTGAAAGGCCGGTTTGGGTTGAGAGCCTTCCGCTCAACCTAAAGACTGACGAAGATGTTAAAGCTATCAGCAAGTAGCAGCCAGTTGTAATTTAGAAAAATCTCGATGTTGCTTTACTCCGAAATTTAGGTGGACAACATTGTAAAATTATATTATTTTTAATGACTATTTTCATTTCTGAAGTTTCTTCAATCTGTTGTGTATACCTAATCTTGGAAAGCTGTATCTAGAAAATTGTTTTCCTAAGCTCATTAGATAATATACGCATTTCTTATTCGATGATTTTTTAATACAAAACTCTCTATAATTTACTTTACGTGCAATATAATTACTTACAAATATAGCTTTAAATAATGAAACTAAGTGTTAGAGAGATACAATACACTCGCAGGTATCTGCAACTAAGGTTGCCACCGGAGGGAAAAAATACCTGGACGCGATCACATCACTGTATAAACTGCTTGATATTTAGTTGAAGCAAACAAAACTATAGAATACGAAATATTGTGTCATAAATAAATAAATAAATGAGTTTTACTGTCTAAATATATAGTCATACATAAGTCACACAAGTATTTATTTACGTGACTTATTATTATTATATTTAATATTTATTGTATTACCGTTCTCAATGAAAATGGCTTCGTTACCGTAGGAATTCTCGCTACGCTTACTATTTAATATCATTAATAATCCAAATTCCCCAGATACCTTAAATACAATTTCAAATTTAGGGGCCAGTGCAGCACGCGCAACCATCGCTCGCATAACTCATTACAACTTCACACTCCTCTTCATACGTCTTCTCATGTGTCAAATTCATTCGCATTGGCTGCCATTAGGCTATGGAACTCGCTGCCCAATAAAATTAAATGGTCCACCAGTAAGTTTTCCTTCAAAAGGGCAATCTTCTTACTTTCTTCTTACAAAAACCTTGACAAAAAAGTTGATGAGAAGTCAGTGTTTCAAGATTTTGGTACGATATTTAGTTTAAGTATATATTTATATATCATCGTAAATTATGCATATATACAACGTGTTAATGAAAAAGCGCAAAACCTCAGACACCCCAACTTATTTTTATTATAAAAGAATTAAGTAAATTATTAAATTTAATTTTCACGGATCATTTACGAAGATATTAGCTATTTTTGTTTTCTTGTGTTTGTCTGCAAATTAAAAAGTCTATGGTAATAACGCGCGATCTAGTTCGATGTCACCGCTTCGCGTGACAATAAAAAATAAAAATAAAAGAGTTAAGTAATGATTAAACACGGCGTAATTAAAATATTTGTTGGTCAAAATTTGACCCCTGTTTTTTATTAGTGGAATCGATTCTACTCTCGATTCTGAACAAACTATTTTCAGGTTTTACTCTTTCTTCATCAACACGTAGTATATTTATTTTGTATTGACAGTAGGTACATTTATTTCGGGTTGAGCATAATTATGGTTTACGTTCACCAATGTATGTTTTACAAAACGCTACCAAAACGATTTCTGCTTCGCACAGAAGTTGACTGGTAGAGAATTAGGCATTAAGTCCGCCAATTGTACTTTTCTTTGTGCAATAAAGAATAAATAAATATATTTATTCATGTTACAATGGCAACTATTTTAAAGTTTTCTAATTTACATTAAGTATTATACAAATTAAATGTTCTGTAAAATTTTTGTAAAAAATTTTTTAGCAATTTTTATTTACAATCTTACTTTTTTTGTATAAAAGCCTCCAGCCCTAAGGAAGCTCGATAGATCTGACGAGGTTAATAATTATAGTGATAATGAGGAGGATGAGGCTAGTTACCCTTCACATACATCTCTCCAACAATACAATACTGTCTTGTACCACATAATACTCGTAGTTGAGGTAACGCCTGTGCCCTGCATCGGGAGATAAAAAAAAAAGAATATTTAATGAAAATTTATTTATATGGAATACAGAACATAAAAAAAATCAGTAATTTGACAATTTCACAAGTATTGCCATATAAAATATTTAAACATTACCTAGTGACATTTTTTTTTGAAGAAATAACTGTTTTCTCGATTATAAAGGTATTTGATAGCCCTATCGCCGGCGCCGGCGCATGTAGCCTCTCACTCGTCAATCAGCACGATCGACGGCCATCAGGTTGGTTGATTTAAAAATTTGTGCCTACAGTAAATGCTAACTATCTGTTCGTAGGTAACGAGTTTATTTGTCCCACTTATACTTACAAAATTTTACCTTACCTAAGTAACATGGACTTTATTACCTATAAGCTTATAAAAATAAATATCTAAGAGAGATAACACCAAGACCTTCTGAATCTCAAATAGGCAGCGCTTGTGCCATAGCTATCAGAGACTGACAAATATATTTAAATATTGATAAATATATAATTAGTCAAACCCACACAGACAAAAATTAATTACAGCAGTGGTGCTTGCACGAAGGTTTGGTCTGTTTGGGGACCGAACCCATGACCCGCGGTTAAGCAAAGTTTATTATTAACCTAGTCAACTAGCCAGTGAAAATCTTTATCTTTAATATTTCATTGAGATTATTCGTTGATACATGGCCAGCAAACAAAACTATCTCTTCAACGTTGAAATAAACATCTACCTAAATATAATTTACTATGTCTCAGTATTAAACTATAATTTACACCTAATGTTTCTTTATACTGTCTTTAAATAATTATCACATTGTCATATCTTAAATAAAAATCACGTCCGGTAATAAATAATAGAATTAAGCCTCATAAATATTACTGAGAATAAACTTCATTTTTGTGTTAAAAATGAGTTATGTTTTCTTTTTATTTCGTTCTCACTAGGTACGAATTTAATAGTGGGATTTAAATTTAAAATATTTTTTGTATTCAAAGGATTCGAGTGCTTAGATTATTTGATTTTTCAATAGCACAAAGGGCAAAAAGAAAATTATTAAGCTTTTATCACTTTGTTCGATCGGACCAGTTCAGAAAGTAGAGGCGGTTTGGTCCAAATGCCTTCAAATCTTTCTAGATTTTTTCTGACTTAACGTCCATCAGTTCATCAGGCTATAAAATTCAACCATGACAAATTTCATATCTTTACATCGCGGGCCTTGCCTTTAGGGCAAATATAAGTTTTATTTTATTTAAGTAACAATGGTAAGTCACCGCAGCCCAATGATTTTCCATACAGTGGATATAGCACGTCATACAATTAAAAAGGTTAAACATGTCACACGCAAAACGCTGACATGACATCGTGTATTCTGTCTCTTTCTGACATGTATGAGCGATAGGAGTAGGAACTTTGTAACCAAGCGAAAACTGTGTTTAGAAGCCAATCTAAGCCTTAGTGCCAATCAAGCACACTTTTTGTTGTCCCGTTGACAGCTCGCAGATGCAGGGTCCGTGTAGTTCAAATGTCATTGCCGCAGCCTCACGTTGACTGGCGTGACGTCACATAAGTCAGAAATGATTTATGCATCACGAAGCCAGTCTAATTAAGCTTGCGCATCTTATTCTATGTAAATTCGAGTCGGCACCGAATGAATGATTTTATCCACATTGCGGCAATCTTGATCTGTGTCTTAAACAAATAAATGTAAGCAGACTGTGATTCGAATTCACAATTAGTTGAGATATTTTTGGAGCCACGTTTGATTGTGTTATCTTGTACGTATTTTAAGTAATGTTCGCTACTGCGTGGGTCAGTTAGATAATGGAACACCCACGTTCAGTTGTATAATAATGGCTTCAAATGTGTAATTTAATTGGCATACGCATATTTGTTTACAAGCAAATTATAAAATTTGTTAGAATCAGACTAATCACACACAAATTAAAACTTTGAATAGGTAATAAACCGAAGTTACAGCACTTAAAGGCATTCTTAGCAAATCGTAAAGCTTCTCATTTTAAATAACTAAAAATCAAGGCAGAAATACGTGAACAATAAAAGCCACACACCCACCACCGTTGAGTTAGGCGATACGTGAGAGAGCAAAGTCCTAAACAGAAATTAATTCGGTGTAATTTTAGTACTCTTTCAAAACCAAATAAACAGCACGTTCGCCGCGAAAGACTGCTCTTGAAAACCCTGTACCAAGGCGCTCAGATTAACCAAACTGTCGGGTTACGTTGATTCAGTTTGCGACAGATAGCTGAAGATCGGTGAGACAGTGGAGTTTCATAGTACGGGGGCTCGAGGACGAGTAATGTTATGAGCAACCCATTATTGTCTCGCCCCATACCGTAAAACATTACGCAGTCGTGCCGACCCCGACAAATATATAAGGAGCTGTCAATACCTCTTTTAAAGTCAGTTTTCATAACAGTTGTAACTTTCTCACTTAAATACGACCACTTTGTGAACATGAAATCATGAAAGAGTAAGAGTAGAAAATTATAAAAATTTGGTTAAAGTCCTATGGTTGGCCAATGTTTTAGTAATTATCTTCTAAAGCATTATCTTGCTTTGGGCACCTAATTGGTGGCTGTCTTAGCCCTGAGTTCATTTGGCGGGTATTAGGCAAATATGATCGGCATTCAGCATCGCTTCTAAGCATCAAATATAATCTAAAAAATATTACGTGAACGTGATGACATCAATATAAAACGATATGTAAATTTGATTTCAAATACATCTCCTATAATTCCGCACCAGTTACCAGTATTCAATAATTCAGTGCGCGCCATAAATACATGTGCATTAGGCTCTTCCTGCTTTCGTTAATTTATGAACTGACCCAATAAATTAATTTACGAACGGGAAACGACAACAAAGTGTGTAATAAATAAACAACCCTGGGACATACGTAATGCGTCAAATATTTTTCATATTATTTTCACTTCAAACGCCTCATTGAAACAGTATAACTTTGCTCGTTTAAATACCGACGATAAGAATGATCACAGCATAAGCAAAATAATCTAAACACGTTATTTTATATGTATAATAATCAATTATTTGGTACGGCGAGTTATCATTATATTATTTTGCTAAATGTAATCCCTTTTAAATTAGCTTTACTTTCAGCACTCTTCTTTCTTTCATGTTGAAAACCATCAGCTTCTTATCTTTACAGAACTTTTGAAATATTCGTGATGGTAAACACTGGCTGCGTGTTTTAGATTAATTAATTTTGGACATACAAAATATTGGTTTATTAAACATTAATTTAATTTACATTAAATTATTTGTATTTTTTTCTTGAATGTGTTTTAACAGCTCCTTGTCAATCCTTAAGCGAAACCGTTTAGGATCATCTAGTGAACGTTTCTGCCGAACAGTAAAAGATGCTACGATCTCATGGGAATAAAAGAGTTACCAATAAGTTCTATTCAATTTGTATAACTTGGTTATCCGTGATTTTTACAATCTTCCCCAAGATAATATTTATGCTTAACTTCGAGAACCACTGTTTTGATTAGAGAAGTTGGCTGGTTTTCAACATCTTTCAGTAAGTTTTCTTCTATGATTGAGTTTGAATTATGATTCCGAATTCAGTAAACTAGTGAGCATCTCGATTCAAGTCAATGAGATGAGACTACACGTCTCTGTAGAGTTCAACAGTCAATAAACTTGTCCTACTGTTAACCATAATTTAATATGTACTGTTTTCGCGTACCTTAAATACAATATTTACCTTAAAAATACACTTAACAAATACTTTAAACATGGGCTCAAAAAATTTAATAATTACTTTTAACGTGGTTTGTCCACCAAAGTCTGTGAAATAATGTTTAAAAAAAACCATATCGGCTGTCTTTATTTTGAATTGAGGCATAGTAAATACTCATGAAGCTATAGCCTATAAAAGCCGATACAATACATAAACCCTGTCAAGTCTCCATCTACTTTGACAGGCTAGAAATCGCAACAACGCCGCCAGCATAAACTAACATCCGGCCGCTGATGCATCGCAGCCGCAGAACTATAGAAACAAATCTACCCGAGTAATAACTCACTGGCGCAATATGGCCGGCGTTCGAAAACAACCGAACAAAACAAGCAACCAAAAGCGAACAAAACAACAGAAGCGCGACCCGCGATAAAAGATGTCGCGGGCAAGCTCACTTTGAAGATAGACTTGCACGGTGCTAACTGTAAGGCAGGAAGTAAGTAAGCTAGGCTGAGTAATGGCTTAATGCAGAACTAAGCGCACAGTGGGGTTCATACATAAGGTTTACGTACCTCATACAAGCGACCAAATTGTTCAGGGGGTTTGAAATTCTTCAATAGAATGAATTGGTCCAATTTTAGTAAGATAAACTCGTTACATTTTAATTCAAAATTATAAATTTACTAACCAAGTTGGTATTTCAATTTAATTTGATTCAATTCAATCAGTCGGTGCTAAAATTTCAATAGTTACTCGTTTAGTTATTATCTTAAGAATGAACCCCCCATGAGCCTTGTCGTGGCGGGGAGGCTTAGAACTGGTGGCAGCCGAAAACTACCGGGAAGCTAAGAGGGCTCAGGCGTGGCGGTGCGGTGGACTTCCCACCCACCCACTGCCTGCCAACGGGCGTGGTGGCTACTGCCTGCCCAAAGCCTTAGGGTGTGCGGTGGTCCCTCTTCCCCTGTGCACCGCAGCTCGGCGTGGCCGCATCGCCTGATGCAGTAGCGGATCCACCTTTTAGGTGGGTCGTGGTTGCGGACCCAGTAGGGTCTGCGTTCGGCGGGGGCCAGCGGGTACGAGTACGGAAGTGCTGTCGCACGCAATGCACGACTTTCACCGCGACGGCGGAAGTACCTGTGTACTCCAGGTGCTTCCGTGGCCTCCCCCCTTTATTGGGGGGTTTGGTTGGAGGGGACCCCAATACGGGGAAGCACTGGTGGCGGGGCATTGCGAATCTTTTAGGGACCCCGCCTCGCCGCTGAAGTATTGAGGTTGAGGACCGTGAGGTTTTAGTCGGTAGAAGTCCGACATAACCTCGTTGTTCCCCCGGGCGGCGAGGTACTCAGGATTTCGCCACGATAATAAATAAAGGCTCTTTCTATTGAAAGGATGATCACAATGTACCTTCACCTAAAAAATGTTGGTTAAATGAGTTTATTGTGTAAAAATTACTTCAACTCATAACCTGATGTGATGTTATTTTATTTCTTCGTCTTTTTCTTTTGCATCGAAATATCGGCATCGTTCAAGTTTTAAGACTATTATAGCTTAATTTCCAAGCTTCCGCATTCAAAGCCCGTCAAAACAGCCATCTATCGGCATAGCTGCAAAACACACAAACAGACGAGTAAGGCGAGGAAGCGCCCGCGCCGACCAATCACAGCGCTCGTAATTATAGGCCGTACGAATTAGGTGCGATGCGATGCGACCGCCACTAATTGAAAATAGAATTCGCTGATTTATATCGCACAGAAATCATCGGCGCCGTGAAGACTTTCAGGGGCTGGTTAGAAGCTAATTAAATACGCATATACCTTCTGAGAGTTAAATAGAAAGTCTGCAACGGAAATAGTATTCCTTACACTAAGTGTTTTATTTTCAAAATTCTGCATGTCAGTTACTGCGATATAACATCCCGTGACGTAAAGTAAGGATATAATAAAGTTGTCTCTCTAGTAACGTTGCCAGTTGAGCGCATTTTGGGCGTGTATTGGATAGGATTGATGTTCAAAAAAATTACGAGTAATTTCATTCTAAACAAGAGATCGTCAAAGATTTTAATTCAAACCTGTCCAAAGTGGTCTACAGCCAATTTAAAGCTACACAACTTTCACGCTTGCTCCACCATTCAAAATATTTTTTAAACCTATACTTACACTCTGAAATCCTGAAATTAAGTGGTCCTCCTATAAATAATATACATAATACAGTTGAAAATGTGAGAAGATAAGGCGTTAATTCTAAACAACTACTTTGTCTAGTCAGTTGACTCTAACGTCCGTTTTTACACATTATATGTATTCATACAAGTCTTCCAGCTGCATTTGTTGAATTATTATAACTATTCAGGTACGTAACGCTATCGGTCGGCCAACATCTAATTCCTGTATCATTTACAAATCGACAGGTTACCGTTCCTCATAACGCTGTATCGGCGCATCGCGTCCGTTATTACCGGCTCCAAAGCAGCTACCAATTTCTCCAATTTAAATTGTCTATGAACGAACAACTCGCTAATGTTGCCAGTTGAAATCTCAAATGTGTTGGTACCATTATTGTTATTATGTTTTGAAGATGTGATCGGATTAACTTACTTCTATTGCCAAGTGTTCTCTCGTACAAAATACTATTAAAAAAGGGGCACATTTCACGTTTCGCTTTTTTGAAGTTCAATATCTTGCAGCGGTTTTTTTTTTGCGGGTTCTTTCAGAAGTTATAGATGATAGACATATTGATAATGTATAAACCAATAGTCACATGCAGAAATAATAAAAAAGGTTTCCTTTCTCCTTTTTGAATACCTAACACACCTTCAACCATCGCTTTCCTCATAATTTCAATACTCTCATAGACATGAAGCTTTCAAGTTACTTTTGTTTTTAGGAAAATATTTCTTAGGTTTTTTCAATTGAATATCAATATCAAGTCAGTGATTTATAACAAAAAAAAACATAAGGGTCAACTGGTAAACTGCTGTTAGACACTCAACTCTGGCAACACTACGCTCGACTGAAGTCAGCCGGCGCATTCCTCGGTTATCGACGCGGGCGCAGCCGTTGCAGGCGTTAGACAAGGACGCATGTATGCCTCCCCTATAGAAGAAAAAGGACAGAAGAAATTAGGTTTGGGGATCCGTAGGTATTTAATGAAAACAGGGCAGAATTTCAACAGGTTTATATGACATGTGTAATGTATGTTTATAGATAAAGCTTAACTGATGAAACCATATTTATTTGCAAAAACTTAGAATTTTAAACTTTACTTAAAACTTTTTTTTTTATATATATATTGCCCGTCAAGATGACCTCACTCCACCTGATGGAAAGCGGTCGTGAGGTCCAGATATAAGGTTGACAAGCCCAGTCACTCAACGAATCACTGGGCTGGCCATCCTCACCTTGAAGGCCTGCAGAAATGCCTTTTCACGCCCCGCTTGAAGAACCCGGGACTATACGAGGAAACGAGTCCCCGAACCGTTTAGTTCGGGTCAACAAATGTTAAATTGTGTGTGGGTGACGCCGTAGTGGTACGGGAGTGGAAAGGTGAGGGTGGGATAAGCTGGAATAACTCGTCAGAGCATTCCCCATTGTAGAAGCGATAGAGAACACTTAGCCTGGCAATGTCTCTACGCAATTGGAGAGGCTCAAGGGTCAAAGTTGCCTCTGGGTTTTCCAATAATACGGATAGCACGCCGCTGCAACCTGTCATGAGCTTCGAGTGGGTACTTGGCGGAACCGTCCCAGAGATGAGAGCAGTATTCCACACACGAGCGAACATGTGTCTTATACAAGAGACAAAGCTGCTCAGGCGTGAAGAATCGTCTCACTCTGTTCAGGACTCCGAGTTTACGGGATACAGTTCAACATCCCAACTTCAACTTCAACTTGTGTGATAGATCTCTCATTATTGAAAGTATTAGTAGTTTTGAAACAAAACCCAAGGTTCACTTGACACTATCTCACTTTTCGGATATCCCTTCGTACGCATACTACTACATTTATCAGTCATTGTACGTTATAGGTCGTTAAAGCGTCACCGAACGCAGGTACACTTCTGACTGTGGCAATTTTTTCAGCAGTGCACGTGATACATGCCTGAATACGAACGTTTGCCATGCAGTGCTAAGCAACGTTGAATGTACTCAAAACGCCCGATGCCCGACGCTCTTTTGATACATTTTCATAATAGTTATGTTAAGTTTTTACGCGCTCCGCACGAAGTACCTTATACTTTGAGTTGTAACTCGTACAGAACCCTCCACGCGTAAATGCAAGCGAGCTTTTAGATGTTGTTTTTATATAATTGAGTCAGGAATGACGATAGGCACTGGACAATCCTAAGCATTTTATCAAGCCGCCAACCCTAGCACAGTGGCTGCTCAATTTGTACCCTGTGTGCTGTGAGTCATGTACCAAATGAAATTTTCCTACAGTTGTTAGGGGACTTGCACATATTAATTTCTTAATTTTTAATGTAACACTGGAATAAATATTCCAGTGTTACGAGGTACTAGACAAGGAATTAAGTCAGCTGCGTCTCCCAGCACACACAGACCCGAGCCAATTTAGAAAAGTTCGTTTCCTGAATTAACTCGACCGGGAATCAAACCCGTGACACTACCTAACTCAAGGCAAGAAATCGCTGTACCACGGACCCACTACGCCAATCTTGTATTATTAAAAAGAGATTGTGGGAAATCGGGTTTCAGTGGTAAGTTGAATGTTCAATGTAGATGGAAACTCCTAAAACCCTAGGGCAATTCAAAATAGACCAAATTATTAATCCTTGTATAAGAGCGTGTATAAATAGTTCTAGACCCATCCGTGTTGTTTTGTGTTGCGTGAAATCTTTCAACCATAAATTGCAGTGTGAGTTAAAAGCCCCTTGTGCCAATTGTCAATCTCGCACCGAATGCACTTTAGCAATTTGATATCGAACGACGATATTGCGTATCGAACGGAGAATCGCTCAGATAAAATACCGTATTGTGACCTATTGCGTTTTGGTATGTTCGTGTTTAAATATGTGTCTTCGATAACTGTCAACGATTCATTGATTAATAAAGATTCAAAAGATCGAAATTAAGATAACAAACGTGAATATTAGTAAAACATGTTTGCTCTAGCACAGAAAAGTTTGTACAAAAATTAAAATAGGTAAAATGATTACCTTTGATTAGGTATAGTATAACTTTAAGCCAGTGTATTAGTGAATCTAACTTTGGTCGTATCTTACTTACTAATGCAATAAAAGGTAATTTCTCACCAATTCTGTGAAACTCTTTACCCACAAGCTAAGACCGACTCTACATTATGTAAGACAACGTTTTTTAGCAAAATTATACATAATTCTGAAAGGCAAATAAAGTCCTTTTTGTTATTTTAATGTCACAAACAAAAACTCCTCAGTCTAAAAAAGCTGAATCCCAAACTAAACCGTTTACTTCCCGAGAAAATTTTCAAGTAGTCTTGAGCGGTGTATTAAGGGTAGTATAATAAGGCTTTCTGGATTAGGTGTAGCGCTCTTGAGTAAGAATAAACCCAGGGGAAATCCTGGCTCGCAGCTTTCCGTCTAATTTATGGCTCCTCCACACCGGCTAGCGGCCTTTGTATCGAATCGGCCGGAATGAGAAATATATTTCCAGATGGATTAACATGTTTGCCGTTTTGCACTCCTTAATTAGCAGGGCTCAGGTATTTTTGGTTTGATGTGTTCGTGAATTGCTCATGTTTCTAGTTGTTTTTCTGTTGTAAGTAATTACTTCAGTTTCAGCTTCTTTATGTTTGGCTAAATGGTGTGAAAACAAGTTATGCATTCTATAGAAATAGGTTAATTCATAACTTCTTATAGATGCATCACATAATATTACTGCTTCTGAAATAGAATAATAGCGTTCGCGTAAGTAATGTTAATCGAAAATGATGTTAGTTTACTTAGAAATTAATAGGAAGACTTTCAAATTCAAAGTTCTAAATAAACGATTCTCTATCCCGGTCATGACACATTGTATCCTTATCCATAGGAGCCTACCTACTAAAAAACATTCAATCATGCTTTTTTCCACTATGAGAAGCTGCAAATCCTACATCGTATCAAACCAGGCTGTTTTTCATATAAACTTGATTTTATTAATCCGAGGCTTATTAGGGCCTCTCTGTTGCACTTACTTTTCCGACTTAGTTCCTTATAGAGTCACCTAATGTAGACGTTCGTAAATAACGGAAGACAAAATCAACTAGGGGTTGGCATGCAACGGGCCGTCATTGGCTGGCAATAACAATTTGTTTGAGGAGATATTGCATTCTCATGACTAGTGCTGAATTAAAATAAAACTTACTCAATAGATTTTCAATACAGTTTGATGAAGTATTCTTTTGTAATTTTTTCTGCAATAATTTATTACATCGCTGTTTTATACCGACATCATATAATGGGAAATGGGACCAAAGGCACAGGATGTTTCTATAATTGTCTGAGGGCATAACGCACTTCTATCTTATCTTATCTTACTAATATAATATTATAAATGCGAAAGTGTGTGAGGATGTATGTATGTATGTTTGTTACTCTTTTTTTGGATTTGGATTTGGATGAAACTTTACAGTACATGAAACACAGCTTACACATCAGAATAACACATGGGCTACTATTTTCATAGATTTTATGTAATTTTTCCATGATATATAACGAAACGCGGGAGAAGCCGCGGGCGGAAAGCTAGTATTTTTATAATTTTGACAGAGATTACGACTATCCATCACGCCATACATGTTTAGAAATCTCGTTTTTAGGGTTCCGTACCTCGAAAGGAAAAAACGGAACACTTAAAGGATCACTTTGTTGTCCGTCCGTCCGTCCGTCTGTCTGTCAAGACCCTTTTTCTCAGGAACGCGTGGAAGTATCAAGCTGGAATTTATATCAAATACTCAAGTCTACTGTCTCTTGGAGCTGTGAAAAAATCAAACTTCTTAACCAACGCAATCAAAGATACAGCCGTTTATGCCGCATATTACCGCAAATTTTCGACACTTGCAAGGGAATCAAAACCTACAGGATACTTCCCGTGAACTTAGAATCTTGAAATTTGGTACGAAGCAACGTCTTATAGCACAAATAAAGGAAAAATTGCGAAAACCGTACATTTTTAGTTACACCATATAATAAAAATATTTTTAATAAATATACCTACAGGTTTGTGTGGATCCCTCGGTGCGCGAGTCCGACTCGCACTTGGCCGGTTTTTTATATATTTAAAGTTACAATGGTACCGACCACAATTTGAAATTGTTTAAACTCGAATACTCACAGTCATTACTCAAAGGTTTTTCTTGAGTCGAAACAAACATTCCCGTGAAATACTTTTAGTAGTCCTTTCAAAATACCCAAATGCACTAAGCTTAAGAGACCTACGAGAGAATAACAAACTGTTTGGACGGCAGCCACTGCCCGCGATGAAGCCCATACCTCACTGTCCACTGAACGAATTGATTTAATACGATCTTAAACTAATTGGATTTATACGCAACACTTGCATTTCGTCTTAGTGTCCAGATTAACAGTGTTTGTTCCCATCTTATCTTAACCCGAAGCGTGTTGGACATAAATTAGGCATTATATACGGCATTGTCTGACCTTTGAAGAAAACGTTTAGTGTTTTGGGAAATGAAAAGTTTCAGAGTTATGTTTTAGCGCCGTAGTCCAGATTTGAACTGTTTGCAGAATTCTTCAGGTCAAATGTATGTTAATGTTGAAATTTTTTTCTTTTTCAACGATGATAAAATAACCTTTAAATTCACAGACTTTAAAGGGATTAAATACAGACATTTGTTCACATTTTTCTAGACGTTAGAATCAGCATTTGCAAAAGCATATTTCTTCTACGTTCCCGTTCATAGTGAACCACTGTGAGCCATTTAAGATTTTGATGTGAGAATAAGCCTGAAGGCCTTCTATATATTTGGCCTGTTTTCAGCAGACTCCGTTAAATTTACACTTGGGACTGAAGTAGTATTTTATATGAAAATTTATTTATTTATTTATTTTTATTTATTCAAAAAACAAATACATCTATTATTACAGGCACATGCCTAATACAATAGTGTAGCCAGCTAATATTTTTCCTTAATTAATATATTCATGCATTAAATTTAGTTCCCTTAATAAAAATAAAAAATATGTATGAAACATTTGCTTCTAACCTGTTAAAGCAATAATATAAAAACAAAATAAGAAGCTTTAAGCACAGGCACAGGCGCAGATATTCGCTTTAGAATAGAAGCATAAAGCAGTTTCTCTACTATTTATATTACATTGTCAGGTACTCCGAAGTGCTACCCGACCAAAAAAAAACAACAATGTCTAGCCTAACCTTCCATCCCATCAGCGCTCCCTATTAATCGTGTGTAGTGAATTAGTGCGGTGCACACGTTTGTAGTGTGGAGACACTTCATTACCGGGGCAGGGCATAAATCAGGACTTCTAATATTAAACGTGCCTTGCCCGGGCAAATTGCGGACCTGTCTGCGACCATGCGGTCGGCTGGTTACCGTAACGGCGCGATGACGCGATAGGGGACTGTGCAACCTTTGGAAAGTAATTGTCATTGCTACGGCTTTACGTTTTTTGATAACTGAATTTGAAACATAAAAAATGTTAACTTCTTGGGGCACTGGAGGTATTTTTGAAACCCAACTGATAGATTAAAGAAAAGTTGATGGCCTATATTTTCTTGTAAAAACTGTAAAGATCACACTTATAGCTTAGGAGCCTATGCAAATTGAAGTTTTGAAAATACCCTTTTTCTAGATTTTTTTCAGTATAGTAATTCCTATGCTACGACAAATCCAAACTAGCAAAATGAAGATAACATGTTTAAGTTTATTTATTAATTTTTATTTTTCCCATCCTTTTAGGAGGAGTAGGCCTTTGACCACGACGGAATATTCGATTTTGGCTTGGGTTTGCGGCTTAAATACAACGAAATGTAACTACACTGAAGAATTTCTTTATCACATATTTTAATCGGCAATTAAAACCATGTTAACCCTTTCATACTTCCGTAGTAATGGTGCTACTGACTTTAGATAGTTCAGATAATAAAATATACTTAGTCAAAATAATGAAAATTCTTGTCACTTACCACAGCAACTTGAAACATCATGGTAGGTTATGATAAAATCATTAAAAATAGTTCATAATTTAGTTCGATAATGCAAACAAGAATAACGAGCGCATATTTTGTATATTGTATATCTTGTAACCTGTAAGCATCGTCCCTTTAAAAAAGCCCTACAAAGAAAACATTGCAAAGAAGCCTACTCGATCATTTTTATCGCAATTTCCATACAATTTAATATTTTTTATCTGCAATCACCCAAACGAGATATGGAATGTTGTGTTTGTATTAATTTATTTTTTTCCAACGTTGAGATAATTTTGCAGCCCCTGGAGATCTTACTAATGTGATTTTAATGTACTTAAATGTCGTCTTCACCTATATTTGTTGGCGTAATCTGTTTTGTTCATTTCTTTGAGGAAGAAATTTGGTGTGCATTTAAGTGATGGAGTTTGGTTGACTCTTTTTGTATTATTGTAGAGTAAGTTAAAAAATAACTTAAAGGTAAGGAGAATAGAAAAAAACTGCATTTAAAGTATAATACATATTTGTGCCCATTTAAATTATTAAGTTCATTGAATGGTTTGTTACCAGCGCAGTTACAGATGTGGCCTAGAGTAGGTAGTGATGTACAAGCCTCAAGGCGTCAAGTCTCACTTTTGAAGCCTCGAGGCGGATAGGAGCGAGCTCCCTTAGCCACGCCTCGAAGCTTCTAAATAACTCGAGTCTTAAAAGAGCTCGAGTCTTCTTAAACCTTTATATATTTTCTATAATATTTTTCATTAAGAATTAAATGACTTTTTCTGTTAAACCTTAATTTTTAAAATACCCTTCTGGTCACATATATTACATCCCACAAACACATATTTTATTATCTGCTTTCAAAAGGAAGGCTCAAAACGGAAACTAACTTGATCGTGACTCGCCACGTCTCGAGCGCTAAAAAAGGCTCGAGCCCTGAAAAAACCTCGAGATCGATCGAGCTCTCAAGAGGGCTCGAGCCCTGGAAAAGACTCCCGAGTCGTCGAGCTCCATTCAAAAGAGGCAAGCCCTGTAAACGACCCCGAGCTCTAAACAAAAGGTCTCGGAAGCCTCGAGCCTTGTACATCACTCAGAGTAGGTAGTGGGTTTGGTTCTAACCGAGACATTGAAATGCCTCGAACATTCGCGTTTAGTCTGACAAGAAAATGGGTAATGTTAAATATTTGCTTCTTACACCCATAGCACAAAATCCTGCATTAAATAATTTTCAGTAAGATGCTCTACATTTTTAATTTAACATCTAATTACAAGTTTCTTGTAATTATTTATCATTTCTGGCAACATATAACATTATTTATTTATCTACGTATAAATAACACCGACTGCCATCGTTAACTAGTTACCAGGAGTACAGCGTAGGGGAAAACTCAAAAACGGCCATTTATATTATTTTTATCTTTTTTTGACACTATCGGTCCCTCCCTATTCCGAGTGTTTGAGGCAGGGGCGTATCAAGAGTCATTTAGAATAAACCCCTCTTGTAGTCCTTGAGAAATGTGGGGGCAATGGTGAGATATCTGGTGATCAGAACCAATATTTGACTACTGATGACTATTAGAATTGTGTAATCTATTTGGTTCAAAACGAATAAGGAATTTAAACCAAAGATACTGGCCGCGAAGTTAGTTACTTATTTAGGAATCATACCTTATTTCTAACCTTAACGACGATTCTATTAAGCTATTAACATGTTTTTTTCGAATGGGTTTGAATATAAAAGTCCTCCGAATTATGAATGAGTAAAATAATGATAATATTATTGACTAACTGAAATCAGTTTTTGGCGTTTTGTGTGTTGAAATTGGTCACTAGAGTCAATTTGAACTCGAGTGCGTTCATGAGTGTTCAATATTTTCGTCTATGAACGCACTTTTTCGTCCAATTAGCCTTTAAAGCTTGTTTTGGTATCGTAACTCACTCGATCTCCGCACAAATGACTCGGAAAATATTTGGATGTATGAAATTATTTTCGTCGCGACGCCTCCTGTGGCGTAGACGTTTATTCGCCAGTGAATCAACGCCCTACTGATATATGGCCGCGGTGTCAACGAGTGCTTTCTATTACATTTTGTTATTTTGTAAATATTTCCCCTTTTTTGGGCCCTGATGAAAATTGGAATACGTGCTTTACGCGCGTTTATGTAGGTACTTTGTATTTTGAAAGTAATTTTAGACGTAGTCTACAAGAGCGCTGATAAATAATCTGAAGTGCTGTTTCGTAGAAAGTTCCTAAGTCTTGGGCGTGGAAGCTTTTGTGATTGCAAACTCTAATTTGGCAAGAGTGGTAAGTAAACTGGTACACTATCCATCAAAATTATAACTTAATTGCAATGGTAAAGGCTCTTCATTTTTGTCTTTGACTGATAAGCGCCAGGTGAGGGTGGTCGAATGGAGACCACGAATTGGAAGACACAGCGTGGGTAAGCCGATGGACCGATGACGTGGTGCAAGTTGCAGGAAGCCGCTGGATGCAATTAGCCCAGGGCTGCTCGCTGTGGCGTTCGATGGAGGAGACCTATGTCCAGCATTGGACTTCTAAAGGCTGTTGATGATTGATGTGGCTTTTTATTATTGACAATTGAAGTTATTGACCGGACAATCACTTAAAACATATACATAATTGATATACCCTAGTTTAGGATAAAAATGTGCAAAGTCTTGTTACTCTGTTTAACGTTTAAGTCAATATCGATTACTTTCAAAAATACTACGTTTATCTGACCCCAACATGAGCAGAACTTGCACTGTCGTCAGTAAGTTAAAAGTAGTACCTTTAGCAACACACTTTATATTTTTAAACATTTATTCGCACATTAACTCAGAACAAAACAAAACTAATATAAGTAATAATTTGATGATTCAATTGCGACTCTTAAACCGACCTCATAAATCGAATAATTAATACTACCTAGTTTTCAAAGATACACACATCAAAAGTGTCTAGGGATCAACATATATTTTTGCAATAACTTTTCTCCTGATTGATATTAATTAAAATTTTCTTTAAGGATTCATCAAATAAAGTGTTTTCGTTTGTCTACAGTAACGATAAACCAAGTCACCTTTGCATTAATAAAGAAATTTGCCATTTTCCTAATAAAGGGATTTTTGACACTTGAACCACTAACATTAAAGTTCGAAAAAAAGACTGAAATAACAGTTTTCTTTAAAATTTTATTGGGTAACTTAAACAATTAATAATCCGTGTTTCTACCGCGAACACTAACAACACAAGAACATCGGTTTGGCATACTCAAAATGAGTTCATCCAAATCACGCTGTGGAATGGCCGCCCATGTTCGTTGCAACAACAAAAAAGGTCTTCTTGCGACTGGATACCCTCCATATTCGGCAGAGCTCTTCTCTGTAGCATATCCCATGCATGCTCAATCGGGTTCAAGTCTGGCGACTGAGCAGGCCAGGGCAGGACATTGATGTTAGCTGCGGCGAGAGTCTGTCTTACAACTCTTGCGGTGTGCGGTCGTGCATTATCATGCATTAACTGAAATAAGGGACCGATTTGCACTTGTAGAGGAACGATGACGTTCTCGAAGACCGCTAAGGGTACCACCTATAGCAATGCACAATCGTAGGATTCGATATCAATGGGCTCTTGAACACAGAAATTGGGCAGAAGAACAATGGCGTTTCGTGTGCTTTTCTGATGAGTCTCGTTTTGGTATGAGACCGGATACAAGACGTATACGACACTGGAGAACCCCTGGACGCCAACAGCGATTAAAATCCTGCCAGGAAGTCCATCCTTATAGTGGTGGAACCATCATGGTATGGGCGGGTATTTGGATCGGCGGAAGAACTGAGTTGATTTGGATCAGAGGCAACCTCAACGCTCAAATTTATGCTGAGACGATTGTATCAGACGTCATCGTTCCTCTACAAGTGCAAATCGGTCCCTTATTTCAGTTAATGCATGATAATGCACGACCGCACACCGCAAGAGTTGTAAGACAGACTCTCGCCGCAGCTAACATCAATGTCCTGCCCTGGCCTGCTCAGTCGCCAGACTTGAACCCGATTGAGCATGCATGGGATATGCTACAGAGAAGAGCTCTGCCGAATATGGAGGGTATCCAGTCGCAAGAAGACCTTTTTTTGTTGTTGCAACGAACATGGGCGGCCATTCCACAGCGTGATTTGGATGAACTCATTTTGAGTATGCCAAACCGATGTTCTTGTGTTGTTAGTGTTCGCGGTAGAAACACGGATTATTAATTGTTTAAGTTACCCAATAAAATTTTAAAGAAAACTGTTATTTCGGTCTTTTTTTCGAACTTTAATGTTAGTGGTTCAAATGTCAAAAATCTCTTTATTAGGAAAATGGCAAATTTCTTTATTAATGCAAAGGTGACTTGGTTTATCGTTACTGTAGACAAACGAAAACACTTTATTTGATGAATCCTTAAAGAAAATTTTAATTAATATCAATCAAGAGAAAAGTTATTGCAAAAATATATGTTGATCCCTAGACACTTTTGATGTGTGTATATCCGTTAAGACATATAGATATTTCTGCTAGTAAGTACTCTGAAATGAGACATGCTGAGGTTTGAATACCAATTGTTATTGTTGCAATTAGGTGTAAGCAGTAGGCGACAAATTCAATGGGCCATAAAGAGCTATTGAATTACTTTGTTATTAGTTTGTTGATATTTGGTAAGATACAACTAAGATAGGTACTGTTATCTGAATTTATAACATAATTGTAACAGGTTGTGCATTTTATTACATGTTTAAATAAATAGTTTGTTTAGGGTTATTTTACATTTGTTATACAGTGAACTGTTAATACGGCATAATGTTAGTGTATTATTTAGAAAAAGAGTCGCCACAATTATTCACTGAGGATTATTTATTTGTTTTATATTAATCTTATTCTTTTGTTCATCTTTTCATCCGAATGGAGCCAACGCGACTGCGTTATTATTCCTACAAATTGTTTCCTTGCTCACTTTTTTATTAATAGTATAGGGAAGTTAGGAGCGTCGCGGCCTAGTGGTTCAGCATCCGAACTCCGATTGTGGATCGCGTGGTCCCGAGTTCAAACTGGCCAGAACCTAAAACTTTGTGTTCATTGTTAAATATCCGACTTACTCTTCGGTGAAGGAAAACATCGATAAAAGACCAAATCAACCCGAATAACGGCGGAAGGCTCACCCTATCACGTTGGGTTCTTATACTATTGGTGAAAAGTGGGCTTCTGAGTGTTTCGTTCACCATGACGACACAGTCACTTGCCTTCTTACTACCCCGTTTGGGATAAAGTAGTGATGGTATAGTTCTTGCAAATCACGAGCGAGCGTGAATCTAACGAAATTGAACATATTGTTCGGTATTAGGAGCGTCGGCACGCGCGCTCTTGAAATGATTGTACTATATGTACCTATGTTGTTGGTGTTGTTGGTGTTGTTAATTATTGATTAATTTAATGCTTTCTCTTAATATGAAATTTTCTTTGTTACAGGTAAATGACTGATTGCTGCCTCTGTCTCCATTTTGGATCCGTGAGTACCTTCTGAGTAGGTACTTCAAAGAAACTCACACCTGTGCCTACCTCCAAAATTACATTTCCCATTTGCCCTTTTGAGCAAGATCAGGTACATATTCCACATTCGTGTCAATGGCCCGTTAGCTTTGAGGTACAGGTATTTACGCCGCTTCTAGATAATTTGAGCCTTATTCGTATGAACACAGCGACCATAAGCTGCTTTGGTTGAAATGTACTGCCTAATGTATTAAATGCATTAAAACTTTCGGTCCACTGAAGTTCCCTGAGGCCGGCCCTACGGAGTGGCGTACATGGCATTCGCATTATACGGAAAAATGTTACTAATTAACTTTTTTATTTATGAAGAAACAAAATTTAAGTTATTAAGAATTGTTCGCGCTGGGAGACCGATGTCCGAGTGGGGCTTAATTGCTTTATTAAGAGTAATTTTGGGTAATGTGAGTGTGAATTTTTTGAACGTATGTAAAGGCGGTTTTGTGAGTTTTTTCTGCTGAGGTGTTAACATTTTACAAAGAAAGCTTATTTTTACTTATATTAACTTTTATCACTAAAATTTGTTACAAAAAATATAATTTTGATCATTAGTTCCGTCCGATCACGTGACGTTCACATTTGTTCACACCGTGCGTATGTCAAGGTGCTCCCTCACCTGGAGCATTTTCCTGTAATGTAACGTTCCAGAATCGGGCATTACATCAGTGAGGAAAGAGAACTGAGCGAACTGTAATGTTACAAATTCGAGCATTCGAGTCATTAAGATAGAGCTTTAACATAGGCTTTCTTTTAGTGAAAGAATTTTTAAATCGGTACTTACTGTTGTTTCGGAACCTACCTACTCAATGCAACAAACAAAGTATAATTAAATCTTTCCTCTTTTATTAGTATAGACTTGCTGCTTTTAACACTCGGAATCCATATCGCTACTTACTGAGCGAAGATGGTTTGCCTGAACATGCTAAAAAAGATGCAAACGCGCGTTAGATGGTTGTGGGGAAAAGCGATCAATGTCAAAGCGCGCCGCACGTAAGCGAGTAATAGTCACGCATGTGTGGATCGGATTAGTGCTTCATTTCTGACGGGGCGGTTGTATGAAGACTATCCTTCTATACGTTATTATTCTAAGACGAATATGAATCAATGTCGACTGGCCTGTTGGCGCAATGGCAGCGATCCTGCCTTTAGCGCCGGAGGTCGTGGGTTCGATCCCCACCCATGACAAATATTTGTGTGACGAACATTTATATTTGTTGTGTGTCTGGGTGTCATTATCTATTTAAGTGTCTATTTAGAAATATATAAGTATGTTTATCAGTCTCTGACGCCCATATTACAAGCTCTGCTTAGTTTGGGGTCAGATGATCTTGGTGTGAATTGTCCCAGATATTTATTATTATTAATGTTGTACTCAAGCTAACATGCCAATCACATCAGCATGAACTGTCATACACTGGCCAGTAGCAAGGCGACGCAGAACCTAGCACTTCTAAAAAACAAACAACAAACACAAGTCTATAAAGGCGCGTGCACACTCGCACATAAATATCACGCACTCGGTACGCTCAAATTTCGCCACCGTCTGCTTTATATTGATATATTGTATTGTTTATTGCGCGGCCGAATCAAAACGTGATATATTGTACAACGCGCGCGGTGTTGCGAGCAACTTTCATATTTGGAAGGGTTATGGAGATAGGGTTCTGGATGAGCTATGGAGCGTGAATGTTAGTTTGAGCCTAGTGTAGTGAAGTTAGTTAGTAAAATGATCTATGACTTTTAATAAAAACTGTGTTGAAACATACATTTGTATTCGTAGTAAAAATTGGGTAAAAGTTTTTTATAACTTTCCCCATATTTTCACGAGTTTGCAAAGTCAATACTACTCATTACTACAGTATACATTTGTTTTCATGATAACCCATTTGAACTACCTTTTTAAAACTAGTCCGCTAGGGGAACGACGTAGAAGTTATAAAATTAATAACTTCTACGTCACAGGATAAAACTGTCAATAATAGGTAGTTAATGGTGAACACCTTACTTACATATGAAAATTTCAATGATTTCTGATGAACAGATGTATAAAGCGTCAAGTTCGATTCCCGCCCGGGACATATAAAACTTGATGTTACTTACATTTATTTGTTTTCATTGGGTATATCTCAGAATGACGACCTACTCCTATTTAGGTATGTGTAATAAACAACTGAAAGTGTAAGTATATTTGTCTGTGATTTGGTTACCAAGCGCAATAAAAAAATAACTTAGTTGGTACTAAGTTATTTTTTTTCAAATTCCTATGCCTCTTCCAGGAGTTGTATCCAGTCGTCATTTAGATACTTAGATATATGGTTGAGCCGAGGGAATAGTTGGGATGAGAGGGATAAATTATGGCTTTCTACAACTATGTGTCTGCACCATGTGTTATGGTACACACTGTTTTAACTTACGCCCTGAGTTATGTCTTGTACATATCTAAATAACTCTCTTATGTTACATATCCAAGTTTACTCAATGAGGCTTGGAAATTAGAGTAGAGATGTATACATACTATGTAAATTCATGTAGTAAAATTACTTGATAGTAGGTAACAATGATGCTAACAACACCACATTAGGAAAGGTGATATATGTTTTAAAAATTAGTCAAATAAAATATTTACAGGAAAAATAGGAACACCATTCTAAAATTACATATTGACATTTTAAATTTTCTCAATATCATAGAGGTTGTTGTTTGTTTCAATGAACCTCTTCTATGAAAAAGACGTACATCATTGTAATAATTTTTAGCCATAGTGGGCTAGCTCTGTCTTTTTCATTGCTCTGTAGCGTTTTTTCACATCTATAGCTGTAACTATTTCGGTAGGCATACAGTTTCCCTACGTTCGATTGACGACAAAACCAATTCATCAAGTAACATGGGCATATTTCGTTTTGTCGCAAAACGCACACTGCAGCAAACATTTTTCAAAATGTCATTCCTACTACTAAAGTAATAAATATATGAGCATGTTAACGGGTGACGTTGACGCGTTAAAGTCAAATTCTTAAGTTCTAAGAGCTGAAGCATTGTTCAAAGGTAAAACACAGCACATTCGTTCTGAGGATCCTATCTTTTACTAGAAACGACTAATTCGTATATGTGAAATAGAATACGTGTAATGTAAAAGTTCTTCAAGAAGGAAAAGGCTTAGATTTTTACTCTTCGTATTGTTGAGCCTTTTACGCTTTTACGTAGGCCGATGGTCTCTCCCTTTTTTATACTTCACCTTGATCTTGGCAACTTTCCATGGTTCCTCATCCAATCCATATTACTTACTTATTGTTATTGGGATTCCAATTTAGAATTATACTCAAAGGATAATAAAGACCTAGTTCAACAAATATTAAGGTTATAAATATTCGTACGTACCTTTGAGAGAACATAGACATGTTTTCAGTTAGTCTGAGTACGAGTATTTCGTGGCGATTCCCAATTGGCCAATGACCAACTATTTTCCGTTGGCCATCTTGATTTACGGCGATCGATCAAAGGGAATCAACGACGAGACAGTGCTAAAATGTAACACCTGTCGTTGTTGTCTTGTGGAGACGCGGAATTTCTCTTGGTAAACAAATCGAATGTTGTGAATAAGATGACTAAATAAAGGTGTGCCGTAAAATTACCTTGACGTGATTCTGACGGATCCTCCGAAGGCTGTGGGTTATATTCTCGCTTAAGGAGAGAGTAACTGTAAATATGTCAAACACCTTATCTTTGTCGGAATTTACCTAAGCAACGTCTTACTGTAAAGTTTACTACACTTACGTATTTATTTATCGCAGATTGGCTTGCCATAGTTACTAACACTGTCGATATTCTAGACAAAACGTTATGCAATGGTATCAATAATACGAAGATTGGCGTAGTTATGTTTCCTTGCGATACAGCTTAAACCACTCAAAGAACAGGGTGGCTTAACAGTCATGAGACAGTTGTTTTGTTACACACATTCACCATTTTTGACTTTTATTAAAACACAGGAAACTGATTTGATTCTGTGCTCTGACTACTGCAATCAGTTGCAGTATCAATATTGGTGTCTTTGTTTTCTCGTACAAATTGTAAGTACTTTCAAAAATAATATAGACTAAACGAAAGTTAGCTATCGTGAATAGACGTTCAGTTTGGTCAATTGGTATTTAGGTAAAAAAAATACCTTTACTATTGCCCTTATTTTAAAAGCATCGCAAAAGAAGCTGATAAACCGAAAATAAATCATGAAACTCACACAGCACCCTCACTTGAAAATATTAGCCTGCTCTACATAAGTCACTTTGCAAGCTCTCACCAGGACTAACGATGTAAGCAAATACTGTCTGACATGTTAGCTGGAAACTGAGCTGTTAAAGCCTGCCTAGACATGAATTACTAGCTGAAGGGCTGTATAGGTTTAGAACAAACGGTTTACCTGTAAGGCTGAAAATGTACATATGAAGTATTTTTTGATATAATTACGATTCGTGGACAAACACTGACATAAATTGACGTCATAAATCAAACTAATTACTGTTTCTTTTTGGTTGAACGTATCGCAAAGTGAATCATACGCGTAAAGCTTTTTTTTTGTGATTTACATAAATTGTTTTAAAGTTATATCAAACTCATTATTCACTAAACACGTAACGTTTCGTTAAACTAAGACATAATGAATATGATAGTAACAACGCAATAATTTTGTATTAACGTGTTTTGAGAATCCGACAATATATGTATCTAATCCCACAAAAGAAAGCGTAGTCTAAATAGTATCTATCTCCTGTGCTAGGCTATGAGTGTATTTGTTCTGTGACGTCGAGCTCTACGTACTAGCGTGGCAAACTATGTCAGCTAGCGCTTAGACCTAGATGATTAAGCCATTTCTAGTAGTGGCCATGGCTAGAAATCTATCTAAATAATGAACGTAAAAGCCACTACAATCACGCAATATTAAATACTGTTTAAGGTTGGAAAAACCAATTCGTTCGTCGTCGCCTTGATATCCGATGCAGCGAATGACAGGTGGCGGAAGCTCGTGTCTTCCAGGTAAAAAAAATCTTGCGATAGCTGCCGGAACCAACGGCTCAAAAGCAACAAGAACAAAACTTGTTAAATGCGAATTGGTAATGATTAAACACACTGGTTATATTTCAATTTTGTTAAGCGCTTTACGAGATTTGTGAATGAACTCGGGAACCGAACTTTCGGGCCAAGTAAGCTCAGTCATTGAAGTGTCAGCGTTAGGGTTGAAGAAGCGGGGCTGCGCGGAGTTAAGCTAAGGCTAACAAAAATTTACCAAATGATATTGTTCCAATCACACATCCCAGCTCCGCTTAGCGTTGAACAAAGTCAATTTCGCGTGATTTTTTAACATTTAAAGTCGTAAATGAAATAAACCTTTCAACAGGAAAACTAGTTTAAACTTTATCTCTTTCTGACGTTCACACCCACACTTCATGTGTAACTCCGAGCTTGTTCTACTACTGCTTGTTCTCAGAAACAATACTCGCCATAAAACATGAGCCTGGCCTGACCTTTGAGTTTAATTATTAAACAAAAATCTTACTGTATCACTTTTTCCTAGAATTTGGTTCTTGGTTTTGAGAGGCTCTCACACTAATTTCAAGCACAAACACTACTAACATTTTATTTACGTAGCTTTGCACCATATCAACTGGATAGGGTTAGTAATAAAAAATAGTTTATTTTTTTGTGTCAGGACAATTCCTTAAATAACTTAGTTTTTGGAAAAACAGTCATAATTTTGTTAATGGTCAAGAGGTGAAACGCTGGCTGAGATTTCAACTTAACGCTCAAATGTTGAAATCTTGAGAGTTCCTCACACAATGACAACAAGCTCGCCCTCTTCGTCAGTGGATGATTTAGGGAGCGTTCGTTATATTAAGTTCATAATTTGATAGTAGAATCACCACTCTGAGTGAGTGATACCAAAATGTTGTCACCTGATGGTGTATTAAAAGAAAACATTGCGAGTCGGTGTCTCAAGCTGCGTTGGCCATAAAACGTTCGAATTTAAATTAAGCTTTACCACGCTATACATAACGAGTAACATGAAAAGGCAGCCTATGTTGAACTATGTTGAACGCAAGACACGCCGAGCGCTTCGCGCGCGCCCCCGTCTCGCCCGCGCCCCTCTACATGAAATTGTTTTAAACTTTGATTAATTCCTTCCCAGCGCAATGAGTATTACCTTGTTTCCAGTGATGAATATGTTGCGCTGATGAATAGTGGTTTTGCGCAGGATTGAACATGTTCATACTGGCGCGAAGTTTGTTTTGGCTAATTGCAAACTCTACATTTATTTTTTGGAGGTTTTGTTGGGCTTAGGTAAGAATTTGTGGCTAGCTTTGTGAGCAAGTAAGTTGGTGCAAATATCAACTCGGAAGCGCAAACAAACGTTACTTTCATTAGCGGAGAAGGCTCAACTGTAGCGGCTGATTAATAGTAAGAAAACCACTGAATATGACGGAAATGACTGCACAGACAGGTAGGGAGAAGGTGGATCTTGAGCTTGCCAACCCGCTTGCCAAGCGTCGTGACCATTTTCAACTTACTCCTCAACATACGGGATGACTTGATTAAATGTCTTAGGGAATTTTATGGAGAAGTCAATATTCAAAATGAGACGCCATTACAAATTCAGTAAACCCAGTTACAGAGTTAGAATAATTTCCGGACACTTCAGATATTTGTTCTAGAACAACTAGAAAGCGCTCACTACAAAAACATCTTTGCACCAAGCGACCCCATTCAGACAATAGCCGTTAGTGGTGTTGGAAAGTCTATCTCGTACATGACAATATCAATAAGAAGTGAAAACAAATTATGTTGATGAACAAACAAATTATGGCTGATGATTTGATTTACACAGAGGTAACACAATCCTCGTTTAAAGCTTGACGGAAAGACCCACTAAAATTGTCTCTATACCTGGAGCAGATTTTATTGATACCTTTGGACCGTTGTATTAATAATTGTATTATCAGTCTGTCATATTGGAAAAAATAAAAAGATGAACTGATTCGTAACGAAAAAAACAGATGCAACACAATCCTCGCTTGACGCTCGCATTAATAATTATCGTATTTAAAAAGTACAATGATGAACCGATTCGTAGCAAAAATAATTTCACAGAATATTATTTTATATTATTACCTACAGTAAGTATCAAACCAAACAATTGCCACCAGAATTATTATTTAACATCCTTTGTATTAACTATAAATAATGTATACTGTACTAATTGATTAATTTGCATGCATTAAACGAACCTGTAATTCATTACCGTAGCTGAAAAACCACCCCAGTATCATGTAAGTAAAATATTTTCAATAAAAAACCCATTGCAGCAATCCGCCATAATTTGTCAGATCAGTCGACGTCGCAGTTAATTGTCAATTTCAGGTGACATGCCAGTTATCTTGGAATTACATTAATTAGAGGTGTGGTTATAATTAATATTCATTAAGTCTCCTTTTAGTCCACAACAGTGAAGGCGTATCGCGGTCAATAAATTCACCCGACATATCGGCAACCCTGATAAAGATGCTTTGCGAAAAAACTCGAGCAAAACTGAACCTTAACGGGAAAAGAATAAGTAACGCAAAAATTGCTTACAGGAGGTCGCAAATAACTGCGTTCTCTAAGGGAGTGTAAGCTTTGAGCCGTTGAGATAAGATATGAAGTATATAGTGAATTTATGGCGCATAGAAATATAATTATTAGCTTTTTTATCTTAGTCTTAACAGGCGATCATAATTAAATTTTTTGTTCATTTCTAGACTCATCTTTAACTACAAGTAATCGATGTGATAATACGATAAAAAACTTATTGAGCGCGTGTTGGAAGTCAGCTTTAGGGTGATAATTATTTAGTTTTTTTTTAATATACCCTATCTCACAGACTTAAGGTTTATTTTTATTTACTGTATGTAAAGTGATAGGAGATAAAATTTCAAGATACAGCCTTCTTAATTTCAGTCACTGATTACAGTTGACCAATGTAAAGTTTTCCCCACGCTCGAAGCTTTGGAATTAGGAATTGAGAAATTAATCTGATTAACCTCTGGAATATTTATGACGATCGATTAATTTACCGTTAATTATATTAACAGTTTTTTCTTGAAAGATAATGTACCATATCAGACAAGCTATACAGGGTTATTTATTTCACCAGACAAATAAGTACCTTTCTATTAATCTTATTAGGTAAATACTTTAATAACGGCACTTCGACAGTTAGTTTCACTTCATCACTATTGTTTATTTTCTAATTACTACCTAAGTATGTGAGACCTTACTATATTTATATTTGTGCGGGATAATCATCATTATTGTAACAATACTAGGTGTTGCCAGAGGCGTCATCTGCAGGACTGAGCTTTTGCCACTTTACCAATGAATAATAGTCTATGTTATTATTGTCGGTTTTGTGTACTAATAAGTATGTACTAAATCAAACAAAACCCATTCAGTAGTTTTCACGTGAAATTTTCGGTAATGTCTACCATTAGTTACACCAATGACAGCCGATAGTAAACCGCGTTGACGTTTTTGTATGAGATTTCGGTACAGCGTCCCTAGTGACTTAAAATGGAACCAAAAAACTGAACGCAACGATAGCCGTTTTCGTGACAGAAACTTATGCTAGTCAGACAGATTCTAAACTGTTGTCTTCGTGTTTAGTATTGTTTATCAACTATACATTACATGTACCTATGTATTGCTTTATTATCCTGGCACGAGCATATTCAAATGCGCATAAGACCAAAATCCTTTTGTTTCGCGAATATAGATTAAGTTATAAACAAATACAGAGATAAACAGTTTATCGGGTGCGCTAGATTATCGCCAGCGTCAGACTGATTTATGCAGCGGCCGCATTATGATGCATTTGCATTTAGTGCGGGACGCGGCGGAGCGCACTTGCAGAAGATTAAATCAAATTGTCTTTGTTTTGTGATGGAAATGTGAGGAAAATCTTAGGCGTTTTTTTGATGAAGTATTTGAAGACTGAAAATATTTTAGTACTAGCTTTCCGCCCGCGGCTTCGCCCGCGTGAACTCCAAATAACATAAAATCTTTTTAAATTGTACTGTATGTTTTATTCTGATGTAAAGCTGTATTACTGTAAAGTTTCATCTAAATGCCTTCAGTAGTTTTTGCGTGAAAGAGTAATGAACATACAGACATACCTACATCCTCACAAACTTTCACATGTTTAATATTAAGTAAGATATTGCTGCTCACCCTGTATAAGAAAGGAGCTTAGGTGCCTTTCATTTCAATCAAGTTTTACGATACGAGTTTCATGCAAAAATGTGTACTTAATAGCTACTTTATAAAAAAAACAAGACAAAAAATATTGTGAAAAAGTGTTCAATGTCGTTCAACAGAAACTTTTCTCAGAACACGCCACGACGGAGGCGCACTTGGAGGAGATTACATCAAACGGTCTTTTTTTGTGATGGAAATGTGGGGAAAATATTAAATATAGTTTTTGAATGCTGTGAAATTATTTCAGTCAATATGCCTGTAAATAATCATCTGCGTGAAATAAGTCATAGAACTGTAATTTTTCACTACAGTTGAATGCAAAAAAAATAATACCATTCTATATATTATGTGCATTCAAAGTATTGAAGACAATGACAGGGCTTTTATAGAATAACTGTACGAAATTTCATTGTAGATTCCAATAAAGTTTTTGTGTTTAAATTGTTCTTATCTAGCTCAGGAATCTCCGGTGCGGAAGTTTTTGGTTTTGTTCGAGAATCTTGATTGAATTGAATCTTGAATTGTTCATCTAATTCTAAATTGATTAATTAAATCTGCAATATTTTGTTTGTGTCTAGACTTTGTCATGTTATCTTGAAAAATATGAATTTTGATGACTGTAAAATTATATCTGCCAATCACGGTTGTTACTGTTTTTCTCTTCAAAACTGCAATAAAAATAACAGCCTGTGTGTGAATCTAACTAAAGTAGGTAATCTGGTTTTATAAAACCATTTTACGCGAGGTTAGTTTTCGCTGCATAAATTTTTCGTCGCTGCTAATATATCTTGCAATGATTATCAATAAGATAATAAAACCGTTTGCCACACAATACAAGCTTTTTTTCTGTGGCAAATGTTTGAAGCCTGGGAGCAGCTACAGTACAGCGCTGCAGCGTGCAGCGTCCAGCTGATTTATGCAGCTGTTATGATGCATTTGCATTTAGTGCGCGACGCTGACGTTGGTAATCCACGGTCAAAATGTGAAACTGTGTGTGTCAAACTGTGAAGCGCAGTTGCACAAGATTGAGTCAGCATTTAGCGACGAAAGTGAGAAAGTAAAGAACGGACTTTTATTTTAAAAGTTAAACATTGTTAGTTATAAGATAAGTACAACATGATGGGTCTAAACGCGAATTAAACTTATGAGTATTATTTATTACTCATTCAATACTCATAAGTTTAATTCGCGTTTAGCCCCGTCATGTCTAATACTTATTGCACGCATAAAGTTTAAAATCTCATGTAACATTGTTAGTATTCAACTTTCGTAACTTACATTTCAACTGGCCCATTGGCAAGGTCTGCTATAAAAACAACTATCTAGACAGTTTACACTAAAATCAACTGAGTTCAAAGTCTCTGTTGATCTTAGTGTGAAAAGTCCAGATATTTATGTTTAATTTAAAAACAAACAAGGTCAGGAATTAGTCCAAAAACTCTAACATCAAGTTAAAGGGAATGTTATTGATATGCTTGCAGTACAACTCGGGATTTTGAAGAAAGAGCGTGACATTTTTACTTGAGATCAGGATATTTTGTGGTCAAATTGCGGTCGACCTATTGACAATCAGAAAAAGTCTAAGCCTTGAGCTAGATTTAAAAAACATAAATTGTAATTACAATTCCATTTATTCTTATTAATTCCTGAACAATAGCTAACACACCATATGCAGCACAAAGCGAGCTTATGTACAACTAATAATAAATTTTCGGCTGAGCATCCGAAGCCAATTTGAAAACAGAAAGGGTTGGTTATTATTCGCCGCAGACGTATTAAAATGAGAGTCGTTTTATGAAAATTAAATACGGGGCCAGTTTGACCCTTTTGTCTATGAGCACATGTGCGGGTTATGCAAATGACGTATTGGATGTCGGGTCTACAATACCTACTTGATTAGGTGCATAGTTTTTGGGTAGATTAGTTCGTAGGTACTAAAACTGGCATATACTTGCTTTTAGCTATTAAGGTTATTTTAAGTGCTGTTTAGAGACGGAGGGCTTTTATATAGAATTGAGTCACCAAGTCAATTTTTGTATTTTTAGTAATTGCACTAATTTTTAAAATACTATTACTTTCTATCTTACAGTGATTAGGCCCTATTTCCATCTATGTGCAAAATAGTAGTAGGTCTATTCTATCATAATGTACATTTGATTTTATAGGAAAGCTACGGTATTTATTGCTATTTTGCATATTGTTTAGAGAGGCATTGACCACATAATGGCTTACTCTTTTACTTTCCATCTGCCAAAAAATATTTGAAAATTAATCTCACAAACGTAAACATGATAGTAAACAACAGCGCATTGGATCAAAACTGATCAGATCAACCACTTAAAATTCTCAAATGCAAGCCCAGTCCAAGAATCCACGCTATTCCAATCTCTCGCATCCTCCATTGTACCTACACAGTACTATTTCGGTGCCCGTTAAAATGTCTAACATAAAATCATTAGTAAGACTCGCGAAACGTATGTGGCTGCTCTACGTCATTCTGTCAACTAAATGCGTTTCGGTTTAACTAAAATTGCATGATAATTTTGATTTTAGAATCCGACACGACCACGTTGACACGTCACGCAAAAATATGGCGCGAATTGTACCTCGTATGAGCGTGCGGTGCATACTGGATTTATGCGGCGAGTGTACACTAGAGTGCCTGTTTTTGTTTTGAGTACGCAAGTGGAATTTTGGTGATTTTTGCATACAATTATCGCGAACGTAATGAAGCTGAAAATTGCAAAGCACAGTAAAAGCCCTTTTTATTGTGGCTGGCTCGTTGGATCTGTTCAATACATCCTGCCTGCTTAGCTGTAGATCGTGGATTCGATAGATCCATAGATCATATGACCACAAACCAAGCAAACCTCGCACTATAGGTCTGATAGACATCTTAAATGGTTCAAAATATATACACATATTGGTCATCACATAAATGTTTGTTCTGGGTGGATCGAACCCACAACTTTTATTCTTGTTACCTATAAATAAATAAATATCTTGAAACACATCAAATCTATGAAAATAAATGTCTGATTCATTACTATTTCTGTTCTGTTTTTGTGTTTTTTTTTGTTTGTTGTATTGATTTAGTACAATTTTGTTTCATTTAACTTCGCGTGGCTATTTGTAAGATACAAGGATCTTAACAACTTCGCGCTTTTTGAATCTTGCGCTAACCGTTTGATTTCTTTTTATTCAAAAAAGGCTTTGCGTTTGGCCTCTGTCTCATCTGGTGGTAAGCGATGACGAAGCCAATAGTGGTACACGGTTACCCCGAAAATGCCTAATCACTCTGGCCTCTAAGAAATTTCATTCCGGGAATAGCTGCTGTATATTAATGCGGCATCTATACTGCACATTGCGTCGCCTGCGTGCACTGCGCACTTTTGCTATTATCTCGCTGTGACCTCATTCGGTTAGTGCCTTACCTTCAATGAGACCTTTGCTATGACAAGACCGCGATGTGAGATTCGCCCACTCCTGCGCTTTGGTGTTGCCGGCAATTGCGTACGAGTGTGCGCAAAGTGGATTCTGCTTGTAATGTTATGTACTATAGGTGTAAACTTGAATATGGTAAGATGTGATGTAATAGATTGCACTTAATTACAAGTATCACAAGGAATTTTAACAAGCCTGAGAGTAAACACTCTTAAATTTAAAATATAAATATGCGCTGGACAACACACCACTTGTTATGGTCTCGAAGTAGGGATTAATATGCCTGTATTACGAGGTACCAGACAGGGAATTAAGCCAGGGGCATCTTCCAGCACACCCAGATCGGAGTCAAATCAGAAAAGATCGTTTCCTGAATTGAACCGAATCGAACCTGAAATCTGAACCTGAAAATCACTACGCCATTCGTGTCGTTATTGGAGTGACCATTTTTATTTCCAACTTATGAAAGCCAGAACACTCAACCAGCATAAGGTCTCAAGCATATGTCAATCGTGGAAGCTAAATTACATATAAATTTAATACACTTACACAAAAATTACAAAACACTCTTGCCGATGCTAAAACAATAGAAACTGAGCCGTTGTCAGTGCTTAAGAAAACCTACGTCGAATGTAATATATATTGCAGAAAAAATATATTTTTACAACCATATTTTCCTACTAAATCTTTCTCTCGTTCGCGTATTCCTCGATTATATCATAGTTGACTGCCCTTAAAGTAGGTAAATTGATCGACAGGCCGACAGCTGTCATTAGTATCAATGTGGCAAATTGAGGAACCCCTTATCATGGCCGGCCAGATCTTTGATGGAATCTTGCTGGTTGTCAAAGACGTCATACTGGATCACCGCTCGAAATAATGTCTGAAAGGCAATTCAGTGGTTATCAGAACTTATCTAAATAGGCCTATTACATGGAGCATGCTAAAGATGACAAGGAGTCAGAAATAGAACAGTTCTTATTCAACAAATTCAATGGGATGCCTGCCTACTAAAATAGAGATAGAGCTTGTCTAATCAGAGATGACGCCACACTTCTTTTTTATTGCGTCTATATTTGGAATTTTTATATGAAGCCAATACCCATACATTGTAGCGATGACTTGATTGCAATGAAAGAGAACTCTGCCCAGCAGTGGGACAGTGTATAGGCTATAATTACTTTACTTTCCTTTACTTTATGAGTGCGTAAATGCGGTGGAGGGGCGCGTAATTTCAAATTAGACTAGCTGTACTTTTTCGGATTCATGAGATAATTCAGGCTCCATATTGGGCCTTTGCTGAATGTGCCGATGATCGGCATAATTTAATGCCATAGAGAGTAAAAAGTGCTTTGTGGTGGGTTTTTTTTTCAACATTTTTGCTAATTTAATTTATCTCCCAGTACTGCGAGACGATTTCCCAAAACTTTTAATTTTGATTTTTATAATTTGTCGACTCGTTGCGATGTCATGGCCTAAGCCTGATGAACACTATCTACGAGTACTTTGAGGTATTTGGTTAGTTATTTAAAGGAAGGCTAGACAGTGACTTTCAAAGGCCAATAACAGCATGGACCTTGAAACTGCGAATGACGAATTTGTTTATCTTCCAAGTTCTAGAATTTAAATTTTAAAAGTGAATATACTCTTGTAAATTTCCAGATAAACAGATGATAATCCTGTTCAAAGCAGACCGAGACAAATGTATAAATTATTCATTGTCTACACTGTCTATGACCCGTGTTAGCTCAAATATAGCAACTAAACCAGGCCAAGGAAGTGAACATTTGTGATGGCAGCCGCTCTTGCTATACCACGCGTTTGTATAGCTATAGGTAAACGTTCGAAGGGTCGTACTAAGCCAATCTCTTTTTAGAAGGCACTCCAAATTTGAAGAAATCATATTTAAAATTTACAAGATTAAAAACAGTCAATAATACGGTCTAATGCCATAAGTGAAAAATAGGCTTCTGATTGTTCCATTTACCATGACTTTGCCTTTGAACACCCTGTTTGGGATTTAGTCGTGATGGTATGTACTTATGTATAGCTAGCTATGGCTAACTGGTAGAAAAAGTCTTGGTGGTTATAGTTACAACGCCAAGGCTTCTTGCCCTACTTGATTACTCTGCTATAGATTAAATGAATGAATCCAGTACTGTATGTAAAAGATAGACCACCGAGTTAACAATTCAGCAATTAATAATCCCCACATAATATACCACATGAATTTTTAACACTAAAATGTAGGGGCGCAATTACAATCCACAAAAGCGAAATGAAATCAGAAACTTTCATTTAATACGGGGGATTGTCTTAACACTTAACCCTTCTATCCGCGTCATAAACTGGGTGGAATACAAAAATGCGAACATAATGCCATTTGCATACCGTTTCGCTTTGTTTTTTCATAGAGCGGTGGGTCTCAAATGTCACCGCAAGGGAAGGGTGTGAAAACTCCCATTAAGGGTGTTGAGTGTATTAAAAATCGCTTCACGTCCTTTGCATTCTTAAGGTTATGGCGTTAGTGAGTTCGACCACGAAACGGGGTGAATATTTATGTAATAAATAAAAAAGTATATCGCAAGCAGAAATGAAATTGTCATAACAAATTAACAATTTGTATAATCAGTTATGAACTTACTGAAGCGCCGGTGTTCTTTGTCTTGGATAATTTTATTCGGAGTTATCTCTGGTCCATCGCATACTTTTGAATTTAATATTTAACACCTAGTATACCTACATACATAAAAGACATAGAATAATATTTATATTGAAATGCCAAAACTTTAACTTATGGTATCTAAACCATTTCGTGCTTCTTTTTATGTGAATTATTGACTGTGTAAGGACAAGAAAAACAGCGCGTTAAAATGACTAAGCTAAAACTGTCTTCAGGACGGATCTCACTTCGTTTTTTCAAGATGGCGCTATTTTTTCAAGTACTATAAAAACTGGTGATAAATCTTCGAACTGGCATGTCTTGACTTTTTAAAATCTGTTTTAACGGTAAGCATACCAGTTTGCAAAACATGATTGGAAAGGCAAATTAGTCGTAAGTCAGGTTGAAGACTTGTAAAAAATGCGATGCAAAGAATTAAAAGAGAAGGGAAAATACTCTAATTATTTGTAAGGATTTCGGCTGTGGTTTCCATTTAAAAACAAACAGATTAACACCTTAACTGTCCACATAGTAGACTCAATAGAAACAATTATACAATGTACCACATGTACTGCACTGGACTGATACCGTGTTAAGCACTCATTGACTGTAAACATTCATGTTACATTTTTACCGTCACGACTTTATCCCAAACGGGCAACAGTCACTTGCCTCTGACTACGTCATGGAAACCCACTTTTCACCAATGGTATTAGAATCCAACGTGGTAGGTGGTAAGCCTTCCGCCGCTATCCGGGTTGATTTGGTTTTTTATCGATGTTTTCCATCACCGGAGAGTTAGTCGGAAATTAAACAATGAACACAGAGATTTTGGTTCTGGCCAGATTTGAACTCGGGACCACACGATCCGCGATCCGAGTTAGAGCGCTTAACCACTAGTCCACGACGCTTACATTTTTATTGACATAAAAGTGTTGAAATCATCAAACTTTGGTGTTAGTGTAAAAGTGCCTCGTAGGTACAGTGATAGAGCTACGCTAGTGTGATGCCATATTGCTTTAGCCAGTACAAATTGTGAACAAAATAGAGTTACATCCCTTTAAAATTTTCATTTACTGCTTTGCAACTGATTTCAAGTCTTGTTTGGTAATTTTCTTTTCGAATAAGTTTATTTATGGGTTACAGGCAAATGCTTCTATGTAATGACCACTTATCTGCGCTGAGGAATTACCTTCATTCATATTCAAAGCCGAAAACAATGTGCTATAGACAACCTTTCAATCCATATCCGAGTGTAATAAAGATTAATATCTTAAATGCTACGACTAGACAAGAAAATTGATTCAAATAATCTGTGTTATCAATTGTCTAACAATTTCATAAATGGTAGCAGTACCTAGGTAATTTATCAACTCTTTGTGGTCGGTAATTTATTGCGATTTTCTCGACTTCATTGTGAGTTGGGTGGGAGAATTGGTATACGAAACTACTTTCGCAAAATAAAAATGAAATAGGTGTTTACATCTTTTAAAATTACTTCTATTGAATAAACAATATCCAATATTTAATCCAAGAACCACCCCACGCGCACTATATTTTAGTATTTTTAAATTAATATTTCTATATAACAGCGAACCTTCTCATAGAACTGGAGGTGTTCTATGAGAACTAATAATACTAAACCCATTTAATATTAGCCTACATGTTATATTTATTTATGTATTTATTTAACACAATTAAACGGGATAATCCCAGTTACATAGTTATGTAAGCTACAGGAAGGAATACATTACACCAATTTTTCGACTTTGTTTAAAAGCGATTGAGAACTGTCAATGAATATATCCAATTCAGGGCTAGCGACCAGTAACATGTTGTCTCGTAAGTATATACCTATTTTTTTATGTTTCACATCAACGTTTTCAAAAAAACCTCATTTTGTCTCACTCTGTTGTAAAGTGCGTATTTGCAATACTTATTCCGAGCCTTGTCATCGCACGACTGTCATCGTAGACTTGAAGTCTACACGACCGGACGCAGTAGTCGTCCCGGCAATAACAGTTCCGGCGCCGACACTCGCTCGCTTCCGTCGCCTGCGAGGGAACTGCTTCCTTCCAATTGTTTATGTCTTCGGCAAATACCAAATGACAAGGAGCTCATTTGAATCAGCATTATATTTGAGCAGCGATGGCAAAAAATGGTGCTTTTACTTATCAAATGTACTCATGTGGGATTTATGCTGTACGAAGTATATTACTCTGATGTATTAAACAGCTCGTAGAGTATCTAAATACATATAGATTAGTTTTCACTAGAATGACAATTTTTTTACTGAAGTTTGTAATAAACTGAGATACTGGTTTTGGTTTATATTACTATCCTAAATTACTGGGGTTAGGTATTTCAAGTCTTGTATGTGGCTTAAATTTTTAAGCTCCACGCGTAACGATGTATCTCATACGGTATCTACTTACTTGTATAATATTAAACAAACTTTTAAAAACATTTAAAAAAAAGTATCTCATCCAATTTAAAATTTAAAAACCTTCTGTTCCTCCTGTAGTACTCTCTTTTAAATGCATTTACTAAACAGTTATTTTGTAAGTTTATAGCTTAAGACTTTAAAATGTCATAAAATTATAATTAATGTAAACATGTTCATTTATTACAAAACGAATCGTTATTGTCACCGAAAAATTCTATTTTTTATGATATTCCTCCCCTACCATTTGTGCCATCTGATGGCTATGACCGATTTATTGCCATTAGAATATGGAAATACGCCGCCGGCTGCACTCCCGACTCGACTGCTTTTAATTTCATCCAGAATTAATGAGAATTTGGTAAGTTAGATATTGACATACTTTAGATATATATTTATATATTTCTTTATTCTTATGTAGAAGATACATAATTTAATACGGATGTACTCTGATAGTATCTATAAATTAATCTCATATTATACCTTATTTATTGTTATTAACTTCTAGTAAAATGAATTATTTTAACTTAATCAAAATAAAAAGCAATGTTCTTGCTATAAAGTCAACAAAATTTCGAAATTATTATTGGGAGTATAACAACAACGTGTTGTGGTTTTTATGACTTAAAAGGACCATTTGAATTTATTTGATACATAAAACAAATTATACCAACACTTTGAAGCTTAGTTTCTCAAGTATCTACTGCAGAATGTGGAAGCTGACCACTTCCTACAACAAAAACCAGTGGGCAGGTATAACAAATTGCCCCGACTCCGAACCACATGAGGCGCCATTTGTCAGCCTGTACCGAGCGCCTACTGAGCAATTAGATTTGTTGCTTGTACCTACCCCGGAGTTTCATCACGCCCTCACAACAGATGCTTGGACTAATAACCTCTCGAAGTTTCCCCTCACCCCCACCCTTCTCCCCTCGGGGAACCCCAGCCTCCCCAAGCTACCCAACTAAGATAGATTGCGCCACCATTCTTGCAATTTTCCTGTCGTATCTTGCCTCGTAAATTCTAGGTGATATATTGGTTTGGATCTTTCGCGATGCGGCCAGGAGCATACTCGAAATATGATAACAGTTATTTATTATTGTTCTTATTGGTTTGCTATGGGGTGCCATGTGTTTATCTGTAACGCATGTTTCTATGTAAAAATGTATGTGAAAATTTCCACATTACATAATTTAGGTACTTTCCTTTTTTTAAATAGTTATAACTGTCAATTAATTTACTCAATGACCATTATTTAGATGCAATAATCTCTTCTCACTCCTTCGATCCGCTTCCCAATAAACAGCCACAGTACACAGGACAAGTACAGAGCACAACAAGTGAATTTTAATTTTAGCATTTTAACAATGCACTATTTTCTACACAAATTATATAGAAACTAGAAAAATTTGGCCTGATCCTAAGGACACCCCGTTTGAGTCCCTAGGATCAGGTCGACTTTTTCAAGTTTTTATCTTTGTGTAGGATATAAGTTTCACATAGCATAGCGATAATATGCCAGATTATATTCTGGTGCAAGAACACGCAGGCAAGCCTATTCCGAAGAAGTTTGCACCAACCAAAACTACTTAGAATACACTCTAACATCAAATGATAATTCATAAGTACACGTTGAATGGTTTTATTTGTATAACACGCCAATTATATGCACAAAGAATATTAAAAACAAAAATATAGTCGTTTACATCATACTTTTTAGCCATTTTATTTCACGCATCCATATTTCGGGAGGGATTCCAACTCAACAAATCAAAATAATAAAGAGGTGACTTTTATTGTATTTATGCATTATGATTTATCGTTTTAAATCCGAAATACCGATCGACTAAGCAACGCCCACGCACGGGTCAAAGATATAAATCATGTTGCGACATTTCAAAAATGCTAACTTGAAAAACATGTCCACTGGCCAGCCGATGTAAAGACAAGAAAAACAAACGTAAAAAATAAATTACTTTTGTATACCTCCTTTCTTTCCCGTTGTACGCCGAAGGAGTCATAAATCACAGAAAGATAAGCATAAAAAGATTGTATGAGGTGGGTATACGGTAGAGCTGAGTTTTCGTATTCGTTATCTTGCGTCAAACGACTACACAAAAAGTCAGCCGCCTACTGCCTACACCTTTCTCCGAAATAGAGAACGCACTGGAACCAGCCGGTAGCTGCACTTAGAATGTAATAATAAACTGGAAATTATAGGCTTAAGTTGCGTTTTACGAGGAGACGGTGAAATGTTACACGTCATTAATTATTTTAATGTATAAGGTGTAAAGATGACGCTTAACACAGAAAACGCAGGTAAAAAAACATGTATAAGTGTGACTGTGTGACGCACTAGATGAAAGTTTTTTAATTTATGGACAGAACATATACATCAATTTAATAAAAACACGGATGTCAACCAGTTCAATCTGAAGGTAGAGTTTTCCTTACAGTTTATCGGACATGTGTTATTTTTACGACTGTCATCAAGCGATTTCCGCCATAACCAATTTATTTGTGATTTGTTGTACATTGAATAAGAAAAATAGGGGTTTTAGGGCTATGAAACATTCCTTACCAGTCCACAGCAAGATATATTGGCTAATTTAGACTGTACGATGTACAGGAATTGGTGCAGCGAAAAGTGCCTTTCAAAGCTCCAAATTATCTTACTTTGAACATAGTGAGCACGTTTTTATTTTTTTTGATGTAGACATCTATTGCTGGAAATATACCTTGAAGCCCCAAACTACATCCCTCTAGTGTATGTTCACTATTCAAATTCACGTTTTCCTAAAACTCCTACAAGTCCCGTTAGCACTTACTGTCTTTGTCCCAACGCGCGACCGCGTTTATCAAAGCGCTCACGAAACGTGCCATCAGTCATAAATCCTAAGCTAAACCGGGCTATCGAGGTTCGGTAAAAAGTTCACACGCCTTCAACACACTTCGACAGTTCGCTGTTCTCTCAATTAAGCCTCTTTGCCGGACATGAGCGGCGGAATTATTCATGAATTGACCCGGTTCGACGACATGTCACCAAATTATTTATGAAAAACCGGCTGTTGCAACTCGCACGCGCAATTAGTGTTCTGGTAAACTGGACTGTGGCAGGGTTCGCTCAAATTGTGTAGGTTATAGCATGGTAAAGAGGTCATCATTAACTACTTATTGACGCTATGTGGTACCTACAATTGAATGCCGATATACTCGTACTATAACTCTATTCTTAAGTTGGTTGTATCATTTTTTGTTCAACAAGATGGAGCTTTCATTGCACTAAATTGTGTAGATTAAGTAACGGCGGTATAACGTGATGAAAGTTTGTTGTGGCCACACACAAATAACGAATCGAACCGACGACACGTTGTTTGACAAGCTGAATGACTAACTGACCCACCGAACCAGTCAATAAAGGTATCACTCTATATTGGTGTATCACTCATCAAGGCACACCATAATATACATATTCACTTCATAACTCAAATAAGAATATGTTTTTTATCTGTAATTCATTACCACATGCCAATGAGGTTGAGGATGTCCTAATTATTTAACCCGACAACTACATTTGTAATGCACTGCTTAAATTTCATTACTAGAACTTTTATTTGAACAATACATTTTCCATTCCGAAAACAAAAAAAGTGGGCCTACAATAAAGTAAAGTTCACTTCTTTTTACTAAATTAAACCCTTCTCTGTTTCAGGTACGTTACTTTTACTTGGAGAAAGTTGGCAACTTTTCCGGCCATTAGACGGTATGTCACATTTTTGTAATTTTAACTGTTCGTAATAATTCCACTCGTTAACAGACATTTGGTTGTATTTCTAAGTCGTAATGCCCACTTAAAGAAGCTAATTGTTGAGTAGGTTAACAATTATTCAGTCTTAAAAGCTGTTTGTTGCTCTAACACTGATTTTATCTTTAATGTTTAGTTAGTACTGTGTATGCTAAGTCAAAGTTCGTGTAAAATATTTGTACAAAATAAGTGTACCTAACCCGGTTACGACCGTGTTAGGAACACCTATTTTGAAACATGATGTTCAAAAATATAAGATCAATATTGTACCATTAATTTAAAATGAAGAGAAAACGGTTTCCTGTGCATAAAATAACTAGCCTTTCGTAGTTGTTCGTAACTAAATCAAACACTTATTCAAGTGTCTTAGTTCGATACCTAACTGCAGCATGCTCCATTTTCCGACCAGTGCAGTGTGGTTCCAAAAGCGTCAAAAACAAAGCTCACGTGATAGGCTACAAAAAAGCATGCATTAAGAAGATTGTGCATCTAGCCAAGCCAAGTAGCGGCTAACGAACACTTGCCAAAAATCGCACAATAAATAACATGGGGGCATACTGCATGCATTATAGCCCCACCTTATCTTAGTGAATTTGAAGCCAAGAGTCGCCCATTAAATATGCATTAAAATTACCTGTCTCGAATGAAAAATAAGCGGTGTTTGCGGACGTTTAAGACTTATTATTGGGGAAGAAATTGCTGTTTGTCGAACTGGATTGAGTAATTTGGTACACTTTGAAGGTTTTTGTGTTTAAGGTCGCCCCCCGTGGAGTTTGATTACTGCGTCGGGGTGTAATACCTATGTGGATTGTAAGGTGGACGACGTAATTGTACAGAATTGAGATTTCACGGAAGGCCATGCTGGAGGAGAAATTAAAATTACCCGTATCAACGATTGAGTTCTGGTCCATTAGCTATGTTTGCAGAAATAATACGTGAAATATCACACACGTTGAATTTTTGTATCTTATGAGATGATATGCTCCTTTAATTTCAGCGAATACCTACTTGACAGTAATTTATTCAGTCATCATAAGATATATATAAGGATATATATAAGATATGTATATCATAAGGGACTTATATAGTTTTAGGTACAACATATTTGCCTCGCACACTTTGTTTGTTAACCTTAGCTTCAAATAAATAAAATTAGGGATAAATCAGAAATATATTAAACTCTTCGGTTATTGACTGAGTGGCTGATACTTAAACAACATACAAATGAGACTAAGCTGGGCCTAGAAAGCTGAAATATGTCATGTAGGTTCCTTGGGGAAGATTTCCCGAAATTTCTACTGGATTGAAGCCGTAAAGCAATAAATTTGAGTTAATTTCTACACTAGTGATGCCACCGGACTTGCGATGAATCACGTACGTCTATTCACATTCTACACATACTCTTTTAAGTACAGCCTCCTCGATTAGATGGACGTGTCGCGGGCAAATTGCATAGCCAGCCACACTAAGCAGTGTCCAGTTTGGTAGATATTTAAATATATTTTTGTAATATTGAATTGTTTACTGTTACAGCAATTTTTAAAAATAATAATTCAGTAAAATGCAATAAAACGCTTTCTGTTACTAGTTTAAAAATAAATAGTAATGATGAATATTTTTTATTATTTGAGCTAACTACACTAAATTTAAGTTATAAATACCACTATTGATTCTATTCCAATAATCTCATATTACAAAGCCAAACACGTAGCCAGTTACTACCACGAGATGCCACTTTAAATTTACGTACGCGTAAAAAAACGAATGGAGATTTGACATTGTCATGTCATGTCATGTCAAATCCCAATACAATTTTTTTTACGCGAACGATAACATAAATTTAAAGTGACAACTCGTGGTAGACGTACAGTTCGTATGTATACTAAGGATATCACATAAAAAAACGTGGCAATAAGGCTATTCATTAATTCTCAAACCGTTGAATTCGAACAAATTGCGTATTTCTCTTAACTTGCTTTTCCCAAGTAAACTCCCTATCTCGATCGGACTTGTTAGTTGAAGATTAATCACGAGACTAGTACATCAGCGATCGGCTCTCTGCCAAAGCGCCTACGCGCCCATTGTCATTCAGCGGTCCGCGCCGACATCGTCCACATACGGGGAATACGCAATGTGGGGAATTCTCGAATGCACGCATGCGCTTAGACATTTGTAGAAAATAGATAACGCAAGTCCTGTATGTTATGAAGATCGAGCATGGTGCTTTTTCTGCTTTCTGTGAGTTGTTATTATTTTCTTCTTCTTTAGAATGGTTCAAAACGGGATTGCTACGATGTGCCTTTTATATGCCATCCATGATCAAGGGGTGACTGAAGATCTTGCGGGTGAGCTGTTATTGACAGACAAATCGGTCTACCCTCCTTCGAAGTCTTTTATTGCGGTCGCCTTCAACACCACTGTGTACTAACTTACTATTATCTCACACCAGTTCTCGACACACAAATTCTTCTCTTCTCTTCGTACCAATAGCAAAAAAATATTGTGTTTCAGCTAAACGGACCCTAACCGAAACCTAAAGACATCCAGCACCAGAAGCTCTGTGCAGCTCTTTCACGGTGCATGTGGTCAGGCACTGTGGAAACTCGAGCATATGAGCCATAGTTTAGGCTGACCAGCCACAGTCACACTCCTTGTCTACTTCGTCAATGATTCCCTATTTGGCCGTGTTATCCTACTTAGAGTTTAATGATTAGAATTCTCCATTTCTAAATCTATCTTAATAGGGTTCATCGACAAAGGAATGATAAATCCAAACCTAATCAGTTATTGAGACCCGTTGCCATATTGGTTGGCAAACTGATGAAGAAGAGTTAAAGGAAGAGTATTGCACGCTCTTTTGACCACCCCAGTACATACCTGCTCGTCATCTATGTGGCTATATGTCCGCGCATGCACTTGCGCACGACGCACGAGGCAGTTATGTGTCAAGTTGAGAGTAGTCCACTACCTCTGCCATATGTTTACGTAACGTTAAACGATGATAGTTAACTATAGCAACGTAATATACGTATTTTTATTTCATAATTTTGGTTGTCTGCGAAATCAATATTTTTAAGAGTTTTTTATTTTACCATTTTTTGTGTAAAAAAGTGAGAGTCATATAGAGTAGGGAGCAAACCCACGAACTACGGCGCTATAGGCGAGCTCTGCCTATCGCGCCAACCGGTTAGTCACTTAACAATATGAACGTTGATATTCTGAAGAATAAATGTAAATCCTTTTTTCACTATTTAGATATTGAAAAGAAGAGAAAAGCTGATGAAAAAGAACTTGCAAAACATCTTTAGTCTGATGTGTAGAGTTTCGGTTCAGTCTCTTATTCTCAAACTATCCCTCCAATAAATATTCCCATTATTAAAAAACCAATGCGTAGTGTCTTTCTGAGTCTAGAAGTGCTTTGAAAACGTTATTAGACGTTCATTTTCATAAATACAACGTACCATAACCCTTTGTCTTTAAAAAAAACATGAATATATAATCAAATTATCAGAGATGATATTACCTAAACATCTGATGTTAGTTTTTGATTCACTTGTACAAAACAAAAAAACTCCGTTTCTATCAAAACATGAAACAAATTACTTTTCTAATATACTGTTATTGCCAAGTATCCTGTGACTCATCTTAATGTTTATTTGATGTGTATTTCTTTGCTGAAGTTCGGAGGTAATAAATATGCAATATCTCATTGCTAACCTCAAATAAATATTGTCCTGACATTTGTGAATCTTTGGCAACGTGAATGAAAAATAATGAGATGAAAATCGTAGTTTGACTCAAGCTGACTAGAGGAAAGCCAGAGAAGTAAGAAGAGCCTTCATCAAGTCATTGCTACGAAACACAACGCAACCTATCAAACCATTGATATCACAACAATATTTATGAGATTATTACGAACACACTTTAAAAAAAACTGCCTCACTTGACAAACTTTTCAAAATAAGATCAAGAGCGTGTTGAACTTCAATAAAGTTTAATTACGCTTGAAAATAACTTTCTTAATAGCATATACCGGATGCAAAAATGACTACCTACATTCCTAATAACCTAATAAAGCTACAACTGTTTCCGTTTATGGTTAAAATTAAACATTAAAAAAGGTGGGAGAAGACTAACTGACTAAGACGAAGAGAAAAATTGTCACGCCACGTCTATTATTATCATAATAAAACAATTGAACACTTTTAGCACTTGTTTCTCACAAAATTATGACATTACCAGTCATTCAGATCATCAAGTTACATGAATTATCGACTAACAGCAACGATTCCGTTACTCAAGTTACTTAAAAAGGGTTGAAGTTATTTTTATAATTCAATTTCTTTCGGACGCGTACTTGATATAAGTAAGGCAATTAATTCAAATAGCCATCATTGTATATCATTACAACCCAGTTACAAGCTTAAGTTACTTTAGTGAGGATATTTTCTGAAAATATCAAATTATGATAACGTACGTTAAATTTCCAAATAAGACATCATGATAAACGAACCCTCAGTAGCCCTCACTTCCACCTAGCCTACTTGTTAAGTAGAAAGCTGTTAGTCAAATAGGTTGTTAAACCACATGAGCAATAAAGAATTAAGAATTAAGAATCATAAATGTTAAAATGTGCATGAAAACATAAGTTTGTAAATAACTTACCTAATTATTTCAAAAATATCTTGCAGTACCCTAGCAGGGTTCATGTGTATGTACTATATTTTTATTTAAGACCTGTAACTTACCACATGAAGCATCGAATAAATGAATTATGAATTAGGTAACTGTTTATTCACTACGACTAGCGCTGATATTTTCTCATTGATATTCAGGAAGCTAGTTGCATCAAGGAGCAGATTCTTCGGACTTTTCCGATACACGTTCTTATTAAAGTGGCAAGGCTTAATCAATCAAAGTGGTGATCACAAACCCTGGCTATGTCCAAAAATAACCAAAAACATACACATCATGTCCTGTAATTTTTAATCAGGTATTCTAAATTTGCGCGCTTACGAGACCACCGAGGCGTTTGCTGCAATATTTTTAAATGACTGTACCATAGTAAATACGACAAGTATGCGCAGTGAAATTAATGTTATCCATTTATGAAATAATCAAAGTATACAGTAATAGTAATTTATTTGAATGCTTTGATAATATCTGAGCGTGGTTATTCTGTTTTCCTTGAGCTTATCATTGCAGTATTTCAATGCAAATTACACATCACGATAAATGTTTGTGCCTGGTTAAAGAAGATAAACATATTTGTCTCTGCTAACTAAATAGAGTTTAATAGTAAATAATAAAACGTTTGGCAAATAAAGTAAATTTTACTATAGTCAATCTGTTAAATGAGGAAGCTTTAAATCGATTTAATGATCAGTAAATCTATAATCATTGTTTCTCAAACTAGTCAACAGTTAAGGGGTGGCGATCCACTTTTAAGATTTAATTTTTGGTTAGTGGAACTAAGCAGACGGTCAAAATATCATTAGTAGTAGTCATTCAGGGTTGTATTTTGCATTCTTTAGACATTATGTAAGTTAATTAGCAAGCGTATGGTCCTGCTTGGGTCTGTCTATCTAACTAGAAAATACTCAATTTAACTAATTTTAGCTAATTTAAGTGTTTGTATAAGTTGTGTTTTAGCTGAACTAAAAATTTTTCATTCAAATAAGAACATAAACTATGTATTCATTTTGATTTTAAAATATTTTTCAGCTTTTACCCATGTTAAGATCAAATCAATAATCTTTGGCAATAACTGCACATAATCGTAATATTTACATACTAAATTATTATTATCAGGTGTGCAGACTACACATAAATTCTTTTAAGTTTGAGAAACAATGCCCTATAAACCTTAGTCCAAAATTCCCTCGTCCGTAATATGAATTTGACTAAAAACCTGTTCGGGGCCGAGTGGCGACAAAAAGACGTTCGCGACGAACTATTTGCTGTAAACGTCTTCCGATGTCGATGAACGGATAACGATTACTAGGAATTTGGTACAGTCAGCGACATCACTACCACTTTGGTAAAGGGCACAAGCCTTTTTTTTTAAATATGATAGAAATTGCCTGGAGGCTTGCGTAAAGTTCTGACATGTTCAGATAGTCTTGTTGCAATTGTACAAGTAAGATGTCTTGAAAAGGAGGTTGTGGTGGGTGTTACAAAAAGCAAGTTGAAATATAGGTCTCTTTTTAAACCTTTGAATATCACATCCAAGCTTAGAATTTATCAAGTCAACAAAACAATACAGGATTGTGAACGATTTCTGTCCACTAAATTTTTCATAGACACACCCATGTTTCGCGTTAGATAGTTAGTATTAATAATATTCAAAACGGAGGCAAGGTAATATTATTTTAGTAGCCAATTAATTATAATATCGAAAATTATATCAGATTAAACGCTGCTCACGTGTACCTGAAGCTAAACAAGCTTTTATTAGTAAAGCTGCAAATGCTGCGTTATTCTCAAACTAAATAAATCTCAGGTCTTAGCCAAAATTTCAGGTGAATTTCACTAATCCACTATAAACAATTTGCGGTGTACAATAAAGTGAAATTGTACGGGCAGACAATAAACCCACCAGTTGGTAGGAAGTCAATAAAATAATAGCCCTGGATCCGCTTCCACAATGGCTGTGAGTGTAGAGTCGGCAAACAATGACGCTCGTAAACTACTTCGGGATGCGACATGCGACTCTGCGACTAAACGCTGCGACAAAACGCGAGAGCTCTACATGAGAGTAGAGTCAGAGCTAACTTTGAGAAGAACGTGAATGGTCACAAGAGGTTATAAGTAAATAAATAAATAAATATGCGCCAGACAACACACCTCTTGTAATGGTCTCGAAGTAGGGATTTATATCCCTGTGTTACTAGGTACCACACAAGGAAATAAGGGGCGTCTCCCAGCACACCCAGACCCGAGTCAATTCAGAAAAGATCGTTTCCTGAATTGACCCGACCGGGAATCGAACCCGGGACACTACGGAAATCGAGGCGAGAAACCTAGCTACAGCGCACTACGCCAACCGTGTCGTGAGAGCTGCGATGTGTGTTTGTTTTTCATGATGAACTTGGGGCTCTAAGATGTGTGTTTAATGTAAAGTCAAAGCAATGGAATTTTTTGGTTAATTACCAAGTATCTATAGTCTAGATAGTTTATAAAGCCCTGAATGTTACGCTAAATAATGCTGCCTCCTTGCAATATGTTAGTCGAAAAAAAATATTATTGATTTCAATTCTTGTCTCAAAAGCAATGATCACTTACTTAAGAAACATTACGTTATATTTCATAAATTAGTCTCAATAACCTTTTAAATTGTCGCAAGCCTGCGTTATTCCTTGTTCACTAGTAGGTACATGACCTAACACTTTAAATAAAATCAATAACTCCTTTTCAGCTCATTTTCTGTTAAACCTGCCATACCATCTGAGCGATTAAAGCAACAAAATATAAATTTTGAAGCATTTCACAAGCCAGTATCATAACGAAACATGCCTAAAAATGTAAATGTTGCCGATAAAACACGGATAAATTATCACATTAGCGTATTCAAAACCACAGACGAAAGTATAAGACAAATTCTATAATGAAAAAGTCCTTTGCCAAAACACTATCAAATAAGTGTTGTTATCTAATAATTACTGCAAACCTTCGTAATTTTTTACATCGAATATTGCATCATCACTAGTTGATAAGCTATAAAGTCTCGAAATTAAACTAGGGGCGGTAAAAATATTAGAAAAAGAGGCTATTGGTTGAGAAACTGCACTCGTCAGAACGAGTTTCGATAGTGTTCCACATCGAGATATATTTCAAGAGGCAAGTGACATGACTCGCCGCTTACATGGGAAGTAACGAATACATCTGTCGGCGTTCTGATCTCAATAGCTGGTTCTCATTCATGAGCCTGCACTGTACAGTCACCCACTTGAAATAGAAGACGACAGCGGCGGGTTGTCTTTCCTAGACGACAAAAAGGAATAGCCATTTAATGTCGCTATTGGACGTCGTTTTACGATATTTTAATACGGACGGAATAGTTAAGTAGGTAAATATGTAGATGTTGAACTAATAGTTAAAATCTTTAATTATAACGACGGAAAGATTAGGCTAATAGAGATCAATTTTAGAGTTTTATTATACGGTTTTTATAAAAGCAGTGAATAATAAAAGACATATTGAATCTGTGATCGACTGGAAGCAAGTAATACGAGTATACAACAGTTTCAACTCATGTTGTGTCTCTAAAGCCCGTATTCTAGAATCGTACTCAAGCACTGTTCTGTACTTGAGTAGCGATTTGAAAACGTCAGTTCATACAAGAATGCCACTCAGATCTAAACTCAAGGATAGATTTTGTTTAAGAATACGGGCCTAACATTTTTATAAGCTGGTAACGATTCCACAGACATGCCTTCTGTTGAACTCTCCAAGGTTGAAGTTTACGTCTTAGTGGCGCTTTGTACTACAGCAAAATCAATGCCCTTGAATATTTTGAGTTAAAAAATTTAAACAATTATGATGCATTATGAAATCTTAAACTACAAGAAAATAGGGTAACATCTTTTTGTTATCAAAATTGACTATTTCATTCTCACAGTATCTTACCGACGACACCCTTATGATAATAAATAACACTTGCAAATAATAAAATCGTCAAACATCCGTATCGACGTTTTAAAATTACAATCGTGACTCTCATTCGTAGACTTCGAGTTGAAAGCTTACGGCGATGTTTTATTTAAAATGGAGGCGCGAGGGCAGTAAATCATTTAACGTCTCTCATTGCGATTGTCGATTATTTAAAGAATACGTTTCAGAATAAGACCCCTAATTGCGAAGTCGCTGGATTTCATGGCAATGCCCATAAAAATCATGGAAATTAAGATGTCTTAGGGCGTGTTCACTTTGGGGATGCATTCATCATTATCAACAACATCAAAAAAAATGTAAATGTGTATTGACAATGATGTAATTAATCAGAACTTACGCGTATTAGATTCCTTACACATTGCAATTCAGAATCGATGCAGTATCGATACAGTCAGTCGCAAGACATCTACCTTTACACACAAAAAGCAGCGATACAATCGCAATGCAATCGCGCGACAGTTAAACGCGCGTTTGTATCGCTGCAAAAAGTCGCAATGTATAAGGGCTCTTATGAGCATGTAAAATACAATTGATATTATATTCTTGACTTCAAAATATCAAATTGACAAAACCAGTATAGCCCGCAATCCTCGTTCAATGACGTTAATGACCGCTAAAAAAAGGTTTTTAGAAAAATCTTACATTTCAGTTTTCGAAAAAAATAAAATTTTCGAAGGAGAATGAAAGCTCCTATGGCTCTCTTGCCATAGGAGCTATAGAGAATAGTCATAAGAGCAAGAAGATTAAGTAGATTAGCTCTAGTGGTAGTTACCTAAGATCTGGCAGTAGTTTCAAGGTAGTACTTTCTATTGTAGCTACTATCTATGTAAACAAGCCCTAAACTTTCGTAAGAATACCAAATACCCACTAATTGAAAATTGTCGATCGCTCTTATTCGTTCCGCGATCTTCATTATCATCGAATTTAGGCTGCACTGGTTAGTTGACAGTGCAAGTTTTTAGGGATCCGTACTATTTGAAACACTGAACTTTCAAAGCCATGGCTTCTAGGATATTGCCAAGAATCGGATCCGTACTAGCCATGAAAGTATATCACGAACCAACGTTTAGTTGTGTTATGTTCTAGAACTTAGTGTAATTATCGGGATCGGGTGTCGGATCGATACAATTTATTTTAAAAAAGGACTGATCACAATTGGCATCTTGCGAGTCAAAATGTATCTCTTATTTACTTATCAAGAATTTTAACGTTCATAATCACCTAAGTATGAAAATTTAGACGGCATTTTAAAGTAATGACTGGCCTGTTGTGTGTCTGGGTGCTATTAGAAAAATGCAAGTACGTTTATTAGTCTCTGACACCCATAGTACAAGCTCTGTTTAGTTTGGGGTCAGATGATCTTGGTGTAAATTGTCCCAGATATTTATTTATTTATATAATCGCTAATTGAAACTGTAATGTTTTTATCTGATCGGGTGATCAATACAAAAATCAAAAAAAGCATTGCTCCCACACTTGGCATCTTATTTATTTACAAGAATTTTAATATTCATAGTCACCATTTTTGGTACAGAACCAACGCTCAGTTAGTGTCGCACTTGGCAACTTTTTTGACGTTCCTCATTTCAGATTCAGCGAAGTGCAAAAGCTGACGCGAAAACAATCGCTTATTAATGGACAGCAAAACATGTGTCGTGTGGTAGCGGAATTGGACCTCGTAGGGAATTAGCGGCACGTAGCGGACAAACTCCTTAAACAGACACTCGCAGGGTTGACACGATTGTGTGTGCGTTTGTGGCGACGACTGTGAACGCTTTTATGCAGCTTTCGTTGAAAATTATGCAGATTTTTTGTTTGCTTCGTTATGCACTTTGTCAAGCTTACGTTAAAATTTTGTGTAAGTAGTTCTTTGAAACTAGGTATATGCCAATAAAAATATTGCATAAAGTCAGAAAAAAGGTGGCTCATCCATTGGTGGTTCCAACTACGAGATCATGTTTATGAAGAATCTAGACTTTAAAGTTAATGAACAATCACCTAAAGCCGTCTACTTAAACACATGTGCTTCTTTTTATTTACTATTAAAATTGTTATCATTATGTGAAACCTTTATTTTTGGATTTGAGTATTGTGTTTGTAAATTTTGGGAACGCAAAACTAGCGGCACGTAGCGGACAAACTCCTTAAACAGCCACAAGCAGGGTTGATACGATTGTTTGTGCGTTTGTGGCGACGATTGTGAACGCTTTATGCAGCTTTCGTTGAAAATTATGCAGATTTTTTGTTTGCTTCATTATGAACTTTATTGTTACGTTAGAAAATTGTGCGTGTCATTAAAAATAATTGAAAAATGGCAGAACAAGTTGTCACATCAATTGGTTTGAACTATAGTCATATTTATGAAGAAAGTCAACTTAGAAGTTAACAAACACTCATTTAAAGCCAGTTTAGTTTTTGAATAAGTCCATAACAAATTTGGTTCTTTTTATTTACTTATGCTATTATTAGCAATAAGTGAACTAGAGTTAGTGAGATTGATTTAATAGGTGTATTAGTATTTCATCTTGAAAATTACCATGGATACAATACACTGGCTGTTTAATAATATTTACAAGTTAAATGAAAGGTTTTAAATTGATTTGAGAAGTCCAAATATACTTGTTAACATAATATTGATTTTAATTAAACTGAAATTATTAAATGCACTGCTGCTCGCTCGTAATTTTTTCAGAGAAATCTCGTTACCAGATATAATATCCCGTCAAGTTTCTTGTACGCGTATGATGAATTACTTCACTTATTAATTTTAATACGTACCAACAATTTGGGTTAATTAAAATTGAGATCGAGATTCGGCCCGGACGTGGTTCGGGTCAGGTTTTTGCTGAGAGTTTTCAGTCAGCCCTGAGCGCCAAAAAACGATATTTAATTGTTGTACGGTACGTAAGCTTAATGTCTTCATCAATAACTGATAATTTATGTACAGCACGATCGGTACAAGACGAAATTGCAGCCGCCGGCTCCCCTTTGTAATCAGTGCAGAATTATAAAGCCATTGCAACACCGCAGGGTTTGCTGCGGACTGGTATCTCAATGAAACATTGAAATGAAAGATTTTAAATCAAAGCTATGGGGTGATGACCCTTGAGATTTATCGCTTGTGAGATGGAATGAATTTCTATTGGAACTAATGATTTGCCGTTTCTTTTTTTAAATTACTTCTGGCAAAGATAAAAATGTAACATTTGTTTTAAGATAATAAAATAAAGAAATAAAAAGAATATAAAAAGGAGAACTATGCTACAAAAATATCATTGAACCAAACACAAATATTTGTGAAGATAAAGAAGAAAACTATTTTATTAATCAAATTAAAACTCAATAAACCGGACTATAATCCCGAAATGAGACATAAAACTCGAACAGCCTGATGACGACCCAGAAATGATCGTAACAAACCTTCAATAAGCATAAAACACAGGAAACTAGTAAAAGACTGAAAAGGCGAAGTAAAAACAAATCTATCCAGATATATTTATACTACGGAACTTGATGGATGTCGATCATTAAATGGACGTAGAACATGATTCTTGTTTACAAAAGATAAGTCCGTGTTGAGCACTTGAGATTTTCGGTGGCTATTTTTAACGAGCTCTTTTATTAGTTCCAAAAAAGGTCGTTTAGATTACCGAAGCTTCTGAGGGCTCGCTTATTGGCCCTTGAAAATGTTAAGTGAGACATTAATTGCAGTGTGACAAGAATTTGATATGTTATTATGTTAATGATTATCTAATAGTTACGTTGGCGTGAATTTACACTGGGCCACTGCCAAAATTTATAATAATTGGATGAAAATTCGTTAAGAAATCCGGAGGTAATATTATATAATAATACAAATATCAACACTTTTTTATTTATAACATAGTACCTAGGTAACATGTAACAGATGTTGATAGGAAAACTTCCTGGTTTTCTCTAAGTTGATATTTTGACGGTCTACAAATCATTACTTTAAAAAAATCAGCTCAAACAAAAAAGTATAGTTTATGAATTTTGTCATTACTACTTTTACATATTAGTTAGATGCTTCTAACTTATATTTAGAAGTAGGTATGACGAAATTAACACCCACATCTCCACATACAAAATATTAAAAAAATCTTACCTTACAACTGTTGCCTCAGCTTCATTCAAAACATTAGTCTGAACTTAGTCAAAAGAATGATCGTTCTTCAATGCTTCAGTAATAAACAAAATTGGATTATCCAGAACTGAAATATGAACCAAATCTCTTGGAAAGTCAATAACACACAGCGCTCCATAGCATCTAAGCTTATAGGATATGCAGCCGCTCCAGAAATAAACCAAACCGGGTCCGCCGTAATATCTTCATCAAGAGGTGTGTTCAATCGATTATACTGCTCCAATGCTTTATTTATATACCCTTACATATAGTAAGACGTGCATTTATTAATCGACTTGCTTGACTTTGTATTTCGATTTGAAATATTGGGTTTATAAATTTTGAGAACGCAGAATTCAATTTGAAACTGTTACTACACAGCTCTCTAAAATTATGCATGAAGGCATGTTTGTTTTAAAACAATTTATACTGATAATATCATGTAAAACTGTTAATTTGCATGTAAGTAAGTATGATAACAGTATCTAAATATACCGCAAGTTAAAATGTAATTTGTATTTCAACGAAATTCTTATCTCTATCAAAATTGACAGGAAGATACCGTGCAAGTATCAATTAAAGAAAGCATGAAAGCAGAGCGTATCTACACGACTGTACTCTTTAATCAATGCAGCTAAATCGCGGAGCCGGCTCGCTTATACTTACGTCCCTTATTTTAATATGCAGATGCACTTAATTCGCGTGTAGCACTCGGAGTATGTTAAACACTCATCGGGAGGTATTTTTAATGCACAATCTCCTTCCAGATCCCAAGATAAACAGTAAAAATTACACCGTTTTAAAGCATTTCTCTTCAAGCCGCCGTTTGTCATTTAACACACCCTTAATATCGATGCCAGCGCCAGATAGCCTCGTGTTTATGTCGCTTAAATTAAATAGCCGGTGTTGATTATTGTGACACCGCTTTTTATTCGCGATTTACTTGCACCTTTTTTCTCTGGACGTTTTGTTTTCTCGTTTTGATTTGGATGAGCAAATAAAGGGTTAAGATGCAAACGGCTGTAACGCCCACAGCGCGGCGCGGCTTGTAATAAAATTATATTCTCATAAAAATCAATATAAACACCATCACATTCTATAAAGACCGCCACGATTTAGCTTAACGTCTTCATTAGGCCGCGCACGACCTCCCGATTGCGGGGCCGTTCGGTGCAATTTTCATCTCGGCTCGAGTTGTACGGGCCGTAATTTGCGTTGGTTCGGTCCCGATTTGTCGGCGGGCCGCAATTCTGAAAACGCTCGCCCGACAATTTCAAAGACGTCTTGTCGGGCAATTTTCGATTGGTGCGATCGAGGGACGAGGTGCCCGGGTCCCACATCGTAATTGAGGCTTGGGGCAGGTCGCAATTTTAAAATTACCTCGATTGAGTGCTCACCTTTTATTGCAACGAAACTTTAAAACGTTTAGTTTGCAATAGTTTCATTGCAGGTAATTTTATAAGGTTCATGGTGTTAGTCTTTGAAACAATGACTGCGCGAGATCTGAAAAAGCGGTGTAGCTTGTGGTAACATTATGAACCGAATATAAAAACTTATAGCGGATGCATCAAATAAAAACTATCAATTTTGTGCTCAGTAAAAAGCAAACTTTTTCCCCTGAAATTGCGTCTTCTTCTCAAACCTGCGGTTAATACTCTAATTATCTGCTCCATTCAGTCGCTTTACCAAAAATGCCGCCACAATTTTCTATTACCGTCACCTTTCTTTTTTCGGAGGTATAATTGTACAACCTGAGCCCGCGCACAGGGCAGAACAACAAAATGATTTACGACCAGGGCCTAGTTAATTGTATTTTTCTCCAAAAAAACACGGGGCATTATCTCCCAGCGGTAGACAGGTAACAAATCTTGCTTTTTAAATATTATTACTCATCGTGTTCGATTTGGGAACGCGCTACGAATGCTTTATCACCACCACCTACTCGGCGTCCCGCGGTTCAACGTGGTCTCGGTCCCCTAAACTTTATTCAAATGCGACACACATTCGTCTATCCGTCTCCGTCGCACGTGAGCGATTAGTCGCCGCAAGACTATCGCCGTCTCGCACCCCACTAAAATAGACTGTGCCCAAGCGCAAAGTGTTCGTGTCAAAACTTTTGTATAGAGCTGAGTATAATGGTTTACGAAATTTTTCCCCTACCTCGTGACTTTTTTTGTACAGTCGAGCATTTAAACTGGGGTCGTGAAGTTGTGTTAAAAAATTGTGGATCGTTTTTGATGCGTCTTATTGTAGTATGGGGTTTTATGTAATGGGCAGATGCCTTCTCTGCTAGGTGAGCGCCGCACGAGTCTGTTATAGTATGGACAACAGTGTCAGTTGTAAATAAGGATTTGTATAGACCATACGTATCGCTCAAGTGGATGCGTGCCGAACTTTATAGCCCATTTAATGTGAACTTAATTGAGTACTTGATAGGAATAATAACATTAATTTAATTTACTTTCATCAGTGATCTTACAAGAAACTTAGAAGAATTTCATCTCTGGATCAGTGAATTAGTGTTATTAAAAATTGTTTAAAGTGTATCAGTGTCATTCAATTAAGTGATATTGTTGAAGAGTTAAAAAGGATTTTTATTGATTGTAAGTACCTCTTTGGACTCTATTTAGTTATTTTTATTTATACTTTTCCGGATTTTTATCGTTAGACATTTGAATTTTACTACACTGATAGGTTAACATGAGTAGGCGCATATTTGATAATATTTCTTGGACTAATATTAAAGCCTTTAAAATTAAAAGTATATAATTGGAGAAAGCTCTTCTTTTCTCTTCTATGATACAATTATGTTACTCCTACGTACCTACTTCATAGAGCTACCTTGACCAGTTTATACAATTTTGTCGCATGTGAGCGACTAAGTACTTATTTTTCCCGGCTATTCTATCTACCTCTACCTTTAACTTGATTAACTTGATATAGGTACATTAGGTTTTTGGATATGTCTAAGCACGTACTGTAACACCCTGGGAAAAGTAGGCACTGATTTTACCCATCAAAAACCTGAGGCTTATCAAGTCTGGTGTAATGGTTGGGTTTATTATACTTACTCACAACTTACTTTTAATTGAATTCTTATTTTCAATAATATTTCAAATGTTTTGTTATTTCGCTTAGTCAGAATAAATCTCTCTTCTGGATTTTGATAATTAAAATAAACTGTTAAAAATGTCCATTCAAATACATTGAAAAAATAAAATGTAACTTCAGCGGCCCATCTCAAACTCCTAAAGACCGAGTTGGAATGTATCGCGATAAAGGATGTCATCCGGAACGCCAGTCCTAAATGCAAAACCGAATCATATGCGAGATCTTGCTGCATTCCGATAACCAACTTTAAGGCGGCAGGTCAGAGTTCAGAATCGGACGGGCGCAACCAAAGGTCGATTTAGCCCTTTTTTACCGGAGCCCGAGACAAAAGTTTTGACCTAGCTTTGGGAATTCATAAAATCAAACCGTCGCTCGATCGCTTTGTTATTCCGCGAAGTCAATTTTGTTTTTTTCGTCGATACATAACATTTTTCGATATAAGCCCGAATCGGTCGCGATGTATCGGATTGCTTATTTATTATGTGATTTGAAAATATAAATCGGCGATTCTGAAGGTAAACAACTCCCGGATAATGCTCTACTTTTTAGGGCCTAAAATAAGATTGAAAGCATTAGTTTTAGAGTGGATGTTATCAGAAGTTGTTATTATTTCAAAGATGGCAACAGACCTTTAAAGAGAGACCACATCTTAGATTTTAGGATCCTTCACCGGCCTGCGGCTTTACCAATCTCATTGATATTTTCCTACATGCTCATCGATAAATTGTGCTCTGGATCTAACCTTTTCTAAAAATGTAGGTATGATGTTATGTTAAGACATCCTTCTCCGTCACCAATGAGTAAAATTAGAAACGATTAAAACTGATTGGGCAGAAAAAGAAACTACTTCTCGATTCTCACTCATTCCAAACATTCGCTCTGATTTCAAGTGCATGTACAAGAAATCCAATAAAAATCCGACCAACTGCACTAAGAGCATTCCTCTCCCAGCACTCACGCTAAACCGTAACGGGATAAAATAAAAAAACAAACACAATACACTCGGCACCTGAACTGGATTCAGTGCTTTTATCACTTAGGTATTTTTGTCTGCGACTTCCTTAGATAGCGGGGCTCTCAGGATCACGGAAATGAAATTCTTATCGTGGCTCAGTGTACCAGCGCTCACTTCTTTCTGTTATCCGCGACGGAAATATATAGGGGGTATAGTCGCGCGCAATAACCGCCGTCTGATTGCCGAAGGGAATCAGCTAAATCTCCTAAGATCTAAAAATGCGGGGTGCGTTTTGGGGTGAAGATGGGGCTAGAAGACTTCATTGCATGTGGAATATTGAAGCACAGATTAGATTGTCACTACTGGGGTGAGATAGGTTTGATTAAAACCGCGAGTTCAGTGAAAAAATTTCTCCTTTAGTCACACAGGTAAAAACTGCTTAGCATAATTATTGATAACCTGGCGCCTATTTTTTTTGTATGCCTTCTAATGCAACCCACGAGACTTTCTAAAAACAATACCTCATCCAGAATAAGCATTTGGCAACTCAAACTACACCCGACACAGCTAATACACTTACGCGTCCCAAACAAAACGTAATCACAATCAGAAATCACAGGGAGAGCTTAAAATTTTCAACAATGATGTCCCCTTTTTCATTCTGACGCTCAGTGAAATTTACGATCGCCCGAGCGGAGAACACTGCGTGCCTGATGTTTCTAAAAATGTGTCAAACTTTTTTACAAACTTCTTTCATTTAGACCGTCCGGCCTTGCGAGTTTTTGTTTCTATTGTTTATTTTTTAGCCTCTATTGAAATGTCGCGCGGGTAAATTTTGAGGAGCAACGTAAAAAGTGGACGTCGTCGGTGGGATAATGAAGTGAAATTTTGCCATTTCGGACGGTCTCTGTACAAATGCACAGATATTGCTGATATTGCTGTTGCTGTTTCGTCGAAGTCAGGTTCAGAATTATCGACGGAAACTCATATAGAATACTTTCTATTTAAAAATTATAGCCTGGATTTATGCTTACAATTCCGTAATTGAAAAGCATGGCGATAATCCCTCAATTATGACCATGAAGTAATTTCAATGATTGAGGTTCCTTACGAGGGCTATTTTAAGTTGTTGGTAGTGGCTGCTGTAGATGACGTAAAAGCCAGCCATTTCGGTTTGCCAGACGTTGTGGTCAATATACTCTTACTTTGACATTAGGTATCACCCAATACCGAAATATTGTTAATTTCCCTACAATTGCTGGCTTAAGAAATACCTTATGATGAAAGGTATCTATGTGATCTCTGAAGCGTACTTGTGATGGAAACCCACACTAAAAACGAAGCATACTGTAGATACAACTGCAGAAACTGCCTCAGCACCTTAATTTTACCATTCTAAAATCATCATTCTAATATTCATTGGTAAGGTAAGAAATGATAGTCAAAAGCCTTACCGTACCTTATAACAGACCACCGCCATGTACCAGATTATACTTTAGGCATCACACTTTATTTATTGAAGAAAATTATTTCATCTATCCATTTCTTTGTCGATGGCAGCTTTTAAATATTCGGATGCGTTCATTTCTAATAGCAAGCTTCGATGTAAGGCGCGTCCACTGGGTGCGCCGGAACCGGTCACGTTTCCTTTTGTTGGACACTTTGACCCTCGCTATGTAAACTATCTAATACGAATTAAAGAAAAAGAGATATAAACCTAGAAGGCCTTGCATGTCTTTTCTGATTTGATACAGTTAAATTGGACAGAAAAGATTTGGCATTATTAGCGAATTGTGTTTGTCTTACGCATAGCAACCATTATACCATTTAAATGTAATGTTATTAATGTTGCAAATTCTTCATTCTATTCCGGTAAATTTATGCCACCTTTTGGAAATATTTTTTGCTGATTACTGTTCAAGGTTTAATCAATATTGGTTTGAAAGTTTGTGTATCCTTAATTTTACGCATCTACGTTCCTAGTTCAAATATGACGAGAAAAGAAAATCTTTATCGGACTTTAACATAATAGTATATTATATATCGAGGGACTAAATGAAGTCAATGAACGAGGGACTAAATGAAGTCAATGAAACAGAGGGTATATTAAGTTGGCGTTTAGTCTCGAGGTACAAACTGTACTCACTTTGAGAGCAAAAAAATAGTCAATTTAGTACAAAAACATTTAATAAAATAAAAATTACAAAAGATTTAAAACACATAGCGACACCTTCTTTGCGGACAAACCATGGAACTAAAACTCTCAACATTTTTGGAATGAAGATGGTCCACTGATTACACACACACACACTTATTTACTGGCTGTTTGAGTTTGTCTATATCACATGAAGGAAATTAAAAAAAGAATCAAGTACTTTTTACTACATAAAGACTAAGTGGCCACTTCAGTGCCGCTTCGTAGGGCTATATTGGCGTACTTTTAGAGCATGAGAAATGAAAAATAGCTTAAAACGGACTATTTTCAAAGGCGCCTCGTCTGTAAACAGCACCTGGATTTTTGTAAAATTACATGTTGCCATAAGTTTACCTCTATAAAATCGTAATTTAATTTCATTAAATACATTATTTTTCTAGTCTTCACCATAATTAAAACCGCCCACCGAACAATGGTGGCTCACACGGCCTTATTAAAATAATTTAATTATTTCTTTTTTCACTTTAAAATTCAATTTGGAACTAGTTATTTAGTAGCGGGTCGAGGCGTTGGTGAAGATACATAGTTTAATAAATTAGTAGAAAGGCCGGAGTAGGTATCTTCAGATAAGAGAATTGCCGCTGTTTATTAATGACGTATTATTTCGTTCCCTAATTAAATTATGTGCTGCGTAATTACGACAAAACAAAAGAATAGACACACACATTATTATTATTACCGATTATTTTTATTAAATAGGCTTTTCTAGTTGTTTTGCGTAAATAATACCTTTCATTAAGTACTGCTTGTTTTGTGTATTCAAGCTAAGCCAAAACCAAGTACTTTTAACCTATTCTGTGCCAAAACTAGCCAATAGAGTCCTACTTATGTGAAGAGGTATCTCTTCTTCTTCTCGCTAGCCTTCCTAATGAGGTAGAGCAAATTAGTGAAGTTTTTCATTGGTTTTTATTAGTCTTCTGCAAAGACTTCCAGTTTATGAATCTGTATGCCATTGCAATCTTTAGTAGGTATGTGCAAAATAGATACACTACGCTATTTTTTGAACTAGCAAACAATAATATTTTCTAAATAAATTAAAATTAAATTAAAAGTTAATGCTTATTCATAGCAGCTCATTATATTCAAAGCAGTATCGTTATAATAATATTAGCAAAAAAATATCTAGAGAATTTGACAGAATGAATAATTTTCTGTGTTACTTTTACAATTTGATTTATTAATATGACTATTTGTAGTTAAATGCAATAATCTTCATGTCAGCTTTAGCAACTTTTTAGATTTAAAAAAAACATTTTTATATAATCAATGTGTGTCATGCATAATCGAAGTGTTAAAAATGCGCATGCATGGTGACATCTTATTACAAAAGTTAACACAAAAAACAAAATATCTTAAATGGTGTCAAATGTCATTCCATCGGCATGCATTTTTATCAAATTTCCTACCAAAATACTCATTTAGGTATCAGATTAGCGACCAGACAAAAGGTGTGTTAGACATGTTTATATGAGCATCTTGTAATAAAATGTATAGAGTTATGGCCGACAGAGTCTAACACAAGAAAATCCATATAATAAAAAATAGATACGTCGATTAGTGTCTCCGCAAATGGAAAAACCGAATTCACTCAAAGAATCTTATGCTAATTACATAACTTATATTTTTTTCTAACAGCAAAAAGGTTCATATTTTCAACGTTCGAATTTCAAATTTAGAGAAGCGTAGGCGCACGGATTCAGACGCGTAAAAAGATTTTAATCTGTCCCTCGATGTGGGCAGTGAGTTATAGTTTTTTTTTCTTTTCATTTAAAATATATTTCGCTCGCGTTCATATCACTTACTAATGAGGTTTTACAACTTGATTTCTTCGACGTGTCTGTAAATCAAAATGACACGATTGTTAATTAATTAGATATCTTTTACGCTTCTAAATAGGAGTGTGTAAATTAAAATAAAATAGAATTATATAGTTCACATCAATTAAATAAAAGACAAATTCTATGTATTTTTAGTACATAAAGCCGCGTGTACACAAGAGCGGCGCACACAGCTGCCGCCCGGGCCTGTTAACTGACAGCTTTTAGATTAGGCCCCCTCGCCGCGCACCCCCCGCGCCCCTCCCAAATTGAGAGCTCCACGCTGCGCCGTTCTAAATTAGTAACGGTTACCAAATTGCTTTTTAATTTCGTGCCCGTTATTAAGTAGATGTTTTTGAAACAACTCGTTTTTCCCTCGCTTTTGCCTTGATGTAATCGTGAAATGGTGAATTTTTTTTTTTAAATTGCACCAAACTGCACCGAATCGATTATGGTCAATCCAGCACCCGACCCTTTTCAATGGATCCATCTATCACTCTGATCAAAATAAACGCTTTAATATTTCTAAGCAGAAAAATGAAGATACAACTACTTACAAAAAAAAATGTTTTTGGTACTATGATTTAATACTACTAATTTCCTTTTCAAAAAAAAAATTATAAAGATACTCTTTTTTCATTACCCATAGGAAATTTTAAATTAAACACAATATGAACATACATACATACTATCACGACTATATCCCTATGACTGTTGCTATCATGGTGAACGGAACACTCAGAAAGCCAGTTTTTACCATGGTATTAGAACAAACGAGGTAGGTAATGGATGAGCCTTCCGCCACTATATGGGTTGATTTCATTTTTTGTCAATGTTTTACCATTTCTGGAGAGATTTAAACTCAGGACCACACGATCCTCAATCCAAGTTGGGTGCTTAAGTCCTAGGCCACGACGCTCTCAAATGTAACGTTTTTAATAAAAAAACATACAGTCGAATTGAGAACCTCCTCCTTTTTTGAAGTCAGTTGAAAAGATAAAATTAATCTGTAAAAACATTAAAAAACTTATACTAAGTACAATACAGTAAATGCAAGAAATGTTCTTTTAAACTCATCAATAATGTTCAATTGAAATGTGTTTTCATAACAAAATCGAACGATTCAAGAATAAAAGGCATGCATTGAGCTTAAACAGTACAAAATATTGTTGCAACATTAATATTAAAAGCAATAAAAGAAAACACACTGAGTTCGATATTGAGTTACAAGTAACAAGAACAACAGTCGGACATTGAGAAATCTTTCATCTCATCTGTATCGGTACCCGGCAGTTATTCATTGTATGTGTGTTTTTTCTTTCGTTTTTTTCGTCCGAGCTCCGCGCCCGGGGCGCGGCGGCCGGCCCTGCCCTAGTCGCGGGTTTCGTGGCCCAACCCTAATTTTAATGGCTGCTTGCCTCGCGTCACATCCGGATAACAAAGTATGGAATAGATTCTTTCAATTTGCTGAACTACTTCGTTTTGTTTTTCCTTTTTTTAGGTTATTTTAAACCAATGGTACTAGTGTTAAAAGGTTCGATGATAAATGAAGATATTATTATCTTTTTTTAATTTATGTGTATTCTTACATAATACCTATATACGCTATACGTACAAATACTTTTTGCATGTTAAATTTTGTAATTATAAAAATCATAAAATATATCTATTACTTATACGAACATTAAAAATGTAAAATAAACGAAACGATTACACGGAAAACAAATAAGTTTCTAAATAGAAAAAAATTAGCAACCAGCAGCATTTTACGGTGCTTGTTCTGGCTTTGAATACAATTAGCTGTAAAATTGTATTCAAAGCCAGAACAAATCACTTCGATTTCTAAAGTGGTTTGGCTTAGTTTTTGCACCTGCCAATGAGCTTGTGGATGTGTGAGTCGGTTATTGAATGATAATAATTTTACATTGTTTGCTGCTTCATCCACAGTAGGCGTATCTAATTGCCTTAATTAATTTGCCATAAATCAGTCATTTATTGGTTGGTTTGATGTGGCAACACACATGAGGTGCAATTATTCACTGCTTTTTGCCCACTTGTTGATTCTTACTAAGAAACTCTTTGAAGATATGAAATCCTAGCACGTTGGTTAACAGCACCTTTTTGCCACAAAGAATCCAAGCTATTTCTACGATTGAACTGGATTTTCTTGTAATTTTATCAACATTATTTATTACATAATCAATGTTTATTGGTCCAGTTTTCCGGTGTAAAGATTTATTATCATGCGTACCTATAGAATCAAAACGTCTATAATTAAGACGTTGACGGTTTCGTGTTACTTGTAATACTCAGCTTTGAATTAATTGATACAGAGCTACTTTTAATTGGTCTAATTGACTTAAGTTAGCGCGATACTTGACTAACCTAAAAATATTTTGTTAGTGTTTTAGTACCAATCCAATAAATATAGTAAAATATCGATATCAAGGAAAAGTGGTGATCTCTTATTTCGCAGATTTTCAAGTCGAATTATTGTTTCAACTACTATAGACCTCATAATATATGTAGAAACTTACTTCATAGAAAAAGCCATTGGTTAGGTTAGGTAAAAACTGTGACCACGTGCTAGAACCGAATTAACATACATATCTAAGTGCCAAAAATGTGTATTGATTAAGTATACACTGTGAAAATAATTTGACCCTCAATAAAACATTTGTCTTGGTAATAAGTTTTATATCAACCTAAAATTATGAGCAATAAAATCATTTGATCTGTTATTCTATGATATGAATATTCTATGACGCAAATTTTATTTGTAACAAAAATCTATGATTTAACTTTATTTTAAGTAATGAAACGCGCTAGATCTAGATCCTAGGTGTACTCTGTAAGTTATTTTTATGTGTGAATTAAATCTTTTTTTTTTTGTAATTATTCTGCGTATTGATTATTCTATGAAATAATATGAGAAACAATTTCTGTGAAACGAAATTCTATGTAACCATTTTCTATAAAACAACGTACAACTAGGAAAAGTTTCTTTAACCGATTCTTTAGTTTAGAAAAAACTCGATCAAAGCTGCAATATAGTTACAACTTATGAATTTTCTAAGGAATATTGTGGGATTGCGCTCGTACTTCTACAGGTTCGTTCTTTAAAAAGTTTGCCACTTAAATGTTTTTTGTTTTATATTTAATAAAAAAAATTCTCATAAATATCAGCATACAGGAATTGTCTTTTAACAGGTCGTTTGTCGACATAGTAGTCACAATATTTACTCATCTGTACGTCTACCACGAGTTGCCACTTTGAATCTACGTAATCGTTCGCGTAAAAGAATGTATTGGGATTTGAAATGACATGACAATTTCAAATCCCAATACATTCTTTTACGCGAACGATAACGTAGATTCAAAGTGGCAACTCGTGGTAGACGTATTGGTTGCATCGACACACGAGGTGTTATGAAGTTCGTAGTGCTTGTTCAAATTGTATTGCAGTTGTTTGATGTATGAAGATAAAGGGAATAAGCTTTCTTAGTTGTATTTCATTTATAACTGTATTGCGTGCTACAGTTTTAAATAGTTTCTGTACACTACCGTTGAATGATAAGATTGAAGTGAACACTAAGCACATTTCAGCTCAATGCATTTTCCGGCATGAATTAATAAAACCCATTCAAATTGGATTTCTGTGTTCGAAGCGTATTAATACAAACTATAAGTCATCGACGCTGCACCCGCGGCCAACCCTTCCCCGCAAGCTGATGCATGAGTTACAGTGCGTCGAGCGGGTCTCACCGACCCCGTGTCGGATCGACCGACGCTTTTTGTTATATTCAACCCGTAATTGCTGAAAAGTTTTCACGCCGTAGCGTCGGTCACGCGTATTTTATTACTATGAAATTGAATTATTTATGACGCCATGCACGGCAGAACGGCCATTGTGAGCGCAGCGCGGTTGCTGAATTTTAATATTGAAATTATTTATGTACCAAACCCTTTGTGATTAGTATCGAAGCGAAGCTCCTCGTCAAAATGACATATCAGTGCGAGAGGCTTAATTGCGTAGCCCCAAAGCCTTGTCCGAGATTTATGTATATCCAATCCGGCCGCCTAATCCCGCTCCTGCCCGGGTCCATCCGACCCCGGAAAAGGTTTTCCCGGTTATTTTCCGTGGAACTTTTAATCCCGCCGAATACCGACATACATCATAGAGGATTAAGAGGTTTAAATTGGAAGTTACCGACGTCCGAAATAAATTTAAATCGGCTGGCAGTCGGTATTGTGATATCGCCGCCGATGCTAAATGGGAGCCAATTTTATACCGCAACTAAATCTTGTAGAGAACAGGCGCTTAGAAAAGTACGTTACGTGTCTTCTGTTCAATAACGGATTCGGTTTATTGATTGTTATTTAAAAAATAATATAATAACAAAGGCTTAGGATAATTACACCTAGAAGGATAGTTCCTACAAAAAGGCGCGCAATCTGTAATGCCCAAATCAAAATTATAATTCGTTACACATGCATGCATAGACAATTTTCGGTATTTAACATTTAAATATACTATTTGTGATTCTCTGTTATGTTATTACAACCATTTACTGCACATATAATATAAATATTTTGAAGAAGCTCTTACCCCGAGAAATTGACATCGGTAAGTTCAAATTCAGCCGTGACATATAAATATTTTTGCATCAAAACGGGTGCCCCGACTCGCCTTCTATCTATGCGTTATTTCTAAATCCTGTGTGGATTACATCGTTGACATATTTATTTACAAGGCTCTATCAATGTATCAACCTAGCCGCACTGTAGCAGCGTGTCTTACAGAATCGCATGCCTGTCTTGAGTGATGCTTCTGTTAGTCTTACTGGTAGTTGTCCTTTAGCAGATATCTGGAGTTGCTAAGAACATTCTAACGATTTTTCATTTCATGTTAAAAATCTCTGTTACATCTTTTATTTGGAATTTTAATGCTTTATCGAAATGTCATAATAAGCCAAAGATCGGTGTGAACGTTTTGATGCTTTTATTATTACAAATTAAGTGTCTGGGAACTTTATTCTTAACATGTTTTAAGTGTAAGATTTATAGTTTTATGATGATGTTAATAGAAAAATTCATAATAATATGGTAAGATTTGAACATTATTTGCATAATCCTCCTCTTTTTGTCGCATGATATTTTGGAGTGTGACTGACACAATAAGTGAATTGTTGTGTTTTGAAGCTACATTAAAGTAATAAAATAAAATATTTTAAATTTGTAAAGGTCTGTATGTACCTTTACAAATTTAAAATATTTATAAGGGAATAGAAAATCAAAATTTCAAGAAACCTAACATCAATTTAGTTACGAATAAAAGTAATATAATAAGGATAATAGATAAAAGAAGGTATTAGATTATTTTGTGAATGAACATCATGATGATCCTCTTGCCTTTCCATAGATATTTGAATAAAAAACAAAAAATGCCTTCCCCTACCCAACAAAACGCTATTACTTAGCCATATGGATATCGGCACAAAATTAAAACGGTTAGGTATCAATAAGGGTGCCATAAATCATGGAAACCGTCTAGCTCGGCAGCGACCCTTTGGAGTGGCCTTTAGGGGACACCTGACCTGGCTGTTGGGGACGTTTGAGCACATGCCAGTATGATGACTTGAGAGTTATAATTTGTGCACGAAAGAGGACAGAATTGTGTTTGGGTAACGAAAATTCGACTTGACGCTCAAAAATGTAACGATTAGGTATTTCCTGTGTTCAGTCCACTGCACATCAAGATACTAATAATGAGTGAGCTAATAGATGCTATAAAATCTTCCTTAATGATTAAGATAAAACGTGGAAGACATAATCTGCTCCGTTTTAAAAAAAAAAAAACAATTGTCATTTTTATAGTTTTGTTAATCCTTCAAACGCAAGAGAACTTGTAGCAAAATCTAATTTTAAACAATTGACACAAGACGTGTGGTCCAACAAAGTCACACAGCTCTATTTTTTGTTTTGCACTAACTTACAATTTTGTTTAACTTGTTTAACCCTCAAATGCAGTGGAACGTTATAGCGTAATTGTCTAGATTCTAATTTGGACCGTGTGATACATCACGGAGGCATGTCAGCGCTAATCTATTTACGCGCGAGCAAACAAGCTGTATACCACTAGGCCAGCACACACTGGACAACACGGAATTGTGGACGTAAATCATTAATCAGCAACGTCATTTGGTGCTGGGGAAATTATTCACGACTCGTCTGGCCGGCTGCCTGGACTAAGCCTTATTTTCACCTCTATTTGACTGGTCTGAGAGACTGATGTTACCTCTCTGGTCACTTGGTACCATAATTTCTCGTTCATAACGTGAGATTTTATAAAATCTGATAACAATGATAAGCAAAGGGCTAGTTTTGCTAATTTAAAATGAGAACATCCTGAGATCCTATGAAAACTTTGAATGCAGTATGAGCAGTACGCGACAATTTGATTTTACATTAAAGTTGATTTTCTTTTGCAAGATTTAGGTTTCCAAATATAATTTTGATTTTCTGTACTCCTTAAATTGTACTCTTCATTTGAAACCCTACTTTGAACGATATGCTTCTAGGAAATATTATAATTTTTTTGCTTCAAATACTATTACTACTCTAAATACTCATAAAACCAAAATTACTAAACACGCAACGCAGTCCAGATATGTGTTCTAAATCATTAGTGGCGCAGTAGGGCGTAAGTGCGTTTTAAAGAGGCGTCGCAGCGTAAGCGCCACCCGTGCGACATTAATAATTTCGCCGGCAACAAATGACGTTGCTGATTAATGATTTACTGACAATCCCGTGTTTCACAGCGAGTATGCATCATAGTGCACACATTGAAATGTAATGGATATTGCACAGTGCAATTGTAAGCCTTTAAAATAACTATGACTCAGCGACCCAGGATGTCCGGCACAGGAACATAACTAGAAATTAAAAAGAAATATACAAAGCTGTGTATGTAAACCACCAATTAACCCAATCTGTGGTTTTAAAATTGGCAGTTACTACATTTTGTTTTTAGGCTATGGTAATTTTGCTAAACTTAACCACTAAGGTTAACTTAACTAGTTTATAGTTAAGTTTCAAGTAAAAAAAACAATTGAGATGGTCGCCGAAACATACAAATGATAACGCATCAAACAATGTTAGACGGATATGGCCACAGAGACTAATAAATCACATCACTAAATCTGCATAATAAATAGCTGTAGATAAATTACTGTCGAATATATCAAGGCGGTTGCATAAATCAACATTGTTCTGGAACTGGAGTTTAAAACAAAATCCGGAGCTAATCAAGTGTTAACTTTGAACCAAGTTCGTGGGTGCTCATACACTAAACTTGAATAGGGATGTAGCATGAAACGCCGATAAAAATATCGACTTTTGCTATGTAATTAATTTGCAGTGATATCATTTAAATCAAATTTTAGTTCTTTTTTCAAACTGAAATTAAATAATTGTGATAATCGGTTTATGGACTTAAGTCAGAACCCAAGAATTTTTTTGGTGAATTAATGTTCTTTTGCAGTTATTGATTTAATTGTCAATCAAATGTGTTGGTTCTTACTTTGATGGCCGAGTATTATGTCTATTATTTTATCAATAAAAAATTACAGAAGATTTTTTGTGTTGTTAGATCTATCTACATCTTATTCGCTAAATAATAGATATAACTCATTCTTACGCGCGAATCCAAATGTTAAATAAAGATCCCATGCCTGAATGAAATGAAAAACAAACATTTTGTAATTTTGCTAAGCGTAAAAAAATATCGATTAAAATTATCGACACTTGGTAACATGCCTATTGCAAGGGTGTATTAGAGAAGGGTTGTGACCGAGGGCCGGAGGCGCAATAAACCGCCGGAGGACTACGTTGATTAATGGATGTGTAATTGTTCCACATAATGTACAATGTCTAATGGATGGTTCTTCGACCAGATAATATAATATTCTTCTTCCTCTTCCAGCGTTATTGGGATAGTTTGTATCAAAATCTGGCAAAGTCAACGCCGTGGTTTGTTCTTTCGTATAGGGGGGACAATTGGCAGACAAGCAGGTGTGCCTAGGTGCCAAGTCATGGGTGGAAAATTGGTATTCAGTTTGGTTTGTTTCTTCAAATTTAATAACTTTCATATTTACTTAGTTTATTTGCGGCTATTTGGTAACGTTCTTACATCCATAGACAAAATAATATTATTTTTCGCAATTTTTTAGATGCATTTTCAAAAGTTTTTTCGTCTAATCTGTTGTGTACAATTTAATATTATCAGATCGTGCCGCTCTATTCTAGTATTTAGTTTATCATCGGCTAGTGGGCTATACAACCTATTTAGCGTTTAATTTATTGCTAAACAGTAGAGATACTACCCACAATTCACACTGGAGATAAATGCTTCCGCGAAATAAAATTAAATTTACATTTCCGCCATTCAATAAAAGATCACTGTGGTTGCCTTGTGAATAAATACCTAAATTAAAGTGGCAGCAGCAGGCCAAGTATAGCGGAAGGGCTACTGGTTGTTGGGCGGACGGTTTGCTGCGTCTTTTCTGGTCCGCACCGCTAGGGAGTGAAACGCTCTTCCTGCGTCTGTGTTTCCGTATACTTACATCCGTAGTATCTTCAAGGCCAGAGTGAATAGGCATTTTCTAGGTAAACGTGCACCACCATCGGCCTCGTCATCGCTTACCACCAGACGAGGCTGAGGCTAAACGCACCCCCTTAAAAAAATCTGTAATGGCAACCATTCTTGATGAGAAGAATTTTGGTGAATGCAGGTCGCCTATCTCCAGCAGCTTTTGTCCAGCATTACACGTCATAAGACTGCAAATCATGACAGTTACAATAATTCAAACAAAATCTTTTATTTTTGTGACTTGAACGAAACTTAGATACATACTTAAATGAGTTTCATATTCCGAAGCACCCGTTGTATTAGATGCCTATCTCCAGCACTTAAGAGGCCGCAGCCTATTGTCCCGTAAACGTTCCTTTAATTATACGGTTTAAACCCTCTGTGGTGTGATATTTTAACACTTTTGAAATAGTTATAGTTCAAGGTTCTGGGCCACAACTTCACTGTACCTTGGTCCATTAACGCATTCCTACTACGTTCTCAGTTTCCTCTCGGAACAAATATTTGTGTTAGGAACATAATATCTGTGTCTGAATGTGTACTCGTACAGGTACTCAAACTCAAGTATCTTTATTCAAATAGACTTGTGCAAGTATTTTAAAATCTAAAAGTTAACCAAAAGAAACTATATCTTTTATAATAGACATAAATTTAAGATATTATAATATGAGTATAAATAAATAGACAGAATACAAACATAATGCGACTCTACCTCCGCGTATAGGAGTTGTTTCTGTCGCACAATCTTGATGTTTTGAATGTCTCAAATTATATAGTACTTCAACTGTAAGTATGTTTTTTTACTATTGATACAAATATGGCAAAAACGGTTAAGTTCAACTTGATACCATTCGCATACGGCAGAATCTCAAGATTCTAAGCGTACCTATAATAACGCTCTCTTGCCATTACCTAACTTAGGCGATAAATTATTCAATTACAACCTTACATCGGGGCGGAAAACACTGGGTGGGCCAGTAATTGCACTAATTACGTCACTACTCTGTTATTAGCGATGAATTATTGATGCGCCGTCGCCTGATAAATGATCTAGACTTGTTAACTGAATGCTTAAACAGTTTTTATGGACGCACCGAAATTCCTTGAATGATGGTGATTGATTCGGACGCAAATACAAATTTATCGCCATTTCGACAGCTTAAAAGATGCAACAACTCAGAGGGAATAAAATTACTGTAACTCAATTGTTGTGTGTTTTGTAATACAATTTTTTAAGCTGGCCCCAAAATGCGAGATAGTCAGATAATTCCTAATCTATATGTTTACGTTAAAGACTAGATATTTATTATGATAATTTTATAGCCATTTCTATTTTACTGGAACTGTGTAGAATCTCTCTTCCATCGTTCATGACGACTAACAAAAATAAATATTTCGATATAAAAACGTAAATAATCTAGACTAGACTCCGAAATGATTAAACAATATAAGATCAAAGTCATGGAAAGTTACTCGATATACCTACCTAAAAGTAAACTACCAAAACACTTTCTCGTCGCTTAGTTTGTTAAACTCGTGCTGTAAAGTTTGATCCACGCACCGCTAGATGTCTCTTATCCCAAATATAGTTCCGCTGTGATCCGCCCGAGAGCGCGGCACTCGCACGCCTGTAATTGCTGCGTTTTATTATTATTTTATTGCCGTTATCAGCGTTGTTTATTGACAATTCTATTATAAAGTCGTAAATAAACAACTGGACCGCAATAAAACTGGTCGTTTGTCATCTGGGCGAGATTTGAGACGATAGTGACGGGTAGTGCGCCGGCGATCCGTTAGAGGGCGTGATTTACTCCGAACGATAATGGGGCATTCATTTTTATGAGGCATTAAAGTTGGTTTTAATGGGCAGTTCCTCAAATGTTTACACGTTGTCGGTAGCTTATTAACTTATTATGAGCTAACAAGGCTATTCAGATAATCATAATATTATTTCAATATCAAGTGTGTGATTTACTGCCTTCTATAGGTATTTTAAATTGATTTTATTAATATTTTAATGTATAGGTTTGTATCTGCTACCGACTTCGCGTGTTTAAACAGCAGTTGGATTTTCGTTTACAATTTAGTTAATGTTTATAAAGATACTATTTTTAATTACGTTTTATAAAGTGAGTAGGCGTGTTTGATGGTCATCTTACTTCAAACTAAGCAAGGCTTTATTTAAGTAAAATAAACATGAAGTGAACTCAAAATGATCCCAAAACAATTTGCGCAATGGACAGGGTTAGTAACAAATGAGCTAACACTGACCAATTTTATTCAGTCACTTGTACCAACTTGTACTAAATTCATTAAAACACTTAATAGGCACTTCAAACATTACCAACAAACACCTAATACTATCAGATTCAGTCACATGCATTTCCAAACCAACTGCATTCCCGCTCACTTAATAATAATACTGCAAAGGCAACCTACCCCTAAAAATTAAAAATGGCTGCCATCCCAACGCACTCGATTGGTGGCCATAGCTCATGCCGCCGCCGGCAGGGCGCAGGGCGCGTGTCATTTGTCTATGTCCGGCCCCTAGGGTGGGGGGTTGAGAAATATCTCCGAGATGTAAGGGTGCTAGTGACAATGTTGTGGAATAAATCGATGTGTCAAAACAGTGAATGGGAGTTTTATTGAGTGTTTGTTTTGTTTAACAAAATACAAATGTGAGAGGACCAACTTTTAAAATTTGAAAAGGTGGTATTTTGCGCATCTGCATCGTGGTTTAATTAATAGATAAAATTATTTATTTAATAAAAATACTGAAACTTTATTTTACATACTATTGAAAAAGTGATTTGATCTCTATGCCTTTAAGCAAGCCTTTTATTTTAGGCACTTAAAGAGGTATCATTTGAAGATAAAATTAAATAAATTATCCGGGACACCTTCCAAAGATCACCCAAACCAACCAGAGCTTGCACTATAGGTGTCAGAGGCTGATGACCATACTTAAATTTTCCTAAATACATCTTTAGATATATAATAACACCCAGACACACAACAAAATTTATCTTAGCTCTTTAGCTCATTACATGATTTTTATCCTGGGCACAGATTAATTATAAAGTTATGTCCTGGGTGAATACATTTTTAAAGACTTGATCGCTACCCTTGCGTTAACAGGCCAGTCAAAATTAAAATTGTAGTAAATTCATAATTTTTTGAAAAGTTTCAAGGATAAATCCGAAACTATGGCATGATTTATTGCCAAGCTTAATTAGTTTCTTCGTGTTGGCTAAACATAAGTAATCCTAATCTATGTTTATGAATGTACTGAAGCAATAAGTCAGAGGGACAGGTTGAACCACTGATTAGGTTCCCAAAATGCTTCTCCTAATGCCAACTTAACGTTGATTTTGAGTAACACTACACTTTCTAACATAACCTCTATTCTTTGTGCGTTACAGTTGATTTTACTGTTAGTTTTAGTTCCCTTAACGTAACAGTAATGTTGGTCAGTGCGTTGCGTGCCTGAAGATAGTTTGAGGGAGCTCACGCACTTCTCTGAAATTATTTTAATAAACCAGGTTAGGTGAATGTTTCTGACATTTTTTCCAATTTGGAAGGGAAACGTAGAATGCTGTGAGGGGTGGTTTTCCTTTTTCCACAGGAATTTTTGGGGCTAACACGTTATTTTCAACACCACCATTAGTATTGATAACATGCAATTTATGGCAAGAACGTAGAGTTTAATGAAGTACACATTACAAACAATATTCGTAGATTATTAAATGTCATTTATGTATTCTGGCATTGAATCAATCTTATAGTATTTGTCATACTTTGTTTTAGCATCCATACAATTTATTTTGTTACATTACATGTAAAGAATAATAAATAAACCTACCGTAAACATTATGGCATCATGACGACCGACTTGGTGTAATGGTTAAGAAGTTGGCTACTACACCAGAGGTCGCGGGTTCGATCCCCGCACAGTACAAACATTTGTGTGCATGAACATGTCTGTTTGTACTGGTCTGGGTGTCTCCTATGTATAATAAGTATGTATTTACAAAAGCAAATGTATTTAAGTACGTTTATCCGTTGTCTAGTATCCCATAACACAAGCTTTAATTAGCTTACTTTGGGGCTAGATGGCGCTGTGTGGAATAATGTCCAGGGATATTTATTTATTTATTTATTTATTTATTTATTAGCCTGATATTAAGGACTTTCTAATATGTAAGTATTAGGCATACAGTTGTAATGACAGGGTTAAAACTAATTTCATCACACTGCTATAAGAAGAATTCGGAATTCATCACTTTTAAAATTGTTTTATAAATTCGACCATGTTAAAATGCAACATGATTTTAACTGTTTTTGTGTAAAGTCTTGACCGCTAGATAATATGATTTATCTTTTGATATACCTAATGGATTAAAATAACCTTAATTGTATCGTTTTAGTTCTTCCTCGACTGGATATAGTTAACATTAATAACAGTAATTTCGTCGGACTGTACCTGTGCAAACAGACAATACAATTTAGAATTGTTAACTATTACAGCGCATAGATAAATAATAATTTGCATTGTCTGAACCAGTATTAAGTCCAACAAAACTTGACCAAAAATAAATCACCTACAACAACTCTATCTTTGAAACAAAGCATTCGCAACGATTATTATCTTCAGAACAAACTTAATGCATTTAAGGCTAGTAGCGACACGGTCTAGAGACATTTTGCTATCAGACAAGTTTACTTTTTAGTAGTCGAATCTTGTTGGCTTATAAATAAAGTCTATTTTCTATTATCAAAAATGCCAAGCCGAAAACGAGAAGGTGCTTGCTAGATTTGCAGTGTTGATGACTCTTAAGTTGCGCGAGTTAGGGTTGAGAATGGAAGTAGTGAGGAGTTGTAGTGATATTAAATAAATACTAGAGGAGCAGTCGTGATCAAGGATCGTGATTGCGACACCGGCTGCGTGCCCTTTGAACACGCCACGGGTTCCGTACCCGTGAAAAATCACTTGAACATATGCAAGCTGCCTGCCAGCTCCCGCGACGGTCTAATCCCCGGTAGCGTCGGCAAACTAAAACTTCAAAAGTTTTTCGGGAGAAATAGTTTTTATTTGCATATGCTGAAGAACATTCAAAATATATTTTTTAGTTAGGTTAAGTTTATGTTCCGATGTAACACATTATTTATTTAGGAAGAGTTAAACTAATGCGTTAAAAATCATAAGCCCAGCAGTAGCATTTACGAAGTGTCCATTCAAACTACCGATAAATTATGATCTGACTGTCTGATAACCTTTTTCTTAATCGAATGTACTAAACACTATATTTATGTAAATTAATCAATCATGTCAGATAACAGAAATTATTCAACTCTTCGAAGGACAACGTTTACTCATCAACGTCATAGGATTTTCTCGGTGCAATAACAGCCCTTCCTCTAAATCTATTTTTTAGCGATTGTAGTCCAGTTCCGTTTACATGTTCTTCGCTCAAGAAGAAGAAGAATATTTCTCAATAAAAATGTAATATTTCTGCCTACCATACCTACCAACAATACAGCAAATAAGCATTTGGTATAACACGCAAGCATTATGCATTGCTACCTGAGCCATACCGAGCGAGCCGGCCACATTCTATCTGGATAAGTTTTAATTAAACTTGCTAACTACGCCGGCCCTGCCCGTGAACCACGAATTAGAAAGTGAAATAAATATAACAGAAGGCAAGGAAATGCACTTTCTGTAATATTTCATATGATAAATAGCAAAGTTCAACGTGAAATGCCTCACTTTCTATGCCAAGACTATCGGTAACAGTCTAGTAATATTCAGCGAACTCTGGCATTACTTTTAGCATACTTTAATCCCAGTTACACTGTGCGTTTGTTTCCTTTTGCGTTCATTGAAATATATATAGTATTAACTCATTTAGAGAATCTTGCTCGGTCGCTTACTAAGTAAGTTTATACGTCATTTAATATCCAAATACCAGGCGCTTGCGCTGTGTAAGTACTAAGTGATCAACTGATCACTAACAGCATAGATAGTTCCATGTCTTCAAATATATTTATGTTTACCATAACTATTTCAAACTCACCAAGTGCATATTTCCACATACCTAATATATAAGAATTTAAATATTTTCAGTGCAAATAAAAATGGTGAATGTGAAACGACACTTGATCACACACACATTTGGGTGCACAAAGATACATATCTACATATGAGGACATAGCACGGCCGAGAGAAGTGAAAAATAGGTATTTGTAAAATATATTGCTGTCTTTTGCAAACCTCGAGCCCCCCTGCAGAGTGTGATAGAGACAACTGCAAATAGGACCGAAATTATCTATCAAAAGTAAACAAAATCGACGCTTCGTAGTCTCCTGTTCCCTTATCGAAAACTTGACCAATTGAATTACTGTTTTTAGTAAAAATTATAAAAAGGCTTTGGCCGTGTTCCTATGTTTTCCTTTTTTTATAATATAATCTAATCAAATAAGTTTTATGGATGTTTGAGCACAGCGGAAAATCTATCATTATTTAGGTTTTCGAAGGGTCTTAACTTTTTTAATAATTAGTTTATCAAAGAAAGAAAAACATAGGGACATGCCAATAGTGGCCAAAGATTTTTTGGGAAAGAAATATTTCTCTATTAGCAATATCCAGAGACGAAACTACGTTTGTATGGAAAAACGGTGCTTTTGTATACTCTTAAGCACTCTTATTTACAAAGAAAGAGCATTGTTAAAAAAAAATCACTCTTATTTAGTTTAAACACTATTCAATGATGAGATTCATTTGACGACACGATTGGCGTAGTGCGCTGTAGCACGGTTTCTCGCCTTGATTTCCGTAGTGTTCCGGGTTCGATTCCCGGTCGGGTCAATTCAGGAAAGGGTCTTTCCTGAATTGACTCGGGTCTGGGTGTGCTGGGAGACGCCCCTAGCTTGTTTTCTTGTGTGGTACCTCGTAACACAGGGACATTAATCCCTACTTCGAGACCATCACAAGAGGTGTGTTGTCTGGCGCAATATAAATAAATATCCCTGGACATTAATATTCCACACAACGCCATCTAGCCCCAAAGTAAGCTAATTAAAGCTTGTGTTATGGGATACTAGACAACGGATAAACATACTTAAATACATTTTCTTTTGTAAATACATACTTATTATACATAGGAGACACCCAGGCCAGTACAAACAGACATGTTCATGCACACAAATGTTTGTACTGTGCGGGGATCGAACCCGCGACCTCTGGTGTAGTAGCCAACTTCTTAACCATTACACCAAGTCGGTCATCAGGATCAGGAAAACTTACTTTAAATATTTCCTACTCTAAAGCTTCCTTACTCGGTGGTGGTCTCAAATTATCTTCTACCAGCTGCAACGCTGCTGGCACCGTAAGTAAATTAACATGGTGCCCATTTTAGGAGGCTCAATAACAACTTTCTTATAAGGTCAGATCTAGGTAGCAACGCCCTGGGCGATTTTCTTCGTGTCTTGAGATCTTGTATAGGTAGGTCCCTCTGATTATTGATGGAGACACTCTTAAGATAAATTTTACACTTAGAGAGTCGCAGGTTCAGAAATGAACAAGATATTTGACATGGTTATGGTGTTTACTGTTTCTGTTTTTTAACTGAAGGAAAAACCTTACACACCTTATTTGATTATTTCTTCATCAACAGCCTTTAGAAGTCCACTGCTTGACACAGGCCTCCCCATAGAACGTTACAGCCAGCGGCTTTGGGCTAATTGCATCCATCGGCTTCCTGCAACTTGCACCAAGTCATCGGTCCACCGGGTAGGCCTACCTACGCTGCGTCTTCCATTTCGTGGTCGGCATTCAAGGACTATTATGCCCCAGCGCTTATCAGTCCTGCGGGCAATGTGACCCGCCCATTGCCACTTCTGCTTGGTTATCCGAATAACTATGTTCGTATATTTACTTAAGCTTTTAATGAAATTCAAAGGAACACCGCCATCTGCTGGTAGAGGTACTAATCAAACCCGCTTTAAAAGTAAGGTAAGGTGGATATACCTACAGTGTCAGTAATAACACAGTAACAAGTCAAATTCCAAAATGGGCACACTAGACTAAAGTACAGTCGTCAGCGTCAACGCATGCCTATATTAGAACCTTATACCTTTAGCTTAAGGCGCAAAATTTTTAACGCTCGTGACTGCACATTATACTGCGCCACATTTATTTGTTGACATAGCGAATCGGCTTACCTAAACGTACAGGGGGCGTACTACGGTGCAAAATTCGTGAACCTTCGGAATGCTAATAAGCACACAAAAAGTAATGAGATATAAACAGTGTTAATATATTTTGAACATAATGATATGACAATTAGAATACCAAAAAAATCAACATCAATTTGGAAAGCTTTAACGTCTAAAGATCTTCACTACTACGTGCTTGGACGAACGGGAGTAGGCCCCCAGCCACTGCACAATCCATCAATAATACCAATAGGTGTTCGTTTAAAATTCGAACACCGAAGCTTGACCGGTATGGCGCACAAGGGGTCATAAAATATTATGAGTCTATTCTATTCGATACGTGATAACTCCCGGATCAATTGTTCAGTGAATGTTAATATAGGGTCTACGATGCTATGACACCGATTGGCTTCCGGGAAGTATAGGAATGGTGTTTCTTGGGCTTTGGTCCTTAGAACGACACCAAGTAGCAAGTGGATTTTTCAATATGTGGCATTTCAAGTGATTAAGTTAAAACGAGACCATAACTTACGAGTTTTATCTTTATTAAAAAATAATATCTCACACGATACAAAAAAATAACTTAGTTCAATTTACTACACATTGAAAATCGATTTCCAGAACAGTTTTCATATTTTAAAGGAGTTTTATGTAGGTATGTACAATTGTACATAAGCTGTGCATGTCGCAGCATATTGATAAACCTACCATTTTAATATACCAATAAACACTACTTAACTGTTTGCCAATATCATCGCTGATTTGGATTAAAATTGCAAAATCACTGTTTAAATTATGTCTTTAGGTACATCATTAAAAAGCAAATGTTGAACTAAGCCTGTGTGTCGATATTGCTCTTCCTGTCCTGTACACTAAGCACCAATGAGTACAATTTTTTCGCTTAAGTCAATGGCATAAGGTTGGAATATGTAAACTTATTGGTGACCGTGACTGTACACATCGACTAGCCTACTCACACAGTAGTAATCGTTATCTTTAAAGCGGATCGTTCTATCATTTGACAGGTGACAAGCAATAAATAACTGCACTTGAATTTAATATTATGTCCATTAAGGTCAGCGGTAGGCTCGTGTCTCAAATATAAACGACCCTCAGCACGTGGCCACATTGTTTTGATAAATCAGCGGCGGAAAACGGATTCCTTGAGAGCTTCCGATCCACTTTGTTGAGAATTGATTCACTAACAAACTTGAACTTACAAGTGTCTATCATCAATTTTTTTTCGCTGTTAGTATGGTTTACGCTCCTTTTGGTTAGTATCTACTATAATAAGACTGGATTGATCATAAGCTAGATTCTGGAACGGTAAAAAACTTTTTTATTTCTTTAAAATATAAATTCCTAATTATTTGCAAAAAAATTGTATCGGGTGTTTTATGAGGCTGAGGGAGTGCATAGACGTCACATCAATCTTTACAAAACCATTGCAAAATGGGCCTTATGTCAGCAGCATAAGGTGCCTCTATGTAAATGCCCTAATGTCATGATTTTGGCGGCTAACTGTCTGTTGAGTTTCCTTACACTCTTTTGGTATGATAGTCTCTATCTAATACATGATCTGCGCTTATGTAGACTGGCTGAACGAAAATTTAATATATCTTCCGTTTTAATTACCATTGTAACTTGGCCTACAGAGATCACGATTTCGTGTGGTCGAATCGTGTTGTTATGTTAATCTTAGATTTAATTTTCTTTTATTGAATCACGCAAGAGAACTTTCAAAAGCAAAGCTCCGGCTTAAATTTTTAAATCCAACATAGCAGAATGAATATTCATGATCAAGTAAGTTATGTATGGCTCTGAAATGAGGGATATTTTGTAAAAAATTCTAAACGTAACCATTTACAAATCATACGCATTAATATTAATACAGGTTGTTCTATGACAATGTTGCCACATAAGTAAAGTAAACTTAAATTGTCTGCTAAGGGCGGACAGCTTGACCGTTAGAGAATCAAGACTGGTCATACATTCATAATAACTCAATGGATAAAATTGTTATGATAATTAAAAGGATAATCTTATTATAAAATATCAAATATGTATCCGGGACTGCACAGGTCAAGTCACGTGTACGTTGCATTGGGCGATAATTAAAAGGTCGTTTCCGGTGCGACATGGATACCTCCAGCCTTTAAAGCATTAAACCTTTCCACCAATCGGCCATTTTGTAAACAAAATCATAATGATTTCATTTGTTACATACAAAGCCTGACCTTCATTACTATCTACACTAACATTTAATAGAGGTATTTTGATAGTTTGACAAATATTGTATAACCAATACTGAGCTACATTATCAGAGAGTAACATAGTATATATTTTTATTTTTAGGCTGCATCTAACACGAGAAATAGTCCACGTGGGCGCAGCTAGCGTTAAGTCTCAAAACATTCACATCACATAACTACTCCACAGAGTAAACACATCTACGAGTAGGTATATCGATATCGACAGCACATCTCGCCGCTCAAATAGCGAATACGCGCACACATGCATATTTAATCGTTCGTTAGCACACCAATCTGCATGCGTAACGCCGCCCGTGACGTCTGCCTGTAATTAATAATTTCGACACTTGGTGATTAACATTTAAACCAGACTCGACGTCGGAATTGGTCCAAATCGGCGTCGGATCGACCGTGGGCACATTAACGACTTTATGGTAAGGGAAGTAGAGTTGCTTGTATTGGATTTACTGCTAGGGATACGTCCTGGTTATGAACGGTGTTGAACAAGATTTTTCTGCAATTTTCCAATTTCTATAAATGTGTAAGGGCTTGAAATACATAAAAATATTGCAACAGAGCACCATATTATACGAGTACGTATCATCCTTTTTAAGTCACTTTTTAAACGCCTGGTAACTACAACTATCACGGTCTCGTAAGGATAAATGTCCTTGTGTAGCGTAGTGACACACCAGGAATTACGACAGGGTTGTCTACCGGCATACCCGAGCCAATTTAGAAAAGTTCGTTTCTTAAATTGACCTGATGGGAAATCGAACAGCGGTTTTATCAATCAGCATCATTGATTTTGATTTAAAGCTCAAGAAAGAAAAAGCAACCATTTTTGACAGTCAGTAAAACAGAAGTGACAATACGAAACCAATTCAAACAGCATTTAGACGCTCTAACCACAAGTTGGCAACGTTTTGAGAAAAACACTCTCAGAAGTGTTGACTAGAAACAGGTCTACATAAACATAGGCATATCTGTTACGCAATTAGTTAGATAGTGCTATCAGTGGCAACAGCTGACCAGTGGCCGCTATTTATCAAGGCTACTAATAGACACGGCTAATTGTGTGGACAGATTAGCAATTCATGCGTTTCATTTACATGGAACGATTTATGTCAATGTTTATGGACTTAATCGTGTAGTTTAAGACATACGAGATCAGGAACCTTGGGGATCAATTGTAATTTAAAAAAGCCTCAAATACTTAGGCCTTAGATTCGATTTTCATAGTAACCGATTGTTGACGGCCTGCATAGTCCATGGTTGCCATGGCAGAAATTCTAGGCCCCAATAGTCGTCAGTTCCTTACGTTATGTGAAATGCCCTGCTACTTTTGCCTGCTTACCCAATGGGTCATGTTGGTGACTTGGTTGGTGAATTTATGTGGTCAATAATCTGATATTCGTTTGAGAAAAATATACTTTTAATTAAAAACGAAATTGTGCTGGTAAGCTGCTATTTGCTTTCACAGCCTAACCGCGATAATAAACTGGTTATTACCAGAGTAAGAGCAGAAGGCTCCAACTTAAAACAAGAACTTAATGATAAATATTACTTAAATAAATGATGATGTTCATGATGATTCTAAGAATTTGTTTTTTGTTGTGTACGAGAATTTATGTACGTTAAATAATCCACATTCAGAATGGTAGCGAACGGAAAGATACGCGTCACTGCGTCTTCACCAGATCGGTTTAAACAGGTTTTATTTGAAATTATTATTTTCAGCATGTCTCTAGAAATATTGCTTTATTTCAAATGAATAGCTTCATGCTTTAGAACACAGTCCGGATAAATCGCCAACGTTCGCTGTCGATAGATCAGTCAATCGTTACAGTTCGCGCTCTGTCGCGTTTCGCCGACACGCCCTGTTACAAAACACCTTAAATCACACGCCGCAAATATCATTTACTCTGATATTTCAAAACCACAGACAATAAGAGGTATGAAATACCTGTGAAATGTGAATTGGTGATATAAAACACACTTTGTTTAATCTAGTATTTAGGCCAATATACAATCCTTATTAGTAGATATCAAATTATCTCCCTAGGAAATGCTGCCTCATGCTTCTATCTGCTATACAACTTATCACTATTTTGGCTACGGTAACTGCTACCATCAGGCGTCCCATATTTGTCAGTAACCATGCATAAAAGAACACTACTAGCCTAGTGTTGATATCTTGCATAGTTTATATTTGGCCCGAGACGATTCTCTGGCGCATATTTATATATTTTTCTACATAAAAATATAAACTAGAAAAAATCGAACAGACCCTTGAGGCCCAAGAATCTAAGAATGTTGCTAAGTAGTTATCTTCTATCTTTCTGAAACGATTAGATTGGTTTACAGATCGCAAATGTGCTCGTCGTAGATCAGCGTCAATCGACGCGGGCGCACGCTTGGCCGCGCTTCTTCGACACGCCCCATAGACAAAACACCTTAAATCACACATCGGGTTTATTATTGTACCACCGGTGTTTAAAGGGTAGTGATGTAAGTAAGATATAGACACTGAAGCGAAAGTTTAATTCCACGTAATTAAAAGAAAAATGTTTTAAGGTTTAAAAAGTATTCAGGTGAATTAATTATGAAGTAACTTTCACTCATTATTACTATTGATTTGTATTATCAATGCTATGGATAGTAAAGTGAGAGAGGTCTATTTTTAGTAGTGCCGTCTTATAGCTTTAAATGATGATGTCATTAACCACATCTTGTAGCTACAGTCTGATTGGAGCTGATATTCTTAATATTTCAAAGCATGATTGTAGTCTCGGCCTTGAAATAAGGATAACTCAGTCATCATCATTGTCATTAGCAGCCAAAAATGACAACAACTGACCAGGAGTTCCTTTGGATTCCACAGTGGCCCATTGTAGACTGCTCCAGGTCGTGTATCCACCTTGTTGAACGAATGGTGGTCATTCTATACATATATTTCTTGCAAAAACGGTTGAAGAACCTTTGGATAATAATCGTCATAAAACTATGTTTATTTCGGTTTCAGAGATGTTTCCTTCCCAGGACGCTTAAATTGTGAAACCGTGGATTTCCCGATGAGTTATAGTATGGAGTTCTACTTTGGGTTTGAAAAGGTTTTTGCAGGGTCGCCGACGCGCGAGTGATACCCCTGGTGTTGCACTTGTCTATAGGCAGCGGTGACCGCTTACCATCACCTGATGGACCACCTGGTCCGCATGCTTGATTGTCACCGACGTGGTGTAAAAAAAAATTGCATGGTTCGTATTCTTAAAGTCAAAAAAAGAACAAAAAGTAGATATGCACATCCGACTATTAGGGTACCTAAATGCCAACATTTTAAAGACAAATAGCAGTTTAATCTTGGAAACTTGTTAAAATAAACAGGTCACTATACCAGGACAGACGGATGAACATTTCGTGTTTAGCGAACATTCACAAATGTCTTTACATTTATTCGTTTTGTATTTTGTCGTAAATTTTTTATCTATTACTTTTGGTACTTTTATTAAAAATGAATGTAAGTTGTTAGATAACATCTTAAATGGGATAAATCTAGTTATGAGATTTGCGAAAACGTTTTAAATTTTTTGAACAAGATTAACAGTAGGTAACAAGATTGACACTTGACGTTGCATTAAAATGTTTAAATCATTGCCCCTAATCACAAGTATGTTTTATAAAATTAGATTGTTTTTTCATTTAAACTTTTACATTCTCTATTCAATCGATTAACCGTAAATTGAAATCGAGTGACAAAACGTTTGTCATTTTTATTACAGCGTTTATTAAGCCATTCAAATTGCGTCCACACCCAACTGTTTACACCACAAATATTAAACGCAATAATTATTCATTGCGCTCGCAATTACTTTACGCACACTTTTGCACTCGCCTGTACTGGCGACTACTCTGCGACACGCGTCCGACGTTTTTTCATCAATTTGTCGGACGCATTGATATGCGAAATGGCTACGCGATTCGCACGTTGAATACATACGATTAAAAAATCGCCGCGGTAGGTGACCGACGCGGACTCGGCTTTAATTGAATAGATTCTGCAGCACCAGCCGACTCCTAATCGTCTAATTTGTAGCGAAAACAACCTAGCATTTGGCGGACGAATATATTACTATGGTATGCAGAAGGACTTTCTTTTGGAGCGGGAAATAAGCAAGGCTGGATGCGAATAGCAAGCAGGGTTTGTAGGTTAAGATGATCGTAGGAAGCAAGCCGTATTTTATTCTTGCAAAATATTCAGACGTGACACACTGCACGTAATCAACTAGCAGTCGCTGAACCATACCATACAGTTAAATTAATGTTTTCTGCAAATCTACTTCGACAACGTTCTTTGTAAAGTTGTGGCATAGCATAGCACTTTTCATGTTACCAGCCCCTCGATTCAGAACAAAGTCATCGACCGATTCGGTTATTTATTTATTTTTAATTATTTTTTCAAGTAGGGTAGATTTTTTGTAATTTGGTTTATGACAACTAAGGGCCTTTGGCTTTAAGATATCAAAATATCGATTGCTACCGCTTAGTGGATCATTTACTATAAATTAAAACAAATTTACCGGATCGGTCGATAACTTCGGTCTGAATCGGGGGGCAGGTAAGTTAGCTAATTCCCCTGAAGATTTCTTCTATACTACGACATAAGAAAACAGCCGAAATATATTCGAAACATATTTAATCTTGATGATGTTAAGTGGTGCCCACATCCTATGGACATCATAACTCCAGAGATATTTTGTACGTTCTCGATCATTATTCTTTTCATTCGTTCAAATTTCAATTACACACAAGGAAGTAAATTAAAATTACACCCTGAATGTGTCTTATTTAATATCTGTTATATAATACAATTGAACCAGTGCATATGCAAAAAAAGAGAAACATTGCCAGTTTGTCGCCTCTGACGTGACATTTAAGAATTTGCCGCTGACAAATTGTCACCCGTCAAACTCCGAAGAAAATTAATGACTTCGAAAGATGTATTGACGAAGTGATCAAATAGTCGCAAATTGCAATACAAATAAGCACCTGCCTGTATTACTAATGTTGTTGGCGGGTCGGCCATTAATATGTAAATAAACAATGCAAAATAACACGTGGTTATTTAATGAATTGAAATACTTCCGTGGTGGCTTTGAAATTAAACTTTATTTCCTTACATGAATCAAAATTATTCAAAAATTGATTTGAACTATCTAAATTCTGTACAATTTGACCGAGGTCTTAGGCACTAGGCGCCATTCGCAAACGTTAGGTGCGGCAAAAACATTCAAAAGGAATTATTATAATAAACTTCCGCCTACCACCTTATAAGCACAGAAATTTGATTATCATTACAAACGATCTGTCTGGCGTCTAATCAATAGATTGCATGCTTAGTCATGTCTATGTGTTTTTAATAGACCTAATGATATTTTGTATTTAAAAGGAAACTGTTGAAGTTAGTTTTTATCATCGCTTACGGTGGCAATTACCATAATTGCGCAAGGTGCTATTTATATAAATGTGTTGGAATCTTCGATGACGTAACTAACTAGAAAGGACAAAAAGCAATCAACAGTTTCTATTGTCCATGTGGCCCTGAGCTCATAGGTGCACCATTATTATTCTTCGACAGGCCGACGATAAACTTGGCGGTATGTAGGTAAGTCATGTGGGTGGCCTACGTTCGAACTTACAGCCGAAACGTATCGGGGCGATTGATGAATATTTATCGATAGGTAACCCGGTTTATGACAAGTCGCCTTGTTTACGAGAAATTAGCACAGAAAGTCTAACACTGAATACGTAGTTCAGTTGACCTGTGTGGTCGACTTATGTAGTTAGAGGGTCCTTTTTAGTCGTAGAAATACGACAATATATCTATATTACTAGCTCCGCAATACAGATGATATCTACTTTTACCTCAGTTTAACAGAATATTCGTATTTTATTTGTTTTCTGGCTCCATTTACAAAGGTTATGATGCATGTTTTATACCAATTTATTTTTTATCTTGAAAAACAGGACCGGTACAAGAGTAACTAGAATCAAGAATATTTAAAAACAACGTAACACCATGCACATTAATACCTTAGTTTACATAAATTTGTATTTACCTACTGCAACTAATTGTTAGAATGATGGATGGTCATCTTGATGTGTAGATTTCTCTTTTCAATTAAAATATTAATTACTCCAAGGCATGCACTTACATTATTCGGCAAACCTTTGCAAAATAATGAGGGGCATTAGGTACTACGAGTATTTTTAACTGTTTTATTAATGTAATGAGTCTTGTAAACATAATAAAGATACGAATCGACATCCATAAAGTTGGCCGTTAAGGCCTACGCATTGTACGATTGCTTCGACTTAATGAGAATCTCTATAATATGTCTAATGGGATCAATTAAATGAATTCAACAATTGAAAACTTACTAGCAAAATTCATTATTCTGGAACGATTAGATTTTAGTAACAAAATTCAGATTCATGTTAAATCAAATTTTTAACTATGTTTTTTTAGGTATTTTTTTAGGATCATCGACACGACGAAAATGAAGAACAAGTGTATTTTGCAACGGAAAATATATTTTTACAGTTAAAAAAAGACTCGTGTGGTTTTCGTAATAAAAACCCAAAAAGTTTGACGAACAATTGATGAATACCCTAAACCACATAAAAAAATAAAATAACACCAAAACTCTTTGAGTATTATAAGGGTGCATTTCCACCAGAGTTGTGCGAGGATGCGTTGCTAGGAATGTGTTTATTAAGAACCAATAGAATACCTAAGCTAGGTGAGTGAAACGTGAGTGAAACGAAGTCTATGGTTCTCAACACACACATCCCTCGCAACGCATCCTCGCACATCTCTGGTTGAAACGCACCCTTACTCTGTCATAGATGATTTACTAGCCTCTTGATAACTTCAACAAAGTGAATGTCACACAAAACTAAGTCCGATCGTACGACACAAAAAAACTAGACGCAAAAAGAATCAACCCGTATCGTCCTCAGACTTTCGTATGCTGCATTTTAAAAGCCAATTTGTCATGGTATGCAATTCAAAAATATTCACAGAAACAAAACTCGAACAAACATGTTCTCACAACAGTAAAATAAAGACAAAAGACGACACCCATAAATTGTCACTGAAAAGTAACCAAAGCATTATACAGTTGCATAACAGTACAGTAACAGTAAATAAAAAGGGGCAAAAGGAGCAAAACTGTGCACGAAACTGTGCGCTTTTAAATACGGACGACGTTGAGCGTGGGTAAGGCTAAGACATTAATGTTCACTAAACAAGTAGTAAAAGTCACTGGTTGAGCGTTTTTATGGCACTCATAAACGTCAGATTGCGCGCGGGTTTAGCGGCCCGCGCCGGCCGGGAATCACTCGATTTTACACTTTGAGCTCAGCTACCTAATTGATATGTGCCAATTTCAATTGAAGGTTTTGCTTCTGTTAGTGTCGTATAACGTAATGGAGAGGAATACGTATTGTTTTTCTTAAATTGCCAGTAATGAATAGGTTTAATTAATTAATAACCGATAATTTTTCTGTCATGTTTTGGGTATGTTATGGAATGGGAAAAAATAAAAAACATAGTCAATCCTTTTTCAATAAAGGCAGTTTAGAATTTCCCTGAGACTGTTTTCTATTATCATTCATTCCTTTTTTTCATTTCGTGAGTATCTGTTTAATTGATAGTGTGCGATTAAATTTACGCTTTTATCGTTCAATTTCCACTTGCATCTTTACAGCTGAATAATAACGCAACGTTTCTTCTTTTTCAGGTAACCGTTATTGCTGTTTTCAACATAATTTGCTGTATTCGAAGAAATATTTCAATGGTAAGATAACATTATCGTACAATACATAACGGTAGCAGAACGAAATTGTAGAGTCGATGTTTTGTACAAACTGAAACATTTATGTATCAGTAGAGGCTGTTATTAGAACAACGCCCCCTTCATAGTACCATTAGGTAGTCTTCGCAAAAAAAAGACATGACCAATTTATTTAAACTAGGCTCATCTCCATCATTTGCAGCTCTAAGACTTCCACTCCTGGACAAAGGGAGGAACTAGAGTCGGAGCCGGGCAGCCGGTTCAAGGCGACCTGCATGCATCCTAATCCTGCCAGATTTTTCGGTCAATACTATTTTTACGGACTGTTGATTAATGGCCTAAATACTTCCATAACTTTTGACCGGATCTTATACCTATTAATTTCTGGTAACTAGAACTAAGTGCTGGTCAACTTCTGTGTGAGTGGCTACTCTCCCTAAGTCGAAATTCGAAGATTAACGCAGTGAAAATGGTCTTTAAAAGGAAAGCTGCCAGACAGACGTGAGAATGGTTAGACGTTGGCCCCCTATGCAAATGATTGCATCGTTAAACACCCAGCCGCGAGGTTCCGCGACAGATTGACGTGGTCACTGCGCCCGCGCAACGACGCCGGATGCGTTTGATTGGCTGGCGTTAGACTGTTCGGTTATTGTAAAGGTTGTACAATTTAACGTAAAGTATTAAGGAATTTTTAAAATATATATTTAGGTTTCTATAATAGCATTAAAATTTTAAATGATAAAAAAAAGCAATTTGGACAGGCATAAGAAATAATCCTGATCATGAAGGAGGAAGCTAAGTATCTATGGGCCTTAACAGAGGTAGGATCAAGCTTTGAAAGTAAATCGATTGCATTTAATCCTCTAAAGTTAATTGGAACTGTGCTGGAGGAAATGAGCAACATACGTAATATTTAATCATAACTGATAACAATGAACGTGTACGGGATGTTGTGTCCCTACAAACGCATCACATTAAAATGGATATATTGAACTGAAATAAAAGAAACCCAATCACTAATGTAGGCTCTAATGCCAAGCAAAAACGATCAAGGTGGTCATACACTATAACCTTTATCAGATACCTACGCCAGAAACAAGAATACTAGGCAATGTGAAAAAAAACGGTATAAGAACTGAGAAGGTGGCTCTAAATAAGGCCAAATAATTATTTAGAACATTTTTTATCATCAGTTAACTGAGTGTTTCATAATAATGATTGTTGACAGCTTCGGTCGCCCTGCTGAGATAGTTATCATTATTGCACGCTATTTCTCGAGAAACATTTCTTCACATTGTTATCGATCACTCAGACATACCCGCAAGCAAAAGCTAGTTTAGAATAATCACAGTTCATTACCATGCTTTATTTCTCTAGTATTTCCTCGCGATTTTAATGAAACTTTTAATGTAATTGCGTAAAAAGAAGTTGAGCTATGTGTTTAAGTAGTCTTTCGATATTGTGGTATGAAAATGTTGACAGGAGTTGTCTGCGCGTCGGAATTTACACAGTACAACGTGTTCGTGGCAGGGTTGGCACGATACAATTTTTTGTCAAAACTTCTAGTGTGCCATGCCAGGTGGAGATTTTTTACAGTTTGCAAACAATAAGAATTGAAATCAGCACAAGGTGGACACAAGTTATGACATCAGATCATCTGGTGGTTAATAAACTTGTGGTATAAATAAAGTAAGGAGAAGAAATACATCCGAGCTCAGGCACAGGTTTATGTGTAAATCCAAATAGGTGGAGATAAATTTACCACTATTGATAGGACTCAAATATTGAAAATACACATTAAAAAACAAAATACTCAAACTACTCGGCAATAATGCTTCATGGTATAATTATAAAGGTTCTCTCTGTGGGGAAAATTTCAGATAAAATTTTCGGAAGTAAGAGATACTCGTAGCTGCAAAAACCACTGCACGCGGGCATAAAAATGTAGTTCGTAAGACGACCTTCTAAAATAGAAAATGCCAGTTCAGTTAAAATGGTAAATCAATATATTTGTTCACAATCTACAATTAGATACCTACCTACTTAAAAATAAACTGAATGTTAATAGGTCTTGAAAACAAAAAAAAAACAAAAAATAAACATGTAAGGATATTTCTTAAAAGAAAAATAACAAATAAGTAATCATGTAAGGATATTTATCCATTTCATCTCTATGACAATTTCACACTCAGAAAACATTATTATATAAATAATTTTAAATACCTAATTAATATAATTTTTAATGATTTTAGATAGAAAAAACTCAAGTTCTTATTTGTTTTAAATTTAAAAACTGCAAGGACATATTCTTTAAAATACAACCATTTTTAGCCAGCCCTAGGTGCACATCCTACTCTGTACACCTGCTGGCGAAGGAGGGACATGTGTATGGTCGAACAGTGACTTTTATTGACGCGACCGCGTTTATTAATCGCTGCCTTCCCGGGCCGGCCTAGAGACAGTCTCGCTTGCCGGTGTACAGTAGGATAATGCCTTTAGAGGTGACAGGTCTTCCCGTTTTTGTGGGAAAACTATTTATAGGTACGGGGGGAGTTTCGATCAACGTTTGTTTTATTATTATTGTCAAATATTTTAGAGAAACGCTAGAAAAATTGGTCAGGACAATGTCGATCATACTTTTGTGTATAATAAATACTCTTCCAAAATGTGTTTTTTTTCTTAACATAATCTTATCACGTATTTCTTCACGAAGAAAACCAGTAAAATATTTCTTAGATCAAAAATGGGTATATATTAGAAAACTGGAAAGAGGGAGATCTAATTTAAAAAACCTTAAAAATCTAGAGCCATTTGAAATATTTTTTTAATTCACAATATAAACTCAAAACACCTATATTGGCGGTCATATAAGTTATTATGTCATAATAAGGATATCTCTTATAACTTATACCAAAACCCTAGCAAACGGTTAACTTCACTTATAGCTTTTGAATAACGAATGTTAAATAGAAAATGAGCCATGGGAATAGGATTCCGCTTCGTGCTCACTATCCCATGCTTTTGCATATTTTTATTTGAATTCAATCTACCATTGTTTTTATAAATGTTGAAAATGAGGGGAAAAAGTTCAGTTTGATGTCAATTGTACTTGTATGAATAATGATGTATTATTATTCAGGAAGTAGTTTTTAACTCCGTGTTTATTAATACAAACTGTCAACCTATCAAACCTACAGAAGAACAGAGGGTTCTATTGAAATTGATTATATTACTTATACGTACCTAGTTAAACTTTATTAACATTTTGAAATTGCTACTTCTTCCTAATAGTTCGAAAATATGTTTTGAAATAACAATGAAGATTTCTAAAATTGGTCAGAAAAACGACTACCAATACTAGATCCAAAATGAACTACCAATACCTAGGTTCAAAAAACATACTGAAATACTGATCCTCAGCCGTACTGTTTGTCCACAAAAAGCAAGTCGCTAGACAAAATTTAAAAACAAAAGTTCCTAGGCACTTTGTCATTCCATATGAATGTGAACATAAAAACATTCCATTTCAGAAAATTACCCAAAGAAAAACATTATGCTAATTAAACAAAACCTGAAATTAAAAATCTATAAATAGCAAATCCTCCTTAAATAGGTGTGCTCCCGTCGACCGCGCCAATCGTAATGGCGCGAGCGGGCATGTCCGCGATGGCAGCGCCACGATAGCATTGTGGTGCGCCGGCGCACCGATCGCGCCGCGATTGCCGCGCCTGTCGCTTACGCGTGGCCTCCGCCCTATCGCAAGCCGCATCGCACGCAAATTATTATCGATACCATTATTGTAACACCCAAGTGTAACACTCACTATTGTTGATACTCTCCCTTTGTTTTATAACAAAAACTGCGGCATTGTTTGTAATTGCAACTATCAGCGGTTTGAGATTTATTATGATTTCGATTGTCGTTGATGTAAGTGATACATGGTGTTTTATATGCGAAAACTCCATTCTATTCACACTTGTGTGAGCTTTACAATACGAAATCATTTATAATTAGCTAATTAGTGAGTTCAGTATTGTAAATTGATATAGTTTTGTAAAGCATAGATACGTAGGTATCTACGCTTTAGGTAAGATACGTAAGCAAACGCCTTATAGTGAGTAGGTGAGTTTTTTTATTACTAACAACACATTGTACTGGGTTCGCGTGGCAAGCATTCTGGTATCGTGTCGAGACATCTTGTATAAAAATAGGAGCCAATCGAAATGAAAAAAGTCGCACACGTTCCAGATGCTAAATGTAATCCTGCATTGCACTATTACTGGAACTACGGAGTCTGAGAAAAAATGCAATAAAAAGTATAACACCAGATATTGTCGCAAGAAGTAGTTAATTATAAGCACAGCGGAATGCTGTAATGGATGACACGTAACTTTTATGATACATACCATCACGACTTTATCCCAAACGGGCTAGTAAGAGGCAAGTGACTGTTGCCGTCATGGTGAACGGAACACTCAGAAGCCCACTCACCAATGGTATCAAAACCCAACGTGGTAGGTGGTGAGCCTTCTCCCGCTATCCGGGTTGATTTGGTTTTTTATCGATGTTTTCCATCACCGGAGAGTTAGTCGGAAATTAAACAATGAACACAAAGATTTTGGTTATGGCCAGATTTGAACGCGGGACCACACGATCCGCGATCCGAGTTGGAGTGCTCAACCACTAGGCCACGACGCTCTCACCTTCTCCTTCTCACGCTCGACCTTTTATAATACGCTGGAAAAAAATACCTTTATCACAATTTTTCAATTATAATTCGTGGATAACGTATGGTAAGTACTTCACTGCAGAATTTAACAATAAGCATAAACAAAATGGTCTTGCTGACTATACAAATGTTCCCTGTACAGGTCATTGAAATATTACATTATACTTCAATGGTACAGGGTAGGCAATGTATGAGTAACGCCTCTGGGTTATACCTTTCATAGCTAGACTGCGGTCCGCATGCTTGTTTGCTACCGGCTTTGTATAAAAATGAACTCAAACGGAAACGTCAGTACGCTAGACTAGATGCAGAGGGTTTGACTCCACCAGCACCGGCGAAGTGCGTTTGTGATGTGAACAACACAGGGAAAAGCTCACTTTGAAAACATTACAAAATTGCTATCTCTGTGTTACGAGGTACCAGACAATAAAATTAAGCCAGGGACGTCTTCCAGCACACCCAGACCCAGGTCAATTTAGAAAAGATCATTTCCTGAATTGACCTGACCGGAGATCGAACCCGGGACACTACTACGGGCGAGAAACTGTGCTACAGCGCACTACGCCAATCGTGTATTCAAATAGTAGCCGGCTCTTAAATGTACATATTTCTCCTACTAAATAGTTCTGTTGTATTTATGCACGGCAAGTTTTGTCTCTCTTTCAACATTTTTCCTATACCCGTAGGTTGCCTGCAAGAGATCGCTATATATTAGCGATAAGGCCGCCTAAATTGTGCATTATTTTAAATTTAATACTTAGCTTTAAGTTTCTTAGTTTTGTACATTAAAGAATATCTGTCCATCTATCTATTGCAGCTTGTGGTGCTGATGATTTGGAGTAATAAAAAAAATACCTCTACATTTGGTAGAGCTGTTGAAATGCTCTTTACATGACTGAATCGTTTTCAATTGATAAGTCACTGACTTTAACCATAACGTCATTTATTCCCAGCAAAATCATGATTCAATATTGTACGATGAAATATAACTTCAATCAGTTCAACCCGATCAGAACTCGATGCACAACCGGCTTGAGATGTTCCGAAGAGCATGGGCGTTAAACTCCCACTGCCTATATAAATCACACTCGCAAACATATTGTTCAACTCATAAATCCACTATGCTCACGTCTTCATACGCGCTGATAAGGCTCTCGAGCTGCGCGTAAGACTCGGGCATTTTTATTCGATACTGCCGTCGCGGCTGGCAAATTGTGTTCTGAATACGGGTGCTAGGATGTCCAACCTTTCCTGTTGGAAAATAATAAATGTTTAATTAGATCTTTAAATCTCTAGGAAACATTAGTTCAATATTTTCAAGATTAAAAAATATAGCATTTTTCCACCTTGTTGATTGAATCGCATGCATTTCAGTTTTATAATAAGTAGGTATGTATTTTAAAAAGATATTGCAGTAATAGTAATAAATGCTTAATGTTTAAATATTACAAATACCAAATGCATAATAATAAATCTTTGTAAAGTGAAGGTTTCTGAGTATTTTGCTCTACATGACGTAATAATACTCGTAGTAACCAAGCTCAAGAGACTCCATACTTATGGAAATCATATTATTTGCTCATGTTATGATGTCAGAAAATGTAACTTCGTAATCATGCCATGCGACGTGTAGTATAATCACCAACAAAAATATTTTAAAATGTTGATTGATAAATTTAATGAAGTGAACAAGTGACAATCCTTAAAAGCTCTATCGTTGAGGGCAGTGTAAAGATGGGGCAAACTAATGCTTTTTCGTTTTTTTTTATTTACCACATTAATCTTCTTTTTAATTCACAACATTGATCAATAAGGGCGCAAATAGTAACTTTCGGAACAGCTAAAGAAACAGGTGAAAGTCCTATGCAAAACAAGGTTACTGTGCTAAGGTATCACGCGAGACACACCGTTGTTACGTAAAGTCGTTTAACGACTAACATCCATAAATTGACGCCATATAAGGTCACGGTCCTCGTACGAACGCCCGACCCGATGCACTATGCCGCAAAGTGGTCATTCGTTTCAAATAAATTACCATGTAATGGCACGTTAATTTGCATACTCCATCCGATGATAATAACACAACAGTGGACAAATAACAACTCTATTTTCAGCGCTGCAAGGCAAATTTTTGACTGGACAATCGCATTCATTCAAAAGCTTTGGCGATTGTCACGCCACGACGGAACTTTCGAGAACTACGAGCTTTTACTCAAGTTCCTGCGCCATCCCAGAGATGTCGCTAGGAAAGCAGCGCCAAATGGTTCGTATCAGGGTGAATTCCGGGTGCTTTGGGGGTTGGAATGGTTCGCAAAATGAACGTAGAGGGTAGCTAGCAACTAACAAAACGTTAGGGGTTGAAGTGAATAGATGGCGCCACAGGCAGGGCTACTCAAAGTTTAAGATAATTAATCATTTCCTCATAATTGCCTTACGATTCAATCATTTTGTTTTTTTTTTGTAAAAACTTTTATATATCCAAATATGAAATACCCGTACTATTTGATATATTTTTTTTAACTAATTCGGTAGTTGAGTAGAAGGGTTTACATTAATTTGTCACGCCTTATGCTTAGTTTATTTTAACGCATTTGAATGAGCAATTATGTAGTTGGTGCAATAAACTTGAAAATTATTTTTGAAATTCTCTCATTTCATGATAATAATTTAATTTACAACAATCACTTAAATTGAAGAATTGAATGAAGAGGTCGCTTCCTATAACGGAGACAAATACAACGGCTTAACTCAGAAAGCTGTTCATTCCAAACAAATTTGAAAGCAGAATTGACTGAAAAGAAAACAAAAGTACCTACAAGAGGCTTTATCTAAAACAGTACTTTAGTCACACCTTTTATCCCATCAACAATGAAAGTGAAAGCTCAAAGTCACGCAAATTCAAATCCGCGTAAATATACCTGAGCTACCGTGTTCTGTTGTTCATCAGTTGCATAAGATTACAATAAGGGTTGTAAATTACCTTCCAGTTCTTGACCCAATTCTTGCCTTTTGTTGAAGTCATAATGCTGTATTTCATTGTTTTTTGAATTACCTACCTGGGTAATCAGGGAAGGAGCAGTCAGTTGTGGAACGTTTACTTGTGATGTTATAAGCTACTTAGCCGACTACAGTCTTTTTTAATTACTTATACCTGTGGGCTGTGTTCGTACAACTTAAGTAGATTCAATAAATAATTAATTCGTTTTAAGGCAAGAAAAAACAGATTTATCAAACTTAAATGAATGACAGTAACATATATTTTAAGTTTAAGTAAAAAAAAAAAGATTTTTTTCTATTAAGTGACTAAAACCTAAATCAAAACTACCAGTGTGTGTAAGAAGTGATAAAATAAATATCGGTGCGGCTTACAAAATAAATTAACGAAGTCTCTTTGTTCTGAAAGGCTTAAAATAAAGTGCGTTATGTTTTCTGTGACCGAGTGTACTTAACCCTCGCATATACAGCGGGACCTAACCCTAGATACCCATGTTGCGTGTTCACACAGTCCGGCGCGTACTCGCCTGTGAAGATAGCGATGCCCACTGAGCCCGCCATATCTAATGAAGCCGACCGAGCACAACTGTACCTAGGTATGTACAGATTGGAAATACTGAGTTATTTCTTTAAGGAAGACTTGGATTAATTTTATTTACACAGTAAATGTTAAAACGTAAACCAATTACCAGTACCAGACCAAATTCAGTATTCAACTCGAAATGTCACTGTCACTTTTGTTTAATGTAATGATTTTAAAACGATGCAAATAAATCATAGAATTAGAATGTTTACCCGCAATGTGAACCTTGCCAGATGAAGGGTTACAAAAACTCGGTTAAAAATATGATGGAGGCTTATGTTCGGGAGTGGACTTTTGATTGCAAATGATTATGATGATTCTTCTACCACCACCCAAGCGTAAATTTTCACACAGCTCATACACATTTTATTTGATTAAAGCTCACAATATGTTGTTGCATTACTTTATTAAACAATTCCAGAATCGTAGCAACAAAAACAAAATGCCAACGCACGTCTTTCCAGGTAATGGGGTCCTAATGAGCTGTAATGAGGTAGGCGGCAAAAGTTGAAATTGCTCACGCGCATTAAGTCCATTGTCATCGATAGGATCAAGGAATCGTAAAGGTCACGTGTAATTTATACTGATAACTGATACAGAGTTTGACGCACCTTGTTCTATAAATTCTCCGAATTACTTCTAAGATTACTGTTTACGATCTTTCATTGAATAACTGCCAGTTATTGACCACTTTCTTTTATACTTTTTCTGTGTAATTACATAGTGAGGCTTCTTTATTGGCTCTCGTAACAACGTGTTCCTTTTGACAGATCCTTGATCAGTGTGGCGAGCACAAGCTGTTGGCTTATAGGCGTTGATAGCTAATCCAAACTAATATTATAACGAGGAAAGATTAGATTGTTTGTTTATTACTCGTAGCATCAAAAAATCTCAGAAGCTACAGGACCGATTTAAAAAAATCTTTCATTAGCATAAATCTATCTAGAGAGCGTCTTAGCCTAGTGGTTCAGCACCCGAACTCAGATCGTGGAACGTGGACCACACGTTCAAATTAGGCCAGAACCAAATTTTTTGTGTTCACTTACTCTCCGGTGATAGAAAACATCGATAAAAAACCAAATCAACCCGAATAACGGCGGAAGGCTCACCGCCTATCACGTCGGGTTCTAATACCATTGGTGAAAAGTGGACTTCTGAGTGTTTCGTTCACCATGACGACACAGTCACTTGCCTTTGACTACCCCGTTTGGGATAAAGTCGTGATGGTATGTAAATCTACATTGTCAGGCTATAATTCTTTCGGGCTAATTTTTAACGGGTGAAATAGTCTACGCAGACGGACAGTAGTGTCTCATACGAATAAGTGACGAGCTTCTGCCCTCGACTTCATTCGCGTATACTGGTCAGTTTAGTGAGAATATTTATTAAAAATATAGCCTATGTTACTCGCTGATATTTTAGGTTTACAATCTTTCCTATAGTTTTATGTGAATAACACAATTTAAAATGAATTATGTAAGCAGTTTAATAACTTAAAAAAAACAGAAGTTGACGTTTTTCCAGTATAAAATATTGTTTAATTGCTTCAATTATTTTCAAGGCATGAAAACTATTTTCAACAAGCCATTTCTTTATTTTTTCAGCACATTCCATGGCTATCAAGATTTATAATATGAAATTAGAGAAATTAAACATACATAATTATTTATGCTTAGTTTAAAAAGACATCTTATTACTAAATGCCACTACGACCTAAAAGAGTTCCTTGTTGATGGATGAGGAAAAACCACTTGTTCTTTTTGTTTCTTAATAATGTTAATTTTTGTTTTTGATTTATGGAATTTTAAGGGCGCACTAAATGAAATTATACCCAGTAACTATTGCAATGCCCTAACAGGGCGTCACAAGCACTGTGCTTAGTTTAAGATCTATTTAATACTGTGGCAAGCAATAAATAATCTGAATCTGGATCTGAATCTATATGGTTTTATTTGAATGCGTAAACGCTTTTGAGGGCTATCATCACGTCACCATTTCTTTAACGTATGTCTATTTACATTTTACATGTGCATACCAAAAATGTCCAGTCTGCACTAAATCGATTTTCGCTCCTCGATAAACACTGCGGATAATTTGGTTTCGAGTAATGAATCGAGCAACCAAACCGTCCCCCGGGATGTTGCTGCAGAGATATAGACGTCTCATGCACCAAGCAAACCAAACACGTATGATTTATTCCTAAATACGGGGCCGATGACGTTTCCACGCCATAAATCGCCTCCCTCAAGGCGGGAGGACATATCTGGTGCTTTATGAAGAGACCCGTCGACAGTGGTAACTCTGGTATAAACGCCAGGGTACCTTCCCCGGCACCAGGGTATAAATCTGACGCTTCCGCCCGGCATCGCGCCGGTAGTGGCGACGATTATTCAACAATATCGAGTTTTGGCTTCACTTGCTACCTCCTAATCTTCGGTTTCGGCGAACTAAATTTATGTGTTAGTCATTTCAGCGTTTTTGCAAGGTTTTGTTTCGGATGTGATAGGGTTTTGAAGCTGCATTCGTGGCTTTACCAGAAAAAAGGGGAATGGAGATCATGTGTGGATTGTTTTGCTGGCAGGAATATCTATTAGTGTTTTTTTAAAAGAAACACCATGTAATAGTCGGACGTCACTAAAGGGCAGACTTAACAGTCTTAACATTGTCCATTTTACATTATTATATCTCTTAAAAATTATGATGATGAGCGAACTAAAGGGGAAAATTGTTGTTTCAATCAGAAACTAAAATAAATATGATATCCGATTGGTAAACAATAAACATCTTGAAAACTTAGGTAAATAAATAAATAAATAAATACAGATACGTAGAATCTGTATTCATAATTTCTAAGTTTATTATCTAAAAAACTTAAAGTTTTTTCAAACTTTGCCTAGTTTTTATTTGTCTTTTCGCATTCTTGCTATCTTTTGTCATATATCTAATGTAAGTACCATGTCAATTGCATAACTATGTACCTCTGAACTGACCCTCAAAACTGCAGGAAGTATCTTCGCCGATGAGATTGATTTATTATTTTCGTTTCCTACAATGGCTATATCCACTAGAACACGGTTCCAAGACTTCGCACCGCGAATGGTTCGGTATTCAATAAACCCATAGTGTTACAATGCTATCGCGATGGATACCATCCAGATACTGTCGTGCTATCAGGTGGTCAAAGATATCAGGGAAGCATTGTTACGTCAGCAAGTCAAAGAAATCTATGTCTTTGTTTGAATGATCTCGTTAGTGGCCTTGGCGGAACATGAAGACGATTGTGTATGAGTAAGAATTTATGATACATTTCTCTTGAGCTGTTCTTGTTATGACTAATTTTGACTGAGACTGACAGGGAAATACACTTCAGTCTTCATTATAAATGCGGAAACATCTAGACATAACTACGACAGAATTAAGACTTCATTAAAGTCAGCAACTTTTTGACGGTTCTGGGGATGTATAGTTTGCCCTGTCTCAATAACTGATTGGCTTGTCTGTTTCATTTGTAGGGATCCTGTCTGATGCCACAAGTGGGTTCGATTCTCCCTGATGAAGAACATCATATAAGCTTTGTCTGGGTGTTTAGAAGCCTACGGTAGTTACAATCCCCAGTGAAGCAAAAATGAACTACTATTCTAGCTTCTTGGCCTAGTTTATTAGTCACAAGTGGTTGATGGCTGGATATTGTTCCATTTTGAACGGATTTTAAAACAGGAGGTTCTCAATTTCACGAAATGTCTTGTTTTTATGGTTTATTCTGGTTAGCCACTCATAGTTTTACAGCGTCACCGAACTGTTTGCCTTTAATCTAATAATGTTGCTAATCAAGGCCCACATGGTAAGTTCGCCAGGTAAACACACCTAGTTCGGCCTAATCCACCAAAAGAAGTATTTTCCTCGTGTCCAAACCGGTAGCTAGTCAAACACATTAGGGCGCTTTTCGACTACGGCGCAAGAGCTAATTCGGCACAAAAACGTGTAACCGAAGTCGATCGCTAATACGTAACGTAATAAATCAGCTCGCCATTTTTGTTTTCAACGCACCGATAACTCTTTTGTCATAGGGTGATGTAGGAGAGGGGCCGATGGAGTTATTTATATTGTCGTATTTTCCTTGGTCGAAGAAAATTTCCTTTCTGTTTGCTTCATGGGTCAGTGATCAGATTCATTCGGTGCCTGCCGCTGGCATACGCTTCTGTGTGAGATTGCCTCAAGTGCTCTTTTTGTAAACAATATTTTTGTTCTAGATTAACGAATACAAAAATGAAACAATTTTTTTAATAACACCCTGACCTCTGGTGGACACATCTCTGATACAGATTTTTAAATAAAAACAGTTAAAAAATATAATATGTTTTTCGAACATTATTTGATATTAAAAAAAATACTCTGAAGAGACTGGAACACTACCATTTATTTAAGCGTATACTTCGTGAGTAGTATTTCAGGCAGTTCATAAAAGGTATCAGCAGAACCATTGGTAACAGAATAACAAACTTAATCCCGGTGCCTGGTCCCTCACTTGGAGCAAATGCTTGTAATGTAATGTTTCAGATTCGATTTTGAGCATTACATTACAATACTGCCTTTAAAAACTTCAGGGAAGTTGTATTAAAATATAACACATTCATTTTATCATCAAGTTGCGCACTGTAATGATCGGTGCTATACCCTCACCAACGCATTGCTCGAATCTGTAACATTACAGTTTGCGCACTGTAATGCTCGGTTCTCTTCCCTCATTGATGCAATGCTCGACTCTGTACCGTTAGATTACAGGAAAATGCTTCAGGTGAGGGGCCACTTTAAGGTTAAATTGAATATATCGCCAAATTGCCCTCCCATTTTCACAACAAGGGCGCTTATTATAATTTTTTATATCTTGTCAATTTCATTCCCTAAATTAAGCGTGGCGAGCCTAGGGCACTAACGCATCTTCTGGGCTAGATATATACTGACGAAAATGCTCGCTACACTCAGTATAGGAAATCAACTTGGCTGGATATAAGCGATTGGAATGAGGCCCACGATTTTCTAAGGTATTTTGCACTGAGAAATAAGATCCTAGAGTTAAGGTTTGATTAGTTTCGGAGTCATTTGGAACAAAAGGTGAAGTCGGTATCCAAGCTCGGTGTGTTAAACAGGGCGAAGCAGTACTTCACTTCTAGGTAAAGATTGCTGCTGTATAAAGCGCCATTCAGGCCACACGTGGAGTACTGTTGTCACCTTTGGGCAGGAGTGCCTGGATATCAACTCAGTCCTTCTGTCTCAGTCAGGGGCGTGCGACCCGGATTGTCGACGATCCCAAACTGACAAGCGCTTTAGAACCGTTAAGTCCGAGGAGAGACTTCGCCTCCCTATGCGTGTTCTACCGCTTGTACAACGGGTTTTGTTCTGAAGAACTGTTTGATATGATGCCTACGACTACTTTTTACCACCGCACCGCTCGCCACCGACAGGGCGTTCATCCTCACACTCTGAATTCGCAATGGTCTCGTACAGTTCGGTTTCAGAGATATTTCCTTCCGAGGACGCTCAAATTGTAGAATAAACTCCCTGCCGAGGTTTTCCCAAAGAGACATAGTATGGAGTTCTTCAAGAGGAGTTTGAAAAGGTTTTTGCAGGGTCGACAACGCGCGAATGATACCCCTGGTGTTGCACTTGTCCATATGCTGCGGTAACCGCTTACCATCAGGTAGTCCGCATGCTTGATTGTCACCGACGTGGTATAAAAAAAGTTCTAAAAAAGTGTACATACATTAATTGAGGACTACTTTTAAATAACTTAGTTTTGCTTTACGTTGTTCTCCTCCTCAGCAGCTAGGACCCCATTCGCAAGCGTGCTTGTGGCGCCCTCGTACGGGAAATAATTGTTTATTTTCGACAGCAGCGCACTTACGCTGCTGTGCACTAACGACTATGTGCTGAGAGGAGTGGTCAGTGGTCACCCTAAGTGATTATTTAGATTCACTGTTCTGTTGCGTCACGGGGTCACAAGTTGAACAATCATGCAAAATGATGCACTCAAAAAATGTTTGACAAACTCTTCAACAGCACTCAAAGTTACTAAGCTCTTGGGATGTCGTTCCTTACAATATATCAGGGGAACCAAAAAAAACAAATTTATTTTTAAGTATGTACTTCCAAAGTTTTGTGGAAATTGCGAAAACGCTAGTAAAGCAAGCCTCTTACTAACCCAAAAGACAGAAATAATTTTGTGGTAAATTGAATCAAATAATTATGGTATTCCATTTTCTAACAAAAATGATGTCTTTTTTGTTACTTGGAATAACGAGGTCTTAAAACTTTAGTTGAATTTATTTAAATGAACTCTGATTTTTTACTACGAATTTTCAGCTGAATTATCAGAAGCTTGTTACTACAAAGTCACGTCGTGCATAAACATAAACTTTATTGACTTTTTATTTATACATAGTTGTGTTCTGGTAGGTTTTATAATAAGATCAAGCTGTTTAACCTTTGTTTGCAAAACTTTTTTTTACTTAAAAAAAACACTACCAAAAGAAGATCATATGTAACACCATAGACATAAATAACAGCACATAGCAGAAAACGGGCTATAGACAACAACAATGGCAAATGTCGGGGCTCACTCGCGAGCATTGTAGCGTGGCGCGGGAGGCGTTACGAATCAATGGAGGGAATTATCGGCGCTTGGAAATCCGTGGAGTAGGTTTGTGCTAAGTTTTGAAGAAGTAATGAGGTAGATAGATATACTTTATTGCACAAAATAGGAATAAAAACAGTTGTATTACATAAAACAAGCAATTTGTACAATTTAGGCGGCCTTATCGCTAGAGAGCGATTTCTTCCAGGCAACCTTTGAGTAGAGGAACTTTTTAAAGCTTGTGCTTTGTGTGGAGTAAAAATAAATCAAGAGAAGAGAAGAACAACAAAATATATATATATAAATACTTCAATCAATCAAGATTATATACCTACAAATAAATATATAATAAAGGTATATATATCTGTATATACAAAAAAATGCATATATAATACAATAAACATACATATACCATACACACATACAAAGATTTATTATGGCAAGGACGTCGCAGCACAGTAGACACCAAAATAACCATGAGGACCAGAAGGTCACAGTGAGAGGAAATACGCTTTGACACGGGATTTAAATATAGGAAGGGATTGAGATTGCTTGATAGGCAAAGGCAAAGTTAAAAAATACATTCATATTATTTCACTATTGTTATTAGATACTAAGTCGAATACAGAAATATTGGTAAGCCGAATAAATATTATTGAAGTAATGATAAAACTGACGTAAAGGAGAATGCCCATTTGTGATACAAGTTTGTCTCTGGCTTCATGATAAAAACTATGTTAACATTATTTTCCTTATTTTTTAAGCCATCGTAACTATGGAATTCATTTTTTGAACCGGGGATATTTTTCAAATATTAAAAAGATATTAAATAATTTTAAATTTAAAATCTTTTTAAGATTAAAAAAAAAACCATTTCATTTTGGTTGATAGTACCATGATAAATAAATACATAGATCAAGAACTACAATCGATATTTCTCGGCAAACATATGAAATAACTTTAATACTGATTTTTAATGGTCGACTTTTGCTTTAAGGCGGCGATACACATCACATGCCTGTAAAACGAAACAGTAGCTTATATGCTTGTTAATGGCAAGTGGAAGTAACTGGCGCAATGGGGATACATTTTTGGTTTGGTTTGTGTACCTTTTTTTCATTTGGGTTTAGTTCGTTTTCAATAAAAGCATCAAAACCCGGGTGTTGATTCCAAAAATAACAACTGCCTAATGTAGAAAGTAATTTTATGTAGGCCATTTAAAACGACTTTGGTTTTGATGCCACTCTGTACCGTGCTTCATACTATGATGGGCATGATCCTTTGATGTTTTCATACAAATTCTAAGACTAAGACTGGCCTGTTGGTGCAATGGCAGCGAATCTGCCTTTAGCGCCGGAGGTAGTGGGTTCGATGCCCACCCTTGACGAACATTTGTGTGACAAACATTAGTGTTTGTTGTGTGGCTGGGTGTTATTATCTATATATTTAGAAATATTTATGTTTATCAGTCTCTGACGCCGAGCGAGCTCGAGCTACGAGCTCTGCTTAGTTTGTAGTCAGATGATTTTGGTGTAAATTGTCCCAGATATTTATTCATTATTTATTTAATTCTACAATTTTTATGCCAGTTTCTGGAAATTTGTGTAAAACTATTCTTTCTTAAGATGTTTATGTACCATATTTAAAGCCAAATAAATTTCTTATTTTATCCTATCTAAGCATCGAGTCAATATTGAATTAAGTGACTTGGTAGAAACGAATTTACGATCATGGACCAAAATATTTACAGCCGTTTTGGCTAATAGTAGAGGACCAAAAATGTAATTAGGGAAATAATCTACGCCACGAGTACGAAGCACCAGAAATTATGAGAATGTAGACGGGATGATGGTTAAAACATATTTGGATAAGGGCTAAATAGATAACAAAGGAGTTTGGCGCTATTGGTGTAGAAACTCACTCCACAAGTGCAACACCGTAATTTTTTTTGCTAAACTAAGAATTCACTCGATGTTGATGCCGGCTGTAACACTAAACACTTGTTGACCTCAAATAAGTCATGTGCAGCTCCTGAAAGTCAAAATAAATGTTGTTTTAATTTGAAACTCAATATGTAATGTACTCGTCTGATTTACAAACCATGTTTCTTTTACAGTCAAAATTAGTGGCTTTCAGTAATTTTAAATGATTTGTTTTTAAATTCAAATAAAATATTATTTTTTTCGTCTCCACATACGCTTCTGTGCCAGATTAGTTCATCCCACGCAGCGTATCGGTTGAAGAGGTAAATGAAATGCTACCCGGAGGGGGAAAGTTAAATTACTGAATTTGAGGGTCAAAGATATAATTCTTTCGTAGACATACGCGACACGCCCGTCTACATGCGATTGATTTAAAATTCATGATTGTTCCGATGAGCTTGGTGAATGAAAGATCACTGCTGTTGAATGGAAATTACACGTTTGAAGAAGTTGTGAGATGCTTGTTGGTGTCTTTAAAGAACAACCTGGTTCATGATTAATGAGAACAAAATACAGTTATTTTGAAAAATATGGAAAGTATTGTTTCAAATTAGAAATTTACTAACTTAAAGCTCTGCTAATTGTAAAACACGATGTGGTCAATACAAGTGCAGTATGTGTTCAGTGTTACAATGACACCGTATAATTATGCGCCATTTTCGCAAGCTCAGATAAGGGAAAACGTCAAAATAAATTGTTAGCAATATAACATTTTTCGTTTATATTTAATAAACGTTGATCATATTAACTTTAATTCTCATAACGTTCTAATCTAATAAAAAATAAAAATCTCTTTTTATGAACAATTTCTATTGAAATTAACCTTGTGCCTTCGCAATAAAGCTCATTTTCATTATAAATACTGTTTTTAGGGGTTTTTCCGCACATGGTCGATTCTCAATTTATGGGAACGGAGCTTAGCAAAGCCCAGGGGGGTTCACCACTCTGTTTTTAAATTGTTCTGCACCCATTTTTCTACGAGTGAGTAATACCAATAGACGGATATCGTCTTTGTCCCATGCAATTTCACTGAGTATTTTACAGCCATATTTCACTATTGATTTTCGAGTCATTAAGTAATTGGAAGCAATAAAACAAATGACGAGACATTTAAAAAGAGCTGCTCCCTAGTTTCATGATAAATGTGTGGCATTATAACAATATACCTCGGAATTAGGGTAGGGTCGTACTAATGACCCCGTTTACCGTTATCTATGGTAATCGCTACCACGCGGCCTACCGAAAATGCAGGCGAATTTAAAATTCGAATGTCATAATCAAACTTCTTTAGGCTGACTAAAAAAAGAAAAAAAGTTAAAAAATTGGAGAGGTTTTTATTGTTCATACTTTTCGAATTGTTCTTTAAATTCAAAGTACAAGGTTGAGTTTTCTTTGTTGTTGGTGCCATGGGGAACATCTGCCTATGGGAGCGGCTCGCGCGCATTTGAAATTTTGAAAAAAGGAACGCGACCGACGCCGGCGCAACAGATGCGACATGTCGGATTCCTACAAGCAGATGTTTATTAAATACCCCCATGGATAATACTTGAGGACGCTTTGTTTTTGTCCGTACATTGGACAATATCGCGCCTAAGTGGTTTGACCCCTTGATATGCGGGCAAGATAGCTTGGTAATTGGTTTCGCTGTCTTTTGTTACTATCGATTGCAGACGTGTAATTGTTGGTGGTTGCTTTTTGCTCTGTTTAAGTTCTTAAACCGCGTTATTGCGGAAGCTGTGTGAACAAAAACGAATCTTTAGATTACTTATTCAATGTCCTTCGTCTGGTATTGTTTAGTTAGCCTTAGACCTATATATTATGTTATATATTTATTTTTTCATACAATATTGACTATAGGTAGAGTCATGATCATCAAAATAAATGGTGCAAGTAGAGAATCTTTTGCTATTGCCATTTACCTTGCTTTATTTCATTCACATCAAACTTAACAACAGTTACAACACGATGTTTTAGGTGGTACATAGGCAACATACCACAGCGGTAACAGCAACAAAATATGCTGTGAAGGTAATTATTATAAACGTACGTTAAAGTTACGAAAAAGTAACTAACGAACTTTTATTAACGGAGCCAAAGCTTTATTTCCGTAGCGAAGGCGGAATTTCACGGTCAATTTTTATAATGATTCGTGGAAGTTGGCACTGGTTTAATCTGAACCGCGTTTTAACTGCTAGGTAACATGCGAGGCTTCGCGGACAGAAATTAGATAGTTAAAAACGATTTTGTAGAATACGGTAGCGTAGCTTTTGCGTTCTGACGGTTAAGTTTGATTTGATATAATTATTTAAATGATTCGAACATAACGATATTGAGCATAATTTTTTCAAAACACATTGTTCTCCTAATATTTTGGAGTTTAAAATAATTTACCAACGTTTACAGCGTACCCTAAAAGAAGGTACTGTTGGACTAAGAAAATGTTTAGCTTTTTATTTTTTTCCCTTTCTTATGAGTTTTTGTTTGATGACCTTTAGCGCGATGATTACGCGAGTCGGAGTCGGAGTTCCGTCTTAACGGAAAAGGCGTGTTTAATTTCCGTGTGTTTAATATATTTTGTGTGGGTCTGGGTGTTTTAGGTTTCTCTTTTGTTTTTGGTTTCCGTAATCGATTTGATGTAAAAGCTAACATTGAGTAGGTACCATATCAAAACAGTTTGGCTTAAATGTATTTATTGAAAAGACACCGTCGAAATCAGCCCGAGCATGAACAAACGAATGTGCTTCATTATAATTCTTCAGTTTTATTTTTATTTCATTAGCAATTATTCATAGTAAACCACATAATATCCTTAAGTGGTTAGAAACGAAAAATAAAAAGTTCTGTAACTACTACACAATTTGATATGGTTGGTGGTGGATATGATTGGTGGGCGGTTTGACAAAAGTGATAACAAATTAGTTCTAAATATCTCAAGACGAACACGGTTTTATAATCGCAAGTCCCTATTTACCTATAGCTAAAATCTAACCTACCTATAGGTACCTCAGACACAACATTGTTTCTGCGTCCGACTGTAGTCATTATAGTTTTCGGCAGTATGACGTCACGCTATGGCTCACAATAGTGGCCATGGGCTATTCGGGCCGCGCCCCACCACGGATACTAAATTGATGTAGGGAACGTTCTCACTATGTAATTACGCATCGATTCGACGCCCGAATATTCATAAGACCTCCTCAATTACGGTCTAGTTTTAGGGGCTAGTGAGGTAATGGTTTTATTATTGATCGCCACACGGTATACACGTACCTATAAACAATCAAATAAATTGGGTAATATTTTTTTGGAGACCAATTGTTCTATGATTATTTTAATGGAACGGGTCCTGTATCCTCGTAGCTGAAGTTTATGCCGATTCCAGTCAATAGCGTCTGTTGTCAAGTTACGATTGGATGGGATTTTATAGTGACTCTAGTGAAAAGTACATCATCGTCATCCGTGCGGTCTATCCCAGTTGTGAACCCACACTGGTGTGTGCGGTCCCAGGCCAGGGTCCGCCTTTCTTACTTTCTTGGCCCAATTCGCGCGGTCTTGTGCATCCTTATTCCTCAGTGGTGAGTCTGTTGGAACGCATGTCACCCTTGACGTCGTCAAGCCACCCAGCCTCTAGTGAAAAGTAATGCTACTAAAAATGACAAACACATGCAAAAAAACTGCATTTTGTTTTGTAAGTACGAATGAATGGAATGTAAAACATCCTGCCTATTCACTATTTGTAAAGACCTTAAAATCACACAAAATCAAACAGGAGTCAAACAGATCAATGCACAAAGACACCGAAAGTGAGAGTACGTGTGATTGTGGACCTACCTGTTGCTACTCGTATAAATTTACGAGCGAAAACAAACGCTTTATCTCACTCCTCCACATAATGCGGCCGTAAACGTCACTCTGACACCCATTGAGCGTTTACGACCTCCTTGCATAACACTCTTTGTTTATAAACAGGCTTCAAGGTTGGAATTGTCGTAAGGTGAATTGGGTGCGCGACGAATTTTGCAGTGGAGTTACAATATGTTTTTTTCACTTGAGCTTAATAAAACTTTTTTCCGAATAGGTAGGTAGACTTATTCGTTACAACAATTAATACATTTTTAAATATTACAGACTCTGCTGTTTTTGTAATGAATACATATTTTTGATAGCTGGTCTATTTTCTTGATTTTTAAATTCGCAAACGATTTATTCAATAGTTTGCATACTTTTAAGATATGCTATGTTTAGTAATTTAAATAAATATTTGTGAAACCTTCTTTATTTTTATTACAGTTCCAAAAATTAAGGATTTGACAATTGGTAATTTAATTTATTCCCAATGACACAAAAAATATTTTTAACAAATATTTGTCTATTGCTCAACTTTATCTTAAAATGCATTATAAAGGAGTGTCCACGCGTGCCTTTTTGTCACAATCTTAATGTGACATTTACAATCCAATAAAATGATTAGGTTGTAAATAAAGTGCTGTGATAATTTATATCGAAGTTCTCAACCTATTGCTCTCATCTGTCCAGTTTACGAGTCGGTCGACTTTTACGAGCTGATGACTCCTGGATGAGTTATGGGTTCGTGAAGTTAATTGTGCTGTTTTATGGCCTTGTTAAGATTTAAAGACGTTAACTTAGTTGCTTAACGCACGGAATGCTTTACTCACGTCCTTTTCACGTCCATTGCAAATAACATTTGAGTTTGTGTTCGAAATTTGTACCTACTCGTATATGAGAATTTAATGATATATTCTGCTAATTTCATTCCCCGTTTTTCATTTAATTTAATTTTTTTACCAATACCAATTCAAAATACTAATACTAATTTAACATTTATTTTAAACATTTCATTAATGTTAGCATACAATTTTGAATTCAAGGCAAACGTTTAAATCAGACTACATGCAATTTCAAAAAGGTATTATTAAATCTCTATATTTATTTTTGCTGATTCTTCCAAGTTTCATTTCACCAATCTGAAAATTTATGAATTCTGATGAGCCGACATGCTAAATACGTTTTTATTTTATTTTATTAAAGTAGTTTCAATTAACTTTCTGTTATCTTTTTAACTAATAATTATTCAAAGTTTCATGCTATCCTCTGTCAAGTCGTGCTCTTCTCACTTGAACCATTTCATTCATCCTATCCAATTCATTGCAATACCATCCCATCATTGAACGGCGTCACAAAATCCAAAATGTCGCCGCTGATGGGGTGACACACGCGTTATTATTAGTTTCCCCCACCCCGCACGGCGGCCATGCCGTTGGCGCGTTTTTGTCCGTTTTTTGCCGCGCGATCCAACCAAACGTCCGCTTTTTGTCCACGTTCGGGTATTCCTGATTTGGATTTCGGCGGTTTCGCGCCTTTTTTGGCGAGGATATTAGATTTTTGGGTCTGGAAGCTGGAAATCTATATTTTCTGCATAGAATTATTTTTTCTGACTCGCCAAAGATTTCAGTAATGTCAATATACTTAGATATATTTTTTTGGAATAAATTATGAAAAAAAATCCTAAAGACCATTTTTACTCACTTACTACGCACGAAAGTGGTCAACAAAAAAAATTGTTTGCCTAGGTGGTCTATAACTGCATCCTTACCCTGCCATGTTAACCTCACTTTCTAAACTATTCTTTATCATTAGGTCGCCAATCTACGGTGTGATCTATCGTAATTATAACACGGCAAGCGCAGTCACGACTCGGTCTCCGCGGCCGTGTGTAGAGGAGATGCGCAGATACAGCGGGAATCTGATCATCGTCCACGCTAGGCCTCGGGTGCACAATGCACAATGTCGAGAAAACGCAATTAAGCCGCTTATAGTTTAATTCAGTGCTGCAGCAGTGCTTACACTTGTCATATTCCGACAGTTCTAGAGGTCATTTAAAAAAAAGTACTTGAAAAAAAAACTTATCTGGATTATTACATGTATGATCATTCTAAGTCTATATCACGGGAATAAAAGGCCTTTTTGGATGATAATCTTAAATGGAGTAGCGAGTTCGATATTTTGGAATAGCTTAGCTTAATTAAATTGGTGCTGCTCCTATTCTTTGATGTGGATTTAATCCATTTAAATGGGATATTAATCGGTGTACCAAAAAAGATGAAAGCTAATCAAGAGCATAACCAATCGATGTCACAAAGGCGACTTTAAAAGACACAGAACTGAAAAAGTAAAACATTTTCAGTTCTGTGTACTATCAGTAGCATAGTTACCGTGTTATAATAGTTACGATTAATTAAAAAAAAAACAAAGTAGAGAATTTCGAAAAACCGCAAATCATCTATTTATCAATATGTATTTCTTCATGCAAGCATATATTTTCCTATTCTAGTTACAAATGGATATGAAAGTGACAACATCTCGCCCTCAGTGTGTCCTCAGCGCAACATTCAGGCCGTGAGTTAAACCGGCTGATAATCCTGGATGTAAACACGCGAAACACGATCGCCACCCAGAGACCGACCGCCGACACACAAAAATATACATATTTTATACATAATAACCAAAAAGGTATTTAGGTGACTTAGGAAGCTACGTTACTTGTTTAAGACAAAGCCTATACTCATTATAGGAATGAGAGTTCTGTGGGAATGTCTAGATGATGCAATTTTGCCTCTGTTAAATATCTCACAAAGTACATAAGATATTTGCGACCAAATAAACAAAGAATCCGATTCCCCCCGTTTCCTTTTCTGTTGATCATCATCATCATCATCATTTCAGCCGAACGACGCCCACTGCTGGGCATAGGCCTCCCCCAAGGATCTCCACAACGATCGGTCCTGCGCTGTCCGCATCCAGCGGCTTCCCGCGACCTTGACCAGATCGTCGGTCCACCTTGTAGAGGGCCTGCCCACGGAACGTCGTCCGGTACGCGGTCGCCATTCGAGAACCTTTCCGCCCCAACGGCCATCGGTTCTCCGCGCTATGTGTCCCGCCCACTGCCACTTCAGCGATGCAATCCTTCGAGCGATGTCGGTTGTTTTTGTTCTCCTGCGGATCTCATCATTTCTGATTCGATCGAGCAGGGAAATACCAAGCATCGCTCTCTCCATTGCTCGCTGGGTGATCTTGAGCCTTCTTATGAGACCCATAGTAAGGGACCACGTCTCACTCCCATAGGTCATTACTGGCAACACACACTGGTCAAAGACTTTTGTCTTGAGACACTGAGGTATTTCGGACGCAAATATATGCCGGAGCTTCCCGAACGCTGCCCATCCGAGCTGGATTCGACGAGAGATCTCTTTCTCGAAGTTGGACTTACCTAGCTGGACTGTCTGTCCCAGGTAAACATAGTGGTCAACAACTTCGAGTGTAATGTTCCCAACGTTAACGGGAGCGGGTGCAATATGGGCATTTAACATGATTTTCGTTTTGTCCATGTTCATCTTAAGACCCACTCTTTGAGAAGCATTACCGAGATCTTCGAGCATTATGTTCAGGTCTTCCAAGGTCTCAGCCATGAGAGCTACATCATCGGCAAATCGCAGGTGTGTTAGGTACTCGCCATTGATGTTGATGCCGCGTCCTTTCCAGTCCAGAAGCTTGAAAATATCCTCCAACGCAGCCGTGAACAGTTTCGGAGAAATAACGTCTCCTTGTCTCACGCCTCGCTGTAGTTGGATCGGATTAGAGCTCTGGTTCTGTAATCGGACCGACATGGTGGCGTTCTGGTATAAGTACCTTAGCACCTCAATGTACCTGTAGTCTATTTGGCACCTTTGGAGAGACTGCAGTACTGCCCAGGTCTCAATCGAATCAAAGGCTTTCTCGTAGTCCACGAACGCTAAGCAAAGTGGCAAGTTATACTCTTCGGTCTTCTGTATAACTTGCCGCAGCGTATGAATGTGGTCTACGGTACTATAGCCTTTTCGGAACCCTGCTTGTTCGGGAGGTTGGAAGTCGTCGAACCTGCGAGCGAGACGATTCGTAATGACTCTCGAAAACAGCTTATAGATATGGCTCAGAAGCGAGATGGGTCTGTAGTTCTTCAAGAGAGTTTTGTCACCCTTCTTGAAGAACAGCATCACATCGCCTCTGCCCCATGCCTTTGGCGTTTTTCCCTCGAGGATGACAGAACTGAAGAGCGTCTGGAGGACCTTAAGTATCGGCTTACCGCCCGCTCTCAGGAGCTCGGTTGTGATTCCGTCATCACCCGCCGCCTTGTTGTTTTTAAGCTGCTTGAGAGCCATCCTAATCTCGTACAGGCTGACGTCCGGGATATCTTCGGTATAGTGTCGGGTAAGCTTGGCTCTAGGATCTTTAGCCTTGCTTTCAACAGGTGTTTGCGTGGAATATAACTGTCCATAGAAACTCTCAATCTCCCTTAGGATTTCAGGTGTTGACGAAATGATGCTACCTGCCTCAGTTTTCAGCCTCGTCAATTGGCTTTGCCCAATAGACAGATCTCTGGCGAACACTTTGGAGCCTTTATTCCGCTCAATTGCCTCTTTAATACGCTGGGTATTAAATTGGCGAAGGTCGCTCGTCAAAGACTTAGATATCTGTCTATTGAGTTGCCTATAACGATGGGCATCCGCTGAGTTCTGTAGCCTCATTTCGTTTCTCTGATCCATGAGTAGGAGAGTCTGACTGGAGAGTTTCTTTGATTTGGGACGGCGGGTTTTAAAGTGCTTGGACCCTACCGTACGGACAGTATCCACCACCATGTTGTACAGATCGTCCACATCGATGCTGTTCTCAAGGGCTTCGAAGCGGTTTTGAAGCTCGAGCTGAAAGCACTCGGGGTTTTGAATTTGAGCCGGTATTGGTCGGAGCGTGGATTTTATCAGTCGCGCCCTCTCAAGCTTTAGGTCGATATTCAATGTGCCTCTGACCATGCGGTGATCGCTTCCTGTCTTAACAGCGTTGATCACAGTGACATCATTGAATATATGCTTCTTCGTCGACATGATAAAATCGATCTCGTTTTTGACTCTACCGTCCGGACTGATCCAGGTCCATTTGCGGCTTACGGGCTTCATGAAGAAGGAGTTCATCATAAAGAGGTTCTCCCTCTCCATGAAGTCTGCCAGCATCTGGCCCCTGTTGTTCCGTTGCCCAAATCCAAATTGCCCCACTCTCAACTCATCACCGCAACGTTGCCCCAACTTTGCATTAAAATCCCCCATCACAACCGTGTAGTGGGTTTTATAGCTATGCATGGCTTTAGAGATCTCCTCATACATAGCCTCCACTTCGACATCGTCGTGCTTTGAGGTCGGAGCGTAGACCTGAATGACATTCAGCGAATATCGTTTCGATATTCTGAGTATCAGGTACGCTACCCTGCTCGAAACACTTCCGATAGTAATCACGTTGTTGACAAGGGATTTGTGGACGATGAACCCGACACCACCTAGGGACTGTTGGTCGCCCTCCCGGTGGTATAGTAAGTTACCGGATTGCAGGATTATCGAGTCCTCCCCCTCTCTTCGGACTTCAGATAACCCAATGATATCCCAATGTAACTTACTAATTACCTCTTCCAACTCTATGAGCTTCGCGTCGAGCCTCAGTGTGCGCGTGTTATATGTTGCCAGGTCGAGTCGTCGTTGTTGGCAGCCGGATCTTACCCGGGGATTCCTAGCACCCCCTGCCCCGCCGTTACCATAGCATTTCTGTTGATGGCAGACTGAAAATCAGCACCAAATTATATATTATCAAGATTATATTTGTTTTTTCGTTATTTTTCAGTCCGATAAGTTTTAATTGAGTTATACATAAATCTTGCCTTGTTAACTCACTTACAATCTTTAGCAAGTAGTTCAGTGCTGCAGTGGCGCCAGCTAGTATTAGCTTGGAATAAATTGATCCAGTAACAACGAAAATTCCAAATTCAAATTTTTAATTCAAATTGACAATGCGAAACGTTAAATTAAATTCAAATATCGAAAGAGGAAGTCGCCGCGCCCGCCCTCGCGTCTCGTGGCAAGATTTATTATATTTGTCCTGCGCTTATTTCATTATTGCCACTCGGATTCCGAACGTGCCTATTAAAATTTGAATTAGGAATAGTTTGTTTTTCAAAAACTTGGAACCTACTAAAATACTTTCTTGTGTTTTGGTAGTAAAAAAACGATCTTTTTTTTTACTTACTTATTAACCAATGACTTTACCTACCCCTTTTTCTGAATTGTCTTACTGATTGTTATGAGCTTAAAACAAATATTAATTCAAGCAATATTATTTATTTTCTGCCTCCAATAATAATATAATATTCTATCATATGACTGACCTGTTAATATACTGAATATTTCATATTTTCTTGGAAAGATGTTGTTTTTATACAAATTTTACCTTTTACATTATTTTATTTATTCTTTGTTGCACGTGTTTTGTCATTTTCTTTCTTATGCATCAGGTAATCCTCACTGATTTTTTTTATTGTTTCAGGTAAATAAGCAACAGCACGCCAGATACTAGTGTGGTTTGCCAAATAAGTTTTTCAATAGAACTTAGTGACTCAACCCGTAAAATATTTGAAAGCACTAAACGAACGGGAGTTAATGGATTGAACGTTTCCGAACAAGAATAACTTGAGAGGGTTAAAACGTTATGTAAATAGAATGAAAATCGTTTTCTAACTGTAAAAGCGCGCAAAAACTTTTTGATGGGCTTCCAGTGTGATTGTAGTATATACAAAGTTTTCCGAAAATGCTATCTGTCTTTCAAAAATTTTTTGTTTGTTATGATATCCAAAAATATTGAAAATGTTAGCTTAATGTGTCAAAACCACTGCTGGATTCACTTTACGGATAGTTTCTTTTTTTAAATGCATAATTTCTTTTATCAATGGTCTTTGAAAATGGACATTGGAGTTTTATCTCAAACTTTTTCGTGTACAATCACTTATGAATAGAAAGCATTGAATGGATATCTGTCTCGTTCACACTTGGGAATAACCTTATCAATCTGACACGAATCGAACAATAGCGTCGCATGTTTGATTTATACAGTCGCTTAGTAGAAACATTACGGATAATTATACTAGGACCGCATAGTTTTAATGCTTTTGCATGTTTAGAAAAATAGTGTATTTGATCCAAAATTTTTAAATGGCATATCATGAATGAAAAATATGTTTTCTTCGTCTTCTTTATTTTTTCTAAAAAGTAAATAAGTAAACGGTCACCGAAAAACTAACAAAAATAACAGTCTAAAGATCTATATTTAATTTTATCGACTACTTAGTGGGTATTCATTTACAACATTGAAGTTTAAATTGAGTTAATTTTAAGCGAAGTTTCAGAGGGCAAGTTAAATTAATTAAGTATGTGGTAAATGAGTGTTACTTGTTGCTTTATAAAATTAAAATTCGTTACCACAGAGGGTAACAACACAGGTTTTTGAAAAAAAAAATTGCAGGCCAGATGGCCAGCACGCATTACCAAACTTGCAAAAAACAAACCAATTTCAAATTTCGAACTGTCAATTGCGAGCGATCGAGACAAATCCCAAGGGTGCTCGCGCGAGCTACACCTACAAAGCCGAACAGAAGTAGGAGCTCAGCCTTTCAAGGGTGGTGGTGCTTTCGGCGCGAAAGGAGGGGGCAGCGGGGGGAGGGGGGGTGTGATGGCTCGTATTGATTTAGTGCCGTCGTCGACGGAGCTATGTACTTTGTAGGTGAGTATCGCTTGTCGCTTAATGCGCTTTCTCTGAGCGCAATACAGCGGTTTCGCGCTTTGAGATTGTCTCAAGCTCTGAAAAGCATGAAAAAAATAAGCTGATATGCAAAACTGGTTAAAACTTAAAAAGATCATGAAGATCTTTTGTAAGCTTAACAAAAATTATAGGACTTTACTCAGAAAAAAATGCAAGAAAACAAGATCATGTAAAGCATTTGCAAGTATATAAATGACTAGCAAAAACTTTAAAGTGTTTAATTTACCCTTTTATACCATTTGGTATGTTTCATTGACCTCATAGTCTCTTAGAAAGATTTTGGCAGTCGAGTCGAGGTCGAGCCCTTGGGAAATAAAACATCTCAAGCTTATGCCAAGTTCAAGTTATTCAAGTGCTTCTAGGTTTTTTAATTAGTCCTAACCATTTCACATTTTCAGAGTATAAAACTTGATTGATTTAGGGCCGATTTGTCTATCCTCAGATAGTGAAATTTATCTGTAGAATAAAGTTTATTCGAAGGATAACAAGATTATTAATTTTTCAATGGTCAGATAGATGTTATCTGTTGAATAAAGCCGCTAACTGAGGAATTAAGTTAAGTATCTGCTTCTTGAGGGGCTGGATAAGATTTATCTATGCGTTTTCTTTGACACTTAGAGGTTATATGGTGTGTCATTTGAGATTATTTTCATTTTATGTTAAGGAGTTTTGGTGTGTTATTTATTATAATCACAAACTTTTTACCACAACATTAGACAACAAAAAAGCTGACGTCAGTGTCAATTTGTCAAACGTCAACTTTTTTCTTGTTTTATTCTAACATTGCAATGGTTGTTTAAGTGCATCTCGCTTGTGGATAATCAGTGTGAAGTTAGCGATATAAGTACATAGACAAACGATAGATAGCTATTCTTTGGATAAAAGACGATGGCAAAATTTAAAAAATATCTATTCGCTTGATAAACAGTCAGTTAAATTTATACTTCAGTTGGCTATCTAGGGAATAAACTAAGAATTGAAAAATAGGGCCTTAATCGATTTCACTATGTGAACAATACTGAAAAACAAAAATTTTACAAGCATCAATAGATATAATAATTGAATATATTTCTCCGGGATCTGCTTGTTAATATTAATACTATTATTTATTTTATTTATTTATTTATTATTCAAAACATTTTAAATACACAATGGATGACTTACAATACCCATACAAAAACCTTGTAGGTTTATCTGTAGGAGTGAGACGTTCTTCTACAATACATATTGATGATAGGCATAATAATCTAATACAATCACATCAAAGTTCACTTAAACTTGGATTTGACAAATAGAATCTTTTGTATTGACCTTTGTAATTAGTTGAATTCAGATACATACACTGTAAATTAGCTGGTATTTCATTTAAGTATTTAGGTATTACATAGTTGAGTAGCAATATTATGTAATATTAAAGGTATCTGAATATCTTCAAGTATGAAGTGAGTTTATTTGTAATAAGTTAGTAATTTAATTTACATATTTCTCCATCTAAATAGTTTCTGTTGTTATTCGTGCACATACTTGCCTATCGTTTACCATTTTTCCTCTACAAGTAGGTTGCCTGAAAGAGATCGCTATTAGTGATAAGGGCGCCTAAAATGTGCATTGTTTTAAATGTAATACTTAACTTTAAGTCTTTTTTTTGTTTATGTACAATAAAGAATATATCTATCTATTTATCTATCTATCTGAACTAAGTCAAGTAGTCAAAATCTGCATTTACAAGCAAAAAGCCACCTAAATGTAATCCTGGGCTTAGATAAGCGTTAAATTAATTTATTTTTGATTTCTGTAAATTGCTAATGAGACAAATAAATATATATATTTTTTTTATGTAATAGGGAGCAAACGAGCTAGAATATATTTTATTTATTTATTTATTCTTCATTGCACAAGATTAAAAGTACAACAGGCGGACTTAATGCCAAAGGCATTCTCTACCAGTCAACCACACGATCAAACTGATAAATTGAACACGCACGAGATTAAACTGAATACATTCCTTTAAAACAACAACAAATGCCAATTATAATGAAATACCAAAACAACAAAAAAAAACTTACACAAATATTAATATGAATATACACACTTAAATGGTATATATATAAATGTATAAAAATACATCAATAGAAGACATATACAAAAATATATTATAATTATAATAAATTAGATACTCGTATCTTAAGAAATAAATGTATATAATAAATTAGGTTAGCCATAAAGTACCTACTAGATGGTAAATACCTACGAGAAATACCTAGTTGATGAATCACCTCTAATCAATTTCACGAACTAAGTTAGCATTAGAAGCGGGCGCTTTCCTGCGCTGCACCGCTGGATTCCCCCGGGTCGCAGCCCGAAGATTTAAATGGATATTTAACTTTAGTCTCAAGGAACCCAAAGTCTATCGCTCCCGCACTCCGTTTTTTCTCTTCTTCAACAAACTGCTACGGCTTTTAGCGAGCGCTTTAAAATATAGAGGATTTAAAACGCATTTAAAACTTGCGGAATTTTGTTTGTTTCCCAGTTCGTTTGAGGTTTATCCTCAAGGGTTTGTTGGCTGTTACTTTGAATGTAATTGCGACCTGTGAGTTTATTTGCTTTAGTAAATATTTTTGTTGCTATGTTATATAAATTAGAGTTGCCGCGAATACTTGCTATTATTCGGTATTCGGCATTACTCGACATTTTTTTGGTATTCGTCGAATACCGAATAATAGTGTCTCTTATTCGACGTTCGGCGAATAGTTGTCAAAAATAAACTTTTAATGAAAAAAAACTAGTCTTAAAAATAATCGCTTTATTTAAAAAAAAACAAAGCACACCTGTTATAATTATTATTATCGTTAATATAAAAAGCAAGCATTTAAAAATGTGAAAGCGGTACCTACTTATTACTGATTCATTTATCTTAATTTTATTTTCTCATTACCTAAGAAAATTCTAGATTTCAGAATAAATGATTCTGCAAGCGTTATATTACTATTTATTAACAAATAAATGATTAAATCTCCTAATATCTTTCCTTCTTTTTACTTCTCCCATCTGTTTAGGTACTTATATTCTTTTATCTTTCCCTGATCACTTTTTGTTATTGGTGGGCTGTTAGTTACGGATTCTATATTTTATTGTTATTTGTATGTCTTTTTATTGGTAATTTTTAAGTAAATAATTTTTTTTTTAGTTTTTTGTGCACTTGCTTACCCTTCCTAACATTTTCCTCTACTTGGGTTGTCTGGAAGAGATTGCTTTTGAGCAATAAGACCGCCTAATTGCTTTATCATAATCTTGTAATACTAAGCTGTAATGTTTTATTTGATGTGCAATAGAGAATATTTATCTTATCTTAGGATTTAAATATTTTTTATGTGTCGAATAATAATAGCGAGTATTCGGCTATTCGCCATACGGAATGGCGATTAATCGGTATTCGACTATTCGCTATAACAACTATTCGCGGCATCTCTAATATAAATGTCCTGACTTTATCCCAAACGGGGTAGTCAGAGGCAAGCTGACTGTTGCCGTCATGGTGAACGAAAAACTTAGAAGCTCACTTTTCACAAAGCATATGGGAACTATATTTTAATCATGTTATTTGATTTTTCTTGGTCTCTGCTCTTACGAGCGCCTGATATTGTTTATTGCGTTTTACTCGTGTTGTGCCTTGGCAATCGATCTCACTATTTGATTAAATATGTCCGAACACCTATAAAATTTACAAAATAACTAGCGAAAACTGACATGATTTACGACTAATTTCGAAAACAATCAAGCAGCAGCCAGACTTGTAATGGCTGAAGTGAAAGGCCAGACTCTTGAGAAAAATCTGAATATTCTAATGGCCTTATGAGAACGTTGGAGAGTGTTTAATCCATTTTACTAAAGAAATCTATTTACGTTACAACTTCATTTGGGAAACAGCTAACTTTCAAAAATGACAGGGTAGTAAAAATATAGATACAATTAAATAATAGCATAAACAAAATACTGATTAAAATTGGAATACCAGCCGATAACCGCTAAAGTTATCCGAAATTGAGCAATTAGTTAATTGGTTAGAATAAAAAATAAATATCAAATAATGAAGATGGCATAACTTTCAAAGACCAAAATATTGGGTTAATTATATCTTACCTTAGCTTTAGAGGGTAAGTGTCTATACACACTATGCCGAAGATACGCGACGTAAGTTCGGCATGATTACACCTGCAATGATATTTAAATTACTGATGGCACATTGTGCCGAAATTACGTAGCGTTATAGCGTACTTACAGCCTAACTTCGGTCGGGCGTTAGTTCAGCGGCAACTTATTATAGACACTGAATACACACACAATGTTGACCAACTGAATTTCTGCCGCGTAAATTCGGCACAAAAAAAATGATGTGTGTTATCAGCCGAATACGTCGTAACGTAAAATCAGCCGCGGAAATTCGGTCGCGTACTTGCGGCATAGTGTGTTTAGACACTTAGTATTATATTTAAAAAAATGTTATTTACAAGATGGATATTTCCAGGAAATTTAAACGCAATCCACATTATACTTTTAATGAGATAATTGAATCATGTTAAAATATTCTATTTTGTCAGTAAAATCTCAAAAACCTTACTGGAACTTCCTGTAGTCTCTGTACTCCCAGCTACCCTGTGCTGACATAAACAATTTTATGGCTGTTCGTCCGCGCTTACCTTTTACAACCGGGTCCGCTTACGCTTCCTACTTATTTTAATTGCCATCTTAATTACTATACGACCTCCGATAACCATCGCGGTTATAAACACTATTGTTTAGATTCCGCAATAAGAAAAAACGTGTGCATACGTAATTCGTTGATTCCAATGAATTTGGATATACACCAGAATGTAGACGTTGCTATTTTATACAAAAAAATAACAGAAATTTTAAATTTTATGTCTCTCTAAACACACATTAAAATCAAACATTTCGGTTAATAAATACAAATATTGCCAGAATTTGCCCAGTAATAGAAATGAGCTTACAACTATATTTCTTTATACTTCAATAACAATATTTTTTAAGTTTTGTTTTAAATTTTGATATACGTACTTACAAATAATGTATTTGTATATGGCCATAAAACTATCATTGCACTTTTCGGTTGGACTGTTTAAAATTACTCTTCCATTTCCACAACAAAGACTGGAATTTATAACCCCAAAAGGACGTAATACCTGTAATGTAACCGCATAAAAAACTTTGACGCCTCGAGCATCGAAACTTATACTTTATATCCCTGTCGTGGAGACAGTTGGTATTTGCAATTCACAGACAGAAGTCGCTCTGCAAGTAGGACTTCTGAGGTATCTTTTATTTATAACTATGTAAAGAGTCCCTCTCTGATGCCCAACCATTTGTTCTCGATCAGTCTCTTATAGTTTCAATTTTTACGACTTATCCTGAGTATGATGCCATTGCAAATAAATTGATAATTTTGCTCATCTTTACACAAGCAGAAATTTTACTTTGGATGCAAATACAAAACAGTTAATCTTCTCAATACAAAAAATCAAGTCGGGTTTGTTTCAACACCTATATAACTCGAGAACGGTTGAACTGATTTTCATGGTTTTTGAATAGGAGAATAACTGTTCTATTGAATTTTATTACATTGGAAAATTCAAAACAACGAAAAAATAAAAAACATTTTCCCATATAAAATGTTCACAACTGTCAAACATTTGCCAATAACTTTCGACAGAACGAAGTCTGTCGGGGCAGCAAGTTTTTAATACAAAGTATCGGCCGAGCACGGAACGTACACAAACCTTCGTCATTGTTCACATTCAGTTGGAATCAAACCTATGATCTGCAGCAGAATATGCATCATCACAATCAACCAAGCCAATGAGTCAGTGAAATTTATACAATTTATGTAAGCAGATTAACTAAAAAACAGCCTAAGATAAGTAGTTACTATTGTTAAATTATTACGATTACAAAGCTGCCTAAAATTAATTTGACTAATCACCATTTAAATTGAAAAATAACAATTCAGACAAAACATGATAAACATCACTCGCTTATGTACACATTCTGAAATAATTTCATTTTTACTAATTTTTAACAGTCAAAAAAGGAACAAGATGACAAAACTAATTTTTCTTACTCAATATTATCTGATCATCAATATAAACGAAAATTCCAATTGATTGCGAGTTCAATGTCGTCAGTGACTTGATCCACAAAAACCGCGTCCAAAACTGCTCGAGTTACAATAGTAGAGCGCATAGAAGCCCGGAAACCAGCGGGTGTTCAGTCTCATAATTATATTCACGGCTGATATTTTTGAACTTTCACGTGAGCTCTTTATTTCGGCGTTTTTTCCCCAACTTGGTGATTTACGCGAGTTGACTCGGATTCGGGATGTGGGTGTCGAAAGCTTTATGTGAGACCAAATTTATTTTGTTTTAAACGAGTTCTAAGCATTGTCATAGCCATGACTTCAGTTTTAGAACATTGAATTCTGCTAAATTAGCAACATAAACGTGGATTTTTCTTTTTGATTACCCATTTTCAAATATGGGTTCGAGGAATGTTTTGTAACTGACCATTTTTGACTACTATTTCCTTAAAAATATAAACTTAATTTGTATTTTGCTAGCTTATTTATGTGTTCAACTAAAAGTTACAAAATATAAGTTAACAACATTTTTAGGATCAAGCATAAATCAACCCATAGGTATTTCTTTTCCCTCACAAAACTAAAAATTCTCCCATTTTGCTGCTGAAACAATTAGTTTTAACCATTGCTACAGCACTACCTTTTCCCTGTTAGTTTTAGCTGTCCCGCGTTTCCCGCTAAAACGAATAAGAAATAAAAAGGTGACGTCACTTCGGTACCTACTTTATGTCGGTATATTCGCGTCGCGTTTCTCCTAAAAGCTTCTGTATTTGGCTAGACTCAAATAAGCAATATAATATAAAATAAATTATACTCAGTAGTATTTTTTACCTTTAGATTATGAAATATAAAAATATATACCTCCTCGGTAGTCTGTCGCTGTTACAATGTGCACAAAACACTTAAGCTTAAAAGAGTTATTTTGATGAGTATTTTAAAAAGACTCGCTTTGCATGAGGTAAACTATACTTAGTTAGAAGCAGGTAGGTAGTCAACCTAATGAAGCGTTACACTTAACTTCTTAATAAATTATTTTACTACAGTAACGATTTAATAAAACTTGACTTAAATCCAAACTTCCACTCAAATTCACCAGATCCATTAATTTAGTCGAAAATACAACGCACTTTCGCCGTCTCAGTCGAGAAAATTCGCAGCAAATTTCCTCTCAAACAACAAAGTTAATCATGATTTATGACATCTATTCTCATTTCTATAAAGCTGAGTCACACTCAACAATGAGTTAATAATCCAATTAAAATTTTCCTTCGACTTCTGTCCTGGGCCCTGTTTCAAATTCAAATAAATCTCGACTCGAACTTGTCCGACGGAAATAGCGTTCCGTCCGTCCATAAATCCCAGTCTATTTAAACAATCTCGAACGAAAAATCAGAAATAAGCCGCATAACACGTCTCCTTGCATACAACTTTCACTAAAAAAACAAAACCTTCCGTTTTCCGACACCCCTTCCTCACCTCCGTCCTCAATGTATTTTGGTCAAAAGTTTTCTAACAGCCCGTCCGATTTATCTAAGCTTGATATCAAATGCTCATTATATTTTCTCAAAGTACCATAATTGTACAGGCAGGTAAAATCTTTCTCTTTTATGCCTCTAAAAATATTATCAGCCAGTGCGATTTAAGATATTGTTCGACATTAATCAAAGTTATTTAAAAAATAAGAGGAGTTCTTTTTCAGTTTCATCATTGTCACAATCGATCGATGCAAACTTGCTTAATTCACATCGTGTTAAAATAATAAATGCAAATTTATGGAATCCCGCGCGGGATTCGGAACGGATTGCCACTAGACTTGTTGCTGTGTGCTCTAGATTACTTCTACATACGAGTTTCCGAACGATTATACTACATTTTTGGATGTTTTGGCGATTAATGACCATTTATGGTGAACGTGGGAATATGTTGAACTCAAAAATGAAAAAAAAACCCGTTTTATTTGAATTTAGTGTCTTTGTGGAACTTAAAATGCGATTTATGGTTGGGAGTTATTTGCTAGACATGGCACGAAATTTCAAGTTTGTTTACTTTTCTAATGTTACCTGCATCAGTGTTGGACATTTAGGTAAAATATTCAGTTTCTTTAGAAATAGAACACGTAATCAGAATTCTTAGAAAGCACTAGATATTTTGTAGCTTAGTTATTAACGACACAGTAATTTACCGAATGGGTCGCCAACGATGTTTTTAATCAAAAGACTGGTCGATTTAGCGGAAAACATAGGCAAGAAACAATTATAGTTTATTATATCAACTGATTTTTTATGATTTTTTATATAACACTATCATTGGTAATAATAGATTCACACTTTTGTAAGTTTAACTTAAAGTTTTTACTAAATTAAAAGCGGTAAAAACCATACACATGTTTCCCAGAACTCACCCGTTACAATAGCAAGTTGCTGATATTCTTTATTACTTTTATACATTCTCATATAACTAGTGTAGAATTCTCATAAATCTCAACCAGAGATTACACTGACAAGTCGCACCTAATTACGACAATCGCAAAACAAGTTAACACCTGCAATTACAGTGATGATAACAAGAACGTTAAGTGAAGATGACGTTATCGGTGTAAAACCTCGATCCGTCTTATCTAAAGCTAAATGCTGACCGATCTAATTAGTCGCAGTGAAGGAGATACATTTTAATTAGTCTCATCATAATGGTTACATTAAGTGCAATGGTGGCCATTTTGAAATTCAAGGTTATGGTATAAGGATGCAGGGTAGTATATCGCTTGCAAACTTTAGCATTAAAAGTATTCGAAATTCGGTAAAGTGTAACGACCTGTCACGTTAATGTCGTGAAGTGACTAATGATTGAAGCGATACATTGAATGTAGAATATTTCAATATTAGTGTAATTTTAGTTAACATAAGACAAAGGAAAGTCTGAGACACAATCTTAAGAAAGATTGATAAACAGCTTTCATTCATAACTTTATAATATCTTGATAAAAAGCGTAGTGTCTGACTTGGCTGTAAACATTAATAGCATACTAGAACTATTTACGGATATGATAATTTACACGTGTACCTAATAATGATATTCACAGAAAATCGAGCATAGCCATAAATTTATACATTCAAGTCATAAAATGTAAAATCTGCCAATAAACCTATGTGTTGCAACAATAATAGGGGTTATTAACCTAGTATACATAATTGATTAGGACTGGCCCAAGAATATTAGCATTAATTAGCTTAGATGGGTACAGAAAGTAAGTAAAAACAGTAATGAGTCAGACAGTGTCTGAAAGATATCCGGAAAAGGTGGGAGCTGTAAAAATGAGAGCAATGGTTCCGTAACTAGAAATAAAAACAAAATATTTTGTTCAAGCACTTCAACACATTCCAAAACCTTTACAGTATTTAGGTGTAACTTTAATTAATGTGCATGAAGTACTCGTAATATAAACAAACTTAGTATTTTTTATTCACGTCTCATTTATTCTTAAGTGTGATTTGCTTAATTAAGTTTCTAAACACTTACCTGCCGTTTGAATTAAGCCGACACATGTTAAATATTAATGAGGTATTAGGTATATTAGTACGTTTTATTTAAATAAACAGCTCTTCGAAATAACGTGATATTTTAAAATAACAATAAACAATGCCTAAAATTACCATAACAATACGAGATTCTTTTCTCTAACGGTACCCTAACAATTCCAATTCGTAACTCACGCAGCCCTAAACGCAATTATTTCAACGTAATCGATAAACATCGCACGTGCATCGATAAGCTATCCGCCGATGTATCGATACAAAAATCGTTGGCGGCACCTAGTTAATCATGCCTGGTACGCACCTGCTCCGATACATATTCATTAGGTGGTATCGGTGAGCAGTCACTATCAATGACTGTTTTCGCGAGTGCGGTCCGTTGTGACTGGCGATTTTAATATTGGCATTTATTTTGCGAGTGCGTTTTGTTTTCTTCCTGGAATACCCTTTGTTATTTTAAAATAGGCCGTTGGTTAATGTAATCAAATTTTGCGATCTTCCTTTTTTTTGAATTTGCGAACTAGTCATTAAAGGAATTTTAAAGAAGTTTACCGGAGTCCATTGCAACTACAAAAATTAAGTTGTAAAATCATTATGGCTTTTTAATAAATAACAAGAATTATTAAAGTCGCTCCCTACTTAAATGGCATGAGTAAAAGGGGTAAAGCTTAAATTATAGAGTAGACCTAATACGAATAGCCCGTCATTAAAAACACATCTTCATACAAATTTAGGTAATGTCTCAATTAGGTAAATAGAGCCCATTTTAAAACCACCCAATGAGCGGCTTTTGCTGCCTACAACCCAATGTAAATTTTAAAGGTATGTGAAAATTAAATAACGTCCAGCTTAAAAAAAAGGTGTTGATCATTTTAATGGTTGACAATTAGACTTATTTTGACATAGAAACAAAAAATAACACAGGTTGTATGTACTGCACTGGGTGCCCCAATTAGGTGATTTGAAGTAAGCTATAATGTATATTTATATGAATATTGATGCTGACTGTACCTGCGAGGGTACTTTACTTGACATAGCCACAGAGTTGATAGCCGTCGGTGTGACGCGCCCTGACAACGTGACAGTCTATTCGAATTTCGAATTCGGACTCCCGCCATTTGCAACGTTTAATTGAACTTTTATTAAATCCTTTTTATTGCTGGACTTTTCATAATGTTAATTGATAAATAAATTTTTCTTAAAGTAAAAAATTAACAGTAACTTTTTAAGAATTAGGCAGTTCTACATTGTTTTTCATCTCTATGAATATCGTGGTTTTTCCTCATAGCAAAAAGAAGGTAGCGACGTTTAACTACAATTCAAGTAAGTGCATAGAAACATAAAAGCTAGTAATTTTAGATTTATAAAATCTCATAGCCTACTTTTCTAGTAAAAATAAAAGCCAGCAATTTGAACCAAATAAATGCGGCTATTGTACAAACAGCAAGCCAACGCCTGACCTCACCGTCCAACACGGAAAGAAAACTCTAATTTGCAAGAAGCTTTTTTGCTCCAAGACGACCGTATCACGCGACCATATCGATCACCATCGTACTTCCCGCTCCCAATCACACCACACAATAGGAGGATCACATGCAAATACCGCCAATTACAATTGTTAGAAGCGAAAGAAAAATGCGGAGACGGATTTAATTTAAAATTCGAACGGATCTTGTCGTCTCTTCGAAATTGGAACGGGAAAAAATAACAATAAGAAATGCTGGCATTGTGTTTTTTTATCAGATTCTAATTTGGCAATAAGTAGATGTCGCTTACGAGTATATTCAACAACGTTTTATTAATGCTCCAATTAACTGCTAGTGTATCAGCTAGAAATACCAAAAATGACATAGTGTGCAATAGAAGTCTCTTTCCCAATTTTTAGGCTCAAAGTTTATTACGTTGTTAGCCCACTGAAACTAACTAAAACTTGCCCTCCGAACTTAAACTTTTAAAAAATCGTGATCCCATTTCTTGTTTAAAATTTTTCTACTAGCTCTTGTTTGCGGTTATCAACTTCTGTAATTATAGATAAGTTACGTAGTCCGAAGGAGTCCGAAGGAGGCGTAGCTCATTGGCGGACAGCTTTTGAGTCCAAATAAGTACTTAAGTTACTATTATAATCAAATTTACACGTGCAATTAAACAGAGGACTTTAACGACCAGTGTTGTGCGATACCAATATAGTATTAAACATTTTGACAACCGTAAAATTATGTGACCTCAAGAGACTCTGGTTGCTACATTTACGAACGAAAATAAGAAGGAACCCATTCAGTTCCTAATGATAATATTATATTTTATCGTTATGGTCTAGTAAAATCACATCAATGCGATTTTGGTAAAAGCTGTACGCTCAGGAAAAATGCAAAGATTAATTCAATTTAAAATGAGATCCGCTCGTCGTTGATTCGAAATTGAAAAAAGCAAAAAAATGCTGGCCAGTTGGAATAAATAAAAATAGAGATCCCGCTACAGCGCAAGTCTCCGTTGAAAGGAAAAATAAAACAGCTAAACGCTTTTTGTGGACGAAATGAATTAAAAAGTGTGCCGCGATTGTGTGGACCTGTGACGGCGCTCTTCCACGTCGACTATCATATTCGGTTGGCCGTTAGTGCTGTAGTTCGGTCAAACGTTCTTATGATTTAAAGGCGGTTTGCGATCGTTTGCAGCTTGCCAGTTTAGTATTTTAATGTTATTCACCATTTAAAATGACCTGCATACTGAACTTGACAAGAGTGAGCTGTAAGGCTTTGGTTATACTCTGGACTGTTCCAGATAACTTAACTAAACTATGAATTCCTTTACTCAAGGAATACTCAAAAGTATTATTGTATTAAAACGTGTCTAAGAACTTTATGTACCTACCTCACTTTCAAATACTTATACCGTAAAGAGTGGCAAAGACGAAGAAAAGACATTAATGTTGAGATCCCCAATTTTAGAATGCAAATAGTTAAAAGTTGCATACGAATTAACTCAGTATATACAATTTGCTTTTTTTGTAGGCCAAAATTCACATTTGAAAAATAAATTGTTTCTTTCTCCTTTTTTCCGACCTGCGTAAGGACTTAAAACATTCCACAAACATGTGAACTCGAAAACTCTCATAATAAATTCACACATCAAACAACGGTCCCCTCAATGCAGCGAAATCAGTAGGCATCCATAACAATAGGGGAAAGTTTTACCTAAAATTATATTTGTGGGTCGTCACGCTTTTCCGGGGGAGGGGGCGATTAGAGGGACCCTTTGTGCGGTAGGTGGTAGGGGAGTAGGTATAGTCGGGGCTATTTAAGATTTTTTTTAAATATGTTATTAAACGGTAAAATGTAAAATTTCGACTAGATTTACCTATTTAATTAGTTAAGTTTATTTTGATATAAAAAATAATTCTAAACGTAATTTCCTAATTCATTTTAATAATTCAGCAATAAGCTTGATTATTTCAGGATTAATGTGGTAAAATTGATGAGATGCTTATTCAATAAACATTAGTTATACCTGCAGATTAATAAATTGAATTTACACATACGAATGATTTTACTTCAGATTACTCTTTATTACATTATGTTTTAATGACTATTTTTTCTACATTTGATAGGAACAATGAGTCAGGGTTGAAATCTAACCAGGGCACACGCCCTAGACCTAATCATTGTTTTTATGGTGTATAAATAAATTATCAAGAATTTGCTTGTGCTTGAAGTAAATATATGTGTTCATTTTACCAGTTTTTTAATTAGTACGTTGCTAAAAAATTTAAATACTTTTTTATTGATTGACTGGACTACGCATAGCTGACGCCTCTAATCCAACCGGCACTTAAGTTGTGGGGGCAATCGGTCGATGTACGCATTTCCAGCATTTTAGTTAGTTTTCTGTAGTAAAACAAAATTCACGCTAACGCTATAGTTACAATGAGTTCGACTTATCGTGATCGTGGCGAGCTTGTACAACGCTTGCGACTGGACTTGTTCCGGTTGGGCTTATCAACGTCGGTTTAGGTATTCCGAAAATCTTGTTAACCTGTGGCACTGAATAGTGACTCCATTTACAGGTTCAATCACGAAGCCTATCTGTTTAAGTAGATTAAAATCTAGGCAGGTAATGGCGTGGATTTGAACAATATGTACCAGTATGATGCTACAACATCTTTAAATGAACAGACTTTGCATACAGAACATTACATCTTTTTTATAGATTGGTGAACTCGTGGTTAAAGCATGCGACTGAAGTTCAAATCATGTGCAATAACTAATCCACATTTGGCTGGGGTGGTAATTACACATTTTGATACTGACTCCTAATTTTAAAGTTTCATTTTACTGAGCGCAGTTTTCATTTTCAAGCTTATCAGATTAAAAAGTAGTATATAGGCCATTTATTTACATTGACTCTTTTCATCTTCTCATAATTTCTGTGTCTTTAAATGGTGGAGCTTATTATGGTGAAAGTTATTTCTGAATACCATTATTTTGTAAATAAACTTCACCTTCATAAAAAAAATAGTAACCTTTTTTTGTTTGAATTATTCGTAGTAAGAAAATTGTGTTCGTTTCCCTCATATAATATAAACGTACTTTGACTTGTCTCTTCCGGAAACGTTCTCGTAATCGTTCAAAGGAACTCACGGGACTTTGTATCCAGAGTTGCCGAAGAATTTTTAATCAAAAAGCTTTTCAGCGCGAGTGTATTGGCGCTTTTACGGCAGCCACTTGTGCACCCTATGTCTTCATGAATAGGGTTTAAAAGTTCGAAGCAACTTTCATTGCTGGCTGTACGACTATTTGTGTTAACGTGAAATAAAGGATGGCGAGATAGGTGTGAAAAGAGGGCTTTTGAACTAAATAATGAATATTAAAACTATAGGTATTTAATTTTTAGACACCAGCTTAAGGACTACATGCATACAATAATCTACAGATAGACTCAAACTATCAGATATCAATTCCACAAACCAATAAAAGTCGGTTTCAATTAACTGTGCTTGTTGAAAGATTTTCATCCAAGTAACCCAATTCAAACAAAAAAGGCTGAGTCGTGGTTTCATAAAGCTAAGCTTCTGTATGCATATCAGTACATCCACATAACAGAAAACTACAGCTAAGGCAATATGAGTATTTCTTCTGGGGATTTAAGCAGCTAAAGATTATCGGGAAGATGTAGAATGGTCGGCCGATCGGCCTGTGGTTAGTGAGTTTCTTCATTTTCTCTTTTCAAATGGTTGGCAATGAATGAGTGAAAGCATATGTTCATAGGTTACGGAACTGCAGCCGCGGATGATGATTTAAAAATGTTTGCAACTCCAGAGGTTCCTCATAATCTCACGCATTGTTATTGCCATTGCCGCGTTTAAAAAAAACAATTACTTAAAACCCGGTAATGATAATGCAAAAACAAAAGTTTATCCCCAGCCATCCCTAAGTCCGAAAGTTTCCAAAGAATTTCCCGGTACGGGCGCGGGGGCGGGGGCGGCAGCGTCGCGGCGGCGCGGCAGTGTGCCGCGCGCGGCCGAAGCGCCGCCCGCCCTCAGTCACGCGCCACGCGCCATGCCGCCACGCGCGACACGATACGCGACACGACACGCGACAGCCTACGCCAACCCATACGACAACCCCATGACGCGACACTAAACGCGCACCAAACTACAAAACTGAATAAGTTCGACAAATCCACGTCCTACCTGGACCACTACATAGACGGACGTTGCGAAGTGTTTCTTTTCTTTTAGTACAAAATTGTAAAATATCCTTAATTAGTTTAAAAGTACAAATGTAACATAGCGGCACCGTAGCGTCTAGTTTACATACGAATAAATACAGGGTCAGTTTTGTATGAATTCAATGTGATTGTAGTTTAAGTCGCCGTCTCGTGATCGCTGCTGTTCATACCGCTTTATATAAGATTAACGACACTGATATTTAGGTAAGTGTTTACTTAATAACCCTGTGCTAACATTTAATCACAAAACATTACATTACATATACATTGCGTACCAAAATACTAACAAACAAATACCTAATCCCGATTTGAGTCATCGGCAAACTAACTGCACGGTTGATTCAACGCGAGAAACTCATAAAATCGACAAAGTGAACGTCTAAACAGATCCAAAACAAACAATACATCTTGCAGGCGAAGTGTTAAGTGATTCCAGTATCTGCTACACCGCATCGCGAATGCAAAAGGTCCACACATCCACCTCCGTGCGCGACAGAGCTATGATTTAAGTGTAGCGGCAAACTCCTAAATCACGATAGGTGGCAGAGGCGACCGTGCCGAGACAGCCCGGCCTCCGCCGACCAATACTCAAATTGTTTGTCTCGCGAACAATTTAAATTTAGAACGAACAAATGCCGATCGTAAATCGAACGCAATTGTTTTGAATACGGCAGCGAAACTTAACAGCGCAGAATTCAATGAATGCGTCCCGACCCACCTAGGTGCCTATCGCGTCGAAAGTTTGATTAATCGCCCCTTGTTCACTTACAGGGTTTACGTTCCGTTTCGCCTAATGTGTTGGGTTAATAAATCGTTTTATGAACTCTTGGCCTGCCCGATTTACATGTGCGACTCGTTTTCAATGCTTAGTGGATTTTCCACGACAGACGGAAGCTGTATTTTCTTATACAAAGGCGATAAATAAAGTAAGATAGCGTTATTCGAACAATAAAACGGACGTCGAGCAGCATGATTCCGAACTAGGAAAATGCATACAAATTTGAATTCTCACATACACATTACCTAATTTGCAGCCTAATGTTACATTAGCAGCGTCCAACGCCCATGGGAATGGTTCACAGAAAAAATAAAAAATATCGCATTAGCCGCCGCCGCACGAAATAACAATAGCTTTTGACACAAGTGTCTTAGATAAATTCCCTCGGTCTGTCTAAAAATTACTAATATTACTAGTTTTTTCAAAGATCTTATTACAGATTTCATTTTTGAATCAGCTTGTATTCTTTAAGAGCCATAAACTTGTCAACGTTTCTCAAAATCGGAATCATAAAAACTAAAACAAGGCATTACAAATTCGTCTCGCAAAAAACTCTTACACCTTTATCGTTCCGAAAAGAACAGAAACCACTAAATCATATTTAAATCTTTTGTTCAAGATCACAAAGGAAAAGAAACTAGTCTAGTTTTTATCTGACGCGTGGGTCTAACGGTACATTACAATGCTAAAGGTCCGAAATAGTCGACAATGGTGCGTGGTCTTGCGCAAGATGCCTTTTTTGTTTTGTCCACGATTTTTCGTGAATAGCGCAATGCTTGTGATTGTCCGACGTAGCGAGGGTGGTCGGCGAAAGTGTACTTTGACGGCTTTTGAATATAGAATTCGACTTGCCATTGAGGTTTTATTCGCCATGTAATAAGCTTTAAAACAGTGTATTAGTGTACTTTAAAATGTTTGGTATTTTGGTTATTGCTGTCAAAGTATGAGTTATTGTTTCATAATAATAGTTACTCGTACATACAATTTTGGAATCTAACTACCGCAAAAAATATTTTAATCTTGTTGTGTAATATCAGTTCACTAAGAACAACCCCTAAGAAATAAACAAATTAAAATGTTGTCATGTAATGATTTCATATTATTATGTTTTGTACCGTGACTAGCTTCTCAAAAGAGTTTCAACAAGATTAAACAAAATCCTTATGTCGAGATTATGTTAAAAAGTAGATTAACGATCAATAGCTATGTAAATGTTTTATTTTAATATAAACACTGTGATGAATTAACACAAAAGCTGGACAAAAATATAGCACGTAATAAAGAGCAGGTTCTAGTGGTATGCAAATAGCACAAGCGTTCTCACAGAATTGTCACAGCGCGATTATGTATTCCGACGTATACATATCAACATACATGTTTTGTAACCGGTGTAGCCTCAGCCTGAGAACGCCGGAGCCGTGACCTCAATAAGAGCGTTTATTTTTATTTTCTAGTCCAATTTCCTTTCGGACCGTAGCTAAACTCCATCTTAACGACTTCCATATTTCGAAACACTTTCGAAATACTCAATTTCGCACGCTTTTACGAAATGCAACTCAATCGTGATTTGGGGCGTTTTGATAATTTTATTGTGAACTAGATTTTGATTATGTTAGTTAATCTACTTTTAAATATGCATATCTCTGCATCGTTGCAGCGGAAACATATGTCGAGCAGCTTAGACGTTTCTAACGTTAATCCATAAATTTATGACTGACAACATTCATTTCCGTATCATCCAACAAAACGTAACTTTTACAATTTTGTTTTGTGTAAAAAATTCAATTAAATGTGTATTAAGTGAACATTATGTATTTAGTTAAATAGGTTTTGAGAATTGATCGAAACCTGCTTGTTGATTGGCAATACCTAGCGCTAAAAGCAATACGTGCACGTAAAAGCAATAAAGCACTATTTGTGCAGAATGAGATATCTACACACGTATCTATAACTACCGTGTTATTATTAGTGAAATAAAAACAACAGCATCACCACAACACGGCTAGTGCCATACGTCTGGGCACGGCATAAATCATTCTTGAAACGAGTAATTAAAATACTGGTGTGGGCCAGAATCAGGCGTTTCGAATTCGCAGCGACACGCGACGCCCGCCAGTCGCCACTAGTGTTGCCAGACGCTATTTACGGAAAAGCTTTTTTCTACTTTTACCTTTGCCATTTCTAATATCTTCTATACCTACTGCCTGCTGGCACTTAAAGTCAATGTTTCTTGCTGAACTTTGATATTTGCTAAACAAGAGAATGTGAAATTACTAATTGCACTTTATTTAAGCTGATGCTGACGCAACTAAAAATCGATAGAATGATTTCTAACCAAATATTAAATTGCATTATAAACTAGATAAATGTCAAAATACGAATTTACATAATGACAATGAGCTGCTGTTATCATGTAAAATATACAATTTTCAATGAATAATTATTCAAAAACCAACTTTACTGATTAAAGAAAAAGAATGAAACCTAAGTAATAAAAAAACTCTGCTGATCGTAATGTATCGAAAAAAAAAACGCTTTTCACTTTATACCCTTAGTGTGGCCGATTCTAGCATAGACAAGTAAACGGTTTTCTACTAAAAGAAAGTAAATAATCCTGGAATAGTACCAGCAGCAGCACCTCTAAGTACTCGCAGGCTACAGAAATGATATCGCGCGAATCGCGCCGAAATATGGAAATCGTTGTGGATTGCACATAATTTTCGCTCACGAGCGATTTGTGTGTAATTTATCGTCGCGTTTTTTGAATGACCGGTGGAAATAATTAACGACAAACGCTCAATATGGAGGTAATTGACGTCATTGTTCGTGCGTTAATGCGGCGGACAGTTGGAACTGGAGCACGCTGATCTGCAAGAAGAGATGCCAGACATATTTCGGGGCATCAGCTGTAATATGTTGGTCTAATTAGGGCACTTAATCAGAAAAAACATAGTTATAACGACACGATTGGTGTAGTGCGCTGTAGCACGGTTTCTCGCCTTAATTCCGTAGTATCCCGGGTTCGATCCCCGGTCAGGTCAATTCAGGAAACGATCTTTTCTATATTGGCTTGGGTCTGGGTGGGTCCCCTGGCTTAATTCGTCTGGTACCTCGTAATACAGGGATATCTATCTCTACTTCGAGACCATGACAAGAGGTGTGTTGTCTGGGGCATATTTATATTTATTAATTTATTTATAACTCCTTAGGATGGCCCATGAAATCGCCTTACTGCTAAATATGCAAAGTATCTATAGTAGTATACCAAGTTTCTGTCTATGTCTGTCTCTACATTATACAGGAAGAAGAACGACCTATTAAAAGTGGCAAGATTTTAGTTAATGCCATCGCCCTTATCTGACATCTTTAAAGATGTATGGGAGCTTAGATCCCTATGTTCAGCAGTGAATGGCGTAGGTATAATGATGATGAAGCAGAATGTAACAATTTTTACTAATTTTGCTAGAAGTGACTGGATAATAAAATTAACAGGTCAAATTGAGTTTGAACTTGAATTGATTGATGCAATACTCATAATAAGTGATCAAGTTTAAATGCATATTAAATAATTTGGATGCTGACTACTAGCGGTCTTATTCATAAAAAAATGGCGTCTTCTTGAAGTTGACTATAGAGGACTTAGCGAAAGTACGTTATTCAAAAACGCAAAATAGCACTGAAGCGATGCTATAGCATCGGTTTATGCCATCGTCGTATATCCCTAATTGCCAAATTTCAGTGAGATAAGTTTCATTCAGATTCAAATAAAATAAAACTACGTAGATTCTCACATCCAAACAAGAGTTTTCGTACTAAACCCGCATAAGATGACCTCAAATGATCAGAAGTTCTCGATAGTAAAAAGTTGTAACCGGCGTCGGCTGGCGGGATTCCCTCGCAGTCAGCTGGGCCATTATACGCTTCTTTACGAGTCGCTTACGAGTTCCCGAACAACCGCTTGAATGTTGCACTTCAAGTGATATTTTGAGGTTATTACTAAAGCTATAGCCACGTTTTACTTCAGACGTACTGAACTCGAACTTCTTGATATTATTTATTAAAATACACTACTTATAATACGAGTATGAACTATGATCGACAAGCTGCAGTATTCTATGGTAAAAACTGAGTCCAATTTTTATTTATTAGATCCTTCAGCGAGACAATCTCTCCAGGGACTTTTGAAAATTAGAATTTTCGTTATATTTTAAGCATTTCTTTTTACTACGCCTTTAAGTCCCGAAGTATGAAACTTTCTCGAAATTTAGCAACCTTCACAAATATAGTTGTCAGCACTAATCTAAGGCAAGCATCATAACTTCAAGTAAAATATCAAAATTTGGTGTTATTGTAACTTTTTACTTTTCTTCTGGTTAGGGCTTGTTGGTAAAACATTATGTAAAACAGCAGATAATTAGTGAACTTCTGTAACACATTTATTTAAAGATAAACAATAAAAACCGGCATTGTGATACCCTCAATCAGTTGGACCATTAAACCATGCTTTACGAGCCACTTCGGACCGCGCGGCCCAAACATTCATGCACTCGTAATGTGGGCCTTTAATTGGCGTATTGAGATTAAAAGCCATAATTGCCGCTTCATAGATTGTTTCAAAGGGACTTGTCGATTTTAACACCCAATTATACACGGTATATAAGTTTTGTAACTTTTTAATAACCTTGTACTTTTAATTAGTACACTTCCATGGCGTGATTCGATAGAATACAAGTTTAACATGATCTGATTTAAAATGGGCTGTTATAAAGGAAATAAAAGTTTGAATACTTCATTGATTCAAATCAGGCTTACTAATATTATAATCTTATTAATATTATAAATGCGAAAGTTAGTGAGGATGTATGTATACTATTTTACGCAAAAACTACTGAACGGATTTGGATGAAACTTTACAGTAATATAGATTATACATCAGAAAAACACATGGACTACAATTTAAAAAGATTTTATGTAATTTGGCCACGATATATAACGAAAACACGGGCGAAGCCGCGGGCGGAAAGCTAGTATTAAAATGGATGAGAAAAATTAGTTACTTCCATTAATATTACCTATTTATTAATTATGAGTCTATCAATACTTAACTAACATCTCAATATGCGGTTAAAAATAATAATAAAAATAAAAATGATTCAATTGATATAAATATGTATAAATACTTACGATCAAAAATTTAATTTATTCAAAAAATATCTGCGCAGACGACTCCACCTTGCCTTGTGCCCGCGTCGCGTTGACGCTTCCAAATACGACGGCTTAGTTGTTTTTATCCTGGAATGACAGTAGTAGTGTTGCAAAAATGTAACGGGCAGATAATACATTTTTAATAAACCTCAGCGATTTTCTTGTGAAATATAAACAATGAGTCAGAAAAGTGCTTGTGCTCGCACTGGAATTTCTAGTAAGTAATTTAGAGAATTATGTTTTGAATTAGTTTTGAGTTTTTGAAATAAGCTGTGCTGCGCCAAGTTATTTTCATTTATATGAATTTCATTTTTCATCTCATTTTAAGTGAACTATCATGTATTTAATGTAGATGAAAGTTCTAATGTGAAATAAATATCTTTAAACCTTAAATATTTTCGCTTCTTGTAAATGTTTGACGTTAGAATAACTCGATGATAACTATCGAAATAAGTGTGAACCACATGTGAAATTGAGAAAGACAAAAAATAGGTTCCTGCTTAGGAGTAAGTTGTTAATTACCGGTTTGATAGGATGAATACATTATCTATAAATGAAATGCAGTATGCATATGTATTCAGTCTGAATTTGATATGCAGCAGTCTTTAGCCATTTAAAAATATTGTACTCCCTGTGGTGTAGAACCATCTTTGATGCGTATGCATATCCAATTGTTTACTAATAAAGGAATATTTACAACTGTTGTTATGTCTATTGCGTGACGTACAAGTCGTTTAACAAGCCTTATAATAGACAGAAGCAACATTGAATTTGTTATATCACAATTTATTACTATCACTTTGCAAATGTCTTCATTAATACACTAACAAGGTCGTAACGTAGAGCTAACTATGATCGCATAAAAAACAAAAAAAGTCTTAATTAGGTACTTGGCAACGGATATTGTGTTGCCAATAAATGTATTTGTAACAAGGAAATAACCGTATTTTAATTTTATTACATTGCTATGGAAACTCGCGCGTGATGTTTATGTCGCCATTTGTGAATGAGCCATATGCATTAACATCGTATTTTATTTATAGTTTGAACATTCTTTATTTTACTTAACAGTCAAGTCGATAAAATAGTAGTGAAATGAGCTGTGGTGGGCTATAACAAGTATTTTACTGCGCGATCGACTCAGTAATAAGGAAAGTCTGAATAAGCAAAAGTGACCAACGTAGCCTACTAGTTAAAGTATCAATAGAGTAGTTACGTTACACTGTAGTTTTTACCTTCACACATTCAATTATACAAGTTGCAATAACAAAATATATAATAAAAATGAGGGATTCGTTACAGTGACAAAGTTAATGCTGAAAGTTCGTACATAGTGCATTTGAAGGCGAACTTAGCGTTGGACGACCCCGCAAGGTGGACGGACCATTTGGGTCTCAGAATTTCGGTGGATGTACGAGTATGCCGCCTGTATCCACCCGTTTCGGAAATCCATGTTGGAGGCCTATGTGGCTTTCTTATGACTGTGAATGATGATGATGCTGAAACATAAAAAGACCTTCAAGAATTTTTTTACACTCCAGTTCCTTCACAAGTTTTATTGCCACCATGTAGGTGTTTTATTAAAGTACAATTTATTCAGTACGCCAATACGTTTACTGCTGTTGTAAATTTATTTTAATAAGGCACTATTGTTTTTTATCACATGGTGTATTTTTTAAGTTTTTCACTTAGAGATTATTCGTTTTGCGAAGCGTTACGAATATGTTAACGTCAATCGTAAAACGCATGAAATTTTAACGAGGTGGGTAAACTCTACCAATTTTTTTATAATTTTTTTTCTTCAGCTATGAGAGACTACACATTTTTGTTGCCAAAAAACCCTTACGACTTAAAAAATAGGCAGATACACATTAGTTCACACATTGTCAGTTTGGTAGTGCATCGAAACCTACTTTTGCATAAATTTGACAGCGCTTATTACAATGGTACATTAGTTCTTTGACATCTAATCAGTACGTCTACTTTCAAATGACAGTTCGCTTGAAGTTGGGAATTCGCTAATTAAGGTGCTCCCTCACTTGGAGCATTTTCCTGTAATGTAACGTTACAGAGTCGGGCATTACATCAGTGAGGGAGGAAAACCGAGCCTAACAGTGCGTAAACTGTAATGTTACAGATTCGAGCGTTACGTTGGTGAGTGAAACGCACCAAGCATTATAGTGCGCCTAATGTGATGCTCAAAAGCTAATCTGAAACGATACATTACAGGAAAATGCTCTAGGTGAGGGACTGCATTTACACGTTGACCGCCGCGCAGGCACCAGTGACCTACGAACAATAAAAAGTATATTAAGTGTCTGGATTATCTGCAGTCAAAGGATTACGAGTCATGGGTCCAAATGATAAAAATTTATTACTTAGTCAGTATTATATATTATTATGTATGAGAGATATGGTTTAGTTAATTTAGTATCTACCAAATTTTTGATTGACAGTGAAAACGTTGTCAAAACTTCCGAGCGTAACGACTACTTTTATGTACCGTAAACCCGCACGTGATTTGAAAATGTATATCAACTTTAGTCGTAAACCGTACAGTAATTTTATAACTTTTTAATGAGGTACCTGTTGATCTTTGTAGTAAATACCTTCGGAATCATCAATAAACAGTTTTTATCGCTTAACTTTAGGAATTCTAATTTGATTCAAAGCCTTTGTTCACGCTAAAATAAGTTTAAGTGTTGTAACACGTAGATCTGATAAGTAAATCGATCACCATGTTTGTAATTTTATTATCACTTTAGACTCATACTATCGGGCGAACAATACCAATAGTAGATGCTACATAAATACTTACAAAGCACAAAAAGTAGCGAAAGTACATTGATTCGCAGTTCAAGAAATTCACGCTAGCATACAGGGTTGTTTCGCGGTTCGAACGCAACCTGCTTGCTATGCACAGCATCGCGGCCCACTCTGATTTTTGCCCGATGTCGGCGCGGGCCCAAAATGTATTAGTGGATTTAACGCGTGCCGAATTGGGCCCTCGATCTGAGTGTGCCTTGAATTTGCTATTAGATTGGGACAGTAGTTTCGAGATTGGTCGGTACTGTTTTTGTACGGTGACGTGGCTCTGTGTTTGGCTCTATAAAGTAGGGTTTAGACTTTGTTTGTATGTCACTGCAGGTAGGTAGGTACTAGAATTTTTAATTACGAACTACTCAGTGGCCAATTTCTAACTACATAGTTTGTTATGTAAATGTACGAGTATGTAGGGTATACTATGTAGTATACCTAATAACTTATGATAAAACCTATGATATCATAGGTTTCCAATTTTTGTTTAAGTAGTAAATTTCTTTAAACTCTCATATATTAATTTTAAAAATATGTAGTATTTGTAAAGATTGTCAAATCTTACATTAACTAGACTGGTAATTTTTATTAAGTATCAAAGTATGCCTGTTAAGTCTTATTGGTTTAAATAAAACTGAAAAGCTATAGTAATACATATTTTCAGGCAATTAGGTTTGTTTGCGTGATCTGTTTTGTACGCATAAGTACCAACCCTAACTACCCATCCTGTGTGTTACATAACATAACTTCTAGACAAACAAAGTAGGCAGTTACGTAAAAAGCCCAAATAATTAAGTTGTTTTGGTGGAACTAGAGTAAAGCTACTCAGGAAATGGTGCTTAGCAACTTCGTCATGTCTAGACGCTTTCGTTTTATTAATGCGTTACGTGTGACTGTTTGTGTGGAGTTGATCTTTACTTGGCATTATATACTTACGTATACTTCAAAGTGATGTTGAAAGTGTATACTATAAACGTAATTTTGGAAAACCACTGCTTCACTATAATGAAGACCCAAATCCTTCAAGCTTATTCGTCTTCCTGAGTGTTTGAAAATTTCCCCACATTTTTTAGCAAGCATAATCGTAGGCTATCATCTTCGGAGTCCAGTCCAGTTTCTGATGTAGTTTATCCCTCGGCTACCATCGGCTTGATATTTGGTCCCTAATTTTGGTGACCCCGATACATTATACGAGTCTCGAGTAATCACTCGTCCAAACATTTTGTTCCCGAGCACGTTTACGGTAGTATGTATGCACCATAATATTTGCAAATGTTTTTAAAAATACCTACTTACATGTATGTTTATCTTTCATTGATAATTATTTCTTACATATAATACCTTTACAAAAAAAGCTATTTCCTGCAACTTCAACCATCTGCTTGAGCTCAAAATGGGTTATTGTTCGTGTGGTCACACAGAGACACGTGTATATGGGTAGGAAGTGGGCGGTACAGGTTTATCGCAACAGGCAATCTATACCAGGTACTTTATTTAACTCGGGTCAGTTTTTGATAGTACATGATGTAAGTTAAATAACACACAAATAACTGTAGCAAAATTGCACGATATAAGCAAAAAACAAACGATCGAAACTAGCCGTCTAAGCTTTCGACCCATGATTGACGCATATTGCAGCGCTTCAGGACCTCTAATGGAAGATTGCAAACATACTTTTTTTTTTAAATAGATAATAACACCCAGACATGGAACTAACAAAAATGTTAGTTAAAAATGTTAGGCAGTAATCTCTGCCATTGTACCAAAATGCCAGTCACAATGTATTTCTGCCATCAATAATGCCTTTTAAACAAATACTTAAGTAAATCAGATACAAGGATTGGGTAGAAACAAATTGGTATCAGGGTACGTCAAAAATAGCGTATGACCTTTTATTGCTTTGAACTCACATAATAAGCAAAGCGAGCACATACGAAGAGGTACCAACACACTATTACGCTTGAGTTGTGCATGACTGTAGCAATAATTTGAATTAAATATTATCGCAATTAAATTACGTCTATTTGCATAGAACCACCTTACGTGAAAAAGTACGGACGTAAGTCAAAAAAAGCAGCCAAGAGCGTCTCGAAGTTTTGCGTAAAGGGTTCCGTTCTTGACAGTTGAAAAATAAATTCAGTTAGCTTCTTAATTAACTTTTGCTCTTTTAAAATTGTTTATCACAACCTGGTAGGCATTTTACAGGCTGGACAGGAAAAGTTAAACAACATTTAGGAGCAGAATTAACTGTGAAAATTAGAATACACCTTTTTCTATTTCCCATTTTTTTTTGGACGTTAGAACGTCAATAAGCCTAGCATTATCACTCTAAATCGTGCTATCACTGACACTTCAACAAAAAATGGTAAATAAATAAACAATTAATAAGAAACAATATGCTTTCTCATTTACTGCAGTATCCCAAAAGTTACGGTATATGGTTACTATTATATTAAATTTTGCTGTTGTAGAAATTATCAATTCAGTTATAATGAGTAGACGGACCTCCTAGGGGCATGGGAAGTAAAAACATAATTACGTATCTTCACAATCTTGTAAAATATTTTTTCATGTCGTCAATTAATTACCGGTATTATGGTCTTATTAATATGTATTGGTATTAAAATATCTTTAAAACAACTGTCCAGACTTTGTGAGAAGTCTAATTCATAGCATCAGTTAAAAGTTACAAGACCAAAATTATAAGAATAGCTTCAAGCAGAATTAAATTAACATTTTTAAAGTTATGTGGCAATAATTATCTATATAAAAAGAGTCCAAGTTTTAACTAAATGTTTATTTAACAGGTTTACATCATAGTTTATAAAATTATAACCAGAGGTTAAGCAGGTACTGTTTTTTATTTGTTTGGTTGAGAGGGCAAACGGAAAACCGTTCGGTTTCCAAAGATGTCGAATAAATTCCTAAAATTAATACGTAATAAACAGAATGATTAAAAATATTAAAACGACATGACAGACTACTGAAAGATGATTACCGGTGCAGCTTTAATAAATGATCTGAAATTATTTTCCAAAATGAACATTGCTGCAACAGTAGATACCTATCGTGAGTCTTATATCTATTTTATAAGTACAATGTTAATTTTTTAATGTACATATTTCTGTGTTCTACTATGCAGTATGTATCCACATGATTATTTATCATTGCCAGTTTAAAAAACGTTATAGAATACACAATTGATCCAAACGAAGACTTCCGTTAATAATTTCGGATTCAATGCTAATTGTCGCAAAAAAATCGTTTCTGCAAATTGCTGCGAAACTTCCTCACAATTACGAGCTTTTTGATCTTACGTTGCGATATCATCTGCAGCGATTGTATCAACCAGGTTGCTTGTAATAATTACGTCGAATTATAGTTATCACCTTTATATTGTTAAGTGAAACGAAATCTAGTAAATATCTACAGGAATATAAGTCAAGCTGAATTTGTTTAATAAAAAGAGTTCAGTTAAAGAAAATATACTAACACCGAGATTTCGAACCAAAATTAGCTAGATAATGCACACAAAACAATCTTTATTACATGAATGTCTATCCCTAGTAAAAATCGAACCCACGACCATTCAGCCATTATGTTAATGAAAGATTTATCATAAAAGTTACATAACATATCACAGCGCCATAACACACTAAAGTAATTACAAGAAAACCCGTTATCTTTTTACAAACGAGTCACTTAATAATTTCTAGCCACACACAGCGCGCAAGCTGGCCACTTCTTTATCACTGTACTGTTTGTTCAGCCATTACATTAGTCTCTGGGTGTGGTAACCAACCAATTTGAAGTGGAAATCCCTTCGGATTGCTTTCCATTTCTTATGGTACGGACTTAATCCGCGGTTGTAACTCAGGGAGCGGTAACTTTTCTCAAAGTTTCAAATAAAAGTAAAGTTAATAAAAAAAATTTTTTTTTTTGTAAAACTTTTATTTTTATAAACTTATTAAACAAAACTGTATTTGTAACCGTAAAAATATTATCTTGTTACTAAAAAGTAATATTAACAAATTACTTTTGGGATATATTGCCTTGTTAGTACATTGACTATCTGAGGCAGATCCCGCATCTGTTTTTCTGTTGGTTTTTCCTAATAAACCCTCGACCGCCACTATCTAATAAATACATTAATATGACACAAACCAGTAGCTGGCGGTTATTCTTTCCTCTTTTCCCTAATTCGATGTTATCAGAGGGACGGGAGAAGGGCCCAAGTCGGCATGCTTTGCCACTTAAAGTGAGCTATTTATATCTATGTGGTGGTGGACCCTTGAGACGTCGAGCCGGGCAAACAAAGCTTAGCATCTGTCTCGCTTGACTCTAATTGGCCAGCGGAAAGAATAGCGTGCTTTAATTCAAAATGAAAGCATCGAATCCGAAACGTGTAATGGGAATAATGACTTAATTATGATCGAGTGTTTTGATGGATAGGCAGAAAATTAATTAATTAGTAAATAGGCAGGAATAATTCCATTCTGAATCACCAATTAGTTAATGAAAACCATAATCGCTAAAAACACTACCTTCGAATATGGTTACTGGCTTAGCCAATTATAATAAGCCGTCGTAAACGCTGTGAGAACATCTGACACCGATGCCATGTTATATAATTTAGTGGCCCACGCAATTAAAAAGGCTTGTGAAGCTGAGAGCATAGACTAGACATTTATTGAAACCAGATGCCAAATAAGCAATTAAATAGTACTGTAAATGGGTTGATTGGATACGTTATTAACTTATCTGTAGCATTTATAACCAAGGCGCTACTGTTATACCAATTACTAAATGATAATTTGTTTTTAATATATTTTCATAATTTAATATTGCTTGTTGCAGGTATGTTTGGAGTTCTTCGAATTTATCATATGAATATGCTTTGTGAGTACCTATTCAAAAACGTAAATGAAAACGAAAAGAACGGAAATAGTAAATACTTTTGAACAAATGGATATGACTAATAAAACTCACCGTGAGATCTGCCGAGTTCAATACAATGATTGTTTGAACACTGAACAAGAGTGAGAAATATTTGTGCAATAGGTACGCTTTCAAAAATCACTAAAGTCACAAACTGCACCTAGAAAAAGCGTTGAACTTTTACACAAAAGCACTCAGGTAAGTATACCGATAGGTAGGTGCCGTTTATAGAATGGGATAGAGTCTTATCCGCCGTCTGAGATGGAGATAGGGAGCTCGAAGGAGCGAGAGAGGGATAGACGTATGCAAGTCAGTCGCGCCCTGCAAAGCTTAGAGCTCAGCTGTCTGCCCGCTCGGTGATGTTTGAAACACGGGACAGGCGGAGCTTAGCTACAAATCACTCAATGTCACATTTTGACATTTGAGATATTAGGTCTTTTTTTCTATAAAGCCGCCACCTCTTGTTTCTCGGTACGCTTTTAGGTATCATTCGTTTTGGACGACATTTACGTTTAATTAGATCAAGAAGCTTCGATTTTAATATGTTAAGGACTTTAACTTTGAATTCACACGCAGTTAACAACGTCAATAAAGTTTATAACAAGCTGACGCTTCCCATTTTAAATTTAGAATCAAACGGTTCTGTCTACGGATTTCGGTAGCAATTTTTTTCTGACCTGTATTTTTGGCTCCCAGTTCGAAGAGTTACAGTTCTAGTTAAAATGGTCAGTCATGCTTCGAGGAAGTGGGTCCGAATTGTTCAAATGAGGTCATAAAAGTCCCGCTGTGTGACGTCTCAATACGCGGTGCTGCGCTAATCATATTTTTACTGCTCACATAAATTACTAAAGGAACAAAAGCGATGTCCGTAATGGGAAATTAGGCGACACGCGTAGTTGACCACATTTGGATATGTTCTTTTCACGAACAACCGTTTACAAACCACAAGCTGGGCAAGTAGTTCGGTTTTGTTTTGGACGTTCAACTGTTTTTTTTTATTAAATCAGCATTAATGTTTGTAATAATGTAGTAAGTTATTGTTTAAGCATTAAAAGTATTTGTTGCTATTTCATTCAAATCCAAATAATAAGGTCTACTTCACTTTTAAATATCACGAGAATGTTCCAACCCAATACCTTCGTAGACGATTCGTAGACGCATTTGCATTTCGTAGCTTTCAAAGTACATACCTACCTACTGTTGCAAATTTGTGACTTCTACAGAGCTCGATTTGTAGACTCTCAAAGATAATGTGACTTCAAAAAAATGTAGTGTGTTCGTTTTAAAAGCCAATAGAAGTGCTGAATTCTAATATTAAAACGTAATTAATAATACTATGTAATTTGATTAAACATACAAAAATGCATCAATCCTTGAGAAACGAGAAACTAGTAATATGTATGTTTTATTGCGAGAAAAATAAACCATAGATAAAACCTTATAGTTACATGCCAGATATAAATATGACAAATTAAAATACTGCTAATCGTGGTATGTAATATCTTCGTTGTGTTGAAACAGACTGTCGCCCTCCGTTCTAAGATCATAAAACCATCAGTAACTTTACAAAGAAAACTATTGTCTTAGCGACTGTTTTGTTCGACATTACGCAAAATGTCCAAATAGGGACAGGGTCTTAGGAAACAATAACCGGGCTTTGTTTGCATAATTAATTCTTGACGAACCCTCTAATGCCCGAGTCGCCCTGCGTACCGTTACACTCATAAACGAATGTGTAAAAAAGTACATGTGTCAGATTGCAGGACTTTATTTTGTAGAAGTCAGAGCTCAAAATCGGTGATCTTTTGGAGGGAAATAACTATAGCAGATTTCGTTCATAACAACGGAGCATCTTTAGTATCTCTTATTTTCAAAGGAGTAAAGTTCTTTTTAGCAGCTTCAATTTAAGAAAATTTAATACGGATATGAGTTTTTTTACAAAACAATACTTATTGTAATGAATTATTACGAGTATTATGTTTTATCGTTTTGTTGAAATACTTTGTTTTTTTCGGTTACTTCTTTGTTTTGCTCATTTGTTTTCTTTAAATTACGAAATGAGATATAACTTTTAAACGCTCTGGAGTTAATAAAAGCCCTTAAAACTTTGTAGTAGTTTAAGTAACTTACGAAGAGCTGAATTATGAGAGTAATGTACATACTAACAAACAATCCACATTTAGGTGAGATAGTTTATGTTTGGCAGTAGCTAACAGCCTTCTGATAATCTCTAGGATAACTTAAATAAAATGAAAAATTTGATAAAAGTTTTGTGGTACAGGGGCGTTCACATCAACCTTTACATAGGGACACCTTATGCTGCTGATATAAGACCTATTTTACAATGGTTTTGTAAAGGTTGATGTGAACGCCTTTGTACGTTTCTTAGTCATATTAATGTTGTTGAGAATTCAACAGTTTTTTTTCAAATTGCAATATTATACATTTATTCTCTCTCTTTCTTGCCAAATAACGCTTAAAACTGAAACTATCGTATTACGCCCATGTACTTGTTGGTTCGTTATAAAACGTACCCTGACAAAGGTTCTCTAATATAGTCGCCCCCTGCTGGGTTAAGACAGCGTGATGGATGGTCACTATATTGAAATCCAATATGTAAGTAGCCACATAGAGGCTGGTCACGCGATTTTAACAAGATTATGTGGGTATTTGATTAGGTAAGCTAGCGGGCAGTATTAATATTGGTAATGAAAATTGGATAAAGTGGATATTCGTTGGAAAAAAATCACTTACAAATTAATTGCTCAGTATCTTTTTCTTCCCGGCGGCTTCCTATAGGTGGGAAGAATAAAAAAAGACGCGAAAGATAGTGACTTCGGTTTCCGCTCTGTCATTTTTGTCGTTCAAAGATATTTTTTTTGTTTTTTTTATTGTTTCTGCTTTATATAGGTAACTCAAAGTTTTTCCTACCAATATTCAAAAAATAATTTGTTATGGCCCTCCCAGTCCTCCCACAAACTAGAGCTTCAGTGTGTGATTATGTCTCAGTTTACACTTGTTCAGTGTCTGTGCCAGCACATTAAGGCTGATTAATGTTACAGAATCTATCAAATTTTCACTTCGTATGAAGGTTATCAACCTAAAAATAAACGTCAAAATCGATCGAGGATATTTGACAGTCTTCGTGAGCTTTGCATTTGCCTTTGTAAAAAATATCTTTTGCTAAAATCCATTTTGGAAAATTGTAATACTAACGAAAAAAATAAATAAATACATTACGAACGAAAATATATCACTGTAACTGCGTAAATAAAAAGCTGGTTTGTTGGCGTAATTTCAAATAACATGGCGATGTAGGTATATTGTGTAGTACGAGTCTGAAGACACGTGATCAAATCCAATGTATTAATCCAATAATATTTTAATTCAAACACCTAATTAACTTTCAACTTTTTAATAATATGTTTCTGTGTAGTTTAGGTATGTTTTGTATTAAAAGAATAGAAAATTGTGAAAATCAGAATGGATTCTTGGATAGTTCCCAAAAGTTCCTATTTCACACCTAATGTAGGTACCTGTCTAACCCACAAAACGTAAATAGCGCATTGCCTAATCTACACTTTGTTTCGGTTACTAACGCATTTGTTTAGGAGGCTAAAAGCTGTTTATATGAGGAAATTATGCAAAAGAAATAACCTTAAACCAATAATGGTGTTGAGATGAGCAAAAGGTCTCTTATTTGGCTTCAAAACTGTACTAGGGATCTCAATGTGGTTTTGACTGACGTATTTTGTCGAGAGGTTTAAAATTTGAGTATTAAAAACTGGGTAGGAACGGGAGTTGATTTAAAAAAAACACGAAACGGACAGATTGTGAATGTTGTAAACAAAAAACTGTTGGAATTTTCGCTAAAATATTCGTCTTAGTAAATATCTTCCCACAAAACCTACAATGACAAATAACTTTTAAGGTTCGGTAAATGCTAACATTGTTCTCAATTACGAATGCAAATGTTTATACTCGCAAACCTTAGCGTGAGAGAACAAGCCGATAATCGTGTGGGTCCAATGTTCTTAGAAAAACAAAAGAGATTACTCATCCTACCGTTCGAACTCTATTGCAGGATTCCTTGAAGCGCACCGCGCCTCGGGAGGGTAGCGACAGCAAAAGCATCCTTATTGTCACATGTTTTATCCTTGTGTTGTATTATTGAGCGTGATACATAATTAGACGGTAATTTTTAGTTGCTGTTACCAATTATAGCTACAAATTCACTGTTTTGGTTATTCAACAAGCAGTACAACACGCTTAGTTTATTTTATGTCGCTCTCAATTCAAAACCTGGGTTCGAATAGAAACAATGCTAAAGTATTGAAATTAAAAAATATATATATATTCGGAACTATAAAAGTAGGTACATGATTGTGGATTAAAATACATTAACAATCAAATAAGTTTAATGTTTAGATAATAGGATTGAGTGGGGATCAACACGAGGAAAAACAACATAATAATTAAAGAAATAAATATTAAGTTTGAATTCAAGATATTATAGGTCTATTTCTCAACAATATTTAGATGCAAAACAAATTTATGATGAAAATACGACACTAGCACCATCGAATCAAGCGCCATTTAACAATGAATTAAACAAAAGTAACCCGTCAACGCTCGCGACGAAACAAAATGAAAAATGCATGTCTATGGGTCTGTCCGTACCCACCCCAGACCGAGACGAGAGAGCGTAAGACGGAGTACAGAGAAAGTTTGAGTGACGTACCCCCACTGCTACCCCCTCCCCTTCGAGGATTTATGGCGCCATATTGGATTGGGACAAGATGACACGCGGCCCGGATAATTTGGGCAACGGTATCACGTGACGGGGTACTGTGGAACGGCACTTTAATTATGATATTCGGAGTTTATTCCGTTTCGAGTTTAGTTTGGTGTAGTTTTGACTTGTACAATCTTAGTTGTTGGGTAGCGCTCTATTAATCATACTTGTCTAATAATTAAGTCTTAGAATGAACCCGGAGTCAATTTCTAGTTCCAAATTGACGTAAATTTTCATGTGCGTCATTCTCATGTCAGATAGACATCTAAGTACTTAGCATTGGCCTTCGATATTCTTACTTTGGATCAGAGACCTAAAACAAATTGTCCTCACAAAAAATACTTATAGGCGGTGTTGCGATTCCTTGTCTAAAATAAATGATTTAACAATTTTTTTTTTTAAATATGCGCCAGACAACACACCTCTTGTAATGGTCTCGAAATAGGGATTAATATCCATTACGAGGTACCACACAAGGAAATAAGCTAGGGGCGTCTCCCAGCACACCCAGACCCGAGTCAATTCAGTAAAGGTCGTTTCCTGAATTGACCCGACCGGGAATCGAACCCGGGACACTGCGGTAATCGAGGCGAGAAACCGTGCTATAGCGCACTACGCCAATCGTGTCGTCCAATTATCATAGATGCACTGGTATAATTGTATCTAGATCAATTTAAATACATTTACAATAGGTATTCAACTAATTTAAATGATTTTTCTATTTACTCATATGTGGAGGAGGCCGTTTACCGTTACCTTATAGCTAAGGAGTCCGTTTTTTCGTAGTAAATTATTGTTACAACACATACTTAGAAGGATCACCAACACGTTAATATGTTTTTTACCAACTTAACCCTGAACCGAAAGGTGCTATAAACAAAGTTAACTCATTGGCGCGGCAATAAATAACCACCGTTGCACGCACCCGCGCACCGCGCGCGGCGGCGCGACGCGCGAGCGCCGCTTGGCGTGCCAACGCACATGCGTCTACGCAGACTATCCGACTTGGATAAGAAAATGAATGGAATTGGCATTATGTTTGAATTACGGAAAAAGTTTTTGTTTTTGACGTAGAATGTAAAAGAAAAGACTATTATGCAGCGATTTTTCCCTTAAAAAAACTACTACAGTAACAAATTGAGTCTTCTGGTTATTTTATTTTTATAAGTTTGAAGAGTAAACGTTGTGCGCAACATTTATCTGAATACAGTTTTAAAGTGGAATTCTGTTTGTATAATACAACTTACCGTATACAGTTGTACCATATAAATAAATAAATAAATAACGAACGAACTCTATCGAAGTAAAAAATCATTGTTAATAAGTTTAAGTAGACAGTATAATGTATATATGTGAACTAATAATCCTTTTGGTACTTGAAATTGTATTAGGTGAGATATCAAAATAATTAGTTACCTAATAAAAAAAACACTCCTTCACACACCCGCGCATCACGCGCGGCGACTACGCGCGAGCGCCGCTCGGCATGCCAACGCACATGCGTCAAAGCAAACTATCCGACTGGGATGTGGAAATGAATAGAATTGTTGACCCCCTAAGGTCTGTCGCAGTACAATTTCAAAGTACGATCACTTCATAAAGAAGTGCAATAATTTCAAAACAGACTGTGATATATAAATAAATATAAATTTCGTTATCCGGGTTGATTTGGTTTTTTATCTATGTTTTCCATCGTTGGGTTCCAATACCTTTGGTGAAAAGTGGGCTTCTGAGTGTTCCGTTCACCATGACGGCAACAGACACTTGCCTCTGACTTCCCTGTTTGGGATAAAGCCGTGATGGTATAAATTGCGTCCTTACCTTTAATAGTAGTTAGGTCCATTCATACATATCAGTGAAGCCACTGTTCCGACACAGTACTGGCACAGTTCAGTATCAGTGCTACAGTGTTGCGTCAGTGATTCAATTCACACATGTCAGTACCTGCTCAGTTCACGGAGCTTCAGTGAAAACGTGTCCGTCGTCAATCGATATTGTTGCTATAACTCTGTTCAATACAACGGAGCTAGCAATGATTGCCATTGCTTTAGATGAAGAAGAGCTGCATTAAGGAAAAGAAATGGGTGTATGAATTATGGCAACTAAGAAAGACAGAAGGATAATTGATTGAAGAATTCCTTAAAAATGAGAAGAAATATTTTGAATATTTTAAAATGTCGGAGAGCTGTTTCAATATTATTCTGCAGAAACTAGTGAGTTGATGCCGCGGCGTCGGCGGCTTCCGTGATCTGTCCGTGATCCAATAAAAAATATCGTTGTCAACGATTACTTCCGTGATTGCCGGCGTCAGCACTGACACTGAGAGCACTGTGCCGCCACTGATACTGACAAGTGGGGATACGTTCATTATAATGTATAAAATAATATTTCGCACTGTGCTGGAACTGTGACGGATATGTGGCTTCACTGATATGTGTGAAAGGGCCTTTAGTATCTTAAAATAAAAAAAAATTAAACCGGTAAGTTTGTTCCTACCTACCTATTTAGTTATAAGACAGCCTAAGTTTAAAACGGTGTCAAACAGTTTTCATATTTTTGTTACACTAATAAACCTAATGCCATTCAGAAAAGAATCTTCGCATCACAAGAAACATATTTTTCTTACTTTAATCCAAATTGGATTTTGAATCCTTGAAATGTCACAAACATTCAGTACTGAGACATAATTTAAGCAAGAAAGCTGTTTGAAAATTTTCCGTATGTAGCAAGAACACTAGAGAACCGCTAGTCACCAAACACTCGAGGGTGCGAATACTGCAAAAACAGAAATCTCGTTAAGATGACAATTTATGGGTTGTTTTTGCTAAATGAAAATAGTCGCGGCCCGTGAACTGAGCAGACCTTTTTTGATTTTCTTAATGGAATCTTTCCGCTCGGGATTTGTGTCGAGCGATGCGTTAAGCTCTTCCGTTTGCGCACAATACCATAGTTCCACATTTGTATAGTCCTATTTTCTTTCTCTTGTTCCGAGATTGCCAACGTTTTCCTCGATAGAAGGAAAAAACGCTGATCAAATTCAAGGATTTAACGTTTCCGAAAGTGTACCAATCGATATGGGTATAAATAATTAGCTGTCTTTTTCATTCACGAGGACAATAAAAGCCTCATAACGTTGATACAACTTTCTTTGTAATAAAGCAACCACCCGGAAGCGTTTCATGATTTATGACAAAGCTAATTTTTATTTCCATTTCTCTTCGTTCATTGTTTTTTTTTATTATTTTGCCACAATTCCGCGCAGCACTTCTGTTTGAAAAAAGTCACCGTGGAAAGTCGCTTTCGCTTTAGTGGAAATGGAAAATGTCGGAAAAAAGACTGAAATGGCTACATATGTGCTTGTAGAAACTTCGGCTTATGACTGCTGGCCTTTTAGATCAGTGACATTTTGTTAAGTGTTCTCTTTTACGCAGTTTTGTAAAAGCCTTCATGTTAGTTGGTAATATGATTTTAAAGTTGCTACTTCGAACAATTTTTGTTCACACATGCGGTCGAGCATTAAATGTAGCTAACATTTGGATGCACGCAGTAATAGAATTCTCTTATTTTTATATGCTTGATAATCTCTGTGATATGTTGAAAAAGAACACTTTACAGTAACCTGTTACATTACATGAAAAATTAAAAGAAAAGAGCTGATCAAAATTATTTATTGTTCATCTTCTTTTGCTGCAATTAAAATTTAAAAGTACTTATACATAAAATTAAGAACTGAAATGATTTTCTTATGTTTCTCCCTCCGTATTCTACTTCGAATGAATACATAAAACTATTCAAACGTCAAGCGCTTAAGGTTTAAGACTAAGTCTTATGTCTTTGCTATAAGATCAACAATTCAAGTGCTAGCCAAGTAAAGGTGCTCAGTAGAATATGAGAATACTTTCACGCAACATGCAGGCCGCAAGTCCGGCGGCAACCCTCGGGAGTTGAGCGCTTTTTGTCCTGTTTTTCCTGTCACGCTTTCCTTTTCGGATGTTGCTGTCTCACTCTTGCGCTGAACAAAGTCTTTGGAAAAGATTTTAGCCACGAAACCGAATAAATACAAATTTATTTCATTCGCAGATATATTTACAAACATTCGTTGCTAATTTTACAACGGTATATCAGAAGGTAAATGTTGGCCATATTGGTGAATGAATATAATGCCAACTCCACAGATTCATTGTTACACGACACTCGTCGTCCTATTTTCTTTGCTCCACTATGTTTTGTTGCGTCCCGCTGCTTCCGTACCGCGGACACTTTTGGTTAGTTTGTACTGTTTTCCGTATAATAAATAATAAAGGCCATTCCACTGAAAATGTATGCCAAACAATAGAACAGGGGGTCAAACAGGAAAACTCTGTAATACGTAATAGTTTGTTATTTGCGATTTAAAAACAAAAAACATACTCCACATTTAATTATCAGAAGTACTACTGCAGTAGGTACTGTGATCATCCAAACCATGAACTTAAATCCCTTTATACAAATAATTAAAATTATTAAAAGCGTCTTGCATAACCGAAGAACACTCCAACTGTTGAACATAAAATAAGAATTAAAAGCTCGTTTTATTGACTGCTGAGACATTATTTCAACTATACATAAAAAAGTTTTCACTATAAGTCTAAATATCTAATAAAAGTATGTCTCTCATAATAAATTACAATATTAAAGCAACCGTAAAACCGATAACCACGGAACAATTTTATAATGAATGCAGATAAAATGCAGACGTAACGTCGCGAGTTGATGAATCGCATTTTAATATTCCATTAACCGCATATATACGTCTAATAGTAATACACAGCCGATGAGATTAATAGATCGAAGGTTATATACTCGATTTATCATTATTCGATTGGAGGGCGATACTGTCAAACGATTTTCGTTGGTGATACGAATGGCACGAGCTCACTTTTATACAATTGATAATCTATATTAGGGCGACACTACTGGCTGCATTCACTACCTTGATTTATGTTTTGACCGTGTAATTCACGATTCGAAAACAACTTTTTTATAATCGTTCATCTTTATGATCTAATTCGATGAGCCGATGATGAAATATGGCCGACGCTTATTTCTGAAAAGTTACAAAAAACGAACGATTTAAAATCGGTTTTCGATATGAAAGCAATAAATAACGTGAAGGTCAATATTATCTGTTTCAGAGAAACAATCGATCGACGTATATGTTGTGTTTACATTGCTGGAAGTATTCGCAATGAGGAAACTATTCCAATTGCAATTTGTGTGACGCTGGCAATGAATATTAACTTTAAAGATTGATAAAATCCTACTAATATTATAAATGCGAAAGTTTGTGAGTATATATGTTTGTTATCCTTTCATGCAAAAACTACTCAACAGATTTAGATGAAACTTTACAGTAATACAGCTTATACATCAGAATAACAGGCTCCAGTTTAAAAAGATTTTATGTCATTCGGCCATAATATAATATATAACGATAAGTTTCGTAACTCGGAAAAAATCCTGCCCGCTGCGAGCCATATTGTCGTACGCTGCCTAAACCCTTGGAGTTCAACGAAGATAATGTATTGTAGGATTGTTCATCTTAAATGATTCTAAATAAAAGTCCGCGACAGCATATATGAACCTGTTATGTGGAAGCCACTATATCCAAAATAGTGAGCCATCAAAACAATTACATTTGATACTTTTCTTACCAAGCAGATTTTAGAATATTGATTAAATTCTTATCAAAATTGATGTATTTGTTGCTTTAAGTTTTTAATGTCGATACAAATTGTCTTTCACACGAAGCAATTTGGACGAATACTTTAAAAGTTTTCACGATAAGATTGAACTGGATGAAGCGTCATGAAGCGCCTGCTTATTTTGCGTTGGCTCGGCGCGCGCGAAAAGAAGGTTAATAGGAAGAACTCCTAGTTATAGTTTTTCCTTTTTATTAACGCAAAAGAACTCAAAACAATGATTTTTAGAATTTTTCTCTGTTTGTCTGTATATATCTGTCTGTGCGTTTGTGTTCGGTAATCACTGAAACTGCTCAATTAATTTGGGTGAGGTTTTCACTAATTGTGGTAAGCTTCACTTATTTCAATTACCGCGGTTAGGATTTCAATCCTCTACGTTGTGGAAAAAAGTGGTCCACGCGCACGAAGTCGCGGGCAAAAGCTAGTATTCATAATAACTTAGTTACGGTATCCAGCACAAATTGCTTTATAGTATTCATTCATCATGTAGCTATAACTTTTATTTTAAAAGTACTGCATTGTGTACTTGAAGTTTATGGTTTTGGCATTTAAAACTGTCAGTTTAATAGATGCATCAGTTCGCTGCAAAAACTATACCAAGAATGTAGAAACTGACATCGTAATTTTGATGTTTAATTAAACAGACTTAATCCCAGAAAACTAAAATATTTACATTGTTTACACTGAAATAATGTAGCAGGAGTATCTGCAACAAAATATTCTAGCAGACTAGATTTCCAAGCGCACCAATTATAAGAAGCAAGAATTCCGTTACCAGAACTCAGCTGGAAATAACTAATGCTCAAGTTCGCTCGTGAGTCGTGAAAGAATCAATTTTATTGGTAAAACAAGCCGCTGTGGTGATTTATGCCGTACGGACGTGGCCCGAGGATGGCGTGTCACAGCGTTCGCGCCTCGCTCCAGAATTTGCTAGAATATTCTTTTGTGTTTACAAGTACAATGGCTTTGCTGAACGCTTCTGTTGCTGTTTGATATAACGTTCCATGTTCGAAGTTGAATTTCAGTTTTAGTGAGCCGCATGCCGAAACTGTCATACGCTATCACGAATGAAAATTCTTGCTTGAAGAAGTTAAGAGCTAAAACGATTTCACTGCTTTTACTACGGTCACTGTTTTTCGTACAAAAAAACTTAAATTATTATATGTATGCATGCGTCGTCAACAAAACAATGTTCGTCATGTAATGCTTGTTATGCCGACATTTTTTCAAACATTTTGCCATTTAAATTTACCTATCAGATGAGGGCTAAACTTTAAATCCGCGTTCACCTTACTGAACTTTTTGTTATCGATGGTAAAAAGTCCTTCCTTTCCTGCGTCACCATTTTTATCGTTGACGTAATAATAACGCATCGTGCAAAGTTGACAATATCTAATTTGTTGCACTTTCTGGCGGCATAACTCAAAGATCGTAAATAATTTCCGAGACCTTTTGAAAACAATGCCGCATCGACTGGCTTTCAAAAGACATTCTTTGAATTTCTGATAAACGCCATGGAACAGCCCTTCGAGTTTGCCCTTTCGAACGTCTCTGTAGATCAGAATCTCATAAAATATCATTAGAAATTGCGGAACGGTTACTGGAGCCTCCATAACTTTCAATGGCACTATTTAAATGTTAACACCGTCCTGTCCACTTACAATGGCAGGTGGTACATTATCCACTAGTTTCTAACCGCCAATAGTGACGTTCATCCTGCAAACAAACAGTCCACAGGTCGTCAGTCATAATCGACGATCATTACTATTAATTTGCACATTTACGAACCAATTTGCTGCATTTTATAACCATTTGTCAATGTTGCAGTGGTGGAATATTTTAACATCAAACTAACGATGGAGGGTTGTAAATTATCGCCTCGTTTGTTGAGTTTTTAAGAAACAATAGGCAACAATTCTATGATATTTTTAAGGCTATAATTTCTGTTATTAACATTTAATTACAAGCTTAATAGCTCATATTTGAATTAAACAAACACCCTCATTGACTTCAAAGTAGTTCAAAGTTGTAACTTTTATGAGTCTCATTATTCTGAACCAATTGAACGATAGAACAGGAACTTTTATCATAAAACACGTTCAAGACTACGTCCCAAATAGGATGAGAGTGATTGTAACTATCATGTAGAACGAAACACCTAGAAGGCAGGCGTTTTCAAGCTCAAGGTTGGTGGTGTGCTAACTACCGTCATTGTCTACTGCGTTAAAAAAATGCATTCATGATTATAACGCTATTTTTCATTAATAGTAAAGTTAAGTAGCTGAAATTATTTAAAAAGTACATGTAAAAAATATTTTAGCTAGAATTGTAACCGGATCCACAAGGATCTAAGACAGACTGTGTCAGAAACGTTTTAAACATTTCACTAATGATCTACCAAAATAAATGAAAACCATGAGACCTTTTTTATTGTATCATTCGTAAGAAATATTCCTGGATTTAATATAACGCTCTTAAGAATTAATCCTAGTCGAAAATAGGCAGATCAAAAGGATTAAGGTCACGTATTCGAGATAATATTAAATGGACACGAATGTGGTTTTCGTGACTTAGTCAGGGAGCTGTGGCAAAAATATTGTGAAATAAATTCTTCTTACAAACGTAAAACCAATTACTTAAGATTCAGATTTGTATGTGAGGGCTATTATCGAAATCACTGAACATTTAGACGAAGCAATAGCAAATGGACTAAGGCAGTAACTAAGTGGAAGCTAATAATAGGTTGACGGGTGTTTGGCAGACCACCAGTCTGCTGGTCAGGTGGCACCATTTGAAAGCCGAGAAAGAATATTATTCGTGCTGTAAAAATATAAAATAATCAGTTATTTATATTTATTTATGGTAAAGATGGCAATTTAATAGAGGTTTCAATCAGGTTTCTTTATTTTCATAATAATAATGTTCAAAACAAGGTGCCATAGCTCATTCCTAATTTAATTGGCGTCGATTTCATGTTATCGACTGTATTGTATTACACTTCCTCTGCCACAAATCTTCGTTCGGTTTCATTTCTAACGGCTTCGCGCGGGGAACTGTTTAAATCATGCGCCTGCACCGAAAATAAACTGCGCGCGATCACTCCTCCGGCTCGCCGTAAATTTACTGCTAATTTACTGCCCCTCAATGTTATAAATAAATAAATATTCGTCGCATATATATTCTCTCTGACACAATGTGCCACCACTTGTATGGTCTTGTCATAACAGATTCTGCGTTTGGAATTTAATGGCTATCTATACTAGCTACTACGCCAAGCTTGAAAAGGAACGCTTTTACAACTGAAAGTCAGATCAGAGTAGTTCAAGACTTAAAAACTATTTTAAGTGCAATTAATAGCGAGTTTGTTGCGTCTATTGGGATTTGACAATATCCACGAGCGAGATCCAACTAATAAATCAACAATGTTTCACAGGGTGCTCACAAATTATTCTGCCACTTGCTACTAGCTGAAGTTATTGAGTGCCAAGTGGGCTTAGCCGGAGGAATTAAAGTCGTTAAGACTGCCACCTATCGCCGTGCCAAGGATCACCCGCGGGATTGTACTGGCTATTGTGATACAAATTCTCCGCCGCTGTTACCATCTGTCTTGTAGCCAAAATTTGAAAAACAATAAAGCCGTTCTCGCTCTTTGATAAACATCCTTTAGATCGTCAATTAGTGTTGGGTTTTTACAATTCTAAATCTCGATTCATGATTAAAGAATCTCTAAAATGTCATCTCTGTTTTCTTCAAATTCTATTTAAGGCAACAGTGACTGTGTTAACATGTTAATGTAATAAAAAGTTCTTCACGCTCGTGCAGTTATTGTATTAGGTTTAAAAATACAAACTAGCTACAGTTTTGATTTATTGGTCTTTCCATATTGACATTGTCTCGTCAACACTCAGTTTTTCAGTGCGCGCGTTGCGATGAGTGATCGTTCCAAATGCGTCATCGCATAGTTTTCTATCGACAGTTGATTGTCGTGTTTTATCCATCACTATCGATATTTTGCGATTCGAAGCAGCTGCCAGTAGGCGGGGTCTGCGTGGTGCCAAGTATGACGAGCGCGTTAATGTACCGCCGGTGTCCGCGCGCTTGCTTTTTATTGTGTGCAAGAGCCGCTGGTCTATTAGGTCGGGTATGCGTTGCCCGCCACACACATTGCAGGAAATTATTTTATGAAGGAAAAAATATTAAATTGATCACGCACTATGACCACAATAAGAACGCTACACTGCCAATAAAGGCTGGGCTTTCATTTCCATGATATGGCATGGCATACTACGCGCGGATGATAAGAGGTTTGCAGTCTTTGTTCGACCCCTGAGCTGCGGTTGACTCTTTACGTTTGCAAACTATTTCATTATGACAAAATGAGCTTAACGATACTAAGGCACTTAATTGGTGATTAAGAAGAACCCGACCTTTTGACTCACAGGAATGTCCAAATTTTCTTCCAAAAAATATTATCTGGTAAAGCTTTTACTTGTTTCATTGCGATATTTCTTTACTGTAATGCGATACTTGCAAAGTTTATCTATAAATCTCTCCACGTGTTCTACAAGCTGCAACTTTGTTTTTATTTTTCATCCAGCTCGTTGGACGTATCAAGAACTTCGGCCGATCGAAATCTTGACAAATGAAAACGTTTTCCGCCCACTCGGTCGTCGAAAGCTCGTAGATACGCATCAAAAGTTCGAAGTGATATAATTGTTGTTCCTATTCATATGAATTTGAGCGAACATCTGGAGAAAGCGCTTCAAATCAGACGCCGAATCGGGATCTGTTAACGTCGGTGGACGGCGCATGTTTTATATTTATATGTGTACGTGAGAAGGGCCGTCATGTTTTATTTATTCGCGGCGCACTGGTAATAGAGTCGTGCCGTGAGAGCGGCCGCCACGTTTTTTGCCGACCGTACGTAAGGCCCGACGTGTATTGAGACGTCTCTGGATGCTGATGTCTTGTTGCCTGTCCTTACTATACTTTCGACATGACGGCTACATTTATTTTACTGTGTTTTTTGTGGCGGCACAAATGTTAAAACAATGTGTGGTAATGTACGACGCGTCGTAGGCTACACGGCAAATCGAATTGAGGTGATAGCAGATAATTTCATTTTCATTGCTTTATGTGTATGGAACACCATATTAACTACTCTTATACTTCTGTCAGTTTTTGTTTTGTATTTTTTTCTTACGCTTATTTCAAATTCAGGCTCAAACTTTATATTCAGACGTTTATCCACAAGCTGATCGATGAAGGTACTTGCGAATTTTTGTAGGAAATTTCTGACAACTTTATTTTGTGAATTATATTATTGTATTACGTTATCATCATAAAACATGGAGGAAAAATAACACGAGAAGGGGGCACAAGCAGGGTCAATGACACTTTTATGATTACTTTGTAAAAGTCAAATGACTGAAAGCGCTTCAAGTCATATTCATTTTTCAGTTATACCTAATTGAAGTCTGATGTAACCATATATTTAAAATATTGCCCTTGAATCTAAAAGTGGTTTCTATCTTCATAATAACTATTATTAAACTTCAACTATGTTTTTGAATATTTGGAAAAACATGCAAAATTAATCTGTCACTGTACCAAAAAAAACTTCCGGGCCACGAACGTGTAGGACACAAATCTGTCATTGTGGAATACCCACAGCAAGTCCCGTTGGCACTATTCATAGTCCAACCACGAAGTTTAGGCGGTAGTGTTGACGAGTAGCAACCCGAAATAGACGTCTTACCTATAAATTTCATTCGAAATAACACTCCAATGTGTAGTTTTATTTTTTTAATTTTTTGAGCGGCTTTTATTGTGACTATCGAGGGTGACTGAATTTTTTTCTCAGTTCCGACGCGGCACTCAGGTCGACGAACCTACATTCCTCTCATAATTTATGGCTGTACAATTATATAAATTCGAATGCGCGTGATTCAACGGTACATTTTCGCATAGTTTCAGGATTATTGGTCCAAAATGTTTCATAATTAATTATAATATTTTTTCAGTTGTATCATCATTTATTTATTTATTTTTTGATCATCCAAGATCATCTGACCACAAACTAAGCAGAGCTTGTACTATGGGTGTCAGAGACTGATAAACGTACCTAAATATTTTTAAATAATAGATAATAACACCCAGACACACAACAAACGCAAATTTTCGTCACATAAATGTTTGTCATGGGTGGGGATCGAACCCACGACCTCCGGTGCTAAAGGCAGATCGCTGCCATTGCACCAACAGGCCAGTCAGATTGATTAGTGGTTTGGGTAACACACAAAACATTACGGTAATTCACCATGCTGATAACTGAGTTTAAATGGTCTTTAACAGAAATAATCTCTACAAATTGCGTAAACATTTACGAGCAATGAAGCTGCCTTCTTGCGCTGTAGAACGTGTAGTACCTTTAGCACAAAATCGATGCATTTCCCAAGCAACGTTTACACAACAAAACATTGCAAAAAGGCACTCTCGAATCCCAAAAGAGAAGCCTTATAACAAAGCTAATATTAGACAATCATTTCCTGTCAAAAAGGGAGAGGGGGAACCGCCCTGTTCGTCAGGGGGGTGGAAATAACTCCTCGTCTCCAGATTTCGCCGCTGCCGTTCGGCTGTGAATCTGGATTTTTTGTGAGTGTGATGAATGGATTTTTAATACCCCTGCAGACGCGTTTTTGGGGACAACTCCTTTGATGAAAAATGCTTTTCTAAATGCAACGCTTTTGTTGAATGCTTTGCTTTTAAATCCATGTTTGTAAATTCGCAACAGAGAAATTCTGATTCATTTCTTACAACGGCATCATTTTCAGTATTATCGCTGTTAGAAAACAATGCGAAGTGTATGCACTTTGCAAATTATTTTGCTCAGGGAAAGACAGGCTACATATTATTTATGTTCTGTTAATGATTAAGTAAATGAAGAGAAAATCCGACTAAAAGCACTTAAAGTAAAAACCAAAAATGTTTGTAATCACGACAATGTGACGTAACGGAGATAGGTAAATTTTATCCAAAATACGTACGAACGAATACGAAGTTCAAACACTGTTGATTTAATCATTATTAAATCTACATTAAAACGCTGTCCACATCAGAACTAACCGATCCGTAATCGAAACAAAAACGGTACAAAATTAAATTACCAATATCCAACCAGCGAACGCGTCACCGCAAAATATTTTTGCCGATACGGCAATAATTTCAGTCTCGCATATTGTGCGATTTCGCCTGTAGATAACAGGAATAATGGGGTTCAAAAATGAAATTAATTCCAGGTTGATGATTTCAAATTGAAAAGTCACATCGGGCCGCGCCATAATTCATGGCCTGAAACGTGTTCGGACGGCTGTGGGCCGCAGGGTTGCCCGTTAAGTTTACTCTGTGCCAGCTAGTTCGTTCACAAAGGTTATGAAAGATACTTTTGTATTCTAACTTGAACTTGATAGCCATCAACGACTACTGTACACGTTCTTTTCGATCTAATAAACTAAAAACTCAGGTTTTCATTACTACAAGCAAATATGACCTTCGCCTGTGCTTGTTTATTCTGTCAAAGTAATGTTTTAAGCTGAATGGCACTGAATTTAAACTTATATTCAAAAATATTTAATAAATAGCTGCAGGATACCTGCCATCACGACAACATATTTGTTAGAATAATCAAAATAATAGCTAATATAGAAAATAGAGCTAAACATAGCCACAATAAAATGAATTTAAACTTGTACTCGGTCCATAAGTTAGAGAATTATAGCAGTAACATATATAACAATAATAAATTTAGCTATGGACATTTATGAAATATTTTTACCCCTCATAGAAATGTCGCCCTCAGATTTGAATAAGTTAACGTATATTGAACATAACTAAGCTCTATGGAGCAACATGATCTTTGTGTAGTGTAAACAATGAAGCATAAGTAATTTTTGTTATGCATATGCAATATGATACTAAATTGTTCCTATGTAAATATTACTTAATTTAATGATTTTTTTGCCTTCTCTTTTGATAAATGGCTCTTGTGGTTGGCTTTCTCTTTTAATACAACTTCTTTCATTAATGTTCATAATTTAAACTTAATAATAAAGTGCCACTATATGACTTGCCAGTGCAAGAGTCAACCCTAGGTTGGCACTCTCATTGTCATAGTACTTAAAAGTTTTTTTCTTTTAGATCTTTCATTTCGTAGCAGCATTATCTGCGGAAACATTCTTGATGAAAACTTCACCTGAAGTTTAAATGCGTTGGTCATCGATAACGAAATTATAATATCTATCAGTAAAAATATCGCCTTTTTTTATTCATTTAGTACAGAACGTGTTAGATTTTATGAGGACTGTACATCATATACATACCTGATTCAGGTCAAATATTTATTCTTCGAAGATAACAAAGTTTGACCGCTATTCTCAAATGCCTTTAAAGTATCTGTGATTTGATAGGTTATCATAGAATTAATTATGGTATGGTATTCGCCTGAAGACACGTGATATAATGAACTATTTACTATCTTGTAATGCACGTAGACCGCTAAGATTTTTTATCACGGAAGACCACATCTCGCGGCAGCCCTAGTTCGAAGAGCTCATTGTCACAATCCTTTGTCGAGGGCTCTTCCGCTTCAGCACGCGCGGTATCTGCGGAGGTGGATCTCCTAGCCGAATATTCATGAACGTCCGTATGTATTCGATATACTATAAAGGTTGCGTCGCATGTAATGGGTCGTATTTCACGCAATCACTAATTCTGAAAGCAGAATTATATTTTAAGGCAATTTTTATTTTTAGCATTCAACAATGCACTATTTTCTAAACAAAGATAGAAACTAGAAAAAGTCGACCTGATCTTAGGGACTTAAGCGGGATTCGGCGGGCCTGTTAACGGCCTCGGTAGCACAGTTGGAAGAGCAGCCACCCGGATTGTGAAAGGTCGCAGGTTCGAATCCCGCTTGAGTCCATAGGATCAGGTCGAATTTTTCTAGTTTTTATCATTGTGTAGAATTCCAGCTGTAAAGGACGATATGCCATTATAGTGTCTTGTCACAATTGAGAAGGTCTACGTAGTTAGTTTTCTGCTTGAGTCCAACTTTATGTAAAGCGTCCTTAACAGCAGTTCAGTGGACTATTAGCTTGCCTCTGTTTGAGCCAAAGTTGTCAAAGCTTGATCGCGATGTATTTATTTTATAACATCACTTTCTTCCATCGAGTTAGCGGTTGAAGCTACAACGGCAAATTCAGCATTCGCCTTCTAGTTATGGTTTTATATGTAAATATACGCCAGTGACAGATCTAATGAATAATGCAGCCGCTTGTCTTGAACATTTGTCGGTGGCACTATTTCTACTTTCCTACTTGTTTCGCTTATTTTACGTTTAAACAAGTGAGTAAGTTGGTCAATACTGGAACTAGTATATTTTATTTCTACTTTAAAGGATTCGTTCTGAAAAATATGAGTATCATTTTGGAGTGATTAGAGCTCAGCTCGTTCAGTTTTCAAGTTTTTTTTTTGGCTTACGGCAAAGCTACCTTATTTTTAATTAAATTCTCATTTAGCTGCAGTCAGGACGTTGAAATATATACATCCGCATTTAACATGTTAATCCTACTAATTATTGTACCTACAAGTTAATTATAGAAAAAAAACACCTAAATCATTGGATCTACTCAACAAAGCTAACGCCTAAGGCTTTCAAGGAAACAATGATAATAGCTATATCTCTATCTAACGCCAAATTTAGCTATGCGTTAGAAAGAGAAACATGGCAGTCACGAAAAGCGGGGCCGTAATTTGCCTGCACGAAAATTTGATAATAAATCATAATAGTTTTAGACAGAGCAGAGGTAAAAAATAAACCAATTTGGAAAGTGAATTGTAAGGCACGCCGAGCACCGCTGCTCGGTCTGTTATTAGAGCAATTATGTTATTATGTTCGCCGTATCTAATCCGAAAAACTAAATTGGAGTCGGCCGCTGCCGGCGAATGCCCGATAGGTTCAATCATTTCGACTTTTGGGTCGCACGAAATTCGTTGCGGAAGCAATAAGAAACACGAAAATCCGCCCGAAATTAACCAATAATATATAGTAGTATGCAGGCAAAATTTTGATCGATAAAAAGCCGGGAATGCGTTCAACATATTTTTTATACCCCATTTTGCCACGGCCCATAGTTCGGTACAAATTAAAAAGGGTGCTCTGTGGCAGCACATATTTCAAAGTTCACATTTCATAAACAACCCTGCGTTGCCCTTTGATATCCCTCACTTAACTCATATTTCATTCAATATGACCATAATTGAAGTGATAGGTGGGATTGCATTAGAATAAAATGCTTATTCCTGGAGCGGAAGGGTTCATAATAGTTCGCAGATGCATCGAGATAAGAAACATCGCATGAACGATTGCCTCTTTCACAATTTGTATCTTTAGCATACTCCACTCGTGAAACAGGTTTTCCCTGTGTAAGTTATGATCGCAGAGTTTTGTGTTTTCAAAGCGCCGTAGCCCTTTGTATTATCAAAATATCAAATATGAATACCAAATAAGGGTTGGGACAAAAGAAAAACTGACAACTTTTTAATTTATGCGTAAACGAGTACATGAAAAAGTAATAATAGGAGCGGTTTGGTAAATATATTAATGTAATAATTCCCTTAGGGCGTCACGAGAGGCGTCGGGTATTTTTCTGAAATTTCACGGTGGATATATCATCGTGGAAAATTTTGACATCTTCATCAGTGTCGAGTGGTGGTTATTATAACACGTGGTGTGCCGGTTCTGACAATGACCGGGTCTCGGAGCTAACGAAGTTGTTATGTCGACTGTCGGTCCTCGTGTACCTAGCTACATGCACATACATAGTAGTCTCTGGGATGTATGTTCGTAATAGTCATCTCAATTGTACGGTACCATTTGACGTGTCGTCTACTTTTAGATGCGTGTGACATGATTTTGTGGGTTGGTATCTACTCGTAATAAACGCAAGATTTGTAGGACTATGCAGCTACAGTTTATATCCTCATCATATATGTGTGTGTGCCTCTGTTCTCTTCTATAAAATCTTCAATGGATTTCAAGAAAGAACACATCAGAAATACGTAGTCTATGTCTGATACGGTAGACGAAACAAATATTTGCAGAAAACTACTAATTTTCTCAGTCTTTCTCAGACAAACAAACACAGTTCCTATCACTCCACAGAAACCATTCACCTCAATGTTTACTTACGATTTTTTATCTAAATAATTATTTATACTGCCCGTTCTTGATAGCAAAATGCAATAAATTAATTTTTATTAATTATTCTATTCAACTTTTGTTTACAAAATGTTTCCCCATTCTCCGGGCTTATCAATTCATTTATGTTCTTGAATACGTGATTTGTATGTTTTTTAAATTATTTATTGCTTCTATTATCTACAATAGTAAATTTATTTTTGATTAAAAATAATTAATTACTTTGTTGCCAATTTGAGCAATTAATAAAATCTTGAAGTTAAAATAATATGATTTATTTGTTTATTATTTTGTAAACGATTGAATGGCCAATTGAGCTCACTAATCTAATTACTTTTTTATTGCACTTCTCTTTGTTTTGGTTGTCACACTTAACAATCAGAGTTTTATAATTGTATTACCAGAAATAAACTCAGCTGCAGCTAGGACTATTTGAAAAATGTATACTTATCTGGAGTGTATAGTTCGCATAGGTACTTCACTTTACGATTGATATGAACTTGACCAGAATAGCCATTCTCCATTCAGTTGCACTGGCCTACTTATCTGTGTATCAGTCCACTAGAGCATTTGCTGACCCTGCCCGTATCACTCAGATAGCGGAGGTCACAGATACAAGAGCCAACGACTTTTTGAAAATATTTTTTTTCCTGGATTTGTGATAGTCGTGCATAATGAATGGCTTTGTTGAAGGATGTAGGTACGAGTATTTTACTATATTAATAAATAATATATCTACGTCCTGCTATCATACTTATTTATTTTATTGAAATATACTCACTTATTGCAGCGTAAAAGAAGTAATCTTAAAACTGTGATACCTAATGCTACGTTTATTGCAAACTAGTCTTACAAAATCATAAAAAAATATAAAAGGTGTGAATTTTATTTCTAAACCATTTTCTTTTACTCAATCCATAAAAAGCCTAATTGTTATAGCCTTTACATTAATTTATGTTGTGTCTTTTTCAATTTATTCGATTTTTCAATCTGATTGTCTTTTGTTCCAGGTAAGTTCCTGCCATTACGGAGTCCGCGGAAATGAGTTCGAAATTTGAATCGCGGCCGTGTCTGTGTGCGCCCGATGTTTTGTCACGTGCCCGCCACGCGATTAACAGTTCAATCTCGATTTACATAAAGTCGTATTTCAATTTCGCGCGGCCCCCACGCTCGAGGAGTGAGTGCATGTGTGCGCATAAGCGACAGCTGAAAATCAAAGGGAAGCCTTCTATCTCATTTTGCAGTGTTAAAACGAATATCATGAATACGAAGCGATATAAGATCGAATTGGGTAGGTAGTTATCGGCTTCAGTCGTTTTGTACTTCCATTTCCTTTTGTTCACAAAAAATATCATCTTGATGATAAATGTGACTGAATTTGATTTAGGGAGAAAACCTTTAAATAGCTAAGTGAAAAATAAATAGAGCCAAACGGTTTTAGAAATGAAATTACATTTACAGAATCGTGTGGGCTGATTATGCCCGCATTTCGCATATTTTTTTAAAGTTTAATGAGATCAGTGCGCTAGCCTATGTGTGTATAAGTTAAGTACCTACAATAATACTTCGGTCAATGGACTATTTTGTACAATCAATAATATTTACCGCATGAGGCAGAAAAAGATCTATTGCAGTTGCATGAAAACGTAGCAAGTATAACGAAAAATTTGCTTGATAATATATTGTCACATGTTTGCTTGTTAACAAAGTTGTGTTGCTCTTCAGAAATAGTAATTGTTAGATATATAAAGCCATTGCTAAACCTAAGATATGTTTCTCTAATAGCCTCAGGCGTCAAGAGAATTAATAAAATCGAGATAACTATGATAAACATGTGCAAGCACGCTGGAACGTCTGAGAGTGCGTTTTCCGCCCATCCGTAGCGCTGCAGCCGCGTGCATTCGCACATTCATAATCTCCCATGTGATCGGCAATAGGCGCGTGCACAGTGCCATAACCGGCCATTTTGTAAAACACACACGGTCCAAACTCCCCTAGGTGGCTAAGCGTCATTTTAGCGCGGCCGGGTTAAAAACACGCTGCATGTTCGCACTCCCACCCGCGGCAAACGCGGACACGTTTGAATCATGCCGCGCGCTTGTGTGTGCGTTCGGCTCCGCTGGAGCCTGTCAGTGTGGTAGTGTCCGCGACTGCATGTGTACGCGTGAGCCCACTCATGGCAGCGGACTATGACGGCTCGTAGATTTGACAGCTAGCTCAATGCGGGTTCAGACGTTCATTAAACGCGACCGATGTAATTTTCGGAAACTTGACATGTCGTATATGCGATCCGATGCGTACGCGATTTTATGACAGTGACAGTGATATTTTAATTTGCGCGCGAAATTGTGATTGTGTCATGTTTACGGTGGTCTTACGATGCGAGCAATTAGTTACGGGTGGTTGGACCTATCTGGGGTGCTTCGGTGTGAATAAAAAATCTCTTGTGGTTTTGTGGCTTCAACTAGATGGAACGAAAACATGCGCCACGTTATAGGAAACATAAATAAATAAACTCGTTAGGACGCGCCGTGTAACGCAACAATAAATTATGCCTAAAAACAGGTGATATATTATCAAAACTACAAATTTAGTAACATAATATTATTCGGAAATTAAAGGAATATTCTTAAAAACAAACAGTGACTCTACATAGTGATTATTAGAAGTTAATAACGATTAAAAGTGCTACAAAATAATAACCATAAGTGTTCTTCGGTCAATATCTGAGTGGATTGTTTTGTTATCATAATTGGTGAGTTTTAGTGTAGTAATCAACTTAAACTTTAAAATATATATATATATATTGAAAGATATTTAAGTGATGGATTTTTATTAATAACTAGCGATGGAATATTCACAAACCAACATTGATATTAACTTGTAGGAGTACATAAATACTAATTTAGTAAGTATTTAAGTATCAAGAACTAGAGCTAAAGAGACATGAAGGATAGGTAGGACACATGAAATTGTAAAACATGGTGATTGAGCAGAGAGAACTGTCTTATTATAATAATATGAGTTTGATAACATTAATAAACTGTTTATGATTATCTTATTCCAATAAGATTAGTAACTCTACTTAATTTGAACCTTCCGTGTAAATATGCTGCTTCCTATAGCTTATATACTTTTTAATTGATAGAGATTAACAAAAAGAAATATTGTGACACAAGATTTACCTTACAAACTTTATAAACTTCATGAATCAAAAGTAAACAAAATTAATTCATTATTATTTAAAATTGAAACGTAACAAGAATAGCTTTTAATTAAATTAATTAAACTTCAAACGGAATTATTTTATATAAAAGAAAATGTATGGAGCTAAAATAAAGTATTATCTTAATGTTTTTAAAAATATTCCTAAAAGTACACGCGAAAATATCCCAAACTAAAATAGATAATTTGGCTAGAAACGAAACGCATCTATATAGCAACATAAAAAACCACAAAAACCGTCGAAGGTGCACACGTCGTCAAGATTAATAGAGACATTAACACAAATATGCTTAAATTTTATTGTTCCTTTACATATCTGAGATCGGCCCTTTTGTAGGAGTCTCCTAAAGCAGGTACCGGCCCAGACCGATGTCATTAATCAAAATCTTGCTGTTATCCTTTTAAATGAGTCGACGAAAGCGAAATAGAGACGTTCGTTATACTATCCGATGGTGTAACCCCGCCTTAAGAAGCTCATTTATCTAACTTTTTTAGTTTTTCCGTTTAGAGCATTGGCAATATACAGTAGATGTGTTAAATACTTTTTTCAGCTTTTTTTATGATTAAACGTGAGAAACAGAATATTTTAATTTTTATTGCACATTCTATTTGTTTTATGAACGAGGATATGTCTTTATTTATTTCGCAATCAAAATTATTTAATATCCATCAAAGTTATTTAATAGACTTAAAAAAAGAAATAAATTCTCTCACATGTACAAGCAAAAGGAGCAAAAGAGAAAGAAACCCCAAAAGGAAATCACTTAATTTACCTCAAAAAGAAGATATAAAAGGAGAAAGATGTATCTTTATTATGTAAGAAGACTAGTTAAATTTAATGATTGAGAGAACCACTATAATATCATTATGATAATATGCGCAATATAATACTGTTATGATGAAACATAATATTTAAATATGGACGATTAAATTTCCATACGTTATTAATGAGCGGAAATTATCACTTAATTTGTAGTATTTATTTGGATCGTGAGACAACTATGTTACTAAACACTATTAATAATTTTCATGATAAAACCAAAATAATAATCCCTAGTAACTATATTTTTTCAAAGCATTTGCAGGCCCAAGAAGTCTTCTTCTAAAACATAGGCATTTCCCTTAAATTACCAGAGAAGCCACGTGTTTTGGTAGATTGCCTAAAAGTTATCTACCAAATCACGTGACATTCAATTCGCAAGGGCAAAGCAAAATACTCTTGATTCAATTTCACATACTTACATTGTATGAGTATTCACAAAATGACTATTTCTACTTCCCTACTGAGTGACGTCACCCAGTCAGAATTCGGAGCTATTGTCCAAAACTATAATGTCTCATTAAACCAATGGGAATCGTGTTTTCCACATGTTTTATTGTAGTTTTAAATATTATGAATGCTAACAATGGCTGCCGGTTTTTATGTGTACGAGTACAATCTAGTGTTAATTTTTATACCATCAGATAAATCTAATATTAATTTACATATTTAATGAATAATATTTTAATGAAAAGAACGTAATTTGTAGTAAACTGCGAGTTAAAACAAACTAAACAAAACTAGTTGCCACGGGCACGATTCATTGAATCCTATTGAGGAAAATCAAATCTAAGCAATAAAAATTTATTGCGAATTACCTTTTCGTTACTAGAAAAAAAACACAAAATAATAACAGGTTGAACAGATCAAGTGAAAATGTATGAATTAAACATATTTAGCATTAACTTTTTAATGTTAATAAACTTACTAATATTATAAATGCGAAAGTTTGTTAGTATGGATGTACGTATGTATGTGTGTGTGTATGTTTGTTACTCTTTCACGAAAAACTACTGAACGGATTTGTATGAAACTTTACAGTAAAACAGCTTATACATCAGAATAACACATAGGCTGCAATTTATAAAGACTAAGTAATTTGGCCATTAATATATAACTATAATGCGGGTGAAGCCGCGGGGGAAAAACTTGTATTATAAATGCGAATGTTTGTGAGGATGTTTGTTAGTCTTTCACGCAAAAACTACTTAACGGATTTGTATGAAACTTTACAGTAAAACAGCTTATACATCAGAATAACACATGGGCTACAATTTATATAGATTTTATGTAATTTGGCCATAATATATAACGAAACGCAGGTGAAGCCGCAGGCGGAATGCTAGTATTGGAGTAGAGTAACTATCATCATCCATGAGGCGACCACTGCTGAACACAGACCCCTATCGGTCCAATTTGTTTTGTTGTATGTGGTTTGCATTTACCAAGATTCTACGTCCTATATGAGGTTATCCGCTCACCAAAGTAATAAGTAGTTAGTTACTCACCCACTGGATTAATTTAGTCTATCATAAATATTCGGGACTTTACATTGTGAAATTCACGCATCGCACAAATCATATTTCAAAATATAAACCAATAAAAGTATTAAGCAATTAGCCAATTAAGTTCGTCAAAAGCAATACATCGAAGGTCCGAGAAAGATTTAAATGTCAAAAACTGGTTGCATATATTTCAAATGCACGGCCGCACATTCGGCTAGACGGCTATTATGCTAACGGTCCCTTTCACCGCTATCTGATGACCATCAGATGAACTGCTTTTTTAAACTGCCTTAATAAAGCGAGCAACATATAAGATTTTAATGTGCGGAGATTCGACTTGCGCGATAATGCGCCGTGACCGCGCACGACTTTCTATGAGTTGGTAACGGTGCTCAAACTGGGGGTGTGCGCCTCAGGGGGCCTTGGACGTTACTTTTGATTCATAAAGCGCTTCACGAAGTCATAGTTAGACTGTTATTCAGTTTGATATAACAAATAGTCAGATTTAGTTAGGTAAATAGATACAATAATGCAAGTAGATATACTTAACACACGAACACGCTAAACAATCATATGTGACGAACTAAGTTCAGCACTTTCGAACGCAATTATGCAAAATGTTTATTGCCGATTGCCTATTTACAGACACTGTAAAATTAGTATAGTACCATTTGAAGAACAATATGTTATTGTATAGGTACTCCATGAAAAAGTTAATAATCAAAAATTTAATTGGTTACTTTCTCATCAAAGAGTAATAGTTATAACTAATGTGAAAACGCTTGTAAATATTATGAAGATTTAAAGCCAAATCACCAGAACTCGGTCCTGTCTATTAAAAGTTTGAGAACACATGAGCTAGAAAAACATGGCCGCTCGCGGCTTCTTTCTTTCGATTTGGTACGGCTCGCCCTTGCTACGAGTTGACGTTGGATGATGTTTTAATGTTCTGACGGTAGGTTACTACAAACTAGATCATAGATTATAACAAAAATTTAGCGCTTTCTAAAACAAGTTTAGTTCTGGGTAGCACTAATGGATTCTTGCTTTTCTTTTTTACAAACTTTAACGGTTCATGTTAGACACTAATGACCTCATAATATGTGCTTAAGATTTTTGTTGCAAAATGTAATGCAAAGCAGAGTAATAGAAAACTCTACTAAAGTTCTTGAACGAGCTAAGTAAATGAAAATAAGTCTATGGCAGCAAAGTAGAAAAAGACATCTTCAAAATCGCAATTTTACAGGAGAACACATTTAATAAAAAATAGTGACCATTTTGAGAATTATTGACCGATTAACATGAAACTTGGAACGATGCATTAAAATAACATTCTTAATTGATTTTATAACAGATTATATGAGTGTATTGTTTTTTTACTAAAATAATGTAGATGTCTTTTTTTACTCCTAAAAGACTTTGATGAAGATATCTGCCAGATGTCTATTTATACGTCCGTATATTTGCCAGATATCTTTTGATACGTCAAAAAAGAAGAAGATATCTGCCAGATATCTTCTTATACATCTTCTTATCAGGTTTACTTTAAGATTGTCAAATTGATATCCTTCTGTACACCTATTTGGGCCAAATTTCCCGGTAGTTTATACCTTGAGACACTATTTTTTCAATGAGACATGTGGCAGATGTCTTTAATAACGTTTGAATCACCTGTCAAAGTTGCGAAGTAATGCCGGGTAAGTTCAAATGTCCGTTCCTACTGCGATGTTTTTTTTAAAACCCAGTGTAGATGTCTTCATTTACTTGCTAGATATTGCTTATTATTTTGAAATTCGGAATAATTTTGATACAGACTTTTAGAGAAGGTTTATTTAAAGCTAATTTTGAGAAAAAATCACTTTCGCAAAAAATGTAGATGTCCGTATCTACTTTGCTGCCATCGAAGTACGTAGATATTATTTTTAACTAAACGGTAGGTAGCCTTAAAACATAATTGTAGGTATATCTTTCAATCTGTTAATTTGAATATGAATTAAGTACAATAAATGTGGACAAAAACAAGAAGCTATTACATAAATGTTATACAATAATAAATTACAACCATTTAGATAACTATATATTATTACAAATATCCGATGTTCAGTTTGCCATTACCCAAATGCTCGGAGTTATTACGCCCACCGTTCACGATGGTGTTTCGGTAATTTAATATCATTTGTTCGTGTCATCGAGTCCTCTAACAGAGCTGGCGTGTCATTAAATATTTTAATTAACTTTCGGAGGCTATGTATGTAAGTGTCAAAACTAGATAAACGACCGGATGATGTGAATTTTATGACTAATGTTTTAGAAACAGTGTCTCGTATTTAATAGAAATACTAGTTTAGTTAAGAATAAATATTAAAGCTACTTTTTCCGGAATGATTGATGATGTTTTTGTTTATTTATTCTATTCGTTCGCAAATTAGATGGTCATTAATAAAAGAAGATAATGTCACATTAAGTCGTTAAATGTGGAGCGCAAGACTGGAATAGTTTGCCTACACGCATCTGATTACAGTGTTTCATTACGTCATTTACTTAGATACTTGTTTATGTATAAAATGGCAGGAAATACCAATTACTCGAAGTGTTGATAGATACATAAAATTGAATATGATTAGAATAAAAGGACTACAATAACAACCAAAAATTCTCAAAATGTAATGCTCAATAAAAGGTTGGTTGGCCGTTTAGTTACCATATTACCAAAAATAACTTGAAAACGCAAAAACTCACTAAGGAAAGTTCATAGCTCTGGGTTCGATTTATAGCCATTCTCTCTCCAGGAAGACTTTTTTTCATAAATAATAATATTAAAAAATATTAGGAACATACAGTAGAGGAACTATAATATTAGTTCTGTTTCTATTTTATAAGCTGAATATTCTAACAATTATAATTTAAACAATAATTTCTATCACGCGTGCACTATTACTAGACAGGTATTTGATAGCGATAATAAATACCCAAAATCAAACAAACAGGTTGTTTTCGCACTTTGATAAGGAAAACATGATGATAATTAAATTACACCAAAAAAACTCTCGTCTTACAAGAAAGAACAACCTGCTTGATAAATTAACGCTAAATAAAGATAATCAAATCGTAGGGCTGACAGAAATATTATAGAGATTGACGAGATAAATTTACGGTTCGTTCAGATCTATCTCTGTTTTCTTTAATGTCATGATAGAAAATGTTTTGATTTATTTTGCAAATAAACCTGCATATGGACAGCAGGGTGATCAGACCAATACCTTACGACTGAAGCTGTGAGATGATGTCAGCTCTAGAGAATATTGCCAAGCACTCAAAGCAGTAAGAGAGTAGGTGTTTAATTTTAATAGATTTTTTGTTACCCACAAAAAGCCGTTTTCGAATAATAATTGCCAATTTTATAATATGTTGTCTGAGCCGAAAAATAAAAACATTACGTGAAAATACCTAGACGTTTTCTTCTGTAACAATATAAATGTTCGAGGCACGATGTATCTTTAATTTAGAAATCATATTTTATGTTTGCTTAAGAGGTAGGTAGATTGTAATAACATAACTGTTGAAATAAAATTTATCTTTTCTTGGTTCTGTTTATATGGCCATTTCGTTTATTCAGTTCATTATGTTGTATCCAAATTTCATGATTAGTCCAGCATTTTTTCTCAATTTTTTATTACTTAATTTTTCTGGTTATCACTGACAACCCTATCGCGAATTGCCAGTTTGACATGCACAGCCGGGTGAATTGATGTGTATTATAGGGCGAGTTAGTAACACCCGGTCGTTTGTTCGCTGAATTCGTGGAATTATCGGGCGGGCAATTTGAATATTAATCCTGCGCTCGCGCACAGGTTTAGACCTCGGTTTTGCAAAAGGAAAAAATAATAAAACTTGAGGTGGTGACCTTGATACAGTGCCGGAAATGTTTGGTCTAAATGTTTTGAGCATTTTCAAATTACTCACCTGATTGTTTATTATGTCGTAAACTGCAATCCGGATTTATAGTTGAGTCAAGGTCAATTTAGAAGTAGGAAAGCTTTTTAAAGAATTAGTAAGTGTATTATCATGTTTGATTTGACAAAGTTGTGAATTTCATCTCTAGCATCTATGTTAGTAACATAATCAATTAAAATATATAACTTCATTTCAAAAAGTCTTTTTTAAAAGTATTTATGAGTTTAATAACCATCCCCAGTTATTATTAATTATTTTATATAATTATTTTTTATAACATTTTTTTTTATATAAGCTTCTGCTAACGCTACTACCTATAGCCTGCTGCTTTTTTTTGAAAAAAAACGGTAAAAACCAGTCTTGTGAAACTCTTTTAAGTAATATGATGCAAATTATTATTCGACCCACCACGATGTAAAACTAAATACAGTATTACACTAAATGCTCTAATTAAATGTGCGTTTATTAATCGTTCATAGCCACTAAAAAATAAATTCCACTTACTAGTCACGAGACGAGTTCGACAATTGATCGATGTTTTGTTAATATTTTTAATTTTGCGCTGTCGATAAGGAGAGAGGGCTATGTTATTTCTCTTCTAATTCATCGTTGATGAAATCAGTTTACTCCATCATTGCCATGGTTCATTGCTATAAAACGGCCACTGTTGACCATAACCTCTTTAGATTTTAAAGGTACGAAAAACCAACGCTTTAAAAAATATAATAAATTAAAATAAATATCTGGGACACTTGACACCAAGATCATCTGACCCCAAACTAAGCAGAGCTCGTACTATGGGCGTCAGAGACTGATAAACATACTTAAATATTTCTAAAAACATACTTAAATGGATAATAACACCCAGACACACAACAAACACAAATGTTCGTTACATAAATGTTTGTCATGGGTGGGAATCGAACCCAAGACCTCCGGCGCTAAAGGCAGGATCGCTGCCATTGCGCCAACATACCAGTAAAATATTACTTAAATTACGATAAAATATTGAGGACAAAACATTTTATTGGTTAGTTTAGTCCGTGATTGGAATAAAACTTGCTTGCCTTAGATGGTTCCGTACCAAAATGGTATAAATAAGTTTTACTGTCCATCAAATCAAATCAAATCAATAATTTATCCGCAAGAATACAGAGTTACAACTAAGGTCTTAATATCATGGTATGTCATAAGTATTCAGTCTGCAAGCAGACGTGCAAATATTAAATGAAATTATAATATGAAATTTAAAATTCAATGAACTTAATTATTCAATGTCAATTATTAAACTATACTATAGAATTCAAATTATTAAAAAAATACAAATCATTTTTACACTTATTACAGAAGTCAGTATATTCTTTAATGTCATAAAATCAATTTATTAGGAGGCAGTCACTTAATTTGTTTTTAAATTTGTTAACTTAGAGTAGTTTCAGGTCATCAGGAAGTAAATTATACATGGTTATCGATCTGAGGTATTACTTCTCTTAAGAACTATCAAATAAATAAATGAATCAGCACACCCAGATCCAAGCCAATTTAGAAAAGATCCTTTTCCTGAATTGACTCGTCCGGGAATCGAACCCAGGACACCAAGCAAGTCAAGGCGAGAATCCGTGCAACAGCGCACTACGCTAATCGTGTCAATTGAAAAGTTGTATTATTTTTGACTTATAATTACGCCTTAATACTCACCATTTCAATACTTATAAACATAGCGTATATGCGGTAATTACATGTTTATTAGTTTGTTCTTTAGAGAGCCCGTGAGAATGCGCTGAATAGCTATCAAGTGTTTGGTTTGCATCCAGATGCAGGGAATATTTATATTTAAAACATGTCAAGTGCACATCAGAACCGTACATCGTAGGTTGCGTACGTTTTAAAAAAGTTTACAAATTAATAAAAAAAAAAAATTAAACCTTTCGGTAATTTAGGGTATTTGCTTGGCGTAGGAGTCCTAAGAGTAACATTAGGTAAGTAAAGGTGATCGCTGGCTGAATGCTGAACAAATTCATTGAGAAAACTCACTTCTCTGTTATGGATGAACGGAATTCAGGAGCTGTCATTCGACTATTTAGGTTTCATAATGTTAGTTGTACCAAAGCATTAGTCGTTAGTTGCTTATTTCAGCCAGCACCCGTGACAGATAGTCAAGATCTTCGGGTAATGTTCCTTTAACATTTTCTCAAGGAACCCTACAAACGTGCAGGTGTTGTGGAAACGGGCGGTTACATCGACTTGCTTGTTTTATCGATGACCTGCTATTTTAAGGGTTATTAAACACGGTACTACACGAAGACGTGCTCCCGTTCAATTGGTACTGCATAAACGTTTTTGAATGCGGGGACTGCTTTTCGTAAATTATATATCAAACGCGTAAGCAGACGTACTTTTGTCAACAATTATGATTTGAGACTTTTTCCGTTGTATTTCAAACATGAAATAATAAATAAATATATCATGTCGGTGGCCAAATAGGCTTCTACACGAAAACCCCGGACAAACGTCTCCCGGACGTTGTCTCTATCTAGGACGAACGTCTGTTTCTTCATTTATTCGTAGTTAGTTTATTTGAAATGTTATTTATTTTCGGTAACTATTTTGAGCAGGTAATTTTTATGCATTAAGTACATTTTTTTTTATTTACTCTTCTAATGTGGACTGGACAGTCTCGCACTTCTGAGTTTTATGTCAATTTTTCAATTGATCTCAAAACATTTCAAATCAGTTTCTCACTCAAGTTTAAACGCTTTAATAAGTCTAGCAGTCACCATTTTTTTGCCTAATATCTATTAAGAATGTATTAAAGCCCTGAGTGCCACCCAAAGAGAGTGTTTATAAATATATCTAATTAGACGGTTATTTGTATTGTATTGTAACTGACCTCATCGATAATTTTATTGCAATAAAATTAACAAGTCCTCAGTATTGCCTACCGCAGGTTGACTACGATATGACAGGAACTTGTTCATACAATTGTATGTTTTGTCTTCTTACACCTTTTTGACTAGCCTAGTGGCAAGCGGCCCTGCCCTGCCAAAAGACGCATATTCAAAACTCACCAAGAAATAACTTTAATGTTAAAGAGTTGGAGTTTGATCAGACCGACATCTATTTGAACATTGCTTTAAAATTATTGTTTAGTTGTCTCTGACACCCATAGCAAATTATCTGCTAAAGGTATCCAAAATTGGCTCGTCTGGCCATGTGTACCTAATGATATCAATGATTTATTTAGTAAAAAGGAATAATCAGTGTCAAAAAGCAACGTGGCAAGATCAAAAACTTAGCAGAATCTTATGAGATTACCTGCTTTTAGGTATTGCTGCATATGTTATTACTACGCACTACTTCAATTAGACTTTTTGTGAAATGGCTACCCACATTAAAAAGCCAATTTTAAATTAGCAAAAACACAGTACTTATGAATTAAAAACTTTTTGCAACTAAGTTTTAATGGAACGAATTACAAGTAACGTTAGTTGCATGCTATAGTGTAGCTCTTTGTTAATTAATGTTCCTACACAGAGGAGTATTACAGCAATAAATATAATTTGGATACATGCCGATGCCGCTAGCGATTGCTCTTGTCTATAATTTCGGCCTTGCTTTTTCTTTTTTTGGGGTTCCTTCTAACGAAAACTTTGAAAAAGTTTACATTTATACTGAAACCTTTTTTTAGTAGAACCAATTTAATTTTTCTCGTAACCTATCGATATCGTTTCATTTAAGTTTGCAGGATTTCAGGGCCTACGTTCAGTATTAACTAACGTGGACTGACACTAAAGAAATATTATGAGTATTTGTTCATGTCTGATTGAAGAGAGCCTATTAGTTTACCGAAAAATTGTAAAATGTTTCTGTAATTTAATTATCAAATATTGTTACAGTTTAAAAATACATTTAGGCAAATTTTCCGAACATTTCTCTTGTGAAATATTGCCGTTAAAGGTTTTATTTTAAAATGATAGCTGACACCCGTAAAATAATTATTGAACGGAACCTTTTCATAATAATAAAGCGATTCGATCGTGTTCGCTTTATATCGGTTTGATCTTCAAATGCATTTAGGTGTGGCCTTGTTTCTATGATGGTTTGAAATTTATGGAGATATGATAAAACAATAAAATATTGCTATACCTACTCGTAGACAGCAACAACAGTTTTATTGGTGCAATTAATTTGGGTTTAACAATTAATTTTATAAGATTGGATTTTAACGGTGATATGTTTAGAGGGTGTAAAAGCAGCAATAATATGGGGAAATAGTTATTTATGGCTTGTTTTTAACAAGCATAGCTGATGGATAAGGACAAAGCTTAGCTAAACGGGCTTTGTAGGAGTCACTTTGAGAATGGGAAGCTACTTAAAAGTGGTGGTTGAGAGCTTTCTGCTTCTAAAGTTCGGTAACGTTATCAAAAAAGCGGCATAGAACAAAGATATTTTTCTTAAACATGCTCGGAAATATTGTCATTACTTTTAAATAAAGAACACGCGAAGTATCATATTTACGTAGACTGAAAACCCAAAATCACTTCCCGGCGCGTTCTTTGAATTTCGAACGAAGAGCGCGCCGGCAATGTTGTATGAAACGGTGTGCTGTTTGAATTTAGAACTCTTTCATCTATCGTACACATTGCGTTCTCGTGGCTGTATAGCCACAGATGCGTTTACCTTTCGGCACAAATTGTAAAATAAAAAAAAACAAATTGGCGGTAAAGCGGAGTTGTTATTTTGTTAATAATATTAATTAAATTTATTATGTAAAAGGCCCTTTTTATTTCCTTACATTTTTTTAAGAAAAGCACTATATATCCCTAGACCATGTTGTTGTGTGTAGTTTGATGCTAGACAAAATAATTTATTTAAGCAAAATCCTCATAAATTCTGAAGTTACTTTACTTTAAATTAGAACAACTAAGTATGACAGCTGCCATAGAAGTAGATTTTAATAAATTTGGCATAAATCGTAAAATTCATAATGATTATTGTACATTTACCACAAAGTCTACCCTAAATATAGCCCTTTTTACTTCTGCCTAATGTTATAATGAATGGAGTATATGTAAATAAGGATATGTGTATGTATAACGCTGGGCATGGGTCCGTAATGACCTTTCTTCTTGCCTAAGTGAGGATGAAACAAGGTGCCTGAGGCAACACCAATAGGGCAAAGAGAATGAAATGGAATTTATTAAGCGTTAGCCTGGATATGTCTAAAATTTGAAGGCCTGTGGGCCTGGCAATCAAAATAACAACCTGCGATAGCCCAACATAAATACTGTAATAATTATATTACTTATCTAATTGGTAATAAAGAATTATTAGATAATAATATAATTACTACTGAAACGCAGATGCAGACAATACGAATGATAAACAAACAAACCACCGTCGTATATTTGTTCAGATGTGACATACTAATAGTGGTAATGAAGAAACGGCTGACGCAAGTACTTGCTGTTAAGGTCATTGTGAGGACCGTGGAATAAGAATAAGACAAGAAAAGCAGTTAAAAAAAGTTGTTTTACTAGGTATAATTAAAAGTTACATTTATCAATCAGGGAATATTTTTTGGCAAGACATTACTTATTGAGTTCCTTTTTTAAATAAAAAATTGTATTTTGAAGGTTTTGTTTTAAGATGAAATTGTATTTTTTTTCAAATTCATTGAATTTCTTCTAAAGAAGTAAATCTTCACGAACTTCTAACTTGATTAAAACTCCATAAATTTCTATAAATCTTTGTCAAACGCATCTCCGATGTTCATTTAATCATGCCACGAAGACACTTGACCAGGAACGAAATGTTAAGAGCAGTGGGCATGATTCAAGCTGGCGCTACCCAAATTGCGGTTTCTGAAGCCATGAGGACCAGTCAGAGCGTTATATCCAAGCTTAGGTCATGTTATCGTGTCACGGTCACGGGGGAAGTGGTGGAATGGCACCGAGGACCTCAACGCATTACAACACATGTACAGGACCGATTCATAGTAAATGCTGCACGAAGTCAACCAAATGTAACGGCGATGAAATTGGTTCAAACGCTACAGAGAGAGTATGGTTTCCTGGTAAGCTGTCAAACTTTGAGAAGACGACTGCATGAAGTCAACCTACGTGCTCGTAGGCCACTTCGGGTACCAGCGCTAAGGAGAGGCAATCGAGGAAGAAGATTACAATGGGCTATTGCACACGAAAACTGGAACCATTCTCAATGGTCACTTGTGCTTTTCACTGATGAATCCAGGTATGGATTTCATCCTGATTCGCGAAGAGTACGCGTTTGGAGAGAACCTGGACGTTGGAATTGACTGCAGCACCCACAACAAGTTCATGCATATCAAGGTGGCACGATTATGGTTTGGGCAGGAATTCGTCTCGGCGGTAGAACGGACCTCGTTTGGATACAAGGCAATATGACTGCTCTAAAATACCGAGAGGAGGTGCTAGAGCCTGTAATCTGGCCCCACAGACAGCAAATGGGACAAAATTTCCACTTATGCAATGCCCGTCCACATACGGCGCGTATCGTTACAAGTTGGTTACAACAGCATGATATCCAAGCTTTAGACTGGCCTGCACAATCCCCTGACTCAAATCCTATTGAGTATGCCTGGGATATGCTACAGAGAAGAGCTCTTAGGAATTTCCCTGTAGATATTGTGCATGAAAACCAGCTTTTCTTGCATCTTAACAGGACTTGGGACAGTATTCCACAACAGGATATTGACACCCTCGTTTTGATAATGCAGAACCGCTGCAGATGCGTCAGGAGAGTCTTAGGTGGATCCACGGATTATTAATTTTACGTTTTCAACAATTTTTATAAAAAAAATGGTTGTTTTGTTTAGGTTTTGATGTTTCAAAAATAAAGTTGAGATTGAAATTTTGTCTGAGTTTTTCCTGTTCTTCTAAGTTTTTTATAAATTTAACTTTATCTACGAGTGGAAGCGGCTTTGCCCGCGCTTACTACACGCGATTCTGGCTCTTCCTGGCTTGACAATGAAGCTCTTTAGGTCAAATGCAAAATAGTAACTAATAAAATCGCAAAGGTGTAACTTACTCAACCAAACATGACGTCCACGAAAACACGTTAAAAAGCAAATAAATCACAACGTAGCTCATTTATTCTTGGTTTTCCGGTAAAAACAAGACGTGAAAAGTTTATTTATCAGATTAGATAGGCTATTAAACAAGGTTTATTTTAATGTGTAGGTGTCTTAACAAAAAGTTAATAGAATTTTTAGTTATTTAGGTTTAATTGAAATATCCCTAGACTATGTTGATGTGTGTACATTGTTGATGTAAAAACCTAAAAGGAGCAGGGGTTTTTATCTGAACACATTTTTACTGTCACTATAGCTCTACCAAATCGAAATTGTTACATAATCCCTTCATACGTTGTGGTTGAAGGGGTTTTCAATTTTGCCATGTTATACTCAGGTATGTCATCGTCATGGCAACGTCAAATATAAATTGTCATTCATTTTAGCACCCCTGTTTCTCATTTTTAATGTTATAATAAATGAAGTCTATGTAACTAAGTATATAGTTTTTTATCTTGTTATGTATCATACATTTTAACATAATTGAAGTGTCCAAGGTCAGATATATAGAAGAAAGTTTGACCTTAGGAAGGCAACTAACAAAGTGAGCAATTAATATCGCAAAATTTGTGGTTTATGTATAAATGTAATGAATAAAAGCGGGTGCGTTTGTGACCACCTTCTATGGTTTCTATTCTTTTGACATTCTGTATTCGGTGTGTCCTAGACTTAGCTCTAATAAAGCTGTCTTCTCACTGTTGCCATGACGTCAGCTGTCGTGCCGTCTTGCCACAATAGGCGTTGCTAGTGCTGCGAGGTGTTCCCGCCGTAACTGCTCGGTAACACGCGAAACCCGCTCCGCTCCGCCCATTGGCACGCACTACTTTGTTTTGTATGTAAATTATTTTTTCGATATTCATATTGGGCTCGGTTTTTGATTGTACTTATTATGTTCTAGTTAATGGTGCTGACTGGTGTATTTGAATTTAAATTATTGATTGATACTTTTAGAGAACATAGTTACTGAGTATTTAAATTAAAAAGAAGCTTGCATAAAACTTCATATATTTTCTTGATTAGATGGCACTAATAAAGTATTCGCTTGCTGTCCTTCCATTGTTCAATAATTTAGCACTATTAGATATCAGTTAAAACAAAACATGATAAATATATAGTGAAACATATAATTTAGTAAAAATTCATCAAAACACAGCACTTTCAAACTTAACTGTTGAAAACAGACTGTTGTTAGCAAATACAACTAGAACTAGCAAGTTAAACTTCTCTATGAAGAAAACTTCCTAAAGGAATCTTTCTTACAAACAGCGAGTCAGAAATAGTTCCAAGTGCAGAGAACTAACGCTCTTCTTGATAAACGGCGGCCATCACTGCACGCCACGGCCTATTATGAGAGCATGACGTCACAGCCCCGCCCCCCACCTCCTCGCTTCAATCAAACCGGGGAACCCTCGTCATGCCCCCACCCCACGTTCCGCTTTACTGACTCCGCATTTTTTTCTCATAATAATAACGTCGAAAAAATCGCACAAAAAATCTCGACAGACGCGCTGGGCTCGTCCCATCCCTATCGGAGCGGACCTTTTCGATTCCGTCCTCGCGGATTCTAAATTTTGAATTGGCGTTCTCATTTTGAGTTTAAAATGCTGGCCAGATTTGGAGGTCGATTACATGAAAGAAACATAATTTTAAATTCCTGTGCATTGCTTCTTTTCTATGAGTTTCTTTGATACAAATTTTAAGTTGAAATTTAAATGTAAAAATTCTACCATTGTTTAACTTAGTTGTCAACTTCAAGTTATTTTTTGTTTGAGTAGTACTCATCTATTTAAACTATGTAGTGAACTGTTTTTATCTATTTCTATTGGGAATAGGTACACAAGGGTACACATAGGTACAGTTCGTATCTTTGTTTTGTTGATTACCTACTTAAGTATCTACAATTAACGTGTGAAAACAGTATACCTTTTAAATAAATTACCTACCCGCGCGCTACCAAACTATCTTTCTTGCCAAACGTGATTAGTGGTAAAAATCCTCAGCTCAAAGTGCAGGTTCATTTCCCAGCTCAGGTGAGGTGAATTTCTGAAATTTCAGAATATTAGGTTTGTGATGAAAAACCCGCATTTGGCAATTTAGATAGGTACTAATTTAAAATCATGTATAAACATTGTATTGTCTACACTGAAATAAAAGGTCGCAGTGGTGGTCACAGGTGTTCACAAGACAAACAATCTTATTGGATTATTACATGAATATTGTTAATTTTCTTATTAGTCTTGCTTGAATTCGAAGCAGAATGTTTTCATTTTATTCCTAGATTCGCAATGTCAGTCTCATGTTCTAAAAGAGTTTAGGACTTTTCGCTGATTTATCACTGAGGTTAACTAATAAATACAAATCAATCAGTCGACTAATAGAAAATATTAGAAACAAAAAAACTTAACCTAAAAATAACTACTTAAAAATTTTACTCAAAAATAACTAGGTATTTCCAAGTAAATAAAAGTAAAAGTTATAACAACAAAAAACTAAAACTCAAGTTGCCATCTATCAACAGGTAGCGCTCCGCATCAAGCATCAACTTCGAATCATCTTAGTTTAACTACTCACCGACAGGGGTCACTAGTGGCTAAGTTTTTTAAACTTCTTGGTGACTTTGAACTTAGTTCCATGATTTTTTAATAGATGGAGCTTCTTAGGACACCTTTACAATGGATGGTAATATTTTAAAATATTAGCCAAAGGTTTATTGTTAATGTTTTAATGGTATTCAAATATGTCATTATTTTTTTATCTCATTAAATTCATGAAATTCTGTTTTATGTACATATCTAGAAATAGCAAAAACTAAAAGGTAGTGTACTTACTTAATCATATTTTTAGTGAGCTATTTTAGCTACGTTACATAGGCCAACCGACCAATTTATTGGTACTTTTTCTTCTCTCAAATATTCGTTATTAAAATTGATAAATGGGTTAACTCAGGTAGGTATTTCATGTTATCATGCTAAACCTTGAATTCCATAATCGTAAGGATTTAACCCTTATCAAATCTGACAACCCTTAAATTAATAGTTCGTGAAGGTATTTAGCAAAATATGACCTTACGGATGGCTTACCAAAAGATTTGGTTGCGGATAGGTACCTACCTATATAAAATGCTTTCCTACCTTATGTAAAATACATGTATTAGTAGTTGTGGGTTCGTCTGACCCGGAATACCCATGTTGCAAAATACATGCACTTTGTTTGCCCGACTTGGGATCTGAACCCAGGATCTCGTTATGTCGAGCCGAGCGCTATCATCAATCGGCCACTGAGGCGATAGGTACCTATGTTTGGGTGTAGTCAAGAAGGCTAGAAACTAAGGAGAGATAACTCCCGAAGTGGGGGTAAGCTTTCGAGGGCCGAAAGTCGTATACTCTGTGCCGGGCAAAACGCTGTATTGCGCATGTGCAGCGGCAGCTATTTGTCATTTCATGGTCACATGGTTTTGTTTTGAACGGTGTCACGTGCGACAGTTGTTGTTTTTCGAGGTTGTGTTGACCAATTTTGACACTTCGCGAGGATCGCGGCAAAGAAGCGTATGCGCATGCGTCACTGTGGGATTCGGATTTAGTCCAACCCTTTCCAGGGAGTTATCTCTCCTTAGTCTCTAGCCTTCTTGGGTGTAGTATTCTGAATTGACGTATTTTAATTTTTCTATACAGCTTGGCCATGGATGGTAAACCTTTCTTATTTTAGTTTTTCATAAGTTTCTCTGACTGAAATACATTACTGACCTACCTTTGTGCTGTAAGGACAGCATCAAAAACACTTACTTATAGCAGCTGGTCTGACAGTCTCCTGATAACTTCTACAACAACCACAACAAAATCAATGTGATATGTGTCTACATTTAATTGCTCACTTGCTATCAAACAGTCAGTTCAGGGAATCAAAGAATGAAGATATTTTACTAAATCACTGAATTTCCTTCATCTAACAAAGAAACTACAAATACTTTAATTTTGCGATGTTACCACTATGCAAAATTATGTTGAAGTTTGCTGCTAAGTCTACAAAAGCCTTTTCGGTCTTATATCTACCAATATTTGCATGCATAATTGCATACTCTATTCCTACTCATACGGAACCAAGCAAGCTTCATAACAGGGTGTCAGTTTCTAAAGCTCATTTATATAAAACTGAACTCAATGGCTGTGGTAATAAAGCAGCTTTTTAGTTACCTTGTAACCAAATGTATCAAAGCGTATAGTATAGTCTACCTACACTGACTTGGTATTTGTTAACTTTAGCTTCTCATTAGTGTGGCTAAAATGTAAGCATGGTTTTGCTTTCCCTTTATCAATTGTAAAAAGCGAAGTAATTAGTCAAATACTGCCCCACAGCTGGGAAAACCACCCTGGGATTTGACAGCAAGACTTCTGGGTTTCGAACTGAGTGATAAATAAATATAAAAAATATATATAAAAACATGCTCCAGACAACACACCACTTGTCATGGTCTCGAAGAAGGGATAAATATCCCCGTGTTACGAGGTACAAGACCAGGAATTAAACCAGGGGTGTCTCCCAGCACACCCAGACCCGAACCAATTTAGAAAAGATCATTTCCTGAATTGGCTTGGCCGGAAATCGAACCCTAGCCCTTGCCTTGACTAACGTTTTGTCCAACTACGTTAGTCAAGGCCAGAAACCGTGCTACAGCGCACTACGCCAATCGTGTGTTCCAATGCCTTTACATGCCCTCACTTTTAAAAAACTAGGTAGTTTCATGAAGAGTATTTGAAGGCAGGAAGGGTGGATGCAGGCCATCTAAAACCCAAATATCTCTAGGGTAGGCTTACGTTCAACCACACCCATACATTAAAAATATGTGGTGGAAGTTTGTACGTCTCTTTACCGTTGCACTGCTTCCTTTCCATGCTCAACTTTTATGGCAGCGTCCTAATGTCATATATTAGCACATTTACACATTGCTTCTTCCTAAATTTTTACTCAATTGAGAAATGGCGGTTTCAAAACGCTATCGCGAAGAGCGAAGACCAGAATGTCTGAAAAATGGCACGCTTGCATTCCTGTTCCATACAAACTTGTCTTGCGTTGTAGGTATATTTAGATTTTAGTCTGCGTTCAGCAGTGTACATTTTTGTACTCCCAAATGATATTTTAGTTTTTGCCCAACTTTTTCGAGGCGTAATTTAAAACTGAACCTCATATTATATCACAAACGCGAGCGGAAGTACGACATGTCGGGCGAGTTAATTTACGCGGCATGGCGGGCGGTATCTGAGCGCTTCCGGTCGGCGGCGGCGATGAAAGTCGTTCATCAAAGTTCGGTCACAACACGCTGCTTCCAATAAACCGCCATTTAAACTGCTTGAGCTTGACGCGGGGGTTTAAAGGGGTTCCACTGTTGCTCTTTTGGTTCACTACAACCAGGGTTGGTTGTTTACTAGAACTTAATACTTTCCTAACCAGCACTTAAGTGGTTTATTAGGCTTTCTACACCTTAGCACTGCATTATTATAACAGTTTATGGGCTTGTAAGCACTTAGCTAACAGAAGTACTAGGTACTTACTTAAGAAGCTACCTGCTAGTTGGGGTCAATTTGAAAGATTAAACGTTATAATCGACGATATTAAAGGTCTAAGTTAGATGTAGTGACGCCCGTGACATACTTATGACCCGAACTAGACAGACATAACCGATAAAACGGGGTGCGCATTGTCTTACATAACTTTTCAACTTCTATCATCGGAGGTACGAAAATATTTCTCATACCATTTAAAATCTTAATGATCATTCGTCATAAAAAAATATAAAATTAAACATTAAAATCTTAGTACGTATAGTTAAGTTAGAACTAGTCATGGCACAAAAGTCGTAGGGTTGTCACAAACCAAGTTTTATGCGATTAAAAAATCGTAATTTTCATACATTTATTGATTTTTGAAAGTGCGTGGAAACATAAAATATTGATAGATATTGCCAGAAGTCATGATCTGAAGCATTTCTACTTTAGCGCAAATATGTCAGCTAATTAGAAAACCGTCATTCCCACAATTAAACAAAAAAAATACCTTACTCTGAGAAATTTACATTTTTCAAAACTTGGTTAGTGAAAAGTCTACGACTTTTGTGCCATAACAACTATTGCTCCGTATGACTAGTTCTAACTATACGTACCACTTTTTTTGTTGGCCGGCACTTTCAGAAAAGGCCCAAGAATGTATGGAGCCAGAATGATCTCCTTTCAGTTTTCAGTTTAAATTTTCATGCGAAACTGGTCACAAGACTTCACTAAAAGGTTGTATAGCCCTGGGATGTCAGTATGTTAATGGCAAGCTTGGTGGTTTTTTTTCTGTTATTGACAATGATTATTGATTTTTGATTTCGAATCTGTTGAAATAAAAAAACAGATTACTTTTAGTCAAAGCTTTCTCCAGGAGGTATTTGGTAACGCAGTTTTCTATATTACAATCTTAGGCCCGTATTCTAAAACAAAATCGGTACTTGAGTATAGATCTGAGTGACGTTTTTGTATGAACTGACGTTTTGAAATCTCTAGGTACTCAAGCACAGATCAGCGCTTGAGTACGATTTTAGAATACGGGCCTAAAAGTCAGCAAGTCTCAAGAACCTTAAAAAGATCATACAAGTGAAGCCTCACTTAGCTCAAAACAGCTGTACTTTATATTAGCAAAAAAATTACTTTGGCAAGTAGAGGTATGTTTATTTATCTATGCCTATAGTCATCCACTGCTTGAATGTAGTTGCAGTTACCTACTTATAGAGTTTTTTTTTATACTTAGGAACACAGTATTTTTTTAACAAAACAATCATTCAAATTAAAAAATACTTGGAACGTTTAATTTGAGTAGTGGTCCGAAATCATGGAAAAGCTATTGTAGTTATTCAAGGTGCGTCTAAAATAATTCAAGTAGGTGGTAGGAATCCGATTGTGTAGGGAATTTTAAGCGTATTTATAAACAACGCTTTCTACATTTCAAGCTGCTGCACTAAATTATTCAGAGAATCGAAAGTCTTAGTTAATAATAAATAATTTTGTCAGATTATTTTCCAATGTGAAAATAAAGTTGTCTATAAAAATTCTAATCAGACCTCATGCTATTGGAATCGACGTGCTGACAAGCAAGGGACGTTGTTGATTATAATTCGTATACACTCGTATAGATGGCGCTTATTTCAAAAAGTTCAGTTACTTTTAAACAGATGGCGCTTATTATGGTAAGGTTACGAAGCGGTTATTTATGCCTGTTGTCTTAATTTTACTTTAAAAGTGTATGACTGATCGATATTTTCTAATTGATCATATGATCATTTGTGCTTGAATGAAAAATGTATAAAGAAAAACAGTTATAATAACGCCTACTCCCATATTAACATAATATTTCAACTCCGCTCCTATTGTTCGAACGTATGCATGCATGCAATGTTTAAAACACGTGGGCAATTACGAAGGTGTCGGCGTTTGTATCTGCAATAAATCAGCTCTGCGCGATATAACAATTAGTCGCTATGATAGCAATGTTAATTAAACGGCCATAACGCGGCAGCGCCGCCGACCCGCGCGGCAAATGTTGGAACTAAGCCGGAGCCCAGCCACATTTTGGCTGCTCTATAAACGGGTTCGATAGGTATTCAAAATGCAACAATGCATTTACACCGAGCGAGCGAATGCTCATTCTATCCCAACTCTATGAAATATTCTTTGTAGAACGCACCGTTTTAGAAATGATTAATCATTAAAGATGACTAGAAATTAAAATGATCAGGTAATTAAGTTAAGTGGCTACCGCGTTTACGGTATTCATAGCAGCATAATTGCTAGGTAGAGTGCCTAGGACCTATTGCATGTTTATAAAGCAGTTAATGACGTATCGTAAACGCTATTATTTATGTAGGTGTCGAGTGGTCTAATTGTACGAGTCAGCTGTGTAATAAATGTGTTACAAACATGAATAAGTAGTTCGAAATGAAACGCTTTTATCGCTGATGTAGGTATTTTCTATGAAATGTCTCTGAAACAATCCTTAGCCAAGCCTTCTCAGCTTTTAGTTCTGTTAATTTCAGAAGATCCGTAATCATTCAAATCGGATCGTGGATCGTGTGGTTTCAAGTGCAAATCTGGCCAGAACCAATCTTTGTAGTCATTGTTAAATCTCCGGCTAACTCTCCGGTGATGGAAAACATAGATAAAAATCCGAATCAACCCGAATAACGGCAGAAGGCTCACCGCCTACCACGTTGGAATCTGATACCATTGGTGAAAAGCGGGCTCCTGAGTGTTCTGTTCACCATGACGGCAACAGTCACTTGCTTCTGACTACCTCGCTTTGGATAAAGTCGTGATGGTAGGTATGTAATATTTACTTACTTATCACACTTTAACACTAAACTGCACATCCACCCATAGTCCGGTTACCCTGTTATAGCCTGGGTTAGTGGCTTCATCTAGCAGTTGGTCTTACCACTTCAAACCTGCGGAACCCCAAGATGAGGTTGGCTAGTAAAAGCTAGAAAAAATATCTTAAAGCATGACTTTCATTGACAACCGACATTTTCAAACCGACATGAAAAACTTGGCTTTAAAAAAAACTGGCTATAATTCAAAATTATCAATTTCCACTTAAATCTAGGTTAAGTAATAGTATAATAGTATAATTTTATTTATTTATTAAGTCCGCCAATTGTACTTTACTTGTTTGTGCAATAAAGAATAAATGAATGAATAAATAAATATATTGTCCCACTGCTGGGCAAAAGACCTTCATCATTAAAATCAATTCATCGCTGCATTTATTGATGGCTATTGCAAAATGGTGATCACGACCCAGAGGAATGTACCGAAAAACACACTTTGCACCTGGGATTTAAACCCGGAAGCCGAACCGAATCCGGAGGGGAACCCAGGCCAAGCGCTGGTACTCGACCACGAAGGCGTTAAATCCAAGATTTTCAATTAATCCTATAGTTGGGCATTGTAATTGCTGTTCACACAACCGGCAATCCAGTGTTCGTGACGCAGGAATCTGTTAATCAAAGCCAACGCAATCAATTACTGCAGTGCAATCAAAATGGCCGGCATTCCCGATCCGCCATCAAAGGATGCTCCGACTATAATCTTAATAGCTGTCCGTTTGTCCATACGTAGACTTGTACACAAAGGAACCAATGGTTCTCTGGGTGTTACATTGCATGTCACTTGTCGTGGGTTCTGTTGCTGCCCGCTCAGAATTAGAACAGTGGTCCTATTGCCATCTCATTAAGGATCATAATAGTATTTTACGCCTTAATGGTATACTTAGGAGCCAATAAGAAAGAGGTCATTCTTAAATGTGAATGTTTTAATATGGCTATTAAAGACAAATGCTAATATCTCCCTGATAAGACGCAAATGGTTACTTTTATGGATGTTATTAATCAATCTTACAGATTTATCTAATTGTAAAGTAAAATCTCTCTTAGATCATAAAAAATTGCCAGTCTGCTAACGTTAGATTCTTTCTGCAAACTTCGCCGTAAGTTTTCTTCACACATTATTAATAGTCCTAATAACTAGCATCATAATAGCCATCCGACTACCACTTCTAAATATGGACCAAGAAATCGAATTGCAGCGTTTAACTTCTGTTCGATCAACTTATATTTATATTCCTCAGCAGGTAAAAATGCAAGTAAGCCAAAACGTTTTGTTTGAAAGAATGAACTAGAATGAAATGTGTCTAAAAATATTTATCCAATACTTTGTTATGTGTAGCAGATGTATCTACACTTACTTAGGTTTGCAATGGTTTAGATTAATTTTCATATGATGCAATAGCAAAGTCAACAAATTTACAATATTGAAAAAAAATACATCTCTCTTCTTTACTAGAACTACTTACAACCCTCAACCTTTATATACAGAAAATGAAAGGGACAAACATGTTGAAAATTACCCACGTAAACAAAACATTATGACGTCACAAAAAAATATAAACTCTGCGCCGTGGAAATTACAGAAGTTGTCTGATTAAATTTAGGAGTTGGAGGGGGTAATTAGGAGGTACATCGCAATTCACTCAGGGCGCGCTTAGGCCAGGATTGGCCCAAGGGGGTCGTTCGCAGAGTTTCTAATGACGTAAAAAAGACTGCGTCCGATAGAGGAGGTAATGACACGTTGGGGAATTTTAGGATGTGGCGGAAGTAAAGTTTGACTTTGATTTACATGCAGTTGACGATTTCCAGTTAATGGTGCTTATAATTTTCCGAGGTTCTAGTTCGACTGTAGGTATATTTCTTTGGTCATCGTCACACATAGCCATCTATGGGGTGTTTCTGAAAAAAGCTAAAGAAATTGAATCAAATTATTTGAACAAAATCAATGAACTTAATACAATAAGTCAGCTAATAGAGTTCTTCCTAGAAGTGCTAAATCTTTTAACGTTTAACACATTATTTTCTAATTTAACATGAAAATCTTCATCTATGGTCAAGTCCTATTTCTAGTTTGAATATCAATTCCCATTAGAAGGACTATAATTCATCCTCAACTATTACAATGCTATCATAATTTACAAGTACACTTCCTAATCACATAACAAACTACAGCTTTACATTACACTGTTGCGCTACATTATAATTAATACCGAAAGGTGTCCAACTAATTAATCTAATTATACTAAAAACGGACGGACGGACGGACCGACAACAGATCAGAAGAGCGCGAGTTCTTATTAATGCGATGCCCGCTATAATGAATGCCCTCGGATGGGCCCGGCCTTTGTGGGAAGTTGTGGGCATAAATAGCACTTCTATATTCATAAGATATTACCAGACAAATTCTAGTAGATAAAATAAATAAGATAACCTTTGTCAGAGATAAAACCGCTCTTATGCCTCGTCTAATCCTTGAATTTTCAGACGCAACTGTTATTTAAAGTTTAAATTCATGGTATGCGATAGATCTTCAACTGCTAAAATCCAGGTGATCTATTTTGTAATTAACGGCTTATTAGCAGTAAGAATTAATGATCATTTTCACCGATTACTCTACCAGCCTCTTATTGGAATTATCTCTTGCTGAAGTCCAAAGACGTTATGATTTTGTTGAGGTACCTCACTTTTTGCATTTTCGCACCCTGTATAAAAACTTTTAATTATTAAATCTTAACAAAAAGTTGGCAAGGAAATGCGTTTAAGTAAGAATGTTAACAATAATTGGAAAACTGAACTTATTAAACGATCGGAATAGAAAAATGATTTTCACGTATCTCTATTATTTATCAAATGTTACAAAGAGCTGAAAACACAAAAAAATATGTTTAGTATGTTCTAATTTATAGCAACTATGAAAATTTATTGAGACATAAAAAAGGGGCAGGCATAGATATGAAAAGTTTATCTCCGAGTAGTTAAGAAAAGTATAATTTAATATAGCACCGAACCGATACTGCGGGGATAAATCAAGACCACTTTGTGTTCCCACAATAGCACTAATTGACAAATAGTAGAAATGATAAATACGAAAGCTGGGAAAATCCTAAAATACACCCTTTGATCGTCGTTTGATTAACAACTACCGACTGTCTCTTGCGAAACGATATTAATATTCTTTTTAATTTAGTCCATAATACGCTACCGTATTTTAGTTTGATTTATTTCTGTTCAGTTCAAGCGGTTTTTCGCAGCTTTTTGTACCTAATAGTTACTATTATGAATGATTTACATATGTAACAGTCAATGAGAGAGAAGTGGGCGAGCTTGTTTCAGAATTCGTGACATTAATCAGTTGTCGGTTCTGACATCTTTATATTCTTGCAAGTTTCATTGAGTCATATAAAATATTTTTTTTGGTTTTTCCTATAATGATTGATCCACGGCCATTCTTAATAAAAACTTTGATGGAGTAGTAGCACATCATATATTTTTTTAACAAGAACAGCATATTTTTCTAGCTTCCACACATAGAACTCCACATTTTTTATTCTGTGAAATGAAAATGCGTCAACCCATACTAAAAAAGTACCTAAGTTGGTGTTTACGCTACCGCCATCTTCTGGGACGACCGCGACAACGCAGCGCGGACCGGTAAACCGGAGTGAAGCTGGCTACGAGCTACGACCCCCCCCTCACGGACTACCCCTCGGGCGGCGGGGACACATGCGAACTTCACACTACCTAGCAGCTACGATTTAAAATAGTACAGACGTTTTTTCATCGTATTAACTACCAGTTTGTAACACCAAGAATAAATAATATTTTCTAATTCGTAAAATAAACGATTCATTTAAACAAACGAGTAATCCTGCACCCAGACGATCCACACACGCAAGCTCTAAACAGTTGGCATCAGAGACTTTACGACTAAAACTGAGACTCGTAAATTCAAAACTACGTCGAGCATTCGACGCGACTTGCTTTTGTTAAGAACAATTAATTACGCGGGACCTTACCGAGAATTTTCCGAGTTGGGGTCATGAGAACTCGGTGACTAAGCTTTTAGGTTATAAATCAAATCCGTGTGCTCCGTTATCAAATTATCAAAGCACGTGGAACTGTTAATTTCACGTCGGTCAGTTTAAAGACACGTTCCTTGAACCGGGTCGGTGTGGAGATTTTAATCTGAGCCGTAATTGCGGGCTAGAACATTAGCTCGTTACGTGTTTAAAAGATTTATAATGTAACTATGAGATTATGGGAATTATCTTTGTTTTAGTTTAAATAATTCTGCAGAATTTCGAGTATAAATTATTATGAGGAGAAATTAAAATCTGACAAGATGCTGACATGACTTCAAGTTGTTTTGTCTGACTTGATTTTAGCGCTCTGTGAGAAATATTTTTTACCAATTTGAAGCTAAAAGTTAATCAGTTGATCGGGTCAAAGTCTAACTTTTAAAGTTTAAAAAGAAAAGATGTTGCGGATGAACCATCTCACTTGGAGAAATGCCAGACTTGGAGAAAATCGGATTAGTGAAAATTGCTACAGTGCTATTTAACATTTTTAGAACTAATAAAATCCTAGTTTAATTTTAACTCGAGCTTAAACGAAAATGTTTGAATTTCAAAACTACACTCCTTTGTAGCAATCAAAAAGACGAATACATACTTTTCTAAGCTTTATATTGTTTACTCTTGCTTGCATAGGTACCTTCTACTTACAAAGAATATGCATTTGTAGGCGTACCAACAGATACAGATCCAAATAAAAGAAGTAAACAAAATCTAATAAATTACTGGTCTCCACCTATACAGCCACTGCTATACCTAGTGTTGGAATTCAAATGGAAATTGAAAATTAAAAAAATGCGAGGGTCGCACACCGTAGAGGGGAAACCCAATCGTAAATTTAAATTGTCCATCCCTCAACATGCAAATTTTCCAAGCATGCCTTTCAATTGTATCCAGTAAGTATTGCCATACCGTATTATTAATCTTTGACGTCGTTCCATTTTCATCTTTATCCCAACGTGATAAGGGCGATCATGCTTTCATGTCAACGTACCGAGCGTAATACGCACTGAGTTCTGGCCGCTTGCTCCGAATTAATTACATTTGCAATGAATGTTTCGACTTGTGAAATGGTAGCACTGATACGGTGTTGGTTTTATTTTGATTTATTTCTAGGACAATATTTTTATTTACAATCTTTTCGGTTGTGTTTGTCTATTTTAAACAGTAAACTAACAATTTCCGAAACTTTGCGATATGAAGCAGTATGAAAGCTTGTATTAAAAGTTGGTTGCAATCCTCAATCCACATAACAGTTAAAAGGCAGATGCTTAACTCATAATTACACCGGTTTCTATACTGAGAGGAGATAAGGAACAAGATAATAATAACAACAAAATAAATCACCATCCAAAAAATATTTGTTGAAAATTCTTAAAGTTTTGTCAAAACTTGACATTGAATTTTCTTATCCAAGTGTGTAATTCAAGACATCTGGATGACTTGAAATTACACAAGAAGTTTGGCCTAAATGTTTTCCTACATAAGGCTCGCAACAAACAGTAGCATCTGCAGGCCAGGGGCACATTGTCTCATACGCCGCCATCATTAAATGTCACTAATGAAGCATGCCTTTTGGTTTTAAATAACTTACGAGGGGCGGGCAGTACACAAGCGTACGGATTTTTTACTCTAAATATGCATTTAATAGACCATATCGAAAACTCACCGATGTGACTTTGAACCAACGTTTCTATCACACATCGCACTCACTCCTCAAGAAAACAACTGGCCAGCAAATTTGTTGTTAGACATAACTTTTAAAGTAACTTTCGTGAATATAAACTAAATGGCATTTTTTTATGTGCGGCTTGTTGACTTTGTTAATTCTAGTAGCTGTCCCATTAAGCACACAATAAATTGTCTACTTCAAAACTTGTAGACCGAGATCTGACGATAACATCGTGGCCTGTGGCACTTGTCTCTCCTCGCACAAATTAACGTCCGAGCAAAGTCATGTCGTCGGGCGGTTGTCACTCATGCTCCATCAACTGCTGGTACCGCAGGGTATGACGGGTTAGCCATATGTCGGTTAGACGTGACACTATTTCATCTCACCGTCTCACTTCTTAGGAGCTCTGCCTCAAAGCCAGACAAAGACAGATTCCCATCCCAACTCAGGAATGTGCCGGTACTTATCTGCGGCGCGGCCCTATCGCAGACAGGTTGTCGCTAATAGGCGTTTTACTCAGAACATACGAACTTTATGACTTCGTGTGTGTCCCGACTCCATCTTGACACGTGTCAGTCTGCGTCGACCGTCAGGTCGGCGGCGCGCAAAGACTCCGGCGCTGCAATCCGCGAGCCAAAACAAACATTCGATCGATGAGGCCGCCTATACCTGATCATTTGATAAATTAATTATAGCCCAACTAAGATCAATAACCTCTCCCTTTCAGATTCGCCGAGGAACCGATGAGAAGACACCGTCCGTTACTGCGTGACCAGCCAGTGAGTTCAAGCGCCGTCGTGTAGTGAATGGAGTTCGAAGTGTCCTGAACAGTGTTGTGAACTGAACAAGTGAAAGTGTCGGCCCTCGCGGCCGAGAACCTGCGACGGAAGATACGGACGCGAGCCGCGCGGGCTGCGGGCCCGCGATGAGCGCCAACAACTGCGACAGCATGACATATTTCTCCAACGCATACATGCCAGACATGAGGAATGGGGGCGGGCATGAGCATCAGCAGGCACACGCGCATTACGGGGCGGTGCCGCAGCAAGGGCACGAGATGGACGGTTGCGACCAGCAGTTAAGGCCGGCGCAGCACCATTACCCCGCGCAGCCAGCGCCCGGCATGCCATATCCGCGATTTCCGCCCTACGATAGGTTAGGGTATTACCAGCAGATGGAGCAGAATGGTTACCGGCCGGACAGTCCATCACAGATGCACATGGGTCCTAAGACGGCGGATGGTTACGGGCCCAATGGTCACCAGGCGCCGGCGCCGGCGGTGTACACGTCGTGCAAGCTGCAAGCGGCGGCGGCGACGGCGGGCGGCGTGCCGGGCAGCCCGCCGCTGGAGCAGGCGCAGCAGATGCCGCACCACATGCACCCGCAGCAGCACATGGTGCAGCACGGGGTGCCGCCGCATCAGCAGCACCTCATGTACCCGGTGGACGACATGCAGCACCAGACGCAGATGCCGCCGATGCACCAGCAGTCGATGCACGCGCAGCAGCCTCCCCCGCAGCAGCCGCCGCCGAACACCAACGCGTCGCTGCCTAGTCCACTATACCCCTGGATGAGAAGTCAATTCGGTAAGCAACACCTTTATTATTAAAATTTTGTCAGTAGATAGATTTTTTAAAACTCAATTATTAGTCTGACAACACTACTACCTTTTTGTCCTTTTATTCTTAGGTCGCACGTTGTCACGTGACATTTGCGAGTTAGAATTAGAACAGTACATTCGCTAAAGCACTTTCAAGTACTGATTGAGTGTTATCAATAAGAGAGTTTAGTCTATAAATGTTTCACAAGTATGTACCGTAGCTCCATCATTAAAGCCTCTTTAAAAAAATCAAGCCACAATTTCATCCAGGCAAACTGCCTTGCAAGCATGTTAATTTATTCATCTCAATTTTTCAAATGATGGAATCATTTTTATAAGATTTTGTAAGGTAACTGATGTGTAAAACTGTGAGCTGATAGTAATTTTTACCGAAGTAAAAAATAAGTAGTTCTGGTTTAAGATCGTTATTTGTTTCCCACAAGAATTACAATAAATTCACTTGTGTGAGAAAAATATATAAATTATAATAACTTAATGTAGGAGAGCGTACAATATTATCTTACTACTAATTTAAATACTGGTGAATTAAGAAAAAAAAAAGTAAAAGGGTAGATATGTTAAAAAATCGAAAGAACACACGTTTCAGTTCGAACACATAATTCGCCATCCACCGCCGAATACCTACACTAAAAGAGTTAGTTTAACTTTACTTTCAATAATAAATTGTCTGCACAGTAGTGTCGACAACTAATTCGCAAAAAACATAGCGACAATAATACCCGATGTGATAAATCACGCGATTTGAAAGTGAAACCGAATTCCTGTCTTAGAGGTAAATTTGCACAACGCTACAAGTACAGGTAGCAAAAAGGTCATATTCGCAAAAACACTTTCGCCCCACGTGCTCATTGATGAAACAATAAGTAGCAGAAACAATGGGCTTCCTTCTATTCGGGGATTATTTATGGGCCGAAGAGCTATTCAAAAGGAATTTCACTTTTCATAAAATTTACAACTTGGAGCACAAAAGCGCTCACCTTGTGTTTTGCTGACGCCGCTTTAACAAAGCGCCCTCAAGTTGCGCTACCGTCTCCTACTGTTTTTGAATTTGTCTGAGATCTAATTTATGGTACTGCTGCCTGATTTAAGGATTCCATTGTAATTGAGATCATTCAAATTTTGCGAAGGAACTCCTAGTTGAGAAATTAGTTTGACGCGCACTTTTGCGAAGTACCATCGCAATCGGGGAGTGAATATCTTTGGAAATTTCAATGCCAATTTAGCGAAAATTTAACAAGTTTGGTGAACATAGTGAACAAGTCATAAAGGTACACTGAATAAAATGATCTTCAAAGTATTACATTAAGGTTTGAGAGTTCCGTAATTAGGTTCCATCGTCATCTTTTCCTCTTGTAAGTGAATCTGTAATGATCTTTTGTATACAAATTGCACCACGTCACTGCAATAAATATTTTTTTAAGTTACCAATTACTAATAATAACATCAGATACATATTCAAATTTTAAAGTTGCATAATGTAGCTTTTAGCTACTAGTATTCATTCGAAATCACGCGAAAATTTACGTGATTTTTTCATATTTTTGCAATTGATTTGTAAAGGTGGTGTCTTCCCTAAACATTTGGATAACTAGGATTACCAATACCTAGATTATCTAACCTGAAACTAAAAAAAGCAGGTAGGTTTCGAGAGAGGCAGAATCAACACAAACCCTCATCATGTAATGGTTTACACCCATGACATTATCGAGGAATATAAAGAGAGAATCGAACCTAAGATCTTGGCTTCGTGGTACGATCACTAACCATTGTGTTAGCGAGCCAGCCAAGTGGCTAAACGTCGCAAATGTAACACGCGGGTCATCCTCATAGGGTAAATTGAAAATTCAGAGAGGCAGCTGAGATGTACATTCAACCCCGTCAAGAGCGTAGCCCTACCGGCGTAAGCTGAGCTCTTTTTTCTATGAACTGCCATTCCAGACGCGGACAGTAAAAAGGCCACAATATTGTACTTGCTCTGGGGTCAACTGTACGAGGGTCTTTATTCATTAACTGCCGTCACAGATAACGGAAACTCTACTGACAAGTGGATTGGTAACGTCAGCAACAATGATGATAAAATACTTTTAAATTTCATCGAGTACTAAAACCGAACGAGCCGAATCTCTTTTTTGTTGGATCTTTATTGGATCTTGATTTAAACTTAGATGATGAACTAATAGTTTTATGTGAGTACTTCCTTAAAGAAGCTTGAATTCTTTATTATTCGTTTTTTTTATGTAGTTAGCTTCTCTATAGCGATTTGTGTTTGTGTAGGTTTTTTTTTTTGTGAGTAGGAAATTCAATTTTGCCCGGTAATAAAGAAAGCTTAAATGAACATCTCAAAAATATTTCTTTTGATGTAAATTCGTACTCATCTTACTTCTTACTGAGGTTTGTGAGGATGTATGTAGGTATGTATGTTTGTTACTCTTTCACGCAAAAACTACTAAACGGATTTAGATGAACCTGAACAGTAATACAGCTTATACATGAGAATAACACATGGGCTACAAATGCTACAATTAATAAAGATTTCATGTAATTTGGTCATATTATGAAGGGTGGTCCAAACATACACGTCAATAATTTTTTTTTAGCTTCCTCACACTCAGGGGTATCCGAAAATACCCTATGTATGTTACCCGATTTTTTGTAGTTTTCGAGGTATGAAAAATTTTGGGTAAATTTGGTTTAAAAACGGCCGTCAAAGTTCAGGGGAAAAACAGCATTTCTAACTTTTCCATTTTCATTTTTTTAGAGTTATGATAAGCGTTATGGATGTGAATTCTTCAGAATCAACTAGCGCTATTATTAATCGAATAAAAAAAAGGGTAATAATCTCAACAGATCGCACTACAGTGACCGGAAAAGTGACTCAACCCAAACTTTTTCAAAAATTCGTAAAAAAATCATAACTCGAAAACTAGAAAAAAACTGGTTACATACATGGGATATTTTCGGATACCACTGAGTGTGAGGAAGCTTAATTTTTTTTTTTGATGTGTATGTTTGGACCATCCTGTATAAGTAACGATAACGCGGGCGAAACCGCGGGCGAAACCGCGGGCGAAACCGCGGACGAAAATTTAGTACATAATTTTTCATATTATGACAGTCTACGCGGGCGAAGCCACTGATGGACCTCTAGTAATATAATATTATTATAGTACTCGTATCGTATATAGGTAAATAATATAACGTATTATGTACCTACTGTCATACCCGGAAAAAACTAGCCTAAAGTAAAAAAAAAATAAAGCCTATGTCACTACCTGATAATAGAATATAATATATTATAGAATAGAATAGATATAATATTAATATTTATTTGCTAAAAACATGGTACAATAAAATTATAGATCTTAAAATTAAAAATTGGTTGGAGAGCGTCGTGGCCTAGTGCGGTTCAGCACCCGAACTCATATCTTAGATCGTGTGGTTCCGAGTTAAAATCTGGCCAGAACCGAAATCTTTGTGTTCATTGTTGAATATCCGACTAATTCTCCGGTGACGGAAAACATCGAAAACAAACCAAATCAACCCGGATAACGGCAGAAGACTCACCACCTACCACGTTGGGTTCTAATACCATTGGTGAAGAGTGGGCTTCTGAGTGTTTTGTTCACCATGACGGCACAGTCACTTGCCTCTGACTAGCCCGCTTGGGATAATGTCGTGATGATATGTTATGTTATGTAAAATTAAAATTGATCAACACATGTTTTATCGATCTGTCGATATGTAAATAGTGTCGTCATGCTTTTGTTAATTCTTAATAATAATTCTCAATTCTGATGAAAACAATATTCCAAAAAAAAACAATTAAATACAATAATAATAAATCCTAATGTCAATATTCAAACAATCACAAAATCAATCAATCACAAACAACAAACACCACAAATGTAGCTTTATACTCGTATTGGTGAAGGAGTTTTAAAAATCGGTCCAGTAGTTTCGGAACCTATTCAATACAAACAAACGAACAAATCTTTCCTCTTTATAATATTAGAATGGATAGTCTAGATTAAGTCCACACAAGTTTAATAAACAACAATTTTTTGTTGTTGAAAATGTATGTTTTCTTACTTTCTCTGCTATCCCTACATGCTAGATTGGCCAGCAAATCCGCCAACTACGTAGGTACAAGTTCTGGCGATCTACCCATGTCATAACCCTTATCTGGCACGCCAAGTCCCGATGCCAGGATAAGATGTGCCAAAGACGTAGCCAAGCAGCTTGTAGTTTATGCTTCTGATAATTAATTTTGAACTGGGACATTGGATCATGTGGACTTAACTATTCAGAGTGTAAATGTATAGTTATGATAGATAGTAAGTTTATAAAGTTTTTCTCAATAATTTTTTTAGATTGATTTGCAGGGATTGGCTATATTTTAAATATATACATGATCAACAAGTCATATTTCTAAAACAGAACCTTTAAAAGTATTTTCAACAAATTTATTGAAAACATGCCTTTCTGATGATAAGAAATTCATCCATTATGAGTGGTACAAGAACCAAACCCATCATAAAAAGCTTCAACTCTCTAAACAGTTGCTAAATACGTATTTAGCGTATGAAATATTCAAGGCACTCACAAGCGAGCAGTAGCAAAGACTCTACCACTCACGTTACCTACTTGAAACCGATCCTTCATTAATTATCTTCGAAAATCGGCTGCCATATTGAAAAAAACCAGCCAATAGCAGCGCGGTCTGTGGTTTGTTTGAAAATAGAACGGCTGTTAGGCGCAGACGAATCATTAATCACAGGGAACTAAATCTTACACCTACTCAGATCCGTTTATGTTAAACGGTATTTAATGTAAATACATACGTCTGGTACATAAGGTGTATACGTGATTTACAAAAATGTGGTCAAGCGTAAGCGTTTTCAGCATTTTTTAGGTTTTATTTTAAAATTTCACATGTATCTAAATAAATACCTTTCACTAGCACGAACTAAAAAAAACTAGTTAAGGTGCCTTGCACACTCTTAAATTATAAAATACAAACCAGTCATTTATACCTAGACATATAACAAGCATGAATGTTCGTTTTATTTATTCATTCTTTTTTAGCATTTACAGAATTTAGAGTACAAATGGCGGACTTAATGCCTAGGCCTCTAGAGGGGTTCTCTAACAATCAACCACACGGACATACAGAGATTTTAGAAGCAGTGCGAAAGAAAAACTACGTTTTCTAAAAGATTTGAAGCAGAATAAAAAATATAAAATAATTGAACGTTACGGTACGACTGACTAATAAATAATAGTAAATAACTAAGAAACCAACCATCATTAATATTTCTTAAAAACAGTTGGCCAATGTAATAATTCGAAAGAAAGAAATATTTAGGTATCTTTCATTTTGCGAGTTAAATGTTTTTTAGTACGAGTATCTTTTCATCATTGACTTCAGTGAAAGTTACAGCAAGCAAGTTGAAAGCCAAGAATGCTCAGAGACCTGACTTTTGAATAAATTGGCTTTAGAATAACATCGTTTGATGTTTTATTCTTATTGCTTTGAAATAAGGTTGTTGAAGGTGACGACACGATTGGCGTAGTGCGCTGTAGCATGGTTTCTCGCCTTGACTTACGTAGTGTCTCTGGTTCGATTCCCGGTCGATTCAATTCAGGAAACAATATTTTTTCATTGGCACTGGTCTGGGTGGAAACGCCTCTGGTTTAATTCCTTGTCTGGTACCTCGTTATATAACATACCATCACGACTTTACCCCAAACGGGGTAGTCAGAGGCAAGTGACTGTGTCGCCATGGTGAACGAAACACTCAAAAGCCCACTTATCACCGATTTTATTATAACCCAACGTGGTGGGTGGTGAGCCTTCTGCCGTTATCCGGGTTTGATTTGGTTTGTTATCGATGTTTTCCGTCACCGGACAGTTAGTCGGATATTTAACAATGAACACAAAGATTTTGGTTCTGGCCAGATTTGAACTCGGGACCATACCACACGATCCACGATCTGAGTTCGGGAGCTGAACCACTAGACCACGACGTTCTCCGAACACAGGGATATTTATCCTACTTGGAGACCATGACAAGTGGTGTGTTGTCTAGCGCATATTTATTAATTAATTTATTTAAACAACATTTATTTATTTATTTTATATCCTTATTGCTTTGAAATAAGGCTCTTAAAGATTTTCTTTGACATTTATTGAGCGCTCATCCAATGCAATTCAGTTCGTGAGTAAGGCCCAAGCTCAGTCGATAGTGTCACCTACTAGCAGTGGTTGCGACTACTGTACGACTTTCATAGATCTTAAATAGATACAGACAAGATGAATAGTATCAGACATCAGTTATAGTTTCCTATGCATCACCCGTTACATAGTTACTCGGCCAATTAAATATGCGCTGAAAGAGTTAGTATGATGATGCATAGCGATTACGTATGAGCCTGACTGAACCAAATAATGATCTGAATATTTTCATTCCGAAGTTATGTTATGACACAATACTGACTCCAAAATATTTTTAGTTTCATTTCTATTCTATTAAGTTGCAAAAAATATAACGATTTCTCCAGAATTCACGTATGGCATGTTGACGTCAAACCAAGCAGAGCTTCAGTTACTTGTTGAGAACTAACAAACATGTTTATATCAATATTTTTAAATAGCAACTCGTATAACGTTGAGTAGGCAGGCCTTACATGCCCTTTTATTTCTACTGACATGTTACGGTATACCGTGAGTTTAGGTTTAAAGACATTCATTTCATTCAAACATACAGTTCTCTTTCAATGAGATATAAAAGGGACTTACATTTAAATTAACAATATTTTGCCACTAACGTCGATCAAACGTTAATAATAATAACATCTATGGCTACGCTATATTATATTACATAACAATGTTTCAATAAAATTCAAATTATATTTATGATTATTTTACAGCAAGATAACAATAACATTTAATATATGTTATTTGACGACACGATTGGCGCAGTGTGCTGTAGCACGGTTTCTCGCCTTGGCTTCCGTGGTGTCCCGGGTTCGATTCCCGGTCGGGTCAATTCAGAAAAAAATGACTTTTTCTAAATTGGCTCGGGTCAGGGTGTGCTGGGAGACGCCCCTGGCTTATTTCCCTGTCTGGTACCTCGTAACACAAGGATATTTAAGCTTACTTCGAGACCATGATAAGTGGTGTGTTGTCTGGCGCATATCTATTTATTTATTTATTTATTATTTAAGTATTATTTTTTTTTCATTAAATAATATAATTACAAAAACATTTTCATAATAATTTTACATTTCAATAATAATCATTTGAAAGAAGCTTCCGACTTAGAAAGTATTTTTTACAAGTAATGAATATGTAAATAAGCAATATAACCGACGCTAAGTCAACAGACATCTAACCAAGGTGAGCTGACCATTAATTACATACAGCAGAATGAATCTCAAAATTCATTTACCCCCCATTTGATACACAGCTCTGACTAACGACATAGAAAGATAGACTTGCCAGTCCGAGGTAGGCTCGATAAGTTGCGAATAGGTGGGAATGGAAATATAATGGAACCCTCCCACCCTCTCCCCTCCCGAAACACAATGCCGAATAGACGGCTGGTTACATTTCATTGTTCAGATATCAGCCCTAAGGCCTTTGTTGGAGCTGATGATTGAATAGGTATATTTGTACGTGCCTGCCGCCGAATCGCTGAAAAGGACGTTTCAGTTGACGTGCGCGAATTAGTTGTTTTTGTACGAATTAGCGGTTTGGTTTAGTTCATGTGGGTGAGACGTACCTACTATGTCGTCGCTTTTTCAGCTATTAAATAACTAATTTCATGACGTCTTCATACCAACTGCCATTTAGAGACTAAACAATCTAATTGCTCCTCATTATTGTTACTATCCTACACATGTATTTATTCATTTGAACTCTTAAAATTGTGAGCAAAGACTTAAATTTGATTGCTTGAACGGATACGTTAATTACTAGCTTTTATGTTGCTCTAAATAACCATATTACGGCACCGACGATTTTTTAAGTTTTTGGCGGATCCTACAAGTTTTTTCAGGAAACTTTTCACCTTGTTATTAAACGCGATCTTCACTTTGTCCTTTACGAAGAAATAATCTCAACTTTTATCAATATACTATTTTTGCTCGTGACTTCGTACGCCTGTACCCTCTTCTCGCTCCCCTGAAAAAATAGGGGAAATCCTCTTTTAGGGTTTCCCTAGACTCCCCGAAAAACCTGCATGCCAAATTTCAGGCTTCTACGCCCAGTTTCGGATGTGTGTTGTTCTGTCAGTCTCTCACTCTGTCAGCAACGGCATAGTTTTATTCATTGATGATAAAACTTTCCCATTTATGTTCGCTCCAAACTTCCAAAAGCATGATTACAAACAGAAGCGATTCTTAAATTTCACTCAAAGCCGGAAAACTCAGCGTGCATTTTTTCACCTTCCCGATAACGTGGTGATTACTAGCCTCGGCGATAAGTTCTTTTGTTGGTTCCCGTTGATCGATTGCAGATTGTCGACTGCCGATTGTAGGTTACAATGGTGCTGAATGCATCAGTAGATTGGGGTGCTGTTCCTTTTGAATACATTTCACTATTAGGAGTTACATGCGTTCCATCTTTGGCTTTCAAAGGTAAACTTTGAGTGGCTAGAGTAGGTTTTAGAAAGGTGTCTAAAACATCACTCAAGCATTGAGATATTTGTAAACGTCTCAGCAAAGCGTCACTATAAATAATAATAATAAATAATAAATACGTGGGACAATGCACACCAAGCTCATCAGACCCCAAACTAAGCAGAGCTTGTAATATGGGCGTCAGAGACTGATAAACATACTTAAATATTTCTAAATACATACTTAAATAGATAATAACACCCAGACACAACAAATACAAATGTTCGTCACACAAATATCACTCAGATCTTTATTCAAGTACAAATTTTGTTTGAGACTACTACGGGCCCAACAGCTCTTCCAGATCACCTGTACGTCTACCACGAGTTGCCACTTTAAATTTTAATCATCGTTCGCGTAAAAAAATGTTTTGGGATTTGACATGACATTACATGACAATGTCAAATCACAATTCATTTTTTGCGCGAACGATAACGTAAATTTAAAGTGGCAACTCGTGGTACTACTGTTCTGATTCAGAAAATTAAATCAAGATGACAGTAATCTGTCTTAGTTTAGCTTTTTCAATGGCTAACTACTTGGTAATTTGACAGAGTTAGTTCAAAGAGGTAGTGAATTACTATATCGTGAGTTAAGGATAAGATTTAGGCATCTTTATGAGTCTGTTTCAAACATTTTTAGACTGCCAAAGTGGAAGCACTACTAAGTTTTGTTTTGAGTACTTTATTGGTACTACTGCTGCTGCTGCTAATCATCAGCATTCAATGTTAACATATTACGCCAAATGAATCTTTAAAAACGAATTCCTTTCACTTTTATCAGTAGCTTTTCCAATTTCCCTCTTGTATTTACACGTGGGTACTGCTGTTATTATCAGTATTCAAATATCTTGTTAATATTTCTCCAAATGAATCTTTAAAAACGACTTCCTTCCACTTTTATCAGTAGCTTTTCCAACTTCCCCTTGTATTTACACGTGCTTTTATTTGCATGAAGATTTTTTTATCCACACAGGGGTGGAGTGACGTATAAAAATATATTTCTAATTCTGTTCAGTACTGGTTTCCTGTTCACCCCAGAGCGATGTCGGTGGAAAGACGTTGACGGATGGCGTTTTTGCTCGGCTGATATTATTTTGAGTCGGTTTTTGTACACGCTTGAGGGGAACGATTCGTAATGACTGCTTTTTTGAAAGTGGGTCTTGGGAAAATAAAAGCCGGGTGTTACGGTCGGCGTTTTTAAAAGACTTACCATGATTATAATCGATCTGCTTTCAGTAATTTGTGGAAGCGTGTTATCATTGTCAGCTTATACATTTTATTAGCTGGATGGATACTGTACCTTGTATCTTTCTATATACAAAGTCATCGTCTACTTCTGATTAAAGCCCCCCCCCCCCCCCCTTCCCTCTAGACAGTTGTAGGCGGAATGAAACTTCCGGAATCTGGCAACCTTTATCTTTGCTGTACTATTGCTATTTATATATTTTAAATGTTTTCCATTCTAGAACTTTTCTGTCCTGCAGGCGAGCAGTTTTTCGCGCTATTGGTAAATATTAAGTAACCTGTACTTAAACTACTGAAAAAATATTTAAATCATTGTGTTCGTATGAAAATATTATGAAATGAATTATGTATTCAATTACCAAAATCTTTTAACACGGGCAGAAAGTGTAATTGAATTAACATACCATCATGACTTTATCCCAAACGGGGTAGTCTGTTGCCGTTATAGTGAACGGAACACTCAGAAGTGCTTCTGACTTTTTACCAATGGTATTAGAACCCAACGTGGTAGATGGTGAGCCTTCCACCGCTATCCGGTTTGATTTGGTTTTTAATCGATGTTTTCCATCACCGGAGATTTAGTCGGAAATTAAACAATGAACACAAAGGTTTTGGTTCTGGCCAGATTTGAACTCGGGACCACACGATCCGCGATCCGAGTTAGAGTGCTTAACCACTAGGCCACGACGCTCTCGAGTGTAATTGATTTAAAAAAAAAAAAAATTTGATTCCGCTCTCCGCATAATACAGAAAAACTTCAATCTACATAATACGTGGATATGTGTCCGAGTAGATTACCCAAAGAAAAAAACCTGACATGGGGCAAAAAGTTGGGAGCTTATTAAAAAACCATTACCATCTTATAATTACGTACACCCACATCCAAAACGCCAATCCCATTAATATTTGTCTGACAGTGAGTCACGCACACAGGCGTAGGCGCCACCTCACGATCGCTCACTTTGATAGCACACATGCGTAAACGTTGCGTTGCGATATGATTGTAGTTTTAAGTGTGCTTCGGGGTTGCTAGCATTTTTTGACTTGCCGCAAAATAGGCGAATTCTTCTTTTCTATAAGACTTTATTTATTTGTCTGCAATGGCACTCTTTTGTTAACAGTCTGTTTATTTTGAAACCTTCTATATACTTCGACCCGTCATAATTTTGCTAATTATGTCTTTGGACATGATGGATGTTCCTTGATGTTCAGTCGTTTTGTCACTAAAAAGGCCAATTCACATAAAGTTGGATGTTAAACATGGTGCAGCATCGATACTGTTGCAATTTGCAATGCAGCATTGATACAGTCGCGAAACGTGTGTTGTCGCGAAACTGCATTGTTGTGCTCCCTATTATAATAATGGTCATATTCTACTTCTGCAAAAAATGCCTATGGCACAAAGTAAGAGGCATCGAGGAATTGAGCTCGAACTTGCGGCTTTCATACAGCTTCGACATCAAAATACACTTTAGTCTATCAATTATCCTCGTTCATCTTTCAAAAGTACATAACGAGAAGGCGCTCGTCCCGAACCCTCTCGAAGTTTGTCTAAGTTCAGACCAATAATTTCCCCGAACTACGTACTTTTACTTCCAAAGTAACTTGCGTCCAATTAACTGGTAACATTCTCGGAAATCTTATATCCCTTTCTCGCTCATTCCCCATTCCTTTCTCACCCGAGGTTACGTTAGCTTGGCCCACATTAATTAAACGTCGGATAGAACGCCAATCAAACTTTGACCGCCGCTAAGCCGATGAAGCCGAACTTATTATGTGATATTAAAATTCCATTTTTGTGCGGACCATCCCAAATTGAAGTGGACGTATGAAATTATGAAGTAATCACCCCTAATTGGATGAAAGCCACGAATTACAAAGCCATCAGAAGCGCTGGATTACTAACATTTAACATTTACGTCAACAATAACTGGAATAGGCAAAATAGTAATTAAACTGGTATCATTAGTTGACAAAAAGACGCGACATATGACGCGTACACATGTGCGGGTGAGCCACATAAATCATAACGTATCTTTATATCTACTTATGCGTAGGGAGTAGCCACGTCGATAGAGAAACGGAAAAAAGCCCCCCGTTTCCTGCCCGGGGATCACACATGACCGGCCTGTCTATCTGCCAGACCCATGTCAAATATCCTCTGGAGCGGAGACCGCCCCCTCGGCTTTTGGGGGGCGCCCCCCGGGGCTCGCCGTCCCGCGGCGAGGCTCATCTTGGAGCTCTAATGCGTTCCCGCTTCAGTATTATGTCGAGATGAATTTTTAGGCACTTACTCTTATTTCCGAACGCAATCAACGGACAAAGAAGTATGTAACGCGCAAACATCGTCCGTGATTGGAATTTTCATTTTCATTAAGATTTTCGCCGGTGGCGTTGAAAAATCGCCCGCCCGGCACCTTTCATAACTTTTCACTTCGTGATCCGTGGCAATTACTCACTTTCTATCGCCTTCTCAAATATTCATTCGTGCTTTTCCTGCTGCAAATTATAGTAATGGCCGAACAAAACTGGTAATTAGCCTTCGTGTAGGGAGGGCTTTCATTTTTGTAAAAGCAACCCTTGATTGTATTTTACTTTTTGTTTTCATAAGGCTTTTAATTGTAAGTTTTAATTTCCATAATGGAAGTGTGGGTCATTGATGTTATGTCTCCTATCCTGAATGTATATCTTGAACTGATCTGAAATCATTATTTTTGGGCGTTTAAGATTACCTGTCATCTCAACAGATAAGTTGGTAGATAGGCACGTATGTCGAGCAAATTGGTCGGTGGCGGAGGCCTCGGTAGGATGTCGTGTCGACAGGCGGAGCCGCGCGCCGAACAAAGCGCGCCGTTCTAACAAAGACGTCACCGGCCGTGGTTGCGACGCGGAGTTATGGCACCCATTGTGCACAACAATACCCAACAAACGAGTTTGTATAAGCTATTAGGTACGCGCATTAATATATATTTTTTGTTCGCCCGAAAATTTAGCATTCCATTACGAGGGAGAGAAATGAAACGCCCGCCGCATGAATTATATTAAAATATATTTGAATATTTCATTTGACACCTTTTTTGCGGGCGGAATTTCGTTCAATCCTGTCGGGCCGCGTAATTTCTGGCGTATACCAAAGCAAAATTTTCGGTGAATAACATTCCATTTCAGATGCGAAACACGACGGGTATCAGCGTCGACACAACGCTGACTGATGGCGTTGTGTTCGCGATATAAATTCTTTTTGAGATCCACCCGGATTTGAATGATATAATTCCTATGTGTGCAGTAACGAGAATGCTTACAACGGTCCTTTTCATCAAACGAAAACAGTACTGTGTCTGTAAATGTATCACGAAAAACAAAAGGAACATTGAAAATGTCATGAAGTTGTTTCACAATATGGTTATTTCGTATGATTTGTTTTGTTTATGTTTTGGCACGATTTCAACTAGCAAATCTTTGTAAAAGATATTAGCGATATCATGCCTAAAGTCGTCAAGTCAAGGCTGTAAGGCGATTTTTTGGTGTTGTTCCAAGATCTAAGAATCTAAGTCATAACGTAAAAGGAAACTAGATAGATTTCTTTAGTAAAACTATACTGAAAACCGTAGATAAAAAATCAAGAATGGTATGTATATTGCAAAAGTCATTAAGTATGTGTATATAGAATAATAGTTACGTGTAGCAATCGTATATAGCAATTCCCGCCCAGACCACACCAATGATTAATGGATATCAGAGCCCGAAAGGCCGCCATGCTTTTTCGCTTTTTATTAACTTTCCGTTTAGTTCCGCTCCCCGGCTTTCCGTGCATTTGATCGATCTGAAGTGTAATTATTTGATAACAATCGAACAATAATCGTCCACCGACAAATTCGGATTTCTTAACGGTCCAAATGAATTCTTGTGAAGTTCTCTTGGACTTAATTTATAACTGTAATTAATAAGCACTTGGCATTACCTGGCACCTAATTTGTAGACAGTGACATTCGATTGCGAAAGTTATCTGTAGCTATAATTAATTTTAGCCAATTAAAACATGTGTTTGCGAAAGTTAGTCATTTGTTTTTGCAATTTGAAACGAAGTGCTTAGTCATTACTTTAATTGTTACATTTGCACCTCTCACTAAGAGACTTTTTTAATCATTTAGTTTGGTTCCTGAACGAAAACTATCAATTTTGTGCCGTGCTGGTGGCGGCACTTTGCAAGAATACTTTCCACCGCCCCATCTCCTTCCCGTGGGTGTCGTAAGACCATCTGCTCTTCAGGTGGGAAACATATTATGTCGGCTGGTTGATGTTACCACCATGCAGTTGCGTAAAACCCGCCAAGTAACTCTGATCTATCTCGGTCAGGTCGCGTTCCGGGATCAGCACTGCACGAACCGGTGCCAAGGCAGGCCTTCAAGATGAGTGTGGCCAGCTCAGTAATTGCTTTGCATTAGTGTGCTTGTCATCCTCATATCTGGACCTCTCGACTGCTTTCCATCAGGTGGAGTGAGGTCATCTTGACGGGCACTATAAAAAAAAACATTATAATGTTATCATAATGTAGTTAGTAAAAAATTACAAAGCTTTGCAACTTCGTTCGATTTATGGCATATCACCGTCACATCCACATGTAAAATGAAGCAGACTTATTTAACGTCCACAGTGTGCGGTTTACACGATTCTATAATAAGTATACTTACATTAATCATGTATGAGGTGCCCATAATTATAGCTTCGCGTGCTGTCATCCACGTTCTGGATGTTATCAATGCCAACAAATTGCCTACACATTACGGTTCTTTTACAAAAGTACTGACCCTTTGCGGTCATTACATTGTCATCAACTTTTCCAGCGGCGTTTTTGTAGTTTTGAATAATGTAGTTGTGTTTTGTTTTTAGTCGTGCTGTAACTCAGAGATGTTACGGCATACAGGAGTTTTATTTGTGTTGGTATAAATGTATAATATACCATAAGACTTAACAGTTCAGTTATCTACGTATGACCTGTTTTTTCATCCGATCAAATTAATTTGAAACTGTTTAAAAGTTTGCATTAAAAATGAGTCAAGTCACATGTGAGCTCAGTCAAAATTGTGACACGTAGTTAGTTACAAGAGCAGTCTATAAGCTTGAACCTGTCGCTTTTAATGCATTTTTCTTAAAAAATGGTATCCTCCTTCATAAATAAAGATATCAAACCCCCGACGTGTATTTATTATTCCGTAATTTAAATATCAATTAAACTCATTACGCAGCCGACCTTAGGTACATCGTCGGAAACCACCAATTTTATTTACGACGTGCAAGCGTTTAAGAGAAATTGCATTAATATGAATACCCGTTTGATATCGTGTACGATGTTGCAATACACTGACTGGCCAGTGCAAAGCCAAAAAACTTAAATAAACAAGCCGTCAAGCCCAATTTGGACTTTACACTGTAAAAAATAAGGTCAGGATTCGAATGGTAGTGGATTGAAAAAATACGACTGCGCTCCGCGTTGAAATGTATGAAATTGTAGGACATGAATTATGGATTGTCGATATCGCTTCAAGCTGTTGCTGTATTTTTTCGTGTACCTCGCGCCGATACCGCAACGAATTAAATTAAAAGCTCTTTTCACTTGTCATCCGTTGATGAATTTGGTATTTAGGCTTGCGCGGGCGCTTTGGTTATTACATTTTGACGCGCGTGTTTTGATAGCTCTCCTTTTAGCTGATGTGGATATGGGAGCTTAGCAAGTGATGCATGTTTAGCTTCTGTTTTGTAATGATGGTTGAGCAGTGGTTGAGCACTCTAACTCGGATCGCGGATCGTGTGGTCCCGAGTTCAAATCTGGCCACAACTAAAATCTGTGTGTTCATTGTTTAATTTCTGACTAACTCTCCGGTGACGGAAAACATCGATATAAAACCAAATCAACATGGAAAGCGGCGGAAGGCTCACCACCTACCACGTTAGGTTCTAATTCCATTGGTGAAAAGTGGGCTTCTGAGTGTTCCGTTCACTATGACGGCAACAGTCACTTGCCTCTGACTACCCCGTTTTAGATAAAGTCGTGATGGTATGTTATTTTGTAGCTTCATCGTCATCCTATTACATAAAAGAGCACCTGTACTTTACTTTGCAAATATGCGTCATGTTCTCTTTTCGCTACTCTAAGTAGTGACAACTTTATCATAATTATTTATGATACACTGATCCTCTTCCAAAAGTCAATATCATTTCGATAGAAATCCCAAACAAAATGGTGCTTTATATTATACTCCGCAGAGAGGTATATTACAAAACAGAATTCCTTAAGCTTAGCTCACACGAGTAAGCAAACAAAGAACCAGACGGCCGTTTTCGTTAGGTGTATGTTTGCAAAGGATACTGTATAAAACAATAAACAGTATAAATCTTATTCAGAACAGAAATATCAGGAAAATATTATTGTTGTTAAGTTTGGTTGGAACAGAAACCTGAGATAACGATGAGCAGTTCTCAATAAATTTTGGAAACAAACTATTCAGTCACTGGAAATGTATCATACTTATCAAGCAATAGTGTCTGTATTACCATAAGAATAAGTAATCACGTTCGGGAAATGCTGCCACTTCAGTCACGCGGATTCAAAATGGCGTACGATCTAATTGAATCAGTGATACAATAGAAACCCCAGCGGATACGAAGGAGAGTAGGGGTCAGCATGTGTAGGGAACATGTGCAGATATTTAGTTGCATTTGTTAAGGGAATTCGCTATAATTCGCTCTTTGCGATTCTCGATGCTTTGTTTTGAACTTTGAAACCTACTATGAAAGTCAGGTATTTTGGTTAGAAGACGTGTGTAAGAACAACACAAGAAGTGAGTCTTCTGACGTGTATTTTAGTATTCTTCTTTTCTGAGATTACTTTGCTAACTATAAATTAAAAGCTTTTTAGTTGACCATTTGGTTTAATACTGTAAAATAATTTTACAGTTGTAAAATTAAAAAATAGAGGAGTATTATTTCAGACATGTTTTACATAGCCTGCCTTAGGTAAATGTAGTTCATTATGATCTTTTAAGACATAAAATAACTCCAAATAATGCCAAACGACGCCAAACAATAAAAACAAGGGGAATCCAAAAGCAATCTCCCAACTCCGAACTCAAAACCAAAAGTGAATTCGTCTCACTCACAAAAGGGAAATGGGACACTCGTTCAAAGCCGCGTTCACACGAACTGTGTAAACAAAACCTGAGCGTTTCCCGGACCCTTTACCTCGTGTGCACTGGGCACAATCGTGGTAATCAGTACAAATGTGATCCAAGATAGTAGCACGGAGCTCGCTCAATATTTTAGCACGCACTCTATCCAGATAAATGTAGCCCGACCTTTAGGTCTGAAGAGATTAGTCTCGACGATTGTTGAATGCTGTCTGCAAATGTTATTGCATTTGGGGTTTACCCATCCAGGAGTCCTAAGCAATTAAAAAAATCTTTGCTACACGTAATTGTGTACCTATAATTTTCTTTGTGTGAGTCACTTGGTATGCTTGTTTAACTTCTCGGCGTTTTTCATGTATTTTATAGCCACTAAATGTATACAAAGTTTCTCTGTTTGCAAATTATCATAAACAATTTTTTCGTAATTCATTATTTCAATAAGCCTAGTTTGACAAGTCAATATGAAGAGCTTGATAGAAGTAAGTATTCATAATTCACATAAAAGCTGTTGAATCCCAACGAATTTAATCAAAAGCAAACTAATAACCCAAACGTACTATTTTAATCAGAAGCAAAATCCACTAAGTTACAATTGCAAGCTTACTCCAAAAAAGCGTTCATACCAATACAACAAAACGCAACGATAACGCCGCGTGTCCGCGCGTCGCCCGCCGCGAAAGTAAGCCGGCCCGATTTTGTAACTGCCCTCCCCCCGGCTATGATTTATGGCAGCCCGCCGACACATGCAGCGCTGCGCCCAACGCTCCTAAAGCCGCGATTTCATTTTAGGATGGCAGACGGGCGGGTGAGACGTGGTTGTAACGCGCTGTCGTTGTTTCAAGTAATAGGTTGGGGAAAAAGTTTCTTCGCATTTTTATGAAAATTCAAAACATTTTTTAATATCGTTTATTTACATTTAACGAAAGTCTTTTGTAGGTAGGGACATGATCCCATTGCTATAGGAATTTTGAGGCTTCTGATCAAAATACCGCGACAAGTGGTTTTGGCAGTCCTCTCGTGATGTTAACCTGACACTGCCTAAAGAATTCTGAAGAGACCGAAACAGGTGAAAATCTGAAGGTGCAAGGTCAGAACTATACGTCGGATGCATTAACACCTCCCAGCCAACTATCTTAATTTTTGCGAGTGGCTAAAGACGTTATCATGATGAAAAACCACACCCTTGCTGTTGATTAATTCCGGCCGCTTTCTCTCAACTTCATGCTTTACTCTCATCAGTTGTTCGCAGTAGAGTTCAGAATCGATGGTCCTGCCTGGTGGAAACAGCTGATATTGAATAATACCCTTTCAATCCCACCACATACACAGCATCACCTTGTTGTGAGTTAACCCAGGTTTTGCCACAGTCTGTGAATCCTGACCGGCCTCTGACCACGACCTTTTTCGCACATTTTTGTCCTACGTGATCCACTTTCTCATCAACAGTTATCAGCTTCTTCAAAAATGGTTCGGTTTCATTACGTCGTAATAAAGAATCACAAACGAGTACACGGTTCATTAGGTTTCTTTTAGTGAGCTCGTGAGGTACCCAAATATCGAGCATTTTTGTGTACCCAGTTGGCTTCAAATGCCCCAAAACTGTTTTGTGGTCAATTCCCAGTTCTTTAGCTACGTCCTAACTACTGATATGCTGACCTTGCTCCACTTTTTTTTAAAATGGAGTTCGTTTTATCCGTAATAGGGCGACCAGAGCGACGTGCATCTTTGACATCAACATTTCTGGATTGAAAACGCTTTAACCAAATTTGTGCTACTCTCACAGACATTGCACTAGGTCTATAAACATCGCAATTTTTTTTTCGTGGCTTGGGTTGCATTTTTACCATTTTGTAGTAAAATTTTAAAATGTATCGAATTTCTTCATGAGATTCAATCATCTTGACAGTAAGAAAAACAAATGAAAATCACACTTTTTGCTAATTTGAAAACTTTAAATGATACCAAAACTAGCAATATACAAATAGTATAGCCAAAGAGATTGTATTACAAGTTTATACATAATATGCGAAAAGACTTTTTCCCCAACCTAATTCATACTCGTAGTTTGCACGCAGCCGCGGTAATCGTAGCAGATAAACTTGGAGGTGGTAGTAAAGCGGTGAAAACGCGCGGGCGGTCATTTTCAGTTCCTTTTTGCGGGTGCTGTCAAATCCGTAGCAGCTACAAGTGGATGTAGTCGTAGCGCCTGGTCAAGTTTGTTGAAATTGGTTGGATGTATTGATGAGCAATATGAATTGCTCCTTCAGCAATGTTGTCATATACTTTACGATTGGAACGATCCCTTGGGTTGAAAAAACATAAATGATATCTTTACTTACGAGGAATGGTTGAGGTGACATCTTGAATAAGTATTTGTTTTGTTACCAACAGGACCAAATAAAGTAACGGGCGAAAGTAACTGAATAAATGTAAAATGTCTACAGAATATTAAACTACATATTATATCTTTTATAATAATTTATCTAATAACAAGTAAAGAGGCCTTCGAGGGATTGAATTTATTTCTCTTATGTAGTTGCCACTGTTATTACTGCCTAATTTTATAATCAATGAACTGAATATTTTTTATAAGTAGTGGATGAGTGATTAGATTAGGCAAGCACAAACGTATCGATCACATGTCTGGAAAAAAAAAATAGTGATTATGTGTAACAAAGGAAAAAGGTTATACAAAATTTCTTGAAAAAAGTTTACGTACACGCATGATATAAAGCGTATACGTGTCAAGATGTCAGTCACGGCATCATTGCGAACTTGAAATGTCCATACTGACATACTACACGGGCACAAAAAAAACAGTTTACAGAAGGACCGCTCGCACCTTTTTCCAAAACTTGCGGGAACCGCCTAGGGTTACTACTATATTCGCTCTGAATTTTTTAAATTAAGTAGTAAGCCAGAACCGGCCAAAAACAAAATTCATCGTGTTAAAAATTGCACCAAGTTCGACAAAAACAAAACACTCGCGACTTTCCGACTCACCGAAACTCACTGACTTCGCTTGTAAACTCATGTCTCTGTGTGCGTGCATCAAAAATGGCGTGTTGTTTTAAGCGGGCTATCTGTCAGAGCGCCGCGCATGTGTAATTTGTGATACGGGTGTGTGGTGACGCGCGCGGTTGGAACGCTCGTATGGTGCCCGTTTATAGGGTATGGATTTAAGCTTAGTGTAGATGTACAAAAATGTGTTTTATTTTTTGTGTTATTTTCTCAAGTACTCAAATTAAAGCATCTATCACTTGTCCATACTCTAAGGATTATTTTTGAAGCAATCGTTGTATGTAAAAGGTCACCTAACCTTTTATTTTAACGTTCATAAATGTTATATCCTGAATCTCTCAGAAACTATTTAATTAATTGTACTAATAAGTTATTTAAACTTTATTTTTGTAACTGTTTTATTTGTGCAATAAAGAATATCTAATATCTAAACCTATTAAACAAAACCATCCACTCTCATTAACCACTGAAACGAATATAGAACATAAAGCGTCGTTCCTAGTACCCACGCCCGCTATTACAAGCTAGTACATATTTATATCTGACCTAAAAACATTTAATAGGAATACCTAACCTAAGAGCTAAGGCGCAGCGAGCGTCTCGGCGTTGTCCCTTAATGCTCTTATTACGTACGTTTAAATCTGACGGCTGGATCATGTTTTATGCATCTGAGTGCGCGATGAAACCGCTAGCGTAATATATATGCCAGTGTAATATATAAAGCCTCGGAAGGGGATTTTATGAGATGGCTAGCTGAGTTTGTATCAAAATTTTCGGTGCTGTGAAAGATGGTTTTTGTGTTGAAGTAAACTTTTTTGATGTGAATTTTCTTTTGAATAGCGTTCATGGTTAAGAAGTAGCTTTAAAAGACTGTTTTGTGTATAAAAAATAATTTACATGATAAATGTTAAAGATACTGAAATTTGGTTTGGTTCATTTGGTAATAAACCTGTAGATACTGGAGCTTCAAAACTGAAAATGAATCTTTAAATGTAATACTGCAATGAAATTGCAACACGATCATTCATTGCAACAGTCCAAATGTTCATTGAACAATAACGTCTGCATTCTTGAATGCGTCCCAAAACCGAGCTCGGGCGATGAGGCTGTTATCAATTTCCCGTGCAACAAGTGGGCGATAATTTTGAATCCGTTGCAACGGCCATGCCGGCTGTACCACCCAACGGAGTCTTCTTATTTTACGTTACCAACATTCCAGAAAAAACTTCGGACATCGAAAGATTTATCCTAACCGGTCAAAGGCTATCTATATGAATGACTTTACACTCGGTAGCTCATTTATAAGGACCACGAACGGCACTTACAAAAAGATCAGTTTGTCATCGAGCTCTTTTTTTAGCTCTTTTGAGTAAGCATGAATATTATTTCGGAGAAGCGGTGGTAGGAACAGCGCTATTCGCAATGTAATCCTCGCTTCGTGTTAGTGTTTCTTCGAAGTTTGCATGTTTATCTTGTACTGCAAGTCGTTATGCGTGTTTCAGTTGAAAATAATCAACTAAGTTTGGCTTTGTTGTTTGCCAAACTTTATTTCCAACAGTTCTATTTCTATTGATAATACCTACATACTGCATGATTTCAAATTGTACTGTTGTTTTTGGTCTTGTCTCAATTTTTGCAAATAGACGGCAACTAATTCGACTGTTTAATTTAAGTTGAACTTTTCAATTGCATTCAGTAGGTACAATCAACTAAAAATTCACCTATTATCACACTTATTAAAACAAGCTTGAAGATCAACATACATTGGTCATTATTCTCAATAAAATCAATTAAAATGATCAATTAATTTGATCATGCTGATACAATTTGTCGTCATGACTGTATTAAGTCTGCATGAGCAATCGGCTGTATCAACATATCTCGACTATTCTGGCTCATCTGTGAAATGTTTTTTGAAAAGCTAAGAATAATCGATAAATCATCTTAAGCCAAGTAACACAAGAAGTGTAGTTTCAACATCAGTGCTTTTTAATACAAATAAATTACAGTTCAGAGCATCATCTAAACCGTGTATAATAGGCTTCGTATCTTCCTCGAAGAATAATGATTACAAAACGAAAAAAGCCTCCGGCGTCTTAAATTATTTTAATTGGCTTCGGTAGCTCTCCGGATCGCATCTCAACGTGCAGACAAATGTTCGAACACGTCTTATGACATATCCTCATAACGTTTTATACTTATGTATTCAAAAACTAATAGTATTACTTGGTTTACTACACACCTTTTTCTCATTTGTCTCATTAAAACTATGCTATTAAACCAATCTTGTCGCGGTCAGCTGCTAATTAGCTGAGGAATTATTAATTTCAAGACATAGCCCCGATAAAATATCATAATTACTTGCTTAAACTGAAATATGATAGAAAATATGTTGTTATTTGTCTCGGTTTGATAAAAAATTATGTTTAACAGAAGTTACTGCCACAATTACAGTATACCTATTTCACGTTTGATGCTGGCACTAAGCTTTCCATAAACTTTGTAACTACCGACAGCGGAGAGAAATACCCGACAAGCAAAAACAATTAACAAATTGATAAGCTCAAAACAATTTTCAATTAACTCCGCCGGGAGTGTTCGCCGTTTACAAATACCCACCATTTATCAGAGATGCCTATGCAGTTTTTAACGTCTGGCCAGCAGGGCTGCCTCACGAAATTGACGAGCTTTTTTGTATTTGGTACTCAGTTTTGTTTTTATGTCATTCCAGAAAGGAAGCGGGGACGGCAGACCTACACCCGGTACCAGACGCTCGAACTGGAGAAGGAGTTCCACTTCAACCGATACCTGACGCGGAGGAGAAGGATCGAGATCGCGCACGCGCTGTGCCTCACTGAGAGACAGATAAAGATCTGGTTCCAAAACCGGCGCATGAAGTGGAAGAAGGAGAACAAAACCAAAGGCGAACCTGGCTCCGGAGACGAGCCCGACAACATGAGCCCGCCCACCTCGCCCCAGTAAAGGCCTCTAGTTTAAATGTGCGGTCCAAACCCAGGATCCCCTCGTTTCAGATTTGATCCTCATGGATGGTTTTTCGTGTCCATTTTGTTTTCGCGCATCGTTGAATTACGTTCGATTGCTTCGACGAAAATGGTGAATCTGAGACTAACGATCCGAAGACCGAAGTTACTAGAACAGTTTAATTTGTATAAATTGTATGTTGGACTTTTCATGATAATATTACATTATAACTAATACGTAACCTAGTGATTACGAATAAAGAGTAATGATAGTGCGATGAAGAGATTTTTACAGTTGTTAAGTATAAATTAATTTATAGAACAATCTCAATACCAATTATTACCAAAAACGCAGTATATAATGATTAGTAAACTGCATGAACATTTATGTGATTATATAGTTGAGTAATTTCTGGAATCAAAATCATTTACAATTGGTAACCATGGCGTAACTTTTTTGACAAAGTGCTTAAAGTAAATTCCCCTTTTATGCTTTGACTCCTGTATTTTTATTACTTGTACCTTAATTTTAATTAATTTAAATCAATATTGCATCTAAATATATAAATATTATATTTGTTCTTTGTGAGACTCCTAATAATATTAGACAAGCACTTTGTTCAAAAAATCTACACAGTTGAAATTTTCACATTATTTTGAATTACAAAACCATAAGGACCTCTTATAATTAACCATTGATAAGAAGGCAATTAGTATCCATATTGTTATTATTTAATATATTTGATGTTTTATTTCTAATTAAGCTATCGAGATACTATTCTGTACATACATACATAATAATTTTAGAATTTGTAATGTACAATTGTTTTAGTGTGAATAATAATATAATTGAGATTACTTTGTGAAACAACGATTTTTCTGCGTTTCAAATTCTGAATAACGAGTGTTTATTTTGTTCAACTTATCTGATTTTTACTATTATAATTCTACATAATTTTGTAGTTTTGGAAAGGCCAGTTATACAAGTGCAATGTATACGATTTTTCGATGACACATATACGTAATTAATACTGATATTAAAAAGTCATAGGAAATCTATTATTATTATTGTAAATGTTACGAGATTGAAACCTATTATTTAGAAGAAAATAATAATCTAGAATCCCAATATTCTTTGATAAAATTATATTTCTCGAACAAAATGAATGTTGTGCCATTCAATGGGATGAAAAATCTAAAAGACATCTAGGACTTGAAACCACGGAGGACAGATGAGCGAGTATGTACAGTACTGAAACAAAGGTTACCTTCAATTTTGTAGGTGCAGAGATCTTAATAGTTAATACTTTTATTTGAGTCTTTTACGGAACGAATGAGGTTATATGTACACAGTATACCAAAGCTAGGAAATAAACTGCTGGTTGTTAAATGTTATCTTAAAAATGAGTCTTGAAATGTAAAGGTGGGCAAAGCATGCCGCCATTGTCATTCTACCGAGACGCCATTTAATAAAGGTATTTTTATAAAATCATTGCCTATGAAACCCAATATACGTAAAAAGAGATATCGTACATTGAATATATTTACTCGTAACACGATAGTCTTACGAATATTATAAAAATGAGAGTGAAATTGATAGGTTGGTGAACTTTTTCAGGATTCACGTTATACGTTTTTCTTAATAAATGTAAACTACTTGTAAATTATTATTTTTTCAACTAGATTGTAACTAGTGAATGTTTTTCTAAGAACTCAGTGAGCAGGTTTCATTTTATAAATATTTTTCTTTTTTAATTTTGTGCTGTGTTCGTTAAGTAAATGTAAATTGTAATAATTGTATATTGTCGGTAATATTCAATATTTATTTATTGATTCGCATAATTAGGTTCGCTTACTTGTACTTTGTTCTTATCTTAAATTGAGTAAAGTTATTTACTCGATCTGTCTGGCTGGGATGCATTTTTTGTTAATTATTTAATAATTATTATTTTAAACCTTTGCTCAAATATCAGATGTTTGTGTTGTACATTTTTTTTAGCAGTAAGGATTGTTTTGTCTTATTTAACTCTTTAAATATTAGAATATGAGTTCCAAGATGTATAATTTAAATGTCCTTTGTAGTATGATTTGCTGATACACCAAGTGCAATTTGATTGTGAACAAAATTCTAAATAATCCCTTGCCAGATAGGAATTCGACTTTTTGACTTGTAAAATTTCAGATTAGGTTTATGTCGGAATTATTAAATTTAAGTTTCGGTCGTTAGGTGTACTGAACTGTCCTTGGATTGAAATTAGGTCTGTAGAGAGAAATATGGGAACCTAATTTGAACGATTTTATTTACCATTTATGTCCTATCGATTCAAAATTTATGAAATATAACTATAATTAGTAACTTAATAAGGTTAGGCGAGACGATATTGTCATAAATATATAAATACATGAAATTAATAAAGCATAATGATTGTATTTAGAGATTTTTTTTATTATTACTGCCACCTTTGCTACAAATGCTAGAATAAGGTCACTATACAAAACTGAGATCATTAGAATTAAAGTGCTTCGTAGGGAAGTAATATTTTAGTGGTATTATTATTTACGTATTATGCTCTGTAAAATATTGATTTTTGACATTACATTCTGTAGGGTCATTTGAAACCATTTTCCACACACGCCTACCTGTAATGTTATTATTATCTAGCCTGAACATACATAATAATATGTCGATTTCTAAAAACCTTAAAATAACGTTGAAGGCTTACTATATCAGACATTTGATTAATCTTATATGGATGAATGAATAAGGCCATTGGTTTTTTTAGGAATTTATGTTCATACCAGCAAAAGAACACAGTATTTCGATAGTCAACAGCCCAGTTCACGACTAATTTTTATTTCCTTAATTTATGGTGGATTGATGCATTTTAGAGACAAGAAGACTTGTGGATTAGTGTTCCATCAAAAAAATGGTGAAACATTCGTACATCTAGGTTAAAATAATTTCGCCTAATGGTGCGTTTACATTACACGAAGTGAGCGAATGCTAATTCTATCCCAACTCTTTGAAAGTTTCTTCGTTGTCTCTGTTTGCACAAAGATAATTTGAAAGAGAGGAGATAGAATGAGCACTCGTTTGCTTGGGGTAAACGCACTGTAAGAGCTAAGTATGTAACACGTAAGAAGATTTTAAGAATAATTTAAAAAAATTATTGTCCGTCAGGGATTGTTAAATTTCATACGATTCCATTGAAGCGCTATCAACAACACAAAAAACAAAGCCATTCAAATTCAAGAGCAAGACGGCGTCTTTATATACGTTCCTAACGACAAAATAATGATTCGCGTGATAGAGGCGCGGTTCCTTCCGTGTCAGTCACGGGTGATTGGCCTTCCCCTACCCCCAACAAATCTCGAAATTACTTTTTTCTGTTTCAACACGAACAGCGATATTTATACTAGGTGTGGCCAGCACTAATGCGTTTTTAATAATACCGCGAGCGGCCATTATTCGTAAGAACTAATGCGATTTTGACAAGTTCGGAATCGAGGAGATTACGCTTTTGCGGTATTTAAGGTCCGTGGGTGATGCAGGAAGTGGTTTAGCTAATTTCCATGGCAGGGATGGTTTTTGATTGCTTTTTTTATTAATATCTTTTTTACAAGGCTTATTCTGAGAATTACATCCAATTAAGGTATTTAAGGTTAAAAAGTTGACGTGTTAAGGGTGTTTTGAAGCCCTTTTCTTGTTTTTTTTTGTGTCTCTAGGAAACCTATGTATCCATATTACACATTTTTTCATGTCTTGCCTTAATCAAAAAGCGATTGAATACTGAAAATCGGTCTTTAAGTTTCTTTTTCAATCAAATCCTAAAGCAAACGGATACAAACAAATTCAATTTTTCTCAATTCGCTATCTGACGTATCCTGCCCTCCACTGTCAATCGGAACGTCGGCGAAAGTAGGTCAGCACTAACTGGTCAGTCATTCCCGACGTCCGAAGATAAATGTGTTATTTATGACATGTGACGCTTCAATGTGGCATTGCACTTCCAGATTGGGTTCATGGTCAGTGGTCACCCAGATGTGTCGCGAACGATAAACTTGGAGAAATCGTTTCATTTTGTCAATAGCTCATGTTTGCTCATGATAAGCGAATATTTGATAAGTACGATATAATAATATACTCTACTACTCTTGATATCTTACGGCATAATGTAGAATAAATGTTTACATAAGGGTACCTTACTTGAACTAGGCAGAGATTCCATAAAAGGTATTAAGTCAAGGCTTATCAGTGTTGAAAGAAACTGTCTTATAAAGGCTTTTAAAAAGAATCGACTCTTAGTTAACTCGACATTCGGCTTTATGAAGCCTCTTAGGCAGGTTAAAATTATTAAAAAGCAGTAGACCAGTGGGTCCAATAAATTAATATGGCTGGCACCAGAGAATTGCCACTAACTGGCCTGCCATACAAAATACCTAAGACTTAGCTCAGTCGCCAGAGCAATTAATCTACAAGTATCTGCCTGAAAATTATCTGGATTTACTCGTATTTCTTATTGAGGATTCCAACTATTATGTCTTATTCGATTTTAAATATTTCTTGTTCAGATTCATTTGAATCTTATTAAATTCAAATTTAAATGTTTATTGCACTTCTATGTTGTACATAAATGGTGGTGGTATTTGTTTATGTTTCAAACATAGACTCTGATAGGGCACAGCAAAAATAAAAATAACTTACATACTTAGGTACCAATGTTAAGAGTAAAGAATATCAGATCTTTTATCAAACAAGCTTAATATTACAATTAATTTATGTTTGTTAGCTTAAACCATGTCACCATCAAATTTCTATTTTTAAAAACAACCATAAATAAGTTCGTTTCAAGCTAGACATTAAGACTGTACATTATGTTAGTAACTAATATACAATTAAGGCTTCAATTCCATTCAATTTTGGTCGCCAGTCATGGTTTCTTGAACGTGTTTCAGTGCCAAACATTGAAACTAACGTGTCTTGGTTTAATATAAGATTAATTGTTGAATATACTTAGTATATGGGAAGTCAAAGGAGAATGAGAAAAAAAAAGTGCAGTTTAATTTTGAAAATTTACGTAATTCCTAATATTCCATTGTACTTTTATATTTTTTTACTACTTAAAATATCTTTATTGAGTCTGCGCACGTTCGATAAGATAAGAAATTAAATTGAATTGAATTACACGAACATAAATTTGGTGAAAGTAAATATATCAATGAAAATTCTTGACATCCCAAAGTGTGTTCGATCCACTGTCCCATGATGAAGATATAAATCAAACGCAATTTTTCATCCGCGTCCTTGCCTTATAACGTTCAACTTTATTGACTGCAATAAACTAAAGCAATGGTTAAATCAACGCCGCTTTATCGATGTAAACACCTCGTAAATATCACCTGTCCTTGTCGCACTAGCATAATAACACACACGAGGGATAGAGACGGCCGCGTCACCTCTTCATTTAGCTGTTACTGGAAATAGTTTATGAGATCTGAATACTCTACCTTATCAAGCGATTAGAGACTTTGTTGTTGAAAGCCTAAGGTTGCGTTTTTAGATTGGTTTTGCTTTTATAGCTTTTAAATGGTTCCTTAAATCGCAATAAACGATTTGCTTATAGGTCGTGTAGTCCGCGGCCTTTGTGAGAGATGTGTGATAATATATGACACCTATTATATTTATGGGTTGCTGATATTTTATGACTTAACTAATATGTCATTTAGTGGTGGTAATGGAGACATAACGTGTTTATATTGAAATGATCAGTATAATTTACTGATTCTGATAATTTAATAAATAGTCATTCATTATCAGCGTCATCGTACTAATTTATTATATTTTGTAAAATAAGAAGAATAAAATGTGTTTTTTAAAATGGTATTATACCTATTACTTAAACGTATAAAATACATAAATAATAGTACTGTATAGTCTGAGTGGAACATTATTTAAGAAGAGAAAACATCGGAAATTCTGCCTGTAAACTGTTGTCTTAGAACTTAAAAATCTTAAGTTTATTACAAATTTTAATTTAATGGAAATCTATTTAGAAGCATTTGCCAAAAAAAAATTGTTGCTCTCATTTAAGGCCATCGTATTATTTAAATTGCCAAATGACATCTTTGTTAGTTCTTCAGCTATTAAAATCAGATTTAATTTCGACTCTACCAAATTTCAAATTTTGGCGCGTTATGCCGCCATTTTGTTTTGGGCGTTGTTCTTTCTTGCCCCGCCCCCCGCCAACCACACCCACGCGGCAACCACTCTGACGCAGCCCAACTCATTTGTTATAGTGTACAGTCTGCCGAACAGGTTTCTACCTGAGGTTACACCATGTGGATTTATTTTGTTAGATGATTTTGAAGGCGGTTACAAGAGCAAACAGTTAAAGATTCAAAAAAACGTTTTTTTTCAAATGGTTATAATCTTCAATGACAAAAGGCATCACTTAATAAAGCTATATATATTATGCTTGCACTTGTAAATACTTTTAGTATTGTCTCTGTGGAATAATGCGGTTATTGGAATGGTTTCTTAAGAAAATAAACGTTGACTATGCCCATAAGATTATACATATTCTTTAAAGTACATGAAATGACCAAAATTGCTAGAATCTTTGTAGAGTTTGAAATTTGAATATTGTTTATTCTAAACACGGACTGTAACTTAAGTAGAATACCCTAATTTGAACTTTACCCAATAGTTAGGTACGAAAAGGAGTAGAAAAATAATTTGAAATGAATCAGATCTAAGTTAAATCGAATCGATACCATTATCTATAAATAACACACAATCGCTTACTATACCGCCCAGAGAATATATTTTTTATGTTTAAATGATTAAAGGTGACCATAAGTAGTTTGTAAAACCTCTAATATCTAAATATATAACTCAAAAATGAAAAACATCAACAGACCTGCGCTTGCGCATCTATTCTTATATCAATAAGCAACATATTGCTATAATGAAAGTAGAGTCCTGCAGTAGTCAATAACTGAGTATCTGTTAAAAATAAATATAAGCTAGTATTAAAAACTGCTTTATTGATAGTAAACCTAATAATGCCTTTTAAAATACACTAGGTTTTTCTATTACCAAATTTTTGTTACGATAAATAATAATATTACAATAAAAGTTGAATGGCGAAACTTCTTGTCACGATGTACACGTCAACCGTTGCATTTGAAGATGACGCAGATTGAGCTATAGACATCTCATTTTTATGTATGGTAAGTTGTATATGCTGTCCTTTTTAGGTATATTTTCAAGCTTCGCCTTGAAGTCAAACAGTCTGGGTGTTGAGGGAGTTACGTCACGGAGTCGGAAAGCACACGTACGAGTAAGTATCAGTATAATTATACTTATCTATACGATGCAGAGTAAGACCTACAGAGATACAATAATAATGTAAAGATTAGCAGGTACTTTTGTATTCTGTGCTACGGCCACGATACAACAAAATTCCTTTTCGTATGTAGGTCTAAAATAATACTCAAGATAGGGGCTTACATTTTTACATTAAGGTTCACCTAATTTATCCGGCTACTTTTGCTTGGTATTTTAAAACCAACTGCGACTAATAAAATTCGTGTTTTAGCCTTGTTTTATAAAAGAACTGTAATTAAGTCCAGACACAATATATATAAAATCTATTGTTTGCCGGTCACCGGTGACCCCCATGGAGGCTAATGTGTTGAAGAATAAAACGAAAAGCTACATTTATTTAACATAGAGCATTAGTACACACGTTAGATTTCTCTATTTATTTCAGAATCCCTAAAATGTATAATAATTATGCCTTGCCAGTAGCCAATTGTGTTCAAAATGCATCAGAATTGAAAAATAACAGCAACAATTCCACATAATTCAGAAGTTGTCATAAGCTGTCTTTCACGTGTAATGACCAAAGCGAGTTTCAGTAATTACTGTCCAATTACTCGTACTTAGTCGGTTTACGTGTAACCGTGATGAGGTTATGATATCCAGCTATGAATAACATCACTATTATAAACCGATTTGTCGGTGAAATTACCTACATGCAAGCGAATTCAGATTAGTATTCCTATTTTACTGTCTACGTTTACTTCTTACAGGGTTGTCAGTACGAAAAATACATCCTTAATAATCATCCAATATCGCGCTTCTTGATAACACAAGAGACAAAACTGGGCCGACGGTGTACCATTGCTGCAAAAAGTTCAATTTTGGTTGCTCAGAAACCAGATCTGAAATACATTTGTGGGAGATGTTATAAGTATACATTGAAAGAGGCTAACTTCTTTTTATTAACATTTTCATGGTACCAGTTACAGTTAGGTATAAACTATAGAGGGTTGTATAAATGCAACATCAATGGAAATTCTTCTCAACCTGTTACATTTTAACTGTTCTTTCAACGGCTAGGTGATCATTGAACTTCAGTGCTAAAACATATCAGTGAAAGATTTTAGTTTACAATCATTACTAAAAAATAAGGACTTTTAATTTCTGACTGTCGGGACCTTAAATTTTTTATCCACAAAATTTCAGCACAATTATTATTTATATTTTTAAATTTCAGCCGGTAATCAACCGCAAAGGCGCACGTTACCAACTTACTGTTATCTTAAAATATGTTCAATTTAATCACTAGCGTTACTCTTTTAGTAAGTCATCTACGGGGGTCTACCTAATGTCAGCCTATTCATGCTAAAAGCCCTAAAAGGACTGATATTATAATGTCGTCAACGTGCGTGATGTGTCAGCACTAATGTACGTAGCATCGGAGACCACATTCATCACTCCAGGCTACTTTTGTCTTGTAATAACTAAGTAAAAACTAACTGTACATTTGACATATACCTAGTTGCATTTGCTTCTAGCTAGCATCATCAAAGTCCAGGCAAATCGTGATAGGGTTGTATTTATGTTGCTTTTATACTGTCTTACCTGTCACATCTCTCTTTTGGGCTATTGTTGATAGTCAATATACTTAAGAAACTGTACTGCATTTCGATTTTGTATTATGGACTTTTCGATTCTGATTTTGTATTTTCGCTAGCCTAATCACGATGTGGTATTTTCAGCAAGCTCAGTATCACTCACATGTTAATAAATTCTCATTTTTCTTGAGGGCTATTTCAGATTTTAACTATTACTAAAACAGTGACAAGGTAGGCATTGACATATAACATATCATTTTAGGTGATTTCTAATGTAGTGTTCCCATACATTTACTAGATCTTCCACTGTAGAAACGCAGTTGGGTGTTTTTCTTGTTTCTTTTTCTTCTCAAAACCGTCTATTTATGAAAATACGTGTTTAGAGTCAAATGACTTCAAAGATGCCTATTACAGGCTTACTACTCGTATAAGCCAGGAACCACAAGTTATTGTATTTTTTTAAATATTCAGTTATTATCTTTCTCTTAGTGTGACTTCATTCAATTTAAACATCAATTCACACTTGGAGTTCTTCAAACATTTCGTTAAATAGATTAATTTGACAAAATGAAAATTAAACCTTAAAAAGCTAATGTAGAGCCAGAAATGGCAGGGACAGGAAATAAAACAACACATTGTTCTTAAAATAAGAACTATGTTTATTGAGTCGACGGTTATATGGTGTTAGAGCAGTGTTTTGACTGGGCCAGTCCAAATATTTAGACGGCTCTCCGGTTTCCTAAAATAGCGCCGCCGTCGGCCACGCAAGCGAGTTTTAGAAATGCGCTAAAAAGGAAGATAAAACATATTAAACAGAATATTATTCTGTTTAATCTTGTAATTCAATATCAATTACACAATAAGGAATGTTAAGTACACAACAACAATCTTGTTTAATCATAATTTGCCTGCAAAGTTACCTTTAAGATGACCTGATGATGGTGACAGGATTACGTTGGATAGAGGCCGTTTTAAAAATTTATCATAAAGAATTAGTACATATTTTTAATTAAGCTGTTAAATTAACTAATAAAATTACTTAACGGTTTAATTAAATTAACTGCGGGTGATTATCATGATCACCAAATAATGACATAGATAATAGCCGAACCTTTCTTAAAAACCTCGGTTTGAATTAACATTTTCTATAAAATCCTAAATAAGTACATGTATAATAAACTATAGAAACAATATGCACCGCGTCGGATTACAGTTACAAATGTCTTGAATATAATGCGATATTATTTTACAGTATTCATTGAATGATTAATGCTTACTCTCAGAACACGACTCACATTTAACACAGTGCTTATAAATATAAATAAATATAAATATGCGCCAGACAACCACCTCTGGTTGGTCCCGAAGTAGGGATGAATATCCCTGTGTTACGAGGTACCACACAAGGAAATAAGCCAGGGGCGTCTCCCAGCACACCCAGACCCGAGTCAATTCAGAAAAGATCGTTTCCTGAATTGACCCGACCGGGAATCGAACTAGGGAAATCGAGGCGAGAAACCGTGCTACAGCGCACTACGCCAATCGTGTCGTCGTAATTCTTCTCTTATTCTTAGGTAATTTCATAGTGTATTTAGGAAGTTCGAAAATCCATCGATATATTGTTTTTTTAGGTACTTCGGTGACAAACAAGCTTACCTGTAGTACCTAGCTATCTACTAACTACATAATTAACATTTTCTCTTCCTAAAATATCCAGTGAGCTATTAGTCGTTATTTTGTAGAAAACGTATTCTGAAAAAGATGAACTCATAGCATAGTGGTGAAAGATGAGTGAATACAGGATTACTTGAAGCTTTAACTATCGAATATCCAGGCTGATTTTGTTTGTGAAACGGACTTAGTTTTGAACCAGTTGAAACAAGACATAATTAACACAATTGAGGTTTAATTCTTAACACGTTCGCTGCCACACCCCGTACCGGTAGGTTTTAACAGTCGATTTCCTATTGTCTATATTATTCGGCGCAGTGAAGTTAATGTGTCTTTCAATCTTGATCTTCAACATAAAACAGTAAAGTGGAACCAGGTTTAGCAACTATCCCCTCACCGTTGAACTAGGCTAGCTTCATGATAGACTGAATAGGCATTTTCTTGGAAGACTCGTACCATCTTAGACCACATTATCACATCACAGCAGGTGAGATTGTGAGCCTACCTAGTTACAAGTAAAAAAAACATTGGGCGGAGTCAGAATCATCCGCCAAACTGTCCTGTTAAAAAAAACATAAACGAAAAAGTTCCACAAGCTACTTGTGTGCTTAAAACACACAGTTGGAATACACTTGTGTGAGTTTCTGTGTCGTCTTAAAAACTCTTTGTCGGCTGAAGGTCGGTTCCCATCATTTGCATAGGCAGTTCGCGACACCAAAGTGAACAGTCACGATTCTTTAATGTCATTTATGTTGCTCAAATGTTTGACTTTCTAATACTTATTGCCATTTGCATCTTTTATCGCTGTCGTGCAATTTAACTTAACGTTTTTAACAAAGAAAACGCCTAGGTAGGAAAGAGTACCACAGCTCAAAAGAGAACCTGTGTTCATATGCCAGGTTTTTAAATAGTGTTTCCGGATTTTTTTAAAACACAGCCTTCGTTGAAAATTAAATCATCAACCCACAATAAAGTTTGAGAATCATAGGGATTGAGCCATAACCGATTTATTGCAGTGTTTTTAATGATAAAAGCCACTGCTTAGTGGTTTTGTCAGCAATAGTAGTCATTTAACGTTATAGTTCCTTGTCATATTAACTTTGCCAGAGTTTTCATACTAATTAAAAGGGGGATTGGTATAATGACAAAGTACTATAGTGTTCACCTGCTAACGTTACAGAGCATGATTAGGAGAATGAGATACATTAGCTTTTAATTACACCACATACTTTTACTAAAATTGTTAAAATGTAGATGTACATACTGGTATGTGAGTAATGGAGTCTGTAAATAAGAGCTGACAAGTGCTAGTGGAGAGTGGAATACGCAATGAGAGCTTCCGGCCCGGATATTAAAGGAAGTTCGATAGACGCGCTCCCACTGAAATATATGTTGGTCCTAAGTTACGCCTCCGGTGACAGGGTTTGGAAAAACAAACCAGACAGACATTAGAATCTTCTTGTAACATTTAAATTATTGTTCATAGTAATAATTAGGACGATACATTTTTACTGTGTATTTTTTTAACTGTCCTGTATAACCCACTTACTTTCCTGATTATGAAGTTTTTTATATATGGTAGTTTTATTGTTAAGATTTAGTCTCCAGTTATTGGTAGAATTTCAGCCCGTGAAACATCTTCAACGAGTTAATCGCAGCCATAACATGCCCACTGCTCATAATAAGGCTCACTACGGCAGCCTGTTCAAACATACTAATAAAGGATATACGATTGTATCATGTATTCTATAACCGGCAAAAAATAACTTTTAGGCAAGGTAAGGCAAGGTATGATCTCTAAACCAACATCGGTTGCAAACAAGCGGATTCCATACAAACCAGTCCTGCGATCTGTAGTCTGCTTTCGGCTTAGAATAATTACATATAGAAACCAAGTCCGCGCGCCCATTTTCAAGCACCTTAATTGGAGCCACAAATGGCTCCTAATGGACCGCTTTGCAGTGTTCATTACAGCTCCGCAATGTTTAATGTCAAAGCGCGCCGCACGTAAGCAAGTAATAGTCACGCATGTGTGGATCGGATTAGTGCTTCATTTTTGACGGGGCGGTTGTATAAAGGCTATCGTACTATTTTTATTCTAAGGCTTTCGGATTCGGAATCATACCTTTACCCTTGAAAATCACATAACTTCAAGCTCTAGTGTTCTAAGCTGTACTTTAAGCAATCTAACTTTTGAAAACAATTGATCCTCCAATCTTCACAGTTGCTCTGAGGTAAGAAAAGAGAAACTTTATCGAACGTTGTAGGATAGTATGAAGAAACTCCGGTAACTTACCTCTTGCTGCGAGCAGCGTGTGGTAATTCAATAAAGATAATCCCGGAGATAGGGTGTTTCGTATCTACAAGTATAAGTATAAGTAAGTATCTCTCATACAGGAAAGACTGTTAGTGAAAGTTTTTCATCTCGTTAGAAGTATTTGGGTTTTGATAACAGATTTGAAAGAACTTACACATTATTTGTAAACTATAGAAAACTCGCAAACTTTAATTTCGGAGCTAGATGATATCTGATATATTAATAAGCATTGATAAATGTTAAAAAACATGTTATTGTTTACAACTTAGTGATTAAACAGTTTGACTAAAAATCATTCTATAATAACATGACAAGTGTTGTGAATCTTTGTAACATTATGAAAAAAAAAGGATATTTATAATTTTTCATCTCTTTATTATTTAATATTTACAAAATTAATCTTATAAACAGTTTACTTACGTACGTAATGTCGTGTGTACCCATATATTATCTTTATTCTGCTTTCACGAGCACATTAATCTAGGAAAAGCCTCTTGACGAAAACCAATCTCATCTGAGGGTGACATTAGGGGTAGGTAAGTTTTTCATCTATCACTTGTTTGTTGGATTTCCCAGCAACACGAGGGTGATTCACCTTTATTTGCTAGACAACCATCGGTTTTCGAATGAAAATTGACGGAGAACTTTCGAACGATTGATTGTATTTTATTCGTGTAACATACACATACAATGTTATAATAATCATTTTTAATTAGGTACTAAACAAAAGTTTTTCTAATGTGCCTGGTGTTGCACTTATGTGTTTAAACTTTCTAGTTTTTTTATGCAATAGCTAAATTCATTATAATTATAATAATTCACAGCTCAAGCTGCCGGTATATCTCATACTAGGTTAGGTACTATTGGTCCGTAGGTAGGTACAAACTCCAAATTGTTGACTGGACTGTTTCACTACAGTCTTCACGTACCTTAGTAGGTACCGTGTGTGTAGGTTTATCAGTATACCTACAGAATATAACTAAAAGTTAATTTGTTGATAGAAATGGAAATGAAATTAATTTCATTTTTTACGTGAACAAAAGTTAACGAAACACCAAAAGTATAAAAACAACATAATTAATTAATTTATTTATTTATTTATAGCACACAACTTGTAGGCTTACAGAGCAACTCCAAGACGCCAGACAAGTTTAATAAAATAGAGTACAAATTTACAATAGTCGTTAAAGTTAAAATTTCAATCAGAAAAAATTGAATAAAAAATTTAGAATGTCAACGAAAAATAATAGCAAAACGATAAAATAAAAATGAGAATAATTAATTATTAGGTATCAACGATTTCTAGAAAAACCGAAGCTTCCCTTATTATGTATTGCACGCCATCAGCAAAAATATCTACGTGATCACACTGAGTAAGCATGTCCCCAATCAGGCGCAATGCGCGGACGGTAGGCGCGTTCGCAGCGTGCACTGTGCGCGTCGTGGGCTTACGCAGGAGCCGCGGACGGCGTCGTGGAGCCACCGCTCCTCTCTCATCTCGAGGTATACGCGTGGGCACCAGCAAATCAACCCGAGACATAATATCAGTATCCACTTTGCCATGAAACGCCCCTATGAAATGGGCAAGAAGAAGCATCTTTCGCCGAAAACTCAACCTAACCAACTCCACCATACTTAATAAATAATAATAATAATATTAATGTGATCTTCTCTATCTTTTTATCCAATAACAGCTTCTAATAAGCCCATATTGCTAATAATATTGATAAAAACATCATTAATATTAATTTAGATTCCATGGTAGCAACCGGTAGACCCGACGAGTCTCACACAAGGGGCCGGATGTATGATTAATACGGATTTTGCGTGGATCTGTTTACTTACTCTGGTTCGGATCTACGGGCAGAGTAAGCTACTGAAATTATTCGGTTCTTAACTAATGGGGGACGTGATTAAAGCCTGTCACGTTAGGAATTAAATTATACAACGCAAAGGAACGAAAATTAAATTGAATGCAAATACGATCACACAATTTATTTTATTTTTTGTAGATTTATTTATAGGGAAAAAGTTATGTGGTACGTTAAGATGGTATTTTCGGTAGAGATAATAAGCACAGTCAGCTACAGAAGTAGCTCAACACTTTATTACCAGGTCAAATTAACTTAGCCCAACTTGTCATAGCAATTATGATAGAATAAAAGATGGTAGACAGAATGCGAGCAACTATGACAAAGTACTAAAGTGCTCAGCTTCGTCTATGATAGAGGCACATATTTACGCCTAAAGTACAATGCTGCAAGCTTGCTCAGTCTAAAAGGTGGTGTTGGATGGTAGCGCCACAATATATTTTCTTCACTAATCAACATGAACATGTCTGTTTGTACTGGTCTGGGTGTCTCCTATGTATAATAAGTATGTATTTACAAAAGAAAATGTATTTAAGTATGTTTATCCGTTGTCTAGTATCCCATAACACAAGCTTTAATTAGCTTACTTTGGGGCTAGATGGCGCTGTGTGGAATAATGTCCAGGGATATTTATTATTATTATTATTATTATTTCCCATATAGTTTTAGGTATCACATGCCTTGCCTTACAAAATAAAATGTATCTAATGTTTATGCTAATTTCACCACGTGGGTAGATCAGTGTCGTCACAACAACCGTTACACGACGTCTGTGTTGCCATTATGCAGGCATTCCCTCGATATACATCGACATATTACCACCAATGTAACTTGGTCTATTGTACCGCTGCTCCGACACTAAACTTGGTGGCAACGGGAAATTTAGTAGTAAGTTTAGGGTTCTAGTTGTGTTGGTGAGGAGTATTCGGTTTGAGGTGAGCGGTCCTATTGTCGTCGTTCATTGATTAATACCGTAGTTTATCTACAGATATGACAACAATGGCGATGCCTTAATGCGTTCTGCCTATAGGCTTTATTTACGTACCCTTCCCTCTATTTGAATTACATGGTGTTTTTTATTTGCATCACAGGAAATATCACAATAGTACGTAATTAACTTTGTTATTTCGATTTTCAGGTGCTGGTAAAGCTGTCTCCGTCTGCTGGAAAGAAAAAATAAAGTGATAAATGGTTTTAGATTTTTATTGATGATATAAAAATGTTAAACGCGTTACTAATAATCTTATGAAATTTCAGAATGTAACGCTTTCTACTGCGTGTATGAGATGTTTTGTTCATTTTAAGAATATTCTGAAGTCTTAAAATATAATATTTATAATAAAATCAAATTCTAAATTTTTGTATCTATTTGTAATGACGCTCACTTGAGAGAATTTCCAGTCACTTCAATCAAATATTTTACCCATTTATAATTTATAAAACCAAAACTAAAAAATTAACGTCATAAAGTATAGATTATATTATCTGCAAAATAGCAACATATATTAATTCTGTCATTCCAAGGTTGTGTCAAATTACATACAGAATTTGATAAGCTTTGAAAATGTTTCTTCTGATGAAGCTAATACAACCGACTGTAAACACCTTTCAGAAGAAATGCAACCACCTGTATGCATCTGATAAGTGTCACTCAAACATTTGACAAACGACAGCGCCTCATTCTATGCAAATGTTTACCCTCGTCCCCTGATCCTGTTCATCTAAATTGTCCAGTTGTAGCCACCGAAGTGATGGACGGCCTGTCTGCTGTCACTGTGACAGTTCCGGGTATCGGTGCTGATCTGATAATTATGGTGACACCAAATAACATGGGCTGTTTGATAGGTGCACTGAATTGATGAGGCTTTGAATATTTTGAACGATATAACCACTCAAACGTCCGGAGACACTACCTGTCAATCAGAAGAAACGTGCCAATGCTAGTGTCAAAATTGGCGCATGAATTAGCGCGTTAACTCTTTCCGCTAACACATTTACTTAAAAAAAATCCGTAAACAAATATGAAAATAAACAAAAGGCTAATTCATCAACTAGTTCCCCGCTCTGGACTTACCAATTATTATTAGTCAGGCAGAAGAAGTAAATCCTCTTACAATATTCCTCCATAAAATTAATCCACAGGTGAGAATATTCATGTTAGATTTTTAACCTGCAATTCTTTTATGATTTTTGCTATAGGTTGTTTTATCAGCAAAATATTTTTGAACAAATAAGTATTCAACAAACACTAAAAGGTTGTGTGTCAAAGCACAATTCAATGAATATTTGATGGTAAGAAAGTAAAGATCCTGAAAGAATAGTGCTCTAAATCTTTAACTGAAAAAGCCCTTTCCGTTGTATACACGAGCGTCATGATTCTAAATTGCCTAGGAGCTCTCCAAACTGTTGCCTGATGACTTCTCCCATCATCACCAGGACACACGTATAGAGCGCTCGTCAGGTATAGCCTAAAAAGAAGCAAGATTGAGATTAGAAGTAGAATTTCAGAGCACAAAGTTGATTCATATTTAACAATTCGAAAGAAGAGATTCTAAAGAATCCTTGCTCTTAAAGATTTTTTATCTGGCACATTAAATTATGAAAGTTAGTATCTCGAAATTACATGTTACACCTCAGCGTACTGAATTCCGCAATCATGGAGAGCCTGATAACATTTTCCATCGTTGCCTCGGCAGGGGAGTTCACAGGACACACGTGTGAAGGGCTCGTCAGGTGTAGCGGTGGGCTTTAGGATGTAAGTGAGATAACTTTTGAATGGTAACAAAGTAGAGATCCTAAAGAATCCGAGCTCTGAAATGTTGGACAAACAAATCTTTATCAGGCTCATCAAAGTATCTAGACTTTTTCTAATACACCTCAGCGTACTTTATTCCGAAATCATTGGGAGCCTGATGACAACTCCTATCGTCGCCTCCGCCAGAGAGTTGACACGACACGCGTGTGGAGCGAGATTTAGAAGTGCGTAAGTAGTAGGATTTTAGAGCACAATTCAATAATATTTAACAGTTGGAAAGTAGAGATTTCAAACGATCCGTGCTCTTATAGATATTTTTTAACTGGCTCATTAAATCATGAAAATTTGTATATAGAAATATTACGTTACACCTCAGCGTTTTTAATTCCGAAATCGTCCCCTATGCAGGCACCTGATGACATCTCCCATCGTCGCCTCTACCGCATAGTTCAGAGGACACACGTGTGAAGGGCTCGTCAGGTGAAGGCTGGAGACAAACAAGATTAAGTTATTAAGTAAGCATGAGAATTTCAGAGCACAATTTAATGGTAAGAGAAAATAGAGATCCTGAAAGAACCGTGATCTGAAATTTTATTTTACAAATTCTTACTGACTATCCTGAAATTATCTATTAAGTGTACACCTCAGTGCACATAATTCAGAAATCATAGGGGCCTTCCATGCAGGCGCCTGAAGACAACACCCATCGTCGCCACTTCTGAAGAGTTGACAGGACGCAGGTGTGGAGCGCTCGTCAGGTGTAGCCTGAAGGCAAGCAAGATTGTATGCGTTAGTATGTATGAGTTGGTGAATATAGTAAGTAAGTATATAAGTTATTAATGCTGGTATACCGACTGATTATTTATAACGTTAGGTAAATGGTGTAGCATAAATAACAGGTGTTTAGCTATCTGAGTGAAATTTTTAATGTTTTAATGATCTTACGGATTGCAAGGAAATTCAAAAGGACATTCGTTTACAATTTCGTTTCTCGTGGTACAAATATCTACAGTATAAACTAGAAGATGCAACGTGTGTGTGTAGGTTAAACTAGTATGAAACATCTACATCATCATCATCATCATCTACATCATCTACATATAAATGCGAGTATGTATTGAACGATGACCTACATAACCTCGATTTAGAATGAAGTTGTTGACAATTCGCTATTTTTTTTACTTTTTATTCTTTTTTCATAGGCTAAATTTGATGGTTTATAGAAACAAAGGCATTTGTATTTATTTGCATTTTTCTGCAGTTTCTTCTCTCTCAACTTCATCCTTTTCCAAACTTTTGCAAGAAGACGCTACCTAAGATTAGAAGCTATTTGTAATGCACCACCTACCTACACTGGCACACATGGGTAATGTTCCGTGTATCCAGGGAGGTCGCATGTCATCCCGGCGTGTTCAGTATCAGCCGGCGACGGGAAGCCCGAGACGCTATCTTCAGTCTACCAGGAAGTAACTAAGTGTTCTATACGTACATATTTTATATTCTCACTTAAGGGATTTAGAATAAATGATGTAGAAGACTTTATTTAATCTTAAATCCTTTACAAAACTTGTGGAAGTTATGTTTTTGGATGTTCTAACTAATTACCTGATAAGCAGTGAAGAGGTGAGGGTGGCATTTCTTTTATAACTACATCAGAAATAGTACATAAGCAAATACAGCATATCCTATAAATATGTTTTTTTTAAAAGTACCATCAAAAAGCAAAACGCCCATAAACATTGTGCAACTTCAAAACTTGCAAGCAAATCTTTCAGATAGATAAATAAGAGATGAAAATTTCAGATTAAAAAGTCCATCTTAAATCCTAACTAATCTAAGTATGGAAAGGTATAAAGAAATGTGCACTGAACCTAGTGAGATTTTTTTCTAACGCACTTAGCACCTAATGTTTACTTTCTGGTCAACAAAAAAAGTTTTTAATTTATTTGCTTAATTGAGTTGTCTAAAAGCCTTCTACTCTATCAAGGAAATGGTGGAACTAATGATTACGAGATAATGCGTAAGAAATGGACGAAGGGAGAAATGCTTGCCTACGTCTATTCTGAAAAAGCGAAAAAAGGTTCCGTGATGGAGAGACGAAAAAAAAGACCGAATTTCGTCTCAGGAGAGACTGCAGAACCTGAGTGTATCATACAAAATCAAAACGCTTTAAACCGCAAGATGTAAAGTTACATTTTAGACTCCATTTCTGGAGGTGTAGAGTTGATTTTTCGATGGATGGAATAAAGAGTAGTGATGTGTAATTCAGACAAAGAAAAACGGTATATCCGTGACTAGTGAGAGCGAGAGGGTCACATAAAGAGCGAGACAAAATATGGCATTTTGATTAATACGTGGCCATTGCTCAGAGCGGACTGTGTACCATTGCTAAGTAATGACCACTCCATAAAGACATGGTTAAGGTTAAAAGAAAATTACTTTATCAACGCCTTGTTTTAAATAAATATCCTGTTTCAGGAAATATTATTGTTGTTTCCAATACAAGAAATTGAGATGTCAGAGATGTTAAGATTTAGCCGCCTTATTGATAGCTACACAAATGATTTATTATTACGCTCGTTTATTTTCTTGGTTCGTTTCATCGAGTATTTATTTGGAATTTAATTTTATTATAGTGATTAAGGGTTCCAATTGAATTAGAAATGTTTTCATTACGATCTTGTACGAGTACAAGTGTTATCTAATGGATCTTTATAGCAAAGATGTGGGTAATGACAGATCCAAGATAAGTTGATTAGTTTCACCGGACAAGACAGATTTTTCAATAGATTCATTTAATATTGTTGCACTTTAAAGTACTTAAGTACATGTTGCATAACATAGGTCAGTCATCAATTTGAACTCGTGCTTATTCTCATTTGAAGTCTAATCAGCAACACCTAACTAGATGATCATTAGTAAATTCCATATCAAAAATTAAGGCAGAATTGATATTTCCTATCTGAAATCAAAAGGTACGTTCACAGAAATAACAGAGGCCTGCTAAATATTGTTGTGAAAAGTATCGTCAAAACGCCACTTAAAAACCAGGGCATGACAGTGAGCAAGGTCCACTTTCAAGCGCCTTTAGACAGGTTATTCCCATCGTGGGCCTTATCGTCTGGTGAAGCATATTGTCATTTGCGACTAACTAGCAAGAGTCATTACATCAAAAAAACATTATAACCTTTCTAAAAACGTAGGCTATTTACAGAAAAATCTTTTCTTTAGGCAGCTATTTAACACTAACCTCACTAAAATTATTGCTTCTATTGTTCAAAATTGACATCCGCTACTTAACTTACACGATTGTTATTAAAATCTATACCAACATTCCCACATAACCTTTGCAACAAAAGACAATTAAATACCAATAACACGAATCATCTTCAAACGGATATTAAAATGCAATAAAAAGCTCTTAATACACAACAAGACGTAAAAAACCTTCAAATGTAAATCGTGCCTATGACACAGTCATTGGTTAAAAAGGGTTAAGTCAACTGTCAGATTGGTTCGCTAGCAAAGGAATGAGCAATGGCCGGAGATAATCTGTGACAGATTCGTCTTAGTAAAAAAGCCGCGGTTGACTCTGATAAATAATATTATTCAGACATTTCTCAACCTTGGCTCCGTCCCTGCTTTAATTACCTGGATTCTCACAATGTGTGCGATGCTTATCGGGTTTTAGTTTTCTTTTGTTTTGGGAATATGGTTTCATGAAAATTTTGTTCACTAAAATATGGATGGAAGAGTTCTCTCTGCCCTAAAGATCTGTTAAGCCTTTATCTTTTTCATGACATTGGAAAATGTGGTGGGCTAATGTAGGTTAGCTACTTACTTTCAGATATAAGGTTAATATTTTGGTTGTAGTTATGCAAAGAGCGCTGAGGTACGAGTACCTAAGACTAAAATGATATAAGCACTGCACGTAGATAACAGATGTTACAGACAAAGAGACCTCTATAAGCTGATAGGATGACAAAACTTCCAAATTTCAGTAAAAAGAACGCGATTCTATCGCGTTCTTTAGGCGTAACATTCGATTTTTAAACTCTCGTAGTTCCTAACCATGACAATAAAATTTACCTAAAGTAAACAAAATCCAAAATACACAACAATGCTATCGATAAAAGTGTGTACAGAAAATTCGTCATTTTCTGGATAGCGGTTCAAGACGTGTCATGGTTTGTTTATAGCAGGCGATCCTGGATTTGTTTGCTTCAAGAAAAATCATTCATTTGAACCAGTGAAAGAAATATTTTGAGGATTTTGTAATTGAAATTTTAAAGTTGATTGAATTTTAAGAATTTTACAAGAATAATGATACCTAAATTCACGACCAGATAAACACAACTCAAACCGTCTAAGACTCAACTCAAAGCAAGACGCAGAAGGGTTCAGTAGGATAATCAATTATGTATGGCTAGGTGAGGCCACCGGCAGTTAGGCGGAATGGTCTCGCCATTACCCACTAATTCCTTGTCATTTGCCTGCGGCCACCGCGCGACGGTCAACCGATTGTGTACTTGCTATGTACTGAGATTCGGACTAGGCAGGGGTTGGAAACCATTATAATAGGACAAGTTAGAAATTGAAGGTTTTCGTGTCATACATATCCAAGAGAAATATAACCAAGAGTCTTAACGTGTCAGTTAAGGCACCATTTTGATAACTGGATCATTTGATTTAATAAACATTTTATTTTTATTTGGCACTTAAAATTCACAGAACCTTCAAGTGCGACAATGATGTGCCAAAGAGATAGCTAATCAGAATTAATATTTATTCATTTCTGTTAAACGTATTTACGAGTAAAGGTATAGTTGTGCAGGCATCTGAGTACAAATTTTTGTGAAGTTATACTGACTGGTAGGCTAGGACTATCAAGTACCTATTCTTTTTTTATGCATTCATAGTATTATTTGATTGGCTATTTAAAAATAAAAACTTACTGGATGTCGTGTATCTCAAGTTTGACGAAAAGTTGCTTCGTTTTTAGTTATTGTAATAATTAAGTCTGGGGTTAAATTTTATTTTATTTAAATATACGACGTTAAGTTATTGATGAACTAACAGTTGTTTTTTTAAGAAACACAATTATTTTTATTAATAAATAATCTTTTTTTCTATTGATGTTTATAGGTTTTAATATTAAGTAGAAACCTTAAAAGGTTACTTACACCTACTACAGGTATTACACCGTCTATGTAAACCTGAATCAGTACCTAGGACTGTAACTTGAGTTAGGCTAGCAGTTGAAGTGTTGTTGTTACACCTGACTATTTTACATAAATGTTAATGTACGTACCTACCTTAACTATGTATAGTTTGTTTCATGAGTTTTAAGCATAGAAAAAACTTGATAGTTGACAAAAATTAAGCAATAGTAGGTTTTCATTCTGATGACCAATTTATTGCTTACTTCATAGGAAATTACATTACATTTCTCTTTTCATAAATTCGTAAAAAGTCAATTTAAGATCGACCTTTCCATTTCTGAACGCGTAACAAGTATGTGCATGACACAACACTACAAAAACACAGATTCGAATGGTCGAATCGAGAATTCCTTTCACACAGCAGTTACATCGAGTAAGATTGTGGCGACGATAATCGATTATGCACGGTAGGCCACGCATCGGACGCAGTTAGTCAAAATGGTCGCGCCATTACCGGATAATCCTGGCCATTTGCTTGTGGCTGCTGGCCGCTATTGTCTGGCGAAGTCTAAGCTCACTCAGTTTAGGTAAAAAGTACTCATAAATTACTTACATATTACAAGGTAAGTACATATTTGATTTTCCCTAATAATCTACTCCTTTGCTGAATAATATTGGACTTCTTTAAAAGCTTGTTAATTAAGCCAAATCATCCATGTAATTTTGTGGACAATTTGCTCATTACTTTCGCAGCAAAAAGTGATTAGTCATATCGATATATGTGGCTGTAATATTCAGTTATTTATCGCCACGCATATTAATTCAAATACTTGAACTAACTTGATATTATTTAAAAATGCATATTTAGATATATCAGAGATATTGAACAAATATAAACGTTAGTTACAGAAAAGTTTGCTCAAGATGGGAAAACTTTTCTGAAGGCAAGACCTTCTCGTCAACGGGCAATTCAGATATAGAATGCTTTATGAGATCAGAAAAGCCAGTCTAACGCGAATAAGCTCATTAAAAATGTAACACGATTTTCTATACCAGCTCAACATCGGTCTACGAATTGCCCTAGAGGCTCCGCGAGTTATTTCACCCGCGAAAACGTGAATTATGTACTTTGACCTTAACTGCATCTTGAGATGCGACATAGATGATAAAACTGACCATCCCATGCTGATGTTATCGAATCATGATGGCTTACTTGAGTCGATGGCTTTCGATTTAAGTACCCGTCGAGATTTTGACCTAACCAATGCCCGATAAAATATTTTTTGTAACCTTTTTTGTAAGAAAGACTAGACTTATTCGAAAAACTTTGATGGTAGTGAGTTTATCAGCAGCTAAACTAGTGTGGAGCCATGTTACACTAGTTACACAGATCTCATGTTTAAGAAATCAATAAATTGGTTAGTAATCAGTTCATGAATATTTGTAGGAAACAACAACGCCTATTATATACCTTCATGAATTAGTAGGTAGTTAGCAAGAAATAGTTAGATCAAAGTTAAGCCGGATAACGGCAGAAGGCTCACCACATACTACGTTGGGTTTTAATACCATTGGTGAAAAGTTGGCTTCTGAGTGTTTCGTTCACCATGACGACACAGTCACTTGCCTCCGACTACCTCGTTTGGGATAAAGTAACATTTTCGAAAAATATTAGCAAATATTTATCGCGACCATTTCTTAACCATGATAAATGATAAATAATAATTCTAAACTCGACTATAATCGTCGAAATCTCAAAAACACAGCTGTTTGCCCACACGTTTCTTTTGTTGAATATTTATTTTGATGAATTATCCTATCCAAATTTTTGCGTGTGCTAGAAAAACAAAAGAATACCGCATACTTCGCACCGGGGCGAGTCGCGCCCTCATCAATCACAGACAATATTTGCTATTGGATGTAATCTGTGTGCCCCAACTTCGCCCTTGAGGGACGAACACACGACGCGACAAAAATCGACTCTCACGGAAATTATATTGATATTCAATACACAATAAATGGCCCCTGTCAAAAACTTGCTGTTCGCTCCTACGGTCATCCCTAAGCTATCTGTGTCATTTGCCATTGGTAACGCAAGAACGTTTCTTCTCACTCTACTGTCCCATGTTTCGTAAGACTGACAGAGACAACTATACAAAGGTAGGTTTAGCTCGCTTTTGTCAAGAGGACTGAACTAATTTTTCATCATAGGGTCCGCGACAGTTACAAATGTGGCCCGAACTGTCTCTTTCTTTAATATTTTTTTAAGGGTGGCCCTCGACGAATGAAGATTTTCATCTGGGGGAAAAATTGGAAGAAGCTTATAATGCAATTTGTTGAACTAAACTCTTTAATGCGCACCCAATTAGAAAATGCCCCGCATATTATAAAATTTGTTTTGTTTTTAAAAATCATTTACACACAATTTTAGTATTCTTTGTTATTTAGTAGCATTGCCTTACTTAAAAAAGCACCCATAATATACACACATCAAAAGTGTCTAGGGATCAACATATATTTTTGCAATAACTTTTCTCCTGATTGATATTAATTAAAATTTTCTTTAAGGATTCATCAAATAAAGTGTTTTCGTTTGTCTACAGTAACGATAAACCAAGTCACCTTTGCATTAATGAAGAAATTTGTCATTTTCCTAATAAAGGGATTTTTGACATTTGAACCACTAACATTAAAGTTCGAAAAAAAGACTGAAATAACAGTTTTCTTTAAAATTTTATTGGGTAACTTAAACAATTAATAATCCGTGTTTCTACCGCGAACACTAACAACACAAGAACATCAGTTTGGCATACTCAAAATGAGTTCATCCAAATCAGGCTGTGGAATGGCCGCCCATGTTCGTTGCAACAACAAAAAAAAATTTCTATCACACGCTCTACATCGTTTGGGGCAGATGATTTTGGTGTTAAATGTGCTAGATATATATTCATTTATTTTCTTGCACGTATAAAGTATGATGTACCTTGCTAGCAAACATCTCCATGTTTAATATAAAGATAGAACAACTCGAAATTCGGACCTTCAACATATCCCGCTTCATATCTTAACGGTCCGAAATTATAAATTTTGGAATCTTGTTTTCTATTTTGAGATAGTTACAAACATTTTAAAATAATAAAATAATCAAAACAGTAATCACCATGTTTTTTATAATATAAAAATATTATTCAAGTTGAGTGAGTGGAAAATTTGCTATTTTTATGCTAGTACGGACTAGCTAGCATACTCATTCTAGTTTGTTGTTGTGGTATTGTAATAGTTGTTGTTGTGTTTGTGACTCAGAACAGTTTTCTATAAATTGATAAGCAACAAGAAGCCATACCAATCTATATAAGTAGAAGCACATAACTGCTAACCGCCCTCGTATTATAATTCGGCACCCCAGATCAGGCCGCCCGATCAATCACTGTACGGGACTGTCAGGTTCGTTTTATGAGAAAAATTGTGAGGATGAGCCTCCCCTTACGGTAAACACTTGCTCATAATGGAAAAGGGTATCGGAATATTAATAAGTAATGTCAGATGGTATTGGCAGTCGATGGTTTGGTTTGAAGTCTTTGTGGGTCTACAAAAATACAAGATGGATGATGGTTTAGTTTAGATTCGAAGTATTTGTTTAGTTGCGGATATTAGCTACTTTAACATAAATATCAGACTGATTCATAAAAGGCGAAAAAAGTTTTATTACTACAACATACGACATGCAAAAATGATGAGACTACTACCTATGCCCTATGCCTAAGTGTCATACATGCACTCTTTTGAGTATGACTCAAAATCATATACTAATATTTTTTTAAATTAAAGTAAGGGTGAAATCCACTTAAAAATAATGTGGCCACCTTCACACCACATTTGACACAGCATTTCGCAGTTACCGCTCAAAGGAGTTACGTAAATTGACCAGAGCACGCAAGGTTTTCAGTAGACCAACAAGAAGTAGACAGACATAAAAACATCAGCAAAAGTAGCTGCAAATCCAAATACCGACCTCCGCGACCTCGACTCACATAATCGTGGTTCTAAATGCTAGTGTCCGAAAACCTATTTTCCCTCGCGTGAGAGTCCGGTAGGTAGAGCCCTGTTTATTATTTAGAATGTGTAGCGGGAGACGCGAGTTGATGCTCGCTCCAAGTGGAAATCTTTTGGGATTACGCTGCCGTCAACTGGATCCGGGCGGGGACACAGCGGGAGGTGCAAAAAATAAAATAGAATGAAAATATCGGATCAATTTTAGTTCATGAAGATGTTTAGAGAAAGAAGTTGAAATCTTTCTACGTATTTGTTTAAGTACTGCTAACTTACTTGAATATCTAAATAATTAAATAAAAATGTGCACACTTTTGAAAAATGTTACCAAAAAACCTCATACCATGTTTTTAAGCAAATAAAGATATTATTATTATTATTATTATAAAAAAATAAGAAAAAAGGAAGATAACGCCATTGTATAAAATAATGCAACAGGTTCGGATTAATATTATTATTATCATATTTAAAAAAGATTAAAGCTTTTACTGTCTTAGTTTTATTAATCCAACTATTATATCAGGGTCACTTTTCAACTGACATTTCAGGATTGAGGTCATACTCACTTATTAGGTGTTTTGAAAGAGAATTGTTTAAATAAACTTTCATATTGTTGATGACATCTGTCATATCCTCAGGATTTCTAGTTTCCAAAACCAAATGGTTAACCATACCTCGCTACACGGTTTCATATGACGTGTTTTTCATGAAAAAACTCACCAACTACTTCAACCAATACATGCTTAAAAAAATCACACGCTCTACATCATTTGAGGCAGATGATTTTGGTGTTAGATGCGCAAAATATTCATTTATATTTTACTTGCACGAAAAAAGTCAGTTAAAAGTCAGAACATTGTATCAGTTCAAACAGTGTGTTCATTTAATTACGGGGTTGGTACGAGTACATTAATTTTGTAGTATCCGCCCATGGTACAACCCCAGCCTTATCATCTCGAGCGTGGCGCGCTATGATGTACGAGAAGACGACGCCTGGCGAAACCTAAACCGAAGTAAAGCCTCCATCACGTCAAATGAATACTAAATCATGGGCGGCCATTTGAATTTCAATATCTATCCGCTTCGGTCTAACGCGTCTTAGCTTTACTTTGAACACTTTCGGCGATCTCAGAGATATACTTAAGCTGTTCATGTCTTTGGAATCTAGAATTTTGGCCTGTTGGTGCAATGGCAGCGATCCTGCCTTTAGCACCGGAGGTCGTGGGTTCGATCCCCACCCATGACGAACATTTGTGTTTGTTGTGTGTCTCGGTGTTATCATCTATATTAGTATGTATTAAGAAATATTTAAGTATGTTATTTAGTCTCTGACACCCATAGTACAAGCTCTGCTTAGTTTGGGGTCGGATGATCTTGGTGTAATTTGTCCCGGATATTTATTCATTTATTTACTAATTTATTGAGTTTACTTCAACAGAGCAATGAATAAATGACACAATTGAACCATATTACCTAAACTCATGTAAGGATTGTACAAATAAAATGTACCTACAATTATTATTTCAGTGTAATGTTCGTGTTCATAATTTATCTTGTGAAACATCCTTGCAACTTCAAGAAACCACTATTCATTTGCGTGTACCAGCGTTCAAGCGAAAGTCATGAACTTTGAACTTGCACTATTTAAATTAACGACGCCTAACGACATGATGTTGACTCAAATAATGTCGATAAGCGTAGACTAAAAACTTCCTTAGCAACCTAATTACATGATTTTCCACTCATTACCCCCGCCCCGCCATCTGCCGGCTTTCCCAGACAGCAAAAAATTTAAGAGCAAGCTCTCAATGAAACAAAAGGATCCGAACTACTTCCAAATTGCCAGATACATATTCCGACCGCATTTATCAGTGGAAAAACGCGGCAGCTGAATCGGCAAATATTTTTTCTAGACGATTAACTGAAACTCTCTCGAAATACCTCCTGCTTTACCACTTTATTTTTGCAGTTAGTTTTTACGCACCATCAGCTAATTAAGCTTTTAAGGCTTTAGTCATAAGGTTTAACTTCCAAACTCATGTCAACTTGAGAACTGCAAAGTGAACACTGCTCATCTCGGAAGGTTAGGCGTGGGAACCGCCGAGTCGCTTTGACCCTCCAATGCTTAGACAAATTATTTCTAAGAGTATTTTCTTCAAAATGTTTTTGCGTTTTCCGTACTCTCGTGGAAGTGAATGGCTAAGAAAAAGATGAAGACGGTTTTACTAGAAACCACGTCAGATCAATACTCTTTTTAGGGTAAATCAATAGATACCTCCACAACTAAACTAGCTAACTAACTAGCAGATAAGTAGATAACGTATTATCTTGACATTATACAAAATGTATAATGTGCAATCACAATCACCGCTGTTGTATGTGATATAACTATGTTTTATTGTGTATGAGTTAAATTTACCGATGTTACACTGATTAAACAAACGTTCAATAAAATAGCTAATAGCACATGTTACACAAAATATTGTACTTTTATTGAGTGAACGTTCTTACAATTCATAATGTAATTCTGAATATTTAGACATTACACCTCATCTTTCTAGAGATAAGCTAACCTGTATATTTGTACTCCTTATTGTTTTGTATGTAATTTGCCTCGCAACGTACGAAATAATAAATAAATATTCATAAATAAATAAATACACCGACGAGTATCTACTCATTTTCAGTCTTATATTTAAGTAAATAAAAAAGTTCTAAAACATGAGTTGAGTGCAGTCACAAAACGTTCCAATGAATGGCCGAGAGAGAACACGGGACTGCATTTTCTTTCGTTGACCTTACGACAAATGCCGTCCCGACACTCACATTACGCCTTTCACCATTTCCACGAGTTATCCTCACAATGCCTTATCCGTTGCTGCTTTGGTTTGGAAAGGTTTTTGTTGTTTAATAGTGAGAGAGTATTGGATGTATGGTTTTGTGAAGGTGTTGCTGGATGTGTGGGTGGGATTGTTAGCGATGAGGGAGCAGTGCATTGATGCATTCGCACTGCGCCGCCGGGTCTCGATTGATGCTTCAGCGACGAGCGACGTATTGCGATCGTTATGCATCTAATGTCATTGCGATTCGGTTCGCTACCGTCCGTCTATGTCGGGGTGCTAGTTTTATTTGTTAGAATCAAGTGAGACGGATGAGTGTCCGAGTACATAACTCTGAGAATTTTGTATAAAAATAAAAGTTATGTTTAAGACAAAAAAAAAATTAAGCGACTGAAGTAGTTATTTGATTTTCAAAATATTATTATTTTCTAAAATTTACTGGAAGTAAGATGGAAAAGGCACTACCATAAGGACAAGCTTCCTGAAACTGGGTAATTAGGATAGTTAATGGTAGCATCAAATATATTCAACGGTGTAAATTGACTGAGAGTTGAATGATGAAATGAAATACAACTCTATTCGATATACTTTTTATTTAAATTATTTGTTTTCTAAAGCTTAAGTAATATTGTCATTTGCGTAAGATGATCAGTTAATCAAATCATTGCATCTCATCAAAATCAATTAAAGAAGACGTTTATAGTTATATGTATGTATATCTTTAGTTTTAACCTAGCTTTAACCTTTCAATTTCAATAATTGTAATATTAATAATATCTATTTTACCCATTTGTATTTGAAAGCAAACAGCGTTGAAGTTGAATTAGTACAGGAACATCAATAACAAAGTTGGAATAGTAATTGATAAAAATCGCTTTAAAATATTTATCTACCAAACCGGACCTTAGCCAACAAGTTATCCGTTTGAACTATGAGAAACAAAAAGCAAAGTTTACGAACGAAGGTACGTAATAGGTTACCGGGACAAAGAAATAAAGTCATTCGCAGTTCCAACGGGTTTCAATTTATCCGTCTCTATTTTAGGGTTAAATAGAACGAAGCCGAAGTCGAAACATAAAGTAGCTTGAAACTGTAAAATACATAATTATTTACATTTATTTTTAAGACAACCTGTATATAAAAGAGATTGTTCTTATGTAACAAGATGGCCTAAATGATGAATTTCAGTGCCTTTTCTCTTTATGTAATGAATTAGGCAAGTTTTTTGCCCGAATTTATACAATCTACTCTTTTGATAATAATCTCGAAGTTTTATGTATGACTGGCACAATATTATTTTGAATTTTTTTCAAGATTTTTTTTTTATACAACGGTTATACCAAAATTATTTACGTTATTTACTTTCCCAAAATTGAATTTTTCTATTACAGGCGTCCTCAAATTTTTTAGGAAAAACAAAAATATTTTCAATTAAAACTTATTCATTTATTATAATTTCTAATAACTCAGTTTTTATTGACAAGATAAAGGTTTAATTTAATTATGTAGGTAGATAAATTGCACACCTTTGTTAAAGTTTTTTTGTTACATTTTCATTTAATTTGCCAGCAAGAGAATAAGCAAATTACACTATTTACACAAAAAATAAAAATAATTACACAAAAATTATAGCATTCGTTTTTCACATAACTGGATATAAATCTATTCCTTCCAGCTAAACGCATCTATTAGGACTACGTAGGAAGCACTCACAAGACTGGTTGAAACATAAATCTAGCCGGGCGGCTCGGTCGCGCGGAAACTTTTTGAATTATTAGTTTTAATTTCCGCCTAAGATCCGCCGCCCCGTATCTGTCAGCGACGTATACACGTATGTATGTACAGAGAGGGTTAAGTTAATCAAGTGAGACTCAATTTAAAATGAATAACTCTCAGGTTGAGACAGCGCTGAATGGTTTGGATAATATGAAAAAGTTGGAGTACCTACCTACAGAAATAATTGAGACTATATTAGATTAATTAGTTCTCAAAATAAGGTGTCAATGAAATTACATTTTGTGAAAAAATATATTAATTTATATTAAGACTGTCAAAAAATAACTATAAAATAAAAAAACATGTTTAGGAACAAATATGAATTGTGACGAACATTTGTGTTTGTTGTGTGTCTGGGTGTTATTATCTATTTAAGTATGTATTTAGAAATATTTAAGTATGTTTATCAGTCTCTGACGCCCATAATACAAGCTCTGCTTAGTTTGGGGTCAGATGATCTTGGTGTGAATTGTCTCAGATATTTATTTAATGTAGATAATTATGCTCCGTTAAGTCATTAAATAAAAATATATCATTTCCAAGATATTACTGATCATTTTCATGTACTTTGTGTACTTACATGAAAATGATCAGATATACTATATATATATACTATACTATATACTATATATACAGATATTACTGATCATTTTCATGTACTTTGTGTACTTACATGAAAATGATCAGTAATAGTTACTTAAATACCCATGATGATGTGCTTGAATCTCTAGTTGTATTAATTATTCACTTTTTAAATGCTAATCATACATGCTTGATTTTTACCTAAAATCTGCTGTCCCCGTATGTGTCAGCGACGTATACACGTATGTGTGTCCAGAGAGGGTTAAGTTAATCAAGTGGGACCTATTTTAAAATGGATAACTCACGGGCTGAGACAGTACTGAAAGTTTGGATAATATTACAAAATGGGACTATAATAGTCTAAATTAGATTTCATTCATACCGTAATGTTACACGTAAACAAAATTAAATTATGTTTATGAAGAAAACAAGTAGTAAATAAAGAAAGCAATGCAAACAAATTATTGATTTGAGAATGAAAATGACTGAGTTAGGGCAAATCTTAAAATAAACATGAAATGATCAGTAAAATCTTAAAACTAAAGTTTCGCATCGAAGATTTTGAAGTAAAATATATTTAGGAAAAAATTTAATTCAACGAAAACTCAGTTCTTGCGCACCCGCATGAATGTTTGATTTCATTTGTTGGCCGGTATTTGGGGACAAATTAAGGGCAAATGAGTACCAAAGAAGTGTCTTAAACTTTTACCGTTAAGAAAAGAAGCAGTCGGTTGATTTTAATAAATAATTTTAGTGTTGTATTCAATAAATTTAAGTTAAAGTAGAGCATTATTAATACACAACAAGGTAAAATTAAAATTGCATTTTTAGTAAAAACATATAAGTGTAATAACTTTGTTTAATAAGTTTGCAAAAAAGTAATTAGTTACAAACTTTGTTTAATAAGTTTGCAAAAAAGTAATTATTTACAAACTTTGTTTAATAAGTTTGCAAAAAAGTAACTAGTTACAAGCAAATTGATCACATACATACACTCTCTTCCATTGTATCTCAGATCTGCATTCTTAGCACTCTATTAAGATTGCAGCGTTATTATTGAATGGCGGCGTAATTACATACCTCCATCGCCACCGGGCGAGCTGTGTTTGTATGATCGGAGATACGCGCGAATAATGAGTATGTGTTAATTTGTGGCTGCCTGTAAGATTGAGGTGGTAGGAAGTATATCTATGGCTGCATGGCTTTTTGAATCTACGCTACTGGACTTACCAAATAATCGTAATATTATATAACAACAAGTTCTGAACGTGTTTCAAAATCTTACTTATATTATAAATGCGAACGTTCATGAGTATGTTTGTAAAAACTACAACTATCGGATTTAAATGAAATTCAACAGTAATACAGCTTATATTTACATCAGAATAACACATATACTAGAATCTATAAAGATTTCGTGTAAAATGGATTTCACGCGGGCGGGCGTAAAGCTAATAATGGATGTGTTTATAGTGAAGACTTTCGCAGTCAAAGGAAAATAATAAATAAATACCTAATCTGGACTAAAAATCAACTAAATATCTCTAGTCTTTTCTCTTTAATACATCTCAATAAGATAAGGTGCGCAAACAACAAAAAAGTCGTCCTCTCTAGTTCATTATTTCGAAATCACCACAAACCTCAGGGTGCTTTTTAAGATATTGTATTTTGTTAGCATAATCTATACAGTTTTTATTTTTTCATCATGGTTAAGGAGACTCGCTGGTAGCCCCATGTCTGTGCTTGTATGATCGAAGATATGCGCTAATAAGTATCGAGTATTTCTTAATTTGTGGCTGCCTGTAAGATTGAGGTGGTAGGAAGTATATCTATGGCTTCATGGCTTTTTAAATCTACGCTACTTGGATTATCAAATAATCATAATAATATACCTATGAACCTATACCTATGAACATCAACTAGTTCTAAAGGGTGTTAATAATGGATGTTACTATATCGAGTAGAGTGAAGACTTTCGTATTTAGATGAAAATAATGAATAAACACTTGAACCTAGACAAAAAACCAACTAGATGAAGTTTGCGAATAACAAAAAAGTCGCCACCTCTAGTTCACTATTTTGAAATATGTTACCTCAAAACTTTATTAAAAGTTTAGTAAGGTATAAAGCATTGTAAATATAAAACAAGGTAAAATTAAAGTTGCACTCTTAGTAAATACAGATACTGCAATAACTTTATTATTTTTGTTTTTTTTCATAATGGCTCCATCGGTCAAGTCTGTGTTTGTAAGATCGGAGATATGCGCAAATAATGAGTTTGTATTAATTCGTGGCTGCCTGTGAGATTGAGGTGGTAACTAGAAGGTATTTCTATGGCTGTATGGCTTTTTAAATCTACGCTACTGGGGTTCTGATAAAAACCGAATCATTCTTGAGTGCTGAAGCTTGATTTAGATCAATCTTATTATTATTGTAGAATTATACAGTTCAGTGAAAATTTACAACAAATACAAATACGTAGATTCTGAATGAAAAAGTATAGGAGAACTGCCTTTATTATTTCAAGACTTATTCTTATTTTTGTTCATTTTTTTTTGTTTTTACAGGGTCCTATCACTACTTAATACTAATTCAATTGGTTGATTATTTGATTTAAAACCAAAAGCCATTATGCAAAAACAGTGTTAAAAAGAGCTATTTTTGAAAAACTCATTGAATGGTCATTAAAACTTGTTGATGTTAGATGTTAGATAATGTGTATGACCACTAGCTTCCAAATTTTACTATTATACCTAAGTAACTTAATAATTGATTTGCTTCAAAGACGTTTTGTATTCTATTATCGCTGTACAGTTGTACTTTTGCAAATAGCACCAACCAATTAGGACGTTTCAGCGAAAGTTGAACCGTAACACTTTTTAAAGGAATATAAAATATATTTTTAACGTGACAACGACAACAGCCTACGGCAAACATTCTATTTTACCCATATATTCTATTTCGCAATGAAAAAAACTAGAAAGCCGATACAACAAACAAATAAAAGCGGCCGGCCGATAGGATTAATAAATTTGTCTAGTGGAAACGCCGCGCTTTCACCGTGTCTCCCTTTTTGCGTGAGTTTCCACATTTTTCGAGCGATAAATCATATTTTTTCACCGGTAGCGCTTTTTGCGCTGGCGTCCTTCAGGCCGTGGAGTTATAAAAGCGTAGCGCATTTACGAAATCCCGTTTCAATTAAAAGAATGTGTAATTTCTTGATCACTGTTAACGATAAAAAATATTTTTAATATAATGTGAATTGTATTAGAACATATTTTTTATATCTTAATGTCATTAGATGCCACTTGTTTTTTTTAACAATACCAATGGAACACATTCTATGTGCATGTAAAAAAATAAAATATGATATGAATAAAAAAAAGTGCGCATTCTAACATCATTCTGCTACATAGCAGAAGTATTTCAAGTTAAGATACTCTGAAATCTACAGAATTTCAGTTAAAGAAAATCGTTATGGTGCGTGAATATTATAGGCCACAAATTTTAACAGAATTATTATGGCAACCTCGGAATTAGAGATGAAGATAATAAGCTGAATTTTTGTACCTATACACCCACATTTTTGCGTTCTTAAAACTGTCTCAAAAGTCTCATAATAATCTCGTGTGACCTGCGTCATGATGAGTTATTCAAGGTCAAAGATTTAAAAACAGTATTAAACGCAGATGGGAGAATTCAGTGTACAGGGCCGACGTTCAAAGGCCTTTTTGGCATAAACTGCCAAACTCTAGTTTTGTAATGAAACCAGTTATAGTTATCCTAGCCTAAGATTCCTTTTCGTAATTTCCCCGCGACATTCCGCTCCAAGCCACGCAGCGCGTCCCAACCGCAGCCTTCGGTGAACTCGAGCGTGCTGTCATTTTTTTCACTCGGACATGGGAGTTTGCACTTGCCCGCTCGCTTTTGTTTTGTACAGAATATTCGTGATTAATAACTCGCGGATGACGGTTAGGTTGAGCGACCTCGCTCGCTTCAGCTGATCTATTCCTTGAGGTTTGTGAAATGGATCGTGAATTGTAAAACGCTTTGAAGTTTCGAAATTTTAGCATTCAAGCATTATAATGGTGTTATACTTTAACCTTTTGTCATAATATTAACGTGATACGCTAAGCGCTTTGAATCTGATTTGTTCTAAAAGCGAATGATGTTCATAATTCTATGAAGTACGCTGTCTCTATTTCTTTGAAGGTCTGCTCCTCTACTAAGTAAAAAATGCTCGAGGAATGTATAAAATAAGTTTTTTACCTAATCTTAGGATTAGATACTATTATTAAGAATCTCTTCCGAAACGCAAACATGGCAAATGCTCCGCCACGCGACGACACTACGCTCAAAATCATCGCTGTAAATTTCAATTTAGCTACCAAAACGAGAACAATTTAATTTAAGTGCCAAATCATTAAGTTAAGTACAAAAATATTAGTCGGCACTAGCATCCAAATTAATAAACGGGCTACAACAAATAAAGAAACCAATGACGTATCTATCTTGAAAAAATGGCGGAGACTCTCCATTAATACGTGGCCATAAATTAAAGCGTGGCTTAAAATTAAGACAACAAGCCTCTTTAATCTACAATAAATGGTCGTCGCCGCGAGACCGGTTCGAGTTGGAGGCGCAAAAGAAAAAAGAATAATCCGGTTGAGAGCGGGTCCAAAATATGATAGGCATCCATAACACAACATGGCGGACTAAGCCGTATGTCTGTCCTTGTCTCGCGCGGGGCGGTGTGGTGCTGTTTCGCTTTATTAACGTTGACCACATGTGGAGTGTTCCGCTAAGCCTAACCTTGATATCATACTCTACACTTTACGGGGTGTCCGGGTCAATCTTTGGAACTACGAAAAAGGAACAAGTAAGTAAATTTTTCGAGTAAATTATATATTAGGCATAAAGTAATAGAGCAACAATTCCAGCATGTAATCTTTGTAACTGAAAAGTTTTGGACGTAAGATTTATAAAATTAAAAATCATTTGATAAACTCTCATTAGCTTCACATTATTTACACACATTAATTAATTATTTGTGATAGACGAATTATAACATAATTAATATTAGGTATATGCATGTTTTATTTGGTATTTTTGCTCAATAATGTAATTTTGTTTTGTTCTTCTTAAAACAGTAAAAATGTTACGTTTTGTCGTTCTCTACTAGTTGTCTCGTTACATAACATTATCTGAACCAAAATGACCTTGTAACAAAACACAAATGACTATGTTGAATGTTACGTTCTGCTTTACACTAAGTACTTACATATTAAGATGTTAACAAAAATTCAATATCAAAATAAAAGTCATGTCAATGATGATGATGTTTAACATCAAAAACAGTCTGTACATTAAAAACGTAATTCATATTTTTAATATTACCAAATTTACCGACAGTTACCTCAAATCCCAAACTCAACTTTATCCCTACCAAGCACCCTATATAACCGGTCCCCCTCCCGCGGCCAGACCAACCACTGCTCGTTCGCATTCCACATTATTACAAACACACCTTATAAATAAAATCTCTCTCGCAAGCCTACCTGTTACCACAGATTTAAAAAGTGGGCATACCTTGTTGACATCTTCCTTCGAGCCATATTTCAAACTGTCGAAACGTAGATAATGTTATTTTATCTTATTAGGTATCGATTTTTTACTCGGACCGAACCCTTTCTCTTTTGCTTTTTATTTATCTCTCTTTGATTCAATTTTGAGAAGCAAAAAGTTGAATTTTTTTGTTAACTATTTAGCCTGTGAAAAAAATATCTATGTTCCTACCAATGCGTATGAGCTACGCTAAATAAGCAAACGAAACATATTCGACTAAATTGGCTTACCTTTGACAACACTATAATAATTTTAATTGAAGAAAGCTCTTTTTAAAATGAGTAATAAAAACAACTAAGTACATTTCAAAACTGTTTTGCACTTGATTCTTCATTCGTTCATTTAGCAGACTAGGCTAAAAACTGCCACAGATAAGAATTAATAATTTAAACCTACAACACACGCGGCAGAAATTTATAAAGCTAACGTTACACCGTCACTGGTCGTATCGAATAACTCAGCAATGCAAGCTGTGAGAAAAGACTGGCCGAAGTGAAATCGAAACCTTGCGAATAATATTCAAATAGTCTGTACAATCGGCAGGTGGTCAATTGTCACGAAGCATTGTTTCTTGTCATACGCAAAAGTCTATTCATGCCTTTGTTCAGCGGTGGTCACTTTCGCTCGCATTCTTGCCAATTTTACACCTTTACTTTTGATTTTGGAAGTTTTGTTCGTTTGTTTTGATGCGGCGGCCTTAATGCGGTTGTAAATCAGCAAACACTTTCTATTGAAATTATAGTGTAAAGAAAGTACCTGTTACGCACAATACTTTTAAATTCGGGTTAAAAAAGAGCTTTTTGTGCAAAAAATTCAAAGGGCCTGTGAGTTATTTTTGATCGCATAAGTATTTAGAGTTCAAGTTGAAATTCTCAAGTTAAACAAAGTGACACAAAAAGGTCTTTTAAATGGGTTATTAATATAACAATTTTCATTTAGATAACAAAACCGGTACTTGAAACAAGAGGCGCTTTCCTGAGAGTTTCTTAAAGTTAAGTAAATTGTATAGATCAGAGACATCCATTATAAAATACGAGTAAACTAGTAAAGGTCATTTACGTTTATTTAAATACTTCTTATTATTCCCCTGTGCGTAAGCCCGAAAGTTACATTTTCAGACCTTAACATATAACTGTCACTATTTAAGTTAAAAAGGGACAGTATAGTAAGTTTTGAAGGTAAGTATCTATGAAATAATTTTTCATGTTCTCGGCCACATTTGACAATAGCTCTTTATATTAGTCGCATCTGTTACTAAGGTGTTGTCTGTCTCAAAAGCGTAGCTATAAATATTAAAATTAGCGTCTTTCTAATGTTAGTTAATATTTTTATATATGATAATATACGTATTAAAAACAGAAACGTAGGTACTCTTAGTATGGGCAAACAATGTGAAATACCTCTGAGTAGCTTTTGCTGGCCAGAGTTAATCGATGCATTTCGTTTATAAAAAAGGTTAACTACAAATACAACAAATACAGCCTTATACGTCCCACTGCTGGGCACAGGCCTCACCTCAACTATGAGGTGGTACGAGCCATACTCTAACACGCGGGCTCAGTGCGGATTGTTGGAGAGGTGAATGTAAGGCCAGTGATAAACCTTACCGTCAGATGTTTTCAAGCCGCCTTTTCAGGCCTTTGACTAGGCTTTACGACTGATATCTTGCGACGTCAGCCGGGACCAACTGTTTAACGTGCCTTCCGAAGCACAGAGATGCCCGAAAAACACATCACCTAATTTCGGTCGGGATGGTCACCCATCCATAACCCGACCTGACTGGCGTAGCTTAACATCGGATCGTTGCCGATCCGCTGTTTTCACTTAGCCACGGGCACCTCATTTATTATTGCAAAATACAAAAGATTTCGACTACTTTCAATAAAAAGCATAAAGCTAAGATTAAGATAAGATTTGAAAGCATGACCTGCTAATCCTCATTTTCATCGTCCTTCAATTCAGATGCAGGCATTTTATGTCATCATTAAAAAGTATTGGTCTAGTTTTATAGCCTACGGCCGACTCGCGGCCTAGAAGCTAGTTTTTTAGTATAGCATCCCAGTGCAACACAAGCCTTTTCTGCAACTCATTATCACGCCACGCCTGCAATAACAGATGTTCTTGCAGTTATTAATACGATACGAATTAGCTATTTATAGTTAAACATTTTCAACATTAATATGCTTTTTTCTGGATCTCGTTTAGCTATCAAGACTGAATTAAAACAGTTTTTGTTTATAATATGTATTATTAAGTTTAGTCAAAACATTAAGATGACAAATGGAACGATGTGTGTCATGCACGCACAGTGCATTAGCTTACTTGCATTCTATAAAGCGGCAGTTTAGTGTTTATTTTCGAAATCGACCCCTCTACTAAGCATGTTTATAGAATCTTTACCAGCTCAATGTTGCGGCTAACGGAACATTTGCACACCCACACTGCACCATACTATGTTACATCCATGGAAGAGTTTAAAACTGCTTCACAGCGTTTTGACTACAAAGTAAGCCTTCAGACAGCTTCAAAGGCGATTTAAATTATTAGCTCACCGCGTGAACCCTGTTTCCTTTATTTTTTATCTTCCAAACATCCAGAGCGCTCCACGCCTGACCCGAGACCCAGGGCAGGAAGAACAAAGCTTCTAATTCTATTGAAACACCATTATCTAATAACTCGATATACCATCCATCACGACGTCGAAACGGAGCACGTCCCCACTTCCACGTCATTAATCAGAATCTATAAATATTACTTGTGTATTTTTTGTGAGGTATAAGGTCGGAGATTCCAATAAAGTGTTTGACTTTGTTGAATTAGAGTCTTGTGGAAGAATATACTACAGGTACATCGATTTTTAAGAACGAGTTCAACTCATTTTTTAATAAACTCATCATTTGGTCAACTTTGAGTCTCAATGTTGCACTTTCTCTTTCCCACGTACCGATTACAAAGACAGGGAAGGAAAGCAAAACAAATTACAAAAAACATCGTCATTTATATAGTTATTTGCATTTTATTCACGATTGTACCGCCACCTGACACTTATAAAGAAAAGGTGTAGAGAAGAGTGCACTCAATATCAAACAGATAGCTGTAATGAACTCACCAGTACTTCAATACATTAGCCCGATCGGTTTATTAATCATGGAATTCAAACGATCGTTTAAGTAACCAATCCGAAACCGATTTGCCAGTCGCGAACACCGCTGCCGACACTAAACTTACAAACTGATACTATGCATTTCTAGGGACATTAGCTATAAGTGCCAGTACATAAAACTGATAGGTATCCAATACATTTGCCCGGACCATCAATCTGGATGTGATTCGAATAACGCCGTACAATAGATCTGCGGAGTGCAAAAGGAATAGTGCGTGGTTGCTTTGAAGAGTGATATGTACTCACCTTTATAGCGCCGACTTATTTAATTAAACTACAAAGTAAATTAAGCAGCTTTGGTTTTATCAAACCAAGTTTGGAAAACTGATCAATCCTCGTTTTAAACAAAGTTTTTTTCAAGAATATTACTTAAAAACCTCAAGATAAGATTAAGAGATGAATGCTTTATTGTACAACTTAAGAGAAAATAATCACAACAGGACCTCAAATCTAAAAAACTTAGTCTAGTACAAATTAGGTGGCCCTATCGCTATGAAGCTTTCTCCCTTAGGCAACCCTTGTGTTAGGAATTTACTAACAAAAGAAGACAAGATGCCGATACACATACTATTTTTATTCTTAGTTTATATAACTAAATCAAGTGTCATGACTTAACGTGCTTATTTATATGATTTCAATGGATTATAGGCACTGCACTAATTTATATCCATTTATGGAAGTATTTTTAGGAAAAAGTAATCTAATTCTTAAAATGTCACCGATTTTTTAAAACTGATGTATATTTTATTTATTCTGGTACTATTAAATTATACTCTTCGTTTTAGACTCCCAAAATAAATATTTATAATTCTCTAGTAGATCACGAGAGGAAGCCAGATTACAATCAACGATGTGAATAATTTCGTCGAACAATAGAGGGCTGCACCCTCGGGCATGCGGGCATCCCGACTATGTACTACGGCATGCAATCGTACCGCCAACATTGAATGCCGGCCGCGTAGTGCACACTATATGCATTGTGTCGACACTCATTTGTCACCATCGATCCCAAGTCTCGACGCGCGGAGCGTGTGTGATTGTTTTGCTTGTTGCAGATGGGCTAATTCATGTCTCAGCTAGAATATGCCTACCCTCACAATGATACCCGCTAGATTTGACTTTACTTCAAAATGTGACTTAACCATCCTATCCTATACTAAGCTTACTCTTTTTTCATGAAGATTTTGCCTTTGAGCCCCTGAAGACGCTGCAGAGGCTATACATAGTTTTCCTCTATGCACATGCAAGGCCATCCGTCTTCACGTGATACATTCTGCCTACTCTCTTAAAAATAGTATCTAACAGTGACTGAGATTTATGTTCGTTAAATAATATGACTGGTCGATCATCTCAAAATTTGGTGATAGTGCCATTTCATTCGGCATTTGAGCTGGCATTTGATTCTGATGCAACTCCAGAAGCTCATACGGTAGTTGGTATTGCTCCGGCCGCTCGTAGTGCACACTGTAGGCATTGTGTCGACACTCATTTGTCACCATCGATGCCAAGTGTCGACTCGTGGAGCCTGTGTGATTGTTGTGCTCACTATGCGCAGATGGACTAATTCATGTGTAAGGTAGAATATGCCTATTCTCTTAATTTAACCTACTAGGTTTGACGATGTGTAAACCTGGAGATAAACTATTGTGCTTGCTAGATTCTGCTTACTCCCTTAAAAACAGTATCCAAGAGTTTCAGTCAACTAATGTTCATCAAAAAATATATCTGGTTGATCATTTCAAGACTTGGTTGCATCACCATCAATCAGATATTGTGCTGCTCATCCACCAGCTCATTATGTAGTTAATATTGCATACTAGCCTTCTTCTTGAAAGTGCCTACTAAGATGCACTGAGATTAATGATATTTTATGTCCTCTTAGTTCTCCAAGTTTGCCTTAGTTGGTTCTTAGTTAATAATAACGCGACTTGACCATTTCTTGGCTAAACGTCCTTTTTCTTGAAAGCTCTTGTCTTCAAATTGCTATTGGGCCACGAACTCCAGCAATTCTAAGAAAAGTCAATTGTCTGTTGGGAACTTGACTACTGATGGTTGAGCCATTGCTGAACCTAAAACTCTCAGGACATCAGTTTACCGGTGTTTTAGAAGTGTTTTGTTACCTAAAACCAGAGTGCTATTGGAAATCCTATGAAATGATGTGTACTTCATAATAAGAAACAGACCTTCTGTACTTTATTTCTGAACAATATTTTGATAGATGTCATTATTTGTTCACGTCTTATGACAGAAATAACGTAGTACCAATTAGTGCGGCTGATTCGGACTAATTTAGACGTTCTGTCGTATACTATCGGCTTAGAGGAGTATTACGAATGTGGTAGGCACTTAATCACTAAAGTCCTATGTCTGTCAACAACACGACGTATGTTTATGTTCTTTGGTTGAAATAATTACGGATTAAAATAGGAGATCGAACAGAACAGAAGTTTTAATTGGCTTTATGCAATGTGACATTTGTAAACGAAAACAATGGTACGAGTAACTTAGTATCAGCATGATAGGAAGTCTCTGGGTATTATCCTGGTCTCAGTGATTTAATGAAAAAAGTATTGTCCAGTGTTTTGTAAGATGGCTCACTTCAGTTTTTGCTGGAGTGGACTACACTCATAAATAAATAAATCATCTAACACTAAAACTAAACAAAGCTAGAACTATGAGTGTCAGAGACTGATTACCATACTGCAGGTAGATGTAGTTAGACATAACTTAATATGTAATACCTACTCACAACATACAGCAACTCAACCAACCTTTTTCAAGATCGTCACTTTCGCTAAACCAGTTGGTCAAAACTTGCTATCAATTTAATAAAACACCCTATAATAAGCGGGTTCTTTTTTGTCCCAACCAGTAACTACTTTTTGGTGTTCCGAATCCGAATAGACGGTTATTAAGAGGAAAGTCGATCGCGAGGTGATAACGCCGTAAGTGTAATATTAAATTACTGTGAAACCTTTATTAGGGCGCGCGAAATTACATTCACCCGATTCGATCGTTCGCGTGACCAGGTTAACGATTTCCTCTTAATTCATCTTGTAATTCTTTAAAATTATTTATTCAGAAGTGATGAGGCCGGCCATATACAGGGTGGTCCAAACATACTAGTCAATATATTTTTTAGCTGCCTCACACTCAGGGTATCCAAAAATACCCCGTGTATGTTACCTGATTTTTTGTAGTTTTCGAGTTATGATTATTTTTAAGAATATTTGAATATTTCTGGGTTGAGTCACTTTTTTGGTCACTGTGGCGCGATCTGTTAGGTTAGGATAAATTAAATCAATAATAACGCTAGATTATTTTGAAGAGTTTAAATCCTTAACGCTTATCATAACTCTAAAACATATGAGCCCACATCCATCTGTAGTGGGCGTAATTTGTTTAATTTTGTTAATACCATTTTAAAGAACTAACTATGTATTGTGTGATATAATTATTATTCAAAACATAACATTTTTCATTAATCATTATCATCATCCATCAAGTGAGCCATGCGACATCTTTGCTTAAATGATATATATTAGGCTCCCCTATGTATTGTAAGACTACCTTTTGAGTGATTTGGAGGTTAATGTGATCGATCAGAAGTTGTATTGTTAAATAAACGCTAAGAACTATAAAGGCCAATTAATCACAAATAAAAACATCACAAGCCTCATGAGAAACGTTTAAACACTGAAACGAAAATAACCACAAGGCTTCTCGTGCTGACCCGCCCTTCGGCTCGCTTCGACGACCGCTCGCTCGACACCACTTGATTCGTAACTTAACCGAGAGACTACAGGAATATCGTGTAGCAGCGCTTTAGGACTTGGAAGTCAACTACCATGCAACAATTACGAAGTTTCGTGAAATTTTAAATTGGGTACTTGACAACATCATCAAATTCTTAAAATTATTGAAAATAATAAAAAAATACACTGAAAAAGGGGCACATGTAAACTTTTAGTTCGTTTACTTAGGTATAATAAATTTTATGGCTGTTCAAACTTGGGTGGGCAAGTCGAATTTTAAAAGAGTAAAATAAATAAAAATAAGTATACCATTCGATAATCCACACAATTTACAGTAACTTTTGTTAAGAAACCATATTCATAAACGCAAAATTTAATATAGTGACCGAACAAGTGTCTTGCAGAATGCATAGAAATAGGTGAAATGTGACGTCATAATTCTGCGACAGTTAGTAGGGAGCGTTTTGGGCAAGTACGAAAATATGATTTTTAAAATTGTCATATCTCGGGGAGTTTTAGTGCTATCGGGATATTTTTTTTCCAATCTTTATATTTTTAAGAGCTCTTTTGATAACACATCAAAAAAAATAGTCAAATAGCTTTTATGTATTTTGTCCAATAAAACATAATGCATATAATTTTCGCCTTGTAATTATATTTTTTTACCGTCAAACGTTTTTTGATACTTCGTGTACTGACAAACAAGAGTAGGCCTTCTGTGAAGAGGAACGCACAGTCCGTTATACGGCGAGCCATACTGAGAAAAATGGGCGTAATAGCATGTATTTATTGAATGGAAATAATAGATTAACAACGTCAATCATTCAACGCCATTACTTCACTCCTGATATTCGTGATGGATACAAATTAACCACGGCTACTTATTAATTACCCTATTAAGTCTTTTTTCGCAGAGAAAAACTGAATTGTGTTTAATAAGTTCACTTTGCACGGAAGTCTGTTACGTCTGCTTGGACATACGTACGAGTATGTATATGATACAAACTCGAATATACTTATTTACCTACTTGTTTTTTATATTGACGACACGATTGGCGTAGTGCGCTTTAGCACGGATTCACGCCTTTAATTCCGTAGTGTCCTGGGTTCGATCCCCGGTCAGGTCGATTTAGGAAATGATCTTTACTAAATTGGCCTGGGTCTGGGTGTGCTGGCCCCACGCCCCTGGCATAATTCCTTGTCTGGTACCTCGTAACCGTAACACAGGGATATTTATCCCTACTTCGAGACCATGACAAGAGGTGTGTTGTCTGGCGCATATTTATATTATATTATATTTTATATGTCATGCTGCTGAAATAATTTATGCAAAACAGTTATTACCCCCAGACTTACTACCCTGATGTATGAGTTGCTCAATTTTGAGTGGCGTTACAGAATTATTAAGGATCAATGTCTAAAATGGCTTCGCCTCAAAGTATATGGTCTACTTTCTTCGCAACCGTTTTGCTAAAAAACGTTATTCACAAAAGCACTATATTTATTACAAATATGGTAGGCTTCTCTAATAACAGTGTAATTATGCTGCGCTATGAACATAAAATAACCAAATTTTGTGACATTGTGTGATAAAATTAATTATCATTATTCCCACATCGATTTCCAAAGTGACCGGTTGCAGGCGGTCTGCATCCACCGGAATCCCGCCACTTTTATTAGGTCGTCCGTCCACCTTGCAGGCGGGCAACGCCTGCGTCTCTCGCTGCATCTGCCTTGAAACGGTCTCCAGTCCAGAACTTTCCTGCCCCAACGGCCATTAGTTATGCGCGCTATATGCCCTGCCCACTGCCACTTCAGCTTACTTACCCGCTGGGCTACGTCGGTCACTTTCGTTCTTTTACGGATTTCCTCATTCCTGATTCGATCACGTAGCGAACACCGAGCATAGCCCTCTCCATAGCTCGCTGAGTGACTTTTTTATGAGGCCCATAGTCAGAGACCACGTTTCAGCTCCGTAAGTTATCACTGGTAACACACACTGATCGTAGAGTTTTGTTTTGAGGCACTGAGGTATGTTGGACGAGAAAATGTAGCGCAAAAATGTTCGGGAAGCCGAACGCTGCCCAACCGAGTTGGATTCGGCGGTTTACCTCTTTCTCGAAGTTGGACCTACCTAGTTGGATCACTTGTCCTAGGTAGACGTAGTGATCGACAACTTCGAGCATCGAGTTCCCTACGAATATTGGAGTGTGTGTAACATGGGCGTTTGACATGACCTTCGTCTTGTCCATGTTCATTTTTAGGCCCACTTGTTGGGAAACACGATTGAGGTTCTCGAGCATATTGCCGAGCTCCTCCGGCGATTCTACCATGACCACTATATCGTCGGCATGAATATATCGGTGATAGATTTATGTAATAAAATTACAATGATCATGGATATTTACGTTTCTGGGTATACGTTCGATTTCATCCTTCTTGTCTTTTGGCACTACACTCTCTACGATTAGGTACCTACAAACATAAGCACTCTGTCGCCCTCATGTCACGTGTCAGAACAATAGTAGGCTTTCTCAGAACAAAGCCTAGTCGAGTTCAGCTTTCAAACGCACGTACCGTCGGCAAAAACTCCCTTTGTTGCCGCTCGGGCGGGCTGATTTCTTAAATAATGTCGGTTTGTGTAGGTAGGAGGGTTCTGGCCACATACAAAGTGGCCAATAATACAACCATTTTATTCAGGACAGTATCAAAACCAGTTGTAAAAAAATACTTTCAACCTGAAACCTATAGCGCAAACCAGAAAGACAGTAAATAGTAGCTCTTACTTAGTTGGGTGTTTTTCAGTAGTCTGGTACAACACAGTATTTCAAGTAACTTGTTGGCTTTTGTTTTCTACAAACATTGAGATTAAACCTTAACTACGATAGTTCAACAACTTGTATGTAATTTTTAGTTCCATTACTATGTATTAAATAAGGGCACTGTTCTAAAAACCCATACAAATACTTTACTAGAGAAGCTAGCGACTATCGTAGGTGTTTAATCACGATAAGGGTACAGAAGGGTTGACATAAACTACATTTTATTTGGTGCATGTTAATTGCATCGCTAAAACGGTGCAAATATTTTATAAATATTTTCTATTCTGTCTTCACTTTAAGCACCGTTTTAGATTTATAAGCGATGCAATTAACACATTTTTTTTAAGCTTTTCATAAAATTCAATAAAAACTAACTAGTTCAGTCATCTGAAATCCTGAAACGAACCAAAATCTTCAGACAGTTCTGAATCGACGAGTTTCATTCGGATCCAAACCAGTCCCAGATTGTCTCCCAAACAACAATCCCCTGGCCACCCTCGCCACATAGCAGAGGCATAGGCGAGTTCTCTGCAATCAGTCTTACTCCGCGTGGACGCGCCTCGATTAGTCAACGCCTTCCGCAGAGACACACCGTTCCCCTGCCTCCTCTGCGATATCGATTGCGCCAATCGATTCTGGTGCTGAGAGAAAAGTATCGATTGTGTATGAAGAGTTTGTTACAATTGGTGTTAATCATGACTTTTTACTGTTGATGCTGCCGCTCCAGAATATTTTAATGTGTGTAATGGACACGAAATTTTAAAATCATTTTTAATTATGATTAGCAACCGTATAGGATCAATTCTAAACTTCTAAACATAGGCTTCCCCCATAGAATTTGAGAGTGGCAAGTTCTATGCAGCCTAGCAGTATGACTATCAGCTTATCTATTCCTTGAGGGTCACAAGTTGCGTGGTCACAAACTTTACTGCAGCAATAACTATAATCATCTCTGCCCTCTGCCAAACCTTACCCTACCTAACCTTAACCCTAAACGGTTATAACAAGAAAAACATGCCGCGTGGACTTTTCTCCACAACAGTACCCAAACAATATAAAAACCTTCAACTTTATATAGCCACTTTCATACCGCGACATGCGACCACCACATCGCACGCTGGAGGTACACCAACTCTAAGCGATCAAGCTAAAAAGCCAAGCATAACCCGAACGAGGTAAACAGCATTATCAGCCAGTCCGCCTAATCGCAACTCGCCGGAGTAACCCCGACAAATTACTGTTGTTGAGAGCCAACTCTAAAAGGCAATGAAGCTAAGCTCTTGTGATGTAAATAGCATTATGTTGCAACAGTTTTAGCGCTCAAAATATATACACTTGTATACATTTTACACAGTAATCACGACGATTTTAGGTTGATGCCTTAATGTTTTTTCACCTGACAATTGCTTTGAAATACTTAATGGTAGTAATCATAAAAGTTTACTTGGACTCTTTAATTTGTTGCGTATGAATTTCAAAATATTCTTACATCATTTTAAAAATATTGAGAAGCCAAAAATATAATATTCAGGGTTTCACGTCTAAAAAAAATATGTTCATAAATTAACACCAAATTCATTAAAAATAGAGTAAGTAGCACATAGACAAAAAGAGGATCTCTACTTTGGTGTGGATAAGTAAGAAAGGCTATTGCTAGTGTTCGTTAAAGGAAATTAAGTAAGGTTGCCTGTATTATTTAGTAGCTCACACATAGTTCGAATAACACTTAAGTAAGACAACAGCCCATTTAATAGTGGCAAAAGGCTATGACTACTCGTTCAACTGTAATTCCACTATCATTAAAATTAATTAAACTAATTATGTGACATTTCCAGCATTAAACACTAGCAATTTCTGTATTTACCACTACTACGATAGAGCCAGCACTATCTGCGTTCGCTTCAAAACAATAAATTCTATGATTACCATTAGTGTCATCAGCTATGTCATTGTCAACACATTCATTATCACCCGTATCAAAACCAGTTTCTCACTTTGCGCTGTATTTAATTTATCTATGCGAGAGTACTTCGTTCACCTTTATCAAAATTCATTACCTATATTTTATTCACGCGCCCATCCGTTATCTAGAGTTTTCTCACTGTGGCAATATAATGAAGAGTTTAAATTTAGGCGTAATGGTTGACCAATAAGATAAAAGCGAGAGGGCTATACGCGCAATAATAAATTGAACAATGGAGAGGACTGTAAGGTTGTGACAGTAGGGGTGATTTTAGAGATTGCGAATGAATGAGTAAGTTGGTTGTTCGGTAATGACGAACGCTTGGACGGCCGCATACAAAACAGCCGGCTACCAGAGTAAAGTTATCTCGCGATACATCCCTGAATTAATGGGCACCTCGTTACTTGGGTATTGAGACGTTTGGACCACTCAATGATTGGAAGTCATCGAACCTTTCGAAAATAAACATGCAATTTGACGATGAAGGTAATATTGGTAGCCGATCTTACACGGCATTTATTATCGGTTTATGTACGTAGTTTTAACGTTGTAATCGCATGAAATAGGAAAAAGTGGTCTACCTTTGCCAAATTGTGAAGTGCTATTGAAATAGATCACGACAGAAACATGGATGGTAAATGCATCAATGCCGATTGAATCCCGAGACATGTCTAGTTGTAAGCGTCAATACTGCATAAACTTCTAAGCTTCTTTGGAGAGCTGCCTGCCAGAACAAGTATTAATTCTTACGATATTTTGACTAATAAATAGCAAATTTGAAAAAACTTAAACAGTTTAATTTTGGTTCAGCTACCGTAAAGGTAGCCAAATAATTTTTAACCTTATGCCACTCAATAAAAACCACAAACATCCAATTTTGATGTCGTACTAAAATCAAAAAATCATATCATTTGGAGTTCCCGTCCAATCATGAACCCACTCGGCACGTATAACCGGCAAGACGTCGGCGTTGTGGCTCAAAAGACCTAAAAATAATACTCGGTTATTTAATAATACGTGAGATTCACCATACCAATTTGGTTAAATAAATTGTTATTAGAAATGTCTATATTAAAGGAGTCTGTAAATAGCATTGATGGTTCTAGTGTAGTGTGATCCGGTTCAAGTGACAAAAAAGCTGATCAACGGTAAGATAGACAATGCTGAGCTTCTGTGTTTTGGGTAAACACCATGTTAAACAATTGACGCCCATTCAGTTAAAATAAATACATTGTAGTTTTTTTTTTCAAATTTAAAGCAACAATTATTTTTGCAGACATAATAAAGATCCAACTCTTCACTTACGTCTACCCAATGAAATTGCTGCGGAAATAAATAGGGATTCTTCCAGCTATTTTATTCAGGCAACTTGAGGTAAACGTCACGATAATGGGCCTTTTTACAATAGTTGGTCAATCGCCCGATCTCTATCGTAACCACGGCCGATGTCTGCGGTCCAACACTATAATTTGCCAGTTTTCGCCGCCTAGCTGCCTGTAATTTTATAACAACCTCAACCCGCTTGAAGACTTCATTTTGACTTAAACTTTTTGCCCTTTCCCAACCTATAATCATCGGCCTTCACTTATGTAACTCTATAGCATGAATACGTTTATTCACATGTAAATATTCTAGTCGAAAATAAAGCATTAGGAATAATAGCGACTCGTTGTAATTGTTTGACACAACCTAATCTGGTAACCAAATGTTTATTCATATGCTAACTATATTGCGCAGTTCATTGGAAAAAAATCTCAATGGGCGAGCACTGGAAATGTGCAAAGCACCAGTCTTGGGCATTCAAATGAGGCATGACTCATAAACGTCAAAGAAATGTCACATAAATCATAATGGCAGGCAAAGACAAAGGCCTTGCAGTAGTCCGGCCGGTGGATTTCGTGAAATCAGGTCAGAATCACATGTGCTCCCGTGGCTCATTGTGCAATCTTCCGGGTCCAATGGCTTGCTTAATATTGTAAAATTTGCTATGCAAATTTTTTTCCTGTATTGTATTTCAAATTTAGTATTGTTATGATTTTGTCAAAAGAGTCCTGTTGCGACGAACGCCGAACTTCAAAGATAACTTTCAAACTTTATTTTGTTAGCATACATTTATTGTTATTCCAGTAGCGCCAATGTTTGATGTTATAAATACGCATATGAATTTATTATATATGGAACAAATAATCAAAATGTTACTGTTAAAAAGCAGCAGATATTGGTAACAGTTACTGTTAATTAAAAATGCGTAAATACTAACTGTAGCACACACAAGTATTGCACCCATTCCGTGGGAAGTCAAACGCGTCCTTCGAAACAAATCGCCGTGTCACTTCATCCATTTACTTGCAAATTTCGCGCAAAACTCGAGAAAAAAGAACCCAAGATAAAGGTACAAAAGTGCTCTATTCTAGTCGCCAAATGAATAATTACCTTTCACGTCTCTCCTTTCAATCTGCGCTGGGCGATCGATCTCAGTCCGCGAACTCTTTCAGCGTGAGCGTCACCCTTCGCCGTCAGGTAAAATGCAATTAATCTGTACCATCCCAAATCAGTATTACATTAAAAACGAAATAAAAACCCCACAGCCTGCCGTTTTTTCGCCGCCGCGTTTTCTTTTCCATTCAGATTTTTTTGACAGCACGAAAAATGAGACTCATTTATTTGACTCGTACACAATGTAGGACTGTTTGAGTACGTATTTGCTATAAATACGTATTTTTCTCTACATCTCCTTCCTTCGTGGGGTGAACATTAGCCTCGGATGCGTAGGGAGACTCACGTGTTCCCTTTGTTCGATTTCGAGATTTTAGGGGAGTTCTGATGGTTGTATTCTCATGGAATCCATCAAAATAATCGCATGCTCATGTATAATGGATTCTGGTGTCAACAAAGTTCCGTGTGATAAACTACCGTCTGAATCAAAACGGCGTGAAATATCTGTTTCCAGTATAATGCCTAAACAGGTAAAACAGATCAGTCTTCCGAAGAGTCATTTTGCGGCTACTAATATAAAAATCGGGAAGTGACTTATTACAGAATTAATCCAACCGTCACAACTTCCTTTTCAAAATACATTTAGGCTGGAACTACACACATCAAAAGTGTCTAGGGATCAACATATATTTTTGCAATAACTTTTCTCCTGATTGATATTAATTAAAATGTTCTTTAAGGATTCATCAAATAAAGTGTTTTCGTTTGTTTACAGTAACGATAAACCAAGTCACCTTTGCATTAAAAAAGAAATTTGCCATTTTCCTAATAAAGGGATTTTTTACATTTGAACCACTAACATTAAAGTTCGAAAAAAAGACTGAAATAACAGTTTTCTTTAAAATTTTATTGGGTAACTTAAACAATTAATAATCCGTGTTTCTACCGCGAACACTAACAACACAAGAACATCGGTTTGGCATAATCAAAATGAGTTCATCCAAATCACGCTGTGGAATGGCCGCCCATGTTCGTTGCAACAACAAAAAAAGGTCTTCTTGCTACTGGATACCCTCCATATTCGGCAGAGCTCTTCTCTGTAGCATATCCCATGCATGCTCAATCGGGTTCAAGTCTGGCGACTGAGCAGGCCAGGGCAGGACATTGATGTTAGCTGCGGCGAGAGTCTGTCTTACAACTCTTGCGGTGTGCGGTCGTGCATTATCATGCATTAACTGAAATAAGGGACCAATTTGCACTTGTAGAGGAACGATGACGTCTGATACAATCGTCTCAGCATAAATTTGAGCGTTGAGGTTGCCTCTGATCCAAATCAACTTAGTTCTTCCGCCGATCCAAATACCCGCCCATACCATGATGGTTCCACCACTATAAGGATGGACTTCCTGGCAGGATTTTAATCGCTGTTGGCGTCCAGGGGTTCTACAGTGTCGTATACGTCTTGTATCCGGTCTCATACCAAAACGAGACTCATCAGAAAAGCACACGAAACGCCATTGTTCTTCTGCCCAATTTCTGTGTTCAAGAGCCCATTGATATCGAATCCTACGATTGTGCATTGCTATAGGTGGTACCCTTAGCGGTCTTCGGGAATGAAGGTTCACTTCATGCAAGCGGTTTCTGACTGTTTGGTCGCTAATTAAGTTCCCTGAAGAGTGATGAAGCCTCACGGCTAACATCATGGCGGTTATTGTTGGAGCTCTTCGAGTTGTGATTTGAATGTATCGGTCTTGTCTCCGTGTGGTGCAGCGATACCGTCCTCCATGGCGCTCAGCCACGGTACCAGTGCTTCGGTAACGTGTCCAAAGTCGACTGATAACACTCTGACTTGTATTCAGAGCTAAAGCCACAGTACGTTGCCGGGAACCAGCTTCTATCATTCCCACGGCTCTGAGCATTTCTTCCCTGCTTAAATGACGTCGCCGCTCCATAATAACGTTGGTTTTAATCAGTAGTAGGGAAACAGTAGCACTAATAATGTCTTCAATGCGTTGTATGTTTTTATAGGGAAAATATTGACAGCTGATTTTCATCTTTTACTCGAATTTGATTGACAGTTCCTGTTTCAAATTATGAAATGCACCAAAAAGGATCCATATAAATTTATAAAATCATAAATTTATTACAAAGCCACATCTCAATCTCAAGAAATCCGCATAAAAATGCTTGATCCCTAGACACTTTTGATGTGTGTACATCGGATGCTTCGCGTTTCTACTTACAACAAGTATAAAATTCGTTATGAATATTAATGTGTGGTCTTACTAATTACCACACACATAAAAGGCAATTGTTTCTTTATAATTTTAAGCGTTTTCTTTTGTTTTACTGTGTGGCCTGCACGAGGCTATGTCACAAATTTGTCGCGCCGTCATTTGTCATGAGTTTCAAATAGTTTGTTCTAAGCTCGAATTTTAAGGTTGTTCTCCTTTGTGCGTTCTGTGCGCCTGCTGGCCGAAACATCGCTGCTTTGTTTGATAAATTGGTGAACATAAATACGGCATTGTTTTTGCTCATTCACTTATAATTAGGTAGCACAATTCGCTCTCTTGAATCAGTAATGAGACGGTTATACAGCGAGACCTTAAAACAATAATGCGGTAAATCAATTTCACAAAACGTTTAGTGATTTTACGCTTAGCTATGGGGACGATACGTGAATGTGAAAGTAGTTTTGGGTAATGTTGTGAATCGCTTAGTTATTTGGGCTGCTGTTAGAGTTTCTGTAAGCAAAGTGCCCTATAGGTATGCAGGGTGTAATGAGTTAAATTGCGATAAATAAATATTGTTTTATGGATGTGTTTAACTACTAACAAAAATATCGGCCTCTGAAATGATATTAGTGTAAAAAGACTAAGCAAAATATTTTAATTGGTAATCGCAATGCTTGTCAAATGCAGTGTTTGAGATTGTACAGGGTTCTTCCCTCTAATTCAGCAATGTGGCATGCTAGTTTTCCGGCGAATGTTCTCCCTATTTTAATATTTCGCCATCACATACACATGTGTCAGTTGTCCAGAAGATCTAACGAAACACCAGATGTTAATCCCATCCGGAGCGAATTCTTATCCAAATCACGAGATATCAATCAAGCCCCAAAGACATTTGTATGGCGCTCCAAGCGATTTGTCCAAATGAAAAATTAATTTCGACGATGATTAATATAATGGTTGGCAATAAAACGTAATCGTTGTTTCGAACTTTTTACATCTTCCTCTTGTCTAAATTAATTTGTTTTAGCGGGAGCGGGTTGTGAGTTGTAACCGTCTTTGCCCACGTAATTTTAACGAGGTAGATCCCTTTTTGACTTTCATAAAATCAAGAGTATTTTTTTATATAGAGAAAATAATGCGTGATAAATGGGTAATTTAACCATTTTTTCGGTTTTGAGACAGTTATAAAGTTTGTAAAGAAATAGAGCGGCAATTATTATTTTGTTTGCCATACCTAAATCGTTTTTAAATGCCAAATGTACATTTTTGTCCTAGTACTTTTAATGTACATTTTTGGGTACCTAGGAAGCGACTGGTCAATTAATAGGTTATATCTGTATTGTTCGTCAATGCTCCTTGTAGTATTGCTTTATTATTTATTATTTTTCAACCCTATAGGCTGGAGGTGGCTTTTCCGTGGCTTTTCCGAGACTTTTTACATTTGATTTTTTGGCTAAGTATTTGAGATTTAGCTAAAGAAAATCATAATAAAATTGATTGACTGGAAAAATCGCATAAGCTCTACAATAGAAACTACCATTTATCCATCTAGAGTTTTTAAAAACGATTCAATAATGCTGCCATAAATCTTAAATAGCTATAAATGAATAAAACCTGATTTTTAAAGAAAAAAAAAGTGTCTGTAAAGTTAAGCGCAATTCCAAAGAAGCAAATACCCTGTCACGAACACTACCAGCGTTGGTAGCCGTAAACAAGATTTTCCATCTCACAAAATCCTCACAATTCCCGGCTTTGAGTAGACGACACCTCCATTGAAACCTGTGAACCGAAACAATCAGGTGACAGAATGAGATATGACATTTCGTAAAACAATGAACGGGATCTCGCCGTAATAATGGAATGAAATATCTGCGGTAACAATTTATATTCTAACGCTGGATTCAACTTGACAATTTATTAATCAAACCGATTACCACCCCAGTAAACCCGGCCTATTGTGAAAATATTGTCTCGCAAAACAGTCCTATGAATAATTAAGGATTTAAATTTTCATACAACAAAGGCATAAAACAATAAACGCTCTTCAAAGTGGACAATGGAATGTCTGTGAGTGGCGTTTGCTGCCCCCTTGGAAAAATGTTAATATGAGGGTCGGTCTAACTAAATAGACATTAACACGTGCTTAGCTGTTAATTCTAACGCCATTCCTGACATAACTAATACACTTCCTATCTACAATTATATAAATACATATGTACAATTTTGAGCAATAGTATAAAATAAAGGAACGTTTTATTTTTTAAGATTTCATAACTCTGACTTTGGTTCTGATATACTCTGTTCGTAACCTTCGAATGCTTAACAGAAAAAGTGCGATCAGAAAAAAATGATGACATGTACAAATTAATTCCAGTCGAGGCCTCCATGGATTTGAATAAGAAATGTAATTAAAGTGAGAACTTAATTTCTTGTTTTATACAGAAATCAATTAGGGCTGCCATCGGTTTGGCGTGCGTCTCTGACACATGTCGGCCCCACTTCCCTCAGCTTTTTCCATAACGACCTGTGAGCCCCTCCCTTCTTTAGAGAGAAAAGCATAATCCATCACCGTACGTCACCCCTATTTTGGCACACCCTGTCCCGCTCGCACGTATACATTACCGGTATAGCTCTCTCGCTCGCACCCGCTAGGGGTAGTTTCTCTCAGTCGCCGCTTGACGGGTGATCATTTTTCTTGTGGCACGCTCAATCATCGCGTCAGTATCGCCCTCCCTTTTCGTCAAGGGCCTGTTTTGTTGCTATCCCACTCGCTCTGGCCCTTCCTGTCTTTCTGTGTGTCCCTTATTTTCTGTTAGCGGTGCGTGTTCCACTACGTGCCCGCCGACCAAATATGGCGTCTTTTGTGTTTGATTTTGACGTTTTAATTTTTGATAATAAAGTGGTCGGCTTCTTAATTGTTGGCTTTTAATTTGCATACTTGTTTTTTTTTCGTCGAAGCTTAGACAAACATAGGTACGTAATACTTTATATTCTTAATTTAGCAGAGCTTATTGATGGTTTTGAACACTTAAAACAATTACAATGCCTTTAAACTGTCAATAAGGAAATTAAATTAATCTGGTAGACGTAAATCACTGAGATTTCTATCAAGGCGTAATATAAAGGACGGATAACACCACATTAATCCACAGTCATAGGTACCCAGTTTAGAAACGTATGCAAATGCATTGAATGTGCTTAGCGTTTACAGAATATGCACAGATTTAAGATAACTTGTTTCGGGATGTACGAGTATCTATAAAAGAAAATTCAAATTAAAGCTAGAGAATAATCATTCGTAATGGGTTTACTTTTATTTGGGTCAGCTATTAAATAAAAGCCTGCTTACCATAGAATATGTTTGTGTGGGTCCCTTTTGGCGCACATAAAATTCTAAATCCTATTTTTGTCTTACTACTGATTTGTGTTCATAATAATTACTGTTCATAATTTGATTTTTCATACTTTTTTTATTCATAAATTTTTATTACTACCAACGGAACTCATAACAGTTAGTGATCATATTTTTTTTATTAATACTGTTACTACCAATTATCAGTTTAAATTTATATTTTTTTTCCGATATTTATTCTTCATAACATTCAATGATCATATTGTTTTAATTAATAATTTAACTATGAACATAGTTCAACTCATAACGTCGTTGTTCAGAATTACTTTTCTATCAACAATTTAGTTTCGTTAAAGGAAAGGATCTGTCTTAAATCTATTACCTTTAACCTTCGACCAAAAATAAGAGGGGTATATATATATATATATATATATATGCACCAGGGGTTTTTTAAGTTTGACGTATCTGTCGGTGTGTCTGTCTACTTTTCTATCAAAAAATAGTTTCTGGCGTTTCGCCGGCCGCTGCCGCGGCACGCTCGCTTCGCTCGCTCGGCTCGCGCGTTGTTGGGGTTACAGTTCTAACCTATTTTAGGATTAACCTATTTGTCTGGTAGCATCTCGTTTCTGTTATCAATTTGATTTATAGTGGAGTCGCATTTTTATCTTAACTTACTTTTCTATCAAAAAATAGTTTCTGGCGCTTCGCCGGCCGGCACGCTCGCTTCTTTCGCTCGGCTCGCGCGTTGTTGGGGTCACAGTTCTAACCTAACCTAACCTACTTGTCTGGTAGCATCTCGTTTCTGGTAGCAATTTGATTTTTAGTGGAGTCGGAGGAATATATTAGTATAAAACAAATGTATGAATATAGACATTATGATTTTCAATAATATGGATAAAAACACTTATGATTGAGAAAATTATAAAAACAAATATTAGAATAAAACCTATTTATGACTATTAGAGTTATTTATCCGAATGATTATGAGTTTCGATCATTAGTATAAACAAATATTAGTAAAAACTAAGTGTATAATTAGTGATATTATGAATTTCAATGATTATAGATTTTAATATTTAGTTTTATATTTTTTTATGAAGAATGATCATTATGATTTTAAATGGTATGAGAAATATTTCTCTCTGAGACATCTCTTCTAAACCACGACATAAATAAGGCGCAATATTAGGATCTGTCGACAAAATTGAATTTCCCATACAAAATATTAAGTCACTACAGTTGCTGCCATGTTAATGTCAGGAACGGTAGACAAAATAGAGAAATCGAGAAAAGGCGAAATTAGATTAGAGTATTTTTTGTCTACTCTTCTAGAAGGGCGCGCATCTTAGCCCCGCTGGTCACGTTCTTTTACTTCTCCATTGTTTCTTCTGATATTACCGCGTATACTACACCGTGCAGGATGGGCATCCACGCGGGGCTGCGACCGCCCGGGACCTCTCTAGATTGACTTGTCGGAATATTTGAATTTTAATCCTGCCAGAGCATTACATAAACACTTGCTTATTTATTCATGAGCCTATGTGAGAGCTTTGCTTAATTCGGTAGGGAATTTGATTTTAATTGGCTGAAGCTGAAGGTTTTATCGACACGTTTTGGGGTTGAACAAAGAAGTGGTCAAATAGTCTCGAATTTATTGAAACACTGTGATTAAGAACCACATGTTGCATTGTTCGTAGTTCACTAAATTTGGATAAGATTATTTTAAGAGTTTTAACTTTGTGACTTTTGGTCATGAGACGCCAAAAGCGGACATGACAAGGTCAGAAATGTAGTGTAAGGATGTCAAGAGTGTAAGGTGGCTCGATTAAACCTCAATTTTCGTAGCTAACTGCAGAATGTGTATTTGCAGATAAATTCCTGCTGTAACTGATCCAAAAACTAGTTCGACTGGGCTATTCGTAATAATGAACGCAGAATAACTTTTAATTAAAAACCAATTTCAGAACCTAAGCAAAAAAGAGCAACAAGCAAAAACACGAACACTGAACGATTGCAGCGCGCCCGAGGCTCACAACCAACGCGCATGCCAGCAGGCCATGTAGATTACTTTCTCGGTTTAAACATTATTGTATTTAGATATTTTTTGCTTAATCGTATTCACAACTAAGACAAAAGTCATGTGCAAAAAAAGGGTTGGTATAGTTTTAATTTAAAGCAAGAACTTATCATCACGACTATTTCCCTAACGGGTAGTCAGAGGCAAGTGATGGTTGCCGTCATGGCGAACGGAACACTCAGAAACCCAATGGTATTAGAACCCAACGTAGGTGGTGAGCCTTCCGCCGTAATCCGGGTTGATTTGGATGAACAGGGAGTTAGTCGGAAAACAATGAAAACCGAGAGAATAGTTCTAGCCAGATTTGAACTCGGGACCACACGATCTACGATTCGAGTTCCTAGAACACGACGATCTCCAAAGCAAAACCATTTTTGAGAAATACTTATATTGCCATTGGTGCTCTACTCTACCTACTCCAATACCCTCTTTCGTGGTAGAAAGCCTGAAAACTTGGTATGAATCAAAACAGAGCACACCGCTTGTTATTATTTTAACTAGCCTCTAAACCGGTATATCAGAATAAAATCTGCCCTGGTAACTGGTTCATAATTTTACCAGCTACTTGGAATTGAAATTGCTGTAAATCATCCCTGATCACAATGGCTAAAAGTTACTCTTTAGAATGAGGTAATCACTAACAAAATTGTCTTGAAACAGAATGGTAAAATAAATATTTTCTTAAATGTTTATTTTTTAACAGTTATGAAATGGAAGATAATAAACAAAAAAAAATGTGTTCAATTCCAAACTATTGTCATCGAATAAAATAATAATCTTTCACTTCTTTTCAGAACCAAAACCAGTGAGTACTACAGACTGGCCGTCCACTGCGCTGCCTTCCACACAAGTATATCAAGAGGTAAGTCCTTTGATACTTAATGTATATTATCTAACAGGTATTAACTGGTTGATTTTCATTAGCTACGATTTTTGCGGAGATTGGTTATACAAATTTTGTTGAGTGAATTCTAATAAGATTGTTATTACTACAAGTAGTTGCAATATTTTTCCAATACGTAGTTATTCCAATTCAGGACTTGCAAGAGGAATGACAAAATTAGAGTGCCAATTAGCATTTCATCTTACTAATTTAAACCTCATCATATACAGCTTTGAAAAATAAAATAAGCTAATTGCCTACTCTTTTAAAAATGCTACTACCTCTGATCTCTGGTAGGTATCGATCTAATACTATTTTGGTGTCTAATTCACGATATCCTCAAACGTCCCTTCATTACTTTCCCATAATTTTTCAACACCCCGACACACGTTATTTACTTGTACCCAATTTATTTCGTAATGACCAAGGAAGTCCGTCGCTAATCCAGGTTTTTGCTTTTATTTTGATAGATACGAAGGAAAGATAGTGGCAGCCATTAGAGATACAAGACTGACTAAAGAGCCGACACCAGTTGTCGGGGAGTATCCTACATAATATAAATATTCAATGGGGTTTGAATATGTTAATACAAGCGTCTCCTCATTGGGTTGTAGATTGCCGTCTCGTTTTTATCTTATACGACATTTAACTCGGTAATTCAATTTAGTCTCTTTGCATAATGTCTTTGCGTTGTAGGTGAGTATGGTAATCTTTCGGGGCTTCGTCGAAGCTATTTTTTTCGAATGATTGAGGTGTGTTTTTTGTTTTGCCGCCTTATTCGGTTTATGTGATGTGGTTTTATTACTGGGTTTTAATATTCATTTGGCATCTGTTTTAATGATTGAATGATATCTCGTAAAGACCTAACTTAAATCGATTGCCGTTTGACTCTTAGTTAATCTTTGAAAATTAAGTATATATTTTCACATATTTGTATGTTTCACGTATTTTATGTGCTTATACAATACTGAAATAAATAGTAGTGAAATGTGAATAAACATTACAATCCTTGGCATTCAAAGTATGATTTAACAGTAAAGGACCCGCCAAATTATCCCAATCTGGAATAAAACTGTTTGGTCAGACATTTTTGCCAAGGTGGAATTCAACTAGTGCCGCATCTACTAAATGGTGCACCAATGAGAAAGTCTAAGCCTAATTCTTCTTATGACCCTTAGGTAATATTTCAGTACATTTTCTTAATATTTTCCTGCTTGTAGGTACTTATTTCGTATCTATTCGTATGCGGACCTAAAAACTCGCCTACGCCCGTTGTTGCCGCCATCAAAAAAGGTTTCATCACGCCATCGTATAGGCAAATGGAGATATCTAGAATTAATCGGCTCTCGGCGTACAAAGCCGTGAAATATGGCTCGCTCGTCGCTCACAATGACTACGTCTTCATCATGGGCCTATTGTTTTTTTCTTAAGCACCACGCGTTGGATTGTTTTCTTGTGCGCTTGAGTTGGGAAACGTGTACCTTTGTCTCTATGCCCATTTGTCAGGCGCTTCGATGTGTTGTTTGAGGGCTGGATTATTGTAGGTGAATTAGGTTGGGAACATCCTTGATTATTCATCATTGTAAAAGAAAGATAATAACTATATCAAATGTTTAGAAATCATATCATGCGTCTTGGTTTGAACTTGGCTGTCGACTGGACTGAACACAGAAATCTGATCAACATTGGTTGTTGTGTTGTTGAAATGTTTCAAATTTGCGTCATAAATCAGAATGAAGTCAAAACTCAAGGAATATTATAATATTTTTTTTATTCTCTTAAATTTCTTATGCTAAACTCGTCACCATTTATTTTTAAGTTGCCATTCCCTATTTATGGTTCAATATCAAACGTGCGCCTTTATAAAGACCATAATATACATTCTGTAACATCAGTAGTCAGTCCACCGGTTCCCCTGACAATCCCATCTCCACCAAATGAAAAAATAGAAAACAAATACAAATACGTTTCCACCTAATCCACCTGCGAAGCGAACATTTATACCCACACAGGCGGGTCACAATAGAAGCGCTCTCCATTCCCGTTATCAATCTAGCATGATGCCATCTGTGACGGTGCCATTACTCAATTTCCTTTCCCGCCAAAAGAGCGGGTAAAAAGAATTCGAGGAACGAATTCAAACAAGCGTATGGGATTGAGGAACTCTGAATGGAGATGCCGGCTGACGTTTTATTTTATTTTTAAATTTCGAACGTGTTCGTTTTGATTATTGTTTTAATTAGCTAATGGATTTGCCCTTTTTGTTTTTTTTCTGATTTATAATACTCGTATACTTTTTTCTATAGCATCGTCACTCGTGGTACAGTACGCGTAATATAAAATCAAAGTGCTTATATATTCACGCAAAAACCAGATATTTTTTGCCTGACCTGTGATTTGAGCACAGGGCCTTTTAGCTTATGGCCACTGAGGCATTCTTCAAATATGTAGGTGTGAAGGTAAGTGACACTAAATTATAAAATTTTCATACTTTTTGTACATGTATCAAGGAAACCTTTAGCTATTGGAAAGCAAGGAGGTATCAGGCTCTTCACCTTTAGATCAAGCTCACCTGATCTCTGTTGGATTTTAAAGCTACTTTAGGCTACTTTTGCAGGTATTGTAGAAGTTTCTAACGGGGCCGAGCACCCACACAATTCCAATTTTGGGCACTGTTGCAGTATGTTGGTACCACTGAATGATAATTTAAATTCATTCTCTCCGCCGCCCGCGCCATCATTTGGACAAATGCTACGTCATTTGTCTAAGGGACTGAGGTGCAGTGAAGGGAGGGAAAACCTCCGTAGTACAAAACAAAATTTGATCCTTAATGCTTTAAAAATAAGATACAGTTTAACTAAATACTGTGGATCAGATTCCAAAAACTTCTGCTCCTATTATTGCATGCGACATCAGTCTTTATTCGTGAGAGGCAAAAGTGTATTTGGGCTTGCCTGTACTGAATCTCATTTTGTGAGCTTCCGAAAACATTTTCACAGTGAAAAATGGCACTTAAAAAGTATGTGCCTTGGTCGATTTTTGATCATCAAACTTTCCTTTCAATGACTATTGAATTAAAACTTACCGTATTTGTGCTACGTTACTAATTAATTTAATTATTTATCTCATTGTAAGCATGTTTATTCAATACACATAGCCGCAATAAAATAAACGGAAGATAGCCTCTGTCATATTGATCGTGTGCAATTTTTTTGGCCATTTGTCACAATGCCCATTTTAAGGAAAATATATGAAACAAACAAACTTGCAAATCAATTATTTACAAAGAAAATATAACATTAATTGACTTTTAATTATTCATTATTATTGTGTTGTCTATTTAGGTATATATTTAGAGATATTTAAGTATGTATTACAGTCTCTGACAGCCATAGTAGTACAAGCTCTGCTTAGTTAGAGGTCAGATGATCTTGGTGAAATTTCGTTTCGTTCGTGATGTTTTTAAATTATTTGACCTGACTCTAAACTGAGCCTTTATTGCAGTTGTCAATCTGAACTGATTCAAAAATATATATATTTGAACGGGTAATCGCTACCAGGTACAGAACTAACAATATTATACTCATATAAACTACACAAAAATGATTGTTTTGGGTTGAAATTCATTCATAGTGTAGTACGCCGGATCAGTTACAATTAGGTACATCAAAAAGAATCGGGACAGTTCAGATACTTTTAAGTGCCAGTCAAAAACCAACAGTTTTGTTTTGGTTGATTTTTTTTTACAACAGTAATACTAGCTAATGGGTTATATATAGGTATGAAGCACAAAATGATGAACAAGTAGCATGAAAAAAATACTTTCTCCATTCTTTATTGGGGAAAAACTGTAAACCACCTTTTTGACGCGAGTACACACAAGCCCGACTCAGAATAATATAATAGGATTCCGTAAAATGCTGTATTAATGATCGGCCATTTGTTCAAGTGAAATAAATTTGATGAAATTAAAGCGAAAAAACAGTATGAATAATGATCGCCTACCAACCTCGCTTCTGGTTCATATACGAATTAATGTTGCCTACTTGAATTTAACTCACACACTTATTTTATGTTTGTAGTTTTGGCACCTGATTTTTGCGCGCTAGGGGTTGAAAATGTTTAATTGCCATTGCTTTCTTAGATAGATTAAATCAACGAAAACGAGATATTGGTAAAATTTTCCTCAAGTGTTAAATTGTAGTGTTTATGTAATATTGTAATTTAAAATCTTGCAAGAATGCAATTTGTGTTTCAGTAGTGAAAATGCATCCACTTTAAGTAAAAACATCTCTGAAAGCTTGAGACCGCCTCTAACAGATTTAGATTTGTTACATAGAGAAAATAAAAAAAATAAGATGACTTTATTACACCTATTTAACACCGAAGTATGCTACGAGTTCTTACTACGAATGTAGTAGCGCTACGGGCCTGTTAAGCTACGTTTTAAAACTATATTCTACACCCGCAAATCAATCTGAAATGAACATTATTTCGTTTGTATCATGACTGGTTTGTAACTCTTTTGTTTTTTCATGCATTGGTGAAGCATTTCGTACTGCCCTGGCTGATTATGTTCTAACTATTAGTCCTGGCCACAAATCTCCTAGCTGCTCAAACTTTTTTCTATTCAGGTTAAATCCTTTCCAGCCTGTACCGATTAAAAAAACTTTTCAGCGGGGCGACCCCGAACGCGCCAAAAGCAATCTAGCCAGCCGCGTGGGATTAGCTGTTTCTTTTTTTATTTCACCTAATTGTGCCCGCGGTGCCCCAGAGATGGGGTGATGTGTCGCTGAGTGTCTGTTCGGCTGGCCCACGCGGAAACCAATTTCAAAAGACCCAGAAAAGAGGCAGAGACGGACGAATTTTCACTTTTAAACTTTGGATTTTAAAGTTTTTATTGCAGATAATCTATACCAAAGTGTGTTCTATACGGACTGATCTATTGAATACTCACCTTAATAAACTTTTTGAAGGAGTTATTATGATACTTCTTGCATGCGATTATATTCTAATAACGCAATTGCAGTGTTCGAACAATAGTTAGTCATTAAATTAATGCAGAAAGATATGAATTGACAACGTTATACATTTGAAGAACGACTACTACGTAGTTGTTTAGTAATTTAAACCACAGATAATGTAATTTAATTATTCTAAACTGAGTCGGTATTCAAACACACAAATATCATTCGTTTTTGACCAGATTAAATACCAAAACATCAAAAAACATGAGTAATTAGAAACACAAAATCCAACGACTTTATCGGACCCAAAACTCTGTACAAGTCTAAAAATTCCACAATTTACATATAGATACGTATCGCCTAAAACCGAATAGGGAAAATGTTATTCCGAAAGGATATCCAGTACCCACTCCGGCCCTGGGCGAGAGTGGCGCCCCCAGCCCGCGAGTGACACTGACGGATCGCGTGACATTAGTCATAGTCGGGACCGCTCCCCCCACCCCCTCCTGCCCTCCCGAACTCCTATATACCCTGTTTATTTACTTTTTGTAACGGTATTGATGTTTAATTATAGAGCCCCTAATGTACAAGCCTAATTTTGGCGCGTAATGTTCTCGTTGTAATTTTTCATCGCTACTAACACTTTGATGTGGTTATTTTGAGGAATGCTATTTGTATTTTAGCTATTTTCTCTGAATCTTATTATAGGTTTGTGTTAAATGGTTTCATTTGCTTTTGTATGGTTCATTCTGGACTAAAAGCATGTAAGCTTACTTAAGCTCCTAGATCAATAAAAAACTCACCTGTTTATGCTAGAAAAGATAACTTGATAGATTTAAAAAGGTGCTATTTAAATTTCTTATCGAAAAATGCTTTTATAATATTAATGATTACTTTGATGATGACTTGACATTGTGTTTTTAGATTTTAAAATTGTATATTTTAATTAATTTCATTGAATGGTTTATTTTATAAAAATTATTAGTTCACCAATTCCTATTTTGTATGTGAGTAAACTCCTCAAATTTATCATCACTAAATTGCCTTTATTCATGTACCTACCGTAGTCGAAGCATAGAGCTCAAAATCTTGTAATAACATCTTTTTATATTATGTACCTATGTTTATGAATGAATAAATGATTATGATTATGATTCTTATCTCTGACTAGTTACTTGTTTTTCAATACTAATTAGACTTAATATCGTTTACATTTTTGCCTAGTTTTAAAAACTCTCGTCGCCATCATCGATGATTCGATATTTATAGCTATTTCGACGAACCTAATTTGTCAAAAATAATCAGTTGCAATGATTTCGCGATGAATCCGTAATGAATCCGCCATCATCGCATACCTGAGGCGTCGTCCTCTCACCTTATCACGCAGCGACAAGACAAATGACTCGCGCCTATCTGTTAATTAAGATTTTCGCAGCTCACATGCAGACGGATGCCGGTAATTTAACTTGAGTTTGAGTTAAGTGACGTTCGTTTCACGGTGTGATGTCACCTTGTCAGGAATCGTCAGCCCAAAAGTTGAAGAGGGAAAGTTTTGTGGCTGTAGTAATGAATTATTTAGGTATTTCCAGAGCAAAGATACCTGTATGTATATATCTAATCAAAATGTCAACGCAGTATTTGCTTCATTGCAACTAATATTGTTATTTTATTTACCTAGCAGTAAAAACCATAAGCAATTTATGAAAATAAATCTATTTAACGAAACCAACTACTTTAAAAAATATTTTACGACAATCTTCAAAATGGGTTCCTATCAACTATTTAAAATCACACTAAAACCCGTATTTCAACCATTACTTTCAACCAGTACTTAACTTACATTAACGAGATAATCTTTACCGTAAGTAAAGCAGTTGACTTATCTTCTGCAAAGGAGTCACGAAGTGTATCACGAGTTGCGATAGTTGGCCGATCGCCGATAGAGGGCGTGTCCGGGCTCGTTTGTCAAGACGCGCATTACGGCCGAATCTAGCCGATCTCTGGGGGTTAAACCTGGGAACGGCTCTGGGCAGCACTGATGTGTGTTTTAAGAGTTCTGATGCTATTAATTTTACTAAAATTACTTACTAATAGGCAAGTCATCTTGCACTTCAGAACAGAAAAATCCGAAACTTTTGATAGACCAAAATTTTTGAACTATGAGGGCTTTTAGAGTCCTTCTTATATATCGGTTTCGGAAATTCTGTCTCGAATGGTCATTGTGGGTTTTACACGTATAGGCACTTAAATAAGTAAGTCGAAACCTAAAGTCGTTAATAAGGATTTAAAAAAAATCTTCTTAATTTTACTTTAATTAATAATAATGAAGAAAACTAAAACTTCAAACAGCACGATTAAAACAACATTACCTGATAGATACAAACTTATCGCGACCGCCAATCAGAAACCAGAACTCGGAATAAATCGGTGCTACATCCAATCATTACTCTACGTCAGGATCGACTCAATTAAAATATCGTTAATGTTTAAAAACTATTCGAAATCGGACCTTATGTGAGTCAACTTTAGGCCGGCTTTTGGTTTATTTATCTTTTTACCTTGCATTGGTCATTATGGTAAATGTAGTATAGTATAAAACCACGAAATCGGCGTGTCGGAATTGGCATAAAGGCAAAATAAACATTCAGTGTAACCGCGTCTGATGTTTAAATAAAATAAAACGGTCATTATAGAAATATCAGGCCCGGGGACTAAAGCACCACTATGGCATTTAAATGTAAACAAGTACGAGTATCTTTTACAATAGGTAGTAAAGAAAAGAAAAAGTATTTACATACCTTTTTACCAATCTTTTATTTATATTTGGATTGTGAATACAGTAAATAGTATAAAATAAAGTCGAAAAGCCTGCTGAATCCTGCTTTCCTGGAATTCAGCAGATTCAGTCGTTAAATGCTACTTGTGCTAGGCAAATGCATAATAACATCTTAAGTACACAAAGATCATCCTAACCTTAACAAGCAAAGATGGCATGAAAGTAAATACTATACAGACTGAAATACATAAAGATATATTTTTATTTACATATTTAAACATCTAATACCTAAAGACATTAACTACTAAACATAGGAAGAACTAAATTTTTCAACAAATGTTTGTATTTCGTGAAAATTGAACCCACGACCTTCAACGTTTAGACTAGTACAAAGTGAACAATACAGCTGAATGAAATGTCCTGACCTGTCTACATTTAAAATGTAGATAAGATTGATCAGGTGTTTTGCAATGACCCCATTACCTAAGTACCATTTTGCCTACCCCAAACAAAGAACAACCTCCGGGCGATATTTAAAAAAATATTTACACCAAAAACACCGCTATGTTATCCTGTATACGCGCGATAAATTACTTGTAATTTTGTACTTGGGTGATACCTGAGCGCAGTGAAAAAACACGAGACATAGACGTCTTGGTGCGTCGCAAATTACCGTCATCATCTTCTCATCAAGCGTGGGTAAGCGTTGATGTATAGGAGTCGGGCTGGAGGGTACGAGGGCTACAAAGATGATGACGGTGTAAAGCGGGGTACTTTGCCCTTTGGGAGGTTGACTCTGAGATGTGTTTTGGTATTTGCAAAGAGAAATTGTTTTGCATTCGCTGAATAGCGGAATCACAAAATGATCATAATTAGTTAACAATTTAATTTTTTTATTTTCACCTAATTCTATCCATCTAATAATATGTACATGGTTTTAATTCAAAATTCTGACTTATGGTAGCTACGAGTACCTGCCATAACAATCAGCAATCAGTTTAGCTATAGGAATTCAGGGTGTCTTTTCTTATGTGATGATGGCAGCTGAGGCTATGAGCCCTGTGAAGCAAAGCGAAAGCCTTCATCATTGTGATCTAGTACTTGCTGCTATTGATAAGTTACGGCTCTATCACCAGGCTAAACAAATACTTATTGGTGATCATGATCCCAGGCTTTGTTTTGATAAACTAACGGATTCAATAGATATTTTCAAGAGTTTTTGCCACCAAAAACAGTATTCATATAAAAATTTAATTATTTTTTTATCAATCGGCATAAGTCACCAGTTTAAATTGCTGTTAGTCGAGTTTCCTCAAATAATTATACGATCCCCGTTCTGTTACTTCGTGTATCTTTTGAAACACACTGTGTTAACTGTCCTTTCTGAGCTAAGTTGAATTACTCTTTGGCATAAATATGAGCACCTCTGTGTCAGAGAGAGTTGGCTAAAGAGTAAATGAGCGTTCAGTGTTAGGTTTTAAACCTGCTAAAGTTCAAGCCGTGCAAGAAACAAATTACAGGGAAATTTAATCTCACAGGGTTACAACAGTATTACAGTGGGCCGGTCTACCGCATTCCCACATGTTTTTAACCAAGTTTTGAGGTATGAACCGTTACTTATTTGAATATATGAGAAATTTATGGAAAAGCCAAGGTGTTCTCAGTGAAGTAGAGTATAGTTCGTCAAAAGGGGAAGGGAGGAGAGCCAAGAACACCATAATAGGAGTATCTCACTAAATGTATATATGTGTGAAAATAAGGCGTTTCATAACGAGAACATCTTTTTAGACAACTGCACCTGTCCACCTATGACTAGTAATTTAATGGCTCAGCGATCTAAAGTGTGTCTAGGTCTCTCGATACCTCATGTAGCTATTGTTCCTGTCTTCTCCAGCTTCATGGCAGGCGACTGATTTGAGCTTGCACGTCACTAGATCTGTAACGGGGACAATCATCTAATCGCGGACCAGTAATTGACCGGAATTATGCCGTCTAAGAATTTAGAAGATGTCATTATCTTAATATGGCCTAGCCATCGGAGTCTATGGACTCTTGTCTCGTCAATCATGTTATAGTCAGCCAGGAGTTTCTTTTTTTCAGGTTTCTTTAGAATATTTCAAGAAAAAGTCTGGGCCAAAAAAAAATCGGTTTATCCTTCAACAACCACTAACTACTGTTTTCTTTAGGCTTCAGTCTACATAAAAGGATCGTTTTGCGTCTGCGTGTGTATGAAACACCATAACGTGTTCTATGACGTATTTTTGATGAAACCCTAACAAATGGACGCCTTTCATTCATGCTTCAACTGCTTTAACTCATTGAATACCTCCAGCATATAAGCCAGTGTGTCATACAGACAAATGTACCCATTTACTTTTTAAGTTTAACTGTCCAATAGATATTAGAAAGGTGGCAGTAGCGGGTGTCGGGAACTAATCGACGCGCATGCGTGTCGAATTGAAATGACGTTGAAACAATCGGAGCTATTCACGCTTGAAAGTAGTCAAAGGTGTTTCTTCAGGTGTGATTGTGGAATGGTATCAATGGTTCTGTAGGAAAATGTTGTTCACTTTATTCCTTTTGATCAGGTTCGTGTTGTCTAAAGTTTGCATGCAGAGACAAGGGTGTTTACAAACGTCAGTTACCAGAGTCACTGTTCTGGTCTTGTGACTGCAGAGGTGACTGAGACAGGGCATGTTCGTTCATCCGTCTGAAATAACGTGACGTTTTTATATTTATATTTTTTAATTTTCACTTATAACTTTATATTAATGCATTAGTAGTTTTTGAGTCAATCAGCATATTTTAGAGATTTTTAATTACATTTTCCTCAACTAAGTCTGTTCGGACCAGTGTAATTTACCGGTCCCTTAATTTATCGGTGAATTAAAAATGACAGCATCCTGAAAACAAAATATTTTTTGCCGGTCCCCAATTCCGGGCGAGCCTAATGTCCGTAGTTTTTACGCGTCGTGCGGTAGTTGCGTAGAAAAACGTAAATTACAAAAAAAAGATTGACGGTGAAAAAGTGGGCTGGTCCGGCGGATCATTAGTAAGAACCAATGGTCGTTACCTAAAAGTCATTAGCGTACACTTTTACCGTAATTTGAGGTTCTGTATGTACACATAAATGGAAGCGAGACGAGCATTCCATTATAATAATTTATGTAAAAGAACCAATTTTGTGTTATTAGTATGACTCCCGATGATCGCCTCGCTCGATTGCAAAATTGTGCTGCATTTGATAACACTAAAAACATAATTTTTAATCACAATTTATATGCATTACGGTATTTAATGGCAGTTTTTGAAGTGTAGCAATTTAAAAGCGTTTTGCAAAAAGGTAATTTAGTTTCGGAAGATGAAAGTTACAAAATTTTGTATAAAATATTTATAATAAGGTCAATCAAAGTCGAGCTGTTGGACCTGATTAAATACTAAATTAGTTCCCTTATGCATGTACTCTACATCAAGTAATGTGATTAATTACAGTTGTTCATCATCAGATATAAGAGGCACATCTGACTGCTGACGATCGGCCAGTATTAGTGACAATAAAATAAATCAACTAAACTCTAGAAAATAAATGCATGAACAGTAGGACCTTGCATGCACTTGTAAATGCTTACCAATTGCTTAAGTTTAATGTTATATCATCGTCAATATTGGATCCTTTCGCTTTTTGGTTTTCAGCCGATTTGCTAAAATAAGCTTACACTAATGTTCCTATTTTTATTTCAAATAAACAGTCCAATAAATTTTTAGTTAGTTTCTTACCGTTTTTAGTAGTCAAGTGCATTTCCTGCCACTTCGATGGCTCATGTTTTGTATGTTTTGCTAACGATCACATTGTATGCTACCACGCTCCAACTGCCAATGTTCTAAATAACTCAGACGATCTTTATAATTAACTTAACCTTCTAACACTGTGATTAAACTTATTAAATGGTTTCTATATCTTGACATACAGCAGTTTCATATTAATTTACGACTAACATTCTTACTCACTAAAATTAAACCGGCAAATTATTTTCTAATCAGCCAACCTTTCTGGCTATTTAATTAACAATTAATTCGGTGCGACCAATTAGCTCATTGGTTAAGCAATCAATAGAGACGCCAAAGTCGCATTTTCAAGTTTATTACCATGGGTTTCCTGTTTGTAGTACCTTCCCTTTTTTATTTGTCACAGATCGTTGTTGTTAGAGATCAGTACGTCTACGAGGGGCATGCCAAAAGAAGTTAGATACTCTTTACTCATTTGAGTTCGAATTCGCTTGCAGCATTGGAGCGCAGTCGACGTGATTTTCGCGATATGATTTATTATGACTATAAAAAAGGTTTGAAGCCTCAATAATGTTTTGCAGTTTTGGCTACTACTTTTGGAGAGTCTGTTCACGAGCAACAGTATTTGATTGGTTTGCTTAATTTAAAACAGGACGGGGATGTCTCAAAGATGAAGCGAAAACAGTTCGGCCGCCAACCGCGGTCACACAAGAAAACGTTCGTGCAGTCGAAAAACTTATTCGCGAAAACCAACGAATTACGTATGTAGAGCTGGAGCGAGAAGTGGGACTTGGATCAGCAGCAATACAAATCATAATTCACGACCACCTTTCTCTCCGTAAACGTTGTTCGAGATGGATGCCGCACAAACTCACCGATGAGCAGAAAGACCGTCGGGTGGATTGGTTGGTGCCTATTCATGATAGATAAATTTGACGGTGGCGAGAAAAAAACCTGTATGATATACTGACTGGAGACGAAACATGGCTATAACTCCCGAAACAAAGCGACAGTCGACTGTATGGTGTTTTGAAGATGAACCAACTCCAACGCAATGTCGCCATGCACGAAGCACACAGAAACAAATGGTCGCCTCGTTATTCTGCAAAACAGGTCATATTGCTATTGTAGTGCTAGAGGATCAAAGAACGGTGAACTCTGAATGGTATGTGACAGTTTGTGCTCCAACAGTAACATCAGCTTGGTGTGACAAGTGACGGAAGTCAGGAATCCGGCACCTTCTCTGGCACCACGACAATGCGGCGCCGCACACGTCTGCCAGAACACTTGACTTTTTCAACTCAAAAAATGAGTCAATCTTTCCTCACTCACCATATTCCCCTGACATTCTGAATCTGCCTTGTGATTTTACCTGTTTCCAAAAATTTAAGAAAACTAAAGGGGACTCTTCCCCTTGCAAACCTCTGTTTGAAGGCAAAGAACATGCACTGGTTGCCTATAATTTCGAGATTTCTGATGTTTCTACAGAAGAGTGGTCACAGGTATTTTCCAATTGGTTCAAACGTATGGAAAAATGTATAAGTGCTCAGGGTGAATACTTCGAAAAGATCGATACTTGTAATAAAGAAAAATGTTTATAATTTTTGAGTATCTAATTTCTTTAGGCATGCCCCTCGTACCACGAGTTGCCACTTTAAATTTACGTTACTGTTCGCGTAAAAAAATGTATTGGGATTTGACATTGTCATGTCAGGTTATATAAATCCCAATTTTTTCACGCGAACGATAACGTAAAGGGGTTGAGTAACTTTGATGGACCTGTGGCGTCATTTTCTTCATTAGCGGCCAGCAATAAATTAATAACTGATTTATAGCACCCTAATAAAGAAACATATCTGAGTGGTCAGAATTGTTTTAAGTGATATTGGAGCCGAGATATGATTTCTTAAAGTATTTTGTTTGCCTAAGTTTCACCAAAATAATAGTTCTGAAATGTTACTATATAAAGCTAATCTCACCTAGCAGCTGTTATAAAGGATGCAGAAATAAAATTTAAAGGTTTTCTTTTCAAGATGTACCTGTTAAGTATATTTTTCCAATAAAAGTACATCCAACAATACTTCAAGTTAGATATCCATAGTTGTAATGTTGTCTATAAAGCAATAAATATTAGGTATTTGGCATTAGGACGTAGAACACAAGCTGTCACGAAAGACGACCTTAACGTGAATGTCATCAAAAAGACATTTTCTAAAAGTCAATATATATGTATATATATATATATAGGAGTTATTGGTTCATGGGAAAAACACCTAAAAGTCATTTTACCGACAATAATGGCCTAATATTGCACCTGGCTATTGCAAACTATCCTAATTGCGTCGCATGTTTCTAAGGATTATAAATAACGCCGCTTTTTTACCTTTTCCTTGGTATGGATCAAGTTTAATTGAGTAGTTGGTTAAAAATACAATACCTCATACCTATCTCAGCTACGATATACTTTAGCCAAATGTGCTCCATATAAAGTTTGTTCCCCTCGAAATGTTCTTTCATAATAATAAGGTATGGTGAGTGGCCGCAAAATTTTTAAAAAGGCGCCAACTTTACCCATACCCCTTTAAAGTGGTAAATCGTGGTAGACGTACAGAACTGAAAACTTACGTTAGGATGCTATGTTGTTTCGTGTTTAGTTCTCTGATAGGGAAATCTCGGAGTTAAACATCGGAGCTTTCACATTTATAATATTTGTAGTCATTAAGTTCTCTAGTTTTCCCGCATTTCTCGCATTGTTTCCTTCGTTTTCCAGCCATTTATTGACGAGTTCGTCGAGCGACTTTTTGTAGCGTTATTGCGTTCCCGATTGTTCTAATTACGTGGTTCCATTACAGTAATGCCTTATAATCATAGGGCAATTTGTTATGGCCGCGTCGGCTCTCAATGAGGTGTGGAAATGCACCGTTTTGTGGTGGGCGCTTTCAGCAAGGAAATTGTGGTGCAAGTGCAAGCGAACGGCATATTAATTGCATGAATATGTCTAAAAAGAACGATACACTAACATCATGTTATTTTAAGTTTTAGTACTGCTGTTATAATAATTGAGCTTGAAACGTCTTTTGAAATAGGATAAGAAAGTAACTGATTTACTATCATTCAGTTTTTCGTAATAAAAATAAGTAGACCCTCGGCCAGTTATCAAAGCCGATATAGAAAACCGAGAACAATAATTCTGTTATGATTGCAGTCGAGATAATATTTTGTGGTTAATGTTCATCCGTTTTTGACACTTAGGGTTTAGCTTTTGGGTGACTGAGGATAAACTTATGGGAAAGCAAGCGGAGCAAGTTTTTTCAACTTTCTGGGATCCCTATGCCACCTCTTGCAGAAAAATTGTAGGGCCTAAACCTAAGTTAAGTAGGTAGTCAGTCAGTCGTTACTGATTTTCTGGGTTTAGTTATTCAAATCTAGAGTGTTCTTCCTATCTGATGAATCCAACTGTTATCATCACTCACGCTGCTACGCTCTTTCTGTAATTTGACAGATGAAGATTTTCAACCGTTCGAACTATCACAAAAGTTGCGTTGCGCCCTTTTCGCTTACAACTTGTGCCACAGACGAAAAGTGCATTATTGTTATACTGTCGACACCGCTGATGGTCAGTAGCTATGTGCGGTTTAGAAATCGATAGCAATACTCATTACACTAATACGTTTCCTGTAACTGAGCACTGTAATTGGTTTCTAGTTAAATGTGCCTTGAATTTTTAAAAATTCTCAGTTATTGTCTGGTGAATTTAGATATTTTTAACTTTTCCAAGCTCTGTGCCATTATTCTGTTACTCAAAGCTTTCTATGAAAATTTAAACTCAAATTACGTGGTTATGCGTAAACTTTAAACAAAAGTAGTTCAGACATCGAATGCTCAAAAAAGGTATAGAGGGAAATGCTTGGAACACAATTTTTGACTTCGTAACTTTGTTCACCTCCTAACTAGTCCAGTTAGGAGGTGAACATTCTAAAAGTCTCATTTTTCGGTTTGTTTCATATATCTCGGAAACTATGAGTCCTAGCGACATGAGACTGTATGAAAATGAAAGCTGATCAAATTTGCTACAAGAGCAGATATCTCAAAAACTATACAAGATATCGAAAAACGTGACTGAATCAAAGTTGTAGTTCAAGTTGTAATTTGATTAGCTTTCATTTTATACCAAGTCTCATGTCACTGGGACTCATAGTTTCTGAGATATAAGCAAAAAGCCGAAAAATGAGACTTCCAAACCCTAACCAGTTTTGAACATACGTTGGGGCTCTGTCTCGTCCTGTTGCGTATAGGTAGTAATTTTTATGGCTTTGATTGTTTTGTATGCTGTAAATACCTTTATACGTAGTAATTTTCATGGCTTTGATTGTTTTGTATACTGTAAATACCTTGAACTTTGGTTTTTAGATCTCACTAATGTAACAATGTTCATCAATACTAAGCATAAATGTTTTTTAAATTGACCTTAGAACCCTCTTCTGGGCAAAGTTACTACTTAACTTTCCACAAAAAAAAAACAATATTGGGTCAAAGCTTGACAATCTACAGTACCTAGTTATACTAGGTTTTCAGGGATGGCCCCACTCTATGGCGATAGATAGTACTATCGAGCCTAGATTCCTCCTTCAAACATTTTACCTTTTTACAACTGACAAGCATTGTCTAAATTACATATCCTCGAGGCTAACTACAAGCTAAGCAAATTGCAAAGAGTCAAAAGGGACTGTGCCTTCTAGTTACCTACCAATAGTGTTTTCGCACCCACCGTTCCTACTCCCACAATGCCAATTGTCAAATATCAGCACTGAAACTCTTGCCAAGAGCTCAAACGCTGTGATTAATTGTTTTAAAAATGGAAGCCGTCTGGTAGAGCGAGAGTTCGTCATCGCAGGGCTGACAGTGAAACGTTTCGTCACATATAATAATTAGTCTGCGAAAGACTAACGAGCGGGAAAGTTATTTTTATAGGGTTGTCAAATGACAAACACACTTTACGCATCTTTCATAAATATTTTAAATAACCCTTTTTCAAACCTTATAAAAGCAGTGTACTGGTAGCCGGATAATGTGTACTCTTGGGTGTGATTCTTCTTTCAGGCATATTATGTATATATGTTTTCCGGCCTGGTAAGCATAGTTTTAAATTGTAAAGATAGCTGAATCTCGAGCTCCACCACGATACCTTTGATACCTTACGAAGCACTAGTTCATCATCATAATTGGAAGCTATAAGCTGTTCACTGCCAAACATAATCCTCCCAATAGATTTACACAGCAACGGTTGCTCATGCATCCAAATCCTGCGACCTTTAATAGGTCGTCCATACCTTACAGATAATGGTTTCTGTTTTAGACTTCTTCCCCAACAGCCCGTAGTTCTTTGCGTGCGTACTTTGTTACTTCAACTTCCTAACCCTGCACTGGTTATGGCAGCCCTAGTTACAGGCAAGGGTTGTCACTAACGAGTCGACAGTGCGCGCGTTAGCCAAATGCGGGACGACCCGAAAATCCACTTAGCCGGCTTGCGGACTGCGGTGTGGAGGGGGGAGGGGAGGTAACATGAGCCTCTGCGTGCGAGTGCTTACAGTCTCTGTTTGTTCAATTATGTTTTATGTTTATTACTAATGCGAAAATTCTCAAAATAATATATTAATGAGTAGAAAAAATGCCACACTCCTTCATAAAATAAAGTTGCAAAAACCGTAATGACTTACTGACCCAGTGATGACGCTAGCTCCAAGCTGAAGTGCCCTGATACACAATTTTCCCGCTAAAACATCGTTTGTGATGTAATTGTAATCAGCCACTTCGATGAAGATCTCTTATTGACATGTTTTGTAACTTGTGCTCACGAGACGCAATTCTGCGTGTTCTTTTCAGCTCAGCTGTTTGCCAGGAAACGGTGGCATTTCAATAGTCAGTTCATTATTCTGTCTATTTATTTTAATGCGACAAAGAAAATAATACTGTCAGAAAACTGAAATTAAATAAATGAATCCATCGTGAGTTTTACCATTGTCAAAAGCACTTATTTTTAGGTCTATCGAAAAAGCATGCCAATTTCCTTAAACATTGAAAAGACATCTCAACAGAGCCATATTATGATTAATACTCAGTGGGATTCCCACTTGAAGCTCTCTTGTTAATTAGTTCTAGCGGCACATTCCGACCGTCTACACGTACGGACGATTCCTGCCGAGAAGAGGGTTATTAAAACTTTATACTTCTGCCAGATGCCATGTCAGAGGAGCTGATATTTGATGAGGAATTTTGGGAAGCAGAATTAGGCTGTGCTTGATTAATAGACTTAGAATAGTAACATCTAGATGTTACCAACCTCTTACCCTATGCGCCTACCTTAAAGTTTAATGAAATACTACGCATCCCTTGTTCCAAACTCGAATACGATGGAAATTATAAGTGGGCATATAATCAAATAACTGAAGTACAGCATACTATTGATACAAAATAGTGAGAACATTGGGCATGCACTTTAATAATACTATTGGTCATATTGGTCGGTGCACAGCGCAGATCGTTTTCAACATGTAGTCTATTTCTTTGCTTCGCCCCCCTTGGATCACCCTACGCCCCACTGGCTGGGAACCCATGATCTAGAAGGATACTTACGAACAAAAGGGCTCCCCAATCGTTACGCCATAATTAACTTTTAAAGTTATTGCTTGTTACACATGCTGAGCGAGCTTTTTGATGATGTTGTTACACATATTTTCTGCTCAAATTGACATTTTGTCGCAGTTCTTACTCAGGAACACGAAATTGAGCACTGATGGTATCTACGTCAATATTTATCCGGAAGGGATTAATTAGTTGTGGCATTACCAAGCGATGCCGGACATCTTTTGGGCAAAGGTTTTATCACTTTCTAGGTCGCTTCCTATATAATCATATAAATCGCAAAATAGCAATAGATTCAAGATGTAAATATGAGTGTAAAAAAACAGTCACCAATTGGCTGTTCAAACTAACTTATAATGAAACAGAGAGCATTCTCCAGCCAATGCGTTAAAAACCTTAATGACTGTATATTTTTACAAAATCAAAAGATTGTTAACTTATTCATTAAAAACTTCATATTTAATTTAACACTGATCACACGTACCTCACACTCACACACACGCACTCACACACCCACACACATACACACGTCTGAATGCACAGAATACACTTCATGGGCAATGAATTTTCCTTAAATTAATTTAGCTTTATAAATTGTAATAACACTAGGAAGTCTCCACAGTTTCAAAATCAACTTAAAAACAATGTAATCCAGCGACACAGAAGGGTAGCTGGTTCTTAAAGAAAAAGCACAGGAAAATCCTATTTTAAGTACCAGCGGTTATATAATATAGTCCTGAGATGTGCCTAAAACTGTATAACCTAAAAAAAAATTGTTCCATTGTGAAATAAATAAATATTTATTATTATTATTATTCTCTTTATTTAGCATAAAGCTTAGGTTTAAAATTTGTACAGTGTTCTTACAAAAACAAAGATTTACAACAATAAAAAAACTTTTGAATTATAACTATAAAAACAAAATACATAATCACAATTATATAACCTAAGCTTCAATTAAAGTTATAAAACAATGATTTATAAAAATACTATAAAAACCTTAACCTAGGGTGATTGCTAGTAACTGGAAAGATCCTCAGCATCATGTGCAACATCATGAACAAAGGACTGAAAGCTATCATGGTGCAGAAGTAAGGGACTCAACCTCAATCCCGAAAAGACGAAACTAGTCCTATACACCAATAAACGTAAAATTGGTAGAAAAGAAATAGTGCAGATAGACAACTCCGAACTAGAAATGGTCAAGGAGATTAAATCCCTAGGAGTCACGCTGGACAGCAAACTAACTTTTAAAGCACACATAAGCACCACCTTTTTTATTTTTTATTATCGTGGGGAAATCCTCATGGATACCTCGTCGCTCGGGGGAACGACGAGGTTATGTCGGACTTCTACCGACTAAAACCCCACGGTACTCGACCTCAACACTTCAGCGGCGAGGCGGGGTCCCTAAAAAGTTTCACAACGCCCCGCCGCCAGTGTTTCCCCGTATTGGGGTCCTCTCCAGCCGACCCCCCAATGAAGGGGGGAGGCCAAGGAAGTACCTGGAGTACGCAGGTACTTCCGCCGTCGGGGTGAAAGCCGTGCATTGCGGGCAAAAGCACCCCCGTACTCAAGCCCGCTGGCTCCCACCGTACGCGGACCCTACTAGGTCCGCCACCACGATCCACCTAAAAGGTGGATCCGCTGCCACATCTGGCGGTGCGGCCCCGCCGAGCCGCAGTGCACAGGGGGGGCCAGCCGCGGATCACTGACCCCCTCCAAACGGTTGTGCACCGCGGCTCCCACCTCGCGCCCTAAGGCGCTGCGCCCGTGGGCGCCCCTATGGGCGGGCAGTGGTAGCACCATACCACCACCACGCCCGGCGGCAGGCAATGGGTGGGTGGGAAGTCCACCGCACTGCCATGCCTGAGCCCTCTTAGCTTCCCGGTGGTTCCACCTACCACCAGTACTAAGCCCCCCCGCCACGACAAGGCGAAGGCTCATAGGGGGGACATAAGCACCACCTGCTCTAAGGCCGAAATGGCCATGATGCAATGTAAGAGAGCCATAGGACGCACATGGGGAATCAAACCGGCGACTGTACTATGGATATACAAAGCAATAATCCTGCCACGAATCCTTCACGGATCACTGGTATGGTGGCATAAGGCGGCACTAAGGACCAACAAACTAGAGCTAGACAAGGTCCAAAGGCTAGTGGCACAGATGATCACAGGTGCAATGAGAACAACACCCACATCAGCGCTAGAGATCGAGCTCGGGCTGGATCCGCTAGACCTAGCGATCAAAGGAAAAGCGACCGAACAATGGTTTAAACTTAGGAGCACGAACCTCTGGATCGGTAACCACACGGACAGAGGGCATCTACGCATTGGAAGTGAAATCGAGAGCAACATGTCAATGATCTTTACCAACAACGACCTAACAAGGAAAGAAAAGATCTTTGGCAAGAAATACAAAGTACATATAGGACAAACAGATGAATGGAACATAGACACAAGCGGAACAGTTTGCTACACAGATGGCTCCAGAATTGAGTCACTGAAGCTATCTGGCGCGGGTGTGCACATAAGGTGCGAGGATGGCACAGTGATAAACAGATCAATCTGCCGGCAGGTTCGCCAGCGTATTCCAAACAGAAATATACGCTATCATGGAATGCGCAGATATATTAGACAATCAGGACAGCGTCACCAAGGCCACTATCTACAGTGATAGCCAGGCAGCGCTGAAAGCGCTTAGCAAAGCAGAGACGACATCGGCAACTGTCAAAGAATGCAAAAAAGCTCTAGGGAAACTCGCAAACAAAATAGACGTAGTGATTGCATGGGTCCCTGGACACGAGGGGATTGTCGGCAACGAGTTAGCAGACGAACTAGCCAGAGGTGGTGCCGCTGAAGGCTTAGTGGGTCCGGAACCCAGGCTGCCAATAGCACACAACATCACCAAGGGAGTAATCAAGAGGCTAACCACAGCAGCAACAAATAGACGATGGAAGGCTGCAACAGGCATGCGACAGTCTAAAATGTTCATCAGCGGAATGAACACGAAGAAGACAGGTCATCAACTGAAGCTGTCAAGGAACAGTGTACGTGTGGTCATAGAAATCGCCACAGGACACTCTAGACTAAACAGGCACCTAACAGTAATAGGCATCAAAGACAACCCCACATGCATGGAGTGCATGGACAGCGAGGAAACGAGTTTCCACCTACTCGCCGAATGCCCGATGTACTCACACATACGGTGGGAACTCATGGGGTCAGACTCGTTAGATGAAGAAGATCTGAAAGAACTGACGGTGGACCAGATAGTAAGATCCTGCAAAGCAACAGGCAGATTCGACGGGAGGCCGTGAAAATGGGATAACCTAAAGACCCCCTGCAAGGGGGGCCCGGGGAAATGGGTGAAATGGCCCATAACAAGCGGACCGATCACCCGGCCCACTGCCAGCGTCCCCAGTGGAAATTATAATAATAATAATAATAATAACCTAGGGTGCCGCCGGCAGTAGGGCAGGCAAGGCCCAGACTACCGGTGGTTAGGGCTGCAGAGAGAGGAACCTCCTGACAATGCGAACCGTGTCCAGGAGCACCGCCTTCTGCATCTGACCCTTGACCCAACCGCTGAGCGAGAGCCTCTCGAGGTGTTGGTCGAGGCTCTTCGTTACTAAGCTGTTTGCCGATACCACTATCGGGACAATGATCGTCGAATCAACATTCCACATGGCGGTCACCTCGTGAGCCAAGTCAAGGTACTTGCTGAGTCATGTGGAATGGTGATGTCGACGAGCACTGCCTGGCGTTGGTATCGGTCTACCAGCACGATATTAGGCTTATTGGCTACAATAGTCCTGTCCGTGATGATAGAGCGATCCCAATAGAGCAATGCACGACTATTTTCGAGAACTGGTACCGGTGCGTACTTATAGTACGGTACCTCCGACTCGACAAGGCCATATCGAAGAGCAATTTGCTGGTGGATGATCCTGGCTACTAGGTTGTGCCTGTGCAAGTACTCTCCGTTAGCAAGGTGAGAACAACCGGAAATAACGTGGCGAATAGACTCGCCAGGACGGCGGCATGCCCGACAAATGTCAACCGTACCGTCCTTCATAATGTATTTCCGGTAGTTATTCACCTTGATAACTTCATCAGCAATTGCACAGACAAAACCCTCGGTTTCCCCAGAGAGGTCCCCGAAGCGTAGCCAGTTATTATTGTTATTATTACTATCTGTTATCACTGAATCATTCTATGGTCAACCATTAACACTATTTTATAGATTTAGCGTTATGATTAATTACAAATGGGTACAAATATTTTGTTTACCAAAATAAGTTTACCCTTAAAACTGAAAATAACTAGTGAAATGCCAATAGCTTGTTAGTGGAACGACGATTAAATTAATTTAGATAATCCCAATGACGCATCAGTAACACCTGAGGTATTGTAGTTGTCCATGGGCGGAGTGGATCTCTTTCCATCACTTCCACCAGGTGACCTCCCAGCTCGTTTGCCCACTCGTAAAGAAATCCCCAATGACAACTTCTAATATCCCAGCGTATTCAGCAAAAATCAAACCAGCCTCGTACCCTTAGCATAATGCAACCTCCATAAGTAAACACTGTTATATCTATATTTGAAGGTGAGAGAGGAATTAAAACCTCTGGAGAGCGGCACGGTACACCACAAATCGTTTAGTGCTTTCCGTCCGTCCTAATGGCACGCCAATTAAAAGTTTGCGCGCTCGCTCCCCGGGCGCGGATTGTTATCTGCAGCTGTAAAACCGAGCAGCTGAGCATCCGAGCATAATGTAGTTTATTCGAGCTCACCCGACGATTAGCATTTTGATGTCGCGACGATTGGTCGGGACTTGGGGGCAGTCGAGGCGTCTTGAAGGATTGAAAGTCGTGTGACGTAATTTTCAAAATATCGTCTTAATTAAAGAATCAATTTTATTGAAAAGTAAGTTTAGGAGGATACTAGTTTGGGAACATAGTCATGATTGGGAATTATATATGGTGATAAATTGTAGTTTATTATAGCTCACCTGCCAATTTGCATCTTGATGGTGCGACGATGGTCATCTTGGATAATAGTTGAAAATCGAAGTTTGACATTCGTTTTTATTTGAATTGGACTAAAACATAACATACCATCACGACTTTATCCCAAACTGGGTAGTCAGAGGCAAGAGACTGTGTCGATATGGTGAACGAAACACTCAGAAGCCCACTTTTCACCAATGGTATTAGAACCCAACGTGGTAGGTGGTGAGCCTTTCACCGTTGTCCTGGTTGATTTGGTTTTTTATCGATGTTTTCCGTTACCGGAGAGTTAGTCGGATATTTAACAATGAACACAAATATTTTGGTTCTGGCCAGAAGTCGAGACCACACGATCCACGATCTGAGTTCAGGTGGTGAACCACTAGGCCACGACGCTTTTTGAATAAAATAATAAAAGTTCCTTAAACTTGGGTCATTGGCTAGGTTTGATGATCAAGCAATAAGTGGTTGAATAAATTACAGAATTTGTCAGGATGTTTTTTTTTAATTCAGAGCATTATATTAATGTTCAAAACCAGTAAAGGATCAATTTGTTCTGATCAATATTAAAGTGTTTTCATCAGTGTCTGACATCCAAAATACATATTCTGCTCAGAAAAGAGACAACGTCTATTTTGGTGCTCATTCATTGATTTAAATGATAATTTGTTCAGCTTTTTTAGTATGTAAATCGTAAGTCTATTCTAGTTTTATAAGTCTGGAACAAGCATATTTCTACTAGTTAACAGAACTAGACCAGTAGCCCAATGCATGCCTTAGAACATATACAGTGTAAATAAAGAAACAAAAAGAAAAATATCTTTCAAACAAAGCATTCGTTACGAAAGGTCAAGTTTGTAATATGAGACCTATCAGAAATCTTGAAACAGTCCATGAATAATGGATACGCGGGAAACTAAAAAGCTAGGAGGATTCTGGCGAATGTGTGCCCTGCAAGCTCGTAGGCAATCGGTGAAGATTTTATTGCGTCTTCTCTAGGTATGAATGGTTAAATGGTATACAAACTTAAAAAATTGTAAAGGTATTTTTTATATCATTCACTATATATCTTCGACTTCTCTTTAATATATTTTCTGTTTACTTTTGAGGTGGAACTACTAAGTAGGTCCTTAAAGATTACAATAACTAAAGGCTCCATATCCGTCCTTTTATACCGATCGAAACGACGAATGGTAAGTGTATGTTAAGATCGTTAACGGTTTCAGTAACACTAACAAGACACTAACGATTTCAGACTGATCGTAACGACGGATCGTAAAGATCAATCGTACCGTATATTCTATAAGGATTTTCTGACACCAAAAAAATACCAATTATACTTGCCAAATTAAACTATACAATACATAGGTACATTACAAGATGAGTGACAAAAAGTAAGATCCAGAGACATACAGACACGGAGAAAATACAAAATATTCGTCAAGTTAGGTGTCTTGTTTGGGAAATAACCCACGACCCCCTGCGCAATAGGCTAGTCAGTCATAACAGTGACTTTATAGCCTTAAGTAATCCCAATTAAGTTTTTCAACACGAACACTAAACATCACATGAGCAGTCACCTCCAAATTACGTAACTCTTGTCCGTTTCCCAATTGTACAAAGGCACTAGCATCTAGATAACTACTTGTTTTTGTTTTATCTTTCAAAGCACATAGAACAGTCTTGAACAAACCGAACAATAACGTCTAAACTTCCTCAAATTGTCCATTAAATGTTCGGCGTTTTTGTAAACAACGATATTGTTCGCAGCCATGTCTTCTGCTAATGACAACTCATTCCCTCCACAGATCTCCGACATTACGGCGTATTAAAACTCTAAAACTTACTGCCATTTGGTTGAACAGAAAGTTTGTTACATCACAAGATTTAAATTCAAGTCTCGAACTGTGGTGAAGTAAGAATTCTTCGCGCGAGGCCGTCTGCTGAAAAACTCAGCTGAGTTTCTCTTGAATGATGGGTTTTTTAGTTTGTAGAAAGATATTGTATTTTATTTGGGAAATGTAGTAACTTAAAGTTTTTTTTTCTATTTCTGATAGGAGCATCAACAGTCATTGCTGACTGATAAGTTTATAACCATTCTTATTGGCATTTTCAGCTCAATGAGTAGGGATGTTGAATTTTAAAGTTTGATTGAAATTTTTCGAAAACTGCTATTCGAATGTTTTGATATTTATTACTAATACATAGCATTATTTCTAAAAAGAACATAATTTTGCTGTTGTCATTATTATAACTCACGTTTATAAGATTTAAGATAAAACGACATTTTAATTATTTTTTTATTGCGTCAGACAACACATCTCTTGTAATGGTCTCGAAGTAGGGATTAATATCCCTGTGTTACGAGGTACCACACAAGGAAATAAGCCAGGGGCGTCTCCCAGCACACCCAGACCCGAGACAATTCAGAAAATATAGTTTCCTAAATTATTAAAACCCGGGACACTACGGAAATCGAGGCGAGAAACCGTGCTACAGCGCACTACGCCATTCGTGTCGTCAATTGAAAAGAAGGAAAAAATTGTAAGGTTTACAAAATTTTAATAGTTATGCCGTTTATATCAAAACCAGGTTGGTCATCAACTGAACACTGTCAAACATTGAGCCCTATGTGGTAACAACATTTTTATTTTGGACTTAATATGATTATGAACCTTTAGATAACGAGTTGGCGAACATTAGTGTATTTAAAAAAAAATGTGATTAACAAGTGGTCTACATTTGCATTCTTCTTCTTCTTCGTGTCGATGATCCTTTGATCGTTGGCAACTTATATTACCACTGCCCAGTGTTGCGCTACCGCAATTGCAAGGGAGGTGGCTTTATGTCTTAAAGTGTAATAATAGTGTAACATTAAGCAATGTCGAATCAACGCAGTAATTGTGTTCACATATAAAAAAAAACATAAATCTTGAGCGCCAATTTTCCTAAGCTCAAAGGCGCCACTGTCTACGTCATTTTGCAGATTTTCTTTCGCAACCCTTAGCTTCCGGGGGCTGAATTTGATTCCACAGAGCTCGGACAGATGGCGCCGCTCCCACCGCTTGTAACGTTTCTCTGGCGTTTGATTCGATATAAAATCTGAAGATGGCGTTAGTAGGCCGTGTTATAATTAATTGCACCATTCATTTGTTATTTAAACTCTTGAGCTTAGTCAAGCTGCCAACTATAGACTTGTTTTTTAGCTTTAGTAGTTTTTGTTATCATTGCTTAGCATCTGTAGATTAATTAAGTTGGGGAAAGAAAGTATTGTCAAGTATTTTGCTATCAATAAGGTATTTAGTTTATAAATTTTTACAAAATGATAATTAGGAAACGCTAAAATATTGATGGAAAAAAATATTATTGGCTTGTTTGCATTTATGAACTTTATGATGAACGTGAAATATAAAAGTAGCTTGTGGATGAATGTTCGTTAGTGGGCGCTCTAGTTTTGTTTGTTTGTCGCCTGACACCTAGAGCGACCTTACCACTTGCTGTACATACCTAATAGGCCAGTCTGCACAAAATAACACAGATAACTAAACACTACTTCTTTAACACTAGGTACTGGCCATATAGAAACAAAAAGGACATAGTTTTTTCCCCGTTCCTGATTTGAAATTCGTTGCTGTTCGCTCTGTAGTCGCGCGCACCGGCTGCGGGAGATTAGACACGGTAGCCGGAACAATTTTTTAATATCCCCAAACAAGGAAGGCGAGGCGATCATGTGTTTGAAACCTGTGGACGTGTTTTTTGAATGAGCAATTGACAGAGCGTGGTATTTGAACAGCTGGGAAATAACTAATTTTAAGGAGAGTGTCGTGTTATAAAATCACTGTGTATAAAATCACTGTTTACCAACACGTGATAATATACAGCTCGAAACTAGCACTTTTAGCGTATATTGGTCTCTCATGGCTACGACCTCGCTAACGCGCTTAAACTAAAATGACAACCTTTTTAATAAGACTCTATGGCGTATTAATGTTAGCTAAATGTATGTATGTGTCTTGCCGACACGATTGGCGCAGTGCGCTGTAGCACATTTTTGTAGGCTAGAGACTTGTCCCGAGTTCGATTCCCGATCGAAAAAAACGATCTTTTCCAAATTGTCTCAGGTGTGTGTGCTGGGAGACGCCCCTGGCCTAATTCTAGGTCAGGTACCATAGGGATATTAATCCTCACTTCGAAACCATGGCAAGTGGTGTGTTATCTGGCGCATATTATTTATATTTATGTTATTTCATTTGTTTAAAATTAATATTAAAATGCTTTCAGTCCTCAAAATAATATGAAGTCACGCGAAAAATTTGCTGTCCTCATAACATTTATGTAATTGTCAATTGCACCGACAAACTTCCGGAATACTCTGTTAAACCTTGCGGTTGACTGATTGACTAGGTCCAAAAATTATCGATCAATTGCACATGTTTAAATATTCCTTAGCTAACAGTCCCACCCTCACTAAGCTTTCGTTCGAAGGACATTAACAGTTCGGGCGCGGTTTGACAGAGGCAATACGTGTCGGCCGGAATTAGCATACACTCGTCGCCTGCACTTGTCAACGGTGCCAATAACAACACTGTTACACTGACGCTGGCTTGGCGTTATGTGATCTTTAACCGGGTTGTATTTAGACAGTAGCTTATTATAATTATGAGAACATATCGATGGCAGCAAAGTAGATACGGACATCTACATTTTTTTCAAATAGTGTTTTTCCCATAATTAGCTTTGAATAAACCTTTTTTAAAAGTCTTCATTTAATTTATTCCGAATCACAATATAATAAGTAATATTTAGCACGTCAATGAAGACATCTAAACTCTGTTTTAAAAAAACATCGCAATAAAAACGGACATTTGAACTTACCCGCCAAGTAATCGCAACTTTGACACGTGATTCAAACGTTAGTATAGACATCTGTCATTTGTCTCATTGAAAAGTTAGTATCTCAAGGAATAAACTACTGTGAAATTTGCCCAAAAAGGTGTACAGAAGGATATCAATTTGACAATCTTAAAGTAAACCTGATAAGACGACGTATAAGGAGATATCTGGCAGATATCTTCTTCTTTGTTCGACGTATTAGAAGATATCTGGCAAAGTTTTATAGAAGTAAAAAAGACATCTACATTATTTCAGTAAAAAAACAATATACCGATATAGATATAATCTGTTATAATTTATAATTAATTAAGAATGTTATTTCAATGCATCGTTTCAAGATTTTGCATCGTATCATGTTAATCGGTCAATAATTCTCAAAATGACCACTATTTTTTACTAAATGTGTTCAGCTGTAAAATGGCGATTTCGTAGATGTCTTTCTCTACTTTGTTGCAAATGAACCTTACTGCTTATGTTAAGGCTTCAATTTTTTCTGCATTGCAGAATTAATGCTAAAAACATACCAATAACGATCATTCATTCGAAGTCACTACCACCGGCGTCGGGCAATTTTTCGCACTAAGAAAAACTGGCGAGAAAGTCAGTGGTTACTCTTTTATGCCCAAAGTGTATTTTGGTTTTGGTCCACTGGTGAGACAGCTTTAATTACTCGTACTTATTTACTAATTAAAGTATATTGTACGCATATTTGATAAACTATTGTTCAAAAATGAAAATTCGGAAATCCATAACTTAAAAAAATTCAACGTTATTTACAATTTTTAATATGTTGACTACTCTATTATAATCTGAGTAGATCTTTCTTTTAAGATGTCAGATGGGCTAATTAATAACTCTAGACACCTGCTTGTCACCGCTGCCAATTACATTGTTAGAAGTGTCGCTTGCTTGACATTATAATGTGATCTTTAACCACCCGTGCTTTATTTATTCTTAGCCTTTATTGTCACACTATTTTTAACACTTTACATTGTTACTAATTTATCAATAGTTTCCAATACGTAAAACTAGGTCTATTCTTCTGGGGGCCTACTCCCCGTCGTCCAAAAACGTAGTAGCATATATTTTCAGACATAACGTAGAGCGAATATGTAGCGAGCGGTAGTATGAGAAATTCCGAGGGGTTCGAAATGCATTCTAACAAAATAAAGTAAGATTTAAATTTTGATTGTAATCATTTTCTTTAAATCTATTTAAATGTTGTGCGCGGTTGTCATCGAAATGCAAATTTGACCATGTTACAATATACTTAAAATCGATGTATGTATTAGTTTGTATTTTGTTACTGCGCCAAAGAATAAATAAATAAATATAAAAAATACATGTTCACTACGCATGTTTTATAGAATTCTAAGCAGCATGCTATATTGTACAAGATTGATGAAACTTTTTAACATCAAGATAATATTTTTTATTGCACCCTGAAAACTAAATTGCCGGTTGGTACATAGGATAACACGATGATACAATTATGTTTCATATAGCAGATGTGTCAATCTTAGTCCTACTTATGCTGATTCAGTTAATTATTGCAACAAACCAGATATACAAATATTGGGAAATTTACGAATATCCAGCTCAGTGATTGCTTTGCATTACTGTGCTTGTCAGCCTCATGTCCTGACCTCACGACCGCTTCCCATCAGGTGGAGTGAGGTCATCTTCATCCATCAACATTCTTCACATTTCTATTGAGAGTAGCATTCTCGGTCAGTTTGATCAGAGATATATACTAAATAGTTTAAAGGCATCAAACTACCAAATTCCAAAGTGCCTACAGGTACCTGTCCTTAAAAGCAATTGAGGCCATCATCCATCAATATCGAAACATGGAAGCAACTCAGCTCGCCACATTCAGTGACTAACGACCTGCCAATCAGGCCCTCACTTAATTGGAAATCCGTGTTTGCGAAACCACTCCCCGTTTTCTAAGGCTTTGTCAGTAAAAATTAAATAAGGTTGCGCAGTGTGGCGGAAGTGTCTTGAAGTGTAAAAAGAGATATAATACCTGAAGCTGTGATACATACACGACAGTGGGTATAGAAAACGTTTTGCATAAATAAGTAAATAAATATCTGGGACAATTCACACCAAGATCATCTGACCCCAAACCAAGCAGAGCTATAAACATACTTAAATATTTCTAAATACATAATTAAATAGATAATAACAACGTTGTGTGTCTGGGACACAACATACACAAATGTTCATCACATAAATGTTTGTCATGGGTGGGGATCGAACCCACGACCTCCGGCGTCAAAGGCAGGATCGCTGCCATTGCGCCAACAGGCCAGTCAATAAATAAATGAACATTAATTTAAGAATAAATTGATAAAAATACTTCAACTAAAAGATTTCAAATAAATAAGGTCGAGTATCTACATACCTAACAAGCATGAATGTTCGTTCTGGTTAAGAATCATCTAATGACTATCATATTTAATGGGTGTCTTTTACACCTATTAGTATTAAAAAATAGATAATCATTTACAGACCCAACAATACACAATGGACAAAATATTTACACGGTATAAACAAACAATAAAAAAATAAAAATGACAGAAGCGGGTCAATCAGGTCCCTGCCTCAGCGGACTGCAGAGACGCTGGTATTCTGACAGGGCCTGTATTGTGTTCGTCTTTCACATGTGCACAAGTTCATAAAAAAACATGAGTACAAAATAAGAGTAAGAAGATAAAAAAATAAAAAGTAAAGTGCCTATGGGTGGAGATTAAGGAAGTGTGCATGTGTGTAGCGGTGAGTCTGAGAGGATGTGGAGTGTGATATTATATTAGTCGTAAAGAAATATAAATTAAAAAAAATGTCTATGGTGCTCTGACTGTCACTGTCACAATGACAACTTATGGGAATCCAGCCGCGTACGTGAGAGCCTTAGAATACCTACATATAGAAACGCACACCCATTTTGAAGCACCTTAGTTGGAGCCATGAATGGCTCAAAACTGACCGCTTTGCAGTTTTCATAACAGCTCCGCAATGTTCAATGTCAAAGCGCGCCGCACGTAAGCGAGTAATAGTCACGCAAGTGTGGATCGGATTAGTGCTTCATTTCTGACGGGGCGGTTGTATGAAGACTATCCTTCTATACTTTAGATATTATTCTAAGGTGAGAGCATTAGTATCGTCTAGTTTAAACAAAATTAGATGATTAATATCGTTCTATGCAAATTTAAGTATACATAAACAGCAACGGCATAAAAACGTAAGGATCATCATTATGTACAATCAGAAACATCAGTGGCTGAACAGTATGACAACCAGAGAATGAAATTTAAAAAAGCAACTAGGTCTCGGGATCAGGCGAAATAGAAAAATCAAAGATCCATCGGCAGTTATCTTTCAAGGGCAAAAATATAAAACCTATGCTTAGGGCATACGCTTGTGGGTAATTTTATCTATTGTGCAAATAGGCGTGTACGTCCAAATTACATTTTTGACAACCAACACGATGGCATAGTATATTTAGAAAGCTCGTCATTAAATCAATTAATTACACACGTCCGCAAATGCAAACACGAATAGTTACACATACATTACTTTTTTCCCAACGCAAAAGAAAATGACAAGACTACGAAACTCGTTAATTACGCAATAGCAACCACAAAGAACTGTCTCCGAATAAAACATGATTGATGGCTTCTTCGACGTGGCGGTGAAGATATCGCGGATAGAGAACATTAAGTGTATTCCTATGTTGGCCGTGATATCATTTTCATAGGCCCGTCAAGGTTCCTGCGTCCCCCCGGTTTTGCTGACAGGGGCATGATTGGAGAGGATACTCGTAGGAAAAAAAAACATAGCATTTTAAAGACTAAACAACTAAAAGGTATTTTATAAACTAATAAATTCAACTGATAGTAACTGCAAGTTGTCAGGTAAAAGTCTCAGACAATCTTAGTTAAAGGAATTTCCACAAAAGAACCAATGCAAAATATTCTGCAAAACTTATAAAAAAACCAAAAATATAATTAAAGAATATCTTTTCCCTTGTAGTTTTAACAGATTTGCATTAAATATGACATACGTAATAAAAACGGCTCATAATGAAATTCAGTTTCCCTGAGAGGCCATAACACCTTGCAGACTCTGTTTTTGCCATCGGATGATCGGTATTTGGATACTTTTAAAACAAACGGCCGTTAGTACCTCGTGTTGTGTTCCCTGCTCGCTTCTACTTTATTTAACCTACCGAATCGAAAAGTTATTAGATAAAATAAGATAAACTTTATTGCACAAACAAAATATTATAGATTCAATTAATCAAATTAGTTCGCTAGTAACGATCTCTACCAGACAACTTTCAGGTAGATAATCAGGAAGAAAATGCAAGGTGATAAATTAAAGATACACACACTTATTTACTATTACCTAAAAAGACATACATACAATATTGAAGCAAAATAATATACTTACATAATATATAATACTTGTGATTCATATAAATAAGGTATGGATAAATAATAGGTGAAAAAAAGTGACAGGAGGCGATTGGGTCAAAGTGATTTCATTGGTTGAATAAGATAGCCATATAGGGTAAATAATTAGAATTAACACTAAAGGATTTAAAATAAAAGTCAGAAGAATAACAAGGAAATGAAATGATAAGAAGTTATGTCTGTAAATTAGTTCTTCGACGAATTTAATAATTCTCATTAGATCCCGTAGTAACAGTTTGCTCTCGTATTAAACGTATTTTTATCCTGAACTTTATTGAAACTCAGTTATAGACCAAGTATCAGATAAATAAATAAATACCACGGACTGTTTCCCACCATGATCATCTGATTCTAAAAAAGCTTGGAGTGATGGATGTCAGAAACGGATAAACTTAAATAATGTTTTGTATAAGTTTAGCCTTAAAGAGACACAGAACATACACAAATGTTCGTCATACGTACGTTTCTCCTATTGTTATAGAGCTAATATAGTTAAATGATTGAAACCTTAGCCATCACACCAACGGACCAGCTAAAGATCTTATAAATAGGAACTCTACTTTTTAAAAAGTCATTCTTCACAACAGAACATCAATGCAATGAAACCTAACCATAACGAACGAGTAATACGATTCCACTCATCGCGCTGTTCTCTTTAGTCGAAACAGTGCGGAATGGCATGGCGCTGGAAAAAACAGGGACGATTCAATCGGCCACTACCAATCGCTCTTCGTCAGCTGCAGAAAATATTCTGCACGGGAACTTTAAAACTACATTAAAGATTTCCGCAGAAAACGAACAAAATATGTTTTCTCATATTTTTAAATCAGTATTTTGTAAGTTTTGTAGATATCATTATTTCGCCTAGATAGTTCAGTATGTAATTCATTTTATTAACTTTATGCATCCGAAATTTTAATTATTTTAAATTTAAATTTTGGTAATATCACTTTTTTCGAACCATTATCTCTAACATCACTTAACAAAGCTTTTGTGTGTGTCAAAAATACACATAAATATATATATATAATGGGTGAATATTAACGGCGTCCTAGAAATAATTAAGTCATACCCACTCAGTATGTTAATTAAAACATAAACTTGAAGGATTTTAGATTTATCATGTTGATGTCCCTTGGATTTTGTTAGTTATTCTTAAAAATATTTTTACTCTGATTTTTAAGACAAAATTTACTAGTTGTGTTACATAATTTTCCTTTTGTTCTAAAAAAATCATTCACTGAAATCGTAGTAACGATTGCAAGAAAATCGGGGTTTCAAAAGCGATTATTATTGCTATTTGACGTCGAATACTATCGTCATTGGCTGACAAGCTGTCAAAATGTAAGCTAATAGCAATCATGAGCGCTGCGAGTTAGATGAAAAGAGTGCCGGTTTAAAAAAAAGACTTAAATTCCACTTGCAACGTAAATATTTTAGAAGGAATCCACAGTTGGGTAATGGCTCTTTCAATAAATTAAAAAACATAAGAAAAAGCGACAGGAACTAAAATTTATGGGGTCCAACAGTCAAATCGTGAGACTAATCACTGCTTTTCTATGCAAATGTGTGTTAATCTGGCATTTTCGCGTTTAATTTTATATCTGGCCACATTTGTGGAATGATATTGTCGCGTAAATCAGTCGTCGGTGTTTTTCTTGGAGCGGCGGACTGCCGTGTTTTGTTTAACATCACGCACACCCTGTCTCGGAGTGTTCTATAGTGATTTAGTACGCCTGAATTGTGCTCACCTTGTTTTCGTATTTTCAATTTAAATATATTTCTGTAAAAATAAAGTTAAGGTTTGCGATTTCGGGTTTCTTTTTTGCATATTTTGAAGATGATGTCAGATGATTGATAACAAATCCGTGCCATTAGAGAAGGAAAATTAATTAGAGTAGTTTCATTTGTGTACTATTTGGTAAACTAAGCTGTTTGTGTTTAAAAAAATACATAACTTGAACTATACATACTTAACCTAACCTAACTATATAATACTTGCATTATTTTTATAAAATGGTAGATATCATGTCATAATCAAAATTCGAGTTCTAAATCTCACTGTGTATAAAGCTTTTAAGGTCCCAAGCCACGTTTAAAAACCTCGTAGTTGCACTTAATTCTGAACTTCCAAACAAATCTGACCGTTCCTTTCGTTGCTTTTAATCCGACGTTTTGAACAAAATCCTTATGACGTTGGAAGAGTAATTATTGTTATTCTAATGGATCGCGCGCTCTGAACAAACCCCATTGTAGGAGTCGAGGATCGAACCCTTGATTAATGGTGGTGCAACGAGGGAACATTCAGGCGCGACGTCTACTGGGTTGACTTGCTTGACTGACATACAGTTAGGTTTATTGAAATTTATTTTTAGCATTTTCAATGCTACATTTTCTATCGAGAGATAGAAACTAGAAAAAAAATATCCTTAGTCCTACCCTGGTAGGTCTTGTTCTGTTAGAGTTAAGGTACTATTTGGAACCGAGCTGCCGACTGCAACTGCCGCCAGCACGTGCAGCGACTGCATGCAATCGGCCTCAGCTGCACTACTTACTGGTTCCTATGTATTATTTATATGAAATGGCTTCCAAGCGCTGCGACAGCAGCACGTGTAGCCATTTCATATAAATACATGCAGTCGCATGCAGTCGCTGCATGTGCTGTCGGCAGTTGCAGTCGGCAGCTCATTTCCAAATATTACCTTTAGATTGATAGAAAATAATGTCTGTGCATTCCCATAAATTAACTTAAAGCTCATTAACCAAGAAGAGGGAAGCAAGCAATTTCGTCAGTTAACATCCAGCCTAGAAGATGCATTACTAACAGGAAACCGCTGACTGGCTGGAATTGAAAGATCATATTCCGAAATTGCTCGCTACCCTCAGTTTAGGGAATGAACTTGACAAGTTGTAAGGGATGGTATTAAGGCAACCCTGATTTCCCACGAAGGTCTTCTTTCGAAAATCCACCAGGAGATGCGACATCGTATTTCGAACATTATGTGTGCTGGGAGACGCCCCTGGCTTATTTCTTTGAGTGGTACCTCGTAACACGGGGATATTAATTCCTACTTCGAGACCATTACAAGAGGTGTGTTGTCTGGCGCATAATTATTTATTTATGTGATACAAATTTAAGGACTTGTGGCTTTCACATATGTTTTCGTTGCTCTGTCCGCTGTTCGCATTCGCATTCCGCATCACACATCAACACTTTTAGTATACGTTGTCCCTTACGATGGTATCGGGCATAATGCCACAGCGAGAGATTATGCCGTGCAGTTGACCAACCGATGTTTGTTTGCCAAAACCTACGCTATGGGGTACGACCTGGTGGGGTATACGTGCGATAAAGGTTGATTCGTACACAGAGCAAATAAAAAAGTTCTCGGCGAATACAGCAGCAGTTAATGTTTAGCAAACTATGTGAATTTTGCACCGTCCACGCAAGATAAGATAAATATAGTACTAGTTAATAAAAAAATGCGGAGCATTTAAATCTCAAAACTCAGGGCATGATTTGAAGTTCATAGTACAGCGCAATTAATGTTGCTCGGGCTAAGAACCTTTTGCTCACCCTGCAGTTAAGTAGCTCTCTGCACTATAAAACCATCTGCAACTAATAATTTAAAAAAATACGAGTATTTTTCTCGCGCTAGGCTTTATCTGCAGTACTCTCTCTCTCTCATGCCTCATAAAAATGGTGCAGTTTTGAAAAAAAACAGAATAAATCTTTAATATACTGTGCCCACAACTCAACTTGCTAATTTTTTAAATATTCTTTCGTTGCAATTTCTTTCGTTAATTCTCCTGTAACAATTACCTTTCTGTATCTGAAATAAGCTTTGGTGTCTAATAGAATCAATTCGGCAATAAAATTGGTCGTGTACGGAGATCGGGGGCTCAGTTCATTCTTTTGTCCTCAAATAGAACCTCTTAGGAAGCAGCTTTCAATATTCGGTCCTTTCGTCATGCGTGTACGTTCAGTCGTTCATCTACACACAAATCATGGTTTGGCACGCGTTCCTAACTAGAACGGAGAATGCTCAAACGCATACACAAAACACAAAACAAGCTTATTACTTTAACAAACAATACAATAGCAGAAGACGGCCGCCATTTGTCCTTTAAAAAACCTTTTCATGACTTTCAAAGTCGCCGATGCATTGTTTCTACTTTTTTCTTTTATTTAAGAAGTCGTAATTACCCAAAATAGCATTATTTTTATTTCATTTTTTCTAATCGTATTGTTACATTTTTAGAAGGCTTGTCATAAAGTTGGTCAAGGGCGTAAAACAATGACTTTGCCAACTTTTCGCAAAAGGGGATAGGGCCAATATAATATCAACTGATAAAATGAAATTAGGTAATAAATAAAAATAAATATTTATTATGGACCAGCATGGCTAGAGTGTAACAGCGCCGGTATAAGCTGACCTCTCATTGCCAAGAACTTGCATACTACGCGTGGACGGCATGGAGACCTACTCGTAAGTGATACGTTTGTACTGTGGTTGACTGTATCGCTGTTCGATGTAAAACTCAATAATACTACCGTATCGGCTCATAGCTCGTTTGGCTGAGACTGCTGCTTGCCTGCTAAGTTCCGGATCATGGTTTCAATCCCAAACCAGGACAAATATATTGATGTGTGAAAGGTGTACTGATTATTATGAATATTAGTTATATGTACCTACGTTCTTATTAATTTCTATATTCCTATAAAATCGTCTTAGTTTCTGAATTATTACGTGAGAAATGGGACACAACGTTGAATTTCAGTAAAACCAGAATTTTGACTAACTAGGTAAGTGATGATGATTGTAATTATTTGATGCATTGACAATGTTTCAAGAAAAACATTAATTATTGCTTAAAAATTCTTTTTAAATTCTCTGATTCTGCCTAAAATTAAATGATTATGCAGAATATCAGCATCTCATCCGGGCATTTCCACGGTGAACTTTGAAACAACGCCATCAGTCGCGCTTGTACGAACAGACAGACAACAATTATCTTCCGACTTTGTCTTGTCCATTATTTTGTCAACACGCTTCACAGTTAGCGTCGAAATCGGAGATTTATGACTAGAAACGGTGAACGGGACCTGACGCACCGTTCTTTAATTGTTTAGGGACGTCAATCGGGAACCAGTTATGCGAAAGTTTGAAATGGCAAACAACTTTTAGTCTAAAATTGAACAAGGGATAGGTAGAAAGTAATAACATGTTTGAATCACGTAAGAAAATTAGTTCAATTATTTATTTTTAAGTTTTTTTGTTCAGATGTAATATCAGATACATAATTTTTCAAAATGGCGTAATAATATTTAACAATGAACAATAACATAATAGATTATTATCTGCGACAACTTGCAGCCGTAGTCTACGAAAACGTTGAATTAACGTTAAAACCTTTATAACAACCACGTTGTATTTAGTAAAACTGCCACCGCTTATGATTTTGTACAACTTTACCTTACAGATTTATTTGTACTTGATTTGTTGACATTATACTATCACTAATGTGGTGTTGACGACACTAATGGCGTAGTGCGCTATAGCACGGTTTCTCGCCTCGATTTCCGTAGTGTCCCGGGTTCGATTCCCGGTCATGTCAATTTAGGAAACGATCTTTTCTGAATTGACTCGGGTCTGGGTGTGCTGGGAGACGCCCCTGGCTTATTTCCTTGTGTGGTACCTCGTGACATAGGGATATCAATCCCTACTTCGAGACCATTACAAGAGGTGTGTTGTCTGGCGCATATTTATATTTATTTATACAAACTAAGTTTAAAGAGATCAAAATGTAAGTGCTTTACATTTTGCTATACGCGTACATTACACGTGTAATAATATACCTTTAAACGAAGTAAATAAAATTTAGCAGACCTTTCTAACAAACCCAATCTGCTAGGTAGCCGAAAATTCGCAAACTCCAGAGGCAGGTAGAGACTTTATGACTGGCGGCACTTCAAAGCCCGGCACCGCCTAGAAAGCTTTATTGTTTTAGCACCCCAATAAACAGGGGATGTTTACAAGCCGCCTCTGTTTGATGATATCGCCTCGTTTGGAATACTGAACTATTGTTCCAGACTGTACTATTTTTTTTTTTTGTTGTTCACGTGAAACTAAGCTTCTGCAGGAGGTAAAAATGCTTATCAACTGCGACCGGATAAGGTGCAATCGGTCACGGATAAGCCTTTGAAGAGGATTGGAAGCCGACTGCTGAAACAAAAAACATTTAAAATGTAGTCTGTTAAGCTTGCGTCGCACGTTGTTCCCAAAATAACTCATATAATATATAAATCAACATTTATGACAAAATTTAATTAACGTCGATTTACTTCACTCATAATTGACTGGCAGCGATCCTGCCTTTAGCGCCGGAGGTCGTGGGTTCGATCCCCACCCATGACAAATATTTGTGTGACAAACATTTATATTTGTTGTGTGTCTGGGTGTTATTATCTATTTAAGTATGAATTTAGAAATATTTAAGTATGTTTATCAGTCTCTGACGCCCATATTACAAGCTCTGCTTAGTTTGGGGTCAGAAGATCTTGGTGTGAATTGTCCCAGATATGTATTTATTTATTTAATTACAAAATTTAATTTTAAAAGATTGACCTTATTAGCCATTTCTACATGTTGATAAAAAATAATTTGGTTTCCATTATACACAGTGCCGAGTATTGGAAAACAAGTTTAGATATTAGATAACACGAATTGGTAGATATTCAGAAGCCAGCTCGATGGCAGTTCATATAAAGGTTTGACTGTATGAGAAAAAATCGTCAAAAATCCTAAGAAATGACCGATTCTGACACCAAAAAATACCTCGTGTGCATTTTTGTACCAACAATAAAAGCGACAGATGTTGAGTTTTTTTTAAATCATAAATTAGAGAAAAAGATCCAATGTAAATATGAACAGAAAAGCCCCGCGGCAAAACCAAATACGATATTCTGAATAAGCCATCGATTGATTTCGCAAGATTAATGGTGCCACATTGTCAGCGCCACAGTATGACGAGAGCTTGATACAAACTCTGATCCCTAAAATGAACCTTATTTTTTTAGTAATACGAGCTTTAAAAAAACACTTATGAAATCTTTTTGACATCACAGAGCTACGATTGATATTTTTTACTTTATAAAAATTGTAACGTAGCTTGTAGTGAACAGAGTTTCAAATTGGTTGTTACAGTTTTATTTAGTTGTGACTATTTAGAACAGTTGACTTCAACTTAGGGTTCGCTAGAAATTGATTTTAGAATTCGGTGTGAAATTGAAATAAAAGTTTTTATTTGAAATCACGTGAGCACAACGAGTGCTTTACGGTTAATCTGGTCATTAAACATTTATTTGTTTGGTTTTAAAATGCAATAATATTTGAGGTCAAATATTGGCATTTGTTCACATTAAAAGTAATGGAAGTGAATGATTAATGCATATTTAAAATAAATACAATTTCATGTGATCAATAAATCCCTTCGTTCTTTTAAATAAGGACCATATTCGTTTTAGCTATTAACCTATTTCAAAACGTTTGAACGTCGTTTCCAGATTTGACACCGTACAGAGGCCTTCACATCAACCTTTACAAAACCATTGCAAAATGGGTCTTATGTCAGCAGCTTAAGATGCCCACATGTCCACGTTACTTAGATCTTACTTATGTGAAGTGATTAATATATTTCTCGCATTAGAAGACGTCTTCCCTTGGAAAGAACCAACTAAGTATTAAAACTACATTAAGAAATGATCGCTTTTATAAATTTCCTGATTAAAAATAAATGGTGCTTAGAACACATTTTGTAGGTCAGTTTAAAAAGTAGTTGCCTTTATTTGTAATAAAAGTAAAATTTATTAAATCAATTTAGCTAAACATCCACAAGGGACAATCCACATTATGTAATTGTAAAGCAGTGTACCCAATTGTGCCAGTGGGTGTACGTTTGTAGACAGATGTGTGACCGGGTAGGTACACACCTACTGTGCGTGCATACAATGCATATGTCGCGATCCGTGCGCTTTCATTGGGCGCGCAAAACTGCGAACGTGGGATGACGAGGCAAGTTGGTGTAGTTAAAAACCACTATGTGAAATGACATGGCTAAATTTGATGCCTACACAAAGTAGCTTACGTCGTTTTTAAAATGTAATGGCTTTGCATGTTTTATGTCAGCGTTCGCCATGCAAAAAGATATTTTCACTTGCTCTAAAAGTACGTCAATATCGCCCTACGAAGCGGGCCTAAAGTGACCAGTTTAGCCCCTAGGGAGTAAAAATTAATTAGTTTTTATTTTCTTTCATGTGACAAATACAAACTCAAACAGCCAGTAAAAAAATATTATTATCTGTGGAGTGTGGACCGTCTTTTTTGGGAAAATGTTGAGAGTTGTTTAGTTCCATGGTTTACCCGCAAAGAAGGTGTCGACTTGTGTTTTAAATTTTTAATCTGTGGTTCAGTCAGTTCAGAAGAAAAAACTGATCACGAAAATTTCAGAACTTTTGTCAAGTGTAAAGTTCGGTTTTAAATGCTTTTGTACTAAATTGACTATTTTTCTCGCACTCGAAGTGAAATGTACAGTTTGCACCTCGAGATTAAACGCCAACTTAATATACCCTCGGTTTCATTGACTCCCTCACCTCTGGTATATTATGGCTTCGCTTAGTCCCTCGATGTAAAATACACTATTACAGACGCGATGGTTACGTTAGAATGTCTCCATCAAGCAGCTCTTACAAGTGTTGCTGTCACTTTCATTTCAGCTGGCACAGTATGGAATAGTTCCAGCTTGAATTTCGTAAACCTTTTTAGATAAGTAACAAGCACGCACACGGCTCACTTTTAAAGTGCCAAAGACGCGCTTTAACGCGCTTCCGGACAGTCAACCTCAGCACACGTTAAAAAAGTTCAAGGCCTACGTTCAGCAGTGGAAATCATTTTAGGGTTAGTAGGGTTATTATTTTATAGTAGTACCTAATTAGGTCTTAGGAGACAGTTCATAGAAATGGAAAGTTCTCCTGAATTTTTTTCCAGCGTTGTTTTGGAAGTCACCGTTTCAAATAAAATAAATAAATACAAATAACTTATTAAACAGTAAATTGTTACAATCTTGCATACTAAATTACATTAATTTTAAAACTAAAACAAACACTGTAACAATAGATGAATTGCTATTTATTGTGGGTCCTACACTATTTTCATTTTTCATTTCAAAAATTTCGATACTTGATAAAAACCACATATTACTGAATTTTGTGATATTTAGCAAATATTGTCCATGAATTTCCGAATATTACGAAAACCATCCAATTTAATCATTACCACAAGCCATTCGTCCATAGAGTCGCAACTCTGCTGGAGTCGTCGCACGCGCAGCCGCGCTATTGTCTCCACCCTCGATTGAACTGTTGCAGGACAGCGTGAGTTATGTTCCAGTCACGGAGTTTGTACAGGGTGGTGCCAGATATGGGACAAAGGGACGTTTTAGATTGATGAAATTGTGTTCAGCTGTTTGTTTGTTGTTGCACCATTTTTTAAACCAAAGATATTTAAAAAGATAGCTTGCAGTGGAAGTATATAGCTCTAAAAATATGCTGGTAAACACAGCATCCACAGAAAATGTTAAAAGATATGCTCGTTTACCTACGATCAATTAACTCTTACAAGACCTCTTTTAAGTTACTTGAAATGCTTACAAAATTATTAAAGATTAGATTTTTTAATTCCGAAATATGGGTTTATATAACTAAGAGACTGATACAGTCGGCTACTGATCATGAGTATCTAAAACTTAATTAGAACTTACGCAGTTGGTTTCACCATGCATGGTTCACCTCAGTTCAAGCGTCAAACTGTACAAACGCTCTACACGGACTACTTTTACCTATTCTGTGGCTCTACTTACTTTTTAAGGCATTTAAATGAAAAAAAATCAAGCGGCAATAAATAACACAAAAACGTGTTTCGCACGGGGAAACTTCTAAAAAGTATTGCCTAAGTAGGTAATTTCATCAGGAATAATGTAGAATTCTAATGGAAAAATATTTTTTCAAATCGGCCCAGTAGTTTCGAAGCTTATTTGATGAGAATAAATAAACAATCAGAATGAATATTATCTATTTATAATATTAGTGTAGATGAATCCATTTTAATTATCGTTATGAGAATTCGTAAGTAACTTGTGAAACAACCTTTTTGGTTTGCTTATTTATACGTCATTTTATGAATAACAGTTTAAATAAATTCAAATGGAAATAATGCCAAACAATTTGTTAATATATAAAATAACCTCCTGTATAATTACAATGCAACACAGTGACACACATACGTGGCTGTACACTAAACCAATAATAGAATAAAATCAATCTATACCACCCTCTCTTACTTACACATGTACAAACCAATCAATGATTTACCCATGCGTACGCGCACCCACACAAGTGTATATTATTGGAAATATTGGCATTGTAAACATTTGTAGATATTTGCGAACTATGCCGACAGTATTCTCTGTCCTTGTCCCACTTATCACAATCAATCGCCAAAAGCAAGTTGGAGGGGGATGGCGTTCCCGGTTTTACAGCTTTGCAAAGGGACAATGGCGACGCTATTGTTGAAAGTACCCCAAACTTTTTTTAGGTCACATAAAAGTATTACATTTGTTAGGGACGTGCCGACCGAATGCACTTACTGCATTCGTTTCGCAGTCAACCTAGCAGACGGAGCACCGTCTCCCACGCAGTCCAGTCCAGTGATAACAGTTGTGAATTGAGTGACCTGAATTGAACTTTCAATGACAAAATGTCTTCGGTAGCGACTACCAATCGTGCAAGTGAAATGTGGAACCATTGTGTGGATGTGAACAGTCAAAGTGCAAAAGATGCAAAACAGTATGAGTACGGTCAGTACCCAGTGATTCCTAACTCGTATAACCATCAACATAATTATTACCCTACCAATTTAAATACACAAAGCGGCGGTTACGGTGCAAGACCATATGGAAATAACAATCAAAGTGACGGCATTGTGAAATCAGAACCAGGTAATTGGCATGGTTATCCCACCAATTACATGCATGACAATCAGAGCAATTTTGAAATGATAAATAAGTGGAGAGAAATGAATTACTACGGACAACAACACCAACTAGGAAATTATGTATATGATCAAAGAATGAATCCGTTACGGAATCAACCAACTCCTGAAAGAAGTGAAGATGCTAGATCGATGCATTCTCCTGGCCAATGTCAAATTGGAGATATGAACTATGGCTCACCACAAAGCGCGTCCAGCAATATCAAATCAGCAGTATCTGAAGAAGAGGATTCTCCTAATCTCAGAGCTCTGTTGACGAAACCTCAAAATAAGAAGCCTATGCCGTACTTCGTGAAATGCGACAAGCCATATCAGCAAGAAATGTTGCAGCGTATGATATACCATGCTGATGACGGTGATTGGGAAAAAACTAATGAAGTTTCGGCTGAGAAAGAATGCAATTTGTCGCAATTTCATGGTGGATTCGATGGTAAGGGTCAAACGTCAATCAAGAATGAGGATGCTGTGGGTGGGGCGCTCGCGAAAGAAGACGCACCGTCATCGCTGGAACCGGCGGAGCGCTGTCAGGCGGTGACGAGGGTCGACGCAGGCGGGGACAATGCGGATTACGCAGAGAACAAAATGGCCGCTGCAGCCGATGTACAGGGATATTATCCGTGGATGAAGAGTGTACCTGGTGAGTTAAGCTCTTTGCTTAAAACATACTTTCGATGTCATCTTAAACTCTATTAACTTTTAACATAAACGCGAACTTAAGATGAGCCTATGACAATTGCTCGTTTGTTTCGAGCTTTATGGACTTAGTTTTAAGGTTGGAAATAATGTGGTTTCGTTATAAGTGGCGTAAGCCGTTATGTTTGTAATTTTAATTTCTGTTCTTTTTAGGTGATGACAAAAAAGAAGGCTCAAAAAGGACGAGACAAACGTACACCAGATACCAGACATTGGAGTTAGAAAAGGAATTTCACTTCAACAAGTACCTTTCAAGAAGACGGCGAATAGAAGTATCGCATGCCCTCGGGCTCACCGAACGTCAGATCAAAATTTGGTTCCAGAATAGAAGAATGAAGGCAAAAAAAGATGGAAAGCTGACGACCTCTCCAGAACCTTATGGCACTGAAGATATTTCTGCAACACGAATAGCAAACATGTCTGAATACTTGGACACAGTTAAACATATGTCAGGATTAGGCGAAGCTTCTAACTATCCAATGACTCCTGGAGCTATGAATTTAAATCATAATAACATGCCAAACGGGATGGCTCCAAACTACATGATCCCAAACTACGGAGGCATGGTGCCCAAGATGTGACCGTAATGAATCCTTTTAGTTGACTGTACATTTTATTGATGAATGAAGGTTAGGGCAGTTGGTGATTACTGAAGTGTTTGTATGTTGTAAAAAAAATCATTTAGTAGGTAGATTATTGCCAAAGTAAATAGCTCAACAATATTATTTCAAAATAAAGTCGCAAGATTGTAAATATATTGTAATAACAAAATAGTTCCTACCTAGTTTTAAGCTTAGTCACATAAAGAATTTAATAGGGTTTAGTTACTTTTATGGATGATTATTTATAGAAATGTTTTTACTTCTCTAGTCAATCAAAGGGCGCTAATAATAAAGAGGAGTTAAGATTCCTGATTATACGAACACATTGGTTTTTTTTCCTTTTACTAAACCTTTATCATTCAACAGCGATAGGTGTAGGTACAAATTCAAAATCAATGAAACTTTATTACTATATACCATAATTACAGTTCTTTCGAATCGTCAAAAACATTTAAACGTTAAGCTGATAATATTAGGTATACATAATAATAAAACGATCTATAAACTAAATAATGTCTGACTCTACCACCGGCGTCGGAACGCTGATTCCAATGAAAAGACTCAGTAGTTACTCTTAATTAATTTTCTTATAGACTTAATTTACTTATTAAACATAATTTTCTTGTAACTGAGCTGTGTGAATAAATATGCGCATGCTATTCGGTATCAAAATATTATCTTTCAGGTCATTATTTCATAATGTATGTGAAATATGTTAAAAGCAAAAAGGAATCAGTAATTCAAAGCTAGTACATATTTTATTTAAAAAACTTTATCACAATCCTCTTATTAACAAAGTTTGATTACGTAGAACAACAAAACAAAATTAAGTACATAAACCGTTTCATTTCTTCTTCTTTTGAGTGTTAACCCTAATCTCCAGATTCAATTTTTTAAAAACATCCTGAGCTCTAAACCGATTACAAACACAAGTAGCTAAAATGTGTTTACTCAAAAAAGCAAACAGGTAGGCAGCTCAAACAAACCTCCCCAAACAGGATTACTCAGCAAAACCCTCTGTAGTTCAAAAAGATCGCCGCCGAAATCCGCTGGCCAGTCAAAACATGTCAAAATTGCCTGCAAACTGTCAACATTGACGCTTTCACCGGTCCCGAGGGAGCAATTCAAGGGTAATAACTTAAACTAAGAAAGGGTTAGAATATTGTTCACAGCGTATTGTTGACTTTACGTGAATTTGTAACTTATTGACGGTTGTTGTCGGATCGCGTGCGGTGGGTTATTTGCAATATTGATTTCGGAATTATATTTACTCATTTCTTCAAAAATCTAAAAATCGTATCAAACATAAAACTAAACTAAACTAGTCACTCGGAAATCTTAAAAAAAGTTACCATGTAGGTATATGATATTATTATCAAAAAAGCTGCAATTAATCTTGAAATCAGTGTTTACCAAACAATAAAGATTTTTACCAAACGCGCGAGTAATGCCCCGGTATTGCACGCGCCCATAGGCTGTGTGTGGTGACCGCTTACGGTCAGGCGACCGCGTGCTTGATTGTCACCGACGTAGTTAAAATAAACTTGATACTATGATTATTTTAGCATTTTACAATGCTTGTTTCCATTAACTAAAGATAAAATAACTAAGTAAAACGGATTCCGAACCCGCGTCTTTCACAAGCCAGATTGAGATTCAGTTGGTGGGTTTCGGTTGGTAGGTTGGTAGGATCAGTTGGTAGGAGCAGTCACCCGGATTGTGAATGACGCTAGTTGGATTCCCGCTCGAGATCATCAAGGTCCGAAATCCGATTTTTCTTAGTATCCTATCTTAAAAAAACTTATTTAAACCATAGGTAGAAATAACGAGCTACCGTTTCACTTCAAAACTTTTCAATTAAAAATTAGTAAACCAGAAAAAAAAATGTTGATTGTGAGTAATTGTGACCCGACACACGATAAATATATCTAAATGACAAGAATTAGATCACGTAACTTTGTATGGACTCGTGCCGTCAATTTTTTTTCAGCGGCCAGCAATAATTTTGCCACTGTCTCTTTCTTATGGTGCTATAAACCCTAAGAAAGAAACATATCTGAGTAGTCAGAATTGTACTAAGTGATATCGGAGCCGAGATATGATTTCTTAAAGTTTAATTTTTTTCGTTAGTTTCATTTAAATATTAGTTCAGAAATGTTAATTTATGGAGCTAATCTCATCTAACAGCTGTTGAAAAGAATGCAGAAACAGGAGATGAAGGTTTTCTTTTCAAGATGTACCTGTTAAGTGTGACGACACGGTTGGCGTAGTGCGCTGTAGCACGGTTTGTCGTCACGATTTCCGTAGTGTCCCGGGTTCGATTCCCGCTCGGGTCAATTCAGGAAACGATCTTTTCTGAATTGATTCGGGTCTGGGTGTGCTGGGAGACGCCCCTGGCTTATTTCCTTGTGTGGTACCTTGTAACACAGGGATATTAATCCCTACTACGAGACCATTACAAGAGATGTGTTGTCTGGCGCATATTTATATTTATTTTATAAGTATATTTTTCTAATACAAGTACATCTAGCAATACTTTAAGTTAGAATCCATAGTTGTAATGCTGTCTATATATCAGTAAATGTTAACTGTTGGCATTAGGAATTGGAACACAAGCTATCACGAAAAACGACCTTAACTTCAATGACTATAAGAAAATGTATAGTCAATATGTAAATTGGAGGTATTGGTTCCTAATTGTCGACATTAGAGACATTACATGGGAAAACAACTAAAAGTATTTTTACCCACAATTCATGAACAATAATGGCCTAATATTGCACCTGGTCATTGAAAACTGGCCTTCTCAAATCCTAATTGCGTCGCATGATTATGAAAATTATAAATAATGCCGCTTTTTTACCATTTCCTTGGTATGGATCAAGTTCAATTGAGTAGTTAGATAAAAATACAATACCTAATATCTCAGCTCCAATATACTTTAGCTATATGTGCTTCATATAAAGTTTGTTCCCCTTGATAGGTATGTTCTTTCATAATAATGAGGTTTGGTGAGTGACTGTGAAATTCCAAAAATGACGCAAACTTTACCCATACCCCTTTAAAAAATCCCTTTTGTGATGCTGTCTTGCAATGTCTTAGCGAAACGGTAAACTGGATACTAGGTATACCTACCTTATCGGCTGAAATGGATTGGAATCAACTTTTAGAAATGTACTCCCAGATCGATATAAAATTTAATTTATTTTATCGTTAAATTAGAAAATTCGATATCATATGCAATGTGTCCCTTATCTGGTAATTCTAAACCGTATCACAACTGAAACCTTAATGTGTTGTATTTTATACATATTTTAATTAACATTTTACTACTGCTTAAAAATTAAAACAAGTTCCATGCAAATTTTTAGCAGTGTCAAATCCGTTGCTAACTTCGGACCATAGCTCCCCAGTTTAGAAAGCAGACCCTTTCCGTCCTTCGAATACTGAATAACAAAAGCTCCTGAGTGAAAGAGATGGAAGATACACCGTACAATAAGGAAGAAAGAGAAAAGAAACTTCCCCTTGAACAAGGGTGAGTCCCGACGACGCATGCGTGGCTGACATTTATCCAAAATGGCTGCTCGTGTTTGGGTCGAATTTTGTTTATTATTCAGAAATTGCGTATAAATAGACATAAAATTGCTTCATTACAGATACAAATCATCTATAGCTAATATTTAACTCAAAGTGAATAGTTATTTTTCTAAATATCAGTGGTATAGACGGTAAAATCTATCAAGGTTTGGTAAGTGGGCTGTCATTTTTGGACACAAATATTTTTGTTTATCTTTTAAGAAACCAAATAAAAATTAATTTAATATTTTAAGATGATTGATTTTAGTCATTATTAAAAAAAAACAAGTATAGAGAAACTCTTGAATTATCTTGTCCTTACATGCCAGTCGACATAAAAGTGTCAAACAGCATACTATTTTTTATTATTCGAATATTCTGCACAGGTAGGTGTGTCTAAGCGGTTATACTGGCATCCATCAGCGTAAGTAGCTGAACTCTTAGTACATTGTTATTATATTACATACTCTGACATTTTCCTGTCACTTTCATAAACAACTTCCGTTTGTAGTGACTACCTAGTATATTTGGGACTATCAAATATTATGTGTATGTTACATCTGAAATATTTTCTTCATCAATTAGTGTATGATGTTATTCATAAAATCATTAAATTATATATTCAGAAATATTCACAAACAAAGGCCTATAGTAATGCCGTTATAATAGGAACACTATTTAAATGTTCGACAAAAGTGACTTTGAGATTCCATGCGCACTGAACCGATGCAAACGTTATTCTATACATTAAAAAATCTTTTAATGGCTGATGTCTACCAACATACATGTTTTACTAACTACAGCACACCTTAAAATTGATACCAATTTTACTTCCAGTTCTTTAGGTTACTCCTATACTATTTTGAATGCTATGATCACGACCTTAAGACTCACGTTCAGGTGGCAAGTTCAGCAGTAAGTAGGTCTAAGTTGGTCCGTCCATACATTGAATAAGTCTTGAATGGCAGGTCTAATTAATCCAATGCCGAGTTGGAACTTATTGAAAACGGATCAAAAGAAACCTCCTAATGGATATTAGAATGCTGCGATAGTACGTATTTGCCTTTAGAACTGTGAATCGAAAGGGCTTAGAATGTTGTGACTCACTATATTCATCTCAGTCTACAGGTTTATTCGACAATCTTAGTAGCTATACTGAAAGTATCATTGTATATTAATTTTTATTCGTGTATTTTTGACTTTTTGAAGGCTTTTCCAAATAAAATATAGTGTTTATTTGTTTATTTATTTATTTATTTATTTATTTATTTATTTATTTATTTAGTTCACCAGTAATTGTTACACTTTAACATTAAATATACAGGCTTACAAGTAATTAAGATCTAAATGTACAATAAAAGTAGGTAAACACTAAATGCACAGTGTTTAAGGTAATTTAAGCAATTTCATAAAGTTACATACTTATGTCTAAATCAGTTTTCAATCTCACAATTTCTTTAACTGAAGCTTTAACTTATTAACAGAGGTGTGAAGGATATCAAATGTTAGGCCAGTACGCACTAAAACGGATCTTTGCCGAGCAATGGCTATGCAGAAAAACCATAAAAAGGTAGCAAAACGAGCTAGATAAATTCTAGTGGGATCAGTCGAGGGCCTTGGACACTACTGCCTGAAGATTGGAGAGGGAGGTAACGATGATAGGCAGATTTAGACACAGGTGGCTTGACTTATTAAATGACCTTCTGTCATTTAGTAAGTCAAGTCACCACAGTCTGAAAACGTTCAAGACAGAATGGTTCGAAAGAGGGAGTGAGAATATTTAGACTAGTGTGGTCGTGATGCTATAATAGGGTTACTTTTTATTTATTGTCAAAGTATGATTGTTGCTTACTTATTTAAACTTGGGATATCCTTGTTTTATAACATACTACTATTAATTACCACGGGTAGATCATCCTGCCGTTATCAGGATGCAGCCCAATTATCAACTTTTAAAAAGTTTTTTTACATATTTTTCACTCTACAAGATATTTTTTTTAAAAATCTTGATTAAAACTGGCCTAGTGCCACGAAAATAGGCAACTAAGTACAACTCAAAAGTTCAGATATGTGACTAGCGTGTGGTCGATAATGCGAGACATTTCTTCAAAACACGCTAAAATAAACTCGATTTGGAGAACTATTTTCACCACGTGATCTGAATTTCTGGATATTTCTTCTTTGTTAGTTTTCTGTGCCTACTGCGACGTCTTTCTTTGCCACGTGTGACTATCTAGTCGTTTTAAATTTTCACCTACTTTCCTCAATAATTCCTCAACCTTCTTGGCTCAGGCTGGCTGCAAAATTTTTAATCGATCCAACCAAATGGGTCCGTCCATTGATCAGCCGATCTGCTCGCAGCGCCGCACTGGAGCGTTGGTGATAAATGACCCGGTGAGGACAATGAGCCCTGCAGATTCTTTTGTTGATCTCGCTTTTTGTATGGACACTGATGTTTCTGTAACGTGACGTGTCTGTGACGTGTCCGCTGGTTTTCGGGAGAATAACAACGGTTTTTGTTTAGTAGCATATCTGAAAGCTGGTGACGACAAAATTTTGGGATGTACTCTAAAATAAAAGATTTCGGGCTCAAACGTCATACTTTGATAGTATACGTCATAAGTACACGACACATAGAATGCAGAATACAGAACAAATAATGAACAATATTTCACAACTAATTTCCAAAATTCTGACACTTGGTACCGATTGGTACTGGATATGTTTGCATAAAATTATTAAGAAAACTGTGTGCTTCATCGACGTCTACATTCCATTCAACGTAATTATGTTTCATCAAATTAAACACATGATCTTACCCGAATTCCTACCTCTACTTCTGTAGTATCCTGCACGACTGTGTGTGAGGGTCTGTGTCCTTTGAAGCTAATGATCATTGTAATTGTGTGAATTGCTCTGTAGCATAGTTTTTCACCATAAGTTGGGTAATTATTGTCGTCCCGGGTTCGTCACCAAGTCTGATCAATTACGAGATAACAATAAAGAAACTTTTGTTTCTAAACTCTGTTCTCGGTGTTATTAGAACCGTTGCTTATCTAAAAGTCCGGTAACGCCGTGAAAGCCACTTGGCCAACCAGCATTAGCATTAAAATATATATATTTTTAGTTGGTTTTGATGGAATACGTTCACGCATCGATCAACTAAATAACATAATGTTTTCCTTTACAGTAGCAAATTTTGAGTTAAACAGAAACTATTAAGTATTTGCTTTTTTTTATCCCACAAGTTGCATATTATTCTTCTTATTAACTGGTCCATTAATAACATTAAAATAAATTTGTAAAAATCATTTGAAAAATCCATAGAGTGAAAAAAATATAAAACGCCATCAACTTTAATCGTAAAGTTAATTTATTTTATTTAGGAAACAAACAATTTTATTCCACCTTAAGATTACTTAAAAAAAAAAACACTAAAATCAGTTAAGAATCCACTGATGTTTGACACAAATCATCAAACAACCAACGTTATCAACGCTACGACTCTGAATTACAAACAGAAAATGAAAGAATTAAATAACAATTGGAACTTAAAAAGCTCACAAATACACGGTTCATCATAAATTGTTACTCCTTAAGATATTACATACATCGTTCCTGAACTTAGGGGCGCTACTACTATAGATATCTAAATTACAAAATTTCTTATTAAAGTGATCAGTCGATCTGAACAAAAAGGCGTTGCTTGCATAATTTGTTTTAGTGGATGGCATCCCGAATGCGTAACTGCAGCGAGAACCTGAATCGTATATTTTCCAACAGAAAAGGGGTATCTACTAGGTTTTTGATAATCTTATACAGAAAAATTTGGTCTCTCTCCGTACGGCGTTCTAATAAAGAAGGCACGGAAGGAACTGATAGCCTGCATTGTGCAGCTTTAAAATTCAGATGTCTTGCCATTTTTTTATTATTTCTCTCAATGCTGTCGATATAAATGTTATATTGCGGGTTCCAAACTGTAGAAGCGTACTCCAGAATAGATCTTACGTAGGCATTATACAGAAGGAATAGAGTAGAACAAAGTTTGAAATCTCTACCAGTCCTCATCACAAACCCCAGCATACGATAAGCTTTATTTGTGATTTGAGTAACATGTAAATGAATAACAAATGATTATTTGTTTAAAAATGATTTTGCAATACAGTACCTGCCCTGATAGTGATGTTATCCTCACTAAGTCTGCTTAAGAAAGACGCTATCCTATAACTACCATCATTAAATATCCCAACAATTGTATCAAACAATAGATCAAAGTAAACCATGCCAAGAATATGAGTAATACCTTTATGCATTTTTACATGACATCAAACAAAGCAATTATCTTCTTATCGAAGCTCTTGATGTAATACTTGGCCTTACAGATATTTAAGTTAATAATGTCACTTCTTATCGCTAACAGTTTGCTCTCACATTAAAATTAATTGCTCGTTATTTTATAATTACAATGTAATTTATGTCCATTGATAACGGCTCGCTTTGATCGCACTCGGCAGTCTTGAGCATCTGGTTTTGCTGTAACAATTACTTCTTAGTGGTAGTTGAAAAATAGAAATAGTATTTTTACGCATTTCTGATTTTACTTTTTTTATCTCACTTTTGAGAGATTCACAAAGAATCTGCACCGCTTTACGCTCGTGATTAATGAATATACTTACTGATATAATGTATTCAAATATATGAAATAAGTATATCTGAAATAAATTTGGGGAACAAATAGCAAACATCTATCAAAACATAATAACCCAAGATTATCTGACCCTAAACTAACCATGATGAAACTGATATTTATTTTATGGAAAAAGAACTCCAACATTACATACTCGTACAAAAACTTATTATTAAATAACTTAATAATATTCTCAATAAAATATTAAAAAATACCCCAAGATACAACACAGACAAATACTCTTCAGATATGTTGGTTCTGGGTAGATATTGAACCAAGAACCTTGGGCGATGTATACAAGATCTCTACAGAGTCAGATACCAAACGGGCCAACAACTGTAACACCTTTATGTCAATGCAACAGAGGTAATTTTCCAACTGCAAGATTGTGATGTAGCTCAAGTGTATCGGAAACATCCGAGGAGCTATGTACAGACTCATAATTATTTACAAGATATATCAAGACTTAAGTTTACATGTGCAATTACGGACATTTCGCATCGCCACCGTATAATAGGGGTTATTAAGCCAAAGCAATTTAACGCCTTTGCGAAATTCATAATAACTCAATTTATGAAGGAGTTTTTACAAAGCAGTAGGCTTCCGTTGAGTGGCTCATTATATAAATTTGATTTCGATGTAGTCGCTTTTTGTAGTTGATTTAATTTTTTTATTGAAAGTCTGAAATTGAGTTTCGTCTTTGGCGATGTAACTCAAAATAGCTCTTAGCGTGGTATTTTGAGCGTATTACAGGAGATACATTTTCTGATAAAACAATCATAAATTACCATGTTTCGTCGTAAATTAATGTTGCACAGTATTGAGCCAATGAACTATATAAAAAACTGAAGCATGAAGAAAAGTGTTTTAAATGAACTTATTCATTTTATATGACTAAATTATTACGAATTTACTTTTGAAAATATTTTTACAACAAAAAATACTGTGATTAAACATCTTAAAGCGTAGTTCAGTACTCAATGCTAAAAATCTGGTCCTAGATTGTAAGTGTTCATTTTGGCAAACTTTACCGATCTATTTATCCTGACCGAAAAAAGTGTTTTAGTTTATGTGTTCATAAAGAGCTGAATGTGAAAAAAAGGTAATTGGCTTATTAGACCTCGAAATTTAACATTGCAAAAATAATATTTTGAAGTATTTAAAAATCTATCATATAAAAATAAGTCGGGTTTTCCTTCCTGACGCTGTAACTCCAGAACGCACGAACCGATTTCCACGGTTTTGCATTCGTTGGAAAGGTCTCGGGCTCCGTGAGGTTTATAGCAAAGAAAATTCAGGAAAAATTTCAACAGAAAAGCGGGAAAGAAAAATGAAGTTCACGCGGGCGAAGCCGCGGGCGGAAAGCTAGTATTTTATAAAAATGAGGACCATTCTTATTAGTAGTTACGTTAAATCTTCTGGCGTAAATAGTTTTGTACCAGGATAACATTGTCAGTTGCAGTTCAAATCAAAACGTAACGTCATTTACCTGACCTTAACGTAACTCGACTTGCTTGGAAACGTCGATTGACCGGCCACATCACGTTGACCTCCGTGTTACTTGGACAAAGTGCCGTTCCGTGCAGGGTTGTAAGGTTAGAGGGTTCAAGCGTGGTTGGTGTTGGAATCGGCGTCAATGTCACTTATGTGTTCAACCCGGCGAGTGGATGGAGGAAATGATGGATGGCGGAACAAGCGGGCTGGTGCTGTTGCTACCGTGGATAATATAGAGCTGTTAAAACCGCAAAAGTTGCAAATGAATCTTAAACTTCAAAATAGCACGACAGCTGACTAGGTACTTAGAAAATGCAAATAATGCAGTAAATGAAGATTCCTTGAGGGGGAAAAGAGATGAAGACTACTAGCACTTTTGACAATGTTGATCTTGTGCTTTTTGAACTATTTTATATTTAATCACACTCACAACACGCCTGGGATTTTTTTCCCGTTCTGTTTTGGACTAACAAACAAGCAGAATACACGTACTTTTAAATAAAATCCTTGTTTTTTTTGTAGTTAAAATGCATAGTTTTGGTAGGTACTTATTCGAGTATTTATAACCAATTTTTCACCAGAAGTCATTGACTCGTATCATGTTATGGTAGACAATCAAATGGGGCAGTCAAGACAAAGACAAACGAATTGAAAAGCGTGCTGGCTGGAATGCTTGCAGCATGTGCAAGCATTCAGCCTGCCCTGCAATGTTTTATTAGCAAACCAATTTTTCCATTTCATGTTTTTATATCTACTGTTCTGCCATACCGTCTGCTATGCTGTCTTACCGAACTGCAGCTCTATATAGATCCCAAATTTCCCAGCATGTTCGGCCGACCCTCCGCGCGCACCAAATTCCAAATTGTTTTTGACTGACAGCTAAATGTAAGTTAGCATTGTTTGAGCGACGCACCGCAGCCTTCGGTTGCCCGGCTCTTTCTATAATTATTTCTCAAGCAATGTGGGGTAACCCGCTCTCTTAACTTTGCCAAGTTATTTTAACGCCGGTTGATATAAATTGCAAAGGAAGTGCTTCAAGTTTGTTTTTGTTATTTTTGCGTCAGGTTCCATTGGTTCTTGATCAAAGTCTGATATTGCAAATGTTTAAACGCATTCATATGTAGCCAACTGTTTTACAATTATTGGGTGATTTTAGTTTGGTTAACTGTCCGAAAATTCCTAGAAAAATATTTTGTAAGTATATTTTAGAGGGAGTCATCTAATGTGAGTCAGACGAATATTGAAATACAACAGCTCTAAAAAGCTTTTTCCACGGCAAAAAGCGTACTCCTAAGACTGAAGGCAAATAGTGAATTCAATAAATAAATCGTAACACGTCTTAGGATACATGATTGTGGAAGATTACTGCTGACTATAACGTGGTGGGACACGCATCCAAAGTTACAGGCTGCAAAGAACCAGCCGCTCTGAAAACTGATGGTTGAGGCCTATGTCCAGCAGTGGACTTCATTGCTTCTCAGTTGATTTGCGTAACGTTTCATTTTGATTGCTCCTAAATTTCAAATATTTTAAATTTATCGGTTATGGTATTAAGCAACCAGGATATCTTTGCAAGGTGTGTCAACCTGACTACCCGATTTGGGAATCAATAATTATTGAAGTATGTTTTATTACTATGTTAGTTTTACAACCCACAAAATACGCTGCTATATACACCTAAAACTAATGTCAAATTTTTATTACATTCATGAACTAAAAAGCTTAGCTACTAGGGTTAGAAGCGGGTGCTCCTTCTTACCAATTTGTCCTTACAAAACACAATTATTGTTATTGTTGGAGTCGGTGTCAGCTAAGGAAACACTACAATATACCTAGCAATAAACCTATTTCTTACATATCACGTTTACGTATGTATGTAGGTAGTTCCAAACCTACATTGGCTGACACCAACTCCAACAATAACAATAATTGTAGGTACCTACATTATACTATCGTATAAGGTTTAGAAGAATACGCAATTATTTCTTTACTTGTTAGTGCTTTGTTTTGGAATAGTTTTTTTGAAGTTGGTTTTTTTTTGTTAAAATTTTTGTTTATTTCTTGATTTTCAGTGAATAGTTCTTATTTATTTCATACATCGAAAAAGTATCGTCCAATTGCTCCTAAGAATTAAAGAGTTCCGTAACTTTGTCATGGATCCCATAATCAGTACTTAACCAAACTCTCATCAAACTACTCTTGAAGTATATCCTTGCCAATAAAAAAAGAAGCATCGAAATCGGTTGGCGTGATATTGAGTTATTCGTCCATTTGTCGCGCATATGGTTTATCTAGATTTAAGACTTATATGGATTTCCCATGGATGCCACTATCAGTACTTGACCAAATTAAAATGGAACCACACGAGAAGCACCAGCTTCCAAATAAAAAAAGAATGATCAAAATCGGTTTACCCAGTCGAAAGTTATGAGGTAACAAACATTAAAAAAAACATTTAAAAACATACAGTCGAATTGAGAACCTCCTCCTTTTTTTTTGTCGGTTAAAAACATAAAATTATTAACTTAGTGTTAGTCCACTTCCAAAACTAAAACATGTATGTACGAGTATGTATACGTCTTTGTTAAATGACTAAATAATAACTAAAACTAACTAAACATTTGCAGGAAAGTTCACAAAACGAAAGCTCGTATAGTCAGTCGACTGAACTTTTTAAATTAATTAAGCCAAGGTGTCCATTCTTTCCCCACAAAAGTCGGCGATGCTCGACTCTAAAGATCGACGGGCCAACAAAACGAGTTTAGAAAATGCTACGAACTTCCTCTGCTTTTTATTTACCTAAGAAATCTCATTAAAGCGAACTCTCTTTCTTGCCAGTTATTTAATTAGACACCAAATACCGACAGTTTTTTAATTAGTTCTTCGTACTTTGTTAGGTGTATTACAAAAGTGGTAAAAGCCATCTCTATTAGCTTTTTTCAGGTCTTGTTTAAAGACTGAGAAATCGTCAAAAACACGTCAAAATATTCTAGTTTCAGAAATTTAGTATTATTGAATAGTATGAAGCTCTGCTAAGTTGAAGGTTAGGTAATCTTAGTGTCAATTGTTTTATATTTGTATTAATTTAGTTACCTGCCTTGTGTTAAAGTTTAAGTCTAATAACGTGGTTTATTTCCACTTTTGCGGAAGCTAATCTGAAGCTCCTGTGTTCAAATCTCAGGACAGATAAAGTTTTAATAAAATATAGGCCCGAGTTTTGAGATCGTAAAATGTAACTATATATAGCACGTGTTGCATTGCAGACCTATTAAGTGCAGCGATGACTTCCATTCCAGTGATGAGTGAGGAGTGAGCAGTTAGGAGTTGAAACGGTGTAAGACTGACTAGATCCATTCGTACTAATCGTATATTTTTTGTTCACAGATCGCTGATGAGCCCCTAGCCGAGCAATCAATATTTTGCAGTGACTGAGGTCATTTCAGAAACAGGATATGTTTACTTCAGTAAAAACTATACCAATTTTTATATATATATTTTTAAATTATGTTTAAAAGTTTTGGAACAACTTTCTATAATTGCTATAATCACTACAGCACTTGTGTAATCGAAATGACATTTATGTCAGATCCATACATTTTCAAATTTTCCATGTCGAAACCAAAGTAGCGGGTTGCTCTTGGCTAGACCCCCAGGCCGAAAACTACGCCACCACTGAAGAGTTAAGCAAACTGAGATCATAAGCCCCCTCTTTGCCTACAGCCTACGCAAACATTCCGTCACATCGTTCAAAAAGATAGCTGGAATGCCATTAAGTACACATGTACTCAATAACAGCACGCCCGTCACCACGCTAAGCGGTATTGGCAGTGTTCGGGCTCGCTTGACAGGGGCCGACAGGTTGAGTAATGGTCCTCAACTCTTACTTTCCTCGAGACGCTGGGGATTTCAAGTTTGCCGAAATTAAAAACAATTGAAGGTCGGATTCTGTTGCGTAGGCAAGAGCTATAATATAAACACCTCATTTATCGGGTGATTAACAAAAAAACAAAAACGATATGGCTTAATCAGTAGGCAGTACATACTAGGGGTACTCAATAAAAATTAATAATGAGTATGAAGCAGTTATATATTATTTATTGTTATTTTATTTTTCGACAAATCACCTTCGGGGTTTATACAATTGGTATATCATTTTTCTAATCGTAAGATTCCCTTCTTGCAAAAATCTTCATCTTAATCAGATATTTATATTTTATTACGGCGCGAATTTCAATTTTATCCATTTTGCGTAGGTACCACGCTCCGACACGACGAAAACAAATGACTTCTATAATATTTTATTTTAATCAAATGTCGGCTTTACCTGCCAGTATTTACTTTTTGTTGTTCAAGGAGTTTTTATGCCATTATTACTTTTTATTGAACACCCCTCGCAAACTAATTAAGTGTTTTATATCTTTCATTTCAAGGGCACCATACAAATTCAGTTGAAAACTTTAAAATTTTACTAAGGTCAAGTGAATAAATCGAATTTTCACTTATATTACTACATCACTTACTGAGTGTGCTGTATCATTTTTGTAAGTCTTTTGATAATCAACCCGTATAAATTGTAATACATAACGAGAGTAAACAAAGTTCTCGATTCTCGTGTCATGAAAGAGTGCAGTTCACCATGAAATCCCTTAGACAACGAATCTTGACTCTTTCATGAGCTAATTAAAATCTATTGGGAGATGACTGATTTATATTACTAAAACGCTGCTGTGAATTAGCGTCAAAATACGCTTGGTGTTTGCACACAAACGAAGAGTTCTGCTTTATCATTCTCAAACTTTGTCTGTGACATGTCCCACTCCATTATAAGCTAATCTTACTTTTAGATATCGTTTGATATATTACAGTGTTAATATCTATCTTTAAAAATGAAGACACCATCAGCTCAGACAACGATCTTCTTCTTCTTTTCAGCCTATGGCAGTCCACTGCTGGACATAAGCCTCCCCCAGGGCGCGCCACAAAGCCCGATCTCCCGTTTTTGCCATCCAGTCACTACCAGCCACTTTCTTTAGGTCTTTTTATACAACGATCATTAACGAATAATTAAGTCTAACAGCGTTTCTAGTTCAGCCTAGCTGGTATTGATTCTGCCTAGCCATCCTCATAAGTTTTCATTCCTAATCACGACAAACATTAATGTAACAAATATTTGTATTTGTTCCTTATACTGTGTTACGAGGAATAAATATCCCTGTGTTTTAAGGTACCAGACGAGGAATTAAACCAAGAGCGTCTCCCAGCACACCCAGACCCGAGCCAATTTAGAAAAGACCATTTCGTAGTATTTCATTCAGTGTCTCTTGAACACCTTTAGTTACAATCTTACTAAATTTGAGTCCCAGTTCTCCAGTGGAACTTTTAAATTGAATGAAACTTACGCATTGTACCAAAAAATTAGAGGTTGATCATTAATACCATAGAAAAATCATTTATTTTACCCAGTATTTGACTCAGAAACTATCTCAGTGCCAATGACAACTTTTTAACATTCATTATAAGTTTTTCATATCTGTAAGCCTACCATGAGTTTACACCAATGACAGTAGCTAGCGACAGCGTTGGAGTTATTTTATGGGACTGCGGTACAGTGAATAGAAATGAAAATAAAAATAGCATACAATTTACTGTAGTCAATACAGGTAGTTGACGTGACGAAACTCATGGTAGACGAACAGAAATCGACCGTATGTCTGGTTCTGTTTGAAACCCTTAAAATTAAAGTTAAATAAAAGTATGTTACTCTTTAATTATTATTTCATTCAAGGCGTGTTGACTAAAAGCTAGCCTCCACATAATTTTACTTTAGCATGGGAGAAATGTAAGTAAAAAAATGCTTTTAGTAACTTTTGAGAAATAAAAACAAATTCAAATTATCACTGTCGTTTTTTTTATAATTCTATAATTTGCTCGTATCTCTGGCTGTATTGTAAAATATAATTTAGTTCATTTGATTGCTCATTGATGAAGATTTTCTTTTAATATAGACCACAACAATTAAGTTAATATTTTTGGTAAAATAACCTTACGCGGCGAAGAAACGGCCAAGCTTTTTCGCTGAATCATCATCCGTGCGGTATATCCCGGTTGTGAACTCACACTGGTGTGTGGGGTCACAGGGTCCGCCTTTCTTATTTTCTTGGCCTACTTCGCGCGGTCTTGTGCATCCTCAGTGGTGAGTCTGTTGGCACGCATGTCACCCTTAACGACGTCGAGCCACCGCTTCTTGGGTCGACCTCTTCTACCGGCCCCGGTCGCTGAAGCTATTTTTTTCAGCAAATGCTGCCAATATCGGATTATGTTCGTAAAATATAAGATATTGTTATGCTCTACATTACCCTTTTAGCTAATGTACCCACTATTTTGTTATCTTAAATCTTAGTTCTGTCAACATTTTCAAAAAGGTGACGAAACACGAAACATAAGTAGTACCAGTGCTCGGGTCGCAACCTAGAGGTCAAGCCTGGGTTCGAGACCCAGGTCAGGCAAAGTGAGTTTTCGGAACATAACTAACCAGGTATTTGATGATATAATATCCATCATCTGTAGCAAAGACCTTAAATTCAACAAAAAAAACCCATAATAATTACCAATTACGCTAAAGTAATTAGGACGGCATGTACTCTACTCAAATGAACGAAAAAGTCGCAAGGCATCACAGGTTTCACATTTCAACTTACTTACTATTCATTTTCAATTAAACAGCAAGGGTCAAGGGAATTATTATTCTGTTTCGTAACGTTTTTATTGTGTTCAGTAATAATCGCTGGATCCCGATATTTTCCTGGCACCAATTTACTGCCAAACAACGCCATCTAGTAGTGCATTGTGTAGACAGTTTTGCAGAGCTGAAACAACTGAAGGAGTGGCGCCACTGTTGCAAGAAAATTCTGGAGAGCGAAAGTTTACATTGACCACTATCAAAACTTGCCGTGAGTATAATTCATAATAATTTTTGAGAAATAATAAACTGAGCTACTAAAAATACTGAAATGCGCTTCATAATAAAATAATATATCAGCCACAAAACACTGATTTTAGAATATTTAGAGGCTCAGATAGTATTTTTAGTGGTTAGGTTTGGTTAGTTAGATGTCGCTCCATTAAATACTATCCATTATTTGTACAAAGATATACGAGTAAACTAGAAAAAGTAGGCCTGACCCTAGGGCTCAAGCGGGACACGAACCCGCGTCTTCCACAACCCGGGTGTTCGTCTTTGTGTACAAAATAGTGCATTATGAAATTCTTCAAATTTAAAATTCGCATATCTAATCTTATTGCAGAATTGTCTAAACTCGTACAGTATGATTTTTAAAGAATTCTGGAATTCAAGTTCAAAACTTGAAATAAATTAACACTTATGACTTAATACCTACATAAAATCATGTCATCATTATCACCATCAGCAAATAACGTCGGTGGCATAAAATCATACGGACTGCCCGATAGTAAGCGGCTACTGCAGCCTATAAAACGTGCAAAACCAGAGGCATCACCCATGTGTTGCTGATTCTTAAGGTTAGGATTACCAGAGGTCGTATTACCATCTCTTATAGCCAGTCAAGTTAATTTCCTAAACTGAGCGTAGCAAGCGATTTCGTATATGACCTTTCATTTCCAGCCAGTGAGCAGCTACTACCTGACACTAATGCATCTTTAAGCTGGATATTTACTGACGATATTGCTCGCTACATTCAGTTTAGGAAATTAACTTGGCTGGCTATTAGAGATTGTAGGTAATATGGCTCCTGGTGTACAGTCAGCAAGAAGAAATAAAGTCATCTACTTAACCAGACAAAGTTAACAGAATGTCTATCAGGGTTTCTGTCACGTTATATTGGGTCCCTTCGCCATATCGAATACCAAATGATACAATGTCACAATAACGAACACTATTCAACGAACGGTCAAAAAATCGAACGTTCAAAATATTGAATGGTCAAAATATCGAACGCTCAATACATAGAATGATTAATTTATCGAAAATGACTATTTTGCATAGTTTTTTACATCATGAACAACAACATCTGTTCAGCTTGTTAAATTGGCAAAACTATAAGGATTCCTTTCGATATTTTGACCATTCGATATTTTGAACGTTCGATTATTTGTACATTCGATATTTTGAACGTTCGATTTTTTGACCGTTAAATAAATAGTGTTCGATATTTTGATTTTCGATCATTTGGTATTCGATATGGCGTAGGTAACTATAGTTGATTTCAGAAATGTACATGCGATTTTTGGTTCTAAATTTAATTACTAGGGGCGCTGTACCGAAATCCCATACAAGAACGTCAACGCGGTAACCGCGGACGCTAGCTGTCATTGCTGTAAACTAATGGTAGAAATACAGATAAAAGTATTTTTTATGTTTTTTTATAGTGCTAGTCAAGATGACCTCACTCCACCTGATGGAAAGCAGTCGTGAGGTCCAGATATGAGGATGACAAGCACAATAATGCAAAGCAATTACTGAGCTGGCCATACTCATCTTGAAGGCCTGCCCTGGCACCGGTTAGTGCAGTGCTGATCCCGGAACGCGACCTGACCGAGATAGGCCAGAGTCACTTGGCGGGTTTTACGCAACTGCATGGTGGTGACATCAACCGGCCGACATAATATGTCTTCCACCTGAAGAGCAGATGGTCTGCTGCAGGGCTCCCTTAGTCGCCTTTTACGACACCCACGGGAAGTAGATGGGGCGGTGGAAAGTATTATTTTAAGGTGCCGCCACCAGCACGGCACAAAGTAAAGTAATTAGCCTATATACTGTCCCACTGCTGGGCAAAGGCCTCCATCATTGAAACAAGTCGCTACAATTGATGGGTATTGGCATGATCACCACGCTTGCCAAATGCGGGTTAGTAATCACAAACCCGGGCTATGATCCGAAAAGTCCGAAAACACACTTTGCCCGACCTGGGAATTGAACCCGGGACCTCCGCGTTTCGGGCAGAGCTCTGAAACCACCTGGCCACGGAGGCGTTAGAAATACAGATAATATTGTTTCATTCTATGCGATGCAATCGAGTACAGGTATTATTCTCACAAGTCAACTCATGATGAATACTTGTCTGCAAATGTCTACTAACTTTTCAAGATTTCTTTGGGTGAAATGAGCTTTGGCTACGTTATTCACCATCAGAAATAACAAGAGCCAAGCAGTTTTACTTACCTGTGGATTCCCATGAGGTGGAGGTGTTTGCAACCAGAGGAGTAGCTCAACTACGGTCGTAGGAATCAATTGTGCTCTCTGAAAACATTGTAACCAAAATAAAAATATTAGACTGTTTTTCGATCTTCGTTAAAATCGTTGTAACGAAGCTAAATGCCCGTATATTCTTATAAGATAATGAGCTAAAATGAACGTTTTCAGATATCTAACTAGATAACAGATATGAACTTTTTCAGTGAGATTTCGAGATTCCAATTGAGTGAAACAGTCACCAGTTTGTTTTTGTTTTTATTACCAATAACGTCGGCACAATATATAGAGCAAAACCGTACCTCTTTGAAGCATTATTTTAGGTAATGGAATTGTGCTTCTGTGTCTCATTAGTAATAGATGGAAGTTTTAGGCCTCCCACCGCACTTGGCAGCCTGGCTGCGGCAACCAGGTTGCGGCAGCCAGGCTGCGGCAGCCAGTAAATATAAGCGCCCCCGCGCACTAGGCAGCCGGGCTGCGCAGCCAGCCTACGGCAGCTGGTCGAACATATGACGTTGTATGGGAACCCGCGCACTAAGGCCTCCAGCGCACTTGGCAGCTGGGCTGTGGCGATCAGGCTGCGGTAGCTATTCAAACGTTGTATGGTAACTCATGCACTAAAACAGCCACGAAAGACATAAGTTTACGGGCTGCCGCAGCCTGGTTGCCGCAGCCAGCTTTTAAATAATAATCTGTCCTATTTGTACCAAACCCTTCCGGCAGAAAGTGCATGTGTCAGCTCAGGGGCCAAATTCCATTAAATATCTGGCCTAGAGGTTGGATTATTGACAGGTAACCGCTCTGTGGCTAAAAATTAGAAATCATTTTAGGAAATCGCTCGCTACGCTCAGTTGAGGAAATTAACTTGACGGCTTTAAGAGATGGTAATACGGCCCCAGGAAAGGCAGCAATTGCGCGCATTGTGGGAGGCCTATGACCAGCATTGGAGTATAATCAGTTCACGATGAACTTGATTATGAATCTGAGAGCTGTTGGTAGCCTACTTTAGGGCCTCTCTTCAGTAATTCCAAACCAGTCTGTCTTGAGTATTTTCAGGTGAGTAATCCGCGTAGGAATCCAGTAAGAGTACCTACGTCGATGTCTGCCATGTTATCGATGTCTGCCGAGTCATCGGCGATGCTTTGGTGGGCCCACGTGAGATTGAAATTGTAAACTGACCTTCTTTTTTGTATTAAACGAAGTTTGTTGTTCGGTCTTTTTTGTCGTAAGTAATGGGATATCAGAATTTTAGCTTGTTTATTTGGATTCAAAAGAAAGGGAAAAGAAATGCATTTCGACACTAGTAAATTAAGGTCCTTGTGTTACATACATTTGTGCTCTTTTAAACCCCTGCCTGACCCACCGAATCAGTACAGGCGAGCTAATTGGTATAATTTTCAATTGGTTCGAGTGATACTAGTTATTTGTACCTGTTACCTTAAATGACTTAATTTACCTTGTTCTTAAAAACCTATTGAAAAGTACTGCATTAGCAATGTGGTATGACTTCCATGCAAATGTAAGATAGTGCATCGTCTAATTGCGTCTCGTAGACGTCAGTTTGGTGAGATAAATTAGATATCTAGAGCCGTTGGATTCCTTTCAAATGTATGTATCAAAACTTTGTAAACATGAAGTACTGGGAGAAAATATTTTAACCTTCTCACTGTTGTGGGAAAGTCATGGCTACTATTTATGGATTGTGACTTATTGACCATTGGGCTACTTAAAGTCAATCTATCTACACACGTACACTGTAGTTCGAAAATAGGACCTCCTGATCTTGGGGTGGTACTCTTACTTTCCTGCTGACTGTCGCAAGAAAGAACCCTTACGTTGTAATAGTAAGTGCAATATCATCTGAATATTACTTTGACATCTTTATCAACATAACGTACAGAGGCGTTCACATCCCCCTTTACATAAGGGGCACCTTAAGCTGTTGACATTCGACTGATTTTGCAATGGTTTTGTAAAGGTTGACGTGAACGCCTCTGTACATACAAAAAAGGGATTCAAACAAGTTCGGGCCCACTTGGTTAAACCACTATATCAAGTCATTACCCGATTTCAACTTCCTGTGGTAAGAATTGTAACAATATGTCTATTTGTAAAGCGAATGTAAAAACATTAACAAAAAATTATGAAAAATATATACCTAGTTATAAAACAATTCAGCAATACCTATGTGCAACAAATAATAACTTTGACAGTTGATTTTGGTAACACAATTGGGGTGGGTGCCTTTTACATCTTGTTGAACTATCAAGGTACGAATGGAAGGTGCCATAAAAAAATCCACATTGGTTTAGGCAATGGGTGACATGCAAAGATCATTGGTTCCATTCCCACTCTAACACAAATGAGACCACCAGAACCAGAGTGACCCAAGTGCATTTTATTTTTATTAAGGGCTACCCTGGTATTAAAATTAACTTGTTTTCAACATCCAGTTTTATTTCAAAATTCAAAACCCAAAAAAATCACTTGGGCAATTATTTCTGGTGGCCTCGTTAGTAGATTTTTTGTGCTAGGTCTAGGTAGGTACTGGTGGCAGCTCGTTCATCCTGGCTTGCAAGATACAAGATGTCTTTGATAAAAAAAATATCTGCTTTACAAACTGTCTATTAACTTACCTAAACTGCTCAGCCACGTTCTTCGAATCCATTGAAACACTCAAAAATCCCAATCACGTATTACTGCGGAGATCAAAAAAGAAAATTTGTATAATTTCGGAAAAGTTTTCAACTATGAAACTTTCAAGTTCTTTCGTACCCCTCTTTCCCGAGCCAACGGACCAATCAGAGCGCTCGACGACACGCAGGAAGCCCCGCCTACCGCCGCTGCATTACGCATGCTTCTACCGCAACGTAACACCTTTACCCTCGCCGTCTCGCTCTGGCCCTTACTAAACTACACTGTGCGATAGAGACAGAAACATTCGCGATTATGATATGATGCAAATTTTTAAGTCACTTGCAAATTAAGTATTGCATTAAGTAATTATGTGTTATTATGTGAGATCACGCGTTGCTTGTCGTTAAAGGAACGCGTGACACGAGAGTTACGATGAAGGGTTAAGTAATTATAAATAATTACCTAATAAGGTAAGTAACAATGATCTATGGTAAAAAGTTTACTGGACTGTTATTTTGTGAAACGATGCTGTGGCCTGGAGATTTAAAAATATTTTATCTAGACTTCCATCCATATGGTTACCTATTTTCGTAATAGGTTGTCCAAATTTTATAAAAAGAATAAGATTTTTTCTACTTCCTTAAATTGATAGCATAATCTGAAATGATTCCATAATTTTTAATTTATCTTTAACTGAAATAAAATAAAAATACCGATTTTCTTTGTTTCATTTATTAAACATTTTAGGGTTGTTTAAATCTCAAAGGTACTTATCTTAAACGTAAGTCATTTTTATCCAATAGCAATCAAGTCTCTCTGATTTTTTACAAATAGGTGTCACAGTTTTTGTGAGGCTCCTGCCAGAAGGCAGATACTCGTCGTGCGTACGATTCTCGCTCAGAACTGGCATTCACAATAAATAAATAAATAAATATCCCTGGACATTATTCCACACAGCGCCATCTAGCCCCAAAGTAAGCTAATTAAAGCTTGTGTTATGGGATACTAGACAACGGATAAACATACTTAAATACATTTTCTTTTGTAAATACATACTTATTATACATAGGAGACACCCAGACCAGTACAAACAGACATGTTCATGCACACAAATGTTTGTACTGTGCGGGGATCGAACCCGCGACCTCTGGTGTAGTAGCCAACTTCTTAACCATTACACCAATATAATTATCCTTTGTTTGTTAAAGTTTTTATCATTGTTTCTGTTCTACTGCTGAGTAATGGTTTCTCCTAAATTCTTTCGGTATCCTTATAAAAAAAAATCCAAATATAAATTATTGACATCGTCACATTGTCATCTTCGCCAGCCTAGTTTTGACGAGATCCCTCTGTAAATATAATCAAATGACTTTTGAATGACGACAACCGTCAAATTTACTAGGTGCATTTTTCACAGACACCCCCATTGCAGTTCCAATTTTGTAGGCTGCAACACCAATTCTTCTTCTGGGCAAAAAATGGTTCATGATTGAGGCCTATGATTTTGTTTGGTCATCGATGAGCAACCAAGTTTGTATACCAACCATTAATTAAAATAGACAAATAAAAATGTCGTCTAACCGTTTGTCAATGAGATAAGATTCTTTTTTTAAATGTCTCATAGGCAATTGCTAACATTCTAGTCCCACAAGAATTAATTTCCAATCGGAAATTATTCACAAAGACATACATTTTACAAATTCCAACACCGATAAAATATTCAAAACATAAAAAACCAGCTTCAAACCCATGAGCATAATTAAATACCAATAAACGATTTTTAAATAAACATCGATATTCACGTCTCGCTTACTCGATTCAAGAAAGAAAGGGAGGTGCAATGTCACCCTTAGGTCATAAATTTTGTTGAAGTCAGAAGGTGAGGTGGCTGAATTATGTTGAATTATGTGTTGGCAACATGTGCGCGTCTGTCGCGTGACCATCTCATTATTAAGTTGTAATACATTTTGAGTCACTGCCACAGGGGATAGTCTTTTGGGAATTCGACTGAGCTCTACCAGATTTTACCTTTACATAGCATAATAAGGAAAAAAACTTGGTTTTATTGGGGAAGCAAAAAAATCTAAGAGGATATAATTCCTACATCTCTGGTTTTAATGGACTAGGAGGAATTGGATCAAGGATAAATTATTAAAAGGAGATATTATTATCACAATTTGGCCAATCATCAGGGGGTCAATTAAGGTGAATCTCAAAGCGCATAAGTAGTAACGATTGTGTGTCTTTTTTGTTTGCTTATGGCCTCCCGGAGATGAAGGAATTCCGTTAACATTACGATAAAGTATTAAATTACGTGTTTCAGACGAAATGTGTCAATGAAGCAGCCTACAATTATGTATAGCAAGATCTTTACATCGAGTTTACCGCCATTTAACTTAATTGTTAGATTGATTACTACCTTACCCATGGTTTGAAGGTTGTAATAATCCCTCGGCTTGCCAATGTGATCGGTTTGGTTAACAAACCATACATTACAAAACACAGCTATAGTGTAAATATGATCACTCTATGCTATTGTTATCCAGGTTTTGGGAAGTTTCCGTATTCAATATAAATATATTGCTCTATCAACAATAAAATATTTAGGCAGCTACACAACAAATTATAGCCAACTTACTGTTTCAAATGCATCGGTGATCTACTTACCTATGAATAAATAAATCGACAGATTACAAACATCATAAAATCAAACCTGGCAATCTCCATAATATGGAGTCTATCCCGATGGAGATTGACAGGAACAGCTTGAAAAAGTATTATTATTTCAGAATTGATCTCTTTGGTACTATTTGTGAGATATTGGGTAAAGTCCTGTTTTATTTGGTAACTGGGTGGTACTATATTTTTTATTTTGAACATTGTTTACACAGAAAAGGCTCTGCTTAGAAATTCAGAAATGAATATGTGAAGTGGTCCCAGAGTAATTAACATATATTTTAAAGGACGCATTTTTTTACTAAGAGACAAAGACCTAAAGTACTCGTAGCAAAACAAGTCACACAAGGCCACGATCATTTCGCCGGTTCCTCAGTGACTGTACTGGTAATTAACACTTAATTATAATTAAAGCTCGTACTCCACAAGACAAATGCTCGCCATTACGAGTGATTTACGACACTCTTTTAAACTGCTACTGATAACTACTAACTTTTATGTCAAAATATTTCCTTAATTCTTTAGGCAAGAGTATGATCTAGATTTCGAGTTTTTTTAAATAGTATGAGTTTAAAATGAGACCATCAGGGTGATGGTCTCATTTTAGAAATTATTTTTTAGAAAGGGAAGGAAGGAAGGAATAATTATTATTTAGAAATGATACAAATCATTTTTCAATGATTGCTGATGAGCAACGGCCCTTTAATCAGATTTACAGGGTGGATGATTGTGGACAGTTATCATCCTCTAAAATTCTGTTTCCTTTATGGGGTAGTCCATCTTCCCTTGTTGTAAAGTAAAATGCATGCTCAAATGGGTGGATGAGGCTAAAGAAGCAAATGAGCATTTTCTACAAAAAGATCGAGAATCAGAATCTAGAAATATTCTACCTGATATTAGCGAGACTCGAACCCGCGTCTTCCACGATCCGGATGGCTGCTCTTTCAACTGAGCTGTTTGTCTAGTGTTTTTTTACGTTGTAGCCAACGATGTTTCATCAATGCTATAAGGCAAGCCCCTTTTAAATTAGTTTTTTTTTGATTGTGAGTTAACTCTAATTGATCTCAACGCTGATTACTTGAGCTCATACCTCTTCTCAGATCGGAATTTTCTTACCCACCTACTTAATTTATTCTTGATTTCATATTTTTCATGGTAACATGAACAAAGGGCTATGACTGTCAAAAATAGGATGTCAAACTAAAACTAAGCATGTTAAAGATCAGTAGGTCTACCACGAGTTGCCACTTTTAATTTACATTATCGTTCGCGTAAAAAAATGTATTGGCATTTGACATTGTCATCAATTTTTTTACGCGAACGATAACGTTATTTTAAAGTGGCAACTCGTGAGACGTACTGGTGAGTTCGAGAATTTGACATCAGTACTAACTAATTATAAATCACACTAAAAGTTTGGATTGAGAGCCTTCCACCACTCACCACACCGATAGGTGAAGCTGTCAAAATTTATAAAAAAAAAACATAGTTAAAGCAGTCTACACCTGATAGAAGCAGACCTCACTTGCACGCACTTGACACGCACCTTTTGATACACCACTTATGCCCATCATGTCCTGATGTTCCCTTCAGGAGGTCAAGATTTAATTTACACTTACAGGACAAAGGATATTATATAGGTACTATATGATAAAAACTGTATTGGTAAAACACTAAAGGAATAATTCAATATTGCATTTATTATAAAAATACAGCTTAAAGTTTACAGTTTCAGTTTAAAAAACACTTTATATCCATTAAATCAATTAATTGAGGTTTTTACATTTTCTTATCTGGGCAAACACATCGCGGGACCTTTCAAACAAATTGTTCAATAATGGCTCTCAATTTATGTGTTTTGTGATTACGCAATATTTAGCAGTATTACAACGATGGTTTTGATGAGCCATTAGTTAAAGTACATAAGTAAAGTCAAGTAATGAACCCATATACTGTCCCTCTGCTGGGCAAAGGCCTCCATCATTGGAATCAAGTCATCGCTACAATTTATGGGTATTGGCTTAATCATCGAGATTGCCAAATGTGGGTTGGTGATCACAAACTCGGGCTATGTTCCGAATAATCCGAAAAAACACTGCCCGACCTGGGAATTGAACCAGGGACCTCCGGGTTTCGGGCCGAGCTCTGAAACCATTCGGCCACGGATGCGGTACATAAGTAGTAAGTAGAAAACATAGCCACAAACACGTTCCACACACTCTTCCCTCAAAATTCTTCAATCCTGCTTCAATCTTTAAATTTCTCGTGGTGAAGTGCCCGAATTTTATTGCGAATTGCTAGCTTTTACCCTCTATCAAGTCTGATGTTAGTGATCATAAGGAACATAAAGTTAGTAGGTTAAGCTTGCGAGAAAACATGCTCTCTAAGACATGTACGAGTACCTACATCAAATTAAAAAATGTAACTCATTCAGCATTATTGAAATTAATTATGTTTCTGACATTTTAGTGAAACAAAGTTTCAACTGTAGTTTCGAGCCCTATTTACCTTTGAGTGTGCATTTCAGAATTCGGAGTTAGACGTTGATTTCCATCTTACAAATATTTTTTCCATTTGTTTAATTTATTTATTCATTAAGGTTATCTAGCAATTGTTTACATTGTATCTACCAAAATAACTTATAATGATTTATAATTTATTGACTATGGCCTTTTGCCGCAATGGCTGCAATCCTGCCTTTAGCGCCGGAGGTCGTCAGTTCGATTCCCACCCATGACAAACATTCATGTGACGAACATTTGTGTTAGTTGTGTGTCTGGGTGTTATTCTCTATTCAAGTATGTATTTAGATATATTTAAGTATGTTTATCAGTCTCTGATACCCATAGCACAAGCTCTGCTCAATTTGGGGTCAGATAATTTTAGTTTAACTTGGCCCAGATATTTTTTATGTTCATTATTTTCAGGCAAACCCAACATACAGATAGAAAAATACAAAACTAACAAAAATAATAACGTCTAGGCGCTCTTGTTGTAAAGTTAAAATGCATGCCAACCACCTAACCACACTAGGTTTAAGGTAGATTTCTGGCAAACAAATCGGCGCGTATGTCGACGAAGTCTCTATTTTCGTTGAGCAGTACGTTTACCTCGAGTTTCCACTTTATATTAACGTTATCGTTCGTGTAAAAAAATGTATTAGTATTTGACATAGCATGTCATGTCAAATTCCAATAAAAAAAAATTACGCGAACGATAACGTAAATTTAAAATGGCAACTCGTGCTAGACGTACAGTTTACACAATCGTGGAACAGGGGAACTTGCACCTAAAACTCTCATGATAATATTTTATAAACTCTCACTCCAAACATTGCGTTTGTTGTCAAATTTGACAATCGACCTTTCACTGCAATGAAAGATGTTTCTGTTATTAAAATAGATGGCCATAAATAAATATATGTACTTCTTTGTGAAGATATCTTCAAGTCAGCATCCGTTAATGACAAAAATGAAAACAGTCAAACTATGACTTTGCTAAATGACATTTTAAACTTTCTTGTTGCATTTTTTTAACTAATTCTAATAAAAAACAGGTTTTTACAAAGACCGTGGTCACGAGCCGAAACTTCAAGAAAAATAGGTAAAACAATTTACCGTAATTTTGTTTCGTTGCAAAAACCCGTTTTTATTAGAATATGACTTTGCTGTTTTAATTAATGTAAGTAAGCATTCAGTTACATAAATAGTTGTTATTTATGTACCTATTATTTTTCTCTCAAAATACTTTTACACATAAAAGTGCCATTCAGGAGTATTTACATTAATAAAGAGTAAATTAAATAAAGTCAACCACCCTTTTTGTTACAAAGCTATCATATTCCAAATAACTTCCATAGACTTCGTTACAAACCGTTACATTTCCATAATTATACTAAAAATGATAATCCAGTAATGTATTAGTGCATGCAATTTTTACGAGTCAAGACGTCATGTCAGTCTGATGTACAGCCAGTGTCCGCTAGTCTGGACTAGGACTAAGTGCCGTCCTATGAAGAATTATAACCTCTTTTGACGTTCTACGTATTAATATATCCACGATGTCTTTGTTGCCGGCCTGTAGGTCGTTTGTATCCGGCGGGTTGAGTGCAAACATTACAATTTCTGCAGCGGACATCTGTCTTCTATGAGCGAGTTTAGATTGCTGTTTATTTGTAATACTAGCAATGAAATTGTAACTGCCAAATTGTATTTTTACTATTTGGATGATTATTTTAGATGAAAATGAAAATGCAAGAAAAATCAAAACAATCGATAAATCATTGAATATTATCGTTTATTAGAAACAATGGTTTTAGAAACAAATAAGTGAGTATATTGCCTGTTACGTGGGCTTTGAAATCATAACTTTCTTATGAATCCTGTTCAGCAAAAAAATTAAAGACTTTATTATTAAACATAGACTTATCGAGAAATTAGTAAACTTAGAGATTCCTCAGGGTGAGACTTTTAGTAAATTTGTTCGACATTAAATATCAAAATAAAACAAGAACCTCTTTTACGTGCAACTTTTTTATCACTACCTGTAGGATTGCCTGCCTACCTGAAGTTTTGAGTTGAGTGTTTTAAAAGTCATGCTGCCACTAATTTTCAGCTTTTAAGATTTCGCTTACAAAAACCTAAAAATCGCGTTTTTTCAGCCTCGTGTGTTGTGTTCTCTTTATGATAAAAAATACCCGAAAAGATTCGAAAAACCCTGTATTTTTTATGAAATATCATATTGAACTTAAACATTTTTTTTTTAAGTGGAATAGGTTCACCTAGCTTTAAAGTGTTGAAAAGATTTAAATTCAAAATGTTTCAAACTAATATTAGCTACTAATAATATTACTTACCAATATTATTCCTAATATTAATATGGCATTGAGTTTTCTTGCATTCCATAGTATAACGAATGCTACGAGTTAATAAATCAAAAGCTCTCTTCAAAAGGATGAATGAAGAGAAAAAATGACGTGAGCGATCCCAACAATCGTTTCGCAACTGAAACAAAATTCCTCACCGATCCATAATCATCAATCGGTCCATTGAAATCGGATCCGCGGTGTTGCGACGTAATCCTAATTACGCTAATCGTGCGCTTAAGCGGTAGCGTGAAGCGGAAGCGGGCAGCGGACGCTCACGTGGCGAGGCGGCTCAGGTGCGCCCCGCCCCCCGCCTCCCGCTCCGCTCCTTGACGCGCGTCAACTCGACCGCTCACCTCTTCGTCAGAAGCGCGCTGCACTCGACGCCGGAACGCCGGGAAAACACGAACCGTTTTCCGCCGCGACGTGACGCGCCGAACTTTTCGGAATTCGAACGCGCCCGAATTTTCTTTTCTTTCTCGAATGTTTATTTCGATTGGGAAAGGCGAATTTTCGGTTTGAGTTTAACGGCGATTTTTGTGAAAAGTGTATGGAAAATATAAACTTGTGGGATTATAGTGATTTTTTTTTCGACTGTATTGGTTGTGATTTGACGTAAAGTTTGCTGTTCAGGCTGTTTGTCACTCTAAGGTTGAATTGGAGTGAGTATGATTTTATTTGTTTATTTTTTAAATTATTTACCTATTTTTTCAAACTGTATTCCCATTGAAAATAACACCAAATTGATACAATTGTTCATTGAAAAGTCGCCTTGTCATGGAATTAAAGCGTATCGCAGTAAATCTTCTGAACTCCGTGGATTTAAACTGTCCACTTGTCACGGGGCATTAACTGTTATTATATCCTCAGCTTTGCGAATCAGCGGCTATTAAAGTATGAATAATTAACGGGAACTTCAGGAATAGATCCACTTGAAATAACATGTAACATCTGTACAACACTGCACTTGAATACTAAACTTCAAACATTATTTAAATACTTAGGTATACAATATTTTATCGATGGACCAAATTAATAATAGTAAATTTCTACCTTCGGAAAGCCACAAAAATATTTTATAAAACCATTTGCTAAACTCATAAATAGGTAAGCAAAAATACCTATCCTAATGTAAATTCCATATTGTGTTTAAGTAAATTAAATCAATGGACTTCGAGATAAATAGTGATCATTTTATATTTCACATCAAATAAAATGTAATTCAATGTCATTCCTTTAACAGCAACATAATAGGTACGTAGTATAGTACCGATATAAATAATAAGAATGATTAGATTTTAAAAACAACAAAGCAATGTTGCAAGTTACGCATCGCAGTTCTAATTTTACCCGATCACATTGAGACGCGCATCACAAACTCAAATATTTCAAAACATCTCTAAATAGAACCAAATCAAACACGACACAATAAGAGCTATCAAACTGCCGAATTAAAATTAAAACCGTCGTCCAAAACGTGTTCAAAGGATGTCTGGGAATAAACAGTAGCAAAAGAAGAAAAAGAGTAGCCGAATCGTACGGCCCATTTAACGTGTACCGGACGGCAGTGACGAAAAATTTACTGAAATAAACTGAGCACATGTACGAGAGTAGTGCAAGTACGATAATAGTTAACTAAATAATTAGCGAAGCATCCAACGGGTTGAGGCTCATTGCAAATATAGCATTTGGAGCTACTGAAAACTTTTACAAGTTTGTTTAGTTTCGTCCGCAACGGAAACTTGCCCATATGGGATTGCTATCTGAAATGTTTGATAAGTTATTGAAACCTTGGTTTTCAATTGATCTTGATCGGCAGTAGTATAAGTTATAATTTGTAGTCTACATTGCAAGCCATTGCAACCTTTAATTAGGACGTAATTTTCGCAATAAGGCCTTTTGCGTTCTGAAAGTATTCTGATATTATTGTGAGACCAACAAAAAATAAACTAAGTCAGCGTTTGGCTGGCATTTGAAATAAGTTGTTAGATATTATTCAAAATACATTTTCTGTTTAAACATTTTTGATTGCTCTATCCTAGATACGTTCTGGGTATGTAAATAACTTTTAAGTCATCTGTGGCTCTGGGTTCATCATGACATGCCCCACTGACTCTGTCAACTTTAGCGCCATCTTAGTTTAGTGCAAAAGGGCTTAAGTGTTAGGTAATAAATAAATAATTTGTCAATAATTCCGTTTATTGGATACCCTTGAGCAAATACCAATTTTAGTTAAAATGAGGTCATCAAACGAGAGCACTGACGTTATCCTACTTACTAACTACCTCTTCACGATTTTTTCGATTTTTAATGTGAAAATGTCATGTTTTACAAACCTATTAAAAAAAAATTAGTTGATAAGGCTAAAGAACTATATCAAAATTTAATAAAATCAAGAGTTAAATTATCACCATCTTTTATCTGTTTTTTTTAACGAAAAACAGATAAAAGAAGGCTCAATTGTTAATTTAATTATTAATAATTAATTTCAGCTCCAATCATCAGTCAGCCATGATACCAAACAAAAAACGTTTAGCGCAGAAAATGAAGATATACAATAAGTTGTTCTTAGGTAAAAATCTTAGACCATTAAATGCTCTAAAGTGAAAATATATAAACAGGATAATTTCTCGATATAGGTACGAAACTTAAATAGGCGGTAATAAAAGGGTAAACGCTAAAAAAATAAAAAATGGTATCTACTACTTAGAATACTCTACTCTGAAATTGAATAAAGTATTAAATGGTGGAGTCAATGATATTTTTTATATACATTATTATTCAATAGTTTAATTTGGAAGAAATATAAATAAGTCAATGGGGTTTTTGGGTATGGCAGTTGAACACAATAACATTGTAAAGTTGATTTTTACTGGGAACTTACTTGGTATGTTAACGAAAAGTTAGTAAAGATTTATAACTTATGAATAATAATTTGTGTGTTTGCATTACACTCATAATTTATTAGATACTTTAAAAAGATACCCTAAGCTATTATTAGTAAACTGTGGTGTGTGTCTTTGTCCGTATGTCATTATTACGAGTATATTCATAGCCACATAGTTATCCGTGAAAATTGGCAAATAATCTAGAAAAACCTAATAATTGATTGTAATGGGAACGAGCTTACTTTTAATTGCTGAATGCTGCCCCAATGGTTTTTAATAAAAGTTTGAACTATAACACACATTACGGTTTTACATAGTATTTTAGTGCTGGTTGGTTTGGTCAATATAGTTTTTGGATTTTGCATTAAGAGAAACGTTGTTAGTTACATAAATATAAAAGAGATCAATTAAATGAAACTTTATCAGCTAAATTACAAATAATTTAACATGATTACACTAACACTCTTAAACTGTGATTGTATCTATAGATGATGCTTCAAAGCTAATGGTCATATTCACAAAATGACCCAAATAACACATTTAAATAAGGGAGATTCATTGAATCAACAAATTACGTAAACCCCAACCATTGCGAAATCTGTGTAACGAAAATCTTGCAGATCTCGAAGCGTAAAATTTGAAAATCTGCCGAAATTTCGCACATTTATCACGAATGCGCGATCGCGTCAAATAAATCCGGTACACAATGACTGCTAATTTGCCCGCAAAGACGTATGCACTGGCGCAGTTCATAAATCGGCGGAGTCACATCGGCCTACCGCTTACACCCATAAACCTCGGCGGACACTTTTATGGCCCAACCACGTGGCGGAGAAGTTTTTTCCGCACTTGACTTGACATGTGTACCGCGCTTTAGGATGAACCCGGAATTAATTTATTGTTTTAGAATAGACCCCCGGCGCATTGGCATTCTAATGGCTTGTGAAGCTACAACCGTAAACGCATATGGGTAATAAAATGTTATTGGGTGTTCATTATGGCTGTTACATAACTGTTATGAGCTATTTTATCTTCAAAGTGTGTCTAAACGTAAACAAATAGGAATAATTTATTTTCTTGAATTAATTGTTATCTAACCTACTTCGTTCACATTCAAAATTCTTGTTTATAGAGACTATTTAGTTACAATAAGGCCTTCCTTAAATTAAAATATATTATTCTTATTTGTTTACGTTCATACCATATACCACGTCTCATATACCACGCATGCATTTAAGGGTACGTGGTTCACAAAACACGTTTTTAGAATTCATTTTTGAAGTATTAAACAGTGATATCAAAATTTAATAAAATTTACTGATATTGTTGAGGGATAATACAGGGAATTCATCCAGTGGAAACATGATTTGATAAAGTTTTGATAAACTATAGAATAAATTCACAAAGACACCTCTTTTCGTGACATTTTGTCCTCTATTTTTAGTTTTATTCCTAAAATAATTGATCTGATAATATGGGTCCTTTACCAAAAAAAGGTTTAAAGATAACTGGAGGGATTTCATACGATAGTTTTTTTTTTATTACATCTATTAATTCTTCAATCGATTATTTTAGTGATTTTCAGTCCGCGTGGCGCTCACCAGTTTCCTTCGGGAAATGTTGTGCAGAACCACCTGGCCTTAAACTATCCAAATAAAGGAATTAGATTTGACATGATTTAAATTATAATACCAAAGCTGCTACGGATAAATTTCAGGTCATGCCCCCCTCATTTCACGTCGTCTACACTTATATTCAAATGAAACACTTACGTCTCCATTATCTGTAATAACACATTCATCACCAATAACGAGACGCCGCACTTGACCAACTAATGTGTCTCATTTTATCACAGGACCATCAATCAAGCCCCACTCTGAGGACAATTGAAGCGAGAACGAGCATCGGTAGCACTTAACATGTCCGACTAGACTATAGTGCTCGTCCGAGCGATGACAAACTAAATTCGAGAAAGAGGAAACACAACGCTGTTACCGATGAACGAGTTAAACTACAACGCAGGGATGAGCTCCTACCAGTTCGTCAACTCCCTGGCGTCATGCTACGGCAACCAGGCCCCGGGCCGCACTGGAACGCCAGTGGAGCAATCCGGCCATCCAGGATTGCCGACTCCCGGAGCGGACTACTACAACCCTAACGTATCTGCGTCAGCTTACCCGAATGCCTGCTACTCCCCTCCGCAAGTCAGTCATCATTACCCGCAGCACCCCTATGCGGCACCTGCAACCGGAGCACACATGCAACCGCAGTCGATGATCGATTACACACAACTACACCCGCAAAGACTCGGCAGCACTGCTAGCCATCTGCATCAACACTCAAACCCTAGTCCTGGGGCTCTTTCACCGAACCTCATGTCTACACCACCGACTCAAGCTGCCTCTGCTAGCTGTAAATTCGCAGATTCCACTTCAACTACAGGAGTCGCATCTCCGCAAGATTTATCCACGTCTTCTGGTCCGGGAAGAACGTCTCCTGGGTTCGGGAACGTTGGACAGAATTCTAGTGGAAGCACGAGCACAAAACTAGGACTTACCACTCCCATTGCTTCTCCTGTGGAGCATAAAGCTAACGTTAATCAGAACATCTCGAGCCCGGCTTCGAGTACGTCGAGCAATGACAGCAACGAGGCTAACAATTCTAGTTCAAACACGAAGAATTCGAAATCCGCTTCGAATACGCAAGCGAACCCGCCGCAAATATATCCGTGGATGAAGCGAGTACATCTAGGACAAAGTGAGTATATTTTAGCAAATATAATTTGAAACTGTTTTAGAATCTATGAATAGCGGAACTCTAATGGTTTTCTTAATGCGAAGACAATCAATTTTATGAATGGCTTGATTCACACTTTTTTACCAGCCGGCGTGAAATTGTAAAGTAGTTCGGTTTCCTCATCTAAACTAACACGGCGGGCGTGACCACGCCTTCGAAAACTAACAGTTTGATGTAATAGAATGAAACAATCCATCAATTTGTTGCCGAGGTGGAGACAAAACAAATTATATATCTATTTATAAAGCATTAGCATGCATTAATGTCGGATCGATATGACTGCCTGATGGATGGTGTCCATAATAAGGCATAATGGCTTTGTTGGCGGGCGCTTACAACTGAACATCCGAAGTATTTTTTCTCCGCGTCTCCTAATGACGGGAAAATGCTCCGTCATAGTGACGTGTGATTTGACGGATCCTCACCTTCTGGTATTTAGCGTGAATTGGCCTTTTTAAGGGTTAATCGCTTTTAAATTAGAGTTTTGAAGGCAGTGCTTCTTTATTTACTTTTTAATGGTTGTTTATTATTTTTTTGTAATTCTTGCACTTCTAGGATTTTTACTAAAATCTTTATAATTCCTACTTATCGTTAGGAGACACTTCCCTAAATGTTATGATCAAGAAAAAACTTGCCAGGTTAGTAGTAGGTAGGTTTCGAGCAATGGCAGCTATATTAAAATCATGTTTTCCGACTAAAATTGGCCAAATGTATAGGTACCAAAGACATGGATTCAGCTGTTATTCTTTATTGCATAAATAAGTACAATTTATGCAATCTAAAAGTGAAGCAGAAATTCTTAAAACAAAACAAAATAATTATTTTTTAGAACTTTGGAGATTTTTAAAAAGAGAATTACGCTTAAGTAGAATTTACCTATGCCGCTTATTTTTAAGATCGGAATTCAAAAAGAAACAGTTAATAATAAACGGCGGGAACACACGAACGCAACAGCTTGCGATGTCTGAGATAAAGACAAGAGCAGATGTGCGACTGTTCCGGGAAACAGTGTGACATTGCATTGTTTTCGTTATGTAAATTCGGAGCGACCTTGTCGGACATTCTAATTGCCCGCCATAAGCAATTAATAGTTCTTGAAATGTTAACAGGTGCACTGACAGTAGCAAAAAATCTAAGTCACCAATTTCCCGAATTTCAAACGTCACTCGATTCCAATATTGTATCACGAGACGAGATAGTTGGTTTGAATAGTGCTAAATTCCGATTTGAGCTTCAGGATTCGGGGTTATTCTGGAATTACAGTAAATAATAATATAGAAGTTCTATACAAGTTTATAATTATCTGCCTTGTAATATTACTGACATTTTAAGTGTAAAACTATTTAAGACAAAACTAAAGCGGTGGCTTATTTACAATGTATTTTACAATTTAAATGAATTTTATAATAGAGACAAATCCCTCGACATTTTAAGTACCTAACAACAACATGAATGTGACATTAACAATGATTTATAATTAAAATTAACATCCCTCTCTCTCTATCTCTCTCTCTCTTAATATGCAGATGCAATACAATTAACAATATCTAATAATTTAATAATTAATTTAATGAATATATAAAAAATCTACATGAATATACTTACACTACTGTTTACGTACTGTTTATGTATATTATTGTTGAATGCCCGAAATGGGTAAACCAGTGTACTGTAATTTTGCAATGCCAACTAGCATAAGACATCCATGGTTTATTCAATAAATATTTCTGATTTCTGATTGCTGATATAACTAATTTCGGAGAAAATTTTACATGAACGTCTTAAACCCTACTTCAGGCCTCTGTCACTGCATGTACTTGCGCGCAATAATTACCTTCCAGCCGCCGGGTATTCCAAGACTCGTTTGGTAGTTGGTTGTCAACAGCCGCGTAGAGCATTTGTATGCGAGTTTTGCAGTTCAACTGACGCGATGACGTACTGTAAGTACTCACTACCGACATCTATATCGATAGAGGTGGCCCTGATTTATGTCTGTCACATTACAGCACACATTTAGGATTAAAAAAAAAATATATTTTTTAATGGATGTGATGTATCTGTCACGTAAGTTTTAAGTCTGTGCCTACTCTGAGCAAAGCTTGCATTGTGCATAGTGGGTTAACACATTTTTTTTTAACACGAATGTTCGTACCCGTTCACGTTATATCTGTAAATTGATGTCTCTTGACGGTAAAGACGGGTGTTATAAAAACATAATTAAACAATCAGAAAGTTACCATTTATGAAAGCCTACAGTTTTATGTAACAAATAAAATACTCGTAGAGCCTCCTTTACTAAGGTCTTCGTCAGAATTATCAAAATTGTAAAATGTCTTTAATTAGGCAGGCGCGTCCATTATCTCTAACTAGAATTCAAATATGATTTATTATCTACAAACAACGAAAATTAAATGCCACAGCCTACAGTTCTTAATTTCAAATGTCAGGTGTAAAAAAGTGTATTCTACGATGCATCTAGCAAAATGACAGTATTTTTTTGTGAAGACAAAATACAGAATTTATCATCTTTAGTTATGACTTAAATTTATTGGACACGGAGTTTATATGTTTTTATTTACACACGTTTATGGCAAAACCCTTCTATTTTACACAACACGTTCGTTGTTATGACAAAGCCTTATTAAAATGTAAAATTCACTTTTAAGGCCTCCTACACAGAAACGACTGGCAGCTTTTCGCGGGCACATACTTACGAGAGTAAAAACTCTATAACTTATATTAATACTTCAAATTTTTATCGCATTGACATGTCTTATGTACAACGGATGAACAAAGTTTAAATATAATTTTAAAGTAACAAGCATCAGTAAGATCATGCTCACCTACTCGAGACAAGAAAAATAATAATAAACATATACGCTCCCTCACACGAAGATCGCCACATGTTGCAACTTGAAATCAAGTAGAGTTGGACCATAGGTGTCCATGAATTTCGAGTGTGTCTGTGACTGCACCGAGTGGCAATAATGCCAGTCATTTTCACTGTTATCACTATGCTAAACACATTTGACATATTCTTGAATATAATAAAAAATGTTGTATAAGAAAACTTGGTTAATGTGATTATAGGTATTGTTACTTACGCAGTCAAGCATTGTTTTAACCGTAAATAGAGATTTGATAACGTCAGTCCATGCTAAAACCTCACTTAAATCAAGTGAAGATTACGGTTATTTCAGGTTACATTCATGTAGTAGGCTAAAGATTGAAATTCTCAGAAGTGTACACAACTAGGTGTAAGACAAGTCTACAGGTGCAGTTAACAAATAGTTGCAATCGTCCGGGTGCAGGAAACCTAGTATGCAAATAGTCGGAAAGCAGAGGTCGCGAACCTTCCATGTCTGAGGGCCATAACTCAGGTGGAGTACCCGCCTCAAATGCGTGCCGACCGGCGACTTATAAGATTTCAATACAGCCATTTGGTTCTAGTTAGCAGGAGCCCTAACACGTGATATTACTTTGTCTGTGATACGAAGCGGCAGTTGGCTACCATGATTGATTTTACTCTGAGGTTCTAGATACTTCTGAGATATGGAATCTCTGCATTCATTTTTATTAATCCATCCTGTTTTTAAGGAGAATTTGTTGACTTGTAGGTTCATAGAATATTTTAAAGATAGGTAGATGTATATGTTAATACTAACTAAACGTATTAAATCCAGCCGAATACATTGATACACAACTATTGAATCATTTCGTTAGAGTTAAAACACATATATACCTCATTTTTCTTGCTTCTCTACGTGTTGTCTAGTAGCGTAGAATTAACCAATCATTTATTGCTGCCTAAGTAAGTTTATTTGATGAGCAATATAGAATTCTATAGAAGATGACTTCTGTTAGATTAAGTATAGCTACCTATACCTTATTTGATTCTGTATTAAAACGAAAATTAAATTTTCACAACTATATCTGAGTGTTATTTTTTTAAATATACAATGTATGTGAATGAAAAATATTCAACAAAAATTCCCTTCCCCTGCATAACAAACCGCATTATTCCTTTACACATAAACCACTTACAAAGATAACGCCTGTTTATGCTCGCCAGACTGCTGCAAGCGATAAAGTCGAAAAACACGCGAATCAGAACTGGAGCAAACTAAATATCATAGAACGGACTGTGTTATACTTGCTTGGATAAAAAAAACAGAATATAAACGAATCCAACCTTCCTGAAAACGCAAATGACCATGAGTAAAATTTTCATCTTCATACAACAACCGTAACGAACTTGCATCGCCAAGAATCTTCGGAAAAATCGGTTAGTTCATTTATGTGACGCGAGAGGCGCTGCTTGAAATAGTACAATTATGGGGACGATTTCTCACTAGCAATTTTTCCTCACTTTATAGATCTAGTTTATCGTATGCTGATTGATGAGGCCCAATCATGTAACTAAAAGTCCAATTTACCTGTCTCAATATCATAAATACAGTTTTCAATTAATCAAATCTATCCTACTATTTAGGGGTATCACCAAACTCTTCAAGAGCAAGTTGGTATGCTTTGAAAACTTTTACCACTCTGCCACCGAGATGATCTCAACAAACTCATGGCACAGTAGCCCTATCATTCACGCCATCGATAGTCGGTAACGTCTGCTAACGTCTGTAGAGAAGTATTTGTATGGGATTTCGGTACATTACCTCTAGTGATTAATAAATAAAAATAACATACAAGTTGCTGTAGTCGATTAATGTAGTTTACGTGACGAAAAGCAAGCACACGGCGTGATGCCCCGGACTGGATAGTCCGCTTGCAACAAACCGCCATTTCGATGATGCACACAGACACAGTGAGTTTACAGGCGATACCGGTGAGAATCGGTGTCGCGACCAGTCGCACTGTCGCGAGTGTTTTTGTTTTTCTCGAACTTGGTGCAATTTTTTACATGATGTATTTTGTTTTTGGCAATTTTGTTCTATCAAATCAGGCTTATAGCTACCTTCTTTATTTTAAACATTTAGAGCGAGCAACACTAGGCGGTTAGGCAGGTTAAGGTAAAAGGCGAGAGCGGTCTATCTGTAAGCTCTTTATTTTGTGTATAAACTCAGATGAACAGTGTGTGAGTGAACAGATTTTAACCTGTTTACAGCCAAAACAAATGAAATATAGAACACAAGTAAACCAGCCGTGATCCAGATGAACCAATTATTGTGATACCGGTATACCATTAGGCACGTAGGTACCTACCTATCATGAGTAATTTATGATTCAATTTGCGGAACATAACCATACGTGTATCATAGTTGCCGGTCTGTTAGGTTAATAAATTCGTTTTTAATTGAATATCGCAGTCTTGTGGTCGGTATGGAGAAACAAAGGGACGTAGAAAAAGAACGTTCTTTCTTCTTTTTCAATTGTTTGAATGACCTTATGTTTATATTTGTTTTTTTCCATTGTTTTTTATTCTTTGGATTAGACATTGGTAGGTTCATATGTAAAATTAAATTAAATGACACATTGTACTTTACTAACGCCTGTTGTAAACCCAAAACAAGTTTAAAAAAGTAACTGCTGAGTTTCTCGCCAGGACTTTTTAGCAAGAAACAGCTCCGACGCGGTGGTAGAGTCGCTTTATGTTTGTATGCTGTGTATATATCTATATTATAATGTTATTTATGTCTATTATTTAGTATATTTTGCTTTAAATTTGACGATTTAAAAGTACTCACTGTGAAAAAGTAAATTTGAATAAAGTTATTTGAGTTTGAGTAGTTTTAGAATTGGACATTTGTAAACACGAATTATTCTGCTCTGGGAGGAGCAGGGGAGGAGGAGGGATCCTCAAGTTTAACCTGATCTAAAAGAAGTAGTAGTAAATGCTACTGCACAAACCAATGTTGAACGGATTTATAACTAAGCATGTGTCCCTTGATGAAACAATTTCAAATCATTACCATTGAGCAAGCTATTAGGCTAATTTTTGATTACGTGTTCATGTCATTGTTTCATTCTGTGCGATGCGATTGAGTACAGTAATTACGCTTCGATCATAAATACCCTAGCTACCCCTTATGCTCCTAAAAAGTGACTCAATAAGAGTGATTACAAACAAACATAACACTCAAACACTCAATGATTAGATATATTATGACAATTTCATAATGTCACCTCCAATTTAGGTGACCAAGTGCTGACTTTTCAAATGAAAGAGTACCCCAGCGTACCAAAGTTGCTTTTCGATAATGTTATAAGCCCAAGGTAATTATGTGTGTGTTTTGCGTGACAAACACTCACACATTTGAACTAAGCATCGGACACTTTTTGGAGTTGATTTTGTTCGTAATGGTTTATCGTGGAAGAGAGCGTTTTCCCATTTAAAAGGCAAGCAACGCATCGGTGACACATCTGCTGTTGCAGTTGTCCATGGGCTGAGGTGATCACTTTTCATCAGGTGACCTTCCTGCTCGTTTGCTCCTTAATACATAAAAAATAAATCTTGGCTATTTATGATCGAAGTAATTATGTCTCACAAGTCAACTTGTGATGAATACCTGTCTACAAATGTCTACTTTTATTTGGATATCTTTGGTTGATACACTTTAGTTTGATAACTGTGTGATTCGGTTTTAAGTTCGGAATCTGCCCAGAAATCATTTAGTTTTTCAATGGACTGATTAATAACTTTTATCGATCGTTTAGCGACTCTACCATAGGGCAGTTGCTTTATGATTATTTTTTTTATAGATAATTGGATTCTACTTGTATCAGTGTAAGTTCAAGCATCTTAAAATCTCTGTAACTTTAGCGTTAAATATTGCTATAAATGGAATCCCACACTTCCACATTAAAAAAATAATAGTAAATACTCTAAGGCCGAGATCTTTAGAGCGCTTAGCTTAAACTCAGACTCATGTTAGACTTTGAATACCTGTATTCTATCTATACTTATAAGTTAATTAATATGGATTTTTTTTCATTGCCTTAGTTAAACATCAATTAGTAATAAATAATCATAACAATACTCAATAAGTAAGATAATAATTCATGTGATAAGTCTAGCTAAGTGACGACAATAAATCTATGCCTAGGAGTGCTTCAGCTCAATGCAGTGTCCCAAAAAATAAGGCAGCGTCAAAAAGCTAAAGAGAAAAAACAATCAATTTTACATAATATGCGAAATATATTATACTTAATACTAAAATTGATTCCGTATTTACCATCTAAGTTAGATAGTGCCACTTACCTTTAGTTTTCGATGTACAAGACCAACCTTAAATCAAAGATGTATTGCATTGCAATTAGTAATTAGAATAACTGGGATGTACCAGATAATATCTGGGACTTCATCCATCACTGTCCCAAGTACTGCGTCCGCGCAGCCCTACCTGCGAAGAGTTACTATAGCCGATTAGTAAATAAATAACAAATTAAATTCCACTAAAGATTAGTGGTGTAGTCACCGTTTGCTCATAAATAAATCAACCCGCTCGGTCGGTGGACCGCGGTAAATTACGACTTAAATAATATTATGCCAAAGTAGGGCCCCCGTATCTTATCCCATCGACAGGACATGTACCACGAAATTACTTAAATACGCTCACCATATCGAAATTTCATAATTATGCACATAATTCGTATCATGTTGTGAAGAAAATAACATAGGAGTCTGTATATACCTGCGGTCTCCAATTAATATCCTTTTTGAAGACGATCTTCTTGATCGATTTGCATAAATATCGAAATCTTTAGATTGTGTGGTAGCTAAAATTATTATTATAATGATGATATTAAAATCAAATCATGAGCATTATAAGGTTCAGCTTAAAGGCTTTTTAACGTCATTCTCGTTTGATAGGAGAAGTAGAAGCAAATACGAGGATGATAACGTAGCTGTTGTTAGAATTATGTTTGCATACCAAAATACTACGAAAGAAAAATAGAATGTACATTTTTAATATCTGTCGATATTGTAGTAATTCATAGTATTATGCCTGCAGTACCACCACACCACCGCTAAAACGACCACAGCTTGAACGTAACACGTTGAGGTAGCTAAATATTTTAGCAGCTATACTGCTTTTTCCTCTAGGATTGTTTTCTACTAAAAGTTTATTATAAAATAAAATAAAACTTACTATCATTAAATGCAAATATTGTACTACAATAATTTAAAAACATTATTTAAGCTTTGAAGTTTTAACAATTAATAATAATAATTACACTAAAACTGAACACTTTTATAATTTTAGGAAATATTCATAATTTTAATTTCTTCAAACTGCAAATTGGGAACGTTTTGTCCTATTTTTGTAAGGCGTTTGGTATCCCTAAACTAAAGATATGCTGCATGGTATGGCCGCCACTTTAATATACAGTTCTTGCTTATACTTTGACGCTTTTTATAATTACACACCTCTTATACAGGACCAAAAGTGGTTTGCAATTGCTTCAAGCATTTATTATAATTCCCTATTAAGGATATGATGAAGTATAATTTCAATCCAATTAAATACATTGTAATCATTAAATTAACTATTTATCTATTACTAGCAATTGACAAAGTTCTTTTGATTCGTTTCTTCACCGTTACATAAATATATGTATTAGAACATAGGTATGACCTAGAAAAACCTTATCAAAGTCCATACTAGCTTAAAGCAAATACATACAACTAAAACACAGAAAAGTATACCTTGTTATGACTAACAAAAACATTTTAACTAATCTAGTTTGACGCGACTGTACTTCTTTAGATAACCTCCATGCTTATTAAAGTAGTTAAATACGTATGTACCTTCGTTTATAATAATACATTTAATTCGCGATCAGTATAAAGATTAAATCGCGGCACGAACAAGCGGCAAGGCAAGAATGCTGGAACATACCTTCGCTTGATCACATCACTACCATAACTTAAAGAGATTAAAAGGACCTTATTTTAAGGGCAAAAAGATTAAAATTGCTTAACAGAAAGCATAAGTTTCCGATAAAAGTTAGGCTTGAAGACATGTACGGTAGAGTAGCGGGAGCGAGATTGTAAACGATGCTAACTTTGAAAAAGAGTATTTTCCGCATAAAGGCAATAATTGAGATACATAATCACCGTCTTACTATGGACAAGTACTTAATTATATAAACAGTACCACTTTGTTCATCGACTCTATAAACATATAACACTGATAACTTAATGATCAGTAAAGTCAAGTAACTTAAAATATTGTAATTAAGTGCAAGAGTTGCAATTTGACTATTTTTCAGTTCACCATTACATGTGCTAATTACTTTTAAATTATATATTTTTTAGTTCTAGGACTTTGATATTTACATTAAATGCTTACACAACCAGTTAATGCTTAGTACTTTTCCCAGGCATCTCAAAAAGAGATCATCTGCTGTAATTATACTGTGTAATATGTATTAATATGCATCACCCCGCCTCTTTTAAGCTCGGTCCTATGTACAATCAAACCTGTCTTACGGGGCCGTGTTAAAATATGCACAAAGGGTTAGCAAAATAAAATTCTAAAAGACGAGTGGCGAACAAAAAAGTAAATAAAAGTTGCGTCGGGATTAGTGCGGCCCAGTTGCCGGCCAGCAATGGCGGCGGGACTCAAATACGGCCCTGGAATACGCTTGAACCAAAATGGAGTTGCAAATCGTTTAATGGCGGATTCAAATTGAATAGTAGTTAAAGTTTTTTTTAAATGTCCGCCAAATTCTGGTACCTAGATATGTACCAGAATTCAGATGAAAATCTGAATTAAACTGACCAATTAGCCACCGGTTATGTCATATCCTTTTTAAATAAACGAGGTATCATTATACCAGAAAATATCATTTTGGTAGTTTCTAAACAAAGCTTGCATTTGAACTTACTAAACACACTTTACTACCCATTCTAAAAAGGTTTTTCGAAAAGGCAAATGCAATTTTACTAAATAACTACATTAAAATCAATGATAAATTAAATAAGTACACTCAAACATGTTCAAACTAAAAGTGAATTTCGCATCGGGATTTGGGCAAAACCCCGCTCCCTAGGGATGTTCCAAGTTCAATTATTGATGGCAACTTTAGCCTCTATAAAATATAGGGGAAAATTCCACTATTTTTCATCTGGTTTAGGTTTAAATAACTTGTAGCGGCTTGTCGATTCTTTTTAGAGTTCCGTTGATGTGTAGAAACAGAAAGTTATTTTAATTTCGTTCAAATATTATATTACGATACAATATTTTTTCAATCTGTTGTCTTTTGTCATTTGATATTTTTGCAAATTTAATTATGGATATAGTATATATTGTTTGATAAATGCTCATAGCGAACGTGATCTTTGTGTACACACCGTGTAACCATGTCATTGTTAACCACTAAAATCATGTTACGAATGAACTGACACTTTAATTTTTAAGTCCTACATAAATGGTTACAGGAAATCCGAATCTACTATAATATGATATTTTATCTCTTTCTTCTTAGATCTGTAATAAAAATCTTAAGAAACATATATCATTAAACAAATATCTGCGGAACCACTTTGTGGGAATTTTCGATGCGTACTTGGCCAGTTTTTTTACAAAGTAATTTATAGTCAATGTTTTGAAACTCAAATAATATGGCTCAAGGTGTTTCGCACGCAATTTAAGCATCATCACGTTAATGGTAAACATTAAACTTTTAACTACGTGAATATTAAGTTATGCGAAATGCAGGTGCTAAGCATATTATTTACAGGCTTATTGAAAAGGCTGCTATGTATTTTTAATCTAAATTGCAATCTCATAATGAAGATTGCTATCAGTTCTCCGATGGCGTTTAGTTAATAAACAGAATAGAATCTCCCTTCGGCTGGAAGAAAAAGGCTGCAGTTATAATATTATCTATCGATTAGTATCTAATTATGGAAATTTAATAATTCGTTCTTGTGGTTAGAACGTGTTGTAGATTAGAATGGGAAGTGATAGCTCCAGTAGCTGTCTATTTATAATTAAATATTGTATAAGCCCTCACCTCTAAACTGCGTTTGCTGCTAAGTTCCAAACGGTTACAGTATGAATTTAGTGAGAAAGTAACCGATAATTCAAAGAATAAACTATAAATATAGCTTACACATTAAATCTTCTGACCCTACGCGAAGCGAAGTTCTTACTAAGGGCGCCAGACACTGGTGAATAAACTTTAAAGTTATAAATTTTCGTACCTAATTTAAAAGATACCATAACGTAACATACAAACACGACTTTATCCCAAATGGGGTAGTCAGAGGCAAGTGACTGTTGCCGTCGTGGTGAACGGAACACTCAGAAGCCCACTTTTCACCAATGGTATTAGAACCCATTGGTGATTTAAAAGATAATATGATATAACACACAAATTTAGAGCAAACGAAAATTATCGTCACATAAATTTTTGTCTTGGGATCAAACCTGCAACTTCTACATGAGATGCTTTACCAATTGTAAACCAAGTGTAAACCCAAAACAACTTTAAAAGAGTAACTGCTGAGTTTCTCGCCGGGTCTTCTCAGCAAGAAACAACTCATTATGTTTCATATAAAATTATAGTATTTATGTCTTTTATTCAGTATATCTTGCTTTAAATTTGACGATTTAAAAGTACTTACTGTGAAAGTCTATTTGAATAAAGTTATTTGAGTTTGAGTTTGAATTACGATAACAACTATGTATTGATAAATTAAAATACTTTTAAGCTAACTACCAGCCCAGCAGGTTTTTAGTTCAAATTAAATGCTTACACTTGCGAACGTCTACACCGGCGCATGAGTAACAGCCCAGGATTCCTATGCTAATACATGCGTACGCGCAGCGAGCATAGTGGATCCCTTGTGGGAGCTTAATCAGTGTCTGCCAGGCGACATGGGTTATTGAAATGAAATTAAAATGCAAACGGCTTTTATTATGCGTTAATTACATTACGGTTTGTTGGCTGGTTTTGTTAATGCTCGTACTTCCTTTATTACACAGTGAAGTTCAATTTTATTTTAAAAGTAATCGAATAACTTAAATATAATAGATACTAGAATAAAACTTAGAATATTGTAATGTTCGCGCTTTAGATACGTATTTGGTAATGCAATCTTTTAAATAAGACTTGCTTTATCATAAATAGCAAGTATAGAATTAGTTATACTATATTGTCGTAGCAAACAAGCCATTTTAAATTATAGGTTTTCTTAAGTGTTACCTTTTTTGGTCTCCAGTTTTCTAGGCTATCTGGAGTGAAAGCCTAACTTTTACTACAGCACGTAATTTATTATAACTTTGACAAGATTATTATTTGTCTTTTTGTTAAAAAACCCAACATACGTGCTTTCTCACTCAAAAAGTTTTATTGAGAAATCAAATCCGCGAGCTTTATCCAATTGTTGTAGAAGTCAAAATGAACTGAACGTCTTCATCTCTTTCGACGACAAAAAACAAAATAATACTGTTATTGCTGTCAAATGTGATATAATGGTAACACTGCAATTGTTTTCGATACCATAAATAACTTTTTACAAAGGATTCGCGGTTTCCATAAAAGTTAAACGGGCTGATAAACATTTTTTTTCTTCTGTCCCGTCTTTCCTCCGGCGAGCCTATAAATATTAATACAATCAAATGTTTTGACGTGGGCCTTTTTTAAGCTTTTATCTTGTACCTTCGCTTATTTTTTGTGGGCTTCGATTTCGTTTTTATTTCGTGTTAATTTGGACAGCGAATTCGGTCTTTTAACAGGTCGTAAAGTAGAGCCGAGAGTTGGCGCCAGGTGAGTTTAACGATATTGGGGTGTTTAGGAAGCTCTTTAATAAATCGTTTGATATTGTTAATGCGTAATATAAAATGTAGAACATGTAACAAGAATTTGATGTTAAACTCAATGTCGCTGAGTAGACTTAGCCTCAAGGTAGCTTTGGACCAAACGAGTGATGCTCATTCTATCCCCACTCTATCAAATTATTTTTCAGTGAAGCAATCTCTTGTCCCTGTTTACACACAGATAATTTAATAGAAAAGTATTCGCTCGTTTGTTCTAATGCCACCTTAAGAGACCAAAGCAAACGCTACGCACATTTTGCACTTTTTTAACATGATGGAAGGAAGTATTTTTTTTAAGGTATACATCTAGTAAACAATGATGATTCATGTTCACTGACCAATTCGTAAGCCCATTTTGCATTTCTATGAATTTGTTTTGTTACCAAACATTCACAACAACCTTAAACAACACAGTTTTAAACATTAAAAATATAAAACGAGACTCCGTAAAACTTATACCAAAATATTAAAACATAGGTAACAAGCCTAATGAATGTCCACACTAAAAATATATTACAAACAAAACAAAATTATGAATTAATAAATATTTTTTGTGATACAAATAAAACTATAAAACTGCGTAAATTAGCATAGCTGTGAAGAACTACATTCATTAGTTTTTAAATAAAAACATAAATCTCTAACGGTGTCTTAGCTCTGTGGTATAGACACCCACTATAGCATTTGATCTTCAAAGCATAATGAACCATAAACATATGACAGGAAGACTTAAATTGCCTGTTCATGTTGGTAACACGTTTGATTTCGACAAGATCTGATCAAAGTATCTAAAATGGTCACAGTTAGTGGGTTAACCACTTTAAATTGTCATCTGCTTGATTTATTCCTGTCTCTTTTGCGGCCAACACATTTTTGTGAGAGTTCTTAGTTTCAAATCTACCGCTTTGATATATTTAGATTTGGAGATTTTCTACAAGAAATGTTAATTCATTTGATTGTAATCAAAATTTCTTTAAAAGAAAAAATATTTCGTTATAACCTAAAATTTCTTGATATAAAAAGGCTTTTGCAGATAAAAAATAGTTCTTAAAAGCGTTTTGGTTGTCTTTGAACTTATTTTTGTACTGCCTTTTTTCTATTTATGTAATAAACTTTCATATTGTAAAAAAACCTAGCAACTTTGTCTAAAATTTCACTTCTAGAAATTCCGATTCATTTAACAATAATTCCCATAACGAAAATATTGACATTTATCACAAATGACACAACTGTAGCATTTTTGCATTTCACGCTCGCTAGCCAGAGGCGTATCCAGTATCCTCGTAAACTATAATCATTCGCGGAGTCCATAAATAATTAGCCACTCCGGCCCTGGTTTTTGTCGGTGCGCCCGCGCACAGGTAATATAGTCATAAATTTCCATAACCGCCACTCGATCTTATCAAATGTAATTTTAATTTGATTTCGGAGCCACACGTGTTGAAGCAGTTTAGTACGAGTTACGATCGTAGGTATTATACTAGACTAATAACTGGTTTGTACACAAAAATACGGTTCATGTTTTCTTTTTTTGTTAAAAATTATAATACTAGGTCGGAAATTAGCAAGAGAAGAGTCTGCTGATTTTTTGCAATTACTAAATTGATTTTTAGTATGTTGTTGTAATCCTCAAATCTTCTGTATAGGTTACAGCGGAATACCTATTCATTTGATAGTAGATAAAGAATTTAGCGTTAGAAATATATTTATTTAGTTGCAACATGAAGTCTATTCTGAAGAATTAGTCCTGGATTTCGTCAAAATCGACTGAAACATCATCATCACAATAAGTATCACGTTTTGATATTAAATATTTTCATTTATTTTTATTCAGGCTTTATTAAAAACTTTTTGATGAGTGCTTTCTCACCTGGAGGAGTATTCGGTAAACCCGTTAAAACTAAATAAAAGCGTTTTGATGAATGAATACAAAAAATAATTTAAGAATCTAAAAAAAAGAAAAGCAAACATGTGCAATAAATACAAATGTTTAGTGATGATAAATTTGCCACACTTGCCAACGAAAGTGAAAGAACAACGTTCTCGAGGCGAATATTAATAGGCCCGACACCATTCCCATCAAAACCAAAAGCTTATCACAAATGATTGTCATGTGTAATCAATAACCACAAATCGTGTTCTAATGATAGCAAGAACAAAACGCGTCACGCCTTTAGCGTATCAAAGTATATCTGACAATAATATATCATTAAATTCATAACACTACAGTGATATAAGACTTTGACTGACGGTCACACCGTTATGTAAATCATTTAAACCATATCTGTTGTTGCGTATATCAAGATCCGAAGGTATAGCCTATAAGACTGCGCTATCTAAACTTTTTTTTTCGGCACTTGAAATAATTATGCGATGAATATAAAGGCATTTTGGGTTAGAGAATTTTACCGTCATTCCGTCATAAATTTAGAAGTATTACATTCATAAAAAAAATTGTGGCGTTATTCTTGCCTTTTCATCAAGCTAAACTTAAGAAAAAATAAAATATCATAATTCACATTACTTTATTTACAAAATTCATTTTAAATTTTTATTGTTATGCTTGTAATTTACCTTTTTTGACACTTTAATTTATTAAGTCTTTGACTGCCGCTAAAGCAGACACAGTAGAAAATTTGTGTGCATGAACATGTCTGTTTGTACTGGTCTGGGTGTCTCCTATGTATAATAAGTATGTATTTACAAAAAAAAAATGTATTTAAGTATGTTTATCCGTTGTCTAGTATCCCATAACACAAGCTTTAATTAGCTTACTTTGGGGCTAGATGGCGCTGTGTGGAATAATGTCCAGGGATATTTATTTTATTTATTTATTTATTGTTTGCGGGTCACCGGTGACCCCCATGGCAGCTAATGTGTTAAAATAGTATTTGATAAACACTAACCTACACACCCAAAGATCAGTGCTGTGTAATAGACGGTCAGTCAAAGCTTCAAACTGACCATCGGTTACGAAATTACGATTTACAACCCACAGTTCCTATTATCTGGTATCAAACTTTAATCCATTTATCACCGCTTTTGTTTACGATACTCGCGTATCATCGACTATTAATTATAATGCGTTCTTCACCTCCAAGTTTGACGTTCTCCCTGTGTGACAGACCAGAGATAAGAATTTTAATGTTACTTGGTACGATTCAGTAACCATTACCACCTGCTAATGGAAAATATACCCTATTTGGTATTCAAATAATTCTATTTTCCTTTTATTGAAAGTTTGTAACATTTTTCGTGAAATAAACTGTATTGTTAAGATTTTTGGGACGATTTTTGAATAGACAACAAATTGCTGCTTCAAAGACTGAGGAGTTCAGAATTTTGATGAATGCGCTTATAATTGTTTCTGTATCGATTATGCCATTGATAAATACTTCGACTATTGCTCATTTTATTAATGACTTGGAAGAGTTAGAGCCCTAACGTCAGTGTAATGTCACAATTAATATTGGAGCTGTCAAAACATCTGTCAGCGCTTAGGATGCTCGCCGTTTTAGAGAGTGCACAGTTTAATTAATTATTTGTAACCTGTCCTGAAAATTAACAAGCTGGATTCATTGTATAAAAAAAATATTTTTGTTAAAATTCTTTGAGATAACTAAGCGGAAAACATTTTGTACTATTCAATGAATAGTAATAGGCTCCACTTACTAAAGAGTTATCAGCAGTTATATAGAAGGTTTATGGTTTAATTACCATGCCTGCCAAATGCAGGTTATTGGTTTTGATCTCAAACCCGTGCTGTGTTCTACAAAAACCCCAACTCACTAGCAGACAACCTTCCTGCCTCTGAGTGAATGTATACCATTAACTTCGAGCTACTGGAACTATGGCTAAAAGAAAATCAATATCAATTCAGTTCAATTTTCGCTGAAATTAACGGCACAGTATAAACCAGCGAAGCAACGAACCGTGAAGGAATTTAAATAGTCGAGCACTCCTCCAGCGGCGAACAGTTGCCATTCTCCGCCATACTGCAAAGATAACTTAGATAATAATGCACTCTATAACAGAGGAGCAAGGCTCATGATCGATTGATGAAAGTAATTTAGATGAACTGTTCTGAGGGGTAAGTTTGGAAAAATGCTTCTGAAAGTGCAATGAAGTAGAAAAATTATATAAGTCCAATAAACAGAAAATTAATAAAAAGTTTTTCGCAATTCGGTTGTTTTTTGACGTTTGACAGATTGTAAAACTTGCCCATTGGGCAAAAAGTAATGCATCGTAGGTAAAGTTAATTCCAAAACTTCTGAGAAATCATGAACATGTTTGAATGATTAGAAAGTTAAGCAGAAGCCCCTTCAATTTCTACATTTCTAAGTTATGGGTATAACTTGAAATTCTAAAATTTGCCCCACTCGATCTTGAGATGCTGTCAGTTATTTTTTTCATTGAACTAGTCCGAAATTACACGCCTGGAAATAGGCATCGAACCTTGAAACTCTAGCCTAGAATGTAAGCTGTATAATAACACCGTGTAGCTGAGTAGCGCAAAGGAATTCCTAGGTAAATTGTTTTAGAAAGGGAATTCTTCGGGACGGGACATGTCCCGGAGTTCGACGGGACAGGCCCGCGTGACAGGGGTCGACGTGCCCACTTCATTAATTCTTGAGCAGAACTGATCAATGGCATATTGCTTGTATGTACTTGTGTGTTGACTTGAGAACGGTTTTTAGTGGCAAAAAGCTAAGCCAAAGACGGGGTAAAAGATTTGCAAGAAATAAAACAACACATTTCGGTTAAAACTTTGTAACTTAATTAACTATGTGTAGGTACTCTTGTTTGATCTTGGTTTGAGATTAATTATATTTTTTTGTGTTTTTTTTATCGACTGAGTGTGTATTTAATTTTTATTGAATATGAACTGAGTTTGAGATTGCTAAGCCAAAATTGACAACTGTGATGATTAAGCCATAGCCATTGTAATGTACCATTGGTTCCAAACCTAAGCTATACTCGTACTAACCGAGAAGTGAATTTTTAATTCCTTCTACAACAACTAGCAAGCCGCGTTTTACTGGTACTTGTATAAATTTCGATGAAATGTAACAAGGACCGAAATCGTAATGAAATTTAAACTCTATTGCATTGAAATAAAAGTAAAGGTTTACTACAGAGCTATTTGCCATTTACCTTAGACTTGGCCGGAGAAGTGATTGAGCGATAAATGTAATTGGTACGATACTGGCTGCGCGGGTCTTGCAGTTTTTGAAAAATGTTTTGTTCCATACTTTGAACGATAAGAACCAGTGATGCACGAATCCATAGCCGTCGTCACGTTTCATGAAGTAATTGGTTAGATACCTTTTTACGCACAATAAACGAGTCTTCCAGAGAGACGAAACTCAAAAATAATACCAAAAAATTACACTGCAAAACAAATACTTTATTTAAGTACCCAATATTGATCTCGGACACAATCAACCAAAAAGCCTTCCATAGTGATGGTTAAACAAATCATTTGCTATACCGTGTTGTTTAAAAGATGGGTGTGATAGTATAATTGCAACACAACAAGAAACACACATTAAAACTAAGCGTATTAAAAGGCAGCCCGCGACTCAATTCTCTCAACCATTTACAATTTCACTTCAGTTTTTACCTTTTAAAGGTTAATGTTGCGCTTTATGGTAAAAAGTAACTTATATTGAACTATGAAATCGACAACACGAATTGATATTCAAGGAATCAACCACTTACCACAGTGCAACAGTAAGACAGAAGTAGATGATGATACAAATAAAGGGTAAGAGAGTATTCAGTATTAAAGTTAGGTACTCTTTTCTCTGAGATGTTAAACCAAGCTCAAGTAATATTGTCAGTTACCTATGTAACCATTTTTTTGGTTTCATTTTAACGTTGAATTTATGTATAGTATATAAATTATACACAGAAATATATTTATTACGATTTCTCAAAACGAATCTCTGGATTGGAAGAGATCTATACACAAATTATATTATCATATCTTATTTTATGCGTTATAACAAAGATTTCATTGAACGTTCACTTAACTTTGATTAGTTGCTAATTCATAGTGCTTATCTCGTTTCTCAACAAAAATTATTTACTTTTAACTTCAAGTAAGCAACGCAAAATAAAAGAACTCAGGGATAGCGCGTGCAGTGTAATACTAGAATATCAGCATGTTGAATATTCAACATAAAGTTGGATATAAATGCACAGTCGAGGGGGCTTTGGCGTTGAGTTATGACTTTGTAAAGTGATTTATACGGTATTAATTTGATAGAATACAAGAAAACCAAAGGTTTTTTAAAGAGAGTCACTAGATATAATAGAGAAACTAACTTCAACCCTCAATTTATATTTCGGCGTTTTGTATGTATGCAAAATAACCCAATTTTTTGCTGAAACAAATTTGGCTAAATAAGGTGACCTACAAAAGCAAAGCAATGTAAATGGTAGCTTAACCAATATGTATCTCCAACTAAACTAGCCAAGATCTCTACTCAAGCAATGCCTGAGTATGGGTAAATCTAGAATCTCACCTAAAAGTTACTGATTCTAAACTTATATTATGCTTCAACTACCCCCGACCGCACACTGGGGCGAAATGCGTCCGCGGAGGAAACAAACCGACATTTATTAATGGCTATATGGAAAAAATATTGTTGCGTTTCGTTTCCCCGGCTTTTAAAGCGCAATAAACAGTGTGCAATTAAAACGCCAATAGCAGATTGATGGTTTGATTAATAACGGGAACTCGATCACTCAATGTTTGGAATTTTTCTCATGATGTAAAAACCAAACTGTTTATAATATTAATTCTTGTTGATGACACATAACCTATACCTACTTAGACACGAGAGCTAAAAGCTTTTTGCTTCAAACGCATCATATAAGTTTCTGCAATCTCGTTTAGTATAATCGCAGCTTTGAAAATTGTACGGCTATTATACAGCATGCGCCTGTAGAGAGCACTACTTATACAGCTTATATACTAGTTGGGTGGTAACTTGAACTGTACATTGCAATCACTATTTTGATATCAACAGAACCAGTCTGAAAGCTCTCTCACCCATCTGCTTAATAAACTTCGCTTGTTAGATGAAAACCTCTATTTCCTGGACAATTAGGAAGCCCTGTAGATTTCATAACAAGACTGTAGTTTAATTATAAGATACAGGATGAATAAAGGGCGCACAGTATTGCAAAACAACAGGCGTTATCTGATAGATTTATGCATCTGTGCATAAATGAACTGCGTATAAACTGCATAGCGAGCGGCTGGCCCATTAAAATGGCGGCGATGGGTTGTCATTTTGTAATTGGTTAATTATTATCGGCAAGATGGGCGTGGTCAACGCACGTGCTGCCTAGGCGGTATAAGTGGGCCTGTAGGCTTTTTAGGTATGTACTAAAGGCTAATGAGAAACATTGCGTATAGCGGCTGAGACAAAGGTGTTGACTTTACTGAGCCATTTGGAAGCAACTAAAAGCTGAGTGTGAGCTGAAAACCTAATGAAGAAAAATAAAATTAAATGTATATTTGGCTGCGCTGTTGAATTTGTAGAAGGATGTCTGATAATAAGTGCTGAAAAGCTAGAATTAAATTAAGAAAATCTTCAACGCCAGTACAATTTTTTTATTATTGTTATTATTGGAGTCGGTGTCAGCCAAGGAAACACTACAATATACCTAGCAATATACCTAGCAATATACCTATTTCTTACATATCACGTTTACGTATGTATGTAGGTAGTTACAAACCTACATTGGCTGATACCGACTCCAACAATAACAATAATTGTACCTACATTATGCTATCGTATAAGTTTTAGAAGAATACGCAATTATTTCTTTACTTTTAGTGCTTTGTTTTGGAATAGTTTTTTTTGAAGTTTGTTTTTTTTTAGGTAAAATTTTTGTTTATTTCTTGATTTTCAGTGAATAGTTCTTATTTATTTTATAGATCGAAAAAGTATCGTCCAATTGCTCCTAAGAATTGAAAAGTAGTTTGTCATGGATCTCATAATCAGAACCTTACCAAGCTCTCATAACTACTCTTGAAGTATATCCTTTTTAATAAAAAAAGAAGCATCGAAATCGGTTGGCGTGAAATTGAGTTATTCGTCCATTTGTCGCGCATATGGTTCATCTAGATTTAGGACTGATATGGATTTTCCATGGATGCCACAGTCAGAACTGGACCAAATTAAAATGGGACCACACGGGCAGCATCAGCTTTCAAATAAAAAAAGAATTATCAAAATCGGTTGGCGTAATATTGAGTTATTCGTCCATTTGTCGCGCATTTTGTCTATCTAGATTTAAGACATATATGGTTTTCTCATGGATGCCATGGTCAGAACTAGACTAAATTAAAATGGAACCACACAGGAAGCACCAGCTTTTAAATTAAAAAAATAATGATCAAAATCGGTTCATCCAGTCGAAAGCTATGAGGTATCGAACATAAAAAAAAACAAAAAATATACAGTCGAATTGAGAACCTCCTCCTTTTTTTGAAGTCGGTTAAAATAAAATCAAATGAATATTTGGCTGCGGTGCTGCATTTGTAGAAGGATGTCTGTTATTAAGTGCTGAAAAGCTAGAATTAAATTAAGAAAATCTTAAACGCCAATACTATTTTTTTCATCCAGAAAGGATTTTATTAACATTTATAAATATTGGGTGACAGTGCAGACTTGACAAATGACTGACCAATTAACGATACTTAAGTTACGTTGTTTATTAGAAATTGTATAGATAGATAATGTTTTAAGATTAAGAACCTTTTCGACCGTTTCAGTATTCATGCCTATAAAGGCAAGGCAGTATTTTGGTAATGTGAGTAATAGTACTCACATTACCAAAATACTTAGCCACACTAATGCACTGCAACCTATGTTGGAACCCCACTTAATTTAAGATCAAATATGTTTCGATTATTCCAAAAGCTGTTAAAATTCAAATTAAAACTAATGAAAGACAAACATAATGAAGCTATCGGCGCACAATACGACACGCTTCCGCAACAATCGTATGAATTTCGTACCAAAACACATCATTATCAGTATGATTAATGTGTCGTTCCCAGGGGAACTAGGTGGCGACTGTAATGCTCGTTCAATTCGTAATTATGCGTTCATCATTAATATTTTTACAACGGACTATGAATAATCGTTTTATAAAATTATACACCCTCCTGTTAGCGAGGGAATTGAAAAGACGCCATAGATAATAACGGTGTTGAACAAAATGAAGTGTTGAAGTCAGCTGGTTCACAGCATTGTGTTAGTAATTCTGATAGTTAGGTACAGCATTGTAATGAGAGACTTTTAAAACTTAAAGGTTCAACAGATGATGATCACAGTGATCTTATAAAGCGCCCTGCTTATAGTGTTCATACGGCATGTGTTTGAATTAACGACATTTCATACACTGAGTATGAAAAGACAATTGTATTGCCACTGAACTCTAAATAATAAGGTTAATCATATTCTAAAGTAACAAATCACAGATAGAAACAAAATAGATAAGATATTACTTTATTGTATGTACAACAAACTATAACATTAGCAATTAGCAGGTAAATAAGATTGTCTTTAATACCTACAGTTATAGTATGAGGTTCTTATTGCTTTAAAATATCATACTATACCTGAACAGTATCGCAGTACACATGGCTACGCTTGAAATGTTGACTGTAAGCAACTTAGACTATTTTTGTAAGTAAGCAATTAACTAAAAGTATTCTCATTACTCACAGATAATATCAGTATTTGATTTAATTTCACAAGAACTGTGGTTTACATTCCAATTCCGCCAGTCAAAATATTTCTAAACTTCCATTGCGTCTCCGCACCTAAACACTGACGCACCGGTAGCATGGTTTGTTTTGAATTGTCTCGTCTTGATAGCCGAACGTTTCATATCATGATGAATACGTTTATGTTTACAAAACATCAGGAAATTAACCGTTTGTACAAAATGGGAGAACACTATTATCGTTTTGTGAAAAAATAAATAATTCGTTTTTAATTATAAATTGCAGTTTTTACTAATTTTTAATTGGAGTCCATGTCTAAACAGGGTCTTTTCTGTAAAAAAGTGCACGTTTCTATTTATTTTAAACACGTAGCAATGTAAACAAAACTTTAAAATACGAAATTAAATTGGAATGAACCTCCTTTTCAGAGTATAACATGCTTTCGTGTTACTACTGTCCGAAGAGATGAAGAGAGGCGCGCGTGCGCTGTCACTCGCCGACAGGGCTGCGCTTGCGTCGATCCTGTAGCAAACGACGGATTAAATAAATCCACACACTAAGATGAAAAGCCAGCGTAATATGGATACGATCCACAGTTATTACTCTATTAATCTTGTTATAAAGTCATAGATTATGCTTTTACTAGCGTTGCTATTAAAATTAATACTCAGTTTATGATTCTTGACCGTATTGGAAGAATTTCATAAAATTCAACGGATCCAAACAGTTTTAATTCAACGTTTAGTCGACGCGTCGACGCATACGGTAATTCTATCTTCGTAAGAGTTAATAAAGTTTAACAATCTCCGAACATAAACCATCTCTTTCCCCGCAGTTGGCTCATCAGTCGGCCAACAAATTAGTCGGTGTCACTACAATAATATACAATAAGGAGCGCGGTGCTTCCCAGCCCGCGGCCCGTCGCATAAATCGTTCAACACACCCGAGTAATGTTTTGTATGGAGATTTCTTTCGACGGTAACCCGCTTGCCGTGTAGTGGCCTTTATCTAGTCTTAAATTAATGCTTGAAATTGATAAACGCGAGCTCTTTTTCAAACTGCGGAGCCGTTTACTCGATTGTTTTAACTCTATTATTAACATGCACATATTAAACTTCTACATTTACTGCAATGTTGTCATTCGGCTTCCAAATACAACTAGTTCTATTTGTATCCCACTCGTCTCTTGATTATAACCAAATTGCTGAGTACGTATTATGATATCATCATCTATTTCTAGCCTATTGTAGCACACATTTACATCCGTGCACACCGAGGTACATTTTCATTGTTTGGATCAATACACTGATGCTCAGAGGATTCATTATTATTTCTTTAGTTAGCTTTCTTGTTAAGTTTACGTTCCTTTGTGGTTAAAAGCGCTGTTACGAATTCGCTGCAAGTGGTCTTTAAAACAACAAGATTTTAACTTGCGATGTAACAAAGCGTATACCCCACAGACAAATAAATCAAAGTCTGTGCGAAAATTACCAAATGTTGCAAAACGTTTGCGTGCATCGCTCCACAAGGTCACTTGCATTGAATTATTGCTCAAAGAAAGCTCTGCCTCTCGCGCCATTGTATAACCGAAGAAAGTTTGAAAAAGACTTTCTTTGTCATGTCACAGTAATTAATGTACTAATGCATCACATTAAAAGGGCTATTATACTTTTACTTTCCTTTAAAGAGTAATAACGACGTATTTCAGTGGTCAAAAGATTTTCAAAATTTGCATGGGTCGGACCCACCGCAGGCAGGTAGTGTCTGGTAATCGGTCGATTTGTCTTATTGTCGGAGTTGTCGTTTGTTTGTGCGCAGTGACCGCGACTCTGCTCGAGATAAAAGTAATAAATTATTGAAGGCGGAAGGTGTTTGTAATGGTTACCGCCAAAGGTGTGGCCCACGAGAATTGGGAGATGCACTCAGAATCAACTTTACCTAACATTATGCAACAAAACAATGCATTTGATTAATCGCATCTGCATGCAAAGATATTAATATCATGTACACTATTTGTCATGATTCAAAAAACCGCAGAAAAATAAACATTTATTAAAACTGTATATTTTAAACTTCGTACTCTCAAACGAATTGTAAATGATTTGAATCTATTAACGTGGGTAACTATTGCCAAACGTTCCGAGTTAAGTTATAAATAAAAAGGTAGGTACGATAACTCGTTCGACCAGATTTATTGTGAAATTAATATTCAATTAGCTTTCCGCACATGATGCCGTTGCGTTGGGCGTGTGTATTATTAAATTTAATTTATGGCATCATTTACTGGGCGATATTTTTTAAATTATTGCCGGTCTCACGGGCGTCCGCGGTAATTGTACAATCAATTTAGGACGCGATCGGGACAAGTCTAGATTTATATATTTTTTTCTATAAACTTGAACGGGCCCACTAATTGTTGTCTGTTGGACTTTTATGAATACTATTGGTGAAAGGTGGGCTTCTGAGTGTTCCGTTTACCATGACGGCAACAGTCACTTGCCACTGACTACCCCGTTTGGGATATAGTCGTGATGGTATGGACGACTTGTACGAGTATGTATGTTTGAATACAACTACGTTCAGACCGATATAAAATTAGTAACTCTTTACTTTGCGTGATTGATTACTAAATACGACTCACAAATTCACAATATAGTTTTAAACACCTAAAAAATTGTAAATGTTACCGAGATGTTCCGCTGTGTCGCCGCGTACTGAATTATTGGGCTATAAGTTTTAATTCATTACAATGATAGCTTTAAGTAACTAGGTGTTGTTCTAATCCACGGATTAGAACAACACCTAGTTACAGCAGTTTTGCAGCGTGCTGCAATCTAAAATAATCTATTCAAAATGCTTGATAATAATAATACTGAAAACGAAACCGATTGCATGAAACTAATTTGAATATTAAATTAATTTATATGTTTACTTAGATCCTGGAAATTATTTATTCAACGTTATTTGTCTGCATATGCAATTAACAATATTACTTACTAGGACACCATAATAAATCACAATCTACAGTCATTCTCTCATACCAAGGTTTGTTCTTACTTCCTACGGACAAACTACACCACAGTTATTGATTTATTCTAACAATTATGAACCTTAAGTCTGAAGAAATAAGGTTTTAGTAGATGCAAGACGTGAACTAGGCGACCACCGGTTTAGTTACAAGTAGTTGAACTAAACGTAGATAGATAGGTCATTAGTCTTCGAGATAAGCGATCTTAGCTATACATAATATAATCGGCCAGTCTGTATCACATTATACTAATATACCATGGAATACGACAACTTGTCATGAGCAATTTGATTCTAAATTATTGCCATAGGAAGTGTGAGTCTTTTAAAAGTTCTTAAAATAAAAAAGCCTGTCGGAAACTTGTAATAAACTTCATTGATTTTGTGATCATTCTGAATTCTAACGTCTAACATTTATTCTGATAATATGAATTATGTAGGTTGACATTTTTAAGACAAAAAAGACCTGGAAGTAACAGTTTTCATCGTAAAGATGGATGTTGTAGATACGAGTATGTGTAGGGAATGAAAATTGTCTATAATTTTTCTTCCTAAAGGTTGTTTGGAAGGTAACTAGTTAATAAAGAAAAAAATTACGGTTGAACAAAAACTAATTACACTAAGAGTTATCTGTTACTACTGAAAATCTAAGGTATAGTAGGTTACCTAACACCTAACATCATCGAAATCCAAACTAAGCAAAACTATATTGGTGACAGACACTGACAAATATACGTACTTAAATTTTCGAAATATATTTATAAATACAAGAATCACAAGTACCTACTATCAATTTAAACTCTTGTTATGTAAAATCTCAAACTGATATCCCTAGCATTGACCAACGGATAACGGAATTTCTGAATGGTCTCTGTTTCTGTGAAAAATTGCATTCGGGGATTTCCAAATCTCGTGTTACATACATCGTTCCCAATATACCATTTACACCATTGTACACTGTCAATTACATTTTGTTTTCAATGCTAAAATTATCGCGTGTGCTTTATGCCTAAGAATTTATCAACGGCGCCGAACGAATCGCGTCGTTGCGCATACGCAGATTTATTGCTGTTATGTAAATGTGTACAAGATATTAGTGTCATCTATATTTCCACGTCATGATTTGAGCTCGAAACGTGTGAAATCCACATGTGAGGTTGCGGTCTGCATTTTTATTTTTTTTATATTATCTGAGTGCCTGTCTGTCTTAACTTCTCCTCGGGTCTCTGCCTTGGGTCAAGCCAGACCTAGGCAAATCCTTCGCAAAATGATTCGCCATGGCGGTACCTTTCTCCTAACCGTTGGAATCAAAAGCCATTATAGAATTCAATGATGTTTATGTGGGCGGATCACTTCTGGTTTAATTTCGCTAACTTTTTATTTAAGGAAATCAACTTCTTGTGGAACAAAAGAAAGAATCATGAAAATAATTTAATTATTTACGCAAAAGAATCAAACCAACAAGTACTTTAACTAACTACAATTAGAATTTATCTAATAAGATAATTTGTGGCTTACGTGAAATCAATGACTAACAGACATTTAGCCAAAGATATATTTCAGTTTGTGCATACTATGCACAAGTTTTAAAAAGCTGGTTATGGTTTCTTATTGGGAGAGATAGTTTTCATGTATTATGGCTTCAAAACATGAAAATATAAAAATGAATCCAGATTTTTTTTGAACCGATTCAAAAGATTAATTTTTCTAGTTTGCAGTGTTCAAATATTTTGTTCATTTTAATCTGGAGGTTGAACTAGTTTTGTTCTAACGAGGTCTTTGTTTTTTATTTTTGCATAAATTGAAAGTTCAAATAACTAACCTGATACCAAGAGGTATTCTCTACCAGTAAACCAGGCTAGGCAGAAATATAACAGACAAGAATTTTGTAAATAGCTTACAGTTGCCTGCGATTTTGGGTATTGAATTCCTTTTAACCATGTAGTCTGTTTATCTTTTTTCTATTCTTCTAATTCCTTCAAGCAGTCATACTTACTGGATGATTCACTTTACAACTAGGCCTGAGGCGTATTGGTTCAAAGTCTCACAAAAGAACTGGTTTCGATATCGAGATGAATCGCTCTCAAACAGACCGTTGCTCTACGTCGTGCACGCTCGAACAATCCAACAATCTCTGGACTCTTTCTACAGACTGAAAATGCTACACGCGCACGATTTTGCACAGATTATAAATTAGAAATTAATTGGAAGTGGTTTTAATTTTATCAGCTGAAACACAAATTAGGAGTTAAACAACGAATTGGTATCTATCGGAAAGATAATCTTCTTCTATTGTTTCATGTAATTTGTTTTATTATTGGACGAGTATGTATATTTTTTCGTCTTGTCGGCTGACAAGTCAGTAGAGAAAATACGATTTTGTCAAACACATATGATATTCTGTGTACTGCTAAACCTAATAATCGTGAGGCACTGAGCCAAATAATAACGAGTGTCGACTAAGAGTATGACATTTGGAGAATGCAACATGACCCAGTGGTGGGACGATGACATAATTTGAAACAAGCGTACACACTGGGGCTCCAGAACATGTTTCAAATGATGACACTTTTGACAGACCTTCCACATTTTTAACATCATTTTACTTTTAAGATTGTTTTATGCATCACTAGGAAAATTCAATTTTACATTGGTTATTATGATAGAAGAGAACCTTATCAACTGTAACTGTACTGTATCCGTGACAAATGAGGCGGTGCAGTAGTCCATGGTGATAACTTTTCTACCAGGAGACGGTCTACTTCGTCTGCTCCTAGCTTCATTGAAACTGTTCATGGATATGATTTGTTTTCTCCAATAAATATCGTCAATTTTCACAAAAACAGCACGTTTTATAAGCGAATAAGCGAAGACAACTTCTTTAGTTCAAGGATCTTGTGTAAACAAGGATTAAGGCAAAGTTTAGTTACTCTAGCATCTTTAGCGTAGCTGCGAGCCAAAATTTAACAAGTGTTGACATTTGAAGCGAACAACACGCCCAGCAGTTGGCCGATGACATAATTTGAGGCATGCGTGCGCGCCGACTTTGCGCAATATTTCATAGAGTTTGAATGCTATCGTGGGCTCCAGCTGCAAGGAAGATTGTACAACTGATAAACATTACTTAAATATTTTTATTGAAGGAGCTTTCATCATTAATGGAAATTAAGCTTTTTTTCTTAAATCGTATCGTAATGGAAGACAAAGACTAAGAATTGTCAGAATATTATGTAGAAGGCAAAGCTTCAAAGCTTTTTGACCTACTGTATATTTTTATTATCATCTTCAATACTCTTGCAGGATGGTTTTAATATCGCCACCTTCAAACATTACCTAACAACGTTTTCGTTTAGTTCAACAACGGATTATTTTGTATCCAGTACTTTTTACGTAATGGGTCCAAAAAACATACCCAGGGGGCCCGTGTTAAAGGGCAAACATACCGAGTTAAGTATTTCAAAAGTTTCCTAAACTGTCACCAGGGACGGCGAGACTTATTGCGATGATAGCTTCGCGAAGATACGGCTAAAAAACGTATCTTCAACTCGGGCGGCCGACACGAACCGCGAGTAGCGCTTAAATATGCGATACGTAGACGACACTTAAAAATAATTACACGCTTTTATAGACTTCTTAACTGAACCCACTCTGTTACAAATGAAACTTTATTACCACGTCTTTAGGTTTGTATTCAATTTGGTAAATCAGTTATGAAAGTCACGACTGCGGCTTCTTCGGTACTATGCTGGCAAATTACTGGTTTGCAGCGGCAACTACTTGAAAGGGTCGAATTACTGAAAAAAGCAAACGCAGTGTATTATCATTGCAATGGGGTAATTTTTTCATTTAAGACGGTTTAGCAGTGGTATTTTGGCGTTACAACAACGTGAACGCACTAAGTAGTTTTAAAACGTATGCGAATTATCATTTCTTACCACGTAGGTTGTAACGTGGGTTTCGAATCAATGTGTATTGGGTAATTCGTTTCTTCGAATGAATATTGTTTTTGGTCGCGAAGTGAGTTCTCTTTTGTGGTATAGAACCTAGAAACAACAAAAGGCATAAACACACATTCCTAACACAAATATCTTTTTTATAAAGATACTTTTTAGTACTGGTCTGGAAATTTAACCCGTGATCCTTTGCGTCTAGCTAGCTCTAGCTACAGTGCTAAGTGGTGAAAATTACTCAACTGATCAGCCCTCAAAATTGAGCTGGTTTCTTTATTCGAATGTAAGTCGTACAAAGTGTCAACCAAATAAAAGTAAATATAATCATCAAAACTTAATTTTAGATTTTTTTGAGGGTTCGACTCGATTTTCTATTAAAATCTTATAAGATTATGTTTACTTACATTACTACAGGAGTATATACTTCTTACTGACAAAACTTAAGTCGATATGCCCTCGGTGTAAAGCAACTTATCAGTAAACCAGATGTTAAAATAAAATGTAACTTGCTTTCAAAGAGCGTATGGTGTAATCACGAAAGTAAAACAAACAGCTGACTATCATAAAATACAAACTTGGTAACAGGAAGGTGAATACCAAATTCTCATGTCACAGCCACCTTGCTGTCATTGTCAGTCTTTGTGACGTCACGTAGCATTCGTGACGCGTCTTTCAATTTCAACAGGTGATCTAGATTCATTGCGTTATTTTACATGCGCTGTTGATACTTGACACTTAAGATAGGTTTTTTCTTTTGTTTATAGATATTAAGACGTGCTGAGTCAAAGCTACTTGGCAATTGAAGAATATTAATTCGGTTGTCTTTGAGTTATGTATGAATCGCGTGCTGGCGACACTTGCATCTTTAAAATTGGATTTTGTCCTTTTTAATAAAAATAAATTCTAATGATGACTTTGATGGTGAATCGATTAAAATGGTAACCCATTGTGGGCCAAGGTTCCTAGCCAAGGTTTTAAGAAAAAATACTTTAATTGTTCACAGGTCTGGATGTTCTGGTAGATGCGTTTTTTGTCTTTGCTTATAACATCTTATGGTACTGCCTTAGTCCAAAAAGCCTTGTTATTAGAGCATGGCTACACATAATATTTTGAAGCCTAAACTCGTGTGATTCAAATCATCAACACTTTTCATTAATTACGTTACTCTCCTCTTTTGAGTCTCGATAAATAAAAATCTCAACAAGCATTCTAAATATATGTGTTTCTCCAAAGTTCTATCTCTATGCCGAAATATTTCCGAAAAGTTGTTGCTGCATCACTCAAATCGCATGTCTCGTCAAAAGAGGTTTGAAATGCAAAACCTAATTCCGCATTCAGTGAGACGCCTTGATGGATGTGTCTGTTGAAGCATTGAATATTGTAGGATGACCTGTTTGACGACGCACCGACTGTCGGTAATCGGCAGATGTTATACATTCGCGGGCCCAGACTCCATGGCAACTGATTTCATTAGGGGTTACGCAATGAGTCTCGCCTAAAGCTAAAGGTCGCAGGCTTATTTCGACTAAGGCCTAAAATTATGTGAAAAATATTTGTGTTTTTTCTTTGTATTCATATCTTGCCAATGATTGTTTTTGTTCTTTGTCTAGAACGACATAAATTAATCTTGCAGTGAGTGGGCGGCGTCTCTTGCCACAGTAGGTGGACTTTTTTTTCGTTTTTAGGCTTTTTCTGCCCCCCTCCGCCATCAGATTTTCGCGCGTTATGGCCTGCTTAAGTTCTACTTAATTAAACAAAACTAGTGTCATTCGAACTAAATAACCTTCTTGACATCAAATTTATTTTTTTAAGTGTCTGTATCCGAAAAGAGACGATTTTGAACTAAAATTGTGTCATCACCAAGAACAATCCTGGCTTAATTCGCGGTCGTCCACCGCGAATTAAGCCAGAATTGTACGTAACCTATCCAGGGAATAATACTCTTAAATAACCTTCGAATGAAAATATTGTTAATACACTAACACCTAGGCAAAGAAATGTTCATATCATATATTATTTGAAAAAAATTTTTTTTCATTTATCAAATACTACAATGACAAGTACAGTTAGATACATACTCATTTAAGATTAACGTACTATCTTAGATTTTTATTGTCTCCCATAAGTATGGCGCTTAAAGAATAGCGCTTTTTTTATTACTGTAATAATTTTGAGTAATGCTGAAAATTAACATTCGATTTCTCTGTTCTAATTCTGACTTAACAACCTTAATTTATTATAACGACGATACACCAGATTATGACACTAAGAACTAGTCGTAAAATAATAAAAAACAATTACAGCAGATATTAAGCGCAGATATAAACTATATGTGACATTTTTATTGCATGTATTCTGTTTTCATCTAGATATCATTAGTCATGTTCTCTTTGATGTTTTATCACCAAACATTTTTATGCTGGCATATATGAAGCTGTATGTTATTTAAGTAACCACGTTGATGGAATGGTATAAATGTTTGATAGTTACTTCTGAAAGCAACGTTTTTATAGGCCTTGGCGCCTAAATGCAAAAAAAACTTCAGTATTTTTATTTCCTGAAAATAGCAAGACTCATCAAAATATAAACCATAAAAAAAGTTAAAAAAAAAACGCGATTGTTATTTTTAGAGCAAAAACATTAAAATTAACGTTATCCCTGAAAACAAATGAGCTACCTGTAATTTTGAAATAAACTTGAAAAAAGAATAAAATCGATATATTTCATGTTATCTGTCTCCAGACAGTGCCTGCTTTAGTTTTTAAATTTTAGGTCTCATCCATAGGTAATGCGATGCCATTCATTCAAAATTTGACCATGCAATATGTCTAGACTGAGGCAGACGGAATATCAATCGTCTGTGACCTAGAATCACTTACATAGGCATGAAAAGGATACCGTTTTTATCGAATGCAAACAGCTAGTAGGTACTGCAGATATAAATAAATAAATAACGGATAGCTTCCACCAAGATTTGATACAAAACCGAGTAAAGCGAGTGGAATAAGGGGGCAGAGTCTGATAGAGATACAATTTTTTTAATAGATATATAAATAGATAATAACACCCAGACACAAAATAAACTTGAATGAATTTTGTCCTGGGTTGGGATCAAACTCACTACATTTGACGCTGCTTAAGGGCCGTTTAAAATTGTTACAATAGTTTATACTATACTACATATACACTGCTGACAACATAGTGTTGGCAGAATCGCTGCAAGACCTGCAGAAATTGCTGTCCAGTCTGAATGCTGCCTCGAGACGCGTTGGGCTTGGGATGAATTTGGACAAGACTAAGGTCATGTTCAACAAACACATCGTCCCTGAACCCGCTTCCGTCGAAGGTGCAGCCCTTGAAGTTGTCCAGGAGTACATATACCTGGGTCAAAAATTACAGCTGGGTAGAGACAACTTTGAGGGTGAAATCACCAGAAGAGTTCAGCTTGGACGGGCAGCATTTAGAAAGTTGCGTCACATCTTCGAGTCACCTTTGCCACAATAACTGAAGACCAAGGTGTTTGATCAGTGCGTCCTACCGGTCATGACATATGGAGCCGAGATGTGGAACCTGACAGTTAAACTAGCCCACCGATTACACGTCACTCAGAGAGCTATGGAAAGGTGCATGCTAGGAATCTCGTTAAGGGACAAGGTCCGGATCGAGATGATCCGGCTAAGAACCAGAGTGACTGACGTAGTCCAGAAGTGTAGCAAACTGAAGTGGCAGTGGGTTGGTCACATCTATCGCAAAACCGATGGTCGGTGGAGTAGACGGGTTCTCGAGTGGAGACCACGACTCGGCAAACGTAGTGTTAGACGTCCACCGGCGCCTTGGTCCGACGACCTAAAGAAAGTGGCTGGTAGGGACTGAATGGCAAAAACGGGAGATCGTGCTTTATGGCGCGCCCTGGGGGAGGCTCATGTCCAGCAGTGAACTGCTATAGGCTGAAAATAAAGTTATATATGCATTCTCGTAATTAATACTGCATCATAATTTTCCACTCAGCAATATCAATAAATAAATGTCTGGTGATATCAATATAAAAGACTGTTGAAAATTGTAAATACATACAGATGTTTGTCCTGGAATGAGGATCAGCATACGACCGGTTGGTATTTTAGCACGGGAGCTTGTCGGTTCGATTCTCAGCAGGGGCCTTATTGCAATCTCTTATAACCAGTCAAGTTGATTACCTAAACTGAGGATTGCGTGCAATTCCGTCAGTAAATATCGAGCCGAGAAGAAGTGATAGTGCGCTGACTGGCTGAAAATGAAAGATCATATTCCAAAATTGTTCGTTCCGTTAGTTTAGGGAATGCACTTGACAAGTCAGAAAGAGAATGTAATAAGGCCGAATGTGACGAATATTTGGCTGTTGTGTTGGGATGTTATTATCTATTGTGTGTAAGCGTGTAAGTTTATCAGACTCTGACACGCATACCAACGTGTTGCTTAGTTGGATATTAGATGATTTTGGTGCCTGAGTTGTCTTAAATACATACATACATACCATCACGACTTTATCCCAAATGGGGTAGTCATGTTTGCCGTCATGGTGAACGGAACACTCAGAAACCCACTTTTCACCCATGGTATTAGAACTCAACGTGGTCGGTGGTGAGCCTTCCGCCGCTATCCGGGTTGATTTGGTTTTTTATCGATGTTTTCCATCACCGGAGAGTTAGTCGGAAATTGAACAATGACCACAAAGATTTTTGTTCTGGCCAGATTTGAACTCGGGACCACACGATCCGCGATCCGGTTAGGAGTGGACCACTAGGCCACGACGCTCTTCAGTCCTAGATATTCATTATTTTTATTATTGGTTCTAAAGGCTCATCAAATTATAACTTTCTCTCTCTCCGTTAAATAACACTGAGATTGTGTTGGCACTAGAAAACAAAGTGAATAATTGATAGCATAGTTTAGTGAAACTTGCGTAATAGTGACTTTACTCAAAATAGGTACTTTCATATTATCGTAACAGCAACATTTATTGATACGGAACTTCACCGCAAGATATCACGTTGAATAATGTTGGCTGGTTTGAATTTATTTGCGTCTTGACACTGAGTTCGCGTTGCATTTGTGATAGGAGATTTATGATGTGCCAATTGTTTCTTCCTTTCGCAACTCGGCCCATTGGAGGTCGTCAGCATTGAGGTGCTCACTCACCGGGAATATGCGTATGTAATGAAACAGTTCAGTTTCTAGCATACCATCAGTGAGAGAAGAAAACTGAGCATACAATGCGGTATGAGGAAGCCTTGAAAAATTAATCTTAAATTTTCATAGTACCTGTAAGGCTCGTCAGCCAGATTCGATCTGGAGCGTTACGTTACAATATTACCTTTGTTAAGTAATGCTCATGAATAAATCTTGAATGGTTACATTACATGTTTCGTCAGTCAGATTCGATACTGAGTGTTACGTTACACAGTATTACAATAACGTAATGCTCAAAATTGAGTCTTGGATTCTTAACTTTATATGTAGTTTTTCGCAATCAGGTGCTAAGTATATGGGAATCCGTGTTTGAATTTCGTACGAATATAAAAACGCAAAAGGTATCGGGATATCTAGTTTTGCTATTTTATAAATTTTCCTAGATGAGTTAGTTAACAAGCAGTCTCCATTAAAATCCTTTTTTAACTCAACGAATAGAAAACGTGGCACACAAAAATTAAAGTAGTAATTTCAACGTAACTAGAACCGTAATGACTTGGAATTAAATATCAAACTCTTTTCGTACAAATTACATTGCAACTGCCTATTGATGATGTTTTTAGGGTTCGTGGCCTAGTGGTTAAGATCGTGATCGTGTGGTCCCGAGTTTAAATCTGGCCAGAACCAAAATCTTTGTGTTCATTGTTTAATTTCCGACTAACTCTCCGGTGATGGAAAACATCGATAAAAAACCAAATCAACCCGGATAGCGGCGAAAGGCCCACCACCTACCACGATGGGTTTTTATACCATTGGTGAAAAGTGCGCTTCTGAGTGTTCCGTTCACCATGACGGCACAGTCGCTTGCCTCTGACTACCCCGTTTGGGATAAAGTCGTGATGGTATGTTATGTTATGTTTAATATCATACAATAATTAATGAAGAATTAATAAACAAAAGTGTAGTACCGCGATTTTAATTGCTTCTTTCTTTATCTTACTCAAAAGCACTTGAATAATTATTTACATGAATGCAAAAGACGACTTAAAGAGCATGTATCGACCTTTTTGGAACTGACCTCTTTTCATTACATTGGCTTGATCATCTGTAATTTGCAACACGACTTTTAACAGCTTGTGAAGCGCAGCGTTTAATCCATTGATATTTGCCGTGATATCCATAGTATTTATTTGTTCATTAGTCCACGTGAAGTCATCTAAAACCAATGCAACTTGTTATAGAAATATGAACTCTAATTTAGTTGTATAGCAATAATATATACTTTATTTCATGCACAGTAAAATATATTCCTGTTTCTATACGAAACTACATTAGTTGTTTAAAACCTTACCTCATGAAGTGACATTTAGACCTCCGCGTCTTTACAGAAGTAGATATGTTTTTTCCGCATCATACCTATTAACGTCATTTAGGTTAAGTCCCTTTAACTATAAAACTTAAAAATATTACCAGAAACGATATACTGTTTTACAAAAATAGTAAACACACAAAATAACATTATCACTGAGAAGTGAAGATTGTGATCTGGACCTATGTTAACCATCAGATTTTAATTAGTGCATTTCCCACCAGTGGCAGCTAAACAAGGTCTCATGTCTTGTATATAAATAGCATAAGATCACAAGACATATTGGCATAAATCTGGTTAGGTGGGCCAAAAGGTGAAAGGCCATTGTTTTGAAACATATAATAAGCTAGAGGTTTTGATAAGGAAGCGCGCTACCATCTGGATAACCATTTTTTGCAAGTTCTGGTCATCCCGACTCACCCTATATTTACAGAAATTTATTAAGGATCAATTCTGGCAAATTTCGTCGTGGGGAGCCCACTTCCTTTCAAAGCGTAAAGTTTTTCGATCCAATTGTTGGCAACTTATAGTCAACATCAGCAAGTCAGAATTCCTGTACTAGCCTAATACGAATACACACACCTTTAGTCAAACTTTTCCAGTAGACGCGTATTATTGAGCTATGGACAACTTTACAAATTCTGACATAAAATGATTACTCCGCTCTTTACTACCTATCAGGCGAACTTACAGATTCAAATTAGGAACATGATGTGAACATTTAATCAATTTCACAGTATTATTCGTAAAATCACATTGAAATTCAAATGTCCTCGTATTGCGTCCATTCGTTTCGTTTCTTTACAAGGATTATGTTAAAATAATGCTGTCAGTCTCTTGTTTGTGCATCAAGCTGTCACTAACATTTCAATCGCGTAGGGTTTTTGCCGCGGCTCCACTTGTAGTCCCTTACTCCAAGCTACATCGAATATTTATATTCTCTTAAACATCTTTATTGACGCGGGTTTGACATCTCAGATGGAATAAGTTAAAGTATTGGACGCTTCAACTGTATTTATTAAACTTTTTCTATCTTCATCCAATTTCAATGAATTAATTCATGACAACTTTTACCGTGCACCTTTTAATGGTCGTGAGTAAATGGTCATATTAGTGGTCGCGTTGATTTTATCGTTAAAAGCTGCTTAAAGGAAAGTAATAAATGACACAGTTTAATTTGGTAGACACACCCGAGACAGGCCACGTATCGATCACGAAACCACTGGCGGACGTCCAAGCCGGCCCAAGTGGTGGGCTGTGCCGTCGACACGACGTGACAGGTGCGGCATGCAACCCATGACTTAAACGCCGCTGCCACACCGACAGACAGTCCCTTCTTTGATTTCCAACTGACAGATTCTCCGCACACTCATTCCTTAGATACTTCAAATACAATCATCTGACATTTTACCAGCAGCGTATTACAAATATCATTAAGACCGTTTAATCATAACAGTTATAACATCAATTCAAAGATCAACATTTTCCTTGGCTCCTATTTTACATTCACGAACAGGAACATGCTCGTGCCAAGACAATCACCAGCGAAGGTGTCATAATGTGGCGAACACAAGATATAAATAAAGAAAAATGAGACAGCTCAGGGAAATAAATTTAAATTAATTGCGCAACACTATTTGAGTTTCTGCATAGAAATCTTGTTCTGAATCGAGCGTGTTGCCGCGAGCTGTACATCACAATCGAGCAAGCGTGGCAAGGCACGAAGTCGATCGAGCCAACTATTCATTGGCGCTCAAACGAACATTCAGATCTAAATATTAACGTGGCTAGCATTTGTGACTAGAATAATCCTTAACGAATTTATGCAATGAAAATGCGCTCGATCATCCTCTCCTTTGACGTAAGCTAACATATTTTGTTGTATATTTTCAGGTACGGTGAACGCAAATGGAGAAACAAAACGCCAGAGGACGTCGTACACGCGGTATCAAACATTGGAACTGGAGAAGGAGTTCCACTTCAACCGATACCTGACTCGGAGGAGAAGAATCGAGATCGCGCATGCCCTTTGCCTCACTGAGAGACAGATTAAGATCTGGTTCCAGAACAGGCGCATGAAGTGGAAGAAGGAACACAAGATGGCTTCAATGAACATAGTCCCGTACCATATGAATCCGTACGGCCACCCCTACCAGTTCGACCTTCACCCGAGTCAGTTCGCGCATCTCTCCGCATAGGATCAGTGGAATTTTTCGAACAGCGGATAACTGATTTACTAAACTAGACAGTCGCCCGTTTGCCACGCGGGGTTGCGTGTGACGTCAATATTTCCATGAAATTATCGACGTTACAGCAACCAGACTGGATCAGTTATTCGCTGCTTGAAAAATTACCACAACATAGCCTAATTTTGTTAAAGTCGTTGTTGACTTTACAAGTGACTTTAAAGACGCAGTGAATGTGCTTCAAGATGTGTGAAAGTTGATGAAAACTTCTTGTGTAAACGTAATGAAGAAAGGATCGCGGGGATTAATATCGTGATCTTCGGAACTATGCAAACAAACTCAATTGTTTACTTTTGCCGAAATAGCCATTTAAGGTCAAAATATTATCAAACTAATTTTAACTATTCTTGGAAAATCTGAAATAAAATTATTATTAAAGGATACATGTGATGTAATTCTACACGATTACATTTTGACAAATTAAACGATAATATGAGTTTAAAATTGAAGTAGAAAGAATTTTACCTAGTCATAAGCTGTAATTGGATTTGGATATTATTCCTGAAATTGTAAGATAAAAACCAACGGAATATCGAATAGTGTACATTGTGATGGCTAGTTTTAAGATGTTTGTTTTAAGTAAAATGACAGTTAAAGCCTACAATTCATTGTAAACGTAATAGCCGTCACATCAGTAACAAATTCGGAGTTGTACAGGGATAGTTTAAAACTTGGTCAATCCAAACAACATTATTATAAAACAAAGAATGTATCAAAACTATTTAGGTCATGTTGTAACTATTAACTAATTAAATTAGGAAGGGCTTGTAAAAGCGCTGTGAACTTGAATATGGATCATAAGCTCAGTTATACTATAGATACTGTGAATAGGTAGATATTCCTCCTTAGTAACTGTAAATAAATGAATTTGTCGTTTAGTGAGTACGATGAAGAGTTTAATATATTTCAGTAAACTTCCCGAAGAACTGTTTTATGTTCCTGTCTTTAGTTGTAAATAACAAAATATTTATCATATTATAAATACAGTATACGATGTGTAATTTTAAAGTTAAGATACATTAAAAATAGTAATTTTCTAAAGTTTCCACAAACGATACCAATTAAATTGTGGCTCTAGCTACGTACTTTGAAATCTTTAATGTCGTATTTGTAAATGTACTTAATATGCTTAGTGATTAATTTCATTTCTTCCATAAAACACGGTTGTTACAATGATTTCATCTTAACAGTTTTCTTAAGGTTTTTGTTGTCACATTTTATTAAAAATGTCGTAGTCAACTGTGATATTTTGTTAAATTTTGTATTCTTAAGTGAAACAGCACGAATTGAGTTCAAAGTTTTTGATTTTTTCACGAGTATGTCTGGAGTGCTATTTTTGGTTTTCTTGACTGGTTCATTTGTTGTATTATTTATTGTTTGTAAATATTAGATACGTCACTTAGTGTAACTGAATTAATAATGTTCAAATCTTAATACGTAATAACCTAAATCATCACTTTATTGATTTTTTTGCTTGTATCGTAAATTGTACTGTGCAATAGGATGTGGCCTATCTTATTTTTTAATTCATCTGCCTTTTTCTTGTAAATAATTCTTTATTTAGTTATGTTATTTCTTTTTAACTGAATATAAAATATGTTTATCGTTCATTCCAATTTAAATGAGGACTCTAGAAAAGTAGCAACTTGATCATTTAAATTATTCTATTGTATTAATAAAATGTATTAAATTTGAAAAATTGGTGAAGATGATAAAATAAATTATGATGATAACATGTGTTTTTATTATTATTTTCCAAAAACTAATGAATAGTTTGTTTAGCGCTTATTTTGTGATCGTAGTCACTTAGATAAATTATATTTCCTAGCTAGGAAAGATTTCTGCAAATTCTATTATAGAGTGTTTTCATATCACATCAATGAATACTTAAACGTAATTTATTTATTTATTTGTGCTTCAAGATGTTACATGTGTGGTAAATATTATAATTATTGACACAATGTTAGACTCTGTTGGGCACAGCAATTAAGAAGAGTGTATGACGCCATTAACCAATACCTACTTGGAATGTTAACAACTGGTATTATTTAAATTATTAACTTTTTACTGAATAAGCTATCTTAACTGGAAAATACCGACATTTATTTTTTATTCATTAAATATATATTTTTTAAATTTCGTGTCACTAAAAGTGGTTTGGTTTGGTCACAAATAGTACAACTTATTTAGTGATGAAGGGGAAACTATCGAACCAGTAAAATTGCTAAAAAAGCTCTTTTGTAATCGAATAACGTATGAGTGATACTTGACTTACTTGATATCCTGTTCTCAGCCCAAAACAACTGCTGATTTCCAGCAGTTTCGCAAACAGTTCGATTATCAAAACAGTTTATCGTTGAACGAAATAATTTTCTTTCGAATGTTGGTAGCTGCAAGCGCCAGCTAGGCGCCGCTTGGTTTGATGGCAGTATTGAGCTATGATAAATGATCGGCATAGCAATGACATGACAGCCGAACCTGAGGGGGCGCACGTACCACGTGCCGCCAACAAAGGAGTGTCGAAAAATGAAGGTTGCCTTAGTTTGTAGGTCGGAGCTGCGTATCGGAGGCTGGACCTATAAATCATCCTGTCTGAATATTTCGCTTTATGCCCTGTTTTGATAACTCGGTCTGCTGCTGAATGTGATGCGTTGGATCAACATCAGTTTTACTGAAAGAAGAACATTTTTATGAATATGATTATTTAAAATCTTATGAAATATCAAATTAATCACTGTAGTCCATTTATTAATAATCCTCAGCAGCCTCTCACCATCTTAAAAAATTGAAATAGGCAGACTATGTTGATGTTAAAATTTTGCCTAATAACACAAACTATAACTATAAACCACATCCATATCGTCACCCATACCACAGTGCCTGAAGACTAAACACCAGTGTGTCCTACCCGTCATGACATACGGAGCCTAGAAGTGGACACTAACAGTGGGATTAGCCCACCAGTTAAAAGCTATGGAGAGAGCTATGCTCGGTGTTTCTCTGAAGGATATGATTCGAAACGAAGTAATCCGACAGAGAACTAAGGTCATAGCTCACACGATTACTAAGCTGAAGTGGCAGTGGGCAGGCCATTTATGCCGTTGAACAGATAACCGTTGGGGTAAGCGTGCTCTAGAGTGGAGACCGCGTATCAGCAAACGTAGTGTAGGACGCCCCCCGGCCAGGTGGGATGATGACTTGCGAATGGTTGCTGGCAGAAACTGGATGCGTCAAGCTGAGGATAGGGCGCGATGGCGCGCATTGTGGGAGGCCTATGTCCAGCAGTGGACCATGATAGGCTGATGATGATGATAAATCTATAGAATAATGAACATATCAGCTGGTTTGGTATCATAATAAAATAGGCTACAAACGCATATACTGCAATACGAAAATGAGAATGTTTGTTGAACTCAGAGAGTGTCTTTTGGAAAGATACAAGCAACTTAGAAGCAGATATAATAAAACACAAATTTTAAGTTAAATCTAGAGTAGAGCGCTGCTTATAAAGTGATAAACAATAATTATATTTATGAAGCAATCGGTTATTACTAAGAACACCACGAAGGCCAAAAATTTACATTTAAATTTTACGAGAGAATTAGGGTAAAACGTCACGGTATCATCATCATCGGCCTGTGATAATCCACAGCTCCATATCATATAGAGCTCACGCCTATACCCTCCACTACGTTTGCTGAGTCCTGATTTACACTCAAGAGCAGGCTAACTTAGGTAAACAAAGTTAGTATTGGTTGGTATTGGTGTCCAGAACATATGCCGTAGGTAGGACACGCTAGTTAAGAACTTTTGTTTTAAGGTATTCTGGCAAAGAGTAGACTGCAGTCATTATGTGTACTCGATGCAAACACGATACGAAACATCTTAGTTCTTTTGCTCACCTCAGAGAAGTGCGTGATTACGGACGCATTGAGAGAGAGTTTTATTTAAAAAGTTTTACCTCTGCCAAATCGATACACTGGTACAAGCAGCATAAACACCCAGTGTAATTGCTCTTTTCAAGAGAATCCTGAATTGGATCAGTTGGATGTACAATCGCAACGGCCTTAACATGGTCTATGTGGATAAACATTAAGGCTTTGCTTTTCCAAGATTGTCATTATTTAATCGACCTTGTTTGAAGCTAACTACTAAATTAAAAGATATTTTAGAAAATAAAAAATTGTACAAGTAGGTCAGTGTCTTTAACTAAGGTGAGAACTTTTCCAAAACACGATATAGCATAATTTCACCAATACAAAAAATCACAAAGAAGTACGTCGACGATTTTTTTGTTTTAGTCTCAAATATTCATTATTAACATTTTGGACTCAAAAAAAATATTTAGATAGGTCTTTGTATATTCTAGGTCGACAACTTTTTTTTTTTCTACTGTTATATTATAATTAATGAATTACACGAAAACAGAAAGAAGCCGCGGCGATATTCCGTTCGCGCAGAAGGCGCGCTAAATCCCAGCCTAAAGTCGATGCAACAGATAGTCCCAAAACCATCTCAAGAATCCGCTTAGCCGAATACTGCTGCTCAGAGCGATGTGTATCTGGCATGTCCTGTCGTACACAATGAGTAATATTATTAATGTCCATCTGTCCGTCCGATTGTGGTGACGCCGGACGATTGAAAGATACCTTGCATTATAGTGTGTTCGGCGTTGCGAATCATTTTTCACATCCCGCGAGCTCGTGTGACCGTTTTGACAATTTGTGATAAAATTCCATGTACAGTTTTGAGTAATCATGCCCAGGTTTGCGAGTGAAGGCTGTTGATATTAGATAATTCATCATTTATTATATTATGGTTACCTTTGTTACTCAGTAGATTGCGTAGGTACCTACTTATTTTTTGAGATTATTAAGTCCGTCAATTTGGTAATATTTTTTTATCTGTTACCTAAGAATCACAACAAAATGTATTTTAACTAAATTATATTTCATTCATGTTACCCCCCACCTCAGTTTTTTTTAACACCAAACGAATGCTTACCTTACACATCTCCAGAATGTCACCAAAATTGAGAAAGTTAAAACATAGGTACCCGAACTTTACTATCAAGTTCCAGAGTACGTAGTAATAGGAGTCTTCAATTATCTGGTTAGCAGCCACAGGCTCTGCTGCAAAATAGGTATGCAAGCCTTAATAAGGGATGAAGTGCTCAGGTTTTTACCAGGTTACTCAGGTTACTCAGGTTTTTACCTGTTCTTTGCTAGTGGTCATGGTACCAGCAGATAGCTTACCGTCAGATAGGCTACAAACACCGACTCCGTGTGAAAGGTAGAACACGGGTTTGGGACCACATGGACTCAGAGGTGGAGTGTTTACAGACTAGGCCACGATTCTTTCTGAATATTAATTACCAAAAAAAAGTTATTTAAGACTGCCATCTACACTTACACTCTGAAAATTTAAATTTCCTGAGAGCTTTCTATTTTCCTTTGAACTTTGAGCAAATGCGCGCCATCTATTCGTAATGATAAGAACAAAAGCGAAGTCTTACTCTGAAAGCCTTTTAAATCACCGCCGTGAATGTAGAGGTCGCTGTCAGCTGATTAAGAAAGTAATCATATATGATTCAAATAATAATAAACAAATTTGTTTCATAAATTAATGTTGTTTACTTGCTAGGATTTCTAATTTACTAAAGATCCGATTTTCATGCGGTGTTTTATGCCACGATTTTGAGATAAAACCGGTTCTGGTTTAAGTGTTTATTAATGAAGGTATCCCAGTATAGGTTTGTCAAAAAGGCGAGACGTTTAGTTTTTCACCAATCTAGCGGGAAATCAATTTTTATTTAACTCAATTTCCATTTTCCTTCATACATAATAATAGCAAAATATTTGCTTCAATCTCATTATTCATCCGGAAAAATCACTAACTCCAAACATAAAGTTAAAGAAAAAGTTATTTAAACGAATTATATTTTTGGATTTTATTCTGAAAGGAAGTAGTGTATTATTAAGATTATAATACTCGTAGTCTAATCATGATAAACCATAAAGTGTGTGCGTTTTCCCGTTCGTAGCAACGAACCATTTTCACCTTCGTGTATTATTTCTATTCGGCGTAAGATGGCGTTAGCGTCAAGCGCCATCGGTAAAACAGACTCGTAATGATCGGATGCTCGGAGCTTTCAAATCAAAAAGCTCTGACAATCCTTGCAGAGACGCGTTTCATGTTGTATTTAATTTTGACGGTCGGTTGTCGGCATTTGTTTCAAGTGAAATTCAACGCGATAGGTAAGTCATACCTATTGTTTTAGCATATTTATTTCAGCTTAAAAAATACCTTTACCCAAATTATAAGTTAGGTAACATTTAATATACTAGAAGATAGGTTAAGTTTATTTATTCGAAAACATTTCAGCAACGTTGCTTTTTTTGGCAATAAATTGTTTTTGTATTTGCATTATTCAGTTTTTGTAGTTAGAAGAGCCTCCTCGTGTCAGGAAGTATTGACTCATTTATGACCACGCCCTAGTATGTCTGGGCTAGATCTGACTGTTAGCCTAAAACGAATACTGTGAATTCAATTCATAAAATATTGCAATTTCTATCAATTGCAATAAAACATGAAGGAATTTAGCTGCAAGTCATCATTAAAATTTAAAGCAAATCCTATCACCATATTATATCCTACATTCTCAAAATATGTTGTCTTTTTTATTGATTTTAGTAATAGAGACTATATGTAGGGCTGCCATACGTCCGGGTTTCCCCGGATTTGTCCTAGTTTGGAAGGCGTCCGGGGGGATTTAGATAGAAAGTGTCCAGGGTCACCCTATGACGATCAAGAAACTGATAAAAAATCGTAGTTCACAACTAATTCAATAACGCCAGTCGTGCGAAGACAAGTAGTGAGCCTCTGCTTCCCTACTTTATTTATAATTATTTTCGAATGGTATTTCTTCTCGTTGTTGTTGTTTTGTTAATTGAATTGGTCTTTACAGACCTATGCTATTACCGTTTTCCATGAAATAAGTTATCGTAATATTTTTTTTCGTTTTATTTCTATTGATCAAAGCAATCACCCATGCAATCGATGCATCTTTGCCAATTTGTAGCTTATTGGTGCTCTTCTTTAAGAAATCAGCTGGACGAAGGTATTTAATACTGCCTCTCGGGTTTTAATTTTTATTCCGCCAAGAAGTTATCCAGTTCTAAAAAAAGTAGAAGGCTGTAGGCGCAAGGTCTGGTGGGTACGACGGATGACGGAGAACTTCAAACCCCAGCTATCGTAACTTGGAGACCGTCTGCTGTGCAGTATGACCCATTGTCGTGCAGGAGCTGCGGAGCCGATCGATTGACCAAAGCTGGTTGAAGTAAGAATTCTTCATCATTGTGTTCAGTTCTTCACCGTAGGTGTACATCAGTAATGTTTATCCCGTTTGGAAAGAAGCAGTTAGAATAAAATCGGCGTTACACCACCAAACAGTGACACTGTACTAGAGGTAAGTTTTCGTTTAGGGCATTGTTTAGCAAGGTGCTGCTTCAGGACCCAACCAACTTGCTGAGCGCTGGCGATTGTCGTCAATCAGTGTCCATTTTTCGTCGCAGGTAACATATAAAAATGCGGTTCCAAATTCCTTCGTTTGTGTGCTTATTGAGCAGTGCAATGCAAGGCATGTCTCGCGTACTTCGCCCAGGTGATGATCGAATTCGTGGGGCACCCATTTGTCAAGCTTTTTATTGTTTTGATGCTAACGTCGAAAGCTGCTGCTAATTCAGCTGGAGATAGAGTATCATCATCTTCTACGAGCACCTTTAATTCTTCATTGCCAACCAACATTTTCAGACGACCACGGGGTATTTCAAGGTCGAAATTTCCAGTACGGAAGCAGGCGAACCGGTGGTGCGCTCGATTGCAGTTTTTGTTAAGTAAACGTCGTTGATGTTGCGTTGCGTACCGCTGGTACCGCTGATACCACTTTGTTGCCACGACGGTACTCATACTCCATATTTACACGAATTTTCAACGTATCCATAAAGACGAATGATTTTCAACCGCGATGATAGCAGCACGCTGTCCATGAAAAATTGTTTTAAAAACATGGAATTTTTAAAATGATTTTTTGATTTAAAAAGAGAAATAATAAACTGAGCAACTAAAAATACTGAAATGCGCCCCAAAATTAACATGTCGGCCACAAAACACTGATTTTAGAATATTTATAGGCTCAGATAGTATTTTTGGTGGTTAGGTTAGGTTAGTATGTTGCTCCATTAAATACTATCCATTTTAAAATATTATGTAAGTTGAAAAAGCATTTTGGTTGGAAATGGCCAGTATGGCAGACAGGAAATTTCATAGGTAAAAAGACCCATTATAAAGAGTAATAAAATCATAAATTAAACATAATTGTATAAATATTCAACTTCATCTAGGGCGTCCGGGGAAAAATCACGATTTTACCTAAATGTCCGGGGTTTTTAGAGTCTTTGTCCGGGACCGGCAAATTAGGCGATGGCAACCCTACCTATATGTGAAAGCTTGGAACACTTAGCGAAACTATTATTACAATACCATAATTATTTTGAACTTAAACTCTTAACTTAGAAAATTCTATTATACAGGTCAATTGAAATAGGTAGACAAATATGCTAATAATATAATAATTAGATAGTCGAAATAGCATGAGCAAAGTGGACTGAGATCATCACTCCGAAATGATGTTACACATCTTTGCCAATGTTTCATTTAAACATTTGGTTAGTAGTATCCTATGTTAGGTTTATCTAGATATTAAGTTATTGATTGCATATCTAGTACAACGAAGCATTAAATGATTCGAAAATACATTACTGTATCCTATCTATTAATAAAAAACAAAACGCTCTTCCAACACTGTTTGGGTTTAGTCTCAAAACACTATCATTAGTAACTGTACAATATAAGTATAAAGGGTAACTTTTGCGCAAATAAATGTTGCACAATCCAGGATAACATTTAACAAAACAAGCCTACGTAAAGTCTTTAATCCAATAGAGCCAACCCATAATCCTATTTACAGCAGAATAAATGATTCTAAGAAACCGAAATCAGGCAAGTATAATCTTTAGGCTGAGTAGCCGATTGCGTTATACTTCCATCATAAAAACTGTTCGCACGAAATTTATACCTGGCTTCCATGAATGGCGATATTTTTGTTTAAAGACTGACCGTTTAAAAAAGGAAGAAATAAAAGATGGCCGCACAAAGGCACCTCTACGCATGCGCCGAAGCTGGACTTGCGCATTTTGATTGAAAGTATTCGGGTGGCTTCGGCATCGTTGCTACTGAAGTGAAACGTCTGTAAATCTTTTTTTTTAAGATATCTCCTTGTTACTAACATTTTTATTATATTCAACCCTGCAGGAGTTTGAGTAGTGTTGTCGATATGAGATGCGCCCAAAGTGTCTATAATATTTTAAATTACTTTAACTTTAAACCATTTGCTTGTGACAAATCATAACCATCATTTTTTAACCTGTTAAGGTTATTCCATAATCTTCTAAACGTTGAAATAGATTGATGTTATAGGAACGTAAAATTGCTTGATAGAAAGCAACGAAGTTGTAAAAGGCCTCAAATGTATTTTTAGCCAACTCAGTAAATAAAGCATTCGCAAAAAAATCCTGACTTGCGTATCGGCTCGACAAATCTACATCAGTACGTCTACCACGAGTTGCCATTTTAGATTTACATTATTGTTCGCGTAAAAAAATGTATTGGGATGACACTTGACATGACATGACAATGTAAAATCCCAATACGCGAACGATAATGTGAATTTGAAGTGACAACTCGTGGTAGACGTACTGATCTTGATTTAAACTATAGGTAGTACAATAATGTGGGCCATAAATGTCTCATATCTAAAAATAGCACTGATATATCAGCACCCAATAAAAGCAACAGTCAACAGAGATGAGGAGGTACTAACTTTCTCTTTTTTTAATTTTAAGCAAAATGCTTACTGGTTTTTTCCAAAAAGCGTACACATTTTAAAAGAGAACCGTCAGTATATTCAAATACATTCAGTAAAACGCCGGCTGTCAGCTCTGTTCGAAGGGGAGAGATTAAATTGAAATTCCTTTTTTGAATTCACCAATAAGGGGAGGGGTGACGCGGATTGGCTGTGCGCGTCCGAGCAAAATAATCCGTTGTCTGATTGACGTGGGGCATCGCCTCTTGTTCCTTTGAATCAAACAATATTGTAATGGTTTACTTTTAACGCTCGCTACTTAATTACATCTGCCATATACGAAGTGGGGTTTCTTGGTTTCATTTAAGACTGAATTGGCACTAAAAATGATAAAATTATTAAAAAAACACTTGTTTTACTTCTTCAAATATATTTATCGATATAGCTCTCTCTCCATTATTTGTAGTTATTCTGATCAACTTTTATGTATTTGATGAAACTTGGGAATTAAAAACGATGAATGATTTGTTAAAAATTAAATAAGTGCTAACGGTATGTACAATATTGTACAAAGCAGTAAGAAGTCGATTGTTAAGCTTTTGACCAAAATTCGTTTTAATGTTCATTTTCATTATGAAGTAGGCATTTTCATTATAAGTATTGTCATAGTAATATATCCAGTCATAAGTAAATATAACATTACTACCATAGAATAAAAGATACTATACAATATAAGAATTTATTTTTCACTGAAATCCAAATCAATAACCAAAATTCAGCTCGTCTAGACCATGTTATCACCTTTTATTATCTGTGTTGATGTAAACTTGAAATGAATACCGAAATAGTAACTTTCAATTGTTGTCTAGTATCTTGGCACGCGACTGAACGTTTGGAACAAACTACTCAAACTGTATTGCATGTTTTAATGTATTAAATATCGATGGTTAACATGCACTGTAGTAGATATATACTATTATATTGCCAGATAGTAAGGTAGGTGTAGATATCGAAATATAAATTAAGAATTTGTAAATAATACACACATAAAAAGGAGAGTAAATAAAAAAAAGAACAAAAATACTTTATTGCCCCACACAGAGTTAATAATAGAAAGGAAAACAATTACATTAAAACTGAGACAGAACAAAAAAATAAAATAAAACAGCAGGTCCCTGCCTCATATGCATAATATTATAGTCTTGGACTGCAGACGCTGGTCTGCAGACGCTGGTCTCCGAGAGTACAAACTCTACCATAGCAATAAATTCCAAAGAGTGCTCAACGTGCCTGTATAAATCTTCCCTTTTAAATAATATCTAGTAGAGTTACAAAGAAAAATGAACATATACAACCATACAAGAAAAAATTACTTTCATCACATAAATGATGGTCCTGCGATAGGATTACATCCGCGATCATTGACAGGATAGGCAAGACTACTAATCAATGGGACATTTAAAAGAACCAATGTTTGGAATATTACAAGCTACAAGGGTTATATCCACAGAGATGGCAGAACATTGCTACGCTGCCTGTCTGTAGTTAATTACTTGTTTTTTGAATTTCATCCGTCATACTACATTACAATTCCTAAGTTAATAGGTTCTAGGCTTGTTGAGTTATACATAAAGAGTGTTTATTTGATGACACAAACCAGGACTAAAATTTCACAACCGTGTCAAATTAAAATGGGGTCACAGGATGTGGTACTAAAAGGCATTAAAACATTGTTATTGCGTTTCGTAGATTAACGGTTTATATGCATTTTTTTAACTTGCTTGTTTCACGCGGAGTGAAATTGGTATAGCTGTCACGGGACCACGCCTTTAAAAATATTAATATAGGTCCTAGATAGCCCAATCTCAATGATAAAAACATATTTAGTTTTCTGGGCGGTGTTCGGCAATTGCCAGAAGTTGGGCCCTATTTATATGTAGGTAGAGTCGAATACTGTCTTGTGTACTCCCGAATGGAATAGTACGCGTATTGAGTCACAGCTCGTGAGCACGAGACAACATATGGTATCTTGTTAGTTGGACATAGGCACCGGACGGACATGTCTCATCGGATCTGGAAGGCGGAGTTCACATTGTCGCACAAAATGAACGGAAGAAACTTTTAAAATCTTGTTTAACCCATTATTCTGTTTTCTCTTCTTGCAGTATCTGTAGTAAAAGAAAAAATATATTATTCGCTAAACTTCCAAAGTCTGCTGGTTGGACAAAAGGCTTTGTCTCTGTTTACACAAAGAAAATTTGATAGAGTGGGGATAGAATGAGCATTCGCTCCTTAAGTCTAAAAAACCAACCACGATGTAAGTAGAGCTAAATATTGTGTTGTGTACTCCCGAATGGAATAATTCGCGTATTGAGTCACAGCTCGTGAGCACGAGACAACATATGGTACCTTGTTAGTTGGACATAGGCACCGGACGGACATGTCTCATCGGATCTGGAAGGCGGAGTTCACATTGTCGCACAATATGAACGGAAGAAACTTTTTTAATCTTGTTTATCCATTATTCCGTATGCTCTTGCAGTATCTGTAATAAAAGAAAAGTTTTATTATTCGCTAAACTTACAAAGTCTGCTGGTTGGGAAAAAACTTTTATTACCTGCTGTTGTTTTATCTTAACACTTTGGCAAGATTCACGTTGACCTGGAATCCTGGAAGTCTGATTTAAGTAATATCTGTCAGGAGTTTTTAGTCAAAATGTTTTGGTTTTTTGCTGTTGAAAATCGATCTGATGCTGGACAGCCTTGTTTCCTCTTCACAGCCTTGTCAACTGACAACAGGTCAGTCGCTTTCAATGGCTCTCGAAGTTTTTCAGGAATTAGATCTACATAGATAAACAATTTTTAATCCGGTAAAATTAGCTTCGTCCGGACGCTTTTGATTCTTTCTCTCGAAACGCCCAAGGTGCAGGTACTGACTGATCTTATACTGATTAAGCAACCTGAATGTGCAACACGGGCGCAGGGACCTAACTTACCAGTGAAAATCAGCGCTTTAGCCTATTGGGCCCAAACATTCGCTGAGTGAGATCCTTTTTTATTATTGGACATTGAAACGTTGCTGTCCGGTGGTATTTTTGTTTTCTTGTTATGTAGTTTGCGATACCAATTTTTTGCAAAAATGTCCTAAAATTAATGTTTGTTTTATTTCTTTCTATACTGATTAGGCAACCAGCTGTATGTGCCACATGCAAGCAATACAGCCGTCTACCTCAGAGTCGTTAAAGGGTGTCTAACCACTAGCTAGCGCTTCAGGACTATATCTTTCTGTTTTTCTTTCAAGTTTTACTTCCTATAATTAGAATTTATAGGTTACAATTGCAGTGCCCTTTCCTCAGGACTCAGCATTTCTTTCTTCGGTACCCACCTACCTGTATTCTTTACTTGGTGTATAAATAGTCCAATTCCGCAAAAGGTTCGGTGGTGTGAATACCGCTTTACCGTCTATCAGCCAGTTTCGGTTACGTCACTCGCCACTAGCAACGGTTTCACTGTCAATATTTTGTAATATTACTATTCGCTAACAGGTTTTGTTGGATCACACACACGGTATTTATAAGACCGATTAAATTAAAACTATAGTATCTTGCAATTGTTATTATTATAATAAATTTGGGTTTTTTTTGTAATGCTTTTTTGATGTTTTATCATCTTATTGGTGCAAATAATAATTATCATATATTATCATAGCTATTAAACAAATTTGAAAACAGTACTAGTAGGTAAATATATTATAATCTTGAGACAAGAGATATAATATCTACGTGTGTTGTTTAGAATTTTTGAGGTGTTTTAAAGTCCGTTGGTGTTTAGAATTTTATCAAGTTATTTTTTAGAACCAAAGGCAATCTAAAAAAGAAAAAAATCATCGATTTGAAAGTAAGAGTCACTCGAAAAAACTTTTATATCCTCAATCAGGTTTTGGAAAAGCACCCCTTCGTCATTTAGTTTCGCGAAGCTTGTTAACCCCGGGCGTGGGGTAAGCAAATCTGGGGAGCCGGGAAGTGGGGAGCGGGGATAATGTGGGGTGTGACGTAGGCCTGTCTGTCGCTGGTCGCACTCGCCTACGCGCGCTGTCGCTGCCCCACGCTTTCGTGCTCCCGGTAAGTTCCATTTTCAAATTTGAAAATTTTCTTACTTACAGTGCGAACTGTTATCTTCTGTTTTTTTATTATGGCAAATAGCTTAATTATCTGGTTAAACCTTGACTGCCCCATTCACTATCTTTAAAGAAATGTTAGCATAAGTTGAGAATTCACTAAAATTTTGCATTGTATATAGTTATACAAAACTCAACATCATTTTGTTTCAAATTGCAGGAGGAATAATACGGTGAGGGGACGCGACGTGGAAGATCGATGTTACCATGGTGAGTTTTGTAAATAAGTAATCATTTTGCATTTTATGACCTACCGGGAATATCTAATTTCGTATCCACCCGTAGGTATCTAGTGGTTGTTAATGCGCGAACCTTCTTCGCAATAATGTTGAAAGTTTTATCTAAATACCGTTAATTTATGATTTTTTTCCAAATTTGGACAGTATCTTTTATCGTTGTTTGTTGTAATTTCAGTGTTGTATTATTAGAAATGGCTCCTCCATATATTGCCTTAAGAAAAGTCTATGTATGTACATACGATAGCGCATCAGGTAACTAGTAGAAAAAGGGATAAAGGAAGAAGATTCAGTGGCCATTAAATTTCAAAAAATATGGGTCATTTCATGAATTAATAGCAGAAATAATCAATATTTTTAGGTAGTTTAGGAAATTGGCTCTATCCGAGTTCTGTCCTAGTGACAAAAAAATAAAATGCTATAGGTCGTAAGTTCGATTCTTACTAAGGGGTATACTTAGAGGTCAACTGTTGGACGTCTTATGGCTGCGAATGATGATGATGATCAGCGTCTGACACACTTGGTATGAGCCGGCTTAGTTTGTATTCAATATAGTAAGTTACTAGTTAGTTACCTTAAACTCCACTTCACACAATTTCTCGTTCCGTATATTTATATTTATACAAAGTGACCCATTCGTGATGTTTTAAACAAAAAAGGATTTGAACTAGAATTAAATTTATCAACAAAAAACATAAAATAAGAGCCATAGTTCTTCTTTAAGTTTGTTTCATTATATTTGTTTTTTTATATTATTACAAACGTTTTAGATCTGGAAACTTTTATTTAAAAATAAAGAGGCTATCCAAAATAATAACTTACCTCAAAAAACCTTCTTTATACATAATTTTTTTTTCTAGCGAACAAATCATGAATCTACAATTTTTTTCTCAAAATATGATACATTATACTAATGATGCTACAAAATATGTAAACATTGCAGATTTTACAGTAAACATAAGGAAAAAAACCTTAAGGTAGAGTTTAATTTAGGTGTAGCAGGTACGAATAGAAAATGTCTATGGATGTGACAGAAACTCGTAAATATTTGTCTTTATCTGCATTTATCCTATAGGTGTTTTTTATTAATACTATAAACATGGTGTTTGAAATTGTTTTATGGGCCGAGAAACGAAAAAGTTTGTTGCTTTTGTAAGCGAATACATTGCTGCAGCAGATGACACGAATTTATGGGTTCTAAACTTTATTTACTTTTTCATGCTTCACGCGAATAACAATAAGCAATCACAAGCAATTAAAAAAAAAATATCAAAAACCTGGACTCTTGATTTGGATTATTTTTGTTTATTCCTACATCGGCAACATTAATCTACAAAATCACAAATAAACTGAAATTGATGATGGCTACCATAGCCTGGGTACGATTACAAACAGTAGTACTCGTAGCTGAGCTCTTTAGAACTTTGGCATAGTAGTTCCCATTCTACGTTTCATCCATAATATCTTTTCATTTCCCTGATTTATGACAACTAGGACAAAGGAGATAATTTTGGCTCCATAGATTTTCGGGCCTTTTCTGAAGGCGCCGGCCAACAAAAACAATGGTAGCTATAGTTATAACTAGTCATACGGAGCAATAGTTTTTTGACATAAAAGGCGTGGGGTTGCCAAAAGCCAAGTTATACGAGTTCAAAGATACGTAATTTTCATACATTTATTGATTTTTAAAAGTGCTAGGAAACATACAAGTGTAGCATTTTCAATTTAGCAATGAAGCTGTCAGCCAATTAAAAAACCGTATTTTCACACTTAAACAAAAAAAATATTTACCGAAAGAGAGGAGAAGAAGTCTGTTATAACTGATACAGAGTAAGGTATTGTTGCGTTTCATTACGTCTTTACGCTGAAGTTAAAAAGCTTTAGAATTTCTTGCACCATATTAAGCTACATTATCCGGGAGTGACATAGGCTATATATTTTTTAATTTAGGCCATATTTTGACGATTAAGACAGTCTTCGCGGGCGCAGCCGATGAAGGACAGCTGATGTCATACAAATTGATATTGCTAAACTTGCAAAAATAAATTCATATCCGAGTTAATTTTTGTAAAAGAGACAACAAAATAGTTATTTTGTTCATGTTTTAATAGGTTATTTTGTTCATGTATTAATAGGACCATCTATTTAAGACCAAAAAATCAAAAGCATATTATGTAAATTCAATCGTCTCTACACTAGAGAGGTATTTCAGTTTTAACACTTTTACTGCCAGAAAACCAGACACAATAGAAAATCTTTTGTTTGTCAAACGAAAATGATACCAAATTGATTAAAATCTAAGTGCTAATTACAACTGAGTTATAAAGTATTCCAATTAAAGTATGGAATTTAATTAACCAACCAAGTCCTGGTACCAATATCATCGTATCATATTTAATTTCCGTCAATATCCGCCCGATCAAGTTGCTAACCACCCGACGTGTGTAATCCCCTGAAATTCAGTGGCAAATATTGACAAAGCCTACCGAGGTCAACCACCATTCGGCTGTAAAAGAATCGTCACGTACCCTCCGTGTATCGAGGCCTAACCGTGACACTATCAAGCTCTGCCAAACCTAAAAGAAAAGATTCAAATTGAGTGCAATTGTATTCGTTTTATTGTATTATTTACGTTATTGGGCCGTGACTGAGTCTGCGCGGCGACGCTCTGCCACTCATCGATATCAGGGACCTCACCACGCATGTGCGGAACCGTTCTTTGATAAAATTCTGATTTCTCCTTTTATGCATGCTAATGCGTGTTATCAAAAAAGGCCTGACCTTTCTGTCTCCCCTTCTCCATTAGAAGAGTTTGACAAAATCGCATTATCTATACAGACCCTTTCAACGACTTGGGCTCACGGAAGTTAATGTGCCACCTTATCAAAATAAAGGCCGTTATGAACATTTACGATCGGGTTGTAATCAAATTCATTTTATGCCTTGTAATCTGTGTGTACTTAGCTGTTGATTGGGTGGTTATTCCATTTCTCAGACTTATCTTGTACATTAATTTTATCTCATTTTACACGTCACTTGCAAATTGTTTAGATATATAGACGTTGATATAAACATTGCAATAATAGGTTTACACTTCGGAATCACGCCTACTGACTGCTATTTTACGCTCTTTACGCTCTTTCTCTGCGCACGAGAGAAATAAGTAATTAATAAAATAAAATGTTATTAACCTGCCACTTACATTAGTGATATTTCTGATTTATGTTCTTCATAATTGTAACAACCGATAACCAAAAACATTACTACTAAATATTCATTTTAGTAATCCTGGTTTACACAACTCAACATCAAGCCTAATAAAACCACTAAATTCACATCACAAGGCGAATTGTTCTACGTTTTCGTGAATTATTAAACAATAATTTTTCGAAACACAATTTCGGCCTTTCGTTACTCTGCAAATAACTCTCAGGGATTTAAAAAAGAAATGTTTTGAAATGGTAGGAAACTGTCCCTGGGGTGAGTGGCGTGACAAGCTTGTATGAAAATTAATGTATTTTTATTTCTTGACTAAGTTATTTTACTGTCGTTAAAACTTCCAAAGTTCATAAACAGGCCAGTAAATAAATAATACGGTCTCGAGGATCGCGTGTCTCTTTATATAATTTTGCTCGAGTCGCTGGAGGCTTGAAGCTTCGGTAAAAGTGATATTTCTGTTTTTGTTAAAAAGCATAAGTTCGTTACGATTATATACGTTAATGTTTGCAGTTTTAATTAGGAAAACATTCCCAATAAATTTTATATTTGAAAGGAAAATAGGATAAACTGTTTTAATTAAAATACACTATAAATGTTTATTATAGCTAATATTTGCCTTATCGGCAAGCGTAGTGTTGGACGTCCACCGGCACGTTGGACCGACGACCCTTAAAAAGTGGCTAGTAGGGACTGGATGCCGAAAACGGAAGATCGGGCTTTGTGGCGCGCCGCAATTTAGCTGTAGGTTTAATTCTTCTAGCCTATTTAAACACTGGCAATAAATTCCCTCTAAAGATTATCCTTGTTATCTTGCTTAAATATAGCTTTATCAGCTACCTGCTAACAGGTGACAAACATACAGCCATAATCTAAGTTGATACGATACATAAGTGAAAGCAAACAAGTGATGCGGCAGCTTCCGTTGCCTTAATCTCTTATCTCACGTTTGAACGGAAAGCAGGTTAGAATAACACCTACGATAATCTTATCTGCACATAATTATGGAGTACTTCTTCAAATATGTGAATATTGCTCTATTATATTATCTCTTCCCAGAGCCTGTGACTTTTTCAAGTTCAGCACTCATTTTTTTTACCGGGAGAAGCCCATATTGAGTCACATATATTTTGACTTTTTTTCACAACACTTATTCGCTTGTAGCAAATCGCCCTCTTGCAGTTATAAAGCTTAAGTATCTCTTCTTCTTCTTAGTCGGGCACTTTTGGCAGAGTGGTCGTGGCTGATGATGGACAGGGTTGCGGCTTGCCTTCGCCGCTGGCTACCATGGCAGCCGCACGTCGCACGATGTCTCTCCACTTTTGTCGACTTTGTGCTTTGTGGGTACACTGTACTGCGGTCGACTGCGTAGATTTTTAATATGGTCGATACAGCGAGTCGAAGACCGGCCTCGTGCTATCTTTCCCTCAGTGAGGCCTTGTACTACAAGCCTCTCCATCGAGTCCTCGTTTCTGGAGATATGCCCAAAGAACTTCAGTATTCGTAACTTCACAATCGACGATAACCTATCTCGTATGTGAAGTTCTTTGACGATGGAAACATTGGTGCGAAACTCCGTCCAGGGTAGTTTAACAGACGTCTCCAACACCACATCTCCAGTCGTCCATTTATGACAGTCTTGCAGTTAGTTAGTCTTAGTGGCTAGGTTTCGGGTCCATACAAAAAGATACACTTCATTAGGCGAACCTTTGTCTTTTTTGGTTATTCTCCTGTCTTTTCAAATCTTTCATAGCTTAAGTATAAAAGTAAAAATTTAAAAATGTTAAAGTATTATCACGAACGGAGGTTCTAAAAAAATCGAGATTTTGATTTTATACTACACTCTCCACTTTAGTAAAATCACAATCGAAACCTGTGAAGGAATAAAAGCAATTTAACTGTCCGACATGTTTTAACTAGTTAATAAAGATTTGTAGAAATTTAAATTTGAACATACAATGCTGACAATAGAAAGTAAAGAAAACCCTTAAAAATAGTAGTCAGCATTAGTTACACAACTAGAAACGGAACGGAAGACGAATTTGCCGAGCAAATTCGGGCTTAGGAAAAACATACTTATGAAGTTCAATAAAAAGGCAGGAAGCGAACAATGAATCCCGTGTCAGTGACCCCGTGACTTGAATATACATTAATACACCAAACATGTTCAGACGTAAAAAAATACCATATGGCACGCTGGTGTATAATAATGTGCAAAACATTACCCATAAGTTTGGATAAAATAAATAATACAAATAGTTTAACACTAAAATTCGAATATTTTGAGCATTGTAAAAGAGTATTTCAAATTCGCAACTACAAAAATTTCGTCATGCCTTGAGGGATGAAAATGTTTCTGCGTCCTTTCCCAAGAAGGGCGGCCTCGGAGCAATGTGGCAAAAATGTCGTTCAATTTATACCCAAATTTTAGTCGGGACTGGTCCCTTTTTGTTGCCATCTGCGCGCCGCGACCCGAATCTCCAGACAGCTCCACCCTAAAAACCGTTTAGACGTGATTCTTATCCTTTCACTCGCCCGTCAAATCGCATAACGTTATCTCTGTCTAAAAGTTCGAACAGCCAGGACCTGTCGCCCGTCCCTTTTTTGCACATGCGTTCAGATTGTTCTATCCTTTCTGACTCGTAGTAATTCGTGTATTTCCGCTTCCCACACGAATGGCAGCCATGTTTGGCGGGACTGTCAAGTCAATGCCAGTTTGGCGCGTATCAAGCAGGACGAACAAGGTCGGTTTCTATCGAAGGAAGCTTTTTGGAATTTTTAAATCTATGCAGTGAACTCTACACATTATTTGCCGTCGCTACATAATGATAATTATGTAAAATCATTTCAGATGGTGCCCTACGGACCGCGACCAAAGGGAGGATCAAAGACAATGTAGAGACGGTAAGAGCTTTCGTAATTTCTGTATCATTTATATTTCACGAGTATAACCGCTATTTATTGTATCATGTTAATCTTGCCCTTTGCGAGTTATTGGGATACTCTTGGCGCTCTCCCAAGAAAAACTTTATCTTTCATTTTCAGAGACAATTTTCCGCCTATGTTATTAGCTTATGGTTGGCGACGTAATAAAATATTCTGTTCACGATACTTGTATCACTGGCAATATTATTCATTGTTGCTTTATGTAGCCTATTGAATATTAAAATAAAATATTGTTATGTCTAGCTACAAGAATTAAACTCAATATCTTGTTGTCTATCACTGAGCTACCTGAGATTTTAAATGTAACTCTCCTTTTATCACGGTTATCTTTTTCTCCCCTTGTTAAGTTTATGAGTTAACAATAAAGCAATATCTGGACCAATTATACTAGGAAAACCATGGAGCGCCCAGTTTGAAAAGGCGAGATATTGCTTACTAACCCAAGGGTACGAGGGTCTCTGAAACCGGCATAAATCAATTCGTGCCAGGTAGCAACTATGTCTAGCTAGACACAAGAATGGTTTAACATGTTTCTAAGAACACAGTAAAAATTTACTTCTGACCTGGTTCTAGTAAGAACCAATATCATCGACTAGGGCACAGTTTGAAGTAATACTGTGACGAAAGTATACTCATGATGATACACCTGTTATAAAAGCCGATAAAGCAATATGTAAAAAATTAAACCCTAATCTTTACTGAGTACGCCGGCTAAGTTGAGTACTAATAAGCCTTATAGCATTGTCTACTTTTGGGAATTCGAATAGCTTGTAATCTAAAATAAAATATATTAATAATAATATTTACCATGTGAAATTCATAGTAATTATAATGCTTCTAAAACAGACTTTTGTAAGTAAACAGCTGTGCAAACAGTATCTATAGACAGTATTAACAATTTTTCTAAATCCATTGTCTAGACTCAGACATACTCAATGGTAGAAATGCAAATGACTACTTCACAACCAGCCGCCCACATAAATTTAAATACGTTCTGTAATAGATCTTTACGTTTGTTTATCATTACCTGCTGTCACCCTGGTTCACGGCTTCAACTGAAATTTCTGTTGTTTTAAAATATTTCCAATAGTTGAAGCAAATTTCTTTGTTTCGTAAATGATAAAAATTCAATGTTACAAGAATTTCGTAACATGACCAACTTCTGATGTAAAACATAGAGGTTGGTTTTGTTAAAAAGCAAAAATGCTGACTAACTAAGGAAGGCTTAAACTGAAGGTGTTAAAAATTGATATACATTATAAGATAGGAACAAACCAATGTGGGTCACCTTAACGTTTGTTCTGAACAGGGATCAAACCCAAACCCTTGCAGGTGATTTATCTTTACCGACCAAGCTAACTATGCAGTTTAAGCCCTTTGTGAATTTTGATAAGAAAAATTAAAGTCAACGGTGTCCTGTTCGCTTAATTATCACGTGAGTCGAGATATTTTCGTGAAACTCTAATTTCATCATTAACATCCTAAGATTCCTAGTTCATTTACAGTTTCCGGCATACCTTCAACGATTTCCTAATGTATGCTCGTGGTTTGCACATTCGTATCATCATAAACAGGCAACAATTAAGCTGAACGAACTAACAAAACGTGTAAATGGAGCAATTACCGCTTTGAATGTAGGCTGCCGTACAATTAGTGGGCTGCTAATAGTTTTCATCACCAACAGTACCGAGCGCGTATGAGAACATGTCATACCGAGATCGACTCTCGTGGTGGTCGGGTCGTTTCGAGTTTTTTCTCTTTTGCGATTCATTTATTTATTTTTTTCAATTAATTTCAGTTGCAATCAGTTAGTGCTCTTTGGGAATTATTCAGGTAAGACATTTTAATTTTTAAAATATTGTTTAATCAAGTGGATTTCGGTTTTACCGGCGTCAATCAAACTCATATTTCGGTGACAAGGAGGCTTGAGGTCACTTCTGGGGTCAAGCGTAGATATTTTAAATCTTCTAACAAGACTCGTGTTTAGATCTCAGTTGTTACTTGTTACGCATAGTAATGAAACATTCGATACTTCCATTTCGATGTTTTATGTGTGAGATGTTGTTCAAAATTGGCAATAATGTCTTTACTGCAGATTGTGAGTACTAAAAGATCGGTAGATATTGATCGTAAGGGTTAAATAAGGTCAGTAACTCTTACTTCTTAGTACCGCTGCATGTTCTTAAAAATGGCTGTTTAATTTTTTTGAGTAACAGAGCGAGAATGTATTTAGAGAGTGTTTTATTGTTCTGTGACTTATTTATTAGGTAAAGATACAATTCAATAATAGTTTTTCTACTTAAGCATGTTGTGTTGCAAAGCCAAACAAACAAAGGCCTATGTACATTTCCTTCAATTTCCCTCGGTCGTGAGCCATTGATGACTAATACCCCCTGTATCCGTTCTGTTCATCCCTTTATAGTCCTTGCCTACCGGGTTGCCGTCTCCTGCTGTTTAAGTAAAGTGATCCACCTGAGCTTTAATGCAGATTTGCAAATACTCGCAGTGTCTAAAGATCAGAAAGTGACATCCATACTTGTAGAAGGTAGAAATTTCGATGGTTAGCTTCTCGTTTTTGTAACACAGGGATATTAGTCCCTACTTCGAGACCATTACAAGAGGTGTAGTGTCTGACGCATATCTATCAATCTATCTATTGTATGTTCCGAAAAACCGGCTGAGATTTGAACCCTAGCTCTTTGAATTTCGTAACCATTTGGCTGACTATAGTTAGGCTAGCATAATTTTTTGGCCAGCCCAGTGATTCGTTTGAATGACTGGGCTTGTCAACCTCATATCTGGACCTCACGACCGCTTTCCATCAGGTGGAGTGAGGTCATCTTGACGGGCAATTTAAAAAAAAAAAAAAAAAAATTACAGAGAGCTTGGCTTATCTGAGAATAACGTGCCCCTCCACCGCATTCACTCACACATAAGTGAAGAAAAGTAAAGTAATAACCTACGAGTATACTGTCCCACTGCTGGGTAAAGGCTTGTATCATTGAAAATCAACTCATCGATACAATCGATGGGTGTTGGCTTCATATAACAATGTTAAAAGGACGCAACAAAAAAGCAGTGGGACGCCTCATTTCAGGTTAGACAAGCTCTGCCTAGTTATTACATAACACTTATGAACCGAAATTAAAAGATGGTACTAGCAAAATTCCCACTGATAACTTGTTAACATATAAACTAGCTCTAAAACACACCAATTGCCCATAAATAACGTGATAGTAGGTACTAACTGTCCGTGTAAGTAGATTTATTTGACGGAACTAGGTCACAAGTGCAGGCTTCCAGGGTGGAAACCTATTATGTAGCCTCGCGTTTAAGGCACTAGAAATTTATGCTAACGGTTATAAGAACACTCAGAATTTAGCCGTAGTTTTAAATGGTACTATAAATTTCGAAAACTTCACTTTTTACTAGTCCTTATTAATGTTTGGCAACAAATCTAAATAGCTTTGATAGTTTATAAAAACATTACTGTTTATAATTCTGATCATAGTTAAAATTCCAGTACGCATTTGTCGAATGTCCTTGTGGTATTTAACAATAACTATAAAATAAGTTTGTTTAATCGATAATCGACAAATGCGTACTGGAATTTTGAACTGTGATTAGAGTTATGAACAGTAATGTTCATGTGATGTTCATGGCCAAATGAGCGATAAAATTGTGTTCTGCAGTACCTACTTTTAACTGAACAAAGAGATGTACAAGAATAGGCAAATTCAACTTCCAAAGTGAAAAATCGTCTGACACTGTTAATTTAATTCAAACCTCTTGAGATACAAAATTAAATGCTATACAACTTAAATCTCTTGAGATACAAATGTGATACAACTTAGCTAATGAAACGCCTACAATGAATCAAGCCAAACATCTAAGATTCTCTTAGCAACTAGTGGGCTGAGCGCTCAACAGATTTGTCCAACAGCTGCTAGGAGACCAATTTGAGTTGAGCTGTAGAAGTTCTTAGAGAGCGGCATTGTTTTGTGTAGTAGTTGGCCGGGTAGGGTAGGTCTGTGTAAACTGGTTGATGGTTCGGAGGGGTCTGGAGTGTTGATTCCGTCCCAGGCCGGGGGCGGCGCTCATTGCTCGTGTCCGGAGCGACCGCGCATGCGTCCCCGCGCCCTCTGACCCAGTTGGGAGTATGGCGGCCTCGCATCGCCAAGGTTGCCGAATCAACTGACGAATTCGCGGACTGCACAGACGTAGTGACGCGACGCCATAGTCTGTGTTTAAATTTAGAATCGATTATTTGACGTGACGCGCGGTGATTCGTTTTATCAATCCTTTTGTTGTAGAGTTGGAAGTTAAAATTCGATAAGTGATTTTTTGTCGGTCTTAACTGCTTTATTCATACATCCTGTACTTTCCAGTTGATTCTAGAGGGAAATTTTTTGTTAATATTCATGGTGAAGTTGGTAATTATTCATAATTTATGGTGTCCTAAGTAAAAAGGTCAAATGAAACAACTAGTCTTTTAACAAAACGTTGTTTGCGCATGAATAATGATGACGCAACGGTCGAGAAATGCACCTATAACAGTAGACACATAAATTAGCATACGCTATCTAAAACGTGGACTACCTTCCGTTGGTACGCACTGGAATTTTTAGCACCACTTTCCCTATATCACTTTCAACCTTGTCACAAATGGGATCACGGCTTACCTGTAACCGTGTGGACATTGTGTAAGGCTGTTCAAACATCATCGTCCTCAGTTGTCTTCTGCTAACTCACACTGACAATTACGATGATGGATTGCGACAGGTAGCTTCTGTCGTCTGCTTTACGGTTGTTAGCACGCGTGATTCGAATTTTCAACAATCAATAAAACTCTTCTCAGTGACATATTGCTCGTTCCTTTTGATCGATCGGTGTTTTGACAATTTACTTCTAACAAGTTTTGTATTAATCTATCATTTAGTATCGTTTTTGAAGGCAATTTTATCCATTTTGGTCCTAATATTGTATATAGCGCATTTTTCACAAAAACATTGTCTCAAAATTTACGTAACGAAATACTTTTTTCTGTTTCAGGTTCATCAAACGCTGCTTGAGAGAACTGAAAGGATCACCTCAGAGAAGTTTTGTTTCTTTTTTTTAATCATCCATTGTCAAAAGTACATATCATTACCTTTGCTAATCCTTACTTAAGAGTTTTTTATTTACTTACTTACTTGTAATCGTATCAAAATCGTCTTGGTCATCTTATTATGATGCAAATTTCTGGTCCATTGTTTTCCATTTCCTTGTTTCAAAGGTACTATCCTCAAGAGATTATCTTAAACTTCTGTTTGAGACTGTATCCTTTTATTTATAATATCGTCAAAGGTCTTCCTTAATAAAAGATGTTATCGATTTAGGAACAACCGTGTCTGAAGTTGTGGTCGTAAAACACACATAGATATTTTTCAAATGTCGCATGGTATGACGGCTGTAGCCTTGTACCTTCCTACACGCGTCATTTGCTTTCGTAATATTATGTATTACCTACGTCAATAGTAGGTTTCGTATCCTTGGCAAAATTGAATATTGTGTCATATTAAATACTTTGAGATCTTACAAAGCTTGAGACAGATCAGATTTTATTATTGTCATCCTGAAAATCTTTAAAATGTTAGGAATTGAGCAACTGAGTTCTGTCTGTGTAGTTTTAGGGCATATCAATGAATGTCTGAGTGTAGCGAGCAATTTCTCCAGTAAATATCCAGACTAAAAGATGTGTTAGTGCCAGGTCACCGCTGACTGGCTGGAAATAAGAGATCTTATTACGAAATTGCTCGCTCCGCTCAGTATAGGAAATGAACTTGACAAGTTATAAGGGATTGTAATAAGGCCCTTGTATATGCATCTGCCGGGTGTCTGTGACGTATCCAGTCTTTCACTAAATTAATTTAATTTTTAAAATTAAGATATTGCTTTGTCAAAATGATGTTTTTGGGTCTTCAAGTGAGCCGTGAAATGGCATCTGCTGACGGCCAATATAAAAAATATATATGTGAAAAAGTTTTCTTACATTGTGGGAATAATTATAAGTTTTTAGGTAGGTCTAACTGTTGTATCTAAGATTTCAGTGCTTCAAAAGGATGAACGAGTTGGTGCACTTCGCATCAATATTAGTGCCCTACATCTACCCTGTAGATCCGAATTTGTTTGAAGTGAGGCGACAAATTCGGTTCTAGAGAGGTTTGTGTGGTGCATGCACTGCAACGTAAGACAATCAAGATTTAGGTGGATGAAGAAGGAAGATAATAACTGGAAGAGCTTATTGCAATGCTAACATACTTTTTTATGTCAAATAAAAATGATGTAACTATGTAGAACAATGTAGAGGTGTATGTGTGTAGGAACAGGAACAGGTTAATAATTTTCAGATTTTTGCTGAATGTGTAAACGTTTAGACTTACTTTTAATTTGTACTATTTTGCCTCTTTCGTTTTTAGTATTTTTAAATTAACGATTAAGTGATAGCACAGTACATTAGCTAAAGTGGTTTTAAATAACTCATTTAAAAACAATAACAAATAAAGTTTTTATGAAAAAGAGGGTTTGCCTACAGGCTTCTCAGGCCGATACTACCTACCAAATTACCTAATACAGACTTATAGCATCAATTATTATCTTACTTTTTAAGTATCGTTATTTTGATTGTTTACTAACTAATGCCTAAGCTGAAAAAAAAGTTAAATATCAATAACAAGTTTCTGAAATTATAGCGTGATAAGTCTGATTTAAGTCGTAAATAAAACTGAGCACGCTCAAAATATCGATTTTAGAGCCTCGGGGGAAAAATAGTTGGTCAAACGCAGTCTTCCAGTTTTGAAAGTCATTTAATATCCCAAAATTATGCTTAGTAAACAATAAAAATAATGAAAATAATAATATTTATTAAATAGTTTTAGTAAAACCCTTTAATCACCGTATTTAACACTTTCTTAACTAACGATTAGTCTTTACTTGCATAAATCCATACTTCAAAAGTAATCCTTAATAAAAGTGAACATGGGCACACTTTACATAAATTCTAAAGACTTGTAAATGTAATTATTTTTGTTTTCATAAAATAAATAATATAGAATAGCTACTAACTTGACTTTTAAATTGGATTGTTGTATTTTATAAACTTCGATGTTAAGAAAACTAAATTCAATAACATAATTTGTAAATTCTTTAAAATTATATCTTAATAATCATTTTAGAAATACAATATTATTGTATTACATTTGATAACTGAAATGAAGCCTGCAGTGTTCTAAGGTACCTTCTTTTCGTAAGTTTTTTGAATTAACATTGTTTTCGTTTTACTTGCGATTGGGGTACCGGTTTCGTTACTGACGATTGAAACTGCGATGACTCATTGAAGTTTATTCAATTTCATACAGGGTTTCAATATTTAAATGTGTTATTAGCATATATATTTGTTTCATTAACCGATATTATTTACTGGCGCGGTAAGGGTATCTACACACATAACTAAGCGGGCCGGCCATATTCGGTTCGGCTGTAATTATATAATAATAAATATGCGTCAGGCAACACACCACTCGTTGTATGAATGAATATCCCTGTATTACGAGGTACTAGACAAGGAATTAAGCCAGGCGCGTCTCCCAGCACACCCAAGCCCGAGTCAATTCAGAAAATATCGTTTCCTGAATTGGATGGATGACTGTTTGACAGATCTGAAAGACAGTGATTATAGGCTGAGAATGAATAAGTTGCTTGTTTAATGGCTTCTCTACGCTGATGACCAAGTCATACTTGCGTCGTCGGCCGACGAGTTGCAGTAAATGGTAACATTAATGAATAAATTAAACAAGAGGTATGAAAGTGAACGTAAGTAAGACAAAAACCATGGTTTTTGAAAGAGAGGAGGATATGACAGAATGTGATGTTTTAATTGAAGGTGAAAAGGTAGAACATGTGAAAGACTTTGTGGGTATCTGAGGACTAGGTTCACGAGGGATGGATAGCAATAGAAGAGTGAATGCAGAGAGTATGGTAAATGGAGCGCTGCATGCCTTTTTAAACAGTCAGAAGGTGTCAGAGAAGGCGCGACTGGCTGTTCATGCCGGGGTATTAGTGCCGACGATTCTGTACGAAAGTGAGAGTTGGGTATGGAAAAAGTTGGGGATGAAAGTAGGATAAATGCAGTGGAAATGAGAGCATTGAGAAGTATGGCAGGAGTGATATTGAGTGATAAAGTGAGAAATAGCATTATTAGAGAGCGTTGTGATGTGAAAGAGGATGTTGTCAGTAATTGAGATGGTAATGCTAAGATGGTTTGGGCATATTAAAAGAATGGATGAAAGGCGATTAACGAATCTAATTTACAAGGCGGGTGGTTGGAGCCGTTGAAAGGGGAAGGCCTAGACGGACGTACTTAGGACAAGTCCAAGACGTTCTTAGAAAAGGTCAGGGCAGGAGTACCCAAATCGACGAGCGTTACGAAAGGAATAATGAGAGTTGAAGAAGCGCAAGAGGTGTGTCAGGACCGTAGCAAGTGGGAAGATTTGGTATCTGCCTACCCCGTTGGGAAAAAGGCGTGATGGTGTGTATGAATATAATATACAATTTACAAACATAATGCGAGTCTACCACCGCGTGGGAGTTGTTTCTTACTGAGAAGACGCGGCGGGAAACTCAGCAGTTACTCTTTTAAACTTCATTTGGTTAAACAGAGGATTATCAAGAGACTCACAAAAACGATATTGTATACTCAGTAAGTGATGTAGTAACTCCATAAGTGAATATTGTGTTTTTACAAATGACTTTAATTTTGGGGTTTCCATACAAAAAATAAATTTCATTTTCACACAAATAGTTTGTACATCACTTACAGAGTAGGATTCCATTTTGTTTTTGTAAGTCTTTTGATAAGCACCAGGGTATTTTATTTATTTATTTAAAAAAAGGTTGTCTGAAGGCTCACAGAACAGGTCCAAAATGCCAACAAGTTAAATTAAAATACAAATTACAATACAATTAAAATACAGTTACAATAAAATCACAAAACATTATAAATAATACAATAACAATACAATTGGAATACAAAATAATTCAGTTACAATGTCAATAAATTATTCAAAAATCAAATCAATTCAATGTCAAAAAATATAAATTGATAAATTATTTCCACAAAATTATATAAAATGCATTGTAAAGATGTCCCAAACGGTCAGCAAATATATCAACGTGATCGTGCTGAGCAATATATCATGCACTAGAACATATAAATCAAATAATTATACAATTTAGTACACAATTCTAGTAATTTTATAAACTATCCTTATCGCTACCCTCTGATGTACTTTCTGCATATACGTCAATAAAAAAATGCTCTAACCAATTTTCTACATGATGGTCGACCGTCGACTTCGTACATTTTTGTTCCGATCTTGCTTATCGACCGACTTGGTGTAATGGTTAAGAAGTTGGCTACACTACACCAGAGGTCGCGGGTTCGATCCCCGCACAGTACAAACATTTTGTGTGCATGAACATGTCTGTTTGTACTGGTCTGGGTGTCTCCTATGTATAATAAGTATGTATTTACAAAAGAAAATGTATTTAAGTATGTTTATCCGTTGTCTAGTATCCCATAACACAAGCTTTAATTAGCTTACTTTGGGGCTAGATGGCCCTGTGTGGAATAATGTCCAGGGATATTTTATTTATTTATCACATGATTGACACATAACGACCATTTTTGTCTATCCACTTTAGGTAGTCGACGACTCAACTGAATGTACATGTAACTACAGCGTTTGTGTGGAACGGACTATAAAGTCAACAGCATTCAACATAAGTTGAATACGTGGACCAATAGCAACGCAGTCAAATTTTTAGGTAGGTACTCATTTGCTAAAAAAACAGCCTTTAGTATCTTCTGATTAAATTGTTATGTTTATTTTATGTCATAACGGGATATTAATACTTATGGAATACCTTGTTCTGTTTTACTGAATTAAGAATTATAAATTACTAGCTTTCACTTTTATGACATACGGGATTTTTTCCGATTTACGATACTTGTTATCACAAAATCCCGTCTTAGTTAGCATAGCACCTACCAATATTTGAGTGACACAATTTTTTAGTTTCTGAGATTACGTGATGATGAGTGACCTTTCGCTTTTATATATTTCAATAAATTTGCGTGCGTTTCTTTTAATTTCACAAATATCAGAATCTATCAATGCAATTAATGTGTTTCAAAAGACTAAACTTAATTCCGTAAATTTTTCTTTATGATGAAGTAACTTTTATTCATAAGGATATATGCTTGTGTTTTAATAATAATCAAAATCTACCTTTTAATTTCGATATTTTTTAACACATGCATACCTCATAGCTACTTATTTATGAAAGATGTATTGTGTCGCAGACTTTTTCATGGATCCACTAAAAACCTATATTTTTGTAGTGTATTGTATAAACATATATTCAACAGTGGGGCCAGCGCATGCACGAATAGATTTTCCATAGCGCTTTTTCCCCAGATTACTTTTTATGTGGTGATTGATCTGGCTGAAAACTAATTATTTCAAAACAAATATATACCTATAGCAATCAAGAATAATGTACCTTTTTAACATAGAAATAATTTTTAAAATCGTTACGGTAGTTTTGGAGATTACCTACCTCAAACATACAAAGTCACAAACGCTTACCTTTTTATAATATAAGTGTAGACTGCTACTAATTCGGTCTTGACTTTTCTCTCAGATCTAACGTTTTATGTGTTAAGTAAACTAATCTTTTACTTGAAAACATTGTATTAATATCTTCAATTTTATTGTTTGTGTGGTTTAATTTCTTATTGCGAGGCAAAACTGGTTCTCTTTTTATTTCATACCATTTAGACACTGTGTATTTAGCCATTTAGCTGTACGGCATATCTACTGAAATTTGTCTGTGTGAACCAGTGTTTTTCAATCTGTGGGTCGCGAACCCTAGGGGAGTCGTAAACTCAGGGGCCACTGGCAAAAAGAAAAATGTAAAGTTCTACACTACAATAAAAACACAGTTTTAGAAAGAAGGATGGGCTTGTTCAACTTTCAAAAAATTGTCAAATCGTTGTGCTACTTCTGAAACTTTCTTTAGATTAATCCAAGAAAGTAAAGAAATACATTTAAAATAGAGATAATCACTGTCTGTAATCTTTCAACTTGTAAAGGGGTCACGAAATCAAAAAAAATGAAAAACACTGGTGTAAACCATTCGACGGCCAACGCAATAGTAGTTGAGACGGTCTCCACCCGCAAAGAGATAAGGGTCACCCGTGATTTAGAAGAGTTGCAAAATTACAGTTGAAGCATACTTCCTTTGAAGTAGCTACTCTTAAAGCTATAGGAAGGGCCTATGTAAAAAAAAAATACTAATAACACATTGAAAGCAATACAAATAAAATTAAAACACAAAAAAAAACTATTCGCTACATTCAGAGGTTTCCAAACTAGGCTAGACCTGTATCTTAGGAAACCAATTTATATTCAAAATACAGAATTAAAGCATGAATTTAAAAAAAAAAACTAGTTACATTTAATGCATAGAAAGCTGTGCGGTTTATGTTTCTGTGTGTGTGAAAGAAACTGTGTGTTTATCTATTTGATATCAGTAGTTCTGTTTCGTCATAGTCGATGTTCTGCAGTAGACTTTTTATGGGTGGTAAAGAACAGGATAATAGTTCACCTTCTTCTAGTGTAGGTAATTAAGTAAAGGTATCACTAATCTAGGAGTAATTACTGTCAAAATTAAGTTTAATCTTAATTAAGCGTGCTCGTCGTGTGTTTGGGAGTGGCCGTGCATGTTGCTCAAGAAAATAAACTATTGAATTGATTAGCCTGTACTGTTTTATTTAAACCCTCTCCGAAATTGAAATACCCTGCTGGGGGCAGCACCCGAGGTATTTTATTTGTCTATCTTTATAGAAATTGGCTTAAAAGACATCAGCTGCTTAAAGCAACATGACAAAGGCGTTGTATAAGTGTATTATGTACCCATAGTATATTTTTCAGCAAGTGGAATGTAGCAATAACTACTCGTAAACGCTAAATTAAATGCTTCTTTTTGAGAATTTAGTGGGTAATCAAAGTAATACAATGAATACTCAATGGGCGAAATCTGATCTGATGATTAGAGGATTACATTACAATATTAGGCTGATGCTAGCTCTTACACATAACGGGTGATTATCAAATAACCTCCGAAAACGATATGACTTACTCAGTTAGTGATGTAGTAACTATATAAGCGATAATTTTTTTCTCAATTATCTTAAATTTAAAGGTTTTCATACAAAAAATACTGACCGTTTCGAGTGATTTCTATGGTGACCTAGTGAGTATGCCTCTTTTCGGAAGTTATTTGATAATCACCAGGTATACATAAAGCAAATGAACATTTTCTTGCTAACTAGGGCTAAGGCAACGTGATTATAATACTAAGGATAGTGACAAGGGTTGAGTGTGTAATACCTAGTTAAGTTCATTTCCAAAATCAACAAATAAAACATTTAGGTACTTCAAATAAAGTACAGGACGAAGCGCCAGGCGGAGGATAAAACAGCACTTATTAAACACAAGCACTTATTATGCAAACGCTTAAATTCTCGGAAAATCAATACCTTTGTAGCTTTCATACGATTTTTAGTAAACCTACTCGTCACTAGATGGCGCACCTCCTGAAAAAGCATAGGAGAACAAGAATTTATTTGACAATAGATGGTACTACGTTACCTTGACAAAGTTTAAACAAGTAAAAATAGGTGTAAGTGATAGCGTCAGACACCCCAAATTTTCAAGTTTAAGTAGCCCCTACAATTATTATTGTAGGGGCTACAACTATTTTAGTCAATATCAGATTTACCACCTATCTACCTACATTTTACAAGTTCCTAAAATATAAGAGGAACTTAATTTTAAGTGATAATGTAGATTTCCGAGGTAACCAGTTTTATTTTTTGATTCTTGGGTGTTCATATTTTTTGTTGCACAGCAAAGAAAAGGTTTTATCATTTACAATTTTAGTTTTGATTCAATTTTGGGATAATCTAACAAATAAAAAAAAACTATAAACATTTGACAAAACTGACATCATGCAATGAAGCTTTGTCGAAAATACTCATAGTATACGCTTAAACAAATACGCATCTACTAATAGAAAACGTTAAAAATGAAATACTTAGTAAAACATTAGCCATTTTTTTAAAATTTTGTATTAGTCTGAGCGAACTCTCGTATAGATATTTATGGCTTCTGCTTTGCTCAGTTATTTTTGAAGCCTCGGGAATGTATAGATATTTATGATTTCGACTGCTGTGCTGCATCAACTCCCAAATCAGGAGCTCCCAAGACACAACCGCGACCATGCCCAAGGTCCCTGAAAGCTGAAAGGGCACCCGGGTCGGCCAATTATGGAAGTAGCACACCTGCGCTTGTCAAATGCGAGCCCGCGGTTGTCGGCCGTCCTGCACACCCATTAATCTTACTCCCTCCTTATACATTCCTGGTACCACCGGCTCTGCGCTGTGAAATTGTTCTAGAAATAGCAAGAGTATTTTCACTGTTGTGCTTCTTTGGTATGACGCTCTAATTATATTGATGTAGCTCGTTTTGCACCAATAGATGTTTCCATAAACAACCCGCAGCCGAATAAATGTGTATATTTTTTTCAAAATCCAAATATATCCTTGGTGACTTCTTAGACATTGGTACTCCAATACCTAAATGCTGAAAAAAGCCTCTCAAGCTAGTTTGCTTTGATAGCATGTTATCATTTAACATAAAAGTGACTAAATGAAGAAAAGTTTGTAAAGCTAAGTAAAAAATGTATTTCTGTAAAGACTCTATAACGTTATCGGTCTGATCGACGAGAACTTATTTAAATGTTGATTTACCGTATTCCAGCATAAAGTATCTACTCATGAATGTTGTATTAAGCTACATCCACACAAGTATACGTAAATAATGGTCGTCTTGATGTGGACACGAAAATCTGACGTAGCCTCTAATACCTTCGTCTAATGAGGTCTATTAATCACACAGCCCTAAGGTTAGTTCAGTTGCTGTAAGGAGTGTACGGCTAAGCAGTCCAACTAGGTAAGGATTACAACGACATCTGTGCCAAAACTAACGATCTTGGAGCCAGGGAAAAATTTAAAAGAGAAGGACCTATTCTGTACTCGTTACAGATTTATTTTCAAGGGGAGTCGCACAATTTTTAAAGTGATAAATATTGTTGAATTTCGATTATCACAGACTCGAATCCAAGCTTGTATTATGGGTCTTAGAAAATACATACATATATAAAATAATCCTTAACCACTAGAAGATTAATTATATACCTATTCAAGCGAATAGATAATTACAGATTAAAGTTACAAGAAATAATTACGTTATCAGCATCTATGATTGATGTCATTAGGCATCTGTTTACTTGTTTCTTAGGAAAATATTTGTACCTATCTACACAGACATACATTGTATTATTGTTATCTCGTTACCCGTTGTGTATGTTAAAAATGTATTCTGTTGTATAACGTTTCACTAAATTTAAAGTAAAATAAAAAAGAGAAATATTCAAAGAGCTTCAAGGATTCACAGAATGAAATCGTAACAGCTTATTCTTTCAAAGATATCGTAATGACTGAACTATTAAAATATATTGTATTTACTTTATCCAGCTTAGTAATAACAGCCGCAGGCATTTTAGCTACTGAAAGCCTAAATCTTATCAATGATAAACATTATGCATTATTATTCCGAGATGAAAATGAAACGACAAGCGTACGACTCCAAAATCAAACCCGATGCCGAAAAAAATGTGTAACTGAACCGAAGCATTGAAAGCAGGAAGGGCCCCGTCAGAAACTACTATTATACCCCGCACATAATTAATGAACAGCTTATTCAAATACATTTAAAACTATTATTCATACCGTTTACGTTTGAAATGTTCCGACCATTTCTTTAAAAGGACTCCTTAAGGTTATTAATTAAAAATGTTACTTTATGCGATTTTTAAATAGCTATAGCGTTTAGGCGTAACGAATGTCGAGGGTAAACATTGTTGGTAAATGTGATGTTAATATAAGTACTTCGTATAGCTACGAGTACTTGATAGAAGATTTGATCTTTTGAACTTTTACGAGTGAGACCCTCATCATAATCATTTTTGTACCTACCCTGAGCAAATAATAGAGTGTGATAAGTCATTTTCACGTTTTCTTTTAACAAATCTCCAAATAAGATGCATACATTTATTTATTTATTTATTCTTTATTGCACATAGTCTATGTTACAAAGGGCGGACTTAATGCCTAGAGGCATTCTCTACCAGTCAACCACACAGTCAGACAGAGATACTCGTATTACAGGCAGTGCTAGAGATAAAAGTTTTAAATTAGGTGTAAAGAAAGTGAAAGGATTTAAATCAAAATAATAAGATTTCAAAGAAATTACAAAAACATATGTACCTAATAATAGCAATTACACATTATATAAACAAAAAAAATAGCAGACAGATAACAAGAGAATCACAAAACTACAGTTCTTGGGGTGTCATCAATTTTTTATAGATAATTGGGTCTAAAAAGCTTGCGTGCTTCCGACAGTACAGGACATTTAGCATTGATATCAAAAATCACATTCATTTAATCCAAGTTTACATAAATTTATTCGGAAGTTCACTAAAGTACCTACTTCATATACCTATCAAAGTTAAAATGCGCAACATTTGCGACCACCATTGTAACTAAGATCAGTACGTCTACTACGAGTTGTTCAACTTTACACTAACGTAAATTTGAAGTGGCAATAAAAGGCCAAAATAGGCAGAAATTACAGCATATGAACTACTACTAATTAAACCATGTTACGAAAAAAGGACCTATATGTTTTTATGCCGCAAAAACTTCCAGAAACGTATTTCTTCGCAAGAAAATATTTCCTGCTAGGAGCGGCTGTCTTTGATATCCATGACCAGCTAAACTGAGCTCCCTTGTTGATGTTTCTCGAAAAATAAAAGCGTATTCTGGAGATAACGTAGAGTTACAGTTAAACTGGTCACGGTTTTCCGGCGCCTTTTCTTCGCTTCTTTTGATGTAACGCGAATTCTTTGATTTCTTCTTGCCAAAATAAAAGTAGATGAACCTTTGTACTTAGCCCTATGGATCATCTATGAAATTAATTTAACTTGCTGTAAAACAATAAAGTCAACCATGTGCAAACCAAAGAAGCCCCACCTTATATTCGTAAGTATCAGGCTTGTATATTATATCCTTATATACAAGCCTGATACTTATGAATATAATGCGAATATTACGAATATAAAAAAATAAGTGCAGAATGTTTTTACTCGTAAATTATACCTTTGATATTAACAAAGTTTTTTAATAAAAAAATGAGTACTTACAGAAATCATTTGTTATGTATTTTCATATGTTAAATGAGTTGCTTTAAATACTTAGTACTTTTAGCTAATGATAGTGCCAACATGATCCTTAATTCAGATAAAGGTTACGTTTGATAAAAAAAAATCCATTCACATTAAAACTCCCACGGGGGAAAACGACTGCTGGATTCATACATAGACACCAAGCAACCGCCTCATTCTCTTTGAAATTACGAAGTCGTTGTTATAAAACTTTAGCATTATAAAGAAGGGTTGGTAGCAACACTGGAATAGCACGATTATTGATTACGTAATAGGTTTTAAAATATTTTGAAAGTGAATGAAGGGACGCCACTAGATATTAAGAAGATAAACACATTGAGTCCTTAGAATAACTGACGCTGAAAATGTTAAATTAAAAAATATGTGAAAACACTTTGAAAACCAATAAATAGGGGAATACAGAAGGATAGCTAAAGACGAAAAGCAATCATGTCATAAAAAATGGAGACGCTAGTAGAGTCCACTTTTCACTTTTCACACGAACTTCAATAATGAAAATAAATACTAAGTATTAGAAGGATAGTAGAGTCCAAAGGCCTTATTCCAATCCCTCATAACTTGTCAAGTTCATTCCCTAAACTGAGCGCAGCAAGCAATTTCGTGATATGATCTTGCATTTCCAGCCAGTCAGCGGTTCTGGCACCAACGCGGCTTCTAGGCTGTATGTTTTTTAATGTATCTATGTTAGTTTCTTAGTCAAATGTAAAAAAGCAACTTGCTTTGTCATAATTCTGTCACATGTACTAGTACGTACATATTCGCCTTATTTTTCCATAGTACTCGTATTTGCAATGAATAAATGAATGAATAATTTTGGTGGCCGCACAATTTACGTTTTCGCACATTTCTCATTTCAGTAAATATTATTCTTCTCTGTTCTATACGACTACTACACACATCAAAAGTGTCTAGGGATCAACATATATTTTTGCAATAACTTTCCTCCTGATTGGTATTAATTAAAATTTTCTTTAAGGATTCATCAAATAAAGTGTTTTGCGTTTGTCTACAGTAACGATAAACCAAGTCACCTTTGCATTAATAAAGAAATTTGCCATTTTCCTAATAAAGGGATTTTTGACATTTGAACCACTAACATTAAAGTTCGAAAAAAAGACTGAAATAACAGTTTTCTTTAAAATTTTATTGGGTAACTTAAACAATTAATAATCCGTGTTTCTACCGCGAACACTAACAACACAAGAACATCGGTTTGGCATACTCAAAATGAGTTCATCCAAATCACGCTGTGGAATGGCCGCCCATGTTCGTTGCAACAACAAAAAAAAGGTCTTCTTGCGACTGGATATCCTCCATATTCGGCAGAGCTCTTCTCTGTAGCATATCCCATGCATGCTCAATCGGGTTCAAGTCTGGCGACTGAGCAGGCCAGGGCAGGACATTGATGTTAGCTGCGCGGAGAGTCTGTCTTACAACTCTTGCGGTGTGCGGTCGTGCATTATCATGCATTAACTGAAATAAGGGACCGATTTGCACTTGTAGAGGAACGATGACGTCTGATACAATCGTCTCAGCATAAATTTGAGCGTTGAGGTTGCCTCTGATCCAAATCAACTCAGTTCTTCCGCCGATCCAAATACCCGCCCATACCATGATGGTTACACCACTATAAGATGGACTTCCTGGCAGGATTTTATTCGCTGTTGGCGTCCAGGGGTTCTCCAGTGTCGTATACGTCTTGTATCCGGTCTCATACCAAAAGGAGACTCATCAGAAAAGCACACGAAACGCCATTGTTCTTCTGCCCAATTTCTGTGTTCAAGAGCCCATTGATATCGAATCCTACGATTGTGCATTGCTATAGGTACCCTTAGCGGTCTTCGGGAATGACGGTTCACTTCATGCAAGCGGTTTCTGACTGTTTGGTCGCTAATTAAGTTCCCTGAAGAGTGATGAAGCCTCACGGCTAACATCATGGCGGTTATTGTTGGAGCTCTTCAAGTTGTGATTTGAATGTATCGGTCTTGTCTCCGTGTAGTGCAGCGATACCGTCCTCCATGGGGCTCATCCACGGCACCAGTGCTTCGGTAACGTGTCCAAAGTCGACTGATAACACTCTGACTTGTATTCAGAGCTAAAGCCACAGTACGTTGCCGGGAACCAGCTTCTATCATTCCCACGGCTCTGAGCATTTCTTCCCTGCTTAAATGACGTCGCCGCTCCATAATAACGTTGGTTTTAATCAGTAGTAGGGAAACAGTAGCACTAATAATGTCTTCAATGCGTTGCATGTTTTTATAGGGAAAATATTGACAGCTGATTTTCATCTTTTACTCGAATTTGATTGACAGTTCCTGTTTCAAATTATGAAATGAACCAAAAAGGATCCATATAAATTTATAAAATCATAAATTTATTACGAAGCCACATCTCAATCTCAAGAAATCCGCATAAAAATGCTTGATCCCTAGACACTTTTGATGTGTGTATATTGTTTTATACATGTACGTATAGTATGTAGTGGTGGCCACAGAAACGGTACGGTGTGCAGAGCGTGCAACTAAAACTTGATTAATGGTGAGCTGACGGCGGGCGCCGGCCGACTGCGGGCGCGCGTGGCAAACGCAAACGTACAGAGTGGTCATAGACTGTTTAATTTGGATTTTAAGGAAATCTAGGACTTACCTACCACGTTGTGTATGGTCGAGATTTCATTTTTTAAGGCAAAGATAACATAAAGATGTTTATTAGGGGTTTACATTGAGAAAAAAAACGAGTGAAATCTAAATGCAAAAACAAATGTAGTAACAAATAATGGTTTAGATTTTTGTACCAAATACGTAGACCACTTTTGGCATTCGGATTTTTCAACAAAGACTGGAAAATGTGCTCAAATTTTTGCTCAAGACAAATTCTTTGTACATTTCTTCATCCCATGGCACTATCGCACGATCTTGCTCCATGAAATTACTAGCTAAAGAGCATTTCAAATCTGTCTCGGTCCTCCTCACTTACCAATGTAATGCTCGAAGCTTAACTTTTACTTTATAGGGGCCAAGTGTGAGTTTGTACGTTTGCTGCAGGGATTGAGCGCGTTAATGTAAATTTATGTTGAAAAAAATATGTAGTTAGGAATCTACACCGTAAAATATTAACCCCTTAGTTTTCAAATCAAATCAAAATCAAATCTTTATTTCAGACACACATCAGTCCATACATTTGCATAATTATAACGAAAAGAAAACGAAAATACAGCCAGCAATTTACACATACGAGTAACACCCCACAGAACAAATAAAAATTAAACAAAAAGCAATGAAACAAACTTTTACAAAACATACTGCCTCATGTAGGGACAATCAACACGCCCAGCTACAACGCGCGGGATGCTATTGGAACCCCCACGGACACGGCTCAGCATCGAGGCTGCTCTTTTCCGAAGAATAGCATGAAAGCCATCAGTATGGGCTTCGGCGAACATACCCGACACACTGCAGCACCGCGGCAGCCCCAACAGCACCCTGAATGCGTTGTTGTATTGCACACGCAAGGCGTTAATGGCCTTCTGCGTGTAGCTGTCCCACAGGCTGCACGTGTAAAATGACTGACAAAAAGCCTTAAAAAGTATCACCTTAACGGGTTCCGTACAGCGTGCGAACCTGCGGGCAAGCATATTGCATCTTACCGCCAACGCCCTGCGCTCCCTCTCAATGTCCTCATTATCAGAGAGGTCTTCAGTAACCCAGTGACCCAGATACTTAAACCGCGACACCTGTTTAAGAGACTTAATTGACTTAATTTTTATTAAATTCATTTATTAATATGAATCACTGTAATGACTTGTAGGTATTTAATTAGATATAGTCAAACGGACATTTTAGAATATTAATCAATTTGCATGCCGCTCTGGGCCGAATGTGGCGATTTGACATAATAAACTTCTCCATCTTTTTTGTAACACCCATGTTCTGCAAATAAAGAATTTGAATTTGAATTTGAATTTGAAGAGCAAGACCACCAACACAAACCTGAGGTACTGTTGTGATCTTATGACCACGGGTCTTAAACATTAGTAGTTCACTCTTTTTCGCATTGTATCTGAGTCCATGGGCACCGGCATGCTCCTCACATATTTTCAGGAGCTTCCGAATTGCACTCACCGAGGGAGCCAGCAGGACCATATCGTCCGCATAGCTTATATTATTTATTTGTTTTACATCTATAGAGCATCCGATCCCGGTACTGCTGAGTCCCTCGATAAGCCCATTCATGTACAGATTAAATAATCTCGGCGAGATAAGCCCCCCCTGCCTCACCCCGCACTTCAATCTGTACACGTCGGATACCACTCCGGCCCATCGTACCACATTTGTTTGATGCTTGTACCAATAGTCAAAAATATCGACTACTTCACTAGGGAGACTAGTATCAGTCCTCATTTTGTCCCATAGTAGCTTATAGGACACCAGATCGAAGGCCTTCGATAAGTCCAAGAAACAGGCATTGACTGGCGTCTTCCTATCAGTATAGTACCGGACGGTATGCTTTAAGCTCAATATGGCAGTCTGCGTGGACAATTCAGACCTAAATCCGAACTGAGCATCATTTAATTTTAAATGGCTGTTTATTACACGATCGAGCAAACCGTCCAGCACCTTTGCTACTATCGTGGCCAACGAAATAGGCCTATAGTTACTATTATCACAAGGGTCTCCAGTCTTATTTTTGACTATTGGGACAACCAGCGTCTTCATGCACTCATTGGGCAAGTATGCATGTCTCACACAAAATGTTAAAAACATAGAAAGGACCCTAGGCAAATGAACACCCGCATGCTGCAGATGCTCAATACTAAGTCCGTCGTGGCCTGGAGACTTTCCCCGTTTCATATGTTTGATAACATTGGCTACTTCTTTTGAGGTGAATCTAGTTGGTAGCTTGGACTTGACGGGCCTAGAAGGAGACGCTCGCAACACGCTGGTTAGGGGTGTCGGTTCCACATGAAAGTGATCCTTAAACAAGTTGGGAATATCCCGGGGCGCACCAACACCATCGACACTTCGAGGAACAGGCTGTCTAGGGCTTAGTTTCTTAGTACATTTCCAGAAGGTCTTAAAATTGCTATCCGCGTGATGTGATGCCAAAACATCCATCTTTAACTTCTCCTCATTATTCTACACCACCTAAGTTTAGCTTTAAATGCACGCCGAGACACCGCCATTTTCTCGTAGAAAATACCACTCTTTGGACTACCATGTTGCCTCCAAGTCCGAAAGTGAGATCGCGCCTCGGCATGAACGGCTTGGACGTGCTCATTCCAACCGACCACCCCGCGTTTCTTTTTGCCTCGGGCTTGATGTCTTGAAGTGGCTTCGGCTGCTTTACTTAATACATTAATAATAACATTATATAATTTGTCAATAATTAAAGTATGATCAGGGTTTTTACACGGTTCACGATCAAGGTTTTCACTACAACACACTGGCAAGTAAACTGTTATGACTAAAAAAGAGCGATGACTCACACTCACTTTTATTGCCGCGAATCGCGCGTTAGTACATGGGTACTTTATTATTATTATTATTTTTTATTATTGGTACGTTTTCATATTGGAAAATTTCAAGCACAGGCAGTGCTTGAAATTTTTCAATATCAAAACTAAGGGGTTAATTTCGTTCGAAAAGCCGAGTAAAAACGAGCTGCAGAGCGACAGTATCCCGATTGTTCCGCATCGCATTCAACACGTGTATTTTTTCATGAAGCCATGCTTTTTTCTCTACCTTCTTTAATGTTTATCTCTCTTTGTCTTTCTTAAGAACGAAGCAAAATCGTTTGAAAGGTTTCCGCTCTAACGGCAAAGTAGTTCATAACCTTTCTGTTCAATAACATATTAATCTATGGCAATAGTAAATCGTTTCTCCAGGACTTGATTAAAAGTTCGCTGCAATGTTGCAATGGGATTTCGATATAGAAACTTCAAAGTTATAAGTCCCATGACGACTTGAAATAAAGGTTTGATTTTATTACAGACAGTACACAAAAGATAATTAGACATGAGTTTATTGTTGCAGTCTTATTATTCATAATAAGATTTAGTGTGATAACAAAGCTTGTAAAATTAACTAGGCTTGCGACCCCATGTGACTTAATTTTTTTGGTTTGAAGATTTTAGTGCGATCTCACCCATTTATTTATCAAATAAACTCCTTGGGTTTTTAATTCTTTGAGTCTTTAAGACAAAATATTTTTTTGTTGTGAAAAAATACCTGAAAGAAGTAAGTACCATCTTTAAGACTGAAAAATATTTCATTTGTTTTTGGACGAAAGTTAATGTACTTCCACCTCATAATCGTGATATAATATGTTTAATATAATAAGGTTAATTAATGAGTACCCAAAGCTCTACTATAATACATCAACTGTCATCATTAGTAGGTTCTGCTAATTAAATAAATTATTAAAATGCCACAGTGAAAGTAACATTCATGTTTCCTAACATTTGAAACAAATTACATACTTACATAAAATTAACGGTGTCTTTTAATTGTTAAAATATCATGGGATCTATACATTAAGCAGATTTAGAAGGAAAAAGTCCATGTTAAATTGCATAGTAAAAAATAAATACTTTTATTTAAATGTATTTTGTTTTTTATTGTGTCTACTTTGTCGTAATACGACGTGATCATAACAGCAAAAGGTTTCGAGAGTCTTACTCGTATGTTCAAGCAAGTATGAACAAGTGTGCATTGCATTCGAATGCAGGGATTTACTTTTTGAGCTGCCTATTCCAATTAAAACTTTCACCCAGATTGTGAAAGGTGGTGGGTTCGAATCCCGCTTGAGTCCCTGGATCAGGTCGAATTATTATAGAGAATATTAGAAAAATAGAGCATTGTTTGATGCTAAAAATTAAAATTCACACCTATAGCTAGTTTCCTCTTAATCGAAAGTCAAATACTTGCAAAAAATATTTATTTCGGGTGTTAGAAGGCGCTTGCCTTTAACATTGATGACACAACGTTGGCTTACAACGTAAAATACACTAGATGAATTCGCCAGGTCTGTTAGCGGCCTTGGTAGCTCAGTTGGAAGAGCAGTCACCCGGATTGTGAAAGGTCGCGGGTTCGAATCCCGCTTGAGTCTGGATCAGGTCGAATTTTTCTAGTTTCTATCTTTGTGTAAAACTTTATTCTATGATCAGCAACATAGTTTCGAAGCAAAAAAAAGCTCAATAGATTAAAGATACAAAGTACTATATCAGTAGCCAAACAAGCACTCTGCATTACAAGCGTCAATCGGAGTGTAATGCCGACTTACCGTCATGATTAAGCATGTAGCGCTGTTGAACAAGGGTTAATTTGCTGACTCACGGAGGGGCAGTATCGAACGGTAGTTAACGGTAGGATCACGACACCATATGGGGTTCGATTGTTGTTTTAATAAATAGTTGGATGAATAGAGCGTAGGCTGTTTTGTTTGGGCTGAAGTTACAAATTCGTTCAATACAACGAAGGTCATACATTTTTCTTTCCGAATTTTAAATAGTTGAACGAAAGCAGTATTGAAGTGAACAGTAGTGGCTGTTCAGCCTAAATGATGTTTTAAAAGTCGTTAGTGAATCTTTATCGCATGGGATCTCGTGCAAAACGCTTTTTGGCTTCAATTTAATCAGCTGCCAAAACGAAAAGTCTTGGACATTAAACAACTAAATCAATATTTTAGTAGGCTGAGATAACAAAACAATGAATTATTAAAAAGCCAGTGACCTTCGAGGTCTATTTCGGAGTTTCAAATAGCTTCATTTTAATGATGGACCAAAGTTTCAAATGTCCCATTGCATCATGCCGAAACGGCTTATATTTCAACGATTTTGTGAAATCATAAAGATACAACTTAGTTCCGGTGACGTAGAATCGAATACATAAACTGACATTTCAGCAACACTAGCACAAGGTAGGTACAGGTTAACCAAAAGCATAATTTTTCATCACCCTTAAAATAAAAACCAGGTAACTGTTTTTTCTGTCAGAGAAAACCTGCAGACAGAATTTGCATGCAGTGACAAAAAAACTGCAAGCTTCACGGAAGCTTACAACAAATTGATTTATTGCAGTTGAAAGCACAATAACCCTTTTGCGAATCCAGACTACTGTGCTGTTACAATTTTTGTCAGTTTGGCAGCTAATTTATGGGCACATTGGTGGTCTGCACAATGCTTCTGCAAGTCACACGATTTGTAGGTCAGTTACTGTTTCCCTATATTGACGCCTTAATGGTATTTTGCGTCTCAAACTTCACTGTAACGATAAAGTTTAGGATTTAGAAATATTCCAATTATTAATTGTATAATGTGACGCACATTTTGGGTTTGTTAGTAGCTATAATCCTGTGGCTAGAGCGTAACAGTGGCCTAATAGCAAAAAAGAAATCGCAAATGACGCACGAGCGGTATTGTCAGCAACCAGAGTCCCTGAATATGTCATGTCTTATTACATTTATTGAAGTTAACATGAACATTTTCAAGCGGCTGTTAAATTGCCTACTATGAAATAATTCCTAAATGTTCAGCAACATTTTTCCTCTTCTCCTAGCCGCATAATGGCATGGATGTTTTTAGCACTGAATTGTTTATTTAATAAAGTATGTATTTCAAAAAAAATTACGTTAGTAAGTAAGTAGTACCCATATTACAAGCTTTGCGTAATTTGAGGCTTAACTTGGTGTAAGTTGTTAAAGATTTAGTTATTTTTCATTAAACTTCTGCTTCCCACCCCCCCTTTACCAAGCAGTTTGAGCACCAGTGCACCGAGCCGCGTGGCATTTCCTACAATGGCCGCTAATGATCGTCTTAACATTCAGATCGCCCACGCTCGTCTTTTGTCTCCAAAAACGGCGGTTTTCTACCGCGCCATTTTTCAAACAGCACGATACGACTAAAATTGCCATGATTGAAGGATTTAGGTCAACGGGTTGTCTTGAGTTGCAACACAAAGCTTATGAAACCGTTCTGTTCATGGGCATCAGTCATCAGTTTGTACTACTGGCTGTTAATTAGACGGCTATAGTTTAAAAGTTGATGCAAGACGTGAATATATTTTGTTTGTACTTTGATTGTAACGAGTATATGGAGAAGGTCGATACATTCAGCCACCGCTGAAGCAATTCACTTGGCCGGTTATCTAACACCTTTTAACTGAAAATAAAGTAAGTTTACAGCAGCAATATTACGCCTGAGGTGGAGTCTAGTTTACGAATTAATTAGAATAGGTGTAACGATAGCAAACACCGATCAAGATGTATTATATTGACAACTGTGGGTTTACCAAAAATTTGCATTTTAATACTACTGTGGAGTATTATTTGTTAAGTCAACTTAAAGACTGGTATATACCTACCTATGCACGTTTTGTTTCTTTGAAGTTATTCTTAGAAGTTCGACCATTTCCTTTGGCATAGGTAGCGAATCAAATTCGAAAACCGTATTTTATAAAATTTACTACAGGCGCAAGCTTTAGCTGTGATTGGTTGTATACTTTAATGCGTGATTCTCTAAAAGTATCTACGTGTACCGCTTCTAGACAAAGAATTGTGTTAAAAATTATAAAATTACCACGAAAACTGCTATCAATTACTGATAGTGTTCATCTTTAAAGGGATATTGTTTTAACACATGTACATACGAGTAGAAATAACATAACAAAGATACTAGTAAAAGTCTAAAGACAGGTGCCTTCTTTATTTCCAAAATATACGTTTTTAAATTCACCTGCAATCCTAATTTTGGTGAGGAAGACTTTCTATGTTTGAGTTGCCCTAGGTTCAGATAGCCTTTAGCCTGCGACTTCGTTCACGTCATTAAATATTATTAACTACCATTTTGTTAGGCGCAGTTGACTACAAAGACGGCTCCAGTTTGGTAGCCATGATCACCCTTAGTAGCAATCTAATTGAACATTTACGAATTCTCGAAGTTCAAACAAGGAAACACCAAAACTCTCGCATTTGGGATAATGTAGAAAAACTTTTCAAAAGACTTATTTCTCATTTTACCCACGACACATGAGTTAAGGATGAACTGCGTGACGTCGGAACCATGTGACATCAAGATCTATTAATCACGGCATGTTCCGATCCAGAACTAAATATAATCGCGGAATTACTGAACGATATGTTCAGTTCAGTTCATTAACAAAGCGTTTGTTTATGTTTATGTTAGTATTTTTATTGGAAATATTCACTTTTTATGGTATTTCTGGAATTAAGAGATTTTCTCCCGAAAGCTTATTGTGTTATTAAATGTATGTAATACATTTTGCAGTACAGAGTCTAAAATAAAAAGCCCTAAGCAAAATGCATGCACAATTTGTAAATATCAGTTTAGCTGAATGCTATAATGCTATCATACCTGCATTAATTTGTTGAATTACAAATTTTGCATTAAATAATTCATTGTTTTAACTTTTTATTTCCGGAATTTCATTTACTCTTTCTAATTTTGACCATCATCAAACAACTGCTTACCGAAAAAAATGGTTTGATGTGAAACGCTCTCCTGAAATTGCACAACAAAGCGCCATTAGAAATATTTTAAAATACAAAAAAAGTATGAGAAACACCGCACTAACAGAATCATTAACTACAGACGTCTAAACTGAATTGTATTGTCGGTGTGAAAATGGAAAAATCGTCCGTCTGTCCGTATCCAGTGAATGGTGCAATTTCACGCGTCATAAAATATCTCCGTAGAATCCGAAAACTTCGATGCGAGAGAAATGAATCGATCCGCCGGCGTCCGTATCGAATAAAATTAATCGATTTGTTTCTCCAAACGATTCCGTTTTATTTTCTGACGTGAGTGAGGGGTATTGATGACGTCGCCTGTCAGTGTCCTTTTTTGCTGAAATGTTTTATGTTTTTTTTTAATTTGCAAAAGGCAAGATTGTAGTGTCACCTCATGGCGCGTGATAATCTGCTTTATTTAAATAGTAGTTACAATTTATTGAGTAACAATCCATACCATTTACATTTAAGGCGATTGTAGCAGCCAATTAGCGCCACCAATTGATTATTTTTTATAACTTCCAAATTTGATATTGTTTTTAAAAACTAAACGTTAAATATCTCAAAAAATATTTTTGTAAGCAAAAACGCGATATAAAACTAAAAAAAAACCTTCAGTCGAATTGAGAACCTCCTCTTTTTTTGAGGTCGGTTAAAAACAGGATAAAAAGTCGTGGACAGACATTCAATATTCAAAAGAAGTTTTTTTTGGGATATTTTTTATCGTTCAATTTTTTAAAAAAATGTCTAATTTGGAAGTTATAGAAATAAATCAATTGGTGGCGCCGCTAGTTGGCGGCTAAAATCACCATAACATACCTATGCAAACATGTTGTTAATTACATACATGTCGCATTATCCGCCTAACCATACCTACTCATCATCGTATGGACCGTTAATTACAAAATCATTTTTTGATTTTTGGATTTGGTTCAGAGACTAAGGTAACCTGATTATAATATATTTATAATACTGAAGAATGTACTTTATTGTCACGAAAAGGTACACAGTAAAGAGCATCCCTCCATCTTCGTTCTCCATCACAATTCAGCGCAGAATCCAAGTGTTAATTCCCTAATTCCCTTGGGCCGAGTGGTCATCGTCCCTAATCCAATGAAGCAGTGCCAATCAACACTTCTTCCGAGGGTCAGGGGACAGGGGGCAAGCTGGGGACAATCGCCAGGGGACAAGAGTAGGAGTCAAATAGACGCGCGACGAATCGTAAGGGATGAGAGAAATGAGTTGAAATGTTTTAGGGTGGATTCATTTACAGTTTCCATTTGAATGGGCTGAGGAAAATCAACCTGTATGTATCGGTTTATGTATAATTTGGGCTGCATGTAAATAGATTTTATTCATAATACGAAGAAATGCAAATGGATCCAGTAAAGGTGTGTGTGGGGGTGGGTTCGGAAGACAAATATAACATGAATTTAAATAAATTTAAAGTGGCCGCCTAAAACTAAAACATGTGTAGTGGATATTGTACGCAGCAGTAAACTTTGATGGTATGGGCATACCCTCATACATCTACTGAAAATATTAATTTTTTACATTTAATATTTTCACTAGAAATACCTCATCACCGCAAATTAATATGTAATATTTATCCCCTTGTCCATCAAATCTAAATCGATCAAACAACGCAGTATAACTTGATTGGGTTTTTTCTTGCATTCCTCACACTGTCAACCTCTAAGTACGAGATACAAAACACTACATTAGCTAAAGCAATTTTAAAATACTGATCTCATTCAATCTGAGCGTTAGGAATGCGTTGAATCATTTATAAGAAACCACTGCTGTTGACATTGATATAAAAGCATAGGATAGCATTTCAACAAATATGTATAGCATAACACAAAATTTACAATGAACATTGCTCTACTATTTTCGAAATTTAATTATCATTCTTACTTTACTTTCAGTAATAATCACGCTACCCAGGTAAAACCGGTCAAGGTTTTAATTAATAGCAACTCCGCCGAGGGAGCACATAGTCCATTAAGCCGGGGCTTCACAACTGTCGAGAAGTACCTACGTTTCGGCCCACGGAGTACTTTTCGGCCCTCCCCAAATCCCCAAAGTCCAGTATTGTTCAGATTCCACTATCAAACTAAATTGACCCTCGCGCTTGCTGGAAAAGTTGTGTGATGTGAGGGAAAAGTGGTTAGGGCCCTAATTAATTTCGTGGATCTATGAGTACCGACAGCAGGTCAACCTCTGTAAATCCCTTGCGAAATTAAAATTTTTCATGTAAACAGCATAGATGCCCCCAAGTAAATGACGTTGTGTCGTGTGTACTTACCAGTATTTTCAGGAGCGCCTTTAGTCATTATTGGTGCTTGCATCTACGTTTTTTCATCATTTTCGATGTTATGTTTTTTTTTTACGTAAAATCGTGTATTACAACGCATATTCACTAAACAGCATTGCGGAGTGAAGATACAAATTGTATGTTTCTACCATATGAATATAATATTAGAACTGTCAGAATAATATAACTATCAGATTACCATTTAATTTACTTATATAGCCAAATGAATTTTATAAAAAACATGAATTTCCACGGTATTTTTACCATTTTATAGGAAAGACGTTATTTTTTCCCAAGACAGTGTTTTTATTCTGTGAATTAATTAAAGTTTTTGAGTTTCATCATTGTTTAGTAAACTGTAATGTTATAAAAAACGAAGATTTTAAACTGATTTCAATTTATAAATCTTAACAACTGATATGTGTACTCACAAAGTTCAAACAACTTCTCTTTAACTCTGTTGATTTTTCCGAAGAATTTATAGAAATTCAGGTCACTGCCGAGTGATCGTCAAATTTCGTATTCCAATGAGTGTTTCGCCTGCGGGCTTTTAATTTAATTAAAGATGGCTGATGATAAGGCTTTTAATGTAAAGCGGTCGGCGCCCGGTGACAAATTCACTAGTGATGAGTATTGATTTTCTGTAGATCACGCGATTGGTTAGACGTTCCGGTGTTATTTTATACTAGCTGCCTCGACAGACTTCGTTCTGTCAAAAGTAATTGCACGTCGCGGCGTCGGTAAAGCAGCACATCTCGCCCGCGTTTTTCCGACTTGATTTACATATTTTATCATTTTTCACTAAATGTTTTGTTCAATCATAATAAAATTTTGCCTGTGTCCCTCCCTGATGATGAAGCTTAATTTTGGAAAAATAATTTTTAAAATCGGTTCTGTAGTTTCGGAGCCTATTCAATACAAACAAGCAATCAAATCTTACATTTATAATGTAAGTAAAGATAAAACGGTCTCATGAAATGAATATCAAAACTCATTTGAAATACTAGGCATAACATTAACTTCCAAAAAACGTGAAAAAAGATATAAATAATCAAGTTAAGTAGCTGATGATGCTCAGTGATGGGCTTTGAGTATATTTTCCTAAACAAGTTCTATTCAGTATTTGTAAGGTGAATGTAAGTAATGTAATTTTGTTCGTTGTTATTTTAATTGTATAACTTATTACGTTGTTGGCCTCGCTAAAATACAAACAATAACAACCTCTACTTACACTTTTTGCCACATTCCATTCTGGTCAAGCCGTGTTATGCCTTTAACTGAGGTCTTTATACCGTCCACATGTAAAATGCGATTGCTTAGCTAGAAGATCTCCGCTGTACGCTCTAGGTGTGTTTGGCTTTACGATCTTTTGACGCATCTAAATTGCTGAGACAAAATCGTGTAGCACGACCATCATCATTATTATTAGGTAGCTACGACACCATCCGTCAGCAGAGTCGAATAATTTTGATTGACAGCCAGTTTCCAGGCACATGTCGAAATCTCACTGCCGACTCGTTTCCGTTCTTTTCAAACTAGTTTTTTGTTTTGATGAATATATAACAAGTTCTATATTAGGTGTGAAAGGCATGACCTTTGTTAGCTATTAATTTTGCAGCGAAATTTAATCAGGAAACGGATGTTAGGTGTTCGTGATCGGAGTCATCGCGATGGTTAAATGTATTAGTTAAATGAACGCGCTCTGTTCGGTAGGATTCATTTATTTTGCGGGCACGTTAGTGTCTCAGCTAAGCTACTTTGAGATGACTCTTCCAATTTAGTTTGAGATTGATGATGTTAGTTTTGGTAAGCGAAAGTAGTTTGGTAAAAAATGCATATTTAATAAATTTTCTGACATGTCTAATTAAACATAACTGTTTATAAACTTAGAAACGCTGTTAAATTGTAAGTGTTTTTCTAAAGGTATCTTAGAAGCAGTCTTCTATAGATATATTCCAACACCTGGTCTCCTTTTTGTTCAGATAGTTTGGCATTCATTTTGGCTTTTGTCGAATGCAGTTCGCGTGGCTGAGTACTATTCAAAAAATATATCACTTGCTAGAATCGATTTGATAGAAGAATAAATTAGTGAAAAATACATCCTGCAGCTAAGTTTAATAACAAGAGCCAACCCTGTACTATACTGAAGTCATCTTGGATATAAGGCACTGAAGGAAACTGCTTTACGATTTGAGAAGAACATGACGATGAATCCATCACTGCTGAACTTCTAAAGATAGGCAAAATGCTCGTACTTACTCGTACCTAAGCTAAAATGAATCAAACTAAGAGACGCTTGAATTGTCATATTACCTACACTACAAAAAGACATGTCATGTGACTTTGTATAAATGCTAAACTGCCGCGTAAATTGTCAATTTAAATTCGATAAAATTGGGCATTGGAATTACTCGAAAGTTGTTATTCTGTAATTATTTCACATAGTCATTGGAGTAAATTATTTTTACTAGTGAAGGTCGCTACTCGATCCGGAAAAAATGCATAACAATTTAATAGTTGATCCGTTAAGCCTGTATTTTGAGTTGTGTTGAAAGAGATTGCAAGTAACTATGGAGAGTATCATGTCTTTACATTTGTTGCAGGCTGTCGAAGCTACTGTGCTTGAAAGCTAAGCCTGCGTTGCCACATCACCGATCAATCATTTATCTTGAGTATCTAGTAATTACATATCTCGAAGTTAAACGGATACTGGTGTTGCAAAATTAACTGAACTAATTAAGGTTTAGTTTTTCTATGTAGATCTCCATTGATTAAAACATATTAGTTGCTCATGCTTGCATAAGTTCCAGTAGGAATATGGGCATCTACCTATATATACTCGTATCGACACCTTGATTTTTCAAGAAGATTTTTTTTTTTTATATTGCCCGTCAAGATGACCTCACTCCACCTGATGGAAAGCGGTCGTGAGGTCCAGATATGAGGTTGACAAGCCCAGTCATTCAAACGAATCACTGGGCTGGCCATCCTCACCTTGAAGGCCTGCAGAAATGCCTTTTCACGCCCCGCTTGAAGAACCCGGGACTATAAGAGGAAGGAAACACATGTGCTGGAAGAGCGTTCCACGTCTGGATGGTACGACAAAGAAACGAGTCACCGAACCTTTTAGTTCGGGCCAACAAATGTTGAATTGTGTGTGGGTGACGCCGTAGTCCAGCACGCGTGGTACGGGAGTGGAAAGGTGAGGGTGGGATAAGCTGGAATAACTCGTCAGAGCATTCCCCATTGTAGAAGAAGAATACGGACGGCAACAAACCATCTGTTCGTTAGTTGTTACAGCTGCTAAAAAAAGATATGGGACACCAGAGGCCGCGGTCAAGAGCAACACGCTGCTATCACGGTAATATGGGGTGCACGAAAGGAGCCTCCCCGCAGATGTACCAAAGCTTTGTACGTCGGGCGCACCCCGGGCAACAGTTGGCGATCACCTAACGCTAACTGGCGAATCCTTTCACCACGATGGAACCCACAAATCCAGCACTAGAGCCGGCTTTGTGCGTAGTCTCGATTAACATCGAAGGTTTTTCGCAGAACAAGTCAGAAATTCTTTCTGAACTCTGCCGAACCACACGCTGTCACATTCTGTGTGTTCAAGAAACCCATCGGGATGAAACACAAGGCCGACCATACATACCTGGACTAACGCTTATCGCCGAGACTTGCCACCCGAAGCACGGTAACGCAGTGTTTGCTACTCCCGGCGTAAGCATTACATCCGCCAAGTGTTCTACTCAGAACGGTATCGAGGTCATTACCATCGACCTCGGCCACTGCACCGTCACATCGGTCTACAAACCTCCCGGGACACCTTTTGTGTTCGTACCTCCCGACAACTTCGACGACCGACTCGTGAAAGTTGTAATAGGCGACTTTAATAGCCATAGTGCAACCTGGGGATATAACGACACAGACACTAGCGGTCAAGCTGTGGAGGCGTGGGCTGAGACAAACGATCTGGTTCTCATTCACGACCCGAAACAACCGGCTTCTTTCAATAGCGGCCGATGGAAGCGCGGGTATAATCCAGATCTAATTTTTGTCAGCTCAACAGTTAGCTGTCAGAGCATTAAACACGTATGCCCACCAATACCTCGAACTCAGCACAGACCTATAATGTGTAAAATCCACCCTGTCGTACAGCCTTTGAAGGTGCCTTTGAGACGTCGTTTCAACTACGCTAAAGCTGACTGGACGCAGTTTTTGCAACTGATCGACGATGCGGTAATAGACATCCCACCTTCACCGCAGCACTACGATCAATTCGTCGACTTAGTTGCGAAAACTTCCCTCAAATGTATCCCAAGAGGTTGTCGGACTTCTTATATCCCTGGCCTTTCAATAGAGTCCGCAGAGCTGCTGAAAAGGTATGAGGTCCTGTTTCATAACGACCCCTTCTCTGAGGAAACCATACTGGCTGGCGAGGAGCTGTTATCGCGAGTAAGCGAAAACCGACGTGATGCGTGGATCAAAACTGTTACCAACATCAACATGACACACAATAGTAAGAAGGCTTGGTCTACCATCCGCAAGCTCACTAACGATTCACCATCACCCTCTTCGCCCAGTCAGGTTACCGCAAATCAGGTGGCACACCAACTCCTTCTTAACGGCAAATCTGGCCGCCCTGCGAAATGTCCACATTTAAACAACTCTGCAGGCACGTCCAACCAAGTCAGTTTGCCATTCAACTTAGGTGACATTGTATCTACCATCAAACACCTTAACTGCGGTAAAGCCTCCGGGATAGACAATATATCAGTGGAGCAAATAAAGCACCTCGGTCCAGTAGCTATATCTTGGCTGTTGCAGCTCTTTAACAATTGTCTGGAATCTGCTCAAATACCACGCATTTGGAGAAAGTCAAAGGTGATAGCAATACTGAAGCCAGGAAAATCAGCAGACAATCCTAAAAGCTTCCGGCCAATATCATTATTGTGCCATACCTACAAGCTATTTGAACGATTGCTGCTGACCCGGCTCACAGGCCTTATCGACCCTAAACTAGTCCCAGAGCAAGCAGGTTTCAGACCGGTAAAATCATGCTGCAACCAAGTACTCAAGCTCACGCAACATATTGAAGATGGTTTCGAGTCTGAGTTGATAACGGGCGCCGTATTCGTGGACCTATCTGCGGCCTACGATACGGTGAACCTCAATCGACTGCTATGGAAGGTGGACATCATGACCGGCGATCGCAAATTCGTCATGATCCTTCGAGAACTCCTCCATAACCGTCGGTTTCAGGTACATCTTCGCTCAGACAAGAGTCGTTGGAGGTCACAAAGGAACGGCCTTCCCCAGGGCAGTGTCCTGGCGCCGCTCCTTTTCAACATCTACACCAATGACCAACCATCCAGCATAAATACGTCCCGCTTCTTATACGCCGACGACCTGGCACTGACATCTCAAGGCTCCAAGTTTAAAGAAGTTGAGGCTAACCTCACTGCAGCTCTCAATAATCTGAGTAGCTACTACGAGGCGAACTCACTGAAGCCAAACCCGAGTAAAACGGAGTCTTGCGCATTCCACCAGATGTGAACTTTGGCGCAAAAAAGCCTCTCTGCCTACTCCTTTTGTCCCGCTTGCCGAGAACCTCCCTCCTGGACATGATTTACCATGGCCGATCTGGAAGTCCTTAAACAGGCTTCGGACTCAGGTTGGCCGAAGTAAGGAGAACTTGGTCAGGTGGGGATTTTCGGTAAGCTCCGATGTGGACTGTGTTTGCGGTGCAGTGCAAACTATGGCACACTTAACATCGTGCCCGGCGTGCCCCAACACCTGCACGCCAGCGGATTTAATGGACGGCAGTCGATCCGCAATACAAGTGGCTGAATTCTGGGCTGCTACGATGTAATTAATTCTCGGGTTCCATCGACACGCTAAGAAGAAGACGGTAATATCATGTATCAGTATTGGAACTTCATACAAACGTACGAAACGCGAGCTGTCCACGCGCCTCGGGTCTCGAGGTGCGCTCGCGATGCAAGCAGTCGCGAATGTGCCGCAGTGACGAACGGAAGTTGGGTTGTTTTTTATACAGTAAGAGCGCGATTTTTTTGATTAAAACAAGTACAAGTACTTACTATGGCAAGGAGCAATTTGTAGAAAATCCAGTGCTGTTTTTGGTTGCAAAAATTCCTTAATAGCGCACCCAGAGATTACGTTTTTTAAATTACCTAGTAACTCCGAAAGGTAAGACTATAAAATGTTTTCAGTTGGGTACTTACTAGTAGGTACGTAATTTGGGTCTTTTTTAAAGGATAGGTATTTCGTTTTTCCTTCCGCAAAAAATGCCCGGATTAATAAATAAATTGAATACGGTAAAGGAAAAAGATACACGAGTGAACTAGGTTTAATAGTCAGTTCATGATACGGTAGGTACGCTAATGTTCAAACCACCGAGTTTTAGGTTTTTAGAAACATTGAATTAAACGAAAAATCATTTGGAAATACGTAATCAGGTAGAATTAGAGAGATAATAGTAGACCATTAAATTTAACCATTAAATTTAATAACATTATCATTTCGTACGTCTCAGTCGAGGCGTAAATATTTTCAGGTTGCCAATTTATAAAACTGATCTATTTATAAGTCTTAAATCAAACCATATTAAAACCAATTATACCCATAGTTTTTAATTAAATCTATTAAGTACTAGTCAAAACAACATGCATTTTTATTGAACATTTTCTATTTAATTCAAGACGTGTTTTACATGTTTATCTAAAAAATATAATATTTACGATCACAAAATACATTCACAAAACTGGATTGAAACTTAAAGTATCAGATGTAATTAAAAATACTGTAGGTGGGCAGCCCTATCGCGTGTTTACGTACCGCGCGGCTGTAGGCATGTATTTTAAAGATAGGGCCGTGTTACAATACTGATACATAATATTACCGTGCTACTTAACTATCGTTTCTGCATGTTAAATTATTAAATGTATTAGAGTGACATTAGCACTCGCAAAATCCAAATGAAACCTAAAGGTGCTGATAGATTTGAGCATTCACTTGTATCAGAACATCGAGCATTCGTCATTTTTATACTTGTAGGTATTTACTCAAACCACAATCCGAACATGACGCTCCATGGTTCATTACAACTTGATTTAAATACGCCTCTTGACGACACGATTGGCGTTGTGCGCTGTAGCACGGTTTCTCGCCTCGATTTCCTTAGTGTCCTGATGATGATGATCTGGGTGTGCTGGGAGACGCCCCTGGCTGATATCCTTGTGTGGTACCTCGTAACACAGGAATATTAATCCCTACTTCGCGACCATTACAAAAGGTGTGTTGTCTGGCGCATATTTATTTATATTTATTTATTTATTAACCAAGCAAAAACGTTACATTACATGGAAATGTTTTTAGAAAATTTGCCTGTATTGTACCATTCGTGAAGACGTTACATTACAATGTCATGCTCTAGCAAACGCTCCATATCCACTGTATCTAAACCTACCTTTAAAGATTTAAATTCCTATAAATTTCAAGGATTTTAAATGTAGCAGCGTTTTGCTTTGGCCTCTGGGTTTTCATTTGTGCAATGCCAGTCCTTTTACTGTAAAACCCTTTTTAAACCTAATTGTAGTGCCACTTTATTCAGAATTCTAATGTCGGCAGGAAGTTCACCACACTAAATACGTGTCACGTGGTTAAAGGTTGCGTTTCCAGGTCCAATATCACATTAATTAAATCATTTGAATATACGTATTAGTAATGAATGACTGATAAACTAAGGATACGAATTCACTCACTGATATTTTTACTGACTGACTGACCGCGATAAAATTTTAGAGATTAAACATTCGTTGGGAGAGAGAGAAAGGCATAGGTCATTCATTTCATTAAAATACACTTTAAGGTGTTTCAAAACGCTCGGGCGACGATAAGGGCCCATGCATTTGGACTACCAGTTACATTCAAAATTACAGTTAGAAGCAGACTTTGTGCAATTTCCTAACTGTATCGAATATGGACACCAACTGCAGCTTAGTCCGAATGCAATCAGTGGGCAACAACTGCACATTGCCCACATGCTGGAAAAATTATTAAAATCCATATAACACCGTGTTGCAGGATTTCCTACTGGTTTTCATTTAAAAAATCACTTCCTTCGAGCATTAACACAAAAAAATCTTTTTTAGAATGCAGTCGAATAAAAGATTTCCACTTCTTCGAAGGTGTCTTTTTATTTAGTACATAAGCAGTGATACATAATGATTGCCGGTACAGCATGTGGCGGAGGCTCGCCCGACGGGCGGCGTGTCGCACAGCGGGGGACTCCTGGTTAAATTGAAAAACAATCTCCCACCATTTTCGCTCGCCGAACGTAATAAATCTATGTACAAAAATTCCACACGTTATTTATGAAATCTATCCAACAGACCGCTCTATCAGATTAATGTGCCGGCCGCGGAAACTGTACAGTTTTGATTCATTTTGTTTGATGATGAGAGCATACGTTTACGCCACAGCTGTTGTACCATCCAAGTGAAGTTTTAGGGAGACTGAGACACTTAACCTAAGAGTATTTTCTCATCATAAAACACATATAATAATAGTAAACTATACTTAAGTTCATCGCCAACATAATAAACATCTGATGAAGAAAAACTCTGCACAGTCAATAAAAGTCTCTGTGAAAATTTTTAAATCATTATAATTAATTAATTTATTATTTTCTTAGTACTTTACTTGCGTTTGAAGATTTAAATGAATTTTCATAGACAGTGGTAAACATGATTGAATATTTCAGAATTGGAATATCATGCAGGAATTCTTATGGTACATCCATAAATACTGACTGATAGTTCAGCTTAAAGATCTCGAAGAATACTAAAATGATTTTTTAACATTCGTATGTAAATCACTTGGCCAGCAGTGTAACCGGCCGCGTGGCTATTGTGGGATTAATTGCATTAATCATAACCAGTGACAGCTATTACATTTTTGGTGCTCGACTTTTGATTCGGCCGAACACGACAAAGTTCCATTCGGACGATAAGACAATAGAACAATATTCAATTTGATTAAAACAATTACGGATATATTTCATCTGTCTAATTCGTTTTATTGTGACACTAATTCATTGGGCTTTTATCTCGTTGAACTGCTTACACTCGTTAAGTTTTAGTCAAGAATTTACAAAAATATTTATTTTAATTATTTTTTATAAGTCTCAGTCTGTTAATTCTGTTAAAAATAAAGGAAATAAAAACATCCAGGAAAACATGAAAAACGGTGAATGACTCAGGATTTTGAAGTTAAACAAAACTTCAAAATAACTCAAGCAGTAGTAAATGAATCTGAAGAAGTCAAGCCAGCTTAAAGTCTGAAAAATAATAAATAAATGAGGAGCAGGGGCCCTTTTACCATGTCTTATAGCCAGTTAATTGACCTAAATTGAGGGTAGCGAGCAATTTTGTCAGTAAATATCTGGCCCAGAGGATGCATTCTTGACAGGTAACCGCTGACTGGCTGAAAAAGATCTTAATATTGGGAAATCGCTCGTTACACTCAGTTTAGGAAATTAACTTGATTGGCTATACGGCGATAGTATATTTAGAGATGGTAATACGGCCCCGGTATACTTATTCACATAAAATGTTGTTATAGAGCTTAACTATGCAAGCTTTCAATATAAGCACAACCCATTACCAGCATCTTAGAGAAACGCTTGCAGTCTCAATCTTCTTAATGACATACTGTAAGTAAATAAAGTTTTTACATAAAACACTTAATTTCATCGTCGTTTAAAAACGGGAAGATCGATTAAATTTTAAAAGCGTTGATCCATTAGGCTGATGGCCCTCGGTGTAATGACTTCATCTCCAGATTACCATAATGACGGGCTGGGAGGAGAATTGAAAATTATATTGCGTATCATTTTATGTGCAAGTAAGTGTAATGTACCTGTTTTGCGTAAGCTTTATTAGGATAAGTATACATCTGCGTAAGATGATCTTGGGCTTATGATGGTGCATTTTTTTACTAATCCTTCAACCAACTAAGGTTGCTCTAGATTGGATTCCTAAAGCGAAGAACTGATGGCAGATAAAGCAGAAAGATACCATTTAATTGAATGCTAACGTAGTGTGAGACACCAACTCTCATGTATCATCTCTGGGACGGTTCCGCTAAGTACCTACTCGAAGCTCTTGACAGGTTGCAGCGGCGTGCTATCCGTATTATTGGAAACCCAGAGGCAACTTTGACCCTTGAGCCTCTCCAATTGCGTAGAGACATTGCCAGGCTAAGTGTTCTCTATCGCTTCTACAATGGGGAATGCTCTGATGAGTTATTCCAGCTTATCCCACCCTCACCTTTCCACTCCCGTACCACGCGTGCTGGACTACGGCGTCACCCACACACAATTCAACATTTGTTGGCCCGAACTAAAAGGTTCGGTGACTCGTTTCTTTGTCGTACCATCCAGACGTGGAACGCTCTTCCAGCACATGTGTTTTCTTCCTCTTATAGTCCCGGGTTCTTCAAGCGGGGCGTGAAAAGGCATTTCTGCAGGGCTTCAAGGTGAGGATGGCAAGCCCAATGATTCGTTTGAATGACTGGGCTTGTCAACCTCATATCTGGACCTCACGACCGCTTTCCATCAGGTGGAGTGAGGTCATCTTGACGGGCAATAAAAAAAAAAAAACATGCAACCTTAAGTTTTGAGCGCATGCATGCTACTCCGGTAATTCAGGATATATTCACCTCACCTCAGCGACCTCATTTGACCCAAAATCCTTCTAGACTGGGTTCCAATCCCAGTCAGGCAAAGTGTGTTTTTGGATTTATCGGAACGTAGCCCGAGTTTGTCATCACCAACCCACATTTGGGACCGTATATTAGACTAATAAAGTACTTACTTTTACCCATAGGCGAATGAATAGTAGGGGTATTCAATAAAAATGATAATGAGTATGAATCAGTTATATATTATTTATTGTTATTTTATTATTCGACTTAATCACCTTTGAGGTTTATACACTTGGTATATCGTTTTTCTAATCCTAAGATTCCCTGGCTCAATTCTTGAAGATCTGAGGCGCTGACATCACCCTCGTTTTTCTAAGCCTAGCACGTAACAATAACCTTTGTGGAGGATTATAAATACCTAGCCCTGGTAATCACAAGAAACTATAGTACAACTTTACAAGAAAAATTTATTATTTTTGTGAGATGAATAAAATTATGAATCGGTAGACCTTAAATTGTTAAATTAGTTGGTGTTTTCAATCATTTCCTTGTTCAACTTGGTGTTTTATGAATAAAATCAAATAAATAAGCCACAAATATTTTTCTTTAATAAGGGTGATGTTGAAATGTACATTCTTGTTCTGATTTAAATGCTAACTAATGCAAAACATTCCAATATGTACCTCTGAGTTGCAAGGTTACCATTGTTTTACCAAAATTTATCTTGATCGCTTAAAATATCATTCTTCTTTATAGCCTATAGCAGTCCACTGCTGGACATAAGCCTCCCTCAGGGCGCACCACAAAGCCCAATCTCCCGTTTTTCCCAACCAGTCACTACCAGCCACTTTCTTTGGGTCGTCGGTCCAACGTGCCGGTGGACGTCCAACACTACGCTTGCCGAGTCGTGGTCTCCACTCGAGAACCCGTCTACTCCACCGACCATCGGTTCGGCGACAGTTGTGACCAGCCCACTGCCACTTCAGTTTGCTACACTTCTGGACTACGTCAGTCACTTTGGTTCTTAGCCGGATCATCTCGTTCCGGACCTTGTCCCTTAACGAGATTCCTAGCATGCACCTTTCTATAGCTCTCTGAGTGACGTGTAATCGGTGGACTAGTTTCACTGTCAGGTTCCACGTCTCGGCTCCGTATGTCAGGACCAGTAGGACGCACTGATCAAACACCTTGGTCTTCAGGCATCGTGGCAAAAGTGACTCGAAGATGTGACGCAACTTTACAAATGCTGCCCATCCAAGTTGAACTCTTCTGTTGATTTCACCCTCAAAGTTGTCTCTACCCAGCTGTAATTTTTGACCCAGGTATATGTACTCCTGAACAACTTCAAGGGCTACACCTTCAACGGAAGCGGGTTCAGGGACGATGTGTTTGTTGAACATGACCTTTATTATTATTATTATTTCGACTGGGGACGCTGGCAGTGGGCCGGGTGATCGGTCCGCTAGTTATGGGCCATTTCACCCATTTCCCCGGGCCCCCTAGCAGGGGGTCTTTAGGTTGTCCCATTTTCACGGCGTCCCGTCGAATCTTCCCGTTGCTTTGCAGAATCTTACTATCTGGTCCACCGTCAGTTCTTTCAGATTTCCTTCATCTAACGAGTCTGACCCCATGAGCTCCCACCGTATGTGTGAGTACATCGGGCATTCGGCGAGTAGGTGGAAACTCGTTTCCTCGCTGTCCATGCACTCCATGCATGTGGGGTTGTCTTTGATGCCTATTACTGTTAGGTGCCTGTTTAGTCTAGAGTGTCCTGTGGCGATTTCTGTGACCATACGTACACTGTTCCTTGACAGCTTCAGTAGATGACCTGTCTTCTTCGTGTCCAATCCGTTTATGAACATTTTAGACTGTCGCATGCCTGTTGCAGCCTTCCATCGTCTGTTAGTTGCTGCTGTGGTTAACCTTTTGATTACTCCCTTGGTGATGTTGTGTGCTATTGGCAGCCTGGGTTCCGGACCCACTAAGCCTTCGGCCGCACCGCCCCTGGCTAGTTCGTCTGCTAACTCGTTGCCGACATTTCCCTCGTGTCCAGGGACCGATGCAATCACTACGTCTATTTTGTTTGCGAGTTTCCCTAGAGCTTTTTTGCATTCTTTGACAGTTACCGATGTCGTCTCTGCTTTGCTAAGCGCTTTCAGCGCTGCCTGGCTGTCACTGTAGATAGTGGCCTTGGTGACGCTGTCCTGATTGTCTAATATATCTGCGCATTCCATGATAGCGTATATTTCTGTTTGGAATACGCTGGCGAACCTGCCTAGGCAGATTGATCTGTTTATCACTGTACCGTCCTCGCACCTTATGTGTACACCCGCGCCAGATAGCTTCAGTGAATCAATTCTGGAGCCATCTGTGTAGCAAACTGTTCCGCTTGTGTCTATGTTCCATTCATCTCTTTGTCCTATGTGTACTTTGTATTTCTTGTCAAAGATCTTTTCTTTCCTTGTTAGGTCGTTGTTGGTAAAGATCATTGACATGTTGCTCTCGATTTCACTTCCAATGCGTAGATGCCCTCTGTCCGTGTGGTTACCGATCCAGAGGTTCGTGCTCCTGAGTTTGAACCATTGTTCGGTCGCTTTTCCTTTGATCGCTAGGTCTAGCGGATCCAGCCCGAGCATGATCTCTAGCGCTGCTGTGGGTGTTGTTCTCATTGCACCTGTGATCATCAGTGCCACTAGTCTTTGGACCTTGTCTAGCTCTAGTTTGTTGGTCCTTAGTGCCGCCTTATGCCACCATACCAGTGATCCGTGGAGGATTCGTGGCAGGATGATTGCTTTGTATATCCATAGTACAGTCGCCGGTTTGATTCCCCATGTGCGTCCTATGGCTCTCTTGCATTGCATCATGGCCATTTTGGCCTTGGAGCAGGTGGTACTTATGTGTGCTTTGAAAGTTAGTTTGCTGTCCAGCGTAACTCCTAGGTATTTGATCTCCTTGACCATTTCTAGTTCGGAGTTGTCTATCTGCACTATTTCTTTTCTACCAATTTTACGTTTATTGGTGAATAGGACTAGTTTCGTCTTTTCGGGATTGAGGTTGAGTCCCTTACTTCTGCACCATGATAGCGCCGCTTTCAGTCCTCTGTTCATGATGTTGCACATGACGCTGAGGACCTTTCCCGTTACTAGCAGTACCCCGTCATCAGAGTACACCTATGTGTATATGTGTATCTTGTTTATCTCGTGTACTAGTTCATCTATTAGAATGCACCATAGTAGAGGGGATAGGCATCCCCCTTGCGGGAATCCTCTTCTCGCCCTGACCGTGTGTGTAACCCCTGCTAGCTCAGCCTTTATCAGGCGTTGTTGAAGCATGTTCTTCACCCATCCTGATATATCTTTGTGAATGCCTTCGCGGTCTAAGGCGGCTTCTATCGACTTAGGGCTGGCCTTGTCGAATGCCCCTTCTACATCGAAGAAGCAGCCCAGTGCGTATTCCTTGTTGCTCAGAGACCTTTGTACTCTAGTAACTAGGTTGTGGAGGGCTGTTTCTGTGGACTTACCCTCCATGTATGCATGTTGGTTCTCATGTAACGGGGATCCACTGTTCTCTATCTGGGCTCTTATGGTTCTGTCAAGGATCTTTTCCATTGTCTTCAGTAGAAACGAGGATAGGCTGATACATCTGAAGGCCTTCGCCTCCTGATATGTGGCCTTGCTAGGTTTCGGTAGGAAAACTACCTTGACTTCCCTCCACTTCTTGGGACTATACTGCATTCTTATACTGCTGTTGAACAGTTTTAAGAGATCTTCCTTGATGTACTTTAACGCTACTTGCAGCATTTATGGAAATATTTCATCTGGGCCTGCCGCCTTGTATGGCTGGAAGGAGAAGATGCTCCATACTAGTTGTTCTTCCGATATGGCGATGGCCTCGCCTGCCCTTACCACTGTGGGGTTTGAGGTTGGCATGTCTTCGTCTATGTCGTGCTCGCAATCTGGGAAATGTGTTTCCATCATGGTCTTAAGTATCATTTTTGGATCAGTGATCAGTTCTTCCCCCTTCTTGATACTTCCTAGTTTGCAGGTGTTGTCCTTCGATAGCGTTTTGACCAGCCTTGCGGCATCTGGGTGTTTTTCGATCCCTTCGCAGAACGCGCTCCAGCTGTTCCTGCATTCTTTTCTGCTCTCGCCCTTAAACTTGTTTCGCTCGTCTTTGTACTTACGCCAGCTCTCTTCGTCACCCTTTTTGAGGGCCACCCTGAGAGCACGTCGGGTCCTCTTTCTGGACTTCTCTAGTGACTTAGTCCACCACGGTTGTCCCTTGCCTAGTTTGATTTCTCTGAGCGGACATGCTTTGTGATAGGCTTCCCTGAGGGCCTCATCTAGTCTTGTCGCCTCTTTTTCTATCTCCATTTCGTGCTTGTGTAAGTTGTGACTTCCAGGTGTCCACTGTTTGATGTAGTTTTCGAAAGTAGACCAGTCTGTCTTTTTTGCGTTTCTCACTCGGATCCTGTCGATGCTGCAGTCTATGCTGAAGGTTATACGTCTGTGATCTGACATGGATTCATTTTCGTCTACCTTCCAGTTTCTAATTTGTCGGCTGATCGTTTCTGATGCGATGGTGATGTCCAGCACCTCACTTCTCGCTCTGTTGACAAACGTTGGGGTGTTACCTACGTTTAATAACTCCAGACCGGATGCGCTAATGTACTCTAGGAGTGCTTCCCCCTTCCTGTTGCAGTCCGTGCTGCCCCATACCACGTGATGTGCGTTGGCGTCGCACCCTAGAATAACAGGAATGTTCTTACCTTGGTACTTCTTGATGGTATCTTCCATTTCTCTTGTTGGCGGCTCAAACTCACTCTCGCTGGGAAGATATGCAGAGACGAGGAGCACCCTTACTTTGTTCTTGTTTAGGCTCGTTATTGTTAGTTCAACGCTTGCCAGATCTCTGTAACAGTCTGCCTTGATTAGTCCTAGTGTGCTTACTCTACTGCTCGTGAAGATGCATGCTCTCGGGTTGGACTCACCATCATTGTGGTAGATGAGGTCTCCACCCAGGGAGCCAAGCCCGGCCACCCGTCTGTTTATGACGTATGGCTCTTGCAGTAGAGCGATATCTATGCTCTCCTCCACCACATATCGGCACAGCTCCGACATGGCTTCCCGGCAGTGGTGCAGGTTGAGTTGAACTATTTTTATCCTTTGTTTTTGTTTTTGTGTTGTGTTACTGTGTGTGTTCATATGTGTGGTGAGTGTGTGTGTCGTGTGTGTGTGTGTATTTGGTGTGTTAGTGGCCCCCTCTTGACTACTCCGTTTCGGTCTTCGGGTCCCCGTACCAAGGCGGTTGCAGAAGCGCCACACTTGGCGGGGGAGCGCGATCCCTGAGCGGTGTCGTGAGGGGGGTGGGTGTGGTGTGGTGTATGGGAGGTTCGGGGCTGGCTATTCGGCTGGGTGTGCGGTAGTCTAGGGGTCCTTCTGCAGGGTTCCCGATCTGACTACTGCTCTCCCCGCCGGCAAGCACCCCCTCCTCTGTGTTCTGTACGGCGTGTCCTGGGATAGAGCTCCGACGGTCGTTACTGCATCCTGCAGTGGGGATTCCTGTTGAATCTCCAGGCTGAGTGGTGCTTATCCCACCGACGGGCTCGTTTCCCCCCTGAGTCGTCTTGTCGCGGTTTAAAAGCCGTGCTTGCACCTTGGTGTACTGGTAGTGCAGCATCACGTGGTCACTGAGGGCGTCCTGAGGGACCCCCACCACAAGTCGTTGGCCAGTTGGCAACGTCTCCTTGTAGATGAGGTTCCACTCAGGCAGCCTCAGTTCGACCCTGTGATCGTTCTGACCACGAAGCATCTCCAGCGGATCACTACCCGGCTCCCCGAGGTTACCCGGCAGCCAGATTGATACTCGCTGGCTTTCCAGTCTGCGAGCCCTCAGTGGCATATCGCCTTGCCCGCTAAGGTCGCAGCCGAGCAGCCAGTTGGCCTCCTCGGTGCTGGGTGTCACGAGGAAAAATCCCTCTGCCACCAACCCCGAAGCCTCGAACGACAGGCACCGCCCCCCGACCTTAGCCGCACGGCGCTGGTCATGATCGCCACTAGCCGCTTCCGAACCGTCACTGCTGTGGCCTCGTCCATCCTGCCGCCATCCACCCGCTCGATAATGATGGAGAGATCTGTCTGGCCCACATGGGGTCGCGACGATCCCTCGGCGCGGGTGTTCTGCCTTTTAGGTGGGCGTTGCTGTGTCGGCTCTTCTGGGTCTGTCCCCTGTCTCTTGAGCTTAGGAGCCCGAGAGCCTGCCCCCCCTCTCGATGGTGTTTGAGGTGTCTGGGTGTGGTTCTGCTCCGCCAGCTCTCTTTTCTTCTTGGCCTTCAGACGCTTGTACTTACTTTTCGAGAGCCATTCTTTAAATTCTTCAGTACTGTGCGTCTGTCTGTCTGTCTGTGTGTCTATAAGTCTGTCTCTAAGGGCTATACGTGACAGGTCGTCCCCGAGAGTCTCAGAAATAGACCTACCGGGACGCACCTGTGTAGCCGTGGATGTGGTATGGTGCGCAAATTCGCCCCCCCCAGAGTACGAGGCGCAGCCCGAACCTGACGGTCCAGGGAGGGATCCTCCGGCCTTGCTCCTGGGGTATTATATTTTCATTTGCACTCATATTTTTTTTGTTTTTTACCGGGACTGCCGGAATGGGTTGGGGGATAGGAAAGGATGTGGGGGAAGGATGCCGACTTAATGCACGCTTTGCCTGGGCTCCCCGTAAGGGCGCCGGGGCAACGAGCATATAGTAGCGGGGATGCGGAGGGTGGGGTGAGGATGTGGGGGATGTCGGCCTGAGTTTTCAGTTTCGTCTGTTTCATAAGAAATCAGACCAATAACAGGGGGCACCTCGAGAAGGATATTACACAGGCCCTGCCTTGGGGATCTACACGACCTGCGCTCTCCCCCAAGACCATTCGCCATTCTCAGCACCGGACAGGTTTTGAAAATGAGGGTACGTCTGATCGCTTGTCATGTCGCCCCAGAGGGTACCCGAGGGAAGCGCACTAGGGCTCTCATGCACACGTCTCAGACTTATCCCCCCCCGAACATGACCTTAGTCTTGTCCAAATTCATCCAAAGCCCAACGCGTCTCGAGGCAGCATTGAGACTGGACAGCATTTTCTGCAAGCCTTGCAGCGATTGTGCCATTATCACTATGTCGTCAGCAAAGCGGAGTGTGTAAAAAATCATACATGTACGGTGGCAATCACTTCCTCATCATTGCCATATTTGTGACCTCTCAGTTGTTCTTTTAATCGCGGGAACAGGTAGAAATCACTAGGCGCAAGGTCAGGTGAGTATGGAGGATGTTCCATGAATTCAAATCTAGCATCTTGGATAGCAGTCATCGAAACTCGGGACTTGTGATGCGGGGGCGTTTTCTTAGTGAAACAACACAAGTTTAGCAAATTTGCAACGGCGATTTTCGCGCATTTCCTGACGCAATTTTTTTATTTGTTCTGCGTATAAAGGCCCTGTTATAGTGGCTCCATGGTGGATTGAGGTATTCAATGATTTTCACCCCCCGGCTGTCCTAGGAAAGAGAGCCCATAATCTTAACGGCGGATGGAATTGCCTTAAACTTCTTAGGCGTTGGAGATAACGGCCTCTTCCAAGTCATGGACTGTTGTTTCATTTCAGGATCATAATGGTGGAGCCATGTTTCATCCATAGTTACGAAGCGAGCCAAAAATCGGTCAAGATCTTGTAACAATTCCAAATTCATTTGAGAAATCCGTAGTCTTGTTTGTTTATGCTCGTCTGTAGGTAAGCATTCACCCAGCGTGCTGATACTTTTTTCATGCCCATTTAGTTCTTCAGCTACAAAACGAACAGTACACGACAACTACAGAACACGACGATCTGCCAGAACAATTTTTTCAATTTTTTTTATCATTTGTTCGGTAAACGACGCCGTAGGGCGTCCCAAGCGCGGGTCGTCTTTAGTTAAAGTTCTTCCTCTCTTAAACTCGGCACACCACCGCGCAACCGTAGAATACGGAGGAGCATTAACTCCTTATGTTCCTTTTAAGTCTAGATCTCAGTTGTAAATTTGCTCAAGCAGATATATTTTATTACGGCGCGAATTTTAATTTTATCCATTTTGCGTACCACGGTTCGAAACGATGAAAACAAATGACTTCTATTTTTAAAATAAGAAAAAAAATCAATAATTTTTTATTTTTTATTTTATCAAATGTCTGGGCTTTCCTGCCAGTATTTACTTTTTTGTTGTTCATGGAGTTTATATGCAATTTTTACTTTTTATTGAACACCCTCTTTGAATACTAAAAATTATGGTGACAATGCAATTCTCTGTTTTTTTTCGATAAAACACATCCAACCAAATAATAGTTTGAGATGTCAAAATCATCACAAAAATGAAATAAATAAGTTTTAAACATGTAAAATGCAACATTTTACAGTGCAATCCGAAAGGAATTTCGTAGCGCGTAGAGCTTGGCGGCGCGCGCCCGATTGGTTTCGCTATATAAGGAGTTGGCCGCAATCATCAATTATGGGCGATTGTAACGGAGATCAAAGCGCCGTCGCCTGCGCAACAGATGTAAATTATGATATACACGAGTATTACAGGCGGACGGGAAATTCGAGGAGTAAATTGAGGTAGGCGTTTTTGTTGAACGGGGAATAAGAGAGCGTTGGCTTTGAGTACTCGAGTTATAAAGTTCTTCACTTTACTTTGTAACAATTAACGAAAAAAGAATACGAGATTATCAATTGTAACACAATCAAAAATATTGATGAATTACGAAATAAAATAAATATAAAAATATTTAAAAAACATTCATACGTTCATTTGCACTAAATTATTGGCTTCTGGAATAAAGTTATATGAGTTTTAGGTATTCAGAAATCACGTATTGACGTTCCTGTAAGCTAATCGGTATATCGTGCTGGTGTAGAAACCTAAAATGTAAAATTCCAAGTAAAATCCATGAAGTCTTTTCTTTCAGTAGTAGTAGAATGAAATAAAACGAATCGAATGAGATATATCTGTGTGACAATGTACAAAAATCACTTTGAAATCACAATGCAATCAGATATTTCTCAGTGCAAAACACGACAGAGAACTAGGTTAACTATGAAATCGCTGCTGCTAACGTAGGCAAAACAAAAGGCGGTCGTGACTCGTGAGGCCCCAAGCTGCTTTGATATATTCTCGAATGCAGAATCGTGCGCTTCATTGCGCGCTGTGATTGATCGTCGAGTGCGTGTGCGCACCGGGTAAAGCTTTAGGGTTGCCTGACATGTTTGGGCGAGGAAAGGAGAGTTGTCAGGGCTTGGAACTCTGCTTGCTTTGTAATTCCAGATTTGGTATACAATTTGCTGTTGAAGTCCTACTGTTGGGGAAAATAAAGCTTCTGATTAAAAGCCAGAAAGTACTTCTCATGTCAGTGTGTCTTGCGCAGTTTCAGGCTAATCCTTCACCAAGTCAACAAGTCGTCGCTGCTTCTATTATGATTATTTACTTATCTGTCACACACAAGGCCTACAAAGAGGCGTCGAGCAATCGATTCATCAATTGTGTCTATGCTTGGACATGGGAAGGGCCATGTAAAAAAATGGTAACTAGTCTAAACTGCTAATGTAATGTATGTAAGTAATTAATTCATTAAGCCAACAAGGGTTCTTTCGTAATTTTAACTTTTTAAACATTAGAACAATAATTTTATTTTGCATTTGACAATAGAGGAGAAAATTGGAAATTACGTGTCAATGTAGTGAATCAATCAAAAACTATTGAGCTAGTAATATTATCTTTCATTAAAATGATTCAGGGTCATCACGTATCAAAGGTAGCTCTAGAATGATCCGTTAGTAGTCACTCATCTTCATTCGTCTCGTAACCAGTCCGAACGCATAAAAGTGTTTCAAAAATTCAAACATTCCCTATAAATTGATTAGCCAAACAGTCGCAATGACAGGTAATAAATTCCTTATTTGAGTGCGAGCTTGATTGATTGGTTTTTAAAAAATTTTTGGTAGTCGAATAACTGTGCAGTGTGCGTGAAGGAACAAAATTGGAAAATGAACAAGACAAATGAAAAACCAGGAATACAACATTTGAAATTTAATTACCTAATAATGATTTACTAACAATAATAACTTTCTCGTTGTCGGTCACAAAATAATGTAATTTAACAATAGATATTTTCACAAAAAAGGTAGCAAACGAGTTAAAGGAGTAGATAATGTAATTACCTCTACCCCTGCAACTGCAACAAGTTTGGCCTTGCCTTCTGTTTTTAAGAAAATCTGTATTAAGTAGTTATTGTGGAGCAAGATGAAATATACTAATTTAAAACACAAAATAACTGCTTAGAACAAAAGAAAAGGTTATAAAAACTAAATTAGAATGAACAACGATGTTAGTTTGTTGAACATAAAATCTACATGGATTAAGGCAATTTTGAAATGATTAGTGATTGGGTTTGAAGACGTAAGTTAAAACATTCAATTATGTGACAGAAACCATGAATTAACTTGAATTAGATTTAGTCCAAAATGGTAGGTATTGATCGTTGATATTGATGAAATTTTCAAATTATATTTAGGGATTTTAACTTTCATTGGCGTTGTTCTATGACTATAATTCATTAAGCATCATTCGCAGTCATAAGACATTCACTGTTAAACATAGGCCCCCCCAAAGATTTCCAATGCGACCGATAGCAGGCGGTCTACAACCACTGAATCCCTATGCTAGCTTTACCAGATCGTCCGTCCCACGCTGCGTTTATTTTTAAAAGATCTTTAGTCTGAAAAATTCGAATAAATGTTATAAAGTTTTTTTTTTTTTAATGCATGTATTTTTTTTAGTTTCGATATGAAAACAAGCATTATAATATAAGATGCTAAAGTAAACAAAGTGATCATTTTTAGCCTGGATTGTTTCTGCCCAAACGGCCATCAGTTCTACGCGCTATGTTAAATTATTAACTGCCCATCACTTAAATATTTTTACCCAGTCTGGGCTGAATTTGTTCACTTTAGGCCTTCTAACAATTTCCTAATTAAGATTCGATCACGAAGCGAAACACCGAGGATAACCCTCTTGGTCGCCGAGTAACATCGACATTTCTTATGAGGCATGAGCTTCATACGAAGCGAACGAGGTCGATAACTATGAAGTTAGAGACCTCGTTTCACCTTTGTAAGTTAATACTGGTAGCGTAGCACACACTGATCCTAGTCGTTTATCAGGCACTGAGGTATGTTGAACAAAAATTGTAGCGCAATTTTCCGAACGCCGCCCAGTCGAGTGGGATTCGGCAGTTTACCTCTTTCTAGGAGTTGGACCTAGACTAGGACTTGCCTAATTCGAGTATCTAGTACGTCCCCGTCGTCTCCCCTGGCTCTCCCAGTCCTGGTTACGGTAACGCAGTGCCAGGCTGGTGACCAAATCTAGATACTCTGGGGCAACCTTGCGGTTTTAGCTTACTAGTGTTCCCAACTCCCTGGCCGTCGAGGTATCTCCGGTTTCAGGTCGAGCGGGCTCTAATAGGCTTCTCGTGAGGTTAATTCAACACTTTCGTGTGTGTTTTCGTGTTATTAGTGTTTTCAGCTCCCTGGCCGTCGAGGTATCTCCGGTTGCAGGTTGAGCGTGGCCTAATAACGCGCTCTTTGTTTTGATTTGTTTCTTGTTTTGTGTTTTTAGTTTGGTTTGTAATTATGTCTACCCGACGTAATTCTGCCAACTTAGTCGAGGGTCTCGCAGTCGAGGAAAACTCGGCCGATGAGCTGGACCAGATGGTTACGCGAGCGTTGCGTAGCCAACAACGGCCTAAGAGGCCGGCGGGTTCGCCCATTTTTGCGTCTGAGGCTTCGGTCTCAGACAGTGAGGAGGTGGCCACGAAAACACGGTCGTCGGCACCTAAAAAGGCTACGGCCAAAAAGGTCGTAGCTAAAAAAGCTAAAAAGGCGGCGTCTGGGCCTGCGGCCAAAAAGGCGGCGGCCAAAAAGGCGGCAGTTGCCACTGCGGCCGAATTTCTGAGGGCCAAGGCGGCGCAAGTCGCCCTGACCCGCCTGGAGTCGAACTCGAACGCATCTCGCGAAGATGCACGAGAGGTGGAAGCCGACGAGCCTGTCGACTTCACGCGGAACCCACTCCCCGAGGAATGCTCACTCGCGGAGTTGGACGCAGCCGTCGACACGGAGACGTTGCGTGCCCGTGCGGGTAATCTGAGGTCCCTGATTTTCAATATTGCCCGCAAGTCCGGCAATCTCAAGGGGGAGTACGTGCGCGACCTGAAGAACTTCGCCACGGAATACCATGAGATTGTCGAGACGATCTCAGAGAGGACGATCTCCGATGAGACAAGGCGGCTCAGTCTCGAGAACCGCAGACTTCGCCGCCAAGTGGAGGACCTTGAGAAAGAGGTGAAGGCTATGCGCCGGGATTTCTCCCAGAGGGACAAGTCCCCGGCACGGCCAGCCCTTCCCTCTCAAGACCCACAGGGCATCTCGGCAAATCACCTGATGGGTGAAGTGTCGAAAATGGTGATGGATATGGCAGAGGAGCTTAAAGCATCCATGTGCCGAACTGTTGGCGATATGATTAACGCTCGACTGGCGGTGGTTGAGGAGCGCCTCCCACCAGCACCGGTCGTGCGACCTCCACTTGCCGCCGACAAGAGGAGACAGGAGGCAGCCAAGGCTGCAGTTGCCTCACCTGCACCTGCTCCGGCTCAGCCTCAGCCCGCTGCGGCTCCCAAGCCAAAGCGGACTAGGAAGGGAAAAGCGAAGGCGGCTCCGCAAGAGGCACCCCCCGCTGTGGCCGGCCCATCATCTGCTGCGACTCCGGCTGCCTCTGCCATTCGCGAGGGTCAGTGGAATGTGGTGGGCAGGAATAAAGGAAAAGGCAAGGGTAAGACATCCACGCCCGCCGCAACCCGATCCCCTGCCCAACCCACCGTGAGACAGGCGCAGACGACACAAGCCCCAAAAAAGGCGCTAAATAAAAAATTGGTTAAGTTGACCCCCCCTCGCTCATCGGCTGTAGTGGTGACACTGCAGCCTGACGCTATCGAGCGGGGGTTCTCGTACAAGTCGGCCTTGTTAAAGGCAAGAGAGGTGGTCTCCTTGCCCGATTTGGGCATACCAGGTGTGTCCGTCCGGCAGACTGCCACAGGGGCGCGCATGCTCGAGCTGGCGGGAGCAAAAAGCGCCGAGGCCGCTGACCGTTTGGCGGCCAAGTTGACGGAGGCACTCGCGGGAGTGGCTGACGTGTCGAGGCCCACAAAATGTGCGGACCTCCGCATTGCAGGGCTCGATGACACCGTCACCCGCGAGGAGGTGGTGGCCGCAGTCGCGGCCAAGGGTGGCTGTGACCCGGCCCTGGTAAAAGCGGCCGAAATCCGCTTTGGGCCCAAAGGGACCGGGTCGGTAGTTGTCAAGTGTCCGATTGCGGCGGCAAAGGCGCTTGTCAGCGGAGGTCGTCTCCTCATCGGATGGAGCTCGGTGCAGGTCCGAGCTCTCGACGCACTCCCCATGCGCTGCTTCAAGTGCATGGGGATCGGGCACACGCGCCTGCTGTGCCCGTCCGATAAGGAGAGGGTGGACCTGTGCTTCCGGTGTGGTCGGCCGGGACACAAGGCCGCCGGATGTATGGCGGCGGCGCACTGCGTCGTGTGCGCCGAAGCGGGTCGGCCTTCGGGCCACACGATGGGCGGGAGGAGTTGCAACCCTCCCCCCATTAAAGCAAGGGCGGCACAAAGGACCCAGGCCGCCGTCGATAGCGGGAGGCGCGTAGCGCCAGAGGAAGCTGTAATGGAGCAATGAGTTCAGTCCTCCATCACAACTTCCTACAGGGGAACCTCAACCACTGCGCCGGGGCCCAGGACTTGCTCATGCAGTCCATGGCGCAGTGGGAGATTGACGTGGCGGTGGTTGCAGAGCCCTATTTTGTTTCTCCCCAGCCTAACTGGGCCGGGGATACTGCTGGCTCTGTGGCCATAGTGGTTGCAGCGGGGTCTCGCTCGCGGCCGCTACAAGTGCGGGAAAGGGGGGTCGGATATGTGGCCGCCACCTGGGGGAACATGGCAGTTGTGGGAGTGTATGTCTCCCCCAACACTGGGCTTGCCAGTTTGGAGTCGTTTTTGAGGGGGCTCGGTCCGGTGATCCAGCGGTTGGCACCTCTCCCAGTTTTGGTCATGGGCGACCTGAATGCATGGTCGACCCTCTGGGGGAGCGTGTCAACGAACGTGAGGGGCCTAGCCGTCGAGGAATGGGCTGTCAGCTCCGGGATGTCCCCACTCAATCAGGGGACATCCTTCACGTGTGTGCGTAGGGCAGGGGGGTCCGTGGTGGACGTAACGTTTGCCACCCCTTCCCTCGCACGGCGCGTCCGGGGCTGGCGGGTGTTGAGTGAGGTGGAGACGATCTCGGACCACAAATACATTAGGTTCGAGGTCTCCACCTCCGACGGCTCGGCGGCGCCCAGTAGACGGGAGGGCCACGCCTTTTTTCCGCGGTGGGCCCTCACCAAGCTGGATCCCGAGCTGGCCGAGGAGGCGGCCATAGTAGCGGCCTGGGGCGCGACCCCCACAACATCGGGGGTCGATGAGGCAGCGGGCTATTTTCGAGACCTAGTCTCGAAGGTCTGTGATGCCGCCATGCCCCGAATTCGAGGACCCCCTCCGCGGCGCCACCAGGTTTACTGGTGGTCCGCGGAAATTGCCCTATTGAGGGATATGTGCTCCCTTTCGAGGAGGGCGTATACGAGGGCCCTGAGGAGGAGCAATAGGGACCAGGAGAGGGAGGGCCAGCTGTACGTGGCTTATAAAGCCGACAAGAAGGCACTACAGCTGGCCATCTGGCAGGCCAAGTCCAGGGCGCGGGACGAAATGCTGGAGGGTCTGGACCGAGATCCATGGGGGAGGCCTTACCGCGCTGCGCGGGATAAACTGCGCTTCCAAGGCCCCCCCGTGATGGAGACCCTCCAGCCGGAGGTGTTAGAGCGGGTGGTAGAGGAGCTTTTCCCAGAGCCCCCACCGTTCACACCTCCGAGAATGACCTCTCGCACGAGAGCCCTGGACGGCGAGCCGATCCCATTAGTTTCCGACGAGGAGATAAAGACAGTGCTGGATCGGCTCAAGGGCAAGAAGAAGGCTCCTGGTCCCGACGGAGTGCCGGGCAGGGTCCTCGGCCTGGCCCTGAAGCACCTGGGGGAGCAGCTTCGGGAAATTTTTAACGCCGCGCTAACATCAGCGCGGTTCCCGAAGCTGTGGAAGGAGGGACGGCTTTGCCTCCTACAGAAGGATGGAAGGCCCCCAGGTGTTGCCGGCGCGTATCGGCCGATTGTCCTGCTGGATGAGGCTGGGAAGGTCTTTGAGAGACTCCTCTCTTCCCGCCTCATCCAGCATTTAAATGAGAGGGGCCCAAACATTTCTGGCCAACAATTTGGGTTTAGGGCGGGGCGCAGCACCATAGACGCGCTGGCGCTACTTAAGGAGGTCACGGAGGTAGCAACCGCTCAGGGCGAGCGGTCGTTGGCGATAAGCCTGGATATCGCCAACGCCTTCAACAGTCTGCCTTTCGGCGTGATAAGGGAGGCGCTACAGTATTTTGAAGTGCCTACTTATCTCGGCAGACTGTTGGAGGACTACCTCCGAGGGCGGGAAGTCCTCTACGAGGGAGGAGGACGGTTGGTCCGCCGGCCGATGAGGTGTGGGGTTCCCCAGGGGTCCGTTTTAGGGCCCCTGTTATGGAACCTCGGTTATGACTGGGTGCTCCGCGGCGCGCTCCTTCCGAGGATGCGCGTCATATGTTACGCGGATGACACCCTAGTCATAGCGGGCGGTGACACATTTGCGGAGGCGAAGAGACTGGCAGAAGTCGGCGCCAGTCTAGTGGTCGGCCGCATTGAGGCGTTGGGCCTGAAGGTGGCCCTTAATAAGACCGAGGCCCTCCTCTTCCATGGTCCTCGGCAGGGGCCGCCTCCCGGCGCAGTAGTCCGCCTCAACGGCATCAATCTGAGGGTGAAGGCCCAGATGAAATATCTGGGTCTAGTGCTGGATGGGCGGTGGAATTTTGGGGCGCATTTTTCCAACCTCGCGCCCCGCTTAATCCGCACCGCGGGTGCTCTGGGCCGCCTCTTACCCAACGAGCGCGGCCCGGGCCAATCATGCCGGCGTCTCTACGCCGGCATACTTAAAAGCATGGCGCTCTACGGAGCGCCAATTTGGGCGGGAGCCCTCAACGCTAATAACAGGCGCCTGTTACGGGCGCCTCAGAGGCAAATAGCGTTGAGGGCTATACGGGGTTACCGTACGGTATCGGGGGGGGCTGCCTGTGTCCTGGCAGGCATGCCCCCCTGGGAGCTGGAGGCGGCCGTTCTTGCTGCTGTGTACCAGTCCCGCACAGCAGCGAGAGCGGGAGGAGGGCGCCCGTACTGGGACGATGTTGAGGGGGTGCGCCGGCGTGCGCGGAGCGCGCTGCTGCGGAGGTGGGCGGAGGACCTGGCCGAACCGCTCTATGGCCGACAAACCATAGAGGCGATCAGGCCGGTCCTCGACCAGTGGGTGCGTAGGGAGAAGAGGCCCCTTACGTACCGGCTGGTGCAGGTACTTTCCGGACACGGCTGTTTCGGGAAGTACCTGCATAACATCGCCCGGAGGGAGCCCACCCCGAGGTGCCACCAGTGCGACGCCGAGGAGGACACCGCCCAGCACACCCTTGAGGTGTGCCCTGCTTGGGCGGTGCAGCGTCGCACACTAGTGGATGTGGTCGGCACCGACCTCTCGCTCCCGGCCCTGATACGGGCCATGCTGGCGAGCGAGAGTGGATGGGAGGCGATGGTCTCCTTCTGCGAAGAGGTGATGTCGCAGAAGGAGACAGCGGAGAGGGCCCGGGAGGAAGATCCTCAGGCGGGCCCTCTCCGACGCAGACGGCGGGGAGTGAGGAGACGGCGGTTTGCACGCCTTCTCCACGCTCCCTGAAAGCAGCACCGGGGTGAAAGTCGGGGGGCTTTCACCCCATTGCACGGTGCTCCTGTCTGGGGGTGTCCCTGTATACCGGGACGCCCCTGCTGCGTGAGGAGGCCCGGCGTGAAGGCTGGGCCGTCCGCCAGGGACGGCATGGTAATCCGAACTAGGCACCATGTCGTCCCGTCAAGGCGATGAGGTATACCGGGGGTCTTTTAGTGGGTATGCCGTCACCGTTCGTGACGGAGAGTCCCACACTCCCCCGCTGCCCCACCCAGGCAGCGGGATAGTGCGTAATGCATTTTTCCCCCGCAAAAAAAAAAAAAAAAAAAAAAAAAAAAAAAAAAAAAAAAAAAAAAAAAAAAGGACTTGCCTAATTGGATCACTTAACCTAAGTAGGTGTTGTTGAACTCAATTAATGAAAGCGAATAGTGTAAAAAAGGAAGCGGTAAAAAACGTTCGTAAGGACCGGACGTTTCAAAATGCGAAGCAAACCTCAACTTTGCGTGGTAAATACTGTTTTTATCAGTGTGGGCTCTGGTCTGATCACTGTTGAGTAACATTTTCTAGAAAAACATAGTTATCTAAGTTCACTGGAGGCAATGAACAGCAGCGCCATATTAGGAAAAACAGTGTCCGGGAGTATCCGCCACACCAGACAACCAATTCTGCCAAACCATGGGGAATCCTGTGTATAGCAGAAGCGGTCTTCTGGCTAAATATCTTGATGATGTTTTCTCATTTTACTCATGGAATCTTTTAATTAAGTACGTGAGTACTCTGTGGGCAACCAAAGTGAAAAATAATTAAATTTTGAAGGCGGAGACCCAATTACCATGTCTATTAAAAGTATTTAGTAATGAACGCAGGCAATTCACGAATATATTACTTTTAAGTACCTACTTCATGACTGGCAACTGTTTCATTATTATCTCGTCATCTCAACACTTCTTCACTTTGACCCAATTACACGCAAGATGTTCCGTGACCAAAAACAAGTGAATGGCGGGCATGTTTACAAACATCCTAACCTAGGCTAATGATGAACGACAGGGCGCACTCAAAGGTAATCAGCGGGCCGTTGACCCCTGATAATGACTGCCCGATGACGGTGCATGTACCGGGGCACGTGGCCACCGGTTCACTTACGTTTTTTGGCAGTGTGAAGCGCGGCAGATGCGTTATTCTTTTGTTAATCGAATGTCGATAAAAGATGAAAATTCAAATTTGGAACTGGCTGATTAAAAACAAAATTAATTTACTTCTTTTTAAACTAAACACTACTGAATGGAGCTTTGAATTCTAAACGCTTGGTTGATTGACATCGCAATTTTGTTTTCAACAAGCATTTTGGCGTTGAACAGTGTACAGTAGCGTAAGTTAAAGTTGGGTTTAGATTTTCACAAAAAGTGTTTCTGAAAGTAAATAAACTTCACAAGTGGGTTAAATTCATGGCGATTGCGTTTAATTGGGTCCAATTGCAAGTTTTTAAGACCAGATTTGTGTCTCACACGTCCCAAACATTGAGACGTCAAAAGAATGAAGAGTAATGTCCCAAACGATGACTTTCAGAAACAACGCGCTCGCGGAAATTGAATAAAACACAGTTGTGGACGTAACGATATAGCTGCGTTTCTGAAAACAGTTCTTTGTATGTGGCCTAAAATATCTCTTGTCTTAATGTTGCGGTAGCTGAATGGTACCTTGGGTGAAATCTAGAACAGGCACAATGGTCGAAACTTACTCGTAGAAGTCGTAGATGGGCGATCGCCGAGCTCACGTGTTTTGTGCGGCACGCATATCACGTTTGAGGTAATTCGAATGAAGTTTTTACTAAGGAGTTGAGTTTTGAGTTGGAACTTCTTACTATAAATTCCATACTTAGTTTATGTGGTTCAAACTCAATTGAAATAAATAAAAGCAGGAAATTTCAAGCAGAGAAGTCTTGGACGTCGATTACACAACTTTCTCCATGACCTGCGTTTAAACTTCGTTAACTGCAGTATAACCTCAAACGAGCGACGGAATTTTGATCAACACCAAATTGTTCAAATTGCGGATGTAAAAAAAATATCGGTACAATCAGGCGCATGCAAATACACAACTAAAATCGAACCTAATTCAAAACTAGACGTACTTCTCACGCAAATCAAGATCACTTTTCGATCTGCCTTCTGTCGGTCATGATCATGACCCGTGATGCGGCTACCGGCGGCCTCATTGCCGGTATTGTGATGTGGTACGGAGGAAGCTAGGCCATGCTTTTCAAACCCATTGCAAAATGAGCCTTTTGTTAGCAGCTTAAGGTGCTATGTAAAAAGCCTGACGTGAACGCGTGTGTACTATGCAATCACGATGGACCGCATGAATGTTTTGCTATTCACGTTTGAATAAATAACGGTAAAAAACTAGCCGTCTATATCATGTGAACAGTACTTGATATTTTTTGCATGAAAAATTACTAGGCTGGCTTAAAGTTCCGTGCAATTGTGATTATACGAACGATATGTTTATTTAGTTTTTTTTAATGTTGTTAGAATTCTAGTTGAGCTGAGTTCATTAAAAGATAATTCAGTGTTCTATATATTTTATATAAATAAATATAAATATGCGCCAGACAACACACCTCTTGTAATGGTCTCGAAGTAGGGATTATTCAATCCCTGTGCTACGAGGTACCACACAAGGAAATAAGCTAGGGGCGTCTCCCAGCACACCCAGACCCAAGTCAATTCAGAAAAGATCGTTTCCTGAATTGACTCGGCCGGGAATCGAACCCGGGACACTACGGAAATCGAGGCGAGAAACCGTGCTACAGCACACTACGCCAATCGTGTCGTCAATAATAAATTTTAACTTACTATTAACTAACTAGTCATTTCAACTGCTGCTATAATAGAAGCACTTCTACAAACTTAAAGTTATAATGAAACAAAGACGATTAACGCCAGTTTTACGTTTCAGCCATTACACAGAAACATTAGCAATCTCGTTTGCTTTCTTGATATGTTGCGTCTATAGTATTATTATTACCTGTTTTTCACCTGTAGCAAATTCAACTTCGTACACAAAGATCTACTCACTATTGATAATACCATTTAGTAGAACATGCCTGCAGTCAGCCGATGCCTGATTGGCTCAAATTGACATGTCCGTCTCCAAAGCGGAAGCCGTTAAATTAAATCCAGCCCACTGACTGCCAACGAGGATATTTCTCGTGTACTCATTTGTGATTGGAAGATTTTAGTTGGGCAAAAGTATCATATGATAATGTATTCTTTTTCGAACACTGTTATATTGGCAGAGTAAGTGACTGGAGAAATATAATTAATAATTTTGCACTACATAATATTTATTTTAAAAAGCGAAAGGAAACTCAGAAACTACAAGTGAGTTTCAAATTATGCATGGGGTCTTTTTAGGACGTAGGTGCTCGCTAAGACGGGGTCTTGCGAAATTCATCCCCTAAAGGGTTGTTTATGGGGTTGATAGTTTGAATGAAACTTCGTTACTCCAAGTGCTAGGAGTCTCAAATTTTGCATAGGGGTTAATTTTAAAACGTGCTAACAAAGCGCAATTTTGCAAATCAAGTATTGTAAGTCAGAAAAAATCCTGATTATCATAAAAATGGAGTGCACGCGGGCGAAGCCGCGGGCGGGAAGCTATTTATTGATTAAAGTAAAAGTACTTCTGTAACCATACCATAAGTTTACCACATGTAAACTATGATAGTTAACTGCAGTAACTTATATGCCATTTTTGGTTTCGATTCACCAGAGGGTGTACCGAATCCCATCCCATTTAAAAACTAGCTAACAGAGGCTAGCGACTGTCATCGGCATTAACTCATGGGGTACTGAACCAGCAGTGTTTTGCACTGTTTGATAAATTCAAAAGTGCTTTCTGCATTGCTATCAATTGTAAGAATAATTGATCTATCTTAAATTTGGCAATGCTTATGTGAGATAGAGACCAGTGCGAGATATATACTTGTACCCAAGTTTTTTTGTTCTCATGAATCATACAACATCTAAGATTGTTGATAAAATTCGACGGCGTAAGTTTTCAGGCTGCAGAAAACAGACTTTGTCACTATCATCATCACCATCATTACTTGCAGCCTTCATTTGTTTCTGTCTGTATTATTATATTGTTACCCATGGCTAGTTAAGATAAGATCTTTCTAAAACTTCTTCCCTTTTGCACTCTATAAGTCAAACAAAATTTCGATAGAGATCATGCGTCATGAATTAGTAATTCCGTCTCTGTACGTCTTATGTCGCTCTAATGCAGTTTTAATACGCATTTACATAATCGTTTTCCATAGGAATCATAGGCAAGAATGACTAGCATTGCACACAATCGGATATCAAGCGGCGCAACTGACATGTAAATCGTGATCGACCCGGGACTCGAACTGGCTACCATGGACTACCGGTGCCACCGCGCTGACTCAGCAGTTTTCACCACACCTGCCGCTTTCTATCCTTTAGTAAACTTAAGGCGCACGGGATTCTAAACTTGATGCAAACGCGATAAGGGTAGTTTTAGAGGAATTTTGTTGAAGATGTTTGAGCTCGAATACAAGATAACGATATCGTATCATTGTTAATTTGGGTATCGATAAATTTGTTACGCAACTGTTTAGGAAAAGGTTTGATGATACTTTACAAACAATTAGGTGTTTAAAACTAACTTACATAGAAATAGGTATGTTGTTTGTTTGTTTCTTGTTTTTGATTTGGTCCTTTAATTTTAAGGACTAAATAGTTGTACATTTAGTAATTTGAAAAAAATACTGATTTGTCTTATGTTGCTGGATATTAAAAGTGCCCTTGGCTATGTTATTGGATAGTGATGTGACCAGATACTAAAGTTTCAATTTCACCATCTGGGGTGTGCTTATGTCTGCCAGGACGTCTCTGGAAATTATCTATCTCCAGTAATAACAGTACGCCTTTTGTGGAAAAGTAAGGTGTCCGTGAGGTAATAATAATTCCCAATATTAAGAATTATTGGTACATAGTTGCAGACAAAGAAACACTTATATACAACAATAATACCCAAGAATACCACGATCGACCTTCGTCAAAAGTTTGTCTATCGCGTCCTTATAATCATACGTCTTTGCCTGAGAACTTTTTTCCAACCATAATTCCTTGATCCTCTTAATGCCAAAAAAAGTAAAGATGATGTTTTTAATCTAACATTTGAGAGATTGACAGGTCGGTTGGTTCCCGCCGCCTGAGGCCGAATCAGGTAAAAACTTTGATTAAAAATATTTCAGCAGAGGTTGCCCGATCCTATCGGGCGTGGTTACCTTTTTTGGAGAATATTATGTTTTTTTTTCCATAATTTTGGTGCTCAGCTGCTTGAGGTGTTTGAAAGAACGTTCCTATTTTAAAAACATTTGAGTTGTTCATTATGCTTTAATCTAAAGAGGAATTCAAAAAGTCGTATCGTTACGTTATTCCTTCTTTGAGGATAAATATTATGAAGTTATTTCAAGATCTTAGAATATAGAAACTAAGTCCGCGCGCCCATTTTGAAGCACCTTAATTGGAGCTATAAATGGCTCCAAACGGACCGCTTCGCAGTGTTCATTACAACTCCGCAATGTTCAATGTCAAAGCGCGCCGCACGTAAGCAAGTAATAGTCACGCATGTGTGGATCGGATTAGTGCTTCATTTCTGACGGGGCGGTTGTATGAAGACTATACTTCTATACGATTATTCTAAGCCTAAGATATACTATCACAATAGTAAGAATAATAAATTGAAAATTGAAAAAACCTCAAAACTAGTTATTTGAAAAATAAAATGCCTTAGCATTTTAATTTGATATTGGGAGTTTAGGTAAACACATGTAAGTATTTCCCTTATATGAGCTGGTTGGTATAAATGATTTATTTTTTGTAAAAAAATGGTGCTGCTTATACAAAACTCTTACAACATTAACTAATTATGGTTAACTTGCGCAATATCAACATCAATTAAAAAAAAATATAACTTAGGTAGGTTTCTTGGAAGATTTGACAAAATATACCTAACCATTGAATTAGTTGAAGGTATAAATAAAAGGAAAATGTCAATCTATCACAATCCGGACTCACAAACATCTCAACAAGCGAATGCATCGCTTTGCTGGGGAAGCGGCCATTTCTCAAATTGGACGCATTCAACAGAAGCCGGGACCCTCCGAAAAAAATATCGAACTAAAACCATCCCCTAAAATTATTTTAGTGAAAAGAAAGGAACTTAATACAGTCCCCACCATGCCTCCCTAGGCGCACCCCTCTACGTGCGAGTGTGTGTTGAGTAGTGCTGTTCGTGTAAGTGTGTGTGCACCCTCGGAACTGACGACTTAAAACTGTGTACGGTAGCAAGAAAGTTAGGGGCAGCTTCTAAATATATTTTGAACTTACCCTGTAAAAATAATTGCTTCTTCTAAATTAGGTACTTTTCATATAAGGGCCCATACCTTAACTTTTAGCACATAACGACGTTAAGATAAGAATGGAATTTTAAATTATGATCATTACTCATGCTGGTAGAGATAAAGGTTTTCAGAACACAGTTTAGCATATTAGGTTCAAATATTTAACAACGCCACTCATTTGTAGATAATAATACTATTGCCTACTATTCTGGGTAAGCGTGTACCACCATCGGCTTCGTCGTGGCTTACCACCAGGCGAAACTGAGGCCAACGCCAACCCATTTTAAATAATAAAAAAAAGAATATGGTATGGCGAATTTTAGTGCCAGTTCTGAAGACTATAGCAAATGTTCTAAATATGGTTATGACTATGTCTGTATACCGTGTATTTATATATCCATGTATTTATGGATATATAAATACATGGTATTTATGGCTATTATTCAGTAATAAAGTTATTTGAGTTTGAGTGAGTAAGAAATAACCTCTTAGTGTTTTGACGACAGTTTTAAATCATACTTTGATTTCTAGTTAATAAAATTTAGACTCTAGGATCATAAGTGAAGTACTTAGTTGGTCACGCACAAATATATTATATAAAATGTAAATGTTAAAGAAAAACAAGCGGCCAGTACTTACTTCCCTCCAACCACAGTGCCGTACCGAGCGCTACGTCGGGACTTCAACATAGCGCGTGTTGCATACAGACGTGTATCCCACACAAACGTGTGTCCCACACATGCGAACGCCCCACGAAAGCACAAAAGCTTGGCCGACTGACAACCGTCGCAAGACATGTGGTATATGCTGACGTTATGTACGGTATGTCATGTATCAGGCTGTTGGTCGGACTGAAACGCTGAGTTTTCTGTCTCTGAACGTGAACTAGATTGCTTAGAAATCTTGATTAGTAATGGTTGGAACTTTGATTGGAAAATATTTTGCGTCAAAGTTGTGGAACGCCAAAAAGCTCATTTTTGTAGCAGCTTTTTAATAACATATCGAAATTTTTACTAAAATATTTATGTAAGTACGTTTATATGTCTCCGACAACATAGGTGAACGGGTATATCTTGTACTATAGAACAAGCTTTGCTTTGTAGTGTCGTCGCATGTGTCGTCAATATAATGACCTAGCACATGATATTGACATTTTCACTGTTAGTCCAAATGTTTTCAAGAGGCGCCTTAAAGCCCTTTACCCTCAAATTGCTTGCTCCGGTACACGTTAAAGTGCAACTACTCAAACATGTACTGAATCAGTCAGTGAATGCACTGTTTAAATTGAAATTGTAATTTTAAACTATGTAGTTATAAGTATTTAGCCTAGTAAATATTGTTTTTCTTTGCCCATCAAGTCAGGGACACATGTTTTTGGGTGATAGTTTAGTCTGTAAGTTTTTTGCATGCTTAAATTGATAATGTCCTGTAACTGTTACCTGTAATGTGTTCTTAATAAAATAAAAAAAAAAACAATGATCTTTGTTGTGCCAGATATATATTGTGTATTAATTTGAACTATTTTTACAAAATAGGTGGGCAATAAAATTACTATTATAGTTTATTTTCTTTCTTATTATTGTCGAAATTCTAATAGTATCTCTGCATTAATTTATGCTGTAGTAGCGAAACATAGACAAAAGTGTTCTAGCGGTTTATCTTTGTGAAACATACTTCCATTGGGCACTGGCCGAACCAAAGTTGTAGTATTCAAGGGAAATAATAATTTCTTGTGATGCCTTTATTTATTTGGTATCTTACTTCCTAGAGACTCTCTTGAGAAATCGCTCATGGACGTGATTTTGAGCTCATACCTACTATGCATTTTCAGAATCAGCGGGATCGAATGACTCAACAACACTTTTTGCTTTAAAGTAAAATTTATCGCTTAAATTTATGAACGACATTTATTGGTAATTTGACATTTAGATTAGTAATTTGATATTTTTATAGTTTATCATTCGCATTGTTTATTGAGGTTTTATTGTAATTGGCATTAAGTTCTAATCTGACATTTTTAATGTGTAGTGACATTTTTATTGTATTTCGACATTGTAATTGTATTTTGATATCTTTTTATTGTATTTGGACATATTTCATTGTTATCTGACATTCTTTTTAATGCAATTTGTAATTCGACATTTCTATTGACTTTGATTATTATTTTATTATTGAGTATTTTATTAGTTTTGCCATAGCTATAATTATTTAATGTACTTAATGTTTTGACTAGCGTGCTGCCATTTTGGGCAACTGTAAGGCAGCATGTCATTTTAATATAAATAAATAAATAAAAAGAACGTAATAAAATTTGCTTCACATAAACTTTTAATAATTTTATTGCATTATTTCAAACGATTATTCCCTCTTTGGTCCTGAATCTATCTCCTTAACTGTTGGCCTGCTTTAACATAAATAAATTAATATTATAACAATGAAATAATCATGGGGAAAATATATTCACATATAAATAAAATTGAAATCTCACAGTAAAAGCAAGAAATTTAGTTCAAAAGAAAGGAGAATCCAGTCTTAAGGGGCGTAGTACCCTCCCAAATTCGTCATCTCACGTACGTTTCTGCAGCTCTCAAATAACTCGAGTATGGATTACATCCACCCGACGACTTGAGCCACCCCATGAGAAGATTTCGCTCTAATACAAAGGAGTTAGCGAATCTTTAGTGTGCTTAGTGCTAATTTTATTTAACAATTTTAGTGGATAAAGCCTTAGCTTACATTTCGGCCAGATTTTCTTTCATAAAATTCAATAAAGGCATCTTTTTCTAGAGAAAGTAATAAGGCATAGCCATGGGCGATATTTATTTATATTGTTGGCCTGTTGGCGCAATGGCAGCGATCCTGCCTTTAGCGCCGGAGATTGTGGGTTCGATCCCCATACATGACAAATATTTTGTGTGACGAACATTTGTATTTGTTGTGTGTCTGGGTGTTATTATCTATTTAAGTATGTATTTAGAAATATTTAAGTATGTGTATCAGTCTCTGACGCCCATATTACAAGCTCTGCTTAGTTTGGGGTCGGATGATCTTGGTGTGAATTGTCCCAGATATTTATTTATTATTTATTTATTTTACTATCTTGACTTCAGTAATTGCTCGGCCTTCTGTACACGTACGAGTAGTATCACTTTAATGTCGGCATAATCATTGTCGTACGTCAACCGTACCTGAATTTTTCACTGAAACAATGACTGTCCGTTATGTAGTTTCGATCCGCCACCCAAGGTTACATGTATCTACTATTGTATATAATACGTATACACATACTTGAAATGCTGTTTAAAATATCTTATTTAGAATCAAATACCTTTCTTTAATTAAATTACTTGCCCTTTTCGCCAAATTTCCTTTGCCTGTGGGTTGCTTGGCAGAGATCGCTTTTTAGCGATAAAGCCGCCCAAATTGTACTTTCATTTATTGTAAATTATTTCTGTACTGTAAGCTTTGTGTGCAATAAAGAATATATTAGTATTATTATACCTAGAAATATGATTTCTTGGACCACATCCGAAATATGCGCCATATTTACAAAGGGCGAGTCCCCGCGTCTCGACTACGATGTATTGAAATTTGTCGTCTCGCCGACACGGCTTCAGAACTCAGCTGTAGGGCGTTGTGCTGAGTAATAAAGTTATTGACTCTCGTGAAAATGTACGATGTGGTATATATACTACATGACTCATGCATTTAAGTTTGAATAATATTTATACGGGCTCGTAAATGAATGTTAGTGTCTTTCTTTAACACATTTTTTTGATGGTGTGCTACTACGACAAACCAACACTCATCTAATTTCTTAACCTTACTAAAACTAAAAAGCTACTATTTAATGACACTTTAGTTAGCCAAAAAACGCTTGAAAACAATCCTGTCGATTGCAATAGAGGTATGCTCATAAGTTTGTTTGAGTTAGGACGTTCTAAAACTTTATTCTAATGACGTTTTTTTCTAGTAATAAAGCTTCAGTGTGAATTTGCGAAACCGAAAAAAGCCAAGAAGCTCCCTGGTTCAGATTTAAAAACCGAAATGGAAAATTTTTCGTGTCCAGTTGCTTCCACTTTAACCAGACAAAAAGTGTTCGGTGTCGGTAACTGGAAACTGATTCGCGCAACGCCTTAGGCTAATTTAACTTGAAAAATAGCAGCCTCAGTAAGAGTTTCCTAGCTTTTTGGTCTTCAATGAGCTCCTCAAAAATGAGAAGCTTGACATGTAGGTATCTCAGTTTTAAGGAGTAACTAGTACCGTTCATTTCTAATACATCCCGTATATATATACTTCCACACCACAAAATTAACCGCATTGTCTACTTAGCGAAGAGATGCCAAGTTCTGCCAGTCACGGTTGCCGCTGGCGCCGAGCGGTTCCTAACCAGTCCCTAGGGAGCCACCTCACCTGCCAAACGTTCCCGAACACCTCTTTTGTTTTCCCAAAAATAATCGGCAAATTGCTGTTTAAAATTTGTGTCAGGAAGTTGTTTAATTTGACCGAGCAATTATATCGGATGGTTTGTTTCAATTTATCTTTTATTCACTACGTTTCAATCAGCAGTGTGCCACTGTGCGGTGGGCCCCAACCGTCTCGGGCCTTCGTCCTCAATTTCTTGTAGAAATTAAATATCTGCGACAATGAAACAAAATTAGCTGGCTCATAATATATCCTTACAAACTTGAATACTAGATCTTAAATTCTATGATCATGCTATACACATTTTGCTTAGACGAAGCGTCAGTCAATTGTCTTATTTATTCACTTTATCCCTAAAGAATAAACAAGAGCGTAACATTATTATTTTATGACAAAAATGTCCCTCGAATTGTGGCTCTATTTACTGTAGTTTCTGTTTTTTACATGCTTCTCCTTCTTATCACGGGTTTAATAGCAATTCAAAGCAAGCAGTCGATGCTTCTCATATACCAGCATTGCCAAAACTGTTGTCTACTTACTTAAGAGCAGCGGAGTTCCGCAAGTCACCACTTCCCTTAACGGTCCCGTGGGATCTTGCTCACCTTCCAACACAGAGTGCTTTTAATGCGGCCCTTTTGTTGGCCTTTTGCGAAGATGGTCAGCAAATAAAAGCGGTGGAATCGCCTTGAATTGCCCGATAGGTTTAGAATCACAGTCCTTAAAATGAAGATCATTTTTACCTCTTTTTTATTTGGTATTGGATTTGAAAACATAAATATAAATGAATATTCGCCAGATATCACACACCTAAACTTGTCATTGTCTCGAAGTAAGGCTAAATATCTCTGTGTTATGAAGTACCAGACAGGGCTTTAAACCAGTCATCTCCTAGCACACCTAGACCCGAGTCAACTTAGAAAAAATCGTTTCCTAAAATTTCTCGATCGAGTATTTAACCCGCAACGACGCAAGTCAGTTAAAAACATTATGTTGACAATATTTTTTGTAACAACGCATATTTCTAATATCCTTAGGACGATCATTACTTAGTTTAAATTATTACTATAATTAAAACAAATAGCGAGAAAGGAAGTCATGCGTGCCAGGCTCGTAGCAAGTGCATGTGTGAAAATTCTGATATTCTCATGGTGAAATATAGCCACAGCAGTACTACAACACAGTAAGTAAAATTTTTTGGATGTACGTTACTGGCAGGCTACAGGCTATGTTCTCTAGAATCAGAAAAAATCATTGCCCTACCTACGTTCCGAATTAAGGACTCTTGGATTTTTATAAGTATTTTGTAAGTAACAGCGTACTTAACTAATAGTTTTCTCTGATTAATCAGTAAATGCTTTTTCAACTCCTGGGCTAAGGACCCTAAATTAAATTAAAGGCATTTTTTTTCAGGACTCCTGGATAATGAGGCTGAGCGCAAAACAAATTATGCATTATAGCATTAGCAGAATATTTTCAGAAAATAAGAGAAGATAAGCCTGAGATATACTTACGACACATCTGAAACAAAAGATAATGAAAGAATAACACAAATAATTACTTCACCGAATCACATTTGGTCGGTATCGAAGCGTCTATCAATAACGTTCAGAATACCTCGGCGCCCTCTTGCGTTTGAAGCTGATGAATGAAAGAGAAGATACGATCTGATGCCTGTTGAGTTTACCTCGGATACACACTGTAAAACTTTGGAGTTACAGCTCTGGGGCCTTATTACTATCTCCTATAGCCAGTCAAGTTAATTTCCTAAACTGAACAACTTCGTCAGTAAATATCTGACCTAGAGAATGCATTATTGACAGGTGACCACTGACTGGCTGAAAATGAAAGATCATATTAGGAAATTGCTCGCTACGCTCAGTTTAGTAAATAAAATTGAATGGCTATGAGAGATGAGAGATGATACGGTAATACGGACCCTGTATTCGAGAACGTAACTCAACATAAGACCTTATCCAGAACTACGCGCCATCGACGCGCGTTTTGTTGTACACCAATCGCTGAGAACTCAGCTAGTTTGGTGAACGCAATAAACGCAGCGGTGTAATTAATATCGTGCATCAAAACGCGCATAAAACGCGTTATCTGAACAGGCGTCCACCATGAGTTTCCGTCACGTAAACTTTGCAAGTTGACTACAGCAATTTATATGCAATTTTAGTTCCAATTCTATTCACTAGAGACGCTGTATCGGAACGATACAGAAAACGTCAACGCGGCTGCTAGCGACTGTCATTGGTGAAAACTCATGGTAGGGGTAAGTACTGAGTGAGGTTATTGTATGAATTGACGTCAAATTCCAGAATACGTTTATTATTCAAATATCCTCCTTCTTTTCGCTGCTTTGACATACAAGCTCTTACAAAACATCACTTTCAAACCCTCAGACGTTTATCGAAGTTTCGCAGCCCTTAAAAGACAAGATGACATCGTAAGTTCAGACTGTCTCCAATGAGTTTCCGTCACATAAGATACGATAATTGACTTCAGTGTGTAACGATGCCGTTTCGTTCCAGTCTAATAGACGTTAGAACCTCCATGATGGCTGGAAACTTCATAGTTTAACTTACTGGCCATCAATACTATTCTGTACCTGTCCTTTCAAAATTTAATTTATCGTTCCACGTTCCCTGTCCAGCATTTTGAGTCAGTCCTGTCAAAACCATCGTACTGAACAAAGCTGGCAAGCAGTTTACCAGATTACCAGTATAAGTTTAATAACATTACGTGATAGTGTATTTTTAAATTACCCCGAGTCGTAATACTCGTAGGAATGAAAACGTCAAGAAAAGCGTTACTAGGCAATTTGAATGTTATGACATTATCTTAGCCCACCACAATATTCGTGAGGCCCTACGATCAGAAATGGTTGACTCTTTTAATTTATTGGATTTTAATGTCAGAAATCAATAAAGTACAAAAACCAGTAGTATACATTAATAACTGCATTAAGAAAAACTGTGTCGCATTCTTAACGAATTCTTTCTGTCCTTAAGTTCAGTACTAACTGTAAATTTGCTACCGAACTCAACAAAAAGGACCCAAGAGGCTTATCTCTGTGAAGCCGCTACTGTGTCATAAATCCATCAGGCCCAGACGGTAGCAAAATCCTGTTATTTGCATACAAACTCAATAACAAAGACTTTTTGTTTATCTGCAAGAATTGAACTCTTTGACGCGCCGTTACAAAAAGGGTTATTGTAAGCTTTTGAGGAATTGCAAATTGTAAATTTGTTTTGCGACTAATTTGCAACTTTTTCTGAACTTTTTTTGGTAGGTAACGTTTTTGTCGAAGTCTTTAATGCTTTAAAATGGCTTGTCATGCGAGCTAGGAATGTTGGCGGAATATTTTAAAGTTCTGCCAACTGTTATTGTGCCCTGTTTCGGCAAGTTGATTTTAAGTAGTCTTTTGATGACTACGCAGAACTAATGTGATGACACTTAGCTTTACTTTTCATATAATTTCTAAATATCAATTTTAGGAAACAAATGGAAAAAACTTTCCGTTGATTTAAGAAGTTTAAAATACAGTCAAGCACAGCTGGTTAGTAGTTTCTGAAATAAAATTAAAGATTTCAAGCTATTTTCAGATCGTCGACAATCCTGGAGTCGAGTTTTAGCACTGCATCGAAAAGACTGAGTGTTCTGCTCATAGGTAAGAGCAGCACCCGACGTGTGGCCTGACATGAAGATATAAAAACAGTCTTGTCCTTGAAGTGAAGGACTACTTAGCATAACTTCTCACTACTGCATCAGTTGAGTTTTCATTGGCTGCAAACTTGCAAATTACAGTACCTTATTATCATCTTCTAAAGTATCAAGATATCTTAACGGTTCGGTGACTCGTTTCTCTGTCGTACCTTCCAGACGCGGAATGCTCTTCCAGAGCATATGTTTCATTTCTTTTATAGTCCCGCGGTCTTCAAGCGGGGCGTGAAAAGGCATTTCTACAGGCCTTCAAGATAAGGATAGCCTGCTCAGTGATTCGTTCGCATGACTGTGCTTGTAAGCCTCATATCAGAACCACACGACCGCTTTCCATCAGTCAGAGTGAGGTCATCTTGACTGTTCGTCAAGATGATGATGACATAAAAAATTCTTACGTAACTTAACAAATCGCACCAGAGTCATCACGATCGAAACGATTGTGCACATAGTTAATTGCAAATTCTGCATCCAGTGTCGACCAGTGTGAACCTTGAAGTAATCCACACATAGATAGAGGCGCGTTAGTCGGCGCCGGAGCTGTGAACAAAGGCTGTGACTACACAATGAGCCGACGACGTTGATATGAAGTTCATTATTATAGACGTACCCATGTTGATACTTACCTTTATTTATTTATGGCTGAGGGCTATATGGTAGTCTGTAGGTCTGTGTGGTTTATGTGGTACACTAGTATGGGATTTATAATATGCAGATTTTAAAAGTCATGATTTAATTTTTTCATACGAATCTATTTTGTTCACTTACTTAAATAATATATGTATTTCATAATATATATATACGAGGTGCATTCAATAAGTACCTAGCCTCATCGCCAGAGGGCGCTGTAGTTTCAAAAGAGTTTTACCACAGTGTAGCACATTCTTTTTTAATTCTTTTTACAAATTTTCATTCCAATCCCTTCATTTGTTTTAATTTGACCACTTATGGAAGCGAACGTGTCGATCGGTTTTGCAAAAATGGAAAAAGAGCAATATCGTTCGGTGATTCGATTCCTATTTTTGGAAGGGAAAACACACATCGAAATCAAAGAGCGCTTGGATGCTGTGTACGGTGACTCTTCTCCATCGATGGCCACCGTCAAGAATTGGTTCAACGAGTTTTCACGTGGCCGTACGTCGGTTTTTGATGAACCACGTCCAGGTGCACCGAAAACAGCTGCTACGGAGGAAAACATTTAAAAAATCCATGATCTCGTATTGGCAGATCGCCTATTGAAGGTTCGGGAGCTAGCTGAGACTGTAGCCATTTCAGAAGGAACAGTGCATCATATTCTTCACGAGGAACTCGGCATGAGAAAGCTGTCGGCGCGATGGGTGCCGCGTTTCCTCACACCGGAAAACAAGCGCAACCGTGAGACCACATCGGAGACGTGTTTGGCGCTGTTTAAGCGGAATCCAGCGGAGTTTTTGCGTCGTTTTGTCACCGTCGATGAAACCTGGATCCACTGGTACATACCAGAGACCAAGGAGCAATCAAAACAATGGATCCAGACCGGGGAACGTGCTCCAAAGAAGGCGAAAACTGTAAAATCGGCCGGAAAAGTTATGGCCACCGTTTTCTGGGATTCACAAGGTGTGATCTACATCGATTACCTCGAGAAGGGTAAAACAATTACAGGGCTTTACTATGCCGATTTATTGGGCCGATTCGACGCTGAATTAAAGAAAAAACGACCCCATCTGGCGAAGAAAAAAGTGCTGTTTCACCACGACAACGCACCGGTTCACACGTCTGCCGTTGCCATGGCCAAATTGGTCGAATTACGCTACGAATTGCTGCCCCATCCACCGTATTCTCCAGATTTGGCCCCTTGTGACTTCTTTCTGTTTCCTAATCTGAAAAAATCACTCGCCGGGAATAGATATGGATCAAATGAGGAGGTCATCGCCGCCACGGAAGCCTATTTTGCAGAGTTTGACAAAAACTATTTTTCGGACGGGTTAAAAAAGTTGGAGCATCGCTGGGCTAAGTGTATCGAACTAAAAGGAGACTATGTTGAAAAATAAATTGCCACTATTCCAAAATTTTCGTTTACTTTTTGTAGGCTAAGTATTTATTGAATGACCCTCGTATATATATTAGTCACGTAAATAATAGACTTGTCCTATCGTGTATTAATGTTTTAGGGTCATGATTCTTCCGCATAATTACCACACTATACACAGTAATGTCAGATTTATATTCTTGCAGATTTTAAATGACTTAATTTAAACTACATTAGTTACTAGTGGTTTTTTTCCCATATCATTTTATATGATCTATAGCATTATCCTATCTTATTAGGTGATATCCCTTAAATTGAATTCATGGTTTTCCTTTTTTACGTCTCTGCATCGATCGTAACCAGAAGTGTACCGCCACCAAGCCTTCCTCTCATAATGTAGGTCAACCGCAAAGCCATCGTCCACTAAAACAAAACACGGTCCTCATCTCAGCAGCCGAATGATAAAACCATGTCGGCCGGCGTCGTGTTCGGAGCGAAGGAAGATACGAGTACGTTGCGTGCGGCCACACAATGAGCCGGCGACGTTGATTGATGACTACACATTCAACGAATACATTACGATTTTTGCTTTTATTTCGTTCGATACGAGTGTCACAAGGTTATGATATCGAAGCGATGGTTACGAATGATCAGTGCGTAGGCGAAGACTCGAATTGGCGACGTGAACGAATGCTGCGATTGCGAAACGATAGATCCTTCATTTTTCGAATGGTTTTCTACGTTATTAAGAGCTTAATCGATAATGTTCTCTGTATTTTTTTTTTGTTTTTAAAATTTATTTGATAGTCCGTAACCTACCGATAGCTAGCAAGTGACCAGATTGCGATCACCTGATAAAAAATAAAAATAACGCTAAATTGATATTTCAGACAGGTAAAATTATTTCATTTCTGTTAGTATCTGCACAAATATCTCCAAATATTTAAACTCGTAGTCCTCGTTCACCAAGTTTTCTATTCTAGGTTAATAATAGAGAAACACATAACTTATTCACATTATTTCTATATTTATTGGTTTTGTATTCACAGTTTTCCTATTTTAGTTACAACACAAGTTTTCCCGATTAAAATAAAATCCACAATTTTGTACCTAATGCTAAGTCATTGTCTACATCACATAATTTTTGATGATGAATTATTTAGCCTTACAGAAAAGTATACACATTCACAAACTATTTAGACAATTCGAAAGTCATATTAGTGTCAAAAATACCTCTACCACATTTATTAATAAAATCCTCAAAGTAACATAAAAGGATCATACCGGAAACCCACGAAAATGTGGAGAACATTGAAATAAACCAGTTGAATGGAGAAACTCCTACACTTTTGAATTTATTTTCAGGTAAAGTGTATTTCTGAACTTTTTACAATAGCTCATTCTGAGATTGAAATAGCAATTCAGTTCATGTTCAATCTCATGAAGCTTTGTTTATTAATTTTAAAAACATGTGTATACTTCTTTGTAAATCGTATGGTTTTATTGACTGTGTAATATTTTGTTTTATTTACAATGTAATCATTCACCTTTTTGCTTATTTAATAGCTACGTGCAAACATGGATAGGGCCACTTTTATCAGTTGAAAATCAAAAAATCCTGTCAGACATGCTGCGATCTAAAACAAAGTCTTTGCACGACGTGCTACGTCTTGGTAGCCCTCAATTTTATAAGTGTTAATTTTATAAGATAAGTGTGGCCCCAGCCTAATAATTAGGTTCTGGGTAGTTCTTTATAAAAAAAAATGTATCACAAAACTGTGCATATTGAAAGTAATTTCTATTGAAAAATAGAATTATCTAAAGATAACATATCCCTACAATACATTCAAAACAAAGGCTCTACTAACACTTTAAAACTGTTGAAAATCAAATGTTTTCTTAAACTTCCATGGAAGGTATTTCCATCGAAACTTTGGATGAAACTGTTTGATTTTCAATTTTACAGGCAAATTAAAGTACACAATTAAAGCCCAAATTAGTAGATGTCATTGTTAAGAGTGCATGTACTAAACATAATGCTTCGTAATCAAACAAATGGTAACTCTGTTAGTTGAAAATTTTAAGGATTATGATCGATAAAACAATTTCTTACGAACGACAATACTGTGATTTATTAAATTATAACTCTAAGTAAGTAGTATTTATAAATAGTGTTATTACAGTACACGACAATGACTTAAATTAAAATGTACAAATCCCACACTCAGATGTTTATATCTACCCTAAAATAATAATAATCACACTTTTGACATTGTAAAGTTTTCACTTAACTATCCAAATATCGAATTATGACTGGTTACTTTATATACTTACACGAATTATAATAAGCTTATGTTAATTAAATTTTAATCATCACTTTATTATACCTTATCGACACAAAGGAATGGTAGTTACAGAAAGTTCGTTAGTGAAAATATAGCATCTTCTTTACACTTAGATTATAAGGCGGTGAGACCGTAGTCAGATTTGATAACTGGTTGGCTTCCAGGGTTCAGTCCGGTGCCACACCCAGCGTTTCCTGCAGGCGAGCCATGCGCGGCTAAGTTGGCGAGCATGGCTGGGTCCATGCCTCCATGCATTCCCATCAAGTGGAGGTGATGCGGCGTCATCGTATGACTATTCATCTGGTTCGCATGTGACATCGGACTCATCGCGGAATCGTGCGACAAACTCTGCTGCCCACCGACGCAGTGAAGATCATTCATAATATTATCCGTTACATTCTCTATACTGTCTGGTCTCCCATTATTGTTGGACTTCTTCTTGTCGTTGTTATTTGTATTCTTATTCGATCTACTCTTTGGTGTGGCCTTAGCCGTGGTCGTTACTCCTGCAGGGTTAGTTTTTCTTCGGACATTTTTGGTGTTGGGCAATTTGTTGTCCTTTTTCCACTTCATCCGTCTGTTTTGGAACCAGATTTTAATTTGTCGTTCAGACAGGACTAGTGTGTGTGCTATCTCTATTCTTCTTCTTCTCGTTAGATATCTGTTGTAGTGAAATTCTTTCTCCAATTCTAGTATTTGGTGTCTGGTGTAGGCTGTTCGCTGGCGTTTCGGTTCCATCCCAGGCTGGTACTGGCCATTGGCTGTAAAAGAAAAGGGGACGTAAATGATTTTGCTTTTTAATACATTATAAAAATTGGTTGGGGTATTTTGTTTCTTGAAATTTAACTTTGTTTTATTTGTTTTCGCTATTGTCTGTTATTATTAATGTGACATTTTCATCAGGTAATTTTTAAGATAAATGTCTTATAATTTTGGTTAAAAAAGTAAGAACATATTTAATGCATGTGCAGTAAATTATCTGATGATGATGATTCAGGTACGTTATTAGATACAAATACACTGAAAAACTGTTATTTCACTTAATAATAGTCAGCACGTTATAAACACTACAAGTCTAGCTGTGTACTCGTAGCTGTTAATATAATAGTTGTAGACATGGTTTATTGCGATAAAGTGTACTCGTATTATTATTCATCGCTGGCTTACACATGCGCTGATGTAAAATCTTCCCAAAGCCTATGTCATGGGCTGTATCGGAAGATGGATAGTTACGTGAGAGAGCACGGTGATGAATTCTGTTTGCAGTTAATCAATCTGATGATAATTAATTACGAACTGAATAAACTGAAAAAACCGCTATTGTTTTTTAACGATAATTAACAGCGCGTTACAAAAACTGCTATAGTTATTTATATAATTATTGTAGACATGGTTTATCGGGATAGAGTCTATTATTCATCGCCGGCTCATACATGCGCTGGTGGTATCCACCCATAGTCTATGTGGGCTATATCGGAAAATGGCGTGTTGCGTGAGAGAGCACGGTGCTGAATAATTTATGTGCTAACCTCAGGGGCCTGTTAATTAATGTGCATAATAATTACACATGCACGTTCATGAGCTTCCTTTTTTGTTTTGATTAATTGAGTCTAGAAAATTAGTTCGTTTTTCAGACAATATACTGGCTAAAGAGTAGGTATGAGATTCTTAGCGATCAACTGTACGTGAGTGATGGTTTGAGGCTGCACCTGCACTAGGATGGGTGTGCATTGCTTGTTTAGGTGCGTACGTGTGAATTGATTGATGGACAGTTAATAATCTTATTGTTTTCTAGTTTTTATCTATTTTTTGATGTGTACAGAATGACTCATGGGACTGCAGTTGAAAGATCAATCGTTAATTTATTTAGGAGTGTAGGTTTTGTATTTTACTCATTCATTTAATGCCATTAAATATTAAGAGGACTTATACAATAACAAAAACACAAACCGTGCATAAGAGAGCTAACCGAAAAGGTTTGTCAGCTAGATTGAAAAGAATGTGACGAACCTAGATGTAAAAGTAACCAAAATGACAACATACATATTTAGATGTTTTTAAAAAAACGATTAACGGTCAATACTCAATACTCAATCATTTATTGCAAAACCATAATGTAAAAGAAGATGTTACAGTAGTGTTTTAGAACAGTGTTATGGACCCTGTCGGGCACGCAACTTTGGGTTAGGAGAGAGGAAGTGCTTGTAATAACATTAAAATCTAATTAAATTAAAATACAGACAAGAGACGTCACATAAATATAACATTTATCAAGTTATACAATTATTATGGGATGAATTCAAAATAAGAAAATAAAAAATAAAATCATTTAAAAAATAACATTAAAAATAAACACAAAATCCTAATCTGAATATAATTTTTAACTCATTATCTTAATAATTTTTTAATAATCAATCTCATTACATTATTTTATAATTTTAATCATATCAATGATTTTATCGTTCATATTTAATGACGCCAAAATAGTTGGGTCTTAGCGCGTTATTTTTGCTGGAAACCTATCATACTTATATGATTATTCACACCAAGGACATAAAATGGCATGGCAATGGCAGTGTCCAATTGCCTCTATCACTAACGCTTTGGATCACTAAGCGACAAACCGAGCAATTAAGTCTAGGCGTTTCCACATGAGTTAAAAATTATATGCGCTTATTCAACAAACAACAAGGGGTAACACTGAAAAAGACTTAACGTAAAATGCTTCAAACTCGAAATACCTTTTATTAAGCCTAACTAAAAAAATGACATAAAAAGGAAAGATATATATTTTTGGAAGTTTGTAACGAATTAATTCAACAATTACAGGACTGAGTAAACTAAAGTTTCTTGTAGCCGAAATATAACTACATTTTCAGCGAGTTACATAGGCTATATTTAAAGGCTATATTTATCCGGAAGAAGTAGTTCACGAAGGGTGAATCCGTTGGTAGAAAACTAGTACCTACTTGTTCCTAATTCATAAGTAACACATAGTATACTCTTTACGGGAGTCCTGTGACAATTTTTTTGATATTACAATACTGTAAGTGCCTTCTACTATAATTTACTCATACAATATGAATACTTCACTCGGAAATAAAGTCATTGTCGGCAGAAAGTTGGAAGCAATTTCCTACTTCACTTTGAAGGAAATTGCTTTTGCATTAACTCAATTCTAAAGATAGTTGCTCATAGACGTATTATTGGTAGTCAGTTTTTAGTAAAAGTAGTCATTGTGTAGGTAAATTGCTTATGTTTCGATAAAAAATTATTTTCGTTAATAAACGTACCCGCAATTGTCCGTGCGCCCACTAGCTGGGCCCGCTGAAAATCAGCGTCTGGGCCTATCAGGCACAGGCATTAGCTGAGCGCGGTCCAATGTAGACACCGCTGCCTAAGCTGTTAGTTATTTTCATGTCTTTTTTTTTTTTGTTTCTTTATAATTGTTGCTGTGTGATGTTTTGTAATGCGATATCTATGAAAATAGTAAATGTTTTTTTTTCTTCTTCTTCTCCTTCTAAATAAATTTTTTTAACCCACTTTTGTTTTTATTATATTATATTAATTTGGCTTACTAACAGTCATTCACACATTTAAATTAAGAGTTCATATGCTAGTGTAGTGAGTACTTACTAGTAAGCCTTTTTAAATGATAAAAAGTTATTTTGTGAATTTTAATTAAAAAACTAAAAGAAGCATTCGTCGAAAAGTTTGGGAACTCTGCTTGTGCTGTGAAATAGGTATTCCCTTTTCCTTACTAATAAAAACAAAATTTTAATCCAAACTTTGTGCACAAGAAGGCTCTTGATTGAGCCACACTTATCCACAAAACCGTAGTTGATGCATGAGTTTAACATAGGCATTATGATGTTACAAATTATTAGAATCAAAAGTCCACTGAACAGCGAGGAACAGCATAAAGGATCATTGATAGGGAAGCACCTGATATTTACAATTCATCCCTCGATAAGAGAAGTTTTTTTTATATAACTGTAAAAACCGCTTATCAGCAGATCGATAACACGGACATCGATAACATCGACTGGAGCTTTCAGCTCATGTAAAAACATGAGAGTCGTTTGCATGTGAGGTATTTCCATCATCATCATCATCAACAGCCGTTAGAAGTTCACTGCTGGACAAAGGCCATAGAACGGCACAGCGAGTGGTTTTGGGCTTTTTGCATCCAGCGGCTTCCAGCAACTTGCACCAAGCGAAATAAACCAGACACGATGGAAGCTTTCATGGCATCGAACGGCGTTCACCGCTTCAGAATGAGTTGACACCGCTTTTTATGTTATTTTCTCACTTTGTTTATTATGATTGATCAATCTTTACCAAATCTTGGTATATTGTGATATCCTATGCATTTTAATCAAGTATCAGACTATGATACTAATAACAATGGAAATATCCACTCTCATAGTCCAAATTTCTTTTGTATTACATAGAAACTTGGTTAATAATGTTTGTTTTAGTTTAAAGCCTTTCGAAATAAAAGAAACGAATTCAGATAGGTTTTGAAAATGTACGTACATACAATGTACTTATCGTTTAATTATATGGACAGACAGACGAAAGCTCGCCGTAGAGACAACAATAGGGTTTCTCCCCCAACCTTCGGGAACGAACCCCTAAAAGCATTGTTATTTACTCGTACCTACTTATTTACATTTTTCTCGTTAATCTTTTTAAGGTAAGCTCTGAAGATGAATTAAAAGATATCGACTGACTGAATGACCGCTTTATCATGGAAGAACCTAGCCGCTCAAGCTAAAAGTGACTCACGCACTCACTAAGACATAATTCTAGAAAATCCAAAAATATCATTGGTTTATACTGTTTTTCATTTTATGAAATTCAAAATGGAAACAAAGACTGATTTATGTCTTGCTGTATGTTGTTTTGTTATTACAAAATTAGATAAGCTTATCAATGAATATCATCTTTATCGTTTCTAACTGAGTGACTGAATGGATGACAGGCAACGCAGAGCTGAACCTACTGAGCGTAGAAACCTGAAATTTGGCACAATGGTTCCTTGGGGATTTCCAGAAATTCCTACGGGAACGGAGCGCGTACGAAAAGGCGAAAGCTAGGAATGTATAACTTTGTCTAACAATACAATACAAAATAGAAGCGCATTTTCCACGCCTAGAAATTCACCGATAAATAGAGCTACAACATAAAATCCCTGATCACACAAAAACCGATGCCTACGCCTTACATATACCGATCCAGAACACCGCCCACATGACGCGCGCAAGCAAGAGTGAGACGGCACACTGGTAGGAACTACAAATATAGAACTGAATAGATAACGCACGGCACTCCGTTTGTATGAAAACCAAGCGTGACTCTTTTTGTCGCTCGTTTTAGTGATAGGAATCAGAAATTAGTCAATTGATTTTCAACTTATGAAAAGAGACAAAAAACGGTGAATTGGAATCCGCAGTGGTCACCACGAGCGGACTGTCGTTAAAACGAAGAGCCAAAATAGATCAGCAATTTATTGTTTATCTTGTTTCGTAACAAAAACCCGTTAGTGTTAAAAACATATTATAAGGTTAACATATCTACTAATTGTACTATGGCTGGATATCTGAAATAAATGTTTTTTTTCAATAATACCAATAAAGAGTACACTTACTGACTCAGGTGTGTAATCTAAGCACTTGATTTTATTGAGAACTTCACCCCTATTACTTTGCACTGCACTCCTTTTTGACAACCTAAGTATTTACACTCGCGTCACCTATTTCAATTTATATCTGTGTTAGCACTCTGGAATTTCTTTGAGGATCCCGGTCGGTATGTGCGGTTGGCCGGGACTCCGAGATTTCCAGTGGTCAGCCCGACAACCCGCACTGATACCCGTCCGAGGAGATTGGGAGGAAATTTTACGAAGCGGGAAGTTATTGGACTTGGTGAGGGTCTTATGTACTGGCTTTAGGTATACACAGGCGTGTATTTGTTTTGGCTGACCGAAATAATAGCAATATATTTGATTTGGGTAAAATGCTGCTTCCAGTTATCTGTGAAAATGAATAAAAATAAGTGGCAAAACAATTTGGTATTATTGATTTCTAAAGCATTAGACAACTGAGAAGTCATTATATCTACTTCTTTTTCATCAGAAAACACTGACAAAGGCTTAACTTCTCGATTAAAGTCTCTACCTAAAAGATCTCTTTTATAAAAATAATTTTGCTGCCTAAAGGAGATGTCCCAAAATGTATGGAGTATTGGCCAGGTTCATGTACACCATATCAAAAAATAGGAATAACTACGCGGACCAGTATTGAAATATAAAATTTTCTTAAAAAGCTATATTAATTGGTTCAACAAGTTTTGCAATGAACAGAATTGCAACATACGACAAAAATCATCATAGCGGAAATGTGTCAACACAGATTACGCTGTGTCAATTTGACAAGACTACAACATAAACATGGAGGTTATTTTCACTTATTCAGTTGTTACGAACAACTTTTGTGTATAATGTTGCCTGAATAGCATTAGATGTTCCAAATTCTCAAAACGAAAGCAGAGCTGGGACAGATATCAGTGCTAATTGCAACATTGAAAGCCTAAATATGTACGAACACAATACGGATCACTAGCAGTACTACTACTAGTAACAGTGACAGTTCGCTCTGAATGTCTATAGACAAGTGAATACTGAAAATAGACTTGAATACTGAATCATATTTATTAAAAAACCAAAAAATGAAGTGATTGTTTTTATTTTTGTATTTTAACCGGAATCAGTAGATTTTTTTTATTTTTTTTTAAATAGGTATACATAGACTTGGCCAGAAACATCTCCTTTTCACAAACTTCAGAGACTTATTTTAATTTAGTGGACCACACGATTTATCAAAAAAATTATGACCCTTAATTTTTTTTGTAAGATTACCAGTTAGTGAGTATTACTTTTCATCCGGCATTAGTTGGATCAGTCTTAATTCTTCTAAGGTGTGTATGGTTTGGCGAAAATAATAAATATGAATGTTTACGTAATAATAAAGGACAGTAACTAAAGTTTTGTCGTAATTTTGAGCTGCGTCGCTGGGTTACTTGACATGAGCTGGCCAATTTTCATTATTCAATTATTGATACCGAAATGTAAGTAGTATTTTTAAAAAGGTTAGGTAAATTGGTCTTTGCGCTCATGCAGAGGTGGGTGGAGGACCTGGCTGACCCGACCGGGACACCATAGACGCAATACGACCGGTACTCAACCAGTGGGTACATCAGGAGAAGTGGCCTCTGACGTACCGGCTGGTGCAGGTACTTTCCGGGCACGGGTGCTTCGGAAAGTATCTGCACAAGATCGCGGCGCGGGGGCCCACCCCGCGGTGCCAGGAGTGCGGCGCTGATGAAGATACGGCCCTGCACACTCTGCAAGTGTGCACAGCATGGACCAAGCCGCGCCGTACCCTTGTGGCCGCCATTAGGACATCTCACTCCCGGCCGTAGTTCAGGCCATGTTAGGGAGTGAGGAGGCCTGGATAGCAATGATCTCCTTCTGCGAGGAGGTGATGATGGAATAGGAGACCGCGGAGAGAGCCCGAGAGGATGATCCTCTGGCGGCCCCTTTCCGACGCAGACGGCGGGGAGCAAGAAGACGGCGGTTCGCCCGTCCTCCTCCTGCTCCCTAAAAGTAGCACCGGGGTGTAAGCCGGGGGGCTCATTTTTTGCGTCAGCAAATGCATTTAGGCATTCCCAAGGCCCTGGGTTCGGGACACCTGGGATGGGACCACTACTCACTAAAACCTGACGGTGGTCATCTTCGGCGCAAAATGGAAGGGACCCGGGATCCCCAACGAGAGAGAGACTCCTCGCAGGACCCTTCAGCGCGCAAGGCCGCCTGGCAGCCAGCCTCGGGAGGAGCAAGTCAACTCCAGTGCACGATAACACAGACCACTGTGTCCGAAGACACGCGTTACCGTCTTCCTCGGGATCGCAAACCGAAACACACTCAGGCCCCCCGCGTGCGCTTCGCGACCCCAAGGGCCCATTTAGCCGCCTCTTACGACAGGCAGGGATACCTCGGTAGGATTCTTCTCCCCTAACCGCACGGAAGGGGGGCTCATACCCTATTCCAAAGTGTTCCCGTCTGGGGGTGTCCCAGTATACTAGGATGCCCCCGTAGCGTGAGGAGGCCCAGCGCATAGGCTGGGCCGACCGCTGGGGCAACGTGGTAATCCTTTAGGCTCCATGTCGCCCTATTCCATAGCGGCGAGGTATACCCGGGTGTTTTTAGTTCAGGCTTCACCGGCGGAGAGTCCCACACTCCCCCACTACCCGACCTATGCAGTGGGATAGTGCGTAATGCATTTATCACCCGGAAAACAAAAAAAATAAGGTAAATTGGTATTTGTCAATACAATACAAGTGCATGACGTGCATGTATGAAAGTAGTATTAAGAGTGGAAGAAGCACAGGATGTGTGTAAGGAAGAGTTTGTAAGTTGAAAATAAATCGGATCTCTGATTTAAGGTCAGTTATAGCGATAATATAATTAGATGTAAAATTGTCAGTGCATATTAAAAATAAGCTTCTAGCTAACTTAAAAACAAAATTCCGAACAATAATATCATCTTACAAGACAAGCACCACTAATGAGTCCAATTTAAATATTAGTTACAAGTCATTATTTTACAAATCATCGGCCGCGAAACGAGCCCGTTACCCGCTACCGGACGCGCACTCGGTCTTCGCTTCGTTAGCACTATCACGTCATCAACACGATGACAATCTCAATTGAATTACCGGCTACCTGCGACGAATGTGTGGTCTCATAACCGATCTGTTAATCTCGAGTCGATCTCGCGACGCATGCGCTATCGGACCCGCACGGTGGTCCCGCCTCATTACGTCGAACTTTAATCTGAAGCTACGTCCCACTATTGTGTACAAGTGAAAAATGTTGCCCACTGACAGGTGTCGATAAGAAAACTCACATCTCAGAACCTTTAAAGACTAGCGAATATGATGCTAGCAATTTCTTTGGCGATCAATCAAAAACCGGTTCATTAGTGCTCTTGACCCAAAGAATGGATGCGAATGCCATTGTGTTGCATCACTCATCAAAATAACATGCGTTGTGTTAATATTTGTATCTAGCCTTCAAAACAGAATTCTGTCGCGTCACCTTTAAGTTAACGTTGAATTTGTTGAACACAATATGCATAACTTACGATAATTTTGATTGTAGGAGCTGTCAACGTAACAAGAAATATTACCGCGGCTTTAACGTGGGCGATAATGTTATGTATTGACAGGAAGCCTTTATGAGAAATTACCTTTTACAACGATGCAATTCCAAAGAGAGAACATTCCCCATGTGTAATTTCTTTTATTTTGGAAGACTAATATTATTTCCCCGGAAGCTTTTTAAAAATAACTGATGCATATTTTTTTACTGAGAAAACGTGGAGCAAAGAACCTTAATAAAATTAGGAGCAGCCCACTAGATAGCTGGCAAGATTTGCGATAGTACTGTACTGGATAGATACACTTCAACACTACTATAGCGCATGCATTTGTAGTTTACAGTAGTGAAAAATACTAAATCAAAATTATATGCAAGAGTGTGAAAATATATAAATCATAAACATTTATTTGCTCTTCTTGTTGTACAAAGATCTTAAAGACGATATTTTCACGCAGATAGAGTCTAAATAACCAGTAGGTTATCTACTGAAATAGCATAGGTACTTACTCTTGAGTAGAAACGATAGTGTTTTTTTCCATACGGTTAAATTACCTTTTTTGATCTGTTTTGGTTTATTTAAGATCGCCTATGCAATGGTCCAATCAACCAAATCAAGTCTGCTGTGGGCGCCCCTTTGCATGCGGATTCCAACATGAACGTTATCAGGCAAAAATGGCGAGTAATTGTGAAGACGATCACAACTGCCCGGAACACTACAGTTTATGACGACCACGACCGCTCTGGCAAGAGCGTACCGACTAAGAAGAGAAGCGTTCTGCCCACACCGCAAATCTTGCTAGCTGAATGGACAAAAAGGTTTGTAAGCGACACCGAGTCATGGTAGCGTATAGAGATGACGAAAATAACTGTGCAGATTCGTTATGATTGTGATTCTTTTGTTATTGATAGGTACAGCCACAACTAAATACATCCACTAAAACTTTTCCAGAAAACTATGAACATTTCGTTTATTTATGATGAGCTACTCATGCGACGAATACTACTTACACACAATAAGATTATGTTCTTTCTTTTCTGAATGTTACTAAAAATGAAGTATGGAATGGGTATATTAGAAGAAAAGTGCTTTGATCTTAAACTTGATCCTAATCCAAACTGATTTTTGAACTCAAAAGTGAGTGTTGTCCAATATTCAGATCTGATCAACCTAAAAATTACAATAGATAAAGATGATTTTAATTACAAAAGCGAGCTTAAAATATTGTATAACCACAGCATGTTTAAAAAAACGATGATTTTTGTTTGAGTTAATACCAAAAATCTTTTTTGTGTCTTTTTATTATTAGTATTCAATCTCGAGATCAACTCAAAGGAAGAGAGTCATAAACAAATTGCGAAGATTATAAAAGAAGACGAGCTAAAAGCCCAGTTCAAGGTACAAAAACTAGCAATCGATAATCTCCACGGCGAATTCTCAACCACAACTTCTATTTAAAAGCAATAAAAATAAATGAGGCTCATTAACTCGAGAGTTGGGTCCCATTGTCGCACCACAAAACTCCCGGCGTCTCCTCTGGGCACTAATGACATCACATTAGTAAACTGTCAAAACACATCAAAAGGACACACGCCTAAAGGATTTTGAGCACCTCAAAACATCTCGAGGTTATATTGATGGGTTGCAATTTGTTAAATTCTTTCACATCGCGGTAAGGTAGACTCTTTAAAAATCATTTTGCTCACATGTTTTTGTATTTTGTATGCGTGTACATTTGTGTTGTGAAGCGCCAAAGTCAAAATTAATGTTGTCAAATTAATCTCACGAATTTGAGGATCTTTGTATTCGTATTTTCGCCGTCTTTAATTGTTTGTGTTTAATCTTGTTTTTTTTGTATTGTGCGATTTGTTTTTATTATAAACAGAAACTTGTAAGTCATTGATCTTTATGTACCTATTGTGTAGGTTTGTACAGTATCTTCTCATTCATTTTAAGTGCACTAAGCTCTATTAAAACGACATATATAGGAGTAAACATTTCAGCTGAAATATTTTTTGAAAACCTTTCATAAGGCAGGTCCGATTATTATTTTTACTACCCACCACAATAATGGTTTTATGTTAGTAAATTATTATTAAGGTAAGTGTGGGCTCATTCATTCAAATTTACAATTTGCCTTATATTTCTCAACTCACAGTTTCTGGGTAGGAATAGTAAGGATCATACCAGAAGTAAAAAAAGTAACTCGCTTAGGTGTGCTTCGAGAGAAACCTGCGCAGCGCTGACTCTCGGCTAGGATAGCTTCTGTCTAAGTTAGCATTTTGTTAGTCCAGTCTCATGTTTTGCAGACTCTATATTATGCAGACTTCACTAAACACACGTATGCAATAAATGCATAAATAGTAGATAAATAAAAAAATAATATATATATCTTTCATCTTTTAACCTACACCATTCAGAAAGAATCAAATATATACGAAAGTGGCTCAAAAATTAAATTAAAAAGTAACATTTCCGAAGCCTTTCAACTAATTTTAATTCAGATACTGTCTTCAACGTTACCCATTTACTGTCGGTTTCGCATTAAGACTATGTGTTTCGATTTGTTGTATGCTGAATACCTACTCATGTATTTTAGTCTTTTTAATCATCTGTAACGGCTTTTAGGATATTTTGACTTGTTTATTTTGGTTCTTAATATTTTCTTTATCATCTACCCAATGATTTTCGTAGAAGTTCTCAAGTTTTTAAATAAGAACAACAAATCTCCTGAAAAAAACAATATACCTATCCCTTACAATTTCTGCAACGCCTCAGACCTCGAATAAATAGAGAAGTAAATAAGGATTGCAAATACTTTTGACGACCGACTTGGTGTAATGGTTAAGAAGTTGGCTACTACACCAGAGGTCGCGGGTTCGATCCCCGCACAGTACAAACATTTGTGTGCATGAACATGTCTGTTTGTACTGGTCCGGGTGTCTCCTATGTATAATAAGTATGTATTTACAAAAGAAAAATGTATTTAAGTATGTTTATCCGTTGTCTAGTATCCCATAACACAAGCTTTAATTAGCTTACTTTGGGGCTAGATGGCGCTGTGTGGAATAATGTCCAGGGATATTTATTATTTATTATTATTTATTTTATAAATACTAAAATTGGTTTGCAGCCAGTGTCTGTGGTTAAATTCATTGGGTCATAGGTTTTTCAATGGCATAAATAAAAACGTGCTTTTCTGAAAACCATCTTAATTTTTCCAACAATTCAACTAGGTAGTATGCTGTCAGTTTGAAATGTTTTGTGTCTGTTTATCTCTGGTGGAGTTTGTAAATATAGTTTTTCATAATCGACAAATGACAAAATTTACATAAAACATGTTACAACGTTTTCCTTTAACTGAACGTAATAATACGAGATAGCTTATTTATCAAATAACAAATGCTACTATTACAAATTCCGGAAAATACGAGTATTAAGGTGCGTCCACCAGAGATGTGCAAGGATGCATTGCGAGGAATGTGTTTGTTAAGAACCAATAGAATCGCTCCATTTACCTCATTACATTTAGCTTTGATATTCTATTGGCTCTCAACTCACACATCCCTCGCAACGCATTCTCGCACATCTCTGGTGGACGTAAAAACATTTTTGCTCAACATCCAAGTGCTTAAACACAATACATGGTATTAATGTATAGAACAGTGAAGTAACTATCTGATGAAGGCCTGTTTGTTTTTTCATTTCTCATAAACTAAATTAGTACATAAAAACTCAAACATATGTCTGTCTAGACCTGTTGCAAGTTCTTCTATCTACGAGTATATTAATAATATAAAGAGGTAAGCGTTTGTGAGTTTGCATGTTTGAGGCAGGTAATCTCCGAAACTACCGAACCGATTAAGAAAATTGTTTCACTGTTAAAAAGCTACATTATCCCTGATTGCTATAGGCATATGTTTGTTTTGAAATAATCCGTTTTCATGTCTTAAAATTGAAGCTCACGCGGGCGAAACCGCGGCGGTAAGCTAGTTCAAGTATAAAACAGAACCCGCATAGGAAGGCGTGCTAAAAATGTCTGAAAAGGAGTCCTTTTACTACTAGAAAGTAAAGTGTTCCTAGCACAGCATGGTTGTAGTGAATAAAACATGTAGAGCAAAATATGATGCTTCAATAGCTGCTCAGTTGGAGTATTGTATGGTCATATTTACAAAATTCTAGGCCAAGGCCAGAACAGGTTTATTTGTTTGAGAAATGAGAATTTTCAATAACAGCGTACAAAACCGAGACAGTGATAGCTAGATACGATGTTTATCGACTAGGACTTAGGTTTAGATGTAAAAAGGCAGAAATTGGCACCTGCTAACTATGTTGTATTCCATACCTTTACTTTACATAAACTACAATATCTAAGATAATATAAACTAAAACTATCTCCATTAATTTTATTGTTATATGTAAGAACATTCGATTTCGCCACTGTTAATATTAGTTTATAAGAAAATGTTCAAATGAACACTTGCTACACCTGTACAAGGTAACTAAGTTGTAAGTACCCATTTTATTTAAGACCCCTTGTAACACTTGGTTTTGCAAATAAATTTCTATTTCTATTTCTATTTCCTTATAGAGAAATGCTTAGTATGTGAACACTCTTTTCCTTTTTCTTTAACATTTTTCAATTCGACATAACCTTGTTAATTGGGTGGACAGGTATTATACTACACTATACTTTAAACAGCGACAAATAGCTTTATATTCTTGTGACTCAATATTCAAATTGAAATTTTGTGAAGGACGAATCTCAATCCATTGAATGTAATCTGGCCGAGGCGTCCCAAAGTGGAGCCCGGATCTTGGCAATCGGACGTTATGATCAGCTACGTCTAAGTACAAAAAGTATCAAGAATTATGTCTTTGGTATTCTACAGCATTGCTCATGCTGAACTTGCTGTTTTGTGCTACGTGCATGCATGTTTTACAAACATGTCCACCATTTATGTTTGTTCATAACTGAGATAGTTTTACATACATTGCAAAAATACTAGGAATATGGATAAAATTGCACTTCCACTTTTTAGATTAAAAAAAGTTTTAGGATCCTTTATGGGGCAAGGTATACATTATTTCAACAAAATGCCAAAAACAATTTGTGAGTTACCTTTACATAGATTCAAAAATCACATCAAAACAGCTTTAACCAAAAAAGGGCTATTATACTACAAAAGACTACCTAATAGATAAAAATGCCTCGATGCGGGATTAAATCTATTGTAACAGATGCTTTATTGTAATAGTTAATAGATACCTAGTATGTACTGACTAACAATTTTTCTTTTTGAATTCTTTAAATGAACTTTTGTTTAATATTCTTTTATGGTTGTTTTTTTTCTCTTTGTTTTATATTCTTTTAGGTTTATTTGTATCAAAATGATACACTGCTTGTACTTTACTAACGCCTGTTGTAATCCCAAAACAAGTTTAAAAAAGTAACTGCTGAGTTTCTCGCCGGGTCTTCTCAGCAAGAAACAACTCCGACGCGGTGGTAGAGTCGCATTATGTCTGTATACTGTTTATTTACATATCCATATTATTATGGTATTTATGTCTATTATTTAGTTTATTTTGCTGTAAATTTGACGATTTGAAAGTACTGATACAGTCTATTTGAATAAAGTTATTTGATTTTGAGTTTGAGATAATTATCTTGAAGGAAAAACGTAAATAAATACAACTTACACGCGCCGGCCACATGAATCTTCTTCATCCATGGATAAATGACCCTGTCAGTATTATCCGAGCATATCGAGGAGTCGTCGTCTTCAACAGGAGGACTGTCGAGTAATAACCTCTCATCGTCCAATTCTGACCCAGGAGAACCTTCCCGACCTAGCGCATGGAGTTTTCTACCAGCCGGAGCTGCTTCTTCGATGTGCCTTTCTAACCTAAGGCCGAGTTCAGCTAGGCCTGGGGGCACTTCTCCGTTATGCGTAGGGACGTATCCGTGGTCTGCATCTGATGGATGAGAAGGTTCGGGAGGCCTTGGAGGTGGCGCCACTGGTGGGTGCTGCGGCAACGGGTGGTAATACCCCCCGTATCCGTATCCAGTTCCAATTTGAACTGGCGCATACTGATGCTGATAGCCATACTGCAAATGCTGGTGCTGGTAGTATTCCCCTGGCGGGATGTAGTCTGCTTGGCTGTACTCCTCCGAAGGTGGAAACTTCGGATCCGGCTGTGGCTGGTATCCACCGTTCATGAGGAAGGAACTCATGGTGGGCGTGGTCGAGCCGGCGCATCACCTCTCTTCCATATGCTCGCCTGCTAATATGGCCGCCATTTTATGACCATAAGGGATGTTAATTTGCAAATATTAAATTGGATCCAAATGAGGTTTAGTTGTAATTATTTTCGAAATATGCAAACAGTAGCAGTTCTATTCACGAGAATTGAAGATTCAGGTAATTATATGACTACCTTGTGAACACTTATTGGATGGTAAATAATTTAACATGTCCATTCAATATTTTTACATTTTCTCACTAACTGAGTACAGAATATTCTTGATCTTAAATGTTTATTTGCTAAAAATTCTAGCAGATGACCATCAAAATAACTTGCAAAATAGCACCCACAAACTGCTGATGCTTCCAAATAATCGTCAAAATAAACAACCACAATATCTTATTTGTGCACTAAAAGCACTAAATGTTCACCAAATTGTTTTCCACTATCACAAAACTTCGAAGTCTTCGCAGCACACGGTTTTTATTACATTGAAATTATTGCAAAGTCATTTGATTTATCACTTTTTGATAATAAACAATGGATTTAAAGGCGCGCTATCCTGCGACGACATTTTGAGACAATATACACTGACTGGCCAGCACGCCAGCACACTCTGTCACTATAAGGACTCCTATACATGTTCATCAATTTTTACATACCACCTTCCATTTTTAAGGCGGAGCTGTTCTTCTACTATACTTACTTAGGCATATTTAGCACAATTCAACTCTATGTCGCAGCTGCATAGGATCCACATTCGATTACACTCGCCGTCAAAAGCATCAAACCGCAACAATAATGTTCCCCCTTCCACTCGTAAACAAGTCAATGGGTGCGACCGGAACAGACGCATAAACGTGGGTTGAGGGCAAAAAGGGAATAGCTGTAGACATCTCGCTCTTTCTCACTAACATTTTCAATAGGGTGATAGAGACAAGACATTAGCTTGGCCTTATTGTGTTAAGAGATTAAGAAGCTGCCTCAATAATAATACAGTATGAACATGGTCTCCGTTCGTAACGACACGGCGATTTAAATATTTAATATGCAATTTCCTTTAGTTTTGACTGAGTTCATTATTGAAGTGGACAAGTGGGACTTCATTACCTAAAAATAAATTTAATCTGAATTTTGGTCTAAATATAACTTATCAAGTCTAAACTGGCTCCATTCAATCAATTAATTAAGTTGCGCTTGATATTATAGTTAATATCATGCGTTGCAATTCATCAATTTATTTCCAACCAATAGGTACTTTGATAGTTAATTAGCCACCTAAATCTTTATTTTAAAACATTATATTTGAGTGACAATAAAAGGGAAAATAAAATATAGCAAATGTAAATGGCTCAGTACCCGATCCCCTTGAATTGCTGCAGCAACAGAACGCTAGTATGAATAGACTCTCATTAAAATATTAAAGTTTTGTGAAAAATGAGTTGCTAAAGAAGCTCATTCCACCGACTACTAACACCATAACGAGTTAGTAAAGTTAGTAGTTAGTAAATCATTTGTTGGTCAATGTGTAAAATATTTTAATAAGATTCCGCAAACTCTTGTTGAACTGCCACTTCACAAGTTTAAGTCACAAATTAAAGCTAAGTTAATGAAGCGGGGTTATTATAGTGTTGACGATTTCTTAAATGATAAGAATTTGTGGTCATCTTAGGTATAATCTGCTCCTCTGCACACTTTTTTGTTATGACTTTACTCTGTCAATTCCATTTTTGTGTATAAAAACAAGATTGAAAAGAGTAACCATCGAGTTTCTTGCCGGAGTCTTCTCGATCGGAAACAACCTCTGAACCGGTGGTAGAGTCACATTATATTTAATTATGATATGAACTATCATAGTATTATTTTATGTAAGTTTATTTTTATTCAGTATATTTTTGCTACAATTTTTTTTTGTTACATGACATGTCATAAGTACTTTTTATAAGTCTATATGAATAAAGATATTTTTTACTTTACTTTTACTTTTAGTAGGTAATTTTGAGTAAAGCAGTAGGTATTTAAAGAGAGTAGAATTAAATAAATAAATATAAATAAGTAAATATGCGCCAGACAACACACCTCTTGTAATGGTCTCGAAGTAGGTATTAATATCCCTGTGTTACGAGGTACCACACAAGGAAATAAGCCAGGGGCGTCTCCCAGCACACCCAGACCCGAGTCAATTCAGAAAAGATCGTTTCCTGAATTGACCCGACCGGGAATCGAACCCGGGACACTACGAAAATCGAGGCGAGAAACCGTGCTACAGCGCACTGCGCCAATCGTGTCGTCAGAATTAGGACATGAGGTCTTTATTCTCGTACCTAAGTAGGTAACTAAGTATTGGTAGAATAACTAACATGATGTAAAAACGAGGTCAATAATACAAATAGTAAATTAGGCCCAATGCAGGGCAAAAGCCTACAGCATTGAAATCAAGGTATTGCTACAATTAAAGACAAACCCAGGGAAAACTCACTTTACCTGACCTGGGATCATGTCAATGTATGAACATTATTACCTACTAGAAAGTAAATATTAAGAATTATTACACAAAAATATGTGAAAAAAGATTTTACGCACAAATAAACTAAAGTGATCAATTTAATAGCCAGCTACAAAAGACAATAGCTGGTGCACCGTGTAATCCAACTAAGCGGTACGGCACACGTCTTACTAACAAACAAAAACAAAACAAATCACAAGTCATTGCCTATCATGGACCGTAAGCGGCTAATACCGCCGACAAGAGAGCCGCATCGACGGCAAATAAACAAAAATGTCCGGCGGTTTTATTGAATTAGATGGTCACAATGCATGTCTGGTAGTGGACAGATCTGCTGCGTCACGCGGCTGCCAAGCTGCAGGCACAAAAGGTGGGAACACCGGATCAATGGGTGTTTGATCAATAAATAGACGTGTAGCGTCTGCTAAGATAACGTCCACCAGAGTTTGAAGTTGGTTTACTGGTGTTTTGTGATTTTGTTCAGTTACACGTTTTATGTTTGGCATTGACGGTGAAAATGATAACAACCTACCTCAAATATTATGTTATTTCTTAATTTTAGCAATTTATTCTTTATCTTTTAATCAACTAAATCTATTTTAACTACCTTATAAATGCATAAAATCTAGATCAATTGATTTTACAGTGTTTGGACGGACAAGCTTAACAAATATAGGTACTTAATATAATACTACGATGAAGCATTAATTACTAAGGAGAGCGGATTTAGTAACTGTTATACAGTTTGCATTATTGTGTGTTAATGACAGTCTGAAATGCACTGAATAATTGCTAAACATGCTGCAGTTTATTGAGTACCGTTCGAAGTTTTTTTAATAATAAGTTCATTCACAAAAAATATATTGAGAATGAAATTCTAACTAACCAAAGTGTACTTTTTAAAACTTGCCTTAAACTTGGACAAACTTGCCTCTTTAAACAACGACTCTTAGAAGACACTGTTTAACACAAAGTTTATTCCACGAATTTACTTACCCTCCTGCTTCATTTTTCTGATGCCGCTAACTGCGCTCTAGCTCGTTCCATCCAGCACAAACTTAATCCAAGTTTAATGAACATTAAGACAGGCCCTTAATCAAACTTCGGATTTCCTAACTCCCTTTGCTTGTTTAACAATAACTCTATTCACAACATAGTAAGCTCCAATTTCAATCAATTCTCTTCCATTACAAAAGACCTTCTTGGTTTAACAATCACAGCTTGAGAAAAACCTATTTAGCTGACTTTGATCGTATTATTTGTTTCTTGTTTTGCCTTTGGATCCAGACTCGGAATAGGGAGATCAGTTAAGCGAATTTCAATGAGCAGTGCTATAATAGAAACTTATTTTTGGGCTCATCATTCAAAAGCATCTGTTGAAATTTCATTAAATTTTGAATACGTTGCTTGTTTAACCAATTAATTTTTAACTGTTTGGCTAGAAGCGTGAGGTTTATTAACATCTTGTATTGAAGATCAATTGAGACTTCAATCAGTGTCGTGAGTTTGCTACTTAATAAATATTGTTTTTATAACAAGGTTCAAATAAATGGATTATTTAGCAATAACAAAAAACATAATCATTGAAACATTCTTTATTTTAAAAGAAGCTCTGAACACAATGTCTTTAAGTGTCTACTGAGAATTGTAACCTACTTACAGCTCAATTTACATGAAACACAAGCAAATTTTATTTGCAATCTGTTGATATAATAATAATAATATATATTCTTTATATATTGATTTTTTATTGTTGATATAATAATATAATATATATTGATATAACACATTTTACATTTAGTTTTACTAAATTATTAATAAAGTTAAAGTTATTAATGTTGGTAGACATATTGATTTATGTTTGATCATTAGACTTACATGAGTTTTAGCAAAACGGAACAGGGACCTTAAAAAAATCGCTTAATTACTTATATCCAGTCAAGTTAATCCCCTAAACTGGGTGTGGCTAGTAATTTCGCCACTAAATATCCAGCCTAGAAGATGCCAGGTAATCGCTCGGATGCGTTAGTGCCAGGTATTCGCTGACTGGGTGGAAATGAAAAACAATTGTACGAAATTTCTCACTACGTTCAGCTTAGGGAATGAGCTGACAAGTTAGAAGAGATTGTTATGAGGCCCCTGTAACGTTAAAATATACCTAGTTCTACGAGTATTACAGAGACCATCAACTAAGTATTATTATAAGAACATTAATAACAAGAATTTGTGCGAAGTGCATTCTTCAAATTAAATTAATATGTGAGCTGAATTGAATTTAGCAATACAACATTATTAAAAAAAACAACATTACAGAACAAAACTTAGGGTCGTCCAACACACGCGTTAATGCGTGGAAGGGATCCCTCAGCCAATTTTCTATAATGGCGTGTTGCATTTCCTATCTTTGGCGCGCCGACTTTTTTGCAGCCCCTCCTTCGCCGAGGGCAGGGTGCCGACGCAAATTTATGGGATACATAAGATGGGTACACATATTATGTTCCTTTTTTGATTTGGAAGATTTGTAAATGGCGCTTTTATAACTTTGATTGGATTTATTTTTATTAATTAATCAATTCTTGTAGACATCTAAGTAAGATTCAACTATAACATTGATTTAACTAATACTATGATTCACAGCATATTTGGTAAAAGTTTAAGAAAGTGAAAGTGCTTTTTTAAAGTTAGGAGGAATTCAAAAGATAGCAATTTACTATATCTTACTGGTTGAGCTAGAACCACATCTTAAATCTTCTACAACAATGCAAACTTATGTAGTATGTGCTTTCAAATTAGGTACTTGCTTCGTTTAGGAATTAAAGGCATTTGAAATACCTATAATGTTGTTTGTTGTTAGATAGGTATTTAATAACTAAAATTTAATTTTAATAATAAGTAAATTGAAAAAAAATCTTGCTTAGAGTAAGACGTTTTAGTTTCCTGGAATTCTACAAGTCATGATTTTAAAACTTGATTCAGATTCAGATTCCTTTAATCGCATAAAACATGGTAGTCCAGGTTACAATAATGATACAGTATTGGAGCTCACGTTTTGTCAAACAAAGTGACATGCAAAATTGTAATCAATTAATTTATACAGTTGGCATTCAACATCACAACAAATGGTAAACAGATATAACCACATTTGCAATTTGATGATTATGGCAGGCAACTTTCTTAAAGTTCACTTAAGCTGAAGCTGAAGCCTGCCATAACATTATCACATCAAGTAAAATATTGCAAATATACCTTTTAATAAATTTTTGATTCCTTCAACTTATAACACTCGTATTTCTGACGACATCGTCTGATATTCAGAATATACACGGCTTCTTCGCATTAACGCCAAGTAGGGCTTTTCAAAGGCAAGCAAGTTCGTCTGCTAACGTCATCGCATGTCAGCTGTTTGACAGCTAACACCGGTCCCCCCACCCCTCATCCACCTCCTGCTATGACGTCAGCTGCCTCAGAGGCTCGGAGGCACATCATGTTTGATGTTTAATCAACAATTTCAGTGGCATAAATAATGACCCAGGTTTGGTTTTAGTGGAATGAGATAGATATTGAAATTCATGATGTGGTATGACTAACAATAAACAAATGTATCTATCAAAGTGTATATTAAATGACCCACCTTTTAAGACCCATTTTATGTTTTAAACCACTGCTCTGAGCTAGTTCTTATATTATCGGTTACCAGGGTTTTTTCGTGTGATTATTTCATACCATCTAATCTGGAAGGTTTGTGACTAAATGTTAACTGTTTTCATATATATTATTACAATATTTAATAAATGCTCTCTATAATTTTCTTGGTAATACACAGTGAATACCTCCTTGAAATGAAATCTTTAAAATAAATATAGGTTGCGACGGTGGTGAAAGCTGGTATGTATTTAACCTACATAAAAGGCATTCAGTCAAATAATTCCAAATAATTTAGATTTCAAACAGTAAATAAAAGTCTCTATCACATAAGAGTAATTTATATCTCAACAACCTTTATCATAACGTCTTATATTACCCTCATACGCAATTCCAACAAACATAAACGTAATACTGAAACAATTTCAAATCCCGAGTACTTTCCACTCTGGCACGAGATTACTCCAGTTCATATTGCCATTTTATGTATATGTATGTCTCACAAAAACGTCAAATGTTACAGCGTCGAGGGGAAACGTTTGGTATTCTTAACCTTCCCAGCTTCAAACGTCACAATGTCAATAAAGAGCCTTCTAAATTGCATCTTGGGGTGGTGACGTTAAGGTTGATTTGGTGTTATGGCTTTGGTGTGATGTAGAGTGGTTTCCAGATGACTGAGCAGTGCTTTCATTAATCAGCGAACGGTCGCGACAGTGCAGTGGCGCTGGCGTCGTGGCTCAATTTTTTTCTTCTTTCGCCCTTAGATTGGATATTGGACACGATTTCCTGCGAACCCGGCTGAGACTGGGTGGTCGATCGATAGAAAGCAGCTAACAAGTTGTTTGTATTACAGAGATAGTATTAGAAGTTGGGTGTAATGTAAGTTGGAACTTACGCTATCGTATGACTGAGGACTGGATCTGTCTTGCTCAGGCGCAGTTTGAGAGAATATTGATAAAATCATTGAATTGTTGTTTTCGCAGTGTTGATATAACATTCATTTATTCAACCGTTACTCTGGTTGCAGTACGAAATCCGTAGTATTACGCATGTAATAAATAGTTCAAGGGTTACTCATAGGTATATCACCCTCTTACTCTGCTTCTCATACAAATCTGAGATGGTCTTCTTAATTAGATGTTCCACTTTTATTATGATTTCTGTAAAATATCTCTTCTTGAGTCGATACCCCAGTTACTGGGGGTCGTGACCTCTTTTATGAAGCATCTTGCGTTTTATTATTGACCGCCATTGATGCCGATCTGCGGCGGTGTGGAAAGCGTCGTGGAGTGTGGATTCGATTGTGGTGCGGATCTGGTCGGTCCAACGTGTCGGGCTTCTCCCTCTGGGTCGTTTCCCTTCGACCTTGCCTGTAACCACAAGTTTCTCCAGGTTGTCGTTTTCCTTTCTGGCAATGTGGCCGAAGTACTCCAATACCCTGCGTAGGCATGTCGTGGATAGCCTGGTCTGGACCTTAAGCTCCCGCAATATAGACACGTTGGTACGGTGGGCTGTCCAGTGGATGTTCAGCATTTTCCTCCAGCACCACATCTCGAAGGCGTCTATGCGGTTTCGGTCGGCCTTTTTCATGGTCCATGTTTCAGCGCCGTAAAGAAATATGGAGAACACCAGGGTGCGTACAAGATTCATCTTGGTGTTTCGGGAGATGTTTCTGTCCTTCCATATTTTCTGCAGCTGCGTCATGGCGTTTTTGGCCATGCCGATCCTCCTTCGAATTTCGGCCTCACAGGACCCCTTGTTGGAGATGCTTGAGCCCAGGTAAACGAGATTGTCCAATACTTCTAAGTCGATAGTGCCACTGAGCTCCAGCCTACCAGATCTGTCGACTACCATTATCTTCGTCTTGGACCTGTTTATGGATAAACCCATCTCCATGCTGACCCTCTCCATCCTGCTCAGTAGCGTAATCAGTTCGTTCTCGTTTGCAGCCAGTAGAGTGGTATCATCCGCGTATCGCAGGTTGGAGATTTTGCGGCCGCCAATAGTGATACCGCCGTCCCACTGGTCGCAGGTGCGTCTCATGATGTATTCACCGTAAATGTTGAACAGAATGGGAGAGAGGATGCAGCCCTGTCGAACTCCTTTCTCAAAACTGAACGTTCCTGAGGTTGTCCTGTCCACCCTGACCACTCCCTGGCTGTTGAAGTACAGCGACTGGAGTAGTGCAGCGACTGGAGTAGTGCAGTTAGGTGTTGAGGCACGCCCAGCTCCAGAAGTACCTTCCACAAACAATTCCAGTTGACGCAGTTGACGCCTTGCTGTAGTCGACAAAGCACATTATGACCGGGATGTCGAATTCGTAGCTTTTCTCGACTATTTGCCTGACATTTAGTATTTGCTCCCGGGTGCCCTTGCCCTTCACAAAGCCCGCCTGCTCTTGCGGGATTTGCCAGTCCAGGTAGTGACGGATGCGCCTGTTAATGATATGTAACAGGATTTTGCTAGCATGGGAGATCAGTGCAAGTGTGCGGTAATTTTCGCATCTTCTTGTCGAACCTTTTTTGTGCAGAGGAATGATTGTCGATTTTGTCCACTCTTCCGGCCACTTTCCGCTGTGCCAGATGCAGTTGCAGATGTTGTGCAGTAATGTTATGCCTGTGTCACCGAGGGACTTAAGCACTTCCGCTGTTATTTCGTCTGGAACAGGGGCTCTTTTGTTCTTGAGGTCGTTCAAGGCAGCAATTATTTCGGTGCGCAGTATGTCAGGCTCAGTTTCTACGTCGGCTAGGTTGATCCGTTCGCAGTCCGTCGTGAGTGGGTCGCTGTAGAGATGTTCACAGTAGCCACGCCATCTCTCGGATATTCGGTCAAGCTCGTGTAACAGTTTCCCATCGCTGTCTTCAACAACCCATGATTTTGGCTTAAACTGTTTCGTTAGCATTTTCACTTTTTTAAAGAGGTCAGAGGTCTGCAGTTTTAATGCGTGGGTTTCCACTTCTTTGCATATGCCCGCGATGTAGTAATTTTTGTCATGTCTGCAGCGCTTTTTGATGGTGCGGCATAAAGTGGCGTACGATTGCATCACATCTGGGTTCTGCAGACCACCAACTTTAATTTCTTTCCTGCGTTGAATCAGTTCCCACGTCTCATTGGATATCCAAGTGGATCTTTTTTGTTCTGCCTTTCTGCTCGACGCTATCTTGTCAAGGGTATTCAGGATTTCATGTTTGAGTATATTCCAAATGGAGTCCGCACCGGCGCTAGACGTAGGTGGGCTGAGTCGAAGTTTTGACTCTAGGGTGCTCCGAAAGTACTCGCGCTCTGTCGGATATAAGCTTTTTGGTCTGAGCTTGGTGCGTTTCAATGGTGACTTTAGGCGTAGGGCGAAAGTTGCAACGAGTAAAATGTGATCAGTTCCACATTCTGCTCCGGGGAAAGTTCTAACGTTTCTTACGGATGATCTCCAGCGGGTGTTTACTAAGATGTAATCAATCTGATTCCTGTACCGGTCGCCTGGAGATCTCCATGTGTATAGACGCCTCGGATGATGCTGGAAGTAGGTATTCATAATACTCAGTTGCTTGTCTACGCAAAACTCAATAAGCCTATGGCCACGTTCGTTCCTAGTCCCCAGACCGTATTTGCCCACAGAGTTTCTGATATGGTCATCAGTAGTCGTGTCGCCAACTTTAGCGTTCCAGTCTCCGAGTATTAGTGTAATTTCCCGGCCTGGTATATCGTCTAGTGTTTTCTCCAGGATCCCATAGAATTCCTCTATAGTCTCATCAGGCGCTTGTGCTGTAGGTGCGTATATCAGAACTATGTTCAGTGTGCATGGCTTGGCGTTCAGCTTCAAGGTGGTGATTCTGTCAGATATAGGGTTATATCCGAGCACAAAACGGTCTAGACGGGGAGGCACGAGTATACCCACTCCATTCCTGCTTGTATCTGGGTTACCCGAGAAGTATAGTGTGCTTCCCCCAGGGGCTCTAAAATGGCCTTGGTCTCGGAGATGTGTTTCGCAGATGCCCAGGATGGATATGTTATGGTCTTTCATTTCCTGTTCTACGATGCTTAATTTTCCAGCCTGGATAAGCCCATTAACGTTCCAGGCTCCAATACGATGGTGTTCTTGTATTGGGATTTTGTTGTTTCCATCAGTACGCGGGATCGTTCCTATAGACCCCTGAGGATGCGAGTCAATAGGAGCATCGGTAGCATATTTCACACCGCCCGGCCCGGGTACCGGGCAGCGCCGGGGGTCGGCCGGGTCGTCCGACAAACGCATTACATTTTCTGTACTATCCATGAGAGAGGTTTTCTTGGGAAAATAATTGTGGTGGGTTCCCACGTCCTTCCACATCAGTCCTTTCGAAGGGGATTTAGTCCCTTCAGGCTTCTGAGGGCCTGGGTGAGGGTTATTTACCGCCGCCCATTGCTCGGCGTTGACGTTTTACAGCTAGTTATGTCTACTCCTAGCGAACCCTCCTCTTTTCTCACTCGGGCTTGGGACCGACGACGGCAGTTGTAAAATATACTCGGGCTATTTTACAGAAATCATAGCGCTAATATACTCCAAAGTATCTACAATTACTACAGTTCCAGAATCCTCAATACCTAACTAGGATACTTACATCCAATATTTCTTCCATTTATGACAAAATTCACTCAAAAAGACTAAATGTAAAGGAAAACCTTCAACATTTTCTTTTTCCCTGACAAGGCGAACTTCGTCTCGTTTTGTTATGAGCTCTAGCTTATCTTGTAACGGTCTATACTCCTGTTCATAGTCCACTATAATCATCTACGCAATACTGGATATTTAGAGACTCCCATGATTAACGTGGGAATTGATCTAAGAGTTTCCGCGTGCCAATTAATCAACGCACTTTAGTTAGAACATCAAGAACCTGTTTTCAACTTGAATAGCTAAAGTTTGTATCAAAGCAGCATCTAGAATATTTTGAATCTTTATGTTGTAAACGAAAGCCGAAAGAATCGGAATGGGAAAATAAATAAATATCTGGGACAAAACACACCAATATCATCTGACCCCAAACTAAGCAGAGCTTGTAATATGGGCGTCAGAGACTGATAAACATACTTAAATATTTCTAAATACATACTTAAATAGATAATAACACAAATATTTGTCATCGGTGGGGATCGAACCCACGACCTCTGGCGCTAAAGGCAGGATCGCTGCCATTGCGCCAACAGGCCAGTCAAAATGAAGAATCGACAATTCATGAAGCGTTTTGAATTGCGCTTGATCTTTTTCTTCATCTATTGTGCTATTACGCATTTTACCATTTAGCAAGTGGACAGGCCACATAACGCGAAGGCTTTGCGAAAGAGAATTGTGGAATGGAGATCATAAACTTAGAAAACGTCTAAAAGATGCAAATTATGATGATAAGTAGCATTTATGAAGACTTGAAGCAGAAGATTATTATTAGAGTTTCTGGAGTCAGTCTTTTTGTTAGTACAGAAAATACTCAGCACAAAATCGAAGAAGTCGGGTGAGTCTGCTAGTATACCAGCACAAAAAAGCTCATCAATACTTTCCATCCATTTTCCGTCGTATCCATACTTATCCAACTGTATTTCGATCTTCAGCGAAAGGCAGGCGAGAATTTGCATTTCAATGCATAATTTAACTTATGTGCCTACGGATCGCGGGTCTGAATAAATATTTCTGTTATCTCCCGTCCCCACCCTCAGTCACTCTTCGCACTCCATCCTGCGAATAATCCCATTGCGATGGGGAGGACCGCGCAGTTTTTTTGTGCTTGCTTTTATTTTTATTTGGGCAGTCGCGTGTAAGTGCATCTGAAATAGAAGCTTCTCGGATGACTGAGCTTTGAAACAAGACTCAATGAGTCCGCCGTGGTGTGGCCTAAGTGAAATTGATCGTTCAGCTGCTTTATAATGATGTATTCACAGTGTAGTTTCTTTTTAAAAAGCGACTTTTTGCTACATAGTGACAGTAGGTTTCTTACGATTTTACATGTTATTTAATAGTAACACAGCGTTGCTTCGCTAAAGTTAACTGCAGTTAGATATTACCTTAGCTATAAATAATGCAGAAATACTTCATACTTTACGTAAAATATCTCCCTTGTTAGTTGTCTTGCAAAGCTGACTTGCGAATTTCATAATTTCGACCATCCAATTGATCTTGAGTGGGCATCCTAGGCTTAATTTTCTATCATATGATCTCGACTTCGACTTTAGAACTTTTCTGACCCCAACGGTCATCATCGGTTAAAAAAGCCACGTATAAAATTACTTAAAAACTTTATATCAATCAATTTTGCGCAGTTATTCGCGTTGGCTAGTCTCGTTCATTCAGATAAAACGTCAAATCGAAATGAATATAAAATAAAGCCATTGTTTGTTTTTTACTCATTCAAAACTGCGCTCGACAGTTCTATTAAAACGAAACGCAAACATTGCTGAACAATCAAACTACAATGCGCTTCGACTTTAGCAGTCGCGTGATCAATCTTCAGCCTGATGTGTTTCTTAAATAAACTTCAATTTCACGGGTCCAAGAAGACTTTCTAGCCTGATCGATCGGGTGGAAAATCGCTCTGAATCGGCGTAAATATTATGACAGAAGGCGAGCATCGTATGACGAAACAATCGCTTTCGAAATAATGTAATGCTATCGAGGGGGGCCCGAAAACTTAATATCTTGGACGTTTGATAGATCGGTCTCGTGGGTGTTCGAGTTCGGTAGCTGTTTGCAACAATGGCGCGATTGGAGACAACTGTTGGTCCCGAGAGAGAAGAGAGTTTCACCTAAGGAGATGTTTCACGCTATTTACGCTTGTTACGTTAGTAACTTTATTTTGGTTCATAATGTTCTACAAAAAAAACACTACCTACATCATATCGATCATGAAGTTAAATAAGATTTTATAATTTATTTATCCTTTCAATTGGATAGTAATGTTACCCAGGTTATAGGAATTTGTTTTGAATCTTTCTGCGACTAAATCTCGTGTACCTTTTCGTGGGGATTAACTTCTACTACCATATAACTACTATAGTAGTAGGAGTAGTATTTTAAAACTTTGTTATTGTAATGAAAATGTAATTAATTTGAGTGAGATAAAGGAAATACTATTTAACAAAGGACTAAATTGCGAAGTTGAACGAGAGTTGATTCAAATCTATACTTATCTCCGTTGAAAGTTTGAAATCCGCAGGAAACGTTTTAGCAAACTGCATTTCAGTTGGAGTTGCATCAGTGTGCGGCAAAAAGCGCCTCTCCGCGCCCGCCTGGAATGACTAATGATGCCCAGGCGCATGTAGGGTGGCCATGAGGACTGAGTTTGTGGGGACAATAAAAGATTTGGACTGAATTTGCTGGTCAGACGTTACAGTTCTCAAAGCCTGGTTATTCTTGAAGAGCATTGTGATCTACGCATGTATGCATGTTAAATTTCATAAAGAGTTTTTTCAAGTTCTATATTAAAGCGATAAGGCAAAGACAGATAGTGAAATACTACAGTTTACATTTCAAATATATATTAGATTTTTTTACCAGCTTGATAGTTTTTGTTATTTTTCGTACCTATGAGTTCGAGGTGCGTTTCTGTATGTTTATTTGTGATGTCTTAATCTGGCATTGCTAATCTCTATTAATAATGACAGATTTTCATTAGCCTCGAGACGTGTAAACGTATACGAATTTAGTTGATTTTATACAGGTTACAGGTTGACTGGCCTGTTGGCGCAATGGCAGCGATCCTGCTTTAAGCGCCGGAGGTCGTGGGTTCGATCCCCACCCATGACAAATATTTATGTGACGAACATTTATATTTGTTGTGTGTCTGGGTGTTATTATCTATTTAAGTATGTATTTAGAAATATTTAAGTATGTTTATCAGTCTCTGACGCCCATATTACAAGCTCTGCTTAGTTTGGGGTCAGATGATCTTGGTGTGAATTGTCCCAGATATTTATTTATTTATTTATTTATCTTTAAATTTGGCCTTTTGGCGCCTCTTGGCACCTAAACGACCGCGACCTCTCGCACCTGCCGCAGAGCGCTTTCCTAGGGCTTAAAACCTGATAGTGACGTTTACTCACCAAGTCATATTTTAATGATACTTTAATTTTATAAAATATTTCCAACAAGTTACTCCCTCCCTTTTCTGGCTTCTTATTTTTTTTAAATAAATGCTTGAACAAAAATCAAACATGTCCTAAATCGAAAACCATTTCGAGCTATTTGTATTTCATACCTTATTTAAATATTTAACATTTTTAAAAGCAAAGGATCTAAGATATTTTTATTTAAATACCTGCGTTGGCAATCTGGGGTCAAATGAATGACCCCAGTTTGCCAACGTCCGCAAAGAGTACATTAAGGTCCATATTGGACTCTTGACGGTGATCAAATTGACATCTCACAATTGAAACCTATTGGGTTGTATATACGTCCTTTCACGTCATTGGTTGATAATCTATCCATCAACCAATCAAATGGCGCGATTTGTATCGTACGTGAGAGTTTTAGCTAGGTGATTCTCCTGCATGGTATTAATGGTGTTTCCAGATAGCAGATTTTAAATTCCCCCAGGTGAAAAATATTTTTCCACAAAGTTATTTTTAATAATTCGTACATTAATTTACGCCCATTGCCCAGACTTAAAATAGCCATTCGCTCTAATCCCAACCTTTTCAGGTAGGGCTTGGTTTCAGAACTTGGCAAAATAAATTGTACCTGAAGTCTACTTCTCACATTCTCGTGAGATTCTACATGATGAACGGCGAGCTCTGTTTCAGTCGTAAGTGCAGTAAATCAGTAATTTTCTCCTCTTAATTTATTTATCACGAAGGGAAAAAAACACATGTGGGAACACTAAGTGAATTTGTGACGTATGTAGTATTAAGTAAAGTATTAACAAAACTTTCTGTGAAATCTAATTGTTACTACGGTCGACTTTTTGATATTAATGCAAGGGAATATCGACCTTTTTGTTTGATGACGTCCAAGTAAACTTTAAGCGTAGGGTGGGAGACTACAATTTTGGCTGATGGTACAAAATATTTCCACGAGTTTAGGTTAATCTCACTAATTCAAAGCCGTCGGCTACAACAAAAACATAATAGTTTTGAGAACCTATCTCTGGTTTTAAAAAACCGTAAAGTTGATTTTAAGTTTTATTCTAAATAAAAGTCTCCTGGAACCTCGTGTTCCGAAGTCCAAATTTTGTAACATTTCCGAGAGAAGGGTTTACTATTAACTAAACGTATAAGCTCAATATTTCTGAAAATAGTTGATAAAGGAATCAATTATCTGTTACGTAATCATTAGATAGTAGATACATGCGTGGGCGCAATTTGTCCTTTATTACAAAGAAGTTTAGTTAAAGGTAGTAAACTAACTTGGCATACTATCTTGATGTGATATGGCCCTATCATGGTTCATTTACCTAAAATGGACAAACAACTCTGCTTCTTAAATAACAGATATCCCAAAAATATAACCAGCTCTATGGTAACACTATTCCCCAAGTGAGGCTCCTACAGAATACCTCCTCGCGAGTAGACAAAGACGACGATTGAAATTCGTATAATTGAGCGCCGAAAAGGAAAGCATCAAAGAGGCCGACAGTTTCTGCTGTTGTTTTTCTTTTACGTTTTTGCTGCAAATCTATAATAGTCAATTAATAACAGATGTAAAGGTTTTTTTGCAAATATGTACCTGCAATTATAAATCGTTCTTGATTATCAGCGTGAATATCGTTAAATTGACTCTAGTTCTATGTTATTAATCACTAGTTAGGTCCACACAACAGCACGCCAAGCTTCTCAAATTAGCACCTGATACTACCAAAATAAGGCCCATTTTGAAATGCTTTTGTTAAGTTTGGTCTACTGTAGTCATAATACTACTTTTTAGCCAAGCACAGATCTCAGAGACCAATAAATTGAGTGTTTTTTTATAGTTTACCTGGGTACTACCTTACTTACTTATTCATACTCGGACAAGCCAAACAGTCGCTGCTTAAAAATTAAGTAGATAAGTACGATATTTTTTTAAGAAATGTATTTTTTCCAGATATCTTCTGGAAGCAATATTCATTTCAACGTTACTTTTCATTGTTACTTCTTGAGTTGATCGTTTTAGCGACAGTCAATACATGATGCACTGTTCTGTAAATGGATTTACAGAACGAAAAATGAAAAACATGTAAGACTGCCTTTTTATGGCTGCTTTTTCAACACAATTACACAGTAATATTTTTTAAGAAAATTCAAAACATTTTATAATACAGTTTATTTACATTTATCTAAAGTAAGTAGGTGCCATTTTGTTCGATTACTTTATGCCATCTTGTAGGTAGGGACATGATCCCATTGCTATAGGAATTTTGAGGCTTCTGATCAAAATACCGCGACAAGTGGTTTTGGCAGTCCTCTCGTTACAATGGCCTAAAGAATTCTGAAGAGACCGAAACAGGTGAAAATCTGAAGGTCAAGACTATACCTAGGCAAGGTCAGGACTATACGATGGATGCATTAACATCTCTCAGCCAAACTCTCTTAATTTTTACTGAGTGGCTAATGAAAATCGTTATCATGATAAAAAACCACTCCCTTTATACTAATTAATTCCGGCCGCTTTCTCTCAACTTCTTGATTTAATTTCATCAGTTGTTCGCAGTAGAATTCAGAATCGATGGTCCTGCCTGGTGGTAACAGCTCAGAATGAATAATGCTCTTCCAATCCCACCACACACACAGCGTCACCATGTTGCGAGTTAACCCGGGTTTCGTCACAGTCTGTGAAGCCTGACCGGCATTTGACTACGACGTTTTTCGCATGTTCTTGTCGTACGTGATCCACTTTTCATCACCAGTTATCAGCTTCTTTAAAAATGGTTCGGTTTCATTACGTCGTAATAAAGAATCACAAATAAATAAATAAATATCCCCTGGACATTATTCCACACAGCGCCATCTAGCCCCAAAGTAAGCTAATTAAAGCTTGTGTTATGGGATACTAGACAACGGATAAACATACTTAAATACATTTTCTTTTGTAAATACATACTTATTATACATAGGAGACACCCAGACCAGTACAAACAGACATGTTCATGCACACAAATGTTTGTACTGTGCGGGGATCGAACCCGCGACCTCTGGTGTAGTAGCCAACTTCTTAACCATTACACCAAGTCGGTCGTCAAAAATAAAAATGAGTACACGGTTCATTTTATTTCTTTCAGTGAGCTCGTGAGATACCCAAATATCGAGCTTTTTTGTACCCAGTTTTTTTCAAATGCGCCAAAACTGTATTGTGGTCAATTCCCAGTTCTTCAGCTACGTCATTACTACTGATATGCCGATCTTGGTCCACTTTTTCAAAAGTGCCATCCATTTTATCCGTAATGGGTAGTGTTGCCCAAATGCAAGAACAAGACGAGACTTAGTCTTGCGCCAATACACCTGGTCCCAGTCTTGGTCTTGGTCTTGCAGCAAGAGACTCGCTAGTCTCGCAATTACCTTTATGCCTATTGCTATCTATTAAACGTTCATTTATATCTTATAACAACGTAACAGAGTGCGTACATTTGAGCTTGAATTAACATAACCATAGTAAAGACCAACCAAATTAATAAATGTCTGAACATTTAAATTGGAAAAATTATCTACCACCGGGTGGGGTTTGAACCCACGACCTAAGCGATCCGTGCCGATGCTCTAACCAACTGAGCTATCTACCGTGACCTACGGGAGTCGGTCTGTTCCATAATAAACGTTTACATTTAACTAACTTACATGTGTTAAAAGATGGTTAAAACAGATAATATAACCAATTATTGACATTAACTTGACTTTTAACTTAACTTCAACAATTTTAGGAACATACTATACAAATTAAATTATAGAACAGTATTCATTGAATTAACCATTTATTTGAATAAAAATACAACACAAATTAAATTACAGAACAGTACACAATAGAATTGACATTACTATTACTTTATATTAATTCTTTTAACCAAGAATTAATACAAAGTAACCATCTGGCTGACTCATCACTCAGCCTATTTCTATGTTTTCTAATTACTAATGACGCTTAGAAAAAAATCTCTCAGCAGATACTGAAGTGCAGGTATTGAATGAAAATCACGGGCAATCTTCAAAAAAGTCGGATACTCTGTCTCATGCGTCCTGCACCACTCTAAAATGTCTTCCGAGCTGGCTGCTCTGGGTTTACCTAAGTACTCCTCCAACTCGTCAACATCTAAGCCTTGAAGACAAGATCCAGATCCAAATGACGTTGAGGGACATGCATACAGTTTCTCAATGTCTATTACGTCTTTATGTTCATCTTAATCAGTCCTATTTTCCAATTTTTTTTTCTATATTTTTTGGAGTCCCTAAGCGTATACCCGAACTCCAATACTCCCTGAAACGACACTTAGTCCTAACTGCAAGACGCAAGAGTCTTGCAGGATTAGTCTTGTTCTTGCTCAAATCTTACACGGTCAGTCTTGTTCTTGGTCTTGCTAAAATTAGGCGGTCTAGTTCTCGGTCTTGGTCTTGCGAAAATGCAAGAACAAGACCAAGACTGCAAGACCAAGACCGATTTTGGGCAACACTAGTGATGGGGCGACCAGAGCGACGTGCATCTTTGACATCAACTGGATTGAAAACGCTTAAACCAAATTTGTGCTATTCTTACAGACACTGCACTAGGTCCATAAACATCGCAAATTTTTTTCGCGGCTTGCTTTGCATTTTTAACTTTTTTGTAGTAAAATTTTAAAACGCATTGAATTTCTTCATTATATTCACTCATCTTAGCAGTACGATAAACAAATGAAAATCACACATTTTCCTAATTTAAATTTGGAATTATCTCATTTAAAATTTAAACTTTTAATGATACCAAAACCAGTCAGATACAAATAGTATAGCCAAAGGGATTTTATTACAAGTTCATACATTAGGCGAAAAGACTTTTTCCCCAACCTCATATTATATTTTAGGTCCGTTGTAGATTCTAGTAAGTAAGTAACTTCTTAAGTTACATAGATTATACGTTGCTGCAAAAAAAATAACTCCTATCCTAATTTGTTTTTCTTAAATTACGTGACATCTTAGTTTTTCTACCCAATCCTTTGTTTTAAATATTCAAGAATGAAGAAAAATATATCCATTTATGCGATTCGGCTGTTCGCCGAACAAAGACCTAAGTCGATCCTTTGCCGAGAAAAATAGTAGGGAATCCATTAATATCTGTCGCGCGGCTCCTTGTTAAATGCATACAATACTTGACGCTTTTTAAAAGACTTACAATGGCGACTTGGCTAAATTAAAACTTTTTCGATACGAACGCGACATTGCACGAACTTGAGGACGGGTAATTATTGTGAGGTACCGTCAGCAAGGAAACTCACACGGGAACTGAGAATAATAAAGCTTGTTACAACAGCGAAATAGTCCTTTTCCTACAAAATTCATTTAATGAAGGCCTTAAAAATAAATAATTTCAGATTAATTTTTTAGTTATTAACATTTATTAGTTTCTGTTGGTAAATTGTAACTCCCAGCAGTTATCAGAAATGTGTTGGCTTGTTGAAATTGAGAAACATGCAACGGATTATAAATAATATTTCACCAATGTTGGCAGCAGCTTTGTCAATTTTATATCTGTAAGATAGTTTTTGTTATAAACTGAACTATGTTTTATTCAATTTCTTATTAAAAGCTAGATTTTTTCTGAAGCAAGTATTCTAGAACGTCCTGCCGTTTTTAATTGCGTAGAGATATAGAGAGTGTCGTTCCAGATCATGTTAATAACAACAATTATCGTTTTTTTTTTTATTAAATAGCAAATCTGTACCCAAGTTACCTTCTTGGTTATAACATGTATTAAAATGAATATGTTGACGTTACGAGTTAGTACGTCAACTGACACAGGTTTGTAAAGACACATTTAAGCGGAAAAAAAATCAAAATTAATGATATCGGTGGCAGTCAGTAGGGCACATGGCTGAATGCGTCTTTCAAAGCTACGAGCCGGAGTTCAGTTCCGGATCCAATTGTAAAAACTCTAGGCAGAATTCAGTTTTACTATTATGCTCAATTTTTTGTCTACGTATTCGGTTTTCTTCACTAAGAGTTAGTTTTCTGTCGCTGAACGTAAAACAATGAATACTACTCAATACATACGAGTATTGCTTTAAAAAACGTTTTAAAATAAACATTAATTTGACTAAACTATCCTCCGAATGCGAGATAGATTTCAAAATCGATGATCAACTTAGATTCTGTCACACCTCACGTCAGTAAAAATAAAAGTGACTGCTTTGCTTGTGAGGGCTTCTTAATTTTAAGAGATGTTTAACATTTTGGACATTTCTTACAGCAGCTAGATCCCAATCAAACATTTCTGTATAGTTTCATTATCTATTATACATTATTCGTTGTGATAGCCGAAGTGAAGTGAAGAGATGTCGAGAGATCACCACCAACTTAGTAGTGAATAATGTATAGATTGAAAATATTAACAGCTTTTACCAGCTTTTTAAATTGTTTTTAGTATTTTTAAGTATATCAATGAATATCAAACAAAACTGACAATATAGCTGAGTCTGATTTGCTTTAGAATTTTTTAGTTTCATTAAACCTATAATGTCCCACTGCTGGGCAAAGGTCTCCCCCATATTTCTCCACATGTCCCTGTCCTTCAGAAATAATTAAAGATTAAGAACACCTGTCCCTAATCTAAGTAGAGCTTTTAATATGTGTGTCGGAGATCGATATACATAATTCAATATTTCTAAATAAATAGGTATCCAGTTAATTAGATAATTACGCCCAGACACAAAAAAATAAACTTATCCTCTTGCTTTTTCCTTACAAAAATGTTATAATCGCATCAGTGGAGAATCGCTCCAAATCCCACGGCCTCTGATTGACTTATCTGCGATCGCTTGCGGGGGCGATCGCCCCGATACCGCGCGATGCGAACGTCAATGTTTTGACGAGGGCTCGCTATATGCTGTAAACAACTCTTTTGTTTGTCCAATCAGCCAGTACACAGCTCAGTGGCTGGTGAACTGTGATGTTATTTTCAATGCACACTTTGTAAACTATATTGCCTGCACAGTGTGTGGTTGTAAGGAATATCCTGAGTTTCAGAGCTTGGCTTAGAGAAGGCAAGTTAGGAGCCCTGACTTCGGGGCACCCTTGGCCTTGCTAGCATAAACAAAATTGACTTGAAATCCAGTGGTTGCAATGTCAGGACACGAAGAGCTTTTTTCGGGTTTGAAAAATGTTCTAAAAATCCAAAAGCCTGAGTTGATGAACAATCGTACTATCACCATGTAACGCGTCAATGCTGTAAGGAGGGCTCGCTTTATGCTGTAATTAACAATTTTTATGTTTGTCCAATCAGCCAATATACAGCTTAGTGGCTGATGAACTGTCATTATTTTTAATGCACACTTTCTAAACTATATTGCTTATAAAGTATTGTGGTTGTAAGGAACATCCTGAGGTTCGGAGCTTGTCTTAGAGTGTTATTGAGGTAGAGAACGAGCCCCGCTTCGGGGCACCGTTGGCCTTGCCCTAAATAAAATTGGCTTGAAATTTCTGAATTTCAATCTCACGACTAGTACATTGTTTTTCGGATTTTTGGAATGTTCTAAAAATCCAAAAGCCTGAGTTAGTAATCAACAGTCATACTATCACGATATAAGACGTCAAAGTTCTGACGAAGGTTCGCTATGCTGTGATGAACTCTTTTATTTTTGTCCAATCAGTCAATACACACCTCATGTTATTTAATGCTCACTTTGTAAATTTAAATCGATGTGACCAATAGACGCTTCCTTGACCGATTGTTAAGAGAGCTTGATCTAGATACAGTCGTTTTTTTTTGGCCGTTTCATACCGCATTTGAACTGGTTTGAAATGCTTTGGTCTAGGAATGGGACCATAAATAGGCTGATTACTAACGAAAAATTCTGCATGAAACTATTAACGATGACATTAAAACGATGTAAGTATTAAGTACGTACTCAATACTCATTTTAAGTCTACGAATGACTTAACAGCTTGCGGTGTTATAATTGTGATAATTAACCCTTAACGTTATGAAAAGTGGGCAACTGAAGACTCTGCCACTCGCGCCATTTGTAGTACGCTTAATTAAGTGCAATTTAATGTTATTTAGTCCGAGGAACAGTCTTAATACTCACAATACTATAATTTCTGACTCCAAACCTAACTCCTGTCCTTATTTACGGAGACGCGGGGTGGCCTGCACTGGGGTGCAAAGCCGCTTATCCGTAAAAGCACTCATAACAACGCTTCATGTTTGAATTCAGTGTAGGCCGCGCCGCCCATCACAACGCGCGACGCCCCGCGTCTCCGTAAATGAGGCCTAACTACTCTAACTCCAATAACTGACAAACTGTGTTTTTTTTAAGATGGACCAAATTCAGTAGGTACCTACGTACCATAATTACTAGTTTTTTGTTAATTGTAGATGAATAGAGGTGATGGTCACATACAAAATCAGCGCATTGGCTCGTTCGCAATCACAAAATTTCGAACACTTTAAAGCATTGAAAACTGTTAATTATTGAAAACATCAGCCAAAAAGGTTCCCGATATCGATTCTCAGATTTTAATTACTCAAGAGTAAGTGGCTGGAGCAATCAAGATGGGACCCTGTGACCCATTTTAAAAGTTTTATACGCCGGTGCGCCAACGAGGGGAGTGATAAATGGAGGGCATCAATCAGCCGAATTTTAAAGTGTTGCAAATATTCACCCGCATTCGAAGTTGTTATTAAAACAGTCCGTTTGTTCCGATGATAAAATGTTTTGGAAAGTGAGTGCTGTTTCTGATGGAAGGAATTGTCTGTTCGTTTCGCGAAATCATTGGGAATGATATTTTTCTTGATGGATCGAATGTTCTTGACATTTCATTATCGTTTCCGTAAGATGTGTATTTTTATCTGTTATCGGAAGATGTGGTATTGTAATGTTTGTATTGTGATGTTGTATTGTAAAACTTAAATCAAACACCACCCTGCCTGTGCCCAATACACTTGTAACTTGTATGCCAATTTCCATTTGATCAACTTTTTCCTAAAATGTTAGGTTGTAATGTTAATATTAAATATATTGATTCACAATAGAATTTGAATAACGAAAGTTAGTAAAATCTATCAATATAAAGATGTCATTAAGTCTATTTTTTTATTAAAATGTTCGCCGCCCATAACTACAAGTTTGAACTAACAATGGTGCACAAATAATTTAATGGCTGGTTTTTTGCCCAAAATAATTGTTCAGCAATTGACCATTTCATTGATTGCAATTCAAGTTGCAAAGAATACTCTAAATCATTTCGACTTCAAAGCGCATAAGTTTTTGTGAATATCTATCGTGGTTTTTTGATTTACAATAATATTTTCGAGAAAATTTAAATTAATATATCAATAATCAGTAAACACCTACTTTAATTGTTCATTTCTGCAATAAATACTCTGTATTCATAGAAATGTGATATTTATTGCAGTCTTGATAGACAGGGTATCTTTTAATCGCCCTTCGCTGCAAAGAGGTTTATTTAAAAGTTTTAAGCAAGACGTTCGATTTAAACTGAGTGAGAGAATCGGACTGACGGCAAGACGTCCATCTTAGTAGAACACCCCCAAGGCAGATAGATAGTGGAGGGTGTACGAACTTCGCCGCTAAGTAGGTGAGGGCTTTGATTGAGTTCGCGCCCCGCAATCAAAGCTTCTCTAACCATCTGGTATATCTAACTTTTAAGCGTTCAGTAATCTTAAATTTTAAACAGAAATCCGTGGCCATTACTATATGTACAATATATACAACTCAGTAGGGCTCCTAGGTAGAGGTCAAAGTTGGCTGGAATATTTTGTGACCTTTCCAAGGCCTTCGACGTCATTAGTCATCAATTGCTGTTGAATAAACAGTAAAGCTATGGCATTCGAAATAATGCCCATCGGCTATTAGTGTCATTTCTTTCTGGTCGTCAACAAATAGTAAAAGTATCAGTTGACAACAAAAGAGAAACGTCAGATATAGGCCATGTCAATTTGGGTATTCCTCAAGGATCCTCACTTGGAAAAATTTTAATGACCTCCCCTCATTTATCACAACAGGCCTATCGGTGCTATTTGCCGACGATACAACAGTAGTGGTAAGTGCGAATACGTACGTAGAACAGAGCCTGAAAATAAAAAAGACGTGTAATCAGCTGCAGAAGTGGTTTTCGGAAAACGGGCTACTGCTAAATGTCAACAAATCAAAAGTTATGATATTTTCAGGAAGGGCTCTTACCTAACAATAATTTATAGTAAATAGTAGTCCGATGCCTTTATGCACGGAAAGCAAATTCTTTAGTTTCGCCGTCGACTTAAAACTGACCTGGAAGAGCCATGTTGATAAACTGTGATGGAATGAGTGGTGCAGTCTTTGCGTTGCGTCAATTCAAACCACTGATCTCTAACGATCCATTAAAAAAAGTCTATTATGCACACTTTCACTCCCTCGTACGGCATACTTGTATGGGGTAACTCAACAGACGCTGACCGAGTCTTTATAATGCAGAAACGAAGTGCATACGCTTGTGGGAGTGAAACCCAGACACACTCGTGCAGAAATCTGTTCAAAACGCATCGTATAATAACTCATTACTCAGTCTATCTATTCGAAATGTTATTATGTACTAGGCAAAATTTAAATCAGTCCTTAAAAATGGATACTGTAGGGAAACGCTACCACATAGCAGGCCGCCTTAGAGCAGTTCCTAGTCGTATGGCTCTTTCTGAGAAGAACCCCAGAGTCATAGGCCCTACACACTATGGGCGTCTCCCCGCTGAAATAAAAAATAAAAAATCTGACGAAGCATTTAGGCGCCGTCTGAGAAACCTTTTGTTGGATAACCCTATTTATTTCATTACAGAATTTATGAATCAAGCGTCTTGTATTCTCCACTGACTGTGAGTTGTATATTTTTATTATTGTTGTTTACCTGTAGACATTTTTTAAAAATTGTAATTTTTATTGTAAAACAATAAATATAAATATGCGCCAGACAACACACCTCTTGTAATGGTCTCCAAGTAGGGATTAATATCCCTGTGATACGAGGTACCACACAAGGAAATAACCAGGGGCGTCTCCCAGAACACCCAGACCAGAGTCAATTCAGAAAAGATCGTTTCCTGAATTGACCCGACCGGGAATCGAACCCGGGACACTAGGGAAATGGAGGCGAGAAACCGTGCTACAGCGCACTACGCCAATCGTATCGTCATTTTTATTGTCATTTTTACTTTGTCATTTAATTTAATTTATTTCTATATCATGTTCATGTTAGTATTATTATTGTTGACATAATATGATTGTTATTTTTTTTTGTGACGTCACGTAGGTATCTTTACCTATTTTACTATTGTAATTCCATTCTGTATTATTATTGCTTCTGACATTTTATTATTATCATTACATTTTGACGATCGCAATATAAATTCTTGTAATTTGACACCATGTACTTAAATGTAATGTTATACTGAGTAATAAACAATCTAATCTAATCACCTACGTCTGAATCCTGTAACGACGTTTAAAGTTGAGCAGCCCTTACATTTGTGTAGCTGCAACTTTCATTTCTAGCTACTGGCAAGTAACAGGAAAGTGCTCAACTTTAAGCCCCGTATTCTAGAATTGTACTTACTCGTAAGCACTGATCTGTACTTGTAAAGCAATCTCTTCCAGACAACCCAATTAGAGGAAAATGTTAGGAAGGGTAAGCGAGTGCACAAAACATAAAAATAAAAATTTTGATTCACTCAAAAACTAAAAATAAAAAGACAAAGAAATAAGAATAAAATATATAACCCGTAACTAAGAACCCACCCATAGCAAAAAGAGATCAGGGAAAGAAAATAAGAATATAAATAAACAGAAAAGGAGAAGTAAAAAGAAGGAAAAAGATTAAGATTAGGAGACTAAGCTCCTGCTTACTCTCCTTATCATCGCTCCTGCGTTAAAGGGCGAGGAAAGTGCTTTGATCCTTGTTTTAAAAATAGACAACGGTTTTTACTCTTTAACAAATAAGGGTAGAGAATGCCAGAGACGAACAGATTTAACAGGGAACGACTGTGTGTAGAAGTGCGAAGAATGAGGAGGGAATGCAAGGCGAAGCTTCTTAGAAGACCGCATCGGCTGACCCCGTACTGGCTGCAGAAATTGGAAACGCTCCTTGAGATAACGTGGCAATAATGGGTTAAAAAAATGTTATACAGGAGAAAAAGAACGTGAGAATCTGGACGAAGACGGATAGGAAGCCAGTTGAGCTGAAACCTGTACTTAGAGACATGATCTTACTTTCGCAGTAAGCAGCAGTCTGCGTAGTCGAGAATGGAAAAGAGCGAGGCCTGGACGAACGAGGCAAAAAATTACGAAGCCTACTTAGAGAACCTGCAGCAAACATTCTACGGCTAACCTTTCTTTTTTTGCGTCAGGAAATGCATTTAGGCATTCCCAAGGCCCTGGGTTTGGGACACCTGGGATATGTGGGACTCGGAACTCCTGGGAAAACAGAGACCCCTACACACTAAAACCTGTCGGTGGTCATCTTCGGCGCAGAATGGAAGGGACCCGGGATCCCGAACGAGGGAGATACTCCTCGCGGGACCCTTCGGCGCGCAAGGCCGCCTGGCAGCCAGCCTCGGGAGGAGCAAGCTCAACTCCAGTGCACGATAACACAGACCACTGTGCCTGAAGACACGCGTTACCGTCTTCCTCGGGATCGCAAACTGAAACACACGCAGGCCCCCCCGCGTGCGCTTTGCGACCCCAAGGGCCCTTTTAGTCGCCTCTTACGACAGGCAGGGATACCTCGGTAGTATTCTCTTCCCCTAACCGCAGGTAACATTCTCCAGCTAAACTTTTTTTTTTTTAATTAACGTGGGGAAATCCTCATGGATACCTCGCCGCCCGGGGGAACGACGAGGTTATGTCGGACTTCTACCGACTAAAACCCCACAGTAATCCACCTCAACACTTCAGCGGCGAGGCGGGGTCCCTAAAAAGTTTCGCAACGCCCCGCCGCCAGTGCCTCCCCGTATTGGGGCCCCCTCCAGCCGACCACCCAATGAATGGGGAAGGCCACTGAAGTACCTGGAGCATACAGGTACTTCCGCCGTCGCGGTGAAAGCCGTGCATTGCGGGCAAAAGCACCCCCGTACTCAAGCCCGCTGGCTCTCGCCGTACGCGGACCCTACTAGGTCCGCAACCACGATCCACCTAAAAGGTGGAACCGCTGCCGCATCTGGCGGTGCGGCTCCGCCGAGCCGCAGTGCACAGTGGGGGCCAGCCGCGGATCACTGACCCCCTCCAAACGGTTGCGCACCGTGGCTCCCACCTCGCGCCCCAAGGCGCTGCGCCCGTGGGCGCCCCTTTAGGTGGGCAGTGGTAGACCACGCCCGGCGGCAGTCTATGGGTGGGTGGGAAGTCCACCGCACTGCCATGCCTGAGCCCTCTTAGCTTCCCGATGGTTCCACCTGCCACCAGTACTAAGCCCCCCCCCGCCACAACAAGGCGAAGGCTCATGGGGGGGTCTCCGGCTAACCTTTTTTTTTTTATTATCGTGGGGAAATCCTCATGGATACCTCGTCGCTCGGGGGAACGACGAGGTTATGTCGGACTTCTACCGACTAAAACCCCACGGTACTCGACCTCAACACTTCAGCGGCGAGGCGGGGTCCCTAAAAAGTTTCACAACGCCCGCCGCCAGTGTTTCCCCGTATTGGGGCCCACTCCAGCCGACCCCCCAATGAAGGGGGGAGGCCACGGAAGTACCTGGAGCACGCAGGTACTTCCGCCGTCGGGGTGAAAGCCGTGCATTGCGGGCAAAAGCACCCCCGTACTCAAGCCCGCTGGCTCCCACCGTACGCGGACCCTACTAGGTCCGCAACCACGATCCACCTAAAAGGTGGATCCGCTGCCACATCTGGCGGTGCGGCCCCGCCGAGCCGCAGTGCACAGGGGGGGCCAGCCGCGGATCACTGACCCCCTCCAAACGGTTGTGCACCGCGGCTCCCACCTCGCGCCCTAAGGCGCTGCGCCCGTGGGCGCCCCTTTGGGCGGGCAGCGGTAGCACCATACCACCACCACGCCCGGCGGCAGGCAATGGGTGGGTGGGAAGTCCACCGCACTGCCATGCCTGAGCCCTCTTAGCTTCCTGGTGGTTCCACCTACCACCAGTACTAAGCCCCCCCGCCACGACAAGGCGAAGGCTCATGGGGGGGCTCCGGCTAACCTTTTTTTTTTTTTTTTTTTTATTAGCGTGGGGAAATCCTCATGGATACCTCGTCGCTCGGGGGAACGACGAGGTTATGTCGGACTTCTACCGACTAAAACCCCACGGTACTCGACCTCAACACTTCAGCGGCGAGGCGGGGTCCCTAAAAAGTTTCACAACGCCCCGCCGCCAGTGTTTCCCCGTATTGGGGCCTCCTCCAGCCGACCCCCCAATGAAGGGGGGAGGCCACGGAAGTACCTGGAGCACGCAAGTACTTCCGCCGTCGGGGTGAAAGCCGTGCATTGCGGGCAAAAGCACCCCCGTACTCAAGCCCGCTGGCTCCCACCGTACGCGGACCCTACTAGGTCCGCAACCACGATCCACCTAAAAGGTGGATCCGCTGCCACATCTGGCGGTGCGGCCCCGCCGAGCCGCAGTGCACAGGGGGGGCCAGCCGCGGATCACTGACCCCCTCCAAACGGTTGTGCACCGCGGCTCCCACCTCGCGCCCTAAGGCGCTGCGCCCGTGGGCGCCCCTTTGGGCGGGCAGTGGTAGCACCATACCACCACCACGCCCGGCGGCAGGCAATGGGTGGGTGGGAAGTCCACCGCATTGCCATGCCTGAGCCCTCTTAGCTTCCCGGTGGTTCCACCTACCACCAGTACTAAGCCCCCCCGCCACGACAAGGCGAAGGCTCATGGGGGGGCTCCGGCTAACCTGACCCAACCTGGGTTATCCAAGTTAATGTATTGTCAATACAAACACCTAGATTTTTGACATCATCATCATCATCCGTGCGGTCTATCCCGGTTGTGAACCCACACTGGTGTGGGGGCTCCCAGGGTCCGCCTTTCTTATTTTCTTGGCCCACTGCGCGCGATCTTGTGCATCCTCAGTGGTGAGTCTGTTGGCACGCATGTCACCCTTAACGACGTCGAGCCACCGCTTCTTGGGTCGACCTCTTCTACCGGTACCTGGCGGGGGCGGCATGGCCAGACATTTCTTGCCCACGTACTTTACCGATCTCTGTGAGACATGACCATACCAACGAAGGCGGCACTCCTGCAGCTTGTCTGCGATGTCACGAACACGAAGGCTGCCGCGGATGTGCGTGTTACGCACTCGATCTTTGCGTGAGACTCCACACATCCATCGCAGCATCTTCATTTCCGTGACGCGCAGCTCCTGCTTGTGTCACTCTAGTAACGGCCATGTTTCACTGCCATATAAAAGGACAGGCCTAATGATGGTTTTATAGACCTGCCCCTTCAGCTTGATCGGCATCACAAATGACACCGGTCACCTCACGCCATTGGGCCCAAGCCGTGGAAATTCGGGCTCTTACGTCGCGGTGGATGTCCCCGGACGCGCTTAACCCAGATCCCAGGTATTTTACACGGTCCGTGCGCTCGACCACGTCAACGCCTATGCGGACGGACTGGGTATCTGTGGTGTTGCAGGCCATGCACTCCGTCTTCGCCACATTAAGTTTCAGACCGCCGTTTTCAAGTGAATTTTTCCACTTATTCACCGGTTGTACCAGCCGTCCCCTGTCCGAATCTGCTAGCGCTATATCATCAGCATATATAAGCAACCAGGGTGGTTGCTAATGGTGGTCTAGGATGCTGTTTGACAGAACGTCAGAATGACAGTTTTACTGAAAGGACCACACCGTCAAATATAACTGAAGGCAGAACATCCCAGCCAACCCTAGAGATCAGCCATGAACCGCCCACAATTACTACTTGCGTTTTAGCAGGATTAACAGTAAGAACGAAAGACTTGTTCCAGTTAGAAATAGGATTCAAGTCAGCATTAATGGTATTAATATCTCTGGGCAGATCAACAAGACTACATTGGGCGTAAATTTTGACATCGTCTGCATATAGGTGATAAGAAGAAGATAGATTTTGGGAAATATAATTAATGAAAGTAGCAAAACGAAGAGAAGACAAGACGCCACGCCACCTTGCGGTACGCTGGCACTAAGGTCGCACCATGCTGAGATACATTCTCAGCACGAATTCATTGCCGGCGCCCATGCATGTAACTATGAAACCAGTCATTTACAATTGCAGATATGTTGAGAGAACGCAACATGCCAACTAGGATGTCGAAACAACAGTGAGGCATTACTGAAATACAAAAGTGCCAATACAGTGAGACTTTTTGGTCCATACCAAGACGAATATCATCTATATTTTGACAAGTGCAGTATTCGTACTATGACCAGGGTGGAAACCGGATCCGAAGCTTTTGAAAAGTTGGTTTTTGGCAAGGAAAGTACTGAGCTGCTGATGGACAACACGTTCAAGTATTTTTGACAGGAAACGTAGGATATAGGACGGTAATCTGAGTATGCACAAGGATTCGCTTTTTTAGGGAGAGGAATTATTTGAGCATCTTTCCACGCTTTAGGAAATGCTCCTGGAGGGAAAGATTGAGGATGCGGGTAATAACAAGTTGAAGGATATCAAGAATAGGTATGATCATATAACCACTAATGCTATCACTAGCCACCGCATTAGATGCGATGGAGCGAACGTTCTTCTCAACATTTCAATCATATATTTGACAAAAATTTAAAGAGGTGGGTGTAGTCAGGAACTGGTAAAGATAAAGGTCGATGAAGTGTATTCGATTTAACTGTACTATTAGTAGGAGTAGAGGAAGAAAAGTGCTTATTTAAAAGGTCTATGTTCACATCATTTGGAATAGAATCTTTACGTGTTTTTCCAATTTCAAGAGACTTGAGAAACTTTTATACTTTAGCTGAATCTCCATTTTCAACAGATTTATGAATATGGCGTCATTCTTCCGAATAATCTTGTAACGTTCACGAGTTCTGTCGTTTGGGTCTAATTTGAACTTACGCTTAGCAGAGTTCTTCTTGTCCCGAAGAGCCTTAAGCTCTTCAGTCAGCCAGGGTGCCGATGAATGTTTGACTTTCACCGGACGAACGGGCGCGTGTGTATCGTAGAGTTGTAAGACGAGCGAGTTAAAAACAGCAATTCTTTCGTTTAGATCAGCAGCACTATCGACCAACGACCAGTGGGTTCCTAAAGCATCGCGTCTCAAAAGCTCAACATTCATACCACCAAAATTACGTTGCAGGAGAATTTTCGTCTTTGGCTTTGGCAATGTAACAAGCAATTTCGCAAGTAAATATTCAGCCTGGAGGAGGTGTTAGTGCCAGGTAACCGCTGACTGGCTGGAATTAAAAGATCATATTACAAAATTGCTCGCTTCGCTCTGTTTAAGGAATGCTTTAGTTTTATGGGACTAGAATAAGGCCACTGAGTCGTCTAAAATGTCAACAGCTATGACGATAATTTTGATTTTCTATTATGAAAGATATATCAGCTGTGTGGTTTAATATATAATAATAAAATATATTATTGAACGCAAGTAGTTATTAGCGCTACAGTTAATGGGCTTGTTAAACACTTCTGCTGGTTATCAGAATCCAAAAAAACACTGCTTAGAGCATGCCCTGCTGATACGTCTTGCATACCTAAAAGCTCCTTCACTTGGAGTATTCGCCTATAATGTAAAGTTTCAGATTCGATTTTGAGCATTAGGTACATTACAGTACTGCCTCTTTGACATGACGAACATTCACCTATAATGTACATTTCAGATTCGATTTGGCATTACTTCATTAGATCATTATTCGGTGCTTTTCCCTCACCAACGTGCCAACCACCAATGTCCTAATCTGTAACATTACAGTTTGCGCACTGTAATGGTCGGTTTCCCTTCACCACTGATGTAATGCTCGACTCTGTAACATTACATTACAGGCGAATACTCAATATGAGGAAGCACCTTAAGAATCCGGCTGAGTCTTCTAATTATTAAGCACTGTTGCGAGTGACGAAATCTAAAAGCAGTAAAGTTTTAATGTAGTTCCTTAAACTTTTACTACTTCAGAACAAATATTTTTATTTATTTGGCAAACGAAAAGTTTTAGAGGCTCGGTTGATATGTCATTTATAATACGTTATCAAGGCCGATAACTCTAAACTGCTACTGTGGGAACACTTCTTTTCACATCCAGGGTATAAGAACTACACAGAGTTGTAATAACTCTCAGATTGGGAAGGACTAAATTATGGCTTTTAAATTAAACTTGATTTTTCTTTAAATTAAAAAAATATAATCTTTGATAGTGTATTGTGCATTTACTAAGATATTCATTCATGTGTATGGTACTTTGTATGCAATATTTAGTTGTTAATATTCCATATCAAAAGTTTCAAAGAATCATGTTTTATTACATTCACTGATCTTGATTTACTTAAACAGTTAAACTCTGATTTAGTTTATGCCAAAAATTGTGTTTTCAAAATGAAGGCGAAGTAAGAGAATTTAATCTAACTTCGTTTGGCTGTTGTTTCTCCATGAATTTGAACTAAATTGCGCAACCTAAGCATTCATTACATTCAATATAAGGTCTACACCAGTAGAAATGAAATAAAACAAATAAACAGCTGTTATTTGTAAAAAAATTAATAGGTAGGCGAAGTTGAGCTGGCTTTTCTCGATACTAGGAACAAACAATAGGGTTGCAAGAAGCTTCACATTGATTTTTTTTCGGGAATAATAATTTGACATTAAAACATACGGTCGAATTGAGAACCACCTACTTTTTTTGATGTCGATTAAAAAAGAAGAATGCACTCTAAGGCCAGTTCTAACATTGCAGGACTATGTTTCACGGTATATGACCTCTTGCATCTTGAACCAGAAGAGCTTTGCTGCATTTTTTAAAATTCAACGTTCAATGCTCTCGAAATTGTTTTGTATTGTTGTTTTATTTTCAAACTGAATCACAGTTACCATAGAACCAACATAAAAATCGCGTGAGCAACCATACCAAATTATTATTACTGTTATTATTCTTCTTGTTTGACTTTCTAAAAGCGCCAACCCTAATGGTAGGCGAAGTATGGGAGGAAACTGTTGAAGATACCCTTCCTAACATTGCCTGTCACGATGTTTCTGTTCAATTCAGAGATTTTCTTAATTTATAAAAGCGCAACGGGTAGCCCATCATATGAGTTACCTACTGTGAGGTTATCAGAACTTTACCTTTAGTAGTTTCCTGGTTACGTGTAACTTAACTGGCGCTCGCAAAAAAATCACATGGACCTCTTTTTTTTTTTTTTTTTTATATTGCCCGTCAAGATGACCTCACTCCACCTGATGGAAAGCGGTCGTGAGGTCCAGATATGAGGTTGACAAGCCCAGTCATTCAAACGAATCACTGGGCTGGCCATCCTCACCTTGAAGGCCTGCAGAAATGCCTTTTCACGCCCCGCTTGAAGAACCCGGGACTATAAGAGGAAGGAAACACATGTGCTGGAAGAGCGTTCCACGTCTGGATGGTACGACAAAGAAACGAGTCACCGAACCTTTTAGTTCGGGCCAACAAATGTTGAATTGTGTGTGGGTGACGCCGTAGTCCAGCACGCGTGGTACGGGAGTGGAAAGGTGAGGGTGGGATAAGCTGGAATAACTCGTCAGAGCATTCCCCATTGTAGAAGCGATAGAGAACACTTAGCCTGGCAATGTCTCTACGCAATTGGAGAGGCTCAAGGGTCAAAGTTGCCTCTGGGTTTCCAATAATACGGATAGCACGCCGCTGCAACCTGTCAAGAGCTTCGAGTAGGTACTTAGCGGAACCGTCCCAGAGATGAGAGCAGTATTCCACACACGAGCGAACTTGTGTCTTATACAAGAGACAGAGCTGCTCAGGCGTGAAGAATCGTCTCACTCTGTTCAGGACTCCGAGTTTACGGGATGCAGTTCTAATGACGCTCTCAATGTAGTCCCGCTGGTTTAGGTTGCTACGAACATCCATGCCAAGGATGTTTAGGCTATCCTTAATCGGTAGTGGGGTGCTCTGAAGAGTGGGATGGGAAAGGAACGGCGACGCCTTTGCTGTGAATGCACACACCTGCGTTTTCTTGGCATTGAACTCGACAAGATTGCATGCACTCCATTCTGAAATGCGGTCCAACACTCCGTCAAGCTCAACAACAAGACTTCGCCTCTTCTCCTCGATGTCAGTCTGCTTTGCCCCAGGGCGCTCGAAATATCGCGCGTGGACCGTGCTATCATCCGCATACCAAGAGATAACATGTCATTGATATGCAGAAGAAACAACGTCGGCGACAAGACGGAGCCCTGCGGCACTCCGGCATTAATCTGGAGAAAGCGTGATTTTTGACCATCGCAAAGGACACGAATTCTACGTCCCTCCAGAAATCCGGCGACCCAGTCGCATAGGCGAGGTGGCAGACCATATGCCGGAAGCTTGGAAAGAAGCGAACGATGCCATACACGGTCGAAAGCTTTGGCAATGTCAAGGCTGACGGCCAAAGATTCCCCATGCTTGTCCATAGCCTCCCCCCAGATGTGTGTTACGTACGCTAGAAGATCACCCGTAGACCGTTTTGGTCGGAAGCCATACTGACGGTCGTGAATGAGAGAGTGATCCTCTAGGTAGCGGATGAGCTGCGTGTTTATGATCCGCTCAAACACTTTAGCTAAAACTGAGGTTACGGCTATTGGACGGTAATTGGCAGGGTCAGACCGGTCCCCTTTTTTGGGAACTGGTTGAACGTTCGCCTCCCTCCAAGACAGCGGCACAAGACCCGAATTGTAGGAGAGGCGATACAGGCTAGTGAACACTGGAGACAACTCCGCTGCACATTTCTTCAGCACCACAGCTGGGATTCCATCAGGGCCACTGGCTTTCCTGACATCGAGTGACTGCAGTTCGGCACGTACATCACACTGCCTGATACGAATATCAGGCATTGTGGAGCCGCAATGTGGAATATCAGGCGGCGCAGCACCGCAGTCATCGATGCAAGAGTTTGCGGCAAAGAGGTTAGCCAGTAAATCGGCTTTCTCTTGCGGCTGATGAGCCAACGATCCATCAGGGAATCTCAGTGGGGGCAGCGAAGGCACGCAGAAGTTAGATTGCACGTGTTTAGCCAGTCGCCAGTAGGAGCGGCTACCCGTAGGGTGCGTGATGAGTTCTTGGCCAACACGTGCAATTCGCTGGGCGTCTGCTTTAATGTAAGCCCTCTTCGTGGCCTTGGTGGCTTTATTAAAGGCTGCTTTCAGGGAGGCAAGGTTTGAATGATCATTGAGTGCCTGGGCCCTAGACCAAGCACGGTACGCCGCCTGTTTTTGTTCAACAGCTGCGGCACACTCGCGATTGAACCAGGGACCAGTTTTGCTAGCACTGACGACATCAGTAAAAGGAATGTAGTATTCCATTCCGGTACCGATCTCGTCAGCGATAGCAGATGCACTCTCTGAAGCATCCCTTTCTCCAAAGCAGCACTGCCGCCAAGGGACGGAGGCAAAATACTCTTGCAATCCGTCCCAATCTGCCGACGAGTAGTGCCATAACCGCCGCGTCACCTCCACAGGTTGTGGGGGAGCTGCACAAGGCACTGTAGCGCCAACCAGACAGTGATCGGAGGAGCCCAATGGAGCACCAACCGATACTTTATACCCGGCTGGGTGACTCGTCAGCAGAAGGTCCAATAAAGAGGGAGTATGACCGACAATATCTGGTACCCGGGTGGGCTGGTGTACCAGTTGCGTCAGGTCTTGCGTGAGAGCAAACGCATGGGCAGTTCGGTCTGCATGGTCTGTTTTTGATAAGCCTAACCAGGACTCATGGTGGGCATTGAAGTCTCCCAAAAACACCATTTCGGCATTTGGGAACTGCGCCTGAGCGTTGTCTGCGGCCTGACTCAGATGCTCGAAGAGTCGAGTTGTCTCGGCGTCGCCTTTGTGGGAGCGGTATATGCACGCATAGACCCGGCTTGTGAAGCCCAGGTCTACGTGCACCCAGAGAGTGGAGAAGGATGGGTCTTCTAGGCAGCGGAGACGGCTACAGCAGACGTCCGCCCTGACAAATAGACATACACCGGCTTTAGGTTGGAAGGACTCTTCCACACATAGCCGGGGTAGTGCAGGTATGACGTATCGGCAGGGCGGCCTATCTGTGTTTCCGTCAAAAAGAGCATCGCAGGCCTCGCCGTCTCAAGGTGTTGATGGACGGCGTTGAGGTTTGCATGGAGTCCGCGGATGTTAGCGAACTCCACCTCAAACAGCGTGTTGGTGGGGGATGGGGATGCCGCTGTAGGCCGTTTTTTCGTGCTTCTGACTGCCATAGAAGTTGGAGGATGGGAAGGGCGTGAAAGGACGACTGTGATCGAGGCAATGAAAGACAATGCGTGGTGCCCTGCATTGGTATTAATCGCGTGGAATAGTGTAGGCCGGTCCGCCGGACGGAAGGGCCCCCGTACCCCCTCGGGTGTGGTCGCCGGGCCCCACCGGAACCGGGCACCACCCGGCACGACGAGCCACCCCGAGATTATGCGCGACCTTGTGGGGCAGCCTCCAGAGGTGGTTAACCCCTTTTGGGCCCCTGTACTATGCCGCGGGCGGCCAGCGGCACCACCGTTTCTACGGGTCTCCCTGGCCGGCGGGCCGATACACACTACACACACAATACCGCCGCTAGGGCCCCCACTGGTCCAACAATTGCCACGATCACAGTCCCCCTGGCACCGGTTAGTGCAGTGCTGATCCCGGAACGCGACCTGACCGAGATAGGTCAGAATCACTTGGCGGGTTTTACACAACTGCATGGTGGTAACAACAACCGGCCGACATAAGTCTCCCACCTGAAGAGCAGATGGTCTGCTGGAAGAAACCCTTAGTCGCCTCTTACGACACCCATGGGAAGATATGGGGCTGTGGAAAGTATTCTTTTAAAGTGCCGCCACCAGCACGGCACCTCGCGCTACGTTTTGACTTACACTGCCTAGATGGTGGCTTTGATTTTGACAAATGAGGTTGCATTGTTGCAATAGTTAAATTAGTGAATTAACCAATGAACACAAAGCAATTTTACCAGAACAATAAAAAAGTTATAATCGTTCAAACATTTTAGGCGAAGTATGCTACAAAAAAATATTTATTTTATTTATAAAAAAAGGCGAAGTAACAGGAGTTGACGGTACTTATTTCGTTTGTGCGGTAAGTTTATTGTAGAAGTTAAGTCGTATTTGATTTAGCATTAACCTTGCTCCTTTTAAAAGATAGTAATGTGATGGGATTTTCAACTATACTGATGCGGAATGACATTGACCTTAGTAAACATTTTACTTCATCCAAATAAAATGAGACAAGGCTAAATGTTGTTTTTTCCGTCGTCTGAATAGTCTGTTTCGAGTAGTGTTGCCGAACTATCGATAATTTATCTACTGATGTTTTATAGCGATATCACAACCATTGATAGCAACAAGCGATACTAACATTAACTAGTACAATACAGCCTTTCTACCCATCGTGATGATCATTATTCGAATATTGATCGGTGAAACTGACTACTTTTAGTTCTTAAAATCCCGTAAATTTTCTTATTCTATCTAAGTTTTTAAGTACTTTGTTATAGTAGGTAGCTGAACTGAAAATATAAACATATTTTTATGACCTGATAGTACATTTTTTATTGTGACATAGTACTCGATTGCCTTTACTGTTGGTGCTGAATATAGCTTCTCCATAATATCATCTTTTTGTTATTTTCTAAAAAAATGTCCCCAAACTTCCACCCCACAAAATCCGTGTAGGTCCAGATTAGACTTTTGAGGTAAGTATTAAAAAATAACTCTGTCTTAAGCTATTAATCAACGTTCGATAAGACAACTCAAAATGGGCGGTCCGTTGTAAACCAGGTGATTTATTTCATAAGTCCGCGGAGTGACTGGACCAATTCATGCAGACCTCTTAGCTGAGACTTATTTTCCTCCTGTTTAAAAGGAATTGTATGGAGAAAAAGGGGGCAAGGTAGATTCGTTTATGTTGGTTGTGTTATATTGGCGATGTATGATAGTGACGGATGTATTGACAACGTATTCTGGACAATGGGTAATAAGTTTATCGGGCATCGTTTGAGTTTCAATGTAACTCATGGTCAGTCCTTCTAAAAACTACTTAAGGTGAATCATATCAGCAGCATAATGTTTTCCATTATTTAATCGATAATGACCTCTGAATTTGTGAACTGTTGGTCAACTGCTGCCCTTTAGCAGTGATAAAATATATTTTAGCACTACAACGTCATAAAACTTGATGTTTTTTTTCCCCTGAATTCTGAAATTTCAGCAGCAATTTCAATGAAAAATACAGACATTTATGTAAATATGGCCCAATTTTGCGGGTCTGCTCAGAATTTAATAGTTGGATTATGTACCTTTTAACACTATTTTAATCAAAGAGCTGTTCACTATTGAATTTACTAGCGTTTTAACGATTTCCGGCAAGTATTAGAACAGTACATTAACCAAAGCAGTGCATGATTACTTATTATCATCTAAAAATAATTCAATGAGCATCTTTTCTTGGTATAGGCAGGACTGACTGGGAAAGAGTGGCCTGGGTTAAGGTACTCATGTTGATTTTATTATCCATCAACTAGTAGGCAGATGTTTATTCTATTGCTGACAAAATGGAATTTTAGGCCCGTATTCTATAATAAAATCTGTACTTGAGTATAGATCTGAGTGACGTTTTTGTATGAACTGACGTTTTGAAATCTCTACTCAAGTACAGATCAGTGCTTGAGTCCGTTCTAGAATGCGAGCCTAAATCTACATAATTATCTACTACAGTTTACATGTCCTCAAAAGACGGTCAATATCTTTCTAATAACATCCTTAGCGCCATCTGTATTCATGAAAAGGCAATTCTTTCAAGCTTCCTTCCATTTAAAAGCGTGCCTAGTCCAAGTTAGTACGTTCAATCTACTAGCGACATCTTGTGCTGAGTAGCCAAACTAGGGAAAACCTTTGAAGCTGGGAAAACTACTGGCTGAAGAAAGCATCTTGATATATTCATAGCAGAACAGTGGTTTGTTTTTAGTTGTATTTTTGTAAATAAACTTTACCTCTTGTTGAAATATAAAAGACCATCAAAATCAATTGACGTGAGTTTGATCATTGATTAAAATCTAATCAAGCTTCATATTCCTACTTAAGCATGAACAAGAACCACCCTAGGAAGATTTTATTAGAATACAGCCCAACAAACAATTTTGCTCTTGGGAATAGGAGTTTATAATGCAAAAAGGCTGTACTCATGTCATAAAAATGTTATTTAAATTTATGTTGGCTTGTATATGCACTGCGAAAAGCAAATTAATGCCAACACTAATAGTCTGTTGAAAAAATCTAGAAAATATATGATGTATTGAAATACTAGTTCTATGGTAGGAAGATATGGGACTACTTTAATATTAATAAAGTTATAACCAAGTCTTACTCTTCTCTATGAAAATGCGTTATTAGGATTCAAGTAATACTAGTAGTCGCCGTTTATTTTTCTAGCTATGTTAAGAATTCTGTATTAGAAATATTCTTGGCTCTTACAAGAGTATGAGCATTGCATGAGAGCAGCAAAACTGGAAAATATCGATTTCCGACCATGATGATCTCGAATATCTTTCGGATGTTTATAGGTGGAATAACGTTGGCTTGCAAGGTAAGCATTTATTGGAAAGATTCGTTCGTTCCTCTGAGGTTTCAGTAACTCAGTGGTTTAGAGCAGTCACCCGGATTGTGAAAGACGCGGGTTCGATTTCCGCTCCAGATCATCAAGGTCCGAAATCTATTTTATTCACTTTTTCATCTTTAGATATAAAAAACAAGCATTAGTTAATGCTTAAATAATCAAAAGTTATAATCAAATAGGATATTTCGTCCTAACCGATAGTTTAAATAATTGTAGAAATATTTCTTTCAGATGTTCATAGGTACTTGCCTTGAAACATTGATGTAATAACGTTAGCTTGCAAGGTAAGCATTTACTGGAAAGATTCGTTCGTTCCTCTGAGGTTTCGGTAGCTCAGTGGTTTAGAGCAGTCAGCAGAATTGTGGAAGACGCGGGTTCGATTCCCGCTTCAGATCATCAAGTTTTTCTATCTTTGAACTGTTTATTATCAAAAACATCAACAATGTTTTACAATTTGAAGATGTACAATCAATGAAAATGCCCCACAAGGCAAAGGCCTACATCATTGAAATGAAGTTATCGCTGCATTGATGGGTATTTGCTTTATAACCACGCTTGCCAAATTGGTGACAATGGTTGGTTGGTAGCGATGACAATCAATGAAATTATAAAATAACTAGCTTCCCGCCCGTGGCTTCGCGGGCGGGATTTTTTTCGACTTACGATACTTGTTATTCACAAAATCTCGTCTTAGCACCTGTAGTTGTAGTTTCCCGGCACTTGTAGTTTCTGAAATTGCGTGATGATTGACCTTTCGCTTTTAAATATTTTTGCGTGTGTTAGAATTAAGGATATTTATGTTTACCTAATACTATGACTAGATAGTTTTTTTAGATTAAAACCTAGGTCTAAATTATATAAACAATTGTACAGCAATTATGGCTTAGCAGTTTGATGATATTTAGCTAAATAGATTCTCCAAATATGAAAGTGAAATACTCAATACTCAATGTTTTATTTGCAAGCCATATGTACCTACAGAAGATGGTAAATTATTATAATATAATACATGACCAATATGTACCCTGTCGGGCACGCAAAAGAGTAATGAAAGAGAGGAAACGCTTCAATTAAAGAGATAAGATAAGTCTACAAATTTACAAATTAAAGATTAACAAAAATATATATATATATAAGATGTAGATCTCAATGCACGACGTTTTAGTAATTATAGGATTTATTTATAGCTAACTCTATCAATTAAATATTCATATATACTATAATAACATTTAGTAAGTAGATATTTCTTTAATTTGTTTAAATAACTTTTTGATGAAATAACTTGTAATCATAAACATTATTGCTTGTGTAGTAATAATGCATAAAATCTACCTTTTAATTTACATGATTTTTAACTTATAACATACCTTATAGCTACTTATTTGTAAATGACAAAATGTTATTTGCTAATTTATTATTGTTTTAATATTGAAATACTTGAAAGTGTTTAAGTTATTATTGATTTGAAAGAATATTGATCATAATGTTAACATCACTGCCTGTGGTCTTATTTAGCAAAGTCTAAGGTAATTATTTTAATAGTAGATCATTTATTTGGATAGTAAAATAAGCTTACCTATAGTAATAATTAAGATATTTCAATAAGAGTAATCTATTTTACTAGGGATGATAACGATTTCTTGAATAAAAGGTCAATGTACTGTTCTGTGGATATTTAAATTATTGATTATCTTCTAATACTTGTTATTTTATTTTGAAAATCTGTGTATTTTTCTAAATACACACTAAATTATTTAAATGATTGTAATTACAGTTCATTATATTTAAAATTATATGAAATTATATTCTTCCGGTTGGTGGGCTTTTTTTATTGGTCAATGTCAATGATTTTTAACATATAACATACCTTATAGCTACTTATTTGTAAAAGATAGATGACGTGTGTCGCGGACTTTTTAATGGATCTACTAATAAACTATATTTTTGCATTACATTGTATGCACGTATAGTCAACAGTGGGGCCAGCGCACACACACACAAAGATTTTCCATAGCGCTTTTTCCCCGGATTACTTGTAAGTGTTAATTGATCTGGCTGAAAACTAATTATTTCAAAATTAATATATGAAATAGAAATAGAAATAGAAGTATTTATTTGCAAAAAACATGGTATAAAGGTGTACATTTTTTTATAAAGTGTCCTCATGTTTTGCCATTTCACAATAGCAAGCAAATCATTTTTGACATTGGTGGTCATTTCATTAAATAATTTAAATGTTTAAAAGTAAGTACAGTAAACAACAAAATCATGTCAGATTATCTCTTATGGGCAAAAAAGTCCTTAATACTATAAAAATTATTGCTGTTAAGCCATTTATGTAGTTTATTCTTAAACAAGCTCCACTTCAAGGTTTTAAATTCGTTAGGAATCTTGTTAAACACTCTCACGCACATAGCTAAACAGCTTTACCGTAGCGATCAGATTTGGGAACAGTGTTTATTGCCCATCTATGGGGGTTTCGACGCTGCCTAGAGCAATGAGGGACAATGTAGCTTTTTATTAGTGAAATAATTTTTGAAATCGGATCAGTAGTTGCGGAGATTACCTGTCCCAAACATACATACTCACAATCTCACAAACTCATAAACGCTCACCTCTTTATAATATTAGTATAGATAAGTGGGGCCATCGATCTGCTTGTCAATGAATGATAAAAAGCTGTGAAAGATATCTTGAAGACCTTGGTATTTCAGCAAACTCTTGTTCAGAATTAACTCCGACAGTCTTAGTCAACTTGCTAAAAGGTATTTTCACTGATACCTACCTGATTGAAAAGTCCATGATGTCCTCGAACTTTCGATTGCCTGATACTTAAAAAAAAAGTCTTCTTTCGATAGAAATATGTGGATATCTGGAATAGCAATCTTTTTTTTTGTTTATTCAATAAGACACTAAAAAGAAAAAGTGACATACGAGTACGTCATTGAAAACGCTTTCATTATCAAAACTTTTTTATAAAGGAACCCTAACAGTTTTCCAATTTATCTGAATAAAAGCTCATGATACCTCTTACATAAAAAACTGAAGTCTCATAAAAGCACTTGCTCAGCTTTTAGGTAGTACTTTTAGGTCTAGGAACAGTTTTAGTCAAAACGACTAAGGAAAATCATTGCACATTTAAAATCTGAATTGATCAAAACTAAACCTATATTAACGAAAAACTTAGCTTTGCATCAACAATCAGCCGTTGGTTTCTTGATGATAAACACCTCAGTGTCCTCAGTCCACCAAACCATTCCTGGCATTCATAATGGCCGTATTTATTTACACAATCAAGTAAGTTTACTTGCAAAAATTCAAATAATTATCCTGACTATTATAACATTTGATTATTATAACATTATAACTGACATCAAAACCTTATTTTGTTCTCAATTTGCACAGTATAAAATTAACAGCACGAAATTAGGCGTTCTCAAGATATTATATTAAGAATAAATAGCATTATCAACGGCGTTTGCAGAACCAAAGCAAGATTAATTGTGCGTTTCCACCAGAGATGTGCGAGGATGCGTTGCGAGGAATGTGTTTGTTAAGAACCAATAGAATCTCGAAGCTAGGTTAGCTAGGTGAATGAAACAATTCCATTGGTTCTTAACACACATTCCTGGCAACTCACCCTAAAGGTCTTGAATTTTGTGCCCAAAACGGCACTTGTAAACTACATAACTATTCTGAGACGATCAAAAAATGCATTTAGCTGGCCAAAACGCATTCATGATTAAAACAAGAACACTTTTTGCTGGTTGGGAGTGGTATTGGCCTAAGATGATGGCGGGGGTGAGACGGGGGAGGCCGGCCGCACTATATAGATTTAACGCGCGTTTGCGCTCGGTAAAACATCTGTACAGATTCAGGTGAGGAAGTGGCCTTACTTCGTGACCATGACAAAAGATGCGTTGTCTGGCGCATGTTAATTTATTTATTCTGATAGTTAAAAAGCCCTACTTACACGGAGTATGCGTTTTAGCGGCGCGACCATAGGTGCAAATGAGAATAGGGATATTACAAATCTCTGCTGGTTTTTCATATAAATTTATTGAAATTATATTATTTTACTAAAACCAAGAACTTAAACCAATGAAAGCAGGACTTGACCTATGAGAGCCAGAGACAATGTTTTTCTGAAATTCATATTCAGACATTTTAGTTGCACAAATATTTGTCTCCGGTAGGGATCGTACCCACGGTTTTCGGTTCTATAGGTACATAAAATATCATATAGTGAACTAACTAGGTTGGAATGGGTTTTTTGAACCCTTTTTAATTTGTTTTATATTTAATATTAACATGTTAGGCTTGTGTTAAATTTTAGGTAAAGTATACAGGGGTAGGTAATAAAAAATACATACAGTTGATTTATTCCTTAATTTAAATATATAATTTATGATATCCTTACTTAATATATATATACCTTCCTAATCAATAATTATGTAAGGGTATTAGTGAGAACCTAAATTAATAACAAATTACGAGCAGGTATAGGTAATGTATACATACAAGTATTACAAAGTAAATATATTTTTTAATGAACTTGCTGTTTTTTAATAATTTTACACCTACTTCTTCACAATTTTTTCATTTGGCTAGGCTTTGTCTACTATGTTTCGCTTCCGTTTCTTTACTTTAAGCGTTGTTTAAGAAACCAGGAGGTCTTATGAAAATATAATAATTAATTGTAAAGGTTGTATGTCAAACAACATTTGTTTATTTTTCAAACAAATGTAAACGTATGTCAAACAACAACATTTTTAAAAGAAAACCTAAAGGATATATAAACAAATGTTATTTTATTATTCTGCCTGTTTTATTGCACCATGGTTATTCAGAATACTGTAAGATTCAAGTTTAGAGAAAGATACGTAAGGTACCTAACCATTTTCCATTTAAAAAAAGATATTCAAGGCCTCATGTTCTTCACTCAGCAACTAATCGAGAACAACAGATGTTTAGTTAACATATCGAGGGGTCCTAGTCACGTTACAATATAATGAAATAATCTAATCATGGGACTGGGACCACGGTCCCAGTTGCTATCTGGTCCCAGTACGCTGAAAATTTAAACACACAGCTACTTGACCTATAAATCGTTTGGATACTGAAACGTAAAACGTGCAATAAATGGACCAATAAACTTCAGCGAACATCTCCACACGCCTGTCCAACTTACATTGTCTTTTATTGAAGTAATATACCTCCGGGCATATCTGCTACCCTGGTAGATTGAGAAGTAAATATTTTATTAGATAACTGACACTCAATGTTAGTTTTATGGGATGCTGATCCATTTAGGAGATTTTATGACGTATAAAATAGCCATAAAGTTCTTTTTTCATTTTTCAACCAAAAACGAAAACGTTTATAACATGAACTGTACTATTTTCTCGACATTTTATAACATTTACTCTCACGTTACAAAGTTACCTATTTAATCATTGCTAACCTGTTGTTTAGGTCATTGGATGCATGATCATTATCGAATTTTGTGATATCCGGAAAAATTTAAATTAATAACGGTTGAAACAACATTTCAATGTGTGGAAAGGGAATAAAGACATTGTTCAGTGCATTTGAACAGATTACGTAAAAATTTAGGATGTGTATTTTAAACAGGAAGAGGTGAGTAGATGCGGAATAATATGGTTAATGTTTTCGACATTTGGTTTTACAATCAACATGATATTGCATTTAAAAACGAGAAAACAGATCATAGTTAAAACTATGGAGATTTATTATTTCTTGCAGGGTTGGTTTTTGCATAATCGCTCTTCAAGCCGTAAGGTACATGAAGGACTTTTTCTTTCTTCCTGTGTTGATTGGTGCATAGTAGCGAGGTCTTCCAGCCGTGAGATACCTGTAGAGACGAGCTTCTGATGAGGAAATAAACTACAAAAGCCCGGATCTACAGGGTAGATCACGAATGTGCCAATATTATTTTCTTCTTTCTTCAAATTATTTTCTTCTGTTCTTCCGTCAGAAATGTTGAGAGTACTTTTGTTCAACTTATCTCATAATCAATTTTGATTATAAATTTTAAATATCTTTTGTAAATATCTGGGACAATTTACACCAAGATCATCTGACCCCAAACTAAGCAGAGCTTGTACTATGAGTGTCAGAGACTGATAAACATACTTAAATATTTCTGAATACATACTTATATAGATAATAACACCCAGACACACAACAAACACAAATGTTCGTCACATAAATGTTTGTCATGGGTGGGGATCGAACCCACAACCTCCGGTGCTAAAGGCAGGATCGCTGCCATTGCACCAACAGGCCAGTCGTAAATAAATAAATTTATTTCATCTTTAACCATGGTTACATCAATAAACAAAAATCGACTTCTTCTTTTGAGTGCGGTTAGCACCCGTGTCAGAAGTAGCCACTCTTCCTTAACACACTCATACATACAAGGTTTAATGAAATCCAAAAATACAATACAAATCAACCAAGACCGCAAAAATATGTGGTGTTTGTGTGTGTGCGTGGGTGTGTGTTAGTGTGTAGATATCCAATTTACATAGAATGTTTGATTAATAATTCAGCATCTTCATATTTTAAAGTTTTTAGCCAGAAGATAACTTTAGGCTTGCATTCCCGTCGAGTTAAGGGATAAATTTGTAGGAGTTTATTACATTTATTGTACAAATGAGTTGATTATCATTGATTGATTTATATTTTTGCAAAATAAGTATTAAATAAATAAATTTATGTATTATGATTATGCATGTGTATGTATAATTTTGGTATAAGTATGTTTTTTGTATTAATAGTATATTTTATTTCCAGTTTTATGAGACACCGCCAACACGATTTCTGCTTCGCCCAGTGGTTGACTGGTAGAGAATGCCATTAGGCATTAAGTCCGCCATTTGTACTTTTTCTTTGTGCAATGAAGAATAAATAAATAAATAAGTCTTTCGTTCTTGTCTTCTAGTATCATAAAATGGTTAAAACGTCAAAACACTGATTACAGACGTTTTGATTAAATACATTCAGGAAAAATAGTTAAGAGTTCGTCCAATCTTTTAGTTCTATTGATTTATAGCAAATGTTCAAATTATTTTCTAAGACATTCGAACAAAGCTATTAAAAAATATCAGACAAGTAGTTAGCGCAATTACAGTTCATCACATTAGAAAGATACACACCATTTAATAAAAATACAGAAAAAAATGTGAAATATGATAGCATGTATGAAGTTTTAAAATTCAGAAACTGAAAAAGTAATACGTGTTACATCGTCATCTTTTTATGTATGACGACTAAAGTATTGAACGTTTCTTCTGGTCTCCAAACTTCGTAACAGCAGTTTTTCGCAGTTTTTATCGCAGCCATCGGACCTGAAACTTGTAGACAGTTTAAGTTACCTTTTTTTTGATCTGAGGAGACATTTTACACAACGTTTTTGCTTTAGATATATTCTGCTTAGCTCGTTTAATATTTTAGTAAAGCTAGAATGACCAGGAATTTTCAATTCAAACTATGTGGCGCTTGGACCCGAATGCATTTAAAAATAGAGTGAATGAAGTGCGTGTTTGGATATTTGGAGAACACAAAAAAGCAATTAATTAATATCATAATTTGCAGTCACAAGAGGTCCACAACTGAATATAGGCCCCCACCATAGATGACCATCACAGCCGGTTGAAGGTTTGTACAAACTAAACTTTCGCGAGAGCTAAATCACTACGTTTGCTCTAGCTATTTTTGCCTTTGAATAGTGTCCATTGAAGAAAATTTCTGCCCCAAAAGTCACCAACTCATCACGCTGTAAGTCCTATCCACTGCTACCACATGAGTAAAAAAACGAAAGGACTCCAACAACTGCACTACAAAATAAAGAGTTTACAGAAAGCCCACTCTCACCTTTTTCCTGTATTATTACCTAAACTTGCCTGACCGCCTAGGTTTGTAGTTGCTACTATAATCGCTCTGAATTTTTAAAATGAAGTTGTTACGTTATATTTACTTGAAAGAAACCAAATACATCATGTGAAAAATTGCACAAAATTATACAAAAACACTGTCTGCGTGCGTGATCAAAATGGCGATTTGTTCTTAGCGCCTCTGTGTCCTAAGCGCCGCGCCGCATGCGGATATGTGACCGCACTGTGACCGGTCACACTACTACACGTGCATGCATGAACACTGGCAGCCTCGTCACTTACGGAGAAGAAGGTTTACACCGGCTCAGACATTGGTCAACCAGCGCTCACGCACACACGTTTAGTAGTGTACCTGCCACAGCCACTTGCATGAAGCTTTGTCACTGTTCCGTTTATATATTCATGTGCTACCACGGCAACTAACTACTACATCTCTAATTAATTTCATAATCGCGAAAGCCATATGGCATTGCTAAGCCTGCACAACAACGATAAACACTGATACAGGCGTTGTAATCACCCGCTTTATATTAGCAATTAACGTGACATGCCGTTAATAATGGTGTTTAATATGGAAACCGTGTTGGGGCGATGAAGACGACATCTATCATATATTACTATGCAAATAATTGCGTCGAAGCTCGGTTAATTATGCCAGGATTTGAGACAAGACCGCTTGTAATTACGTGCATTGTCACGGAAATGTAATTTACATTTATGTTTGTTAAATTATTACCTACTTGTTAGTGACCGTGATTGAGGTGATACATTTGAAGAAACTAAGTGAGAACGTTATAAAGTGCTGATAGGTTTTAGCATTCACTTATACCAGAACATCGAGCATTTGCTGTTTGTTAATAGAAAACTGATAAGTTTGTCTGTTTATGCTTTTCGAAAAACGTTACATGTACACGTATTGTGTGGTACCTCGTAACAAGGGGATATTAATTCCTACTTCGAGACCATTACAAGAGGTGTGTGGTCTGGGGCATATTTATTATTTATTTATTATTATTATTATATTAATGGGGGGCCCATTACGACAGATATGTCATTTCAAATCCTTAGAACAAATCAACTCCCACACATAGTCTCATAAGTAGTAAAGTTTCATGTAGGAACATTCGTAGTTTTAAATATAATCAATAAATAATATGTTAGCTAGTTTTATGGACACAACATGTCAAATCTTAAATAAGCTATTTGTTGCTGGTTATTACTACAAACATGTAGCACTTCAAGTAAATCATATTTTTACGAATTACTATACGAATTTATTATTCTAGCTGCCTTTTCTAAAAGTGTTATATGTGACTCTTTACTTGACTCGTCCAGCAGCATGGGAGTCAAAACATATAGAGTGTTTAATTCAAGAAACATACTCGTGTAAATAGAAACTGACCTACATTACAGTAGATAAGAGCCCCTCGAAGATTCAATTTACTGACAACAATAAGAGTACATTCCCCCAACTGATAGCATGACGAAGGATCACAAATCAGTGAATTCGGTCCGCATCCCGCGAGGCTCGCAAAAAAATAATCTCAGCGAACCCGCAACTCACGCCTTGCATTGTATGCCGATAATGTAGTAGGAAAACCAGGCAAAAAGACTGCCTTAATTGCAAGGGGAAGAACGATGAAAGGCGGCTGTATTGTTTCCCGCGAGGCCTTTGTGCTCGCTGACTCATCAATTCTTCGGATTGACGGAACAGCGATTGAGTCTTATGCGATGTTCCGTGAACGTAATTCGGTTTTCTTTGCGTCAGTGCCGTGTTGCAGTCATTAATCTAGCTACCCGTAGTCTCGCTGGATCGGTCTGATGCTGTCATGTTATTGCCGGTTTCAACTCTTTATCCGGATTCGACTGTGCTACTTTGTTTTTTATTTGAAAGATGATTCTGACAATTTTTTTTATTTTCGGAATTTGCGATATTATGCCTTAAAAAAAACTGTTTGAAATTAGAAAACTTAAGATTTATAGATAAAAAGCAACAAGAAATTTTAAGATGTTATTTATTTATTAATTAATTTTAACTCTTGATAACTTATTAACGTAAGTCGTACGAGTACTTACCAGTGAAAAATCTATGGCAGTCATTGATACGCCAAAGAGTTAGTTGAAATTACTGTTTTAATTTAACAAACAAATCTAATCTCATGAAATTTGAATCTTTCCTAATGAGATCGAAACTCATTGTTTACTAAACCATTCGCGCGAACTCATGCAATCCTAAAGAGAACGGGGCGAGACTAAATGGAGTTCTATAATTGGAACTCATTTATAAATCTTAAGGGGTGCTTTAAGGGGGGTTTGCTAAAGGTGCATAGGTGAAGTTCGCGTAAATATCTTAAGTGTTCTTTTGGGCGGCCAACTACATCGTACAAAAACCATCAACAAGACTACGTATTCGCAGAATTGTGTACAACAAAGTCGTTATAGAAATGTCAAATCTTTCGTTACGAGTACATTTAGTAGTAGGTGAAAATGTGGTCTCATAAGAAAAACCCAACGGAAACCACAAGGTTGACTTCCCCTCGAAATAATACTTAAAGTCAACCTTAGTGACAATTTTGCTATACGTCGCAAAAAAAATTGTTGAAACTGGTAGACCACTTTCTTGGCCGACTGTTCAATGACATAGAGTGTTGCGAAAGTAAGGGACTTTTGATCGTTATGTGATTAAAGTTTTCTAACATTGTTATTTAAGGACCTGACCTGATCACGTTTTTCACTGAGCTCTAAAATGATTTTGAGCTTGATTTATTACACAGTTTATTTTTCCTGTCTGTTTACTGTTCCTGAGTCAACATTAGTCACTGCGTAACTCTTGTAACTAATAGTAAACAAGCGCAGAGTTCGGTGAATGGTGTTTCTAATTGACGCTCATTCCTAACAAGGCCCGCATAGGTGAAATTCACGTAAATATCTACAGGCAATTAGCCCGAATAGGACCGGCATTACCGAACCGTCGAGGGATTGAACTGAAATCCGGGGAAGCACCCCCACCGCCCCCTAGTGTCCTGGTAGCATCATTAATCTTGTACGCTTGCAAACAGCGTCCTCTCAAAACCGGCTAGAGCTGCTAGGTGTCGATAATGCGGGCAAACTATCGAATGACCGATAACGCTGCGATAATTAATGGAATGATTTATGGAAATTTGTTTTGGGACTTTGGGGTTTGTTGTTTGTTTTATTAAAATAATATTACGAAGATTATCTTGCCTTAAACTAAGCAGAGCTTAGCTTAGCTTGTACTATAGGTGTCAGACTGATGAATATAAAAAAATCATACTTAAATATAACACTTAGACACACAACAAACACGAATGTTCGTCACATGTGTGGGAATTGAACCCACGTCCTTTTCTAAAAGCAGGACTGCTGCTTTTGCGCTAACTGGTCAGCCTCGATCTTTAGATCCTCGATTCCTCTCAGTCTTACCTGTAATTTGTGTCTTTTGCGATTTTTATTTACTAAAAAACTTATTGTAATCGACAAATTCTCGACACTTGAAGTCCCTTTGCTTGTCAGAAGAGGATTTCAAAGGAAATGTATACCACGGGATTTTGCCGCATTTCTGCGTCAGCTAAAGCCTAGGATTCGTTCGTCTATTCATTCTAAGTGAATGGACTAGATATTCTATTGAAACTATCATTTCCTACCAGTGTGAATAGCTTATTTTTCGGAATGTCTTTTATTTATTTTTATCTAAGGAAGGACAAAAATATGTATTAATAATCTGTATTTTATGAAACATTTTTGCTGTAGACAGAAGGTAATGAGAGAGTTGTGTGTTAGTGTTTCAAGACTAGGGACCACATACGATGAAACCACTAAATACTCTTTTGAAAAGCCCTTGCAGATTATATTCTACTGAGAACCTCTATAAAATAATCCTATGCTCTTTCCATTGCTTGCTGAGCGACTTAGAAATGCGTCACTATTGCACATACTATGTCCATGATTCTTATGTGAAATTAGCTATGGTATAGGTAGTAAATGGTTTACAATTTACAATACCGTATTTCCCCCATATCCTTAAAAACCTACAAATATTACCTTTCATCAATTTGTTTTCGACGCGGAGCCATACTCTCATATCAGCGTGTTTTTCCCTGCTGCTCCTGGAACATTTAGGGCAAATATTACATTTCAATATGCTGACTAAAACAAACGTAACTTTTACTTTGCCCGTCCCGCATCCGTGTTTTATGCGGAAGCAATATGTCTCGCGAGGGCTTCGGGACATAACTCCATATTTCAAAGTTACGAGGAAATATTGAACTTAAGGTCTTGCTATAAAGGTTTGGTATGCATAAATAGATAAATGTGATGAAATCATAATCGTAAAAAAAGGATGTATGGTCGTAACTACTTGATTACCAACAGACATTAAATATCTGTTCAGGCCGGTTTCGAAACTAAAATCATTAATGTTTTAACTGACGTTCCTAACCATAGCCTTCTTTAATCACTATAGATATCTACGAATAATGCCGTGGTACTTGAAGCCTAGTTTTGATGACAAGTAAACTTTTACCGAATTAATGTTAACAGCCTAATTTATATTGAGAATGTATACGACAAGCGAAAATACAGCTCAGAATATTTCAAAAACTAACATGGTTAAAAACTTTAATGCTTTAAAACACTGGTAATAGTTTCATTTATTTTAATTAAAGAAAGTGCCATAGTGAGAAAGTGAAATGTCCCTTGAAACATTATAATTATTCGGCTGCATTGGGGCCACAAATCCTGCGTACATTAAACTTGGGGCCATAAAACAAAAACTTTGCTCTTAATATTTCAGCTAACGAGTTAACTTCGGACATGTGCTTTTCAGAGATAACCTATTGTCATGGTAGCTTGAGCTGCGTAATTGAAATAGGGATTTAGATTAATTAACTTTTAAAACACTTTTTCTGAAATAGTACCTACTTCTGGAAATCTTTATTGAGAACTAGTATAGTAGTCTTTTATTTTACATTCATAGAAGCTTGCCTAAGGACTTAAATCTTAACTAAGCAGCTGAAGGTGTAGCCAAGAGAAACAAACGACTGAATTTCTACCTATTTCCATTCGTACACCATTTGTAATAACGCTCCTCTGGAATGTTATTCCCAAAGTTTGCTACTTATGGCTAGGCCCTCCAGTCCTTAACATGTTATTGTTTATTTCTAATAATTTTGTCCATTTAATCAATTTGATTTTCCATGCTGCAGTGTGAAGTGAACTTATTGTGCTTCCAGTGGAAAGCTACTTTTTAATAACACAAACTGCAGCTTTGCCCGCTTTTGGTAATAACATTGCGTTAATAACTTCCATTTCACACTAGATTCACGTCTAGTATAAAGCCATTAAGTTAAGCACTGAAAACCAATTTAATAAAACATACGAGGCCCTACGGCTGGCGCGATAGGCGCTTGGCCGGACGCCAGGGGCAGCCCGCATGAAATTTATACTTCGGCCATATTACCACATTACGTTGGATCGATATGCCTCTATCAACAGGGCTAGCTCGTTTACACTTAAATGTTTTACTGGACATCGTAATAAAAGAGAAATTCTGATAAAACTCGAACTCCTGTTCATTTGCCAACTCGTCATCTCCTTCGCGTGATTTTTTTTTGACTGCCGTGTTCTTTGTAATGGTTTTACAGAATACGATTAAATTGAGTTTTTCGGATAACCTCTTTATAGCTTCGTCAGCATATCAGCTATTGATTTTTAGTTTGACTTTTCAGAAATGTTTGTAAACATTTGTTTATTTTGTAAAATATTAACTCACAATCTTTTGGGATATAATTACTCGTAGATGAATGAAATGTACTTTATTTCACAAAAAAAACATAATATGAACATTATTTTCACTACAGATTATCCCATTCGAACACAACATTGATTTGCTAAAAAAATGGGTTTCTGAAATCGTCTGTTAGTAAAAATATCCACTGATTTATTAAATATCGTTAGAGCCCTGGATGTTGGCTATAGGGGGTGTAAAGTAAATTATTGGTAATTTAAAGATTAGTTTTGTGTGAATTCAACTTCTGGCTACACACATTATGTAAGCAAGATCAGTGAACCAATGCCAGCATGAAAAGTTTACCGCAAGTATACAGTTAACAACAGAAGTAGCTTAAAACTTTAGTAACTTGTCACATTAACTTTGTCCAAGTTTTCTAAGCAATTATAACGGAAATGGCAGATGGCAGGTGGAACAGGATCAACTATGACAAAGTACTAAGACCATGGCAAATTATGAAATTTACGGACAGCGTCAACTGCAAATTTTATTTTAACTAAATTGTGGTATATGAGCTGATTCTTTTGTCATTAAAAAGCATCAAAAAAGATTGTAAAGGTAGTGGATAAATTATTCGTAGAAAACTAAGTAATGGCCTCATTATGCTATCCCACTGCTTAGAAAGGCATCCTTATTGAAAACAAATCATCGCTACAAAGATAGATTGAGGCCAATTCTCAACCATTTGGCATAAAATATGGGTTGCCCTAATGGTTGATTGTAATCAAGGAAACATTGGATAGGAACCCAAGACCTTTCAAATTAGAACTTACCGATCGGCCACGGAGACGAACATTTGAAAAGTTTTAAATTGTTTTTCTTAGAACGCAAAAAAACCCCATAGGAAATTGCTGCGAGGAAATTAAATGTGGTGACGAATAAAAGAAAAGAAAAGTTGCGATAACGAACAAACGGAAATTTTAAAAGTCTTTGTCGTTGTTTTTGGTTAATATAAATTTAAAATTAGATTAGACTGAGTTCTGGAAAGCTTTAACGAAAAGTCAAAGTACGATATCAGATTGATTAAAAAATTATGGTTTCACACGGTTTTTATTTTGTAAGGTTTTTAGGATATAACTTGCTATTGATATAACATACAAAATAATCATTTCTTTTTAAGTCAATTCTATACAAGATCTTACAGCTCCGCAATATTAAACTAAACTGAATATATTTGTGCCTAACATCCTAGATTTAATCTAATTCAATTTTCAGAAGCGAAGCCGAGCTAGTACCAGAACGCATAAATTAGTATGCAGAAACTGTAGAGACAATTGCACCAGTTCAATTTAGTTTAGAACTGCAGCCACTGAGGCCGTTAGCTCTGCAACTAGGCTAGAGCTCTACGGATAAGCCTGAAAGCATTTGAAAGCTTATAAACTTGCTCTAGCTGTGTATTAAGCTACTGAACAGAAAGCTTCGGAGCAGCAAGCGAATAGCGAATACATATAGTATTCTACGTACGGTTCTGATTCTCGAGATTTCAATTTTATACAACCTTGAGTGATAAAATACATTAAATATAATATATAAGCACAAATTACAAATTAAACCATAGAGAAAATAAATTGAAGATTTTAATAAAAAACTTTAACGTCCCATACTTTGAAAACGGTTGAGTTTGGGGTATGGTGTGTCATGGTCAAATCAGTAGTAATAGTGGAAACTACAACCCCTGTAAGGATAGATCCTGATAGAACTGGTGCAATTGTCTCTACAGTTTCTGAACCTAGAGGTTGACTTAGCCTGTAACCCTGTACAGGCAGCCAAACCACGTAAGAAATGTATGTTAATGATAGATGAGATAAAATTGTTATAACTTGAAAAGGTTTCCCAGAAGGATCATCAGGTCGTGGTTGGGGTCAGAAAACCCTCTGCATGTAACAGATTTGACAAACAACAAAAACACATAAAAAGTCATTTTGATCTCATCATAACAAAACAAATTAATGTTCTTTTGACAGTATTATATTTGAGAACGTTGTTCTTCTAAAGTACTGTAAAAACGATTTCCAAAGCTAGGTATACCTTGCTATTGGCACAGAATAAGTAATAGTGTTGTGTGTAGTGATGTTTTTTCTATGGTTTGAGTTATTTTTATTTCATGAACGAATATACAATGAACAACGCCATAGTAAATTTACTTGTTAACATGCAAGTGAAATAAATCAACTATTAAAGCAAAGGCGCGAGAACACTTCCTTGCGAAACACCCGCTACTCGTACAAAGTCGTACAACTCAGGCAAAGGGCTAAGCCCGCCGAGTGTTGTTAGTTCAAATTGCATTTGCATATCGTATACTCGCTTTTGTGGATCTGGGAAACTATTAAAAGTCTTATGTGCCTCGAATGTGTGTGCTTCTGCATTATACGTTTGCGGAAACCCATTCGGACGTTACAACTTTTGTTGTTGTTGTTCGTTTGAATTTAAAGTATGCATTTTTGTTTCGAGTAAGTTTAAACCGGCAATTAAGATACGTGTATTTTACTGCTAATGGAGGCAGAAATTGACCCCTCTGGTCAATGTCTGCCTCCAATCGGAGAAACCCATTCGGACGTTACAACTTTTGCTGTTGTTGTTCGTTTGAATTAAAGTATGCATTTTTTTTCGAGTAATGTAAAATTTTTTTCTGCTAATGGAGGCAGAAATTGACCAGGGGTACCAGTATTAAAACTGTAACGTAGGATATTGGCGCAATTTTTATTAAAATTCGTAATTTCCTTGAACTTTTTTTTCTGTATTTCGTATGCAACTTCTACAGACATTATTGCTCAACATCAGGCGATTTTAGAGTGTTTTTTTTTCAAATATTTTTACAGGTAACGGTGGTGAACGTCTTTTATCTAATGTTTTCTATGTTAATGAAAAAGGGTTCGTTCTAGTCTTGACGCTTGCTATACTTGGCTTATGTTTCCTTCACGTTAAAGCAGCTTTAAATAAAACAAAGTCTCTAACCGCAGTCTGTACGCTTAGATATTTTAAAGTACGCAGTTTTTATCGATGGGCAGAGTGATTCGGATTCAACAGGAGGATTTATATGTATAACACTCCGTACTGGCTCCGCATTAGTATTTACATTGCACTTGTGCGAAGCCAAGGACCTAGTTTAAAACAAATTTCTTTGTAATATATTTTTCATAATTGAATACAATTATCAAAAACAAAAATTAGAAGTACGCTTCTATGCCTAGGTTTTTAAATAAGGTGAGTAAGCTGTGTTATTTTTGAATTAAGTCACTAAAACCTAGATAGTCCCTACTACTATTCGTAAGTTACTTCGTTATTTATTTCAAGGCTCACAAAACAAGTTACAGTCAGAAATAGACCGAAAAAAATACAATATTAGTAATACAGATCTAGACTATAACTCTTAACATGTGAGCACAATATGTTCTTATGCTTAATGAAATAAAGAGGGTTAGCGGAAAATCGTTATTACAAATAACACAGACCTAAAATTATGTTAGCGGTTTTAGTAAAAAACAGTGCATGCTACAACTTTGTGAAGTTATTTATAAAAAACTACATAAATCAAGAAATCAATTATTATTTATCCTAGCCGGACAGAATTCCATGAATTTCTTTTTAAAATTTCAACTGCCCACTCGCCAAAACATCCAAAGAAAAGTGCTCAGCAACAGTTTCATTATATAGACGACACATTCTGGTAATGGGATTGTAAAAAGAGGTGTTATTTTAATATATTTGAAGGCAAAATAATTTAGGTGAAGCGTCCCGGGACCTAAATCGAACGCTGAAATTAAGTAAAGACAGAAGCACAGGTGAATCGATTTCGGAGTGTATAATTTTATGCAGGCAGACCAACTCACTGCATTTTCGTCTAGATACAAGAGACTGGATTTCAAAATGCTTAAGCCGCGCATCGTATGATCGGTATGTGCGGCCTAGGTGAAGCCTAAAAGAAAGAATACTCAGAAACTTTCTCTGAACTCCCTCAATTTTGTTGGAATGAACATCGTAATAAGGCGACCAGACCACAGAACAATATTCCAGGTGACTTCTTACTAAAGAATAGTAAAGGCAAACAAATGTCGATTGGTTCCTAAATTGTTTCGTGCAACGCGAGATAAAACCGAGAAGTTGAGTACACTTAGAAATAATGTGCTCGTAGTGACACCGAAATGTAAGACCCTCATCGAAATACACTCCCACCCTCCCTGACCACCGACACATGCTGCAGGACCGAGCCACTCAGATTGTAGTCAAAACTAATTTTCTGTTTAGAGGATCCAAAGGAGATAACAGAACACTTACATTTGTTTAACATTCAAGAACATCAGATTGCTAGAACACCACTCAGCCACCATGCAAATACCGATTCCCCAACGAAGTGAAAAAGTAATGTTAGAAACTTCCAACATCGTACGAACGACGATTTCTCAACCGCTTATCCAATTTAGATATGTCCAACTACTCGTATGGTTTTTTCACAAACTACGTTCTTCACGCCTACAAGTTTCTCGTGATTTGTCAAGCTCGCTTTTCACAGAAGTAATCATTCTTTGCTTTACGATTTTGACGTTCACTAACTAACTAAATGAAACCCAGAAGCATAGACTATTCGTTTAGCAGAATACTGCTGCAGTGATTAAAATAATAATCTGGTATACAGATCTATCTCAAATATACATTATTTTCTTTTAAATAATTTGCTAAAGTAATTATGAAATCCATGTATAAAATCTTTATTGCAAACTGATCCTTGTATTCGCCTGAACATGCATCGCATGACACTATTCCTAGAGCGCACTAACTTAATTGTATGCTACTAAAATTTTAGAGTGTTGCCGTTTACCTATTAATAAACAATAAATATAATTATATGCTAGCATATTGTATGGTTTTATGGACGTATTAAATTCAGATCCGATAAATTTAAAACAACCATAAAATGATGACAGTGAGAATATTATACCACACAATCATTGGCTGGGTTGGTGTATTGATGATTGCTATTCTTTCACATAAGAAGAGCGAGGAAAACTTCAACCAATGGGTTTGCTTTTATTTCCTAGCACACTAATTGATTTTTGTGCTTCTTAGCATTCATCATTACAACGTATCGTTTTGGTGAAAAGAGAGTCTTCAGCGTCTACGAAAGCTGGTACCTATAAAGTTAATAAATGCAGCTTTTAGTCTAGTTTTAGCAAGATATTCTACTTTCAATTCTCACAAACTATCGTCTGGCGAGACCAGAAATTATTAAACATTAGTAGTCGACTGGGAACGGTCGTTATTCATATTTATGCCAGACCCAGAGCGCGGACGAAATTAATGCGGAACGATGGACATATAAAGTTAAATAAAATGGCTCTTAGAGAAATAATTACGCCGCCGGTCGGTATTTTGTAATTTGTTTCAATTTTCACACCCCTGGGACGAATATTAAATTTTCATTTCATTTTAGATATAACCATAAAAAATTTAATATACCTACACTACTTAGTTGTCCCAAAATCAACAACGGTATTTTTTTTGTGTACAATAGAAAATCTTTATTCTTCATTCCAGTAAACAGTAATCATTGAAAAATTAAAAATAAAGGGTATCTTAATAATGGTATTTCATGTGCATTCATATCTTCCTATTTAATTAAACTAATTATAACATCACAATCACAATGATTTAACATGCAGGATTCTCGCATACAAACAAAAAAGATTTGTTGGAACATTTCCATATTCGGAACGAATGGGCCGCTGCTGGCTGAAAAAGGACATTAGTGAAGCTGGCTTACTGCATTTTAATTGTGCCCTGAATCAAATCAAGATGGCGGCGAGAATAGGGTGGCCATACTTGTGCAAACATACAAGTAAACACTTTAGATTTGAACGGTCTTGCCGTGACGTCGTAATTATCTTTTTTTCACTTCAAAAACTCAAGTCAGTAAATACCCAACCTATTATTTTAAAATATTCTTACTATTTTCGCCGCTTGTTTATGGAGTAAACAGAGAAAGTTATGAAGCTAACAAAGGCATGCACATAACAGAAAATCATATCATCTGATTTCTAGGGGTAATGTTATATTGTCTTCATTCGAAAATGTTTTCTAAAATAAGATTAGTGCACACTTGTTAGCTAAGTAAGAAAGGGGAAAATTATGATTCGACATCATCTGCTACTTCATATTGATAACGCATAGTTTATTTTGCTGACAGCAGACAGTGAAATCTAAATGATTTGTAATGAAAAAGCCATTTTTATTCGTGATACTGGTTAAATACACTTGGTCAAATTCCTTTTTTGTTTTAGCATGGAAGTTATTTATTCATTAGTTAGTACACCCAAATATGTAATTACAATGTCAACGTTTAGGACTGAAAAGTTCAACTTATCAGGTCTGACTTCCTCAATATCCTGCTCAATGCAAACCGCTGGCCACCCTCATTCCGCAATGGCGTCCGTAATTCCACGCCCTACGACATCCATAATTCCGAGCTATCGCGGATTAGCATACGTATTAGACTACGCGACCCGCGGCCGGGGAATTCTGCGCACGACGGTAATAGACGCGAGTCCGGGTGATCCAGCAAATGACATTGTAATCAAGAACCTGATTTGAGAGACTGCTCGTTTGGGCTTACTCATTTTCTTTCCAAATTAAATCACGGAGAGCATTCTCTAGACGTATTTCATATTTTATGCTGTACGAGTACTATTGTTTGACTGGCCAGTTGGCGCAATGGTAGCGAGCTTGCTATATTGAGGTCGTGATTTCGATCCCCACCCATGACGAACATTAACGTTACAAATATTCATATTTTTTTGTGCCTGAGTGTTGTATCTATTTGAGGATGTATTTCAAAATATGTAAGTATGTTTACCAATCTACGACACCCCCCCCCCCCCCCCCCCCCCCAAAATGTCAGATTAGACTCAAGTAACGCTCTGAGTCGAGGTTCTACCCCACAAGGGGGCCCTTAGAGTGATACTTTAAATATTAGGGTTGAGAGCCTTCTGCGCTCACCCTACAGACCGGTGAAGCTGCTAAGGCCGTCGAGGCCAAGCAGCGGCGTCCATACAAAAAAAAAAAAAAAAAAAAAAATAATCTACGACACCCATAGTACACGCTCTGTTCAGTTTGGGGTAAGATCATGTTGGTATTATTGGTCCCAGCTTTTTTTATTAATGCAGGGTTTCTCAAATTGTTACTACGTATAAGTATAGCGACGTAACAATATCCTGTTTAAACTGGTATTAAAGTACATAATACAAATACATTGTATCGGGCGCAGATTTCCGCCCGCGTGCCGCACAAGTTTGAAACACAATTGACTAACTTTGGGTATTGTTTGAATTGCACCCTCGTCGAAATGCAAAAACAAGATGGCGCATGGAACGGTGTGGGCGCGATTACAAGCTACCGCGGAATTAGCCTATCTATGCAAACTGCGCTTGGGACAACAGAATTGTTGTGGCGTATTTGGTGAATATTTCATGATACAGAGTTCCCGCTGTTAGATACTAGCTACTATTCTAGTGACTACTAGACGCCATGTTTTTCTATATTATCTGCATCAAAAACTAAAAGCGTGTCATATCATGCAGGTCCTTAGTCTTGCAATAATATTGAAGACAAACGAATCTATGAATTTGAAAAATCTTTTTTTATTTTTGAATTATTGAAGATTTAATTGGTAAATTATTATGATCTTTACTGATCTTAAAAATCTTTCATTGCGATCGTGATACCAAAACAAGCGTAAATAACGTCTACGTTTTATGTTTTTATTAGTTTCCTACATTTTGTTTTTAATATTATAATTAAATGATCAATTTGTTATTAATTTAATTACCTCGCTTCTGTGCGGAATCCGTGACATCCAATATTATGTTTATTCAGAACTGCCCATTTATATCGTCAGTCAGAACCCGCCATTGAACAGAAAGCCAATTCAAAATGGTTTATATCTCTTCTGTAAACATTAATATTCGTTTGATGACGTTTTATTGAAAAATACGGTAAACGTATACCGAAACAAAACCGTGTGAGCAATTTGCTTTCGCACTTTTTTTGTTGTTTCTTTTCATTTATGATGTTCGAATCTCTAGGGGCTTAAGAAGTTTTCATCCAGCCAGACCTAAATTAAGCATAATGGCCTGACAAAGGTACTTGTAAAAGTTTGTTACGTTAGTACTAAAACAAACACGAGACTGCGTAATGAACAGGAATTAGCGCCATTCCCCAGGAAGACAGAGAGACCAACCATTTATTGTTACGTTTCTTTTAAGAGATCTCGGTAAAAGAATACTGTTGTGTCATTTACTCGTATGTCAAGTATCCAGAGAAAAATAAATTGTGGCTTATGACGCCCCATGTAATTATAAGTTACGTTTCAAGTTTAGCACTAAAAGTGGAAAAATCCGGTGTTTTAAAATAATCTTTTTTGTACCTACTTATTACTTACATAATATCTTTAAAGTAATTATATGTTTAAATGATATCGTCTTTATAAAACAACAAAATTGCTTGTTCCGCTTTTAAAAATAAAATCCGACTTGAACTTTGCTCTCACAAAAATAACTCACAAAGTTGTAAGCCGCAGATAATCTTATAATTCACCGGCTTTCTGAGACCGTCAAAATGTGAAGAATTAATATTTAAAGCGAAAACAAACCACCAACTTAATTAGGATTTTTTAGGGTTAAAAAAGATTGTATATTTAAATAGCGATTTTACCGACTTAGGGTTGCCTAATGCATAGAAACAAAGAGTGGAAGTTTTTTTCAAGTAATTCGTGAAATTGATTTCGAAGATAAAAGATACTAATGATAAAAATTGTCCGCTCATGAAGCGTTTCACATAAATATGACTTGGCGGTCTATTATCACATTTCTGCAATGCTTATACAAACGCTGTGTTGTTCACGTTTTATAGCAAAAGGTCAGACCAAGAAAATGCTGACAACCTTTTTTACTTTGGGACTTGGCGACCCTAAACAGGACAGTAATAAAAGATCCCTTTGTAAGACTTGTTGAGCAAACTCATTAGTTATTCATTTTCATTTTCTTAGTTATGGCTGTAATTTTATACGTTCTGCCTTTTATTGTCGGTGTGAATGTAAAATTTTAAGGTAAAGTGGGGGAGATAGGAAACATCTGATCCCTAGTTTCAGGCGAGCTCATTAAAATTATGACTAGATAGGTAATAAGCGAATTCTTAACACAAAGTGTTAAGAATTCGCAAATTTGCACAAGACAAGTTTGTGTGATGCTACATCTTATTATGAAGGTCTCATGGATTTAGTTTGAAAACACTCCTGTGATGCTTCCGTGGTGAATATAACGTTGAAAATAAAACATTCCCTGTCCCATTAAGTCTGCACTTAATCACTCTAGTAAATTCCCTTATTGAATACTTTCTCAATCTCGTTTAGCCTTGAATTTTTAATAATTGCTGCACACCACAAGCTTACCGTTTGTAGAAACAATCAGGTAACCAACGTATTAAGGGGGCTTAGGCAGGGCACATATCACGAAGAACTGAGATATCGCGAACAACTGAGACGGACAAGTTCAGGATTTGAGGCCAAGGCAGCGTGGGATACCCGTTCTCTTAAAAGTTTACCATAAAAACGGAAAATAATAGAATTTGATAAATAGCACTGACTGGAATTTATTAATATTAAAACAAACAGGGCGCATCACGTCAGGTACAGAGGATGACAGAAAAGGAGATAGAAAACATGGCTGGTATAAAATTAAAGGCATTCTGCATTCCTTATTCAAACTCAACACTCATGCCATTCTGACTAAAATGACGACTTATGACCAAAAATAAGAATCATTCAGACATTTTTAGCCGGCATGAACCTAGAGGGCTATTACGCAAAGGTATCGTAGACATATTTAGATAATTTTAAGTATAATCCCACTAATTCCCAGACACAGGAAAACACGAAGGCTTTTTACGTCAGTTAATCAACGGATTCGCACCCACGGTGGCGCAGTAAACCGAGATCACTACCAATCAAAATAACGATCCCGTCCGAAACTACCGTGCATTTGCCAACGAACCCGTAAAAAATACGCTTCGGCAAAAGTTAAACTTTTTGCACCGTTAATAAAAAAGCATAGGCTTTAAACGAACGAAACATTTCCAGCCATAAATTTTAACGGGAAAGTTCAGCATCGATTTACCTCGCAGGCTGCAATTTCCCTGGCATTTTCACTGGGCGGATAAACTGTGTAAACTCTCCTGTGCTTTCGCCAAACAAAGGGAATCCTTGGAGCCTTATAACATCAGTATAGCAAATTGCTTGTACCATATCTTCGGCCACGGGAGGATTGGCTCGCGTGAGCGAGACAGACGCATATTGCGTATTAATCTCGAGCACTTCCCGGAGGGCCACTCTGTAATGAATGGCGAAGGCAAGAGTGCCCTAACTGCCTTGTGTAGTGACGAAAACTATTTGTTTCGCCAACAATATTGCGGGCGTTTGGCGAGCCGACAAAGTACTGTGTTTAGTTACAATCTCTTCAGACGATTAAGGGGATAAATAAATCGCAGTCAGTATGTTTAATTATGCGCGGTAGGCACATTTTTGCCAATCTGATTTTTGGAACTATCAGTTACGTGCTACAGAACTAAATTATTACATTCATTCTGATTGATTGATTAAGCATAAATAAAATAGTGTTGTGATCTATCAGCGCGGTTGTAAATCGCTTGAACATAAATAGTCAAAAGTATTATAGGCCGACAAGATCTTACTATGATCTCACTTCTTTTTAAGGACTTCCCCTTAAATTAGGATTGAAAACAGGGCACAGTGACTTAAATCTGAATACAAGACATCATTTAGGTATGTGCCGTATTGAAACTGGAACCTCAGCATAGTTAGACCGAAATTTTGATGAATACATAATCTGTTATTGATAGGTACTTAAGAGATTACTTTTTTGCAACTAACTGTATTTTCACTCTTGCAATAAGACTTGAGAAGTTTGCGTATTAGCCATATTCTTTCCAAGATTATTTCGTGTTAAAGGCCAACTTGTTAATTTCATAATGTAAATTGCTAACGGTACATCCAGAGGTCTATTTGTTTATTAATTAAAAGAAGTAAAACGTCGATCGATTCCCCAAGTGATCGTATATTACGCTTCCACCGTATTTAGAGGGGTCGAAAACCATTTATTATTGTGACGTCACAGTGTTAAGTACGAAACAGCGTCGAATTTCTATTTTGCAGTTGATAAGCCTAGATTCATATGTTTGTAAGCACTAACTTGCAATTGACAAGCGTGGTTATTATGTTGATACGTGTGAATTATACCGGTGAATTGATTTTAATTATGTATGTTCAATTGCCTATGCCCATCAATAAGACAGTGTATTATAGTCTAATTATTTTAATCTCAAAATATAATTTTAGATTCTTTCATGAAACATCATTCATATTCACGCCCATAAATAGCTATTATATAGTTATTTTTAAGCAAGCTAAAAACATAAAATAAATCATTTTTATCAAACATTATTTAATTTTTTTGTTCTGTCTTCTTAACTTAATAAAAATCGAGTATTTTAAGAAACAATCGAAACACTAATTAATGAGCAATCAAAATTAATCTCAAAAGCAGGGAGAAAAGACGGTATGAAAACAAGACCTCGAGATGATTATTTAGCAAATTAGCAAACTTCAAAGTTTAAATTAGAGAAGAATCGCTAACAAACAAGTGGGATAGTAATTGAATTACATTCGGACCCTTGAACGATAAAAAAGGCCTGGCTATTTGTTGTTTTTATTTCATACTATATGTTCTTATTTAAAACAGCAGATAACAAATAGTTCACGGACGAAGTCGCGGGTTTCAGTAAATAGTCAAATAAGGATTTAGGAAGCTTTATTAGAATCATTGATGATCAAGATTTATTGAAACTTGCGAATTATAAGTAGGAACCCACAAATTAATGGAAATACTAATTTCCAATTTTTAGGGGCCCGGTTGAATTGAGTTGAAAAGGGATAGCGATTATGTAGGAATGTTATATTTTTCACTTGTGATAGTTGCTCCTCTTATAACAATGTAAGTATATCGAATAGAAATTTTAAAATGGTTTTTAATAAAACGCCCGACTAGTCTTTAAGTTTTACGTGTTCTTTGACGAGTGGTTTTGTTCTAAATTGATTATCAGCTCGTTTGTATCCAACATTGTTTGTGCTCGGTATGGTGGGGTACAATAAACTAGAAGTGAGGCGGGGCTTGCCCTGGCTTTAATTATGGTACTGACTACGGTCCAACTACCCGTGAATGTGTTTTTATTTTATGTTTTTGTATTTGACACATTTTATATTGTGTTTCTGTGTTCCTGTAATGATAAGAGGAATTGCAGTACCCAGACAAACCAGTAATGGTTTAGGGGTGCGAAACAAACAATGTTAAAACTTCAATTGTGATAATAAATAAATAAATAATAAAATCAATAAATTAAAATATAGAATAAGTTTTTTTAACTATGCCAGACTCTATATTTTTTTTAGAGTCAACTTGTTGATTGAAAAAGAAAATGTAAGTTACAAAATTCCAAGTAAAACTTTTACTCTGTTTTAAATCATTTTCGTTGAAGATAGAATTTGTGAAGAATTACGCTTAGTTTAGAGTCAGATATTATTCTTAAAAATAATGGCCCTCATTATATTTTATTGCAAATTATTCAAATGCAATTTTAGATTCCCGGTAACTCCTGGGTAAAGTTCAAACCGTATTTGACCGGTTTTTCGCGATGATAAATGTGAACCAACTCTTACTTCAAAGTTATGTAAAAAACAATGAATGTAAACTAACCAAAATTAAACGAATAAAATATCTTACATTTATGATTGTTACATAATATTATATAAAGATAAAATTGTAGCTGCGTAGCAGCGTAAGTGAATGGCGCTAAGAAAGGAATAAACGTAATACCTACTTATATTGAATATCAAATACGTAATGAATAAAAATTTTGATAAATATAAGGAAAAAAAATTAAAAAAAAACGTTAATTAAATATTACGTTCATACATTACCTAAGCCAGATGAGAATCCGCCATCTCCGTCACAGCTTCTGAAAAAGAAAACGGAACTGTTCACATATCACGTAAAATAGAAAACGAAAGAATGAGGACAGGGGCGGAAATAAAACAAATGCCAGAACGAATACAAGCCAAAACAAAAAAGAAACAACAAGTCAACAACACTTGAGCACATCACGGGGAAGGTAAGGGTACGAAATCGCGTTAGGGAGCGTTTGACGAAATCGAATTATACGGTTACTTTATCTTTTTCTAACCGACGGAAACGAGAGTTTAGTAAAAGAGAAACGTACCTTTTTAGCGCTGAATGCAGATTCACTCGAAGTTGAAAAAATAATTTAAATTTTGAACCAGAGAGACATGAAGTGTCGTTATCGGCTGGAGCTCAGTCGCGTCTAACTTTGCGGCGAGCCGCGCCCCTACACGCTACTTGTACTGAATCTCTACCCCTATACCGAGCTCCGGGAGGCAATAAATCCGATCCGCTATTGAGCTTAACTGTTTATACACCTTTCACTCTAAAAGCAACCTTATAGTACACACACAAGGTGTAAAATAGAACGAGTGACAGGGTGACTACGACGTTCCGAAGTCTGCCGACTGCATTTGGGTACCCGGGGATGCTGCGCAAAATAGGATCACGAAATATGAACGAGACTGCGAGGCGCTGGCGGTAGGGGGGCGGGAGGGGTGTGAACAGACAGGGGATATTTGAATAGACCTCGCCGGCTCTTTCCCGCGGGGCGAGGGGTGGCGGGCGCTGTTGTGTCGGAACCACGCTCCACGGTACAAATCGCCATGTACAGCGAGCAGCAAATGTGCACTTTCCATCACAGTTTTTATCAAGGCTCACTGTTTTAGTAAAAAAAATAACAAAAGAGCGGCGAGTAATTGAATTTGCCCTCATTACATTATCTGCGAAGCAAGATGTTTTGTGTAGAGAATGTATTCAATTCTTTTGTTTTGTTTGGTTGTATAAATTTATACCTGCCACAAGCGTTAAAGCAGATGAGATGCAATAGATTATATACGAGTTTACAATAAAAAAACGATTTAGGTACATGTTCAACAAATATTGAGGTAGACAACATTCATTCAAATAAGATAACAATAGATAAATAATTATGATAATCAATACTTACGTACTGAAAAAGACTGATAAATATTTTACGATGGAAGTAAACCCAAAAAACAAAATATCAAATAACAAGTAGGTTGATGAGTAAAGGCGTTACTGCGAGTATGACAATTTATGCAGTGTCATGCCCAGTCGCATGGTCGTTTCACAGAGAACAAGTTTTGCTAAGCAACAAATAAATCAAAGACCACACATGAGACAATGAAGCCAGGTAGTTCCCAGGCGAGCAGTACACAGATATACAACACAGCCAAGGACGTAGCTCACCTAGACAGCACACGTTGGGTGCATGCCAATGTGTGGAACCTTCTCAATGTTCCGGCGAGTGGGCTTAAATTATGTATCGAACTAGGCCCGCATCGCAAATTCGAAGATACACCTGTACATACTGTACAGGACCAAGTGTGACCTGAAAAATAGATTAAAAGAACACGTTTCTTACAAAATCTTTTATAATTCACTCACTTGTTATTATACATACAGTGAGGAACACATTTTAAAATGCAATGTTTTCTTAAAATTTTTACTTTATTTTTTAGTTTCTGATATTATTTTTAAATCTGAAGTAAAAAAATGTGAGTACAGTCATTAATAATCAGTCATTAAAGGAGTAAAACTTATTATGGGAAATATGTATGTGAAAACTTTGTACATAACCAGAATATAGAAATTTTTATTCTGAAAAATGATAATTGCAATGAGCTTCAATCAGGAATTCCTTTTTTGAATGCTTTATTTTCTTGCCGTGTGATTTACCGCTCCTGTTAACGTTGGGCCAAAGTTAATGTGAGTAAATGCTACAAGACTTAGATTTTTGTTGACTGTACAAAATTATAAATCATCATCAGAATGCGAACAAGCGCTTTGGTTATTGTTCACTTGTACAATGCAAAGGTACCTACCATTTGAAATGCCACTGGTTTTAACAAAAGCTTTGCGACGGACGGAACTTACCACACTTTTAGATTTTGCTCTTTCTATTTTTCGTGCCCCTATTTTGTTTGGTATAATCTAACATCTGAAAAAAAATCATAGCTTAGTATTAATAATATAACAAGTTCAAATATCATCACACATGGGTGCAAATTAATTCGAGTTACCCCGTTTTTTTGATTCCGTCAATGATTATTAATAGCAAAATAAATGAATAAGTGTTATATAAATGACTAAATTTGCTCAAACGTTATACAATTAAGCTATATTTCGCTGCCTTTAATAAATAAATGTCAACAGATCTGAAAGTGGCAACTGATGTTGAAGAATTCGAAGATAAGCTTATTAAACCAGCTCCTATACTTTCAATAAAATGATCAAATCGACAATCAGATAAATTCCCATCTAATACACATGTAAGTAGTTGCACAACTTGATCAAATCTCAAAAATAAACACCATAGCTCACGCCCTCATCCAAACTCAAACAGCGTCTAAGGCGGCCTTAAGCCGTCTTCACACAGATCCGCTCAGTAAAACCCCATTAATTGAACGGCGCTTGGGATGTGGCCAATCTAGTGTATGCTTGGCACGACGCCCCTAATCCCATGTTCAATGGAAATTATGGTTACAGACGGTTGCAGGCATGGATTAGAAATATTGCTTACTATTGAAATTATAGTAATCTTGCGTGATTGTTATGGAAAAACAAAGCTTGTGTCACCAATTTTTTTACGGATTACAATGGATTTTTTTTGAAAATGTGAATAAATATGCAAATTCATCATGAAAATAAATTACCGATCTTGCTGCTTGTGGAATTAAAATTATCTTCAATTATTACTTTGTTACATATCGAAACATAGAAAAAAAAATCCTTATAGAAATCAGGCATGATCAGGATCTCCAATTATTTTTCAGTCTCCGACTACGATCGCTGTTATGCTTGTTTAACTCTATACTTTATCAAGTATAATTTTAAAATTCTAGCCAAGTTATGGCTTGTAGGTTGCCTCAACGAAAAACCAAAAAAAAAAGTTAAGGGCGCCCAATTTGGGGCGCCCTTACCTGTTTTTTTTTGGCATAAGTAAGCAATCTGTAATAACTCTAATGCATCTTTTTACGCGAAGTAGTAGCGTTAAGAGCTTTTGTGTTGTATAATGCCGACTTACTTTAGTGTAAGTGAGCCCTAAACGAACACCATAAAGCTCTTTCAAATCATGTTAGTCTGAAAACCATTTTATTTTTTTATTTATGTAACAATGTAAATGTCCCCATTGCCAATAACGTAACTGGAAGCACCCTGTGGGTTATGCAGGTAGGTTCGTAAAATATATTATGGACAAGAAAATAACATAATATGTCGGATCACCCATAAAATATGGACATAACTGTGACATCAAACATGTTCAAATTTTGAAATTCCCCACTCCCAAACAAATGCCTTTGAATGCAGTGAAGATACAGAGCTTAAGCTTTGTTATTATATGTTTTACCACACCTCAGACCTAGTCCTGGAATAAGAAACTAATAGTTAAGACTACTTCAACATTTCCAGAGCTACTTTAATACTCGAAAAAAAGGTCCTAAAAGTTTGTAAGGATTTTTAACAGCAAACAAAGGGAAAAAGCAATAGAAACCAACGTCTTTTAGAGCTCTAATTACGAAAGGAATTGCTGCTATTGGCAAAGGAACAAGACATGCACAAAAATAAATGCTAAAAATAAGCTCACTCCCATTAGTTTTATTACCAACATGTTAATTGGGCCGTAGCTTGCTTGGGCCGAGAGCGGTTGGTGCCGCTCCAAATGGGTGTTAGGGAGACCTATTCTATAAAATGAGATAGCGATTTCGTTAATTATATAAGCATACCTACTTTGGCGTTGATTTCTAGTTGCAGGTCAGATGAACCATTCTGACAACGCTGTGCGCTATGTATGTCTATTAGAGAGCATAGGAGACAACAAAGACTTTCTGTGGAGAGTCTTTTTTCTGGGCATCGGCTGTTGAGGTAGACTAAAATCCAATCGGAATTTTAGGATAGACCGCTAGTAGCCGTGCGTTGTAAGTTCAGATGTGTCAGGGATTGATTGTCCATACGCAGTACAGCGTGTTTAAAGGCTTTCAGCAAAGCTTCCATTTGTTTTGAATCACCTAATGGCATTTAGGTTGGCGTGGTGACCAAGAAGTTTTGTTGATTGGTGTAGAGTTACCCATAGCAATCCCCTAGCGCTATGTGGAGTGGATACTTGGTGGTTTCTCATTTTAAAATATATAATATTCATATTCAAAACACGTTGTCAACTGATGCTCTTCTTAACTATTATTTATGCCAAAATAGATTAAAAAAGACCAAAATTTCAATTTGCATAAATTCTGCCAGCTTCCAGAATAAAGCCTCTATCTAAAAACGAGGTCAACGTTGTCAATAGAGCTGGCTGCAACTGGCACTGAGGCGTTTTAATTTTACATAACGTACTGCTCTGCATCTGTGTGCGCTAACGACGTCTGATATTGACTGGCTTTGGAACGCTCTGAGTGCAGTCATATTTTTAACTCGGGTAGGAAATTTGAATTCAAAGTGAGTCACGCAAAAATGAAATGTATTACAACCACTGAGGTACTAACCTCGAATAGAACATACAAATATTTGACTGCAATGTGAAATACTAGAACTAAGTGATAACTAAATAAACAAGTCAGAACTGAAGCTTTCCAATAAGACCCTAGAGCCAAAAACACTACGTTTCCTAGAGCAACTTTGAATCAATGTTACTCATACGTCATTTCTAATCAAGGTTATTTTAATATTGCTTTAAAAGGTCTTGGTTCAGGGGCTGATTATCTACCGAAAAATATTTAGAACATACAAAATCTAAGTATAATATAAATGAGATATTGCATCTTTTTATTTTCAAATCTACTTGAAATCGCTATGAACTATTTTTTCCATTTTTTTGACAAAACCAATGTGGAAGTTTTTTTGATCTTTCCTTAAATCTGTTGTTGTTGTGTCGTACTCGGCTCGTGAGATGTTTTGAGTCTCAAAAGATGTATTCACAGATTTTTTATCAAACTATTATGCACCTATTTTAGTGCATATTACATAAGACCATAGAGTTTGATATTGTAAATAAAGCAATAAATAAAACTAATCAGTATCTTGAGATTCCGATTCATTTTCAGACACTAACGACAATAGTCATCAGAGAGATTTCAGGTGCCGGCAGAGTCCGAAGTTGTTGGCAGCTTACGCGGGTAATATGGAAACGGTTGGCAAAAGTTTCCGCGCTCGAGAAATGTTAAAAGTTAGATATTCACACGCTGATCTAATTTTATACCACTTTTAGAGTTTTCCCAGCCAAACTAGCCCTTGCAGTTTCTCGTTAAACCTTTTTTTATACCATTCGTTTTGCGGACACTTTTTTATTTATTATTTAATTACGAACTGATATTAACGATGCTTACGAGTATAGGTAGCAACTATTGAAAGCGTGTTTAGTTTTTCCTGTTGTGTGTGTTTTTAAAAATAAATATCTTGTAATTCACCTCTTTCGGAAATGTATGCATAACATATAAGTTTTAGGCACGCAATTATTCGTAACTAAAGAAATTTGGAATCCATATTTTTAAATAACGTATCCTCGTTCGCAAAAATAATGCCGAGATGAAGACAGCTTATGCAAAATTCCAATTAACAAGATGCATGCATTTGTGTTTGCTCATTCTCGCGCTAAAGTAATCCAGATAAATGTGTTTTATCTGATAATCAGCATCCACAAATAAAGGCGTAAAAACAGACTTTATTTTTATTCAGTTAATTTAATTAAGTACCTATCTGAAAGGCGTGAAATCTCAAATAAAGTGATAGTAAACATTAACAAAAGAGCTTGTAAAGCTATAGTGCAACCTCTAAAAAAGAATGTCATGAAGTATACTACGAAATCGACATTTCATTCTAACGACAATATTAAAGGAATATTATACAGCAGAAGACCAGGAAATGCACTAAAACAAATAATGTTGGAAAGCCAAATTTAGTGCACCAGTAAAGAAAGTACGATAACCACAGTTCCAATAAGGAATCGCAGACGGCGGGAAAATGTCACAGACGAGCTACTTTTACGTCGTTCTAATTCTGGCAACGTTTTCAAAGCATCAAAAGCATATAATTTGTTCTCTCTATAGTACTTTCCTACGAGGAATATCTAACGACTAATATCTTTTTGATAAGGGGTTTAAATTGTACATGCAACCCTTCATCCTCATAAAGAGGATTAACAACAATCAATTACTTTCATTATTTTTATTCGAAAAAGTCATAATTACATACGTTAGCAAAAATGCTTCAGTGGTTTGTTTTATTTTTACATAAAACAGTATTACACCCTCGAGCATATTTGCATCACCATTCTGTGCTTGTCTTCGATATCAAAGAAAACTATGTGCATGCTTTTCACGTGCCTTTTACCAGTAGTTTAGGCTGTTTATAGTAACAGAGTTCATTACTTTATTTTTCCAACAAAAAAAAACATATTCGGTATAAAACTGAAGTACTTTTTTTTAAGAAACCTAATGATTTTCACAGGTTTGAATCAAACAAATCTTATGCAAAAAGTATTACGTCTGCCACGCGTCTACAAATACCGAAGACACCGGTAATAACTGCGCCAAGCTCGAATGCTCGACATATTTCAGAGGAACCTCAGCGACGCTGAAGCTGGGACACGTTTGATTTGAAGTGGGATTGCTGTTGATATTTGAGGGATAAGTCAGAGAATTAGCGCTGTTATTTCAAACAAAGAATGGTAGGTTAACATAAAACTACTTTATCATAACGCAATCACTTTTTTAACTAGATAATGCCACGGTCACTTTTCAAAAGGTATTCAAAAAAATGTAAAGTACTTTTTATGTTTTCATTATTATACTCTGACTGGTTAGAAAATAATTTGCTAATTCCGCAAAAGTCGTAAGAAACCCTCTGTACATTTATTTAATTATACTTAAAGGAATCTATACTTCCTTAATGATAGCTTGAGCGAGACGGATATGTGGGTGCATTATTTAATGACCAGACGAGAAACGAGAAAACAGTCAAAATAACGTGATAAAAACAAACAACATTCCAAATCTACAGAAGCGCTAACATTATTTCACTTACTTAGCCAGCCAGACTCGTTGTCGTAAGAATATTTTTATGTCTAGAATAAGTCTAAGTTTGCAGGAGGAGTGCAGCTTGAATTATGCGACTTGCGAGAGGCGAAGAGCACTTCTGCTCTCTGATATAACTTTACGGTATTCCGGACACAAAAATTGAGTTTCCAATAAGAATCCTCAGAAAATTAAAAGCATTTGATGAAAATGCTGATTCCGTAGTAGTAAAAATGGTTGTACGTCGTTTTATATAAAATGGGTTTTTATAATTTTATAGAATAATCAATACGCAGAATAGTTACTTAAAATAAATTTTAATCATAGATTTTGTTACTAATAACGATTCAAATAATAATATTGATCAAAATGTATAGTATGTAATATAAAACTTGTTACTAAGAAAAATATTATTACGAGGGACAATTCATTATCACATTGTATACCTAATATTAATATAATTGTTTGCCACTTATGTGCATTCGCCGACAATTCGGTTTTGGCACTCACCGGCCGCTGCCGCGGCACGCTCGCCACACTTGCTCGGCTCGTGCGATGTGGTCACATTTCTAACCTAACCAATACTTCTTCTGTGAATTATTTTCCATAAAAGTTTTTTCGTTGAAACAATAACATTCGAAATGAAAACACATGGGAGTAGCTTTTGCTACGGAGTACACAGGTACTTCCGCCGTCGCGGTTGGAAGCCGTGCATCGCGGGCAGAAGCACCCCCGTACTCAAGCGCTGACTCCCGCCCAACGCTGGGTTCTCAGCTACGACCCCCCTAAAAGGTGGATCCGCTGCCGCATCTGACGGAGCGGGCCAGCCGCGGATCACTAACCCCCTACGGTTGTGCACCGCGTCCCCCACCTCGCACACTAAGGTGCTGGTGCCCCTTTGGGCGGGCAGTGGTGGGCAGGCAGGCACTATAGTGGTGGGTGGGACGCACCGCCACGCCTGAGCCCTCTTAGCTTCCCGGTGGTTCTCGGCTGCCACCAGTACTAAGCCCTTCCGCCACGACATGGCGAAAGCTCATGGGGGGGACGGAGGGTTACATAGTTCAAATTAATGCTAGTCACTATTTGAATAGATTTTATACCAAAATATAATTGTCGTCTTAAATTGAAACCAGCGACACAAACAACGATTCAGTTAATCAGCTTAATGCTATTATATTGTCTATATCTACGAGGGCACTCGCAGCCTGAATTTAATTGGAAATTTATGACGTCATTAAATTGATGCAGAAATAGTGCAACGGCGTACATTGTGTACCGTCAGCAATTTATGCTCTTAAGTGCAGCGCGCCGGCCGGGGTGCTATTTTATTTTCACTTTTTTGTATTTGCTTGTTTTCGAAATGGATCGCGTTACTACGAAAAAAAATAGCGAAAAAATTTGTATTGTGATTTGACATGATATGATATGACAATGTCAAATTTCAATACATATTTTTACGCGAACGATAACGTAAATTTAAAGTGGTAACTAGTGGTAGACGTACAGGAAACATTATCGAAGCATAGTAAACGGGATAACAAACATTTATGGTCGCGCTAAAGATACTCGCCAAACATAATTACTTAGTATCAATTTTATTATTCAACATTGAGTAAATATTGCTATTTCAGAATGTTATACAGCCAAGCTTTTACATTAACTTTACTGCCGTAATATTGTAAATGTTTAACTTATGGTGTTTGACGACACGATTGGCGTAGTGTGCTGTAGCACGGTTTCTTGCCTCGATTTCCGTAGTGTCCCGGGTTCGATTACCGGTCGGGTCAATTCAGGAAACGATCTTTTCTGAATTGACTCTGGTCTGGGTGTGCTGGGAGACGCCCCTAGCTTATTTCCTTGTGTGGTACCTCGTAACACAGGGATTTAATAATCCCTACTTCGAAACCATTACAAGAGGTGTGTTGTCTGGCGCATATTTATTTATTTATGGTTTATGTGACTCAGCTAAAATTCCATGTCGAAGTCGCTGAAAGCTATCAGATTTAAAATAAATAAAAAGTTTGTAAGTATGTACCTATTTCATTAAATCAAAACATGGAGATCTAACAGTTTTTTTATAAAAGATTTTAAGTTACGACGTTTTAGTTATTTCCTAAAAACATTTCTAATTGGCCTACCTACATTTTAATTAACATTTATGTCACATTATCATGACTTGATTGTTCTAAAATTTTAGAGGACCTTAAAAATAATTTGTAAAGTTGGGTATCTTCGAATTTACTCGGAGATTCAAGTTAGTAAATTGAACAAACGGCGTGATTGGGACCAAATATTTTATAGGACACCCACCATTTCGTAACTTATTTATATTATAAATTGATATGTTTTTCTACCTGACAAAGTGTGATCGCTAACTAGTAATACGACCGCAATAAATTTTGCGAGTAAATTCTAATTTTCTGAATACTGCTCTAATTTAATTATTTACTTTTTTTGTGCAAAAGGATAAGTATATTATCTCATTCTCACTGAAATGCAGAAATGGCATTATATGGCACCGCTAAATGGATTTGAGATTAAATTGCTAAAACATTTGTTATTTAAGAGCTTTTCAGTCGTCTGTTATCGGTTTAAGGAAGGCTTCCTTTGTCTAAAGACAATGCGTCGGTACCGATCCGGAGAGTTCTTACTCGTAATTACGCTCGCCGGCAGAATGGTCCGTTTTTGCTAATTCCCTTATCTTTCTTTATACTGGGAACTAGTAATGGAATTCGAAAATATCAGTTAAATTTTCTCGTTTGGAAGTTTCAGTTTCGTTGTTAGCAAAATTATTGCCTTGCATTTTTCGATTTTTGAACTTTAATTTTAGTGTAGAGTTATTAAGGATTGAGTAAGTGAATGGGTAATGTGTTGCATACACATACATGAGTATTTTCCTTCATTTATTATAGCAATTTGATTGTCAAAACGCAATTATCACCGATAAGGCCAGTGTTTCGTAATGGAAAACCAAACACATAGAGATATTATAATATATTATTTCATCTTTTTGACAATTTGACCTTAGCGCATAAGAATATTTAAAACTGCTATAATTCTAGTGTGGTTTAATTTGAGTGACTATTAGGCATTTTTGAAAGCACTATCAATGGTATCTAACGAGCACACGCGTGAAATGTGGTCGGTGGCAGTTAATTGCAAGTCTCTGAGCAGCTTTAAAATATGTCTTTTTCTTCTGACGGTACATTGCTGGTCGTCTCTATAAATCAGCTCAATAATAATGACATGTCGGCCATAAGTCCGAAACAAAGGTGTCCGATAAAACTAGGGCTGCCTATCTTTTAAAGTTTATCATAAGTTTTAAATTGAATTGATAATGATGTTTCGTCTATATTTTCAGTCTCACGTTTGAAATAACGTGAAAAACTGGTCGTTAAAAAACATCCGTAATGTCGACTATTTTACAGAATCGAAGTTGGTACTGCCACGCGATCTAATAAACGGGGGCAGAATACAGCTTCTCTGAATTTCTATTATAAACGAGATTGTGTATGACCGCGATGTGATGCCATGAGATAAGCGCCATGGTTTTTTACCGCACTCATCGTGGATCATTGGAAAAAATGCATAACAGTAAATCGCTTTGGCGCTTACTTACGCGTTAGCTACGTAATTAACGTAATTGTTTGAAATGCAAAATTCGAAGTCCTTAATCCAGAAATTAGAAATTGACTAGTAAAAATGGAATTGCAGTACGCCACGACATTTTGCTTGGAGCCGTAGGATTTCAGTGAATTTACGCCGCCGCCCTGAACTGGCTGTTCGAGAATCTTTTGGCCTATGATCAGCAGAAGACGTTAAGGGCCTTATAACAATCCCTTATAACTTGTCAAGTTCGTTCCCTAAACTGAGCGTAGCGTGCAATTTCGTAATATGATCTTTCATTTCCAGCCAGTCAGCGGTAACCGCCACTAACGCATGTTCTAGAGTGGATATTTAGTGACGGAAGACTCGACGACTTTTAGAAGGTTAGGGATTTAACTTGACTGGTTATAAGGAATTGCAAAAAGGCCCCTGATGTCCGCAAATGATAATGTTGATCATGTCAAAAATCTCAAAGTATCACATTAGATGAAAATGTCAGTTAAATTTTCTTAGGGTTACGTTACTCTCAACTTTAGTAGGTAATAGGTGACCCTAGCGCCTAGATAAACGGTAAACTTAACATTTCGGTGTGTCATCGTATTGCTGGGAATATCCACCACAAACGCAAATTGATGTGTTTACAACGATACGTTGTTGATCTTTGATTTATTACATGTTTGCATTTTATTTATTTGACTAGACTTTGCCCGCAACTTTTCCTACATGAAACTTGGAGTAGCGAGGGTACTTTTTGCTAGTAGGTGTCAATTCGGTCAAGCCATAAAAATAATCCAGTTGATCAAACATCAAAACTTCTAAAAACAAAACGTTTGTCTTGTCGCACAATTTATTCATTTGGAATCAAACAGTCATGTCATATTAAAATGTTTAATCTTTTAAGTAAGTAGTTATTATGTGACGCCCTGCGAGGGCATGGCAAGTCAGCGCAGAGGGTTTTTGACACAATTTAAATAACATTTACAATATTTTACTAATGCAATCTCAAAATAATTACATACAGGGTGTCCCTGGAAGCAAGGATCAAACCAAAATAGCGCCACCAAAAAAAAGAAATTTTTGATAATCTTGTTTTTTTTCATTATTTAAAGCTCTTTTCGAAATTATTTCGAGGCAATTTTTGTTTTGTTTCATGGCATGTCCAGATAAAGATATGAAGTAATGTATTAAAGACTTCCAGATCCGTAAGGCCTTTCAGTGCCGCACAAAATCAGATCAAAAAGATTTTTTTGAAGTGTCATCTTAATGTATAAATTTTATTAACTACTCCTCCCTGTAACACGTGCATGTATGGTGAATCTTTTACTGTTCATACTGTTCAATTGTGGAACAAGTTGCCTGTATCCCTTCGCGAATGTGGCACTGTAGGTTCTTTCAAAAGACTGCTAAAAGAACATCTTTTCAGTTTTACTTATATTACTCGTACATTGGATCATTATGTTTACATGTATACATATATTTATTTATATTTTGTTTATTTTATGTATTATTATGTTTATCTATATGTTTATGTACTCATTGTAGAATATTAATTTACTTGTTTGTAAGTAAAACATGTACTTAGGGGTTTTTAGTTTGTTACGATTTTTGAATATGTAACTCTCATTTCCATTTCCATTTGTACACGTTTGTCTATCCATAACAATTTTAAATGAGTTTTCCTGTCGCCATGGTCTGCTGGAAGAAATCTCTTTCTAGAGATAAGCTAACCTGTACTTTTGTACTCCTTATTGTTTTCTCTGTAATTTGTCTCTTTGTGTACGAAATAATAAATAAATGTATTTGTAGATAAGTAAAAGTGTTAATATGAAGTAAACTTAGTAAGTTAGCTACCAGCTGGGCTGGGAACTCTAAGAAAGTTGTCCAATAATGAGAATAATTGTCCAGGACTTTGAAGGACTTATGAAACCATAGCATAATTCCAAAGCGTAAAATTCATAGAGTGGAGAAAAGTTCATTAAATAATAGGAGACTTTCACGGAACAAAGCCACGTGACGATCCGATATTCTGTACTGAAAATAACGATAGACAATTTACCATGTGAAAGAAAGAAAGAAAGAAAGAAATACTCGTAACATTTATTCAGAGCAATAAGAGTAGGTACATGATTGTAGACTGAAAAACAAATTGACAATCTTGCAACTGAAAAAGTGGCCACTCAGCTTAACCAAAGACAGAATGAGGCTGACAATTTTTTTTTCTATAAATGTCATCGTATTGAGGAATAAATTACGAAAAAACTGTGTTTTTCCTTTTTACTATCTTTGAAAACGGCTGAGAAAATTAGGATCAAAGTGCGCCATTTCATTTAAAAATATTTAAAAACACGCTCGGCCCTCGAACGTGCTATGACGTCACGAGTCGAGAGGCGCCGGCCAGTACCGCAACAACCGCGATGTCCCTGCATTTTAAATCTGTAATATCTTCGAAAATATTCATTTAAATTACACGCTGTAAATTGCCATATTGATCTATATTAAATGCACAATGTATTTAAGGTACTTTATTGGATAAGGATTGGTACTGTATTGCTTGAAATCGCTTCGTAAACAAGCCATTATTTCTCGTAAAACATAAAAGATAAAAAATGGTTATTGTGGGCTAGCCCTAAGAGATAAACATATACAATCGCGGCCTTTTTTGTAGACCTTTTACAGGTGACCAGGGGACCTTTTTTTAGTACATTATTTAGATCTATCTTGTAGGGTTCAGCCAAAGTTTGCAATGTAAGCGCAAAAAAATGTGTTTATTTACGACATCACATTAGAAATCTCTAAAATTATCAGTGTTTCTCTACTATATTATGTATGCCCCCCGGCATCGCGTTCCTATAAATAGCGCGTTTATTGCATTATGTAAAATCAACTTATAGGCAATGTATGTATATGTCACCGGCATCTGTATAATTCAGGTATTGTATACAATGCCTAGGCAATGTATCCCTAGGGGTTGTACAGTGTAAATACATGTATTTGTATAGAATGCATTTGTTGATAATTAGTTTTGTTCAATTTTACTCACAAAAAACTTTTTTAAAGAGAAGGTGGTCCGCCCTGTAAGAAGGGGGTTTATTATTGCGAGGAGCGAAGCCACGAGCATGTTAGGTTAACATGAACAAGCTGTAGGAGCCGAGCGAGCGAAGCGAGCGTGCCGCTACAGCGGCCAGTGAGTGCCAGAGACGAACTGGCCTCATTTTCTTTATGCCGTTTTATACTTTAATATAACTAAAGTAAATATATTTTGATAAAGAAATCATACAAATCGATTTAATTATTTTCCACCCAAAATAAATGCCAAAGGACGATTCTGACAGTGAAATTATTCATAATGCCCGTTAAAGTGATAAATTCACAATTCTCAAACTTTGATTTATTAAACTGCCCACGAGTAGTCTGTCATTATTCATATGGTCCGGCCAAGGTAATTAATTTATTCAATTGCCCAATGCAACTTTTGATACTCTAAGCTAAGAATAAAATCTAATGTAAATGTATTTTTTGTAAATAAATCTCTATTATATTATTATTCTCTTTATTTAACGTAAATCTTAGATCTAAAATTTGTACAGTATCCTTACAAAACACAGATTTCTAATAGTTAAAACAACTTATAAATTATAATTATAAGAATAGAAATAATTACAATTATAAAACTTAAGCTAAAAGTTATAAAAACAGTGATTTATAAAAATACTATTAAAACCTTAACCTAGGGTACCGCCGGCAGCGGGGCAGGCAAGGCCCAGACTACCGGTGGTTAGGGCTGCAGAGAGAGGAACCTCCTGACAATACGTGCCGTGTCGAAAAGTACCGCCTTCTGTATCTGACCCTTGATCCAACCGCTAAGCGAGAGCCTCTCGAGATGTTGGTCGAGGCTCTTCGCTATTAAGCCGTTTGCCGAAATCACTATCGGAACAATGATCGTCGAATCTACATCCCACATGGCGGTCACCTCGTGAGCCAAGTCAAGGTACTTGCTGAGCTTGTCCTTCTCGGCCTTCACGAGGTTATCGTCATGTGGGATGGTGATGTGTACGAGCACTGCCCGGCGTTGGGATCGGTCCACCAGCACGATATCAGGCTTATTGGCTACAATAGTCCTGTTCGTGATGATAGAGCGATCCCAATAGTGCAACGCACGACCATTTTCAAGAACTGGCACTTAAGTTATTATTATAATACACTTGGTCATTATTCATTAGGACCGGCCTGTATTAATACTGCCCAGTTAATCAAGTAGCCCGTAACGTATAATAAGTATACATTCTGTAGTATATTTACTATCAGCATTGCAATCGTGCGGAGCCGGGACAAGTCGCAAGTTTTTTTAAAAAAAATATTGAGCCACTATCAAGCTATCCACTTTTGGCAAATTGTCCTACTGGCCTTTCTAAAATCCTCCATCGTGTTTATCTTACAGGATTTTATGTTTTTTTACAATATTACTAAAAAAGGATAGCTAACTAATGTTAAAGATTTATAAATTAACCTATTTCGGCAAAAGAAGCACAACTCACACAGTGCGCGCAAGTAGTTTTACTCGAGTTTCAATACGGCGGCGGGCAGCGTGGACGGTACCACTGGACTAGTGACGTCGCGCACAAAGCGCGCGACATCTCGGAGATTTAAAAACTGGTCTAAACTTCTCGCAGCTATAACTTCGGTAATACTGCATCGATTTAGATGAAATAAAAACTAAGGTAACCTACGTCGCCTATACTTTTATGTTATTTATATTTTAGAATAACATTTTAACCCTTTTGTTAGTAAGCCTTGGCGCTGGTTTTCAGTGGCACCTTTTGAGAGGTAGCGCAGTTTGTTGTGTTGCTATGGCTAGTTGATTTTAATAAAACATAACACCATAAAATGGTTAAATACATTTTTGGTTTATCGCTATTTAGGTAAACGTTCTCTAATTGGATAACATAACTAAATTTGGCTTATATATGGAATAGATACTTGATAAAAATCCTATAATCTATGATATTTATAACTTTTTATCGCTACCCGTCTGTAATGCTTATTTATTTTTATCGAGGTTCGGTAAAATTTCAAGCCTAGACATAAAATGTGTTTGTTATGGAAGACTGAGTAAAAGGTTGCCCGTTGTTAAGCTAATATAGGAGGAATAGGATCCTGAATATGTAAGGTTATCTGCGGTAAGATATCTTTAAAATGATAGACGATACTTCAATCGAAAAGTTTGCTTTTCGACTGGAAGTAAGAAAAGAGTGAGAAAAAACTCTGGGTGTAACCAGCTAATGCAATCATTAGATACCTCAGTGGAAATTAAGAAAATTCTGATAGTGTTACAAAATGTACGAAATTGAGAAATCTATCATTCCGTCAGCTTTTTTGAAGTAATCATTTAAGTCGAGGCAGTCTAGACCAGTCACGATAGTCTGCATTATACAAAAGGGAAAAAATGCCTCGTTATTTTTTGCGAGTTGTCTAATTTAGCAAATTATATTGAAACAAACAGATCATTTTTCCACGAGCCTCTTAGCTTAGTCTGCTCCGAATTTTTCGCGTTCCTTCATTCTGAACAGGCTGAACACTTAACAAAAGCTCCTCAAATCCCACCGCAGGAGTAAAAACAAGAAATCTCCGGTCGTTACTCATCGAACACATTTTTGTGATTACCTCCGTTTGAATTTGTGCCCTAAAACGGGGCCGTGAGGTTTACAACGTGATATACAAGACATAATGGTTACGTCATTTGAAATGAGACAAAAGATCATCCCGGGAGGAGGTAAAAAAGTGAATAATTCGGTTACATATCTCGCGACATGGTAGGCGTCTTGGGAACGGCAACAATTTCCTATTTGGCTGAAGCGACAGCACCGCTATAAAAATATGCTATTTGGCAGAACGAATATGTGACGATGCAATCGTGAGAGTATGGCTTTATACACGCTATGCTAAGGTTTAAAGGTTTATTTCGCCGTTTTATATGTATTTGAATTGAAGGGCTTTACAAAAAGCTTGTGGAAGGCCAGTTAAAAACTAAATATATTGTAATGGAGAAGAAACCTGATGTTATCTGAGTAAAATGAGTTTCCAGAAACCTTCCCACATTTTACCCACCACCGCTGCAGCGCCACCTTATAGTCGTTTTATGGGAGGGAAGTCTATATCTAGCAGTGGACTTAATAGTGATGATATCTGAAAAATAGATTCTCACCTTTAAATTATCAACTTTTAAAAAGATGATAACAGACCTCAAGTACACACTAAAAAATAAATTCTCATTTATATTGGATTATCTTGACAATATTATGTGAGAATATTAAATGTTAAGATTGAGGAGAAGCTGCCAGAGGCAGGGTGGGTCGCAGATAAAGGGTGCGCTGAGAGGCCAATAATGGGACACTGCCCAACACGCTACTCGCCGTATCTTTGGCCGGAAGGGCGTATGTAGGGAGCCTTTGTGATAAACTCCTTCTCATGTGGTATATGCCAGGTAATATTTTGGCATATTGGTAATGCTTTATCATGTAATTTAAGGCAATAAACCAAACTGGATACAAAAGATCGTAAGTAGGCCTTAGGGGCGGTATCTGGTAAAGTAGCGGTTTGAGCTGAATTGTAGCATTATCTTCACTTGATTGGACCAAGACAACATTGGTTCATAAATGAGTATTGGTTGGCTTGTTGACATATTCATGCGACTAACGATCGTGTTGGTGAACTATGTTTTCCAAAATATCGAAATATCGGAAAGAGAAAACATTTATTTAATTTAAGAACATCGTTACATTTTACAAAAACACTTAGGTGGTAGGCATACAACAACAAAACAAAACATCAACAAGTTAAACAAATACCATACGACAGCGGTGTCCTGGGGGGCTAGCCAAGAGCAACAGTGTTGCTCTTGGCTAGCCCCCCTGATGCCCAAAAAATGAAAAGACCTCACTCAGCATTCAGCCTGGGCTTTAACATAATTATTTATTTATTGAATATTTATATTATAACGGATTCTGATATTCTATAAAAGGTAATTATGAGAGATTAATAAACCAAAGGCAATGTTATACTTAGCTCACTAAGAAATGCCGCATTAAAAACCACAACGTTCGGACAATAGAGTAAACTTAACACATGATTCCAACCCAAAAAGAACCCTCACATGGAATACACAAGTATGTAATGCCAGATCTTACTCAGAAATGAAAGGACAGCGAATCCCGGCCCGATGTTATTCACATGAGCATCCCAATAAATGTAAGGAGGGATTGCAGCGGTATTTACCTACGTCATGATACGCGTAATCTGCGAGCCTGCTCCGTAGGGGTTTGGGCTTTTATTTGCTTACTGACACAGTTTTTGTATTTTTTTGGTCAGAGCCAGAATTATTGATTTTAGTTGAGTGTTACGATGATAATGAGAAATCACACTTTACAAAGTATGACTCCTAAGTTAAATTGTATAAAAATAAGGAAAGACTGATTTGTAAATCGTTTATTTAAAAAAACAATTAAATTGGTTTGACTTTTAAAACGAATATTCTTAAATCTCATTGTTTAAGTACATCTCTTTATACTGGTAGTACACAGGATTTATTATTTTTGAAATAAGACTGTAAGTACAACACACGCACATTATGAGGGAGGCCATTTGATGTACAAAGTGTTCTATGCTGACTGACTAAAAATTAAATTAAAAGAAAGAATAACCATCTTTTTTCAAGTTTGGTAGGGAATGGGCTTTGAAATTAAACTGTGCGAAATTATTTTATACCTAACGGCAATTTAATTATTCCACTGCTATTAAAATAAATACTTTCTGTGACATTAGGCAACATTTTATTGCACTTGTGTCCCCTTGCCACTTTTATTTTTAACAGCGCCGTATAATTGTCGCGATGGCGTGGAATCGAAGCCAGTTTTATACGTTCATTAAATCTGCACATTAGGCCCTTTCGGGTCGCCGGTAATCGAAGAGTTAGTGCGGCCCACTCCGGATTTACGGCGTCTCATCGATCCCGGCTTACGGGCGGGACGGACTCCGAAAAACCCGAATATCACATCCGTCAAAGGATAGTGGGAATCTTCGGAACCCGAAATAGACGCAATTCGTCGTTAGTAACCATCTTGAATATAGATGAATACAAGCTGTGAAAAGTTTTATCGGGAAAACTGTCTTAATTATGATATTTAACACAATTATTTTCAACTTCAGTTGTAAAATTATATACATACTTTCGCTTATATTAACAGTCAATTACAGCAGTTTCTTATGTCTATATCTTTCTTTTGAAGTAACGATTTATTTTAAATTTAAAAGAGTTTTTATATGGATTACCTTAGCATAAAAGATCTCAAATATTTAAGCTTCCCATCATCAATAAAAACTGGCACTTACACGTCGAATGATCCAGTGCGTTACAAATAATAAAGGCTGTGATATTAATATTTCAAACTATATAAGCGCCGCCATCTTTTATTAGCATAGCAATTAGAAATACAATAACTACTCGCAGCTGGCTAATACCGAGCAAGAGGAGAAAAGGCTTTACCTATGAATATTCAACAGATATAATAACTGTCTGGCCGTTTCTCGCTTGATAGTAAAAATATTCGTAGCAAACTTTGCCCTCTATCATTTATTACTAAAAGCTTAATTTTTATTTAAATTTTATTTTATTTATTTGAATACTTCCTTTTTAGCCCTAAAAAGTCCATATTTTAGTTAGACTTCCGGGTTCCAAAGCGAACGTTCAATTAACAGAATTGTCAATTAAATGTTTACATTGCGCAAAATAATTTTAAACTCGCGAAATTTTCATAATCAAGCATTATCTTAGGCCCGGGTTAATGACATTCGCCGCAAATTGCTAATAGCTATACAAACATGACGTAGTGACCAAGAACTCTAAGGGTTTTGTGTTCGAAGGGAAAACGGGAAAATTCCCAAGCGAAAACTGTGACGGTATACGACATATCGAAACTGCGACAGGCGTCGCGCCAGAGGGAGAAGGCAGATCGAGCCGGTTGCGTTGAACAGGGACAACCTCATCTCTGGTAGGTCATATTGATCTTTCACCCGCCATTTTAGAGCGAACATTTTCGCTGCTAGGCGGCACATGTACTGCGAGACTGGTCTGAATAAAAAGTAAACCTTTTATTTGCCTGTCATTCTGTATTTTAATGAAACGCTCCGCAAAACGAGGATGGAGGTAGAAGTTTGTGGAAATTAGCATTTTTGATGCGGTGAGAATGAGCCGCGCAGTATTTTGGTGTTATAAATCCACCATCATTCGCATAATTTCAAGTTTACGCTCGCTTATAACCAGAAGATGTCCGTTTTATGATCGCTACCTCGTGCATAATAACAGTAGCGGTTTAATAACATAATCTAATCAACTAAATGACCAATAATGGGTATCAAAATCTTTTAAATAATGTCCATCGCTCCAGTGTTGTGGCACCAAAATCCTTGAACTTCTGACCTACGAGTATATTCGCTACAAAATATAGAATAATATCGTACCAAGGCATACTCTACATACATGCACCTACACGAGTTGCATGAAAGTAATTAAATAAAACCTATTAGCGGGTCCTATACCCATAAAAGAGGTAATAAAAAATAACTCCAATATTAAAACGCAAACGGGACCCTTGGGGATGGCCTGTTTGACGCTGATATACCTACCCAGCAAAATATTCATCGTAACCTTTATCATAAATACCCAAAACGACGCGACAGTTAACGATAGTGGACTACTACTGTACGTCAACAACGAGTTGCCACTTTGAATTTACATTATTGTTCGCGTATAAAAATGTATTAGGATTTGACATTGATTTGAGCATTATTTAGTTTTACAAATTAAAGAATCTGAGCTTGCAAAACTGGCACCTCGACAGACTTCATTCTGTCAAATGTAATTGCACGTCAGCAGCAGCACATCTCGCCCGCGTTTCTCCGACTTGTTTTACATATTATTATACTATTCTTTTTTTACTACTGTTTTGTTCAATCATAATAAAAGATAGTCTATGTCACTCCCTGATAATGTAGCTTAATTTGGTGAACGAATATTTAAAATCGGCTCAGTAGGTTCCGGGGCCTATTCAATACAAACATACAACCATATTTTTCCTTTTTATTATATTAGTATAGAAAATGGTATAATAAAACAGAACTACGAGTAAATTTAGTGAACATAACTAACTGTGTTCCACATTAAAGCATGATTTGATTTAAATTTATAAAAATATTTATCCCATTGTTTCATAATTTCCCAACTCATGACATTGTTAATTGTGTAAATGCAGTTTTTGAATTGTTCGATTTACAAAAATAGTAAGTACCTACCCTTTACATAGCAAAATTTAGCTGTACGCTGTTGTAATGCCGAATCGGGTTTGATGATTGATTCCGTGTACATTTGGATTTTGTCACTGAACAACACGGTGAGTTGCACAACTAACTCGAACGTTATCTTGGACGTTTGCCAAAGTTTTTGTTGCAGTTACGATGATGCAAATAAAGATTTTACTTTTTAATTGTTTGCACAAGCTAACCGAGAAGCACCAAAAGAGTTTGGGCACAGCATAACCTTTTATCTGTAATGGAGCTGCTGGGTGTGAAAACCTGGGTAGCTCCATAACGAGGACTCCATGGAATGACCGGTAGTGCAAGGGAAAGTTGACAGCAAAATATCTTAAGGGTGCTCTCCAACGCGCTGTACACAGTACGCCTGTACAGTGTACAGCGTGTTAAGAAAATGTGTAAAGCACTCCAGCATAAACGACTGTTCCTACTCTGCCTAACATCGAGCTGCGAGTAAATAGCGAATTATTGTGGAAGTGAAGCTGGTGCAGAAATCTTTCGAGTTATGACCACGACCACTTGATCAAGAGTGCACGACTAAAAAGAAGAATACTCAGGTAACTGGAGGGAAATTCACAGCAGAATATCACATGTAGTGATACCGTAAGTGTGTGTACATGTGGTGAGTGAAGAACCTGAGGTTCGTCATTGTTTCTGCAAGTGTCAAGAAGGCAAGCAAGATGCAATAGGAGTTTTTTGTGATTTATCAAAAGCATTTGACTGCGTAGATCATGAAATCTTACTGATTAAGCTGAGGCATTACGGTGTTTCAAATATTTCACTTAGCCTTATAGAATCTTACCTCACTGATAGAATACAAAAAGTGAGTATCAATGGTACGAACTCTTCCGGTGCCACCATACGTATGGGCGTGCCCCAGGGATCAATATTGGGTCCTCTGCTGTTTTTAATCTATATAAATGACCTGCCTTATTTTGTCAAAGACCTATGTGGGATTGTATTATTTGCTGATGACACTTCTCTAATTTTTAACGTAGATAGAAGTAACAAAGCACTTGACGACGTAAATAATACTCTTTCTAAGGTACTGCATTGGTTCACGAGTAACAATTTACTGCTTAATGCTAAGAAGACCAAATGTATCAAATTTTCTATGCCCAACGTAAGACAGGTCGATACCATTATAAACATGAATAACGAGCCATTAGAGATTGCGAATTCCACTGTATTTCTGGGAATTACTCTCGATTCCAAGTTACAGTGGGGTCCGCATATTTCTGCCCTGGCAGGAAGACTTAGTTCGGCAGCTTATGCTGTTAGAAAAATAAGGCTCCTGACTGATATCGCAACAGCAAGATTAGTGTACTTCAGTTATTTTCACAGTGTTATGTCGTATGGTCTTCAGTTGTGGGGCTCGGCAGCGGATCTCAACACCATCTTTGTTCTTCAAAAAAGAGCCATCCGCTCCATTTACAACCTTAGACCACGCGACTCGCTTCGTGAAGTATTCAAAGAGATAGATATTTTAACTGTGTACTCTCAATTTATTTATGATAATGTAGTATATGTCCGTAAAAACTTGCATCTCTTCAAGAAAAACAGTGATGTTCATAAACTCAATACCAGAAATAAAAATAAGCTCGTAACTCCCAGTCTAAGACTGCATAAGGTAGGGAAATCATTTGTTGGTCAATGTGTAAAATATTTTAATAAGATTCCGCAAACTCTTGTTGAACTGCCTCTTCACAAGTTTAAGTCACAAATTAAAGCTAAGTTAATGAAGCGGGGTTATTGTAGTGTTGACGATTTCTTAAATGATAAGAATTTGTGGTCATCTTAGGTATAATCTGCTCCTCTGCACACTTTTTTGTTATGACTTTACTCTGTCAATTCCATTTTTGTGTATAAAAACAAGATTGAAAAGAGTAACCATCGAGTTTCTTGCCGGAGTCTTCTCGATCGGAAACAACCTCTGAACCGGTGGTAGAGTCACATTATATTTAATTATGATATGAACTATCATAGTATTATTTTATGTAAGTTTATTTTTATTCAGTATATTTTTGCTACAATTTTTTTCTGTTACATGACATGTCATAAGTGCTTTTTATAAGTCTATATGAATAAAGATATTTTTTTTTTACTTTACTAGTGGGACCTTTTGAGTAGGTAATTTTCAAAAACAATGACGATCATTCAGATTTCCCCGATGCCCGAGGCTTGCCTTACAGCATCGGGGACCCTGAATGATTTCCTTTGAAATATATGATAGAAAAGTTTGAAACACGTATCCTTTTTTTGATTTTTCTAAGGAGAACCTTCATAGTTGCACTTGTATGTAATATAATTACAAACAGGCGGCATGCTTGTTTCCTACGGATGCTGATATTTGAAAGGTCAGTTCAGTAGGAAACAAATTCTTACTCAGTAAAAAACCGTTTTTATCAAATTTTAATGTTATAAAAGTTGACAAACAAGCGGAGTCAGGGCCAAATCCAGGTCTCCCCGGACCCGCTGAAAGTCATTTTATTTGCGAACAATAAATTAAACTTGTTACGTTGTTTATCCCGCCGTGTGTCGGTCACCCTGTTTGCGTTTCTGTTTAAATACGAAATGTTTTCTGTTTGCAGATTCGGAGGCTGAACGAGGATTATAATTACGGTTGAATTAAATATAACCATAGACAGATGACATGACACGTATAACAGCCTTCACGCGAAACGCTTCCTGTTCAACTAACAATGTTAGGTAATCCTCTCTCACAAATACGAGGAGTTCTCGGCTAAACTTTATATGGAAAAAACTTGAAACAATTAGTTAATTAAAAAAAAAGTTTAATTTCAACATCAACCAATGAATAAATATCTGGGACAAATTACACCAAGATCTAACATAATCATTCCAATATAACCCTTATTGAAATGACTCGTTTCATAAACATGACCTACTTAATCAACATCACGATACAAATCGTTACAAAAAATATTGTGTCGGGTCGGGTTAGTCATAAAAATCAAAACTTTCAAAAAAAAACGCGAGATTTCTTCACTACTTAGTTCGTTATGCCATTTTTGCAGTTCTGCAGTGAGAACCTCCACATCATTTTAACGACTGCTACTATTACATTAACAATTTCCACAAAAACTGTAATAATATATTATACTTAGTTCGGCCGCTTGTGCTGTCAGAAAAATTAGACTCCTGACTGATATTGAAACAGCAAGAGTAGTGTATTTTAGTTACTTTCATAGCGTTATGCCGTATGGTCTACTGTTTTGGGGCTCAGCTGCAGACCTTAACACCATTTTTGTACTCCAAAAAAGAGCCATTCGGTCGATATACAACCTCAGGCCACGCGAGTCGCTCAGAGAAGTATATAAGAAGATTGATATTTTAACTGTGCACGCTCAGTATATTTTCGATAACATATTGTATGTGCGCAAAAACTTGCATATGTTAAAAAAAAACAGTGATACTCATACACACAATACTAAAAAACTTATTACTCCAAGTCTTGGCTACATAAGGCAGGAAATTCCTTTGTGGGTCGATCTGTAAAATACTTTAACAAAATACCTCAAAGTCTTGTTGATCCACCTCTTCACAAGTTCAAGTCTACAATTAAAGCAAAGTTGATAAAACAAGGTTATTATAATGTGGAGGATTACTTGAACGACAAGAATTTGTGGTCATAGTAATAATCTGCTCCTCTGCTCAAATAATGTATTCTTATTGTTCTTTTGACTGTACTCTGAATGTATTTGTTGTAAAACAAAACAGAGTTCAAAAGAGTAACTATCGAGTTTCTTGCCGGAGTCTTCTCGATAAGAAGCAACGTCGGAACCGGTGGTAGATTCGCATTATGTTTATTTAGGATATGTACTATTATTGTGTTATTTTATTTACGTCTATTATTGTTTATATATTTTTTTTGTGAATTTTGACATTTCATAAGTGCTTCTTTGTAAAAGCTTAAGTGAATGAATGATTTTTTACTTTACTTTACTTTACTATACATTCTAGCTATCCGTCAGCGGCTTCGCCCGCGTAGACTTTCCCGTCAAAATACAGCCTAAATTAAAAATAAAAATAGCCTTTGACACTCCCTGATAATAAAGCTATAAATTGGTGAAAGGATTTTAAAATCGGTCCAGTAGTTTCGGAGCCTATTCATTACAAACAAACAAAGAAATCTTTTCTCTCTCTAATATTAGTTAAGACAAGAGATAGCGACGCGGTCCAGGGGTTGAGCACCCCAACTCAGATCCCCGAGTTGAAATCCGGCCAGAACCATCTTTGTGTTCATTGTTAAACCGGCTAAAAAAACATTGATGGAAAACATCGATGAAAAACAAAACAATCCGATAACCACGGAAGTCTCACCACCTACCCGTGAAAAGTTGGACTCTGAGTATTCCGTTTACCACGATAGCAACAGTCACCCGTCTCTAATTACCTCGTTTGGGACACAGTCGTGACGGTATGTTATTTAATATTATTATATAAAAATCTTCTCTCATCTAAAACATTTACGACGCTACTTAATAATGTCGCCGGCTGTATTTCCTTGGGTTATTTCGTTCTCACACTAATTCCTCTCATTTTCTTACATAATTCAGTTTAATTCTTACGCTACGTTGGAAGCACTCGGAAATATCGGAATATTTATCTCTTAAGAGGGTTATTAAGCGGGGTTTCATCGCAACTTTATACAGGGTTAGAAGTAACACCGGCCATGTTGTGTTAACATGGCAACGTAACTGTCTAGCGATTTTGTACCTTAACTCTTCTGTATAAAGCAGAAAAAGGCAGACTGAAAATGAAATTAATATTTTCTCACTTGACTAAACTGGAAATGTTTGCTTTGAATTCTTTCCGTAAACTGGATATAAAGTTGATCTTTTGCCTTTGAATTTATTATTACGGATTTTCTTTGAGTTAACTCAGGAAAGATTTTGTATAAGGTTTGTAGGCGTGGATAAAGTTCAAATAAATATCTACGTAGACTTTAATTTCCTAGGTAGGGCATTGCCGCTGGTGGTGTCATATATGTGTGATAGGCGGTAGCAGTTCAGGTAGACTATACAGCGTGTCCCTGGAAGTAAGGGTCAAATTGAAATAGCCCATAGTGGCGGTCATTTCTGACTTTTTTAACCCTACCAATATTGGTCCGATTTCTAACCGTTAAAAAGTTTATTTATTTATTTATTCAAAATCCTTAACATCTATCATTTCAGGCAAAACCTAATGCGATAGTGTGGTACCTTATTGACTTAATTCCTAATTAACATAACATGCTATATAACGGTATTCTTGCCAGTTCACTCAGATTGCCCGAAAATACATCAATCCGCTCGTGAACTTTGTTCACCAAGCGGATCGTTTGCACAAGTGGTGTTTGACTGTATAAATTGGTCCTGGCCACGGGCACCGCCAGCAGTGGCGGGCGACGCCGCCTCCACACGTAACGGTCCGGCACGCTCAGCTGCAGGTGGCGCAGGACTCCCGGGTTGCACGCGGCGCCTCGCATTTATGATCAATTTTTGTTTTTTTCAGAAATCGCCCAAGTCCATACAAAAATAATCATTAAAATAACTATTTAAAATAAGACAAATCACCTAGTAACCTGTTGGCAAAAAAATAAGTAAGTAGGCACCTTTTTTTTTAAGCAATTATTTTTGTATGGATTCAGGCGATTTTCTGAAAAAAACTAAAATTCATCATAACTTTTTAACTGTTAGAAATCTGACCAACATTGATAGGGTTCAAAAGGTCAGAAATGACCTCCGCTGTGCGCTATTTTGATTTGATCCTTATTTCCAGGGACAGCCTGTATTATTAAAAAAAATAACTTGACTGCAAACTATAGCTGCATGTCAATTTGATAACCAAATGCTTAGTTGTCAATCATTATAATAAAGGTACTGTAGATTTTAGCATTCACTTGTATCAGAACGTCGAGCATTCGTCGTTTTTAATTTTATTTGAAACACATTGCAAACACTAGTTTGTTAACTTGATTTTAAATACCAAGCAATAACGTTAAATTACGGAAAAATGTTTTATAGAACTGAACATTTATCTGTATTGTACCTTTGCTCTAGTCGGGCCCAACCTACCTTTAAGTATCTATTATGCATTTCAATTGCCTTTAAAGTCACGTCTGAATGACTTAAATTTCAACTCACCAAAGACTAAATTCCATTTGAATTTCAGGTCCATCGATAGCAAAATAAATTATTTGTCTCGTTCATTCGCTCATATCTCACGGTGTCCCACATTACTGTAGTGTCGGTGGGACAACGAAGGCGTGATTTAGTTGCGCCATTAACCGTAGTGGCCGCTATTGGCCGCCATTGCCGTAAACCAGCGCGTGACGGAAATAGGAAGTGGGCAATTAAACCCGTTAATTACGTTAAGCAGATGTTACGCAATAATACATGTGTCAATATTGGCCGTGATGGCAAATGGGCTGTGATAGGTTGTATGAGTTGCTTGGATTTGTGTTGTATACGTTTGTTCTGTGCCTAGGTAAATATTTAAGCTTAAGTATTCAAGTTTATCTGAAAACTCATGATAAAATATTTCAATAAATAAAATTTATGAAATATATAAATAGTAAAAGCCAGAACTTGGTATTTCTGACTTAATTAACATTTATCATTCCTAACAGCATTGTAGAAACAGTGGCTCAGCGTTATTGTTCGCCTTTCTTGAAGCACTTTGTCGGTGTACTAGTCGATAAAGATCTGCTGGTATACGATTAGGGTACCGTTAGGGTGCTCAAGTTATCTGTATTATTTTATTTTATTTTATTTAAATTTTGTTTACTAACCCCATTATTTGTGCAACTTACTAACACTCTATGGATTTTTTAAAAAATTATCTGAAATAAATGATTTATTATTATATTATATTATCTGTCACTATAAAGAATCACAATACTGTCATAACTCTAGTCATAAATTTAGATGATTCAATTATATCATTCTATAAAAGTAGGAAACATATTTAAGTAGCAAATTAGTTAACCAACAAGAATTATTGCTTTAGTTTTTATTAAAATGAAACCATTTAAATAAGGACGTTAATAAGACTACCAAAAGCCGACTAGGAGAGCCTAAACTTTTAGTACGTTAAGTGCGAAACGTTAAAAAGGACATTAACACATGTGGTTAAAGCCTCCCTTGTGCCGTGAGTCCGTGACTACTTTAAGAAGACCCGTCTCGCCCATTCAAAGTCAAGGAGATTCTAGAGGTGTTGGAGGCAAGTTTATACTGGGCGGGCAGATCCTGGAGTGGCTAGCCTAGGGACGAACCCCTAGGATAATAATTGTCACTAGTGGGGGCAATGACCCCGTAAACGTTATGCGTGGTGTGGCAACCCTGTGTTGTTATGAGTTGGCGCTACTGGCTGAAGCAATATCGGATCGAGTGTGAAAGGAAAGTTTTGAATGGGGGTAAGGGTTTATGTACAGATACTCGTATATTATTTCTACGTAGGTTCTTAATGAAATAAGTGTAGGCTTGGATGGTAATAAATGATGAATGAATAGTGAATGAAAATCAAATAAATATAATGAAAGTATATCAGGTAAGAACCTTTCGCACCTAGTGGTAAGTCACGATGCAGTCTACGATGAAACATGCCTGTCTAGTATTCATTCACTTTTGCCTTGAAGAGACCCAGATTGCATTGGTTTCTGGGTGGAATCGAGTTCTACTCCTTTGCTGTTCGCATTATAAAAGAGTCTGCAATGCAATACGTTTCGTGCGACCATGACCAACCATGAGACTAATGTGCGTCTAGTGCACCTTACCTAAGTATAGGTAAGTGAGTCATATTGTCAAAGTGATTGTTTATCGTTTTATTTCCTTCAAATCCACTTAACCATCTGTTTTCCTGGGATAAGGAATAAATTATCTCACATAACTCACAAACAATTTTACGCCAGTCGTAAAATTTCCATAAAAAGAGCAAATAGCTTTCAAATCAACATTTTACTTTACAATCTCGGTGATTTTGTATCTGAAAAATAGCTAATCTGCTATAAACTTGTGAAAAATGTTAAGCAAGAATTAGTTACATATCTAGTTGAATTTGGCTCTCTTTACGTTTCGGAAAGCTCTAACTGGCCTTCTGTCAAATCGTATATTACTTACTTACGAATTGGTTGACGGTAATTGATACAACCAATCGCGTCACTGATTCACACACGTTTGACCACTGCTGCTTTATAATTTTTTTTCATCAGAATCAAAATAAAACGTTTTGTAATATCAACATTACTTGGGGCAGATTTTTCAATCCTCAAATAATTAAATTTATCTCTAGAATATTCGAAGGTTGGCAAGATTTTTTATTTTTCAATGGTCAGATAGATGTTATCTGTTGAATAAAGCCGCTAACTGAGGAATAAAGTTATTTGCTACTTAAGGGGCTGGATAATATTTATTTATGCGTTTTCTCTGACATTTTGAGGTTATTATATAAGGTGTGTCATTTGAGATTATTTTCAATTTGCTTGGTGCCTAAATTGTAATTCTCAGGCACACACAAAAATATATACGTTTGACCAAATTGACGAAATTGAGGAGGAAAGGCAGATACATAACTACATAAACGCTGAGCCCTATATAAAAAATCGAGTTGTAAAAGAGAGACCTAATTATTGTAGAACATGGGGTGAAAAGTAGTTTTGGAGTGTTATTATAATCACATACTTTACACCACAACTATAGACAATAAAAAAAGCTGAGGTTGTTTTTCTTTTACGTCAGTATCAATTTGTCAAATGTCAACTTTTGTCTAGTTTCATTCTAACCAAGAAGGCTAGAGACTAAGGAGAGATAACTCCCTGGAAAGGGTTGGACTAAATCCGTATCCCACAGTGACGCATGCGCATTACGCTTCTTTGCCGCGATCCTCGCGAAGTGTCAAAATTGGTCAACACAACCTCGAAAATGTCAAAAAACAACAACTGTCGCACGTGACACCGTTCAAAACAAAACCATGTGACCATGAAATGACAAATAGCTGCCGCTGCACATGCGCAATACAGCGTTTTGCCCGGCACAGAGTATACGACTTTCGGCCCTCGAAAGCTTACCCCCACTTCGGGAGTTATCTCTCCTTAGTTTCTAGCCTTCTTGATTCTAACATTGCAATGATTGTATAGGTGCATCTTGCTAGTGCATAATCAGTGTGAAGTTAGGGTTAAAGAATATATATTTCCTCATTAAAAACCATACAGTCAGTTACATGAGTAATTCACAGGTGTGGGTAAATACATATTTGTCCAGTAGAAAATAAGCAATTTGGGAATAGTCCTAGTAGGTGTTCTTACTTACATGTGTTCATACAAAATCACTGTTCATACGGTCATACCATAACATATTGTTTTACATTTACTTCCTTTGGTATACTAGTTTGTAATGGCATAAGGCGCTACGCGTAAACAGCGTATTTGGGTGTTAGCCCTGCGAGCAACCGCGACTGACTGGCTGGCCCACGCCGCGCACGGGCGCGCGGGCGCAGCGCAGGAGCCGCCAGCCGGCCGATCACAAACACAATACCGAGCTTAGAAGTTACCGATCCCGCAATAATCTACTGCGCCGTCTCTCCTCCACTAACTGGGGAGCAAACCCAACGGTTATGCGCACTACGGGACTAGCTTTGTGTTTTTCAGCAGGAGAATACGCGTGTCCAGTGTGGGCTAGGTCAGCACATACCAGAGACGTGGACGCAGAGCTGAACGACACCTGCCGCATAGTTACTGGCTGTCTTAAGCCAACCCCGGTCGGTATGCTGTTTCCTCTTGCGGGAATAGCTCCACCCAGAGTCCGTAGAGAAGTGACATGTTCGCTTGAAAAACAAAAACAGGAAAGCGACCCGAGACATCCACTCTACGGGCTCTCCCCCGCCACAGGTCGGTTGCGAAGCCGCAAAAGCTTCCTGCGATCTACGCAGCCTACCGACGAAACCCCTACTGACATGAGGTGCAGGCTTTGGGCAAGCGAGTACCCACATTCACTGTACCCCCCTGATGAAAATCTGCCTCCAGGGTATAAGGAACCTTGGCCAACCTGGAGAAGTCTAAATAGGCTGAGGACCCAGGTTGGTCGAAGTAAAGATAACCTATGTCGATGGGGGTACTCAAGCAACGTAGACGCCAGCTGTGAATGTGGAGAACCCCTGCAAACCATGGCTCACCTCACTAACTGTCCCGCGTGCCCGACCACCTGCTCGCGTAATGACTTACTTGTCAGTAACCAGAGGGCTACCACAGTAGCCGCTTTCTGGGCAAGTCGGATTTAGCCCGTGTTCTTGCCGACACGAAAGAAGAAGAAGTTACCGATTTAAGTACATAGACAACCGATTGATAGCTATTCTTTGTATAAAAGACGATTAAAAATTTCAAATATCTATTCGCTTGGTGCCAGTTAATTTTATACTTCAGTTACTTATCTAGGGACTAAACTGAGATGTGAAAAATCGGCCCAAGTCAAATCTATTCATCATGTTCATACAATATTTCAGTGCACGTCGTTAAATCGTTCATTTAATCTTTTTTTTTGACGTGGGTGAGATTTTTTATTTTTTCTATTTGGCTGCCACTTAATAAGTATAGGGGGTATATTTTATCAAAATCGGGCAGTATTATAGTCATTTTACACAACTAAGCACTGTGACCGAATTCCTATGGCCCAACAAAGCTTTGACTCAATTTCCCATGTGGGCAAAATGTGTTTTAGCATTTTCCAGACATACCACCCAGACCCAGGTTTATCTATCCTTCAATTTCAGCAATGACTTGGTTTTCTTAACCAGTGGAGGCTAATCACTTTTACATTGCTAATTGGCTATGCTATGTGACTCCTTTTAGATTTTATGGTCAAAACAAAACTGTTTTTGTTACAGTACAGCGAAATGACAAGCGAATTATGCTTAACGCCATATAAAAGTCAATATGGCAACGCATCGAGTGTTGGCAAAAGTTCAGCACATACAGTCAACCGCAACACGTTTCACCAATGCAATAGAGGTTACTTTGAACCTACTATGTTACCTTTGAAGAGTGGTTGTCTGTACATCGGACGCGTTAACGGACATTCCCGGCATCTGTCTACCGACGAGAGACGTATACTTGAATGATCGTTCAATAAGACTACTTTGTCGGTTAAATTTTTTTTCACATCAACTTTTAAAGAATTCGAGATCGCTGCAGACTTGAGAGTCGTAGTGATATATGTGGTTTTGATAATTCAGATAAAATATTTCACTTTAACTAAGAAGAAACTAAATCAATAAACATATTTACTTAGCATGAAATGGTAGCGTGAGACTCCCAAACTCTCAATCAAACCAAAGTGAATGGATGATCTGATAAAGGTTTCAGAATCAGTTATTTTCGTCTGGTCTGGTAAATGACAATGATGCTGATGATCTGATATGATGATAAATCATAAACAGTACAATCCAGATATCAACCCTCTTGTCGACTTGTGCGTATAAAATCTATGCAACTTCTGCAAACTGAAGCCATCTAAATCATGAATTCATGAACAATGGAGGTCGGCTTTCCTTTGTACTTTAAAGGACACGTAAACACGCGTTGGGTGTAAAAATAAACCTTGACAGAAGGAACTCACGTCACGTAACTAATAGGTTGACTTATGCATATATATGAGTAGTAGATAATTACAAGAAAGACAAATATCTGACCCGGAACATCCGTTTTATTACCAGTACGTCTACCACAAGTTGCCACTTTCAATTTACATTATTGTTCGCGTTAAAAAAATGTATTGGGATGACACATGACATGACATGACATTGTGAATGAATGTCTAAGGTACCTCTCATAGACTGGTATCTACACTCAAGCAGCTAGAATGTTTAATCATACTTAGGTTGCGCCGGTGAATCTACACCTGAACGAGGTTATAAGAATACGCAGTATGTTCTTAATGCATTAATAAAAGCCAATAGTCCACAAGCACCTACTGCTGGCAAGAGTTCAGGAGCGGCGTTAACGCGAACATTCAGGGCATCTGTCTACGCGAGCGCAAAGCGGTTTAATAAGGTCTAATTCTTTTTCGCTTTTGGAGAGGTCATGAGAAACTTGCTGCATAAGATAAATGTTTATGCTGATATTTCAATCCTATTGTCACTAGTTGTCCATTTATTAACGTAGGCCTACCAAGTAGCAATACTTCTTCGCCTTCAAATGGTCTCCATACTGAAACTTATCTGCCTCGAACACTAGGATTAGTTATATGCGTTAAGCACACTGACCACTGGCTTCTTTACTGTATTAAGTCACTGATTGCTTTGGTTCTACTAAAAAATACTCTGACTAAGCTTAAATTATTTATTGTGACATATATTTTTTATTTGTAAAGCCTTAGTGACTGAAGTTAAAAAACATTAATCTGATCTCCACCTTGATCTCGATGATCTTGCTAGTTTGATTAACGTACTTCTGTAAACTTGCGGACTGTTGTTTGTGACTCCCATACATCTATCATAGTGTGGCAAACTGGTGGCTAAAGCAGTGGCTACGTGACTTCTCCATAAACTGATTATAAATATTTAGCAAGGTATTCCTTGCTAAATATTTGTAATCAGTTTATATGAGACCTAACACCAGCGAGTAAATAGCATCAATCTGTATTTGTTTTAACCCTGCAATCTAAGGTGAATGCAATAATAAAATTTAACTATTCTGGCTACCTGATACTCAGAAGCAGAAGTTCAGGATTGGTGCCAATGCGGACATTCGCAGCATCTATCTCCGCGAGCAGCAAGATGGAGCAGAGCGGTTTTAATAAAAGCCTTTAACACTTAAACCGCGTATTTGGAACGTGTTCCGGTATCGCATGTTTTGTGTTGTTGATTCAATGCACTAACAATATATTGGTCTCTAAACTAAACTGTGTTGTAAATCTCTTCCAGAGCGCTGCTCTCTGTGCAGTCACACAGCTGTCAAAGTAAACCGCAGCCTAGCATTTAAATAATGCAAAAACATGAGCGTGAAACCCCATTAAAGGTATCAAATAACTATTTCTTTAAAAATATTGTAACGGAGATGGTAAAATCGAAAGATAGAAAATAATCGAACCTACCAAAAAACTGAAGTGCTAGATCACACATTATATTTTTACTAAGCTGTTTACTTAGTAGAAATAGAAATAGAAATAAATTTATTTGACATACACACAGGAAACCATTAAAATAAAAACACAAGAGTTGTCAAAAGGCTCCCACTCAGCATATGCCGTAGTACCATGTTCAGCACCACGACACTGGTTTTCAGTGGTTACCCTAACAAAGAGGGAGAAGCGGCGCAATTACCATTATCTTAATCACTACTTTAATTAAGCTTCACCAAAAAATATTAATTACATAGATGATAAAATGACAAAGAAATTACAACAGTGGATCCAAACTTAGCAATTATAACTTTATATGTGTACATAGCATTCAAAATAAATATCATTTATTACACGACCAAAATATCAATTTACGTTTACAGACTCTGTAATTTCAATAAATGCAGTAGACCTTTAGTCATTCTAATTCTAGATCCATTCGCAAAACGCATTTTCGAAACTCATTTAATGGAAGATTAACAGAGTTTACGTCTCCCAGTCACTTTCGAAGTTTGCCTAATTGCCTCAAAAGCACATAAAGTCTTAAACTTAGATACTTAGATGTTACAACTTTAGCTGTTATTTTGTATCCAACTTGGATCTGTTAATCAGTGAAGGTCTTCACGCCTATTCCCTTGGTTTGCGCCACCTTTTATAGCAAAACAGAGGCAGGCATCGAGCCGAAAGTTTATCCATTCGCAACTTGCGCTGCAGATCTGGCAAGAACTATAGCGAACAACTTAACAGCAACTGTAAATTTGCAAGAGAATTAATTTAGCGACCGTTGTGGCTAGTGCGACTCCACTGGGGAATTTCTTTCGAGATTTATCTACCAGAATGCAATACAACGCTGCAAAAAATCACAGTTTTGCTTTTGGGTGTTTGAACTACAGCATCTAAAAAGTTCGAAGAAATATCATAAGGATCTTGTTGTTATACGATTTTTGACCAGATGCCCTAGCTAGAGCTAATATTGTTGTAACGTTTCTACCGTCGAAAATTTTCAGTGTATTGCTATTGGCTACGGCCTCACCTATTAAGTGATTAGGAATTAACTTACTACCAATTACCAAACTATTATCCAATTGCGTACGTTACGTAAGCATCATCGTTTATTGCCGTCGTATATTGGTGCACTAGATCCTGTGAGCTTACTTATATGAAAATGTAAGCTCGAATGTTTTCAGTAATAACCTTAAATATTCATGTTATAGTTAAATCAAAAAACAATTTCTAGTTATGACTCGATATTAATCTGTACCAGGAAAAGGAAAGTTAACTTTATTCGTATTTTATTCAAAAAATACTTGTTACATCTTAATTAAGTTTAGGATATCATATTGTATTGTAGTTCTCTTGCGTAAGATAACGCAATTTTCATAACATTACAAGTTAAATCTTAAAGATCCAAGAAATGTTGACTTATATGGGAAGAAGTTTTGGAATAAGACAGAAAATGCTATTGTTTTAAGGGAATTAGATTAAATTACCAATTATTTAAACCACCTTACCACACCCTACTCACCTAACTACGTGTACTAAATAAAATACTCTTAAACACACAGCAAAGTAAGCAATAATTGTAATGTAATTTTTGTAGTCGTTTTTTCAGGATACTTCAGTTTCACTTTATGATTATTTTATTTCACAAAGGACCTTTTCTTTGTAAAATGCCAATCCAACAATTTTACTAGTGGCGCCATCTTTAGGAAACCTGTGGACCCAGTTGCTACAAAGCCTTCGCAGGTTAAATTTCCGCTGCTTTACTAGCAGCGGTTATTACGGTATTACGGTTAAAGCAACCGACTTTGAACCAACTTTATCAGCAGAACGTCGTAAAGATGGCAGTAAAATGATTCAATTATGTATATAAATAAACATTGACTTTGTAGGTACATAATACGACTGCTATAATTAACACTATAAACATCGAAAAAAGTTATTGAGTAAACTTACATGATCAGTTTCAAGAATCCTCTTACAATCCATGTTCAAACACTTGTGGCTGCAACAGTTTAAAAAAGTAATCCAACATTTTTTTCGTGGTTACTGAACTATTTGAACAGTGATTTTGAAATTAATAATTCCCAACTTCCTAAGTTATCCACAACAAACTTGCTCTGGAGCTCACAAGAAACTGTTGACAGTGAATATCCAAACACGATAGTATGTCTGAATCACTCTGTTGGCGGTTGGCGGGAACCGATGCACTCTCACCAGCCGTCCCTTTCTCGCTCACCAGATTCTTATATCACTGTCTCCCTGGTGTCGATTAAGTAAAACCATTACTGGGAGAACAAAAAAAGGTCCCCTTTAAGCAAATCGCAATATATCATCGGTTTGACGTACCAGGCTGGGGTCTTCGGGCTTCATTGTCCGGGCAATAAATTTATTGGAGTAACGGTTGCTGTGCAGAAGAAGCGAAAATTTGCTAGTTGAACAGTTTTGATACTCAGCAGACCTTTTTAGATATATTTTAATCCTCCTTTATTTTTTATTGTGTTGTACAGTCAGCCGTGTCTGAATTATACCGATACTATTGAGGTATACTTCATCCATCATTTATGCAACTTGTAAAGTATTTTTTTAAAACATGATTCGATCTATGATTTTTAATTAAAATCATGGGTAAATGTTCAAAGTACAATTTTTTGAGGGTACAATGCCTAAATACTCTAACAAGTAAGGTACTATGAAGGATTATCTTATGAAACAGGCTGGAACTGAACTGAACCACAAATTGCAATTAGTCTTTAGACCTGGAGCTGGGAACCTTATAAAGATCAACCAAATACGTGGCAGTGAATCGTCAAAAGTTCTGGTGAAATCATGTTCACCATGAAATACACGTATTAAAGCGTTATCGCGGTTGACTGGTAGATAATGTCACTAGGTATTAAGTTCCCCAATTGTACTTATCTTTGTGCAATAAAAAATAAATAAATAGTACTATTTGCTTAATACGTCGTCTCATAACTTATCAAATCAGCGTCACATTGGACCTATCGGATCAGGTTATCTGGTTTAAAGTAGGTTCAAGTTCAGATTTGATTAAAGGCATGGAGCCTTATATCTTATGAAGTTTGTCCCCAAGTCTGAGCGTCGCAAGCAATTTCGTAATATGATTTTTATTTCGCCATATGATCTTTGTTTCCAGCTAGTTAGAGGTTACGGCTCTAACGCACCTTCTAGGCTGGATCGTTACTGTTAAAAATCATGTTCCATGTAGAAAATTAAACCTGTGATTTTACAGTACTGTTGCATTACTTTCATCTCATTTTTATTTTATTATTGGATCAATTTTTAACTTTTGTTTAAGAACATGCAGTAGGTTGAAACCCCAAAGTGTGCTGTATGATTTTACAAAAAAGATTGTAATGAGGCATGTAATCAGCAGCGGACATCTTATAGCTCTGCTTATGATGAAGGGTAAAAATTTTGCAACTCTTGGTCGGCTGTATGATCTTTTTCGTTATTAATTATGGTTAATGTTGAAATTAAATGTCCTCAGTTAGCTGACGGAACTTTTTAGGTTTTTGTTGTTAAACAAAATGAGAAACCGATAATGATGATTGCAGTTCGTTTGCCTTGCAATCCAGTTCATCGAACATTATTGCGATTGGTCCTGTCTGATCGGCCCTGCTAAGCCGGGTCGCACCCGATCCCTCACGGACCGAGCCCGGCCATCTATCACTAACACAATAGCCCGGCTATGCAGCTGACTTCTGACACAATTGCCACATAAAGTATGGTAATAAAATTAAATCGTTTTGTTAAAAAACCGAAACCATTTATGGAACCCGTTCGGATTATTAACATCCGGAGTTGCTTGTAGTGCCATTGCTAATAGTGAAGAATGAAATTAATAAAAACCGGCCAAGTGCGAGTCGGACTCGCGCACCGAGGGTTCCGTACAAACCTGTAGGTATATTTATTAAAAGTATTTTTACTATGTGATGTAACTGAAAATTTACGGTTTCGCAATATTTCCTTTATCTGTGCTATTAGACGTTGCTTTGTACCAAATTTCAAGATTCGCAGTTCACGGGAAGTACCCTGTAGGTGCTAAATCCCTGTCGAAAATTTGCGGCATAAACGGCTGTATCTTTTGATTGCGTTGGCTTAGAAGTTGGATTTTTTCACAGCTCCAAGAAACAGTAGACTTGAGTATTTGATATAAATGCCAGTTTATTATCTCCACGCGCTCCTGAGAAAAAGGGTCTTAACAGAGAGACAGACGGATGGAAGGACAACAAAGTGATCCTATAAGAGTTCCGTTTTTTCTTTTTGAGGTACGGAACCCGAAAAACTAGCAACTTATTATTGCGGAATTAACGGAGATATTTCAAATCTATAAAAATAGGACTAAAATTACAGGAGAGCTCATCTCGAAAGAGGTACTTCAAGGTGAGGATGGCCAGCCCAGTGATTCGTTTGAATGACTGGGCTTACATCAGGTGAAGTGAGGTCATCTTGACGGGCAATAAAAAAAATATACTCGTATGTATGCATTTTCCACATAATGTTTTTGACTAAATGAAGGAAAAACTCATCAAATTAGACTATATTATACTTACATTCATCCTTACCTAGACAATGCATTATTAAAAAACTATTAAATTGTACAAAAGTGATCATACGTATAGTCGATTTACGATTTCAAGGCTTATTAAGTAAACAAAGATCACACCGTAACAAAATCACGAATTTCCGCATTGATCACACTCTATAGGTCGCACATAAACGTCTTGCTTTTTAAAAAAGAACCATAGAACATGAAATTCACGCAAAACTGTTAGAATAAAGCATTCTTATACGATTATTTTATCCGAAACAAAATAATCAAATAATCATGAAATCTGCTTGACAGCAATTTAACAACTTTTTCCTCTTAAATAAAATAAGTTGTCTTTAGACCGTAGTGATAGGAAGGTTGCATGAATCAGATACGGTTCCTACTATCAAGTTTATAAGAATATAAATTTAAGTTTGAATTATTTTGTTATTTAAAGCTTTTGTACAATCTCTAACAAAATATATCCATGTGGGTGTCATTACTAGGTATCGAGATTAGGTTCTATTGTTATAATTTTAGCTACATATAGGAAAAAAATATATCGTAGTAAAATAATGCCACATCTGAAGCCACATGGGATATCGTATCGATACCCATCGACGTGATCGTGAAAGACAATACAAGTGATTGATTTGGAAGGAATACCGGCGAAGCGCGCAAAAGCATGCTAGTTTATAATTGTATGCCTTATCAATGTTGTCTTTCGACTATTGTGCTTCGGACCCTGTACATTATAGTTATTCTGCTTTTTGATTTTATTTGTTTTATCACGTAGGTATGAACACCAAACAAGTTTAGGCTTTGTCAAGACATTTATGACATAGACAATTATGCTTTTTGGAAATATGAACACTTAATATGAACTCCATTAAAAAAATCTGAAATATGGAACACGATATTATGACAATAAACATTACGCTTAGGATTAGTGAGCCTTTAATAACACTTGGTTAAAATCGGTAGATTGACGTTTAAAATCAGTATTTCAGCAAACTAAGGCCAATTTCGGGAGATCTACTAAATTGAATCAACAACTTTAAAGTTAATAGCCTCCCTAAGTAAAGTTAAAGGGCGAAGTCGTCGTTTCGCCACTTACGCACAGTTCTGTCCATCTGACACCCGTCGGGCAAACCTCTGCGTGTATGGTAGGCTAATGACTCTGTATGATTCATTCGATGATTTCCCAACACTACGAATTCGCTATGGTTGTCAATACGCCATGTGTTTTCATAAATAAGAAATGTAAGATAAAACAGACTATATACAAGAAACGAATAGTTTTAATTCAATTAATTAGCGTCAATTTCACATGAGCACGTGTCAAGTAATTATTTCTAACATTATAACTACGATGATGTTACTTCCGGAACCATTTTGAATTATTGTTTGACGCGTTATGGTAATCGTTATAGACATTATGTTATTCGGAGAACATTGAGTGCAATTGGCAAAGTCATAATTATAACACAAATAAAGAAACAAATTACAGACAGTCACTGACAGTCTCCTGAGGCCTTCTAACCATCTCTTATAGCCAGTCACGTTAATTTCCTAAACGGAGCGCAGCGTAGTGAGCGATTTTCTATTATGATTTTTCATTTTCAATCAGTCAGCGGTTACCTGTCAATAATGCATCCTCTAGACCAGATATTTACTGACGAAATTGCTCGCTACCCTCAGTTTAGGTAATTAACTTGACTGGCTATAAGAGTTGGTAATACGGCCCCTGGGGCCTTATTACAATCTCTTAAAGCCAGTCAAGTTAATTCCTGTTAAAATTTAAAACCGGGGGTAGCGAGCTATTTCGTCAGTAAATATCCAGCCTAGAAGAAATATTATTGACAAGTAACCGCTGACCAGCTGAAAATGAAAGATCATATTATCATGAAATTACATGCAACGCTCAGTTTAAGGAAAAAACTTGAATATGAACGAGCTGGAGCCATTTCAATAAATAAATATGTGCCAGACAACACACCTCTTGTAAGGGTCTCGAAGTAGGGATTAATATCCCTGTGTTACGATTGACGACCGACTTGGTGTAATGGTTAAGAAGTTGGCTACTACACCAGAGGTCGCGGGTTCGATCCCCGCACAGTACAAACATTTGTGTACATGAACATGTCTGTTTGTACTGGTCTGGGTGTCTCCTATGTATAATAAGTATGTATTTACAAAAGAAAATGTATTTAAGTATGTTTATCCGTTGTCTAGTATCCCATAACACAAGCTTTAATTAGCTTACTTCGGGGCTAGATGGCGCTGTGTGGAATAATGTCCAGGGATATTTATTATTTATTTATTTACGAGGTACCACACAAGGTAATAAGCCAGGGGCGTCTCCCAGCACCCCAGACCCGTGTCAATTCAAAAAGATGGTTTCCTGAATTGACCCGACCGGGAATCGAACCCTGGACACTACGGAAATCGAGGAGCGAAACCGTGCTACAGCGCACTGCGCCAATCGTGTCGTCAATAAAGTAAGAGTATGTGTGTGTTCTCTAACCCCTATGGGTTAGAGAAACCACGACCATTGGGACTATTAGCAGCACTTTTGTCCATTCGGGTACCAACATGCTAGATAATATTGAGGATTGAACGGAACACTCAGAAGCGCACTTTTCACCAAGCGTTTAAACCAACGAGGCAGGTTGTGAGCCTTACCCCGATTACCGAGTTGCTTTAGTTTTAGCGGTGTTTTCCATAGAGAGTTAGTTAGTAGCGTAGTAGTCGCAAATTTAACCATGAACTCAAACATGGTTCTTGCCAGATTTGAACTCAGAATCACATAAGTTCCGAGCTAAAGTGCTCAACCCCGAAGCTACGATGCTCTATTAGAAGTAAAATATATTGTTGAACCTTGTGGTCCCGTCATTTAGTTAAACTCAAACTCAAACAATTTATTTGCATACATTTTAGGTTAAATAAATACATGTGTGTGTGTTAAATAAGTGTAACCGTAGGGTGCTACGGTTAAGTTCTAGACTACTCTCCTGTTGGTCGACTTTGATTAGATAATAACTCATTGTAACCTACAAAATACTTTTTAATTTTTTAGTACAGTGCAACCGTATCTAAATACTCGTATATACTCTTGTCCTAATGAGTTTTGTATCTAAACAGGTACAGACCTACATTATTTACGTAAAATCTTGTGGTTTTAGTCGTATCTATGCGTCCGCTGTGGACACGTCGATATCTACCTGCTGCATATATGCAATACTTTGTGGTATTTCTCAGATAAGATATTTAACACTATTTTTAGTTCTTCTCGTATTTTCAGTTCAAGACGAGTAAATTTATATTTGTTGACAAAATTTATGCCCATAGGGGTACCGGTTTCTTTCTGAAAAACGGATTGATACCAATAAAGGTAGTGAAACATAAAGCATCTGACACGACTTTATCCTAAACGGGGTAGTCAGAGGCAAGTGACTGTTGCCGTCATGGTGAACGGAACACTTAAAAGCCCACTTTTCACCAATGGTATTAGAACCCAACGTGGTAGGTGGTGAGCCTTCCGCCGCTATACGTAGTAAATACCAGAATAATCAAATTAAGATCACACGTATATATTGCAGCTTCACACTTTAGTACCTATCTGCTTGCTGAATTTGATTTAAATGTCAAAATTCAAAACAGAATCCTGACGACTGTGTTCTTTTATGAAAGACTTAAAGAATTAAACACTGTCATGCACAAATTATAATCTGAATGGTCAAGTTGCCTATTTCTGCATCATCATCATCATGATAAACAGAACACACAACTCGTTTGAACTACGCCGGCAAGAGGGCAAGCCCTATTTCCTGGTTGCAGCAAATATTATAATGAACACAAAGTGTCAACCTCTGACATAAATAATTTGAAGAAAATTAAGCAGTGCTTTTAATATTTGACTTAATGTACCTATGATACCGGTCCACCTTATCACGGCTTTAAGTAAAACCTCAAACGGGAGAGGATAAGTGATAACGACAGGCATTTTAGCTACCGAAACCGATTTTGAACTACTATCTTGGGTCACTATCGGAGGCACGGTATGTGTCTTATCGCCTGCACACAGCCATTCCGACTCCGTTAGACAAATGCACACAAACGAAAAAAGTCATTACCAAATTAACGACAATCAGGTGAACAAAAAAGCATTTTGTAAACAAGCCTCATTGGGCACGGTCGCCTAGGTGCTTAGTGATTGTATCGTAATGTTACGACATCAGTTCTGACCGTAAGGTGATCCAAAGTGACAAGTGTTCTGTGTTAAAAATGTCTTCGGCCACTCCGTCCCCACCAAGCTTACACTCAGATGAAGACTCTGAAGATTCGACCTCATCCATTTTCTCCAACGAAATCCCAAAGTATGACACAAGCAACGTAACAGACGCATCTCAAAAGATTGACTGCAAAGTCGGAGCCATAACGTCACACGGTGTAGAAGACATACTATCAGAAGGTGTTAATTACAGTGGTAATGAGAATGCATTCACAGATTGTAAAACAGAAGTCCTATCGTCTATACCTCATTCATTCGTTCAAGATTACAACTCAAGAGACTCAACTGGATTCAGTATTCAAGACATCTTAGGTCTCCATCAGCCATACAATGCAATAAATACACAAGAAGATATTGAATCAAGATATGACTATCACATTCCAAACTATGAAAATATAAGCAATAGTTCTAATAATAATTACGGATCCGGAACTGATGAGCTGATTTCGGAAGATTGCGTGGACAATGCCCACAATAACATGTTTAGCTCTGCTCCGATGCAAGTTGGAAATCAGGTCATTTACGGTAGAAACTATGTAATTAATGAACCTGTTAGGTATCATTCAAGAAGTGGTTTGGCCGGCGATATTCTTAAAGATCCTGGAAAAGAAATCAACGAAATGCATGAATCCAGTTTTCCCGGTCAGGTGAGCCCAAAGCAATTACTACTTTACGCCATAGACTATAAGTGTTACAACAGCAATCCAATGGCAAAGCAATGTTGTGATTTACCACAAAACAACCGGATTCCTAATGAGATTTTGATATTGTAGACAGTAGCAATTAATAAATTGGTAAAACTTACCTTATTTTATTAGTGAACTTCATCAAAGTAAGACGTTTTTTTCAATTGTTTGTGTTCCATTTCAGACACCTACATGGGAAAATAAATCATCACCGAATCCTTCAACCTTTAGAAACACTTCATCACTGGCTAACGGTAAATATAGCACTTCCTATTTTATTTAGAATAAATCCCAGTAAAACCTTTTTTAACTTTCATTCTTAAAACAAAACTTAAGTAAGTAATTGATAATCAAATTATTTGAGAAGTTTTAATAAATTTTATTAATTTCAGATATGTCGGCTGATTCATCTCCGTACCAAAAGGGTTTTACCAAACGTGCTCGAACTGCCTATACGAGCTCCCAACTCGTCGAATTGGAAAATGAGTTTCACCAAAATCGGTATCTTTGCCGGCCAAGAAGGATCGAACTTGCGAATTATCTACAGTTATCGGAGCGGCAAATAAAAATATGGTTTCAAAATCGGCGTATGAAATACAAGAAAGACAACAAACATAATAAGCCGTCTTCGTCAGTGGATGACAGCAGCCCTTCAAGCTCCAAAGAATTATCACCGGGCCAAGACCATAAGATGAGTCATGGAAGGAGTTGTGGAGGTCACGACAGGCATCGTCGTCTTTTAACAGACAGCCACGCAAGCCACAAAGTTTACCTTCCACCAAATGAGAGTCTTTCAAGACCTCCAGAATATTCATCGATAGGAACGCTAAAATCTGTTATCAAAGGACCTCAAAGCACTATCGAGTTGCCGTCATATACACCGAACCTTTCTTATTCATCATACTATACTGCAGGAACTAGCAGAGCCGCTTACTCACCGATGTCTGAAGTTTATCGGTACTCGAACGATGAGTCATTGCAACCAAATTCTAATACTCTGACATCGCTGCCCTCAGACAGCTACGTTCCTAACGGAGTTAATTTAAAGCTCAGCGACGATTTGACAAGATATGCAGCCGGATCTACTTATTACAATCCGTTGTCAACGAGTGTGGTGATGCATCCGCCTACATCGGATTCCTATGGATTTAGTTCAACTATTTCGTCTCTGGCAGCCCCAACTTATGAAGACAGCAATCTGCAAACAAGATCATCTACATTGCCACTGCCACCGGATCCTTATTTCTCGTACTTATCAGCCCCTGAAACGAATAGTCACCATGCGCCTGCTTCTACTAGCAAGTATTCTTCTTACATATCTTTGTAAGTTTTTTTTTACTTTGTCTCAATTCATCGTTAGTGGAGTTTCAGGTAGGCCTGGTTAACGGTTGTTTTTATTAATAAGTGGTTAATACTTGTACAAATGTAATTAGTTCATTAACGAAATTAATTAAAGTATAACATAGGACTGTATAAAATTTAAGATTTGTTATGAATGTGTCTAAATATTATTTATACATAGGTATTAAAACAACAAAATGATTCATCCATAAATGTATATTTTTCGAGAGTTAATGATTTGTTTTTATTATAATTCCTTCAATTTTAATGCACTAGCAACAATATTGCTGTAGTCAATAATATTATTATCTATATTTTTTTTATTAAATTGGTGTATTTGTCAGGGTTATTTTCATTCAACAAAAACAACAGGCCAATAGAAAACATCGAAATTTAATAGCCGCTTAAACCATTCAGATAGTATGACGGACGATAAGTATTTTCAAAACTATTGCAAATTGGGTCTTATGTCAGCAATATAAGGTCCCGCCCTCATTTAAAGCTTTATATAGCATGAACACAGGTAATCCCTAATTAGTTCCCTGTTCAGTATTTGCACGCTTTGGCGGATTAGCAGGTACTGTTCCTAATTAACCTCAACAATCAAGGACTGGTCACCCTTTGTCTATCAATTAGGTAATTGATGTATTTTGCACGGCACAATAGATGATAAAACATTTCAATTGCTATTAGAGTTACAGTTCTGATCAAGAGTAGTTCAAAATATTATAATTAATATGATTCGTAGGTCAACTTGTCAAATTGGTCCAATCTAATTAGTCGTTGCACTTAATTTCTTAGAATCATAAATTGACCTTACCTATTTAATGATTGGAATGTAGATAGAAGCTTTTCAATTTCGTAATGAAAATCAATCTATCCGTCACAAAAAACCGTATAATTCGCGTCGCGTCGCGTTCGCAAGTATTATAACTAATTATAACTAGTTTTCCGCCCGCGGCTTCGCCCGCGTGAACTTATCGTTATATATTATGGCCAAATGAAATAAAATCTTCATAAGATGTACCCTATGGGTTATTCTGATGTCTAATCTGTATTAATGTAAAGTTTCTTCTGAATCCGTTCAGTGGTTTTTGCGTGAAAGAGTAACAAACATACATACATTGTCACGAACTTTCGTTTTTTGACGACACGATTGGCGTAGTGTGCTGTAGCACGGTTTCTCGCCTCGATTTCCGTAGTGTCCCGGGTTCGATTCCTGGTCGGGTCAATTTAGGAAACGATCTTTTCTGAATTGACTCGGGTCTGGGTGTGCTGGGAGACGCCCCTAGCTTATTTCCTTGTGTGGTACCTCGTAACACAGGGATTTAATAATCCCTACTTCGAGACCATTACAAGAGGTGTGTTGTCTGGCGCAAATTTATTTTATTTATTTATTTGTATTTATAATATTAGTAAGAAGTAAGATATCAGTAAGATAGGTTGCAATGAAATATACCTGTGTGGGTGGATGCTTAATTCAATTTTGGTGTTAATTATTTGTGTATGTAACGCTTTTGTTCTGGTTTGGTTTGGTTATGCCATTACACCCTTCATTATTGTACTCTGGAGACCTCTGACTGTAATCGGAATAAGTTACCATACGATATTTATATTCTCATTTATGTAACCTTGTAAATGTCTTTTTGAGAATAAAAAATCTTAAACATATAATTAAAGATTAGAGAATTAAGAGAGAGAAAGAGAGACGGTTACATGTTCAGCACTTACTACACTGTACACCTTAGACCGTAGAAAAGAGCCACTTCGTATCTTCGAGTCAAATTTTGAAATGTTGCGGATGACATTTTAGCACTCGCATAACCAAATAACATTTCGAATCATGTGTATAAATGTTATCAGCGTGTTGCTTTTGGCTACGGTCTTTAGTAACTAGTCCGGAAAGAGGTGGTATTATTCTTTATTTGTTATCAATTAAATCAATCATATTAAGTGAAAACAATTGACTTACAAAATATTTTTACATTTTAAACACGTATGTAGGTAACAACTATAAATAATCTATAAATAGAAAAAATAGCAATGTAATAGAAAACAAAATACGAAAGGTGAGTAGGCAAAAACCTAAAAAAAAATTAGGGAACGTGCAGGAACTGACAAAAGAGACACCATGCGGCCAGAAAAGGAAACTCATCAGACCTGTCATCGCGCTTTCAGATATGTAAACAAAATTATCTTTTCAAGTATATTTTCTGATAATATGATAAAAATTATAATACGGGTCACGGTCTCTCAATAATGATCGTCAGCGTGGCCAAAATATGTCAAAAGGTCAAAAGCTCTTCGAGGCCGGTCATGTATTGGAGGTTGAAAAGATAATGAATGGAGACAATGAGGCTGTGATAACTAGCAAAATTGTCGCACAAACTAAAATATCCAATGTTTACGACGTGAAAATAATGGTAAATAATTTCCTGAATTCCCTTTTCAAATAAGTATTAATTTTTAAAGTACCTATACAGTTGTGTATGTTTACTTGTTATAGATCTCAATGTCAACTTTAGTACGAGATTCGGATTGGCGACGCCAGTCGGCAGCACCTTCGTTGTGCACGTTCCCTTAAATCCAAAAGTATCAGCTTTGTGTTATTGGGACTCAATGTACGCCAAAAGACTTGCTTGAGATTTATACAGAGAAGCCTTTGAGCCATATCGTTCCTTTTCTTTTTCTCCCTCTTTGTAAAACCTACGCCGTTTTGTTGCTAACTTTCAGATAAAGGCATTTCCAGAAAAATTGAATTACTAAAATCTCTAATTTTTAAAGGTCAACCCATTCACTGGATAATGGTCTTTTGTTACGCTTTGTACTACTCATACTAAGACATCTCCAGGAGTGATGACATGTTCCATGCCGTTTTTATTTACAATTTTATTCACCCGAGGCATTTAACCAAAATCCATGTAAAAACTTGTCATGTCAACTCACGGTGCTATGGGTACTGATAGAATTGCTTTAAGAAGTTTTTAATGACATTTAAAATAAATAAATAAATAAAAAATCATTTATTTCATCAAAAGTTTACAGCAGACAGTGTGTTTACAGAAGTTTACAGCTTCAAACAAAACATTGTTTACATATCAACAATAATAAAACATCTTTAACATATGTGTACAACGTTATTTGGTTTTCAATAACAGATCATATTCCCATTAGACAGAACAATACGATATTCCTTAAAAGTTTTGCTTGAACCATCAAGTAAGGATCCTCTACCCTCCGTTTTAGTAACATTTACTGTGCCACGGTAGGATAGCATTCCCCGTCCATAATAGTTTTAGCAATGCGGCTGTGACAATGTTAGTGGCTAATGACTTGGTGCGTAAGGTATCTAATTACAACGGCTTAAAGGGCATTTTACTGCAGTCAACTTTGCGCGTAACATTGTGATAATTCACGGCAAAACATAGTACACGTACGAAAGTAAAACAAATTACCTAATGCTTGTTAGCATAGCTTATTGAACTATTTACAACCGCATAACATGCAAATAGCAACCCAATAGATTGCAGCATAAAGGATAGTGTACATTCGCCCATACATTGCCGCCTCAGAACCAACAGTCATGAAAAATACCTCTTAGGGTTCATAAATACATACACTTTAGTCTCAAAACGTAGTTTATGGACGGACACTTCTGAGAACTCGTTAAATATCAAAAAACTGAACATATTTGAGGTTATATTTAATGTCCTCAGACAAATGAAACTTAAATAAGCTTGCTTTCTTCACGCATTGTAAATGTAAAAAGGCCTATCTATCTATATGATAAGCTTCCTGTGAAAAAAAATAAAGTAGATTCACTTAGGAACAGAGGTCATCAGTTCTTGATTCCTAAAATTAGACTTGCGGGCACCAGAGGCTGCTTTAAACATGCTGCAGCAAAAATCTGGAATGATCTGCCACCACCGATACGGTGTGCATTAGATCTTTCACTTCCAACTTTCCGTCTAAAATGTAAAAAATGGCTGCTAAATGAGCAATCTCTGGAGCCGGCCGCTCAGAATATGAATAATGGTGAGTTTTAAAAATAGTCTTTACAAAGATCTCTGTGTGTACAAAGATAGTTTTAGTATTTAATTAATTTATAATAATGTTCTTGCTTAAAAAAACATAGTAAACTTGATATACATATATTTTTCTACTCAAATAATTTGTTGTACAACCTTAAGTAGATATATTTATGTATATATTTTTAAGTTTTGGGAAAGTTACACCTCAGTTTCTGTTGCAAATAAATAATTTAAATAATTGTTAACTGTCTTTACCAAAATTGCTGCGCATGCTTTAGTCATAGACTTAAGTATTAGTAGGTACTGTCATTATTACTCAGTTATTAAAATAAAATTTAAAATTAAAACTAATGAATATATAATAATAGTTACTTTAACATGTCTTTATAATGTCTGAATTAATGGTTATTTTAGTCATAAAGTGACCACTTAGATGTTGTTCTTTAAAATATAAAATAATATATTTTTTTTAGCCAAAGGCTGTGGCAGAATAGCAGCGGTCGTGGTTTTATATCAATAACGCAACAACTGAGTCACAGACCGTTTTGTACCCTTTCATTATGTACCTTGCAAATTGTACTTACAATTTAATTTGTTGTGAACATTATCTGCATGTGTTGTATTTGTGCTTATTATTGGGAACAAATAAATGCTTTTATTATTATTATTCTCTTTATTTAACATAAAACTTAGATATACAATTTGTACAGTATTTCTATAAAACAAAGATTTACAACAATAAAACAACTTATGAATTATAATTATAAAAACAAAATACATAATACAATTATAAAACCTAAGCTTAAATTAAAGTTATAAAAACAATGAATCATAAAAATACTATAAAAACCTTAACTTAGGGTGCCGCCGGCAGCAGGGCAGGCAAGGCCCAGACTACCGGTGGTTAGGGCTGCAGAGAGAGGAACCTCCTGACAATGCGAGGCGTGTCCAGGAGCACCGCCTTCTGCATCTGACCCTTGACCCAACCGCTGAGCGAGAGCCTCTCAAGGTGTTGGTCGAGGCTCTTCGCTATTAAGCCGTTCGCCGATACGACTATCGGGACAATGATCGTCGAATCAACATTCCACATGGCGGTCACCTCGTGAGCCAAGTCAAGGTACTTGCTGAGTTTGTCCTTCTCAGCTTTTACGAGGTTATCATCATGTGGAATGGTGATGTCGACAAGCACTGCCTGGCGTTTGGATCGGTGTACCAGCACGATATCAGGCTTATTGGCTACAATAGTCCTGTCCGTGATGATAGAGCGATCCCAATAGAGCAATGCACGACTATTTTTGAGAACTGGTACCGGTGCGTACTTATAGTACGGTACCTCCGACTCGACAAGGCCATACCGAAGAGCAAGTTGCTGGTGGATGATCTTGGCTACTAGGTTGTGCCTGTGCAAGTACTCTCCGTTAGCAAGGTGAGAACAACCGGAAATAACATGGTGAATAGACTCGCCAGGACGGCGGCATGCCCGACAAATGTCGACCGTACCGTCCTTCATGATGTATTTCCGGTAGTTATTCACCTTGATAACTTCATCAGCAATTGCACAGACAAAACCCTCGGTTTCCCCAAAGAGGTCCCCGAAGCGTAGCCAGTTCACCGATGCGGAGAGGTCCACATCGGGCCCTGTTAAGGCCCAATAGAACCTCCCATGCAGCTCCTTGCTCTCCCATATTTCCCTGCGGTCGTCGGTGGTGAGCACCGGTAGTTGACGCCAGTTCTCGTTTGCCAAGGAGAGCGGTGTGAGCCCCTTGTCAACTGCCACAACGTCGCGATGAATACCACACTCGTTGCTGAGTAAAAACCTCCTAAGATTGCACACCTCACGGTTGTGAAGGTCCTTGGCATTTAAGAAGCCACGACCCCCCACCTGCCGTGGGATATACAATCTCATAACAGACGAGCGTGGGTGAAGCATGCGATGCGTTGTAAGCAGTTTTCGGACTCATGTATCCAGAGCGCCCAGCTCAGACTGAGTCCATCTCAGTATGCCAAAGGAGTATATCAATGAGGGCATCACCCAACCGTTAAAGGCGCGCACCTTGTTGCCACCTGACAAAGAACTCTTAAGTACCTTTGTAAGGCGACTAAAGAAGCGCTCCCTCACCGATTGCTTGACGTCTCCTACTGATATACCCAATGACTCTGACATACTAAGATATTTGTAGGTTTCGGCTTCAGAGAGGGATCTGAGTGTCATCGTCTCAGAGAGCTGTAAACTCGGTGAATCTACAACCCTACCATCTTGTACATGCATAACCGCACACTTATCGACACCAAACTCCATCTTGATGGCGTTGCTAAAAATCTCGGTGATTTTTAACAATTCCATCAAGACCTGGGAGCTTGGTGCAAACAGCTTCAGGTCATCCATGAACAGCAAATGAGAAATGAACTCACCCCCTCTGCGAAGCCGATAGCCTAGCTTTGAATCCTTTAGTAAGGTACTAAGAGGATTCAGAGCTAAACAAAACCACAAAGAACTCAAACTATCGCCCTGGAAAATACCTCGCTCTATCCTTAAGAAGTCCTGCGGATCAGGGGAGCCATCTCCACCACCTGGCTGACGAAGGACTGTGATCCACTGCCCCATGCACGTGCTCAAGAAAGATCTTAAGGTTGTATCAATTTTATACAGCTCTAAGATCCTCCTGAGCCATGAATGGGGCACCGAATCATAGGCCTTCTTGTAGTCAATCCAGGCAGTTGAAAGAGCTTTCCGATTCCGTCGGACTTGTTGGCAAATAGTCGTGTCTATAAGGAGGAGTTCTTTAGTACCTCGGGACCCAACCCTACATCCATTCTGAGCAGGGGCCAAAACATTGTTCGCAACGATATGCGAGTTAATTATTTTTTGCTAGAATGGACGTAAGGAGCTTGTAGATGGTAGGTAAGCACGTGATGGGTCTATAGTTTTTTGCTTCCGAGGTACTACCTGACTTGTATAAAAGGAAAGTGACACCAGAAGTCAGGAAACTAGGGAGAGAACCAACCTCGAGGGATTCCTGGAACTGCACTGCCAAGCATGGATGCGAACATCGAAACCACTTGATCCAGAAGTTGTGCAATCCATCTGGGCCAGGACTTTTCCAGTTCTGAGCCGTCTGAATTGCACAACTAACGTCTTCGGGGTCAATAGTTACTGACCCCATGGTTTCAATAGATTCGCATTCATGCTCGACAGTACGCATCCACTCACCCTCCGTGTGATCGACAGGCATCGACCAGATGCTGCGCCAGAAGTCAATCATGACACTTGCATCCGGTCGCTGACTGTCGCTCACAAGTTGGTTAGTCTCTTTCTAGTTTCGGTACACCTTCCTTTGGTCACTTTGGAAAAGGCGATTTTGTACATATCTATCCACACGTTCTCTGTAGCGACGGATACGGTTTGCCCACGCATAGACCTTCTGCTTCAGAAAGTCAATGCGTTCCGTGACATAAGCCATATACTGTTCGGGCCTAATACCCGTCCTAGCAAAGGCTTGGTTCACGTAACGCATGACCCGAGGGCGATGGTTCCCCCGGCTGAAGCAGACTAGCTTTGCAATGAGGGTCCTAAACGTGTTGATACGTCGCTCGATTCGCATTTGCCATGCGGCAGGTCGCACTGCACGGTCAGAGTTCGGGAGTTTTATTATAATTAATATTATATAATGCGAAGTTTTATTTACGTGAGTGAGACTAATGTTCTTCAAGCACATATTTTGTTGATCTGCCACTTCTGCCAGTACCATGGAACCTCAATCTGAGCCACAATTCACACAAAATGCGATGATCGTGAATCCGTAATTATCGCTGAGTTAGCTATGTGCAGGTTACAAAGTCTTTAAACGGTAAAATCTAAGAGGAGGTAATTCACTACCGAGAGCCATAAACGTCCGTTTTTTAAGCAGAGTTGTAAGAATAAAATTATTAATATAAAAACAATAACACAGCATTGCAAATTGAAATCGAAAAATACAAGACAGACAGATGCCGGCCGGTATTTTTTTTTGCGTTGGAGTGTCAAGTCAACCAAACGTCATTAACTTCTTTTTTTTTTGCTTCGTACAAAACTGATTTAGGCCAATGTATAATCTGATTCAAAATAAAAAGTTGATCAAACATCTATCGCATTGACAGTAATGTAGTGTTACTGATTTTTAAGAGCCTTTAGTAAGTTCACCACTACATTTTCTTGCACATTCAAGGTTTGTTTTTTCAATACAAAGTAAATTAAAATATTGTTGAGATGGCTAAACAACAGAGGACACAGACGAACGCAACATAAATGGTATTAAAAAAATGTTTTCGTACGATAAATCTTTTCAGTATTTTTAATTTTGATATCAAAAATAAGAAGTGTCCGTGACAATCTGTCCTTTGATTACAATTCATTGCCTACCTAAAATAATTCTTCTTCATTACAAACATTTAGTTATATTTACGATACTTTTGTAAGAGCAACAAAGTTAGGGTTTTATTTTAATTCATTTATTTAATTGTTAATGTTTGTAAATATATAACATACTTACATTAATTATTTTATTATTATAACATGTTAAATATATTTATTTTATTGATTAATTTATTTATGTAAGTGTATATATGAGGTAAAAGGTAACATTAACTAGTTCTCAAATTGCCCTTTCGTCTACTGTTACTTAATATCCTTATGCAGGCAACAGCCTTGTGCGATTGGGAAGTTTAAGATTGAAACACAACAGCCTCTGAGTCAAATTTCCATTCCATCTCTTTTTTACTCTTCACTCGAAATCTTCTGTTCTGAAACCATACCTTCACGGCTTTAATACCTGAATTTTCTTTGTCAACTTGCTTGCTTGTTCGCGGGTCACGTAGGCGTGTTGAATTGTTCTTTATAAATTTTAACCTGTTCCATGATGAACAATTCACTGGGACATTATTATAATCCCTTATAACTTGTCAACTTCATTTACTAAACTGAGCTTAACGAGTAATTTTGTAAAATGATCTTACATTTCCAGCCAGTTAGCGGTTACCTGGCACGATAATGCATCTATGGCTGGATATTTACTGAAGAAATTGCTCACTACCCTCAGTTTAGGGAATTAACTTGGCTGGTTAAAAGTGATTGTAATAAGGCCACTGTTTCGCTTTCGCTTGACTATTAGTGTGAAAAAAATTCCAGTATTGTGGAAAGCTTGCAAGCTCTTTCATAGTTTGATTTTTATTGACCAGACACCGTAGCGTAATTCTATATAACTAATTTACTATAGACGCTAGGCGACTATCGCCGGAGTTGTGGTTAGGTAGGTAGGACTCAGGGTTCTGCAGTTCTAAATGTCAAGTACCTATCTCGAAGGATAATATTATCAAGTATGTTGATTAGTGCACTGATAATTATTACTTTCACACACTAGAGTAACGTAACTATGCATAAGCTTGTTTTTTACTCAACGGACACCAAAGGACTTGGGTGTTTATTGTTGACGCACAACTGCCTCCAATTGCTCCAACCGTTATAATGCTAAAAGCACGAACAACTAAAACTCTACATATTTTCGCAATGTTGCCTAATCATTTCCTGTTTTGATTTGTCTCTTGGCCGTCTCATAAGTTCGCTAAAACAACAAACTACTTAGATAAAACTTCTAGCAACTCTTCGTGTTAGAAGTAGTAGTAATGGTCATTTGAGAATTTACAAAACAAAGAATACATGCAGCAACAATTTATTTACAATTTCACAAGTGTTTTTGAAATCATCAAGAAACAACCACCTAATAGACAAACAAAGTAAATAAAGACATTAAGGAAAATACAAGATTTTACTTAAATTAAGAAATAATAATTAAATAAATTTAAAATAGTAACAGGATTATAAATTATATTAATAAAATATGAAAACATTATTAAGTTAGCAAAATTCATGAGTACGATGAGTAATGCATTCTTAAAAGATGCTGCAGTGATTGTTCAGAATCTATCGCTTCAAATGCATTCGTATTTTGCGAAAAGGCATTTGTATTTTCAGTCAGATCTGCTGGAGATATGGGCTCATAAATTACACTGGATTCAGGTTCGGATACGCTAGTGCCACTTTCAGAATCAGAAGTTCCTAAGGTCAAATCAGTGTCGTAGGGAAGGAAATGATCGATGACATTCACCAGTTCCCTAACGGCCCTATCGTCCAACGTTACGTATCCGAACGGATCCGCCCTGTGAAGTTGGGACTCCACGTACGCCAAAGGACTTGCTGTGGGTGATGAATATACAGGGTCATCTGAGTAAGCTTGTTCCATCTCCTCTTTCTCCCTCTTCACCCGAAGTCTTCTATTTTGAAACCACACTTTGACGGTTTTATCGCTGACTTGCAGCTTCTCAGTCAGTACTTGCCGTTCTTCGCGTGTCACGTAGGGGCGTTTGAAGAAAATGTCTTCTAAAATTTGAACTTGTTCAGTTGTGAATGATGTTCTTTTGCGCTTGCGCTTAACTATTGGCTTCAAGACGCCTCCAGCGGTATGAACAACTGAAATGATTAAAGAATAATGTCACTATTTACATGTTACGCAATGTAAAAAGTATTGAATGTTAAATTCCGATCAATTTAGAGGGTAAAATGATTTCAAAAAACTTTGATGAGATTATTCACTTCTAAATATCTTATAAGGCAGTATGAAATTTTACTTACAAGTTATGTGTGCACGGTGGAGTTCGGTAGCTGCGTATTGGACTGGATTTGACGCCTTGTTATCTGTTTCTGTTGTATTTTCAGGTATCTGAAATCAAGGAAAATTGATTGTTTTAGTTCATGATTCTTACCTTGGAAATAGATACAAAAAAAAAACACGCAATAACTGAAATATAGTTACAATTATTATGCTTTTGTTGCCAACGAAATCACTGTTTGGTTCAAATATACAACTAAACCCTAAAAATTATAAATTTCATGAATTCATTTGCTTTATAATTTTAGACCTTGTTGAAAGACCCGAGAAACCCATACTGAAAAAATTATGATAGATACATCTCAGACCTTTTTGTTTAAATAAGTCATAGTAATAACCTTATTAAAATAAAAACAAACTAACTACATAACATAACATACCATTACGACTTTATCCCAAGTGGGGAAGTCAGAGGCAAGTGACAGTGTCGTCATGGTGAACGAAACACTCAGAAGCCCACTCTTCACCAATGGTATTAGAACCCAACGTGGTAGGTGGTGATCCTTCCGCCGTTATCCGGGTTGATTTGGTTTGTTCTCTATGTTTTCCGTCACTAACTAACTATATAAACTAACTACGTACGAATATAAATACGAAAATAAACGATAATTACCTCTGATCCGAATTGCAGAAAGTCTAAAATGTCTTGAAAGCTTCCCATACTGAACTTGAACTTTTCACTTGTCGTCGTCAAAGCACTGGACACGAGTAAAGGATAGTCAAATACCACTTTATTTATATTGCATGAACTCAGGTAATCCCTAATTAGTTCCCTCTCCAGTGTTTGCACCCTTTGCCGGATTAGCAGGTATCGTTACTCATTAACTTCAACAATCAACAACTGGTCACCCTATTGTCTATCAATTAGGTAGATAATTGATTTTGCACGGGACAAATAGATGTTATGAACATTTCAATTACCATTAGAGTTACAGTTCTGATCATTTAAACTATTGTAATTATTATGATCGTAGGTCAATTAGACCAATCCAAACTAAATTTCACCAATCCAACGGCTCACGCACCTAATATTTTTGAATCTTAAATTGACCCTACCTATAAAATTACTTATGAGTAGTTAAGTGATAGAGAGGCTCTCTAGTAATATTGTTCGTAATTTAAATTTATCTCCCGTCCATAAATAACCGTATACTAACAAGATTTCACCTAACTGACATCGAAGAGTATCAGTACATATTTTGTACTGATACTCTTCCTGGTATCTTTTTCCTCCATTGCCGACCTGCCCTAAGGGCCAGTCTCAAAACCAGCACTAGGACCTCTAGCTCATCCCACCATGCGCTGAGACTGGTACCTACTGCCGAATAGCCAGCAAAACCGCTCATGCGATCCGTGCTGCAGTTGAAGACAGTGACATGTTCTTACAGTACATTGCACAAAGTACTTGGACAACTTAGGGAGCAGCAAATAGCTGCGGCTACTACTATCGTTTCTTCAAGACAATTTTTTAAATGTAGCGAATGACCTTGGCACTCGCAAAATCGAAAAAACATTTCAAGTCATGTGTATAAACAGTAGTACTTGTTCTTTGATATATATCATTTAAAACAATCATTATATAGCGTAAAAAATGTTACAAATTACATCTTTACACTTTAAACAAATATGTAGGGAAACAATTATAAGAAATTACAAAATAGACATAAATAACAATCTAATAGAAAACAAAATACAAAAGGTAAATAGTCCGTAATGGCCCAGAGGCCAAAAGACTTGTTCGAGATCGATACACAGCAGCATTCGAGCCATATAATTGTTCCATTTCTTTTTTCTTTCTCTTTCTTTCCAAAGCCTTCTGTTAAGAAACCACACCTTCACCACTTTGTTGCTAACTTTCAGTTAGAGGCATTTCTAGAAAAGTTTTTCTAACATTTCATTTTTTGAACCTTTTACTGATACTGGTGTTTTCTTAAACTTGGAAAGATATCTTCGGGAGAGAGAATAATATGGTTGCCCTATACTTAAATCCCATGTAAAAAGTTTCTCCGTCATTATTATTTTTTAATTCATTTTCTATTTGATTGTACTTACATAATTTAGACACCTATCGTCAGCGTGAACTACTGGTACCAGGGCTCCAAAGGTCAAGGAGAGGAGAACCAACGACATTGACTAGTTCACTGATTGCCCTTTCAACTAGCGTAACGTAATCAGGCATCAGCATAGTGTTATTGGTACTCAACGTACGCTAAAGGACTTGCTGTTGGAGGTTGCTTCACAACAGTTCTCAAGTCAGATTTATTAATCTTCTCTTTCTCTCTCTTCACTTAAAGCCTTCCATTTTCGAGCCACACCTGCACTGATGTAATATCGTTAACTTGCAATTTTCCTGTCAACAGTTGCCATTCTTCGCGAGTGGCGAAGGGGCGCGGAAAAAAATATTTTCTTCTACACCGAATGCAACCGGTTCAGGAGTGAAAGAAGTTCTCTTGCACCTTCGCTTGACTAATGATTTTAGTACGCCCACCAGTAGCATCGAGATTTGAAACGATAAACAATTACGTTATCAATAACGTTTCACGTTCTGTTTAAAGTATTTCTAGGTGAAGCTCAAGTTGTGCAAGGAAATCCTTTATTGCTTAATAATCCTTTAAAATTAAATTTCATCATAATTATTTAACATTTTAAATAATATCTATTTGTAGGAAAATGAAATGAAATAATCGAAAAATTAATTAGAAAATGTAAGAACTGTTTTATTTACTTTTTATAGCGTTCTCAAAATTCGTATTAAAGCATGTTAGTTCATAAATCACCCACTGAGCAAACATGCGATAATCATCCTCTCTCTTAGGACTCTTTTAGGAAATGTAGCTGCGTTCACAGCTGCCGCGAATTTGTATCTTATTTGTATTAGCTCAAGGATGTATGCGGAATTGCGGAAGCGCAAGTTGAGACGTACCCGTTACCATGCGTTTATGTCAAACTATAACGAATTGCTAGAAACATTATCATCCACTGGTGGCGCTGTACCAAAATACCTCACCAAATCTTGACAAAAGACGTTAGCGACTGTTAGTCGTATTGGCAAGTCATGGTAGATATATACAGGGACCTCATTGCAATCGCCAAGTTAATTCCCTAAAACTGAGTTTAACAAGCAATTTTGGCACTTATATCCAGCCTAAAGGATGCGTTAGTACCAGATAACTGCTGGATGGCTGGATATGAAGACAATATTTCGAAATTGCTACGCTCAATTTAGAGAATAAGCTTGTTGAGTTATATGAGATTGTAATAAGGCCCACGTTAAAAGGGCAGTTTATTTCTACTGCTAATGACGATCGTGTGGACTATTCACTTTTGTTCAACATTGTTATCAACTAAGTTTTCTTTTATGATTCTGCTTTTGTATACTAGATAGACACATGGATCCTGTTGTATGTATAATTTTATTATTTATTTTAAAAATTACTTTAAAAGTATCTACCTTATTAAAACGACCTATTGTTTTAGGTTATTGTTTGTTTTGACTTTAAAAAATCACCTTAATACCTACTCATATTGTATCATTGTCATGGCCTCTTTTATATTTCATGTTAGTTAAAATTTAAATTGAATTTGTTTATTTTTGACCCACTGTTTTTACAAATGTTTTTAGAATATATAGTCAAATAATCTTTTTAAAATTTTTACATAGTTCTTTAATTGTTTTATGCGTAGGTACGGGTAGGTACATAGTTTTCTTCGTTCACGAATGCACAATCTTGACAATTATGGAAATGCAAACTGCTAAAAGGTTATTTTCCATTGAAGAAAGAACGCAAAGCATGTTTTTTTACAAACATAATTTTTATCGATAGGCTAGTGACTGACACTTCTAACATGATTCGATGTAGGTACCCAGAATATTCGTTGGCATTTCGAATGGTCGAGAAAATAATAATAATGTTAGGTCATCAGAATTAGCATTATGTGACATGTATGTATGACTAAAAGCCTCGGGTGCTGAACTGCTGATAAAATTTAAGCATCCACTTGTATCGTAACATCGAGTATTCATCGTTTTTAAATTGACTCGAACCACACTGCGAACATGATGCTCGAAAGTTTGTTACAAATATATTTTAGAAACCAAGCAAAAACGGTATCCTGCGATAAGGTTTTATAAAACTGAGCATTTGCCTGTATTAACCATCAATAGAAACATTAAATTACAATGTAATGCTCTAGCCTTAGAATAATAACGTATAGAAGGATAGTCTTCATACAACCGCCCCGTCAGAAATGAAGTACTAATCCAATCCACACATGCGTGACTATTACTTGCTTACGTGCGGCGCGCTTTAACATTGAACATTGCGGAGCTGTAATGAACACTGCAAAGCGGTCCGTTTGGAGCCATTTATGGCTCCAATTAAGGTGCTTCAAAATGGGCGCGCGGACTTGGTTTCTATTTGTAATTATTCTAAGGCTTTAGCAAAAGCTCTAGTCTATATACCCACGTTAAAGCTTCTCTTTCAGATACCGCTTTAGCCTTTAGATATTGAGTATAACAAGTCTATGATAGTGACAATAGCATTCGTATAATCAAAATACTTAGTTGTTAGTCCTGTACTTTTTTTAAATTAATTAATAAATATAAATAAATATGCGCCAGACAACACACCTCTTGTAATGTTCTCGAAGTAGGGAATGATATCCCCGTGTTACAAGGTACCACACAAGGAATTAAGCCAGGGGGGGCCTCAATACACCCAGACCCAAGTCAATTTAGAAAATATCGTTTCCTGAATTGACCTGACCGGGGATCGAACCCGGGACACTACGGAATTCAAGGCGAGAAACCGTGCTACAGCGCACTACGCCAATCGTGTCGTGAAATATTCCTTATCCTATTTTATATTTCCTGTCAAGATGACGTCACTCCACCTGACATGTAGAAACGAAAGTAAAGTGTTACTTTTGGCTACTGCCTCTAATGCTACTTGGTAAAACATGTGTGGGCCAGCCAAGATTAAGGCGATTATAGCTGCCAACTAGCGCGACAAATTGAGTTTTAGATCGCGCTTTTGCTCAAAGTGGCCTCTTTGCGCAAGAACTCGATCTAAAACTTAAAAAACAGAATGAAACGTCGTGGACAGACATTCAATATTTAAAAGAAGTATTTTTTGAGATATTCAACAAACAGTTTTTAGAAACTAGCGCCACCAAAAGAAAGTTGGTGGCGCTAGTTGGCGGCAATAATCGCCTTAATCACACCTACCTGCTGAATTATCCATAAGGATGCTGTTGGTTCGCAGAACCTAGCGCTAGAACGTTCGGCAAGCCATCTACTTGAGCCTTAGTGGACAATAAAAAATAAGTTCATTGAAATTATTTATAAGCCGAGAATGAAAAATCTGTCATTGGACATTTGAGTTCAAAGTGTGTTTAGTATATTTTGAATTCCGTTTAATATGTTTCTTTAGTTTTCAAAGGTAAAAAGTAACATTTTTAAAGGGGGCGTCCCACTGGGCGTGACCACAGATAGTTCATAGTTCTTTATTGCTTCATAATGATAAATAAGATCTTAAAATTAAAATTGAACCCATGACATGAGCCCTGCTCGGGCATTGCCACACAAATAGATAACTTACAAATTAAAGTGTACATTAAATATAATGTTTATTCTTCTATTAATTTAACTAATACATAAAAATAATATCATTGAAAAACTCTTTCACAGTGTATAACCATTTCCCAATCAACCTTTCCTTTAAGTTCTTTTTTGTATCTCTGATCTGAATTTAAAGTGGCAGTTTGTTAAATATTTTTACATAAAATGGTATGTACTTGAACTAACCATATGTAATTGAGAAAAAGCTTGTAATAGCCTATTTTTGTGACTTAAGCTCCTTGGTTTGTGTAAAAATTATTTGCTTGCGAAAATTCCTAAATGTTATCTTGACAAATTGACTTTTTACGAAGATAAAGAATGAAGCAAGTGTAAGGATTTTTAGTTTTATAAAATGTGGTCTACTGTTTTCCATTTCTGTTTTATTTACCAGTATCCTTACACATCTCTTCTGCAATACAATAACTGTCCTTCATCCGAACCTTCACCCAGAGAATGATTCCGTACTTCAACCAAGCGTTAGCATAGGCGTAGTATGCATCATTAGCTGTTTTTAAGTCGGTGCATTTTTTAAGTTCATAAAGTGTGTAAGTAGATTACCTAGCTGAGGCTTCATATAATAAACACAAGTCTCTGCGACGCAGGAATAATATAATCTAATATATTATATATATATGCCAGACAACATACCACTTGTCATGGTCCCAAAGTAGGGATAAATATCCCTGTATTTTAGGTACCAGATCAGGAATTAAGCCAGGGGCGTCTCCCAGAACACCCAGACCCGTGCCAATTTAGAAAATATCGTTTCCTGAATTGACTCGACTGGTAATTGAACCCAGGACAACACGCAAGTCAAGGCACTACGCCAATCGTATCGTCAAATTATACCATTAGGTATTGAAAAATTTGAGTTTATAATGATCGCTTATCTTTTTTTGAAACAAGATCAGAAAATACTTGAACATAAACGCGTCTTTACCTAATGTGCCCTGTGCGAGTCCATGCATCGCCGTCTGAGAAATCGCACATCGTCGGAAGCCGGCTTAAATATTACTCATTTTTGTTCTACGATAGCAGCGCTACCTACAACTAAGTCGATAATTTTGTTCAATGCGTTGGCCAGAAAATTACCCACAAATAAAATACAAATCAGTCTTCTCTGCGACCGTTTAACGTAAGCGTCTGAAATCAGTGAACATATAAAATAAATACTTTTCAAAATGTTTCACAACGTTTTGATGACTTCATTGACTCCGCTACGTAATACAAACGAGGTATTTATAAGAAAACGAACATTTCAACATTATCTTTTGTGCAAAGATTTACATCCATTGAGCAATTAATATTCATGCCTCTTTCTGGCATTTTTACCTATTACTAAATACAATCGATTATAAATTCCAGAAACGAATCCAGAACTAATTTAAGGCGAATTTAAGGAACTAAACATATTTGCATGACAGTGACCGATAGTATTTTTTTTTGCTGTTTCCTCTTTTTCGGTGCCCTAATAAGCTAAAAAAAATTCAAAAAACGGATAACATCGACCTCAATAAAACTTGAAATTTTGTTTCAGATAAATCACTGGCAAAATAGACTATTCACAACCATTTGGCCCGAGGAATCTTTTTATAAGACAAAAAGTAAGTGCTACCTGCAAATAAGTTTACAAGCAATCAAACACAAATTTTAAAAAAACATAACTTGTGGATAAAGGGTTTAATAATTTTCTGATTTTCGATGTTTGAATGTAAACTATGCCTCCTATGTAATGTAGTTATTCTCACTTAAAGGTTGAAAATGCAGTTGAGTTTGTTAATTTCTTAATGCAAAGTTAATTTGCGTTACGGTATACATAAGGGTTTTTATTAATCAGGTTAACGGGATACAATAGTAGAAAGATGGTTCACAAACCTCTTAAAAGCTTAAGCCATGAAAACTGAATACCAACCGAGTCACTAGGTAATGTTGCATCAGCTAGGCTCGTTTGTCTTTCAAGCTTGAGAGTTGCCATCTTAGTATACTTAGCCTATTAACAATCTGTAATTACTTTACCTAACTGACGAATAAGGACTCAAAGATACTTATTTCAATTCATTTGTGGTGGGGTACTGAACATCTATCGACCTTCATGAGAGAGAAGTTTACAAACACCATGCTGCGTAACACGCTGCCGACGAACGATGCGTGTGTTAAATAAGATATTAGTTGTAGGTATTATGTAATGTTTTAATTATTATGTATGTTAATATGTTTTTATTATGTTTTATAAGCTCTTAAGTTGCAATTCGTTGCCTGAGAATAAATTTTATAATATTATTTAAAGTTATGTAAAGGTTGATTTATTATTTGTACCGTAAGAAAAACGATACCAAGGAAAATTATATTACTGACATTTAATAATATATATATGGAATGTCTGTCTGATTTTGTTTGATAATTAAACATAAAAGTTGCCAAACACTACAATAGTTTCTACATTTAATATTTTTTTTCTGCATAAATAATACTTAGCCAGTATAAATATGACTACCAAAGAATTGGTGATTATGCTTATCCCTAGCGAAAACTGACAAGATTGTGGCCGAAAAACATCATCCTTCAAGGGTAACCTATAAAAAGAACTTATTAGGTGAATTTCCACCGGAGATGTGCGAGGATGCGTTGCGAGGAATGTGTGTGTTAAGAACCAATAGAATTGTTTCATTCACCTATCTTCGCGATTCCATTTGTTATTAACAAACACATCCCTCGCAACGCATCCTCGCACATCTCCGGTGGAAACGTACACTTATTATGATGAGCTCTGCAATTCCCAAGGGCCAATGAAAGAACCCAATTGTTTAACTTTAGTAAAAGTCCTTCTGCCCGAATCCATACAGTTCATTTTAATGTTTTATTTATCTTCGTTACAGACACAGACGTGAAAAGGGTCTTAAAAAAGAAAAACAAAAGACATCGCACAAATTTCACTACGGATCAAATAGCTGCTTTAGAACAAACTTTTATTCGTTTAAGATACATCAACTCCGAGATACGCAAGCAATTGTCGAGTTCCTTGAAAATTAGTGAAAGAAGCGTCAAGATATGGTTCCAAAACAGGAGAATGAAGGAGAAGAAGGAAATGTCAGAATCCTCTGATTCATCGGCATATACTCCTGCTGAATTGGTGTTTCCTCGTCCTCCAAGTTCATCTGTTTCGTCGACTCATGAAATTGAAAATCCTGGTGGTCATTACCAATCACCCAACTTTCATTTTTGCCACTATCAACAGTACGAACATTCGTCCACTGTTCCAAGTGAGCTCCGTACTGAACCTTTTGTTGACGATATTAACACGTACCCCACGTATTATTACCCTACTATGGAAGATTATTACTTAAGAGAGAGCTATAAATATGACAGCGGCTGTGTAAATAGCAACGATGTACAATGGTCTGCCAATAACTTCGACTTGAACTTTTTCCAGTAGAGAAGCAAGTCCTAATAATTTATATTAAATAGTTTGTATGTACATATTAGATAATAATTTTTTATGCTATACATATTCCAGTTATGTTAGTTTAGTGCAAGCGGGATTTAGAAGTAAAAATTTAGATTTAAGGATGTTTAATAGTATTATTTAATTTTGAATTTACGATATGAATAGATATTTAGTAATCTGCTAGATGTATTATTTAAAGCACTTAATTAAAAGTTATGTGAATTATAATCTAATGTTATTTATTAAACTTATTAATAATGAATTTAAGAAATTGACTAATATGTTTGAAACGCCTAATTTGTTTCATGTCTTCAAAATTGTATGACATATCAATGGATATGAAGTTTATTTATATTTATTACGTGGTAACTGAAAAAAGGGTAGTTATAAGTAAACACATGAATCTATGATTTCTTGTTTATTACTTTGTTTGTGTATTTCTTTCTTTTGTCTTAAACTTTCGCCAAACACTACCTAACTTCCTATTATATTAAGTGTAAGGTTCCATTTTATTTGTAGTCTATAATAAAAACTTGGTGCTTAAGTTGTCTAAATTGTAATGATATAAGTTGATAATTTATTTAATAAAGTACTTTTTATACTAATTGTTTGCATTTAAGATATCCTCCAAAGTACTCCAAACACATATAATCGAAAATAGAAATAAAAATAACGAAAAAAAAATATGCTTACTTAATTTACAGCATGTAAGAAGAGAAAAAGCATAAATTTAATAAGTTCTTCTATAGTTACCGACCTATGAAAAATTTCTTAGGTATTATGACTAACTTTAAGAATACATCCTGGAATGTTCACCTCATGTACGATTTTCAACTAGCTTCTTAGTAGATTAATAAGACAACATTTTCAGATTTCTTATTTAAGATAACTCGCAAAAAATTTGGGTCTAAAGTATAGGATGTTGAGACAAATGAAATCTCATTCAAACCAATACTGTGGAATTTTATCAGCAGAAGTTATAGGAATCAAGAGTTTTCTTAGAACACTCAACAGGTGGGGGGAGGGAAACTGTTAGGTGGGTTTCCAATTACCCAAAATAATGTTCAGAAAACAAAATTGTAGGGTTTAATTTGAACTTATTTTATTTTGAGTGGATTAACAGAGGAGACATCTTCAGGGATGAGACTTATGGCTGCAAATGATGGTTTTGATAACGATGAGCACTGTGTGATATTAATTCTCTTTCGCTTTTCTTAAATAACAATAGTTATCATCTATTTTATCTTCAGAGTGCATAATGCCTGTCCTAGAGTGTATTCAAATGTTAAAGACTAATGAATAAAAGTCCAATTCCTAGGACAAATATTCCTTTCCATTGGTATTAACTGAGCAGTTTGAGTAATTAGAGCACTTAACTAAATAGTTCATAAATAGACGACTTTTAAAATAAAATTAGATTGTGATAGTAAGATTATCTATAGCACTGCCATTCACTTAAACAATTAGTTTTACTAGGCGTTCACGTCGAAGTTCGCTCAATTTTATGTATGTGAGTAGACAATTAAACCACCTGTTTACTACTTCAAATTGTATCTACACAGAATCACGCCACTTTACAGACTAAAAAACGGAAAATGGATGGATTATAGTATTATTTTAATAAAGTTTATAATCATGCTGTAAGATTGCTTTTGTCGTATCAGGGATAACAAACCTTATTTAAGTAGAAAGAAACAAGTGGAAAAAAGAAGAAAAATACCAGCAAAGTTATATATTTAAAAAAATCACTTTTATCTCCTACAAAATTGTAGGTCTCGTTACTGACATTTTTCGTATTGTTGAATAGATATTACTACATGAGGTACAACAATAGCAATTCACATGAAGTTTTACTTTTAATCACAGACACTGTAAGAGCCCACTGAATTCAAAGTCATCATCAAAATAAATGGTTATTTACAGATTCACCACTAATAGACAAAAAAAAAAGATAACTTGCCGTTAATATATATCTTGTATATACAAAATGGGTAAAGCATTGTCATAAAAATATAACTAACTTTACTAATTAATTCATTTAATGTGCCCACGTCTTCAAAGGTTCACAAATAACTTAGAAACATTTTCTACTAACGGAAAAACATATATATACAATATTAAGGAAAAAGTAATGTAGGTACTTATTCTTTATTTTTGCGTGATTCCCACAACACATAAAAAAACTTATATTATATTTTGATCCCCACTTTCTAAGAGGCTGATCAATGGATTATTGGTCGACCGATGAAACTTCTCAAGCGATGTAGTTAGTTATTAATAGGTGAGTTTGACTAGCCTTTTGAGAAACCGGTAATCACTTAGAATAATAACGTATAGAACCATAGTCTTCATACAACCGGCCCCGTCAAAAATTAAACACTTATCCGATGCAAACTTGCGTGACTATTACTTGCTTACGTACGGCGCGCTTTGACATTAAACATTGCGGAGCTGTAATGAACACTGCAAAGCGGTTCGTTTGGAGCCATTTATGGTTCCAATTAAGGTGCTTCAAAATGGGCGCGCGGACTTTGTTTCTTTATGTAATAATTATTCTAAGGGTAATTATCATTTTCATAATTAAACATCATTCGTCCTATCATCTATTAAATAAACAAACCTTAACTGAACTCTAAATAAACTAGTATAAATAAATAACTCACGTTATTTTTTTCAAAACTTGGGATAGTTTTGAAAGGGCATAGTAGCTATGACATACTGGGCCTGTGTATTCGAGCTATTTTCTGCTATTGGCAGAGCTGGTGACAGTTCAGTGTGACAGTCGCAGTGGCATTGTTTTTTCGGTTTCTCCTTTGGAGATGTTGAAGAAGATCCAGGTTTACTCGACACATTGAGAGCTGGTACCCCCGTCGGCATGATCGGCAACACGTTCACTGGCTTCCACAGCATGTTACCCGCAGACAAGTAGGGCTGCGGATAGTTCACATAAACAGGAATGTAACTTGGATTATTTGCATCCACATTTTTCGGAGAACTCAGTTCTTGATGCTTTGTAGCAATCGGTCTATAGGAAAGATCTTCAGGCAATTGCTGGTGATCGGCTTTCGATTCATTTGGATACAATTGTGGTGGCGTAACTGGACCGGGGTTCGGTTCATTGTTATTATTGTTTCTATATTTCTTGCATAAATCTATGGAAAACTCGGCTGAAGATCGATAGTTGAACTGAGGCTTGTTTGTGATGGGTGTAGTTGTAAGCGTAGGTTGTACTTTTGAGCTATGAGCTTCACGAGCTGGCGATATGTCACTGTAATAGTTCAGTTTCAGAGGTTCTGATTCCTTCACTACATTTGGTTCAACTTTCACAACATCTTCAGTTTTTCTGTCGCAAAAATGATTGAGAAATATATTATTTGGTAGTGGTTCAGCCAGTTGAGGCAACGAGTAACATGGATCATTAGCTGATGGCATGGTCATGACCATCATATTATTTAATTTGTCATTAACAAATTCAACATTCTTACGAATGATTTGTTCGTCATTCTGGTCTTTTGGGACGTCTTTCTTTTCTTTCATCCTGCGGTTTTGGAACCAGATCTTGACTGCTCTCTCGGGGATGTTCAGTGCGTTTGCAACTTCCTTGCGCTGGGCAGTCCCAATGTATGGGAATTTCTTAAACTCACTTTCCAAGTAATTCACTTGATCTGTAGTAAAAGCACTTCTATATCGTTTACCCTTTTTCACTGTTGGACTTTCACGCTTGCCCATCTGGAATTTAAAAAGAGATTATGTTTGACTATTTATTCTATGCCAGCTTTAAAACTGATAATTTCAGCTCGGAAAGTGTAAAATAAAATATACTGTCTCACAGCTGAGAATATCAGCTTGGTAATTATTAAAAAAATTATATGATTTTTTTCATGTTTACACTATAATTGAAAGGTTTTAAAAAAGTTAAACAATGTCGACTAATTGCATTAGACAGTGAAAACAGTATCGTGGGTTATTATAACAGTTCCACAGTGAAAGAAAACGATTCATATGATCATTATATTGCGTATAAAACGGACTTTTTCTCTAATTTAATTATTATTTCACTAAAAATAGGCAATCGGGGCAAAATAGCTTTCGGTCAAGATGTTTGAGTTAAGCTCATTGTGAGCAATCGCGTGCAACTTGATCACCTAACTATGTAAAAGAGGCGTTAATAAGTGATTATAATTGCTAATTGAGTACATGAGATGGTTGGATAGGTTATAATTAGGGTATTACTTACAGCGTCAGTGATCTCCTTATGAAAATATTCCTCCATTTGTTCTGAAGATGCGTCAAGGACCCTGCTGCGGCTCTGTCTGGACCATGAATGCTGCATCTTCACTATAACAACGATACACAAATAAACTAAACAGTAATTCACAACAACTAAACTCAGAACAAAGTAATTCTTGAATATATACTAGTCATTCAACAGACATTATTTAATAAGCAATTATTACCTAATCATACACTATTAACTAATCATAGTGGGTTAAATATAAGAAACAGTTGTTGAAGCAGTGATTATTTTTTAATTATTCAATGAGGCTAAATGATAATGGGTATAAATAAAATAACAGAGAATTCGAACAGAAGTTATGTACCGCCGTCAATTTTACAATGCGTTCGGAAGGTAGGAAAATATCCGACACACCCGCATTAAGACTAGCTTCTCATATGTAATAATAAGCCTCTGTATTGAATAACTGTGCTAGCTTACAATCTAAAGATATAAACTAGAAAAATTCGGCCTGATTGGCTCGAGCGGGACTCGAACCCGCGCCTTCCACAGTAAGGGTGGCTGCTCATCCAACTGAGCTACCGAGGCGAATAATTCTCATTTTTCTTAATTCTATCTTTCAATGGAATAATATTTTAATAGTGCATTGTTAAAATGCTGAAATAAAAAAAATTAAAATAAAAATTATTTATATTATTTCCGTTGTAATAATTCATTAAAATGCCAATAACGAAAAATTCACTTGTACTAGGGTTCACTACGCTAATGCGAAATACGTTACATCTTGTTACACTTTAACTATGAATACTGCTCGATCACTTATTTGTGCGAGTCTGCTATTGAACAAATTACATCACACCAGTGGTTCAATTCAACTAAAGTTATTATATCTAAGAGTTATTTTGTGTCTATTTGGTCGAATACTGTATTATCTACTCATTTGATCAAGGTTCTTTATACCTACTTACATTTCTATTTCATCAATATTACATAGTTTTACTAATTTGCTTAGCATTTATTATGAAAACACGTGAAAGCAAGAGAAAAAGTGATGACGCAAACTTAATCTTATGATATACTAGCTTTTGCCCGCGATTACGTCCACGTATCTTCACTAGCTTCCCGCAGAACAGCTTCGCCCGCGCTTTTTTAATGTTTAAATTTCGAAGAGATAGATATGTAAATACTAAACATCATAAACACTAAGTGCCGTCCTGTTGTATTGTCTAACATTTTATTTTCCAAGTACCCACCCTTACGAAGAGCCTGAAAATGAACATTTATAACGCTCATTAGATAAAAAGATTCCTCGGGATAACTCGGTTCGATGAATTGTTGTAAGAAAAAACGTACTTAAAAATAAAAGTGTTAAGTTAAAACGTAGCATGTAGATAACATGTACTTCGTCATATAAACATTGTAAGAATTTAACAACCGATGAAAATAATAATCAATGAGTCGTCGTCATAGTTAAAGATGTAACATATTCCGAATTGGCGTAGTACCCCTTGTCCATAATTCTTGTTAGTAACAGTTACAATAAACTTACTTAAAAACTATGTTAATAAGTGGTACATTATTTATTTAATGAAAAAGAGATTCTCGGGTCCCCGGCATGCAGGTGCATCCAGCAACCTTCAGCGTTTGATCCTGTTTTAAAGTTCTTATATTCTATTTTTTTACATTGTAATTTTCTAATGTACCTACATATTTGACTCTCATGAAATTTCATTTCTTTTCACTTATTCTAATTTTTATTGTTTTTGTTTCATGTTTTTTTTCTGACATTAAGTATGTTTGTATTTATTTTAATTGATTATTTTCTTCGACGATCTCATATTGATTCGACATAATAATGTGACTTAACTTACTTACGTGTAATTTGATAAATGTGAGAAAAAAATAATATAATCTAAAAATTAAATAACTCATATCATTACAATTCCAGCCTTATCCTGAAGGCATTTATTACTTGATCTCAGAAAAAGAACTATTTATACTACATATATGTATTATTTTTACTGCCTCGACTTTTTACGCAGACCTGGCGTTGCGGATGTGCCATTGTATTTTAACTCTTATTAGTGTGGAAATACGACTTACGAAGGCAAGTTTTATCAAAAAAGTATACACGATAAAAAATTACTTACTCCGAATTAAGAAATTACAAGATCCGAAGTGGATCTTGGCCTCCGGCACGAGATGACGCCACTGCTGCCGGTCTTGCGCCACTTCCTGCGCGTCAATGGGTCCGCGCAGCTCGGACAAATCCCTCCTCGCCATATCCTTCCAGCGGTACTTGGGGCGCCCGACCGAAATAAAATTATTCAAATAAATTAATACCGAATTAAAAAATATTCTCAATTAATATTTAGCCTAAGTTCTTACGTTTAATTACATAAGAAAAGTTTAATTACATAAGTGAAATATTTTTTTTGGATTATTTGCCAATAACTGAAAGTTCCGTAAACATATACTAAAGTAATAAATAAATAGGTTTAACAAATAATAATGACATATGGCGATGTATAAAAAACCATTATCTGAGACAACCGCAATGACTAGAAGATGAACTCCAGCCAAACCATTTCCGTGCAATTAGCGCCGATTTTTTTATATTTTCATGCATTTCAACGCCATCTACCACCGAGCGTGGAAAACAAACTTGTATAGTGAAAAGCGACCTGCCTTCCCGGTTATACGTGAACTTGGATGGGAAAATGCAGAAGGGCTTTGCTGGAAATCGGTTTTCCCGCTTGTTAAAGTCTTTGTTTACCTTATAAAGTAAGGGTTACAAACTACTCCTAAATGCTGAAGCAAACAAAAATATACTATATAAGCGCCAGCAGCAAGCAGGTAGATCACATTTATAATAGGTAATGACTTAAAAATAGGTATGCAATGGTAGAAACAGCCATCACGTACTTTTCGTATAACCTACCGAATTAAAACGTGCCGCGTATAAGTAGATGGCGCAGCATGTCGCAGGTTTTAAATAAAGGGACTGTGAAGTATTTCAAAATTATGCTTTTAGGCATTATCATCCAAAGGTAAGTAATTATGATCAAATGGATGGTACATTTTTAACTCTTTCAAAGCCACATCACGAACTGGTGCTTTTTAATGGAATGGGTTAAAACATCGACCAGTCTATTCCATCTAGTCATTTATGTAAAAATCTTATGCAATTAATCCTAAACAACAATCGATGAAATATCTTGTAACTACGAAAACTCTGATGCAATCATTTTGTTGATATAGCTGTCATTAGCTAATTAAGTTTTGGGATGTAGGTACTTACTTCCCGTTCACTATACGTGAACATATGAAGGAAAATAATATTAAGTATAATAATAATTATATACTTGCTTACCCTTTTTAACATTTTCCTCTACTTGGGTTGTCTGGAAGAGAATGCTCTTTAGCAATAAGACCGCCTAGTTGCGTCATCGCAATCGTATAATTTCTTGTTAACCAACTTGTATTGTTATGTTTGATGTGCCATGATGATGTAAAAATGAATATTTATCTTATCTTATATAATTATTAAAAAATATGTAATTGAGCATTGATTACGTAATTAAAGGGGAACATAACAAAAAAAATGGTTGTTTACCTTTATTATTATTAGGTGAGTATGGATGTTAACGTCATGTGCAAACAAAATGAGAAAACAATTATGAATTAACTAACAGCTATACGTTTGAGTTTATAATACACACACGATGACGTTTGACGACACGATTGGCGTAGTGCGCTGTAGCACGGTCCCGGGTACGATCCCCGGTCGGGACAATTCAGGAACGATCTTTTCTGATTGGCTCGGGTCTGGGTGCGCTGGGAGACGCCCCTGGCTGGATTCCTTGTCTGGTACCTCGTAACACGGATAAACATCCGTGTTACGAGGTCCCTACTTCGAGACCACGACAAGTGGTGTGTTGTCAGGCGTATATTTCTTTCTTTCTTTCTTTCTTCATAATATACCGTAAGTATCTACAATAAATGTGACATACGATCTAACACAACGTTTAGGAAAACTTCTACTGAATTATGAATAATTAGTTACTGGCATCACTGACTGTCATAACAAATATTATTATGAATTGAAATGCGGTAACGTGTTGAGTATAAGATTTCCTACAAGGTTTTTATTCTGAAATATCATCGTTACTGTGTAAGCTGCGAAGCCATGACACATCCCACCATTGATTCGGTGATACATCCGTGGCGAGATCACTTGATGACGTTGGTTTCTCAGAATCTTCTTGCACATTGTTATCGTAGACATTGTCATACCGTGGTAGGTGGTGGAGGTGGTGGTGGTCAGTATGACAATGTCAACAGTATGATTCTGAGAAACCAACATCATCAAGTGATCTCGCCGCGGGTGTATCACCGAATCAAAGGGATGTGTCAGGCTTCGCAGCTTAGACAGTAACGAAGATATTTCAGAATAAAAAACCTTGTAGGAAATCCTATACTCAACATGTTAGGACAATAGGTTGGTGGCCTTATGATTGCATTTTTTGGCACTGAGATTGAGCTTTGTAGATATTCTCTTCAGAATTATTCATTAACGTAGTTTTAGCATTTGCAGCAGCGGAGGTTGACGATACTTGATAATTTGCCGGGTAACTTCTGCTTTGATTAGTGTCTTAAGGAGCTCGTGTCGTCATCGACTCATTACTTAGCCTTAGTGCCGGTTGAGTAGAGTGCACCTCTTCTGTGCTCCCGGTTCGATCCTTCTTTTCCTTCATACGCCGGTTTTGAAACCAAATCTTTACTGTACCCTGATTCAGATTTAGAGTCTCTGGCAGCTCGATTCTGCAATTACGATCTAGGTATCGATTTTAAGCGTATTTCTTTTCTAGCTCCGTTATTTGTTAAGTTGTCAACGCTGTTCGATTGCGTTTCTGCTTCATTATTTGCTACAGGATTTACGTTATTATTTCTGGTATTTATATTCTCAGTAGAAAATGAAGGATCATTAGACCTCATCATAGGATTGTTATTGTTCAGGTTGTTGTCAGATGGTTCGATACGATTTATGGCTCAGCCGCGGCTTCCTCCCAAGTGATTTTCTAGATGGCTGGAAGAATCAGTGGTACGAAATTTCCTGTAAAATTCAGGATTCACCACATCGTTCATCAAAGGAATCGACGTTTCTAACGGCGAAGGCTCTTTCCACTCACGAAGCTGAAATAGTACATTGTTCACCGAGAGGAGAAAGAGACCGATTACCGTCGAGGGTGTCGTTTGAAGCCCGAGCCGTAGGCGAGGGCTTTAAAACACCCGAGATCGGGAATCGCACTTTCTCTCGAGTGATACATAGTGCTTTATACTACAACTACGAGGAAAATAAAAAACGGAATCTTTACTAATTGAAATTTATATTGAAATTGTTGCAGTTAGTGAAGCTTAATGTAACACTTTTTCTTTCTTTATTATTTTTGCTGTTTCCTTCAACTGCGGCGGAGTTAAAAAATCTTCATCATCACTATCACTACTTATCATTTTGATAGTTTTATTTTACTTTCTACGAAAACTGAATCCTCAAACAACACACAAATTGAAAATGGCGCCAATGGCGTCTGCAATTTTCACATGTTCTTTTTTCAAATTGTTTATCCTGCCGCCGCAGGGTCGCACTGCCAGCCCGACACCATCCGACACACAGCTAGTGGCCAGTGTCATTTTGCGAACTTGGAGATAAAAACTCACTGTAAAAACTTTTTGGCTTTTGATATTTAGGTTACCGGCGCATAGTCTTACCCATAATTAAAAAAGAAAAACCACGTAAGAAATGGATTTTCATACACTTTTCTCTCCCGCTCAGATGCGTTTTCTCCCCGCATATTTGTTGGATATGCAAATGACGTACTTTCTACCGTAAATTTGATAAAGTATCAAGGTACTTTCCGAGCAGGTGTAGTATAAAACTTATTAGTAAATGTTTACAACTAAGTTACGATCTACTAGGTCCTGTCACCATAGGATGTCGTATGTGCTAGACACAATAGAAAACAATACAATTTACCGCCGGGCGGTACATCAACACACGACCAGTAATTCTGTACAGACCATTACAATCAGATATAATGAATGTAAGGACTGCTTAAAATTCAGTGACTTTAAAAATGAGGGCATTAGGCCTCAGAGATGGATAAAAATAATAATAATAATATATTCTTTATTGCACACAAAACTTACAGTACAGAAATAATTTACAATAAATGAAAGTATAATTTGGGCGGCTATATCGCTAAAAAGCGATCTCTGCCAAGCAACCCACAAGCAAAGGAAATTTGGCGAAAAGGGCAAGTAAGTGCACCAAGAAAAATAACAAATAAAATAAGTTTAATTATAAATATCTACACAGTATGGGACTGGGTTTATATATTCACATAACACATACATACTATATATAAAAAGTAGAAACAAATGTGACGTTATTTAAACAGACAATAGCAATCAGCTCAGTTGCAACTAAAATGATCAGGAAATATAATCAGGCTCCTCTTTAGCAAGGGAACTCTTATTTAAATGATAATTAATGATAAGGCATTTACAATAACTAAAAGGTAGTCATGTATCATTACATTAGTCAATGTGCATGCACAATGATAAGGACTCATGGGTCACATTTTCGAAATTTTCAGTTTTGAACCAAAAAGATGCGTATTATTTAATTTCAAAAATCTGGAACAATCGATGTTTCTGCACTATGATAGTTTGACCTACATAATGAGAACACTAGTTTAAAATCTCTTATATTCAATAAACTTACAAAAACTTTACAGAAATAGTTTGGATCCGGTGCTTTCCCATGAATCGCAGAATGAAATAAAAAATATGTTATAAAAATAGGTCAAGATGTTGTTTGTAAGTGGGCTACTAAAAGATTAGGCGACCATTATAGCCCTTTTAAACCGAAGGCAATTAAATACTTCAGTTAAAGAGTATTAACATTTCTGACTTTAAGCTTCAATGACTGGAATGATTAAGCTTTTTTTAATTACTCTGTACAGTAATTTATGAATAATACTAAATTAAATTTTGTACAATCTATTAATGCACTATAAGATTCAGGATAAATAATCATTCTTCGTAGGCATTAGTAAAAATATTAAGTATCCATTATCGTTTTGATAACTATAACACATAAATATGTATGCCTGGCAACTATTTGGCATTATTAAAAAATAATTTAGAAAAATTTATACTTTTCACTTGTACGTGATTTTATGCAATTATTGTGCTGCAATTGAGATAGTGAATACGAGTACACTTTAAACATATCATTGCATAAACTGGAAGATTAACAACTTAATCCCGACTTAACTTTAGTTAGTGAGACACCACTTGACGAGTTTTTTTTCATCAAGAACAATATGACAAGAAAGAGATTTAAGTGAAGCCGGGCATTGTGCTTCTAACGAGGCGTATTATCAAAATAAACAAACTATCGATGTTAAACAATAACTAATAATAATGTACTAATGACTTTGTTTGCCCATTGTGGACCGCACGTTTGGCGTAGTACGCTGTGTGTGCACGGAATACGGATGCTCGCCTTTACTTACGCAGTATCCCGGGTTCGAGTCATATCAGGAGACGTTATATTATTAACGGTGTGCTGAGAGACGCCCTGGCTTAGTTCCTTGTCTGTTACCTAGTAATACAAGGGTATTTATCTTTACTTCGTGACCATGACAAGTGGTGTGTAGTCTGGCGCAATTTTTTTATTTTCAAATTGTTAAAGTGGTTATTGACAGAAGGCAGGTTGTCACGGTGACACGTGGGCCATGCTTGAACTTTTCATTTGTATGACGTGCATTATCGTAGTAGTCATGGTAAGTAATTTGTAGTTAAGGATAATCATTGTAAATGTATAAATAGAAAATGATTTAAGACTCACGGCGCCATCTATACGTCAGCCGTCAACTCAAATTGTTCTGGCAGATGGTTCGCAGGTACGCGTGAAATGAAAGCCTCTTCGAAGCACTAAAAGGAAAGTTTCCTGCGACTTCAGGCAGAGCTCGTGAAAATTTTGGTAAGTTCAGCAATAATTCCTTGTTTATGTGAATAAATATTAGAAGGTTAAATCCACTGATGACGATTTTCAAGCTTTTCAAACCGTTGGGCATACAACTCTTCTGTTATGATACCGTAAGGCTAAAATAGGTAACAGAATAATAAATATGGTATATGTAAGCACAATAAAATCCAGTTATACTTAGAAAATATCGTAGTGTTAATAGTAAATCTATAACTCATAATTTGCAGATGGAAAAAAGGCTAATTAAACTTGATAAAACGATTACGTTTCATGTTTCGTATGATTACGTATCTGTTCAGAAAAACTAACCAATGAGAAATATTAACAATCCTTTTTTACAAACTTCAACAACAAAGGTACCACATTAGCATAGAAGGTTAAAAGTCAAAATCTATAATAACGTAATAACCTTCTATTATCCTTATATTGGATTTCTAGCCCCCCAATTCTAAACAGAACCATCTACCGATTAGGTGAATTTCTTATCATTTTCGAAAACAAAAAAACAAAATTCGAAAGCACTGTTCAAATTTTTTTTTTTTAATAAAGCACTGACTTATGCAACCGGCATTCCTGGTTAATTTGCATAGTTAGTTTAAAACTTTGAAAAGTGTTTCCTCAGAACATTAAGTTTAAATAAATACGTGGTTCACACGTTTACTTTCCCGATATGTACCTACGGCCTTGAGTTTTTATGAACAAAATAATATAGACAGTCCCACGAAAGCCAATTTTAATAAAAAAAATTGAAACTTAGCCTAGCGTTTGATAACTCAGTTCACAATCAAGGGGTCAGTAAGGAAAATCGAACCCACGACCAATTGCGTATCAACTGACACCCTAACGACATCGCTGAATGTGTCATCAAAATGGGACATTGACGTTTTCTTATCACAGGAACATGCCGCGTCACAAAACTTTGAGAGAGCTTCTAACGACGATAACCATAAACCTAATGAAATGACTATCAAGTACAAAATTTGCTTATTGTTTATTCATTAGACATGATATTGCTATTAAAGATTTCATCAGCAACATCGTGATTTAGTTCGGGATCAAACCTCAACTGATCTCTTTAGGAGATGCCGGTGGAGCACCTCCGTTGCACCTTAATACCCATTATGGCTTCATTAAATGATACATAATGGCCTAGTTTAAATTTTCAGTGTCCTTGTTGTTTGGTTTTAGTTGGGAGTTGAAATAAAGTGATCAAAACTAGTAGTTCAATATAATAATGTTGACTTAAGTTTTAAATTTAGGTATTTAAAGGCAAAAATATGTAAATCCTTTGTGGAGGAAAGTCGAACTAAACTTGTGTCTGAAATCGAGAATACCCTAGCTTGGATCTCCGATTGCGGTCGGAACAATTTAGTCCAGTTTAACCCCACCAAGACACAAGCTTGCGCGTTTACCGCTAAGAAAGCTCCATTCACTGTAGCTCCTAAGTTCCAGAACACTACCCTTACCTTAACAAATTGTATTGGGATTCTTGGTGTTGACATATCTGATCATATCGACGTACAGTTTCGGAGTCATTTGGAACAAAAGGCGAAGTTGGCATCCAAAAAGCTCGGTGTGCTAAACAGGGTGGCGGCATTACTTCACTTCTAGGCAAAGACTGCTGCTGTATAAAGCGCAAGTCAGGCCACGGTGGAATTATCTTGTACCTTAAAAGTAAATACAAGTTCACTGAAGTTAAAACGACAACATTACACTGTGAAAGTCTTGTAGGCAGTAAGTATTACTTACGCAAACTACTCTGTAACTATGTGTGCCATCTATCGGCCACCAAATAATGACAAAAAAAAATTTACTTTAGAATTAGAAAAAATATTAAACAGATGTACGAACACAGATTTGATACTTTTAGGTGATATTAACATTGACCTCAGGCTCAGTAATCCGGTCGTAAAGACGGGAGAGGGACGTTATGAGTGGGCACGGCCGGTCATGCGGTATCACTGATTACACCAGGATTGAAACTCGTAATGATTACGTAACAAAAAGCTGCATAGATCATATTTTTATACGATCCCGCGTGACAGACGTTTACACGGCCGCGCTCAGCACTGTAATGGCGGACCACAGGATTATAGTAGAATCGCTTACGATTAATTCTAAAAGTAATGTACGGGATGCACCTCTTTATATTACTCGATATAATGCTGGGACATTATTAGGGTTGTTGGAGAGAGTCGATTGGGATTCTACAATGCATATGAAGTATCCAGATGCGATATACCATTTTATTAGCAAAAACTTTGATTATTGTTATGGTGAGTCCAAATATGAAAAAAAAGTTAGCACCTCAAAACGTTATCATCATAAGTGGGTAAATAAAAATGTTGCAAATCTGATTAAAAAGCGAAACCATCTGTATGCAGAGTGGATAAAAGATACTAATACTAAAGAAATCAGACTAAAATACAATAAATTAAGAAATAAAACAAATAAAATTATATACAAAAATAAAAATTCATTCATAAGATCAGAAATTATTAAAAATAAAAACGATAAAAAGAAGTTATGGCAAATGTTAAACATTATTTCTGTAAAAATAACAAAGTCAATTGATCAGACAATTATTAAAGCATTTAGTGAAGAAAAATGTGTAAAACAAATAGCTAATAATTTTGCAAAAAAGTGAAAACAACGTGAAATCTATTATTCCAAATTGCTCACGTGATCTATTGTGTGCTAATGATTACACTAATCCATTGGATAAATCAATGTTCTTTCCGAAAGCTACATGCCATGAAATTCATAAAATCATTAAACACATTAATCCACGCAATGCGCCAGGTGCTGATGGTATTCGAGCAATGGAGGTGGGGCTGTCTAATAGGATTGTTGGCGCAATAACACGGTTTACAAAGACTAGTCTGGCAACGGGGCGATACCCCAAAGAGCTTAGAACAGGCATTGTTAGGCCTATTAACAAAAGTGGTAGCGCACAAGATTATGGTAACTACCGTCCAATCACGATTTTACCGATAATAGACAAAGTGGTAGAAAAGTTTACATGTAGAAAAATGCAAAAGTTTTTAGCAGGACATAACATTCTATCACCTCAACAATATGGCTTTCAACCAAATAAAAGTACAACGATGTTCCTGTCTCGTTTCACTGATGTGATTAACAATTACCTTAATGACAAGAAACATGTACTTCTTGTGTTTATAGATTATGGTAGAGCATTTGATACGCTGGGTCATGACTTGCTAATTGAAAGGCTGGATAACTACGGCGTTAGAGGCAAGTTACTGGAATGGTGCAAAGACTATCTAAGACATCGCAGCTATCAAGTAAAAATTGGTGATTCACTTAGTGAAGGGGTTGATGTTACAGAAGGTACAGCGCAGGGGTCAGTGCTTGGCCCATTGCACTATTTAACGTATGTCAATAGCCTCAACTAGGTAATCAAGTTGTGCAAGGTCTACCAATTCGCAGACGACACTTGTCTGGTTGCAGCTGACAAAGATCCCTTGGTGGCGCAAAACCTTATTCAAGAAGACTTCACTGCGTTATGCAAGTGGTCGCATGATTCAGGACTAGTGCTTAACGCTAGCAAAACTAAGTTGGTTCACGTACGCTCGGGGCGTAATCATTATCTAGGTAACGAAAAAGTAAAAGTTATAGCACATGGTCATGATTGTCTCCACGCAATGCAATGTTCTAGCAGATGTTCGGAACTTGAACAGGTGACTGATCATACATACCTGGGAGGGGTGATAGATGATAGATTTAATTGGGCGAAGCATATCGATAAAGTGTGTAACAAACTTAAAGCCATCATGGTTAAATTTCAAATGATTAAATATAAAGTACCCTATGACATTCTACTAACAATGTACAAGACGCTTGCAGATAGCATTATAAGTTACGGCTTGAGTAGCTATTCATTCATTCATTCATTCATTTATTTATTCAAAGTCAACAAAAGGACCATTAATACATAAAAATTAATACATAAAACAAAGATTACATAAATTAAAAATTGAAAAGTACATGATAATAATTTAAAATAATACCTCTACTCTGTCCTGCACATGTACCATGTTACAGTGATACACGTACTGGCAGTCAAACCGCTCGGCGAACGCGCGCAGAATGCTATTCGGGCTGCCCCGCACCCTGCGCACCAGGGAGGTGCACCGCTTGCGCATGGTTGTATAAAAACAATCAACTCGCGCCTCAGCGAATATCCCTGAGGCGCTACAGAAGCGGGGCAGCCCCAACAACACCCTGAAAGTATTATTATACTGGACGCGTAGAGAGCTGTACTGCTTTTGCGTATAGCTCACAAACAGACTACTCGTGTAGAAGGACGTGCAAAATGCCCTAAATAGGGTAATTTTGACATCTCTTGAACAGCGAGCAAATTTGCGGGCTATCATATTCGCACGAACAGACAACGCTCTACGCTCCCTCTCTAAGTCAGTATCGTCTTTCAGGTCCGGAGTTAGAATGTGCCCAAGGTATTTAAATTGTTCAACTCTGTTAAGTGGGCAGCCACTCAGTCTAAGTTTAGGTGTTTGACTAAGAGACCATCCCTTAGCCTGAAAGATCATCCACTCACTTTTCTTTACATTATAAGTCAAACCATGTTGCTTAGCATACCTTTCGCAAATGTCAAGCAGCTGTGACAGTCCACCTACAGAGGCACTCAGCAGCACCATGTCGTCCGCGTAACTAATATTATTAAGGCAGATTCCATCAATATGGCAGCCGACATGTGTGCTGCTGAGCCCCTCCACAAGCGCGTTTACATACAGGTTAAAAAGTTTAGGTGAGGTATACGGCTATGGCCGTACTTACAAGACGTATTTGGATCAGATTTACAATATTCAGTATAGACTACTTAAAATATTAGTTCCTTCGTAAATACAAAATCAGTATTCAGAAGACCCAAGAGGTCTCTTTAAGTACTGTGGTGTGTTACCCATTCATAAAAAAGTGCAATGTGATTTGCTTCTTGAAAAATACTTTGAAACAGAAATTCAAATCCCTGTAAACCATAGATTTTGCACTAGAAGTATATCTAATAAAAAGCTATCTGTATCGAAAATGAATAATGAATATGGTAAAAGGACATTTAAGTATCAAATACCGCACCTTCTTAACAAATTGCCAAGCGAAATAAAAGATAATATAAATAAAAAAAATAAAAAAAAAAATCTTAAAACATATTTTCTAACTTCCTAATGTTGGACGGATGTAAATTGGAGCATCCTATGTAGGCAGGCGCGCGTGCACACATGGCGAATTGGCGAATGGCAAACTGTGTCCTGAACTACCGTCACTACCAAGTGCCGGCCGCCCGTTGTTATAACAAGCACTAACACCAGTATGCATGGTTTCTTTTGTTTTTGCCTAGGATGGCGATGGCGAGTGTCTCTGTGTGTGTGCGCGCTTGCTCAAACAAACTTATTAATAAAATGTAGGTTGCTTTTGTAAGGTTAAATTATAATTTTAGAGAACCTAGTATCTAGATAAACCTAACATAGGATTTAATATACTACTAACCCAATGTTTGTAATTTTTGATATATGGAAATAAATAAATAAATAAATAAGTCAACAATTCGAACTCCACAATGTCATCGCCTGAACCTATTGATGATACCATGCCAATGCTCATGAACGAGCAGTACCCGCTTAATGTTGCTCCTAACAACGTTTATAACCACGGAGGCATGTATATGGAACAATATCAGGTACCAGCGACATTACCACCCACACCAGCTGTTACTGCAGCGCAGCCTCAAAGTTTCATGGGGTACGTTCAAGCAAGTAGATAACTACGAGCCTACTTACAACAACGGCTTGGAAGCGATGCCGCCAGACCCAAAAACACTGAACCGTTGTACCACCGCTGCTCCTGCTACATAGCGATTGATGAAGAAATTCATGTAGATTGTTTGTTATATAATAACCCTTGAACCAATTTTAAACTGGGACCGGTGAATGCCGATCAGTACCACATACTAGCTACCACAGTTGGACATTGGTTAGGAAAAATTTATCACTCTTAATTTATTTTAATTTGACAGGGTTAATATTTTAGGTTCAGAAAATAAGTTTTCTCTAATACGTTTTTACTTCTTATAATTACCCTAAATGCCTAATTTTGATACAATGAAACCCGGGAATGATTTTGTAAATCACTTACACATTTTCATACCCGGGTTTCAGCACCTATGTAGGAATAAAACATGGGCACATGGTTTTAAAATTCTTATATAGTTAATGTGCACAATTAATGATATTCCCATTGTTATTTTGAATTAGTGTAAAAAACTGACAAAGCTAGTAAATAAAGAATCTGCGTTATACCATGTTTTTCTGTATTGATGAGTAAATTGTGCGCCTATCTTACAAGAAAAGAATTTCCTTTTACATTTATTACTAATACACGCTGAGGGTGGTCAATACACGGAAAAGTCAGCAAATTGTATAGCCATTCGATTGTGATGTTTTTATTTTTGAACCATGGAGTTGCCTTCAATAAATTATGCAAACAAGCATGATAGGTTTGAGGCATGTTTTTTTAAAACGGACAAAAAGTACGTCGCGGATAGTCCCTCGCCGGCGCAGGCCTTCATGTTGGGCCTTAGCACACTAGCGTTATGCGAACGCTTTCAAGGCGGAGCGAAGACATCGCGGACGCGCAGCGAACTCGCAACGTTTTCCGTTTTCGTTTCTTACTCGAGGCGTGTTTAAAAAATTAGTAGCGTTAAAAAACCACTTAGTCAAGGTATCCGTCCGGACTCCGGACCCGTGTTAGCACTTTATACCAATACTAGCTCTCCGCTTTACAGCCGAGTTTAACAGTGAAATAATTTCTGAATTAGGTTCGGTAGTCTCGGAGATTACCTACCTCAAACATACAAACTCATAAACGCTTACCTTTCTATAATATTAGTGATGTTAAGGCGAGGGTTTCCAACTCTTGGTCATCTTCCGACGCATTTATTCACAAAACTAAGCAATTTATTATATAAAAATAAAAATATATTTGATCTTTTATAATGTCTTGATGTAAATGAAAATATTAACGATATGGCTATTAGAAAAATGATTTAACGATATGGCTATTAGAAAAATGATTTTAAAGTGTTAAGGAATATATAGAGTTTCGTTCAAAATTATGTAAAAACCAGCTAGTTTATTAAACATTTACACGTCTGCATGCAGACCGAATACAATGGACAATATATGCTATATTTTAAGACCTTTTTGACATGTATTCTTGTAAATAAATATTTTGACTTTGACTTTGTCTAATAAAACACGATGAAGATGATTTGGCTCGATAGAATTTTTATTTTAAAGTAGGTCGTTTTATGATTTTCAGACTGATCTACCTACCTGCTCCTCTTTGGAAACACTCGCACACCGGTAGTATGATAAAGCTGTTAGTCTTACTGATACAGCTTTAAATCCATAAACTCTTCATAAACGGCACGATTGGCGTAGTGCGCTGTAGCACGGTTTCTCGCCTTGAATTCTGTAGTGTCCCGGGTTCGATTCCCGGTCAAGTCAATTCAGGAAACTATCTTTTCTAAATTGACTCGGGTCTGGGTATGCTGGGAGACGCCCCTGGCTTGATTTCTTGTCTGGTACCTCGTGACACAGGGATATTTATCCCTACTTCGAGACCATGACAAGAGGTGTGTTGTCTGGCGCATATTTATTATTTATTATCATAAACATCACCAAAAATCTCGGCTTGCGTTGTGTTGGTGTCTTACCTTTTTTGTGATAAAGTTCAGAATGCCCTTGTATCTAATTTCTTAGTTGATCGAATCATGCATGTAATCATGATTTCAAATGTAGTTACACATATTGACGACCGACTTGGTGTAATGGTTAAGAAGTTGGCTACTACACCAGAGGTCGCGGGTTCGATCCCCGCACAGTACAAACATTTGTGTGCATGAACATGTCTGTTTGTACTGGTCTGGGTGTCTCCTATGTATAATAAGTATGTATTTACAAAAGAAAATGTATTTAAGTATGTTTATCCGTTGTCTAGTATCCCATAACACAAGCTTTAATTAGCTTACTTTGGGGCTAGATGGCGCTGTGTGGAATAATGTCCAGGGATATTTATTTATATTAGATCTTAAACAAACAAACTTTTATTTTACAAAGGTTTTTTTATATTTTTTTCTTTCGATTTGTTTAATTACTTGTAATTTTTTCATTATAAATTCTAGAGATATATATAACTAGTTGTTATAGACTTGAATTAATGTGCTTTTATTTGAAGGTAAAGTGGCTACCGTCTTCTTTATTTTTTTTTTCTGTTCTCAAAACATTATCTGCAGGCTGGGATTGAGCGCGCCGTCCGATAGAGCCTTTGGTGGGCCACTGATTAGTTCTGCGCGAACGTAATAATGCCGCGGCTACCTTCTGTTTTCGTGTAATTAATTTATTATGAAATAACATTAGACACAATAAAAAGTTTTAAAAGTTGTCAACCTAGAATATACAAAGACCCATCTATATTTTTTTTGAGTGCAAATTGTTAATAATGAATATTTGAGAGAAAATAAAAAAATCGTCGACGTGCTTATTTTTTTTTATTAGTGAAATTATGCCTTAACGTGTTTTGGAATTAAGTAGTTATCTTCAAACAAAGTCGATTAAATATTGACAACCTTGGAAAAGCATAGCCGTAATACTTATCCTGTGGTAATACTATCCGTAATAATAAATATAAATGACCACCGGTAGTCACCGGTAAGGTTAAGGTTTTAATAGTATGTATTTCTGTAAATCATTGTTTTTATAACTTTAAACTCATCGTTTAACGCTTGAAGCCTTATTTTTTATAATCGTAATTATTTCTGTTTTTATAATTATAATAAAAAAGTGTTTTTAATTGTTATAAACCTCTGTTTTGAAAGGATACTGTACAAATTTTAGATCTAAGATTTATGTAAAATAAAGAGAATAATATTGATGAACATATTTTTGACTGTTAACATTATCTAAGACAACTTAAAATCATGTCCCTTTATTTCATTTCTCCAAAGGTGCCGAAAAAAAAATGTTAGGTAACAGTTACAATTAAGAATGAAAGAGATAAGGAAGTTCAGTGAAAAACAGCATTTAAGAGAAAACTTTTTATTATATCAAATATATTAAGAATGGTATGTACAAACAATTTGCGTTAAATTGAAATAAATTAAGGGTGATAAATCTAAACATTTTCCCGACCACTTAACCAATGTCACTGTAGTAGTAGTTGTCACAGGTAATCACTGGTTAAGTGGTTGTATTCGATAGTCACCGGTCCCAGTTTACAATTGGTTCAAAGTGGAAAAGGCAATCAGTTACCGTGGATTTCTTCGTCAATCGTTATGTTGCGAATCCACGACAAATCCCAGTTGGATTCAGCTGGAGCAGCAGTGGAGCAGCGGTTTATTGGTGTCGGGTCTTGCGGCATCACTTCCAAGCCGTTGTTGTAAGTAGGCTCGTAGTTATCCACTTGCAGGTGGACTTGCTTGCACTGTGGTTGAGCCTCGTAGTGACTCTCTGGAGCGTACTCCATGAAACTTTGAATCTGGGGTTGAGCTGCTGTGTGAACTGGTGTTGGTGGTAATGTCGCTGGTAACTGATATTGATCCATATACATGCCTCTGAGGTTATACACGTCGTTTGGACCAACATTAAGCGGGTATTGCTCGTGCATGAGCATCGGCATAGTATCTTCAATCAGTTCAGGCGATGACTTTGTGGAGTTTGAATGGTTGGCTTCTTCGAGGCTCTCTGCTCTGTCCTTTTTTTCTTTCATGCGCCTGTTTTGGAACCAGATCTTGATGGTCCGTTGGTTCAAATTAAGGGCTTCTGACAGCTCTATTCTGCGGTTACGGTCCAGATAGCGAGCTCTAGCGTACTCCTGTTCTAGCTCCATCATTTGCTGGGTCGTGAACGCCGTCCGGTTACGTTTCTGTTTTTTGACGCCGTTGGTGACTTTTTTGGTGACAACCCAGCCAGGAGCTCTTAAATATGGTGCATTGGCCATTGGATTCACATAGCCATTACCATTTATCATTGAATGCGGATAGGCGAGATTGTTAGGCAGCCTCACTCCATTCATGGCATATCCGCCAGCTGTATGGCTTCCATTGGGAACGCTGTGTTGGTTGCTAGTTATATTTCCGTTGCTATTGAAGCTCAGCCCGTTGTAAAATCCAGAGGCTGTCCCGTTACTGCTAACAGGAACTGGTATCTGCTGCTGCTGCGGTGCTTCATTCCACTCTTGAGGCTGTTGAAGAACAAAATGATTAGTTCTAGGGACACGTTAGTTAAAATACCTCCACTCATCTCATCCTATCTGTGAGCAAAAATTAACACTGAATTCAGTGGGTAAGGCCTGTTTGTTTAACTATCGGGTAAATCCACATAGGCATATTCATGACCCGAGAAAATCACCTACTAACAATTATACTAAAAGTATTTGAAATTATTTGAGTTCAGCCATATTTTATAATGTATAATGAATATAATAAACTTGTGAGAGTACTTGTTTGGTCAAACCATCAATCTAAAGCCAATTATTATAAAACACTGAATAATCGTAAAAAAAGTTACGAGTAAGTTACAAAAAGTTATATTTAGAAAATGATAAACTTTAAAAGGTAATATTACCGATCTGTTCTGCGGAGGCGCAGCGAGTCCCTCCCGCCACAGGCCGGGCTCCGCGGTGTCGTACACCGGGAGGCAACTTTCCGTTGAGGTAGACGTTGAGCTCATAGTTTGTAAGTACGTTCCAGAACAAGATCACAATGGATAATGGTTAACACCAAAACTACCCATAGTATTTATATCGACCCATATTCTATTTGCGACCAATTAGAGAAGAATATCCTGTAATTAGGCCATTAAGGCTGTTTTGTCACCTTTTTGAGGAACGCATTTGAATCGCAGTGCTAACGAGCATCGAAATACTTAACTTTGGCGACTAACAACTTTCTTTTCAATTATAAAATAAATACGTTATTTTACAGAAACAAATATTAGTAAAAAACTCTTGATTTTGCAGGTACCGACAACAATATTTATAAAAAAAAAAGTTTTTGAATTGGACATATAGAAATTAACTTGATCATTGTCAGGTTTTACTAGGGAATCTCTTATCTCCTACTCACTGTTACTTGCTGTTGTCTACTTTACTGTTTTTATAAGTGGCTCCTGAATGAGGGAAAAAAAAAGTTTTATTGAACAAAAATCAAGGCCCTTTACTCCTGCAAAGGCGTTCACATCAACCTTTCTTTAGATGCTGCTGACTTATGAAACATATTGCAATGGTTTTGTGAAGGTTGATATGAACGCCTCTGTACCTTGCGAGATTTAGTTTTAAAATCTGGCTTCCTGACTCCAAACTATGCAGAACTTTGGACTATCATGCAATAAATATAAAAAATAAATAATAATAATAAATAAATAATAATAATAATAATAAATATCCCTGGACATTATTCCACACAGCGCCATCTAGCCCCAAAGTAAGCTAATTAAAGCTTGTGTTATGGGATACTAGACAACGGATAAACATACTTAAATACATTTTCTTTTGTAAATACATACTTATTATACATAGGAGACACCCAGACCAGTACAAACAGACATGTTCATGCACACAAATGTTTGTACTGTGCGGGGATCGAACCCGCGACCTCTGGTGTAGTAGCCAACTTCTTAACCATTACACCAAGTCGGTCGTCGGAATAATAAATATTAAAAAAGGTAACTAAAGCCAACATTGTTGTGGTCAATTGTGTGTTTTGAACACTTTATTGCAATTCCCTTTTGCAGAATACTGCAAAATTGCTAGCCATGCCACCACTATTCAATGCAGTCTTAATAGGTATAAATGAGATGCATCTATAAAAGAGTAATGTCTCCCCATCAGTTCAGGATGTGACACCAAACTAAACCACGATGTTGCTGGTGAAATCTTTTATAGCAATATCATGTTCTAATGTATAAGCCATAAGCAAATTTTGTATCTAATAGTTATTTCATTAGGTTTATGGATATCGTCGTTAGTAGTTCTCTCAAAGGATACTTATTTTGACGTAAGCCCAGACCAATTATTAAAACAACGTTTACATCCCATTAGATGTCACGTTCAGCTCAGTGGTTAGGGTGCCAGTTGATAAGCAGAGGGTCGCAAGTTCGACTAGCCAGGCGATTCTTAACGAAGTTTTCGGCCGATTCGGTAAGTTTTTTTTTTTTAACTATTTTTATACTTGGTGCGGATTTTTTTTATTTTGTACATAAAAATCAAGGTTTTTGGTACCTACATAAAAATGGGATATCGGTGGCAATCGGCAGGTAAATAAATTAATGAAACAAAATTCACACGGTCTATAACTTTTTTAGAATCGCGGGGCTGGAAACCTTGATGTAATAAGTAAGTATTAAAGATGTAAGTAATAAATATAATTAATAAAAAAATATTGCCTTCTTTGTTCTAGTTTTCAAGCTTGTGAATAGCGCTGAAAATATATTTGTCATTGGTGAGTTATTTCGAACAGATACGTAATTATTATGATACTTAGACCGAGTTTAATTTTAACTCAATACTCAATATTTTATTTGCAAACCCTAAGTATAGAAGATAGTAAATTATAGTATGATACATGACCAATATGGACCCTGTCGGGCATGGAAAAATGTAATGAAAGAGAGGAATAGCTTAGTAGTAGCTAAAAAAGATAAGTTTACAAATTTAAAAATTAAAGATGCTGATCACAATGCACGACGTTTTAATAATTATTGGATTTATTTAATGCTAACTCTATCAATTAAATATTCATCTAAACTATAATAGCATTTAGTAAGTAGATATTTCTTCTATTTGTTTATGTATGTAGGGTATTTGTTTTCAGTTATTATGGATTCTGGTAACCTATTCTTCTGTCAAATGAAATATAGCTTTCACAAAGTGAAACTGCATTTTACTCTCAATGTTTACATTAGGTAAATACATATCTAATTGTCAAACTCAAGCATAACGGTGCCGCTAATGACAAGTTCAGATTAAAAAACGTAATGAGAGCGTTTATCCTACGCATACTTATTCATCTACAGAGCCTATTTATGAGTTTTAATACTATTTTCACTAGCACTGCCTGAAGCCGCAGGAAACTTTCCTTTTAGTGCTTCGAAGAGGCTTTCAGTGTACGCGTACGATTAGCCCAGCAAGCTTTGTCAGAACAATTTAAGTGGGCGGCTGGCGTGTAGATGGCGCCGTCAACCTTAGCTTACACGGAAATAGTGCCTTTTCGTATATTATTATAATTACTATTAGACGTCACTAAAAAGCGATACTTTCTAAGTCAATTGAGTGTAAAATTTCTATTTAAAAAAAATAAGTTACCTTCAATCTATCTTTCGCACACGTAAGAGTGTTGTGGTTTCTTTTTAATTGATTATTCTAATAAAGGCCTATTTCCCATTTATTAGCTCTAAAAAAATTACTGTACCTGGTCTCTACACCGTAGGCGTGCTTCGTGACTAAAACCACCCATTAAGCTAACATTGTCTTAAATCACAATCTTAAAAATATCTAAAATCAGAAACGAATTATGGAGAAGCGAACCTATTCACCCCTGAACTATGGCGGTAAAACAGGCAGCTACAGCTCAATGTTTAAAAATAACAAACAATTGAACAATCTTAAAAGCATCCATAGAAAAATAAAAATGAGACGACCTATTAAAATATAGTAACTAGATACTTAACTACGGATAGTATTCATAGAGCGACATACCTACTAACCTAACCTAAACACCAAAAATACGTACTATCTGAGCATCCAAATATTCTAAAACCAGTGCTCAATCAGGGCTATATAAAGTTAAGTCCCGGGTGCATTTCAGTATTTTTAGTTGGTCAGTTTATTATTTTTCCTTAACTACCTGAAAATCTAGAAAAGATAGAAGCTGGTTGAAGTTTTATGAAAATTAATGCTTTTATACCATAATGTAAGATGTAAGGAAGACGTAACTTGTGAATTATATTTGACCACTTCTCTCAAACAAACCTTATTATTTTACTTTCTTTAGTGTGTGTGTAGCATGTTTGCATCAAATACCTTCAACTCTGTTGAATAATTATTGTACGCCCATAGAGGTAGGTCACAGTTGAACAATTAAGACACTTTTGTTAACATCTGTAATCTGTATATACCTGTGTTCCACAATAAAGCATGATTTATGATTTAACTGTTATATGTTTCTAATCAATAGTACCATTTAACCCCAAAATATTTACGTAATATAATTTAAACAGAATAAACATTTGCGAAGTATCTTCAGCCCCAAAATACGAGAATGTCCTCAAACACATTGGAATCGCGTCTGTCGGTTGACGAATGTGAAATATTCGGCGAAGTACTTTTACCGTGGCCTATGTCTGAGTTTGCTTATATTGAATAAACGTGAGTTGAATAGTACGCTAGGGCTGCCAATCACTCACAAACTGATAATGCTAAATCAGACCGAGTATTCGAATTCACGCCATAAACGAAGTACCTAACGACAACTAAAAATTGTAATACCTAAGTACCTACTTAGACCATGTGATTTGTTTTGTTATGGGAGAGTGACTGCTCCTGGCACAAGTGTCTTTAAACTAAATAGGAGTAAGTCAACACCGCTGTATAAACCCTCTTTGTTCCCCATGTCATCATGTTGCCTCTTTGGGCATAAGTTTTATCGTTAGCTCATTTTTTTAGTTTGAAAAGATTATCTAAGTAATCGTAAAGTAATAGCTCAAAATATAAGACCAGGTACTAAAATAAAATTCTGGCTATGCGGCGAAGTCAAATTGTCTTTTTTTTGACTTGCAAAACGCCTGGTTTGGTCAAATACCCTTGGAAATCATTAGTGGGCTAGTGACAATTAATTCGACTAAAGCTTAGGTACTTCGAGCACTAAAGAAGCGATACACTTTAAGTTCGAGTATGCTACTATTTTTAGTACTCAGACCAGCCAAATACTGTTTTTATTACTGCGCCAAAGAATAAATAAATAAATAAACACACACCATTTTATAAAACCTAAGATATTTTCTTCGACTTTATTACGGTGCAGGCATGAAAACTGAGTGATTTTTTATGGAATAGCACCAAATTTTAGGCGAGGTCAACTTTTTATTTGAGTTTTTTTTTATTATTTGTGTTGGCACTGCCAAAAACTTCATCTGCATCTTTAAATGCTACAGGTAGAAAAATTTCCCTATAGGTAATCCTACATAACGGAACCTTATCAATAACGTAGGAGTTAATCCCTTAATTTTTACAATACTTTAGAGTTTGTTTGTCAACAGAACATTAGCCTTGTTTACTTCAAATATACAAAGGATACAAAAAGTTAATTGCTTTGTTTGCTTCTTTATCAGTGAGAGGTTTTTTCAAAATCTCTGTATATAACGGAGCTTGCTTGCTTTGTTTACTAATTAGCTTAATTTACTCTAGCAAAATCAACAAACAAAATCTTTTGCAGATTCAGATTGCCTTTACTATAAAACAAAAAATACGTTTTAGTTGTAGTAGAATAAATGCATCGTAATCAGTTACTTTATTTTTCTTATTTATAATGAGTGAGAAGTACAAGCTGAAGTTTATTTCAGTCTGAGTGTAAATTGCCAAGAGTTCGTCTGTGATAAAATAGAATGATTTTCGAAAAACGATTACAAAACATTTTGTATTTATTTTTATTCATCTACAGCTTCAGTATCACTAGTATAAACAACGTTTTATGCCTTAAGTGATCAGTCCTTAAGGAGTAACAAGAAGTTTGTCGACTGGCGGTAACTAACTAGTTTTTCGTAAACAGTGGGTATCTTTGTTTTTCAGTTGTTGTTTCTTTAATTATCTTAAAATGTCGTTTTAAAAAAAAAAAACTCTTTTCCTTGTGCAATGTGCAATCGATTTAATGATGAATTGGAATTTGCGAAAAAATTTATGTTCATTTTGCAAGTTTGCGCCAGCGTCAGTTAGTTAGTTTATCCTTTAGATTTATATTCAGAATATTTTTGTTCGTTCGTTCGAGTGTCAACCCTAGTCGCCAGCCGCTCCGGAGATCATCAATCATCGCGGCAAGACAATCACAACGGTGGCACATCTGCCGAGCTCCCGTGCCGCGCGTCGCACCGCCGCACTCGCTCTGCTGCCAACCACCGAGTTGCCGCGATACTGTATTACAATCCGCAAATCTCAATTAGAAATAATAATTATTAAAGTTACGTCGGCATATTTAGGTGGCCCATCAGAAAGTGCCTAACCTAGAGAGAGTCATTACTTTGATTTTAGCATTTTAACAGTGCTTGTTTTCATTTCTAAAGGTACTCGTAGGAGCTATAAAAATCATTCAGCCCTAGATGTCACGTGGGATTCGAACGCGCCTCTTTCGCAAACGTATGACTTATCACTAAAATTTACCATGTATTTTACCTTGAACGCGTACACCAACATTAATGCGGCATCTTGATCCAATTACTTATTTTCCTAGTTAAATCTTTGAAGAATATCATCGTCTGTCAGTAGTTGAAGATTTGGGACGATTTGCATTTCGTAATGTCAATAGACTCAAGCCATAACCCAGAGCACCAGTCCGAAATAGTTTTGTCTAACTCGACCTGTCTGTCTTCCATTCGTACACCTGTCGATAGTCTTAAGGTGAATCTTTACTATTTATTCACTTAAAAGAAAAAGCAGATGAACAAAATTCAAGTTAAATTAAACGGTACCAAGGTTTCTCGGTGTTAGATCCAGCCCCACGCAAGCCTCAAAATAACTAGAAATGTTAAAACGATACACTCTTTTATAATTTATTATTAAACCATTTGCTTACCGAACCGGATGTAAAGTCCGCAGTCAGTAAAAAAAAGGGGTATGGGTTCGATTCCTACCAAGAAGATAATAATACGTATTTAACATTTGTATTCATTTTGTGATCAGCTTAGGGATTCAGAGTCATGACCATACAGATAAAGATACTAAAATTCACTTATTGAATGCGATTCAAAACATGATCTAAAGAGTACCTCATCTAACTGATATAATATCCCGTGCAAATATGAGTAGAGTAGAGTACTCTAAACTTAAGTACCTATTTGATCAACTTTTTATTATAGAGACAGGGTAATTGTCTAGTCCCGATGGTTTTAATTATGTGCGATGTGAATTCGATTCTCACTTATCATGAAGTGACGAATGACATGACTTAATTTTATAATGAAAATGGTAATGAGATATACATCCATATGTATTAATACATTAAGTGTACCAGTTAAATTGACTGCACAGAAAAAGCCAATACTTTGGTAATACTTAGCAATTAATTAATTAATTAGAACGTTTTTTGGAACCATAATTGCTCAAAACCGGAATCAAGCCAGCAAAGACATTGAGGAATCATCCAATATCAAGAAAACCAACCCTCTCCTGCGCTTGGCTTTTAATACCTTGTTATTTCCTCGTAAAAAATCACTTTCCATATTTCACTAGTGGAAAATTGTAATATCGCGGCGTGCGTGCCTCGTCTTAATAAACATTTTTTTTCGTCATGCGAAAATGACATTCCGGCGTCACGTGTGACATTGATGAAAAAATATAAAAGATATGGGATCGGAGAACCCGCGCAATCTACTCTCTTGTTCCTTATTTTATCTGCAATTCTATGAGGCATTGCTGCCATGTGCTCTTGGGAAGACGTCTTAGGTGTGGAATTGTTTAAAAATAAATCCTTAGTATATCTTTAAGATATCCGAAGTACACAAATATTTACTTAAGATAATTTTGGAGAACTCTCTGTGATTTTTTGGTAAATATTTATGTGCTTCATTATAGCGAATACTAGTCCGTAAGTAAGTAGTTTCGTTGCAAAAAAAAATGGTTTGCTAACGAACCATAAAGCGCTATTAAATTAGTCCCGCACTATTACCCGTAATATGCATTTAAGACTTATTTCCTGTTATGGCCTCCTCCTTCCTCTATCTCCAATTAATTTAAAATCTTTTTTCTAAGTTCGTTAATAGATATTTTTCTCAGAAAATGTTCACTCATTCCACACAATATTTCGTCAATAAGGTTGACATTGTTCCGCGGCTGCGATAGCATTTGACAAATGAGCATCATTATTTGACAGACGCGATCGAGCGACGGGCGTCGTGTCGACATGTTGTCTTTTGTTTTATTAAACCCAGCCTGTATTATGAGGGATGAAGACCTAATAAAATGGTAATATGTACTCATGCGGAACGTTACTTGTTTTGATAATAAGCGTTGTCATTTCAGGGTTAAGGATTAGGACATGTTGGAGGACAGGGGCCGTATTACCATCTTTTATAGCCAGTCAAGTTCCTAAACGGAGCGTAGCGAGCGATTTCCTAATAAGATCTTTCATTTTCAGCCAGTCAGCGGTTACGTGTCAATGATGCATAGGTCAGAAATTTACGGACGAAATTGCTCGCTACCGCCAGATCAGGAAATTAACTTGGCTGGCTATAAGAGATTGTAATATAATATTGCGGTAATTTCTCGAAGTTAACTATAAACATTTGTAAATAAACTTGCTGCAGACAACCACACCACGTCTTGTCATGGTCTCGAAGCAGGAATAAATATTCCAGTGCTACGAGGTACCCGACAAGAAATTAAGCCAGGGGCTTCTCCTAGACTCCCAGCACACTCAGGCCGAGATCTATAGACGGTACTTAGCTAAGCACAGATTTATCACATTAATTATTATCTTATGTTGATTAATGTTATAATTATTACTAACAAGTATTTAAGTGGATGTTTAAATGAGAGAAACATAATTTAATATCGATAAGAAGTTACTGATATACAGGGTGACTGGGGATTCGTTGGCATCCTTTTGAAATAAGAACCTCCTCATGATATGTGCAGTACTTTACCCAAGTATGAAGCTATTTAATAGGTATATACGAAACTGCATATTTTCTAGCTTATAAACATCATGTTTAATACTTGGCCATTGTAAAAATATGCGATTTTGTACATATTAAATAACCTCATGTAAAAGATACAAAATCGCATATTTTTAAAACTTATAAACATCATGATTAAAAATTGGCATAAATTTATGAGCTTTAAAATATGCATTTGTGTTCCTATAAAATAGCCTCATACTTGGGCAAAGTACTGTATATCATGAGTAGGTTCTTATTTCAAAAGGATTCCAATGAATCCCCAGTCACCCGACCCGAGCCAATTTAGAAAAGATCGTTTCCTGAATTGACTTGACCGGGAATCAAACTCGGGACACTTGGAAAGTCAAGGCGAGGAACCGGACACACACTACGCCAATCGTGTTTTTAAAATAAATAATAATTATAAAGACGAAAGATTTGGTTGTTTGTTTTTTTGCATTGAATAGGCTCCGAAACTATACCGGACCGATTTTAAAAAATATTTTATTTATACCGGGTGATTATCAAGTGACTTACAAAAACGATATGGCATACTCTGTGAGTGAAAAACTGATGTACTAACTCTGTGAAAAAAGTAAATTTTTCATTTGACTTTAATTTTAAGGTTTTCATACAACAACTGTTCGGCTGATTTGTATGGTAACCTTGAAATAAAAATTATTAATAAATTTCATTTTCATTTAGATAGTTCCTACATCATCTACTGAGTTTGCCATATAATTTTTGTAAGTCTTTTGAAAATCATCTAGTATAAAGCTTCGTTATCAGCGGTTAACATACTCATATTTCTAGGCTGTATTTTAACTAAAGCAATAGTCTAAGCTGGCGAGGACGAAAAGCTAGTTCTAAATATTTTAATTATGATATTCTGCAGTCTTGTACTGCCTTTGCAGAGACAGAGGCGTGATTGACGCGTCTGTTAATTTATTTTTTTGTAATATTTCAGTTTTAACGTAACTGTTTTTTGTTGGTATTTTTTCGCTGTGCATTGTTGGGACATCAAATGGTTTTTATTTCTATCTTTCTCAGTTTTACAGCTTTATTTTACCTATTTAAACTATTTCATGTCAGCTATTGTCAGAACGTGACAAAGCAGTGCAATAGCAAAAGTAGTGTAGTGTAAAGTACTTAATTTTTTTATGAAAAAGTTGGTCAGTATTTCCAACAAGCGAAGTATCCATAACGAAACAAAACATAAGCCATCATAGCTACGTACTGTCATCATTGGCCACAACCAAACACTTAAATGCAATATTTCTCACGTTTGCTCCATATTATTAAATAAAAAATAAAAAGGTCCCGGTTTATGATAAAGGGGACATTAGAATGAACCCCTTGAGCATTCGAGAACATCCAGGGCTGCTTCCGCGATGTGATTTATGTGCGGAGGTTCCGCCGCGGCTTCCTCTGCTGGGCGGCTTTGTGGCAACCCTGCGGGGATAGACGATCATTCGATTGTACTAATATTATTCTTCATGCATGATACAAGAATATAATTTGAAACGTAATCGTGAAAAGTTTTAAGTCAAGACTATCATTATTTCATTAAGCAATATACTCTTAAGATACTACGCGTGGTGAGAGTTCTTGGATTAAAATTCGTCTAAATTTCAAATGTTATGATCAAGTTGTTTGTTTATTTGTTTGATGTGAAACTATCTAGGAAATAGAAATCATAGTAAACGAAACATGAATCAGCTCGCATAAGTGATTCTGAAAAATCACATTATTGTCGAAGCTATTTAATTAACAAAAAATTCAAAAAATGTCTGATTTCCAACCACGATAATTCATGATAACTCATAATCATTAATACTCAAGCAGAGTAATTATACGATTGTACGGCATTGCCAGTTCAATTTATTAATTGAATGATCATACTATTACTTAACTATCACTTAATTCATAAGGATACACATTCATACCGACTTATCGTTATTTACTAACGCTGCACCCTTAATAACGTATAGAAGGATAGCCTTCATACAACCGCCCCGTCAGAAATGAAGCACTAATCCGATCCACACATGCGTGACTATTACTTACTGCCGTGCGACGTGATTTGACATTGAACATTGCGGAGCTGTAATGAACACTGCGAAGCGGTCCGTTTGGAGCCATTTATAGCTCCAATTAAGGTGCTTCAAAATGGGCGCGCGGACTTTGTTTCTCTATGTAATTATTCTGAGGTTGCACCACTGGTATGAGCTACCTGTTGGTTTTATTGTTAGTAATAATATGATTGGTGATTAATATTTTACATGTTAATTACTAGCAAAAATATTTTTGTTTCGGATGTCGATGAAAAAACCTGAAAGATGATAAAATATGTATACCTTGATATACACCAGAAGAACTTGTTATATTGTTAGAGGACTTTCCCGGTTAGCGGAAGATGCAGGTTCGATTCCGGCCTGATTCCTTGACCATTTAATTTATCTAGTATTCCTGTCTCATTTAAATTTTCTTGTTCTGCACACAATTAAACTTACTCGTATGCATTATTACACTATTAAGTCTTTAGCAATATCGGTGCTTGTTTTTACCCGACTGCATACTCCTACTCTTGAAAAATATAACCCTCCTTCTAGGGTTATGTTTTTCAAGAGTATGTATGTATGTATAATTGCTTGGCTCGCTGTTTTTTTCTTTTGAGTTGTAATTTTTTGCAGACGGGTTTTTGTTTTTTTTTTAATAATTTGTTTTTTTCTAAGCTTTCATACTTAGCATACAACCGATTTTTTTTTAAACAAACAAACGTTAATAGGATAGACATGTCCTCCATTAACAATTAAAAACGAAAACTATTCACTTTTAAGAAGATGAAGTGCGATCTATTTATTATCAGTGCCATCATCTTAAACACCACTACGTATTTTCTGTTTGTATCATAGACAGGAAATAAAAGAGTGCGCTTTCTTTATCAGGACGATTTAATTCAAGAACAACCCCAGCGCTGGGGGATGGGGGAGGAATCCATAAAGGACACGGCAGTGGCTGTATAAGCTCAAAATTTGATTATTCCGCGAGGTTGGCCTATCGCCAGCGCCGACTATTTATCAAGAGCTCTCCGCGCGCGACGGTTTACAAGGATACTAATCATCGATGTGGGAACTCTATAGAGCTGCTAGTGAAAAGTCTATTTTACTAGTTAAAATTTTTTTTATTAAATGTTAATCGTCGAAAAACCACTAACGTTGGTTTATATTTTTGTTTTATTGACATCATTTTAATAACGAATGCCCCTTAAAAATTCACATTGCCTGCCAGGACAAGCCATACAGTTTAGCAGGTTCAACATTTTGAGTTTTCTTCTATTCTAAGTCTATCTGAAGAGACTGTCCCTGTATCCTTTGGTTGAGAAATAGTTATGTTAAATATTTTGCTTCCACCAGAATCGGTTCTTGTTTGAGTGGCTTATTGAATCGCTCGAAGAGGCAGTGTTTTTTTTTGTTTGAATCAAAGTCATTCATTGGAATATTTTTTTTTAATACAGCAATCTTCTAAATTTATTAGCAGGTTGAGATATCGTGATATCGAAACCTGATCTCTCAAAAGAAATTGTTGTTTCCTCCATGCCTGCGGTTATAAGTTTTAATAACTAAGAGCATCAACAAAACTACAACGTTTAGGAAAAATATTTTTGAATCAATATCTTCAAGATAACGAAGGAAATATAGTAACCGATGACGTAGAAAGAAAACTAATGTGGAAAGACTACTTTCAAGAGGTTCTTAATTGTCCTCCGCCAGTCCATCATATAGATCTTAGCTCTGAGGAACCTAACGACGAGGTAGTTCCTCCACCTAGCGACCTAGAGATGAAGCGAGCCATAATGTGGCTAAGGAATAACAAATCACCTGGTGTTGATGGGATTCCTGGAGAAGTTTAGAAGCTATGTGGCAGAGACACACAAGCGCGAATCCTTAGCCTCGTGCAAAGGATATGGGAGATAGAACAACAGCCATCAGAGTGGAACGTTGGTGTAATTTGCCCGATTCACAAAAAAAGTTGCAAGAAAAAGTGTCCGAACTACAGAGGAATAGCACTGCTACGAACGGCTTACAAAATCCTCTCTTATATTATGTTTACGAGGCTAAAAAAATACGTTGAACACATCCTGAGCGACTACCAATGCGATTTCCGAAGAAATAGGAGTATTAGACCAGATCTTTCTCCTCAAACAAATTATGGAGAAAAAGTGGGAGTATGCACAAAATATCCACACATTCTTCGTGGATTTCACCAAAGCATACGACAGCGTTGACAGGGAGACACTATACCGAATTCTACGTAAGTTTAAGATACCTGTCAAGCTGGTTTGTATAATTAAGGTGGCCACTGGAGTCAGCAGGATGCGGGTTAATGTAGAGGGTGAGCTGACTGATGAGTTCCCAGTGGTGACGGGTCTTAAACAAGGGGATGCAATATCACCTATGCTGTACAATGTGGAGCTGAAATACGTTGTCCGTAGAGTATTGTTGACCGATGGTGGAGTGCAATAGAAAGGGCAGCATAAGGTGATTGGCTATGCAGATGACCTGGCACTACTGGGAGAAACAAAGGCACAAGTGCAAGAAGCTGCCAAAGTACCAGAAGACGAGGCGGCTAAAGTGGGTCTTAAAAACGTAGTACATGCACATGGAGAGGTACCGAAATAACTGGGTACCGAGGAAAGATCTTCGTGTGGGTGCCTCAATATACAAAGGCGTCGCATCTTTCAAATATCTCGGCTGCACGATCACTGATATCACACCAGAAAGCAGGAGATCGACATCCGCATACAAAATGCTTTCGATGCAGCGCTGCTTTTCACTCGGTGCTGGTCTCTAAGCTTCTAAGCGGAGCAACTTAGATCCGTATTTACAAGACGGGTATCCGCCCAATATTCATGTACGGCTTTGAGGCTTGGATCCTTACGCTGAAAGAGGAGGACAAACTACTTGTGACGGAAAGAAAAATATTTCGGAAGATTTTGGGCCCAACGAAGAGAGAGGACGAAAACTGGAAAATCCGCAAGAACTGCGTAGTGGAGCAGCTGGTGGCGCGGCCAAACATTATGGGGGAGATGAAAGCACACAGGCTCCGCTGGCTGGGCCACGTAGAGCGGATGCAGGAGGATCGGGCCGTGAAGCGCGCGTACCTTGGAGTTCCCCGTGGGCGACGGCCGGTCGGGCGCCCCAAGTACCGCTGGGAGGATATGGCGATGAAGGATTTGTCCGAGCTGCGCCATTGACGCGCACGAAGTGGCGCAAGACCGGCAGCAGTGGCGTCATTTCGTGTCGGAGGCCATGATCCACTTCGGGTCGCTGAGCCAGCGGAGTAAGTAAGTAAACACATCCTAAACATGTTAAAGGAAAAATATTTTACTTAATCAAATTAAAGTAGCACAGTTCCATCTAGCAGTAATTTATTGAAACATGTGTATTGGCTCTTTAGTTTACCTGTATTTTTATAAAATTAATTAAAAACCTAAATGGGTTCAGTAACATTTCACAAATCTTAGTTTATGTTTTAATTCTAACGTACACACTCATACAGAAAATTAAACCACTGTGAAATTTTTTTTATTAATGAGGTATTATTTGCTCTATACAGATACCAGCACCCGACAAAATTTATCGAGTTGTTATAGAAGCATAACTTGAACGTGATGATAGTAAATCAAATATTGCGTTAAATGTCGCTAGTTTAGGTAAAGCAGATTCTTTCTTGTAAAATAATAGAGTTCAAAGTTTTGGAAAAGGTTCTCAGGGATTCAAACTAAAGTTTGAGCCGCATGGTTTGGCTTGATAGTTTTCTTAATTCGGATATGTTAACTCGTATGGATAGTTCTGACCTGATATGCGTAATGAAATTCTAATGGATATCCATAACTCTGCTAACCTATCAGAGTGCGTTTGACTTGTTTTAAACGCAAATTTGATTCGCTTACTGTGTTAATTATTTAAGAAGTTATTACTTATTGTAGCCAGTATGTCTACCATGAGTTTTTCACCAATGACAGCGTTCGCGTAAACCACGTTGACGTTTTTGTATGGGATTTCGGTACGAAGCCCTTAGTGATGCGAAATGCAACCAAAAACGACATACAAATTTCTGAACTCAACTAGAGTTATTTACGGAACAAAAACTCATGGTAGACATACAGTACAGAGTATCTGAAAACCTTACAGCTACAGTTTATCCCATTACTTCATACGTTTCAAAATAAATTCCTCTTTCAAATTCCTGTCGAAATTTTGCGAGCGTTATTTGCGTCGGACCCGCACGTCAATAGTGACGATGTGTTTATTCCAACAGAAGTTCACTGAGCCAGCGTTCGCTAACAATCTTTATAAATAAAGCGGGCCCATTGCCTATTCATGACCGGGCAGAATTCCCCCCACCCCCCGTATCAAACAAGCCCCTTCATGTCAAATACTCCGCGCCCCGCGTCTGTCAAACTCTTCGGCAACGTTTGACAGGGATCCTCCCTAGCTAGCGGGGGTTTTGCGTGCCACCTTTCGATTCCTTTCCCACACAAATTGGACCTTATACTTTTATAGTTAGGGTTGGATTTTGAATGGGTGTGGATATTCCACCCGAGGCTGTCACGAGTCTAGGTGCAGGCGCCGCGCCAATGATGGATGACGTCAGAGGTCGGCAGCATCACGCGTCATTCGTGTGTACACAGGCGTAAGGGATACGTTTTTCCCGTGACGATATAATATCGGTGATATGCAAATTCTGGCGTCGACCTTATAAGACAATGGTTGGTGTCGAATTTGTTGCTATCTGATTATCAACAGAAGTTAACAACTTTATTGAAATGTATGTCGAAAAACAGTCATTTTTATGACGAAATTTATTAAAGTTATTCCAAGTACCCACTTAACATGTTGTTTCTTCGAGTAACTAAGCCTACTTAGCTTCTTTACTGAAAAAAAACTTTTTGGTCCTTAAATAATACTTGCCTAAAACGTTTTCTAAAACAACTGGCTCCGAGAGGTCCTGAATATTCATTATTTTCTTCAATGAGGAAAATTATGCGTTTAAAATTACAAAACAACCCTAAAGAACCGAAAGTAAAATACTGGGACGCTAAATAATTTTAGGTGGAACTTTGCAGGCGATCCCGGCTCCAATCTTTTAATAACAAAAACATAGAAGGATTACTGGTTCGTTGGCGATATTTGTAGAGATCTTACTAACACGCCGGAGGATCCTCACCTGTGACCAACATTAATGTGATAATATAACTCATCGTGTCCTAACATCAATACATCTGTCTGCTAGCCTACCGCAAATATTCAAAAAACATCTCCATACTACAAAATGTGATACAATATTTCAAAAAGCCACAAGTCATCCCCAAGTCTCGCGCATAGTTTCTCAAACCGCAGCGACGAGATTGCCCCTTCACTCGTGCCTGACTCTAATGTGCACTTTATGAAAATTAAATATTTCACTCGGCAGGGCTGTTTGAAATACTACACGAATGCTCCCTTTATTTCTATTTCAGTTTGTTTTATTTAAAGATTTTGCTATTCAAGCTGCACAATCTTGTTTAGGATCTTAACTTTTAGAATTAAATAGATCACAGATATTTATGCTTAATATTTTACGCATTATAGACAAAAAACTATTTTACCATCGTGTTTCAGTAGTAATTGGCGACACGATTGGTTCAGTGCGCTATAGCACTATGTCTCACCTTGACATTCGTGGTATCTCGGCTTGATTCCCGCCCTGGCTGAAATCCAGCAATTGTAATTAATTTATCGCTTGCCAATCGCGGAGTGCTCGAATCACACACTTGGTTTTTTATAACTAAAAAAATCTCACCCGCCTTTACCAGCGAGCGCTTCTTTCTTGCTTGCTAGCAGTCAACCACGCTGATGTTACAATACAACAAAGCGGCATTATTCTAAAAATCTGTAGATTTCCTACTTAAATGCAACGTTGCAATCCCATAAATTATCCCTCGAGTCACAATCTCGCGGAACAATTTGCGTCTACATATCCAGAGACCGCAGATCGCTCGCTAAAGCGCGCAGAGTTCGCCCCTTTGCTCGGTTGTTCTCTAATGTGTACTTTATGAAAATTAAATATTTCACTCTGCGGAGTTTAAGATGCTCAAGAGAGGGATTACAACGAATTTGCATTATATAATGGGCCCCGTGCGTGCGGGTTTGTCGCGAACACTGTTCGCGGTTCGCGCTGATTTTGATTGATTATGCCTTACTCATAATGTTGTTAGGTTTCGAGTAGCATCGTTTGTCGTTCCTGTCGAATTCTTGTGTCTGATTTAGTTTTAGGAGTGGTGGCTTTCTTATGAAACTTTATATTGATTGGATTAAAAAAAACGATTTATTCTGTAACAAATTAACATCTATCTTTTGTAAGTACGAGTAACATTGTAGTAATATTATAGTAATACTGTTGTCGATAACTTAAGTAGAATAGACAAGGTTTTGAAATCATTAAGCATATTAAGATAAGATTTTTACTCACATTTAACCGAACCATTTAAAGTTCAATATTATCCAGTTAAAGTGCACCAACTATCGCGGCAAACTGTTCGGGATTCCACATTTTTCCCTTCTTTATTTTTTCATGAATAAAACAACAGATTTCTACTTCCGCCGCAACTTCTCCCTCCCACCTTCGATTTATTCGTCGGATAAAGAAAACTTCTTTTAAAAATGTAGGTAAAGTTCCCTTTAATATTTTCCGTCTGTTAGCTATCTGCGGCTTCCACAAATTATGTGCATTTAAAATATTGTTTTTATTTTTCCGCGCTGTTTTTGGAGACCTTTTGCAGTAAACACATCTGAAACGAGTGCAGTTGTAAAATACAAGAACGGGGATTTCAACTCAGAGGTCATAAGTTCAGAATCGCACAGTTGCTTGGTGTACAAATTCACGAGGCTCCATTAATCTATTACTTATTAAAAACAATATTGAGTGTGACGTGTAACATAAAGATTTATTCATATTTCGAACGAAATCACTGCAGTCAGCACCAATTATATCTGATAATAATCTACACTATTATTCGAGCAAGGTTTGGTCACAAACCAAAATGGCGAGAATCGTATTCTGTAAATTCTAGTAAAAGTGTTTCGTGGCCAACTGAACAGAACAAATCTCGGATACAGCTGTAACAGACGTTCACAAAAATTGGAGAAAACGTAACCCTGCAACGCTCACATCCTACAATCACTGCTTCCAACAAAAAGCGTATCGCGATTCACCTGTGTCAAATTATTATTAGGTCCGTTTCAATAACAATGCTGGTGCACTTCGGCACAGAGGCCGCCGCCATTACCTTCATCATCAGGTTAGTTCCGGTGCTGCCAGCACTTGCGTCACGCTGCCTTACGCGTTCATCGTTCATTTACAATTCTAATGCTGTGGAATACGAGTATAATAGATTTGCAAAGATAGAGTCATTGGGTAGGCTATGCAATGTAATAGATGTATGCAGTGATGAGAGACAAGAAGTTTAGTATGAAATGGAAGCAATTCAAGAATTTAAAAAACTTGTAATCCAGATTTCACAACCACATCGATAACTAGTAAGAGTAGGGCTTACCATAACCATGATAGTAATTAAACGTAACTCACCTTGGCTCCTTGTAGTTAAACCTTTTTTTTTTATTATATTTAATTTTTTGACCGATGTATCTTAAAGATTTACGAGAATCGTCGACGAAACTGTTTTTTTGCTTTGTTAAAAAACGAATGCTACGAAAGCCTCTGAAACATACAGTTTATCATAAATAAAAATTATATTTTTTGAAAGCTCAGTCGAAGAATGCAACGTCTTTCGACAAGCTACAAGGGAACATGATCTATGTCACTGGTTGCCGAAAGATATGGGTCAGGCAGAGCAGAGCAAATTGTGCTTCATTTTTGTGACATAACTTTTTGCCTGGTTCAAAGTATAGGAATCTGATTCAATTACATTACTGATGATGGAAAGACAAAGAAACCCAAAATGTATGTGTTCCCTTCGTCATTTGATTCCGGATTTTTCAAGCGGCTCGTGAAAAGGCAGTTTTGCAGGCCTTCAAGGTGAGGTTGACCAGGTCAGTACTGAACTTGTCAACTTCACATCTGAACCACACGGCTACTATCCATCAGCCGGAATTAGGTTGACATGTAGCCATGTAGCGCAAAGTAAAAAACAGAAGAAGAAATGTTAAATTAAAATGTAGTGCTAAGGTGGAGATCGAACAGGTGACCCGTGGCCCAGTATTCGGGTCATCACCAAGCGAGCCAACGAGTAATAGTTATTGTGGAATCCAGTAATTTAAAAAGCTCATTCGATAACATATTTGTAAGCCATTTTAACTCTTACTTATTTGAGTACACTCTGTTTCATATTTTTGGAGCGTAAGCCTTTTACCGGCACGTAACTGTACCATCGCTGCTATCCCATGCTTGTACGCGATACAATCGGCAATCTATCAAGCTGAGTCGAAACATGAGTGACGGCCGCGAGATACACGCTGCGCAATTTAAATTTAAATCCTAGGAAATCCACCCTTCCCTGCGGGCCCTCCAAATTTAAACAAGGAACTGAAGCTTTTTTAAATGCTGTTTAAGAAGTTTTTATTTCTTTTTAGCAGTAGATATTGATTTTACAGGCAACATTAATAAATTAGAAGGTTTTAATATTTTTTATTTTTAAGAGCAGCCTTGCATTTGAATTGACTTGGTTCGCGTTCGGTCACAAGAATATCTGTGCGTCTATCACGAGTTGCCACTTTCAATTTACACTATCGTTCGCGTAAAAAAAATTATTGGGATGACACACATCATGACATGACATGACAATGTCAAATCCCAATACATTTTTTTATTAGTACGAGCACATTATTGCGTTGTCCATAAACACAAGAATATAGGTTACTTAATGGAACCAATGTAACGTATTTCTGTTTAGTACTACTGTAATACCAGCGACTTTTTTGATGAAATTGTTGTTGTTTGTGTTGGTAAAGTAACAGTAGCAACAAATAAACGAGATCTGGTGTGATATGAAAAATAAAAATCACGAGCTTTTTTGCCCATAATACACCTAGACCAGCAATATTTGCCAGCCGTGACGTTTTATTAATTTTAAATATAAATTAAACCTTAGCTGTGTTTCAGTCTTCTTGATGAACTGCAATGAAGTCAAAGAAAGAGGCACGCACAACTTTAATAACACTACAATTAGTTTAAGGTCCGCGGCTGATGACTTCAGTCTGCCAACAAGACTACATACGGATTATCGATAAAATGGTAGATAATATTTTTACAATAGTATTCATCAAAAAATGTCGTCATTTCAAAATAAGTAACAATTGCAATACTTTTTAATGGTGCACTCTCGGCGTTTAGCGGCCAGTGCGCACACATCTAATTATTTCGGGCGGTTGTTTTTTGTTTTATTCTGTGTGCAGTATAAATATTCATGTTCGGCGGCATTAGCGAGCGGGTGGGGGCACGAACGGGAGCCGTATGCCTGTCATTATTTCGTCATTTGGACACAAAAACGGCGCGCACCTTCGCGGGTTCCCCGTATAGCTTACATGTACTGCGGAACACAATCTTGATACTAGGGAAGATTTGTTTTTAACTTTTTCATTTAGTGAATAAATTAAATAAATTCTCTCATGTTAGGCAAGTTAGGGACCGATTGTATGTTGTAAAGCTTGTCTAAGCTGAAGTTCGCAAAAATACACTCGGCACAGCTAAATCAACAAAAAAGTAGTGGGGCGCGTCATTTCAAGATACACAAGCTCTATACGAGAGAAGAGACCAAGGTCAATTTGTAAGACACTATAAGTTGAAAAGCAGGGCTTGATACATGTTTTTCTGTTTCAGTTTACAAATGCCGAAACAGGCTTACCAGTGTAAATTCAATCAAGCATTGTCTGCCGTAGTCCTTTGTTATAAAAGACTACTGATCAACTTACTATCTTACTTCTTACTTATATTATAAATGCGAAAGTTTGTGAGGGTGTATCAATGTTTGTTACTCTTTCACGCAAAAACTACTTAACGAATTTAGCTGAAACTTTACAGTAATACAGCTTAACCATCAGAATAACACATCTTACTAATATTATAAATGCGAAAGTTTGTGAGGAGGTATCTATGTATATATGTGTGTGTATGTTTGTTACTCTTTAATGCAAAAATTGCTGAACGGATTTAGATGAAATTTACAGTAATAAGTACAACTTAAACATCAGAATAACACATAGGCTACAATTTACAAAGATTTTATGTATATATTTATTTTACAAAAATGAAGTTCACGCGGGCGAAGCCGCGGGCGGAAAGCTAGTATTTGTCAAAAAAAATAAATCAATTCAATCTAGAATTGACTACGCTCACATACACTAAACACCGGTCTTTGATTATTACAGAAAGCCTTTTTTTATACTAAGTGGGTTTGCCACAGCCTAATAATGAAAAAAAAATCTGAAATATAACGTTTTTTCACTAAATCAAACTAAATAAAATAAAAACCATTATAAATTACTGTTTTTCTTTCTTGAAATACGCTTCCTGTCATTGTATCGTTAATTTTAAAACAACAAGCAAATGAGCGTTAATCCATCTATTTAGGTACCTACTCTTATTAGAATAGTTTGTGATCGGATTCATTCGATGTCATATTCTAATACATTTGGCATATTCTTACACGTTAACGAAAAAAATAAGATAATCAAAACTCACACTTATCAAAGAGCGAACTTGTATAGTCCCAAAAACTACAATCAAAACTGTTTAAGCGCGCTACGTTATAGAAATCCCGTGCGATTACATCTCCTCATGTATAAATAAATATAAGACTGGGTGTCGCTGTATTAAACTTAATTTCAAGCTAAATTGGGGGATTTGGCACCCTTGTTTTCAATAAAAGGTAAGATTTGAAGAAAGTTCATCCACCAATTCTGAAGTGCTTTAAAAACAAAGTTATTTGTTATTTCATTTACTTTTAGAAGTTATAATTCCAATTCCTTTAATTGTACTCATCATGTAATACAAGAATCACAATTCAAACATATAGTTATCTCTATGTGACATCTTTTGAAATTTCAAGTTAATTTCTAGTAAGACAAACAGCGATGTTTTCACTTTAAAAAGCCTTGAAAACCAGTTTTACTATTCCGAATTAAAACAAAATTTCAATAAAAAAAAAGTAAATTAAACCCGTTTCAATCCCACAAACACGGCTAAGCATTAAACTCGCCTCAAGGACCGACAAAAAAGGTTTTCGGACAACTGAATTAATAAAAGAAAATCTCCAACAAAGAGAGGGCGAAAGAAATTATAATCCTTTCTTTTAAAATGCAATGAGGTGGCTGTTAAAGCGTCCGTGGGGGTTATTTAAAATGCTTTCTGCCCTAGCAATTAGTGATCTGAGTGAAATTAAAACAATGCGATAGGGCAAAGCACGCGAGCCTTTGTGGGGCCGTAGCATGGGACGGACGATACTTCTTGTTCCTGCGATTTATTGCTTGTGGAGGGATTTTGAAGAAACTGTTTTTGTGTAGGTTCTGGTATTTAGGTACCTTTAGTAGCCTTTATACCGGGTGATTAAAAATACTTACATAAACGATATGACATACTTAGTAAGCAATGTAGTAGGGAACTATGGAAGTGAAAATTTGATTTTTTCAGTTTCCTTTAGTTTCTAGGTCATCATACAAAATCAGTCGAACAGTCGATATTTTTGTATTTTTGCTTACACATTACACCGTGGACTTCCTATCGTACGCGTTTGGCTACATAGAAGGGCAATCTTATTGCCTTCTTTATCTTATTGAAAATATTTATTTGGTCCTGCGTGTTCTGAAAGATAAATCTAATTGGTTGTATGGTCTTATTGGAATGCTTCCATTGAAATATTCTTTCAATACTGATATGTAGAGTAGGTATGCTTTACAAATTTACGATCGATCATAGTCATCAGAAATAATTCTTAAAGTCTTGTGGATGAATAAACAAATCAAATAAATCAAAAACAATGCGTTCGCCCTGTATGTTGCCTATTTGATGAATATAGTATTTACTTTTTTCCTTACGAAACTGTACTTGAGATCACTGATCATAGCTGGTTTGTGCAAAACTCATTTCATTATTTACTTTCTTACAAAAGCATTTACTTACCAGCAAAACTACCCCTCGCTAACTTCACATTCGGTGTCTCGGTGTTATCGGCGAGGGTTTACGAGCAATCAGGCCGGGAGATACCGCCTGTGACGTCACGTCCGCTTCCTGTTACTCGCCCAATCGTTGGACTTGGGTGGTGGGAGAACGGTCATATTACAGAGGAGTGAAGAGAGCTCTTCCCGTTTGAACAAGTGACTGATATAATTTGGCAAAAAGATCGTGTTTAGTTTTCTACTGAGCTTAGGAAGGCACCTCTTTTACCGGTAGCAGGCGAAAAAGGAGCTATGTGAGATGCTTGAATGGGCTATTAAGCTTTTAAATCTTCCGACTTTCCAGCCTAAAGTTGAAACGAAACAATAGAAAATGAACTACGTTACGTTCTTCATTGGATAAGTTAGTTTTAACAAACAAAAGAGTAATTTAAGCGTTCGACTTCAAGAAATATAATCGTTTCCACAGAGCCAAAAATTAAGATTTATCAGGTACTACAACAAAATCAAATAAAGGGTTATAACTAAATAGCAAAATGGTCAAACAGATTTTCAGGTCATGTGCTATGTGCGACAGTTTTCCGGCTAGTGCCAATTTGCTGCTTTTAAAAAGTGCGTATAGAATCCAATATCGATTGTACTTTATGTTTCCACAGAAAGATCACTGAAGCTTTCTAGCTTTGAAGACCATAATAAGCTGTCAGTGCGCCGCTTCTAAGCGACTAATAGTAGGTTTATATTATTGACTTAAAAAGGGTAAGCTTCGAACCAGACAATAAGCGCGAATCCACCCATTTGGACACAGTGGGCATGCCCACAACCCTAATCCTCTGTCCAAAATACGGGTTTATTCATTCACCTCTGACTTTGCCCACGTGGAAATGCTCCTATGCGTGAAATACTGCAATAGTCTACTGACTCTGTTGGACACCATTCCTTTAGTTGACAATCGTAAATACAACTGAAAATAATAAACACTAAAAAGTATTAATGATGTTTCCAACACTCTCACATGGCTGATTTTCGGTTGCCTGAGCCACTATCCTTAACTTATTTATTTATGTGAATTTGACTTTGTTTTAATGACCGCATCCGGGCTCATCAGAAATCGCCACTTTTCACGAATTACGGTTAGGCAGAATAGTAATATTGCCCGATGACGAACGACACAATCTCCGGCCGAGCCCATCAAAACCACGAGTCATCACTCGTCTCAAGTGAATCGTCATAAATTTCGCACACGCAAATCTGGGGCTCGTTACCTTTGTCTTGTTGAAAGCTGCGGGTGGGGTGACGTTTAGTGACGTCATCGTCGCAGCGAAGAGTGTCACTGTTCTGTCTTCACCGCGAAGTATTAATGATGAGAGAGATTGGTTACTTTTACGTTTTCGTTTTACTCATACGTTAAAAAACATATCTTTTAAAACCCGCAGCAATTTGTAATGTATTTTTGTTCTAACTACGATATTTAGATTTTTAAAAACCAGGAAATTTAAAATATCATTTAATTAAATTATTAAGTTTCCATATCATTAGGTCACTCCAAAGTATGACAGTTTTACTTCTGTTGCTCCAAAGGTGTCAAATGCTGTTTCCAAGAACGAGGGGTGGTAGTCATTTGTTTCCATACTAGGAATGTTTTCTTATGCCTGTCGATTAACTGTTTTTGAGTTTATCCGATTGTTTACACTGTTTTACATCAACGAGTGGGTAAATATTAATAAACATATAAATAACGATAGTAAATAATGGTGAAAGTACACACATCAAAAGTGTCTAGGGATCAAGCATTTTTATGCGGATTTCTTGAGATTGAGATGTGGCTTTGTAATAAATTTATGATTTTATAAATTTATATGGATCCTTTTTGGTGCATTTCATAATTTGAAACAGGAACTGTCAATCAAATTCGAGTAAAAGATGAAAATCAGCTGTCAATATTTTCCCTATAAAAACATACAACGCATTGAAGACATTATTAGTGCTACTGTTTTCCTACTACTGATTAAAACCAACGTTATTATGGAGCGGCGACGTCATTTAAGCAGGGAAGAAATGCTCAGAGCCGTGGGAATGATAGAAGCTGGTTCCCGGCAACGTACTGTGGCTTTAGCTCTGAATACAAGTCAGAGTGTTATCAGTCGACTTTGGACACGTTACCGAAGCACTGGTACCGTGGCTGAGCGCCATGGAGGACGGTATCGCTGCACCACACGGAGACAAGACCGATACATTCAAATCACAACTCGAAGAGCTTCAACAATAACCGCCATGATGTTAGCCGTGAGGCTTCATCACTCTTCAGGGAACTTAATTAGCGACCAAACAGTCAGAAACCGCTTGCATGAAGTGAACCTTCATTCCCGAAGACCGCTAAGGGTACCACCTATAGCAATGCACAATCGTAGGATTCGATATCAATGGGCTCTTGAACACAGAAATTGAGCAGAAGAACAATGGCGTTTCGTGTGCTTTTCTGATGAGTCTCGTTTTGGTATGAGACCGGATACAAGACGTATACGACACTGGAGAAACCCTGGACGCCAACAGCGATTAAAATCCTGCCAGGAAGTCCATCCTTATAGTGGTGGAACCATCATGGTATGGGCGGGTATTTGGATCGGCGGAAGAACTGAGTTGATTTGGATCAGAGGCAACCTCAACGCTCAAATTTATGCTGAGACGATTGTATCAGACGTCATCGTTCCTCTACAAGTGCAAATCGGTCCCTTATTTAAGTTAATGCATGATAATGCACGACCGCACACCGCAAGAGTTGTAAGACAGACTCTCGCCGCAGCTAACATCAATGTCCTGCCCTGGCCTGCTCAGTCGCCAGACTTGAACCCGATTGAGCATGCATGGGATATGCTACAGAGAAGAGCTCTGCCGAATATGGAGGGTATCCAGTCGCAAGAAGACCTTTTTTTGTTGTTGCAACGAACATGGGCGGCCATTCCACAGCGTGATTTGGATGAACTCATTTTGAGTATGCCAAACCGATGTTCTTGTGTTGTTAGTGTTCGCGGTAGAAACACGGATTATTAATTGTTTAAGTTACCCAATAAAATTTTAAAGAAAACTGTTATTTCAGTCTTTTTTTCGAACTTTAATGTTAGTGGTTCAAATGTCAAAAATCCCTTTATTAGGAAAATGGCAAATTTCTTTATTAATGCAAAGGTGACTTGGTTTATCGTTACTGTAGATAAACGAAAACACTTTATTTGATGAATCCTTAAAGAAAATTTTAATTAATATCAATCAGGAGAAAAGTTATTGCAAAAATATATGTTGATCCCTAGACACTTTTGATGTGTGTATGTATATAAATAATTACATGCGCCAGATAACACACCACTTAACATAGTCTTGAAATAAGGATAAATATCCTATCTGTGTTACGAGGTACCAGATAGAAAAATAAGCCAGGGGCGTCCCCCCAGGCCTGTACCTATTTAGAAAATATATTTTCATGAATTGACTTGACCAGGAATTAAACCCGGGTCACCACGCAAGTCAAGGTGAAAAACCGTGCTACAGCGCACTACACCAACCGTGTCGTCAACATAAACAACACCTACCGACCTGACCTTGATGTTACAAGGAAACATCAAGGTATTCCTATAGCATCTAAGGAACATACTACCTCGGTCTCCACCGATACTTAATACTCGTATTATATGCAAATTATTAATTATTATTTCAGAATACAAAATCTAAAGTTCTAACATTTTACATCACCAACTTAGTTACTTCCATAGCCCTTTACTCCCTTTAAACCGACGTAAGAAGCAGTAAGTGCAACTGCCAATTTCATTTGCCTTTTCTAGCACAATGCAGTGTCATTTATCAGAACAAAACTGTTAGCCTCGGGAGCCAAGACAAGCATCGCGAAGGCGCCAATGCACCGCGAGCGCACTACACCGCGCGTCATTTGTCTTGCGAACCGAACGCATTTGTTAACTTGTGTATTTATTAGTAACATATCTGTGCTGAGTGCTTCAGGTATGTATGGAACTACCTAGGGCTGGTTGTGCAACTTGAGTTCCGTAATATCTGACTTGTAATTTAGATTGATATTTAGGTAGTTTATTGCTGTCAAGAAAACAGTTATGCCTGTATGCCACGCAAGAAGTTTTAAAAGGACATGCTTGTAAAAAAAATATACTGGAGATACTTTTGTCGCTTGAAGTTACTAATGTAGGTACCCTATTACTCAGAATTTATAAGATCTGTAGGTTTTTAAAATCGTCTATTTTGTCTTTTTTTTTATCTATCGATATTTTTATAAAATCCAATTTAGTCATAATACTCGTAAATGACCTAGGTATTATTTTTACTGATGTCATTCGTGGTAAATATAATTAAACAAAATTTGGCATTTGTTGTGACGTATGATTGTTCCATTTAAAATAATTACAGATTAATAAGCAGTTTAAGTATTATCACATATCTACATAGTTCCAAAATTATATAAAGCTATTTACAATGTTTTAAATAATGGTTCACATAGGCATATCATTACAACACTGAGCACGAATAAAGACATTAAAATAATTGTTTTAATGGGCCTACTATTACATAAAATTGTCATGATATCTTCTTTTATTTAAAATAACATTACGGGTGAAGCGCTAGTTTCCCGTTTGTTATTCGAGATTTTATCTAAAAAGCACTGTATCATTGTGAGATAATAATGGCGGATGACAACGTATTATTCGCGGTATTCATTCTCACGTTCGATTGAGGCAATCTCCGCGGGACGCCGGATTTTCGCGAAAGGGATTCGGACTACAATTGGATTTTTGGTTAGGAAACCGGAATAATACAAGCGGGTATCGTCCTGAAATCTCTGATTTGAATCGGTTCAACGAGGCTTTGTGGGGTGGTAGGAGTATTTTTCGTGGATTGTGCAGCGTCATGGCGAGCCGTGAGGGCTTGGTACCCCCTTGAAAAGACTACAGACTCCCGAAGGAAGAATCCAGCGCATGATCCCTAAAATAACATAAATAGTGCATTGTGTGTTTCATTCAGGTCATTTTTTTACAGGTGTAATAAGATTTTCTAATAAATAAATATGAATTTAAAACTGTTTGCCTAATTTAATTTAACTTCCAACGCTACCCATTGAACATCACAGATGATTTTATTTAAAAAAGCTTTGCAACAATTTATTTTATCTGGCTTTCCGACCGCGGCTTCGCCCGTGTTATCGTTATATCATAGCCAAGTTACATAAAATCTTTATAAACATGTAGCCTATGTATTATTCTGATGTATAAGCTGTATTGCTACAAAGTTCCATCTATATCCGTTCATTAATTTTTGCGTGAAATAGTAATGACATGGATGGAGTTCTTAAAGAGGAGTTTACAAAGGTTTTTACATGGTCGGGAATGGGCTGCGGTAATCGCTTACCATCAGGGTGCGCCTAATGCTTACCTTGCTGCTTGCTTGCCTACTTGTTTGCCGCTCTAGTACTTAGTATTGAAAGTTTCACATACCTTAACCTGAATGATAACCCACAATACGCAAAGTAGGTAGTATGGCGCATGCTAACTGCAGTTTTAAGCTATATCACTATAGTTAACTAATTTACACGATCCTAACTTTGCCCAGTGGTTAACTGGTAGATGATACCACTAGGTCCGCCAATTGTACTTTTGTTTTGTGTAATATAAAGAATAAATATGTCAAGAATGTCTTCAGTTTGTAGCAATCTTTTGTGACCAATTGCGACGAGAAACCTATTACTTGTATATCTGTACTCGCTAGTTTTTGAGTTAACCTGTCTGTGAAATTTTTATAATCAGAGATTTACATTCAGGGATAAATAACATATTGAGTTTTTGTTAGGATTACTGTGACATGCACGAAGTAACCACTATAACAAGCGCCTACACATAATATATCATCCAGAAAACACAACAAAGTGATATTTTGAAGTTGCTTTTCCCTGTCATGCGAATGCTGCACAAAGCGTATGTTTGCCTCATGAGTGACGTCATTGTCATGGAAACTGGCGAAAGATGAGAATGTGATGTATCATTTAAACTATTTACTTGAAATATATGCAATCCTAACATGAAATAGATTTCATAGCGTGCGTGGTTCTCGTCGTAATTTGTCTAATCTAACTAATATTTTACCTAAGCAAAGTAGGCATTTGTATTTTATTACTGTGGCCAAGGCAGAAATAAATAAATACTTAAACTAAAATTATAAGGGGAAACCCATTGGTACAAAATAATATTAAGGAATGTCAAGGACCCTTCTTGATGACAATGAAATTTTGTGACACGAACTATGTTGAAAACATTGTTAGAGTGTGTTTGTTTGACAAGACCTACTTATTATTCGATTACCTACAATACTTATAAGAAAACTCCAAACCCAGCAAGTACTTGTCAAGTTATTGTACTTAGTACACATCCCACACAATGACAAACTTCCTCATAACTCTAGAGTTCTAGACAAATTGATTTCGCACGGAGTTTACCTCCGAAGCGTTCTATGCTCGTACCGTTACGGTGCCATTATTCAAGCTTCGTCCGTGAGCCTGGGCAGAGCGGGCGTGACCTCAGAGGCGTGAGAACGCCGTCGCCGCCCGCGGCCCCGCCGCCTCACCTGCCCTCTTGGACAAAGTGCTGGGCCGCACTAGGTTCTTGAAGAGGGGCTTAAAAAACATTTTTTTAACTATGTAGCAATGACGTTGCAGTTTCTCATTTGGGTAGCTTGAAACTGTCGGAAAAATCAATCTGTTGATAATTAACTACACTCGTACAGTTACAATGCCATTATGCTTCACTGGTCCTCTTGAATAAAGTGCTGGGACTAACTAGTCTAGGTTCCTAATTAGGAGCTTTAAGGGCAAATTTTTTTCAGAAACTAAGTTAACGTTGAAGTTAGAGGTTCTGTAGCTATTGACCGTCACAAACAGTTGACTATAATTCGAACCTCTGATCTAAAAATTATATCCATATTTCTACGCCATTATTTTACACGGTGTTTGCTTTTCGGAGCATACTGTCAAGTAATTTACAGAACGTTAACATAAGAATAAAAACTATATCAGATGCTTTGACTTCCTAGGCTTATAAGAATTTAAAGAAGCGCCATGGAAACAAAATGATTAAAGTTATTTTATCTGTCTAAGGCCTAAGCCAACCCAGTTCCACACAATGTAGCTCTAGGCGCAAACGAGATCTTTGTATCTAAGTACATGAAAATCTTTCGGTAATTAGCAAGGACTGCATTTCAATTGAGCAGCCACAGGAAAGTACTTCCTGAATGGTAAGCTTATCCCACGTTTATCAACTGGCAAAGTCCACCTCTGTTCACTTGACCTTACAATCTATTTATAGCCATTATATTGACCATGAGTTTTCGTCGCGTAAACGGCGATCGTTTCGATCAGAAATTTATGTGCCGGTTTTAATTCCTTTTTAAATCACTAGGGGTGCTGTACTGAAATCCCATACAAAAACGCCAACGCGGTTTACGGGGACGCTAGCGGCTGTCATTGGTGTGAACTCATGGTAGACATACTGATATGGTCTATAAAAACTCTGCAATATTGTGCAAGGGGTTAATGTTAAGGCAACGACCAATCTGGATGTGGTTACAAAATCTCTCAAAAGCTTGTATCTGCGCGTGATCTTCACGAGCAACGGCCCTAAGTCCATCCCTGCTTCAACTGACCGCACTTTATAATTCTAATCAAGAATTGGTATGCGTAAGCGTAAGGTATTGTGTAAAGATTGCATTTCAAGGTAGTCACCACAATTCATCGATGTCGTAACACATTTTAACAATAGGCTCTGAGAGATTTATACGTGAAAAGAGCCCTTCTAGTAAGCTCTTAGTTCGCCTCTGCTCCCCCTGACCACACAATATACCTCTAGTCACGAACGAGACCGCGTTCTGGGAAACTCTCCGGTATTGCGCAAAGACTGCGTGTCAAGGCAGCGGCCACACTGCCTCTATGCGGTTATACACATTTATCTACGAACACTACAATTTGATTTAGATTTTCAAGTGACTTAGGAAATGTTACATTAGAAATAACATCATCATAATCGGTTTTTTTTTACCGTACAACGAAACGACCTATGTTAAGACTTCATTTATAAATATTAAAATTTATGATTATAAAAGGCAATCTGGCCAGTTATAAGAAAAAAATTAAGGCTTTTCCAAATTTTAATTTCCTTACATACTTATTTAAAAAAATCTCGTTTAATTATTTTACCACATAAATAAAAAAACCCATGTTGACTTAAAGATGTATACGTTTCCAAATAAGTAGGTAGGTATACAAACCTAAAAGGGACCATTTTAGTCTTCCAAACTTCAAACCCATACACACACCTGACGCACTTGTACTCTAACCCTAGAACGTGTGTCGACCCGCTTAATTCTATTAAACGTGTCCGACCTCATTAGAGAGGGTTAATGGCTCGACGGATATCGATGGCGCGCATACATCATCGCCCCGCGCATTGCAGCCGCGGACACTACAGTAACCACTAATGTGTATTAAGCTAGAGACCTATAAACATTAAATAGTAAGACAAAAGAAAAAAAGTACTTATTTTGAAATATTTCACACCCTACACCGCTCGGTGTTAAAAGAAATACAACTACATTGAGGAACTAGGTAATACTGCAGAAAGCAATGTGAACGGATGACCTGATAAAAGTCAATGAATGCAGCAATGACAGCTATTAAAACATAAAATGCCAACACGACTATATCCCAAAAGGGGTAGTCGGAGGCAAGTGACTGTGCCTTCATGGTGAACGGAACACTTAGAAGTCCACTTTTCACCAATGGTATAGAACCCAGCGTGGTAGGTGGTGAGACTTCCGCCGTAATCCGGGATGATTTGTTTTTTTTATCGATGTTTTCCATCACCAGAGAGTTAGTCGGAAAGGACACCGTAGAAATCGGCCCTAGCATGCACAAACGAATGTCCTTCATTATAATTGTTCTATTTTTTTTTAGCAATTATGCATAGTAAAATTAGTAAACGGACATTCTGTGGTTAGAAACGAAAAATAAAAAGCTTGTAGAAAAGATGAACAGACCAAGTGGCCAACATGCTGGAAGTCCCCTTAAGCAAAGCGCTCCATCAGGCAGAAGGCCGAAGCCGTAGAGAGCACGTTTCGCAAGAAACCTTCGTGAGCCACATCCCTAATCTTCAATAGTAAAGAACCGACTGAGGAGCAAGATAAGCAGACTGTCGCAGGCCGGGCTAGGGTCAAACTACCCTGAAAGGAAACACATTGACACTGGTATTATCACAAAAAAACACCAGAAAATATATTGTCATCTAGGCCTAGGTTTGTAAGTTTAAGTATCTGACACGATAAGAAGAAGTGTCTGATAAGGGATGTGGCTTGTGAAAGAAATTAATTAATTATTCTATTAGTAGATGCTTAATAGTTTTCGAAAGCTTTATCCTGTAAGATTCTAATAAGTAATATTTTGCCTTTTTATCCTACCATGTACCTAAGTTATCGCTTTTGACTCTGATTTTTGTTTAATGTGCAATAACAAATGTTATTTATATTTGTGATCTGTTAATACACACATCAAAAGTGTCTAGGGATCAAGCATTTTTATGCGGATTTCTTGAGATTGAGATGTGGCTTTGTAATAAATTTATGATTTTATAAATTTATATGGATCCTTTTTGGTGCATTTCATAATTTGAAACAGGAACTGTCAATCAAATTCGAGTAAAAGATGAAAATCAGCTGTCAATATTTTCCCTATAAAAACATACAACGCATTGAAGACATTATTAGTGCTACTGTTTCCCTACTACTGATTAAAACCAACGTTATTATGGAGCGGTGACGTCATTTAAGCAGGGAAGAAATGCTCAGAGCCGTGGGAATGATAGAAGCTGGTTCCCGGCAACGTACTGTGGCTTTAGCTCTGAATACAAGTCAGAGTGTTATCAGTCGACTTTGGACACGTTACCGAAGCACTGGTACCGTGGCTGAGCGCCATGGAGGACGGTATCGCTGCACCACACGGAGACAAGACCGATACATTCAAATCACAACTCGAAGAGCTCCAACAATAACCGCCATGATGTTAGCCGTGAGGCTTCATCACTCTTCAGGGAACTTAATTAGCGACCAAACAGTCAGAAACCGCTTGCATGAAGTGAACCTTCATTCCCGAAGACCGCTAAGGGTACCACCTATAGCAATGCACAATCGTAGGATTCGATATCAATGGGCTCTTGAACACAGAAATTGGGCAGAAGAACAATGGCGTTTCGTGTGCTTTTCTGATGAGTCTCGTTTTGGTATGAGACCGGATACAAGGCGTATACGACACTGGAGAACCCCTGGACGCCAACAGCGATTAAAATCCTGCCAGGAAGTCCATCCTTATAGTGGTGGAACCATCATGGTATGGGCGGGTATTTGGATCGGCGGAAGAACTGAGTTGATTTGGATCAGAGGCAACCTCAACGCTCAAATTTATGCTGAGACGATTGTATCAGACGTCATCGTTCCTCTACAAGTGCAAATCGGTCCCTTATTTCAGTTAATGCATGATAATGCACGACCGCACACCGCAAGAGTTGTAAGACAGACTCTCGCCGCAGCTAACATCAATGTCCTGCCCTGGCCTGCTCAGTCGCCAGACTTGAACCCGATTGAGCATGCATGGGATATGCTACAGAGAAGAGCTCTGCCGAATATGGAGGGTATCCAGTCGCAAGAAGACCTTTTTTTGTTGTTGCAACGAACATGGGCGGCCATTCCACAGCGTGATTTGGATGAACTCATTTTGAGTATGCCAAACCGATGTTCTTGTGTTGTTAGTGTTCGCGGTAGAAACACGGATTATTAATTGTTTAAGTTACCCAATAAAAATTTAAAGAAAACCGTTATTTCAGTCTTTTTTTCGAACTTTAATGTTAGTGGTTCAAATGTCAAAAATCCTTTTATTAGGAAAATGGCAAATTTCTTTATTAATGCAAAGGTGACTTGGTTTATCGTTACTGTAGACAAACGAAAACACTTTATTTGATGAATCCTTAAAGAAAATTTTAATTAATATCAATCAGGAGAAAAGTTATTGCAAAAATATATGTTGATCCCTAGACACTTTTGATGTGTGTACTTTCCTTAATACCTATCTAAAGCTTTGAACTTACATTTTGCAAACCGGATCTTCTGTTACATCTTTGTTTCTTCCGTTACATTTTCATTCAAGTCTGACTCTTACAATTTTTTTCTTACAAATTAATTAAGTCTTTGATTGCCGCCGAACCATACACAATAGAAATTTTATTGTTTGCCGGTCACTAGTGACCCCCATGGCTGCTAATGTGTTAAGTATTTATTTTAAGTTCTTACGACAAATGATTGAGAAAAAATTAATAAAGCAATATCTGTATGTAATAATATTGCCATGTTTTTAGATTGTCCGTAAAAGGCCCGCCTGTGAAATCACCACCATCTGACGAGCGTTACTATTAGGTCTAACATTAACAACAATCGTCTAATTTTGATGTTGTAGGCCTTAACTCAAATAAAATGATATGCTGGATCACTTTTATAAATCCCTTTCCCGATTAAAGCGCATAATACTATGATTTAAATTCAAATTAATATAATTATTTTGTTTTTTGAGTGATAAAAAAATGCTGAAAACACAAGTATCCGTGAAACCTGCGTCGTGACCTCGTCAAACATGAATGTGTCATGTAACACTTATTCTTTGTCTTCTATACGTACGCGTTGGCCGCGAGCGCAAGAAACGTGACGGATCTGCTTACGCGTGACGCTACATCCGCGATTAGACACGAAAAACCATAAAATGAATTCCGTATAAAGCTATTTATCATAAATATACAGCTTTTTATGACGCTATGATGACTAATGTATGACAATTTGTGATTAGGAAGTTACTAAAAAGTAATAATTAACGTATACTTCATTATTCAGAGGCAATATTTATAATTGGCCTGCGGAGCCCAGTAATCATTGAAGCAATAAAGCTCTGAAATATGACTAATTGATTGCAAACATGGTGGTAAGACCACTTCACGCAATGACCAGAGATTTTTTGAGGTAGGTTGAGATGTGAATTTTCTGCAGCTGTAAAAATTACTGTGATTTTTTTTCAGATCCAAGAAGCAGATCAAAGAAAACAGTTTAGGTAACTACAAGTATTTTATATTGAAAACTTCATCAACACTGAACAATACCCACCTAATTTCAGAGGGATCTCCAAATCGTAGCCAGACACGGGAATTAATCGAGTTAGCACCGGTCGAAACAAATTCCTCGCTTCACACTCCATCGTACACTTTATTTTATTCACTGCTCATTTTTATTATAAACCATTTATCTAATTCACGTTTTTATTCCTCGGCCGACGGGAACGTGTCAATATTTTGTCACGAATCCCATTTGTTGGCCGACGTGTATTAATGCAACCATTAATTTGTTTCTAACAGAATTAAGCGGCGCGTTTGATGTCCTTCAGTACATCAATGTTGCTGTTGCCCGTTGTTTCACGTGTAATGTTGTTAACGTGTGAACCGGAACGTATGTCGTTAACACCTGCTGTTATTATGTGGAATAGTATTCATTAACCGTTTATCTGGGTGCAAATCTGCGTATATTTATAAAAGATTTTTAATTTACTACTAGCTAATTTACAATTTAATTTAAAGACTAAAATTGTTTGTTTAAACAGTACCTACGTTTTAAATACTTTGACTAATGAACATGTTTATCGTGAAATATAATCCCACTGAAGAAGAAAAACTGTAAGAAAGACATCACTCGCTACCATTGTTGGGCTTTATCAAAAATAAGAAACACACTCTGTCCGTTCTGAATTTGAAGCATTCGATTTCAATGATGAAGACACTCGTCTTGTGTAACATCTTCTCAAGAAGTCCGCAACCGAACATGGTCTCCGCCATAAATATGTGGGTGTGTGTTAGTAGACAGTCTGCATCCCCCAGGTGGACCGTCCAAATTCTGTCCTGCCTGTCCTGCGCAACAAATTTAACAAAATAACACCCAATAATAATCATAATACAAACCTACAGTAAAAAATTGTTCACTACTACAAAGTAAGTAAAGTTATAAATAACGTTATGATAAAACTAGGAGGTACAATCGGCTGAACACAATGTTTTAATTGTAATCGTCGCGCAGTCACGCAAGATCGCGTTCCTACGAAAACTCAGCCCACTGATAACCCCGCCAGTCACGGAACCAAACTTTATACACAACTATATACACTTGTGTAGTTACCTAGTTCTGTTATGTACAACTCTAATTAAGAGTGAGTTTTGAAAAAGGAAACGAATTAAGTAATAAGTACCTACACACAATTCCTACCATGAGTTTACACCAATGTCAGCCGCTAGCGCTAGCTATACATAAACCACGTTGGCGGTTTTGTATGGGATTTCGGTAACATTCGTTTATTATAAAAATTGTTACTAGCTTTATATTGGCTCTTCTGCCTGAAATAAAATATTTGAATTGAAATTACAGTGTAGGTTTTGTTCGCCTGTAGAACACATTTATTACAGAATGTTTTTTAATGTGAAAGCAAAATTCTGGATGTATAGCACCTCGAGTCTCTTTTCTGTCAATATTAGTACAGATGCGATCACATCAACCTTTACAAAACCATTGCAAAATGAGTCCTAAGTCAGTAGCATAAGGTGCTCTTAAGTAAAAGTTGATGTGGACGCCCTTTGTACCTAATTTAATTTTTGAGAGTTTTGTTTCGTATCTGCCACCTCTGCAAATTTAATCTTTAATTTGCAGTATTCACTCACCTACGTTGGCAGAGTAGGATTAATAAAGTTCAACAGCATCAAAAAAGGTTAATAAAATTAAAGAGGTTCGAATATCTTATAAGAGGCAGTGGGTTCGATCCCCACCCATGACATTGTGTTTTTTGTGTGTATAGGTGTTAATAAATATTCAAATATGTTTATCAGTCTCTGACACCTATAGTTTTTTCTTAGTTTGGGGTACCCAAACTAAGAAAAAAATGAAGAAGGAGATTGGTGTAATTGGTCCCAGATATTTATTTTTTTATTTTTAATCTTGCATGAATATGTATTTTTACCAGTTTATCTAAATGGCTCCTCGGGCGACTGTAAGAAGAGTGTAACAATAGTTTCTAAAAACACGAAGTAATAGGATTAAATAAAGGCCACCGACTATTAATAAATAATATAATTATAAACCACCTATAAAAGAAACACAAATCACTTTTGAAATGAAATATACTTCAAACTCTCCAATCAAGATAAGAGTATGTAAATTGGGCACTTAAATTTCGTATACGCTTCGATGTCAAACGCCATTGGGCGCCAGCGCACCAATAGGATTCTCCAATCGCCGATACCGATCGATACCTCACACAATCGACCACATTCCACCTGCTATAAATTTTATTCGGTGTCGAGACAAAAAACTGGTAATTTCCTCAGGGCCAATAGGAAAAAGTTTATTAAGGCGTGGAAAAAATGTAACAAAAAGCGGCGCAGGCGCTCGCAGGCCGGGGGCGGGGGCGCGGCGGAGCGCCGAGGTCAGACCAGTTCTTGACCAGCGGTTCATAACAGTGGTATGAGAGACCCCAGTAAATAGTGACGTATTTAGTATTAAAAATAAATAAAACAGATCAATGTTGCAGTAAAAGTCGATGTACCATGCGAGATGTACTTTAAAAATGAATCTTTGGTAAACAGAAGATATTTTAAGTTAAGTTGTGGTTTTCCATTGTATGTTCAAGGTAATTCATATTTAAGTAAATATGTTGTTAGAGTATTTTTTAATGATTTACTTCCAAAAAAAAATCTTTCGTTAACTTATTTTTGCTACATCCTAGCTCTTGACCCTGCTTTTCACCGTATGTTTTATTTCTTGTGACTGAATATTTATTTCACGAAAATGGAATACTATGCAACAGTTTCTTTCTACCCACAGTTCTTAAAACGCATAATATACCTTAAACTCTGTTTAATTTTGAGGTCTTTCAGACCTTAGTGAGTTAAGATGTGACAGCGATATTAAAACGCTTTATATTTAAATATCCTCGTACTTATAATTCCATCAACGCTAGCTAGGGAAACGCAATCTTGTTTAAAAAAAATATTTCGATTAATATTTTACTTTAAGGTAAAATATAAAACACTGTGAATATTTACGTTTCTTAACAATTATTAAAAAAACGGTTTTTTTATTTCATTTAGCAAACTGCCTAATTTGACTTGGTATGTTTTAAATAGTACTAAGCAGACGATAATAAAGACATAATTTTATTCATATATTTATAAAAATCTTACAAAAATGCAACGTTTTCGTTCCACCCCCAGCAAACGCTCCTAAGGTTAGGAACCAGTGTCCCAAACGTCGCTACGGAATACTCGATTTCCATACATCTGCCATAAACACATTTTATTTTCGAAGCACCATTACTTATTTTTGGTTTATTTGGAAGCAGGTAAAGGTCAGCGGGTGATTACAGGAGATAGCCATCTCATCTGTTTACGTTGCTGTTATTCATCTGATAGAGAAACGTAATGTGCATGAAAATGATCAAGAGAGATTACACACAAATTGCCTGAACTTTTTCACTGTTTAGGTATCGTTGTTAAAAATAATAACTATATTGTTTTGGTTATGTATGAGATTATTATCAAAATTCAAGGTTATTAAATTAGCTTGTCTAATATATTTATGGAAAACATTTGATTCATGTTCATAATATATAACTGTGCCTTTGGTATTGTGCAGATAATTCCAAAAGTAAATTTACTAGCTTGGAATTGGCCATGATTTGGGAATATTTTGATATGTAGTTCTAGCATGTTCTAGGCATACCAATCGATTCTTTAAGGCATTTTTTGCTATAAAGCCCACGAAGCCCACATTTTTTTCTGATAAGCGGAAGCCTTTGCACCTACGAGCTTTAAAGCAGCGACGAAACCTCAAATATAATTTAAAATTCAAAGTAACCTCTGCCGAAGCTGCTAAGGGGTTATTTATACATAATTTTCCAATTAGATCAATAGCCGGACGAGGCATTATCTCTAGGAGCGAGCCTAGCTCCGGCAAAGACTGATGGTCGAAAATTATAGGTAATTGGCCGATTATAGGACGCCGGGAGGCGGTCTCCCGGCCGTATGCATCGAATGCGACCGTACAGTCACTACCACTGATATGCACCCATAATCAAACCTTATGCCATTGACTGAAGTACAAAATTGGCACGCACTGGTGCTCGTGACTGTACCTGTAATAGCATCGATTTTGATTCTGCTGCCTTATTATATTAAGTGAGGAGTAAGCGTGGTGACGGCATAATCGTCCGTAATCACTGTGGATAAGCTTGCTCGTATACGATATTATTTACCAATAGGCATATTTGTGTTGTTATGTACGATTTAGATTTATGGCCTGTTGTAAATAATGCAGTTAAACGATAATGTGTCAGTTGGCTTGCAGTTAGCACATTGTATTGAAAAGGAATAAAATAAGTATTAGTTGATAGTGGAATTTATTAATTTGAACCACTATCGATAAAAATATTTGCTGTTATTTAGTGACGTTACTTTAACTACGTCATCATCACTCTCAACATTCATAATATATTATTTACCCTATAATTAGATACCTACACAAAATATGCCTAATCATTATTCTTCAATAAAAACAGACTCCTATTTTTTGTACAAACCAATGACAATAATATTAGGTAGGTAATATTGTAATTACAATGTAAAGAAACATATTATTTGTGCAATTGTCATTAATTAAAGGCAGTCATTACCTAAAATTATATTTTCTGGATAAGCATAATATTATAATTGCATTATTTATGTATACCTGCAGGTTTACCTACTTATCAATTCATAAGGTTTTCTCTCCCCAATCTTACTATAAACATCACGAGTAAATTAAATCACGAAAAAGCCCAAAAAAATAAATTCTCCAAAAATCTTGTAACATCCTCTAATATAGTTGAGATAGCCTCTCGGGCCGTTCCCTAAAGGGTCATCCCTTTATTTCTGCAACAATCGCCGGGAAATTGATATTGATGTGGAAAGGGCAAGTTTTCCATAAAAATAGGGTTTATTTGAATAAAGGATAGCCGGACCGTGGGAGGCGGGTTGGGTACTCCGGTCTATGAGATTGTGGGCCTTTGAGACGTGATGCATGAGCCGGCCTCGGGGAATGACTGGATCATAACTTGCCGACCTATCATTTAGGACGAGGATGAAATTGTCTTTTTATATATGCTATTAGGCTTTCACATAATATGGATGTCAATTTAAATGTTTTGACACTTATAATAAGGTGTGTCGTGCACAGGAAAAATGTAGGAACGAAAAAGTTTCTGATCAAGGTTTGCGCCTTTGCGGAGTACGTATCTAATAACGCTTTTTCACTAACCTTGCCTACCTTCTAAATGTTGATACACTTTTTTCATAGACTATTTAAATGCAATTAACTATGCAAAGCAAAGGCGTGTGTGATCTTTGATGCACAAGACCGCGCGAAGCGAACACACTGGTGTGGGTTCACAACCGGGATAGACCGCACGGATGATGATAATGATGATGTGTAAAGTAAAAGCCTTATTGGGGAGAAAATTCTTAAGAACTCTGGTTGCGGTAGGTGCTGAATTCTCCTTATTTTGATTACTAATACTACCAACAGGGTTGTACAAAAAACGACTCTTTTATCGTAATGTTTATAAAATGGTATTTTATAATATTTCTCTCATGTTGCTTTGAGGGATTGTTATAATTCAAAGGAATGTTCTTTACTTCATAAAAATTAAACAGAAATAAGTATCTCAGATCATTCATCACCAACAGCAGACAACTCAACAAATGAAATGTACAAATCTACGAAGGGTCGTAATGAACTCCCAAATAGACAGAAATCCACGGAAATAAAAATATTGACGTCAGCAGAAGATATATTGGCGAATAACAGGCGTGACATTGCAGGCACGTCGTGACCCCCCCGGGAATCGAACCCGGGCCGACACATGGCGAGCTTGCACTGTCCGCGGTGGAATTAGTTTTACCCCATTTCACGGAACTTTGATATGCCATGAGGCTTAGAGACAGTTGAAACAAATGTTGGAAACTTTCCGGTTTGTAAACTAATGGTTTTTGAATAAAATATTCACAGGGTTTACAGAAATACGCTACGTATGGGTGAACAGTGTTAAACCACGTTTGATTGCGGTGGATCTAAATCATAATAATATAGAAACTAGGTCGGTGTGCTATCTATATCGGTAGGTATTTATTCAACAGTGTGTGTGTTTGAGTCCTATGAATTTCATAAAATAATAACATGAGTAGATGGATAAAAACGAACTACTCTACAAAATAAGTTAATCCGTATCATAGCCAATATTGAACAGACAGAAAGCTGTAAACCCTATTTACAAAAATATCAAATACTTCCTCTGCCGTGCTTGTATATTTTAGAGGTTTGTGAATTTGTTTGTACGGAAACATATGGAATTATACACAAAACGTAAAGACATACCTTCTAAATATACAACACGACACAGAAACAAATTAACAGTTCCAAGTTCCAGGCTTAAATTAACATCTAATAGTACATTCCATTATTCGATTAAAGTTTATAACAAATTACCAGAATCCATACATACATACCATCACGCCTTTTTCCCAACGGGGTAGGCAGAGACCACATTTTTCACACAACCCATATAAGTGAAAAACAAATACCTACCTCACATTCATAAACAAATTTAAGAAATAACTACTTACTAAATGTTATTAAAATATTAATTAATATTCAATTGATAGAGTTACCAATTAAAAAATTCAATAATTATTGAAACGTCGTGCATTATGATCTACATCTTATCATTTTTTATTAATCTTTAATTTTTAAATTTGTACTGTAACTTATCTTCTCTCTTTTATGAAGCGTTTCCTCTCTTTCATTACCTTTTTGCGTGCCCGATAGGGATTGGTCATGTATCATACTATAATTTACCATCTTCTGGCTTGCAAATGAAATATTGAGCATTGAAGTGACGAGCATGTGAGGTGGATATAAACCAGCCGGCTTTTGTACATTGAAGTTAATTTTATGCTTTTTAATCGTAATGGAATTGATTATTGTATTGATTTTAAAGATATGGTTTTTTAATTGAATGCTTATTATGGCTTTTAGGCATAATTTCAATTATAGATTTAAATACAGACCTCAACTCAAAATACTGTCAGTGAAACTCATAATGAAATTTATTCTTTGATTCGGCTAAGTTTGAAAAAAAATTCTAAATGACTTTAACATTTTAAAATTTGCCAGTTTGAATTATCGGTTTGGGAGAATTTGATGTGATAGCCCCCGAATGCCGAAACGACTACAAACTTGAGCACCCTTGAAATTAATGCTATCTCGTCATGAGAATTCGGTCTACAGATGTTAAATTCTTTTCACAAGTCAAACAAAACCTGTTACGACATTAGTAAAGAGTTGATAAATCTCAAGTGTTGAATGTGGAAATATACTAGCTATCCTAGTTTTTTCTATCCTATCCTATTAGCTAATTTATTTTTTATGACATATTTTCAGAGTTACGATACTTGTTAATCACAAAATCCCGTCTTAGTTAGCACCTACGTCCTAAAAAGAACCCCAAAGCAAAATTTGAGACTCCCAGCACTTGAAGTAACGAAGTTTCAAACAAACAAACTATCAACCCCAAAAACAACCCCTTAGAGTGTCAACACTCAACAATTTTTGCCAATTTTTCAGGGTTACATTTTACAAACTTTGAATGCCCTATTTTTTATATCTAATCAACAGCCTATTTTATGATTCTAGTTCTGAAAATGACAATACTTTCATACAATTCCATCTCCCTTTTCAACCCTTTACAAAACTTTTTTCCAATTAAAAAGTAGCCTATGTCCTTTCTCAGGTTCTAGACTATATGTGTAGGAAATTTATTTAAATCGGTTCAGTAGTTTTGGCGTGAAAACGAGACAGACAGACAGACATAGTTACTTTCGCATTTATAATATTAGTACGTATTTTGGCTCCTGTACTTCATCGCCCTGTAGTAACGACCTTTTATGGCCTAAAATTTTCAATTCACTGTAGAATTAAACCTTTATTCAAACAACTGTCAGGCTAGTGAAAAGGATGTGCGTGTCAGCAGCCTGTTCGCGGGCTACAGCAAACAAAGACCAGTTTACAACCGACTGACTACTCATATGATCACTTCATTCAACTACAGTTTAGACACAATATTCAAAATTTAAATGTATCAAAGCATGACTATAACAAGAAAGTGGATGAATAAGAGCACCTACTATTTGCGTAAAAAAAATGTATTTTTTTTATTAATAACTTTTTACAGTACGGGGGACAACAGGTCAACCTTTACAGACTCATTGTAAAATGGATCTTATGGCAGCATTAATGATTCCTTATAGCTTGACTTGCTGTCGATTGTAAAACTCGTATTTTTTTCATTATTACTTAATTGAACTATTTGAATCTAATTTATTTTATTTAATTCTGCAAAACATGAATCCCACCAAAACATTCTTATTCAAAAAAATTACCTAGAATCTGTTAATGAGTGTGGAAAGAACTACTTAGAAATAAAATTATTTGAGTTCAATGCTAAAAGTAAATCTTGTTTAGCTGCGAGTAGAACAAGCAAGTTTGGCTTGGGAGTAAAGAAAATCAACGCTACATGTCAATCAATTCATTTCTACAGTAATAATGTTGATTGAGACATTTTATTTGTCCTTCGACCGGTTATTTAGGCCTGAAAAGCAATCACAACACATTACCTTAACAATGTTGACTTCCCAAACATCACAATCCTATAACTTTGTTTGACTTGGTCTACGTTTTGTAAGTAGAGTGTAAATAACCTGCTGAACTGCCTAATGATGTGATGTCTGTATTGACACCAATCTAATGGAAGTCCAAAAATATGTTATAGTGTGTCTTCTTTATCGTCCAATCATTTGTTGATAATAAAATCGGCCATAAAGCTTAAGGTACAGACTACAGCAGAAAAAATTACTACCATTAGTTCGAAATTTCCTTGAGAGATTTTAATCTTAATGTAAAAGTTTATAAGGATCAAGACATGTTGAGGTAATTAACAATTTGTGGCCTGACGGTCTGTTTTCTGTACCAAAAAGTTACCACTACTTAATTAAGATGACAATGAACTCCGGTGATGGGTAAACACATACCAAAATATAAAGGCAGGTACCAAGCAAATATTTATTGTATGTGTAGATCAAATACTACTTACAGGCTTAATCGAAGTTTGGGTAATCTTGATGACCCGTTTCGGACAGTGGTTAAAGTACCGATTGTATATGAAGGGTCGAGAATTCGATTAATGCACCAGCATAGGTTTTTGATAACTTTTACCTTGACGTTCTCTCGTGATACAAAAAAAAACACACTTTTCAGCTTATAGTCATAGGAAATGTCACAAAAACATGGAAACCGTTATTTAATATTAGTTAGATCATGTAAGTGAGACAAAAGGTAAGAATAAATTTTAGAAATTTAATAAAAAATAAACAAGTAATTTTGTTTCTGTTTTTAAATTGTATTAAAAACCAATCTATTAAAAACCTAATAGGTTTCCTCCACGGCAACACTTATGCAAAACGGAACAAAGTGCGCCCCTCATATCATTAACATCATAGGAACTTTATTTGGAACGGCACAATGGAGCTTACACTTTACTACTATGATTTAGGGTGCATATTCCTAGTGGCAACGTTCCCGAGTACAACCAAAGAATTGACATGTACACCGCAGTTCAATTAGGCTAATGGGCTAGGGCTCAAAGGGATTAAATTAATTAGTAAGAAAGTTTCGCTCCATTTCGTAACGGTGGGTTTGTTTGCCGCCGTGTCTTGGATTTTTGTTTTTTTTTAACTAAGCAAATTGGACGAGGCGCTATTCTATAACCGAAATACTTTCACGATACTCAAGTGTGTCCTTGGCACTGTTTTAGCCATAACCATACATGATGAGCTAACGATCGATTTTTATGTTTATTCAATACTTGCTTTGGAGACCTGATGATTGACCAACTCTACTTGTGGACTATGCTGTGAGCTACTAAGGTTTCTTAATTCATTTGGTGTTCACCTTCAAAGAGTTATTCTGTAGCTTTAAGAGACAAAATATCTATGCTAATCTTAAACTTGTTCTCAAACGATTGGTTTCACTGGAAATCACGATGATGAAGACCTGATACGTATGATATTGTCACTTATGATATGGCTAACCAAACCATATAATAAGATTTAAGCCTTGCGATTTTCCTGTAAGATTGAAATGAGTTCTTATTGTATTGTCATAAAAAAATAAAAAAGAAATAAATAATGCGAATATTGTATCCTCGAAACAAAAAAATGCAAATTACCGTTTAAGAACTCTGGGGTTAAATTCACTTGAACAACTCAGGAATATGTGTTCCAATTTCAAAACAGCGCAACACTTTACATTTCTGAACAGCAAAGTGGGCAACACCTAATTAACGATATTAAAATACGTCCCCGACCGCAGAGAGGAGTTGCATTCGCACGTTGTAAGCTATAAAACGCAAACGGTACCCTCCTTATTTATACGAATGAGAATTTTAAATTAACTGTGTAAAGCATCCCTAACGGAGTGTGGACGGTGCTAGAGGTGTTTTGGACTGTTCCACTTGGGACCTCAATTTGAAATTAGCTCTGACTGTCTTTTAGTAACTGTAATGTTTTGTTTGTTTGAGACTTTCAGGCCACGCTTTTATTTAAAAAGCCTTATCGACATCGATCCTAAAATCACGTCGAAGTCAATAGTGTTACCCTCTAGTTGTATGTGACCCTACATGTCTCTTACCGCTAGAATCATATTCATCATCAACAGAACAGCAATTAGTAAGTCCACTGCAGGCTGGACATAGGCCACCCCCATAGAACGCCACGCGAGCAGCTATGTGCTATTTGCATTCAGTGGCTTCCTGCAACTTGCACCAAGTCATTGCTCCACTGGATAGGTAGCCTGCCTACGCTGCGTCTTCCAGTTCTTCTGTTCGTGCTCGCCATTCGAGGACCCATCCATTGCAACTTTAGCTTGGTTATCCGAAGAACTTTGATTTTTTTGCGAATGTCCTCATTATGGATCTAACGCCAATAGTTTTAGTCGAACATGATCACAAACATTCTTTCTGTTTTGGACGAAGCCGAAAATCTATTGGTAGACTGTAACCAAAAGGCATAAAAAAATTCAGTCAATGACATACCTACCTACCAGTCAATGACAAAGAATATCCTAAATTTGGTTCTACTACAGTCTCAAGATGTCAGCAGTTAAATCTTTGTACAGCGCTTGTAAAAAACATGAGCACTAATACTTAAAGGGCTTTTAATATCAGTGATGATAGATTTTAGGAGCTATGTCTGATAACTTAAAACACGGTAGTTTTGAAGTAAATTGAAATTTGTATCAAATCGTTCATGTTTCAACCCTAACAGTCTCTGGAATCTCCAAAACATAAAATAAATGATGGGTTACAGCACGTGGCAAATAATTCACATTGCTCTTGATCGACTATTCTTCCCGAAAATTCTAACATTAATAAAAAAAAATTTATCGAAAACTAAATGAATGCTATCCACTTGAACATTTTTACTGTTAAGTCTACACATTATGGTATGTATGCTTAGGTACTCTTGAGTATTTGTGCTTATTTTTTTAACACCCTGTATAGGGTAGCTTAATAACATTCAACGTGTTGCAGAATGACTATGTCCATTAGTTCTTGTTGAGGTGATTACTATGCAGTTGGGCGTATAATTAAAGAGGCTGTACTATTATTTTTAATTCTCATCGTAGAACTTTCCCGAGCGACCTGCGATCACCAGATTCCGGCAAGCTTACCAGCTCACTGCCACTTCAACTTATTGACACGTTGGGCTACGTGAGATTCTTTAGTTTTCTTCGAAACCCTTAATTTCCAAATAAATCATGAGCTCAAATACCATACCATTAGGCCCAAATTTACTATTAGAATTGGATCTGTATGTTCTCATCGATAATTCACTGGTTGTATTAATACAACAAGTAAGTAAGAATGGGTGCAAAGCAACAGAGACAGTGTGGAGCTACACAATATTTCATGTGGCCCCATTACGCGTTCTTGTCCGCATTCGCACTTGTCGTCGATATATCTTACGCGGTCGCCGGACCTTGGGGATGTGCTGTTTATGGGGGTAAATGTTTGAATGTACAATATATTAATTGACTAATAAAATCACATTAATGTCATAACTTTTAAAGCAACAAAGCAAGCTTACTTTCATGTTTCGTACAGCCTTTTTTTGTCTTGTATCGTCTTGTGTTTGGTTTGTTTCAGAATAATTATGTTTAGCAATATTTTACCCTGTTTAGCACTATTTATGGTTGTATTCATTATATTATGAAAACCATAAAGAACTTTCATTTTATTTGCTTATCTCATAGTCACATTCAATTACTTCAACTTTTGCCGAGACACGTAACATGTTAAAATTTACGATTACTGATAAGGAAAAAAATATTGATAAAGTAAAAAGTCTATGATTCATACAATACTCTTATTCAAAATCCTAGAATGATCTGGTAATAGGTAAATCCAAAGTCAAAATTGCGATGTTTTTATAACTAATCGGGCGATAAGATAATGAAACAAACGAGCGATGATATATTAACGAGTCTGGAGCAATGCCCCGTTTGTAGTCTTACTATCATCATAAGACTTGCTCGGAATTCTAGGATTGAAGATTCAATCCCCTTACCTACACCCAAAGCAGAAGTTATTTTGGTCTAATCTGAACCTTGACTCATTGGTTTCTGAGTAAGGTAAGGTTTGTAGAATAGCGTCTACAAACTTGATAGAACTTCCAAGTGTTAAATCTGTAGCACAAACACATATCATTGTGTTCGCGTGTGTTAGCACGCGGTAGGATAGGAAGTGTCCTTGAGAGTATGTTTATTTCTAGGCTTAATATGATCATATGGATATATAAATATAAAGCGCCAGACAACACACCTCTTGTCGTCATTGTATATATATATATATTATATGTATATACCTGTATTACGAGGTACTAGACAAGGAATTACGACCGGGGCGTCTCCCTGCACACCCAGACCCGAGTCCTAGTCTCGAGAATTGACCCGACCGGGAATCGAACCCGGGACACCACGGAGTTCGAGGTGAGAAACTGTGCTACAGCACACTACGCCAATCGTGCTGTCATATGATATTAGATCAGTCGATGAAGATCAGCCATACAAAAGTAGTATTAGGCCTCATCGTTGTTTACCCCTTTGGCAGGTAATCAAAATGTCCTAAAAATAGCGTCTGTTTCCTTGCTATTTCTTCGGACTGCATATAGACTGCATATAGAAGCACGTACGATAAACAACTAAGAGAATACCAAATTTATGCCCGAGTAAACTTGCATCGAAATTGATCAGTCGGGTATTGCAGCGAGGTGAGCGGGCGGCGCCGGCAACAGATGCGATGCATTGCCTCGCCTCGCGTGCAGGGCTGGACTCGGGGCCCTATTTGAATTGGACACCATCGTAGCGCCATTGGTCGCGGCACAAACAAAAATTTTACAGTTGTGTAGTATCTCAACTGCAATCAGCATGGGTGCGCAACTAGTTTGTTACCGGCTACTGAAACGCTCGCTGGAGGCGCAACATTGATGTCATACTGCAATAAGCCCGTACTGAACCAATCCCAATTTTGACTAGCGATTCGAAACTTTAAAAACGTGAGATTTGTCACCTAGGAGATAAAAATGGTGTTAGTCGATTGGTCTAAAAATTTAAGGTTTTTTTTAAATAGTTTCTTAATGAATTTTATCAAGCGATAGTAGAGAGATAACAACAAGCAGTTACATGTTATATTGCATTAATATGTCCCGAATATTTCTTTTCATTATGTTGATGCATTACAATTACATCTGCAATTATCTCTCAAATTATAACGCTTTTGATAAATATCTCCATCCTTTAAGGCTCACGTGGGTTCGAAGCCGATAGAATTGAAAATACTGCAATTTGTTACCATAAACTATGTGAAAGTAATGATATACTATATTTTTTCCAATTTTCGCCTAAACAGCCACCCAAATCCGTTCCTGGCTCAAAACGCGAGGGAGGACCGATGACAAAATACAAATTTTATTTTATTAAATTCAAAAAAGCCTCCAATGATTGATAGGAGCGCGCCCCCGGTATAACTGCATAACTCTTGCTACTCAATAAAATGGATCATTGATCCCGCTCGACAGTCGACAGTTGACGGGTGAATGCAAACAGTCTGAGCCCACGAAAGCGTATGAATGCCGTGAAGCTGGGGATAATAATATAATGAAGTGCCTACTAAAACATTTTTTTTTCAATTCACATCCTAGGTAATCTTTCTTCAGGATTATAAATTGTGTGTTATTTTTTTATTTGTACAATTTGAAAATATTCATCGTATTACTTTTGCGCAGCCTTACTTACTCATTCTCTAAAAATATCTCTACCGAAGTTTGTCTGGATGAGATGAGACCGCCTAAATTGTACGTTTTGTGTTTGTTTTGTAATTAACTGTTGTATTAGTTTGTGCAGTAAAAAATACTTATATTATCTTTATCTTGCTCCCTGTGCTGAAGTTACTATGTGACAGTTGTTTATTAGATCAATCCTCCTAGCTATTGACTTGTTTAGAATGGATTAAACTACTAAGCTATTACCAATTTTCCTTTGTTATTTTTATTATAAATTTAACATTGATTAAAATTAAATTACTAGTTAATTGTTCTCAGAAACAGTCAGTCAGTTCTGCGCAGGTAATTCAAGTAATTTGTGCTATCTACGGTAGTGATTCTGTAAAATAAAGCTATAGTTATTGTTAAGAAATCGCGTATCAGAATCTTTCAATCGTCCGCTTCATGTAATCGATCAAATATGCTGTTATCCTTCACAAGGTTGTGCGACCTTCATCCTCTATTACGATGCCTTCAATAACTTGAGTGCTTTCGCGTCAGAGCTGTTCTTTGCGACGAGTTAAACGCGTTTTTATATCTCAATTACCTATATCTGATTAATGCACTCGTATTATTTAATTTATTAGAAATGCTCCAGGGGCCGAGTGTTAATAAATATGCTATTTGAGATAAAAATACCTATTGGCTGATACACATTGTACCTACACCAGTTTTAAAAATCAATCAATGGCGCTGATTTTTTATGGAGTTTATATAGGTACTCTCATAAATACATATTGTCACGTTACGCAGGAGAATTGAGGTTCCCCGACGTAACGGAAGTTGCTAAGATGGAGTAAAGAAAAACAATGAGTTGGATAGTAAGTGGGTAGGTTTATTCAACAGGACCCTACCTAGCCTTAAAATTAAACTAACTAACTATAAATATAAAACGGTATTATCCGTGAGCTCACGGGGTTGTTCGTGGGACGGAGTTTGGAGAGAAGAGCTAAGGCAGCAGTTGGAGTTGCTCCGGGAACAGTCGGCAGGAAACAAATTCGTGTTAAAACCAAAAAAGAATTCTAGAAGCGAACCAAAAATTATATAAAAGGACGGCGCCATATGTGGCGAAATCTCGTTGCAGGCCAGCAATACAGGAGCCGGAGCGCCGGGATTCGTAACACAATATTTAGGAGTAGATGTAGTTGTGGAATATTTAATAAAAGATCTGCCAATCCAGTGACTTGTTTATTGAATAGTGTGAAAGTATAGGTAGGAAAGAAGAACCCGATACACGGGTTCCTGTTACTTATAACTTTTTACAATAATTGGTTATTTAAAGTATTTAAAAACACACCATCACGTAAGTTATACTTAAACTGGTAATCTGGTAAAATGCTCGCAAGCTCTGTTCAGTACGATGGTTTTGGTAGAACCGACTCAAAATCCTGAACAGCGAACGTGGAACGATAAATTGAATTTTAAAGGGACAGGTACAGAATACTATTGATGGCCAGTAAGTTAAACTATGAAGTTTTCAGCCATCGTGGAGGTTCTAACGTCCACGAGACTGGAACGAAACGGCATCGTTACAATATTTTAACTCAATTTCGGAATATTCATGAAGAATTGTCTAAGTATGTGTAAGTATCAGTATTCGACACCTACGAGTATAGTACAAGCTCAGCTTCGTTTCGGCTCAAACGATGTTGGTTTAATTGGTCACAGATATTGATTTATCCATTGAATGTATGGTGCTTAAATGATAAAACAAAAACTTACTTAATTTTATGTTTGAAATCAAGAACACACAATGTGCTGTTCATTAATTGTTTCCCCTAATACGACATACGCCTCGCACAGGAGTTTATCTCAAATCTTTACTTGCTGAGAACATCGCCACAAATTAGACATTCGCGGCGCTCTGACAGATAGCCCGCTTAGAACAACACGCCATTTTTGACACACGCACACAGAGACGGGAGTTTACAGGCGAAGTCAGAGAGTTTCAGAGTCGCGGTCAGTTGCACTGTCAAAAACATTGAGATATTATTTGTAGGTTTGTCGTCAGATACTTACATTAAGTATAATTCAATGGTCGAAAATGGTTTCGCGCAGATATTTCTGTTGCAGTGTATTTGGACAGCCAAATACACCAGTGTGGTGTTCATACAGATGAACACCACACGAAATTGTGATTAAACGTTTTTTAAGTTACCAAATGATGTTGAAAGGTAAGTAAAACTCAGATAACGTTTGCAAGTTGGTAGTACTATGTACGAGTGTTATAGGTATAGTATAGGTAGTTAAACCAATATATTTCGTAACACATTTAAATCCAGTACAAATGGGCTTTTACTTTTTCCGTAACTTATCTTATCATGCATTGATAAAACACCATATTTTTGGTATATTCTTTTATTGGTACGCGCGGCTGCTGCAACCGCGCCGCGCCGCCGACAGGTGACCGCTTAAGCGTTGGTGTTATCTACAGCCTACTAGGTAAGTAGGTAGGTAGGACTGTTTGATCAAGCCATTAGGCTAGCAGGTTGCACCTGGACCTCGGTAAATGACTTCTTATAATATAATACTTTTATACGTATTAACCCATCTCAACTCCTTTTAATCTAACTGGACCCCTATTGTATATTTTTGTTTTTGTCGAAATAGGTGCAATTTTTCACTTGATGTATTTTATTTTACGTGGTATCTGTCAAATCGCGCTTATCTGGCGAATATAGTAGCGAGTAGCAACTCTAGGCGATCAGGCAAGTTGATAGAAAAAGGCGAGAGGGGTCCTTCTGTAAACTCTTTATTTTGTGACATCGCCGACAACACCCGATAGTATCACAAAAACGCATGTTTAGCTAATTTAAATAAATTGCAAATTCTGTACGTCTACCGCGAGTTTTGATGTTTTGAGATTTGACATGACATGACAATGTCAAATCCCAATACATGTTTTTACGCGAACGATAATGTAAATTTAAAGTGGCAACTCGTGGTAGACGTACTGTAAAGTCTTTTAAACTGCTTTTGTTGCTTGATAGTTTGCATTCGCAGGTTATTAATATTGTAGAGTCATGGACATTCACTCGAGTGTTGGATATAGTAAGGCTAAATAATCTATCGTTACTGTCTGGCTGAAGGACAAAAAAATACCTTCTTTTCTAAGTAGGAAAACGTTATGCATAGCTTTTATGATACACATTACAAGTTACAGTTTAAACTTAAATTAGGCTATAATTCTGCCTGACGTAACAAAGGGTGAAAATGGTGCCCTAGATTGGAATCTACAAAGTCCCCGAAAGGACTTTGAACAATGCTATCGGTCCCATGGGTGACAGTAGTATGTGTGTAAGTTTAGTAGGTACTAGCAAATGCCCTTAACTGAAAAGTGATAAAGGCATTGCTCTCTGAGTACCTAATAGTTCTACCTAGTAGTGGTAGTTTTAAGTGAGGATCTCGGCATGATCTTTGAGTTCAGGGGCATGCAGATGTTCACCAAAGAGTTTAGATGGTAAGAGTGGGACCTAACTAATTTATCAATTCTTACTTTTTCATTATCCATGTTAGATTTCCCATTTTTTTTTGTAAAAGAAAGGTTATTTGGACAAAAGATAAAACGTTGAAATTCTGTAGAGTATTTATGATTGTACCATCAACGTATCTCTCCTTTGCATATGCATCGAATAACTCTCATTCGAAAAGCCGGTTAAAAAACCCTAGCAATTTAAATATTGCAACAGCATGCGATCGCCACGCTCCTCTGTTATCGCCGTCTGGGTACAGAAAAAAGGGTTATTTTCTCAAATTGTGAGCGGTCCAATGCTGGGCCGAAACAATGATTAATGATGGCAAATAAGCGGGTGAGCGCGGCACAAAAAGCGGCCAGTGCAAGTGCAGTGAACCATGCGGGGCTGCCGTCGTGAATGTTTAGCGATCGGGAGGTAGAAACTCCAATCGATGAGGGACAATCAGGTATCAGGTATCAGTCGTAACCGGTAAGTAGCTGAATACTAGTATTTTGTGATAATAGCTAATCTGTGCGTCTACCACGAGTTGCCACTTTGAATTTACGTTATCGTTCGCGTAAGAAAATTGTATTAGGATTTGACATGACATGACAAGACAATGTCAAATCCCAATACATTTTTTACGCGAACGATAACGTAAATTTAAAGGAGCAACTCGTGGCAGACGTGCTGACATCGCTCTTACCAATTGCTATGACAACAGCAAATGTAGGTAATATGGCCTGGTATAGAAGTGTAACTAGGGACTTTGCTGAACGTACAATTAACAACACTAGTATGTTAAAAGATTTCTAAAGAGCTAACCATCATTGTTTTTTTCGGACCTAACAACTACACATAGTTTTTTGTTGTATCGGTGACATCTATAAAACTGGCGGTTATGATATAATCATTTGCTTCATCAACAACATTAACGTCTTTATTATACTTATTGAAGTTTTCTATATATTTGTAGAAAATGAGGAGCGTGTCGCTCTTGGCTAGGTCATCTGATATTTAATAAATAAATAAATATCTGGGGCAATTCACACCAAGATAAGCATAGCTTGTAATATGGGAGTCAGAGACTGAAAAACACACTTAAATATTTCTAAATACATACTTAAATAGATAATAACACCCAGACACACAACAAATATAAATGTTCGTCACACAAATATTTGTCATGGGTGGGGATCGGACCCACGACCTCCGGCGCTAAAGGCAGGATCGCTGCCATTGCGCCAACAGGCCAGTCAATTTAATTGAATAAAATAAAATAAAGAAAGGAGGAACCAATTTTAAAAAAATCCGGATACAATATGCAAGGTGTTTTTAGATCGTTTCGCAAAAGTAGTTGTGCTACTCTGCATCATTAATAACCTAGGATCATTTTGAAACTAGAAATGTTCGTTTAGAAATGCTACAAGAAAATTCACCACCTTCACTCATAAAAACTTGCAAAATAATCCAGAGCGTAATTAAGTTTTGGCCATCGTTGAGTATTAATCAATTTGTGTAATTAATTTTAGTTGAGGCGGCGATAGGTACGTCAGAGGCAGGTACGGCCGACAGGTGGGAGCAAATCTAAGGGAAACCACCTAATTAGGGCCTTCCGACCGCCGGGAAATATCCACCGGAATTATAGATGGAACGGAATAAATGTACCGTTCCGAGTTGAGACGCATCTGCCATGTACAGTTTCAATTAAAGGCCCAGTTCACCTGCCATAAGTTTGAACAGATAACACTTATGAGACTGTAGATGAATTCATTTATTTCTGTGAAACTTGTTTCGTTTTCATTTCTTTGCTTTTTGCAACTCAATATTCGTATGTCTTTATTAGCTTGTTCACAAATTATAGTTAATATACTAGCTACAACTACAGCTTTGTTGCCTGCGATCTTATCCGGAAGGACTCAGCTTTTTAACTGTGAAAAACACTGTTTATGAATCTAAAGTTTACTTTTAACTTTATCCAGCATTTAAAGTATGAATTTTATGAAAATTTCTTTAAAATGCATCATAAAATTCTACAAACAGACAAAAATAAATTTTAAAAATGTAAATGTATAGATTAATATTGGTTACTCCTTAACCTTTTCTGCTAAGCCCAGGAACTTATTAAAGATGTCACCTGCGAACTTTGCTTGGTGGACGGTGTCAACACTTTCGTAGTTTTCACGTTATATAAGAGCTAACAGACAGACACAAATGATAAAAAAAAAAAAAAAATCATTTTTCCGTCTTAGTTCATTTAATGCATCACAATTGATTTTTCGAAAAATATTAAATGTACAGCTAGTAATCGGTGACTGTTTCATTCTTTTTGTGTATGGATATAGCCTTAAGCAGCATCAAAGTAGACAACATATTTGCACCTTACCTAAAAAACATGTAGTTAACAAAGTCCTGCTTATGTTATTATGTCAAAATAAGAATAAAAATTGTAACAGCTCTTTAATTAAAACGCCATCAGGACATCCAAGGACGGCCGGACGATTCCTTAACCTTTTCTGCTTAGCTCAGGAGCTTATTAGCGATGTCACCTGCGACCTTGGCTTGATGGATGGTGTCAACACTTCGCGTAATCGCGCACCTTGACTCCGACGAGATGTAACCAGTCGCAGTAGTTGCTTCATTAGGTGTGCCCCGCTGTGGAGAACGTGTTCTGAAGTTCTTCCATTGCAAATGTAAACTTTAAGAAGAGTGTATGTTAGGCTTAGGGAAATATATATGAATATATATAAAATATACACAATATATTTTAATTGAAAATCTTATGTTAGAAACGTTAAAGAGACTTATATGCGGATCACCAGTTTGTTTCACTGACGCGTTGATATAACCATTCAAATCAGCCTAACGACCAACCACCACATTCCAACGTCTAAAGAAAATACAAAAAATATATGATACATTGTCCTTCTCCCGAGATAGGGACTTACCTAGAGATCTAGATGTCAATCACAGCTCAAAATACCGTCAACGAAACCCAGCACAAACATCTGAAACAACCGAAACTGGTGCTATTACCCATTTAAATATGTCGACAAAAATAAGGACGCAGTTTCATGGGTCTGTTCAACAGTTTTGACAGACGGTCACCCAAAATATCCGCAGCTAATGAGACGCAACCCTTTGGAATTTTGGACACATATGTCGCGGAATGCAGGCCAAATTACAGAGTACCCCACCGTAATCATACCAGCCTTTTATTTCTGACGCCATTTTGCATCAGTAGCGAAGCCTGTATTTTTATTTTTAGATCATTATCGAAATTTCTGAAAATTATGCAGTACTTGGTAACATTTTTCATGGAAGGAGACCAAATTATAGGTTGACGTTCATCACCGTAATCGTTCAAAATTGTGCTACGAAAGATCAACCTCGCAACAATGTCTGCTGTATGAGAATACAATTCTGAAATAAAGTACCTAGGTACTTTTATTGGGCAGGTTGTCAAAGCGGGTTCGATGAGGGATTTCATCTGTTCTCCGTGCGTCCGTTTGTCTAAATTATGAAAGCACCAGAAATTTCACCAACGAAATTGTAAAGGTTAAAATGTTGTTCGTGATGTTACAGTTTCATTATTGTTAATATGAATTAAATTTCAATTTCGTTTATTAAAGTATATTAAGTGTTAAAGTATATTTACATGTTAAGTGCCTGCAGACGGAACCTTGCCATTTTCACTTCCACCAGACATTGGAAAAGAAATAGATTACTATTTGTAATTGTAACGCTTAGCTGACTGAGACCGTCAAGTGCATCATGTAATAGCAATATAAGCGATCCACACTCCACAGGCAGGTACATATACACATATATTACTGTAGATAATTACGGAGTATTAGCAGTTGATAACTACTAATTAACAGTAACTGCGTTTCCATCGCGATTCAAACATTAATCATGCCGACCGTGATTATGTACAAAGAACTACTATTGCATTTAAGTGCTCTGGAAAATTAAACCGCTTATTTGTAGTTCAATTAATATCTTGTATCATATTTCTTTTAAATTCAATTTCGTGAATAAGTATCTACTTAGTCTGTCAATAACATCATTGACTACTGTTGTGTTATTATTTTATTTTCACATTTAATAGACGAGTAAATATTTTTTGATACCCCTACCCAAGGGGTTAAAGTAAAGTTTCCAAAAAGTTCTTAGTGTCATGAACCAAAAATCTTGATCTTGGAATTAAGTTTACGAATAAGACAACATTTTACGATTTTAACATGAATCAATTTCGTGGGCTAAGACAAGCTAGACAAGCAACTTAATCTTTAATCTCGCAGCGACCACCTTTAACAAATGTATTTCGGACTTGACGAGTAGGTAAAGGCTTTAGGCCCACAGCCAGACATGAGTGACGGCCTTTTTCACGTTTTTCTAAGCAAACTAGCTCCATCTTAAACCACATCTCTGCCCTTAGGGTAGATTGTGTTCAGGAGAAGTCCATAAAACAAAAAGTCCACAGACAGAATACTTCCACCGCACTAATTGTAGCCACACCTATCATCTAGGCTCCAACCTAGTAAGCTAGACTGTATACTAATGGATGGAACGGGTTTTGAATAACTGATGGCCGGAGATGGCCGGCCGTGGAATACTTGAGCAAGTTTTTAAACTCATTTAATTATTCCCTTAGTCCCCTGCTGAATATTCAACATTATACGCCAAGCTACAGCACTGCTAGAAGTTTGTATACCTAATAACATTAATTTTGTAAAATGCCAAGGAGAATATACAAATTAAACTACTTTTTTCTGTGAAGTTTTCTGAACTTTATGCGACTTTATAGATCAATCAGCAGCAGACATTGCTGAATAGGTACTATAGTTTCATGTCGCATTATCTGTGTTTCAGTGGAGTTATCATAGATAATATCAAGAAGCTGACGAATCAGCTACGATGATGAAGTACATTAGATATTCAGTGCCTTCGTTGCACACTATGCCTTTTTTTTTTTCTGAAAATGAAGATCTGATGATCTGTATTTTTATGATATGTGTGTATTGAGTGAATTAAGATTTTTAGCATTTAACAATGCACTATTTTCTACTCAAAGATAGAAACTATAAAAATTCGACCTGATCCGAAATCTATAAGGGTGTATTTCCAACATCAAATATTTATAATATATTATCAGTCTTTGACACTTAGAGTAGTAGCTTTCTTCATTGGAGGTTGACCTCAGTGTAACCTAGCTTTAATTTATTTAACACTTTACTGGGGGATTATGCCTATTTAATAGGTAATGTAGACACTACCTTAGTGATATTCGATTTTTATTTATTTTTTTTCATACTTAGTCAGGCATTCGTGTTTTTAGCATGAAACCTTAAAAGTAAAGTGTGTTCCCCATTTGTATAGTATAAAATTTACACATCACCTGCTGAGTGTTCCATAATAATATGATTTTCCTTACAGTATAATTATGAGCCGGTATGCTAGCACAGCATCTCACAAACAAACCAAGATAGATAGACATATTCTTTATTGTACAAAAACAAAAAGCGACTTAAAGCTAAGTATTACATTTAAAACAATACACAATTTAGGCGACCTTATCGCTATTAGAGGAAAATGGTAAACGAGAGGCAAGTATGTGCACAAATATAACAAACTATTTAGATGAAGAAATATGTAAATTTAATAACAAACTTATTTTTAATAAACTTATATTATTAATATTTTTATTAACATTAACTTTATTAATATTAACAAGCAGATACCGGAGAAATAATTTTGACCCTACAATCACTAACTATACATCACTGAAAAAGAACCAGTGGTGACAGACAGATATCACAAGTAGATGTAAAAAAGTTAACCAAAGTAAAAAAAAAGGAATAAAAATAAAAATATAAACAGGGATAATCAGAGCGCAAGATAATGCGATTTGACTTTTGCCTTGAAAATAGGAAGGGATTGAGATTCCCTAATGGAAAGGGGTAAGGAATTCCACAATCGGATAGATTGTACAATAAAAGATTGTGTAATAGGAGTGCGAGGAATGAGGAGGGAATTTAAGCCGGAGTTTAAGAGATGATCGCATTTGTTGTCCCCGAGTCGGTTGCAGAAAATGGAACCGCTCTTTGAGGTAAGCTGGTGACATGGGATTAAATAATACAGTATACAATAAAGAGAGAATATGGGAGTTACGGCGAAGACGTATCGGAAGCCAGTTGAGCTGGGCTCGGTACTCGGAGACGTGGTCGTATTTACGCGGACCGAAGATGATGCGTATGCAAACTCAAGATCAACCAACTAACCAAGACTAAGATCAGTTTTATTAAAAACCAAAACAGTTTCTCATACATAATTGAAATTCAACAATAATTTACTAATTCTAAATAAGACATGGTTTTTTTTTGCGCTTGACAACACACCTCTTGTAATGATCTCGATGTAAGGATTAATATCCCTGTGTGACGAGGTACCACACAAGGAAATAAGCCAGGGGCGTCTCCCAGCACACCGAGACCCGGGTCAACTCAGAAAAGATCGTTTCCTGAATTGACCCGACCGGGAATCGAACCCGGGACACTACGGAAAACGAGGCGAGAAACCGTGCTAAAGCGCACTACGCCTTAAAAATTTCCTTTCTTAAAAACTAAACTTTGATGTGCCCGACAGGGTTCATAATTGTAGATAATACTTGTTCTAACCGTTTAACTACATAACATTAATGAATGCAATAAGATATTATGATAAAGTATTGAGTATTGCAATATACTCCCCTATAAAATAAAGTCGTAACTGAAGCACTGATATGTCAGATGGGTGTCGTCGTCTCAAGCGGGTGAACTCATTACGTCTGTCGGTCAAGGCCTCGGTCGCTGCGGTGGGTGGCCCTCTTAATTACACCGCGATTCGGCTCTTGCCCGTGTGTCGAGCGGATGGCTGCGTCTGTGTCGATGTCGTGTACGAGATTTTTACGAATGCTTTGATAATTAGAGCCCTGTGAACAGGAATTTTGGGAATGAATGTGTATTTGAATCAGTTGTTAAATCATATCTTGAGCCTGAGCTTCGGATAAATCTTTCGTGTTGATCTTAGTATATGTTCGGGATTACAGAATCAGGGATTGCCCAAAGTCGATCAAAGTGTGATGTAGTTTTTAAAATGTTGCCCAAGTTTTTACTATTCCTGACTGCAGTCAAGTTAATTTCCTGAACTGAGGGTAGCGAGCAATTTCGTCAGTAAATATCTGGCCTAGAGGATGCATTATTGACATGTAACCGGTGCCTGGCTGAAAGATCATATTAGGAAATCGCTCGCTACGCGCAGTTTAGGAAATGAACTTGACTGGCCCTAAGAGATGGTAATACGGCCCCAGGTCTCAACATGTCATACGTCATACGTAAATCCTAAGGTACATAATATGTAACATACACATGTAGGTAAAGGAAAGCGTCACAAAATAAAACACATTGACTAATGTTTCTAAGGTTCGTGGGTTGAATGTTGAATCTTTACGTAGAGCGCGAAACGATACTTAACATCTTTACTGAAAAAATACTATTTATCAAACGTACATTTGGTGGAATTCCACTCTATTACCTACCTACTTAAATCAGTGTTCACTTACTTATAATTTATTATCTTGGTTTCAGCGCGTTAAAGTTTGTTATTGACAATATTTTTACTAGCTAGCTTGCACTCAACTAATTTTTTTAACTTATCAGATACGTGATACGATTTATTCGTATCGAGTGTAAAAAAAGAGAAACCTTTGAAAATTCTGGAATATAACTTAGTATCTGAGCTATCACGCCGGCGACAGAAACTATTTAGCGAAACTACTTAGCTATGTCTACTTGACATCTTTGCATATCTCTCTGAGCTCGATATGCCATGAAAATTGCATACGTACAGACGAATGCGCCGCCATATTGTTGCATTGCATTTCTCATGCAATGTCCCGTTCACGAAACAAAAATCAAGCAACAAAAGGAAAATACCGACGAGCCGGTTACTAAACTTTTTTACTTTATTTCAGTGAGACCGACGCGGCCGCTCCGGTGAAGAAAGACGTAACTCGCTTCCAGCGCTCAACTCGAAGCCTCTAAACACAAAAGGCTTAAGTTTCTCAAAACAAGTTTTCTTTAAAGACATTTCGTTTTTCAATATAAAAGCTCTGACACGGGAGCTCCGCCTACACTTGATTTAAAATTAGAACTCTTGCGTGACAAACGCCGGTAACTTCAAATTAAATGCTAAAAAGTTAAACTTTATTCACAAGCGATAGAGCACAATATTCCACGGTAGTTTATACGCCGTAAGGTGGGTTGCTCCGTAAATGCTATTGGCCCAATAGCGCTACGTGAAACAAACAAGAAATACTCGTGTGAATGAGACAGCGCTATGCGGCAATAGTCACGACAAGTCCACAGTTCGAATATCTCGTCGCCGAGCTCACGAAAATTCTTTTAAAATTCAAGATAATTTTAAATAATATTCAAAAAAGTATCTGTAATCGTAAGAACAAAAATGAAGAATATTTTAAACATAACTAATTTATAAAACTAAACTTAGAAACGTCAAACGACAAGGATAAAAGATGAACCTACGCTATAGTGGAAAGAGTGCAGACGACGCATTTAGACCGCGCAAAGCCCATCTGAGCGTGAAGTAAGCGTACAAAAGTTTCACTGAGATTTGAGCCATATCTGCTTCAGCCAAGGCTAAAAGTCGTTTGTTGGAATTTTGAGTTGTGCCATTGTTTCGGATAAAGTTGTTTGTAAGTGGGCATGGCGGCAAACGAACAGTGACGATTCGTTTAGTAGACAGTTGACAGTCGCCACGCCACACTGACATTCCGATAGTAGCACTGATAACATTTTTCTTTTGATGATTTTTTCTGACCCACCTCGTGCTTAGTGATTGTGTTTGACGGACAGGACTGTTTTATTTTGAGACGATTTTGGAACAATTTCTGTTAAGTGGTGCAAGTGTAGTGTTGTGATGAGTTGGTAATGACTAGATTATGTTGTTGACTGTACAATGCCAGTGTAACGGTGTGACTGTGACATTGTGTTTTTGAGTAAGTTTATATTTATTTTGGTATATAATATTAATAAAACAGATGTTGAACTTCGAAGTAAACCTAAGATTGTAGAGGTTTTTGTTTATAAGGATAATTAAGTTTCGCTGGTGTTACTGTCTTTATGGATGAATTATTTAAAAAATATATATTTAACGATGGCGCAATAAATATCACATACGGATATTGTTTTGGTGCTATTCATACAAACAGCGTCTCTACAGATCATATAAGTACCTCAGGAGAGGGTAGATGTGTAACGGGTTTAAGAAATCCTTCACTTAGTCAACCAATCCTATTAATATTGAAAAATAGAGCCTTGTAAATACAGAGATTTCTACTTCAATCTATACCTAGTAGATTTGCTTTGCTTTGTTAGATGAATCTTTACTCTTGAATTCTGATCTTACACTGATTTTATTTAAACTGCCCCTTCTGTTAACACAACTTAGGTAAGTTTTTTTGTCATTAAGTAGAGCGATTTTTTTTGCTTCTGTCATTATTACAGAAGGTTTTATGCTATCCACTAAAGATGATGTGCTAAAAAAAAACACGGTTCCAGACTGGTAGGTGGTCTAGTTGGTTGGATTGCTGAAGAAGTGCTTTCGATTCCCTTCTATGGCATAATGCTAAATTAAAAAATATTCTTCATTCATTAAGTTGAGTTTTGTCTAAGGAAATTAAATTTAACGAAAAAGCGCTAGCGGCTTTTCTTCAGGTAGACGTGTCTTGAATATTATTTTTTAATATTTAGTTTAATTAAATAAAAACAATTTATTTAGGTTGCTATTACTAAACTAATTCATGCGTTTAAAATTAATGAAATAAAATTTATATTAAAAAATACTGGACACAATATCAAAAAAAACAGTATTAATTTCAAAATCATAGCCATTTTCATAACCTATAAACCGTAAAATGGTAGACATAATAATCGTTAAACCAAGTCTTTGTTGTAGTTTCCAACTTAAGTATAGATACTCAAGAAGTTGTTTTTTTTTAATACTCGAACATTCAGTTCGAAAAGCTCTTATGTAAATCCATTTATACATGTGCTTTTAGAACTAATTTTCAATTTATTTATATTTCAGTTGGGTAGTTAGTCCATTAATAACGTGTAACATAACTTTCCTACATTAATTGTTCCCTTCTAGCAATTAAATAGATAACAGTGGCTCATGAAGGTCATCGTGAATATCATATAGGCCAACGAGGAATTAATTTAAAGTGATTGCTATTATAGATTATAAGTTAAAAAGGTATTGATATTTGATTGTGCCATTTTTTCAGTTTTTGTCGTATATCCGTTTATCCATCAAGGATTAAAAATATGCTTGGATACACAATCAAAAGGAAAGAAGCCTTTAAAGTGCTGTATAAAACTCGCTATGAATAAAATAGAAGTTACACATACATGTGCTCTAAATATATGTATTTCTTAATGATTCCCAGTTACGACATTTTAATTGAGACTCGTGGATATGCTTATCTACCCATATAACTTACGAGGGACTTATGCATTCAGCATAAAACTTCAAAATAGAATTCTACACCTATTCCAAGTAGGTATAGGTGTTACTTAGCAATTTCTAGATTAAATATTTCAATATGAACTATCCTACAATATATTACTAGAGGCGAGTCCGCCCCCGCTGGGCGGCCCCGGGGCCGACACGCCCACCGCGCATACACGCGGCGTATATAGTCCTATGTGGGAATTCGTGTAGAACCCGGCACTGTATCGTGCAGTAAATAGGCTCACTTACTTTTGCCTGAATCCGTGCCTGAACTGCTAACTGGCTTGCATTAAAACAGGCGCGGAGCAGTGTCTAGAACAACAATGTTTTATTACACATTTTTGATAAACTCATATATAAAGAGAGAGAAACTGGAAAAAATCGATTTCGGACTTTGATGATCTCGAGCGGGAAACGAACCCGACGCCGTCTTTCACAGTCCGGGTGACTGCTCCAAACCACTGAGCTACCGAAACCTCAGAGGGACGAACGAATCTTTCCAGTATATGCTTACGTTGCAAGCCAACGTTATCCATCAATGTTTCGAGGTAAGTACCTATAAACATCCGAAAGAAATATTTTTACCAATATTTAAACTTTCGGTTAAGATGAAATATGGTAGGTATTTCATCAAGGTCCGAAATCGAACTTTCCAGTTTTTTTGTCTACAGATAGATATGAAAAACAAGCACTGTAAAATGCTAAAATAATCAAAGTAGGTAATAAACTCACATTGTTCAGTTTAACAGTAAGTAATTAGCATCCAAAGACGGTCTATATTCAGATACCTGAATTTACTAAAGTCACATGCATGTGTATAGAAAGAAAGTAAGTAAAGAAAACATATTTATAATACTAAAACAAATTTTAACACACCTGAAGTTATTAAAATGACCCTAAAACTAAAAACCTTAAAAAATATAATTTAATAACTAAAATATATTATTAAAAGAAGTCCCTTTAGGCAAGGTTCCGAAGATACTGGCAGCGTTCCCTCTTTGAATAGCTAGACTAATTCTTTGTCCGAGGTAGCTGCCAGCTCTTCGGTCTCCTGTGATGTCGACTAACCATTTTGTTATTTCCTTAAAAAGCCTTATAGCGCTAGGACCCCACGAACCAAGGGTCTCGACACCGAATGGAACAAAATCATATTCCGAGCCTAGACCCCTGTATTTGCATGCTTTACCTTTTTCAGCCACTTCACAACCCGCACCAGCTCTATTTTTGGTTCCATGTAGATGGGAAGGGGCCAGCGTGTCAGAACAGGTTGCATCCCATACCAGCACCCGGCCCATCTTCCATGGAATCAAACTCATACCGTCCGGTCTCTTGCCATCGTCTCTTGCAATACCAGTCGGCTCAAGTAGACTTGGCACGTTAACGGTGGCAAGGGACCGGCGTATGATATCGTTAAGTGCGGCATGTAAGAAAGTAAGTTACGTGTTAAAAATTTAACTTCAAATGTTTTGACTGACGACAACAGTGGCCGATTGATCACTCATAGCCCTACTTGCTTCAGATTTCAGAAATACCTATCCACAATAGTATGATTACCCTATTGGTCCAGAACAGCAACGGACCAACACTACCTAATAGCTTTTAGAAAATACGTCACTCTAACGCACAAGCCAAGATTTATATGTGTGAATGTTTGTTTATTTATTCATCTTATAGTAATGTTATTTTAATACTCACTAATTCTCAATCAAAATTACTTATAATCGAAGTCAAGATCTGCAAAAAGAAGCTTATTAGAACAAGAATAATCTAAAGTATATTCTGACGAAATGTATTTAATGCAAAATTCAAAAAAACATGTTAAAAAATACAGAAAGTAGATACTTGTTACTTACTCACCATACATTTAGAAAACCCTACTAAAGTAATAAACTGTGATAGAAAACAAATAAATATAAAAGGCCTAATATTACGGCCACTTTTCAGGCAAAACCTAGCGGCTGAAATATTTATTAATTTATTGCATGTCATAAAATGGGACTAAACGCACATTTCGCTCGGCCTGTAACCGTTTAACCATTCATAAACTTATCACGTTTGATTGTCAATTGTTTTGTGATACTAAATAACCGCTCGTGTGCTACGTTTTGAATACGAAAGTGGGTAAATTGGGTCAGGAACTGTGACATAATGTTCTTACTTCTGGGAACTAACTAAAAATGGCCGCGAGAATATGAAAATGTTCTGTATTTTTGTGAGCTAATGTGAAGCTTGCTTCAGGGAAAACCTTGCGAATGTATGCATGTGGAATGCAATGTAATGTAGTTCAGGGAGCTATAAAAAGGGGTACAAGGGCTAAGAAAAGATCTTGATAAGACCTTGATAGACCTGCGTGGTACGGGATGTCCAGGATACCCAGAGTCTCAGGACTCTAGTGGATGCAAACTGCCTACAACTGGTCGCTTTGAAAAACCATGAAGGAGACCTATGTTCAGCAGTGGACATCTTATTACTACGAATGATAATGATGTAGCCGTACCTTTAAAGCTACTCGTAAATCGTAAAGAAACCTCACAATCAGTTCAATTTAAAGCTGATTCAAAATAAAAGCACACTGTTTCGCACATTTTACACCTTATAGCTTAAAGTGATTGATAGATGTTTATAAAATCACCTCTTTTTGTAAACTAAGTACAGCACTGTGAACTCCTTTAATGACAATGATGTCGTATTTGTTCCGACGCGGGGTCACCACTGTTGCGGACCCCGACGTGACATCACGTCGGGGTCCACCACTGTTGCAGTGCTGTCGAGGAGACGCAATAAGACACAGTTGGACCTTAAGAATTACTATAACCACAGACGGAATGGCAGAAATGAGACAACAGTTGGTAATAGTCTGGTTTATTATAATTCTAATAAAGCTTATATACGAACTCATACACGTACACTGTGTGTGCCTAATCTTACTACGTGACCATCCGGCACACGTACCAACCACCACCTTACGGAAAACTACAGCTAAGCCAAAGCTCGGTATGCTCAGTGAAGCAGTCCTTCACTACCAGGCAAAGACTACTGCTGTATAGCGCAGGCCAAACCCCTCCGTAAAGGAGGTAATGCGTATGGTATACTATAATACATTATCTGGCATAAGTTTAATATAATTGCCATTTGCATGCTCACAAACTAGAGTATTATTGTTGTTTTTTATATCATTGTCACTCATCGCAATGTACTACACAATGTTAGCAAATAAACGTTTGAGTTTGGGCAGAAGCGCTTCTACCTGTACCAATTCAACTTAGTGCTAAATTGTCGGTACAGAAACGTGTGATCGGGTTTTGGTGCTAATCTCGAGTTGACAGCGATTTGGAAGCGTTAAGTTTGAGGAAAGTTTACTCCTCAAACGTTTTCTACCGCTTTTACAATGTTTTTTGTACGATGAATGTAAATTTAAAGTCGCAACTCGTGGTAAACGTACAAATCTCATTAGGTAGAATTCGTGTAGTCTACTTAAAGAACTGAGATTAGCGATTGATTTTCTCGCTGACCATACAAAAATCCCAGGACGTGGAGCGTCTTTTCGTCCCATAATCCTAAGTTCTTCCATCAGGCGTGAAAAATAAATACTGCAGGCTTTCAAGTTATGGATGACCATGACCAGCTCAGTGGTAACTTTATTACTAATCTTGTGAACCTCTAACTTACAAGCTCTTTTCATACGGTGGAGCCGGGTCAATTTGAAATGCATTTTAAAAATTAAAAAAAAAAAAAATTTCAAATGTGTCATCAATTGATTTGCATACTTGCTTGCTACTAGTTACTGATCAACTTGTAAAAAAACAATTGCAGACGCGAGATATTATCTTTTACTGAATTAAATAGACACTATCAATTTATGTTACCGTTTTCTTTAAGAGGACGAAAATAAAGCTTGTACAGACAGTGGAGTGCTCACTCAAAGCATCAACCTTCAGTGATCCATCACTCGTGTCAATCTCACGTCGCCGGTGTCACTTCTGTAACACGCTTTAGTTGAATCGGAATAAATACTGTTTAGTTTCAAAAATTGCTTCTGAAGCACTATACTTGTGATACAATTAGTATCAAAGATTATTGGACTGGCTGTCGGTACAGCGAGTAGAGATCCTGACTATGAATCCGAAGGCCATTGGTTTGATCCTCTTTTGACCTTTATTCTTACCACAAGTAAATTAAGAGTACTGTCAAAGAGAGAAGAGAAGTGTGTACCCACTGATGGCAAAGAAGATAAATGTACGTCATTTTAATTATTTCTTCGAAATTCATAGAGCTTTTACAATTGATATATGTCTTCATGAAGTCTAATTTGTTACCATATTTAGAATCGAATCGAAGTGTAAGCAATTTATTTTTTCTCGACCAGACAATTGTTAGATCGCAATCGCACCTGAACATAAGTGATGATGCGATCTATTGTGGATCATATCTGCCCAGTAAATGCCTGTTCACGCTTGTTGTAACATGTAACATAAGTGTAAGTTTTGTATTTTAATGAGAAAGCATTACAGTATTGACTTTCAAATTACTATACCTAATCTAAAAAAATATGTCTTACTATTTAAAGAAAGGTTTATATATGAATTGAGGCACATTAAGCTTAGAATTAACCTTTTAATGTCAGTTGCAAGCAACTTTGTTAAAAAGGAGTGAACTAGAGTGTCTCTATGTCACAGCAGTCTTGTGTTTTATTGAACGTTGCTAAAAAATTTAAACTATTTTTGTAGATATCCTATACAAATTTTATGGAGAGGAAAGATTTGTTTGTTTGTTTGTATTGAATAGGCTTCGAAGCCAATGGACCGATTTTAAAACTTCTTTCATCAATATAAAGCTACATTTTCAGGTAGTGATATAGGTTTTTTTTTAATGTAGGTTATACACACAACAACATGGTCTAAAAAAACTTAAAAAGTGCTGGCCTTACAAAAAAACTATTAATGCCAGATTATAAAAACATTATTAAGTTCCTTTTTTAAATTAAAATTTGTATGAAATTCGCATTCATTGAATTTCTTTCAAAGAAGTAAATCTTCACGAACTTCTTACTTGATTAAAACTCCATAAATTTCTATAAATCTTTGTCAAACGCATCTCCGGTGTTCATTTGATCATGCTACGTAGACACTTGACCAGGAACGAAATGTTAAGAGCAGTGGGCATGATTCAAGCTAGCGCTACTCAAATCGCGGTTTCTGAAGCCATGAGGGCCAGTCAGAGCGTTATATCCAGGCTTTGGTCACGTTATCGTGTCACGGTCACGGGGGAAGTGATGGAACGGCACCGAGGACCTCAACGCATTACAACACATATACAGGACCGATTCAAAGTAAATGCTGCACGAAGTCAACCAAATGTAACGGCGATGGAATTGGTTCAAAGGCTACAGAGAGAGTATGGTTTGCTGGTAAGCGGTCAAACTTAGAGAAGACGACTGCATGAAGTCAACCTACGTGCTCGTAGGCCACTTCGGGAACCAGCGCTATGGAGAGGCAATCGAGGAATAAAATAACTATGGGCTATTGCATATGAAAACTGGAACCATTCTCAATGGTCACTTGTGCTTTTCACTGATGAATCCAGGTTTGAATTTTATCCTGATTCGCGAAGAGTACGCGTTTGGAGAGAACCTGGACGTTGGAATCGACTGCAGCACCCACAACAAGTTCATGCATATCAAGGTGGCACGATTATGGTTTGGGCAGGAATTCGTCTCGGCGGTAGCACGGACCTCGTTTGGATACAAGGCAATATGACTGCTCTAAAATACCGAGATGAGGTGCTATAGCCTGTAATCTTGCCTCACAGAAGCAAATGGGACAAAATTTCCAGCTAATGCACGACAATGCCCGTCCACATACGGCGCGTATAGTTACAAGTTGGTTACAACAGCATGATATCCAAGCTTTAGACTGGCCTGCACAATCCCCTGACTTAAATCCTATTGAGCATGCCTGGGATATGCTTCAGAGAAAAGCTCCTAAGAATTTCCCTGAAGATATTGTGAATGAAAACCAGCTTTTCTTGCATCTTAGCAGGACTTGGGACAGTATTCCACAACAGGATATTGGAGCTCAGGAGAGTCTTAGGTGGAACCACGGATTAATAATTTAAAGTTTTCACCAATTTTATAAAAAAAAAAAATGTTTTTTTAGGCTTTCATGTTTCAAAAATAAAGTTAAGATTGAAATTTTGTCTGAGTTTTTCCTCTTCTTCTAAGTTTTTATTAAATTTAACTTTATCTAAAAGTTTACTAATCAGATTAGATAGGCTAATAAACAAAATTTATTTTAATGTGTAGGTGTTTTAACAAAAAGTTAATAGAATTTCAGTTATTTAGGTTTAATTGAAATATCCTTAGACCATGTTGATGTGTGTATTTTAAAGAGTTAGACAGCCAACGCGGGCGAAGCCGCTGTCGGGCAGCTAGTTCTTAATATAAAAATACCTGGCCACTTTGTTTCTCAGTATCAAAATATTTATAATATAATTCGTACACTCTACCAAGAGCAAACAAGCCGATGCTTGTAGACTGTACAAGAGTGCACTCAGAACACGAGCATCACCCTTCCGTGATCGATCACAGGCGTCAATCCTCAGTGACGTCACCTCTGTGACGCGCTTTAAATGATTCTGTTAGAGGTAAGTGCCAAGTTTTGTTTCGGAAGTAAGAGGGTTATGTGAGCCTAATTTATTAATTAAATTAAGTCAAAAAGATTGCAGAAGCTGAATCCTCACAATGTATTTACAAAGTAATATATACTAGCTACACCTCCCAATTTTTTTATTAATAAAACGTTATTCAGCAATAAATAACAACTACCAGATAGTAGGTATCAAACAAAATAAGATTCTAGACAACGGTAGACAATGTCTACCGTTGTCTAGAATCTTATTTTGTTGAAATACTATATACATTTTTTTATATTACACTTAAGTTTTTGAGAAAACAAGTGAAAGATTTGGGACTTAGTTTCAAATCCTTAAAGTTTATTTCATTCCCAACCTGCACACTTGTCCGTCTGTCTTACAAAGTGTCGCCATCGGTAAGTTTATTTCTTACACCTTCTTTCTACCTACGAACCCCAGTAGGTTTTCCCATTTTACCAAATAGGTTTCGATCCATTGAAGGTAGCACAAATGATGCTCTACAAACTAAATGAAAGAAATTCTTTCAATAACAGGTTAAACTGTAAAGACAAATCTGATATACCCTGTTCCTGACAATAACGCATTATTGGCGTATCAATTATTTCTGCTACAAAATCATAAGATTGTTGATCTCCACTCTCACCCCATGCGATCCATCACGAATCTCCGCCGGGTCGTGACGTAGCAGACGTTTACGACCAGAATTATGACGCACTGCTTCCGACACGACAATAAACACGTATTACTGTAGTAACACGGTTTAAAAGGATGTGTGTCTATGGTATCAGTGAAAATGATTAGAGTTAGTGCAATTTGAAAGAGCTAAGTTTTAAGTGAATTTGTATTTTTAGCATTAAACGATGCTCTATTATCTACACAAGGATAGAAACTAGAAAAATTCGACCTGATCCTAGGACTCAAGCGGGATATATTGTTGTCCCAGGATCAGGTCTAGTTTCTATCTTTGTGTAAAGCTAAGTTTTCCCATCGAATTATGTTGAGCAGCGTGACTTCCCTAAAAAGGCTCACTCAAAATTCACTCAAAAGCTGAACAGCTGGTTGTAAATAATCAGCGGCTTCGCCCGCGTAGACTGTCTTTTCCGTCAAAATATAGCATAAATTAAAAAAAATATAGCCTATGTCACTCCCTGATAATGTAGCTTTATGATATTAGTGAAAGAATTTTAAAAACCGATCCAGTAGTGCTGCCCGTTTTTCGGGCATCTCCGTGCTTCGGAAGGCACGTTAAACAGTTGGTCCCGGCTGACGTCGCAAGATATCAGTCGTAAAGCCTAGTCAGAGGCCTTAATAGGCGGCTTGATAACATCTGACGGTAAGGTTTATCACTGGCCTTACATTCATCTCTCCGAAAATCCGCACTGAGCCTGCGTGTTGGAGTATGGCTCGTACCACCTCATATAGTTGAGGTGAGGCCTGTGCCCAGCAGTGGGACGTATAAGGCTGTATTTGATCCAGTAGTTTCGGAGCCTATTCAATACAAACAAACAAATCTTTGCTCTTTAATATTAGAATAGATAACACAGTAAATGGGGTTTTATACGAGTATTATTTGACGACTGACTTGGTGTAATGGTTAAGAAGTTGGCTACTACACCAGAGGTCGCGGGTTCGATCCCCGCACAGTACAAACATTTGTGTGCATGAACATGTCTGTTTGTACTGGTCTGGGTGTCTCCTATGTATAATAAGTATGTATTTACAAAAGAAAATGTATTTAAGTATGTTTATCCGTTGTCTAGTATCCCATAACACAAGCTTTAATTAGCTTACTTTGGGGCTAGATGGCGCTGTGTGGAATAATGTCCAGGGATATTTATTATTATTTATTATTTATTTATTTATTATTGTAAATCTAACCAACCTGATTTAGTTTACAAGTAAAGTTTGGTTCAAAATGTATAAATATCGGAAACTCGAAAACAAAAAGGTAATTTTAGTGACCATGAAAGTTTAAAACGATATAACACGTATAAAGAATTTTTTTAGGTAACTTGAGAACAAATTTGATTAAAACTGACAAATGCACGGTCAAAAACTAACTACTTATTAAAATCAACACAAATAAACAGGTCAACAAAAAATATTATTAACTCCGACCCATGTACCGCACAAAAACTGAACCACGGACGTGTCTGTCTAGTTCAGTTTGATTAAAGGAAAACGTGGCCTCTGGCGCAATAGAAAGTTAATTCCCCGGTACAAACGCATCGCGGCGTTCTAAGAAAATTTCTAATGGACATACTGCATTTGCATTTCGTTTAGCAAACGATTTCACCAAGTGGTAGCACTTGTTTTTATTGCGGTTCGATAGATGCTTCTAGTGTTTGTGGTTCACCAGCAAACAGTTTTCCTTGTGGACAATATACTGTTATTAGGCACAACACACTTAATAAAACTGATCTTGCTGTTGATGCAAACACAAAAAAGATGTTTCTAGATCTTATCTCATGACTTCTTTGTTTTTTTGATGACGACACGCCTCGGGTACTAACGCTCTAGCTCTTTTCTTGCCCTTCGGGTCTACTGATAGAACTCCCCAGGCTTAAATCCTCTTCTGATACCTCGTAACATGACTGTAAAAATCATTATATCAGGACCATGACAATTGGCTTGGTGTTTTGCGTATATTTATTTTGTTATTTACAGTTTTGATATCTGCTAAGAGCAAATTAAATTTCACGTCGATCAAGGTTCAGAAAATGAACTATGTATCGCATTTCCTATTCAGTAACGAGTACCTATCATAGGTAGTATCTAACCACCTAAACTTATGTTTATTATACCAAAGTCTTCTTCGCTACCTCCTAGATTGTCTCGTTTAACGTGGTTAACGTTTGTTACAAGCTATTTAGAACGCAATATGGCCGACTATTACAGAATCTGATATCCAAGCGCCATTTTCTGTTTACTGCTACAGAGTCGGACTCGGAAAGACATATTCTTGTACCATTGCCATAAGGTCTTAAGTTACATGTGCCTGACAGGTCGTAGTTGTCAGCTAATCGCTTGGTGTGCGTGAGCGCATCGCAGCCTTGCGTGAGAACGGGCTAATGGCGGCAGCGCCTACGCGACACTGATCCTATCAACAACTAACTACATGTAGAGGGACGTATCAACGACTACATGTCCTGAGGACATGAATAAAAAGTATTGTAGAATGTAAATATGTTATTATCAACTTTAATGTTTCTGTATCAAGTTTTTATGTGTTTTGCTTTTGCACAACTAAAAGAGTAGCGTCCGAATCCACAAACGTCAATCAATGCTGAATAGTCCTTACGTGTTTCATTTCGATTGACATGTGACAGGGCAGCATCAATTTAAGGTGTCCTCAACTTTTGATTAGCGTTTGTGGATACGGGGGTGCGATTATGTAACACACAAAATACATAGAAGGCAAAATATTAGGTTGGGGAAAAAGTCTTTTCGCATATAGTATGTATGAACTTGTAATAAAATCTCTTTGGCTATACTATTTGTATCTGGCTGGTTTTGGTATATATAATTCCAAATTCAAATTTGGAAAATGTCTGATTCTCATTTGTTTTTCTTACTGTCAAGATGAGTGAATCTAATGAAGAAATTTGATACATCTCAAAATTTTACTATAAAAAAGGTAAAAATGCAACGTAAGCCGCTTAAAAAAATTGCGATGTTATGGACCTAGTGCAGTGTCTGTGAGAGTAGCACAAATTTGGTTTAAGCGTTTTCAATCTGTAAATTTTGATGTCAAAGATGCACGTCGCTGTGGTCGCCCTATTACAGATAAAATGGATCCTCCATTTTTAAAAAAGTGGAGCAAGATCGGCATATCAGTAGTTACGACGTAGCTGGGAATTGACCACAAAATAGTTCTGGCGCATTTGAAAAAAAACTGGGTACACAAAAAAGTTCCATATTTGGGTACCTCACGAGCTCACTGAAAGAAACCTAATGAACCGTGTACCTACTCAATTGTGATTCTTTACTACGACGTAATGAAACCAAAGATTTTTGAAGAAGCTGATAACTGGTGATGAAAAGTGGATCACGTAGATACGACAAGAACGTGCGAAAAAGGTCGTGGTCAAAGGCCGATCGGGCTTCACAGACTGTGGCGAAACCTGGGAAACTCGCAACAAGGTGATGCTGTGTGTGTGGTGGGATTGAAAGGGCATTATTCATTATAAGCTGTTACCACCAGGCAGGACCATCGATTCTGAACTCTACTGCGAACAACTGATGAGATTATAGCAAGAAGTTGAGAGAAAGCGGTCGGAATTAATCAACAGAAAGGGTGTGGTTTTTCATTATGATAACCTAGACCTCACACATCTTTAGCTACTCAGCAAAAATGAAGAGAGTTTAGCTGGGAGGTGTTAATGCATCCGCCGTATAGTCCTGACCTTGCACCTTCAGATTTCCACCTATTTTGGTCTCTTCAGAATTCTTTAGGCAGTGTCAGGCTTAACATCACGAGAGGACTGCCAAAACCGCTAGTCGCGGTATTTCGATCAGAAGCCTCAAAATTTCTATAGCAATGTGATCATTTCCCTACCTACAAGATGGCGAAAATTAATCGAACAAAATGGCACATACTTTAGTTAAATGTAAATAAACTATTATTATTTTAATTTTAAATGCGAAGAAACTTTTTCCCCATCCTATTATAAGTTAACATACGAAGAAAATGTTTTATTATTCAGCTAGCAGAGTGGAACGTAAATCACTTAATTAAATCTCATGTGAGACTCCGTATTCATGGAATGTTATGATTTTATCCGCCATAATTAAAACCGACATCACATCCATAAAGTAAGGGTTCTAGGAGATCAATGACTACTTATGTGAGAAAACAATTTTGTTTTTATAATGTTGCGTACCTACACTACCGGTTTTGGCCTTACAGAAGCCCTGAGAGGGCATTTTGTTTTGTTTTTACCGCCGATTACAGAGTTACAGGGATTGCTAGAAAGAGTGGTAGTCAATGACTGGTTTGAATACTATTTGAACCTTCTTTAATCGGCTAGTACGAACTGATTTTCAATCGACTTCAAAAAAGGAGGAGGTTCTCAATTCGACTGTATGTTTTTTTTTATTCATTCAATTCATTTTATTCATATTCGAGTAATTTTACAACTCATTTGGTGTTAGTAACATTATGTACTTAAAAACTATGTTAGTAGGTACAATTATTTAAGTAAGTATATACAGTGAGTGTCACTTAAGTGCCATGCCATAATATATGATACGGCAAGGCAGTTTTTAATATAGAGACAGTCCAATCTACTCGCAATCATGTTCATGATGCTGCTGGAGCCCCCCCGCACCCTGCGCACCAGGGATGCGCATCGTTTGCGCATAGTGGCATAGAAACAATCTACACGTGCTTCTGCAAACATCCCTGATGCACTGCAGAAGCGAGGCAACCTCATCAGCACCCTGAACGCGTTATTGTACTGTACTCGTAGCGCATGGTAAGCCCGCTGGGTATATTTGGCCCACAGGCTGCACGTGTAGAAGGACGTACAGAAGGCTCGAAATAGAGTGAGTTTGACCTCACGTGAACAGCGTGCAAACCTGCAGGACAACATGTTCGCCCTCACTGACAGGGCCCTCCGCTCTCTTTCAATATCACTATCATCTTTCAGGTCGGGCGTTAACAGATGTCCGAGATATTTGAAGGAGTATGTTCTCTTGAGCTCTGTTTTATTAAGAAAAACAGGCGGTATTTCATTAAACCGTTTACTCCCGGCCTCAAAGACCATAACTTGGCTCTTCTTAGTATTATAAACCAAGCCGTGTGACAATGCATATGACTCACACAACGCCAACATGCTTACCAAATGTTTGTTACCTCATAGTTTTCGACTGGGTGAACCGATTTTGATCATTCTTTTTTTATTTGAAAGCTGGTGCTTCCTGAATGGTCCCATTTTGGCTGACACCGACTCCAACAATAACAATAATTGTACCTACATTATATAATCGTATAAGTTTAAGAAGAATACGCAATTATTTCTTTACTTTTTAGTGCTTTGTTTTGGAATAGTTTTTTTTGAAGTTGGTTTTTTTTTTTGTTAATTTTTTTGTATGAAATTATACCTTACATAAATGCTATGATACTACTATGAATGATATAATTTAAACAATACTTACGAACGACAGTCCTCCACATCGCCCTGTAACAGTTACTAACAAGTGTGCGAGTACGTCTGTATGTATTCGATATTAATATCTACCATGCATGTCCATGTAAGCTACTCGTATGTTTTCGGCAGGGTTGTCGTAGAATATAAAAAGTATCAGGTCAAATATGGACTTGTGATGCGTCTGACCATTGCTCAAGATTTTGATCTGCCTACCACAAACTGGAACTGAACTGTACCACTACCATGTGTTTACAGTTAACACTGACTTAAGGCAGGCGCCAGCGCATCATGGGGTCGCAGTTCTAACTTACCCTGAAATTCGTATTAGGGATTATACTAATTATGCCATCTTTATACTATTAGGATTAACTATATTATGCCAAAAGTTATTAGGTCTTTCACTACTTATGCTTTGTTATAATATGCATTTAGGCTGTTATGCCATGAAATAATATGCATTTGGACTATTATGCTTCTCAAAAGTTATTCCAAGCATAAATTATGAGAAGTTAGTGTTATGCTGTATGATGTTATGCCTAATGAGTTATGCCAAGCGACTTTAGGAAAATCGGCGTATTGCGAAAAGTTCGGCGTTATGAGAAAATTCCCCCATTCAAGTTGCTGTAGTAACTCACGTAGTTTACGTGAGGCAGACTCATAGTAGAGAAACTGGTACAAAACTTGTTAAACCTCTGGCAAGCTGTATAAAAATAGACATTCTGTAAAAAGCGTTAACCCTATCATTTATGTACATTACATTCACGTAGTATCGATGTGTGCGTGCGGTCGTGTTCACGTGTACTTGTGGGCGGCATCCGGACGCACGCCATTCGATTCCCCGAAGAGGAAATTGTTACGGGCAGCAAATTGGTCCCTAACCACTGGTTTGAGCTCCCGGCACGCAGATGTTTTGTTATATGCCAGTGTCTATGTACGCGTGAATGTAGCCGCGCATTTCTTTGGCTCACGCAGCGTTCCAATGAGAAAAGGGATACAGTGGAGCCTTTTTGATGTTCTTTTTTCAATCTGCACGCATTGTAGCCTACTCGTATTATAGCCAAATTTCCAAATCAGGTGAAAAAGTGGGACTTCATAGCTATACATTTCGTTCGTTGTCGCTGAGTATGTTGATTATGTATCTACATTGCAAAATGGTGTTTAAAGAGGGTTGTTAACTTTCAACTTAGATAGAACTAAACTACAAACATCAATTCTAGTCGAAATATTAATGTTACTACTCGTGCTTATTTGAAAATCTAAATAAACTCAAATTAACTCTAAAATAGCTAAGTAAGTTTCACTTTGGTTCTACTGGCTTAATTCTACATTTAACCTTGTCTACATGTTCTTAAAACAATCCCAGTGCGTTCACCCTACACTCATATCAATAAAGATTGAAGGGCATTAAATTAGGAATATTGTTATTTCGTAAGCTCCCAGATTCGCGGTGCCGTCTCCAAAATGCCCGTAAACAAATTCATAAGTAGGCAGTGTTCCCGTTTTATGCGTTTTTAAGAGGCGCCCGGCGCAGTGGGCCCGTAAACAGCATCCTGGGGCGAAACAGTGGGGCACACAGTGGGGTGAACTCTCGCAAGATAGATTCTAGAGAATGAGTTGGGTAGGCCTAGTGACACACTAGAAATAAATGCAAAATTTGACGCAGCTAGTAGCTCTCGATTTGTCGCGCAAGCAGAGATGTGATGAAACATGTCTCCGTGCTCAGTAATAATTTTGAAGTTGATGCTTTGCTGTATTTTCAGTTTTATGTAAGATTCAATGTTATCTTAATGACTGAGATAGAATAATTTGCCATAGAACCAGAGCTACAAAAACTTGAAGTATTCGTGTAACGGCGGTAGCTGTATTAATGTTCTTAAATCTCCAGTCTTTTGTAGGCTCTTATATTTTCATTCACAAAGAGTTGTTCTACTTACACACCTAATACCTATTTAACTTCACATTACATCACAAAGAATATCCGAGCCCGCATAACCGTACAAAAGGAAATTACTTTTCATTGTCCGTCCGCATACAGGGTGCATGGAAATTTTTAATTCAAAACACAGAGCAACCCATACGCATTAAAATAGGTTTACCCGCCAGCCGTTCCATTTTCGAAAAATAAAATAAAACAAAAAAGGCGCGCGTTCCCGCCATTTCTCCCTGCCGCGCCGCAAATTCCAGTGGAAAAAATCGTATTTCGAACGCGGTTTGAATTTTAATTGACATTCAGTTGGCACTAGGGTTGGCAGGTGTGATTTTGCCTTTCACTGCAAATATGTTTTTCAACACCTATATAATGACTACATCAGAATTGTCAATTAAACAAAAAAGAAATAACTCGTTTGAGTTATATTTATCATCAACAATTTTTTTGAAAAACTGCCGAAATACGACTTAATACTTTGTAAACAATGCATTCAAGAAGCAACACCTTTCCGACTTCGGTGGTAGATTTGCATTATAGGTATTTATGTCTTGTATATTTAATATGTTCATAGTATCATTATATGTAAATTTATATTTACTAGTTAATTAGATTTGACTATTCGAAAGTACTAATATTATATGTGGTCTATTTAAAAAAAATACTTTTGTCATTGTAGTCATTGTGCTGAAGATAATTATAAGAATTTAAAACATGCAGCCTCGTGCTCGGTACCTAAGTACCTTCAGCTCACAAAAGACATTGACTTCCGAATTGTTGATCATCTCTTTAATTATAAGATGACCCAAACTGTTGTTATCCAGTAACAATGTCAGAAAATCTTAGCGTGTGCATGAGTACTGTTATGTCCTGATCATAACTTTGGGTGACTCGGTTTCGATAAAGTTGTGGACATAATAGGTATTGAGTGATGCTAGGAAATTGTTCAGTATGAACAGGCCCTGCCTAGGTCGTGGTCTGGGCTAAGTTACTTTGATTCGATTCCCACTCAGGACACACCTTCAACACGAGTGTTTTATGGCTATATCTACTCAGATTGGTAAATGTTAGTGAGTATTAGTGTCTGGCACTCTTAATTCTTTTCATTTCACCTTGGTCTAAGATAAAGCTGATATTCATTCATTATTATTCAGGTTTCTAAATGTCGAACTTTGGCAGTTGCCAGCCCTGAGCTGATTCGCGAGCATTTTCGAGTTTACATCTCGTTGGGTATGGCAAGGGTGCGTGCGTCCGTATGTCCACCAGTTGCGGCTGCTTAGGCGTCGTCACACGTCCGCAACATCTCTGACATGGAATATAGGGTACTTCACTTACAAGTTTTCACCCGTTACCATAGTGACTTTTGGAAGCGCTTACGGTGAATGAAACTCGTTTAAAGCCATTCTAATCATTGTCATCATCTTTTAGCTGTTTGATATTCATTTGTTAGTTTTTGACTTATAATTGCAATAATCAGCTTTCCTCTAAAAGTCGTATCTGTGAAACTACTATGAGCATATTTGTGGACTTTAGTTTTATTTCTTCTTTGTCTTTAGTTCAAGACAAGGATTGCCACAAACTAGCAGGAAAAGCTCAAAAAACATAACCATCTTATGTCTGATTAAGGTTTTAGGCATTGAATAGCGTCCAAGTCAAAGACTACTAAACTTTAATAATGTTTCATCAAAATATTTTAACAGCATATAAATAACGTTAAATGTGGTTCTCTTTTCAGTCATTACTTGTCATTATTCGTCGGAGCTCATGGTAATTTTAATAACTTTATTGTTGAGCAGTCGTCACGTGCTGCTCAGTCCATGATGCCGGCCAAATGACAATAAACAATTTGAAGCGCTCATTATTCGCGGGTTCATCACGACGTTAGGCAGACAAATTATTCGGCACAAAGCCGCGGTAATGCCGAACATTCGCGAGTAATTGCCGAATAACCACCAGACAACCTTCTCCCGTAACGTTTAATTCGGCGCCTTTCAATTTGACTTCGTTTCACAATGATTAAGGCAGATCGTAATGAATTAACACTCAGTCCTAAATGTGTCTATTATCTTTTCAGATATCATGTCTACGAACCGGGACCCCGTGCAATCACAATACAAAATGAGCACTCTATAAACGTGAAAATAAAAATGTTGATGCATGGTGCGAAACGGAAAACGAATTCGTCACGTGAATGATCGTGTTCTGGCCGGAGGGTGCGCACATCGGCAGCGATGCAAGAGATATGCAACACCGCCGCGCTGCCGCTCGACAGTAACCCGCTTGTGCGCAAGATAAAATGCGAAGAGTTCCCGGCGGTGAGAGGGAAACAATCCGTGAGAGTTGGCATGGGGGTGCGCGATGAGATGGAGGAGGAGTTCGCCGTGAAGACGCGGAACACGCCGCCGATGGGGTCCGCGCCGGGGCAGGAGCACCCGCGCATGGAGCACGGCAACGGCTTCTGGCTGGCGGCCGTCACCGCCGCCGGCGCGCCGCACCCCATGCTCGAGACCTGCACCGAGACCGGCTTCATCAACAGCCAACCTTCGATGGCTGAGTTCATGACGGCGCTTCCTCAGCTCGGAGGAGGAGAACTCAGTCCGCAGCACACACCGCCCGGATACGCACCGGACCTGCCCTCGCCCGGCGGCGGCCTCAATGTCCCCGAATACCCTTGGATGAAGGAGAAAAAAACCTCAAGAAAGAACAGTCAACAAGGTAAGCCTGACCTTTTACATTTAAATCTTAAATCAGAAATAAACAACCTTAGGTTTCGTGCCAATAACAGCCTCAACGCTATCGGCCCGCACCATCGGCCGCGGTCGCCAATCACGAGACGGCTCCTCCATCAACAACTAATTTGGTTTCGTAAGTGCGCCTAACTGCCTCGTGAGTAACTACTTCAGAATTATTATTGTGCCTTTCAACGGCAACAACAAATGGCCATTCAACCATTGTGTTCTGGTTCACGGTCCCAGGGTTTCTTTAATGAACATCAAATTACTCCGAAATATATTGAATTGTATGGCGCGACGACGTTTTGTGTCTGTAACTGTAGTTGGGTGTGGGAGTGGTGGATTGTTCGAGCCACTGACCCGCCTTCAACATGCCGTGTAACGGAACGAAACCCGACATGCACTATAACCACAAATTATAAGTGAGAACGTTTTAGAGCTTTATTCTTAGACGCTGACATGTAAAGTGGATTTCTAGTTTCATCGACAATGTAATTTAAATCAGACTTATAATCTCACGTTGTGAAAAAGAACTAGTCACAGCTTGCACCGTAGTAGATTCTTGAATATTAATTTGTAAAAATAACTTCTGTATTTTCGCTTCCGCGTTCCATTTCCCATAATCCAGTTGTCAAAACAGTTTTTTACGACGCGTCATAAAAAAGTCCATATTTTTTCGCACAACCAAACAAAGCGAGATGACCCCGAATTTGTCTGCACAAAGCAGTTGGTAGCCGTCATGAGGCAGCTTAGACAATGCCGATGATCCATCACCATCCGTCGCTGGTGCCGGTGGGAACGTGACCTCACCTGGCGCTAGCGATACATCATCCAGCTACAAATTACATCACATTATTATGTCCGCTGATTCCTTAGCAATCCTTGTGAATAATTGATAATCGAGAAAGGGGCTTTTACAGCTTGATGTAAGCTTAAGAATTAATTTGCGTCCTAGAAACTGCCTATTGGTTTCCTAAAAACGCTTATGATGTTTTCTTAGATTATTTACTATTAGTTGTTTGTTTTACATGCAGTATGCCTCATTTTGAATAACACAATTTCTCATTTTCATGATCAGGCTCTATAGTGGATTTAGATAGTATTTTTTAAAACCTACTTTGCAATATTTTGTCAAAAAAAATATTGCAACATACACAATGTGAAAGTGTCAGGTTCCGTAAAATCGATCCTTCCATCTTAACACAAATTGTGAATTTTTCACTGAACAAAAACAATGTGACCTCTGCGTTTGGGGTTTTAGTAACAGTGCCTGATGGCACCGTAGATCACCCAAATCGTTTCTGATGGAGATGCTTGCTTCTCTTCGGCATTAGGAAGAAAGTTAAAAAATGAAAACCATAAGACGAGATAAATAATCTTTATTGCACAGATAAATACAGCACGTAAACAGAACCATTTAAAAAAAACAAGAAATCTTCACAGCCAGCGCTACAATTACATTCGTAAGAAGAAAAACCATGTTCCTACGTGTCCCAGCTCTATCTACATGCCATCTGGAACACTCCATACCTAAATTTAGCTATCATAACAGGTCAACGCCCTCTTAAAAAGTTGAACAATCTTTGGCATGTGTGAATTGTCCACACATTTCCACATCACAGCGGCAGCGCCCCCTGCTGCGCGCCTGGGGAGGCTACAAACGTCCCGGACGGCGTGTTACAAGGCGCTAACTGTTACATGCGTATTACACGCGTTAAAGACTTGAAAGATTGGGTTTTTTGTTATAGACTATTTGACGCTATTGATTTTGTGTAACTTTTACTCTATTTTTAACATATAGCTGTAGGGCAATCGGAAAAAACGGAATTATGCGAAAATCCTATGAAGATCGCGAAACACAGGAAAATAGGAAACCGACATTTTATTTCACTATTTCCGCATTTATTTATTTTCTGAAAGATCATGAAGATCCTTAACCTACCAGCTAGTATTAAACATATATTGTCCATGCAAGTAGAGACTACATGAGCTTTCTACATGAAAATTAAGTATTTACACCGATTAATTTGTACGTGGCTGTTCGTTAATTACAGCATGGCTGTTCGTTCTATATAGTCAGCATAACTTGAACTAAAAACAGGAATTCAGAAAGTATTGCTGTTTTTTACGAAAAACGAATGCAAAATTAAACAAAAAAAGAAAAAGAACGTTTTCTTTTTCTTTTTTTGTTTAATTTTGCAACAACAACGGCTTTTTAAAGCATCAACACTGACTGGATGGTCAAAAGTATATTATGCTTTATGCTAATCATGCTCATGACACACCAAGTAAATAATATAATATTGCTGCGTATTCTTCTTATTTCTGAACATACTATTAGTGAAATGAAGCATTTAACAAGCAATAAGTGTTTGCTCAAAGAGGTACCAACAAGCTACTCTTTTACTAGATTTAATTTCCTTTTTTAACTATAAATTTAAAATTTAATTAATCATTGACTAGGAACTAATAACTATTAGAGTATTTCAACAGTGCAGACTTAGGTTGTGAACCACTGAACACCTTCAGTAGTTCCGAATTCTATCCTCATCCTTCCACTCCTGTGCCACGCATGCCAGAATATGGCGTCATCAACACACAATCCAGCATTATTTTGTTGGCTCGCACTAAAAGGTGACTTGGTGACTTGTTTTTCTGTCGTATGTTCTATCCAATTGTGAAGCTCTCTTACAGCATAAATATGTTTTCCTCGTACAGTCCCTGCGTCTTTAAGCGGGGCTTGAAAAGGCAACTTTGGTGGTCTTTAAGATCAGCCTGACCTGTTCAGTAGACTGTGTTTTTCATTTCCACCTCATTTTTGGACTTCACGGCCACTATCCCTCCAAAGTGAGCTCGTCTTGAACTGCAAATAAAATTAAATACTGTAGACAAACGACGAATAGAGTAGATCCCATTCGAAAACAAGAAGTCCTGCCACAAAATGTATCGATTAGCCTGTGTGAGTATGAATCAGTGTATTTTGATCGCGCAATGATACTATGCAGGTTAGGCGGGGGCCGGCCGTGATCCGCCGGTGATCCGTCACTGTCACCGCTATCGAGCGATGCACGCCCGCCGGCTGCTAGGGCTGCTCGAGATGCAGACCTATGTCGCAACGATACTTGGAATGGAGGATAAAATAAAATAAAAAAGACACTATAAAAAACCTATAAGGAAGTAGACAAAAATAAGCAAACAATTATTTGCAATTTAATTCGTTAATCTCAAGGATGGATTTAACCATGTTCTATTCAAACTAAAATATATCTTTATTTAAATAAACCTGTGTAAGTATTATAAATCGTCAAATACTAATTAAAATTTAAAAAAAAGCAATAGGAATTTGATTGATAGTAAAAACCTTTACTAAAATTCATGTTCGAGTAAAATATTATTGCTATATCAAATTTTTGGTAGAGCTATTTAGCCCATTTAGAAAGTCAGAATTTCCTTGGGAAGTACAAAGAACCGACACTTATATTTTTTAACGTATAAAAGAAAACCTAAACCTAACCTAAACCTAATTATGAATTTTCTGAAAAATCTATAATATTGCAATTTACATAATGATAGGTTTATTTTTTCTGACTAAAAGGAATACGAACTTAAGTCACAAACTTGGAGCATAACTGCATGCCTGAATACTTCGTCAAGGTATGGTGAAATGCACGTTAGTAAAAACAGACATTTTACAGCGATTTCTGTAGATATTGAAATGTGAAATATTATTTAAATTTTTATTTATTATTACATTCTTCGGAGTCAGCCCTGTAGGTGGCGCTCTATGCAACTAGGGTGAAGCGACGTTCTTGCTCTAAACTTAGATATTGGATTTAGCAAGTTTGACTGATTCCCTAAAGTGACGCCTTGACGGGTATTTTGATGTTTCCTTTTAAGGTTTACCGGTTACGAACTCGATACAAACTGAAATGCTTATTCGCAGTAAGTAAATGAGATAAATAATTAAAGGCGTATATCCAGAGATGTGTTACATTATCTGATTTGTTAAAATTATACAAAATACAACGAATAATGAAATAAAACCTAATTGCCTTCGGTCAAACTTTACGCTAGCATATTGCACGGAAAGAACTTCAGACATAAAATGATTCCCCTGTTTTATAACGAATACAAAAAAATACAATAGTAATTTTAATTATCAGTCTTGAGGTCGATGAGGTTGTAATGCTACTTGTTAATGTTGTATGCTATTTTATATGCATCCATTATACTATTTTGTTTATATTCAATAATTTTATCTTTTCATCATAAATAATTTAGCTGTTTTCTTTGAATAGTTACAGAGTTTAAAGAAAGCAACATAAAGTGGTCTCATACACTTTAGATTTAAGTTGTGAGGTGCAGACCAATTTATGATAACTCTATTATTTGAGAAAGATTCAATGAAACAGGTGGATGCCTGATTTAAAAAGCCTTCAAATATTTTTAGATAAAAGAGGCTTTTTTAAATCGATGAAAAACAACGCAAACCTAACCGATATCATTGAAGTAAATTCATCATTTAAAACGACGTTATATTTTCTCATGATCTCACGATTCTGATAAGCTCAGCTCGATCAATCTGCAGTCTTCAGCAATACCGTGAAAGGCAATTTAGCCCGTCACTAGAACATCTAGAGCCGTATAAGGGACACGAAACAAATCGTCCGCGACCACGCCTCCGCCTATACGGGATCGAAATTAAAATGGACGCCGCTCGATCGATCATTCCAATTCTTTAATACAATGCCGTATTATTTTCGCACTGTCTCAATTTGCCGACGGACGTGTGACGAGCCCGATTTAAAAACTTCTTTGTGCCACGAAATTGCATCGCAACAAAAGATAGCAGTTAGATTAAGAGGGCACAGCTGACAGTTTTTACGATTCGATGCATCTCACTTGATACGAATGAAAGCAGAATTGTTTCACTGAAATTACAGCTGATATTTTTATATTGTACAACACAACAAAAATGGAAGATAATATGTCTGATTTCGTTGCTTTCGTTCTGCTCATATAAGATTGGGCGTTTGTTTGCAAATCTTCACGCATATGAGTATTTAAATCACTAGATAGTGTTTTAGAAGGCTATAAATAGCCTTTTCCTCAGTAATGAAATACTTGATGATTACTTACTACTTTATTTAACAAACAAAGCCCAGACACGCACACACGACGCGCGTAAATATTGTTAGTCAGTACAAACTAAGTATTAACTAGGTATTATTATTTCTGCAAATATAGTAAGCTTTAATTAGAGATATACGGGTAGCTATTTAAAGTTGACACGATATAATAAGGCTTTTTCGTATATCGAGGTGACGAGATTGATCATTTTATAGAAGAAAAAATATTTTATTCACAAATGTGTTTGATTATGTGTCAATCCGAAAGGATGGACGTTTTGCATGTATTGAACAGTCAATTTTTTTCTGATGTTAATAAATTAGGTGCTTGTAAATGTTGGATCATGCGCTCAAAATGGTAGCCGGCTCTTAAAGACACACTGGTTTGTCACAAAAGTTTCAAACAGCAGGCATAGCGTGCATGCCTGTACGTAGCTAAGCAACCGAAATATTCACCGTAATGCGACCATTACGCATAATGATGATGGCATGGGAACTTGGTAATTTTTGCGTCATAGACTTTTGAAAAAACATGGTTTTGGAAATCAACGTGTGCTTTTTTTAAATATATTCAAATGTGCTTTGGAAGCACCTGGCTTAATGTCATCATCATCATCCGTGCGGTCTACCCGGTTGTAAACCCACACTGGTGAGTGGGGTCCCAGGGTCCGCCTTTCTTATTTTCTTGGCTCACTTCGCGCGGTCTTGTGCATCATCAGAGGTGAGACTATTAGCACTCATGTCACCCTTGACGACGTCGAGCCACCGCTTCTTGGGTCGACCGGTACCGGTACCTGGCGGGGGCGGCATGGCCAGACATTTTTGCCCACGTAGTTTACCGATCTCCGTGAGAATCAGAATCAGAATCAGAATCATTTATTTCGCTTGAAAGTGGTACAAAGAGACATGACCATACCAACTAAGGCAGCACTCCTGCAGCTTGTCTGCGATGTCACGAACACAAATTCTGCAGCGGATGGAGGTGTTCCGCACGCGATCTTTGCGTGAGACCCCACAGATCCACCGCAGCATATTCATTTCCGTGACGCGCAGCTCCTGCTTGTATCGCTCTAGTAACGGCCGTGTTTCACTGCCATATAAAAGGACAGTCGAAGGGCTTTTGCAACGCTGCGAAAAGGAGTTGCAGAGGTGTATTCTTCAGTCTATCCCTCCATGAGCGTTCTCAAGGCAAATACGGGGTCCATGGTCCCGCAACCTGCCTAACCTGGCTTATTGTAGGTAATTATTGTTTTAGGTTTAAACAGCACTTGGGCGTACGTAGGCTTAATAGGTTCAAAGTTTTGATAAAAGAAACGTTACCTACTGAAAATAATATTCTAATACAGAACTTTATTAACCTATCGGTAGGTTAAATAAACTACACAAACGTAAATGAAAGTGAATAGCGCAAAGACATGCGAACAAAACAGCTTACCGACTAATGGTGAAAGCTGAAGGGCAAAAACTTTCAAAGGCATTCGTATTTACACTTTCAATTTTCGCAAAAATAAGCCATAAATCGTTGCAATTTGATGAGGTTTAAAAAAACTGCAGTATCTCAGGTAGTCCTTTGTCTGCGGACGTGAAGTGGCCACAGATAGCAATAAATTTTGTGGCCGGTGTCTTTGATTTATGTGAAAAATGAGCGTAAATTTTAGGTTAACAGGGTCCCGGGGCGGTCAGGGGCCGATTAGATCCATTGCGCCTATTATGTCATACGGGACACTGTTTTAGAAGTGATTTAACCCGTGTCTAGTCAGGAAATTGGGTTTTTGCAAACTCGGCCGGTTGGCTAATGATACCGACGTTTTATTCTGGCCTTGACCAGTTAATCGGTATTCTTGCTTGAATAAACTTTAACGTATTATAAAGATTAAAAAAAACCAAAGAACCATTTTACTTTATTTTTCTCTGTTGCTCCTGTGAGAATCTTCTACGTTGTTTGTATGACCATAAACCAATTTTCTGAGTGTCATGAAAATGTTTTTTGATTGAGAGTCTTTCTTAGTATTTTTTTTCTCTTCAAATCTATATCATTGTTGCTGAACCATTCAAAAAGAAAGCAATTACGTTTCGTTCCTTCCATTCAAAAGCAGCAAACAAATAGAAATGATTCTAGAGCAATTATCGCCTGTCAATACATTGGCGTTATGATTTCCGAACCACCAAAACTTTTACTCCTTCTTCGAAGAGACCCTCAGGGTTAATAGCGAAGTTCAATAATATGTGTAAGTAGAGCTTGTATAATCTGAAGTGACGCACCCTTCCACCACATTCACGCATACATAATTTTAAGAAAAGTAAATTAATTAGCCTATTATAATGTTGCACTGCTGGGCAAAGGCCTCCATCATTAAAATCAAGTCATCGCTACAACAGTGGGCTGTGGGGCGCTTCATTTCTGGTTAGACAAGCTCTATGTGTGTTTTATTCTGAAATGTCTCTTAGATCCGTATTCTACATTATTTCTTATTCCCCTGTGCGTAAGTAAACGTCACTCACATCTATGAGTAACACTCAAAGTGGCTTTAGGTACATTACAATATTTAAAAAAAGCCCGAACAAAATGTTGGATATTCTATTACTTCAAAGTAGTTACAGTAACGTTAACACATTAGTTATTATTTATTACATATTATAATTTCCAAACTTCTCTTGTAACTATTAAATTAGTATCTCATTTATTTTTAAAACTATCCAGTAAGGGTTTGTACAACAATTTACAGGATTTAATATAACCTGTCTTACATTTCTTAACCCAATGCAGTTCCTAACTTTTAAGTAGATAACCTGTATTAAAAAAAACTCGTATCACTAAAACAGCCGGTTGATCTATCTCCATACTTAATTCCAATTACTCTTTACCCCACACCGAAGCAGTAGCCGAAACTAAACGCAATAATTTCCCCGGCATTCATTGGCTGTCAATACATCGATATGATTTACGCGCAACCCGCCGCTGCCGAGGTAACACTTTCACCTCGGTCGAACCGACCCCCGCAGGGTTGATACGTTATTAAAAAATCAGAAGCCATAATTTTGATATTGATTTCGATATTGTGACTTTCAAAAGGGCGTGCATTTTTTTAATGCGCATAATATTTGTGATAAGCTGAAATTATTATATCGACAATCAAATGAAAAAAGTAATTCATTAACTCGTACATTTTTCTCAAGAAATGGCATAAAGATTAAGATATTTGCCTGAAATATCACTGGCCTGATCTGAATACTTCAATGATGAGTAAATGGCTTTTGATGTAGTTTTCATTTAAGTAGATTAGTAGAGAATTTCTTCTCAAAGTGACTTGTGTGTTTAAATTCACTTATGTTATGATTAATACGTTTGCAATTTGCCAGAAATTAATCGGTCACTGTAATGTATCAAAACCGTCTAGTCGTTGGAATTATATAAACGATACCCTACTGAAATAACCCACAGCATCAAAAAAAACAGTATAACATGAAGAGGAACAGCCAACCCTACATTGGTGACATAAATCAATGCCCAACGAACGGGACTGCCCTTCTTTGACACTCAATCGGCTATCCCAGTAGTACTAAAATAATACTACCCGGTTGAAAATCGGACAACGAAGGCGTATTTTCATTCTTAACTGTGACGTTTTAATGATGCGTGTTTATAAATTTAAGTAAAATAATTGCAGAGATCAGTTACTTTGAGGTTAGGCCGATGACCAGTCGCTGTAGTCTTTTGTCAAGCTTTTGAATCTTTAATTGTAATATTGCACTGCCAGAAGAATTAAGATAACTTACAAGCTCTCTGCTTAAAGTTAAACTGCAGGCTTGGCTATTGGAACGTCCCTTCTACTCTATAAATGAATATTTTATTCGAAACATCTTAAATTTTAATCTGGGATATTTTTATTTTTTACATTATAATTATTGTTATTAGTAATTTTAATCTTATATTGTTATTTATGTTTATTTTCATTTAATGATTTGTCAATTTAAATTTTATGGGTAATTAAAGTGTTTTAATGGTTATTCTAATGTATGCATATAATCTGTTAGTTTTTTGTAAATTTAAATTGTTTTGGTAATTTTAGTGTTAATAAGATTGTGATTTGTTAATTTTGGTTAAGAATTGTAATTTTAATGTCTTTTGTAATGTATTGGCATGCCATAAATGAATATAATTTAATAATGTAATAAACATTTGCACGCTGTTAATTTTGCATCTGACCTATAATGACACATGTATTTATTTAACCTAAAATTTATGCAAATAAATTGTTTTGAGTTTGAATAGGATTTCGGTACAGCACCTCTAGTGAAGAGTAATGTGACTAACTCTATAGATTACTTGAGGTAAACTCATTGCAAGAGTACTGAAAGCCAAAATCATATGAACGATGTCACATGCTTCGTATTTTTTATTAATTGGGCAAACATATCCTTAACGCAGTTGAAACTATTGAACTTGTCTTAATCATCATGGCTGTTGTTCATCTAGTACCCGACTAGAAAAAACTACTTATTTCCCATGCTGTATGTAAGTTTAAGTAATCTAAGACGCCACCGCGTCGCTGCTATCGAATCTAGTGACCTTAACTAAGAACATTTTTTTCACTTGCTAGTCATACAAAATACGAAGATCTAATGAATAGGTTCTAATTCGTAGTAACACAATAGTATCAAACGGGAGCCGCTCACCTGCCAACAAACAAACAAACAGCGTAATCCGCCGACTTAGCCGCAAAGGGCCAATCGATAAATCACTTTCGCTAAGGGCCCTCACTCAACAGGAGGCCGAAGTCGGTCAATTCACAGTCAAGTAACCGCGCAGTCGAAAAATGAAGCTTTTCAAAATATTTTTACCTTTTTAAAAACACATCGTTTTTCATATACGAGTATAAATATACTTCATACTAGTGTTTTTCGTTACGTACTTATATGGATAAGTAAGGACCTCAATATACATCCATTTAAGCAAAGAGTACACTATAAATGGATATCACGCAGGTAAATGATCTTTGAGATCATTGAATCTGACTTCATATCTGATGGCAAGGTTTTAGTGCTGCTTTCAGTTTTTATTGATTAATTTAACCGGCTCAAAAGGCCTTAGATGTTCAAACCGCAAAAACTGACTAATCGTTAATATAATGGTATGAAATTTGCGTTTTGTCCACTAACAGCCAGCGCGACTATATTCGTACGTGTCGCTCTCTAAAGATCATTACCCAATTTCACAACTCTCTGGCGTCTCAGTAAGCACGGCCCGAGGCCGGCGGCCGGGCGCCGGCTTTGTCCCAGCGTTCGTCGGCGCCGATTTTTACGGCAATTAGAGACACTTACCTGACACGCTGAGGTAATCCTATTAAACGAGTGAGCGGGACGGCAACAATTCTTAAAAGAATAACCACTGTTGCAGACAAGGATAGAAAGACAAGGACGGCGTGGGCGGTAGATAGTATTGTTCGACTAATGCTCAGTGTTGAATGGAAGGACTAGGTGTGATGAGGTGGTGGTTTCCGAACAGGTTACTAAGATTACTGAAGGCGATCACGATGCACGTCAGCTCGGATTGGTTGGGAGAATCTGGGTATTAAAAGGGTTTTTACACTACGTTGACGGACTGTTCATTCAATTTCGTATTTTTTATCTATAATATGCATTGGGTTGATTTATTTCACTTTCATTGTTAAATAAGTTCAAAAATCATGGCAATCAATAATTAATTCTGACCTATTAGACCTAATGCTGATATCTACAATGTATCAGAATATATACATTTGTGACATACAAACCAAGCGCTGACTTGCACCAAACCAAAACCGCGTAAAAGCAATTAGCCTGTTTGACTAGACTGTTCGCATACTTCCCCTAGTAAGATGTCGTTGGCAACTGATTTATCATATCAGCCTCAACAGCATCGTCTTACACGCATAAACCCGTATCGCGGCATTGTCTGCCCACAAAACATTCTCAACAATATGCACTAAAACTTGGAGCACATAATATTTGGGTAACGTACTTAGATCATCTCCTACACACGGTAAGTCGAAACAGCGTAACTGACAATGAGATACAAGCAAAATTGAACCTTATCTCGCATGGAATAGGAGTCAATTTCGCAAGGGTGTGGAATGCGTTTGTAGCTTCAAAGGTTGTCTAAAGATAGACATGCAAAAGCTGGCCTGAGACGAGGGTGCGAGCAACGTATCGTGTTGTCCGGTTTCCGGACGGCCCCGGCGGTAATTAACTAAGTTTGTGCACTACGCGACACTTATTGATAAAACTTGCGCTGCGGATGATCTAACTTATACTAAAGTTGAGTAAAAGTTACGGTAAGGCTCGCTATAGCACCTAACCTACTTAGTGGCTTTCATTGAGCCTGCACTCAGGTCTATATAATTATCAGTGACTGCACATTTTAATTTAACACTATTTAATTAGGTTTTTAATTCCAATTGAATTTAGTCGTTAGATCCCACAGCTAGGCAAAAGTATCCAATATGTTGCAATATCCAATAATATAATAGACAACAGTTTATAACAGGTGTTTGTTGCAAACTCGTATGCCCAACTTGAAGTGGACCAACGAAAGATCCAATTGTCTTAATTAGAGTTATTGGCTATGATTTTTCCTTTAATTATTTATGTGGGCTAACTAACGCAGTATTTTATCATAAACAATAGCTAATCAGACACCACTTCATAATGCAAACCGGATCGTACACATCCCTCCACCGCATATTAGACGCAACATTATAAATCAAGGCGCACATCTTAAGCCAAGCCGCGTTTAATCATTCTCGCGGTATTAATAACGCCTTGGAATTAAACAATAAATTCAGCTAATCGCGCGTCGCCGCTGACTCAACATTTATAGAGACAAATTGTTGCACCACTAACACGGTCTAGGATGGATTAATCTTTAAACAACCAGTATAAGTTGATCGGTAGGGACAACCACGAATCAAGACTTGAGAGTTCTAGCTAATTCGGCTTAACAATTATTGACGTGTTGCAAGCGTTGCTCTGTTTTTTCCGCGCTATCAGACTTAGAATAAAACTATCGAAACACATCACTGAATTGCCTTCGAACACAATATTGTAATGCTAAATAAGGCCAAGAAAGAAACTGCCTATGTCATAGCGGTTTGCCACCACATCAACCACACAGAGGCAAATAATTGCAATACTTACTTGGGTTGCGATAAATTTAACCTTGTATACTCGTAATGTCTAACTGAAGATGAACTTTATAACTAATTGCGAATTAAACTGTTGGATGTTCTTTTGTTTGTTTCTTATTTAGCCCATAGTTCTTCGGTTTGGAAACATTTCAAAAGTTAGCTAACAGAACTCATATTATAATTTACAGACAACATACAAGTCGTTATCGTTAATCCTTTAATAAAAAATATTTACGCCTAACAGGTTTTTAATATCCAAATATTCCCTACATCAAACAAAAAATAAGTTAAGTCAAAATTAAGTTTACAAAAATATTAATAAATAACAAATTCAGCCCGTCTAATCGAGCATGGCGGTCGCTGACTCAACATTTATAGAGACAAATTGTCGCGCCACTAACACGGGCTACGAGATGTATTAATCTTAGCCGTAGCCGCGTAGCCGTAGCAGGGGCGACCCTCTACGAGTCTACGACGCTTATTGTCACAGGGTAAAAATAATCTGCAAGGAACATTAACAGAGAATGATCCTTCTTTTAAAGCTTATGCTGTCTGGTTACTTTTTTGTTTCACCAAAACATACATACTCTGTAATGCCAACAAAAGTGGGCAAGTTTATACCACACAAAACAACTTTATTTCTGCTAATGCTAATGCCGACTAGTTCAGCCGCGAACATCATTTGTATGATGCGTGTCGTTATTTTAATGCTCATCCAGTTTATTATGTACAGTCGACCACAACTAGAACTTCACCTGCTTAAACTGAACTACTACTTTATTTAAGTATATATTTTGATATAACGTTTAATATTCATATTTTCTGTTTTAATGCTAAGAATTATTAGTATAATATATTAACATCAGATTTAAGTTTAGTAGAATGTGTAAATATAACTCATATTGATCACAATAATATCATTATGGTTGAATTTCATGGATCTATTTAAAAATATGCCTTAATTATTGTCTTTTCAGTGATTACGTCGAATTTAAGACAATTATGAATATTGACAATGACATATTACAAGGTGACATATTTAAATGAATACCATGGCAAGAATATCATCTATTTTCCCTCTCAGTCATTTAGGGAAGCAACTGGGCATACAAACGCGTTGACCTTATCACGCGAGTGATAGCCCCCATGATATATGGACGCGATGCGACACAACTATTAGTGCATTCGTCATTAGTCACCGTCATACGCGGGGAGCAGAGGCTGTGCGCGGCGCGCTGTCTTGGCCTGACGCGTCTTTTTTTATTTTGACGTGGACATTTTGCTTTTTTTCTTTTCTTATTCTGTGGTCAATCCAGCCTGATTCTTGAGTCCGATATGATGCTACGTTTTGATTGGCTTGTCTCAGTTGGTAGGTAGTAATCTTGGGAGATAAGTAGCAGCTTGTGGGTTCCATATCTACTCAAGACCTCACGTTATCTAGGTTTTATAATTATGAGTATAAATTTACTCTTCTAAAAACCTCTCCTTAGCTTCTTGTCAGGTGTCCTAAGATAAATATGACAATGAATATTTCATGGCCGTATTTATCTTTAATGATGATGGTATCTGGCATAATCGTGTTAAACATTAAGATGCTCATTCCAGGTTTATTTCAGAAAAGGCAACTTAAAACTAAAGCATGCCTATGTGAAATCGCTTAATTCTACGTTATATCTTGAATATCACAAACTTACTTTTGCTTAAGATTTTCTCAACGTGAACCATTTCTACACTGGTTACATAATCAGGACTAAAGATACTCTTATCTTTGTGATTTTTATAAGTCTATAATCTTACATGTAATAAATCTGCGCTTGTACTCATCGTAAAGCTACAAAAGAAACTACGGCAAAGATTAATATCAACTTCTAACCCATTAGTAACTACTAACAATATCATATGGTTTAATTACAGAACTGTAGTATTCGATTAGTTCATCGATAACATAATAGGTTGCATGCTCGTGCAAACTCACACAAGTGCATCCTCATTATTTAACGAAACAAATGACAGTTCTGTAATTAAACCATACGATATTGCTTCGAGATGATCATTAACAATGGCAATAATGTGACACGCTGTCCGCAGACGTGCGGGAGGTGTCGAGCGTACCGATAGCACCTTATGTTGAGGTATTAAGGGTGATATTAGTCTGTGTGGTTAGGTGGCTGACATGGGGTTCGTCAGAGGGTGTTAATTTGCTAAGACCCGTGCTAATGAAAGGCGCGACTTACCGCTGACGTTCAGATCCCCGACCGATAAGTGCGCAAGAATCCCGCAGGAAATTGGCGTTTTCATCCGACTCCGAGTTGTTGGCGAAGTGGCGATAACATCGATCATGCCATTATAGCCGCTGACGGCCAAGTGCTAAACACAGTTTTACATGCCGACGTTAGCCATGATGTCATTTTTCAAAGCGATTGCAGATCGGGGGGGCTAGCGAAGAGCAAGACGCCACGGCGATTTCTACAATAAAAATCGTAGCGTGTTGCTCTTGGCTAGCCCCCCTATTTTCAGATTTATTTTGTTAGTAAGTGAGGCAAGGAGAAAAATTAAAATAAATTGTTTAGCTGCTGACAAGCAAACAGAATTTCTTTAAAGAACTAATGCAAGCGAAACTATGTTATGAATTTCAAGTAGCTTAAATAGTGTTTTGTTCCTAAGAGCATTGCATTTATTAATAGGAATTGGCTGTTCTTATGTTTCGCCCACGAAAACCATCAACGACGGTCTCCAAATTCCAAGTTAGTCTTACAATTATGACTTAAATAACGAAAGAGCACAATATGCTTAAAATGTGGCATTTTAGTGGTTGAGAGCAGTTACTAAAATATTCTAAGGCGCTTCATAAAACGTCTTCGATTTATGCAAAACGAAACTTATCATGTCTCCGGTAAAGAGCTGTCGTTTAATTAAACACGCATGCAGCGGAGTTCTCGCCCCAGATCGTAATATCGAGAGTGGCGATCGATTGGGGGAATCACTCCGGCTTGGAACTAATTTGATTTTAGCATATTAAGGGGGGTACATCTAGATATAAGGAGCGCGTCTTCCACCCCGCGTAATAACGCAAATGATGTAAGGTGCGCCCTTAATATCCATCACACGAGTCCCCGTATTTGCTTATCTATGGAAACACGGAAGTGTAAAAATTGTCGGGAAAGCGGTAAGGGTTTCAAATGTGAAGTACACACTTAAGATTATTAGTTTTTATGGATTCAGAGAATCGTTTGTGGACTTATATGCTGTGTTGATAATGAAATGCACGACAGGTGTTCGGAAAAAACGTATTAACAATTATTCTTATGAAAAATGAATACTCTTTCGTTACTATCTCAGATAAAAATATTTTTTAATGAAAATAAATATTTAGTAACCAAAATTACAATAACAGGAAATTATTAAAAACTAATTACACTGAAATCCACACTCGGCAAAATCAGTTGGCAAATGTAAAAATGAACCTTTCTTCAAACAGACTTGGACAGTTCATTTTTACGTATGCTGTAGTTATTCAATCTAATTTTTAAAATGTGAGTCAATATTTAAAATTACTAATGCTACATTTCATTATAAATAAATGTATACAAGTTTTAATATAAGTATCTCGCGAAGCGTATCGGAATTTTTTATCAGATCCAGTTCCGCAACAAAAGCGCGATTACTCGGTGGCAACAAACTCATTTAACTTTACGAATCTCTCCGCTCAAAAATTTCCTCTTTAAATACATCCCCGTTTCGATTCCATTGTCCTTCCTGCCTTTTTACGATACATTTATTTTATTTATCAAAATCCGCGGATTATACAGCGTCGTTATCGAAAAGCGTCTCATCCGCGTGGTACAGTTGTGAAGAAAGGTGAGGTTTAGAATACAGTGGGAACTGAAGTGAGGTACGGAAATAAATGTAGGTACAGGAGGGTAGATAAGTGCGAGCGTGCAAATGCGCCGTCCTCGGCTCTCAATCGGAAGCCGCGCTACATAAATAAGACTGGATGAAAGTCCTTTCTTATCTGAACAGGTTTGGTGGCTCACTTTTGTGCTCTTGAAATGCACATCAAAGGGAAAATGTGTTTACTGAAAAATGGATGTGGTATGTAAAGAATGTCAACACGTACGTAACGTAAGAGACAGTGGCAAATGTTATTCGGTGTCTACTCATGTTTTCAGTTTCTATTTTTTGTTGATCACTTTTATTGTTTGTCGATCACTGTAAATTTGAACCTAATCTTAGAAGCAAATCATACTTTGAAAAGGTGTACAGTCAGCTAGATAAGTGCCTCAACACTTCAATACCATTAAGGGTGTCAAATGGTATCAAAGTTCTTCAATTACTTTTGTTGCAGATAATATGCGCCATGCACTGACAAAACACCACGCTGACTGTTACTTAAAGATTGCTCCAAACTAGACGCAAACTCAAACTCAAACTCAAATAACTTTATTCAAATAGACTGTATCAGTACTTTCACGCAATACTTTAGTTCTAATTACAAATTCCCAAACCGATCCCACAGCACATTGACCCAGATCCCTGCACGGCGTACTTAGTGAGATGTTAAAGCAATTCATCTAAAACGTCCTCGGTGGGTTGTTTATTGGACCGCGAAGCATTTGTAATCGTTTAATACCCTCAATTCTTTATCAGCGGTGGGGGACGGCCTACACCGGATTTACCCTCGACCGAACCTATAATGTATAACTTGATGAAATCTGTCTGATTATCTCTACCGCGGTGTTTACTTTAGATATTTAAGTTAATGGCGTCGTGAGCTGGGAGAAAACTTGCGGCCGAAAGAGGCAAAAGGGTTCAGCATGATAACAAACAACTAAGTAATGTTTGTTTCACATTTGGTTCAGCTTTCGGTATACTCTAGTATAAAATGATAAACAGAAACTTTACATGTTTCGTTTACTATTTTACAACTTTTATAATCAAACAATAAAAATAAAAATAATGCCACTATGGTTATGTGAAATATGGTTGTGTGTAGGTATTTTACAACTGTCAAAAGGATCGATAATGTTTTCCGTTCGCTGAAATACGAGGCAATTCAAAGATGAAGTCAAAGCTATAAAATTTAAGGAAGTGCACCCACCATTCCAGTGAAGAAGCAACGTTCGCATCCGGTGAAATGGGACGAACGATACAAACTAAGACAGGCTCGATAATGACGTCATTTGCTTATCAGCTGACCATTACCGAAAATCGAAGGCTACATTACGCACAGTCCGAACCCGTAACCGTCCGGGCTCCAATAAAACCGTTATCGAACCGGCCCATTCAAAACTGCCAATATTCACTTAAAAAGAAGACATAAATTCGTTACATTTAACAAAATAAAAACATTCCGCTCTTATCGTGTTCGATTTTTAAGTAACGGCGCGCCATTGGTAGCTAAGTTGAGGACAAGGTTTTGTCCCCGGTCCCCCTTTTTTGGGGAGGAATTTCTTTTCGGCAATTTAAAGGCGGCAGATAATAAAAGGGCTCTAACTGCGCCGATCGCGCCCTAATGAAAAGTAGAAATCTCTTCATTCCTGTATCAATAACTTTCAGTTTGAAACCATTGAAGGTCTGTGGAGATAAATGTTTTAATTTTCATAAGAGTCAAATTTATGACCTCCTACTGGTCAGCGAGTAAATTATATGTAAACACAATTTTTAATGTACAATACATTCTCCTCGAACTTGATTAATGGCTGCAAATGCAATGCTGACGAACGTAATCCAAGTGAGTACAACAGGCTGAACCGGGATGGGCAAGAGCAGCACTTGACCCAGATCAACTGCACCCAGAGTAAATCGAAAATCGATGAGCCAACAACCTCAACAACCTCAGTCAAAACACTCAATCAAATAATAACTTAAAAAAGTAAATCGGTAGTTTAAATATCTAAGATAATCAATGATGCTAGTGTGCCTAATGGTTTAGACATGTGAAGTTTTTTGTCTACCCCTTTTTCATAAACCATAACACTAGTATGGCAGTGTTTTGTCAAATGTTAACATCGATTGAAATAAAACAGATAAGACAGTACATTATTTAAATAAATAAATAAATATCCCTGGACATTATTGTTTATTCTGTAAACATCTCATCAATGAGCACGATCAAATTTTATTGATAAATTTAGATAGAAAGTACGAGTACCTATAATAGTTTTAATGCAATTAAAGTGACCTACGCCCGAATCCACAAACGTCAGTCAAAGCTGAGCAGGCCCTTTCATTTCTATTGACATGTGAGAGAGCAGCATCAATTTGAGGTGTCCCCAACTTTTGATTAGCGTTTGTGGATACGGGGTTACGCAGCGAAAAGAAGCAGGGCTACAGCCATAGGGATTATCGAATGCAATACACACTTCACCCGCGGTAACCTTTGACGATGATCCTGTGAAGGCAGCACTTGACCCATTTCAGCTGCACCGGGTCCAAATCGAAAATCGATGAGCCAACGACCTCGCGGTTCAGTCTCTGGATACCACCGCTGCCGACTCCCGCGCTACTTGCACAGAGTTGAACGACTTTCACGAAATTATGTATAGGGAAATATTAAGTGAAATAAAATCAATCGATAATATGCTCGTAGTTACGTGAAAAGGGCTATTATACTACAAAAGACTACCTTATAGATGAAAATGCCTGGGTGTAGACTCTCTGCTCGATGTAACAGATATTATATTGTAATACCTAGTTAATACTTAGTTTGTACCGACTAACAATTTTTCTTTTTAAATTGTTTAAATGACCTTATGTTTAAATTCTTTCATGTTTATTTTTTTGCCATTTTTTTATATTCTTTAGATTAGACACACAGTAATGACACATTGTACTTTACTAACGCCTGTTGTAAACCCAAAACAAGTTTAAAAAAGTAACTACTGAGTTTCTCGCCGGATCTTCTCAGCAAGAAACAACTCCGACGCGATGGTAGAGTCGCATTATGTCTGTATACTGTTATTTATATATCTGAATTATTATAGTATTCTTATTATTTATTATTTAGTATATTTTGCTTTAAATTTGACGATTTGAAAGTACTTACTGTGAAAGTCTATTTGAATAAAGTTATTTGAGTTTGAGTTTAAATCTACCGTGAAGCGGAAGAAAAAACGGGCGAGAAAATACTGAAACATTTATTTGAAATTTATTTTATTGGAGATTCCGACAGTGTGACATATAAAATTGTGTTGAAAGGAATTTGTTTTTGTTGATCTGTGTTCGATACTCGCTTTGTATATTTCTATAAGTTTCTCATATAAGTGAATTGTAATTCTTTTTGAGAAAATAAATGTCTTAAACCCGATTTATTTAACTTTGGATTTTTAAATACTTAAGAAAATATAAAAGATTTGCTAAAAACTCGTTTTGCAAACATTTACATAACAGATTGAATGAAAACCTTAAATTTTTGCGTCTACATTGTGAACGGTATTTATTGCATTGTTTATCAGCACGACTTTATAACCACGTTAGATTAATTTATCCATGGAAGACTTTGAGTGAAAATATAATAAAATAATGTGTGTATGCGTATAAGTAAAACAGCGTCCAACTACTTCTACGTCTGCTCACAAACACAACTTACTAAATATCTTATTATCCAGCAAACTCGTAGAACATCTAATTATCATTTTCTACAATGACTCGTTTGTTTACTACTGCTAGCATATTATGTAATCGCTACCAAGTCATCTTGCAAATTACACGTTTCCGTCGTACACATAACACCACGAAGGTAGTGGCACTTCCAAGAACTTAAGAAGTATTCGAAAATAACTGCTTAACATACACCTGTAATAATATGCTAGATAGGCTCATCAGTGTAATTGAGAACACTTATTTTAATTGAAGAGATATTATTTGAGAATGGTTTTTGGTTCAAATTTGTAGAGACATGTTGATTGTACACATTCAAGTAGCTGACAAAAAAAATATTTATCTTTTTGAGGCTGGACATTAAGTGCTACGATACATAGAAGCTCTAGGTACTAAACTTGAGATCAAGATCCATGTATGAATCACAGAAGATTACTCATCAGAATAGATGATAAGAAAATAACAAACAATCATCTTCACCTTGTAAATATAATGAAATAAAATACGTACACTCTAGTTCGTTAGGGTAGACGCACGTGTAGCCGGCTACATTCGGTGGTGGGCCGCTTCACGTTTTTTCCCGGCCATTCCCCCGCCACGTGGTGCCTCTAATTGCTCAGCTGCTACGCCAAATGTGAGTTTTCCACTTAAACAAATAAAAATAATATTCATTACACGACTACGGAACCCATTCTTGATAGAGGTTTTAATTATAGCCACGCGCTTCCGGACGACATTTATTTAGAGGCTTATTTAACTTTGTTTATTGCGTTCTGTGGTTTCTTGAATAAGTTAAGGCAAACACTTTGCTTTTAATTTATTTTTTATCATAACGCTGATTGCTTTATTTTGGCTTTCTGATAAAATTTTGTGTCTTGCTTTTAAAGTAATTATTTACAAAAATGTGAACCTAAATAGTTTTTTGATGTATACTGGTAATGAAGACTGTATTAAAATCGAGTACAAGTGATCGGAAAAATTTAGTCATTACCTTGCAGCACAGCTGGCAGTTCGGAATTATGTTATTCAAAACACCACAACTGGATATAATTCGATAGGTCGTACCATCTGGTTGATTTGGGCAGTGCCATAAATAACTGCATTACAAAATCAAAAACTTTGTAGATATTTCAAAACGTATGTAAATTTTAATGTAGTCGTTTCTCTAAACGCCGACAAGTTTCGCAGCGAACAAGTTGAGCACGCCGCCATATTGAGATTGTTTCAACTCCAGAATTATGTACATGCACACCACATGTCCTTTCTCGGAAGCGCGACTGGCGCGTATTCGAATTCCTGTATGGAGTAGAAATACGGCTTTATAGGAGTAAAATCATACTTTCTCCACGGAGCGCGGGGGAGCGCGGCACTAATGACCGCGGGGGGCGAGGCATATACTTACCTACACGTATACAACCACACTTTATATTGCGTTTAGCAGGCTGGCTACCCACACTCCTGACACACACTACCTCGGGCAAGGTTTGTGTTTTTTTAGTTATTATTCCGACGTGCACTATTTTCCTTCTGACGCAGAACTTGTGGTTGCGGTTAGGGGATGGGAGTTTTGTAAATTAGTGCAGAGCAGGCTATATCTACGTAGGTTGGTAGGGACGAATAGCCTCGTCATTTTCTGTGTTCTTTACAAAGTAACATTACTGCATCACTATTATTAACTTAGTTATCGTTGGTTGGTAGGTAATATGAACGGTAATAGCATTACTTCTTGATCACTCCTACTCTAGGATTATTTCCCTAAAGAGGATACAAGCTTGACAATGATTAGTTGTTCTATTCACAGCTACATTGAGTCGTCTTTCACCGCCAATTAAAAAAACCCTTTCAAAAATGTGCAAGTCACGCTCGAGCGTGCATGTGCCGGCAGAAGTCGCCGAAAGCGCTGACTCAGCGACCTGTGTCAAATCTAGATGGACATGAGCCGCCCGGTGTTTGGCACATGCGAGGACGGGCTTTGAGTGAATGTTCACTTGACAAGCTAATATGGCATCATTCATGATTTGCAGTGTAGTTCCTTCGAATTTCGACTGTGAATTTTCAGGGAAATTTAACCCTGTGACATTCGGTATAAAGGCGCCGTCATGCGCGCTCGTAAAATAACGGACATTATTATTTTATAATAATTTAAAGTAAAAACACAGCTTTAATTTGATGCAAAGTTCATCATACCAAAGTTAATTGATTACTTAGGTGGTAGATTTCTCATGTAACACTATCCACTCGTATATAAATATCAGAATATTATAAACTATCGCGCAGAACTATCGCTATTGTATAAATTCTGTAGAAAGATAATTTTATTCAACATGAAGATTAATGAAAAGATACACTTGTAGTAGCGCATAATAAGCAAAGAAAGTAGATTAATCTTTTAAGATATTTTCAATTTATCTATTGTTGTACAAACAAAGGTGAGTATTCTAAGATAATCTTGCACATACTCGCAGTCTCCATTAGTCTACAAGCCTACAAACAAAGTGAGCTATGATTGCGACTGCTTTTGCAACCCTTATAGGGTAGTTACTCCTTAAAAAAACGGGCAGATTTCGACAAAAACGCAAAAGGAACGCAACGAAAAAGGAACGCCACACAACATCTTGAAATAGGGTTATCTACATTATGTCTTTATTGAAGGCTCTATTAGAAAACAGGCACTGGCGGACTAAAGAAAACTCGCATTAAACACAAAAAAATAAATCCACCCAACATCTAGTGCAAGACTGACTCGTATGTAAATATACGATGTCCAAATTGTTATTGGAATAACGCATCATCCATCAGCGCTGCGCCCGTCACTGGGGTAAAAACATCGCTTCAAAGCAGGACGCGTGCATCGACTTTGGTGCGAGTGCGAGAGGGATGGGAAGCGAATTTGGAGAATTTGCATAATCTGCTCGGGTACTTTATCATAGAACCACGTGGCAGTGACTAGTGCAGTGCGGATTATGGCGAGATTAAAACGGCACTTTGAACTGAGGACTCGTCACGGTCTGGGTGCTCCCGGCCTTACCGTCGTTGAGATGGCTCAATTTTGTCATGTCTCGTAGATATGTTACTAGAAACAAGAAAACAGAAGCTAGTAATATTTATATAATGAAAGAAAACTAATCACTTATAGTAGTAGTACTGCAGAACTCGTAAATCTGCGCTCAAACAGTTGCCGAATGGACACTTGCAGATCTATATCATTATATCTATCGAATCATTCAAAGCGCAATCGTTTAGTTATGTATGTAGTTATGTATGCTTTTGCTTTAGCAAATTTGAGTGCCTACCTATCTACCCACAGTATTTAGAACGGCAACAACTATGCCAATACTATAACTATATCTATGTTGACCGTCGTGTTGTATATTATCCATATTCAAAGTCTTAATTCACAATTGGCTGCTGTCGATTGAATGCGAGATTCTAGAGGTTAAATAAGTACTTCAAAATCTTTATCCAAAGGCATACCCTTTCATCTTATGAGAGATGATGTGTAGATGGAACGCCGTCAAGCCCGATGGAATTAAAAGCAGCATTCCGATTAAAAGGCCGACCAAATCAAAGTAACACAATTGGAGATCCACCGTTTTATATAAAATGATAAATATCCAACCGCCTGCCAGGATCTCCCAAAAAACGCTTAACTTGTCCCACTACAAAGGGAAAAAGCCAGCGTCTTCCGTTCGGCGGCGAAGAAAAAATGTGCGCGAGGGATCCCGGCCTTCATTTATCATATTCCATATTCATTTATTCGTCAAGTTCTGGATTCATTTATTCGTCATGTCTTGATTTCGTCTCATTTATTATTAAAAATGAACTGTCCGTAGCAGGAACAGGACATCGGCCCGGGGCCACTGTTTCAATCTTAGAATAATTTCATGCTGAATTAGGTCACTGTGAAGTTTTTGTCTTCCGATTCAGAGAAGCGAAATAATGATCCCGGTATAATGGATTTTGTAAAGCAGGTAGGTGTTAGTTTGAAGGTTAATAGTTCGACAGGGTCGATAATGAGTGCTGATTACTGGCCTTTAGTAGTTCAGGTTCACAGCGAAATGAAGAAACCCATCAGCAATTCGTGTGTAACACACAAGCTGAAATTCAAGGCAGTAAATGCATATGGGGATCGATTTTAGACCCAAATGCAACTTCAACTCGTATAAATAAATAATTCATTCTTATTCTTATAAAACTACCTTTAATTAGGATTGCAAATAATCTTACAGGAATCATCCAACGTCACTCGAAGTTAAGCACCATGCTAATAAACCGTTTACTGGACAGCATCAATATTCATCACCCCACTTAGCTAAACTTTTTAATAATTGCATAGACCAAGGTCAGTTTCCCAACTTGATGAAATTTAGTAAGGTCATCCCGCTTTTTAAATCTGGTAGCAAAAGTGACCCATCTAATTATAGACCCATTTCTATACTACCAGCTCTCAGTAAAATCTTTGAAAAAATTATATTGAACCAGCTGCTTTCACACTTTGATTTAAATAACTTACTACATGAGAAACAATTTGGTTTTACTAAACACAAGAGCACAACTGATGCAGGTGTAGCACTTATCAAACACATATTTGATGCTTGGGAAAACAAGCAAGATGCAGTAGGAATATTTTGTGACCTTTCAAAAGCATTTGATTGCGTGGATCATGAAATATTACTGATTAAGCTAAGACATTACGGTGTTTCAGGTATCTCATCTCAATTAATACAATCCTATCTTACAGATAGAACTCAAAAAGTTAGTATCAACGGAACTGCATCTTCCGGTGCCACCATACGTATGGGAGTGCCCCAGGGATCTATATTAGGACCTTTGCTTTTTCTTATTTATATAAATGATCTTCCTACCTATGTCAAAGATATTTGTGAGATAGTATTATTTGCTGACGATACCTCGTTGATTTTTAAAGTCGACAGAGGTAAGCAAGCATTTTACGATGTAAATAATACTCTCTCAAAAGTACTATGTTGGTTCACTAGTAATAATTTATTACTTAATGCAAAAAAAACAAAGTGCATCAAATTCTCTATGCCCAATGTGAGACAGGTTGATACTATTGTAACTATGAATGACGAGCCATTAGAATTAACAAATTCTACTGTATTTTTAGGAATAACTTTAGATTCTAAGTTGCAATGGGGTCCGCATATAACGGCCCTGGCAGGGAGACTCAGTTCCGCTGCTTGTGCTGTTAGAAAAATACGACTCTTGACTGATATTGAAACAGCAAGACTAGTATATTTTAGCTACTTTCATAGTGTTGTCGTATGGTCTACTGTTGTGGGGTTCAGCTGCAGACTTGAACACCATTTTTGTACTTCAAAAAAGAGCCATCCGCTCCATTTACAAACTTAGACCACGCGACTCGCTTAGGGAAGTATTTAAGAAGATCGATATTTTAACTGTGCATGCTCAGTATATTTTAGATAACATAATGTATGTGCGCAAAAACTTGCATCTGTTCAAAAAAAACAGTGACACTCATAAACATAATACCAGAAATAAAAACAAATTGAAAACTCCCAGTCTTAGGCTACACAAGGTGGGAAACTCATTTGTGGGTCAATCTGTAAAATACTTTAACAAAATACCTCAAAGTCTTGTTGATCTACCTCTTCACAAGTTTAAGTCTGCAATTAAAGCAAAGTTAATGAAACAAGGTTATCATAATGTAGAGGATTACTTGAACGACAAAAGTTTGTGGTCATAGTAGGAATAATCTGCTCCTCTGCTCAATATTGTGTTCTTTTTTCTACTCGCATTGACTGTACTCTGAATTTATTTTTTGTAAAACAAACAAAGTTGAAAAGAGTAACTATCGAGTTTCTTGCCGGAGTCTTCTCGATAAGAAGCAACGTCCGAACCGGTGGTAGATTCACATTATGTATATTCACGATGTGTACTAATATTGTACTATTTTATTTACGTTTATTATTATTATTTCTGTATACTTTTTTTGACATGTCATAAGTGCTTTATACAAGCTTAAATGAATAAATGATTTTTTACTTTACTTTACTTTACTTATTCTCTTCTCAACTTTGATAATTTCAAGGCAGTTTTGTTATTTAAAAGCAAATTTATTAAAGCAGAGAAAACGCAAACAACAAACAACTCGTAGAGCACAATGTGTAAGTAAGTAATTATTTATCCGACATCGAGGTTCCGAACGGTAGCGCGTCCCGCCGCGCGCTAATAGAGAGGTGTCGGTCACCGCGTCATCTATCACGCGAGATAACCCGCGGTCACGTCGTCCGCTAACGCACTACGCCAAACGGACAAATTCGTTGGATTTTTTTGCTAATCTCGGGCAAGAGTACCAAAAGTAAAAAGAAAGTAAAGTAATTAGCCTATACACTGTCCCACTGCTGGGCAGGCCTCCATCATTGAAATCAAGTCAGCGCTACAATGGATGGGTATTGGCTTAATCACCACGCTTGCCAAATGCGACCAATCTTACTTTTTATATAAGATAGGAAGGCTTAAAAAAATCCAATTTCGGCCATGGGTAAGTAGAGCGTGAATCAGGGTTGAATTATAGTGCTTGCCATTTTTAGATAGAAAATAAAAGAATTTTAAGTATACTGGCATTAAGTATAGAAAATACAGAAATATATATGGGATAAGTATTTATTTTCGCAAAACCAATAAAAAATAAAAATTGTACTGTCAGTATAACAGACGATATAAGATTACATTGGAGTTTTTTATCGTCTGATATAAGATTACTGACGATATAAATATTATTTTTTATTGGTATACGAAAATAAGTATCCCTAAATAAGTCCCCACGCAAATATCTAGGCATATCTTAGCGCGTGAATGTCGATTGATTTTTGTATGGAAAACGAACCACCTTAAAAAATAGTGGAATGTACTGTCACTCAATGTTAAGCCGCCCTTATATTTGAACCTAGCAGTTTATTTTCTACTGACATGATGTGGTGGGCATCAGTTCTAAGGGTTCACAACATATACGAATATCGTATGAGAATTCGTTCGTTCGTTTTCAAACTGAGCTAATTCCGTTAATTATATTGTGCTAAACTTAACATACATTATATTATTTTACGATAAATTACTCGTAGAATTTCATCACGCGAGCTAACCAGTCACGTCGGTCATTCGCACCTCATATTATTGCCAGCTAAAACCTTGTAATCATGAGATAATTATGACTTTATTTTACTCATAAATATTCATAGCACGTTCAAAAGATTTAAGCCATTTTTTTCATTAATATGATCGTACGGTCGGTTTACATTCATTTTATATTATTCCAAATAGAATCTCTCATTTGGACAATACCTTATAGATAATAATTGCCAGTTTACTAAAATTATTATTTTCCGATTGGTTACCACTATTTGAATAATGTGTACGTGTCACTCATGAAGCCACACCTTTTATATTCGTATATCATTAAAAAACCGTATAACCTTAAGAATATTTATACTCACGATCTCTATTTATTTAACAGAATCCAGTGGGTTGCCAGGTCAGGGTTGAATCAGGGGATGGTCACGAGCATTCGTATCTCACGATGACCGGGACGGTCCATGTAATAAATGGGACGGGACGAGATCTGTTATCATGTTCACACTACTTATCCATGGTTCTACAGAATACCTACTTAACCCTTTACACGGCACCGGCAGATTAAAGACCACATTATATTGAAACTTAAACCTCAAAGATAATGCTTGAAACCAATGAACAATTTCATAGGTTCGGTCAGGGTTTAACAATATATTACCAGTATGACAGTATGTGCTTAAAAGTTGACAGACTGTTGGCTGGTTAAACCGAGATCCTTGCCTCAGACATAATTCAATTTAAATATCCACACATTCATTTGTGACAGCAGTTATTGCACTTTGGTACAGCACTTAATTGCAGGCGCACGTTATATAAATATGGACTTGAGTATCAGTTGCACATAGGTACGTGATTTTTTACTACACAACATCGTTCGATTTTTTTTTTCATTAGGATTTTTCACCAAAACATCAAATTTTTAAAAAAAAAAAACAAGTTTAGCCTTACCTATTCCTATGAAAAAAATTAAAAAATTGAAAAACAGTTTTTAAAAATATACGAAAATGTGTTCACACGATAAAAATACATCTCAAAAATTTAGACAAAATCCGCAGTTACTTTTCTCGTAGCAAACTCTGCGGCGAGGGTGCGCGGGCCAAACGTGAAATATATGCGATCCATTTGTAGGCAATCTCGACAATAAAACGTTGTCAGTCTTTGTGTCGGCTGTCGGCGGGTCGTAATAGGCCATTTCGCAAACATAACAAATGAGCACGTTACCGACTGACCACGGGCCCTCCGAAACTCGATCGGGATAGGTTTTGTGATGCGGATTCTGAGCTTTTGACATTGTGAATCTTTATTCATATATTTATAACCTGTTAATCCAACACAGGTGAATTATTTACTGTGAGTATGATGTATGATAGTTAACTAACTCAGTTGATCGCAACATTGGGACATTAGTAGGAACGTTATTTTTCTGGAATTATCTAAGTACTTGTACATAGTTTTAGATTTTCATCTATACGTTATTATTTATTTAGGTAGGTACACCAACAGCAATACTTACATTTTTTTTATCACAAGGGTAGTCTTGGATCATTTGTTGTATGATCGCCAATAATAGGTGTACACAATTTGGTATTATTTTGATTTATAATAAGTAATAAAGTCACCAGCTGCTATAATAATCTGAACATGATTCTTTGTAAGATCGGGCGGGACGTACATTTATGGTTCTAAATAGATAAATAAATGTTTTTAAATAAGGTTACGTGTGACCACATCACTAGTCGGCGTTGCGGTAACCTTGATTCATCTTTTTTTCGTAACACAACATCTCGGCTACACAATCAAAGCCACAATTATTCACCGCAGCAGCCCTCAAGGTCAACGGCCTGCTCTCATTACGTCATACGAGTGCGGACTGTCTCTCAACCATCAGTCGATCCCCAAAAAACTGGTATCGAGCCGTGGACTGATGGGCCTCGAGGACCCGCCCCGGGCGCCGCGCCGCCGCGACGGGAACAAATGACCCCCACGCATCATAATAAATAAAACAATTTGTTCATAATTAGATTTCGTGAATTTAATTTTCATGCCAGTAATTAGTCGGTGGCCACAAAGCGCCGGCTCTCTATCCGTGATGGATGATCGAACGGGCGCCTTCTTACTATTTACCTACGTTCGTTCCGCCGTAATTGAGGGTTCGGAAGTTTACTTTCATTACCGCTTATGAACCTATTACTGTTTCTAATATAGATTTCATTTGGCGTCGCTTTACTCTTATTGTTCAGAACGTGAGAATCGAACTGATTGCTTACCATGTGTAATGGGATCTTCAACATAAATACACATTTTTTGAGACTACAATTACAGATCATCACGTTGTGCATCTCTAATTACAAGCTACAGCTGTACAAGTATAAATAAACTAGTATTAAAGTTTATAAAAGATTGCTGTACAAAGCAATTAAGTAACCTTATGCACGCACCATCTTAAGCGTATATTCTGTACAATTATTAATTATGCGTATCGTGCAAGAATCAAAACCGAGCTCAATAAAAGGAAATGAAATGGAATAAATAAAATGAGGAAAACAAAAGACAAATCAGGAAATCCTTGGCTCTATATACTCGCAACAGCGCGGCTGCGTCGTCGGGCGTAAACTTTAAAAAATAAACGCCGAAAAAATCTTGAAAAGTCACGGACGCTTAACTTTCTTCCCCTGTTTTATTTTTCGTTCCCTCTTCTGCCTATTTGTATCTCTCTTGCACCCGTCCAAAATGGTAGCTCTGTCTTGCTCTTTTTAACTGATAAGTTACTTTTTTAAACTGCAGGAAAATCGAAGTCGTTCACTGGGCAAAATTAAAAGCTGGCACTCGCAGACATAAGTCATAAAACGAAAATATGGAGAGCGTTAATCAAATAATTCATTCTAGTGTTTTTGTTGCTTCGTTTTTGTGAATGCTTTATGGAGGCGCAGAGAATTACGTAAACTTTTATGTTTTCTTTTGGTTTTGCTTTTATCTTGTGCTGTATTACGCAAGATCCTTCATTGAATTTGTACGCATTAAGTTTCAAAGATCAACATTAAAATGTTAGCTAAAGTGAACTTGAACCTAGAAGGCAACTATTGATCTATATTAGGCATTTATTTGGTTTTTCTGCTTGCTTTGTAGCAGAATTAATGATCTTTAATTTATGTTGACACCCTTCCTTGTATTATTATCCATGTGAACCTTCCAATCGATGGAGAGACTTTCGTATATCTTTGGATTTCCCGTATGAAGATACGCAACTGTTCATTATTTAATGAACAAAAATATTCTACCCATGGAACCTCCTCGGTCTCTTAGGGACGTTTTTACTTTCGATATCTAGCGAAAAAGTATCGTAGTCGGTAACGTCTGATTGCAATTTGTGTACCGTCAGTGCAGGGGCGCGGGCGCCGGTGACGAGTCGTTACATTTGCATCCATTGTACAGTTGGCAGACAAATTATTTGCCATTATATATTTTTACTTTAGGTTTCAGTTTTTCCTTTTTTTTGAACCCTGCAGTTAAAATATAACACAATAAATATAGCCTATATTACTCACTGAAGTAGCTTTATATTAGTAAAAGCATTTTTAAAGTTTCGGAGTCTTTCAATACAAACAAACAAACGATGTTTCCTCTTATCTAATATTAGGAAAGAAGCTGCCCCGACAGATTTCGTTCTGTCAAAAGGCAAATGTCAGCTGTCAACACCTAGGAACATTTTGTATTGTAAAAATATTTATTTGTTACTTTTTATCTATGTTTCTCATCGTTTAAAAACCTTCACTAAACATTAACAAATCTTTTGAGATTATAATTAGCCAAATCGGTCCAGCCATTCTCGATTTTAGCAAGACAAACGAACAGCAATTGATTTTAGAAATCAAAGATAGATAGATCAGAAACATCTATCTATTTTCTATCTACATTATAAAATCAATTCTATTCTAACGTCTTTTATACGATCATTCTACGTCAATTTTATTATTCTCATATATTTGCCAAGCAGTGGGTCAGCGAAGATCCCAAACTTTGAGTGGCGTTTTAGAATACGGCGAATAGCTATTTAAATCTATTATTACACTCGTAATATGAAAAAAATATTCGTTCTTTGCAACATACAGCTTATATAAACATAAATAACGCAGATGAAAAAGGTAGGTAACTTGTATCACATCACATCTTAGAGTACTCCCTTATATTCAGAGAAAACTCTAAGGGGTTATCAAAATTAAACATTTTTCCGACATTTAAGACTTTTGTGCTCACTTTACCCGCTTTGTAGTGAGTGTGCACATTCGCCCCCATCGGTGTTCCTCGATTTGTGTCTGCGGATAAAAACCTGACGTAACCTTACTTCGCAATATTAAAAGCATCGTAATAAATTATGTAACGCCAGCTTTTGTCTGTACCTCACTGTATGCTTGAATTGAACTCCTTGACTCTGACTTTTTCTTTGAAGATTGAGGTAAATAAATATTAAATGAAAAACTAGGAGTCCCAGCCTGATACAGCTTACACAGAATTTATCATCTGACCCCAAACCAAGCCTAGCCTGTTTTTTGGAAATCAGAGACCTGATGAAAACACTTTTATACTCGTACCTTTTTTCAGACACAGATCAAACATTTTTTGTTACATTAATGATTGTACTAAAACTGTCAGCGATAGGTAGTATTTTCGACTCTTTTTTTCACTTTTTTACTTGAGATTAATAAATGAATTTCAGATAACATAATAATAATATATCCATCTTCCTAAAATATACTCCACGAATGACAAGGTTATCATCTCGTGCGGTTTCTTGTCCAGTGCGCCGGCGCACATTGCTCCACAAACGTCTCTGCGCAGTGAAAGTCAGCACGAAGCGGGTACAATCGTGCCGATACATACATTGAGACTAGAAAAACAGCAACAGTAAATTGTGCGTCTAGATTTCTCGACAGATTGATTTTTTTGAAACTGCATAAACAGATTTATCCTAGAAAAAAACAGGGTACAATTACTTATTGTCAACGACTCCATCCGTGTCAATCATTGAAATCTTCAATATTCGAACTTATTTTTATTAGGAAGACATATCATAGTATGAAAACCAAGTAACACAAATATTGGGCTGAATTTTGTAGTAAATACACTGGTAAAGCTATACTGAACTTTCACATTATGCCAAATAAAAAAATATGTTTCTGTGTATTCAGTTTTGTCTACGAGATACTCGTACACCACATTTGATCTACGATTATCTAAAAATATTGAATGTTCTGTTCACATAGCTTAAGATTATATTACTAGGGAATAGAACTTAGTACCCCAACAAATTGTCGTCAATCATCCCTTCCAAAATTATAGCACCACATAGAACAGTCAACGTTTTGTTCCACAAACAAATTCTGTGCAAGTTGTGCAAAAACAGCAGAAACAAAACACTGGCACAGACCCGAGTCCCGATATTGACACTCGTGACTTGCAGTTCCTGCCCCCGCGAGGGTCGAGGGAGCGTTGGCAACGTCACACTTACGTCCTAATCTTGGTTAAGTGTGGGAATAATACCGTGTTTGCTGGCAAATATTGATACGTTGTAAGTCAGGCATGTTTGCTCAGTGTTTTGTTTTGTTAAGCTGAACAGTTCACTTATCATTGACGGTTTGTGTTACTCGTAAGTAAAATTGACGTAGATAATGTTTGAGATTTTTTTAACGATAATTTTATCCTAAACATATGAGTGTATGTAATGGTTATGAAGACGAAAATAATCTCAAACCACTAAGGCAAAGTGTAAAACTGTAAACTAAATCGTTCATGTGTATTTTTTGGTGCAATGATTCTTTTCTTTGGTGGAATGAATGGATTAAAAAATAACTTTATGATCACGACTCTTGGCACCTCAGGATGGTATCCTAATTCAAAAACGTCATCACTAACAACTGTTTAACTATGAAGAAACCTAATAGCTACATATATTATGTGTTCAGTAACTGGAGCAGCATGCGTAAACAGCAGCTTAAGATTTATATTCAACACAAACTGTGATCACCGTATCAAGTGCCAGCAGTTTATAATGATGAAACTTCAAACTATTAAGTGGCGCGCTCTGTCCGCCGGCCATCAAAGCGCGCTTATGCGATAAGTTATCGCATCGCAGACTGTTTGGGCTTCATTAAGGGACAATGCATCGCGGTGGTGGCCGAAACTCTGACCGTTACATGCAAGTGTCGCCGTTGGGGCGCTAGGGATAAGACGGTGGCTGCTTATCGATGTTTCTGGATGGGCGAAATTATGAGAGTTGTCCACGGTACCTAGTTAACACAACCAAGTACCATAGACAACTATTAATATTTCGTTCATCAATGTTTTCGTCCACATTGGCAATTTGTTTAAAAGCAGTTTTTTTCTTTACTTCAGTCAAGAAAACTTACCTCTGATAGAGCAGAAGATTACACGCGCGATTTATTACTTAAGCTAGTCCCTCACCTAGAGTATTTTCCTGTAATACAACGTTTCAGATTCGCTGTTGAGCATTACATAACAGTACTGCCTCCCTGACATGACGAACATTCGCCTGTAAAATACATTTCAGATTCGATTTTGCATATCACATTACAATACTGCCTTATAAAACTTCAGGGATGTTGTATCAAAATATAACACATTGTAACATTAAGTTGCGCACTGTAATATTCGGTTCTCCTCCCTCACTGATATAATGCTCGAATTTGTAACATTATAGTTTGCGCACTATAATGCGCGGTTTTCCTCCCTCAAAAATGTACCTAATGCTCGTCTCTAACGTTATAATACAGGGAAATGCACCTTTACGTAACCAAATTCTGGACGTCATCATAAATCGCAAAACGACGTTTACATTTGCTGCATAAAGATTGACCACCTACTGACACTGGAATCCTGTGACCTTTATCTGATCGTTAGCAATAGTAACCGATCAAAGTTCTATCGCTCTACGTTTTAATTTTCTGCATACATTTTCATAAAGCATTTACCATCTGTGCGTTTATATCGATAAGACTAAGCGAATAAACGACTATCGATAGTTTTTCAATACTCGAACCGGAACAACTTTCCTCCTGAATATTCCGGATGCGGACGTCCACTTGTTTATAAGGGCGGCAGTTTGAGATCGTTCGCGGCTTACAAGTTTCAAGTGAGGACTGACCGCTGATAAGATTTAGTGTCGTTTGGCAGATGGGGACTATTCCAAAGGGTATTTTAAAGTTTAGCTTTGTTCGAAACGAACTTCGTGCAGATGGCCTATTTAAACGGCAAGCAGTCCCACTTGCTACCCCGTAGCATTAGCTACGGAATAAACCGCACTTTGATTTTTAAATTCACCCTAAACAATACATAGCTGCGATAGAACTGGTGGATGTAGACCGCGTACAACCGACAACCTCAGAAATTCTTCAGCGGTGAATGACTTGCAATAATGGTGATGATTTAAGAGGAGACATAACAAGAGGTATTTCTGATTGGCTGACTGAGAGAATTTGTACCTACGTGTGCCCTAATCTGTGTAATTACGAGTATTTTTCAATTGAAATAGTTCAGCATTTCCAGTGTTCCATCCTGTCTTTCGGGATAAGCTATCTTATAGCTAGCTATATCTTATAGTTATTCACATACACACCATCAAACGGTTACTACGAAACGATAAGTTTCTGAACTCCCGAAACTTCGCGCGATCCAACAAAGAACGCTGTGAATCCCATTATTTGCTACAATAAAAAGTTTTCCAACACGAGGGAGATACGCCCGATCTATTGGTGGCATGAAGTAAAACTATCAAACAATGTAAAACAAGTGTTGCAAAGTACAAAAGCCAAAGATTATCTTACCACAAATAATTTTATTGAAGAAAACACAAATACATTTTACCAATTCATTGATAGGTTCTCAATTTTCTGTGCAATCATGGACACTAGCGGATCGGCTTAAACAATATAAAGAATATGACTCGCCCCCAGCAATATTTATACATGTCATAGTGAAGTAGTTTATCAACCTTTTTAGTCCTTTCACATAACAAGCCCTTCTTGGCTTTAGGTCAGGTAATTTCAGTGTAAACTGTCCCAAATATTGACATCTTTCACCCTGCTTACGTTACTGCTTGACTGTTCATAACTGGTTGTTTTATTTTTGTCGGACTTATTATTTGCTTGTTACGTTGTATGTATTGCTATTTAGTTACTAAACGTTTGAATAACACAGATCTGCCATTTCGACATGCTACGTCGCATTTGTCGCCCGCGCCGACGTCTGTCGTCGCCGCGTCCGACGCGTCGTGTCGCCGGATAGACGCTCGATCTAAACAAATATAAACTTGTCACTGTTGTTGATTGCAATCATATCTCGATGGACATGTGTTTTCGTGTTTCTTAAGCTAGGTCGGCAACTGTTAAGCAACATGGTGTGACGCAGCCATGTTAGTATCTATACCTACATTAAGGCCATCTAGTTGAAATTCATCAAAAATTATTAAACTGCGGATTGATATATTAAGTGTATGAATGAACTTGAATCACGTTTCATGTGTTGACTTGCCCTTTCTTGGGTAGACGTTTACAGGAAGTGACTACGATCCTCTACCAAGGCAATTAATCAGGTCACCACAATTGACGAACGTCCCGTCGATGTAAATGGACAGATTTTGGATTTTAGCTTATCATGTTACGAAAAATACTTTAACTTGCATGTTTAAATGTCATTTAATGAAATGACCTGTTTATTTAAAGGCAAAAAAGTGTATTTCTGCGTTTGAGTGTACACACGACGCCCGCTCACTCCCGCTGGCTGTCAATCGGCACATCCTCCGAAACTGTCTCACAAAAATATCTCGCGTCTCTGGATAAAACAACGCCGATCAAATATAGTTCACCCGTAACAAGACAAGTGTCAAAGCTTTTAAAATAGTTTTTATTTTAGCGTTTCTTTGCGCAAGAATAACAGACGTAAGAAAATGTAACTCTATTATAATTTATTTATTGACTAGATATAGTATCTACTAACCAGACAAACAGTATAAATATTTTGTCTTAGTATTACTGCAAAAATCGTTTTAACGTAAGATATGTATTAATTAGGTATATTTAATTAATTATTTAATGGCATGTCAACCTCAAAAGAACAAATATCGGAATTATCTGATGTCTTGACATCCAAATTGATTGATTAACTTTGAGGCGCTGTGTTTGCCGGTGTTGATTGTAATACCAGAGAATAGGTACCTAATAGTAAACGTGGCTGTAGAAGAGGGTTGTTGAGTTCACAAACATGCACTTAATCTTTAACTTTTAGACCGGTGATATCTCAAGAATGGTGATATTTAGGAGAAAATATGAGACTGAATCCGCTCTTGAATAGAGCGGATTCAGCTTTGGCGCCAGGGGGGGTCACATTGTGTGCGGCGTCTTCTACAACTCAACTGCTACGAATATCCATGCCGAGGATGTTAAGGCTATTCTTAACCAGTAGTGAGGTGCCCTGAAGACTGGGATGGGGAAGGAAAGGTGACGCCTTGGCCGTGAAAGCACACACGTGTGTTTTCTTGGCGTTGAAATCGACGTGGTGGCATGCACCCCATTCTGAAATGCGGTCCAACACTCCGTTGAGCTCAGCAACAAGACATCGCCTCTTCTCCTCGATGTCAGTCTGCTTTGCCCCAGGGCGCTCCAAAAAACGCGCGTGGACCGTGCTATCATCCGCATAGCAATCATTAATACCAAGTGATAACATGTCATTGATATGTAGAAGAAATAACGTCGGTGACAAGACGGAGCCCTGTGGCACTCTGGCGTTTATCTGGAGAGAGCGCGATTCACGTCCATCACAAAGGACACGAATTCTGCGTCCCTCTAGAAATCCCGCGATCCAGTCGCATAAGCGAGGTGGCAGACCATATGCCGGAAGCTTGGAAAGAAGCGAATGATTGATATCGTTCGCACGGTCGAAGGCTTTGACAATGTCAAGGCTGACGGCCAAAGATTCGTAATGTTTGTCCATGGCCTCCCCCCAGACATGTGTTACGTACGATAGAAGATCACCCGTGAACCGTTTTGGTCGGAAGCCATATATACTGTCGGCCGTGAATAAGAGAGTGATCCTCTAGGCAGCGGATGAGCTGTGCGTTTACGATCCGCTCAAACATCTTAGCTAACACTGCGGTTAGGGCTATTGGACGGTAATTGATAGGGTCCGACCGGTCCCCTTTTTTGGGAACTGGTTTAACGTTCACATCCTTCCAAGATAGAGGCGGCACAAGACGCGAATCGTAGGAGAAGCGCTACAGGCGAGTGAACACTGGAGACAACTCCGCTGCACGTTTCATTAAGACCACAGCTGGAATTCCATCAGGACTACTGGCTTTCCTGACATCGAGTGACTGCAGTTCGGCACGAACATCACACTGTCTGATATGAATATCAGGCATCGTAGAACCGCAATTCGGGATTTCAGGCGTTTCTGCCCCACAGTTATCGATACAAGAGTTTGCGGCAAAGAGGTTTGCCAATAAATCGGCTTTCTCTTGCGGCTTCTCGTACGTTTTCATGGACGTGCAGAAGTGCCAGTTTGGTTAGACGTTCTTCAACCATTGGAGCTCTTAGCCACGATTTGATTTTTCGTAACGTAGAGAAAGATCATTCCGCTGTCGCTAGACTAACAGGTAGTGTAGCCATAATACATAAAAAAATCGTATATTAGGATACATCGAAATATAAGGTTAAATTAAAATAAGGTAAAAAATCGACTGCGGTATGTCCTGACTCCGCTGCCACTTCACCATCCACAACAAGTCCACAGCCGATATTCCTTTACAACGACAGAAATTGGAGTATTCTAGTAACAATGTACGAGTATAATGTTTGCTAAGTAGTTGTTTCACAGTTTCATTCATATTAAATTGATTAAATATTGAAAGTAATAAAATAAAATCTATATTGTGCCAAAAAATATATTAAACATTGTGTTTAACAATTTTAATTAGTGGTCCACCTAGGTTCTGGACCCAGCCCAGGGGGGTCATGACACCGATGGCCCTCTCCCTGTATCCGCCCTTGGACCATTTCTGTAAATAATTTAATGATCTACAATCTTTGCTTTGACCATATATTTGATAAACTTACCGTTTTCGAGAACATCAATAAAAAACAGAAACTTTTGACATTTGAACCTTCTGACCAGATTATTAAGCGCACATGGGATCTTCTTTGGGGATTTTTGGCAAATTATTTCTACTGGTGTACCCTAAGTCTCTACCAAAATTCTATGTGAGTTTTTTTTCTATTTGAGCTTTAAGTATTTTATGTCTAATTTGACCAGACTATTTGCAAGACAAATAATATAGAGTTTCCATTTTTATTGAATTAAATGTTGACCCAAAGTCGATCTGTCTTCGTTGTTGTGAATAGCTATATAATAGTAGCTATTTACAACAACAAACAAAGAACTATTATTGAAATGAAAGTGAGAACTCTTAGCAAGCTTAAGAAATGTTATAGTTTATGTAAGCTTAAGTGACTAGTTTTTTTGTTAGTGTATTTGTTCCTTACCGATCTGAGTACAATACATCTTTTAATTGAGCAAAACTACAGCCGAAAATATTCGTGAGATGATGTGATGTTCATGCACCCATCAGCACCACAGACGGTCCGCATGCTTCCCCACCAAAGGAGCTGGTACCACAGTCCAATAATATTAATTAAAAATTTTGTCATGGTATTTCATTGTCTCTATCAATTACATTCAGGTAAATAAATGGTCAGAAACTCTCCGATGCATTGTCTCCTCCAACACCACAGCAATAACCGTTTCCAGTAACAGTGGCACAGAAGCCACAAAACAATTTATTTTGTGCAAGCCGTCAATAGATGTCGCTGACAGGCGTGATGAACGACGCGACCGTTATGCGCTCGCGCTCATTATCCATTCACAAGAGATTAAAAGAAACAATCCGACTGCGGACAACGGAACGGAAGTCCATACAAGCGGTATGCAGCGGTGTTTCTATTTTCCTACGATGCTTGTGTCAGTGATGGGAAGCCGCGAATTGATGTTGTGTTACGCTTTTCGGGACTTTATGAACCTACATCAATGGTCTCTTCTTTAAAATGAATCTATTTTATTAGTAAAACTTAGTTAGATATGCTCCACCTCATTATAGGGTTTATGTACGTGTTCCAACTAACGAGTGTCACACCAACCGAGGCCGCATGTGCGTTTGCATTACAAGTACCATACACATGCAATACAAAGAACTGTTTCATTGCTTTCGACTGAACAATACCCAGGATACCTTAAATAGTTGGTAGCAAGTCAGCCAATAGCTTCCTATCAAAGTTCAGTAAATTATTCTGATACTGATTTTGGGTCAAGTTATTTACGTGATATGAAAAAGTAATCGTAAAAAATCAAGCTATAAAACATTGAAAACCAAGAATTACCAAACTACCGAAACTCCGTAATGTTTTTTGGAAACGAGGACAGCTACCGAACTACACCATAATTATGATAAATTTGACCTACCGACTACGCGATTTCATAAAAACTACCGTCTTTAGCAACCGCCACCGGTCGCCGGCCATCCACAATTGTGATAAGAATGTTAAAGAAAAATAAACCATTAAAATATCATCAGTCATCGGCGACCCCCGTGGTGCAGCGCTCGCAGGTCAGCGGCGGTCAAGGAAAAAAGCTTACAATTCGAGCCGAATTCAAATGAAGAATGATTCATTTATGAAAATGAAATGACAGATTGAATGAATACGAGACGGAGGCACAAAAGCGGAGCTACTGCAGGCCACCTCACGTGCTCCCACGCGGGGGCATGGAGCTATGATACCGCTAGTGAGAAAAAACTACGCCTTTGCGCCTAATCCTTTCGGAAAGAACCATTACTTTCTGTTTGTGGTGCCACAAAGAGCAGTTTTAACTGCTACCATACCGCACTAGTAGGTAATTCGATGATCATAGAAACTATGATCCAGAAGCCTGAGTGAGGAAACCATACTAAGGAGAGCGTCTACTCGTCCTACCAGTAAGTTAAATATCCTTGAAGCTACAGTTTGAAACACACACTAACCTACATTACTGCCAGATATAAAAGCACCACAAGCTTTTGTATTTGTGTACTTGCTATCTTCTGAGGGTATCCGACCCAAGATAGAAGTAAAAGAGTTCCAATGCAAAATTCTAGTTCGATTTTAGAAATACATCCTTTCACAAGTTGTCTGCAAAATTAACAAGTTATCAACAGGTCGTAGAGAGTTCTTACGTAAATCATAATCTCAGTCTCAGAAACAAGCCCCTAGGCACTTTCTTCCCTATCTGATAAAAAAGATATGAGGCATAAAAACGGCACAAACACGCCAAATGTCAAATAAAATGTGTTCGACATTCAAAACTGGCGACCTTATCTCGTAAAAATTGCAATTAAACTGGCGGTAAGGGTAAGCTTAGTAAACTCCGCGAAAGAAGGAGCAATGAAATTAAAAATATGTCTTAAGGGCAATTAGCTTTAACTTTTACAGTAAGTGCCCTATCTACTGCTCCCCCGCACTTTTCAATTGTGGGGAAGCCGGCCAGCTTTTCGGTTAGAGTGAATTTTATGAACTCGCAAAGAGTTGCGACTTTTGAATGAGTTTACTTAGGTACCCCTATTTTATAAAATCTTTTTCAAATTTTAAGCTCAATGACGAAGCTTTAAAGTATAATCAAATAAATAAGATTATGTATCAACATGACCACTCTTATGCGCTCTCATGACAATTTAAAAGTCTGGCTATTAAGGTTTTGACCGTAAATAAATGGTATATTTAAGCTAACGTTTTTAAGTTTACAAAAGCAATAAAACTTCATGCTGGAGGTTTTGAGATATTCCATCACGACTTTATCCCAAACGGGGTAGTCAGAGGCAAGTGACTGTTGCCGTCATGGTGAACGGAGCACTCAGAAGCCCACTCTTCACCAAGGGTAATAGAACCGAACGTGGTAGGTGGTGCCTTCTACCGCTATCCGGGTTGATTAGGTTTTTTATCGATGTTTTCCATCACCGGAGTGTTAGTCGGAAATTGAACAATGAACACAAAGATTTTGGTTCTGGCCAGATTTGAACTCGGGACCACACGATTCGCGATCCGAGTTGGAGTGCTTAACCAATAGGCCACGACGCTCTCTGCGATCCGCAAACGGATCCCACGTTTGAACGTCTTATTAGCTGATTATTTTCATGTGTAATCTGCTAAAACGCTGAGCACTGCATGTAAAGTATTTGCTATCGCTAAAAACAAGTTTTAAATAAAATAAATGTAAAAATGTCCATCATTCTTTCTAAGCGATGCACCTATACTACGTGGGGCCTGGAGCGAGTGGGGCCGGGCCGCAGCTTCCGCCGGCTTTCCTTCATTTCCTCGCGGCCGCGTGGCGCGCGCCCCTAGCGCCGCGCAGGGGAATTAAAACATTCGTTTGTTTTTTTCGTAGACATACGCTCAGCCCAAATATGAGTTCCGTTTTGTTTTTCGATTATAGCGATGACTTGTAAAAACGTTCTCGTGGGCCGAATTTCCACCTTTGGGCAATGAAAACGAATGTTGAAAACAGTTTTATACTCATGGATTTTTTAATATACACCGCCGTCTAAACCAAAGTAATACGTAGTGTAGCTATAAATATAAATGTTGAGTACCTTTTGTCATCTTAATCAATCAAATCAGTATATCCGTGTTATTTACCAGATAGGTTTAAGAATAATTTAACGAATATAATTCATTAACGAAAATTGCGGACGGAATTTTAGTTCGAAAAAAACACCAGCAACGTAGAATTACACAACGAATCTCTTAATGTACAACTCTGTTTCAAAAATTAAACAATTGTTTACGTTTTCATTCCACTTAGTAAGTTCTGCAGCCCAGCAACCGCAAGTAACTAGTGGGGTAGTGGGTGCACATAAATATCGGCGGGATAATAATTAAAAGAAGCGATAATGTCCCACCGCGGTGAAAAACGACCGCGCACCATCCTTTTTATTTGATAAATAAAATTTATTCCCCCGGCAGGCTTCCTTCGCCTTTGTGCCTTTCGACTTCCTTTAAACGGCCGGTTTGTTTTTGAATTTTCAGACTCATTGCTACAAGGGATTGCTTCTAATGCCATCAGGTTCGGTGACACCAAAAGCTTTTATTTAGAAGTAAAACCTGATCTATTACAATTTAGTTGAAGAAAATTTCATCATATCTTTGAAACCCTTTTTATTTTTCCTAACTCTATCTAGAACCAAGTACGATTAAGTATCCGGTCGGGGTCGTACTTATCTCTACAGAAACTCCACACAGTCTCTATTAAGAATCAACCCTCTACTGACTGCTGATGGTTGATAGAGCAAACACGTCCTTAAAAGTTGCCTAAAATAAAATAGCCAGTTTTATAACGTGAAAATATTCCTTATTTTCAATGACTCACATGAACGTACTAAAACTCCTTTATCTAAGTCTCAATTTCAACGCGGATATATTTCACATGCCTGTCCCCTGCCTCCCCTGGCGCGTGCCCCGGTACAGCCGTTATCTCAAGTACTGATTTGCAAGCCACCTGTCTATACCGGCCTGACGATGCATCTCGTTAACAACTCCCGCTTGGAGCAGTGTTACCAGAGTTTAAAAGTACTGTTTATTTTAACTAGTTAGTTTTTTTATTACATCTGAAGTAACCTTAATGAATGTATATAGACTATCAAATAAAGAATACACAGAAGAATGATTATCACCGAAAATTTTAGCATTTTATTTATGTCGTTATTTTTCCATACATTCTGCTTATGCCGGGTGATTATCAAAAGACTTACAAAAACGATACGGCAAATTCAGTAGGCAAAACACAAAATGTATAAGGGAAAATGAAATTTATTCACTTTAAGGTCACCATTAGTAAAGGCATACATTAAGGTCTTAAATCCTTTCAAATGCTTTTACTTACAACAATGACAAGGTTAGGTTGTTAGAAAGAAAAAGTTTACGGATTCTACTCGCGTGTTTCGAATGACAAGACCTGAATGGATCACTTTGTAGAGCGTCGTTGAGTTTAACCCAGCGTCAGAAGTTACTAAAAACGTAAATATCGCAAGCATCTGGCAACGCAGCCCAAGACGTCCCCTCAACTATTAACCCTCGAGCGCTCGGGTCTGATCGGCCCGTTTTACTGCGCACTAAATATTCTCCCGGCGACAATTGCGATTATGAAAAGTGCACCGTTATTTATACCCAACGCCGTTTATTTTTTGTCGCCCCTTTCAAGGGCAATTAAATACCCAGTCTTAAGCGCTTTGCATATTCCACGGAGTCCCGCTAATAAAGATAGTAAAGGTCGCCGAGCCGGCCATAAAGAGAGGGAAGAATATGACTTTTAATCTTCCCTATGTATCTACCTATAAATACAGGGAATATTTTTAGAGAAATGCATAAAACTGATCATGACCGTAAGGAATAAGGCATCTTTTTATCCGAAAGCCTTGTATGAATTCATCAAATAATTTAAATGATTTAATTTTGAAATTCAAATGTCTGTGTTTGTAAACTAGAGGTAAGTATCTTTATGTAAGCATTACAATTTTACATAACAATTTTAAATGAGTTTTTCCTGTCGCCATGGTCTGCTGGAAGAAATCTCTTTCTAGAGATAAGCTAACCTGTACTTTTGTACTCCTTATGTTTTATCTGTAATTTGTCTCTTTGTGTACGAAATAATAAATAAATAATAATAAATAAGCATTCCTGCAATGTACAAAGAAAATACAATGTCTTAGATATATATATATATATATATCTTAGCTGCTGCGATACAGGCCTGCGAGTCTAGTGCAGAAGTCGCTGTAACTTATTTTGTATCTTACTAATTTGCAAATAAACTTTATTATTATTATTATTATTAGATGGCCACGCAAAAGTTGAAATACTTAAGTTAATCTAAGTAAGTACGTAATTTTGAAAGCAGCTTTAAAAATTACGCCAAAACGTTAAACTATACATTTTCTGCTCACAAAATATCGATCCTGCAGAACAGAAACATGCGCCTCAAAACGATTAGGAGAAGAAAACTTTTAATGCGGGATTAATGAAATTTCCTCGTTGACGAAATCGAACGTGTCCCCCGGGAGCCGCTGTCAAAGCGCTGCCACCTCGCGTCGCAGCCTGGCAGCCAAGGCAAGTTTTAATAACCTCCTGTATCAGCCAAATGGATTAGGGACCCGGAACCATTTCCACAAATAGCAAAGTTGAGCATGAAAATAATATGGATATCTAGGTAAGTAAGTATATTAAATAGGAAAAACTAATACCTAGTTAACAAACAAATAAAAATATATTTGTTCATAAAGATTTTAAAAAGTACTTATGACAAGTAAAAAAAATATTACTAACAAAAATATACTACACGAAAATAAACGTAAATAAAATAATACTATGATAGCAAATATCATAAAAAAAACTAACCACTTTGCCACCGGTTCGGAGGTTGTTTCCAACCGAGAAGACCCTGGCAAGAAACTCGATGGTTACTCTTTTCAATCCTGTTTTCACAAAAATTCACAAGACAAAGTAGTCACAATAACAAAAAATGTGCAGAGAAGCGGACGATAGCTAAGATGGCCACAAAATCTTGTCATTTAAGAAATCCTTTACACTATAATAACCTCGCTTCATTAATTTAGCTTTAATTTGCGAAGAGGCACTTCAACAAGAGTTTGCGGAATCTTATTAAAATATTTTACACATTAACCAAGAAATGATTGTCCTACCTTTTGCAGAGACTGGGAGTTACGAGCTAGTTTTTATTTCTAATATTGAGTTTATGAACATCACTGTTTTTCTTGAAGAGATACACTACATTATCATAAATAAATTGAGAGTACACAGTAGAAATGTCAATCTCTCTGAATACTTCCCGAAGCGAGTCACGTGGTCTAGGGTTGCAAATGGAGCTGATAGCTCTTTTGTGACAAACATAAATGGTGCAAATAACTGAAGTACACTAATCTTGCTGTTGCGATATCACTATTTAAGTCAGGCCTGATTTTTGCGGCAAAATCATGATACATTTTACAATATTAAGATGTCACGGCTAAATCTGCTTACCGTTGTCAATTTCTCGAGGTAAGAGCTTCTCCAGAATATTAAATTGTGCAGTAAATGGTTGTAATATCATAACCGAGAAGCACAAATAGTATTCATACATGTTACAAATGTGAGAACATGGTGTTTAACAGTTGATTGTGGCATCACAAATGGCGCGCTATGTAGTATAAAACTGTCTTTCTATCTTAGTGTTATTATTCTAAGGCCGTGTGCTTAAACTTCCCCTTTTAAAGTACACCATTTATCAGTGTATACCGGAAGAATTTAGCTTCACATTCGTAAATACAGGTTTGATATGGGGAAATTGTTATAGTAGCCTGTTAAAACAAAATAATGGCCGATCCAGCAATATACCCTGTCTATTAGTCAGCAGTAGGTTCGTGCTTCTAGCTGGTTCGTCCGGTTATGATTGAACATTTGGTAGTCAAAATGAAACGTACCTACTTAAACGGACGGAACATGCCCCCTCATGTTCAGTAAACTCGATTTACATATAAAAGAACAAGTTACGAATATTTGATAAGTTTGTTTTCCACCACCTTAAAATGAGGCAAGAACAGTTCGGTGCATGATGGGAACATCAGGCCTTCATCAAGCGCCGATAAGGCGATCTCGAGTCACTTCTTGATAGCGCCCGCGCCCCTCGCTGCTCGTCTCCCGCTCCGAAACGAAATTGAACCGTCTTAGATCTGTCCGCCGGTAATCCGCGCTTATAATTGATGCGACAATGTCAAACAGACCCCTGATACAGCTAATCGGAAAAATACAAATCCGCCGCAACATGATCGATGGTTCACTACTGAACACTCCACTGCAAATTAATAAACAACGCCGCTCCGATTTGTTTTGACACAGATGAAAATTAGGGTTTCGGCTTCGTCTTTACTTAAACTTGAACTAATTTAAAATTTGATAAATACTCTCAATAATCACAACAACAATTCAACAATATTAATCGCACGAAACGTACCAAATAGCTTGTAGAGCTCCCCAAACGACATTGTTACGGGAGAAATTGCGGAAAAATTTACTCTTTTTTGCCTTTGAAATATTGAATTTTTACATTTATGCCTTTCACACCTCATAACGTAATATTTCTCAGGGAAAACTCCCTCCCTTCGGTAACTTTTCCGTTGCAGCGGTAACATTCAAAATAAATGTTTGGTGCTTTATCAAGCCGCAGTCAGTGTGTGCCACACGCCACGCGCTCCGCACTAGGTTTATTGTCAAAGTTATCCACGCTCGGAATGGTACTCGTTACGTATGTCAACTTATGGTGCACGTTTCAAAGCTGATTTTGCTAGTTATATCTGAATTATCAATCCGGTGGATAAATTGGTGAAGTAGTTCCTAACAGGGTCTTTCACATAAGGTTTGCCCAATATTAACACAGAAATCAAATGACATCCAACATCATGATACATTTTACATTTATTGCAAGTGCGACCACTTCTATCGATCAAGACCAATTGATAGTTTCTACGTATAAATCTTTAGAACCCTACAATATGGAATACTGTAACACTAAAGACGTCAAGGTACAATATTCCATAATCAATTGATTTGTACCATTCAAAACGAAGTATGTCAGCTTACAGCTCACATTTTCTCTCACCGTCGTGAGCTAGCGGTCGTAACGGTTTACAAACACCCTCGTATGCCATATGCCTCTGAACCCGACACAAATGCGACCGCAGCATTTAGTCGGGGGTATCGAACGTTCTCTAATGGCATCCAACCGCCAACTGGCCACCGCATTAATCCTTTACAGGCTCTTGATTAATTATTTAAAGTTGCCGGAGGGGCCGCACGTATCCTCCGCAAATTGTTTACCACTTGTATATCGCCGGCGAATTAGTTAAGTTCCACGTGCCTTTACAATGTGACTTTTGATAGCCCGCTTTACGAGGCTCCTTTAAGGAAACGAACGTCTGAGATTTAAAAAAGCGCCACTGTCATGTTTATTTTCCTACTCTGCTCGAGTGATAAGCCGAACGATGAAAGAGTTTTCCGAGCCGCCTTCTATTTTTCTTCAGCTTCTAAAGCTCTTAGATCTGTTATTCTAACGGCGGCCATTGGTGTTAACAAGTATGTACTCAAATAGACAATTATTATTCAGCTCCGCTTTAGACTCTTTTATAGTGATATAGGATTCCCAAAGCATCAAAAGTATTTCTTTCCGTCGAACGTTTAAATAAACTTTGATAGTGTTTTATATAATGATGAGTATAATGAAAAAAGTGCATACTTTAGAGAAATACCATAGAAAATCTGACCTACTTTGAAAACACTATCAGGTTAATATGTAAATGAAGGGTATCACAGCTTTTATAACGACAGCATCTCCAATTGAATAAAACAAATGGGGGTGTGATATCATCAAATTATGTGCGGACAAGGCGACTCTTGACTTGAGCAGTGTAAGTGACCCTAATCCGCAGTAAATCTTGGGTCCAGTCCGCTGTCCGCACGGAGGGTTAAACAAGCGAGCGTTCTCCGCAATCATTTATTACCTACACCGTGTTTACAGCACAAGGGATTCAAACTTCAGCTTGTTTATGACGCGATTTCTTTATTGGACATAATTCGGGTTTCCCTTCGTTCAAAAATGGACTCATTTATTTTCTGCTTAGAAGAAGTCAGTCTGCTCTATTGCTCTCGTTCTTTTTTGATGTATGATAAGGTCTTTTTAATGTAGGTAAGTTATGAAGGTGAAGGGAGCACTCTTGTAGAGTTTATAACGGGAGCAAAACTGAGGTACTCTACTTCAACTTTACGGTTATCATTGACCCATTTAAAGATTTTTATAGCCGACCTACATCATTCATCAGATAGATTTTCCACCTTGTAACTCTTTAAGAAACACATACATTCACCTGATAAGGAAACTTATTTTAATGATAGAGTTTTATGAGCCGCCTTTTCTGCTTGAATAAAACGGAAATGCTTATACACTAGGCTTTCTCCTCGATGTTTATGTATACTAAAATATTCCACTAAAATACTTTGGTACAGTCACGCACAAAATTTCACATTGTTCAGCGGAGCGTTGCCTGCGATAATGTGCACATTATACGCGGCGCATAATCTCGACGCCGACAAAAACTTGCCGCCAACTTGCATCTTTTGGACACCCATAATATGTACATGTGAAGACAAAAATGTCTAGGTAATTCGAAAGCTTCAAAAACAGGCTCTATGGCAGTTTCATTTTCTTATGCTTGTAGGCTCTAAGAATAAAGAAAAAAAAGTTCCAAACCGATCCTGAAATCTACAGCTAACAGGAGGAGACTATTTGGGATTCTATACTACCTGTAGCGGCAGGCTACACTTGTAGGCAGTGAATTAGGGTGACCAGTAGAACTATTCCGTAAAACTCCCTTGAACCTCGCACACTAAAACCACTGTGAAATTCAAATTCCGTTCTTACATTAGTATGTGATTTATACGCTCTCTCTACAGCTCTAATAAAATGCAGGTCCTACCCTTTTATTTTGTTAAGTTTCAGATATGGTTTATAGCGTTCTTTTTGATTTAAGTTAGTTTAAGAAACTTTTGTAATTGTTATATTATAATAAAAAAAATCGTATTTTAACTTTTTAAGTCAAAATACAATCCTGCTAAATTAAAATGGCAAAGTCTGCTCTTTTAATTGAATGATCAAAATAATCCTACTCTAAAAAGTTAGAAGCTTACCTAATCCTAAACTTTAAAAAAGTGTATTCACCAAATGGCAATTGTTAAAATATAAATATTAATTAAAAATGCAAACGCTTTAGCAACGCACTGTACTTTTACTCATAACAATTTCTAGTGGCTTACCAAGGGCTATCGAGTTTCAGCCCCAGTGAGCTGATAATTTAGTAATGTTGTTCAAGTGTCCGAACTTCGACGTATGCAAGTTAGAAATATTATTAGTATAGATAATTGTAAAATTAAATACCTAAGTTTATTAACTAGCGAAGGTGCAGTATGGTAAAATAATGTCAAAATATTAGTGATTAGACCATTAGATGCTATAGATAAAATATAAGAATAGGTAGGTATAGTTCTTAGCTAAGAAAAACCTTTAATCTCCTTTTGCAAATCACCGTAGTGTACCTCGAGAACAAAAACTCTGTCAATAAGCCAAACAAAACAGAAGATAGTGGATGAATACATAATAGTTTCTCGGTGGCGCGATGAACGTAAAAAGTAGTTTTTAAGATTTATCATTGACCTTTTTTATAAATAAATATCTAGGACACCTTACAACAATCTAAGCAAAGTTCGTAGCAATGAGTATTAGAGACTGATAAATATACTTTAATATTTCTAAATAGATAAATGGACACGGAACGAACATAAATGTTCAATACATCCTTCTTTTGGCCATATTTTTTGCGCCATATTTGATTTGTAATTTGATGAGTTTTTTGCAGTAAGAGATAAATAATCTACTCTAATCATAACTGTTTGTCCACAACCCGCTAACTTTAGCGACATAGGCAGGATCGCTAGAAATGCGCCTGTAGGCCAGTCGGTACCTACCTGTTTTAACAAAATGTAAAGGCCTAATACAGATACTTAGGCCCGTATTCTAGAATCGTACTCAAGCGCTGATCCAAAACGTCAGTTCATACAAAAACGTCACTCAGATCTTCACTCAAGTACAGATTTTGTTTAAGAATACGGGAACTAACTACTACTGTTTAAGAATTGCTTTATTAGAAAAACAATAACATAGATTGCTAATATTTTTTCAACTTTAGCGATATAGGCAGGACAAAATTAAATAGAAAATGTCGGGATGCCTTTGCAATGGACATAGGGACACTCACTATTCTCGCAGACACTTAAAACGGGCATAGAGGCCGGCCGAGCGCAGTCACGCGGAAACGAAGGGCATGAGCGGTTGATTGACAGCTGCTCCTGTCCAATGACGAACGCGAGCGCTGACGAGTCACGTCAATCAAACTCCGCCGCCACGAACCCCACCAAAACACCAAAATATAAACCTTATCACATTTCAAATAGAGAACACAATTCTAATTCAAAACCCGCCAGTGTCATTGCGAATGCACACGAAGGAACACGCGAACGCGATCGCCCCATTATTCGCCGCCCTTTTGTAATTTGAATTTCGAATTCCAATTCGTATTTTGTGGTAAAATAAAAAGAACAACGTTTCGACACAATGGCGTCAAGGGCGGTGCTCTGACATGCGATCAAGTTATTACATTAAAGGAGAGCGCACCCGCGGACCGCCTCGGCCTGTTTATTGAAAGCTTCCAGGAAAGCCGTTCTATAAAATTAATTGTAACTGTTAGAAAATTGTAAAGTAAAAACTTCAGTTCTTAAAATAGATGTTAGTCATTCACAGGCAAGAAAAAAACACTATTGAGCTGGATTTTCGCTAGAAAAAAGACCTCTTCAGGAGCGCTCTACGCACGGCTACTCGTACCTATTACAAATTCATCAAATTATTATTTATTATTCCTTGCTATTATACTCTGAAGTACAGTACCTACACTTCGCCTTGATATAAAGCTCAAACCTGAACGATTATCTGAGGTTTAGAACTTTAGGTTGATTGCTAAGCGCATACGAAGACGGGTCTCCCCCGTGGAAATCATTTCTTACAGGATTCATATGTTGATACAATCTTTTAGGATTTCATACAAAGATACTTTTGGAGGCGAAAGTTTTTAGTGCCTGTCCTGCTGAGGTAGTGCTGTCAAGGCGATTATCGCCTGAACAGCAGTTTCGCAACAAGCCACCGTCATTTCGATGGTAGCAAGGTGATTTCAAGATGATATCAACAAGTACAAGGCCGAATGAAAATCGCAACTTAAACTAAGATTTATGAAGTACCTATACAACAAACTTGCAGATTGTTTATCACTATATAGCTATAGATAGATGAATATTTTGAATTTTTAAACTCTTTGTCTACGATGCCGCATTGCGGTAGCCTGTAGTGATTTTGTATGACAATGAATAAAATAAACGAAAATTTTTACAAAAAAAAACCAACGTAAAAAAAAACTATTCCAAAACAAAGCACTAAAAAGTAAAGAAATAATTGCGTATTCTTCTAAAACTTATACGATATTAAAATGTAGGTACAATTATTGTTATTTTTGGAGTCGGTGTCAGCCAACGTAGGTTTGTAACTACCTACATACGTAAACGTGATTTGTAAAAAATAGGTATATTACTAGGTATATTGTAGTGTTTCCTTGGCTGACACCGACTCCAACAGTAACAATAATTGTACCTACATTATATTATCGTATAAGTTTTAGAAGAATACGCAATTATTTCTTTACTTTTTAGTGCTTTGTTTTGGAATAGTTTTTTTTGAAGTTGGTTTTTTTTTTGTTAAAATTTTGTTTATTTCTGGATTTTCAGTGATTCGTTCTTATTTATTTTATACATCGAAAAAGTATCGTCCGATAGCTCCTAAGAATTGAAGAGTTCCTTTACTTTATCACGGATCCCATAATCATAACCTAACCAAACTCTCATCAAACTACCCTTGAAGTATATCCTTTCTAAAAACGGTTATGGAGTTTAAACCTTCCATCATCAGTTCACTTTAATAACCTGAAATAATATGATTGTCGGTCTTGACGTACCTATAGTATTTAAAGAATTATCCTCCAACTACGAACCGTTAAGGAGTTGTACCTTCCATCACCAGCTCATCAACATGAGATGATGACCTTACAAAAAAGATAATTGCTTAGCACCCATATTAAAACTATAATATTGCAACCCAAAAAATATTTAGTATTGGGTAATTCCGGTGGCCATCAGTGGTCTTCATCAGCAGTTCCACTTCACCAAATGGTACTTTTCGAGAGCAACTGCATGAGTTACTATCAAAAATACCTAAATCGTTATAGGTGTGCCTATAATATTTGAAGAGTTCCCTCGATTTTTCCTGGATCCCATCATCCGATCCTGATATTCTGACAATGGGACCACCTCAGGAATATACCCTTTCGAATGAAAAAATAATTTTGAAAATCGGTCTACAATTGACAGAGATATCGGTGAACATACATCAAAAAAAATTACATACAGTGGAACATCGAACCTCCTCCTTTTTTGAAGTCGGTGGAAAATAAAAAAATCATTTGTTTCAGAAAATGGCCTGCCTCGAAGACTGCGGACCGCCTACACCAACACCCAGTTGTTAGAATTGGAGAAGGAGTTCCACTTCAACAAGTACCTGTGCCGGCCTCGGAGGATAGAAATCGCAGCGTCTCTTGACCTAACTGAAAGACAGGTAAAGAGAGAAAATAGATCATAGACTAACATTTCAATGTAACTTCGGGAATTTGAACAAGAACAGCTATCCATTGCAGCACCATAATGGTACTAGGATTGTTACCAGTAGGTACTATTACCTATTCTGTGCCAGTAACTGCCTACTTACAATGTTGTATGTTCAATCTAAATGATCAAAGAGTCAAACTAAAAAGTACCTACATTGCGAGACGATTTTAATTTACTGTCAGGATTGCTAAGCAATCCCGCTAAAATACTTGCATGCGCTTTATAGCAATTCAAAAGGGACACCAATAATTAGTTTTTAGATAGTCTTAATTGACGTGTAACAAACAAAACATTCATACTTAAATAATAATAGCATACACGTTATATTCTCCTCAATTTTTTCAGGTCAAGGTGTGGTTTCAAAATCGCCGAATGAAGCACAAGCGACAAACTCTGACCAAGAGCGAAGATGGCGACGACAAGGACTCCACAACGTCAGAAGGCGGGAAAAGTTCCAAGACTGGCCTCGACAAATTTTTAGACGATGATGGACCTTTATCTGGAAAGAAAAGTTGCCAGGGCTGCGAGTTGCCACCAGGGGCGCTCTGCTCACCAGCCGAGGAACTACCAGAGCTCGCCTCCAGAACAAGGAACAACAACACCCCCAGTGCTACTAACAATAACAGCTTTGCCAGTGACGGTGCTTCAAGCGTGGCTTCGTCTTCCTCACTCGACAAACTAGCCGAAGACGACTCGAGAGATGCCCATCCGCCAACCACTCTTCCAGTGGCGCCCAGAAATTTAGCAAAGCGAATCAAACAAGAATCAAGGAAGCGGTCACCATCGTTGGACGCTACGTGCAAGGTATCTCCTTCCTCTTCAAAGGACGGCTTAGGTCCTATAGCTGGATTACCAGACGGTGCCAAGTTTTCTTCTGTTAGTTTGACTCCATCGTCGACACCCGGGACGCCCTCTAGTATGCACCCGAGTCCACTCGGCCACTACCCTCGACCATCGCCTCCAAACGCACCCACAGGCGTGCCTCATCCTCAATCCGTGCCGAACGCTATGCCTCCATATGTAATAAGAGGAAATGCACCGCCTGGTCAGTTTGTGCCTCATCCAGACTTCCGAATGGACTCGAAGCAATTTGTCGGAAAACTAGCTCAATATCCCCAAGGTAACAGAAATTATGAGGCATACGGCCCCGGATTACAAGGACCCGAGCAACATGCGTACACACGGAGCCAACCTCACGCGCGGCAACAGGACGGATCCCCTGCGAGGCCTGCTAACGGTATAGGCTCGAGACAAGCCTACCCACACGAGATGTACCAGAACTATGGCTACCCGGCATACAGCAAGGACCAAGTGGCATATGGTCATCCTGGGTACGATCAATCGCAGGCCTACGGGGAGCACATGGGGTACCCTAACAGTCACTACGGTTATCACTACCATGACGGTCAGCACGAGCATGGGCATAACTATTACGGAAGTGAGTCACAGAAGAATGCGCATGGGAATGAATATGCCAAGAATTCTTACTATGACGCGAGCGCATACGGGTCGCAGCAGGCGGCAGCGGCTGCAAGCTACGGGTCTGGTGCGGCGCAGGCCGCGGCGGGCGCGACGGGCGCGGCCGGCGAGGCCTACAGCGGCGGCGCGGGCGAGTGCGCCGACGGCTACGGCTCATTCCAGCAATTCTACGAGGCGACTCACGCAGCGCCCGCCGGGGACAACTCCAACTCCTCCTCGGATTTCCATTTCCTCAGCAATCTCGCCAACGACTTTGCTCCAGAATACTACACCATTTGAGACAAGGACTTCGCCGAGCAGGCGAGTGATCTGTTCGTGTAACGCCGTTCGTGTTTGCGATAACATGGTGTAGGAATGTTAAAGCATTCAATGGCTTAGGACTGTTCGTTTCTGCCAAAGGCAAAGAAACAAGTTGGTTATCCTCTTTGTACCGATATATTAAAAACGTTACATTTAAATAAGTATGTATTATAATAAAATGTAAATATAACTCTAGCTATTACTTTCAATTAAAATATTTTTACGAATACGTACACGATTTAAATTTAGGTGCTGATATCAGTCAATATTAGAAGTTAATAGAAAATCCACATAAACTAGAATAACCTTACAAAATGTCGGGGTGATTTATGAATTTATAATCTTGGTGATAAACAGCACTGATGGCTCTACGCTTAATAATAATTCAGTGGCAATGCAAGCCCAGTTAGCCAATGTTCAGTCTACAAGCTATTGTTATTTTAATAAATAGCAAAATCATTCAGGCTTAAATACCGTTTTAATGTACGTATATAATTTATAAAGCTGATATCATTGTAAATTTCTTATTACTAATATATTAAAATCTATCTTGTATCCAAACACCTTTCCACGTGTTCATGATAAGAAAATTTTAAATAAATAAATTTGATTTAAAACACTTATTAATAAAAATTGTTTACAAACTTAAGGAATAGTCGTTGCCTTATTTAGTTAATATTGTTTTGTGACTATAAGACATATTGTAGATACATAATAATATAGTTTAAAATAAGTCATTATATTGTAGATATCAGCGTTATCATTTTGGCCTATTAAAAAATAAATCATTTTGGTGTCACAAGTTTTCTATCGACTCATTTTACTATCTTACCCATCTTACCCCTATCAACGTCACTGTCGAGAAAACAGACTTTCTCATCTTATAGTCCTTCGAGCAGCAGTAAGATGGAGTGGCAGTAGGCAGTGCACAGTGCGAAGAATTGAACACTGCGGCCGAAAATTAACCAAATGTAACCAATGTGATATAAAACGTAGCGTAGGTGGTACACACAAGCTGGTTGCAATACTGATAGTCTCATTATTTCGGTGTGGTAGCCCACAACCAGCCACTCTGAAAATCTATGTATGAGGCCAACTATCCTCGCAGACCGGACTTGTCATTGCCAACTTATACTCGTAACTACGCAGAAAAATAAATAAAACAATATTTATGACACCTCACACTAAGATCATGTCGGACTGCAAGCTAAGATGTACTCGTGAGTATTATTGGTGTCAATGACTGATAAAAATATCTAAACATTCCTAAATACATAGATATTTTAATAGGTAATAAAAAGTTAAATTTTCGACCACCCGCGTTTGGGCGCTAATGGCAGGATCTCTGCCATGTTACCAGCAGGGCCAGTGGCCAGACCTACGTCTCCATATTATCCATTTAACTTACCAAAATGTACCTAAAATACGCCGACACGGTTCTGCGACGGCAACGCCGCTGTGGCTCGAAGATCAGGGGCCGTATTACCATCTCTTAAAGCCAGTTAAGTTAATTTCCTAAACTGAGCGTAGCGAGCGATTTCCTAGTAAGGATCTTTCATTTTCAGACAGTCAGCGGTTACCATGCATCCACTAGGCTAGATATTTACTGATGAAATTGCGCGCTACCCTCAGTTTTGGTAATTAACTTGACTGGCTTTATGAGATTACATCCCTCATTACAATCCCTTATAACTTGTCAAGTTCATTCCGTAAACTGGGAAATCCCTACCTACAAAAAGTAATCGAACAAAACGGCACCTACATACTTTAGTTAAATGTAAATAACCTATATTAAAAAATGTTTTGAATTTTCTTAAAAAATGTGAAGAAACTTTTTTCCCCAACCTATTACTTACGTTTCAATGGCTTCAAAAATATCTGAGCAAAATAGCCACAAATATCTACACGTAAGTTCATTCCACGCTTTTTTGACTTGTATAATTATATATTAGTCACATATTATGTGACTAATATTCTTCTCAAATTTTTTTGTAGCCTTTGAAACGTACACACAACAACATGGTCTATTGATATATAAAACTTTTTCAAATAACTTAAAAAGTACTGGCCTTACAAAAAAACTATTAATGACAGATTATAAAAACATTATAAAGTTCCTTTTTTAAATTCAAATTTGTATATAAAAGGTTTTGTTTTAAGATGAAATTCGCATTCATTGAATTTCTTCTAAAGAAGTAAATCTTCACGAACTTCTAACTTGATTAAAACTCCATAAATTTCTATAAATCTTTGTCAAACGCATCTCCGGTGTTCATTTAATCATGCCACGTAGACACTTGACCAGGAACGAAATGTTAAGAGCAGTGGGCATGATTCAAGCTGGCGCTACCCAAATTGCGGTTTCTGAAGCCATGAGGACCAGTCAGAGCGTTATATCCAGGCTTTGATCACGTTATCGTGTCACGGGGGAAGTGGTGGAACAGCACCGAGGACCTCAACACATTACAACACATGTACAGGACCGATTCATAGTAAATGCTGCACGAAGTCAACCAAATGTAACGGCGATGCAATTGGTTCAAAGGCTACAGAGAGAGTATGGTTTGCTGGTACGAGGGTCATTCAATAAATACTTAGCCTACAAAAAGTAAATGAAAATTTTGGAATAGTGGCAATTTATTTTTCAACATAGTCTCCTTTTAGTTCGATACACTTAGCCCAGCGATGCTCCAACTTTTTTAACCCGTCCGAAAAATAGTTTTTGTCAAACTCTGCAAAATAGGCCTCCGTGGCGGCGATGACATCCTCATTTGATCCATATCTATTCCCGGCGAGTGATTTTTTCAGATTAGGAAACAGAAAGAAGTCACAAGGGGCCAAATCTGGAGAATACGGTGGATGGGGCAGCAATTCGTAGCGTAATTCGACCAATTTGGCCATGGCAACGGCAGACGTGTGAACCGGTGCGTTGTCGTGGTGAAACAGCACTTTTTTCTTCGCCAGATGGGGTCGTTTTTTCTTTAATTCGGCGTCGAATCGGCCCAATAAATCGGCATAGTAAAGCCCTGTAATTGTTTTAGCCTTCTCGAGGTAATCGATGTAAGTAGATCACACCTTGTGAATCCCAGAAAACGGTGGCCATAACTTTTCCGGCCGATTTTACAGTTTTCGCCTTCTTTGGAGCACGTTCCCCGGTCTGGATCCATTGTTTTGATTGCTCCTTGGTCTCTGGTGTGTACCAGTGGATCCAGGTTTCATCGACGGTCACAAAACGACGCAAAAACTCCGCTGGATTCCGCTTAAACAGCGCCAAACACGTCTCCGATGTGGTCTCACGGTTGCGCTTGTTTTCCGGTGTGAGTAAACGCGGCACCCATCGCGCCGACAGCTTTCTCATGCCGAGTTCCTCGTGAAGAATATGATGACTGTTCCTTCTGAAATGGCTACAGTCTCAGCTAGCTCCCGAACCTTCAATCGGCGATCTGCCAATACGAGATCATGGATTTTTTTAATGTTTTCCTCCGTAGCAGCTGTTTTCGGTGCACCTGGACGTGGTTCATCAAAAACCGACGTACGGCCACGTGCAAACTCGTTGAACCAATTCTTGACGGTGGCCATCGATGGAGAAGAGTCACCGTACACAGCATCCAAGCGCTCTTTGATTTCGATGCGCGTTTTCCCTTCTAAAAATAGTAATCGAATCACCGAACGATATTGCTCTTTTTCCATTTTTGTAAAACCGATCGACACGTTCGCTTCCATAAGTTGTCAAATTAAAACAAATGAAGGGACTGGAATGAAAATTTGAAAAAAGAATTAAAAAAGAATGTGCTACACTGTGGTAAAACTCTTTTGAAACTACAGCGCCCTCTGGCGATGAGGCTAGGTACTTATTGAATGCACCTGGTAAGCGGTCAAACTTTGAGAAGACGACTGTATGAAGTCAACCTACGTGCTCGTCGGCCACTTCGGGTACCAGCGCTAAGGAGAGGCAATCGAGGAATAAGATTACAATGGGCTATTGCACACGAAAACTGGAACCATTCTCAATGGTCCCTTGTGCTTTTCCCTGATGAAGCTAGGTTTGGATTTCATCCTGATTCGCGAAGAGTACGCGTTTGGAGAGAACCTGGACGTTGGAATCGACTGCAGCACCCACAACAAGTTCATGCATATCAAGGTGGCACGATTATGGTTTTGGCAGGAATTCGTCTCGGCGGTAGAACGGACCTCGTTTGGATACAAGGCAATATGACTGCTCTAAAATACCGAGATGAGGTGCTAGAGCCTGTAATCTTGCCTCACAGACAGCAAATGGGACAAAATTTCCAGCTAATGCACGACAATGCCCGTCCACATACGGCGCATATCGTTACAAGTTGGTTTTGTAACCATGATAGCTGTTAGCATGATATCCAAGCTTTAGACTGGCCTGCACAATCCCCTAACTTAAATCCTATTGAGCATGTCTGGGATATGCTTCAGAGAAGAGCTCTTAGGAATTTCCCTGAAGATATTGTGCATGAAAACCAGCTTTTCTTGCATCTCAGCAGGACTTGGGACAGTATTCCACAACAGGATATTGACACCCTTGTTTTGAGTATGCAGAACCGCTGCAGATGTATCAGGAGAGTCTTAGGTGGACTCACGGATTATTAATTTTAAGTTTTCAACAATTTTTATAGAAAAAATAATAGTTTTGTTTAGGTTTTGATGTTTCAAAAATAAAGTTAAGATTGAAATTTTGTCTGAGTTTTTCCTCTTCTTCCAAGTTTTTTTTAAATTTAACTTTATCTAAAAGTTTATTTATCAGATTAGATAGACTATTAAACAAGGTTTATTTTTATGTGTAGGTGTCTTAAAAAAACATAATAGAATTTTATTTATTTAGGTTTAATTGAAATATCCCTAGACCATGTTGATGTGTGTACTTACATATATTTATGCGTTTGACAGTACATTACCTAATTTTGTAAGTTTTAGTTTTTAGAAGTATTTTACAAAATTTGGCTTGTCACCCTCTGTTTTTTGATCAATTACTGCTTGCTAGCTGAATCAGCATTCTAAAGTATCTTATCAGTTCAGTGCCCAGACTAAAGTAGTTTTGTTTGTATTTTATTTTCGGATACAGAATAGCAACTTTAGAAAAAAAAAGTGTTTATCTTTCGTGGGGAATTTATTGTAAAACACCTACTTTTACCACCCACCCTGTAGAAGCAGAACACGAAACGTATTCAGCAACACAGCCGCCATCTGTTGGTGCGTGCAAAAACCATCACAAATGGCTCAGCAGGGTTGGTCTACCTACCGGGTTCATATTGGCTCACCTAAAGTTCTTTACCCAAAATTGTTCTTCCTACCGATTTGTAATCCGAAATTCGGAATGACCACTCTTCCTATAATTCATATTATTTTAACTCCTACTGTGGTTTTTCATAACGCTTTTTATCCCTAACATTATTTCCATAAAATGCTTACTCATATTCAGAAAGTAAAGTGATGTAAGTATAGATATTAATTTGGGAAACGCCCTAAAGTCGCTTCTGGCTGTGTTTATGTAGGCCTAACCCGCTCATCGCTTCGCTCCGCTCCTCGCTAACTTAGACGAGTTTGTTTTAAAGTCGCTTCTAGCACTCGCTCTGGTTAGCGAAGAACGGGTAAGGTTGCCATAAACGCTAAGTTGAGTTAGTGTGTGTTCGAATTACAAATCGTTAGGAAGAACAATTTCGGGTAAAGAACTTTAGGTGAGCCAATATGGACCCGTTATGAACATACATTAGTGATATTATTAATTCCAATTTTCGGAAACATGAATGATATGAACATCGTCGGTAGTAGGTACTACAAATTGTATAAATGAAAACATTAGGAAGAAAAATGTTAGGAATAGTGATCATTCGGAATATGAATTAGAAACAGAATCCTATTTAGGACTTGTGATTGTTAGGATGAAAAATGTTAGGAAAAAATTTTCGGAGATTTTGCTCTACCACACACACCGGAGAAACACAAGTCTGAATTGTTGTAATAATTGTGATTTTATTAGTTCTTTGCAAATTAGAAATAATATATATCAGCTAATGTTTATCAGCCTAGACACTCCTGCTTACAAGCATAGGTTTGTTAGGGGTTAGATTCAGAGAGACCCCGTTTTTGGGCCCCAGGAAGACGCAACGCCAAAAACGCTGGTATGGGGGGGACACGAAGCTGACGCTCAGAGAACGCTAGTGTGGGGTCTCTTTAATTCATCAAACAGCATGTAAATGACTGGAATGAAGTAGATGACTTTGTCCTGATCAGTGCAACAGTGGATTGAGTCACTGTACTGTACTGCAATAATATATCTTCACTCAACAACACAAGACACAAGCATTTACTATTACTAAGCTTATAAATGTAAATAGTTTGGATTGTGCAATAAAAATGTGTAATAGTTATATTAATTAATGTATGGAATTAGATAAAATTGCAACGCCCCAGTACAGGGCGTCACATGTACACTGTAACCCTTATAACTGTCATCTCATTCCATGTGACGTGCAATTGATCAATGAATAAATGACCATTTATGCTTAGTAAGCATTTCTGTATGGTAAAAAATACATACATTTCTGTATGGTATACATCAATTTACTGAATGCCCAGTAGCTGATGACTTTGTCCAAATCAGTGCAACACTGGATCGATTCAATCAAAATTTATCAAACAAAACTAAACATTGACCATTCATGGTCAGTAAGCATTTCTGTATGGTAAACAATATTAATACATTAATTTACCGAATACCCAGTAGCTGTTATTTTCCTCTTGTGGCCTTGGTATAGGTTTGATAATTTACTCATTACAAAGTTTAATAAAAATATTAGATATTAAAGAATGTTACTAATTTATTTTATAAACGAAACAAAATAAAAGTAATAGAGATTAATAGTAAAACTTGTGTGATCGCCTCAATTTGTGAAACATTTTCATTAATTTGAGTATAAATGGGTACTCACATATTTTTAAAATTAACATTATAGATTTAAATAAGCAAATTTTGCATTAGTGGTAGGTACAACAGATTTATTTAACCTTTGTTTCATTAGGCAAAATATAACATTTTGTTGTCAACAATTTTAAAGATTTGTCTTCTGCTGACTATGTAAATATTAACCATAAGAAATAAGTATGCTCAAGATATAAACTTTAAACTCTTTCCATTGTACCTATAAATGCTAATGTCTCGCCTTACAAAGAGTACACTCATCATTTAGAAAGCAGATTAGCCAGCACTCTGACCATCGGTGTTATGAGGAAGATGCCTTCTGTGCCTGGGCCTGGGCCTGAAGTTTCATCTCCATTATCATGCAAATAGCTTCTCGGGCCTTTGACTTTTCTATGCCTAACTGTTGAATTTTCTCCATCTGTTCAGTTACAAACTGAACTTTCCTTTTGAAATAGTCTATGCCTCCTTCTATATCCTGTAATCAAAAAAAGGGTAAGTCATATACTAATAACTAGCGGCCCCGACAAACTTCGTCCTGTCAAAAGTTATTGGCAAGACAGCTGTGAACATTTAGTATGGAAAAATGGTCTTCCTTTATTATTTTTTTTGTCAATTTTCCAATGCATTTAATACTTATTATCCTATTCCCGATGTAGACAAATCCAAAAACACAATCATAACAATCGGTCCTCCCATTCTTAAGTTATAAGTGGTGTAACTAACACGACTTTCTTTTATATATACAGGGTGTACCTGTACCAGCGAAGGTCTTTGGTCTGGGGACCTCAAAACCTATTGATTGTTCCCAATCTATGTTCTGCGAATTTTGGTAGTTTTCGAGTTATGATTTTTTTTTCGAATTTCCTTAAATTTCTGTCTTAAGTCACTTTTTTGGTTACTGTGGTGTAAATAGTTGAGATACATCTTAATTTTTTTTTCATTGTTAGCTGCATACTAGGTCTACTTGATTCTGAAGCAGTTACATTTATCGCACTGGATACTAATTCAGAAAAAAAAATTGAAATAGAAATAGTGGTACCTAAATACTGTTATTTCAATAAGTTTTGAACGCCACTTAAAATAAAAAGTTACAAGTTTTACCTGCTACCATAAGATCTTAAATTTTACTCTTCTGACACTTTGAATGAAAATTTAAGTATGATGCCCTTTAAGTATCTCATTGAAATTTATGTGATGAATAGTTGGTAAAGTAGGTTTTCAGGTTTGGAAGAAAAAGTTCATGTAACTTTTTTTTTAAATGGCATTCAAAACAGGAAAAAAACAGTACATATAAACCACTTTTTCAATTATATTTTTTTTTCAAACTTATACAAACTCAAATATCTTTATTTAAACAGACTTAATCAGTACTTTTAAATATATTAAATAATAGATATAAATTAGTATTTAGTACTTTATTAATATGAATATTTATATAAACAGTATTTTTATAAATGTAAATGCTTCTGAATCAAGTAGACCTAGAATTCAGATAACAATGAAAAAAATTGAGCATGTAGCTCAACTATTTGCGCCACAGTAACCAAAAAAGTGGCACTACCCAGAAACTAAGGAAATTCGTAAAAAAATCATAACTCAAAAACTACCAAAAATTGCGGAACAAACATTGGATCCAATCAATAGGTTTTGGGGTCTGCAGACCACATACCTTCGCTGGTACAGGTTCACACCCTGTATAAATAGATGAGAGCAGCTTTATATCATCTTTGTTTGCTGCTTATTTGATTATTAAATAATTTTTTAATTGATTAGAGAAGTATTATAAGCTGGGCAAGGGCGTTTTTGAATAAGTTGAATCAGAAACCTAAATAAGGTTCTAAGTCACAATGTAAAAACTTACTTTTTGTGCATAGTAGCCAGTGCCTATGTCTATGATAACATTGTCTGTATCTACAATAGTTCCAGGGACGTACATGGATCCAGTTAAAGGTACCAGTACAGTCTTGCCTTTAGTCTGGGGAGTAATTTTCTCTACACTCTCCCCTGACTCCACAAATTTACCCTGTGCTATTTTTAGTGTTTGTAGAGAGTCTTGAAACACATTTAACTCCTGAAAAGAAAATACACATAATGAAATCCTTATTTATTGTATTAAAACTGTCTCAAATTTAAGAACACAGAAATATTCCGTGTCGTACTATAAGGGTGAGAACTTACTTGATCCAATTGCTGTTTTAGTTGGGCCAGCTGGTGAAGATTCAGCTTCGACAAATCTATTTGTTGCATCCCTGGAGCAGGAACCGATGATACTGTGGCCATTTTGCGCAAAATTACTTTAAAACGCTTAAATAATACTAATATTGTTTGTATTTCGATCAAAAACTCTAGATATTTCCAATGTACAGATTTTCTAACCTAAAACAATCATAAACTAAACTTCACCCATAGAGTAACATATATAAACTTCACCTTATTTTTTCGTTTTTTTTTTATTAATCTCACAGGCAGACTGTATCTATAGTAAGTAGTCCGATTTGAGATGATTTGCTGAAAGCTCTAAAATCACTTTTCTGAAGGTTTAGTAAAACTAGCAATTTTTTTTTTGATAGTTTGTCAAACTTGTCAAGTTGTTAGCCAATGACATCTTAAGTGCATGGCCAATGACGATGCAGTGTTCGTTCGACTTTTTGTTTATCAATAATCGCTGTCAAAATAGCGATTTTCTTGCGATCGATCGACGTTAATGGTGAATGGTTGGTTGATGATAATTGGGTATGGGAACAAAAATTTTTAATTAATTTTTTTTTTTTTTTTAAATACTATTAACTTTTTTAAGTAATTGATTTGAATACTTCGTTGATCTAGCCAGTAGTTATTTTTTTATTAATTTTTAAACTTTGCGAACTCATGAAGTCACAAATTCACTTAGTGTTCCCACATGTGTTTTTTCCCGGATTCGTGGAATCATGAGTAGAAAATTACTGATTAACTGCACTTTCGACTGAAACAGAGCTCGCCATTCATCATGTACAATCTTGTAACCTAGTCAAATAGAAATTTTATTAACTATAGAAAAAAATTATATCATGTGTATTAGTGAGATTTTTTTAAAGAAACAAGATGTTATTTTTTTACAAATTCCAGGCTATGAAGTTAGTGACTCATATTGTAGAAATGAGTCTAGAGGAGGTGTTTGTATTTATGTTAAAATTGTATGGATTTTGCACCACTTCCCTGTTTTAGTCAACTAAGCTTAGATAAACACTTCGACTGTTGTGGTATACTGTTGCCAGAACTAAAATATATTGTGATTTGCTGTTACAGAACACCAGACTCAAACTTTGAAATATTCATAAAAACATTACAGTTACTATTAAATAGATTTTTTTTTTATATTGCCCGTCAAGATGACCTCACTCCACCTGAATTACTGTACGATCAAGATATATGACAAAAAAAATAATTATAGCTGGCGATTTTATTATTAACTTGCTTGAAAATAATTCAAAATGTTTACTTTTTAAAAATACTGTGCTAAAATATAACTTAAAATTTACATTCAATGAGCCGACTAGGATAACAAAAAAATCTGAAACATGCATAAACAATAATATAACAAATATAAAAGGTTACAGTTCAAAAGTTATACATTTAGGCTTATCTGGTCATTCTGCACAATACATCAATATTCCTTGTAATCAGGGATATTTAGAAAAATATTGGTATATATATAAAAGGAATGAAAATACGAGTAAGTATTTAGATATCTTTCTAAAAGTTGAGTTTTCTGAAGTTTTCACATGTTGCGACGTAAATCAGGCGTATAATAATTTCATTGGCTTGTTCAAATTAATACATGACCTTTGTATACCTATAGAAAAGGTTAGAACCTCCTTCAAGAAAAAATCTAATTGCCTAACAGTTAGCATAAAGAGACCATGCAAAGCTAAAAGGAACTTGCATCAAAAAATAATTAAAAACAAAAATAACGAATTAATACCATATTATAAAAAATACTGCAAAATATTAAAATCAGTAACTCGCCTAGCAAAACAAAATTAATATAAAATTCATTAAAAATAGTAGCAACCTAACACAAACGTAAAGCTACATGGGACTTAGTAAAAAACCAAACTACTTCACAAAACGTATTCTTCTTATCGTGTCGATGGCTATATCCTTTTTGACCAAAACTCCGCCACCCTAACAGCATGGTCGTTGGCACACATAAGTTCCTCACGCGTACAGCTGTCCGGACACGAGGGGCATGATATGAGGTGGTCCATAGTTTGTGGGTAGGCACCACACTCGCACGCATTGTCGCCATCTGTGTAACCCCATCTGCACAGACTCTCCCTGCATCTGCCAACCCGGGTCCTCAGCCTGTTCAGAGCTTTCCAAGTAAGCCATGGCAAATCGCGGCCCCGGGGGAGACCCTCAGAAGGCCCGACGAATGGGGCGGTAGCAGGTAGCCTCTCCAGCCATAAGCCGATCCTGGCCTGTGGTGGGTTGTCAGACAAAGGAAGAACAGTTTTGGCGAAGCTTCGTCGGCTTTTGAGTCTCTGGGGGACGGCCAGGTAGCCATTCATAGGATGACGGGACCAGATAGCTCACCAACTTCTTGTCAACGGAAAACCTCCAAAACGGCTTAGAAGTCCTAAGGGCAAGCAGCACGTTTCTACGTCAAGCGACATGCCCATAAGCCAACCATTTGACCTGAACGACCTAACGAAGGCCATTCAAGCTCTTAAAGAAGGAAAAGCGTCAGGGGTAGACAATGTTTCTGTTGAACAAATAAAACACCTTGGCCCTGCCGCTGTTTCATGGTTGCTTGAATTCTTTAATAACTGCCTTGCGCAAGCAAAAATCCCGCGTTTCTGGCGGAAGTCCAAAATTATTGCTCTGCTTAAACCTGGTAAACCCGCAGAAGACCTTAAGAGCTATAGGCCTATTTCACTTCTCTGCCACACTTTCAAACTATTTGAACGTATGCTCCTTAATCGTCTTACACATGTCGTTGACCCAGAGTTGATTTCAGACCAAGCCGGAATTAGACCTGGAAAGTCCTGCTGTAACCAGACTCTCAGGCTCACGCAGCACATCGAGGACGGGTTCGAGTCTGGCCAGGTGACGGGTGTTGTGTTTGTGGACCTTTCGGCGGCCTATGACACCATTAACATAAAAAGGTTGCTTCACAAGGTGGGTGGCATAACGGGTGACCAGAATCTCGTGCAGATTCTGAGGGAGCTACTGAGCAACCGGCGCTTTCAAGTCCACCTTCGATCGGAAAAGAGTAGATAGCGTTCACAAAAAAATGGTCTCCCGCAGGGGAGCGTACTGGCCCCTATGCTATTCAACATTTATACCAACGATCAGCCATCTGCTCCAAATGCTACACGATACCTTTACGCCGACGACCTGGCCTTAGCGTCACAATCCACCTCCTTCGAGCAGGTCGAGGAGAACTTGACGCTGGCGCTGCGGGAATTAAGCGAGTACTACAATAACAATGCATTGAGACCTAACCCCAGCAAAACACAGTCATGCGCCTTTTACCTGCGTAACCACCAGGCAAACCGGACCCTCAATATTTCTTGGCGAGGAGAGACTATTACTCATTGCTCAAAACCCAAATACCTGGGCGTTATTCTGGATAGGTCTCTCACATACAAAGCCAACTGTGAAAACATTAGGCAAAAAGTGAGTACTCGTAACAATCTCCTGCGGCGACTCACGTCTGCAAAATGGGGAGCATCTGCAAATGTCCTGCGGACAACTGGTCTAGCCCTTTGCCACTCGGCTGGCGAATATGCCTGTCCTGTCTGGGGTCGCTCTGCACACGCAAAGAAAGTGGATACAGCACTAAACGAAACCTGCCGGATAATTACGGGCTGTTTAAAGCCGACCCCGGTAAGTATGCTGTATCCACTGGCCGGAATCGCGCCGCCAGAAGTCCGTAGAGCGGTTGCTAGTTCTATTGAAAGAGCCAAAATGGAGCTGGACAAAACGTATTAAATAGTACTGTTAAAAATGTGACAATTGATAATAATAATGTAACTGATGCTTATGCTATAGCTGAAGGTTTTAACCAACATTTTGCTGCTAGCAATGCTCAAACACAAACCGGAGATACCTACTCTCTACCTCCTATACATTTACATAGCCTATATTTATCACCCATTGCAGCAAATGAATTGAAAAAAATACTAAAAAACCTTAAAGATAAAAAAAGTTGCGGTTACGACAAAATATCAATTCAAATTATCAAAAAATCCATAGAATTTATTAATGAGCCTCTTGTTTACCTAATTAACTCAATGATAGAAACTGGCACCTTTCCAAATGAATTAAAAATAGCAAAAATCAAACCTTTGTTTAAAAAAGGTTCAAAATGTAACATCAGAGACTACAGGCCCATAGCTCTTTTATCTAACTTCTCAAAAATATTTGAAAGAGTAATATATTATAGATATACAGCTTTTTTCAATAGTTACAGTATAATAAATAAAAATCAGTTTGGTTTTCAGAAAAATAAATCAACTACACTTGCAATCTACGAAATACTGATGGGAATTTGGGCATCTATAAATAATAAAACTCCTTGTGTTGGTTTGTTTTTAGACATGTCAAGGGCATTTGACTGTGTCAAATATGACATACTTTTAAATAAACTAGACAGATTAGGTATACGTGGATTGGCATGAAAATTGTTAGAGAGCTACTTGAAAGATAGAGAGCAAGTCACAGCTATTGAAACATTTAGTAACAGTAATAAAACTTTTGAAGAAATGCAATCTAAGCCAGTTAAAATGACACTAGGTTTGCCGCAAGGCAGTATTCTGGGTCCTCTGTTGTTTTTAATATATGTGAATGACTTGCCAAATGTTACTAAGAATGTGTTATGTTCGCAGATAACGCAACTATCTTTATACCTGACACTCAAATGAATTTAGAAAATAATATAAATAACACTTTAAAGATTGCAGTTACATGGCTTAAGCAAATTAATTTAAATGTAAATCTATTGAAAACTAAAATGATTCAATTTAGAAATTACAAAACAAAACCTTTAAATGTAAACATTGCAGATAAAAATACTAAAATAGAAATTGTAAATAACATTAATTTTCTTGGAGTCACCATAGATTGCCATTTAAACTGGAAATCTCATATTCAAAAAATAAATAAAAAAACCTCCAGCTACTGTTACGCATTATCCATATTAGCAGAAACAACTTCCGTTGATGTATCAAGGGCAGCATATTTCGGTCAGGTTTATCCTTAATTAGTTTACGGTGTCATTTTTTGGGGTAATTCCACAAATGTGCAATCAACATTTATTTTACAAAAGCGATTATTTTTAATATGTACTCAGATGAAACTCTAAGAAATATATTTAAAGAAAAAAGCTTTCTCACTCTTACAAATGTTTACATTTTAGAAATTTCAGTATTTATCAAACAGAATAGCCACTTTTTTCAGACCAAACGTAACACAAGTACACGTCCTATACGCAATAAATATAAACACAATTTGTGTATACCTCAAATGAATAATTACATGTATTATAAGAGCACTTTCTGCTCAGGCATTAAAATATTCAATCATTTGCCATGAGATAAAATCAATGGAATTGCCAAAATTTAAATTAAACTCAAAAAAATGGTTAATAAAAAATGTTTTTTATAATTTAAATGAATATTTTAATGCGAAACATTAGTTTTATGAGTTTTTTATGTTTCATTACTGCATACCCGATATAGGTAAACTGTTGTAACGTTCACCTATGCAATGTCATCCCTGCTTCTGTACTCACACAGTAATGTAGGGTGGTCGACGATGAACCAGCGGTACTAAATGAACCGGCCGAATTTCTCGGAAATGCGACGTTGCCAGTTGGTGCAAATCATAGTAAGCGAGCCTCTCATAGAATCAGCCCTCCCTCCTCAGTCGCCATCGAGCTAGCGCAGAAGATGCGCGTTTGCGTCTGTGGTTTGCATATTTTACGTATTAAATAGAAAATAATAGGTGAGTATTATTTGGTTTTATTTTGTTTGTGCGAATAGTAGCTTTAAAGTGGTTAATGTGATAGATTTATTGCTGTTTGCGCTTTTTATCACAGTAATTAAAATAAGCTCCACGTGGTTGTACAAGCAGTTACATAACCTTAAAATCTTTAAGTGCGGGGTGGTACAGGATAAACCAATCTGAAGGAGTACTTAATGAACCACTGATTCATTAAGTACCACCTGTGGTTTTTAAAGTCCAACCCCTGGTAAATTCGGTACTTACCCCCTGATTTACCTATTAGAATGCTTTAAGTATGTATTTGTTATGTTTTACTAATTTTTTATTTTAGGATGGGACGATCGAAACTTGATAGATCTGCGAGAAAAAAAGGATCCTCCAGAAGTAATGAAGACCGCTGTTAACTTACATCTCATTGGTATGAGCATGAGAAGTGCTGCAAATTGCAAAGTTCCGTATCCGACACTAAGGAGGTATGTCATTAAATATTTAAAAGACGATTCTATTTCAATGGAGGCGAATTACTTTGCACAAAAAGTATTCAGCGACGCTCAAGAAAGTAGTCTAAAGGAGTATATTTTAGATTGTTCAGTTTTTAAGTTTTATGGTTTGACTACCAAAGACGTAGGCTTGCCTTTCAAATGGCAGAAACTAACGAAATTGACTGTCCCGCAAATTGGAAGGAGAACAGGATGGCGGGAAGGATTGGTTGCGAGGATTTTAAAAAAGACACCCCGATTTATCCATCAAAATGTAGTATTGCTCGAGCTACGGCTTTCAACCCCACAAATGTCAAATCATTTTTCGACAACCTGCAAAATGTATTTCAACGATTTCCGCAATTTGGTGATAGGACAATAATATAATATAACTTAGATGAAACCGCCACAACTACTGTTCAGCGGCCCGGAAAAGTATTAGCCCAGAAAGGTAAAAATGTATCGAAAGTTACCAGTGGTGAGCGAGGTATTCTAGTAACCACATGTTGTATTGTTAGTGCTACAGGACACGCACTTCCACCTGCCATGGTTTTTCCCCGTATAAAGTTTGTTCCACACATGATTAACGGGGCGCCTACAGGAACGCTAGGATTGGCCACCAAGACTGGATGGATGAATAGCGATATTTTTGTTAATGTAATAAAACATTTTATAAAATTCACATCCTCTTCAAAGGACAATCCATCATTACTCATTATGGATAATATCTTATATATCTTCCTATCGAGGCACTGACATTGCCAAAGACTCGGGAGTCACAGTATTGACATTGCACCCACATACGACAGGCAAATTACAGCCACTTGATGTAGGCTTGAATGCACCTTTTAAATCTTTTTACAACGCTGCTGTTGACTCGTGCCTGTTACGCAATCCCGGTAAATCCTTTTCCATATATGATGTGGCACAATGCGTCGGACAAGCGTATCAGAAGGCAATGAGCCCAATTAATATAACAAATGCGTTCCGAAAGTGTGGAATCTTCCCGTTCAATTGTGATATTTTCTCGGGACTTGACTTTTTACCTAGCAGCGTGACAAACAGACCAGAACCTGTAATGAATGAAACAAGGCCTACAGCTGATGACGATGAAGATGCGACAAGCCTGTCTGGTGTGTCAAATGATTCTCGATCTCCTTCACCTTCTCTTCTTAAATTTTACTGTACCCAAAAAGTATATGAACCTAAAAAAATAGTTTCTTTATGCCTAGAGGCTACATCTAAAGGTAATGTCAAATCAACCTCATTTAGTCCAAAACCATCGTCAAGTAAGCCGTTCACATCAATATCTTCAGACCCGACCCAAAACGAAGACGTTTTGAAGCCAAAAATGCCTACAAAACGACAACAGGATTCTCAAACTTCTTCCAAGATATTTAATTCTGTAAAAGGGTTTCAACGACTATCATTCACAAAGCAGCCATCTACGTCGACAGCCTTGGACCTGAAAAAAGCAAATATGATTTTACGCCAAGCACACCCAAGAAAAGTCCTTACAGTTATCCAAATCTTTCAGAAGGTTTCATTTCACCACAAGAGTTTCGACCAGCTTTAAAAGCAGACCAGAGAAAAATTTAACAAGGTAAAAGAAAAGCTGGTAAAAGTCTCATAGCCACTGACACACCTGAAAAAAAAAATTAGCAGGGAAGAAGACTCTAGCTGCTGAAAAAAAAGTAAGCCAAAGAAAACAAGAAATGTGAACAAGAAGGCTAGAGACTAAGGAGAGATAACTCCCGAAGTGGGGGTAAGCTTTCGAGGGCCGAAAGTCGTATACTCTGTGCCGGGCAAAACGCTGTATTGCGCATGTGCAGCGGCAGCTATTTGTCATTTCATGGTCACATGGTTTTGTTTTGAACGTTGTCACGTGCGACAGTTGTTGTTTTTCGAGGTTGTGTTGACCAATTTTGACACTTCGCGAGGATCATTTTGACACTTCGCGAGGATCGCGGCAAAGAAGCGTAATGCGCATGCGTCACTGTGGGATACGGATTTAGTAAAACCCTTTCCAGGGAGTTATCTCTCCTTAGTTTCTAGCCTTCTTGAATGTGAAGGGTGAAGAAAAAGTGACAACAAGAAATGTGAAGGCTGTAGGAAAAGTGACAAAGAAGTTATTCAAACACAAAGACATTAAACGACAAAAGAAAAATGCATCCTCCTCTGAGTCTTCAAATGACGATCAGGACGAATTTCATGCAAGTGGATCATCATCTGGTGGAGAGTTATTTGAAATTGAGAATGACTCTGATGAAGATGAAGTAGTTTTAAAAGACGATAACCTTACGCTACATCGATCTCCCCGTGAAAATGATTTTGTGATAATACTTTTTAAAACAAAAAATGTCAAAATTTATTACGTTGCCAAAGTATTAGAAATATTGGATGATGACGAAGAATGTGACTTTTGTATCATTCTTAAAATTAAAAAGCAAAATTCAACGAAAATTTATTGAGCCAAAGGAACCCGACACAGCAGGCGTTAACACTGCTGAAATAAAATTTGTCCTACCTATTCCTAAAATTGAAGATGGCAATATTCGTCGATTGTCTACTTACAAATTTCCTGTTGATATGTCTCAACAGGAAATTTGTAAGTAGTCAATCGACAACTAAGCTCATTTTTTCCGCCTGAATTTAATATAGAGGAAAGACTTAAAGAAATGATACCTACTTATTGTGATAATTAAAGTAATGTTGATTATAAGAATATATTTAATTATTTGTCGATTAATGTTAAGTCAATTAGACTGATCTCAGATGTGATTGTTTTGTTTGAAACGCAAAGTAAAATATTTTGTAATAAAACCATAGTTTTATTTAATAAAAATCTTTAATAAATATTTGATTATAAAAACATAGTTTTATTAAATTTTCAAACAGAAAATATCAATAGGTACCATGCTTGCTGTAACAACCATGGTTCATTAAGTCCCCCCTTGGTTCATTCGGTACCAGCCCCCGGTTCAATAAGTACTACCGGGTGCACCAAATGGACCATTTCTTATTTAAGATAAAAAACAAGATTTCACAATACAGAGCCTAGAGTTTGGACAAAAATAATGTACTTCTTCTACAGCCAATGTTTTTTTTTATGATTGTAACAAAAAATCATATAAATCGGACTCGGAAAACCAGAGTTATAGCTCTTTAAAATGTAGGTGGTTCATTATCGACCACCCCTACCCTATATAAGCAATAAATTATCTGATTCTGAAAAAAGTAAAGACTTTAGATACAATTCATTTTGCCAAGTTCTGAAACCAAGCCCTACCTGAAAGGGTTAGGATTATAGCGAATGGCTATTTTAAGTCCTACCTACCCGTATGGGCAATGGGCGTAAATTAATGTACGTATTATTAAAAATAACTTTGTGGAAAAATATATTTCACCTAGGGGAATTTTGAATCTGCTATCTGGAAACCCCATTAATACCATGCAGTAGAATCACCTAGCTAAAAGTCTTACGTATGATACAGATCGCATCATTTGAATGGATGATGGATAGATTATAAACCAATCACGTGAAAGGACGTTTATAAGGCCCTATAGGTTTCAATTGTGGGATGTCAATTTGATTACTGTCAAAAGTCCAATAAGAACCAATAATATACTCTTTGCGGACGTTGGCAAACTGGGCTCATTCATTTGACCCCAGTTTGCCAACGTATTTAATAAGAAATATTCTAGATCCTTTGCTTTTAAAAATATTAAATATTTAAATAAGGTATAAAATACAAATACCTCGAAATGGTTTTCGATTTAGGACCTGTTTGATTTTTGTTCCCATACCCAATTCTGCTCAGCGGTCCGCTGGTCAATTTTTTTTAATGTTTGTTGAAATTGAAATGACAAAAAATATAATGGAATTTAATTAAATGTAGAACAGTTTAGCAGAGATTTAAAACCAATGATTTGAAATTTGATTTATATTTACGTCCTATTATAACAACAACAACGAGTTCAGTTGATTGTTAATGATAATTCATAATTCATTTATTCGATGCTTCAGCCCTCATGTGGTAGGTACAGGCCCCTGACTTTTGAATTAAATTTCGCCGGAATGGCATTAGATTACTGTCAACAAAAAAAATTGTGAACCTTTAACGCTCTATAATGAGGTTCAAAAATTTCTTGTTTGACATTTCTGCAATCGTCCAATGAAATTCTGTGAAGTGAAGTAAAGTAAAATCATTTATTTGCGAGAATACACTTCGGTAAATAGGATCATAATATGAACAGAGACATAGTATTCGGCCTACTAGCAAGCGTGCAAATTCTTGTATTATTATAAAAAATATTTTTTTGTAACATAAGAATTTCGTAACTATTAAAGTTAAGTTGTCAATACCATTATGAACAAACATTTATTTTATAAATCTTAGAACATAATGCATTATAAATTCTATAGTAGGTGTACAAATATACCAAACAAAACTTACAATGGAGTTAAAGTAGCTATTAAGTATATAGTTTTTTTTTATATATTTACAATTATTATTGCTACAATGAGGCTGACAAAAGAGTTAGAAATCTCTAAAATTATCAGTGTTTCTCTACTATATTATGTATGCCCCCGGCGCGCGGCGCGTTCCTATAAATAGCGCGTTTATTAAATTATGTAAGATCAACTTATAGGCAATGTATGTATACGTCACCGGCAATCTGTGTAATTCAGGTATTGTATACAATGCCTAGGCAATGCATCTCTAGGGGTTTTACAGTTTACATACATGTATTTGTACAAAATGCATTTATTGGTTCCGCTCTGTGAGAAGGGTGTTTATTAGGTTGCGAGGAGCGAGCGAAGCGAGCGTGCCGCGGCAGCGGCCAGTGAGTGCCAGAGACGAACTGGCCTCATTTTCTTTATGCCGTTTTATACTTTGATATTAAAACTACAGTAAAGATATTTTGATAAATATACATACATACGAATCGTTTTTTTTTCCCACCCAAAATATATGTCAAAGGACGATTCTGAGAGTGATATTATTTATAATGCCCGGTAAAAGTGATAAATTCAAGCAATCTCAAACTTTAATTTATTAAAATGCCCACGAGTAGTCTGTCATTATTCATATGGTCCGGCCAAGGTAGTTAATTTATCTATAACTAATTAATTTATCTGACCAATGCACTTGGTCATTATTCATTCATGCCCAGTTAATCAAGTAGCCCGTAACGTAGAATATGTATACATTCTGTAGTATATTTAGTATCAGCATATCGCTAGTTTTTTTTAATAAATTATTGAGTCACCATCAAGCTATCCACTTTTGCCAGATTGTCCGACTGGCCTTTCTGAAATCCTTCTTCCATCGCGTTTATCTTATAGGATTTTATGATTTTTTACAATATTACTAAAAAAGGATAGCTACCTAATATTAAAGATTTATGAATTAACCTATTTCTGCAAAATAATCACAACTTACACAGTGCGCGCAAGTAGTTTCACTCGAGTTTTAATAGGGCGGCGGGCGGCGTGGACGATACCACTGGACTAGTGACGACACGAAGCGCGCGCCATCTCGGAGATTTAGAAACTGGTCTAAACTTCTCGCAGCGATAACTTCGGTAATACTGCATCGATTTAGATGAAATAAAAACTAAAGTAACCTACGTCGTCTATACTTTGATGTTATTTATATTTTAGAGTTATATTTTAACCCTTTTGTCACTCTCATTAAGGATATTTATAACCATTAATGCTGACACCATTAAAAACAAAATTCAAGAGTCAGGCCCCTGGTCTCACATAAAAATATAGTACTTATGTCATCGGCAATGTTTATAATTCAGGTATTGCCTATACAATGCCTAGGCAGTGTATACAATGCCGCGTCCGTTTAGGCAATGTATGAAATATTACCAAAATGATTTTCCGTTACATACTTTGCCTAGGCAATGTATACCTTTTACTGAACCCTTTTACACACATCCCCACACATTGCCGGCGGTGCATCCCGGCATTGTATACAATTTATGGTATCTTGCCTTCTCGCCGAAAATTGTTTGGCCGATTTTCACTTGCCAACCAACGTTTCGCCTATGTTTCTCTTTGACAACTAACGATTTGTAAATTTTTTGATGCCAACGTTTCATTTGGTAGAGTTATTGGTAAGCCGATTGTAATAATGACACAAACCTTTCGGGATATTCATAATTTGTCAAATCTTTCACTTAGTTAGACGAATAACAATTCGTCAGTGTAACAGTTCCCTTTCATACATGAAACAATAAAATAAAATGTAGGTTAGGAAATAAAACTAAATTGTATGAGAAATTTGTAAGTGGTTATTTAGCTTAATAATATTCTGCGTAAAGTTCGTTGGGAAGTGTTAATCGGTCAAACAGTTTTCGGCGAGAAGGCAGAGAACTGTAACAATACCTAGGAATTGTATAAATTGTAAGTATGCAGTGAATAATCATATTCGTAATATTTCATACGTTGCCTAAACGGTCCCGGCGCATTGTATACATTGCCTAGGCATTGTATACAAAACCTGATTTATTTATACACATGGCCCGGTGACATATTGATACAAAATAATATGTAGTTCATAAAGATGGCGCTACCATAGCTTAAACTGCTGGCAATATTCTCTTTGGCAGTGATGATGATTCCCAATTCGGACTGCTGAAGGGCCACAAAATAAAGTATGTGATGTGACATTCTAATGACATTGACATTCTGTCTGACATTCAAGAAATGTGAAACAAGGTTTAGGTTTGAATGTTATTTTCTTTTTGATAGAAAAAAATATTTGATTTGGTTGTAAGGTCGACTTACATGTAGAATAACGTTTTTAGATCTCTACAGGTATAGGAAGAATCAGTGAACTTAATCTATCCTTTTTAAATAGAAACCCTAACCTCAATTGAAAATGTCGGTCGCTACAATAAAATCGAATGAAAATTTTAATAATTTCACAAGGTATGTAAGATGAAAGTCATCTGTTATTAAATTTTATCTATGTACTACGTAGACTTGGTAGCTTTAGATTACTCTAATTATTTATTTTATACAATAAGACCACGTTATATCTAATAGATCTTGGCCAGTCCTCCTATCAAATATCTTAAATTATATAATTAAAGCCTGTATCATAGCAATTATGGTATTAAAATGTGGGTTAACTATTAATGTATCATATCTTCTAATAAGAAGTGGAGGCAAACTATACTATAACAATACTAGTTTATTGTATTGCTGCACTTGAATTGTTTGAAGTCATTCTACAAGACTGTACCAAGCAAGTTATATGATGCTTTAAATTCGATTAATTAATTAACATTCAACCTTCAGAATTTTAATTACCCTTCTTAGTTAAAAAGTTATCTTGAAACTTGCAAATATGGCCATATATTTTGTAGTAATGTTTGCAAAACTATGTACATACATTTTAATACAATTTGGTATCATTCAATTGGTACTCTGCTTCCTACAAAATACAGTACAATTCTTAAACTGTAATACTAAAAATTAATCAGGTTTTCACACAGAAATTTAACTTCTCCGCTGGTTATGTTTATAATTTTTCAGATCACCATCATTAGCTGTAGTCCATTTTTCGGCAACATGGGCAGACCAGTGTGGTCTAGTAACAGAGGTCCTCAATGAACTATCAAAGCTTCCAGAAATTCAAAGTAGTGGTAGCAAGTTTGCTGTTTGCGATGCTGAAACTCTTTTTGAAATCTCATTACAGTACAAGGTATATTTAATAGCTGTAATATGTTAACTCTTTCTTTTAAAGTAATATATACTCGAGTTTGTATTTATACATATTACAGACAGAGTACTAGCTCTGCTTTATTGAAAAAAAAAATTTCATTTCGATTCTGACCAAATGCATAAGTATATGTATTTTTTTATACCCTAAGAAAACAATAAGTACCTACTTACTTACCAAAATAAAAGTAGTGTAACCTTTTTTGATTTTAGGTAGATTCCGTACCAACTGTCATATTGTTTAAGGATGGCACCCAAGTTGACAGAGTAGATGGTGCAGATGCTGCTCAGATAACATCCAAAGTTAAGACACACAGTCTGGGCAAAGGAGCATCTGTACCAGCTGCACCTCAGAAACTTGAAGACCGACTAAAGGCTCTCGTAAATAAACACAATGTTATGGTCTTCATGAAAGGTACAAGAGATGGCCCAAGATGTGGATTTAGTAGAACCCTCATACAAATTCTTAATGAAAGCGGGTAAGGCAACACACAATGACAATGATAAAAACTTACTGGTTGCAATTCTGTTGTGCCAGTTTTATAACTAACTGAACAGTACATCCCTCTGCTGCTATTGAAGCCATGTAGAACTAACAACAAAAAGAGAGGAGGGAAATAACTCCTATGGCGACTGCACCTCCTGCTGCCGAGGCTCTTGGAAACCATTTCATGTAATGCAGCTGCAGCCGATTTCATGCAGTCCCTGCACGTGCTGTCAGCAGTTGTAGCGTGCAGCTCACTTCAAAATAGTACCTTGAGGCAAATATCCCATATACTGTCCCGCTGCAGGGACAGCGATGATGGGTACTAATAGCACAACATAATTGACGCCATTGAAATGCTCAACTGTCCTTTGGCACTATGGTAAACATAGTCAGCATGCCACCAACAAGTATGCTACCAGCATCTTGCTAAATATTGCATAATTAAAAAGGAAAGGATTGGTAAAAAATTGCATAAACATGACTTGTGTTATGATGCAGTAAATAAAAATGGATTATTAGAAAATTAAATGCTTCATAGACAGTGAATATTTATAATAAATTTTACTATTATATAAGCCACAGATATAAATAGATGTTTATTGTGACCTCAGTAATAGAAAATCTTTATTTCTCAAAGAGGTGTGATAAATGTAAACTTGAGTTTAACAGCTGTCATTATTTATTACAATGAAGAGTATAATCTAGAGATGAAAGGACTTGAGTCTTTTAAGTCCTTTAAGTTAGGACTAGACTCGATTTTCAAGACTCGACTCCAAAAATACGACTCAAGTTTTTATTAATCTGAGGGGACTCCAGTCATTATAATACGACTCGGAAATAAATCGACTCAGAGTTCTTTATAAAAAGACTCACAACATAGTCGCGAGTTTTTTAATAAAGAACTCGAGTCGTTTAGCATACGCTGAGCTGTTTAAAATAAAATAATAAAATATTTATCAAAAAATAGATAGTACGAGTATTTTCACCATTTGGCTACGGGACCCTAAAAATTTACTTCATGTAACAACCCTAAATTTAAAACAATTAATAAATTAACTAAATTATTATGAACTTAAATTTATTACATTTCAACTAAAAAAACTAGATACATAATGCCTCTATAGTTACCTTGTATTTACTATTGAGTGTACAGCGTATGAGCGCGGCTTACGACTTACGACTCCAACGAGTCGAGTCTTTTTAAAATGTTGGAGTCTGTTCGTCACGACTTCGTTTAAACATATCGAGTCTTTTTAAATTGACTAAGTCATAAAACTCGAGTCATAGTCAAAGACTCCTAAAAGGCTCAGGACTCAGGGTTCAAAGACTTGATCGAGTTGTGAACTATCATAAGTCGTCGTAACGAGTCGATTTTCTTTTAAAAGACTTAAAAGACTCGAGTTCTTTCATCTCTAGTATAATCAACAAAGCGCGAATGAGGTGATTAATGGTCACAGCACACTATATCCCGACACTGCTCCAACCCTGCAATTAACTTGCCATTCAAATTAAAGCATTGAATTGTGTGTACTATATCTTTTCCAATGTCAATATAAAAAAATGACCTTTTTAAAACAAGGCGATCGATGAAAGGTTGGAGCACTTTGGAGCGGTGCTGTTGCCGCGCCGTGATAATATGTGCTTTGACCTTAACCCTTTCTTTTGACATGCAAAGAAGATGCACTCGCATCATCTATTTCGATTTAGGTCTGCGTTGGTATTGTCATTGTACCTATTTTAAAACTGATACGAATAATATTGTATTCTAGGGTCCCGTATGAAACTTTTGACATCCTGACCGATGAGGAGGTCCGCCAAGGACTAAAAGAATTTTCAGATTGGCCCACATACCCCCAGTTATATGTCAAAGGAGAACTAGTTGGAGGGTTAGACATAATCAAAGAACTCCAAGCAAGTGGAGAATTAGATGCTACTCTCAAAGCCTAAGTATGAAATTAGATGTTTTTAATTTATTGCAATAAATTTTTGGGGACTTTTTATTCCTTTTTTATTGAATTTCTTTTCTCAATATCGCAGAGACTACACTACACTATTTTTGAACATTCGTTAGCCAATAACATTATTTTCACATAGCATAGATTACGGAATAAAGATCACATAGCATGGTTCACGCACGTTTCGTTTCGGCTGGACTATTATCTATAATAAATTCATTCGCGAATAAATCGCTATTTTGTAAGCATTTTTATTATTGTTAATTGTTATTTGACGTTAAATATTGCATCGTCAAGAAACCCTTTTAGCAAGCACAGATTATAGATAAAAGGTAGGAAAGGTGGGAAAAGTATAGCAAATTTTTATATCCTATCCAGTATTTCGAATCGTTTCTATTTATACCAATAGTTGCCTTTTTAGATGTGGCTGTTTTATATAAAATAGCTCATGCACATCACAATAAGCATAAACGGCAGCATTAATTAAAAACGGAAAAACAGTACATATCTGATATTTCACTGACCAAATTATGATGATAATTTGGTCAGTTCATGCCTATGAAGTATTGCATTCTTTTTCGGTAAAGTGTACTACAGAGAATGTCGTACTTTATTGACGGATACCGCCCACTTAGTTAAGTGCCTTGCAAACGAATAGCAATAGAAAAATATAAAATCGGTTGTGAAATAAAATTTATCTAACATTTAAATTTAAGATTAGGGGCGGCTAGCACAGCAATTTATTTCAATAGATTAGATATTTGAAATTATCTATTAAAACGATTATTCTTAAAAAACATTGAATAAATTTATTAAAGATTTCGAACTTAAATATTTTTACATACAATAATACTATGAACATATTAAATGTCTACCACTGGGATGAGGAAAGGTGTCTTGACTGAGAAGACTCGGCGGAAGAAACTCAGCAGTTACTCTTTTTCAAATATTGTTTATTTTTACAATTTATAGCGTGTCTCCTACCGTATCAAACATGGCCGTAGTGTTCTTCGGCCTTTTTATGTAATGGAACGTAATAGTTCCAGCTTTTGCCGCGAGCGCAAGAGCGCGCCACTTGAGCAATGGCTGCCGCGTGAGAGACCGGGTGCGGATCTCCGTTCTCGCGCCATTGGTAGTTTCAGCTAATATAACTGTGAAACCTACACGAACTTTTAAATAAACAATTTTTTTTATTTAGTACTTTGTTACAAATTCTGTTGGCATTGCAGCTGAGTCATACAGTTGATACAGTATATTAGTAATTATGCACTAAAGTTAGTAAACCTGAGCAGATCTACTAAAGCTACTGAGCTGAGAGTAGAAAAAAAAACAAATGGTAAGATAATGAGCTTAACTGTAGGATTCGGACTAGTGTATCGGTCTTATTCATAAAAAAAAACACTAAAGTCAACCCTAACTCACCTTTTACTGTATTCACGATAGTCCCTTAAAGCTTGCGTTAAGAAACCTGATTCATAAACGATGTCTAGATTCATATCTATAATATAGCATAATATAGCATTCTTTATAATATAGCTTCATAGCTATATTATAAAGAAAGGCAAAATCTATAAGTATATAAACTTGAGGGACAGTTCTTATCGTGATAATGACGATAGTGATAATGAAAGTGATTTAGGGGGTACACTATAATATAAATATCTAATAAATAAATTCAAATCCTAAAACCTACCCTATTTAGTTCACTTACTTATATATTTTTATTAACGGATCGCGTATCGCGTGTGAGTTAAAATCTGGCCAGAACCAAAATCTTTGTGTTCATTGTTTAATTTCCGACTAAACCAAATTAACCCGGATAGCGGCGGAAGGCTCACCACCTACCACGTTGGGTTCTAATACCATTGGTCAAAAGTGGGCTTCTGAGTGTTCCGTTAACCATGACGGCAACAGTCACTTGCCTATTGACTACCCCGCTTGGGATAAAGTCGTGATGGTATGCATAATTTTATTTATTTAATTATCTCTTTATTTACATTGTACATTAAAATATTTGAATAACATTTTCTGTGTTTATCTATATAAACCAACGACTAGCTCTCGGGCCGCCGGCCTACGACTGACTCGCGGCCCTAAAGCTAGGTCTGCGACGCTGAGGGGCGCCGCTGCGGCCTCGCGAAACGCAGCTCGGCCTTCGGCCTCGCTAAATTTAGACAACTGGGTTTGATTGGTTCGCGCTAATTATTCTTGGGCTTTTTTGGGTGGCGAGCGAGGTGGACTTGCCAAAAGAGTTGAAGAGCGGGGTTGGCCGCTCCGGGCTTCGCCCTACGCGGGCGTTCGGCCTTAGGCCTCACTGAAGTTACTTGGAGTGATTTGTTTTGCGTACAGCATAATGCGGGCGCTAAGCCTGCAGCTTCGCAAAGTTACTTGGATCCTTCGGCCTCACAGACAAAGCTCGGCCTTCGGCCTCGCTGATGTTACTTGAGGCGGTTCGCTTCAGCGTAAACTGTGTACGGGGCGCTCAGCCTACGGCTTCGCGAAGTTACTTGGATTCGGCGATGGCCGCTCCGGGCTTCGCCCTACGCAGAGTTCGGCCTTCGGCCTCGCTGGTGATACATGTGGCGGTTGGCTTCAGGTTTAACTGTTTGCGGGCGCTCAGCCTGCGGCTTCGCGAAGTTACTTGGAATCGACGATAGACGCTCCGGGCTTCGCCCTACGCGGAATTCGGCCTTCCGCCTCGCAGAGATACATTACCTTGGTAGCATGCAATAAAATTCTACAGAAATTTTCAAACAAAATTTATTACTTGGTCTGTCCCCATACTAAATGTATGGAATCCCATAGTAATACTGGCTTTTAGTAATTTACCCTTAGTTCGCAGCGGAGGAGGTAGAGATCCCTAAATGGGGGCAAATAGTAATTAAATGAAAATTTCCAACAGGATGCTATACTTTTTTTTCTGAAATAGTGAATTTTTTTGGGAGGGGTAAATCTCAGAAATTACCCTTAAAATGGGGTAATTTTTTTTCACCATCTTCAACAGTGCTCACTGAACCATTAGTGCGAAAAATTTCCGACTTAATGAACGATTTTTTTTTATTGTAGAATACAGCACGATGACATGTTTTTATATTATAATCCATCATAATATTAGTTTTCCTTTTTATTCAGATAATTTTAAACATGTTTGACTTGAAAAAAAAACCATAGAAAAATCTCGAAGTTTGCAAATAAATTTCGCGATGTAAGCGGAAAAAAATAATTAAATTAAATAAATGTCCAAAAATAAATGTTCGAAAATAGAACAAAAATATGTTCAGCTATAGAAAGATACGTTTCTTATCTTTAATATTTGGTAAGAAACATAGTACATATTTATTTTCAGGAGTCACCAAGTAAATAAAGAGAATAAATGAAGTCACATTTTCAGCAAAAAAAAAAGATTAACCAATTTTTCCACATTACAGACAAATAATTGTTATTTAAAGATAGATGAGGTTCATTAAGCTATTCGCGCATTCATTCGTTCATTTGTATTTACGGAGGTTGTTATATTCTAAGTTAAAAAGTTTATTAATTTGTTGAACCTAAAAGTAGATAAACATAGATTATTTAGGTGTTTAATAAATGGGCACTTTCCTACATTTTAGGCTTGGAATGCGGTGGTCAGCCGATGGGTGGGCCTCACAATCGTGACGTCGCAGGTTCGAAACCCTGTTGGGCGTGTACCTATGACTAAAGTTTGTCTCTCATTACGTATACATATTTCACCCATCTAGTAGGTATTATTGACCACTAGAAATTGTACATATCATCTATAATACATAGATACAAGCTTAAGATTACACAATTATGCTTTATCGAACTTAGGTTAATTTAGTGAGCTTGCATAATTTTATGTTTATAATTCAGGTCTGAAGTTGATTGATGATTAGAACCGTACTCAATTCCGTTCGCTGTACTCCCTAAAAGAAAATGCACGGCAAAATGTGTTTTTTTTATTTAAATTATAAAAATTATTTATAGGCTAGGTATTATTAGGTTAATACATTAACATCTACATAAAAAATCACACCATTCTATTAATTACTTCTTCCGTTACCCCTAAAGCCTCGTTAAAACCTTTATTATCATTATTCAAAAATATGTCTTGGCCTGTGAAGCCTGTGATGGCTGCAATGTCATTGTCAAAATTTGGATATACATATGTTGTGCAATACTTTAACTAGTGGCCAGTCTTGTGTACTCCAACACTCTATGGCCCAGCAAACAATGAAAACGTGATTTGAGTACACCTATGCAGCGCTCCACACAATTTCAAGCTCTAATATACGTATATCTGTGTAATCCGCTGCTATCAGGTTCCGCGTAAAGTAACAGCGACTTACTTACTAATAATTTTTATAACCACTGTGAGTATGTTCTAAACCAGGGATGCACAGACAACGGCCCGCAGGCCGTAAAATAATACTCTCGTACATTCAAAAAATATTGAATTCTATTCCAGAATAAAACCAAAGAAAAGTAATTTGAATCTCGCGCGCGCGCTCTTAAGTGTGCTTATCGGTGCGCCTTGCATGCGTCGGTAACAGCGGTCGGTAATGTTCGTGCCGATCTCTGTTAGGTATATTCGTTTTCTTGAGGAAGAGCCGCCGCGGCGCGGCGACGACGGCAGCGCGGTGGCGGCTTAACCACGGGTTATATTGTTAGAGCAAGCGAGATAGCAATAGTCCCGAATTCCCGATTGCTCGCGTAGGTAGATACACGAAGCTTCCAGAGTCGGTTTCGAGATTTCTCCAGACAGTTTTCGACTCTATACGCGCGGTATAAAAGCCACGCTATCCGCAGCGACCGACAACAGTTCGGTTTTAATTTGAGTGAAGTGTCAATAGTTCTAGTGTAGATTTTAACTCGACTAGCCGGTGTCATATATTTTGATCCACATTCAACGTAGATTTCCCGTCAAGTGCTGTGAAATCGTAAGTAAAACTCTGTTATTAATAAGTGTTTTCCTACATATTTAATCAATTATTTTTGGTAATTTAAAAAAGGATGGGTAATTTAAGTAGGTAGGTACTGTAATTGTTTTTGGGTGCTGTGTTAATCCTAGCCAGGATTAGAACGCAACATGGACAAGCCAGGGCCTAGTAAAAAACGTAAGGTTAAAGATGAAAATCGGCAGTTTCAAGAAATTTGGACTGAGAAATACTTTTTTGTATGGTCGCTTAACAAAGTCGTTCGTGTCTGGGTGTTATTATCTATTTAAGTATGCATTTAAAAATATATAAGTATGTTTATCGGTCTCTGACGCCCATACTACAAGCTCTGCTTAGTTTGGGGTCAGATGATCTTGGTGTCAATTGTCCCAGATATTTATTTATTTATTTGAGTGTCTTGAACACACGGCTTCAAGGCAAAAATCAACTGATATCCCAGCTCTACGCTCATGTATCATCCTTTCAATGCAAGCTGACACTTTTCAGATCGCAATTGAATTCTGGAAATTACAATCATTTTCCGAATTATAAGAAAATGGCTGAAAAATTCAACAAAACTGCGATTAATTTCAGTTATGTAGAAAAGTTAGATATTTTGATTCAATCTTTTCAAGACAGATTTTCGGAGTTTAAAAAAGTGAAACCTCTGTTGGACATATTCAGCAATCCTTTCACGATTTCAGTTGAAAATGAGCCAGAGTCAATGCAGTTAGAAATTATCGACATTCAAAACGACCAAGATTTACGCAAAAAATTCAACGAAGGAGACTTGCTGAACTTTTACCGCTGCATTGATAAAAATACGTACAAAGAGTTGCGCATAAACGCTCTGAAATGTGCCAGCTTATTTGGTTCTACCTATGTATGTGAACAAACCTTTTCAATACTAAATAATAATAAAACAAAAAATCGAAACCGCCTTGCAAACGAAAGTTTGGAAGCAGTTTTACGTGTTGCTACAAGTAAATTTGAGCCAAATATAAAAAAGATTGTAAGCACTATGCAGTGCCACGCTTCAAATTAATAAATTCTTTTTCAATTCTAATACATTATTATCAATTCTTTATTGTCTTTAATTACCTATACTTCTGGCGGCCCGCCATCAGTTCATAATTTGCCCGAGTGGCCCCTAGTCTTACCTAATAAGTCTGTGCATCTCTGTTTTAAACAAACCAACAACAGTTGAATTAAATGCAAACCTCATTTATCTCTCGTACAAAATCCGTCCGCCAAAGCCAAAGGCGAAAATTCTCCTGCAACGAAATTTTGGTGGTATGAATGTTGAGCTTTTAAGACGCGATGCTTTAGGTACCGACTGGTCGTTGGTAGATAGTGCTGGTGACCTGGACGAAAGAATCGCTGTTTTTAACTCGGTCGTCATGCTACTCTACGATACACACGCGCCCGTTCGTCCAGTGAGAGTCAAGCATTCTCCGGCACCCTGGCTGACTGAGGAGCTTAAGGCTCTGCGGGACAAGAAGAACTCTGCTAAGCGTAAGTTCAAATTAGACCCGAACGACAGAACTCGTGAACATTACAAGATTATTCGGAATCGCTGCAATAGGTTGTGTAGAGACGCTCAAAGACGCCATATTCATAAATCTGTTGAAAATGGAGATTCAGCTAAAGTCTGGAAGTTTCTCAAGTCTCTTGGAATTGGAAAAACACGTAAAGATTCTATCCCAAATCATGTGAACATTGACCTTTTAAATAAGCACTTCTCTTCCTCTACTCCTACTAATAGTACTGTTAAATCGAATACACTTCATCGTCTTTTATCTTTACCAGTTCCTGACTACACCTCTTTTAATTTTAGTCTAATATATAATTGTGATGTTGAGAAGAACGTTCGCTCCATCGCATCTAATGCGGTGGGTAGTGATAGCATTAGTCGTAATATGATCATACCTATCCTTGATATCCTTTCACCTGTCATTACCTGCATCCTCAATCTTTCTCTACTTTCAGGCGCATTTCCTAAAGCGTGGAAAGATGCTCAAATAATTCCTCTCCCTAAAAAAGCAAATCCTTCTGCATACTCTGATTACCGTCCTATATCCATCTTACCTTTCCTGTCCAAAGTACTTGAACGTGTTGTCCATCAGCAGCTCAGTGCTTTCCTCGCCAAAAACCAACTCTTCAATAGCTTCCAATCCGGTTTCCGCCCTGGTCATAGTACGACTACTGCACTTGTCAAAATTACAGATGACATTCGTCTAGGTATGGACCAAAAAAGTCTTACTGTGTTGGCGCTTTTGGATTTCAGTAATGCCTTCAACACTGTTGATTTCGACATCCTACTTGGCGTGTTGCGTTCTCTCAACATATCTCCAATTGTAATTGACTGGTTTCAAAGTTACTTGCATGGGCGCCGGCAATGCATACGTGCTGAGAATATATTCTCGTCATGGTGCGACCTTAGTGCCGGCGTACCCCAAGGTGGCGTCTTGTCTTCTCTTCTTTTTGCTACTTTCATTAATTCTATTTCCCAAAATCTATCTTCTTCATATCACCTTTATGCAGACGATCTCCAAATTCACTCCCAAGGAAGTCTTGTTGATCTGCCCAGAGTTATTAATACCATTAATGCTGACTTGAATCTTATTTCCAACTGGAGCAAGTCTTTTGGGCTCACTGTTAACCCTGCTAAAACGCAAGTAGTAATTGTGGGCAGTTCGTGGCTGATCTCTAGGGTTGACTGGGATGTTCTGCCTTCAGTTGTATTTGACGGTGTGGTAGTTCCTTTGAGTAAAACTGTCAAAAATCTAGGTGTTTGTATTGACAATACATTAACTTGGACCACCCAGGTTGGTCAGGTTAGCCGGAGAATCTTTGCTGCTGCAAGTTCACTAAGTAGGCTTCGTAATTTTTTGCCAATACCTACCAAAATTGCAATTGTCCAGGCCTTACTCTTTACCATTCTCGACTACGCAGACTGCTGCTTTCTAGATCTTACTGAGAATCTTCTTGATAAACTTGAGCGGCTCCAGAATTTCTGCATCCGCATTATTTTTGGACTGCGAAAGTACGATCATGTCTCTGAGTACAGGTCTCAGCTCAACTGGCTTCCTATGCGTCTTCGTCGAGATTCTCACGTTCTTTTTCTCCTGTATAATATTTTGTTTAACCCATTGTCGCCGCGTTATCTTAAGGAGCGGTTCCGATTTCTGCAACCAGAACGAGGTCAGCCGATGCGGTCATCTAAGAAGCTTCGCCTTGCATTCTCTCCTCATTCTTCGCACTCCTACACACAGTCGTTCACTGTTAAATCTATTCGTCTCTGGAATACCCTACCCTTATTTATTAGAGAGTCAGAATCATTGTCTATTTTCAAAACAAGGATCAAAGCACATTTCCTCGCCCTTTAACGCTCCTGCTTAGTCTCCTAATCTCTCTCCTTCTTTTTACTTCTCCCTTTCTGTTTACTTATAATCTTTTTTTCTTTCCCTGATCACTTTTTGTTATTCGTGGGCTGTTAGTTACGGATTCTATATTTTATTGTTATTTATTTGTCTTTTTATTGTTATTTTTTAAGTGAATCAATTGTTTTATTTTTATTTTTTCAGTTTCTTGTGCACTTGCTTACCCTTCCTGACATTTTCCTCTACTTGGGTTGTCTGGAACAGATTGCTTTTAAGCAATAAGACCGCCTAATTGCTTAATCATAATCATGTAATCCTAAGCTGTATTGTTTTTTTTTTTATTTGATGTGCAATAAAGAATATTTATCTTATCTTATCTTAACCTTTCTAATCACAATTGTTTCTTGTAATCTATGTCAATGTTGAGTTTTTGTCCAGTTTTCTGCCTTACCGGTAGATCGAGACCAACATCTAATAGTAGGTATCGAATGTCAAAATTACAGTGGACAATAATATTGAATCGAACAGTCAAAAAGGTATGTCCGAATAGCGCGGACACGACAAAGTTATCCTGTTCGGTTAACCTGAATTGCATTATACGGTAATTTGACCGAATCGGTCGGTAACTCAGTTGTCGAACGTGCCCGCTGATGTGGATCTCTTAGCGTCGGTGAACTGGGTACGGTTTAGGGGAAAGCGAGGGTTTTGTCTGTACGATTGCTGACGAAGTTATCAAGGTGAATAATTACCAGAAATACATCATGAAGGACGGTACGGTCGACATTTGTCGGGCATGCCGCCGTCTTGGCGAATCTATCCGCCATGTTATTGTCGGTTGTTCTCACCTTGCTAACGGCGAGTACTTTCACAGGCACAACCTAGTAGCGAGGATCATCCACCAGCCACTGGCTCTTCGCTATGGCCTTGTCGAGTTGGAGGTGCCGTACTATAAGTACGCACCGGTGCCAGTTCTTGAAAATGGTCGTACGCTGCTCTATTGGGATCGCTCTATCATCATGGACAGGACTATTGTAGCCAATAAGCCTGATATCGAGCTGGTGGACCGATCCCAACGCCGGGCAGTGCTTGTCGATATCACCATCCCACATGACGGTAACCTCGTGAAGGTCGAGAAGGACAAGCTCAGCAAGTACCTTGACTTGGCTCACGAGTTGACCGCCATGTGGGATGTAGATTCGATGATCATTGTCCCGATAGTGGTTTCGGCAAACGGCTTAATAGCAAAGAGCCTCGACCAACACCTCGAGAGCCTAGCGGCTGGATCAAGGGTCAGATACAGAAGGCGGTACTTTTGGACACGGCACGTATTGTCACGAGGTTCCTCTCTCTGCAGCCCTAACCACCGGTAGTTTGGGCCTTGCCTGCCCCGCTGCCGGCGGCACCCTAGGTTAAGGTTTTTATAGTATTTTTATAAATCACCCGTTTTACAACTTTTAGCTAAGTTTTATAATTGTAATTATTCTATTTTTATTATTATAATTCATAAGTTGTTTTGAGTATTATAAATCTGTGTTTTGTAAGGATACTGTACAAATTTTAGATCTATGATGTACGTTGAATAAAGAGAATAATAATAATATTTATTTATTTAAGACAGTTACAGTCCACTTTTTAGTATACAGAGAAACCTTACAACAATGTTAGTAGTACTTAATAACTAAAATAAAATATTTTATGAATTATTTACTTACTAATATTATTATTTATTAAGATTATTTTTTGAATAATCACGTGAAGCCACATGACAACCAGTTTGGTTTCAGGCCTGAATTGTCGACTGAAAGTGCTGTACTGTGTGTTAAGCACACCATCACCTACTATGTGGGGCGAAAAACGCCAGTCTTCGCCTGCTTTCTGGACTTGTCGCGGGCTTTTAACTTGGTTTCTTATGACGTGGGATAAACTACAAAAAGCTCACTTACCAGTAGAGCTCATTAATATACTGAAGTATTGGTACAGACGCTAAGTCAATAGCGTGAGATGGGATGGGGCTCGGTCTAGACCGTACGGGTTGGAGTGCGGGGTGCGGCAGGGGGGGTTTAAGTTCGCCCACGCTCTTCAACCTGTACGTAAACGACCTGATTGTTGAGCTGAGCGGAGCCAAAGTCGGCTGTCACATAGATGGCGTCTGCGTCAACAATATTAGTTACGCGGACGACATGGTGCTGCTGAGTGCTTCCATCTGCGGCCTGCGTAGACTGGTAACAATATGTGAACAGTATGCCCTATCTCACGGTTTGGTATGCAACGTAAAAAAGAGCCAATTAATGGTCTTTGGGGCCGGAAGTAAATCATATAATAATTTACCACACCTGTAAAAATTAACAATAATGTGTTACAAAGAGTGTTTAAATTCCTAGGTCATGTGTTGGCTTCCGAGCTCAAAGAAGATGAAGATATTGAGAGGGAACGTAGAGGGTTGTCAGTGAGAGCCAACATGCTGGCTCGCAGGTTTGCACGCTGTTCGAGGGAGGTAAAAGTTACGCTGTTTAGAGCTCTCTGCACATCTTTTTACACGTGCAGCCTGTGGGCTAGGTATACGCATAAAGCTTACAGCGGTCTTCGTGTCCAGTATAACAACGCATTTATGATGCTGCTGCGGCGTGTGATACGTTGGGTACGGACCAAATTTTATTTTTGCAAATACATTATTTCACGGTGACGTACTCAAATTGTTCTATTTAGTACCCATAAAACATTTATATATGTACCTCATCAACAGATACCTAATGGTTACGATGAAGTTGGTCGGTACAGAACGTGCTCGTCTCGTACGGACCAACACTTAAAAATATCAATTCGAGTAAAAGATGTAAAAAAAATTAACAAAAAAAACCAACTTCAAAAAAACGATTCCAAAACAATGCACTAAAAAGTAAAGAAATAATTGCGTATTCTTCTAAAACTTATAGGATAATATAATGTAGGTACAATTATTGTTATTGTTGGAGTCGGTGTCAGCCAAGGAAACACTACAATATACCTAGCAATAGGTATACCTATTTCTTACATATCACGTTTACGTATGTATGTAGGTAGTTACAAACCTACATTGGCTGACACCGACAATTCAATTATTTCTTTACTTTTTAGTGCTTTGTTTTGGAATCGTTTTTTTTGAAGTTGGTTTTTTTTGTTAAAATTTTTGTTTATTTCTTGATTTTCAGTGAATAGTTCTTATTTATTTTATACATCGAAAAAGTATCGTCCAATTGCTCCTAAGAATTGAAGAGTTCCGGTACTTTGTGATGGATCCTATAATCAGAACCTAACCAAACTCTCATCAAACTACCCTTGAAGTATATCCTTTCCAATAAAAAAGAAGCATCGAAATTGGTTGGCGTGATATTGAGTTATTCGTCCATTTGTCGCGCAAATAGGTTTATCTAGATTTAAGACTTATATGGATTTCCCATGGATGCCACTGTCAGAACTGGACCAAATTAAAATAAAACCACACGGGCAGCATCAGCTTTCAAATAAAAAAAGAATCATCAAAATCGGTTGGCGTAATATTGAGATATTCGTCCATATGTCGCGCATTTTGTCTATCTAGATTTAAGACTTATATGGTTTTCTCATGGATGCCACTGTCAGAACTAGACCAAATTAAAATGGGACCATTCGGGAAGCACCAGCTTTCAAATAGAAAAAAAGATCAAAATCGGTTCACCCAGTCGAAAGTTATGAGGTAACAAACATTAAAAAAAAACATACAGTCGAATTGACCACCTCCCCTTTTTTTTAAAGTCGGTTAAAAAGGAACAACTGTACTCATTAAAATATACCTTGTGATGTGTTAACCAGTATTAAAACATGCTTTTTTCCATAAGAATCCCTGATCAAAGCTGGTCCGTACGCAACGAGTACGTGACGGCGAGCTGCCCAGCTTTGTTTTAGTATTTTTAAACACATACAATAATTGTACCCAGTGGGATGTCAATTAGTACTTACCTAAAAATTTCAGTGCAGCAATAGCCAACGAGTACAGTTAAATTGAATCTGGGTTTGCCGGAAAGCATCATAAGTCCCTCTGCACTGTGGCCTGGTTTTGCAGCTTTCATAGACATCCGAAGTATAATCTCGATATAGTTGAAATAGCTTACACAGTCTTTTTTTTAATTTTGTTTGAAGCTGACATGAAAAAAAACATCTCCAGAGTCACACAATTGGCCCTTATCCTTTTTAAGGGGGTTAAAGCCTTAAATTATTTGGTTATTTTTGACATACGCCATATCACCGCCAGGTTAGGTTCCAAAACAGTTTATTCTGTGTCTTTTGTGACAGCGTTTATCGAATGAGTCTTTTTTACCGAAAGTAAAATGATTAATTGTACTTAGTAGCAAGAATCTGACAAATCTTCCAACGCTGCCTGCCAAAGTAGGTATTCGACTGTTTTTAATGTATTATCGAACGACCTTTCGAAGACACGCAAAATAGCAATTAAAAAACATTTTGGGATATAGTATTGTCTAAAACCCTCCCTAAAAACTGTAGTTAGTCAAATTGTGACATCACAGTTCCCAAGTTTCAGTCCTATGAATAATGACTGTATAATTGTGGGCAGTTAAATAAATCAAAGTTTGCGATAGCTTGAATTTATCATTTTTACCGGGCATAATGAATAATTTTACTGTCTGTATCGTCCTTTGGCATATAGGGTTTGGCATTGGGTGTCCCTGGAAGTAAGGATCAAATCAAAATAGCGCATAGCTGGGGTCTTTTCTGACCTTTTAACCCCATCAATATTGGTCCGATATCCAACCGTTAAAAAGTGATTATCAATTTTTTTTTTCAGAAAATCCCCTTAGACCTTACAAAAACAATTATTAAAAAAAAATTATAAATATGAATAAATAAATAAATATGCGCCAGACAACACACCTCTTGTAATGGTCTCGAAGTAGAGATTATTGTATCCCTGTGTTAAGAGGTACCATACAAGGAAATAGGCTAGGGGCCTCTCCTAGCACACCCAGACCCGAGTCAATTCAGAAAAGATCGTTTCCTGAATTGACTCGACCGGGAATCGAACCCGGGACACTACGGAAGTCGAGGCGAGAAACCGTGCTACAGCACACTACGCCAATCGTGTCGTCAAATACAAAATGTATCAAAGGTACAAACTTATTTTTTTGGCCAAAAGATTAGCAGGTGATTTATCTTATTTTATAACATATTTGCTCGTAAAGGGTCTCTTATTTCACCAATTTCAATATCGTAATGTATCTCATTACGCACTTGTGCGATAATGTAATGTAAAACGCACGGTTTATCAAGACGCTCCGTCTAAAACGAACGGTACTTTTTTAAATCTTAGCAAAGAGTTTTTATGTCGGAAAAGAGGTCAACATTTATGAATAAAATTAACTTTGGGAGATAAAATATACAAACATAAACATTTAATTCTTTAATTTAATTAATTTTGACAATAGCTTACAATAAATTACAATAACATCTGTAACAAAAACACAAAAATATTAATTTACTTTTTATTTGGAAATGTCATCAACTAGTGATGAATTTATTAATTCAACACCGCCAGAAGTCTCAGAGGCAGCGAAAAAGGCTACTCTAAGCCTCTTGCCCGAAAAATCGACCGATAGATACTTAAAAGCGTATCAAAATTTCATCATATGGAAAACAAGCAAAGATGCAAATTCATTTTCAGAAAGTGTGTTTTTAGCCTATTTCATGGAACTTTCTCAAAAATATAAGTCAAGCTCATTGTGGTGCTACTATTAAATGCTAAAAAGCACTGTGAAAACAAAACATGGTATTGATATCAAGTCATACTCCAACTTGCTCACATTTCTAAAAAGACGCTCAAGTGGCCATGTGAGTAAAAAATCGAAAGTATTTTCGGCTGACAATGTCGAGAAGTTCCTAAAAGAAGCTCCGGATTCCCAATATTTAGCAACAAAGGTCAGTTGAAACTAAATTATTGTTATTAACTTCTTTCACTTTCGTATGTCTTTACATTATAGGTGTTTTGTACGCTGTTTTTATGTCTTTTCAGGTTGTATTAATATTCGGTATAAATGGTGCATGTAGACGTCAAGAGTTGGCAAGCATCACAACTAATGATGTCGAGAACCATGGGAGGCTTCTTCTTGTCCAGGTCAAAAACACAATAAATAAAATTCCAAGATCGTTCACAATACAAGGTCCTTTTTACGACATAGTGAAGAAATACGAAGCACTTCGTTCAACAAAAGCGATGTCTAACAGATTTTTTCAAAATTACCAAAATGGAAAATGCACTAGCCAACCCATCGGCATAAATAAATTTGGAGCAATGCCGAAACAAATTGCCACTTTCTTAAACTTGAATGATCCACATGAATACACAGGGCACAGTTTCAGAAGGTCCTCGGCTACATTGCTCGCCGATTCAGGTGCGGACTTATTGACACTAAAACGCCATGGAGGGTGGCGGTCGAACAGTGTAGCCGAGGGCTACATAGATGACTCGATGAGAAATAAAGAAGAAATTAGCTCCCGCATCACAAGGAATATAAATTTGGAGCCAAGTATTGACTCTCGACCATCTACGAGCACACGTGCGTACATTCCACCATCGTCGCCGCCGCCGCCGCCGCCGCCACCGACTGCAGAACTCTGTGGTCTCGTTTCTCCTACTTTCACTCAACAGAGTGAGAGAGAGACTGGTGAAATTGTAAATAATAATAATAACTTGACAACATTAAAAATGCCAACGGGCAACGTAATAATCAATTTTACAAATTGTTCAAATTTTTATAACTGCTTTAACAAGTGATTAAAGATTTAATCGTTTAAAAAAGTCCGAGTTTTATTTATTTCCTCGCAAATATGTTATAAAACGTCGTATGACATACGTGCGCTTTGATAATTACAGCCTCTGCTTTCTTGTAGCCCTCGCCTACGGCTCGGGCTAGCAATATCGCCTCGGCTGTAATTTTCAACTTACCGCACTTATATCATAATGTACTATTAAATGGTTACTTCTTTGTTGAGCTAGAATATCCATGTCAATTTAAAAAATCAAAACATTGCAAGAAAAACATTTATCAAAAAAAAGACTTCATGTTCAGGCAGATGTCGTGATAAAAAAATAGACTACGGAAAGTTGTCAAAGTATTTGAAAAAGTTGCTCGTTTATTACAAATTCTTTTAAGGTATACATTGTTGAAATATTCCAATAATTTCTAAAGTTGTGAGTATTTTGAACAAGAAAGTCGTGTTTTTTGGAGTTAGTAACTTAACCCTATTTATCTTTTTTACACGAAAATTCATTTAATGTTACTCTCTGACAAGTGAAGGACGGTTATAAGCTTGATACCATTAATTTTAGTAAAAAATAACCAAGGAAAATTTTTAAAATTACTGTCTTAGTCAGCTAAAATCCATTGAGCCTTTCACTTTCAGGCTACAAAGCGTGCCAACCAATTATACATACATATATACTCTCGAAAAATATAACCCTCCTTCTGGCGCAGTCAGGTAAAAATACTAAAATAAAGATGGGTAGCACGACGTGACGTAATCGTTGCGTACGGACCAACTCTGAATAAACAAAACTTAGAATAAAAAGAGATTCGAGGGGAGAAATTATCTAGCGGTGAAGAGTTATTGCTAGAAAATGTATTTTCCCTTAAATCTCATTTTCTTTTTTAGGACCTATATAGTTTCCCCGGGATTAGTCTAGCCCATAGAGAGGAACTTCTGAAATTCCGAAGCCCACCCTTTATTACAAAGAGCAATTGGCCCTAATTCTTTTTCAAGGGGTTAAAACCTTGAATTATTATGGATTTTTCGACATATCTTCTTCATATCACACACAGCCTGGAGTGCGTTATTTTTTCTGTGTCTGGTCGTGGAGTATGTCAATAAAAAATAAAATCAAAAAATTCACTCTTATGTCAATAATACAAATCAATAATACATTTGTATTTGTTGTGTGTCTAGGTGTTATTATCTATTTAAGTATGTATTTAGAAATATTTAAGTATGTTTATCAGTCTCTGACGCCCATATTACAAGCTCTGCTTAGTTTGGGGTCAGATGATCTTTGTGTGAATGGTCCCAGATACGTATTTATTTATTTATTTATTTAATATCGCACCAGGAGTGCGATATAATATATATTTAAGAGGGTTAACCCCTTAAAAAAGGACTTGACTTGACTCTGGAGATGTTTTGTTTCATGTAAGCTACATACAAAATTTTAAAAAAAACTGCGCAAGCCATTTCAACTATATCGAAATTATGCTTCGGATGTCTATGGAAACTGAAAACCAGCCCACAGTGCAGAGTGCCTTGCAGTGTGATAATCGGCTTAAGATGCTTTCCGGCAAACCCAAATTCAATTTAACTGTACTCGTTGGCTATTGCTGCACTGAAATTTTTAGGTAAGTACTAATTGACATACACACACTGGGTACAATTATTGTATGTGTTTAAAAATACTAAAACAAAGCTGGGCAGCTCGCCGTCACGTAGGTACTCGTTGCCTACGGACCAACTTTGAACAGGGAATTCTTAAGGAAAAAAGCATGTTTTTGAGTAGATACAATTATTGTTCCTTTTACATCTTTTACTCGAATTCATATTTTTAAGTGTTGGTCCGTACGAGACGAGTACGTTCTGTACCGACCAACTTCATCAAAACCTTTAGGTATCTGTTGATGAGGTACATTTAAATGTTTTATGGGTACTGAATAGAACAATTTGAGTACGTCACCGTGAAATAATCTATTTGCAAAAATAAAACTTGGTCCGTACCCAACGTATCACACGCTGCGGCTACCTCGCTTTTGTAGTGCATCTGGGATGTTCGCCGAAGCTGGCGTAGATTTTTTATGCAAAAATGCCTAAACGCGTTTTGTGCCGTGCTGGTGGCGGCACTTTAAAAGAATATTTTCCACAGCCCCATATCCTCCCATGGGTGTCGTAAGAGGCGACTAAGGGTTTCTTCCAGCAGACCATCTGCTCTTCAGGTGGGAGACTTATGTCGGCCGGTTGTTGTTACCACCATGCAGTTGTGTAAAACCCGCCAAGTGATTCTCTGAGCCGCATTCTGATAAAAAGAGACGCAGTCCGCTTCCTCAAAATTGAGAAAAAGTCGTCTGTTCTCGCTTCAGCGAATATTGCGGATGCGCTACAGAAGCGTCTCAGTCCCAACAACACCCTGAAGCCATTATTATATTGCACTCTTAGTGCGTCCAGTGATTTCTTGCTGTAACCGGTCCACAGGGCACACGTATAAAATGTTTGGCAATACGACTTAAACAAAGTTATTTTAGCCTCATTGCTACACCGAGAAAACCTGCGGGCCATCATATTACACATAGAGTACTTTATTATAAAAAGGAAATATTACATCTGGCAGCAAGCGCCCTACGTTCACGCTCTATGTGTGCATGGTCCCTGAGATCCTCGGAGATGTAACGACCGATATATTTAAAAAGTTTCACACGGCTTAAAGGTACTTCGTTGAGTTTTAACACTGGTTCATAGTCAATTACACCTCCGCGAACCCCAAAGACCATGTATTGACTTTTTTTCACATTGTACGTATGGCCATGTTTGATTGCATGATCCACACATAATTACGACCTAATAGAGCCAACATAGTTCCCAGCAGCACCATGTCGTCTGCTTAGCTAAGATTATTAACACATACTGGCCACTTTTTTTGACTGGCCTGTTGGCGCAATGGCAGCGATCCTGCCTTTAGCGCCGGAGGTCGTGGGTTCGATCCCCACCCATGACAAATATTTGTGTGACGAACATTTATATTTGTTGTGTGTCTGGGTGTTATTATCTAGTTAAGTATGTATTAAGAAATATTTAAGTATGTTTATCAGTTTCTTACGCCCATATTACAAGCTCTGCTTAGTTTGGGGTCAGATGATCTTAGTGTGAATTGTCCCAGATATTTAAAATACTCCATCTATCCAGCGACCGACTGGTTTGCTGCTGAGTCCCACAATTAACTCATTCACATAGAGGTTGAATAGCTCAGGTGAGGTTAAGCACCCCTGCCTCACTCCGCACTCCAACCTATATGGATCTGACGAGGTTTTACCCCACCTCACAGTTTTCTTGGTTTCAATAATGATAGAATTTCCGGCTGTATACCTGCTTCCTGAAGCTTCGTCCTCAACACGTCATACGCCACTAGATCGAAAGCTTTTGAAAGATCTAAAAAGCAGGCAAACACCGGTGTTTTCCTGCATGTGTAGTATTGGGCAATCTTCTTTAGACACAAAATGGTGCTCTTTGTTGAAAGTTCAGGCCTAAATTGCGCGTCATGTATATTTAGACACTCATCTTAATTTTGGTTCATCAGACAAAAAAAAAACCTGTTTTATTCTTAACCAAAGGGATCACCCACCAACTTTCTCATCATGTCAGCTGGCAGGTAAGAAGGGGTAAACATAAAGAATAAAACAATGCCAGCACTTTATGAAGATGGACCCCCGCATACTTTACTTAGATGTTCGATGCTGAGACCATCATGACCAGGTGATTTACCTCTGATCATTCTTTTGATAGTCGTTGCTACTTGCTTTCATAGGTGTGGCCGTAATGGTCCCAGCATCAACTACCTGTGACGCGGGGCTGCACTAATCACCCTACTAAGCAAAGTGTACCCGGGCCTTATAACTGATGAAGAGAAATGTTATCTAATATCAGTGGTGTCTTTTTTTTCTCTAATCTGTGCAGTGGTGAAAAAAGTTAAGTGTGCACATTGTTTTGATTGTTTGTTGGTGGTTTGTTGCAGTCTGGCGAAGCTCAACAGGAAAAGAAAAATGTATGAAACACATGGAATTTTTTATGGTGGCATAACCCGTATGAATTAAAACTAGGTACCAAACCTACATAATTGCGTAAACGCTGCGGACCCTCTTCTTTAGCCGTGTTATACGTCACCGACCCAGCATGTCTTGCAATTGGGTATGGGAACAAACATCAAACATGTCCTAAATCGAAAACCATTTCGAGGTATTTGTATTTTATACCTTATTTGAATAATTAACATTTTTAAAAACAAAGGATCGAGGATATTCTTAATTAAATACGTTGGCAAACTGGGGTCAAATGAATGACCCCAGTTTGCCAACGTCCGCAAAGAGTATATTATGGTTCTTATTGAACTCTTGACGGTAATCATATTGACATCTCACAATTGAAACCTATTGGGTCGTTTATACGTCCTTTCACGTGATTGGTTTATAGTCTATCCATCAACCAATCAAATAACGCGATCTGTATCATACGTATGATCTCTAGCTATGTGATTCTACTGCATGGTATTATTGGGGTTTCCAGATAGCAGATTTAAAATGAAAAAAGATTTAAAATTCCCCCAGGAGAAATATATTTTTCCACAAAGTTATTTTTAATAATACGTACATTAATTCACACCCATTGCCCAGACGGGTAGGTAGGACTTTAAATAGCCATTCGCTATAATCCCAACCCTTTCAGGTAGGGCTTGGTTTCAGAACTTGGCAAAATGAATTGTATCTAAAGTCTACTTCTCACATTCTCGTGAGATTGAACATGATGAACGGCGAGTTCTGTTTCAGTCGTAAGTGCAGTAAGTCAGTAATTTTCTCCTCATAATTTATTTACCACGAATCAAGGAAAAACACATGTGGGAACACTAAGTGAATTTGTGACGTCATGAGTTCGCAATGTTTAAAAATTAATAAAAAAACTAACTACCGGCTAGATCAACGAAATATTCAAATGGGTTACCTAAAATAGTGAAAGGTTTAAAAAAAAAAAAATGTTCCCATACCCAATTTGACAATTTGTTTTTTACCTTTTCCGTAATCTGTGGGTTGTCATTATCGCCAGGGATGCAAAGTTTTTAAGAATATCGATATATCGATTTCGATATATATCGAATAAAGTCGATATTAATATATCGATATATCGGTCTAGTACGCCGTTATATCGATATTTTATCGATATTTCTCCTTTTTTAAAGGCTTATTAAAATTGATGTTGTTTTATAGCCCCTTTACACGATGGGCTATGATGGTGACCAATCGCTGTACATTATTGTGGTCTACTATAGTTTATGTCTGTAATTTTTTTATACCTTACCTATGTAAACAATAAAAAAATTGAAAATAAAAATTGAGGTAAATTTTCAAAAATTTATTAAAAAATGTTTAATTCCAGTAATCTCTGCCAGCTATCGAACTTAAAAATAGCAACTTTGACAGTCTGCTTCCTTGTAGGTGGTTTCTGCTCTTAATTATAGTGGCTCCCGCCTTTGAAAAAAGACGTTCAGAAGGAACACTTGTTGCCACGATTGGTAGATGACTCATTGCAACTTTAAAAAGATTAGGATATAACATCCATAGACACACACTCACCACAGATTACAACAATAGATTAGAGTCGAGAACAGAACATTTTTATTATTTCATTGTTGCCAGACAGCATTTTACCCGGTTTTGTGGGTATTTTAAATTGGGTGGATATTTCGATATTTCGTTACGATATATATTTTTTGTCGATTTGGATATATCGATATCGGTGTATCGTCGATATCGATAAATATCGATATATTTAGGCGTCGATATATCGATAATTATCGGTTTTCTGATTTATCGTTGCATTCCTAATTATCGCCATGTGATAAAACTGTTTCTGTAAAACTTGTTATGTTTTAGTGTTTAAAAGCCAGTAAAACTAACAAATTCAGTGATTTATTTGCCAAGTATTTTGTGTTTAATCAAGATGCCAATAGTAACGTGCGAAATATGTGGTTTTAAAACGAGGGTAAAGCAATTAAAAAACGAACATTTATGGCACAATTCCCGCTGGATGAAGATCGGTTAGTACTTATTATAATTTGTTTTTGTTTTAAGGTCATGTATAGTGTAGTTTATTGGGATTATAGTGCAGATTTTCGTATAAAAAATTCATAACCGTTTCACATGTGATAAATAGTGCAGAGCCATTTTCTATCAATAGTCGTCTTTTTAAATTTCACATTTCTCTCTCTCATGTCATGCTATTACAAAGAGTAAATTTCATCAGCTTTTACAGCCCTCCATCCCTCCGCGGTTCTTAATCCTCAAAATATTTTTTTTCTATAATGTTCATTCACTTTCCAGTTCCGGGCAATGGGTAAAATTTACTGGCAAAGTAGGTTTGGCATATGTGCCAATAGAAAAACTACACCAATTAAAGCATACTCGTATTTGCGGAAAGCATTTTAAAAAGAAATAAACTCAACTACGGAGAAATGCTATCCCACGTTTTGAAATTACTGCCAAGCCATTAAGTGATGAAATTTTGAGTCAATACCCAATCCATATAGCCAAAAAAGCTGTAAAAGATCAGCCTTCAGCACCTCAATGCTCAAATGGTTCGTTGGTCTGCTTACTTTTTCTTCTATATTCATCTGTTTTTCACTATAATAATATAAACAAATTTCTTAACTAAAAAAAATATTAATTTTAAATTTAACACTTTTCAGAGCTGTCTACAATTATTTGCTAAGTATTAATTTGGGAAATGGAATTTTCCGAAAAATTGTTCGGGCGGAGCGATGATTAGGTCATTTTATTGGATGAAACGAAGGTAACCCATATTATGTTTATCATGGGCCCGATTTATAAAGGGTTGAGTGATTGTTTATATACATGCTATGTCAAGTGAGCCTATGTTGTGTATTTTGTTGAGCCCTGTTTGTTTACGTCCTTTGTCAATAAATAAAAGTAAAAATTAAGGCCTTTATTTTGAATTCAACTCCTTAATTCTAAGTAAAATAGGTAAGTTCCTACAGGTATCTTCGCTCTCATTTTATCGAGACCACAAATACACAGACTCTTTGGTTAGAACAACCCTATTTTGTTGGTTATGATGTTGGCAGCATTGCTTGTCATAGTTTTTGTAAGGTTGAACTGAGCAGTCCATGCGTTTCATTCATACATATTGCCTTTTTTTTTAGTATGGGAGTCCCGTCTCATAGAACGCTAGATTTTAACCGCTTTGGTTTGTTGTTCCTCTTATTTCTGATCTGTGGTTGTTGTTCCCTCAGTCTGTGATTGTTTGTAAATAAACCTAAATACATTAAACATCCTTTATTGTGTATCTTTTGATAGATTGTGGTGGTTAGTACTGAAATGTCACATTAATTAATATTATTTAAGGTATGTAGATCATATCAAAACATTTAAACCAACATGATAAGGCTCTGTGAAGCTATTTCTTTTTTACAATGTGTGTTCCTTTGGTTTGTTCTTTTATTTCTAAATTATCTAGCAATAGCAACTGAAGTTGTTCCTTAACTGAATTACTAGTATGGCTGAAGCAATTGAATTATAGACTTAAATACTAAGGCATTGGGAATACAGGATTGTGTACCGTGAATAGCCAAAGAGCATAATTTGTATTGCATTGATTTCTACATGGTTTGAAAAATATCAAAGCTTGATCAATGTTTTCACTTGGATATTTTTAACAGGAATATTGGACTGACTCTACCTGACATAAGCTTATTTACTTACAATGGCAAATTAAAATTACTGTCAAGATCCTATGGCCAGGGTCTAGATATGTAATTAAGCTGTAATGGGGTAACTGAACCCAGGTCTCTGAAACCCCCACAGCAAGTGTAAAGGATTTATCGTTCGGTGGCTTCCTGCCTGTTACTGGTTTGGTTTAGTACTTTAACCTATAAGCTAGGTGAAACACAAATTGCCTTATTTTAATCCTTTTAAAAAGGTGGGTACCTGTTTCTATTTTGGGTTTTCCTACCCCCAAAGGTGGAGCTAATAGGTGCACTTAATAAACCCCTACTTTTTTTACAAAATGATAAAACCATAGCCATCTATTAGTTTTTATACAGGATTTTTGTACAGCCCTGCGACTAGGAAAAAAAACTGTATTTATGGAAAATTGATGAGTCTTTTTCTATGCAATGCTGAGCCTCCTCCTTTTAAAAGCCTCCTACATTGAGTCTCGCCCTCGCACCCCCTTTGCAACAGCCCAAGAAGATTTTAGAATAAAAAGAACCACAAAAGTTGTAGGCACCTACATACCTCCACAATTATTTTTTTTTTTAATTTGTTTAGGAATTCATGATTAAGAACAGAATAGAGAATTCAGTGACAGATTGTAATATGCCATTTTAAATGGTAAGCTGCAAAATGACAGAAAATTCAGAGCCACCAAGAAAGCAGGAAAACGCTACATTATCTGATACTGGGAATGATCTATGCATAGCTATTATTACAGATATGGGAACACCTTTAACTGATAAGCAAGTTAAGCATATAACAGAAAATTTACTTCTGTTAAAGTCGTCAAATAATGATAAATACTGTCTTGCTCCTCATTTTGATCGTAGTCCCATTTTCCATAATGGCGCTTTACAACTATGGCTAAGTGATGATAACGCCCGTGAATGGCTTAAACTGACTATTAATGAATACAAGCCCCCTGAGGGAGAACCTCGCCTCTGGGTGACATTACAGAAAGATCTCTTAAATTTTAATACATATATAAAAGCTGCTGTTTTGTTACGTAAAACTACTGTTGACATCACTTTTGAAGTTGCTCATAAAGTGCTTAAAGCACAAAACCCCTTGGCTAGAATGGACACCTGGATTTTACATAAAGTGGAACACCATGGTGCTAACCTGTTTCTAGTTTTTGGAATTCCTTACGATGTTATGCCTACAATTCAAGCTAATGAATATCGCTTACATTATATACTGCAAACAGTATTTCTACGATTTTTTGGGTCTGATGGTAAATTAAAATATGCAGCTCCGATACCTCAACCAGGCACCTCATCTATGCGAGCTGGTTGAGATTAAGTGATTTAAAATACAAGTAGGTAGGTATCATGGCAAGGGAGCAAGGGCACACGATGCGGTAACGCTGCTGTGGGGCACCGCACCGCAATTATTTCGAACTATAGGGTGCCACACACGGGCGAACACCGCGGTGCGCGGCGCCGCAACGTCAATTACTCAGTGCGGAGGGTAACTTCAATAATCACGTTCTATGCACATAACAATACTGCGGCGAAGTGCGGTGGCAGGCAGCACGTTGTCACTCTGGCGCCGCAGTGCATCACCCCTCCCCGCCTCGTCTCACAGGCCACAAGTCCGGCCGGCGCGATTGCGATGAGACACCGCACGGCGACCCAACGCGTCGTGCGTGTGACATGGTATATATAGTAATACTCGTATATTATGTAGGATGACGTTGCGGCACCTCTCAGGTACCGCACCATTATCGCATCGTGTGGACTCGCTCTTATTTGACCTTCATTGATATAATTTTCTTTTTGATGTTATAAATATGATTTAAGTTTCAGATAAAAGTTGAAAATTACCAAGTTTTAAAATAAGAAATACAATAGTTTTAAAATAACAAATAAATAGTCGCCTGTGGCTCGTTAATAAATCCGAGCCATTAAGATCGAAAAAAGAGGCTGGCCAGCTTCATTTTCAAAAGAATTATCTTGACGTATAGACTAATCGGCAAGCTGAACTTAATTCGAATGCGTAAGTATTTACTCGGAAGTTTTACAAAAGTGTGTCTTAAATGAATGACCTGATAAAATGAAACTTTGATATAAACATTAAAAGTAGCTATATTTATGAGGTCTAATATCAATAGTTTCTAATGAAACTAATGCTTCTTTGAGGAACAGTTTTTGGAGATTGGTGGTAACAAAACAACACTCTCTTAATCTCCTTACCCGTGATTAATCTGGCCAATGGCCGGAGGGCGAGCACGGGTGGCTCAGTCCACGGCAAGTCTAGTGGAACTAGTCTTCCCAATCACAACTAATGAACCATCCGTTGCTGGTTTGATCCCTTCTGGAATGAATGTGCTGAATATGAATTAGTATGTATTTTATGTAAAATAATATTGTGACTCGTTCTGCATAAATCTCCGGAAGAGATCGCCTTGTAGCGTTAGATCGCCTGAACTTGCATTGAAGTGTCTTCTACTGAAATTACTTGTAGAAATGTGACAAAATGCTACGGACAACCCCCTAAGCATCCTTACTTTGGTCATAGCACCCATTTCTTTGATATAAATAAAAAAAATTACATATATATCTACTATAAATAAGCTATTATATCTACTGTTTCTAGGTGAACAGCAAGTCGTTAATGCTTGCCCTCAGGATATAAAATGAACACCTTAAAGGTGGACGCTGTAACAAATGATTCTGAAGCCTGGGAAAATAGAAAGACTAAAAAAAACAGAAAAAAAAGTATAAATACAATAGTCCGAGAGCTGCAACCTGAAATTGTTCCTTTTTGTTCAAATACTATCAATGAGTTTACCAAAGACCATAAATCACCAAAACCACAATTTGTGGAACCAAAAGAAAAGCTTCCCAGTGTAGAAGAACCTCAACCTGTCTTGAAAAGTAAAAATCAACGAAAAACCAAAGACTACAAAGTTAAATCTTTTGAAAAGCGAAATATTATTAAAGACGTGTTTATAGAAGCTGAAGACAACGCTAATATTTTGAGAAATAACCCTCATTCAACAATAAGAAAAACATCAAGAAAGATTTACATTAAAAATGAGGAACACACATCGAAGAAAAGCGGTGCAAGCTCCCCAGTACTCAACAGTGGAATGTCTCTAAATAATACAAAACATGAGATTGAAAATGACTCTGATAATGCTAAAAAGAACATTTGTGTTGCTATCGTTACTGATAAAGGGTTACCAATAACCCGAGCACAAACTCAACATACTCTTCAGTTGCTGGAAACTAAGCTGATCAAAGATATTCTAGCAGGGATGTATCCCGGGCCTGCTTTTATAGGCAAGCCTTTAGAAGCCAACGGCATGCTTAAACTACGTTGTGCAAATGAAATGACTGTGGAATGGCTACAGAATACCATTTTAGAGTACGTACCTGGCGTTGGAGAACCTCGATTGGCTGTTAAGCTGGAATACTTGAAAATGTTCGTTCAAGGTGCAATATTATTCCCCAAAACTAATGTGACGGCCAGTGCAGCTCAATCAATACTGACAATGCAAAACTCGTGGGCGCGAGTTAGAACTTGGTCTATTTATAAAGAAGAAAGACGAGGAAATGACTTGTATGTAGTTTTTAAAATTCCATACAGATTAACTACAACAATTGAGTCAAAGGGGAGTTTGGTATATTTCATTCTAGATAAAGTTCATATCGATTTTTTGAAAAACTGAAATTGATGCTAACATCAAAATTTCAACTATCTACTTTGAAAGTACATATTAAAAGAGATAGTTCAGATAGTAGATATTTCTCATTCTACTATTTAATTCAAGTTTATATTTATCCTTAAGTCAGGCAATACTACGTTTTATTATTATGTGCAGGGACAACTTTAACAATACAAATTTCAAGCACTATTTTAAATCCATTTCTTAAAAATTTATTTCTATGCAAAAACCCGATAGTGTTTGAAATTTGTAGTGATAAATCCAACAAGAAAGTTTAACTTTAACAATGTTTAGTTTAGAAACCCAAAAGTCCAATTATAAAACATGTTCCAAATCTTAAATTATAACGGAAGATTAAGGTTTCTTAACCTTTTGCGTTAAATTGTAAGGTACCTGCGCATAATTTTTAGGAAGTAAAGCCCAATGCAAACTGTGTATTTTAGGTTTATAGCCTTAGGACCACAAAGTCACCTTATTGGTTACTTTTTCCTATTTGTAGTGATAAAAAGTATCCAAACCGATTTCGGCTACGGCGACCACTTCGACCCCTTACTGCAATGGTGTCTTTCATGGGCTCTAACATGTCCGCAGTGTAGGCGATCATATTTAAGTTTGTAGTACTTAAGGAACTCTGAAATCCATCAATATAGGTAAGGTAGGTACTTCTCAACATGTTGCCTTGTTTCTAGATCTGTGGGCCGGTGGTAAGGTAATGTGATTGATATGTGCAATTGTGCATGTGACCTTCTGTTTGATATGTGCATTGAAGTACAATGTTAAGTGTATACTTAGAATATTTATTCTAAGGGTGTTAACATACTTACTAAGTTGATGCTTACTTACACAGCTTAACTGTCCCATGAATTCATGGTTGTTGTTATTTCGAATGTAATTTATTTAGTTGATTTGTTTCTTTTGTTGGATAGTTGATTGATTAAATCAATAGGTATGAATAATCTTGAATCTGCAGTTTATTTTAGTTATTAAGTCGTTTTTTTGCTTGTTTAAGTTGCTAAGAAAGAACTAATTAAGAAGAGCTAATATTAGAGTAGCACTAATCAGTAGCATACATTTCGGTGGTTGATTTTTAAAAAAAAAATGTTTGGTGTCTAAGTTGTTTAAAAAACCCTTTTTGAGGACCTACAACCAGAGCGGATTTGTTGGGCTTCGTTATAATTAAACTACCATAGTAGGTATAATTAAACTACCATACTACGACTGAAAAACGGAGGTGGCTAATTTTTTTTGCGACCAAGTAGGTATAGTAATTTAATTTGTCTAGATATATTGTTAACCTTAGTTAAAAAAAATATTATTAAACGTCATTGTTACGTTATGTACTTTCTTGTTTTATTTAAAAAACTATGTAAAGAACCCGATATTTGTTTGTCCTGTAAAGACGCGAAAACTTTCGCTTTCTGTTAGCCAGTTAGCCGAGTTTAGCGTTCTGGGGCCGTATTACCATCTCTTATAGCTAGTCAAGTTATTTTCCTAAGCTGAGCTTAGCGAGCGATTTCCTAATATTATTATGATGTTTCATTTTCAGCCAGTCAGCGGTTACTGACTGGCACTGAAAATGTAGTTTAATTCCATAATCACAGGATGACAGGTCAACCTTTACAAAACATTGCAAAATGCGTCTTATGACAGCAGCTTAGGGTGCCCATATGTTAAACTCGACGTGAACGAGTGTGTCCAGAGGACAGCAGGTAAATCCTTTACCAAACCATTGCAAAATGGCTAAATATGTAGACAGCATAATGTGCCCACACGTGAAGCTTGACGTACAATGAACTTGTATGCATAGCAATCAGGTTGTTGTAATAACTACATTAAGGCAGCAAGCGAATAAGAGTTTGTTTGAGCGATAATTTATAATAACAAAGAAAAACCCTGATCAGCAATTTCAACGGTTGTCCGAGAAGAAGTGAGTATCTAAGTAAGTAATTTAACTAAGTTGTCATAACCTCTTTGAAAGGAACTTAAACTGATGAGTTGAGCAAGTTAGTTGTCTCATGTGAGTAAAAGAATTGTATAGAAAAAATGAATGAACAAAAATATAAAAAAGTGATTTCGACCCAAACCGTTAATTTAGTCAAAGCTTGGTTCTGCCAACTCGAGTTATTATTTTACCATAAATTAATTTCCTCTTTGAGTTGAACTCGAGTTAGGTATGTTAATTTTTTTATATTTGGCTTGTACGGTTTGTACATTAGCCACGACGGTGTGAAAAGGTAAGGAAACGATAGAGGAAATAACCGGGAATTTTGAAAATGGATAAGGAAAGATTGTGGAATATTTTATTGGTATTGTGTTTTTAGGTACATACTTAATAAAAACAATTATTAGTCTAAACTCGTATTTTATGGTGAATGATGCAGTTAGAGATGATGATCTGTTTACATAAATATAATTTAAAAATAATTACTTATCTACAATAGGGATCTAAGTAGTAAGAGGGACACGCAAGGATAAAGGCGAGGACAAAATTATGGAATGGTCTACTTCTCACAAGAAAAATGGTCGGAGGTGATTCAAACTCCTCACATCAACACCACATTCGCACATATTGCTTATTATAAGTAGTTCCAAGTTTTGCTACATATTCAAAAGTACACCTAGTCATGTCTGAACCTCAAGAATAAATTGGTACTTAATAGAAGTATTTTTTTTTTGAGAAAGTACAACTTTATATCCAGAAATGCATGTTTTTAATATTTCCCTTTGAACACATTTATAAAACAATACTCAACACAATGAGCCCGGCTGAGGTCATGATCCATCAAAACTATTAAAAATGAAATAATAGTACATAATGATATACGAGTAAGTGCGGTAAGTTGAAAATTACAGCTGAGGGGATATTGCTAGCCCGAGCCCTAGGCGAGGGCTACAAGAAAGCAGAGGCTGTAATTATCAAAGCGCACGTAATGTCATACGACGTTTCTTATCATATTTGCGAGGAAATAAATAAAACTCGGACTTTCTTAAACGAATAAATCTTTAATCACTTATTAAAGCAGTCATAAAACTTTTTACTTGTTAAAAAATTAGCGATGCGCGCGCATCAGCGCTTTTTAAAAGGCAAAGGCATAAAAAACAGCCAGTAGTACTAATAAAGTAAATTAGGTAATATTTTTGTGTTTTAGTTACAGATAAATGGTTAGAATTTATTGTTAAAATTAATATAATTATTTATTTATCATATTTTTTCCCCCAAAGTTCATTTTATTCATAAAATGTTGACCTCTTTTCTGACATAAAAACTCTTTGCTAAGATTTAAAAAAGTACCGTTCGTTTTAGACCCAGTCTTTCCCAACGTGGGCGATAACGCCCCTTTGTGGGCGCTGCAGGCCTAAAGGGGGGCGGTAAGAGACCCAGAAAAAAAGGGGGCATTGTGTAGGGCTTTGGGGTCGATTTATAATTTCATCTACCTAGCTAGGAAGACTCTTAGACACCGACTGAACTCTCGACTCTCGACTACATCTTGTGAGCATCAACTAATATTAATTAAGATATAGCTCAAACTCGGTTCGATATAAAAGTCCGCGGGCAATCATGTTTTAACAAGTTTTTGTTAAATAATCCGAATTGTACATTCCTATACCAATCGGCTGGTTCTATGATACTTGTTCTTGCTTGTCGAGTACGATTGGGCGTCGAATGAGATAAACGAGTTTATGCACGTTTGTCTTATTCCTGTTGGTGCGTGCTGCTTATGCAATCCTATTTAAGCGACGTAAATTTATTTTATTTTCATTTGCGGTTTCGCGCTTAATAGATAAGCAGTACTTGATTTCAACACTTACGTTTTTTTTAAAACAAAACAACGTCGGAAGTAAAAAAGGAGAGACGGCAATACTCTGCGGAATATATTAAATTCGGATTTATTGAAAATCCCACAAACCCGTCGTCGCTTTTGTGTCTTCTATGTCTAAAAACATTTTCGAACGAAGCAATGAAGCCTTCAAGACTGCAAGATCATTTGAATAAAATGCATCCAGATAAGACAGAAAAGAATGTAGCATATTTTCAAGACCTAGAGAAGAAGCATAATACTCAGCCAAGTGTATCAAAACTATTTTCGGCGGCTGCTAAGCAAGATGACGACTGACTTCGAGCTTCGTACAATATCTCTTTGTTAATTGCTCAAAAAGGCAAACCACACAACATCGGAGAAGAGTTAATTTTGCCAGCAATAAAGGAAGTAATAACTACTGTGCTTCATGAACCGGCCGCAGATATTATCCTTTATAACTGAAAAATTCCTTTGAGTTATAATTCTGTGCAAAGACGAATTGATGAAATGGCTGAAAACATTGAAGAATCATTGTGCAATCATCTGAGGACTAGTCAATTCTCAATTCAGCTCGATAAGTCCACTTTACCAACTAATGAAGCGTTGTTGCTATCTTACGTGAGGTTTATTAAAGATGAGAAAATACGTGAAGAACTGTTGTTTGCCAGAAATTTGGAGACAGATACAAAAGGCGAAACCATATTCAATACGTTGGAAAAGTTTTGTGAAGAGAAAGAGATTCCTTTGAAAAATATTATATCAGTTGCTACGGATGGCGCTCCGGCTATGACAGGGCGCCATAAAGGCTTCATAGCATACTTAAAGAATAAAATTCCAGATGTCCTTGCTATATATTGCGTTATTCATAGACAACATTTGGTTGCTAGAAACTTAAGTGAACGACTATTTCAATCACTGCAATATGTCATCAAAGCAGTCAATAAAATCCGTAACAGCTCTTTGAATGATAGATTATTTCATCAGCTTTGTGTTACTAATGACGAAGATTTCAACCGTTTGTTGCTTCATACTGAAGTTCGTTGGCTGTCAAGAGGCAATTGTCTGATTCGATTTTACAACCTGTTTGACTCTATGATAGAGTTCTTGTAAACTAAAGATACAGAACTGCGCAACAAGCTCATAACATCAAAGAATGATATAGCTTACATGACAGACCTGTATAAAATGTTCAACGACATGAACCTCCAACTGCAAGGCAATGAACTAAATTTAATTAAAACAAAAAATGTCGTTGCTGCTTTCGCAGCCAAACTGCTTCTGCACAAAAAGAATATGGGCAGACGTGAGTTTCACAATTTTCCGAATTTATCAGTATACTGCAGTAACGACGACTTGTTTGCCTACTGCCAACATTTGGAAAACCTCCACATTGACTTCACCGAACGATACCAGGACATTTTAAACTTGGAAATACCAGACTGGGTGTTGGATCCGTTTTCAAATGTCAACACAGCAATGTCACCTCAGCTGGAAGAAGAACTTATAGAATTGACAACAAACGAAGAAATAAAAATCAAGTTCAAAAATGGATATCAAAAATTTTGGCTACAAAAACCGATCCCGCAATTGTACCCTGGATTGTGGTCAATTGTTCAACGATTTTTGATAGCATTCCCATCGTCATATTTGTGTCAACGTGGATTAGTGCTGTGGCAACGCTGCTTACTAAAAAGAGAAATCGTTTGCGTGTTACCGAACGTGGCGACTTGCGGCTGTTTTTGAGTAAATTGGAACCTGATATCAACAAACTTATTGAACAGCATCAGATTCAACCTTCACATTAGTTTTTATTTACGAATTGATTATGTTTGTTTTATTTTCAATAAAAGATACTCTGTCCGAATACTATAAATTTGCGTTTCAATAATCAGTTATAAGTACTTAGCGGTTTTTAAGTATGTTTAAAAAGGGGGGCGTTATAAATAGTTTATTCTTAAAGTGGGCAGTAGACAAAAAAAGGTTGGGAACCCCTGTTTTAGACGGAGCATCTTGATAAACCGTGCGTTTTACCTTAATAAAAAAACTCGTGCGTTTTACATTACAATTAGGCACAAGTACTAACGTAATGAGATACAATACAATACGATATTGAAATTGTTGAAATAAGAGACCCTTTACGAGCAAATATGTTATACTTAAAAGTATTTACAAATATTTAAACCTGTTTTTCTTAATTATTGACGCTACGGCAATTCCACTGAATTAATACCATGCCAATACCCATGAGAAAGCTTCTGTAGTAAACAATAACACTGTTATTGTTTACTACAGAAGCTTTCTCATGGGTATTGGCAACGTTGGACGGTTTGAATAATGAAATGTTTTGAGCTAATAAGCATAATAGCTTAGGAATTAGTTCTGTTTACTGAAAGTGAATTAAGATCAATGTTATTTAATATGCTTTGACTTGGGTATGTAGGAGTACCTATATATTATTTAGTTAACAACTCATGGGCCGTTCGGTCATAGCCCTTGTAAAGTTTAGGTGGAGCACTTGGTTTCAAAAATTTAGTTTTTTTTGTAAGAAGTACCTACTACTTAGCCGGTTTATTATTTTTAGGGCTGTGGGATGATAGTGTTTTATGGATAGCTTGTTGTGGCGGCTGAGAGGCTTGTTTTTGTGGCTAAGACGATAAAGAAGAATTAACTGCATCTGTGTATAATTTTGTCACTGGTGGGTGTAATTTGAGAGCTTCTGAATATGTTATACAGTTTTTAGCCATTGTCTCCTTGATTCCTTTTTGTCTGATATACTCTGGACATTTTCTACTAGTAGCCGAATGAGAACCAGAACATAATAGTACATTATGATATAAGTGCGGTAAGTTGAAAATTACAGCCGAGGCGATATTGCTAGCCCGAGCCGTAGGCGAGGGTTACAAGAAAGCAGAGGCTGTAATTATCAAAGCGCACGTATGTCATAAGACGTTTTATAACATATTTGCGAGGAAATAAATAAAACTCGGACTTTTTTAAACGATTAAATCTTTAATCACTTGTTAAAGCAGTTATAAAAATTTAAACAATTTGTAAAATTGATTATTACGTTGCCCGTTGGCATTTTTAATGTTGTCAAGTTATTATTATTATTTACAATTTCACCAGTCTCTCTCTCACTCTGTTGAGTGAAAGTAGGAGAAACGAGACCACAGAGTTCTGCAGTCGGTGGCGGCGGCGGCGGCGGCGGCGACGATGGTGGAATGTACGCACGTGTGCTCGTAGATGGTCGAGAGTAAACACTTGGCTCCAAATTTATATTCCTTGTGATGCGGGAGCTAATTTCTTCTTTATTTCTCATCGAGTCATCTATGTAGCCCTCGGCTACACTGTTCGACCGCCACCCTCCATGGCGTTTTAGTGTCAATAAGTCCGCACCTGAATCGGCGAGCAATGTAGCCGAGGACCTTCTGAAACTGTGCCCTGTGTATTCATGTGGATCATTCAAGTTTAAGAAAGTGGCAATTTGTTTCGGCATTGCTCCAAATTTATTTATGCCGATGGGTTGGCTAGTGCATTTTCCATTTTGGTAATTTTGAAAAAATCTGTTAGAAATCGCTTTTGTTGAACGAAGTGCTTCGTATTTCTTCACTATGTCGTAAAAAGGACCTTGTATTGTGAACGATCTTGGAATTTTATTTATTGTGTTTTTGACCTGGACAAGAAGAAGCCTCCCATGGTTCTCGACATCATTAGTTGTGATGCTTGCCAACTCTTGACGTCTACATGCACCATTTATACCGAATATTAATACAACCTGAAAAGACATAAAAACAGCGTACAAAACACCTATAATGTAAAGACATATGAAAGTGAAAGAAGTTAATAACAATAATTTAGTTTCAACTGACCTTTGTTGCTAAATATTGGGAATTCGGAGCTTCTTTTAGGAACTTCTCGACATTGTCAGCCGAAAATACTTTCGATTTTTTACTCACATGGCCACTTGAGCGTCTTTAGAAATGTGAGCAAGTTGGAGTATGACTTGATATCAATACCATGTTTTGTTTTCACAGTGCTTTTTAGCATTTAATAGTAGCACCACAATGAGCTTGACTTATATTTTTGAGAAAGTTCCATGAAATAGGCTAAAAACACACTTTCTGAAAATGAATTTGCATCTTTGCTTGTTTTCCATATGATGAAATTTTGATACGCTTTTAAGTATCTATCGGTCGATTTTTCGGGCAAGAGGCTTAGAGTAGCCTTTTTCGCTGCCTCTGAGACTTCTGGCGGTGTTGAATTAATAAATTCATCACTAGTTGATGACATTTCCAAATAAAAAGTAAATTAATATTTTTGTGTTTTTGTTACAGATGTTATTGTAATTTATTGTAAGCTATTGTCAAAATTAATTAAATTAAAGAATTAAATGTTTATGTTTGTATATTTTATCTCCCAAAGTTAATTTTATTCATAAATGTTGACCTCTTTTCCGACATAAAAACTCTTTGCTAAGATTTAAAAAAGTACCGTTCGTTTTAGACGGAGCGTCTTGATAAACCGTGCGTTTTACATTACATTATCGCACAAGTGCGTAATGAGATACATTACGATATTGAAATTGGTGAAATAAGAGACCCTTTACGAGCAAATATGTTATAAAATACACATTATTTCTTCCTCATCAACAAAGCAGTCATTTCCAGAATGCCCCGAACCGCACTTAAAACATCTAGGCAGTGACCGGCATTGAGCTTTAATGTGTCCATAACGGTAACATTGGAAACATTGTACTGTAGGATAAATATACAGGTCAACAGGTAATTAGTTGTAGCAAAGATATATTCTTTCAGGGAGGACTTGTCCATCAAATGTCACTACAACAGTTTGAATGGGGATGAATTCAGGTTTGCCATCATTGAAACTTTTTTTTTTAAAACGACGTAAGTACCTTCAAAACTTTGCCGCAAGTTACAGGTATTGTGATATTACTCATATATTCCTCTTCAGACCATTCAATAGGTACTCCTCTTACTACACCCTGTCGGGTTACATTATTTGTACCCACAATACCCATAAACGCTTTGTAATGATTTAACTGTAGTTTTTTATCTTGGAGGAAAGCATTGGCGTCCTCGATCTTGGAAAAAGACACTACTATTATATATCTACTTATTCTTTTGAGGCTGCCATTGATAATATTTTCAAAACAATGTATCTCAAAAAAATATCCAAAAGCTATTGGGTGTAATTAGCTGTTTTGGTCAGGGGTAACTAGTTCTTTTTGAACATGGACTACAAAAGGCGATGCATCAGTTACCAGATAAGAAGGTCTACCGGTAGGTTGACCCTTTTAATCTTGTCTGACGCTTCTTGTGACAAATTTGGTACTGGCGTGCGGTTAGAATCACTTAGGTACACTTTCATTTTGGGAATCACACTGACAATAGATATTTTCACTACAACCTGCGACAGAAGATTGACCCTTTCTTCTCTTTGTATTGCAAAGTTTGCAAAGTATTTGGTGCCGTTTTTGGCTACTTGCACAGCGCTCAGAGCCTACCGTCTCCATATCAGATATTGTGACAAAGTTGGACGCCGGGGGGACCAAGTCCCCCCAGTCGTCGAATTCGTTCATATAATCAATAAATAATTGAGTTAACTCACTTAACTCCCAAAGAAAATGCAATTATAGAGTAAATATATACACTTTCAATTAGAATATATTCAATCCACTACTTATCTTATCCATTTAAATAAAAAAAAAATTTACAAAGCAAAAAAGTCGACCACATCGTTTGACGTTTCCCGCGCTTTCTTCAATATGCGAATTTTAACTCTAGTCGTCTTTATTCCGAGTTGGCCCATCTTTAGTTCAATTTGCAATTTCAAGTTGCACTGTTTTTTTATTCCGAAATGCATTTATGACAGAGTTGCAGCTTAATATTTAAAAAAAAAAAACACTGCAATAAAGTTACTTACACAAAACGGTAGTATGTTCTGTAACAATAAATAGTTCAAATTGGCACTATTTACTTTAAGATAAAAGTATTAGGTACTCGTTAGAGTACACGAATGTCCACCCTGGAAAGTTGGCCGGCCGCTAGCTTGATGATAATAACGTGATGACGTGGAACGCTCTCCTTGCGCATGTGTTTCCTTCCTCTTATAATCCCAGGGTTTTCAAGCGGGGCGTGAAAAGCCATTTTTGCAGGCTTTGACCAGCTCAGTGATTACTTTGCATTACTGTGCTTGTCAGCCTCATATCTGGACCTCACGAACACTTTCCATCAGGTGGAGTGAGGTTATCTTGACGGGCACTTTATAAAAGAAAACCTATTGAAGTAGATGAAGTAAAAACGCGTTTCTGGGGAGAATATACATTCTTCTTTATAAAATACCTGTATTATCAAAATTAAATTATAACGTATTGTGACTTGACCAAGTCTATGTGACCACCCTCTGGTGTCAAAGCTGGATCCGCCCTTGCACACAACATCACCTTGTTGCCAGTTAACCCGGGTTTCGCCACAGTCTGTGAAGCCTGACCGACCTTTTACCACGACCTTTTTCGCACGTTCTTGTCGTACGTGATCCACTTTCCATCACCAGTTATCAGCTTCATCAAAAATGGTTCAATTTCATTACGTCGTACTAAAGAATCACAAATGAGTACACGGTTCATTAGGTTTCTTTCATTCAGCTCGTGAGGTGCCCAAATATCGAGTTTTTTTGTGTACCCAGTTTTTTTCAAATGCGCCAAAACTGATTTGTGGTCAATTCCCAGTTCTTCAGCTACGTCGTAACTACTGATATGCCGATCTTGCTCCTCTTTTTCAAAAATGGCATCAGAGCAACACCAGAATGCCACCAGAACATAGACCAGACCAGACCGTGCATCTTTGCCATCAAAATTTCCAGATTGAAAACGCATAAACCAAATTTGTGCTACTCTCACAGACACTGCACTAGGTCCATAAACATCGCAATTTTTTTTGCGGCTTGCGTTGCATTTTTACCTTTTAGGAAGTTAAATTTTAAAATGTATCTAATTTCTTCATTAGATTCACTCATCTTGACAGTAAGAAAAACAAAATAATGAAAATCACACATTTTACTAATTTGAATTTGGAATTAACTTCTTCCGCTGGCGGAAAGGTAGTCGAATATAAACAAAACCTTGGTGTAGAAGTTTATGTAACTTTAACCAAAAATTAGACATGCGCGGTGCTCTGACAGATAGCCCGTTATAACAACACGCCATTTTTGACACACGCCCACAGAGACGTGAGTTTACAGTTAAGTAAAGTAAAGTAAAATCATTTATTTGCAACGAATACAATTGAGTTGGTTCGAGATGTTAACATAAAACTAGACATAGGTACTTAGTATTCGACCTGCATGCAGGTGTGCAAATTATTGTTATAGTAACAACAAACATAATGTTTGGTACATTCTTGTATGACACAGAAAAGTCAAAGTTCTTTATTTGCGCATCATGGGTACATTTGATGTTTTGGATATGATAAGTATTTCCAAATTCGGCCTCTCGGCATGCAAAAAATATTTAAAAACACTAAATTATACTCAAAACTGGCATAAATACAATTTCAAAATATCATTTTACAAATTCATTTCAAGTCACGAGCCATTAAAATATTATTACATCTAGGATCAATTATAACTATTATGAATGTCAGATAGTAGATGAAACAAAAAATAATAATAATAACTAAAAAATGTCAGACAAATATTCAATAACCGAGTAGTAGCCCTTCTGTAACAGAAACAATTTCACTTTATGCTTAAATATATTCATATCTATTATTTCTAAGAATGATTGAGGTAAATGGTTGTATATTCTAGGTGCCATGCAAAAAATACTATTATTTAAAAATATTGTTTTGTTTGGCGGAATACAAATTTTGAAAAGGTGTCGTCGGCTATTTAATCTTACAAATTGTTCGATATTATTTTTTACAAAAGTTACAGTTTCAAAAATATATAAACTGGCAAGAGTTAAAATCTTTAACCTAATCAAGAAGGGTCTACAACTGTCAATCTGTTTTAAATTACAAATACCACGTATGCACTTCTTTTGTGCTTTGAAAATGGATTCTTTAGTGGTTGAATTTCCCCAGAACATAATACCATACTTTATAAGTGGAGCGATGCGACATCCATTGTATGCTATTAGGACAGCTGCAGTACTGACTGTTTTTGCTAATATATAATGCATATGAGGATTGGTTAATTTTTGAACATAATATTTCAATATGCGCTTTCCAGTTCAAACTATTATATACATTTAATCCCAAAAATCTTGTTACGTTCACTGTGTTATTGGTATAATTATAATAATGAATGTCAATGTTTTTTATTTTATCAATTCTATTGCTAAATTAAGTTTGTTTTGTCAAGATTTATTTTTAAGTTATTTAATGTCAACCAGCCGATAATATTCGATAAAGTGTCATTAATGTCCTGCTCAATGCGTTTCTTATCATTCCCAGTGAATAAAACAGTGCTATCATCTGCAAATAATATGATTTCATTACCAGTTACTTCGGGCAGATCATTTATACAGGGTTACAGGGTAAGTCGTGCTGAATATTGAAGGACGTTATTATTTAGGTCATTTCTGATGAATTTGACTCCGTAATATAGTGTCCGAAACTTAACGGTTATGGAGATATTGAATTTTAAAGTTTTTTTTTGAAAATCCCTAATTTATTTACTTTTTCGTAGATTTTTTTGGGATTAAAGCTCCTAAGGTAAATTTTTTTATGTATCTAGTTAATAGACATGACAATGAATGAAAATAAACATCCAAAGTTGAACCTACTATTAACAGCTTACAAGAACCGCTCGACAAAGGTTAAAAATAATTATTTTTTACTAACTTTTCTTAACTTTGAAGTGATTTTTCTTTGAAAAAATGTATGGAACTTAGTCTGCAAGCAATTTTCAAAACTTCTACGTATCTTTAGCTATTCAAAAAGGTAAAACACTTGCTATCAAATAGGCAGAACATTGACCAATTAGCAGTTATGCTAGCAGAGGTAACATTTTTGTTTGAGGGAAAAATAGCAAAAATACGTAAATAATAATTTTATAATTCATGTTCTACATGGCCGCCGCGATTTCTTACACACAGTCTCATTCTTTTTCTCAAATTGCTTTTTATGACAGAAGTTCGCAAGTTCCGCCTTATTTCCTCAGCCGCATAAATATTTTTTTGTCTTAAAATGTTGATATTTGCGATCGGCGTCATTTGGTCGTATACGATGCTTTTCATATGACCCCACACATAAAAATCCATCGGCGTCAAATCGGGGCTCCTCGCCGGCCATGCTATGGGTCCGCCTCTTCCAATCCATTTGTTAGGATAATTCTCGTCCAACCATGCTCGAACCCTTCTTCTGTAGTGCGCTGGGCAGCCATCGTGTTGAAAAAACATGTCTCGTCTCAATGCAATAGGCAAGTCTAGCATCAAAGAGGGTAACTCCTCCCTCAAAAAGGAGAGCACGGATAACACATCTACCACGGAAGAATCGCATGAGCAGACTAAACGCCGCGCCACCACGAGCACAAAAAATGTCTATCCGATCCATTTGTCATTGTTTATAGGTGTCTAGGTAGTAAACCGGATTCTTTTGTATCGAATGGTATCGAAGTTCCGATATGTTGTACCACCACTTGGGCCGGTTTAAATAACATTATCTTAAGATTTTAGTAACTTACCTGGTGGATGTTTTACCATTTTGAATAGCTGAAGAGACGTAGAAGTTTTTAAAATTGTTTGCAGACTAAGTTTTATACATTTTTTCAAAGAAAAATCACTTCAAAGTTGAGAACAGTTAGTAAAAATAAATAATCTTAACCTTTGTCGAGCAGTTCTTGTAAGCTGTTAGTAGTAGGTTCAATTTTGGATGGTCATTTTTATTTATTGTCATGTCTATTAACTAGATAGGGTCACCGGGTAAACGGTGGGTCAGTTGGGTACAGTGGGTCAGGCACGTATTGACGAAACCGCTATAGGTACCGCCGCCGCTTGTCCGCTCAAGGGAGCTCCCCCGCACGCGATACACTCTCGCCCAGTTACCGTGCCGCTGCGTTCATCGTAAGACGTTTGGCGCTTGATTTTGCTGAGACACCACTAAAAGTTTTTAAAATATGAGTTGGTATTTTGTTTATAATTCCTAACTTATTATAGATATCGATAAAATTGTACTATCGCACCAATGCCTTGTTAGTATGCTATAGTATAGCACAATTAAAATTAACTAGCTCTTCGTTCTTAGCATGTTATTTCTTGTTTGTATTAAAAATGGTCCTATGGTCAAGAGTGGGTCTGATTCACTGTGTACATAGTGGGTCGCGAATCACTGTGTACTTTTTGTTAAGGCGATGTGCATGGTTCTGCTAATAAATGATAACATTTGTTTATTGTTATTGTTTGGTTAAACCATAATAAAAGGATAGAAGTAAGCCAAGTCGGGCCCCTACCGTGCGATAGTTTCCTAAACACGTAGGGCTCTTGCATGTAGTTTATACAATCGTCAAAAATGCAGCGTTAATATAATTTCCTTTATCAAAATTAAACTTGCTGAATCCAGGTAAATCATAAAACACACTATTTTTTTGTTTATTTTTCTCGTTACACACTGAATTGCTTAGATTGCTATAGCCTGCCAGCTTATTCCGATTTGTTAAATGCCCACACGTAACATAACTGCCCTTTTTAGTTATTTCACTGCTCAATATTTATTCAATGATCCCTTTCAATTTATTTATGACCAATTTTTAACATACCAAAACTACTACCTATATACAACTGCTAAGTTTAATCATAGCCTTTAGTTTAGTTCAAAAAAAATGTTAAACCCTAATTTTAATGGTAGGGGGCGTGGTGAGTAGTGATCTGACCTACAAATCGTATCCGATTACACATAATGTGATGTGAAGAAATCATAGGAAAATAAAAGAAATTCTGGATTTGATGAGTTCTTAATAAGACATCCATATTCAATCACTGAAATATTTGCGCATACTATTTGTAGCAAAAGCACACTAAATAAAAATTTACGCACGGCGCAGCCACGACTGTCGCCCCACGAGCTACCCTAGACTTTGTTAGTGTGTGCGTGCGACGCGCGTAGGTACGGACATAGAACAGGCGCACTCGCATACAAAAACCGCGCTCGAAGCGTCTTATATAAACAACGACAATCAACTAATACTTTGAACTTAAACTATGTAGAATTGTTAAAATTGTAATACGTGATAATCCATATATTCGCAATTTCATATTATTTTTAATGTTTTATGAGAAGTGCAGAGCCTTAACAAAAAAATAATAATTTCATGCTAGTGAAAACTAAATAAAATATTATCTGTACAAGTTTTAAGATTCAAGGTGCCTAAAGTATTACATAATTTACTAGTCAAACCCCTAGACCCATTGTGTACCAGGGGGTGATTCATTGTTCACCACCCGGTGTACACAGTGAGTCAATTCTGCCTTTTTAAAAAAACCCTGATTACTCTACTGTCACCTATTGGAGAATAATGATTTAGGCATATTCTGAAAGATAATGAAATACACAATCCATCAAACTTAATTTCAAGCCAATCTGAATGGTAGGTTGAGAGATGTGAGTGTTCAAAAAAAAGTGACCCACCGTTTACCCGGTGACCCTACATAAAAAAATTGCGGGAGCTTTAATCCCAATAAAATCGACAAAAAAGTAAAAAATTAAGGATTTTCAAAAAAAAACTTTAAAATTCAATATCTCCATAACGGTTAAGTTTCGGACACCATGTTACAAAGTCAAATTCATCAGAAATGACCTAAATAATGACGTCCTTCAATATTCAGCACGACTTACCCTGTAACCCTGTATAAATAATAAATAAAATTGGGCCCAAAACCCTACCTTGTGGTACTCCAAAAGCGACGTATCTAGTTTCTGACGAATATCTTATTAACTATTTTATTGGTGGCTGAACATATTTTAGAGATTTGCGTTGTCTCTTTTCTGTTAGAGAAGATAGATAAGACTTAATAAGTTCAAGCACATTACCTCTGACACCGTATGCATATAATTTATTTAACAATGTTTTTATTTATTTATTTATTTATTTATTTATGAAAACATTCCGTGCCGGCTTACAGATACATTCCAACACGCCGGCAGGTTAAATATACAAAAATCTTATACAAATTACAAAAACAAGTAGACAAATACAATAAAAATAGGAATAAAAAATGCATTTAATTAATCAGGCAATAATGATTTCATAAAAAATAAAATAATTCAATTAAATAATATTATAATTTATGTCAACTAAATTTCGTCAAAAATGCTGGTTGAGGTACTGGTATGCGGCGGCCATCAAGCGCCCCAGACCATCAGCAAATAGATCGATGGAATCGTGCTGAGCGAGCATGTCCCCCAGGAGGCGAAGCGCGCGCGTGGTAGGAGCGTTCGCGGCGTGTACCGTGCGTGTGACGGGCCTCTGCAGCAGGCGCGGCCGCCTGCGTGGCGCAATAAGCCCATCACTATCTCGCGGGATTCGCGAGGGTACCAACAGACATACACTCTCCACCACGTACGCACTATCAACCCTATGGTAGATGACCGAGAGGTAATGAATCGAGAGGAGAAGTTTCCTCCTTAACACGAGCGTACCTTTTTTTTTTTTTTTTATTAGCGTGGGGAAATCCTCATGGATACATCGTCGCTCGGGGGAACGACGAGGTTATGTCGGACTTCTACCGACTAAAACCCCACGGTACTCGACCTCAACACTTCAGCGGCGAGGCGGGGTCCCTAAAAAGTTTCACAACGCCCCGCCGCCAGTGTTTCCCCGTATTGGGGCCCCTCCAGCCGACCCCCCAATAAAGGGGGGAGGCCACGGAAGTACCTGGAGCACGCAAGTACTTCCGCCGTCGGGGCTTTCACCGTGCATTGCGGGCAAAAGCACCCCCGTACTCAAGCCCGCTGGCTCCCACCGTACGCGGACCCTACTAGGTCCGCAACCACGATCCACCTAAAAGGTGGATCCGCTGCCACATCTGGCGGTGCGGCCCCGCCGAGCCGCAGTGCACAGGGGAGGCCAGCCGCGGATCACTGACCCCCTCCAAACGGTTGTGCACCGCGGCTCCCACCTCGCGCCCTAAGGCGCTGCGCCCGTGGGCGCCCCTTTGGGCGGGCAGTGGTAGCACCATACCACCACCACGCCCGGCGGCAGGCAATGGGTGGGTGGGAAGTCCACCGCATTGCCATGCCTGAGCCCTCTTAGCTTCCCGGTGGTTCCACCTACCACCAGTACTAAGCCCCCCCGCCACGACAAGGCGAAGGCTCATGGGGGGGAACACGAGCGTACCTAGCCCAACCATGCCGTATACAAATGAGGATGGGTAAAGAAAGGGATAATACCCGTTGCTCTTTTTATAGAGCCAACGAGCGAACTTTCTCTGCAACCTCTCGACCATTAATGTGTATTTTTTTTCATGAGGATCCCATATAACTGCCCCGTATTCAAGCTTGCTTCGAACGTACGCATAATACAATATTTTTGCCACAGTAAAACTAAATTCAGAGCAAGTTCTTATAACAAAGCCTAACAAGCGACTTGCCGACTTGCATATACTTGTGATATGCTTGTGGAAGTCCATTTTCTTATCTAATATTATGCCTAAGTCTCTAATTTCGTCAATTCTTTCCAAAGGAGTGTCAAATAATTTATAATTTGCGTCAATTAAGTGCCGCTTTCGCGAAAACGTTATAATTTTGCATTTGGATATGTTGAAGGGCAAGCGATTACTTCCGCTCCATGCAGCCACAGAGTCGATGTCGCTCTGTAGAGCATCTGCGTCTGCTTTGCCGGCCACACCCAAGTACAGTTTGAGGTCGTCAGCAAACAAGAGACACTCAGCAAAGTTCACGCCTTCAGGCAAGTCGTTCACCATAACGAGAAATAGGGTTGGTCCAAGCGTGCTGCCCTGACTCACCCCAGATCTCGTGTAGTAGACTTCAGACTCGCACCCGTCCACTTTCACAAACTGACATCGATCCCTTAGGTAATGGGCGAAAAAATTCAGAAGGCTAGGGGCAAAGCCCAACTCTGATAGCTTTCGCAGCAGTATGTCGTTGTTGACTAGGTCAAAGGCCTTTTTAAAGTCGAAATATGCTGCATCTACTTGCCTACCAGAGTCCATTTCTGTCGAAACGTAGTCTACTAGAGTCGCCAAATTAGTAGTGGTAGAGCGCGCCTTGCGAAAGCCGTGCTGACTGTTATGCAACTGACTACCTATTTGCTGACTGATACGGAGGCCAAGCACACCTTCAAATATCTTCGCAAAAAATGTCAGCACAGCAATTGGTCTGTAGTTTGCAACATCTGGGCCAGGTTCTCCTTTAGGAATCGGTGTAACCCTAGAAAGTTTCCAGGGTTTCGGGTAGTGGGCCTGGCTTAGCGAAGTGTTGAACAAATGCAGTAAGGGAACTATAAGGGCCGATATACAGTCCTTGACTAGAAATGCAGGTATACCATCAGGATTCGATCCACAGACGATTTTGATCTGAGACGCTTTACAGTTAAATTCAGGTCTGCTTCATCAACGGCGGCGACTGAAATGAGTCTGGCGTCTGCGGTTTTACGGCAATTTTGGGCCGCCTCATTGGGATCCAAACGAGGTATTCCTTCTAGGAACAGAGACCCAAAATGTCGAGCAAACGCCTCCGCTGCCTCATGACCGGTAAACTCCTCATCTTGATATTTATAAGTGATAACACTTCGTCTGTCTTTCCTTTTGAACTTTACATATTCCCAGAATTTCGCAGGATCGTCAGCAATATTTTTTTGAGTAGTTTGCAAGTGCTGCATGTATGCATTTTCAATCAGGTTCTTAGTGTGCCACCTATAATATTTGTACAATTCGAGATTAAATAACTTGCCTTTTTGTTTGTATCTCCTTAGGTTAAAATGTTTGGATTTAAGATTAATTATTATTTCATTTGTGAACCATCGCGGATATTTATACTTATTGCCACTTGATGAAATGCTTTTATGTGGAACATATAAATTTATGCATTCATATAGCTTGTTGTAGAAATCTTGCACAGCCATGTCTACATCTACGGTTTCCAATAAGTCTGTCCAATCAATGGCAGCTATAGCCGTGTACAAAGACCGAAAGTCCGCCCTGTGCCAATTCCAGTCAAGACCAGCGCTTATGCTGTTTTTCTGCGCTCGCGAACTTTGCGCCAATGGCTCCGCTCCGCACTTCAGTGTAACTGTTATGTCGAGAGCTGGGTGATATTCATCTATGGGCACTAAGAGCTCCTCGTTTAGGGATACCGTCACCTGTCCGGACAAAAGATCGCTCAACACGAGATCCAACATACATCCAAGTCTATTTTCAATGTGGTTATTTTGTTTTAAATGGCAAAAAGCACTAAAATTGTCAAATCGAAGTTTAGTATTCACACTACACGAATTTGAATTAAAATCACCTAGAATTAACACATTTGAATTAGGATACATACAAATAAAATGTTCTATACATGTCAACACACTAACATACTGGTCATCTTTATAATTAGGAGGCAAATATACAACACAACACAATAATTTCACATTTTTACATTTTATAATCGCACAAATTAATTCTTTGTCCGGCGTAAGGCCGTCAATATTCGCTACTACTTGGACCGAATAGCGTTCTCGTACCGCCAGCAGAACTCCCCCCCCACCCAGTATCCCCGGCGCGATCCTTGCGGATAACCGTGTAACCTGGGGGAAAGAGTTCGCCGTCGCATACAGAACTTGACAAAAAAGTCTCCGTTAAAGCAATAATATCTATGCTACAAGCACTCAAGTTATTGCGAAAAATTGCAGTTTTTGAACGCAAACCACGCACATTTTGGTAACAACACTGTATTTCTTTGCATTGCCTATCACTGTTGTGTTTCCCGTTTGGCTCGAAAGTTCTGCCGCCAGGGCTTAATGCAGATGCCCTCAGACCAACTATCTGCGGACAAAACTTGTTCTTCGAGCTTAACAGGAACCCCGAGTTTAAAAGATGCGTAGCTGCCGCGTGCTTTCAGTGCATCCACTGAGCAGACATCCTCCCCACACAAAACCGTGAGATGAGCACGCACCTGCTCAACCGTAGTCCCCTCTCTCAGGTAGTAAGCATGAAGAAATCGCTTTCTTTCAGCCGCGCGCAATGTGGTGTCCCCTGGCGTCGCAGTGCCCCGTACTATAACTGGCAAAGGTGCTCGTGTTCTTTTGTACTTTACCTCCGTCCATCCTTTATTGTCGGGTGCGTCTTTACTGTCTTTAGACGAGGCAACTGAGCTGGTTTTACCTTGGGTGGAAACAATGTCTTCAGTCTGCAACTCTTGTGAGTGTCGCAGCACGGGACCACCAGTCGCAGGCGCTGATGTACGATTTTTAGAAGGTACAACTTCTTTCTTCTTCTTATTCTTCTCCTTCGAGCATTGTTCTGAAGGTTTAAGGGGTTTTAGGGGTTCTCCTGTTACTGGTGGAGAGGATTGCGGACCGAGTTTAGCGATTGCTTTGCTTACCTCCCCCTCAGGCTTAAGTACAGAAGATTTAGCGCTCATGACTTTATTACTCGTACTAACAGTTTGTTCCTGAGACACACTGCAAAGGAGTGAGATCATTGTTAAAGGTTCTTTCATAATAGTCTGCAACTCTTCTCTGATTACTTTCCGCAGTAGGTCCAGGTTTCCACATACGCAGCTACTAGGCTTAGCACGCCCCTGGCCTCGCTGCTTATTAACGTTATTAAATTCAAAATCATGCTCGGAAATGTCCACTGCTTCGCCAATTATATCGCTGTCAGTGGTGGTACTCATGAGAAAACGAAGAGGTGTACTTAGATTGCTAGACTTAGGCATTTTGCTTCTACAAGCAACACATTTTCATGCCTTTATAGTGTCATGGGTAAGGACCATGTATTTTTCAGTTGTTAATCCCGCGCATAATAAGTCATAAGTGTGACCACAGCCGGAACATTGCATAGAGTAGTCGTCAGCTCCTACCTTATGATTACACCCCGAACAAGTCGCCATAGTCATAAGCAATATCGTTGTTTTTAGCGCTAAGCTCCAGGCAGACGCGCAGTGCGTGCGTGATGAGTGAATCAGCAAGCGGGGCGGAGCCACGCATCCGAGCGTCGCAGCGGACGATGGCGACAGCGGCCGACCGTGTGACTCACCTCCAGCGGGCAGCAAGCAGCAACGACGATGACGATGTTTTAACGGCTCAATCCAAATATTCACAAAATGCCTTTTCTTATTTCTCGAAGTATACACGAGATATCGAGAAACTGTTTTCACAGTTCAATAGTGCAGATTATTAGCTTCCTGACAATGTATAACACTGATAGAAAATCAAAGTTTTTGCAAATGAAAACAAAAAAATTTTACGGAGCAAAGTAAAACAGGTCTGCCTTGAGTGCGTGCGTTTTGTGGTTTACATAGTCAAATGCTTTAATAAGATCCATATATAGAGCGACTGTGAGATTTTTCTAATCAACATTACTCTTACAAATTACAAACGAATATCTTAGAAATAACTGACACGAGCGCTATTGGCGTGTAATTACTCATATCTAACTTATCATCCCTTTTGTATAGGGGTCTAATAATTGTCAATTTTAATTTTTCAGGAAAGATGCCTTGAAAATTACATAAATTAATAATATAGCTTAGAATGTAGGATATTTTCTGGGATACACGTTTTAAAATATTCGTAGATATGTCATTGTAAACAGTGCTATTCGTATTTTTAAGATTCAGAATTATTTTGTTGATATCTTCGTGCATAACTGGCTTCATAAAAACAGACTTTGTTTCATACGGAACACTGACCTGTTCTCGACTAGAATCTAATTCTGTGACCTGATCGATGAAATAATTATTAAAAGAATTTGCTACCTGTATATGGTCACTTATAATATTACAACTGTCACAAATTTTCTGTATTTGGTCTTCAGGCGTATTTGATTTACTGTCATTTATTACAGTCCAGGCAGCTTTAGATTTATTAGGAGCTGTAATGTGATCATTTCGAGACTTTTGAGTAAGTGCAATAATCCGCTTCAATCGAGACGATAAGGCTAAAAATTTACTTTTATTTTGTTTTGTACGTTTTCTTTTGTAATGCCACAAAAGTTCTCGTTTGCGCTTGCTACTCAAGTCTAAACGACGTGATAGAAATTAAAAATAATTACAAGATAAAGGGAGATAAATTATTCAGAGTTACTTCCGATGGAGATAGGTGGTGGTACCGAAAGGCGTACGATGTCAAGTGGTCAAGTTAAACCATGACGATATTGGTCACTTATCTGTTGACAAAACGTTGGAAAAAATTAAGTCATCATTTCGGTTTCTCAAAATGAGAAATTTTGTAAAGAAATATGTCACGTCCTGCCTTGAATATGCATATGCGAAAGCTACAGGGGGTAAAAATGTACACCCTATTGAGAAAGTGGACATCCCTTTCGATACCGTTCATATTGACCACGTTGGTCCTTTGGAGCGAAGTAGCAGGGGCAATATACACATTTTAGTAATTATTGACGCTTATAAAAAGTATATTTATCTAAAACCCGTCCGAAATACTAAATCGCACACAAGTATCAAAGTGCTTAGGGACTACTTTGGTATATTTGGAGTACCGCGAAGGTTACTTTCCGATAGAGGTACCGCATTTACTAGTGGCTATTTTCAAAAATTATAATTTTATATTTAAATATATATATAAAAGAAAAAGGCAAAAAGCACATTCTTATTGCTGTAGCTACAACTAGGGCGAATGGGCAGGAGGAACGCTGCAACAAAGTTATTGTCGACGCAATAACAGCCAAGTCAGTGGGATGAGCACTTACCAGACGTCCAGTGGGGTATCAATAACACTTATAATGAAAGCATAAACCGAACACCATCTGAGGCACTGTTTGGAACAAGACCCTCAGGTCCAAGCGATAGTAGGATACTGTCTGAGCTCGCTGACTCAGGTGAGATAGACAATCCTACAATTTCACATAGCCTTAAAAGGGCAGAAATACGTAAGGGAATTAATACTCATATTGAACAAAATCAAAGTAAGCAAAAACAAACTTTTGACAAACGACGTTGCAAGCCTCAAAAGCCGAGATTGGTGACCTCATTAGGATTGAGAGACAGGTGCCAGCAACAGGACAAAGCAAAAAACTTGTTCCTAAATTTCAAAGTCCTTACAAGATTACAGCCATCCTTGACGATGACCGCTTTCGGGTAGAGGACACACTGATTACCCGAAAAGGTAATAGGAAATTTTCCTCAGTGATAGCTCAGTTTTAATAGACCTCATGAAGATGAATTAGGAACTTCCAGTGATTACTCCGAGAGCTCTTAAATGTTGTTTTCTTTAAATGTCTAAAATCTACTAAAATCAATGATTTTAAAACAAGTATGGTTATTTATTGATGATTAAATACAGTACTATTTATTACAGTATAATGTTGTAAACGCAATGTTAGTTATGTTTAAGTTTAGTTAATTTTAGTTATATTTTTACTTAATAAGAAACACATAAATTGTATGAATTTACAAAAACAGGACATCCCTGGTCCTATCAATATTAAGGACATCCCTGGTCCTATCAATATTAAGGACATCCCTGGTCCTATCAATATTAAGGACATCCCTGGTCCTATTAATATCAAGGACACCCTGGTCCTATCAATACCAAGGACACCCTGGTCCTATTAATATCAAGGACACCTTGGTCCTATCAACATCGTGAACACCCTGGTCCTATTAATATCAAGGACACCCTGGTCCTATCAATATCAAGGACACCCTGGTCCTATTAATATCAAGGACACCCTGGTTCTATCAACATCGTGGACACCCTGGTCCTATCAACATCGTGGACACCCTGGTCCTATCAATATCATGGACACCCTGGTCCTGTCAATATCAAGGACACCCCGGTCCTTTAGAAATAAGGCATTGAGCTGTCATGTTAAACTTATCAAAGCTACTGTTTACACTTGTAAATTATTCTTATATTATTTTGGTGATTAAATGTTAATATAATCAGGCGTACGAGGTCGTACGACAAATTAGGATGGCCGACTGTTAACTACAGTTAATAATTATATTCAAATAGTATATTATTTTATAGATCTTATTATAGTTATTAATTAATACATATCTAAATATGCCTAAATTATATTTATATTTAAAAGTACTTCAATTGACACACAGTGAACTGACATGCGAGATGGCGCCTCCGTCCACTACTTTGTGTGGGAGTTGAGAATTAGACTTGGTAATGGCGGGAGGGCAGTTCACTCAATCTTAGTCATCGAAGGAAACGGTTGTCTTGCAAGTAAAGTGTAGTGCTGTGAAAGTTTGTTGGTGAAAATAAATACTTTGTAAAAGTGAGTACTTTATTATTTCTTATTTCGTTATAAAATCCCCAACTTATTCATGCACTTTTCGCTCATACTGAGGTGGCGTTTACATTTTAGACAAACATTTTAACCCTTTTGTCACCCTCATTGTAGATGTATTGTTTTTTTAAGACTGATTCCAATCTTGTGCTATACTTTTGTAACCGCCTTATTTAAGTTACGATTTGAAATAAGTAAATTTTTATTTTATTGTAACGATAATCTTGGGTTTTTTTACTTATACACACATCAAAAGTGACAATCAACTTATGGTCATAGTATGGCACATTAACCCCAAGATCACGTTTTCTCTAATTAAGGAGACTGATAAACGTAACATAAGTAATTGTGTTTCGGTCGGGATCGAACCCACGGTTTTCAGCGCTCTAAGTAGGATCTCTTCCTACGCTAAAAGGCCAGTATCAAAATAAAACTGGTAAAAAAATTCAAGCAATGCCGGTGAGGATAATAAAAAAAGCATAATTTGTTTTGACACATTTAATCACGAAAGCAGTACAAACATTGAATGATTATTTTCCCTTGCTAAGCAATCAGTTTGTGCATATTAACCATAAATAAAAAATAAAGGGAAATGCTTACAATTGCAAAAAATTTCAAAATTTAAATCACAATTTACGTCTGCAAAAAATAGTTAAAACAATGTTTACTAAACATCATAGATGAAAAAATTATGTTCATTTTGTGAGAATAGAACGCCTACCTGTTACATGAGGTGCATAACTATTATTAGAACCACAATCACATAACTAATCGGCATTCATTTTAGATTCATCAATATCGATCTGAGACATTCGTAACAAAAATAACTCAATTGGTGTATTCTAAAATTGGCTTGGCACTGGACTCGATGCACTCACTGGCCGTCCTCGACCGGCTCGTCTTCGGCTGATTGACCTTCGCTCACCTCGCTCTTCAACCCTTCACGCTAGGTTCTCACCGGTCAGGTCTGAACGATCGGCACAATCCGTTCCTTAGGAACAGGGCAGGCCAAAGGCGCAGTCACCGTCAAAACCTCATCAGAAGACAACCGAGATTGCACTGCTTCCACGTTACAACCCTTAGGCAGGGCGTACCGACGAGTAAACTGACGGGACACATACCTACCCATGCATATCCTCCTTCTCTTCATGGCGACCTTCGATAACCAAAAACCCATCCACAGTCTTCACGGAAATATCCCCAGGCGCAAAATGTTGCACATCCAGATTCACTTGAAACTTTTCCTTATCAATTTTTATTGTTAAACCGGAGTCGCGAATAATGGTCGCCATTTGCTTCCACGGGCGGTAGTAGTCGCGCAGACGATGAGGAGCTATGGTGGTAAGTAAATCTTCGGGAGTTAGAGCCAATGCGAATTGTTGATCTTGAAGACGCCTAGGGTGCTCCAATTTAAGGAGGGGCAGGATTGTTAACAGTTTTGCTGCGTACGTTAGGTCCGTGAACGTGACTGTATATTGCAAAATATTCCAGCCGGATCCAGACCTCCGTCAGTGTTTGTTTGTACTGCGCATGACGTTCTGCGCACCCGTCTGGCCAGGTGTTGCAAACTGTTGCCGGCTGCATGAGGTTAAAAGGCAAAGGTCACGACTTATGTGACAAACGAAATGGTTTGACCCTTGCTTAACCTTACCATTTAATTTAATCCCTAGCTTTCATCATTACCTGTTCAGAAATAAACGTTTCAGTTTGTAAACGTTTTAAATCTTTTTCACGGAAAAAACTTTTTGTGGAAGATTCAATAAATAAAACGAAATAAATATCTGGGTCACCTAACACCAAGATCATCTGACCCTAAACTAAGCAGAGCTTGGGCTATGAGTAACAAAGACTGATAAACATACTTAAATATTTCTAAATACATCATAACCTTACTTAAAATACTTATTATACTCGTAAATGCGAAAGTTTGTGAGCATGTTTGTTACTCTTTCAGGCAACAACTATAAAACGGATTTGGATGAAACTTTACAGTAATACAGCTTATACATCAGAATCACACATGGGCTACAATTTACATAGATTTTATCTAATTTGGCCATAATATATGATGAAACGCGGGCGAAGCCGCGGGCAGAAAGCTAGTAGGTAACTTGAATAGATAATAACACCCAGACACACAACAAACACAAATGTTCGTCACATGAATGTTTGTCATGGATGGGGATCGAACCCACGACCTCCAGTGCTAAAGGCAGGATCGCTGTCAATAATTAAATACAAAGTAACTATGCGATAATTTCTAAAGCTCTGCTTAATTTATAACTAGCTTCTAAGTAGTTAAGAATTTTCTGTATTTTGTCCTTAAGCTTGGGATGCATTTTGAATATAAAATAAATTAAGTTAAACAATTTCAGGATGAGTTAAGAATTTTTGCCTTTTATGGTTTTTGCCTATCGCAAAACTGTTTTTCCATTTCATAATACCAATAGTTAAAGTTATAATATTGCTAGTTCTACCTAGGTATGAGGGTTTTTACGGGCCTTTGGCAAAATAGTAGCTTCCTGCGTCGATCTTTATCCTTTTGTTATTTAATATTTATAATTAATACAATATGTTAAATAGAAGTGTTTGAAATTAAGTATCTATGTAGATGATTTGGTGTGAGTTGGTTGTCCCATAGATTATTATAAATTTATCTATAAATGTGATGTAAAGAGGAGACACTAGGCGCAAGGGTCGCGTTTAATGTTGCAACAGTTTGTTTGATTTAAAGGCCTCACTTGTTTTTTCTCTTATCTATACACTATACCACTATTTTTCATTCTTTCTTAATTCGCGATTTAGTTACAGCTTGAGTTTAATTTAAGGGTTGAGAACTTCTGGCGACCCGTTTTTGTAACTAAAAAGACTACGTTGATGATTTTTTCTATTTTGGGACCTTTGTTTCTTGTTAAAACGTACTTTTTGCAAGAAACAAGTTTTTTTTAAAAGTAAGTACGAGGAGTAAAAAATCCGCGTCGTTCAGTTCTGATTTAAATGACGTGCGAATTAGAGACTGATTTGATTATAACGTTTCTAAAATAGCACAATTATTTGATGAATCTTCCTTCTCACTAAAATTGTGCTTTTACTGTAGTGTAAAAATCTTTTCAACACACTTGCTCGTAAAGTGAGCCTTATTGCACCGCTTTTAAGATCATAATGCACCGTAAAAAAAAACAAGTACAAAATACTTTTAATGGCCAGCAGTCAAACCATGGAGTTTCCAGCGATCGTTGAGGTTGTAACGTCCACGAGACTGAAGGGACACGCGTGCTTTTTACTTTACCATTACCGCAAAGTGCCTTTTCATTATAGTTTTTTTTTTAATCTAGCAAAGAGTATAGACGTGTACGCGATAATTTCGATCACAATATATCGTTGAACCGCTCACACTAATGCAACCGGAAAGAGAAACATTACGCCAAAATCAGCGATTGTGTAAAACGGAACGCCAACAAAAAAAACTACGGTGCGCGAAAAATACAAATTTCCCGCCATCATTATTTTTCACAGCGAGTTAATTAATAAATTATTAAGTGCGCCACTAGTTCTTGCTTTGATCATTTATCTCCTCATACCATCCTCAAATCGTTTAAAGAACTTAACATAAAAAACGGAGGATTTATGGGGTATTTCTGTTGATATACTTAAATCAGTTATAGATACCATCTCCCCTAGTTTAGCGTTACTTTTTAATAACTGTGTTGACAAGGGTCAGTTCCCTAATTTATTGAAATATAGTAAAGTCATACCCCTTTATACGAGTAAGTCAGGTGAGAAAAGTGACCCATCCAATTATAGACCTATTTTTATTCTACCAGCTATAAGTAAAATTTTTGAAAAGATAATATTGAATCAATTAAATTCTCACTTTGCTTTGAATAAATTGTTACATAGTAATCAATTTGGATTCACTAAAAATAGGAATACAAACGATGCAGGTGTTGCGCTCATCAAACACATATTTGATGCGTGGGAAGGCAAGCAAGATGCAATAGGAGTTTTTTGTGATTTATCAAAAGCATTTGACTGCGTAGATCATGAAATCCTACTGATTAAGCTGAGACATCACGGTGTTTCAAATATTTCACTTAGCCTTATAGAATCTTACCTCACTGATAGAATACAAAAAGTGAGTATCAATGGTACGAATTCTTCCGGTGCCACCATACGTATGGGCGTGCCGTTTTTGATCTATATAAATGACCTTCCTTATTTTGTCAAAGACCTATGTGGGATTGTATTATTTGCTGATGACACTTCTCTGATTTTTAACGTAGATAGAAGTAACAAAGCACTTGACGACGTAAATAATACTCTCTCTATGGTACTGCATTGGTTCACAAGTAACAATTTACTGCTTAATGCTAAGAAGACTAAATGTATCAAATTTTCTATGCCCAATGTAAGACAGGTCGATACCATTATAAACATGAATAACGAGCCATTAGAGATTGCGAATTCCACTGTATTTCTAGGAATTACTCTCGATTCCAAGTTACAGTGGGGTCCGCATATTTTTGCTCTGGCAGGAAGACTTAGTTCGGCAGCTTATGCTATTAGAAAAATAAGACTCCTGACTGATATCGCAACAGCAAGATTAGTGTACTTCAGTTATTTTCACAGTGTTATGTCGTATGGTCTACAGTTGTGGGGCTCGGCAGCGGATCTCAACACCATCTTTGTTCTTCAAAAAAGAGCCATCCGCTCCATTTACAACCTTAGACCACGCGACACGCTTCGTGAAGTATTCAAAGAGATAGATATTTTAACTGTGTACTCTCAATTTATTTATGATAATGTAGTATATGTCCGTAAAAACTTGCATCTCTTCGTGAAAAACAGTGATGTTCATAAACTCAAAACCAGAAATAAAAATAAGCTCGTAACTCCCAGTCTAAGACTGCATAAGGTAGGGAAATCATTTGTTGGTCAATGTGTAAAATATTTTAATAAGATTCCGCAAACTCTTGTTCAACTGCCTCTTCACAAGTTTGAGTCACAAATTAAAGCTAAGTTAATGAAGCGAGGTTATTATAGTGTTGAGGATTTCTTAAATGATAAGAATTTGAGGTCATCTTAGGTATAATCTGCTCCTCTGCACATTTTTTGTTATGACTTTACTCTGTCAATTTAATTTTTGTGTATAAAACAAGATTGAAAAGAGTAACCATCGAGTATCTTGCCGGAGTCTTCTCGATCGGAAACAACCTCCGAACCGGTGGTAGAGTCACATTAAATTTAATTATGATAATAACTATCATAGTATTGTTTTATGTAAGTTTATTTTTATTCAGTATATTTTTGCTACATTTTTTTTTGTATATGACTTGTCATAAGTACTTTTTATAAGTCTATATGAATAAAGATATTTTTTACTTTACTTTAATTCATCGGTTCGCTAATTTAATTTGTGATTGTTCTGAGTGATTGTTTTGAAAATGTCGAATTCAAATAATGAAGACGAAATAAATATAGATTCGACGCCGCCGGAAATACTTAGAGAGGCAAGAAATGCAAGTGATAGCCTATTACCACCTAAATCGAAAGAAATATATATGATAGCCTACGAAAGTTTTATAGAGTGGAAAAACAGCAAAATCGTCCAGTCATTCGATGAAAATGTATTTTTGGCTTATTTTAATGAACTGGCAAAATATAAGCTAGTTCACTGTGGTGCATCTATTCGATGTTGAAAAGCACAGTAATAATCAAAAACGATAGTAATATCAAATCGTATGCAAACTTGACTGCGTTCCTTAAGAGGCGCTCAGACGGCTATCGTAGTCGAAAGTCTAAGATATTGTCATCAAGTACAGTTGAAAAATTTCTGATAGAAGCTCCGGATAGTCAATATCTGGCGACAAAGGTCAGTTAAACTATTTGTTTCATATTTTTTATTACTACTACTTACTTATTATACTTACTACTTACTTACTTATTATACTTACTACTTACTTACTTATTATATTTTATCTCCCAAAGTTAATTTTATTTAAAAATCTGACATAAAAACTCTTTGCTAAGATTTTTAAAAAATACCGTTCGTTTTAGATAGAGCATCTTGATAAACCGTGCGTTTATCTATCTATACATAATATATTATAAAGAGGAATGATTTGTTTGTTTGTATTAAATGGGCTCCGAATCTACTGGATCGATTATAAAAATTTCTTCACTATTAGAAAGCGATACTATCAGGGGCCGTATTACAATCTCTTATAGCCTGTCAAGTAAATTTCCTCAACTAAAGGTAGCGAGCAATTTCATGCCTAGAGGATGCATTTTTATTGACAGGTAACCGCTGACTGGCTGAAAATGTATCAAAACTATCGACATGCATCCTATGTCGATCGTATCGATATTATCGATAGTTTTGCCCTATCGAAATAGGACAATAGCCAGCCTTTACATATAGCCAGTCTAGTTGATTTCCTAAGCTGTGCGTGCAATATTAAAATGTTCGACTTTCAAGTTGAACATTTTACGCTAATATTGCAAGCTCATACCTACAAGGTTTCGTTTTATTTCCAGTCGATAGTATCAAAAATACCTCTATAGTTACTAAAGAAAAACTATCTATAGTATCGATAGGTGTCGATAGTTATAAATAGTATCAATAGCATCGACTTTGATGGCGCGATTCTATCGATGGTATCGAAAAAGGTCAATAGCATCGCTTTATTCTATTTTTCGATACTATCGATAGTATCATCACGGGTCGATAGTTTCAATAGGACTATTGATAGTACGACTAATTTTCAAGGTCAACTATCACTATTGAAACTATCGCTATCGCAACCACACTATTTCGAATCGAACCCGTGCTTTAAAAGCATGTGTGTTCAATCCTTTGCTTTGAGCACGACCATTTAGTAGCAGGCTTAAAAAAAGCATGCTAATAAAAAGCAAGTGTGTCAGTAGATTAGCGTGCTCGTTTGTAGCATGCTTATTAGCGTGCTAATAATAATATCAAATGAGCATGTGTAACTGTAGCTTCACTACAACTGTCAGTGTCAGTACTGTCACTGTCAAATTCATAGAGCGCTTTTTAGGCCGTCTTGTGGTTTGTCATCAACAAAAATCTTTCGTATTTTTTATGAAATAATTCGTGAGAAATTTGATTTTTAGATATGAAGAAACTTACTCCTTTCCACCCTAGTAAGTACATAAAATATTTTTATACTGTTATACAATGTGAAGTGTTTATGAATTTCTTAACTTTATGGGTAGTAAATCAGTCCAATCCTAATGAGTTGTTTAACTCGATCAGAAATAATGAACAAACCAAGAACCGCTGGCGATGGCATGGAATCTGATGAATCTTCAGCAGAAAGCAGCCAAAAAACTGTTGTGAAAGCTGGCTGTTCCTCAAGCAAGGGTCCTAATCAAACGGGCCGTCTTATTCAGGTTTATCCAACGAAAATATTTAGAGCAGAAACTAAAAAATCCCACATTCATACCAAAAGCCCAAAGTTTGTCCCGTATGAGCCTTACGCTGCAGCAGTGAAGCCTTTAACTCCACAAACTGCTGCTAAAGGCACAAAAAAATCTAAAAACAACATGGATATTAACACTCTCATTTCTCAAATGTCACAAATGAAGACTGATTTGAATGAGTTCAAGCCTAGGCAAAAACTCTCATCTACAACCAGTGAAAAGTCAGTGGCAGAGACCAAAACGTTTCCTGAGAAAGAAGAAATGCACAAGAAGATCAATGAACTCATTAAAGATAATGAATCAATGAAAGAACAATTGAAGCAACAAGTACAGGTATTTAGAAAACAATCTATTTTTTGTCTAGATTTTTAACAATAATTTCTATAAGCATATTTAATTGGCATTTCTAGAAAGCATAGCATATTTTCCTGTCATAATAAATCATAGCAGGAATCAAATTTTATATTGATTCCAAACATTGTTGAGGACACAATTGGTGTAGTGCGCTGTAGCATAGTTTCCCGGTTTACTCGATTTCCGTAGTGTCCCTGGTTCGATTCCTGGTTGGGTCAATGCAGGAAACAATCTTTTCTGAATTGACTCATGTCTCGGTGTGCTAGGAGACACCCCTGGCCTTATTCTTTGTCTGGTACCTCGTAATACAGGGACATTAATCCCTACTTCGAGACTGTGACAAGTGGTGTGTTGTCTGGCGATTATTTATTTAATTTTATTCCTCACATTGTGATTAGTAGATCTACATTACTTGGTATAAATTTTCTAGGTGAATAAAGAACTTAAAACAATGCTAGTAGCATCAATGGGAGAAGATTTGGAAATACAAGTTCAGTCCTTAAATGAAGATAAGAAACATTTAGCTAATGCTTTGCTAAATTCTGCACAACATCTGTCTACTCACCAGGTTTGTTTCCTATTTATTTATGAAATTGTACATCACTCATATTATATGTATTATAAACCATCGGTTCTGTGTTAAAAGTCTACCTATAGTACAATTTTCCTATTGTTTTACTGCCAGGAACAAACAGAATGGCTGGCAGGACAGTGTGAAGTTTGGAGAAGTAAATTCCTTGCAAGCAGGTAATTAAATTCTATCTAACTCAATTGTAGCAGTTTCACAAGCTACCACTTAAACTTTGAACTACATAAGTACAGTAAAATGTTCTTCACATGTTTAATTTGTTAACAGCCTCATGGTAGAAGAGTTGGCAAACTGTAAGAAGTTGCTGAATGAGAAGTGTGAAAGACTGCAGCAAGCAATTAAGCAATTACTAGATGAGAGGTGCAGAGCTCGAGACATGATGATGTGCACTTATAACAACTTGTACAGCCTCCATGAGAAGTTCCTTGAGAATGTCGCTATATCTGAGTATATGGGAACTAATAAACTTTTTAATCGCCCTATTGGAAACTTAAACTTCAATGCTACAATGCCTCATTCCACAAACATGTTGGACATGGCATCGGTGAACTTGAAACTGTCAGAAAACATAAGCAGTTCTGTTGTAAAGCAGGATATTAGTCATTTGAATAGTTTACCAACCATAACTGATGGGGAGAAAAATGCTGAACAAGTAAGTAATGTTATTGTCTGTACAAATTTTGTAGGTCCTTAGGTTTCCTTATATATTTCGTTATATTCTTTTCTTATCAATCAATCAAATAATTTATTTCGAGTTACAACAATGACTCATATAGTGTTAGTAATAAAATAATGATTCTTATACCTATTTATTAGTACATTACACAAAAAATACAGTTCCATTTTTATTCATATCTGGTGAACCCGCATCCACCTTGCTAGGAGAGGAGAGTCCCACCGGCCTGCAAATACGCTCAGAAGGCTGTTAGGGCTGCCGCGACTCCGTGCAAGCAGGCAGGTGCACCGCTTGCGTATGATGGCTGCAAAGCCATCAACCTGCGCATCTGCAAACATTCCAGATGCGCTGCAATATCGTGGCAGCCCCACCAGAATCCTGAACGCATTGTTGTATTGCACGCGTAGGTCACTGTACGTCCGCCGCGTAAAGCTAACCCATAGGCTGCACGTGTAGAAAGACTGACAGAAGGCTTTAAAAAGCGTTATCTTTACTGGTAAAGTACAACGTGCAAACCTACGAGCCAACATGTTGCACCGGACAGCCAGCGACCTTCGCTCTCTCCCATCCGCGTAACTTATATTATTAATACAAACGCCACCAACATGGCACCCAATATTCGTGCTACAAAGCTCATCAATTAGTTTATTTATGTACAGATTGAAGAGCAAGGGAGAAGTCCGACCCCCCTGCCTCACCCCGCACTCCAAGGCCGCACTTATAAGGCGGGCGATGTAACGAAAATAATCTTTGTCAGAACAAAATTTGAATACAGTTAGTCCTAAAAGCTTGTATGAAGTTGTATGCAATATCTGAATTTGTTAGATGGAACATGCATCTCAACATCCAAAGATCAGAAGTGTAGATTCATAATATTAACAGGAAAGTTAGAAACAAGGTCTTTGTCATTAATTTCTTTAGAAATATAACTAATTAGTTTTTAATAATTATAAGATACTTGAACCGCATGAAGAACCGAAAACCTTACGGACCCGATGGAGTCCCTATCGAAGCGTGGAAATCGATGGGCTCTTGTGGTGTGGGCATACTTACCCACCTTTTCAACCGCATTCTCCTCACCGGGAAGATACCTGACCAATGAAGACTGAGCATTATCACGCCAGTCTTCAAGGGCAAAGGGCTCGGTGCAGGAGCACTCCTGCACCGAGCCCTTGCAGGAAGGTGATGTCTCACACCATGAAGCTCCTCGAGCGCATTGTGGACTATCGGATTCGACAGGAGTGCACAATCTCGGAGTGTCAGTATGGGTTTCGACCGAGTTGCGGGACCATGAACCCCGTATTTGCCTTGAGAACGCTCATGGAGGGATACAGACTGAAGAATACACCTCTGCATCTCCTTTTCTTAAACATGCAGAAGGCCTTCGACTGTGTCCCTTTTTAAGATGATCGGTCCAGGGCCGTTCCCGTTCTTTATTGACATTATCCGGGACATGTACCACGATTCCAGTTCCATAGTTAGGACTGCGGTTGGTGACACGCTTCCCTTCCCTATCACCGTTGGAGTACACCAAGGCTCCGTGCTTAGCCCGTTTCTGTTCAGCGTAATATTAGACGTTCTGTCAAACAGCATCCTAGACCACCACGAGCAACCACCCTGGTTGCTCATGTATGCTGATGATATTGCGCTAGCAGATTCGGACAGGGGACGGCTGGTACAACGGGTGAATAAGTAAAAAAAAACACTTGAAAACGGCGGTTTGAAACTTAATGTGGCGAAGACGGAGTACATTTCCTGCAACACCACAGATCCCCAGTCCGTCCGCATAGGCGTTGAAGTAGTCGAGCGCACGGACCGTGTCAAATACCTGGGATCTGTGTTAAGCGCGTCCGGGGACATCGACTGCGACGTCAGAGCCCGAGTTTCCGCGGCTTAGGCCAAATGGCGTGAGGTGACTGATGTCATTTGTAACCCCGAAATGCCGATCAAGCTGAAAGGGCAGGTCTATAAAACCAGCATTAGGCCTGTCCTTTTATATGGCAGTGAAACATGGTTGTTACTAGAGCGACACAAGCAGGAGCTGCGCGTCACGGATATGAAGATGCTGCGGTGGATGTGTGGAGTCTCACGCAAAGATCGCGTGCGTAACACCCACATCCGCGGCAGCCTTCGTGTTCGTGACATCGCAGACAAGCTGCAGGAGTGCCGCCTTCGTTGGTATGGTCATGTCTCGCGGAGATCGGCAAACTACGTAGGCAACAAAAGTCTGGCCATGCCGCCCCCGCCAGGTACCGGTAGAAGAGGTCGACCCAAGAAGCGGTGGCTCGACTTCGTTGAGGGGGACATGCGTGCCAACAGACTCACCACTGAGGATGCACAAGACCGCGCAAAGTGGGCCAAGAAAATAAGAAAGGCGGACCCTGGGACCCCACACACCAGTGTGGGTTCACAACCGACCGGGATAGACCGCACGCATGATGATGAATTAGAAGATACTTGGGTTAAAGTCCTAATAATTTACAAAAACCAAACTAATAACTAGTTGTTATTAATTTGCCTTTCCTGTTTCGTTGTGAGACAAACTTGAATTAAGAAATAAGGTACCGGCACCTATCAAGGCCCACTTAATTTCTAAATTAGTAGGATTCTTAATTTTATTAAATAAATTAAAAACATGAAAATAATGAGATATTTATTTGCACTACACAATATAGAAAAAATTTGCAACGTTTAATTGCGTATTAAAATATAAAAACGCTATTTTCAAAACGTGTGTCGCAGGCCATCTAAGGGAGGTAGTCACTAAATAAGGCCCGTAAATGAATGAAGGTAATAATCACCATGCCATTATGCAAATGGCATTAACTTCTAATACTGTTCTTGACATATAGGTAGTTTTCTTCTAAAATAAACCAACAAAATTTAAAATTTGCCTGTGGCCTATCATAATCTTAGATCTACCAAAAATGCAAATGGATATAAAAGTAATAAAACTGTCTTAATTGAAATAAATCACTTAAACATAGATTTATAATAATAGTTGGTAACAAAATAATAATAAATCAGTTCTTTCATCAGCCTTTGATTTTGGTCGCACATAAAAGTCGGCCTAATTAGGAGTATGGCAAGTCGAAATGTTTTTTTTTTGCTTGAAAATAAACTAATCACAAACTACCTTGATTAAATACACTCAAATTTACATAAATATCATTTATTTTCTTTGGTATTTTCTTTCTATCATCTATAATTAACATAAATATCTTCCACTCCCCACGACGTTTTTTTTAAGACTATTTTGACCTATAAATAAGAAAATATCACCATTACATTAACATTATTTATAAAAACACATTTAAAGCTATGTTTGCAATCAGAAATGACACTTATGATAGACCATGTAAGCTTAATTTCAATGGATTATGCACTTTTAGAAGTCCTAAAAAGGCCCGGGCCATGTTTGGGCAACATGCGGTGGGCCTTTTTAGGAAACTGAGCTCAAGTTAAATTTTACTGCAATAAAATACATGATAAGCCATAAAGCTATGAAACATACCGTTAATCCAATGTCTTACAGAATATTTAACAATATTTAGTCATTAAAACAAAGGAATTAGAAATAATTTTTGCTATTTAAAATAAATACTGCTCACCGGAGGTTATAAAAAGGTGTTTCACTTTGACGCGGAACAGCTAACTGTTTGTCACTGTCAAAATGGCGGCGCGCTGAATGTCAAATGAAATTGCATTTTTGTCTTTGGCCGCAGTCGCATAAACGCGCGAATTTTAAAATCGTTTAAACTACCAAAACTGGTATTTTTTTAAAGTGGGCCATGATAGGAACCGGACCATCTTGGGTTACACTACCTTACAGTTTGCACACTTTGCGGCTTGTACAAAGCGAGCAGAATCGTGTTATTTACGCCGTGGCATCACCACCGATTTATACGATACGTGTCTACTAAATAATCGACACGCTGCTCGCTGCTTGCACGCCGCGATCTCGCCTCGCCGGAAATATCGAGCGGCAAATCGCTAGAATGCCAAAGTTCTAACTGTACAAACCTTTACCAGTTTATACTAGAAGCTTCAAATCAGTTCATAATATTTTGTCTTATAAATTAATCTGTTATTCCAATTGATGATCTTTAATGACGAGCTTTCCTAAATTGGTTGAGATAAATATTGTTATGAAAAGTTTTTCAAATCGAATTTGTTAATACTCACTACACAACACCTATCTCACTTATAAATACTCCCGATTGTTACGTTTTTTTAAGGCGATTTTAGCCGCCAACTTGCGCCACAAATTGATTTATTCTATTAATTTCCAAATTAGACATTGTTTTTTTTAAAAAACCGAACAATAAATATCTCAAAAAATACTTCTTTTAAATATTGAATGGCTCTCCACGACTTTTCATTCTGTTTTTTAGTTTTAGATAGCGTTTTTGCCAAAGTGGCCACGTTTAGCATAAACGCGGTAGCAGACATTCAATATCTAAAAGAAGTTTTTATGAGATTATTCATTGTTCAGTTTTTAACAACAATGTCTAATTTGGAAGTTATAAAAATAAATCAATTGGTGGCGCTAGTTGGCGGCCAAAATCGCTAAATACTTACACTATCTATTACTAACTGACTTTTAGCTGGTCAGTGATGATGAGTTTTATCCGATTTTCAAAACCAGGATTGCCTCCATTCAAAATGTTCATTAACTTTTTTCTCCAGGTCATGGCGCTCCCTTTACACGTGAAGAGACTAAACGAAGAACCCCTGAATGCTCTCGTCCACTACGCGTACTGCAGCAGCGGGACTACGGTCCGGCCGGTGGCTTCGTGCGTGCACTGCACCGGGCGAGTTCAATTACTCTAATTTACAACCTTATTTAGACAAGTTTTAAGGTATATTCTAGCCAAAGCATGCAGACTGCCTGATAATAAACGGTAAATTGCTATGCAAAACTTGGCTGGTTATCTAACTGAATAACCAAGGGAGTCTTGGCTTAGGCGTTAAGCACTCAAGCTTGGAGCTGTTGTGGTTTTCATCTTGGCGGTGAAGAAAAATGTGTTTACTTTTTCGTGATCCACTCAATGGTATGCGCGGCAAATCTCCGGTGATGAAATAATCCGTCTAATTCCGAATCGGCGTATCGGCACTAGGTTGTAATTTTATCCATACTTACGCCAATTTTATGGGAAATTGAAATTCCTAGGGTTTTAATTCACAACTCAAATTGCCTCTGACTACTCGATTGGGTTCGGGATATAGTCGGGAGAATATGGTATGTAAATACTAGAGTATGACAAGATATTTTGTTAAAAATCTTTGTAAATATGTCTTACGAAGACATTGCAATGTGTAGTCCTTAAGCGCAATACACACCAAAGCCGCCGACCCGCCGACTTAAGACAGCGACTTTTTGTAAAATACTACCACCACTATAGCTCGAGTGTCGCCGGGCAACTGAATACAGGCCGCCGACACTTGTCGCCGGGTAACTGAATACAGGCGACGCGGGTCGGTGGCTTTGGTGTGTATTGCGCTTCATATGGAGCTTAGCTCAGATGTACTGGTTGTGTGCTAAGTAGACTATTTCTCGTTACAAACGATGGAAAGCGCGAAAAAAGATAACTTCAGGTTTCTGCTCAGATTTCTTACAAATGTTACAAGTCTACATTTTGTATGGGTTTAATATCTATAATCATAACTTATACAATATTGTGTTCGAAATAGAAAAACTCCTTTTTTATGTTCTTACTGTATGGCTGCTGAACCGAGGCCTCCTCCAGAACTTTCTAAGGAGGCTGGGCAACCGAAAACTTGCGATATACACGTCAGATATTCACGTCGACCCAACATCAAATAGATGCCTTTCATAATATCACTGCCCCGAGTGCAACTACCACTACTTGCCTATCCACTGTGTAACGTCACTTAGTAACTTTGTGCTAGCATCTTTGAGGTAATTCTTTTTTCTTTGAAAAGGGTTATTTACTAGGTAATAGATGTTTCGATTTCTAAAAGGCTCACAAAAACGATATTTCAAACTCTTAAGTGATGTAGGAGGAACCATGTAAAGGAGATTGACCGATCTGGACCAAATACTGCCCAGGCATGAAAATAATTTTATTTCTTTTCTTCCATGAAGAGATATTAAAAAAAAATATTTTAAAAAAACATCCATTTGGTTAAATAGTACCTAAAACGTATCTTATGGCTTTTTAGTGCTTAACTTTTGAAATATAGATATATATTTTCAACGTGTGCGTTAATTAATATTATTTTCTCCCTTATTCTACCTCCCGAGTGCGGTCCTGACCTCGCTAGTTGTGCCCACGTTGTTGGCCTGGTTTGTTTTTTGGGGTGGGCTAGGCACCAAGACGTGAGGCGCCCTGCTTTATTTTTGGATTTAATAATTATAGACGACGATGATTATGACGATTGATTAGGTATTTCAATGTTTACATGAGGCCTAACAAAGAAGATCATTAATTTATTATGTTGTAAACCTATGTAACGACTAAATGATTGAATGAGTATCCCTAACTAAGTGTTGTTATAATAATTTAATCCATGTTTTTTTTTTTTTGCCTGTGGCAACACTTCGGTTAACAGCTGATTGTATTTGCTCCCGACTATTTTATTTTTAATTTACATAAAAATTAGGAAAATCGTCACTAAATAAAACCAAAACACGAAGAAGTGTTAATAAATAGACGTAGATATTAAGCAATAGTGTCTAAGTGATTATTTTAGTGGATTGAAAGTGTTAGTTGTGGACAACAGTGACTGTCAGTTACGAATTTAAACTATTTTGTGTGAATCATTGTCATTTTGTGAATAAGGTAATAATTTGTATGTTTAACGTACAAATTACTTTTTATGTTTGGATATTAATCAATCATTAGTAAATCGCATCGACTGACTGTGGTTGTCAGACGCGTGAAGAGGTTAGAAAGTGCTTTTATTTTACTTCCCAGTGCTTGACCTCTCGATTCATTGAACAACACTTTGGACTTCGTTCACATTTTATAAACATTTTAAAATGCAAACACGCGTAGCCTTATCTCGCCAGCTTCAGCTGGCTTTGCAGGAATTGAAGGCATCCAAAGAGTTGGTTAATCAATTGTATTTGGAACGAGATGACAATGAGAAAGAAATGTTGGAGGTTTTAAATAAGAATTCTGTACTCAAAAAGGAAATGGCTGAGTTGCACAATGAGTATGTGTTAGTTGTAGATGAGCGGGATAGGTTGCAGGTTGTGGTGAATGGCTTCGGTGAATGCAGTGAAGAGTATGTGCAAGGCCTCAGGCGCATCACTTTGCTGGAGCAAGAACTACAAGAGGCCCACCACCAAATCACAAACATGGAGTCGGAGAAGATTGACACCTTAATCTCCCACAATCAAAGTTTATTCAGCGAGTTAGTCGACAGTGCACCCAGCCTTGTTTCTGCTGCACCTAGTTCAACTCCCACAGTCACCATTGACCTGACTAAAGATGACACTATCATCAACTCTCCAGTTGGTTTGATAAGGTGCAGCAAAAACAAATTTAAAAAGTATGTAAGAATAAATAAATTCATTAAAAAAACGCAGAAACTTATTAAAAGGAACAAATGCATGCTTAAGAATGTAAAATACATTAAGGAACGAAGGCGGTTAGGTGATGAATTAGATGTGTATTCCATTATGCTAGAAAATAACTTAAGTGAGCATGACAATGATGTAAAATTATTACAGTCAGAGTTATGTAACCTTAAGTCTCAGCTAAAAAGTGTGTCCGATAGGTACCACTTTACCAAACTTGAGTATCAGGAACACATTTTGGCCCTGAAAAAGCTAATGGAGAACTCAGATTCTTTGGCTGGTTCTCGGTCAGAATGTGAGCTTTGCACTCACAAGAGAACATCTGATAACCAGACTTCCAACACCACCACTGAAAGTCCTGTCAGAATGAGATCAAATACTGTAAATATTGTAATGTTTAGTGACGATATTGGGAAAAATATGGGCCAGTTAGTCTGCACATATTTAAAACAACCAGTAACCAATCACTGTTCACCGGGGGCCTCTTACTCTGATATCATGAACAAGATAAGAGGCCATAAGTTCAATGAAAACTCAATTTTAATTATATTTATTGGAAATAGAGGTAGTTTAAACAAAAAACAGCTGTTAGAACATTGTCATAACCTGTGTTTATTAAATGTTAAGAAGATTATAATGTTTACACTACCTTACAGTAGAGGTTTGCCACAGACAGAAAATGAGATGAGGTACAAAATGAATCTGACATTAGATACTGTGACTTTTCATAACAGTAAATTAATGAATGTAATTGACATCAACAGATTAATTAATATGAATAATTTGCATGTGACATATAATAATTTTTATATTTCTAATTATTTTAAGCGACAAATAGCACATTCGCTATCCTCTTTTTTTATTTCTCCAGCCAATATTTTGGCTACTCAACCTGCTTTTATTGAGCAGACAGACTTGTCGACTTTGGAACATGTTCCAAATCATTTAAATTAGATATTAAGACAACAGAGGAAACCTCTAGCAAACCTCCATCTATGACAAAAGAAAAGCCCAACAGTAATTACCTCAATTTTGTTCATCAGAATATACAGGGCTTTTCTGGCAAAGATTTAGAGGTAGGTTTGTTCCTTGACAGTATGAATATAGATGTTTTATGTTTAACAGAACACTGGCTTAAGGAACACAACTGTCTGTTAAGTTTTGATAATTATAGCATCGCTAGTATGTTCATGAGAGTTTCTGCTATTCGGGGTGGGTCACTAATATTATTGCACAATAAGTTAAAGTATAAAGAACGCAAAGATGTGGTAGCACTCTCAATTGAGCAAACTATTGAAATTTCATGTGCAGAGTTAGAGCGGATTATTATTGTTTGTGTGTATAAACCTCCATCTGCGGATTATTCACTGTTTGAAGAAACTTTGGAAGAAGTGTTAAAGAGAGTATGTAAATCAAACAAGAAGGTGGTTGTTTGTGGTGATTTTAATGTAGATATTCTAGACTCTTCTCAAACCTCACTTAGATTTTTGAATCTTTTTAAATCATTCAATTTATTTAATATTTTTGATCAACCAACTAGAATCACTGCGTCATCAGCTACCTGCTTGGATAATATTTTTTGTGAAAATTTTTATAAGGAGAAATCAATAATTAATTGTTTAAAATCAGACCATTGTGGTCTGTTAACCAAATTTGAGCACCGTCATGTCCCTCAATCGGTGGATATTATTTTCAGACCAGTTACTCAGAAACGTATAGAAAAATTTCAACACAATATAAACAGTCAACTTCCTTACTTATCACACCAAGACCAGAACATAAATGATCAGTATGAGGATTTGTTCAATCTGTTAATGTATGAACATAACACCATTTTTTCAAAAAAAAAAGTGACAGTTGATAAATTTAAATTTAAATTCAGTGACTGGGCTACTCCAGGTATTCATAAAAGTAGGATTAAATTATACGAATTATATGATTTAAAAGCGAACTTTCATAGTCCCAAACTAGTAGACTATATTAAATCTTACTCTAAGATATTTAAAAAATCTTGCAATGTTGCCAAGTCCATGTTTTTGCGAGACAAAATAAAACAAGCAAAAAACAAAATCAAAGCGACTTGGAACATTATAAACAAAGAAACTTGTAAGTCCATACCACGCAATAACTCTTTCTCACTTAAAATTAAAGATAATATTATTAAGTCTGACGTTGATATAGCTAATACATTTGAATCATTTTTCTCTGAGATACCTTTTATTACTACCAGTAAACTAAATTCTAGTTCACTGCTAGCTAGTTATCTCCTCACATCAAGTGTTAATGAGTGCGCCACTAGTTTTTGCTTTGATCATATATCTCCTCATACCATCCTCAAATCGTTTAAAGAACTTAACATAAAAAAAACGGAGGATTTATGGGGTATTTCTGTTGATATACTTAAATCAGTCATAGATGCCATCTCCCCTAGTTTAGCGTTACTTTTTAATAACTGTGTAGACAAGGGTCAGTTCCCTAATTTAATGAAATTTAGTAAAGTCATACCCCTTTATAAGTCAGGTGAGAAAAGTGACCCATCCAATTATAGACCTATTTCTATTCTACCAGCAATAAGTAAAATTTTTGAAAAAATAATATTGAATCAATTACATTCTCACTTTGCTTTGAATAACTTATTACATAGTAATCAATTTGGATTCACTAAAAATAGGAATACAACCGATGCAGGTGTTGCGCTCATCAAACACATATTTGATGCGTGGGAAGGCAAGCAAGATGCAATAGGAGTTTTTTGTGATTTATCAAAAGCATTTGACTGCGTAGATCATGAAATCTTACTGATTAAGCTGAGGCATTACGGTGTTTCAAATATTTCACTTAGCCTTATAGAATCTTACCTCACTGATAGAATACAAAAAGTGAGTATCAATGGTACGAACTCTTCCGGTGCCACCATACGTATGGGCGTGCCCCAGGGATCAATATTGGGTCCTCTGCTGTTTTTAATCTATATAAATGACCTGCCTTATTTTGTCAAAGACCTATGTGGGATTGTATTATTTGCTGATGACACTTCTCTAATTTTTAACGTAGATAGAAGTAACAAAGCACTTGACGACGTAAATAATACTCTTTCTAAGGTACTGCATTGGTTCACGAGTAACAATTTACTGCTTAATGCTAAGAAGACCAAATGTATCAAATTTTCTATGCCCAATGTAAGACAGGTCGATACCATTATAAACATGAATAACGAGCCATTAGAGATTGCGAAATCCACTGTATTTCTGGGAATTACTCTCGATTCCAAGTTACAGTGGGGTCCGCATATTTCTGCCCTGGCAGGAAGACTTAGTTCGGCAGCTTATGCTGTTAGAAAAATAAGGCTCCTGACTGATATCGCAACAGCAAGATTAGTGTACTTCAGTTATTTTCACAGTGTTATGTCGTATGGTCTTCAGTTGTGGGGCTCGGCAGCGGATCTCAACACCATCTTTGTTCTTCAAAAAAGAGCTATCCGCTCCATTTACAACCTTAGACCACGCGACTCGCTTCGTGAAGTATTCAAAGAGATAGATATTTTAACTGTGTACTCTCAATTTATTTATGATAACGTAGTATATGTCCGTAAAAACTTGCATCTCTTCAAGAAAAACAGTGATGTTCATAAACTCAATACCAGAAATAAAAATAAGCTCGTAACTCCCAGTCTAAGACTGCATAAGGTAGGGAAATCATTTGTTGGTCAATGTGTAAAATATTTTAATAAGATTCCGCAAACTCTTGTTGAACTGCCTCTTCACAAGTTTAAGTCACAAATTAAAGCTAAGTTAATGAAGCGGGGTTATTATAGTGTTGACGATTTCTTAAATGATAAGAATTTGTGGTCATCTTAGGTATAATCTGCTCCTCTGCACACTTTTTTTGTTATGACTTTACTCTGTCAATTCCATTTTTGTGTATAAAAACAAGATTGAAAAGAGTAACCATCGAGTTTCTTGCCGGAGTCTTCTCGATCGGAAACAACCTCTGAACCGGTGGTAGAGTCACATTATATTTAATTATGATATGAACTATCATAGTATTATTTTATGTAAGTTTATTTTTATTCAGTATATTTTTGCTACAATTTTTTTTTGTTACATGACATGTCATAAGTACTTTTTATAAGTCTATATGAATAAAGATATTTTTTACTTTTTTACTTTTTTACATGGTTTATAATCACTGTCTCCTATTTTAAAAATAAGCTGTTGGTTATGATTTTTCGTTAATGTAAAACCTATACAGTAGATATTTTTTTCTCTATACTGCTCGGATAGATTCTGAAGCGGTTTGGGTTACAGACTAGTATTAGTCTAAGGAACATTATACACTATGATTCAATGTTGGACAGCACTTGGTCCAACGTTCATACAAAAATGGTCAATCTCCTTTGATTTTTAATTTGATAGACCTGTTGAAGGTGGTGGGATCAGACTGGAAGCAGACCTTGACACAGAAACCTTTGGGGATGCGATAGGCTGAGGATGATATAATGGTAAACATTATCAGCTGCAGTCTTCTTCCAGTACCTATACCCGATATTCTGCCAATAATTATAGTGGAATGCAAATTATTGCATTCCACTAACAAGTACTACGCATTATAATAATTTGAAGTTGATACTGTTATGAGTTGATAGATAAAATTACATTATTTATGTCTCAACTCAAATAGTGAATTTTTACCTAAAATTTTCTATCCCAAATTTTTCCTCATGATTATATTTATGAACCCAACGGAACTATAGTTATTATTATTAGCTTAACCATATAGTTTTAATAACAATGACTGTTCAAACTTGTCCTTTATATGACAGTATTCCTGTTATTGTTTTTATGTATTTAAGATGTTGGATGGTGCTATGTAATTATGTAAATACTGTTTATTTATTATTATGTTCTAACGATAATTTTAATGTGAATGGATGAAAAATATGTTCTTATTCACGTTCTATAATAAAACAATGTATTTATTAATAAACATTTATCACAAATAATCGCGTATCACTGGAGTTCATTCGATAAGCAATAGATCCGGCTACAATCGTTTCTTAAGTCTATTAGCTATTATCTTAATATGGAGCTTATGTAACTTTAAAACTACAAGGCTACTGCAAAATTTGGTATAAATTTTAGCTTTGGATAATAATGTATAGTTTTATAATGTATTGTTGAGTAATTTCAATATTGGATCGGTTGTCTCGCTGTCTTACAAGCACTTTTCCGTATAGTAGTGTTGTTGCGATAGCGATAGTTTCGATAGCGAAAGTTGACCTCTAAAATCAGTCATATTATCGATAGTCCTAACGAAACTATCGACCCGTGACGATACTATCGATAGTATCGCGCCTATCGATACTATCGATAGTTTTGCTTTAGTAACTATCGAGGTATTTTCGATACTACCTATCGACTGGGAATAAAACGTAACCTTGCAAGAGCTTGCAATAGTATCGTTAAATTTTTGACTATCGATAGGAAAAAACTATCGATAGTTATTAACTGATACTATCGATAGTATCGAAGAAGGTCAACAGTATCGCTTAAATCAACTGATTTTCGAGGTCACGGTAGTATTACGATACTATCGATAGGCTATCACTATCGCAACAACGTATATAGTGGCACGCAAACTTTGCAGCTACCGCAGTTTGACGAAAAATTGCAAAGTGCACATTATGTAAAAAGGAAGGGTATATAGGAATACCCTTCCTTTTTATAAGGAAAAAGGAAGGGTATTCCTATAGGAATCGGTTATACAACCGATCATACCATGGCGAGATCAAGCGGTACAAAATTTTATTAACGCAATAATGTACTTCGTAACTAAGAGTTGACTTGTAAGTCTTTTCGTTAAGAAGTCGAAGCTAATACGTAGTACTCATATTACTGTAACATGATACCAAAGCAGCACCGGCAGCAGTCAAGTTTAACCAATAAGTTAACTAGGAACCAGCTAGCGTCAATTGTTGCATACAACCTATGGCATAAAGTTTTTAAAAAAGTAGATTGTTGCGATCCTCATATGAGGGACAAGGCCGCCCTAATGCCAGACTTAATTGGAAACACTTAGAAGAAAACCCAACATTTAGATTAATTACAAATAATTTGCGATATCTTTTCTGAGCTGATTCGAGTATTGTAGCATCTCCTGGCCGGTGTAGTTGTAAGCCAGGTAGTCCTTCACAGGAATGAACTTAGCACCGCCGAACCAGTCTACCATGGCGATTTGCGCGATTTTCAGTTTTGCTACAAACCAGTCGTGGTCTGAAAACACGTTTAAAAATATTTAATCAATTGTGAAAAGTTCACGTTACTAATTAAACGTCACGTCACTAATTTGCGTTAGATACAGAATTAAACAAAAAATTTCAATAAGACTAGGTAATGAAAATATTATTATTAATAATGTGTATATTAACACCTTACCAGGAGGGAAGTTGGCCATCGCCGGATGTCTCTCAAACAAGGCAGCCTTTGCGAAATTGTACTGAGGGGTGCCTTCTTTGATCTGTAATAAAGCGACTTATTCGAGAACAAATAGTAAACTTTGCCCACAAAATAATGTCTGTCACACATCTTTGATACGTAAGATATGATGAAGCCTTATTGGACTACTTTATTCAAACTATAATGGTCTCCAAGTTGCCAAGTAAGTATTTATGAATGTTATTTCCGACATCATTAGCTATTTCCAACTAGTAGTAATGCCGCATAATTGATCCTTTTATTTAGTTAAGTATTCATAAAAGTACCTGGTTTACCTAGAAATCAAGATAGAATACCTAGATAGCGACAGAACAGACCTATCTGTAGACTCTACGTTGCTCATTCAACACTGTTGATAGCATAGTTGATAGTCTATCGATCGATATTACAGCAACTTACAGGAGATGCAGCTTAAATCAACGTTACATGAGTAGTTTACAAAGTAGCAGATAAGTTTCAAATTAAATTTGTAACGTTACCTTCTTCATCTTTCCGGAAAGCATGAGCCTGGTGCAGCGAGGGTCTTCTGGGTCCATTCCTTTCTGTTCGCAGTAGTTGGTCTCTTCTAGGGAAACTAAGACTGTGGCGCGACTGTTTTTCTGAAAATAAAATAGGAAAGTTTTGTTCACTAAGTCATCATCATCATCATCCGTGCGGTCTATCCCGGTTGTGAACCGTGTGGGTCCAAGTTGTGGTGTGTGGGGTCCAAGTTGTGGTGTGTGGGGTCCAAGGGTCCGCCTTCCTTGTTTTCTTGGCCCACTTCGCGCGGTCTTGTGCATCCTCAGTGGTGAGTCTGTTGGCACGCATGTCACCCTTAACGACGTCGAGCCACCGCTTCTTGGGTCGACCTCTTCTACCGGTTTCTGGCGGGGGCGGCATGGCTAGAAATTTGTTGTTCACGTAGTTTACCGATCTCCGTGAGACATGACCATACCAACGAAGGCGGCACTCCTGCAGTTTGTCTGCGATGTCACGAACACGAAGGCTGCCGTGGATGTGGGTGTTACGCACGCGATCTTTGCGTGAGACTCCACACATCCGCCGCAGCATCTTCATTTACGTGACGCGCAGCTCCTGCTTGTGTCGCTCTAGTAACGGCCATGTTTCACTGCCATATAGATGAAGAAAATACAGGCAAAGACAGGCCTAATGATGGATTTATTGACCTGATCTCTTCGCCTTCAGCGTTACGACTGCCAAAACCAAAACCACCGTGAACACGCCCGTATTCCTCACACTGTGCACCCACATGACCGTTCAGATCGCCACCCAGAACGACGCCTTGGGACAATGGAATAGTGCATAGGAGCTGGTCGATTTGCTCCCAATAACTGGAATTCTTCGGACAGCACCACCCCCACTCCATGGGCCCCACCAGGAGAACCCGCGTAGATTAGCTTGTAGCCGTGCCCGATGTTCCAGGACCTGTTGCCTCTCCAGCGAGGCTCCTGCAGGAACGCCACGGCCACCCTCCGCCTGGCGAGCACATCGGCCAGCATCGCGAGCGCGTCCCGTCAGCGTGCCAACGTTACACGATGCGAAACGGACCTTTCTATGGACTAATGTCTTTAACCGGGCCATGGCCCGGTAGCCCTAACCCACTTAACACAGGAGTAGGACGATCCCCTGGCCCGCCGCTTTCTGGCGACGCCCTATCCGAGTCAGGTACTCTTAACTGACATGCCATTTTTTTTTGGCTTGAGTTGACTTTACGGGAGCGACTGCCATCTGACCTCCCAACCCATGAAGGGGAGCCGTTCGCCAGAGCCTCCTTCGTTGATCAGCAGGGTGCAGCAGCTTGCAGGCGAGGTTGGCTTGGGGCCCGAAGATGTTGGAGGACACCCTTCAAGGTTCACTAAGTAGGTACCCTAAAATATAAGTAGGTATTTGTCTTCACAAGAAAATTAAATATATAAGAAACTTAAGTTATTTAATGTAAAGGATTCGCGTTAAAATTGAATTTTGGTAATGCTCACGAGCTTGCGTCGAATCTAAATCGTCCTGTTTTTCGAATGGGTTTTATCTACTCCACTCTGAATATAATGAATTAATGACACGCTCGATTTTTTTTTGTTTTCAGCCTATAGGCTGAACTCCTCTTTGACAGTTTGTAGACGGACCTCCCACCGCTGAAGGACTTCAAACTTTTTCGTTTATTGTCTTCTAATGAAAAATTCAATAAATCCTCACGATTGCGATTAAAAAGATGACATATGAATACTTCATAGACCCAAAGGCCTTATTTTTCCACCAAAGCGGAGAGGAGAGGAAATGTGTACCTATTCATAACACATGCAGATGTGGAAATAAAGAAATCTGATTGGTTATCAATACATATCTCCTGTCCTCTCCGCTTTGGTGGAAACCGGGCATCATATCGCTACTTCTAAATAATGAAATAACACTAATTAGAATAAAAACACACCGTTAAATCTTTCGCGGTGAAGTCCAAGGGCGACATGTAGAAGTACGGAACGCCGGTCGAGTTGGCGAGCGAGCCGTCCACAATCGACTTGACGTTCGAGAACGGGAACCCGGCGATCGAAGGCTGTATCGATATTGTTGCTATAGAAGCCCAGGCTGAAATAAGATGTTTAACTGTAGGTATAAAACTTCTGTTCGGTGGTATAAAAGGTATTAGAAATGGCTACTAGGTACTCTTCAATCCGCTGCTTAAATATGAATATTTTTTTGTGTTTTTGTTAGTGGTTCAAGCCCTATAATTGCACGCAATGTTTATGGTTAAGTATGCATTATAAAGACAATCAGGTAACCAACAAATTTACACAATTGGTCTGAAACCTTATCACTTTCTCATAAAACTCAAAATCTACTAAAAATATCAAACAGTTAGTCATTATGATGTTGTCTTCACGATATGACGATTCAATTGAAGAATGTGGAATCATTAGTTAACAAGCGACAGTTTTGTTTTGGGAGTAAATTCATTAATGTTGGAACTGTGGAACATATTTCGCACGCGGCTGTCGATGATCAGAGTTTTGTGTGAGGTTGAACGAAGTCCAACAACAACTGATGTTTATTAAGTACCTAGTAGTACCTACCTATGTATAGATAATATAAACAGGGAAATTACATTAAAAGGATGACTCGAATGACTAATGTATCTTAAATAAATGACAAGGTTATAGACCCTGTTAATGACTTTATAAGTATCTACCTAAGTCATAAACACAGTAATATCTATTTAAGAAACTACATTTTAACTTTTACTGTGTGAGGTACACAAACGCCTACCTACAGCAGGATTTCTACTGAAGTATTTGTTCGCAAATGCGTGATGAATTATTGATTACTAACAGATTATAATCAGATGCATAATTTAAATTGTTAAATACTTTGCATAAAGTAATCTATTCTTAAACTATAAAAATTGTTTATAACATGCTCGGTCCCCAGACCAGAACAAAGCATAGGGGTTCAAGACCAGAGGGCCCGAAACCTTGTCGCCTCTAAATGGTTACTACTGATCATCCTTATGCCTAAAGCGCTGGGATCGTGGGTTACTTTCCCACGCAAGAAAAACATTTATGTGATGATCTATTCATCAAGTTTTAAACATTACTGGTGGGAAAATCTGCATAAGTATTATTGAAGAATAAGTAAATAAGAGTGTGAGTATATCGCATCCTCAGTCTTCGATAATTATCCAATTACACAAGCTAACTTAAATAAAGGTCTGATTTTGGTGTAAGTTATTTCATGCTTAAGTATTTTTCATAATATTTCATAATTTTTATTAACAGCTACGTAATTGACTCGACTGCACTGCACTGCACATTTGATAATATGGGCCCTTAACCAAAACAAAAAATGAACTGGAGTGATTTAATCCGATGGTTTTGTTTATTACATCTATAAAAAAAATTATCGATTATTTTAGTGATTTTCGCTAAGCGTGGCGCTCACTGTGTCCTTCGTGACGTGTTGTGCAGAACCACCTCGCCTAAAGTTTCTTTTTATCTTCATATCAATCAGACGCTTCTGAATTTAACTTACCGCTGTTATGCAGAACATATCTAGCCATCGGGATCAGCTTGGTGTGGTCTGGTGGATCCGAGACCTCCCTATGGTGTGGCTTCCTCGTGGACACATCGTTGCTGTACTCCGGCCACCGCTGGTGGTATTCTGGTCTCCATTTACACTCGCAGAACAGCACCAGCGCGTACAAGACTACGTAGGTTATTGCCCACTTCATCTCAGCACTCCTATAAATTAAATTTAAATGTTTTACAAACGTCATCGTGAACCAAATGTTGTTAGCGAACTTGGAAATTGATTTAAGTTTAGTAGTTCTGTTTTCCTCATAGATATGATTAGCTTGGCAGCACAATATTTAATAGGTAGGTACACCTATTTATTATTTGCAATGGATGGATTAGTAGAGATGGATATGTTTACTAATGGAACCTAATAAAATTACGAGGAATATTTCAAATAGGTAAAATGCATTGATGTTTAAATTATTCATTAGTAAAGAGTAAATAGCGCGAAAAAAAATGGAAACAAAGAAGCAACTATGTTTAGTATGAAAGTAAAAGAAATTAATAACCTGCCGTATAAAACTTTCGCTCCAAACTATTCAATGTCACAAACAAACACGAGGCTATTTTTATCAACGGAAGTGCGCAAAACGAAGCGGGAATCGCGGCGCACGCACGCGTTGGTTATACGTCGGTCAGTCGACGCTACCTTCGGTCGAATGAGAGCACGCTCAATGAATGAGAACAAGACTACGATGAGCGATAATGATAATTACCTCTAACTATAAAATATTACAGTATTCGTCTGTACACTGACACCTCCGACACGCGACTCCCGTATCGAAGTATACGCGAACCGACTCGTTCAATAACAACATTTTGGCAAACACGGCAGTGATGCGTTTAGCCGCAATCAAAACTGAACCTTGAACGCATGTAATAAGATCCTTAAGCTATTTATTTACTTGAGATGTGATGCACATGCGCTGCAACGTCATTCGCAATGCAACGACTAACATTGTCACTTACTTTGTGACAGAATACCTGCCTGCATTTAGGTAGAAACTTAACCTTTGCTGATTTATGCCGTTGTTATTGTTATGTTATGAAACTTAAAATATACGTGGATAAAGGTCAGCAATGTTATCTAGGGTTATTAACACTTTTAAAAGCTACTTTCGGTAAACAAAAAGCTGTTTTTGTTCATTATAAAGACACGATGACAAATCACTTTAAGCAGATTGGGAAGCTGGTAACCGGCAAAAGTGAACTGGTTAGACTGTTATAAATATTATTGTAGGTACTTACTCGATTTCTGTTATAGCAATGAGTCTCAGCGAGTATCATGCTAGGTCTGAAAAGCCATTTAAATAACTAATACCTACCTACAGGTTGTCCATAGCACTACTCTCAGTTCTATGCGGTACGGGTAGGTATGGGTCATTTCTGATGCAGCGCAGGTACCTGGGGCTCCGTGAAACTCTCAGTTCAGACTACTTCAGACACTGCATTATGGTCGTATATTTTGCACATATTCGGCAGAGTGCGCTGGAGGGCCCTGAATGGCTTTGTCCAAAGAGTCGTCAAAGGCGGCAAACCCTTTCGCCATGACCATATTCAAGAGTTTACGCAGTTCAGTGGATTCTCAGGAATTCCGGTTTCAGTTACCCCAGTTATTAAAAAACTAGGGTCGGCTTACAAGCACTGACTGCAATGGTTTTCAATGTGCCTGTACTTTTTTCAAATTTATAACACCTTAAGTACTTACCACATAACTCAATAAATAATTATGATTAAGATTTGCGCAGTAGGATATTATCTATCATGGGTACTAGGTAATCCCCTTTCCTTCTATCTGAAATTTGATTTCGCAGAGAAATCTGAGTGAGCATCAAATCCTTCAACGTCCTGCCCCCCGATTCAGAACGAAGTTAACGACCGATTCGGTAAGTTTGTTTTAATCATAGTAAATTACCCGCTTAGCGGTAGCAATCAATATTTTTATATGTTAAAGCCAGAGGCCTCTAGTTTTCATAAACTAAATTATATAAAACTACCCATACTTAATAATGAATTAAAAATGAAAGAAAATAACCGAATCGGTCGATAACTTTGTTCTGAATCGTGGGGCGAATTCAGGATGTTCCTGATTAGTAATTGGCGTTGTAAGCATAACTCTAAAATTTGCGATTTTTAAAGTTTTGTGGCGTTCGACCATATTAATAGGTATATTTAAAAAAAACAAAAATCGCCTAAACCTCACGTCCGCAATTAACTTGATTAGGCTACCCGTATGTGAGTTGACCCACACAATGCTTAGGTAGGTATATAATGCCTGATAACACTGTCACGTACAGATGTTTATAAACTGACAACTAACTTATTAAAAGATATCGTGAAGATAGATTATCTCATAACTACGGCTGATGTAATGTTATAATTAAAAAAATATTGGGTATAAAAAATGTTTAAGTTTGTTATACTACCAGAAATAATACTCGCTACGTCTCAATAAACCTTTTTTATTTCAAATGGATTTAAGTTTGGCCTCAGTCTCGCCTGGTGGTAAGCGATGATGAGTACAATGATAGTACCTACACGCTCCCGGCCGCTTAGTGGCCCAGTGGTAGAAAGAAAGTAGAGGGAGGTAGTACGAGGGTCATTCAATAAATACTTAGCCTACAAAAAGTAAACGAAAATTTTGGAATAGTGGCAATTTATTTTTCAACATAGTCTCCTTTTAGTTCGATACACTTAGCCCAGCGATGCTCCAACTTTTTTAACCCGTCCGAAAAATAGTTTTTGTCAAACTCTGCAAAATAGGCCTCCGTGGCGGCGATGACCTCCTCATTTGATCCATATCTATTCCCGACGAGTGATTTTTTCAGATTAGGAAACAGAAAGAAGTCACAAGGGGCCAAATCTGGAGAATACGGTGGATGGGGCAGCAATTCGTGGCGTAATTCGACCAATTTGGCCATGGCAACGGTAGACGTGTGAACCGGTGCGTTGTCGTGGTGAAACAGCACTTTTTTCTTTGCCAGATGGGGTCGTTTTTTCTTTAATTCGGCGTCGAATCGGCCCAATAAATCGGCATAGTAAAGCCCTGTAATTGTTTTACCCTTCTCGAGGTAATCGATGTAGATCACACCTTGTGAATCCCAGAAAACGGTGGCCATAACTTTTCCGGCCGATTTTACAGTTTTCGCCTTCTTTGGAGCACGTTCCCCGGTCTGGATCCATTGTTTTGATTGCTCCTTGGTCTCTGGTGTGTACCAGTGGATCCAGGTTTCATCGACGGTCACAAAACGACGCAAAAACTCCGCTGGATTCCGCTTAAACAGCGATAAACACGTCTCCGATGTGGTCTCACGGTTGCGCTTGTTTTCCGGTGTGAGTAAACGCGGCACCCATCGCGCTGACAGCTTTCTCATGCCGAGTCCCTCGTGAAGAATATGATGCACTGTTCCTTCTGAAATGGCTAGTGTCAGCTAGCTCCCGTACCTTCAATCGGCGATCTGCCAATACGAGATCATGGATTTTGTTAATGTTTTCCTCCGTAGCAGCGGTTTTCGGTGCACCTGGACGTGGTTCATCAAAAACCGACGTACGGCCACGTGCAAACTCGTTGAACCAATTCTTGAAGGTGGCCATCGATGGAGAAGAGTCACCGTACACAGCATCCAAGCGCTCTTTGATTTCGATGCGCGTTTTCCCTTCCAGAAATAGGAATCGAATCACCGAACGATATTGCTCTTTTTCCATTTTTGTAAAACCGATCGACACGTTCGCTTCCATAAGTTGTCAAATTAAAACAAATGAAGGGATTGGAATGAAAATTTGAAAAAATAATTAAAAAAGAATGTGCTACACTGTGGTAAAACTCTTTTGAAACTACAGCGCCCTCTGGCGATGAGGCTAGGTACTTATTGAATGCACCTCGTAAGTTGTGTAGTCCGAAATACAGCTTATTTTATTTTTTTGATATTAAAAACTTTGAGCAATATCTATTATTGAATATTTTGTGACTGTATGGATCATTATTACATGAATTATAAAATGATGCGTTTCATTCCTACTTCCAGCTAATATTATCATCTATCATCCAGTTTCGTTGATTGAGCAGGGTAAGCCCCTATTTGATTGAATTGAGGTTATAGAACATTTTATTATTGCCAAATGGCATTGCAAAATATCGTCATTCAACCAACCCAGCATTTAAAAATAAATTGTTTGTAGCCTTTCGCAAGATATTATCAATATTTGTGAATGAACTTTTCTGAGGCTTAACTAAATTAAATATTTTAAGTAAAAGTCTAAAGCGGGCTCCCACAGAAAACTAAAGTTTTCGACTGAAATATATGGCTATCGTATCGCCGATTAAGAGTGCGTTTCCACCAGAGATGTGCGAGGATGCGTTGCGAGCTTGCGAGGGATGTGTTTGTAAAGAACCGATAGAATTGTTCATTCACCTAGCTTCGCGATTCTATTAACAAACACATTCTCCGCAACGCATCCTCGCACATCTCTGATGGAAACCCTAAGGGTGTGCCGTAATTGTGCATTTACGTTTTCTCCATTCAGAAACGTAGTAGAGAGTTGCTCTGATCTAGGGCGCTGTTGAAATAAAACATAAAATTCTTATCAAGCTTTATTCTTATTACAATTACATAATCGCTATACTATTTTCACTGTAAGATGATATACCTGACAGCTCTTATTGTTTCGTGTCACGCATACTATTTCAAACTAAGTAAAAAGTAACTGGCGAAAGAAAAATATGAACTGTTAAAAAAAATATTGTTTTTATGAATCTTATCAAGTAAATTATTGTTATGAATATTAACTGTTAATAAATGAAGTAAATTAAATTAATATGTCTGCGCCTGATGCGTGAAAAGGAACGCCATTCAATAGTGTATTGACTCTACTAAAACGACAAAAAATCGATGAATAGGAGCGACCATTTTGTAATCACGTCATTCGTATCAGTACCAGTGCGTCTGCCTTGTGTGCTATTTTTTAACTATTATTTTTGACATTCAGCGTTTTATTCTATAACTTATTAGCCATAAACCGTTTAATAAGAATTTATTTAAAAATTAAAAATCGGAATAAAATCGGAAGAAAAAATTAAATACCATTTCATTTGCCAACTCGACTAAACTACATTCGTTACATCACTATAATTGACAATTATGATCTGTCAGGGATATCATCATACGGCGAAAGTAGTATAGTTCGAAGCCAGTGACTTGTTGTAAGTCCTATCGCTGCTGCGTGCTCTTGGCGATCTGCTCCTTGAGCATGAGAATGCTGGCGCGCTGCTCGGGCGGCAGCAGCGCGATCTGCTCGTCCGACAGCTGCAGCACTTGCATTATCAGCGCGGCCTGGGAACAAATGGTTGCAGATGAAATATTGGCTAGCACTTTAATTAAATCTAATATCATAAAAAGGAAAGATGTGTTTGTTTATGGACCGATATAAAAAGTTCTTTCACCAATATAAAGCTTCATTATCAGGGAGTGACATAGGGTATATATTTTTTTAATTTAGACTATATTTTGGCGGGAAAGACAGTCTACGCGAGCGAAACCGCTGACGGCCAGCTATATAATTATTATAAATGCGAAAGTTAGTGAGTATGTTTACGTGTTTTTTGATCTTTCACGCAAAAACTACTGAACGGCTTTGAACGAAACTACAGTAATACATCTAAATAACACATAAGCTACAATTTATAAAGATTCTTTGTAATTTGGCAATAATATATAACAAAAATTATCGAAGTTGGTAAAAACCTAAAATGCATGCATGCATGTATAAAAATGAAGTTCACACGGGCCAAACCGCGGGCGGGGAAGCTTGTTATACTATATTTTCGAAGTCTTTCGTTCTTTAACCCTTCCCCTGCGGCACTCCCTACACAAAATCAGCTCGAGAGGCAGGCGTAAAAAGTAGTTTGTGAAGATCGGCTTTCATGAGCGGTAAGCGTTTTCTCGTCTCTAAAATGTATACAAGGAGAGCGTGGCCTTGGGGTTGAGCACCCAAACTCTGATCGTGAATCGAAAAAAAACCGCAACTCTCGCAAGTATAGCTGCATAGATTCAACGGAAGAAATATAGAATATGCAAAAATAACATATCGGTTTCGAGCGGAATTAGCATTGCCTTCACTAAAATGATATTTCGACGCGACATGAAGCTTGAAAGAAGTGCTGGGTTTTCATACAAACGGAGGGACTTACGTCATCTAGTAGAAAACAGAATGTTTTCCTTCGCCTGGTTCGTTAAATTACAGAGACGAAATTTTAATTTATTTGGTTTTCGCTGTACAACGATAAATATGATAACTGATAAATTAATGTTTGACATTACCTTCTCTTGGTCGGAAGCTCCCGAAGGAATCCCTTGTATCGTCCTAGCCTGCGCCACGCTCGGCATGCCCGGCGGCATTTGTTCTGTAAACGAAATAACAGTAAATTAGTACAAAGAATAAATAACTGTTAATGATTTACTTAGTGGAATGTACAATTCAACTACTAACTACTTTACAATGATAATTTTGAATTTTTCACAGTATTTACAGTTTACGAAACCATTTTTTTAATAGCTCCTCGGTGCAACGCGCGATGTCTTAGATTATAGGTCAAATATGAATGTTCCGAACTTTTCACATCACATTAAATATGATCAAAAGTATTTATAGTTGCGTACTTTAATAGAAAATGATAAGTATTATAGCTATGAAATGAGCGTTTAATAGGACCGAGCCAAAAGCAACACGCTACTTTGGCTTCGACATTCCAAAACAAAACAACTGATGCGACAAAACAAACTTACGCGGCGTCTTGGGCTGCGTGCGCGGGTCGTTGTTGCGCACGCGCGGGTCCGTGCCGAACTGCGGCGCGCCCGACAGACGCGGGTCGCGCTGGAACCCGCTACAACACACATTAATACAGTCACAACATTATCGTTTTTGCATCTGAAGTCACAGGCATAAAGTTCGAAAATCGATGGACAATCTTGAGGCCAAGAGCAGGGTCCAATTGGGACAATACGAATAACCGCGTACTCTAGCGAACTTTGGATCATTAATAAAAACAATATCTATGCACAATGTATCTTTGTTTGTCAAATACTTTTTTGCGATACAAAGGGTCCAGTACCGTATATAAGTTGCAAAGGCATGTTACTGATGGCTTATTCCAAAAAATCATTAACTGACTTTAGGGAAAGTTCTTTTTTCAATATTCATCAAAATTATTGCAGGTTGGATTATTTCTGTCTGCAGGCTGAATATTGATAATGAGTTATAAAATCATTAAAAAAGTTAGTATTTTAAACATAATGTATTCAGATTCAATACAGTCAAGAACGGCTGAGCGAACATTGCCGATGTGAGCTAAACTCTCATTGCATGTACATACACAAAACAGCACGACAAGCTTTTTTAATATGGGCACCGTATGCTGCCAATAAAAGGCCATCTTTGCAATGGTTTATAAAGGTTGAATTGTTGTACTACGCGCGGATGGTGAAAAGTGTTACCCTTAGGCAGATTTTTTACCAGATATGTGCTATCCTACGTTGCTATGCATAAGTTTGATATCCACCAATCATATTCATTGTTCACATGCCAATGAATATGATTAGTGGATATTAAACGCATCCACGTAGCATAGCACATCTCTGGTCAACAGGACCCATAAGCTGTGGTTGACTGTATATTGCAAAATAATTATCAAAGCAATAGTACGAACGTCGAAAAAATATTGGTTAAGATAAGATAAGATAAGATAAATATTATTTATTGCACATTAAATAAATCATTACAGGTTGGTATAACAAGATTATGATGAAGCAATGAGGCGGTCTTATTGCTCAAAAGCAATCTCTTCCAGGCAACCCAAGTAGAGGAAAATGTTAGGAAAGGTAAGCAAGTGCATAAAAAACTAAAAAATTTGATTCACTTAAAAAATAACAATAAAAAGTTAAATAAAAATTAATAACTAACAGCCCACCAATAACAAAAAGAAATCAGAGACAGAAAATAATAATAAAAATAAACAGAAAAGGAGAAGTAAAAAAGAAGAAAGAGATAAGGAGACTAAGCAGGAGCGTTAAAGGGCGAGGAAATGTGCTTTGATCCTTGTTTTAAAAATAGACATCGATTTTGACTCTCTAATTAATAAGGGTAGGGAATTCCAGAGATGAACAGATTTAACAGTGAACGACTGCGTGTAGGAGTGAGAGGAATGAGGAGGGAATGCAAGGCGAAGCTTCTTAGATAACAGAGACAGAAATCTTCCTGGCAGACTACAGAAATTGGAAACGCTCCTTGAGATAACGTAATTAAAGTGGCACTTATTAAATAAAAATACAAACTGAACACAAGTGCAGTGGTTTAGTTGCTCAGAAGTTACAATGAAAAATACAAGGGATAAATAAAACTATGTAAGGATGGATGGATGTTATGGGGTTTTTAAATATTATCTTATGACTTACGTATTTTCCTTATTTTCCGTAGTAGGAGAAGGACTTAACAGAAATAATGCAAATATTTAACGTTGAAAAACGGTTCATATTGGTACAGACACAATTTTATTGTTATTGATGTTCGAGAGACAATTTATTTGAGTCTTGTTTTGAAATATATTTATTTCGAACCTGAGTCCATATAGTGTTAGTAACAATGGGAGCTTAAAACTATGTTAGTTCAATACAAATTTAAATTAAGTTATATAAAAAGTAAGTATATACAAACAAGACTCAAATAAATTAAGGAAAAACTGTAAGTTAAATGAGAAAAAACAGCATTATATTTTCTTCTTCGCAGCGCATCTGAATGTTCAAAATCACTTTCCTAATATGCAACAAATCGCAAGGATTCCAATTTTGAGTAGTATTACCAAATTTGGGTGTGAACCAACATTTTAATAATAAATAATAATAAATAATAATAAATATCCCTGGACATTATTCCACACAGCGCCATCTAGCCCCAAAGTAAGCTAATTAAAGCTTGTGTTATGGGATACTAGACAACGGATTAACATACTTAAATACATTTTCTTTTGTAAATACATACTTATTATACATAGGAGACACCCAGACCAGTACAAACAGACATGTTCATGCACACAAATGTTTGTACCGTGCGGGGATCGAACCCGCGACCGCTGGTGTAGTAGCCAACTTCTTAACCATTACACCAAGTCGGTCGTCAAATTTTGGGCAAAGACCTTTCAGAAATTATACTTGTGAGCAATGATTTTCCATACCAATTGATAATCTTAAACATATATGGCACACGCGACACAGGACATCCTGCCTACTGTCTCTTTTTGACAAGTATGAGTGAAAGGAGTAGGGATAAAACTGTAAACTTTTCTTTTTAGTATTTAACAATGCACTACTATTTTGTACACAAAGATAGAAACTAGAAAGCCCTAGGGATCAGATTAATTTTCTCTACTTTCTTTCTGTCTTTAAATAAGAGTGTGCTTAGATTGATATTGAGCACACTTTTTTTTTGTTTCCATGAGCTCTGATGCAGTCCTTTTAAATGTCATTGCTTGTAAGCAAAGAAATCCAGCCCAAATTCTAAAAAGAGTCCAGAGTGTACAAAATACGCCAAGAAAGTATGATCATTATGATGGTAGGGCATTGAAGTAATTCCGAGATTGTGGGAATTGCGAAAATCGTTTATATCTACGGTGCATTGGGGTAATTTCGAAACTTTTCTTGGTTGAGTGAACTCAAAAGACAAAATCTTGGTGGTAAACCAGTCTGTTTAATAAGTTTCAAAGATTTTCGTAATTCCCTCGAGCCTGGGGGGAAGAGTTAGTGTAGCTAAGCTACACATAAGCGGACCGCTATAATCGGTTCGGCATATTTATCGAAAAACGAAGCCGACCCGAAGTAAATCCTGCTCTTATTCGGCTTTAATTGGCTTGTGTCAATTGGGTAGTTCATTCGGGCACATCATTCGATTCGGCAGTATTTGTGGGACGAAAACGTCGACCCGTAAATACTGGCCCACATTTTCAGCTGAACTAAAATTTAAGCCGAGCCTCTGGGCTATTCACTATACTACTTTCGCCGTATGATGATATCCCTGACAGTTCATAATTGTCAATTATAGTGCTGTAACGAATGTAATCTAAGCAACTCGCAAAGGAAATGAAATCGGATTTACCGATTTTTAATTTCAAAATAAATTCTTAATAAACGGGTTATAAAAAAAAAAAAATATATATCCCTGGACATTATTCCACACAGCGCCATCTAGCCCCAAAGTAAGCTAATTAAAGCTTGTGTTATGGGATACTAGACAACGGATAAACATACTTAAATACATTTTCTTTTGTAAATACATACTTATTATACATAGGAGACACCCAGACCAGTACAAACAGACATGTTCATGCACACAAATGTTTGTACTGTGCGGGGATCGAACCCGCGACCTCTGGTGTAGTAGCCAACTTCTTAACCATTACACCAAGTCGGTCGTCGGTTATGGCTAATAAGTTAAAGAATAAAACGCGGTATCTCGAAAATAATAGTTAAAAAATAGCACACAAGGCAGACGCACTGGTACTGATGCGTATGACGTGATTGCAAATTACAAAATGGTCGCTTCTATTTATCGATTTTTTGTCGACTCAATAGTGTCATTACACTACTGAATGGCGTTCCTTTTCACGCATCAGCCGCTGTAGAAGATACATAAATTTAATTTAAAATACTTAATTTATGAACAGTTAATAATAATAACAATAATTTACTTGATAAGATTCGAGAGAACAAACATTTACTTTTGCCAGTTTCTTTTAATTTAGTTTGAAATAGTATGCGTGACATGGAACAAAAAGAGCTGTCAGGCATATCATCTTAAAGTGAAAATAGTATAACTTCGATCGCAAGAAAATCGCGATTTTGACAGCGATTATTGCTATTTGACGCCGAATACTGCATCGTCATTGGCTGACAAGCTGTTAAAATGCGAGCGACTAGCAACTCCAGTCGATTGCTAGTCGCTCGCATTTTAACAGCTAGTCAGCCGACGAGCGGGTTGTGATTCCCGAACCGAACATTCAACTACATAATATATTCGGTTTTTCCGATGACTACCGGCCTCCGTATGTGTATAGCTACAACATAAGAATAAACCCAACCCAAGATTGTTTTTAAGTTGAAAGATAGCGTACCTGTCCTGGTGCGAGGGCGGCGGCACGGGCGGCGGCAGCGGCAGGCTGCGCATGTCCTGGTCCAGCAGCGCCGGCGCGCGCGCGCCGCGCAGGTCCACGTCCATGGACGCGCGGCCTGACCGATTGTTTACTTATTCAAACAAAAGGTTGGACGGCACAATGACGAGAGGCTCGTTAGCAAATAAAACACATAGCCTACGGCTACACGTAGGTATAATTTGTCAGGGACAGAAAAAATGCTTATACGGGAAAACCAAACGGAACACTCATGAACTTTACTGACTTATTTATTCATAGGACCCATTAAGCCCGAAATACACATGCCTGGTAGCTGGCATGAAAGTCGCAGTCACGTGACTGGAGAAGCCAATCAAATCGTGTTACTAATGTCAAATCCGCAAGTTCTCGACATGTACAATATTTTACACCATGTGATGGGCTTCTGCTATCACGTGCCTGCTATATGCATGTGTATTTCAGGCTTAACACTAATGTTAAACGTTCGCAGCCAGCAGTGGTCTGCTGGCTGCGAACGTTTATTTGATTGGTATCAAATGTAGGAAAAGGTGGCTCCTATTGTTTCTTCATCGTACCTACATCTTAACCAGCTAGGGGCGGATTGGCAACGTCGGATATTTGGAATAGTTTTGTGATTAGTTGGTAAATGAGAGTATTCTTTTGTATGAACTAGCAAATCGGAGTGAGCTAACTCGTAATCCAATAAGGTGGAATAAAGAAATGAAAGAAAACTCGTTTTTATTTTAGAAGTAATCAGCTGAATGCCTCATCACTTGACTCACTTGAAAATGCAGGAAAATGCATCAGTCTTATGAATAAGTGTTCATTGTGGTTTTTTTCAGTCAGTTTAGTTTAGGCTCGTCTTTCCTGGACTCAATGTTTGTTCTTTGACCTTTTTGCAACTAGCGTTAATTTTAGATTAGCCTTAATTTTGAAAATTACTGAATATCTTACCAAGAAAGCTTACGTGACTAAAAAATGGTCAGCCTATGCAAACTGTCGCATGGATATTCTTAGTTACTTTTTATCACTGTAGTTTAGTACTGTCAGTAGTATTGTATCTAGTACTATCTACAGTCGTCGAAATCAAGTAGGCCCGTTTTGACATCTAGCAAAGGCCGTAGAATGTAACTCGGTAAAATACTCTGCACAAAATCTTAGAATAACCACTTAATGAAGGGCGCGGTAAGTGACATGTCGAAAAATATTTTAACGTCTTTCCAAAGAAATATGATACCTACTTTAAATCATTTCGAAACGTCGCAAAAACAGTTACGTTCGTAGTACTCTTTTTTTTAAATAATAGTGTTGTAACCAATTCTTTCCTAAAACCGGAAAGTTAGTTCACAGGTATGAACCACTTACAAAAATATTAATTTAACTTAATTAACAACAACTATTGGGCGTTGTCTTGTACTTCTTTGGAATTTTGTTGTAGACCATTACATGTTATAGCTACTTTTTTTGGTGAAATGAGGCCTTAAGACAGAATATACAGCAAGCCTGTCCGGGAATCGGTAATCAGGTAACTGACGGTGGGGTTCACTCACACGGACACCCTAGTTACGCCGCGATAACAGGTGTCAAAACGGGCCTATTAGGTTTTGACGTTTGTAGTAAATGAACCATTTCACTGGCAAGAAAGGCTAGTTTAATTAGATAATAAGTCACATAAAAGACTTACCAGAAAATTGGCCCGGAGGCGGCACAGGGTTAGCGAGCAGTGGTGGTGGCTGTTGAGGTACTGCAGAACAATATTTACAATTAGGTAATTAGTAATCCAATGCACAACATATTGGTAATTTGCAACTACATTATGGATTCATAGGCAGTCGAATTTCTATTGAACTACCTGGTGGTGGATTAGTGGGCACGTAGGGATTTGGTGGCGGCTTGTCTCCCGGCTGCATTACTGGCGGAACGGGATTGCTTGGGTGCAGCATTGTCTGAAAATAAAAGACAGTAAAAATAAGTTGTGTTTTGTGCAGCAAAAAGTGTAACACATTTTAAACAGATTCCTTAAAGGGGCGGAATACTGGTCCTCACAATATGATGTTGCTGTCAACACGACAAGAAGAACAGATTCCAATTTCTAAAAATTATTAAGTAAATTCAATTTTAACAAATAATTAAACTCATACGTACTACTGCCGTAGCAGGATCAACAATCCTCATGATGACTTGTGCCTGAAGTAATGCATAAGCTAACTGTGGATTTTGCAGGAGCATGTTTCTTGCTTCTGTAGGATTATTCTGAAAAATAAATATAAATATGAATAGTAAAGTAATTAGCCTATATACTGTCCCACAGCTGGGCAAAGGGCTCATTCATTGAAATCAAGTCATGCTACAATTTATGTAAAGTAAGTGAAAGTAAAAAAATCATTTATTCATTTAAGCTTGTACAAAGCACTTATGACATCTCAAAAAAAAAGTATATAGAAATAATAATAAAACGTAAATAAAATAGTACAATATTAGTACATATCGTGAATATACATAATGTGAATCTACCACCGGTTCGGACGTTGCTTCTTATCGAGAAGGCTCCGGTAAGAAACTCGATAGTTACTCTTTTGAACTGTTTGTTTTACAAAAAATAAATTCAGAGTACAGTCAATGAGAGTAGAAAAAAGAACACAATATTGAGCAGAGGAGCAAATAATTCCTACTATGACCACAAACTTTTGTCGTTCAAGTAATCCTCTACATTATAATAACCTTGTTTCATTAACTTTGCTTTAATTGCAGACTTAAAACTTGTGAAGAGGTAGATCTACAAGACTTAGAGGTATTTTGTTAAAGTATTTCACAGATTGACCCACAAATGATGATTCCCACCTTGTGTAGCCTAAGACTGGGAGCTTTCAATTTGTTTTTATTTCTGGTATTATGTTTATGAGTATCACTGTTTTTTTTGAACAGATGCAAGTTTTTGCGCACATACATTATGTTATCTAAAATATACTGAGCATGCAGTTTAAATATCGATCTTCTTAAATACTTCCCTAAGCGAGTCGCGTGATCTAAGTTTGTAAATGGAACGGATGGCTCTTTTTTGAAGTACAAAAATGGTGTTCAAGTCTGCAGCTGAACCCCACAACAGTAGACCATGCGACATAACACTATGAAAGTAGCTAAAATATACTAGTCTTGCTGTTTCAATATTTCAGTCAAGAGTCTTATTTTTCTAACAGCACAAGCAGCGGAACTGAGTCTACCTGCCAGGGCCGTTATATGCGGACCCCATTGTAACTTAGAATCTAAAGTTATTCCTAAAAATACAGTAGAATTTGTTAATTCTAATGGCTCGTCATTCATAGTTACAATAGTATCAACCTGTCTCACATTGGGCATAAAGAATTTGATGCACTTTGTTTTTTTTGCATAAGTAATAAATTATTACTAGTGAACCAACAAAGTACTTTTGAGAGAGTATTATTTACATCGTCAAATGCTTGCTTACCTCTGTCGACTTTAGAAATCAGCGAGGTATCGTCAGCAAATAATACTATCTCACAAATATCTTTGACATAAGTAGGAAGATCATCTACATAAATAAGAAAAAGCAAAGGTACTAATATAGATCCCTGGGGCACTCCCACACGTATGGTGGCACCGGAAGATGCAGTTGCGTTGATACTAATATTTTGAGTTCTATCTGTAAGATAGGATTGTATTAATTGAGATGAGATACCTGAAACACTGTAATGTCTTAGCTTAATCAGTAATATTTCATGATCCACGCAATCAAATGCTTTTGAAAGATCACAAAATATTCCTACTGCATCTTGCTTGTTTTCCCAAGCATCAAATATGTGTTTGATAAGTGCTACACCTGCATCAGTTGTGCTCTTGTGTTTAGTAAAACCAAATTGTTTCTCATGTAGTAAGTTATTTAAATCAGAGTGTGAAAGCCGCTGGCTCAATATAATTTTTTCAAAGATTTTACTGAGAGCTGGTAGTATAGAAATGGGTCTATAATTAGATGGGTCACTTTTGCTACCAGACATAAAAAGCGGGATGACCTTACTAAATTTCATTAAGTTGGGAAACTGACCTTGGTCTATGCAATCATTAAAAAGTTTAGCTAAGTGGGGTGATATCGTATTAATGATTGATTTGAGTAGATTAATCGAAATACCCCACAAATCTTTGGTATTTTTCATATTAAGTTCCTTAAATATGGGCAATCAATCCTATCAATTGTAGCCAAATATTAGTAATTCACAATCTATTTTCATGCACAATGTATCCAAGGAAGATGTAATTAGTATGCAAGAGGGCATTTATATCAAGGAGAGGATTTAAAATTTTCTAGAAACAGTGAGTTTATCCTTCAAACTGCTTGTTTTGTACATAAGTATTTCTAAAAAATTATCGTTTGCTCATACTGTACCAGCAGGAGTACTCCAGGGCCTAAGGCTCTATACTTAGTTAGACCCCAGCTATCATTACCAATGTGTCACCACTAGCTTTCCGCCCGCGGCTTCGCCCGCGTGGAATATTTTTTCTCACACGTTGGGTATCAACGTTTCATATCAAAGTTTTCATACGGATCCTTAAAGTTAAATTATATGCTTATAGCAATCAGGGATAATGTAGCTTTCTAACAGTGAAATAATTTTTGAAATCAGTTGGGTAGTTTCCGAGATTACCTACCTCAAAAATACAAACTCACAAACACTTACCTCTTTATAGTATTCGTGTAGATAGTCAGATACTGTATATAGTATCAAAAAACTTATTTCCCAGACATAAAAGCAGAAGGAGAAAACATAAAACTGCAACTAACACTCAAGTTCACACACAATTTACACAAATGCAATTCACTTACTTGGCGGCAAAAGTATACAATTGTATTATTAAAAAACTAAATACATATTTATTCGCTGACACTTGGAAGAAGTTAAATGAAAGTTATTAGTTGGTTAAATAAAATGTTTGGACTACAATGAAACTGAAAGTATACTTATGCCTAGTCTTAGCTACTTGGACAACTGACTGCATGCTACACAAATTGTCCTTATTTCACTCACAGCACACACACTGACGCGTGCACACGTCAGTCAATGTTAGGTATATAAGGTGATGTTAGGTATAATAATAAATAATAGATAAGCATTCTCTTTTGTTAAAAACACATAGTAAAACATAAATTGTGAAATTGTACAACAGTATAATATAAGGACTGCTTCTTCACAGAAACAGTTCTATTTTTTTCTTCTTTGTTTTAGAAGACACAATATGGATAGAGTAGTTATAAGTTATTATGAATGTATAACTGCTATGAAAGAGTGGCTCCCTCTGACACAGGTGCTACTGCAGTTACTAGAAGTAGTAAACCCCTTATTTGTTAATAAATCCGCTTTGTTAGAGTCATGAATAAACTGTTTTTTTTAGGTGATCCTAATAATTTATGTGTCTACTCAATAAGCCTGCTTTCAGGGTTTGTCTTAAGAGTGACTATGAAGTCTGACACTATACGTCATTTTTGGAGCAGGATACAATGTAACATTCTATGTTTATCTTTTTTATTATTTACTTACCTGAATACATAGTTTCATCTGTTTCATAAGTTCAAACATTTGTTCAGGTGGTAATGTCGCTACCGCCTTACTGATTGCTTCAGGAGCTTTTTCAGGCTCCACTGATTCTCCATATGGGTTCTCTATCTGCAAATGAAAGCTCTCATAAGCAATGGTACAGTGTAACATGTTTGGAATTTGTTTGAGCATCAGTCATTCAAAACTAACCTATGAATCAGCCATACATGCTTTTGATTTCAAGCATAATCCGTTTTCAGCTCGTCCTTTATAAGAAATACAATTATTTACCTGGGGGCCCTGCATTAGAGCTTGCATTTCCATCCTAGACTTTTCTGTACATGCGTTGTCTACTCTTAGGGATCGGCCTCCAATTTCGTAGCCGTTGAGATTCCTCATCGCACTCAGCGCAGTCTCTTGATCTTTATATTCACAGAAACCATAACCTTTCGGCTTGCCGGTCTCTCTATCGAAGACCAGCTTGAAGGATAACACTGGCCCTACTTCTCTGAATATATCCTTCAATTTCTCTTCGGTAGCTTCGTAAGGTATATTACCGACTTGAAACCAAAAAACATATAAATGCATTTTATTTACATCAAGGAAAAACACAAAAAGTTAAATTTATGCTTACCGAACACCGATCTCATGGATTTATCCATGATACTTTGCTCCTCTTTTTCTTTGCTTTTATCCATCTTGAAAGGCTGATAAGATATTCAAAGGGATTAAGAACAAATGGAGTTTGTTTACGAAGAAAAACAAGCTAAAGCAGCGTGAAACAGCGTCGATAGACAATACAACGAAATTAATAAATTAAAATCGCCTGTCTCCAGTCCACAAAACTTGACGTTGACAAAACCACAGATTACAGATGAAGACACTACTCGAAAATCTTTGGAAATTACATTGACACTTCGTTTTTATGCCATATTTTTAAGGCTTTGAACAGTCGTTATTTCAGTCGTTCCACAGAAAAATAAACTGATCTTGTTTGTGGTTCACAGAAAAATAAACTTGTTTTGTTTGTGGTTGATATGTGTCTACCATGGAATTAATATACACACATCAACATGGTCTAGGGATATTTCAATTATACATAATTAACTAAAATTCTATTAACTTTTTGTTAAGGCACCTTAAAATAAACCTTGTATAATAGCCTATCTAATCTGATAAATAAACTTTTAGATAAAGTTAAATTTAAAAAAAACAAAGTTGAAGGTAAAAGACCTAGGAGTCGAAGTCCCAAGCGATGGGCAGACCAGGTGTCGCAGCAACTGGGGATCCCAGTCAGTGCTGCCCTACAGCAAGCAACGGAACGCATCCGATGGAAGCAGCTGATAGACAAAATCAGAAGGAGTCACGATACTCAGCATTGAGGGAAACGACTGAAGAGAGAGAGAGAAATTTAAAAAAAACTTAGAAGAGGAAAAACTCAGACAAAATTTCAATCTTAACTTTATTTTTGAAACATCAAAACCTAAACAAAACAACTATTTTTTTTATTAAAATTGTTGAAAACTTAAAATTAATAATCCGTGGATCTACCTTAGACTCTCCTGACATATCTGCAGCGGTTCTTCATACTCAAAACAAGGGTGTCAATATCCTGTTGTGGAATACTGTCCCAAGTCCTGCTAAGATGCAAGAAAAGCTGGTTTTCATGCACAATATCTTCAGGGAAATTCCTAAGAGCTCTTCTCTGAAGCATATCCCAGGCATGCTCAATAGGTTTCAAGTCAGGAGATTGTACAGGCCAGTCTAAAGCTTGGATATCATGTTGTTGTAACCAACTTGTAACGATATGCGCCGTATGTGGACGGGCATTGTCGTGCATTAGCTGGAAATTTTATCCCATTTGCTGTCTGTGGGGCAAGATTACAGGCCCTAGCACCTCATCTCGGTATTTTAGAGCAGTCATATTGCCTTGTATCCAAACGAAGTTCGTTCTACCACCGAGACGAATTCCTGCCCAAACCATAATCGTGCCACCTTGATGTGCATGAACTTGTTGTGGGTGCTGCAGTCGATTCCAACGTCCAGGTTCTCTCCAAACGCGTACTCTTCGCGAATCAGGATGAAATCCAAACCTGGATTCATCAGTGAAAAGCACAAGTGACCATTGAGAATGGTTACAGTTTTCGTGTGCAATAGCCCATTGTAATCTTCTTCCTCGATTACCTCTCCTTAGCGCTGGTACCCGAAGTGGCCTACGAGCACGTAGTTTGACTTCATGCAGTCGTCTTCTCAAAGTTTGACCACTTACCAGCAAACCATACTCTCTCTGTAGCCTTTGAACCAATTCCATCGACGTTACATTTAGTGGACTTCGACATTTACTATGAATCGGTCCTATGCATGTGTTGTAATGCGTTGAGGTCCTCGGTGCCGTTCAACCACTTCCCCCGTGACACGATAACGTGACCAAAGCCTAGATATAACGCTCTGACTGTTCCTCATGGCTTCAGAAACCGCAATTTGGGTAGTGCCAGCTTGAATTATGCCCACTGCTCTTAACATTTCGTTCCTGGTCAAGTGTCTACGTGACATGATTAAATGAACACCGGGAAGCGTTTGACAAAGATTTATAGAAATTAATGGAGTTTTAATCAAGTTAGAAGTTCGTGAACATTTACTCCTTTGTAGGAATTCAATGAATGCTAATTTCATCTTAAAACAAAACCTTTTATCTACAAATTTTAATTTAAAAAAGAAACTTAATAATGTTTTTATAATCTGTCAATAATAGTTTTTTTGTAAGGCCAGTACTTTTTAAGTTATTTAAATAAGTTTTATATATCCCTAGACCATGTTGTTGTGGGGTCGTTCTACTTTTAATTGCAGCTAAACATGTCCCCAGGCACATGATAGTGACAAACCTTAATTATATTCACAAAAGACACATTATTATAATACTTTTAGAACTAAAACCAGTCTCACAATATGTCTACTCTAAGCATTTCTTGAGAAAATGTTTGTAATTTTGATAATTTTAGTAACAGTGTTGTCTTTACCGGTAACAGATTTGCTTTTCATATCATTCATTCATGTCCCAAGCAATAAGGGATTACGACAAAAAACTAAAATCTCAAAAATTCTGGTCTAACGTTAGCAATTTTATTGAATAAAATAAAACATAGTGAATACACACAGTAATGCGAATTACTTTTGAATTTTTGAACTATGGCATTTCATTTTAAGTAATTATTTAAAATTTTGTCCCTGACAACGTACGATTTTACCGCTATGCTTTGTTACCATAGTGATTTCAGAATAAAAATACAGATGGCGTTAGTCTTTTCGCGCGAGTAGGCATTCCGAGGTGTCATTCATAAGTGCTGCGCTTCCCCCGGTGAGGGGAATTAACATGGCAGATTCAGTCAACGAAGGGCCGCGTAACCACGTGCGTGTGTTTATTTCGTGTGCACTCTGTTACCGGAATATTTCTGTAAGTATTTAGTCTTTATTTACTAAATTTATACTAATTATGAAGATCAATGGTTAATTTATAACAATGCCATGTAAATTCTTAATGAGTATTATGGTTTTAAGATATATTCCACACAACTCATAATATTTACTACTCTGTTACTGTACAACTATGTTACTCTGGTGTGGTAACAGAGTTGTTAGTTTAGTGACAGAGTTGTATTTGTCATACTATCTTGCTGACTATGACTTTTTATTGTGCAAATCAGTAGTATTTAATATAAATTGTTGTTTTAGACGTAACAGAACGTAACTATGCCTCTAACACCCGCTGAGAAACAGCGAAGATATAGAGAGAGACGCAAAAAGATCCGGTGAAGGAAGCTGAGGCAAAACACAAAGATTTGGCAAGGTGCCATGCAAAAAAATAGTAAAGGACATGACAACACGCAAGCACCGTAGAATGAAAAGAAAGTGGCGAATTGCAAATTCAAAAAGAAAAAACCGTCAGAAAGCACTACGTATTGTCATGGCTACACCAGAGTCATCATCTCCTGGAATCTCGTCGTCAAGATTACCTTCTCCAACTAATTTAAGTGAGACGGCCAGTATTCCACGGCGCACCCCACCTAATCTTGATACACCGCGCCGTCTTTCTACACCGATATCGATAGGAGGATCCTACATCATAACATTGCTAGTTTTATATATTTTTCAGATGGCCCAGCGACTCAATATCGCCTAAAACTGAATTCATTTTAATATGCAATAGACTTTTTCTTAAAACAATTTTTTGAGTGTCACGTGGAATTTCTTCGAGGCTGGTCATGGGAAAGAGGCGGGCGACGGTATGGGAGGATTCCTCAAACGTACTGCTAAACAGTTAGTTGTATTTGGACGAGATATTTCTAATGCAAATGATTTCTACGAGGCTTTAAAAGACAAGTAAAATTAGGCTGTTTCTGATTCCTAATGAAGACAGTGAATGCATTGTACAAGATATTCACGGCTCATTTCGTCCTTCGATTGGCACATTGAAAGTGCATCAAGTTTTTACCGAGAAAAGGAAAAATTAAAGTATCGAGATTTGAGTTGCTTTGGCCAGCGAGGATTTTGCGATTGTTTGAGTCCTAAAGTTTACTTTCCATTGAAAGCCCCTGTAACAGTATCAACTAGCGTTTTGGAAAAAGATACTAATATTTTTTCCAATATAACTAATGTAATTCAACAGCCTCGACAGTCCCTTTACAAAGCCATATATTCTTCCAGCTCAGATTCCGAGGACAAAGTGCCTTTAATTGCTCTCAAGGATACCCCCTCTGCACAGCAGAGTAGTTGTAGCATTGACCGCTCTCTAATAGACAAAGAAAATATTCATCCTTATAAGATCAAAGCTGGTGTTTACGTTTTGGTGAACGTTGCAAGCAATAAAAGTAGATATACTTACCTTAGAGTGGCATTAAGCGAGGTTGAAGAAGACGGAGAAGTGAAATATATATATATATATATATATATATATATATATACTTGGGCGTCATGCTAGACCAGAGACTATCATGGCAGTCCTACGTAAATTGATTTGGATATTCAAAACTCTACGGCATGTCGCTACAAAAACCTTAATTAATCAAATTTACATTGCCTTAGCTCAATCTATATCCATTTACTGCATAACAGTGTGGGGTGGTGCAGCAAAAACAAAACTCATTGAAGTAGAACAAGCTCAAAGGGCCCTACTTAAAGTATCTCATTTCAAAAAACGAACATTCCCAACACAATCTTTATACACTTTAACGGACTCTCTCTCTATCAGAAAGCTCTTTGTACTACACACCATCTTAAGAAAACACATCGGTGTTGACTATGACCCCGTCAAAATAAAAAAGAGAAGAAAATTTGACGTTGCTGCGGTCTTAAAGACTCGCACAAAATTTGCGCAATCACAATTTCATTTTTTAGCTTCGTTTATGTGTAATAAATGTAATAAAATCTTAAATATCTATCCCTTGACACAACGCGAATGCAAATCAAAATTTACAGCTTGGCTCAAAACACTGAACTATAACGAAACCGAACTACTACTAAAAATTATATCGTAAATTAAATAAAATTAAATATTTGGATTATTGTATATTTATATATTGCAACACACACACAAACACACACACACACGTCTTATAAAAATCACACGAGTCTTATAAAAATAGTCCCTACACCAAAGAAAATATATAAAGGCAAGCGATATAACGAGTTTGATACTCCCTTAGAAGTTTTTGAAATCTTAATTAATTGTGAAATTTATTGCTATGAGGATAAAATGATTATGTGTCTTGTTGATTATTTACATTATGTCATGTTGATTATTGATAAGTGTACTTATGACAGTTTATTTATTATATGCTAAGTTAACTGTGTAAATTCGTTGAGATAACTTGTTATTTTTGAGACTGAATCTAAAGTAAAAAAAACTAGTTCATTTATATTAACATTTAAATTCAAATTTAATATTGTTTAGTAACTATATCTACTTAACCCCATAAAGTTAAATAGTTTGCACACTAATGTTAAAAGAAACATTTAAAAAAAATTGGCTTTGGTTTCGACCTTTAGTAACAGAGTTGTTTTGTTAATCTTATTTTCTTAAATTGCTTTAACTTATCTTTTTAATTTTGCATGTTTCCAAAAGCATAGAAACTGTAATCAATGTAGCTACCAAAGTTGATTATTAGACTGATTGAGATATGAAAATAAAAAATAAATACTTCTAGTAACAGAGGTGTAAATTTTTACTATCCTAGATCAATCAATCTACAAATTACCCAAAACTATAAATTATATTGCTCGACACGCTATAAATTATGAATAAATGTTAGTTAACCCAATACATTTTGCAAGTAATTATACAATTGGCTAAAGATTTTTTTTTTCTGTTTCGTAAATACTTTGACTCATTTATCTGCAATGAAAAGTAGAATGACTCCACTAGGACTTGAGCACTTGCAGCTGAAGAACGAGCCGAGCGAGATATGTAGCAGGAAGGCTGCATGTCTCTTTTTAATAGGGTGACAAAAAGATCTTTGCTATGTGGGACATCGCATGTTGCATCTTTTTATAAACTAATTTTACAGGTAACCGTATATAGTTATTATTGGTTTCTGTTAAATGGTCTATTTTTAGCCAAAAATCAAGTTTTCAATCAGTGGTTTTTGAAAAGCATAAACCGCTGCCAGAAAACTTGGAATACTCTTTAAGATTCGGCGATACTTCGCACCGGAACAGCTGCTCCACTTGTAGCAAGCACAAGTTCGGTCGTGTATGCAATACTGCTGCCACCTGTGGGATGGCTCTGTTGAAATGCTCGCATAGTCGCTTATTAGCCCTTCGGCTCCATGGACCGAAGAGCTATTAGGCGACTATGCGCTTGTTGGAATCAAACTTAAGAGTTTGAAGCATCGGCGTAAAGTCACCGGTCTATCGGTTCATTATAAGGTGTATTTCGGAGAGTATGCGCAGGAACTACACAACCTGATACCCGGGAGAGCCTCCACTCCCATGTGGGTGACTTTCCAACAATCTGCACTCAGCAGTTTGCTGCGTCTTTTATGGTCCGCACCGATAGGGAGAGGAATGCTTTCCTTGCTTCTATGTTTCCGGATACTTACAATCTATTGGTATCTTCAAGGTCAGACCACCATTGGCCTCGTCAGCGCTCACCACCAGGCGAGACCGAGGCTAAACACAAACCCATTTTAATAGGAAAAGCTGAATACCATAAAACTGAACTTTAATAAGTGACGAGAATGGTGATCGATCACTTTATCGCTATTTATTACATTGAATTTCATTTCCCATAAAATTTATTATTATTTTTAACAACACAACAACTAATCAAATTGCAATACATCGCAAACTCATTTCCTCGAATAGTCTTTACCTGCTTACTTTTAGGTAGTCCTTAAAAACACATTAAAGTTTTTCAATATTTAGCAATAGATGATTACTGAGGGATGTATGGGTTGATTACGAAATAAATAATACAAACAGTACACAAAATAAATAACTATCGCCATTTATGTTATCATAACATAGTTTATTTCTAAAAGCTAACAGTACAAATAATGTTACTACATTTATTTATAACTTAAATATCAAACATGACTAAACAAGATTGTTTTATGAAGTTTCTGTCTAAGTTCAACTTACGGTAAAATTTCACAACGAATTTAATTTAGTTAAATGAAATATTTTTAAATAGGAAATATTCAACACTTTAACCAATTGTAGTTCGTGTGGCTCTTGGGAAAGCATAAACGCAACACTTTTTTACCATTTCAAAGTTTTGTTAAGCGAAAGTAAAAATGTTACATATCGAATACAAACTGTCTAATTTATCACTGCCATGCCATGACATTTTTAAGGGTTACCAGTAGAAAATTAAACAAAATAAAGTTATGATAAAAATAAATATTACATTTGAGTAATATAAAAATAATAACAAAATTAACGTGATTAAAAGACAGTGACTTAAATTCAATAAAATGCTATTCAAACACAAGTGTTTCAACGAAGATTATTGAGTCTAAATTTTTAATCAACAACAGTTTTTTAGTTTGGCAGGATGAGGGAACGAGACACACGGCCTCTGTGGTTGCTATCTTTCCCGGCTCGGATTAACATCTGTAAAAAGCGTAATCAAAAATACACCTTGACAGCAAACAATACAGTTCATTTTCGTAAATGCAATTTTTCAGACTTATCAGTCCTGTAAGCAACGTGTTTATGAAAAAGCGCAAAACCTGAAAATTGTTTGTTCAGAATCGAAAGTAGAATCGATTTCACTAATAAAAAACAGATGTCAAATTTTGACCAAAAAAATATTTTAATTACGCCGTGTCATCACCGTATCATTACTCAACTCTTATATTGCAAAGCGGCAACGTCGCACTAGATCGCGCGTTATTACCGTAGACTTTTTAATTTGCAGACAAACACAAGAAAACAAAGAGCTTAAATCTTCGTAAATGATCCGCGAAAATTAAATTTAATAATTTACTTAATTCTTTTATAATAAAAATAAGTTGGAGTGTCTGAGGTTTTGTGCTTTTTCATCATCATCAGGTTCTCTTTGCCCGGCTTCGGGCATCGAGCTATCGCTCGTGGCCCGGTCATCTTCTTATGGGGCCACGCCCCCACAGTATTTGAAGTAAATTAATTTTATAAATTAATTTTTATTTTGGCTGTCTTGTAAGTAGCTCACTTGGTACACATGGCGCCGCCCTCAGCGCGGTCAAGCCCACCGGGTGAGACACTGTTGAGTGAGGCCCAGTGAACGACCAGCGAGCAGGCGGCGGCTTACACGGTAATCGGTAAACAAGGGAGCTATATGGGCGTCATATCCATGTGTGTTTGGTCTCAGGCGAGGTCGAGACCACGATAGCCCCGTGGTCACCCTACAAGCCTGAGACTAGGCGGAAACGAGGTTTCGGGGCGGGTGGCGGTGTGGGTGCGCGCTGTGGTGCCTTAGGTGCGGTGGGCGATTGTATAAGCGCTCGCGGGAGCGGGCACTCGTTGTCATCGGGTGGTCGGGCGTGCAGCGGGGCGAAGGCGTTCAAGTGGCGGTGCGGCCCGTGGTCGGCGCGGTCGAACATAGGCGCGCCAACTGGACCACGAACGCCTCGATGGAGAGCACGCTGACTTCATGGGCGATGACGTCATTTCTAACGTAACGCCCGGCCCCTGTCAGCGTGCGGAGGCATTTTATCACCTGCAGGCGCTTCCTCTGCGATTGAGAGCAGAGGGCGTACCATGCAGGTGTGGCGTAGGTCAGCCGCGGGCGAATGTACATCTTAAAGACGCCAACTTTCGCCCGCAGCCCGGAAGTCTGGATGTAAGGACGGGCCTCAGCATGGCCTGCACCATCTTAGCCTGGTTGACGGCGCGGTCCACCTGAGGCACTATCTGTACCAGACGGTCGATGATGCAACCCAGGCATGTAACGCTGAGCTGCCATTGTATGGCCTCGCCTCGTAGCGTGAGACAAGGCGGTGGCTTCTTCTTCTGCCCGGTCAGCAGGGCGGTCGGGCTATTACGGGCTTTCTGGAGGAGGTGAAGAAGGCGCTATCATCAGCGAATAGCGCAAGGGTAACATCCCGTTCCCACTCCTTGAGCTGGCCTTCAAGAGTGGGGATGTCGTCGGTGTACAGCGCGTACAACACCGGCAACAGGACGCTACCTTGCGGAACGCCCGCGCGTACCGGGTGCAGTGAAGAGGCCTCGTCCTCGACCGAAACAAAGAAGCTACGACCGTGCAGGAACGCTGCTATCGTGGCGATGAGGGCTGACGGCATCTCCGTAGCCATGAGCTTGTAGAGGAGGCCGGGGTGCCACACCCGGTCGAAGGCCTTCTCGATATCGAGGAAGACTCCGACGGTGTAGTGGCCCCGGTTTCTGACTTCGGTGAGGAGATGGAGGATGCGCGTCAGCTGGAGCGTTGTTGAGTGGCCGCTGCGGAAACCGAACTGTTCGTCTCTCGGTGTGAGAAACGGTTTAAGTCTCCACAGCAGCAGGTGCTTAAACAGTTTCGCCAGGTGCGACAGCAGCGTTATCGGTCGATAGCTTGATGGCAGCTTCCTATCTTTGCCTGGTTTCGGGAGGACGAATACCTTCCCGGTCTTCCAGCACTCGGAGAAGTGGCGAGTGCGCAGCGCGGCATTGAATAGCCTGGTCAAGGCCACTAGGCTTTTCTTCGGTAGCATGCGGATAGCAGCGGTCGGTATGTTGTCCGGCCTTGGGGCCTTTCGGTTAGGCAGGCGGAGGGCCGCCTTCCGCAGCTCAAACGGGTAGATAACCATATCCCCCCGGAGCGGCGGTAGTGAGGCCGAGAGGTACTCTTCGACCCGCTGCTGTACTGCGTGGTGGTGGTCAGCTATGGCGGGCACTGTGGCCGCCGGGTGCGGCGTTAACTGGCCCTCCAGGTGGTCGGCGAGCACTAGGGCGCGCTCGGCGGTGCTGTAGTGTAGCGCGCCGGCGCTGTCGGCCAGTGGGCAGACGGGCGGGTTCGTGCGGGTCAGCTGCCGGTATAAGCGAAACAACTCAGCCGGTTGGTCGGTCGCCTCGTCGATCCGGCGCTCCCAGGTCAACCCCCGCCACCCACGCCCGGATGTCATCTGACAGCTGGGTGTACATACACTACTTTGACTGCTGACTGATTTGTGCCGTAAAATAGATAAAAAAAAGTGTGGGACCTAGTCAATGGCCGTTCTATAGTCTGTGTATTGCTGTCTGATGGGAACTTGGGAAGTGAAATCCAATTCATCTAAATCACTGTCCGAAGTTTCTGATGGCTTCATATTATTAATCCTGCAAATAAATAGCTGCATAAGCTAAGGAATAACTCAAATACTAATAAGAATTCAATATTGCTAAGGATAAATACATAGTAATATTTAAAAAATTGTCCTAAAATTGGTATTGATTGGTTTCTGTATGATGAGATGACAAAACCATGTCAAGAGTATTTTAGTAAATATTAAGTCAGTGAGTGGAGAAGGGATTGTTTATACCTCATATATACTGCTCTTATTACGGAATGAATCTTGATAACTCGTCGAGGGAGAACTCTGAAGCATTGGATTCCATCGGTACTGTAAGTCCTAGAGAGAAGTATCACAGCATGAGGGAGAAGAAGTTGTCCACTGCATCCCTGACGAACACTGAGGGCGCTCGTCCAAAGGTGGTGACGGTCAAACATCCGGAATCTAATAAGCCTAAACCCACTGCAAAGAAAAATAAACCTATTCAAGCTGATCTAGACGTCATCAAAGAATTTATCAGATGCCGAGACGAAGGTGTGAAGCGGCTGGATCTCAGTAAGTCTTCAATTACATCTTTACCTCCAAATGTAAGAGATTTGACACACCTTGTAGAGTTTTATTTGTATGGTAATAAGCTAGTGGCACTTCCTGCAGAATTTGGTTGCCTGACGAATTTGCAGACATTAGCATTGAATGAAAATTCATTGACAAGCTTACCTGACTCGCTTGCAAACTTGAGATGCTTGAAAGTTTTAGACTTGAGACATAATAAGCTAAGTGATATCCCAGAAGTAGTGTACACATTGACATCCTTAACAACTCTGTTTCTACGATTTAATAGAATACGGGTGGTGGGAGATGGAATTTCAAACTTAACCAATCTCACTATGCTGAGTTTGAGAGAAAATAAAATAAAAGAGTTGTCTTCTGGGATTGGGAACCTGGTTAATTTAGTTACTTTTGATGTTTCACATAATCATCTTGAACATTTACCACAAGAGATTGGCAATTGTGTCAACTTGTCTACATTGGATTTGCAGCACAATGATTTATTGGATATACCTGAGACAATTGGCAATTTGCAGGCATTGACTCGCCTAGGTCTGAGGTATAATAGACTTACAGCCATACCATCAACACTTAGTAACTGCAAACATATGGATGAGTTTAATGTAGAGGGAAATTCTATTTCCCAGTTACCTGATGGCCTGCTAGCCAGTTTAAATGAGCTAACTAGCATTACATTATCCCGTAACTCATTTGGGAGCTATCCTTCTGGAGGGCCGGCACAGTTCACAAATGCATTCTCAATCAATTTGGAGCACAATCAGATAGACAAAATCCCTTATGGCATATTCTCAAGAGCAAAGAGTTTAACTAAACTAAATATGAAGGAGAACTTGCTTACTTCTCTGCCACTAGATATAGGAACCTGGACTATCATGGTAGAGCTTAATTTGGGCACTAATCAGTTGACAAAACTACCTGATGACATCCAATGCTTACAGAACCTAGAGGTGCTGATCTTGTCTAACAATCTTTTAAAGAGAGTTCCACCTAGCATTGGAAGTCTGAGAAAGCTCAGAGTACTAGATTTAGAAGAAAATAAATTAGAAGTCCTACCAAATGAAATAGGATTCTTGCATGACTTGCAGAAGTTGATTGTACAATCAAACCAACTTACATCTCTGCCACGGTCTATCGGCCACTTGACTAATCTCACATACTTGAGTGTAGGAGAGAACAATTTGCAATATCTTCCTGAAGAAATAGGCACATTAGAAAATTTGGAATCATTATACTTAAATGATAATCTTAACTTGTGCAATCTGCCATTTGAGCTAGCACTGTGTGTCAGTTTGCAAATTATGAGTATTGAAAATTGTCCCTTGACAGCCATTCCTCCTGAAGTAGTGTCCTCTGGGCCATCATTGGTAATCCAATATTTGAAGTCACAAGGACCATACAGAGCTATGTGATATCAGGAAGACAATTATTTGCTGAGCGGAGAAGGCACTTAAGTGTCAATGATGCTTTTTCAAAGCCTCTCCAGAGAATGTATACTCATACATTAAGAAATATTATATGTTTATGTGTTGTATAATTAAATAAGCAATTAAGTAACAACTTTTTAAAAGTATTTTGATCTTTACTATGATTCTATCAATCTATATTATGAAATTTTATTTTTTAAATATTATTCTCATGTTAAAGAAATCCATGTTTGTTAGTTAGTAATTTCAAATCTTACTGTGCTAATGAATATTCTATTATTTCAATAGTGATTTAAGCATTTTTTTTTTACTAAAACTGTAAAATGAAAATTCTTAAAAATACAAAAATACATCTATTAGTATTAGTAGATAGAAAGTAATTAAATAAAAAGCTGTGTATAATGTATGTTTAATTTGTGTACAAAATTATATTATTCTCAGACTAATTTTATACCAACAAGTTTTGGGTATGGATGACAACTATGACAAGAGCATGAGATTACAATTATTAAGTTTAACAGTAGTTACATTATACGCCAAATGTATAAGGTAAGCATTTGAATGTGTCACAAAGTAACAAGATACAATTATGTACTGTCGGAATGAATAACAAGCTGATATGGATTTGTCTGTTGAAAAGTGGACTGGCTTGCATTTTGAATTTCCGAATTTAATTGGCAGTACCTTTGGTTACAGGTGCTTATGATGGTTATGTCATGTGCCAATATAATCTTCAAGAGAAATTAAGTTTTGAAATCTGCTGTTCACAATCACCCCATATTTTATTTCTACAGATTAATATTTAGAATTTTGACATATTATGAAAAAATTAAATACAGGAAGACAGTATTTTAAAAGTAGGTGTTTGGTGTATAATTAGTAATTACAGGTGATTTTTTTAGAATATTACTAATTTGAAATCAGATCTCAAATTAGCGGTTTATCAGTATTTAGGTCACAAAATACACGTCATATTCTAGTGGCGTCGATAAATCAAGTGACTAAGTTGGTAAGGAGTCAATTAGAATCACGAGGAGAGGGATAAAACATTTTTTTTTTATCTACTACAACCTTCACAACCTTCATAATAAAGCTTTTTGCATTTGTAGAGATCTAATAAAAATCTAGTAATGCCTAATTCAACCATAATTGCGACGCGTGGCTTTATCGGCGCCCTCCCTTTAGAGTGATACAGGAAGTGTTTATTTGGTATTTGTACAATCATATGTATCGATATTTAGTACACATCCATGCATTATTAACGTTTTAGTACAACATCCCACACACGGCACGTCATGAACACCATGTTAACCATCCCGGTAGTGTTATAATACAAATAATAACCCGGATAACGGCAGAAAGCTCTCCTTCTGCCACGTTGGGTTCAAATACGCTTGACTAACCATGGGCTCTTAAATGTTCCGTTCACCAGGCTGAAAGAACTACTCGTACGATTACAGGTTTGACTTGTTCGGTCGATAACGGATTAGGTGTACGCGTTAGTGTCTAAACACTAAACACACTATGCCGAAGATACGCGCGGAAGTCCGGCATGATTACGCCTGCAATGATATTTGAAAATGATGACACATTTTGCCGAAATTACGTTGCGTTACAGCGTAGGTACAGCCTAACTTCGGTCGGGCGTAAGTCCAGCGGCAACTTATTTTGTAGAGCTCACAATATAGACACTGAATACACACACAAAGTTGAGCAACTGAATTTCTGCCGCGTAAATTTGGCACATAAGGTGTGTCATATCAGCCGAATATGTCGGAACGTAAAATAAGCCGCGGAACTTCGGTCGCGTACCTTCGGCATAGTGTGTTTAGACATTTAAGCTTCAGGGCTTGAGTAATGGTCGAACAAGAAAGTGGTCTACCAGTTTAGACAAAGGTTTCTGTGAGATCGAATAGTGTCGCTAAGGTTGAGAAATTGTCACTGTCGTAATGTTATTGCAAGAGAAAATCGGCCTTGTTGTTTCATGACGTTCAAATGAATCTCCCCGTAAGGTGGTAGACCACATTTTAGGGCGACCGTACGTGATGACTTTTGGTGGGATGTTTTTTATTTCTTAAAGATACCTGCGTTTAGTTATGCACGTGATTTTACACGTGTGTTGGGTTTAACTAATGCTTATTGTTAGTGTTGTTTAGTTATGTACTATATTTGAAATGAAAACCTACTGAATAAAACCAGTGTAGGTTTAACGTTATAATAAGTTGATGTAAGTCATATTTTCCTGTATGTTGCATTTAATATTCTGGATTTATGTATGTTAATGGTGTTAGTGTTAACGTAACTATTTTGTAAGCAACAAATTGATTCCCAATCAGTGCTCTGGAAACTGCTCTTCTGGTTGGGTTTTGTATGAAATATTTATCTGTAGTTTCGTTAAATTGTTTTAGAATAAGACCTAAATAGCTATTTTACTACTCATGTGTGGGGCAATATAAGAATGCGTCACAATTGTGTATCGGTCTTATTGGATGGCTATGCCAAAGGCAAGTAATATGAACTGCCTATGAATAGGCATTGTTGTTTGTGATCCGATTGCAGGTTCAATAGATTTAACAGATTATTAAAAAAAGGTTGAAAAAAATCCATTCGCTCAAAATCGCGCACTTTTGAATAGTTTTCTATTCAACGTTGAGTTAACGTACCGTACGCTCGGCCTACAGGAAGTCCTTAGCGCAGTCAGTAAACGTGCATTCGGATCCTTCACTATATTATGTATCCACGATCTGCAGATGATTGAACGCTAAGCCGGTAGCCTTGGTATAGCCAGCTAGCATTGTATTTAATTATAATAAATTTAACGTTCTTCCTGTATTTAACTACATTGTTTTACTCTATATTTTTACAAATGAATTGGTGTTAGGTAAATAATATTAAATGAACGGTATTCTAGTCATAAAAATCCAGCGTTATTTCAACGTCTTCAGGTCTGCAATACCCGTAGCATCACAATAACACTATCCTTCTAAGCGTAGGTATTAATGATGTGTGTATAGGTAGGTACTTCATTACTTGATGTACATTGTTCTGGGCCCACACCACATAATAAAGCTAAGAGGTACTTTATACAGTAAATTTACATAATAAAATGTCTTGAAAACGTAAAGAGTTGTTTTTTAACACTATTTTACTGTTTTGTCACTTACGCGCAAATGTTCACAATGTTATGAATAAAAAAGAACAGAAGAAAGCCTATACAAAAACATCAACGCCGTGTAAACTCATGGTAGAAATACTGCTCATAGAAATTGCTGTTACCGTTAAGGTTTGAAAAGGTGTAGGTAATAAATAAATAATTTACGATTCAATCCTGAATTATATTAAGCTAAGTTTTTTTTAAATATGTAAGTAATGTTCGAAAACAATTATGCAGCCTATGAAGTAAGCTACCGTGCTTTCCGGTTGGCTCATTTCAGGCCCTAGTCAAGCCGCAGCATACTAAATAAAAATCGATAGTTAATTGAGTAATATCAAAACCCTTTCTACCCTAAATGGTAACACATTATTTACATTTGAGGTCTGGCGCGCACTTTGATAATATGACCCATGTTATTGTTAGAATAGATTGCTATATTTTTGTCTTCAGGTGAAACCTACGATATAAATTAAATGTTGATCCATGTGTATGTTTTAATGACATGTAAACGTGTTATATGAAATAAATTACTTGTATTAAAGTTATGGCCTTTTTATTTTAATACCTAGAGGTCAATCAAATAATGATGAATAAGCTAGCGTCGGGGGTCGTGGGTTTGATCCCCACCCATGACAAACATTCATGTGCCAAACATTAGTGTTTGTTGTGTGCCTGGGTGTTATTATCTATTTGAGTATGTTTATTCATCAAGTCTCCAATCTACCCATAGAACAACCTTATACGTATTCAATTTGAAGGTGGTCCCTCACCTGGAGCATTTTTCTGTAATGTTACGTTTCAGATTCGATTTTAAGCATTACATTACAGAACTGCCTTACAAAACTTCAGGGAAGTTTTATCAAAATATTACACATCATTGTATCATCAAGATGCGCACTGTAATTACTTAACTCAAAAAAACGGCTTGGTGCTTTTACCTCACCAACGTAATGCTCGAATTTGTAACATTAAAGTTTGCGCACTGTAATGCTCGGTTCTCATCCCTCACTGGTGTAATGGACTCTGTAACGTTACATTACAGGAAAATGCTCTAGGTGAGCAACTTTAGGGTCAGATGATCTTGTTGGTGTAGGTAACTGATTTATAACTAATTTAAAAAAAATATCGAATAAATTCCAGATATATTTTTTTAAATGGCTCAACCACAGTTTATATGAATGACTAACTCATTTATTGCACTAACTTGATTTCAATATTGGAAGCTTCTGCACAGCGAGCGGTATTGGACAGAATTAAAGTAAAAGGAATTCACTATGAAAGCTTTAAGGGTGGCCCCAAACGAGCCACACACGTTGACCATTAGTGGCGGACTTAATACCATAAAATCCTGCACAGACGACGGACTTTTCTCCACGGCGGAGAAGAAAGTAGGTACGCTCCGCGATTAAAAAGTCCACCGCGGACTCAACGCACACGGAGTGCGATTATTTGTTGTCCGAGAGTATTTAAATGTTCTAAGATTACCTACGTTGTGCTGTAATTTACATGAAGTTTAAGAAAAAGAGAGGACGTTTTAAAAGAGAATTCTGGGTCCATTCCTTTATTTCGAATCGATTATTAACGCGGACTAAATCTGCCGTGTGCGTTGACTGCTCATTGTTCGTTCGTTATATTTTTTATCGCGGACACTCGCGTACTTTAATTCGCTATGCTCCGTGGTCGTCCAGCCAGGGGCGTCTCCCAGCACACCCAGACCTGAGTCAGTTCAGAAAAAATCGTTTCCTGAATTGACCCGAATCAAATCCGGGACACCACGCAAGTCACGACGAGAAACCGTGCTACAGCGCACTACGCTCCACCGTGTCAGAAAGAAAAAGGTAATATTTACTTTAAAAAAATGTTTCAGATTTTAGTGCAACGCTAGAGGAAGTGCCTAGGGCTAAATCTAGTGTGTGCGTCGGGTGTAGTACCTACTTACCTACGATTTGCAACGCAGTAATTTAATAAAGTCTCAATGACTTTTTTGACTAATATTATTTGCCACGAGGGATTACTAATGTTTGGCTAAAAACCTTTCCCAAAATATCACACGGCAAACTATTAGCCGCAAATTTTCATTTGGCAAAAATACATTTCCCAAAACAACTTTTCGCAAATTTTTAGATAGCTAATCTCTTTTTTGGCAAATTATAGTAAAACAAAGAATATGTTAAATTTCATAAGATTTTGAATGATATTAAAAACGTCAAAATTTTCTGATACCTAAACATAAGTTACTTATTATCAACATTGGGCCGGAAACTAGAACCCTACTAGTTTTCGGTGTATGGGGGTCCTCAAACGACAAAAATTTCCGATATACTTAACATCAACATTGGAGTGTAAGGGGGCTAGTTTTGGGGTGTAAGGGGGGACCTCCAACATCTTCGGGCCCCAAGCCAACCTCGCCTGCAAGCTGGTGCACCCTGCTGAACAACGAAGTTGGCTCTGGCGACTGCTCCACTTTATGGGTTGGGAGGTCAGATGAGATGGCAGTCGCGCGCGTAAAGCCAACTCAAGTCAAACATTTATGGACAGTCCGCAAAGAGTACCCGACTTGGATTGGTTGAAAAACGACGCGGGGGATCGCCCTACTCCTGTGTTGAGTGGGTTAGTAGGGCAGGGCTACCGGGCCACGGGCGAGCCCGGTTAATGACATTATTCCAAAGGAAGGTCCGCTTCGCATCGTGGAACGTTGGCACGCTGACGGGACTCAGTCGCGCACTGGCCGATGTGCTTGCCAGGCGTAGAATGGCCGTGGCGTTCTTGCAGGAGACTCGCTGGAGAAGCAACAGGTCCCGAAACTTCGGCCACGGCTAGGTACAAGCTGATCTACGCGGGTTCTCCTGGTAGGGCCAATGGCGTGGGGGTGGTGCTGTCCGAGGAATTCTAAAATCACGAAAAGGGGTCACGACCAATTTGATAAGTGCCTACGCACCGCAGGTCAGTTGTAGCGATTCGGATAAGGCACTGTTTTGGGAGCAAATCGACCCTATGCACTATTCCATTGTCCCAAGGCGTCGCTGTGGGTGGCGATCTGGGGCCTGACTCTGGAACAGAATTTCATTGGACAAGTAGGTATTGCAGAAATGTCAAACAAGAAATTTTTGAACCTTAAGTAATTCAAAGCGTTAAGGTTCAAAAAAAAAATCGGTGACGTAATCTAAGGCCAATCCGCTGAAATTAGACTCAAGAGTCAGGGGCCTGAACGGTCATGTGGATGAACAGTGTGAGGAATACGGGCGTGATCACGGTGGTTTTGGTTTTGGCACTCGCAACGCTGAAGACGATGAGATTCTCCGAACGTGTGTGGCTGCCGACTTGGCCGTCGTGAAAACGTTCTTCAAAATGAGTACCGAGCATCTGATCACCTACGAAAGCGGTAGGAGTGCCACCCAAATCGACTACTTTCTCACCGGGAGAGCCCAGGTCGGTAAGTGGGCCAAGAAAATAAGAAAGGTGGACCCCACACACCAGTTTGACAATGGCGGTGTGTCTATTTCGTCCTAGCGAGTGATAATGAATCAAAACAATTTGAAATTCGGGTTAAATTTGAAAGAAATTGAATTTTTTATAATCCAAGTAAGTATGAAAATTTATTGTTTTAAAAATCAATAATTAATTCAATATTGGGCGGAGCGCGCTGAAAACAACGGCGTTGTGTTAGTATAGTCCTAGCGAATAATATTGAATCAAAAAAGTTTGAAATTCGAAACAAAATTTGAAAAATTAAAAATTTAGTTATGCAGCTGTATGGAGTGACTATGTAAGTTTATATGAAAATGTGAGAAAAGGCAAAAAAATTAAGTAATTAAGATTTTAATTGGCTTCTTTACAATACGGAAACTACTGATTAGAAACTATTAGAAGCGCAAAATTAAGTGTATCTCAGCTTTAAGTTCTACTTTTGTGTTACTTTGTATGCGAGCAACGATTAACCACACCTCGTATACACAAAAGAAAAGGGAAAGTTTGCGATTTGTTGCCCCGATTACGTCTAAGGGTAGCAAACCGGGTGTCTGCGGATAGGTCTCGTCGACGCGCGCAAGATTGCCGAACAAAGCAACAGGGTGTTCCTTAGAGAAAAGTTGAGAAAAAGCTGAAAAACTGTAAATTAATTAAATTTATGTTTAAAAAAAAATCTTATTAATTCAATATCGGTCGGAGCGCGCTGAAAAAAACGGCGGTGTGTCTATTTCGTCCTAGCGAGTGATAATGAATCAACCGGGATAGACGGCACGGATGATGATGATGACTTAATATCATTATTATCAACACTTTTTTGCCACTTATTTTCATTCGCTGACAATTCGGTTCTGGCACTCGCCCGCCGGCCGCTGCCGCGGCTGTGTACATACCTGTATCAGCAAAAATAATAATTTGCGTAAGTATGTGAAGTGCACAGACTAACTAGGGAACAAGTGTGAAGGGAGTGAAAGTGTCAATTTGGCCAAATATTTTTTTGGTGAACAATATTTGCCAAAATGAAACATTTGCCATATTATAACTTGACTAAGTAAAATTTTGCGAAACGATAATTTGACCACATGAATAAAGTGCGAACGTAATGTACATTTGCTAAAGATTCATTTCGGAAATGAAACTTAGGCATTATTTTTTTAGGGAACTGAAGTTCGGCGAAAAACAATTTGGCCAAAGCTTGGGATACCGCCACGAGACTTGGTAGGGTACTATGCGAGATGACATTTCTCACTAATGGGGAAATTGCAGCTTCTTCGGGCTCCAAGGTAAGCAAGCCCGGACTGCATAAGGCGCGCTTCACCTGAAAAACCTCTTTCAACCAAAATATAATGACTTCTGCTTCCAAAAAATATGCGAACTACTAATACTACTATGTTAAATAAAACACAAGAAATTCAATAATTTATGAAGTGCTTTATTACACAAGTTTTTTCTTAAATTGCGCATTTTTCTTACAAATAATTGGATAGTTATATACAATTCAAGCTTTATATTTAATACGTAAATCAAAGCAGTCTATTAAATACTTAAGAAATGATAACATTTTGAAGCATGTATAAAAATTACTAACCCGATTAGTTCGTTTTATCCTTACGTTGATAACTAAGATGTAAGCAAACGATTATTTCCCCTTTGGGTGAAAGTTAATAACATGCAGTGAAACTGAACGTCATTTCTGCTTGATAAGTACATTTTTTTGCATTCTCACCAACCACAAGATATTGCGAAACTATCGCTGGCTCTCGATGAAATCCAAACGAGTTCGAGTGATAGTGCGCGATGGTCTCCGTGAAGGCGAGGGTGAAAATAAATAAGTAATTTACTGCTTGGTGCAGTAGATATCGTTTTACTGTAAATAACTGTCTAATTGTGCTAAACGGAAAATATTAGTACCTGCGAAAATACAAATGCAGTCGAAATACGATTTGTAAATATAAGGTAAACGGTCACAGTGAACATCTTTCTTAAAGACGACGTACGTATGTGAATAAATGCTTAACTGTTAAATTGCTCCTTGGTGTTAACATGAGCCTTCCATTTGTACATGCTGACAATATAAACTTTTACCTATACTTTCAATATCAATATATTCCTGTAGTACATTGTTATAAATAGCTACTTTATATTCTGTTATTAAAACAAAACCCCAAACGAAGATATACAAAGAATCCCACAATAATTAACCTAATTGCAAATAAAGCCTTTATTTTGCACTCATTTCAACGCTCTCAGCCAGAGTGTGAGCAGAAGTTTCATACAGTAAGGGCTGCCGTCCATAGCAACGTACGAATATTTGGTTTGATTAATGGACTATCGGCTAGTTGAAAATAACTGATCCAGCCGTAAGTTATTTAATTAATGAATAAAGCAAGTTTCGGTGTTAGTATTTTAAAGGAATAATTATTGCCTTCTCATATCGTATCCACTTCACGAACTGACACATCATACTGTGAATGTCATGAATCATACTCCCTATACACACACTCCCTATACATATTCATTTAGAAAAATATTTTGTCCTAGAGTCCTATAAAAACACACGCTTTCTTGCCCTTTAGTAGAATAAATAAAAAGTAGGTATGGTCATAGACACCCCCACTGACATTGTGCTTTTTCTGTACAGAGAAGAAAGCATTTCCTTATTTGTGGTATATTTTTCAAGAGTATCAAGCTGGAGGCTGGAGGTGTCTCTCCCTCCCTAAACAGATTTAAATGATCACTCAATAACATAGCACATAATTTATATAATACTAATAGAATATGTCATTCAATCATAAATAAAATACTATATAAATCATTAATAAAACTAAGGCTTACACATGTATATAGCTGCCAACTCTCATTTTGATACATTCAAAAATAAGAATATATCTTCAGAAAATAAGTTGGGTGTCCTCTCTTTAAATTACGGAATCCAAGGAGTTATTGCCATTCACAAATTCTTAGTTTAATTTATAAAAATAAAATTCAGCAAGACCACTTCTTTTACAAGCACATTTTAAATAATTAAGGAAAATATCATAACAAATATTTCGTTCATGAATATCAATGTTAAATGCTTACTGTTTGTTCAAAACTAATTCAAGAATAATTGGAGTATGTTAATAATACACACTAGAATCTATATCAGTCCTTATTTAACAAGTCACATAAGAATATAATTTCTCAAAACTTTGAGGTTCAGTTGTGTATAAAAATAACAATATTAAGAGTATTAAACAGTAACAATTTGTTTCTAACCAGTAAAAATGTTTTACAAACAAAATATTCCATACTGAAACTTAAAACCTAGTTTAAATCTTTGGCATTTCCATTTGCTTCATAAACAAGCAGATATTTATAACTAAAAGATTAATGTGTGATGTTTCTGATATTTAGGTACACTTAAAATATCACAATGTTAGAAATCATGGATTTTATGGCACAAGTCACAATTTTTGACTTCCATTAAAAAGAATGAGCAATATTTCGGTATAGAAACACATTATTACTGTTGGTTTGAGATTCCTGCATGTTAAATGTCAATATCAATATTTTGTCATGCAAGTTAACAATTAGCTTTACATAATAAGACACTTTCTCTGGTGCCTCTTCTGAGGTTCAGGTCTTAAAACTGCTCTCACAGCTTCGTCAAAAACCTGGAACAAATGATAAATAATTAGCAAGCACACAAAGTATGAAAGACTACTTGGTCTTGCACTGGATAGGATTGGTTGCTTATTTTTCAGATGAATACTAGAATGTGTTCATTTCAGTAACACTATTTAAAAAAAAAATTAATGCCCTTAACAACTCCTGAATATAATCATAGTAAAAGTTATTTAGGATTTGAGAGGATCTGGTGTCATAAATGGCAGCGATCCTGCCTTTAGCACTCTGAGGTAATGGGTTCAATCCCATGACATACATTTATGTGACAAACATTTGTTTTGTGTGTCTGGGTGTTATCACCTAATTTGTATGTATTTAGAAATATTTAAATATGTTCATCAGTCTCTGACACCCATAGTACAAGCTCTGCTTAGTTTTGGGTCAGATAATCTTGGTGTCAATCGTCCCAGATAATATTTATTATAAATGGATAAAAAAAACATAGAAACAGACTGGAAAAAAGGCACTAAAAACGAATCTGCTTTTACCGGTTTACCCCCTAACTGGTTATTAGCATGTTAATTATCAGTTCATGTTTATTTCAATACTAACTTGTTTGAGGCCACGTTGTGTTAAAGCTGAGCATTCCATATATTTGACTGCTCTAATTTTGTTTGCCAGCTTTTGTCCTTGTTCCCTCTTTAACGGAGACATGCCTTGCTCTGAGAGTAGACTCAGGGTTTCACGATCATCTCGCAAGTCAATCTTGGTTCCTAAAGTAAGCAACTGTTATGAATCTTTCTCATAATAAAGTGCCAAACAATATAATAATAAGTAGATCTAAAAAGATTTAGAGAAATAGTAGATCTTTTTTTGTTTGGATATTTAAAACCTTTGATCTTTGAAGTTAGCTCATACACATATAATTTTCATTATTTTAATGGACTGACAAGGCTTCATTATGATGTTGAAGTAACCTGACAAACAACTAAAGCACAACTTCAACTAATGTTACAATAACTTTTGTTTTGCCTTATGAATTTTTCTATTATTGACTTAAGTGAGTACTCCTCAGTACTTTTCTAATACAAAAAAAAGGAAATATTAGTAAAAACCTACCAACTAATATGATAGGTGCATCGGGGCAGTGATGTTTAATTTCAGGATACCACTTGGAAGTAACATTTTCATATGAGGAAGGACTGAAACACAATAAACATTAATTAATGACTAATTCAGGGGAGCCAGCAGAGTAAATGTTATAGCAACTGCTTAGAATTATGACAATTTAGATGTTATTTTACTAAGTACATTGGTACAATCTCATTAAAAATCGACCAAATTTTTTATACATTCAAACTAATCATTCGAAAAATTCAATGAGCTTTTTAGGAGGATGATTATGGTTTCATTGAGGTAGTAATACGAACACACCTAGTGACACTGAAGCATATGAGGAAGACATCAGTTTGTGGGTAACTTAAAGGCCTAAGTCTGTCATAGTCTTCTTGACCTGCTGTATCCCAAAGCCCTAAGGAAACTGCTACTCCATCCACCACCATTGGAGCTGAGTAATTATCAAATCTGCAAACATCATTGCAAGATCAACATTAACACAAAGTAGATAATAACAAACATTAAACATTACATGAATATGCTAATAGCAATAATTAGGATCTATTTATGACCAACAACACTTACACTGTAGGAACATATTCGCCCGGAAAACTGTCGGTGGTGTATGAAATCAACATGCAAGTTTTTCCAACAGTACCATCGCCGACCACAACACACTTGATCGGTCTCCCTGAAGACATCTGTAAGCAGCAATTGGATGAATGAAGATAAACCTATGACTCACAGATCAGAACGTATGGAAAAACAAACTTTTATCATTACCGTCACGAAGGGTATTTATTTTAAACGATGTGTATAAACTAAACCAGGAAATGAAAGTTAAACACAGCTTCAGAAAATACGACACAATTCAAGTTTCCTTAAAATAAATAAAATAGTTCTTCTTTCAGTCTGAAAAGGCGCTATGAAAGATGAAAGATGGATGCAGGATGACGGGTATAGACAAACAAGGAAAACTTTTTAAAAATCGTTTTAGTCTTTATGGAAATCAAAGACAATAATTATGTTTTTTTAACCTCAAGCTGTTCAAAATGAGCACATTATTCACCATAACCACTAAAGTGGTTGCATGAAAACAAACATCCAAAGTGCTTTTATGCAACCACGGTTGCACGGCGGCAAGTGGGTCGCTTCGCATACTCAACAGGCTCAAAAAACTGAATCACTGAGCCGTTTCTTTCCTTTTTTAATAAAAATACAAAGACTATGGACAAATGCATCACTCAAAGTCATGCGTTCGTTAAAATAAATCAAAGAACTTATAAATGACAGTGACAGAATATGCTTGGTGAAAACTGGCTGGACGATGATGTAATAATAGTGCAGTCATTGAAGCGAAAAATACGGTCTTACCTCCGAATTTTTTAACTGTGAACCGATTTGCATGAAATTTTGGAATTAGGCTCATCTTACCCTTAACTTCAAAAGTGAAAATGATCTGAACTCCGCCTATTATTTTTAAGGGGTGTAAACAACCCCTTAATGGAAAAATTGTCATTGAGCCATTTTATCGCTAGAAAACATGTCTAATAGTAAGTGGTGAAATTGTAAAGTATTTTCTAACATAATTACCTCATATTAAAATCATTTTCAACCCCTTGAAAAAAAAAAAAAAATTCAGTTACTAAGTAGAAAAAAATATGATAAGTTTTTGGACCATAACTCCTTCAATTTTCATGCTATCACAATTTATAAAAAACCATTGTAAAGGTAATTAAGAGAGCTACAACATCCTTTATTGCAATATATAGTAAAAAACCTTTTTCTTAAACGGTGAAGGGTAAAAGGGCTTAAGAGAGGCTGTGATTGCGCTGCCACGCGCTCTTTAAACAATCATATCTCCGTCAATTTTTGTTTGACAGAAAAAACAAAAAAACCAAATTGTTTGTCAGAAAAATACCTAAATTTTTAATCCGTACACTTTTATACGTATCTGTCGTCATTTTTGAGATATTATGAAAAAAAAGTGGGTTTTTTAAAAAATATTTTTTTTTTTTAATCGTGACTTTTTTGAAAAATATGTGTCCTGAAGCAGCCAAACTGATACTATCTATCAAACTTTTCATAATAAAGTTAATTCTAGGCGGAATACAATTAATTTTAATTTTGGTGGAAATGGCACTTATGAAACCCATTGATTTAAAAGAAAAAACATTAGATGCTCCCCTTATTTGCAATACAGCTCACTTATTTTACGTGCAAAAGACTTTAAATAGTGCTCATTTTAAAGCTTATTTCAAGCACTACAAAACCCTTTTGTATTAGAATGCATAAAATGCATCTGCTCGCCGCTAGATGGCATTGACCACATCGATTAAATTTCAGACAAAATAAAAAACGGCTTTGATCTTCAATATCTAGCTTAATATTTAACTTAGAATACTTTATAAAAAACGAAATTGTTCATTGTTTTACCTGCTACAATTTTGTTCTTCGTAAAATTTTCGATAAAACGTATATTTTTGGAGATATTTGCAAAAAACCGATGAAAAACGTGAAAAAATTGCGAATTTTCAATTGCCAATAACTTGAAAAGTATTGGATTTTTTTAAAAACTTTAGAGATGATTTTTTGCTTAAAATTAGGCCTTCTATCGATATCCGAGGTTATTTTGCAAAAAAAAAAATTCACCCCTGAGAAGGGGTGGCAACCACCCCCAGGGTGGTTGCGGAGTTCAAATCATTTTCACTTTTGAAGTTAAGGGTAAGATGAACCTAATTCCAAAGTTGTATGCAATTCGGTTCACAGTAAAAAAATTCGGAGCAATAATGCTTCAATGACTGCACTATAAGTGTTCGTAAATTCCTTAAAAATGCTAGAATTATGCATTAGTAAAGGTGTTGTTTATCAAAATAAACTTCAGTTGGCTCTGTTTCTGAAGTGCTTCATGCAACCACGGTTGCACGGCGGCAAGGGTCGCTTCACATACTCAACAGGCTTAAATAACTGAAGCACTAGGCCGTTTCTTTCCTTTTAAAATAAATTTACACAGACCATGGACAAATGCATCACTCAAAGTAATTCGTTCGTTGAACTAAATCAAAGAATTTTTAAATGACAGGATGATGATGTAATATGTGTATTAGTGGTGTTTCCAGATAGCAGATTTTAAATTCCCCCAGGTGAAAAATATTTTTTCACAAACTTATTTTTAATAATACGTACATTAATTTACGCCCATTGCCCAGATGGGTAGGTAGGACTTAAAAAAGCAATTCGCTATGATCCCAAATTCCCAACCCTTTCAGGTAATAACAATTTATTCAGAACGATTAAATAATTAATATATACAGTACAGTAAAAATTAAAAAGAAAACCTTAAAATAAATATAACTAAAAACTACTAAGAAAATTTTGCACCTGTGGTAAGGTACCCAAGATGCTGGCAGCATTCCCCCGTTGTATGGAAAGACTCACACGTTGTGCGAGGAATGTACCAGCTCTTAGGTCACCTGTAGTTGAAATCAATTTTTTAGCTAGATTTTTTAAAAGGTTCTGTGCACTCGGACCCCACGGACCCAGGGTTTCGACGCCGAAAGGCACAAAAGTGTAACCGGACCGATGTTCTGGTACTTTTGTGCCTTTTTATATTCCGCCGCTTCAGCCGCCGCGCCTGCCCGTTTACTTGTAGCGGGAACATGGGAAGGGGCCAGCGTGTCGACGCAGGTCGCATCCCACACCAGCGGCCGGCCCATGGTCCATGGAACGAGTGTCATCCCGTCGGGTCTTTTACCGTCGTCACGTACGATACCTTAGCTCTAACATAGCCGGTACGTTGACGGAGGCGAAGGCCCGACGAATGACATCGTTCAAAGCGGCGTGGCGGGACAAGCGGCCTGCACTCCTAACACATGAGAGCCCGTGGTGTCCCAGTGAGTCAACCACAGTACCACAGGGGCAGGTGTGTGATACGCACAGCTCTGCTCCGAGGCGCAATCCCACTGCAACACGCAGTGTATTAGGGTCGAGGCAATTACCCGTATTTGTGCAGGGGTAGGCATTTAGCCAGTGCCCAGACTCTTTACGGGAAACTGCCTCAAGCCTTGCCCGCTCGGAGCCTGAGCTGCACAGAAGCAAACCACAACCTACTTTCAGGTAAGGCTTGGTTTCAAAACGTGGCAAAATAAATTATATCTGAAGTCTACTTCTCACATTTTCGTGAGATTCTACATAAGAACGGTGAACTCTGTTTCAGCCGTAGGTGCAGTAAATCAGTAATTTTCTACTCATTCATTATTTATTTACCATGAATCGGGGAAAAAACACATGTGGGAACACTAAGCGAATTTGAGACAGGAAGGTCACCCTTCATGTAAGCCTTCATGGACTAGAAGCTCTTCCAGGCATTGTCGATGCGGCGATCGATTTCATTTTCCTGCCTGTTTTCGGAGGATACTATCTGGCCCAAGTAAATGTATTTGTTGACGTATTGTATTACCTGTCCATCAACCATTACCCTCTTTTCTGTGTCATCTTCAGTCCAACTTCAAGACTGGCTGTGCTCAGTTCTGCGAGCATATTTTCCAACTCTGCAGCCGATTCTGCGAAAAGCACGAAGACGTCAGTGAATCGGAGATTGGTTAGGTTAACTCCACTGACATGAATGCCTTCAGAGGAGCAAGAGTTTTCTAGTTGTTTGAAAACTTCCTCAAGAGTGCTAGTAAAAAGCCTCGGTGAAAGTGGATCGCCTTGTTTGACACCTTAAAGTATTTGGAAAGAGGGACCAGTTATATATAATTTTATGTTCGCGGTACTTTGTTGGTAAATAAGCCGAAATAAATTAATATAATGTTGGGTCTATGTCTTGATGGGTGAGTGCAGCAAAGATGGAAGAATGTTTCAAACTGTCAAAAGCTTAAGAATAATCCACAAAGGCTAGATACAAAGGTTTATTTAAATTCATTAAATTTTTCCATATCTTGGTTAACGGTGTGCAAATGGTCGGTCGTGGATTAATGCAGTCGGAGTCCAGCCTGTTATTTATGTTGATGTTGATCGAGTTGGTCTGCTATGCGTTTTTGAATAATTTTATATTTTTAAAAAAATATCTTTTAAATATGCGAAATCAAGCTTATAATAGGTATATAAATGTTAATGTCTGCTTTATCACCTTTTTTAATATGACCTATGTTTTTTTATATTTTATTCATTATTTATAGCAGTTTAACTTTTTATTAAGATAATTTTAAACATGTTTGACCTGAAAAAAAACAAAAAAATTACGAATTTTGGAAATAAATTTCGCGATGTTAGCGGAAATAATTAAATAAAATAAATGTCAAAAAATAAATGTTCGGAAATAGAATAAAAATATGTTCAGCTATAGAAAGGGACGTTTCTCATTTTTATTTTTAATCCTATGTGAATAATATATTATATGCTCGTGACCTAACCACGAGCCGCCTTTAGGCACAGACTAACTAGGGAACAAGTCCATAGGTGTCATGTGAAGAAACATGGTTATAATCATCAGGAATCACGAAGTAAATAACAGACATATATCTTTATGATCTGAGGAAAATAAATATATCCTTATTTCGAAAGAGAGCCAACATGACTACTTTGACTAATATATAATACTCGTATTATCATCATCCATGATAGGCCGCAGCGCAGCACAGCGCAGCCAGTTTTGACCAAGCATGTTCGGTCACTGTCATATAAAAATTCTTTGATTTATTTTACGCAAGAAGGCTAGAGACTAAGGAGAGATAACTCCCGAAGTGGGGGTAAGCTTTCGAGGGCCGAAAGTCGTATACTCTGTGCCGGGCAAAACGCTGTATTGCGCATGTGCAGCGGCAGCTATTTGTCATTTCATGGTCACATGGTTTTGTTTTGAACGGTGTCACGTGCGACAGTTGTTGTTTTTCGAGGTTGTGTTGACCAATTTTGACACTTCGCGAGGATCGCGGCAAAGAAGCGTAATGCGCATGCGTCACTGTGGGATACGGATTTAGTCCAACCCTTTCCAGGGAGTTATCTCTCCTTAGTCTCTAGCCTTCTTGATTTTACGAATGAATGAGTTTGAGTGATGCATTTGTCCATGGTCTATGTAAATTTTTTTTAAAGGGAAGAAACGGCCCAGTCCTTCAGTTACATAGTCACAGACGATATTTTTTACCTAATTGGGTATGGGAACAAAAATCAAACATGAGTCCTTAATCGAAAACCATTTCGAGGTATTTTTATTTTATTCCATAATTAAATATTTAACATTTTTAAAAGCAAAGGATCTAGGATATTTTTAATTAAATACTATGTAATTTTCTGGGGTCAAATGAATGACCCCAGAATGCCAACGTAGGCAAAGAGTACATAAAGGTTCTTAATGGACTCTTGACGGTAATCAAATTGACATCTTACAATTGAAACCTATTGGGACGTATAAACGTCCTTTCACGTGATTGGTTGATAATACATATATCCATCAACCAATCAAATGACGCGATCTGTATCATACGTGAGACTTTTGGCTAGGTGATTCTACTGCATGGTATTAATGGGGTGTCCAGTAGCAGATTTAAAATTCCCCCTGGTAAAATATATTTTTCCACAAAGTTATACGTACATTCATTTACGCCCATTGCCCAGACGAGTAGGACTTAAAGTAGCCATTCGCTATATTCCAACCCTTTCAGGTTGGGCTTGGTTTTAGAACTGGGCAAAATGAATTGTATCTGAAGTGTACTTCTCACATTCTCGTGAGTTTGTACATGATGAACGGTGAGCTATGTTTCAGTCGTAAGTGCAGTAAATCAGTAATTTTCTCCTAATAATTTATTTACCACGAATCTGGGAAAAAACACATGTGGGAACACTAAGTGAATTTGTGACATCATGAGTTCGCTTGTGTTTTAAAAATTAATAAGAAATTAACTACTGGCTAGATCAACGAAATATTGAAATCAGTTACTTAAAATAGTAAAAGGTATTTAAAAAAAGAATAAATTGTTGTTCCCATACCCAATTATCAAATTACTGTTGAAAACAAAACGCAATTGGGTATGGGAACCATTTTTAATTTTTTTAAATATTTTTTTATGCATTTGAGAATTATTTTAGTAATATACCTTTAATCACTACAGCTTCATTAAATTCCTCACCAACTGAAGCAGAACAGCTGTTGAAAGATAATGTATCTTGTTGCAGTGTATTCTTAAAATTTAAACATATGGAGTCACTAGACATATTAAAATCATTTTAATTAATTAATTTAAAAGACACCACTGATCTTTGTGGTTTATCCGTTAAAATTGTTAGCCACATAATTGACGTGATTGCCCCTTACTTGGCCGTAATATTCAATGATTGTGTTGATGAAGGCATTTTTCCAAACTTAATGAAACACAGTAGGGTTGTACCACTTATTAAAACAGGCAACAAACAAGACCCAGGTAACTTTAGGTCTATTTCAATCCTACTAGCTTTAAGTAAGGTCTTTGAAAAGATCATTCAAGCACAACTATTAAGCTATTTTTATGAGAGCAATCTCTTGCACAGTGAACAATATGGATTTACTAGAGGGCGTTCTTCTACTGATGCTGGCATTACACTTCTTATACACATCTTTGGGGCTTGGGAGAATTCACAGAACGCTCTTGGCGTCTTCTGTGACTTCTCCAAGGCTTTTGATTGCGTTGATCACGATACACTTATAAGCAAGCTAGATTTTTACGGGGTAAGGGATAATGCTTAAGATATGATAATTTCGTACCTTAGTTCGAGAACTCAAAAAGTTTATGTTAACAGTGTTCTGTCTACCAGGATCATAAGTTAAAATGGGGGTACCACAAGGATCTATTCTGGCTCCATTCCTATTTATGATATATATAAATGATTTACCTTTTTACTTAAAGGATATTTGTGATGTCGTATTATTTGCAGACGATACGTCTTTAGTTTTAAAAACTGACAGAAATAAAAACCTTTTTGATGATGTAAATGACGCACTTTCAAAGGTTTTACAATGGTTCACAGTAAATAATCTACAGCTTAATGCAAAAAAGACTAAATGTATTAATTTTAGGTTGCCTAATGTTAAAGATAACCACATTGACCTAAAAATAGACAGCAATACTATGAAGCTCGTTGATTCTACAGTTTTTCTAAGAATCACATTAGATTCAAAACTCCAATAGAACCCTCATATAACAGCCCTCTCGGGCAGACTAAGTTCGGCTGCATTTGCAGTGAGAAAAATAAGGTTATTAACAGAATGTTGATACTGCTCCTTCGGTTTATTTTAGTTATTTCCACAGTGTAATCTCTTACGGCATTGTACTTTGGGGTAAAGCCGCAGATATACAAAACATCTTTGTCCTCCAGAAGCGAGCGATCAGATCCATCTATGAGCTTCGTGCACGGGCTTCACTGAGAGAGCTTTTTAAGGAAATTGGTATCCTTACTGTAGCTTCACAATATATTTACAACTGCATTGTTTTGGTTAGAAAAAATATTGGTCTCTATACTAAACGCAGCAACATTGCAAAAATACTAGGAATAAGGATAAAATTACGCTTCCACTCTTTAGGCTACAAAAAGTTTTAGGATCCTTTATGAGGCAAGGTATACATTATTACATCAAGATCCCATTATTACATCAAAGGCCATTTGTTAGTAACCTTTATGCCTGGGTGTAAGCTCTCTGGTCGATGCGGGATTAGATAACTCTATTGTAACATATATTCTATTGTAATACCTAGTAAATACTTAGTTTGTACTGACTAACAATTTTTTTTTCTTAATTGTTTAAATGGCCTTAGGTTTATATTCCTTTATGTTTGATTTTTTTTCATTGTTTTATATTCTTTAGATTAGACACTCAGTAGGTTTATTTGTATCAAAATGACACATTGTACTTTACTAACGCCTGTTGTAAACCCAAAACAAGTTTAAAAGAGTAACTGCTGAGTTTCTCGCTGGGTCTTTTGTTGTAGTTCCGGCTGTCTGAGCCACTCATCCTACAGGAATGGGGGGAGGGGAAATTGCAAAATTCTGGCTGTCTGAGCCACGTTTTCTTAATTTTTCAAAGAAAGTATAGCGTCACAAACGATGAAACCTTGACCGATGGCCGTCGCTAACGATTCGTTATCAATCTAGATAAGCAAGATCTCTGTAGTGGCTCAGACAGCCGGAACTACATTGTTCTCAGCAAGAAACAACTCCGACGCGGTGGTAGAGTCGCATTATGTCTGTATACTGTGTATTAATATATATGTATATATATTATTACAGTAATTATGTCTATTATTTAGTATATCTTGCTTCAAATTTGAAGATTTAAAGGTACTTACTGTGAAAGTTTATTTGAATAAAGTCATTTGAGTTTGAGTATCAACCAATCACGTGAAAAGACGTTTATACGACCCAATAGGTTTCAATTGTGAGATGTCAATTTGATTACCGTCAAGAGTCCATTATGAACCTTTATGTACTCTTTGCCTACGTTGGTTTTCTGGGGTCATTCATTTGACCCCAGAAAGCCAACGTATTTCATTAAAAATATCCTAGATCCTTTGCCACATGGAATGAGAACGTAGGGCACCGTCTGTTAGAGCGAATATGATCGCACGACGTATATGCGGTGTATGCTTGCTTCCTGTACACTTTGGATAACCAAAGAGCATCTACGTCTTTACGTTTTGTTGTTAAACGTATTGTTTTTTTTTTTTTATATTGCCCGTCAAGATGACCTCACTCCACCTGATGGAAAGCGGTCGTGAGGTCCAGATATGAGGTTGACAAGCCCAGTCATTCAAAAGAATCACTGGGCTGGCCATTGTTGCACTTTGGTGATCTGTGATATCAGCTGTCATGGCTGATGGCCTAGTCGCCAATGCCACAATAAAAAAAAATGAGCTGTCAAATCTGACAGCCAGGCAGATTTGTTCAGATTTGTTTTTTTCTGCTTTTATTTGCTGAGTTTTCGTTTATTTTTCTTTTTATTCAAAATTCCACCAAACATTTAATTTCTATTTGTAAAACACATAGATCTTTGAAGGTAAATTCTCATAGCTCCGTAGTTTGCTTGTTAGGTGATTCTTATACAGCTTGCCGGAGGTTCAACTGTTATCGCTTGTAATGAATCATTGTATGTGATTATAGATGAGCGAGTCATGTGTGGAGACTCCTGAGGCTCCAGCTTGGTTATCAAAGTTGGAGAGTCAGCGGGAGAAGTTGAGTAAAGCTCGTCTTGGACATGACAGCGGGGCTGGAGCTCCATGTAACTCTTGTGGTAAGAATTAGGTTTTGTGGCTTTTTTATAGCTTCTTCAAAAGTTATTCTTAATTTGTAGCACAAATAATCGAGGTGGTGGAATAGTAAACTTTCTTATTCTTTTTCTGTAGGATCAGGTTGCCCAGGTCTAGATTTACACTTTTGGCGAAAGGTGTGTCGAGCATGCCATTGCAGCAAGGATGTTCATGATGTGCAAGATGATGACTTGTCTGGCTGGGCCCAGTTCGAGTTACTAGGAACGGCTAAGCCCAAGAAAGCTTCCAGTTAGTATTTTATGGTTTCAGTATCAATTAACAAGTTATGTAAGGTTTTTAAGATGTTGGTTAGCTCTAGCAGTTCATTTAACTGAGATAATAAAAATATGCTCAATTTTCTAACTAAACGCTGCAAATCTAGGTGGTCCTGGTTCTGTTATTCACATTTGATTTTGATAGGGCAAAAACAGCAAGACAGTTATTATTTACAAGTTATGTACTTAAGATGTCTACAAATTCTTCTCATTACTGTAAAAAAAGTTATGCTTTTTTGTCTCTTCCTCATAGTAATTGATAATACTAGGATAAAACCAGGATAACCTCTAACTTTATTTAGGGACTCTATTTGTTTTAAATATCAACTAATAAAAACTGTAAATTTTTCAGTGCCCTTGATTAAAATAAGAGGAGTTACTGACCAGCCTGTGAAACTGGATTGGGTTCCACCAAATGCTTCAACAGAATTGGTAAGTAGTTTATTAATACTGTCTTCTACCTGCAATTTGGTTTGCTTAACTTACTGGTCATTGGTTAGTTGAAATATAAACCGAAAGCTCCGTATCATGACCAGATGAACTAAATGTTGTAAATTGGTACATTAGTAAACTCAGCCTGAACCCTCAGGCTGAAATAAAAAAAAGAAATATTACTGTGACATAAAATACCATTTATTAGATGGAAATGTAGCTTATTTGTTACTGCTGGGCATTAAGTATGCTAATAAAACAGCCAAATTATTAAGATACAAACATCCAAACATCAGTACTGTCTTCATTAAAAAACTAGGGCTTGATGTACAATTGTGTGTACATCCATAAAAAAAAACTCCTTTTGATGGTATAGTAGGGCAGTGTAATTTACTTTACATTATGCTATCTACATAATCTGCTTAGATGATAGTTCAATAAATACAATGTTTGAAAAGCAAGAAATCAGTTTTAGTAATATTATCAACTATTTTGTACAAAGGAAGGATTATAAAAAATTATCTACTATTTCAAAATTAATTCCTTAAATTTATCGTAATTATACTTATCTATTAATGCATATACCTAATTTCAACCACATTGACCTGTGATAAAATAGTAGTTGGAGAATAACTATTTTTATTTGATGCGCTAGTAAAATAAGAGGCCAAGTGCAAGTTTATTCGATAAGTGAATTTTTATTTTTAGCATTTTAACAATGCAGTGTTTTCTACACAAAGAAAGAAACTAGAAATATTCGACCTGATCCTATAGCTAGTTTCATATTAATCGAAAGCACAAAAATAGGTAATCGTACCTACACCGTACGAAAGTCAAGTGGCCTCGGTAGCTCAGTTGGAAGAGCAGCCACCCGGAGTGTGGAAGGTCGCGTGTTGGTATCCCGCTGGAGTCCCTAGGATCAGGTCGAATTTTTCTAGTTTCTATCTTTGTGTAAAAGTTTTTTCGACCACACGCGTAAACTGCCACCACATATGTGTGCGAGTTTAAATAAAACTGAGCAATCAGTTTGTGTCCCTCGGTCAGAAATTGATGTTTTTTAAATATTATATTATTGATGATTGAAATTCGCCAGAGGCTTCGCCCGCAAGTGCTCACCTGTTAACATTTAGCCTAAAACTATGTTGCTAGCTGTTAATTAAGCTTTATATTGGTGACTAGCTTTCCGCCCGCGGCACCTTAATTTTTATGACATAGGAATTTTTTCCGACTTACGATACTTGTTATTCACAAAATCCCGTCTTAGTTTGCATCTACGTCCTAAAAGGAACCTCTATGCAAAATTTGAGACTCCTAGTACTTAAAGTCATAAAAACAAACTATCAACCCCAAAAACAACCCATCAGAGGTTGAATTTCGCGAAAACCAGTCTTGGTGAGCACCTACGTCCTTAAAAGAACTCCAATGCAAAATGTTAAACTCCTAGCACTCGTAGTTTCTAAAATTGAATCCTTTCGCATTTATCCATTTTGAAAATTTTGCGTGCGAATTTTTAATTTCACGATGTATCTGAATCTATTAATCCAATTAATGTGTTGTTAAGTACAAAATTTATTTCCGCAGAATTAGATTGATGATGAAATAACTTTTAATCCTAAGGATTGTTATGCCTGTGTAGTAATAATTCGCAAAATCTACATTTTTTTAACACAAAACATAACTTATAGCTGCTTATAAAAGATAGATGAATTGTGTCGCGGACTTTTTTATGGATCTACTAAAAACCTTTATTTTTGAAATACATTGCATACAGTATGTACAATCAACAGTGAGGCCAGCGCACGCCGAAAAGATTTACGGTTGCGCTTTTTTCCGGATTATTCAATAAGTTTTAATTGATGATCTGGCTGAAAACTAATTATTTCAAAACAAATATATGCCTATAGCCTATAGCAATCAGGGATAATTAGGTAGTTTCGAAAATTACCTTTCCCAAACATACAAACTCATAAACGCTTTCCTCTTTATTTATCATGTTAGTATAAGTAGATGAAAGAACTATTTCGAGTTTATCAATAAAAAATAAAATTAACACAATCTAATCAATCCTCAAAGAGCGAACATTTTTATAATATTAGTGAAGAATGTAGATGGTGGAGGCTTATGCCTAGCAGTGGGACTCACACATTAATAGGCCAAATACTACACTTTAGTCACAAGTTTACAACACACACTTGCGCTCTAGGTGTCCGAGTACATGTCGTGCCTGGGCGCGCTGGCGCCGGTGTCGGGCTCGGCGGCGGCGCGGCGCCGGCGCGCGCAGCTCCGCACGCAGCTGCCGCCGCACGACGTGGCGCCCGCCGTGAGGCAGCACGCGACGGACCACGAGAAGTCTGAGCATACGGTATGTTGTTATACAGTGCTGGTTTTGTTGTTACTTATAAGCGCAATACACACTGAGCCCGCCGACACAACCCGGCGGCCTAATATGAAAAGAATCATGTCGGCAACATGCGACCTCGCGTATTGCCCGCTGACATGTTGGCGGCTTGCGTAAGCCGCTCAGTTACCCGGCGACACTCGAGCTGTAGTAACGTGCAAGTTACTCATCTCAGCCGCCGACAAAATTTTCCGACATGGTGCCGCGATCGAGACAGGGGACACGCTGTGGCTTCGTATGGCCGCCCGAATACAGACACGCGAGACAATCCGTAGAAAGCCTACCGGAAACCCTCAGCTATGATCTCATATCTTAGTCTTCGCGCCATGTGTACTAAATAATATGCTTAAATCAACTCTCTGTTACAGGAATACATCACCAGAATTAAAGATCACGTTGTGGGTATGGGCAATGTAGTTCGGGTGGGACCGCTCCAGAGTGGAGAAGTTTACTCAGTGGAAAACAGCAAAACCCACGCTGCTCCTAAGTCATACGCCCTACCATTAAAGATTTCTAATGTATCAAGGGGTGTCAAGTACAACATTGTTCCTAAAAACGCTTCCGATAAGAAACTCGTGTTGGATTCCCAAGGAAACATTGTGAGTAGTGCTGCCAATTTGCCAGACTACAAGGCAAGCCCAATCTTAAGTCGAATTGTAAAAGACAAGCTCCATGTGATGCGTATCGAGTCAGATCGCATCAAAAGTGCAGTTGAACATGGACCAGTTTATGATAAGTTGTTTAAAAACTTGAACGACTTGAACATGCCTGTCAGTAATGATGTTTATTTGCAACCAATCAAGCTCTTCCGTGAGGAGTATAACAATAATGCTCAGTTCAGAGATGAAACCAATGAATTTGCTAACAAAGCCCTGGGAGCCCAGATCATGCCCGATTTGTGGTCTACGAGTAACAATAATGTCATGGGTAATGCTAAACTGCTTGACAGTAGAATACAGAAGGGCACTATATTCGCTCCCAATGGAGAGATATGGAGCTGGAAACATGAGCCTACCACTCCTGAGACAAGTGGAACAATCTGCTCTACAAAGATTAACCCTCAGTATTCCACCACTACTGATTTGAACCAAGTGGAGCCGCAGCAGACAGCACCTTTGAGAGAATATCTCAGAAATCATTCAGAGGAAGATTTACCTCCGCCGCCGCTGCCTAACTACAGCACTTATCCTGGCGGGGTTCCCCCGACTGCTGCGCCTGCTGATCATGATTGGCAAAACAATCTCAACGATAATGTTTCAAGTGGAGAAAACATTGAGTATCTCGGGGCACCCCATGTTTCCTATGCTGAGCAAATTAATCCCATTATTGATCAGCTCGCAGATATGTCCTTAAGCCCAGCAGAGCTAGAGTTCAACAGGAAGCTGTACAATGAGGGCGTGCCTTGTCAGCGTTGTGAGAAATCTATGTTCGCCGGCGAAGTAGCCGTGAAAGCCGAGAGAGCCGGACAAGAGGCTATTTGGCATCCACAATGCTTCACTTGCAGTAAATGTGGAGAACTGCTGGCTGATCTTGTTTACTTCTTTTACAAGGGGGAGATTTACTGCGCCAGAGATCTCGCAAACGTGCTAGATATACCTCGGTGCGCCGGTTGCGACGAGCTGATATTCACTCGTCCGTACACAGCGGCAGAAGGGAGGGCGTTCCACGTTCAGCACTTTTGTTGCTACCACTGCGACGCGCCACTTGGTGGGCAAAAGTACGTGCCAGATGACAAGACGGGTCTGCCAATTTGCCTGTCTTGCTACGACCAGTTTCATGCGGAGCGCTGCCGCGCGTGCGGCGGCGTCATCGGCCCCGAGCAACAAGGCGTGTCCTGGAGCACCACGCATTGGCACGCCGACTGCTTTATATGCTCGGGAAGAATGTGCGGCAAGAGTTTGCTGAGCGGACGATTCGTGGTCAAACAAGAGATGCCATTCTGCAGTGTGCCTTGTATTCAAAGTAGAATTAAGTGATTCCAGTTGTCATTCCTATTTATTGTCTTATACGATTATACAAAATGTAGAATTTAAGACGTAATTATATTTTATATGAATATTTATATTTTTATATAAAGAGAGAAAACTTGTAATTTTTTATAAGCTTTCACGAAAAGTATTTTTGAAATATTTACATTAGTGACATAATATAATAACATTCCTATTTTGAATTTGGATTTCGAAAGAGTAATAAATGGGACCAATTGAAGTGATAGGTATTGGGAACCTTAGAAAAATAGCGGAAGATAGGTGACCGCCTCTAGCGCGTGGACCTCTTAAAAAAGGTCTCCGTCGCCTAATTCCACTCAGTCTCAATCGGCGCATGAGCGGGCGTGTTACGCAAAAATATTATTCGTTTTGATCGCCATTTGGCGGAGTGAGATAGAAATACTTTGAAAGACAGGATGTGCGTCATAATAGAGCCCTGTCAAAGTATTTTTATATCTTGCATGCTTGTCTCGTTAGCTCTATGGTCAAAACAAATTGGTTTGTCTCTGTCCTTCAGAATCGCACTACGTTAAAGGCCTGCGCAGACGACGGACTTTAATCCGCGGCAGCGAAAAAAATACGCCCCGCGGGCAAAAAGTCCGCGGCGTAAGTTTCATTGTTAACCAGAAATTTAGTGAAGCGCATGTTATGAAGGCAAATATTCTGAGATTATGTTGTGCTGTAATTTACTTAAAGCTTAAGAAAAAGAGACTACTAGGTCCATCCCTTTATTTCGAATCTTCGCCCAACGCGAACTCAAGTCCGCTGTGTGCGTTGCTGCTGCTCACAGTTCGTTCGTCCATTCTTCTCGCGTACTATAATCCGCTCCGCTTCGTCGACGTCCGCGGTTATTCGGCGGACTTTTTGAACGGCGTACTTTTACTCGTCCGTGTGTATTTGTAAGGGATCTATTATGACAGACCAAAAAGTACGTCGCGGATAGTCCCTCGTCAGTGCAGGCCTTAAATAGAATCACAGAGGTGTGAGTGTGCGTGCATGTAGTTGTGTATCATGCCAGTTTTCAGTCGACGGTTTTTAAGACGTGCCGTATCTCCCGCGATTTTGATTAATCTAAGTTAGGAACCTTTGTATGTACACATACTTTTTGCCGCGATGTGTACAGCAACAGCAAAAGTCGATAATAATTACCCAAACTTCTTTTTTCACGTTAAATTATCACTTCTGCTGTTGACTGTCCCATGCATGCGATCACTTTAATTTAGGATTGGCTCATATGATCATGCATCGCTACAAAAAGTTGCCATGTTTAGGGACCCTCCCTAGGTGTAGTGTAAGGTAAAAAGTATGAGAGTTGCTCCATATATATTACGACGGTTTGCGGGCTCAAATTAGAATTATTCTCCAATTATCGGGCGAACCCGTAGAGGATTTAGCCCGGTTTCCACCAAAGCGAGAGGAGGGGATAATGTGTTTCGATAACCAATCAGATTTCGTTATTTCCCCATTTCATACATTATGTGGAAATAACGAAATTTGATTGGTTATCAAAACACATCTCCTCTCTGCTTTGGTGGAAACCGGGCCTAAGACCGTTGAATGCTAAGCTGATATTCACCTAGAAATTATTTCTTAAAGAAAAAATAATAAAATAAATTTCTTATTCTTACGCTATAGAACTCTGCAACTCTTATTTAAGTAAATTGTTGCCATAGATGATGATATTTATCGCAGAAGATATTAGTGATATTAGTATTGCTATAATCACACCAATGATTAGTTCTTGCGTTTCTTTTATGTTGAAAAAAAAAAAAACATAAGAAAAAGTCATGTTTAAGTATTCATTTACTTGATAAAAAGAAAAGTTAAGAAGGGAATAGTAGCAGAAATGCGTGATCGAGAAGACTTTCAAAAACCTTTTTTATCAATTCATTAGGCGCAATTAAGTAACATTTATAATGTCCAGTTTATTGATTGGTAACTTAAAGTGTCTTACTTAATACAGCAGGATAATAAATGTAAATTGTATGGTAATGTGTGTCAATGCAATGCATTGGTAATACAATAAATATCTTGTATACATTTTTGGTTTCATTTCCTTATTATATTTAAATAAATGAACCTATTACTAGAACAATTAGAGCTTTGTGAACATTCATATTTACTTAAACATAGCTTGTATGTCGATGAAACCAGGCGAGGCTAATTGGTCTATGTCGACAGACACGTGATATGTACCTTGAAGTATTTTTAATTATAAAAAAATCATCCAGTAGTAGGTATTGGTGGTGGTTATGGGGGTTGACCATTGATGGTATCTTTTTAATAGGGATATTCGCTGCGAAGGTCAACCATGCATTTGTTTAATTTTAAGAAAAAATAATTGCATATTCTTCTATACCTATCTTATACGATAATATAATGTAGGTACAATAAAGTATTGTTATTGTTGGAGTCGGTGTCAGCCAAGGTAGGTTTGTAATTAATAAATTGAGTTTGAGTTTTGAACGTAGTGAATTCATTATTAATCCATTTTCTGCGCAAATTTTATCCAAATTTAAGACTTAAGTATATGGTTTTCTCATGGATGTCAGCCATAACTGGACCAAATTAAAATGAGTCCTCACGGGAAGCACCAGCTTTCTAATAAAAAAATAATTATCAGAAGCGATTCACCCACTCGAAACTTCTGAGGTAACAAATATAAAAGAAAATACATACAGTCGAATTGAGAACTACCTCCTTTGAAGTCGGTAAAAAAATGCTAAATAACAAATACTTATTAATAGTGTTTATTAACAACTAAGTTCAGAAGACCGAGGAGTGTAATTTGCCACTATGCTTAGCGTTCGTGGACTATGAGAAGGCCTTTATTCGATCAAGACGTGGGCAGTGCTGCAGGCTCTCAAACGGTGCCACATTGACTATTGGTATATCGAAGTGCTGAAGTGTTTGTATAGAAACGCCACCATGTCGGTCCGAGTACCTACAGGATCAGACCATGGAGGCAATTCCATTGCAGAGGAGTGTGAGGCAAGGGGATGTAATATCTCCAAAACTCTTCACCAATGCAATGGAAGATGTCTTCAAACTCCTGAAATGGGAAGGACTCGGCATCAACTTTAATGGCGAATGCATCACTCACCTTCGGTTTGCCGACGATATTGTGGTCATGGCAGAATCGTTGGACGAACTCGGCAAAATGTTAGAAAACCTCAATCGAGTTTCTCAACAGGTGGGCCTCAAGATGAACATGGATAAGACGAAAGTCATGTCAAACTGCCATGTAGCGCCCGCCTCAATATCAGTGGGGAACTCGACTCTCTAAGTGGTGGACGAGTATGTCTACTTATGACAAACGGTCCAGTTAGGAATATCCAACTTCGAGAAGGAGGTCACTCGGCGAATCCAACTCCGCTGGGCAGCGTTCGGGAAGTTACGCAGCGTCTTAACGTCCAAAATACCTGTGTCTGAAGACAAAAGTCTTTGAATAGTGCGTGTTGCAAGTGGTGACCTACTGTGCCGAGACGTGGTCTCTAACTGTGAGCCTCCTAAATAGGCTCAAAGTCACTCAGCGAGCTATGGAAAGAGCTATGCTTGGTGTTTCTCTGCGAGATTTAATCAGATATGAGGAGATCCGTAGAAGAACTAAAGTAACCGACATAGCCATCCTTTTCCTTTTCCTTTCCCATCCCACTCTTCAGAGCACCCCGCTACCGATTAAGGATAGCCTAAACATCCTTGGCATGGATGTTCGTAGCAACCTAAACCAGCGGGACTACATTGAGAGCGTCATTAGAACTGCATCCCGTAAACTCGGAGTCCTGAACAGAGTGAGACGATTCTTCACGCCTGAGCAGCTCTGTCTCTTGTATAAGACACAAGTTCGCTCGTGTGTGGAATACTGCTCTCATCTCTGGGACGGTTCCGCTAAGTACCTACTCGAAGCTCTTGACAGGTTGCAGCGGCGTGCTATCCGTATTATTGGAAACCCAAAGGCAACTTTGACCCTTGAGCCTCTCCAATTGCGTAGAGACATTGCCAGGCTAAGTGTTCTCTATCGCTTCTACAATGGGGAATGCTCTGACGAGTTATTCCAGCTTATCCCACCCTCACCTTTCCACTCCCGTACCACGCGTGCTGGACTACGGCGTCACCCACACACAATTCAACATTTGTTGGCCCGAACTAAAAGGTTCGGTGACTCGTTTCTTTGTCGTACCATCCAGACGTGGAACGCTCTTCCAGCACATGTGTTTCCTTCCTCTTATAGTCCCGGGTTCTTCAAGCGGGGCGTGAAAAGGCATTTCTGTAGGCCTTCAAGGTGAGAATGGCCAGCCCAGTGATTCGTTTGAATGACTGGGCTTGTCAACCCCATATCTGGACCTCACGACCGCTTTCCATCAGGTGGAGCGAGGTCATCTTGACGGGCAATATAAAAAAAAAAAAAGCCAAACGGGTTAGCAAGCTGAAGTGGCAGTGGGCAGGACACATTGGTCGGAGGACTGATGGCCGATAGGGCAGTAAAGTGCTCGAGTGGAGACCACATATCGGCAGGCGCAGCATAGGACAGCGCCCCGCGAGATGAACGGACGATCAGGTCAAGTCCGCAGGGAATCGTTGGATGCAGGCTGGTTCTAATAAGGGGGAGGCCTATGTTCAGCAGTGGACGTCCTATGACTAAAATGATGATGATGAACAAACTCTGCGCCGGCTCGTGGCTTTGCAGCTGGCCGTGGTTGACGCCGGGCTGGCGCTGCACGGCCGCCTCGCGCCGCAAGAAGTGAAGCCGCTGCACAGGTACAGGGATGATTACCCCGTTTGGGGTTGTGATGGTATATGTATTTATAAGTAAACAATTTTTTTTTCTTTTATCTTTGTAAAAAACTTTTTCAAACAATTTACAGAAGGAAGTTATATATTTAAAACAATTGAGACTATACTTTGTAAGTAATACAATATTACCCAGCAACAATAACATCCAAAAAAAAACCTGCATATAATCATAGTACACTAAGGAGAAGACCATTTAACGCTAAATTGATTAATTGTTGGCACCTCTTGATGACCAGTTACTTGGTAGTGCCACTTTTAAACTGGAAAAATCTCTGCCGACATATTATTATAGCGTCATCAATGATCATCCAAGACAGAAGCTTTTGTAAAGGTCACTTCTCTTTTCTCTTCTTAGCCTGTAGTCAAAGGGATGAGAGAAACAAATCTAGTGAATAATACTATTATATTTGTTAGAAAAGACAATATTTATTTAAAGTGCATAGCATTTAGTTATTATATATTTCAGCATAATATTTTGTAAATAAATTACGAGCTCAAGCCTTTATCTTTAACTTTCCCAGATCATTTCTTAACTTGTTTAGATTTTCTTGTAAGGCTTCCTGTTTGTTTTCTAGCGCCGAAATGTGATCATCTGTCCTTTTGATTTCTTTGCTGATATACTCCATTCGTTTTGCTACATTTTGCCTTGCTTCTTCCGAATCTTGTTTCACCAGGACCGGTCCTATTAATTTGTAGACTTCAGCATCTTTTTTCAGTAGAGCTAACTCTTCTTTCACTGCTTTATTTTCATTCAACTGGCCATCTAGCTGTTGTTTCTGTGCGACAGCCTTATGATATTCTTTTTGAACACCATTGAAAATATCCATTTCTTTTTGCAACTTTTTCTGTATTTCCTCCGCCATTATAACTTAAATATTAATTCTGATAACAAATCTTAAATAAACACTAAAAGATTTTACATAAAATCTTTAAGTTCTGCGCTAACGAATGCAACAAATTGAATTTTAGGTTAAATAAAATAGGTTCGGTTCTTTTGACAGCATTGACTGCTTTGACTGACAGCTGTCAGTGGAAGCTCTTTGGTAAAGGTTGGTTTTTTCGTGAGAATAAGATTATTACGGCCTTGTCATTTCTAAAATGTTTACTCACTGACTTAAAGCTTTTATATTTAGTGCCTGTTTTGTATCAAGCGTGCAACGTGCAATTGGGTAATACCTTTTACTATTTTAGGTAACAATTTTGAATATTTCGTTGATCTAGTTCTAGCCGGTAGTTATTTTTTTATTAATTTTTAAATATTGCGAACTCATGACGTCACAAATTCACTTAGTGTTCCCACATGTGTTTTTTTCCCCGATTCGTGGTTAATAAATAATGAGGAGAAAATTGCACTTACGGCTGAAACAGAGCTCGCCGTTATCAGGTAGCATCTCACGAGAATGTGAGTAGTAGACTTTAAAAACAATTTATTTTGCCAAGTTCTGAAACCAAGCCCTACCTGAAAGGGTTGGGATTATAGCAAATAGTTATTTTAAGTCCTACCTACCCGTCTGGGCAATGGGCGTAAATTTATGTACGTATTATTAAAAATAACTTTGTGTCAAAAAAAAATTCATCTGGGGGAATTTAAAATCTGCTATCTGGAAATACCATTAATGCATTCGCGCGAATTATGCGGCACAGTAGTTGTTAAACAGCGCCGCCCCGTGGTAACAAATTGAAATTAGTGGGAAGGAGAAAATAGGGCAAGGCATTTGACCAGGAAAGGCTTAATGTTTATCCACCATGCAATATAATCACCTAGCTAAAAATCTCACGTATGAAACAGATCGCGTCATTTGATTGGTTGATGGAAAGAATATCAACCAATCACGTGAAAGGACGTTTATACGACCCAATGGGTTTCAATTGTGAGATGTCAATTCGATAACCGTCAAGAGTCCATTAAGAACCCTAATGTACTCTTTGCATACGTTGGCAATCTGGGGTCAAATGAATGATCCCAGTTTGCAAACGTATTTAATTAAAAATATCCTATATCCTTTGCCTATAAAAATGTTAAATATTAAAAAAAGGTACTTATAAAATACAAATACCTCGAACTGATTTTCGTTATAGGACATGTTTGTTGTTTTTCCCATACCCAATTTCGTGTCAGCTTCAACGCCTGGTCTTTGTAGCCATGCCACTGTATCATCGTTTTTGTTTGCTTGAGTAGGTGCTTTATCTTTTTGAACCGAATGGTAAGATGCATTGTCCATAATGATTATGCACTGTTCGGCGAGGTTTGTTACCAAGTTAGTAAACCACTCTGTGAATTCATTTGCGTCCATTTCTTCGTGATATTCATTTGTACTTTTAGACTCAAATGCGAGCAAGGCACCATTCACAAAACCTCCCCCAGCTGATCCGGCGTGGCAGATTATTAGGCGTCCACCTTTTCCCATTGGCACTTTTGAGCAAGATGCCTTGGTATCGTCCGTCCACGACTGCGGCGCGGTATGATTCGAATTCAGCCAAGTCTCATCGACAAATGTGACATTGTCCCTGTTAGAGATCTAGGATCGGAGAGCGCCGCGTCATAATTGGCTGCAGGCAAAAGCAATGTCGGGCCTTGTGCAAACACAGATACATTAAAGATCCCATCAATTGCCTATAGTTAAAAGTATCATCATCTAAACATTTTTCAGGTCTAACAAATTTACTATTTGGCAACATGGGTGTGCACACAGCCTTACAATTTTGCATACCAAACTTAATGAGCAATTTCCTTATATACTCAGACTGGTCTAACTTTAAAATTCCTTTAGACCTATCACGTGTACCATTAATACCTAAACAACTTTTTAGAGTGCCCGAATTCTTGACATTAAAATTATTTTCCAAAATATCCAATAACTCTTTAAAGCTGTTACTACCTTTACTGTAAAATATGTAGAAGTCATCGACATACAACGCTATTATGATAATATCATTTTGTGACTTCTTGACATAGACACAAGGTTCACTTTTAGCTTGACGGAAACCATTACAAGAAAGCAACTCGTGAACTTTATTGTTCCATATTCTACTGGATTGCTTTAAACCGTAAATTCCCTTCAACAATAGGCAAACCTTGCTCTTATCACCGTTATCAAAACCAGGTGGTTGCTCCATATAAATTATTTCTTTCAGATCCACATTCAAAAATGCAGTAGCAACATCTATGTGATCTATGTTTAAATCTAATTTATTAGCAAGTGAGAACAATATTCTCATACTAGAATGTCGCACTACTGGGCTGACAACATCTATGTTATCCTTTCCAAAAACCTGAGTAAAACCCCTGGCAACCAAACGAGCCTTGTGTTTATCGGAATTCAAATAAATGTTTATGATTTATGATTTCCCAGAGGCGTCGTGTTTAGTTTTATAAACCCACTTACATTTTACGATATTAACGCCTGATGGGCGATCTACGATTTTCCATACATCATTAGATAGCAAAGAATTATATTCTTGCTCCATGGCTGCCTGCCAATGACTAATATCAGGGCCAGCCACGGCTTCCTCAAACGACTGAGGCTCAGAAATTAACATACTATTAGCTATGAGCGAGTAATCCATCTCATACTCTTCATACCTGGACGGTAGCTTAGAACGCGTACTACGCACCGGGCGCGCACGGTCGAGCACAGGCGGCAGGTGGTCATTCACCCCATCCCCTCCAGCTGATGCCTCGTACGGAGACGTCACACGCTCGACGCGCGCGTCCCGCACCGGAGACTCGGAAGAGACCTCGGCCTCGCTGCCCGTGCAGTACTCGTCAGCACCTCAGATTTTCTTCTTAGTAAGTATCCAAACGTTTTTCTCGTATAATCGTACGTGTACGTCAATAGGTACTTCGCGCCGCCCCAGATGTGCTCCTGCATGGGCCCACAGACATCCGAGTACACTAGTTCCAACGGCTTGCTGGCACGCGATGCAGTGCCCCTGGGAAACGGTTGAGCACTCAACTTCCCCTCAAGGCAAGGCACGCAATCCTTCAGAGCCTGCAAATTATCCTGAAACAACACCGGTAGCAAAATCGTTTTTTAAAGACCTCAGGCCTTCAAGATTTAAGTGGCCAAGCCTTCTATGCCATACCTCCACAGGCATAGGAGAGACAACGACATTAGCATTCTGTTGCTCTTGTCTAGGACACAAAAGCACTGAAGAATGCACATCTCGCGAAGATTCACCTGACAAACACACAATCTTATCCAACTTGTAGAGACCATTATATTTACTAGCAGTTGCTACTAAGTTGCCAGATGTTTTATTTGTATTGTCATAATATATAAAACAACCCCCCGATTCAAAGCTGATAGTAAAACCCCTGTCTACCAACTTACTAACTGACAAAAGATTTGCGGTAAGATCTGGTACAAATAATACATTTTTAATCATGCTTACTGAACTATCTGTCTCCACAGCATTGCAACTTGTCACTATTGGCTATAGATATGCTATCATTACAGTCTTTAAAGTTTGACATTATGCTTCTATCGTTGCACATGTGAGCCGAACAACCGGAGGCAAGAAACCAATTACTGTTTTTCGGCATGAAAGCTGAAGCAATAAAAGTCTGACTTGAACTGGAGTCCTTTTTCTTGTCACGCTTCAACTTGTAGCACTTTGACCTTACGTGACCTGGCCGCTTACAGTAATGGCAAATCACTTTAACACACTTTTTAAACTTCGAGACAAACGCAGAAGCAATTTCGGAGCTATTTGATTTTTTTCTGAACTCCTCTTGTAGCAATCTAGCCCGCACAAGTTCACTTGACAAACTATTCGACATACAAGCTATTTCCAAATTGGACACCAGAGCGTCGTACTCACTGGGAAGACTACTCAGCAGCAATTCAGCAACCTCAGCATCTTCTATAACTTTACCAATATCGGCTAATTGCTGAACCAGCGTCATCACCTCTTCTATGTAGTCGCTCATGGTAGTACAGCGAGAGAACTCCATCCTGTGCAGTTTCCGTAGCAATAAGACACGCCGAAACAAACCCTTGTCTTCTAATACATTTGACAGTTTGTCCCAAGCTTCTTTTGAAGTATTTACATCTCTGACGTATTGATAGCAATTTGGCTTTACTGCTAGGCAAATCCGGGCTAACGCGCGTTGATCGCGCGTGACGTCGACACCCGTACCATCCACACAGCTCCAAAAACCTTCCAAGGTCAAAATCACCTTCAGGACAAATTTCCACGAATAGTAGTTGGCTGTACCTTCTAATTTGTCAATCGCTAAATTCATACCTAAAGCACTAGTAGTAGCGGGAATGATGGGAACAGGCGCGGTGCGGTCATCGTCGACGCCATCCATGTTGCCGTCCAGTGGCTTTTTTTTTATTGAGGTTATGTCACTTCGCAAAATATTACTTCTCAGAGTTTTAATATTTACTCTGTTCAACACACCAATGACTTTCCTATGTTCTTTCAATCCAAATACACTGGGCCCATAACCTGTTAGTTAGAGACTAGGATCGGAGAGCGCCGTGTGTGCGAAGTATGGGAAAAGTCAAGGTGCCAGGTGGTACTTTGCAATTAATCAGCCAATATATATATATAGGTACATACCAGAGTTTTATTTACCAACGAAATATACAGTGGATGATGTTTTCTATTTAAATATAACATAAAAGATAGCTTTATTTATGCATAATTGGTTTGTCGTCCACAAAAATGACCGACGAGTTTACACACGAGATATCTCTTCTAAACCACGACAAAAATAAGGCGCCATGCTAACAAATTCAAATTAAAATCAAAAAAAAAAAAAAACAATTTTTTTCGACAAAATTGAATTTCCCATACAAAATATTAAGTCACGACAATGAGGGTGACAAAGTATAGACGTAGATTACCTTACTTTTTATTTCATCTGAATCGATGCAGTATTACCGAAGTTATAGCTGCGAGAAGTTTAGACCAGTTTTTAAATCTCCGAGATGTCGCGCGCTTCGTGCGCGACGTCAATAGTCCAGTGGTACCGTCCGCGCCGCTCGCCGCCCTATTGAAACTCGAGTAAAACTACTTGCGCGCACTGTGTGAGTTGTGATTCTTTCGCCGAAATAGGTTAATTTATAAATCTTTAATTTATAAAGGTAGCTATCCTTTTTATTAATATTGTAAACAATTATAAAATCCTATAAGATAAACGTGATGGAAGGATTTCAGAAAGCCCAGTCGGACAATCTGCCAAAAGTGGATAGCTTGATGCTGGCTCAATAATGTATACAAAAAAACTAGCGACTCGCCCCGGCTCCGCACGGTTGCAATGCCGATACTAAATATACTACAGAATGTATACATTTTATACGTTACGGGCTACTTGATTAACTGGGCAGTATTAATACGGGCCGGTCCTAATGAATAATGACCAAGTGCATTATAATAATAATCTAGGCCCGTGTAATTAATTAAAACCAGCATTTCAGGCTGAGACATTTTAAGGAATAAAGTAAAAATAATAATATAATAAAGATTTATTTACCAAAACAACATTTACATTAGATTTTATTCTTAGCTTAAAGTATCGAAAGTTGCATTGGCCAATTAGATAAATTAATTACCCTGGCCGGACCATATGAATAACGACAGACTACTCGTGGGCAGTTTAATAAATCAAAGTTTGAAATAGCTTGCATTTATCACTTTTACCGGGCATTATGAATAATTTCACTGTCAGAAAAATAAAATCGGTTCGTATGATTTCTTTATTAAAATATCTTTACTTTAGTTTAAATAAGTTAAAAAAGTTTCTTGTAGCGCATTGCTTTTACTCTGTAGAAGAATACCTGACTAGTAAATATTAATTGGCGATACATATGTACAATTGTTATTCCATACCTTTAGCAGCCTACCTTGCAGCGATGCGTCACTGAGCCTTGACCCATAGTTGACTGCAGCACACATGTGCATTCATGTATGTAAATAGTATATGATTGTATTTTTCATGTTTATAACTGTGTTTTAAGCTTGTATTTTATGTACGTGTGTGTTGGAGATGCTAATAAACGATTTTTTTATTATCTTATCTTACTTTACATAAACTACAATATCTAAGATAGTATAAACTAAAACTATTTCCATTAATTGTTATAAGTAAAAACATTTGATATAACCACTGTTATTATTAGTTTATAAGAAAATGTTCTAATGAACATTTGCTACAACTGTACAAGGTAACTAAGTTGAAAGTACCCATTTTATTTAAAACCCCTTGTAACACTTGGTTTTGCAAATAAATTTCTATTTCTAATATCAAAGTATACAACGGCATAAAGAAAATGAGGCCAGTTCGTCTCTGGCACTTACTGGCCGCTGTCGCGGCACGCTCGCTTCGCTCGCTCGGCTCCTACAGCTTGTTCATGTTAACCTAACATGCTCGTGGCTTCGCTCCTCGCAACCTAATAAACCTTCTTACAGAGCGGAACACCTTCTCTTTAAAAAAGTTTTTTGTAAGTAAAATTGTAACAAATACATGTATGTACACTGTACAACCCCTAGGGATACATTGCCTAGGCATTGTATACAATACCTGAATTTTACAGATTGCCGGTGACTTATACATACATTGCCTATAAGTTGATTTTACAGAATGTAATAAACGCGCTATTTATAGGAACGCGCTGCCGGGGGGCATACATAATAAAATAGAGAAACACTGATAATTTTAGAGATTTCTAATGTGATGTCGTAAATAAATATATTTTTATGCGTTTGGATTGCAAACTTTGGCTGAATCCTACGAAATAGATCTAAATAATGTACTACAGTATTGTACACCTTAAAAAGGTCTACAAAAAAGACCGCGATTGTATATGTCTATCTCTTAGGGATAACCCACAATAACCATTTTTTATCTTTTATGTTTTACGAGAAATAATGGCTTATTTACGAAGCGCTTTAAGCAATACAGCACCAATCCTTATCCAATAAAGTACCTTAAATACATTGTGCAATGAATATAGATCAATATGGCAATTTACAGCATGTAATTTAAATGAATATTTTCGAAGATATTACAGATTTAAAATGCAGGGACATCGCGGTTGCGGCGGTACCGGCCGGCGCCTATCAACTCGTGACGTCATAGCACGTTCCAGGGCCGAGCGTGTTTTGAAATATTTTTAAATGAAATGGCGCACTTTGATCGTAATTGTCTCAGCCGTTTTTAAAGATAGAAAAAAAGTAAAAACACAGTTTTTTCGTAATTTTTTCCTCAATAAAATGACATCTAAAGAAAAAAACTTTTGTCAAGTCAACCTCATTGCTGCCATGTTAGGAACGGTAGACAAAATAGAGAAATCGTTAAATGACGAAATTTGATTGAAGGATTTTTTGTATACCTACTCTTCTTCTCGTAGGGCGCGCATCTTAGCCCCGCAGAAAACCAACGTATTTAATTAAATAGATCATAGATCCTTTGACTTTAAAAATGTTTAATCTTTAAATAAGGTATAAAAAACCAACACCTCGAAATAGTTTTCGATCTCGAATAGTTTTCGACATGTTTGATTTTTTTCCCATAAGAGCCAGAATTTTTACACGTTGTTACTGGTGAATCGATCTTTTGAATAACAGTGACCATCGTCGTCGCAAACTCATGGTAGGGGTAGGTACAGTTGCTAAAGTTGGAACTTGAAATAACTTTATAACTTATCGTGACCTTTCATCAATAGGTACCTACGCTAAAGACTAACTTAAATGACTGCAACCAATCATTTGAGAAACTTTCATTTACATACGGGTTGATTATTGCAAGCAAACCAATGCGTCCTTTTTATTAAAGCCATAAAAAAACCTTTCAGGACGTCAAAGTGTCAGGATATGCTACAAGGTGGTAATAAAACAGTCTGGTTGAGATTTATAATTTTAATAAATAATTACATTTCCAATATTTTAGTCAACATCTAATAGTAACAATAAAATAAAAATATACTGAATCAAGTGGTTACTAGTTATCATAGTCAAATAAAAAAATGGTATAACAGAACTTATCGTACATACCTACCTACCTATAAGCTGCTGAATACTACCGCGTTATAATCCCGCTACCTGGACATATGCAAATTAGGACGGCACTAGTAAAAATTAAAGCACGGAATTGGTCACTCAACAACGAAAAAAACCACGTAATTTAATAACAGTTAAGTATATTATTTTGGCATTTTACAATGCTGTTTTATTTTTAAAGATTCTAGATTTTTTAAATTCTTTCTTTCTTTCAAAAATTTAAATAGATCCTAAGGTGCCTTGCGGAACATGAATCCGCGCCTTCTGCAGCCCGTCCGGGCGGGCAGATGCTCGTACAAATCTCGCCTGGCATGGCACTTAGGGTGCGTTTACACCAGAGATGTGCGAGGGTGCGTTGCGAGGAATGTGTGTTAAGAACCAATATAATTGTTCTTAACACAATTGTTTCATTTACCTAGCTTCGCGATTCTTAAATAATCACGAAAACCACAAAAAATGCGACGTTTACGATCTACCCCAAACGCATAAAGCAAACCCTCTTAAAATGAAGGGCGCGCCGCCTTCGACGCGGGGCTGGCGCCCGACCTGCAGGCGGCGCCCGTGACGCGCGACCCGCACGCGGTGCCCAGGGTTCTTAACACACACCTTCCGCAACGCATCCTCGCACATCTCTGGTGGAAACGTACCCTTAGGTCGAAATCTATCGTCGTTACTTAGCAAAGCACAGACTTATCACATTAATTATTATCTAACTCATTGAGTACCTATTGTTATAATTATCACTAACGAATACTTGAAAGACAAAAATAATAAAAAATCGATAAGAAGTAACTGATTCAGTGGTGAGCCGAAAAAAGTAAGGCCTTCATACGGGAATGTAACACGCGTATTAGTGCAACTTTTATCAGCATTTCTTTTCTCACTAAGTAACTCATATTTTATCTTTGAAGTTGCTTCCGTAAAAGTAGCAATAAACATAAACCTACATCATAAATAAATAATTTAAGTACTCGCAGCTTTCAATCAGCTTTACTATAATTTTTCCCCATATTCAAGTGTCCACATGTATCCAGCATTGGGATCTCCGCTCTTTTTAGCTTGTTTGTCAATCTGCGCTGTCTGTTTCAGAATATGCTGAACGTTATCGTACAGCTTTGGATTATAAGGTAAGTTTTCGGCGTTCTGTAACTTTTCCGATCGTTTTTCAAAAGAGCCTTGTTTCCCAAATCGCTCTCTCACAAATTTTTCGTACAAATCAATACCTTCGTCGTCTTCTTCACTGTTTTCTTCATTTTTGAGTTTCTGTTTATTTTCATTGGATCCGTGATATCCATAATAATGATGGTCATCATCATCTTTATCACTATGTCTTTCGCTTTTTTTATATTTATTGGGACTGTCCTCAGTGTTTTCGTTACTGTACTGGAAGAATTTTTTCTTTGGACTATATTTCCGTTTTGCATAGCTATCGCTCTTTTTATCATAAGATGGTTCTTCATAAGCATAATCTAAAATGTCTTCTGGTAATTTTATTTCTGGTAATTTAATACTAATATCATCAAATTTGAATTTCAAGTGTTCATCGTAATTAATATCTTTTGGTGAAAGCGTATCTAAAGTGCCCTCATTATGAATTTCACTATCTTTAGGTGATTCTCTTTGAGTTTCCTGAACAGTTTTATCATTTTCTTCTACTTTACTATTTTCGTGTTTATAATTCGTAGGAATTCTCTCAAACTGTTGTTTAACGTTTTCGTTTTCTTCAGTTTCTTTCTGTTCATCATCGTGATCGATTATAACTTTTTTGTTTACATCAAGGATACTTTCTAAACTGACATCTTTTTCTGGGTCTGACTTGATTGATTCCTTCGAAAAATCCTCACTACTCGCACCACCATTGTTTTCATTATTGAGTTCCACAACTGGTTTTATTTCGCCATCATATTTTCGTATGGGCTGTTTAATACTTTCGTAAATTTCACTTCTTAAATGTTCATCTATTTCAGAAGAGGGCAACGGAGGAATGTCTTTTTCATTATCAAGGTCTGATTTAACTATTGGTTCGACAGAAATGAATGGCTTTTCATCATCATGTTCTGCAACTGGTAAGATTTGACCTTCGTCATTTGGCCTAACCTGTTCGTAACTAAATTCATCCAAGCTAATATCTTGAATTGTCGGTGGTGTTCCTAAAGTGTTTCCGTGGTCTTGCGCTTTTTTACTAAATCGTTTGAGGTGTGAGTCATTATGAAATTGTTTAATACCATGTTTGTTATTTTCGTAATTGTCTTCTAAAGACTGTCCTGAATCGCGTTGTTTTTTATATTTCGTTTCTAGAGGATATTGCTTATTATTTTCATATCTTGTTTTTTGGTCTCTGTAGTCCCTTCTGTCACTACTTTCTAGGCTGTCATCTTTTATTTCTTTATAAGTTGCTTTCTCTGTTTCTTCAGGACCATTATTGTCACCGCTTACGTCTTTATAGTCTCCTCTATCGTAGTGTTCCTGGCTGTCATCTTTAATTTGTCTAAATGGGGCTTTTGCTGGTGCTTTAGAATCATTATTTTCACGGCTTTCTTGACTTTCACTATTCTCTACACTTTGCGAAGATTGTAAGTTATTTTCCTTGCTTTCATAACTTTCAGCACTTTGCCGAGGTTCTCCATAAGCTGCTTTTACAGGAGGAGGGTCTTCCTTGTCTTCATATTTTTCAAAACTGCCTTCAGTTTTTCGTGGATTTTCTTCATATTTTTTAAAACTGCCATCTGTTTTACGTGGATGCTCATCATAGCTTTCGAATCGTTCATCTGATCTCTGAGGATGATCATTATGTTTTTTGTAAGATTCAGTTGATTTTTGCGAACTTTCTTCATCTTCCTCACTGATTCCTCGACTGTCTTCATTACTTGATGTTCTTTTTTTGTATGGGTGTTGTTCTTGGATTTCATCACTTCTGTCATCGAATGTATCAGAATTTATGTAGTCACTGTGTGGTTTTTTAATATTTTTTCGGTTATCTTTTTGTTCTAAGCTTTCCTCACTATTCGATTGATTTTCATCGCTCCTATAATCTCTTGTTTCACCACGCTCTTTACTATCTTCTGCTGAACGTGATGAAGAATTTTCACTCTGGATATCATTGTTTTTTGAAGGCTGGCTTGGTTCATGTAAGGTTTTTATGTTAAAATCAGCTAAAGCAGAATTTTGAATGGTGTTTTTGGTAAGACGTTTATAAACAGGCAACTCTGGTGCATCGTTGTTTACTTTTGGTGCATGATAAGTCTCATAGTTAACAATCAAAGGTGCATTTACACTCGCATCTGTCGTAATATTTTCGAGTTTACTATTCAAAACCACATCCCTTTTCTTTCTTAAACTATTTAATGGGTGCCCGGCTGATTTATCTTTTCTAAATGACTTCTCATCGTTATTTTTGTACACGTACTTGAGAACAGTATTACTTTCAGGAATCTTGTTTGTTTTAATTATACTTCCAAAACAATTGTTAGGTATACTTTCTGCATTATTTCCACACGCTGATGTTGTATTTGCGTTTGTATGGTTATCACCATTTGTACTTACATTGGCTGGAATTTGCACTGTTATTAAGTTATCTTTCTGGTTAGGAATAAAATCATTCGTTATATTGCAATTAGTATCTCTTTTGGCAGGATTAGAAATAGTAGTAAAGCTGTCATTTTTTGAGCCCGTTGTGTCCGAACAGTTCGTGTGGTCATTATCTTGAATGTAGGCATTTGTCATCTGCAAATAGAATACACTTTTCAATATCTTGTTTTACCTACCATAATGTAACTTACCATTCTTTAACAAGCGTTTAAGTCATCAGTGTTTTTCTCGTGTTGTGGTGCAAACTACAGTGAAAAATACAATTTATTCCCTTACCAGTAGCGACAGAAAAACAATAAAACAAATGTGTCTTCAAAAATATTTTTATTTTTCATCATACTTGTATTTACATAATACTATTGTCGTGCGTCACTATTATTTGTTACACAACGAAAAGAAATCCTGTCACGAGACGGAGCGTTTACAGAAATCATCTAATTTTATTTATGAAATTACTATTTATTTGTTATTAGGTCCTTACAAGACTTGTATTAATAGTCACAAGTGATCAAAGTATGAATATTATTATATTTAAAACACTTTGGAATACTCTCCTGACAGGATTTCAAGTGTTTATGCTGGATTCATTAATAACATAACATAGTGTTCTACAGAAAACTCAAATCATATAAAAAACTAAAGCAGGCAAGATTATAACTACAAATATAACTACCATCTACTGTTATAATCAGAAGTGTTGTTGTAAAAAGATTTGCGAATATTATGACATACGAATGTGTAAGGTAAAAATTAGTGCTATTTTATGTATTTAGTGTAAATAGCTAAAAAAATCAGAATTTTTAACATCAGTTTATCTACGTTCTGTAAAATAATATCACTTTGCTCCCAGATACATGTCAATAAAATCAAGCTACATAAGTACTATGGCAATGAAGCATTTGTTTGGCCCCTTAGAAGGCAAAACATACTAATCTTAATTAATTTTGTACACATTACCTATTCTATTTATAAATAAACTCTTACAGAAGACCGTGTAACATATTATTAAAATAAAATTACTCTGACTGGATGATTCAAAAGTGCAGTCGTGGAAGAAAACGTTAACTTATGTCAACAAAAAACAAAAAATTGTTCATATAAAATACCTGGATCGGTAACTTAAATTAAGGTCAAATATTTCTTCAACGTCTGCACTAACTTACTACAAAAAAACGAGATTTAACCAGAACCATGCCTAATCTCATTCAGGAGTGTTGGCTCAATTGCAAAATAGATACGTGCAGGCTTCCACATCATTTGATTTTCTATGACTAATTACATTGCAAACATGCCACTATTTACGAACACAACAATGCTACGAGTATTTTGCAGTTCATTCAAGCTCAATAGTAATATTTTTCAAATCCTCGTAATAAACCACGCGTTGAAGTCTTTAGTAAAAGAAAAGTATAATTGGGTGTAAAAATCTACATTAAAAAGCTCTGAAAAAACAACCCTGTAATCATTTGCAACCTGTTGATTGTAAAAGAATGACACTGGTGCTGTTGGTACTGATGTGAAGGATATTAAAAAACGAGGCATCAAATTGTCTATTTAGCTTGAATGAGGACCTTGTGTTGACTAATTATTTAGATCTAAGTACGATTTGCGAGTACTACTTCTTGCCTAGATACGGATCGTATGTGAAGCTACTCACGAACTGCTTGGCGGCGCCTCGGAACGGCGCGGGCGCAGGCTCCGCCCACTTGGTGAAGTCCATCGAGGGGATGATGCCACTTCTGCATGGCACTCGTGGATTACTGAAATACGATAATATAATATAGGTTATTTTACAGCGTTCAGATATGTATGATGTTTCGTTTTTCTTTTGATATTAACAACAGATACAAATCGAAATAGATTTCGCAAGTCAGCTACTTTATTGACGCTAACGTGTCGATAACACTTCAGCGATTGGGATTTAACTTGTCTCAATCGATTTTCATCGAGTTCATAGACAGAGGAATATTATATGTAAATCCACTTCAACGATAAACCACGGAACAAATGAAGCAGCGTCGAAAAATAAGATTGCTCTACCTGTTTAGTTAGACACTCGAAGTACATCGCTAGCGTCATCTATTTAGATTTATATCTGTGATACACTTTTATGAAAGATTGTTCACTCGTGTCTTTTCTTCCAATGTTATTGATACTTAATGTGAATTAGCCTTTAAAAAATTCGCTAAAAATACTTACTGGGTTTAAGCTCGCATTAGGTTTCTTGTTTTGTCTACATTTCTGATACTACTAAGCATCATTGCGCAACCTCAAAACGAAATTTACCCTTACCCCAAAATCTAGACGCTAAATATTTGTGATCGTTTTGAAATGTGCTCTCCGAGACCCTGATTTCAATTTAGCCAGTTTTTAAAAAAAATGATTATGGTATGGAAGCAGACTCACAGTTCATGATCGGGCAGCACCATTGGGTAGAGCTGCACGGTGTCGATGATGTCCGTGTTGTCGCAAATGACGCGAGCCAGTCTTGACTTCCTGATCTCCGCCAGTTGCTCTGGGGTGAACGTAGACGGCTGGTTGGGAAGCTCGAACCTAGTCGCAACATATCAATACAATTAGAAATCATGAAATGGAATCAGGATTAAGAGTAAGATTAATAAAAAAAATTAACAAAAATCAAAACAATGATTGAAGCATGTAATGTAAACACATCTGTATTCGATAAGCACATAATTTATTAATAAATTAACTTCTTAATGTATGAAACTTACCAGAATCTGTCCCCTCTTCTTGAGTAAGAAAATTGAGTGGCAATAACGCAAGCAAAAGTAGGTCCCAACATAGATCCAGGAAGGGGCCTCTCAGACACACCACCGGACCATAAGTCCACATCGATGGGGTGTTCAAAGATTGTTTCATATTTGCGAACGGTTTCATTAGACATCGTTCCGAAGAGATCCTGGAAAGTGTCAGCTCCGGACAAGCCGCAGAACTTCCTGAACTCCATGTATCCAGGCAGACCGAACTCTCGACCTCTCTGCATGTTGAAAGATACCAAGTCCATTCCGAAACGAGCGCCAACTTTCTTGAAAAGGTGATTGGTGACCTCCTGAGTGATGGAGTCGTCCATAGCTTGAGCCACTTGGTTCATCAGACCCATGACGTATTCATCTAATACTCCTGCTCTGTATAAGTCATACGGCCTTCGGATGAGGTCTGACAATCTCTTTGATGCTAAAAAATGATAAAAGAAATAGTAGGATCACATTGCAAAAGAACAGAATGAGATAAAATACAAAAAATTGTGAACTATTCTCATTAATCATCGATGAATTATATTACTAACCAATGAACTTGTGTGCTTTCGACCATCTTTCAACAGCCGTGGGAAGGAGCGAGTGTCCGAAACGGTAAGCAGCAGCGGCAAATGAGGCGATCACATCGGGGTTCACTTCTGGATCATACCCTTCCCAGTATCCCTAGAATATAGACAAATTATTACTTATGGACAATATAATGATAACGAAACGTTTGTTATTAGAATTACAGTTCCAGTACGTTAGTAAGCAACACACTCATATAGCCAAGTTTTTCGTTATGCATGTAGATAAAGGATTTTAAATGCCCTGATTATGCTAGATGCACGAGAAGCTTTCTGGTAAAGGGGTATTTTTTATCTCATGAAGCATTTTTTTCGTTATCACATCATAATATTAAAACTTACTTCTTTTTCAAGCACAAGTCCGAATTTCTCCATAACGTCTTTTCCCAGCAGGATTGGCAAAAACTCGTTGTAGGTGATGTGCTGGATCTCGGCGATGTTGATCCTACGGGCTTCCTGGTAAAGGGTCTCGTCGTCCCAGTGCGGGTTGACTTCAGCCAGCGCGTTGGCGACTCGGTTGTGCTCTCGTGCCATCAGGGTGTGCATCACAGTCAGTACTAACTGTTCGTTTACTCGGATCTCACCTGTGACAAAATTTGTAATGATTAGCTTCAATTTAAAGGTCGACACTTCGTGTGATTAAATATTTAACAAATTTTATACATATACGTTTATACAAGAGCCGAGACCTGGAGGTGGTTTAAAGTTCATTAGAAACCAGAGGTATACGATGTGAACGATCACATCGCTCACGTTTTTGTATTAGACAGAATTAGGTCATGTTATAAATTTTTGTCCCAAAAAAATTCTTCAAAAGATCGATTTCTGCTGAGACTTGTTCATAGTGATTATTAAATCAGTTAACAGTAACCAAACACAGTTACTTCCAAAAAACATTATCGTCATCACTTTTTATTAGAACAAAGTAAAAATTCGATAAATACTGACCAGCTTCAAAGCAATACATGTTCTTGTTGGGTCGCGTGCAGCCTTCGTCAGGGATGTCCAACTTCAGGGGCAGCAGGTCCTTTAGACCGTACTCCTTGAACACGGGGTTCATGCGCAGTAGACCGCCGTATCCGGTACGCAGCTTTCTGCAATTCGAGCAGTTATTTTAAAAACGTAAATTAGAAACGCCTGTCTCTACCGGATGAGTTGCACCATGAGAGATTCTGGACTGGATTTTCAAGTTACTTACTGCGATAGCAAACATTTTAATGCTTAAGATTTTTTAATTACATATATCCGCAATCCTTCTCAAGAACAGCAAGTGGATTACAACAATCTTTTAGTGCTGAAATTTACTGTTTCCTGCTAGAAACTTACAAAACAATTAACGTTTGTTAAAAAAAATATAGGGAAGCTTTTAAATAAGATTTCGTACCTCGCAAATTTATCAGTGACACCGTAGACAGTATTTCCATCGATGACTCCAGTCAGCGTGTTGAACGGGTTCCTTGATCCTAAAACATGATACGGCAATCAAATTAACATGTCAACTAATGTTTGTGGTCTGATCTATACATGACTAGCGTATAATTATCTCATGAAATATTATCACCAAGACATGAGACTTGGCTAGTCGTGTGCGCAAACTTAATTGCATTAATCTGCGTAATTATGTTCAAAGTATTAAATGTCAGTCATTTGGGCATCCTGTGCGTGGTCAACCTTCGGGCTACTTCGCCTAATTCGGCCGTTATACCCGTAGCGGTCAGTTTGACTTAATATCTAACGTTTATCGGTCCACCTGGTACGGTAGACTGAATAATATAAATTGCACGTCTGCGGCGACGATGGTAATAGAGCCAGATTATTCACAGTTAATGTTTTATTAATGCCGTGTTTGCATAAGCTGATTGTGACGAATTGCTATTTTATAATATGATCTCTGTAAACTGGTGTAACTGAGACAGCTTGCGGCTATTCGTATTTGTACTGCAAATAATTTGCTGCATGAAGTTACGTTTGAACCATGGGACTGCTATATAGAACTTTTGGACAGTTAATCATGGGAGCGTTAAGAGGTGCATGTTACTGTAATATCAAACTTTAATTAAGGTGTAACATCATTGTTGTTAGTTATTGAACCAACTAACTTTAGAATGTGAGAACAATTTAGTTCGATGTAAGACGCACGTGTAGGTACGAGTATCACATATTTGCAAGTGTCAGAAATGGACAGGTGTAATAACACAACATTGCAACAGGTGTAATAATAAGCATACATTGTTCCTACTACTTTTCACAAGAAGGTTGAACTTTGGGCTTCAGTTTATCGTCAATGATACCGACTTGCAGGATTCAACAGCTACAGCTAAGGCCCTGGATATAATGATAAGAATATCTGTAGCTACCGTAACTTACGTATTTGTCATGCACTGAAGCCTTCTCGCTTAAGTGAGCCCTTAGCGTTAAAACAACTAACACAAAAAACTCGCGGATCATAATTATTTATGTTATAGCTACGAGTATTCATACTTCACAGTTAATCGCACCACTACATTTTTTACACTAGATTGCATAATATTTCCCACACTTGGAGTTGGAATAAGTCCAAACGTAACAAGTTGGGATGACATCAGAATTAAATAATACATAATCTGGCACCTGATTATAAGGTGTAAAGTAGAGACCATCTTTTGTGGTTGAGCGTACGTTTCCTTTCACCAGGTTGATGATACAAAGACTATGGTCACATGATGTGGTCAGACCTCACTAATTATGCATAATATCTAGATAACTATTTCACTCCTCATAATCGTTAGACGGGTATGATATAACACGCATATTTTTGCGATGAACATGTCATTCAGAATCATTAAGTCTTGGTGTAAGAGTGGTAGCAACGTGCGTGGCGTAACACGATCAATATTGAAGATATCGTTAACAACCAGAAAATAATAATTATGCAGGCAGGTGGGAATTGAAACTGAGCACACAAATATGTAAAAGAAACGACTATTTATTAACATAAAAAATAGAAACCTGCCAAAATTCAATCACACCGCCTTCGAGTGTTTGGCACAGATTACAGAGGCAATAATAAAAAAAATACCACTGCAAAAATATTTTACAAAACTATCCTGCCAAGGGAGGTAATTGCGATTAGTAGGTATGTAATTTTAGGAAAATGATAATGGCATATGATGTTTAAACTACACGAGCTAAAATAAAAATGTTTTAACTTACTTGTACTAAAATAAAACTCGAAGAAAGAATCGAATTTTCAGTTTTCACGTAATAAACAAATTCAGTTAAATATTCTTTAAATATAACCTACTAATATCATTTTCCTTACGGCATAAATAATAATCGCTCAGTGTAGTTACATTAATTTTAAGTGTTGCAATTAAAACAGGTGTACTAATAGGTTTGTCCTAAATGTCAATAAGATGCAGTTTCGAGTGTCCACAATAAACCGCAGTGCGGTTGCAACTGATCATCGAATTGAATTCGCACATTGCCCGTGGACAAGAGGTCGACCCTGCGTTTATGATTCAGATTTAATTATACAGCGCTCCGTTGATGAAGTGGACAATTTATTCAACAGATTAATAACATCTCATATTCTGCTGTCAGTTCAGGCTGCAATGTGGAGTTGACATTAATAAAAGGGCTTCTCGTAAAACTTGGTAGCGATTCACATTTGAATAATATATATAATTTAATATATATTCCTCTTATAATGGTCAACACACCTTTTGTAATTGTCTCGAATTAATATCCCTGTGTTACGAAGTACAACACAAGAAAATAAAGCCAGGGGCGTCTCCCAGCACACCCAGACCCCGGCACACCGAGACACCGGGAATCGAAGCAAGAAACCATGCTACAGCGCACTACTAGGAGTGAGTAACGTTTACAAACTCCTAGATAGGACAACAGTACGTCTCCCCTGAGTTTCCGTTAGGTAAACTACGATAGTTGACTGCAGCAATTTGTGTGTCATTTTAGTTCCATTTCTATTCCCTAAAAACGCTAAAAATAAATCCCATACTAAAAAATCAACAATGACGTCACTTCGCAAGGCACGGGACAGTAGTGGTGACAACCATGACTATGGTTAACAGAACATTACATCAAAGATGTCCTAGCGCTGTTATACGTAACTTGCCTGAATGCCCATACGCCTACATAAGTGACGATGATGTGTCAGGGCAACCTTCACGGTTGTTTAGATTTTTTAGTGTTCAAACTAATTTCCACATAAGTATGTATAGGTCTTGTTTCGACCATATCTCACCCAGACGGCAGCCGGGACGCGGTGAAGGGAATCCTCTCACGAAGTCGATGCACTTGACCCCGAACAGCCGGTAGAAGTAGTCATCCTCAGGCACTCGGATCTCATTGCAATACGGATGCTTGAGGTGCGGTGGCCGCTTGCAGCATTCCTCAGGGTCGTTCCTGTTCACCGGATCTGCAACAACCAATCGCTATTAACCATTACGAATATTGACCAATCATATTATCTACTTAACGTTGCATCTGTTGGGAAAGGTTTTGGCAACCTATCTTTGAGTAATTTCAAGACAATAGATCCCGTGAGACAAATCGTTAAATTTTATAGCCATCGTTCTATGTAATTGCCGATGGCGAAACTTTAGTCGTTAGTCGCGACGACGTGACGTACGTCAATGCAACTGATATTGGTAAGCTATAAATCTAAATTTGTATTAAGTAAAATCTTGTTATATATGAACCTAAACTCAGAGACAAAAATTATAGTGTCATTTAAGAATTAAAACTATCATCTCGACAAAAATGAAGAACAGCAATGCGTGAATGTCAGGATGACACATGTAGGATCTTTAAACTTGATGAAATGTATTCTGAACAATGGTACCTAAACAGTACTAAATAGTACCTACACAGAGATAAACAGTACCTAAACCCTTTGAATGTTAAATAAAAAGTCTCATACAGCTGCCATTCTGATGTCAGGATGGTCGGTGTATCGTCATATCATGCTTATGGCTACAACTATCATTTTGGGACTTATGCAAATAAACGGTACCTAAATAGTACCTTGTCAAATATACGAATACATAATGAAATATCATTAGGAATAATAGCAAATTAAAAATAGCGATACAAGCAATGAGCAATGTCTTGAATGGCGGTTTTTGACAAAGTGAAAGATTTAAAGTATGTATAAATATTTGTGTTGGAAACATCTGCACCCTATGTGCAAAGTCGTTCACACGCTAAGGCAGGTGGAGTAGCAGCATGACAATATTCCATGTATAAAAATCTGTTCGCAATCTTTCCCTACATTAAAGATCTTTTATTGTTCTGGTTTCATTGAAACCCTATTCAGGGTGTTGAAAATTTGCAATAACACATTGAATAAAACATATCACATTCATGGTATTATTATTTCTGTTCAAAATTATTTAAATGATTGCATTTGCACAATGCATGCATAATGCAGAAACTAACGCCTATTTTCATTAAACAACTAAACGCTTTTCAAAGCATACTGCACATCGCTCTACTCGAGTAGTCTGGGCCAGCTATACGAAGAAATCATTAAGTAAGTAAAAAGTAAGTAAAAAATCATTTATTCATTTAAGCTTGTACAAAGCACTTATGACATGTCAAAAAAAGTATATAGAAATAATAATAATAAACGTAAATAAAATAGTACTATATTAACTAGTACACATCGTGAATATACATAATGTGAATTAAATAGTACTATATTAACTAGTACGTAAATAAAATAGTACTATATTAACTAGTACACATCGTGAATATACATAATGTGAATCTACCACCGGTTCGGACGTTGCTTCTTATCGAGAAGACTCCGGCAAGAAACTCGATAGTTACTCTTTTCAACTTTGTTTGTTTTACAAAAAATAAATTCAGAGTACAGTCAATGCGAGTAGAAAAAAGAACACAATATTGAGCAGAGGAGCAGATTATTCCTACTATGACCACAAACTTTTGTTGTAAATACTATACAATCGTTCCTTCAGAGCACTTTAAGGCTGCCACGTTTTTGTAGCGCCTCAGTTATGTTCGCACATGCAAGGGTGGATAGCTTTGGCGCCATCTTACGTAAAAAATGTTGATACTTTAAATCTTTGAATGTGTCAAAAACCGCCGTTTAAAATATTGCTTATCGCTTGAATCGCTATTTTTAATAATGTATTGGTATATTTGACAAGGTACTATTTGGGTACCGTTTATTTGCATAGGTCCTAAAATGATAGTTATAGCCATAACCATGATATGACAATACACCGGCCATCCTGACGTCAGAATGGCATCTGTATGAGACATTTTATTTAACATTTAAAGGGTTTAGGTACTGTTTATCTCTGTGTAGGTACTATTTAGTACTGTTCAGGTACCATTGTTTAGAATACATTTCATCAAGTTTAAAGATCCTACATGTGCCATCCTGACATTCACCAGTAATGCCAGGAGGAATCGAGAAACATTTTTTAATAAGATTCAATGTAGGAGTAATTCAAACAATAACTAAAATAACTAAAAAATAACAGATAGGTACTCTTCATGTTGCAGAAATTTACAACTCAACTAGTTTTGTTTGATAAATATTCTTAAAGCCTAATAATAAGTTAATCAATAGCATGTTACCTATTAAGAGCCAGCGCTACTTTGCGCCACGTTTAGCGGTTTAGTGTTATCCCTGGCGTCGCTTATAACTAAATAATGGCATATTTAGTACGCGAACTAGGGTAACTAGTAACATAATAATAACGTTTAGATGTAAATCACGATAAAAGTAAACCTTAATATAACATTTGCATTTCATCATTTAAACAGTCTCTTACCAAGAGGCGTGCCGGTGAGAGTGTAGTCGTGGTCCATGAACTGTCCCCAGGCGATCACCATGACAGTGCCGGCGTGGTCGTGGAAGCCGTCGTCAGGGTGCATGGTGCGGGAGACCACGCGGGACAGTGGCAGGTCGCGCCCGGTGTGCGAGATGCGGGGCGCGTTGATGCCGTCCGCGAAAAGGGGGCCGATCAACCTGGGCAAAGATTCAAGATGTTGAAGGTATTCACCTAAAACTTGATAAAATGATGGTGACTTGCAGTTAAAAATACTGCTGGGTCATAATATGGTACGGGCAGTCACCCTCAACAAGAGGCCGTCTAATAGCCTGTACTTGCCGAAGCGGAGAGGGATCATAGCCGGGCGTACCGTTAACGAGAAGTGGATTAGTAAGCCTCAATCTTCGAACTAAGCTCAGAATTGTTGAGCGTTTACCTCTCGAACTCGCGATATTGGCATATTTTGGATCATGGTCTAGCCTGTTACTAACTCGCTATCTACTTGTCCCTATCTACTAACCCGGGTAGGTAGGGTTTTCGCAGCTGGAACTACGGGTCTAGCTGTTAGGATCAGGGTACCACGGGTGTTGGGGGTCCCAGCCCTGCCTTTCTTAAGGCAGGCCTCAACTTGGAGTTGAATTCGTGGTGGCCTGTGGTTAGTTGCAGAGAAGGGGGATGTTCGTCTGCGCTCGGTAGTATGTACCGAGCGTCCCTTCTCGCGCGCAACAAGTATCTAAATTCACTTCAAACAATTAAAAAAAAAACCTCTGGAAGGGTGCGTTAGTGGCTCCCCACGTAGGGTGGTTCAGGTTGTTGCAGAGTCCGTCCAGTCGGCGGTACTTGCCGGCGCGGCACTCCACGTGCGAGAACACGGGTGGACAGACTTCTCGGATGTGGGTGCGCGACGTGTCAATCAGCGGCAGGCCCTTCTCGATCTCCTCGTACGTTAGGCCGTAACTAAGGAAATGTGTGATATTAATAGAACGTTGTACATAAAAAGGCCTTAATAAAAAGAACAGGAAGAAACAAATACTGAAATCTTTGAAACTTGCCAGGAAATATCTAATCCTAAAATAACCCTGTATCGACTTTCCTTAGATTTAACAAAAATCTAAGTTTTTGTTGATCCCAGACGTCGGTTATATATGTAGTAAAAAAGATAGAAGAGAGAAGAAAGTTTCGTTTGGAATGTCTAGCGATGAAAAGCCTGAAATTATCAAAATGTACATTTTATGAGCTAGGCGGTACTTAGAATAATTTCATGATCAGTCATTACAAACATTGAGTAACATATAATAGTTATAGAATTTGAATTTTGAATTATACATTTGTAGAGTAGGTAATTGACGTATAAAATGAATGCATTAAGCCAGTAAGACCTTGAAATTATTTAGACGAGAAAAATTAGAACACACTCATTCATCAGTTGAGATGATTTACTTTACAACATTTTATTGCTTGTAATTTAGTAATGATATCTGAAATGTCAAGGTTTATCGAGATTTTTAGTCTTGGAAATAAGTAGGTACTTAAAAAATATTTGTCTAATTATTATTTCAAATTTAAATAGGCAACACAAATAAAATACTTTATTTATGTCGAAAATGCTTTAACCCGTAAAGTAACAAACACCGAAGTAAGTGGCTTGATAACGAACTTTTAAAATCATGCAATGAATGAGGTGCACTAAAAAAAATAAAAAATTTAACCCTGGTTAGCAGACACTTTCTCGTAAATAATAGCGGGGCTGAAGACTTTGATGAACGTTGTTCTTTAATCTTTTGCATCGTCTTGAATTTTTAAGTTTATCCTGGTGGTTGACTGGTAGAGAATACCTTTTCGCATTAGTTTGGCTATTTTAGCTTGCAATAAAAAACAAATGTATGAACTGTTCCTTAGTTGAACCAGTTTAGAAGTCTTTTTAATTTTTATGAATACGATTTATGAAGAGAAAATAGTCTATACTAACCATTAGAGCACAAATTAAATGAATACTCGCCTAAAAGGGCCACGAAAAGTGCTATGCTAGACATATCTAGAGAGGGAAAGGGATAGAGTAGAATTGCGGGGAGAAGAGGCCTTAACACAGTTGTAGGTCCAAATGTGTGTATGTGTGTTGAAATCAGATGAAAATAGGGTAGGTACTCAAAATGGCAAAAAAATATGGCGTGAGCAGCATAACGACACCGTAAGTACCTAACAAAAGTTTCTCCGTGACCATAATAATTTAATAGTCAGGGCGTGCATAGTATGAAGGAAGATGAGGCGGTAATGTTCCGAATCGTTATATAACCTACCTAATAATGGGAAAGTGCCGGTGTATAATAAGAATGTTTCTGATTTACAGACAATAATGTTACGTTATTAATGACATTCTGTAATTGTGATGTTTTTATTTTATCGCTATGTTAAGATGAGTTTTATTACTGGTGAATTTTAATGTGCTCATTATGAATCTTACCAAAGCTTGATTATGTTAAATTTTTTTAATGTCCTAAGAACGATGACTTACTTTTTTTTTAACTTCTGGCTTGAAAATTCGGTCTTGTGTATTTTAAATATATTGACACGAGAAAGAGGCATATGCACAGAGAAGATATCCAAAATAATTAAGATATTTATGGAGGACCTTTTTCAAACAACGATTAAATCGTGACACTACTGATAGCCAGCAATTTTGTAACTGGGCAGGCTATTAGTGATTCAAAACATACTAATATAGAAAATAAATAATAAGAGCTTCCACAAAACAAATATACTTTGCAGCAAGTACACCACCTAAGTGACTTTTAAACTTTAGTGAGCTCAGTCGTGCCCCAGATCTTGTAAATAAATGTTAACAGCATGAATGAATCAGTGTATTTTATGAATTGTTTCAATAAAGAATGGGGTTAATATGTTTTTAAGTGGAGGCAAAGGTGTGCAGTGGACACTCCAACCTAAAAGTTGTGTAATTCCTTGTGTTGTAAGAGCAAGGCTTAGGGAATAAACTAAGGATGTTTGAATAACGAATCACCCGCATGACTTCATTATTAGTATGTAATATAATCTTTGAAATCATTATTTGTTTGTACTGGTCTGGGTGTCTCCTATGTATAATAAGTATGTATTTACAAAAGAAAATGTATTTAAGTATGTTTATCCGTTGTCTAGTATCCCATAACACAAGCTTTTATTAGCTTACTTTGGGGCTAGATGGCGCTGTGTGGAATAATGTCCAGGGATATTTATTTATTTATTTTATTAATTTATGATGTAGATATCAAGCACAAAAAATTAGATGTTCCCTGAAATATGGTGAACATTGCAATTAGAAGAACTTAACGATAGACAACATTGTTTCATACATTCGTGCGGGAAAAACATAACCAATTTTCATTGTCACATTATAACCAATGACACAATTATATTATGGACTATCAGGTTTTATTATAAAAGCTTGTTCTCTAAAAAACACCTCTGCCGTTTACACTAAAATATCATCTAATTGTGGATATGCGTTTCATAAAAGTAATAAGAATGGACTTGTCTTAAGCTCTCCATCAGGCCAGACAGGGTACTAGTAAAGCTCCCATCCGACAGTGCAATACCAACAGAACAATACGACTAATACCTAACAAATGATATGTGGCCTAGATCCGTCAATCACACAGGCAGACATAGTTTAAATTAAGTTTTATACACTAGGTGACCTTCACGATGATACGCAACGATAACTGCGTTACGTGTGTAAGTATTTCGTCTTCGTAATGGAGTCATGTAGGCTTGGCTCTATATATTTGTTCGACCTCGTGACTTGTTTTGAAGGAAATTATGAAATATCGAATTCGTAAACATTCCTAACTTAAATTAATTTCTCGAATAAGCGGATAATGAGGCAGTAAGTTATTTGATTCACAAACGATTTAACGTGGAGCTTGTACTCGTAGTCATATGAAGAGACGTGACCAAAATGACCTTAGATGATAAGCTATTTCGTTGGGATACTTAATCACCAACTGCCGCAATTAATGATACGATATTATAATCTAATCAAAGTATCCGGTCTATTTATCTTTTGTTCGATCGTCGATTGTAATTAGTTCGTCCTTAAGATTCAAAAGATGAGGAATTAAACTATGTAGAGCTCCGTTTGTCTTTTTTAATAAATTTGTTTCCGCAGTGACTCACGCGCATGTGATGCAGTCGCTGGACGCTGGTTACTGTTAATGAGACGGTGACATTTAAGTCTCCTCTCACTAAAAGGTCGGCACTCGATGCTGGTAGCTGATAATGTTGACAGTTAAGATCAAGGACCTAGGCATGACTAAACAGGTATAGTGTAATATTAGGAGTCTAGTTATTTCAGATATTTAAACGGGAATTCTAAAATATGTAGGTAAATGAAAAAATTTATAGATGATTATAATTTATCTAACTCAGATAATTAGTTAGTTAAAAGTAGTTGCCTACTGTAAGCCTATATTTATTCCTTTATTAAGACAACATACTTACAAAACGTTTTCTAGCGCTAACTGCGAATGTACTAATATTTGTGAAGTATTTAGGTCTTTTATAATATCTTAATTAAGAACGATAAGTTATAAAAAAATGCGAAACCTAATTTTTAATAATTACGCTAAAAATGCCTATTAAAATGTGAGTAGGTATGTGGTGAGCAAGAATTAGACACGGACAGAAAGAATTCATATGAACATTCGTGTCCTGTATGTCGAAAATGGAGCCAATCAGAGACATATTTTGCAAGTTACTTTACGGGTGTGGTTTTATCATTAAACGCTGTTTAACTACATGCCGGAGTTCTTCGGTTGCACGAGCGTGATTTGATATAGGGACCATGACAGGCGTCATTAGTATAATATGTTCTATTATCGTTTGCGATCATTAACACAATGATTTTCCGCGTCGTGAGTAGGTTCGCGGCCCCGAGTGAATGGAGTGAAAACAAAAGAAGTTCTCAAAGTTGATCCATGCTTGCAGTGCGTCTGATCTTGAGCCTTTTGATCGTGTCAATCTCTGGGCAGGACCAGTTAATCGGATAACGAGCAGATTTCCAGGGTCAAGACTAGCCGACGTTCCTAAATGTCAAGTAAAAGCTGTCCTTACAATAAAGCGCAATGATTTACAAGCTCGACTGTTACTAAAAATAACTTTTGGTTTCTACACTTACAAATACAAAACTGTAAGTAGGTATTGCACATTTTATAGGTTATGCAATTGCATATTAAATGATACACTTTTCAATGTTATACACTTATGAAAGTACACATTATACACTTTTGAAAGTAAAAATTGCATTATTTAAAGTGCATTAAGTTCAAGTTATTTTGAAGGTTATTTTAATGATCCAATTTTGCAACAATTGCATTCAAATGTGTAACTAAGAGGATGCAGAAAAAAATCCAACTGGAAACATGTTATTATCTAAATATTAATTACCAACGTAGTAGTACGATAATAGAGTTTGAAGCTTTACATTTTTTTTCAATCTGGAAATTAAGTAACACGAATGAAACGAAAAGGTAGTTAGCACACGTAGGTATCGCATCTATTTTAAGAAAGCATTTATTCGTACATCTATGAGTATGCATGTAAAACTTACGTTCTGGCCAAGCTGATAGAGATGTCGAGGATGAGCTCGCCCACGCTCGCGAAGTCTTCCGGCTTCCAGTCGCCTTTGGGCTGCGACACCACTGCGGGTAAACAGTAGTCGTGTTATTACGAAAAATACTTATGCTTTGCGATTTTAACACCAATAGTATAGTAGTAGGGTAGTACATCCACTCGATTGTGAAACTTTTGGTATAGGACCATATATTTTCAAGAATCCAAACTACAATGAAAAAAAACCGGCCAAGTACGAGTCGGACTCGCGCACCGAGGGCTCCGTACAAATCTGTAGGTATATTTATTTGAAATATTTTTATTATATGATGTAACTGAAAATTTACGGCTTTAGCAAATTTTCCTTTATCTTTGCTGTAAGACGTTGCTTCTTACCAAATTCTGAGTTTACGGGAAGTACCCTGTAGGTTTTGATTCCCTTGCGAGTGTCGAAAATTTGCGGCATAAACGGCTGTATCTTCTGATTGCGTAGGCTTAGAAGTTTGATTTTTTCACAGCTCTAAGAAACAGAAGACCTGAGTATTTGATATAAATTCCAGCTTGATACCTCTACGTTTTCCTGAGAAAAAGGATCTTGACAGACGGACAGACGGACAACAAAGTGATCCTATAAGGGTTCCGTTTTTTCCTTCCGAGCTACGGAACCCTAAAAAGTACCTACTTGTCATTTGAAAATATGAGATATGAAACCATCGCAAAATAGAATACAAAAACTACCAACTTCTTTTTTTGCTGACTTATTGATTACATTAGGAAGTTAGGCAAACGAAATACGAGTACTTACCAATTCTATTCCTGGCTTCCAAATACGCTTGATTAACAGCATCGTAAGTGATACAGGTGTGCTGGCCTTCATATCCACTGTAACATTAAAACACAGGTTTATGTGTTATGTTCAGACCAAAAATATTAAACGCCTTACGTCTAGCACATAATTAGTAAATAACCTTATTCTTGTGTCTGACGGTTTAAAACACAGTTTAATGTTTGAGTGTTGAGATGACGAGCGTCAATGTGTCAGATCGAAATTATGTTTCGTTTTTAACGTTTTGAATTTTAAACACCATATATTCACAAATTTCGCCACAATGTTTGTCGCTGCGGTGTCATTTATGGCCTTCACTCCAATAATATTCACCCCAGCGTAAGATATTCGCCACTCTATGTGTCGTTTAGCTAATAATCTGCATAACGTTACTTGTAAAAAATCTCCATAACTCTGTTCTCAGATAGCTAAAAGCCATTAAATAACTGAGGTTGGCCTAAAATATTAATGTACGCTATTATTTGACACCAATTTCATATTTTTACATCTAAGCCCAAGTTTATATGAAAGCGTTTTCATCTCCTCTTCTGTGAAATGAAATTTGATGTGAATCGGTCTGCAGAGTTAAGGAATTACGTAGACTAAAATGGTTATAAATTATTACTACTTAATATAGATAAACACCATCCAAATTGAAATATGAGGATCTATGGAGAAAAGGGAAAAATACGTATTTTTCTGTTTAACAACCTTCAGTACCAAAATGTTGAGTTATTAATGTTATTCTAACTACTCAAAGGTATAAAAAATAACTAGTTTCGTTGATACCTACTGCGCGACGTGAATGGCGGCGGGCTCGCAGTCTCTTCAACTCCACGCCCGCGCATTATTCAGAAGTTGAAATTTAATGTTAAATAAGTAACCACGCCGCACGAATAATCTGTTCGAAAAAATTTAATAATGTAAAAGTTAGAAAGACCAATCCTTTTTAAAAAAGCTGTCTTCGATTGATGCCGTTAGACATTAGTTTGGGAAGTTTTGGATGGTGTTTATAAAGTAACCGTGCATAGAAATTAACCTAAGAGTCAAAACACACCAAGAACATGAACTGAACTTTAACTGACTGCTTTAAATTACAAGTTATTGGTTTTACCCTTTGATCTCGAGTTCGAGAAGGCGAAACTTGACCCACAGTGCCCCGTATCTTTTCTGGTGTTGTCTATTGCAATAAATTTTAAAAGTGTTCAGAATCGAAGCTACTATTTAATAAAAAAGAGTTGTCAAAGTTGTTTCTCATTTTAATGAGCTAAAAAATTTCCGGCGCGGAAGCTGTGGCAGACATAATGTGATGCTCATAATTAACCGTGTCAATGAACCGATGCGACACGACGCTTTGTTTTGCGTTCCGTGTTATGTGTGATAGTCAGACAAATATAGGCAACATAATCACTAAAACTGGTTTTGTTTTTATTTATATGACTTAATTAAGTTTTATCATATCCTGATTTCGAGCCACGAACCTGCTGTTGAGGAATTCTCATTTATCTATACTTTGCTAATATAGAACCGCAATATTGTTTAGAAAATCAGTGAACGTCAATAATTCCAAAAAATTTACGCCTACATAAAACGTATTTACTGAAATCAAATAATCCAAGGTCTGAACAAACGTCTGTGGGTGGAACAGATGCTGGTTTCCGATAACACAAGGGTAAAACTTATTTTGGGAATCGGACAGTGTATGGTGTTGTCTTATATTTCGCGAATAGTCCGACATAATGACCGGCAACTAACCTTATTAACATAATGATTTGGACGCAGTAGATCGTTCAATAGTTTGGTATCCGAGATTTTTCAGAACGAGGACTCACAACGTGGAGGGTTAATATCCTAACCGCGGTAATTAAATTTCCATTTCTGAAGTAGCTAACTATAACAGGGTTCTACTCTACATTAAGGAACTTTCTATCCTTTCCTTTTTCACAACAATAAGGCATGGAATTTCACAACATGAACAAACTATAGGCAAAGCAGTCAAAATTCAAAACAGCTCTTTCAAAACCGTCGTCGGTTATGTTCAGCATAGCGAACTTGAAAGAGCAATGCCTTTTCTCATTGCGATATGCAAAAAGTGGATTATTTTATTAAAATACTTATAATACCAAATAAATTACTATGAATAAGTACGACTTAGGGGCGATTTTTTAATCCTCAGATAAGGTATCGAAGGTAAACAAGATTTTTAATTTTTCAATGGTCTGATAGATTTTCTCTGTTGAATAAAGCAGCTAACTGAGTGATGAAGTTATCGGCTTCTTGAGGGGCTGGACAAGATTTATTTATGCGTTTTCTTTGACATTTTAAGGTTATGTGGTGTGTCATTTGAGATTATTTTAATTTTGTTTGGTGCCTATATTATGGTGATGCTTACGCACACTCATTCCAATGGATACTTTTGATAAAATTGAGGAGGAAAGGCAGATATTTACCTACATAAATGCTGAGCCCAATAGAAAAGATCGAGCTGCAAAAAAAGACCTAATAATTTTAGTACGTGGGATGAAAAGGAGTTTTGGAGTGTTATTATAATCACAATCTTTTTACCACAGCTTTAGACAACAAAAAAAATGAGGTTGTTTTTTTTATACGTCAGTGTCAATTTGTCAAACATCAATTTTCATCTCGTTTCATTCTCACATTGCAATGATTGTATAAGTGCATCTCGCTTGTGCATAATCAGTGTGCGATATAAGTACATAGACAACCGATAAATAGCTATTCTTTGGATAAAAGATGATTGAATTTTTTTAAATATCTATTCGCTTGATAAACAGCCAGTTCATTTTATACTTCAGTTAGCTTTCTAGGGACTAAACTAAGAATTGTAAAATCGGCCCTTATAAATAAATAACAATGACAAAAAGCTGTGCAATGTTTATGTGTAAAATAGTAATGTTTATGTCGTCGGTTGGAAAAAACTAGCAAGACTATTCCATGACTACAATAAGTCGTCGACTATACAAGGGTAATGAAAGATCTATACTTTAATGTTTATTATCTTCTACGTACTCCATTTGCTTCAGGTACCTACTCCTCATGAGCACCAAGTCCCACTGCAATTTCTTCAAAAGATATAATAAAATCATGCAAATCCTGATTTAGATCAACGTGTCACGCTCCCACCACAATGGCCGCGCGGCTTTCCCACGCGTCTGCGGCCACCGGAATTGACGCCTTTTCTCACGTATATCTGTCTAGACTCGATTAGTTACGTCACGGATGATGTACGAGTAGAAGGAACGTTCACCATTTATTCATGTAACATCGTGTAGTTGGCGTTTTGTAATAGTTATTTCATTAACAAAACTGCCATTTTAAAAAAGACACTAGGCGCTATGAAACGAAACAACTTTACGGATTCTACTCGTGGAATTTATATTTTTACAAGAAACAACTCCGACGCGGTGGTAGAGTCGCATTATGTCTGTATACTGTGTATTTATATATCTATATTATTATAGTAATTATGTCTATTATTTAGTATATCTTGCTTTAAATTTGACGATTTGAAAGTACTTACTGTGAAAGTCTATTTGAATAAAGTTATTTGAGTTTGCTGACTTATTACTCCTACAATTTTTCACATCACTGATATTTTCTTTTATTCGTATGTTCTGTGTGTGTGTGGGAGTGTGCGAGCGAACTACATGAGTTTGTTCTCCGACTCCTTTTCACCATCGGAGCACAAAACCCTCACATTGTGGATATTTCAGCCATTCGCACAAAACGTTTTGCGGACTCCTTCATAATGCGAACCGCAAAGGAGTGAAACTCGCTGCTCACGCATGTGCTTCCGAACCAATACAATCTGGGTCTCTTCAAGACGAGAGTGAATAGGCATTACTAGGCAGACATGTTCCATCATAGATCGCATCCTCACTTACCATCAGGTGCGATTGCGATCAAATGACTGTCTAGGCTACTATAAAAAAATTAAGCTATTTTTACAGTTTAGCAGAATAATTGAACATAATATAAAACGAATTGCCTAAAGATCCCGGAGTCAGAGCTTTGAGTCCAGTTTAAAGTCTCTAAGGGTCTGACTTCGCTCTCATCTAAAATGCTTTCTTACGATAGCAACCAGCACAATTTATTTGGAGTTGCATGTGGCACTAACGGTACTGCCATTGAAGTCATATTTACATGAAAATGATGGGGCTTTCATTCAATGTTTGCATAACTGTTTAGTAGGCCCGGCCCACAGTTCTAATAGTAAGACTTTTATTTTGTCAATAACTTGCTTCGAATATGAATGATCTCTCACTCATCGAATGTGTCAGTTTTGTACTTAATAAAATACATAGTTGCAGTAAGACTAATGAGTAATAGCTAGCAGAAGGACCAAGATAGCACACAGCAAGCATAATCTCGGATTCGATAGCAATACATATTGCAATTAAGCTTTCATAATGTGTAAGTCGATAAAATCTTAGAAAGTTGTTGAGCAAACCTCAAAGTGAATGTGCCTCTGTATCCTTCGTGTACACCTTTTTTAGACTGCTTATTTTTAATCTTTGTCACTAAGTAACTAAGTACGAGTATGAAGTTTCATCCAAAAATGTTATTTCACTTAAAGTAAATAATGTTTAATCATTTCATGACACAGAAACCTATAAGTAAAATATCGTAATTTTAATCATTTGTAGCCTTAAGATGACCAACGTAGACAGGGCTAAGCTTTCCCTTCTACCAACCTTTGGGAAAAACACACCACATATGACTTCAAAAACAAGCTTATAATACTACCTATCAGGTAACCTAACAGGGAGTGATAAACCAAATTATTTTAGATTTCCAGAGTTAGCCTGTATTCCCAAAAATCTTGCTTTCTTTATAAGGTCGCTCATCCACATTGCATGTGGAAGTCTCGTCAGTTGCCGCCAGCGAACGCATATACAGCTTTTATTAATGATGTTGTTTCTTGTGACAGTCTTATGTTATGCTTGCAAGATGAAAGGTGCGAGTTCGTTAGCATTCCAAGTGGACATGATGGGTCGACCGTTACTCGCGAGACGTCTAACTAGTCGCGAGTTACGAATGCGCACGATTGCTGCTAATGTTGCTAATTATGTGCACTTTGGAATACGGACACCTCTACAAGAAAAAATGTAGTTATATTTAAGTATGTTATTTTGTCTGTTTTCTTATATTAAATTTCTGAATCACTGTACTAAGGGAAGTAGCGAGCCATTCCCATAACGAGTGTCTATGACTACTCAACAGGAAGACTCATCAATATAAAAATGTATTAGATTTGGAAATAATAAAACTTTTTATTTTATTTTATTTTTTTCAGCGAACTTTTTAATTCCTTGCATCAGAGTGTTACAAATAAGTTTTCTTAAGCGTTAGTAACATTTTCTCACATCACTCAAAACAATGTATCATACTTACATGCTGAAATAATGAAAGCTCCGCAAAACAATAAATATATTCGTAAATCAATGATTTCTTAATCTTATTTATTTCTTTAAAGTCTAAGTCGTTAAATTTTCTGCTTTGCAAAGTTTCTTTGAGAAATCTATTCATAATTTTGAAGCCGTTAATCCAAACAGGTAATTAAAACATCGTATATTTTAATGAGTGACTGCTCACTGCTAAATGAAAGGTTATCTAGCGAAAGGATTTGAAAGTGAAGGCGAACTCGATCAGCCGGCCGCGGCTAGAGTAACACGTCTCAGACGAAAGCAATTGTCGATCCCGAGTTACGACACCATAGGTCAGTTATAGTTACGGCTAGGGTTGCGCCAAGGCGTGGCTTCCATGAGTGAACTTCTACTTTCCAATCAAAAACATTGTATCAAACAAAGTTTCGCGAAATGATTGCTATTTAACCTGATACTTTTAGCTGTATTCCGACGAATTGCACACCTCATCCTTTTTTAAAGTCACTCAAAAAAACGACACAACTTACGAGCCCTCACTTTTTAAGAAAGAGGAGAAGGGTGTAGGCTAGTTTTACTTGTTATTTCCCCATGACCAAGATTTGTTAATTTTATATTTGTATAAAAACATGCTTTAAAGACTACTTATGTTCAGGGTTAATAACGGAGCTTATAAAAAGTTCATTTTAGCTAACGACCTACAGTGTTAAAACAAATCAACCTGTACCAAGCTATACTGTATTAGTTCAACTGAAGGGGAAATAACGGATTGATACAATACATAAAAAAAGGTTTGTGAGGAAATTTTGAGTTCGTAAAATCAGGACAGGAAGGAGTGCTATCACTATTTGAATTAATTATGAGATGGTATAATAGGTTTTTTACTCATTATTTAAATTGAAACAAAGCCTGTTCCTCTCACTAATTGGCTGTTTTAATATCCAATTAGCAGTAGTAGTAAGCAAAGGTTTGATAAGTGTATACCATGACGATAGGCGCGTAAAAATTTATATTTCAATAATGTTAAACATACACTATTGGTGTTTACCGTACACTGGAGACGTACGGTACTGCGAGTGCTAAGTACAAACGCTATGTGTGCGCAAACAAAATTGAATGGTTTTAACAGTAGTTTTTCGAGTTATCTATTTTACCTGTGTGTTGAATTTATTTGTGCTGATATTTGTTTCTAATTAACTCAATGTGACTAAAATAGCAGGTCCATTGAAACAATATGATCTTCACGTCTAAAAAACTAGTCATTTATGATATCTGATTATAAGTATTGCATGTAAAAAGACACTCAGTAACCTGTTAACGGTTGCGCTTCAAATGTTTTGATTCAAGAGAGGTCGTTTGGCCACCGTTTAGAACTTTAGACCATACTTTAATGTATATATAAGTATAACTCAATAACGGTTATAGAGATACTTCAATTTGTGAAAGTAACCGTTTAGATTAAAACTATTACATACAGTGTGATTACCCTAACAAGTCTATTAATATTTAAATGAGGGGTCCTTTCGCACAACTGCTATCTATATGGTGACTAATTTATTTTTGAATAGTTTTTCTTGAATTATTGTCTTTACTTTTGTTTGATTTTCTTTTTCGTAAGTACTTGCATTACGTATCGATGACTTAAAGGCGTTTGTCATGAATGATCAATTATTTTCCACCAAGATTACACGGTGGTGCAAAAATCAGACCACATATTATAAGGGAACTTTTGACCTGAATGACCTATCTTTACCTGTTCAAAAATGACGTGAGTATTCTGCTTATGCCTGCTCCTCAGTTTACCATGATTTGAAGGGATGTTGCTCATAAAACAGCGTAAAAGCAGATAGTAAGTTAAGCTCTCCTGTTAAAAATAAAAAGTGGGTGAGGTCGGTGAGTGTGAAGTATGCCGCGGAAGTGTGTCAAGTTCGCCGCGGTGACGCAACGGAGACGGCGGAACAGTGCGGTGCGGTTGTGCACCTCACAAGCAGATAGGTCATCTGATAAGAATCCCTCAGAGCGAAATTGCATGAGTATGCTAGGAGCCTTCCTAGGTGTAGGTACTACTGTCTCACAGCTGTGCAAGGCCTTCAGAATTGTTATCAAGACATCGATAGAATTGATGGGTTATGGCCAATTCACCACGATAGCCAGCAGGTTTATTTACACAAATCAGGCGGTCTACGTTTTTCGGACCAAGCCCAGTTGCCCGCCATAAGCTATCCTTGACTGCCCTGTTGCAATACTGCTCTTAGCGCTGGTGGTCGTGCGTTCGTTCTCTACCTATGACAAACATTCTTCATGCAACGAGAATTTATCTTTGATGTTGTTATTATCAATTCAAATATATAATTGGGGTCATATGGTCTTGGTGTTAGTAGTCCCAGATATGTATATGGTTCAGTTTAACTCACAAGTTGCCTTTAAGCAGGTTGAGGCTGTAGTCGTAGGCGGAGGTGCGCCCCGGGCCGGACAGGTAGAGCGCGCACTCGTTGTCGTCGCCGGCCGCCGACAGCGGCGTCAGCGCCGATGTGCTCGCGCACCATAGCGCTAGCACTAGCGCTCTGCAATAAAAAATACACATTTTAATTTACAGCATGGAATAATATCACAAATTAGACATGCGCGGCGCTCTGACAGATAGCCCGCTTAGAACAACACGCCATTTTTGACGCACGCACACAGAGACATCAGTTTACAAGCGAAGTCAGTGAGCTTCGGTGAATCGGAAAGTAGCACTGTCGCGAGTGTTTTTGTTTTTGTCGAACTTCGTGCAATTTTTCACATGATGAATTTTGTTTTTGGCCGGTTCTGTCAAGTAGGTATAACTTACTTCATTTTAAAAATTCAGAGCGAATATAGTAGTAACGCAAGTTTTGGAAAAAGGTGCGAGCGGTCCTTCTGTAAATTCTTTATTTTGTGTTAATATAATGACTGGAATGTGGGTGAAATGGCAAATATTTTGCTTTTAGCACCAACGGTTGTGGATCCGATCCCCAACCAGGACAAATGTTGTGGTGAACTTTTTGTTTGTTCTGTGTTTGAATTTTTATTTATGTATGCATGTACATACAAGTATTTAGAAATATTTGAGTATTTAAACACAGAACAAGCTCTGCTTAGTTTGCAGTCAGATGATCTTGGTGTAAGGTGTCCCAGATTATTTTTTAATAAAACAATAAGCGGTACTTCGAGTGGTATCTTTAACAAAAGCAACAGATTATTATTATTAGTAGATCAGTTTTAAAAAAACAGTCACCCTGATGGCGATGGGTGGGTTCATGATTGGTAGTTTGTAGTTTCAGTGCAGGTATATCAACCGCATAGAGACTGCATCCAAACTGCATTTTTTAACTGGCTGTCCGTCTGAATGCACCCTTGAATCGGAATAAGTCGAGCTAGATTCCACCAGTGGCAATCAGGGCGACTACTCTTAGGGTACCGGGTTAGCTTGAGCTTTGTTTTTCCCTACTTGTTAGATCGTTTATAACCGATTCGAAACCATCTTAAAATTGCCTGTTAATCTAATTAACAGGCAATTTTAAGATGGTTTCTAAGCATGGTTACGAAACTGATGGCTTTTGAAAACATTAATTTAGTGCGCACGTTTTCGTTGGAAGATCGCAATTTTGTTTTATTCGATACCTAATTACATAACTCCTAACGGACCAGTTTTAAATATTAGAGATAAATACATCATCATTATGAGATGAAGAGATTGATCGTGAGATCAATGTGTAAAATGTAATCATTCATATAATCATTATAATTCACTATATTATAAAATATTTAGCTCATTTTCTTTTACGAGTATAATAACCTATTTGAAAGCCAAATACTTGGTTATGTGTCTGAACTTTGAAAACAATTTGTTCTAAATGGACTTTCATCGAGCTGATCGTAGAGGTGATAGGTGGGGCACGTATCTCACCAATAGAAACAAACGAGAAATTTCCTACTACAGACGAGGAGTCTTACTCCAGTATCTAGTTACCACCCTAAACTAAACTGCATTGCTAATTTGAGCATGAACTTTTAATCCCAACCAGTCGAAGGTCACCTGCCCGTTTGCCCATCTTCTGGGCTGGATATTTAGATTTTTTAGTTAATAATGTCCTGCAAAACTATCCTATTTTCAATTTAATATGATTTCGTTTTTTTTGATCATTCAGATATTCTGTTAACAAAATGTGAGCTAAGACAAAGTTAACCAGTTTATGAAAAAAAGTGAGCTGCATGTGATTCAAAAACCTTAAATAAGGACCCGAGACGATGAATTTATACAATTGTCTGAAACATTTATTTATCTGGTGCGTTTTGTTATTCATAGCGACACGTCAGAGCGCCATTAAGTTGACTTAAAAGGATTTACAGTAACAACTTTGTCACCGTTTATTTATCAATAGTTTCAAAGAGATCAGTGTGTAGAATGCAAGCGCCGTATATGACCTGTTACATTTCAAAATGTCAGTGGTAATGCCACAAGTGGTTAATGTTTATAAGTGGAGCACAGAACACTCCGCCTCGGCAAGTGGTCGGTTTCGCAATCGTGGGACTCTACCCACTAAAATGTCTCATTACGCGTAGCCCTTAAGCGCTAAATTGTAAACAATCAACAGTTCTCTTACAGCTCTATAAGATTGGTCAAAGTAGGTCTAGCTGGAGGCTTATGCGATAGTATTTTTGTATTTCCTTGGCACTTGTATTTTGAAAGTAGCCGCGTATACAGGGTGTAATTTTCGGAAATATCAAAAAATCTCTACCTTGAAACAGATTTTTTATTATATCTAAATGAAAAATAACTTTCCCAGTATTTTTTTACATCATATTAATCGTGAATCATTATTCTACTCATTGATAAGTCTTATTTTATCAAAAACATGAATGTTTTCAAGTAAAAACATTTTTTGTTGAAACTTAAGTTAACTTAACTTTCACCTACAATGGTGAAAAAAAGTTGTATGTGAGAGTTTTCTACAACAGGCTTAAAAAATAGCTTGTTTAATGGTGATTTTGGAAAGATACAACGCTTGTGCGTTTTCATTATAAAATACGAAAAAAAAAATTCTATAAAAGTTAAGTCCTCTATTTTTTTTTACTATCACCTTATCCCTCGAGATTTAAATTACAGACCATTTTTGCATTTTACTGTCGCATTTTACTTGTCATTACTTGTTTTACAATAATTTGCGTAAATAAGCAGCTATTACTCACTCTCACAATGGTTTTTGTAAAAATTACGTCAGTTACATTTTCAACAAAATCGGCTCCTTTGGGACTAGAATTCCATTTATTTCTTATTTTTTAATGAAAACGCACAAATGTTGTATCTTTCCAAAATCACCATCAAACAAGCTATCTTTTAGGCATATTGTACAAAACTCTCACGTACATTTTTTTCACCATTGTAGGTTAAAGTTAAGTCATAAGAAAATCATTGTGCGAAAATTTCAACAAAAAATGGTTTTGCTTGAAAACATTCATGTTTTTAATAGAAAACAGACTAATTAATGAGTAGAATAACTATTCACAATTAATTTGATGTCAAAAAAATACTGGAACAGGAATTTGTCAGAGATAAGCTAATAAGACTGTTTCAAGGCAGAGATTTTTCGATATCTCGGAAAATTTTGAATAACCTTAAAACTCTAAACATGTATTGAGTTATTTTGGTAGGTATTGTTCTCTGCTATCACCCCCTGCATTATGTCGTACTATTTCCTGGACACCCTGTATATGGTGCGTCAATTACGTGCATTGAAAGAAAGACTACCTCAAAAGGCTATTTATTGTTTATTTTTCAACATCAACGCGCGCTCTTTGTGCAGAAATAGAAAAACAAAACGTTTCATGGGACCCTTGTTTTTGACTGCTTTCATCATCTCTAATTTCACTCCTCAGCCTTACGGTAGGGTTCTAGAGTGTATTCCGACATCGTTAAATGTTTGAAGAATGTTGTAGACTTCGCATCATACATGTGTTAAAAATGCGTATCTGGCCCGCATTGGTTTTAATTAGACAAAATTGAAAATACTTACTAAGGTCACATTCCAGATGTCTACGAAATACCGACTATTTGTTTCGGTTTACAACCACATACTTTACAAAAGTGGTAATCCTTAAATAACGATTCGCGCTAGCGTTTCGAGCAAATAAGGAGATTGAATTAATAACAGTGCAGATATATTATTTTATTTACCATTAGTGCCATACCGAAGCCTAACTCGTAGTATTGAATAAAATTACTCAATCAGTAAAGTAGGGGCCAAAAAAGTACTAATAAATGTATCAATTGCAAAAGCTCGTTTTTAAAGTAGGTTACTGACGCAAAGCTTGGTCCCTGGTGCGTGTGAAAGGAGCTTTCATACATATCCTACAAATTAAACTAATGTGTATCTGTCTTGCAAACCACACGTGTTCACTATGTAAGTTATTCACTTTAATCTATATAAAATTCAACACACCCTAAATTTAATATGTTAAGAGCAGTGAAGGTACTGTTTTTTTCTAATTCTGAAAACTAAATTGTTGCTGCTCTGCCAGTTGAATAGTTATTGTAACATTGTCCTTTTTATAGCTGGAATGATCATCATTATAGCCACGGTTTATATTGATGAAACTATTTCGATTATAAGGTAAACTTACACTTAATGCTCAATGCTATAACTAGAAGTGGATCAAATTCACATACGTATTCTAGTACGAAACCGGTGACAACTTATGCCACCGAGTATCAATATCACGCCTGCAACTAGCCACAAACTGACTGTGAAATATTGTAATTACTTCATAGTCTAGATAGATTAATTTTGCTCAAGATCGCTCAGTTACTATGTAACAGATTTCCGACGTGTCTCTACTTAAGGATTTTCTGACATAACCCGTACAATCATTAATCATTAGTAAAGAAGAATGTGAAATAAATTAAAGCTATAGTTGTAAAGTACTTCCTTTTGACGAAAAACCACGTAGATTGTTCCACTTTGTCTAAGAAATTTTTATGACCTTAAGTTTTTAATGATAAATATAATAAATAAATATGCGCCAGACAACACACCTCTTATAATGGTTTCGAAGTAGGGAATCATATCCCTGTGTTACGAGTTACCACACAAGGAAATAAGCTAGGGGCGTCTCCCAGCACACCCAGAGCCCAGTCAATTCAGAAAAGATCGTTTCCTAAATTGACCCGACCGGGAATCGAACACGGGACACTACGGAAATCGAGGCGAGAAACCGTGCTACAGCGCACTACGCCAACCGTGTCGTCGATGATGCTTAAAACATTGATATTCTGATCTGGTATTGTTAATTAGGATAAATAACTTACTTTCCCTTTTAATCATTTACGAAACTCAAACTCTAATTACATGCATTGCATGACATAAAGCTTCTCTAAAAGTCATTTTTATAAGTGCACCATAATATCAATTATTTATGCATAGTGTTATAATATCATAAGCATATTTAATATCAGTATGTTTTTCAAAAAAAAAGATAAAAAAAGCACGCGAATAAGCGACTAACCCCGGGAAACAAAAACACATCGGCTGTGATTAAACATGAACAAACAAACAACAATGCTTTGTAACAATATACACAAAGCCTCAATGAGAAGCACTGCCTGCTGCCTGCCCTCGCCGGTTTAATAAAAGTCATCATTATTCATTCCTTTCACTGCGGACGTACGTTTATCATCTACACCCTAGTCGTAAAATCAATTTTATGCCACTTTGGCTCAGTTCGAAACAAAATAACTATTTTACGTAATGATGCCTCGAACTAGTTTGATTGGGTCATGTTGTGAATGTACAAATAAAATTGGCAAATTATACTCTCTAGGAGAAAGCTTCAATTGCCAATCAGTCAATAAATTGAATTTTATTTAAACGAGACGCGTCGAGAGTGTTTATTTCTTGTTTGTACAAAAATTGGTCAAAGATAGGTATGGCTAACCGAAGAAATACATAGAGTATAATATGTCCGCTCTTCGTGAAAATAAACTTCTAACGTGGCGTGATAAACAGCATAGCCATCGTTACACCCCTATTGAATTAATGTTATCTGTATTATTTTCTAGTTATTTAGTTAGTTTATAATACACAGCGTCGCGAGAAAAAATCCACAATACCGCCAGAAAACATCGAAACAACACAATTAAGGAAACGTTGATAGTTAACGCGATTAAAATACTTAAGAATAAAGTGGTTATCTCTCGCGACCACCGTTAAGTTCGTGGCAATAACAGCGCCTTTATCCAAAAATGGCAAATCTTTATTTCGCTTTTATTTGTAAAGCGCAATACTTATTAATTACTTAATTGCAATTTGCGAAATGAGTCGACCTTCGTGGTCGAGATGCGTTTATTTTTGGTAAACTGCTAGAAAAATAACTAAACATGCAATAGATTTTAGTTTTTTTACTTAACAATTTTACTTAATAGTTTAATTGCATAGTAAAGAGTTGGGTGCAAATCAGCCGGCATCTTCGGTTGCGTGAGCACAAGTCGGCCGAGAAGCACCGTGTCAATTGATTCTGTTACACTTCGATGTCGAAAATGCTTTGCTTATTTATTATGCTGAATAAATAAGTCTTGTGTAGTTCTCTAAACCTTTTTTCTTTGTTATATTAAATGAAAACGTTAGTAATAAAAATCAATGGAGGATGATAACAAATGAGGCAGTATATAAATATTCTTAATTTTTCGCGCTGATGGTCTTTAAGTCAAAATTTTTTAAACGAAGCTTGTAAATTGCCGTTCAAATAAAGTCATAGGAACATTTCAGCGTGTCTAATTTGTGAATGATGATCAGATTAAATCAATCCTCAGCTGCAATGCGAACAATTTGTACTTACAGCTATTATGTCATATTAGGTAATGCAATGCAAAGACCATATATCTCTGAATCTTCACTACAGATCACTAAGCCGTATATGGCGTACGAAAGCTGTCCGCAATAATAACCTTTCCTGCATGGAGATAAGTAGGAAACGTTAACCTGTTTTTCCTGCGAGTGTAACGCGTTTACTATAAAATTGATCGTCATTACGTTACGCAAGCGGCGAGATGCGCCTGCGTCTTGCGTCACCACCTGTCCGAGTCACTGGTAAAGTTCACAAGGGCACTTACACTTTCCTACTAGAAATAAGAGGAAGAGTTTAATTTTAATTAATGTAGGGTACGGTAGATGGAGTGAGTAACTTCACTGCTGTACGAAGACGTTTTGATCGATATCTTAATTACTTTTAGGCCACTACAGACAAGTCTTAAACGCTATCCTAGAATAAGTTATGGAAAAACGCCTACGGTTAAAGTCAACTACATACTAGTGAATATTCATAAGTACTTACTTTCAAATAACATGTATTAAATAAATCGCTCGACCACACACGGTCACAAAACTAAATAGTGTCGATTACATAGGGTTTAAGAGGTGATGGAACGAGTTAATCGAATAGTGGTTCACGGTGATTGCTCAAACATCCGTTAAACGGTTAAGTTGATGATCTTCAACTATCGAGCTCCCATAACATCTGATGAAACTCTGTTTGCATGTTGCAGTAACAACAAGCTTTTAACTAAATGCACGTCAAGCTTTTTTTTGTTTATTTAAGAACATATTTGAAATACAGTACTAGAAACTACGTTTAAGTAAAGTTTTTCAATTCTAAGTTCTAACTGAAAGCTAAAAAAATATAATGTTTATAACAAACCGCTGAAGTTGATGTTCTCCATACGCTAGGATAAAAGGCAAAAGCTTGCAAGTATTTATTTATTCATGCTTACATAAATTTTACGCAAACGCCTATAACGTATATTTTAAACTTATATTGTGAAATGTAGAAAAGTAAATATGTGTGGCAATAAGACTTAATATTTACAACGCGTTTACAAATTTAAATAATCTACTAATTTCATACCTTGAACTTAGTCGACGTTGAATTAATATTAGTTTATTTGTGTAATTATTCGCAGATTACATTGATTTTGTGAAATGTTTCGCAATTTAATTGCACTTAATTGCTATGCATACAAGTAATTACAGTTTAGGTTTAGTAAAAAGCTGTCCAAAGCGCACTAGTGTTTCAATGCTGAATATTTCATATTTATTTATAATTACAGAATGATTTATTCATCGCAGAGAATAGCAGTTGTTAAAGTATAGAAGAATAGCTTTTTTAGGTATGTACCTACTTATACAGTACGTCTCCCACGGGTTACCACTTTAAATTTACATTATCGTTCGCGTAAAAAAATGTATTGGGACTTGACATTGTCATGTCATGTCATGTCAAATCCCAATACAATTTTTAGTGGTAAATTTAGAGTGGCAACTCGTGGTAGACGTACAGAATGCTTTTCAAAGATAACCTGAACCTCACCTGAGATGTCACCTGTTTTAGTCAACTTATATAATTGAGTTCAGATGCTGTCATTTTTGTTTAACTTTCTTTAGGGCAAGATAACATAATTTAAAATGGTTATTTTCAACTTTCAAGTATGTATGTTTGCATGATTGGTAATAAATTTATCATTTAAATAGTATCTAGGTATATTTGTTGGGGAAAAAGTCAAAGATATTTGGGTACCTCACGAACTCACTGAAAGAAACCTAATGAACCGTGTACTCATTTGTGATTCTTCATTACGACGTAACGAAACCGAACCATTTTTGAAGAAGCTGATAACTGGTGATTAAGAGTGGATCACTTAAGATAAGAACGTGCGAAAAAAGTCGTGGTCAAAGGCCGGTCAGGCTTCACAGACTGTGGCAAAACCCGGGTTAACTCGCAACAAGGTGATGCTGTGTGTGTGGTGGGATTGGAAGGGCATTATTCATTATGAATTTATTTTCATTATTTTTAATTATCCAGGCAGGACCATCGATTCTGAACTCTACTGCAAACAACTGATGAGATTGAAGCAAGAAGTTGAGAGAAAGCGACCAGAATTAATCAACAGAAAGGGTGTGGTTTTTCATCATGATAACGCTAGACCTCACACATCTTCAGCCACTGAGCAAAAATTAAGAGAGTTTGGCTGGGATCTTAATGCATCCGCCGTATAGTCCTGACCTTGCACTTTAAGATTTCCACCTGTTTCGGTCTCTTCAGAATTCTTTAGGCAGTGTCAGGTTAACATCACGAGAGGACTGCCAAAACCACTTGTCGCGGTATTTTGATCAGAAGCCTCAAAATTCCCTTAGCAATGGGATCATGTGGGATCATGTCCCTACCTACAAGATGGCGAAATGTAATCGAACAAAATGGCACCTACATACTTTAGTTATATGTAAACAAACTATATTTAAAAATGTTTTAAAAATGCGAAGAAACTTTTTCTCCAGCCTATTATTATATTATATTGTTGTGTGTCTTTTCTTGCTCCAATTTCAATACGTTGCACAGCTCAAAATACCTATTTTTTCTGTTAAACCTTGTGGTTGACTAGTAGAAAAAGTTATAATTTGATCCATGGCGGTTGATTCTTGTATGTATGTAGTATGCACCTGTAACCTTTAGGTTTCAATCAGAGGTCGCATTATGATCTTTAAAAAGAAACAACATTTTTATGAATAAGAAGGTTACACAGTAGGTACACTTTTTAAACCAGTATGATATTAGACAATGATATGCTCGTAATGTGAACATGACGTTAAGAGACCAGTCCACTTTCATAAAAAAAATAATGTATACTTTCGAGTAGCCTGACAGTTGTAGTCTGTGTAAGACAAATTACACGCTCACAAAATACAATTTAAAATATCATTTGCTTTAAAAGCCAGTGTCGGCGATCCGTCAAATGTACAGAGCAAGGCGGACACTCTCCCTCTCGAAAGAATAAGTGACCTCCGCTCACACTCGGTAGTTGTTAACGTACACTGCTAATCTATGTATTTTGACATTATTTTTAGTTAGCGTTTTATTTTTAAAAATAGGAGAACTAGAAATTCTTTGCATGGATTCTAATTAAATGATTATAGTTTGAAAAAAAAGTGATATTTACTGCCTTTTTGTATTTCGTTTTAAAAGAAACAATTACAATTAAAACATTGTGGACCACAACAATGCAGGTGAGCTTATATCTTATCTAGAAAGCAATGTCTTCACGCAGACCATGGTGACAAGAAAGTTCTTATGAAATTGTGATTGATAAACGAATATCTTACTGCTAAGCAAATAAGACCATCATTAAAATCAAGCCACTGCCACAATTTATGCGTATTTTCTGAATTATTACACTTTCAAAATACAGTTGGGAATCACGAACCCGTAAGAAACGTTATCTGAACTGGGGATTAGTTACAGGTCACCTGGATTGAGGTACAGGCAAAGAGCGCTTAAATACGCCTAAAAATAATGACGACGTGCTATGCAGTTTACATACGAATATTCATATTAAAATTGATTTATTTTGCTTGAAAGGTAATTTTTTTTAAATTAATTTTTCCTGTCAGAAAATATCATCAGCAAATTCAAATTGTTTTATAATTCCTCTTATCTGTATTTTTTATCATAGACTAGGCAGCTAGTCAGTTTGACTTTGGCTTTGACTTTGACTGCCCTGTAAATGCCTATTCACACTTGTCTTGAAGATAGCCGGGTTGTATTTTTCAGGAAAAACATGAGCAGGCAGCGAGTTCCACTTCTTTGCTGTACGCATTAGAAATGAATTTACGTATGTGCCTGTATTCCTGTCCAGTGGGACAACTTTATCAACAATGAGACCTTGGGTAGCAGTGTAACGTGACCGTAACGGCACTTTTTGCGCGCTCTCATCTCGATGTTTACGTCTCGGCGCTTATGGCGATGCGCGCGCGCTGGTCTACCTTATTTTTGGACACAGACGATTTAATGAGATGAAATGGGTTTTAAGACACGGTTATTAAAAATACTTAAGGTTTTTTTTCTTTTACTAAGAACACCAAAGACAATAAAACTATAATTAGATGGCGAGAATGATTCAGATATCTGTATGTAAAAATGGTAAGTGTTTCTTAATTCAACATTAGACAGTTTAGCACCATTAAAATGTTTCTTCTTGAAATAGAAATAAGAGCAAACGGTATAAATTCACGTTGAATGCAGCTTTGACTCTGCAGCTTAAGCAGACCCATAGCACTCACTGTCACTATAAGTTCAACTTAGAGATCATAACAAGTATGATAAACAAATTGACTGGCACGCTGTCTTGGTTGCTGGTGACTGTGAGTGCGAACCCGCCGGTCGTGTGTTCCAGACACACCTACAGGACAAATATTAACGTACCTAATACTTGTTCTGTTTTAAGTGTGTATGTATAAGAATGGTAATCTAGGTATGTATTGAAAAATATCAAAGTTTGTATCGTTTATTCTTTGACACCCTCGTTTGTTACTTATGCTCACTTAGGGATTCGGTGACCATTTGACTAAATATTTTTTTATTAGTAATTGATAGACTAACTCACTTGTGACCAATGGAATTATTTTCGTGACTTCTCTCGAAATAATTTTAGTATCCATTGTCTAGATTGTAAATATTTTTATAACCTATAATATCTTTAATCTGCGTGTGGGCTCCTATGTTAACAACGTGGGTCGTGTGTTACTTATGCGGTTGGGTAACGGAGACCCAGAGACCAAGATAACTGTCACTGTATTCATTATTCCGTTTTTCAATAGAATAATAATGCTGTTAGGTTAACAGAATCTTGTCTCCCAGCCTACTTGAAGTGCCCTGCTTGAATAGAATTGAACATTTCATTAAATATTCTTGAACATCAAAATCAAGGATGTAAGTTTAGTATTTTTGGAGTCTTATTTTGATTTTTTCAAATAAAATTATTAGTAGACTTACATGAACACTTCATAACAATAAGCTTGATTCGAAAAATAGCAATGCTGAGAGAATTGACAAAAATATAATGACTCCTTGATAAGCTACATAACTACGTTGTTATTACTGTTCCTGACAACGACCGAAGACCAGCAAGCAAACACTAAAACTTCAAATAACTTAATTAGTAAAATCCTTCCACGCGATGAATAATGAATGGGCGCAGTTTCCGCACAAACGTAGAGTTCGTAGCTGCTACGAACGCAGAGTCTTCACAAAAGAGTTCAACGAGTGTACATTATGAACTTTGAAAACAGTACGTCTGCCACGAGTTGCCACTTTACGTTAACATTCGCGTAAAAAATTATGTTGGGATTTGACATGACATAACAATGTCATATCCCAATAATTATTTTTACACGAACGATAATGTAAATGTAAATTTATATTGGCAACTCGTAAGTAGTGTACCTAATTTGAAATGTCATACTCACTACTATTTTGAAATGACTTTTAATGCCTGTAGAAGCGAGCCAATTCAAATTTTATTAAAAGATACAAAAGTAAAATAAAAAAAAAAATTGAACATGAATAAAATCGTATTTAATGCTTAACATAAAGAAAATGAATGAACTACCTTGTAAACATATCGCCTCCTCACTTCACTAGTCGCAAGCCACTAGTTCACTGACACCATGTGTCTCCACTGAACAGTTGAAGCACCGAACACTAAGATCTATCAAACTGGTGGCGTGTGTTCGTTGGTGCGTCGGCGCGGGCACTGCGGCGGCGGCGCGCGCGCGAAGCGTCGAAGCCTGCACCGCCACCAGCGGTGTAGGGGACGTTGCTGAAAGAGACGTCATTCGGACAAATCTTGCAATAGAAGATGATTTTGGAGGGTTATTCTGCCTTAATCTAGGGTCGTACATTTTGAAAAAAAAAATAGAATAACATATTTAAAGTCATGGAAAACTTTATTAAACGATTTGCAGAACTTGTTTTTTTAAATGTCATGATTTAGGAATGAACAAAACGTATTGTTAGAAATATTAGAACATAAAATCCAACGTTTGACCGTCTTGAGATAAAGTTATTTACATATTTAGATTATTAAACTAAGTACTAAAAACTAAGTACTCATTTGAATATGTTCTTTAAAAAAACTTTTTACAGAAAGAAAAAAAATAACTAAGTGGTTCACTAAATAGATAATATTTCATGAACTGAAGGAACTAAAACTTTAAGTTATGAAGTCATGTTTTTTGAGTAAGCCTCGTATTACACAGGATTAAATTACTTGCGCTGTCACATTTACGAAGCGAGTTTATTCAGTTATGTTCATATTTTTAAAATGTAATAATATTGCAAAAACTTTTATGAGAAAGTCAAGGACGCGTCGTGTTCAATAATAGCGTAAAACAATCAGAGCATCTGTAGCGGCGCGCGCGCAATGTCACGACCTCCGCGCTCCGGCCCTGGGATTCCTCCGTTCTCCTCGCAAACTACGGCGGGCAATACGTTTTATAGGGACTATAATATTTAACAACCTATTGGATGGACTAATTAACGAACTGAGAGGGCTACTCAATGTATTAACATACTTAAATCTACTGGATTTAAAAATTTATAAAAAAATATACGAAGGAATTAGCGCGTATTATCGTAATCGGCAGACTAGTCTTTACGGAAAATTTGTTTTCGGTGAAGCTCAAAATAAAGCTTACGCTCAATAACAAAGCTCAGCGCAGATCAGGAAACATTTCGATTTTAAACGTCTTTTATATATCATTCTTCGTAAGTATACCGTCCTGTACGTCTACCACGAGTTTTTACAATATTAATTTTCAGGCAACAAATTACATTTATAGAGCTTAACTAAACATAATCGGCCCATAGATAAATAACTTAAGAACTAACATATTTACTGAATGCATAATAAATTATTTGCACGTATTGATCATCGGCGACGTGTGACGCAGCATGGTGTCCGATAACCGACCTCGGAACCGCCGGTAAACGGTTTTAAAGTCATACATCACCCCCAAGGCAGGGCAGGGCGCAAACACTGGACACTTTTGTGCCGTGTATCAGATGCAAGCTACCGATAAATATTTGATTTCTATAGGACCAGTATGAAATCATCCTCTACCTGTGCATACGTAAACATTTTTTGTGTCCAGTTGCTTCCACTGAACAGATACTCGTGACGATCAAAAAGTGTTCGGTGTCGGTAACTGAAAACTGGTTTGCGCAGTGCTTATCTGTTAGATATTTTCATCATCAGTTATGTTTAGAATGGAAGATATTTGACGTGGCACGTCTATGCTTGTATGGTGTTGTAAGCAGCTGACGAAGTGTTTGCAAAGATGGCGTATATGGGAAGAAATGCGGACGGATTAGGATGGAATCTCCGTTATTGAACCGATAATGTCTGACGTCGTCTTCTGAACACATGTGCGCATGCTCCTGATTTATGTTGTGTATGTGTTGTATAGCTGGTGTCATTCCTACTTCATCACTGACACAGATATTGATTCCAATGTTAGCACAAGCACTTGCCCCTAAGCTGAACTAAACTCAAAAAAGGATCTAAATAAAACATATTTTTAATAGATTCTACTTTTTTATATGTGCAATGTCGGTGGCAAGCAAGCAAGAAGACCGCTTAATGGTGGGTGGGTACCGCCGCATTTAGGTATGTGTACGATTAAAGCAGTTTCACAAAAGACTAGCTGTTTTATACGCTCGTTTAGCTCGTTATAGTAATCTAATCACATGTAGGTGCATACAGGCGCGTCTTTGACACGCGCGTAACTCGTACGAGCGTTGACGCACCTATATAGACACTGACTCTCCACTACTACCAGTTCGAGAAAACACGCCGCAATAAGTCCGTGTAAACCCGTTCGGTTTTTAAAGCAAGAAATGTATCGCGCGTTTGAGCGCTTATGGCGATTTTAGCCGCCAACTAGCGCCACCAATTGTTTTTTTTTTATAAGTCTGTCCACGACTTTTCAATTCTAACAATACAGACTACAGACAGACATTCAATATTTGAAACAAGTATTTTTTGAAATATTCATTGTTCAGTTTTCAAAAACAATGTCTAATTTGGAAGTTAAAAAATAAATCAATTGGTGGCGCTAGTTGGCGGCTAAAATCGCCAACTGGCCTGTTGGTGCAATGGTAGCGATACTGCCTTTAGCACCGGAGGTCGTGAGTTCGATCCCCAAACATTTATATGACGAACATTTGTGTTTGTTGTGTGTCTGGGTGTTATTATCTATATAAGTATGTATTTAAAAATAATTAAGTATGTTTATCTTAGTTAGGGGTCAGATGATATTGGTGTAATTTTTCCCGGATATTTATTTATTCATATGCCAAAACGGCCGCAAACGCGCGAAAAATAGCGCTAGTTTGTAACCACTTTTAGGCAAACTACTTGCACGTTGCCGAACCCGTCGCACTAGGTAAACTTACACAATTTTAATATGTGGTTATTATTTACCGATTTCCTAAATAAAGCAGCTGACGGCGTTTGATTTAAATTGACTTTAAAACGGTACAGATTATGTAAATTTTGATTAAAACAGATTTTACTTATACTCAGACTAAATTTCTTATCCATTTACAGGTATAATAATTTTGTGGGCCTGTCAGCGTTATTTTAATAAACTTGGTATTATTTTAAACGCAGCCACTTATATTAATATAGTCATTTTCCAGGATTGAGTCAATATGCTTGATTGAAGCAACATACGGGTAAATATTAAACTCGTGTCGCCATATCAAATACCAGACCTGACAGGACAAACGCCAATTTCAGCAGCAATTTGAGATAATTTGATGTTTTTGTAACGTAATAACGTTTAGACTATCAATCACTTAAAATAACTTGCAATATTAATATATACATACTCGTATCTGTGTGCACAAATTTTCTCTTGTTGCATAGTAATGATCTTGATTATAATCAGCATCTCCTTTGGAGATACACCGAATACTAGTGTGACAGGGGTGCACTTTACAACAGCATGTGGCATCAGTAGTTTTACTTGACGGTTTTTTTTAAATAGTAAAGTGAAGTAAAAAGTAAAGTAAAATCAGGATCTATCCAATTCAATCTAGTTTGCAAGTCAATCTAGATCTATCTAAATTGACTTGCAAAACCCCTCTTTTTTTGGAAGAATGTAAGTTTTTTACCATGAACGTCAGCCTCGGCGCTCTTTTGGACGTTTTGCGACTGGATTTAATATTTTTTAGAAACGCCTCTGTTACCTTCCAAACCGTTTGCACACTTAAAATGACTCAAGGTTTGCTTAGCGAGAAATGTCGCCCAGAATAAAAAGGTGATAAAAAGTCAACGACATCATGCGCATTCGGCATGCAGCGCCCGTTGTCGTAAGATCAGATGCAACTGTATCGCAGTTTTTATTCGCGTTACATCCTCGGGCGTTACGCCAAATAAATCGGAGAGCAGTTTTCTGTGTCAATTGCGACACGCGCGGCCATCCGTCTTCAAACACGGCGTCTAATGGATTTTACCTTTTACAACACTTCATCGGATCTAAATAAGAACTAATTTGGCAAGGCAGAGATATTTCAAATATTTTAACGCCATTTGCTATGCGAGAAGCCAGCGTTCGCGAAGTTAGAGAATGCTGTATATTGTATGTCCAGTTTGTTTCTATTCATTTTGGTTATATCTTTTACCTGCTTTTTCTACCTACTTGCTAGTCATGATACAAGTGAGTGCAGATAATGAGCTGCAACACTTAAGTATAAAGTTAACGTTTTCCTTCACAGTTTTTACCACTACACTTTTTATTGCTTATTCAGAATCCTGCCCAAAGGGACCTGTCAACAACAGTCAGCCAACTGCATTTAATATACAATTAATATGTAGGTATGTGGTTTTTAAATATATTGCTTTTTTTCAACTGTATTTTTTGGCTTACAATGCATCTAATAGGTGTGGAATCTATTTTTCTATGCATATGTATTTTCATTCAGTAACTTTCGGATAAATTCTTAAAAATGAAAGTGGCTTGTTTCTCGAAAATACTTGATAAACAAATGTATTATGTAGAAACGAAGATGGCAATAACTAATCCATATTTGAACAAAATCGCGTATTAAAATTCCGTTAACTTATGATTTCCGTAATTATAAGAGTGTGTAGACACCAATTTTGTTATTGTAGGTAGATAGATGAATTGATCGATTAACGGGTAACAACCCTCTTATAGGCAAGTAATGACTCACCGACTATATCTATGGTAGAAACAACTGATATTAGTGGTTGTACTGCGGTGGCTGTAGTTTGGAGAAATCCTTCATTTTGACGTGTTATTATAATATCTTAATAATAAATATTATGATACTTTTGTAACATTATGTTATGAGATCATTTTATGGTTCGTTCGTTTCCTAATAGGGTAAAGATTATTGTATATAAATTAATTCATTAAAATAACAACCTCTATTTAAATATCTTTTATGAGCGCAGATTCGCCATTGCTCCTCACCGGAGCTTTCTCTGTTATACGAGAGAGGTACTCGTAACTGTGTTCCTTTCACGGAGTCACGTGAATCCGCGGGTAGACCTCTCTATTTCGGAAGATTATGTTTAGTGTGTTGTATTGTACCACTCGTTATTCTACATCCATAGCGATGTCATGTTACATAATCGGTTATGCGTTGTTTATGTTACGTGCTATTAATTTTATTGTCATATTATTCGCAAATGTCTTGGCTTGTTAATAATATAGAGTTACGAATTACGATCAATTAATGTTGTTAGTGGAAGTATTCTTCAAAAAGGCGGATGCTGCAACTGGATCTTAAATTACTTCAGTCTATATAGATAATAACAACCCTAACGTTCTAAAGTACTCGTATCTATTCCATCTTTTTGTTGAAGTAATCGGTCTGAAAAGTAAAAAATATTGTAAGGTCTCATAAAATAGAGGCTTAAACTGAAATGTTAGGCAATGATTTTTAAAGCATTTATCCGCCCTTGCATTCCCAGGGGCCTTATTACAATCGCTTATATCCATCCAAGTTAATTTCCTAAACTGCGTGTAGCAAGCAATTTCGTTAGTATCCAATCTAGAAAATGCGCTAGTGGCGGTTACCGCTGACTGGCTGGAATTGAAAGATCATATTACGGAATAACTCGCTACGCTCAGTTTAGGGAATAATCTAGACAAGTTATAAGCGATTGTAATAAGGCCACTGTATTATTCCAATCATTTTGGCCCAACCTGCATTTTAAGCTAATAATCACCGACTCCAACATGGACCCAATTTCAAAGATGAAGGCCTTAACTTTCCCAGCAGTGGGGCAGTGTTTAACTACTTAACTACTGTTTTATTGTCAGATAAAAACATTTACAGCTGTATTGGAAGTAGAACCTGTCAGAGAGGCTAATTAAAACATGAAGGCATACAAGTGTTGGCATGGGGCCGCCGCGGTTGCGACACACTGGACACATAAATATAAAGCACATACATTATCGATAGATTACGTTGAGAAACCTTTGGTGATAAGGCTGTAGATTAAAGTGGCAGTTTGCCATTACAAGAGGAGAAAGGAAAAATTGCAAGTTAAAATTAAATTGTGGTTTAATGGAAGTCAATTACCAGGGTTAAGCCTCTTAAACTCACTTGAAATTGTAACAATACTAAGACATATATGCATATGCTCGTATTAAACAAGCTATATAAAAATGGAGCGTGTCCATGAAGCGTGTACTGTTAACCATAGAATTGATTTTTCTGCACTTTGAACAAATGCTCAGTTTAATTTTAAGTGACGGGGACATTAAACGAGTAATGCTAAACATGCATTTTGTTCAAACTTAATATTTATAGACTACAAGCTCTAAGTATAATAACGCCCTGGCGTAGAAAATAAACACTTTATATCTATTCCTGTCTTCTTAGCATACTTTCAATTTTCAGTTCAGGGGCCGTATTACAATATTTTGCCACTACCGCAGCGTGACCGTTCAAGGTTTTAAAAATGCTCAATTTGTATTGGTATTAAATGTCACTTTTTTAGAGCTACTTCTGCAAAACTGTCCATGATTTACCAAACTTGCCTGGCTTAGGCAGTTGGCCCACCGACGACGATGAACGAGAAGCGAGTCGAGTTGGCGAGCAGCGGAAAGCGAGTGTGTAGTTCCGATAGTTAAGTCGCTGGGCTATAAGCGAGTGTACGAGTGAGACGTGCGTAGAACTAGACAACAAGAAAACGAGCGAGAATAAAGGGCGAGAAGCGAGAACTCTCTTTGATACCTCTTGTCGCTCAGCGACGAACTAGTGGAGGGAGTCCTCGCTGGGCAGTGTAAACAGTCAGCGATCATCTATTTATATACGCATCTCTTTTTTTTACACGTAATGTATATCTATTGTACGTTTCTTGAGCGAGAAAATAGCCGATAGTTGGTCGTTTCCTCGCCGTTGGTGGGACAACTGCCTGAGTGTTTCGTTCAGTAATCAGTACGTCTACACGAGTTGTCACCTTAATTTTACGTAATCGTTCGTGTAAAATAAATGTATTGGGATTTGACATCGTCATGACATGTCATGTCAAATCCCAATACATTTTTTTACGCGAACGATAACATTTTACCGGTAAGTTACGGTTTTTTGTTTTTATACATGACAGAAAAACTATTAAACGTCAAATAAGAGTTCGTAATACCAGAACGATGCGCAGAAGTAGCGGCTGCGTGATGTTTTGATCACGGAACTGGGGATAAGAGATCATATAGCAAAATGCCAGGACGCTCAATTCTAATGCCCCTGCCCCGCAGACAGCATACATTCGATGGCTTCTTAGCTTTGAGCGATTGTCCGGATTCAGGTATAGAAAATAGAGAAGAGAGAGTATAAAAACGAGATTTAGTTGCTTTGCTTTGAATTCGGATTTCCTCTTACCTAATGCAAGTAATAGGCGTCGATCAAGGTAACGCTTTTAGGTAACGCAAATTAGAGTTGCGTGCTATTACGGAACCCTGTGGGAGCCATTGTCAGCTTGCCAGCCGGCCAGAAAACACGAAGCAGACTATATCCGCGGAATAATGATACTTCACATAACTTCCAAGAAAAACCCGACAATCGGCATTGTTATCTACAATCAATGAAACTGGGCGAATCAGCACATTGTGTCTAATTTTCTGTAATTCTTGCACTAGCAGAATAAAACTCCCTTTATCGAATTGAAAAGTTATTCTTGCTGGGGGATTTTATTAGAAGAAGTTAGAAATTAACAAAAGTGATAATCGCTAACATTTTTTGAGCTACTGGTATTTCTTCATCATGAGTATTCTTTCAAAACCTAGGATATCGACCAAAATAAACTTTTTACTAGAATAAAACAACTTTGTGGATGCCACTCGCGGAACACACAAAATTTCAATTGAAAACAAGACTCAGTGTGACCACATACTCCTCAAACTGCACGTCGTGCTCCAAAACATGCCCACGCTCCCTGTTTAGTCGGATTTTTGGGCGCAAGTCAAAGGTCCAGCAAAAATAAAATGGCAATTGATCTAGCGAGTAAAACAGTGTCGACAGGGAAGGCAACATGACGGCAGCGCTAGGAACAGAGCGATGAGCAGCGTGAGCAGCATAGTGTCAGGACTAAATAGGTTGAACTAGAATACCACGAGAAGCCATTATTAATAAATATTCAAATATCGATTGGGAAGATGTTTAGAAAGATTTCGTAACCATTTATTATTATACGAAGGGTTTCAAGCTTGAGGATCCGGTAGTGTTTATGATGCCTAATCGTATTGAAGTTACATACTGCTGAGTGATTTATGTATACAATTCCATCTCGGATTTGTATTGATACGTTTGTAATGCCGCACTTGTGTATTGTTCGTATTATTTACATACATCGACAAAGGGGCAGGTCAGGATTATGTCACACGTTCTCTTTGTTGCCAATATATTGCTATTGTTATCCATTCTGTCGGTTAAGCCTAGGGCTACTATCGCATGCATAATGTAAAAGTCAAAACTACAAAAATTACATGATGCAATCTATGCATCATGTAATTAAGTTTATCACTATCGAGTCTCAGTTTTATTTCACGTTCAACATTAACTGGTTAACGCTTTATAGATTTCGGAATCTGTAAAAAATTGACAAAATCATTTAATGTCTGATGTTTAGTACTTGTTTTTGGAGTGAAAAATAGGATCGAATTTATACAAAGGTCTTTGCAAGTTGGTACTCCTAACTGTCCGCACACTAAGCAGAGCTCGAACTATCAGCAATGTTAGAGGTAAAACACTTTGGTCATCATTTTTGTCGAAGTTGCCAAATACAAATTATAAGATTAGGTACATTTAGACAACTGGGGAGCTAAGTTATTATGTACCTAGACTGTAATTTCTTATGTAATAACCAAGCGTGAGCCAGGAGCGTTAGACGTGTTACTTACACCATATGGATCGTGGTCCGAAATAAATGTTTTTACTCTATTATAAGCTTATATTACAAAGTACTTAATTGCTTAGTGAATATACCAGTACGGACCGGACACGTACTGTACGTTTCAGTGTCTGATAAACATACTTTCAGATAAACATTTATGGAAATATCAGTATGACATATTAAAGCTAGCTAAGTAATGAACGAAACAAATATACTGATCCATATCTCAACATGACATATCAGGAGACCAAAGGGAATGTACTAATGTGACATTTAGGCACCTACGACTGCGAGACATGCACTGCATGACAACTGCATGCGGTGCACGTGCGTGAGTACATTGTCTCATTATGCCAGCGAGTGTAAATGGAGGCAATTATACTTGCGACGGCCAAGACCACGCAGTACATGGTGTGACCTACGATTTCAAAATATAAAACATATACTACGAGTATCATCTGGAAAGAAATTTGCGCCAGACAACATACCAATTGTGTAGTCTCGAAACAAGGACAAATATCATTTTGTAACGGTACCAGATGAAAATTTAAGCCACGGCGTCACCCAGCACACCCAATCCCAACTAATTTTGAAAAGTTCATTTTCTGAATTGACCCGACCGGGAATCGAACTCGGAAATCTACGCAAGTCAAGGCTGCTCTACTGCGCACTACGCTAATCCTTTCGTCAAGTAAAACTATAAAGTTACTTCTAAGTTATCAACTTATCTACCTGCATGCTATTACCTTTGTTATATGTATTACTTAGATACAAAAAACTTAAATGCATAAAGTGGAGTATCTGAAACTCAGAATGTACGATATCATTTTCATTGATGTGTCCAATTTCCAACTTGTGTCTTAATAAATTTGATCCTATTAGTTGGGATAAATTTGCATCTTTTTAAAGGCAAATATTTTATTTTTAAGCTCCGAATCATCACGAAGGTTGTAAAGTACCCGTTTTTTTAATGCCATTTTTTTCATCGACTAACCTACTTGGTTTGTAACTTAACTTGTTAAGTAGTCAAAATTGTTTTGCGAAAATAAGATTACTTGCATACCCTCATTCCATTCCAACAAAAAGTGTAAAGATTAAAACCTCTTTAAGACAATGATTGATGTGAACTAGTTTCTTCACCTAAACTTTTTGGAAGGCGTTATGCAACGATTGTATTGTCCGGACACCGGGTGATCACAGTGCGCTTGAATAGATAACATCTAGTGATGATGAAGCGTAAACAGAGTACAAAGCTTATGGCAACACCGTAATCAGTTTTTTGCAAGCGCTTATCGTGAGCCACTCCCTTCCTGTTTTTTTTCGCACTGATGTTAGGATAAATATAAGGCTTATCTATGAGATAATGATCTCCATTTATTAATAAGATGAAGAATGACCTATAGTAGACCTTTAATAAAATAGTATCGTGTAAATTATGTGAGTTTCTTGAAGTAACATGAATGATTAAATCATTGGTAAATTCCTCTTTTATTAATCGTACCTTACAAGATAGAAACTAGAAAAAATCGACCTGATACTAGGGAATCAAGCGGGATCCGAACCCGCGACCTTCCACAATCCGGGTGGCTGCTCTTCCAACTGAGCTACTGAGACCATTTTTAGTTGTCTAAAGTTAGTAGTTACTATCTTTGTGTAGAAAATAGTGCATTGATAAATGTTAAAAAATAAAAATTCACTTACAATTTGGTTGTAATTATGATATATATCTCGTGCACGGTAATGAATTATGGCCATTTTCTGTGTGTGCGCTTTGTTAAACTGACGTACTTCTTGTTAAAACCAGTTGCTTTTTTTTATATTCATTTTTATTTTTATTTTCATTGGACCAATTTATGTTGCTTAATTTTGCATACCATCTTATGGTAAATTGTGTGAACGAATTATATTGTGTCACCTTTTTGTACCACTTCTTATGCAATAAATTAATTTGAATTTGAATGTTCTTTTATGGTTCATGCATTTTTAACATTACGTGTTGGTCACACGTCTGTTTGTTTTTTACTAAAAACAAAAATGTAAAAAGGCCAGTTAATATTCATAAAGATGAATCGTCTAGCCCCCTTATTCATAAAAGATAAAACAGTCTTATAACGTTTTCACTAGGGTTAAGTGGTCTTGAAGCACTGTTTAAGTTTGTATGAATTAATGGGTTAATCTCTCTCTATGTTTAATCTCCCTGTAGGGAGATATATGTATACATCCAAGCTTCCGGCATATGGTCTGCCACCTCGCCTATGCGACTGGGTCACCGGATTTCTGGAGGGACGTAGAATTCGTTTCCTTTGCGATGGTCGAAAATCACGCTTTCTCCAGATTAATGCCGGAGTGCCACAGGGCTCTGTCTTATCGCCGACGTTGTTTCTTCTGCATATCAATGACATGTTATCTCTTGGTAATATTCATTGCTATGCGGATGATACTCGTAGCACGGTCCACGCGCGTTATTTCGAGCGCCCTGGGGCAAAGCAGACTGACATCGAGGAGAAGAGACGAAGTCTTGTTGTTGAGCTTGACGGAGTGTTGGACCGCATTTCAGAATGGGGTGCATGCAATCTTGTCGAGTTCAATGCCAAGAAAACACAGGTGTGTGCATTCACAGCAAAGGCGTCGCCGTTCCTTTCCCATCCCACTCTTCAGAGCACCCCGCTACCGATTAAGGATAGCCTAAACATCCTTGGCATGGATGTTCGTAGCAACCTAAACCAGCGGGACTACATTGAGAGCGTCATTAGAACTGCATCCCGTAAACTCGGAATCCTGAACAGAGTGAGACGATTCTTCACGCCTGGGCAGCTCTGTCTCTTGTATAAGACACAAGTTCGCTCGTGTGTGAAATACTGCTCTCATCTCTGGGACGGTTCCGCAAAGTACCTACTCGAAGCTTTTGACAGGTTGCAGCGGCGTGCTATCCGTATTATTGGAAACCCAGAGGCAACTTTGACCCTTGAGCCTCTCCAATTGCGTAGACATTGCCAGGCTAAGTGTTCTCTATCGCTTCTACAGTGGGGAATGATCTGACGAGTTATTCCAGCTTATTCCACCCTCAACTTACCACTCCCGTACCGCGCGTGCTGGACTACGGCGTCACCTACACACAATTCAACATTTGTTGGCCCGAACTAAAAGGTTCGGTGACTCGTTTTTGTCGTACCATTCAGACGTGGAACGCACTTCCAGCACATGTGTTTCCTTCCTCGTATAGTCAAGGTTCTTCAAGCGGGGCGTGAAAATTTCTGCAGGCCTTCAAGGTGAGGATGGCCAGCCCAGTGATTCGTTTGAATGACTGGGCTTGTCAACCTCATATCTGGACCTCACGACCGCTTTCCATCAGGTTGAGTGAGGTCATCTTGACGGGCAATATATATATAAAAAAACATTGTTTAAGTTGTTTGACGTGTTGTTTAGAGAAGTATGTTCTAGCACTTATATACAACGTTGAAGCCTTGTATAAAAGAATCTGAAAGGACACAAAAAACTGGTCTAGATAAATCAATTGAAACGTAGGTTTTTGTAGAGTTTTACTAAGGATATCAAGTATTGACTTCAACATCTTGATTTGTTTTGAAAGGTTTTATAGAGCGTACAATCATGCAATTACCAAAACCTTGACAGTACAAAGTAACCGGAGACAATGCGAATGAAGACATATTGATGCCTACATCAAGTTTCACGGTGTCTCTGTCACTAGATCGTTTCGTCACAGCTCATGTACTCATATCTCGTGTGCGGATCTAAACGTCTCCGGGCAATTTTGCCGATCACGATTCGCGGATTCACTGCGCGTGCGTGCTGATCAAATGTTTGACTCGGGACCTGTCCAAGTGTCCACAGACTACAAAAAATAAAACCAACCTTCCTTCATTTATAATTCTAATAAGTAATTAAAGGTTGTTTTTTAGTGTGCTTTAACAAAGGTGTGCTACGATTTTTAAACTTTAAACTGTACATTTAAAATTATACGAGCTCAATATTATTCAATGGAAAATAAAGAGATAGGAAGAAAGGAAATTAAGGCTTGTTTAATCGCGAGTTTTTAATTTCAATAGATGACTATTGTTACGTATCTACCTACCACATTTTTGATAGAAAACCCTATATGATGCAAAAAAAATGCATAAGTAATGCCTTAATATGCTCTAAGGCTCTAATTTTCGAATGTTACTCAACCAATAATTTGTGCCTACCTACGTAAAAATTGTAGCGTGTATGTGTAGTGTTTGCTCAAGATTTTTCGTTTGAAATTATGTGCACGTTAAAGGTACGTAATGTATTTTCAACGAAACAATATTTGAAGGAGTTCTAAATTATGCTCAAGTAAATAACAAAAACAACTGAGAATCAAAATCTTTGCCTGATTTGTCGGTACACGTCCGCCATCTCAGTCTTTTGAGCTTCGGGCAAGTTGTCACATACCCTCAGCCTTCGGTCGGTGATAGCAAAATAGCTCACACACGATCAGCCTATGTGGACCGAGGCCGCTCTCTCATTAGGCGTTATCGGCGTGTCGTAACCAGCTCCCGCCATTAATAACAATTCAATGAGACCGACCACTAATGGTCGCGCATTAACGGTGATCGCAAAATGCGAGAGAGCACCAAATTGAACGCTTGTCAAACAAGTGACAGAGGTTTACGGCATGCATCGTGGGGGTTGCTTGCAGATTAAACACGAAATGTCTTTCAAGGTATGATTTCAAAACTGATTGCAGGCGTTAAGCGTATGCCTAGCTGCGGTCGACCGCAGTCGGCGGCAGGCTTATACAAACTCAAACCATCATACTGTCGCTAGCAGTCGACGGCAGTGTTTAGTAGTTTGGTGTTACGGATTTGGAATTATGCCTGTTTACATAATATAATGAAAATTTGACGTAATCAAAATAGAAGTCCATGGGTACCTAAAACAGTACGAAAAATATTTTAAAAAATCGTAGCGATAAAACAAAAACCTTTTTAGAATTTGTATGTGTCTGCTTGTAACTACTAGATGGATTCTTACAACACCTTGTACACTTATACTATTAAGGCTGGACTAATGATATGTACTAACCCTATACTACATATTAGTCCCGCCGTTCCAGCATTTGATTCATATAAATGGTGACATATTTTTAAGCGGTCTCTACGCTGAAAAAGTCGCTGGCAACTAGTGAGGTAAGTGTTACTAATTTTACTACCTTCTGATTTGATTGTTCTTATTCCCAGAAGGCTCTATGCCAATAATTTCAATATTGCTTGCTACAAAGTTGGTAATGTTGGGTCAGATCTATTAGTTATAGCATGCATCGGCACGGATCGCTTAGGTCGTGGGTTCAAACCCTACCCGGTGTCAGTTTATTTTATGTATTTTCGGTGGACACAGGGATTTATTATATTTTTAATGACACCGCAATGGTTCTTTTTATTTGTTCTCATGAAAACATTGTATTATTACTATCGCAAAATAATTTAATTATTTTGTTTGGTTGATTACTTAATTGCACTTATAGTACAGTAGACACTTGGTGTCTTTTTGCGGTTTTGTTTTGTGAAAATGTTTGGTGTGATTGATTAAGTAAAGGTATGATTTGCCCAACACAAGAACACTGTTTAGTCATAAGTCTCATGTAAGTGAATTCTTAAACCAGAATTTTATGTTGTCTCATAGGAAAACCAAGTAAAAATAACGGCTGCTTGTTAAGTTTCTCAATTAAACAACGATTAAAAATATTTTGATTGCTCAATAACTACGAAGCTTAATAAACTTCAGTAATGCTTTGCTTGTTGTTTGATAAAAAATAGAAGTTTGAAATAGTCTACGCTCTGGTTTAAGTCGTTCTTCTAGTAGGTACTAGTCTTAATTATTTATGTCTTATTTATAAGAAGTTGCCTTCACTCGTCATTATGTTATCTACTCTCAGTTGAAGTATTTGCTCAACGCAAAAAACGCCCACTTAAAAATAAGGCGTGTAATAGATTTCATTGGGATACATGCAGGTGTAGAAATATTTTGTGTAATTAATTGCTGACTTGTGTCGCAATGCCACAGTATACATCAGTAGGTAAGTGTAGCACAATATCAACCTATTTTTTGGCGATATGAGACAAAGGTTTAAAATACGGAAGGCACTTTTGGGAATTAAATTGTTAGGTGCCCGATAGTAAATAAATAAATATCTGGGACAATTCACACCAAGATCATCTGACCCTAAACTAAGCAGAGCTTGTAATATGAGCGTCAGAGACTGATAAACATACTTAAATATTTCTAAATACATACTTAAATAGATAATAACACCCAGACACACAACAAATACAAATGTTCGTCAGTAAATAAATAAATATGCGCCAGACAACACCCTCTTGTCATGGTCTTGAAGTAGGGCTAAATATCCCTTCGTTACGAGGTACCAGGCAAGGAATTAAGCCAGGGGCGTCTCCCAGCACACCCAGATCCAAGCCAATTTAGAAAAGATCGTTTCCTGAAGTGACCTGACCGGGGATCGAACCCGGGACACTACGGAATTCAAGACGAGAAACCGTGCTACAGCGCAATACGCCAATCGTGTCGTGAAAATCATATTTGTGAATTAATCATACTTTGTCCAGTGGATGAGTGAGTAAATATAATTTAGGGTATCCATTGCAACAGTTTCCGGAGCGAGCCCTAAGAAGGCAGTGCCGCTGCGAGAGACTATTTACATGCAAATGTGTCCACGCTCCTGGCAAACCCCGCTATGTGCACCACGGAACGTGGCAAAAACTTGCTAATGTAATTAAAATACTCAATGTGTCTATGTAAGAAGCAGTTGGCACATATCGTAGCAGGTTTTTGGGTGTGGTTGTTCCGATTTTTTATAATTTACCGTACATACGTCAACTGGTACTTGTACGGTCTTAGTTGTGCGTTTTCAAAGTTCAAATTGCGGTAACCTGACGAATTCGTGAGTTACTGAATGCAGTGTGAGTGTGATCGCCGACAGCTGGCGACATTGGCCTTCTTTGCAAGAGACGAATATTTATGTTTGCCAATTAGCCTCATTATCAATGAATCATATCTACACCTAACTAATGATCATGTTTCAATTCATAAAAACTAAGAAAAGGCACTATTCCTATTTCGTCGATAACTGCAGACTAATGTTTTGATTTAGCTGTTAAAACGTAAAACATTCAACATAGTTTGCCCTTAGAATATTTTTCGAGTTCACTTGATCCTTTATAGCAGCAAGTAATATACCACATCTGCCGTAAAGCCAAACTTTTATGTACACAAGTTAAGATACCTACATTAAACTAATTCTATTTCCAACAATAACCTAAGAGAACAGGGCGGTGACGGACAAACCCGTGGAAAGTAAGGGCTTATAAGCACTTCCTTGGTATATTACGTTTAAAGACAGAAAAGAACGGAAGGGGTGAAGGAACGGTGAATCATCTTAACCCAGACAACCCATATGGTGGCCCAATTGGAATCAAAACAGAAGACCTTGTACTTGAAGTATAAAATAAAACGAAGTGATCCTTGCAATAATAACTAGGGGTCGTTACGCCAGTCCAATCTCGGTCCCTCGCAGACCGGTAAAGGGTTAAACGCTTAACTTCAAACCACCATCCTAGTAGTAACGGTTAGTGCCTTATTTTTACAAGGAGCACACGATTTTGTGATGTACGAATGACCACGCATTTTTGACAAACTTCAAAAATGAGGAGGTTAAGTTTAACGCCTTTATTTTTTTTATGTGTGTTTCTATTTTGCAAGTAGACCGCAAGCACGGATCGTGTACGTTATCATTTGACATACAATAAGATCGAGTTGTCAACATTACCATACAAGCTGAACAAACATAAGACGCACACATTTTTTTTCTCAATATCAATGTTTGTTAAAAATAGTTATTTATTATGCAATTGATCTTGGAGTTTATTCCTTCCTTGTAAACATCCGCCAGCACTCGTCTAACACTCGATTGCATTGCGTTATATTATTAATTGCTATCACTGCTTAAGAGTTATTATGACTGGAAAATATTTCCTTTTTAACCTCCACCAACAGTTAAACAGTACTTATTATTTATACAATCTACAGTTTCACCCTAAAATCAAGTCGAGAAAGGTAAACAACGTCGAATCTAGATCATTATTTAGATCCTAAACTCAAGCCACAATAAAAATGTTACAGTCTCCTATAATTATTATAACAACCAATTGGTAAGCATAGTAAAACATTCAAGGTGAAAGAAATCACTCTCCTAAATTCATCATCTCCAGTTATATTTAGAAAGTTTTTTGCGAACACATGCCACAATTTAAAAGTTTTCTATCAACAGCACAGATTATATCTCGCAAGTTATACGAATGGCTAAATAAAACCAGCGAGATTGTGTGTTATCTAGGACATTTTAATTTGAATACAATTAGTTATTTAGGTTCTTAATTAATCCGTTAACGTTTTAATTAATGACAAAGGTGAGATAAGATAAGTCAAAGTTAAATCATTTATTGCAATCAAAGTGTATTTATACATATATTCTATGTGGGTGTGGACTGAGAGCCTACCCCTGGGATTTTCCTTAAAACAATTGTAGAACAATCCTGGAAATTGTAGTAGTAATCGTTAAAAATACAGCCTTTACAGTGTGGCCCCTCAGTTCTCACAGGCTGTCGGCGAGTTCTCGGATTAGATGTGAAATAATAAGCTGCTTTGATTATACACTTTTAATAAACAGTTTGTTTCGTTTATTTTCTAAATTACAAAACACAAAGTGGTAAATTAAAAGAACATGATATTCTTTATTGCCCAAAAATAATAATTTCAAACATTAGAGTAATAACATAAGGTGTACAATTGAGGCAGTCTTATCGCGAACAGCTTAGACAGCTGAAAATTGTATGATTAATGATTCTCTACACTTGAACTGAAGTAAATAAATGAATGTTATAATGTTGATTTAGCCTATGTAGTATTTCTAAGTATACCGTTAGCGCGATGCAATTGGTAGAGGCCTAAAGCGCCGAAGGTTGTCGCTATGATCTACAAAAAGGACAACTGGGGCCTTAACTTGGTCGCATTTTGTTTGTGAATTGAGCGTCCTGACATTTTAGTATTATGATCTCTTATACCCAGTCACGTGACCACTAGGTACGTCATGCAAACTAGACTTCTGCGCGGCGTATTTGACGTTTCATACCATTGATTATCTGTCAATAAGTACCAGTCTAAAACTTTTCAGTAGCTCTAAAAAAGTGACATCGTGATAACGACACAATGTGAGCATTGATATACGATAAACGGTCACGCTGCGATAGTGGCAAAAGATTGTAATACGGCCTCTGTACTGTCTGGGTGTTTTATTTAACTACATAAAGTAGTAGGCAGAGTGAATAGGCATATCCTAGGCAGACATGTTCTATCATAGATCGCATCGTCACTTACCATCAGGTGCGATTGCGATCAAATGACTGTATAAAAAAATACATTCATCAAAATTTTTATATGCTGACACCCATAGTACAAGTTCCCATTGGGAAGGATGATTATGTTATAAGATGTGCCAGGTACTTAGTTATTGATTCATTCATATTTAATTTACCGATTATAAAGTGCTGAGTTTTCACAGATTTTTCATAGTATTTTTTTAAGTGAAAGTTTTAAAATTATTTCTTGAAACGTTTAAGTTAAATCTTCTCTTAGATTTGTCACATTTGTGAACATCATTAACCTGACTTTACTGGCAAGATCAATTTATTACGATATTATCGCATACTATTGTGGCCATATTTGATTGCAACGAAGGTCTTATCACTGCAAAAGGACATTATTAGGCTGTATATTTTATGATAAATATACTTTACTAATAAATAAGAAGTAGGTACTTAGCCATTACTAGCAGTCCTTACAATCATTAATAACTTGACGCAATAATTGCTTAATTCAAGTTGTTTGCTAAGCTTATTAATTCAAATGCTTTAATCAAGCTTATCAGTGGACCAATGCCACGTTCTTAGCAGTTATAAGCCGACTTGATTTAGACGGCAAAAATTAATAATGGCAGAAGGTACTACAATTATTTTTAGGAAGTACATATGGTCTTTAGGGTTGTTAGTTCACTTCAAAAAGATATACGAAAACAGCAAAGGTAAAGTAAAGAGAATTGTCAAACAAAGTCATTACTTTGCGAATCTCCTCTAAATCGACATCGACGACATCCTTATGTTACATTTAGCAATAGCTTATCTAATTACTTTTTTAGGTTATCGTCCAGCAGACTTGCACAACGCTAGGCGAGTTAAATATATTGCCATTAGGCATTGTCTTCTCATAAAGTACAATGATGCTGATCAAATGAATTAATAGATTACCATCATATTGACTGCCAAAACCTAATCAATGATAAATTGTTTTATTGATTGAATGCAAATATTTTTATGAGGATACAATAACACCTTGAACTCTGATTAACTAATATTAAAAATGAAGGAGGCTATGAATAAACATCTTATTTTAGTGCTATAACTTAAGAAGGTAGAATTTCTAACACCTTTAATTCACAGGGTGTCCCGAAGATTAGTGTTATGCGGATGCCCAGTGGTAGAGCCTCACTAGGGCCACCCGTATCACCCCCATGAATGTCCAGTTATGTTTTTAATACAAATTTTCGAAAATATCTGGCTTGTGTCACTTTTCTGGTTACTGTGGCGCAAATAGTTGAAGTTTATGCTTATTTTTTTTCATTCTTGGCTGAGTGCTAGGTTTTCTTGATTCAGAAGCATTTACATTCACCTATATTATTTAATAAAACTTCATTAAAAATAAGAACGGTGCATTTATTTAAATATATATATCGCATAAAGTTCTTAAAATGGTGACTTTTTGACGGTGTAGAGTCTTTGCTAATTAAGAAAATCGCCATTTTAAAAACTTTTTTGGTGTACTTGTTCCTTAAGATACCGAAAAATTTGCTCAGTAAGTAAGTATGGTTGTCTGGGCCCCAAATCTGCGAATTTATCTAAAATGACAGACTATAGCGCTACTAGTAACACTCAAGCTCCAGATTATCACAATACTGCCTGGTAAGACAAAATAGAGTCTGATCTCGTATCCCCAGATTTTAAAAAACAATGAATACATTATCTGTTTTTATGTCTGAAGTTCTAAGTTTAACAGACTATTGGATGACAATCCCTGATCTGCACAAGCATCACATAAAAGCGATAAAGTCGGCCGTGACGGATGGAGGAAAGCAAGAAATTTAATTAAATACTGTAACGTCGCGAATTTTCCGGTTTTGCTCATTTTGTTGGTTATAGCAATCAGTTTGGGTAAGAGCATGTCTGAGTTACGAAATCCGTCTGTGTACAAATAGCTGCGGCGTTATGTAACGTTGTTTATGAGATGCTATTCTGGAGTTTTTGTTATTGATCGACATAAGGTAACAGCTAAAGAGGGAAACAAATTACTACTGGATAAGATGCAGCTCATGCAGTTGTTAAATTTCTTATACTGTTAAATGCAATAAACGTTAGTGGCATGGCACGAGTATATTGCTTGATATATTGCTTGGTCGGCGAATAGTGACGAACCTCGTTTCCTTGCGCAGGCTACAGGCCTAGATATAACCTATTATATTAATAAATTACTTTGTAAAGGATTTCATATCAAAACAAATAGGTATTTTTGCAGCCAATAACCGTACCTATTATAATAAAGGAAACAAGAATTTACAAATTTTTAAACTTACATCCTTAAAAATACTCGTATTCATGTCATTATGCACACCTTAGAAACATTATTGCTTATTTTATCTTATTTTACGTCTTTGCAACATTTGCTAGGCTGTTGAGTTTGCGTTTAATTTCTTTACTTTAGTGCCGTGCCGTGTAGTGCCGGCACATAAAAAAGAATAGCACTACCCCCTCTCTTCCCGTGGGTGTCGTAAGAGCCGACCGAGGGAAAATTGCCATAAGGAGATGGGCAGCAGCGTCTCCGGATAATTCTAGCTACGGCAGCGGCTATGGTAACGGTGGGGCAGGGGGTGCTAGGAATCCCCGGGTAAGATCCGGCTGCCAACAACGACGACTCGACCTGGCAACATATAACACGCGCACACCGAGGCTCAACGCGAAGCTCATAGAGTTGGAAGAGGTAATTAGTAAGTTACATTGGGATATCATTGGGTTATCTGAAGTCCGAAGAGAGGGGGAGGACTCGATAATCCTGCAATCCGGTAACTTACTATACCACCGGGAGGGCGACCAACAGTCCCTAGGTGGTGTCGGGTTCATCGTGCACAAATCCCTTGTCAACAACGTGATTACTATCGGAAGTGTTTCGAGCAGGGTAGCGTACCTGATACTCAGAATATCAAAACGATATTCGCTGAATGTCATTCAGGTCTACGCTCCGACCTCAAAGCACGACGATGTCGAAGTGGAGGCTATGTATGAGGAGATCTCTAAAGCCATGCATAGCTATAAAACCCACGACACGGTTGTGATGGGGGATTTTGATGCAAAGTTGGGGCAACGTTGCGGTGATGAGTTGAGAGTGGGGCAATTTGGATTTGGGCAACGGAACAACAGGGGCCAGATGCTGGCAGACTTCATGGAGAGGGATAACCTCTTTATGATGAACTCCTTCTTCAAGAAGCCCGTAAGCCGCGAATGGACCTGGATCAGTCCGGACGGTAGAGTCAAAAACGAGATCGATTTTATCATGTCGACGAAGAAGCATATATTCAATGATGTCACTGTGATCAACACAGGAAGCGATCACCGCATGGTCAGAGGCACATTGAATATCGACCTAAAGCTCGAGAGAGCGCGACTGATAAAATCCACGCCAATACCGGCTCAAATTCAAAACCCCGAGTGCTTTCAGCTCGAGCTTCAAAACCGCTTCGAAGCCCTTGAGAACAGCATCGATGTGGACGATCTGTACAACGTGGTGGTGGATACTGTCCGTACGGTAGGGTCCAAGCACTTTAAAACCCGCCGTCCCAAATCAAAGAAACTCTCCAGTCAGACTCTCCTACTCATGGATCAGAGAAACGAAATGAGGCTACAGAACTCAGCGGATGCCCATCGTTATCGGCAACTCAATAGACAGATATCTAAGTCTTTGACGAGCGACCTTCGCCAATTTAATATCCAGCGTATTAAAGAGGCAATTCAGCGGAATGAAGGCTCCAAAGTGTTCGCCAGAGATCTGTCTATTGGGCAAAGCCAATTAACGAGGCTGAAAACTGAGGCAGGTAGCATCATTTCGTCAACACCTGAAATCCTGAGGGAGATTAAGAGTTTCTATGGACAGTTATATTCCACGCAAACACCTGCTGAAAGCAAGGCTAAAGATCCTAGAGCCAAGCTCACCCGACACTAGACCGAAGATATCCCGGACGTCAGCCTGTACGAGATTAGGATGGCTCTCAAGCAGCTTAAAAACAACAAGGCGGCGGGTGATGACGGAATCACAACCGAGCTCCTGAGAGCGGGCGGTAAGCCGATACTTAGGGTCCTCCAGACGCTCTTCAGTTCTGTCATCCTCGAGGGAAAAACGCCAAAGGCATGGGGCAGAGGCGGTGTGATGCTGTTCTTCAAGAAGGGTGACAAAACTCTCTTGAAGAACTACAGACCCATCTCGCTTCTGAGCCATATCTATAAGCTGTTTTGGAGAGTCATTACCAATCGTCTCGCTCGCAGGTTCGACGACTTCCAACCTCCCGAACAAGCAGGGTTCCGAAAAGGCTATAGTACCGTAGACCACATTCATACGCTGCGGCAAGTTATACAGAAGACCGAAGAGTATAACTTGCCACTTTGCTTAGCGTTCGTGGACTACGAGAAAGCCTTTGATTCGATTGAGACCTGGGCAGTACTGCAGTCTCTCCAAAGGTGCCAAATAGACTACAGGTACATCGAGGTGCTAAGGTACTTATACCAGAACGCCACCATGTCGGTCCGATTACAGAACCAGAGCTCTAATCCGATCCAACTACAGCGAGGCGTGAGACAAGGAAACGTTATTTCTCCGAAACTGTTCACGGCTGCGTTGGAGGATATTTTCAAGCTTCTGGACTGGAAAGGACGCGGCATCAGCATCAATGGCGAGTACCTAACACACCTGCGATTTGCCGATGATGTAGTTCTTATGGCTGAGACCTTAGAAGACCTGAACATAATGCTCGAAGATCTCGGTAATGCTTCTCAAAGAGTGGGTCTTAAGATGAACATGGACAAAACGAAAATCATGTTAAATGCCCATATTGCACCCGCTCCAGTTAACGTTGGGAACATTACACTCGAAGTTGTTGACCACTATGTTTACCTGGGACAGACAGTCCAGCTAGGTAAGTCCAACTTCGAGAAAGAGATCTCTCGTCGAATCCAGCTCGGATGGGCAGCGTTCGGGAAGCTCCGGCATATATTTGCGTCCGAAATACCTCAGTGTCTCAAGACAAAAGTCTTTGACCAGTGTGAGTTGCCAGTAATGACCTATGGGAGTGAGACGTGGTCCCTTACTATGGGTCTCATAAGAAGGCTCAAGATCACCCAGCGAGCAATGGAGAGAGCGATGCTTGGTATTTCCCTGCTCGATCGAATCAGAAATGATGAGATCCGCAGGAGAACAAAAACAACCGACATCGCTCGAAGGATTGCATCGCTGAAGTGGCAGTGGGCGGGACACATAGCGCGGAGAACCGATGGCCGTTGGGGCGGAAAGGTTCTCGAATGGCGACCGCGTACCCGACGACGTTCCGTGGGCAGGCCCTCTACAAGGTGGACCGACGATCTGGTCAAGGTCACGGGAAGCCGCTGGATGCGGACAGCGCAGGACCGATCGTTGTGGAGATCCTTGGGGGAGGCCTATGCCCAGCAGTGGGCGTCGTTCGGCTGAAATGATGATGACGATGACTTTACTTTAATATCAGTTAGTCTGAAGTCGCTTCCGTCGAAGGTGTAGCCCTTGAAGTTGTCCAGGAGTACATATTCCTGGGTCAAAAATTACAGCTGGGTAGAGACAACTTTGAGGGGGAAATCACCAGAAGAGTTCAGCTTGGATGGGCAGCATTTGGAAAGTTGCGTCACATCTTCGAGTCACCTTTGCCACAATGCCTGAAGACGAAGGTGTTGGATCAGTGCGTCCTACCGGTCATGACACACGGAGCCGAGACGTGGAACCTGACAGTGAAATTAGCCCACCGATTACACGTCACTCAGAGAGCTATGGAAAGGTGCATGCTAGGAATCTCGTTAAGGGACAAGGTCCGGAACGAGATAATACGGCTAAGAACCAGAGTGACTGACGTAGTCCAGAAGTGTAGCAAACTGAAGTGGCAGTGGGCTGGTCACATCTGTCGCAGAACCGATGGTCGGTGGAGTAGACGGGTTCTCGAGTGAAGACCACGACTCGGCAAGCGTAGTGTTGGACGTCCACCGGCACGTTGGACCGACGACCTAAAGAAAGTGGCTGGTAGGGACTGGATGGCAAAAACGGGAGATCGGGCTTTGTGGCGCGCCCTGGGGGAGGCTTATGTCCAGCAGTGGACTGCTATAGGCTGAAAAGAAGAAGAAGAAGAATATCAGTTAAAGTAAAGTAATTAAACGCAAAACTAAACATCTATCTACTGTAGCTAGGTCTCAATTATGATGTTTTTTCTAAATTTAGTGATCTCTTCTGTCATATTTTTCATATACGAGTACTATATCAAGTTTAATATTTTTTATCTACGTTTAATTGGAAATAGGTACTTACGTTAATATGTATTTACTCATTACCTACCTGATAAATACTTTGTTAGGTACTGCTCGGTCAGGGTAATCTAGAATTCTGTTCAGGTTGGGAACGTGTAGTCTCTGAAATAATTACCATAACATTGACATAATTTTACGAAAATAAAATTTGAACGACTTGAGAGCAAACAAGTATTGTAAATCATTAAATAACTATTATTTAATTAAACTTGCCTGTTTTGTGACTTACAGGTCTGACATGACATACATACAGACTAGTGGATAGATACGACAATAATTTCAACTCAAAAAAAAATAAACGAACTAAGCCATAATAGGAACTGTAACTTTTTGACGACACGATTGGCGTAGTGCGCAGTAGCACGGTTTCTCGCCTCGATTTCCGTAGTGTCCCGGGTTCGATTCCCGGTCGGGTCAATTCAGGAAACGATGTTTTCTGAATTTACTCGGGTCTGGGTGTGTTGGGAGACGCCCCTAGCTTTTTTCCTTGTATGGTACCTCGTAACACAGGGATATTAATCCTTCGAGACCATTACAAGAGGTGTGTTGTCTGGCGCATATATTTCATATATATTTATATATATATATTTATTTAATTTGGTTTTATTGTTTTATTTCAGCGATAACTATGCAAATTCTTGCTACGAGACTGCATTCATAAAATGATTCCTCATTGTAAGTGTTATTTAGGGTAACATTCGTAGAGCAGCGGCTTCCATCCAGGTCCAAGTGCAGCTATCATTGCATCACCACATGATCAATAATAGATAATATATACGTTTTCAAAGATAGGAAAATAGAACTATTAAAATTTCAACCCTTGAAGACGTCGAGTGGGATTCAAACCCGTGTCTTCTGCAAAGTGGGCGACTGCTGTAACCTCTAAGCTACCTACCTAAATTACTAACTGTCCTAGCGAATTTTCCTGGTAAATGTTGCAGACTAACGTTATTCCAACATTGGTCGACATTTGATTTTTTCTAGTTTCCTACCGTTAGATATGAAAATAAGCATTGTAGGTATAATGCTAAAAATCAAAATAATACTATTTATTGTTTCATTAGAGTGCGTTAAAGTGAACAGTTTCATACATAAATCTTGAACATATTCAGTATACTCGTATCAGCGAGAAGTCAGTCAAAAATGCATCTTAACATACGAAAAAGAACGAGATTTGATGATTAAGTGAGGTGTCTAGTTTTTCATTAACAGATATAGTTCCCAGGAGACTGTTTGTTATTGAGTGCCAATAATTACTAAGCTTTAAATCAACATTATTCTAATTGGACGATAAAGTACTTAGTTTTGCTGTTGCATTACCGAATCTCGTTCGACGTCCGCTCCGATTATCCGATAGCCGTGAGAATTCGACCTTCGGCGAGAAACGTGGACACAATATTTATCAAGCGGCTCACGGATGTTGTGCAAGGGTCATTCGGTGACAAACGACCAATTGCTGCTCTCTTTCTCTCTCTTCACGAATAATGAGAAATAGTTCTCATGGCCATTCCTCATTCCACAGAATAAATATGAAAGTGCTATTTTTCATTATTGGTGGTATAGCATCACATTATTGCGCTTTTCTCATATTTATTATTAATTAATAATACCCAAACCGCCCAAAAGGTGTTGATGTTTTTGGTGTGGGAATTGGACCCATGACCCTTTACGTCTTACTTTTTTTTCTGATAATCCAACATAATATTACTTCATAAGTATACAACTGTATTTAACAGTATATGAATTCAAATATAAATACATCGCTCTCACGAACTATACGTAACGACCAAGCTTTCGCATTTGGAACGTTGTTATAATAACTCACAACTGCGCTGATATGAATAATAGATAATTCGCGAACACATGATTAAGATTGATAAATGGTTATCAGTTTCACAACCAGTCTGCTATCGGTGAGCTTTTGGTCCAATTGGCCGGCGCATACGCATTCCTAATCGCATGTAGCTGTCAAGTGCGTCTCAGCACATAGTGGTGTGCGAAAGTTTATCGATAACAATCTGCAAGTTGAAACACATTGGAGATTGTTGTGTACAGTGAGATGTAATGGATTAGGGGTGAAGAATAGTCGCAAAATTTAAAATTATGCACTTAAGACTCTCAGTCTTTCTTAGGGCTAGCCAACCGTTATTATAAGGCTTAAATAGTCCTTCAGACTGAGAATTTTAACAGTTTAAAAGCCCATGGGTTCTAAGGTAAGGAATCTCCGAATTGCTGTTAAGGATTTGTTTTGTAGGGCCTATGGGCATGAGCCTAACACTAAAAGCCTTAGAGAATTGAGAACTCAAGCTTTCGGTCACGTTTCATTAATCTGTTGCTAGTTCATTTGTTCAATTTTTATACTGAATTCTATAATGATGGTGTGTAAACAACGCTTTAGCTGCCTACATAGATTAATTAAAATCCATTTGCAGATGGTAATTTTCAACTTAAATTGATATTGTTTTTTGGTAAACTTTTAAAATACTATCTTAGTTGTAATGGTAGTAATATTTTTAAGCAATGTTTTTACAGTTATTTGAAATCTATTATAATTTAAATCCGACTTATTTATCAATTGTCGACCACTACAAATAGGAGTTCTTCGATACAGTTTGTTTATTTTAAGTTCCTGGGCTCTGTCAATAAGAGCAGTATTACTCGTACCATGCAAGCAAATCGTACTGCGTTTGGTACGTGTTTTATTAATTAGTTTAGGGGTTTATTATTGCAAAATTATCTGACGTCCAAAATGCAACATATCACGTTCTGAAATACAAGTTCTTAATATATTTTATTGCATAGGTATCTAACTCCGAGTTAAGTCGAGCCAAATGTAGAGGCATAAATCTAACCAAATAAGTTATTATAGCAGATTAATCTAGATTAAATATGTGATTGCTTTGTAGGCTGGCTCATGACATGGGGTAACAACCTGTATTCATACTATTTCATTGGAACATGCGTAATGCTAAATTTCAGGGCTTTTATAAGTTTTGCCTAAATTAATTTAATACATTATTTGTCTCTTTATAATAACCTTGTACACTATGCTGCACTGACCGTGTTGGTATGATAAGTATGAACTTACGAATTGTCACCTTAAACGTGACAATAATTGCCTAGAAGTAAATTATTAGCATCTTATTTTGTGGTCTCACCCATCTGCAATGCTACCTTATATGGAATTGTGTCCTGAATTAAGTTGTTGAATTAAATATTTGAAGGAAGATTTTAATTTTGCTATAATACAGACTTTACAACTTCTTTCAAAGCTCTTCTGTTAGCTTAGCTATCACATAAACAATATCAACATCACCTAGGTACTTCATTCTATTTTCTATATGGTAAAAATTACATCGGGTAAAAGGCATCGCAACAATTTATGGGTATTGGACTTAACCCCCAAGCTGCTAAATTTGGCATTCATGATCAAAACTCAAAGTAAAATTCTGCTTGTTGTAGTTGAAATCCAATCACGTTCAGGAAGAAGACGTTAGATCCTATATTTATATATTTTTTGATACGGTTATCACTTACCAGATACAATCTTAAGACTTGTCTCCTGCCTGTATCTGCAAAATTACTTTATTTTAGAAAATAAGTAGTACACATAAATCATTTAAGTTAATTTATTTATTCGTCGTTTTGTGTCCAGTCTTGACTCTTGAGCCGATTCAGCTCCCTTGAACTTAATGAAAAAACTGCTGTGATATTTCATGTAACAGTTGACCGATCATTTATCACATATACCTATGTTATGCCTACACGGACAGACCCACATCCTAAAATAAACATGGGGAGCACGTTAAATCAAAACCTATTGTCTTTTTGGCCTTTTAATATAGTTTGCATGTGTGCATGCTTCGTCACAGGATAATGTATTGTAATTTCAAACAAATGAACGCTCTGTGTTATTTTGAAATAAAACCGATGGTATATTATTTAGGGAACCTCCCACCAAATGTTTGTGAGTCGTATAGATTGGTTGGAGGGATTGTATTTACTCATCATGGTCATAATCGTGTTTTTTCCAGTTTCTCAACCTGAAATAGGTCCTGAATGCATCCTCTGGGCCAGATATTTACTGACGAAATTGCTCGCTACCCTCAATTTGGAAATTACCTTGACTGTCTATAAGAGATGGTAATACGCCCCCTGAAGACTTTTTTGCCCTGAGACTTGACGAAATATCATCATCTTAAAGGTAATGAGAATGACCTTCGTTCATATACTCGTTCTTAATGTCCCCACTTATTCGTGCAAAGTCACGGGCGATCACAAGTTGTTGCTTCGTAAATAAATCAGTTCTGCAGGTCATTCATCGATTATATTGTACGCATGATTAATTGTCCAAAAGTGACATTATATGTTCGCTATCCATGGTGCTCGTGAAGTTAAACAGCGTTTTGCTCGCTATGACTTGAGTAATGATGTGACATGTTAACCATGAAATGTGTTTGTAAATTAACTATTTTAAATGTTACTGGTTTGACCATAGATAGCATGTCTCTATGCCAGGTATTTTAATTCTGATGTCGAAATTTAGAGGTATAAAGTATTTTTTTTGTATGTCACACCTTCATTAGGAATTATAGTGACAATTTTTAGATATAAAACATTTAAAACAAAACATATCATCACGACTCTATATCCCGAACGGGGTAGTCCGAGGCAAGTGACTGTTGCAGTCATGGTAAACGGAACACTTAGAAACCCACTTTTCACTAACGGCATCAGATTAGAACTTAACGTGGTAGGGTGAGCCTTCCGCCGTTATCCGGGTTGATTTGGTTTTTTATCGATGTTTTCCGTCACCGGAGAGTTAGTCGGAAATTTAACAATGAACACAAAGATTTTGGTTCTTGCCAGATTTAAGCTCAGGCCGTACGATTCATGATCTGAGTTGGGGGACTTAACCCCAGGCCACGAACGCTCTCTGTTAAGTTTGTAATGTTCTAATTATTTGTATGTACTCATAGCAGCAATAGTGTAGTTTTTAAATTTATTCAAAAACAATACATTTTTTGGGAAGTTTGACCGAATTTGTTTTTTCTATAATGAAGATGTTGTTGGTGGTTACTTTATTTTTAAATCAAAGTATGTTAGTTTAAGTCTATCTCTAAATCAGCCTATTCCGTCTCACTGCAGGGCAAAGGCCTCACCTCCCAATCTCCATCCCTAACGATTCAAAGCTAATCCTTGTGAAGCAAATCGAGTTCGTCTCACCACCTTTTTCTAAATTCTTCTTCTTTATTAATTTGAGTATTCAACAAAAAAATATTGTAGCTCTGGAACTTATAATCACAAAATTCACGTAATTAAAAAAAAGAATTTGAAAACAAACAACTGTTAAATTTACAATAGTAAGTGGTGGCGGTCACTAATTTAATGTTTTTATTGATGAATTTTATTATAGTTACAGCCTTCAAGTTTGATACACTACGAACGAGTCACTTTGTAATATGTTCATCAGGTAAGAAAAGCTGTTATACTGTCCCAATTATTTAATGACAGCAATAATAGGCATGGGACAGCTCCGACTATCGAATAAAAAAATCAGTACGGGATCAAATTAGAAACAAGTAAATCCGTGAAATGAGTACTATATGATATGTTGCCCATAGTGTAAAGTGGCTTACTGCAGGACACATAAAATAACAATGAAAATCGATTCATAATTGGCGGACAAATCACGTAACAAATATGACAAAATTCTGGAATAAGAATAACCACGGCAATAACGCCCGGTTCCTATAACTCTATCAATTTCGCAGAATCGACCCAATTAGGTTTTAGAAACAAGCGTGAAATACTAAATAGGAAAATCAAACGAGCTAGATTAACTCGGTATCGCAACCGACCGAGCTCACAGCCCCGGAACATTTGGAATGGAAACCAAACATTATGCAAAAACCATTACAATGATCTAATATTGTAACCTCACGAATTTCGAATAGCAAATCGATTCCACTTACTTAGGAGTTCGATTAGTTTTTGCGGCTTCGACTGTGTTACTCGTAACCTAAAGACTCTAGAAATGTCTAGGTCTTGTCTAAGCATTTCCGATATGCCTTATTAAGATCTACAATTATGGTATTGATATTTATGTCGATCCAAAAGCAGAGAATGAAAATTTGATGTTGACAGATGAGTTTATACATCAGCAGGTAATTTTTGACACGTGTTTTACCTCATTTGAGAGCATTCTAAGATTTATAAACCGTGCTATTTAATCGACAATATCGCTGGCTTATCAGGGGAATGGAATACCTACATTCGACTATATTAGCGTGGGCTTTAAGGTTATCTCGCCATCTCCAATAAAGGAATACTATGAAAGCCAGGTTCTTTGAGCAATTGATTGGTTACGTCCCTCGTTACGTCCAACGGTTTACAGTAGGTACATGGATGAGCCTACAACACCGACATATGCAGCTTGGATTTGAATGGTTGAAACGTTAGAATTGTGTGCCTAATACCTATCTTTATTTTGAAAGCGACGGCTTGGTAACCCAGATCGGAAGCTCGTAAAAAAAGCAAACAAAAACTATTAAACGAAGCGTGGGTGATCCCTGTTGTTACAAACTTCCCACCCACAACTGTCGCCCGACATTTACACGACTCACCGGGTAGTGTACGAGTAGAACGGACAATTAAGCGTTTCACCTTCGCATATTCGCATGGCCGCGGCCGCTCTTTATTCTTAATCTTTTATCTAATTTACCTTAATTACTGATGACAGGTCGTCGACTGATGTGCCAACTCTTACGAGATGGATTGATTTAAAACGAAATGGGACAACAAAGAGGTAGATCAGCAGCTGTAAGAGCGCCTTCAAATTAAAAGTATGAAGATGCGCAATCCCGCGTTGTACTGCGGCACTGCAATGTTTTGAATAGAAACGCCCAGGCTTCGCACAGGTAGGTAGGTATTTACCAAAAAATTCGATGATAACAAAAAACTAGCTTTTCGTCCACGGCTTTTACTGCGTTATCTTTATAATATATTATGGCCAAATTACATGAAATCTCTGTAAATTGTAGCCCACGTGTTATTTTGATGTATAAGCTGTATTACTGTAGAGTTTCATTCAAATCCGTTCAGTAGTTTTTGCGTGAAAGAGTAACAAACATACATACATCCTCACAAACTTTCGCATTTATAATATTAGTAAGATTATATCCTATGTTCATCAGTGATAATGTGGGAATCTAACGGTAAAATAATTTTTCAAATTAGTCCAGTAGTTTCGAAGCCTTATTCAATGCAAACAAATCAACATAAAATCAAATCTTACCTCTTTAGGCTGGCCAGGCTTCGCCTGCGTAGACTGTTTCTCCCGTCAAAATATAGCCTGAATATAGTAAAAATATAGGTATCGAAACGAAAACGCACCGATCCGGTGAGAAAGAGGCCTAATTATGCCACAGCAGTGCTTTGTAATCAGAAGTTGCTAAATAAACAAAAATACGTGAGACAGGAAGGGGGGGTCATAAATTCTAAATACGTTTTTATGACCCTTTTTACCACGCAAATAGATTAACTTGAAGACATACAGGATATTTAGTCGGTTGCAGTGATGATTGATTACTACAGTGTACTTCCAAGCATAAGTTAGCCAAGGTATCTATAATGTCAGGTCTCTCAGCAAATGCCAGGCTTCCTTGCGACCAAATTGAGAGTTTAGTGAGTTATTAACGTTTAGTGAGTTATTGATTTCCCTAAAGGCCAGTTTATTTATAACTAGGCAATTACCTGCAAACAACACTGTTGTGTATAAGATATGCATTTGGAGGTGGGTATAACAATGACTACTATTCAGACTTCTTAAATTTTCTTCTTAAATTTACTAGAAAAGCTTACGACATTTAATGTCGTAAGCTTTTCTAATAAATTGTCAGGTGTTATTTGATATTTGAGCATGAGACTAGTGTTGTGTCGTACCGAAAAGAGTATTTGCAATGTTTTGCAACATTTTATCGTAAACCTGATAATTAAGTGCCATCCAAACAACATAGTTGTATGTTGTTACACTTATGTTATATGTTTATACTTATTATACTTACTTACCGCCCGCGGCTTCGCCCGCGTGTAGGTACTTAATTTTTGTGACATACAGGATTTCGTCCGACTTACGATAAACGTCCTAAAAGAACCCCTATGCAAAATTTGTAACTCCTAGCACTTGTAGTAACGAAGTTTCATACAAACAAACTATCAACCCCCTAGGGGTCGAATATCGCAAAATCTCGTCTTAGTGAGCGCTTACGTCCTAAGAAGAACCCCCATACTTTGCTACTACACTACTAAACTCCTAGCACTTGTAGTTTTTGAGATTTCGTGATGAGTGACCTTTCGCTTTTATAAATATAGATTATTATTATGCAATATAAATTCGCGATCATGTGTCTGGAAGTACTCATACATTGTATTTCTAGCGACAAAGCGGCCTAAATTGTACTAGACTAAGGCCGAGATCTATACAGCGTGCTCAGCTTAATCTTAGACTTAACTTACCAAAATGGAATTAATAGTCTTCATATTTTTTTTAGATTGCGGCTCTGTCTTAGCTCACGCTAAGCAAAGTCCAAGTCAGCAAGATCGATGTATCATAATACATAAAATAGTAAGTTGTTAAAAGTCTCCCAAAATCGGAAGTTTGGAAGCGAATTTGACAGTTCACAGATGTCGTCACTTGGTTCACATTCCATTTCACCTTTGAAGGAATTAAAAGAACAATTCAAAAGCGTTCTGTAGGTACGTCTTCCGCGAGTTGCCACTTTAAATTTACATTATCGTTCGCGTAAAAAATTGTTTACACTAAGGTGAATTCGGCCCGAGTTCTGGCTGAGCAAAGCGTAAGTCGGGACTATACGAGTAAATATCGGCCTAAGGTTTGTAGATTTTGAGTACTGTTGTAATTATTTTCTTTTTAGTTGTACAATAAAGTAGGTACATTCATCTTATCTTATAGTTCCATTAACAGTGTAGGTCAAAATGTTTATTGAATAATAAATATGCACATCGCCAAGAGCGTTTAATAAAACATTTTTTATGAACTAATGAGAGTCAAAGCGGCATTAGAGCGGTGAGCTGAAGGGCAGCGGTGTGCTCGCGCGGGATCACAGCTGCGCTAGAACTAGATCAATAGCTTTGTACCCCTACTATGAGTGTATGACAGTCACTAGCGTCTGTTGTTCAGTTTTTGGATGGGATATCGGTACAGAGCCTCATTGAAAGTGAAAGTAACTGAAAATGACAAACAAGTTGATGTAAGTTAACTCTGGTAGTTGTCATAATCATAATAATCATTTATTGTTGCTTCATGCGGTACATTTGTAAAAAAGGTTCACACATAAACCCTGCAAGGGCACTGCAACATTTAAAAGTATTAACATAGCTATCTTTACACCTACTGACAAAAACAAAAATATATATACAAAATGAAAACTTAATCAACAATCTTAAAAATAAACATTATGATTCGAAAAGTTCTAGTAGAGTATAAAAACATCTCTTGGTCATTACTATGTCAACAGTTTATATCAAGGAAACTACGTAAGTAACTTGTTTTTAATTTCTAGTTCCATTCTATTCACTAAAGACGTTGTACCGAAATCCCATAACAATACGCAAGTACCAGCGATTCTTGTCGGCGTTAACTCATTGTACTGCAGTCATGTGGCTTGACATCACGTGAGTGAGGTATATAAACACAAGATTTAACGAATGATACAATTCCATTGACATAAATTGAAATAGATGACACGAGTGTACGCACTTTGCGTGTCAGTGTAAGCCCCAGATTTATATATGATTTACATTCAATTAAATAGGCTAGAGAGCGTCGTGGCCTATGGATTAAGCACTCCAACTCTGATTGTAGATCGTGTGGTCCCGAATTCAAATCCAGCCAACTCTCTGGTGAAGGAAAACATATTACCAGTTACCACGATGGGTTCTAATACCATTGGAGAAAAGTGGGCTGAGTGTTTCGTTCACCATGACGGCAACAGACATTTGCCTTTGACTATCCCATTTGGGATATAGTAGTGATGGTATGTATGTTACATTCAATTAGGTAATGCATCGAATCGGAGACCCATATTCTAAAAGTATTTTAGAATGTCTAGAAGAGAATTGAAAAGATAGAATATAAAGGTATTTTTTCTGACCCAAAATATATCATCAAGATCGGTACACACAAACAAGTGGTAACAAAAACAAAACATTTTTGCCTGTCTCCGAACTCTCCTTTTTATATCGCTAAAAAAATAAAAACCAATTTTAAGCAGTTGATATCTCTCTCTTATGTTTCCACCTATTATAGTTAATGAACAATTTCTAACAATTACAAAAGTCCGATTGACAAAATCATGCTAACAAAGTGCCCGCAGCATCCTATATTCGATTATTCGTGAAGAAGATCTAATTGTATTGAGAAAGTACAAATCGTTACAAAGGGTTACCTAATAATGACACTGTTTTGTACTATAAAGTCTTAATCGATTAAATTTTGCAACTGATTGCAGACACCAACTGATTAAGAAGAGGCAAGCCTACTTGACGCAACCTCAAGCTGATATTAAATCATATTTAAGTGTATGAGCATTAAAGATATCATCAGCAACCTTGTACTACTTTATGTGGATCATAGAAGTGAAACCTCTTTAATACAGATCATACGAGATTTAACGAATGATACAATTCTACAGATATAAAGAAAAGAAAGAAAAATTACATATTTACTAACCCGACAAATACAAACAATGAAATAATAAAGGTATCTATGTTAAATATAGGTATGTTAAAATAGATAACACGAGTGTACTTCACGTATCATTATTTATCTAGTCTTCATTTAGTCCACACTCAACCAATATTGATTTCAGAATTAAGTATGTTAAAACTTATCATTTAATTTTTTTAAATGTCTGTGTATGTACAGTCAACAGCTGAAGTAAGTGATAGTTTAACGTGCCAAAAATAATGAGATTACAAAAACTGTTAAGTTTATTAAACTACTCAGAATGTAAATGAGATATTTCATTATTTTAATGGATATAATATATGCTTATTTTGATCAGTATTTTACGTAGTTTTCATTCATAAAAACAAATTGCCCATTATCAATTACCTTTGCGGTTGACTGTACATTCATTCTCACTGTCTATAAGCGCGTAGTCTAGAGCGGTAAATTGCAGAGATATTAAATTAATAGATAGGTTCTTAGCAAAATGTTTTTCATTTGCATAATAAATTGAACGCCATTAAGTTAACTATGTCATATGCCAACTTGTTGACATGTACATAAAATCCCGTCTAACATTTAATCATGTACTGTTTACTTACTTGCAAATCTTGCAATGCACATAATCATAATGTAGTTAGGTATTACCAATGATTACAAAGCTAGAATTCAATCAGCATTTATAACATTAACTAGCTTTCCTCCAGCGGCTTCGCTTGCGTTTCGTTATAAATTATAGCCAAATTACATAAAATCTATATAAATGGTAGCCCATGTGTTATTCTGATGTATAAGCAGTATTACTGAAAAGATTCATTCAAATCTATTGTGTAGTTTTTGCGTGAAAGACTAATAAATATACATACATACATCCTCACAAACTTTCGCATTTAAATACCAGTATAATATTAGTAAGATGGATGTATAGAAAAACAGTACATGTTATGATGATCAAACAAATCATTGTAATAATACCATTCAACGGTCTAATTTGTTTATTAGCTTTGTCTGAATTCTGAACCCTTTTATCAGTATCTTTGCCAGTATTATTTCACCTCAAGAATTTAGTTCAGTTGATTATTAATTGATATCCAAGAACGGTAAGTTTTATTATTAATTCATTGTTAATGACACATGGTAGATAACAATAATAAATGTAACATATATATTTTACTTTGAATCAATCATTAATCCAACGTTTTATTTTCAATATAACAGTAGCTATTTTAAAGTGGTTTAAAAAAACTTTTATAATTTATGTTATGATTTCAATTTGGTTTGATATGATTATGCTGTTGCTGTAAAATGTTGAAATAAAAAGTTAGTAGTCAAGTATTTATTGATTGCACAGCACAATGTTAAAAGGTCGCTTCATTTTCAGTAACTAAGTGCTTTATAATTACAGACTACCGGACGCGTAAACGGTTGCGGGCGCGTAATTATCATGTTAGGTTTTGCTTTCATTTGATTTTAGTTGTTCTCCTGTTAGTGAAACTTGGTCGGATAAGTAGCAATTAGCTAGTTTATATTTAATTTTTAATAGCTCCTTGGTGCAATGATTTGAGGTCTCGCATCTGACTTTAAAGTTCGTGGATCGTTGTGTCTGGGGCTATTAACTATTCTGATCTCTTATTCCTTTATCCGTTCCTGACACCCATAGTGAAAGCTCTCCTAGGTTTGGGGTCAGATAATGGGTGTAAGTATGATGTACGTACATGTACTGTAGTCCTTTATTGTCATCTTTTTCCAATTCCAATAAAATGAATAAGTTTCTCCAGAATTTATAACTTGAATGATGAAATCTGGACTACGTAACTAGTTAAAGAAAATTATGTGCATTGGAAATTATGAAATTTAGGATCAATAGTATTTTAGTCTCTGTTTTATATGTTTGTTTCGAGAATAAATCATGTGCTTTGTTGTTCAGTCTATTCCTCCGCGAGGTTATCTGTGCTTTAGATTCAGACCTTATCGTCAGTCCCGCTTCAGCGAAGGCCGCTCTATACCTGCTTTGCTCACAATTTTTTCCAGCATTAGGCATATCCACTTAACTGGTTGAATGCCACAACCACAACACGCGCCGGTGCGTTTTAACAATCGATTTCTTATTGTTTTTTTGATTCGGTAGCAAATGTGTTGATCTTTACTAGAACTTTTTCTCCAACGCTATTTGAATTTGTAAAAGAGCATCCTTCGCTAAAATACTTGCTTGAATAACACGTTTAATCTTATGTACGGAAATAACATAAACTACTTATCGCTACGCTTTAACATTTAGACACACAAGTAAAGCATCATTAAATATGTACTAGAAGCATACCAAAGCCCACATCATAACACTTGTAGTCCAATTAGTCGAGTGTGTAGCAACCTTGTCGCGGCTCCCGCGCCGCCCAGCCGCGTCGTGACCTGCGTTTGCGCAACCCCCGCCCACCGGACAATGCGCTCTAATAATACCGGTGGTTCACTTCTATAGATTATTCTTAAGCGGTAGAATGCTTATTGGCTTTTTTCTGACGATAAATACCTGAAATCAATAACTGCTATGTGATGTTTACTATTTTAGCAAAACACATGTAATGAAACTGAAGTTTTTCAATATCTATGCAACTTCACATGCAAGCTTGAGTGGCATGGATGCAAATGGGCCTGAATATTTAAACTTTTCACGGAGTCAAGTATGGCGTTGGGAGTCGTAATGGTTTTCCTGCGATTTACCGAAGAAGACGGAACTGTCTTTTCGCGTATGTTCTCCAGAAAATCTAAGAAACTTATTTTCCTCGCACTCAAATTTTTAGTGCATTTTTATGTATTTCAGAAACTCTATTGATTTTAAGTATACCGATTTAGTGATTATGTGGCACAACACTACCGGCGCGCCCATGTACTCGTATAGCTACTCGCTCTAATCCGCATTACTACACGTGTCGCCCAGAACATAAAGTTGGATTATTATGGTCAAGGATATGGGTAAATCTACCCAGCTGCTGTTTTGTGTAGTTTTTTTTAGAACATCATTGAACATGTTGATTCGCAAACGTCAAGCACCTAAAAATGAAAACCACCAGGGGCTGTATTACCATCTCTTATAAGCGAGCAGTCTTGTCAGTAAATATCTGGTCTAGACGATGCATTGTTGACAGGTAGCCGCTGTCTGGCTGAAAATGAAGGATCATAATAGGAAATCGCTGACGCTCAGTTTAGGAAATTAACTTGACTGGCTACAAGAGATAGTAATACGGCCCCAGATATGTGATTTGGTCAGTCTGTGACCGTTTGAAAGACAACAGTTTACGTGAATTTAAATGTTAAAAGAGTGACTGGTTGTGCAAGTGGAGAGTTCTGTCTGTGTCTACTTCAAAGATTGTCCCAGCACTATCCAAAGCAAAGGAAACACCACAGACGTCACAAACGATAATGTGGAAAAGGTTAGGGTATTAAACAAATCCACTGCAACCCTTCTTGTTTGTATAGTAGTCAGTCAGTAGGCAGTCAGTAGGCAGGCAGTAGGCAGGCATTGTATGTTCGTATGTCACATCGCCACCCACTCGTCTTTCGCGCCAAATTGTGTTGTGTCAGACAGACAGACGCCTCTTTGACATTGTGTTCTGATGTTGACGAGGTTCTCATATTAATATGAACTCATCTGAGTGCAGTTTGGGATATAAGTTGAAGTATGTCTTTGATATTTTAAGGGGTTACTTATGTGCGGCGCGTAGGATAGTATAAATACAGTAGCAGTAGGATAGTACAACCTGTACGGTTAGGTTGTCCTAAAAAGTTATATACCTAAGTTAGGTATACACCTAAGTTTATACTATCCTACGTGCCACACATAAGTAACCCATTAAAATATCAAAGACATACATACAAACATAGATAAGACAAGTAGGTACCTCCTAGTTGGGCTGTAATTTTTTGGACGCTGCTCATATTACTGTAATTCCCTATAACTACAAAGTAGAAACAATACAAAGCCTAGTAAGAAGCTACTTCACATGGAAATCCTTACTGATCGCTCTCAGTGTGTATCTATTGGTAATATGAGGAGTCAGTACGAATCTGTGAGATATGGTGTACCCCAGGGTAGTGTACTTGGACCAACTCTTTTCCTCATCTATATAAATGACATGTGCCAATTACAGCTGCCAAATTGTAAGATTGTCACTTACGCTGATGACACTACAATTATCGCTAATGGACAGAGTTGGAAAGAGGCTTACTTTTACGCAGAATATGCATTAAAATCAATCATGCTGTGGCTATCCCGTAATCTTCTTACACTCAATTTAGGTAAAACTAAATTTGTAACCTTTGCTCCTTTGCTGTCATCGCAACCTGATCCATCTTTTACCATTACAGCTCATAGGTGTGGCGGAGATGCAAACAAAAATAAATCATGTGACTGTATTGCAATATCTCGGACGCATAGTATTAAATACCTCGGTGTTATTGTAGACAGTGTAATGTCCTGGAATGAACACATTAAATCTACTGCGGCTAGAGTCAGAAAGTTAATATTTGTGTTTAGCAAATTGAGACACGGGGCTGAGCCAATGATTCTCCGAACTGCCTACTTTGCCTTGGCACAGTCAATCATAGCATACTGCATAACAGTGTGGGGTTCATCTGGTAAGACGAGGTTTTTGCAGCTTGAAAGAGCCCAGAGAGCAGTTCTTAAAGTAATGGCGTTCAAACCCACCAGATACCCAACTAAAGAGATTTATGATTTCTGGGAGGTGCGCTCTGTCCGTAAACTCTTTGTTTTGAATGCTCTGCTCCGTGTGCATATGCGAATTCCTTACGACCATAAAGATTGGGCTAAAAAACGTCGAAAAGATATTGTTTGCAGAACCGTGAGTTGTAGACTTGTTTTTTTTTTTTTTTTTTATATTTCCCGTCAAGATGACCTCACTCCACCTGATGAAAAGCGGTCGTGAGGTCCAGATATGAGGTTGACAAGCCCAGTCATTCAAACGAATCACTGGGCTGGCCATCCTCACCTTGAAGGCCTGCAGAAATGCCTTTTCACGCCCCGCTTGAAGAACCCGGGACTATAAGAGGAAGGAAACACATGTGCTGGAAGAGCGTTCCACGTCTGGATGGTACGACAAAGAAACGAGTCACCGAACCTTTTAGTTCGGGCCAACAAATGTTGAATTGTGTGTGGGTGACGCCGTAGTCCAGCACGCGTGGTACGGGAGTGGAAAGGTGAGGGTGGGATAAGCTGGAATAACTCGTCAGAGCATTTCCCATTGTAGAAGCGATAGAGAACACTTAGCCTGGCAATGTCTCTACGCAATTGGAGAGGCTCAAGGGTCAAAGTTGCCTCTGGGTTTCCAATAATACGGATAGCACGCCGCTGCAACCTGTCAAGAGCTTCGAGTAGGTACTTAGCGGAACCGTCCCCGAGATGAGAGCAGTATTCCACACACGAGCGAACTTGTGTCTTATACAAGAGACAGAGCTGCTCAGGCGTGAAGAATCGTCTCACTCTGTTCAGGACTCCGAGTTTACGGGATGCAGTTCTAATGACGCTCTCAATGTAGTCCCGCTGGTTTAGGTTGCTACGAACATCCATGCCAAGGATGTTTAGGCTATCCTTAATCGGTAGCGGGGTGCTCTGAAGAGTGGGATGGGAAAGGAACGGCGACGCCTTTGCTGTGAATGCACACACCTGCGTTTTCTTGGCATTGAACTCGACAAGATTGCATGCACCCCATTCTGAAATGCGGTCCAACACTCCGTCAAGCTCAACAACAAGACATCGCCTCTTCTCCTCGATGTCAGTCTGCTTTGCCCCAGGGCGCTCGAAATAATGCGCGTGAACCGTGCTATCATCCGCATAGCAATGAATATTACCAAGAGATAACATGTCATTGATATGCAGAAGAAACAACGTCGGCGACAAGACGGAGCCCTGCGGCACTCCGGCATTAATCTGGAGAAGGCGTGATTCTTGACCATCGCAAAGGACACGAATTCTACGTCCCTCCAGAAATCCGGCGACCCAGTCGCATAGGCGAGGTGGCAGACCATATGCCGGAAGCTTGGAAAGAAGCGAACGATGCCATACACGGTCGAAAGCTTTGGCAATATCAAGGCTGACGGCCAAAGATTCCCCATGCTTGTCCATAGCCTCCCCCCAGATGTGTGTTACGTACGCTAGAAGATCACCCGTAGACCGTTTTGGTCGGAAGCCGTACTGACGGTCGTGAATGAGAGAGTGATCCTCTAGGTAGCGGATGAGCTGCGTGTTTATGATCCGCTCAAACACTTTAGCTAAAACTGAGGTTACGGCTATTGGACGGTAATTGGCAGGGTCAGACCGGTCCCCTTTTTTGGGAACTGGTTGAACGTTCGCCTCCCTCCAAGACAGCGGCACAAGACCCGAATTGTAGGAGAGGCGATACAGGCTAGTGAACACTGGAGACAACTCCGCTGCACATTTCTTCAGCACCACAGCTGGAATTCCATCAGGGCCACTGGCTTTCCTGACATCGAGTGACTGCAGTTCGGCACGAACATCACACTGCCTGATACGAATATCAGGCATTGTGGAGCCGCAATGTGGAATTTCAGGCGGCGCAGCACCGCAGTCATCGATGCAAGAGTTTGCGGCAAAGAGGTTAGCCAGTAAATCGGCTTTCTCTTGCGGCTGATGAGCCAACGATCCATCAGGGAATCTCAGTGGGGGCAGCGAAGGCACGCAGAAGTTAGATTGCACGTGTTTAGCCAGTCGCCAGTAGGAGCGGCTACCCGTAGGGTGCGTGATAAGTTCTTGGCCAACACGTTCAATTCGCTGGGCGTCTGCTCTAATGTAAGCCCTCTTCGTGGCCTTGGTGGCTTTATTAAAGGCTGCTTTCAGGGAGGCAAGGTTTGAATGATCATTGAGTGCCTGGGCCCTAGACCAAGCACGGTACGCCGCCTGTTTTTGTTCAACAGCTGCGGCACACTCGCGATTGAACCAGGGACCAGTTCTGCTAGCACTGACGACATCAGTAAAAGGAATGTAGTATTCCATTCCGGTACTGATCTCGTCAGCGATAGCAGATGCACTCTCTGAAGCATCCCTTTCTCCAAAGCAGCACTGCCGCCAAGGGACGGAGGCAAAATATTCTCGCAATCCGTCCCAATCTGCCGACGAGTAGTGCCATAACCGCCGCGTCACCTCCACAGGCTGTGGGGGAGCTGCACAAGGCACTGTAGCGCCAACCAGACAGTGATCGGAGGAGCCCAATGGAGCACCAACCGACACTTTATACCCGGCTGGGTGACTCGTCAGCAGAAGGTCCAATAAGGAGGGAGTATGACCGACAATATCTGGTACCCGGGTGGGCTGGTGTACCAGTTGCGTCAGGTCTTGCGTGAGAGCAAACGCATGGGCAGTTCGGCCTGCATGGTCTGTTTTTGATGAGCCTAACCAGGACTCATGGTGGGCATTGAAGTCTCCCAAAAACACCATTTCAGCATTTGGGAACTGCGCCTGAGCGTTGTCTGCGGCCTGACTCAGATGCTCGAAGAGTCGAGTTGTCTCGGCGTCCCCTTTGTGGGAGCGGTATATGCACGCATAGACCCGGCTTGTGGAGCCCAGGTCAACGTGCTCCCAGAGGGTGGAGAAGGATGGGTCTTCTAGGCAGCGGAGACGGCTACAGCAGACGTCCGCCCTGACGAATAGACATACACCGGCTTTAGCTTGGAAGGACTCTTCCAGCACATAGCCGGGGTAGTGCAGGTATGACGTATCGGCAGGGCGGCCTATCTGTGTTTCCGTCAAAAAGAGCATCGCAGGCCTCGCCGTCTCAATGTGTTGATGGACGGCGTTGAGGTTTGCATGGAGTCCGCGGATGTTAGCGAACTCCACCTCAAACAGCGTGTTGGTGGGGGATGGGGATGCCGCTGTTGGCCGTTTTTTCATGCTTCTGACTGCCATAGAAGTTGGAGGATGGGAGGGGCGTGAAAGGACGACTGTGATCGAGGCAATGAAAGACAAAGCGTGGTGCCCTGCATTGGTATTAATCGCGTGGAATAGTGTAGGCCGGTCCGCCGGACGGAAGGTACTGGTAAAACACCATTTTGATTATATAGGTCCCATGCTTTACAATAAGGTTAATAGATTAATAAACATCTATCCTCTTTCTTAACTTAGGTGCAAGGCTGTCTTGATTGAATGGCTTCTTAGTCTTGATTATGATTTTGTTGAATCATTGATGAAATAATTAATTGTTAAATTATTACTACCTTGTAACTCATTCATTTTTATCCCAACCTACGCATCAAAACAGTAGGTTTTCTTTTCCCTCACACACACACGCATACACAAACACAAACCCACACACACAAACCCACACACACAAACCCACACACACACACACACACACGCACGCTCACTTGTATCTTCAAATCATGAGTGATGTTTTTCTCCCATGACTATTTGTATTTTTGCATGTTTCTTTTGAACAATCTGTTTATGTCAACCCATCTGAAATGCCGACCTGTTTAAGGTGGGCGCTAACAATTGCGACACAGTCTTTGACTAATGCAGTTGTTAACGCTATAATTGTTTCTGTGAAATCTGTTAACTGTATCAATAAAGAAATTATTATTATTATTAAATACTCCAGATTAAAAAAAACAATTAAAGGTCAACCAATTTTTTGAAAACTATTTTTCCTGTTGAAAAAAGCTAATAAACAAAAAATATCTATACATATATAGGCTATATATGTATATAACCTATGTTGCTCGCGGTTGATATTGGTGAAATAATTTTTAAAATCGATTTTTGTTTTTTCATGTTTATCCATTACATACATACAAAAAACTAAAATTATCTCTTTATATTATAAATGCAGTAAATGATTGCCGAGTTGGTGCTTGTTATTTTTCACTATCTCTAAAGAACTTATAATACACTAAATATCTACTGTTACACTTATTCTGTTAGTTATTACTGAGAAAGATTGCCTGGGTATCTACATTTAACGCGCAAATTAAAAAATATGTTACAGGTGTTATGGACAGGGGTTGGTTTCTATTGTACCCATGGTTGTTTTTATTGTGTTGTAGGTACAATAAAGACTTAAAATGTTTTTTGTTAAATTGAGGAACAACATAACGAAACTTTAGTCAGCACCATTTACAAAATACAATAAGTAGAGCTCTACATTTTGAACTGTGGCGCAACAGTGCCCACGTTACAACGTGTGTACCTAACTAATATAACTAGGTACTTACAAATTTATTCAGAGTAATTGAGAGCGTGTTTCGGCTCTGCTGTAACTTGCATTTGTATTCCTTCCCCGGGTGTGCGAGTAAGATGGATCGTTGATGTGATTCGTACGCGATTAGTTCACAAGTAGGGTTGCAGTGCAACCGAGCTGAAGATAAATCAAAGAGTGCAATTCTTTTAGATAATATTTTTTTCAACCAAAAAGACGCTGCCTGCCACGATCAAGTTATACATTTTTTTCAGTCATGTCACTCTACTTAATTATAAATTTCATCACTGATGTGTGAGAAAGGATTATGTAGAAGAAATATTCAACTGTCTATTGTATTGCAGTAGGATCAGGGTTCAAGGTATCTTACGATTGGGCCGTAATCTATTATTGTAGAGCAGTAATCAGCAGTATTATTAATGAGAGAAAGAAAAGGCCTAGTGCGACTATAATTAAGTGTTGGGAACGCAAATTCGCATTCCATAAAAAGCCTATGTTAGCGTAGCTCCAGATGCTACCCCGATTGCCATCCAACTTCACGTTTACACGCTCGAATAGTGTGAGCTTACTTGGCTACCTTCTATTGGACAGTTGAAGAAAAAATATTTTTTAGGTGACGGCCCTATTCAAGCATCTGTCAAAATTATGGGCATGCCAGGGCCGATGGCGGCGTGCCGATCCATTGATCCGATAAGTAATTTGCTCGGTATCGCCGCGGGATAACATCTACTCCGTCCAACTATTTAGTTTTAGTTTTAGAAACAACAACGCAGCCTTGCACATATTTTTGGTCATAAATAAATCTGATTAGTCCAATCCGGACTGCTATTAGTGCTGTGACAAATTGTTGTAGGTCAGTGTAGGTGGCGTTCAATTAAAAAATGAGAACCTTTTGAAATCATTTTAACTATGGTTCAATGATTGTTATTAATTATTTTTAATGTGACAACGTTAATAATAACATAATTTCGCAGATGTAATGAAATAAATCGATGGACTTAAAGTACCTTAGTGACTCTACACATGGCGAACTGTGTGTAAACTCATGGTAGATGAGTTTCCGTCACGAAAACGGCGATCGTTGCGTTCAGAAATTTGTATGCCATTTTTGGTTGCATTTTAAATCACTAGTGGGGGCATTGTACAGAGGCGTACACATCAACCTTTACAAAACCATTGCAAAATGAGTCTTATGTCAGCAACATAAGGTGCCTCTATGTAAAGGTTGATGTGAACGCCACTGTACCTACGGTTTACGCAGAAGATAGCGGCTGTCATTGGTGTAAGCGCATGGTAAACATAATGCAGCAAAAACGGGCAGAGTTTCCTAAAGGTCAAACCACCTATAAGCTTTGTCAGCCTGATAAACTTACCTACACATATATTTTTGGATAAAGCATACACCTGGGTGTATGCTGAGTGTATGTGTCTGGACACAGAACCAAACAAATGACCATTACATACTTATTAGTGATTTTTTTTCAGCATTCAACAATGCACTATTTTCTACACAAAGATAGAAACTAGAAATATTCGACCTGATCCTAGGGACTCAAGCGGGATTCGAACCCGCGACCTTCCGGGTGGCTGCTCTTCCAATTGAGCTACCGAGGCCACCGTCATTAGATACTTGTGTGGTCGTGGCTGGAAATCGAACCCGTGATCTGCCGCGTTTCACCTATTGCTCTAACCGGTAAGATTGTATTTATTTGTTATAGGTCATCACACATCTGTCAACAGAATTCTTTCTGGGAATGGGTCCCATCACCAAGATTAACTACAGATACTCGTAGCATTCCTAGTAAAAAAAGTCTGATCCCTTCCAAACAATAATTAAGAGTAGTAGAGACCTAAGGCATATACTCGTAGATGAAATGAAAAGTTAACCAAGAGTAATTTCTCATAAAGCCATCAACATTATTGGCAAATGTAGCAAGACATGTTGATTCACAATAAACCACCAAGTAGTTAATCTACAGCTATACCTCGAGGCGGTACTACACATACTTATATCGCAACATATTGTATGCTGTCAGCAAATCGAACGAGTTGTAATACCGTGTCAAGTTTACTCTAGTTCGGTATCGAAATAATGGATCCTTGGGCAAGTAAACTGATTACGAGGTTATAATAGTGATTGGGCAAGGTAGGTGAAGCAGCATCATTGAATGGTTTCATCAGTGCTATTCAGAATAAAATATACTTACTCGTTTGATACTTATGAATGAAATTAAGATCAAATGTCGAGGTGCAACGTCCAAATTGCGCCACTGCTGATAGATCTATGGGATTGTCTACCCAGATTTGCTTGATTAAGAAGTGAGAATAAAATTCATGCACAAAACATAATAAATAAATATGAGTACCGGTTTTGTAAGTTAAGTGTGTTATGGCAACTACAATTAGAAACAACGAGGGTAACACAACCAACGAACACAAATATCTTTCATTAGGAGACATTTCGCAGGTGCTTCGCGTCTCAACCGGCGCTCGTAACTCGTAACCACTGCACCAAACAGGTCAGCAACTACCGTACCGCGTTTCTCTTATCATCATCGTCTTTTGCAGTTATTAGACAGCCACATAAATCTTCCCCAGAGATTTCTAGAGGCCGGATGTATATTCGTATGTCTGTCAATTTTTTAAAACTATCTGTTCTCCTGCAAACAAATCAAGCAGTGAGAAGTAAGTAGTACAACTTGTTTAAGTGGTACACACATACGTTTTAAATAACCTCTTTAAATAACAACTTTTCCCTAAAAAAGTAATAAATTTGAGCGACAAGTAACGAGAGTAAATGTGAACAACTATAAAAGGACTCAATAAAAGTTTCTCACGGCTTATTATGGAAGCTGCACCGGCGATATTGTTGAAGCCGTTTCCATGTTTTATTGCGCAATGGATGATGCCCAAATTGCGGGAGTTACGTCAGAATAGTTTATAGCAGATTTTACGAAATGTTAAACATACCTACTCGTACAACGGCACTAGCGATTTGCATCTGTTCTCGATCGAGATTAATTGTAGCAAAACACCGCGTAGCCATCGCACAGACGGATTGCTTCGTGACTGGTTGCGGTACCTTCGGGCCTTGCCTTATGAGAACAAAAGCAGAAACCATTTTTGACCTACTGTAGGTACCTAAGCTGCATCTAGATTAGTACCCGAGTAGGTATTACGCAAACCGAACAACCGAAACCGGCCCCCGGATCTCTTCGATTGAATCGGTTATGTCTGAGTGTTTATATTCATAATTTAAAAATAAAACTGCTGCTTTTGCCCAGCAGTGGGACAGTGTATAGTCCTAGGCTGGGAGTTTGATATTAGGTACTTTCCTTTTACTATGTCTAATAGCATAAAGCATTGCGAATAAGAAAGTCAAATTCAAAGTTGTATAATTGTTTTTCACAGGTAAGATACAGATGGCAAAAACTTAAATGCTTAAAATAATAACGTAAGGATAGTCTTCATACAACCGCCCCGTCAAAAATAAAGTACTAATCCGATCCACACTGCATACTATTACTTGCTTACGTGCGGCGCGCTTTGACATTGAACATTGCGTAGCTGTAATGAAAACTGCAAAACGGTCCGTTTGGAGCCATTTATGGCTCCAATTAAGGTGCTTAAAAATGGGCGCGCGGACTTGGTTTCTATATGTAATTATTCTAAGCTCAAATGATATACTTTGTGCCAGTTAAATGTGAAATAAAGGGCAATGACCTACTTCTACCAATAAACTCGATTATTAGTAACGATATGAAAAAAACGCATTGAACTGTCGGTAGCTAAGTACTAATCCAGCGTCTCGTGGTCTATACCACGAGACGCTGGATTTGCCCCTATGGGCGTCATTGACCTCCATTCTTTTAGATTTTGACATACCTTGCAAACCTTCTTTAGTGCACTCCTACAATGCGTAGCTACACACCATGATGACATTAGAAATGGCCATGAATTCACAGACAAATAGAAATAAATAATATTAATAAAAACATTTTTTGCTAATAAAAAAAAGTTTTTGTAAAGAAATAAGGAATTGTACTTACTTCAAGAAATAAGGAAGATTCTTAAAGCATGTGGAGCTAACCTTAAGTATTTGTTGCACTTAGTTATAAATATATATTATTTATGGTATAATTAGCAGATGTTGGTTGGTCTGAATAAATAAATAAATATATATATATAATATGACCACAATGGGAATCTGTGGTTTCTTAATTAAAACTACTTTTTCATTACACACATGTGGTAGGTTATTAGTTATTATTCTGTTTGGACAAGAAAAGTATCATATTTATAAAAATATCTTAGAGATAGTATATATATATTTTATACTAACTATACTATTTTCACTCTAAGATGATATGCCTGACAGCTCTCATTGTTCCATGTCACGCATACCTACTATTTCAAACTAAATAAAAAGAAACTGGCAAAAGAAAATTTTATAAACTATTAAAAAACTATTGTCCTTTCGAAACTTATCAAGTTAATTATTGTTATTATTATTAACTGTTTTTAAATGAAGTGAATGAAATTAAAATATATATATCTTTACAGCGCCTGATGCGTGAAAAGGAACGCCATTCAATAGTGTATTGACACTAATGAATCGACATAAAATCGATGAATACATTTCATTCACGTCAGATACAAATACAAATAAACTTTATTATAAATCACAGGTATAACAATAATGTTCAGATCATACATACTTAATTAGTCTCACTGTGTTCCGCCTCACAGGCATACAGTACAATAGTAATCGTCTTAATCCGAATGTCAAATTTTTTTACAAAGTAGTCAATAAAATATTAAAAAAGTAATTAAATAGGTACTTAAATCAGTACGAGTGCGTCTGCCTTGTATTCGGTTTGTGTTTGCGTTACGTCTGAGTTGCGTATTTGTTTGTTTTGACTTTTGTTGCTGTTTTTGTTGAGTTTTTCGTCTTAGTTGTTTTTGTTTGGTACGATGCCGAAAAAAACCAAAAAGACTGTTTTTAGTGCTCAAAGTCGGGAGTTAGTTATTCGTTTGAGGGACTACTTCGAACGAGAGCGTACTAATGGCGACCGTTAATACCGATCGAAAGATTGTTAAGCCGAATTGCGGCACCTCCGGACATCGGGACAGCTACCGTTTCTCGTATAACAAAAGAAAAATATGGTGAAACTGGTACAGAAGACAAGAAGTTATCCACTCCGAAGAAGCGTACAATAAGCGCAAAGCTTCATAACTAAAATAGATTGCTTGTGACTTTCTAATTGTAATAGTGTCCTAGTTCATGATTATAAGAAGTAATCATCCCTAAGCCATATTATCATTGAATATCGTCTCCTCGCCCGCTAACGCTAATCCACGCCACATCGAGTATAAAGTACGTCTTGTACGTCTACCACGAATTGTCTTTTTAAATTTACGTTATCGTTCGCGTAAAAAAATGTATTGGAAACTTGAAGAGCCCTAGGTTATCGTTGTCATGAAACAACTACTTTTCGACTAAATAAGATGCTAATTTTAGGAATCAAGGAGTATTTTTGGGGCACACGTAGTTGAAATTATCTATAATGAGTGTTTAAACAATGTACCTAGGCTACCGAGGACACAATTTTTTTTTAAATATTCATTCATTAGTTTTTGTTTATTACATTAAATTATGCGGCCAAAAACAACATGTCTCCGCCGTTTACAGCAAATAAGATGATGGAAATTATTGAAAGAGGCTTGTCAATATGTAACCGGTGAAAAATGGAGAAAGAGCGTTGAAAAGACTCGCCAAACCATAATGGAGGACTGGGAAAAATACATCTACATTGACCGAATAAAAGACCAGCAAATAATAATAACAGTAGAAGACGATTTCGATTCTGGTATCAGTTCACAAGAATCAAGTTCTAACAGTAAATGATTAATATAGTTAGTTTTCTTTTCGAAAGACCGCATTTTATTCTTTAACTTAATAGCCAGAACCCGTTTATTAAGAATTTATTTAAAAATTTAAAATCGGTAAATCCGATTCCATTTCCTTTGCCAATTCATCCGACATTTTGAAACCATCGATTAAATTTTATTCGTTGCATCACTATAATTGTCAATTATGTCTGTCTGTCAGGGATATCATCTTAAGGCGAAAATAGTTTAGCTGCCCCGATAGATTTCGTTCTGTCAAATGTTTGACAGCTGGTGCCCATTATCTTAATTTAACGCCTGCCTCTCTCTGACTTAATTTACAAATACAATTTTTTTTTTCTGAATTTTTGTTAATCATAATAAATAAATAAATAAATAAATAAATAAATATCCCTGGACATTATTCCACACAGCGCCATCTAGCCCCAAAGTAAGCTAATTAAAGCTTGTGTTATGGGATACTAGACAACGGATAAACATACTTAAATACATTTTCTTTTGTAAATACATACTTATTATACATAGGAGACACCCAGACCAGTACAAACAGACATGTTCATGCACACAAATAGAATAGTTTAGCTTCCTGCTAAAGAAAGAATTTTAATGATTAGATTAGTAGTTTTGAAGCAATGTTCAATACAAACAAACAAGCAAACAATCAAATCTTGCCTCTTTATAATATTAGTAGGTAGGTATACATACATAATAATTTCACAGGAAATATTTTGATTAAAATATAACATTTATTCACCCGCTTGTGGTTCCAAGATTCTCTGGCGACGCCTTGGCTGTTTCTCATTTGAGTCCATTCTCACTTCGTCACTCATAAGAGTAACAAAATAATAACAAAACAATAACGAAAACGAATTAATAACAGAACAAACTAAATAACAGCAAAAACAGCGAATTAACAAAAACAACGCAATCGCAAAATTCCACACGTATTTCACAAGCCCAAGACCGAGTAGGAATAAAATGACAATTCAAAATATCATCTTCAAAATGGCGGAAGTGTCACCAGACGCACCTCTGGTGAAATCCGGCCAGCACTCACGTTACACTGAGCTATTCATACACACATCAAAAGTGTCTAGGGATCAAGCATTTTTATGCGGATTTCTTGAGATTGAGATGTGGCTTTGTAATAAATTTATGATTTTATAAATTTATATGGATCCTTTTTGGTGCATTTCATAATTTGAAACAGGAACTGTCAATCAAATTCGAGTAAAAGATGAAAATCAGCTGTCAATATTTTCCCTATAAAAACATACAACGCATTGAAGACATTATTAGTGCTACTGTTTCCCTACTACTGATTAAAACCAACGTTATTATGGAGCGGCGACGTCATTTAAGCAGGGAAGAAATGCTCAGAGCCGTGGGAATGATAGAAGCTGGTTCCCGGCAACGTACTGTGGCTTTAGCTCTGAATACAAGTCGAGAGTGTTATCAGTCGACTTTGGACACGTTACCGAAGCACTGGTACCGTGGCTGAGCGCCATGGAGGACGGTATCGCTGCACCACACGGAGACAAGACCGATACATTCAAATCACAACTCGAAGAGCTCCAACAATAACCGCCATGATGTTAGCCGTGAGGCTTCATCACTCTTCAGGGAACTTAATTAGCGACCAAACAGTCAGAAACCGCTTGCATGAAGTGAACCTTCATTCCTGAAGACCGCTAAGGGTACCACCTATAGCAATGCACAATCGTAGGATTCGATATCAATGGGCTCTTGAACACAGAAATTGGGCAGAAGAACAATGGCGTTTCGTGTGCTTTTCTGATGAGTCTCGTTTTGGTATGAGACCGGATACAAGACGTATACGACACTGAAGAACCCCTGGACGCCAACAGCGATTAAAATCCTGCCAGGAAGTCCATCCTTATAGTGGTGGAACCATCATGGTATGGGCGGGTATTTGGATCGGCGGAAGAACTGAGTTGATTTGGATCAGAGGCAACCTCAACGCTCAAATTTATGCTGAGACGAGTGCAAATCGGTCCCTTATTTCAGTTAATGCATGATAATGCACGACCGCACACCGCAAGAGTTGTAAGACAGACTCTCGCCGCAGCTAACATCAATGTCCTGCCCTGGCCTGCTCAGTCGCCAGACTTGAACCCGATTGAGCATGCATGGGATATGCTACAGAGAAGAGCTCTGCCGAATATGGAGGGTATCCAGTCGCAAGAAGACCTTTTTTTGTTGTTGCAACGAACATGGGCGGCCATTCCACAGCGTGATTTGGATGAACTCATTTTGAGTATGCCAAACCGATGTTCTTGTGTTGTTAGTGTTCGCGGTAGAAACACGGATTATTAATTGTTTAAGTTACCCAATAAAATTTTAAAGAAAACTGTTATTTCAGTCTTTTTTTCGAACTTTAATGTTAGTGGTTCAAATGTCAAAAATCCCTTTATTAGGAAAATGGCAAATTTCTTTATTAATGCAAAGGTGACTTGGTTTATCGTTACTGTAGACAAACGAAAACACTTTATTTCAATCAGGAGAAAAGTTATTGCAAAAATATATGTTGATCCCTAGACACTTTTGATGTGTGTAGGTCCGCGTAAATTAAAATTTATAATTTTATAGGACCAAATTAGAAATTGCTTGTTTTGACCCTATATCTTTAAAGTGTTTTTTTGATTAGTTAAATACGGTTAGGTAATTGCCTGCATGTTGTTTTAAGGAACAAATAATTGGAACGAACAAGAATATTTTAAAAAATAAAATTAATGACGAAATTTCTTTTTTAAGTAAGTACCTACTTAAACAGTAGCAATAGTTAGGTATCGTATCTTATCATCAAAACTTGAAAAAAAGGATTCTTAAAAAGTTAAATATATATTTGCCCGATTTTTAATAGTTTTTGTGTACTGGGTTGCGTATTTGCCTAAGGTATTATGAAACCGGGACGAGGTCAGGAAGTAACAGGAGAGCGACAGTTTGTATGACAAATCAGCGGCAGTTTCATCGGGAGCGAAATTTTGGCACAAGTGGGGTCAATGAGCTTCACGTTTTCACGTTTATCTCAAGATTGCAATCCGGCGTGCGAACATGACACCGGTGCCATTAGGAAATAACGGCAACGAAACCCAGCATGGGTCTCTCTGACACCCTGTGTCCGTTCTGGCTGACATTGTCTAGTCTCCTAAAATGTCCAATATGCCAAAAAGTCTAGTGTCCTATTACGTCCAGTCTCATAATGCCCAGTGTCTCATAATGACAAGTGTCCAAACATGTCCAGTGTCTTATTACGTCCAGTCCCATAATGTCTAGTGTCTCATAATGACAAGTGTCCAAACATGTCCAGTGTCTTATTACGTCCAGTCTCATTATGTCTAGTATATCAGAATGACATGTTCAGCGTATAACAATATCGCCCAGAGTAAAATTAAGGAAAAAAAGACTTTTTAAAAAACAAGCTTTTATGAACTTAATAGTTAAAAATTAATTCTTTCCGTTTTTATCAGTCCCAATTTCAGAAATAAAAGCATGTTACATTATGATAGCAAGAGGAAAAAGAAGGTGGTAAATATTCTTAACATTAAAATAAAAGCTTGTTATTAAAAAAGTTTTTTTTCTTTAATTTTATTTTTAAAGGCGAATGGCAAGCCAGTATGGGATCTTTGTACCCCTATCGAACTTGAGCATTTTATGTTTATAGTTACAGTTTTGGTTGGTTAAATTTTATAGAAAATACCAGTGTAGCCAAAAAAATTTTAGAAGTTGGGGTTTGTAAGTTTCACGCGTTTTTGTTTTATAGAGGTTATGTTTGTTCTATGTAACTCTAACTCTGTAGGTACTCAAAAAATACGTGCATAGGCTTACAGAGTAACCCTTCTGTCTGATCGTAATATAATTATTAATTTAAATAAATAACAAGAGAGATACTTGCTCGAATTTGACTGAATTCCTTGTAAAAATACACTAAATATTATGTTGTAGCAAATTGATTTTCAATTATTTAATTATTTTGTATCATATAGAACGCTATCTGTTTACTTGTTTGAATGTTTCGAAGACCACCAGGCACAACAAAACAAAGCAATCCAAATACGAATGCCAAAGACACACACATAACGTCCACCATTGACTTTTTTTTCCTTCCTAATTCCTATGGACAGGCAAAAGACATGTTCGTACAGCCAAGTCACACAAAGATACAATGTCACAAAAACGCTTGTAACACATAGGTTTTTGTTGTTTTAATACACGTTTCATTTAATTATTTTCTTAATATAGCATTTTTAAAAATGATTATCGATTTATTGATCGATTATTTATCAACCGGAATAATGTCTGCGTTTTGTTTCACGCATTTCGTTATTCATACATTTATTTATGACTTTTAACTATTCCCAAGTGCTAACGAAAATTCTGAAAGTTGAAAAATAATCCGTTTTATGTATTTAATAAATGACAACATTTTTAACACGAAACGCAACAATAAAAGAGGTGAACACCAGTCCGCGTTTTCCTTTTTAGTATTTTTGTTCGTTGGAGTTTCATGTTCACGCCAAGCAAGATAACAAAATAACAAACATATTTTTTCTTAAAAAAATGATATATTTACGACTTTTATCTTCTTAACTAGCTTTTTCCCGCGGCTTTACCCACGAGGAAATTTGTTCTTTAAATTTTTCTTAAATAAATGTGGCATGTATGAAAAATGGTTGCTAAGCAACAGAATGTTATATGACTGTATTATTCCTTTTCTTAAAATAATAGTGGTATTCTACTGATTCGCGAACAATGTAGAAAAAAATTGAGCGGTGGATAACGATTGAGATCCTCATATAAACTTAGTTACAAAAAAAATAAGAGATGGCGCTGTATGTAGTTACCTCGCGCAATGTAAGTATTTTTTCGGACAGACTACTTCACGTTTATCTCAAAAGTTATCAAATCTTCACCTTTATAATAGTGTAGATGTAAAGAATTTGTAAGTAGTGGTTTCTAAGTGCACCAATTTAATTTAAACCAGGTGTTGTTTTTATTTTATTAAAATGAAGATGAAATAGAAGGTTTTGTTTTAATTTATTATAACACCTGCCCCGGCGTGCCTCGCACGGGTGCAATTGAATATTCAACTTTTCCGGTAGAACTTCTATTTTTTTTTCATACAAACCCTGTCCTGGCAATTAGGGATACAACAAAAAATAATCATCCAATTTGGTGCGCAGGAATTCGGAAGTTATGCACGTACATACATTTCCGCGATTATTTTTTATTTATATAGATTTAAGTAGGGATTTGAGAAAGGTCCCAAATCAATACGTAGACATTTTAGTAAGTAAACCTTTTGGCACTGGACGTTTTAGGACAGGACATTGAGATACACTAGACATTTTAGCAAATGGACCTTATGATACTGGACGTTTTAGGACAGGACATTGTGATACACTAGACATTTTAGCAAATGGACCTTTTGATACTGGACGTTTTAGAACACTGGGTATTGTGAGACTGGACGTAATAGGACACTAGACTTTTTGGCATATTGGACATTTTAGGAGACTAGACAATGTCAGCCAGAACGCCTGTGTCGATACCATTAGATGCCATGAGCTAGGCCAACATTGATTTTGACCTACATTGGACCGGAATTGACCTACATTTTTAAGTTCACATCTCAATTTAACTAAGGCTTCGATTCGGCGTCGTTGAGGCCCTCAATCCATTCGCTTACAATGTGACAGTCTGTTTATTATTTGTTTTAACATGCAACAATAACCAAAAAATCACAACCAAAAACTATTAAGAATGATTTTGATATAATTAACATTGTTTAGATGACGCACTAGTAGTACCTACATACGTGATAGTAAATGGGCTAATGGTTGCCTTTAGCATTAGGCAACCTCCAAGATTTACGAAACCGATATTCTAGTTACGTTATGTAGTTGCAGATTAAAAAGAAACAATCTGTGCGAATTAAATGTGTAAAGGGTTGAGTAATTCATTTAATTACAGAGATGGAGGCATCACGTGACCGATGCGAATCGTTCATGAGAGGATGGGAAGCGAAACTGCGAAACAAATAAAACCCATTGAATGAACTTTCTCTTTTAGTTTTTTAATCTAATTTTTTAAAACGCAGCTTAAGACGCCCACTAGATAGGTGGTCGTACCACTTAGTAAAGGTGGCAGGCAGGTGGTGAAGTGGAATTCGTTTAAAGTGAGATGTCAGATGATTGATCTTAACGTTTGATGGTGTTTTTAACAAGGTGCGGGTTTCATCACGGACGCGGGATTTCCACCAACCCTCACATATTTGCGTTGCTGACCATGCAAAGTACAATACTTCACAAATCAGTACTAAATGGTAATAAATAAAAACATCACAAACAAAAACAAGTCAGGGAAATAAAAAGTCCCTTAACGAAGAAGACACCTACGTATTCTGCACATCATCAGCCCCCCAATTCATAACAAAGTTATCGACCGATTCGGTTATTTTCTTTTATTTTTAATTTATTATATAAGTGCGGATAGTTTTTATATAATTAAGTTTATGAAAACTAAAAGCCTTTGGCTTTAACATATAAAAATATTGATTGCTAACCGTTAAGCGGTTAATTTACTATAAATAAAACAAAATTACCGCATCGGTCGATAACTTCGTTCTGAAATGGGGGGCAGGACCATTTTTTCTTTCTAGAACATACGAGTACCTGGGAACTCAATAGTTACAAAGTTGTTGAAGGTCAAAGTCAAAAAAAATCTCAAGATTTTGATGAAAACAAACTAATCATTATTACTTAATTTTTGTCCTAAGAAACATTATAAAAATTTCAAGTATTTCCTAACAAAAATTTGCTTGAAAACGTTCAGCTCGCAATACATCGTGCGTACCCCTTGATTATACGTAACAGCCACGCACAACAAAAGCGCAGGAGCGGTCTGTTGCACGCGTTACATTGCGTAGTCCGTTTTTAGGTTTAAAATAGACACCTAAAAAAAAGTAGTTCCCCATCAATAATTTATTTTTACTGTGACTTGATTTAATGGTCTGAGTGCGTAGACGCTGGCTTCGATAAGGGTATTTTTACACCTTCTATACACATTGTTATTCAAAGTTGCTTAGTACTAAAGCTGTCAATGGGGGGATCGTTTGATTATTGAAGTGTCACGGGAACACGGGATCCACTGCACTGCTTAGTGAATCCAATTCTTAAGATTAGGTAGGTACAATTTATAAAAAAAGACAAACATTTACTAAACTATTTATTTTAAAAAGTAAAATACACAAAGGCACATGTATGTTAGGAACATTCTACATAATAGATACTTAGAAACTATACTTAGCCTAAGAGTTTCATCTAAAAGACAGTATTGAATGTCACAATACGCAAAAAGATAAAATTCTCTTAAAGGTAACATTTGTAAAAATTTTTACTTAATTTTAGTGGAAATATTTAAAACTAAACTGAAAACTATTTAAAAATTAATAATAAATAATAACACATAATAATTACAAACTCAAACATAACACAAATTATATTATTATTTTATTTTGTAAAATTGTAGTCAAAAAAGTTAGTGTCGCACGCAACCTGATGTGATGAGGATTAGGCTGGGATGATCGTGTGGGGAAGATACTTGTAGCTGTGTGTTTCAGTTCCACTAATATTTCTAACTATGTTTCAATATTACAATATTTGCAGGGAAAACATCAGTTTGAATGCTTTTGAATAGGTTAGAGTAAGACAGTTGGACCAAACTGCTAGCGACATCCTGGATATTGCATCCTATTATTGTTAGTAGTCAGCAACGAAAGTTCTAACTATGTTTCAATATTACAATATTTGCAGGGAAAACATCAGTTTGAATGCTTTTGAATAGGTCAGAGTAAGACAGTTGGACCAAACTGCTAGCGACATACTGGATATTGCATCCTATTATTGTTAGTAGTCAGCAACGAAAGTTCTAACTATGTTTCAATATTAAAATATTTGCAGGGAAAACGTCAGTTTGAATGCTTTTGAATAGGTTAGAGTAAGACAGTCAGTTGGACCAAACTGCTAGCGACATCCTGGATATTGCATCCTATTATTGTTAGTAGTCGGCAACGAAAGTTCTAACTATGTTTCAATATTACAATATTTGCAGGGAAAACGTCAGTTTGAATGCTTTTGAATAGGTTAGAGTAAGACAGTTGGACCAAACTGCTAGCGACATCCTGGATATTGCATCCTATTATTGTTAGTAGTCGGCAACGAAAGTTCTAACTATGTTTCAATATTACAATATTTGCAGGGAAAACATCAGTTTGAATGCTTTTGAATAGGTTAGAGTAAGACAGTTGGACCAAACTGCTAGCGACATCCTGGATATTGCATCCTATTATTGTTAGTAGTCGGCAACGAAAGTTCTAACTATGTTTCAATATTACAATATTTGCAGGGAAAACATCAGTTTGAATGCTTTTGAATAGGTTAGAGTAAGACAGTTGGACCAAACTGCTAGCGACATACTGGATATTGCATCCTATTATTGTTAGTAGTCAGCAACGAAAGTTCTAACTATGTTTCAATATTACAATATTTGCAGGGAAAACGTCAGTTTGAATGCTTTTGAATAGGTTAGAGTAAGACAGTCAGTTGGACCAAACTGCTAGCGACATCCTGGATATTGCATCCTATTATTGTTAGTAGTCGGCAACGAAAGTTCTAACTATGTTTCAATATTACAATATTTGCAGGGAAAACATCAGTTTGAATGCTTTTGAATAGGTTAGAGTAAGACAGTTGGACCAAACTGCTAGCGACATCCTGGATATTGCATCCTATTATTGTTAGTAGTCGGCAACGAAAGTTCTATGTTTCAATATTACAATATTTGCAGGGAAAACATCAGTTTGAATGCTTTTGAATAGGTTAGAGTAAGACAGTTGGACCAAACTGCTAGCGACATCCTGGAAATTGCATCCTATTATTGTTAGTAGTCGGCAACGAAAGTTCTATGTTTCAATATTACAATATTTGCAGGGAAAACATCAGTTTGAATGCTTTTGAATAGGTTAGAGTAAGACAGTTAGACCAAACTGCTAGCGACATCCTGGATATTGCATCCTATTATTGTTAGTACAGTCAGCAACGAAAGTAGCTAAACTTTTTAGTAACTTGATTTGATATGTCGAAATGTTAACAAACTGTCGACTTAGCTAGTAGCGCCGCTTTAGAGACTTCATGATATTGTCTTGTAATTTGAGTACAGTCAGCAACGAAAGTAACAGAACGCATTAGTACCTCAAAACTTTCCCTTCGTTGCAATTGCTTGAGAAACTCAACGGATGACAGATATGTTGCTATAATCAAATGTCAGCTGCCAGTTGGCCTTCAGGAACACGGCGTCGCCCGCGCGCAGGTGGCGCCGGAACCTGACGTGATGAGGATCAGGCTGGGATGATCGTGATGGAAGGATAACTGCGTTTTCAGTTCTACTAATATTTGCAGGGGATTCCTCAGTTTGAAGACTCTTGAATAGGTTCAGGAATGAACTTGGACCAAACTGCTAATTAACGATATTCTGGATTTTGCGTCCTTTTTTGCGAGTACAGTCAGCAACAAAAGTAGGTGAACTTTTTAGTAACTAGACACATTGGCTCTGCTGATATGTTGACAAACCGTCGACCTAGCTAGCGTCAGTCTGGGGAGAGTTCATTTTATTGTGTTTTAGTTCACGCAAAGTCAGCAACAAACACTTTCGCATTGTTGAAATTGCCTAAACTATCAGCGGATGACACAAAAACTGCCTTAATAAACATGTTTCCCCATCAAACATTGCAAATGGCCTGATAAGCTTCCAGATGGCTTCCCTCCGCGGGAGTCAATGTCAGCTGCCGGCTGGCCTTCAGGAACACGCCGACGCCCGCGCGCGCCGCCAGCGGCTCCGTGTCGCAGACGGTACCCAAACCTGATGCGATGAGGATGAGGCTGGGGCTGGCGCGGATGAGCGTGTTGTAGGGCTCTTCGCCGCTTTCCACCTGGAACAAGAAAACCGTCATCATCGGGGCGCATTAGACAGTTTTTAAAATCTACTCATTTATCTACTTATTAATTAATAAAAATCAATAAGACATCATATTGCTCTGATCTCAAGGAAGGTTTTTCCTAGTGATATATGAATGCCAGAAACAAAGAAGGAATACCTACTACCTAAACAAAGCGCAAGTATATGTTTCTTCAACAGATATTTAGGCGGGAATCGAACTATTTGACTGAGAAATAACAAAATGAGCAACTAAAAGTACTGAGATGCACCTCAGAATTAATATGTCGGCCACAAAACACTGATTTTAGAATATTTAGAGGCTCTGATAGTATTTTTAGTGGTTAGTTTAGGTTAGTATGTCGCCAATATTAATACTATCCTTTGACTTTTCAACTAATACTAAAAACATACAATCAAAGTTTAGAATAAAAATAATCATATTGTGAGATTTTTAAGCAAATTGACATCTGGTTTGAGTGGTAAAAAATACTTCAATAAGATGCTTTAGTAGCACGCCAGCCAGCCCCGCCTATAGGGATTAGGACATAAGACTCGACTCCTTCCCAAACCTAGTCCGAGCGCCACTTTTATTCCACACAATCCACGCAACACCTACCCTAATCTTGACAACAGCGAAGTCCGTCACCGGCGGCCTCCAGATGCAAGAGTTGGCGTCCTCCAAAGCGGGCAGGAACAGCAGCTGTTCCGGTGCGTAGCTGCTGTAGTCCAGCATCTGCACGAGCGTCGGCACGTCTATGTGCTTGGGCGTGAGGCCCGCTCGGACCACGTTGTCGGAACACGCCATGCATTCCACGCAATCTGTTTGATAATTAATGTAATGACATTTTGGCGCAGTCGATAGATCCTTATAAAGTACCATGATTAAAATAAATAAAATGAAGTTCAATTCCTACGGAGCACGTTACTGCTGCTGAGATTACTGTTCGTTTGTTTTTTTAAGATTAATAAAATTCTTGTGAAGAATAATTTGCGATTGTTTGGTGACCCAGACACCAGACAGTATCTATAAAATATAGTATTTAAAGATTATGGAGCATGATCATGATTTTAATCAGCCTCTGACACCAAAAGATCAGTCACTGCTTAGTAAGTGCAGCAAGATATCTTATTTTTTTAATATTTAAAATTAATTCATTTTGCTCAACGAAATGTGTAGTTGGCGTCACACCATCCATCCTGTATTCAAATTCAATTAACCTATTAAGTTTTTGTGTGTCCAATAAAAAAAATATCGAATAAAGCTGAAGTGTGAGTTGGAAATGGATTAACAACAACACGCAAGGAAAAACCACCTTTTAACAATATTTCCTAGTTACGATCAACACAGCTTTGCTGTCTGACAGTACCGCCTTGTACAAATAACTGCTTTGTATTAGGAAACAATACATTGTTTATTTTATTGCTGACTTATCTTATCCCTTCTTCATTGTTTACATAAATGTAATCTTTATCACCCTAATAACCTCCTATAACATCGTAGGAAATATTAAGGTTTTTTACAAATTCCCATTTCCAAAGAAAACTGACTTGTTTCTTATAATAGACATGCTCTTAAAGACGTCATTCATTTTATTCATTTTTTTTAGTTTTTATTGTAATTTTTCATATTGTATGTACTATGTATGGACCCACATTATAGATTGGAGTTTTCATGTTGGTATTATATGCTGTAAGATGGAGAATTCATTAGCAGGCACCCGTGAATTCCCTGTCCTTGTCTACTGACTAACCTCTTTACTTCTCTACTACAAGGTAATAAATGATATTACCTCCACTGATGTAAGCATGAGGCAAGTTCGGCTTCAGGAATATGGCTTGTCCAGGCCGCAGCTCCAAGTAATTCATGAAGTAAGGAGCCCAGCAGCCAACATCGCCTGGGAAGTCTTGGTGAAGGCGTTGGACTAGTGGGTATAAGAGTGAAGTTTGTACGGCTACATCTGTAATATAAGTTGTTAAGTTACTTACTTTGTTAAGTTTAATGTGTACTCTGACCTATCCATCTTTATTAGAATTCTGTCAGAAATGCACCATTGAGCGATTTGTGTGACAAACCATAAAATACTGTTGGAAATGTGAACCATATGAAATTTTACTGCTGCTCAATGTGTCTTGCATTCAGGGTCTCTTCATGGTGCAAGTGTTTACTTTAAAAAAAAACCAGCTTTGGTTTTTGCTTGAAAACATAAAGAAAGAAACAAATTTCAAAAAATTGTGAGCATGCATGTTTGATGAAATCTTATTCTAGGGATTCATATCAAGTACATACCTTCTTTTTCTAGCCTCTTAAGAAGTTTGTTCAGGCCAGATGCAACAGATTCTCGGCTAGCAGTCATGAGTGAGTGGAAGAGCTGTTTTAGGACTGTTCCAGGGTCACCGTGACCATCATATGCTAGGAATGCTTGGACACTTTCTTGTGATAGAATCTCTGTCAGTTCAGGAAGCTCTGAAAATTAACATAACATAAAAAATTAGACACTCATTGAAACATAAAATTTCAAACAGGTAATCAAACCTGCAACCTTGACTGGTGCTTAACTTAATTGTTAAATGGTGCTTAAAAAACTCATACATTCAACTTACTGGTCAAGAAGCTTGTGATTTCAGGCAGTATTCTGAAGCCACAGAGTGCTTCAAACGGCGTCAAAGCTATTGCCAGCTCCGGTTTGTGGTTAGGATCTTTATACATCTCAGGGAAGTTTTTGTGTAACTCCTCTGCATGCTCCTGGAAGAATTAAAAGTTTATAGATGAGGTCACACCCGAGCTATACAGACATAATAAATAAATATCCCTGGACATCCCTGGACATTATTCCACACAGAGCCATCTAGCCCCAAAGTAAGCTAATTAAAGCTTGTGTTATGGGATACTAGACAACGGATAAACATACTTAAATACATTTTCTTTTGTAAATACATACTTATTATACATAGGAGACACCCAGAACAGTACAAACAGACATGTTCATGCACACAAATGTTTGTACTGTGCGGGGATCGAACCCGCGACCTCTGGTGTAGTAGCCAACTTCTTAACCATTACACCAGTCGGTCGTCATTAACACATTTTAATTGATATCCTAAAATTATATTTTGCAGTTTATAGTACCTACATAAAAGAGTGTTACTTAAAAAGCATGACATACATACAGACATAAAAGCATATACATAGTTTTGGGGGTTTAGCTGACTAACCTAACCTAGGCTGAAGGTTATCTTTGAGGCTGAACAGATAATCTATAATTATCAAAGGTAGTTTACCTTTTATTTACTTATCTTTTTACATTACCTCTAAAAAGATTAATTAATTTTACTTCACTTACTTAAATAAATGCAAAGAAATAAATAAACAAACACTCATTACCTTTTTAGGATGTGCTTGAATAGAGAGGGCCTTCCTTATTGACAAGACTTTGAGTAGGAACGGTACAGTTAATCCAAATGTATTCTTCACTACAGGCCCAATAGCATCATGGTTATCTTTTAGGTACTCTGACAACAACACATTTCTGTCAATTATAAGAGCCGGGCCGTTAGGATGAGTTCCCATCCACAATTCGGCATAAGATTTTGTGGAGTCAATGGAGACATTACTGTCAGCGCTTGATAGCAATTTTGCTACCATACTATCCATGCCTAATTTGCCCCAGTCATAATGCTGCACTTGGCATTGCAACTCCATGATAACCTGCAAAAGGTAATACAAATTATGTACCTAGTTTTCCCAAGATAAAAGTGGTAAAGTTTTAATAAAATTAAAATTGTCATCTACTCACAGCAATGTGGAATGATCAGACCAGTAGGATGTTCGACCTATAGGTCCACGTCAATGTAGTACTTAATTAACTAATAGCCAATTGAACAAGCTAGCAATTATCAACAAACAAATAAGAACCACTAAACACTTGTAAAAATCTACAGTAAACTAAATAAATGTAATTTGCTCACTCACTTCATCTCGCTCACTCTTTTGTAATGATAGCTTGATTAAAAAGAGAGGCACTATTGTAAACGTCAATGTCAAAGAATTAGTGATGCGACATATCCGACAAAATTTCTCAATCGAGAATATGAAAAGTCATTTCCATTCCATTTTTTTTAAATTTTCTTGATGTTTTTGCCGGTTTTTGTCTTTGCTTCATTTTGGCCTAAAATTAGGATACTTAGGGCATTAAGAGTATATTTAACCTTAATCATACGTTTTCGACCTTAATTAATGTTGTTGTTGCTAGTTAATTCTGCTCGCTTTCGAGGTCAAACTTTGGCAATTGTCTTTCCCCTATTCCATCATCAATCAAGTCAAGGACTCAGGTAAAGAAATAGATCAAAATTGATGATACAATCTTGCAAAGTTTGTGACTAACATCTGCCCAGGATTTCGTCTACGTAATCAGGGTGAGACAAAATATATTAAACATGATAATATTTTGTACCATTCTGTGTTTGCAAACGTATTTATCTCAATTACGATAATTGTGCAAAAGCCTCTAATGAGGAAAAGCACTTTTAAGAGTTGTTTCGTAATTTCGTATTTAAAGGCTTTTAGCGCCATCTATTTTGATTAAATAAAACTAAAATGTAAGTGAATGAATTGGTATCATCTTTCGGCAAACTGAGTTACTGTAAAGTCTGTAGAACGCTATTTATTGGTTCGAAATGAAATTATTTTGTTCTGATTCAAATAATATCGTATGATATCTGCTCCGGAAACGCAGAGGCCACCTAGCGGCGACTCTGGACAAGGCCTTTGGGATGTGAGGCTATTTTTAGAGGTGAACAAGCAATCCAAAGCAATATTAGAAAAGTGCTCGGAATAAGTGGACGTGCCAAAGGACTTGCCTGTTTCCGTACTTGATACCTAGTGATTATTATTCTGTGTCTCATTTCGAGCACTTAGCTCAGGTAACCTAAGCCCAAATGGAAAGTGAAGACGGAGAAAATGATAACTCTCTGATATCGGCGTCGGCCACCCCAGACGCGACATATAGATACAAAAGATCGTCTAACCTTTCGTATTGACAAACACATTTGTAAATAAAATCTTTTTTCTATTATAAAATGATCAATCTCGCCACCTCAATTTACGAAAAAGCCTTATCTTGTCAACTTCAAGTGGCTAAATTTCTGATTAAAGCTTACTATAGTTGCAGAAAGAAAACACCGAAACATGAGACATATTATTATTTTAGTTGACACATTATGAACAAGAATATGCATAATACATCTCAATTTACTGTAAAAAAGTTTTAAATTTCTCAATTTTTTCTAATAATAGCCCAAGCAGATTTTTGTTTTGAATAAAGCATTTCTGTTAAAAGTTAATGTCAGTAGACCTATGATCTTGATTTTATCGTAAAATGAAGTTTTATTTAAAATTCAATCCGTGAATTAGACTTGAAAACGTAATGAGAATACTCCAAAATTTACTATGCAAGTAGGTATTAGACTGTACTAACAATACTATACAAATAATTAAAGAAAATAATGCAATGGAAAATAATGCAAAAATATTAATGTATCGAATCATCAGATGTTTATTTAAATGCTTGCTGTAAGTCATTGAGTGAATTATTAAAAACCAAAGACACATTTAAAGATCGGTATATTACTCATAAAAATCGATTTTGTTATTTTATCTTCCAACATCACTAGCGAATGTCAACATGACGTGTTTTTTTTTATTAACATGGTATGGACAGGGACAAACACGTAGCTAACGTAGCTTTTTATCAAACAGATATTATAATTTCTCAATGAACCACGCACGTAATTAAAAGGATATCTTAATACGACGACAGCTAAGATAATATTAGCTAACCATACCATAAAGATAAGACCGAAAAAACACCGTTTTGTTAGGTACTAGAATATCTTTTTGTATATTTAAGTCTGTTTATTTCTTTCTCTCGTTGAAATTCACTAAAAAGGGGTTCTAAGACCACAGTTCTCTTTTCGATGACTTTTTCTTCAGAAAATTGACAGGCTTATCTTCATTTATATAAAGATTGTTTAATTTCATTTTGGTTTCTACCACAGAGACACTTTTTGCTAGCTTAATGGGTATAGAGAAACCAGACAGTCCCCTGTTTATTATTTCCACATTCAGACCTTCATCTGGTTCAATATTAGTGTCAGCTCTGAAATTCGCATCGAACTCATGTCCGAGACTTTGTCGCGTATTTTTGCTTGACAAGGGACTGTATTTATATTCTAGCTCCTTGAGATCTAAATAAGGGTACTTTTTCATGATGACAAGTTGTTCATATTGACGAAGGTCTTCTTCGTTGAGCCGACTGCCTATAGCACGCTTCGGGCCTTTTTCGTGTGGCCTAGTAAGATCTTGCGCAGAGTTTTTCATCTTTCTTAGTGCATCCTCTAAATCACTAGCCATTTTCTTACTACGATCGGCTATAAACCCGTGATGTAAAAAGTCATCCCAATGATGAGTGCCTGTAATATTAATAAAACTATATTTATTGGTTAGTTACTTATGTACGTGTTATTTATTGTTTTGTTTTATTTTATATAGGTAAGTAGAATAAAACAGGAGTGATTGACTCTGGTCACTTTTGGACTCCTTTGGACTACGAAATCAAATTCAAATTACGACATCTAGTAATCCATCCAAAAATATCAATCGGATGTTGGAATCAAACCTTCTTCTTTTGTGTCTTAACTGGCGCTCTCAACATAAAAACTAACGATGGTGGTCGAAATCTTTTAGTGAAACAAAAATCATATGTATTGGTATAACTACGGTAGCCTTGACCACTCGCAAATGATTATGGCTTCAGGGAGCTAAGCATTCCAGGATTTGTAGGACCTACTATGAAACAGATCTTAAAGTCTTAGGCTGAATTTTAATTCAATTAATTAAAGCAGAAAAGGGCGTAAATCAGTCAGGTTGTCGTCGTTGTTTGTTACGAAAATCTGTGTGGTACCAACCTCCTAGAGGCTCGCGTGCTAAAAAAAGCCCATTAAGCAATGCTTGCTCCATTTTTTGGAATTGTACTTGCCATAGAAAACATTATATAGACTGGTACTCGCTTCCGAACAGAAGACGGATAAAACAAATATTAGTTTAATGCTACGGCCGCATCAGCAGCATGCTAACGTTCAAAATTATAATCCGACAGTACAGAACCTTTTTAAAAAGGTTCCGCGTATACGTTCCGTTACCTTTCAGACTTAGGTACTTAAAGTGTATTTATTTAAGGATGTCTTAAGACCAAAACAAACCTGACCTTGAACACTTATCTTGAGTTTCCAAAGAAATCACTCAAATTTATTCACACTACAAGTGATTCATTCATTAATCATATTACACTGCATCCTTTCTCAAAGTAAATATCACTTAATTCCCGTCGAAAACTGCAAAACAATCAAGTTAACTTTATCTTAACCAAAATTTGTGTTCCGATTTTGACAGCTCTCAATTGATTTACTAGTGATGGGATATAAAAATGAACCAATTGAAGTTAACAATTTTTCAATCGATTATTATCGATAAAGTATTTACTGAGTATTATAACTCGTGAAAGTATTGTTATCGGGAAACGGAAAATAGGCAACGGACAGCCACACTGCTAGCCCGTAAAAATCGCAGATTATTTATTATTTAATTCTTATTAAACAGTACTGTACGCAGGATCAATTCTATTGTTGCGTCACATGTATCGCCTTTGTTTTTTTGATATATTAACAAAAAGTATTAGTCATTATTAAAAATTAATCACAAAATAAAATAAAAAGAACTAAAATGACAGTTCAAAAACAAATGAGAAAAAAGGCGACCATTTCTTTTTCCTGCCAAATTGTAGAATTTTTCATAAGATTCATAGAGATAAAATTATGTTCATAAAATTAGGTTTTAGTCATAGTTAATAATTAACTAACTTAAAAATCAGCAATCCAGTAGGCTGATTATGTAAAGCTGTTTAAAACAACAACCGTTACATTACTGCTTTAGTAAGAAAGCTGTCATATTGATTCTCACTAAAGTAACAATGTAACGATGATTTCAATCAAATTTCGACAGTTGTTGTTTCAAACAGGCATACTGAAATAGAGAAAAATATTTTTTCACTTCTCATGCTCTAAAAGTACGCCATTATGTTGTGCATTTCTTTGTGAGAATATAGGAGTTCACCGTTTTCCTACCGAAAAAAGGAGGAAAGCATGGATCAACGCCTTATGTAAAAAAATTGGAAACCAAAGGCACATTCTAGGTTATTTAGTGACCTTTTTAAATTGTTTGAATCATTGAGGATTTTTATGGCTAGAGCAGTTATACTGGTTAGTTGGTCGCAGCAAAAGACCATGTATATAAAATACTGCTGAGCCGGAGTTCTTGTGCATCTGGCAACACTGATCATGCAGCGGCCGCAGCTGGCACAAAAGGGCAGGAACCCAGAGCCGTTAAACACCTTTTTAAATTGTTTGAATCATTGAGGATTTTTATGTCTAGAGCAGTTATACTGGTTAGTTGGTCGCAGCAAAAGACCATGTATATAAAATACTGCTGAGCCGGAGCTCTTGTGCATCTGGCAACACTGATCATGCAGCGGCCGCAGCTGGCACAAAAGGGCAGGAACCCAGAGCCGTTAAACACCTTTTTAAATTGTTTGAATCATTGAGGATTTTTATGTCTAGAGCAGTTATACTGGTTAGTTGGTCGCAGCAAAAGACCATGTATATAAAATACTGCTGAGCCGGAGCTCTTGTGCATCTGGCAACACTGATCATGCAGCGGCCGCAGCTGGCACAAAAGGGCAGGAACCCAGAGCCGTTAAACACAACAAAAAAAAGCGGCAGCGGCTCCTCATTCGTTTCCTCGCTTCGTTCCTATGTTGTCATGTGTTACGGGTGCTATACTGTCTATCCTCAACGTCCTGGCTGCTGTTTTTTGGTTCTGTTTGTGCTTTGTGATTTGGTTAGTGTTACTCCTTGGACTGACGACTTACTGCTGTGCCCTACAGACTTGGATTTTGTTTGCTATCGGAATTTTGCAACTACGTTGTCCATTGATTTGGGTAAGTACTTATGCATTAAATTATATTTAACACTTCAGAAACTCGAACGGGGGCGTTCATAATTTAATTAAGTAATTTTGATATTAATAAAAGATATGGTATACAACGTGTTACAAAAATGTGCAGTAACATTTTAACTACATTTTCAGACCGTCATTCTGAACAACTTTCATAATATTGTTTGCGAAAGCGAAAAACCTATATGTTATTTGTCATAGGAACCGTCCAAGCCCGCTGCTAAAAATGTATAGAGTGAAAAATTTCATAAATTCCAGAGACAATGGATTCCTAGAAGGTGGTGAATGGATATTCCAAGCCAAAAAGACAGACGGAGAGGGTGACTATCACGGCGAAATGGATTCGTACAATTTTGAGAAGTGGTAAGTGTTACACCATAATAATTTCTTTGTCAGACTTGTTCTTATTTTGTAAAAATCTTATACGTGTATCTTATATATATTTGTTTAATATAAAATCATTGACATTACTGATTTCTTCAGGATCGTTATATTTTTTTCCTATCTAAGACAGCACGAGAGCAATGTCTCAGTAAGAAAAGGTTAAACTATTCGAAATTGTAAAACATATTTACTATAATAATAAACTTTTCTGGATTTCAGGTTCAAAGCTATATTAGAAAAAATTGAGCCGGGTTCGGTGATCGTCCTCGATAACGCCCCATACCACACGAGAAAACTAGAAAGGTTTCCCAATATGTCATGGAAAAAAGCAGACATTCAAAAATGGTTACACGAGAAAAATATTGCCTATGAAACAACAGAAATTAAAGCGGAATTATTGCAGAAAATCGATAAAACGAAATATCAAAAAAAAGTGGTCGACGAAATGGCAAGAGAAAAAAATATTACTGTATTGCGTCTCCCGCCGTACCACTGCGAGTTGAACCCCATAGTAATGATATGGGCACAGTTGAAATCATACTTCAAGATGGCTGAAATTCAAAATTTAATGAAAGAGGGTTTAGCTCGCATTGGTGCGGATTCATGGAAGAAGTGTATCGAGCACGTAATTACAAAAGAAAACGAGATGATGAGACTCGATGGATTAATAGATACAGCGACTGGCGAAGTAACACCGCAATTCATCATTAACGTAAATGAAGAATCTGAATCTTCAGAATCAAGTGATTCAGAGTGATAAATAACTCTCTTTACGTTAATGATTAATTGTGGTGAATTTATGTATGGAACTACTACTTATATTTATGATCACATTTAAATATAACGCGTTTGAATCCGTAAAAAGTGTTTTATTTCAATAAGTAATACGCGTAAACCTAAAAAATGAATAACCCACAAACATTTCCTCATATTATGGATACTATTCCTTTAATTCGAATTCTCCACTAATTCAGCATCCTTGTGTTTTAATTAGTGCCGGATTATTAATTACTGGTACCGACTGTACTGATTTTTTTTATTTTCCGATTTAAAAACGATTCAGTATTTGTAGTACGTAAGTATTACCCTTTATCAAAATTGTTATTTTTTTAATAAATATATTTTTTGTATGTATATGTATCTTTTTTTAACTATACCAGTATTCAATGTACGATAATAACAGTCAGTAAAAAAGAAAACTATAAATAAGCGTTAAACTAATGAACTGATCTGAAAAATCGAGAATATCGAACAGAAAACGAATTGAATTCAATTGATAATTTTGTGCCCAACTCTATAGGTGATTCCAAGGTCAGGTTTGTTTTGGTCTTAGGACATCCTTAAATAAATACATTCTGCGCTCACCCTACAGACCGGTGAAGCTGCTAAGGCCGTCGAGGCCAAGCAGCGGCGTCCATACAAAAAAAATAAAAAATAAAAATACACTTTACTTATTGGATTTTTTTTTCGTATTCAACTGATGCTGGTGATTCGCTAAGAATTCTAGCTACTTCTTACACTACTGTGGTGGTCAACCTGTGTGGTCAACCCATCTGGTGAGGTTAGATTACAAGTCGTTCGTGACCCTAGTTGATGATAGCTGATGAGTATAATAACACGGTAGGTACTCGCCTTCCTAACGACTGATCAAATTAGCGATCGATTTCGCGTTACCTTTTTATTAACGCTTTCAGAACGGAAAAATAGTTGTGATACCAACTACTTTTGATGCTGGATCGGCTCCGGCTCTTAAGAGGATACAGAAGCGCCGTTTTTCCATACAAACGTAGTCCCCTGTTTCCTCCCTGGATTTTGCTAGTAGAGAAATATTTTTTACCCAAAGAATCTATTTCCACTATTGGCATGTCCCTATGTTTTCCTTTTTTTAATAAATAATTAGGTAGATAGATACTTACAGAGACATGAACTTTCAAAAACCAAAAAAAATGGCCAGATTTTTCGCTGTGTTCAAAAATCCAGAAAACTAATTTGACTAGTTTATTTCAAAAAATCGAAAACATAGGAACACGGTCACATACCTTCTTTAATTTTTAATGAAAAAAGTAACTAAATCAGTCAACTTTACGAAAAGGGATTACTTAGGGGACTACGAAACGTCGATTTTTGTGTACTTTTGATAGGTAATTTCAGTCCGATTTGCATCTGTCTCTATCGTAATCTGCGGGGCGCTCGAGGTTTGCAAAAGACATCAATAGATTTTACAAATACCTATTTTTCTCTCGAACGTGCTGTGTCCTCTTAAAACCACCTACTGCTCCGGTGGCAATGCGGTGCTCGAAAGATATGGCAACGAGTAATAATATTATAAAAAGGAGAGATTGGTTTGTTTGTTTGTAATTAGCTCCGAAACTACTGAACCGATTTTTAAAATTCCTTCACCAATATAAACCTACATTATCAGCAAGTAACACAGGATATATCTATTTTTAGGCATTTTTTAACGGGAGAAATATTTAACGTGGGCGTAGCCGCTGACCGACAGCTAGTGATTAATGCAGACGCTGACTGAATGCATATTTTGTGTGTAGAAAACAAAGCATAACTTACTGTTGGCGTAGAGCAAGTTTGCCGTCTCCCGGTGCATGGGGAACGTATAGTTGCAGGCAAAACACAACAGCATGCAGGCAGTGGTTAGGGTTGCGGCATTATTTTGCATTGTCGTCGTCACTCGTCAGTAAAGCTACATTGACAAGTTTCGATTCGAATGAAAGGTGTCATAATCTGCCAAAATCAAGCAAACAAAATTAAAAAAAATTGTCAGTTCTGAAATCACAAGCTTAGTTAATTACTTTTATAAAATTAGCTTTTCCAGAAATAAGAATATTGTATAAAATATAACACGAAAGCTAATGTAAAATTTTTACCCTCCTTGGGTTATGTTTCTCGAGAGTAATGGGCATTGAGGTATATTTATATCAATGGTAATAGGTACTCTAGTGTGTACGAGAAAAATTGTTCGGCACGCTCTGCGGCCTGAACGGCTCAATGGATTTTAGCTTGAGAGGTGTCTTTAGATTCGTATTACTGTAAGAGTGACATTGCATATTTTAAAAAAAGGCGGATTTTTTGTGCGTATTTTTTTTTCAACCCCACCCCTTGACTGGGGTTTAAGAATGAAGGGCTTGAAATAGCGATTCCATGGCCACTTACTGGTTTTTCAACCTAAAAAGTCTGAAATAAAAACAATAAACCCGACTGCAAAAAATGACCACTCAAAAGGAAAAAACAAGCTCGTTCGCAACGTTATAAATCATTGCAGGCGGTGATAAAGCAGCGAATAACTTAGTAAGTAGTTACTTATACTTCTAAAAAATGTTTTGTTTGATTAATCAACATTAATGTTGGTCCTCGTCGCAATGATTCAAAACGTTGCGAACGAGCTTGTTTTTTTTTTAATAATTAGTTTAACAATATTTTTTAATCCAGGGCCCTTAAAACAATCTTTTTAAATGGTCATACAGCTCACTTTAAGGTTTAAGCAAACTTGTATACCAATTAATAGGCTCACTTCAATATCACTTTTGTTCAAAATTGACTTCAAAATAAAACAAACCAGACTGCTACCAAACTGTACTGTAAAATGACGTATCCAACCAAATTAAATATGAATTGATATACAACCTGCAAGATAGCTAGGCCAGTGTCAAGTATGTAACCGACGACTGGCTGGAAATGTGAGATTATAATACGAAAATGCTTGCTACCATCAGTTTAGGGAATTAACTTGACTGGATATAAGCGATTGTAATAAGACCCTAGGTCCCACTTTCTATATCATAAAATTGCCAGACTACGATAACTTCTTAAAGTTTCAATGAAGTAAAAGAACTTTCCAACTCGAAACTTTGTCAAGCTTTTCCAATATAATAACACACACACTCGCGTATAACCACGCCCCCGGCCAGAATTTACCGGCTATCCTATCTCTGATTGGCCGTGTTCCACCCTTGCCGCTGTATTCCGGCGCGGGGCTGTGAAGTGGGCGGGGTTTGGAAGTCCTGAGGGATCCGGAATCACCTGCCCGACGAGCAATCCACGTGTCCGTCGCATTCGGGTAGCACGTGTGATGTGGTGACAATGAGTGACGACAAGACTGAGAGTGTGACAGAGTTGCAAGTGCCGCGACCTTCGTCGCCGCGGAAGTTTTTCGCAAGACTGTACGGGCACTTGGAAGAGCCGAAGAAGCATGTAGAGCGGTTTGAGTGCGAGTCTTCGTCGGATGTGGAGGTGGAGAGCGAAGGAGAGAGCCCCAGAAGACCGGTGTGGCCTGCGCCGCCGCCGCTGCCGGTCTACCCGCGCCCGATGCTGCTGCCGCACCAACAACTCGCTTTTGGGGCTGGGCTTGCAGCTTTTCGTGAGTAAATTTAAAGGATTTGTTAATCTTGAGCTCTTTGGGTACGTGCGCAGGCTCCCCCGATTAGGTGTTAATGTTGCTCTTAGAAAAATATTCAAAAAAATATATTTAGGTTGCAACATAGATTTTTAAGCCCTAAGAGGCTGAAGGGCCTCATCATTATGATGCTCCCAGGGCCCCAAATAGTTTAAAGGCGGCCTTGCTTGGCAAATCTTTAGCTGATGTCTAGTTCGGCCAATTTTTTTCTGTAATGATGACCACGTAAGAATAGGAAGGTAGTTCTTTTTTTGGTTGACCTACAAAACGTCAGTATGTAGTATTTATAGAAACCCAGGTTGTTCAGAATGCTGCGTAAATTTTATTGCATACAGTTGAAACAGAAGCAGTTTGGCGCAACAAGTCAATTTTATTCAAAAAGTAAGTGTCAACCAGCATTGCCAGATTAATTTTTAGCCTAGTTGGGATTTGATACTTTTTGAGTGAAAAAAGCGGGATTCTTTCGTCGAAAGCGGGACATAGTAAAAAAAACGTATACAAGGTGTCCCAAAAAGTAGTTGTAAGTGAAAGCCGTTTTGTGCCGTGCTGGTGGCGGCACTTCAAAAGAATGATTCCCACCGCCCCATCTCCTTCCCGTGGGCGTCGTAAGAGGCGACTAAGAGAGCCCTGCAGCAGACCATCTGCTCTTTAGGTGGGAGACATTATGTCGGCCGGTTGATGTTGTCTATCACCATGCAGTTGCGTAAAACCCGCCAAGTGACTCTGACCTATCTCGGTCAGGTCGCGTTCCGGGATCAGCACTGCACTAACCGGTGCCAGGGCAGGCCTTCAAGGTGAGTATGGCCAGCTCAGTAATTGCTTTGCATTATTGTGCTTGTCATTTTCATATCTGTACCTCACGACTGCTTTCCATCAGGTGGAGTGAGGTCATCTTGACTGGCACTATAAAAAAGCCCAGATAGTAGAGCATCACCAGGGCTACTTGAATCACCCCCCCGTATGTTCCGCGATTTTTGGTACCTAGTTTTCGAGTTATGTTTTTTTATGAATTTTCGGAATTTTCTGGGTTGTGTAATTTTTTTGGTTTCTGTGGCACAATTCTCAATTCTCAATTCTCAATTCTTTATTGCATTCCATAATGTTATACAGGTGGTACATTATAAAGCGTGATCAAATTATGGACCCTGTCGGGCACAGCACAGTTTAGTTTGTTGTTAGGAGAGAGGAAGAGTTGATGCAAAACAGTCTTTCGACGAGTATATTAACTTTGAAATTATAAGAGATACGTTTAATCTAATTTTGCTTTTCATTCATGAATTCTTTGATGCTGTAGTAACTTTTTTGTATGAGGAACAACTTTAGTTTTTTGGTGAAAATGTTTAGTTTGGTTTCGTTTTTAATGGAAATTGGTAATTTATTGTATATTTTAACTGACATGACCAAGGGGCACGAATAGTTGAGGTGCCTACATGCTTTTTTTTCATAGTTAGCTTATCTGTCACTAGGCCTACTTGATTCAGAAGCACTCATATTCAACAATAATTAAGAAAAAAAATTTAAACTTAAAAAATCTAAAATACGGTTTTATTCCTAAGTTTTCAAAATTTTACTATTTTATCAACTATACATCATGTTAATTTCAATGAAATACTTTAATGTCATCATACCTAAATTAACATTCAATTTCAACGTATCGTAAGTATTCGTAAGTGAAAATTTCAAAAGCTTATTCTAACAAGTAAAACTTAAGTTATAAGTACCTACGCAGTACGCATGGTCGAGTTATCGCCAAAAGCGCGACTAAGGCTGCGTTTTCACCAGAGATGTGCAAGGATGCGTTGCGAGGGATGTGTTTGTCAAGCACCAATAGAATCACGAAGCTAGGTATTTATCTAGTTAGGTATTTTTATTAAAGTGATTCTATTGGTTATTATCAAACACATCCCTCGCACACATTTGGTGGAAACGCAGCCTAAGCCTATCATTTAATTTTGGTTTACAAAATCGGGACGTCTGGCAACGCTGACTGTCAAGTGAACTTGACCTTCCTATTTCAGTAGGTAACCTACGACTTTTATTTGTTATTTTGTTTTGTCGTTATAAACTGACGAAATTATATTATCGATAAATGAGATGAATAACTATCTTCAGGCTAACAGGGAAAATAGACCTATTACTTGAAAAGGATGATGGAAGACGTTATTTGCTATAATTTGCAAAAAAAATATAGATAACGAGTTATTGGCGTTTTAATATTTTTTCTGAAGTATCCAACTTGTCTCCGAAAAAATAATACCACATAAAACTACTGAAGTTCAGGAACTTAACTGATACTTTCAAGAAAGCTAGTTAGCTAACAATTGTTTAAATTGGTAAGCCTTCAATCCTAATAGTTACAGAAATAAACGGTATTACATGGCGACATTACAAAATTTCGTAATTTCTCTCTAAAAACTAGCGTAAAAACAATTAAACAAACTACCTGGTTTCATGGGCTTTCTAAAAAGGTGTAATTGTTATCTAATTTCTTAATGGTTTGCTAAAAAATCAATACGATAGAGGATTTTACATATAGGTCTGCGATTTTACAGGATCGGCAACGCGCGAAAGTTAGGTTTAGGTTTGTAACCCCATCAGTACGTTTACCATGGGTTACCACTTTAAATTTACGTTATCGTTCGCGTAAAATAATTGTATTGTGTTTTCGCACAGTCCCCTCTGTTGAGACGAAATAACTAAAAAACCGTACCTTATCGTAACAAAGTACCGTTTTTACTTCCATTTTGACGAAACAGAGGCGCGGTGCACAACTGTTTGGTTGGGGTCAGTGATCCGCGGCTGGCCCGGTCACTTTACTAGGTATGATGTGATTTTTCTGTTATGTAGTAAATATTATGACGTAATCTGTGCTAATGCCTTTTTCATACACAACGGAACGAAGTTTTTATTTAAATGACTGGTACTGGTCGAATACCCGCTGATGGATGGGGGAGTAGGTAGTGGTGGTAGGAGATACAGACCCTGGGGTGCGACGCAAAGTTAGCTCCTCGCATGTGCAGAGTTTGCTATAGTCCGTGGTAATGTTTTACTAATTATTGCGAAACGGCAGGCTTCTGTTCCGGTGCACCCTGGGCAACGTGGAACAACTTCTGCGCACGCGGTTCTTGTTCCTCGCTGGCCAAATTTTTGGTTTGAGGGGGACCGCTCCCATATTCCTCCCCCGTGAGGAATTACCAGATGTGGTCCTATTGAGGGGACTCTGCGGAGTCAGCGGTTGCCATTGGTAGCGTGGGTTGGCGCGCCTGCTAGGCTTGCGCCTGGCACTTTGCCAGGCGAGGTGGATGTCCTGACGCGCGCCTCTGGTCTCTGCACCGTACCAAAGGATGATTCGCTCTCCGTGATGGGCGCTCTACACCCTGGACGCGGGCCGGGACATCCAGTGGCTGCTCTCGAGCAGCGCGGTTATCGAACCTGGTAAGTTCGTGGAGGGGGGCTCCCAAGCGCGCGCCTTTGGGCTCTGCACCGTACCAGCGGATGGTTCGGTCTTTGGAGTGAGCACTCTGCACCCTGGATTCGAGCTGGGACCTCTAGTGGCCGCTTTGGCGGTGTGGAACGGCGGGAGGTGGTCTATTTCTGCGGCCGCCATTTCCCACTGGATCCAGCAGGTCAAGTCGGGGGATCTTGATCTGCATTGCACGGATCTACTGGTCAGGCCCGGCCGCACCACGGGGACAGAGTGGTAATACTGCTTTCTCCATACCGTCCCCAAAAGTGGTTAAGGGCAAAAAGTCAGGTTTTTAGTAGGTAAGAGTCCGACACAACCACGTTGCTCCCCCGAACAACCTGGTATCCAAGAGAGTTTTCCTGACTGAAAAAGAGATGCAGATCACCTGCAACCGATCGCTTTGGAAAACTACGGAGGAGGCATATGTCTAGGTGTGGACACCTCATGGCTGCAAATGATGAACAGCGAATGAACCGATGATGACTTTCACAGTGATTCCGGACTTGTAGGCTCTCCTAACACACTGACCGCGGCTTAGGGTGTTACTGGAAAGGGGTGACCAGACAAATACATTTTTGAACACGAGGCTACAAATATCAACCAATACTTGGTTGCTACGGTTGAAGTCAAAATCATACCTAAATAAAGCTGATTATCATTCTTGACAGGGAATTCTGTAGCTTTTACTACAAATTACGCATGTGACACATATTACACAAGCAGCGCGGTAGCCCGGACAGATAGTCCGCTTAGAACAAATGGCCATTTTGATCACGCACACAGACGCAGTGATCTTACAGGCGACACGAGAGTGTTTATGTTTTTGTCGAACTTGGTGCAATTTTTCACATATCTGATGTATTTAATTTTTGGCGAGTGCTGTCTAAAGGGGATAACCTACCTCCTTCATTTTAAAAATTAAGAGCGAATTAGTAACCCCAAGCGATCAGACAAGTTACTGGAAAAAGGCGAGAGCGGTCCTTCTGTAAGATGTTTAGTTATTTTGTGCATGCGGCGCCCCGCCCCGGACAAATAGTCCGCTAAAAACAAACCGCTATTTTGATGACGCACACAGACACGTTGAGTTTACAGGCGATACCGGTGAGAATCAGTGTCGAGGCACAAAATAAAGAGTTTACAGAAGGACCGCTCTCGCCTTTTTCTATCAACTTGCCTGATCGCCTAGGGTTGCTACTCGGTACTATGATCGCCAGATAAGCGCGATTTGACAGATACCGCGTAAAATAAAATACATCAAGTGGAAAATTGCACCTAGTTCGACAAAAACAAAAATATACAAAAGGGGGACCCCTTAACTGGACAGTTAGATTAAAAGGAGTTGAGATGGGTGAATACGTATAAAAGTATTATATTATAAGAATTCATTTACCGGGGTCCAGGTGCAACCTGCTAGCCTAATGGCTTGATCATACAGTCCTATCTACCTACCTACCCAGTAGGCTGTAGATAACACCATGAGCCACCGCTTCGGCATCACCTGTCGGCACGGATGCAGCAGCCGCGCGTGACAATAAAATAATATACCAAAAATACTGGTGTTTTACCAAAGCATGATAAGATAAGTTACGGAAAAAGTAAAAGCCCAATTTGTACTGGATTTGAATGTGTTACGAAATATAATGGTTTACCTACCAATATACTTATAATACTCGTACATAGTACTACTAACTTGCAAACGTTATCTGAGTTTTACTTATTTTTCAACATCATTTGGTAACTTAAAAAACGTATAATCACAATTTCGTGTGGTGTTCATACAGCCAAATACACTGCAACAGAAATATCTGCGCGAAACCATTTTTGACCATTGAACTATAATGTAAGTATCTGACGACGTACAAATAATATCTCAATGTTTTTGACAGTGCGACTGTCCGCGACGCTGAAACTCCTTGACTTCGCCTGTAAACTCACGTCTCTGTGTGCGTGTGTCAAAAATGGCGTGTTGCTAAGCGGGCTATCTGTCAGAGCGCCGCGCATGTCTAATGTGTGGTCGAGGCCCGTTCGCGCTGTCGCGAGTGTCATTGTTTTTTTCGAACTCGGTGCAATTTTTCACATGATGTATTTTGTTTTGGCGGGTTCTGTTCTGTCAAATCGGGCTTATATCCTACACATTTTAGAAATTCAGAGCGAATATAGTAACAACCCTAGGCGGTCAGGCAAGTTTAGGTAACCATGATGGAAAAAGGCGAGAGCGGTCTTTTTGTAAACTCTTTATTTTGTGCTTTTATTGCGTAGCTAATCAGATTTCAATGGTTTTTTAGGAAACACCTATCTTATCATATATATACATCTTTGAAATTCGTCGCCATAGAAACATAGATCAAAGATAAACTTTCAATCCCTCGGTGTTTGTATAGTCGTAAAAATAAAATATCACTAGAAAAATACTTGAGTTTATTTGAAGTGTCCGAGACGATAAGCTCCTGAGAAAGATCTAATCCCTACCCTTTGGTGGACATCTCTTTGTAGATATGTATAAAAGGAAAATAATATTATATTTTTCATGAATATTTATATTTTATAAAGTTAGTTGGTATTTTGGTAATATACTCACCTTCTACAAGGAAAATAATAAAATTATATTTATTCGGTTTTTAGAGGACAAAACCTAGTTAAATGACCGTTAGTAGTTTATCCTACTGGCAAAACTAAAGACCGACAGTAGCACCACAGTTAGGTAAACCTTGTAAGCTGGCTAATCGCGCACCCCAGGACACCAGAGCCTGCCACTGTCAAAATTCAAAATATCTAATTAAATACATTGTACTTAAACAAACATAATATGACTCTACATACGCATCAGATGTTGTTCCTATAGTGGGAAGACACGGCGAGAAACCCAGTACATACTCTTTTAAACTTGGTTTGGTTTTAGAAAATGAGTTCGTAAAGTACAATGAGCATAAAAAAGCTTACGTGTTAACATTTTCATAAAATATCAATCTTGTAACCAAACAACGATATAGATGGTGGCCCAAAAAGTAGTGATAAGCGGTAGAGCATCACTGTATGTTCCGTGATTCTTATTACTTTCTGAGTTGTGATTTTTAACGAAGTTTCGAAAATGTCTTTATTTATTTATTCAGCACAGCCACATCATAATATATATCCAACACTTACAAAAAAAATATTTAAAATTTCAGGGTTAAGTTACTTGTTTGGTTACTTTACAATGCTCACATGCTGTGATACGTTGGCTAACATCAAATAATTTAAAAATTCATCTTTTCAAAACAAATATTATGACGTTTAGAAATCTAATTAACGAAATCATTGACGTTGAATTTAATTACCTAGGCCAAAAAATCGAAAATGTTGATAGGACCAAATTTCTTGGATTGAGTATCGACCATAATCTGAACTGGTAATTGCGCGTGGAGAGTTTGTGTTCACGATTGAAACAATCCTCGTATACATGTTGACTTTAAAACATATCATGGATATGTGGCTTCCATTTTAAAGTACGGGATTATATTTTGTTGCAATTCCACTGAAATGGGCTTAGGAGATGCTTACGATCAATATTCAGGTTGCATCAAACTAATTTTAAAGAGTGGAGAATGCTTACTTGACCCCGTATATTTATTTATGAAATCGTAATATTTGTCAAAAAAATCTGGATAAATTTCAAAAACACTAAAGCAAAAGGCATAATTTCAAATCACGCATTCCACCCCACAAAACGTCATTTTTTGATAACAGTATTTTTTGAATGGCGCAGAGACTTTATAATCATTTACCAAGATCCATTTTGAACGTAACAGAAAAAAAATGTTTCTACTGCAACATGCCAATTATAGTATAAATGAATACTTGACGGCCAAAATAATGTAACATTGCATGAACTTGAATTATAATTATATAAAATTATAATTTTGTTTTGCAGTTTGGCAGATGTTGTAGTGGAGTATTGTGTTAAGGAACAAATAAATAAAAAAATAAAATGATATGTACATTTGCTTGCCGAATCAGGCTGAATATGGTGACACAATTTTTTCATTTGATATCTGTATACAATACACCCAACATGGGTGACTTGCAAATAAATAATTTGGAATTTGGACTTTGGCGCGATGGCCGATGCTACCATAAAATCTTGAATTTTTAACTTACGATACATAAAATAAAATTTAAATAATAATTATGCCTTATAAGTATCCAATTCAGAACATGATGACAAGTAATTAGTATTATGAAGTTTGAAGGAAAAAAAGCCTTTTTAAATGGTTTTTAAAAATTAGAAGAAAAAAACAGCAGGTATTTCTCACCTTTTCAGTTAAGTACATTTTGTTCAATGCTATGGATGTAAATGCTTCTGAATCAGGTAAGCCTAGTATTTCACTAATAGTGAAAAAAATAGGCATGTGCAGTGCATGTGCTTGTACCTCACTAAACTATTCGCGCCACAGTAACCAAAAACTCTTCAAAAAATCATAACTCGAAAACCACCAAAAATCGCGGAATAACATGGGGGTAATTGGGTAGCCCTGATAACTCTACCTCTGGGCTTCCGCTTATCACTACTATTTGGGACACCATGTTTATAACAAAAAGATGGTGACTTTATTGTAAGAGTATAAACCTTGTCCTGCCCCTTAAATGAACCTAAAACTGTATCAAAGACAGTGCCGATATCAGCCTGCAATGAACGATATGAGAGAGACTTTACCAGCTTTAAACAGCAATGCACCAAGTGAGCACGGAAAAATAAAAGTACTAAACCTGAAGCATGGCACATGAGTGCGGAATGTACTTTAAGAGGACACATCACGTTCGAGAGAATTGAAAAATAGGTATTTGTAAAATCTATTGCTGTCTTTTGCAAACCTCGAGCGCCCTGCAGAGTACGATAGATGCAAATCGGACCGAAATTATCTATCAGAAGTACTTACACAAAATCGACGTTTCGTAGTCCCCTAATCCCTTTACGAAAAATTGTCCAATTTAGTTACTTTTTTTATTAAAAATTAAAAAAGGAAAGGTCGTGTCGTGTGTCTCCTTTTTTTGAAATAAACTAGTCAAATTAGTTTTTTTATGGTTGTTTGAACACAGCGGAAAATCTGGCCCATTTTTTAGATTTTTGAAGGTTATATCTATTTTAGTAATTAATTTATCAAAAAAAGGAAACATAGGGACATGCCAATAGTGGCAATAGATTTTTTGGGTAAAAAATATTTCTCTACTGGCAAAATCCAGGGAGGAAACAGGGGACTACGTTTGTATGGAAAAGCGCTTCTGTATCCTCATAAGAATAGTGAAATGCCTCATTTAAGAGTCAAACAAGCAAAAATAGACGTGTGAGGTCTAAGTATCGTTATTATGATAGAAAACCACACCCTTTCTGTTGATTAATTCCGCCCACTTTCTCTCAACTTCTTGCTTTAATCTCATTAGTGGTTCGCAGTAGAGTTCAGAATCGATGGTCCTGCCTGGTCGTAACAGCTCATCATTAATAATGCCCTTCCAATCTTACCACACACACAGCATCACCTTGTTGCGAGTTAACCCGGGTTTCGACATTCTGTGAAGCCTGACCGGCCTTTGACCACGACCTTTTTCGCACGTTCTTGTCGTACGTGACATGATTCACTTTTCATCACCAGTTAACAGCTTCTTCAAAAATGGTTCGGTTTTATTACGTCGTAATATAAAATCACAAATGAGTACACGGTTTATTAGGTTTTCTTTCAATGAGCTCGTGAGGTACCCAAATATCGAGCTTTTTTGTGTACCCATTTTTTTTCAAATGCGCTAAAACTGTTTTGTGGTAATTCGCAGTTCTTCAGCTACGTCGTAACTACTGATATGCCGATCTTGCTTCACTTTTTCAAAAATGGCATCCATTTTATCAGTAATAGGGCGACCAGAGCGACGTGCATCTTTGACATCAAAATTTACGGATTGAAAACGCTTACTTGAACCAAATTTGTGCTACTCTCACAGACACTGCACTAGGTCCAAAACTAGGTGAAAACATCGCAAATTTTTATCGCGGCTTGCGTTGTATTTTTACCTTTTTTGTAGTAAAATTTTATAATGTATCGAAGTTCTTCATTAAATTCACTCATCTTGCTTGACAGTAAGAAAAACAAATGAAAATCACACATTTTCCTAATTTGAATTTGGAATTATGTTCTTTAAAAATTAAACTTTTTATGATACCAAAACCAGCGAGATACTAAGAGTATAGCCAAAGAGATTTACATTTATTACAGGTTTAATTAATTTCACGGGTATGTGGCTTCTCTTTTAAGGTACGGCATTATATTTTGGGGCAATTCCACAGAAAAAGAAACGGCATTCAAGGCGCAGAAAAGATGCATACGTTCTATGTTTAGACTGACCCAAACTACTAGCTGTAAACCTTATTTCATAGAATGGAAAATACTTACTTTGCCATGCATTTATATCTTCGAAATTGTAGTATTTGTTAAGAAGTACATAGACAAATTCCAGAAACTCCGCAATAGAAGGCATAATTATAAAATACGCATGCCACCAAACAAGTCTGCGCTACTGAATAATAGCGTACTCTGCATGGCACCTAGACTGTATAACCACCTCCCGAAATCTATATTAGACACTACAGACATGGAATCATTTAAGCAAATGGTTAAAAAGCTATTACTTCAAAAGTGCTATTACACTGTGAATGAATATTTGTCTGACAAAATGTTACATAATTTAGCTCTGTAGTAATGACATATTTAATTTATGGTGACTTATTAATTTTTATTTTTTTAATTGTAAATTTATAACTATTTAATTGACTTAATTTTTATTAAATTCATTTATTAATATGAATCACTGTAATGACTTGTAGGTATTTAATTAGATATAGTCAAACGGACATTTTAGAATATTAATCAATTTGCATGCCGCTCTGGGCCGAATGTGGCGATTTGACATAATAAACTTCTCCATCTTTTTTGTAACACCCATGTTCTGCAAATAAAGAATTTGAATTTGAATTTGAATTCGAATTTAAACATAGGTACTATTTGCGAAAAGACTTTTTCCCCAACCTAATACTATGAAAAAAGATAAAAATTAAAGGTTCACGTTCAATCGCCATTAGAGTGCTCCTCACAAAATGATGCACGAATGTTGAATATTAGTTATAATAATAATAATAATAATAATTTGGCTATTCAACTTAAAATCCAGTGGCACGCAGAAACAGTACACATAGTCCCTATCGTGATATCATCCACTGGAGTCATACCGAAAACCCTTAGTAGGAGCCTAGAAGTCCTGAACATTCCTACTAAAATAACGTATTTACTCCAAAAAGCCGTAATCCTCAACACCTGTCGCATAACCCGAAAATTCTTATCCTCTGGATCAACCACCCTCAACCCTATGACGCTTGACTGAGGTCCGCGTCTTAGGTAGAATACCCGCCTTTTTTTTAAGGTTGGAGAAAGAGAAATCTTTACATACATAATAATAATATTTATTTTCAGATAACATGAAATCCAACATTACAGAATTTTAAGAAAAACACATTAAAAAGACACAGGAAGAAACACAATAACAACTCAATATTTGCATAAATTAGCCGCACAGTAATTTTACGAGATGCTTCATAATAGGGCAATCGTATTTTTCGGCTATGACCCCCAGAATACTGTTGGTACTGCTCCGCACTCTGCTTAATAGTGAGGCAGCCTTTTTACGCATTATCGCGTCAAACCCGTCCGTGCGAGCCTCGCAGAACATGCCGGACGCGCTGCAGAAACGAGGCAGCCCCAACAGCACTCTGAAAGCATTGTTGTATTGCACTTTCAGTGCCTTCAGCGCCCTTTGCGTATAGTTGACACAGAGGGAACTCGTGTAAAAGGATTGGCAGTATGCCTTAAATAGTGTTATTTTTACTTCACTACTACAACGAGAAAACCTCCGAGCCAACATATTGCTCCGGGCCGCCAAAGCTCTTCGCTCTCTTTCCATGTCCATCTCATCCTTCAAATCTTCGGTAACATAGTGGCCTAGAGGTACTTGAAATGAGAGACCCTGGCCAGCGCTATGTTGTTGAGCTTAATAGGTGGTATGAAGCTAGGACCTTTGTTGGCGGCTTTGAATAAAACAAACTCACTTTTTTTTACAATATAAATGAGTCCATTTTCGATGGCGTAGGTCTCACAAATACAAATCAGTTTCCTGAGCGCACTGACCGAGGGACTCAGCAGCACCATGTCATCCGCATAACTGAAATTATTGACACACTTCCCATCTACGTGACAACCGACCTGTGCGCTGCTGAGTCTCACGAGCAGCTCGTTTATGTACAAGTTAAACAAATGAGGCGAGCTTAACCCGCCTTGTCTCACTCCACATTTCAGCTTGTATGGCACCGAGAGTTTATCGGACCATCTTACATGGTTGGTCTGATGTTTGTACCAACAGCGAAAGATAGCCAGAAGACCGGTAGGTAGGTTACATTCTGAAAGTTTTTTCCACAGGATATCGTAAGACACCAGGTCAAAAGCCTTGGACAGGTCCAAGAAACATCCATACACTGGTGTCTTACGATCTGTAACTGTATGCTTTAATCCTAATATGACACTTTCCGTTGACAGACCCGCACGAAAACCGAACTGGGCATCATTTAACTTAAGACATTTGTCTAATTCATTATTTAAAAGACTATCCAGGATCTTCGCCGTCACTGTTGCCAAAGAGATTGGCCTGTAATTACTTTTGTCTGCGATATCTCCTGTTCTGTTCTTCACTATGGGTACAACTACCGTTTTTATTAACGCTTTTGGCAGGTACGCATGGCTTATACACAGTGAATAAAACATAGACAACACTCGAGGCAGGTGAAAGCCAGCATACTGCAGGTGTTCTATGCTGAGACCGTCATGACCTGGTGATTTACCCCTAGACATATTTCTAATGATAGTTTTAACTTCCTTTGAGGTAAATCTAAATGGCCGTTCGGCCTGATCAGTATCAGCACAGTCCACCCGCATAGAAGAACTGAGAGTGGAGTCCACACTAAAATAAACCTTAAACATGTTTACAATGTCATCCGGATCACTCACACCGTCAACACTCACAGGCAAGCCAGGCTTTATATTTAATTTACTTGTCTCCTTCCAGAATTTACCAAAGTTATGATCTGTATGGTGCGATGCTATAATGTCCATTTTTATTTTTTCCTCATTATTTTGACACCACCGCAACCTAGATTTGAATATTTTTCGACTTTCCAGCATTTCACTATAAATAGAACCATACATAGGCCTATTACACTGTGACCACAGCTGAAATTTCAACTTGGCCTCCCTGTGTGCACTGCCAACGTGCTTGTTCCACCCCACTACCACACGTTTCCTTTTACTCCCTGTACTGGGCTTCCCTGCTCGTGTTCTGTCAGCTGCGTCTCTAAGTATACATATAATCTTATCATACAGCTTATCCAAACAGATTTTATGTTGTGAATTGGTACAAAAGTTAGGGAAAAAGTTTTTTCGCATTTTTTTAGAAAATTCAAAACAGTTTTAATATAGTTTATTTACATTTAGCTAAAGCATGTAGGTGCCATTTTGTTCGATTACTTTTTGCCATCTTGTAGGTAGGGACAGGATCCCATTGCTATAGGAATTTTCAGGTTTCTGATCAAAATACTGCGACAAGGTGACCGAAACAGGAAATCTGAAGGTGCAAGGTCAGGACTATACGGCGGATGCATTAGCACCTCCCAGCCAAACTCTATTAAATTTTCCTAAGTGGCTTAAGATGTGTAAGGTTATCATGATGAAAAACCACACCCTTTCTGTTGATTAATTCCGGCCGCTTTCTCTCCACTTCTTGCTTTAATCTCATCACTTGTTCGCAGTAGAGATCATAATCTATGGAAAAGACTTTTTCCCTAACCTAATACGTCTGTAAAATAGTAATAATCTTTGGCCTAGAAACTATAAGTAATAATACCTGGGATTTTAAGTTTAGGTACCAGAGGCGTTCACATTAACCTTGACATAGGGACACCTTATGCTGCTGACATAAGAACAATTTTGCAATGGTTTAGTAAAGGTTGATGTGAACGCCTTTGGACAATTTATAGGACGGCAAGAAAGGACAGATAGCAGATGTTTTTTGTCACAAATTCACCCCATTAGGGGTGTGGGCAAAAATGGATTGATTAAAAAGATATGAAAATTTTAAGTGCAAATCAATCCTACAACATGTATTGTATTGATTGTACGGCAAACTATTAAAAAAAATCTTTCAATAACTTTGAAACTATTACTGAAAACTTCCAAATTCTGTAAGTTTTCAAGAAGACTTCAGAAAGTATCAAAAAAACATAGAAACATTCCGTAGTTTTAGCACATTGCAGTCGGACACACTCAGAGGACTTCTATTTTATTTTTTGTTGGCAGGTTATTCTACTGCGTAGTCTTTAGTTAATTGGTTAATATAATTCAGACGTGAATGTGAATTTTCACTAGCAATTGTAACAACACGTTGGGCGCCAATTATGCAAGGATGAAAGTATAGATCTCACCCTCGCACGGCGATGTCATGTCTATTCTTGGTTCATAACTTATTTGAATTTCCAAATTAACACATCCAGCAGGTGCATGAATGAAATACAACTTTAAAAATTAATTTAAACTTAAATAATAATGAAAAAGTCAACTTAGTTCGATACGAGTTTGTCATGCATGTATTATTGCAAGTTCCAATCGATGAGTAAAGGAAAAGAAAGGAAAATAACGGTATCTTACACCCTTGCAATCATAAGAAGGTTTTTGCAACTTTGGATACCAATTTTCGCGACATGCTGTAGATGCGCACGTCGTGCAGATTCAACAAGAATTATATTCATCATTATTTACAATTGAAACATTACCAGGTGACGATGGGTGAAGTGCAATTTAAAATTATAGTTCACACGGTTTGTGTAAAAGATATGACAACCTATTTGTTTCCTGCGGTACCTACAGGCGGTAAAACCTATCGAGCGTTCAGACAACAATGCCTTACAATTTCAGTTAAGCTCATTAGTATGGTAATCGTTTTCCTGTGTGGACATTCTTATTGCCATGAAAATAGAATTGTTATGGTTTGTCGCGTCGATGAAAGAGTGGAGTGGGACGGGCTGACGACTGCCGGGAGCTCGTCGCGTGATGCGATTATAGCGCCACGTCTCGGTGCGCGGGAATAGAGAGAAGCTCGGCGCCATTCGGGTTCACTCTCATGTGAAAATTGCCGGCATCGTTCGGCTACTTCGCTATGAAATCTGGCCATTGTTCAACTCTAATAACTATTACGAAACAACAGTCCATGAAACGTTAACTGAATGCGTATTGTGCGACGGTGGAAATTGTTTTCATTTAATTATCAGGGATTTGTAGGCTTTATTGTGTACCTAAATAAACGAATTTACTCGTTTGAAGGTACTAGGAACCTTTACCTAAACATAAATGACTAACCCTAATACTGAAACTTAATTCAAAGATGTACTTACTCCCTTTTATTCACTTTACAGTTGCTCTGTCCCTTATAACATGCCTTACATAGTAGAAATGAAAGGGACAGCTTGAAGATTCATGTAGCTGTAGGGGCTGCTCATCGTTGGAGTAATTTTCATTATTCGAGCACTAGCCAGAAAAAAAAATTCACAGGTTGACCCATTGACCGCGCTTACCCCGGCTTCCCCTAGTATTAAATGATCGTTTGAAACTTTAGATTACAGATTGACCACGCACGCCACATCAGGTGATCGTTTTTGATCGTTGGAAACTCTTTTCAGTATTTATGTTTTACTTACCCATGTCATGCCTCTCATACCTAAAAATAAGCCACAAGATGTTCAAGTTGGAGTGTGATTTGGTAAATACAAAATGACGCATATTAGGTCATCGGTCCGGATTTGGTAAATACAAAATGACGCATATTAGGTCATCGGTCCGCCATGGGATGGTGCTTTCAGTTCGCCCGCAAAAGAATTAAAATAGGTACTAAAGAGCCAATGGACAAAGGAAATTCTGGCTTAAAGTTCGTCATCGCAGGAATTGCTGAATGCTCTGTTTACTGTTCAATATTCTCAATAATCCTAATTCACCCAAATACCTCAAATGTAACTGCAAATACAGGGGTGAGTGCAGCTCACGCAACCGTCGCTCGCATAACTTTTACCAACTTCACACTCCTCTTTATACTTCCTCTCATGTGTCTAATTCTTTTACCTTAGCTGCCATTAGGCTATGTAACTAGCTCTCCAACAAAATTAAAATGTCCACCAGTAATTTTTTTTTAAAAGGTCAATCCACAATCTTTCTTTCTGAAAGCTTAACTTCTCTTGTTCAACCGGTTACTCACATTTCTTGCTGTTTCAAGACTGAGGTACAATTTTAAGTATTAAATATACTCATGTATGTATATGCATGTGTATGTATTTAACTTTCTAGTATTTATTATTTGGTTTAGTATGTTGTTCTCCGTAATACGAGAAACGAATATGCCGCCAACATGATTTCTGCTTTGTCCATTAGTTGACTGGTAGAGAATGCCATTAGGCATTAAGTCCGCCAATTGTACTTCTCTTTGTGCAATAAAGAATAAATAAATAATAAGAGGCTCGCAAAACTGACAGCCGTTGAGCGGCAGAAAGATTTTCGAGAGGCGCGGAAAAAATATTAGCCGCGAAACATTCTAAAGTCTAAGCTGAGTAGTGTACATTTTTATTGAAAAATTGACCATAACACGATAGTCTTGAGTCTCGTGGGAGCTAACACGTGCGCTTCTGATGCGCTCGCTCACTTGGAAACATAACATTTCGATTTACATTGGCCGCGAGTTGTATAGTCCTCGTTTCACATCGCATTTGGCTCAGGATTGCGGGACGGATTGAGTGCGAAGTGTTAACCATACCGTGGCTAATTCAGCGCAGATTACGTTTTTATTGAGGCGATAAGCCAATACATGCATGGCATTAATATTTGCGCATACGTAGTTTGTTTTGCTGTGTAATAAGGGCCCACGATAGATTGAATGCCTAATTATTGAAATTGAAGAAAGTTAGAGTAAGTATCATAAACTATTGCCTTTGTACTTATCTATACTTAAACCTTATCTGAAAATTTTATGCGTGCTTGAAACCATTTTGGCGAAGCCGTGGCGAGTACTGCCGAGTCACATTTATTACAGAAATACCTACTTATGTTTTCAGTAATTAACAATTCTACAGCGCGAAAGTACCTAAGTAATATAAATTTTTTATCACCAAAAATTTAAGCACCTATAGAGAAAATAGCCTCGAAGTAGGGATACATATCCCTGTATTACGAGGTACTAGACAAGGAATTGAGCCAGTAGCGTCTCCCAGCACACCCAGACCCAGAGTCAATTCAGAAAAGATCGTTTCCTATATTGACTTGACCGCGAATTGAACCTGTGACACTACGGAAATCGAGGCGAGGAACCGTGCTACAGCGCACTACGCCAATCGTGTCGTCGACACAGAAAAACAGAGAAACTTAAACAGGGTGACTGGGGATTCATTGGCATCCTTTTAAAATAAGAACCTACTCATAATATCAGTAGATACTTTCCCCAAGTATGAGGCTATTTCATAGGTACACTATCGGATATTTGTAAACCTTTTAAACAATTACCAAGTATTGAATATGGTGTTTATAAGGTTTAAAAATATGCAGTTTTGTATCTAATACACGAGGTTATTTAATAGGTACAAAATTGCATATTTTAAAACCGTATAAACAGTTGCCAAGTATTAAACATGATGTTTATAAGGTTTAAATTATGCAATTTTTAGCTATTAAGTAGCCTCATACTTGGGTAAAGTACTGTATATCATGAGCAGGTTCTTATTTTAAAAGGATGCCAATTAATCCCCAGTCACCCTGTGTCATCTGTGATGGTGGCCAGTGGCTATACACTAATGAAAACATTACGGCAGACCGCAAACCGAAAAAGAAAACAATTTCATCGCAATAAATGCTTCCCATCTACAAGACGCTGATCTATTGTGCGCAATTGATGCTCGACGGAGCGTCCCTTCGATTTGCAATATCAATCCTATCTTTGCGAGATATTGAAAACAAAAACTGTGATTGTGAACAAGTCAGGTGGCGAATCCTCCGCTGAGAACTTACGGTCGAACGGCCTCTTAATTAGGGGATCGCTGTTTAATGAATATTTGAGGGGCAGAGCCCTTGCCCGACTATTCTGGCATTGTTGAGCTGTAGAATATGAGCGTACTTTTTAATCTTTGCTATCAATATTTTGTAGGGGAGGACGAATTGATAAACAGAGGCTGATTAAAGATTAATCGGCTGTGTTTATTTTGGTAAAAAAAAGGTGGGTTTGCCTAATGAATTTATTCAATTTTAATTAAACGGGTAGCATACCCAGTAACATAATGAAAATTTAACATGCACAGCAATGACACTAAAATTAAGTATAATGAGAATTAACAAACACTTTCACAACAAGTACTCAATGATAAAACAATAATTAGCGTGCATTGAATATTTCTTTGAGTTTTGATTTGTAGTTGTCGTCGTACTCGTAGTAGTACTACTCATGACACTCATGCTCGGATTGCCAAGTAGGTCAGTAGTTTTTTTGGTAAAGAATAATAACGTATAGAAGCTTAGGATAGTCTTCATACGAGTACAACCGCCCCGTCAAAAATAAAGCACTAATCCGATCCACACATGCGTGACTATTACTTGCTTACGTGCGGCGCACTTTGACATTGAACATTGCGGAGCTGTAATGAACACTGCAAAGCGGTCCGTTTGTAGCCATTTATGGCTCCAATTAAGGTGCCACAAAATGGGCGCGCGGACTTGGTTTCTATATGTAATTATTCTAAGGTAAAGAGTTTATTTTGACGATACGATTGGCGTAGTGCGCTGCAGCACGGTTTCTCGCCTCGATTTCCGTAGTGTCCCGGGTTCGATTCCCGGTCGGGTCAATTCAGGAAACGATCTTTTCTGAATTGATTCGGGTCTGGGTGGGCTGGGAGACCCCCTGGCTTATTTCCTTGTGTGGTACCTCGTAACACAGGGATTATTAATCCCTATTTCAAGACCATTCATTGCAAGAGGTGTGTTGTCTGGCGCATATTTATTTATTTATTTAATTACAACATCATTTAGGAGATTACAGCAGTGATATCAAACCTTTTGGTTTATTCCTAATAATAAGTAAATAATTAACTAACTTAAACCCAAACCAAAAAACTAATATCCCATGATGACCGCTCAAACCACGACAACAATCGCTTTCAACTCGATTGAGCGCGTGACGATCTTGAACAGATAATGCACCCATTGTGGCACACTTCAACCCGAGGGCGACTGCAGCCACAGCTGACGACTCCCACCCTCGATCCTTTGAACGTATGTAATAAGCCAATAACATTATCACTAACAATTTTATACGCTTTGTTTCACTAAATAGCACATTGTCACAGCGACTTTAATACATGTTACGCACCCCCTTAAACATGGCAAAATAAATCAGTCTTGTAAGGCTGTTTTCACTATGGTTAGGTTGTCATGAAGCACTGTTTATGTTTTTATGATTAAGGGGTTTGGATGATAACACATTCATTACTGCTTGTTACATGTTATAGTGGGTACCTATATTTTTTTAATGGGTGTTTTGTGGACAAACGTAAATAGGTAAATACAAATACAAATATAAAATACAATAAAGATTGTGAAATGTAGGTACATAGGTTGGTGTTAGGTTTAAAGGTCTCACTACATTCCCCCCTTTTACAAGGTATACAATAATGAAGAAATTAAGATTTAGGTACGAGTACAATTCAAATTACAATACAAATTACTTAATTAAAACAAAAAAATAATGTCAATATCAAAATTTATTGAATTAAATGAAATGAAATGAGATGTCATGGCAAAATATAGAATTTAATAATTAGGTAATTAAGGAATAAAAAATTAAAATTAAAGACAAATTATAAGTCATATAGACGATATATATGTAGGATAATATAGGTAGGATGAAGAGATAGGGGTGGGTTTTTTCTTCTTGATTTCAGAACAAAGGATTACTCCGACAGATGAGTAGAAAACGAATGATAGTACACATAGCTCTCCCAACAACACCATGCATTCGAATCTAATGATGACGGTCATGCGATAATATAAAAAGAACTGCTCTTTATAAAGATACTAAGCTCTCCCTGATTGCTCTTATGAGGAAAGTGATTATGTTTTAGTTGAGCTTTTTATTTGATTGTTAACAACACAACAATGGGCACCTACGTTTTGTCAGAAGATAGATCGTAATAACGCAATCCATTGTGTTCACTTCACTAAAAACGAGGTAGTGGTTAGTTTTTGATGCCATTCTTGCCTATTGCAGTGGGGGTTGTTGTCTTGTGGTCTAGATTATATGGGTAGAGTTGCTGTACGAAAGAACCCAAAATTAAGGCAGTCCGTGATTGTGGTTTGTCCAATGACATGGGTCAGTAATAAGCTTGAGTGCGACTTTTGATAAGTGAAAGTGGGATGGCAGGTTAGAAAACATGGAGAAATAAGATTAATTGAATCGAATCCAAATTGCAATAGTTATTTTAATATTTTTAATACATTGCTTTATGTAAATAATAGACGTCGTATATTAATACGATCTGCTTACAAAATGAAATGATAATTTATGATTTTAACATAAGTTTTGACTCTTAGGTACCACTGGCGTCATCCGGCTGTTTTGACTGAGATCACACGGCAAGACTGTCGGCAGCTACCCCTTTAAGGAACATTTGAGTATTAAATAGGCTATCTTATGATATGTTAAGTTTTACCTTTAATTTAAAAAGTTTAATTTGAAGAATTAAAAAGTCAGCTCGTGCAGAGTAGTCAGGAAAGACGGCACGCTTCATACCCAGACAAGCAGGAAAGGGCCCTCAAGTATTTATCACACGATGCCGCGCCATATGTCACGAGTTGTAGCGCTTCAATCTCATCCGCACAATCCCTTCCCCCTTCCCCCTTCTATGGGTTGGGTACGTTTTTTGCTTGTGATTAATATGGAACACGGAAATGAGTAGTAATTGTGCATTAACATTACGCTTTTATAATCGGTCGCATCCGATTACCGGTACCTACTTTGGGTTTATAGAGCTGAATACAGCCAACAAATCAGTGTTAGATTTAGTTGCCAAAGTTGTTTGGTAACATGATGATGATGAATTTGCACTACTTATGAGTAGATACTTATTATTTAAGAATGACATTGACTACTCTTGAAGCTCAGAGATTCTAGCGGGTAAAATGCAAAGGAGGGTGATGGAATTTCAGCCCTAGCAGTCCATCAATGTCTGTTGATGAGACACATATTGGTGCAGGTATGGGTTTTTGTGGAATTTGAAAATGTGTTAGGTAATTTTAAAAAGGCAACCACACGATCAATCTGACGAATAATAAACGGTGCAAGGTATAGAACAGCATTCTCACCACTCAGCTATACAAGTTTTACAAAAACGAAAGTAAAATAAAATAATCGACTGCTATACTCATTGTACAATAAATAGGTACCTAATATTACCCGTGATTCATTTAACTAGGCGACTCGCGGGGTTTCTCTCCCTCACTTCCGGGCAATATGGGCAGAGCTCGTATATTTTTTCTCATGGTATCACCGATTACCCCCGCCGTGATACAGGAACTGTGAAGAATCCTTATTGATGTCCGGCGTTTTTGCATTATTTTCTACTGCTATGGAAGGGGAAGGAGGAAGATATAGAATAGGCGAATGTTTTTATGGTTATCAGCTACCCAAAATCAAGGGTTTTCAAACGAGTAGGTAAGTAACGTAGAGCGTTAGTGCAGTAACAGCAAGTTTATAAGCATACAGCTGTACAGACAATATTCTCAATGCACGAATTATGTAGGTAATTCGAAACTGGTAATCTGTAATACTTTGTAGTAAGTAGTAAGACTTTGTCGAAACCTAAAAATTTGATGTAGTTAAATACATAGTCCTGCTCTTTTACATAGACCTCACATACATAGTTCTGCTAAACATCGACCACTACGGCAGCTCATAGAATCTTTGTTTGCATTATTACGGGCCTAGACGATAAGCCCAAAATGATTGGTATACTGTGCGACTTGTCAAAGGCCTTTGATGTGGTAGACCACCAGATCTTATTGGAAAAATTACTGAGGTATGGAATCAAAGATGTATGTATGCTACGTAAGATATCGAATTGTATCCCGCACAAAGTGCGTTCCCTTATATACAATTCGTTGGTCAAAATCACATTTATGTTATCTTATAGAAGTGTAGGGATCCGCCGCTGAAACGAACCTTAAACCGTTACAAAGAACACAAAATAAGATATACTAATGTCGACTAAAATAGTGTATCAAAAAACAGAACTGCTAAACCTGCGCCAACTGTATATTTACTCCACTTGTATACTCCTGAGAAACATTACCCACAGTGCTGTACAATCCATTATACAGATACATAAAAAAGTTAATACGCACAATTTAAGGAATAAATACAAACTTCACCTAACTAAAGCACGTACTAACTACGGAAAAAAAACTATACTGTTTGAGGGTGTCCAGCTATACAATAAATTACCGAACAACATAAAAGAATGTGATAACTTAAACTCATTTAAGACTAAACTAAAAGAATACGTGTGCACATTGTAACTTATTTAAAAATGTATTTATTTATGAATTACCTATTGAAATGTAGAATGACCATAAATATAGTTTTTATATTATAATATACTCGTATGTAGATATTAAGAAACAATTTTATATATGATTGTAATCTTGCTATAAAATAATCATAAATATAATTAGAATTTTATTGTAACATTGTTATGTAATATAATATGGTATCATGTCTGCTCGACGTCAGAGGCAAAATATTGTTATTTTAAATTTAATTCACTTTTATATCTCATTGTAAAAGAACCTGTATGTTTGTATGAGAATAAATGTCTTTAAACCTTAACCTAAGATGGCGCCGGTAGTGGTAGCCGGTGGTAAGTCTATTATGACCACTTTATTCCCTGATGTCGTACGGCACTCATATCTGGGGTAACTCAACGGATGCCAGCAAGGTGGTCATTTTGCAAAAGCGCGCTTCACGTAGGTACACTTGTCGGAGTGAAAGCTAGACTCGTGCAGGGATTTGTTTGTGAAGCAGCGTATACTGACGCAATACTCGGTCTATCTTTATAAACTGTTGACGTTCATAAGATCCACCATATCGGATTATCAGTGCATAAGTGCGAGTAAGCGATCCCTCGTCGCATGGCGCTTGCAGAAAAGAGCCCACACATAATCGGTCCAACCTACTACAACCACCTACCCACTGCGCGAGCTGCTGCGCTGAAAAATGCACATCTAACGAATCATTCCGACGCCAACTGAGAAACCTTTTCTTGTAAAAATCTTTTTATTCTATTGACTTTTTATTCTATTGACTAAGATTAAAATACACAATTTAAATATTTTAAATTGTGTATTTTAAGTTGACATTTGAATTTATTTTAATGGTATTTGATTGTATGATTTTTAATTTGTAACTGTTTATTTTTTAACCTTGACATTGATTTTTATTGTTTCTATGCATGCTATTATTATTACTACACACATCAAAAGTGTCTAGGGATCAACATATATTTTTGCAATAACTTTTCTCCTGATTGATATTAATTAAAATTTTCTTTAAGGATTCATCAAATAAAGTGTTTTCGTTTGTCTACAGTAACGATAAACCAAGTCACCTTTGCATTAATAAAGAAATTTGCCATTTTCCTAATAAAGGGATTTTTGACATTTGAACCACTAACATTAAAGTTCGAAAAAAAGACTGAAATAACAGTTTTCTTTAAAATTTTATTGGGTAACTTAAACAATTAATAATCCGTGTTTCTACCGCGAACACTAACAACACAAGAACATCGGTTTGGCATACTCAAAATGATTTCATCCAAATCACGCTGTGGAATGGCTGCCCATGTTCGTTGCAACAACAAAAAAAGGTCTTCTTGCGACTGGATACCCTCCATATTCGGCAGAGCTCTTCTCTGTAGCATATCCCATGCATTCTCAATCGGGTTCAAGTCTGGCGACTGAGCAGGCCAGGGCAGGACATTGATGTTAGCTGCGGCGAGAGTCTGTCTTACAACTCTTGCGGTGTGCGGTCGTGCATTATCATGCATTAACTGAAATAAGGGACCGATTTGCACTTGTAGAGGAACGATGACGTCTGACACAATCGTCTCAGCATAAATTTGAGCGTTGAGGTTGCCTCTGATCCAAATCAACTCAGTTCTTCCGCCGATCCAAATACCCGCCCATACCATGATGGTTCCACCACTATAAGGATGGACTTCCTGGCATGATTTTGTATGCTGTTGGCGTCCAGGGGTTCTCCAGTGTCGTATACGTCTTGTATCCGGTCTCATACCAAAACGAGACTCATCAGAAAAGCACACGAAACGCCATTGTTCTTCTGCCCAATTTCTGTGTTCAAGAGCCCATTGATATCGAATCCTACGATTGTGCATTGCTATAGGTACCCTTAGCGGTCTTCGGGAATGAAGGTTCACTTCATGCAAGCGGTTTCTGACTGTTTGGTCGCTAATTAAGTTCCATGAAGAGTGATGAAGCCTCACGGCTAACATCATGGCGGTTATTGTTGGAGCTCTTCGAGTTGTGATTTGAATGTATTGGTCTTGTCTCCGTGTGGTGCAGCGATACCGTCCTCCATGGCGCTCAGCCACGGTACCAGTGCTTCGGTAACGTGTCCAAAGTCGACTGATAACACTCTGACTTGTATTCAGAGCTAAAGCCACAGTACGTTGCCGGGAACCAGCTTCTATCATTCCCACGGCTCTGAGCATTTCTTCCCGGCTTAAATGACGTCGCCGCTCCATAATAACGTTGGTTTTAATCAGTAGTAGGGAAACAGTAGCACTAATAATGTCTTCAATGCGTTGTATGTTTTTATAGGGAAAATATTGACAGCTGATTTTCATCTTTTACTCGAATTTGATTGACAGTTCCTGTTTCAAATTATGAAATGCACCAAAAAGGATCCATATAAATTTATAAAATCATAAATTTATTACAAAGCCACATCTCAATCTCAAGAAATCCGCATAAAAATGCTTGATCCCTAGACACTTTTGATGTGTGTATATTGTTTACGATCTTAATCCTAATGCTTTTATAACATATTTGCTCGTAAAGGGTCTCTTATTTCACCAATTTCAATATCGTAATGTATCTCATTACGCACTTGTGCGATAATGTAATGTAAAACGCACGGTTTATCAAGACGCTCCGTCTAAAACGAACGGTACTTTTTTAAATCTTAGCAAAGAGTTTTTATGTCGGAAAAGAGGTCAACATTTATGAATAAAATTAACTTTGGGAGATAAAATATACAAACATAAACATTTAATTCTTTAATTTAATTAATTTTGACAATAGCTTACAATAAATTACAATAACATCTGTAACAAAAACACAAAAATATTAATTTACTTTTTTAGTAATACTGGCTGGTTTTTATGCCTTTGCCTAAAAAAACACTGATGCGCGCGCAGCGCTAATTTGTGAACAAGTAAAAATTATTCCGCGCGCTTTTTCTTTTCGCTGTATTGTTTTTATTTGGAAATGTCATCAACTAGTGATGAATTTATTAATTCAACACCGCCAGAAGTCTCAGAGGCAGCGAAAAAGGCTACTCTAAGCCTCTTGCCCGAAAAATCGACCGATAGATACTTACAAGCGTATCAAAATTTCATCATATGGAAAACAAGCAAAGATGCAAATTCATTTTCAGAAAGTGTGTTTTTAGCCTATTTCATGGAACTTTCTCAAAAATATAAGTCAAGCTCATTGTGGTGCTACTATTCAATGCTAAAAAGCACTGTGAAAACAAAACATGGTATTGATATCAAGTCATACTCCAACTTGCTCACATTTCTAAAAAGACGCTCAAGTGGCCATGTGAGTACAAAATCGAAAGTATTTTCAGCTGACAATGTCGAGAAGTTCCTAAAAGAAGCTCCGGATTCCCAATATTTAGCAACAAAGGTCAGTTGAAACTAAATTATTGTTATTAACTTCTTTCACTTTCGTATGTCTTTACATTATAGGTGTTTTGTACGCTGTTTTTATGTCTTTTCAGGTTGTATTAATATTCGGTATAAATGGTGCATGTAGACGTCAAGAGTTGGCAAGCATCACAACTAATGATGTCGAGAACCATGGGAGGCTTCTTGTCCAGGTCAAAAACACAAAAAATAAAATTCCAAGATCGTTCACAATACAAGGTCCTTTTTACGACATAGTGAAGAAATACGAAGCGCTTCGTTCAACAAAAGCGATGTCTAACAGATTTTTTCAAAATTACCAAAATGGAAAATGCACTAGCCAACCCATCGGCATAAATAAATTTGGAGCAATGCCGAAACAAATTGCCACTTTCTTAAACTTGAATGATCCACATGAATACACAGGGCACAGTTTCAGAAGGTCCTCGGCTACATTGCTCGCCGATTCAGGTGCGGACTTATTGACACTAAAACGCCATGGAGGGTGGCGGTCGAACAGTGTAGCCGAGGGCTACATAGATGACTCGATGAGAAATAAAGAAGAAATTAGCTCCCGCATCACAAGGAATATAAATTTGGAGCCAAGTGTTGACTCTCGACCATCTACGAGCACACGTGCGTACATTCCACCATCGTCGCCGCCGCCGCCGCCGCCACCGACTGCAGAACTCTGTGGTCTCGTTTCTCCTACTTTCACTCAACAGAGTGAGAGAGAGACTGGTGAAATTGTAAATAATAATAATAACTTGACAACATTAAAAATGCCAACGGGCAACGTAATAATCAATTTTACAAATTGTTCAAATTTTTATAACTGCTTTAACAAGTGATTAAAGATTTAATCGTTTAAAAAAGTCCGAGTTTTATTTATTTCCTCGCAAATATGTTATAAAACGTCGTATGACATACGTGCGCTTTGATAATTACAGACTCTGCTTTCTTGTAGCCCTCGCCTACGGCTCGGGCTAGCAATATCGCCTCGGCTGTAATTTTCAACTTACCGCACTTATATCATAATGTACTATTATCTGACATTTAACGTAATATATAGATATTGTAATTTTGTATATAAGAGAGAAATACTTAAAATATCTATTCGCCTGATAAACAGCCAGTTAATATAAAGCGAATAGATATTTTACTTCAATCAATTCTAGGGATTAAACTAAGAATTGAAAAATCGGGCCTAAGAGAGAAATATAATCTCTTCTAATCTTTTGCAAATAGGAAAAAATAGTAGTTTTCTAGTCTAGATGTAAAAGTGATTTTCAGCTGGGTAGAGTGTGGTTATTTTGTTTTTTGAGATAACATTTTGGTTCTTTTTATTAAACACTAGCTGTTCGCCAGCGGCTTTGCCCGCGTTAACTATTTCTCCCGTCTAACTATAGCCTAAATAAAATAAAATAAACCTATAATGTGTGTTTATCTTTGTTAAAGAATTTTTGAAATCGGTCCTGAAGTCTCGGAGCCTAGGGCGGGAAAACGAGGTATTCCCCGTAAAATAGGTTTATCACGAACAATAAAAGGGTTGCTAGTATTGAAAATGTGAAATCAGTATGTACACTTATATTAATTGATTTATCTTCGTTTTCTTTTCTCATACATATCCTATGAAATTTTGTAGACTTCAGTAGGTAACAAATAAATGATTCTACAGCGTTATATAATTATTAATTAACAAATAAACAAGTTTTTATGATTTATTTATGTTGAATAATAAAAGCGAATAATCGACTATTTACCATAGGGAATGGCGATCAATCGGTGTTCGACTATTCGCTATAACAACAATTCGCTGCATCTCTATTCTATAGTCGCAATATCTTACATTGATCGGAATTACATCTACTTTTAGGACCTACAGTTGAACTAATAAACATTACTAAACATACCCAGAATGGAATTCATTCATGCCAATAGTCAACCTAACTATACGATTAATAATTTCAGTGGCTCGCAGAAGACGTAAGGAGAGCCGGCCTAGACGACAAAGAACCACCTTCTCAGCACATCAGACCCTCAGGCTTGAGCTCGAGTATGCTAGGGGCGAATACGTGGCTAGAGCTCGAAGGTCGGTAAACCATTGTACATAAAGACCATACTTACTAACAGCAGTTCCAATCAATTAACTTAGTAGGCATATAATATAAATAATAATATTTATTTTAGTAAGTAGTTTAATGTTTTTTCACTTCTCATGCTCTAAAAGTACGCCAATATAGCCCTACGAAGCGGGGCTAAAGTGACCACTTTAGTCCCTAGGGAGTAAAAAGTAATCAGTTTTTTAATTTTCTTCATGTGGCAAACTCAAACAGCTAAAAAAATATATAAAAAAATACTATTATCTGTGGAGTGTGGACCGTCTTCAATGGGAAAATGTTGAGAGTTTTAGAAGAAAGAACTGACCTTTTAGAAGAAAGTGTAAAGTTCGGTTTTAAATGTTTTTGTACTAAATTGACTATTTTTCTCGCACTCGAAGTGAAAAGTACAGTTTGAACCTCGAGACTAAACGCCAACTTAATATTCCCTCGGTTTCATTGACTCCCTCGCACGCTCGGGAGTCAAACCACCTCTGGTATATTATGGCTTCGTTTAGTGCCTCGATATAAAATATACTATTGTAGAATCATGAAATTTTGCCACGGTAAAGTATCACTAACTTCTGCTGTTGACTGTACCTACGTATTCAAGAAACATTATTTTTCTCAGGGTTTAACCTATGTTTATTTATTTTGTAGATGCGAACTTGCGTCGGCGTTATCACTAAGCGAAACACAAGTCAAAATATGGTTTCAAAATCGAAGAGCTAAAGACAAAAGGATAGAGAAGGCGCACCTTGATCAGCAATACAGGTAGAAAATCTTCAACTACATTCTTATCTGAAGTCATATTAACTGTAGTCAGACTTTAAATCATACTAGCTTTCCGCCCGCAGCGAGTTTTCATACGGATCCCTAACGTTTTTGAACAAAAAAATTCCTATAGCCTTAGAATAATTACACCTAGAGGGATAGTTCCATACAAAAAGGCGCGCCATTTTTGATGCTAAAATAATCTGTCAAAATGATAATTCTTCACACATGTAATCACAATTTTCAGTATTTAACATATATGAATACTACTCGTGCTTCTCTGTTAAGTTGTTGCAACCATTGACTGTACAATTAAACATTCCAAAGAAACTCTTACCTCGAGAAATTAACATCGGTAAGTTCAGATCAAGACGTGTTGTCCTGATATTTGTGGCATCAAAACGGCCTTCTGTGCGCAATTATTCTAAGCCTATAGCAATCAGTGATAATGTAGCTTTTTAACAGTGAAAGATTTTTTGAAATCGCTTCGGTAGTTTCGGAGATTACCTGTCCCAAACATACAACCTCACAAACGCTTATAATTTTAGTATAGATTGTTACAAATAAAATCACCTTCCCAACGGAAGACCTATGTACCTATTGACGTTATAATTTCCGAAGCACAGCGATTACCTTAGTAAATTCTTTATAACACCGTTTAAATTGACGTTTAATTGTCAGGCTATCTTTAGCTAGTTACCACACATTATTCTAAAACGTTATTATGATAACCAGTTCCCCTACTACTTTCGTCGTATGATGATATCCCTGACAGTTCATAGTTCTTAATTGAAAAATAAAGTGATGTAACGAATGAAATTTAATCGAGTTGGCAAAGGAAATGGAATCGGATTTACCCATTTTTAATTTTTAAATCAATTCTTAAAAAACGGGTTATGGCTATTATGTAAAAGAATAAAACGCGGTATCTCGAAAATAATAGGTAGGTAAAAAATAGCATACAAGGCAGACGCACTGGTACTGATGCGAATGACGTGATTTCAAAATGGTCACTCATATTCATCGATTTTTGTCGATTCTGTAGTGTCAATAACACTATTAAATGGCGTTCCTTTTCACGCATCAGGCGCTGTAAAGATATATTAATTTAATTTACTTCATTTATTAACAGTTAATAATCTAAAAATAATTTACTTGATAGGATTCGAAAGAACAATAGTTTTTCAATAGTTCATAACATTTTTTTTCGCCCGATTCTTTTTATTCAGTTTGAAATAGTATGCGTGACACGGAACAATAAGAGCTGTCAGGCATATCATCTTACCGCGAAAATAGTATAGAATATAATGGCTGGTCATTAGCATATCCGAGGAGGTATTTGTTAACGAATTAATGAACATACTTTAGTAAAGTTAACTAGGTATAGTTCGCGTCAACTTCTTCACTCTGGTCCCGAGGACCGCATTCCGATTTTTTTCATAGAAAATTTGGTTCTGCGCATGCGCGGTACAACTTCAGAGTAGGCATGGAATTGATTGCTACTTTTAAATCTTAGTCGTATACTGAAATTAATAATTTCGGTAGCAGTGATTTCACCGGTGATTTTTCATTTCATAGAGTGGACGTGATTTAGTTTAGCCCTCGTGACTAGATTAGAAATGAATTATCATACCTATGGCAATGATAAATGTTGATAGTCATATTTGAAATAATCACAAGAAATTTTAAACATGTTGAAACATGTTTGAAAACAACATGTGTAAACAGTTTAAATTGTACAGATAATTGAAGTTAAAGTGAGAAGTGTGTATTTTGTTCGGTCCGGACACTGGCGAAGCGAGCAGAATTCAGTCGATCATGTAGCCAATGACAAACGACAATATTCACAGCCTGCGACTACGATTTTTCATTCATTCATTGCGATTTCATAATAGCAGAGGCTGTGCCCAAAAGTAGCAACTGTGGCATTATGTACTTATTGTAATATCTATTTAGGTAATACTTAGTTTGTACTGACTAACAATTTTTCTTTTTTAATTGTTTAAATGACCTTATGTTTATATTCTTTTGTTTGTTTTTTTTCCATTGTTTTATATTCTTTAGATTAGATACTCAGTAGGTTTATTTGTATCAAAATGACACACTGTACTTTACTTTACTTTACTAACGCCTGTTGTAAACCCCAAACAAGTTTAAAGAGTAACTGCTGAGTTTCTCGCCGGGTCTTCTCAGCAAGAAACAGCTTCGATGCGGTGGTAGAGTCGCATTATGTCTGTATACTGTGTATCTATATTATGTCTATTATTTAGTATTTCAAAGTACTCACTGTAAAAGTCTATTTGAATAAAGTTATTTGAGTTTGAGTTTTGAGTTTATGATTCTGCTTTTCATATGATTTTTCACATGCTACTCATAAAACATTCCATGCCTACTTCAGAGTGGACTAGAAGTTTGATGCGAACTACAATTTATATTTTACCCTGGCACTTAATAGTTGGAGAACTATAACGCATTTAAAAGTTCTGAATGTTTACTAACCTTGCTTGAAATAAATTTCCTAATCTAAGTAAGTTTGCAAGAAAGTCTACATTGCACTTATCACTGCTGCACTGGTTTAGGTTAACGCTTCGTTATACTTATCAAATTAAACCGCAAGTGTAATATTATTCTTGCGTTCTATTGATGCCATCGTCTCGATTGATGCTACTCGGAAGAGCTGTTTGGACATATCTTCTTATTTGTATTATTTCTGTTACAGACACCTGGCAGCAGCATCAGGATTGTTCCCTTCGGTGTTAGGGGCGCCATACTGTCCCACAGCATGTCCGTGCCTACCGGTGCATCCACAAACAATGGACAAATAATATAGGGAAGATAGATTTCTCTTAGCAATTGTATTGGTAACGTACGCGGTACGTTTTACCCGGTTATCAAACAGAAATGATTAGGTACAGTAATCTACAAAGAAATATCATATAGTATCCATGTCATTGTTAAGATACTATAGTGGATTTCCTATTCATAGTTAACTTAACTAAAGTGTATCTTTGAAAGCCTAGTCACGTATTTTGTCAATTTTGTACCAGGAATTCGTCAATTAGATACTACAATATTAGAAGAAATATTCCCAGTGGAAACCGTTTATTTATGAAAAATCGATCAGTCTGACAACACTGTTTAATATATTATTTAGCCCTCGGCTGACAAAATCCGCTGTCCATAGGCTTCGGTAACTGCTTTACGCTTACGGGCCGTTATCTTCTTTGCCACCTTGTGGTATGAACAAATCATCATTGCGAGTAAATGACAAAACAGTGGTGTTATCTAAAGTCGATTTTTAATAAGACGGAGTAAATAGACAGCTGCTGGCTACTGAAAGTACTATAAGTATTATTTATAGGTATTTAAGTGTTATTTATAATAAATAATTATAATATAATTGTTCCATTCACTCAATTTGCCACAACAGTTTTTTTGTTTTACCAAAACCTTACAACCCAGTAAACGTCAGTTAACTTCGTCTTATTAAAAATACAACTTTGACTGAGTGTTAAAATGCTGATTAAAATTTATTAAAGTGGTAGTCTGTCTGTGCGACTTTTAAGTTGTTTCCCTTAGTGATAATTATTTTTATAAGGCACACTTGTAGAACTACCCCCCAATTCAGAACGAAGTTTTCGACCGATTTGGTAAATTTGTTTTAATTATGGTAAATTACCCGCTAAACGGTAGCATTCAATATTTTTATATGTAAAATACAAAGGCCTTTAGTTTGTGTATTATAAAAAAACATGACATGCCCTGTTAGGTTGGGGCATGTCATGTTTTTGATGATCAAAAAATAAGAGAAAATAACCGAATCGGTCGATAACTTTGTTCTGAATCGGGGGTCTGATTTAAATCTCGATTTAACATATTCTTGTCATTTGTTGCTTTTCGACGAGTGCATTTGGCGCTTGGTAAAAAAATAACACTAATATAAAAATGAGATCGCGCGTTGTGCAAATGGACCTTTTTGTGTACCTAAGATGTAATTAAATTGTTGTAATAACGATTCGTTATGAAAGTGTGATAAATAAAAGATAATAAGTTCTTTTAATATATTTATTTCGGACACAGTCAACTTACCATGGCCTTTTCCATCGGGGCGTCTCGTCCACGTTTAGAAGAGTCCATGGAAAATAGTATAGTATTTGTTTATTTTTAAAGCACACATTATATTGAACAAAAATAATTCATCTTCACACCTTACAATAATTAGTAATAAAACTATTTAAAACAAATAAATGTAAGTTCAACATTTAACAGAGTAATGTTGATAAAATATAATAAAGGTAAATTTAACGGACATCAACAGTATGAGAAAAACCGAAATAAAACATTGTAAGTAAACGTTTACCATTCATAATGGTCTAGTCCAAAGTATAATAGGTAACATACCAACAATGTGTCATACACGATAACCAATAATAAAATCATGTATCCTAGGTCTAACATCGAGATAGTAACATGCTAGTTCATATTTAGATAGCTATATTGGTGTTCATGTTACTTAATATATATTTTTATTGGTAGAATTTATTTTCTGTTATACCACCTGCCTTTCTCCTCCATTAATTGATTTTTGGAATGTTATAGCCATCAATAATGAAGCAAAAATTGAAAGATAAAACAACATTGTAATACTTAAAGATGAAAATGATCTCTTCTTAAAGACTAGTAACGCAAATATTGCCGAAAGCCACAGCTTTTACAAAAGTATTTCATTCATAAAAGTATTTTAAAACGTTTAATTAAAAACTGGACTGCACTGGACTAAACAGGACCGTGCATGACATTGTGACATTTCAAATGTAAAAACTGTGATTTGTGTGCTAACGATTAAAAAATCATAAGAGATATGAATCTATGCCTACGGTACCTTACATGACAAACCTCGTCTGAAGGTGAAAAAAAATCTGTAATTGGCTATGTATGCCGCTTCGTTAAGTCCGCTTGTCCCTCATGTCTAGCTAGCTGGTCGTCCTACCTCCCGTCTAACTACCGTCTGCCTGCCTAGCTTCAACTAAGCGCAACTTGAGACCTACACATTGAAAAATAACTTGTAAGTATAGTGTACAGAAGCAATACCACCTAAAAACTTTGCTGAGGTGTAATCGCAGTTATGGATTAGTTAGAGGTAGTTTGGGCACCAGGGCACATAAGACTATTTTCGGTTTATTTCTGCAAGTACTCCACTTAGCAGATATCTGCTAAGTGGAGTACAAAAATCAAGGTTATATAACCTTGATTTTTATTACGGAAAATATAAGATTTATTAATTAGAAAAATTTAACTACATATTTAAATAGGATTATTATAACTTTCTCAACTAAGTACATTTGGGAGCAAAGCAATTTCAGCACCCCCAATTTGTAGGTTTCGTCTTTATTATTTCATAGAAATAATAATCTTGAAGAAACCTAAAAAACGGGCAAGCATCGATTTCCAAGTGAACATTTATCTAGATTACAACATGAGTATTTATTTACTTAAACTTATCGCTAATAGTTAAATTTATATGACTTTTAAGTTACTTTTTTACATAATATATAAATTAACTAATTTAAGAGAGGCTTAAGATTTCAAAGTTCTAAAATATAGCCTGTCATTCTCAATCAATAACAGAAAACTAAAACTGAAACATGTCCCAGTGCACAACTCCCTTCATGTAGTGATTCTGATGTTAATACAGTAATGTTAATTGTCATTGTACTTACAAGAGGGGTTCCCGGGCTCGGCTTAGAACCGTCCGCCGCGCGCGCTCTCCGCGCCGCCCGCGCTGCTGTAGCCGCCCGCGCCCGTGGAGTACCCGCCGCCGCCGCCGCCGCCGCCGCCGCCGCCGCCTGGCGGATAATAGTAGATTGTTACACAAGGTGAGAAAGTTACCTTTTCAATGCACGAGATGGTTTGGCGCGCGAGCGTAGCGAGAGCGCTAATAGTTCGAGGGCATTGCAAAGGTCTTTCTTCCGAGGTAAACACTCTGGTTTTCATTACGAATATGAGGAAAGTAAATAAAAATCAGATACATAAGTTCAACTAACAAAATTTTATTGAAACATTACCTACAACAAAGTTGCTGATATTTCTATTTTTTTCATTTCTATCGTAAATGCTTAGCTCAAATTTATTCAACGAAATACTAATTAAGTGAAACATACATTAATGAGTATATTCCTGCTTCGATTGTTTAAATATTCAATTGAAATCAAGATAAAGAAATTTCAAATACAGCTGTGGCTGAAAAGGTGACATTTGACAGTTATTTAGGGGCCCTAGGGCTGAAAAAAACTTTACAGCCCTAGGGCTGAAAGTGAAGCTTTCAACCCTATGCTCAGGCAACTTCAAGCGTACTTTCAGTGTATGAGTAATATTTCATATCGAGGGACTAAACGAAGCCATAATATACTATATATACTAGAGGTGGTTTGACTCCCGAGCGTCCGAAGGACTCAATGAAATCGAGGGTATATTAAGTTGGCGTTTAGTCTCGAGGTGCTGTACTTTTCACTTTGAATGCGAGAAAAATAGTCAATTTAGAACAAAAACATTTAAAACCACACAAATTTACACTCGACAAAAGTTATGACATTTTCGCGGTCAGTTTTTTCTTCTGAAATGAACCAGTCATAGATTGACAATTTAAAAACATTGCGCCGCCTTCTTTGCGGCCAAACTATGGAACTAAAACTCTCAACATATTCACAATGAAAATGGTCCACACTCCCCAGATAATAGTATATTTTTACTGGCTGTTTGAGTTTGTCTGTGTCACATGAAAGAAATTAAAAAACTAATTACTTTTTCCTCCATAAGGACTAAAGTGCTCACTTTAGCCACAAAATAAAGAGTTTACAGAAGGACCGCTCGCACCTCTTTCCTAAACTTGCGTGAACCGCCTAGGGTATACTATATTTATAAAATGAAGTAAGTTATACCTACTTGACAGAACCGGCCAAAAACAAAATTCATCATATGAAAAATTGCACCAAGTTCGACAAAAACAAAAACACTCGCGACAGTGCGACTTTCCGACTCGCCGAAGCTCACTGACTTCGCTTGTAAACTCATGTCTCTGTGTGCGTGCGTCAAAAATGGCGTGTTGTTCTAAGCGGGCTATCTGTCAGAGCGCCGCGCATGTCTAATTTGTGCTTTAGCCCCGCTTCGTAGGGCTATATTGGCGTTCTCCTTCTGCGGAGAGGCGATGTCGCAGACGGAGACAGCGGAGAGGACCCGGGAGGAAGATCCTCAGGCGGGCCCTCTCCGACGCAGACGGCGGGCAGTGAGGAGACGGCGGTTTGCACGCCTTCTCCCCACTCCCTAAAAGCAGCACCGGGGTAAAAGTCGGGGGGCTTTCACCCCATTGCACGGTGCTCCTGTCTGGGGGTGTCCCCGTATACCGGGATGCCCCTGCTGCGTGAGGAGGCCCGGCGTGAAGGCTAGGTCGTCCGCCAGGGACGGCATGGTAATCCGAACTAGGCACCATGTCGTCCCTTCAAGGCGATGAGGTATACCGGGGTTCTTTTTAGTGGGTATGCCGTCACCTTCAGTGACGGAGAGTCCCACTGCCTCACCCAGGCAGCGGGATAGTGCGTAATGCATTTTTTTCCCCCAAAAAAAAGAAAAAAGAAAGGGCTATATTGGCGTACTTTTAGAGCATGAGGAGTGAAAAAAAAAAATATGCATCAGACAGTACACCACCATGTCTCGAACTAAGGATAAATATCCTTGGGTTACGAGGTATCACCCGATTTTTATAACTGGGCACCACTAGTTGTCAAAAGCGTTAGGTTGGCAGCATTGAATTTCATCCACCCGTTAACTACCTCGCTACTTCGCTCACACCTGACAGCGCGTCAGCGGAGTATAGGGTAGTTAGCGAGCGGTTGAAATTCAATGCTGACAACCTAACGATTATAAAACAGTTATAAAAATCGGGTTATATAGACATTTTTACTATGCTTGTAGTATGTGTACACACACTGTCTTAGTAGTGTCACTAGTGTCAACTTGTTCCCGCTGAGGGCACGCACAATAACGTATGTCATACTGGTACATCAGTTCATGTCATAACTACAAGCATAGATAAACAGTCTTCATAAATTAGACAGACTATACCAGAAAGGGAATTAGGCCAAGGACATCTCACAGCACACCCCACCCAAGTGATTTTAGAAAAGATAATTTCCTGAAATGACCTGACAGGAATGCAAGCACAGGAGACCACTACGCCAATCGTGCTGGATAACAACTCATTTGTAACTCAACAGTAGCAGATCCCGGCTAAAGGGGTCAAGCACTAAAATATCTGAGTACACATAAGTAATGCTACTCTTCTAGTATGTACTACACTGCCTCATCTACAGAACAATTTTCATAATTCTATTAGTTAAATAAGAATACTATATAAGTTTTACAAGTCAAGCTACCCACAAACAAAGGACCTGAATAAAAAATAAAACTAGAAGTAAAATACACAAGCGATGCAAGACTTCAAGTTGTGTACTGTGATGCTGTTGTTTCTGAATCAAAAACGGAAAATTTGAAATTTGTATTTACCGGAATTGTAAGGTTGCGTCCTTTGCGTGTTGTAGTTGGCGCGCATCGGGCCGCCACTGTAATTCTGCTGGTAGCCGCCGCCGAAGCTGTTAGCGGCAGGTTGTGTCCAACCACCCTGGTCGCCGTAGCCTTGGTTGCCCCAGTTGCCGCCGCCCTGGTTGTTCGTGTCCCAAGGGTTAGGGTTGCCCCATGGGCCTTGGCTGTAGCCCGAATTATAACCGCTGCCACCATCTATAATTTTGGATTACAATAAGTAGGTAGTACTATTTTGAAATTTAGTTTTATTTACTATCAGTACACATCCAAATTCGTCTCAATTGAGATAGTTTCGGCCAAAGCTTCGCCTTTTTGCAGCCCAAGGCTAAAAAAAGACTTACATCTAATTACACAAATTATATGTAAAATTAATATAATTTTTGTATCAGATGCAATGCAAGTAATCTAGAAAAAAAATCTATTTACAGGAGATAAACCGGTAACAATTGAAGTTCTATTATTATAGATGTTTACTTAACCTGAAGTGTCAAGTTTCGGCACAGAATAAATGTCAGTACATAGTATAAAACAAAGTCGCTTTCAGTCTGTCTGTCCCTATGTATGCTTAGATCTTCAAAATTACGCAACAATTTATGATGCAGCTTTTTTTAATAGATAAAATAATTCAAGAGGAAGGTTTTTATGTATATAACATACATGATATGGTAGAGAAACACTGATAATTTTAGAGGTTTCTAATGTGATGTCGTAAATAATCACATTTTTTGTGCTTACATTGCAAATGCAGGCTGAACCCTACGAGATAGATAAAAAAATTTACTGCAGTATTGTACACCTTAAAAAGGTCTACAAAAAGTCCACGATGGTATATTTATCTCTTACGGATAACCCACAATAACAATTTTTTATCCTTTACTTTTTACCTGAAATATGATAAAATTTCTTCTTAAGTAACCACTTAAGAAGAAATTTTAAGCAATTCAGCATTAATACTTATCAAATTGAGTACCTAAATACATTGTGCATTTAATATAGACCAATTTGACAATTTGTAGCATGTAATTTAAATGAACATTTTTGAAAATATTACAGTTTTAAGCTTTCGAAAATAAACTCCCGCGTCGATCGCATCCTGCGTACTGCGTGCGTGACAAGACCGAGCTTGAAGGTGAATAAGTAAACCAAATTACGTAGTGACACAGACTGATTTCGGTCTATACTACATGCTAGTATTTATTTCCTTAGCAACTCAGTACATTTCATAGTAGCTGGATAGATTTCGTGGGTAGCACTAGCACTCTCTCTAGTTTATGAATAAGATATTGCCATTCTAGAACATGCTTATTAATGAGGTGAACTTCTATGCCTAAATAAAACTAACCATTGTTCCCCCAATCCTGTTGGTTCTGCCTGCCCCAGCCGCCGCCGCCGCCGCCGCCGCCACCGCCACCGCCGCCGCCGCCGCCGCCGCGGCCGCCGCGACGCCCGCCTCCTCGGTCGCCTCTCTCGCCGCCCATTTCAGACTTAGACAACGCCTTCTTTACATCCAAACGGTGACCCTTGACTTTGTGATTTTGTTGCACTATAAACAAAATGTTTTTGGTTTAGACATTATTTTAGAGTATGCAGTGAGAGTAAATACCTACATGATTATAATTTGAATAATTACATTCACTTTAGTCAGCTAGCTTGAATACAAGATGCAAAAATAAAAAAGCAATCTTTCAATGAACCTAAAAAGAATGAAGAGATGCCTATATTCTTTCAATATAAAACAGGACAGAAGGAGGAAATACAAGGTATATGCAAGAAAAAAATTAAGTACAACAAACCCCAAAATGCAGATAGTATGAAGTCAGCACTGCAAAATATAAGTCTGAATGCTGACATGAATTAAGTTCTATGTTCTGAATGGTTTGGCAACCTCTTTTGGCCTTATGGAAATATAGTTAATTTATTTTTAGTCATGACTACTTCTAACTGGTAGATGCCAATGGACATGAAAGGAATATACACTCACAGCATATTCTGTCAACTGGATCGTAATCTTCAAACTCAATGAAACCAAAGGCCCGTTTCTTGCCAGTATCCTTCTCTGTGAATAAGCTGACTGACACTATAGGTCCATAAGAGCTGAAGTATTCCTTCAAATCCTCTTCTTCAATCTCCTGCTTTAATCCTCCCACAAACAGCTTCTTCACTGTAGCACTAGCATCAGGCCTGTTGATCTCTTCTCTTGGTACAGCTCTCTTAGGCTCAACCACTCTAAAATTTAATTATTTAATAAAAATATAAATGAGTCTCATTACTACCTATATGAAATTGCCATCCTTACTCACCATACACCATCTCATTAGGTAGGTACTAAATAAATGAAAGATTTAAAAACAAATGAATTTTTATGGGAAAAAAATATTTTTACCTGCCGTCAATTTTGTGTGGTCTATTCATTTGAGCATCATCAACCATGTGAGCTCTCGAGTAAGTTATAAAGCCGAACCCTCTAGATCTTTTCGTTTGCGGGTCCTTCATGACCACTACGTCAACTATCTCGCCCCATTGCTCGTAGAAAGCTTTTAGCGATGAATCATTGGTTCTGTAGTCTAGACCCCCGATAAAAAGCTTCCGCAGGTGCTCCGGCTCTTCCTGTGACATAGGTATCATGCAAGAACGTTATCAAAAAATATATAAGGACGGCATTGCCTTGGTGGCAAAGATAGCTGACTATTTTACTTACATATTCGTCACCGCCACCACTACCACCACTGGGTGTCATGTTCGCCACGATTAAAGCTTATTTCTAATGGCTAGATTAATTATTATTGGGAATAACTATTTATTCCCGAGAGATTTCTGAAAAATACGAGATTTGAAAGTAGCAACGCAAACAAAATGTCACGTCACGCACGTCACTTATTTAACGACCACCACAGATGATGACAAAAGTGAAAAAAGGGTCCAAAACAAAATACCGTATAGAGTACGGTATACGGTATGCATGAAGCTACAGTTACACATGCTACAATATGCACGGGCTCGATTCGAAATAGTGTGGTTGCGATAGCGATAGTTTCGATAGTGATAGTTTCGATAGTGATAGTTGGCCTCGAAAATTAGTCGTACTATATTGTGCTATCAAAACTATCGACCCGTGATGATACTATCGATAGCATCGAATATGAGAATTAAGTGATGCTTGACCTTTTTCGATACTATCGATAGAATCGCGCTATTAAAGTCGATGCTATCGATACTATTTATAACTATCTACACCTATCGATACTCTAGATAATTTTCTTTAGTAACTATAGAGATATTTTCGATACTATCGACTGGAAATAAAACGAAACCTTGTATGGGCTTGCAATATTAGCGTAAAATGTTCGACTTTCGATAGGGCAAAACTATCGATAGTATCGATACAATCGACACGCATCCTACCGACAGTTTTGATACTATCGAATTTATAGCATATAGCCTAAATTAAAAAGAAACATAGCCTATGTCACTACCTGGGGCCGTATTACCATTTTCATATAGCCAGTCAAGTTGATTTCCTAATCTGAGCGTAGCGAGCGATTTCTTACATTTTCAGCCAGTCAGCGGTTACCTGTCAATAAAAATGCATCCTATAAGCACGAAATTGCTCGCTACCCTTAGTTTAGGAAATTTACTTGACCGGCTATAAGAGATTGTAATACGGCCCCTGATAGTTTAGCTTTCTAATAGTGAAGGAATTTTTAAAATCGATCCAGTAGATTCGGAGCCCATTTAATACAAAGAAACAAATCATTCCTCTTTATAATATATTATGTATAGATAAACCACAACCTCGCTATATAATAAACCGAGACTGACATCTCTATACCAGTTCTCAATGGATACTAGCCTAGTAGCATGCTCAATAAGAAAACCTGTTAACAAGTGCTAAAAGCACGCGCCCCCTTCCACCTGCGCCGCAGGTAACATGCTCATAAATCACACGGCTGTCGATTTTTGAGCATACTCGAAAGTAGCATGCTCATAACTAGCAATGCTTCGACACACGTGCTACTAAGTAGCACTTGCTCATTAGTAGCATGCTTTCGTGTTAGTAATGAGCATGTGTAACTGTAGCTTAAAGCTATTAAGCTATTTTCGAATATGCTCAAAAACCGTGTGAGGTTACCCAACACGACCACGAATGATTACCTAAATTGCAATGTTGTACACATTACACAGAAAAAGTGTACTTTTTGTACAATAGAGTATAAAAAATATACTCTCATATTTTTGCTATAAAAACAAAAAGGCCGTGGTCGTGCTAGGTAGTACCATTCTGGTACGACCACACTAGATTTTAGGTATCTTTAGCAACGATGAAAAATTATATAAATCTATTGTACTCAAAAGACTCAAATGCACTGCATATTTTAAATAATTTTGATCAGTCTTTTACCCGTTTTAAAGCTTGTTTTTTTTCGCGGGACATCAATCACACAATCTAACTACACTACTATTTCTAAGTATGGAAAATAAAGAAATATTCTGGACATTCACACGAACTATCGTCTGAGCCCAAATTAGGCATAGCCGGTACTGTGCGTGTGAGAGATTGATATATATTTTTAAATAAATACTTATGAACTTATTTTATCGGAATAAGGAGTTGCAGCATTAGAGGAATCTGTTTCGTCGATTTATAATGATGACAAAACTGTAAACTCTCAATGCTGTAACATAATTACGATTTACATGAATTTAACGAGATTATATTTTTCGATGTAGACATGACGATCACGCCAAAAAATGTTATCAGTCAGTTATTGTATAAACGAAAACCTATTCAATTTTTGCCATTGTTGAACACATTCCCGGCCATTTTAGGGTCCACTGTATACAATTTAATAAGTGGAACGCATATGATAACTTACAGAAAAACGTTATGAAATCGGATGATACTAGGGTTGCTAATCGCTACTATAATCGCCAGATAAGTGCGGTTTGACAGATACCGTGTAAAATAAAATACATCAAGTGAAAAATTGCACCTAGTTCGACAAAAACAAAAATATACAAAAGGGGTCCAGTTAGATTAAAAGGAGTTTAGATGAGTGATTGCGTATAAAAGTATTATATTATAAGACTTCATTTACCGGACTTCATTTAGCAACCTGCTAGCCTAATGGCTTGATAATACAGTCCTATCTACCTACCTACCCAGTAGGCTGTAGATAACAGCATGAGCCACCGCTTCGGCGTCTCCTGTCGGCGGCGCGGCGCGGATGCAGCAGCCGCGCGTGACAATAAAATAATATACCAAAAATAATGGTGTTTTACCAATGCATCATAAGATTAGTTACGGAAAAAATAAAAAAATGGTTGCCTGTAAAGTCGGTTTTACGGGCGAAGATTTTACGTGACAACGTCTTTTTCTCGGTAGAATATTTATTGATATGAATATAATTAAATTGCACAATAGGAACAAGGAATTGAATGAAAATAAGAATTGCGGCAGACCGATCATAGTTGAGTGGGAGAGAGACGCAAGGCATTCGGCGGGCCTCTCTCTCGTTCGGTGACTCATCGTAACGTTACCGAGCGTTACACTTTTTCATAAGTGACTCCCAGCCGCAACCTAATTTAAGACGTTGTCACGTCAAAAGCCCACTTGTACTGGATTTGAATGTGTTACGAAAATAATGGTTTACCTACCTATATACTCATAATACTCGTACATAGTACTACTAACTTGCAAACGTTATCTGAGTTTTATTTATTTTTCAACATCATTTGGTAACTTAAAAAACGTATAATCACAATTTCGTGTGGTGTTCATACAGCCAAATACACTGCAACAGAAATATCTGCGCGAAACCATTTTTGACCATTGAACTATAATGTAAGAAGTATCAGACGACCTACAAATAATATCTCAATATTTTTGACAGTGCGACTGACCGCGACGCTGAAAATCATTGACTTCGCCTGTAAACTCACGTCTCTGTGTGCGTGTGTCAAAAATGGCGTGTTGTTCTAAGCGGGCTATCTGTCAGAGCGCCGTGCATGTCTAATTTGTGCTTATACTGCTGCTGTAGTTACTAAAGTTATTACCTGCTTTGTCCCCGCCTGAAGTGATTTAAAACTTTGCGACCAAGCTTGTTTTATTCATTTTAAGTTATCATTTTTTGCTGTCGAGTTTTTTGTTTTCTTTTTAGTAGGTAATTATTTTTTGTTTCAAACTTTTCAGTTGAATAACCAGTATTTATGGAATCGCTATTTCAAGCCCTTCGTTTTGATACCCCACTCAAGGCGTTGGGTAGAAAACAAAAAAAACACCATTTTGTTTGATATACCCAGTATCAGTCTCACAGTAAATACGAATCTAACGACACCTCTCAAGCTGAAATCCATCAAACCGCCAAACAATAATACATTACCCACTCACGTGCTTGGCGCGGCGGGTGGGATCACCGTTTTTTGCTTGCGCCGCGCATGAAATTTGACACCACTCCGGACCACTCGCTGCTTGAGATGTAAACACGATTTATGTGTCACACGTTTGGCTTTATGTAAACAAATGACTGTTTCTAACTGAGGAATAGATGCTCCTTTTGATTTTAAATACAATATGCTTAGCATACTTAGGGTTTTTTTTACTATAGCTGACATATGCGATGTCAGTGGAAATAAATGAATAATTTATGTTTACTATGGGCCCGATTTATAAAGGGTTAAGTGATTGTATAGGTACATGCTTATGCCAAGTGATCCCATTTGGTCCTACGTCTTTTGTCAATAAATAAAAGTTAAAATTAAGGCCTTTCATTTTGAATTTAACCCCTTAATCCGAAGTGAAATAGGTAGGCTCATTTTATCGATACCACCAATACACAGAATCTTTGGTTAGCACAACCCTATTATGTTGTTATGAGGTTGGCAGTTCAGCTTGTCATAGTTTCTGTAAGATTGTCACTGAGCAGGCCATGCGGTTCATACGTATTGCCTTTTTTTTTCTTGGTATGGAAGTCCCGTCTCCTTAAACGCTAGTTATATTATATCCTCTTTGGTAATGCGGCAGCCAGTTTTCACCACGCATATTCTGTCACTGTCATTTAAAAATTATTTTCTTTTTCTCTGGCTCTTTTGTGTGTTTTCCCTTCACACAAATTCTGCCAATGTCGAGTAAGGATAAAAGAAGCCTTAAAGAGGATTGGTCGGTGGATCTAATTTTAGGCTTTTATTACTTCCACCCAGAACATGATCAAAGAGACAAAAAAATCTTTGATTTATTTTAACGAACGAATGACTTTGAGTGATGCATTTGTCCATGGTCTATGTAATTTTTTTTGAAAGGAAAGAAACGGCTCAGTGATTCAGTTATTTGAGCCTGTTGAGTAGGCGAAGTGAACCACTTGCCGCCGTGCAACCGTGGTTGCTTAAAGCACTTTGGACGTCTGTTTTATGCAGCCGTGGTTGCAGAAAGCACTTGAGTGGATACAGATATACTTTTGAAAAACATAACCCTCCTTCTGGTGCAGTCGGGTAAAAATAATGGTTTTTTCTCAAGTGCTAAAAAAAGGGGGAGTATCAGGAGTATCCATAATCGACTAGCATGTATGAAAGGATTAATGAGAGTGGAAGAAGCGCAAGAGGTGTGTCAGGTCCGTAGCAAGTGGAAAGATGTGGTCTCTGCCTACCCCGTTGGGTAAAGGCGTGATGGTATGTATTTATGTATGTTACAAAAAGTGCTACATGCCCACTTTTAAGGCATCCGCAGAAAACCAGCGTTGTGGTATCATACCAGTGCCACGACAAAAACCTGAGCGGAGACCTATTTGGTACTCAAGTGTAACCTTGTAATTTTGTAACTCGTCATGTATGACTATTTGTTAAGTACCAAATAAACAATATTTCTATTTTTATTTAAAAGTGTCTTCTTTCAAAAGTGTATTTTTTTTTTGGTTTAATGGTGCTTGCCTTTAACCTTAACTGGGTATGGGAAAAAAAACAGTCATGGCCTAAATCGAAAACCATTTCGAGGTATTTGTATTTTATACCTTGTTTATGACGGCACGATTGGCGTAGTGTGCACGGTTTCTCGCCTTGATTTCCGTAGTGTCCCGGGTTCGATTCCCGGTCGGGTCAATTCAGGAAACGATCTTTTCTGAATTTACTCGGGTCTGGGTGTGCTGGGAGACGCCCCTGGCTTATTTCCTTGTGTGGTACCTCGTAACACAGGGATATTAATCCCTACTTCGAGACCATTACAAGAGATGTGTTGTCTGGCGCATATTTATATATTTATATTTATATATATTTAAAAAATTTAAGGCAAAGGATCTAAGATATTTTTAATTAAATACGTTAGCAATCTGGGGTCATTCATTTGACCCTAGTTTGCCAACGTACGAAAAGAGTACATTAAGGTTCATAAAGGAATCTTGACGGTTATCAAATTGACATCTCACAATTGAAACCTATTGGGTTGTTTATCCGTCCTTTCACGTGATTGGTTGATAATCTTTTCATCAACCAATCAAATGACGCGATCTGTATCTAAGTGAGATTTTTAGCTAGGTGATTCTACTGCATAGTTATGTTCTGACAACACCATTAATACCATGCAGTACTATCGGTAGCAGATTTTAAATTCCCTCCCCAAGTGAAAAATATTTTTCCACATAGTTATTTTTAATAATACGTACATTAATTTACACCCATTGTCCAGACCGTTAGGTAGGACCTAAAATAGCCAATCGCTATAATCCCCACCCTCTCAGGTAGGGTTTGGTTTCAGAACTTGGGAAAATAAGTTGTATCTGAAGTCTACTTCTCACATTCTCGTGAGATCTCGTGAGATGCTACATGATGAACGGCGAGCTCTATTTCAGCCGTAAGTGCTGTAAATCAGTAATTTTCTTCTCATTATTTATTTACCACGAATCGGGGAAAAAGTACATGGAACACTAAGTGAATTTGTGACGTCCTAAGTTTGCGATGTTTTATTATTATTTTTAATTTACTAACGGCTAGATAATAATAATAATCAATATTCTTTATTGCACATCAAAAAAATAACAATGAAGGTTTGTAACGAAAAAAACCGCAGGAAGCACGCATGCACTCCCATTCGCAACTCCGTACTGACTGATGCGCAAAGAGTATAGTAATTATATAATGCGTCGTCACGTCAGACGTGTGGACAGACATCAGGCATCTCGCTGGAAACCCTTTGATGTGTGCCGAAAAACCGACAACAAACGGATTGGCGGCAGACGGTTCGGCCGACGTTAGATACCTACCACAGACGCGCAATTCTGCCCGTCTACTCTACACGCCGGCGGACGTGTCCGCAGATGGCATCGGTCGGCTGAAATCGATTTTGGTCTGTCTCGGAACGCACCCATATAGTCTATGGCAACGAGGTTGACGTTTCCGGCTGGCACGGCTTCCCCTCACCCCACGGCCTGTACCCCCGTATCGCCTTGTTTTCGCTTGCTATTCGTCAATCTGCTCGCGTCCAGCCCGTCCCGCCCCCGCCGGTCTCGTCCGACCGACAACGATCGATTTCCGTTGCTTGCTCGCTTCGCTTGTCGGTTTGACAATCCTTTCCGTGCCTTGTCTTTTCTTTCTTCTTGGCGTGGCTGCGGAACTGTGCGGTCGTCTGTTACATACCGTTCTTTCATAACGCTAGGCAGTGTTCAAATAGTGTTAATTTATTGTTTTACTATATACTTTTAAGTGTTAATATAACCATGAGACCACAAAACGGAGATGATGGCTTTGTAAGTACATTTATTGTTTGATACGTTTGGTGAGTCATCACATCAATCATCATAATTCACTCTCAAATAGCGGAATAAATTTTCTTAGTTAAAACTGTTGTAGGTAGAATACCGCTTGATGCATTGTTGTTTTATAGTTAACTTTTGGATTAATGTCATTACCTCATTCATGCTGGTGTGCTGTTAGCTTGTAAATGTTGCGGCGGAATAGCCGCGCAGCAGTCCGCCATTTTGTGACACATAGCGTCCTATTTTCAGGACGAGCCCGAGGTACACCGCAAAATTTTTATCGGTGGCCTAAACTACCGTACTACCGACGAGTCTCTGAAGTCACATTTTGAGAAATGGGGGGAGATCGTAGACGTGGTCGTGATGAAGGACCCCAAAACGAAGAGATCCCGTGGGTTCGGGTTTATCACGTACTCGAAGGCGCACATGGTGGATGACGCACAAAACAACAGGCCGCACCGCATTGATGGCCGGTAAGTTCATTGACCTATTTACAATATTTACTGCAGTCCAGCTATATGAAAGTGTTATTCTCGCTTTCATATCGTTTTATACTGCAAATATAGTAAGACACTGCTTGGTGAATGTCTCGTGTAACATCCACGTGGCATTTTCTGTGGCGCCGACAAGTCAATGAATCCCATGATGTACACCATCAAGCTAATGAAGAAATAACCACATGTGTTAATTGCGTTTCTTTGTATTACAGTGTCGTTGAAACCAAGCGCGCAGTTGCTAGGCAAGACATTAAGAACCCTGAGGCTGGTGCAACAGTGAAGAAACTGTTCATTGGTGGCATCAAAGATGACCATGATGAAGACCAATTAAGGGAATATTTCTCAAACTATGGAACTGTACAGAATGTCAGCATAGTCACAGATAAGGCAACTGGCAAAAAGAGAGGGTTTGGATTCGTGGAATTTGATGACTACGACCCTGTTGATAAAGTGTGCTGTGAGTATTACATTACTATGTATTTATTTTACACTTTTATCCACAGCTTTGCCCCAGATTGGAAGTTTGTGTCCAGATCTGGCTTCTCTTGACTGTGGATAGTAACTTATTGACTTAGCTATACCACTCTTACCTGTTCAGTGGAAGAACTGGTACGCACGTCAATAGACATGTTTTTTAAATAATCTAGTATTTGTTAAACTTTAGTTTACTATTTCTAAATTGCCATTTCTATTTAAGTGAATGTTCCTCACAAAATCGGCGGAAAACAACTGGATGTTAAGAAAGCCTTGCCCAAAGATGGTTCCGAACAGAGAGGTGGTGGCGGCGCAGGAAGACAGGGCCAGGGCCGAAACGACAGTTGGGGCAATCAAGGTATGTAATAATCCGAGTATAACTGTCTAAATTCTGTTTAGTGTTCAAAAAACTATAATGGAATTTCAAAACATTACAGGTGGATATGGAAACAACCAAGGCGGTGGTTGGAACAACTCCAACCCGTGGGACAACAACCAAGGGGGCTGGGGTGGTAGCCAGGGTGGTGGCTACGGAGGTGGTGGCAGTGGCGGCGGTAACTCCCGGGGGGGCTGGGGTAACCAGGACTTCGGGAGCTACAGCCAACAGAGCTATAGCGGGGGCCCCACTAGAAGCCAACAAGGCTACGGGAACAACCGCGCCCAGCCCTACAGCATGAACCAGGGTGGCGGCGGCGGCGGAGGTGGCGGCGGCGGAGGTGGCAGTGGAGGTTACGGCGGTGGCTACGGCGGCGGCCAGGGTGGTGGCGGCCGCGGCGGCGGCCAGGGGGGCCGATTCTAAGCTGCGTAAGTATTACACCTTCACATCATCAACATACTCATTCCAATCAAAAACAAAAAAAAAAGTCTTAAATTTATCATCAAGTTACTCATTCCCATTAAAAACATTCCAAATCCATCTAAAAATAAAAAAAATATGCCCCTGCTGCTATGAACATGCACTAGTATATTCTAGCCATAGGAATTCTGGATATTTATAATTTAGGTCGCACAACATAGCATTAACTGATTAGGACGACATTGTTACTCGATTAGTAGTGGTTAGTTCCGATGATTAGGTTAATGCTATGATGGTAGGCCCTCACTATTGTTAGTGTTTATTTGTACATGACTCATTAAAGGTTTTTTCAATCTCTAGGTTTCGTGCTAAGTACACTAGTAAAGCAGATTAACCGCTAGTGTAGGCAGTACGCTCCGGAGCACTAGATACACCTGTGGTCTGCCCGCGAGACCACCTAGGAGAAGGCGTCAGGACCCATAGACGTAGCTGGAGCTCTTGACTCTAATCTTAGACAAATAGAACTTTATAAATGTGTACTGATTTTGTAAGTTGGTCTTCTATTTATTGTAGTACTTAGGTACTCACTTATCGTGACATACTTTTTAAGGATATAGATTATGTAAAGTGAAATTAGTAACGTTTTTTAACGGTTAATTAAGTACAACTTAGGATAACCCCTTGTAAGATCCCAACATAGACGCTAGGTGAAAGATCAGAGTTAAGTTGACATTAGATTATCAAGTGATTGATTTGATTTCCAGATTTCACTCAGTATTAAGTTCTCAAATAGCTGTTAATGATAATAGGTTTAGAATTATTGACTTGTAGGTTAAATTTAATGTATAATAAATTTCCATACAAAATCAGTAGGGTTGTTTCTTTAGATCTATAAAAATACCTTTTTATTTTGAGATTTTACTCATCATCACAAACTACGCCATGGCATTTTAAGTGCAAACAAAAATGTATGTTAATCGTGGCTGACCTAGTTTACTCTATTGTTAATATTGAACTATTGGTAAGATTAAAATAAATTAATTTAGTCTTACAGTGTAAGAAAGTACATACTTATGGTTTAGTTATTTACCCATTTTGTTTTATGATTATATTATTCTAGTAGGTTCCTGCTTTCACTCATAATGCAGGTGATTTCAAAAATTAACTAGTCATAGCGATGATGAACGATAGGTATGTAACAAGTGGTAAGTTAATTCTTTAGTTAGAGTTCCATAGGTCACTAGAAAATAACCATTAGCTTTCAGTAGCAGTTCAACAAGAACACAGTAGAAAAAAATACGGTATTTGTTCGTAGGCACCTACGGAACTCGACGCGTGTGAAAGTAGCCTCTATTTGTGTATCAAAATCAGGCCAAAAGACAGTTAGTCATAACAGTTTCTTTTGAATAAGTTGGTGGTAGGCAGTAGTGAGTCATCATTAGTTACCCTTTAAAAATAACGGATTCTTTACATTTCAAATTCGTTCGTAAGTATACAAAAGAATTGAACCTTTAGGTAGGCTTAAACATACTTGGAGTCAATCAAAATTCGAAACGTAGATACAGAGACCGTCACGAAAAAAGAACTATGTGACAATATGTATGTGTATGTATGTATGGTTCGGCGCACGGGTACAGTATGGATGAGAGGTTTCATACTACCAATTTGGCCCTATATTCGCTGTTCACTGTGCAGATCCTAGCCAGAGTTCTTTTGAATAACGCGAGCTATATCTACCTAGGCCTGCGTCACCACGCCGATGAGTATAGAAAAGGTAGGTAGATTTCTGTATCATATTTCAAACGTTAGGAGGCAGCATTGCATAGATTATCAGAATATTAGGCTGGGTACCTACCTACACAGCAATGAGTAACATTTTTATCGAAAAGTCAAAAGGGAGGCGATGGTTTAGCCAAAATATTTTGATGAGGCCCCAGGTTTTAGTGGGCCCTCACTTAAAATAAATGCTTATAATGCTAGATGTAGGTAAACATTTTAAAGCTGAAATAAAAATCATATCAGATGGAGGCCTTATTATGTTCAAACATCCTTTTGTGGAATCATTTCTCCTTCAATCTTGTTCAGAAAAGTTTCATGAATTATTATCGAAAAGTTGTTGATTCAATTAGATCAACATATAATGTGATAAAACCATTAGATCGTGTTTCTCAAATCTCGATACCTACCTAATGACACCCTCATGGATATTTTTTGTTAGAATAATGTTTAAAACAATAAATTTATTTTGTTAAATAACACGTTTAATCTAAACAACAAATCATAGTCTGTGACCACGTTTCAGCTCCGTAAGAAATCACTGGTAGCACACACTGATTGCAGACTTATGTCTTAATAGGACACAGTAAGAGCGAAAGAATGATAGGTGAGTGAGTGAGGAAAAAATTAGAGTGCTTTCATATTCACGTACTTTGTTCTTTGCCAACATAGCCCCCTGGATGAAGATCTGAAGGGCAAATTTAGCTCTGAAGTAACGATCAGTTGCCCGGTACCTACCCAGACGAAGAGGTAGGAATATTACTAAAGCATATTCAATAGGTATTTAGTAGGGCGACTGTCACAACTGCAAAATCTCTTGAAAGATCATAATCTAGTGCTTGAAATCACAATCACAAATGTAGGGCGCATGCGTAGTTTTACTTGCTGCTTACATTCAGAAGTGAAAGAGTTGCAGCGTCATCTTATCGACGAAAGTAGTTCGATTTAAATTATTCTCCTTTCTGTTTACAACCCAGCATTATGGCAATAACAAAATGTTCTGTCGTTGGTGAGTTTTTTAGGTAGGTACTTACATACCTGAAAATTGCAAATTTGACCATGTTACAGTGTATTCAGAATCGATGTATGTACATATTAGTTTGTATTTTGTTACTGCGCCAGAAGTGAGACTGGCTTGCCATTAGGTCCGTTTGCTGAACAGATGGAGCCGTAGCGCTCAACGGTCGTGAGTGCGATCCCCGCCCATTTAAGCCAAGTCACTGTGCTTTGTGTGTAAGAGAAAGTCTCTCAGACGTGATGATAATGTGAGAAGATAAGATTCAGGCGGATCGTTAGGCTATGATTCAGTATTTTGAACTGCCTCCTTACACTTTAGTAAGATATAATTGTTATAATAGGTACCTACCTACTCGATTTCATTTATTTTAATTAGGTATCACCACCCGTGCACTACCGGGATAGACCTATCCCGGTTGTGGACCCGCACCGGTGTGTGTGGTCCCAGGGTCCGCCTTATTTCAATTAGGTACCAAATAGGTGAATGAGACATAAAAAAGTGAATCTTTATGAGTGGGCCCTTGAGCATGATTAGTTTTGTAGGTCTTGCTAACAATGTTACGTTAGGATGAAAACCAGTAGGTACCAGACTATTTAGAAAAGTTTCATCAGAACTTTTACACAATGTTACGTTAGGATGAAAACCAGTAGGTACCAGACTATTTAGAAAAGTTTCATCAGAACTTTTACTTTCGTTAACATTTTCTTCATCTTCCTATATTGACCATTTTATCTCCATCCATCATTCTTTTTTCGCCCTCAATATTTTTTTTAATTTCTTTGATTCAGTTACCATCGTCTATATTTTGTTCATTTTATTATTTCTAATTCATACATTTTATTTCCATGGCGAACTTCGGTGATGCCCGGCCCTCGGTCTGCCAAGGTACCTACCTAATTTTCAGAGGTAAGTCTTGTATTATATAAATATTATTAAATGAATTAAGTACTTAAGTTTGCTCTACCTCCCTATGGACGTAGTTATACTTTATTTTACAAAATAAATAATCATATTAAAATTAAACATGTTTGCATTTTATTTAAAAACACCCTCACCACTAAAATTCTTCCTCTCGAGGCATTGAAGTATTGTCAATAAATTGCAATGTCTTTAGGTACCTACCTACCTACGTAGAAGTTAAACCTAACCCAAAGCAAAAGCCTCAAAAAATACGAGGCGATGGAAAGTAAGAGAAAGAGTGTTCCAAAAAGGCGAATCGTATTTTCAAATTTAAAAAATAATTGAATCAAACTTAAAAAAACATCTTGACTTTATGAAAAAAAATCTTACATAACCAAAATTGGGCGAATGTGAAAAAGGCGGAAAATGTTAAGATAAGTAATGTTAGGTATATTAGTTTTATTATTTTTGCAGTGATCTACCATACTGAATTCGGTTTGGTCGGGAAGCTGGAATTGACTTAGTGCTAGAAGCTTTCACGCAGAATTAGAAATGGTACCTATCAATTTGTTACACGGTATCAACCTTAGCTAAAAATAAGATATATTATGGGCTTAGCCGGTTATTTAAAAATCAAGTTTCAAACGGTTCCTTGCATCAATCCTTTGTTAGAGACTAAAACGAGGACTTTAAGAAAACATGAAAACGGCGAGAAACCCGCTGGCTAGGTAGGTATTCACTTCGATCATCACGATTTTGACAACGATTATAATTGCTACCTACCTGTTCAACGTCGAATATTGCACCGCGCCATGGGCTTGGAAGCTGTCAAGACGCGAGCGACTGGCAATCCAAGACAGCCAAGATCATAAACAATCATAACTGTGTAATAAATGGTATTACAGCTTAAATTGTTATTGCAATAATGCCTGACCGTTAATTCTTAGCAATGAACAAGAAAGGAACTCTTCGTATGAAAAGACTCTCACGGAGGATTTCAGCAGGCGTGTATGCTTCCATGGGATAAAGTCATCTGGTTTTGATTGCTCTGATTGATAGACCTTGATATCCGGTCAGATAGATGTCCATTTAAAAATAAGTTTCAAACGGTTCCTTGCATCAATCCTTTGTTCGAGATGAAAACGAGGACTTTATGAAAACATGAAAACGGCGAAACCCGCTGGCTATGTATTCACTTCGATCATCTTGATTTTGGCAACGATTATAATTGCTACCCATTCAACGTCGAATATTGCACCGCGCCATGGGGCTTGAAGCTGTCAAGACGCGAGCGACTGGCAATCCAAGACAGCCAAGATCATAAACAATCATAACTGTGTAATAAATGGTATTACAGCTTAAATTGTTATTGCAATAATGCCTGACCGTTAATTCTTAGCAATGAACAAGAAAGGAACTCTTCGTATGAAAAGACTCTCACGGAGGATTTCAGCAGGCGTTGCTGCTTCCATGGGATAAAGTCATCTTGTTTTGATTGCTCTGATTGATAGACCTTGATATCCGGTCAGATAGATGTCCATTTAAAAATAAGTTTCAAACGGTTCCTTGCATCAATCCTTTGTTCGAGACGAAAACGAGGACTTTATGAAAACATGAAAACGGCGAAACCCGCTGGCTATGTATTCACTTCGATCATCCCGATTTTGGCAACGATTATAATTGCTACCTATTCAACGTCGAATATTGCACCGCGCCATGGGGCTTGAAGCTGTCAAGACGCGAGCGACGGGCAATCCAAGACAGCCAAGATCATAAACAATCATAACTGTGTATTATATGGTATTACAGCTTAAATTGTTATTGCAATAATGCCTGACCGTTAATTCTTAGCAATTAACAAGGAAGGAACTCTTCGTATGAAAAGACTCACGGAGGATTTCAGCAGGCGTTGCTGCTTCCATGGGATAAAGTCATCTTGTATTGATTGCTCTGATTGATAGACCTTCATATCCGTTCAGATAGATGTCCATAAAACTCAGATTAGATTGTATTTTATTGGTAATTAACATAAACTGCCAGTGAAGCTGAGTGAAGCAATCCGTTTCGCTGAACCTACGTTAGGTAGGTAATAGAAATCAGACTTTAATGTAGAGAACCTTTCTTTCAACGTGCATCTTCTCAATACTGTCATGGAATGGTGACATGATCGACAAAATAAACCATGGTATTGCTAACTTGACTCAATCGTAAATGGGAATTTGCTCTCTTTCGTAGTTTTCTTTCTCTTCTCTGTCTATACATCGAAATATTATCTATGCATCGAAATATTTTTTTAGGTTTATAGGTAATAGTTTTTTTTTAATTTACACAGGTCTATAATAGCATATTTTATATAACGAAGCCTTAATATACCAGAGGTCGAGGGAGTCAATGAAACCGAGGGTACCGATATTAAGTTTGCGTTTAATCTCGAGGTGCAAACTGTACTTTTCACTTTGGAGAGCGAGAAAATAGTCTATTGAGTACAAAAACATTTTTCACGTCTCATGTTCTAAAAATACGCCAGTATAGCCCTACGAAACGGGACTAAAGTGACCACTTTAGTTGCTAGGGAGAGTAAAAAGTAATTATTTTTATATTTTCCTTCATGTGACATAGACAAACTCAAACAGCCAGTAAATATAATATTATTTGAAGAGTGTGTGGACAGACAATCTTCATTGCGAAAATGTTGAGAGTTTTAGTTCCATGGTTTGCCCGCAAAGAAGGCGGCGCCTTGTGTTTAAAATTTGTTAATCTGTGACTGGTTTAGAAGAAAAAAACTGACCGCGTAAAGGATAGTGTACATTCGCTCATACATTGCTGTCTATGAACCAACAGTCATGAAAAATACCTCATAGCGTTCCTAAATATATACACTTTAGTGTCAAAACGTAGTTTAAGGACGGACACTTCTGAGAACTCGTTGAATATCAGAAAACTGAAATTTTTTGAGGTTATATTTAATAATATACTTAATGCGAAGTTTTATTTACGTGAGTGGGAATAATGTTCTTCAATCACATATGTTGTTGATCTGCCACTTCTGCCAGTACCATAGAACCACTAGCTGAGCCACAATTCACAAAAAATGTTGATTCCATTGCGATGATTTTAAACCCGTAATTATTGCTGAGTTAGCTATGTACAGGTTACAAAGTCTTTAAACGGTTAATTCTAAAAGGAGGTAGGTCACAACAGAGATTCTGAAGCGTCTTCAGAATTTTCTGCCCATGCACACTAAAATCACTCTAGCTCAGACACTTATGCTTCCGATTATTGATTACGCGGATAGTTGCTATCCTGACGCTACTGAGTAACTCCTCGATAAGCTAGAACGTATTCAAAATGTCTGTATTCGCTTCATATTTGACCTTCGTAAGTATGATCATGTTTCTGAGTACAGAAAGCAGTTGAAATGGCTGCCTATTCGTTTGCGGCGTGATTATCACATGATGGTTCTTGTTTACAACATCCTCTTCAACCTTTCTTCTCCACGCTATCTCTGTGAGCGCTGCTCCTGTCTTTCATCGTCCGGCAGAACTCATCGTTCAGCCTATAATTTACAGCTGACTGCCCCTACCTGTAGCACGAGCATGTATGGTGACTCTTTTACTGTTCAGGCTGTAAAACTGTGGAACAAGCTGCCCGTTTCTATTCGAGAGTATCGCACTGTGGGTTCCTTCAAAAGATTGTTAAAAGAACATCTTTTGAAAAATGTTTGAATTGTGTTGGATCATAATAATAATAATAAAATGCTAATAAATGCTTGGATAAGGCCCGCATAACATTTTTCCCACCCACTTCCTCAAGTGGAGATATATAAATTTCAATATAATAATAATTTCATTTATTTTTTAATATGTATAATTATTTGAGTTAGGTACTTATATATTTTATATTTGTAATAATATATGTCTATTTGTAAGTAAGCTGGTCTATTTATAGAAATTTTGATCTTTAAAATTATGTACACAGTTTTGTCTATCCATCACTGTTTGTTTTATGCTTTTCCTTGCATCATGGTCTGCTGGAAGAAATCTCTCTTCAGAGATAAGCTCACCTGTACTTTAGCTATCCTTTTTTTTCTATGTAAAAAACTGTAACTTGTGTACAAACTAATCAATAAATAAATAACAGAGAGCCATCAACGTCCGTTTTTTAAACCAACTCATAAGAATAAAATTATTAATAGAAAAACAATAGCACAGCATTGCAAATTGAAAGCGAAAAATACAAGACAGGTGCCGGTATTTTTTTTTGCGTTGAAGTGTCAAGTCAACCAAACGTCATTAACTTCTTCTTTTTTTGGCTTCGCACAAAGCTGATCTAAGCCAATGTATAATCTGATTTAAAATAAAAAGTTGATTGAACATCTATCGCATTCACAGTAATGTATTATTACTAAGTTTTAACTCCTTTGGCATGGCCCCCCCCTCAATCAGATTTGACAGCTCAAATAATAAATAATAATAAATAAATAAATATCCCTGGACATTATTCCACTCAGCGCCATCTAGCCCCAAAGTAAGCTAATTAAAGCTTGTGTTATGGGATACTAGACAACGGATAAACATACTTAAATACATTTTCTTTTGTAAATACATACTTATTATACATAGGAGACACCCAGACCAGTACAAACAGACATGTTCATGCACACAAATGTTTGTACTGTGCGGGGATCGAACCCGCGACCTCTGGTGTAGTAGCCAACTTCTTAACCATTACACCAAGTCGGTCAAATCAAATGTATATTGAGCATGTGCAAATCGGAAGCATTTCCGGTTGGAGCATCCTCACTTTTGACGTAATAAATCATTACAAAAAAACTATTCTCACTATTTTCATTTGGGAGCTGATTTTGTGTTATTGAATAGTTTTTCTTCATTTTAAGTGAAAAACGTTTACAAAATTACGCATCCTAGCATTTCTCCCACGCATTTGAACTTCCAGTAGCTATGACATGGCTTTTATCGAGCAGTTACAATAAAAAAAGACGTTTAGTCATAAAAAGCAATCATAATATCAAGTTTGAGAACCAAAGAGGCAGTAGCCTTTAATAAGTTCACAACTACGTTTCCTTGCACATACAAGGTTTCTTTTGTCAAGTCAAAGTAAATTAAAATATTGTTGCGATGGCAAAAGAACAGAGAGCACAGACAAAGCAACATAAATGGTATTGAAAAAAAGTTTTCCGACGATAAATCTTTTCAGTACTTATTTTTAATTTTGATATCAAAAATCAGAACTGTCTGTGACAATCTAATAAGACGTGATGATTTTGTCTTAAATCATGGACCGAATTATGACAAATGTCAAATGTTTGTTGGCAACTTGGGCACTGTCCTTTCAGAATTTTTGTCGAGTAAATTTGTTCGGTTTTAAATAAATTTATTAAGAATGTCCTCGGATAGTGAAGAGTTTGAAGTTGAGCAAAGAGCTTAAGACATATAAATAATCTTTTGCCGCCAAAATACCGGAAGATTTACCTAAAACGTTACGAAAGTTGTATGGACTGCAGGAATAAGAAACATTTGTGATTTTTATTTTATTAAGTTATATTAATTAAATGTTTTTGTACTAAATTGACTATTTTTCTCGCACTTTGAAGTGAAAAGTACAGTTTTCACCTCGAGACTAAACAACTTAATATACCCTCGGTATATGGCTTCGTTTAGTCCCTCGATATAAAATATACTATGGTAAATATTACTTAATAAAATAAAAATCACAAATATTTCTTTAAATGTTCATTTAGTTAGGTAATTATGAATATGATACGTTACATGATAATAATATGTAATGTTTATCAATACTGTGAAAACTTTTAATAACGTCGTTGGTTAATTCAAAAAAATCCTTTATTGTAAAATTTGTTCCTAATCCTCCAGTCCATACAACTTTCGTAAGTTTTTATGTAAATCTTCCGCGATTTCGTCTTTTGCTCTTTGCTCGACGTCAAACTCTTCACTGTCACAGGACATTCCTAACAAATTTATTTGAAACCGAACAAATTTACACTCGACAAAAATACTGAAATTTACGCGGTCAGTTTTTTCTTCTAAACCAGTCACAGATAAACAATACATTTAAAACACATGGCGCCACCTTCTTTGCGGACAAACCATGGAACTAAAACTCTCAACATTTTCGCAATGAAGATGGTCAGTCCATGATCCGGCCACACTCCACAGATAATAGTAGGATATTTACTGGCTGTTTGAGTTTGTCTATGTCACATAAAGGAAATTAAAAAACTAATTACTTTTTACTTTATAAAGACTAAAGTGGTCACTTTAGTCCCGCTTAGTAGGGCTATATTGGCGTACTTGTAGATACGTGATAAAAAACATAGTCGAATTGAGGACCTCCTCCTTTTTTTAAGTCCGTTATAAATAAATATATTTAGTCTGACGAATCATTCTAATAAATAATATTTAATAAATTAACATGTTTAATTTTTGTATCTAATTATTCATATGACTCCATGAATAATTATTTGCGAAAAATCATAATTATTACTTGTAATTGGATACAAAAATTAAACATATCAATTTATTAAATATTATTTATTATTTATTTTATAGATTTTTTATTTATATAGATACATTTTTTTTTATCCTTTAAGAAAAAGTATCTGCGAATAAGTCTAAAAGTAGAATGGGGCATTTCACGAATAGGGTGTTTGTTTACAGAATAAGGCATATCGCGACTAAGTCCATTTACGACTGTAGGTCATTTCGCAAGTACTCGTAGGTCCTTTATCTACTGCCCAGGTCACATGAAACAAGGCGCGTAACGTTAACGAGTTCAACAAACTGCAAGGCCGAAGGCTGACTCTGAGCTGCATGAATGTCTCCCATGGTAGTTCCGCCCTCACGTAGAGCAAATTCCGAAATACATTTCACATGGCTGTCAGAGTGTCATTAGCTGAGTGTCATGAACCTTAGAACGTAGACGTGGGCTTGGGCGTGGAGTACCTATTTTGTGACATTGCCTGATCGGCTAGTTTTGATTTATAAATATCCCTGGACATTATTCCACACAGCGCCATCTAGCCCCAAAGTAAGCTAATTAAAGCTTGTGTTATGGGATACTAGACAACAGATAAACATACTTAAATACATTTTCTTTTGTAAATACATACTTATTATACATATCACACATATATACATAACACATCTTCAGTAGGTCATCTTCGTCACCATGCCTTGTTATCATTCGCGACTATATGAGGCCCTCTGGTGAGCATAGACCTCCCTCATCGAGCTCAGTACGATTGTTGGAGAGGTGAATGTAAGGCAGTGATAAACCTTACTGTTGGATTTGATTAGGTCACCCTGAGGCTACCGTTCAGGAATAACGACTGATATCTTGCGACGACAGCCGGAGTCAACTGCTTTTAACTTGCGTCATGAAGCACGGAGATGCCCGGAAATGGGTCACTTAATTTCGTCCGGGGTGGTCACTCATCCCTCATAACCCTATCTGGCATTTGAAGCTTAACAATACTACACTTAGCAACTGCTCCCCATAGATAGGTACACAGTTCCACATTCATTCATAATCACTGCGCTGCATGGGTCGTGTAGAAATATTACCTAAAAGGGAGGAAACCGGTAGTAGATTAAAAATCTTCACGGTAAGTCACTTTAGGCAATAAAAGTCATAGTCATAAACTGTAAATGCTCCATACAATAATTAGTGGCATTTCGTTTACACAATTTGTTCTCTCTTTTCCTAACTTGGAAAATATCAGGATAAAAGTCTTAGTATGTACACCTACCAGGAAGTCACGTTCTCTTGTAGATCAGATGCGCGACAGCGCAGGCGCATGCGCGGCGCGGAAACAAGCGCTGATTTCACTTTCGACCGCGTGGAAAATGTTCCGACATCCGCACAAATAAGCGAGTCCTACGTTTATAAGACGATGAAGCAAGAACTTTTATTATCTTCAGTAGGTATAAATTCATGGAAATATTACTTTCCTGGTGCGCAAGTAGGTACGATGACTTATTATATTTCCTTCCTGCTATCACTTAAACGAGAATGAATACAACATTCGCGCTCGAATCAAATTCGATCGCAAATGGGTTTAGACAAAGGCAAGTTCGTGGTAAACGCAAAATTCGGAGGGCTACACTGCTTGGACCTATCGTGGTAGGTGGCTTTACATACCTCTTCAGGGTGTTTCGGTTTTTAAAGGTATTTTGTAACCAATACGATGTACCTTGGTCATATAGCCAGAATAAAAATCTGCCTTGAATTTTGCGGACAGCAGGGCGGCGGCGGCGGCGGCGGGCACCGCAAAAAAGAACTGTTTTCGAAACCAGCAGGTAGATCGCGCTTCACTATAGCGGCATAGAGTTGTGTTTTCCATATGTGGAAGAATAACTAGATACTCATAAAAAGTAGTGAGGTCAAGTACCTTGACTAAGGCCTACGTTCTTATACGGCCTATGCATCAGAAAACACAGATAAATAAATCCAACCGGGAAAATACTTCAAGTATACGTACCCACACGCCCTATAACCTGATCGAGTTCAAGAGCTTCCTGCTCCAGGATACTTGTGGCGGTTGGCACGCGTCCTTCAAAGGTGGTGGGTGATTTCGTGCTCCCTTATAAAAATCTGGCGATTTCGTGGTAAATTTTCGTTTAAAATTACGCTGTTTTAGATAAAGCTTTTCTTATTAATCGTTTGTAAATATTTATTATTTGCTATTAAATACCTTAATTTCTACTACTAGCTATAGATGCATTATTTGTAAATTATTAAAGACAATTTAAGCGTGAAATCGAATAAGGTCTAGGCCTTTTTTCAGCACGGTAGGCCATATTAGTGACCGTAGGCTTTAATGAGAATCCCGCAACTTACTTATATTGGTAACTACTTACTTACTGTTATGTTATGTTATTTTTTCATAAAAAATCCTTAAATTAAAGTTACTTATAGTCTACTTTAGCATTTTACTTACATTATTCGTAAACGTAGGTAGTTTGTATTTTATTTAATACAATGTACGAACTGGGCTACTTTAGCGTTTATGTTTTCCTTTTTAGAAACTCATGCCAACACCTGTTCGTGGATAAATTAAAACTCGACCACGAAGACAAGCCTTAAACTACATGGGTCAAAGGGTGACAAAAGACTTATTTATTAAGAATGTTACTAACAGCACAGAAAAGAAAAAGAAACAGTGTCGAAAAGAATTAAAAAACCTGTAAAAAAAGGAACAAAAAACAAAACAAAAAAAAAAACTACTAATAAAGAAAACAAAAAAGGTTTTAATTCTAAAGGAAAGGAGAATGAAAGCTGGGGCACTGTCATGATAAGCGACTATGCAAAGACTGCTTTAGGTGGTATCATGAAGATTGCGTAAGAATAACCAATGATGATACAGAAACCATTTTATGCCCCGATTGTAACGAAAATTGAGATCTCATTTAGTTAACAAGAAAAGAAGACTAAATTTAAGTCCCTAAACTGATTATTTCGAACGTTATTTTGTGAAGGCCTTATTCTAACGTAGTGTTTCAAATATACAAAAAAATGTATTGTTTTGTTTTTGATTATTTATTTGAAAAAATATGTAAACAATCGTAACTTTGTAATTATGAATATTAAATTGTATTATATGAATAATATGAATGATAATTCATGTGTAATTCTTAATAAGTGGAATTTAGGTTTGGCTAAAGATTTACAATATATTTTTGTATAATTTGTATGTAAAACTTTTGATAACGCAAAGAAATCGACGTGCTGAATGTTATGAGACTGCATTTTGTTTCATATTACCTCAATTTCAAAGCCTAGAGGCCTTTGAATCATATAGGCCTTAATACGTGTAGGCGATTTACAAAAGCCAAAATAGGTGGCATCGAAATATGATTATTTTGATTCGATTTAGTTAAAAATTGTGTTATTTTTTATCAGATTTCTAAAATTAAAGAATGAAAGAAATTGATTAACCTTGTTTTTATTTTCTTAACCATAATATTCATTGAAATATAAACATTTGAAATTAAGTAGGCCTTATTTGTATCAAGTACCTTAGTCGTCTGACTTATTTTTATGTCTAGAAGCCTCGTTTCTACTTTTATTTGATAAACGTCACAAGAATAAATTGCACAGCACTACCATGCAGACGCGCAGGCGGTCACCACCGCTTGACTGGAGTGCACGTTGCTGGAGGAGGATCCTGAGGAGGATCCGCATAGCCTACCAACTGAGCCAATATTTGGGGCGATGAGTAGGTAAACCTGAAACTTCCTATGTACACAGATGCCATTCACCTATCCCTTAGAAAACTGAACTCTTTTGTAATGTTTGTTAAATAAAGGGTTATTAGGTTCCTACTTTTATTAGTAAGTATTACCAAAGTAAATCGAGCTAACGTGCCTTAAAGTAAAGAAGGCCGAAATTGAAGCAGGCAAATTAATCAAATACCTGCCGCAGGGGCAACCTAGGGGTGTTAAAGTGGGGATGTAGAGTGCGTTTCCACCGGAGATGTGCGAGGAAGCGTTGCAAGGAATGTGTTTGTTAAGAACCAATAGAATCGCGAATAGGTGAATGAAACAATTCTATTATTGGTTCTTAACACACATTCCTCGAGTCGCAACGCATCCTCGCACATCTCTGCCCGCTTGACGCTTTCCTATACCATAACCACAGTGAAGGCGTATTTTTTATGCATGCGTTTACCCCTACTAACGCATTTGTACTTGCATTTTGTGAAGACAGCGTAATGTAACGATATTAATATTGATTATGATTAACTGAACTACTTAAGGCTAATAAACAGGGGTTTCATATTTGCGAATGATATACTTAAACATGGTATTTCGTATGATAAACTGGTTGGACCTTTACGGTAGACAGTGTAGAGCTGACTACTCACTGCTGCATTAATCATCTGTCAAGATTTATGAGGTAGGTAGGATAGTATCATGATGCAAGAATTATAGACGTACAAGTGTGAGGCATTCTTTCGCTGGCTTACAGCCTATGCTTTGAGTGTCGATTAGATAATGAAGACGCAATGGTGTTGCGAGCTGCGCATCGACGTCGGCGGTGGTGCAGCGAGCGGTGGGGTGCTTTAGGTTTTTGGTGCGAGGAGAAAGTACGGCTGGTGGTACGTAGACCCCAGTGGCACTCGCCGACACCGCGGCCGCGGCCGACACACGCCCGGCGTTCACGGGCGGATCATTTGCGAAATAATGCCATTGAATATCTGCCGGAGTAGACAGTGAGCGACGCGAGCGCGGAGATGCCGCGCTAATAAATAGTGGTGCAGACCAAACATCGCAACCGACTTGACACCCACGATGTGCCAATGGATAGTGCCTATAATCTACGTGGTCCTCGCAGTCAGCTCGGCCGGCACCAGGGAAATAAGCTCCCCCGACGCCGCTACCCTCGATAACCATGTAAGTATTGCAATTGACAACAGTCGTATTATCAGGAATGCGGTATCAGTCGCAGCCGCAGGCCGGTGCAATGACTTGGCAAATGCACTTTTACTTTCCGTCAAACACATTCGCTTCTTGCAATCGCATAATAACAAACCGTTGACAAGACTGAAAAACTATGCTAAGTAGAAGTTTGCGTTTCAATTTCATTATGATTAACATAAGTAAGTAGGTAATTAATTCGTAATACTTTTTCCTAATTTCGCAGAGGTTCTCATTCATTTTGCCTACTACTGTAGCTGCTTAATTATACTCTGTCCATTTTATTATTGGTTTTTGATACCTCACGCCCATGAAGTTTCGTATTGTTTACGTTAAAATTTCATAGAAATAATATTGTTCTTCATGGACGGGTACCGCTCACTTAGTGAAGTGCCACACATAACGATTACTACGATTGTGCCATACACATTACAAATAATCGGGATCAATAAATGCTATGATGAGTAACAGATTAAGAAAAACTCTTCATATTATTTTAATAAGGTGTTATTAAAACAGAAAGAAAACAAAATTTGAAGGTTGAATGAAACCAATAAATTAATGTAAGTAATAACATTATTAGATAAAGTTTCACTTTTTTCTTAGTATATGGCATACAAATAAAACAACTGAAATAGTTTAATTCCATTTGTTAACATGACTCGTCAGAATCATCATTTGCACTAGATTCGTCCGATGAAGAGTCTTCAGTAATATAATGATTAGCTCTTGTGTGCATAAATTATCAAATGCAATGTCACAGTCCTAATAGGACATTATGACTCTCTTAGTTTTCTCCACCACACTTGCCCAGTTCTCGGCCGTCACGTGGGTGCAAGCGTTTTTGAGTTATTGCATCATTTTATTTGCCGTGAATGGGGGGCTTGTATTGCTTCTTGCTGCATGCCCTTTTACTTGTGCCAATAGAAGTTCTATGGCGTTGTATTGGCAGTGATATGAAGGAATTCTAAGGACGATATGGCCATATTCTGCTGCCATTTTATCGACCACATACCGTTTTGGTTTCTCTTTGGTTTTTCAACACAATTCGGGGGTTAACAATTCTATTGTTAACATGAAATCGTCCACACCACATCTTCTCCATTTTTGTGTAATAAACAAAAATAATATTAAATCAAAACGTACATTTGTTTATATGAACTATTTTGTTGAAGTACCTAATTCGATTAATGATAACAGTCCAATAATAGTAATGGTATCACATTTGAGATACTTTAGGACATCACTAACTTGTCAATCTTCGAGCTGTCTAAAAATCATTAGTAAGATGGAGAGAGGATAATAAACAATACAAAAACCTAACGGTAACATATTACTTTTATTCACCTCTTACAAATTAAAACATGTCTAATTGCAAAATGAAGTGACTATAAGCAAAATTTATAATACCATTGGCATTTGCTAAGCAATGGTCTCCATTACATACGTTTACTGATACAATGATGGGCGTCGAAACATTTTTTTCATTCTCTGATAAATAAAAAGTGTTGCCATGTATGAATTTTGCAGTCACGCTACGAGCCTCTGTTCCATGTGGAATAAACCGGTTTATTCCGTTCTCACAAAATGTTCCCATTTTGTTCGCGTTCCCAACAAAATGCTATATGCAAGGAACCGTTCGGAACGTTTTAAAATTCATTCTGCAAATCTGCATCCGTATCTATTTTCACTACCAGCCCCGTACTTATGTATGCCGCAGGCTGACGAAGACCCGATCCCAGGTCATGCATTTGTTGAAACCAAAATTAATCTATCGAGTGCAAAATTAAATGCTGAGAAGTCCCTGAAGTTTTAGAGGAACTGAAATAGTCCTTAATGAACTTCGTTTTAGCAGCTATTTCAAATAGCTCCTGATTTTCACTTGTAACTAATTTCAACCAATCTATGTAGGTACCTACTAAGATGTTCAGCACCTACATTATCATCGTGTTACGTAATAAATGCCTGAAGGTAATTTTACCTTTTTGTTTTATGCTTAGGTAATGATATTAAATATCATAATTACTCATCGTGTCAACAGAAACACCCTTCATATCCATTCTCATAAAACACCCACTAACGAGGCAATTTATTACGTCAAGAAGGCACCACCTTCTATAATTGCCGACCACAGTCGGTAATTTTTTTGTAACTGATGTCAAGTGAAGTTGAACTTGCAATTTTGTCTGAGTAATTTTTACACGAAAACTGACAATAATTGTTGGTAACCTATTAACTATTATTGAATCACAAACGACTTAAAATTAATGTAAGGTCGTTTATTATCAGGTTTTCAAATGACATATCAACAGATTATGGCTGGAATCTTGGAACAAATATAAGTATTTATTGTTTCGTTTTGGTTGCTAGTTGATCGAATTCCTAACGAAATATCTCAACAAGTTATGTAAGCTATCTATCTTTGTAAGTAAATATACATAGCTACTTAATGGTTAGCTGTGAGGCTCAAACAAACTTTAATGGAACTTTAATGTCGTCAGATAATTCGAAGATGAAACGGATTTGCACTACTTTCGCCGTTACGTTATTGTTTTACGTAATATTCCGAAGTTATTCATTTGAATAATCGTTGATTCCTTTATAATGACCGTAATTAGTATCCGATAAGTATAGTGATGGTTGTTACATTATAGATACGTCGGCGTAACTAATAATGACGTTGTTGCCTCAAAAAATATTTTGAGCGCCTATAACTGAAGTAAAAGATATCAACGCATTCTGTTATCGTTATTAAATTATAGTTCTTTTGCAAAAACTTAAATTCTTAATTTTTCAGGGTGAGAATTGCAAGAAAAGATAAGGGATAAGCCTAAAATTGGGGCCCTGACAGGGGTACACCACTATTCCCTTTCTATGAGAGGTGCTACCAAAATTGACACCGTTTCCCTGCTTGAGTCATAGTGATTATAACGTGCCCATTGCACGACTAAACAATAGCAAGTTGTCTCTAATGGCGGCCGTGGATCCAGCGTGGCTATGAACAAGGACCAGGGGGCCGACTCCCGTTCGTAACAACACTAACTTACTTAGTAGCGTAAATCTTTAGACGTTAAAAAATATATTTACAGTTCGAAATTACCGTTGATTTTTTTGAATTCCAATTCAATTTTTTGTTCAAAATATATCAAACCTTTAAGTAGAACACACCTTTTGTGTGCTTTTGAGCCTTCTAGAATTCACGATACTGCGTGAATTTTGCAGCGGAGCTGCGGAGTAGGCCACAGCTAAGTTGCAACGTTGCTGTGTTCCCGACTTTCCTGCGTTTGATGAACGACACGGATAACAAAAACTAGAGCAACAAATTACGGTGTGAAAGGCGCCAGCGCCTCACAACGATACTTTGGAAAGTCGCAATTTCTGACCTTACGAATTTGCATCCAGAACGAGGAACATTTTCCAAGAATTATGTTATAACGACTGAGAGCAGCCAAATGGTTTATTTTTAGCATTCAAGAATGCAACCCGCTTGACCCCTTAGAACGGGTCGTTTTTTTCTAGTTTCTATCTTTGTGAAGCAAATAGATTAATAATGTAAATCGGTGCACACCAAAAATGTTGATATGTTATATTATCTGATAACAATCCAGCCATTGAAGCGTACTTCTGTAGCATTATTAAGCTGTCTTTACATTAAAATTCTTATAACATTTAAGTATAATGCTGAAACTATTTACTTACTTAGCTAAGCTACAAAACAAGTTAATACATTTAGAATAAGCCTGTTGTTTCACTACACAGCATTACCCATTTTTTGAGCAATATTTTTTCAAAGTCTTGGCAGAGGTTGAAATAACCTTAATTGTATCCCATCATTTTAAGTTAAGTTTGACTCTTCGATATGGTCCATCTTTAGGCAGGATGACAAATACATTCTAACTGTTTATAAAATACAGATAAATGCAATAAATTGCCTCTATTTTTAACCATCACCCTCTCATAAACAGCCTTGATCTTCAAACGACTAAGTGGATCTCAGCCAGGGTCACGCGGTCGGTGGCGAAACGACCTTTCAGCGATTAGGGTCACGGTGGTCTTTCAGCTTCAGATGTGCTCTTTGCCATTTTGCTTCCACCTACTTTCATGTTTTTGTGACCTTGAGTTAACTTAGAATTAATTGACTAAGGCAGGACGTCTTTTGCGAAGAGCTTTAATGATGATATTATTTTCGGACTAACAGCATTTAGCAAAGATGAAAGTCATTGCTTATTGTAGTCAACAGAATAGCCGATTTTACATGAAAATAAGGGCCTTATGAGTTCTGATAGAAGATTATTACAGAACAATCAGTGAACGACTTCAGCAAGTAGGGAAGTCACTTGCTTATATTATCTCCTACTCCTGGGCCTGTATCGTAAAATCAAGTCATCGCTGCAATAGATTTGGATGGGCTTAATCACAACGGTTCCGATAACAAACACGGGCTATTTTCCACACACTTCGCCCTACCTAGAATTTTCAACTCCGACTTTTGGGTTCGGGGCCAAAGATTCACCTAATTAACCACGTGTAGAACTTCACGAGCACACGACGGCAACCTTAGCCTCATTACGTGCCATAACCAACCACTTGTTATCTAACATCGGCGACAGTTTCGTCACTCTTATGCAACTCGGTCACACAGGGAAAGCTTATGAATATGAAATATTCGTCGACCTCTTCACAGTTTTGAATGTGATCGGAAGAATAGCCCATGTCAGTTGTGAATACTGGTTGATGCCGTGTGATGAAATGATACAACAATGTCAGATGCAACCACGAAACATTGTTATGACGATGGTGCGATTTCTAAAGTGGAAATACATATAAGACAAATGTCAGTCAAGACTAACACGGTCTAAAATTTCATTTGTAATTATTGAAATATTCATGGCGGTTTTTAAAATTGCTTTGCAGTTTGTAAATACTATGACATCTGAGGCACTAAATTACTAGACGAGCCAATAAATTTCCTATTGCCAACAGTGGTGCGGTGCTGGCGTTATGCGTGTGGAATTAATGGCAGTTTTCCGCCATATTCAGATCTCGGTGTCATTCATCAATCATAATGCTTTAAGCGTAAAACACTTGCAGTTTTTAAGTAGCTTCCTGCACCATGTCATGATACGCTGCTAATAATAGTTATTCAAAGATATACATTAAGGATTTACCAGTAGGTATTAGCTGTACATTGTGGGATACATTTTAATAATAAATCTATACATTTAAAAAACAATTGCAGTTCGGTTGTCTCGCTAAAACTCGAAAATGGCTGAACCGATTTGACTAATTTTGATCTTGAAAAATTTTTGGAAGTTCAGGAAAGCTTAATAAATTGTTCAATTTTCCAATACAAATTGTTCCCAGCTGTGAAACATTTGCAAATAACTTTTGACAGGACGTCGTCTGTCGGGGCAGCTGTAAGTTGTAATTAGCCTATATATAATTTTAGGCCAATTCCACACCTAACCACGTTCGCAAAATGAGCCTATGAGCTTTCAATTACCTATATAAGTTTCTAGAAAAATACAATATACTAAACGATCAACAAAATGGATTTAGGAAAAATAGATCAACTACATTAGCAGTATTTAAATACATTCAAACGGGGCTCCAGCAAATAAATGATAAGAATTATGCAATCGGTCTGTTGTTGGACATGACAAAAGCTTATGATAAGGTTTCATATCCCATCTCTTAAAAAAGGAATGGCTGTGGAATAAGAGGTCCTCCCTACTTATGGTTTAAATCTTATTTAGAGAACAGACAACAGACTGTACAGATATAACATTTTAACAGAAATAATAACACGATGGAAAAAGTGCAATTAAGTATAAGAAAACTTACCTGCTCGATCCCGTAAGGCAGCGTGTTGGGATGTATTTTGTTTATTATTTACATTAATGCCTTACCAAAAGCTCTAGACACTCGTCGTTTGGTACCCGTGCTGTTTGCCGACGATTTATCACTATTAATAAAATGAAAAAAAAACGAAGACCCGAACGTTAAAATAACACAAGCGCTTGAAAAAGTATCAGATTGGCTTACTGACCATAATCTTGAGATCAACCTTTAAAAAACGAAATTAGTAGAATTCAGACCATATCAATCCATTTCATTAAACATACATATTAACTTTAATAACACACCCATAGAATTAGTAGATTCGTTTAAGCTTCTTGGACTAACTGTAGACTCAAATGTAAATTAGAAAAGCCATATTGAGAGCATAAAAACCAAATTACCAAAGTTTACTCACGCACTTTTTGAAATCAAATGTACAACTGATATAGAAACCGCACTAGTAGCCTATAATTCAATTCATTTATTCATATTCGAGTAATTTTACAACTCATTTGGTGTTAGTAACATTATGTACTTAAAAACTATGTTAGTAGGTACAATAATTTAAGTAGGTATATACAGTGAGTGTCACTTAAGTGCCATGCCATATGATACGCACAATCTTGGTTAAGATATGGAGTTATGCTGTGGGGCAAAAGTGTAAACGTAGCTGAACTATTCGTGTTACAAAAGAAATGCATTCGAAATATAGCTCAAATAGAAAGCATCATTCAAAGCTGTAAACCTAATTTTATTAAATACGAACTACTAAAATTACCGTCAGTTTTGTTTTGTTTTTAGATATCGCGATATGTTTGCCCAAGTTCAAGATACTCACAATAGAAATACCCGTTACAAAGCACGACTTAACCTACCACCTTCACGTATAAAAATATTAAATTGTAATCCGCATTATATGGCAATCAAAATTTTCAATAAATTACCACTGATAATACAAATAGACCAAAAATCACCTTCTTTCATACAAATAAGTTTAAAAAGTTTGTTATTGCGCATTACCTTTACTCTGTAGGAGAATACCTGACTAGTAAATACTGATTGGCGATACATATATAAAATACAATTGTTATTCCATACCTTTACTTTATATAAACTACAATATCTAAGATAATATAAACTAAAACTATTTCCATCAATTGTTACAAGTAAAAACATTTGATATAACCACTGTTATTATTAGTTTATAAGAAAATGTTCAAATGAACATTTGCTTCACTTGTACAAGGTAACTAAGTTGAAAGTGCCCATTTTATTTAAGACCCCTTGTAACACTTTGTTTTGCAAATACATTTCTATTGTATAAATATTGTCGCATATTGGAAAGGCCTCCATCATTGAAATCAAGTCATCGCTACAAAATGGACTTTCCTAATGCGGGTTGATGATCGATCACAAAACTGGGCTATGTTCCGAAAAATGCGAAAACACACTTTGCCCGACCTAGGAATTGAACCCGGGACCATCGGGTTTCGGACTGTGCTCTGAAACCACTCGGCCACGTTGCCGTCATGGTGAATGGACCACTCGATCAGAAGCCCACACTTCACTATGCGTATTAGAACCCAACGTGCGGTGGTAGGTGGTAAGCTTTTCGCCGTTATGCGGGTTACTTTGGTTTTTAGTCGTTGTTTTCCATCACCAGAAAGTTAGTCACAAATATAATTAATGAACACAGAGATGTTTCTGGCCAGATTCGAACTCGGGACCACATGGGTTCCCAGCCGGAGTGACTAACCCCTAGGCCACGACGTTCTACTTCTAGATACAACATCAGATTCATTAATCTGGTACATTTATGTTTTAATAACATAAAACGGTGAACCAAACATTAGACTAAAATTCAACTGTAACTGACGTTTCTGCTGACATCACTAAACAGGTAACGTTTATGATTAAGCAAACATACTTCCAAGTTATAACGAGTTAGCTAGTTTCGTACCAAGTTCAATGTGAGCGTACATTGATAGCGTAAGTGCAATCGTAACAGCAGTGCAGGAAAGTCAATAAAGGCCTTATAATTTCCACGCCAGTTTCGGAATCAATTGTAATCTGTCCATTCACTTGTTACACAACGGTCTGGTCTGATCTGCTGACGAGACGAGAAAGTGTAGGCGCCAGAAAACAAAAAGTCAAAATAATAATGGCAGGCCTGGACACGCTTGTTAAGATGTGAAAGTAACATTGACATTACTGGCCAATTAACTTGTGGCCCATTGCGCAATCGGGCGTGCGCTGACAACGCAAAAGCGCGTAGCTGTTTACTATAAATGGTAAACAAATCTTACGTAAAGCATTTCCCAGTGGACACATTAAATACCAGTTTTATAACCCTCTGACATAATAGTGGGATGGATTATCTCACAGTTGTTGAAGACGTTCCTGACCCAGATATGTTGTGGGCCGCCGTGGATGTAATCTGACAACGCACGCAACCTTCCGGTTATGCAGCCGGAAGATCGCGTGCGATAGTTGTTATGAATGCATTCGATAAATTCGAACTCCTAATTGACTGTACTGTAATTAGAATGTGGTTATCCAACCGCGCAGTCTATGTCAGATACCTTCTATTTAAAGTTATGTTAATTTTATAAAAGTGATCTAGGAAGTATAAAACTTTTTTAATTATCACCAGTACCTACAAGTTTAACTAACGGCATCTAGAGACATTCATGGACCAATTAGTAATTTGATGACACTAACACACAAGTCAGTTTATGCAATCAAATAAGATTAGTTTCAAAAGTATAATTAATTACTGTTAATTTTAAATTAAAGGGCTTATTGCTAGGGTAGAATATAACCTTAATAAAGACATTTAGTGACTTATCGAGTCAGAAGGTCATTTTTTTTAACACAACAGCGAATCACTGATTACTGATTGTAAGTAAACCTTAGTTTTAAGCTTACCTATAAATAAATCAAGACTATTTACTTTCAATTCGATCTTATTACTTCGACTGAGTATTAAAGCAGAGTATACAGTTTAAAAGAGTAAATAATTGGTATTTCCAGGTGTCATCGGGCAACAGATCGCAGCGGTTCCTGTTTGACGCCATCTTCGGTCTAGAGGTGCCTATCTTGGAGGAGCAGAGCCTAGAGGATGACGAGGATGAGTCGACTGTCAAGAACTGTTCTTGTGGTAAGATTTTCATTCCCTAAAGATAACAGAAATTAAGCAAGTATTTCAATTCGCCATGTATTCGACCAAACATTTTGCAACATTGGACCATAGTTTTACTGCTAAAGTTTGTAGATACGATTCGTGGTAATAGCACCCTTAAAACTCAATTTAAAAACACTATACTATCTTTATTTTTCATATTGATTTACAAGTAAATTAATTATGTTCTCAAATATTTAAAAATAACTTTTGCATTGGAAAGGTCCCCGTTATTATTAAGCACTGGAGTTTTCATTACAATGGTAATTAGATTTTCTTATTTTATATTGGTTGCATCGCACCTCCTTTCTTTGATGCTACTGTTATAGCCACGTAATTTCAACATTATTTCAATGCACCTGAGTTATACAACTAAGAAATTATTTTGAAGCCTACTTTGATGAATACAACAATTTATCATTTCAATTATTCTTTCACATCACATTTTAGTGTGCGGCAGAGCAAACCCACTGCCTAGAAAGTTGGGTAAGTCACTGTGCACAGCACCAGTAGACGTTACGTAGACTTATTGGTGTATTTATGTCTTGTGTAAATAATACTTTACTCAGTTAAAAATGTGTGTATACCTACTTAGCTAATTTAGTAGTGAATTTCCTGTATGACTTGTGTGATCTAACCGTAACTTACCATTCCTCAGAATAAGTAATTGTACATGTAACTATATTTATACATTTACTAACGTACCCGACCACATTCATTTATTTTCGTATTTATACCTCAGTTGGCATGTAGAAAGTATGTAAATACGTAGGAAATAGTTACTATCGCTTCGTTAGTTTTATCTGCAGTAATTAGAGTTCCCAAGTAGTTCGTTTGTACATACCTTGCTAACACAAACCACATTTATCTCGCCTGATTCCCAAGCAAATAACTGACTATTAGTCCAGCAAAAAGCATCGCTGCGATCATCGACTCCAGAAGAAATTGTGCATTGAACTATGGAAGTGATAGTGAAAGTGTAAAGATACCGAGATGGCGCTGGAACTGTATCAACAATGTAACGCCAACCAGCTATATACTATTCGGTTTGTACACAAGAAAGCTGTTTTTTGATGATCTACTTGATTCGTTACGGTGATCATTACAAATTTTCTGGTCTAAATCATAGTAATCAAATAGTAATGATAGAACACTTTAAATATAACCGTACTAACTACTTGGTAATGATTTATTTAGGTGTTTTTGGTGAACGATATATTTATCGTTTAAACAATATCTCGTGAAACAATATCTTATCATGTTGATTATCTATTGGCACACAGATTACTATTCCCGAATTAGGTTTATATTTTAATTTACACACACGCTAGGAATAGGGGCCGCATTAGCCCTGCTTCAAAGTAGATCTTCCTTGCCGGAGAATTGTATTTAGGCATCGTAGCAGTCATGCCAGTGAATGGAATCATGGGAAATAATGTTTTTTAAAATGATTTGATATTTTAGTATAAATGCACTCAATGCGAAAAAAAATGTTGATACGATACATTGTGCTGTTCACCGTAGTTAGTTAACTTTAACAAATCGTTACCAGTTAACTTTAGAGTTACTCCAGTTATAATATATAATCCTAGAGTTCTGATAAGATCTGAACTATTTGCGCGTAGACTTTGGCACGGCATTTCATTATATCCAGTTAATCAAACATTAACATAGCAATTGGAGAACGTAATTTTTTGTATCAGTATAAGGTGATATACATACCATTACGACTTTATCCCAAACGCGGTAGTCAGAGGCAAGTGACTGTTGCCGTAATGGTGAACGGATCACTCAGAAGCCCACTTTTTACCAATGGTATTAGAACCCAACGTGGTAGGTGGTGAGCCATCCGCAGCAATTCTTGTTAATTTTTTTATCGACGTTTTCCATCACCGGAGAGTTAGTCGGAAATTAAACAATGAACCCAAAGATTTTGGTTCTGGCCAGGTTTGAACACGGGACCACACGATCCGCGATCTGAGTTGGAGTGCTTAACCACTAGGCCACGACGCTCTTAGGCTCGACAGGTGATATACTTACCAACCGCACAAATTGTGATTAGGCTGTAGTTTCTAGCCTAAAAGAAAACGATAGAAGCTTAGTGTTAATACTATTTGTTGCATGTATCCTTTGTGTAATAGCTGTAGATTTATTGATCGTAAAGAGGAAAACAGCTAGTTTTTAATTAGACAAAATGATCTAGCTGACGGCTACTCCGAATCGATGGTAAAATGTCTAGCTGCAAATAGGTATAGAAAACGAAAACATCCGTTGGGCTGTAACAGGTTAGATAGACTCCCCGATAGGTTCAATAAACTGTGTACTTTCTCGCAGAGTGCGGCGGGTCGAACCAGGAGAACCGCATCGTGGGCGGCATGCCGGCTGGCACCAACCGGTACCCGTGGATGGCCAGGATTGTGTACGACGGGCAGTTCCACTGCGGCGCCTCACTGCTCACCAAGGAGTATGTGCTCACTGCCGCGCATTGTGTCAGGAAGTATGTAATCAGCTATTACTGCAGATTGGCAAGTGCTACAGCAGCACTGTTGCTCGCCTTGACTTAAGAAGTACTCCGGGTTAAATTCCCAGTCGAGTAAATTCCGGTAACGATCTTTTTCAAATTAGCTTGGATCTGGGTGTGTTGGGAGACTGTGCTGACTTAATTTCTTGTCTGGTACCTCGTAACACAGGGACAATAATTATCCCAACTTCGAGACCATGGCAAGCGGTGTGTTGTCTGTGGCATATTTATTTATAAAATTTATTGATGGTCATAAAGTGACTGGCCTGTTGGCGCAATGGCAGCGATCCTGACTTTAGCGCCGGAGGTCGTGGGTTCGATCCCCACACATGACAAATATTTGTGTGACAAACATTTGTATTTGTTGTTTGTCTAGGTGTATTATCTATTTAAGCATGTATTTAGAAATATTTAAGTATGTTTATCAGTCTCTGACGCCCATATTACAATCTCTGCTTAGCTTGGGGTCAGATGATCTTGGTGTGAATTGTCCCAGATATTTATTTATTTATTTAAACGTAACATGACAACAACATACGCTCACGACTATATCCCAGAGACATATTGACTGTTGCCGTCCCGGTGAACGGAACATTCAGAGCCCACATTTCGCTAAGCACCAATAAATCTCAAAATTGACATTGTTGAATCCTAGCCCCAATGTAACAATCCTGCCCACTAAAACCTTACGGCACTCGAACAAAACACAATGTTGGAGATTTCGCATTGCTCTACGCTGCCAGAACATTCAGACTTACCTACTGGATCAACATAATTTTATGAGTGTCAAATAAACACTTCTGATTTTTTTAAGAATATAAATAAATAAATAAATATCCCTGGACATTATTCCACACAGCGCCATCTAGCCCCAAAGTAAGCTAATTAAAGCTTGTGTTATGGGATACTAGACAACGGATAAACATACTTAAATACATTTTCTTTTGTAAATACATACTTATTATACATAGGAGACACCCAGACCAGTACAAACAGACATGTTCATGCACACAAAATGTTTGTACTGTGCGGGGATCGAACCCGCGACCTCTGGTGTAGTAGCCAACTTCTTAACCATTACACCAAGTCGGTCGTAATAATATACAGCATTTGTAGTATTTTTTTTCTACTCAGCCGGGTATTTGTTTCAATTATATTGATATCAGCATAGGATAAGTACAAGTAAATAGGATGGAATTGGTGTAAGGAAACCCTTTAAAACACATTGCGTTTATATGTTAGGAGGGAAGTAATGAAGATGCTTACACATGAATGCAACCTCATTTTGATAACAACAACTTATAATATTCTCCAAGGAAGACAAGGCATTTGCCTTGTATTGCGTATAGTCAACACGCGATGTTGTACTTTTTAATTTGTTTAGGCCGACACGCATTTTCCGGACGCATGTTACCTCATCAGGCCGTCTTAATATAAGTACGAGTAGATACCTACCTGTATAATGCTACCATTAGCACACATGGTAAGGTATGGGCAACTGGGTAGTAACATGCTAAACATTTTAAGTTCACTAGATAGCAGTCGTTGAACAAGCTGTTTTAGGTCTAGCTTAAAGTAGCGAGAAAAACTCTGACATCAAGTTACGCACATAACGACGACACGGTTGGCGTAGTGCGCTGTTTCTCGCCTCGATTTCCGTAGTGTCCCGGGTTCGAGTCCCGGTCGGGTCAATTCAGGAAACGATATTTTCTGAATTGACTCGGGTCTGGGTGTGCTGGGAGGCGCCCCTGGCTTATTTCCTTGTGTGGTACCTCGTAACACAGGGATATTAATCCCTACTTCGAGACCATTACAAGAGGTGTGTTGTCTGGCGCATATTTATTTATTTATAACTACAACATTAAATTTTGTTCAATAAATTAGGTTAAAATTACACTCGAAAGGTAGAGAAGATAATGACTTAGTTACCATTAATATCGGGGCTTGAAAGAAACAGTTAACATTAACTTATCTTTTTGCTGTAAATGCTAATTATGGGTGGTAACCCAGCTCGACTCGAAATCCGGAGTTGGTAGATTCAAATCCCACGTCGAGTGAAGCTTCTTTTTGAAGTTTCCCGAAAATGGCCTGAAAAAGAAGTCTTGATTTCAATGATGAGACTTTTCTTATTTTAGCTAAAATGATAACAGCGTAGATGCTGAATAGTTTCATTCTCCAAATAATTTCTCATATAAATACGTACCTCTTCAGATTGAAACGGTCGAAGATCCGCGTGATCCTCGGTGACCACGACCAGACCGTCACGACGGAGAGCGCTGCCATCATGCGCGCCGTCACTGCCATCGTCCGCCATCGCAGCTTTGACGCTGACTCCTACAACAACGACATTGCACTGCTGAAGTTGCGGAAGCCTGTTAACTTCTCCAAGATTATCAAGCCCGTCTGTCTTCCGCCTGCGAGTGAGTATTTCTTCACGGGTAGGTTGCACTCCCTCTGTGAATTGAATCTGGAGCTCAACTATAAATGTAATGAGCATTGGACGTTAGATATGAGCATCCTCCATTTTTCATGCGAACTACTCCAAGATCGTCAGACACCATTACAATAGCAGCCGCGGCGGGACGCTTTGCTAGTGGGAGAATCACCTGGGCTGCGTTCCAAATTGAGTGGAAATAACACTCTCAGGAGTGAAAATCACTCGAATCCGTTCCAAATTGTCCCCGAGTATAAACGAGGCTGTCCGAGCTATCACCTGACAGTTTCCTAGTAGTTTCGGAACGGGTACGGGTGACGTTTATCACTCAGACAAGTGCGATTTCTACCGGTGAGTGGAGCTCGATGTAATTCACCTGACAGCTGTCAGACGAAGGTTTTGCTAGTTTTGTCTCTCTCTATTCGACGAGGTTGAAAATCACTCTGCGAAAAGCGATTTGGAACAGGCCCCTGATGATGTTTTAAAATGAGTTGTTATGATGCTATGTTATGATGCCACCTAAAAAAAATTGACTACTAGATCTGGGGTGCCCTGTATAAAACCAAAGAATGACAAATAAATTACAAAGTAGTTAAGTAATCGTGTTTAAATTTAAATTTCAGATGTTGAACCATCCGGCAAGGAAGGCGTCGTAGTGGGTTGGGGCCGTACCTCCGAGGGTGGGCAGCTCCCGGCGATTGTGCAGGAGGTGCGCGTGCCCATCCTCTCGCTGACGCAGTGCAGGGCCATGAAGTACCGGGCCTCGAGGATCACGAATAACATGGTATGTAGCAGCAAGGAAGGCCTCGTAGTAGGCTGCAACAAGTTAGGCGTCGTTGTGGGCTGGGGCTGTACCTCCGAGGGTAGACAGCTCAGAAGCTCACCAGGGTGATCGTGTCCATCCTCTCGCTGACGTAGTGCAGGGCCTTAAGTACCGAGCCTCGAGGATCACGAACAATATGCTATGTAGCGTCGAGCACTGATTGAACATGAGAAAAAGGTGATAGCTAATTTACCGTACGTGGAGTTAAGAGACGCATGAACCGGAGGTTGGTGTACTCGTTAAACGACACATGCATCCTATTTAAAATTCAGTTTGTAAACAAGGAATTCCCAGCCATAAGTTAGTTAAAATGGGCTCGTAGTCTGAAGAACTGATGTCCACTGAATATAAAATTTCTCTGGATTGAAGACCACTTTCTAGCACACGCCAATCTGTTGATGTAACACCCGTGAAGTGTCGCATTCTGTGTATGCGGCCCGACTTATAGCCACTCTAAAAATCTATGGGAGAGGCCTCAAAGGACTAAACGAGACTTTAAGTTAAGCAGCTAATGTCTTATGGCTGGGAATGGTTATAGAATACGTATATTTTTAAAATCAGTCCACCTGCGATTCAAAAATAAATAAATTGAAATTGCAAAAAAAAAAGAAGATATATTACAAAGTACGAAGAATGTGACTGGTTCAATCTAATAAAGTTGATCAATGACTCTAATTTGTTGCCATTAATCCAGAAAGAGTACATAGGCCAACACACAAACGGCTTTATATTTACGTATATGGATTCAATGTTTATATTATTTTTTTCAGCTTTGTGCGGGTCGTGCTTCCACGGATTCGTGTCAGGGTGACAGTGGCGGCCCTCTGCTCGTGCAACAGGGTGATAAATTCCAAATCGTTGGTTAGTAACCTCTTGAAAAAATAAAAAGTAACTATAACGTTACGTTCATATTCTAGAATAAACTAAAAAACATAATATTCGATAGTACCTAAAAAGTGGATCAAAAATTACAGAAAGGTACCATATCAAACATTTTCTGTTTGTATAAGTGTCCTCTTTCCATATATACTATTTTCATCGTGCGCCTGGCTGGCTGGCTATGCAACAAAGGTTCAAATCCCTTTACCCTTATTGTACCTATCACTTCAGAGTAAAATTACTATGCCTTTACGTAAACCGCTTGTCCACCATGTTCGAAGAGTATTAGAACCGCTAAACGGATCTTAGTCATGACAGCGCTAATGAATTATCTTGCCAGAACTTAATGAGTTATGTAACCTACCTAATGATTTAAATGTTGTAAGTATGTATGTGTACATGCGCATAGTTTAACGACAGTTATTATAGTACCTAATGATGACGATAATTCTAACAATGAACTAAAACGGATAAAATAAGCTTCGTACTCGTACCTACTAAAAATAATACTTATCAATGCATTCTTTAATAATCTACGAAAAAATATTTCCCCAAGAAAGTTGTTAACGCCTAATTTGAAACAAAGGCAATTCACGCTGGACGTCATGAGTGTCGCGAAGCAAAGGAAGCGGTACTTTTGAGTATTTGTTTTACCATTCACATTTTTGTACATTTACAAAAAAGTGGACACAGTATGTTTGAAACTTAATGGTTTCAAACATACTTTGTCCAAATATGACTTAATGATATGCATCTATTTATTTTGTGTGATAGTGTTTGATGTCCAATCTGGCAAACGGTTCTTAGCCTAAGTCTAATCCCTTATCCGTGGTAGTTTTTTCTTCCTGTCACACTTCAATAACGTCGTCGTAGTCATTGTTAGTGTAATTTATCGAAGTTATTAAAATATCCATGTTTTTATGGCAGTAAAAAAAGGATTTGTTTGATACATTGTTCAGATATTTTGCGAGATCTGCTGGTTATTAAAGTTACGTAATCCATCTTGCAGGTATAGTGTCCTGGGGAGTCGGATGTGGGCGCCCAGGATATCCAGGAGTGTACACCCGAATCACCCGGTACCTACCCTGGCTCCGGGCGAATCTGCGGGACTCCTGTCTTTGCGCCAACTGAACAAAAGATTAGTCATTCAATTGGTATCCTGATGCCTGATGTGACGTCTGCCCCGAAACTCACAGGGTATGCAGCAGTTTGTCATCTATATTCACAATGAAAAACAGTCTATAGACCCGTCGAAAAAACCGTCGGTTAACGTTTCAAGTATGGTACCGTCGGGCATTCATTTTAATTATTTAATTAAAAATATTTATAAGCAAAATTCTATAAAATACAAGCAAATAAAAGATAAATTGTCAATTTTCCATTTGCGATAAGTAGATGTTTGAAAAACGTTAGAAAATAACAATTATTAACTTTAGAAACTTCAGTCCATCAGTTTTTAAGAAAACTTGTAGTAGACTCAAAATACTCACAGTGCCAATCCAAATGTGTCATACCACACAAATTCGAAGAAATGCTTATTTTATCCCAATTACAAAAAGTTTTCTATGTGATGTCTGTTATCTTTGTTAGTAAGTACTTTTATGTAATTAATTTTAGCATCTTTTAAAGATTATACATACTTAGATACTTTGATTAGATAATATTTAACTGAATTGTATGTTAAAAACCTAAGTTATATATCTTCTTTTTCTTTAAAGATTAACTCATTTCGTTTAACTATATCTACTCGAAACATATACTAATTTAAAATATCATTTGAATCATAATAGTTATAGACCACAACAAATGTCAAATTCGCTTTATTTCACTAAGACACACTTTATTTTTAGATTACGTTACCTTCCACAAACCGGATTCAAAGAATTATTTGGTTGTGATCATTATAGGCAAGTATTTTTGTGCTTCTGACCTGGGATGAAAAATCAGTTTGAAAACATTAAAATCATTGCTAAGCACGTACTTTGCTTACTACAATTCCTAAGACATAGTTTTAATGGCACCTTCATCTTCATTTTTGAATGTCATTAACATACGAGTATCATAATTTTTCTTGTTCTTCAATACTTTTATTTCACTTTTCATTATGTAATCATAATCATACTTAGACGATAAGTTTTACTTCGGACAGGCCGGTGGTGCAGATTACCATTAGAAATGTAAGTGTTTTATCAACTGCCTAAGTGTTCAATGTGGCTTTTGTACATAGATCTAGTTTAAGTTTATTTAACAACTATTTATATCGCTAAATTATTTAACACTTTAATCAGTGTACTTGTTGACTAATTTAAACAAGATTCGTATGTCTTCTATAGTCTGTTTAAAATTATCTTCTCGAAAGGTTTGCACAATATTTCAGCAAAATGCTTTTTTTCCTTTCAATTGACATTGTCTTTTTTAATCTTTACCTTTTAATGATAGGTATAATTTATCAGTTTTATATCTTTGTTTTTTTTTTTAATATTAATAATTAACAGTTGAGTCAACGAGTACCTAACTTATTTTAAATACGATCTTAGGCTAAGCCTAGATTAAAATTATGTTATAAGAAAAAGCTCTGTAGGCTATACCTGTGATCCTTTTCGAGATAAAATAAATTCAGTTTATTGTTAAGATTACCTAATTTTAATGTTGTTTAATTTTTATTAACTAATTTCTAAATACTTTTGTTAAGTTTTACAATTTACTCGGCCCTCAAGTAGGCTTTGGTAAATTAGTATATAGGCTTCTAGAGTATATTTTGAATGGTGTCAGAAATTGTGGAGGCTGCTTTTGTAGTAATGTTCTCAAGGTTTTTTTATCAGTTCTTATGAGATAATAATGTGGTGCTCTGTTAGTTTTTTTGTTGTAATACGTTTATTATACATATTCTAATAAATTTATTTGATTAAATTGAAACTGTTTTTCTTTTTCGAACTACCCTAAGCAAAAGTATACTAAAGTATTCATTGACTGTTTTAATTATAACTCTAATGAGTAATTATATCCAGGAAACCATGTCAGAGAAAATAATCTTGGTTCATTCATGGATTTATAAAAATTAAACCGGATCAGAAAAAATGCACTTTTACTTTTTATACGTAAGTGTGTTAATTTCACTTTGCACAATTTTATAGGTAGACCATATACTAATGTTAAATCCTTCGTCTTTGCAAGATTTTCAATATTGAATTAAGAATAATAATTATTTTTACTTTTGCAGTTTTTTTGAAAGTTACGAAATATGTTACGTAAGTTGATTTTTGTAATTATGAGTACGTTTTGCGACCAAGTGGACGTAAAACCTGAACCATAAATACATTTCTGGATCAATCAAAAATTAAAGGAATTTTTGATGAACCAGCATTGAGACAAATCCATAAGATCATTTTATTTCTGTACGATATTTTACAAGATCAGGTATCAACTGAAATGAGAAGGACTCAAATTTCATCATCACAAGACGTCCACTGCTGAACTTAGGCCTCCCCCACAGATTTCCAAAGTGACCGATTGCAGGCGGTCTGCATCCAATGGAATCCCGCCACCTTTACCAGGTCGCCCGTCCACCTTGCAGGCGGGCGTCCACTCTGCGTATACTTTGAAACGGTCTCCAGTCTAGAACCTTTCTGCCCCAACGGCCATCAGTTCTGTGCGCTATGTGCCCTGCGCACTGCCACTTCAGCTTACTTACCCGTTGGGCTACGTCGGTCACTTTAGTTCTTCTACGGATTTCCTCATTCCTGATTCGATCACTTAGCGAAACACCGAGCACAGCCCTCTCTATAGCACGTTGAGTGACTTTGACTTCAATTTGTATTAGTTATAACAATAAAATCGGGTGTATTTTTTTTGGTTTAATCTTGTACAGTCATTAGTACATACGAGTACATTATGAAGGCTAGATTATGTCGCTGGCAAAGTGCCAATACTTCTAGGTAGGTACCTACCTCCGATCTGACATGTTTAAGTTATTTTGTTATTGACGTTAAGGTCGCTTTCCGCGTTTTTTCTCACTTTGTGCATTGTAGGTAGACAAACGAGTGAATGTACAAAAAGGCGCCGTGACCGGTGGAAAGCGCCACTTTCGCCGCGCTCGCAAGGACGTCATTGTGATGCCACCTGCTCCCCGCTTCCTTGCTACCGTTATGTGTCTATGGAAATGCGAGGCTGCCTGCGACGTACCCAGATAAAACAAATTATGTAATTCAAAGTCAATATCACACACCAGACATTTTTCAGTGATCTTCTCTATATTATATAGGAATTTGCTAAAAGGTATTTGTAGCAATCTTGAAAAATAACAATCGAGTAGAAGTCAAAATATTTGTACTAAAAACACGGTTGCATAGTTTCTAAATTAATGAATAATAACAACACACCTCTTGTCATGGTCTCGAAGTAGGGATAGACATCACTGTGTTACGAGGTGCCAGACAAGGAATCAGGCCAGGGGCGTCTCCCATGGGAGATCGCAGCACACGCAGACCCAAGCCAATTTAGGAAAGATCGTTTCCTGAATGGACCTAACCGGAGATCGAACCCGGGACACTACGGAATTCAAGGCGAGAAACCGTGCCACAACGCACTACGCAAATCGTGTTGTCGAAATATTAAAAAATATTTACTACACCATATTATTGTATGTTTCTTTATTAAAAAACCTTAAACGTCATCTACAGGAGAGAAGTTTCATTTATTTTACAGGACAACATCAGTTTAAAGGGTGCTCGATTATAATCATTTATAGAGCTTACAAATCACTTTCAAGCAATCTTCACGATTTCTTGTATCTTACAACGCGTTGATGTCTAACTAGAACAAAGGCGCCCGTCCGTTGGGTTTCCAAAATCTGAGGTATTATAGTCCATTTTCAGCCTAAGCAAAGTGTTGAAGAGTTATCTGGTTAGTCCCGGCTTCTAATAAATGTTAGTCGTACAGGAGAACCCCTCCAAAATATCCGAAAGTAAAACGAACAATCTCACCCGGTTTTAAGCGCCAATGAAGTAACGTATTGCATAAATGCTTTTATCACAACGATTTCTATTTATCTGACCTATTGTTTATATGACGGAAAACTTTGTAAGTAGTTTTCAATTCAGAATGATCACACAATGCTGTTATTAATCATTCCTATGACTTAGGGAATCAAGAGAGAGAATCATCCATAAGTTATTACATAATGAACATTCCTAAAAAAACATGTGAAGTGGCTATGGTGGGTGGAATTTTTTGGCAATAAAAGTATTCCCATAAAAAGTAAACTGAGATAAAGTAAAGTACGAGTATCTATAACCTACATACTACGTCTTATTTCATGATACTGCACATAAGGAGTTAATGGTGGAGATGTTGGGCTGGCTAGTGGGGTTACAGTGACGTAGTGACCAAATCACACTGTGAGCGATGTTGTGACCGGCGCATCGCAGTGTGTGGCCGGACCGCGCGCGACAAGTTCAAGAACAGCCATGCGCCAGCTGTGCGCGCAATTCCAAATTTGAATTTAACTTTTTTAATTCGAGTGACAACTTTTTAAAAAGCATAGACAACATGTGGAAGTGTATTATTTTAGTGCTGGCTGCTACGACTTTCACTTGCTCTGAGGTTTGTTTCACATGAATTTACTTTCGTTAGCTACGTGACGTGTTTATCTGGGTTTTGCTTTAAATGTACCTGGATTTAGCTCTTATTTAAAAATTAAAACCATACTTAGTAACCAAACTATAATTAAGCCCATAGATTTTGTTAGATTATTTAAATTAGTTAAATCGTCTGTTAATAAAAATACCGAAGGATTAATTCTCAAGTCATTATCCACAATTAATAAATAAATAAATATCTGGGACAATTCACACTAAGATCATCTGACCCCAAACTAAGCAGAGCTTGTAATATGGGCGTCAGAGACTGATAAACATACTTAAATATTTCTAAATACATACTTAAATAGATAATAACACCCAGACACACAACAATTTTAGGCATCAGATTGTGTTAATTTCTTACCTTGTCAAAGTAAAGTAAGTCTAAGTTTGATACCTATAGGGAGATGCTGTTCGAGACACCCGCGGAATATTCACCAAAAACTTCTTCGGGGGAGTATGGGGCAATCGTCCCCCTATCATGGAGGTTAATCAACCAAAAACTACGTGTACTTGCAGTAAGTATACATTTTTTTTAAGTTTAGTCTTATGTACCTGACAAATTGCTAGGTAGTGGATTCACAACATAAGTATCGAAAATGATACCAGTAATTTTAGTGGAAAAATTACTCAACCCTTCTTATCCAACCTCAAACCCCGTCCTTCAATCGACCAGAGTTAATTTCATTTTGGCATGTTCAAATGATTTGAAAATGCCTGTGTAGTGTGTGTGTACGGTCATCATTTAAAAGTGGGCTTCCGTGCAGTGCGGCTGATCGCTGCTGCGTGCTATGAAAAGTTTAGCAGTATGGAAATGTGGAAAATGTCCCGCTTTAACTAGCACTAGCAATAGGGGGACTTTCTAGCATTTACTCTTGTTGTGGTTAATAGTTCGTTTAAAAAATCAGTAGAATAATACAAATTAATCTGCACAGATAAGCAGAAAAGCAGAAAAACAAATGCAAAAAAGAAATGCGATGTCGCGCTTGACACCCGGGCCTAATTACTCTGCTATTCATTTATGTCTGCTTCGTTTCAATATCTCAGCTGCATTACGATTTTATATGGTCTACCCTATCATGAAGCTAGCAGACACCTGTTACTGCAGACATTTTGAATCCACCACAAAACTTTAAAGTTTTCGCCAACAATACCTTACAAGTAGAAGACAAAACATCCAAATGCCATCAATTTTATGCATCTCGTTTATTGGGATATAGGAAACCGAGATGTTGAGCAATAAAGTGTTATTATTCATTTAATTTAAATCACTTATCGCTGAAATGCTTGCACTTTGCAGAATGTGGCGAGCGGAACGAGGAGCCCCGCATAGTTGGAGGCGATGAGGCCGGCATCAACGAGTTCCCCTGGATGGCCCGCCTGACGTACTTCAAGCGGTTCTACTGCGGCGGCATGCTTATCAACGACAGATACGTGCTGACGGCCGCCCATTGCGTTAAAGGGTATTTATTTATTTAATCTTGTAAACACAGGATGGTATAAAAGGTGGATATTATGTTTAAATTTGGAGCGAAAGTAGAATTCTACCAATCAAATCAAAATAAAACAAACTTTCTATTAGTAAATAACTCAAAACGACCAAATATACATATCTTTGATTAAATCAAAATAGGAAGATAGGTGACTCGCCTCTAGCGCGTGAACCGCTAAAATCAGGCCCCCGTCGTCTAATTTCACTCAGTCGCGCAATATACGATTGACAGGATTTCACTGTGACGCACGCTTGTCTCGCTTACGCTAAGGTCAAAACAAATAGGTTTGTCTCCTGTGTCTGTCATCGCACAACGATAATGTGGTTGTGCATCATCCCCGTTTTAAGTTGGCTATTTCAAGGGACATGCCGTATCTTGCGCTATTTGATTTAATCTAAAGTAAATATACATAAAAGGTGATAGGTACACACGATAAACAGTGGGAATTCCAGGGTAAGAATAAACACGTCTAATTTTGATTAAGAAGATATGTAGTATGGTTAAAAGAATACTGAAGTGACGTATGAAGTTACTGGCAACAAGGAATTTCTGCTGAGTTCACGTCAAACCTTAATCTAGGGAGCGTACTTGACCACACCACTCAGTATAAGCTCTGCGTAGTTTGGGGTCAGATGATCTTGATGTCAGGTGTCTCAGAAATAGGACCACGGTATACGGCCTTTATAAGAAAGCATAGCGACACTTAGAGAAACAGAGTACCGGTGGCAAAATGTTTTGCTAGTGAAAAAAAAACCAACTTCAAAAAGAACTATTCCAAAACAAAGCACTAAAAAGTAAAGAAATAATTGCGTATTCTTCTGAAACTTATACGATAATATAATGTAGGTACAATTATTGTTATTGATGGAGTCGGTGTCAGCCAAGGAAATACTACAATATACCTAGCAATATACGTATTTCTTACATATCACGTTTACGTATGTATGTAGGTAGACAACAAACCTACATTGGCTGACACCGACTCCAACAATAACAAGAATTGTACCTACATTATATTATCGTACAAGTTTTAGAAGAATACGCAATTATTTCTTTACTTTTTAGTGCTTTGTTTTGGAATAGTTTTTTTTGAAGTTGGTTTTTTTTTGTCAATATTTTTGTTTATTTCTTGATTTTCAGTGAATAGTTCTTATAAATTTATTTTATACATCGAAAAAGTATCGTCCAATTGCTCCTAAGAATTGAAGAGTTCCGTTACTTTGTCATGGATCCCATAATCAGAACCTAACACTTATCAAACTACCCTTGAAGTATATCCTTTCCAAAAAAAAGAAGCATCGAAATCGGTTTGCGTGATAATGAGTTATTCGTCCATTTGTCGCGCATATGGTTTATCTAGATTTAAGACTTATATGGATATGGGAAATGCCACTGTCAGAGCTGGACTAAATTAAAATGGGACCACACGGGCAGCATCAGCTTTCAAATAAAAAAAGAATTATCAAAATCGGTTGGCGTAATATTGAGTTACCCGTCCATTTGTCGCGCATTTTGCCTATCTAGATTCAAGACTTATATGGATTTCTCATGGATGCATGATAAAATGGGCGCATTCGGAAAGCAGCAGCTTTCAAATAAAAAAAGAATGATCAAAATCGGTTCTCCCAGTCGAAAGTTATGAGGTAACAAACATAAAAAAAAACATACAGTCGAATTGAGAACCTCCTCCTTTTTTTGAAGTCGGTTGAAAAGTAAAGCATATAGTATAGTATAGTGTTAAGAAGTGGATTAGCTGCTGGAACTAAAGGAAAGTTGATTTAGTAGTAATGCCTTAATAGGGAAAATTAATTGTGTTAGGTTACACTGACGGAATAAGTAGTTCTTATTAAAATTACCAAATGAACTATAATGATGAAGCCAAGCAACTTTGTTACAGGAACAGGCTGTACTTCATAAATAAATAATTAATACGTTAATGGATACAATGGAAAGATAATGTTTTCACTACAGCAAAGTGTCATTTCTAGGTTTATTGATTGTTGCGTTTAGTTTATGTTGCACCATCGGTCTCGACGTCGCTTACCACCAGGCGAAAAATAGGCCAAACGCAAAACCCATCTAAATAAAATATTGCACTTATGAGGCCTTCGTATTTTCCGCGCATGACCCAACTATTCCGTCTTCTTTATGCAAAATATAGTTCAACCTCTATTGACACAATGGACCACAGTTGTAAATAAATTCTTTTTTCTTTTATTAAATGATCAATCTCGCCACCTCGATTTACGAAAAAGCGTTATAGTGTCAACTTCAAGTTGCTAAATCTCTGATTAAACTTACCATAGTCCCTAAAAAAAACTACTAAAACGCCAGACATATAATTTTGTTGACACATATAGAATTAGCATATGCATAATTGATCACAGTCACTGTTAAAAAAGGTTAAAAATATCCCAATTTTCTCCAAAATTAGTCCAATTTTAAGACTAATTTGTGTTTAAAATGAAGCATCATTACTAGTATAAACTAACATGAGTATACATTTGATCGTTATTTTATCAAAATACAAAGTTTTGTATTCAATCCAATCAGTTAATTGGACCTAAAAACGTGATGAGGATACCTCAACAATTTGCAATAAATCAAAATGCACACACGCGCGCTATGGCCGCGCGTAATTTTGATGAAAGCCTCTTATCCTTTTTTTTACAATCCGGATGGCTGCTCTTACAACTGAGCTACCGAGGCCGTTAACAGACCCAGCGATTTCTGAATAGTACCTACCTTATTTGTTTGAAATAATATTCATCTTGTAACCACACCCCATCTTAGAAATAAATATCTACATCCGTATAAAAATCGCAATAAAGCTGATGCTTGTATCAAAAACTATCGTTTGTAATAATATGTCCCCTATGTGGGATGACTTAGATAGAATTTTAATATAGTAAAAGAGTTTTTTTACTTAAGTTAACTGGCTTAACTTAACCAGCTGAAAATTGCAGGAGGCATAGTGAAGAACACGCTACTTTCGTTTCGACATATCAAATTTAAAAATGTATGGAACTGACATTCAAATGTCATCTCGATTAAACGAGTTGTCGTGTTATTCCCGCACTTTTTTCACGTTTGACATGTCGACACGAAGGGGGCGTGTTGCTCTTGGCTAGGGCCCAGCACTGAAATCGCTGTGAAAAAACATAGAGAGACAGAGAGATGTCACTAGCTGGTTTCAAAAATATAACAGAGCCTTTTATAGTAAAAACTTACTGTATTATTATAAAATATAAACAACACTTAAAAATAAAAACTTCTTATCGCCTTCAAATTAATTACGCATTAGCCTTTGCTATTCTTCACGAGTAAAAGATAAGAATTCTCCGAATTTTCTACCTTTGTTTGATTAAGTTCTTACGAATTAAAGATGATCGGAATATTACAAATGACTCAATTTAGTTATCTCTTTGGGCAGATACTCCTCAGTATTAAAGCTAATAACGTCACCATATTTTATTCTCATGTTCATGCAATTAACATCTAAATTAAGAAATAAGTAGAAAGATACTTTTCAGCCCACAGTAAATAATCTCTACAGGCAGCCATTTTTTGAGAATTCTTAAATGAATGCGTATTTACAAAGCTTATAGGCGTGAACTAACGTAGGTGTGGGAACTCTCAGGGTGTTTGAACAGTTCTTGACAGGGTGTCAACTTGACACATGACGGTGAATTGCAAATAGCGTGTGAGTTAGGAACATACATTGAAAAAAACACAACATAACACTTCTCTCAAACCTTTTCAACATGGAAATGTAAAGATTCTAGCTTTTTAGCTCAGGAATGATTTTACAGCAATTGGGATATGGATACAGGAAATGGGATAATATAAAATCAACAATGTATTTAATGTGCAGATTTCTTAATACAAGCATGAAAAGGTCTGAATAAAATTAATAAAAACGATAAACAAAAAATTCTAGAAAATACTAAGGTGTTGTCCGTACTGCACTACTTTAAAGCAATATGGGTACAATTAAGGTTAATTGATACAAAAAGATCGCTTACCCGATTTCAATCTTACTAATATTATAAATGCGAAAGTTTGTGAGGAGGTATGTATGTTCATTACTCATTCACGCAAGAACTACCAAACGGATTTGAATAAAACTTTACATTAATACAGCATATACATCAGAATAACACATGGGCTACAATTTAAAAAGATTTCATTCAAGTTGGTCATAATATACAACGATAACGCGGGCGAAGCCGCGGGCGGAAAGCTAGTACTCAAATAAACAATTGTCTCTATTAGTCAAAGGCGACACCGATCAATCTGTGTTAATGACAAGTTAACGACGGCTATTTAGTTTAGGAAACCTTTAAGATTGTAAGTTTTGCCTACTGTTGCGACATTTTCATTTTAATCTGAGTAATACATACATATATTTTTTATGGATTTCGGAGTACTTTCATATCGAACGGTTGCGATTTGCAACAATATTCAATGAGCTAAGATTAATTAAACGCAAAAAAATATGAATTTCTCTTCACAGCCTTTAATTACCCCCAAAGTAAGTTACGAGATAAAATAACGTGAATTATCTCTTTTCTCAGTATTGAAACAGTAATGCTACAATACCTTAAAGTTTAGGTAGAGGCTTAGGTTAAGCACTTAATTTTGCCTGTAAAAATAAAGTATTGAATGTCAGCTTTGAAGTTAACATTTTTAACATACAACTTATTAACACGCTTTAAAGCCAAGATACAGTTAACAGGTTTTTTTCAAAACATTCTGTTTAAATATATAAAACAGAGGACTTATTATATTTATTTAAACAAGCAGTTAAATAATATATTTTAATTGTGTTTATGACTAATTTCGATTGATAGGTAAAATGCAGATGAGGCAAAACTGCAGATGAAATCGTAAATCAGAGAGAACGGGTCCGATAACCTGTGAATTAGCAAACAAGTCCAAAATAAATCCGATTTTGTGAATTCCAATCAGGATCCATAAGTACATTCACCTTCAAACCGGACTGCGCAGTTCCGAACTTCAAAGTTCATTATCCTCAAGATATCTCCATTTTGGGCATATTTGTGGAGCCTGCTGTAGAATTTGCAGAGGTCAGTTTTAGGGAAAATCCAGAAATAGGTATTTTATTCACTGCGCAATTTGCAACTTTGCACATCAAAGGCGAAATAAAACTAATTGATTCGATCAAAATATAAAGTATGTAGTTCATGCATTTGTAATCAGAATAAAAATAATTGCAGATAAGGATCTGCAATTATTTTAAGATCCTTAATTGATAAGATATCATTTCAACTTTTATTTTAATAAGCGGGAAACGACAAGAAAGTTTAACCAACATCTTTTACAATAAAAAATCGGAAACTCAAGTACTGGAAGTTTTCAAATACTTACGTCATCTTTTATTTCCTTGTGTGGTTTTTAAAATTACAATGAATGCAAGAGAAAGTGAAAATTAGGAATCAGTTGTATTCACGGGCGCCACCGAAACATTGAGTCACTTTCGGCCAATGCAAATGCAAACGAATTCAATTGTGTTATAAATTGACACTGTGTTTTGCCATTCGGCTTTACTTAGAATATATTTTTTTACTTATAGGGTAATTCAGTATCGATGAAACAGCGTTATCGTGGTTTGCTTCAAATGGCCACCTGCTCTTAGTAATAGGGAAATTAAATTATTTCGATTTTGTGTAATCTTCCTTATGTAAAATTTTTACTAACCAACCTAAGGTAAAAATATAAGATGCACTGTAGAACTCTATTGTCGGCCTAGCTGCATACTCTTGTAAGTGATCTTGATGATCACACAACTATTCCAAAGTGAGGCCGAGTTCCATGCTCTACTACGAGTATGTGGAGCCCTTAGGCACGGCACGTATTAACCTTCTCCACTCACCCAGCCTATTTCTGGTAATGCTTGAAGCCATCTTCAACTAGATTTAGCCATTAAGAAAAATAAATCTTAACATACTGTGAAAATAATATAAAACTTAAATTATTTTCAGCTTTATGTGGTTCATGATAAAAGTGACGTTCGGCGAGCACGACCGCTGCAACTCGACGACGCAGCCGGAGACGCGGTTCGTCCTGCGCGCCATCGCCAACAAGTTCAGCCTCACCAACTTCGACAACGACATCGCGCTGCTGCGGCTCAACGAACGAGTGCCCATGTCCAATTCTATCAAGCCTATCTGCCTGCCAGCTAATGACAGTAAGCAAAACTTAACTACAGGTGTTCGGGATCGAGATCGTGTTTTTCGATTTCCAAATTGGCTACTTGGACCTGTTGAGCTTTGCTAGGCAGCTTTATTTTCTCTACCACTGTCGATATTTATTTCTTCAGTTACTTATAGGATAAGGTAACAAACGTTTGTTTAACGAACACTAAAAAATAGATTTACCTACTACAATTCAAGTTCATGTAAGAATTGTATCCGACGACGTAAACAGAATCAATCACTTCTACGAGTATAACTGACCTTTAACAGCAAATTAATAAAATAATTTATTCAGAACGATTAAATAATTAATACATACAGTACAGTAAAAATTAAAAGAAAACCTTAAAATAAATATAACTAAAAACTACTAAGAAAATTTTGCACCTGTGGTAAGGTAACCAAGATAAAATATATTTAATATTTATTTAATTATTTAATCACTTCTTATATTTCTTTGTTTCCTTACGAAGTCAAAATCTGTAGCAAATAGCAGAACCTCTTGGCTTAAACCAGTCAGTTTGCGACGAAGTTTTAGCTAAAATACCTGCTTTAATAGGCATAGTTACATACAGGCGAAAGCCCATTAGAATTCGTTTAGCACTAAGTGGCGTCGGTGGTACACAGAGAAAGTACCATTAAAGTTCATCCTTTCGTTTTTGCTCAGTCTTGATCAAATGTTTACCCCACGATATTAAAAATGCCAATTAATGGTCCTTACCTTAGTAAAAATCAGTTCTAATACTTTTTATTTCTCTGTAGACAGTTTATATGTAGGAGTGAAGGCTGTCGCATCTGGCTGGGGCACACTCACTGAAGAAGGAAAGGTGTCTTGCACGCTGCAAGAAGTAGAGGTTCCTGTCATCAGCAACCAAGAGTGCAGGAGCACTAAGTACACAGCTTCTATGATCACAGACAACATGTTGTGCGCTGGGTATCCTAAAACTGGACAGAAGGACTCTTGTCAGGTACGTGTCGTCTCACCGAATGCGTTGATAATGAGCTTGCAAATTATTTTTAGATAGCCTTAACTCATTACCTATAAAATAGGCTATTACCTGAAGAGCGATTCTGAAAATCAAAATCAAAAATGTATTTATTCACATAGACTCATAAGAAGTACGTGGCACAGGACTTGGGCAGCCCTGTGTTCCTTTAATTACATCCCAGGCGTTGCAGTGTCCACGGAGAGGACACTTCGTCCACAATGATGATGATAAGAAGTGCTAATGACAAGTCAAAAAATATTACTAGCAAAAATATACCTAAATAAATATTAACGTAAATAAAAATAACACTATGATAGTAAATATCATAAATTAACATAATGTGACTCTACCACCGGTTCGGAGGTCGTTTTCGATCGAGAAGAACTTGGCAAGAAATTCGATGGTTACTCTTTTCAATCTTGTTTACAAAAATTTAATTGACAGAGTTGAGTCATAACAAAGAATGTGCAGATGAGCAAATTATAGCTACTACATTATCATAATTAAATCGAAAGTACACAGTTGAAATATCTGTCTCTCTAAATACTTCCCGAAGCGAGTCGCGTGGTCCAAGGTTGTAAATGGGGCGGATGGCTCTTTTTTGAAGAACAAAGACGGTGTTGAGATCCGCTGCCCCACAACTGTAGACCATACGACACTAACACTTTGAAAACCACTCTGCATCCGAACTCTATTTTACCCAGTCGGCCGAAAATTTGACGACGTAGTGCGCCAGTTCAAGACTAGAAACCGTGCTACACGGTTTCCTGTCTTGAACTGCGTGGTCCCCCGGGTTCAATTCCTGGTCAGGTCAATTCAGGAAACGATGTTTCCAAAATTGGCCTGGGTCTGGGTGTGTAGGTTTACATTGCCTGCCAGAGGTTGCGACTTCTTCCGAGTACGATTGCTGTAAAATTTTTCGTCGTACAAACAATATATTTTCAAAAAGATCTGGGAGTGATTATATCAACTGGATTGATTAATGTTTTTTACGAAATTCAAATCATCATGGCCCACGAACATTTTTTTATTCCAGCGATCTAATCAATCAATCCACAGCGCTGCACTATATTAGATGACATACTATTTACTCGTACATCATTTCACTAGTTTGCAAGCTATTGTGAACACCTGCAAAATTGTATCAATGATTTTACGAAAGATAAAGCATCGGATTACTAGTGATCACTTTTTTAGTGGAGCAGGAATTAATCCTGGCCTATTATAAGTTGACCACCAATCTAGATACTGCACTGAAAATGTACCAGTGCATTCCGGCGTCTGTTTGTTTTCTCTGTGTTTGAATGCTAATGTTCTCGGGCCTTACGTGGCAATGCTTTGTCGTACCTGAGGTTGTGAGTCAGAAATCGCAGGTCAAAACTGGACGTTATATTATTAACTATTGAATCCCCCATAAACTTTGAAATGCCAATAAATTAAGATGTCGCTTTCTACCATTTTTCAGGGTGACAGCGGCGGCCCGCTCATAACGGAGAGAAAGTACGACAAGCGCTACGAACTAATAGGTTGGTAATGAATATTGATGTTTACTTACGATACTGGTTACAATGCGTCTTTGATCCCGCCTCCGGTGTATCTGCCTTTCACTGGACATTGTGGCATCTCATGGTGGTACACACAACCTATGGTTACATCCTCCTAAGAGGAATATTCTCAGTTACGACAAGGAAACGAAATTACAGAAGGTTTATCCCATTTTTTTTGCGAAACGTGTTATAACTAGCATTGGTAAATCAATGATAATGAAATTGTGTTATTAAGCAGTCTACAATGCTCTGTTTTCCATATTAAGATAGAAACTAGAAAAATTCAATAACTATGGTCCTAGGTCTGGCTTGATTATTCTGGTTTCCATCTTCACATATGCCAACCCAAGGCAAACCTGTTTGATTTTGTTTTGACATTCAACAGTACTTATTACTATTTTTGAACAAATTGATATTTTTTGTCAATCCAGGAGTTTTTCTCGGTTTTGGGTTAGTAACATGGCAGTGGAGAATGAGTAACACCTAAATTATTTTACATAGAGACTGGAAAAAATAAATAAATCTTTTAGTTTTAAGTAAGAGGCCCTGACTATCTACACTAAACAAGGTAGTGCGTATTTGTGAAATGTTTATTTGACGAATAATTGTATTATGCTTTGCCAATAAAAGTATGTGCTTTCATTCAAAAGTTTATCAGCCTCTAACATGAAGTACAAAAAAATTTTGATTCGCGGTCAGATGCTTTTGGTGTTAGCTGCCCAAATATTATCCTAACCTATTTATTTCCTCATCATCATCAGCCCATCATAGTCCACTGCCGGACATAGGTCTCTCCCAATGACTTTGCCTGCTATTAACTACCCATTTTTCTGCGCAGGAGTGGTGTCGTGGGGCAACGGCTGCGCGCGCGTCGGCTACCCGGGCGTCTACACGCGCGTCTCGCACTACCTCGACTGGATCAAGGAGAACACGAAAGACGCCTGCTACTGCACTGAATAGACTACTGAGAATCTAGACGTCAGCTTTTGCATACTCATTTTAATCATGTACAGAATTTAAAGATTTGTTTATCGGGTAACACTCGCTCATTATAGGGCATACTATCTTACGATGAGTTTTCCTGAGTCGTAACAATATTACTGCGTTAAAATTGTACATTCTTGGTCATATTTAGATTTTGGATAACCTATCTACACTATACACTCCTAAATAAAAGACAGGCAGGATTGCCTATTTGAAAAGACATGCACTAGGGCGAGGGCGGGAATATACTGGGTTCACCCATAGCTCAGTGTTAGCTCTGTTTCCACCCAATACACTCCCGCCAGTGACATTGCAGTCTATTTCACGTGAAATTTTGTTTGAGTTTCTCTTGCGGTTGGTTAGATATGCCAGGGCATTTTATATTATATATGGCACTTTTGCGTTAGGTTTTTAAACGATAGGATCGCTTGCATAGCGCCGCGTTTATTCACTATTGTTGAAGATGGAAACGATCACCAACAAAGCGTATACGTATGTACCAATGGTCCACTGCTCTTCCACGCTTGATGAGTGGCCGATGTACACTCAGCCGCAGATCTAGCGTTACGTATGCAGACGAAGCAGACTTTGACCGTTGCCGACCATATTCCAGACCGATCTATCGTCCACGCCGGCGTGGACGCGCGCCGCGACCCCAGTCATATTTAGATTCGCGTAACCGGCACGTGCCGGGTCGTTTCTCTCCGCAAACCTACGTCCGTTTGTTATCTCCCAGTAACGCCCTAAGCCGAGGTTCGTGTCCCCCCTTGGGGCACCCTTAGGCACGTTACTTAAATATAAGGGTTGAGAGCCTTCCGCTCACCCACTTGTCCGGTGAAATTGTGAAAGCCATCAGCGGCTAACAATGCATGCCATGTAGAAAAAAAAAAAAAAAAAAAAAAAAAAAAAAAAAAAAAAAGCCGACCATATTCATACAAGCGCCGTGGGAGCCGTAGGTAGACCACCCTATGGGCCATAATAGCATAACCTACTTATACACTTAGTGCACATGCATCTCATGCTACTTATGTTTGAATTATTCCTACTGAATACTCGAATTGTGCATTTACTTTTAAATTAAAAAACTTGAAATTTCTCATTGAAAATGAAAGTTATAAACCAAATGAACTGGTGTTTTGAAATGACTGTAATAAATAGTTTAGGTGATAAAGTTATGCCATATAATTAAGACAAATGTGTTTTAAAATTAGGTAGAATAAGTTTAAGAATAAGGTTTTTACGAATTTTAACTATATTTAAATTATGATAAAATATACCAATAAAGTACCTCAAATTACTAAGTATTTTAATAACAATAACTTAATTACTCCTTAACCCTTCTTACATCCTGATCCAATAAACTAAAAGTAAATTAAATATGTGATGGCGCTAAAATTTATAAAGTCATGGAATAATGAACTTTAGATGGCAAATAAATCCGCTAGCCTACATTAATGAGTTATGTCTTAATGAACATTAAACACGCATTATTCCAAAGTTCTTATTATTATTATTCTGAAAGTATAAATGCGAAAGCATTGCTCACCCGTTAAATGGAACACAAATATTTTGCTTGGCATTGGCATTGCTTTCCCGAAGTTGAAACAATTGCCCCTTCTTTTCTTAAAATATTGAATGCTCTACTGAAATATTGAATTCATAATTATAATATGAGTAGCCCTCAATCTAGGGGCAATTATTTGCGTTTCTCCTCTGTTAATTGTGAAATAAAATCTCGATCTAAAACGACCCGCGTGTGCAAGTGTCCCTCCTACCAATAGCAAATGAGGTTAGGCTTCTGGATCACACCCAGGAGCCATAAGCCCTTAGAGCACATCAACCTTTACAAAACCATTGCAAAATAGGTCTTATGTCAGCAGCATAAGGTGCCCCTATGTTAAGGTTGATGTGAACGCGTCTGTACAAGCAGTTGTCGTGAAAAAAAAAATTTACTGATAGTTGTCCAAGTATTTAAAAAAGTTGCATATTTAATACAGTTTCTGTAAAGCTATGAATCGCAGAGATATTCTAATAATTTCTGAGGTTGTGAGTATTTTGTACAAGAAAGTCGTCTCTTAGAGTTCGTCATTTAAACCTATAAAACTTTTTTTGAAAGAAAGCCCATTTATTGTTACTTTCTGGCAACTGCAGGATGGTTGTAAACTCAGTAGCATTAATCTTATTTAAAAAAAAACGAATCAAAAATTTCAAAATGGACTTTGATAATTCTATGAAATTCCATTTACGATCACTTTCTATCGCGTTATCGAAGAAATAACCCCAGCTATGCGCTATTTTGATTTGATTCTTGCTTCCAGGGACATCCTGTAGGTATATGTCTAAAGGTGGATGTCATTTGTGAATATTTGGATTTGTACTGGGTTTATGGTGTTACTGGGTGTAAAAAAAAACTTTATACGCATATCAGTCTTTGACATACAATGCACATGCTGTGAAGTTATCGTTATATATTATGTCCAAATTACATAAAATCTTCATAAATTGTAGCCTATGTGTTATTTTGATGTCTAAGCTGAATTACTGTAAAGTTTCATCTAGATCTGTTCAGTAGTTTCTGCGTGAAAGAGTAACAAACATACACACATACTCGTACATTAATCCTTACAAACATTTGCATTTATAATACTAGTAAGCTTAGTAAGATTTGGACGTTCCAACAGGTATTTTTTTAAACATACATACAACGCCATTTTACTTTAATTGCCAAAATAAAGGACGTTGCCAAGTTTTGGACCAAGTGCTGCCTAGAAATGGGAGTTTGTCCCAGGATTATTTCCGATACAAATATTTAAAACAATAGGCTGTTTTTATTTGGACTCCTGGGATAGATTTTTATGCGCTTTAAATTACAGATTAGTAATAGCCTGAGGAAGAAAATGCACTATGTGAGCATTCTAGGCAGCAACCTTGGACCAACTTCCATACAAAATTAGGTTACCTCCTTTACGCAAAGTCTCATCGGCAAAAGTTTGAACTGTGTAATACTCGTAATATTACTTGTAAGAATTTAAATTAAGGTACTGCATACAGAATTGATCACTTCTTATCTTCAGTTGCACGCGGAAAATTAAGAACCAATTTCATCTTTACGACGTAGAAGCTAAAATTGAAATTGATTTGGCAATTTGCAGAAGAGGAATACAGTGAGAGTTCATTGATCCACGAGGTCATTGCCAAATAATACGCGGTCGTTCGTACAGCCTCCGCGGCACTAAAATGTTGCCACTTATTTGAATAATTAAATCGTGGGCATGTTTATTTGACCCCATACCAAGATGCTTGTATTATGGACGTCAGAGATAACTATTCTTACTTAAGTTTTTGAAGATCTACTAATAGATAAAAAAAGTCAACCACCAACACAAACAAAAAAACACAGTTAAAACTTAGGAGTTTTAAGAGGCCGAATCGAGCTCACGAGCAGAACAGAAAGATTTAAACAATTACAACACTTGTTCCATAATTTTTGTTAAATTTGTTCCATAAATGGTTCCATATCTGTAATTTAAATTCTTTGAAACGTTTTATAATACAAAACTATTAATCTTCTCTTAAAATTAGTCATTAAAATAAATTGTAGCAAAAGATGTTAGTTAGTATTCGGTTATGAGTGAAATTTAAACAAGCAGGTTTATCGCGATATATTAGCTTAATATAATTTATTATCTTAAGGTGTAACAAATTACACCTTAAGATAATAAATTATAATATAATACGAGTAAATAACCGGTACTGATACCGCGATTCCCTTACTGTACAAATATTTTCCTCAATCACTTATTCAGCGTGTGAAATCGTGATTTGTATAGATGACTATGACGGCAACAAAAAAAGTTATTATAATTCTTTTTGAGAAAGATTTTGAAGAAAATCTCTTAATTAAATAACATTATTGCTCCTAGCTGGAGCCACGCTATTACTATCGTTAAACGTCTTAGGCAACCGCACAACAGTTAGCTAACAACCTGCAGGATTTTCCTCAAGTCATTCACACATATTTGTAGCATAAGTTTTCGTTAAAAATTCATTCCAAATAACTGTATCGCGACAGCATGGTAGTCAAAACGACAAAAGCACTGTTGTATTTGTACTCCAGCGAAACGGTTGTGTTTGGTTTTAGGCCGACGTATTAGTTCTGGTGGTTTCGATTTTAAGAACCTAGTACTTACGTGCACTTTGTTTGAGTAGATAGTGCAGCATTTTAAGTGCCTCATAACCATAAAGTACGTCGGGTTTTAACTTAAGTCATGAGTTAGTGTATCGGACACATTGAACCCCAAACGCAGAACTTTCATTAGAGACGCATATCAGTTAAGTTTTTCATGAGACAACATGTGGTGGTTTTTCGTGTGTTTCTTAATATGCTTGACTACGGGATTTAAAGTTAATCAGGTAAGTTGGAAAATAACTAAACTTTCTATTGCTTTTACTTTATCTAAATTAGTTTACTGGTATCAACGATTGCTTAGAGTCATGCGATTAATTTGGCAAGCCTAGGCTGACAGTACTAAAAATAATAGCACGTAAAACTACAGTTTGATACGTTTAAAAATGCCTTTAATATTTAAACTTATGTGATTATCCTTACATTTATTTAAACGATGTAACAGTCTAAAAATATCAATATCGGGTCATATTGAGCCAACGGTATTATGTCATAGTTTTTCACAAGTGTTCGCAACTGGAAACCTGACAGTTTTTGTACTGCAGTACTTTTTGTTGAATTTGATAACAGTAGCGCGTATATACCTGCAACGATTGATCAATATTGTCATTGGCAGCCTTATGACATTCACGAATGATTAAAGGCTAGATCCAAAGTGGCCGGTAGTAGCAATTGGCCTGTAAACACCACCACCTTCATCATACATCTTTTCTCGGGTCATCCATCCACTCTGACGCTGTCAACGCAATTCTATTCAAAAGGGTTGCGTTCCAGAACTTCTCTTTTTGTCATTCAAACTTCAAAATCGTGATGTATCACCTTAAGTGAAATCAGTGATTTAAGAACTAATTATCACTTGAAACAAGATTTGTAACAGTGAGTATGCAGCCTAGTAGAAGATGTGGTGTTGCCAGGTAACCGCTGACGGCTGAAAATATAAGATCGTAAAAAGTACGATATTTCTCGCAACACAGCATAGAGATTGAACTTTACTGGATATAAGGCATTGTGATAAGGCTATTGGCGTACTAAAAAAGCTAAGAAGTTACTCTTGAGCTTCAGTATTTATCTTTTGAAACTCACTATCAAGTATTTTTTATTTGATCTGCAGGAAGAAATCTTTTTAAAAGAGATAAGCTTACTTTTACTTTTGTAACTGTATTTTTGTATACTTTTATTTATTTATTCATTTATTTTTATTTATTTATTTATTATGAAAACCAACGGCGTTGTAATATAGTAATACAATAGAGCACTTTTTAACAATAAAGCTAGTTACAGGTTTTCCAAGACCTAAACCTAGATAATAAATAAAATGTATAACTGAGGCAGACAGTAGCTTATGACAAAAAAAAACAAAATCCTAATTGAAATCGAACAAGTAAGTAACTTACTTAACATCTTTAATGTATTTTGAATGCACTAGCCATTTAAACACCTTGTCATGCACAGCTTTTACTAATATTGTTTATATTAATATTATGCGCACTAATAAATTAAGGATATTTTAAACAGGATGGACTTCAGTTTTCTGAGAGTTCGTACGAATCTCCAGCAGTAATACCCACAGAAAGAAGCTTACCACCATGCCAGGACTGCAGTAAGTACATTATTGCATTGTATCTGTAACACGCGTAAAACCAGAACAAGTTTAAAGAGTAACTACTGAGTTTCTCGCCGGGTCTTCTCAGTGAGAATCAACTTCTCCGACGCGGTGGTAGAGTCGCATTATGTTTGTATACTGTATATTTATATAATTATAGTATTTATGTCTATTATTTAGTATATTTTTTGACTATTTAAAAGTACTGATCAAATCTATTTAAATAAAGATATTTGAGTTTGAGTTTGACGCAATAATGTAAAATAATTCATATTCAGGTACCTACTTTAAGTAGGTTAATAAGCACACATATACTTCCGTTCTAAATTTGTTTGGAAGCAATTATACGAGTAGATCATCATTTGAATTGCAGTTCCAATAGTATTTGTACTTGTTTAATGTACAATTAAGAATAAATAAGTATTCCGCGTCTCGAAATTTAAACATCCTTCTTCTGAAGGCTGTTGATAAGAGCGTCATTAAGAGGCGATTTAGGTACTCCTAAAGTACTTTGCACATTACAAGATGTTGAATTTAAGCATCCTAAATGAACTGACACAAGTTTTTTAAATTCATGCCAGGTTGTGGCGAACGAAACGAAGAACCCAGAGTTGTGGGCGGCATGGGATCCAGCGTCAATGCGTTCCCCTGGCTGGCCAGATTAATCTACCAGAAGTCGTTCGGTTGCGGGGCGTCGCTCATCAACGACAAATACGTCATTTCTGCTGCCCATTGCATAAAAGGGTGAGTAGTGTTACTGGTAATCTCCTGGAAGATTATATTAAGCAGGCTTGTAAGCCGTAAGAATAATCTTGAGGTTACTGAGTCCTCCGTCGCTGAATAACCATTATTTTCTCAAAAGACCACATTCATAGAACACCACATTCGCAAAACACGATATTTTTAAAAAAATCATCAAACCGATCAATCGATCATATTTATAAGACCACATTTGCAAAATACTACATTGGTGGTATACCACATTTAAAGTACTTTTTAAAAAAGGGGTTTTAATTTTTATATTAAGAACAGAATTAACAAAACAAAAAATTAAATTTTTCTTAAACAAACCAAAAAAGTAATCCTTTTCTGCAAAAAAAAAATCCTAGTTCTTGTAATTATTTATTTATTTTTCACTCCTTATTTCTTATGTATTAAAAGCACATGAGCGTTTCGAACAAACTAAAAAAATCATAAAAAATTATAATAATACTTTCAGATTTATGTGGTTCATGTTCCGAGTGACGTTCGGCGAGCACGACCGCTGCGACCAGAGCCAGCGGCCCGAGACGCGCTACGTAGTCAAGCTGTACGCGCACAATTTCTCGCTCTCAGACCTGAGGAACGACATCTCACTGCTAAAGCTCAACGAGCCTGTTGTATACTCGCATGCAGTCAGGCCCGTGTGTATTCCGAAGAATGATGGTAGGTTATTATTATCTAGGAAAGGTCAGCTGTAGCCAGCTGCCTATGACGCGTTTTTTATTGAAGCTGTACGCCCACAAGTTCTCGCTCTCAGACCTGAAGAACGACAACTGACTGCCGGAGCTTAACGAAACTGTTGTTTACTCGCATGCGGTCAAGTCTGTGTGTTTTCCGAAGAATGATGGTAAGTTTTTCACAAAAAATATCAGTAAGAGAAAGAGCCTAAGATGTGCTACTCAGTGAAGCTGTACGCGCACAATTTCTCGCTCTCAGACCTGAGGAACGACATCTCACTGCTAAAGCTCAACGAGATTGTTGTAGACTCGCATGCAGTTAGGCCCGTGTGTCTTCCGAAGAATGATGGTAGGTTATAATTATCTAGGAAAGGTCAGCTGGAGCCAGCTGCCCATGACGCGTTTTTATTGAAGCTATACGCCCACAACTCCCCGCTCTCAGACCTGAAGAACGACAACTGACTGCCGGAGCTTAACTAAACTGTTGTTTACTCGCATGCGGTCAAGTCTGTGTGTTTTCCGAAGAATGATGGTAAGTTTTTAACAAAAAATATCAGTAAGAGAAAGAGCCTAAGATGTGCTACTCAGTGAAGCTGTACGCGCACAATTTCTCGCTCTCAGACCTGAGGAACGACATCTCACTGCTACAATTGAATGTGTGTTTTTGTCTTCCGATGAGGCAGTAACGTGAACAGCGATGAAGATTTGGTAAAACTTTAAATAAAATTTGAATACTATTCACCAATGCTAATTGAATATTTGCGCCCTTGAATTGAAAAATTAGAGGTGGAAAAGTGTATTTAAATGTAAACATAAAAATCGCAACCACAGAGGTAAAAAGGTGTAAGTGGTTTTACTGCAAAATCGTGATTTCGACAGAATTGAAAAGTACGGTTAAGATTACTTATGCTGATTTTTTTCATATTTATCTTGTTAAAACTGTCAATTTTATGCAACAAAATTGTTTTATGAATTTCGAATACATGAGTATTCTTTTTAGTGAAGAATAGCTTAAGCATTAAAACGCAAAGAATAAGTCAATCAATGAAAAGTTTTTCGATAAGATTTAATGTAGAAAATAAATAGTTAAATTTTTCCTTTATTCCGTAGCAATACACACTAGTCTTGTATGCACGGTTAGGTTTTTCCCTAAACAAAAACAGCAGTATGCCTGAATACGCTTTAATAAACCTACAATAAATTAAACTAAAAACGATTACTGCTAACTTCCATCAAAGCGAAAGGATACGGTGGGAAAGTAAGAGTGAATGCGTGGATATGGAGCGAGGGTGCGGCAGAGTATCTACGTGTTCCTTGCAGCCATGTCATGTACGAAGAAGAAGAAAGAGGAGCAGAACTGCATTGAATTATACCAGTTCAATTTGTAAATAAATACCACCCGCGTTCCAATTTTGTTGAATTGGTCACAGTTATAAGCCTGTTAACTATTCAGTCACTCGGGCGAGTACTTTTTACACTTGAAAATGTACTCTGCCAAGTCAAAACCAGTCAGCCCCCCGATTCAAAACAAAGTTATCGACCGATTCGGCTAGTTTCTTTTATTTTTAATTATTTTTTTAAGATAGGTAGTTTTCATATAATTGAATTTGTGAAAACTAAAGGCCTTTGGCTTTGACAAATAAAAATATTGATTGCTACCGTTAAGCGATTCATTGACTATAGTTAAAACAAACTTAACGAATCGTGGGGCCGGAGGACCGAACTTTGTTCTGAATCGGGGGACAGGTCAGGCAACACATTAGTTCAGGGCAAATCCAGTAAGGACAAGTCCATTCACAACGACAGGTCTGGCTATGTACAGTAAAAGCCATTTCAAGTTCATGCAGACCCAGTCAAGACATTCTTTGCCAACTAGTCAGTCTATCAAGCAAGAGTATCAATTCAATGCAATTTAGCAAATGTCACTGGTCTAAAGTGAAGTCATGTAACGGTTGTCATAGTCATCAATGTCATAAGATATAACTTTGAATTAGTAAAGTTACAAGTACAAAAATCTTTTAAAGATATTTCGCACAAACAACTAGGCTATTATTAGCTTTGAAGTGCTAAGTTTCTATGAATAGTCTTTAACTCGTATCTCACGTGTCGCAAAATCAGTATGACCCTGATAAGCAGGTTTTCTGTTGTTGTCTGGATTAGTGAACAGTTTTCTGTGAGGGTCTTGCTGACCAAGAACCCTCCTTCTCTTGCTTGCGTCTGCAATCCACCTCCGCTGCCACCTTAAATACCTTAAAATCTTCTGCCTATTGGTATTTAATAAAGTCACTACATGACCTGATATCACTTTCTGCCTTCAACTACCGGACTACTAGAGAGGTCGGGAGGGTTTTCATCCCCATGTGGTTGACTTTCCAATAGTAAATGGTTTGCTGCATCCTTTCTGGTCCGCACCGTCAGGTAGTGGAATGCTTCCCTGCGTCTGTTTTTAACCGACTTCAAAAAAAAGAGGAGGTTCTCAACTCGACTCTATGTTTTTTTTTATGTTTGTTACCTCATAACTTTCGACTGGGTGAACTGATTTTAATCATTCTTTTTTATTTGAAAGCTGGTGCTATTTGGTAGCTATTTGGCGGCAATTTGGTCTAGTTCTGACAGTGGCATCCATGAGAAAACCATATAAGTCTTAAATCTAGATAATCTATATGCGCGACAAATGGACGAATAACTCAATATCACGCCAACCGATTTTGATGCTTCTTTTTTATTGGAAAGGATATACTTCAAGGGTAGTTTGATGAGAGTTTGGTTAGATTCTGATAATGGGATCCATGACAAAGTAACTAAACTCTTCAATTTTTAGGAGCAAATGAACGATACTTTTCGATGTATAAAATAAACAAGAGCTTTTCACTGAAAATCAAGAAATAAACCAAAATTTTAACAAAAAAAAACCAACCTCAAAAAAAAGCTCTTCCAAAACAAAACGATTCCGCAACCGTTGTCCTATGACCGATTCGTCAATGGACTGTTTGTCGACAGGACGATTCAGTTATTGCCATGTCCCCAGCAGAATCTTTCAACTACGGCAATTTTGCTGACATAACTTTTCGTCTATCTTACTTTCGACGTCAGGCATTTCCAGCTACAGAATGTTTCACCTACACGACGGTAAACCTATAGCTCTTTCAACTGCAGAACTTTCCATTTACGGAGATTTTGCCGTGAATCTTCCGGCAAGCGACATTACACAAAAAATACAAATCTACACCTTACGTCCGTTACGTACTATGTCTTTAGTGAGAGATCAGAGCTGGCTATTTACCCTAGTTTGAAAATCTAGACACGTGGTCGCATTTGGTACACATTTGATACACAAATGGCAGGCACACATTTTACCACTTTGAAAGTGTCTATCTTTCATACGATTGACCTTGAGAATAATTCTCCTAGCTAATGGTAACCATTTGTACCAATGGTACAAATGGTGGGTCCGGCCGTTATGGTCCCATTCCGGTTTGCCCCCGGCCGGGTTGCACCCACATTTAAAAAGTTGTTATTCCGGTATGCACCCGGCCGCGTTGCCCCCATAGTTTATCTTTTTGTCATGATATTCGAATCAGTACGGTTAAATAGACAATTGTTAAAAAATAATTGAAAATAAAGACCAAAATCATGACTAATGTGTGTAGCTAGTGTAGATAACAGTAGATCAGATACCTATACCTGCGGCCTATAGCGATAAGGGATTGCCTACATCTGTCTACAATGTTATAGGTATTTTTTTACATTTTCTAACTAATAAGTAAAAGTCACTTTCTTGTTTGTATAATCATCTTTATTCATAAAATTAACAGCCATTATGGCGAAACTACGAATCAAACAAAATATAGGCAAATATCACAATCATATACATTTGTCACTTATAATCTTTATATAATCAACATTAATATAAATAATATGTTGATAGAAAAAAAATATGTAAATATAAAATATAGTAAAATCAACAAAAATATCACTATGGGATTACTACCTATTGCAGGATTATGTATAAGTATGCAAAATTCTGGACTATTTATGTGATTTACATTTTTGTTTCATTACAAAGGGGCGAATCTTGGCCAAAAACGAAATAATAGAAGTATTTTTCTTTTTATAGTCAGCTGTCAGCCTTACAATAGCTTCGTCATTCTTTTTACTTTTCATGGTCCTCTTAGATATTGATATTCCATTCTGCTGCAGTCTGTATATAGAAATATGTAAATAGATCAATAAATTATATCCTTGCGCATTCCCACACAGCGCTATCTAGTCCCTAACTAAAAAAAATACATTTAACATTGTAGACAGATGTAGGCAATCCCTTATCGCTATAGGCCGCAGGTATACATCTATCTGATCTACTGTTATCTACCCTAACTACACACATCAGTCATGATTTTGGTCTTTATTTTCATTTATTTTTTAACAATTGTCTACTTAACCGTACTGATTCGAATATCATGACAAAAAGAGAAACTATGGGGGCAACGCGGCCGGGTGCATACCGGAATAACAACTTTTTAAATGTGGGTGCAACCCGGCCGGGGGCAAACCGGAATGGGACCATAACGGCCGGACCCCAAATGGTTACCATTAGCTTGTTGTTTACATAATATTATGAAGTCACTTTAAGGTATACACTCGCAATACCATACCAGTAACATAAGTACGCTCAGTTTTTGTTTTTAGTGAAAAACCTGAAAAGTATTTTGTTTTCTTTATGCCACTAAGAGATGGCGTTGCCTGTACTATGAATCGCGCTATCGTTATGTTTCCTGAGAGCTATCAAACAAATACGTACCTATAAACGTTCCCAGTAGTTTGTTACTTTCTATATAAATTTCAAAAACCTTCGGTGACACCGAGAAAAACGGTATCTCGGTGTACTAGTCAAAACTTTCACCAGTGTTCGTGAGGGGGGAGTTTTAGTTAACATTTTCCCTATCCTTGATAGGTGATGCAAGGAAGTAATCTATAATGACATATTAAAGGATGTGAAGTATCAACATAATCCACGAAACGAAAATCTATATAAAAATAAAAGAAAGTCGTGTTAGTTACACCAGCTATAACTCAAAAACGGGTGGACTGATTTTTATGATTTTTGAGTTTTTGGATTTGTCTACAACGGGAATAGGATTATTAAAACATTGAGAAATTGACAAAAAGCAAAAACATTTTACATACTAAATCACAGCTGATCGCCAATAACTTTTGACAGAACGAAGTTTGTCCGGCCGCTAGTTTGCAAATAAAAAATAACTGTTACTTACCTACTTAAAACTTTAAAAACTCTAGTTGGTTTGGAATTTTCATTAAGAAGAACTGGGAAAATATTTCATAACACAACTTGATTTTGAGGATTAGTACACACATCAAAAGTGTCTAGGGATCAACATATATTTTTGTAATAACTTTTCTCCTGATTGATATTAATTAAAATTTTCTTTAAGGATTCATCAAATAAAGTGTTTTCGTTTGTCTACAGTAACGATAAACCAAGTCACCTTTGCATTAATAAAGAAATTTGGCATTTTCCTAATAAAGGGATTTTTGACATTTGAACCACTAACATTAAAGTTCGAAAAAAATACTGAAATAACAGTTTTCTTTAAAATTTTATTGGGTAACTTAAACAATTAATAATCCGCCGAACCGCGAACACTAACAACACAAGAACATCGGTTTGGCAAACTCAAAATGAGTTCATCCAAATCACGCTGTGGAATGGCCGCCCATGTTCGTTGCAACAACAAAAAAAGGTCTTCTTGCGACTGGATACCCTCCATATTCGGCAGAGCTCTTCTCTGTAGCATATCCCATGCATGCTCAATCGGGTTCAAGTCTGGCGACTGAGCAGGCCAGGGCAGGACATTGACGTTAGCTGCGGCGAGGGTCTGTCTTACAACTCTTGCGGTGTGCGGTCGTGCATTATCATGCATTAACTGAAATAAGGGACCGATTTGCACTTGTAGAGGAACGATGACGTCTGATACAATCGTCTCAGCATAAATTTGAGCGTTGAGGTTGCCTCTGATCCAAATCAACTCAGTTCTTCCGCCGATCCAAATACCCGCCCATACCATGATGGTTCCACCACTATAAGGATGGACTTCCTGGCAGGATTTTAATCGCTGTTGGCGTCCAGGGGTTCTCCAGTGTCGTATACGTCTTGTATTCGGTCTCATACCAAAACGAGACTCATCAGAAAAGCACACGAAACGCCATTGTTCTTCTGCCCAATTTCTGTGTTCAAGAGCCCATTGATATCGAATCCTACGATTGTGCATTGCTATAGGTGGTACCCTTAGCGGTCTTCGGGAATGAAGGTTCACTTCATGCAAACGGTTTCTGACTGTTTGGTCGCTAATTAAGTTCCCTGAAGAGTGATGAAGCCTCACGGCTAACATCATGGTGGTTATTGTTGGAGCTCTTCGAGTTGTGATTTGAATGTATCGGTCTTGTCTCCGTGTGGTGCAGCGATACCGTCCTCCATGGCGCTCAGCCACGGTACCAGTGCTTTGGTAACGTGTCCAAAGTCGACTGATAACACTCTGACTTGTATTCAGAGCTAAAGCCACAGTACGTTGCCGGGAACCAGCTTCTATCATTCCCACGGCTCTGAGCATTTCTTCCCTGCTTAAATGACGTCGCCGCTCCATAATAACGTTGGTTTTAATCAGTAGTAGGGAAACAGTAGCACTAATAATGTCTTCAATGCGTTGTATGTTTTTATAGGGAAAATATTGACAGCTGATTTTCATCTTTTACTCGAATTTGATTGACAGTTCCTGTTTCAAATTATGAAATGCACCAAAAAGGATCCATATAAATTTATAAAATCATAAATTTATTACAAAGCCACATCTCAATCTCAAGAAATCCGCATAAAAATGCTTGATCCCTAGACACTTTTGATGTGTGTAGTAATGTAGGGGGATTCTGTAAACATCCAAACTCGAACTCACACAGGTGACTGATTAAACTTTTTCTTCGATAAACGCAATTTCTTTTAACCTGGTCTAATGATGGGAGTGCAATGGATGAAGAGTTTTGAGCTGCTTAAAATCGATATTAACTTCCTATTCCCGTTCTCTAGCAAAGACATACGTGGGGTCTACCGCCGTAGTAGCCGGGTGGGGCGCTACCGCCGAGACCGGCAACTGGTCGTGCACGCTGCTCGAAGCCGACCTGCCCGTGCTGAGCAACGAGGCGTGCCAAGCCACCAACTACAACGCGACGAAGATCAAGGATGTCATGCTGTGCGCTGGGTATCCTGCCACTGCGCATAAGGACGCTTGCACGGTTTGTAGCAGATTCTAACAATTTGTGACTTGACTTGTTTTTTCAAATTATTTTTTGATAATTTAATAAATTTAGTTGATTATACTCGTAGCTCTCAGAATCTTAAAGTTGAACCGATAAACGTTTGAATTTATAAGAGTGAGAGGACGATTTTGGAAGACGGGCCCACGGGCGACCAGGGGCCTTCCTCTTGAACAGAATTTCATTGGATCAATCTTGTAGAAATGCCGATGAAATGTTAGAACCTCATTTCAAAGCAATAAGGTTAAAAAATAAATGACATTGATCTATGCTGAATAGCAGAAAGTAATGCGGAAGGATGCCTATGCCCGGGCTGGGCAATGCATTAAACAGGCTGATTATGTAATTTTCCGACCGCTTCGATCCTTTGGCCCTACGGAGAGACGTTGCATCTCTCTGTATTTTCTACCGTCTTCACAATGGGGAGTGCTCAGAAGAAGTCCGTACCCGACGGTTTGCTTCGTCTTTTCTAGTACGCACCGCTAGGGAGTGGAGCGCTCTCCCTGCGTCTGTGTTTCCGGATACTTACAACCTTGGTGTCTTCAAGGCCAGAGTGAATAGGCATTTTCTGGGTAAGCGTGTACCACCATCGGCCTCGTCATCGCTTACCACCAGGCGAGACTGAGGCCAAACGCAAACCCATTTTAAATAAAAATAAATAAAAAAGAATTGCATGATCTTATACCTGCCGCTGAATTTCATCATCGCATGACACGTCACAAGTCAAAATTCCATGCTCATCACCTGGATGGCTGGCGCTCAACAACCGTACGATTTTCGCGTCAATTTCTTCCGCGTACATCCAAGATATGGAATGATCTTCCTGCGTCGGTATTTCCAAAGGAATATGACATTGGAGCCTTCAATAAGAGAGCGTATTCCCATTTAAAAGGCAAGCAACGCATCGGTGACACCTCTGATGTTGCATTTGTCTATAGGCGGAGGTGATCACTTTCCATCAGGTTACCTTCCTGCTAGCTTGCTCCCTATTACATTTAAAAACAATAAAAATAATGATTGCCTAAGTGCCTAAGGACCTAAGGACAAGACAAGTGAAACACTATTGAATGGACCAATCTGGTTGCTGACGGCGTTAATTAAATGGTATTGCTACCGTATTCTCGTGAGATATAGGTATGAACTTCATGTTTTCATGGACATTTTGATTGCGTTGGTTTTTTGGCGACAAATCAGACGAAGAATCCAGTTGTAATTGAGATTTTTCATCCCACAGGGTGACAGCGGGGGACCATTGATAACGGAAAATGAAAGCCACGCTTATGAATTAATAGGTAAATAAACATTTTAATATTAACAGGCCTTACCACGAATTAATGAATAATAAAATAAAATACATTTATAGCCCCGAAAAGAAACTGATTTGGAAGTGTACAATGATTCGAATATCTATATTTGATACTAGATTGCAAAAACCGCACGCAAATTAACAAGGAGATCTAAATTCTATTTATTTTGAATTTACCTCTTTTAAACAGCCGATGCCATGACGCCATGATGTTCGGGCTATCAAATAAATTGATTTCTATGAATTTTTGATTATTAGCCATAGCTCTGTATAAATTATTTAAGAAGAATCATTGTACAGAGGCGTCAACATCAACCTTCACAAAAACATTGCAAAATGAGTTTTTAGGGCCCGATTTTTCAATTCTTAGTTTATTTCCAGTTAACTGAAGTATAAAATGAACTGGCTGTTTATCAAGCGAATAGATATTTTAAATTTTTCAATTGTCTTTTATCCAAAGAACAGCTACCTATCGTTTGTCTATGTACTTATATCGCTAACTTCACACAGATTATTCACAAGCGCGCTGCACTTATACAATCATTGTAATGTTAGAATGAAACAAGACGAAAGTTGATGCTTGACAAATTGCCGTATAAGAAAATTAACCTCAACTTTATTGTTGTAAAGAGTATGTTTGCTTCGTGTTTTTTAAGGAAAAATCTTTTCCAAAACTCCGTGCATCCTATGTGCCAAAATAATTAGGTCGCTCTTCCAACTCGATCTTTTCTATTGGGCTCAGCGTTTGTATAATTGAGCAACTGCCTTTGCTTCAAAATCGTTGCGTCGGGTCGTACCAAACAAAATGAAAAATTCTCAAATGACATCCAACCTCAAAGTGTCAAAGAAAACGCATAGATAAAATCCTATCCAGCCCCTCAAGAAGCAGATAACTTTAATCCTGTTAGCGGCTTTATTCAACAGATAACATATAACTGACCATTGAATATTTAATAATCTTGTTAACCTTCGAATAACTTTATTCTACAGATAAAATTCATTATCTGAGGATTGAAAAATCGGCCTTAAGTCAAGTGCATACGTTTCCCCTATGTAAAGGTTGTAATTGTACTGATTACTTTACCAAAAAGATTTTATATCATCACCATTTAGAGTGGCCTAAAATGTAAACAATATGTATTTTTGTACCATGGTTATCTTTGGAGGTATAAACGCAACACGCTTGATATGGTTGACTATTCATTTTCCCATCCTTATGTAATGTATTACGAGTTAAGTCGTGTTCTGTTTAAAAACATTACAGGCGTCGTCTCATGGGGCTACGGGTGTGCTAGAAAAGGATATCCAGGAGTCTACACGAGGGTCACGAAGTACTTGGACTGGATTCGAGACAACACGGCCGACGGATGTTACTGCAAATATTAATTAGTGCTTTTTACGCTTAAAATGACTCGATTCCATACTAATAAATACTTTACTTACATCTTCAAACTTAGTTTTAGCCTAATACGGTAGTTGTCATTTTTTTGAGGTGTTATCGAAAGACCTCTCGATAATAGAAACAACTCAAAAAAACAAACAAACTCCCCGAGATATATTAATTTTAAAAATCATATTCTTGGACTTGCCCAAAACGCTCCCTAAAAACTATCGCAAGATGGTGACGTCACAGAACGCCTATTTCTATGCGTTCTGCAAGACACTTGTTCGGTAGTTATATTAAATTTTGCGTTTATGAATATGGTTTCTTAACAAAAGTTACTATAAATTGTGTGGATTATCGAATAGTATACTTATTTTTTTTATTTAAATTTTTTTATATTTGACTTGCCCATCCGAGTTTGAACAGCCAAAAAATTAATCATACATAAGTAACCGAACTAAAATTTTACACATGGCCTTTTTTTAGTGTATTTTTAGATTATTTTTAATAGTTTTTTTTAGTATTTGATGATGTTGTTAACTACCCAATTCTCTAAAGACTATTAGATTCTATTAAGCTGGCACACATATCTTCTTTAATTTTTGTTTTGTACCTAATAGGTAAAGCTTGATTTGAATAAAATAAATAAGAATTATTAATGTAAACTCATGGAAAAATAAGTACAGAGGCGTTCATATCAACCTTTACGTAGGGGCACCTTATGCTGCTGACATAAAACCCAAAATGCAACGGGTTTGTAAAGGTTGATGCAAACGCCTCTGTACATAATTTATTAGCCTATAAAAGTGCCTAAATATGTTCCCTTTATACCTACACTATTTGGATGAAAATGGGAATCCCCTAGATTTATGTCATCCTCAAATGCTACCTGACATACTTAAATTCAACTGCACTCCAACCTAGTCGCGTATAGCTAGTGGTTTAAACCTGCATCCTATAGGCTGCAACGGCGAGTGCAACGCACCCATCCAGCTTCTCGGTTTCTAGTCTCAGTGCACCAGTTGACGCGACCACAAGTTCAAGTTCACAAGTTTTACATAATTATAACTTTCAATTGGTACTCCTAAAGCCTTGTAAGGCTTTTAAGATATATACATATTTAATTTGTGTATTACACTGGTCAAAATGGGAAACTTACTGTTCTTCACCTTTATGGGATTCGGTTTTGTATTGTTTCTGGTAAGTGATCTTAATAAGATCCTTTTGAATAATCAAGTGTTAACTTTGATTTAATATTTAAATGAAAATATTTGTATTAAAAAGGTCATTGCGGAAAATGTGACTGTAAGTGACAGATCAGAAGAAAGTCGGACGTGCAACTGTCGTAAGTAAAAAAAATTTACTTTAGTAATTAATAAATCAATTTAAACGTAAGTATATATTTTAATGTATCGTATCTTAATTTGTTTAATATTCAATTCAGTTTTAACTGAATTGAATACTAAACTTAATAGTATTCAATTCAGTTTTAACTGAATTGAATACTAAACTTAATAATAGTCTTATTATGTTTAGTATTGTCTAATATCTAACAATTATTTAAAACTTAATTTGAATTTTAATTTAAACTGAATTGAATACTTGAATAAAGTCTTGCAAGGTAAAGCCTGAAGAACAATGATTTTTTATTTATAATAATGTAGTGAAAGACTGATACATTTCTAGAAGACACACATTCTAATTATTGAAATGCTTAAAAATAGTAGTGGTGTTCATTTTATGGAAAAGGTGCAGCAATCGAAAAATCTATAGGCTTATCACTTGTTTCAGTAATGAATATGTCAAACAGTGCCAAAACTATGTATTGTCTTCCTAGGTTGTGGGGAACGGAACGAAGCATCCCGAATCATAGGAGGTGTTGAAACCGCTATTAGCGAGTTCCCTTGGATGGCTCGCCTCTCCTATTTCAACAAATTCTACTGCGGGGGAACGCTTATTAACGACAGATACGTGTTGACGGCTGCGCATTGTATTAAAAGGTATGAGTAAAGCACGAAATAGTTTTTTTTTGCCTCATGCAACCAACAAAACATCTGAATGTATTTACTTCGAACATTTTTATCCAAAATACTACGCTGTTTCATTAAAAACATGAATGAGGACTTTAAATTACTAAAATGTGAACAAATTAATCTTGTTAGCATTAGTTCAGAACCCAATTACATAATTAGCATAAGTATGTATCTCAATTATACACATCAAGTTTGGGATCACACGGGCCCAAGCAGCTTTCTTGTTGCAAAAAAAAAAAAGTAAAGTAAAAAATCATTTATTCACTTAAGCTTTTACAAAGAAGCACTTATGAAATGTCAAAATTCACAAAAAATATATATAAACGATAATAGACGTAAATAAAATAATACAATAATAGTACATATACTAAATAAACATAATGCGAATCTACCACCGGTTCGGAAGTTGCTTCTTATCGAGAAGACTCCGGCAAGAAACTCGATAGTTACTCTTTTGAACTTTGTTTTGTTTTACAACAAATAAATTCAGAGTACAGTCAAAAGAACAATAAATATACATTATTTGAGCAGAGGAGCAGATTATTCCTACTATGACCACAAATTCTTGTCGTTCAAGTAATCCTCCACGTTATAATAACCTTGTTTTATCAGCTTTGTTTTAATTGTAGACTTGAACTTGTGAAGAGGTAGATCAACAAGACTTTGAGGTATTTTGTTAAAGTACTTTACAGATTGACCCACAAAAGAATTTCCTACCTTATGTAGCCTAAGACTTGGAGTAATAAGTTTGTTTTTATTTCTAGTATTGTGTGTATGAGTATCACAGTTTTTTTTGAACATATGCAAGTTTTTGCGCACATACATTATGTTATCGAAAATATACTGAGCGTGCACAGTTAAAATATCAATCTTCTTAAATACTTCTCTGAGCGAGTCGCGTGGCCTAAGGTTGTATATCGACCGAATAGCTCTTTTTTGGAGTACAAAAATGGTGTTAAGGTCTGCAGCTGAGCCCCACAACAGTAGACCATACGACATAACGCTATGAAAGTAACTAAAATACACTAGTCTTGCTGTTTCAATATCAGTCAGCAGTCTAATTTTTCGGACAGCACAAGCGGCCGAACTAAGTCTCCCTGCCAGAGCCGTTATATGTGGACCCCACTGTAACTTAGAATCTAAGGATCACGGAATGACCTCTGGGTTCAAGAGCACACAGATAGCAACTATGGAGTTTCACATGTGAAATTCCTCATCGTGTCGTTAATTTAACCCTGCTAATAGAGTTTTTGACAGCGTTTTAATTAAGTTCAATTTAGCTACTCTTCTGAAATTTTTCTCTAAACAGGTAATATTATTCTCCCTCAGCTTCAATTGGTTCATGGTCAAAGTGACCCTAGGTGAACACGACCGCTGCAACATGACTCAGCGTCCTGTGACGAGGTTCATCGTAGAGCAGACAATACACAACTTTAGCTACAACACCTTTAGGGACGATATTGCGTTGTTGAAGTTGAACGAGCCGGTCACTATCACTGACACTGTCAAGCCGCTATGTCTTCCCAAAGTTGATGGTAAGAGAAAGAGCAAGAAAGGATTGTGATTGATGAATGTTGCTCGATTGCACCAAACCTAAGTTAGGTCTAAATTGACACGTTTATATTGCGAAAGACATTCATAAAATGAAGCGGCACTGTGATTTTAGGTGCTTATTAAGTTTAAAAAATAGTTGCATAGGTTTATTTACAAAATAATAGGTTTGGTGTCACAAATTACTTATCTCAATTAAATCTACTTGTCTAAAATCGAATAATTAATGCTCTAAATACTCATTTGTAGGAATTATGCATGATTGCTACAAGTATTTTATTCCAGTAAGACCTTGTCCTAAAAATAATGTGTAATTAATATGTGGATGTTAATGAATTTCAATCAGACATTGTTGTTCTTAGCCTATTTAGTATTCAAATTAATTATAATTGATGCATTCATTCATCCGTCAATCTAATGTCTCATTCACTATCAAATTACCTACTGAACTTTTAGCATCCGAATATTATCTTTAATATTTCTCGATCCAGAAACATACATAGGCGTAAAAGCGGTCGCTATGGGCTGGGGTTCTCTCTCGGAACAGAAGAACCATTCCTGCAAGCTGATGGAGGTGGAGGTGCCAGTTCTCAGCAACCTCGCATGCCGCAGCACGAAATACCCGACAATGACGATCACCGACACCATGCTGTGCGCCGGGTACCCGGGCTCGGGCGGCAAGGACACTTGCCAGGTTTGTTATTATCAGAAGAATACCTGTTTGAAAGCACTGAATTCTGTACATAAATATCCTCCTTTACTGGAACTCACTCTACCTGATTATTTCACCGCCTCCATTTACCATAGAACATCCAAGCGCTTTTCGCCTTATTTTCTGATGCGCACAGCGAAGAGGAGCACACATCAAAGTCCTTTCCTAGTATCATCGTAACCAGAAACAACCACTGCCCCAGACTCCCAGACCTAATCTAACCCACGTCTGTGTCATAAGGCGGTGATTTGCGAGATTTCAAATTTAATTTCTGTGTGTGTGTCAAAGTGCTGCATGGGTATGTCCCCCTATACCCTTCTGAAGAATTGCTGACATTTATTTCGTATATTTTCCCCCTAGTCGTTACCTCATTGCATTTGAATATTATTTTTTTATGTTTGGTCATAAATAATCTAGTCAACAATAGATGGCGCACGTATTATGCCAAAAATCTTTGACTTCTGTTGACACTTTAGCATTTGATTTGAAAGTTGAAATTTGATTTGAAATAGGTCAGATCCAGACAATGGCATTCGAATTACAAGGACTTCGAAAGAAATATAGAAAGAACAAATATAATTTATCCATTTAAGCTTGTAGAGAGCACTTATGACATGTCAACAACGTAAAAGTACATATTAAATAATATTAACGTAAATGAAATAATACTAGAATAGGTCACATACAATCGGTTCGCACGCTGCTTCTATCGATAAGACTCCGGAAATAAACTCGATGGTTACTCTTTTGATCTTTGTTTTGTTTCACAACCGATATATTCAGAGCACAGTAAAAAAAAACCCACTAAGCAGAGGAGCAGATTATTCCTACTATCACCAAAAACTCTTGCTGTTCAAGTAATCCTCTTCATGAATACCCTTGTTTCATCAATTTTGCTTTGATTGTAAATTGAAACTTGTAAAGAGGTAATCAACAAGACTTAAACTGAGCAGGACTGACAAAGATATACTGAGCATGAACCCATCAGGAAAAACAGTTACCACATTGCATATTGTATGACGTGCACTATCCATTTCTGGAAAATCATTGGAGCCAGACGCAGTTTTCTGCTAAAGGGTTCAATAATATTGATATATCAATAACAAATCAAAATACTGAATGGTTGTTTGAAATACCCTTTTACTAAGTTAATGTCAGCCACCTGCAGTTACGCGGAGAAAACTCTTTAAATTAAAATTGAAATAATTTTCTCCATCTTGTAAGAATGATAATTTATTTGAAACAGAGTCTAAAACAGCCTCCAGCAAAAAGACATAGATGAGTTAGATTCGAACCGTAGATCTTAAGATATACTGGACCTTAAAAGTAAATTCGGAGTCCACTGTTCCAAAAGGCATTTACATTGAAATGTGAAATTTAACATCTTATTCTGTGCAGCTATTCAAAAAACTTCAATCTTCAGCTACTAATTCTTATTTGTACTAATATTATTAAGAGTAAAAAATCGACCAGCTCCTATGCACTATTCCATTGTCCCAAGGCGTTGTTCTGGGTGGCAATCTGAACGATCATGTGGGTGAACAGTGTGAGGAGGCAAATGCCGGGAGCGCTGCCCTCCCCGAACCAGTTGGTGGCTGCTTGAAGATGCCAGATCCCATGACTTTGCTGCCGCTGTTGGTGACCTGTGCATCGCAGCGTATAGTGAGTCCGGGCAACAGCTCTGGGAGAGGTGTCAGGCAGCTATCACCAAGGCGACGAGGGTGGTGTTGGGTGTGTCTCGTTGTGGACGAAGCTTGACAAGGAGACCTGGTGGTGGAACGAAGCAGTCCAGAAGGAGATCAGGGTAAAGAAAGTCCTCTTCAAAGCGTGGCAAGCATCAAAATCACCGGAAGATCGCGCCACGTACAGGGATACCAAACGTGCCTCTAAACAAGCTGTAGCCAGAGCCAGACGTGACCACTTACGTCCTTTGTACGATAAGTTGGAGTCAGCTGAGGGGTAGAAGCTCGTTTATAAGTTGGCACGTTCGAGAGTCAGAATATTTCTATGTGCCGCTGTGTAAATGACACTCTCGGTAACCTGCTATGCGAGGACCGCGCGGTGAAGGAGAGATGGGTTCTCGTGATGTGGGCATACATACTCACCTTTTCAACCGCATTCTACTCACCGGGAAGATACCTGAGCAATGGAGACTGAGCATTATCGGAGTGTGAGTATGGGTTTTGACTGGGTTGAGGGACCATGGACCCCGTATTTGCCTTAAGAACGCTCATGGAAGGATACAGACTGAAAAAAAAACTTCTGAACCTCCTTCTCTTAGATATGCAGAAGGCCTTCGACTGTGTCCCTCGTGAGATGATCCGCTGGGTGCTGCGGTCCAGGGCTGTTCCCTAATTCCTTATTGACATTATCCGGGACATGTACCACGATTCCAGTTCAATAGTTAGGACTGCGGTTGGTGACACGCTTCCCTTCCCTATCACCGTTGGAGTACACCAAGGCTCCGTGCTTAGCCCGTTTCTTTCCAGCGTAATATTAGACGTTTTGTCAAACCGCATCCGAGACCACCACGAGCAACTGCTTATGTATGGTGATGATATTGCGCTAGCAGATTCGGATAGGGGACCGCTGGTACAACGGGTGAAAAAGTGGAAGAATTCACTTGAAAACGGCGGTCTGAAACTTAATGTGGCGAAGACGGACCTCATATCTGGACCTCACGACCGCTTTCCATCAGGTGGAGTGAGGTCATCTTGACGGGCAATATAAAAAAAAACGGAGTACATGGCCTGCACACCACAGGTCCCCAGTCCGTCCGCATAGGCGATGAGGTGGTCGAGCGCACGGACCGTGTCATATACCTGGGATCTGTGTTAGGCGCGTCCGGTGACATCGATTGCGACGTCAAAGCCCGAATTTCCGCGGCTTGGGCGTGAGGTGACTGGTGTCATTTGTGACCCTAAAATGCCGATCAAGCTGAAGGGGCAGGTCTATAAAACCATCATTAGGCCTGTCCTTTTATATAGCAGTGCATCATGGCCGTTACTAGAGCGACACAAGAAAGAGCTACGCGTCACGGAAATGAAGATGCTGCGGTGGAAGTGTGGAGTCTCATGTAAAGATCGCTTGCGGAACACCCACATCCGTGGTAGCCTTCGTGTTCGTGGCATCGCAGACAAGCTGCAGGAGTGCCACCTTCGTTGGTATGGTCATGTCTCACGGAGATCGGCAAACTAAGCGGGCAACAAATGTCTGGCTATGCCGCCCTGGCCAGTACCGGTAGATGAGGTCGACCCAAGAAGCGGTGGCTCGACGTCGTCAAGAGTGACATGCGTGCCACAGACTCACCACAGAAGATGCACAAGACCGCGCGAAGTGGGCCAAGAAAATAAGAAAGGCAGACCGGCGTGGGTACACAACCGGGATAGACCGCAAGGATGATGATGATGATGATGATTATAAAGAGGAAAGATTTAATAATTGTTTGTTTGTTTACTTTGTTTGTTTGTTTGATTTTACAGGGCGATAGCGGAGGGCCACTGTGCGCAGAGAGACGTGACAAACAGTATGAGCTTCTAGGTAAAAACACAATAGTAAAATATATTTTGAATAAAAAAATCTCTTGAGTGTTTTGGAAACTTTTTAAAAATATCTAAAAATAGGAAAACTAGAAAAAAATTTAATTTTCAGACCTTAAAGAAATCAGGCAGGATTCGAACCCGCGTCTTCTACATTCCAGGTGGCTGCTCTAACCACTGAGCTACCGAAATCTTATTGGACCGAATGAATTTTTCTAGAATATGCTTTTGCAACGTAAGCATATTCTAGAAAAAATCGTTCCAACGTTATTTCATCAATGTTCTAAGGCAAGTACTAATGCTAGCAGTACACCCCGAAACTCAGATTCAAAACCTGCTAGTGGTATTATAGGCATGACAATCAGCAACAATTGATCTTCAGGCCATACGAATCAATTTGCCCAGTAGCACGGAAAAATAGAAAAAATGGTGAGGAGTTTTGGCGCCGTCTTTTATTTGTATGAGAAAAAATATATACATATATAGCTCTGAAACGTATCGTGTGTGGTATCTAATGAAAGAGCTTACTGAGCCAATTCTAAAAATATATCACATCGTTGATGTTTAGTCACTTGTATTAAATTAAAATAAAAATCATTTTCAAGCCATACTTACCAAGTTTGGGCTCCTCCAGATATAATACTGTGGTATCATTTTTTGTTAAATATTCTTCAAATGGTACGTAACATCTTCTTCAACCCTAAAAAAGGATTTTTGAAAAAAATAGCTTCTAGGATATTTATATATTTTTTCAATTTTATAAAATGTGATAAAATTACGATTAGTTGACACATGTATAAAAAGTTCAATTTTAAACACTGAGGATGATAAATACAAACTTCCCAGTGCGTGAGATACGCAGGTCCATAATGGTTCCCAAATACCACTTGGTTGCTTCCATCCCCAGTTCTTGGGTGGCGTTAGGTACCTCACCGGTCTGCTCCAGTTTGTCAGCTTTTCCCCACAATTTTTCAGCTCGGTATCTCGCCTAATTCCCGTAAATAATATTTAAAACTCCTCTCGCATTAGTATTTATCATCCTCAGTGTCTAAAATTGAAGTTTTTATACATGTTTCAACTCATGTAAAATTGAAAAATTATAAAAACATACTTATTGCAAATATAAAAAAAAACCCTTTCTCAGGGTTACTTAAGAAGATATTACGTACCATTTGAAGCTTATTTTACAAAAAAATATTTAACCATATCTTATCTGGAGGAGCCCAAACATAGTATGTTTTGAAAATGATTTTCATTTTAATTGAATATGAGTGACTATAATGTTAAGATGTGATATATTTTTAGAATGGGCTCAGTAAGCCCGTTCATTGGATACCGCGCACGATAGGATTCAGAGCAAAAAAATAATTTTCTCATGCTCAAAAGATAACGCCAACTCCTCCCTTTTATTCTTTTTTCCTGTGCTACGGGTCAAATTGATTCGCATGGCCTAAAGATAATTTGTTCCGTTTTCTTGCCATATAACACCATTTGCAGGTTAATTTAGCGTATCGCTAGCACTATACCTTCAAATATCCGAAAGAAATATTTTTACAAATATTTAAAGTTTCGGTTAAGATGAAATAACTATGTTATCTGATGAATACTACGAAATTCGATTTTTTTCCAGTTTTTCTATCTTTAGATACGAAAAACAAGCATTGTAAAATGCTAAAATAAGCAAAGTTATATTTAAAAATATATTTTCTTTCCTTTTATTTATGTAACAAGTACATTTTATTATTTTATGAAGTTACTTGCTACGAGTACTTTTCACTCGGCATACACATATCCCATGACTTTGAGAAGGCATGCCTAAATAAAACATTTCCATTATTTTTGCTTGCTCATTCTTATTCTAAATTCCACAAAAAACTACTTCCCACGCATTCAAAATCAACCTTTAGTTTTAAGTTTTCTGTTTTTCCAGGTGTGGTGTCTTGGGGAATAGGATGTGGCCGTCCTGGATATCCTGGAGTGTACACCAGGGTTACCAAGTACCTGAACTGGATTCGACAAAACACACAAGATGGATGCTACTGCGCTGATTGAATGATCATTGAAATTTCTATCATCAGCAAGATTTACAGAAAAAGCTTTTGCTTAAGTATCAAGTTGAAGCAATTTATTAAATCCTAATTTATTGAGTAGACAAAGTCTCCAATCGTGTTATTATAACCTGTATTATTATGACTATATTAGTAAACTAAATCTAAATAACATAATGATTTTAATTTACCTAAGCGATTCTGCTACCAAACTACTAGATGTGATACAGCACAGCCTACAGCTTCTATAGATGCCTACTATACTTTACACGGTAACATAAAATGACGTGCATGATTAACTTCTGAATAATGAGGATAAGACCAAGTACCTTCATAAAACCCCCAGAGATAAATACTAACGCGTAGTATTTTTTAAATAGATAAAACCGATGTTTTCTCCACGAATGACATACATTATCCTGCGATTAATCAGCTACTAAATTTGGTAATGATGCCCGCATAATGAACGAAAGGTTTGTTATATAATCAGAGTTTTCGTCAGGCATTTTCATTGAAGAACAATTAGTTCTTTTAGGTTCGATAAACATGTTGGTTCTGCCGCTACTTTGTTTCTATTTCGTGCAATTGACGGTAAGTTCGGGTTCTTATTTCAATATTTATGAATAAAACACAATTGAGCCCTGTGTTATAACTTAACAAACTAATAAGAGATCTGCATATGTGGTGGTTTTAAGCGATATTTGGTAATAATTATAATACATTGAATTAAATATATCTTAAAATACTTAGTGACTTTTCATTGAACTAATGCACCATTTTCAGACAGTCAAAAGTTAGAAAAGTTTTTATAAATATTTCAGAAAAAAAAAATCCAGGAATTTTATCATTTATTAAATAAGTGATAATTTGCTTCAATTTGTTGCTATTTTGTTGTTAGTGTGATGTTTAAATTTAAATACTGGTGTGTTTTTAGTGTGCCCAGCAGCAATATGGCGCGGGTTTATTCAGCAACCTGCTTTCTTTTCAGAGAAAGTGTTTATGCCGTAAGTATTTTTAATTATGTGATTATTAGGTAAGTACAGTCAGCCGTAGCAGGAGTGTACTATCGGCTTTACCTTAAATATCATTGTTGTGTACTCGCATACCTACTGTGCGCCATTGTTTCACTTGAGCTTTGGTTGTACAGCAACAAAACCTTCCAATACCGAACAAACAAACAAAAAATATCTTCATTTAAATAGACCTGTAACAAGTACTTTTAAATCATCATTACAAAAAAAAAACTTAATAATAGGCTTAAATCCTATAATAATATGAATACATAAATACACTGTATACAAACATAATGTGACTCTACCACCGCATCGGAAGTTGATCTTATACTAAGAAGACCAGGGGGCCGGATACCTTTTTCCATCATTAAACTTTAAAATATTTTTTTAAAGAAGTAGGTACGAAATTTACTGATGGCTAATTGTCTAGCCTCTCCTTCTTGTATGACGCTTAGGTTTCATTCAATAGTTCTAGGCATAATCCCTACAAAAGCGAGAAAAAGAAAACTCATATAATTAGGACACAAAATACTTATTTGCAACCTCTTTCCAGGTTGTGGCATTCAAAGGCAATCGAGCGGCTGGTTTGATGACTACGATCCCATCTCTCCCAGTCAGTTCCCTTGGTTAGTGACCGTGAAGGCTGGTGACCAGGCCATCGCAGGCACTCTTATATCTGACAGACACGTCATCACTGCTGCCTACCCTTTGTACAAGTAAGCTTCAATGTATATTTTAAACTCTTCTCGAATCAACCGAAAAACAATGACCTGCTCAGTGAGCAAGTTTAGGACCAGATAGGTGGTATGCAAACACCCTTCATACTGTACCCGTGCGCAGAACCATCTTCTCCATTGAACACATAATAAAAGGTTTAAAAAAAAAGCTGGACCAAGGTTTCTTAACAATTTGAACATTGCAAAACCAAGGAGTATTTTTTTATTTTCTATTTTGCACTGCATCAGAGTTTATTTTAATTTATTTGACTAAATTTCAGTTTACCAGCCAGCAATATCTCAGTGATCATCGGTGCCCGCGACCGCTGCGACACCGGAGACGCTGCTCTAGCCACTGGCATCGAGTCGGTGCTGCTGAACCCTGGCTTCTCCCCCACCAACAGAGACAGTGACATTGCTATCATCAGGCTGCGTTACGTTGTTCCTTTCAACGATTTCATCTCGCCAGTCTGCATGCCGTTTAACAGTTGGAGTATGGGTATGAATGAAATGACTAAGTACTAGTGCACATTGGCTGACCATTGTTGGTACAATGTTAGCGATTTTACCTTCTACCTGTTCTATTGTGTCTAGTCTAACACATACGGCATACAAGGGGTGTATAATTGACTGTTCAAGTATGTATTTAAAAATATTTCAAGTATGTTCATCAGCCTCTGATGTCAATGATATAAACTGTGCTCTGAGTTTGGGATCTTGATATAAGGTGTCTCAGATTGTTTATTTTCATTTAAGTGTTGTCGATATTGTTGCTCAAGTTGAGCCCATTGCGCAATGAATTTTGATTAACTTTAAACAGAACTGCATTGTTATTAAGTCCTGTATTCAATTTCAGGATCGCGTGAGCAGGGCCAGGTAGCATACACAGTGTCCTGGACCGATACTTCCGGCAACATAAGCTGTACTCCTAGAGTGGTGTCCTTACCTGTGTTGACGGGCCGTCAATGCTTGACGAGCGCTGGGAATGTTTCCCTAGTCACTGGCGATAAGGGCTGTTTAGGTCCCTCAGGGTCTACTACTGTTATATGTCAGGTTAGTCCTCACCACCATCCATTAATCCCGGAATACACACGCCTGTAGCCGGCATTCCAGTAGCAAGCACGTCACAGCAGAAGCCAATCAAATGGTCTAAAATGTTTTACCTGTCAAGATACTGCCGATTTCGGTTACTTATGCTTATCAGTTAGTCAGCCAGTAAAATCAACAGGATCGTTCGTCACAAAAATGTTTGTCCTGGATGAGAACCAAACATAAATAACATTTTCAGCAAAACGATTGCAAACCATTGCTGTTGTTAATCATTGTATGTACCTACAACAATAGTTAAATTAACATGGCAGACTTTCTCATTTGAGATATAGGTAGCCGTAAGTTATAGAGAACATAAAGAAGCATCTAAAAATCAGCGTCATACCTCTAAACTGTGGCATAGTTTTATTATATGGACGCACAGAGTTTTATTTTTCCATTGATTTCTTGAAGTAAGTGGAAGTTTTTTAAATAGTGATAGTTTAATTTCTTCCATAAATGGTTCCAGGAAGACGTCGGGGCACCCGTGCTGACACAACGCAGGTCTGGCCGATCATTTTACCTGGTCGGCATCATATCATCGTCAGACTGTGATAGTGTCACCACCCCGCTCTACACCAGGGTAGCGCAGCATGAGGACTGGATCAAAGCGCAGATACGATCCTCTTGTCAATGTTTTAGCAGACATTAATAAATTACATTTTATTCATGAACTGTTCCACCAAGACGTCGGTTTTCTTTCTCGGGCTTTTTCTGTATTGACAAGTGAAAAACGTTTTTTGACTATGACTAAACTCTGCTCAGAATTATGTTTCAGCTTTGGATTAAGTATGTTAGCTTTATCCGGTGTTAGTAAAAAAAATCTTTTCAAATTCTGAAATATTCAAGCACTAATGTTACCCGTGATGATTAATACAAGGAAATGTTACAGGCCTTCAAAGTTAATATCACAGAATAAAAAAAAGAAGTTTACTGCTGAGTAATTATTTTATTTTATCACAATCAAATTGTTTTATTTTATTTATTTTATAATTTTTTTAGGATGTTACAAATAGTTTACAATTACAAGACTTACTGGTTACGCTTATTTACTTAATCACACTTATATTAAATAAATCCGTTAAATTTAACGCATTTTACTTATTTACCTAATGTAGGAGACATTTTAATTTAAACCTAATGAGGATCTAACTATAATTTAGATTTACTAGACTACCGTTGTCTTGCATATGATACGTTTATGTGTAGTTCTCTATCTATTTCATTCATAGCAAAGTAAAACCATGATTTATAAGATTAAACGAGTATACATGTTTATGACTTGTGTGTCAGTAAGGACTGTTTCGTGAACAGGATCCTTTCAACAAGTGAAGGGCTCCGTCCTACAGTTTTTGTGCTTGTTGTAGACCCCATCTGTCGTTCCATTCATGTTAAATATTTTTTCTGACATCAACCTATCACTATCTTAAGTAGTTACCAATAAAATGATGGCAAGAGTCATCTTGATGGATACTTGTAGATCAAGCAATAATCTTCACTTTGGTCCAATATTTCTGGTAATAGTGACGTGTGAGTCAAGTAAATCAGTCTCGTGGTATAAGGGCAGCCCCTGTATCTTGAGCGTGGTCTCTGGGTCTGGGAAAGTGGTGGTGAAGCTGGGGTTTAGGGGATGTAAGGGTCCAAGTGCCCTCACAGAGTTTCGAGCTTCTTCGCTGCCAAGCTCGATGTGGGTGCCGTCTCCAGTTCTTTTGATTCTGTTTCTCATCTGTAGACACCGATTTTGTTATGACTTATGAGTGATTTCAAGGGATTTTACCATTTATGTTGTATGTATTTACAGAACTTGAATATTGAGCCACGATATTCAAGTTCTGTTGAATTGTCTGTGATGTTTGGTCATATTTATATGCAAATGAATTCTATTGTAATCTGAATGTTACAAATTGTGTAATTGAATTGGCTAATATTCTCAAAAGCAGACGCAGCAGTAAAATAAGCTAGAAGCCGCGTCGCTTAGTGTTTTTTGGGAAAATCTCAAGTTTAAGTTTTTACCATTTCTGGTGTGACTTTCTTCAAGTCAGTGGCATGTCCGATCTTCTCCAAAAACTCGATGTACCTCGCAGAAGCGTTGAAGTGAGTTGAAAGCTCGGCTGCCTTGTAGTCCCATGGGAAAGCATGGTGGTAGTTGTGCCAACCCTCACCCTGAGAGATAAAAGAGACGAACCAGGATTCTACGGGCTGGAGGTTCCTGAATGAGAATTCTTCAGGCATTAATATCAATTCACCAATTTATTAAAAAAGAATAGTTTATATTTATGAATACGATATCTTTGGGACATCTTTATGTACGAATATACGGTTAAGAATTAAGCTGAAAAGAAGTATAGAGTAATGAAGAAATATTTGTTAAAAACGAAAAAAATATAAGATAAAAAAACTGAGTTACAAAATGCCTTCCACAGCGTCATCCGTATTGTAGAGGGAACGAAACCCATTTTATTCGACGAATAAGCCAAAGGGTTCACAGTTGCAAGACGTTCTTAAACATGGGTTTCCCATGAATTGCTAGTGGACGATTCAGCATTTGCTATAAAAATTGTTGTGCCCTGTCCAATGCCACTACAAGTTACTGAAAACTAGGTTGCTAGGCTATGTTAGTAACTAAATAATTGTGAGAGCAAGAAGGAATAATTACCCCATCTATGTTAATCGTAATTACAAGATTGTGAAGGTCATAGGAAGCAGTTCGTATGCGGGTGATTTAATTAATTTCAGCGTGACAAAATTTAAACGTTCACCATTTTAAATTTACGTCACGTTTTCTAATCTTTAGCTTAGGTACTTTTCACTGAAGCTAGAAGTTTATTCTTTCAATGTTTTATAAATGAAAATAGAGAGGTCTTTACATGAAAGTTCCTGTAATGGAAGAAATACATTTATACAAGTTCCGTCACCTTTAATTACCACAAGTTGTTGGTAGACGGTTCAATCGTAGAAAAATCGGCTTGTAATGTAAATAAATGCATGTGTTAATTGAATTAGGCAATATATTTCTCATGTTTGTATGATTATTTGTAATTCTTTTGATATAAACGTTGTTGAATCTAATATATTGAAGTATAATCCTAGAATGCAAGTGCAAGACAGAACTAGCAGAATTCATCGTGGTAAAAATCGAACTTACTTGTCGTAAGGCCTGGTGCCCCAAAGATGAGCAGCACTGTTGACCAACCAGGTGCCGTTCAGCTGCAGAACATACCGCGCTACGTAGGCCACTAAGAATGTCTCAAGCAAGGGCTCGTTGAAGAAGTACACTGGCACTGCTACCGGGATACCGATGGCGAAGATTATGTAGAGGGGGTAGTAGTATCTGACAAAAAAATACAGGATAGTGATCATAAGCGGATTAGGAAAGCAAGATGTGGATCAGCAAAGCCAAACAAATCTACGTCGCTAAGTAGGGCACTCGGGGTTCAACATCCTACGTTAGTGAAAGTGTGTTTTTAGATTTTTTGGAACACATTCTTGTGATCATCTCCTGCAGTTGGCAAACGTGGTTATAACCCACCAATCTTAGTGATTATTTCTGAAATAATAAAAGTCTTTACTACTCTGTAGGGCAGTCTAAATTCTAGCCGATAGTGATTATTTCACTTTACTTGAATATAATTCAAATAAGCATGCATGGGCGTGCCATCATGTCCTACGAATGTTCAGAATTTAGAGGACTCACTTCTTTTGCCACATAACCATCCAGTCAGCTTGCAAATCTGATAGGTCAATCTTCTTGCCGAGCTCGATGACGTAAGGATGCTTCTTGGTCATGAGCCAGCCGATGTGGCTGAAGAAGAAGCCACGTTTGGCATTATGCGGGTCGGCGTCCGTGTCCGAGTAGCGGTGATGCAGCCGGTGGTCGCGGCACCAGATGAACATGGAGTTCTGGAAAAATATTATGTTAATAAAAAGTTATTCATTGTAACCAACATCGAACACACCACAGCACGCCAAGCTTTATACATGTGCACCTTATGCTGCCAATGTGATACCCAATTTGGGTTTGTATGGATTGACCTGCTGTCCTCTGGACGTAAGTTCCATAATATGTTACACGTATCTGAATGGAAGACGAGTGCCTTGTGGCATCTGATAACTGCCCTCGGATAGAAATTGCACCTTCAAAAAAGCCAACAGATGTTCGGTCGGCACTGTTAGCAATAAATAATTAAAATTATGTCGAGATTCCAAAAAAGCACTTTTGAAAGAGAAAGAGCACAAACATTTTGTTTGGTCTTTGGATATTAGAACCTATTTTTAAAAAAGCAGACCGCCAATCCAGAGCTAACTGTAAAGTTTGCCTACTATTCAGTTACTTAGTTATTTACCTGTCCAGCAGCAGTTTGGAAGACTAGCAGCACAGCTCGGACGAGGGGGGAAGCTTTGAACGATCGATGCGTATATAGCCTGTGGGCTCCGATGGTCACGCCTTCCGTAGCAAGGTACATACAAAACGAGGCTGACGGAAAATGTAAATGTTAGACGTTGCAATCATTGTTATTCACTAAACAAAATACTTATTCACTTTTGTTTGGAACAAAACTGAACCAGAATATCTTGTGATGATATTTTTGGTTGGTTACGTTAGAAATATTTGAAAAATATTTAGGGACAACTTCTTGAAATAAATGTTCCAGATCATGGGTCTCTATTAGAATACGGATTTTTTTTAATATCGAATTTCTTTTCACAGAAAACTATTTCCTCGGATTTCAATACTTTTTTTTTGAATTCGCAAATAACTAATTAACGCTGTTTTATACTAACGAATAACGTTTCAAAAAACTTTTCCATTTAGCTTTTGTTACCCGAATAACCATACATCGAATACACCTTTCAGTGAATTGTATACCTATTATCAATTACACTTTTATATATGTTTAAAACGCATATTGGACAACTAGAGGATTATTTCATTGATTATTGATTTCCTTCTTTAAAGTAATGGGTATAGTTACAATGTCAATGTCTCTAATGAGTAATAGAATAGCATGAAAATAGCAATGCATCATGTTGACTTCTGCCATGGCTCCGGCGATTTCACGCGTGCTAATCGACGCATACGGCTTTCGCTCACCACCGCGGCCTCGGCTCGTTACCAGCCTAAGCCACAGTGGCGCGCTCACAGCCATCTGCTCATCAGCACACGGTCCGCTTCACCCCTACGCGACCACGCAGCTCTGAATAGGGTACCTCTAGGGTAGGCAAGACCGCATGGAGTCAAAAACTAATAGCATTCGTTGTTGATTAATTGGTTATCTCGTTTTATTATTTCAGTTAAAAAGCAATTTAGTGATATACAACATTCGTGACAATCGAAATTATGGGAACCATAGCATCTATATAACAAAACATCGATGCAATGCACAAAATATGGAAATAAAATTCGATGGAATGAGTTTTATGTTAAAGAAAACTATTCGAGGAAATGAATTTCCAATGTAACACAAATTGAGGAGTTGTTGCTTAATGAAAAAAAAACATCTGCTAACAGTTTTATGGGGAATGAAATTCGTTGTAGTCTTAGGTTGTATTAATAAATTGCGATAAAGTGACGATCCCCTCAGATCATACATTAAATATCCAGGTTCTTAGGGATTCACTGAGTTAAGCTAACCTACTTTAGACCGAGAAAAAAACAAAGATAGGCAGTGAATAAAAACAAACAAAATAGTTATAAGACTTACTCCATAAGAATGTTTTAAGACTGACACCTCCTGTAACCAATATGCAAACACCCCACAGTGCAAGCAGATGCAGTATCAGAAATCCAATAGCATTTTTCCACACAATCTGATGTTTGTACTCAAAGTCTGTTCCGATATGTCTGGTACATATTTTTAAATCTGTTTTTGCGTTCGCATCAATATTTTTTTCTGACTGAACATCAAAAGCTGCCATTTTATTTCAATTGAAAGGAACCCTCTTATTACAATGGTTAAGGCAGTAATAGTAGGTACTTGTGGTTGCTCGATGAGAACAGTACTGAACAATAAAATGCATTATTCAGTAATATAAAGCGATTTTAAGGTATTGTTTTTTTCGTAGACAATCAAATCAGATGTTGTGTAATGACTAATGATTTAACTTGAACTCATGACACTATGTAGATGAAACAGCGTTTGATTGTCTACATATCGTGTGTAACACATGTAATCAACTTCGCCTAACATGTGGCGAAATGCTAATAAAGGGGTGATACCGAAACGCAGGCGGTAACCGTAAGCATCTTTATAGTGTAAGCGGTACACCCCGAAATTTATTAAAAAGCTGCGAATGGTGTTAAAAGCATGAAAACCGGAATAATTGATCTTCAGGCCATACGAATCAATTTGACCCGTAGCACGAAGAAAAAAGAAAAGGCTATGATTAAACACAGCAGTTGTGTAGGTATATGGTAGTTTTGGTAAGTAAACATTACAAAATACATTTTTATTAAAAAGTTAAAAAAAGTGAAATAAACCACAATGAGTCAGAAAAAAATTGTAACGAATCATTGAATAAACATTGAGCAGTAAAACAACTTAAAAGGGCAGTTACGTGTGGGCATTTAACAAATCGAAAAACCTAAAGGCAATCTCATTCTAAGCAATTCTATAAACAACCAGCTTTCCGCCCGCGGCTTCGCCCGCGTGGACTTCATTTTTACGACATAGGGATTTTTTCCGGCTTACGATACTGTTATTCACAAAATCCCGTCTTAGTTAGTATCTACGTCCTAAAAAGAACCCCTATGCCAAATTAGAGACTCCTAGCACTTGAAGTAACGAAGTTTCATACAAACAAACTATCAACCCCTTAGAGGGAGAATTTCTCAAAAACCCGTCTTAGTGAGCACCTACGTCTTAAAAAGAACCCCCATGAAAAATTTTGAACTCCTACGAAACACTTTTAGTTTCTGAAATTTCGTAATGAGTGCTAGTTCGCTTTTAAATATTTTTTTGTAATTATGCCAGCGTATTTTTTTCATTTCACGTTATATCAGAATCTAATAATCCAATTAATGTGTTGTAAAGGACAAAGTTTAACTCCGTAAAATTTTCTTGATGATGAAATAACTTTTAATCTTAAGGATTGATATTCTTGTGTAGTAATAATTCTTAAAATCTACCTATTCATTTACATTATTTTTAACACATAACATACCATAAAGCTTCTTATTTATAAAATATAGATGTATTGTGTCGCGGACTTTTTTATGGATCAATTAAAAGCCTATATTTTTGTAGTACATTGTATGCATGTATAATCAACAGTGAGGCCAGCGCACGCATGAAAAGATTTACGGTGGCGCTTTTTTTCCGGATTACAAAATAATAATCTAATTCTTCAGGCTGAAAACTAATTATTTCAAAACCAATAATAGGTTGGGGATAAAGTCTTTTCGCATTTTGTTGGTATGAACTTGTAATTAAATCTCTTTGGCCATATCATTTGTATCTGACAGGTTTGGGTATCATTAAAAGTTTAAATTTTAAAGAAGACAATTCCAAATTAAAATTAGGAAAATGTGTGATTTTCATTTGTTTTTCTTACTGTCCAGTGCAGTGTCTGTGAGAGTAGTACAAATTTGGTTTAAGCGTTTTCGATCTGGAAATTTTAATGTCAAAGATGCACATCGCTCAGGTCGCCCCATTACGGATAAAATGGATGCCACTTTTGAAAAAGTGGAGCAAGATCGGCATATCAGTAGTTACGACGTAGCTGAAGAACTGGGAATTGACCACAAAACAGTTTTGGCGCATTTGAAAAAAACTGGGTACACAAAAAAGCTCGATATTTGGGTACCTCACGAGCTCACTGAAAGAAACCTAATGAACCGTGTACTCATTTGTGATTCTTCATTACGAAGTAATGAAACCGAACCATTTTTAAAGAAGCTGATAACTGGTGATGAAAAGTGGATCACGTACGACAAGAATGTCTGAAAAAGGTCGTGGTGAAAGGCCGGTCAGGCTTCACAGACTGTGGCGAAACCCGGGTTAACTCGCAACAAGGTGATGCTGTGTGTGTGGTGGGATGGGAAGGGTATTATTCATTATGAGCTGTTACCACCAGGCAGCACCATCGATTCTGAACTCTACTACGAACAACTGATGAGATTAAAGCAAGAAGTTGAGAGAAAGCGGCCGGAATTAATCAACAGAAAGGGTGTGGTTTTTCATCATGATAACGAAGATAATGAGGTCTAGCCTCACACATCTTTAGCCATTCAGCAAACATTAAGAGGATTTGGCTGGGAGATGCTAATGCATCCGCCGTATAGTCCTGACCTTGCACCTTCAGATTTCCACCTGTTTCGGTCTCTTTAGAATTCTTTAGGCAGCGTCAGTTTAACATCACATACTTTAGTTAAATGTAAATGAACGAAATTAAAAAATGTTTTGAATTTTCTTAAAAAATGCGTAGACACTTTTTCCCCAACCTATTATACTCTATAGCAATCAGGGATAATGTAGCTTTTTAACAGTAAAAAAAAAATTTCTGTAGTTTCGGAGATTACTTGTCCCAAACATACGAACTCACAAACTCAAAACATAACACGTTTGGGCTCCTCCAGACATGATGCAGTTGAAACATTATTTGTAAAATATGCCTCAATATCATTCAGCCCTACAAAAGAATTAAGAAAATATAAACATTTAGTGAAGTGAAGAGGAGTTAGACACCCTTACAGATGACTGATATGTTTTTTTTTTTTTTTAAATCAGTGTATTTTTAATTGTTGCATTTACCAATGCACTATTTTCTACACAATGTTAAAAGCTAGAAAAATTTAACGTGATCCTAGGGACTCAGGGTGCAAATAATACTGAATGTAATTATTTTCAAAATTGCTTTTTTCAGGTTTGATATAAGGATATTACGTAGGTAGATACCATTTGAGGCACATTTTGCCCAAACTGGGTATGTTTCGAAAATGATTTTTATTTTAATTTAAAACCAGTGACTGAAATGTAGTGATGTAGTATATTTTAAGAATGAACTCAGTAAGCCCTTCCATTAGATACCACACACGATAGGTTTCAGATTTATTCCCATACAAAAAAAAACTTTTTTCTTTTTTTCGTGCTACGGGTCAAATCGATCAATCGTTCCGATTTTAATACCTTTAACACCATTTGCAGGTTGTTTTAGCGTACCGCTAGCACTATTACTAGAATTGTAGTCTGTTTCAGTTCGATAACGACAATTCGACTACACCACTAGTACACTAGGCCCCCCCCCCGCTTACGCACTAAGATAAGATAAATAATATTTATTACACGAAAAACGAATACAATACACAGTAGATACAGTAAGTAGTCATAGAGTGTAAAATTTATGCGCTAACGATAAATGTCCGTTGTTTATGCAATTCATGTGTCCCAAATCCAATCTAAGGTCGTTTTTTACCGTCATTCAACTCAAAGATACTTTTTGGTACAAAATCCAAGTTAATTTTGATTAATTTTTTTTCCCTTTTTGTCCTATTAGTTGATTAGTTGAATTGGATTAGCTTCTTTCAGTAACGCTTATTTAGTAATTAAGTACAGAACCTTTTTTTTATGAAGATAGTAGGGTTCCTTTGGTAGTTAATAATAATAATAATAATAATAATCTTTATTAAATAGAACATTATAACAAAACAATTTACAATACAACAGTTTGGGAATGTACATTCAACAGTGCCGGTTAACAGCGGTTACCACACTAGGACGAGCCTGTATCGTGGTAACCATTTTAAAAACATGGTACCATTTTTAACATTACGAGCATAGTAACAGAAAAAAAATATATTTTTTTTTAGAGAAAACAAAACAAAAGTTATTCAGACAATTAAGAACATAATAAAAATTAAAATAATTACAAGTGTGTGTGTGTGTATATATGCGCGTGTATTGTGTGTGTGCGTGTGTGTGTGTGTTACTTTATTTTTTCAGAGTGGTGAATAAAACATCACTTTACAAATAATCAATTTTAATAAAACACAGTTAAGTCCATTTTATCGCGAGTTGCAGGTCTCTGCGCCCGCCGTGTTTTTTCGGATCCAGTCTATGTAGTGGCTTATTTCAGTGTACACTCCTGAAAACGGTAATTAATAACAGTTGTGACTACAGATTTTAGTAAACAAATAACACTAGTATGAGCGTTTGGTGCGAAAATTAATACAAATTAATATAATATTGTCAGTGCCGGTTTTCCGATCACTAACCTGTATTTAGAAAGAGTGGTGATTGAGCGCTCCAAGCTCGATGTGTCTGACTGGCCTGTTAGTGCAATGGCAGCGATCCTGCCTCTAGCGCCGGAGGTCGTGGGTAACGAACATTGTCCCATGACAAACATATAAGTGACGAACATTTGTGTTTGTTGTGTGTCTGGGTGTTATTGTATAATAAATATCCCTGGACATTATTCCACACAGCGCCATCTAGCCCCAAAGTAAGCTAATTAAAGCTTGCGTTATGGGATACTAGACAACGGATAAACATACTTAAATACATTTTCTTTTGTAAATACATACTTATTATACATAGGATACACCCAGACCAGTACAAACAGACATGTTCATGCACACAAATGTTTGTACTGTGCGGGGATCGAACCCGCGACCTCTGGTGTAGTAGCCAACTTCTTAACCATTACACCAAGTCGGTCGTCGAATTCAATTGTGTGTGGTCATCATATTTAACTATATATTTAGAAAATTATAATTATGTGCATCAGTCGCTCATACCCATAGTACAAGCTTTGCTTAGTTTGGGGTCAGATGGTCTTGGTGTAAATTGGCCCAGATATTTTTTTATTTATTTTTGTGATAGGTCATATAACCTTAAAATTTCACAATAAAGCATAACTTAAGGCTATATTTCTTCTACTCACTGCTAGACAAAGTCGGCCATCATTGTTGTACATTTCTGTGCTACGATTGATAATTACTAGCCTAATCACTAAGTTTGCTAAATGTGGGTTAAAAACAGCTTTATGACATGATTGAAAGATATGGTGTCTAAAGTTCAAAAATTAAATCTTAAACAGTTGTTTGGGCTCTTAGTTAATAAATACAATTTACCTGGATATCTTGGATCTGCACATAGGATGCCCCATGACACAACACCTGTTGAGGAATAAGAAAAACAATAAGTAACGACATATTTTTACGTAAACTGACTTTTGTAAAATGCCAAGTTTTGATCTTCCTAATTTTTAACAAAAAATGTCCTTGGAACAAACAAATATCTATAAGACACATGTTGTCCCAGGTTCAAGCCTTGGCGGAACACCTACTCGTGTCCATTTGCAAGTATATCTTCAGTGATAGCAAATTGTATAACGGCGGTAGTAGTAGTAGCTCCCACGATATGGGTTAAAACACACCCGGCGGAGCGTGGGCTTTCGACTAACCCATTTAGAATATAGTCGAGGCGTATAGTCGTATGAATGTAGATACTCAGTTAAGTACTAAACGCTTATGCAAAGACATACTTCAAATGGTACGAAAATCCAAACACAGAGTTCTCTCACATTTATGTCACACAATTTTAAGAGTACTCGGTGTATACCAAATAGCATTAAGTTCAAAAGACCTGCGTTCGAGACAAAGGATGGGAATGATTTTTTTTAAATAATGTTTCTCTACGGATTTACCTGCTTGCAAATATCTTCCACTGCTTTCAAATACTAATAACGGGCCGCCACTGTCCCCCTGAAATTATGTTACAAAATAATTAAATTGTTGAAATAAAACCGCACTTGCGGAATTAATTCTAACCACACCTACAGCGTTTTGCAAACAGAACAACTGAATGTCATAACTATTTAGTCAGGAAGGCGTCTATAATGATTGTCGATGTTGGAAATTCTATGGATGGAGTCCCAACTTTAGTTCAAGTATTTTTAAAGTCTGTGTTATTTTAGCTCTAGGTGAGAAAGTCTGAGCTGTCCAATAACAAAGAGGTTTTATTAGGAGTTACTAGGGTTGTGGTGGGAAGTCATCATCATCATCCGTGCGGAAGTATGTTGACAAATGTTTCGACGGCAAACTTTCAGACACTAAATTAGATCGACACGAAACACGATCATCGTGTTAATGAAACAAGTCGAATGTTACGACGTATGTTAAATATATAGACATTTTAATAAGTTCATCATAAGTGTAGCAGCGAAGGGCACCATCTACTACAAACTTGTTACTAGGTTCATAAAGTAATAATCAATATTTTTTTCTTGATTGTAGTAATTTTTGGCCATGCAAAACCTTCATGATGTCACAAATCATCATCATAAAATGTTAAATCCTGAATACCTACTCAGTTCACGGGACTGACTGTACTTGTGTCTACATAATGTATGACCAGATTCACCACATTATCATCTGTAGACAGTTAAAAACCTAATCGCGTGCGTGAAGATTCGTATTAACAGGAACCTCACACAACTAAAGTGATGGGATTATGTTCGATAAAAATAGAGGCAAAATTATATAGCGCTCTCAGTAGGTGTTGAATGAACTGTTAACGTTTCACCGAAAAGCGAATTTTCTTAAATTCAGAACAAGCCCAGCCCGCCTTAAACGACTCTAAGTTTCAATTCGATAGTTGTTACATTATCTACTGAGTTTGGCATAAGCATATTATTGTCCGATATAATATGAGCCACCTAATTGAAAACATGGGTAAAAATATATGCATACGTTACAAAATGAGCAATGTATTCAAGTGGTAAAATGACACACACGTGTCGTAGCGACGACATTTGAATAGTTAGATATTGACAGCAGAAAGAAATACCAGTAAAATATGTTCTCCAAAAACTTTTTCATATTTTTTCTACCAAATGTAAATAACCTCATGGCATTTGTCACTTAAGAGCCCACAACTGTTGAAATTGACAGTGCCGTGTCCATTACAGGAATGTCTTTATCAGTTTAATGAACTGTCGTGCAAAATAATAATTCAGAGGTGACTTACGTTAAGGCGGGCGTTCAGAGAGGTAACGAAAACATCACGTTATTCGTTTATTCTTGCGATTATTATGTCGAATTGAATTGAATTTATATTTTGACCAAACGTTAAAATTTTCTTAGTGAGAGCTAGCCTGTAGGGGGTCGTTTTGGAGACAGGTCCAGCACCGAAAACCTCTCAAAATCCAATGAATTCAGCTATTACGAATTATGTAGCATGTAAGTAAGAACTTATTGATTATTGTTTTGAACAAAAAAACCTCTGAAATTTTAATTAAAATAATAAATGAACAAGCCACATTACTTTAATCTATCGATAAGATACCGCTGTCGTCTCACTAACAAGGTAAAAAGCACACTCTGCTCAAATTCTTGGCGGGCGTGTTTACCTGGCATCCGTCCTTTCCTTTGGAGAAAGCGCACAGCATTGTGGGCTTTAGATGCTGTTTTAATGGTGACTTCATGCACTCTGTGTCTGAGAGTATCCTAAGTGATGCTTTTAGAAGATGTTTGGACGAAGACTTTTCATTGCCCATTCTTCCCCAACCTACTATCGTCCCAACTCTTTCAGAAAAGTCTTGCCCTGAAAATGTTAAATAGTTAACGCGGTAGGGTTTAAATTTTACATTAGTTCTGGATATCCTATGTGACCAGTCCTCTGATTAAGAACTTGATGTTGATTTATCAGTGCAATTTTTTTAAATCTAGAGGAATATTTCGTTTGAATGTGACTGACATGATTCAGATTTGTAAAAAATATCCACATATCGTCGTCGGATCGTCGGTCTCAAAATTTAGCTACAAAAGACGATAAAATATATAAGGGAGATCCAGATGCGGTTAGTTAGGTTAGGATAGAACTTACCCGTTACCTGCGGTTAGAGGAGTAGAATAATACCGAGGTATCCCTGCCTGTCGTAAGAGGCGACTAAAAGAGCCCTTGGGGTCGCGAAACGCACGCAGGGGACCTGAGTGTGTTTCAGTTTGCGATCCCGAGGAAGACGTTAACACGTGTCTTCGGACACAGTGGTCTGTGTTGTCGTGCACTGGAGTTAAGCTTGCTCCTCCCGAGACTGGCTGCCAGGCGGCCTTGCGCGCCGAAGGGTCCTGCGAGGAGTCTCTGCCTTGTTGGGGATCCTGGTTCCCTTCCATTCTATGCCGGAGATGACCACCATCAGGTTTTAGTGGGTAGGGGTCTCTGTTTTCCCAGGAGTTCCGAGGCCCACATATCCCAGGTGCCCCGAACCCAGGGCCCTGGGAATGCCTAAATGCATTTCCTGATGCGAAACAAAAGGATAGAACTTACTTACTTAGAAGGGTTTGCTTGTCCGTGGTAATTTATCACTGCGGAATGGCAAGCTTCTGGTCCGGTGCACCCTAGGCAACGTGGAACAACTTCCGCTAACGCGGTTCTTGTTCTTCGTTGGCGAAATACTTGGCTTGCCGGGGACCGCTCCCTTATTCCTCCCCCGGGAGGAATTACGGGATGTGGTCCTATAGAGGGACACTAGGGTCTGGTGGCTGCCGTTTTCACGGCAGTGGTGGATGGCGAGTCTCCTAGGCACGCGGTGAGAGGGATTCACTGACGCGCGTTGGTCGTGGCTCTGCACCATACCTACACAGATTCGTCTGTGTAGTGGGCGCTCTGCACCCTAGTCGCGGGTCAGTGAATTCGGCGGCTGCCATTTTCAAGGCAGTGGGGTTTGCGAACCTTCTAGGTTCCAGCGCGCGTTGGTCATGGCTCTGCAACGTACCAGCACAGATTCGTCTGTGTAGTGCGCGCTCTGCACCCTCATCGCGGGTTTGGAACCATGACCTGTAGCCACTTTAGTGGCGTGGGATGGCGCGCACCGCGCCCGCGCGAACCTGCGGGTAGCAGCTCGGGGCGGCCTGCTACTTGCACATAAATAAACATGGCTCTACCTATCGGGGAGGCGTATTGGGTATTTTACGCCTCCCTTTAGTGAGGGGAGCCGGAAACGGCCATTCGCAGGGGTTCGCGGTGAATGCATCGGCTATCTCGCGTTCGCGACTTAATGCAAAATGAGGGTAGCTCCAGTTAAGATTTTTACTCGGTATGCCAGCGTGAGGTAGCAGGAGAGTCCGAGACTCGCACGGTGTTCTCCCGGGCAACGTGTAGTCTATAAAAGATTTTGTATACACTGGCTAATAAAAATAAAAAAAAAGGATAGAACTTACCCGGCAAAGGCAAACATATCGGCACAATCGTTTTTCCAAACTCAACTGGTTCACTCAGTGTAGCGATAGCAATGTCATTCTCATCCCTCACAGCAGTCGAGGTGAATCCCTCGTGGATGACTACTTCAGTGAAGTTCCTCTGCTCCACGTTAAGTAGGTTGTCTAGATTGTTGAGCCCAATCAGAACCACCATCGTTCTGAAATTATCCCTAAAACATGAAAAGTTTTGTTAATGTCATTGTCATTGTGTCCATTTTAACTTTTTTGTCATCATCATTAATTTGCATTCACTGCTCAACATGGGAATTTCCAGCGAGTGGTGGGTTTCATGTAACTATTCAGATTCATTACTGCAATCTCTTAGTCTGTCCACCTCATTGGTGGGCATCAAAATCTGTGTTTAGTTATCAAAAGATCTGCCTCCACGACAGCTAGTTGTTCACGCTATGTGCATTATCCTCGCCTATTTCAGACTTACTCAAAATCTACTGAGCTACGAGCACGTCGGTAATTCAAGTTCTTTCGAAATGCTGAGTAAAATGATGTCTGGAGCTGTCTCGTGAGTTTCATAGTAGGAGACGATCACGTTTAGGATCCTTTTGTGGGTTTATTAACATCAAATATACCAGACAACATTTACTAGACGAGGTAAGGGTGAATTTAAGGGTGTTCTGAAGACAGTCAATTTTATTTCATTCAAAAAACTGCTATCTGACAGTCAGCATTTTTAATAACGTCAATCAAAACTTACCATTTAAAGCAATGACCTGCACTCAGGACATGCTTGTTCGTAATCAGGGAACCACCACAGTGCATGCGGTTGTTCTTAAGGATGGCTACAACCCACGGGTGAGAGTGAGGCACTGCGCGCCGCCCACCCACGATGCGCATTGACACCACCGTCTCTGAAGGCTTCCCGCATTCTGAGATCCAGATATTGATTAAATCAACTTCACACTTTACTTCTTAGTGAAGATACAATAAGATATTTATCTAATATGAAGTTTTGAACTATCAAGATTGCTTGATTTTTATTAAATACAGACATAATTAAAATATAGTAGTAAAATTTAATTATTAGGATAAACACTTGCTCTGGGTATATTTCGCTTTGAACTGGCTATGCCGGGCAATTGATATTACTAAAACAGCGGCTGAACTCTGGTAGATCGATTTCACTGCAGTCTAGATGTTATACTTAATACCTTTTAAAAAGGATCCGTGCCCCCCGTGGGTAAAATAATAAATTAAGTTGCTTTATAAAGTTATCGATGTGATGAAGAGACAGTGACTTTTTCAAAGACGATTTGCAAAACTTCCGTAAGACTCGTTTTTAATATTTTTAGTTATTTTGAATAACAGACTGTTTTACTTATTTACTTTATTAATTCAACAGAACTTTTTGTTTTCCTTATCTAATACTACTATGCCTTTGCGTACAGTGTATTTGTATACATTTTAATCCATTGCGATATTATGCTGAACTTTGTGCGGTTCAACATCACGATATGGCCTTGAAGGATTTGAATGTTATGAAAGGAAGGATATTGGTCATTTTGGTAAATTTATTGTAACTGTATGCCGTCCCTTCCCTATATGATCAACTTTGGATGTAAATGTTTTATTTGATGGTTAACAAAAAAGTTTTTTTGCAATTGGGCTTGCGTATGGCCTCAGTCTCGTTCGGCTGGTAGTAAGCGAAGACGAGGCCAACGGTGGCACAGGCTCACCCAGAAACGACTATTCACTCTGGCCTTGAAGATACCAAGGTTTGACGACACGATTGGCGTAGTGCGCTGTAGCACGGTTTCTCGCCTCGACTTTACGCTGATGCTCCAAATTCTGAAGTCTGATTCCAACGAGCGCATTGTCGCCTATGATTCTTCTAGCCCTTCGGTCCACTGAGTTCCATGCATCGAGCTAATACTTGGCAGAGCCATCTCACAGGTAGCAGCAGTACTCTATAAATGACCGAACTTGTGCTTGATGTAAGTAAGTGATGTGAAATATCGCCGAACCTTAAAGAGGTTTTTGCTAAGTTTTACTTTGTTAAGTTATTTCCGGACATGTTTATTTAGTAACGCAAAACAATACGTGTCCAATTTTTCAACCAAAGCTAAATGATATTTTATTTTATTTGACTGGCCTGTTGGCGCAATGGCAGCGATCCTGCCTTTGACGCCGGAGGTCGTGGGTTCGATCCACACCCACAAACATTTATGTAACGAACATAAGAAACGAAGTATGTTTGTCTGACACCTAAATACAAGCTCTGCTTAGTTTGGGGTCAGATGATCTTGGTGTGAATTGTCCCAGATATTTATTTATTTATCATTTATTTATTTATTTATTGTCATTACTGCATATAACATAAAAGAAGCATCTGCTTCATTGTAATTTTGTAGGCCAAAAGGCAACAAGGCAAGGAAAGCATGGGGCAGATGTTTTTCGTGTTCGAATCGTGTATTGTGTTCAACATCGTTTTGTGTATAAGTTCCAAAGACCTGTAGGTACATAGGTCATTTTCAGACATTCATTTCATATACATAGCCTAAAAGGTAAAATAATTTGTGCGAAAATGGGGATTATCTACTAACAACGTTTTTTTGCACACATGGAGTACAAAAAGCGAACTATTTTGTTCTAAAAGGAGACCTTTTGGCCTTTATGTATTAATATAAAAACGCTCTGCTTCTTCTAGACAGGTAGACATTAACTGTATATAAATTTAAAAAAAATATTAATCGGTAGACAACAAATTTCTGCATTGGGGGTGGATCACTAACGGGCGGGGTGGTCAAATGAGTAGTAAAAGCATGTTTTATTTATATTATAACTGAGTCAAATATTTGCGATATTACCCAACACCAATGAAAATTGTTTCGCTTAGCTTCATATTGTGTGGCGTAACGAATAATAATATCCCTACTTATATTTTATTTTAAGATAATTGGCGTAAAATGTTACTACTGTGTTCTTTATCGTGTACCTACACTCATGTTAAACTTGGGTAGGTAGGTCCCACTTACGTTCTGTGATTACTAAAATAATAGCGCGTCTGCTTGCCGTATTATTGATTAACAGAAAAAAACCACTTGCGCTATTCCTTTTTCGTTGTATTGTATCAAATAAACTTTCAGGTACCTACTCTTATCGAAAAACGTTACAAAAACACTTGTTTACACGCGATCTTTAACTTAAAAAAATAATGATTGCACTTACGACATTCCTCTCCCAGCGTTGACAGCGGCACCTAAAACGACATTGTAATTTCCATACAGGTATTTCGCACGAGGTCTCATTCACATGGACACTACAAACCTGGAGTGCCGCGAGGAGTACCACACGAAGAAGCATGCTGTTTCGTAGCTTATTTGTCAACAGTCACCACACTCGGAGAAAACACAGTGGGTTACTGCTCCTGCGCGTCTCACTTACACACTACCGTGAGGAAACGCAGCAATTATGCACGCGATAATGTCCTTCTAGATTTAACACGCAGATCGTTTTAAATTTCATCTCTTAATCCAGAATTTTGTTCATTTATAGTCATTAATCGACGTTATAGTAACCCTTAATTAGGTAATTAGCTAACGAGAAAAGTCAGCAGGACGGAACACTCCGCCTATCGTCCCAATTAACAAAATGTTGATATTAGAAACACGTTGCTGCTATTTTTTTTCGATATTGAAAGAAATTAATGTGTCATACATAAATCACGTGCCTATTTCTTATCGCTTCCAGCAAAATGATTTTTCATTCACATGAACAAAACCACTTAAATTCTACATAAACTGGAAACTTATTTGAGCTGTTGGTGCTTGTAAAATGATCCTAACATTATATTTGTGAAGCATGTTTTTGTAATATCATACCTAGCTCCTATTACAAATTTAGCGAATATTTTGCGAACAACTTACTAGAGAGTGTAATTTTTTAGTTAATATATTTATAACTTAAATACTTATATCACTAAATTAAAAGACAAATCGATTCCAAAAATTAATTTATTATATAATTTGTACAAATAAGTAGGTTCTCAAAATTTACTCGATGTATATTAATTTACTTAATACTACACGATAAACGTAAAATATAAACTACTCGTATATAAATTTGTTTAAACACAGTACGTTCCTTTTGCGGTCTGTTGTTTTATCCAGGTTATATATTTTGCCACTATTGTGTAAACTCCTGTGAAATAAACGATGTCAACAATAAAACAGTATTGTTGATTTAATTTAAAAGCAGCAGCAGAAAACAAAAATCTCTCTTATTATTCAACTCTATAAGGCCTTAGCCGCGCTAGACTGGAGGGCACCGCGGCGCGCCCGCCGCCGCTGCCCGCAAAATTCGAGGCTGAGGCCTAAAAAATGCTAGCCATCTTGACACCATTTCTCAGCAAACCTCCATACATTTTAAAATTTGACATGTCGAATCGAAAGTAGCGTGTTGCTCTGGCTCTGCCATGGTATCTACCTATTTTGCTAAGGTGGCCTCCAATGTGTAACGATCTTAGGCCAGTATTTATTCATACTTCAAAATGTAACACTTACCGGGATAATCTGGCATCGCGCAATCTATACCCCATGAGACAATACCTGGAAATTACAAGAAAACGAAGTCATTATTCAAATTCAAAAACGTCATGTTCATTTACAGAATTTTTGGGTATTACCAGAGCCTTAGCCTTTCAGATGGTCTTGAACGATTAATTTAAACCAAAAATTACCCATGGAGTCAAAGGAAACCGTTTCTTAACTATAGACGTTGTTGAATTTGAGTCAGGGCTTGGAAATCGGTTTCATTTTCAAACCGTTTTCGTCCAAAATGCTTATTGGTGTTTCCGTTCGAACGAGAACGTAATAAAAACGATTTAGCCGAGAAACCAAATTAAATCGTTCTCGCTCAATATAGCGTTTTTAAACCATTTTAACTAGATTTTCTATTTATTAGGTTCAATACGAAACTAGAATAAATAATTCACAGCCACGCAGCTTAGTCACGGCTCGTGTCGTTAAAGTTTGAACTAAAGAACATTGATGCAATAATAAAGGAATTTATATTTTTTGTCAGCAACGTTTACATGTTGTGATCAACTTCTACTATCATTTATGGAATAGATCTATCGCCACGAAATATTTTCATTCTCAGATAAATAAAATGTGTCGCCATGTATGAATTTTTGCGGTCACGCACGCGATGAGCCTCTTTTCCTTGTGAAATAAACCGTTTTTGTCCGTTCTTATAAAATGTTCTCATTTTGTTCGCGTTCCGAACAAAATGCTATGCAAGGAAACGTCCGGAACATTTTAAAAACGTTATTTTTTTAACCGGTTCCAAGACCTGATTCGAGTTACCAGTACCCAATACGTAATCTTTGCATTCATACCCTTAAGAAATAAGGTCTATAATTGTCTGAAATTGTAGGTGTTGTAGGATAATAATAATAATTAATAATTTGACAATTGTACCTCATAAATCCTAATTTGACAGGTGTACCTCAGGGTAGTATTCTGGGGCCACTACTATTTTTAGTTTATATTAACGACCTCCCAGACGCTACCCCACTTAGGTGTATCTTGTTTGCGGACGATACTACAGTCATGGTTCAATGTGATAAAAAGGAACAAATGAACACTGCAGTCAACAAAGCCCTCAGTGATATTATTCACTGGTTGGATAGTAATAATTTAAATATAAATATCAATAAAACTAAGATAATTCAATTTAATTCATATAATTCTCATTCTTTACCCCTTGACATAAATTATAATGGTGAATCTATTGACGAAATTGGCGAATTTAATTTCTTAGGTATTAATATCGATAAAAATTTGAATTGGAAATCACATGTTGACTTGATTTGTGCGAAGCTTGAACGGTACGTGTTTGCCCTTAAGAAGATTAGACAGACTGTATCTGTGGAGGCGGCATTAACCGCGTATCACGGCTATGTGTCGTCTCTCCTCAGCTATGGGTTGATAATGTGGGGCAACTCTGTTGAATTTGATAGAGTTTTTAAAATTCAAAAACGTTGTATCCGTGCCATTAATAAGGCCTGGTTCTTAGATAGCTGCCGACCACTCTTTGAAAAATGTAATGTTCTCCCACTCCCATGTATGTACATTAGAGATGTGTGTCTTTACAAAATTCCACCCAGAATATTTTCTTGAACGTAGTGATATTATTAAACGACAGAAAAGAGAGAAATTTATCAACATGTTATACCAACCTGCGTGTCACAAATACATATATGAAAAAAATATATACAATATGTGCATTTCTATATACAACAGCTTGCCGAACGAATTGAAAATATTAAAACCTAATGTATTTAAGAAAAAATTAACGATATGGCTATTAGAAAAATGTTTTTATAGTGTTAAGGAATATATAGAGTTTTGTTGAAAATTATGTAAAAACCAGCTAGTTTATTAAACATTTACACGTCTGCATGCAGACCGAATACAATGGACAATTTATGCTATATTTTAAGACCTTTTTGACATGTATTCTCGTAAATAAATATTTTGACTTGACTTGACTTGACTTGATAATAGAAAGAGCCGGAATTTCGCGATAATCCTAGGACGAACGCGAAACGCTGGATAATAGTATAAATGTTACCCTCAATGTGTATAATCCGACATTGTATGCAATGCCTAGGCATTGTATACAATGCTTAAAACGTTCAGGCAATGTATGAAATATTATCAATTTTATACTTTGCCTAGACATTGTATACAATGCTGGATGCGCAGCCAGCAATGTGTATAAAAGGATTCACTAAAAAGAAAGTTCACTGCTAGAATCGTTCTTTGGCATACATTTGAAGTAGGAATGATAATTATATCGATTCGTATGTTTTCATTATCAAAATATCTTTATTTAAAATATCAAAGTATAAAACGGCAAAAAAGAGAGGGGGGGGGGGGGGGAATTCGTTTCTGGCAGTTCTGGCACTCGCCGGGCGCTGCCGCGGCACGCTCGCTACGCTCACTCGGCTCGCTCATGACAACATAACATGCTCGTAGCTTCGCGCCTCGCAACCTAATAAACCCGCGTCAGAAAGAGTGAAATACTTTCTGCCTAGAAAGGTTTTCAGTATGTTAAATTGAACAAAACTAATTACCATGTTTGAGTTCGAGTATAAAGCTTGTTAATTAAAGGCCAAATCTATATATCAAACATTGCCGGAAGACCACTGGGTTTTCTATAGAATAACGAACAGACACGAACTGAACTCGTTCTCGGGAATAGAATAATAAGTATTAGAAACATTGGGAAAATGACGAAAAAATAAAATAAAAGCAAAAACATTTTTCCATACTAAATGTTCACAGCTGTCAAGCATTTGCCAATAACTTTTGACCGAACGAAGTTTGTCGGGGCTGCTAGTTTAGAATAAAATAAATACAACTTACCAACTTGATACCATTTGTGATTATGCGTTTTCTTGTTTGTGGAGAAAAGTGGCCCTCCACTGTCACCCTGCAATTAAATAATCCATACAAATCTGTAAATAATGTCACTGTTTCAGGTTATATAGGTAAAAGTACCTATCCTATTATTAACCCTTATCACTCATATGAAGTTGAATTTATGACGAGGGAAAACACAAAATAAAAGGATTGTCTGCTAAATTTCGCGAGGAAAATACTTAGTTGTTGATCGGAAAACACAACTTCAGAAATAGAAGCATTGAATGTAGGTACTTACAATTAGAGAGGAAAGAATTTATGGACATTGTCCTTAGTTAAGATACCTGACAAGCGTCTTTGCCGAGGCTATATGCGCACATCATGGTATCAGGGACGAGGTTATCCTGGTAAATGGACGATTTGCGACACTTCTCTGCCTTCACCATCTGAACTTTCGTCTCCAGCAAGTACCGGGATGACGTCAGAGCCCCTTGGCGAGTTTTGCCCCAACCGGCGACCGTGAGTGGGATATCATTGAAGTCCATATCTATAAAAAATACATTGTTTCACAATTTGTTTTTTTTTAACTAAGAACGCAAACCACTTGAAAGCTCATCTCGCGTATCCATAATTACTGCACAGTAACCGCACTCTAGTACAGTCAACAGCAAAACTAAGTGATAATTTACCATGTCAAAACTAATGATATAACGATGACCATTAAGCGTAGGTAGTCAACTACCAATAACTGGAATAATAAATTGCATTTATCATAGTAAGCCACTATATGGTGTTCAATCACCGTTGAGTAAGTTTACCCCAACGATAGTCGCGGCTGGCGTCTGTAGTATGTAAGGTATTTGTCTGTGATTTCGCCACAGCGCCTCCGGCACTAAAATGGCACACAAATTTTTGTAGTTTACGTGAGCAAACTCATGGTAGAGGTACTATGGCATACTAGGTAAAATGGCATACAAGTTGTTAACTATATTGTAGATGATGTGACGCAAACTGATGGAAGAAATACTGGCAGGTGTACAAGTGCGGAAGAGCTTATCTTTATCCACTCATAACTGCTGCATGTGACGTGATTTTTGAGATATTGTTCAGGGCCCGTATGACAATCCCCCGCCACCTTGGCAGCTGGACCGCTTAAGGTACTAAAATGCTCACTTCACGTTTAAGTCTATACAAAGTGAGCGTCTTAGTACCGTAAACGGCCACGCCGCGACAGTGGCATAATATTGTAATACGGCCCCTGTTACAATCCCCCGCCACCCTGGCAGCGCGACGGTTTACTGTACTAAGATGCTCACTTCACGTTTCAGTATATACAAAGTGTGCGTCTTAGTACCGTAAACAGCCACGCCGCGACAAAAGATTGTAATACGGCTCCAGGTTCCATTCTAAAGAATTTGAAAAAAGAATACCTTTTATAAAAATATAATCACCTTCAGATGGCAAACAAATTGGTCGAACTTTGTCTGAGAACTCAAGTTCCTTGTTGAGTGTGAGAATAGCGATGTCGTTAATGTCCCTGACGGCGTTGGACGTGAACGATGGATGCTTGACGCCGTGAGCGACGCGCAGTGTAGTGTAGGAGTTGTCGAGACGGTCGTGCATGCCCACGTATACTGTTAGGTCATGATAGTGAACCCTGTAATGGAAGAGGATCTTTTTCTGAATCAATGACGACGTCTGTCTAATAAAAATCGTTTTCAAATGCTAGGTCATTGCAATCGAGCTACAGCTTGTGCCACCAGTAATGTAAGTACCTACGCGTCACATCAGGCCGGTGTGGTAGTGACTTGGCGACCCCCTGTAACCGTGTTGCCAAAAGCAAGGGGCGGTAGGCGGGCCGTGGCCATTTTATTTATACCTACCTGCCATATTTAACCCCTGAAATATTAATATGTTGAGGTGAAAAAGGACAAGCTTGCGACTATGAATCTCAACTCAGATATTCAGAGGATAGCAGACGCTCCCAACATGTTGGTTACACACTCACTGCTCATGTACACTCACATTCTGAAAGCTTTTAATCGACTTCGACTGATGAGGATGCATTAAAAATATCCTAATGTTTATTACTTAACATCTTCGTAAAGCGATTAGAAGCGTGTTCTATTTTTTTGGCTCGTCCTGCGCGCCTACCATTCCCCTCACTCGCCGCGTGCCTGCCACTGCACACGTCTGGACAGCAAGTGTTAGTGTATAGTGTTTAGCGTTTTACAAAACTTGCAAAAAATGGCGAAGTAGACGGAAGATTTACCATAAAAATGTGTGCAGGAGTATGTAAAATGTTAATGTCTTTTAAATTGTAAATACCTTAGGTACAAAATAAAGGTGTCCGAGATAAACTGAACACAGCAACTGAACACATCCACTAAACAAAATTAGACACTACTTGCACTGTACACCTGCACTAATAAATCGCTCCTACTAGTCACCTGCACTCGCACTAAGCCCGATCGCTAGTTATTATATCCTCTTTGGGTCCGATTTGGGTAATTCAAAAAGATATATCATTGTCATGTCATAAAGAATCACGTAGATACTATACATTTTGAATTTGCTACAACTTTACTGATCCTCAATGATCTTTAATTTTCAGCCAGTCAGCGGTTACCTGTCAATAATGCATCCTCTAGGCCAGATATAAATTAATAGACAACGTACCTACAGCCAAAACTACTTACGGGGTGTAGAGAGGTAAAATTTGGCATGTAGGTGCGTTGACAAGTGAAGGGTAGCCCTGAGAGAGGATTTCCCGCAATTCCAACGGTAACGGGAAAAATCGGATACGGCGCTTAAAACCAAGAGTAAGTTATGCCTATATGTTAATTATGAGAGCAAACCCAAAAGTGATGCAATGACCGGCAGTCAGGATGTGCCAGTTCGTGATGATGGCGCCGCCGCAGTGCAGCTTGGGGCCCAGCATCAGCGATACCAGCCACGGGTACTCGTGGGGCTGGACTGTCGTGCCGCCTACGATTCGCCGGTTCTCGCCTGCTTTTCCGCACTCTGTGCAGAACAAAAAACCTAGTGTAGGTAGGTATTTCGATCTATTTTTTTGACGACCGACTTGGTGTAATGGTTAAGAAGTTGGCTACTACACCAGAGGTCGCGGGTTCGATCCCCGCACAGTACAAACATTTGTGTGCATGAACATGTCTGTTTGTACTGGTCTGGGTGTCTCCTATGTATAATAAGTATGTATTTACAAAAGAAAATGTATTTAAGTATGTTTATCCGTTGTCTAGTATCCCATAACACAAGCTTTAATTAGCTTACTTTGTGGAATAATGTCCAGGGATATTTATTTAAATATGGATTTGGCTTCTTCATCACCTTAGTCGCTGGGTCAAGATGGTACTGCTAGTAACTGTTTGCTAACCAATATTCAATGAATGTAGCAAATATTATTACACCTATCGGGGTAGGTCAAATAGTACAGAAGCGTTCACATCAGCGTCTCAAAACCATTGGCAGCATAAGGTGCCCTTACATAAAGCTTGACGTGAACGCGTGTGTACAAGTATTTTTTTTGAGGAGGTGGCTATTATGCTGTTTGTTAGGATGGAAATTATTTGGAAGACTTAAGCCGAATAGGTACCTACTCAAACATCATTTGAAATTGAAAAGCCTTAATATCTCCTCCTGATCCTTTTTAATTTTACTGGCATTACTTCGCACTTATAGTGGCATTTCAGAATACGAAGATTAATTTATGAAAACTTTAAGTAGGTATCTTCTTACCACATGAACTGTTAATTTTCTGTCCATTTACCTGTAAATAAAATGAAAACCGGATAGACCGATTGACCTTCGTCAGCCTGCCTGAAAATCTTATTAGACATAAAATTTTAAATAAAAACTTTGCGACACGATCTTTCCCGATGAAGCGCAAGTCCATTAGAAACTATACTCGCGAGCAAAAGTATGGAATTGTTTCCGTGCGATCTTGAGTACTTAATAACTAGATAAGAATAATAAAAATGGTGCCATTTTAAAAGTAAAGCTGTTAACTTTAAATTGATAAAGTGAAGGAGTTAGGAAAACGTAATATGGAAAAATAATACATGAAGAACACAACAAAAATTTACTAATACAAAATTTATTTAGCCTTAAAATCAAGTTTCAATATGTTGTGTTCCCTCCTCTCACCCTAATAACTGCTCGGATACAGTTCTTCATTGACCTAATCAGCTTCCCACTCCTCTATTAAAGCCGACTTAAGCTCATTCACACTTGAAGGAGTAGGATTTCTGGAACGAACCCTCCTCCCTCCCTCCTCTTCAGTTCATCCCACACGTGCTCATTGGGATTTAAGTCTGCGCTGAGCGCTGGCCAGTCCGACTTCTTCAAGGTATTCAGTTGGGGCACGGAAAGTGTGACAACGAGCGTTATCGTGCATGGGGAGGAAGTCATCACCGATATATCCCACATAGGGAACGACATGTTCCAGCAGAATATTGGAAATGTAGCGGTCTGAAGTTAGACCGCTACCTGGTCCCCCGCCAGGCACGAAAACAAGCTCCGTTTTACCGTCGAAGGAAATGCCGGCCCACATCATACAAGAACCGCCCCCAATCACCGTCTCAGCGAAACAGCACTGCGCAAATCGCTCCCTAGGCCGCCTGTAGACCCGACCCTTTCGGTCGCTGCCGTGCAAACACATTCTGCACTCGTCGGAGAACAGGACTCGCCTCCATTGCTCAACCTTCCAATCAAGATGATAGCGTGCAAATTCAAGGCGAGCTTGTTAGAGACCTGCCGTCAGTTTCGGGCCTGTGGCAGGCCTTTTTGGAGTCAAATTAGCTTGCTTAAGTCTTCGACGAACTGTCCACTCGCTGGCAGCTACCCCACGAACATTTCGGAGCTCCTGTTGGACGTCGACACCAGTAAATGCCGATTTCAGAGAGAGGTTGACACGATAAAACGGTCATCCCTCTCCGATGTGCACCGGCGCCGCGCCGTCCAGATCTTGGTCTCGGGATAAAGCCACCGAAAAAAAGTCTCCCAAAAGCGTTTGTAAACTTTCGAAACACAGGACTGGCTTATGTGGAGCTGACGTGCGACAGCCCGCTTGCTGAGCCCTTCTTGCGATAGGGCGACGATTTGTGCTGCTTCTATAGGTGTAGTATCCATTGTAGTCCAAGTTCAAGGGTCAAAAGTAGCGGAGATGTGTACCGGTCAACGTGTGCAAGCCGACTGATAAAGAAAACAACGGATGTCGTCTCGGCGCCTGGAGTAGCGTCGGGGAAACCGATCGGGGCAATGGCCCGCTGCAGTGATTTCAGTCACCAGTTGTTGAAACAGCTGGGTCGTGGGGGTGCCACTAGCGAGGCCTAGGCCTACCAGCTAGTGGCGTTGTGCGTCTTCTTGCAGCGCTTCTTGCGCCTGCGAGCCAACGCTGCGCCGTGTTGGTCAATCCGGGGGGGTGGCTCGGGCCGCCAGCGAGACGTGTGCCTGTGTGTCATCTAGGCGAATTAGGTCGCGCGTTAGCGCCTTTCTGTCCGGCGGGCGCGCGTGCTATGGAGCGAGGCTGCGGATGTGCGGGTGGTGCGACTTTGCCGCCCGGCCGAACATTTGGGTAGCTAGGCGACCTATGAATTCGCCCAGGGTTTCCATTTGTAGGTCTTTATGACATAACGCGGGGCGTCGAATATGGTCCGGAGATTGAGCGCCTGTTGCGCGTCCAGTCTCTTGCGGTTGCCGTCTGCTACTAGCGCGTAAACTGGGGCTACGTACGTTAGTCGGCTGCGTAGGTCTTGTATATGCCCCGTTTTACTCTCAGCGAAAGGCTGGAGCGTAGAACGGGACGTAGCTGCGCACGGGCTGAGCGGGTGGTTTGGATGGTCTTTCTCACATGTGGGGCCATGGTGAGTCGGCGATCGATGATCACGCCCAGGTAATTGGCCGTGGGGCACCACTCGATCGGCTGGCCTTGGAGGGTAAGACGGGGCGGCTTCTTCGTGGCCGCGCTTATTACCACGGCCTGTGTCTTGCTCACGTTGACGGCGAGCCTCCAGTCGTCCAGCCACGAAGGGACCTGGTCGAGGACACGCTGCATCTTCTTCGCGGCATGGTGGGTCTTGATCGACGTGGCGAGGAAGGCTGCGTCGTCAGCGTACAGGGCAAGTGTTGAGTCGGCGGGGTAGGGATGTCGTCGGTATAGCGTGCGTAGCACGCAGGCGAGAGGCAGCTACCTTGCGGTACGCCTGCGAGGATTGGTCTCTCTGTGGATAGGGCATCTTCCACTGCCACCTTTCTGGAAGAAAGGCACTTCCGCCTTTCTTCCAGAAAGGTGGCCACAGTCTTTACTATGCGACGGGGCATAGTAGACGTGGCCAGGTTATAGAGATGGCCAGGATGCCAGACGCGGTCGAACGCCTTTTCCATGTCTAGGAACACAGCTACTGTGTGTTCCTTCCGGTTGTAGGCGGCCGCCGCGTGGTGCAGGACTCGTGCCAGCTGGTGCGTGGTGGAATGTTCTGCACGAAAGCCAAACTGTTCCTCGCGTGGCTGGATATGCGGTGTCATGTGCGGTAGTATCAGCTTCTCAAATACCTTCGACATGGTTGGCAGGAGCGTGATAGGCCGATAACTTTCGGCCTTGGTCACATTCTTCCCTGGTTTTGGCAGCATTATGACGCGCCCTAGCTTCCATGGGCGTGGGAAGTGGCCGGTTCGCAGGACTCCATTGAAGAGCCGCGTCAGCGTCGCGACGGAGCGCGGAGGAAGGCGACGCAGCGCCTCGTTGCTGATGCGATCCGGGCCAGGGGCCTTCTTCAGCGGGGTGCGTCCTAGTGCTTTCTGGGAAGACGGCGAGTTTTCTTTCATGTGTGCGACAAATGCAGGCCAGTTGTATCGCATACGCTGCGGGTATGATGCGCGTGCCGGGTGCGTGTTGTACACCGCTAGGACGGGTTGGTGGTCAGAGATGAGGTGATCGTCCAGGACTTTAAGCGTCGGTGTGTTGGCGAGTCCCTGGATCACCATCAGGTCTATCACGTCCGGCGTGTGGGCTGCATTGTAAGAGTAGTGGGTGGGCACTTCGGGGCCGAGGACATGATATCCTCTCCGCTCAGTGTCGTCCAGGAGGCCTCTACCGCTTATGCAATCCGTTATTGAGTTCTGTGCCGAATGGTCACGTAGTAAGATTAGGCACACACAGTGTACGTGTATGAGTTCATATATAAGCTTTAGTAGAATTATAATAAACCAGACTATTACCAACTGTTGTCTCATTTCACTGCCATTCCGTCTGTGGTTATATAGTAATTCTTAAGGTCCAACTGTGTCTTATTGCGTCTCCTCGACAGCACTGCAACAGTGGTGGACCCCGACGAGATGTCACGTCGGGGTCCGCAACAAGTTCCATGCCGTGTGCTTGCAGTTGAAGTCGCCTGCTATAATGGTGGCCATGGTGGTATCAAGCAGATCGTGGATGTCTGCTGTGGTGTGGATGTCTCTGGCGGCTTGTAGAAAGCAAACACACGACATGGGCCAGCGTCTAGGCATAGCTCCACGCCTAAAGCGTACGCGGAGCGGAGGTTGGTGAGAGGTGGTGTCGGCTGATGGATTATGTTTCTCCGCACTAGGACAGCTAAGCCCCTGTATGCGTATCCTAGGGGAGATACTTCATCCTTCTGATATATTTGATAGCCGGGAAACCTGCGGTGTTCTGTGGCGCGTAGGTGGGTCTCCTGTGCTACGTCCACCTTGTGCTCCGCCAGCAGGTTTCTGAATAGGCCGGCTTTCATCGGGGTGAGGCCGTCCGCGTTCAAGTACATTATTCTCAGAGAACTAGCCATCGGAGTAGAGGTCTGCCAGCCCTCTGAGAATAATTGGGACAGGGTTCTTTCCCAACTGTGCGCCGCAGTTGGGCAAAGAAGATGCAGCCCGGTCGGCCGCTTCTGGCCCTCACTTTGCGCACGTATTCGGTTTCGAACCATTTATTTTGTAGGTCCTCTTTTATTTCGTCGGCCTCTGTGTTTTCTGGCAGGCCCCTGACTGCCACCTTCACACTGCGCTCTGCTGGTAGTGATTAACAGAACCAAGAGATTTTGGTTTCCTGTTCAAGTCTCGTGAGGTATCTTTGTACCTCACGATATTCTTCCTCGTGCGCAGGAAGGAAGGGGATGCCTTTGCCGTAAGGTCTCGCATTCGGTGCGTGTCCAAGTATGGCTCTGAGTGCTTAAAAGTGTCGGGCCCAGTCCGGGAGCTCCTCAACTATAAGTGGCGGGTATTTCTGCCTCGCTACTGATGGAGCGGCTGTACTCGGCGGCGGGGTTGGCGGCGTGGATGTCGCTGCCGGCGTTGCTGTGTCCATTGGGGACAGATCCAGACGCGGCATCGACTGCTGTGGCTGATCGCTTTGCGGCGATAAGGAGCCATGCTGCCATTTCTCCGCTATAGTAGCGAAAGGAGTTGGCAGGTTCGTCGGCGGCGTGTAGCGCGCCGGTGATCCTGATTCTAGCGGGCTGTGGGGTGGGGCGCGGGGAGCGTGGCGGGTACATTCGCTGTTGCGGATGTACTCGCGAATTCATTCGCGGCCGCGGGAAAGCATCGCCTGGGTGATTGCGTGCGGGTGGCATTGCACGCCGGTTAGCAATTTCCCTTCCTGGGGTTATGCAGACCAGGCTCGGGTCCAGGTGCGGGAAGAACGTCTCTCCCGCCCCGTCTGGGGTTTCTGGGCTGCTGCTGCATGGGCTCTTCCCGGCTTGGGGTAAGGCAATAGACTCCGGGTGAGGTCTCTCGAGACAGAGGCTTCCATGTCATACTTGGAATCCTTTGTTTTCCGGGTAAAATCTTGGGCCTGGTATATTTCCTGCCGGCTGGCGGGTCAGGGGGCCCCCTCGGCATTGCTGCCAACCACCTTGGGACTGCCTGTATTGCTCAGCAATGCGGTTAACGCATTACGTAGGAACGCAAGCAGACCCTTTGCACCGTAACACCTGTGTTTATTTGTTTCTAAATAAAAACAAATGTTACGGTGGGTAGCTGGACCTCGTTAGAGCGAGAGATCCGGGGGAGCGAGATACCACACGAAAAATGTGAATTTTGCGTGGGTATTTGTGGTTAGAGCAGGACGGCGCTAGAGCAAGACGCCGATAGACTGACGGTGGCCAACACTGTTAGAGCTAAATGTGTGGCCGCTGTCAGTATGTGGTCTGTAAGAGCGTTTGGTTGATTTGAATTCGCAGGAATTCGAATCGGTCTCAGAAAGGATCGCACTTGGAGCGACTTTTTGGCGCAGCAGATTCCGCCGCCTTTGCCGCTGCCCTTCCCGGTGAGACCCGCTGGTGGGAGGCCGGGAAAGAACAACAGTTCCCACGGGAGTCCGCTTTGCCGAAATCAAGAGGAAGTCCGAGCTCGGTCAAGTGCGAAGCCAATCCTTGATAAAGAAAATCCGATAACACGTGCTTTTATAGGGGGTCAATAGGCCGCAACTCGCGACGTATCAAACAATTGAAACATATCTTTTTCCTTACTCCTTCACTAAACCCGGGATAGCTCCATAAATACTGGTGTGATTTAAATGAATTTGGTATCAATTTAAAGTTAACAGTATAACCTCTAAAATGGTACCATTTTTATAATTCTCAACTATGTAGTTATTAAGTACTCAAGATCGCGCCGAGTCAATTCCAATTAAGTGATTCCATACTTTTGCTCGCGAGTGGATATAAGTCACTTAGCGCATCAGCAAAATTTTCTTAATTCAGTCCCTGGGAAAAATTGTACCGGATGATTATCAGAAGACTTTCGATAGACGAAATTAAATGGCATAGATTACTCGGTAAGTGATGTAGTGACTATGTAAGTGAAGATTCGATTTTTTCAATTCACTTCTATTCTAATGTTTTCATAAAAAAAATCACTGACTATCTATTCGATTGATTTGTCTCGTGACCTTGAAATAAAAGTGAACTAAATAAATTTAATTTTAAGTTAGAGAGGTTCTACATCACCTACGGAGTATGCCATATCGTTTTTGTAAGTCTTCTGGAAGAAAAGAAATAAGGAAAGTATTTTTTATTTTTAAGGATATGTCGTTACAAAGTACCTACAACAATTACAAATTACAAGAACAAAAACGAAACAAAACAAATGTAAAGAAAATTCAATAACAGACAGTGTGGTATCGCGATGTCCATATGATAATTGGACCGCAGCTATTTGGCTAGGCCCAGACGCTGAATAATTCTACAGTAAGAATACAAATCCTTAGATAACGCACTCACCAGTGAATTTAATAAATAAACCGTAACCCATAACTGTCTCATTTTATAGCCGTAAGTAGGATGACGTGAGCGGCTATGAAGATTTCCGTCATCGTCAGCGTCGCTGAAATGATTTCCAAGATATTAAGGACTTATTCGGAAAATTTTAATTAAATTTTGAAACGCTTATTAAAGGTAACTCGTGCGTGTTTTATGTTTAGGATTCATGATTTATAAATTTTACAGTTTTTACATGGGTTATTAAAATATCAAAACACACTTGCCTGGCAAATAGTGGGAATATTTTAAATGTAACGTTTTTTAAAAGATGGTCACATTTTTGAAATGCCTAAAAAACCTATTTCTTTACAACGCTCCCAAGTGGTGTAAATGATGACAAGACAAGGAAGAAAACTTCATATTTTTTTCCCGGGCTTCTCTTTTTTATTATTTTTACAGCCAACTCTTGTAGGGCATTGTAACAATCATGTCTAGCTCACTGATAAAAAGACCATAAAAAATCCTTTACCCTTTGTTCAGCGTTTCCTTGCTGCGATGATTTGTGCTGTCGCGACACGTCTGGCCTAAAAATTCGTCTTAACGCGAATCATTTTCGCGAATACGAATGCCCTCCGCGCCGCAATTGGTTAATTGCTGCACACAGCACATCAAAGGGTTTTGTCGCGACAAGGTTCGTGCGGTTGGCTGCACTTCGGGTTTAAAACATTTATTTCTCAAAAAGAATTACAATTCACTTATATGAGAAACTTAAAGAGATATACAAAGCGAGTTTCGAATACAGATCAACAAAAATAAAACTTCGCGCGCTTCAGTTAACTGCGAGGTTTAGACGTGTACCTACCACACATCGTTAAAGCACACAGGATGGGAAAAACCCTGCGGAAGTTAAAGGAATCATACTGGTTTGAGAAAATGAATACGATAGTCAGAAACTTCGTGGATAACTGCATAATATGTCGAACATCAAAAGGCCCATCAGGTGCAGTGCAAGATCTCCTCCACCCTATCCAAAAACCGACGGCTGCATTCCAAGTTATCCATAAGGACATCACAGGCAAGCTTGGTACTAGAGATTCAGAAGGGCGCGATGAGTACGTCATTGTTATTATTGACGCATACATAACAAGGTACATACTCTTGAGCTACTCAACGAATAAGAGCCAAAGCAGCTGTCTTGCAACGCTAAAACGAGCAGTTCATTTATTTGGAACACCAATTCAAATAGTGGTGAACGGTGGACGAGAATTTTTTGGTGAATTCAAGATATGTTGTGATCGTTTCGGTATTGATATTCATGCAATAGCGCCAGTAGTTAGCCGAGCAAACGGGCAAGTCGAAAGAGTGATGGGTACATTAAAAAATGCTCTAATTAAGATTTAAAATATGGATTAGAGTGATGAGAGGATATTAGAATTCATACAAAACTATGAATCTGAACCAGTTTTATGAAACCCCCATGAGTCAAACCACAGCAAAAAACTTTTAGATTAACAGGTTTTTTTGTTCTACATTAACATGCCAGGGGGACTGTGATCGTGGCAATTGTTGGACCTGTGGGAGCCTGAGCGGCGGTATTGTGTGTGTAGTGTGTATCGGCCCGCCGGCCAGGGAGACCCGTAGAAACGGTGGTGCCGCTGGCCGCCCACGGCATAGTACAGGGGCCCAAAAGGGGTTAACCACCTCTGAAGGAGGCTGCCCCACCAGGTCGCGCATAATCTTGGGGTGGATCGTCGTGCCGGGTGGTGCCCGGTTCCGGTGGGGCCCGGCGACCACACCCGAGGGGATACGGGGGCCCTTCCGTCCGGCGGACCTGCCTACACTATTCCACGCGATTAAAACTTATGCAGGGCACCACGCTTTGTCTTTCATTGCCTCGATCAGAGTCGTCTTTTCACGCCCCTCCCATCCTCCAACTTCTATGGCATTCAGAAGCATGAAAAAACGGCCAACAGCGGCATCCCCATCCCCCACCAACACGCTGTTTGAGGTGGAGTTCGCTAACATCCGCGGTCTCCATGCAAACCTCAACGCCGTCCATCAACACCTTGAGACGGCGAGGCCTGCGATGCTCTGTTTGACGGAAACACAGATAGGCCGCCCTGCCGATACGTCATACCTGCACTACCCTGGCTATGTGCTGGAAGAGTCCTTCCAACCTAAAGCCGGTGTATGTCTATTCGTCAGGGCGGACGTCTGCTGTAGCCCTCTCCGCTGCCTAGAAGACCCATCCTTCTCCACCCTCTGGGTGCACGTGGACCTGGGCTCCACGAGCCGGGTCTATGCGTCCATATACCGCTCCCACAAAGGCGACGCCGAGACAACTCGACTCTTCGAACATCTGAGTCAGGCCGCAGACAACGCTCAGGCGCAGTTCCGAAATGGTGTTTTTGGGAGACTTCAATGCCCACCATGAGTCCTGGTTAGGCTCATCAAAAACAGACCATGTAGGCCAAACTGCCCATGCGTTTGCTCTCACGCAAGACCTGACGCAACTGGTACACCAGCCCACCCGGGTACCAGATATTGTCGGTCATACACCCTCCTTATTGGACCTTCTGCTGACGAGTCACCCAGCCGGGTATAAAGTGTCGGTTGGTGCTCCAATGGGCTCCTCCGATCACTGTCTGGTTGGCGCTACAGTGCCCTGTGCAGCTCCCCCACAACCTGTGGAGGTGACGCGGCGGTTATGGCACTACTCGTCGGCAGATTGGGACGGATTGCGAGAATACTTTGCCTCCGTCCCTTGGCGGCAGTGCTGCTTTGGAGGAAGGGATGCTTTAGAGAGTGCATCTGCTATCGCGGACGAGATCAGTACCGGAATGGAATACTACATTCCTTTTACTGATGTCTTCAGAGCTAGCGAAACTGGTCCCTGGTTCAATCGCGAGTGTGCCGCAGCTGTTGAACAAACACAGGCGGCGTACCGTGCTTGGTCTAGGGCCCAGGCACTCAATGATCATTCAAACCTTGCTTCCTTGAAGGCAGCCTTTAATAAAGCCACCAAGGCCACGAAGAGGGCTTACATTAGAGCAGACGTCCAGCGAATTGCACGTGTTGGCCAAGAACTCATCACGCACCCTACGGGTAGCCGCTCCTACTGGCGACTGGCTAAACACGTGCAATCTAACTTCTGCGTGCCTTCGCTGCCCCCACTGAGATACCCTGATGGATCGTTGGCTCATCAGCCGCAAGAGAAAGCCGATTTACTGACCAACCTCTTTGCCGCAAACTCTTGCATCGATGACTGCGGTGCTGCACCGCCTGAAATACCACATTGCGGCTCCACAATGCCTGATATTCGTATCAGGCAGTGTGATGTTCGTGCCGAACTGCGGTCACTCGATGTCAGGAAAGCCAGTGGCCCTGATGGAATTCCAGCTGTGGTGCTGAAGAAATGTGCAGCGGAGTTGTCTCCAGTCTTCACTAGCCTGTACGTCTCTCCTACAATTCGGGTCTTGTGCCGGTGTCTTGAAAGGAGGCGAACGTGCAACCAGTTCCCAAAAATATCCCTGGACATAAATAAATATCCCTGGACATTATTCCACACAGCGCCATCTAGCCCCAAAGTAAGCTAATTAAAGCTTGTGTTATGGGATACTAGACAACGGATAAACATACTTAAATACATTTTCTTTTGTAAATACATAGGTACTTATTATACATAGGAGACACCCAGACCAGTACAAACAGACATGCACACAAATGTTTGTACTGTGCGGGGATCGAACCCGCGACCTCTGGTGTAGTAGCCAACTTCTTAACCATTACACCAAGTCGGTCGTCAAGTCGTCAAAAAAGGGGACCGGTCTGACCCTGCCAATTACCGTCCAATAGCCGTAACCTCAGTTTTAGCTAAAGTGTTCGAGCGGATCATAAACACGCAGCTCATACGCTACCTAGAAGATCACTCTCTCATTCACGACCGTCAGTAGGTACGGCTTCCGACCAAAACGGTCTACGGGTGATCTTCTAGCGTACGTAACACACATCTGGGGGGAGGCTATGGAAAAGCATGGGGAATCTTTGCAAAAGCTTTCGACCGTGTATGGCATCGCTCGCTTCTTTCCAAGCTTCCGGCATATGGTCTGCTACCTCGCCTATGCGACTGGGTCGCCGGATTTCTGGAGGGACGTAGAATTCGCGTCCTTCGCGATGGTCGAAAATCACGCTTTCTCCAGATTAATGCCGGAGTGCCGCAGGGCTCTGTCTTGTCGCCGACGTTGTTTCTTCTGCATGATCAATGACTGTTATCTCTTGGTAATATTCATTGCTATGCGGATGATAGCGCGGTCTACGCGCGTTATTTCGAGCGCCCTGGGGCAAAGCAGACTGACATCGAGGAGAAGAGGCGAAGTCTTGTTGTTGAGCTTGACGGAGTGTTGGACGTCATTTCAGAATGGGGTGCATGCAATCTTGTCGAGTTCAATGCCAAGAAAACGCAGGTGTGTGCATTCACAGCAAAGGCGTCGCCGTTCCTTTCCCATCCCTCTCTTCAGAGCACCCCGCTACCGATTAAGGATAGCCTAAACATCCTTGGCATGGATGTTCGTAGCAACCTAAACCAGCGGGACTACATTGAGAGCGTCGTTAGAACTGCATCACGTAAACTCGGAGTCCTGAACAGAGTGAGACGATTCTTCACGCCTGAGCAGCTCTGTCTCTTGTATAAGACACAAGTCCGCTCGTGTGTGGAATACTGCTCTCATCTCTGGGACGGTTCTGCCAAGTACCTACTCGAAGCTCTTAACAGGTTGCAGCGGCGTGCTAACCGTATTATTGGAAAACCCAGAGGCAACTTTGACCCTTGAGCCTCTCCAATTGCGTAGAGACATTGCCAGGCTAAGTGTTCTCTATCGCTTCTACAATGGGGAATGCTCTGACGAGTTATTCCAGCTCATTCCACCTTCACCTTTCCACTCCAGTACCACGCGTGCTGGACTACGGCGTCACCCACACACACAATTCAATATTTGTTGGCCCGAAAAAAGGTTCGGTGACTCCTTTCTTTGTCGTACCATCCAGACGTGGAACGCTCTTCCAGCACATGTGTTTTCTTCCTCGTATAGTCCCGGGTTCTTCAAGCGGGGCGTGAAAAGGCACTTCTGCAGGCCTTCGAGGTGAGGATGGCCAGCCCAGTGATTCGTTGAATGACTTTATTTATTATTTATTTATTAAAAAAAAAAAGGTCGGTCGTAGCGAAGTTTTTCTTGATGTGGCCAAGCACTTCGCTAAGGAGGGAACAGGGTTTCATCGCAACAACGCGAACATTCACGTTCAAGTCTAGCCGTAGCATAATTTTACCATGATTTAATATCTTAAATTTTAGACAATGAAGCTTGTGTTGTTCTTGATGTGTCTAATCTAAAGCTATTAGTATACTAGTCCACGCTACTAGTCTTAGTATATAACTTATTTCAAGAGTAGGATAAAGCGATTAAATAATTAATATATACAGTACAGTAAAAATTAAAAAGAAAACCTTAAAATGAATATAACTAAAAACTACTAAGAAAATTTTGCACCTGTGGTAAGGTACCCAAGATGCTGGCAGCATTCCCCCGTTGTTTAAAAGACTCACACGTTGTGCGAGGAGTGTACCAGCTCTTGGGTCACCTGTAGTTGAAATAAATTTTTTAGCAAAATTTTTTAAAAGGTTCTGTGCACTCGGACCCCACGGACCCAGGGTTTCGACGCCGAAAGGTACAAAAGTGTAACCGGAACCGATGTTCTGGTACTTTTGTGCCTTTTTATATTCCGCCGCTTCAGCCGCCGCGCCTGCCCGTTTAATCGTAGCGGGAACATGGGAAGGGGCCAGCGTGTCGACGCAGGTCGCATCCCACACCAGCGGCCGGCCCATGGTCCATGGAACGAGTGTCATCCCGTCGGGTCTCTTACCGTCGTCACGTACGATACCTTGCGGCTCTAACATAGCCGGTACGTTGACGGAGGCGAAGGCCCGACGAATGACATCGTTCAAAGCGGCGTGGCGGGACAAGCGGCCTGCACTCTTAACACATGAGAGCCCGTGGTGTCCCAGTGAGTCAACCACAGTACCACAGGGGCAGGTGTGTGATACGCACAGCTCTGCTCCGAGGCGCAATCCCACTGCAACACGCAGTGTATTAGGGTCGAGGCAATTACCCGTATTTGTGCAGGGGTAGGCATTTAGCCAGTGCCCAGACTCTTTACGGTAAACTGCCTCAAGCCTTGCCCGCTCGGAGCCTGAGCTGCACAGAAGCAAACTATTGTGTGCAGCACTGCAGATAATTTCATCCTAACTTCTCTGTGAGTTGGGGCACGCGGGAATTTGGTTAGGCCAGGCCATTTGCCAAGCTTTTTTAGCGTTGTCTAGTTTGAAAATTTCTGATGTCGGAACGGAACGGGAAATAATTTTTTTGGTGAGGTCGGATGTGCTGTAAGCAGACGATAAAAAAGCTGGTAGAGATACACTTGAAATTTTGCGAATGCCTAGTCCTCCAAATCTTATGGGAAGAGAGGCTTGTGTCCATGAAGATTCACGTAATTTTATATTAAGGACATTTTCTAATGAAATTTTGATAAGCCTGTCTATGGACAAAAGATTTTGATTAGTCCAAAGAGGGGTTGATCGGAGGAGGTAAGTAAACTTTAGAACGAATAAACAAAATCTCAAAATGAATAAGGCCGAATGGGGGGTGATCTTCACCAAGCGGTCGGATTTTTCTTTAAATTTAGAGATTGAATTTTCGACAAAATTTGGAAAAGAAATCGGAAAAATGGGGGACCCAAGGAGACACAAGGAGATTTTGTCAATAATTTTGATGTCTTTTGCCAAAAGATTAAATTTCTTAATTATAAGGTCTTTGTTTTCCAGCTTTTCAGGAAGGTAAAGTTCACATTTTTCAAAATATAATTCTAAATCCATTGATTGAAATTTTTTAATAATGTTTTCTATATCCAATAGTACGGTATCTGGTTTGTCTCCTAGGGTTCCGTCATCCAAATACCAAACGTTAAATTTTGAATGCAAGTTTTGAATTATAGGGTTTATTGACAAACTAAAAATGGCCAGACCAAGAGGGTCACCTTGTTGACAACCGACCGCTGAAAGAATTTCTTGGTTTTTTAATTTCAAGAGTAAGAAAAATAAAGAATTCCCATAATCCCTAAAAGTAAAAAAAAAACTATTTTATGTCCTTTTGTTCTCGTTGCGTTGATTTTTGAACGTGTGCAAATTTGACACACGCACAGACTCGATAATGCAGCGAAATCAAAATGGTTACACCTAAAACGTCAAAAATACTACCTATCTCTTTCTGACATGAGATTTACTAGTTTATCTTACTCTTTCTTTTATGTTTCATCTGTAAAATTCATAGGCCATCTAATTTATTTGGCAATGTGTACTATTTTCTTTTCTTCGCCTTCGTCGCTCGGTCGTTCACTCGTTAATTTGGCCTACTTGTTTATTGTTTCTCATTTTACTTTCTCAAGAAATCCTCAACAAATGTAGTGTGTTAATATAACTCAAGTTAATATAACTTTCCATGACGAAACGCTTGTCCAAAATGCCTAGCATGAGAAAATATAGACGCGACACAAGTGAAGTCAGCTGTTGTTTGAAATATGTTATTTTTGGTGTGAATGTTTTGTTCTGGGTAAGTTTAAACATAATCATTTTCAACTAGTTCCTTTCCTATCTCAAAAACCATTTTTTAAATGTTATTTCTAACTCTTCATTTTAGTATTACAAAAGATGATTCAAGGTTGTTTTTAAAAAAAATCTGATTGGTTATGTACTGTGCCTAACAACGGCATTTCTGCTTAATTAGGTGCACAAACTTTTGTTCAAAGTTTTAAATAACAATTCTTCTTAATAATAATACATGATCAGCTGATTTTTTATGGCTTCATGTCACTATTCATGGGATTGCCCCAGAGCTTGAATTTTAATTGACATTTCCTTCTATTCTGACTACAGCAAATAAAAAAAAAACATTAGGTAACGTTTTTTAATGGAATTCTTGACTTTGAGATATCTTCTGTGATATTGAGTGATTATCAGTAAGTACTTGTTTTATGTCAGGAACCTTTTATCTTCAGGACTTTCTAGTTATCGGATCACACAAGTGTATCTTGAACACAATGAGGTCTCCAGTAGCAATATTTCAGTTGAGAATAAAACGTGTTTTGAATAGAAAAGGGCTTCTCTTCCAGGCAAATAGATTTTAGTACTGACTGAATGAAAGTCTTGTAATAATTAAATAAGTACACCTCTTGATTAATCAATATGACAAAATACTATCTTGCTGTCAGTGATATGTTGGGTTTCACAAGAGACTAGTCACTATTTGTTAAAAGCTAGGTTAAAAGTTACATTTTATGAAAAACCAGTGTATTTTAGGTCATGAGGTTATCTTTACCATTATCCAATATTAGTATATAAACTGTTGTTAGCAATCATTATCAATTTCTCACTTGTTTAGAGAATCCTCTCAGTACTCAAATTACTTGCACAAAGATGTCTTTCTCTCCTGTTAGAGTCAGTACTTTAATAACACAATTTTATATACAGTTCCTTGGATTAATCATACTTGCGGTAGGAGTGTGGGCGTGGACTGAAAAGGACACATTTAACAATCTCTCAAGACTCACAAACATTGCATTGGACCCAGCTTTTATACTAATATGTGTTGGTAAGTCATTAAGAATTTATTTAAGTAAGTATAACTAATTACTCACAATGACTCTCGGTATGTGTTTTTTCAAATCTAGGTACCTGGGTTTGATTTCCAAGTGAAACAAAGTGTGTTTTGGTTTTAACCACCATTTATGGCAGGAAGGACTTCATAATTACTCATAATGACTCTGTGGCCATCAATCGGTAGGTGTTTTTTCAAATCTAGGTACCTGAGTTTGATTTCCAAGTGAAACAAAGTGTGTTTTGGTTTTACCCACCATTTATGGTAGAAGGACTTAATTTAATGTAGAAACAGTATATTATTATTAAAAGTTTATTCAAAACAAAAGAGAAATATGATTCAGAATATTAAAAAAAATATTTTTTTAATAACGAAAATTAAATCCCATCTCATCTTTTTGTTATTTGTAAAACCGTAAGTGAAGGCTTCAGGAAGATTATCTATGTACCTAAGTAGCTAACTTATGAGCTGCAAACCAGGGTTGGCATGAATTAATAATTTTGATTTAAATGAAATTATTTTTTTAATGAAAATCAATAATTTAATCTAAAATCAAAAACAGCTAGTTTTGGTAGTGCTTTTGTCTGTGAAATGTTCCCAAATACTATCTCTTTGGTGAGGCATTTTATTTATATCAAATTTGTTCACGCTCATATCACAGCAATAATAATAGTCTAGCAAAATGTACAAAACACTACAAAGGGATTCCCCTTGGCATTCACAAGTCAGACAAAAGGGGAATCCCGCGCAACCCCTTGAGTGCGCGTTCTGCTTTGCGCAAAAATATAGTTGAACTATCCAATAAAATAAATAATCGTGATTTATTCGATTTTTAAAAAAATATGTTGTTTTCCAACCCTGCTGCAAACTAAAACCCTTTTTTTTTGTGGTAGTCGTTAATGAGCATAATCCTTCTCTTTGCTAATTTATTGAACTTCAGTGTGATTACCAAGTTAGGTACATTAGTGTCATTACACACTCACAGATTTAATTGTTTTAGTAAACAATTTACAATATATTAAATAATCAGTATTTACATTGTTTTCTTTAAATCAGGGCTGTTCTAATTGGCAATAAAAACAGCCTTGATTTAAAAAATAAATGAATATTTATTAGGTTAAATTGGGTAGAGGTTTAGTTCATGTCTGTTGTCTAGACAAATTAAGTATGGATGCATAAAACTAAAATAGACATTGATTGTTTTGTCGTATGCTAGATATATTTGTTTCTACTTATTACTCAAACTTATTAATAAACATAAAAACCAATAATAATACAAGCCACCAATAATATAGGCTTTCCTTTTCATTCAAATTGTAAATAAATAAATAATAAATAAATATCTGGGACAATTCACACCAAGATCATCTGACCCCAAACTAAGCAGAGCTTGTAATATGGCGTCAGAGACTGATAAACATACTTAAGTATTTCTGAATACATACTTAAATAGATAATAACACCCAGACACACAACAAATATAAATGTTCGTCACACAAATATTTGTCATGGGTGGGGATCGAACCCACGACCTCCGGCGCTAAAGGCAGGATCGCTGCCTTTGCGCCAACAGGCCAGTCAATAAAATTGTTTAATCAATGTTTGATACCAGCACAAAAATTCATGTGAAGAGGCGTTTTTTAGGAGTCAGGCCTGGGAGATGACCTTTAGCCTAATTCCTTTTCTTGTACCTCGTTATACAGGGATAGGAGATAAGTGTGATATCTGGTGCCAATGAATTGATATCTTTAATTTATTATTTATATATACTGATTACTGTTATTAAAAAGAGGAACAATTTGTGTGTTTGTTTATTTCGACGGTTTATTTCGGTTCGACGACCGACTTGGTGTAATGGTTAAGAAGTTGGCTACTACACCAGAGGTCGCGGGTTCGATCCCCGCACAGTACAAACATTTGTGTGCATGAACATGTCTGTTAGTACTGGTCTGGGTGTCTCCTATGTATAATAAGTATTTACAAAAGAAAATGTATTTAAGTATGTTTATCCGTTGTCTAGTATCCCATAACACAAGCTTTAATTAGCTTACTTTGGGGCTAGATGGCGCTGTGTGGAATAATGTCCAGGGATATTTATTTATTTATTTATTATTTATTTATTTATTTGTAATGAATAAATATGGACCGATTTAAAAAATTCTTTAACCAATATGAAGCTACATATCAGCGAGTCATCATCATCCGTGCGGTCTATCCCGGTTGTAAACCCACACTGGAGTGTGGGGTCCCAGGGTCCGCCTTACATAGCTACATACCAGCGAGTGACATAGGCTATATATATATATATTTTATTTAGGCTATATCTTGATGGGCGAAACAGTCTACGTGGGCGAAGCCACTGACGGACAGCTAGTATTTTTCATACCCATCGTACAAACAGATGTCTGTTCTTTGGTGGGGCTCTTGCTTTATCTTGATGCACTTGATGCTTTGTTTCAGGGACGATAACATTCATAATTGGCTTCACGGGCTGCGTCGGCGCGTTGCGTGAGAACACCTGTTTGTTGGCCTGTGTGAGTAAATGAATACAGCATGTTCTCAACATCGTTGTTAATGTTTACAATGCTACCTTGAAATATTTATACAGTGGATCAAATACTTGTAATAGTGCTAGCGGTACGCTAAATTAACCTGCAAATGGTGTCGAAGTTATGAAAATCGGAACGATTGATCTTTAGGCCATACGAAAAAAAGGGAGGAGTTATGGCAACATCCTTTTTTTGTATGGGAAAAAAAAATTGCCCTGAAACCTATCGTGTGTGGTATCTAATGAAAGGGCTTACTGAGCCAATTCTAATACTAATAATATATCACATCATTACATTTTAGTCACTTGTATTAAATTAAAATAAAATCATTTTTAAAACATACCAAGATTGGGCTCCTCCAGATATGATACTCTTGAATCATTTTTTTGTAAAATGTGCTTCAAGTCGTACGTAATATGCTCATATCTAATCCTAAAAAAGGTTTTTCGAAAATATTTTAGGCAGGGGTGATGATCCGCCAGTTTAAAGATTCCTTTGTAACTTGTTTCTTATACCTACATTGTAATATGATTACTTAATTATGAGAACTTTTTATGTTTGTTTGTACCTTGTGATTTCCCGAGCGTCATCATTATTACTACATTATTAACCCTTGTGATCTGGGAAGCCACAAACACACATGGTAACCACAAAGACCTAATTGTTAATCCATCGACATTGACGGGCTTTAACCCTTAAACTAGGTTTTTTCAATTGGTACCCTGTTTAATTTAAAATGAATTTGATACGAGATATTTGTTATTATAATGATTAATGTATGGAATTTTTAATATTTCTTTTCAGTATGCAGTGTTCCTCGCTCTACTTCTGTTGGCAGAGATGACAACAGGAATACTTTTCTTTGTCTTCAAAGACTGGGTAATTATTCTTCTGTAATTGAACTTTAACTTTTCCCTATTCCTTTCGGTCGGACAGATTTCATAGTCAGGGAGACTATGAAATCTGTCGTACTAAATTGGTAAAATTTGGCATTAGTGTCGTTCACAGTTTGACGCCATAAAGATTTCAATGTTGTTATACAATGCGTGGTGATAAAATCTTTCTCTATTAATTTAATCATATATGCCAATTATTACTTAAACAACTAAAATTCAACTACATAAAGCGAGAAAGGGCCAAATAGTCCATCAAATTCAGTAAATGTAATAGTGTTAAAGTACTTATATTACATTTTATGAATAAAGGGAAGAGTATGAATGTTGCCACACCCTAGACCATAAGTCGCGGCTAGCGGTCAAGCCGCACCGCGGCGAATGTGGCCGAGTGTGCGCGAGGCGCGGGCCACTAAACGCTGCCACAAGTAGCCAGCGGCCACTCGAACGCTCAGTTGGCGCCAATGCCATTCTGATTGTATGAAAAATGTAGAACGCAGCTTATGCGGGCCACGTGGCTGCGACTAGTGGCCCAGTGGGCGGCAGCACTATAATTAATTGACTAACATTCATGTGACGAATATTTGTGTTTGTTGTATGCCTGGGTGTATTATCTATTTAAGTACTAGCTTTTCGCCCGCGGCTTCGCCCGCGTTATCGTTTTATATTATGGCCAAATTACATATTTTTTTATAAATTGTAGCCCATGTGTTATTCTAATGTACAGCTTAAAAGCTGTATCACTGTAAAGTTTCATCCACCCCATTCAGTAGTTTTTGCGTGAAAGAGTGACAAACATCCTCACAAACTTTCGCATTTTTAATATTAGTAAGATGTATTTAGAAAGATTTAAATATGTTTATTGTAATTTGTCAGAGATATTTCTTCATTTATAAAATAAGAAGTGACAGTTAAACCATGAAAAATTATTGTGAAACCTATTCGTTTTCAGATTAAGCAGCGAGCTACAAGTGGTTTTCAAACATTCATCACACACTACAGAGAAGACCCTGACCAGCAAAATTTAATTGACTGGATACAAGAAGATTGGGTAAGTTCATTGTGATATTTGATTCAATTCATTGATTGGCCGCAGATCACGGACCTGACTTTTGAATCTGATTGCGCCGGTTTAAATTGGCCTTACGTTAATAATCCAAACAATCATTGATACATTTTTGGGGCAATGGGGATAAGTATTATTGTTTTTTCCGTCTGCGTGTTTTTAATGGCTAAATTATGTACTTATAGAAATATTTTAAGATTAAAATGTGGAAGTTGTCCCGAATTTAACGAAAAGTCAAAATCATTTTTAATAATTCGGAGAAATATTTCCGAGAGAGTGTCGTGGCCTAGTGGTTCACCACCCGAACTCAGATCGTGGATCATGTGGTCCCGAGTTCAAATCTGGCCAGAATCAATAATCTTTGTGTTTGTTCTCCGGTGACGGAAAACATCAATAACAAACCAAATCAACCCGGATAACGGCGGAAGGTTCACCACCTACCACGTTGGGTTCTAATACCATTGGTGAAAAGTGGGCTTCTGAGTTTTCCGTTCACCATGACGGCACAGTCACTTGCCTCTGACTACCCCGCTTGGGATAAAGTCGTGATGGTATATTTTTAATAATTGTTAATTTGTTACTCTCAAAGCTGTAATTATTTTGCGATATTGGAAAGTTATTACTGAACGGCCACGGTACCAAACGGCGTAAAACTGACCCATAGGTTTCGAAAAATCTGCCGCAAGCCTATACTACTATTTTTGTAAGGTGATATGCCTGACAGCTCTTATTGTTCCGTATCACGCATACTATTTCAAACTAAATAAAAAGAAACTGGCAAAAAAAATGTTATAAACTGTTAAAAAACGAATGTTCTTTCGAATCTTATCAAGTAATTTATTGTTATTATTATTAAACGTTAATAAATGAAGTATTTGAAATTAATTTAATATATCTTCATAGCGCCTGATGCGTGGAAAGGAACGCCATTCAATAGTGTATTGACACTACAGAATCGACAAAATAAATCGATAATTAGGAGCGACCATTTTGTAATTTGTAATCACGTCATTCGCATTAGTACCAGTGAGTCTGCCTTGTGTGCAATTTTTGAACTATTATTTTCGAGATATGTTCAATTCTATTACTTATTAGCCATAACCCGTTTATTAATAATTTATTTAAAAATTTAAAATCGGTAAATCTGATTCCATTTCCTTTGCCAACTCGATTAAATTACATTCGTTACAGCACTATAATTGACAATTATGAACTGTTAGGGATATCATCATACGGCGAAAGTAGTATAATTTGAACCTTCTCCCAGTTACAATGCTGCGGCGTGGAAGGCCCGCGCGACTGGGACCGCAACGCGTACTTCAACTGCTCCAGCGGCGCCGTCGGCTCGCGCGAGGCCTGCGGGGTGCCCTTCAGCTGTTGCCGGAGCAAACCGCAGGATATTATCAGGAACAAGCAGTGCGGATACGACGTTAGGAAACTCACTTATGTAAGTAAGATTATGCAAGATTAGATTATGCGCAGGTTTACTGATGAACGATACTGTTTAATTATATACGATGAGTGGGTAAAAAAGAAAGCTCATTTAAGCCTCTTGGACGCGTTATGTGCGCCCGCCCACATCTGACGTTTAAGCGAGGCTGTCGGCCCGCATGCGCCGCATGAGTTTGAACCTTGTTTCTATTAGGAATAGATGTGAATATTGCCTGTTTAACTTTTCCATAGAAAGATACATTAGAAGCCGTATGTAATCTATCCATTCCGTTTTTTTTGTGAGATGGTAGCATTAAAATTTGGTCTTTCTAATTCCGTCAAATTTCAATCGAATCCAATTTCGCGTGATCTGTCAAATCTGACAGCCGCGAACAAGGTCGCATGGCCTATACTGAATTTACAAAGACTTGATATTTTCATAATTTTATTAAACCACGTTAGCGCTAGGCAATTTGTGCGACTTAAGTGACTAACATACACACAACAACATGGTCTAAGGATATATAAAACTTTTTTAAATAACTTAAAAAGTACTGGCCTTACAAAAAAACTATTAATGACAGATTATAAAAACATTATTAAATTCCTTTTTTAAATTCAAAATTGTATATCAAAGGTTTTGTTTTAAAGATGAAATTCGCATTTATTGAATTTCTTCCAAAGAAGTAATTCTTCACGAACTTTAAACTTGATTAAAACTCCATAAATTTATATGAATCTTCGTCAAACGCATCTCCGGTGTTCATTTAATCATGCTACGTAGACACTTGACCAGGAACGAAATGTTAAGAGCAGTGGGCATGATGCAAGCTAGCGCTACCCAAATTGCGGTTTCTGAAGCCATGAGGACCAGTCAGAGCGTTATATCCAGGCTTTGGTCACGTTATCGTGTCACGGGGGAAGTGGTGGAACGGCACCGAGGACCTCAACGCATTACAACACATGTACAGGACCGATTCATAGTAAATGCTGCACGAAGTGAACCAAATGTAACGGCGATGCAATTGGTTCAAAGGCTACAGAGAGAGTATGGTTTGCTGGTAATCAGTCAAACTTTGAGAAGAAGACTGCATGAAGTCAACCTACGTGCTCGTAGGCCACTTCGGGTACCAGCGCTAAGGAGAGGCAATCGAGGAAGATGATTACAATGGGCTATTGCACACGAAAACTGAAACCATTCTCAATGGTCGCTTGTGATTTTCACCGATGAATCCAGGTTTGGATTTCATCCTGATTCGCGAAGAGTACGCGTTTGGAGAGAACCTGGACGTTGGAATCGACTGCAGCACCCACAACAAGTTCATGCATTTCAAGGTGGCACGATTATGGTTTGGGCAGGAATTCGTCTCGGCGGTAGAACAGACCTAGTTTGGATACAAGGCAATATGACTGCTATAAAATACCGAGATAAGGTGCTAGAGCCTGTAATCTTGCCTCACAGACAGCAAATGGGAAAAAAATTCCAGCTAATGCACGACAATGCCCGTCCACATACGGCGCGTATCGTTATAAGTTGGTTACAACAGCATGATATCAAAGCTTAAGACTGGCCTGCACAATCCCCTGACTTAAATCCTATTGAGCATGCCTGGGATATGCTTCAGAGAAGAGCTCTTAGGAATTTCCCTGAAAATATTGTGAATGAAAACCAGCTTTTCTTGCATCTCAGCAGGACTTGGGACAGTATTCCACAACAGGATATTGACACCCTTGTTTTGAGTATGCAGAACCGCTGAAGATGTGCCAGGAGAGTCTTAGGTGGATCCACGGATTATTAATTTTAAGTTTTCAACAATTTTTATAAAAAAAAGTTGTTTTGTTTAGGTTTTGATGTTTCGAAAATAAAGTTAAGATTGAAATTTTGTCTGAGTTTTTCCTCTTCTTCTAAGGTTTTTTTAAATTTAACTTTATCTAAAAGTTTATTTATCAGATTAGATAGGCTATTAAACAAGGTTTATTTTAATGTGTAGGCGTCTTAACAAAAAGTTAATAGAATTTTAGTTATTTAGGTTTAATTGAAATATCCCTAGACCATGTTGATGTGTGTAGTTTTTTTTCCTGGCTATAAATATAAAAAAAGTGTATTTGGCGTTGCGCTTAAGATTTAGATTTCTCTCAGGAGTAAAATCAGGATGCAATTTGGTACCATTAGTGATGTTATCCATGATGGTCATGGCGTCGTGGGTTCGTTCCAACCCACGGGATCAAGAAAACAAATACAGATGTATTTAAACTGACAGAGGGTTTTGTGGTATCTATTTTGATGTATGTAGGTATGTTTGTGATTCAATCACAACTTCTGATGTAGCCAAAAAACGAGCCCGTGTTTTATTTTTATAAATGTCTTCAAAAACGTATACTTTCAAGTCATTGCACCTACTCCATTAATTATAGCATTAGACAGAAGTACAAAAGGTTCTTTTTAGGGTACACTTTGTGGTAAATGTAAATACAATAAAAAATATTACTTTTAAAATGTATGCCGAATTTATTAAAATCTACTTATATAACAGCTGGCACACTTAATTGTCATCATTTGAAGTAAAGAAAATTCAGAATTGATGAGGCTTTTGCCTAAAGAAATTATTTTGTCTTGCATCAAACTATTATTGTGGATGTAAAAACCTAAAAGAAGCAAGGATTTTCATCCGAACACATTTTTACTATCACTATAAGTCTACCAAATCTAAAATGTTACATAATCCCTTCAGGTGGTGGTGAAGGTTTTTTTTAAATTTTGCCAGGTTATACTCAGGTATGTCATCGTCATGGCAACGTAAAATGCAAATTGTCATTCAGGTTAGCAACCCTGCTTCTTATTTCTAATGTAATAATGAATTAAGTATAGTATGTTTTAAACGTACTAAAAGTATTTGTACCTTTTTTACTAGAAGACTGTACTTTGGTGTTTAATCGGTAAACCCCCCCCCCCCCTACCATCAATAAAAAATCTTGCAGTAGATGAAATAAAAGGTTCCCATTACTTGCCAATGAAACAATAGTCAGTGGTATATGTCACATTGGTTGTACGTTGTTTCATAGAAAATGGTTGCATATAATTTTTTTTTTTCACAGAAATTGTTTTCCATATTATTATTTCATAGAATAATTCAATACGCAGAATAGTTACTTCAAAGAAATTTTAATCATAGATTTTTGTTACAGAAAAAAATCATATTATAGAATATTCATATCATAATAGATCAAATAATATTATTGTTCATGTTCATAATGTCTAGTTAAAAAACTTATTGAAATGTAAAATATTCTATCGAGGGACAATTTATTATTACATTTTATACTTACCTACATATCAATACATTTTTTGCCACTTTTGTTCATTCGCTGACAATTCGGTTCTCGCAATGGTGTGGTTACAGTTCTTTTTTTTTATTAACGTGGGGAAATCCTCATGGATACCGACGAGGTTTTGTCGGACTTCTACCGACTAAAACCCCACGGTACTCGACCTCAACACTTCAGCAGCGAGGCGGGGTCCCTAAAAAGTTACGCCCCTCCAGCTGACCCCCCAATGACGGGGGGAGGCCACGGAAGTACCTGGAGCACACAGGTACTTCCGCCATCGCGGTGATAGCCGTGCATTGCGGGCAAAAGCACCCCCGTACTCTCAAGCCCGCCGGCTCCCACCGTACGCGGACCCTACTAGGTCCGCAGTGGTCACAGTTCTAACTTAACCTAACCAATATTTTTTTCTGTGAAATATGTTTCTATGAAGTAAATAGTCGTTGAAGCAATAATATTCGACGTGAAAATGTATGGACTGAATATTCTGTGAAGAAAAAAGTCGATGACAGACGAATGATATTCGAAATGAAAATATATGGACTAAATGTTGTTAAACCATTTTCTGCGTAACGAAATTCTATGAAAGTTCAGTCTGTGAAACAAGAGATCAGTGTCACGTTGCGCCTAGTCATAGACGTCAAATGAAAATGAACTTTATGGTGTAGCAAATAAGCGAGCTCGGCTGTCTGGCCGCCGTGCTAGGCCCGCTCGCTCTGAAGTGGCCACTAGCTACAAGTAGATAGATAGAAAGTGACATAAATAGCGGGTGATTGTAATTATGATATTACAATCACCCGCTATTTATGTCACTTATGTCAGAAAGTGATACGCTACTCTTAATCATAAACTATGGAAATTATTCGAAATTAAACAATTTGTCAGTGTATTTATGTTAGTGTAGGTTAGAAGTGACATGATGGTCATAAAACAGCCCTTATTACATAGTAAATAAGCGGCCATCAATGAAAATATAAGTTGATTTAGGAGGTGGAAAAATGGACTTCTGCGAAGGCGTAATCTAAATTTTAAATGTTTTTGTTTTATTTACTACTTTGAATATTCATTTAAACACAATTGTAGATAATTTTGTGCATGGGAGAAAGCACAAGGGTTTTTGATAATGCTGCGATGTAATTTTAAACATCACGAACGTATGACCAAAGAAACAATCCGCGAAGATCGTAGGTGAAGGTTTTCTGTTGTCTAGTTTGTCAAGAGCTAAGAGATTATGTTGAATGACAATGGTCAAATGAAAATGAACCTTATGGCGTAGCAAATAAGCGAGCTCGTGATCCACGAGCGCGGCTGCCTGGCCGCGGGCGAGGACTGGCTGCAGCGGCACTTCGCGCCCGTCGCCGCCGCCGTGCTCGGCCCGCTGGCTCTGAAGGTGGCGACGCACGTACAATGCGTACATTGTTTAGTGTGCTGTTGTTAGATTACTTGCATCGTATTTTACTTAGTTTTTAATCGAGTTATAGCTGAAACGTAACGAAAAAAATAGAGTAAATAAATCAGCAATAGCAGCCTCATCAGCCTCGTTGATTGTTATAGTCATATTCAAATTATTTCAAACTGAAACAATGTGAATACTTTTTTTGAAGCTTTAACTCGATTAATATAAGATCACCTTATTGATGTTTGTGCAGTTTCTAGCAATGGAAATCTTAGAACAATATTTGAAGCAGTCATTATTCATCTGCTTCAAATATTTCATCATTCAATATTTCATTGGCTTTTATTCAGCAGAATCGGGCCACAGATCTGTTACTTAAAACTACTTTAGGTTCTACTATGAACCTAGCCAATGAAATATTGAATGACATGATTTTGACAGTTAGTCCATACTAAAACAGTCAAATTAACGAAAACTAAACGAACGAAACGCCATATAATTACGATTCCATTGGCTTTTAAAATTAACAGAATCGGGCCCCGGATTGCTCGATATAAATGACTGTTTCTGCAATCTTGTTCTAAGACTTTTTTGTGTATTTTGAAGCACTTTGTACTATCAACATTTTGTTCGTGGACATCAAATTATAAACGGTACTATGAATAGCCTTAACAAGAGTAACAAGCCACTAAGTTCCTATATGTAGGAAACATTCCGATACATTTATACATTTGTTGTAAATTTAGAAACTTTGAGGCGACTTCTCTTATGAAGGCCAGAGTGCCTAGTGCGAGTTTCACAAAGACATTCGACTGACTTCGCCATCGCGTTTTGCGAGCACGTAAACTCGCATTAAGAGGATAAAGCACTGTTTTTCCATACAAACGTAGTCCTCTGTTTCCTCCCTGGATATTGCTAGTAGAGGAATATTTTTTTGCCAAAAAATCTGTGGCCACTATTAACAAGTCCCTATGTTTTTCTTTTTTTGATGAAGTAATTATCAAAAGAGATATGACCCTTCGAAAATCTAAATCAATGGTCAGATTTTGTGTTTAAACATCCATTATAATTAATTTGATTAGATTATATAAATAAAGCAAAACATAGGAACACGGCCAAAAAAGTACTTCAATCGGTCAAGTTTTTGAAAAGGGATCAGCGGACTACGAAGCGTCGATTTTGTGTACTTTTGATAGGTAATTTCGGTTCCATTTGCAGATGTCTCTATCGCACTCGGCGGGGGGCTCGAGGTTTGCAAAAGACAGCAATAGATTTTACAAAAACCTATTTTTCAATTCTCTCGACCGTGCTGTGTCCTCTTAAACCTAGCGTCAAAATCGTGCAACATTCAGCGATAGTGAATTTAAGTCATTCGAATCTCTTTGTTTAACTTGCACAAGACACTCTGATAATATGAAAACCTTTTCGTTGACTGGGATCTGTTCCAACAAAGTAAGGCTGAAGATATCTGAGTCCTGAACAGAATTTTGTAGTGTTGTAGTAGCTAGATTTTTGGTCACGTTTTATTTTCTTTTTGTTTTAGACTTTTGACATAGCTAAGATAATATATGACAAAGGCTGCCTAGAGGCCGCCGAGGAGTGGTTCGACCACAACCTTTTGATAGTAGCCACGTCCGCTGTTTGTACCGCTTTTGCACAAGTAAGTTTATTCTGTAGTTGCACGTATTTACATGTCTTTTTATAATAGTGTCACAGTTATTGTGTGTAATGTATCCAAATTTTTTTGCGAACATAATTACAAGATATACTATTTACAAGTAGTACTCGTTCATTGAAACATTTCATTTTACAATACGTAACAGAATTAAATACATTCGCGTATGAGAACATCCAATTCGTAAGACATAACATAGCTTCTTGTAATTATTAAATAGTATTTTATTACGAGTGTATTTGGATTATTTTCTACTAGTCATGACATGAGATATATATACACTTTTAGGTTGAAAATGTTAGAATGTGTGTCGTGCAAGTAATTTCTCGCATTATTATCAACAAGGTATTGTAAAACTGAATTTTAAATTAAACTAGTATTAATCGTGAAGGCAAATAACAGTTAAAGTGAAGATGTTTTGGTTTATATTTCTATCGGCATTTTCCTTTTGAATGGAAGATGCGAAATTGGCTGTAAGCAATGCAAAAATTACAATACCTTGTTACATTAAGGTCCTTTGGTTTTTTCAAAACTTATCTTAGGCTAGTAATAATAGGGTAGTAATGCTTGAGTTAATTTGACTTTGACTTATATGGTCAGAGTGCTGAGTGCGAGTTACAGTGAGCGATGCGAATGACTTCACCATCGCGTTTTGCGAGAAAAAAAGCGTGAATTTGTATGGCACCGAGTCAGTGCCATCTAGCGGCCTTAAACTTCAACCGAGTTGGTGAACGTGATGGTGAAGTCATTCACTTCTCACTGCGACTCGCACTCTGCACTCTAATCAAGTCATTTTACATCTCTATTAGTGTCTGCGGAATGTAATTCTACTTACAACATTATTCCCAAAACAGATCCTAGGAATCTGCTTCGCTCAAAACCTCCGAGCGGACATCTTCGCCCAAAAGGCGAAGTGGCACTGACAATCAGCCCCTCCTGCCGCCGTGTGACGTCACCCGCGTCACGCCCGCGACCCCTACAGCGCGCTCTACACGTAACGCTTTGAAAATAGAACGCATCTCAGTTCCTGAACGGTGAATACTTATTTGCTACTTCTTTGACAGCTGATGGTTTTTTAATTTTACTCTGACGATAGTTGCTAGCGTCTATCGTAGTCTTTGGTCCGTATTATAAAATAAAATCTGCACTTGAGTATAGATCTGAGTGACGTTTTTGTATGAACTGACGTTTTGAAATCTCTACTCAAGTATAGATCAGTGCTTGAGTACGATTCTAGAACACGGGCCTAAATCTGGGACTATCGTACAGCGCCTCTAGTGATTATTAATGGAACTAAAAATGACAAAAGTCCTTGTAGTTATCTTGAATTAAACCCATGTTAGAGCAAAAGCATTAGATATTTATGTAGGTTTCACTAAATCTCGTTCTTATTTCATAATGTTAAGAAATTGGCTTGGTGCAACTTTATATTGATCCCTCCGTTTTTCTTACCCTGTGCAGACATAAAAATGGTAATTATAAAAAGCAGTTAATAATTTGTCAAACAATACGTTACTTACGTAACGATAAGTTAGAAACAGAAAGGAGAAAGGAGTAGGTCAAATTTTGAATTGAAATATGCATGTGAGTATTTATGTTCAAAGTTTTTGCTCGAGATGTTACTGTTATGTAATATAATTAAATTGTGTTATTCTATGTATGTGAAATAAGTAGATGTACAAAATTGATAATTCAAGCGAACTTATAATCGCCACCATACATTTCTAGTGTATAAGGAAACAAACTGACAAGAGGTACTTGAATGGATCTGATACTTCATCCTTTAATTTTCATTATTCGTTATATTTACTTCAGTAGTTTTCTAGCTTTAAAATAAAAAGTCATAAAAATCTTTAATACCTATCAATATCCAAGCTCACAGTAGCTTTGTCACAATAAACAAAAAATATTTTTTTCAACTATACTTAATGCATAAAGTTATCAATGTATATGCCGGCTGAAATGAAACCTTTTACTTGTCGTTTTGACTACTTTGTAACGACATTACTTATTCACGAGAAGATCATAAATGTTACGTACTTGATTAGGTATCAATTATTTAAAATATTTTGTAAGAAGAACGACTAACAGTATTAAAAGACTAGTATTAAGAGTTCGTAGTTGAATTATCAAATTTTAGAATGATGTTAAGAATTTTACTAAAAACCTATCTCACTTCGTCTTACTATCCCCACGGCTTTCACACTTTACATTTCTATCTCCCTTTGGATAATTCTAAATGTCCTTATCTATGGCACCTTGCTCAACATCTTCTAATTTTCCGTCCCTTTAATACGAGGTTGTAATACGAAACGAAAATGTTGCTAATTTTTTTTTACATCTTAGAAGATGATCATGATAAAGCACAACAATCCTAGTGAACAGCACTGTGTAGATGTCGTTGCAATTTGAAAATCCTTACAAATGTTATTTAAGTTATTAATCAGAACTCACGGTCAATACGGACTGCTTCAGTATTAAGGGTTTTTTGAATCTCAGCCCAGTAAATAAATAAAAAAATACAATATTGGTTTACATCACTCGTTAAATACGACTGAATATTTAGGGGACATTTCTTCAAAATTTAAATCCCATTGTGCCTGTTACATATTAAGATGTTATAAAATATTGTTAGAAATATCCAATGTGTAAACGACGTTACTTACTACTACTCGGCTTCTCTAGCATAACATTTCAAGTACACCTAAATAAGTAAATTTCATTCATCCATTATGGTTGGTACCTATGTTATTGAAGCTGGTAGTTAAGATGTGTTCAAATATTGGCCAATTACTAGCCTTAACGTGAGCTGTGAGATGAATTTAGTGTAAAGTTTATGAAAGTGTTTGTAAATTTGACCTAAAGTTATAAGTCAGAAATCTTATGCCTCAGTTGCATAGTAAAATTGCTAAATATGTGAAAGTTATTCGGAGCAACTATACCTTGTGAAAAAAGTTGTGGCTTAGGTTACGAGGAAATTAAATCATCATTTTAAGACGAAATACGGTATAAATTAAAGCTATGAAGCTAACAAATATGCGATGTTGACCTTTAGCGCAGCCATGTTTCTAATGGACTTTGTTGTCTCTGATCACCAAAACCTTACATAAGACCTGGTCAATGACGTGTTAATTTTTACTTGCATAGGGTTGTCAAACAGTGTAAATAAATAAGAAATTAAAATTCCTATTTTCAAGTGAAAAATGGCATTTACAGAAATGTTACGTGTAGTTTTTGTAGGATTATCATATATTTGAATAGTATGATATAGCATTGCTTGCGTGATTTAGCTTGCATCTCAGCGCGAAGGGTCGTGTGTAGCGCAGCAGGAGAATAATGGCTGACAATATGATTAGTAATAGTTCTTAAACTAGCTTAGTACTAACTCAAAACATTCGAAAACATGTCTTATGGCTTATGGTTTTAAAGCCATTCAATTTAAATAAGATGCAACTAGTATTATGTCCACTAATTATAGGATTAGGTAGGTATGTTTGATAGCGACTTTTAGAACAGACTTAAAGATGTTTAAAACGTCCCGCTGGGTGATATATTTTATTTTCAAGGTCCAGTTGCTTGCAAGTTGAAGTTTTCTACTGAGAATAGTAGAAAAGATTAAAATAAGTTTTTGTCTGTGCGTAAAACTAAAACACTTATCAAGCAGTGACAACTCAAAATGTTCAAAATTCAATTTGGATTTTCAAGTACGCATGTGAACCAAATAACTTTTGATTTTCAACCAGTTAAAATGTTTTTTATGGCACCTCTTTATACATTTTATCGAAAATTGGAATATTTTCTTATGAAAAAATCGTTTTAAAAACAAACCGTGAAATAATAAAAAATACTAAATAAATATATCGTCCTGTGTGCCCGTTTTACTTTACTGATGTGACGTATCAATGAAAATAATGTTCAAAGCAAACATATAATCACATTTTAATATGTAATATCACATCGTGTTGGTTTTGAGAGCTTTTTCAAGCCTTTTTTGGGCAATAACTTTGTTGTGAGTTATGTGAGGTGACTGATGCATTTATTGATTTGTGCTTGAAGAATGATTGAAGTTATGAAGCGAACGGTACTGTCTGTAAGTAACACTAGGTATGACGGTTCTATAATAAGCGTAGAGTTTGTCCGTTTAAAAATCCTGAAAACAGTAAAAACTTGGAAACATCACTTAGTTTTATTCAGTAGTAAGACTTTTTGAATAATCTCAACAAAATATCTCGGAATAGATTACTTGATTAGTTAATTGTAGATTAGCCAACAGACATGTTATTGAAAAACTTTAGTGATTAAGAAATACTCATTGGTTCAATTATACTAGTGTATTATAATATCTGTGGTTTAACATTATTAACGCTTTGCCAGATGAATTTACTTAATGGTTGAATATTTTACTTTTTGAGAATTAGGTCGTTAATAATCTTTAAAAAGAATGCACAAAATTAGTAGCTTTAAGTATTGTTCTACATTTTATGTTCTATAGCCTTAGATTTTAGTCGAATGTTAAATGATATCACATAATAAAATATTTAATTATGTTTTTTGATTATTACTTAGTTTAATTGTAAAATGAATTATTTGCATTTGTCGTTAATCTCATATTTAAATCTGTGGTTTCCTAGAGTTATTAAATTAATTATACAATGAGTTTTCAACATTCCTATGATATTTGCCTGACAGTAATCGTGCCTGAAACAAATGAAGACTATCTCAGATTATTTTACGAATTAACGCTTGTAATACTTAAAATGCATAAATATAATGTCCATGTATTTTGTATGAATAAATAAGAGGTTGATTATTTTGAGCTATCAAATTTTAGCCACTACCTTATTAATATTATACTAATAGTTTCTTTATTGAGAAGTTTAATTAAGAATGTACTTTAAAAATAAAATCCGCGTGCTTCAGTTTATATATCTTGCTGACACTTATTAGGTGTTTATTTATTGAGAACCAGTTGTACATTTTTGTGACGAAAGTATTGATTGATTATGAAAAAATGTATTATTATGGCTAATAAATTTGTTGTAGAGTATTATGTAGCCTATTTATATTATATTAGCCTGATGAAATTTATATTATTATTTAGAAGTGATCAGATATTCATATTTTATACACATGATAAGAATAATAAACCCGAAAAAAGTAATATTTTGTTTTATTTGCAAACCTTATGTAGTAAGTATCTGTTTTTCGTGTTAATATCTTTTTGAGTAGGTAGTTCATCAGTCTTGGTCAGCATTGGCCTAGTGCGCTGTAGCATGGTTTCTCGCCTTGACTGGCCTTTTTTGTTTTTTTTGTTATCCGGGTGAGAAATGCATTACGCACTATCCAACTGCCTGGGTCGGGCAGTGGGGGAGTGTAGGACTCTCCGCCGGTGAAGCCGGCGGCATACCTACTAAAAAAACACCCGGGTATACCTCGCCGCTATGAAATAGGGAGACATGGAGCCTAAAGGATTACCACGTCGCTCCAGCGGTCGGCCCAGTCTATGCGCCGGGCCTCCTCACGCTACGGGGGCATCCCGGTATACTGGGACACCCCCAGACGGGTGCACCTTGGAATAGGGTGTAAGCCCCCCGGCTTACACCCCGGTGCTACTTTTAGGGAGCAGGAGGAAGACGGGCAACCGCTCTTCTTGCTCCCCGCCGTCTGCGTCGGAGAGGGGCCGCCAGAGGATCATCCTCTCGGGCCCTCTCCGCAGTCTCCTTCTGCGTCATCACCTCCTCGCAGAAGAGGACCATTGCCATCCAGGCCTCCTCACTCCCCAACATGGCCTGAACTACGGCCGGGAGTGAGAGGTCCCTTCCAATAGTGGCCACGAGGGTACGGCGCTGATCGGCCCATGCTGTGCACACTTGCAGTGTGTGCCGCCTTGACTGGCCTGGTGTCGCAGGTTCGATTCCCGGTCGGGTCAATTCAGAAAACGAACTTTTCTAAATTGGCTCGGGTCCGGGTAAGTTGAGACGCTCTTGTTTCAAATCCTTGTTTGGTTCCTCTTAACACAAAGATATATTATTACAAATCGTTATTTTTTTTTTTAAACATATTTTTGCATATAATTTTAAGTTAATTTTCACTACTGTTTATAAACCAATTTATTTATTTGTACAAAGTTAATTTTGATATAATAATAATGTGTAAGATTTATTTACGTTTTAATTACTTTTGTTTGTTTACAATTTATTCTTTGATTTTACTTATCATACATAAAAGCGCGCCTGTATGATCCTCATTCTCTAGCTACTTTTTTATTATATTGCCCGTCAAGATGACCTCACTCCACCTGATGGAAAGCGGTCGTGAGGTCCAGATATGAGGTTGACAAGCCCAGTCATTCAAACGAATCACTGGGCTGGCCATCCTCACCTTGAAGGCCTGCAGAAATGCCTTTTCACGCCCCGCTTGAAGAACCCGGGACTATAAGAGGAAGGAAACACATGTGCTGGAAGAGCGTTCCACGTCTGGATGGTACGACAAAGAAACGAGTCACCGAACCTTTTAGTTCGGGCCAACAAATGTTGAATTGTGTGTGGGTGACGCCGTAGTCCAGCACGCGTGGTACGGGAGTGGAAAGGTGAGGGTGGGATAAGCTGGAATAACTCGTCAGAGCATTCCCCATTGTAGAAGCGATAGAGAACACTTAGCCTGGCAATGTCTCTACGCAATTGGAGAGGCTCAAGGGTCAAAGTTGCCTCTGGGTTTCCAATAATACGGATAGCACGCCGCTGCAACCTGTCAAGAGCTTCGAGTAGGTACTTAGCGGAACCGTCCCAGAGATGAGAGCAGTATTCCACACACGAGCGAACTTGTGTCTTATACAAGAGACAGAGCTGCTCAGGCGTGAAGAATCGTCTCACTCTGTTCAGGACTCCGAGTTTACGGGATGCAGTTCTAATGACGCTCTCAATGTAGTCCCGCTGGTTTAGGTTGCTACGAACATCCATGCCAAGGATGTTTAGGCTATCCTTAATCGGTAGTGGGGTGCTCTGAAGAGTGGGATGGGAAAGGAAAGGCGACGCCTTTGCTGTGAATGCACACACCTGCGTTTTCTTGGAATTGTGTGTGGATGACTTCTGCTACTATCGATGCGACACTGCAGTCTTTCGTCTTTGACTTCGTCATCCTGCTTAACCCAATCGCTTAGAAACACTTTAAAGCCGTTCGTTGCATGTGTCATCATCTCTGTTATAGAATTGAACAGGAAAGTCACTGTGTCGCCTACCAAGAACATTCGTAATATTGTGCTTTCAGGCTTATCATTCTCGTCCCGGGAACCAAAGAGGGCTTAAAACTTAAAAAAAACGGTCTTAATAGTCATAATATACTGTGACTCATAAAAGTGTGTTGGAAATGGTTTATGAGTCATGTCATGAGACTCGTTAAAATAAGTCGGTTTTTAGTAAAATATAGGGACGTGTGGCAAAAAGCGAAAGGTCGCTCATCACGAAATCTCAGAAACTACAAGTGTCAAATTTTGCATAGGGTACTTTTTAGGATGTAGGTGTTAACTAAGACGGGATTTTGCGAATCAAGTATCGTAAGTCGGTAAAAATACAGGAAGACATAAAAATGTAGTTCACGCGGGCGAAGCCGCGGGCGGAAAGCTAGTTTTGCATAAAAATAACAACGGTGACAACCTTACCTTAAATAAATATTTAAGAATGTACGAACAATTAATTATAATTAGCATAACTTGCATTATTATGTGAGATGTCATTTGAGTGAGAGGTAAGGTAATGTCATTCAATGCTTATCTTAACTAATATTGTGAAGGGGAAAGATTTGTTTGTTTGTATTGAATAGGCTCCGAAACTAATGGAACGATTTAACAAAACCACCGACCGCTTTCCATCAGGTGGAGTAAGGTCATCTTGACGGGCAATATAAAATAATAATAATAATAATTACGAACATAAAGCTACATTAACAGTTAGTGACATAGGCATTTTTTTTTAATTTAGGCTATATTATGCGGGCGAAGTCGCTGACGGACAGCTAGTAATAAAATAATCAGAAAAAGCAGTTACCTATTCTTAAAATAAGTAGTGGTAATATTTGAAGGGTACCTAAATAGGCGATAAAAGAGGGATTCTGTACCATGCACCATGTAAGGCAGTTTTTTTTAAAGTTTGTTATGCAACCATTTAATCGAGTGTGGAGCAGCCCCTTCCGTGTTTTTCCGCCGACGACATGATCAGTTACCTAACCCAGTTTCTACGCCCATAACTTGCCTTTTAAACAAACTTAGATCACTATTAGGGCTTTGTTTGTCCGACTCGTTCGACACGTGGAGCACGTAGCACGTAAACCGTGATAAGGTGAGCGTAAATGGCGCATTACTCCCTGTTAGCCCGCGAATGGACTGCGATGGCGAGTTGTGACTTACACCGGTCACGTATACTCGGCACATATTGGAAGTAAGTAGGTAACTTCTAAAAGTCTGCAACTTTGGTTTGGTCGGCAACTTTACTCGGGAGCGGTAGTTTGAATTATAATGTACGGTCAGCAACAAAAGTAGCTGAGCACTTTAGTAGTTTGTCATAAGTAGGTACCTACTTGTAACCATTCTAGCTGCCATCTGTATTTCTTTGTCACTGACACCGGTCTGTCTCGAAAGTCGTGGGTTGACTTGACTGTTGCGGGCTGTTATTATTGTCTTTTTATGTATTTTGTAGAAAAATACAGTATGTTTATCAGTTAAACTTGAAAATCTACAGACAGTTTTGTGGTTGATAACGCTGACTGTATGTTGGATACTACTAATTAAAGAAGGCAACCAATAGGTTGAACTTTTATTGATTAATTCGAGTAGTATTGAGTCTACCGCAGAAGTGATGCCTCCACCAGGGGGCACTATTACGTTAAATGAAAGACAATAATTTATTAGGCTGATTTCAAGGTATTTCTAATGAAGTATCTACCTACTTAATTAAAAAAATACTTGATTAATTTGAGAATGCATGAAAAGTTATGTACTTAACTGTACCGTTAAATAATAGTTTAAAATTGACACTAGCTATCAGATGAACGGTGAACCATGGATGGTAAGAATAATAAGAGATGTTAAGAAGATAGAACAGTGTTATGAGACCGCTGATTTGTTATAAATAAACGATCACAATACAGAATTAGTCGTGACGCTCAAATTTTGGTAATGAAACTGTATATGATAAATTGTAATAAGGTCCCAGTACGCCCTTTAGATACCAATATTCGCAATCGAATGGCCAAAAAATACGCGTTCCGTATCGGATTACACGTCGCATCGCATCGCATCGAATTCTCATCAGCGCGTACGCGTCACGCGTGTGGCGTGACAGCTCGCTTGACAGCGTTAATTTGTCAACGCGCTGCTGTATTGTGATTACAGCCACAGACTAGAGGTAAGCAGTGCTCTAGCAGACTTTGTTGTTTGAGTTTTTGCTTGTTTATTTTGACTTTGTTATTTTCAGTACGTCTACCACGAGTTGCCACTTCAAATTTACATTATCGTTCGCGTGAAAAAATGTATTGGGATTTGACATTGTCATGTCCTGTCATGTAGGTATCATCCCAATACAATTTTTTAACACGATAATGTAAATTTAAAGTGGCAACTCGTAGACGTACAGGTTTATTGTAAGGTAAAGATAAAAGCACCTACCAGTACTAGCTCTCACTGCATCGAGTATTCTGCCCTAAGTCAGAGATTTTAGAGCCTTTTGCAGGGCTAGTAGGTCAGTGTGTTTGCAGGCATATTAAAATTACCCATTCCTACGTTTTGTTAGGATGCTGTATGACATACTCATCAACGCACCTGGACAGTTAGTTTGTCAGTATTGGGATGAATGTGAATAACCTTGGCGTTTGATAGCAAAGTTCCTGTCTATTTCGGATGATCGAATTGTGATTAGCGAAATAGTTTAAGGTTTACATAATTTTACGTAGCAATTTTTAATATGATTTCGTTTGTTACGGTCCTTCCTACTATTGATACTTAAGAAGAACTACCTACTTAGAGTTGTTAGTACAATACATCCTTTTCCAAATATTGACTCTTGGTGTGGTAATGCCACATTTAAGACTATGGGTAGCGCGGACCTACTAAGACCAAAATTTTTAGTCTGTGGCAGTCAATTGGTCTAATCACTGATCTATTTGTACCGCTCTCTACTAAAATTATTTTACTTACTTACATATTAAAACGTGACTGTAAACACTTTTAGTAAGTCCCTTTTTTATGGAAGAATCATATATTTGTTAACTAACTTTGTACATTGGTGTTTATGTCAAGCAAACCTGTGTAATTTCACAAAGTTGCACAGTTTTGTAAAACTTATTCTTAAATCTATCCTAAGATCTTTCATGAGAGGATTCGTCACTTTATCGCAATTTATTACAACGAATTTCATTTCCCATAAAACTGTTAGCAGATGTTTTTTTCAATATGCAACTACTTAGGTACTCATGAAATTGTGTTACATCATAAATTCATTTCCTTGAATAGTCTTTACCTCATAACTCATTTCATCGAATTTTATTTCTACATTCTCTGTTCATTGCATCGATGTTTTGTGATATCGATGCTATATCGTGAATATCGTGATGCAATGGTTCCCATAATTTGATTTCTACGATTGTTGTATATCACTTTTTAACTAAAAGTATGAAACGATATAACCAATCAATCGAAAACGAATGCTATTGAATAACGAGTCATTTGACCCCGACCGATCTTTGGGCCTATTTCAATCCTACCAGCTTTAAGTAAGATCTTTGAAAAGATCATTCAAGAACAACTATTAAGCCTTTTTTATGAGACCAATCTCTTACACAGTGAACAATATGGATTCACTAGAGGTCGTTCCACTACTGATGCTGGCATTGCACTTCTAAAACACATATTTGGGGCTTGGGAGAATTCACAGAACGCTCTTGGCGTCTTCTTTGACTTGTCCAAGGCTTTTGATTGCGTTGATCACTATATACTTAGACGCAATCTTGATTTTTACAGGGTAAGGGATAATGCTTTAGATATGATAATTTCGTACATTAGTTCAAGCACTCAAAAAGTTGATGTTAACAGTATTTTGTCTACAGGATCACAAGTTGAAACCACAAGCATCTATTCTGAGTCCATTCCTATTTCTGATATATAAAAATGATTTACCTTTTTACATAAAGGATATTTGTGATGTCGTATTGTTTGCAGACGATTTAGTTTTTAAAACTGACAGGAATAAAAACCTTCTTGATGATGTAAATGACGCACTTTCAAAGGTTTTACAATGGTTCACAGTAAATAATCTACAGCTTAATGCAAAAAAGACTAAATGTATTAATTTTGAGTTGCCTAATGTTAAAGATATCCAAATTGACCTTAAAAATTTATAGTAATACTATGAAGCTTGTTTGATTCTACAGTTTTTCTTAGAATTACATAACATTCAAAACTGCAATGGAACCCTCATATAACAGCCTTCTCAGGCAGACTTAGTTCGGCTGCATCTCGGGTCGCGACCGTTAGTAACAACACATTGCAGTTCATTTCGCTGTGTATTTTAGTCTTAAAAGTACCAAAATAGTGTTTGTAACGAATAAAATTAGCCGTAATTCAAATCATTAAATTGTTAGTGACATGTTTCGTGAAGAAAAATAGTGAAATTTGCCCGATTTTGCTGACAAATAGGCAAAAATATCTTTAAATTTTTAAAAACCTGACCTACGACAACTCGCGCGGCCGTCGCTGCTGTGTGTCACACCGGCCGGTACCACGGCGCCTCCGATAAAGTTTTACGTATCGCTTAGCTGTCGCACTTGCTGGGCTGTATCTGGGTACAGGGTCGGCTAAAATGAAGGCTGGAAAACCTGCTATGACCTGCGCTGGTTGCAAGGCTGATATTACAGACAAAAAAAATATCAGCTGCACCAATCTCAACTGCAGAAATATTTTTCACCGCCTATGCGTAAATTATAAAAACCCTACCTCAGAGCCGAACGAATTATGGATCTGCCCGGACTGCCAGTGTTCCTTCAAGAAAGGAGGAGATAATACTTCGACCCCAGTACGCCAATCTGATAACGTAACAATAAGAAAGCCACGGAACACTAGTCCGGCGGCGAGTTCATCGGCAGAATCACTTCCAGAGCTGGTTTTAGAAATTCGCTTGCTTAGAGAAGATGTATCGACCATGAAGTCAGAGCTAAAAACATTGATATCCACTCTGAGTAAATGTGAAACTAGATTGGATGACTTGACTGCCGTGGTGGCTGTGCATGAAGAGCGACTGTTGGCTGTGGAAGCTAACGAGGCGACTTGTGTCCTGCGGATGGAAGTTGACACATTGCAGGACAAACTTAATCGCCAATCACAAGCTATGTTGCGGAACGACGTTGAAATTCACGGGATCCCGGAAAGCCCAGCCGAAAATCCTAGTGCTATTATTAAATTGGCAGCAGAGTCTGTGAAAATGAAGTTGGATGAAACTGAAATTGATTATGTTACCCGTGTGGGACCAAATCACTCCAATGCCGACGATGCACCCAGACCCCGGCCACTAGTTGTGCGTTTTATCAGACGTGGCACGCGCGATCAATTCCTCAAATCAGTCAAAGCCCGACGCTTGTCAACTGCCGATATCAGCATAGAAGGGCCAACTAAAGACATATTTTTTAATGAGCGACTTACCTATTTTAACCGTAAGTTGTTTCGTGCTTGCAGAACTGAGCTCAAGCCAGCAGGTTTCAAATACTGCTGGACCAGGGGTGGAACCGTTTTCGTCAAGAAAAATATGGGCAAGGGGCAGGGATGTGAGACCATCACCATCGCGCGGTATGAAGACATTCAACGCATTCTCGATACCCAAAACTCAACTGATGCCTAGAGGAGTCCCAGTGATAAAAAGTGTTGTAGACTTTTTTACATTTAGTCTTTACCTTCGGAGTTTTGTTTTTCTTTTTTCTATTTTTTTGAACTTTCTAATATTTTTTACAAATGGTGAGAACACATATTTGAATACAAATACACAATACAACAAACACAATACACTGCGAATACATATTCTCACACACATGCTTTGCATCAGGGTGTTTTACAAATCTACGACTACGACGTTGGCAACCAACTCCTATCTTATTGAAACATATCTTTTTATGTTATCTGTGTTTGAAAATGGCTAGCTTGGATGTTTTAAAGGAGCTGGATTCTAATGAAATACCCTGCCATATTGTAGACTACCCTGAAAATTGTAAAGCATTTATCACGAACACTTATAATACTAAAGTGCTAACCCTAAACATCAGAAGTATTCGAAAAAACTTTGACCTTTTCCATGTTATCTTTAAAAGGTTGGGCATAGCTATCGATATTATAGTTTTAACTGAATGCTGGTTGAATGAGGAAACTATAATCCCGCAGTTGGACGGATACACTTCATTTAGAACTCGCAAGTATATTAATAGATCCGGGGGAGTTGTAGTATATGTGAGGAACTCGTTAACGCCAGTCGTGACAGAGCCCATTTTTGATGAGGCTAACTGTCTCTTAATAACAATTAATAACAGTCTTAGTCTTCTGGGAATTTATCGATCCCCATCCTTTGCCAATGTAGCAGTTTTTGTAAAATCCCTTATTAAAAATGTAAAATCAATCAAAAAGACCCCCTGTATTGTAGTTACTGGTGACATAAACATCGACATTTGTTTAGATAATGTTTCTGAAGATGGCGTCGACTATCTTTGCGATCTAGCGGAGCTAGATTTAGTTCCTACCGTCAGTAAACCAACGCGAATCAACTCCTGTTTGGACCATATCTATGTCACATCTAAATTTTGCTCTGAGTCGGTTGTATGTAGAACGGATATCACAGATCATTATCCGGTCATCGCAGGGATAAACATTAACAACATACGACATAATAACAAACGGAGGCTTGTTACTAGAACAAACTTTGATGCTGTAGAAAAAGCCTTGAGTGATATAGATTGGAAGTGCGTTGCTGACGAGGAAAAAGTGGATAGTGCCGTTTCAAAATTTACAGAGGTACTTAATAATATTATTGACCAATGTACCACTAGGGTGCCTACTAGTCGGGCAAAGTTCTTGTTAAAGCCTTGGATGACGCCGGGCCTTATTAGATGCTCAAAACACAAGGACAAATTACATGCTCATGTAAGAAAAAACCCACATGATATCATTCTTAATAAAATATTTACGCGATACAGAAACTTTTACAGAGACCTACTTAGAAGGGTGAAACAGAAGTACGAATCAGAGGAGCTGGAAAGAAACAGACATTCACCAAAAAAACTCTGGAAATCTATCAGGACGATAACGAATATGAGTAAGACCAAAGAAAAAGCACAAGCTTTAACACAAATTAGGGACACTGTAACTTATTCACTGGATTTCTGCAACAGTCACTTTGTAAATGTGGGAAAGTGCCTTGCAGATAGTATACTCAATAAAACAAAAGAGACCCAAGAATCACTAGCAAGTAAGGTTTCGTTGCGAGGTTCTCCTGCAAAATCTTTTTACCTGTGCCCTACAGATAGATCGGAAATTGAGTCTATTATTATGAATTTCAGAAATGACAGCGCTCCTGGACTTGACGGCATTACAAATCGGTTACTAAAGTCGATAAGGAAGCATATAATAATCCCTTTGGAAATAATTTGTAACCTTAGTCTTTCGGAAGGTGTCTTTCCCAAGGTATGGAAAACGGCCGCTGTCACACCTATATATAAATCCGGAGAGAAAACTGATCCGAATAACTACAGACCAATCTCTCTCCTTGGGGTGTTCTCGAAGGTTCTGGAAAAAATAGTGAACAAACGACTGGTCAGTTTCGTTGAAAATAATCAGCTGCTATCAGAGAGACAGTTTGGTTTCAGACAAAATAGGTCGACAGAGGATGCCGTGGCAATGCTCACAAAGCTGGTGTCCGGACATCTTGACGCTGGGAGGGCTTGTATAGGAGTGTTTATTGACCTGGCAAAGGCATTTGATACCGTTTCGACCCCTATTCTCATAAGAAAACTGGAGATGCTTGGTATCCGTGGCATTGCACTTCAGTGGTTTCAGAGCTATCTATCTTGCCGATCGCAGTGTGTTAGACTCGAAGGATTCCTGAGTAATTCGCGCCAAGTAGATTTTGGCGTACCTCAGGGTAGCATTTTAGGACCAACGCTGTTCGTTCTTTACGTGAATGATATTTTTGAGACCGAATTGCCGAATGCTGACATTATCTGTTATGCCGACGATACGGCAATCATTTTTCACGATGACACCTGGGTTAACGTTATTGAACGCGCTGAAAAGGGAATGGCTGTTGTAAGTAACTGGTTGCTGAACAATTTGTTAACCATGAATCTACAAAAGACTAGCTTTTTGTGTTTTCATAAGACATTGGCTTCCACGCCGAATCTGCCCCTTGGTGAACTGAAAGTTCACACGTGTCAAGTACCTAATGACGCCCTCATAAGAACACATGAGTGCGGCTGTGGCAGTATCTCCAGAGGTCCAACGAATAAGTATTTGGGTCTGGTCATTGATGAGAAACTCAGTTTTGGTGCCCATCTGATTGAATCCGCGAAAAGGGTCCGTAAACTTATTTACGTTTTCAAGAGCCTGCGCACGGCAGCTGATCAAGAATTACTCAAGTCTGTCTACATAGCCATCTGTCAGTCCATAATTACTTACTGTATCATAACTTGGCGGGGTGCGGCTTCTAGTAACATGATAGTCTTAGAAAGAGCGCAACGATCAGTGCTAAAAGTAATGTTTAGGAAGCCCATTAGGTACCCCACTGATACGCTGTACAAGGAAAACGAAATTCTGAACGTTCGCAATCTTTATGTACTGAAAGTTGTTACCCACGTGCATCGCCAAGTTGTTAAATCCCCCGAGTATGGTAAAATGCTTAAAAAGCGAGTGTTTAGACTGCCGCTTCCCGCAATCAAAACAGTGCATGCTAGAAGGCATAGCTACTTCCTGCATCCTTATGTCTATAACAAGGTTCAATCTCTCTGCTGCATTAAACACTGTTCTGTACCCGAGCTTAAACGCAAAGTGACTATGTGGACTCTGACATTGTCGTACAATGAAAGTGAAAAACTACTGAGAGCACTTGTCTAGATAACTTGTTTTTCGGTTTCAGGATATTTCATCGTAGGGCTAGACCGGATACTGGTTATCGCACGCACGCACACATTCACACCAACACACACACGCACACACACACACACACACACACCGAAACACACACAAATTTACTCAAGTTCAACCATTTTTATATGTAACATCTTTAATTAATATATAATCTTTAGTTCACTGTTCTTAACTTACTAATATCTAGTCGCTTATTATTTGAAATGTTTTGGCAACATGTGACCAATGATTTTCTACAGGACAGGCTGTGCCTAGTGTAGAAATCATTTTGCCTTGTGTAATTATACGTTTGTCGACGCAATTTTTGGCACTCTAACTAAGCTGCTGTGTTACATTGTTTTTATTATTTTATTTTCTGTAATGTCAAAGTTGTTTAATAAACATTTTATTATTATTATTATTATTATTTGCAGTGAGAAAAATAAGGTTACCTAATAACAGATGTTGATACCTACTGCTCGTTCGGTTCATTTTAGTTATTTCCACAGTGTAATGTCTTACGGCATTATACTTTGGGGTAAAGCCTTGGATTTCCAAATCATCTTTGTCCTTCAGAAGCGAGCGATCAGATCCATCTAGATCCAGCGCGGGCTTTTCCAGTTCCAGCTCTAGCTCTACATACATAATTCGTCGGTTTTCGCGAATACATTTTCGACTACACGAACGTTTTCTTGTGTGACCACGGTTGACGGCCGACCTGTCTTCGCCTCATCTTCGAGACCGTCCTCTTTTCAACCGACTTCAAAAAAAGGAGGAGGTTCTCAATTCGACTGTATGTTTTTTTTTAATGTTTGTTACCTCATAACTTTCGACTGGGTGAACCGATTTTGATCGTTCTTTTTTTATTTGAAAGCTGGTGTTTCCCGAATGGTCCCATTTTAATTTGGTCTAGTTCTGACATTGGCATCCATGAGAAAACCATATAAGTCTTAAATCTAGATAGACAAAATGCGCGACAAATGGACGACAAATGGACGAATAACTTAATATTACGCCAACCGATTTTATTAATTCTTTATTTATTTGAAAGCTGATGCTGCCCGTGTGGTCCCATTTTAATTTGGTCAAGTTCTGACAGTGGCATCCATGGGAAATCCATATAAGTCTTAAATCTAGATAAACCATATGCGCGACAAATGGACGAATAACTCATTATCACGCCAACCGATTTGAATGCTTCTTTTTTTATTGGAAAGGATATACATCAAGGGTAGTTTGATGAGTGTTAGGTTCTTATTACGGGATCCATGACAAAGTAACGGAACTCTTCAATTCTTAGGAGCAATTGGACGATACTTTTTTGATGTATAAAATAAATAAGAACTATTCACTGAAAATCAAGAAATAAACAAAAATTTTAACAAAAAAAAAACCAACTTCAAAAAAAACTATTCCAAAACAAAGCACTAAAAAGTAAAGAACTAATTGCGTATTCTTCTAAAACTTATACGATAATATAAGTACAGTTATTGTTATTGTTGGAGTCGGTGTCAGCCAATGTAGGTTTGTGACTACCTACATACATACGTAAACGTTATATACTTATAAGAAATAGGTATATTGCTAGGTATATTGTAGTGTTTCCTTGGCTGACACCGACTCCAACAATAACAATAACTATACCCACATTATATTATCGTATAAGTTTTAGAAGAATACGCAATTATTTCTTTACTTTTTAATGCTTTGTTTTGGAATAGTTTTTTTTGAAGTTGTTTTTTTTTGTTAAAATTTTTATTTATAAATTCAGCAAACCAATTAAATACTGTTGCTCGTGAACAAACAGACTCACCAAAATTAGTAGCCAAAAGTTCAAAACATTCTTGAGGCTTCAAACCTTTTTTATAGTCATAATAAATCATAGCGCGAAAATCACGTCGACTGAGCTCCATTGCTGCAGGCGAATTCCCGCCGGATTCTCGGAAAAATGATGCTTATTCAAATAAAATAAAAATATTTATGTGTGTTCTATTTTCAAATATATCAATAAACAACCAGCCTATGAATTAGCCTTTCTCGATAAATGAGCTATCTAACACTGATATAATTTTACAAATCGGACCCTCAGTAGTTCCTGAGATTAGTGCGTTTAAGCAAACAAACAAACTCTTCAGCTTTATATTATTGAGTATAAATGTTGGGAATTTTACGTGCTGGGCCCTTAATTTTTGATTATGTTAAACAATTAAACAAATATAAAATGCAACGCAAAGAAAATAGCTAACACAAAGAGAAACAATGGATAAAACTTAAAATCTAAAAATGTCAAATCACTCACTTAATTTGGACGACGAGTTTTCCACCGAAGCCCTCACGACCTACCCCACCCCGTCTGGCCAGACATCTATTTCCTAAACCTGAAGTCCTTGCCCAGGAGTCCCAGGGCGAGCTGCCGCGCTTCCAGCCCCAGGAAGTTTCCAAACAAGAAAGTGACTCCAACACACTTTGAGATCTCGAATGTAAAAGCACACACACATTTAATTTTTGCACATAAGTTCCGAATTTCCAAATTATGATTCAAACACCACGAACTCCAAATGTTCGTTATATTAACATATCACCAGCACACCAGAAACTTTCACAATCTATCGGCGCCAGCGCCGCACCCGTCCGTCTCGATGTTTCCAGGCACACTCTGCTCGCCGCGACCCCTCCCAGACGGTCGCGCACGCACAACTTTTTTCAATACTACCCGTTATTAACTCGCGATTTTAAAGTCCGTATTATTGAATCGCGATCCTGCGCGTTTTAGATTCAACAATAGATTTATATTTTTTAGTGTATAGATTGTTTTATTAGTTTGTATGTTTGAGCTTTAGCTAAATATATTATTTAATGACGATTCGAAAGAACTGTAACAAAAATGATCTGGCTTGAATAAAGTACTTTAATAATTTTCGATTTTATACAAAAGACGACCATAATTATTAATTTAAAATTATTTTGCCCGAAACTAAGGCTAATTCGCAAAGGCCGAAAGGCTGTCAACCCTACAAAGGGGGTGAGATCGGCATGAATCATCGCGCGGACAAGGACGATTAGCAACCCATTAACTTGACACGAACTCCCATGGAATTAGTCGCCGCTTGCTTGAATTTGTCGTTTCTTAATGGAGGTAGATAGATACATCTATCTACCTCCACTAAGAAGCTCCATTAATGAATAAAAATAATTTCGTAACCAAACGTGAACAAATACAAATAATACAATTTAGATACAATAAACCGACAACATGAATTGCAAAACACAATTCTTATACTTATATAACAAATTAAATGAAAAAAATTAAGACAACATCGCAACAATAGCGCTCGTAACTAAATGTGAGCCAACCAAAACGGGTGGTGATGATGATCTTCATAGAATTGCAATATGAGCGCGGGAGGAGAGGAAAGTAAAAAATATCTTCATTCATAATTGAATGAACCAATTTTTATTTATTTTTATTTTGTATAAACTTAGTACTTACTTATGACAAGTCAAAAAAATATTACTAGCAGAAATATACTAAACAAAAATAAACTTACATAAGATAATACTATGATAGTTAATAAATATCATAAATAAACATAATGTGACTCTACCACACCGGTTCGGAGGTTGTTTCCGATCGAGAAGACCCCGGAAAGAAACTCAATGGTTACTCTTTTCAATCTTGTTTGTTTACACAAGTAAAGTCATAACAAAGAATGTGCAGAGGAACAGATTCTAAGTACCTAAAATGACCACAAACTCTTGTCATTTAATAAATACTCTACACTATGATAACCTCGCTTCATTAACTTGGCTTTAATTTGTAAGTTCAACAAGAGTTTGTGAAATCTTATTAAAATATTTTCAAGAAGAGAAATCAAGGAATCAATCCGTGAGGGCTTCAAGATGTTGGCACTTTCCGTATATTTAATTTTACATACTTTTACGTATTGTATAGTAAAACGGCTCGACGCTCCATTATTTAGTAAATAGAAAAGCTATGGTTGAAGTCCGACTAGTAATGAACTCTATTATACTACAATATTTAGAACACGTGATTCGGAAAATTCTAACAAGCGTAGTCAGTCATCATTTTGGGCATGGTGGAGATTACTTTAAGAAAGAAGGCAGGGCTTGGTAGAACGCATTGCAGTCGACGGTCATGCTAGAAATTTATTTTTATTAAGTAGTTTAAGAGGCAGAAAAACGAGAGCATATCTGTATGTAAAGTCACGAAATACGATCCTAGGCATTGAGGAGGCAATAAATAAATATAAATATGCGCCAGACATTATACCACTTGTCATGGTCTCGAAGTAGGGATAAATATCCCTGTATTACGAGGTACCAGACAAGGAATTAAGCCAGGGGCAGCTCCCAGCACTACCAGACAAGAGTCAATTCAGAAAAGATCGTTTCCTGAATTGACCCGACCGGGAATCGAACCCGGGATACTACGGAAATCGAGGCGAGAAACCGTGCTACAGCGCACTACGCAAACCGTGTCGTCAAAAACATATCTCGATTCTGTTCTATGCCAGAGGTCCACACTGTATTGATCGCTTTCTAGCGCTTTGCTGAATCAATCACTAGCACTAGCAGCTTTGAAAACTGAAAAATGGAAAACAAAGTTTCCGATCGAAATTCGATTAAAGTCTGCACAAAGCCGGAGCTAAGACTGATGTATTCGATGTTCGGATCAACTTTAATTACTGACTGACGACAGCAAATGGTTAATGGATCGTGCTGTAATGGCGGACATGGGCTTGAATTTAGAATCAGGTGGAAGTAATGGGCGGACGCAGTTGGAATGGTTGTAATAGTCCGCTAGAGCAACGCAAGCGCAATTTATTGCCATTTACATTTTTTTAACGTTACGTATTCGCATTTCGGGCATTTCGGGTAGTTGTATTGTAACCTACAATCATTAAATAAACTGCCTCCGTTAGGTAAATTTCACGAATTGGATTTTTAATATACTTCACCATTTTGAGCTAGCTCTAATTCAGTCCTTCATACATTTTGTATTGGCCCCGGGCCTACACTGCCGTTCGTCGAACACGTAGTTACGTCAATTTTCAGGCGTTCAAAAAACATACTTACCATGCGAAATCGAAAATTATTTTTTGGTATTGTAATAATCATATTTTATTGTACAAAATACTTTAAACCCAGTCGTATCGTACTACGTTTTGTGTTCTTTTTACCCTTCCAAAGTTTCACGAAACTTCGTAAATTTGTACCGTAGTAGGCCCCCTGTTTTGAACAGACGAGTAGAATCACTTGAGCTTTAACTGGTTGCTACTCTTCTGTAGTTATTACAAAAACACGAAACGCTAATGGCAAATACATCTACAACGAAAATACTGCAGTAAAACTACCGAAAATGCGATTACAATAATTACCATACAGCGCTGAAAATGTGCAACGTCGATTTTCAGGCCACCACTCTATGTAGAGCTTTGGCCATGCCTCAGCTGGCGGGAGGGCTGTTGTTTGAATTATTTTGCAAGAGGCGCGAGAGTCCTTGCTACGCTGGGCGAGGGGTAAGACCCGTGGAGCGAGGCCTTCTTTGTTCGTGTACTAGAACGTCGCTCATTTGCTGAAAGCCTCCGGCTCAAGTGTCGTCAGAAATCCGGCCATTTCTGTTCCGACGGCGCATTTAAAAATGAGACGTTTTGAATTTCGCACCATTTCTTGCAGGTGCAACTTGCCTCGCCGGACGTTTGCAGTTGATGAATTTTGTGAACGGCAAATATGACACAATAAGAGCCAAAGCACAGATTACTTATTAGTTACTACTTGCTTTTGAGGTACATGGTATTTCCTGAACCTGTTCAGATAGCTTCCTGAAATGAACAAGTCCCTTTCCCGAAAACTACTGAGATGAAATGAACGGATAAGCTTTATTAAAGAGGTTCCGCCCCAACAGCAAAGCACTTATGTCACCCAGCTAAACACCTGGCGGGAGAGATCTCCCACGGCCTCGCTCCTTCCTTTGTCGGAGGAAATCCCCCTGGTCACAACCTACCTTGGCTGACATGGAAATCTTGACTGATGAGAAGAAGAACATGTCCAGCCGGGCTAAGATGCGCGCCTTACGAGAAGAGTAGACAAAAAATCCTCCATTCATTAGTCATTTCTCGATTTTGTCGACAAAAACGAGAAATGGCGAAATTTGATTGGAGGATTTTTGTCTACTCTTCCCGTAAGGCGCGCATCTTAGGCCCGCAGGTGGGGTTTCAGCTCTGACAAGTCATGCCCGTGCGGAGCTTCTCCACAAACAATGGCACACCTATTGTCGTGTCCTGCGTGCCCTTCCACCTGCACACTGGAAGACCTCTACAACGCCACAACAATGCAGTTCGCGTGGCCGAGTACTGGTCGAAATATATATTTTATGACTTGCCGGGATCGATTCGATAAGAAGAAGAAATAAGCAGTACAACATTACAACTTCCTAAAAGGTTTACATCCAAAGATAAAACTGGAAAAATCTGACTTTGACACTAAGTGTCGAGTGGGATTCAAACTATTAGCGCCCTCTCATAGGGCCGAAATCTTCAGATATAAAATGAGGATAGTAAAATGCTAAAATCAAAGCATTCAAGAGTTTACCACCTACCTACATTATCACACATTTAAATAACTACAACTTAATGGCACTTATAAACTACAAACAGAATATCCTAAGTGTTGAGGAATGGTCTTAATCTAAGTGATTGACTACTTACTCGTACTTACTGCAAAAACGATTGAGCATCAATGTACAAGATTTACCCGCGTATCCACAAGCGCTAATCAAAAGCACATCAAAAGTTAAAGACACCTCAAATTGATGCTACCCTGTCATACTCGTATATGCCAATAGAAATAAAAGAGGTTACTCGTACCTACGTTTGTGGATTCGGGCGTTAGTGAAGTTATTATTTTATTTGCGTTGGGATTTCACCGATTAAACTTAGGTAAGTACTATAAATCTTGCAATCCCAGTTAATAATAAAAATTCTAGGCAACCTGAATGGGCTCGTTTCGCTGACATCATTATAATTCCTGTCATGCAAAAGGTTACGCAACATCCTTTCTGCTCTATAAAAATCCGTTCCGATTGTCTTCATTCACGTTCCTTGCGCCCCCGCTGCGCCGTCGTCTGCACTGACGTGTCGTGGGATGTGTCCTTTACGGATTTCACCGGCAGTTTTATACTCATCTACCTCTTTGCATGCGGTAGCTTCACTGCGTATTAACTTTTTTATTTTATTTAATGCCGCTCCCGCGGGAAGTGCCAATAAAAAATAACGCGCCAGCCAGCCGTGCTTCGTTACGCGTTGAGGTTCACACCGTCAACATTGAAAAGATTATTTGAATTTTTGTATTCGATTTTTGATAGGGGTATATTCCAAAGGCTTTAAATACTATCAAGGAACTTCTATATACTAGTTTCTAACTTTTTTTTGCGAAGTATCACATAGTAAACGTATATTTCGATGTTTAGGAATTCCCTATACTATTATATTGCCTAATTAGGTTCATAGGTTTAATTGACTTCTTAGAATAGATCTTCAACTTGTAGAGATTGGATAAGTGCATTCTAGGAATTCTGAACCGGGTGTTGGTAGCAGCTTGGCATTATTCTCAATATCTAATTACCGGTTTAGCGGTATTCTGTAATTTTAGCCTCTCTTACAAAACAAATGACTGACGGGTTGTTGGCGCTATGATGAATGAAATAGACAAAATCGATCATTAACTAAAATTGTTTGATTTATAAATATACACTTTAGATTTAGACTGATGAAGTTCTTCTGATTATGAGCCTAAAAGGTTTCGACTAGTGTTTAAATGATTTCGAAACCACAGAAGTGCAATAAAATCTGTCAACGTAACTGAAAAAATAATTATTTATATGGTACTAGAACGAAATCGAACTGTGTACACTGCAGTACCGCACCCTCTAATCCCTAGCATCTGTTGGAAATTATAAAAAGACGAGATAAGCCGCAGCCGTCAGTTTCCTTCTCAAGCCCGTTCTCCGGAAATGACGTGCTAGCTCGTTAGTTGATATTAGATACGGCAATGTGCACTATGAAGGAGGCTTTAGTATCCCTGTTGGCCGTGGCGGCGCTGGCGTCAGCGCGCGCTTCTGACGTCGGGAAAGACGTCAACTTCTACAAAGGTGCGTTAATTAGAATGTTTCTGAGCGCGATTAGTACTGATGAAACTTATACAGGTGTCTATTGGAAACAGTTAAATGATAGCTGCAGTAATCTTGAAAAAATAAACCTCCTTATAAATTGTATTATACAGTGTGAGTCTCTGTAAAGTGCATGTATTAAAAAGTAGAAAACTATAGTAAATTTTATCGATGGAAACATTATTTCAAAAAATCCAGCATTTTTTATATTACATTATTAATGGACATTTAAAACAAGCATTTGTAATATATTTGAGTACCTACTCTATGCAGAAATAATGTTATAACTTTTAAACTGAATGCCTTATCGCAATGAAACAAAGTTGCTAATGATCACTAATAACAGGGCATAGGTATTAAATGAAAAGATACGAAAAAGAAATACCAAAGATTTGTAATTGAATTATTTTCTCAGAAAATAGTTTTTATTTTCAATAATTTTTCACAATAATTACAAAACTTCTAAATATTTGCCCCCATTACCCTATATTTTTTTCAATTTAGGTAAATTTACGTCGTATTACCTTTCATATGGTATACATTAAAATGTTGTAATTGGGTTACGAACATAAACCCAATTACAACATTTTAAATCAGCACTTGACATGACATGACAATGTCAAATCCCATGACAATTTTTTACGCGAACGATAACGTAAATTTAAAGTGGCAACTCGTGGTAGACGTAGGTACAGTTTATGAGGCTGATTGTAGTAGCTATTCATGGTTTTACTTCGGAAACATCTCCTGTACCCCAGGGCTCCCATTTAGGACGTTCAAATAATTTTATACTAACTGAAATTTAAGTGTTTTTTGTTGGTTGAGGTGCCCGTGGCTAAGTGACGGCAGCGGATCGGCAACGATCCGATGTTAAGCAACGCCAGTCAGGTCGGGTTATGGATGGGTGACCATCCCGACCGAAATTAAGTGATGTGTTTTTCGGGCATCTCCGTGCTTCGGAAGGCACGTTAAACAGGTGGTCCCGGCTGACGTCGCAAGATATTAGTCGTAAAGCCTAGTCAGAGGCTAAAAAGGCGGCTTGATAACGTCTGACGGTAAGGTTTATCACTGGCCTTACATTCACCTCTCCAACAATCCGCACTGAGCCCGCGTGTTGGAGTATGGCTCGTACCACCTCATAGTTGAGGTGAGGCCTGTGCCCAGCAGTGGGACGTATAAGGCTGTATCCATTGTTGGTATTAAGCATCGAGAGCTTCGAGAAAGAAGCAAGACCCTTGAGCGTAGTTTCGCACGATTGATAATCAGGATTTTTTCATGGGACAATTTTCTTTTATTCTTCCGCTTCATCTTGTACCAAGAGCCGCTCCCGTTTTTAATAACTTACAAAAAAGTGTGTTTGCCTCTTAACAATTGTGCGAAACTACACGCAAGAGTCTTCTTTAGGCGCTGAATAAAATGTTTTAATTGGGATACGAACATGGTATTTATAATATATGAAAGCTTATTTGACTGGCCTGTTGGCGCAATGGCAGCGATCCTGCCTTTAGCGCCAGAGGTCGTGGGTTCGATCCCCACCCATGACAAATATTCGTGTGACGAACATTTGTATTTGTTGTGTGTCTGGGTGTTATTATCTATTTAAGTATGTATTTAGAAATATTTAAGTATGTTTATCAGTCTCTGACGCCCATATTACAAGCTCAGCTTAGTTTGGGGTCAGATGATCTTGGTGTGAATTGTCCCAGATATTTATTTATTTATTTATTCGACGTAAATTTATTTAAAATAAAAGAATAATAGGGTGATGGGAAATATTTAGAAATTTTAAAATTATTGTAAAAATTTACAGAAAAAAGAAAATAATTTTCTGCAAAAATCATTTAATAACAATACTATGGTATTTATTTTTTCTTAGTTTATAACAGACTTCACAAAAAGGAGGAGGTTCTCATTTCGACTATATGTTATTTTTTATGTTTGTTACCTCATTACTTTTGACTGGGTGAACCGATTTTGATCATTCTTTTTTTATTTGAAAGCTGGTGCTTCCCGAATGGTCTCATTTTAATTTGGTCTAGTTCTGACAGTGGCATCCATGAGAAAACCATATAAGTCTTAAATCTACATAGACTAAATGCGCGACTTAAGGACGAATAACTCAATATTACGCCAACCGATTTTGATAACTCTTTTTTTATTTAAAAGCTGATGCTGCCCGTGTGCTCCCATTTTAATTTAATCCAGTTCTGACAGTGGCATCCATGGGAAATCCATATAAGTCTTAAATCTAGATAGACAAAATGCGCGACATATGGACGAATAACTCAATATTACGCCAATTGATTGTGATAATTCTGTTTTTATTTGAAAGCTGATGCTGCCCGTGTGGCCCCATTTTAATTTAATCCAGTTCTGACAGTGGCATCCATGGGAAATCCATATAAGTCTTAAATCTAGATAAACCATATGCGCGACAAATGGACGAATAACTCAATATCACGCCAACCGATTTCGATGCTTCTTTTTTTATTGGAAAGGATATACATCAAGGGTAGTTTGATGAGAGTTTGGTTGGGTTCTGATTATGGGATCCATGACAAAGTACCGGAACTCTTCAATTCTTAGGAGTAATTGGACGATACTTTTTCGATGTATAAAATAAATAAGAACTATTCACTTAAAATTAAGAAATAAACAAAAATGTTGACAAAAAAAACCAACTTCAAAAAAAACTATTCCAAAACAAAGCACTAAAAAGTAAAGAAATAATTGCGTATTTTTCTAAAACTTATACGATAATATAATGTAGATACAATTATTGTTATTGTTGGAGTCGGTGTCAGCCATTGTAGGTTTGTAACTACCTACATACATACGTAAACGTGATAATTATGTAAGAAATAGGTATATTGCTGGGTATATTGTAGTGTTTCTTTAGCTGACACCGACGCCAACAATAACAATAATTGTACATAACAGGCCATCTTCATTAAATAAAAAAAACCAACTTCAAAAAAAAACTATTCCAAAACGAAGCACTAAAAAGTAATGAAATAATTGTGTTTCGTTTTGGAATAGTTTTTTTTTGAAGTTGTTTTTTTTTATTTAATGAAGATGGCCTGTTATTAGTTATCATCAGAAGCTTTTTATTGTGATAAGGCTTTGAATTTAAAAGTATAGTATAACATTATTTCCGCATAGATTACTCAACTACGAATGCTTTTTTTTAAATATCCTTAAAAAAAAAAAAATGCAGGAATATTTTTGATAATTTTTCCATCTATAAATTTGACAACAGTTTCCTACTTTTTAATATGTGCCCTTTTAGAGACTCGCACTGTATAAACTGATTATAAAAACCATTTTAGTCAAAAACTTGTAACTTTTTGTGTCTCTCAATTTGCTTGAAATGATTTTTTTCACAGATTTGTAGAATCAACGATTGCTTATAATGGTCTGTCATAAAAATTTCAACAGGGCAGAGTAGGTACTATTAAAAGTCTGTTCGATTGACCCTGAGACAAAAAGACTAGACTAGATATTCCCGTAATGAATATTTCGCTGCACGAATAGCTTTTGAAATAGACTCCATTTCCGGACTCCAACCAGAAATCCGGTTACAAGTATATAATATGAACTTAATACTTTGAATACCTAACTGAAGACCTAACTGAAAAAGAAGGTAGTGCTAGCCCGTGTGTATCTCCAGAGTATTAATTTTAATATGAAGACTCAAGACTGATTAATTATTGTTACGAAACAAATTGATATTAAGGTACTAATAAAGAAAAAAACATATGATTAAAATTTTGCTAAAATTTTTATTTTTATGTTTATCGATAACTATATCTTACAACATTATGCAGAATTCTACCTAATGGTTGCTGGCGCTAGATGCACGACACTCGTGTTATGAAGTGGCGGTTAAAGGGTTAATAGAGCATCATAATAATAATATTAACCTAACCTAACCACCAAAATACTATCTGAGTCTCTACTTAAATATTCTAAAATCTGATTTTTGTAGCCATCTTATTAATTCTGGGAGGCATTTCAGTATTTATAGTTGCCCAGTTTATTATTTCTCTTTTATTTTAAATTGAGGTTTAGTTTAGAGGTGGCTGATAAAAAGTAGTTATTATCAATTTAAGTTGGTAAGTTGCAATTTTACTGCAAATCATTAAGACTATCACTATTATTTACTAAAAAGACTAGTGCAGAATCTAGTAACAGAAGCGGAGTACCTACCCACCTGTAAATTAAAGGATTGAACGACCACTAATCACTGCAAATTATCACTGCAACAAAAGAACTCCGCTTAACCTGAGCGGATCCAAACCAGAACGTTTCAACAGAGACTTGAGACCAACAAGAGCGAATGGGAATTCTTTGCAGGTTGATTTTAATTAGTAAATACCGATCCTCAAGCGAGCTTTTTGTGCTGCCGAGCGCTGCAAAAAGTCAGCCGCTTGTTTTCAGAGACAGCTTTCAATGCCGCAATAACGAACCTTTTAAATAAAACTCCAAATGAATTTTTAATCTGCGCTGGTTTCGCGATAATGAGTACAGGAAAAGGTAAATACCTTTAAGACAGGTTATTGTGGTGGTTGAGTCAATGCGGCGCAATTAGGCTTCATGTAAAAACAGTCGATTTTCACCGTATCTCGATCAAAGTGAGAAACTCTTCATCATTTTTACTACTCGAGACATTTATCTTGACTGGCCTGTTGGTGCAATGGCAGCGATCCTGCCTTTAGCACCGGAGGTCGTGGGTTCGATCCCCACCCATGACAAACATTTGTGTTTGTTGTGTGTCAGGGTGTTATTATCTATTTAAGTATGTATCTAGAAATATTTAAGTATGTTTATCAGTCTCTGACACCCATAATACAAGCTCTGCTTAGTTTTTGGTCAGATGATCTTGGTGTAAATTTTCCCAGATATTTATTTATTTATCTAGATATTTTGTAACGGCAAGTGTGGACACAATGTTTCCAAACCATCCATAATTCGTCCTTCTAGTTTAGCTGTCTTTAACGAGGTAAAGTTACTCGACAGTCACCTGCTTCGCAAGTTTCACAACCAGCTGTAGTAGGGACAAAGCAGTAGAACAAAAAATAATTTCGTTTCAGGGTTTATAACACAGTCCTTCCCTAGCAAGCATGTGATTATAATTCTAAGTTAGTGAAGCATTGTGATTGAGTTGAAATGAGATGTTAAAAAAATATGATAGTCTATGTTAGAAAATAAAAACATTGGTTAATCACAGAATAGTACACAAAGCTGAACTTACACTAGAATTTTTATTAAAAAAATATTGCGGCCAGCTAATACCTAACCTTTGAACATTCACTTCTAATTGATTTAAGTCGGCTGTAAGTTTACTATTGGAACAAATGTATTAGATAAAATGCTTTAACCACTAATTAAAACGTAACTATTCTGTTACTTATTAATTAAGTACATTGTTTCAAATCATTGTGGTTTTAGCTCCTTCGCTTACGTCTGGGATATAATCTCGGAATTTTAGATGTCAGTTTCGATTTAATACGAAAATGATCGTCTCGTTTGTTTGAACGTGGTTAATAATATGATGTGGTCAAATCACAGGTTAGTCGAAGTGTGATAAGATAAGATAAGATAAGATAGGAACTTTATTTTGCTTCAAATGTACATACAGATCTTTAAGAGATAATAGTTTCACACAATTTTCCAGAAACTGGCATGCAAAATTGTACAATTTGGATTTAAACATCAAATTTACGTTAGTTATCAAAATTACGTCATAACTTTGGTTTGAAGAATTCAAAATATTCATTTATAAAGTAAAAACAGTTTTGCAGCAAGCAAATTTTCAGTTGCCTTTTAAATATTTCTAAAGATAGAGATTTCATATTTTCATTCAACCTGTAGAATATTTTTACTGCCATCTGATAACTATTTTGGCTGTATAGGTGGGGCGTAGCCTTGCTTAGCATCAATCTATCAGGTAATCTTGTCCTACAGCTAGGAGTTTCACATCGCTTTCTGAAGAAATTCATGCGAGTCCTAACGAAAACACAAACCACATATACAGGGTGGTCCGAACATACACGCCAATAAATTTGTTTTAGCTTCCTCACACTCAGGGGTATCCGAAAATACCCCATGTATGTCATCCGTTTTTTTGTAAATTTCGAGTTATGATTGTTTTGCGAATTTTTGAAAATTTCTGGGTTAGGTCACTTTTTCGGTAAATAAAATATATAAATATAAATATATAATGCCTGATTTTTATTCTTTATTAGATGAATAGTAGCGCTAAACTTTTAAACACTTCAGTACACTTAACTAATTACCATGTTAATTTCAATGAGTTACTTCAACGGCATCTTAAAGTTTCATTCAAAATGTCAGAAGTGTAAAATTCAAGTAATCTGTGTATCAACTAAAACTTGATTATAAGTAAACTAAGAACATCTTAATGAAAAAAAAGCCATGTTGAAATGTTTAATTCTTTGAAAAGAGAAATACATCAACTAACGTCTGCAAGACGTGAATACATCAACATCACAAATTGCTCTTATGCATTGCTTCTGCGCATAAGTGCTCGGTTAGCATGGCAGGAATTGCCCCAAAGGAGAACCGCATATCTAAGAACACCGCCCACATAACCATGGTAAGGCTGACGGGCAATTTTCCGACTATTGATTTTTGTCAATCGCTATAATGCGTATACAAAAGAATTCACTTTCTTACAAATTTTATAGATATGATTAGCCCATGAGCATTTATCATCCAATAACGAATACCCAAAAAAAACTTCATTAGGCTCGTTAATTAATTTATTACTAAATTGAATGTCTAAATTACGTTTTTTACCATTTTTATTTATAAATTGTACAAATTGAGTTTTATTTAAATTAACATTGAGATTATTATTAATGAGCCAGTTTATTATATTTGAGATAGTATTATTGATTTCGTTATTGTATGATTGGGGGTCATAACACGGTATAACAACTAAGATATCGTTAGCAAAAAGTATGCAATCATTATTTGTGATTTCAAGCAGATCATTTATATAATTTAGAAACAGTAAGGGTCCCAAGATACTTCCTTGAGGTACGCCTACTCTACTAAAGTCTGTCGATGATTTGTATAAATTCTCACTATGGAATCTAATTTTGAAAATTCTACATATTGTGTGTTATGTGATCTGTTGTGTTGTGTTTTCGGATTGTTCGAAACATAGCCCCGGTTTGTGACCAACAACCCGTATTTGGCAAGCGTGGTGATTAAGCCAATTCCCAACAATGATTTCAATAATGAAGGCCCATCGCCCAGCAGTGGGACAGTATATAGGCTAATTCCCTTTTTTACTTTCAGATTATTTGCGAGGTCGATCTGATGATGTGATGCTGGACGGGCCTTCTCCTGGTGAAAGAATGCTTTGTGAGTATTCTTTTTCATGTTTTGTTAGCGGAGGATTCCTCTTAGCACAAAAGTTTTGTTTCTCCATTAGGTGCAATGAAAACATAAGTTGCGAATAAAATTGTAAGTTATTTGTAACTTGAAACTCTGGGCCATCAATGATAGACTTTGCTTATCTGCAAAGACCTTAGAGCATTTAGACTCTAAAGCAAAAACAAGCAAAGAGTATATAAACACTAAGAAAAGCACAGAGTGGTTGGACGTACAAGGGGCATGCCAAAAGAAGTTAGATACTCTTTACTCATTTGATTAACTCTGGCAAGTTATACACCATCATATGGTTGGTTGTTTATTGATATATTTGAAAATAGAACACACATTTTTCTTTTTTATTTGAATGAGCATCGTTTTTCCGAGAATCTGGCAGGAATCCGTTTACAGCAATGATGCTCAGTCGACGTGATTTTCGCGCTATGATTTATTATGACTATAAAAAAGGTTTGAAGCCTCAAGAATGTTTTGAACTTTTGGCCACTACTTTTGGTAAGTCTGCTTGTTCACGAACAACAGTACTTAATTGGTTAGCTGAATTTAAAAGAGGACGGGGATGTCTCGAAGATGAAGCGAAGACAGGTCGGCCGCCAACCGCGGTCACACAAGAAAACGTTCGTGCAGTCGAAAAACTTATTCGCGAAAACCGACGAATTACGTATGTAGATCTGGAGTGAGAACTGGGAATTGGATCAGCAGCAATGCAAACCATAATTCAAGACCACCTTTCTCTCCGTAAACGTTGTTCGAGATAGGTGCCGTACAAACTTTGGATTGGTGCCTATTCATGATAGATACATTCGACGGTGGCGAGAAAAAAACGTCTATGATATACTGACTGGTGACGAAACATGGCTATATAACTATAATCTCGAAACGAAGCGACAGTCAACTGTATGGTTTTTTGAAGATGAACCAACTCCAACGAAATGTCGCCGTGCACGAAGCACGCAGAAACAAATGGTCGCCTCGTTTTTCTGCAAAACGAGTCATATTGCTAGTGTAGTGCTAGAAGATCAAAGAACGGTGAACTCTGAATGGTATGGGACAGCTTGTGCTCCAACAGTTATATCAGCTTGGTGTGCCAAGCGACCGAAGTCAGGAATCTGGCACCTTCTCTGGCCCCACGACAATGCAGCGCCGCACACGTCTGACAGAACGCTTGACTTTTTCAACTCAAAAATGTGTCAATCCTTCCTCACCCACTATATTACCCTGACCTAGCGCCTTGTGATTTTTACCTGTTTACAAAAATTTAAGAAAAACTGAAGGGGAAGAGGTTTGAAAGCAAAGAAGATGCACTGACTGCCCATAGTTTCGAGATTTCTGAAGTGTCTAAAGAAGAGTGGTCACAGGTATTTTCCAATTGGTTCAAACGTATGGAAAAGTGTATACGTGCTCATGGTGAATACTTCGATATGATCGATACTTGTAATAAAGAATAAGTTTTATAATTTTTGAGCATATAATTTCTTTTGTCATGCCCCTCGTATTGTTAGTTTCTGGTGTCGTTAGGCACTTGAATTTATTTTTTAATCTCATGAAGGTATTTCAGTAGAGTTCTTTGAAAATTTTGTAAATTTGAAGAAAAATAAGTCTTAATATTATTATGATAAAATATTATACATTTAAACATAACTCATTGTTTACCTTACTTGATAGCCATTTCATTGCACTAAATGGAGTACGAAATTACTGTTCACCTTTTTTATACGCATTGGTGGGAAACAAGCATACGGGTCGTCTGATGGCACCTTGAAACAGAATGACTGTGTTGTTATTTTATTGTTAGCTTCATAGGAGAATTCGAACGAACATAACCAGTCTTCAAATGCAACAATAGTTGTATTCAAATGCATTAACGTTGTGTAAATGTCTGAACTGAAATCAATAGAAATGAAACTATTCCGTTCCCTGACTGATTGACAACGCACAGCAAAAACTACTGGGAGTAGAAAGTTGAAATTTGGCATGTAGGTTAGTGTAGGAAAGCACTTAGATAGGATGTTCCGAATTCCCTACGTGCAAGAGCGTAGTTAGTCATAAAATGCAATAATCCCAAAACTGTCTATGAACGTATGCGCGTTGGAATTACGATGTGTTACTTCACTTTCTTACTTTACGACAGCCACTTTATGGACCCTCATAAAAAGAACATATGACTTTTAAACTAGGCTGTAAGGGGGCTCTACCAATCATTTATCTGGCTTTTATTACACTTGTAATAAAAAATGCTTTATTAAAACTACGAAAGGTGTCCTAAAACATTGATAAAATAACGTTGACTTGCAACGCAAACATAAGTACGCGAGGTATTAATGGTTAGGTAGGACCAGCCACCCGATTAGTGATAGACGCATGATTGAATACCGCTCGACATCTATGACCGAAATTTGATGTTTTTAGTCAGTGTAAGTTTGGGAAACAGATATTGTATAAAAAACAGCAATTGATATTTCATCATCAGATCAAAACATCCAAACAAGATGCCGCCCAAATATGTGACGGGTTATGTTTACCAAAAATCAGTTTTCCTTTTACGGAATTTTCTTTACGCCATTTTACTATACGTGATTTCCGTTCCGTGCTTTGATCTCGCTGCGCGATTTTCCTTTATCTGAGCTCCTATTTGTTGTCTAGTCCTGTCTATGTTTATCTAGCTATGTCTGTTATCCAGATTTCTACCGGACCCCGTTGCAGCTATATCCGGGGTTGCTGCCGGCGATCGAGCAGGAATACAGGAAGAGGACTGGGAACGTCTTTAAGAGTACGTATGGGAATCGATTTGTAACGCCTTAAGGACAGGGTTGGCATGCTTTGTAGAAAATATAGTATGTAATAAGCAAATACTTGGCAATACATGGTTGAACGCCATGCGCCCCACGCCGCCACCATCTTAGGTTGTTAAATTCGTTAATCGCCAGACATAAACAAAGAGATACTTCAATGTTTTCTTAATTGTTTTCGTATTGATAATGACTAAAAAAAACAAATCAAAGTCGAAGTAAAATCTAACCTGTAATCAGGTGAAAAAACGGACAGATTATGAACCCTGTTGTTGAGTGCAGGCGTAGAATGAAGGTTCGTTCGCAATTGGACGGTTCGCAATGGGTAACTAACTACCCGAAATTAATACGTTGTATTGTAACCAATATGGTACATTTCACAGTTTTTCGACAGTCTACAATTTCGCAGAATAAAAACTAACTGTGATCACTCACAATCATACGGCAACATATACGATACATATATGCTGTTCATATGTTTCTCTTCAATCTTCCTCTTCATTCAAGAGATGCATGAATTGTTTCACGTATGGGGTGTCTTGAAGCGTCTTGATTGTCCGCTGTTTAAAGGTTACGTGACCGTAAATTAATTTGAAAATCGCGCTTCCTGGCGACATATTTTTATAGTCATGATTTTTTTAAATTATGTTAATATGGCTCTAATATTTAAACTATTAGTGAGTAAATAACATTCTCAACGTTTGCTTATTTTTATTGGAAAACTTTAGCATAATTTTGTATAAGTACAACATCCGGAATATTCAAGTGTTTGCTAACCCTAATCACGACGCAGACATTCTATGTTCCAGCGTGTTAATATCCGGGAGACGGTTATCAGCGAGGTTTGGATTGAATAGCAACGCCTTGCTTCCAACTAAATGGATTTCACTGACATTTCATGTTAAGTGACTATTTTGTTTCACATTCTGTATAGTACGGCTTCTTAAATAGCTGAAGTTCTGCCCAGAATGTCATTCATTATGGTTTCACAAACACTATGTCTGTAGGCATAAAATTTTTAGTCCATAGTTTAACAAACGTCTCAAGTTTAGAGCAAAAGATGAAATTAAAGTGTAAAGTTTCTTTTTGTTTGAATTTTTTGATTGAGCTGGGAAAAAATCAATGCCTGTACGTACAGTAACTATTGTGACGACGTGTCAAGTATGGGAAATAGTACAAATTAGAGTTTTCGTTATCATTGAGCCGCGTCCAAACCATTTGGTATAAAAAAACCATATGAAACGTCGTGAATTCAAAAGCCATCCATCACACTATTTACATTATCAGCTAGCAGAGCTTACATTTAAAGTGTACCTCTGGGGTAACCCATACCTACTTTTCAAGTCATCTTGGACAGCATAAGCTGTAAATAAAAACACGTGTACAGTGCCGGATTAGGACTACTAGATGCCCTAAGCAATCTACGACTGCGGGGGCTGTGGGGCCCCCTATCACTAAGCGTTTATTTGTTTATTCGCGAAAAATGAACAATTTTTCGCCAATTTTATAACAATTAGAATGTTTTGAAAATCACTGTGGTTAAATAAATGTGGTATCCAAGATTCGTTCCAAGCTTCAAAAACTGCCTTATCATGTTCATTCTCAGTACACCCCGAAATATAGTGGCAATGGTGTTAAAGGCATGAAAATCGGAACTATTGATCTTGAGGCCACAAATCAATTTGACCCGTAGCACAGAAAACAGGAAAAAAAAGGGGAGGAGTTATATGGCGTCATATTTTTTTTGTTTGGGAATAAAAAAAATGGTCTGACACCTATCGTGTGTGATAGTTAATGAAAGGGCTTCCTGAGCAAATTCCAAAAATATATCACAATACATCATTAACTTCTAGTCACTTGTATTAAATTAAAAAAAAAACATTTTCAAAACATACCTAGTTTGGGCTCCTCCAGATATGATACGGTTTAATCATTTTTTTTAAATGTACCTCAAATGGTACGTGATATCCTCATATCTAAATCTAAAAAAGATTGTTTGAAAATATTTACATTTAGTATTTTTTTATATTTTTTCAGTGGTTTCAGACTTATTATTTGTTTTTTCCCATACAAGCAAAAAATACCTCCCCTTTTTTTGTATTTTTCGTGCTACGGATCAAATTAATTCATCATTATATGTATAGCCTAAATTTTCATGCCTTTAACACCTTTGCAGGTTAATTAAGCGTACCAGTTAGTACTATGCTGTTATGTAAGTTTGGTAGCATCGTCAAAAATAACATCATGCAAAGTAACTCGATTGAAAATTTCCAAAGTCATCATTTAGAGAAATCGCTTTAAGAAATGTTTAGACCACTGAAACAGGGCTGGGCAGGCCAGGGTTAAGTATAATATTGATAAAGAAGCGCGGATTTTCAAACAGCCTATTACTAGCCTTGCCGTTCATGTGCTAGTAAATACTAGCATATTCAATTTTGTCACTGGTTCTGATGCCACCCAAGATGTGATGCCCTAAGCAATTGCTGAATTTGCTTATGGGTTAATCCAGCACTGCACGTGTGTGTTTCAGTGACTTTCGTTCTTTCATGCATTGTTTCAAATCTGAAATATTTAGCATAACCTAGCATAGTTATCTCCATAAAGTAAAAAACTAATTAATTTAAATGAACTTATTTCCAGATCACATGTTGAGCAAGGACATGGATGAGACTCCAGGGAAGAGAAGCTCAAAGGCTGCCCTGTCGCTGATGCTGCAGGGGAAGCCATCATCTTATTATCCGTATGATATTCCAAATTTTACTGGTTCTATAGTTTACCGTTTATTTACATCCTAAGTTTTAAAACTCAAGGCTTATAACTACTGTTTCACTTCTTTACGAACAGTTTCAGACTAGCGTTTAATACGCGCGAATAAGTTTTTCAAAGCGCATGTTAGCGCGTACAGGTATGTTCGTGCCACACGCTTAACTCGTACGAGCGTTGACGCTGACGTTGAGCTTGTATGATCCATATAGATACTGATTCGCCACAACCGGTTCGAGCGAACACGCCACAATAATCCCGTGTATGCGCGTATGCCAAAGCGACCGAATCCGCGAAAAAAACGCTCGTCTGAAATCCACTCCTCGTCTTTTTTGTTCTTAACGCTGTCGAATTCGGCGAGAAAGAAACCAAAAAGTGCATCATGTGTTAGAGCATTATTTGTTAGAGCATAGATTTTGTTTGATGAAAAAAAAACATATTACTCTCAACGCGTCTATATTGGCTCAGCTAAAGTTCTTTACCCGAAATTGTTCTTCCTAGCGATTTTTAATCCGAATGATCACTCTCCCTAAAATTTTTCTTCCTAAAGTTTCCATTCGAACAATTTGTAGTACTACCGACGATGTTCATAACACTCATAAAAATAAATAAAAAATAAAATGAAATAAGTTTATTCCGTAACAAAGTTATTGCCATAATAACATTGGAGCCTCCATTTAAGCAAAAAATGCCCCATAGGGTAGGTACCCTACAATGCCCCATAGGGTACGCCACTTTACCCCCATATACGGGGCATAGCGGGGCAAATGCCAATTTACATTTATTTATTCTACCGTAGATTTCTTAGAGTAATCGAGAAAAATCTATCCAGAGTCATGCACAATGCGTTACACCATGATATTGAGTATAATTTGTTGTTTAATGATAATATTTTCTTAAGCTTGAATCTTGCCTAAATACCCCACTAATCCCCCCCCCTCCCCTATACCTTAAATTGTATGTAATAGCCTCATGTAGTACATTCCTAAAATAGTATTTTTTGGAAACTGTTTATTCTCGTAAACAGGAGTTTGGTTTTAAATACCCATATGATATCCGCAGTTCCTGGTTATCTACCCGTATATGAACTTTAACCTAAATATTGCAGGAACGTAGGAAGCTCTTGTCCCTTCGGCAAGTAGCGAGACGCTGCGGATAGGTAGGTCTTGTACCATTTTAAAGTTTTTTTAAATGTCGTTTTTGTGTTTTGATTACAAGAAAAATACGTTTGTTTCGAGTCGATCTGCTGTGATCCTTTTTTATTTTTGCGTATTTTTTAGAGAAAGAAACTCTTACGATGTAACAACTATGTGAATGTAAACTAGATTTTTTTAATTTACTTTAATTTCAAGGTCACCATACAATATCAGTCGAATAGCCAGTATTTTTTGTATGAAAAACCATAGTCGATTGAAAAAATCAAATTTTCACTGACTGGTACATTACTTTTTTGTAATGCCTTTAATAATCATTCGGTATAGGAAAACTAATACCAGCAGCCAACAGACGTTTTGAATGCTTCGGAGTTGAATTACTTAGAAAACATTAATAGCAATTGCGTCTAGACTAAAATTTCTGAGCTGAGCACCGACGTTACTTTTAAGATTTTAAGTTTTGTCAGCATAATTCCTGACAATACATTGTTTTTTTTTGTTTCAGTATGCAAACCCCACACGAGGATCTTGTGGAAGTGCCAGTATTGTATACTTAAATAAAAATAATATACATTATACATGTAAAATTTCCTTATACTGAAATGCTTAGAATTAGAAAGGGTACTTATTTTTTTTTAAATTTTTATGATAGATTTCAATGTATGTATTTATAAGTGAATTTTTAAATACGTCAATCTTTATTGGCTTTATATCCCATTTCACACAATAGTTTCAGTATATTTTACATTATTTTTAAAAATAATGTAAAATATACTGAAACTATTCTAACTTGTTAAGTAAGAAATAAATAATAACCAAGGATGACTACGTGAAAAAAAAACAAAGATTAGAGAACATCGACTCAACGAAAAACATTTTCTAATATTTATTAAAATATATCACCGTGCTTATTCATTGTTTTTCATAACTAATCATTTCCGGAATGTTATTATAACTAAGCTGATTAATAATTACTATTAATAGTTTATAATTATGTTATAGTTATAGACAAAAAGTTGGCAATTATATGAAGAATATCAATAAACTTTATCACTAAATATTAGTTATCATTGTTTTTTTGAATCTTTCATTTGTTTCAATCCGTTTCGTATTATAAACGATCTTGAAGGATAATAATGTCGAACGATTATGTAAAGACTCCGTGAATGAGATGAAAACTACCAGAAAGTAAGGCAATTTGATTACATTGTTTTTACTTCCATATTCAAGGACACAATTTTACTTGATCCTCAGATATACTCGTACATATTATAAAATTTTCAAGTATCAATAAAAGCTTTCTGGAGGCTGTCCATGATGCCTTAACAGCATATACTTACAAATATCTACTGACGAAGCAAGTTAATGACGACATTAAAAGACAGATGTCTTAAAAAGTAAATAAATAAATGAATATACATATAAATATGCGCTAGACAACATACTCATTGTCATGGTCTCGATTGCAATCCAGGGGCGTCTCCATGCCCACCCTGACCAAAACCAGTTTAATGAAGTTGGTTATCTGAATTGACCCGACTGGGAATCAAAATAAGGTGAGAAACCTATCTACAGTGCACTACGCCAATCGTGTCGTCAATTCGCTAAACATAATCCTGCTCCCTACAACGTTTGAATCAATTTCCTTTGAAGACACAACTCACAGTGCAAATTGTGTGCTCAGGCATTGCTAATCAGCGGCGCGAGGTTTTCACTTAAGGACGGTCTTCACGAGTGCACACTTACTCTGTGAGTTTGTGCCGACTTCCCCCATAAAAGAAAATTATGTTTAGTACGGTGAGCATTTGCCGCAGTCATGCAAACGGCCTTAAGACACCGTTGAACCTGCCTTAGCTTAGCATAGAGACTTACAGTCTTACAGAATTGTGACTTGGATATGGTGCACGAACAATTTGAACCAAGTACTGCTTTTAATTAGGTTTTATAACATATTTGCTCGTAAAGGGTCTCTTATTTCACCAATTTCAATAACGTAATGTATCTCATTACGCACTTGTGCGGTAATGTAATGTAAAACGCACGAGTTTTTTTTATTATGGTAAAACGTACGGTTTAGCAAGATGCTCCGTCTAAAACGAACGGTACTATTTTTAATTTTAGCAAAGAGTTTTTATGTCAGAAAAGAGGTCAACATTTTATGAATAAAATTAACTTTGGGAGATGAAATATAATAAATAAACATTTAATTCTTTAATTTATTTAATTTTGACAATAAATTACAACCATCTGTAACAAAAATACAGAAATATTAATTTACTTTATTAGTAATACTGGCTGTTTTTAATGCCTTTTGCCTTAAAAAAAGCGCTGATGCGCGCGCATCCCTAATTTGTGAACAAGTAAACATTTTCTAACTGCTCTAGCAACTGATTAAAGATTTTATTTGTTTTAGAAAGTCCGATTTTTATTTATTTCCTCTCAAATATGTTATAAAACGTCGTATGACATACGTGCGCTTTGATAATTACAGCCTCTGCTTTCTTGTAGCCCTCGCCTACGGCTCGGGCTAGCAATATCGCCTCGGCTGTAATTTTCAACTTACCGCACTTATATCATAATGTACTATTTCTTTAGCAAAAAATGTTTTGTGTAATCAAAAAGGCACGGAGTAGAAGAGCACGCTGTGCTTTTAAGATTCCTTTGCGCAAAGCTGTAGAAGAGCGTTTGATTTTCACAGAATTGAAAATTTTGTTTGCAACTAATAACCGAACGCGGGCGCGAAACTGCTTCGTTAGGTGTGTTTGAATTGATAGTGTGAAACTGGTTGAGAATATTTGATGAGCTTGTATCACAGCTATCTCTGCTTGAAATGCCGTCGACGTGTATTGGAAACTTTCATGAAGACTCAGTATACATATTGATTACGTAGGTTCAACATTTGCTTACATATATCTTCACTGGTGGTATACCTAGACCTATACATTTCTATCTTTCAAAAGATATATTTAAATTATGTTAATGTATCACGGATGTTAATTAGGAATTTAAATTTAGCTATAACATGAATAAGTTATGAACATGTATTTTTTTTGTAGTAAATTCTTAAATATTATACAAACAAGCACAACTTGTACAGGCAACCTAGTTTAAGCTCAACATGAGTCTATCAATTGTGGTCATTGGATCAAGAAGGTTGGGTCCAATCTCGCCTTAACACTGCAACACTGTTTCTCGTTCTTAGATTGCACTCAATCTGACGTACATTAGGACTTGACTACGTCACATTGTATTAACGCTGAAATCCTCTCTGCTGTACAAACAATCCCGACGGCGGGATTTGAAAAAAAAACATGGCGTTTTGACCTTTAATTCCATGCCATTAAAAATCGGAGTGTTTCCGAAAGCTGTTAAATTGAAATAACAGCAAATCAGTTCGGACACGAATTGCCCTCGGGACGGGATCAGGTGGCGCACTCACTTATTTTTATTGAGTTCGTTACATCAATCAATATATGAAACCCTTCCGTTACTGAGTGAGTGACTGACAGACAACACACAATCAAAACTACGGGTGTAGAAAGCTGGTCATGTAGGTTCTTCTAGGGAAGGGAGTTTTTCTAACTTTGGATTTTCCGAAATTCTTAAGGTAACGGGAAAAAACAATTACAGGCATCCCAAAATTGGACACAGTTCTCTTCATTAAAATAAAGTCATTGCTTAAACTTATGGATATTGGCATAATCACAGCTTGCTGGGTTGGTGCTCACCAATCTATGGTCCGAAAAATCCAAAAACACACCAATCTGGGATTTGAGTCCTGGACCCCTGGATTTGACGACCGACTTGGTGTAATGGTTAAGAAGTTGGCTACTACACCAGAGGTCGCGGGTTCGATCCCCGCACAGTACAAACATTTGTGTGCATGAACATGTCTGTTTGTACTGGTCTGGGTGTCTCCTATGTATAATAAGTATGTATTTACAAAAAAAAAAGGAATTTAAGTATGTTTATCCGTTGTCTAGTATCCCATAACACAAGCTTTACTTAGCTTAATTTGGGGCTAGATGGCGCTGTGTGGAATAATGTCCAGGGATATTTATTTATTTCAGACCAATGGCCCTGACTCGCGCTAAACCACGAAGTTTAAAAACTAGACTAGTTATCAGCGGTTATTAACAGTAAGCCACTGTCATGCATTTATTTATGACGGCCGTTATTATCATCAAGTTTTGTTTCAATTCCTAAACACGCTCAGTAAAACTCATCCGAAGTTTCCTCTAAAGTTTCACAGTTATTTTCTCGTATTTAAATCAATTTTGCTTGAAATTAATAAAGGACGTGAGTTGCCTGCGAAGCCTCCCCGCAGCATGACGACTCCCAATTTCCCCGCTGTTCTAAAATTTATTGTGCCTCATTAATTAGTGCGGTTAAATAATTATAACGGAACTTTACCCCAAGTTTCTTTCAAGAGATATAATTACACGGACGAAAGGACGAACGGGTAAGTTGTGCGTCTTCAGTAAATAGTTTCGGCTTTCATGCTGCGTCTTTATTAGACAAAAATAACGGAAAAGTGCCATTCGGGGACGCACGTCACGTACATAGTATTAATTTTGGGTTTATTGAATAATACGTGACCTACATACTGGATCTATGTGCCGATGGAAGATCCGTGAAACTGGGCACTCCCAAGAAAATTGGCCCAGTCACTTCTAATGTTGCCCTAATGGTTTCGTTGCTGAAGAGGCTGAGGGCCCGGATTGATTAAATTAGCCTAGTTTAGGAGTTGAGACGATCTCAACAGGTCAGAGGTTTAAAAAAACTGATTTTCAAAGGGAATCTGTCTTGCAGTTTCGGCGCACGTAGCACCGATCTTCTAAATAATATTTATTTTGTCTTTCTACAACGTTTGAAGAAGTAGGTACAGGCTTTTGTCTTTCTACAACGTTTAAAGTAGGACAGGCCTGACTTCCACAAAACGAGGTGAGATGTGGCACTTGTCAATTTTGAAACCACATTGCTCGAAAGTGATTTTCCAGCATTTGCAGAAATCTCGGAAGACCTTTAATGTCCCTAAATTATTGTCATTGTGGACGAAGACCTACAGAATTACTAAAATCAAAAATTCATAAAGAGTTCTTATTACTGCTTCAGAAATCGATCAACAACGAATTCGTGAATAGGTCCCTCAACTATTAAACAGGTTTATTATAGCGCAGTAAATATGAGCCAGTAATGTACCAAAATAAAGGGCAATATAAGTTTAGAGCGAAGTGGAATCAGAGAGGCAACGATTCTACAAAGGGCCCTGTGAACTTTTACATTCAATAAACGGAAAACTTTTAAACCCGAGTAAGTAAAATGTTGGGTATTGGAAAAAGTGTACTACCGAACAGGTCAGCAAAGGTTTTTGTATACAGCCAAAGTCAAGAGTAGAATGGTTCAGGGAATTCTTTATTCTTTTTGTTCAGAATAACATTTCTATTTCAAGAAAAATCCCAAACTTAGTACAATATACACGGATATGAAAGAAAGATACTTGTGTCATAGAATGATTGGTTCCAGCATGTACCTACATATTAAGTTCCTACTTGTAGATACAAGTATTTGTATCATACTCTTATGTAGCATTACTATGCTTGAAATATGCAGTTAAAAAGAGTTATTATTGTTTTTTTAGTGCACTGTACCACCGACGTTGCCTTTCAACGTGAATACATTACACTAGCAAAGCATTTGTTCGGCCCGGTAGGTTTTCGGTAGCTTAGTGGTCAGAGCAGCTACCAGGTTTGCGAAAGACGCGGGTTTGGCATCTTGGTCTCAAATTTGTTATTTTGAGTATAGTTTAGAAATCTTCAGATACGAAAAAAGCATTGAAATAGAAATAGAAAAACATTTATTAACTTTATGGACATCGTTACATTTATAAAGTAAACACAAAAGAAGTAGGCATTAACAACAAAACATATAGGTAACAGAAAAAAAAGATCATACCATCAGACAGCGGATTGCATAATGCTGAATTCAAAGATTTCTTATTAAAGTATGTATCAGTCTCTGACAGCCATAGCACAGTATTATATAGCACCTGCCATAGTACAGAGGTTTAGTTTGAGGTAAGATGATCATTAGGTATTTTTCCCAGATATTGATTTATTTGCTATAATCCCAATTATATGGGACAGTTTGGAACGTCCATCATGCTCCGATTATTGCGCATGCCACCAAATCGGACCAAATTTGATATTATAAAACAGTTTTGTGTCTACAATGCTTGTTCAGCGAACACCTAATGTCAAAATATCATTGAATCTCTTTTCAAAGAATAAAAAAGAAAATTGTGAAACTATTCGAGCCAGGCAGAGCGGTCGACTTCTGGAAGGCTTTTCAAGAGTAGGGCGGTCCGCGACCCTGATCATCGATATTTTATTTATTTTCCTAATTTAAAGTTTCACTTTGATGAAATCAGCAAAATTATTATATTCGCTTTTCAGAAAACACTGTCTTATAGTGAAGTTTCATCTTGAACAAATTTTAGTCACTTCACATAATTATCATGACACATCACACATGCCCATGTGACATGACAGTATTTTTATTGTTATTTAGCTGTCCGCCAGCGGCTTCGCCGCGTTGACTGTCTTTACCGTCAAAATATAGCTTTATTACCGTGAAAATATACGTATTTTACGTATAGCCTATGTCACTCCCTGTTAATGTAGCTTTATAGTATAGGTGAAAGATTTTTTATAAAACGGTCTAGTAGTACTGTTTCGTCAAATATAACCCTGCATGAAGCAGGGAAGTGGGCAGCGCGAGTATGTAAACGGGCCAATCGTCATGCCGTTGCTCATACCCATGCCATTGCCGGTATCCGTTGGCGGTTTTTCGCGCTGGAGTCAAAGAAATAAAGGGACAATATAAACACTCATTGCTATCGATATTGCCACGATAATATTATTTAAGTAAAAAATTACGGCAGCGCGAGTAGCATTGGCAATGGTATAATATAAACCAGGGGTACCAGACTGTAAATTGTGTCAATTGTTATGTTACCTCACTAGCAAGCCCGGACTACAAAACGCGACAAGCCGGGACAAGCAACGTCTGACGGTCATTGGCGAGAATGCAGGGGCGGGACAAGATATTTCTATATTTTAACGTTAATTTACATTGTGTTGATTTTATTTTTTAACGAATAAAATGGAGAGTATTAAGAATATCCTGCATTTTCGTATAAATAAGCACTTCCTAGAATAAGGATTTAGCGTAGAAAAATTCGACTTTGGCACTACACGATGCTTATTATTGCTTATTCTTGCCGTTGAAATGGATTTCTAGTGATATATACCGCTTGCAACCGTTGCCGAGTAAAAACCACTGACAAACTAAATACGAGGAATCACTCAAGATATTAAAACTAAATAAATCTGTCTATGAAACGTTTCGGGAATGCTTATAAGAACCAACAAAGTTTTTTGTGGAGATAGTAGATTTGAATTGATAGTAAATTGATTAATTTCTTATGTTCAATTTAACATAATATATAACTGTTTTGCTGTCAAAAAATAGGTACTCTCCTTTACATTTTAAACATTTTTCATTGCGATCGAACCATTTTTTAAAACAGGAGGACCACAGATCTGAAGGCATGTTTTCTACGTGCTGATTAAACGCTATCACTGTCTCTTCGGAGTTGGTAAAAGTGAAACCTCTCATCAAATCTTTGATTTTGGGTAAAATACAGGAATCACGGGGTGCTAGGTCGGTTCTATGCGCAGGATGGGTGATGAGTTGTACTTTTTCGGAAGCTAAAAATGACTTTGTTTTGTTGACCGTGTGTGAAGAAGCGTTGTCATGATGTAGGAGAACGCGGCTTTTGGGTCGTCTTTCGCGAACTTTTGCTAACACCCTGGGTCAACAAATGGTAGAATACCACTCGGCATTAACACTTTTTTGATCTTCAAGTGGAATTGTACAGATGGGACCCGTAGCTAAGAAAAAAAACGCGATCATTTTTTTATCAACGTTTCTCGCCTGCCTCACTTTTGTTGGCCTGTTCTTATTTTCAAACACCCATTCAACAACAAGATTGCTGTTTTTTTTCGGGTTCAAAACAATAAATCCACGTTTCGTCTCCTGTGACAATGTCATAAACAGCATAAGAATGTCCGTGGTCGTAATCCAGTAGCATCTGTGAGCACCATTCCACGTGAGCCCGCTTCTGCTCCGCTGTCAGTTCATGAGGGATCCAACGACAACAAAGTTGCCAAACTTTCAATTCTTCGTGTAAAATTTTCTGAATTTGGCTCATACCAATCCCCAATAGTCCTCGAATTGTCTCATAGGTAATCCGCGGGTTTTCTTTAATTAGCCGCTTAACAGTAGCCACATTATTTTCGTTGACGGCAGTTGAAGGCGGCCCTTCACGAAATTAGCCATGTAAAGAAACTCGACCTCTCTCAAATTCAGCAAACCATCGCCTCACGGTGCTCAAACAAGGTGCTTCTCTCCCAAAAGCATTCTGAAGACGAGCAGCAGTCTTGCGGAGAGAGAGAGAACTTTTAAAATCATAAAAAATCATCGCTCTAAAATCTTTTCGACTTAATTCCATTTTCGTTGCGTACGTAGAACTTTGATTTGTGATAAAAAACAATTAACAAATGATTTCCCGCAAATTGTTTTTTTTATTACTAAGAAGGTTGCAACGTTTAAAAAAATATAACATTCGAAATTCAAATACTCGTAGTTCTGATTAGCTAGAAGTGCAAAACTTTTAGTGTGCCCAATGTATATTGCATCAGACATACTGAATAAGAAAAAATGAATTTAGGCTACGAAAAACATCCCAACCTCTTTTAATAAGATTTCACTTGGATATTTACTCGCAAGTTTGAAAATTAAATTCAGTGCCGATCCAAGTTACCTACACGAAGTTGATACATAAATATCAACCGTAGCAAAATAATGAGCTAAATTAAGTTACGAAGTTTCAAAGTTCTTTAATAACTTGTTATTCACTTCTAACGAATAAAAATGTTTCATTTAAATAATAAAATGTTTTAATTTACATTCGTGTTGTTTATTCCTAAAAAACACTTAAGAAAAGCGGAAGTTATTATTAGCATTTCGTTTCGTGGTGGAATTTAGATTTGAAACCAACATTTTTCGGGCTTAATCTACTAGAATGCGAATCGTAACTATAGTTATTTAAAATGTTTATATTGCTATTGGTAAGGATTGTTTTAATTTAGACACAATGGATATGTATGTGTGCTGATCTTTGACATCGTGCAGGTGAAATTACCTGACCAACTGAACTGGGCAAAAGCGAATCTACCAAAGATACTCAAGAGCGGTTCAGACTCGTGTTTTACTTTGCGTGTTTTCGGTCGCTTTGGCATATGTCCTTACACGCGCGCTACATTTCGCGGGTTCGTACGAGCTTAAAATCGCGTCAACGCGCGTACGAGTAAGGCCTCCGCCTCGAATTTTGCGGCCAGTGGGGCGGCAGCGGCAGCGGGCGCGCTAGACTGCCGCCGCTGCCGTCTGCCTGCTAAATTCGAGGCTGAGGCCTTACGCGTGTATGCGCTTATACGTGCATATAAAACGCTAGTCTGTCACTGCTCTAAAAAATTAAATAGATATGAAGGTGATAATAATTTCAATAATATTGTTTCCCTCATTTACTTACATTCTCGTTGTACATACCTGTGGTGAATGTAAATCAGCCACTATGTACCAGCTCCCTAATAAGGTCAAGCGCACGTATAGAGTCAGAATGAGCGTCATCTAGCGGAGTGCGTCACGTACCCTGTATCAATTTGTGGGCACGTGACCGCACTGCAAAGTGCCAATTCGGAGGCTTCTTTCTTGCCTTAATGATCACCTAATTAAATCTAATGAGCTACCTTTGATTGGGCCTTTTATTTTCAACATGGCGGTTTGGAACGTCTAATGAAATGGTCTGGGGAAGTTTGCACGTGATTAAAATTCGTTCAGATCTTCAGTTCAGTGCTGTTTCATTTGACTGTGGCAATTATTTCAACATGACGCTGAATTTTACTGAAATAGCGCGATTTTTCTGTAGAGTCTACTAAAAATTCTACTTATTTTGAAGACTAAAAGGAAAATGAAGCTATCAGAGTTCCTTCTCCTAACTTCAGAAGATTATGATTGCAGCTCTTAGGGTGTTTTCAACAAACAAGGTGCTCGGGTGCAGTTCGTGGTAAATTTCCGTGTTTGTGATAGGTTCATTTCTGCACAAAGGAAACTGTACTTTAACACTTTAATCCACTACAATTTATTTTGATTGATGTGTTATTTGATTTGGTAGACGGTAGAAGACTTCGCAGGAGCAAGCTCTGATGATGCCTTAAGGTTGAGCACTCCCGTCCGTTCACACAGCATGTAAACAGGGTTGGTGTCAATTTCTTACCAGACTCAGTGCAAAACGAATAATTTTGAACACACTAGAGTTTATACTTTTGCAAAAATTGAGAATAAGAAAAATTTAATGTTAAATGTTATACTTCATTACCAGCGCCAGTGTATTATTTTTAATACACAAAAAAAAGATTTTCTATTGTGTCTGGTTTTCTGGCAGTCAAAGTATTAAGCTTGTTCCAGTCGTAAATACTACGTTTTTTTTCAAAGTAACAAGTTTTTAACGGGTAGCTAGGGTCCAAAATTAATATCACATATTGTAGCACAAAGGTTCGGAATCGATTTGTGACATATCGTTGTTTCTAGTTTAGGTACTTAGAATAAGAGAAACCTGCACCTTTACCAATGAAATACGCTAACATTGAACTAATAATACAAGCATTTCACAGATAAAATTTTCTTGTTTGATAGTAGTAAAGGAGGAATTTACAGAAGCTTTAGCGGTAGCAGCGTACTTAAGGTAGAGCTTTCCGTCCCTTCGGAGAGCATGTTAAACAGCGGTCGGTGCCGATTTCCTCTCGGTGCCTTGCTCAGCGGGGAGTCCGGGCTTTACCTTTTGAATCAGTATTTGCGGGTTTCGCATACGCTTTTCCTAGCTAAGTTTTGCATGAATGTTTTATTAGAAAAGTTATACTCTATATTCATACATTACTATTATATTTAGTGCCTAAAAATACCTGATTGTATCAAAAATGAATAGTTGTGCCGAAGCCTGAACATCAGGCTGTATCTAAACCTAAAAATTAAACTATCAAATTTTCCCTACGATAGTTTCCACATCAGATAACAACCATCCCCTAAGTATATTTCACTCGCAGTATTAATCAACCTATATATTTAAATTTTGAAACACTGCTTACATACCCACCAGTTGGTAATATCTTAAAGATTCATCTTTCTGCCTTGATTTAGTACCGTATGTGTAATAATTAATGATGTAATTACGGCTCGGCATTGCAGTTGCTTCCTAAATGTGAATATTTGGTTAAACGAGGCAGCAATTAATATAGGCTTCTGACATCATTCGCATTAATTTAACTTAACAATACAAAGTTGGCGTTTTGCTTGGGAAAGCCCTTAGATGGTAAGACATGAGAACAGTAACTCAAGTATGATTTTTTGAGAAATTTATGAATAAACAAATATTTGAGATAAATAGACATGTCTGGACATCGAACAAACACACTTGCTATTCAATCTATGATTTTCCGAAAAGATCATCCAGCAGATTAAAATTATGGAAAGTTGATTGTATCTGCAAAATCCAATTTCAAATAGCACATTGGCACATACTTTTATCGTTGAAAAGTTATTTAGATTTCCAGCTTGTCGGTAGTCTAAAGTCTTCTATTTGGCTGCAGAAACTGTATGCTCCAATAACCTAGCATTTGCATATATTTTGTTGCATTCTAATTCAAACGTAATAGCCTACCGTAGTTGATTTAATACTGTAAGCTGAAGATCACTATAAGTTATTGTTATGACTCCTGCGCTGTGGACTGAGTTCGACGCGATGGGAACAGTCGCAAGAAGTGATTCATGGTGTAGGTATTATTCACAGCGTAAATTCTTGCCGTAAAGAGAACGACACGGTCTGTACTGTAACGAAGCTAATAATCATTGGCATTTTGAAGGTGTGACGCCTTTGCGTAGGTACCTATATTTCAAGCAGTGAAAAACAAGCAGTTCTTTCACTGGGATTTGAATCTAAGCCCTGAAGATTTTGGGCCGAAACGCCGCCTGGAGGCGTTACATTAAAGAAAAAACATAGAATATGTTTTGTTATATATATGCATCGAATGGAAAAAAGCTACAAAAAACTCAGTTCCCTAGTAGTGTACCTCACCTATTATATTCTGTCTGTTTTTCAGCCAAAACTGTGCTTTCACAATCTAAAAACTCCCAATGAACCCATTAGAATCAGAGCCAAGTTCCGAGCCAGACTAATACAATTTTTGGTGCAATAATAGTTGCCATTCGGCACAAAGAGTCGAGAGTTCAGGAATTGATCTAAAATCAACGTCCTATTTTAACGGGCCGCGCCCGTGCGGCCATTTTGTGAATTAATTAAAAACAGCGGTTCCATTCGTACTTTTAGCCGTGTGGGCGATGGAGTTTGAAATTCCTGCGCTCATTTCGGCTGTGGCGAGGATCATTAGTGCAATGTAAAGAGTTCCATCCGGTGCATACAGCCCGGTAAAGTCACGTTCTGAGTTTGTATTATTAAATGTAAGGGCTTTTTACCCTTTTTCGTTTAGGAATTTAAAAGAAATGAAAGCTTAACGACGTTTATGTAAGCTGTAGTCCACAAGTTATTTAGATAAGGAACAGTTTGTTTTCATTTGAGTAATCTTGTGAACTTCAGACGTATCGAACGTTGATATATTCATACAACAGCAGTCTAATAGAATGCTCGCTTTCGTTTTTTTAACATGTAAATTTTTAAAATGTATAGTTTAATTAAAGAATCATATCTTAATTACAAAGTGCTAATTTTAAACAATGTGTTTATTCAATAGTGAAAAACTTCAGGCATTTGTTTTTTTTGGCATTTTGCACTTCTTGCGAAATACTCATTCTACACGGAAACTACCCTGTGCTGGATCTCGGACTGCATTTCTGACGTTGCCACTTCGGGCCTAAGGCGAGCTTAGCCGCCAACTAGCGCCACCAATTGTTTTTTTTTCTCATTTTTAAACTGAACAATAAATTGAATACCTATATCAAAAAATACATCTTTTTGACATTGAAAGTCTGTCCACGATTTAACATTCTGTTTTTAGTAGTAGTTTTAGTTTTTGCTAAATGTGGCAAAATTTAGACAAAACGCGAAACGAGAGTGTTTTTGAGATATTCATTGTTCAGTTTTTAAAAAACCATGTCTAATTTGGAAGTTATAAAACATCTATCAATTGGTGGCGCTAGTTGGCGGCCAATATCGCCTTAAAGGCAACTGATCTTAAAGTGAGATTAGATTCAAGGAAAAATATTTTTTAACCGATTGTGACCCTTATTTTTTATACAAATCAAACGAATTTCGGGTTTTGCGCTTTAATTTCATTAACAAATTGTATATTTTAAACTAGACTTGCGATCACTATTATTCCACCTTTGGCAAGTATGAATTCTTAAAATATGTTATATCGGTATCGACTGTGTAATTTCGTAGTCGATGACTAGGCAATTATCAAAATAATCCCCTAATGAAACACTGTCCAAAACGGGGATTATGAATCAAATGTCCACAAAATGCATCCACATCAATGCAAACAAATGTCAGAGCAAGGCATCGCTTTCAAGCTCCGACGCTTAGAAAACCAAGTCAATAGGTCCGTGCGTCCGCGATCGTTCCATGTTCCTAGGTGTTAGAGCCAAGCCATTGCGAATTCAACTGCACCGAATTTGCATTACAATGAGCTGCTTATTCACATAATTGCAATAACCTCTGGAGCACTGAATCGGTGCTGTTATTAGTTTGTGGTTGCTTGTTAGTAAACAAGCGTAAGATAGTTCATGAATACTTCAGTGCAGCGGTATTTACATTTTGAAATTAGGGCTTGTATTCGCTGCATAAGCAGAGGAAACTTTGTGGATCAACACTGAATTTTTTGAATAATATTATTATAGTTCACCCTCACTTTATTCAAATTATAGTTTAAAAAATCGGTTTGAAAAAAACATTAAAATGCGATATTCAAATATTTTTATATTGCTCAACTTGCACTTCCGATAGATACTGACAGTGAACTTTTTCATCAATATTAAGAAGCTGAGGCGGTTATTTGAATAATAATAAATAACAATAATAATATTTAAATTAAAATGATTAAATTAAACCGAATACAATATGCATTGCAGGTTGAGGCAGATGAGCATTTTACAGAGGACCCCAAACTAGGCTGGGCCTGTATCTTAAAGGAACCAGTAAAGAAATAAATAACCTGTGTTTACAATAAATTTTAAATTACAAACGAAAAATATAAATTTTTAAATTAGGAAGGGATATAACATGAATAGTGTCAAATATGACACTATTCATGTTATTTCGAATAGTTTTTCTGTGTGTAAGGTATTAAAATAATATTTTTTAATACCTTACACACAGCTTGTTTTATTTCAACATCTGCTCGCCCTTATTGAAAAACCCATTATTATTCCAAAAGCAGCTAATCTATAAGACAATATTGCTAGGCTTTGTTTGTCAGTGCTTTGTTGCAATTACATATGATTTTCAAAGGGATTTGACTAACAGTGGAAATGACATAAGAAATGATTAAATTGTACTACTCAAACAGTTTTAGATATAGGAATTTATAAACCGGCTATTCGAAAACAGTTATTTTATTTCGCCTATCCATCTCAATACGGAAGTGATTCGTTACTTAATGTGAAAGTTGTGTTGGCTTGCGATCTATTGCTTGCATTTATTAGAGTTAATGTTAAATTTTATAGATTCCAATACGAATGCCCAAACTATTTAATTTATACCTATTGTAAAAATATTGTCATGTAAGTGAATGTAATTCTTTTGGGAAAATAAAGTTCTTAAACCAGAAAGTACTGTATTTGACACTCAAACTAGTGACAGCTTTTTAAGGTTGGTTTGGCGGTGGTGCAATTAGCCCTCAATAAAAAACACGTTTTGGTTGTATGCCTATTGGGGAATCTCAACCCCTTCCTATATTCAAGGCAAAAGTCAAATCGCATTATCTTGCGCTTTGATTATCCCTATTTATATTTTTATTTTCATTCCTTTTTTTTTGGTTAACTTTTGTTGCATTTACTCGTGGTACCTGTTTGTCACTGGTTCTGTTTTAATAATGTATAATTAGTTTAGTGTAGGGTCAAAATTATTTCTCCGGTATCTGCTTGTAAATATTAAAAACATAATAGTTAATGTATCTAGACATCTTCAACTATACAGTGAGTTAAATTTACATATTTCTCCACCTAAATAGTTTCTGTTGTATTTGTGCACATACTTGCCTCTCGTTTACCATTTTTCCTGTACCCGTAGGTTGCCTGGAAGAGATCGCTATTAGCGATAAGGCCGCCTAAATTGTGCAGTTTTTTAATGTAATACTTGGCTTTAAGTTTCTTTTAGTTTTTGTACAATAAATAATATATCTATCTATCTATCTATGTTTGTAAGATATGCAAAAATGTTAGAGAAATAGAGCTATTAACTTAATATAAGTACACTGATATTCTGCTTACCAATATTACGTAAATGAGGTTCGACAGGCCAAGCCTCAAAAGCGATCCGTAAAGAGAGCGAAATCCGGAGTGCATCCAGTGAGGGCCTCGGGGGAAATTCGCGCTGATCGAATCGGATTACACTGACATTGCTCATATTTCTGCATTCATGACCTTAACTTATGTAGGTACCAATACTACCAATGTATTATAGCGGTTTAAATAATGGAGGTTTTTACCGTGAAGCTCAGGATATGAGTTTGCTATCAAATCAAACGAAACTTGAGGTGGTGCAGCATTGAAATAGAAATAGAAAGACATTTATAAAATTGAACTCATTGAACTCTACCGTTTCCTAGCGTCCGTCGTTAACTTCGGGATTATAGGCTTTAATCGCTGATTGAGAAGCTAGAAAACTTGGCACAAACTGTAATAAATAGCAATTTGCTTATAAAGAGACATTACAAATATTTTTTTCCAAAAATAATTTCATGTTTGATCAAATGCCCGCATAAAAGTCAGGGGATATTAAAAAATCCGGAAATAGAAAGAAAACATCAATACTTAAATGAATATCCATAATCATAATCATAATCATTTATTGTTTTATGTGGTACATAAGATGGTACAAAATAATAAATAGTACATGCACATAAACCCTGTAAGGGCACAACAACATTAAAATAATAAAAGCGACAACATTAAACTGTTCAAACAAATATTTACCTAACAAAAACAATTACAAACTTAAATACATACACAATTTTATTCAAAAAACTCTTCTAAATTAAAAAAACTTTTTACAATCAAATATTGTTTCAGGGTTTTGTAAAAATTTTTGCTACACTCTATATTTTTTATTTCTAAGGGTAATTTATTAAATATTTTTACAGACATACATACTGCTCCAGAGCTTATTAATTTTAAATTTGCAGAGGGAATAGCCAGTTTGTTCTTATTGCGCAAGTTATAGGGTCTAGAAAATAACTCTTTTGCTAGCGGGTATAAGTTTATATGCCTTTTAACATAGTCACATATTTGTACTATATAAATTGAAGTTAACGTTAGGATATTCATTTTTTTGAAATATGGTCTGCTACTCTCCCTGCCAGTTATATTCACAATAATTCTTAAACAACGTTTTTGTAAAACAAATAGTTGTTGTACATCTGCGCTATTTCCCCAAACTATAAGACCGTAATTCAACCATGCGTGAGCGTACGTATAGTAGACAGTCATGACGGTTTTGTGGTGAGTGGATTTCTTCAATTAAGAAAAGAAAGAAAAACAATTTATTGACCCAAACACAAATTAAAATTAGCTTAAACTAGAGGGTACAAAATAAATACAAATAAGACAAGAAATAAAAACTAACGAAGATGTAGTGGGCCAATCAGGACCCTGCCTCAGCATGTGCCACTGCAGTGCAAGCACGGCAGAGACGCTGGTATTCTGGCAGGGCCTGCTAATGTGGTCGTCCAGCCTTGAAGTATTAAAAACTAACTAAACTAGGTAATTAAAAACATAGTGTGCAGTGTGCAAAAAAATAATCAAATTCGAGTGTAGTGGAATGTAGTGTGTAATCTGTGGTACGTGCAGCTTTCTGTCACACTGACAGAGTGATAGGACAGATACCAAATAAAATATGTACCAATTACAGCAGTAATTTTGTTTGATTGTTTAAACTTTTTAAGTAAAAGTTATGAAAGGAAATACATATTGGAGTAATTATTAAGTATATTGACAAAACTGAAAAACCAAAATTGTAATAAACAAGAGTTGCTAGGCAACGTTAATTTGTCAAGAGTTATCTATGGTCTGGCATACATACTCCACATCCCCTATAGTTTTTGGAATTTTGTAATTATTCAATCCATTCCAATCTTGGAGCACAGTTGTTTTAGTCTTGGGCCATACAGTGGCTTAGTGAGCATGTCTGCTAACTGCAACTCCGAAGAGACGTGCTTGACGTTTAAATCTCCATTGCTGACACATTCTCTTATGAAGAAGTGCTTCAGCTTGATGTGTTTAGTGCGCTTATGGTATTCGTATTGTGGATTTTGAGATAATTTGATTGCTGATTCGTTATCTAGGTTCAGCACTGGTTTCTCTAATTTGATCAGGTCATTCAGTAGACGATTCAGCCACAATATTTCTTGGGCGCACTCACTAGCTGCTATTATCTCTGCTTCAGTGGAGGAGATGGAGACGGTCGTTTGTTTCTGGCTTCTCCAGCTGATTGCAGCTCCAGAAAGTAAGCACACTAATCCAGTTGTGGATTTTCCAGATGTCTGATCTCCTGCGTGATCTGCGTCGCTGTAACAGATTAATTGAGGAGAAGGCTGTCTGTTGTAAGTGAGCCCGTTGTGTTGCGTACCTTTTATATAACGAAAAATACGTTTAACTAGCATCACATCCTTCTTGGAAGGTGTCTCAAGATTTCTAGAGGCGACTCCCACAGCATAGGATATGTCAGGTCTTGTACCTACTGACAAATATGCCAAGGCACCCACCGCTTGTCTGTAAGGGAAATTGTATACATCCTTAGTGTTAATGCTCTCGTCTTCTCCCGTGTTTTTAATAATGGGTGTTGGCGCAGGCTTGCAGTTAGTCATTGAATACTTTTCTAAGACTTTCTTTGTGTAGGCCTGTTGACACAATGTTATTTTGTCTTTGTACATTTTTATTTCCATTCCAAGGAAGTACGAGGCAGGTTTGGTGGTAATCTTGAATCTCGTTTTTAATTCTTCTAGAAATTCATCACCAGCTGCAGTTGTATTATATGCTACAAGTCCATCGTCAACATACAGGCCAATAAAGACTTTAGATTGTCCTTTAATTCTGATGTATAAGCAAGGATCTGCTTCACTTTGATGAAATCCACTTTTTTTCTAAAAAATCTGCAATGCAGGAATTCCAACAACGTGGTGCCTGTTTAAGTCCATAGAGACTGCGTTTCAATTTGCAGACTTTTTTCGTCCCATCATGATAGCCTTCAGGCTGTTTCATATAGAGCTCTTCCTTTACTTCTCCATAAAGAAAGGCTGTTGACACGTCAAACTGATGTAATTTCAAGTTTTCTTGACTAGCAAGGGCGAGTAGTGCTCTTATAGTACTCAGACGAACCACTGGACTAAATGTTTTGTCGTAGTCGACTCCAGGTTTCTGGGAATAGCCCTTAATGACTAATCTGGCCTTGTACCTTTCCACAGTACCGTCTGGGTTCATTTTTACTTTATATACCCATTTGCAAGGTAGGGCTTTTCGTCCTTTAGGTAGATCAACCAAATCCCACGTTTGGTTGTCGTTTAGTGAGGCTAGTTCATTGAGCATGGCCTCTTGCCATTTTTGCTTATTAGAAGAGTCCATTGCTTCTTTTAAGGTTACAGGTTCTTTAGGTTTATTGAGATTTTCAATTTCTTCAGCTGCTGCTAAAATAAAATCGTCATAGCGTATAGGAGCTCTAATTTGAGACCTGTCTCTTAAACCCCTCGTTTGAGCAGTGGCGTTTTCTTCAATCATAATAGGTTCTTCAGCGTTGTGCATAGGGTCGTCATGGTTAATTGAACCGGAGGTTGACTCATAATACCTTTCATTATTTTCTGTTTGTATAAAGTCACCTGTGCTGTCAATTAGGTTTCGTTGAAGGGGTTCATTGCTTAGATCGTTCCCGTCACTATCGCTGTCAGATTGCCTAGTGTCAAGTGGTATCACAATTTGTTTGTGTGATGTTCTGTTTATAGAGATCTGTTTTGGTTGTGGGGACTTAACTTCATCAAAAAAATTTGATTGTCCGTTTTTGTCGAGTTGGTTGTAGTATGTGGTCTTCATAACTTTTATGTCCTTTGAGATCATTATGTGGTTTTTCGCTGGAATGAAGACTCTGAAAGCTTTTGAACTTTTAGAGTATCCAGCAAACATTCCTGACACTGCTTTGGATGCAAACTTGTGTCCATTGGTGCCTTTCTTTAGCACATAAGTTTTGTTGCCGAAAACGTAGAGATGATTTATGCAGGGTGGTCTACCAACCCATCGCTCGAAAGGTGTATTCTTCTCAATGGCGCTGTTTATACTCCTGTTAGACAGGTAGTTTGCAGTTGTAATTGCTTCGCCCCACAGTTTAAGTGGTACTTTTGCATCAATCATCATTGCTCTTGCTTTCTCCACAAGAGTACGGTTCTTCCGCTCAGCAACTCCGTTTTGGTTTGGTGTGTAAGGTGCGGTAAGTCTGCGTTGTATTCCACAATTTCTCAGGAAAGTGTCAAACTCTTTGTTCACATACTCAGTGCCATTATCTGATTGTAGAAACTTGATTTTGTTACCAGTGTGCGTTTCAGCTGCCTCTTTGAACTCTTTGAATTTTTCCAATACTTCGCTCTTATTTTTCAGGAGGTAAACTCTGCAGTATCGACTGTAGTCGTCAATAAAAGTAACAAAATATTTGTTACCGCTAATGGTGGGAGTTCTGATGGGTCCACACACCTCACTGTGAATGATTTCTAAGCGTTCAGTAGTTCTTGGAGACGATCGGAGCCGAGGGGCAGGTACTCGATGCAATTTTGCTTGAATACAAGCTTCACATTCTGCCAGTGCTTCCGATGAGTTAAAATTCAAACCAAGTATTTTTTCATTCTCTAAGGCAAATTTCAGATCTATGGCGTTCATGTGACCAAGTTTTCGATGCCAGTCGTTAATGTCTGATGAGTTTGTTTTTGTGTTAGGAATTGTTTCTTTATCATCGTCATTAACCAAATAGTTGTACTCTTGTTTGTGAGGTTTGAAATAGTAAAGACCATCTTCTTGTTTAAATGCGGTCAGAGTTATTCCAGTGTGAGGATTGTTGACTGTCGCTTTTCCCTTAGAAAATATGACAGAGCATCCAGCATCTGTCATCTTACTGACGGACAACAGGTTAGTGCAGAGACTAGGCACATACAAGGTGTTTTTCAAGCAGGTACGAGCCATGCCAGTTCCATTTTTGGTTATAAATGAAACTGTCCCTTTTCCAGTAATCTCTGCGGTATGATCTTCGGTTGCGAAGTTGAGTTTTCTGGATGTACCCTCTATGGTCTTAAATAAATCTCGTTGATAGGTCATGTGAGACGTACAACCGCTGTCAAGAACCCAAATGCTGTTTTCTGTAGACTTCTTGTTTTGAGTAAGGAGACACTGTGTAGCAAAATGGTTCTTATGAGAATCATCGGATTTCTTCTGTGATTTCTCGTTTTTCTTCCAGCAGTTTGTACATATTTTGTGATATTTGCGTTTGAAGATGTTACCACTTCGTTTGCAAACATTGCAGGACGCGTATAATGCTTCTTCGTGATCACAGGATTTGGTCTCAGGTTTGTAGTCACCGGCCACGTCTTGGCTGTGGCGTGCTTCAAATTCTTCAATTATTTTAATTTTTAGCGCTTCTGGCTTTGGAAGAGTATCTCGCGATTCGATGGCCACTCTGAAGTTATCATATTCTTGTGAGAGACTGTACAGCATCAAAATAGTAAGTAAGTCCTCGTTAATTTCTACGTCCATATCAGCCAGCTTGTTGACAACATCCATGAAATTGTTTAGATGAGTTCGAATGTTTTGACGATCATCAAGTTTGGTCAGGATGAGTTGTTTTAATAAGGTTGCTTTTCTGGCAGGACCTTTACTGGCGTAAATTTCTTTCAGTTTGTCCCATAAAGCTTTAGCTGTAGTGCACTTTTTTATTAGCTTGAGCTCAGAAGGAGCAATTATTAGAATGAGCTCCGACCTTGCCTGTCTGTCGCCTTCGGTATCGGCTGCACTTGCATCTGAAGCCAGGATTGTTCCAACGTATTTCCATAGTTTGTTCCGTACTAGGATCGCTTCAGCTTGTATAGCCCATGTATCGTAATTTTCTCCCGTAAGAGAGTCAATTTTTGTTGACATTTTTATTTCAATTTCACGATTCACCGGCTTAGTACGACTTTTAAATATTTTCCTTACGCTCTGCTACCATTTAAACTTTTTAAGTAAAAGTTATGAAAGGAAATACATATTGGAGTAATTATTAAGTATATTGACAAAACTGAAAAACCAAAATTGTAATAAACAAGAGTTGCTAGGCAACGTTAATTTGTCAAGAGTTATCTATGGTCTGGCATACATACTCCACAATTTAAACTTTTTAAGTAAAAGTTATTAAAGGAAATACATAATGGAGTAATTATTAAGTATATTGACAAAACTGAAAAACCAAAATTGTAATAAACAAGAGTTGCTAGGCAACGTTAATTTGTCAAGAGTTATCTATGGTCTGGCATACATACTCCACATCCCCTATAGTTTTTGGAATTTTGTAATTATTCAATCCATTCCAATCTTGGAGCACAGTTGTTTTAGTCTTGGGCCATACAGTGGCTTAGTGAGCATGTCTGCTAACTGCAACTCCGAAGAGACGTGCTTGACGTTTAAATCTCCATTGCTGACACATTCTCTTATGAAGAAGTGCTTCAGCTTGATGTGTTTAGTGCGCTTATGGTATTCGTATTGTGGATTTTGAGATAATTTGATTGCTGATTCGTTATCTAGGTTCAGCACTGGTTTCTCTAATTTGATCAGGTCATTCAGTAGACGATTCAGCCACAATATTTCTTGGGCGCACTCACTAGCTGCTATTATCTCTGCTTCAGTGGAGGAGATGGAGACGGTCGTTTGTTTCTGGCTTCTCCAGCTGATTGCAGCTCCAGAAAGTAAGCACACTAATCCAGTTGTGGATTTTCCAGATGTCTGATCTCCTGCGTGATCTGCGTCGCTGTAACAGATTAATTGAGGAGAAGCCTGTCTGTTGTAAGTGAGCCCGTTGTGTTGCGTACCTTCTATATAACGAAAAATACGTTTAACTAGCATCACATCCTTCTTGGAAGGTGTCTTAAGATTTCTAGAGGCGACTCCCACAGCATAGGATATGTCAGGTCTTGTACCTACTGACAAATATGCCAAGGCACCCACCGCTTGTCTGTAAGGGAAATTGTATACATCCTTAGTGTTAATGCTCTCGTACGCTCTGCTACCATTTAAACTTTTTAAGTAAAAGTTATGAAAGGAAATACATATTGGAGTAATTATTAAGTATATTGACAAAACTGAAAAACCAAAATTGTAATAAACAAGAGTTGCTAGGCAACGTTAATTTGTCAAGAGTTATCTATGGTCTGGCATACATACTCCACAATTTAAACTTTTTAAGTAAAAGTTATTAAACGTTGAATGCTAACCGCGTGCAACCACACAAAAAACAAAATAACAGTTGCAAATCCCTGGGAGAGTTAAAAAAGAAGATAAAAAACAGGAAAACATGTCAAGAAAACCAAGAATGATATTGATCACATTAGAGCTCCCCAGCGTATCGCCTCGTGAACAAACTGGAGGTGAGACATTGGCTATACTGTGGGTCGAAAATTTGCTTTGATAAGAGATACTTTTTCAAAGCTTTTCTAAATGAGTAGACTGTTTTCAGGTCGCGCATTGGTGGGGGGAGGTCATTCCAGCACCGCGAGGCGGCAAATCTGAAGGCCGCGAAAGGCCGTGGTGCGATGTTTTGTGGTTACAAAGATGTGTTTACACGATCTTCTGGGGCACCCGGCCCGCCCCTGAGCCCACACCAGCTTGTCCCACAGGTATTTGGGTTTCCCAGTGCTAACTACTCCAAACAATATAGTGGCAAGATGAAGCTTTCTGCGGGCCTCCATCTTAAGCATGCTAGCAGAGTTGAGAAAGGGGGTGACATGCATCCTTGGAGGAATGTGGAAACAAAAACGAGCGCAGGGATTCTGCACACGCTGAATCAGTTTGACTGATCTGGTCAGTAGGCATGGTCCGTATACTGTGTCACAATAGTTCAGCTTAGAGAGAACCAATGTTTCACATAAAGTGATCCTGATTTGCTCACTGAGGAATGGTCCAATTCTGTACAGGAGTTTCAATCTGTAGAATGAGTTTCTGACACAGTCAGCAATGTGCGCTTCAAAATTAAGATTTCTGTCCATAATTAGGCCTAGGTTCCTTGCCCTGTCCACAAGCTCGACAGGTTCCTCATTAATGACAATATTTGGTGGAGTGTCAGAGTTGATTTTTTGACTGTTCAGTTTTGAGCCCATTATCATTAATTTGGATTTCCTGGGATTGAGGACAAGGCAGTTGGCCGTGCACCAAGTGTTGAGGCGTACTATTTCCTCATTCATGGTAGCCACAGCCTGTGCCAGGGCCCCAGGACGAAATGGCAGAAAGAGCTGTAGGTCATCAGCATACAAGTGATACTGGTAGTAATGAATGCTGTGAATGATATCAGCGCTGTACAAAATGTAGAGTATCGGACCCAGGATTGATCCTTGAGGTACACCGTGTGTGATGAGTTGTGGTGCTGACTGAACACTAGATCCATTTGCCTTTTTCAGTTTCACGTACTGCATCCTCCCAGTCAAGTAGCTGTCAAACCAATTGATGGCGCGTGCATCAAGGCCATAATATGCCAACTTAGCCAGCAGAAGAGAAATATTGATTGATTCAAATGCCCGAGAAAAGTCCAGAAGCAGCAAGAAGCCCATTAGCCCCCCATCTTGAGCAGCCAACATGCCATCGACAACATCCGCGAGAGCAGTCGCTGTACCTAAGCCTTTACGAAAACCAGATTGACATTGGGGTAGCATGCTGTGCTGCTCGAGGAACCCAGTAAGTTGGTCACATACTATTCTCTCCAAAACTTTCGAGACGCAGGGGAGTAAGCTAATGGGTCTGAGATCCTGCATAGTAGCAGGCTGGTTAGATTTGGGCAAATGCCTCACAACAGATGTCTTCCAGTCACTTGGGAAAGTACCTTCTACTATCGACTATTGACTATGGCAGTGATAGCGTTCAGCGAATGTGGCAAAGTCAGCGTTAGCATTTCCAGGGTCAGTCCATCGTGACCCTGCGCATTGGATTTAAGATTCTTGATCGTTTTGAGAACAATATCACTGCTAACCGTATTCAGTGAGAAAGAAGCACACTCATTGTGTCTATGGTACTGATAGTAGGTGAGTTGGGAGATCGTGACTCTGTGCTGACCAGGCACATTCAAAAAGTGGGCGTTGATCTGATCAGGGCAGTCGAATGCTGGTGGAAGATCAGCCTCAGTCTTTCCACTGGGCAATACCATGCCCCTAAGGTTCTGCCATAATTTCTTGGGATTCCTCGCATTTAAATTTATATGATTGCTAAAGAAGCAAATTTTTTCCCGCTTAATAGCCTCTACCACCAATCGCCTCATTGTCTTGTAGCACTCTCTGTCTGCATTCATATAAAGCGTAAGTAAACCGAGATAATTTACCAGCTATCTTCTCTATGTGTTGCCTCCAGGCAGGAGACATTACTATCAAAATCAACTCCCAGCACTGTACAGGATTCCACTGCTTCAATTATATTACTTTTATAAGACACTTTTATACATAAAGGAGCTTTCTGACGAGGTTTGAACTGCATTACTTTTGTTTTAGCTAAATTTAATTCTAATTTATGATCTCTCAACCATACATCTATTTGAGCTTATCTACTAATTCTATTTTTAACTGTTCAGTGTTATTGCAAGGGAAAACTAAAGTGATGTCATCTGCTTAAAGAATGGTTTTGTTATAGCTACTGTTTATGGTTTTTGGTAGGTCGTTGATATATATCAGAAATAAGACACAGCCCAAGACACTGCCATGTGGTATTAAATTTCTAATTTGCAGTGCTTGCGATCTACTTGTATTTAAAGTGCTGGTTTTACCAGAATCAGAATTGAAACAAAATTAAGTATACTTAAAAAAAACATGACTAGGAGTTAATGATATAAATTAATAATGTCAGGTTATGAATTGAACTCGCGACCTCTGCCGCCGTAAGTAGGAGTGCTCACCATTTTGTTAACGATTACCAGTTGATATTTTGAAGTAGGTATAAGATAAAAAAAGCCCTATAAATACCACCCCCTGTTACGAAAACATATGATTTCAGTTCCTTTGTTTCGTATTGTCTCATTGTGGTTCAAAAAACCCGTAAATTTAAAAGGCGAGTGGAAGCATTAAGTGCCTCCTCTAAGCACCTCACATGCGGTACTTTTAAAAAGCCGGAGCTCCACCGCTAATCCGAAAGCGGGTTAACATTTGCAAGGGTACATTCGGCCGCAACCTCAGCGCTTTAATTAGTATCACTTAAAACAATGAAATTAAGGTCATTTTTCAACAGCTTTGTTAAGATGTGTCGACCTTAACAACCTGATTTGAACAGCTGTGTTTGGTTTGTCTCGATTGACTTTTTCTGGCAGGATTGCGGAGAAAGATTGATTAACAGCGATGTTTCTCAGGTTTATATTCCTGTAGCCTTTAATCTCTCGATTCAACATTGCTTTGACGAAAAGCTGCAATAAAAAAATATCAAATACAATCAATGAATATATGTAATATCTTACACTAAGATCAGCTAATCCCAAAACTAAGCAAAGCTTGCACTCTTGTGCTTGTGAGTCAGAGACTGATGAACAGAATTCATGTTCTTAGACACAAACATGTGATTTTTGACTATGGGCCTCCTAAGAAAGCTCAAAGTCACTCAGCGAGTTATGGATGCCCAGATTGCCCAGGGCTATGCTCGGTGTTTTGCTACGTGATCGAATCAGCAACGACGAAATCCGTAAAAGATATTGAGCGACGTAGCCCAGCGGGTAAGTTAGTTGAAGTGGCAGTGGGCAGGGCACATAGCACGCAGAACTGATGGCGGTCGGGTCAGCGAAGCTCTAGACTGGAGACCGATTCAGAGCAGACGCAGCGTGAGATGCCCGCGTGCAAGGTAGACGGACGACCTGATAAAAGTAAGAGGATTTCGGTGGATGCAGACCGCCTGCAACCGCTAGCTTTAGAAATCGGTGAGGGAGGCCTCTGTTCAGCAGTGGACTTATTGTGGCTGCGAATGCTGATAATAAAAAGATAATAAAACCCATACTCATAAAAAACAAAAATATTGATCACATACATCTCTAACCTTCAACTTAATAAATAATTAGCCACTAGCTGCTGGTCAAAGGCCTCTTTACCTCTCCTCCTTGCACGTCTGCCTTGATCTAAAAATGTAAATGTTATTTTGAATTATTATGTTTATGATTTTATTGTGTTTTTCTATACAGATCTTTCAATGATAGGTACAACATTATCAGAATGACCACAGCAACATTGAAATCTTCTTTAAAGAACCAGTTACGTGCTGTAAACTAGATCAGTACCGAGAAGCTTATCCATGTTACTAACCTCAATTGAAATGAAAATTACTCAAACGAAATGCATGCACATTCCTTTCCATCCTAACTCCATACCAACTCGCTTTCATTATTCTCACGCACCTACTAACCTTTCGTACACACTCACACACGCACACATTCAATATTATAGAAGCAGGCACTTCCAATTTTATTTATTTAGATAAGATTTACTAATTAATACTTAGATTTCGAAAATTCTGAATCATTGTCTCATACTTATGTCATTAGATACCGTTGAACTGTTCTCTAGCGGTGGAAGGCTGATATTCTGAGATACAGGCTCCGGCCTAATTCAGGTATCAGCCCACCATAATCAAACTGTACTTACTGTTCTCATTGTACCTTTACCACTGTATATTTTTATTATGGTGAGTAAATAAAAAAATAAATGATTATGATCAAAAGGAACAGAGCACAGATAACGAAAGTACTGCACAACCGAAAGCCCCAAATAATTTTGTTACAATGTTGACGTAATACAAATCCAATATATTGTCTCTTGTCGGCAAAATTTGATTTATGGCCCTAAATCATTTATAGTGAAAACATGAAACGGTATTACGTTCCTGATTAATTATCATTAATGGCGCACGTGTACTGTTACACATTAAATTGATTATGATCATTGCTGGTTGTATTATGAGCACTAGCGATTACTGGATTCATCTGCTTATTTTAATACATTTGTCGTGATGCCAAATTACTGAAGATCTATGACTTTCAGGAGTTTTGGCCGAAAGGTGTGCCTTGTACCGGCGGTTTCGAGGGCAGTTACCGGACAACATCCTGCGTCACACGTCGCCTATTAAAATACTTGTGTAATGCATTAGTAGTAGGTATTAAGTTACCATAGTTATACATTTTAGTATTTATTCATGGGCTGATAATGTATAATGAGATGTTTGCGAGAGTTGCCCGAATAAAGAAATATTTAACACAACGTTGGGTTCTAATACCATTGGTGAAAAGTGGGCTTCTGAGTATTTCGTTCACCATGACGGCATAGTCACTTGCTTCTGACTACCCCGCTTGGGGTAAAGTCGTGATGGTATGTTATGATATGATATAAATAACGTTTTAAAAAATATTCTATCGCCTATATTCATCAGGGAAAATGTAGGATTCTAATGGGAGGAGATTGATTCAAAGAGAAAGGATTTGATTGTTTATTTGCTCGCATTGGATAAGCTCCGACCTGCTTATTCAATGCAAGCAAACAAATAATCAAATCCTTTCTCTTTATAATATTAATCATCATCATTATCCGTGCGGTCTATCCCGGTTGTAAACCCACACACTAGGATCGCAGGGCCCGCCTTTCTTTTTTCTTGGCCCACTTTGCGTGGTCTTGTGCATTCTCAGTGGTGAGTCTGTTGGCACGCATGTCACCCTTGACGACGACGAGCCACCGCTTCTTGACCTCTTCTACCGGTACCTGGCGGGGGCGGCATGGCCAGACATTTGTTGCCCACGTAGTTTGCCGATCTCCGTGAGACATGACCATACCAACAAAGGCGGCACTTCTGCAGCTTGTCTGCAATGTCACGAACACGAAGGCTGCCGCGGATGTAGGTGTTCCGCACGCAATCTTTGCGTGAGACTCCACACATCCACCGCAGCATCTTCATTTCCGTGACGCGCAGCTTGTGTCGCTTCAGAACGGCCATGTTTCACTGCCATGTAAAAGAACAGGCCTAATGATGGTTTTATAGACCTGCCCCTTCAGCTTGATCGGCATTTTGGGCTTACAAATGACACCTCACGCCACTTGGCCCAAGCATCGGTAATTGGGGCTCTGACCTGTCGATGTCCTCGGGCGCGTTTAACGCAGATCCCAGGTATTTGACACATCCGTGCGCTCGACCAGGTCAACGCCTATGCGGAGGGACTAGGGATTTGTAGTGTTGCCGGCCATGTACTCCGTCTTTGCCACATTCAGTTTCAGACCGCCGTTTTCAACACATTTATGAACAAGGTACCTACGCGTGGCAATGTGACGTGGCATTTCCACCAGAACATAGCTGCGAGTCGCGTTTCGGTTCACGAAATGCTAAAATAGCACACATGGCGCATGTACACCATGCCATGTTTTAAACCTCTTTTATTTCTACCTTACTCAATCATTCACACTTTTTCTCTTCCTTTGCCATTATTATTTATTTACTTACCATATTATTCTTACATCTTTTTCATCTGACAAATATAAAAATATACTATCAACAAGTAGATGGACAAGTTCGCCCATCGAGGCCCTGTCAGAATACCAGGGCTGCTGCAGCTTTAGCGGCATATGCTGAGACAGGGTCCTCGTTGGCCCAACATTGAGGCGGATTTATTGTTTGTTTACTAGGTTTCTGTACTCTTCTGTATTTGTTTCTTATTTCTTTCTTTTAATATGTTGTGTGTCGAATTGTGTGTGGGTCAATAAATGACTTTTTACTGTTCACTCACTTTTTACTACACTCGACGTACCAGATGTTCCCTGTCTGAATCTGCTAGCGCAATATCATCAGCATCAGCACGTCTGATATTACGCTGAACAGAAACGGGCTAAGCACGGAGCCTTGGTGTACTCCAACGGTGATAGGAAAGGGAAGCGTGTCACCAACCGCAGTCTTAACTATGGAACTGGAATCGTGGTACATGCCCCGGATAATAAAGACCTCAATAAAGACCTCGGGAACGGCCCTTGAGCGTTCTCAAGGCAAATACGGGGTCCATGGTCCCGCAACCCGGTCGAAACCCATACTGGCACTCCGAGATTGTACATTTCTGTCGAATCCTAGAGACCACAATGCGCTCGAGGAGCTTCATGGTGTGGGACATCACCTTTATGCCGCTAATTGCTGCACTCCTCCACTGAGCTCTTGCCTTAGAAGACCAGCGTGATAATGCTCAGTCTCGATTGGTCTGGTTGGTAAGTATGCCCACACCACGAGAGCCCATCAATTACTACGCTTCGACAGAGGCTCCATCGGGTCCGACAGCTTTCCGGTTCTTCATGCGGCAAAGAACCAACTGGACTTCATCAGGCGTTACCGGGGGCACTAGTCCCTGATTCGGAGGGAGTACAGGTGGCCGCACCTCTTTGTGCTGCTTGTTGAGCAGCCTGTGGAAATGAGAGCGCCGTTTCTCCTTCACCGCGCGGTTCTCGCTTAGCAGGTTACCGAGAGTGTCCTTTACAGAGCGGCACATGGAAATATACTGGGCCGCTTTGACTCTCGAACGTGCCAACATGTAAACGAGCTTCTTCTACAAAGGACGTAAGTGGTTACGTTTGGCTCTGGCTACAGCTGGTTTAAAGGCACGTTTTGCATCCCTGTACTCAGCCCCTGATCCCTTTCTCTTTGTAATATTATAGTGTTTATGAAGGAATTACATAACCGAATTCCACCAGTACTATTCATTCTTACATTGTTGATGGTCCAACACTTTGGTGTTGGCAATGACATAATTACCGAAGCTATCGAGCTTATGTTATTATTGAATTTCAGAACAGAACAGTCAAAAATGCACAAGTGTTTTCAAAGCATACGTACGTAACAACTTCGGACTCTTCAAGAGAATGCAGCTTTTTGGCCGGCATGCCTTAAATCACCACATGACGGGTTTTCAACAGAAAACCACATGACGGGTTTTCAACAGAAAACCACATGACGGGTTTTCAACAGAAAACCACATGACGGGTTTTCAACAGAAAACCACATGACGGGTTTTCAACAGAAAACGTGTTAAGTGCCACAAGGCACACTGGTCTATGCTACGAGGATTGTGAAAATAAGTACAGAACTTTCAGAATTGAGTATTGCTCGAATGATGAACACAACATTTTCTTCAAATATCGTAGTCATGGATTTAAAACTAATTGTAGCTTGTGTCAGCATCTTTATTGGGTCGAGAGTTGATCACCAAATATTTTGAAACCCTAATATACTTGTAGCCACTATAGACAAACTATGGTCCTGCATGTTTTGCACAATTTTTAACAGGTAGTTAACTAATATTAATTTTTAAATTTTGAATTCGATTCACAGTGAACTATTCCATGATTATACAATAATTGCTCAGTTTTAGTACTGAAAATTTCAGGTGGGTCAAAGGACACTTTATTGTGCTAACAAATAGGATTTAAGCTAAAAATCCTATTGTAGTCTGCAACGGATATCCCTAGACAATTCCTGTTCTTTTCAGGACTTAGCAATGCCAGTACCTACTATTGTGTTAAAGACACAACTTAATCTTGGTGCTGTAAAAAGCAATTTGAACAGAGGAATAGCCGGATGGCGTCGGTTTTAAAAACTTCAAAGTGTTAAGGTGCTTAAGTGCAGGCGTGCCATTTCCCGCTCCTTTAATTAAGAGTCTTTAAATCACAAGAGGAAGTTCAAAGTTAGAGTCTGTCATTTATTGTTCCCTTTTTACTTAAAAACGTCCTTTGGTTGACCTACAAATAAATTCACGGGTACTGTCTAAAATATTACCTTAAAATCAATAAAGTTGGTTCACCGAAACCGCTTGTGACCATTTTATCTACCTAGATATATAAATTCAAAGTGAATCTAATTATTTTATATGATATGAGTGATGTAATAATATCAAATTAAGATGATTATTAAATCATTGAAGTTTTTCTCAGGACAATGGTCTTTTGTATGAAAAATGTAAGAAAGCTAAGATAGTTTACTTTATCTGAGGTGTGATACAGTTATATACCTGATACAAACATGCAAAATAACTAACAGAAGACCTATAAAGGTGCATTTAGACCAAACGAACATAGAGCTTGAGCAAAAATGTTCTTTCGTGGTCGTTTAATGTAAATGATACTTAGTTTTTCATTTAAAACAAAATAATTCTAACAAAAAAGGACGAGGAATCAAGAACGAACATTCTAGCTCGTTCTCAAGGGTCTCCACGAACATAGATAGAACAACGGCAGAATGCTCTGTCTCTGTTTACACAAAGAGAAGTTAATGGAGTGGGAATAGAATAAGCATTCGCTCGTTTGGTCTAAATGCACCTTATGGCGAAAAGAGTAAAAAGAAAAAACGAAAAGCGGCAAAGACCTTATTCATCCACGGTAGTAGATTAGCGCGGAGGGCGGATGCGGCGGCTCTCAAACTTCCACTCCTAAACTGCGGGTGCTTCAGCGCAGGAGGCATTCAGTGCCTCGGCACGTGCCAACTCACGCTCCTAGAAATGTTCAGTTTGATAAATTATAAGGATAATTTTCAGAATACTGCAATATGAAAATATGAAGAAAATTAAGAAATTTTATCATTATAAATTGGAAACGTTATGCAATGACACATAAAAAAGGGGTAAAAAATAAACTGACACGCCTAAGACTAAGACCATCTGACGCCAAAAGCAAAAACAGAGCCATCAAGCTATGGGTGTCAAGAGTCTCATAGAAAGCAAGAAAGAAAGTGATGAGTCTCGCATAAATATACGTAGAAGTAATTAAATAAATAAATAAATATCTGGGACAATTCACACCAAGATCATCTGACCCCAAACTAAGCAAAGCTTGTACTATGGGTGTTAGAGACTGATAAACATACTTGAATATTTCTAAATACATGCTTATATAGATAATAACACCCAGCCACACAACAAACACAAATGTTCGTCACATAAATGTTTGTCATGGGTGGGGATCGAGCCCACGATTTCCGGTGCTAAAGGTAGTATCGCTGCCATTGCACCAACAGGTTAGTCATTTATATTAAAAGCGTGACACAGAACATATACAAAGTATGAGTATTTGGATGTTCATATAGGGTAAAAATCGAACCTCCATTTAACAGAAAACAATCATTTTTTTTCACAAATTACCCACAGATCAGTTTTATTCCGACGCTTGCCGGCTTCTTGACCAAAAAATAATATTGCGGGTTTAGATCAATAATAATATGCACGTTTAATGTTTTTAGTTTTTTTTCCTGAACAATAAAATACCAATTTCAGAATCAAAATATTCTCCATGCCTACGTGTACCAGTTTTTTCTGTATAGAGTTCGCATTGTGCGCCTGTATACACCCAATAGTATCTACAAAAGTAGAAACTAATATCGAAAGTGCTAGCAGCTCTTTCAATAAATGTATTACAAAAATTGTTCTGCACGACGTCCCTTACATCGTAGCCACAAGCACAGTGCAATGCGGGCTCGCTAAGGAAACAGGGATTCCGAGTTATTTTTTAAATTAAATTTTTCGCGAGCATAACTCGCGAGTACGGGCCCCGCCGATTCCGGGCGGAATAGGCTATAGGGCTGTAATAGTAGTAAGAGCTAATAGCCTGTTATGTGCCTTGAATAGCTTGTTTGGTTGGTAGCGATCCTCCCTTTACCACTGAAGGCCGTGGGTTTGTTCCCTTACAACAACGCTTGTGCTTTTTTTGTTTCTTGTTTGGGCACGTTACTAGGGCCCCTAAAATCAGTTTTTTTAGATTGTAGTACATAAAAACAAGGTGAACTGAAAATAGAAGGGCCCAATCATCCTAATGTGCCCAGGGTCTCGAATTAGGATAAGTAAAAGTTTAAATTTAAGACGGTCTTCGTGTCTGAGTGGTATTATCTATTTGAGTTTGTTTATCTCCCTCTGATAGCCATAGTACATGTTCTGCTGAGTTTGTGCTCAGGTGATCTTTGTGTAAATGTGTCCTAGAAAATTATTCATTTACGAGTATATTTTAATGCTACAGTGTCTCAAAGGACAAAGGACTCTTTTGGAGCCAAGTCAGTGGTGGGTGAAAGCTTTCGCGAAAGAGATTTTCTTTGCTATTGTTAATTCAAATAGAAACCAAATAGTTGCTTTGTTCTATAGATTACTTTAACTTGACTACATTTTATTAAGTAAAAAAAAAAGATACCGTTTGTCACTGTGCAAACTAAGAAGTTACAGACTCCTCCTACAATAGCTGCTTAGTGGCTATATAAAATCTCTTCCAGAATGGAAACTGGACACATAGTTCTTTTCCATTTGCTGTCGAGTCAATTCAGGAAACGATACGAAACACAGAAAAATGGAATAATATGAAAATGAAGGGACCAACCCTAGAGAGTAAGCACACCGACCGACATGGTCTCGGAATTTCATAAGATGGTTCTTACTACGAATGATCTTTCTCGCGACACTTAGATGAGGCTTGAGGTTTTGTTAGCTTGAACGACAAAAGTTTGTGGTCATAGTAGGAATAATCTGCTCCTCTGCTCAATATTGTGTTCTTTTTTCTACTCGCATTGACTGTACTCTGAATTTATTTTTTGTAAAACAAACAAAGTTGAAAAGAGTAACTATCGAGTTTCTTGCCGGAGTCTTCTCGATAAGAAGCAACGTCCGAACCGGTGGTAGATTCACATTATGTATATTCACGATGTGTACTAGTTAATATTGTACTATTTTATTTACGTTTATTATTATTATTTCTATATACTTTTTTGACATGTCATAAGTGCTTTGTACAAGCTTAAATGAATAAATGATTTTTTACTTTACTTACTTACTTTACTGGTTTAAAAGGGCTTATTTTTAAATGCACAGCAAACAACTTAAAATCCATCTTATTATATTTATCAAATATATCATTTGACTGCAAGGAAACCAATTGTATAACAAAATTAGCAATACAAATATTTCGATACAATAAAAAATATCAATAGTATATCATATTTTTTCCTCAGACGCGCGACAATAAAGTTTTTTACTAAACAAAAAAACAATTTTCATATCAAATATGCTGATTGCACAGCAAATTAACCTGGGCGCACATATACAATATTTACAGTCGCAACGAAATAACTATTCTCACGACTAGTTTCTTATTGCGCATCTCAAACCCTGCTTGACATAAATGTCTTAGAATTTCGGAAGACACGCTCAGCAAATTTATTAATCATCAATAATTAATTAAGTAATGAGTTTCTAATAACGTTATTTTTAAAATCGATCAAATTTATTGAAAACTGATTTAGCGCGCTTACTATCACTCCGCGGTCCGCAAATCGCGCGCATCTAAGAGCGAGTGAGAAGGATATATTTATCACTCTTGCGTTTATGCTTCATGCAGACCACGAATAGTTATTTGTTTATGTTTAGTCTACCGACAGTTATTAGTTATTTTTCTCAAAGTTACAAATCCGATATTTCAAGTTTCCCAATTCCAGTAGTACGAAGAATTAAAAATTCGAAGTGTCATTTGTCCGAAATACGATTTTCCCAATTTCAAAATTCCGAAAATTCATTTCAATCATAAAAGTTTACATTAAAAATACTATTTACATGTAAAAAATTGAGCTCAAAACTCGACTCGACGTGACCATCCCGCCGTGATACTAGTCCGACTGACATACACTAGAGTGTAATTCAAGAGCCCGCACGAGCCGAGCGAGCGTAGCGAGCGTGCCGCGGCGTGCCAGAACCATATTATGGTCGGCAAAGTAACAAGTGAAATGTTTATAAAAAATATAATAAATTACGGACTTATGATTTTTCGGAGTTTTGATTATTCGGAGTTCGTATTCATGAAAGATCGGATTATTGTTGATTCGGGATTGTGAAATTCGGAATTCTGACTTTCGGAGTATTGAAATTTCGGATTTTTAATATTCGGATTTATGATAATTAGGAATTTTGACTTTCGTGATTCTAAATCATTCGAAATTATGAAATTCGGAATTTTGACTTTTCAAAATTATATAGTGTACCCCAAAAATATACCTATTGGCCAGAAAAGGAGGCGCGGAGGTCCAGCCAAGTCAAGGTCTGCTCTCATTATTCAACAAATCTACAGAAAGTAAATTTGTATGTAATTTCAGAATTTTATTGTTGATTGTGTCCTAATTAATAAGTAGGTAATTAGCTTATTTGTTCAAATAAAAAGATGTTTTATTCATATAAACTGCAGTATACGATGAGAGAATGGAACCTTTGTTTAATAAAAAACGATGTACTTAAATATTTTACTGTACGTTAGTAATTATTAGGTATACGTTAGTGAAAATGCTTTAAATTAAAATAAATAGCAATGAGTCACGAACATAAATTGATGCTTAAATATTAATATTTTGAGGTAGCTATTTTGCTGTGCAATCAGTATTTTTGATTAGTATTGGGATTTTTTATTTCATACAAAAGGAAGATTTTTTGATTTGCAGTTAAATACTATCCGTTTAAAAGCACCATTTTATGACCAAGTGGCGCAACGACTTTACAACATTTTCAGTAGTTCAAAAAAATAGTATATGCTAGAATTTTTGCAAAGTTAACATCATTAAGTTATCATCATTTCAAGTAGACCACTATTTCAGTCCATAAACATCGCTAAAACATCTCTTAAGAGTTAAAACAGTCAGATACAAAAGGTATATTAAAACGATCTGATATTGAATATAAAACATATAACTTATGTTAAATTGTAATAAGTATGTGTATGTGCCTTTTATAAAATGTTCTTATTGAGTTATATCAATTCATTTCTATAGAATAGATTGACTTATATAAATATAAATAGTTGTGTAAGTAATTCTATTTCGACATATCAAATGGAAAGTTAGGTGCCCGTGGCTAAGTGGCAATTTAAGGGCATTAGTAGTACCGTGCTTTGGAAGGCACAGTAAGCAGTTGGTCCCTTCCCGGCTGACGTCACGGGATATTAGTCGTAAGCCTAATCGGATACCGTAGGGCGGCTTGATAACATCTGACAGTAAGGATTATCACTGGCCTAACTGGCCTTACATTTCTCCAACACTGTTGGCGAATCCACACTGGAGTACGACTTGAACCATGGTGAGACCTGTGACCAGCAGTGAGACATAGGCTAAATTTGTTGGTGTGCATCAACACTACTTAAACTTACTGGTTGGCTTGTGTGTTTTTCCGACGCGTCAAACGAAGCACAGACGTTATTAACTTATTCAGTAGGAATCCACAATCACAAACAAAAACATACACAAATCCATCATGTCTGTAGGTATCGTTTTTTGACCTAAAACAGTATTAATCAATTATACTTTTTACTCGCAACTGTCCTATTTTCTTATTTTTTTACGATTGCATTGGGCTACAATGTCCCGAAAATATCGGTCAGTACAGATGCAATCGGCTCATTAACCGTATAATTAATAGAATCGACCTATTTCGCGCAATTTTAATATCAATACCAGGGCAATCTTAACATTCGAAACCAGCGAGGTTCGAGAGCTTCCGTAAAATATGCAAAATATACCCGGGATTGAATTGGACACGTTCTACGGTAATGTAATGTTGATAAAGTATTTTAAGCGCACCATTCGCAGATAGTTACGAGTACGGTGAAGTTGGCGAATAGTTAAAGTGTCTGCATTGAATGTTAAGAGGGTATTAAATATACCTGAGGGAACCAAGGAGAAAAACTATGAAAGGGAAAACATAAACACACGCTGATTAGCGACTGAAACACACCGAACAGAGGTTTGTGCCCCTGTAGTTACCGCAAATTGATCGTATAAAACAATCTGAATATTATTTTAGAATTGTTTTGTATGAATAGTAGGTAGCTTACATACATGTAGGTCTTCATGTGATCTTAACGTAACAGTTCCCCTTAAAGGCAGTCAAATGTCGACTTTAAGAGGTTAATTAATAAAAGATGAACATTCACTTAAACACAACTGATCCCATGATTTTATTAAGAATGTAAGCGTCTGAAACCATGATAAAAGATAGTGCAGTTAATATAGCCCAAACCCAAAAGTTAACAAACCAACGTCTCCTCATCCTTTATCTGTCAAAATGCTAAACACGGCGTCGTAATGAAAGCTACAAGAGGCATCTGACATCGTGGGTGGACATTCTTTCCCATTTATTTTGTCCAGATTCCGTGAGGCATAAAATTGGGTTCGCGGATGGCGGCAGCTGTCTTCGCGGCAATATCTGAGGAACCATATGCCGGACCGCGGATTTGAATGGGCCTTTAGAAACGGGACTCGCTTGAGCTACAGCTCAGCTCATAATAGGGAAACAGGCAATAAAGGCACTGAACTTTACCTTATTATACTTGACTCATGTTTTTAAAATGGTCTGATGTTATTTCTTAAAGAAAGCAGAAAACCGTTATTTTCAAAGTACAGTTAGTACTTTAAAAAAACGTTCTGTTAAGTATCTTTTTTATGTTGTATAGTTTTTCATTTGATAAAAATATATTGACAAAGTGTAGAGATGAATAAGTAGTATTTTATGACCTGTATTATAATAGTTAGCTAGTAATAGCTTCAATTAAAAATCTGGTTTAGTCGTTAAGATAAGAGAGAGATAAGTCCAGTTCAGTAACAATACAAGTACTACAGTTACCCTAGAAAAATGGCTACGTCTGCATTTGCATCTTCAACGACGCGACGATGCTATTAGCCCACAAATTACTTTTTAGAAATCCTTGGTCTGGAAAACGAAGACTTCGCTTAGCAGTAGTGCCCGACATACCTACAAGTAAAAGCAAGGTTAGGAAAAAAAATAGTGTAAAAATTACATTGGCTGCAGCTCATTCAGAATACTGAAACTAATCCGCAAACACTCCCTTTTACCCTTACTCTGTCTGACATTTTATACACTTACAAGGCAATCCCGTGATGTACGCTTCGCCGACGCGCACAAAGAAAGAAATAAAGATATTCGGTGACCCCGGAAGGGTTAATCGAATTCTAGCTGATATCCATTATTACGTGCGTATTTACACAACCCTGACTTAATTTTGCGTGTTTGGGATAGTATTGGAATAAGTTGTACAATAACGAATTTTAGAAATAGAAAACATGTACTCATTCTAGGACATCGTTACATCTTATTGAAAACTAAGTTCTAGGCACACAACAACAAAAAAAAAAAGAGTATCACCAGGTAGCGGTGGGAAGGTGTCCAAAAGTCCACTCAGCATTAGCCTAAGCTTGGCAGGCACAGGGGCAGTTTTTCTGTAGGCATAGCATTTCCATTTTTTCAAATTACAAACAGATTCTTAAATGACTTTGAGTTATAAATATCTGCAATACAGTCATTCATATTTAATGAACAGTTCTTTGCAGATGTTGTTGGAAATAACAAAATTAACATGAAGAACTTATTTTAGGATTTTTTGCCAGTTATTACGACATCATGAGAAAACTCTTGGATGAATTTTAATGAAACTTTTTACTCCTAAAATTGAACTTGAGCTGGATTAAAATATAGGGTGGGGTACCTTACGAGTATGTATTGATTTAATTGAAGGTTGAAGAAATTTTAAAGCTAAGTTGTCGCAGACAAAGTCATTGACAACATTTCGTTAACATGGTTATAGTATTACATAGTTTATAGAAGAAATTAATAGGTTTTATGTCAATGTCGTTATACTAGAGAAGTAATTATGTTTTAAATTACTCTAGCAAAGAAGTCCCATAAAAGTAATGTCACGAAGTTAATTTAAAAAGTCGCCCGTGCTGCAAACTTTGAACAAATATTAAAACTCCAAAGCTGACCTCTTTAAAGTTCAAAAGATCTTTTTGCAATCGTGTGAATCGTAGACAAAATTAAATTAAAACGCAGTTAAGAATTAAAAAGCGCTTCGCTTGCTAACTCTTTTGCGGTTCAGTAATCATTTAGGTTGTTTAAAGGAAGATAAATTACTGAGCAACTTCCTGCCGTGTATACGAGCATTGTTTCGTGTTTAAACGCTTTTGCCTAAAAAGGTTTTTGGCAAAAAGTTGACGCCACACAAACGATAGGAACATTTTGCGTTATTGTATTTTCTTAATTCTTAAACGTTGTTTGTAAAGAATGTACAGTTAGTAAATCTTGTATAAAATAGATACATGCTGTTCCTTATTTATGTTTCAACGGTGTCCCTTGCAATATTGTGAAAAATAAACTCAACCTACTGTGTCAGTCTGTCTTTTATCACCACTAAACCGGTTTCTATAATAAGTGATTTCCACTGATTTTTAGCTGATTTTCTTTTCTTGAGTGCCAGTCATCCAGGCTTAGCAGATTCATCTTGGACCCCTGTTTTGGTTAGAAAGCTTTTGTACTGCGAGAGTGAAAAACTTATTCACCAGACTTGCCAAATGTTAGTTCGTAATCACAAACCTGGGATATTTTTCACAAAACAACAAAACCTACCTCTTGCTGTAATTTGAACCTGATACCGCTGCATTGAGAGCTGCGCGTTCTTACCACCGCCACTAAAGCAAGTATGTAAAATATACTATTACTTCATTCATGTTATTACCAATACAAATTAAACCATTTCCTCAGATTGTTTTTGCTTTATAACATTAGGGTCAAGAGATCGACGGGAAAGTGCAGATAAAGCAACATTCCATTGGAGAAGTTATTTTTAATATCTCAGACTCAGAAAATTACCCTAATTTCCTCTTTCCTTAAAAACAAACGCCACAGGAAAACAATAAATATCCAAACAGAGACCCGAAAGCGTTGAATAAAACAGTAAACAAGCTCCTCATCACCCTCCTGTATATTCAATACTAATATTATAAAGAGGTAAGAGTTTGTGAGTTTGTATGTTTGAGGTAGGTTTTGTCAGAACCGATTTTAAAAACACTTTTTTTCTAATTCAGGGTATATTTTGACGGAAAAGACAGTCTACGCGGGCGAAGCCACTGACGGACAGCTAGTCGTGATAAAAGAGGTATTACGAGTTACAACGCAATAAAAATACCTTTCTTAAAAAATAGCTTTCCGCCTGCGGCTTCGCCTGCGTTATCGTTATATATTATGGCCAAATTACAAAAAATCTTTATGAATTGTAGCATAAGTGTTATTTTAATATAATTTAACCTATATTACTGTAAAGTTTCATTCAAATCCGTACAGTAGTTTTCGCGTGAAGAGTAACAAACATACACACACACACACAGACATACATACATCCTCATAAACTTTCGCATTTATATTATTAAAGTAGGATATATTTATTCATAATATAGTAGGATTGAATTAGACACTTCTGTACCGGAGATGCCTTATAAATAATATAAATTGTTCTATGTAACTGTCCATTTTGAGAAAATAAACAGTAAGAGAATGCTATGAGAAGTGTATATCTTTGAATGTTGTTTAAGTGTTGACGTCTTTACTGCAATTCTTTATTGTTTTGTAGTATACAGGTGAAAATAATCACATACATCATCAGACAACCAAAATAACTGTTCACTGCTGAATAAAGGCTTTCTCCGTAGATTTAAGGGAGAGTAATTACTGAGAGGCCTGCAACCAAAGAAATCCAACTCGTTTTCTTCCGAACTTTTTCGAAGTTTATCGCGTGATGTGCTATGCTTCTTGTCATTAACTTGATAACTTGATGGTTTGACGTTGACTTTTAGTTCTTTACGTTTTCCATTATTGACTCGACCACGTAGCCAATCATCGAGCATAGCTGCTCAAACCCATATTATCTCATCATTTGAAATTAGATAATAATGGCAGAGTTTGTACTAGGGATGTCAGGGATACTTTATTATTTGGAAGTATATTTTTAATACTTCACCCTAAGTGTCGAAACAAACACCAATTTTGGTCACATGTATGCCTTTGCGGAAACAGGCCAGTCAAAAATTTAAAAATAGGCATACCCTTGCACGTATAAAAGTAATTTAGCTGTTAATTTACTTTTAACTGAGCACCGTAAGTATTTGTAAATTAAAACAAGCGAAAACCAGATTTTTCCAAAATAAAGTGCTTCTTATGCGCTAAATCCGTTTTTGTAAAATCATTTTCTGCCCTTTTCCTGACAATATTTTTTTTCATTAAAAGCAAGAAAAAATTTTACCAATGATTGTTGTCATAAGTTTCAATGTGAAAAAATAAAATTATCAAAATGAATAAAATGCCTAATTTACTCAAATTAAATTCAGAAAACGGTTTTCATTAACATTTCAGATTCAAATCTAATGTTATTTTGAAAATTGAGCCTAAATTCACAAACATAGTCAACTGCGTCAGATCGATGCTTGCAGGGTACGAGTAATTACTTAATGAGTGTGATAGAAAAAAATACAGAAGAAATGGTTTTTCTTCGTGTTTCTAATTGTATTCTCAGTAGTTTATATCATTTAGGACCCCGAAAATATTCATAGTACAATTTGGAGTTAAGAAGCAGCTGCTAACCTCAAGAAAAGCATCGCTTGTAAAACTAAAGTTTTATTGCCCTGGCCGGTTTATTGCGGCCGTAAAGCGGCCCGAGTTACTCGGCAAATAAACACACGCTTCGTGGCCTTAAACGGTATGCTAGGACATGTCGGGACTCGCTGTACGCTTAACTTTGCACTTTTATTGGTTTCATGATTCGATGTTTCACAAAAACACAAAAGGAAGTTTGTCTTATTCATTATTTTATTTCTGATTTGTTTATTGCTATTGTTGTTGGAGTCGGCGTCAGCCAATGTAGGTTTGTAACTACCTACATACATACGTAGACGTGAGATGTAAAAAATAGGTATGTTGTAGTGTTTCCTTGGCTGACACCGACTCCAACAATGACAATAATTGTACCTACACCATATTATCGTTTAAGTTTTAGAAGAATATCCAATTATTTCTTTACTTTTTAGTGCTTTGTTTTAGAATATATTTTTTTTGAAGTTAGTTTTTTTGTTAATTTTTTTTTGGTTATCAATTTCATTCGTTTGGCTACACTATTTGTATTAGTTAGTCCTGTAAAAATAGTGTAAGCTGCGGAAACCACAGAAACGTTTCAAGAAAACAAATAAAAAAAAAACAAATCAAAAAAGAAACTTTTCCCCTAGGTCTCAGTTGGTTAAGTTGAAGAAGGTGAGCATCTAAAGCTGAGTTTGCAATCAGAGGATCTCGAAAACGTCGCGCGTTCGAAATTAAATAAACGAATGCAGCAAAACTTCAAAACCATATAAGTATCACCTTTATCAAGAATCATATAATTTTGAAGGTTAACTTCATTTTAGTTCATTTATACATATTACTACCATAATATAATATGTAGGTAGGTACTCTGATTAACTGACATAACCTTAGCCACTTCTCTTTTTTAACTTTGAAAATTTCCGCTTCCTTTTTAACCGATTATATTTTTAGGAAAAAAAGGCATCAGTCAGTACAACAACGACGGATATAAAAAGCGTTCCTATCCATGTCTTCATCAAAACACTGCGTTGGTGCTTGTTACAGAGAATGTTAATCCCGAGGGTCGTGTTCCCTGCAGATGACGAGGGTCGATCAACAGCTGTTTTGTAGGCGCCGCCTGTATCGGGACACGTGGCCTGTCGGACAACGCTCATGTATCATACTTGATGTCTGTCTATTATGGACTTAACGATAATGGGGTGACGAGAAATTTTCCGTAGACCGTTAAGCGACGGGAATTGGATGGCTTTTATAGAGTTCGATCTTTAAACCATACACTTTGACTGCCAGATAACCTGACGCTGAAAAAGGAAATCTTGTTTCTCTATTTGTATAAACCAAGTTTGCAATAAATCTCATTTGCTACGTTTGTCTCGTATTTACATTTAAATATTTGTATTCATGTCAGATAATGCGTCTAGAATCTAAATTATTATCCACGTAGGTACAGGCCATTATTCTCGGAGACCCTTGTAATTCCAATAGCACACTGAGGCATTATTCGTACTTTGCTAAGTAAATTATGATTAACTACGGTATTAAGAGCATGCAAACGTGAGCTTGGAGCGGTTTCAGACTTGTGTTTTTTTTTCGCGCGTATACGGTCGCTTTGGCATACGCGCTTACATGCACGTTATGCCAAATTGTGCTATATTTCGTGTTCCATAAAACCAAACGCGCGTACACGGGCTTACGGGTGTTCCCACGAATCGGTGGCGGTGAGTGAGAATCTAAATGATTAATCGAGCGTATATGCGCGTTAATGCTCGTACGAGTAAAAAAAACACGGCTAAAGTGATTAACTAGTTTCGTGTCATCCAAATTTGATAAAAGCAGGGTTTGGAAACCGGGTTATTTTCCAAACCGGTTTTGTCCAAAATGCCTAAGAACGTATTGGTTTTGTTTCCTTTCGAACGGGAACGTAATAAAAACGATTTAGAAGAGAGCAAAATGTGATTCGTTCTCGCTCAATATAGCGGTTTTAACATTGATTATCATTGTTCTAGAGGACGGCCAGTTTGGTTTCAGACCAGGCTTATCAACTGGAAGCGCAAACTTGTGCCTCAAGCAGACTGTTCAATATTACACAGAGAGAAAAACGCCCGTATTCGCCAGTTTCTTGAATTTATCGACGGCATTCGACTTAGTTAACTGTGACATGCTCTGGTAGAAACTGTCTCACAAAACGACTGTACCCGCGCACGTTACAGCACTGTTAAAATATTGGTACACCACTCAGAAAAACAGAAAGAAGTGGGCAGGTTCGTACTCGGACGCATTCGGCCTAATTTGTGGGGTAAGGCAGGGGGGGCTGAGCTCTCCTTATCTATTTAGCCTCTATGTAAATAAGCTGATAGCTGAGCTTAGCAGCGCCAAGGTGGGATGTCACATAGACGGAGTCTGCATAGACAACATCGCCTACGCCGACGATATGGTGCTGCTGAGCCCATATATCAGCCAAAAGTCAGCACCATAGTACACCAGGTCAGAGGTCAGTCAAGGGAGTAATTTAGGGCCCCTGGAATTAAATTTGATGGTTAACGATCTGCCAGACGTAGTTTCGGAATCGACTTGCCTTCTTTTTGCAGATGACCTAAAGTTGGTACTGGAAATCAGAGACCAGTCAGACTGCAATAGAATGCAAGCAGATATTGATAGGGTGGTGCAGTGGAGCCATAGGAACAGGTTATATTTTAATGTGTCCAAGTGTACAGTAATGTCCTTCACGTTGTCACGACAGCCATACCATTATCAATTAAATATTGCATAGATGGGACCCTAATGCAAAGGGTGACGGACATGAAAGACGTTGGAGTTCAATTTACTACCGATCTGAATTTCAGAGGACACTTAATCAAGGTTTGCAAAAGGGCGTAGCGGAATTTGGGTATGAAGCTCTCGTTTAAGAGCCACTAGGAATGCAATTCGTGTATTTGGTCACCCCATGAAGCCAAATATAAGTTGATTGGTTGAACGAATACAGAATAAATTTACCAGATTCATATACCTCAAACTGTATGGTGTGTATCCGTTCTACCCATTAATGTATCCAACATTGTTTGTGCTCGGTATGGTGGGGTACAATAAACTAGAAGTGAGGCGGGGCTTAGCCCTAGCTTCTTATTTGTTTAGATTGCTGAGGGGGCAGGTAATCAACCAGGCTGTGTTGCAGAGGATCGAGCTGTGCGTGCCGAACAGGTACGTGTGGCGGCCACCTCTATTCACAATTCCACCTGCGCGAACTAATATTTTAAAAGAGGCACCGTTTACCCGAGCTTTAGGAACACTCAATGAGGTGTCTAATGCCGTAGACATTATTTGTTGCTCCGTGACTGAATTTACAAAGGCTATGTTTTATGTTTTGTGTTATGTTAAGTTTATAATAATAATGTTTATAATAGGTATTGATTGTGTTTTGTAAACTTTAAAGTTTAATTATGTATTCAATATCGCATGAGGTAAAACCTGAAATGGTAATGTAGGACAATGAATTAAAAATAAATAAATAAATAAAATATTGACGCTCTGAGGAGGCTCCTGTGTATATGCGAGTCGTACGCGGTGGCTCATGGGCTCAAATACAACACCAGTAAGAGTGAGTGGCTCGTGTTAAAACCGGTACTTCTACGTACACGCAATTGCCACAACTCTTACTCGCTGGTTCCCCACTGAACCGAGTACAGCGATTTAAATATTTGGGCCACTGGGTCACCGACGAGCTCAAGGGCAACGTGGACATTGACCGGGAACGCAGGTCGCTGGCTCTCCATTGCAACACGTTGGCCCGCAGGTTTGCGCATTGCACCGGGCCAGTAAAAATAACGCTTTAAAAACCTTCTGCCAGTCGTTTTATACGTGCAGCCTGTGGACTCAGTGGACATACAGCGAACTACGTGTCCAGTATAATAACGCATTCAGGGTGCTGTTGGGGTTGCCGTGGCGCTGTAGCGCGTCAGGGATGTTCGCGGACGCGCGCGTTGATGGCTTCGCGGCGATAATGCGCAAGCGCTGCGCTTCCATGCTGGCACGACTGCGCTCTACCACCAAAAGCATCATGAGTGTATTTGTGGACAGGTAGGATTCTCCCCTTTTAAAAAGGTGGGTGGAAACTCAACTGAAATAATAGTAATGAGAGTTGTCATAGTTGTTGTTGTCATAGTCACAATGTACTATACTAACATAGGCTGTAAGCAAGTGTGTGTATACTAACATCTATGGATCTGTCCGAAATAATTTTTTTCAATTTAAGTAAGTTTTTTGAAAATAAATAAGATCAATTCGAAACTAGCAATAATAATTCACAGCCATGCAGCTTAGTCACGGGTCGTGTCGTTGAAGTTTGAACTAAAGAACATGGATGCAATAATAAGGGTTTTTTTTTGTCTGCAATGTTTATATTTTGTCATCAACTTGTATCATCTAACGAATAGATCTATCGCTATGAGATATCTAATTTTTTGCTGTCACGCCACGAGCATCTGTTCCTTGTGGAATAAACCGGTTTTTTACTCATAAAATGTTCCCATTTCGTTCGCGTTCCGAACAAAATACTATGCAAGGAACCGTTCGGAACGCACTTTAAAAACGGTATTTTTTAATAAAATAAATAAATAAATATAATTTATTTCAAGCTACAAAATTAAATTTTTAGATCTTACAAAATATAATTGGCCCATAGAATAAATACCTTAGAGACTAACATTCATATTTAATAAACAATATTAACTTAAAACTACTTATTACTTATTAAACCCTGGGTAAAAGTGTTATCAAAAATATAAAAATAAAATTACACACACATGCGCTTGCGAACCTGTGAAATTGGTGCCTGGGAAATTGGATTTGAGTAGGTATTGTCAGTTAAAAATAACGTTTATTTCATAGTTGTTTATTTAGAACTTGGCATTTTCACAAACTCGTTTTCGATTTGGTCATATTTATGGCTCAGCAATCCACTTAAATAGCAGATTAAGCATTTAACTCTATTGTTGAAAATAAATTTATCGGTCGCAAAATTTAACTTGAATAGTTTTTAACAAAGGATTTATCTAGCTCTGGGGGCTGGACCTCACATTCTGAGAAATACTTATACGAAGAGTTTCTTAATTATCTTTGAAGTAATTTTAAGAAAAGTTTTGTAATTGTGCTGTTGGTGCTTAGTATTCGAGTGTATTTAAATATAGTGCAATATTGAGAATAACAGTAAAGTACTTAATTGAACATTTTTAGAAGAGGTTTTTAGATAAAGTTTAACTTCAATGAGTAAATTACCAATTATTTCTTATGAACAGTTTTCCCCGGGCGCTAGTTTAGAGTCAAGGATTTTAACTGAGAAGCGCCCAATGAAAACCATTTGAACAATATTGTTGCTGTCTGAGCCATTATCAACAAGATGACGTCCGACAACATTATGTAAATTCAATAGAATTTAAAATTGCTGTCGGTCTGTTGAACATTTTATAGACGCTCTACAAGGTGATCAGAGGAAATATCGTTTTTTTGCTAAAGCTTTTATATTTTACCATTGTCCATGAACGAGTATTCTATTGATATTAAAAACATTGTCAAAGTTAACATTACGAGAGTTGAGTTACGCTGCGTATTCAACAACTTCGACTGATTATTGCAATTGCAACTTTGTAAGCGATTGTTGTTATTTGAGTTCAAATGCTGCATCGTCATTGGCTGAGCAACTGCCACAATATTGTCAGCGACTAGCAAATTAGTCGAGTTGCTATAGGGGGATAAGGGGGCCTTCTTTATAGGAGAACATCAGTTTTGATTGATTTTAATCACAGCCAAAGGTATGAATGATCTGATAGGGTTTACAGGATTCTGGAAGCCTTTTTTCCGCAGTGGTTGACATGGCACTGCGAAAGTTTTCAATTAGTGCCTCAAAAAGAGAATCATGCAAATTTGAATTTTAACGGCTTGACTTAGCAGTACGTCTACCACGAGTTGCCGCTCTATATTTACGTAATCTTTCGCGTGAAAAAATGTAATAGGATTTGACATTGTCATGTCGTGTCATGTCAAATCCCAATACAATTTTTTTACGCGAACGATGATGTAAATTTAAAGTGCCAACTCGTGGTAGACGTGCAGTTGAGAAATGTCATTTATCGCTTTGGCAAGTGTGACAACAATTATCAAATAGTTATACTCAAGCTATAGTTGTCTGAACAACATTAATAAATACTCGGAGAAGATGACACAGCGTTTCTTCTCCTTACCCAGTAATGTAGGTCATTTGACGAATGAAAATAGAAATTGAATTGCAATATTGCCTATTATAAAGTCTATTATGGATCTACTTAACTTTCAAAACTTTATAAAATTGAGAATGCGCACTCGATTTAAACTTCTACTAAGCCAACAGAAGATTTCACAAAGTTTTCTTAATAATAACATTGATTGCTTTTTTTTCAGTCTGTTGTTTTCGCCTAAATAGGCAATTGAAGAGAATTCGGTAAACTGGTAATAATTTCTACTACATTTATTTTTTATTTCAAATACTCAGCAAAATTAACATCCAAGAATATGGATTCATTCAATAAGCACTCAAAACTATTTGTTTATTAGAAATATTTTTTTACAAAATATATTTTATGTTTTTGGGAGCAACACAATTTCTGACTCGTAGGAAACTATATCTCTGCATAAAATATGATTCTTCTCTACATGTGTTTGTCACTTAACTCCTCCTAAGCAGCTCGACAGATTCTAAAGAAATTGTAATGTGTGTTTTCAATGGGTTCCTGAATGATTTGAAAACACAATTACACAGTAATCTAGTTGAATTATTAACTATGTCATGTTGAGATTGACACTTTTTTAAGTTTTGTGCATGTAAAAACTTCCTGGGGCAAATATTACCATCTCCTATAGCCAATCACGTTAATTTCCTAAACTAAGCGATTTCATTTTCAGCCAGTCAATAACGCATCCTCTAGGCCAGATATTTACTGACGAAATTGCTCGCTACCCTCAGTTCAGGAAATTAACTTGACTGGCTTTAAGATATGGTAATACGGCCCCTGGCGTGTTGCGTAGCTCTGGGCTGAAGCTTCTATAATATGAAAAATTAAGCCTTTATGTGTGATACGTCATAAGGATTTGAAAAATTATAATTTGATACCTGTTTCTAGTAACGAATCGATACGATTATTTAGCGATGAGAGGAATTTGATTTCGTTTTTGTGTACATGGTGTTTAAATTCACTTCTTACATGTATGTAGTGACAGCAGATTGTGCATTTGTAGTTGGAGTGGCCTCCAGCTTAATAATTCATTACTGATTGCCAGTTTCTGTGTGCTGCTTCAAAAACAACAGTATCTATGTTTCGCGCAACGCTCTAGAGACGTTACATTTTCTAATTAAACTTCAGACACAAATTGGTTTGAAGTCGGAGTAGGTACCATTAAAACAAAACTAACAATTTCTGGGTGGTTATACTGTACCACTTAATAAGTAAGAGGCATTATGAACTATTTACATCACGGCGCTCCCAATTAATGCAGAGTGAACTGCTTACAAAGCGGCACTCTCAAAAGTGAACAAAGGCTCTGATGCGATCTAATTTCATTTATTAATTGTTGGATTAACTTTTACGGTGAAGTAGACAACAATCAAGGCGCGTTTTGGGCGAGCTATCTACTAATTAAATACGCGATAGTCGTTGTCATCGTTAAAATATGCTCTGAATTAATCGGTGAATGAACTTAGGTAAAGTCACGTCTTCACATTTATTGACCGAATCTCATCAAACTTCCACGTTCGTCAGTAAGGCGCCTAATTGGCGTTGTAACATTTAACAGACGGCGTGATTTATGCGGAGTTGAATGTGAGTTTTTCAGAATTAGATAACATAACAAACATGTCTTCATTCCAAACAGTATAGTGAGCAGCAAGTGTCTGTTGCCGACTTCGTGAACGAAACACTCAAAAGCCCACGTTTCACCAATTGTATTAGAATCCAACAGGTAGGTGATGAGCCGTTATTCAGTTTGATTTGGTTTTTTATCAACATTCCATACCATCACTGGAGGGTTAATCGGAGATTTAACAATGACCACGACGCTTCATGTTTTGAACATGAATATATGTCTCGGTGTTATCTATTCAGAATCATTTGAATATTTTAGCAGTGCCTGCTGGCCTATTCCACAAGTTTTAGTTAGTATCCAAATGATCTGCTGACCATCCTCACCTTGGAGGCCTCCAAGGTGAGGATGGTCAGCCTAATGACTCGTTTGCACGACTGGGCTTGTCAGCCTCATAACTGGACCTCACGCTACATTCCATCAGGTGAAGTGAGGTCACCTTGACAGGAAATATACAGGGCTACTTTGTAAACACCATCCAAATTGAAATATGAGGATATAAGGGGAAAATTGAAAAATACGTATTTTTCTGCTTGACAACCTTCAGTTCTAAAATGTTGAGTTATTTAGGTTATTATAACTACTATACTACGGTATAAAAAAAAACACTAGATTCGTTAATATTGCGCGATGTGAGTGGCGCGGCGGGCTCGCAGCCTCTCAACTCCCCGCCCGTGCTTTATTCAGAAGTTGAAATTTAATTTTGAATAAGTAATCACGCCGCACGAATAAGCTGTTCGAAAAAAATATTATGATGTAAAAGTTAGAAAGACCTACCCTTTTTTAAAAAAAGCTGTCTTCGATTGACGCCTAATGTCTGGGAAAGTTTTAGATGGTGTTTATAAAGTAGCCCTTTTTAAAAAAAAACAAAGATTTTGGAAAGGCTGTGTGAGATATTTATTCAGTTGCATAAAGTTAAGACTATATAGCAAATATTTTACAGTTGTATCCGAAAGGATGCGATAATGCCAGGCTTCTGCCACTAAATGTACTTGTGTGATAAATACCTACCAGCCGCCGGGTCTGGTTAACTAGTATGTCTACTACGAGTTTTCGTCACGTAAACTACGTTAGTTAAAAGCGTTTGCTGGGGGTGGATCGAAAACGTTGCATTTTTGTAATATTTTCGTGATTATTTTATTGACTTGAAATAAACTTGAATTTTTCCCAGTTATTGTGTGCATAATACTTATATGAAAACATATTTTTTTTTTGAAAGTACTGATACAGTCTATTTGAATAAAGTTATTTGAGTTTGAGTTTGAGTTTATTGAATCGTTCAAAATTAGGTAGTGGCCAATTCCTTACTAAATTAAATAAATAAACTGTTTTTTTAATAATTGGAAACGTAAAAATTCACTTTACACAGTTAAAGTTATAATTATTCAATAAAAAGGTGGCAACAATGGAGAGATAATTTAAATTAAAAAATGTGACGTTCACGAAACAACGTGAACGCTCGTAACTTCAGAAAGTATGCCATTTCTGGTTCCATAAAATAAATAAATAAATATGTGCCAGACAACACACCTCGTAAACTCGTAACACAGGGATATAAATCCCCACTTCGAGACCATTACATCTTGAAGGGGATTTATATCCCTGTGTTACGAGGTATCCCACAAAGAAATAAGCCAGGGGCTCCCATCACACCCAGACCCGAGTCAAATAAAAAAAAAAGTTTCTTTAATTGAACAGACCAGGAATCCGGGAAACCGGGAAACCGTGCTCGTGTCGTCCATTTCTAATCACTAGGGGCGCTGAACCGAAATTCATACATAAACGCGCGGCTGTCATTGGTGTTAACTCATGGTAGATATACAGTTGACTGTACACGGATCATATAAGGAGTAATTTGGTGGTAAATAATTCATTCTTAACTGAACGAAAACATTTTTTATGTGAATTCACTTATTTAACCTACTATTATTATTTATCCTTGAGTGTCGTTTAACTGCCATGTTGCTACGATTATCTACGATTAAGTGTAAAAGTTATCATATATTATACTTTCACATTTTATTTCCGCCTGAATAACTCCTTGCTAAGCAAGTTCGGACTGCGTACTTATCAAGGCATTTCAAAGCAGATAACACGGCGGGAAGTTTGCGAGGAAGTCATTACCGCATGCAGCCGTGAGATAATGGAATGCCGGTAGTCTGCCCGCTTGCTCCAGAGACAGTGCAACATACATACTCGTACTTAGCGGGTACATGGGACCTGCAAGTAAAGGAATACTTTTGTAGTTTCCTATTAAAACAAAATGAAAAAATGTTTGGTATTATGGTGCTGATAGATTTGACCATACTTATATCGAAACATCGAACATTCGTCGTTTTTAAATTCACTCTAACCACATTGCGAACATGACGCTGGATGGTTTGTTTCAACCTGTTTTTGAAAACCAAGCAAAAACGTAACATATTATCATATAAATGTTTTCAGAAAAATGACCATTTTCCTGTAACTGCGAATATTTAGTACTCGCACATACTCTTTCTAAAGATAATTGAAATTGAAGAAGTTTTGCACCGTAGTAATTAATACACATAATAATTGTTCCACATACAAGTTTACGGATTAGTTATACCAGTCGCTTTCAAGTTTAAACTTAGTTACTCGTAGGTACAAATAATCGGTAATATTACGAAGGGATAGGGAAGGGAAATAAATAAGTTATTTATTTACCTAAGTTTCTTGATCGGTAAATATTCAGGTTCTGTTTAATTGAGAAACCTAAAAAAATAAACAGGTGCCTTTTTAAAAATGAATGCGTGACTTGAAATCGCAGTTGATAATAACTATAATCTAAATCATTTATTGGCTGTTCAGTTGGTCTTGTAGAAAGTAGCAAAGGCTCTCAAAAAGAAAATCTTACTTTGTTAACTCAAGAAGATGCTTTACCATCAAGTACCTACATCGTTTGAATCTTACTCAGTCTGACCTAACCCTTTTAGCGCCTAAAATAACATCGCAGACGGTACCCATTTGGAAACATTAGTTTCAACTGAATCCGGTCTAATAAAAACCTCTGTCCCTTTTGTCTCCGCGGTACCTACATAATTTATTGCATTACTAACAAAGTTGGGAAAAATACCTGCCATTAAAATACATGGTACCTACTATCTGCTAAAAATTGGACTCACGCGTTATTTATGAATATAAAAACCGCTGAATTGTAATGTGGAATAAAATCGATATATTTATTAAAATGTCGAATGTTTTGAGTAACTATAGTCTGCAAAAGATGAGCGTAATGCTGTCGCCATCATTTGAACTTTTACTTCTCTATATGCACAACATATAATTACGCAACAACGATTTACAACGATTTATAAACTATTGTAATAATTATATGTATACCACAATGCGGTGACTGTGTTTTTTAGATTAAGAACTATGATAATAATAATGTTCTCATGTAAGTGGATTTCTGTAATCTTTTTATGAGAATAAATTATTTAAACCTTAAACCTTATATGCACAACATCACGTTAAGCTTTACATGTAGGCTGCAAACTAAGGCCCATTTCGCAATGGTTGATCTGCTATCCTTCGTATTTGTCATTATTAAATCTAAATCATTTAGAAGAGCTTGAGATGAAGATGAAGAGATTATGTTTAAATACGTTACTTTCTCATTTTTTCTACGAATTTTTATTACTATGTTGTGGTTCATAGTTTTCCAGGCATAAAAAACCACTTCTTGGAGACAGAGTTTTAATATTCTATTTGATATTTCCTCAATTGATCTATCAGAATTTATCCTTCCAGTGGCAGTAGTTTACCTACGGCCTTTTCAGCAGTAGGTAGACAGTTCTAACTAGTCTGGCCATAAATACTGTTACACAAAAACTTTTCTTTTTTTTTACTTTTTTATTATTTTGAATTTGGAACGCGTTTATTATTTAATTTTTTAAAACTTCTTCCGATTCCGCGCCATTTCACATGTTGATTCATGTTCATTATCAAATTACAATAAGGAATGGGGTTTTAAAGAAATAGGATTGCAGTGATCGCCTTGCACAAAGTGGGTATGGGGCCCTCGGTCCTATTCCAGACACTTCAAAAGCTTGCAATCAGCCTTATGTGCGTAAATGTCGTACTATCAACAGATGCAACAACACTTCCTCTGTCGAAGATCATAAAAGATCGGGGCGGCCGCGTACTGTTAGAATTACAAAGGCTGTTGATGCTGTTAAAGCCAGAATACGTCGAAACCCCACTAAGAAGCAAAAATCTTATCGCAAGAAATGAAGATTCCTGCTAGGACTCTGTCGCGAATTATAAAACAAGACCTAAAGCTCGGTCATAGTAAAAGGAGAGAGAAGTAAGCCAATTCGGTCCCCGAGCGAGAGATGATTGTCTAAACACGTAGGGCTGTTACATGTAATTTTATTAATTGGCAAAATGCAGCGTCAATCTCTGAACAATCAATTTATACAACAAATCTGTTTTCGATTACACACAGTATTATGAATCTTAGTTAGGTCAAGTACTTAAAGTCTGGTATTTAATCAGAAATACTAAAGTGACGTTTGGTGGGTTGCCACTTTTTTTAATAATCAAAATAGTGTTGTATCCTACGTAATGAAGTTACAAGATTATGAATCAATTATTTTAGTTATTAATTATTGAAGGTTGAATGAATTCGCGTTTGATTATGAGAAATTGAAATCGGAAGTGTCATTAAAGTTGGTAAGTAGTTATGACCAAAAATGTTATGCAGCTGATATAGGGCCCATTTTGCAATGGTTTTGTAAAGGTTGATGTGAACGCCTCTGTACGTCGAGCACGCATACGAAACAAAAATTTCAAGCGGCAGCGCAGCGTTGTGTCGAAGTGCGCGGCATCACCTACGCACCAGGACTCTGTACCTGCTCACAAGGCAAGAACGACCCAAGCCTGGCTGGAAACCAACATTCCGGACTTTATAGGAGCTGAAGACTAGCCCTCATCTAGCCCAGACCTCAACCTTTTAGACTACAAATTAAGGTCAGTTTTAGATGACATATTATGACCTGCTGAAATGATACGATAACATTGAGTCTCTTAAAAAATATTTATGATGACCGACTTGGTGTAATGGTTAAGAAGTTGGCTACTACACCAGAGGTCGCGGGTTCGATCCCCGCACAGTACAAACATTTGTGTGCATGAACATGTCTGTTTGTACTGGTCTGGGTGTCTCCTATGTATAATAAGTATGTATTTACAAAAGAAAATGTATTTTAGTATGTTTATCCGTTGTCCAGTATCCCATAACACAAGCTTTAATTAGCTTACTTTGGGGTTAGATGGCGCTGTGTGGAATAATGTCCAGGGATATTTATTATATTTATTATTTATTATTATTTATCTGGAGCAAGCAGTGGAGCAGCAGTGTTTCTCATGGAAACAGTGCGTAAATCCATTGATACGTGGCCAGACTGATTAAAGGCTTGTATAAAAGCGAAAGGCCATTTCGAATAGAGTATTTTTTATTTTTACTAAGACTTCAATAAAAACTCGTATGTACATATGTAAACTATCAAACACTCAAAGATTTGTATAACCAATTAATACGACTTGTACGTCTACTCGTTATTTTATAACTTGAAAGCTTTTAAGCTTAATCCAGTCTCTCCGTCCCGTCCAAGTTCCCCATACACAATCGTGTATTCTAATTAAAGAAACTCTTACTCAGCTAATTACAAAGGTAATGCTAGAACCTAAACACAGGACGCTACTACTTTAATGTGCTTAAACTAAACAAGGCGGCTGAATAAAGGTATAGAGTAACACAACGCGTTATTGTCACTCATATCAGAACGTCTAAACGCTGATGCCCAGCTAAAGACAAGGTGGCCTTTGTTCCTTAGCTCGCCGTCGGTACACGAGGCTCCGATTGCTAACACATATGAGTTTTAGTCATATTAGATACATTACTTCATAAAAAAATGCATTTTCATTTGTAACAGAACTTATGGCCGGGCTAAGTATATCTACTGGCTGCGAAAGATGATGACAATATTCATATCATAAAATCAAAAAGGTTAAACCAAGACAGATGCCATGGCGCTGGTTTTAGGTACTCACATTTAATTCATCCCTTATTCACGAACCCAGCAAACAAAATCGTTCCCATAAAATGGCGTCTTTGCTACGCAATAACAATAATATTTCATCTTAGTCCTCGTGAAATAATAATACAGCGATTTTATCGTGGCCGAATTACTCAGGCTCCTTTTGTGTAGCCGACTTACTCTGAGGCCGTCTCCGATGCGGCTAGAGAACAATGGGACCGACATCTTATCATTTTCTATGTTATTTGTCACGTCGCCGTTATTTATTGCGATATTATTTGAGGTTACATTGAACAATAAAGATAGTATCTTATTAATGATCAACATTCACAGTAAAAGTCGGACGACTTTTCATTGGACACTGATGAACATAAGCCACAAGTATTTACAGTGCGGTAGATTGTTCTGAAACCTTGCACTTCTTGAAAATCTACCACACTGTAAATCTCTGCTTCTCTGATGCTATCTTTGCTCGCTTTTAACTGAGCTGAATATGACATGAATGCAAATTCTTCTTTCTTATAGAAAACAGCAACTTCATAACATTACAAATATTGATAAGTTAGCTAGGCTAGGGTACATTATTTCCTACCTTGATACGCACGGATCCACGGGAGCAGGAGCCGGGCTTACCATCAGGGGCCTTACTCCCGTTCGCGGAAGACGTTACGAGAGTTTTCAGTCATAAAAAAAAAGTCATTAAAAATATAGGTACTCGTACTTACTTTGCAAAATTGATGTTGATTTTTTGGTATTGTAATGACCCTATTTTATTGTAAAAAAATACATGATAACTATTCATAACAAGTATGTTATGAATAGTTCTCATGTATTTCTTTTCTCGTGAATTTGTACCGAAGTAGGCCCTCTGGGCCGGCAGCACCACGGGGACGGTGGTAATGCTGGTTTCTGCATACCGTGCCCAAAAGTGCAAAATGTCAGGTTTTCAGTCGGTAGATGTCTGACATAACGACGTTGTTCCCCCGGACAGCTGTTATTAATGAGGATTTCCCTGACTAAAAAAAGGGTAAATTATTTATTCTCCATGACTTAACAAATCTTTAAAGACGAATAAATGCGCGTGGAATGTGTGTAAAATGAAAGTTACGCAAATCATTCCAACGATGCTTTTTATTAGCTACGTAGGTTTGGGGTATATATTTTTTATATCATAGCACTATTATTTCCTTAAGTATTTTACTTTAAAAGAGTTTGACCAAACTTAAATTTGGGTTTTGCCTTGCTTTGTATGGTGGCATGTTACCTCCTCGTAATTTTATTTTCTTCATGCATCGTTACACATGTTTTGATGGCAGTCAAGTCTTAAAGTGCACCGTAAGACTTGAGCGACTGTTTTGAAATGACTGTTTTAAACTTTAAAAAAATGGACTAATAAAATATCAAATTAAATTACAATGTCTTTAATTTTATAAATACATTTTTATCCTTAATGCCGACAATGCCGACATTCAACAAAGTTATTGAGTGTCTATTTTCACTTTATAATTAGAGATAAATAGTAAAGAGACCGAAAGAACTTAAATAAGGAAAATTCAACTACACGTGCAAGTAAGCTAAAATTTCTGCGACCGCAGTCTCGTGAATAAACCCGCGAAGCTTTTTCCGTTAAACCAGAACCGCAACTGTCACGTTCAAAAGCTTTTCGCGCTTAAAATAGAAATTAACTGAAGCGTTCGTACAGAGACCGCAGAAACTAGAATGTGATATTTTGATAAATTTAATTTTGACGGTATTTCTCATTAATAAAACCAAACTTACAGTCAAAAACATGAGAAATTCAAATATAGGTGTCATACAAATAGTCCAGTAGTTCATTTTTGAGGCCCTAGGCAAGATAAACACGCTAAAATCGTTTACGCATGTCAAATTTACGCCAAACTCTTGATAGTACTAAGTGTTACTAGTGTTTCAAGTCACAGAATATGTAATAGTAGTTACTACCGTACAGATGGATCACTCTCGAATGCGGACCAATGAAAAGGCTTTTTTACTCTAAAATTAAAATGAAATTCAATTAAATTAGGTTTATTTCAGAAAACAGGGTCCATACAGGCTTACACATTTAGATGTCAATTAAATATTAAGAGTTACAAGTTAGTGTCTTACTAGAACTTTGTAACACGGCGCCGCTGACACGAAACCGATTTAGCTGTCAGAGTCAATTCGCCGATATGGTTGTTAATATAAAAATAGTGTTTCTTATATTCAGTTATTTAGAATATAAGTTGTTGCAACAGATCAGACACAAATCATTTTATAACGTGCCTAAACTGCCGAGTTATACAGGCTTGCTCAAGTGTCGAAGAAATGTAAAACCACACTACTTATTGCTTTATTTTTCTATCCAACACCGTAACATTGATTAACCAGCAACGCCGTCGAGTATCAATATAATCGCGTTGAAGAGGGCTATTCTACTGGCCACATTCTTGGGAACAGTCATGTCGTCTCTCGTTTCCGCCCAAATGGGCTATTCTACCTTCCGCAGACACCATTATCAGCGTTTGTTACCACTTTTGGCAATGACAGTACCGCGGCGCGCGTTTAAATAAGCCCCGATGGGACACATTGTGTGCCTCACCTCCTTTGAATTTTCGTTTACACATTTTCTTGTATAGTCTCTCAAACCAAATTGTTATGTTAGGTACAGTAATGACACAAGTGTAATAATCATTCCGATAAGCTTCACTATAAAGAGATACTGATTCTGAGAGATTTCTGTAGAACAAGGTAGGTACGCAATATTATTTTTGTATTATTTTTGTTTATAGTATTGATATTATTTTCACCTCTATAGAATAGAATAGAATAATTTATTTGCATTTAAATATGGATCAGCATATTTTACCTTAATTCGGCATGCGAAAATTTTTAAAAGTACATTTGAAACAGGTCATGCATGGAATTCATTAAAAAATAACGAAATAGGAAAAGTTAATAACCATGCTCATAAAAATTAAACAATAAGATTTGATGACCGACTTGGTGTAATGGTTAAGAAGTTGGCTACTACACCAGAGGTCGCGGGTTCGATCCCCGCACAGTACAAACATTTGTGTGCATGAACATGTCTGTTTGTACTGGTCTGGGTGTCTCCTATGTATAATAAGTATGTATTTACAAAAGAAAATGTATTAAAGTATGTTTATCCGTTGTCTAGTATCCCATAACACAAGCTTTAATTAGCTTACTTTGGGGCTAGATGGCGCTGTGTGGAATAATGTCCAGAGATATTTATTTATTTATTTATTTAATTAACAAATTAGGATAATGTCAATGTAAAAATAACAAAAAATACAACACTTAATTCCAATAGGTAGGTAGTCAAAATAATACTACTATGTCAACAAGTTAATTAAATACAATTATCAACATTAATAACAACACGATTATAAAAATAAAATCTGTTAATATGTTAAAGCATCAGTTAAAGAAATTGTCAGATTGAGAACCTATTTAGGCATTTAAGTAAGTATGTAGATTTATTAAATTTCCTAAATTACCTTAAACAGTGTGCATGACTGTGTTCACCTACTTTGATTGTACACTGAGACCTAAATTATTTGTATGCCTGTATATTTGATGTTAAAGTGTAACAATTACTGGTGAACCAAACAAATAAATAAAAAAATAGAAATAGAATTTCTATTTCTAATGTAATTTTGTGCTGTACCTTTAAATACTTAGTGTGGTGAAAACTTGTAACAGCTATAAGCGTTATTCCAGAACTATGAAAGTTCTAAAAAATCGATGTGAACGGCTAATAAAGAGATAACGTTGTTTGATTATGTATTCTATTTAAATAAATTCACCACGGTTAGTAACAAAGATTTTTAAATTAAAATTGTTTTATTGAGTTTGGGTTTTGCAATATCTACATAATTCTCATCATTTTGATTATTGCAAAACGTTTCACTTTTACTCAATCATACGGGTACGAGTAACAAAATCTCTAAGACTACCACAGAACAATATAGAATACACCATAGATCTTACCTCGTTGTTTTCAGAAATATATTTATGGCAATTTTGTATTTATCAATAAATTGTTATTGTTAAGTGAACTTTAAATATGTACCAGACGTGTTGTCTCTTGTAATAGTCTCGAAGTACGGATTAATATCTCTGTTTTACGAGGTACCAGACATGGAATTAAGCCAGGGGCGTCTACCAACACACCCGAACCGAGTCAATTCAAAAAAGGTCATTTCCTGAATTGACCCGACCGGGAATCGAACCCGGGACACTAAGCGGGAAATCGAGGCGAAAAATCGTGCCGTCAACTATGTTGAGTTGGAAAGTGAAGTATATTATGTATAGTTTTGAGTTTACACACTTTTTACGACTTTCTCAAAACTGTCGCGGTGCTTTTCTGAGTTAATAAAAATATCTGTCTACGTAAATAACGATTTCAAGCCAGGAATACCTGTGAACAGTAGCAGCATAGTTGCACCGGCAACATAGTTTCCGACGAAACCGTACCTTTCGAGGAAGGAATGTTCCGAGGAACATGTCCGGACAAACGTACGGGTTGGCTGATATCTTTGACTTTATTTTGCAGCAACATTGCAGCTAGCTGCTGATAGATACGGGTATCTATGTCAGGGGGGGAGGGGGGTTAGATAAGTAACAGTTCATTTCAAGTAATAAAATTGTAATAACTTAATACAAAAAAGGAAAAGTACGTTTGAAATAAAAGCAAACTATTTAGGTAGTTAATAGCTATTTACAATTACGGTGACCACCTCCAATCATTATAGCATTAGACAGAAGTAAAAAAGGTTCTTTTTAGGGCACGCTTTGTGGTAAGAGTACAAACTCAAACGTTTATTTGCTTAACATTGTGTAGTACATTGGGATGAGTGACAATGATATAAAAAAGTAACAACAACATTATACCCTAGTTATGTAGGCATGCAAATGTTAATTATATGTTAGTTATATTAGACTTATGCCAACTAATGTTATTTAAGAATATTTTTACTACAATAATCGGAAATTAAAATAGAAGTAGAATTGTTAAATCATTTAGCATTCGAATGTACAAGATACAAATAAATTCAAATGTCAATGTCAGTATTAATAGATTACAAAATATTAAATAATTATTACATAATCACAAATTATTGAATTGTTTGAAATTACTATGTCCCCTTAAATTCATTATCTCTCCATGAACTCATTAATGGAGTAGAAGTTGTGTTGTAGCAGCCATTGAGTAATACTCTTTTTAAATATATTTTTATCAAGTAGCTTTTCAGTAATTTCTAACGGTAGCTTATTAAATATTTTAATAGCCATATAGTACGCGTTCCTTTGAAATAAGCCTAAATTACAATTTGGTACTACTAATTTGTGTTTTCTAGAATTTCTAATTTTAGATTTTAATTTGTCCCATTTTATAAAGAATTCTGGGTGCTTTGTCACTAACAAACAAAGTTCCAGTATGTAAATGCAGGGCAGAGGAATAATTTTGAGTTGTTGGAACCGGGGTTTACACGATTCCCTTTGTTTCATCCCGCATAAGGCGCGAATGCACTTCTTTTGGGCTCTAAAAGCTCTTTCAGAGTCCACACTGTTACCCCTTACTATACCGTAGCGCAGCTGGGAAGAAACATATGCGTGGTACACTTGTAGAGCTATTTGGAAAGACGCAACATTCTTGATTCTATTCAGCGCAAATACAAATTTATTTAATTTAGTGCAAACATTATCTACGTGTTTTTTCCAGGTGCAGTGTTCATCTAGTTCTATGCCTAAAAATACTGTCCTGTCTACGATGTCAATTTTATTATTGTTGTAGTGTATGTCAATATTATTTTTGTTTGTTTTATATGTATGAAATTGAATAGCTTTAGTTTTAGATATGTTAATTTTAAGGTCATTTTTATTCATCCAATTAATTATGTCATAAAGAGTATTGTTAATGTCTCGTTCAAGTTCATCAATGTTTTTATTTTTGAATAGCAGTGTACAGTCATCTGCAAATAAAAAGCAATCATTAAACATTAAAATAATACAATAAACATTATTGCTTTTAAGATTTATAAAGAAGCAGGGGTTTTTATCCGGTAACATTTTTACTGTCACTATAACTCTACCAAATCTAAAATGTTACATAATCCCTTCATACGTTAGTTTGGAAGGGGTTTTCATTTTTGCCAGGTTATACTCAGGTATGGTATCATCATGGCAACGTCAAATGCAGATTGTCATTCATTTTAGCACCCCTGCTTCTTAATTTTAACGTTATAATTAATGAAGTATAGGTGATTTTTATTAAGTGGCGAATAGGAGAATGATCACGTAATCATTTTTTTATAAGAGCCGTAATAAAAGGTTGACAAACTTGATCATTAACGAAACATCATACCAATTTAAAACTCGAAGATTGTTAAACAATCATCAACTCGATATTTGCATCAAAACTTTTAACTTTGTTGAAGTACCTAGTTTGGTCAAAACAGGGTTAGTATTTGAGTGTTCAGCCACTTATGTTGCTGACCGTACTAGCAGAAAGAAAGCAGACCGAGTCGAGACGTGGCTTGGGACTTGTCCAGTCCAGTGGAAGGCAAACAAACAGCTCCTGGGGACTCAGAACTGTTTGCTTTGAGCTTACTTTGCTGACCTCGCTGTGACAATTACGTCCATGCTGAGACCATGCTCGTAGGTAGAGTCTAATATTGTTATATCTACACTAATATTATGAAGAATACAGAGATATTTTTTTTGGTGTAATGGGTAAAGCTACATGTTCAGTGAGTGACTTTGGCTACCTTTAAGCTTTATTTTATCAAGGAAAGCCAAAATGAAATGCTTCACATTAAATGAGTCAACCAAACATTAAAAAGTTAAGTTGAAACTACAAATGGCACATACTCGTACTTTTACAGGAAAATCACATTTTGTTGAAATTAAATCATTTGAGTTTTTCAGTAAGTAGTGCTATTAAGTACGAATAATATAAAAGAACGAAAGATTTGATTGTGTGTTTGTTTTTGATAGGCTCCGAAACTGAGTCTGATTTAAAAAATAACTTTCACTGATACTAAGCTACATTATCAGTAAGTAACATAGGCTATATTTTAACGGAAGAAGTAGTATACGCGGGCGAAGCCGCTAACGCATAGCTAGTCGTATTTACTTTTAAAACGTGAATGTTAGAAAATTCGTAGTTCTATATTTTTGATTCAATACAGACTAGTAAAGTAGTATTTTTTAAAGTGAAAGCCAAATAAAAGCACGGAGTATAATAGCATAAAGTGGCAATACCCAAAAATTTGTTGGCAGCCGTCGAAATCAAAGCAAGCAGCCAGGTTTCTAATGTAAGTGCTAGCCGTAGGACATTGTACAGTCGACCCAGGCGTGTTACAATGTGGACTTCGAACCTTCCGCGCGGAGTATTAAAGTTCAAAGAAATGAGAGTTCCACCAGTGACGGCATTGTAGCGATCTGGCTATGGTGGACCGTACGAGTGAGTCTGCGCCGTGTGAGGTCACCACCATTTCCGGACTTACAGGGATATAAAGGTAGAAACTAGTAAGATTCGACCTGATCCTGGAGGTCAAGCTAAATGCTAAATAGAAAAATCACTTACTGGGATATGATTGCGTTCACACAATTAATCGATTTGCAATAAAAAAAATTCTTTTTAAATGAATGCCTTATTGTACAAAGTGATTGTATTACAATTCATATTAACGTAAGAAACTCCCATTAATAATCCTATGTATTTTAATTATTTTCAATTAAAATACAACGTAGTTTCCCAATAGTGCATAATTGGCGCAGTTTTCTTTCTTTCATGAAATAACAGTTAAATTGTTGCCCATTTTGAATCGTTATACATTTGATGCATATGTTAATCTATATCTATATTTATATTATAAAGAGGAAAGATGTTATTGTTTGTTTGTTTGTATTAAATAAGCTTGGAAACTACTGATTCGTGAAAATTCTCTCACTAACAGAAAACTAAACTATTCAGGAGTGTTATAGGCTATATTGAACAAAAAATTCAGTGAAAAATTAAAGTAAATGTTAATCAAGTCGAAGAAAAGCGGGCGAGATGTGATAATGGACACCAGCTGTCAAACATTTGACAGAACGAAGTCTGTCAGGGCAGCTCGTTCATATAATGAACGTTTTCTGACTACAGTTTACACGCACGTTCACATTAGGCTTCATGTAGGGGCACCTGTCCTTTTGTCAAGGTAGTCAGTCTTCCTCCGTACAATTTACAGGTACAAAAAATAATTATTTGTTGTGTCTCCATCAATTAAATTTTAAAATGCGGAAGCAGATAGAAAAACAATTAAAAGAACCTACAAGACATATATTATTACTTTATTTTTATTTATTTGATTATTAATAAAAGTAAACCCACCAATCCTAGAATATAAAATAATATAATTTCTTTCTAGGCTAAAATTAGCTTCGACATATTCTGCCATGGCTTTTTGCCGTAAAAATATTATATTAGTAACAGACTGTCAATAACAACGAAATAAAAAATCACCGCCGCAAACCTATAAGAATCGAAGCTTGCTGCGCTGGATTTTCTTTCATTAAAGTCCTATTTTTAACGACTGTAATGGCAACCCTACCGTGCAATATGTGCTGCACTGCAAGCCGCTGCGGAGGCAACAGACGCTGGAATGTACTCGTAAGTTGCATTCGGCGAGTATATTTCCGCGAACCTTTGAACTCAAGAGATTCATCGTGATGTTAGTGGAGTGTTTGAGACTCACAATTTCAGAATATCATACTTCACTACATACCTAGTATAAAACAAAGTCGCTTCCTGCTGTCTGTCCCCATGTATGCTTAGATCTTTAAAACTACGCAACGGATTTTGATGCAGGTTTTTTAATAGATAGAGTGATTCAAGAGGAAGGTTTTTATGTATATAACATGCATAATATAGTAGAGATACACTGATAATTTTAGAGGTTTCTAATGTGATGTCGTAAATAAACACTTTTTTGCGCTCAGATTGCAAACGCTGGCTGAACCCTACGAGATAGATCAAAATAATGTACTACAGTATTGTACGCCTTAAAAAGGTCATCCGCGATGGTATATATAAATAAGTTCACTAGGTACTTAGATAAGACGTATTGTGGTGTTTATCCATTTTACCCGCTCATGTAGCCAACGTGATTTGTTTTGGGAATGGTTGGCTTATAATAAACTTCGAGTAAGAAGGGAGCCAAAACTTGTTTCGTACATTTTTAAAGTTATTCGGGGAAAAGTTTACAATGCCCATATACCCGAATATATGTATTGGTTTAAATCTATCTGACAGGTTTGTCTGGAGGAGACGCCAGCCACAATGGCTGGCAGTGCCGGCTGGGAGAACGAACCTGCTATCTAAAGCACCGTTGACGCGCGCTCTCCGCACTCTTAACTGCATAACTGGGAAATTGGACCTGTTCAGTGAATTTACAAAGATATCTATGTTTATTATATCGTTTAGGAATAAATAACACCTTCACTGTCACACTAAGTATACCCTGTCATGACGATTGTAAGTTTCGTTAATAAATAAATAAAATAAAAAATCCATCTCTTAGGATAACCCACAATATCCAATTTTCATCCTTTACGTTTAACGAGAAATAATGGCTTATTTACGAAGCGTATCTAAGCAATATTATACAGCATTACCTAATCCTTATCCAATTAAGTACCTTAAATACATTGTGCATTTAATATAGGTTAATTCACAAGGAATATTCACAAATTCGTACAAGCGAAGGACGTATACCAAAGAACAACTCGAAATCGTCTTAAACTGGTGCTAGAGATAGTCCCAAAAACGAAAAGATTCCAAAACAATTGCTAAGCTATGTGCGGCACTATATATAACAAAATACCAAATCGCATTAAGGAACTCCCATAATAGGTTTAAAACATCTTTGCGTAGGTGGTTGTTGGACATGACATTTATAAAAAATTGAAAAAGTTTAATGTGGTTGATTCCAATAATTTAAAAAATAATATTTAATTTTTTATAGATAAATAAATGCATACTATTTAAATAATAAATGCTATCGATTTAATATAAATGTAAATGCTAAATTATTATTATTTGCGTGCTATACAATTGTAGTGAGGTAGGCTAATGCACTTCTTATCAATTATATCACATATTTCATGTAGGTACTGTACCCTACTTAATGGCAAATAAAGTATTTGATTTGTATTTAATATGGTCCTTTTACAGCATATAATTTAAATGAATATTTTGCCTATAACAAAGAAGAGGAAACATGTCAACTCTAAAGGAAACATGTTGTATTGTATAATGACAAAAAATCTGTGAACGTTGATAAAGGCATTCTGTAGTTTATTTAGTATTATTGCATTGCACCCGTGCGAAGCCAGGGTGGGTCGCTAGTATGAAATAATGTAAAATGTTTTTAGAAAAAAAGAGCTTAAACTAAGTCAAAACCGTACACTAACATCAATTTTTGAAGTTGAAAATACTATACGGATATTTTCACGGTTGTAAATCCGTATGATAGCGATATTTGATCTCAGATTTTTTTTTGCAGCATTTGAATTGGGTAGGCTTAAAAATGTAGGCTTTTGTTAGTTGTTACATTTCCTTTCAAAATAGCTATAAGTTACTTAACGTACGTTTACCAAATATCTTATGTAGACGTGTATTCGTCCGTCTCAAAAATTACCTACCTAGAATTTGAAATACTCAAAATGATAGAACACAGTGTACGTTTTATTCCTGTAACATAAATACGGTGTTAGAACTGAGCAACGTTTGGGTGAAATAGAATATCCAGGTGTAAAAACATTGCAGAGGCCGCTTTGCAACGAGAGCACGTCGCGTCGCCGCTTGGGACCGCGATGGCAGGCACCACCTGACAGGCGTATTCTTTTCAAAAAAGAAAGAAGAAGAGGATAAAATACAACTCCAAAAATTGGTGTTAGAAACTTACAAAACCTTTTTTTTGAAATTTTGTTTATTTCTGGAGCGTGTAGTTTGGAAAGAAAAAAGCCATCAGTTCAAAGTTGTAGAGAATTTTATAAGCTTTCATTTCATTTTTAAACATTTTTTGCTACGCGCACCTATTTTGAAATAATGGCGAAAAACCTAAAAAAGGGTCCTTTAAATCCCCTTCCTCCCTCCGCCTCGCCTCCTAGACGTCGGGACTTTTAGTATGTTTTCTACTTAAGCACCCTGAATAAGTTTCTGAAGAAATCGCTCAGGTTGCTGTTCCCGCTCACGTACTCTACAACTACTTTATTGACAAATTTTATACTTTTTTCCGATAGATTTCCGTAGCGGGTTGCATATGTGTTGCTTATGCACGGGGATTTTTCTTTGACAGGTGTTTGGACTACTACATTAGTGGATGTGGTTGGCACTGATCTCTCGCTCCCGGCCCTAATACGGGCCATGTTGGCGAGCGAGAGAGGGTGGGAGGCGATGATCTCCTTCTGCGAAGAGGTGATGTCGCAAAAGGAGACAACGGAGAGGGCCCGGGAGGACGATCCACAGGCGGGCCCTTTCCGATGCAGACGGCGGGGAGTGAGGAGACGGCGGTTGGCACGCCTTCTCCCTGCTCCCTAAACGCAGCACCGGGGTGAAAGTTGGGGAGCTTTCACCCCATTGCACGGTGCTCCTGACTGGGGATGTCCTCGTATACCGAGATGCCCCTGTTGCGTGAGGAGGCCCAGCGTGAAGGCTGGGCCATCCGCTAGGGACGGCACGGTAATCCGAACTAGGCACCATGTCGTCCCGTCAAAGCGATGAGGTATACCGGGGGTCTTTTTAGTAGGTATGCCGTCACCTTCTGTGACGGAGAGTCCCACACTCCCCCGCTGCCCCACCCAGGTAGCATAGTGCGTAATTCCTGTATTTCCCCTGCAAGAAATAAAAAAAACGTGTTTGGACCACTTAACGGGCGAGCGTTTCCTATCAAATTGTCTTTATTCTAGGACTGTTACATCTTAGCAAGTATAATTGCGGGTACCGTCAACTACCGCTCACCATCAGGCGGTCCGCATGCTTGATTGTCACCGATGTGGTATGAAAAAAAAGATGACTTCGCCTACACTTATTTTCATTTCAACACCTTTAATAATTCACTCTACATACATGTACCATCATAAACCTCATAGTCACTTGCCAGGTGTGTTGTGGTCCAATGACTGCTTGGTCTGTTAAATAAATATTAAATCGATCCCATACGTTAATTTGCACAAAATTATTCGTTGTTGCAATGCGCCACTTCACTAGTCAAGTGGCACGGTAGTCATCTTTATTACAATGATTAAATATTCAAAATAACCTTCTCATTACGTCCCTGAACTTTACATAATATAAATCACCCCATGTTGACGAGCTAGATCATTTATATTTCCGTGACGCATTGCATCAAAGAGATAAACGAGTACTTATGTGACACACTCTGAGAGATGTGGCTAACGATTATTTTGAAAAGATTATGCATCGCCCATTGCAGCTTTACTTCAAGCAAATAAAAAAAGTAAGTAATTCATTTTTTTTAAAATATTTCGTGAAGAGATTTATAATTGCAGTTTGTTCTTTTCGTTATTACCTAATATATTTGCTCGATTGATTGTGCAATTAATCATATTATTATCATGTGATTATTAAGTATCGTTTCAGTAGAATCATTAATTAATTTAAGGTTAAAGCTGCAATCTGTTTTGTTTATAACAAGACCGTGATTTGAAATCTGAATGATATTGATTAATGGTTCCAAATTTTCCAACCTATACATCTTCAACTATAATCCTCGGTACATGACCAAGTGCCGGCGCGGTACCTTTCCTATAACATCTTCCCAAATGCGAACGCAGGATTTGCGTATCGCACGCAATCGCGGACCGTAAGCCACTTTAAGTATTTCTCCAAATCCAGCCTGCCTGGGGAATTCTGAAAAATCTCTGTCCGGATCTTTTCAATGAAATTCAATTTATTTGGATGTGCACATTTGTTTTTTATGAGTGCTCTTATTGTTTTACATCGTGGCGTCCCTTTCTTATCGCTAATGTAAGTTTTTATTTTCTCTTGCCTTTAGAGATTTTATGATATTTTGTGATAATTGTTGCACGGTCATCCATATCCCCAGCAATACTGCATAAGCAAAGCTCTCATTGCCATGAACTCTCAAAATGTGCAGGGCCGTTACGAAGTCAATATATAGGATAAATACAGGGTTGTGTTTTTGAATGTTTTATTGGATCAATGTTTCTGCAAAAAAAGTTATTCAGAAAAAGCTATTTTTTAAATTCAAAGTTCTAAAAAATTAATTAAACTTAGAAACTCAGTACAAATATTGAAACTTTTAGTGTTTAACTTGGGTATCACAGTATGTGAAAATAACACAAATATAGTAACTTATTTAAAGCTTCGTGCTGCTTTTGGCTCTAAACTCAATTTCAAAGTTTAACAACAGTTTCTTCGTAGGTGTATGTTTACTATGACTACACAATAACTATTAACATGTTAATTTCGAAAGCCTTTGTTTGAACCCGAAGCTACCCTGTCGTTAGAACTGTTTCAAGGTGTTTGTATGTTTTATTTGTAAATAGGAAGAAATAATAAATAATAACAGGGTGACTGAGGATTCTCATAATATACAGTGCTTTACCCAAGTATGAGTCTATTTCACAGCTAAACAATTGCTTATTTTTAAACCTTTTAAACAATTGCCGAATCTAAAACATGATGTTTTTGAGGTAAAAAATATGCAATTTTGTACCTATTAAATAGCCTCTGAAGTCCTGTATATCATGAGTAGGTTCTAATTTTAAAAGTATGCCAATGAATCCCCAGTCACCCTGTATAACTTTGACAGTAGCTTAAGTTTGCTTCTCACAAACTACAGCAACTTGTATGACAATTTTAGTTTCATTACCTTTGACGACCCGATTGGCGTAGTGCGCTGTAGCACGGTTTCTCGCCTCGATTTCCGTAGTGTCCCGGGTTGGATTCCCGGTCGGGTCAATTCAGGAAACGATCTTTTCTGATTTGACTCGGGTCTGGGTATGCTGGGAGACGCACCTAGCTTATTTCCTTGTGTGGTACTTCGTAACACAGGGATATTAATACCTACTTCGAGACCATTACAAGAGGTGTGTTGTCTGGCGCATATTTGTATTATTATTTATTTATCAGAGGCACTGTACCGAAATCGCATACAACAACGTCGCTAATGACTCTCATCCTCATTGTTGTAAGTTGCATTTCAGTGAGGGCATCATTTCAGCTTTCACCTTAGCCACTGTTTGACCTGCTGCCACTCTAACCCCTACCTCACCCTAGCTCCCCTGACTTGGTAAGGTAATGGGAGGGTGAGAAGTCTACCGCACTGACATGTCTGAGCAGTCTTGATGCCCGACGGTAAGATAAGATAAATATTTGTTATTGCACAAACAAATACAACCGACTACAGCTTGTCTAATTTGAAATAACGCGCCCCATTTTTGTAGATTTAGAACTGCCGAGTGTACTTCTGCGAACAGACTTCACGTGCATCTACGTTCGAGTCCAATTGGCTACTTCACGACCAATTCTGTGGTATGTTTATATGTAAAACAGTGGCATGTTTATATGTATTGCGTCCATATTAAAAAAATATATTAGTGAGTAAGTGCGGCGGAGCAGCGCGTTATTTCAGCTTAGACAAGCTTTACCTGGCTATGAAACTGTGACTAGGGTCTTTTGTCACTATATCTTGGTTGAGTTTGCATTTTCATAACACAAGGAAAGCCTTACTTCAATTCAATGTTTTTTATGTGGCCTTTATTAAGTAAGTGGAAGGTTTTAGAAACACGGTTTGTAATCTGATGTGACAACCACCTGGATAACAAAGAGCAACATTCTTAAGCACCTAACCTATAATTTCCATTGTCTACACGGTAAGGTAAGAACCCTTCCATAAGTCGTAGAATCCATTCAAGGCATTATGTAAAACAATTAAACGAGTTATGACTGCCATTAATTTCATCCAGAATAGCTGACTTGCAAACTGCTTCTGCGAAGCAAAGTTGTTCCAAATTGGAACTTATTAGCGGAGAATAAAGTTTGATTTATTTCGTTGGTTTTGTTAGGTTACACATTTCAGTTGAAAGAGCAGCCACCCGGATTGTGGAAGGTCGCAAGTTGGAATCACGCTGGAGTCCCTAGGATCAGGTCGAACTTTTCTAGTTTCTATCTTTACACATTTCATTTATGATCTATTTTAGCTCTAACCTTATTTAATAGTATTGAAATGCGATTTTGCAACATTGACTAAGAACAAGTCACTTTATACAAGCCACACTAGCGCAATACCGCCCGCATTCACAAACGTCATTTAAAGCTGAGCAGTCCTTACATGTATAGCTGTCAATTTCATTTCTATAGACATGTGACAGGGCGGCATCAATTTGAGGTGTCCTCAACTTTTGATTAGCGTTTGTGGATCAGAGGTTTTTTTCTATGATTAGGTTTTCTTATTGCCCTATATTTTAAATATCTGTCCTCTGGCGTAAATCTTACTTTTTACCTTAATTAATTATTAATGTTACTTTATTATTAAAATATTACAAATGCGAAAGCTTGTGAGGATGTTTTTTTCTCACGCAGAAACTACCTATTGAACGTATTTAGATAAAACTTTACAGTAATACAGCTTATACATCAGAATAACACATAGGCTACAATTTATAAAGTTTTTATGTAACATGTTACAGAAATGTAACATGTATACATAAAATGTAAGTTCACGCGGGCGAAGCCGCGGGTGGAAAGCTAGTCCCTTAGAAATTTAAGTAACTCTGTCATTGTTTGAAGCAACGTATACAGCATGACTAAACGATGCCATAACCTTCGACTGAATCGACAAATAATATAAACTGTAGCTCTCGCCTGATTCCTCTTATCTCATCATGAGATTCTGAATTCCTGATTACACATGAAGTAAAAGCTTTTTACATCGCCTGTGTATAAAAAGCTTTTAAATCATACTCGCACAGTAAGTATCACGTGGACTGCCAAATACTCTTTTGGCTCTGAAGTTGGAGTGCTTGAACAACATCAGGACATATTGCAGACTCAGTATTTCCATGAAAGTTGCTCCACTGAAAACCGGTATTTTTATAGGAGTTCAATAAAAAGCGTGCGCATCGATCGGGCTAACTACCGGCGCGGCCAATCAAAATTAACTAACCACTCGTAGGTCCATACCCACTCAAGTGCTTGGCGCGGCGGGAGGCCACCCCGTTTTTTTGCTTACGCGCGCATGAAATTTGACACCACTCCGGACCACTCGAGATGTAAACACGATTTATGACTCACACGGTGGCTTTATGCTATCCAAATGACTGTTTCTAACTAAGGATTTTAAATAAAATATGCATAACATAGTTTGTAATAATTTATACAAAATATCAAAGTTTATTATTGCGAAAATTTCCGACTTAATGAAAAAGATAATACTTTAGAATATAGCGCTATGACATATGTTTTTTATATTTTATTCCATCTCATATATTACTTTACCTCTTTATTGAGATAATTTTAGATATATGTCTGACTGAAACAAAAAAACGTAAAAAAAAAACGAAGTTTGTAAATAAATTTCGCGATGTCAGCGGAAATAAATAAAATAAATGTTCGAGAATAGAACAAAACCTGGTCAGGTATAAAAAGATACGCTTCCTATCTTTAATATTAGGTGAAAAACATGGTATTATTCATCAGGAAACACCAAGTAAATAAAGGGTACAAATATTTTGTTTACCAAAATAAGTTTTGTAGACATAATATAAAAAGAGTAGTCCACCAAATATTGAATATCTAAAGTAGTAAATTCGCATAGCAAATAAGATGTAACTTGTATCTGAAAAAGTGATGCGTCAACTGTAAAATGTAACCGTATGCCACAATAAGTAAATGTTCACTGACATACCCAATTTACGCGGCAACGCTACCCAAATAAATTACAACAATTGCATTTGCTTCACCTTTTTTTTTTGAATGCTGATATTTTTATAAGACTAACAAAATGGTCAGGTCAGGAGTACCCATAATCGACGAACATGTATGAAGGGATTTATGAGAGTGGAAGAAGCGCAAGAGGTGTGTCTGGACCGTAGCAAGTGTAAAGATGTGGTCTCTGCCTACCACGTTGGGAAAAAGGCGTGATGGTATGTATGCATGTATGAAACAAAATGGTCATATTTAGATAACAAATTAAAAAAAAATTGGAGTTAACATTTTGGTAAACATCAACTAAATGTGTGTTTTAGATACATATTAGGTGTTAGTTGCTTTATTCCGCCAACGTTGACTTAAATAAATAAGTACGTTTTAGTATTAAATACGGTAACAAAATTCGGTGAACATTTACCAATTTTGGGCGACAAATATATTTTTGGGAGACTTTAAAATAATACTTAATCAAATATAATATGTATAATGCTTTAATTTTTTTTTTCATTTTTGGTATACTTTTAATCAAATTTGGTGAACTGTTAAACATAAGCCGTAAATAAATTGAATAAAAAGTCACATTATCAACAAAAAAAAAAATGATTTACCAATTTGTCCATATTTCAGACAAATATCATAATAATCTGATGAAAATATATACATATTTCGAAACAGAGTTGAGTTTTTTAGATATACAACAACACCTTTACTAATACATAATTCTAGGTTTTTACGGAATTTGCGAACACATCATACATGAGAGGCGGCAGCCAATTTTCACCAATCATATTCTGTCACTGTAATTTAAAAATTCTTTGGTTTATTTTAACAAACAAATGACTGATATATTTGTCCATGGTCTATGTAATTTCCTAAAAAGATAGAAATGGCCCTACTGGGCTCAAATAACTGAATTACTATTCAGTTATTTGAGCCTGTTAAGTATGCGACGCGACCCAGTTGCCACCGTGCAACCGTGGTTGCATGAAGCACTTTGGACGTCTGTTTTCATGCAACCGTGGTTGCATAAAGCACTTGAGTGAATAAATCAACGAGCTCGGCGTTATTAAAATACAGAACACACTTGAAAATTGTTTGAATTCGTTTTCTTAATTGATTAAATTAGAATACAGAAAGTCTACCATCTGTCACGTCAACTATGATAGTTGACTAAGTAATTATGCCATTTTTACTTCCATTTCTATTCACTAGATGCTTTGTACCGAAATCCCATAAAATAACGACAACGCTGGTTATAGCGACTGTCAGCGGTTTAAATAGTGGTTACTGAGGTACTGGTTTAAATAGTGGTACTGTTCGTTGATGTGATTGATTGTGAAGGATGTTGATTTCCCTTTTTTTGATGTTAAATGTTCGTTTTAGTTTCACATAAAATCCAGGATATTTTCAAGCTCGGAAAAACGTTCGTTAGAACTTTCTTTTCATATGGGATTTTTATATAAATTCACCATGACTGGGGATTCATACGGTGGATCTGCGTATTTTTTTGTGATGTCATCAAACAATATTTCAAAAAAAAAATTGTGGAAAACTAAGGTAGCTACCTATATTTTGCGAATTGAATGAAATAGACATAGAAGATTTTTTTTAAATCAAAACAAAACTGCCTGCAAACTACCGTTTTAGCTACATGGCAAAAATATTGTTGATTCGATGTTAAGTTTTACTGTCGATTTTATTATTCTTAGGCACTAAATAAATATTTTTCTTTCTCTCGTTCAAAAATGCAATTGGCCCCGCCAATACTTTTACTTGTAAGATGATTTGGCTCAATAATTGCTACCAAATCTTGTAAAACAATACGTACCCACAACCGTTCGGTCACGTAACAGCCCGCTCTTCATCTCACAAAGCACCTGTTACACTTTACTTCCATTGTTGTTACGTACAAATATTAAATTTCTCCTTAAATTCTTTGTATTCTGGTTCCATTTTGTTTTAAAAGAGTTTATGTTGCAATATTGCTCTAGATGCGGAAGGGAAGCCTGTATACCCACGACATCAGGGTAAGTTTTACGCCTTATGTCAAAGAACCATTTTACAATGGTTCCTTGCGGCCTACCAGTGTCCACCGTGCGTCATGGATACATGGGTACATTGAAGGAGTTAAAGCTTTTTTAGGTTTTAATAACATCTCTCATTCTTGTAGGCTAACCTCTTGATCACATAATCTGATGTTTTGCGATAGTGTTAACAAAAATACGAACATTGACCAACCAAATATCTATGTGCACAACGTTAAGACTACTTTTGGTCTTCTACTCCTTATGCTACAAAAAGGTACTGCAGCTTTGATTCTTGAGTCAATCTCTCCTCGAGTTTTGTTTTCTATGGTAGGTACTGCACTGTGAAAAACAGTTCGGAGATCAAGAATATGATAGTTTTAGTCAACCTACCAGTTAAATACATCAAAAAATCAAAAAACTAACTTTACTATAATATCACTTATTTATAATAGAACGTTACCTTCATACCTTAGAATACTGACACCTAGAAGGATAGTTTCATACAAAAAGACGCGCCAAACTTGAAACCAAAACCGAACGTCAAAAATGTGTCATGGCAGAAGTAACCAATGTTGCAAGTAGACTTAGTCGACAGCATCATCCCTAAAAAGTGAGGAGATTGAAGTCATTTCTGAACTCAAATTTTGTAGATTTTTTGATGGTCATTATCTAGCGTAGGTATTTAGTTTAAAATTGTTAATTATATTAATAATATGAATATTTTTTCACAATAAGCTGATTTATTCTAAGGTGACTCTTAAGTTAGTCCTTTTGATTTTTATAATCACATAAATAATAATCATGCTCAAAAATATATAATATAACTAAATTTTATACGTCAATTTAATGAAATCCATTTCGTCCAATTTACTAAATGTTGGTAAAATATTTTCTCATTACTGGCAACATTTTTAAATATAAAAACAAAAGTTTTTTGTACATTATTTACAATATTAATTTTGATATTTTAGGTGCTAATAGTCTTATCCCATTAATGGACAAAATAAAACTATTAGGATTTTTTTTGAATATTTGTTTATTTATTCATAAAAGAGGATAAAAAAAGATGTGTGAATGCCAAAAAAAAAATGTTTTTCAGGAATTTTTAGGGGTGTTCCCAATGAAATGAAATTGTTTATTTGCGATAAAACACGGTAAACAAATAAGATCTTACATATACATTAAATTATGGTCAAGCGTATTGGCACAGTGGCCACTAAGAGTGGGCATTTTAGAAACACGGTTTTTCAATGCAAAGTGTTTTCATGCATTTCTTGCAGCTTCACCGGCTTCTATTTTGGCAAATAACACAGCGTACTCGTTTCGGAAACTTTTCAGGTACGTGATCTGCACCATCAAGTTGCAGACCCTCTATGTTGGATGATCAAGGACAAGCTGAGTGTCTTTGGGGGATTGCTTTAGATAGAATCTGGTAATACTTCGTCGAAACAGTTACTGATCCATGGGTTCTTCACTAGATTGAACATGTCTGGCCATGCCGCCTCCAGGAGAAGTTGGCCCAAGAAGCGCTGGGTCGACGTCGTCAAGGGTGACATGCGGGCCAAGAGACTCACCACTGAGGATGCACGAGACCGCGTGAAGTGGGCCAAGAAAATAAGAAAAGCGGACCTTAGGACCCCACACACCAGTGTGGGTTCACAACCGGGATTGACCGCACGAATGATGATGATGATTTGGTTATCAAATTCTATGTAGGTTTTCGTATAATTTGGATTACACTTTCGCCAGATAGGAGGGTCATCAGGTCCTCAGCTGCTGAGTTACAGTGGATCAGATTCAAGCTTTCATGGTGGCTACATCACCGCTGCTATCAGAAAGAACACCCTCATCGCGAACAAACACCTCCATATTTACAGGAACATCATTTGGCAAGTTGGATAATCCATTGTCATTACCAAAACCTTCTTCTTCGTCGGTGACAACACTGGGTTTTCGTAAAATTATGGCTAAGTCATATAGTCATACTCCAAAACGTCATCACTGTCTTCTTCGATGGAATTCACGGCCACTTCTAAGCCCTTGTAGTCGTTACTAGCGCTAAATCTTCGCCTGCGACTTCAAAATCAAGAAAAATCTTGAAAATCAAGGATAAACCAATTACAGTTGTGGTCACTGTACCCAAATTGGCACAGCAAAGTTTCGGATAACACTAAAGCTTACATATTTATAATATGTTACTGCAAAATGTTGTAAATCATTCGTTATTTATTGGCTTCAAGTTATATAAAGTAATACTATGTTTATTGTATCTAAATATTATTATAATTAAAAAATACTGTACATACCTCCACGTGTGTCCTGATACGAAATTTCAACAAATAATAATGAAAACACCACTAATTTTAACAAAAGTTTTGTATTGTAAATTTATTTACTGCACTTTTAACTACTCAAAACTGTAATCGTATTTCAAGTGGTATCAACACTTTTCGTTCCTACCCTCAATTATTAAGTGTTCCTAAGTTAGCACGGCAACCAAGAATGGGTTTAAAACATATTGTCTACTGGTGGTAAGTTATTTTTATATCTTTTTTGTGTTTTCCCAAATCATTGTGAAACCCATTTACACAGCAAACTGTCATTTTGTTGGAGCTCCTACAACTGGTTCATGACCTTGATCACAGGCGGGACGTCCCGAATTCACAACGCGTCGATCGGGTCCGGACATGGTGTCCAGATTTTAGTGGCATCAGTAAACATGCGTCGACTCTCCTTCTAGGCGTAATTATCCTAAGCTTCATACGTTAAAAATCATAATTTTACTTACGAGTATCTTGCAACAAAAGATCTGAAACATAAAAGTAATTTAGTTTCATCTGTAGAAGTAATAAACTTCTTAGTGTTAATAGAGTTAGGATACAATGAGTGCACCACATTATTACTTTGTAGTTTTATTGGAAAAGTTTTCGTTTTGTTGGAAAACGAAAAACATCGACAGCAATTGTAGAACTAAGTAGGCACAGTTCTCCAAATCTCATAAACAACTGCCAAAAAAATAATCGAACAAGCGCCTTCAACTTGTTTGCAATAAACGTGTTTTCACTTTAATTTAACCTCCAGACGGTTTTGCTTTGGAAACTTTGAGTTATATCATTTATTTTCTTCTAAATTGAATACAAGTAAATGTGTTGATACCCGTTCCCGGGGTTAAAGGGGGTGTCAAGCGCAATACAAGAACACCAGAAGAGGTGTTCTCTAGCCTCTGCACCTCAACTCCACTCTCACCTTCTCCGGTGAACCCCGTTACGCTGAGTAACCTTGAGGAAGATTGGGTAGAAATCCTAGTGGGAATCGAGGTCAGCAAACAGACGAGAGTACAGGGGGGGCTAACAGGGCAAATTTTTGGTCTGTTGGCTTGGTGGCCTTCAGAGAAGGAGGAGTCACCAAGGGACGGTAGCGGAGGAATCTTACGTAGATCAACGGTAGCGCCCAAATATCTCTTTAGTAGAGATACTTCTCACTCATCGGGACGTTCTGGGCAGACGGATGAGTTAAACGCATAAACCCTTCAGAAAATATGAATAGACAAAGTAAGAGATGGCCCCGAGTTCCCAGCGGACAGGCAACACCCAGCAAAAGCAGCAGCGTGGGTTCCAACCAGTTCAGGGATGCTAAGAATCCCTGGGAGTCAACCAGCTGCTACAATAGTAAAGTGAATAAACATCAATCCCACGACACCACATTACATGTTGGATCATACAACATACGTACATTATCGAAGGACGATAAAATGAAAGAATTACTACATGAGCTAACAAAAAAAAATGGGACGTTCTAGGCCTGTGTGAGGTGAGAAGACCGGGGGAGACATGCGTGAAGCGAACGACAGGACATACCTTCTTTCACAAAGGTCGAGACGATGTAAGGAGAGAACACGGAATAGGTATACTAATACATAAACGCCTCGAACAACAAATAAAGGCCATAGAATCAATATCAGAAAGAGTTTTGTACGCCACCATACACGTATCCAAGAATCTCATACTCAAAGTTATCGTTGCTTACGCACCAACCTGCAACGAAAAAGATGACATAATAATTGAAAGTTTCTACGAAAATATCGCAAAAGCGATGGCTGCCGATAAAGCAACATACACAATGATCATCGGAGATTTCAACGCCAAGATTGGTAAAAAACAGGACACATCAGAAGTATTTATGGGCACGTTTGGATATGGCGACAGAAATTCTCGTGGGGAAATGTTTGGCCGATTTCCTGCAAGCAAACAAACTCTTTCACATGGGTTCCTTCTACGAAAAAAGATCAGAAAGAAAATGGACTTGGCTCTCCCCGGGGGGTCGGACTAAGAATGAGATTAATTACGTTTTTGGCACCCACAGATTCATCTTTCAAGACGTTACAGTGCTGAATAACTTCTTTACGGGGAGCGACCATCGACTCATAAGAGCTAAAATTTCGTTAAACTCAAAATTACAGAGATACACCAAACTCGTGAAAAGTAAGAGGAATCAATTTGACCTGCTTAACTTAAAACAAATGAAGCGGAGTACAAATCTTTGCTGAAAGAGCAGCTTGTGAAAATGAATTCGGAGAGACTGAATCTTGATGAATTTAGTGCCAGCCGTAATAGTGTCGTTTTGGAAACAAAACTTAAAGTAGCTACGAAAGGCAAAGGGAAGAGAGATAAACTCGCTCAAGACACCCAAAACCTACTTCAGCAAAGGCGAGACATGATAGCAAGTGTTGTCAACCACAATGGTGTTTTGGCTACTGACAGAACAAAGATTCTCAAAATTATAGAGAATTACTATCAAATATTATACTCCCCTATGACAGAATATCCTAGCAACTTAAACCGCTCTAAAATAATGAACATTGGGTCAGAGGAAATACCAGATATTGATAGTAATGAGATTAGGAATGCTTTGTCAAAAGTAAAAAACGGTAAAGCTGGAGGAAAAGATGTTATACTGCCGGAAATGCTCAAAGAAGGCAGCCGCTGATCGCAAAGATGGCGAATCTATTTAACAGGTGTATGCTACAAGGAGAAATCCCAAAGAACTGGGAAAATGCGGTAGTAATCCTACTATACAAAAAAGGCTGTAAGGCATACCTGAACAACTATAGGCCCATCAGTTTACTCTCTCAAACTTACAAGCTCTTTTTTAAGGTACTAACTAATCGCCTTACAAGAAAACTGGACTTTTATCAGCCTAGAGAGTAAGCTGGATTTAGACAGGGATACAGTACAATTGACCATATCCTTACTAGGAGAGTGCTTATCGAGAAAAGAATGAAATACCAAATACCGCTATGGCTGGCATTCATTGACTATAAAAAAGCATTCGACAGTGTAGAAACGTGGGCTGTCGCGAAAGCACTACGTCATGCCAGAGTAGACAACCGCTACAATAACATCATCGATAGCATATATAAAAACGCAACTTTGAATGTAGCTATTCCTTATCATACTAAGCCAGTTAAGATCCAAAGGGGGGTCAGGCAGGGGGACACTATCTCACCTTAACTGTTTACTCTGGTGTTGGAGGACGTCTATAAGAAACTGGACTGGGAAGACAGGGGTCTTTCGATAGCTGGTCAAAATCAAAAAAATCAAAAAATCAAAAATATTTATTTCCATAAAAAACACATCATGTACAGTTACTATTACAGACATATTTGAGGTTACCTATTAAGCATATACATATACTTGTGGCAGGTAACCCCGCTCCTTCATAACACTTACTTACTAGGTACATATAGTTGTGAAGTTAGATTCTGTGTAAACATTTTTATCTTCCAATTAACTTAATTTTACCAGATGCAATTTACTACTTATTTATATGTAATTGTGAAATTAGGTTACGTGTCAACATTTCTTCCTCCAACTAATTCAGTTTGTACTAGGTACTTACATACATTCTGTAGTTGTAAAATTAGATTATGTGTTAACATTTTGACTTTCAATCAGTGTAGTTTAGCCAAAAGCAATTTATTATTTATTAGGTACAATTAGTTGTGAAATAAGGTTGTGTTAACACTTTGTTTTACAATTAATTTAGTTTGAACTAGGTACATAAGTACATGTGGTTGTAAAATTACGATATGTATTTACATTTTGTTATTCATTTATAAACAGTTTAAATTCACCAAAAGCAACGATACAAAGTTACAGTAAAACAAAGAAGCAAATAATTTTTATTGTAGAAGTAGTTCCGTATCGCTGTATCCAAGTGGCTGAAGCCAATCTAGTAACACTTTTTTACATTCTTTCAAGCTTAATGTATATATTTCTATGCTTTTATTTATAGCATTGTATAAATGAGCTGACTGAACCATGTATTGACGCGTGGCTGATTTTGTTTTAGTTCTTTGCAGATTAACAACCTTTCTATTTTTCCTTTTAAGTAATTTTGAGGGATCACATGGCAAACGCTTATGCAAATTCAAGACCGCGTGCAGAATATATAGAAGCTGGTGCACGACTTTTCAATCTCCGATTTGCGGATGATATAGTATTATTTGCTAGTGACCCGGACGAGCTCCAGACAATGGTTCAGGAACTACACGGCGCATCCTTGGATGTAGGGCTCGAGATGAACCTAACTAAAACCAAGGTCATGTCCACTGATACGGACAGCACGGCGGTGATCGCAGTAAAGGGAAACTGGACTTTGTTTGACTTTGCCAAACTGGACTTTGCTTTCAGGATGAATCTCGTCAGTAATCAGAAAGCACGTATATTTAACCAGTGCATCCTACCAGCTCTAACCTACGGAGCCGAAACTTGGGTGACAACTATAAGTATTCTTCAGAAACTAGTAGTCACTCAAAGAGCAATGGAACGTAAGCTGGTAGGAGTATCTTTATAAGACCGTAAGACTAATAAATGGTTGAGAAAACTAAGCAAAGTAGCAGATATAGTAAAGCGAGTAGCTAAACTGAAATGGCCATGGGCAGGCCACGTGGCTCATAAATCAGACTCGTGGTGCAAGGACCTGTTAGAATGGAGACCGTGGGATTATAAGAGACCAGTTGGTAGACCGCAGATGCGCTGGAAAGATGACATCTGGAAGATAGCGGGCCAAAATTGGATACTGACAGCCCAAAATAGAACGAGATGGAGAGGACTGAAGGAGGCCTTCACCAAATTGGTCGAGGAAGGCTTGAGATGATGATGATGATACCCGTTCGTGTGCGATCAAATTAGGAACAAAGGACGAATTCAATACCACAGGCAAAAAATAATAATAAATATGTTTTCATGTAATAGACAGGTCAACGGCCGAACTTTGCATTCGATAATTACATTAAGTAGGTAGTTCAGTGCTTAGAGCAGCCACCCGGATTCTGGAAGACGCGGGTTCGAATCCTGCCTGATTTCTCTTAAGGTCCGAAATTCGATTTTTTCTAGTTTTTCTAACTATAGATAGGTAGGTACTCGTAATTCATATATTTTTTAAATACTACCATAACAAAAAAATGGCATGTTCTTTTCTCAACTATGTTTACTCATTTCTGTTATTTTGGAGGTGGGGGGAAAAAGTGAGCTCGGTGAAGAAGGTGGTGAAGGTATCAAAAGGCTTTTATTTAACAACTTTTTTTAAAACCAATTTAGCAACATTGATTAAAACTTTGAGTTTTGCTGGCCTCAGTCTCGCCTGGTAGTAATCGATAACGAGGCTGATGATGATACACGCTTACCCAGAAAATGCATTCAATCAAGCCTTTATGAAACATCAAAGTTTTATGTACCCGGAAACACAGACGTAGGGAGAGTGTTCGACTCCCTAGCGGTGCGAACCAGAAAAGACGCAGCAAACTACTGACTTAATGTTGCACCAATCACTGTTGAGTTTTTTATAGTCAGAGCGTTGTGAGTTATTTACAACAACTTGCGATTCAAACTCTCAAATATACCTAGTCCGTCGACGCACATAAGCGCCGTTGCCACGTCCAACTGATTTTTTTATATGCATTTACATTTATATTACCTGGTTTACCCAGTATCGTTCTGCATATGAAACTGAAGCCAGACGCAAGAATTTTCCGCAAGAGAGTTTGGTTTAGAGTGGTTTAATTTTTTAGTGTCTCAAACTCAAACTCATACTCAAATAACTTTATTCAAATAGACTTTCACAGTAAGACTTTTAAATCGTCAAATTCAAAGCAAGATACCCTAAATAATAGACATAAATACTATAATATTATAGATATATAAATACACAGTATACATACATAATGCGGTTCTACCACCGCGTCGGAGTTGTTTCTTGCTGAGAAGACCCGGCGAGAAAGTGTGGTGAATGATAGTTTAAAATTTAATTTAGCCAAAAAGGTTTGTTTGATATTTTTCTTATAAAAATAAGCAGACAAGACAAGGGGGACCAAGACCAACACACTGCTCTCGTTTTGACTTGTAAAATGTAAGTCTTTGACCGGCCGGTCACCGGTAACGCCCACGGCACGGTGTTCAACGTGGTAAATACACACATCAAAAGTGTCTAGGGATCAACATATATTTTTGCAATAACTTTTCTCCTGATTGATATTAATTAAAATTTTCTTTAAGGATTCATCAAATAAAGTGTTTTCGTTTGTCTACAGTAACGATAAACCAAGTCACCTTTGCATTAATAAAGAAATTTGCCATTTTCCTAATAAAGGGATTTTTGACATTTGAACCACTAACATTAAAGTTCGAAAAAAAGACTGAAATAACAGTTTTCTGTAAAATTTTATTGGGTAACTTAAACAATTAATAATCCGTGTTTCTACCGCGAACACTAACAACACAAAAACATCGGTTTGGCATACTCAAAATGAGTTCATCCAAATCACGCTGTGGAATGGCCGCCCATGTTCGTTGCAACAACAAAAAAAGGTCTTCTTGCGACTGGATACCCTCCATATTCGGCAGAGCTTTTCTCTGTAGCTTATCCCATGCATGCTCAATCGGGTTCAAGTCTGGCGACTGAGCAGGCCAGGGCAGGACATTGATGTTAGCTGCGGCGAGAGTCTGTCTTACAACTCTTGCGGTGTGCGGTCGTGCATTATCATGCATTAACTGAAATAAGGGACCGATTTGCACTTGTAGAGGAACGATGACGTTCCCGAAGACCGCTAAGGGTACCACCTATAGCAATGCACAATCGTAGGATTCGATATCAATGGGCTCTTGAAGACAGAAATTGGGCAGAAGAACAATGGCGTTTCGTGTGCTTTTCTGATGAGTCTCGTTTTGGTATGAGACCGGATACAAGACGTATACGACACTGGAGAACCCCTGGACGCCAACAGCGATTAAAATTTTGCCAGGAAGTCCATCCTTATAGTGGTGGAATCATCATGGTATGGGCGGGTATTTGGATCGGCGGAAGAACTGAGTTGATTTGGATCAGAGGCAACCTCAACGCTCAAATTTATGCTGAGACGATTGTATCAGACGTCATCGTTCCTCTACAAGTGCAAATCGGTCCCTTATTTCAGTTAATGCATGATAATGCACGACCGCACACCGCAAGAGTTGTAAGACAGACTCTCGCCGCAGCTAACATCAATGTCCTGCCCTGGCCCGCTAAGTCGCCAGACTTGAACCCGATTGAGCATGCATGGGATATGCTACAGAGAAGAGCTCTGCCGAATATGGAGGGTATCCAGTCGCAAGAAGACCTTTTTTTGTTGTTGCAACGAACATGGGCGGCCATTCCACAGCGTGATTTGGATGAACTCATTTTGAGTATGCAAAACCGATGTTCTTGTGTTGTTAGTGTTCGCGGTAGAAATACGGATTATTAATTGTTTAAGTTACCCAATAAAATTTTACAGAAAACTGTTATTTCAGTCTTTTTTTCGAACTTTAATGTTAGTGGTTCAAATGTCAAAAATCCCTTTATGAGGAAAATGGCAAATTTCTTTATTAATGCAAAGGTGACTTGGTTTATCGTTACTGTAGACAAACGAAAACACTTTATTTGATGAATCCTTAAAGAAAATTTTAATTAATATCAATCAGGAGAAAAGTTATTGCAAAAATATATGTTGATCCCTAGACACTTTTGATGTGTGTAGATTATGTCAAATGTAAAAATTGTACGGGAGTGACATTAGCACTCATCTTATTGAATGACATATAATGTCACTACGTCTACCACGAGTTGCCACTTAAAAAATAATGTTGGGATTTACATTGTCATGTCATGTTAAGTGACATTCGTGGTAGACGTACTGACATTAAATGTCATTTCAATTAGACGAGTGCTAATGTCATTCCCGTACATTTTTTACATTTGACATGTCGAAACGGAAGTGGAAAGTTTTTTTCTAGCGTGTTGCTCTTGGCTAGGGCCCAAGAAGTATATTTACTTTTTTTTTGCTGTTACGATAACGCAAGAGAGAACCTAGCCCAGAAACCGGGGCTAATGTCATGTGGTTTTGTCTTTTACTAAACTTACCTATACCGGGTAATTATCTAATAACTTACAAAAACGATATGGGATACTCGAAAAGTGATGTAGTAACTATGGAAGCGAAAATTAGATTTTTTCATTTAACTTTAATATCAAGGTTTTTATACAAAAAATACCTACTGACCGTTCGAGTAATTTGTATAGTGACCTTAAAATGAAAGTTAACTAGTTTTAAAATAAATTTTTACTCAAGTAGATCGTTTCGACATCACTTAGTACCTACTAACCGGGTATACCGGTATACATAGATGGATACCCTTTTGTGCGAGTTTTCCATTAGTTTTGGAGCTAATGATAAGTAAATAAAGTTCAAAATATGGTGTCCATCACATGGACCGAGTCCTATAAAAAAATAGTTACGAGTAGGTGATCCGTAGTCCAGATCGGCAAGATTCAGCCGAACTTGCTGAATGAAGTTTTTATCATGTACAATACATGCATCGTTATTAAGTTCCTGAGACATCCGTACGATTCATATCTAAAATTTTCAGAAGAGCCGATCGCATTTACTTCCTACACTTCTGTTGTTTGAAGAGAACTTCTGCTACTAACAGACTGCCTTATTGCAGGTCCCAACTAAACTTTCCCTTGAATAAATCGGTAACCGTAGAGTCTCGGGGTCCGTCCTGTCTGCATTATTCATAATATCTTCATAACTTTTCTACCAAAAGCGAACATCACTACTGAAATAATACAGGAAAAATCTTTATGCCGCAAGAAATTCTGAAAGAAATTTTGCTTGCATTGCTAACGTGAACTGAGTAGCTCGTTGGTTTCGCAGTAATTGTTAGTTATCTTGCCTTTTTATGCTGACAGTCGAAAGTTCGATTTACGTTAAGTGACACTGACCTATCTCGGCCAGGTCGTGTTCCGGGATCAACACTGCACTAACCGGTGCCAGGGCAGGCCTTCAACATGAGTATGGCCAGCTCAGCAATTGCTTTGCATTATTGTGCTTGTCATTCTTATATCTGGACCTCACGACTGCTTTCCATCAGGTGGAGGGAGGTTATCTTGACGGGCACTATAAAAAAAAACATCCGGGAAATATTTTTTTAACGAACATTTGGGCTTATTAATTTTGTATTTGTATCTTACATTTATGTTTATTAGTATCTGACACCTATAGTAGAAGCTTTATTTTTCAGTTTTCCCTTTTGCTCTGCTATTTTTGAGCTTTGCCCTTATGCTCTGCTATTTTTAAGTTATCACTTTGATTATTTTAGCATCTGACAATACTTGTTTTCATATCCTAGAAAACTACCAAAAAAATCGAATTTCATATCTTGATGTATGATTAATCCGGGTGGCTGCTTTGACCAGCTTAGAGCAGTCACCAGGATTGTGGAAGAGGCGTCTTCGATTTCCGCTCGAGATCATCAAGGTCCGAAATTCGAATTAATCTAGTTTTCTATCTTTAGATACTTAAGTTATCGCTTTATTATTTACTAAAGAAAATAAGGGTAATACATACTTAAGTACTCTCCAAGAACTTTCAAGGCCCATTATTAAAGGGAGGTGACACAGAAGTCCATCTAGCATTCTAGCCGATCTTTCCTATTTGGTATCGTCGAGTGTTTGACCACTGCCCGGAGATCAGGGGGCCTACTCACGCGCAGAATTCAAGACGTTTCGTAAAAGGTGACACTCAGCTTTAAGTTTGAATTGTATGTACTTATAAGTGTTTATCTTGTTGGTTCCCTATAATGAAATAAAATAAAACTAATGTTCGGGAGGGTAAAAAGCAAATTTAAACAAATGTTATGTTAAAGCTTTATGAATGTGCTTTGTACAATGAAATATGATGATGAGGATAACAGAAAATCAACATCAATTTCCAACTGTATCTTTTTCAACGCCTAAATGAAGATTCACGCTGCTGCGTATTCGGAGGAACGTGAGGTAGGCCCCCTGCAGCTAAGGAAAACACTAAAACCTTTTCAAGGATTCTTGAGTTTTCTCTTATTGAGGTATATTATTGAAGCCCTTGAATTTTTAAAGGTAATTTTATAGAAAATGTGAATTTAATTATCTACAAGAATGTAGTGTTTTTACACAAAATTCATATTTCTTGCTTGAATACACTGTATACAAACATAATGTGACTCTACCACCGCATCGGAAGTTGCGAGAAACTCAGTGCTTACGCCTGAATTCACACACGTCAATCAAAGCTGAGCAGGCCTTACGTGTATAGCTGTCCCTTTCATTTCCAATGACATGTCACAGGGCAGCATCAATTTAAGGTATCCTCAACTATTGATTAGAGTTTGTGGATACGGGGGTTACTCTTTTAAACTTCGTTGGGTTTGACGACACGGTTGGCGCAGTGAGATGATATTTTCAGAAGTGACGCTCCTGGCTTAATTCCCTTTCTGGTACCTCGTAACACAAGATTTATCCTTACTTCGAGACCATGACAAGTGGTGTGTTGTCTGGCGCATATTTATTTATTCAAAAAAGACTTAGTGAAGTACAATGAGTATAAATAAGATGGTTATGTTCTAACATTTCCATAAAATATGAACCTTAAAAGTACATCTAAAATACCGAATATAATATGTTATCACAAGAAGGTTCGAGAAATCCGAAAACACACTTTTTCCGACCTATATGTCTAGACTGAGTTTATGCCTGAGTCCATTGACAGCCAATGGCGTCCGCGCTGACCGCTTTGACGTTTTAGTATGGGATGTCCGTAAAGCGCCCCTAGTGATTATAAATAGAACCAAAAATGGCATACAAATTTCTGAAGTCAACTATCGTAGTTTCTGTGACAGAAACCAATGGTAGTATAAGTCGATACTAAGAAGAAACTAGTCCCGTAACTTTTGCATTTCCAGGCGAATTGGAATAAGGACTCACCACGATACTGTTACCAAAAGTAGTGGTAAAGCATGGATTCAGCTCTTGAAAATAAAGGGGCTAGTGAAGTTGTACGGGTCTACCGATGGTTAATACCATAAGTAAGTCAGAGAACTTTTGGCAAAATTATACGGTTGGGTTCACGGGCACACATTATCCGGAGCTAAAACGCTTTCACGGGAACATTTAAACCCTTTCAGCTGATCCGTCCGTCGATGCTGGAAACTTCGCAATTTTGTTCATTTATATTTCATCGCTTTGTAGGGCTCAGTAATAAATTAACCAACGTTTGAGCGGTCCTCGTTGATATAATTAGTGATAAATGGCACTGGAAGTATCCTGTAAGAAATGTTGGGAAAAGATTCAATTTTTAAAGACATCCATGTGTTTAGTTACTGTAGTTTATTGGTTAGTTTTGATTAATTTGCCTAATAAATATCACTATTTTACTTAACGAAGCTATTCTCGAAGTCAAATCAGTAATTACGACATCGTAGAAGAACTTAGGACACCAAAGTAGTCTCGCAAAAAGATAAGCGTAAGAAGGGTTAAGTTTTGTAATGCAGAATATAATTATGGTAACAGCCAAGCTGAAGGGCACGGATTCGAATGGATTAAAGCTGCATTCAATCAATCACTCGATTTTTTGTAACGAGTTTTCATTAAATTTCAATTCGGTAAAAACATAAAAAAACCTTATTTTAAAAAGTAAAGCTCAACGTTAATACTATCGAATTGAAATTGCTAGGTTTGTTGCTATACCTCATCATCCTCTTCCAAATCTAAATCTTTGGTAAAACTTTTGAGTTATAATGCAAAATCAGCGCGTATTGTGCCGTTAATTTTGTAAAGACTGCCCAAAATGTAGCTGCAGGGTGGCAATTCGTACCACAGTTTTGAAAGCGTTTCTCGCATTTTCACGGAGTTTGCCAGTTATTTAATTAAATAATCTACTTAACTCCTTAAGTTGCTGGTTAGAAAATGAAGTAATCAGCACCTCATTAATTTGTTTTACATGAAGTAAGCCACATCAGGATTTGGATTAAATATAAATAAGTAAGAAACACTCTTAAATAGCCAAATTGTGCTTTGGGACTCGCGCCTAATCTAATAACTTTCTAAACCAGTGATTAATTATAAGATTGTTTTGTCCAAAAACTCATTAACATCTTTTTCCAACGTTGTATCAATAAAATTAAGTTGAAGAAGCAAATGTTTTTTTTGCAAGGACAGCTAGTAAATATTGCGACACAAATAATCCCTCTAAAATAAAGTTTAAGGCTATAAATCGTAGGGCCATCAATTTTCAGGCTAATACGGCCCTGCCAGGCCTCGGCGACAACTGAGTGACAGCGGCCTCTTTCACTACCCGCGTTGTGGCCTAAACGATCCCCGAGGTATTAAGACATTTTTCTTCCCCACCAATTATATTAAATTTACAGCCCCACTTCAAAGAATCATCCGACCCTCTTATTAAAAAAACCAAAGTGAATAAAGTAAAGTCTCTCATTTGGACCGAGCCATTTATTATAATCTTGCGTATTTTTTGCGGTTTTAGATTAATACAGATTAAAGGGAATTCTTTAAGATTATTCCAACATTTCTTTGTTCTAGCGTGGATATCGGGCTAAATTAATCATCGTTTTGTTAAGATCATTTGTTAAAGTTGGTAATTGCGTCTGGATTAAGTGGGTTTGAAATATTAATCGCAAACAACAGCGGTGCTAATGCATGCTAATATGAAATTCGCCTCAGGGTATTAAGTATTAGAAAGTTCTGCGTTTTGGCGAAATTTGAACATCAAACAATATACTGCCTACTCTGTTTAATATCTGCCAAGTTTGATTTACCATTTTGTGCTGAGGCGTTATCATTTTGCTTTGTGCTATTTTTGTGTTATTATCTAATAAAGGTATTACGCGGGGATATACTTGTTAGCGTCTGTTTCAGTTAAAATGGGTCTTAACTTTAACAGGTTTATCATAGATTTGCAGTAGTCTCCTTTTTGATGACCAGTCTAGTTGTGAAAGCAATGATGACAGAATTGATGACTATGTTTGTTAAAAAGATCGGCGCAAACATGCATCGGACCACCTGACGGTAACCAACTACCACAGCCTTTTATGTAGCACGTGCAACTAAGAGAATTACTTGTGTGTTACCAACCCAGTACCTAACGACGGGTTTATAAGCTCGTTGTAGGAAGCGCATATTGGAGCATTAGGCACGCAAAGTTATAAAAATAAATGTCACAGTTAAATGATCGACATTACAGTCTTTGCCATGTGCCTTTAGTAGAGACATATTATAGGTGACATGTGTGCCAACAGACTGACCACTGAGGATGCACAAGACCGCGTGAAGTGGGCCAAGAAAATAAGAAAGTCGGACCCTGGGACCCCACACACCAGCTTTACAACCGGGATAGACCGCACGGATGATAATGAATATACCTGGACATTACCTGGACATTATTCCACACAGCGCCATCTAGCCCCAAAGTAAGCTAATTAAAGCTTGTGTTATGGGATACTAGACAACGGATAAACATACTTAAATACATTTTCTTTTGTAAATACATACTTATTATACATAGGAGACACCCAGACCAGTACAAACAGACATGTTCATGCACACAAATGTTTGTACTGTGCGGGGATCGAACCCGCGACCTCTGGTGTAGTAGCAAACTTCTTAACCATTACACCAAGTCGGTCAAAATGATGATGAATGATAATGATGTTATGCTTGTAATACATTCTTGAATCGAGCTCGTCGCAGTCATAACACTGTTTTCCAAAGTTTAGACTAATTTAATGTTTCATTGTTTTAAAAAGAAATCAAAGATATTCCTGTATCTTCATAGCTCTCAGCTTTTGTATGTTTTGTTTGTTTTATGGTTACAATTTGCTCACATTATTGTACAATAATACTAGTGGAACTTAATTGGTTTGACTAAGATGTTTATGTTATCATTGTTCTGATTTATAACAACTGTCTGTTTCCAAAATAAATAAAGTTAGATATGTTAATGAGTCAGAAGGATGGATGCACAGCGTCTAAACATTGAACCGAGAGCGTGTTTGATATATTCCACTATCAATTAATACAGACGTGCTGATTATTTACAAAAGAAAATGTCAGTGTTCAACATAAATAACTATAGCCATATCATCATCTTGATGGCGCCAAGTGAGGGACTAATTCGCTCGCAAATGGACGTCATTTCCTGAAACAGCCAAACGGAGCCTTTTTGTTTTTCTAGGTTATGAAAATATATTGCGAGACTTTTACAGCATCTGATTCTGTTAATGCAGTCAGATACCATATAATAATGTAATGTAATTTTTAGTTTATGGTTAGTTTTTAATCAATAAAAACGACTAAATTAAAAAGCTCATTCGATTCAGTTAGAACGGTCACTATACGTGCCAGAACCGAATTTAGTATTGGAAATGAGTTTTGGAAAATATTTTATTTATTTATTCATTTATTTATTCATACAAAAAATAATACATTTACAATGCCACATAAACCACTGTTTTACCGGACACTGATATCCGTCGCCTTCACTCAGACATTCATTTCATTTCAAAAAGTAAAGATAGGTAACCTTCAAATATCGTGTCTTTGGTCATCAGGACCACCCCATCGCTTAACCGGCAACATTAACTCAAATGACGTCACCCGTGAATTCGTTCCTTGTGAGCGCGCCATAAAGGTAGTGACATTAATAATTTTCTCCCGTCTGGTGTGAAGTTCACATTACAATACATCAAGTTTCACACGTGAGTATCTTGTGCTGACGTCATAAGACTCTTTTTGCAATCGTTTTATAAGGTAAAAGGGATCTACTGTCATGGCTATTTCAGCAAAGGCAATTTCGTCAAATCATAAGTACTTATTGCCCTCTTAACTTTCATTGTTTGAATTTTTTACTGATGAATTTTTTGATCGCTTTTCAACCGTCATGTTATCTTCTAAGACGAAATCTTGTTAAGATTAAGGAAGCATAACTTTTACTAAAAATGAGGAAAACCAAATGAAACAATTAAAAGAAGCACACAATCACCTCACCGTCGTTTAACTGACACCATTAACGGAAACGACGCATCTAGTGAGCCAGGTCGTTCCGTGTAAATGCGCCATAAAGGTGACATTGTCAATTTTCCCCCGTCCGGTGCGAGGTACACGCAATATCCGCCAAAGGACAATGCCTGACGAAATTGCCATTTGGGCCAGTAATGGCCCTCTTTATTTTTGATGGTTTTTAGACTGTGCTTAGAAACTAAAGAATACGCCCTTATTGGAACTAATTTGTTTTTAAAACAAAGTTTTAATTAACCAACAGTACCCCTATAATGAGTTTCCCTCAAATAAATTGTATGTACATTTTACTAGGCGCGCTGTATCGAAATCCCATACGCCTTGTCGACTGTCATCGACCTAAAACTCACGGTGTGTGATTGCTTTGCTGCTTCATTCATTACGCTTACAACTTTAGTTTAATTTCGTTTTAAGAATAAGTGGGTTCCATTTTGGGTACTTTATCTGAATCTTGCCACCGGTATGTATTTCATACATAATGCAATATTCTGATACAATATTAAAAAGGGTTGGAATGTAATTTACATTCAAATGAATATGAAGAGTATTACAGTCTCACAGCATTGGGAATATCGCCAGCCAGTTGATCAGGTGATTATTGGCTTTAATTTTGAAAAGTATTGTCATAAATTATTTACAAAATGTAATTCAGACCTAATCTATCGTCAGAGTGGTTAGCATAGTTGGAGCGTCCTCACTGTAATTAGGGTCGAAATTTGAATAGAACTAAAGTGGGCAACTGACCGGTAGAGCGCGAATTTCGCGGAATGATATAAATTACACGCAAGTTAAAGTTACATCAAGTGTTAGGACTTTGATCCCCCAATATTGACGCTTAAGTTGATAGAGATAAACTGTATTATTGCGTTTCGAAGCGCACCGGTCGAGAGAAGTAGTAGGTACGTCGTTTTTTGTATATTTTTTACGATTGAAATACCTTTAACTTTATGGATTGAACAGCTTTGTTTTATTCATTTGCAAATTCAAACAAAATGTATATTTTTCAAATACAAACTAAGATCGTTTTTTGTGCATTTTATCACATAAGATTTGAAGATCGGAAAAAGTACACTAGCTGTCCCGACAGACTTCGTTCTGTCAAAATATTGGCCTGTTGCAGTCAATAGTCAAGTTGGTCGAGCCTTTTGTGCTTTTTGATGATGAATATTTATATAAATAGTTAGATTAGGCAGGATCGCGTACAATCCCACTGACACCATTTTTTTTTAATTTCCACCAATTCAGATTCCCAGATTTATCAGAAAGTCCCGGCTTCCGTAACCCGGGTAACATCCTGCGAAGTGCGGGGCACAGCTGTCGAGTTGTCGAGTTGCGTCGTAAATTGCTCAGCGTGACGCATAATAACCTAATATAAAGAAAGTTCTCCGGCCGAGGCGGCGGCCGCCTGCCCGGTCTTATTGCGCCTGATTGCGGTTGTCATTTTTAATCCTTTGGAAAATTTGTGACTCGAGTGTCTTTTCGTAACTTAAAAAGCATATATTTTTAATAAGGAGAATATCACATAATAATTAAATCGGTTTTATGTTGTACTTGTGTTTCAAAACTGATACAATGAACGTATCACAGTGATCCAGATCCATCACAGATTTCATCTTAGCCGATCGACAAAGAAATAAAGATTTTTTTCCACCAGAATCCGCCACTACGCATGAAATATTTTTGTATATTCACCCTAATTTATCTCATTTTAGCTCTGCCGTTATTAATAGATAGCAGGTAAGATAACTCATTCATTATAAAACCCAAAGAACACTCCAGGCCTGACGCACTTATAAATTATGTTGACAACTCGCACATGGAAAGTTCAAAACGCTGAGTAGGAGGGACAGTCGCAAGCAGTAACTTTCAACACTTTCAGGCCCTCTTTTACGCAAAAAAATCCTACAAGTTATCCATGATCTTTAGATTGTAGATTATTTTAAATCAATTTATGTTTATTAGAGTTTCGTTTCTGGTAATTTTATTAAATAGTGTTTTTGCAAATGAAATACTTATGCATTCATCTTCAGCCTTTGGAGTCCACTGCTGGACATAGGCCTCCCCGATTGAACGCAACAGCAAGCGAGATTTAGGCCGCACGCATCCAACAACCTTTTATTTTTGCATCAGGAAATGCATTTAGGCATTCCCAGGGCCCTGGGTTCGGGACACCTGGGATATGTGGGACTCGGAACTCCGGGGAAAATAGAGACCCCTACCCACTAAAACCTGACGGTGGTCATCTTCGGCGCAGAATGGAAGGGGGTCCCGGGATCCCCAACGAGGGAGAGACTCCTCGCAGGACCCTTCGAACCACTGTGTCCGAAGACAAGTGTTAACGTCTTCCTCGGGGTCGCAAACCGAAACACACGTGGCCCCGTGCGCTTCGCAACCCCAAGGGCCCTTTTAGTCGCCTCTTACGACAGGCAGGGATACCTCGGTTGTATTCTTTTCCCCTAACCGCAGGGAACACGCATCCAACAACCTCCCGCAACCTGTTAAGGTCATCGGCCCACCGGGTAGGAGGCCTGCCCATTGTCCACTGCGTCTTCCAGTTCGTGGTCTAAATGAAATACTGATGTATACTTTAGTACACACTCTGTATGTTATGATAAGGCATGACATGGCATACAATCAGTTATTACCAGTTAGCTGCCTAAAAGCTCACGTAACTCTCAGAATATAAAAAAAATAGTTTTGATGTTGGCAAACTAAGCTTGATTTTGTATTTCAATGATGATTTAAACATAATGTCATAACGTCATAGATAATTGTCAAAATGTAATCATACAATATTTTAATTAAAATGAATCTCATGCATCGCCCTAATTGTTGGTATATATTTGCATATTTTGATTAAACTATTTATTCAAAACTAAACTATCTCTCAGCGACTGTACAAAAAATTGAAAAGCGCATAAAGTTTGAATCGTAGGTGAGTGTCATATTATAAATTCAGGCCGCAAACTTCCGTAACCACTCCTAACTTACTTTAACAAGAATAAGTATCGCCATTAGCCAAATGCTTGAGGTTAATGATTATAAGGAATTGACGTTTACGCTTCGAGAATCGTAAGTGGGCGTATTACGGCTTCGCCTATTTCGGCTAGAGTGGACCAATAAAATAAAACTGTTGGAACGACTCAACCTTTCACGGTTCTGTAGAGAAATGAATAAGTATCCTAGGATACACTTAGATAATTTGACTACGATAGAGCTTGTATTAGAGGTAGCTTATAAGCTCACAATGTAAATGCCATTGTTAGTTGAGCAACCTTTTCAATTAAAACTATTTATTTCATTTTTCTGAGGGTACAAGACCGTCGCAAGATTGACGGACTGGAAATGTGGTGTTGAAGACGCTTGCTCAGAATCCCATGGACTGCTCACCGTGCTAACGTCTCAATCCTAAAAGAACTTAAGATCGAAAAGAGATTATCGTCAACTGTGCAGATACGAATCCTCAAATTCTTCGGGCACATCACCCGTATAATGAGGACTCCATGGAACGGCTTATGGTGCAAGGGAAAATCGAAGAAAAAAGATCTCCCGGCGCTCTCCGACACGCTGGACGGACCTCATGAAGTCGGTGAAACACTCCAGCATTAACGATTGCTCTCCCTCTGCCAAGCATCGCGTGGCATGGCGAAGCATCGCGAAAGCAGCGGTGGCGCAAGATTCGACCAATATTATGACTGATAATATTATGACTGATTATACTATAAATCAGAAAATATAATTATTCACTACATTTTGAAAAAGTTTTGTGAAAACTATATGTATGAGCATGTATATGGTTGTATAGTATGTGTAGTTTTCGCTTAACTTATGGTTGTATAGTTTGTGTAGGTTTTGCTTAAGACAACGTTTATTGACATGAAATGTGTTTTGATGGTTAAAAAAAAGGTTATGTTATGAAAACCACCGGTTTCTACGACCGCACCGGGATGGCTTCCACACCCATGTGATTGTCTTCCCAGCCTTCCGCACTTAGCGGATTGCTGCGTCTTTCCTGGTCCGCACAGCTAAGGTATGGAACGCTCTTCCTGCGTCTGTATTTACGGATACTTACAACCCTAGTGTCTTCAAGGTCAGAGTGAACAGACATTTTCTGGGTCAGCGTCTACCACCATCGGCCTCTTCATCACTTACCACCAGGCAAGACTGAGACCAAATGCAAACCCATTTTAAATTTAAGAAAAGTCTTAAGCAAACAATCGGCCCGAGGTGAGCTGATATTTTTTTTAAGTGTTCATTTCAAAATCCCTATCCGGCTTATTGAAGAGTGAATTTTTCAAATTGACATCTAAAGAGCGCGTTGCTGTTGCTGGCAGATAACATTTTTAGCAGTTGAGTCTATATTTTAAATAGTAAAACTTTAATCTGCTACGGAATTCCGAAAATCCGTCAGTTATACGGCTTGCAATAAACTCGCGGGCCGCAGGTGAAATTGCGAACGCATTTTTAGGGTTCCTCTTTATATACAATCGTTTGATGTTCGCCACAAATTACACATTCAGGAAATAAGCCGGTTTATTCCTGTAGCCCTGAACCAGTACCAAAAGGCTTACTGCGAACGTCAGTAATTACGTAGGTAAGGCAGTATGAGTAATGATAACTTTGTTCAGTCGAGTCAAGCCATGATAAAATGAAAATATTTTCTTAATTAGCGTGATTTTTTAGCGCCATACAAAACGCCATTCGTATAAATCGGAACTCTTAAAGAAACCTCAAGGCTTCTGAGGAGGCAACATTTAAATAATAATACTCTGATATGAAGTCTCCATATCACTCTCCTAGTCCTAATATTAACAGTAGGTACGTCGAGAAATGATTGAGTTTTAAACAGCACACGTATGTCATACGACGTTTTATAACATATGTATTTGCGATGAAATAAATAAAAATCGGACTTTCTAAAACAAAAAAATCTAAACACTTGTTAAAGCAGTTACTTGTTCACAAATTTGCGATGCGCTTTTTTTAAGGCAAAGGCATAAAAAACAGCCAGTATTACTAATAAAGTAAATTAATATTTTTGTGTTTTTTAGAAAAAAAAAAAGAATGTAAATTAAAGAATTAAATGTTTATTTATTATATTTTATCTCCCAAAGTTAATTTTATTCATAAAATGTTGACCTCTTTTCTGACATAAAAACTCTTTGCTAAGATTTAAAAAAGTACCGTTCGTTTTAGACGGAGCATCTTGATAAACCGTGCGTTTTACCTTAATAAAAAAACTCGTGCGTTTTACATTACAATAACGCACAAGTGCGTAATGAGATACAATACGATATTGCAATTAGTGAAATAAAAGACCCTTTACGAGCAAATATGTTATACAATATTTTTTTATTTCTTAACATTCTGCTTGTCAATCACGGAACACGATATTCGTTCGAATATTGTACTTACTCGAAAATTTAAGTAATACAAACAGTTTTCATATTTATACTAAATATTTTACTCGATATATTGGAGATTTGGCAATTAGTAATAAATTGGCTTTACAGGTACAGCTAAAATTATTTCGTTTCTAGGTTAAATTCTATCTTCGATATTTTAATTGGAGGAAACAATACAAAACTGAACAGAACATAACAGTTAACGAGGTAACTACTTCAATGAGTATTCCAGAGTGCTACGAGGTTCTAATTCCTTTTTTTAAGAGGGGGAAACCCTAAGTAACCTAAAGCCTTGCGAAAGCGAAGGTCTTAGGGCGGTTTCATATCAAACTTTTATACGTGCGTAAAAGCCCATGTTGGCGCGTATATGCGCGCTTGCGTAACATGTACGATGGTTGACGCGCTTTTCAGCTCTTATAACCTATGCAGGCACTGACTCATTCAAGCGACTGGTTCAAGCGAATACTCCGTTATAACCCGTGTACGCGAGTTTGGTTTTTTGAAACGCGATAAGTACCGCGCGTGTGAGCTCGTATGCCAGAGCGACCGTGTATGCACAAAAAAACGCTAGTCTGTAGCCGCTCTAACTAAACCCATACGAGGGTTCTGACGTCAGAATGGAACTGGCAAGGATCTCTATATTATTTTGGGATTTAGTATCTTATATCATTGCCTACAGGACGGTAATAATTCATATCTTTGATTAAATGAATAAAATAATGTCTGGGACACTTTCACCAAGATTATCTGACTCCAATCTAAGCAGAGCTTGTATTATGGGTGTCTGAGACTGATAAACATACATAAATACTTCTAAGTACATACTTAAATAGATAATTACACCCAGACACACAACAAACACAAATGTTCGTCACATAAATGTTTATCATGGATGGGGATCGAACCCTCGACATCCGGTGCTAAATGCAGGATCACTGCTATTGCGCCAACAGTCCAGTCAAACATAATTATTTATTCATAACATTAAATACTACAACATTTTTATGTTGGTGTAAATTCACAAATAACATTTTGCGCAGGAAGCTTCTCCAAATTTTTTGGACTTGATTAGACTACCCATCGAGTGGAGAGCTTAGCTCCAGTCATTTTTACTGTAGTGTTACTATACCACTTTATTACTACGAGTATAATGGTTTTAATATATAGTGAAAAGCGCTTAGCTTTGAATCTCATTCGAACAAATTTATTTATTATTATTTATGCAGAATAACTTATCGTGGAAACATCCCGATCGACATTAATGGCCAATCGCTTGTCTGATCAGTTATTCATTACTCCCCGATAATAACCATTTAACTTTATTGACAGATAGCACGATTTTTTTATTAATGAACCGTCAATCAAGGTTCATTCCTCTTTTTGTTTTTTCATATTGCTGACAAAGTAGTTAATTTATGTTCATTCATTTTATTAGATGAAGTTAATTCTTAGGTTCTTCATAGATTACCAAAAGTAGAAATTTGCTGGCTTTAAAATAGAATAAATTTAATTTATATCGAGGGACTAAACGAAGCCATAATATACCAGAGGTGGTTTGACTCCCGAGCTTCCGAGGGAGTCAATGAAACCGAGGGTATATTAAGTTGGCGTTTAGTCTCTAGGTACAACCGTACTTTTCACTTTGAGTGCGAGAAAAATAGTCAATTAGGTACAAAAACATTTAATAAATATTACTTAATAAAATAAAAATCACAAAAGATTTAAACAGATGGCGCTACCTTCTTTGCGGACCATGGAACTGTAGCTCCTCAGTTTCAGAACACTTCCCTTACCATATCAAGTAGTATTGGGATCCTTGGCATTGACATATCTAGTGACGTACAGTTTCGGAGTCATTTGGAACAAAAGGCGAAGTTGGCATCCAAAAAGCTCGGTGTGCTAAACAGGGCGAAGCAGTACTTCACTTCTAGGCAAAGACTGCTGCTGTATAAAGCGCAAGTCAGGCCACACGTGGAGTACTGCTGTCACCTTTGGGCAGGAGCGCCGGGATATCAACTCAGTCCTTTTGACTCGGTCCAGAGGCGTGCGATCCGGATTGTCGACGATCCCAAACTGACAAGGGGTTTAGAGCCGTTAAGTCTGAGGAGAGACTTCGCCTCCTTATGCGTGTTCTACCGTTTGTACAACGGGTTTTGTTCTGAAGAACTGTTTGATATGATGCCCACGGCTACTTTTCATCACCGCACCGCTCGCCACCGACAGGGCATTCATCCTCACACTCTGAATCCGCAATGGTCTCGTACAATTCGGTTTCAGAGATGTTTCCTTCCGAGGACGCTTAAATTGTGGAATGAACTCCCTGCCGAGGTTTTCCCGATGAGTTATAGTATGGAGTTCTTCAAGAGGGGTTTGAAAAGGTTTTTACAGGGTCGACAACGCGCGAGTGATACCCCTGGTGTTGCACGCGTCCATAGGCCGCGATAACCGCTTACCATCAGGCGGTCCGCGTGCTTGATTGTCACCGACGTAGTATAAATAAAAAAATGGAACTAATACTCTCAACATTTTCGCAATGATGATGGTCCACACTCCACAGATAATAGTGTATTTTACTGGCTGTTTGAGTTTGTCTATGTCACATGAAGGAAATTTAAATACTAATTAATTTTCACTCCCTAGAGGCTAAAGTGGTCACTTTAGTCCCACTACGTAGGGCTGTATAAAAATACATTAATTTGGTTGTTCGCCATTCTACCTGCTACGGTCCTTGACACACCTCTTGCACTTCTTCCACTCTCATTAATCCTTTCATACATGCTCGTCGATTATGGGTACTCCTGACCTGACCTTTTCTGAGCAAAGTTATTATATAATTTATAAAAATGCCTATATAACACTTAGATTTTAACTAAAGTCGTATTCATAATTAAACGGAAAAATCTGACAGCTGTTATTGTCACTTTGTAAAATAATGAGGCTATGTTAAATGCAATAGTGATGCGCTCAGGTTCGTTCATTCACAGAAAGGATTGATGAATGACGTGACTTTACAAACGAAAAGAAACTGCTTTGATTTTCATTTCATTTCACATCAGAACATTAAAGATAGAGATAGAAACTAGAAAAATTCGACCTGATCCTAGAGACTCAAACGGGATCAGGTCGAATTCTTCTAGTTTATTTCTTTGTATATAAAATAGTGCATTGAAGTGTGGTGTAACACTTTTTGGTGTATTATATGTATTATGTTTTTTCAGTTGGGTTGTGTGCACTTTAGACATGCTTTTTACTGTACTTTTTCATAAGTTAGGATAAAACAGCTAAAATGCTAAAATAAAAATTCACACATCAAACATGTGAATCTACTACTTTAACCATGTGACTTTTCTGTACCGTGTTTCATGTAAATGAAGAATGATGATGATTTATTTCGAAATTGACGATATCTACTGTGATATGTTATAATAATGATTTTTCTACTTTCTATTTAAACAAAAAATCACTGGCACGGCACGCAGTAATCCATATTTTCGAACGTATCCTACGCCGGCCGTGCAGGTAGCTCATTCAAAAATGAGCCATCTGACGAAACATTCCGGCGTCAGCTGAGAAACCTTTTGTGGGACAATCCTTTTTATTGCACTGACGAATATTTAAATTGTAGTAAATTTTAAATAATTCGTATTATTTTGTATAAATTATTCCGATAGTTGACATTGTTATTAATTTGATCCTGTTTTAATGTTCTTTTATTTTGTTTTCAGTATTGTAATTTTTATTGTTTTTGATTGATATTTTTTTTTTCTGACATTTGTTTTGTATTTATTATTGATTAATTTTTTTGACGATCTCCGTATTGATTCCCAGATATGACATACAATGTAACATACGTGTAATTTGAAATTGAGAAATAAATAAGTCTAATCTAATCTAATCTTCTTTGGCTTGACTGTTCGGCCCCTGATTCCGAAACTAAACTCGAACTAGTGATGAAAGAGACTCTCCCCCTTATTCATATTAACTTAAACAGTGCTTCAAGACAACTGTACCATAGTGAACAGTCTTGTAAGACTGTTTTATTTTTTATGTTAAGGGGGCAGACTTTCAAGGCTTTTACCTCGCTTGAGTTTTAACGACTCACGACTGACTTAGTCTTTTAGTCCCCAACCTTAAGTCATGAGACTAGCCCTCTTAGTCGAAGTCGAAGTCTTAAAAACTGAGCTGTTACTTAAACAGCTTAGTTTAAGTAACAGCTCAGTCAAAACTAGCCAAGTCAGACGTTAGGCTTCAATATATTATCCTACTGACCATTGAACTTGGCACTTATTTAGATCTCACTTTTTTTGGCGTACAAGTCAACAACCAAGGCATATATATATCATAATATTGAACTTGGCCCTCATTTCACATTTATTTTTTTGTTGGGATATCTTTACTTTTTGTACTGATATTATTAGTTTATTAGTGAGGATGTTGGCGACAGATGTGGCAACCCCGGTTGCTAAGGGTTGTTATTGTTCTTGTCTAGGCAACGGGGCCTCGGGTCTTCTAAAAACTATAATTAGAAATATTATATTTGTATCACCCGTAAATAATAAATTAATATGGCTTTTCTAGTTTGTCTTTAACATTTGTTAAGAGGAAAGTTTTTTTTTGCGACAGACAACACACCTCTTGACATGATCTCAAAGTAGGGAAAAATATTCCTATATTACGAGGTACCAGACAAGAAATTGAGAATGGGGCGTCTCTCACCCAGTACGCACACCCAGACCCGAGAAAATTTTAATGAGTCAAACTGAATTGACCCGACCCGAATCGAACCCGGGACACTACGGAATTCATGGCGAGAAACCGTGCTACACTACAGCGCAATACGCCAATCGTTCTGCCAAATTAATAATAATGCCGCCCAATTTAAAGATTGATCGGGAATTCGGGAGGCATTGGCATAATCGGTGTAAGTAAAGTATATCAAGTAGGTTTACCACCCACAAGTTTCGTATGCATACTAAGGTTCCGATCATATCCCGGGTGATTATCAAATAACTTCCGAAAACGATATGGCATAAGTAAAAAATAAATAAAACTTTCTTAAAGAAAAAAAAATAGGAAATCTTAATTATATTAGTATAGATAAAATAGTACACTGTTACCCTAGGGGTGAAAGTAACTTATTTAGTCCCGAGACGGGGTTTGGCGCCCGGAACGAAGTGAGGGCGCCAATAGTTCGAGGGACTAAATAAGTCTTTAACCCGAGGTAAACACTGTGCTTTTCATTACCAATACAAGGAAAGTAAAAATAAAAACATGAATTAGCTAAAGAAAAAGTAAGTAAATTTTATTTTCCACTACCGCTTTAGCTTTACACTCTTCTCTTATAAAATCAGGCGATAAATTCATATCAGAATCAGATGAACTCATTTTATAGGTACAAATCTCTGCTATACGTATAAACAAAAGTCTTCAAATCGAAAAAATAAATGAAGATCGAATTGCCGCTTTCCCGCCTATTTTGTTTGTTTTTTTTCTGTGGCCGGCCAGCTATTCAGCCATTATTTTTTATTTTCATCATTGGAAAATTGTAAATATTTTGCCCAAATCTAAGTTATTTTAAAGAAATTGTTGAAACTAAATTATAATAAAGTTATTTAAAAATATATAATTCTTTAATCAATACTTAACTTTAAGTTATTTAAATTTTACATCGTGGCTGTATAGAAAGTTGGAACATGGTTCAATAGATATGTGAAAGAGAACTAGTTTTTTTTAAATAATTTGACAGCTGTCAGTTGAAAGTGTTTCTCCCTAGGGATGAAAAGTATTACTTTCATTCCGGGCCTCAGGCAACTTCAGACCTACTTTCAGAGTATGAGTAATGAAAAGATAATTACCAAAGTACTATAGTATATTTTATATCGAGGGACTAAACGAAGCCTTAATATACCAGAGGTGGTTTGACTCCCGGGCGTGCGAGGGAGTTAATGAAACTGAGAGTATATTAACTTGAGATGCAAACTGTACTTTTCATTTTGAGTGCGAAAAAAATAGTCAATTCAGTACAAAAATATTTAAAACCGAACAAATTTACATTCGACAAAAGTTTTGAAATTTTCGCGGTCAGTTGTTTCTTCTGTACCAGTCACAGATTAACAATTTAAAACACATGGCGCCACCTTCTTTGCGGACAAACCATGGAACTAAAACTCTCAACATTTTCGCAATGATGATGGTCCACAGTTCCACACTCCACAGATAATAGAATATTTACTGGCTGTTTGAGTTTGTTTATGTCACACGAAGGAAATTGAAAAACGAATTACTTTTTACTCCCTAGAGACTAAAGTGGTCACTTTAGTCCCGCTTCGTAGTGCTATATTGGCGTACTTTTAGAGCATGAGAAGTGAAAATAAATAAATATTACATGCGCCAGAAAACACACCTTTAGTAATGGTCTTGAAGTAGGGATTAATATCCCTGTATTACGAGGTACCACACAAGGAAATAAGCCAGGGGCGTCTCCCAGCATACCCAGAGCCGAGTCAATTCTGCAAAGATCGTTTCCTGAATTGACCCGACCGGTAGTCGAACCCGGGGCACTACAGAAATCGAGGCGAGAAACCGTGCTACAGCGCACTACGCCAATCGTGTCGTCCCGTCCACTTTGGGCTTTGTAATATATCTTCTTGAGGAGATTTGATTATTTGCTTATCTTTTAAAATATTTATCTTTCAGACCCTCTTGGTGAGTTAAATGTTTTCTAAAAGCGAAATGGTAATGTTTTTAAGCAAGTATTATAACCCGTCCCGCCAATCAAATGAAATACGAGTGTAGTGTCCGGGACCATTTGTGCGCCGAAATTTTTATTTACATCCATTGTAATTTATTTAAATATTATGATTTAAACAAGGTCAAATAGCTTACGATCATATGCCGTTATATAGCTCATAAAATTGCCTTCACATTGCATATAGTGAAATTGAGTTTGTAAACTTACATACTAGCGAAAATAATTGATTTTCTTGTTTTCACTGACACAGTTTTTTTGGTTTCATCACTAACGTTCCAAGGTTCTAAGCACTTATTTCCGGTATTGGTGCCACATTTTCACTGCACCATTCTAATGAGTATATTCATAACATTATTATCACAAAACACCTTTTTTCTAGCTAAAGGTATGACTACATAAACAACAATTAATTTCGCAGTGACATGACTGAAAAAAATGGCTCATATTTCATTCTAAACAAAAAGTATTAAAAAGTCTCTATAGCTCTTGTATTTTACTTGTTTTCAATTGGTTAAAAGTAACATTTTGTGTAAAAGTGAGCCATGATTGGCCGTATAAACTTACGAGTACGTGATCAGCTAATCACAAAATATGAGTAAAGTTGGCGCCAAAGACAACGGAGTCGCTTATGGTCAGACGTATGTCCTCAAGACGAGTCGCGATTCAGCTGCTCATAAACAGACGTTACGGACATACGTCTGTTTATGAGCAGCTGAATCGGACGTTCGACGGATTAAATTAGTCAGTATATTTCTATGTTTGGATGCAACTAAGTCAGAGGAAACGACATAAGAAAATATCAGAACCAAAAAAATCTTGATTTAAAAATTAGAAAGTTCTTTTCAAACGAAAAACCTAAATCATATAACAAAAATATATAAACATGAATAGTATAATAATAGGTATGTACGTTACTAAATACATGTACCCTACGCTGTATATTTGTATAAGTTACCTTCCCCAATGCCCTGAAAACTGCTCACATTCCTTTCGGGATAACAGGCGCAAAGCACTGGGCTGCTGGAATATAGTTTCCAATAATATCAATATCGACAACCATCAAAATAAGCCTCAAGTCATTACGAAGCAGTTTTAGCATAAGTTGTCAGAAAAAATACTTAGTAATAAAGAACACGACACGACAAAAAATGACCACTATCATAAAAGGTGTAAGGTTTAAGTCAAATCAACTTTCTCGGACCAGAAAAAAGATCATTCGAGCGTATCAACGCAATATCCACCCATGTCACATTACAAGTTGAAATAGAGCGGTTTTTCCTTATATTTTATTAGAGCAGTGTCGCCTAACGGCCATCGTGGAGGGAATAAAACGTGGGATAAACGCGCCCTCATTAGATGTTCATTACAGGCGATAACTCAAATGCTCTGCGAACGCCTCCCATTCCGATTAGATTCGGGACTGTCTTCGGCAAAAATAGCCGTACGTGATGTCAGGTAGAGATTGATACAAGTAACACAGGTTAATCTATTGATATATTTTGTTTAATCTAAAAAGTGTGGTAGGGTGCAGTGGATTCCTCGCCTTTTAATAGGAATGTTGACTAATTTTTGTAATTGATTTTGTTTTGTAGATTAAGATTAATAAGACCCTATTTAAACACGAAAATAATAATCACAAAATTGGTAGAATTCCCGCCAAAATGCTCCAAACTATCACGTGACTACATATGAATACGTCACAGACCGTTATACTATCTTGCGCTCTGTCAAAGTTAATCTAATTTTAACTTGACCGATAAATTGATAAATTGAGTTTTTGATTTTGTCAGGTTGTTTGCCGGTCAGTGACATCATCGCCCTTTGAATGGCGTTCGCAGTCACGTGATAATGGGTATTAAATTAGATTTTTTTTTCTTTAATTTATGACGAATAAACATATTCATAAAATGTTATTATAGGTTTTTAAATACTGTCTTTATTGTATAAAACCTAACTTTACATGAACTGGCAACATGTGTCAACATCCCTATTAAGCTGTCCATCTGGATATAGACAAATAACTCCACTTTTCGCAAAACCGCAGCTAAATATGAATAAAAGTAGTGGTCTACTTTGGCATTGTTATACTCCTCCTGGTGAGTTAGGTAGCCAGAGCTCACTGTGGAGTTGGTTCATAGTCAGTTGGAGGACCATATTTTATCTCATTGTAAATACAAAAGATATTTGTGAAAGGCTTAACAGAGTCGGCAAACCACGAGTAATACCCATGAACCCCAAGATATGGACAGCCATGGTTTAGGCGGTTCATATGCTTGTTTGCCAATATTTATATAAACAAAGATTTATTTTTTTAAATGTGCAACATGCTTAAGGAAGTTATTTCTAACATTGAAATAAGAACAAATATGATGACTCAACAACACTACGGTGACTAAGTATTAACATTCTGTGACCCAGTGTAGAAGTGGCGTTGTTATGTGGATATTCCCTTGGGTTCTATTAGCCAGACCCCTCATTGGACCTCAGAACTAACTAAACCAGGTAAGTACCGCGTCAACCCAAAGGTCACCGGGTCTCCTTACCATAGTCCACCACCGAAGTCAGAAGTGAGTTCAATATAGGAATAGCTGCTAGTCGGTCATTGCACAGTATTAGTGAAGAAACCTCAAAAAGGGCAAAAAAGAGTAAATAAAAATTAGCATCTAAATTAAATTACAAACTTTTTGTGTTGTAAATATCAGGAAAATCAAAATAAGGAAGACAATACAAATTTGTCTTTGGAAACAAACTAACTTTACTTCACTCGCTTGTTGTCAATTTGAAGCTTTATAAGTTGTGAATGTGATTGAACAGATTCCTGCCTGATTTGATTAGGAAGAAACTGTTTATGGTTGAAGTGCAAGGTGTATAATTAGAATCTATTTAATTGCTATATGTAAATATGCTAATATCATTTTTGGTTGAGTACAATATCCAAATTATCAATTGCAAATAGATTTTATATGAAGTGGTGCATTCTTTAAAAAATATATATTATAATTTAAAAAAATGCAATGACTGTACTTAATATGATATTGATTTATCGTATCAACTACAATCAATGTTATTTTTAAGTACAAAAAATTAAGGACAGATAAATTATCGCCTGTTTATTTTCCACATGAGGTATATTTCACAGCAAAGGTTCAAAAAAATCCTTGTTCTAATTTAGCGTTATTTTTGGTTCCTATATTAAAAAACTTATATGAAAACTTTTATTTATCTTTTCACGACCAAATTTGTAAACGAAGGCAAATGGGGATCGCACGCGGAATTAAACAATTGAACCGACAACTTATTCAATTAGATCCCGAGCAAACTCCGGCTATGTTTGTTGTACTCGTAACAGTAACCAACCTGAAATTAAGTGACACACCAACTCTAAACATTTTAATTGAAGACCAACATTGCCCTTCGTATTACAGACGCACTTAAAGACGCAGGTACAGAAGCTTTTGGCAAGCACGGTTCCTGTAAGGCTGAAAAATGGTAAGCTACAACCAAAATATAACTTTAGCAAAAGTACTTTTTCAGCCAATAAATAGGTTCCACTTAAATCATTTAGATTCAGTGATATAAGTAGTCATTTAGATACACGATAATAATTGATATGTAAACTATTAACTTTTAGAAAAACTGAAATTTATTGCATGTTTGTGCTCTTATAATACAGATACTGCGGTGTACAACACCTATGAAATAAAAAAGTTACTAATTTATAACGGGCCAGGCAGAGATAATTATTGTTTTAAGTAGTCTCTCTAGTTTTTTTAAATCTAGTTTCCCTAATAAAACCGGGAACCGCTATGCATCCTTTTCTGTATGTTTAAAACATAGCCTTAAAACATTTCAGCCTTCAAGAAATCTAAAAAGGTTCCGAAGCCCTTAGTATATTTGTATTACAGGCGCACTCATGGGGTTCTTTGGTTATAGCGGGCATAAAATTAAGGTTTATTCTGGTGGCCGTTTGGTCCGTATACCGTTTACCGCATTCCGAAGCGAACAGCAACATAGCGTTTATGGTCGCGGCGACGCAAATTGTTACTTATGGTTATTACCGCTTTACGGGAGAGTATGGATTTTAGGTAAAAAGGAATGAGGGAATGGTTCCGAAAAATTGAGTCAAAATTTTTCTTAGTGTAAAATTAAAAGTAAGATATTTTTTTTTTCATTCTTTTAATCTATAAGGTAAATAAGCAGATTATGTGATGACACGCCTAAACAGTGGTCGGAAAAGTTACTTAAAAAATCTGCACTTTTCAGCCAGTCAAAGCATTATAAGCGAAAATACTATAAAGGTCGTGATGGAAAACTGACAGAATTTTATACTCTAGCGTCAAACTTTTCCCTCTTCATCTTACATTGAAACAAGCTCTTTCAAAACTAAGTATGTAGTCGTTTCCAAATTCAAAAATGCAGACGGCATCCAATACATCGAAATAAAATGCACGTGTACCAAACTAGTCCCAGAGGAGTCCAAACAAAGATTGTTTCTAGGCTTCTCTTCGTTACGCCAACTTCCACTCTGCACTGCGGGACAGACTGCTTAAAATTCCGGAATCGCGCTGCGTACAATAAATTTAACTCCGGAGAGCCTCGGGCGCAGTAAATTTCGCGCTTATTTTCTACAAATTATTTCAGTTAAGCACCGCGCTAGGATAGGGCGGATAAAAACGGAACATGTTGGAGCTTTCGACTTTAGGGCGTAAACCAGATATTTTTATTTGATGGGACTGAAATTTTGATAAACGCTTGTTGTTTGACGTTTTAATCAGTCGCATCTTTTGGGAACCAGCTGACGCAGCTGCAGTTCGAATTGAGTCAATGTGTGTATATATAATCTGCATTTGAGTGAGCTTAAATTGATGTAAGCTAACTAATCACAGACGGCGTCTTGACGACCAATATGGCATGCTTACTATGACATTTTTCAGTCACAAAGATTTAAAAATGAAGTTCCACAACGAGACACACTTTTATCTTAAGAAGAAAATAGATAAACGTTTTGCATACTTTCAGATTAAGTCATAGTAAGTAATTGGGCGACCTAGTTTGTTAACAGTGTCAACGAAAAACGCTTAGAGCATCTTTCAAGCCAGACATAGAACAATAATAACGTCACGTGAAAATCGGTCTGAGCTCGTGACCTTACGCGCAACGGCCAAAATCAACCATTGTACCAACAAGTTAGTCATTTCAAAATAAACCTTAAAAAAGCAGCATTCTTAATTCTAAAACAGTCGTTGGTTCAGCCACACCTAAGCTTTACAAGCAAAAAATGTGTTCCGTTTACTAGCGGTCCGCATTCGCTGAATTATGTGCAAACATGGCCGCTGTAGGAGCTTGCATTCCAGGGCCATTTCTGCGCCCATTCGTTGCTCGCTCGTGCTAGTTGAACTTGGAAACTGAATGTTAATGATATATTGTTTTTTTTATAGGTAATATTTCGTTCAGAAACATTCGATTAATAAACTTTTGATACATACAATAACTATTAATGACTCCTTCCCCCCTTATCCTAGTTGCATAATTAAAGTTTACAGTTACTACCGGCAAAGTGTACCAACTCAAATAATGGTCAACGTAAACAAAATAAGAGGCTGACTATCCCATTTATTAATGAGATGGTAATCAGTTATACTACTACTCTGGTCACTTGTAGTACGATGTTGTGTCATTTTCACGTGACTTTGAGTGGCAGCAAGAACTAAAGCCACAAAACAGTTAACTATATTCAAGCCTATTGAGTTTTTGTGAATGAGTCAATAAAACATAAAAGCAAAGTTTTAAATTTGAAAACTCATGCGAAGTCACACCTTAGCTGTATAAGCAAAAAAGTGGTCTGTTCAAAAGCGGTCCGCACTCGCAGAATTACGTGTGAGCATAGCCGTTCCGGGAGTTTTGCGTTCTAACGACCACGCTACGGGCCATTCGTTGCTAGCTTACTTAAGTTGAACTTGAAAACTTCTCGTTAGCGATGTCCTGTTTTATTTTCATCTTTTCATTCAACATTTGAAGATCCTCATCCTTTTCCAGTGTAGTTAGTTACTCTATTTAACAAAAACCATAGTTGCCAGATTATGACTTTTAGTCTGCTGTAAGTCCTGTTTCAAAATCTTGAATTTACATTTTTACAACTGGCAAATAGTTAAGATGCTCAAACTTATTTGACAGTACGTGGTGAGAATAAAAAAAGACAAAGACAGTTCATTGGCCAAAGAAACATGTGATTGAACCTGTGAAATTGAGTCAACCGCGAATTTTTTGTTTTCGTCTTTATCATTATATAAGACGACGTAGGCACAGAGGCGTTCAAATGCTGCTAACATAAGAACCATTTTGCAATGGTTTTGTGAAGGTTGATTTGAACGCCTCTGTACCATTTCTTCACATCTTTTTTCAAACAGAGACACCATAGTTCCATTTACTACGCTTTTTCCACTCTCATTAATCCTCTCATGCATGCTCGAATAAATTCATAATGGTCGATTTTAAGTACCTATTCTTTCTATTGACTCCGAAGCCTAAAAATCGAGGGTGCCTGATTTTTATACTCTCAAGTTCAGTTTACTGGATTTGAGTGTGTAGACTGCTTAGCCTTTTATGACACGAAAACACTGTTCTGAAATGTATTTCATTGCAGCAACGTATCATAAGTATTCAAAAGCAATAAAACGGAGGGTTTAAAGCGGTCTACACAGCACACAATAACATTGACAAAATAACGTGCCAGCATAGCCATTTCGCTCTTTGCGTTTTTACGGGCGCACTATGGCCCATCTTTGCTCACTTATATAGTAGGACGAACGTTCACATCGTCTTTAAAAATGATACCTCAGACCTATTTTATGTAAAGACTACTCTCAACTTAGCGTATAGTTAGTTAACGCGATCTTATTTATTCTATTTTAGTAAAATATTCCTCAAATAACATTACAGTCTTAGGAGTGCCTTAAGTTTGATTTATCGGTTAAGACTAGTACATAAGTAGGATGAAAGTGATTGGTTTTGAAAGACCTCTAATGGTATTTAATATAACTTATTAATATTCTGTTACCCACAAACATGGTTTTGCAAAATCTGTCAAACGTTGTTGCTAGGTATCCAGTGTCGCTATTTAAGTAATGAATAAAGTAAAATTTCGTATTATTGAAGTAAAATCACATCTTTCAAAGCCTGGCCCTTTCATACACTCTCTTCTTACTTTGCACGAAAACAGTATACACTTTATACTCTCAAAACTACGTGCAAGCATAGCCATTCCGGGCCTTCCGTGTTTTAACGGGCGCGCTATAGCCCATCCGTTGCCGTCTCGTAATAGTGGACAAATATCGACGCTGGCCATGTGTCCTGTATTCTTTAATGTTTCTAGAAAACATTTAGTGTTAACTCCTATACTTGTTAGAAGCTACCGATTTTTTACTGTTATTGTAAATACAGCAAATGTAGGTATGAAGTACCGTTCAATTCGAAGCACCAATAAACACTAACATTTTAACATTAAGACACGACATACGAAGGCCTTTCTCATACATTTCTAGAGGAGGCTGCAAATACCTTGCATTATTTGAAATACAGTGACTTTTATCTCCTAACTTAAAATGTGAGCATCCAAAGAATGGTGCTACAAGATCAAAATAAACCAAAACCATTGCACATAGAAATGTACATCAAAAGTAATTTCCTTTTAAACAAAGGGCTCGATATAATACGCTGAAAGGGATGTTTATAAGCCTGAATTCCCTTTCCAGTTCCTTCCTTACACAGACTACTCAAGTTGTTCAGTCGTCTGTACGAAACTATTGCAGGCATTTCCATTCCTATTTACCAGCACAACAGAACAGACAATTTCTACTCGCCGGTTGTTCAACCGATGTCGATTGCGTTCGATCGCCGTTTAATAGCGTAGTTGTGGGAAGAGGAATCGCTTTTAGAGATATACTCGTAATTACAGTTCGATGAATAGGAAGTGTGTATGGCCGTTTTTTAGTACGAAACCGTTATAGCAGGTCATCATTAGAAGTTCAGAGGAAAGTATGGACATAATAGGTGGGGCATACTAAAAGTTTTGTACTTCTAGCTAATCGGAACCATTTGAATTTCGAATGTTATATTTTTTTAAACGTTGCAACCTTCATAGTAATAAAAAAAACAATCTGCGGGAAATCATTTGTCAATTATTTTTTATCACACATCCAAGTTCTACGTACGCAACGAAAATGGAATTTAATCGAAAAGATTTTAGAGCGATGATTTTTTATGATTTTAAAAGTTCTCTCTCTCCGCAAGACTGTGCCGCTCGTCTTTAAAATGCTTTTTTTTTGAGCACCGTGAGGGGACGGTTTGCTGCTAAGATAAGATATCATTTATTTATAAGAATATGGTCACAATGATCTTAGCAGCTATGAAAAGTCCCACATATTCTGCCACCTTTTGTTGGCGTCAAAATATAATACCTAGAATTCAGTTTAAATTATTAGGTCACAAACACACACAATTCAAATTATTAGATTATAGGTTAATTATTAGGTCACAATTCAATAATATAATATAATATAGTTTAACATACACAATTAAATAGAATTAGAATTTTATTAAAAATCGTCATACCACATATTTCCCTCCTGAGTCATCCATCAGCTAATAGTTGAAGATTGTTTCATAAAATTTTATGTCAAGGTATTTTTTAATGGAATAGAAACACTTTTGCATAAGCCAGTTATTTAAGGTATATCTACATTTATTTAACGGAAATGATCTGACTCTAGCGGGAAGCCTGGAATATATTTTAATAGCATTACAGTTAACATTGTTGGAGAATATTTCCAGTCTTTGAAAAGGTATGTATAGTTTACTCTTGTCTCTGCTATTATATTTTCCAAGCACCAACAGCACAAGCACCGTGTCATTTAAGGGAAAGAATTGTCGTGGGAAAGAGTTGTTTTTTAACAAACATGCAGAGTTCCAAGATATATTGGCAGGGTAAAGGCAACATTTTAAGGCGTGTAAATAATGGTTTGCAGTGGTCTAAGTAGTTGACACCGCAGAACGCACGAATGCACTGTTTCTGTACTCTGAATGCTCTTTGTACATCTACTGAGTGCCTCCATAAAATTAACCCGTACTGTAAAACGGAGGCCACATATCCATAATATGCCGATAAGGCAGTGGCTTGACAAGCTACTAGTCTTAAGCGACGCAGGGCAAACACGAATTTATCAAGCTTTGTGCATACTCCATTGACATGTTCCTTCCAGTTTAAATGTTTACCTATTGTGATACCTAGAAACTTTGTAGAACTGGCTTGATGTATAGGCGTGTTGCTATTATTAATATTGAAATACACCTCCGCTTGATTTTATGCTCTAAAGTGGATAGCATTTGTTTTTCCTAGGTTCACTTTCAATTTATTTTGTTCAAGCCACTCTACTACTCCTCTTAACTCATCATTCGTTGAGTTTTCTAGTGCAATTTTATCTTCAGATTTGATTATTAGTGTAGTATCATCTGCAAACATAATACATTCCTGTGTCAGTGCATTTGGTAGATCGTTTATATATATCAAAAACACCAAAGGTCCAAGAATACTACCCTGGGGCACGCCAGAACAATTACTTTTGGTGGAAGATTAACAAGTAATTTTCTCATTGTTCGTTATTTTGCATAATTGTGTCAGTTGAGAACGCTTGATCAAATAACTCTTCAGCCACTCATATGCTTTGCCTCTAATGCCATATTTTTGTAGTTTATAGAGTAGCCGGGAGTGACAAACATAATCGAAAGCTTTGCTCATATCTAGATACAAACCCATAACAGTTTGTTTTCTATTTAAATTTCTGAATTTGAGAGAGGTCGAGTTTCTTTACATGGCTAATGCTGTTTATGACATTATCACAGGAGACGAAACGTGGATTTATTGTTTTGAACCCGAAAAAAACAGCAATCTTGTGAATGGGTGTTTGAAAATGAGAACAGGCCAACAAAAGTGAGGCAGGCGAGAAACGTTGATAAAAAAATGATCGCGTTTTTTTTCTTAGCTACGGGTCTCATCTGTACAATTTCACTTGAAGATCAAAAGAGTGTTAATGTTATTCTACCATTTGTTTACCCAGGGTGTTAGCAAAAGTTCGCGAAAGACGACCCAAAAGCCGCATTCTCCTACATCGTGACAACGCTTCTTCACACACGGCCATCAAAACCAAGTCATTTTTAGCTTCCGAAAAAGTACAACTCGTCACCCATCCTGCGCATAGCTCCGACCTAGCACCCTGTGATATCTGTTTTTTCCCCAAAATCAAAGATTTCATGAGAGGTTTCACTTTTACCAACTCCGAGGAGGCAGTGATAGCGTTTAATCAGCACGTAGAAAACATGCCTTCAGATCTGTGGTCCTTCTGTTTTAAAAAATGGTTCGATTGCATGACAAATTGCTTAAAATGTAAAGGAGAGTATTTTGAAAAGCAATGAACATAATATTTTGGTTATAACATGTGGTTTTTTTAAGTTACGAAAAACTTATAGTGTGATCTACGTATAATACTAGTAATGAGGATTACGAGTAATTTGTAAACTCCCGAAAACCCAGACCCAACCAGAATACCTATTATTTGTTGACCAGTACTATGAGTTTACATCGATGACAGTCGCTAGCGTCAGTGTTGACGTTTCTTTATAGCGCCTCTAGTGAATAAAAATGGAACTAGAATAGCATACAAATTTGATGTAGCCAACAATCGTTGTTTACGTGGTGGAAATCCATGGCAGACGTACTGATATCGTGTGACTGGTACGTGAAAGGTTAATAATTAATCTCAGCTATAATAAGTAAAAGTGGGCTTCTGAGTGTTCCGTTCACCATGACAGCAACAGTCACTTGTCTCTGATTACCCCGTTTGAGATAAAGTCCTGATCGGATCGTCGTGAGATGATAAATTAGTAACGTTCAAGTCATGTTGTTTCCTAAAATAAAAATTAAGTTACTTATATCATCTAAACAAACAAACAAAAAATATCTTTATTTAAATAGATCTGTAACAAGTACTTTTAAGACTTAAATACTATAATAATATGAATACATAAATACACTGTATATAAACATAATGTGGCTCTACCACCGCATCGGAAGTTGATCTTATACTGAGAAGACCCGGCGAGAAACTCAGTACTTACTCTTTTAAACTTGGTGCGGTTTCACAAAAAGAGTTAGTAAAGTACAAAGAGTATTTAAAAAAAATGCTTACGTTCTAACATTTCCTTAAAATATGGACCTAAAATTACATCTAAACTACCGGATATAAAGCAAAAACATTGTACAAAGTTTATACAATTCAAGCCTAGAAATTGTTAGATTTTTGTTAGTCAGTACAAACTAGTTATATAAAATCTATATCATCTACTCAGTAAGCCATATAGTTTTTCTTATGGTTTATGCAAATAATAAGCCAGTGTATTATATCACCTTTTCTTTAAAGAAAGTCATAACATGCCTAAGGTTTTGTTGAAATAAATTAATAAATATACGCCAGACAACTGACCGACAACAAAATATCCCGGTGTTACGAGGTACCAGATAAGGAATTAGGGCAGGGGCGTCTCCCGGCACAACTACACCCGAGCCAATTTAGAAAATAAACTGAATTGACCTGACTGGGAATCAAACCCGGTTGGGCGACCCTATGCAAGTCAAGACGATGAACAATGCTATATTAATCACACTGCGCCAATCGTGTCGTCAAAATCATGTCATGCGTCATTAACTTATTACATTTAGCTTTGACAGATAATAAGTTTTAACATAAAAATACTCAACTTCATTCATGTCTCTGATTTCAACACAGCGAACATAAAGGCGGTTGCAGTTATCAAAGTAATTGGAAAATAACTAACTGTGCCGATTTAATTGCATAAGACTGCAATGGAATTGATATAACAATGCGTTTTAAGTGTATTGCATTCGGGGTTACATGTTTTATATTATTCCAGTGTTTTATTAAATCTGAAGAAGTCCACCATGGAAAAAGTAATAACCATTTGTGCATCATTATCGTAATCATTTATAAATATAATTAATTATGCGCCAAAAACAGACACACCACTTGTCAAGGTCTCGAAGTAAACAAAAATCCCTGTGTTACGAGGCACCAAACAAGGAATTAGGCTTCCTGAAGGAAAGATTGTTTTCTGAATTGGCCCGACTGCGCACCACGCCATGCAATAGTTTCGTAATTAGCGTAATCATTTACAACTATGATAGACTATTGAAATTATCGAAACCATAAACTTATCACTTTTTGCCATCGAGGAACATAAACATATCTGCGAAACCAAAATAGTGTAGTTTTTTGTTATTTTTTTTAGGTAAAGAAGAAGTTGACGATGAAAGCGAAAAAATGAAATATGAGAACCACACCTTCGTTGCCTTGATAGAGTAAGTAATTTTAAGTCAAGCAAAGTAACGTTCTATTCGTTTGTGACCCTTTGTAATGGAAATTTTGTCTTCCAGCATAGTGTTTACTGATCGATCTAAAAGGTCATGTACTGGGTCAATCATTCACGAAAACGTCGTGATCACTGCTGCTCATTGTTTGTAAGTGCAAAATATGGTATTTTTATTACTTATAAAAGAATGTAATTTGAAGTCTGAGCCATTATCATTCAATCATTAACATGTGCAATTGCGAACTGCCCACGGCGTCACACGAAGAATTAAATAAGAAAATGGGTAGAGTGTATTGTATGCTCATGTTATTGATATTGGCACCGAATAAACTTTTATTCAGTTTTATTTCATAAGCAATTTGTATTTGATCATTTTAATATATTACAATATTTGCATATCAAAAAAATACCGCAGTGGGTAGTCCTAAGGGCCCTTATATATTACATTGCGACTTTTTGCAGCTGTACACAAACGCGCGTTTGACTTACGCGCGACTGCATCGCGATTGTATCGCTCCTTGTTGTGTGTAAAGGTAGAATTCTTGCGGCTGTATCGATACTGCATCGATACTAAATCGCGTTTGTATCGCAGCAAAAAGTCGCAATGTGTAAGGGCTCTTAGGTAGTCCAGTTGGTCCCTTGACCGAATCCTACAATGTGAACTTCCGCACAAGATCGCTTGGAGGAAGCAATAGCGTGTTGGGAGCCCTCTTACTCGCCCGGCGTGTAATTATATACTTAAATAAGCAATCTCCTTCACCTTAATTGAGATAAAATATAAATAAATGAATATGCACCAGACAACACACCTCTTGGAATGGTCTCGAAGTAGGGATTAGTAGACCTATGTTACGGGGTACCAGACAAGGAAATAAGCCAGAGGCGTCTCCCAGCACACCCAGACAAGAGTCAATTCGGAAAAGATCGTTTCCTGAATTGACCCTACCGGGGCCAATCGTGTCGTAGAAAAAAACTAACTTGACACAAAGTAAAAACAAACTTATTTGTAATTTTCTAGCGTGCACGAATTTGAAGAGAACATACTACCCGAGCTCACAACGTCTTTTGTAGTCATAGGATCTAAAAAAATGTTCAATTCTGGCTACGAACAATACCTTCCTATAGAGCGGATCTTGATACATCCCGAATTCGGACATGGATGGACAGCGGACTTGGCTCTTGTTTACACGTTCGCCGGCATGACGTCAGATAAGCCCGGGGAGATTATACCGCTGGCGGGAGAGAGGATGTCGAATCCCGTGGATTCTAACGTGACAGTTTTCAGTTGGGGACATTGTGCTGATGAAAAGGTAAAATTAACTGAAAAAAATATATCAATTTAGTTAAATGAAACTGGCTCTAAGAGGCTCTCTACACCCAAAAGTTTTTCAAAAATCGGAATTTTACAATTCCTTTTCCGAAAGTCACAAATCGGAATATTTCAAATTTCAGACTTTCATTAATACGAAAAATTGACAATCCGAAGTTTCATTGACCCGAAAAAGAATCCTTCGTGGCATAGTGGTAAAGGGTTGATATCCGTTTTTGTTTTTTTTAATTCAGCCCAATTTGTTGATTTTGTGATCAACGATCCGCATTTGGCAAGCGTGGCGACAAAGCCGACCCCCATTTGCTTCTATTGTAACAATGCTTTAATTTAATAAAATACTAAGTCTTCCGCCCAGTATGCCTACGAGTATCAGCTAATTATCTATCTTTCTATATAACAAATCTACCTGTCATCATCATCATCATCCGTGCGGTCTATCCCGGTTGTGAACCCACACCGTGTGTGGGGTCCCAGGGTCCGCCACCTTATTCTTGGCCCACTTCGCGCGGTCTTGTGCTTCCTCAGTGGTGAGTCTGTTGGCACGCATGTCACCCTTGACGACGTCGAGCCACCGCTTCTTGGGTCGACCTCTTCTACCGGTACCTGGCGGAGGCGGCATGGCCAGACATTTGTTGCCCACGTAGTTTGCCTATCTCCGTGAGACATAACCATACCAACGAAGGCGGCACTCCTGCAGCTTGTCTGCGATGTCACGAACACGAAGAACCTGTATAATATAAAATTAATAGCTGTTTGTTTGTCTCGCTAAAACTCGAAATTGGATAATATTTAGCTAACTTTGATTCGGAAATATTCGTGGAAGGTTCAAACGGTGAGAAGTATAACTAATAAGTATCAGAAAAATCTAAAAACTATAATTCAATTTTCCAATACATGTTCTTAACTTCGAAACACGACCAATAGCATTATGTAAACGGAAAAAAACAGTATAGCCATAATTATATTCATAGTATCACTTTTGAAATAGGCAATCTACTTTATTTACAAAAAAACTCTGCAGCGCTCGCGTAGCAATAACTCAAATGTTTGCCGTAGCCCGATATTAATCAGCATTTTAAATTAAGCTAAAGCCAATAAATTGTATCAGTTTTGTTTAGGATTCCTCGTAAATTACTTTAATATTTCATTTTTGTCACATTATTTTATCTGTAAGAAAACAGGCTACTAACTAGGGTGAAAACTGTAGAATTTTAGTATAGTAAAAATTAAAGTACATATAAACAAGTTTACTTTACTTTGGTGAAGTTAGTTTTCTCTACGTTTTACAGTTATTAGCAATTTTTCACCATAGCTTACCGCTGTTCAGTCATACGTCATACTTAAACATAATCATTTGGGAAATTGCTTATTCTATCGTTTTCCGATTAGAAATTTATATTATACTAGCAAACGAGGCTTGGTTACCTCGATGCAACATACGATCACTATGTTAAACAGTGATTGATTTCCCAACCTACACCTACACTGTGGAATCGAAGCGATTTTACATTAGTTGCTTGAATTGGAGCGTTTCGTTTGAAATGAAACGCTCCAATTCAGGCAAACGCGTTTAAAATCGCTTCTCCGTAGAAACACTCAAACACCGCCATATGTTTGAATTCAGTGCGAGGCTCGCCGCCCAGGAAACGCGCGCCGCCCCGCGTCTCCGTATGTGGCCTAAGGCTGCGAATCCACCAGAGATGTGTGTGAATAACGAAGCTAGGTTTAGGCGGTGCAATTGTTTACCTTATGTGATAATTAAATGATGATCTCGGTATCTCCTTCAAACTTTCCTGTACGAAGTGGAAGTTGTGCGACTTACGCTCTATTATTTTGGAGTATCGAGGTGAGCTCTCACTTCCTTATATGATTCTGTACTGCTCCTGCAGTGTGAAATTAAATTATTATGTAAATTTTATCGCATGTGCCTTACGCTCTTTTTTTGGAATCTTTTAATGTTTTTCGAATATTGAATTAAATAAAAGCTCCTGCTCACTTTTACATATTCGTGCTGTACCAGCAGTGAATAATGAAATTTTCATGTAAATTTATATCGTATGTGACTTACGCCTTTTTGTATTTAATTACCTTTGCGAATTTTTCCTTGATTATACTGTTTCCCGTTGGCAAATATTTTGTATGATTTCTCTCCCAACTAAGCAACTCCAAGATTAGTAGGAACTGGCCCTCTCCAAAGGCCTGATGCTCCAACTGGCTAAGTATTCTAGGCAACCTTGTATCATTCATTAATTTAAATTATTTTTCTCTGTTTTTAACTTCTCTCATTATTTTTTGCAACGAATACCTAACATGAAACCTAACTCACGTTACAAATGATTTCATTGGTTATTATTACCAAACTCATCCCTCGCAATGCATCCTCGCACATCTCCGTGGAAACGTAGCCTAAAGCTAAGGAGAAAATTAATGATTTACTGAACTTACGGCTGAAACAGAGCTCGTCGTTCATCATGTAGCATCTCACGAGAATGTGAGAAGTGGACTTCAGATACAATTTATTTTGCCAAGTTCTGAAACCAAGCTCTACCTGAAAGGGTTAAGATTATAGCGAATGGCTACTTCAAGTCCTACCTAAATTACTGTACGTATTATTAAAAATAACTTTGAGAAATATAATTTTCACCTGGGGGAATTTAAAATCTGCTATCTGGAAACACCATTTATACCATGCAGTAGAATCACTTAGCTAAAAATCTCACGTATGATACAGATCGCGTAAAAGGACGTTTAAACGACCCAATAGGTTTCAATTGTGAGATGTCAATTTGATTACCGTCAAGAGTCCAATAAGAACCTTAATGTACTCTTTACGGACGTTGGCTTTCTGGGGTCATTCAGTTGACCACAAATTGCCAACGTATTTAATTAAATATATCTTTTGCCTTTAAAAATGTTAAATATTTAAATAAGGTATAAAATACAAATACCTCGAAATGGTTTTCGATTTAGGACATGTTTGTTTTTTTCCATATCCAATTGATGGCACTTTTGATAAGAAACCATTTTCATATCCACATAATTAAAAATACTATGCTACGTTGCTGTGGATGCATTTGATATCTACTAAGCATATTCCTTGGTCCACATAGAATAACACTGGACTGGTGGTAACGGGTTTTACTGAGCTACGAGTATGTTTTTGTATGACACATGACATGACACATGAATGCATGCTGTAGATGCGTGCTGCACGCACGCACAGCACGCATCCGTGCTGTGCGTGCCTTCCATTCTGTCAAAACATCGCATAGTTCGAGCTGCGCATCTTTCTCGACAGCTACCTTGCGGCGGCACATCTTCCTAGCACATCTTACTTGCTGCGTGACATAGCATATCATTAGTTGAAACGGTAGCAGCATTGCTGAATAGCACATTTCTGGTGGAAAAACAGCCCTAGGCGGCATTATGTGGTTTGACCTGAGTCACTTCTTCTTCTTTCGTGTCAATAGCAACTCTGTATTTTATTAGACCAGGATTCTTCCACTTTTACAGCATCGGCACATATATCGTCATATGTGCAGCTGTTCGGACTCAAGGGACACCGTAAATGGTGATTCATGTCCTGAGGAGAGATTCGCACACATTCTCTGCACCGTCGGTGTAGCCCCAGCTACACAGATTGTCCTTACAGCGACCGACCCGGGCCCGAAGTCTATTTAGGGGTTTCCAGGTCAGCCACGGCAAATCATCCAAGGGGAAGTATTTTCACAGGTGCAACAAACGTGGAATTAGGTTGCGAATCTCGCCACAAACCGATTCTAACCTGCGGTGGAGTGCCAGCCAATGGGCGACAAAATTTAAGAAACTTCGTCGGCTTTTTAGTTGTTAAGGCACGAAAGAGAAGCCGTGCACCATCGTGGTAAGAGGATCAGCCAAACTGCGTTACCGACTTGCTATCCTGGCAGATTGCCCAGGGTGCGGCGGGCGTATTAGAATTTAAAATACGCCACTCGTGGAGGCTCCACTCATGGAAATCACCTGAGACACTAGCGGTTATCTTTGGTGGCCCAGCACAATCACTAGTCGGCACGTTTAGTGGCTGCAAAAAATAGCCTGGTGGGGGGGGCAGCACTTGAGCATCTGCTACACGGTCGGCAACAATAGCACCAACAGAGGTCAACTTGGTCGGGCCAACCTTCGTTCCGTTATTATTTGGTTGCCAACGGTCGTCCAAACGGTCGCTCCGACCAAGTTCTGTTAGTGTCTTGTTGGCGATCGTGTAGCACCCGTGTTAATGGCATTGGCACGTTAGTTCTCGGTTTTTACTTTTAAAATGAGTAAAACCAGTTGATGTATCGGGGTCGGGATGCGATAAGTTTGATTTTGTTGTTAGTGTTACAGGACCCTGTATTCTAATTGATTAATAAAAGTATAAAATAGATTTGGAGGTTTATTTAATTAGTCAATTTATCTTAATTTTTTTTTTGCAAGCCTGTTCGCAACTGGAACAAGAAAAAGACTACACAACGCTCTTGCGATGACGCTTCGTCTGATGATACTGGGGTAAGATTACATAATTCAAAAACAATTGAGTCATGCTTGTGTATGTGGAATGAGCTCCCTGCTGAGGTTTTCCCAATGAGCTATAGTATGGAGTTCTATAACATACATACATAAAAGTAAAAGTAAAAGTAAAAAATATCTTTGTTCATATAGACTTATAAAAAGTACTTATGACAAGTCATGTAGTTACAAAAAAAAATATAGCAAAAATATACTGAAATAAACTTACATAAAATAATACTATGATAGTAAATATCATAATTAAACATAATGTGACTCTACCACCGGTTCGGAGGTTGTTTCCGATCGAGAAGACTCCGGCAAGAAACTCGACGGTTACTCTTTTCAATTTTGTTTTTTAACACAAAAATTGAATTGACAGAGTAAAGTCATAACAAAAAAGTGTGCAGAGGAGCAGATTATACCTAAGATGACCACAAACTCTTATCATTTAAGAAATCCTCAACACTATAATAACCTCGCTTCATTAACTTAGCTTTAATTTGTGACTTAAACTGGTGAAGAGGCAGTTCAACAAGAGTTTGCGGAATCTTATTAAAATATTTAACACATTGACCAACAAATGATTTTCCTACCTTATGCAGTCTTAGACTGGGAGTTACGAGCTTATTTTTATTTATAGTATTGAGTTTATGAACATCACTGTTTTTCTTGAAGAATGCAAGTTTTTACGGACATATACTAAATTATCATAAATAAATTGAGAGTACACCGTTAAAATATCTTTCTCTCTCATACATACCATCACGCCTTTTTCCCAACGGGGTAGGCAGAGACCACATCTTTCCAATTGCTACGGTCCTGACACACCTCTTGCGCTTCTTCCACTCTCATTAATCCTTTCATACATGCTCGTCGATTATGGGTACTCCTGACCTGCTTTTGCAGGTTCGTTAACGCGGGAGTGATTGATACCTTTAGGTCTTGCACGTCTTCATAGGCTGCGATCTGCGTGCTCGACGTTTGTCATCGACGTAGTATAAAAAAAGGTATCATATTTTGCCTTCAAACTTAGCAGGTCTTGTTCTATATGCGCTTGGGTGCCACAACCAGTTTCAATGTTTTGTCAATCTTACTCTTACTAATGTTATAAATGCGAAAGTTGGTAAGAATGTATGTATGTGTGTATGTTTGTTACTGTTTCACGCAAAAATTACTGAACAGATTTAGATGAAACTTGATACAGCTTATAACTACTACACTATAACACATAGGACACAATTTATAAAGATTTTATTTAATATAGCCAAAAAATGTAACGATCAAGTTCACGCAGGCGAAGCTGCGGGCGGAAAGCTAGTATCGACATAACTAAGAAAACACCAAAAATAGTGAATTACAAAACCTATAAAATGGGAGGCAGAAGCTTGATTTTTTGGTTAGTTAACGTTTTAAATAAGAACTGAAACCAGACAGGAAAAACTTTTGTTAATTTTCCATAGAATCGAACCTACGAGTACCGTAGCTACAATGCTATAGGCATATAGAAAACTAATGCCCAGTGAACTGAGTTTCCTTGAATGTATTACAATATATTTTTATAAATTGCATTAATTTTGATCTGTTTATTCTATTTCAAAGTGTGAGGAACCCAGCGTGACTGCCGGCATTGGCTCGAAGCGCTCGCGCGGAGGACGCCAACAAGTGAGTATTTACATGTATGTACATAAACTAAAATGTCTGTTTGTTTGTTAAACCGGGTGAATAAAAAAAAAACTTTTTATTAAAAACAGAAACACCAACTAGTTATTACAAGAGTAAAAATATAAATAATAGTAGGCCAAAGATTCGCCGGAGGAACCCAAACTGGGCTAGACCTATATCATGGGATAGGTACCAGTATTAGTAAATTTATATACTAATAATAATAAAAAACATTTTAAAGAGGAAAGATTTGATTGTGATTTTATTATGATTGAACATAAAAATTAGTGAAAAATTATAGTACATGTAATAAATCAAGTCGGGTAAAAGTGGGCAAAATGGACATCAGCTGTCAGACATTTGACAGAACGAAGTCTGTCTGGGCAGCTCGTGTTTTATGAAAGGGTGAATTAACTGAGTTAATAATTTGAGTTTAAGTAGTTTTATGCATCACTTTTTCGCTCTTTCTTTCGTTGTCATTGCTGACACAGACAGTAACGAAACTTTAAATTTTCGAAAAAGAATGCATGACGTTAGAATATTATACTAATATCTTAAAGAGGAAAAATGTTATTGTTTGTTTGTATTGAATAGGCCCCGAAACTACTGGACGGATTTTGATAATTCTTTTACCAATATAAAGCTACATAATCAGGGAGTGACAAAGGCTATATTTTTTTAAATGTTAACGGGATATATATATAATATAGTCTACGCGGGCGACGCCGCTAGCAAACAGCTAGTTGCTAATAAAAAGCTATGAAACATATATAGTACATAACCTAAAGGTGTTTTTATCAATTCCTGTGTCTGTTATTACCGATTTTTTTTATGTTTTTAGCAGAAATAATCGATTAGATGTTTTACTTTTTCAAATAATTTTCAAATAAATTTCATATTATCTGAAAATAACATTCGATAAAATGTAGGTCCACTTTGTTCGCTTAGAGCAAATACATTAGTCATAGAATAGTTTTTAAATGTAATTTATTTAAAACACCATTTTGAGGCCACGTGGAAACGTTTTTATGAGCGTCCTATTCAATCCCAACTACCGTATAGACTTGAACTCGCTATTACGAGTCCACTTTTTGATTTCCCTCTTTGATGATAACTAAAAATCGTAGCTTCTGCCACTCTGGTTGAAATGCGGGTCAGGCAAGGTTACTCAGAGACAATTCTATTTTAATTTTGTCTCCAAATTGAATTAAACACAACAACATGGTCTAGGGATATATAAAACTTTTTCAAATAACTTAAGAAGTGTAGTAGTGTAGTGTGTAGTACGTGGATACCCTTACAAAAAGCCTTACAAATAAACTATTAATGACAGATTATAAAAACATTATTAAGTTCCTTTTTTAAATTAAAATTTGGATATAAAAGGTTTTGTTTTAAGATTAAATTCGCATTCATTGAATTTCTTCCAAAGAAGTAAATCTTCACGAACTTCTAACTTAATTAAAACTCCATAAATTTCTATAAATATTTGTCAAACGCATCTCCGGTGTTCATTTAATCATGCCACGTAGACACTTGACCAGGAACGAAATGTTAAGAGCAGTGGGCATGATTCAAGCTGGCGCTACCCAAATTGCGGTTTCTGAAGCCATGAGGACCAGTCAGAGCGTTATATCCAGGCTATGGTCACGTTATCGTGTCACGGGGGAAGTGGTGGAACGGCACCGAGGACCTCAACGCATTACAACACATGTACAGGACCGATTCATAGTAAATGCTGCACGGAGTCAACCAAATGTAACGGCGATGCAATTGGTTCAAAGGCTACAGAGAGAGTATGGTTTGCTGGTAAGCGGTCAAACTTTGAGAAGACGACTGCATGAAGTCAATCTACGTGCTCGTAGGCCACTTCGGGTATCAGCGCTAAGAAGAGGCAATCGAGGAAGAAGATTACAATGGGCTATTGCACACGAAAACTGGAACCATTCTCAATGGTCACTTGTGCTTTTCACTGATGAATCCAGGTTTGGATTTCATCCTGATTCGCTAAGAGTACGCGTTTGGAGAGATCCTGGACGTTGGAATCGACTGCAGCACCCACAACAAGTTCATGCATATCAAGGTGGCACGATTATGGTTTGGGCAGGAATTCGTCTCGGCGGTAGAACGGACCTCGTTTGGCTACAAGGCAATATGACTGCTCTAAAATACCGAGATGAGGTGCTAGAGCCTGTAATCTTGCCCCACAGACAGCAAATGGGACAAAATTTCCAGCTAATGTACGACAATGCCCGTCCACATACGGCGCGTATCGTTACAAGTTGGTTACAACAGCATGATATCCAAGCTTTAGACTGGCCTGCACAATCCCCTGACTTAAATCCTATTGAGCATGCCTGGGATGTGCTTCAGAGAAGAGCTCTTAGGAATTTCCCTGAAGATATTGTGCATGAACACCAGCTTTTCTTGCATCTTAGCAGGCCTTGGGACAGTATTCCACAACAGGATATTGACACCCTTGTTTTGAGTATGCAGAACCGCTGCAGATGTGTCAGGAGAGTCTTAGGTGGATCCATGGATTATTAATTTTAAGTTTTCAACAGATTTTATAAAAAAAATAGTTGTTTTGTTTAGGTTTTGATGTTTCAAAAATAAAGTTAAGATTGAAATTTTGTCTGAGTTTTTCCTCTTCTTATAAGTTTTCTTAAATTTACCTTTTCTAAAAGTTTATTTATCAGATTAGATAGGCTATTAAACAAAGTTTATTTTAATGTGTAGGTGTCTTAACAAAAAGTTAATAGAATTTTAGTTATTTAGGTTTAATTGAAATATCCCTAGACCATGTTGATGTGTGTATTAACTTGGTTTTTTCAAGAACACAGACAGATAGTGGTAGTAGAATTAGGTCTTCACTTTATTTTACACCCAAAAACCAAAGATTTTCCAGCCTTTTGTATCATTCTAAAATGTAAGTATTGTATGTGTGAAAGGAATAGGAATACATTGAACTTTTCTGTTCCTTTGACAGACCACTGATGCCTGATGCATGCTGATGAGTTCTTGTAATTCAAAGGTCATTGGGCAGAACAATGAACTACTTATAATCATCAAAGTGTAATTTTAGTTTTTGTAATTCAAGTGTTATCTAGGAAGGTTCGGAACAAATTGTGCCAATTATGTCATGAAACACTAAATTTTTGTTATCTTTGCTAGGTCTATTTGTAAGCCCAATAAAAATACCAAACGATTGCAGAGCAAAAAATTCAAACAAACTTTTAAAAATAAAGACACAAAATCTTGATAATGCAAATTGCTAATTCTCCTTGCAATTAGGTGTTATTATCTTTCCGCATTTATCATTACCTGAGTCAGTAATGGCCGTTGAAAATTAGGGCCCAGTCAGCAAGTAATAAAAACGTGTAATAAACATTCAGAACGATACGCCAGGAAAAACATATTAAAATATAGTAAGTGAGTAGGGAATTCTCATAATATCGGTCTTGAATGTGTCAGTTTTGATTATTGACAAGATGAAGTCCGTCACGGCTACCTACGCAACGAGTCACACTATCGTAACTTTTAATTGTCTGCGATTGCGGTCGAACTTCTAAACTTTTGACACTCTATAAACCTTATTTAACGGCTCGCGTACACTTAATCCGTTATCAGCTGAACTATGCTCGGCCGTAACGGCCGACCTCCGCCGATCAAAACAAACACTGTAGTTCTGTTCGACATTGGCCGACATTGGTTTTGATGTACGCGTACCGTTCTTACATACGTTTGATTTAATTGGCCGATGACGGCAGAGCATAGTTCGGCCGATAACGGATTAGGTGTACGCGAGCCGTTGTGGGCTTCATTATCCACACAAACGCATATTTCTGCCTACTTATCAAGTACGGCGAATAACCTGAGTTAAGATGAATTTAGCTCCAAAAACTAGAAAGAGAGCGGGCGGGGCGACCTCCTCGTCAATACCGTCGCACGCCCGCTTTTTTTCTCGTTCTAGTAAATAACAGTTCTGAGTGATAGAAAAAGATAGAAGCATAGGAAGCATTTGGTACTGCCAGATCTAGCTTAACTAGTCTATAAACATACATACAGCGGCTTATTAATTTTCCTATTCCGTTAGATTTTTTTCACCAATTGCCTTATTTGTTTCATTACATCTAATCAGCCAACACTCAAAGCCCAGCCACCAAAAAGGCGTCCAGGTACAAAGAAGCCTGTTCGCCAGCAGTTTCGCTTCCAGACCCAATTCAGGCAGAACAAAGGTTTACAAGAATACCATCTACTGGAGCAGAAAGTTCGGCACGAACAGTTGGAGAGGCAGTCAGTGAGGAGCAAGCGGCCGCCTATGACTAAACAACTCAGTCGATATTTGTCTTCGAATGAGGGAAACGAAGTAAGTTATTGATATTTATTTTAGGAACAAAAAGAAAATTATTATCAACTCCATTCCGATCCTGTTGACGCCATTCGTGTTTTTAGCGATATGACAGTAGAAATATGTAAAATTTACAGCTACACTTACCCGCTTTTGCAATTGCTATCATTACTTGCAGCGCCTAACTATAGGAAAGGAGTCAGGGTTTAATAGACCATCAAGATCTCATAATGTTTCAGAAATACTGAAAATAACAGATTTATTTTTAGGAACCGCTTCTCTCCGATTAGTTTTACAGAAATTGATAATGAGTCACTAAATACGATCGTTCTTAGATTATGTTGAGAAAGTCATTTGCTAGATAAAAAAAGAAGAAGATATAAGTGCCTTAAATAAATTATGACTACGTGAATAATATATTTGAAACATCTTTACCCATGACTATCTGAAGTCAAAATAAGCAGCATAATTAAATACAGGTATTTATGATAAATAACACAAAAAACGGTTAATCTCTTCCTCACATGAATGTTTATTTACTTTTTTCAGGACCACGACTACCAAAATGATGAAAATCAACCCAGTCGCAACACGACCGAACGACCTAGACCCCAAACGAAAAATCATCATTACAATATGGTTAGTTCGTGAAACCTGCTTCTATCTTTAAAGTTTTCAGTTCAGGCTGTTCATAGCCTGTGTGAAAAAGTTCAATTACAGCTAGAACACCTGTTCTATCTATATATATAATAAAACTGTAGAAGAGGTAAATTCTGTGGGAACCGATTACTTGTCCAAAATTAACTTGTTCGAATTTCATTTGACCGAAAACGGTTGACCGACGTCTTTTTTGCTAGCTGTATTAATTGACAGATTTTTAAACCATCGAAATAACATTTGACATAAGCATCATTTTACCGAACTACGTTTCACCGAATTTCAAAATAACTTTTTACTACTGGCCGAAGTCTCCTAAGAACTTTTTTCATTTGCCAGATGATTTATTTGTCATACTTTTAATTCACTGATACAACATTTTACCCAATATTGGCGATCGAAGCGACGGCTGCATTTAGCTAAGCTGGCTTGGATCCGAACTAGGTAGACCCCGACTTGCCGTGGTCACCTCGCCGTGATACTAGTCTGCCCTACACTAGAGTGTAATTCAAGAGCCAGAAGCGTGGAGGGAGAGCAGCCCTCGCCCGCTGTACTGTGTGGGTGACTGGGATTTACTACGCAAGGAAGAAATGGCTGCACTTCCCGCAGCGCCGGAGAAAAGGCAATCCTAAGGCATGCATGCTTGCATGCTTGCTTGCATGCTTGCTACATGCTTGCATCCATTTAAGATTGCTTGCTTGCATGTTTGCTCGTTTGCACGCTTGCTTGCATGTTTGCATGCTTCCTTGCATGCGTACATTCACAATGCTTGATTGCATGCATGCCTGCTTGCATACTTGCATGTATGCTTAGTAAAAAAAAAGTATGGTGATCGGTAGTTAAGTATATTACATTATTTCTTTGATTTTTTTAGTTTTACAGTACTTGTTTCTGTAATATAACAGTGGTGTAATGGATGTTAGTAAACATTATACTTCGAACAAATGTCAATTCGGCCAAGCATAACTTGGGTAAAAAGTTTTTCGACCAGGTGATACTCGTACGTCGGTGTAAATAAAAAAATACCCTGTATATTCTACTACTCCGCGTAATGTCTGTATGTATACAAAGCAAAATGTTGCATTTTGTAAAAAAATAAAATCTATTAACAATATCTGCCACGTGTACAAACAAACAAACAAACATTGTTGGCACTAGAAATATATTTATTTTTCATCAGAGTTAGTGATTGCGGTACTTGTTTGTTGTGTGAGACGAGCCTAAACAGAATACGAGCAAACACTGATGTAAATCAAAATAGCTGACATCAGATACTCCACGTTATAAAAGATATTGCAAAGCACCTCTTTAATGTCTATAAACTTAATTGTTGTGTTTTTTTTTTAATGATTGAATGAATATTTTTCTTTTAAGCTTTTTTTAATCGTAAGTGCATTTATTGATGTTGCTAATTTGTTTTTGGGATGATTGCATTTCCTATACATTTTATCTATTTTGTGACATTTTGTACAACACATCTCTTATAATAGTCTCGAAGTAGGGGTTCATATCCCTGTGTTACGAGGTACCACACAAAAGTAAGCCAGGGGCGTCTCCCAGCACACCCAGACCCGAGTCAATTCAGAAAAGATCGTTTCCTGAAAGGATCCGACCATGCTACAGCGCACTACGTCAATCGTGTCGTCATGTTATTTTTACTTATTTTGTTTCATTACATTTTATTTTCTAATTTTCTTATTTATTTTTGCAAGATATAAATGATCTAATCCAGTCTTAATTGAAATTGTGAAATGGAGAATAGGGTATTTGTAATTTTTTTGTAGAGGTGTTATCGAAAGACCTCTCAATATAAGGAACATTGGTGAAAGAAATATTTCGAAAACACGAAAACCCCCCGAGATGGTTGGCAATTTTAAAAATCATATTTTTTGGACGAAACAAAACTACGGTAAATAAAATGTTTTTCCTATTTTCTCGACGTTTCGGCGACAATTGCATGTAACCGTGGTCACGAGCGGACTGGTGGTGCGCGGCGTCGTCTAGCTGGGTGCGGCGAACGATCTTCATCCATCCGCACATTTTCAATTATTCTGTCCATAGTACAGTCAGGTTGACAAACTACACTCACAGTGTCCGGGTTCTTTCGAGACGGTCCACCTCGCGTTTTACACTTTGTAACCACTGGGTTCCACGCAGACGATAGCTTAAATCCATCTTCCCTATTGAAATTCTTGTATTTCTTAATTTCAATGGCTTCACGCACAATCTTGGTATGGTAATGCCGATCAGTGGAGAGGATTTTCGGGTCATGCAACTCCATCCAGTGATTAACATCTGAATTTATCAGGTGCTCAGCTATTGCAGATTTGGTCGTCTGTCGATTCTTCACCGCTGCAATGTGTTCCTTAACTCGTTCAGCAATTGGACGCTTTGTTTGGCCACTATAAGAACTACCACAGCTGCAATCGACTTTGTAAACACCCGGTGCCTGCAAAGGTATAACATCCTTTGGTGAACGCATCTTTCTCGTTACTTTAGGAGTACATACAGTCTTAACAGAAAATTTCTTTAGTACTGATCCGATTTTGTTCGTTATTCCCTTCACGTATAGTAGAAATGCAGGTTCCCGGCTCACCGAAGGTTGTTTCACCTCCTTTTCTCTCTCTTTCAAGTGTATCCTAGTCACTTTATAGCCGTTACTTTCAAGTACCTCCTAAACATGACCAAGCTCAGTTCCAACATGCTCAGGGTCACATTGACCGTGTGCCCTATTCACCAATGAAGAGACAACGGCTTGTAAGTGACAAGGATGGTGATGCGAAGAGGCGTGCAGGTATCTGTCAGTGTGAGTTGGTTTGCGATAAACAGAGTGTGCCAAGGTTCCATCTGGTCTCACTGTTACCGGCACATCAAGGAACGCCATGGACCTGTTCTTCTCCATTTCACAGGTAAACTTAACCCTCGAATGAATAGAGTTAAGGTGTTGCAGATATTGTTCCACCTCTGTTTGGTTTCCGTTTATGATACAAAAGATATCATCAACATATCTCCTCCAAAACTTGATAGTACTTGGGCCGCTTGCTAATGCTTTCTGCTCAAAATATTCCATCTAGATGTTCGCGATCATCGGTGCAACGGGACTCTTCATTGCCACACCGTCAATCTGGAGGTAGTATTGGCCCTGGTACAAGAGATAGTTACCGTCTCAACAATTTTCTGAGATGGAAATATATTTGTTAGGCAGTTCATTCTCGAATAGTTTATCCCTAATAACTTTTAGACATTCCTTAAGTGGCACATTTGTGAACAGCGACTCGACATCAAAACTCAATATAGCGTCACCCTGTTCGATTGAGACATCTTTAATCAGCTCAATAAAATGCCGCGAGTCCTTAACATATGAAGGTGTTTTTCCAATGAATTGCTGCACCTCTCCCGCAACATCTTCTTCTTAGTCGGGCACTCTTGGCAGAGTGGTCGTGGCTGCTGATAGACAGGGATGCGGCTCGCCGTGGCCTCTGGCTTCTATGGCAGCCGCACGTCGCGCGATGTCTCTCCACTTTTGTCGACTTTGTGCGTTGCGGGTATACTGTACTGCGGTCGGCTGCGTCGATTTCCTAATCAGGTCGATCCAGCGAGTCGGAGACCGGCCTCGTGCTCTCTTCCCCTAAGTGTGGCCCTGTACTACAAGCCTCTCCATCGAGTCCTCGTTTCTGGAGATATGCCCAAAGAACTTCAGTATTCGTAGCTGCACAATCGATGATAACCTGTCTCGTATGTGAAGTTCTTTGAGGATGAAAACATTGGTGCGAAACGCCGTCTAGGGTATTTTCAACAGACGTCTCCAACACCACATCTCCAGTGCGTCGATGTTTTCGCGATCTTGCGGTCTTAGTGACCAAGTTTCGGCTCCATACAGAAAGATTGGAAAAACGAGGCACTTCATTAGGCCAAATTTTTCGTTTTTGTTATTCTCCTGTCTTTCCAAATCTTTCCCAGCCGCTCCACTGCCGATCTGGTGATGGCGCAACGACGCTCGATTTCATCTTTGCATCCTCCAGAGTTTGAGATAATAGAACCGAGGTAGATGTAGCGTTTCACAACTTCGCAGTTAGCTATTTGTAGTATTCTTGTTCAGCTCGATCTACTATCATAACCTTCGTCTTGTCTCTATTTAGAGTCAGACCGAATTGGAGACTAGTGGTTTCCAGACGAGTCAAGAGCTCCTCCAAATCTTCTTTCAAACGGCTAAGAAGAGTGGTGTCATCAGCGTATCGCAAGTTGTTTATCACTTGACCACCGACTGAGACACCGTTGTTCCATCCGTCCCGCAACATGCTTTGCCAAACTATATGTAGGTGAGTCTATTTGGCTAACAATCGGTCTGAGTGGCACGTTGCTCTTGTGTATCTTAGGCAAACCATATAATTTCGGTGGCTGTACGTCATCCGTAAATATCTCACTCAGCTACCGAATCAGGGTGCGTATCCGTCGCGTCACTCTTGCAGTGGGGTTATAAGACACGGATTTGTAAATTGAGGTGTCAGCGAGTAATTACCTAATTTTGTTATCATAATCATCAGTATTTATGACTACGGTGGCGTTTCCTTTATCAGCCTTCAGCACTAAGATTTCTTCATTTTGGCGAAGTTTCCTAAGTGCTTGACGCTCTTCCGTAGAAATGTTACTCTTAGGTAGCTTGGCCTATCGCAAAATCACCGCCACATCCTGCCTCAGAACATTTGCATCCATCGGTAGTATCTTGTTGCGAATGATTGTTTCCTCCACGTCACAGATTATTTTCTCAAAAGGAATCCTCTTCGGTGTTATTGCAAAATTCATACCCTTCGCCAATAAGTTTCGTGTCACTTGACAAATTCACAACAACATTCTGAGTATTGTTTATTGTGGCCGACTGTAATTGCGCGCTTGCATGCAATGTATTCCGCGCTGCCCCGTTGCGATTTTGGCGAATACATAGCTTTTCCAATTTTCGGTTATGTATTTCTTCATACAAACCATAGGAACGAGATACCTGCATGAATGTAACGGGATCACACTTACCAAAATGTGAGTGTAGTTTGTCGACCTGACTGTACTATGGACAGAATAATGGAAAATGTGCGGAAAATCATTCGCCGCGCCCAGCTAGACGACGCCGCGCACCACCAGTCCGCTCGTGACCACGGTGCCATGCAATTTTCGCCGAAACGTCGAGAAAATAGGTAAAACAATTTACCGTAGTTTTGTTTCGTAGAATTAGTTAAAATGCAACAAGAAAGTTTAAAATGTTACATATTTTTGGACTTGTCCAAAACGCTTCCTACGAACTGTCGCAAGGTGGTGACGTCACGGCGTGCCTATTTGTATGCGTTCTACAAGGCACTTGTTCGGCAGCTATACTAAATTTTGCGTTTATGAATATGATGATTTTTTAACAAAAGTAACTATAATTGTATGGATTACCGAATGATAACTTTACCTATTCAAATTTATTTTACACTTTTAAAAATAGACTTGCCTGCCCGAGTTCGAAGAGCTTTTAAATTATTTATATCTGAGTAAACGAACTAAAAGTTTTCTCATTAAGAAACTTTTTATTGTTTTTTCAAAATATTAAATAATTGTTAGAATTCGATAATGTTGTCTACTAATTACCTAATTGTTTACGCTAAAACATTATTTTGACGTCACAATATTACGCGTCAAAAAATGGCACGTTACATACAAACGTTGCTTTTTGTATTTTTCCATTTTGGTCTATATCTGCGTAAGCAAGTCTCATCAGACCTTACGCAACAGTTTCAACAATGAATCCCCATCCAATTAATCCGTGTTTTTATTTCGTACATTTAATTACATCATAGCCTGTAGACAACTGGCTCTAGCTGATTTCGTAATAGAACAATGTGATTGGTCAAAAAAAATACGAAATAGAGTGCCCAGCAAATAAAATAAGATGATTGAGTATATTAATAGAGGAGAAAGTCATTTAACCAACAAAATTATGAGTTTTCGTGTGTAAAGGGTCATTTTTGTAGCTGTCCGTCAAGTCGTAAGCCTAGAGGGAGGCAAAATTTGCCCTGCAACAGGATACCATAGCCAAAATTCTTTGCCTACAAGTGGTCTAGATTCTTTAACTTTCTTACTTCACCGGCCATTACTCAGTTATGATTCCGGCAACTGACGATAGGCGTTTATTCTATTCCAATTCTTGTGTTAGCTCAGCAAATACTTAGCAAATACAGCCTTATACGTCCCACTGCTGGGCACAGGCCTCACCTCAACTATGAGGTGGTACGAGCCATACTCCAACACGCGGGCTCAGTGCGGATTGCTGGAGAGGTCAATGTAAGGCCAGCCAGGCCTAAACGTCAGATGTTATCAAGCCGCCTTTTTAGGAGTCTGACTAGGCTTTATGACTGATATCTTGCGACGTCAGCCGGGACCAACTGTTAAAGGTGCCTTCCGAAGCACGGAGATGCCCTAAAACACATCACTTAATTTCGATCGGGATGGTCACCCATCCATAACCCGACCTGACTGGCGTTGCTTAACATCGGATCGTTGCCGATCCGCTGCCGTCACTTAGCCACGGGCACCTCCTGTGTTAGCTTATCTGAAGCTTAAATTATTTAAAATTAATTATTTGTCCAAAATATATAGGCTGTAGAAAATCAGGTGCGAAAGCGGCCGCCAACCCGTCCTTTCCCAGAACCATTGAACAACGTTAAGACTTTTTATAAGAATTGGAGAAGGACAATGGGGAAGCAAGTGAGTGCATATCACACACTTGGTGCAATGACGTCAGAAAAGCTTCTCGTCATAGTGACATCTTTGCACCAGATGTGCGATATAATTCATTAATTATTGGTTATGTAATTCATTTACGTAATAAGTATATAGTGAACTTAACAAAAAATCCATTATTGTTATTGCACTAAATTGGGTTTGCAATAAAATTTGATGTAATACAAGTTTTCTATGAAACTTTCGGTTAATAGTATTATTTGTTTAGTTCAATAAATAAATGCTTGGTACGATTTGTTATACATCGTTTGTCGTGTGGTGGCCTGGTAGAGAATCGCGCATTTGTAACTTGCGAGTCCGCTATTTCACCTCAACCTCTGTACAATGAAAAATCAAATAATTATTACTGAAAACATGCTTCATTATTGTAATAAACACAATAAATTTAATTTAATTTGATCGTAAAATACGGTAAGTTAAACCCAGGTAATTTCTGTATTACAGGAAAACAAACTGACTGTTGAAATCTTTGGCTTCGTGAACCTTGCTACTTGTAAAAAAATTGTGGAAGGAGCCTTGCCGCCTCGTTATGAAATTAGTGAGTTTGGGAACAGAACCATGAAATGATTATTCAACTTTTAATTAAAAGTTAAACTCCGCAGTGTTACGTCTTTGGTTTTAGTGCAAAATGTTGAAATAAGTAAACCCTTACACAAGATGATTAAACTGTGTTGCAAAACAGAACAATTAGAATTAATTACGTTTCGAGTGATATTATATTTAACTTAGGACCACTGTCCACGGAGACGGAGCTGTATAGATGTGTTTGTGTCATAATGATTTTGCTGCTTGCATACAAAACTTTGTCTCCACGTACAGTTACTGACCCAATCCAAAGATTCTATGCTTCGTGTGTCTTTGTGTTTAGTTTTCAGAATCTGCAAGCCTTAGGCCCAGTTTCCACCAGAGCGGAGAGAAGAGGAGATGTGTTTTGATAACCAATCAGATTTCATTATTTCCACGTTTCACAGACAGAGGTCGAAGTTGTTAGATTTGATTGGTTATCAAAACACATCTCCTCTCCTGGAAACCGGGCCTTACGCTAGCCCGGATATGCCATAAAACCGATGAACCTTTAGGTAAGAGTGTTCTAGGATAGGTACCTTTTCTTAACAAGCCTAGCGATGACTTGCGAAATGCTGCTTGCAGAAAGTAGAGGACACTTACTTGATACTAGTGTGGATGTGATGTAGCTCAATACGGCCAACCTAAACATAGTGAGTAAACCTTAATTGCCACTTTCCCATAACCAATATACAGGGCTATTTTATTAGCACCATCTAAATTAAAATATGAGGATCTATGGAGGAAATGGCAAAATACGTATTTTTCTGTTTGACAACCTTCAGTACTAAAATGTTGAGTTATAAATGTTATTATAACTACTCAAAGATATGAAAAAAACACTAGTTTCTTTGATACTGCGCGACGTGAGTGACGGCGGGCTCGCAGTCTCTTCAATTCCCGTTCCGCGCTTTATTTAGAAGTTGAAATAAGTTTAATTTCGAATAAGTAATCACGCCGCACTAATAATTTGTTCGAAAAAAGTATAATAATGTAAAAGTTAGAAAGACCTACCTTTTTTTAAAAAAATGGTGTCTTCTATTGATGCCTAATGTCTAGGAAAACTTTGGATGGTGTTTATAAAGTAACCCTGTATTTGTTCGAGCGATGTTATAAATGTAGACATTATAATCGACCCATATACAAAAGCTTTCGATTTAAGTAGTTTATTTTTTCTATTTATTTTCAGAGAGCGGAGAAGTTATCTGCTACTCCAGCGAGGAGCATTACATCACAGATGTAAGTAATGAAAACTGGAAAACTGTATTGATTTAAGCCAATCTCAGTTTCTGTTTTCTACTTTTTCAGAAGGTAATACGGTTAGTTTAGACATGAAATAGTGCTTAAATAATGAAAACTCTGGCAGAGCTGAAATTTAGCCCAGACGTTGGGTACACTAGTAAAAATATAATGTGCAAAGACCCCATAGATCCCATGTGTGCTAAAAAGTTAAAAGAGGTCAAAAGTAAAAATTTTCATCAATTTATCTATAAAATAGTCCTTACTTAGTTTCCTAAAAATTCATAAGATATCACCATTCTCAAACTCAAAATTAAAATAGATACTGACCTTAGCAATTAGTGCACGGGGAACAAATCCGCAAAAAACCGTCAATTTTAGCAGACATGGCATCTATGGGGACTTTTGGCATTTTATTTCTACTGGTGTACCAAGGTCTACCAAAACACAGCTCTGTCAGAGTTTTTGAAATTTCTAATTTGACCGTGCTAACGTTTAGTGAACGCTGATGTAACATAGATAGCCACAGATAATAACAAAATGACCGATTGGGAATCCTAATTAACGGCTACTTTTTCAAGCTTTTTGTATTATCCATTCATCGTGTTAATTTCTGATGTCATTTTTTCAACGTTGGTCAATTTTGTTTAATTTAGTCAGATAACCTCAGGGCGTTTTGTTCCTAATTTCAAGAGGTTTCTTCAACAAGAGGTATAAAACTAAACAAATCCGTAAATCATTATTCAGTTTCTTCTAGTCTTGGTACCTCGAATCTAGGTCAGTAGTTCCGACTGGCCATCTTCACTCAACTTGTCAGCTCAGCGAAATCGTTTCTCGTCAACCGTTTCGCCAGTCGACATCTGATAAAATGGTCAGGGAAGAAACGAACGGGTGAACTTTCAAATTGACAGATAGGATAACGTTATTCATAATGGGATCGAATATTGCATGGAATGACTTTATCGGATGGCTGGCTCTCCGCGGACGAGTGGCCTTCTTGTTTTAAGAGGATTTATTTCATCCACTTACGGTGAAACTTGAGACTATTTTAAGATGGCGCTTCAACTAGAGTATATTCCTCCCAAAAATTATATTATATTACGTCAAGCTTTACATGTGGGCACCTAACGGTGCCAGCATAGTATCCATTTTGCTATAGTTTGCTAAAGATGCAGCTGCTGTCTTTTTTGCATGGTGCAAGGTACAAGTATATTTATAGGTACAAGTCTAAAAATAATTTTCTGAACTATGGTTTTTCTTTGAAATAAAACAACAAAAATATTGACCTTTTGCATGTCTTTACCGATCGGAAATTACTAAAAATATTAAAATTTTAGATACATGATAAATCAATGATAGAGGCATTTGCCCAGCAGTGGGACAGTTTATAGGCTAATGACTTTACTGTATGTGCAGGAGGATTCGGGAGCACCAGCTATCCGTCATGGTCAGTTGGTAGCTGTGACGGTCGGAGGCGCTCAGTGCGATGGAGACCACGTTGGAGTTGGCATGAAGATGAGCTGCTACTGCAGTTGGATCGCTGACAACTTACCGTACGAGTTACAAAATGTTTCTTTATTATTTGCTGCTACTTCTTGGATACTACTTTTTCACTTTTGGGGGGGCAACCCAAGAGCAAGACACTACTTTCGCTATGACATGTCAAATTTTGAGAAGTCAATAATAATGTCTTTCCCATAGCGTGTTGCTCTTGGCTAGGGCCCCTGGACTACTATGTTCTGACGATCAATTCGTTTAATTGCTGCCAACTTCCTAACATTCGATCACATATACGGTGATATAGCGCTGGCGTAGCGTACCGCTTAGGTGGGGGAAAAGTTAAAAAATATTGTAAGACTATCTTCTTTCTTAGAAAATCTTTCACTAAGGCCCGATTTTTTAATTCTTAGTTTATTGCCTAGATAGCTATCTGAAGTATAACATTAACTGGCTGTTAATGAAGCGAATAGAAATTTTCAATTTTTCAATCGTATTTTATCCAAAGAATAGCTATCTATCGTCTGTCTATGTACTTATATCGCTAACTGCACACTGATTATCCACAAGCGAGATGCACTTATATAATCATTGCAATGTTAGAATGGAACAATACGAAAGTTTATATTTAACAAACTGACACTGTCGTATAAGAAAAACCAACTTGAGCTTTTTTTGCTGTCTAAAGTAGTGGTAAAAAGTTTGTGATTATAATAAAATAACACACCAAAACTCCTTATCAAAATAAAAATAATCTCAAATGACACACCACATAATCTCAAAATGTCAAAGAAAACGCATAGATAAATCTTATCCCTCCCACTACCCAAGAAGCAGACAACTTTATTCCCCAGTTAGCGGCTTTATTCAACAGATAACATCTATCTGACCATTGAAAAATTAAAAAACTTGGTAACGTTCGAATAAACTTTATTCTACAGATAATTTTTATTGTCTGAGGATTGAAAAATCGGCTAAAAATCTCTAGTCGGGAAATATATTATTTTACCCTGGACTTGTCTAGTATGTCTAACATAACTTTACACCAGCAGCAGCTAGTGTCTGCGTAGACCGCGTTGACGTTTTTGTATTTTTGGAATTCGGAAGGTACAGCGCTCCCAGTGTTCAAAAATGAAACTCATGCTAAACATACAGATTATTCTAGCAGAGGCTCGATAGACTGTTGCAATAGCAAAGAATGCTTAAGCCATACTCCGTTTTATTCCTGTTATTCCCAGGGGATAGGTAATCTAAAAGAAGTTTAAGCTTAAAAATATAGTGGTGATGGTGATGATCTTTAAATCTCATGCAGAGTTAAATGTAATCAAACTGAATCAAAAAAAAAGAAATTGCTCACCTACCACTTTGAAAATAGCAGAAAACTATCTTGAAACTAAACATTCCGTAAGCCCAAATAACCTGTAGAAACGAAATAGAGGATATTCTTCCAATTCGTGAAGTTTTTCTCGCGCCGAGCGGCTCTCGGTCGACAGGCTAGTTAGGGGTGAAGTCTGGATTTCCTCGTGACGTGTGAGGATGAATCGCATCGCCTGTTCTAACTAACGTTGATGGAGGGGGCTATTTTGATATTCAATGAGAATATTTTTTTAATTTTATTAATAAAAAAAGTAAGTAAGAAATTAGCTTATATCCTGTCCCACTGCTGGGCAAAGGTCTCCATCATTGAAATCAAGTCATCGCCACAAAGTGATCAAAGTGATCCCGGACTTCGTTCTGGAAAATCCGTAAAAAACACTTTGCCTGACCTCCGGATTGAACCCGGGTTCCGGATTTCGGGTCGAGCTCTGTTACCATATTATATTAATTCATATACATTAATTTATTTTAATTATGTTTTTGGAAATAGATGTTATTGGAAAAATATTAGAACATGCGTAAGTTGAAAAAAAGCCATGATTATTCACGCACAGACCAGAAAAGTCCACATTCCTTCCCATCGATGTTTTCTGCTTTTATCAAATAGGTGCTTTTGTGTGGACTTCTTCTGTCTTCAATTAGGTGAACACTTACGTAGATTCCGAAATGCAGCATTTTGAATGATGAAAAATGTAAAGTTTAAAAAAATACACCACCACCAACAGGCTTACTTACTCGTAAACAAAATTACTGAATATCTTCCCAAAACACTACTGGACCAAGGAAAAATAAGTTCAATAATGCTGCTGTGAGTCTGTGAGAAGTATAATCCCCGGGTAGCATTGGGCTTAGCCCCATCTGAAGCATTATCCAAATAACCAATTAGGAGCTTAGAAATAATCCAATAAAACACCATCCAATATTGCTAATGTTTTGTGTTTAAAATTCATCCCTGATCTATTATTAAATTCCAATGATCTGACCGCAACCGAGGCTGTTTATGTAGTGGTGTATTTTACCGTGTTTAGTAAACCCCTTGGGGTATTGAGCCCGACCGATGCAGGCACCTCGTTAATTTCAATCTCTGTCAAATCGATACACTGAGGTTCACCACTAATGAATGGGTGGAGAAATCAAAGATAGGGGCTTTAAGATCTATTTAAATAAGGAAATTTGAATGTAATACACTGTTTTAATTGCACTATTCAAATTGAAATGGCTTTTGTCTCAAATTGAGGACTTTACTATATTTATCACTAATACCTAGGTCTAGGCCCAGCACAAAATTAAGTACGAATATTATTTTTTACCGACAATTGAGCTGAGTAAGTAATCGAATAACTATAAGCCTATGTTTAGCAGTTGAACTCCTATCATCAATTATGGTGATGACAAATCTCTCAGAAAAATTAAACAAAAACGAATCAAATTAATCCTATAAAGCCATTTATGGGTTTTTTAAAATTGAACTCTCGCATCATTGCAGAGCAAAGTTCTTCCTCTTCTTTTTTAAGTCACTCATGTTTAGTGCAGTGAAAAAGACAAGCAATAAAATCATAGGGCTTTTTACTGAGAGAATATCCCAGAAATTAAAATGGAGAAGATAAATTTTATGATAAAAATACAAAACAAAATCAACTTGGTAAAGGCATCTTTCAATGAATGGCGACTGATATAACTAATCAAGCTGTTTTTTTTACTGTTCTCTTATTTATTTCTTTGCTTTTTAAAAATCGCGGGTGTAGTAGATATTAGACCCCCAGCTTATCGCAGTGACGCTGTCAATTACATGTTTTGTAGAAGCCACGCGTCTCTGGTTTACTGACTGGTATGCTTTGACACGCCCTTTGCTTTTTCCTCGTTTCCTTTTACAGCCTAACTGCGAATTGAGAACGATAAGCTACATGCCCGGGATGAAATGAACAGGCTTTGTTTTTGTTGTGATGCCTGGACAATATTATGGCCCGTTAGTGCACTGAGTAAAAACGGGAGTTTATAGCGCGGCGGGTTCGCTTCCCAATAAGGGGCCCGATTGCCTGGGCCACAATCGCTTAATTCTAGTCAAGTTAATTCTAAGCTGAGTGTAGCGAGCTAATTCGTCAGGAAATGTCCAGACTAAAAGATGCTAGGTGTTTGTGCCAGGTAACTGCGTACTGACTGGGAATAAAAGATCATTACAAAAAAAATTACCAAAAAAAAACCAACTTCAAAAAAAACTATTCTAAAACAACCTCATACCTTACGACTGGGTGAATCGATTTTACGACACCTAGGAAACACTACAATATACCTAGCAATATACCTATGTCTTACATATTACCTTTACGTATGTAGGTAGTTACCTACATTGGCTGACACCGACTCCAACAATAACAATAATTTGTACCTACATTATATTATCGTATAAGTTTTAGAAGAATACGCAATTATTTCTTTACTTTTTAGAGCTTTGTTTTAGAATAGTTTTTTTTGAAGTTGTTTTTTTTTGTTAAAATTTTTGTTTATTTCTTGATTTTCAGTGAATAGTTCTTATTTATTTTATACCTCGAAAAAGTATCGTCAATTTGCTCCTAACAATTGAAGAGTTGCGTTACTTTTTCATGGATCCCATAATAAGAACCTAACCAAACTCTCATCAAACTACACTTGAAGTATATCCTTACCAGTAAAAAAGTAGCATTGAAATCGGTTGGAGTGATAATGAGTTATTCGTCCATTTGTCGCGCATTTTGTCTATCTAGATTCAAGACTTATATGGATTTCCAATGGATGCCACTGTCAGAACTAAACCAAATTAAAATGGGACCATTCGAGAAACACCAGCTTTCAAATAAAAAAAGAATGATCAAAATCGGTTCACCCAGTCGAAAAGTAGTGAGGTAACAAACATAAAAAAAAAACATACAGTCGAATTGAGAACCTCCTCCTTTTTTGAAGTCGGTTAAAACTGCTCGTTGCGCTCAGTTTAGGGAAGGAACTTGACAAGTTATGAGGGACTACAATAAGGCCCCTGAACGGGACTTCTTATGACGAACAATGTGGGTCAATCAGTATTTGAAATTTAACATTTTTCATCAGTCTTGTCACTGATAAAATTTTCACAGTTTAAGCTTTTGTTTGATTTGGGGTCTCATCATTATTTTGGCGTTAAGAGCCCTGTGTGCTCATATTCATTAATTTGATAGTTACAAGCACAAAATTTGGCACAAATTTTGCACAAAACCATTTAAAATAGAACAACAAATTGATTGAACCACAAATGTTCAATTTGCTGTCTGCGGGCTTTCACTGACTGTAAAACTGTGTAATTTATTTTATATTTTCACAGAGGTAACAGCGAAAACATGAACTGTTGCAAAAACTGCTGCGACGTCAATAAACACTCTGAAGACTCGTCTAAAGCTATGTTTAGGAAGAAAAATCAACATAACATAAATTATTAAATTGTGTAACCACAAAGGCTATTATTATTCAAAGTCATTGCTTTTAACGTTGCGTATTGTGTAGGTACGAGTAATGACGTTATTTTCAGTTCAAACATTTGGAAGTACAGTCGGGGACAATAAAGATTGTTTTTGAATATTTTTTCATAGTACCTGATTTCAACAATATAAATATTTTAGTTGAAATAATTTGAATTGGCCTTCGGTTGATATTTTTTGAGAGGTATTTTTTTTTAATACAATGATCATGATGACGAATTTGACTTTGCTATTGTCCAGAGACCAAATTGACTTGCGTGTCTCTTTGTAACTCGTCGAGAAGGCTGTCGTCGTTGGAGACGGAGTCTATTTTGCTGGAGGGGCGCTCGCGGCTATCCGAGTCGTCGAGTAGCCGGCTGCCCTCGTTGGGGTAGCCGTTTCAGTGGTACAGAATAGTTTTTTTAGCTAAAAAACATCGTTGTTTGCATATGAAATAACTGGAGAATGTAATTTCTCGTGCAACTGAAGATTATTTCATCAGGTTTACAATATCATCTCCCAGAAGATCGAATGACCTCTCATCAACGTTTTCCAGTTCACACACCCATTTAGGAACTCGAGTTTTTATTCATTTTTTAAATCATGCAAATACTCCCAGAGCGCGACCTAATAAGATTTATCGCGACAATCTAATCCAGTCTAAATCCGATTTGTGTGTTTAACAGAGAATAAAATACTTTATCTTATAAAAATTCGGCTGAAAAAATTCAACGAGTTTCACATCGACTGTACCTAGATGATGAGGGAAATTAATGACTCTGTTAATGGAACGATGCATACGTTGATTATTTTAATGATATTGATTTTACCAATTCATTTAACTTTCTACTGTAAAGGTGGATAATCGACAAAATAAAATTAAATATATCTCTGGCCATCTCAACCTTTGGCTTACCTTAGTTTAGTAATCAGTACGTCTACCGCTCTATGATTTTTAGTTCTATTTCTATTCACTAGAAGTGCTGTACTTAAATTCAATACAAATACTTTACTGCAGGCGCTAGCGACTATCGTCAGCGTAAAGTAATGGTACGGGTTTCAGACAAATCGGGTGATTATTGAAACCGTTAGTAAACTGTTTTATTAGTCAGAGTCATATTCATACGCACATTGAAAACAAAAGTGACACTATGCTGAAAGTGTAGTTTTTTAGTTAATGCGACACCTACATTTCTTTTAAGTAAGCGCTCCTAATGCAAAGACACGTGTTTTAATAGTGAGCTTAATTTTGCCTAGAGGGCGGTAGTGTCAGTTTTTACTTTTAGGGAATGTGGCAAAGAGTTGATTATAAAGGTGGCGCTATATTAGTGAGAGACGGACTTCAGAGGGGAACTCACGTCGTGGTAAGTATAAAAGTGTCATTTTCCCTATAGTGCCATTTTATTGGTAATTTGCGTAAATTATCTCGTGTGGCTTGTAAATAATGAATGGCATTTTGAGCATAGTGCCAGTTTTAAACTAAATAAACAACCGAAATTTAATGTCAAGGAATTTGTATAATGCCTTTTTTTGTATAGTGCCACTTTTATAATGACGTTACTAAAATTGAGATTTTTAGTATTATTCAATAAATGTCATAGTTAGTTAAGTGCCAGTATTTGCATAAAAATACTTGGAGGATGAATTTTTATTAAATTCTATAATTGTCATTTTGTATATACTGCCATTGTTCGAAAAACTATAGTGTGAGTAGTTTCTCTTAATGCCATTTCTAAACATACATCTAATCTGAATCATAGCCTTTATTTTGGGGTAATTTTACGGTTTGTACGAGAAATAAAACATTATTTACATGCTACTTACCCGTTATGATATTCCGTATCTTCTTTCAGGTTATCATAATGGATCTATCAGGAAGTAGAAGTGGAAGAATTTTACAATTAGCGATCCAAAATAAAGAAAACAGTCAAAATTTACCTAATGAAACGACATACGATATAAACAACTTGCAAAAATCCAATGATTGTATCAATTCACAGAAAGCTTTTCAAATAAAAGAAAGCAGTCAATATTCAGCACCTGAAGAAACAGCATGTAATACGAAAGACTCTCTCTCCAATCCTGATGATGGTGACTTCTCTCCCGCTTCAGACGATGATAAAACATACAAACCGCCAAAAACAAAACGCCGTAGATCTAGATCAGAATCGTCATCTTCTTCGAGCTCATCCTCAAGTTCCACCTCATCTTCAAGTTCCTCCTCATCTTCAAGTTCCTCCTCATCTTCGAATGATATAGATACAACTTATACACAACATATTAATATAAATACGGAAGAAAATAATTTAGAACTTCATAACGCCGTCATAGAAATGATAAGAACTACAGAAAATGAACAAATACCAAGCGGAATTATCAACGATGACACTGAATCAAATATCAATAACATTCAGTTACAAGATAATAATATTGCAGAAGATATTCCCTCTGCCGTTGATTGTAGAACTAAGAAATCAAACAAAAAAAGGCAAAGCGCTGCAAAAATTACTAAGAGTTTGAAAGATTCTGGACAAAATTATGTTACGACTTCCAAAACAAAGAAAGTATTTCCGGCAAAGGTTTTAAAAAAACCCTGTGGATCAAGCTGTCGACTTAAATGTTCAGAAAAAATTTCGGAAGAGGTTAGAAAACAAATATTTAAGGATTATTGGGGAATGGCATCCTTGATACGCCAAAGAGAATACATTGCTGGCAACATTGAGGAGATCCATCCAAAATATCAATACAAGAAGGCTGATTCATCTAGGAAGTTAAAAAATTCCTTCTATTTTAATGTAAATGGATCTAGAACCAAAGTTTGTAAAACTTTTTTTTTAAATACATTAAATTTAACTGGCAGATGTATCAGAACTGTTGTAGAAAAGAAAAAAGCAACTGGTGTACTGGAAGGTGAAATGAGAGGAAAGCATGGGAAACATAAGAAAGTGCCTAATGACTTGATTGAAGGAGTAAAAAATCACATAAACAGTATCCCTAGAATTGAGAGCCACTATTTAAGGAAACAAACAACAAAAGAATATATAGATGGTGGAAAAACTTTAACTGATATTTATTTTGATTATAAAACAGAGTGTATAAGTCAAGGACTATCCTATGTAATGGTACATACATATCGAAAGATATTTAATACAGACTTTAATATTGGTTTCTTTATACCAAAAAAGGATCAATGTGAGCAATGTACTATTTATAAATTAGCTGTTGGTCCTAAAAAAATAGAGCTACAAGAGAGTTATGAGCAACATTTAGCTGAAAAAGTAAAGAGTCGTGAGGAAAAGGCTAGTGATAAAGAAAAAGTGTCGCCCAATTTTATTGTCGCATGTTATGACCTGCAGGCAGTAATGACAGTTCCGAATGGTGAGGTTTCGACTTTTTATTATAAGTCCAAAATAAACTGCTTGAATTTTACTGTATCTGAACTTAAGCACGATGACAATGTTACCGAATGTTACTTTTGGGATGAATCTCAAGGAAATCGTGGAGCCAATGAAATAGGTAGTTGTATTTTAAAGTACCTAGAAAAAAAATCTCGTGCTGCCGAAAATCTTGAAATAGTGTTCTTTTCTGACAACTGTTGCGGTCAACAGAAAAACCAATTTGTTATTGGCATGTATATTTATGCAGTATTAAACTTAAACATTAGGTCCATAACCCATAAATTTCTTATTCGTGGGCATACACAGAATGAGGGAGATGCAGTACATTCTGTAATTGAAAAACAAGTTAAAAGATGCCTTAAATCCGGACCAATATACGTACCTTCTCAGTATGTCTCTGCAATCCGAAGTGCGAAAAAACGTGGTACTCCTTTAACCGTTAATGAAATGGGTTACGCTGATTTTATAGATATAAAACAACTACCGGTTCCGAGGCTAAATAAGAGTATAGATGGCCAAGTTGTGAAAATGTCTGATATTAAAGTCATCAAAATTGAGAAAAATGAACAGAAGGAAATTAAAATATACTATAAAATTTCATACTTTGATGATTTTAAGGAGCTTGATATAAGTAAAAGAAATAGAAATAATCGCCCTTCAGAGCTCAAACCGTTGTATCAGCGTAAATTGGATGTATCTGAAAGAAAAAAAAGTGATGTAAAAAGCCTTTTTGAAGCTGGTTTAATTCCTAATTATTACCGTTCTTTTTATGAGAATATTTAATAATATTTTTCTTAATTTCTTGAATTCGTTGATCTCATTGATAATGTTTAAGAGAAAGATTTCATATACTTTTTTATCTATCTTAATATTGAGAAATATTTACGTTTACTAATTCTTAGGCATTGTTGATTAATATTCCCGGAATGGGGTTTCCTATTATACTTAAGTAATTTCCTATTTTTATAATTATTAAAAGCTATTACTACTAAAGTATCTTAATGTGACTGCTGATTTTTTTCTTGTTTTGCTAAATAGATATTTGTTTGCCATTATATTCGTTTTATTTTTATATTTAGCCTTATCATTAGCTCATAATGACTCGTAATTATTCTATAAATGGGTTGGTTACGAAATCAAAAGTGGCACTTTAAGGAACTTTTTTTTGGATTCTTTATTTCTAATTCTTGGATAGACTTTTCGCTTTTGTCATAAATATAACCTTTATTAGGAAAATTCAACAGCAAGGTAAAAGTGATTGTTGTTGCTTATATTGTTACTTCATTTAAATATTGGCCATAGAACTCCGCCAAGTACTTTAAATGGCCGTATTGAAAAATCATGATTTTTGTTTAAGGTCACTTTTGTTTTCAAGGTGCGTATCTCGTAATGCTCCATGTACGAGTAGTTTCACAAGATCCTAAACATATCGCTTTCAGTAAATTTTGTTGAAAGTCTCTTTGTTCAAATTACTTTTCATATTCGATTTCTACATGTAAGTTCTCAAACAAAACGGACATTAGTATTCGTGTATGAATGAAAACCTTCAAATAAAATGATTAAAAAGATCTAATTTTTTTTTGTTTTAGATCTCATCTTAATATGACACATTATTAGATTACAGTATTAAGAGGATACCTCCCTGTTTCCTCCCTGGATATTGCTAGTAGAGAAATATTTAGGGGATCGAACCCAAGATCCACTGCCTATGAAATTATTACCGACCGTGCCATATCGTGACAGTAAATGTTCACTGACTGTAAAAGAAAAAGAACTCTGAATTTAAAAGTTATTTGCTAAAAAGATGTTATAACTTTTGACTATTTTTTACCAACTAAGTTTAACCAAATACCAATAAATAAACTTTAAGGCAGGTAGTTTATTCTGTTTTGAAAATACACGTTACAATGAAAAGTCGTGGACCGACATTCAACATTCAATAAGAAGTATTTTTTGAGATATTTATTGTTTAGTTTTTAAAAATAATGTCTAATTTGGAAGTGATAAAATAAATCAATTTGTAGTGCTACTTGGCGGTTAAAATCGTCCACGCGGCTGATGCCACTGGCTGTAAGCGAGTACAGAATGAAGGACGAAGACATGTCCACTACCCTATTAATAAATTGATACACTCATGGTCAAACGGCAGATGAACATTGTCATTTGACTTGACTTTGTCATCATCATGTTACGAATGTTTTTAGTAAAAAATAAAAGAGACTGGACTGGCCACGACCTCAGAAAAGATTGTAGCCCCCACGGCGAGCGAAAAAGTAAGCACTCCTCATTGTGACACTAAAAGTGAAGAACTGTCACATCTTTGTCTGTGCCTCCTTGGGGATACCACTACTAGAAAATTCTCCCTACTTTCTAAATTTTTTTTTTAAAAAGATTTTTTAATTTCATAAAAATCTTAATGATCAATACCTAATACTTACAATTCTAAAACACACATACGAATTTGGGTAGAAAAATATTCTATGGAGGGAAAATTTAACATTGTTTATTTAAAAAACAATGTTTTAATTTGCTACTTATGCTCATAAGATGACAATTCGGTTCTGGCACTCGCCGGCTGCTGCCGCGGCATGCTCTTTTGGCTCGTGCGATGTAATATTATAATGTGATGGCGCACAAGGCGCTAGGTCAGGGGAATATGGTGGGTGAGAAAGGATTGACACATTTTTTGTATTGTAAAAGTCAAGTGTTCTGGCAGACCAGTGGTGCCAGAGAAGGTGCCGAATTCCTGACTTCGGTCGCTGGTCACACCAAGCTGATTTTACTGTTGGAGCACAAACTTTCACATACCATTCAGAGTTCACCGTTCTTTGATCCTCTAGCACTACAATAGCAATATGACCCGTTTTGCAGAAAATCGAGGCGACCATTTGTTTCTGTGTGCTTCGTGCACGGCGAGATTTCGTTGGAGTTGGTTCATCTTCAAAACACCATACAGTCGACTGTCACTTTGTTTCGGGATCATAGTTGTATAGCCATGGTTCGTCACCAGTCAGTATATCATACACGTTTTTTTCCTCGCCACCGTCAAATTTATCTCTCATGCCACCTCTACCAATCCACCTGACGGTCTTTCTGCTCATCGGTAAGTGTGTGCGGCACCCATCTCAAACAACGTTCATGGAGAGAAAGGTGGTCGTGAATTATGGTTTGCATTGCTGCTAATCCAATTCCCACTTCTCGCTCCAGCTCTACATATGTAATTCGTCAGTGTTGCTCGTCAAAAAGCAGACTCACCAAAAGTTGTAGCAAAAAACTCAGAACATTCTTGAGGCTTTAAACCTTTTTTAAAGTCTGTAACGCTGGAATAAAAAACCAGGCTCACAATCAACTGGTTTTATTTCACTTTACAATTCACAAAGAGAGCAAATTACAGTAATTGACGGGCAGAGTTTCCCCTTAATTCGTCGTACATAAGAAAATCAAATTATGGCTTGTTGGCGTTTCTAAAGGCTGGCTGTCATCCCCTTCCAAAAGGCTGGCATGGCTTGACTGGAAGGCGTGGCAGGGCGATGACATGGCTTGGCTGTTGGCGACCGGTTGACGTCCGGCGGTAGTAGATGGCAGCAGTGTGGCGTTACACTCGACCATCCTGAAACAATCATTGCCCCCGCAATGGGAACAATAGTTGGCATTAGTAAACAGCCACATGATTATTGAATCAGTTAACTCTCCAGGAGGTCAATGAGGTCCTCAGTCTCTACCTGATCATCTGTACTACTTCCACTGTCTGACATCGGGGCTACACTCCTATAAGGCCTGATAGCTTCTGCAAACACTAAGCCTGTAAACTTTTCGTACCCCCGAAGCCCCTTAATGCTTCTTATCTTGTAACGATCATTACCTAGAACCTTCACTACAATATAAGGACCTGAATAACATCAAGCTTAGAGTTGACCTTACTAGCATTAGTAACAGGGGCTTGCTTCTAAAGCACATAATCTCCTTTTTTATTTAAGGTATTGTTTTTGCGCCTTTTGTCAAATTGTTTCTTCATCGTACTATGGTGCTGCATCCTTCAGTAGGGATTCCTATTGAATCTCCAGGCTGAGAGGTGTTTCTCCCACCGAAGGGGTCGTTTCCCCCCTGAGTCGTCTTGTCTTTATCTTTATCTTTATTCGAACCGTATTTTGAACTGTAGTAAGTCGTTTGGCCTTATGAGCCTTAACGAAGATCAACATAAAGCTGTTTGTTGTACTATAATTCCAGTAAGCACCACACTCACACCACTGACGTCACTATTGTACAGCGTTTAGTACCAATATACTCTCTCAGCTGCTAGAGCGCATATTTGTGAACACATACAATGCAATGACCTGAATAAAAGGTCGCACGTGTCCTTTAAAACTGTTGCATTTTAAGGAAGAACAAATTTCATGCTATAATGTTGACAGTTTCTCTGTGAAAATAATTAACACATTTTTAGAACTTTATGATGGATACAAATGCACTTCTACTCTATTAGGCAGTTGTTTGTATATACTCCTTTAATAGCATTTATCTTGCCCATGGCAGCACTCAATGTGAACCGTTTTGACGTCGCACAGCAGCAAACTACTCCAAATCCTCTCACTGTCACCCGTTTATTCTGTCTTAGGCTGAGTAACTATTTACAGTTGGGCATTTAATCTGCCAATTGAAACAATGTTAGATCAGGAGTGTTTGAAATTAGGACGTAGCCATATTTGATAAATGTTGACGCATTCCATGTAATATGAAATGTGGAAAGCAAAAAGCAGATCTGGTGGAATACGGCGTAAGATTAATTCAGAATACTTGAAAATTATAAAAAAAAATTCAACTAATGCCGCAATCATTATAAAACCTGCAAGTGCATTAAATCAAAATCAAAAGATAAGAGATAGTCAGGTTTTAGAAAATGTAGGTTCCGTATTTAGAAGTGATGATAGTGTGGAAAGACTTGCAGTAAATAATGGACAAAATTCGGCAATAGTAGATAGAACAAGTTTAATATCCGTATCTGATATAAGTGACCACCATCAGTCAACAAGTGCGCATCGTATAATGAATGAGGCGGGTTCCGTACAGGATAATTATGAAGATCCTTCTCATACAGATTATCCCAACGATACTGATAGCTCAGACTCAAGTGACTGTGATGTATATGATAAAAAACAGGAATTTCGTTCAAAAATAAGAGAATGGGCAATTTCTAAAAATATTGCGCATGCACATTTGAACGAGCTAGCAAAAATAATTAACAATTTGGTTTCAAATGCATTACCTAATGACGCCAGAACTATTGTAAGAACAACTAGAAACATCACAATTAAAAAAATAACTGGAGGTGAATATTGGCATAATGGAATAGCGGATCCGTTAAAAAAAATATTGCTGTGTTGGGATGATGCTCCAGAAAATATAACATTGAATATTAACTTTGACGGTTTGCCAATATTCAAAAGTTCTAAAAATGAGTTTTGGCCCATACTGTGCAAAGTATCCGAAAATCCATGCTTCAGGCCTTTTGTGATTGGCATATACTTTGGGCAAGGTAAACCGAAATGTTTATCTGAGTACCTGGAAGATTTTGTTAATGAAATGAAACCATTACTTGAAGAAGGAATTTATATTGAGCGTTGTTAAAAGAAATTTACAATAAAGATACGATGCTTTATATGTGATTCACCTGCCAGAGCTTACATAAAGAGTGGGTACCGAATTATAAATTTTGTTACTTATATCTACACATGTTTTGGACAAGTCTAATTAACTACTAAGCAAGTTTTTTGCATGTTTTATTTGACCTTTTTAACTATTTATTTCAATTAATTGACAAAGTGCTTTAACCGTATTGTTTAATCCAAATATTCTTCCGATATTTTATTGCTGATTTTTTTTACAGTTTTGTGTGTAATTTTTTAACAGGTGATTGTAATTTTAACGGCAAGAATGGCTGCTTAAAATGTGTGACAGTCGAGAAGTACTCGCACACTTCCCATACTGTCATATTTCCCGACACGAAAAGCCCCAAAAGGACTAATGATGGATTTATAAATAAGATATATGGTGCACATCATAAAATGGATACACCTTTATTAAGTCAACCAATAGACATGGTGGCTAATTTCCCAGTCGGTGATTCCCTTCATCTCATTGATTTAGGTATCATGAAAAGGTTACTAATTGGTTGGCTTAACGGTAACTTTGGAAAATATTTCACTAAATGGCGTGCGAGTGACACCGAAAGAGTTTCAAATTTTTTAAATCTTTGTATATTACCTTCTGAGATACATCGATCCGTGCGGGGGCTTGACTGCTTAGCATATTGGAAAGCGTCGGAATTTAGATCTTTTTTTTTTACCTCGGTATTGTCATTCTGCCTGATGTATTGATTCCAGATGCGTTTTCCCATTTCCCTTTCTAAGTCCAGGTTGTCTCTCATATCCTCAGTGACCCAGTGACCTAGGTATTTGAAACTTTGTACATACACGTTTTAAAGCCGATCCGCAGAGTGATATTTCAGGAACCTGTGTATAATTCAGCGACTTTGATTTAAAAAGAAGCCGTTTGCTTTTTCTGGTGTTAAACATTAAGTCCATGACCCCGCGAATAGGATCCACAAATGGAGAGTAGTCCCCGCCACCCGCTAACAGATGGACTCAAGAGCACCATACCATCAGCATAGCTGATATTATTCATGCATAATCCGTCCACATGACATCCTACATGGGAGCCATTATGTTCACCTATCAGCCGGTTTACATAAAGGTTGGAGAGACGGGGTGAGCTGAGACCTCCCTGCCTCACACCACACTCCAACCCATATACATCAGAGTACGCTCCTGCCCATCTAACCATATTTAGCTGACTTCTATACCAATATTTAAAAACAGACACAATCTCTTTGGGTAATGTAGTGTCACAATTAAGTTTATGCCATAACATATCATAATTCACAAGGTTAAATGCCCGGGAGAGGTCGAGAAAGCACGCCACTACTGGCGTTTTTCTGGCTGTATAGTAGTGAACAACCTCTTTGAGACTGAAGATGGCACTGTAGGTAGATGGGCCGGGCCTAAAACCAAACTGATTGTCGTGAAGTTCTGTATGCTTAGACAATATCTTATCAAGCAGGCTGTCCAATACCGTGGATACAATCGTAGCCAGAGATATAGGCCTATAGTTAGAAATAACTGAGGCGTCTCCCGTTTTGTTTTTAATCACTGGTAAAACGATCGTTCGAGTAAGTTCCTGTGGTAAATAACTATGGCTTACACATAGATTAAAAAACAAAGCTAGCACACGCGGCAAGTGTAAACCTGCATATTTAAGATGTTCAACGCTCAAGCCATCGTGACCGGGGGACTTGCCCCTGACCATTTGTCGTATAACATGATTGCCTTCATTGGCAGTGAAGCTCGTGATACAAGTGGGAGCATTTTCGGTATCGACGGCTACAGCGTCGCCCATCTTGGGCACTTCCAGTAGTGGTGGTTCAATCTTAAAATGAGTCATGAATACATTTGCTATTTCAGTAGGCTCATTCACGCCCGCGACGCTCACTGGGAGGCCAGGCTTCTGATTTATACTATTAGTAGACTTCCATAATGTATTAAATTGCTTGTTCGGGTGGCTTCACGAAATCTTATCCATTTTTATTTGTTTCTGATACACAATATTTCAATTTACTTTTGAATTTTTTTCTTGTTTTACTCATTCTTTCATAAACAAAACCATATCTCGGTTTGCCGCACAATAACCAAGTTTGATAATGCAATCGGGCCTCTCGGCGAGCGGCGCCAACGTGTTTGTTCCATCCAGGTATATATTGTTTACTTTTACGGTAACTTTTGTTTACATTACATTTTTCGTCCCCAAGAATAGAGATTAAATCACGATACATTTCATTCAACAAAAAATAATGTACAGAGTTGTTACATAAGCAATCTGCATAACTACTACATTCAGCAGGAAAATTAACCAGTCGTAATTTAGAATCGCAATAATCGTGGTATACTTTTATTTGTTTTTCGTCCCTTTCCCCCCAAACAACACCGTTACGAGTTGAGTGATTAGTGCTCAACAACTTAGTTTTAATTAAATTGATATTACATTCTATTAACACAGGTAAATGATCCGACGTGTACACACCATAAAAAACTGAATCATTAGTGACCAGAGACCTGGCTGCACTGGTCACAACACAGTGATCCAACCATCTGAGAGACCCTTTAGTTGTACTCGTAAAAGTGTGTGTGTTCGGAGGTAAAAGTTCCCGATCTACACAGTGCCATAATTGGTCAGAACATACAGTAAGCAACTCATTGAAAAACCTGGTTCCTGGATGGGTATTGTAGTCCCCGAGCACAAACACATTTTCCGCACCACTACTTTCAATTATTGATGAAGTCTACTTTACATAAACACTCTGAATACTCCACTAAGTTATAAACACAGAGAATATAATGAAGGAAATTTCCTTTTGCACTATTTTGATACATGAGATACGATCAGTACGACAGTCAATAACCGAAACCGAGGGAAACATTGACTTCCGCCACAGCAGCACAACTCCTCCGTAAGGTCTTCCTTTGAGGATACCCAAAGAGGTGTCAACGGATGATTTTCCGGTGTATGCGAAATCCTTATGAATGCTTCCTAGGTATGTATTGTCATGCGGCAAAAGTCAGGTCTCCTGCAATGCTATGACGTCAGCGACTTTACACAGTTTCTGCACGCAAACAGCTGATCGAACGATATTTTTACAATTGAAAGTTGAAATAGTCACATTATTTTTATCATGCATTATGCTTTTGATATTCTTTCATCAGCCGGACAAGGTAAATCTCTGGTTCTTGCTCTCTTGAAGAAAATAAACCGTCTAAATCGTATAACTTCTGGCCACAGTTTATCAGTTATGTTGTTGCAACCATTTACTGTACAAATAAACATGTTGAAGAAGCTCTTATCTCGAGAAATCAACGTCGGTAAGTTTAGATCCAGACGTGACGTCCTGATATTTGTGGCTACAAAACGGGTGCCCCAACTCGCCTGCTATGCGTCTATTCCTAAAAAAAGGTTTTTCATCTAGGAGAAGGAATAATTCTGTATTCGAATGTAATATTTTTGTTTTAATGTAAGGCGTGAAAGTCATAGCAATAAACGAGACTAATTATGGTTAAAGTAGTCAAGTACTTACCGGTGTTGCATAATAAAGTTGTTTTTTTTAAATATGATTGTTTACTATACTTTTTTACAACGTTGATTAAATTAGAACGTCTTAAATAAAATTATTACAAAATGTGTCCGTAGCATAAGGTCTTACATAAAACATACGACCATATTCGCACTCAACCTCTTTACTACGTGCATAAAGTCGTAACCTTAGATTGATTGCTATAATTTAAAAATTATGCTATTTATTTCAATAAATAGGGGTGTAAGGGGGTCCTCCAACATCTTCGGGCCCCAAGCCAACCTCGCCTGCAAGCTGGTGCACCCTGCTGATCAACGAAGGAGGCTCTGGCGACGGCTCCCCTTTATGGGTTGGGAGGTCAGATGGCAGTCGCTCCCGTAAAGCCAACTCAAGCCAAAAAAAAAGGATAGCAGATAAGAGTACCCGACTCAGATAGGACGTCGCCGGAAAACGACGCGCAGGGGATCGCCCTACTCCTTACTTACTCCTTACTCCGATGGCTCAGCGAACCAAAGTGTGTCTTGGCCTCCGATACAATATTCCGCCACTTGCCACGATCTTACGCAATTGCACGCCATTCGTTGGTTTTCAACTCTCAGAGATCCGCCTGCACAACATCAGCCCAGCGATAGCTGGGCCGGCCGACAGGGCGCCTTCCAGTTGGTCGGCCCAGATAAGCTTTCTTCACACTACGGTCTTCTCCCATTCTCTCCATGTGGCCAAGCCATCGGAGTCTGTGAGCTTTTGTCTCACCTATGATGTTGGGCTCAGCCACGAGCTTTTCGATTTCGGCATTTTTTAAGATCCTCATGCTTCCATCGGTTCTTGGTACTAAACCAAGGATTTTACGGAGGATCTTTCTCTCAGTGGTCAGGAGCCTGTCTTCTTCTTTGAGTGTCATAGTCCAGGCCTCACAACCGTACATAAGAATGGGTCGTATTATAGTTTTGTAGATGCGGATTTTCGTGCATCTACGTAGAAGTCTGGACACCAACACTTTATGTAGAGCAGCGCTACATCGCAAGGCATTCTGAACGCGAATCTCTATTTCTTCTTCCCTGGTATTAGTATCTGTGATTGTGCAGCCCAGATATTTAAATTTCGCCACTCCCTTGTAGATAACATCTCCAACTTGTAGGTCTTTCCTTCTAATACGAGTGTTTTTATACCGTGTCATGTGGAGATATTCAGTTTTTTCGTGGTTGATGGTTAGGCCAACTTTCCGCGCCTCTGCCTCTAGTGTTCTCAAAGACTCTTTCACTTCTTCACTGCTTTCGCCTAGCAGGGCCAGGTCATCAGCGTACCCTATCACCTTATGCCTTCCGTTCAGTTCTAGCCCATTATCTAGCTCGAGTACTTTTTAAATGACGTACTCAAGAACTAGATTAAAAAGCATAGGCGACAGGGCATCACCCTGTTTCAGTCCAGTGATTACCTCGAATTCATTCGTGAGTTCCCTTTTAACTCGTACCTTCATCCTACTAACATTAGTGGCCACTTTTACCATGTCGACCAACTTCCGAGGTATGTTAAAATTCCTAAGAATAGCGTATAAGGCGTCCCGATCGATGCTATCATAAGCCTTTCTGAAATCCACAAACAGGGAGTGGATCTCTTGTGCGAATTTTCCCATTTCTTCTCCATAAGCTGTTTTATGAGAAAAATATGGTCGATTTTACTGCGATTATGCCTAAAAACACACTGATAATCGCTAAAGATTTTTTCCGTGTACGGTTCTAGTCTCCTCAACAATACATATGAGAAAATTTTGTAAGCCGTAGGAAGTAAGGCTATGCCACGGTAGTTTGTGCATCTCTTTTTACAGCCCTTTTTATGAATAGGGCAGATCACACCCATACACCACTCTTCTCCCTTGGCTGCAGCTGTTTTTGCCAAACCATCAATATCATCTCATAAAGATGAGACTGTATAGTCCCACACCCGTATTTCCATACCTCAGAGGGAATGTCATCAATGCCTGGGGCCTTGTTATTTTTCAGCTTCATTATGGCTCCTCGAACCTCTTCGAGGGTGGCTCTATTTCCTCGTGGTTGTCGTCGATGGATTGGGTCAGGTGTTGTTTCATGACTGGACAGTTATGAAGCTTTCGAAAGTAGTCATGCCACATCTTTTTAATTTCTGCTTTTTCAGTGATAGATTACCATTATCATTGAAAACCTCAACTTTGGATTGGTAGCCTTTCTTAAAAGATTTCACTTCCTGGTAAAACTTTCTTGCTGCGTTTGCTCTAATTAATGTTTCTATTTCTCGCACTTGATTATCCAGATGTTGCCTTTTTGTTTGCTTTATAACCTCCCTTGCTCGTAGCCTTGTTTCCTTGTACTTGACAGCCCATTGCTGTTCTGATAAGATTTTATATTTCTTTCTCTCTCCAACTATGTTGTTGCATCCCTCATTCCACCTCTTTTTCCCTTTCTTTTTCTTTTTCCGTCCAAGAACTTATACGATCATTTAATATAATGTATATAATAATAGGTCGGGGAAAAAGTTTCTTCGCATTATTGAAGAAAATTCAAAACATTTTTTGTTTTTATTTATTTATTTATTCAATAACTTGCACACTTACAGATCAAAATCCAAGTCGTCTACAAGCTAGAAATACAATAATAATAAATGTCAAAATTACACAAAATAAATTACGAGCAATTACAATTTTACAATCAATCAAAACAAAATTAATACGAAGTCCATTAGGATACATTTAATATACCATCACTATGTCAACGTCAGGTTCGTTACGTCTTGTAGACGAGCTAGAAGTACAAGATTCATCAAATAATAATAATAATTACACAAAAGTACACAAAATAAATTACAATCAATTACATTTTACAAAATTAATACGATGTCAAATAAGATACATTTACTATTAATAGGTATGTCAACATCAGGTATCATCCAAATATAAACGATATTTATTAGTAACACATCCAAATTGGTCAAAGAAAATGTCAATATCATTGTGCTGAGCGAGCAAGTCTCCCAAGCAGCGCAGTGCGCGGTTGGTTGGCGCGTAGGCGGCACGCTTAGTGCGCGTTGCTGGCCGGGCCAGTAACCGCGGCCTGCGGCGCGGCGCAACCAATCCATCTTCACCCCTTTGTATAGTCCTTGGGACTAGAAGGCACAGTTTTTCTACTATTTCTGGACAATCTATTTCGTTGTGAATAATATACAAATAATGTTTCAAAAGCAAGACAACTCTTCTAAATTTGAGTGTCCATATCCACAATGCCAGATACAAACATCGACGGATATAGGTATGGGTAATAACCATTACGCTGTTTGTACTGCCAGCGCGCAAACTTACGCTGTGTCCTTTCTATCAGAAGCGCATATTTATCTTCGTAAGGATCCCAGATCACAGCACAGTATTCCAGTTTGCTGCGGACGTATGCATTGAACAACACTAATGCAACCTTTGGATCGTCAAACTGAGCCGCAGTTCTAATAACAAAGCCCAGCATTCTACTAGCGATCTTGCAGACTGTTGCCACATGTGTATGTAAGTCAAATTCTTTGTCTATTTCTAATCCTAAATCTCTTATGTCACTTACTCTTACCAAAGGCGCGTCAGATAAATGAGAAGTTGAATGTACCGGATGTCGTTTGCGAGAACAAGTGATAACTTTACATTGGTCACTATTGAGGGGAAGGTGATTGTCACCACTCCATTCTCAAACAGAATGTATGTCCTCTTGCAAAGTCAGAGTATCACCGACGTCAGTAATACTAAGACTCAGCTTTAAATCGTCCGCAAACAAAAGACATTTAGCTTTCTGTACGCTCTTCGGGAGGTCATTGACAAAGATCAGGAATAAGGTAGGCCCCAATGTACTACCTTGACTCACCCCCGATCTTGTGTAGTATGTTTCTGATTCATACCCATCGAGTCTGACATACTGACACCGATTGTGTAGATAACAGGCCATCAAGCTAAGTAGGCCGGGTGTGAAACCCATCATCGCTAGTTTTTGTAACAAAACATCATTGTCCATTAGATCAAAGACTTTTTTGAAGTCAAAATAGGCCACGTCTTCCTGACGACCTTCATCCATCTCGGCAGAGACATAATCAGCATACGCCACTAGGTTAGTTGTGGTCGAACGAGCCTTGCGGAACTCATATTGGCTGTTATGCAATAAGTGACCGATTTGTTGGCTGATATGATTATTCAAAATAAATTCAAATAGTTTCGCAAAAACTGATAGCATTTATTTTGTCATTTTTTTTTGTCTAAAGGATGAGACATCCTTACCTCCCTCAGCTTTTGGCACTGGAGTAACTCTAGATAGTTTCCATCTCTCGGGGTAGACTGCTTTATTGAGAGAGGTTAAATATGTAGAGCAGAGCATCCTTCAGTATAAATCTTTAGCCAAAAACATAGGAATGCGATCAGGTCCTTCAGTAGTTCGTGGTTTGAGGTGTTTTACTGCTAATTCAAGGTCTGCTTCGTCTACTGAAGAGATTGAGATGTTAGTGGCATCAGCTTTAGCGTTAGCAGCGGCAGCATTAGCGTGATCGAGTCGCGGGACGTCGGCACGAAATACAGACCCAAAATACTGTGCAAAAGAATTACCCACTTCCTTACCCTGCACATCGACACCCCCAAAAGTGAAGGTCTTAACACCCCGTCGCTGTTTTTTCTTGTTCTTGACAAAGTTCCAGAATTGCTTGGGATCTTCAATAATCATATTCTGAATATGGTTTAAATGCCGCCGATACTCTAAATCGATCAGCTTCTTAACATGTTCACGATAGTATTTAAAAAGCTCTCTGGTAAATTTATTGCCTTCCTCCTTGTACCTAACAAGATGGAAACATTTCTGCTTGATGTTATTTATAATTTCCGTCGTAAACCATGCCGGGTAGGTATTCGGTCGGCTGTTTACTGCGTGGTTTTTCAAGCGGAACAAAATTTGCAATACAGTCATACAACTTACTCGTATCATACAGAAGGTCAACAGCACAGTCCACATCAGTTCTGTTATTATTAATAAGTCTGACCAGTTCACATGAGCAAGTGCTTCATACAGCCCCTGTAAGTCGCCTTTACGCCAGTTGAAATCAGGACCAGATGCAGAAAACTGCGTGGGAGGAGGCAGTGTTGTCGTTATAGGTTTCTTGTGGGTTAATTTGATCTCTACCTCAATAGCCGGGTGGTGTTTATCGAGGTGAACTAGGGGATCAAGACAGGTTTTTACACTGATATCGTCGAGTTTAAGATCACTCAGCACAAGATCCAACATGACGCCCTTGTTATTAAATACGCTGTTGTGTTGCTTTAATAAACAGAAGTCACAAAAAATAATAATTGCGTTTTGACATTAACACTACAAGAATTGAGATTGAAGTCACCTAAGACTAATATATCTAAGTCAGAGTAGGTGCAAATTGCATTTTCAATACATGTCAAGACATTTAGGTACTGTTCATCATTATAACTAGGCGGGAGATAAACTACGCAGCACAAAAATTTCATGATCTTATTACTAACAATAACAAACATTAGTTCTTTGTCTTCAGTCAGAGTTGGAATATCATTTACAATGTGCACTGAGTAACAGTCACGGATTGCAATCAATGCTCCTCCCCAGCCAGCGTCACCAGCTCTATCTTTACGCACTACGGTGTACCTAGTCGGAAACAGTTCGCCATCACACACAGAACTTGTCAGAAATGTCTCATTTAAGGTAATAATATCAAATTTGCTTTTTGCTACAATATTATAAAAAACAGTTTTTGATCTAAGGCCACGCACGTTCTGATAATACAACCCTATTTTATTACACGATACTGGTTTTAACCGCATGCCCCTCGTTTTTGCGAAAGTTCTGACGCCAGGGCTTTACACATATATCTTCGGCCCAACTATTTGGACTCATGACAGAGTCCGCAGCATGAACCGGAACACCCAACTTAAATGAGGTACACCGCCCCCGTGGTTTTAACTCCTCCACAGTATAGACATCCTCACCACACACAGATTTGAGATGATCACTAACCTGCTGCACTGTGGTACCCTCCTGGACGTAGTAGAGATGAAGATACCTCCATCTTGCAGCTGCTCGTAGTGACGTGACTCCAGCAGCGGCAGTACCTCTAACCATACCACGATGGGAGGCACGCATTCGTTTGCTTTTTACATCTACCCATTCATTTGCATTAGTTTCATCAACGTTCAAAACAGGCGAGATTGAGTCAGTGTGATCAACGTGTGCAGGTTTCAAAGAGATAGTTGGCATGTTGCCCGCAGTCACGGAATTCACGGTTCTCTCAGTAAGCCCATTAGTTTGTGTTTTCGCAATAGGTTAAGGGGCTGATTACCGTTTTTGTTTCACGCGGGAAGCAAACCTTCATTCTTAGGTGCTGTACAGTTGTTATTGCTTTCATTCTTCTTGGAATCTTTCTTGGAGGCACACACTTTGGTAGCATAATTTGTCTGCTTCAGATCATTAATTTTCTTCGTTAACAGATCTATTTTGTCAAAGATTTCGCTGCGAAAGACAGTTAACTGTTCTGACACTATCGCTTTGATCTTTTCAGTTAATTGCAATTCTAATTCAATACTTTTCCTGTTAAGTTCGCTAACAATTGAAGTTTTTAAGTTATTTTGTATATGCATTTTCTTGCGACTTCTTTTCTTACTTCTAGTTTACAAGTTTCTATGTATACTTATTTTACCTTAGGTTTATTTCCGGAAATAGGGTTTGCAGTTGGTGGTGTTTTGTTAACTAACATTAAACATTTCTATTTCTCATTTTTCTTATGTTATACCTTACTATTTTTTTATTTGGTTCTACATATTTGTAAATCAATATTTACAATAATACAGACTCTTACTATACTATTTGTTTCTTTTATTAACTATTTTTATTATTCTAATACTGTATTCTATATATCTATTTTTACATTTCTTATCTTTCATTATTTCCTTAATGTTATTTACATTTACTTTATAATCTATCTCCTGTTCCAGGTCAAGGCATTCTTTGGCAAAAATAGGGCAGTCGAGGAGGAGGTGCAGAACCGTCTCATCCACACCTGGGTCGCAAATACAAGCCGGGCTATCCTTGCACTTGAAGCGGTGAAGATAATGTGCCATTCCTCCGTGTCCGGTCATCAGCTGAGTCGTGAGTCCTGTAGGTTGTAGCTGTTTTACTATTTTGTTGGCTCCACGGCCGTCCGGGAAGAATAGCTTTGTCACGGCGGCGGTTTCTCCCGAGCAATACCTCCGGTTCCACTCGTCAAGCATTTCCGAGCGAATCTGGCGCTTGACGAATGAGACCGGGCAAAGGTCATAGTCCAGTTTCTTCCGCAGCCGCAACGCCGCTTCCTTGGCCAGTTCATCAGCACGCTCATTGCCCGGCAAACCTGCGTGTGCTTTGATCCAGAACAAAGACACAGCTTTGCTCTGGGTCAAGGCCTCCGCAAGGTTTTTCCGGGTTTTCACGGCGAGGGAGTGGGGTGAGCCATGGTTCACGATCGTCTCCAGCGCTGCCCTCGAGTCGCTGTATACACCGTAGCTTCCCGCTCCCATCCGGAGAACTTCGCTCGTGGCCCTGCATATGGCCAACAATTCCGCCTGGTAAACCGTGCAGTATGACGGAAGACAAAGCTTTATGGCTCTGGTTTCTGCCTCGCCATTCCATAGGGATAGCGCTGCGCCAACCTTGCCCTCCACTTTGCTTCCGTCCGTGAAGATTCTCACTTCCTGCGCGTTTCGGCTATCAACCTGTTCTTGGTTTACCAGGCATTCAAATTGAAGTTCCATATGCTCCGCCGGGTGAGGAAGCTCCGCAAATGCCACCGGGAGTTCCGTTTCCCGATCTCCTAACCCATGAAGGGAATCACCCTCTTTTGGCCTCATATAATGAGGCTGCCTCCTGAATGCGGAGGTCGAGAGGTAGTATCCCGGACAGGGTCAGTGCCGAGTTCAGGGAGACGGTGCGATAGGATTTGCAGAGCTTTTGAGCGAAGCCTCGCTACACCGCGTTGAGCTGCTTCTGGATTCCCAGCTTGTGCGTTGCCGATGCCCATACGCTTGCCACGTACATGATGATTGTTTCGACAGTGGCGTTGTAGATGATGCGAACGATTTCAGGGTATAGGCCCCAGCTGGCTTAGGTGGTTTTGTCGCCAACTGTTTATAAAAATTTAACGCCTTCCTGCAAGCGTTCACCACGTGGGAGTTGAAGGTTAGCTTATTGTCAATGATGACTCCCAATATCTTGACTTCCGATGACACTGTTATGTTGATTCCGCCCATATTCAGGCGTGGCGTGTCGTATTTGAGCTTTCTGGTAAGAACCATTGCACAAGTTTTGTGTGGTGCAAATCTAAGCTTGTTTCGGACACCCCACGCCTGAACATGTGCGAGCACTGGGTTTGCTATCAGCTCGGTGTCTAGTGCGGTATCGGAGTCAAAAATCATAACCACATCATCAGCGAAGGTCTGGCAGAACACGCCTCTGGCCTCCATCTCCCCCAACAACGGGTCTAGGAGCAGGTTCCACAGTATGGGACCACTAATCGACTCCTGCACGCATCTTTGCGTTGTGCTCCTGGTAGTCTCCTCCCCGGCATACCTTGATCTTACCTTCCTGCTAGACAGGTAGCCGTCGATCAGCCGCCTGACGTTCACCGGACACTTTTCCTCAGCTAGCCGGACTCTGATTGCAGGCCACCATGCGCTATCGAAGGCTCCCTCTATATCCAGTGACACCAGCGTTACAATCTTTTTATTGTCCAACTTGGACCTGACGTGTTTCACCAGATTATAGAGGGCGTCCTCGGTGCTTCTTTGGGGCATGAATCCGTACTGGCGAGTACTAGTCCGGGGAACCAGGTGCCACTTCAGTCGGGCTACCAACATTTTCTCCAGGACCTTACCTAGAACCGGTAATAGGCCTATCGGCCTATAGGATTTGGGGTGCAGGTAATTGTCCTTACCCGGTTCCCGTAGTACCACTACTGTGGCTTCCTTCCATACGTCCGGGAAGTGGGACAATTCCAAGGATTTTTTGGTAAGGGCAGGAAGGCTTCAGGGTCCTGGAGAATGGCATGTTCACAAATGTCTGCAGTGAAACCGTCCGCCCCGGGAGCTTTTTTAGGATTGAACCCGTCCACCGCGGTCTTCAGCTCTAACATTGTAAAAGGTGGGTCATGAATCTCATCATGCGTTAGCACGTTTACAACGTCGGCAGCTTCACGCGTCCGCCGGTGGTCAGCGTTGTCTGTGCTCACGAGGTCTGCGGGGTAAAACGTTTCGGCAAGTAAGGCAGCCGATTCCTTCGGGTTTAGTGGTATGTTGTTGTTATCCACCAGGGGCAGATCCTCCTCTCTTTTCCTAGTACGCCCGATCACTCTATAAATTCCTTCCCAAACTACTTCTCTATCCTGCTTCTTGCAGAACTCCTTCCAACTGCAGGTCTGGGCGGCTTTGGCTTTGCATTCGTATTCCATTTTCTTATCCAGGTAATCCTGGACCACTTTGGCTCGACGAATTTCTGCTGCGCATCTAATTCGGTGCTTCCTGGTGGTGACCTCCTTCTTCAGAGCGGCGAGTTCCTCGTTCCACCACGGGATGGTAGGTTTTGACCTCTTTTTTATTTCGGTTATAGTTTCGGTGCAAGCTATTTTAATATTTTTTTAAAAATTTGACCTATTTTGTTCTCTAATATAATTTTGTCTTTGATTTTATTTATTTCGAAAATGTTGTGTCTGGTTTCTCTATGTAATTAGGCCAATTTCTCACGAAAGTGTTAGTTTTTTTGGTATTATATACCCTATTGGTTCTGCTTACGTTTATATTTTGCATAGTATCCCGTTGTGGTCCTCGCTCGTAAGTCCTCGCTCTACTCTCCAGTCCTCCACCAGGTCCAGCATATCCATCGAGCAGACTGTGACGTCGACGTGGCTGCTTATGGCCCTATCCCCCCTTATTGTGTCGAAAGTGTCGCCCTGATTGAGCACCTGGAAATCGAGCTCCTCCAAGACGCCAGCCATTGTGTCTCCTCTATGGTCGACCTTTGTGCTGCCCCACCATGTGCTGTTGGCGTTTGCATCTCCTCTGATGATAGTTTTGTAGCCCAAAGATTTCCGAATGCCTCTCAACTGCTCCAGGTATGGCTCTATGGGGTGGTCTGGCTCGAAGTAATAGGAGACTACTGCGATTTCCCAGGCGCGGGTCCGGATCCTCACCACTACGATGTTGTTTGTGGTGAGTTCTGGGCACTGTATAACGTCAAGGTCGTCATTGTGCACTTCAATGGCCGCCTTGACAGTCCCGTTTTTGATCCGCGCTCTGGTAGACTCTAGCACCTCGGTAGCTCTTCATTCTTCTTGCCCCACCCACATATGGCTCCTGGAGGAGTGAGTAAGCAATCTTGCGGTTTGTGGCCTCCATCACAAGTTCATTTGTAGCGAGGTCTTTCCGCTGAAGGTTCACCTGTGCCACATTGTAGAACGCCTTCACGGCGGGGGTGCCTGCCCTGTTGTTACGTAGGGAGCCCTTAGCAATACGCTATCTTTGCCCTAGCTATCGCCTCCCACTTCCTGCGGATCTCCATTTTGACTTCGTGCTCCTTGAGAAGTTTAGTGTGGTTCTCGATTGCTCTCTTGAAGGCCTCTTCCCTTTCAGGTGGTGTCTGTACTGTTGTGTCTACTTGAGTACCAACAGTTTGAGTTTGGGCTTGTTGCTGACCCTCCTCCGCCTCCCTGACCAGCTTGAAGAGGCCTTCAACCATGTCAGTTAATTTCGCCTTTATCTCCCTCTTTAGGTTTCGTGATATGTCCATCTGATGTAATGCGTTTTCTCTCAGTTTATCCACCCTGGCTGTGAGACCAGTATATTTGAATTTTATAAGCGGTATATTACCGGGAACTAGGATGCGCACACTCTCTAATATCTGTGGACTATCGACCCTGTTACAAAGTATCAAGAGATGGTGTGTTAGCATAAGCATAATTCTTCCAAATTTTAAAGTTTCCATGTCTACCATACCTGATACGAACAACGAAGGATACAAGTAAGGATAGTATCCATATAGCTTCCGATAGCACCATCGGGCAAACTTACGCTGTATCTGTTGATTAATTACGGCCGCTTTCTCTCAACTTCTGCTTTAATCTTATCAGTTGTTCGCAGTAGGGTTCAGGATCGATGGTCCTGCCTGGTAGTAACAGCTCATAATGAATAATGCCCTTCCAATCCCACCACACACACAGCATCACCTTGTTGCGAGTTAACCCGGGTTTCGCCACAGTCTGTGAAGCCTGACCGGCCTTTGACTACGACCTTTTTCGCACGTTCTTGTCGCAGATGATCCACTTTTTATCACCAGTTATTAGCTTCTTCAAAAATGGTTCGGTTTCATTACGTCGTAATGAAGAATCACAAAAGAGAGAATGAATCGTGTGTTCATTAGGTTTCTTTCAGTGAGCTCGTGAGGTGCCCAAATATCGAGCTTTTAGGTGTACCCAGTTTTTTTTTCAAATGCTGCAAAACTGTGTTGTGGTCAATCCCCAGTTCTTCAGCTACGTCGTAACTACTGATGTGCCGATCTTGCTTCACTTTTTCAAAAATGGCATCCACTTTATCCGTAATAGGGCGACCAGAGCGACGTGCATCTTTGACATCAAAATTTCCGGATTGAAAACGCTTAAACTAAGTTTGTACTACACTCACAAACACTGCACTAGGTCATAAACATCGCAATTGTTTTTGCGGCTTGCGTTACATTTTTACCTTTTTTGCAGGAAAATTTTAAAATGTATCGAATTGCTTCATTTTATTCACTCATCTTGACAGTAAGCAAAACAATTCAAAATCACACATTTTCCTTATTTGAATTTGGAATTATATTCTTTAAAATTCCAACTTTTATACCGATACCAAACCCAGCCAGATACAAATAGTATAGTCAAAGAGATTTTATTACAAGTTCATATACTATATGCGAAAAGACTTTTTCTCCAACCTAATGTAATGTGTTTTTATAAAAATAAATAAATGGTATTGATAAAACCAAAAAGCTTTCGATTATAAAGACTTTATTATGCCAGGAACAGTGGAAATATTCCCAATACTTTTAGTGCAGCCTTCGTATTTAGTGTGTGGTCTATGCAATGCGTTCCGATACATCGTGAACTGCACCAATAGATGCCGTTAGAGTACGTCGTTGAATCGCGCTATAATTGTGTTTCAATATTGAGTACCATCAAGAGTATATATTCTTGGATAGATAGCTATTTTTTTATTTTGAAAACGTTAACATTATGAGGGCGCGTTTTTTTAATAATTTAGTAATATTTTATTCTATTGTTTAATTAGTTACTAGCTGTCTGTCAGCGGCTTCGGCCGCGTAGACTATTTCTTTCGTTGAAATATAGCCTACTAAAAAAAACAAAACAACAGCTAGAAAAAAAACATTGATTTTTATGCCTTGAATTTTTTTAAGGAGGATAGGCTCAGTAGGCTTGGGCGCTGATTTTTAGTGGGCCCAGCTACGCAGACGCACCGATATACGTGGTGGTCAGACCAATGTCTATCAGACAAGTATAATAAATATTGTAGAAACATAGATACAAGAAAGGTGAGTCATGTAATGTGTAGTGTGAATATCTGTAGCACAATACATTAATACGGTACCGCTTTTGCAGTGTGATTATGTCTGTGTGTGTTATTGTATTAGACGGATATTAAGTTATCCAAAGTTTACCACAGGGCAATGACCTCTTATAGCCATGATGCGCAAAACACCAATTTATACTGTCAAGTTCTGGCATAGCTGCAAGGTAAGATTATATTTTACCGGGACGCTTTATTATTCCGAATTAAATTACTAAAAATTAACGAAGAGTCTAGAACAACTAACGAAACTTTACTAAATTGGAATAGATACAATAAGTATATGATGGCAAATTTACACCAATGACAGTCTAGTGCACAGGTCCCCTGAGTTTTTTTTCGCCGATACCCCTTTAAAATTTTGCTGGTTTAGGTGGACCCCCCACTAGCTACATTTCCACCATATTCCCAAGGCTCGACAAAAAATGTGACTCCAACATAGCCCCCGTCGAATCCCCCGTGGACCCCTTGGTATCCACCTGGACCAGTTTGGGAACTAGGTTATTTTTTTTTATATATTACCCCTCAAGATGACCTCACTCCACCTGATGGAAAGCGTTCGTGAGGTCCAGATATGAGGCTGACAAGCCCAGTCATTATAACGAATCTCTGGGCTGGCCATCCTCACCTTGAAGGCCTGCAGAAATGCATTTTCACGACCCGCTTGAAGAACCCGGGACTATAAGAAGAAGGAAACGCATGTCCTGGAAGGGCGTTCCACGTCTGGATGGTCCGACATAGAAACCAATCACCGAACCTTTTGGTTCGGGCCAACAAATGCTGAATTGTGTGTGGAGGACGCCGTAGTCTAGCACGCAAGGTACGGGACTGGAAAGGTGAGGGTGGAATAAGCTGGAATAACTCGTCAGAGCATTCCCCATTGTAGAAGCGATAGAGAACACTTAGCCTGGCAATGTCTCTACGCAATTGGAGAGGCTCAAGGGTCAAAGTTGCCTCTGGATTTCCAATAATACGGATAGCACGCCGCTGAAACCTGTCAAGAGCTTCGAGTAGGTACTTGGCGGGACCGTCCCAGAGATGAGAGCAGTATTCCACACACGAGCGAACTTGTGTCTTATACAAAAGATAGAGCAGCCCAGGCGTGAAGAATCGTCTCAAGCAGTTCAGGATTCCGAGTTTACGGGATGCAGTTCTAATGACGCTCTCAACGTAGTCCCGCTGGATCAGGTTGCTACGAACATCCATGCCAAGGATTTAGGCTATCCTTCATCGGTAGCGGGGTGCTCTGAAAAGTGGGATGGGAAAGAAACGGCGACGCCTTCGCTGTGAATGCACACACCTGGGTTTTCTTGGAATTGAACTCGACTAGATTGCATGCACCCTATTCTGAAGTGCGGTCCAACACTCCGTCAAGCTCAACAACAAGACTTTGCCTCTTCTTCTCGATGTCAGTCTGCTTTGCCCCAGGGCGCTCTAAATAACGCGCGTGGACCGTGCTATGATCCGCATAGCAATGAATATTACCAAGAGATAACATGTCATTGATATGCAGAAATCTAGTCGCTAGCGTACGCGTTAACGTTTTTGTATGGGGTTTCGGTACAGCGCCTTAAGTGATTAGAAATGGAACTAAAAATGCCATCAACTTGCTAAACTCAACTATGTTCGTTTATGGATGTCGTGACAGAAATTCATGGTAGACATACTGGTACTAGGCGCCAGAACGTGCATATCTCCACATTGGACTTTCAAATTAAATTATGCTGATGATGACTACTCAAGTGGCTGAGAGAAACGCCTTCGTGGTCGAGTGGTTTCAGAGGTAGGGCAAAGCGTGTTTTCGGGTTTGTCGGAATCACCAACCCGCATTTAGCAAGCGGTTTTGTTTGATTAAATTAAGCCAATACCCACAAATTTTACCGATTACTTGATTTCTATGATGGGTGCCTTTGCCCAGCAGTGGGACAATATATGGTATAGATCGCATTACTAGCACTATTCTTAAGAACTCTCATGCCATTTTATGTTCAATGATAGCACACCTCTGCAACCTCAGTATCGCTACTGGGAATTATCCGGCGATTTTTAAGCACGCTGTAGTAGTTCCTGTTCATAATGGAGGTGAAGAGGCACTGTCAAACTACCAACCGATCTCATTATTGAGCACACTATGGAAAGTGATCGAAAAGGTTATTAACATCTGTCTAACTAGCTTCTTGGAAAAGAAGCAGCTTTAGGCCGATAACCAATATGACTTCCGCTTGGACAGAAATACAGAGGACGCTGTTTCTAGCCTTTAAACAATCACCAAAGCTCTAAATCAGGGAGAAAGATGTTTGGCAGTCTTCCTGGATCATAAAAAAGCGTTTGACAGCGTGCCGTGTCCATTACACTGCTTTTACTATACGGAGAAATGCCCTTGAGTGGTTCCGTGACTACCTGACAAATGGAGCCAAATCGTAAAAGTGTCTGATACGTTAAGGTCAAGTCTTCCTGTTACATATGGCATACCGCAGGGTAGCATACTTGGCCCTACCCTGTTTTTGGCATATGTCAATAGCATTAGGTCAATTCAAAATTGAAAATGGCAAAATACTGGATTTCGTTGACGTCACGGCTCTCGTTTTCCGATGCAAAACGTGGTCGGAAGTCAAAAAAGCAGCGGAGACTGGTCTAGTTACAGTAATGAAATGGCTTGATCATAATCTCCTTATTACCAATGCTCAAAAAACCAAATATATGTCGTTATAATGCGACGCCAGCGCCACCACGCGTTGATTATAAGAAACGGGACGCCAGCGCCACCGTGCGGCGGCGATTGACAGAGTCTACAGCGTAGCGCGTGGTGCTGAGCTCACTTTGCTCCTGATTGCCGAACAGAGAACACGTTCAGAAACTGTCGCGTACCGTTAGTTTTAGTAGTGAAATTGTTATTTAGTATGTTCAGCGCAGTGAATTCAGTTTACATCGAATAGCGTTATTATTTGGCCCATCATTCCCTGATAGAACGCTCACAGAGTCTTAATAAAATGCCAGATGATAACGAGGCAAATACACCGCCGTCGTTATATATTTGTTTCAGAATTTCCAAAACCACAAAACCACTAAGAGACTTTGACATTAAAGCTCACACTCCACACACAAAATCATGCACCACAGACAAAAACATGAATGCTCCTTGCTATTGCTCTAACCTTGCACAAACACAAGTAATGAACTTATGTTTGTGCAACGTGCAACACTTTGGACTTCTAATAGATACAAAGCTAAACTGGGAACCGCATATTTAATCACTCTGTAAGCGCGTCCTCAAACTATTACATATTTTTAAAATCTTCGAGAATCCGCAGACACTAATCTCATTAGGAAAATTTACCTGGCTTTAGGACAGTCTCCATCAAAGTTATGCTGAGTAAACCCAGGCGACATCCAACTGACGCATTGTACCAAGAAGTGAATCTACTCACGGTCAGACAAATGTTTGTTCTGCACGCAGTCCTTCGCCAACATAAAAAAATTTACCCCGCCCAACCACAACATAAACGAAGCATTCGCACTGTTACAACTGCTAACATAGCTTTTGCGCAACGATAATTTAAAATTGCCAAATAAGTTGGTGGCAGATAACACACCCACTATCACACACACGCATACACACACACACACACACACACAAACATTCACGCACCAACACTTTCTCTTTAATATAATTTTATTAAATAAATGTAAATATTTAATTTTAGTATTATTACAATGCATGAGTACGCATGTTCAGTATTTTAGTCATTAGTATAGGTGCTCCCCTGATATTTTATCGCTACTGACTATTTGTTATTAGCTAGTAACTCGTAACTTGCACCACCCTCCAAGTAGTTATAATACAAAAACATCTTCGTGCTTTCTTGGCGCGCAGTTACAGATGCGATGGAAATATTATTTAGCTACCCTCTCAAATTCAATATTGTACTTTTGAATCTGTTTTTAAATTTGTCTTTATCTTTGTTTACATTTGTTACTTTTAGATATAACATCACATTCACTAGATGGGGTGGAGCGCTGATAACTTGAGATACAGGAACTATCCTAGTTCAGGTATCAGCCCACCATAATCTATTTGTGTTATACCATTCATTTGGACCATGTTATGTAGCTATGGTAAGAAATAAATGATATTATTATATAGGCTAATTACATATAATAAACAAAAACCTCAAATTTCCCAAGCCGTCGGAGTCTCTGTAAGACAGAACCTTTAGTAACACGAAGGCCTGATAATGGTGGAAGTTTGCAACTCGCTCTTGTTCAATACGGAAAGTTCCTGTTAACACGAAGTATTTTTACAATCTACGTACACCCGCAGCTCCCATCTCGTTTAAATTCCCAACGATTTTTAAAAGAAACCATTGAGAAACTTTCGTGTTAACCTTTTTAACTTTGATCTGCTAAACTTGAGCTTTATAAGTTCAATAGGTTTAATCAAAGTATTGCACTATTATACCATCATTATTTTACATCAGAAAACAGAATTGCGAGTTTTATGGTTTTGGATTTGGTCAACAGTAAAACCATGGAATATGCTTCCTATAAAAATGTTTTCAAATCTTCAAAACCGTGCCAAGTCAATAGACATTTGGAACGCTGGTGTTATCTAACAATCTCAGTCGTAACAACATTAATAACCCTTTAAAAACCTTAAATGTTTGTCATTTATGTATAAGGGCCGGCTACAAAGTTACTTGTATGTATACATCCCTTACTGGAGAGAATGAATCTGTCAAAATAACATTAAGTGATTTTGCAGGTTTTTATGATCAAAAGGACGATAACCCTGACAGTTGAGCCATGTAATACTCTTAAAAAAACAATTAAGTGGCCTCGTTCGAGTTCTTCACCGCTCTAGTTTTTCATAACTTTCGCAAATCACCGCTTAAGTTCAAGATAGCACAAATTAAATACAAATTGTACTTAAAGGTTGTTGCTAGTAAACAACCACTATAATGTCCACTAGCACCAACACTATCTGAATCCGAGATTAAAGTTATGGTGGGCCATCTCGTTAGACGAACGGAGTGTTTCAAGGAGTGAACTCGCAAATTATTGCCTTGCCAGGCCGTTTAAATAATCTCGGCGTGCAATAAAAGCTAGCCGGCGATATATTGCAAGCACTGAACGCCATTAAAGGCAGTGCAAACATCCGCTCGATTAATGGTCTGGCACGGACGCGTCTGACGTGACCAAGGATTAAGCAAGTTTGTGTTTGGATTACTTGCTATTGTCGTGTTTACAGAGATGCGACGCGAAAAGCGACACGAATCCGCGCCGGCTGTCATAAAACGCCACCTTTACATCGACATTTTGAACCCAAATATAAGATGAGCTTATGTTTTTCGTGATATTACAGAATACCTAATAGTTAGGTACTATGTGAGAGATGAATCACATCAATAGAAAATTAACCATTTTGTTAGTAAAATTGTAAATATATGCTGTCATGTGACAGGCATATATTGCTATCTCTTTCGATGTAGATGTCAGTACTTACTTTACGTCGCGTGTCGCACGAGTATGTCAGTTCAACCGCAAGATTCGCGTATAAAATGCTGGACGCGGCTTTTGACAAACCACTGCCGAATAGGTCATGGATGACCCGGCGGCTGGTAGGTGATTATCGCGCGCAAACAGATGGAGTGACAGATGCCTAGTGATAGTAATTTGGTATAGATGCAAGCTTGCGTTTGAATTACTCTCTTCTAATTCAAACATACGAGTCTGAGTCGTTAATCAAAGCGGTGTACGCGGTGGCTGTCATACACCTACCTTATACACTTAGGTATGCACCGTTAATTGACCAAATTTAAAGGTGCTGATAGATAAGTATAATCAAGTTGTAACAGAACATCGAGCATTTGTCGTTTTTAAATATACTCTAAAGAAATTGCGAACATGACGCTCGACGTTTTGTAACAACTTGATTTTAAAACTAGCGAGCGTTTTGGTGTTACCTTTTTTTGAGCAAATGCACGAGCGTGGGGGAAGGCGATCAATGTGTTATAAATATTTTTATCCGTGAAGTGCACGCAAACATTTAACAGGTTCATGCTCACTCACCATGAGCATCACGTCAAATACAGCGTCGAATGTTGGTCTACATTGACCTGCTCAATGAAATGCTCTAGTCTATATCCACTTTTAAAACAATGAATGCTCGATGTTCTGCAACAAATAAATTCTCTAATCTTTCATCATTGTAGGTGAGGATAAAATTGAACCATCGATCTTTAGAGCTGCGAGCGAGATTTCTTTCCTTTGCGAAACTAAAAAGTTTAAATATGTATTGTAATGTTCAAGACTAAAAGGTCACCGTATAATTTAACATTTCCTTTTGTGCACTATTTTAAGAATGCTTCGAATCCGTAGGTGTCCCATTCTTAGGTGGTCCAACCAAATAGAACGTATACAAAAGCTTCTTTAGTGAAATGTTTATTTGTTAGATAAAATAAAAATAAGACTATCTATTTTCAGTAAGAAGGTTAAAGTAAGGTTCCATTTCACTTGATCCAAATAACAAAATGAAACAAAAACATTTGCCGCATGCCCGGCCTGCACTCGTCCACACGTGTCCTCTTCAGTAGGGTCAGCAAAGATAGTAAACCGATAATCAGTCAATAAAAGTCAATATAGCTTACTCTACGATCGCAAACGTATGGTATAGTTAAGTGAATTTTTATTTTTAGTATTTGACAATACAATATTTTTTACTTATATATAGAAACTAGAACTTGATCCTAGAGTTGAACTAATACTAAAAATAACAATTTACTTTGTAGCGACATCTATCTCGCCACATACGAACTAAAAAATGACGTAACATCGCGATATTAAAGTTATCCGAGCGATTGAACATAGATACAAGAACCCGACAACAACCGTCGGGCAGTAGCCCACCAGACACATCACCCGTCTGGTCGGAGGATCCTCCCTTTTCAATGGTGGACGAGGAACTATACACCCTGTTCCTCACACTCCCTATAACTTAATCATATTAATCGGAAGTCAAATGTTTGCAAAAATATTTCTTTCGGGAGTTCTTGCCTTATAACATTGATGAACACGTCACGACAACGTTTCATCCATTTCGATTTTTTCTAGTTTCCATGTTTTTGATAGTAAAGTTAATAGCCTACACTCGCTGTTGGGTTTGGCTATCATTGAAACCATATCATTGTTGTAATTAATGGTGGTTGCCTAATAATATTGACGACACAATTGGCGTAGTACCTTGTAGCACGGTATCTCGCCTTGACTTAAGCGGTGTCCCGGGTTCCATTCCCGGTTGGGTCAGTTCAGTAAACAAACTTTGCTAAATTCAGACTGGGATAGTTAAGTCCTTGTCTGGTACCTCTTTACACAAGAATATTAATCCTAACTTCGAGACCATGACAATGGGTGTGTTTTCTTGCGGATATTTTTATTTATATTTTATATACCTAAGCTGCCTTGAGAGTTTAAGAACATAGCGCTTTCCTCCAATAAAACAACTTATTGATTGAAGACCAACAGAATTTCAAAAATGAAACAGCCGATACAAAACGGAAACTAAAATTGATTAAAATGCTTCGCAGAACTTGGAATGGATTCCAGTCGAACTCAATATTTCGATTGACAAACAACGTGCCGGAAGACAATAGTTAATTACCGATTGTTTTGCTGAATACGTACCTGTTTTGATTAAATTCACGTCGCAGCCGAAATAGTCTGCATTATTTTAACCAAATACGTCATTTCTTTCACCAACAAAATCACTTTTTCACTATATGCACCTAAATCATCTCACCCTAAGCAGAGTTGGCGATGTTCCTTGTGTAACAGAGACAAAACATATTTAAAAATATTCCAAATACTTATAAACCAGAATAGATAAAAACACCTAGACCCAGAAGTAACCATGAATGTAAGTTAAACTTACCCATTGTTCCAAAAGCTAAATTTCTGGCTTACTCTCCGGTGATGGTAATGTCGATAAAAAACCAAATCAACCTGCATACCGGCGGTAGGCTCACCACCTACTACGTTGGGTTCTAATATACCATTGGTGAAACGTGGGCTTCCGAGTGTTCTGTTCACCATGACGGCAGCAGTCACTTGCCCCTGACCACCCCGTTTAGGATATAGTATGTATAGTTCCAAATGGCAATTTCACCATTTTTTTTCAAACACTTCGAAACAGGAGGAGATTCTCAATTTGAAATAAGATGAAATTGAAAAAAAGATAAAATTCCCTCAACCCTAAACTATCGTGCTCTTGAATATTTTCCATAACGGGTGTGTCTGGCAGCCCTTTATACAACACGCCCGTAGATATTGCTTGAGGCCGCCGGTCAGGTTATTCGCTGTTATTGAACTACAAGCTTCACATTTTATTATGTACGCTTGTTTTAATTTTCTGATAAGTACCTACCGTATATTCTTGAACAACAGATTTTTGCTTCGACCGTGTCTTGTTTTATTTGATAGTAGGTTAGATGATGAATATTTAACACGAATAAGGCTGGAAGTAACTTGAAATGGACAAACAAGATAGAAATATCCAACTTGAATTTTATTAAAGTTCTACCAATAACAGATCCTTTTGATCAGAATCTTGATGTCGAGCAGTTTTAATACGAATCCATAAAATCGCTTCTGTATTGTTTTTTTGTGTAAAAGACCTCTCTATTAGATTTGACAATAAAACTGTTTTAACTACATTGAGTCGGATTCGTTTATCAAACGTGGAAACAATTAAAATCGTTAAATTTTCATAAAATTGTCGGAAACAAATTCTGTTTTAAAATAATCAAACATCCTAAAAAAAGAGAAAATGTACTTCGTAAAAATATTGAAGTACTTATGTTTTCATAAACTGACACAGCAAGTTCTGCTTGGTGAAGTCATCATCATCATCATCATCCGTGCGGTATATCCCGGTTGTGAACCCACACCAGTATGTGGTGTTCCAGGGTCCACCTTTTTTATTTTCTTGGCCCACTTCGCGCGGTCTTGTGCATCCTCAGCAGTGGTGAGTCTGTTGGCACGTATGTCACCCTTGACGACGTCGAGCCACCACTTCTTGGGTCGACCTCTTCTGCCGGTCCCCGGCGGAGGCGGCATAGCCAGACATTTGTTGCCCACGTAGTTTGCCGATCTCCGACCACCGAAGCCATACCAACGAAGGCGGCACTCCTGCAGCTTGTCTGCGATGTCACGAACACGAAGGCTGCCCCAGATGTGGGTGTTCCGCACGCGATCTTTGCGTGAGACTCCACACATCCACCGCAGCATCTTCATTTCCGTGACGCGCAGCTCCTGCTTGTGTCGCTCTAGTAACGGCCATGTTTCACTGCTATATAAAAGGTCAGGCCTAATGATGGTTTTATAGACCTGTCCCTTCAGCTTGATCGGCATTTTGGGGTCACAAATGACACCAGTCACAGTGTTGAATGGTATTGATAGGTCGTAGGTATAAATTGTTTATTATTCATCAGTTTATACTTGATAATACAGGTGTAATTTTACGGGTAAAATTTCTAACACGGTCTACTTTTAAACTAAAAGCTTTTAAATTATACTCGTACTCATAAAAATAAGAGGCATGTTTTATTTTTTCCGTGTGTTCAACCTGGCTTGCGAGTTTTCCAAGTCGCTGTTTAGGAGACAGACTGCCTTGGTTTTACGACTTCCATCACGCTATCGCAGCTGGGACCAGCGCCTTCGTAGCTTTCTGTGCTTTGATCATTAAAGTCAAATTATCTCCATAGCAAATGAATAGACCTAAAGACCTATTTTTGGTAGGTCTTAATTCGTGTCCGAACAAGTAGAAGCGTGAATGTTTAGGCGCTTAGAAAAAAGTTCGACATTAGGGTTATTTTTTCAATCCAAGCATCACGTTTTATTCGACAAAATACATGGAACTTTAATCACCGACATCGGCCTCGTCATCGCTTACCACCAGGCGAGATTAAGGCCAAACGCAAAACCATTTAAAAAAAACACAAATGAGTTTTAGGAAAACTGTAATTTTTTGCACCGGACCCTAATACCTAACGGGTACCGTTTAAACGCTCTCCGAAATATGTTGTACCCCTTAAAACTAATTTCCAAGTTAAACAATAAAATTGTCTCTAAATAAACCATACTCCATTAATGGTGGTAAAAGTACAATAAACATTATTACCTTTAAGATTTATACTGAATTTATAATAATCTACTTATTATCAGCTGTCACACATAATTGTTTATTTACTTATTTATTTATTCCTTAATGCACAAAGAGAAGTTCAAGTTTGTCAAGCAAAATTTTTTTTAACTAATTACACTAGCTAAATCATGAAAAATAATGTTTTTTGATGATCAGTATGATTACAACCCGGCCCGAGCCGAATTGCTTTCCGAAAGATAATTTATTCAATCTTTTTATGAAACCCAGTTACGCGAGAATTTAGCTGCGACAAATAGAAGCATTAATTTGAGAGGAACACATCATTTTAGGTATTGAGGTAATAAATCTGCAACTACCAATATCATATATATGTATCTACACTAAACTAAGTAAGACTGAATTAACTTTGGTCCCAACCGGTGCATTATAATGAACAGTACGTAGGTACTATTCAGGAGCCGTGCTTATTGCATTTGCAGTTCTGCAATTACATGCAAATTGCAACTGAACTGCAATTTCTGAGTAAACCGCAAAATAATGTTAGGTTTAAAGACGGCAAGTGCGGAATGATTGCTAACGAAACTAATATTTTTTGTTACGAAAACCTTTTGTTCAATGAAGTCATTGTGTTTGGACGAGTACCTAACCATGGAAGAGTTAGACTCAATAACAACTTTGCATCCTTTAAATCGCCTCTTCCTGATTACCTGCTCCTGGCTGATTTCTTCAAGGTCCGAAATTAGATTCTTTCTAGTTTTTTATCATTCGTTATAAAATCGCGTCTGAGAAAGATGCTGGAATCATTATCAGCCGGATACGGAATTCAGCAATTGCAGAAGTATTTTCTACCAATGATTGATTATTGTTCTAATGAGAGGTCCTTAAAATAAATTTATGTAAACTTAAATTATATTTTTTAAGTTTTGAGAAGTTAATATAAATATCAGAGATAACAAACAAATGTACGAGCCGCTAGGAGCCCGTAGTGCCCATAGCTACGACTCGCAGCATCGCAGGCACCTCGGCGTGCCGAAAGTCTACGACCGACACTTCTACGCCATGCAATAGGGATGTTACTAAAAAAAAGTAAGTGAGTAATTAGCCTTTATACTGTCCCACTGCTGAAATGGGCAAAGGCCTCCATCATTGATATCAAGTCATCGCTACAATGGGTGGGTATTGGCTTAATCACATGTTACCAATTCATGTAAAAATATGTTTTATACATTAAAGACAGTATTAAAAAATAATTACTTTTATAAAAGCAGAAATAAGATGTATGAACTGTATGGCATGAAAAAATACAACTTTGACCCAGTTTTTGTTGAGTACGTCAAAAAGTACTCTAAAACTTTCAAAAAGGCATGCGTGGCGGCTAAGGCATTACACATTCGTGATAAAATATCTAAGTCCACTAACAAAGTTAAAACCACTTGGGACGTCATGAATCACGAAACGGGTAAATCCAAGCAACACAATGCCTCATTTTCTCTTAATATTAACGATAAAATTGTAAAATCAGAACGAGAAGTCGCTGAAGCTTTTGTAAAATATTTTGGTAATATACCCCTAATCACTACAGCCTCACTGAATTCTTCACCAACTAGAGCAGAACAGTTGCTGAAAGACAATGTACCTAGTTGTAATACTCTGTTTACATTTAAACACATAGATACGCTTGACATATTAAAATCGTTTAAACGAATTGCTTTTAAGAATACCACTGATCTCTAGGGCATCTCAGTAAAAATCATCAGCCATATAATAGATGTAATTGCTCCTTTCTTAGCCGTAATCTTTAACGATAGTATTGATAATGGTGTGTTTCCAAACTTAATGAAACACAGCAAAGTTGTACCTCTTTTTAAATCAGGCAATAAACAGGTCCCAGGTAACTTTAGGCCCATATCAATCCTGCCAGTTTTAAGTAAGATCTTCGAAAAAATTATACAAGATCAACTTCTGAACCACTTTCACAAGAACGGACTCCTACACAGTGAACAATATGGTTTCACTAGGGGTCGTTCGACTACTGATGCTGGTATTGCGCTCCTGAAGCACATCTTCAAGGCTTGGGAGAATTCACAGAATGCTCTTGGTGTTTTCTGTGACTTATCCAAAGCGTTTGATTGCGTCGATCACGAGACTCTCATTTGCAAGCTTGATTTTTATGGTGTGAAAGATACTGCGTTGGATCTTATTTTTTCGTACCTTAGTTTTAGAACACAAAAAGTAGATGTAAATGGTGTACTGTCGTCTGGCTCACCAGTTAAAATGGGGGTTCCACAGAGATCTATTCTGGGTCCTTTTTTATTCCTAGTATATATAAATGACTTACCTTTTTACGTTAAAGACCTTTGTAATATTGTTTTATTTGCAGATGACACATCCTTAGTTTTTAATATTGACAGGAATAAAAACCTTTTTGACGACGTTAATGACGCGCTTTCTAAGGTTTTACAATGGTTTAATGTCAATAACCTACAGCTAAACGCAAAAAAGACCAAATGTATTAATTTCAAGTTGCCTAATGTTAAAAATAATCTCATTGATTTAAAGGTAGATGGTAATAACATGGAGCTTGTAGATTCAACAGTTTTTCTTGGGGTTACACTTGATTCAAAATTACAATGGAACCCTCACATAAATATCGTTTCAGGCAGGCTCAGTTTGGCTGCATTTGCTATTAAAAAAATAAGGTCTCTAACAGATGTAGACACTGCTCGTTCTGTTTATTTCAGCTACTTTCATAGTATTATGTCTTACGGCATTGTACTCTGGGTAAGGCAGCAGATAAACAGACGATTTTCATCCTTCAGAAGCGAGCTATTAGATTCATATATAAGCTTCGCGGACGGGCCTCGCTTAGGGAGCTTTTTAAGGAAATTGGGATCCTTACAGTAGCTTCTCAATACTACGAAAAATATCAGCCTGTATACTAAACACCGTGATATACATGGCAAAAATACTAGGAATAGAGATAAAATTGCGCTCCCATCCTTCAGGTTACAGAAAGTTTTAGGTTCATTTATGGGGCAAGGTGTACACTTTTACAATAAAGTCCTAAAGGCAATATGTGAGCTACCACTAAACAAATTCAAAAACCACATTAAGACAGTATTATCAAAAAAGGGCTATTACACTACAAATGACTACCTTTTGGATAAAAAGGCCTGGGTTTAAGCTTTCTACTCGGTACATGATTAGTTAACTCTTGTAATATTTATATAACTAGTTTGTACTGACTAACAAAAATCTAACAATTTCTAGGCTTGAATTGTATAAACTTTGTACAATGTTTTTGCTTTATATCCGGTAGTTTAGATGTACTTTTAGGTCCATATTTTAAGGAAATGTTAGAACGTAAGCATTTTTTTTAAATACTCTTTGTACTTTACTAACTCTTTTTGTGAAACCGAACCAAGTTTAAAAGAGTAAGTACTGAGTTTCTCGCCGGGTCTTCTCAGTATAAGATCAACTTCCGATGCGGTGGTAGAGTCACATTATGTTTGTATACAGAGTATTTATGTATTCATATTATTATAGTATTTAAGTCTATTACTAAGTTTTTTTATTTCCTTGTAATGACGATATAAAAGTACTTGTTACAGGTCTATTTAAATAAAGATATTTTTGTTTGTTTTTGTTTGTTTGTTTGTTTAATATTTTAAGGATATGTTTATTCGTCATAAATTAAAGAAAATTTATTCAAATTCCGTTATTTAATACCCATTGTCACGTGACTGCGAACGCACATCAAAGCGCGATGACGTGAGTGACGTGACGTGACTGATCCGCATACAAGCTGACATAACTGCCATTTCCAAGTTATACTACTTTCGCCGTATGATGATATCCCTGACAGTTCATAATTGTCAATTATAGTGATGTAACGAATGAAATTTAATCGAGTTGGCAAAGGAAATGGAATCGGATTAAACGATTTTTAATTTTCAAATTTGACTGGCCTGTTGGCGCAATGGCAGCGATCCTGCCTTTGACGCCGGAGGTCGTGGATTCGATCTCCACCCATGACAAACATTTACGTGATGAACATTTGTGTTTGTTGTGTGTCTGGGTGTCATTATCTATTTAAGTATGTATTTAGAAATATTTAAGTATGTTTATCAGTCTCTGACACCCATAATACAAGCTCTGCTTAGTAAGGGGTTTAAAAAAAAAAAACAAAAAAATCTTAATAAACGGGTTATGGCTAATAAGTTATAGAATAAAACGCGGTATCTCGAAAATAATAGTTAAAAAATAGCACACAAGGCAGACGCACTGGTACTGATGAGAATGACGTGATTACAAAATGGTCGCTCCTATTCATCGATTTTTGTCGATTCAGTAGTGTCAATATACTATTGAATGGCGTTCCTTTTGACGCATCAGGCGCTGTAAAGATATAATCATTTAATTTACTTCATTTATTGACAGTTAATAATCATAACAATAATTTACTTGATAGGATTCGAAAGAACAATAGTTGTTTTTAAGTTTATAACATTTTTCTCGCCCGAATCTTTTTATTCAGTTTGAAATAGTATGTGTGACACGGAACAATAAGAGCTGTCAGGCATATCATCTTACAGCGAAAATAGTATAATAGAATTCTTACGTCTACAAAACGATTTTTAAGTTTGACTGACAACCATGTTTACGTCGATAGTACATGCTATATATGGCCATCTTTGGTTTCAAAAAAAGTCAGGCAACCCATAGTATACTTTGCCCAGGTGCGAGACTTTTTATCGGTCAGTGACGTAATAATTAGTCACGACAGTTTGGAGCGTTTTGGCGGGAATTCTATAAACTAATTTTAATTATGTATTTTTATTGAACGTATTATCCATCATGAAATTATTATTTTTGTGTTTAAATATAAAACAAAATCAATTCCAAAAATAAGTCAATTGCGCCCTAGCACTCTGCTTTTATGAGTTTTGAGAGAAATTAAATGATCAAAATTTAATTAATAATGGTGTACGTTGGCCCAGAAATGCTAAAAATAAAAATTCGCATAAGTAAAATTTGTTAATATTATAAATATTTAAAATTTTCCTATCTTACTATTTTGACTGTTGTGTTTTTATTTACACGTGTATTTACATTACAAGACCATTTATTTGAAATATCATCAGTATCAGTAATCATTTTCAGTCTGTGCTTTCAGATTTTTTGTACTGATTGAAGATTTAAAAAAATCGATGTTTCCAATCTTGCTCCAGCGCACGCCCTTAACACTGATAAATGGGTGTGTGTTAGACACACTTCATTATAATAATGCAAACACTAACCAGATTAAAAAAAGTAAAAGCAGAACTGTTTGCGGGTGTATGGGTTAATTAATTGAAAAGCATCATTAAAAGTAATTACTTTAAAAGGTTATGAATATTAAAATGAACCAAATATTTTCCTGGCACCTGCAAATTGATGTGTATTGGTCCATGAAATTGAGGCAAGCATGAATTAAGCAAATTATAAATGCCGGGCTTCATGAACGGACTAATGGAAACGGAACGGGAGACATCTTATAAAATGGCAGCCATCATTATTTGAACGGCTCTTTTGTCATAAACTGTTGACGTTGATGACCTAATAAGATTAGGGCTGCTCTGAAGCTGTCTTAATATCTTGGAATGGAGCACGCTCGACCTAGGACCATAATTGAAATTGTTTTTCTGCTTCCTATCTTAAGATAGAAAAGGGAGCATTGTAATATGTTAAAATAATGAAATGAAATATTAAATGATGTGAATTATGAAATTAAATATAAAATTTAAATTAATTTGCTATTTAATAATCTTGCAACTAGGTGCCCGGCTTAATTAAACAAAAAATCTTTTTTGTTTGAATTCTGAAACGAAACTCAGAATTAGGTAACCTTCAGACTGATGATATCCCGTAGCATCTCTGTAAAAATTAAAGTATTTTTAATCAATATTTCGAAGGATTCAAAGGTCCAATGCTCAAATGAGTGATAGTTGTATAACTACGAGAAAACTGGTTGGTTGGAAAGTAACATTAAGAAGTGTATTTATTGAGTAAAATATCATAACAACAATTTCAAAATATTTGTAAACCCTTTCTTTCTCTAAAATTTATTATCTGATCTAAATTGCCAATAGCAAAAAAACTAGACAAAGTAATCCTAAACGAAAATAGTTGCATCGAGTTCAAATAAGGAACGCCAACTGGCTTTTCAGCAAGTAAGTGATTAGTTAATCTTATCTTAGACTTGGTATATTTCATCTTTCTGTTACGGGAATAGACAGGAATGGACAGCAAACCATAGCGTTATAACTCGTAATTTTACCTCATTTATAGGATTGCTTGCAATATATTTCAACAACTGCTATTCATGATTTTTTAAGAAAACTCAACTCTGTGACTTGAGAGGACGATTGGCCTTAGTGCACTGTAGTGCGATTCTTCTCTAATTCCCTTGAATGGTGCCCCGGGTTCAGTTTCCGGGCGGGGTAATTCAGTGAGCGAATTTTCTAATGTGGCTGTTGGCTTTGAGAGATGCCCTGGCTCAACATTGTCTGGAACCTTGTAACTCAAGGATATTTATACTTACTTCGAAACCATGAAAAATTATTGCTTACGCTTTGATTTTTTCTTCCCCCTATAAAAGAACAAAATATATGTTTTCCTTATTACAAATATGGTAGTCTTAAATAAGTAAAGATGCTTCAGATATTGTTAAGTGTTCTATCTTTATCCAAGTACAAATTTACGCACTCACAACGTCTATCCTATACACAAACTTTGTTACCAATAATGGATTTCTCTTGTTCCCCTAAAAGTTGAAAAAGTAAAAAAGTAATACCAGTTTGTGGACTGTATTTGTGCTTTAATGTCATAGATAAAGTAATTTTACTTAACTAACACACTTTTAAGAGCCTTTTGTATAATTAACACTCTTCAATACTTTTAAGCACGTGTAATATCAGCCAAAAAAAGGTTGTATGTAGGAATCAATTTTGCAATCTGAGTTTTATAAACGAAAGTTACTGCTATTGTTGGTAGCTGTATAAACAGAAAAAAAAAATCAAATACAATTTCAGTTCATCACTTTTACTATAGATTATATATTTTATAGAACATGACTTTCCTTGGCCTCTTACCAGTACAGTGTCCACTTTGCTAGTGTTCGTTCCTGGAAAAATGCCACATCAAAGCCATCAGATGTTTTCTTGTTTGTATACGGTACCTTAAGGCAGTCTAAAGAGTAGGAAACTCCAGTCACGTAGAGAGCTAGCATTTAGAGCGTCACGATTCCTGTCGCGAGGTCGTTAATCAGTCCCCCGTGACCAGGTGAAAAAAGTCCTATGTCCCCCTGTCGGATGCAACCGACCTCAACTCCGCTTTAATTGCCATGAAAATAAGCTACACAGCAGCTGAATATACACCCCTACAAATTTCATTCATTTAGGATTTTAGAGCATAGCTATCGTAGATAAAATACAACTGGCAAGTATAAAATAATTATCAACATTAGAGGAATCAGAATTAGGATCATTAATTTTCGCTTCAGAGTGGTTCACCTAACAAAGAGGACTCGCACTTCTCATAATATGGCATGCAAGATATATTATGGGAACTTATATTATAACATACAGTCGAGTCACAAAAACATTGCAATAAAAATATGCAATAATGCAATTTCATGTCGTTATTTCAACTGAGGTCACGAAATAAAAGATGAGCCTAGTATGAGCTGAGAATCTTTGAGATAAATACCTCTTTAAAATTTCCTAGAGATGTTCACACTACGTTTATGAAAAACTTTAAATGAACTGCCATTAAGAACGCATAAGCAACAAAGCGCATACTTAAATCATCTTTAATTAGTCTCCAAAACATAGTCAAATGTGAAACTTTGCGATCTCGAGTCGACGATGCACTTCATTCCCTAATAGCTCACTGAGTTTGTAACAGCATTGATAATAATTCATGCAGCATTTAAGCCACAGAAATATACCAAAATAGGTATTGCAATGAGCTCCGTTGTACGAGAACCAAGCGTGTCACATTTTGGACGCTATTGTATGCTACAATTATTATTATTATTTTCAACTGGGGACGCTGGCAGTAGGCCGAGTGATCGGTCCGTTTGGGGTGGACCATTTCACGCATTTCCCCGGGCCCACCTTGCAGGGTATAGTACAATAGTATCTATTATATTTATAGGAATCTACTATTTCTCAATCGATTTTACTACTGCATGTGGACAATTTAACCGTTTTCACTTATGCTAAGGTATGTAGCGGAGCGAATAAGATGCTTGCTATGGATGCGTGCTGTTCATACTCGTATAAAGAAAAACCGTTTCGACCAGTGCTATGCTACGTGGATCAATGAATGTGATTGGTGGATTTAAAACGCATCAACAGCTTCGTGGCATAGCACATCTTTGGTGGAAAAACAGCCTTATGCTCGAAGTCAAAATTAGGATTTTTAAATTACAAACGAACGTCGCCAGTCGCCAACCATTCTATTTATCATAGCTACCAGACGCATCTTTCGTACCTATATCAAATACAAACGTCTTCGAGCCATATATCCAAATTGAGGCCTTTGCATGTATTGTACAGACTCAAAGGAGCGCTTAGAGCTAGGCCCTGATATTGCAATCTGTACATGTTGCAGCGAGGAGTATACCTATGTAACCAAGGAAATTCAGACTACCAAAAGCCTTGCTTCATGGAAATCTATCATTGGTTTTTTAAGGAACTGAACCTCAAAAGAAAAAAATCCTTTCGAAATCACTTCGTTGTCCGTCTTTCGGTCAAGAACAAGGATCTTGACCGATAGACGAGGGTCAATTTGGGTCAAGGGTCAGCAAACAGAAAAACGGTCATTTAATGCTGCACATTTTGAAATTCGCTCAATTGTAAAGTGTAAAGTGCAAAACAAAATTAGGATTGTATTTAGTATAATTATTATCACATAAAATAATTAGTTTATTGCAATGCAAACTTACCGTGAGTATGGCACGCATATCGATGTATGGGAGAACAGTTTTTTGCAAAGTTTGTCCCTCAATCTGACCTATCCTTTAGTTTGAGCAATGCTCTGTGGCTTTTTATACAAGTTTGTCACGAATTCTTAATTTTTACAGTAGTTACTTTATGGGACGCACTAAGACTATAATTCGCGGGAAAATAGAGTTTGCTGGAAGCGAAGTTATGAGAAACAGACAAACTAGTCCTTTGTTTGTGCTGAAAATACTTTATAAACCTTACTTGTCCATAGTTACTAAAATATATGGTTTTATGCAGACATGAAATACTGTACGTTTCCCAAGAGTTGACTACAGCAATTTGTATGCCATTTTCATTTCCATTTCTGTCCCTAGAGGCGCTGTTCCAAAATCCCATTCAAAAACGTCAAAGCTGAACTGTCATCTGTGTATACTTGTGGTAGGGGTACACATTAGGGTGGGTCAAAAACATTTCGATCCTCCGAAGCAAAAACTCGGTAATGTGCTATTACGGGCTTTTTGCTGTTATGTCAAATTTGGCATCTATGGACTGGAATACACCTTAGTCATTTTTTCCAGATTTTTCCTATTGATATCTACAGATAAATCATGACAAACACTGTTATTGTTTTTAAGATTTTTTTTTCTCGATTTTCAAAAAGGCTCAGCGACGGAAAGGTGCTAAATGGTGTAGATAACTGATACGTAAAGTTGTATTTCATTTTTCTAAGTTTTACTGCCTCCGGATTCAGATAGAAATTATAAAAAAACTAAATTTTTGAGGTCATTTAATAATATGTGTTTATATCGTTTTTTTTATTTGAAACATTAAATTAAGTTGATTATTTGGTTGAGTTCAAGTACAAAATAGTGGAGATCGGAGGGGGGGGCAGTATTAGATGTGCCAAGTGATTATTTTATTAGTGTGCGATTTACCTCTAAAAGAATCAGTTCCGTGCATTGCGTAATTGAGTGCAGTCATTTTTTTTCACGCTTTTCGAAGAATGGAACTTACTGAAAATTGTTGGAAGTGTCCCCTTATTTGGTGATTTATGTGATTAGTCTTCTTCGTACAATCGACAATATAATGCCAACATACGAAGAAGAGAGAAGAGAAAAATTATATTTGAGTGGACCCGACACAAGTTAAAATTTAAGAGAGAAACTAAAAAAGAGCCAGCATATAAAGAAATAGAGGGCATTGTGAGTGCAAAACTAATAGAAATATATAGGTAAAATACAATATTCCTACAGCGGAATCTAATCGAATGTAAGTAATGTTACAAACACATTATTTAAAAAGCATAAATCTCCTAAAATCACACACCAACAATCACATACAAACAAGTGTACGAATTTCGTCTTGGAAGTAAAGTTTGTATGATATTAAGGCTTGTATTATGTTGATATAATATTTAATGAACTTACCCTAAACACCTGCAAGAGAACATGGCTTCATAAAAGGCCAACAATCTATTTTATAAAAATAAGTCGGGTTTTCCTTCCTGACGCTACAACTCTAGAACGCACGAACCGATTTCCACGGTTTTGCATTCGTTGGAAAGGTCTCGGGCTCCGTGAGGTTTATAGCAAAGAAAATTCAGGAAAAATTTCAACAGAAAAGCGGGAATGAAAAATGAAGTTCACGCGGGCGAAGCCGTGGGCGGAAAGCTAGTCTTCTATAAAAATGATGATTGGTGCCACAGATATCGGCACCAAAAACAGATTTAAAAATCACTGAAAAGAAAGTTGTTAAGAGTCAACCACATTCTGTCACCAGCTTTCGTGCGGTACGCGCGGGTCAAGTGCTGGTTTTCATCCACCTTTATATTTTAAGGGTCGAAATCACTACCTTATTGCCTCGTACAGTCCCTACATTCGGCTCCTAAAGGCCATTAGCGAAGATTGATTTTTGTCATCCGCGAGTGTTTTTCGTTGACCATTTCGACTAACTGTCCTTTCACTCAAAAAACCTACTCATCTATACAGTCCACCGGCCTATTCCACCAGCAGCTTTGTTTCTCCCCACATTAAAATCACTGAAAAGAAAGCTGTTATACTCTTAGTGTAAACTCATAAAAGTTGCCAAAACTTGTACGGAAAACTTGAGTAGCACGTCTGAATTCGAGAAGGAGAACTGGATTTACTACGCCTGCCTTATCACATCACACACAAGCAGTAGAAAAAGCAGTCATAGCTGTCGAAGGAGCTCATGCTACTTTATGCATCGAGGGAATGAATCATCAAATCCTAGATAGTGAGGAAATCAATATCGAAATTCAACAGGATTTTGTCACAACTAAACGAATAATGGTTTTGCTTATTAAAATTGTTATTAGTTTATTTATTTAGTTACTTCCTCGTTGATAAAAATATAATCACGTATAAATGATTTACGGCTTTTCATTATAATAAAGAACCTTTGGTCGGCAATATACTGAGGCCCTGTTTTAATATATATTTTTGGAAATCAAAAATAATATATAGAAGATCAATTCAGATTGCTATCAACTTTGCACTCTCTTTACCCTCATTATTTAGCACCATTTGGTCACTGAGCTCGTCAAAGAAGTAAACTTTTTTCTCCATACTTAAGTGACTCACCCTAGTACACATCTGGGGCGCAAGGTGGGGGCCGCGATGCACATCTGTTTGGAGGGGGTCAGTGATCAGCGGCTGGCCCCCCCTTAATACCGCGGCTCGGCGGGGCCGCACCACCAGATGCGGCAGCGGATCCACCTTTTAGGTGGATCTTGGTAGCGGACCTAGTAGGGTCCGCGTACGGTGGGAGCCAGTGGGCTTGAGTACGGGGGTGCTTTATACGACTTATACGGCTTTCACCACGACTAAATACCTGTGTGCTCCAGGTGCTTCCTTCATTGGGGGGTCGGCTGGAGGGGACCCCAATACGGGGAAGCACTGGCGGCGGGGCGTTGCGAAACTTTTTAGGGACCACGCCTCGCCACTGAAGTGTTGAGGTCGAGCACCGTGGGGTTTTAGTCGGTAGAAGTCCGACATAACCTCGTCGTTCCCCCGGGCGGACGGCGAGGTATTCATGAGGATTTCCCTCACGATAATTGAAAAAAAGGGGTACACATCTTGTATTTTGTGGTGCCGCTAATTGGAGTCCATCAGCTAGGCTCTATTGTCCCCATCTAGTTGTAGGTATGATGTTTTTCAGGATATTGTATTGGGTAAAAGAGAGTTTAGACTGCCGGGGCTTAATGATAAAAAGGATAGTTGCAAAAGCAGCGTATTGGTCTCAATTCTGTACTGTACGCTCTATCTATAATTCATCTATAATTTACACTCGACCTAATGCGACGTTGCCGTGATAATAGAGTTAAGTAATGATTAAACAAGGCGTAAATAAAATATTTTTTAGTTAAAATTTGACCCCTATTTTTTATTAGTGGAATCGATTTTACTCTCGATTCTGAACAAACAAATTTCAGGTTTTGCGCTTTTTCATTAACACGTTGTACATGTATTTTATAGTATTATATTTAGAGTTAAACCTAAACTATGTAAAGCAGTTTCACGAAGTCTAATGACAGACAGATGAATAAATGAAAAATATTTCAAATAAAAAAAAGGATTAGCATAGCAGACCGCGCCGTATAATTCTTTACATAATTTAGCGTAAAAACGTTTATCTGTTCGTAATAAATTCACGAGTATTTCATTTATAAGTCTTTGACTGCCGCCAAACAAGACACGATAGAAAATCCATTATTTCCGGTCACCGGTGACCATTGCGGCTAATGTGTTAAATTCCACAATCTAAAAATTAAAAGGAGTATTGCCAGGATAGGCACTATCATGAATATAGGTACTGAGATGAATGAAAATATTTACTTTACATTTCAAGGTAACGCCCTCATAATCTTTCGTCCATTTTTATTACACGAATGTTGCGGCCAAAAATTCAATTTCGTCTGTCAAAATTGCCTCGTAAACGTTATTTCTGATTAAAACCACAGCCGATTTTGCTGTTGACCAAAAAATGTTCGTAACACACTCGTAGTCGGACTCGACCGGCCACCCGCTAACACCACATCCTATTTACACGGAAAAATCGGCGCTGGCTAGTGATGGGTTACATCCGAATGTCCGGTCAATTTAGGCAAGTGAACCAAAAAAATATTCAAACTATACATTTATTTGATGCTGATTACTCACGTTCTTTACAATAACAGTCATGGGGAAACAACGCGACGTTCACAATCAATGTGTGTTGACTGAGGCGCGCGAAACCCTTTTTTTAAAACAAGAATGTCCGATTGATGTTTTACACAAATACGTTTTGTGCTTCGGCTTATAAACACAAGTTTATTAGATCAAACACAATATTAAATTACTTCTAACATAAAAAAGCCACTACTCGCTTGTCCGCGGTGTGGCGTGCGTAACAAAGAGATATCGGAATTCATCCAGCTTTTTATAGTAGTACTTCAATCAATTAAATATAAAAAAATGTACTTATACTTAACCAATTTAAAAAGCTTGTATGTAAAAAAGTGCCATCTAGCAATAAACCACGTGTAAATATAACGCATCTGTGGCTCAACTACGTGTAACTACGTTTATTAAAAGTACGGTTCATGTCTTTGCTGATGCAGAACAGCTTTGGACCCAGGTCTCACGCACCCATCACTAGACAGGAGTAACGGTTGCGAAGTACAAATTGAGTGATTCCCACAACGAAGCGCAAACTTGCTGAGCTGATTTATTTTGGTGGAAGTAATCCTCTTAAACCTTCACAATTCGTTAACGTGAAAACAAGGTACACAAACAAAAATCCATTTCAAACAGGATACAGCGCCGACCCTATTTATAAACAATTAGGTGCCGGTAGCGAGACTTTGGGTGCCGCGGACCCCACGGATACATTTTAGGGTTAACTTTTGCAAAACTAATATGAAATTGATTATGGATTTATTTTGTAAGTAAGTGAAAAATAATTGGTTTTTGTTGGGATTAAGCAATTTGATATTAATCTGTAAGGACTATCAACAACACCAAGATTCTGTAAGGACTATCGACAACTGTGCTTGCACAGACAAATAAAAAATATCTACTAGTGAGACACGGAATGGTTAGATTAAAATACTTTTTTACTTGTCCGCGTTACTCGTCCTCATCCACCCACAATTCAAATTTGTTGGCTTGAACTTAATACAGAGGCGTTTACATCAACTTTTACAAAACCATTGCCAATCAGGTCTTTTTGGCAGCATAAGGTTTTGTGTAAAAGTTGATGTGAACGCCTTGGTGCCATCCAGACCTGCGCCCCGATTCGGAACAAGTATCGACCGATTCGGTTATTTTCTTCTGTTTTTAATATTTTTTTAAAGTATTGGTGGTTTTTTTATTATTTTAGTTTATGCAAACAAAAGGCTTTGGCTTATGTTAAAATATAAAAATATTGATTGCTACCGTTAAGCGGATCACTTACTATAATTATTTTAAAACAAACTCACCGAATCGGTCTATAATTCGTTCTGAATCGGGGGGCTGGTACCGGGCGTGAGAAGGCATTTCTATATTATTTTGTATAACTGTGCTTCTCAGCCTCATATTTGGACCCCACGACCGCTTTTCATCAGGTGGAGTGAGTGATCTTGAAAAAGAAGGACTGGAAAAGTAAGTGGACTTATCTCTGTCGTGTCTGACTGTGAAATCTTGCTGTATTTATTAGTAAGGTAAAAGCTCCTATTACAGAGGCAAATGGCAACATTTGAAAGTGAGAAAGGAAAATAAGCATTTACAAATAACATATAAAGAATGAAAAAAAATTGTTTCGACAAAAAGATAGATTATATTTTACATCGCTTCTGACACTGTATGTTTCTGAAGTGATTAAATACATAGAAATATATATTTAAAGGAAAGTAAAAGTAAAAAAATCATTTATTCATTTAAGCTTGTACAAAGCACTTAAGACATGTCAAAAAAAGTATATAGAAATAATAATAATAAACGTAAATAAAATAGTACAATATTAGTACACATCGTGAATATACATAATGTGAATCTACCACCGGTTCGGACGTTGCTTCTTATCGAGAAGACTCCGGCAAGAAACTAGATAGTTACTCTTTTCAACTTTGTTTGTTTTACAAAAAATAAATTCAGAGTACAGTCAATGGGAGAAGAAAAAAGAACACAATATTGAGCAGAGGAGCAGATTATTCCTACTATGACCACAAACTTTTGTCGTTCAAGTAATCCTCTACATTATAATAACCTTGTTTCATAAACTTTGCTTTAATTGCAGATTTAAACTTGTGAAGAGGTAGATCAACAAGACTTTGAGGTATTTTGTTAAAGTATTTTACAGATTGACCCACAAATGAGTTTCCCACCTTGTGTAGCCTAAGACTGGGAGTTTTCAATTTGTTTTTATTTCTGGTATTATGTTTATGAGTATCACTGTTTTTTTTGAACACATACAAGTTTTTGCGCACATACATTATGTTATCTAAAATATACTGAGCATGCACAGTTAAAATATCGATCTTCTTAAATACTTCCCTAAGCAAGTCGCGTGGTCTAAGTTTGTAAATGGAGCGGATGGCTCTTTTTTGAAGTACAAAAATGGTGTTCAAGTTAGCTGAACCCCACAACAGTATACCATACGACATAACACTATGAAAGTAGCTAAAATATACTAGTCTTGCTGTTTCAATATCAGTCAAGAGTCTTATTTTTCTAACAGCACAAGCAGCGGAACTGAGTCTCCCTGCCAGGGCCGTTATATGCGGACCCCATTGTAACTTGGAATCTAAAGTTATTCCTAAAAATACAGTAGAATTTGTCAATTCTAATGGCTCGTCATTCATAGTTACAATAGCATCAACCTGTCTCACATTGGGCATAGAGAATTTGATGCACTTTGTTTTTTTGCATTAAGTAATAAATTATTACTAGTGAACCAACATAGTACTTTTGAGAGAGTATTATTTACATCGTCAAATGCTTGCTTACCTCTGTCGACTTTAAAAATCAACGAGGTATCGTCAGCAAATAATACTATCTCACAAATATCTTTGACATAGGTAAGAAGATCATTTATATAAATAAGAAAAAGCAAAGGTCCTAATATAGATCCCTGGGGCACTCCCATACGTATGATGGCACCGGAAGATGCAGTTCCGTTGAAACTAACTTTTTGAGTTTTATCTGTAAGATAGGATTGTATTAATTGAGATGAGATATCTGAAACACCGTAATGTCTTAGCTTAATCAGTAATATTTCATGATCCACGCAATCAAATGCTTTTGAAAGATCACAAAATATTCCTACTGCATCTTGCTTGTTTTCCCAAGCATCAAATATGTGTTTGATAAGTGCTACACCTGCATAAGTTGTGATCTTGTGTTTAGTAAAACCAAATTGTTTCTCATGTAGTAAGTTATTTAAATCAAAGTGTGAAAGCAGCTGGTTCCATATAATTTTTTCAAAGATTTTACTGTGAGCTGGTAGCATAGAAATGGGTCTATAATTAGATGGGTCACTTTTGCTACCAGATTTAAAAAGCGGGATGACCTTACTAAATTTCATTAAGTTGGGAAACTGACCTTGGTATATGCAATTATTAAAAAGTTTAGCTAAGTGGGGTGATATCATATTAATGATTGATTTGAGTAGATTAATCGAAATACCCCACAAATCTTCGGTATTTTTTTGAGGATGTCATGAGAATCAACATGATCAAAGCAGAACTGATTTCTGCACCCATCAACACTAGATGTTAGCAGGGACTCAGCTATATGTGGACTAGAATTTAACGTGCTTGTAGTTACAATAGGTATATTAGAAAAAAAAGTTTTAAATGTATTTGCTATTTCAATCTCAGACTCAATAACATTATTTTCAATTTTGAGAGAGAATGAGTGATCGCGAGGTTTAGATTTACAGGTTTCTTTATTAATTATGTTCCAAGTGGCTTTGATTTTATTTTTAGCCTGTTTTATTTTGTCTCGCAAAAAAATGGACTTTGCAATATGACATGATTTCTTGAATGTTTTTGAATATAATTTAACATGCTCAACTAGTTTTTGACAATTTGAGTTAGCTTTTAATCCATATAATTTGTATAATTTATTTCTACTTTTATGGATGCCTGGAGTGGCCCAATCACTAAATTTAAACTTAAAATTATCAACAGATACTTTCTTCTTAGGAAAAATATGGTTATGTTCATGCAATATTATGTCAAAGAGATGCCTATACTGATCATCTATGTTATGATGACCTTGGGGCAGTAGGTTAGAAATATTTTTATTTATATTAGTTTGAAACTTTTTTACTCGACTCTTGGTAACTGGTCTATAACTAATATCCACTGATTGAGAGACATGACGGTGCTCAAAATTGGTCAATAGACCACAGTGATCTGATTTCAAACAGTTTATAATTGATTTCTCAATAGAGATATTTTCACAAAAAATATTGTCTAAGCAGGTGGCTGTTAACTTGGTGATCCTGGTTGGTTGATTATAAAGATTAAGTAAATCAAATGATTTAAAAAGAGTTAAAAACCTTACAGAGGTCAGAGAAGAATCTAAAATGTTAACATTAAAATCCCCACATACAACCACCTTCTTGTTTGATTTACAAACCTTTTTCAGTACTTCTTCCATGGTCTCTTCGAACTGAAAATAATCAGCAGAAGGGGGTCTATACACACACACAATTATAATCTGCTTTAACTCTGTGCATGCAAGTTAAATAGTTCGCTCAATTGAGAGTGCTACTATATCTTTACGCTCTCCAGATTTAAACTTATTGTGAATTAATATCAGTGACCCACCGCGAATAGAGGAACTTCTCAAGAACGAACTAATGATACTATAATTATCAATACTAATCATGCATTCATTTTTTTTCAGTTAAACTTAAGACATGTATATCCATACAGTCTAAAAATAAACCTACTTTTAGTTCTTTGCCAGAGGAGCCTTGCATGTTTTGATGCACAAAGTTAATCTAATTTAAATGATTTGGAGCAAGTTCCAAAGTCTGTGGTACTATGGTACGAGTATCATTCTGCTCAATAAAAGCAGAGTGTTTAGCCAAATAATTAGCTGAAATGTTAAAAAAATAAGATAGCGACGTAGCTATCTGTCGTTTATAATAATTAGATAAATGAAATCTACCTTTTGTCAGGTACATATTATTATTAATAATAGGATTAATGTCATTGAGATTTATTAAATTATTTGAAAATGTCACAGTATCAAATGTCAAATTGATTCTATGTCTTTTTTCATTTTCTGCTTATGACAGACCCCTACTGTAAGGCAATGTGAACATCACAATGTTACTGACATTAACTAATGAACATAAAGTATTGCAATGTATTTTCATTTGGTTCGTGTTCACAGTACCTCTGTTTGCAATTAAAATAATAAGGGTTGAATTGGGGCAGAAACTATATTCAGCAATTTTGTGAATGATATCACAGTATGAGGCACCCGTTGAACAGTGATTTATAACTGACTTTCCGAGACTATTATACAAAAAGTGGCCTATACTTTTTCCAATGTCGTCACTAAACATTACAATGTTACAACCTGGATTTTTATCAGTGTTACTGACAGGGCAGGTATCAGAGATGGAAATGTTGGTGGCTGATTGTGAAGTAAGGGTGTTAAGAAGAGAGGAATCACATTCTGACTGAATAACAGTATGGCCATCATTACTGCTGGAAACTGAGTCTGGGTTGCACAAGAGTTTGGTCAGGGCCAAAATATGCTCCTCATTTTCTTTTTTGGTGATTGTGTATCTGTCAGTTAAAAGCCTCAGATTTTCTTTAAGACTACATATTTCTGCTTGTAATAGTTTCACTTCATTGTCATATTGACTTAAATTATTGTCTATCATTATAGAATAGACATCCAGTTCATCACCTAATCGTCGGCGTTCCTGAATATATTTTGCATTTGTATACATCATTTTCTGTTTTTTTATCAGTTTCTGAGTTTTCTTAATAAATTTGCTTATCCTAACATATTTTCTAAATTTGTTCTTGCTGCACTTTGCAACACCCTCTGGAGCAGTGGAATTAATCAAATTATTACTTGCCAAATCAATAGCCACAGTAGGGATTGAAAAATGTGCAACAGAAACCAGGCTGGGCACACTAAGAACTAACTCATCGAACAAACTTTGGTTTTGGGTGTCAACTGTGTGTAGTTTTTCAGTCTCCATGGAAGATATCAGGAGGTGGGCCTCTTGTAGCTCTTGTTCAAGCATGGTAATGCGTTTGAGGCTTTGCACATATTCACCGCTGCAGTCACTGAACCCATCTACTATTATTTGTAACCTATCCCGCTCATTTAATACTAATAAATACCTTTCATGCATCTCAGCCATGTCTTTTTTTAACAAAGCGTTCCTACTCAATGCCTCCAACAATTCCCTCTCATTGTCTTCTCTTTCAAAATGCAATTGTTTAACCAACTCTTTGGATGCCTTCAATTCCTGCAAAGTCAGCTCCAGCTGGCGAGATGAGGCTGCGCGGGTCATCATGGTTAAATTGACATTGAGATTGAAAATATAAAACCAACAAACAACGTAGAATACCAAAGTGTTGTTTAAACAATCAAGAGGTTGTGTAGCTCAAGAGTATTTTTGTATTCTAACCTCTTCGCGTTTCTGACAAACAGAGTCAGACAATTCGAATATTTCACTACTCAGGTATAATTTAAGATCGTAGAATGAAATATATGAATGTTATTAAACAAACAATACAATACCTTTTCCAAGAGAAAACAATGATTCACAAATATTTGAACGGTCAACTGACACGCACTGTCGCCACCGATAAATCACCAAGTATAAACTTATTTCACAAAAGAAAACACTAAATAACACGTAATTAACACTAATTATTGTCTACGACGACTTATTGGGCCATAAATTAGTTATTTACAGAAAAAGGTTTAAAGTTGGTTTAATTAAACATCATTTCAACTAAACTCTTAAACAATTGAATAACTTATTATATTGAAAGTTATAAGCAAATACTTCTGACGCTCTATTTTCCCTTATACGGATGATACCAACGCATTAGGATTGACCTTTAAATGTTAAAGTTTTCCTATTACTGCTTTATTTTGGTTTTCTTGGGTATCATATATTCTATTACAAATATGAAAAAGCACTAAATATATGGTAATAACAACAATAAAACTATCATATAAATAACATACTGATGAAATTGAACAGTATATTCCTATGAAAAACTCAATTATATTAATATGAGTGTACTTACTTGAGTCGCTCCGCGTTTATATAGGAACGTCCTTTCACATCGCCGCCGTGGCAGAGACTGACTTATTCTCACTTTTTTTCAAATGTGGAAATATTAATAAAAATACCAAAATATTGAAATATAACAACGTGTATAGTTATTTCTAGCATAGAACTAATTGCTGAGATTGATTTTGTATTCTTAAAGTCAGTAATATGAAAAAACGCTCAAAATGCTCCAGAATTGCAGCTTTCATAATCATTACAAGACAGAAGTACTTAATGGGCTACTTTGGCTAAAATCAACCTTCAAAGACAGCGAGGTGAAAAATTCTTGAAATTAGCCATCAGATTAATAAATGTTTTTTGGCCATGTTATCATTCCTGAAGTTCATTAATTTGTTAAATAACCATAAATTACTGCAGGAAAGTTTATTAGAACCTTTTCTCGCAGATAATCACTGTCTTTTTGAAGTAAGGTGTCAGAACCCCTATCAGATTCCGTCTTGATAAATTTTGACAGCGGCGCCTGGTAAGAGGTTATGGACTTTGAGTGCGATTACGATTTAGTTTTGTGTGGATACTGGACTTGGCTAATTTGGCTTTCTCAACGAACTTTCGAGCCCATTCGTTTGGTGAGATGTCTTTCACATCACGTGATTATGCTCTTATGCATTACTTTTATGTCTTTGCAAGAGGAAACTCTTCTGCAGCAGCCAGATTGTACAGGGAGCAAGTACAAAATGGAGGTGGACCTCAACCCGAAACTTGGCCTGATCATGGCATGATTTTAAGAGTGCATAACTCTTACATGGGAGGACATCCACCAGGTAGAAGACCAGGCCGTGTATCTCAAATGCATGACCCAGATAGTGTAGAATCAGTGCTCGAAGAAGTGGCAAGAGATTCATCAGTAAGTGTGAGAACAATACAACGTCGAACCGGAATTCCAAAATCACTGGCACATCGCATACTCCAACAAGAGGGTTTTCACCCATATCATATTCAAAAAGTTTAGCAGCTTAAGCCCGCAGACTATCCGAGAAGAGTAGCGTTTTGTCAGGAAATGTTGCGGCGTCAAGCTGAAAACGATTTTTTTTTTTATATTTTATGGACCGATGAGCCACATTTTAAGAGATGTGGAATTTTCAACATACACAACTATCATTCTTGGAACATTGAAAATCCACACTTGACCCGGGAATCTAATTTCCAAGAACAAATTCAGTGTCAATCTATGGTCAGGCAGCTTAAACGGACAGCTGATTGGTCCGTTCGAACTACCTGACCGACTAAACGGCGAGGCCTATTTGCATTTTATACAACATAATCTCACCGACTTGTTAGGAGATGTTGACGTGTTAACGCTTTATAGACGGCGACGAAAACGACGGCGCCCCATGCCATTTTGCGAGAATCGTCAGACAATATTTGTCTGAAAGATTTCCATACAGGTGGATCGGCCGTGGAGGGCCCATTGCGTGGCCGCCCCGGTCCCCCGACTTGAACCCAATTGATTTCTTCGTCTGGGGATATTACAAGGAATTGGTTTACGCCAAGGACATCAGCAACGTAGCCGAATTACGAACAAAATTGAGGCAAGCAGAAGAGACGATATAAAACAACAGAATTGCCTTTATAAAACTAAAAGACTTCTTTTTAGACGATGTAGAATTTGTATCGAGAACGAAGGTAGACATTTTGAACATTTCTTGTAAATACCTAAATAATAAATAATTATTAACTATTTCTTTTTGTTCTATTAATTAAACTTTCAAATGTTTATTCTTTCTATTATTGCCTTAGCCTTCCTGCAGTAATTTTTGGTTAGATAACAAATTCATGAACTTCAGGAATGATAAAATGGCCAAAAAACAGTTATTAATCTAGCTAATTTCAAGAATTTTCCACCTTGCTGTCTTTAAAGGCTGATTTCAGCCAAGTAGCCCATTAAGTACTTCTTTTTTGTAATGATTATGAAAGCTGAGATTCTGGAGCATTTTTGAGCTTTACTTAGAAACCATACAGTCACCCGCTTAAATTTTTAATTTAAAGTTGAAAATTTAAGTCTTTATTCATTAACCGTACATTTTTGGTTTTATACCAACATTTTAATAATTTTGGTTAAAGTTATGAAGCTGATGATTTTATGCATCAAAGTGCAATTAATGATGATTCAGTTGGGCAAAAAAAAAATTATAAAACCTTCTACTTTTTTAAAAAATAAAAAATTTAAACTTTTAGGTCCGAAATTCTCAGAAATTCAGAAAAAAAATCATAACTCGAAAACTATGAACAATCGCCGAACATACATGGAGGTGATTCGGGTACCCCAAGGGGTGCTCTTTCCGTGGGCTTCCGCTTGACACTTCTTTTTGGGACACCCTGTATATACATGAAAAATACTTGCTTCCAAAGTTTTTTAATAGGCCAGTATTTCAGCAATTCTCAATATGGCAACCATGGAATGAGAGATAACATGCTGAATTTTTGTATTAATCTTCATTTAAGCTTTCTTGAAGTTCAAAAGTCTCGAATAATCTCGTGTCTGCGTCGTGAGTTATTCAAGGTCAAAGAAAAAAAAACAATGTTTTTGTAAGGTTGATGTGAACGTTTCTGTACGAAAACGAAACGAATCACTGAACCTTTTAGTTCAGGCCAACAAATGCTGAATTGTTGTGGATGAGGACGAGTAACGCGGATAAGTGAAAAATATATTTTTACTCTAACTAACCATTTCGTGTCTCACTAGTATATTGCCTTAGTCCTGGTTTCCATTGCACCAGGCATGAAATCATCATATTAAGAGACTTTTGAGCCAAATTTTAGAACGCCAAAACGAACTACGTACACATTTTCAACTCATTATCTCCCATTCTGAGGTTGCAAGAGCGAGGCCACAAGAAGCGGTAACGGTGCGGTGCTGCACCGGAACGGTGCCGCAGTGCTACATACAAATTACTATCATGTCACACGACGGGTTGGGCCGCCGACTGGTGACTTGTGACGCGCGCCGGTATTGCGCCGCGGCGCCGGAGTGACAACATGCCGCCACCCGCCGCCTTGTGTGGCACCCTACAGCTCGAAATAATTGCGGTGTGGCACCGCACCCCACCGTTACCACATCTTGTGGCCTCCCTCTAAAATGGTTGGACTACAAGAAAAATGGCAAGCTTGCTTGGATTCTAAAATCCATTTAATCTGCCCCACAACAAGTATTCCAATAAAAAAGTTCTCGACGTTGTAATACGAGTTAAATTTATGCGTGACTCGCAACTAGGTTTACTGAGACTAGGTTTATTTAGTCGATGGTAGCATGTGATACGCTGTGTGCAGGTATCGCTTAAAACTCAAAGTAATATAAATGTAAATTCGCTAAAACAAAGCTGGGGGTCGGGACCAAGTAGCAACTTCTGCTGTTATTACGCCAGTCGTTGAACCAACTTGGGTTGGTTTATAAGTAGGATTATTTTGTTGGATTAGAGATTGGAAGTCAGACTGCAAAATAAACATCATTGGAACAATCAAAAACAACAATCTAAAAAAACTACTTACGAGGATCATATGCGCCAGTAACTCTGTCTTTGAGGTTATGCTTCACTTGCATTGCCGAACCGAAATTGGGGTGAGTTTTGAAATAGATAGATTAGAAGTTGGGAACGGACACACTTATGACACAAATTAGACATGCGCGGCGCTCTGACAGATAGCCCGCTTAGAACAACACGCCATTTCTGACGCACGCACGCAGAGACATGAGCGAAGTTCGAAGCGAAGCTTCGGTGAGTCGGAAAGTCGCACTGTCGCGAGTGTTTTTGATTTGTCGAACTTGGTGCAATTTTTCACATGATGAATTTGTTTTTGGCTGGCTCTGTCAAGTAGGTATAACTTACTTCATTTTAAAAATTCAGAGCGAATATAGTAGTAACCCTAGGCGGTTCACGCAAGTTTTGGAAAAAGGTGCGAGCGGTCCTTCTGTAAACTCTTTATTTTGTGCTTAAGACCTACATTTTGTTTTGAAAATAAAAATTTGACGCGAAGTCTAAAAAAAACCGTTACTGTCTAATAAAGTTAACGATCCGATGTTAAGCATCGCCAGTCAGGTCGGTTTATGGATGGGTGACCACCCCGACCGAAATTAGGTGATGTGTTTTTCGGGCATCTCCGTGCTTCGGAAGGCACGTTAAACAGTTGGTCCCGGCTGACGTCGCAAGATATCAGTCGTAAAGCCTTGTCAGAGGCCTAAAAAGGCGGCTTGATTACATCTGACGGTTAAGTTTGTTTATCACTGGCCTTACATTCAGCTCTCCATATTCCAATCCGCACTGAGCCCGCGTGTTGGAGTATGGCTCGTACCACCTCCAGCTGAGGTGAGGCCTGTGCCCAGCAGTGGGACGTATATAATAAGGCTGTATTTGTTGTTGTTGTATAGATTCAAATTCCACTTATTGCAGCTTTATTAAGTATTTTATCAATTAATGTCTATGCATATTTTATTCTTTTGAATCTGGTAAATATAAGACTGATCGGCGTAATTTTACGCTGGTTTTTGTCTATGATGTCTACGAGCTATAATTTATTACAAGACTGTTTGTATGTATATCTCTTCTGACTCTGAAAATACATAATATATACAATAGAAAGTATATAGGTTCGTACATGCATGAACATTTGGATCTGGCACACATAATATTAGCTCTGCTCAGTTTGAGTTGACAATCTTGGTGTTATCGTTCTAGATCATGTTTTATTTTCCAGTGAAAACTTGTACGAAATTACGAATTGATTTAAAAAATATCAAGGTTTTACTACCTGAGCTCACGGCACGATAAAGCCGTAATTGATTCGACGATATCAGAGACCCAATAAAAATTCCTCCCCTAATTTGGTGCGACGTGCGTAAAGCGGCCGACAATTATTTTTTATTTTATACGCCAATAAACTGGTAACGGCCAGTTTTACGTTCTGCCTAAACACATGTGGGGACAGAACGACGCTACAAAGTCACATAATTAAAAGTGTGAAACGCGTAAGCTTAGAGCAGACGGTGCTTTGTATACCCGCTGCCAGATGGGCGTGTAATTCTCTCACGAGGTTACTTTACACGCTGCGATGTGTCGTTAGTTGTGTACGCTTTAACTGTAAATCTTAGGTATATGCTAAGGTAATCTGAATGAATTACTAAAATTCATCCAATGAACTAAGTTATGTAAACTTCGTTCTGTTACAATAAACCAACCTTAATTACCAGACATCCTTCGAAACCTCTTTGGTAACAATGAACCAATCTTGAAAATTAGGTCAAGAAGCACGCACACATCTAAGTACTCGGGTTTCACATTATTTGTCAGTTTTGATTGCATCCATGGATGCATTTATACCTAAAAAGTGAATTCTACCTAAATGTTTGATTCTACCTAAATTTTAGGTAGCTTAATTTTTTAAGAACATGCTTATGTACAAAACGATGATACATGCGCTTGGCCATTACATACTCGTAACCATAAACTAGCGTTTTAAAGCTACTAACTAAACAACTAACTACACTTTCCGACTAAAACCACTAATTTCAGTACTGATTCAATAAAAAAAGATGATTTTAGTGGCTTGCAAGTAAATAAATAAATAACGGGGACATCTTACATCAATACTATAACTAAGCAAAATGTATACTATGTATAAGACCTGTATACCTTCTGTGTGTAACTTTCCTAAATATTTTATTATTTTACCTAAATAGATAACAGCACCTAGACACAGAACAAACACAAATATTTATCACAATAATAATATGTTGGTCTTGGTGACAATCGAATCTACGACCATCAGCGAAAAAGGTCGGGCTGGTTGTCCTTCGTCTTGTCCCTTGCTCCACCGGGCCATTTAAATTCAAAACTAAACTCGTGAGTGTTAAACGCACCTCGCACGTAACGAGCGCCGTCTTCCGTCCAAGGACCCGTGAAATTAATTAAACGAAATGCAAAGGATCATTCTGGAATGCAACGACTCGCTAATCCAGAGGTTGCGACCTGCCTCCCTAACGAATGGCAAATCTTATACGCGCGGCGGGCGGAGCTGCTTTTCAAAACTTTCTTAGAGTCAACTAAAAAGTGAATGCAGGTTTTCTAAGTACCCATTTGTTTGCAAATATCCTAATGTGTATATTACACATTAAGATATTTGCAAACAAATTTAAAATGATATTACATAAAAATTCAATTGGTAATCAACATTAGTGATTTTTGACACACGACGATTTAACTCTTTTAAAATGAACCATTCATTTGTTGTGTGTTAAATAATAGTCATTATTGAAATTAAGTCATCGCTACAATTGATGGGTATTGACTTGATCACCACGTTTTTCGAGTGCGGGTTGGTGACCACAAACCCGGGCTATGTTCCAAAAAATCCGTAAACACGCTTTGTCGTACCTGGGAATTGAACGCGGGACCTCCGGGTTTAGGGCCTAGGCCTGAAACCACTCGGCCACGGAGGCCTTTACCCAGCATTGGGACAGTAAACAGGCTAATTACTTTACTTTTAATAGAATGTATGTGTTAAATACCTACTCGTTTAACATACATTTTAACAGTGAAGATTCAATAAGGTTATCTCACTACTGGTTAATACTCTTCTTTCCATATTCTAGTGAAACGGTTAATGTCGCCACATGACACAGCTCTATAGTTCCACGCCTGCCAGCACCTGCGGCCTGCTGACTGAGTTACAAGTGCCAGCATTTTCAGCTGACCGTTTGAAAAAAGTTGAGGGCATTTTTCTAAGCTAACCACAGTAAACCTGCTCGGATTTGTGAATAACTTTATTTATTTTTGTAACATATGCCTGCGATTACTATTAAATAAATAAGTAAAAGATTTCAATAAGTTATTAGGAATACAAGACAATTGCAAGAAATGCCTTATTTCATGTGTTTAAAATACTGGCACTACTTTCAATATTTATTTCGGCAATATACTTAATTTAAATATTAGTTTTTAATTGCTTAGTAACAATTCTAAACAACTCTAACAACTTATTTTTCCGTCGTGAAAGGTGTGTATTGTTTGTCTTTATTTTTCAATTCTTTAATTTCACAAACATAATATTAAAATATGTCGCAATATAATACGCACAGGGTAGGGCCTTTTACACATAACTTATGTGTTAATAGTAAAACTATCTAACCCGAAAAATGAAACTAATTAAGGTCTAGCTAAAAAGGGACGGGCCGCAGTCTATCATTCCAGTACCTTGTACAGGTTGTAGGGATCTCCCTACGGGCAGTTCGGGCCTCACACGGTGCCAAATGTAACTAGACCTCGGCGTGGTATTGGTTTACCTCCCGAAACAGGTATTTAGTTTAAAAGCAGGGGGGCAGGGCAGATCTGAAGCAAATGGATAGATTGGACAACCCGATAGTTCTTACAAGCCACACAGATCCTTCCCGCGAGGATTGGCCGACGAAAACATAAACAAAATGGTGTAATTGCTTGTATCTTATCTCGAGAAAAAATATTGGACATCGGTTTTGAGGATACGTTTTGTAAGTATTACGTTCGAGTACGTGAGCTTGACCGCGATCAATATCAAAGTGGCGACGGGGTTGCTCCGCATTTAGAGTTTGAAAAGGGTATATGAAAGATAATTGAAAAAGAAACGATGCAATGATGGGAGGACCTAACCTAATTTGCTGTTGAATGTTTGTATGTAGACTTGTTAGGTCTAGTATGTACCTACTAGCTGTTGTAGCATTGTGAGGTTAACTTTTTTCAAATGCTCAATTTTAATTTAGTTCAATTTATAAAAGTGGTAGAGTCACATTACGTTACGACTGGCCTGTTGGTGCAATGGCAGCGATCTTGCCTTTAGCACCGGAGGTCGTGGGTTTGATCCCCATTCATGATAAACATTCATGTGACAAGCATTTGTGTTTGTTGTGTGTCTGGGTGTTATTATCTATATAAGTTCGGCGGGACACGCTTCAGCCCTAGAATCAGGTCGAATTTTTCTAGTTTCTATCTCGAGATAGAAAAAAGCATTGATTTAATGCTCTCTCTGGTCGGTCCTTCATGTCTGAAGATCGTGATTACGGTGGGGTGTAAGTTTGGCGAGGACAAATTTTCTCCACCGGCCTCTGTCGGTAGTAATTTTGGCGACTGTGTAGAACGTAGGTGTTTCTACATCTTTAAGTTGATAAGACCATGTCGTTGGCGATCGGCCTCTAGGTAAATATTGGCTTGTTCTATCCTCATCCGTCAGGCAGAAAAAGGTGTAATAAACCCCTTTACATCGCAATCAAACTAAAAAAAACTGTTGCATTACACTCTCTCTAAAATCGAGTTGTCGGTGTCACTCTTTGATACGTACCTATCATTTGAATCCCCTAGCGCCTCCAAGAGCCCCGACGTGCGGAACAGGCAAAACTTTTGAGTTTAAGTTCAGGACGTGCTTAGACTTTTCGTGTCACACGTGATACTTGAGAAACGAATCTTATTGAACTCAAATCAGTAATAGTTTGCATCACGTGACTTCTCTGCGAGCGTTGATAGAAGTGTTAGTATTAAATTGAAGTTGCAAAAGCTTTCCAAGACTTCTCAGTAGAAAGAGCAATCCGACCGCGGCGAGAAAGTCACATTATGTATCTACCTATGCAATATCATAGCCTTTGGAAATCCACTGCTGGACTTAAGCCTCCCCTTTTGAACGCCCCAGCAAGCGGATCAGGGCATTACGCATCCAGCAGCTCCCCGTGAGGGTCCGTTTCCACCATAGATTGCTAGGAATGTGTGTGTTAAGAACTAATAGAATCGCTTCATTTATCTAGCTTTTTATTGGCCTAGCGATTCTATTGGTTCAACACAAACACATTCCACGCAACGCATCCTCGCACATCTCTGGTGGAAACCCTTTTTGAGCACCGTTTCACAGCTCCGCTACACATCCTCGCACCACTCATCATCCTCGCACATCTCCGGTGGAAGCGGACCCTAACCCTAGCCTGCCCACGATGCGCCTTTCAGTTCTTGGTCGCCACTCGAGAACCTTTACTCCCCAACGGTCATTCGCTCTGCGAGTGATTCAGCTTGGCTATGCGATGAGCTACTAGTATATCGGTAACTTTAGATTGCATTTGGTGAAGAAGCTAAAGTAAAATTAAAAATAAAAGTAAAAGTATTGTATTTAGTGTTTATAGATCGTATTAATACATGTATATATACTACTGTCTAGTGATATTTTTCTTTTTGACAATTCGAAAGTTTTATTAAATGAAGATTTATTGACTTAAGACATAACTTACTCACTGGCAAGCAATCATAAAAAAAATGGACTAGCCCCTTCAACTCTGTTTTAGCTAAAGAACTGATCTATAACTCTCTTGATTAAATTAAAAACTAAGAAGAGATAAAAGGTAGATTACGGAACACTCATGCAGTACGTTGCACGATTTGAAATTTCTCAGTGGCGTCAGTTTAATGTGTCACTTAAAACTATTCTTAGCACATGCTATCAAGTTGGTATTCAATTTTAAAGTCTATTTTAAGGAGATGCAACTCTGGTTTTCTTTTCTATCACTTTACTTCTATCTCTTTTATTTTTGTTAGTGTGTAGGTTATTCGTGATACATGGGACAGGAAAGGCTTTTATAGTGTCATACGAATCCGATACCGTTTCTAAGTGATCCGGCGTGGGTAACAAGACAAACTTTTGAGTTAGGTTTAGACGCGCTAAGACCCCTTACGCAACACGTGATGTTCATGAATCTGCTTATAATAATAATAATAATCATTTATTTCAGACTGTTGTCCATACAAAAATCTAAATCACATACAAAGAAAGAAAATTAGATAAAAAAACAATTAGATAAAATACTAAACTACACCGAACACGGTTACACGTAGTTCACCTGTGTATTATACATACACATATCATATATAGTTATATCAACATCCAAACCAGCCGAGTGGTTCGAGTAAAAGGGAAGCTTGAGTTTAAATTGTAAATAATATGCAGAAGTGTATACTTGGATTGCTCAGAACTTAGTTCAGGACTTTGGTCACTATCTTATTCTACTTTATAGCAATCAAAAGCAAAATTCTTTATTTGAATAGACCTGTCAGAAGTATTTTTAAACCGTCAAATCAATAACCAACATTTTTTATACCTCTTAATAGACATGCATAGTAAGATCTACTTAGTAGGTAAAAGTAAACTGTACGACCTAACACTGAAAGACCGACCGACTGAACACTAAAAGTGACATACATGATGACATGACTTGCAGACGATGACTCGGTGTCAATGATGAAGTCATTTACACAGCAGTGGGACAGTTTAGAACTTTAGATAGACTTTAGAAAAATTGTATTGGGATGTGAAATCCCAATACATTTTTTTACGCGAACGATAATGTAAATTTAAAGTGGCAACTCGTGGTGAACGCACTGGTCATGCAGTTGTAGTCTATCTTAAGTTGTAAACTGTCCCACTGCTGTTTAAATGCCTTTATCATTGACACCAAGTCATCGTCATCAGGTCATGTCATCAAGTGTGTCACTATAAGTGTTGGTAGCAAGACGTCGTGGTAGTCGTACTGGATCTTGTAGATTTTCTATTCATGAATGACACATAAACTCTCAAATAGATAAAAGAAGGATAATATGTTAATGCACTTTCACTCAGCGATACTATCTGCTAACTCTATCAGTAAAACTTTAATTATAGCAAATGTTTTGAACAAATTTTACGACCTAAGTTGGGATTTTAACTAATTTTTCTCCCGCGTTCCGGAGTAAGCCGTATCTATTTTCAGTATATGATATTGCTTTCATATCTAATTTTCGTACAAGATATTATTATATGGAAAATTAATATGTGCAAATATTAGTCTCATTTGAATGTCTAGTTGTTTAAGTTTAATTTAATAACTGGCTTTACGCCCCAGGCTTCGCCCGCGTGAACTTTATTTTTATGAGATGAAAACGAACTATTGCTAAACAAATATATGCCTTTAGCAATCAAGAATAATGTAGCTTCTTAACAGTGAAATAATTGTTGAAATCGGTTGTGTAGTTTCGGAGATTACGTACCTCAAACATAAAAACTCACAAACGCTTACCTCTAATTTTGGTGTAGATAGCTTTTGCCCGCGACATTCCCGTACTCCTACATGCCAATTCAGCTTTCCCTCTACGCCCAAAACGGTTTTTCTCGTTCCCGTATAAAAATCGGGAAATCCTTCCTAATTGCCCCTTACACTATAACAACTCAAGGAACCTACATTTCCAATTTCAGCTTCCTACGCTCAGTAGTTTCGGCTTTGTGATGTCTGTCAGCAAATCTGTAACGGAAAACTTTTATTTACCATTCTGATTAGCTTTTGCCCGTGATTTCGTCTGGTGAGACCCAAAGACAACTAGCCGTCAAGGGTTGTATCTTCCCAACAAGTTCCCCGATTTACTAATAAAACCAAAATATTTAAATGTTCAGCTTTTTAGGCGAACAAACACAACGAAGCGCGCTGTAGCACCGTTTCTCTCCTTGATTTCCGTAGTGTCCCGGGTTCGATTCCCGATCGGGTCAATTCTGGAAACCATCATTTCTGAATTGACTCGGGTCTGGGTGTACTGGGAGACGCCCCTAGCTTGTTTCCTTGTGTGGTACCTCGTAACACAGGGATAATAATCCCTACTTCGAGACCATTACAAGAGGTGTGTTGTCTGGCGTATATTTATATTTATATATAGCAACTAAATAAATAAAATATTATTGTAGGTGGGCAACTCCACAATCAACAATATATTTGGCCACCAAATTAAACATTGAGAACGAATTTTTATTTGTTTGAAATGCCGCTTTCACCCCTAATAATGCTTTCATTTAGGCATACAGTTAACTGAAATTTAAACGATAGTTTAATTGGACTTGATGGTTATTACCAGTTAAATATATAACACCTAACTCGCAAATCTTTTTAATAAGTATCTGCAGGTCTACGCGGTTTGTAGTAATGAAAATCTTGTAGATTTCTAAACTTAAAAGATAATCTTGATTTCCAGCTATATTCCAATAAAGCAAGTTTTTACGATTTTATTGTTGTAAAAATCTTCATAAAAAACCACAAAACAGTAAAAAGTTATCTCGAAAACTTGTGAAAGTTTGGCAAAGATGCGCTACAAGATTCGTAGCTAGTCGCTACGAGATTCGTAGCACTCAGTACGGCCGCCTACGGACGCTTTTACGAGCGGAACTTTTGAGTCCAAAGTTCAGATGCTTAGAATGCTTTGCATTTCTTACTTAGCTTACTTGAGAACTGGTCTCGTGGCTTTGTTCTATTGTATCCCAGATAAATACCATTCAATTTCAACTTTAAATAAAGTCTTCCTACTCGTACCTAAGTCAAAAGCAGGACAACTGAACACTATTGTGGTTTTCGGTAAAATTGAAAACTTTTGCATCCAGAATGTTAAATTTGGTTTTATAAGTCACAATCATACGTATAAGTATGCTAGCTTAACAAGATCTCGAGAAAAATTCAAATCTCCGCCTTATAAGTCGGGAGTTGTGCGATTCATCTATAAAACATTTCGACCCGAAGACGTTGCAATTGAAGCGTGAAAACACGTAGACCGTGCCTGGAAATTTATTCCCAACGAACGACGGTCCCGCTTTGCGTGTGTACTGTATAATGAGAGCGAATAAATGACAATTTGAAATTCAAAAGTAGGTGTATAAGTTAAGCGCTGCGTGACTTGCGCATTTCACACCGTTCCTTGCTCGCCTTCGTTATGTTGACGTTGTCGGGAATCAGTATTCTGGTGAATGCCACAGGGGGAGGTCGTGTCGCGTCTCGAATTATCGCTCGGACGTGTTAGCACGCGACTGATCGTATTATATAACAGAGTGCTGTTTGTTTTGTGACTGTTCTGATTGCTGAGTAAGGATTTATTGAGCCATTCAAAGGTATCGTACATTTTTACTTTTTTTCCCATCTGATTTTTACAGTAAAACTTTTTTGTTAACAGAAAAATAATTAGCGGTAAAGTGTGTTCACGTTAAGTACTCACGTGGGTTTGGAATCTCGTTAATAATGCAGGGCTTGTGTTTCTCCCGGGGGGATCTTAGTGGTCTCTTAGGGAAATTAGCAAGATTACACACGCATCTATTCCCTTGTTAAATTTTGGTGGTAATTCTTCCTGGTATTACGTTTTGAGTTGGACAAAAGGTAAATTAGGATAATGGTAAAAGAAACGCGAACTGTACGCGTTCCGGCTACCGCAAATTGGATTAACGGTTTTTGCGGCGTTTCGCGAGATTAAAAGATCTCTTTGAAGAGAGATAAATACGTTGAACACTAGTGTTATTTTAATAAGAAACGTCTTTATTCAGGAATGAAAGGAAAATAGATATAACCGATATTTTTTTTAGTTGTGCGTAAATAAACATAATAATGAGGTGTTTGTAGCATTTATTGAATTGTAAATGACCTATATAACAGGTCAAACAATATAGGTAGTAACAAAATAACACTTTTAAAGAAGTTACTTTAATAATTGATACTTATAAATACAAATACAAATAAACTTTATTGTGAATCACAGGTAAAAAAATGATGTTCTTATAATATTATACACCTTATGCATTACTGGCTTGTACATTTATATATCGAAAATACTCCAACTTAAAAACTAAATGAATACTTTATGTAACAATTACAGTTTAAAGTGAGTCATATGATTACAAATTATAGACCCGTAGCGCTAGGCTATTTTGAGGTCATAAGTTAAAAAATTCTAAAGTTGCTTATTTTCTGCCTGTAGATAGAATTGTACCTAAGAAGCTTATTATCGCGTTTTGTGTCACATCTGACTGTCGCAAAATCAGCAATTCGACTATTTCTATGCCATACTTTTTATTCAAGATAAAACTGCCAAAATTAATTTAAAGTTAAAAATCTTTGTAGTATCATATCTGTATAGCCTGCGGAGTCACACACATCTAATTTGTGTCATCTTCGTCCAGCGCAAACTGCCATAAGGTCAGTATGTAACAACAGTTAACAACTCTCGCACCGTTTCGTTCGAATAAAAGTGGACTTTTTCAAATAATAAGATTTTGTAGATGAAATTGACACAAACTTAGTGTTATATTACGACTGAAGAAATAAAAACACGTAAACTTTAATTAAGAAATAAAAACACGTAAATTTAAGACTTGCATTTTCTTTTCTGGCATGTACAGAGAGTTGTAATAAAAAAATAAATCTTATACTAATGTCGTGGATAAATTCGACACAAAATACGTTGCATAACAGATATTAGTTATCTAAAACGTATGACACCTATTTAACCAACTGTACTAGTAAAAATGAGTTAAATTTCGGGTATTCTGTGGACAGAGCTGACACAAAAATACAACAAATACCTCTGTGCATCAGTTACTACTTTGTTATCACCTGGAAAGTAAAATTTTTACCTTCTAAAAATTTTTTCGTCCAATACTGACCGAAAAGACAAATACCTAAATTTCTACCTATGCGACTACCTAAAATGACACAAATTAATATATTAGGTTAGACAAAGGATACCGAAACTACATGCCAAAAAGAAAGAACTTTACTATTTTCAAAACCTCAAAACCCAGCGCTACGGGTCTATTAGTCCGACTCTAAAGAGGAGGGATTTTATTTTTATAAAAACCACGGGTCATGGGTTCGGTCCCTACTTAAGACAAACATTCATTTGATTGACATGGTTTTTTGGTTTTTGTATTTATATATTTAAAATTATCAGAGAATCTGATCATAAAAGAAGCTCTATAGTAAAACTCTTTCGTAACACAAAATTACACAAACACATAAGTAAGTACTAAGATTTTAAACATTTTTAGAAAGTAGTTTTTGAAGACTACGAATGAGCCGTTTAAGTATAAATGAGAACAAAAATGCAGTGTTAAAAGAATGCACAATCGGAAAATGTTCTAGTATTTCAAAAAACAAATAAATGAAACCTCTATTTCTCCCGATGAGGGTAAATAGGCAACGTAAAATACGTAAAAGAGGGTTTTTATTCATCGCCACAAATATATGTGCGAAGGGATTTTTGCTATCCCTCTACCCTTTCTGTGCAAACACACATTGCTGGTAACCATGTTTGTATTAAAACACTTATTTATTCTCTTTGAATGTAAGTAGAAACTAACTCAGTAATAATTTTATTAATACACAAAATGCATATGTCAATTTTCATTTTCCGCCTATTTCAGTTTTATTTTTATTTTTACTCTTCTCCTAATAGCATGAACAGTTACAGCAACAAATAATCAATAAAAGTCATTCTTAAAACAAAAAAATTAACAAAAAAAAAACCAACCTCAAAAAAAACTATTCCAATACAAAGCACTAAAAAGTAAAGAAATAATTGCGTATTCTTCTTAAACTTATATGATAATATAATGTAGGTACAATTATTGTTATTGTTGAAGTCAATGTCAGCCAAGGAAACACTACAATATACCTAGCAATATACCTATTTCTTACATATCACGTTTACGTATGTAGGTAGTTACAAACCTACATTGGCTGACACCGACTCCAACAATAACAATAAATGTACCTACATTATATTATCATATAAGTTTAAGAAGAATACAATTATTTCTTTACTTTTTAGTAGGTACTTTGTTTTGGAACAGTTTTTTTTGAAGTTGGTTTTTTTTTGTTACATTTTTTGTTTATTTCTTGATTTTCAGTGAATAGTTCTTATTTATTTTATACATCGAAAAAGTATCGTCCTATTGCTCCTTAGAATTGAAGAGTTCCGTTACTTTGTCATGGATACCATAATCAGAACCTAACCAAACACTCATCAAACTACCCTTGAAGTACCCAATAAAAAAGATGCATCGAAATCGGTTGGCGTGATAATGAGTTATTCGTCCGTTTGTCGCGCATATGGTTTATCTAGATTTAAGACTTATATAGATTTCCCATGGATGCCACTGTCAGAACTGAACCAAATTAAAATGGGACTACATGGGCAGCATCAGCTTTCAAATAAAAAAAGAATTATCATAATCGGTTGGCGTAATATTGAGTTACCCGTCCATTTGTCGCGCATTTTGTCTATCTAGATTTAAGACTTATATGGTTTTCTCATGGATGCCACTGTCAGAACTAGACCAAATTAAAATGGAACCATTCGGGAAGCATCAGCTTTCAAATAAAAAAAGAATGATCAAAATCGGTTCACCCAGTCGAAAGTTATGAGGTAACAAACATTAAAAAAAACATACAGTCGAATTGAGAACCTCCTCCTTTTTTTGAAGTCGGTTGAAAATGCTTGCAAGTATTGGGAAATTTATTGCAGAATGTTTCTACATACCAAGGGTAACCAAATAATGTTAACACTAAAATAGTCTCGTTCCACGTCCACATAAAACGAAATTTGCAAAAAAAGGCCTGCATTGTAATAAATAACAAATAACTCAAGTATATTACTCATTAAGTCTCTGGTTTCTGATAATTAAACAATTATTGATTCTTTTGCAATAATTTTGAGGTTGTACTTAATCCATTTATTTCTCATGGACGCGTAGTAATGATTAAGTATAGAATGTTGGGTTTAACTCTTAGGCCATTTTTTCCCAGTCAACAAACTTGTCTAGAATTTTAAACAACTATTTAAAAGAGTCTTAGGTATATTTAATTGTTTTTTCTAAGCATCGAAATATCTACATGCGTTTCCAGCTTTTAACTACGAGTACTTTGGTTAATTCAAAACTTGAATCTAGTATAGTGTAATTTCTTAAAGGTACCTACGCATTTAGTTACTTCGTTAGCTTTATAGGTAATATCTATATATTTCTTATTTCCTTTTATCATAGACTAGCTGCCTCGGCAGACTTCGTTCTGTCAAAAGTAATTGCACGTTGTGGCGTCGGTAAAGCAGCACACCACCTCGCCCGCGTTTTTCTGACTTGATTTACATATACTATTATTTTTCACTGAATGTTTTGTTCAATCATAATATTATAGAGCCTCACTCCCTGATAATGTATCGGGGTCTTTTTCCTTGGTGATCACGATCTGTATATACAATTTTGAACAGGTTCGTGATGGTCACTTTTAAGGTTAGGATAATATCCTTAAAACTGACCGTCACGAAAAAAAAGAAGAATTAAGAAGCCATAACATGACACATTAAATTTGTTATTCAGCGAAACGGGAGTGGTGCGTTAACATAAAAAGGTGGAGCCCTGATGAGAGAGTCAGTGGGCGGGAAGGCCTGATCACGATAAAATTAACTTTTACAAGAGGAATAAGATCCGGCAATATAATTAAATCTTGTAGACATAACCAAATTTGTTGTGATAATGTAGCTACTAAACATAAAATTCTCTTTGAATGCGTATTGAATTGTAAATGAGACGGAATTGGGCAGTGAAGTGTCAGTTTGAAAGCTGGAAGAAATTCAGGATAAAATTATGCAAAGCACAAACCAACTAAATTGAATCACTTAGCCCGAAAGTGAAATTAAATATTCAGTGAAATCAGTGAGAAAAAGGGGAGATTTCTGAAGACATTCGATGGCATGTTTTAATATGGCACTGCATTTATATGCAGACTTCGCGGAAAGGAGGTGGAACATGGTAATGCTATGATTTACATATTTTAATATTTACATGGTAGCTTGGGAGTATAACACATTCTGGGTGTTCCGAATTACTTATTTGGCTGTGTAAAATATTCATCCAAGTGTCGGCCGTGGATAGCGCCCTCAATGTCGTGTTATGTAGGCTGGAATTATGACTTGTGATTGGTTTATAATTTGATCCCAACCTGTGTTACAAATCACGCATCAAAATGGCTACAGGCTTCCGGTGATTTAGGGATAAATACGCGATCAATACAAAATAAGAGCGTTAGCTCTTTTTTTAAAAACGATGTTATAACGGTACAGTAATCTTCGATACATACCAAAACAAATATTGTGGCGTTAATGAATGATAAACTAATAAAAGCAAATAGGTAGGTTAAATGCATTATCACTTTTACTGAATCCCGATTCAACGTATGCAAATAGTTCTCCGACCATGAACTATCCCAAGTGGGGTGTTGTCATGGTGGCGGAACACTCAGAAGCCTACTTTACCCCAAGCGTATTTTAGCTTTATGCGACGTGGTAGGGTAGGTGGTGAGCCATTACACAACAGCAACACATAAAAAAAAACAGTAAATAATAGAAAAAATGTATTATGTGAGTGGTGGACCACTGTCATTGGTGTAAACACATGGTCTATGTGTTTACACCAATGACAGTGGTCCATACTGTTTTTTTTTTATTATCCAAATCACAAACTTTATTTTTTTTTATTATCAACCTGCCTACTGCAATCCCATACAATGGGTTTATGTGTAGGTGGTTTGAGTCTTTACGCACTTACTAGATATAAATATACAATGTAGGTACGTATAAACAATACATGCATTTTTTTAGGTAAGTAGGTATTTACATTTTTATAGTGATTATTTAGTAAATTTTTACATTGTTTAACACTTTTCTGTGTCATTAATTTCTTAACTAGTTCTTTAGGACTATTACTATTATTTACTTATTATATTTATTTACTATTATTACTATTATTATGATTAAAAATGGAACCAAAAATGGCGTACAATTCTTTAAATCCAACCAACGTGTTTACGTGCCAGAAACACATGGGACGTGTAGTCAATCAAACATGAACGTATTCATACCCACAGATCATTAATAGATATTTTTATCTGCCAATATCTTCAGTTTTGTTTTACGATTCAGTACAAAAGCGACCCGGAACAAAAGAAGCGACATTTTCACCAAGTATTTTATTCACGCCACTCAAAAATGAAAATTGGAAATTTAGATTCAGGCTTTATAGAGTTTTCCAATCAGGATTCGTCAGATGAAAGTTTAACGAACTCGAAATGTAACTTGATTTGCGCAGAATGTTGCTCACGTGATTTTACAAATTAACGTGATTTTTCACTCTGAGAAATGTTATAAGTTAAATCTCGTTGATCTTAAACGTGGTAGTACTAAAAATAAATGAGTAAATAATAAAAATAACCTAGCAGTTATTAAAAATTTGTATTTGTATACTACTGTATACTGCACTTGTGTGCTGTGCCTAACTTATTAAGATGTAATTTAATATTCATGCATAATAATATCACGAAATAAGTTTGACTTGCTTAAAGCTTCAGTGACGTGTCTTAAGTCAGAATTAAATATTTTTTTTGGGTATTTAACATCACGATCATCTGACCAAAGTTATATAAGTGTCAAAAGCCAAAATTCATAGAGGTACATTTCAGATAGAACCAAAGGATAGAACAATTACGATTTTTCGGTACATAAATGTATGTCTTGGGAATTAAAAATCGTAGTCATACAAAGATCTTATACAAAATGAAAGAATTACAACTACTCTAACTCAAACTCAAATAACTTTATTCAAATAGACTGTATCAGTACTTTCAAATCGTCAAATTTACAGCAAAATATACTAAATAATAGACATAAATACCATAATAATATGGATATGTAAATAAACAGTATAACCTATAACAGTAAACAGTATATCTAACCAAGAAAACTATTTATTAAAGATAGTTGAATGATACATACATTCAATCTATTCATTATTAGTTCATACTCAGTCATATATCTACGTCCACTGTGACTCTTGACATAGACATAGGACTATACACATTAACGAAGGATTTCTAGGACTTTTTTTTAAATGGGTTTGCGTTTGGCCGTAATCTCTCCTGCTGGTAAGCGATGGTGAGGCCGATTGTGGTTTACTTTTGCCTTGTAGATACCAAGGTTTTTAGTATTCGGAAATACAGAGGCAGGGAGAGCGTTCCACTCCCTAGCGAAGAAAAGATGCAGCAAACCATTGAGTGCAGATTGCTGGAAAGTCAACCACATGGGGGTGAAGGATGCCTCTCCAGCGTCTGTACTGGTGGTAGAAAGTAGGAGGTCATATCAAGCTATTTAGTTCCTTGTTGAGGCATTTGCTAGCCTTCATCCACTGAAATCAGTGCCTGTACCATGAGTGTAAGCCAAAGATAGTCGTTTTCGTCTTTAGTAAAATATTTGTATCGGATTTCAGTCCAGATTCTATAGTGTAAATAAAAGGAACTAAGAATGTCGTAAATATAATAAAAAATTCAAGTAGCTTTGGTTAACTATCGTAGTTTTCGCGTCGTAAGCTCGTGGTAAGCGTACACATTATTTGTAGATCTTGTAGTAAATGTATTTTGTAGACGGTCTTTTTTTCAGAACTTTTCTGCTTAAACACCAGTTCCGCTCTGTTCGATACACGTCAGACAATCACAAAGCCTAAACAAACATTGCAAACTTATCACAGTGTCATCTAGCATTCTGTCTCCTTCTGAAATTGGGTATATATAAATATAATAATACATTGTTACTAAGAGAAAAGTGTGATCCAAAATGACGGTTAGCACACTTTTTACTGTTCATTTGACTGCGTGCTGAGGCGGAGTCCTTGTAATTCAAATGTCATTAGTATGACTGTTAAATATTGCAATATTGCGAAGTGGTCACTGCCGTAGTGTCAAGCCCAACTAAGGGTCCAACCTACGTAATGCCCCAAACAGCTTGACAGTCACTGCGGTCGGGAGTAGCGACAGAAAGGTTAGCCACAAGAGTATATTCTTGTTAAAGTCCGGTCGTTACGTCACACGTTTTATTAGCTTGGCTGTTTGGACTGTTTAAATTGAATAGATGAGAAAGAATGGCGGTCTTTGTTTTATTTATTTGTTTGGTTTAGATAATATAAATTATAGGGAGTAGAGGTAAGACTTGCCCCTTTCTTTTTAAAAGGCAATTAGCCTTAAAATCTTTGAATTCTTATTCTTCAAAAGCGATGTAGCAGTACCTATTTTAAGCTAAAGCTGTGTTTTAGTCGCCCAAAAGAAAAAATATTTTAAGCAGCTTTCTAAAAAATAATTTTATTAAAACCTTACTTTATTCAAGGTGTCAACATCAATATTTCTGGGAAAACTACTTGCTTCGACTTTATAACTTCGAATTTCGTTTAAAATTACCCATTGTTGGGCTACGTCGATCATTTTAGTTCTTCTACGGAATTCTAAATTTTTGATTCGATTATGGAGCTAACAAAGTGCCTAGCTCTTACTAGTATAACTTGTTAGGTGTCCTTGAGCTTTCTTATAAGGCCGTTAATCAGTTACGTAAAAACACACTCAATGACAATTGTCATGTCGTAATACTGATTATTATATATTACAACCTCTACCTGCACATCACACGCGTAATCACGCATTAGTCACATAGTAAGGCACAGGAAAATCTGTGCAAGATCATCAATCAATCTATCTAATTGAAGCATAATGGCGCCTAACACGGGTCGAGCAAGATCGGAAGAGATTGCATAACAATCAGTATTGCGTCTTGTACCAATGGAATCAAGACCGATAATTAATATTTAATGAGGCCTTGATCGTCGGTGCAAGCTAAAATCTGTTTATTTGTAAGTTCGAACAGGAATTTGAATAATATTTAGCTGTAAATGTGTTCAACGTTGATGATTTTAATGTTTAAGAAAGTACGTAGATAAGACATGTTACATCCAGATATTTTTTTACACTAAGCAAACGGGTGCTAGAGATATAAAAGCGATCAAAAGGTGGGTATAGAATAGAGCAGTGTTTTTCAATCTGTGGGTCGTAAAACTTTACTCAGGGGGTCACTGGCAAAAAGAAAAATGTGAAGATCTAAACTACAATACAAACACAATTTTAGTAAGAAGTAGAAGAAGAAAGGGTTAGTTGAACTTTCGAAAATCTGTCAAAATCTAAAAAAATTAAAAACACTGGAATAGAGCATTTATTAGAGAATTTCATTGTTTTGTTAAGGTAGGTATTTAATAAAGCATTAAGATAATATTATGATAGAAACTAGAAAATATATGCCTGTTTCTAGGGCTTAGCTAGAGCCTTTATGCCCTACACAGAGCATTGTTATTAAAATGCTAAAAATAAACTTATCCTAATAGCTAGTTTCATCTTACTCAAAAGTCAAATATTTGCGAAAATAAGCATTAAAAATGTATAAGAGAGTAAAATACACTAGACCAGTCGCCAGGTCTGTTAATGACCTTGGTAGCTGAATAGGAAGAACGGATTGCGAAAGCCGATGGTTCGGGTCTCGCTCGAGCCCTAGAATCAGGCCGATTTTTTCTAGTTTATATGTTTCGTTAGAAACAAATATTTATTTCACTAAAATTTGATTATTTGATACATAAGTAATGAAATTATTGAATTGATCAATCTATTGATTACTAAGTACGAATGTCTAATTTTGTTCCCAAATAAGCATTTCAAAATTAAATCGTCAAACTTAATTAAATTTACAATTCGGCGAAAAACGCTCATTTGGCACTTGACATAGGTCACGTGGTGCTGCAGCGTCATAATGTCGTAAACCAAAATAGATACTTTTGCTGACAACTTGACAGAGACAACGGTCAAGTTTACATAAAATGTTACGTCGTTGTGACGTCCCCTAAAGCATTTTTTGCAGGTCAACCACCTTTGGAATGATTTAAATTTTAAATGCTCATCGTTATTTCAAAGAAATATACTAAAATAAGCCTGAATTCATTCCTACCCTTATAAAAATACACTAAGTAGAATTTTTGAAAACTGAATCTAAGATATTTGTATTTAAAATTGGTCGTCGCTTAATGAAAGTACGAAGATATACGCTTTTCGGGTTAAAGCTTTTTTGATCAAAAGAAGTTAATATGTATTGCTTACTCGACTATTCGGCTACATGTAAAGGGTGATTACAATTCACAAGCCCAAAAGCGCTTTCACCCTTGCCATGCATTGTTCCCAACCCCCGCGATTACACTCTTGATTTATTATTAACCGACCCCTTGTTGTGACCTTTAAGAGAGTTTAACACACCGAATGTTTACGGTGGCTTTTTAAATACGAACCCTTCTCTTATGTCGGTAATGAATCAGCAGACGACACGATTGGTGTAGTGAGCTGTAGCACGGTTTCTTGCATCGATTTCCGTAGTGTCGAGGGTTCGATTTCCGGTCGAGTCAATTCAGGAATCAATCTTTTCTGAATTGGCTCAGGTTAGGGTGTGCTGGGAGACCCCCCTGGCTTAATTCTGGTCTGGTATCTCGTAACACAAGGATATTTATCCTTATTTCGAGACCATGACAGGTGATGTTTTGGCTTGCGCATATTTATGTTTATTTATTTATGAATATTTCTTAGACCCTATTGAAGATGTTTATGTTGTCTTGTGCCAATTACGTAAGTTTTTGATAATTATTGACAAATTCGTTCGTAAGGGATAAAAGAGACTCATGCCACTGTAAAAGTACACTTTGGCATTTGGTACCATATCAAACCAAAGCAGCAATAAAAAAAATGTTAGTCATCAAAAAGCAAAACAAACACTTTTTTCAATTGTGTACAATAGTGATAGTAAATAAATATAATAAATATAAATATATATAATCTAGTCAAATAGGTTACTTATGCGGCACCCACATCCACATAAATTGAGGTTATCTTACGCGTTAAACGCATAGAAAATGAAGTGGACATCTGAGTGTTCCGTTCACCATGATGACTCAAGGTTTTGATTACCCCGTTTGGGATATGGTCGTGAGAGTATGCAGATAAAGAACACGAACTTCTTAATAGTTCAAAGGCGAAACTTTGAAAAACATCTGAAGACCTAAAAGATAACACTAAACCTATTTGTAGTCCCAAGATTCAAGACATAACGGAGGCTAAGCATTTTCTCGTACATTTTCTAAAATGCCCGGTTAGAGGTTACTATCTTATGCCAGGAACTTCAACACATGGCCGCTCGGGAAATTAAAGCCCATACCTCTTCTGAGGAAGTTGACGTCTAGGTTTCAGCTAGTTAGAAAACTTTGGCCGATATTTTACGCTCGCATGAACGTAGGGAAGTTTATTTTGCTGCATGGATTCGTCGCGCTAACTCTCATTTATGATGTGATATTGTGTAACTTCACAAACTTAAATAAGCCTAAGTGAGGGTTATATAAATTCAGCATCGCAAGGTTTTCTTATTGACGACAAGATTGGTGTGACGACAAGTGCGCTGTAACACGGTTTCCCGCCTTGACTTCCGTATTGTCCTTGGCTCGATTCGCGGTCAACTCATTTCAGGAAACGATCTCATGTTTTTTTTTTAATCCGCACAATTAAAAATAGTACAAAAATGTGTGCACATACTGAGTAGTTATGCCTTTATAGTATGTTTTTTAAATATAATGAGTTTTGAAAGTTTTTTCATTTTGTATTGTGTTTTGAATTTTTTTTAAGCTATAGGAAAAATATATTATTATCTTGTTTATTCATGTATATGTATGTATATAGATAATGATATATGTGTAAGTAAGACAAGTTTATTTGAATATATTTTTTTAATATTATCAGTTAATATAGTAGTAAAATAAATAATAATCTGTTTATTCGTCTGGTTGACTGGTAGAGAATGCCTTTTGGCATTAAGTCCGCCAATTGCACTGTGTAATTTGTGCAATGAAGAATAAATAAATATAGTTTCATTGCGATACGATGAATAAATGTAGCGACCAGCTGAAGCAGTAACTTAGTACGTCAATGACAACAAATCTTACTATTGTACTCGTATCTACCTATAATTTCTGTTACGAGAGCCTTATATTTTTAATGTTATGTAATGGGTCGCGCACGTGACTCGCCAGGTAATTCTCGAGGCCAGCGTTTCCCAATCTTTAAGCAGCTTTCAGTTATCTGATGATCACCGATTCGGCCGCAAATAACGCAGTGCCCGTACTGAATATTCATATATTTCTAGATACATACTTTAAAGATACGGTCTTATTCATAAACATTTTGCGCCTTCTTAAAGTGGACTATAGAGGACTAATCAATCGTTTGCTCAAAAACGTTATTCATAACGCACATTAGCGCTGAAGAGATGCTATAGCATCGGTTTACGCTATTGCTGCCTCGGGGTATCTTTAACGCCGCATTAAGCCCTCCCATGATGTCAATAGGTGACATTTGACGTATTTTGTCACTCCAATAAGGCTTCATGTAAAAACAGCTGATTCAATAATATTCTCGTAAACTAGTTGATTACAGATTTTCCCCTAAAAAACTTGTGATAAGGTGAGAAAAATTTAGATTGGCAAGAGTAATGAACAGCTTTCTGGCTATGTAATGCATTGTTGTATTCTAAACCCTAAATTACAACGAACAAAATTTGTGTGAAAAGTGTAGGATAACTGGCTCAATTCTTGAAGATCTGAAATCGTACATAGCGACTGATGGGGGACATACTCGCCCGGCACGATGAAATTGACTTGTTCGCTGACAGTTTGGGAAGTCTGCTAAATAGATTCCGAACAATCATAGACGACATGCTGACTGACTAAGAGACTTAATATTAGTGTTTAGTTTGTAGTGAGTGGACTTTATATTAATTTTATTCTTGTTTTTGTTTTAATTTTATCTGTAGTTTTGGCATTGTTACTAATCAATTTTATGTATTTCTTTTCAACTAGACACTATATTTAAGAAAATGTATTTACTAGAGTTTATTGCTATAATTGTTGACATTGAAATTGAGTGATATTTAGTTTTAATGCAAACTTATCTTGTATGCGCATTGGTAATATTAATACTGTAAGCATGCTTTTGAGTCTAAATAAATAAATAAATAATAAATAAATATTTACGCAATCCATCAACAATTAGATTATTTTGTTTAGATTTTAACGATAGTAAGATATGACTGAAGGTCGACATTATTGTTTTTTATGAATGAGACCGACAATGTTGAATTGAATGTTTAAACCTGAGAAAGGATCAAACCGACGATCTTCAGCACAACTCTGCTCATTATGCCAACCAACGTGCCACTTAAATGTCTCGTCATTTATCATTTCAACATGAATACCGTGAAGAGATGATGATGTCGAAACAAATACCTTGTAGACCTAATTATAAAAAAGCATATTTCAAGTGCTTATTCACAAATAAAATATTCATGTCACTCACGTGCGTTTGCCGTTACGAGTCAAATCGAATTTCTTTATCATGATACGAGAAAACAAGGATAACAAAGAAAAATTCGTAAAGTAATGAAATAAAATATACATTCGCTGCGGAATGTACTGCGGCTTCGTAATGAAAAATGTTTCCGTAAGTTCTCCGTTCTCTGCAAATATTTGAATAATATAATGCTGCTTGTAAGCTATAATATTTTAAGCCTTATTTAGTTCGTGTTTTTGCTTTTGCAAAAAAAACATAACTGTGTATTTATGCACAATCAACTTTTATTATTTATACATAGTAAATAGTTATTTAAATAATAATAATAATAAATACCTGGGACAATGCACACCAAGATCATCTGACCCCAAACTAAGCATAGCTTGTAATATGGGCGTCAGAGACTGATAAACATACTTAAATATTTCTAAATACATACTTAAATAGATAATAACACCCAGACACACAACAAATACAAATGTTCGTCACACAAATATTTGTCATGGGTGGGGATCGAACCCACGACCTCCGGCGCTAAAGGCAGGATCGCTGCCATTGCGCTAACAGGCCAGATTTATCATTAGCATATTTGTAACTGGCTCATTAAATTAGTAGTGATCCTGCCTTCTGAATCGCAGGTTTAACCAATTTTAATGGACGTTTGATGAACAGAAACACGCTTTTTTAAGCATAACCTTTTTTATATATCTTTCATTTGAAGTGAGTGTTAGTCGAACATACGGGTGTTCCGCGAAAACATGCTATGCTAAAACCGCTTGTACTAGTGGCGCGGTACGGTTTAATTTTGAATTATACTACAATGTATGTTTGTTAAGTAATTCTATCGGAAGTAGCATATGAAAGAAGCTTCAGACGCTCGAAACAATGATTTTAGGAATGTAAGAGCCAGACACAACCGGAAATCGGGAAGGATAAATAAAAATATATGCGCCATAATGATGTCTGTGAAGAAGAGAAGATAATAATGACAGAATCTCGCTCAAAAGCACAAATGCGTAGCAACAGCAACATACTACACCTAGTTACAGGTGTTATTACAATATAAGTAGATACATTGCACACGTGACACCACGTAGGGGCACCACAAAACAAATAAACATGGAGAGCGTAACAAGCCTCAGTAGGTACATTCATAGTAGAATAAGCAACACAATTTTACTTGTCCTCAAAGAACTCGTTAAGTGTGTAATAACTCTTTTCAGGGCTACAATTTTTTTAGTCAAGTCAGATTGCCTTCTGTTTAATTTATACAACGTTGTATTTTACTTGAAATATTCGTCAGTGTTTAAGTGAGCCGTCATCAAAATTGGTTAAAACAAGAAATTTACTGATCAATAACTGTTTCAACCTTATTTTTGCTTATGTAGGTATAATTCCATTTACAAACTTAGACCACGCGACTCGCTTAGGAAAGTATTTAAGAAGATCGATATTTTAACTGTGCATGCTCAGTATATTTTTAGATAACATAATGTACTTATGTGCGCAAAAACTTGCATCTGTTCAAAAAAAACAGTGATACTTATAAACATAATACCAGAAATAATAACAAATTGATAACTCCCAGTCTTAGGCTACTCATACTCAACTCATTTGTGGGTCAATTTGTGAAATACTTTAACAAAATACCTCAAAGTCTTGTTGATCTACCTCTTCACAAGTTTAAGTCTGTAATTAAAGCAAAGTTAATGAAACAAGGTTATTAAAATGTAGAGGATTACTTGAACGACAAGAGTTTGTGGTCATAGTAGGAATAATCTGCTCCTCTGCTCAAATTATTTTTTCTACTCTCATTGACTGTACTCTGAATTTATTTGTTGTAAAACAAACAAAGTTCAAAAGAGTAACTATCGAGTTTCTTGCCGGAGTCTTCTCGATAAGAAGCAACGTCCGAACCGGTAGTAGATTCACATTATGTATATTCACGATATGTACTATTATTGTACTATTTTATTTACGTTTATTATTAGTATTTCTATATACTTTTTTTTGACATGTCATAAGTGCTTTGTACAAGCTTTAAATGAATTAATGATTTTTTTAGTTTTTACTTCACTTTTTAATGGCATTTGACACTTGGAGACCACTAGATTGCTAATACAGTTTTAATAACAATCTAGTACAGTAGATTAATAGTTTGAAAGAAAAAAAGTATTTCGTTTTTTTTGTATGGAGACGAATACATTTTATTTTTTATTCCAAAATTGTTTATATCCTACCCAGAAATTATTGATTCACGGCTACTTGCGGCTTTGCGAATAAAATTGCAACAAAGTACATTCTATTTTTTTCAAATTTTAGTATGTAAACTTTGTAAGTTTACTCGCAGGAATACGTCATTATATAAATATTTAATCTTTACCTTGTAAGAATAAGTAAAACTTGTAAGATTAAGTAAGAGTTTGTAATAACTAAGTGGATCTACAAGGTTTTCTAACAGAAAAACTTCAATATATATATATTTTTTAAATCTTTATTATCTCTTTTTCTGAGAGGTCGGGGCCAGGTAACCCATAGCACAGGGCAATCTAGTTTGGGTGACCTGTCTCCTACTAAACGCATGCTCAGTAATTTAAAAAAAATTAAACTTTGCTGCCACTTTATTCGCGAAGCCGCAAGTGGCCGCACATGAATGATTATTTTCTAGATAGGAAATGATAAGGGCTATATTGTGTTCAAGTCACAGACTTGCATATGAACACATTTTAAAATAAAAAATAAAATGTATTCGTCTCTATACAAAAAAAAACTTAATATTTTTTTTCTCTGAACTATCAACTTTACAACTATTTACCTGAGAGTAAAAGTTGTTCGTCAAGCCGAGAGAGCTGGCGAGGCATCGTGTGGCGTGTTCTATCTGCCTCCTCCATATCCACGGCTACATGACGACCACGACCGCTCTGTCAAGAGTGTATTGATGAACAAGAAGAAGAAAAGTTGTTAAAAATGTCATGATCATATGAAAAAAAATTGCTGGAATTTGACGTTTGGGCCTATTTTGCGGGGCCGTCCACCAGGTCTTAACTGACCAAAGTCACCTCTGCTGGACGCTTGTTGCCAACCGCAGATGCTTCAGTTCCATTTAATAAGGATTTCATTATACCCAGCTTTTACTGTTGATTATGCCAAATATTCCCATGGACCTTCTGTGAAAGAAAATGCTTTTTTCGTCCGTCCGTTGGTAATCAAAGTATGAACTTAATTTCATTAAATAGTAATAGAATAATTACATATAAAAGTATAGAACTGGACTTTTGGGAAAAACCCGTAAGTTCTGGACAGATATTCATGTTGCGAACTGTTGGGTTTTGGGTTGTGGCTGGTTGTTCCATACATTTAAGTGTGCATTTATTAATATTTTTATTTTATATCCGTTTGATGTTTTAATATGTAAACATAAGTAAAGTTGATTATGAGATACTAATATTTGTAATTTTTGTATGGTCATCTTTCTACCTGCCTACAAATAATATATACCATTAAATCTATTCTGTCTGATTAGCTTTATAGTGTTTCTTATCTGATCCTATAGCCCTCGAAAAAGAGGTGAGACGATCTAATTTCAGATGAAAAACGCAAATTAAGCCACAAAATACAACGATTGTTACGATTTTCCATTTCATGTTTGAACATGAATAAATAATGTCATAATTATTACACATCTTAAGGAACTTCCAAAGCTTAATAGCAACTTTGTAACAAAACAAGTACCTTCACCTTGATTACAGTAATTATCCAAGTTTTGAACTCGCTCGTGGTTCTTGCTAAACAGTTTGACATACATTTTAAGACCTGGTAATTGTTATTGTCGATATATGAAAATACTAGCTTTCCGCCCGCGGTTTCGCCCGCCTGCCTATGTTTCATTTTGATGTATAAGCTGTATCACTGCTGCTGCACCTGGCCAGTCTAATGTTCGATGTAACAAAGTTTAAGCAGCCTGAATATCTGCATGACAAAATCAAATATGCACCCTTTCACGATCGGCACAAATTAGACATGCGCGGCGGTCTGACAGATAGCCCGCTTAGGACAACACGCCATTTTTGACGCACGCGCACAGAGACATGAGTTTACAAGCAAAGTCAGTGAGCTTCGGTGAGTCGGAAAGTCGCACTGTCGCGAGTGTTTTTGTTTTTGTCGAACTTGGTGCATTTTTTCACATGATGAATTTTGTTTTTGGCTGGTTCTGTCAAGTAGGTATAACTTACTTACTTCATTTAAAAATTCAATGCGAATATAGTAGTGACCCTAGGCGGTTCACGCAAGTTTTCTGTAAACTCTTTAATTTGTGCGATCGGTGTGATACCAGGACCACCAGAATTCCGTTCTCAATTTGTAGTCATCGAACCATGGCATTTAGGGGCAGCTTCCGCTACCAAGCGACAATGTGCTGGAATGATGTCCCTTCACCAATAACGAATCTGGTTTCCGAGCCAAATTTTAAAAACAAGCTTTTTGTATATCTTCTGGATCATTAGAAGTTAGGGGTTCCACTTTCGCTCGTGAAGTAGCGTAATGCTGTGATGTGTGTTCTTTTAGCATATTTTACTTTTATTGATATTGTATTTTTTATTTCGTTCTCATTGTCTTGTTTTACCATGTAATTATTTTTCGTCACCATTTTATTCTTTTATTCTCTGTATGATAGCTTATGTGCTACACATGTGAAATGTATAATTCTTTTCCGATGTCTCTGCACCTTCCAGGGCGATGGCTGAAAATCAGTGCATGCGCTCTTATTGATTGTATTTTTCCTATTTATGACTGTATTTTAATCTTTTTAAGCTTTTCTGTACGTGTGTGTTGGAGATGCTAATAAACGTATTGTCTATCTATCTACTGTGAAGTTTCATCTAAATCCGTTCAGTAGTTTTTGAGTGAAAGAGTAATAAATCACAAACTTTCGCATTCATAATATAAGTATGATTGAACCAAGTTCAATAGCTTTACGGACTTAAGTAAACCGGAGGCAATTAGAGTTTGTGATTACAAAACCTTGAAGCTTACCTTATAAATAGTTTCTCTCTCTGCCGGGCTGCAGGATCTAGAACACCGGCGCAGTGTCGCTAACCTGTCGGTGTTTTGCAGGCTTTATTCGGGAAGTGTGCGAGCTAACTGCATGAGTTAATTCCGCCGAACCCATTTCGCCATAGGAGCACAAGACGCAGTGAATTCCACCCCCACGTTGTGGATATTCCAGCCATACGCACAAAATACGCACGACCGCTTTCCATCAGGTGGAGTGAGGTCATCTTGACGGGCAATATAAAAAAAAAAAAGTTTTGCAGACTGCTTCATAGTGCGAACAGCAAAAGAGTGGAACTCGCTGCATGCGCATGTGTTTCCAAACCAATACAATCTGGGTCTCTTCAAGGCAAGTGTTAATAGGCATTCACTAGGTGCGGTTGCGTTCAAATGTCTAGTCAAGTATAAAAAAAACCTTTTATTATTATTCTATGTTTTGTCTTATATCCATCTTTTCAATTGATTGATTATATTAATTTATTGTTATGATCTCTGAAACCGTAGCAAAGAGCAACGTGCTACACAAAGATAGAAACTAGGAAAATTCGACCTGATCCCAGGGACTCAAGCGGGATTCGATCCCGCGACCTTCCACAATCCGGGTTGCTGCTCTTCCAAATGAGCCACCGAGGCCGTTAGTTTCTATCTTTGTGTAGAAAATAGTGAATTGTTTAACGCTAAAAAAACAACGTGCTACTTTTACATGTAAAAACATTGAAATGTATGGGAATGCCATTAAATGTATTGGGTGAGTGTTAATGTCATTTTTAATTGGTATTAAATTCACATTTACTAGTTAATTAGATTAGACTAGTAGAAAAACAAATGTACACACTTAGCAAAAAGACGATAAAAAAACACTTTAAAATGAATATTTACAATAAAAAAACGTTATCTAAAATTGGCCTTTTCGGCATCGACCCCAAGACGCTGGCAGCGTAGCGTATTTGTATTATTTAGTAGTTTATAAATCCTAATATAACATTTTGCTTGCTGTAATACAGTTAAATGTGGGCACTAATTTTGTTTATACTACACCTACTCGGAAAGTTCATTCAAACTAACCTAATAATTGGGGAGAAAGTTGCTCATTAATCCTCCTTCAAAATCTGGTTAATAATGTTGTATGCAAATCCATTATTAAACACTTTACCCGTGTAGTTAACTATGGAGAGCTTAATTGAGTGTCAGAGACTGATAACTGTCATACAATCGGACATACAGAATAAAAACGAACCAGAAAAATAATTTTCTACTAATAATCCATTATTCCACAGTTATGTTTTTTTTGATTCCAAAACGAGCCATGGAGGCGTGTGATATTTTGTTGTTTTTTTTTTTCATCTTTCACTTCTCTAAAAGTAAGCCAATATAGCCCTACGAAGCGGGACTAAAGTGACTACTTTTGTCTCTAGGTAGTAAAAAGTAATTCGGTTTTTTAATTTCCTTCATGTGACATAGACAAACTCAAACAGCTCGTCAATATAGGTACTGTTATCTGTGGAGTGTGGATCATCTTCATTGTGAAAATGTTTTTTTTTTGTTAATCTGTGACTGGTTAGAAGAAAAAACTGACCGCGAAAATTTCAGAATTTTTGTCGAGTGTAAATTTGTTCGGTTCAAAATGTTTCTGTACTAAATTGACTATTTTACTCGCACTCAAAGTGAAAAATACAGTTTGCACCTCGAGACTTAGGGTTCTTTCACACGAGCGATTTTAATCGGCGATTCCGCGGCGGAGCGAGATCGCGGCGTGCACGAAACGATATCGCCACGAGTTAACCGCCGCGCTAACGCCGCGTGCTCGCAGCGAGTCGCCGCGTGCTGGCGGCGAGTACCTGCAGACTTCGCACAATTATTTGTTAGTACCTAGCAATCTACCCTCATTCTGACACCGTTTTGTAGTCTTCTGCACAGCGTTCTTTAGATTACACGTGAATATATGTGCGATATTATAATGGCACTTGATCACGAATTGTTCATAGAAGAAATACGTAAACGTCCAGCCACGATTTTAGACGTTTACACTTTTAATTTTTCACTAATTTATTTTCAAACATTATTTAAATACAGACACGAAGTGTATGGTGGCATTGCAACGCCCTCTCTCACACACTATAATAATGTATCATGTTATTTGTGTTTCAGATAGTTAACAAACTGTGATTTTGCATGCAAATAAAATATTAAAGATTACTGAATACTTAAAAGGGTTTAATACTTACTTTAAAGTAATAACAAGTCGTTCTTCGGGGGATACTGATAGTCTCATATTTGTATCTTCGTGTTGTAATTCATTTTTTGAAATATTTAATAGGTATCGAAATTATTTTTGGGAATTCTCAGATATTTGTAAATAAAAATTGGATTGTTTTTAACACGTCTGCGATAAAGCATAAAATAGTCACTTTCAGCTGAGCGGTTACTCCACGTGGGATCCTCCCAAATTTTAGGACAGGTCTTTTTTCTTCTATTTAATCGTCTTTTGAGTAAGATCGCTAAGAGTAGCTCCTCGTCTGAGTCCATTTTGTAAATGACGAAAGCCGTTACCGACGGTACCGAATACCAAGCGCAAGTTCGCCGCGTACTCGCAGCGAGCACGTGGCGTTATCGTGGCGGTTAATAACTCGCGGCGATATCGTTGCGTGCACGCAGCGAGTCGCCGTGTGCTCGCTGCGATCTCGCTCCGCTGAGGAATTGCCGATTAAAATCGCTCGTGTGAACGGGCTCTTAACCCCAACTTAATATACCCTCGGTTTCATTAACTCCGAGTGAAGAACTTTGAATTTCATAAATTTAAAAGTTTTACACGTAGAAACTTTAGTGTTGTGTTGATCATCGCTACAGCCTCAGTTAACTTTGTACTCAATAATTACTTGATTATTTCTATCACACGCGGGTCATCATTACTAACCTTAAGTTAGGATATGCCACAGGTGATTAGCCACAGACCAACCACCACAAACAAACAACTTCTGCTTTTTTTTATTATTTGCTCTTTTCTAGCACTAGGAAGACTTCACACTAACACCTTTTAATTTTTTTCTATAATATTATATAAATATAAAAACCTATCTCGAATTCAAGCCGCCGTACACTTCACATTTGAATTAATTGCTACCTACGAGTATACTGTCTGTACGACGGACGATTACCACAATAATAGGCCCTGCCAGAATATCAGCGTATCTGTAGTGCTTGCGCTACAGTGACACGTGCTGAGGCAGGGACCTAATTAGCCCAATATTTCATTCATCATTGTTATAGTTTTTAGATAAGATATTTTTAAACTTTAGTTTCAGTGTCAATTTCTGTATGTCATGCTTGAGCTAATAAATATTTTTTCTACTTCTTTCTTCTTGAGTTAATAGCGTTTTCTTTTTAAATCACATCACATCGGTATTATTTTGTTCTATCGTTATAAAATTTAATCAGACACAGTAAATTGGGGAGAGAATCGATTTCAATATTTTCGAAGTTATGGCACGTGGTTATTAAAATAATTGGATCTTGTTATGATCATGTTACGCAGCTACACAATTTAATAGGTATTACGAACAACGGTAAAATTAAGCTAGAGAAAAAAAAGATTGATTCATTACTTTAGCAGCAATTATTATTTAACCTTCGTTACTGATACCTAATGAATAAATAAAATAAAATAATTAAATATGCGCCAGACAACACACCTCTTGTAATGGTCTCGAAGTAGGGATAAATATCCCTGTGTTACGAGGTACCAGACAAGGAATTAAGCCAGGGGCGTCTCCCAGCACACACAGACCCAAGCCAATTTAGAAAAGATCGTTTCCGTGCTACAGCGCACTACGCCAATCGTGTCGTCACAACATTACATTATACTATGAGTATACTATGAGCCGGTAGCAGTGATTATGCACATCGAATTGTACGAGTATTTAATGTTATTTAAATCTCTCTTCGATACAATTTTTAGCTGCAAAATGGGTATTTTAAGTGCTGGCTTGTTTTGTGTGATTAGTTTTGACTTGCGTTATCTCAAAAAAATAGTGATATCTTCTCTAAAAAATACGAAAGACCAGCACAGGCAAGCATTCACAAACGTAGGTATATATGAATAGATAGAGGTTTTTGGGAGGGTTATTTGTTTGATAACTACTTTCAGAATAAATCTCGTGATAAATATATCCGCTTTCACAAAACAAAATTTCGTAATAAGGCGGATTGTTTGCTATTACAAATGGGAAATTGACCTCGATTTTGTGGCACTCAAATACTTGCTCTTCCGAGAGGGACTTGGTTCCTGGAAGGATTGGGACAATGTTTTGTTAGTAGCTTGTGATTTTTAGTGCAGAGGTCAACTATTGTGTGCTAATAAATAGGGTGTTATTGTTCGTCTCCAAGAGTTAAGCCTCAGTAACCATGCAACTAATCGCGGCCGGCCGCGTCAGTTTTTTTTCGACAGTACTTGTAGAAAAACTCGCGACACTTCTTTAGAGAGTAAGGTGACTCTATTAATACTCTATCCACAGTTTAATACACACACAACAAAAACAAAACTTGCGAAATCAATGGCATACGTATTCAACCGACTGTACCAATTATCGTGTTATGCAGTGCAGGTAAAATTTCAGCGGGCGGGTGGGAGTGACGCTTCTTAAGGTGCACTTAGACCAAGCGAGCGAATGCTCGTTCTATCCCCTCTCTCTTAAATTATCTTTGTGTAAACAGAGACAGACTTATATTACACAAAACAGAATGAGCATTCGCTCGGTTGGTCTAAAAGCACCTTTAGCGTTAGCTATATTTTAGTAGAATTCCTTGCTTGTAGCACAGTGTTAAGAACTTATGTTAGACTGTGCTTGTAGTATGACAAGGTAAAGTGTGGGTGTGGGACAAATGAAAGTAAAAGCGTAGTTAGTTAGACTTTCACTTTTGACTAACTAATAAGTATATAGGTATTTGAAGACTCTGCCTATTATTATTGAATTGAACCAAGTTTATTTATTTATTTCAAAAACAAGTACATCTATTTTTACAGGTATTATCCTAACACAATAGAGTAGCCAGCCTTATACAAGTAAAAGTAAGTAAGTAATTAGCCTGTATACTGTCCCACTGCTGGGCAAAGGCCTCCATCATTGAAATCAAGTCATCGCTACAATGGATGGGTATTGGCTTAATCACCACGCTTGCCAAATGCGGGTTGGTGATCACAAACCCGGGCTATGATCCGAAAAAAACACTTTGCCCGACCTGGGAATTGAACCCGGGACCTCCGGGTTTTTTTGGCCGAGCTCTAAAACCACTCGGCCACGGAGGCGTTACACAAGTATTATTACTTATTTAATCTATCCATTCATTTCATCTCGTTTCGTTTTTGGTCACTATCATCTGGTTTAAGAGAGGTTTGTGTTTTTTTTTTTACGTTCCACCACTGCATCACTGTTTTTTAATATATTGCGTTTAAAAAAAAAAAAAAATTTAGGACAACTACAAGATCCATAATCTGTTAGTTAACTTATATCTAATAGAATAAAGAAATTGAGAATAAATAAAAGATATTAAATTTAGAAGAATTAAAAATAAATATCCGTCTTCCGGTTGCCACTGCCACCTTTCTTCGCCCATTCTGCACACATAACCTGCCCAGTCCCACTTTAGTTTGGCCGTCTTTTTGCCCACATCTGCAACTCCAGTTGTAGAGTGAATGGTGGTGTTTCGCACTTTGTCGATCCTCTTAAATAGAAGGATACTACTCTCCATAGCTCGTTAGCAAACCTTGAGTTTGGACTTCTGATTTTCGGTCATTGTCCACCAAGAAAAAGATGGCGGGACTATCGGATAAGTACTCACAGGAATGGCAGATCTTAGCTGGTGATAGGGATCACTGGAGGGATTTGGGGGAGGGCTTTGCTCAGCAGTGGGACAATACAGGCTAAGTAAAAATAAAAGTAATAATAATAATAGGCAGAGCTGGTACTAGGGGCGTCAGATACTGATAAACATACTTATTTGTTTTAAATACTCATATCGATAATAACACCCAGACACACAACAATCACAAAATATTCGTCACATGAAAGTTTGGCATGGGCGGGGATCGAAGCCACGACCTCCGGTGTAAAAGGCAGGATCGCTGCCATTGCCTAGTTGTCCGTAAATAAAAAAAACAGCATGTCATTATCTTAATGAACCTAAGCTTTTTACGCTTAAAACTTTTAAAAAATAACGTTAATATTAGCTCTTAAAACGTAACTGAACTCTTCACCCACCCAAGTGCGAACCACGGCTTATGAAATATATTTTTAGTAAAATCAATATTTGAATAATAACCTGACCTTAATAGTTTATTTTATGGCGGTCAACGAAATCAGTTCACGAGAGGATCTCGCTCAAACTTGCTAGACAAAGGAGCGTTTTCATGTGAAACTAGTTGATGGGACTTTATCCGCGAGAACTCAACTTCTAAAACTTTTCAACCTTTATGTGAATATAAAGTAGCCTATATTTAATCCAGTTTTCACAGTATAACCGTACAAAGTTACGAGCTGATAGTCACATAACAATATTTTTTATAATACACCTGCTCGGAAAGTACCTTGATACTTTATCAAATTTACGGTAAAGTACGTCATTGCATATCGAACAAATATGCGGGGAGAAAACGCATCTGAGCGGGAGAGAAAAGTGTATGAAAATCCATTTCTTACGTGGTTTTTCTTTTTTAATTTTGGGTAAGACTATGCGCCGGTAACCTAAATATCAAAAGCCAAAAAGTTTTTACAGTGAGTTTTTATCTCCAAGTTTGCAAAATGATAGTGATAGTGATGATGAAGATTTTTTAACTCCGCCGCAGTTGAAGGAAACAGCAAGAATAATAAAGAGAGAAAAAGTGTTACATTAACCTTCAACTGGTGTCGTGAATATGGGTCACAGTATTGGTGAGGTGACGTCATTTTAACGTAATACTAAAAAGCCGAAATTCAGGAGACTTACAGCATAAGCAATGTAATAAATTACATTATTTATAAGAACATGACTTTGTTTTCGTAAATAAAACACTGGTCGCAATAATTATAGATAATTTTAATTAAATAACGCTTAGAAACATGGCAGTCATTTTTGGTCTGTTTTTGTACACATGAGATCAATCATAATAGAATTTATTTAAAAAACAAAACAATTAAACAAAAAGTACTTTCTTCTTAAAACACAATTAAGTAAAAAATAAGAATCAGTCATTTTCAGTATTTTGTCCCATAGAAAAAAAAACAAGATTAAATAAGGTAACAAACAACACAATTTTTTTCTAGGCAATCAAGACATGCGGGTTTCTTGATGTCACTCACATTTTCTTCTAATAATCCCGATACAACACGTTCGAAATCCTCGTCATTTGGATTCATTTTTAACCACAAAATGAAACTAAGTCATGAAATAAATCACTGACACTAATGGTGACGTGACGTCAAATTGACGTTTGGTACCCTCTATCTCACTAATTAAGCGCGTGCGACGTCCGATTTCAGTCACGGCGGACGCCAAACTAAGAAAGAAGCAGCTACTGAGGGGTGCGGGGGCGGGGAACAAGCCGTTTGAATAATATGTAACGTTTCTTCCTGTGCGACGTCAATTTGACGTCACGTCACCAATTGAAGGTTAATCTTCACTAACTACAACAATTTCAATATAAATTTCAATTAGTAAAGATTTAGTTTTTCATTTTCCTCGTAGGTGTAGTTTATAGCATTATGTATCAGTCGAGAGAAAGTGCGATTCCCGATTTCGGGTGTTTTAAAGCCCTCGCCTGCGGCTCGGGTTTCAAACGACACCCTCGACGGTAATCGGTCTCTTTCTCCTCTCGGTGAACAATGTACTATTTCTTACTATTCAGAAGGTATCTTTAAAACAAATATACGTACAATTTTGCACCGGTTTATGATACTTATATAGCTGTCTACCGCGAGTTGTCTCTTTAAATTAACATTACTTAACGTTCGCTTAAAAAATGTATTGGGAATTGACATTGTCATGTCATGTCATGTCATGTCATGTCATGTCATGTCATATCATGTCATGTGTCATCCCAATACAATTTTTTTGCGCGAACGATAACGTAAATTTAAATTGGCAACTCGTGGTAGACGTACTGTTCTACAATTAACTTTCAGGGGTCTTCAGTACGTCTACCACGAGTTATAATTTAGTTTGAGTAGAGTTATTGTTATTCTGAACACTCACAGTTTGTGACGGCTAGACCGTTTCAGGGTTATGATTAGACTATGTGAGATATTTCTTAACACATAAACCTTTGATAAGTTGAGAAAGCACGGCCTTAAACGTCGTATTCATGGTATTTTCACATTTTTCGGTACATAGCTTGGATTTCTATCGCGGTTGCACCAACATAAATTATAATTAAAATTATAATTATAATTAATTTGACTGGCCTGTTGGCGCAATGGCAGCGATCCTGCCTTTAGCGCCGGAGGTCGTGGGTTCGATCCCCACACATGACAAATATTTGTGTGACGAACATTTGTATTTGTTGTATGCCTGGGTGTTATTATCTATTTAAGTATGTATTCAGAAATATTTAAGTATGTTTATCAGTCTCTGACGCCCATATTACAAGCTCTGCTTAGTTTGGGGTCAGATGATCTTGGTGTGAATTGTCCGAGATATTTATTATTATTATTATTTATAAATTTTGCAATCGTAGTGAGTAGGCTAATACCCATGAAATGAACTATAGCGATGTCTTGACTTCAATGATTTTGACGTTGACCCAGGTGGGCAGTATTTTGTATTTATTTGTGTGTTTCAAATATTCATAGGTTGCGGTAACCACTCACCATCACCTTGCTTGTTTTCTGTCTCTCTCTGATATACCGAAGCGGTATGTACTGACGCCCGTAATTGCCCTCGCAGTCGCAGACACCCGCGCGCAAAGACGCTCGCAACAAAATACTAAACATTTTATTTTCTTGGGGCACATAAGGTATTGCAATATACAGATTAAAGAAGACTTGATGGCCTATTTTTTTTTGTAAAAACTATAAAGATCACACTTATAGTTTGGGAGCCTTAGCAAATTGAAGATTTACAAAGAGCCTTTTCAAGATTTTTTTAGCATATTAAATAGCATAAAATTAAGAACAATGTTGAAGTTTATCACAGTTTTTTTTTAGATTTTATTTGCCCATCTGTTTAGGAGTAGTAGGTTTTTGGTCACGACGGAATTTTTGATTTTGGCTTGAGTTCTCGCCTTACTTTGTTTAAGACTCATTGAAAAACTTCATTTGTGTTTTGACGACACGATTGGCGTAGTGCGCTAAAACGATCTTATCTAAATTGGCTCGGGTCCGGGTGTGCTGATAGATGGTCCTAGCCTAATTCCTTGTCTGGTACCTCGAAACACATGGATATTTATCTCTATTTCGAGAACATGATAAGTGGTATGTTGTTTGGCGCGTTTATCTATTTAATTACTAGCTGCCTCGACAGACTTCGTGCTGTTAAAAATAATTGCACGTCGTGGCGTCGGCAAAGCAGCACATATCGCTCGCATTTCACCAAATGGTTTTTTTTTAATACCACGTCGGTGACAAGCCTGATGGTAAGCGGTTACCGTAGCCTATGGACGCGTGCAACACCAGGGGCATCACTCGCGCGTTGTCGACCCTGCAAAAACCTTTTCAAACCTCTCTTGAAAAACTCCCTACTATAACTCATCGGGACACCTCGGCAGGGAGTTCATTCCACAATTTAAGCGTCCTCGGAAGGAAACACCTCTGAAACCGAACTGTACGAGACTATTGTGGATTCAGAGTGTGAGGATGAAAGCCCTGTCGGTGGCGAACGGTGTAGTGATGAAAAGTAGCCGTGGGTGTCAAATCAGACAGTTACAGGCGGTAGAACACGCATAGAGAGGCAAAGTCTCTCCTTAGACTTAACGGCTCTAAACGTCTTGTCAGTTTGGGATCGTCGACAATCCGGGTCGCACGCTTATGTACCGAGTTAAAAGGATTGATTGATATTCAGGCGCTTCTGCCCATAGGTGACAACAGTACTTCACGTGTGGCCTGACTTGCGCTTTATACAGCAGCAGTTTTCGCCTAGAAGTGAAGTACTGCTTTGCCCTGTTTAGCACACGAGCTTTTTAGATGCCAACTTCGCCTTTTTCTCCAAATGACTCCGAAACTTTATATACTTAACTAGATATGTCAACACCAAGGATCACAATACTATTTGCTAAGGTAAGGGTAGTGTTTTGGAACTGAGGAGCTACAGAGAATGGAGTTTTCTTAGCGGTAAACGCGCAAACTTGTGTCTTAGTGGGGTTGATTTACATATACTATTATCTTTCACCAAATGTTTTGTTCAATCATAATAAAATATAGCCTTTGTCATTCCCTGATAATGTAGCTTCATATTGGTGAAATAATTTTTCAAATTGGTCCTTTAGTTTTAGAGCCTATTCAATACAAACAAACAAACATATAATATTAGTATACAGATAAAAATTCAGGTGCACAATTGTAATATACACTCAATCAGCCGAGGTCTCAAGATCACGGCCGTCAGCTTGGACGTAAATGTCGTGGTCTGATTCGGTTCATGGAACGCATTAAGCTGTCGATAACAGTGCTTGGGTTCCGTCATATAACGGTTAGCAGGTTTCTAATAATAGAGCCTGATCGTTAACTTTTCACAGTTAGATTGGCCACAACTCAAATCTGTTGTGAGTTTAATTTGATTTTGTAGGTTAGGTGGTTGGTTTTAAGTAGCTGCATAAAAGTTTTGTAGCTTAATATACGAAAATATTTACTGTAAAACAAAATTCCCACATCCCTTTACTTCTAAGAGAGGCAGAGAAGACATGGAGGAGTCTCTGCCCCAATGCTGACATCCCCAAGGAAATTCATATACAAAAACTTTAGGATGAAAGAGACCCACAACGATCTCATACAAAATTCTAGTGATCTTCATAGAGCAAGGCTCCTACCAGTCTCTTCACCAGAGTCTAGCCACTGGCTAAAATCTATTCTTTGTAGAAACCTTGGCACACTTTTAGAAAACGAGACATTTCGGGTGAGCGTGAGCCTGCGCCTTGGTTCCCCCGTCTGTGAACTGCACTCGTGTGTTTGTGGCAAGGAGATAGACAGGTTTGGCCTTCATGGTCTCTGCTGCCCCCAAAGTGATGGACGTCTCGCCCGCCATGCCTGTCTGAACGACATCATTAAGAGGGCCATCAGTGTGCCATCCACGCTGGTACCACGTGGTTTGGTGCGTGATGATGGCAAGAGATCTGATGCCATGACACTGATTCCCTGGGACCGTGGACGAGCGCTAGTGTGGGGATGCCACTTGTGTCGACACTCTGGCCCCGTCCCATCTCATGGGGTCAGTTTCGAGAGCCAAGGCGGCAGGGGAAGCAGCAGAGCTATCCAAGCTGCGTAAATACGATTCAATTACAGCTGATTACGTGTTTACGCCGCTTGGATTTGAAACTTTTTGACCCAGGGGACCACATACAAAAGCTTTTTTTTTTTAAATAACCCACTACTGATCAAGAGACCGAAGAGCTGGCTCTTTCCTCGCTCAACGGCAAATCACAGACGTTCAGCGTGGAAATGCTGCCACTATCCTTGCTGCCATGCCACACTCACAGGATTTGTTCAACGATTGACAGTAATTTTATTTTCTTTTATTTATAAAATAGACACATATTTTCTTTTTTAGTTAGATTAATTAGCTTAAGTTATGTATATGTCATTTTGATATTAATAAACTGAATATGAAATTCAAAAAAGTTATTAAATGGTAATTCGAATTCATTATTTCTATTGAAGTTAAACCTCTAGCTTTGTAGATTTAAATATTCTAGTTTTAAAATTATAAAACTAACCATTTCAAGGTTTAGCACAGGCCACAGCAGATTATTAGAATGTTATTGATATCGACGCTGAAAATATTTTCCACTACGATTTCAATCTGTACCAATTTAGCAAATGAGCAGTGAAGATTATTCTTTGAAATTGTAAAGCTTAAGTTAAATATTGAAATTCCTTTTTTTATTTCTTGGCATAATTAAAAGAACGAATTATAAAGTAGCATTTAAATAAAATAATATTCTTACACAGACCGCGCACCACAACATGCTAATAAAGTTTTAAGTAATTGGTACTTAATAAATCCTTGAAGAAATAAATACAGTAAAAAAAATTTTTTTTCTGAAAAGTTTCCTTCACGAATCCCAGGGTTTGTTCTGATAAAAAGTTAAAACATCGTGATGTTCAGCGCCAATAATATTGGTTATAACCCGTCCTTTGTCATATTCGCTCGTACCTATCTACTTTTCCCTTCGTTCGACCGAATGCCTAAAAACCGCCAACTGCGCACTCAACTCGACATTAGTGGCTCAACCAGTGAACCCTCAAATATGTGCGGCGACTACAAACTAGATCTCTTTTCTTGGTCTCAAGAAAAAAGTAATTTCAGCTTCCAGCCTGAATAAAGTGGACCGCTTTGAACGAAAAGGTGAAATTCTACTGAGCACATCTTTCAAAGCAATGAATATAATTTCTAGGTCTGCGTTAAACGAAACTGAGATCTTTATTAATTTCCATTTTATGAGTTAATTTCGAATGAAAGCTTATATTTTATACAATTGTACCTTGTTATGTTCTAGAATTCATTAGAGAGCAGTTATATGTTTAATTCATACTCAGACTAATGTTTCTCTATCCTGCCTTAGGAACACCCTGAACTGAAGACATTGTACTACTTTTGTAGGTCTATAGAAAGCACATTTTTTTGGTTTAAAGTTGAGTCTTTTAGTAGCCCTAAAGCGGCAATGTTGGTCATTTTGGGCTTACCAGCACCTGCCAATAAAGAGAAGACTATCAAATTATTCAAAACAACTGTCCGTCAGTGCTTTCGCCCGCATAGACTGTCTTTCCCGTCAAAATAAAGCCTAAATTCCCTGATAATGTAGCTTTATATTGGTGAAAGAATTTTTTAAATCGGTTCAGTAGTTTCGGAGCCTATTCAATACAAACAAACAAACAAATGAATCTTTCCTCTTTATAATATAAGAATTTTCAATGTGTATTGGTAATTTTCAGTAAACTGGTGATTGTGAGTAATGAAGTAAGCTTTCCATCTTATATCGGATAGCCGCCTATTTATAATCTACCACACTGGCACTAAACTTGTAATTGAAGACAATTTATTCATACATAAGCCCTAAACCATTTACTTCAAGATGGGTATTATACAATGCAGTACTGTTCTAAACGTTTCCAATTAATCGTAGCTAATAGCATTCAATATTCGAGTTTGTAATTACATCAATTCCTCAGTTTGCGTATCGAAGCAATTATCCTTCTGTCTTGTACCATCGACCCTGGCTATGTGGATTTACACATAGAAACGTTATTCTAGAGACAAATCACCGCTGTATTAGCCTGGAAGCCTGAGCGTATGTTGTAACATTTTAGTCATTAGATTAAGGGAAGCCAGTACGTGCTAGCTAGTATAATACGGGATAAAGCTGATGGAACACCGCTTAGAAATTGCTTGAATACCTAATAAAAAACTTTAATCACAATCATGATTAAAAAAAATTACTTTTCGATGAATTTAGGGTGAAAGCAGTCTTTACTTACTATGTTGGCTTGCTATAACATGAATCAACTTTACTGACTTTGCTCAGTTATCTTGCGGTGTTCAGTTGCTATGTTATAATACTAAACATATTCTTAGTTAGTGCGTGTAATTTGAACAGTAAGTAGTACAGAGAGATAGATATAGAAATAGTTATGTTATAATAGTTAATTTCTAATTCCAACTTAAACCTTGTTGAATTGTCTTTTACGATCTTCACTACTTAGAGTATCAGCAATACTAACGCGAATCTCGTGTGACGGATCCCTGATCCATTCCTGGCCCTAACATTTCTGGTATGTGCATGATAAGATTCGCAGCTAACTCTCAAAAATCAGCAAAAATGGCGGTAACTTTCTTTGACTTCAATTCCAATACGCTTAGCTAAATGTGGGCTTCTTAACATCCTGTTCCCCGTGAAGAGCGTATTTTATCACTTGAGCACTTATCGCATTTATTACACGTCATAGCAAAGCAGCTTGCAATTTTCAGACTAAGCTGAGCTAACGTAAACCAATGTTGCGGTGGTCCTACAACGGGTAACCGGATACAAACTAGGACTCTTTGTGGGCTGCTCAATTACTAGCCTCGTTTGACGGAGGAGCTAACTCTAACAACGAGTACAAAATAAAAAGGAAAATATAAACAAACACGTTGAAGGTGTTACTAGTACTAACATTAACATGGCTATAGCGGCAGTTAGTTATTTAAATATCTCTTGTTTTTGCTGTACTTCGACTTATCCACACGTTATCATCACTTTGATCCTACATCATGATGAAGTAGATCTCAGTTCCAAGATATGTTTTTGGTACGAGTATTTACCAAGGACTTGTTTCGATATACTTGGCGCGAGCATACCAAAATATGGTTCCTTCAACGTTTAAAATTCAAATCTGTGTATTTTAAGCTTGTATTATCGTAGTCAATACGAACACGAATACGAATACGAATTCTTCTACCTGTAATTAGTCTGCCCGTCTCGGTATGAATACCCTACTAAAACCACATCAAAATAACACGGTTCAGGCATTGTTGTCTTATTATTGATAGAGGTACGTACCCAGATTTGGGAATGTTGTGTAGTCCGGTTCAAATATTCTGTCTGAGGTTCGCCATTGTTTTATAGCTCACTACAGACAAGTGATACCTTTGGTGTCGTGTGGCTAGTATCCGTAGGCTACAATAGCTTCAAAATTATTTGCTGGCTTGCCACTGACGCTATACAAAAAAAAAAGCCGAAAAGTGAATGTACCCATTGTACCTTTCTCTCTCTCGTCACTTTAAAATCAGGTCCGATTCAATTTCTCCTAGCTACTAAGCACAAAATGTTAAGAATAGATTTCATGCACAATGAAATCGTTCAAATAGTCTTGGCTTGTATTACCTAAATTATTTCATTAAAAAGACGTTGAGAAATTCCTTAAATAAATACCCCGTAACTCGAGAACAATTACGATTTCTTCGTCTCAAAAGCCGACAGTTATTAAAACTTTGAAATTCGAAAATTGTTATGTAGAAGGAAGTTGTAAAGTTCGTAGGTCAATTTGCAGGAGGCATTGGCTGGGAGTAACAAATTGTGGCTATTTATTATGGACTAAGTTTCGCTATCAGCAATTTGGCAAAGCTATTATACGGTTAATAGACCCTTTGTGTAGTTACAACCTTATCATTTTGAGGATGTTTTAGGCGTGAGTAGGGTTTGTGATAAACAATGGGCGTGGTTAGATGTGATCCAGAGTATTTTGCATTTCGAATTGCTAACCTACTGAAAACGAAAAAGTATTACGTCTTCAATCTACATATTGATTTTCCATTTTATGCAAATACCACCGTAAAAAAATATTTTAAAACTGTAATTCATCGGATCGAAATACTGATAGACCTCTATTTTGCAGACAGAATATTATTTTTTTCTGCAAATCGGATTTTATTAAATTACGATAGTAGAGCAGTGATTTTTTGAACAGTTACATTATGGAAAAAATACTAGACTACTGACTTAGCGTACTAGACTTGAACATTTTATTTTATTTTAAACTTCATACCACGTAGTTCAGACTCCGTTCAATAAACCTACTTTGAGGAGGGTAACACGAATGGCGTAGTACGCTGTAGCACGGTTTCTCGCCTCGATTTCCGTAGTGTCCCGGGTTCGATTCCCGGTCGGGTCAATTTAGGAAACGATCTTTTCTGAATTGACTCGGGTCTGGGTGTGCTGGGAGACGCCCCTGGCTTACTTCCTTGTGCGGTACCTCGTAACACAGAGATATTAATCCCTACTTCGAGACCATTACAAGAGGTGTGTTGTCTGGCGCATATTTATTTACACTGTTGCTTTTGGGAGCTTATCACTATCCACAGCATACGTCCACCTGTCTCAGGCTGCGTCTGTCAATAAACCCAACTGAACATCATCATCATTGGACATTTACAAGAAGTCTGCAGTTGCAAACAGGCTTCCCCCACGAGCTAACTGATGACGTTCAATTTTTATCTTTGGAATTGTATACCTAAATGTCAGCCTATTGTTTTATATTATGTAGCTTTTGCTGTACTTGTTAGGTTGTGCTGTCTATCTAATGTTAGAATTTAAGCAGTTTTTTTTTCTTAACAAACAAATTGTTCTCTATTAACTCGCATTGTAAAACCACAACAAGTTTAAAAGAGTAACTACTGAGTTTCTCGCCGGGTCTTCTCAGTAAGGATCAACTAACTCCTCCGATACGGTAGTAGAGTGGCATTATATACTGTTTATTTATTTTACGACACGATTGGCGTAGTGTGCTGTAGCGCGGTTTCTCGCCTTGAATTCCGTAGTGTCCCGGGTTCGATCCCCAGTCAGGTCAATTCAGGAAACGATCTCTTCTAAATTGGCCTGGGTCTGGGTGTGCTGGGAGACGCCCCTGGGTTAATTCCTTGTCTGATACCTCGTAACACAAGGATATTTATCCCTACTTCGAGACCATGACAAGAGGTGTGTTGTCTGGCGCATATTTATATTTATTCATATTATTATAGTATATATGTCTATTATGTAGTGTAATTTTTGACTATTTAAAAGTACTGATGAAGTCTATTTAAATAAAGATATTTAAGTTTGAGTTGAGTTTGAGATTGTGTTGGCAAACTTTGCAAAATGTGATACTATAACGTTATAACACTAACATTTTAAAAGCCTGCACAAAATAGACAAACCTAATTTATAGGCATTATGACAAAGACTTCATTTCGCCGCTCAGCCTGTTTGTGCCTCATAATACCGGCTCATATTGCCTGCCACTCTGCTGCCCGTCCTTTCATTAAGTCTACTTATCTGCCTAATGCTCCAGTAAAGAATACACTCGGGAACACGTTAAATGCTAGGCGTAAGGTGGCTTATAATTTGGGATTGCGCTTCGGATTACGTTAGTCAAATTAAGATTTGGTGAAAACTAGCTTTTATCTGCGACCTAAAAATCCGTTTTTCCCACACCTTTCAAGGTTTTATTTCAACCATGTAGCTTATTATGTGCTATCCCAAAATCTGATCTATCACGAGATCTCTATCTCTATAGAGAGCGTCGTGGCCTGTGGTGGTTCAGCACCCGAACTCAGATCGTGGATCGTGTGGTCCAAAATCTTTGTGTTCATTGTTAAATATCCGACTTACTCTCCGGTGATGGAAAACATCAATAAAAAACCAAATCAACCCGAATAAAGGCGAAAGGCTCACCACCTACCACGTTAGGTTCTAATACCACTGGGGAAAAGTGGGCTTCTGAGTGTTTCGTTTACCATGACGAGACCATCACTTGCCTCTATACCCCGTTTGGAATAAAGTCGTGATGGTATGCCTATCTCTATAGGTACTCAATAGTCGAAAATCTAACTCAAACCTCAAATCCATTTAAATTGGTTCAGTGATTTAGACGTGAATCGTGACAAACAGACAAAGCTTCTACCGCATTTATAAAAAACTATGAAAATACCTACTAGACAATGCTCTGCCAAAATAGCTTCTATTTATTTACCTTAAGATGGAAACTCGTGAGCTGATATTTAAATTATTTTCGTTAAAATGTTATGTGATATGTTTAAAGATTCAGCTTACAATATCTGTGTTTGAGGTTTTACATTTAAGTGGAAATCTTAGGCTGTATGGCCTTGAACACTATTGTTACATAAATAAAAACTCTTAAATGAACAAATATGAGCCAGACCACACACCGACTGCCATGGTCTCGAAGTAAGGATAAATATTCTTATGTTTCGAGGTACCAGAAAGGGATTTAAGCCAGGGTCCTTTCTCAGGACACCCAGAACGGACACAATTCGGAAGATATCGTTTTCTGAATTGACCCGACCGGAAACGAACTTGGTACACCACAGTTAACAATCAATTCCTTTTGTCTTTTTTATTCGGTATTGAATGGGTTAATAAGCAGTAATTCTTCATACATTTCCAATTCGCGGTGAATATAAAGTACAATAATTGGTTTGCATGTCGGCCGGCGGGTGTGCCATGTAATTATCTGGTTGATTTGCACAAACCGGGAACATTTACCGCATGATTTCCAGTTAAAGCTTTTAACGATGAACTTCGATCTTAAATATGAAAGCACTTTTAAATACATTTACTGTGATTATTTTGCGTTTTAATTTTGTTTTAAACATATCGATCTACATTCAAATATGCAAAGTATGACTGACTCCTCATACAGGTACTTAGTAGCCTGGTAGTTGATAATATTGAAATCAATGAGATCGTTGTGTCTCTAGTTTACTTAGTCGATAGTTACGGGTTCGATTCCCGGTCGGGTCAGTTGTGGAAACGATCTTTTCTAAATTGTTTCAGGTCTGTGTGTGCTGGAAGACGCCCCTGGCTTATTTCCTTGTGTGGTACCTCGTAACACCGGGATGTTAATTAATCCCTATTTCGAGACCATTGCAAGAGGTGTGTTGTCTGGCGCATATATATAAATATATATATTATAAGCAAAACTTTCGAGATGCTTGTAATGTCTATGATTTGTTGCTTGAAAGAGAACACTGCGGTAAAATAAGAAGACGGAGTTAACCCTGAAGCAATGAAGATTTAGTTGTATAATTGACAAATATCGGAAAAAATATAAAGCAAAAAACGAGTAAAGGACTCGGATGCAACCTATACCTTTTTCTAAAGTTTTTGCCTCATGAAATGTGGGCCAGGCCTGTTTTAGTCCAGTGAGAGCCTCCTACGATTTATACCCAAAATACATAAAAAATAAAGTAAATTGTTGATTTTTTTCTAAAGGAACGATAAATGTAATTCACAATTTAATGAGCAGTCTCTTCGGAATTATTTTTCCTTGTTAAATATTTGATTAAGTATTAGTGTTATTTTTCCCTAGACCAGATTTAAAACTGTTTTAAAGAGTGAATACCGTCCTTATCATTCCTCAAGTTATCCAACGAGTCGGTTGGTGAAGTGAATTATTCATACGACTTGCAGATTCAGTATTTGCTGCATGCAGTTTGTCGCATTTGCAGCTCTGATTGCGGGCTGGCTTCCAGAGATCATCTGATGAGCACCTCTAGTTTTCCAGGAAACTTTTTACTAAGAAAACCAACGGAAGATACCCTGGATTTGTGATTACTAGACCCGTAATTGGGTGAGCGCGGTGATCAAGTCAATACCCATCAATTGTAACGAAGACTTGATAACAATGATGAAGGCCTTTGCCTAGCAGTGTGACAGTTTATATTTTAAGATTGGCCACGTCTCTTACACAGATCTACGCTCCGAAACTAAAGTGGCCGATGTAGGAATAGCAGCCGCCAGGTCAGTGGGATTGGGTGGGACACATCCGTAGAATGCCGGACGATTTGTGAGCAAAATCAGCCACGGAGTGCAACACCGACGACCTGGTAGGCTAAGACGCAGATGGCGTGACGAACTAGATGTCTTCGCCGGGGACTTGTCTGAAAAGGATAGACGTATGTGGGAGGAGGGGAGAGAGGCCTTTACCCAGCAGTGGGATCTTAACGGCTAATTTAGATCAAGACTTAATTAGATGTTTTCTTTCATCGCAGAGTTATGGTCATATCACACTATCCCAGCACCGCTCCAACCCGGCAATAAACTCGTAATTCAAATTAGAGCATTAATTTGTGTGTACTATGGTATGTTTTACAATGTCAATTTGAAAAAGTGGACCGGCGCCGGCGGTCAGCGGACCTTTAGTCGCAAGTTTCACAATAGACACAAATAAGTTTCCGGCCAGGTTTAACTTGGGGTAAACCCTAGCACAACTCAAATCAGAACCATGGATGGGACATCCAACTCGCAAAGCCAATATACTTTCTTTGACCAATTAATACGCCTAGAAAATAATGAATTAATTCACATTGAAGTCATCACCCCCTAAAACATCACCTAACGCAAAATTGTATTATTACCCTTATTAAAACAAAACACACGCCTTACAATAGTAACCAGAGAATATAATTAAACTAAAAGTTCTTTGGACCCTTTAATTAAATGAAGGCTGAATAATTGCGCTATGAAGGCTATTACACGTCAGTGAAAGCATTTTGCAAACAAAAGAGTTAACGTAGACCTTTTTCCATCGAAGATGAAGACCAACTATTTAATTAAAACAAACCAAGTACTTACGCTAAAATCAATTTTGAATTGCACTGAATTCAGTACTCTGTCTATTCTACTACGTATCAACGTAGCCTATCTGACGAGTGATTAATGAAATGTTAAACATACCCCAATAATTATCTCGTACAGATTTTGAGAATATAGATGATGGTTAATATAGTTTCGTGAAAATAGATTAAGTTTAAACTTTTGTAATGGCGATTTATTTTTACTCGGCTATTTGAGAGTAATTTAAATTGTAATGTCTTTTGTTTGGACTTATGAGAATACACTGACTTGTGATTATCAGACGTAATCCTACTATCCTACTTCCCACTAATATTATGAATGCAAAAGTTTGTGAGTATGTATGTGTGTGTGAATGTTTGTTACTATTTCATGCAAAAACTACCAAACGGATTTATTTAAAACTTTAAAGTAATACAGCTCATACATCAGAATAACACATAGGCTAAAATGTTTAAGGATTTTATGGAATTTGGCCATAATATGTAACGATGAAGTTCACGCGGGCAAAGCCGCGGGCGGAAAGCTAGTATTATTATACTTGAAACTTTATAGCTCGACAAGAGTCTGTCGGACGCTTCGATGTTCAATAGCAATCGAAAACCAGCCTTTTGTCTTTTCTATCTATCCATTCTCAAACAATACCAAGCTAGTCTAACTTTCTAATAACAGTGACACCGCTAGCAAACAGTCCCGCGTATTCTCTGTTGGCTCTGCACATACTCGTAGCACTCGTAGCACCTACACGGTGTTATGTCATAACGCGCGCTGCTCCGCTCTTTGCACATAGTTCGCTATTCAAGCCCCGGTGTAATCTAAAGTTTGGGTTATCTTTGAGCCAACAGGTGCATCACATTCGTAAGATAGTAAGATCTTAGGTAGTACCTATGTGTGTTATTTAATCAAAGTATGAGGGCAAAATTACCTTTTTCAGACCACGACCAATAAGTTACTAATAATGAAATTAAGCTTGATAGCATACGAGGCAATATGCTATTTCTACAGTAACACTCTATATTCACAGAAAATCAATCAAGCTTATGTAGTATTTTGTCACTTGCAAATATTGAGATAGAAGCAAAACAGTTCATCATCTAGATGGTGTATGTAGTAAGACAAATTGGATTGTTTTGAAAAAGACAGTTAATCAGTTTTTTCCTCATTCACATATTTCGATTAAACCCACCAGTAAAACCACTAAAAGTGATTCGACGTCAGTTTGGTGAATAACCGTCATCGTTATTCGAAGTCTTAAGACGTCTACTGCTGATAGACCACCCTAAAGAGTTCTAGAATGGCAGATTGCTTTTCTCAGCCCGAATGCTGTGACCTTTGGCCATTCGCTTACCATGCGAGCGGCCCACCGCAATACCTATAAGGTGTACTATTTGAACACTACTAATCTATCAATTATTGTATCTAAAACTCTTCCGTTACTACCAACTTAGTGACTGACAGACATCGCTCAGCCGAAACTACGTAAAAGCTGAAATTAGGTATGGAAGTTTCTAGGAGAGTGGCGAGAGGCCTTATTGAAATTTTAAAAAGGTAATTTTTGAATATTTTTTTTAGCATCAAACAATGCTCTATTTTCTACACAAAGATAGAAGCTAGAAAAATTCATCGCCTATTATTAAAAATTTATTGCCTATAACATTGATGAAACAACGTTGGCTTACAACGTAAAAATACACCAGACAAATTCGCCAGGTCTGTTAACGGCCTCGGTAGCTCAGTTGGAAGAGCAGTCACCCGGATTGTGAAAGGTCGCGGGTTCGAATCCCGCTTGAGTCCCAGGATCGGGTCGAATTTTTCTAGTTTCTATCTTTGTGTAGAAAGCTAGTTTTTGTTTAAAAAGAGAAGAGAAAATCAAAGATAATATCGTTTGTCTGTTCTTCACATAGGAAAACATTCATAGTGCCAAGTCACAGATTTTTTCCCAACAGAGATAATTATTATAATACACACACACTATATCACTTTACCGTTCATTGCGGCACTCTGCCTGCACTCCTGAGCACCGCATAGTTTGCTGTTCTGACTCAGACGTGAAGAAATTAATCTAAGCTTTGGGTTGTTTAAAAGTGCATTTAGACCAAACGAGCAAATGCTCTTTCTATCCCTACTCAATTAAATTATCTTTGTGCAAACAGAGACAGAGCATTCTTTCGTTGTTTTATCTATGTTCGCGGAGACCCTAGAGCACGAGCTAGAATGCTCGTACTTTTTCGTTAGAATTATTTTGGTGTGAATGAAAAACGAATTATCATTTACACTAAAAGATCACGAAAGAACGTTCTTGCTCTAGCTCTAGCTCTTTGTTCGTTTGGTCTAAATGCACCTTAGCAAACGTCGTTATACTCGTAGATAAGATCAAACAGGTGTGCGCGAGAAACATATCAATGCAGAATGCACCCTGCTTCGTAAACAAAGAGTATATCAATACTACATTTTTACGTAAATGCTCGTATATTATGATCTATTGCTTTTATCACCGTTTTTGTAGGTATGATGTTTTTCTTTATAATACGGTTTCTACCATATTAAAGTTCACCGCCGCCTTTTATAAGGCTCTATCTCTAGTCTCTAACAATATTAGTATCTTTAGACTACTGGCTGTTGCCAGTGACTATTTCTTTATCCTTTATCTAAATCCTAAATACTCGATATTTATTTCTGAATTACATTTTGTATGAAAGTCCTTGTTTAGTTTTGAAAGCAGAAAGCAATCGATTAGAATTATTTTAGCTTCTGGTTTTCAGGCTACATTCGCACATTGCTACATAACATGCTACATTTGCATATTGCACAAAGAAAACAGAATGAATATCTGAGTATCAGAATACTTATCGTAGTTTGGGGTTACTACGTAAATCAGAACTGCAGAAAAGAATATGTAGTTTGTTTTATTGTAGGCACCATTGTTTGGAGAAGCAAAGAATTTTGTATCGCAGTAAAACAATACTACAGAATCGAGCAAAAAAATTCAGTAGAAGTATCCCTATGTCGACTGAAGCCGTACTTGTTTGAAGTTTGACTTAATTAATTCCTAGAAATAAAACTAGAGTTTATATCTGAGATTAAGATAGGTACTACAATTACATTGAAAGGTTTCACAGATTACAATTTTTATTTTCTATAATAGCAACTATTTGATTTTTTAAAATAACTTTATGTTTATAGTTCTGAGGAAATATGAGTCTAGTATAAGTCTATCATGAGATAAAAATGGTTAATTAGGCCAGTAGAATTAAGCAAAAAAGTAATTCAAATCGAATTTAAATCCTACAAAAGAATTTCCTGTTTTAATGAAAAATTAATATATATATGTATATATATATATATATTGACCTTATCATGATAATCTTAAGCTAGTAACAACAACCGGTGTCTCCTTTTAAGCTTCCATTTGCCTTCCTCAGTAGAATAGCATTTAAATTCCTTTAATTTAAGTCTTTTAAGGGATATAACCGAAAAACCGCAAAAAAAACGTTTTTGGGGTATACTTCTACCCCCCACCACTTATGCACAATACACGCTTGGAAACTTAAGAGAGTCATATCGGGCAACAAATGAAGCCATTTACGCAATAAAACCTTAAATCCTCTTAGTTCAGCTTTGCATTTGATCTCATGTGGCAACAGTGGCAAGCCAAGAATAAAAAACTGAACATACCTCTACACACAACTCAATACTATTACCATTTCAACCACATCAAAGAATAACAAAATTATGCTCACCAAGCACATATTAACGTACAGTTCACAATAACAGTTGCTAAACTCTTTGTACCTACTTCGTCAAAGTAGCTTATTATTTTGACATGCTCTGAACTTTTCACAAAAACTTCTAAATAATTAATTTATCACGCAAATTATTATTCGTAGAGGCTCACTCCGTAGCTACCTTTGCCCACAAATTACAAACAGTGTTCAGCGACTTACGTTGTTGACGTATGAATTTCTGAACTGAACATTCCATACAAACAAAAGGCTATGTTTTAATTAGTTGCATTGTCCATTAAAAAGCGCAGATAAGTTTTCGGTTGCAAAATATCAGCAAAATAACAAAGGCACGTAAAGTTACGGACTGACTGCGGGTCGAACTATTGGATTCATTGTACAAGTTTACTATGTAGTTCCAAATTCGGACCAGTTCGACAGTAAGCTATCAGTTGTTATTTCTGTTACGTACCTAGTACGGACTACGGAATATTTAACGTCCAGGAATACTCTTCATGGTTTTGCGGAGTAAATCTTGATTGTATTATTAAATGATGCGCTTATTTCGAGTCAGATCAGATGAAGATCAAAGTTAGAGTAGTTTAAGTAAAATGAATATGAGGAAAAAATGCTTATAATTGTCTTTCCTTGAAATTCCATTTAGTATGCGCAATTGTGCGCTTTAAAAATCTAGAAAATTTGAATATGTTTTACGCATGATTCCGTTTTTTGTAATATATAAGAATAATGACATAAAAATCAAAATGAAGAACACAAACAGTTCGTTATCAGATCAAAAACCGCAAACAATTAATATTTCATCGCGTCCGCATTTAGCTCTGACGTCACCGGGTCAGCTTAAAATACCAGATAACCCAATTTCAAGTTCGTTACTCAAACAAACTAGTTCATTAATCAAGCCATTACACAGTTGGTTACATAAGGCTCGAGCTAATCAACGTCAAGGAAGCCTGTACAGTGCAATTGGAGCAATTTGCACCAGATGTAATGTGGCGATTGATTGACTGCTCTTGGAACTTGGTAAACGAAGTTTGTACGTAAACCAAGTTAATTATGTTTGGCTAAAGTTGAAATGAATGTTTTTCTAAACAAAAAACAGCAACAAAATTCCGTGGAGCTATGACAAAATACTGACAAAGTAACATATGGAACATTTTATAATATTACAATTCCCAGAATTATAATATCCTTTCTTTTAATAAAATCTTATATTATGCTACATCAAAATCACCAACTTAGAATTTACACACACATTGAATGTTAGACCTCTAAAAAACCCCAAATTATTCATGACGTCAAAATTCGTGATTGTTAAAATGTCTAAATGTTTAATCAACAAAAACTTAGTGAAATCTCTTGCAAGTCAGTGCTGTAGAAAAGTGATCCGTACCACTTTTCTCCAGTTAAAGAGTGAGTTCTCTTAACCGAGTGTGAGTGTAGTATTCGAAAAGGTAAGGATTTTTAGCCTGGATTTTTTTATTACCATCTTGCAGGCATCAGACGTAACCAGCTGAAACTAGCCCTGCCCCAATACAATCGTCCAACCGTCCACCTTGCTAGTAAGTTGGCATCTCACGGCTCTCACGCTGCATTTTCAAATAGCAGAAGATACGGTACGTCCTTTAAATTTACAACTGAAAACGGTGTGATGCACAACACATTATGGTTGTACTATGTGAAGGACAGAGACAAACCTATTCGTTTTGACCTTAGCGTAAGCGAGACAAGCGTGCGTGAGAGTGAAGTCCTGTCAATCGTATATTGCGACTGAGTGAAATTAGGCGACGGGGGGCAGATTTAAGCTGTCCACGCGCTAGAGGCGAGTCAAGTATCTTTCTATTTTGATTGAAGTAATCTGAGTTTAAAACCAGTGTTTTTCACAGCTATGACCTACACTACTAAGATAATTAAGAAATTGTTTTAGTCACGAAATAGTACACCAAGCCGAAATTGGTTTCCATAATACATTCAAGTAGCAAAGCGAAATAAATATCTTTATCTTTCATAAGATGATGAACCCACGAAACCTATTATTCATTTGATCGATAGACTGCCCTCCAATATATTCCTTTCCAATATCCGCTTGTTTTTTTTTCATGAAGTAGCCCTAAACCGGGATGGGGGAATAAATCCGAAATCGGCCCTTCCTCAGATAAATGGCTCAATTCGGAAAGAAGTGCGGTTGGTCCCCGTATAATGAACGGGTACAGGAATGGTATCTGGACCGTCTAATAAAAATCAAGATTTGACGAACAGCTGTAGTGAAATTGAAACCTTGGTGGCAAATATATACACGGTCCAAAATACCGGTAATTACTTAGTGCAAAAGTTCTGTTCGCTTCCTAGTTGTTACTAGGAAGCGAACTATGTTTAGTTCAGTCACAAATTACGAATGCGGCGCGGTGCCTCTGACAGATAGTCCGCTCAGAACAAACAGGCCATTTTGATCACGCACACAGACACAGTGAGTTTATAGGCAATACCGGTGAGCATCAGTGTCGCGGCCGGTAGCACTACCGCGAGTTCATGTTTTTGTCGAACTTGGTGCAATTTTTTACAAGACGAATTTTGTTTTTGGTCGGTTCTGTCAAGTATGTAGGGTGTAGGTATAACCTAACTACTTCATTTTAAAAATTCACAGCGAATATAGCATGTAGTAACCCGCCCAGGTCACGCAAGTTTGGGAAAAAGACGCGGTCCTTCTGTAAACTCTTTATTTTGGGGTTCAGTTTTGTACATCTTTTAATACAACCTTCGCACAAAGCCCCGTACAGATGGTCCGCTTAGAACAAACAATCATTTTGATCATGCTCACAGACACAGTAAGTTTATAGGTGATACCGGTGTGAATCAGTGTTGCGGCCAGTCGCACTGCCGCGAGTCTTTTTGTTTTTGCCGTACTTGATGAAACTTTCCCATTATGATAAATGTTCTTGGCGGGTTCTGTTTTGTCAAATCGGGCGGATACCTAAGTACCTACCTACTTCATTTTAAAAATCAGAGCAAATATAGTGGCAACCCTAGGCAGGCAGGCAAGTTTAGATAACTACTATTAAATCTTATTTTGTGACCTTGGTGGCTAACTAATACGCGGTCGTCCTGATAGTTAACAATTAAAGCAGGCTATTGACACGAGCAACACTAGAGATAACTCTATGGCTGAGGAGAATTATTGTGATTTAGTTTTATCGCCAGGAAACGATCTCTTCCAGACAACCTGCTTAATAGCTTAGTTACTTAGTACGATAGCATCAGAACAAGTAGTTATAGAAACGAGAACCTTAGTTAGTGAAATGATAAGGTTTTGCCAAGTTTCCTTGAAACCAAAACGGTCTGCCTTCTGGCTACTTATCTTGAATACTTAACACAATTTCACGTATGTGGGGTCAACTTCTTCATGTTTTACTGCTCTTTGAGCTCCGTCAGAATGAATTTAGAATTTTACTTTTCTTGTGTAGGTTAAATTAAGTTTCGTATTTTATATATTTTAATATTAGGTGACATGAAAAGGTATTTTCTTTGAGGATTAAAGCAAAGTTTTGTTGACAGTAGCAGAGTATTTTTGTTCGCTTTTAATACCATTATTAAAAGTGTTCAAATTGTTAGTTAATTAAGAGACTACAACAATACGAACAAACTATTTAAATTTCATCAGTTGCTACATTGTTTGTGATACTCAGGATACTCTGTTGTTAAACCAGCAACAATTACTTCAAGTTGTTGCTTGCACTAAAATAATAAACATGTTACTGACCACAAGTATTCTAAACTATGTTATACTTAACATTTTAACTTTCTAGTTGCACGACTTATTTAAATTCTAACGGTTTTGCAACGAACAATTACGGCAAATTGCTTTGCCTATTCATCTCGACGTTTCAGCGACAGTTGTATGTCACCGTGGTCACTAGCGGACAAATCCGCTCGTGACTACGGTGACAAGATTACCTCGTGGTAGGGTTCCAGTTGTCTTTGTGTTGTCATTGCATTAATCAATAACATTAAAAAGTTGCCAGAACACGTTTACAGTGCAGTAATTAGTAACTTTAAATTAACTGGTTTGTGCCTAATCGGGGGTAGTAAATTATTTAAATCAATGGTTTTGCGTTCATGCACGTAACTTATTACGTTTAACTTATGTGCCATGACGATTTTCCAAATTGTCATGGAAATGACTAAGGAAATAAGATGAACTAAAGTAACCTAAGCTTTAATCGCAATATGAAGAGCATTAGTGTGTGAAGTGTTCGTGGTCAGGGTAATAAAAAAAAGAGTCCATTTGAATGCAATGCCTAGGTCACTCTATTGGACACTCTGAACCTGTATGGAGAAGACCTACCCAACAATCGCCGTCATAGGGCTGTGAATGATGATGATAAAAATGATAAAAGCTGTATTACAGGAGAATATATTAACTTCTTTTTGAAACTGGAAAGAAAGGCTATTTTCCTTTGTTTCAAGAGTAGGAATTTGCTTTGATCTTAGATTGTTAGTTATTAATATCATAATAAGTTTATTCGTTTGTGTTGGATAAATAACCTTTGTTTGATGTTATGTTATTTCTGCAAAGCCTATACGCGCTCTTTAGTGACAATTTATGATTATAATTAAGAGACAGTGATTTTCTTAACAACTTGGGCTTGAAACAATTTGTTTTTTTACTGTTTACGTATTTCATGAAAAACTTTGTCCACATTTATCAAATTTGGAAGCCTTTAAAGAAATAATGAGCTTATCGTGTACTTACATGATTTATACCAATTACTGGCCCTCTTTTACTAACATTGGTTGTAATTTTGTTTGTATGGATATTTTTGATGTGCTTTAGAAGGGTTTATGTAATTTATATTATAAATGAATAAATAAATATAAATATGCGCCAGACAACACACCTCTTGTAATGTTCTCGAAGTAGGGATTAATATTCCTGTGTTACAAGGTACCACACAAGGAAATAAGCTAGGGGCGTCTCCCAGCACACCCAGACCCGAGTCAATTCAGAAAAGATCGTTTCCTAAATTGACCCGTCCGGGAATCGAACCCGGGACACTACGGAAATCGAGGCGAGAAACCGTGCTACAGCGTACTACGCCAACCGTGTTACATTACAACTAATTTCCTCAATTCACCGCAACATACAATAACTGAATTTCGTATAGAATATCGTTACAATTGTGACCACTCGAAAATAGCTTTCTGTAGAGCTAGCACGAACCCTTGCAGCTACTTAATCGTATAGTTTACGTCATGTCATAACTGACCAAATACGTGAACATGTTAAATACAAATTTAATTTGTATTTAACATGTTCACGTATTTGGTCAGTTATGTCAACCTAATTTATCAGTTTTAAGGTGCTCCCTCACTTGGAGCGTTCGCCTGTAATGTATCAGAGTCGAGTATTACGTCAGTAAGGGAGGAAAACAAGGCACTTCAGTGCGCAACTTGATAATACAATGTGTAATATTTAGTTACAACTTGTAACATCAATGCGCATCATTTGTAATTGAGCATGTTTCATTACACGCGAATGCTCGTCAGCCAGGGAGGCAGCATTGTAATGTAATGCTCAAAAAATAATCTGAAACATTACATTACAGGCAAATGTTCTAAGTGAGGGAGCACCTTTACGTAATGATACGATTACGTAGGTGTCAAATGGTTCGTGTTAGCCCCTCTGATTAAATAGGTTAGGTTTTACTCGACATTATTTTGATTATAACTTACAGATCAACATTATTTCACCCGATATATTCTTCAAACTTACTATTTTTAGAACGTACGAGTAGGTGAATGTTTTTATTTAAACAACAGAGCCGCTGGCGTTTCGTGTTTCAGAGACTGAATAATCAGTGAGGTACTTAACTTGTATTTTCAGCTTTTAATTAAATAAACAAAATATATTTATTAGTATTTCCATTTTCATAATAGTACTCGTGAATTAATCTTTGAAATTCGTTAAGCAAAATAATATAGGGCATGTTTCATTCCGATATTACTACTATTGGTATTTAAATAGCAGAATCTGGGCTCTGTTTTCTGGATGAGATTTTTTTTATTATTATATTGCCCCTCGTCAAGATGACCTCACTCCACTTGATGGAAAGTGGTCTTGAGGTCCATCTATGAGGCTGACAAGCACAGTAATGCAAAGCAATCACTGAGCTGGTCATACTCATCTTGAAGGCCTGCGAAAATGCCTTTTTCACGCCCCGCTTGGGAACACCGGGACTATCTTCTTATTGTCGTGTCGACACTGGGTCGACACCGGCACTATAAGAGGAGGGAAACACAAGCGCTGAAAGAGCGTTCAACGTCTGTCACTAGTTTACGATTGGAGATTAGATTCATTATCTAAACTAGAAATGAATAGTAAAAAAATATATCTGACGAGCGGGACGCGAACCCGCGTCTTCCGCTTACCGGGCAGCTGCTCTTACCATTAAGCTACCGAAACCATTAATTGACCTTGCGAATTTTCTTATCTTCACATAATATTATGTTAACATTGCAATCCATCGTTATGAACCAAATGTCCTTTTGATTGTTGCAGAATGACTTCACCGAGCTAATCTTCACATCTCAAATGTGCCACCATGTGGTTCGGACATAACGTGCCGTGTGTGTGGGTGATGTGAGAGACATGTCCAGGAGCAGGCGCTGGCTGGCCATGGTGGCGGTGGTGGTGCTAGCGGGGGCGGTTCGGGGGTGGGACTGTGTATGCAACCCTAGGGAGTGCGAGGTGCTGGAGCCGAGCGGCTGTCCAGGGCTGGGCATTGTGGTGTGGGATCCTTGCAGGTTAGCCCCATTTGCTCTTTACTATGTCTCACATTGCTTCAGTGATTGGCTTGATAAATGCTGCTGAAGAACGTGTCCTTAACTCAGAGTGAGATAAAATGTATCACACCTACTGGGTTTTGTCAATTGTCATGATTCTAGAGACAGTATAATTTCTGTTTTAGTAAAAATGTAATAAAAAGCGCTTTAGGATAGTTTGCTCAAACATATACTCATTCAACTACCTACATTTTTGTGGTTATAGGTTGCTTTTTGTAGTAGCTACTCCGATCATTACCTATTGCTGACAGCCGAAGTGTATTATACAATAGTTAAAACAGAGTTCGACTGATTCTCGTGATAGCATTATTTACATCACCCCGTTATTATTAGGGCATTGTAAATAATTGCAGCATATTATTGTTCCTTTTATACTTATTACTTTTACATAAGCAATAATTTATAGATAATAGGTATCACTCATGTATTAAATCTGTATGGAGAGCGGGGTTTTTCTAACACAAGTACTTTATTACTTATAAGAAAGCCTCAATCAAAATTGAGATATGTAAAAACTTGATACTGAATAAAGAATTTGTATTTGTATTGTATTATATATACTTTTTTTGACATTTTGCTAAAAAGTTCTATCAAAAAAGAGCCCACTGACCATACGATGCAGATCCCTACTTCTTGGTAGGTAATTGCTATTGGTTTTTACCGAAAAACTTTATTAGTAGCCTTTACTGTGCACCGAGGGACTGATCCACTTAACTCAAGTTCTAACTGAAAGTTCTAAAATAAGGAAGCCGACCGAACGACTAATGCAATCGCGAAACTTTCATCATGAAACTTGTTTTGCTAGACTGATTTTCAGAAGTAAACAAAAAGGCAATATCATAACTAAACTTTTAGTATTAATAGCGTAATAGAGCTATAGAGCTAAGCGAAAGCGATGCCTAAAATATAGTGCAGAAAACCTAAAACTAAATAATAGGTTTAGCAGAAAAATCATGATAACTGCTAAAACCACGCCTGTTTTGCGAGTGATATCAGATTTTATATGTCTGATCCATATTTTCACCTCAATTTCTGTGTAAATTTTTCTACGTGACTATTTATGTTATATTGTTAAATGATTTTTTCACTTTTTATTGGTCACTTCTATGCAAACATTGTTAGCATTTCATATTTAAACTGATACGATGTATTTTATTTAAAGACACAAAAAACAAAGAATTTAAGAATTGTTTTCCCTAATACCTACGTGTAATGCTGCCCTAGATTAAGTCAGAAAAAGGGAGAAACAGGTGCTCGAATGAACGCTAAGTGGATCTGAAGTCTGTTTAAGCATGAAAAATAGATCGGGTCAGAACTGAAACCACCGCACACATTCCGAGCACAGTGCGATATAATAGTGGTGAGTGCCAAAACTGAATTGCCAGTTCTTTTACCCAGCTTTTTATTCCAACCAGCGTAATTAATACTAGTTTTCATTTGCGTTCATCTACCTAACGATTTTCGAGCTCATGTTGCTCAACTTTAAGTGATGTTTGAGATTTCAGGGTAGGTTCAGATGTGAGGTCATGAGGTGCCAGTGCGCTTCACCCTTTTCATTGTTACTTAATTAGTTTGTTAACTGTTTTTTTGTTTGTTGAAGGTGCTGCAAAGTATGCGCTAGGACCATGGGAGAAGACTGCGGTGGTTTCAGAGGGACTTGTGAGCCTGGTCTCAAGTGTTTCGAGGGCTCCTGTACGCCTATAACGTGAACAGAACATTAACCAAACTTGTAATATATGTGTATAGTGTTGTTTAGAAGAAAAAAACATATCCCGGACTATGTAATAAACGAGAGGACCAGATCGGCAAGATTTAGAAACATTAGATTGGCTACACACGGCAACATAAGCATTGTTTGTGACAATAAATTAGGAATCGTGTAAAACATCATGAAAACAGTAACACAAATGCAAATTAATTATTATGATTCAACAATTTTAAAACCTTTTAGTAAAAGTATTTGGTAATAATAGTATACCAAAAAATATGTGAAATTGCAACAAAAAAGTGTTTTTCTTGCCAACTAACAAAAAATTGTGTAAATAGTTCGAAACCTAGGGATGAAACTATTTTTTAAGAAATTTGTTTAAAGGAAAACAGAGATTCAAGGTTTAAGTTTTGAACTCGTATAAAATAAGTGATTTGTGATTGGACCTTGTTTTATTTTATAAATGATGTAATTGTGTTAGCATATAAACCTATTTGTTAAGTATACAACTTAGGAAGTGGGAATTATTCCAGTTCGTTACAGTTCCATAATACTTAAAATTACATAAGCTAAAATAGTAGTGCATTTTTTCATTGACTGTATAAAAACAGCTTAGCAGAACGAATACATGAGACCAAAACAAAAAATTAAAAATACACATACCTAAAACGAAATATTTATAAAGATAAGTCAAATGTTAGAGAACATAACATACATCTAGTTATAATTTACAGAGGTGTGGTTCTGGTAGTTGTAAAAAAACATTGTAGCCGTGCTTGTTGTAAAAGATTATTACTTTTCCGAGTGGGCAAAATATTTTATGATCTTAACTAACCTATACCTTGCCTTGAACGTCAATAAAACCTTGGTTTCACAAATACGTTTTTGTTTCAATTAAACGCGCGTGAAAATACTCTTTCTCAAGGTCGAATCGAGGCAGGATGTAGAAATCCATTCCAAAATTCTCAGAATTTGGTTCCGTGGTTATGGGGTGAAAACGTGACGAACAAGGAGAGTTTACATTTGGATTTAATTATGTAAGTTAGGATAATTCGTTTTGCAGTTGTTGCAAACTTCAACATGTTTTGCAAACATCTGTTTGAGATACCATTTGGACAGTTACCTAACACATATTGCGACTTACGTAAATTGAAACTTATTTCCTAACATTTTTGTTATTTGCAATCCGAAAAAGAGGCTTCGCAATTTGCGAACAAAAGTAAACAAAGGGCGCTAATGCAAATTTAATTTGCAGAAAGCTTATACTGTAACCTTTGTAAAAACATTGTAGGTGCCCGATGCGCTGTAAAGATTGTTTCAGTTTGAACGAGCGAAATATTTTATGATGATTACGTAAAGTCCGACTCGAATAGCGTACAGCGATACGATCCAAAGCTCGGTGCACACTCGTTTAAATAGCATTCAGGACCGTGAAACGTTTTTTGTTCAATTTGTTTCAAGTCGAGTCACTCATCCAGGAAGCTTAACATTTTGTGTGATGATTACTTGCTGATTATCTTGTTTTAACAACGTGACCATTACCTGCATTAACCAATTCACTTAATTAAAGTGAAGACTTTCTTCGGCTAGATTTAAATTGCTAATAGTCTTTCACATTTTTGGTGAAATTATAGTTTGAAGTATATAACTTGAGCTTAAATTTGTGACATCAAAAATATTGTATTTCGTGTTAAAAAAAGTTGCGCTAAAATTGTTTCATTTATTTAAAATTACTACAAAAATATTTAACATTTCTTAATTGTTATTGCAATAAGCTCTCGCAGGATACTTTTGGGTTCGATAATTTTGCACGTCATTTATTTTTGCTTTTGCTGCAAAATTATTCCTAGTACTTGAAAATGTAGGAAAAAATATTTTCCATTCGAAATTATTAAAGAGTCTTAAAATTAACTTGGACATGATAAATTCCAAAAGAAATGGTCGTTCGGATTGACTTAAAAGCAATTGTATTATAAAAATGTAATTATCTAATTGTATCTATCTATATTTCTGTGTGCTTCCAGGTTACATGTAGTAGTAAGTAAAAATATTATTATGTAGCAGTTCCATAGATTTGTAAATACAACCTGTTTAGCATTTTTATCTTGTACGTATAGTTAGTTTTATAAATTATATTTTTTGGGTAATTAGTTAAGTAAGTTAGCCAATTATGAAGTAAAAATATAAATCAGCGAAGTATGATGTCAAAATTGTCAATCAGTTTCTATTATGTTTTCTATTGCATAAACCGGTGATGAAATTTTGGGAAAACAATATCCAATTTAAATAGTATGTGATATATCTCAAATATTTATGATTTGTTATACCTGTAAAGGAGTTGCAAAATAAGTATTACAATTTTTTTTTTTTTATGTTTTGCAGTTTCAAAACAACATATTTAAATATTGAATGCCAGTCTAAATAAAAAAATCAATGATTGCATTATTCAACCATGTATTACAAGTAAAATGTAACCTGTAATTGTAAGTTGTAAAAAAATTTAAATAATCCAGAGCTACTCGTTAATTGTGCACACATTGAATAAAGTAAATGTAAGTTTAAAACGAGAAGTTTTAATTTAAAAACCCCTGAATCATCACAATGTTGATCGTGTTATAATGAAGGATGTGATTCTATCCCAAAGCAGCTAACCCTGTTTTGGGATAGAATTAACACTTAAACACTATTAAAAATATACAAATAGGTTTACTGGCCACAGGCCCACTGAAAAGTTGCCAAGAGCAACAAATAAAGCTTTCGGTTTCTACATATCTATGCTAATATTATGAAGAGGAAAGATCTGATTGTTTGTTTGTATTGAATAGGTTACTAAACTACTGGACCGATTTTAAAAATTCTTACACCAATATGAAGCTAAATTATCAGGTAGTGACATAGGCTATATTTTATTACGCTTGAACAAAACAGTCAGTGAAAAACAATAGTATGTATATTATTATGTAAATCAAGTCGGGTAAACGCCGGCGAGATGTGCTGCTTTACCGACGCCGCGAAGCGCAACTACTTTTGACAGAACGAAGGTCTGTCGAGGCAGCTATCAAATCATAAAATACACGAGAATGACATTGGCACACATTTTTCAATGGGTCAGGAGGGCACCACAAACGTTTGATAACTATGGATAAAATAAAATTACATAACAAACCATCACGACTTTATCCCAAACGGGGTAGTCAGTGGCAAGTGAGTGTGTTGTCATGGTGAACGAAACACTCAGAAGTCCACTTTTCACCAATGGTATTAGAAACCAATGTGGTAGGTGGTGAGCCTTCCGCCGTTAGATAATAATGAGTTAAATGATAATTATGATGGATAAGATGATACGGAAAAAAACTAACATAATCATTAATCCAAAGATAGAAAAGAAGAAAAAATCTAATTTCGAATGGTATGTGATGGTACAACGAGGATAATAAAAATGCTAAAGTAATCAAAAGTAATAATAATCTTTAATCTTCGCCTGAAGAGGAAGATAAAATTACAATGAGTGCTACTATTAACTAGGGGGTATAGTAGTATTACAAATTACCGAGAATAGCTGCAAATCCCAAGAACGAGCTTTAAAAGCCTTCCGCTTATTAGATATGAAACTTGCCTGGTAATCTGTTTTCGCAAGACCTTCTTTACAAAAATGGAATAAATTATTTTAAATTTGAGCATCCAGTACGTCTTTCGTGAGTTGCCATTATAAATTAACGTAATCGTTCGCGTAAAATCTTTGAATTGGGATTTCTTACAGCGCCTCTGTTGAGTCGAAATGGAACTAAAAAATGGGACCATAACGTAACAATAGCATCTTTTTACAATTTTTTTGTTCGATTTCGACTCAACAGGGGCGCTGTCCCAATCCCAGCTCAAATATTTTACCCAAACGATGACGTAAACTTAAAGTGGCAACTCGTGATAGACGTACAGGTCTAGTTGACGCCATCTCCATAAACGAGGTAAGCCAGTTTTAGGAACATCTTAATAACTGACAACTTTTGACTTAAGTGCATTGTTATTACTCAGAAGAAAGATACTTTTTTGTGCTGCTAAGAAGTGTATTTTTTGGTAAGTCAATAGTATTTATAGTGTATAGTATATTTACTAAATGGCACGCTACGTGGTAGTGCAATGTACATATATGTCTGGACTAGGGCACAAATTAGACATGCGCGGCGCTCTGACAGATAGCCCGCTTAGAACAACACGCCATTTTTGACGGAGATATGAGTTTACAAGCGAAGTCAGTGAGTTTCGGTGAGTCGGAAAGTCGCACTGTCGCGAATATTTTTGTTTTTGTCGAACTTGCTTTGTCGAACTTTCGCCCCATATCTATTCTCCCCTTTATCTCCAAGATTCTCGAAGCCGTTGTGCATGGGCAGTTTCCCAAATTTATACTTAATATTAATTTAATCAGTAATCTCCAATCGGGTTTCAGGCCAGGCCACAGTACAACTACTGCTCTTCTTAAAGTTACGGAGGATTTCAGAGCCGGATTAGAGGAATCAAAACTCACTGTTCTCGTCCTGATAGACTTCTCTAATGCTTTCAATGCCGTGAATCATGATACTCTGCTTTCGATTCTCTCCCTCCTGCGTGTTTCTCCACCGGCCTTGAAGTGGTTTGCTTCGTATCTTCGTGACAGGTAACAGGTTGTCCGTGTTAAACAAGCATTTTCCGACTGGTGTGTCCTTAACTCTGGAGTCCCACAAGGAGATATCCTCTCTCCGTTACTTTACTCCCTCTTTATTAATTTTGTTACGCTCCACTCCACTCGTGCCACTTTTATGCTGACGACCTGCAGCTCTATGAACGATGTGGTGCTGATCAATTTGAGAAGACCGTTTATGCTCTGAACGAGGATTTAAACCGCTTGTATGACTGGGCCAACAATTTTGGAATAGCAGTAAACCCCTCAAAATGCCAAGCTATTATTATAAGTACTTCGCATCTCCTGGCAAAGGTTAATAATGGGGCTAATGCCTTGCTTAAATTTAATGAAGCTGTGATTCCCTTTTCTGGAAATGTTAAAAACTTAGGTCTATTTATAGATAGTACATTGAGCTGGGACAAACATATAACCGAAACTAGCAGAAAGGTGTCAGCTACCCTTCGAGCTCTCTACCGTCTCAAAAATTTTCTCCCTTCTGGCACTAAGGTACTTTTGGTTCAGGCGCTGGTGTTGCCCATTATTGATTACGCGGATGTCTGTCGCTCTAACCTATCCAAAGCCTCTCTCAACAAATTAGATCGTCTCCTCAACGGGTGTCTCCGCTTCATATTTGGAGTACGAAAATATGACCACAGCTCTCCATACCGGGCCTAACTGAAATGGTTAACCATCCGCAAGCGCAGAGAGTTGAGAACGCTGTGCTCGCTCTTCAGTATTCTGCGTGATCCAAATTCTCCAGACTATCTCAGATGTAAATTTCAGCTGAAGGGTGATACCAGTTCTCGTAGACAGCGCTCATGCAATGTGCTAAGACTGGAGACTCCTGCTCATAGGACAAGCCACATCGATCACTCTTTTGTTCTCACAGCTGTCAGATTGTAGAATAAGTTGCCAGACACTATCAAAATGTCACCAAGTAACGCCATGTTCAAAACAGCAATCCGTGATTTTTTAAGAAATTCTCAGTAGTTTCCACTGTTCATCATCTATTTTATTATTTTCCCTTAATAGTGAGTGTGTTATATATTATGTAAGTATATATTTATTTATGTTATGTATTTCTATGTATTATATTGAATTTATAATATCTTTGTATCAATTTCCTATTCTAAATTAACATTTTGCACCGCCAACAGCATTTCTGTCTCATCCGATGGTTGACTGGTAGAGAATGCTTTAAGCATTAAGTCCGCCTAATGTAAATTTTTGCATTGAAGAATAAAAAAAATAAAATTAAATAAAACTTGGTGCAATTTTTCACATAATGAATTTTGTTTTTGCTGGTTCTGTCAAGTAGGCATAACTTACTTACTTCATTTTAAAAAATCAGAGCGAATATAGTAGTAACCCTAGGCGGTTCACGCAAGTTTTGGAAAAAGGTGCGAGCTGTCCTTCTGTAAACTCTTTATTTTGTGACTAGGGCTTTGTATCACAGGCTGTCAAATTTACTAAGAGCAATTACTTGTTTGTGTATGACAGCAAACGATGCGAATACTTTTAGGTAATCTAAGGGATACATCAGAAAAAAAATGGTAATCGTGCCTAACACAGTTGAACGACAATAAAAGTTTAACCGCTCTTACATGTACAATGTACATATAGCTGTCCCTTTCATTTCTATGGACATGTGAAAACAGAACCAATTTGAAGATAGCTCAACTTTAATTGTCGTTCGGGGGTTGGTCTATTAAAATAAGCTATATTTTCTAGCATTGCTTGACTTAAAGTTTAATCAAATGATTGTAAGATCTTAAAGGTTTCAACACATTTTTTAACCCAAAACCAATAAAGGTAGCAAAGGAAACTTCTTCGTAATTATAAGAAAAAGTTAAGTAAACGTTAAAGTTATCAAGGAAATTCTCCCAAAGGCAGTCAGAGTTCTTCATTCCGATTGGGGAAATTAGGGTTGCTTATTAGCGCCGGCCAACAAATCTCCGGAGGGCAATCCTGAAGGACGTTTAGATTCGAATCGCAGTGTTGTTATGGCGCGACGGGGCCACTAATATTGGGAATGGGCAAGGAACAGTTACAGCTTTTTAATGCCCCATTGCCATTTCAACAACTTCGTCGAAGCAAGGGAAAGTCTCCCTCGATTTAATCGATCAAGGACAGCTTTAGTGGAGCTTAGGATGAATTTAAACAATTGTACGAAAACAATTCACTTTTAGATAAACTGTTTACAATTGAAATGGCACAGATTCAAATTATGAAGCACTATTTTTGAAAAATTACCATTTTTACTAGATGGATCTCTTTACATATCACCTAAGTGCTTAGTTCTTTTTATAACGACTTTAAGTAAAGTAAGTGCAGTAGTTATTGAACGAATTGAATCTTACCCATCGTTTAAGTAACTAGTAAAATACATAAAATACTTTAATTGGTTGCTACTCATACGGCGTGTCCAAAACGTGGAAATATTTTCTTGAATAGAAATAAAAATATTTATTTGCTTTATAAACATGGTATACAAATTGTCTTAAGAAAGCTTTGTAGTACATTTATGATATGCCGAACATGATTTGACGGCATGCAAAAGCTGTAACTGAGTTAATACTCAAGCAATAAATAAACTCAAATCCTTTTTTTATCAAACCCACGACCAATGGCTTAGCATGCGGGTCACTTCAATCCTCTCATAGTCAGCCAAATGTAGTTACAAAATCTTTGTGCTAAAGCTTACAAAATTGTCATAGGTGAATATAAAATTCAGGAATCCAGGTCACGGTGAATACGGGTCAGATCCTGGCGTAACAGAGATTGGATTAGTGTTCCGCAGACCACAGGTCCGTGGTGGCTGGTTTGCACGAATAACAGACTGGAACCTGTACGTCTACCACGAGTTGCCCCTTTAAATTCACGTTATCGTTCGCGTAAAAAAATGTATTGGGATTTGACATTGTCATGTCGTGTCATGTCATGTCAAGTCATGTCAAATCGTAATAATATGATAACGTAAATTTAAAGTGGCAACTCGTGAAGCGTACTGATCCAGTATTTAAAATAAAATAACCTACTCACTCAACGCCTGAGTTGTAGCAGAGCTCGGCCAGAGATACGGAGGTCCAGGGTTCAAATCTCAGGTTGAATATATTGGTCTCCCATATTTCTCCCATATTTGGGAGCATAGCCTGGTTTTGTGATTGATCACCACCCTGCATTTTGCAAGCGCGGTCATCGAGGCAATAACCGCCAATTTCGATGTCCCACTACAGGGCTTTTGCCCTGTAGTGGGACAGGCTATTCATTATCCTTTTAACTTTTGCTATTTACTAAGACTAAGACAAAAAAGAACAAAACTTCATATTCAAACAAAATTTATAAAATGGGCAGTGGGCTACTTGCCCAGAATGCCGGCTGCATTTCCTCGCTGAATAGCTATAATGAGTTTTTGAGCAAAAAAAGAGCCTGCTGTTCTATTTTCAATGATATGGTTATTCGACCGTATAAAAACGAGCGCAAATGACTGTGTAATTATTTTTTAACGCATGAAGATTCTTGGCTAAAAATTAGATTCTTGGTAATATTATTTTACCTTAAGGTAAGTGATTACTGGAGAGTCGGCCACGCTGTGACATGATCATCAATCTTCGGTCTTAGCTCTAGGGACAATGAGGTATCCATGGGTTTTTTTCTACATTTGATGATAAATAAGCAGGCGGATCGCCTAATGGTAAGCGGTTATCGCAGCCTTCGGACGCGCGCAACGTTGCGCGCGTAGTAACTTGAAAATGTTCTTAAAGAGTCCCTTGATAACATTTTCAAACCCCTCTTGAAGAATTCCCTTGAAGAAGGATTTTACTACCATTATTAGCAAAAGAGGGTGAGGTGGAGTGCCGCCGACAGCAGTTGCTAGCGTGAGCGAAGCCGTCTATCTAGAGTAAACATTGTAAATAACTATAAATGGCATACTTAGCTTATGCAGGTAACTTTAAGATGCTCCGAGGTATCCCTGCCTGTCGTAAGAGGTGACTAAAAGGGCCCTTTGGGTCGCAAAGCGCACGCGGGGGGGCCTGCGTGTTTCGGTTTGCGATCCCGAGGAAGACGTTAACACACGTCTTCGGACGCAGTGGTCTGTGTTATCGCGCACTGGAGTTGAGCTTGCTCCTCCCGAAGCTGGCTGCCAGGCGGCCTTGCACGCCAAAGGATCCTGCGGGGAGTCTCTCCCTTGTTAGGAATCCCGGGTCCCTTCCATTCTGCTCCGAAGATGAGGGTCCGTCATGTTTTAGTGGGTAGGGGTCTCTGTTTCCCCAGGAGTTCCGAGTCCCACATATCCCAGGTGTCCCAAGGAGGCCAAAAAAAAGGTAACTTTAAGATACGAGTATGATAACCTTTATTGGCCGTTGACACGAGAAGGAGAAGAAGATTGCACAAATAAAATATTATAAAGCAAAAAATAATAATTTGATTTGTTTCATCTGATTGTCAGTTGTTTTCATATTGTGGTGTCATTTTAAAAATTGCGTGATTACATTAAAATGGATTTAACGCCGGAAAATTTTCGTTGCATGATTTTTTACGATTTAAGGTGTAGTGTAGTGGTTCTTCACCAAAAGCAGATTGAAGCCGAACGAGGCTCTGCTCAGCGGTCAAATTACACTCAAAATCGTAAAAAATCTTGGAACGAAAATTTTCCTGAGTTAAAATGACGCTACCATCTGAAAACCTTGACAATCAGATGAAACAAATTGTATTAAACGGCCAAAGAGTTCTATTTTCAAATGTTGTGTTTTCAAACTTTTTAAATATTGTTTATGTAAGTGGCCAATTCCGGAAACTTTTAGTGTGACCTATGCACAATGCAAACAAACAAATTAATTTTTCACCTTCATAGTATTATAATAATAGACACAAATCAATAAACGCAGTTTTCGTGACGTAAGTCAAGGTATGAAAAATTTGAGCAGAAGATTGGATTCGAAAATCGAATCTCAAGAGAGGCGTATGACTTGAGCTCGCCATAGCAAAGACCAAATTAAGTTACTGTTTCAAGTCACACCATCACGGATCAGGATCTGGAGTAACGACCGCAGATTGAATTACTATTCCGCAGACCGCAGCAATGCGGTGGCTTGTTTAAACAAGTTTCAGCGTTGAACCATATTTGTTTCCTTTTTTTATTATTTCGCGTTTTGGTAAGTTCGGCTTTCTCACAGAGACCAAGCAGTTGACATTCTCAAGGGTTAAGAGTGTTGAGGATTTTTCGGAACACGGTTGTGGTTTTCCTAGAAATGATCAATCTACATTTTGGGCCATTGTTCCATTAACTGAAATAAGTTGCTATTTTTAATGATGAAGACTATGCATTGTCGCGGTTTTAGATTATTGAATTAGAAATTCAAACTTCTTAGTAGCAACTGTTAAACAATAGGCGCTCAAAGTCATACAAACAAACACTATTTGGGTTCCAAACCAGAGCGCATATTCGTTTATACACGTTCTACAATTTTTAGGTAGGTTCAACGATACCGTATTTTGATAATTATTAAGTATTTCAGAGATATAAACTATGTATATTGTATATCATTGGAGCCTTAAGCAAACATTATCCAGTAGTAGATATAAAAAAGAAAAAAAAAAAATTAGGTTTAAAGAATATTTATTTCTCGTTTAAAGCCATACACACAGTCACTTACATGAGAAATTAAAATGTGGGTAAGTATAAAACAAATAGTCAAGTAGTTAACAGATAATGGGGACCGCGTTTCAAGCAAATCCGAGTTAGGTGCGTAGGTTAGGTAATTAAATAAAACGATACGATATTTTGTTTGCTGAACAAATGTAACTAATTTATGAAAATGTGTTTCGTCGTAATTGATAACAAGGACTGATTTAAATGAACATCAATGGATTTATTTATTATGTAGTAAAATTCATTTAGTAAATTAAGCTGGTTTATTATATTAATAATATAATAAATATACCAGTAATTATGTTATTGATTATTGTAGATATCTCCAGTTCTATGTTGTGTTTGTTTGAATTTATCTTTTTGTGTGTGGTGTGTTATTCGTTGTGTGGTTTTGTCTGTCACGCGGTGCCACCGCCTTCCTTTAATTTTCAATATAAATATTCTGTAAACTTATTAATTTTATATATTATATATATTTTAATTGCAAGGTACCGCAGAAAATCAGCGTTAGAGCATGGACTTTCAGTCCCGGCCCTGACATCATGCTGAGCGGAAACCTTTTTGGTATAGATGTTATTAAATTGTAATTTGTATTTTTTTTTAATTATATGTACCTGTACCAAATAAATATTTTACTTAACTTTACTTTACTTTTTGTAACAATGTTGTAACGATGCCGTTTCGTTCCAGTCTCGTGACGTTAGAACCTCCACGATGGCTGGAAACTTCATAGTTTAACTTACTGGTCATCAATAGTATTATGTACCTGTCCTTTCAAAAATATATTCATCGGTCCGCGTTTCTTGTTCAGCATTTTGAGTCATTCCTACGAAAACCATCGTACAGAACAGAGCTTGCGAGCATTATACCAGATTACCAGTTTAAGTTTAACTTACGTGATGGTGTATTTTTAAATAATCAATTATTGTAAACAGTTATAAGTAACAGGAACCCGTGTATCGGGTTCTCCTTTCCTAACTATACTTTTACCCTAGGGCCTATACAATAAACAAGTCACTGGATTGGCTGATCTTTTATTAACTATCCCATAACTACATCTACTCCTAAATATTGTGTGACGAATCCTGGCGCTCCGGCTCCTGTATTGCTGACCTACAACGAGGATTTCACCATAATGTTATGGTCCTGGCCTTAGTGTGGCATTCGTCAAGCCCGCTTAAACCTGGTGTGTCAGCTTATCTCATGAGGCCAGCTTACAGAAATTGAGAAATCTACATAACAGCTTAGGTTCATCGTGATACTCTAAAGGTGCGTGTTTAGTAGGTCAGCGTATGCGAATTATGCGGAGTACGGCACTCCGGCAATCAAGGATTTGACAAAGGCATTCATTAATTTTTTATTCGTTTATATGAAGCGTTGTTTTACAAAAATAAGTAAATGTAGTTACGAGTATTATATTGTATTTATCCCTGAAATGCAATGCCATGTCGGTAGCCTAACACTAAAATAACAATGACTCACTAATAATGATAGTTTCAATACTCAATAAGATCACCGTTGGACCCAGATTCTTATACAGAAGCAAAATATATACATTGAGAGTCATTTTAATGCCAAATTTTCATTCTATAGGTACAGTAGTACAAAAAAAGGGTAGTAAACTTAAAGTGAAAAATATGAACATAGCAGGTAAAGTTTATTTTATCAACTACTCCCATCATTCCTTTTGAAATTAAATTAAGTACCGCTTCCCCAAGGTTTTATGTAATAGATAAAAGGTTTTTTTTATTTTTATGAATTAGTATTAACCTTTATCATCATCATCATATTAAAAAAAATATAAAGTGACGCTTTCCCAAGGTTTTAGCTACTAGATAAAAGAATTTGATTTTTTTATGAACTGATACTAACGTTAATTTAGACAAAATATATTTTGAGGGAACCCCACTTTATACGACAGACTAGTTAGCATTGAGACTGTTCTAGATAAAATTTCAACATCATATTACCGACTGAACCAATTCCGTTGGCATCCATTTACGTTTTCTTATCTTGCATTTTATGCCCCTTTGCCGTTTTTTCTCGATACCTTTTTCAGTGCTGAATTACAAAGATTTTCTCACTTCTTTGAAATTGGCTGACACTAATGTCGGGCCTGTAAGGTCTTTCTTAGAGTAAATAAATGTATTTTGCCCCTTTCTGCCTTTTCATCTTCTCATCAATTTCAAATTACAAACTATGTTTGTAACAAAGAGTACATTATGGAACACAATAGAACAGATTAGAGTAGTAGTTTTGTGACGCCATCAGAGAGTCTCCCGCCTGGCCACGACTTACCATGGGTTACCTGAAAAAGTATAAACAAACTGCGAGCCCAGGTTGGGCGCTGCAAAGATAACCTGTGCAGATGGGGTTACGCTGATGGTACGAACAACGTGTGCAAATGTGGTGCTCCCATGATTATGACCCACATTCTTCAATGCTCCTCATGCCCTTACAGCTGCACACGCGATGACCTGCTGTGTGCTAGCTATCAAGGTTCTGGTCGGATGAAATATAGTGCTGCTGTCGAAACGACAAGAAGAAGAAGTAGAGTAGTACACCGGGTGTTATCAAAAGAATAAAAAAAACGATATAGCGTACTCAGTAAAGGTCATAGCTCACTACGCCGGGACCGCAGTAGCACAGCTGCTACACGGTATCGCCTCGTATTTAGGCAGCGGCTAGCTGCCAAGGCGCTAACTACGCGCTGTCTGCGAGGTGCAAGCTCGCAGTCCCCGCGCCGGCCGCGAGGTGCAAGCTAGCATTAAGGCAACGGCCGGCCGAGTCGGCGCGCAGTAAGCACGCATTCAGCGCGCCGTAATCGCGGTCCGCTCGCTTACAGCGCGCGGCGTTTTCATATTGACATTGAAATAATACACTTGTATAGTACACAGTAGTACACACAATTCATCGCTCTAATTTGAATGGCAGGTTAATTGCCGGGTTATCGCTACCATACAACTCGACTTACAGCGGACCGCGTGCCTAACGCGCGCTGACTTCGAGTCCCCAGCGAACCAAAGTCGTTGCGCTCGCTCGGACTGCTAGCTTGCACCTCGCGGCCAGCGCGTGGACTGCTAGCTTGCACCTCGCGGCCAGCGCGTGGACTGCAAGCTTGCACCTCGCAGACGGCGCGTTGTAAGAGCTCTGGCGGCTAGTCGTAGCCAAAATACGAGGCGTATTATCGTTAAAAAGCATTCTTATTAAAAAGTTTGAAGCTTATTTGATTTATTTGCATAGGGTAAATTATAGTTTTTCAAAGTTCAAATTACAAATGGAACCGTAAACTAATCATGAACTAATTTTGTAGACTACATTTTTCACCTATGCTGATCAGGTTACCTAACTTGGTAAAATGCACATCCAGTGGCCGTACAAGTCCATGTTAAGCACTGAGAGTAACGTGGTTAATGTGGTGACCGTGGTGAGCTCGTTAAAGAATGTCAAGAACACCTGTAAGCATATGTTATACGGTGAAGTTGTTAAGTGAAAAGTTTTCACTTGATAAACTTGGAAAATTAACTGTCAGTATATCCTCATGAATTATTCATGACAAAAATATGCGCTTCATTTAATAATAACTGTGACTACTGCAAAAAAATATAATTTTAATTATGCTGTTATAGGTGAATGTACACTAGTAGACTTCTAATGAAAACACATAATACATCATAATACATCTGAACAATGACATGATAAATAATAGTTTTTGCTTCATTCTCGAAAACATTTCTACATAACAGCTTTGGTTCATCGTGATACTCTAAAGGCGCGTGTTTGATAAGTCAGCGTATCATACGATGTACGGCACTCCGGCAATCAAGGATATGACACGACAAAGGCATTCATTAATTTTTATTCGTTCCTATGAAGCGTTGTATTACAAAAATATGATAGTACTCGTTGTAAATGTAGTTACGAGTATTAAATTATATGTATAATTATCCCTGTAATGCAATGCCATGTCAAAAGTAGCATAACACTACAAAAAACCTCATGTTTTGAAAAAAAAAACTTTTTTACTAAAAACTTTATGTAAATGTGGGGGGGTTCAGTTAATTATGTTATATAATTTATTTATTTCTGTTAAATTTTTGATTATCAAAATTGGTTTCATAAATATTTTTTTTATTTCTTTACTAACTGTTTAAAAAACTCACAGTGGAGCAGCACCGCTGCCGTCACCTTGTCATGTATACTAAAACTGTCGGGCCTACAACAATTATAATTATAGTATTTTATTTACTGAGAGTGCTCACAATAGTTCTACACTCTTCTCATCCAAAACTACTCCGTTCAAGTGAAACTAGCCCTCTTTACTCCACTTTTCTTTACCTCCTACATGTCAAGCTCGTTCAGACTGTCTGCCATTCGACTCTGGAACTCTCTTCCAATCAAAATCCAAAAATTTACCTCCAAACTTGCTCTGAAGAGGACGTTGCGTGATCACTTTAAGTGAGCCGCTGATGTATCCTGTCTAAGTCAACTATGAGTTCAGATGCTGACTTCTTTGTTGAACTTTCTTTAGGGCAATATGATTTATTATGAAATAATGTAGTATATTTTTTTTGAAATATTTAAGTATGTATATTTGCATAAATTGGTATAATATCATAATATGTATATGTATTATTACTTTTAATTTATTTAAGTATTCATATCTGAGATTTGTTGTTCTCGCTGCCATTTTTAAATGTTGCACAGCCCAAAATTCCAATGTTTCTGTTATACTTTGCGGTTGACTGGTAGAAAATGCCTTTAGGCATTAAGTCCGCCAATTGTTCTTTACTTGTTTGTGCAATAAAGAATAAATAAATAAATAGTTCTAATCATTCAATGTTTTTTATTGCATTGAAGTAGGTTACAAATAAATTCACAATTTAATAATGATGTAAATATTGAACTTAATATTAAATAAATATCTTTACTTTACTGGACCAAATTTTCGTAATTTTGTTTAAAACCCTTTTGTAGAGCAAATGCCTGACCTATATCAAACCTGACATGTATTATAAAAGCCTACCTAACTGATGTACATTGTGTAAGATTTATGCCTTTAGCAAAAATAATTCTGCTAACAAAGCTTTTCAATGGGGTTCACAAGGTAAGATTACTTTTGTCAAACGAGAAAACCTCAGACAAATATAAATAGATATAGATAGAATTATTAATATAAAAACTAAATAATTACAATTATAAAACCAAGGAGGCAAAGCGACGGATACGGTTTGCCCACGCATAGACCTTCTGCTTCAGAAAGTCAATGCGTTCCGTGACACAAGCCATATACTGTTCGGGCCTAATACCCGTCCCAGCAAAGGCTTGGTTCACGTAACGCATGACCCGAGGGCGATGGTTCCCTCGGCTGAAGCAGACCAGCTTCGCAATGAGGGTCCTAAACGTGTTGATACGTCGCTCGATTCACTTTTGCCATGCGGGTACATTAACGGCAGGTCGCACTGCACGGTCAGAGTCCGGGAACTTGACACGAGCAACACGGCATGCCGCAATGGCGCCGCAGCACAGAATCGAGTGAGTATCAACTAAATCTTCACTAGTCCTTATAAACGGAGCTAGTAAAGCGTCCAGCGCATTAATGCTAGGTTGCGTCTATTAGTAGGCAAATTGGTAACCGCGGCCTAGAGACTCGTGTGGAACGATATTCTGAAATTGCGTTCTCCAAAGCCCTCCCCAGTTGCTCTTTGGCCTGGGTACTTACGCTTGCGTTCGCTATGGCCTCTCCATCAGCATCTGGATCCATCCGAGGCGCTACCGGAACCGAGTCGAAAACCGGACTCGGACGTGACAGCGCGCCGGAAGGGTCCCGCGTCGAGGAAGAGGTCGCGCGAACTGAAAGCGCCTCCAGGCGAAGCCGATCAAGCGTAGGCTGATCTAGCATCTGTAGACGCTGAATCGCCCGCACATGATCCGACAGTCGTTGGGCGGAAACAGCCACGGCTGGTTCAAGGGCCTGAAACAGAGGCAGCATCCGGTCACGATACGCAGACAGGTTCGTACCTCCCTCTGTAGCCCCGTAATAGGCGCGCATGCAGTTGACATTCATGTCGTTTGTCCATCGCATGCGGCGCACTACACCACCGGTAACGGGAGCCTCGCGTGGGGCAGACTGCCCCACAGGCCCTAAGCGTGCCGGCAGCGGTCGTCTGCCACGTCGCGCAGGTGGTTGCGGCGGTCGTGGCGGCGGTGGCCCGCTCTCATCGCTTGAACTGGAGCTCGCAGTGGTATCAGGAGGAGTAACAAACTCCTCCACCGACGACGAGCTGGGCGACGGAGCGGGCTGTGGTGTTGGTCGTGCGCTTACAGTATTTGCTCTCCCTCTTGCCCTCGCTCTTGTTATCATAATATTAACAACATTTTATATCGGAAAATATTTGTGTAGGCATTGTGACAGTTGTCACACTTGACATTTATTTGTGGTTTGAATTTTTACATTGTGGCTGAAATGATGTTAAATATTGTCGGAATTGATTCCTTTACTTGCATATTACTATTAAATGCGTAAATCACTTCAATGGAGATGGAAAATTTACTAAAAATATTAAATGATAAATCATGATAACTAAAAGACGTCTGCTGTCAACGAGCTTTTTTTTTATTATTATTATTATTATTAGTACATTTTGGTGATGGGAATCCGCAATTTTTTTATACAACGTGATAATGAAAGTGCGCAAAACCTCAAACACCCCAACTTATTTTTTATTTTATAAGAATTATGTATACAACGTGATAATGAAAGAGCGCAAAACCTCAAACACCCCAACTTATTTTTTATTATAAAAGCATTAAGTAAATTATTAAATTTAATTTTTGCGGATCATTTGCTAAGATATTAGCTTTTTTGTTTTATTGTGTTTGTCTGCAAATTAAAAAGTAATAACGCGCGATCTAGTGCGACGTTGCCGCTTCGCGTGCCGCCACAATAAAAGAGTTAAGTAGGTAATGATTAAACACGGCGTAATTAAAATATTTTTTTGGTCAAAATTTGACCCCTGTTTTTAGTTAGTGGAATCGATTCTACTCTCGATTCTGAACAAACTATTTTCAGGTTTTGCGCTTTTTCATTAACATGTTGTTTAGGACTAGACAGTCATTTGATCGCAATCACACCTGATGGTAAGTGATCAGTGATCTGATCAAGTCGGAGAAAAGCCGGCAAAATGGACATCAGCTGTCAAATTTGACAGAACGAACGCTGTCTGGGCAGCTCGTTGTTATAATAAAATGAGTGAGACTCTAGTCGATTTTGGCATTTAATTCCGTTACTTTTGACTGTGAACTAAATGATGTGTGTCGAAACCAGTGCTTTGTATGTCTACCATGAGTTTTCGTCACGTAAACTACGATAGTTGACTTCAGAAATTTGTATATCCATTTCTATTCACTAGGGGCGCTGTACTGAAATCCCAATAAACGTCAACGCGCTAGCATCTACGAGTAGCTGTCATTTGTGTAAACTCATGGTACCAAGACGTACTGCTCACTATTTTTAACAGGTGAAGTACGTAGACACAAGTGTCGCACGTAAGCGTCATTCATGAAGAAAACCGAATTAATGAAGCTTTGTTTTTTTTCTTGGCAGTGAAGTTCACAAAAAAGGAAACAATTATTGGAAGAGTTATGATGGTGGATGTATGTTGGAAGTGCTAATCCTAAATTTCGTTTCAGGCTCCCCGAAAATGCTGCCTCATGATCGAGGCGCGACGCAAAAATAAATCGTTCAATCGTTTCGTTCTCGAGGCGCTCATTACGTGAGCAAGCGACAATTGCCGCCGATATGGAAAGCAAATATCATTTTAATGACGAGGCCGGCGCAGCCGATGATATCTAGGCTCGTTTTACTTACAATAGGGCTGTACCCTCATTTTGCGATTGTTGTTCAGTGTATGTCTTATGGGTGAATAACATGATGATGAGTTAAAATGAGCGTCAACTCTCTAGTAATTTGTTTATGTTTATTTGCTTAACTTTTAAAAGTTTGGTAGTTAGTATTTATCCTGGGATATAAAATACAAACTTGTTACGTTGGTAACTTCGTTATTTCTGGTTTACACTACATAAGTGTAAGCCTTACATTCGCACCAGAGCAATATAGTATTGTTTTTATTAAGATATAAGTATAGGTAACATTCTAGATTCTTGAATCTAGAACAACTCGTAACAATTTCGTCTGACTCCGCAACTTAGCAGAGCTTGTCCTATGGGTGTCAGGGACTCTGTCCTCTATAACTTGATTCATACCTTAATAGATAATAATACATAAAACAAACAAACTTTTCACATGAAATTTTTGTAGATACAAGTACTTTTTAGGAATCCGAACCCACAACCTTCACTGCTATAGGCAGGACCACTACTCATTGCAAGAAACAAGGATAAACTATTGCTGGTAGCCCTGCCCTGTCGTTTCGCGTCACTACCGCAATGAATAGCTTTTGTGTGGACCACTTACCTTTTGTTGCCGCGACAGAATCATGACAGAAGGACCATGTTTCGAGATTGTACTGATTCACGACATAGCCGTTGAAATTGAACCGTTGAATTTACCACAATCCACAAAACGTTAATAACTATCAGCGAGACAGGCTTTTCATCGACAGTTAGTATGCCGAATATAGGACTCGTAATGCTGAGATCTACTCAAAAGCTCGTACGTGTACTCGTAACAATGACAATTTGTTTATACGACAATAAAACATTTTACATTTATTTTTTCTGGCATATAACAATAGACGTACGAACTTAAATTTAATGCAGGTTTTTCATGAATGAAAGCCGCAACACATTTGACCGTTCTGGAAATCCATAAATGCAGAATTGACTTTAACAGTTTGTTTCATTTTGCACATAAACTATTAAACCCTTTTTGATATAGGAATATAAATAATGTCATTTTGATCTGAAAAAAGGTCTTTAAAGACCGTATACATATGAACCCAATGTAAAAAAAGACTTACCAGTACCAGGACGAAGTCGCAGACAAAAAGAAGTCTTATCAAATAAGAAGGGTCAGCTCAGCAGTGCAATGGAAATCATTTTGATTCGAGTATGAAGTCTCTGTACAGGGTTACTTTATAAACACCATCCGAAATTTTCCCAGACATTAGGCATCAATCGAAGAGAGCTTTTTTTAAAAAAGGGTAGGTCTTTCTAGCTTTTACATTTTTATATTTTTTTCGAAGAGATTATTCGTGCGGCGTGGTTACTTATTCAAAATTAAATTTCAACTTCTGAAAAAAGAGCGGGCGGGGAGTTGAAGAGACTGCGAGCCCTTCGCTGCACTCACGTCGCGCAGTATCAACGAAAATAGTAATTTTTTATACCTTCGAGTTAATAATAACATATTAAACTTATAAAATAAATAATATATTATTATACTTATAATAACATTAAAAACACAACATTTTAGTACTGAAGGTTGTCAAACAGAAAAATACGTATTTTGCCATTTTCTCCATAGATCCTCATATTTCAATTACGATTGTGTTTATAAAATAGCTCTGTATTGTCCATCTCTTTCAAGGTTTGTTGTTATCTACGATTAAAAAGTCTCGTAAGTGCGTTGGTACCAGTCCATTATACCATATTAGTCATTCGGCAACTAGAAAATGTATTCAGTGTGCCTTGAATTTTTTTGTTCTTCAACAAACAACTTTCTCATCTTGATCTTGATTATTGTCAGCACAATCCGTAGGAAAGTACCTCAAAATCCCACAAATAAGGAACAGGAACAATTCGATTCTCCTGTAAAATTTACATAAGTTAGCAAACGGTTTTACACCGACCAATTTTAGGTGATACCTGACAGCCAGGTAAGACACTTTTTTTAAATATCTGCGACAATTTACACCAAGATCATCTGACCCCAAACTAAACAGAGCTTGTACTATGGGTGTCAGAGACTGATAAACGTACTCAAATATTACTTAATACATACCTGAAGAGATTATAACACCCAGACACACAACAAACACAAATGTTCGTCACATAAATCTTTGTCATAGGTGGGGATCGAACCCACGACCTCCGGTGCTAACCAACAGACTAGTCACTTGTTTATGTAGACCAGATAATAACCTCTGAGCTTGTAAATTTATTTAATTGTCATAATTTTATTACACGTGTAAGGTAGTTAACATGCAACAGTATTAAAAATCAACTCTGCTAGAGCACACCAATATTTGAATTTCTTTATTATGTAAATATTGCGTATTTTACACAGGAAAATCACCGGAGGAATAAGTAGTTACACAACATAATTTACGTTACATAATTCAATGAATTAACTGGAATTGCTGAAAATACATGCTTGCCTTAACTTGATATATGGAACTGTTTAATTGAACTAAATTCCAAGATTTGAACTTACACAAATTCACACTTTTGAATTTAATTTAAGGTAAGTAATGAAAAAAAAAATACTAACCACAATCTAAAAGATTAACCCTACTTTGGTGGCTTAAGTTTGGTGGTTCAGTCGTCTGAATGAAATGTTTGTAGTTATTTCTAATAAAAAAAACGCAAAAGAATTCGCAAGAAACTTCATAAATCAAAAAATACTCGATTTCAAGCTCTACGGATTTGAACAACGTGACAATCAGAGTGAAGAAGGAAAATATTTTTCAATTTCTTAATTTGATGATAAGACCCAAACGAGGGAAGTTATCGGTGACCTTAGCGACTGTTGTTATTAAATATGAAACTTGTTGCGAGCGGCGTTGATTTCTTTGACAAACACCAACATGAATGCTGCTTGTTAATTGCGTATAGCTGGGCAGTTTTTTACGGATTTAATAACTTTGACTGACCAGTTGGTGCAATGGCAGCGATCCTGCCTTTAGCACCGGAGGTCGTAGGTTTGTTGTGTGTTTGGGTGATATATTTATTTAAGTATGTATAAAGAAATATTCAAATATTTTTATCAGTGTGTGGCACCCATAGTACAAGCTCTGCTTAGTTTCGGGTCAGATGATCTTGGTGTAATTTGTCCTGGATATTTATTTATTTAACTATATAGCTTGAAACGAAGTTATATTAAATAAGTCTGAAACCTGCAAAAATTTCCACCAGGATTGTCTTATTGGCGTTTAATTTTATGAATTTGAGTTTATTCCTCTGTGGGGTAGATAATCATATTATAGAGAACGAAAGTATTAAAATTTTTATTACGTCATTTTTATATTTTTTTCGGTTTGGAGCGCTAAGGCCACATCATCAATAGTTTTTGCTTCTTAATTTTACGGGCTGATAAGCTACAAAATAGAAATGCTTAGGTACATAATGAAAAAATACAACAGGCGACTGGGCTACTTTTGGTCGCCATGTGTAAAAGCTCTAAAACGTCAATGCGTGAGGTAAACTCTAAATTCAGAATCCAAATTGCCCCCAATTCCAATATCTTCGGGATCTTGTTGAATCGAACTAAACGCGAGGCGAACTTTCCTTTTTGGAACACGAAATAGGAGTGGCGCGAGGTAGTGAAGCTCACGTGAACCCTCGTAGGTAATTAATGCGAAACAAGGAGAAATAAAACGTATTCTCTGCGAGATATGTAACCGGCGGGCCGTATAATTAAAACATCACTTTGGGTTAGAATCGGCTAAAAGCGACAAGCCCGATTTTGAAGGCGAAACCTAGCTACGGTTTACTTTTCAAAACAGTGAAAGCTTCGCAGCTGTTTAAATTTTTGTGAATGTTGGCAAATTTGATTTCTCACTTTTTAATAACCGTAAAATGTTTACGGACTCTTTTATTTTTTGCGGCTTCATACCAAGTCAATTCATCAAAGTATTTCTAACGTACATTCCAGTATAACTTTTATTCAAAGTATTTATTGGACTTTTTAAGTAAACTGGTCCTAATGGAAGGCAGAAGTAAAGCTGTAGAGTAAAGTCGATCTTAGCAGAACGGCCAAAAAAACAGTAAAAAGCTTTCTAAAGAATAACACTATTTAATTTACAGCTTTCGCAAATAGAACAAAGCTCAGAGTAGGACGTCTGATAGCATTTAAATCTTCTATGAACAACAACACTATAAAGTGTGCTGCAGCACCTTACAAAATTCAAAATAAGTTGCCTTGCGACACCTGACATGAATACAGAGTAATATTGAGCTGCACAACGCGATACGGGCACAAAGGAGCGCGACAAATTGAAAGCTGAGAGTAGGAAATATCGGAGAAGGATACATCGAACAATATAATCTAGTTCTGAAGAGCTGAGAAGCTGCAGTCCCGATGCAATATCGAAGATGCAACACAAACTAACCCTGAACGACGTGAGTAACCGGCGAAGCGTTATAATAATCAAGCACAGTTAGTAAGAGAACTTTAATTTTAAAACCAATGGTGGAAATTACAACTTACCTAGGTACTTATTCTATATGTTTAATGTGAATTCAAAATAACAAAATAACAAGTTAGTCATTGCGAATGATTTCAAACTAGCCATTTCTAGAGTAGAAGACACATGATACAGTAAAACTAAGTACACTACACTATAATTATGTATAGTGTAGTCGCGATTTTTAAAGGGGTTTGAGTAATTTTGTATGGACCCGTGGCGTCATTTTTTTCATTAGCGGCCAGCAATAATTGTATCACTGTTTTATAGCACCCTAATAAAGAAACATACCTGATTGGTCAGAATTGTCCTAAATGATATCGGAGCAGAGCTATATGATTTCTTAAAGTTTTATTTTTTGCCTTATTTCACTAAAATAATAGTTCTGAAATGTTACTCTGCATAGTGATTAAGAGAAAACACGTGTGGACAGCGATTGATTAGTGCGATTGAATAGAACACTGAGAGGAACTGCAGCGGGTGAGGTTGTGTCCCTGTCATAAGCGGTAGCGGGTGGAATATTTGAATTGTGAAATTATTTTCACACGCACAACCAAATTCTTTTATAGGTACTTGACAAAGATAATATATTCATTCTCAGTTTTATCATTGCGGACGTTCAATCAGTCCCAATATTGGGCGGCAATCATGTATGAGTTAAATTTAGTAAAAAGAGTTTTAAATGTTGAAAAAAGTAACATTTAGGAACCTATTATAGATGAATATTCAGATATTTTTGAGGGGATAGGATGTTTGCCAGGTGAGTATAAAATTGAATTATGACAGGATATTACTCCTGTAATTCATTCCCAACGAAAATTGCCATTGGTTCTACGTGAACGGGTAAAAAATAAATTGGATTCCATGGAGAACGAGACATTATAGCGAAAGTTGAGGGTCCAACAGACTGGGTTAGTAGTATGACAGTTGTAAAAAGCCGAATGGAGACCTTCGCATTTATTTAGATCCTAAGAATTTAAGCAGAGCAATTAAACGAGTGCATTTTAAATTGCCAACCCTAGATGAAGTAACTGCTAAGTTATCTGGTGCCAAGTATTTTAGCACTTTAGATGCCAAACATTCGTTCTGGCAGCTTAAATTAAATAATGAAAGTAGTAAGTTGTGAACCAAACACAGTGTTAAGCCTGTGTTTGGTAGGTACAAATTCCTTAGATTACCCTTTGGTATCTCTTCAGCTTCGGAAGTATTTCATAAGTGGCTATCATTTTGATGATATAGAGGGCGTTACATTATTCGTTGACGATTTATTAATACACGCCAAAATCAGAAAAGAACATGATGAGATATTACGAACGGTATTACAAAGATGCAGAGAAATTAATATTAAGTTAAATAAAGAGAAGTGCAAAATAGGCAAAACGGAAATAACATACTTAGGTCACAAAATAACTCAGCCCAGGGTACGTCCTGGTGAATCACATATTATTGCAGTTAGGGCCATGCCCCCACCTAAAAATGTAAAAGATTTAGAGAGATTCTTAGGTTTAGTAATTTATGTGGCGAATTTTATACCAAACTTGTCTGATAAAACATGCATATTGCGTGAATTGCTAAAAAAAGATGTACAGTAGCACTGGGAGGAACGAAGAATTAAAAACTTGTTATCAAAGCCACCAGTGCTACGGTAATACACTTCAGCGAAACCGGTCACATTGTCTGTAGACGCAAGTAAAAATGGCTTAGGTGCATGCTTAATGCAAGATGGTCTTCCCGTTTGTTACGCATCAAAGTCGTTAACAAAAACTGAACAGGCGTATGCTCAAATAGAAAAAGAGCTATATGCTTGCGTATTTGCCTGTGATAAGTTCTATATGTATATTTACGGTAGGCAAGATGTCACTATAGAAACTGATCATAAGCCATTAGTAAGCATAATTAAAAAGTCGCTCGCTAGTGCTCCCGCACGATTGCAAAGAATGTTATTAAGACTACAGCACTATACGTTTAGCTTGGTATATCAACCAGGTAGGTACCTATATTGGGGTACCCCCCACAAGTGACTTCCGCGTAGTGTACCCCGGGCAACGTTGTTTCAGTGACCACCGTAACGGAGTGGCACTGGACAACGGCAACAACTTGTGGCCTTCATTGCAAACATCTCCCTGCCTTCTTTGCAATGTCGGATTTGACGAACTCTTCGTCTCTAGCGCGCGGGCCAAGCCCTTCTCAGGGCTTGGCTGCAGCTGCTGCTTTATTCTCTCCCGGTGTGACTGGTCCTTTTCAGGATAAGTCACCCGACAACCTGGCTTTGTCTCTGGACTCTGTTTCGGCTCACGGAATGGACTCTGACGAACTGGCGGTGGGAGCGTCGGCCCCGATGGTCGTCGCTTCTGCCAAAAACTCTGGCCTACCCATAACGGACCGATCGGCTGCTGGCTCGTCCGGCAAGTCGCTGCCTGCTGTCTCCGGCAGTAAATTCTTTTGCGCCGAAGAGATTGATGTGTCCGACTCGGACGACACCCTTCAGGGTATGTCCGACGCGGTTTCCGTCATGAGCGACAACGCTGACGGAAGCCGCACGGGATTTTTGAGGCCGCGCAAGCGCATGGCCACTGAGGACGACTCAGGTTCGGCGAAATCCTCTTCGTCGAAGAAGCCGTCGGCCAAGCGCGGTCGAGGTCGCCCACCAAAGTCGGGCGACACTTCCTTAGCCGAAAGCAAGGCCAAGCTGGCGGTGGCCAAACGGGCTTTGCTGTCGGCTGAGCTTGAGGAGCAGGTTGCTGCAAAAGAGCGCCGCACCCTACAACGGCTTACTAAAAAGAAAGTGAGTCAGGTGGACTACTCGGCTATGTCGATGGCTGACCTAGAGTCGCTCGCGAAGGAGGACGCCGAGGACATCATTGGCATTGGCAGCAAGTCCGGAAAGGTGGCACTCCGGAAAGCCCTAAAGGACCACGCTCTGTCCTTCCTCAGCGTCGCGTCCGAGATGGCAAGGAGGAGTGTCTCCGATGAGACTGCCGCCTTACAGGCGACTGTCAAGCGGCTCTCGGAGGAGCTCGAAGCCATGGCCAAAGAGCTGGCCGCCTTGCGGGCGGGACAGGCCGGCCATCCTAAATCGCCCGCGCGCAAATCGCCTCCACCCATCCCGGAGCCCATAATCCCAGTTCCGGCTCCAATGGGCTTGGAGGCCAGACTGGAGTCCTTCCTAGAGAAGAAGTTCGCGGAGGAGCGCAGATACACTCGTGCCTGCTTTGCAGGCATCGAGGATCGCCTCCTCCCGGAGAAGAGGCTCCGTCCGCCGCTCGCACACGAGCTGAAGAAAATTGTGGTTGAGCCCGTAATTGATGCCGAGGTTTCTAAACCTCCCCTACCGCCCAAGGGCAAGGGCAAGGGCAAGGGCAAGAAGTCGAGGGACCCCGAGGCTTCTACCCCGGTCGCTCTCAGCGCCCAGGTTCCGTCCCTCGGCTCCACCGCTGAGGCCCCTGTGGCCAATCTGGCACCTCAGGTGCCGACGGAGGAGGATGTGCTTCTCCCGTCGACGACCCTAGCCAATGAAGGCTGGAACAAGGTCGTCGGCCGGAAGGCCAAGGCCAAGGCCAGAAAGGCGCAGAACCCCAAGGTGTCTGCCCCTGCGACCACTTCAGGGGCAAACAAGAAAGGGCAGGGGAAGAAGAGGGTGGGCGAGTCCTCCTCTGCCCCAGCGGCCAGTAAAGCCGGCAAGAAAAAACTGGTCTCCCCCCGATCCGCAGCTGTCGTCGTGACCTTGACGGACGAGGCAGTAAAAAAGGGGGAGACATATGAGACTGTCCTCAAACGGGCTCGAGAGGCCATCGGCGACGCCTCTGCCTTAGGTGTCATGCCGAGAAGGTGCCGCACCACTCAAACGGGCGCTCGATTATTTGAGTTCCCGGGAGCGCAGAGCGGCACCCAGGCGGACACCTTCGCAGAGAAGCTGCGTCAGGTGGTGACGGGTGCGGCCAATGTGGCCCGCCCAATCAAATGCACCTCCTTGCAAGTGGCGGATCTAGATGACTCCGTCACTAAGCAGGAGGTGGCTATGAAGGTAGCAGAAATTGGCGGCTGTCCAGTGGAACAGGTTAAGGTCGGTGAAATACGCACCGGCCGCGGAGGTGTTGGGACAATGCGCCTCCAGTGCCCCACCACAGCTGCCAAATTCGTGCTCAGCGCTGGCCGACTGGTGATCGGCTGGAGCTCGGCATCTGTTCGCGCACTTGAGGACGAACCCCTCAGGTGCTTCAAGTGCTTGGGCACCGGACATACCAGGCCGCGCTGCCCCTCCTCTGCAGACCGCACGGAACTCTGTTTCAGGTGCGGAGTCGAGGGACACAAGGCGAACGGTTGCACAGCCGAACCCAAGTGCGCCGTTTGCGCCGCTAGTGGCCGGCCAGCTGGGCACGTCATGAGGGGGAGCAAGTGCAATCCCCCTCCCACGAAGGGTAAACAGCCGGCGCTGACCAAGGCCGCCGCTACTGTTGGTGCCGGTCCTTCAGCGGCGCAAGATGGTGCAATGTCCGAATAATGAATCAGGTCGGACATTGCACATTCTTACAGGGTAACCTGAACCACTGCCGCTCGGCCCAGGACCTAATGTCCCAGACCCTGGCTGAGTGGCAGGTGAACATCGCCGTTGTGGCCGAGCCCTACTTCATCCAAGATCGCTGGTTCGGCGATCTGGATGGAGTAGTGGCCATACTCACCCGGCCTGCTCCGGATTTTCCCCCCCTTTCCTTATTGGAAAGGGGGTCAGGCTATATTGCCGTCTCCGGGGGGGATTTCGCCGTGGTGGGAGTCTATTTCTCCCCAACCCGGCCCTACAGGGAATTTGAGGACTTCCTCGACTCCCTGTCCGCGGTTTTGGGCCGATTGGCACCGCGGCAGCTGCTCCTCGCCGGAGACTTCAATGCGAAGTCGACGGCGTGGGGTAACCCGACCACGGAAGGCCGTGGTAGGGCCCTACAGACGTGGGCAGTGTCACGCGGCCTGTCCCTACTCAACAGGGGCAGGACGCACACGTGTGTCCGATATAATGGTGGGTCGGTGGTCGATATCACCTTCGCCACTCCTGCACTGGCCGCCCTTATCACGGACTGGCGCGTGGACCCGGCGGAGACTCTTTCGGACCACAAATTCATCAGGTTCGAGATCTCCAACCGGGGTCCACAAGGAAGGGTTCCAAAGCCGGCGTCCCCATTCCCACGCTGGGCACTATCACGGCTCGACCCACAAATGGCGAGGGAGGCTGCGTTCGTCCAGGGGTGGTTCTGCCCACCCCGACCCAACGTCGACGTAGAGGTGGCCGCGTCCCAGCTTCGGGACTCTCTGACCGAGGTGTGTGACTTCTCCATGCCTCGGTCTCGCCGCCCCGATCCCCGACACGCCGTGTATTGGTGGTCGGAGGAGATCGCGGGTCTCCGGGATGCCTGCACTGCGGCCCGGAGAGCATATACGTATTGCAGACGCCGGCGGAGGAGGGTCGACACGTATGAGGAAACCAACCTCTACGAGGTGTACAGGGCGGCACGGGCCACCTTAAAACACGCCATTGGCCAGGCCAAAGACCGGGCCAGAGCCGAAATGCTCGAGAGTCTCGACCAAGACCCGTGGGGAAGGCCATATAAAGCGGCACGTGCCCAGCTGCGTCCCATTGCCCCCCCCCTGACCGAGACTCTCAACTCGGCTCTCCTGGAGCAGGTGGTCCGGGTTCTTTTTCCGGCTCGCCGCGAGGACTTTGTTCCTCCGGCAATGCCTCCGCACCGTGGCGCGGCCCGACTGCCCGAGGAAATTCCCGGTGTCTCCGCGGAGGAGTTCGGAGCGGTGGAGTTCCGGTTGCGGGGCAAAAAGACGGCTCCAGGCCCGGATGGTCTGCCAGCCAAGGTTGTGGCCATAGCGGCTGGCCAAATGGGGGAAAATTTTAGGGACCTCTTCGACCGGTGTCTCCATGAGAGGAGGTTTCCCGAGATCTGGAAGGTGGGTCAGCTTTGCCTCATCCAAAAGGCGGGGCGCCCAGCTGACTCACCTTCGGCCTACCGACCGATCATCCTGTTGGATGAAGTGGGGAAGATGTTCGAGAAGGTGGTCTCTTCCCGCCTTCTCGAACACCTACGAGAGGTCGGTCCAGACTTGGCGGACACCCAGTTCGGGTTTCGGGCACGGCGCTCCACCATCGATGCCCTATCTCGTCTCCGGGAAATAATCGTGGAGGCTGAAGAGAGTGGGGAGGGAGTGATTGCGATATCGTTTGATATCAAGAATGCTTTCAACTCCCTTCCTCACTCTACAATATTGGAGTCCCTGAGGTGTTTCCGGGTACCCCTGTACTTGCAGGGACTCGTTGAAAGTTACCTCAGGGACAGATTGATAGTCTACTCGGACAGTCTTGGCGCGATACAGCGCCACACCGTTGAGTCCGGGGTTCCACAGGGGTCGGTGCTGGGGCCGCTCCTGTGGAACATAGGCTACGATTGGCTTCTCCGCAGTGAACTTCTCCCGGGTATGAGCGTAATCTGTTACGCTGATGATACGCTCGTGACTGCCCGGGGGAGGTCCTACAGGGATGCGGCCCTAATAGCCGAAATCGGAGGAGACCTCGTAGCCGACCGGATCGGCCGTCTCGGACTCACGGTGGCGCTTGCAAAGACCGAGGCCATTTGGTTTCACGGGCCTCGGCAACCTCCGGCGCCACTTGACGCACGTATTGTGCTTGGGGGCATCGGGACGCCGGTGAAGACCGAGTTAAAGTATCTCGGTCTGATGCTTGACTCTAGGTGGCAATTCCTACCCCATTTCCGTGAATTGTCACCTAGGCTGCTCAAGGCAGCCAATAGTCTCAGTTGGCTGATGCCGAACACTGGCGGTCCGGGGTCGAAATGCCGGAGGCTTTACTCCGGCATTTTAAGGAGCATGGCCCTTTATGGCGCCCCCATTTGGGCAGCGGCCCTCTCCAAAAAGAGGAACGCCTGCCTCCTCCGAGCGCCCCAACGGGCGATTGCGCAACGGGCCGTAAGAGCTTACCGCACCGTAAGCTTCTCTGCGGCCTGTGCGCTGGCAGGCACCGCTCCCTGGGAGCTGGAGGCGGGCGTGTTGGCGGCCGTGTACCGCTGGACGGCCGCCAAGAGGGCCGCGGGCGAACCCTTTTGCCCTGAAGAGCGGGAGGCCGTCCGCAGGGAGGCGTATGAAGGCCTGGTTCGATTGTGGACGGCGGACCTGAGAGGTGCGGAGTCTGGCCGTCGAACCCTGGAGGCGCTCGCTCCGGTCCTTGACGGGTGGCTCGAGCGGCCGCATGGCTCCCTCTCCTATAGGATGGTGCAAGTGATGACCGGGCATGGATGCTTTGGCTCTTACTTGCACCGCATCCGTCGAGAGGGAGCACCACTCTGCCATGAGTGCGGCGCTGTGGAGGACACGGCGCACCACACACTAGCGGTGTGCCAAAAGTGGGCCCCGCAGCGCAGTGCGCTTATTGCAAAGGTGGGCCAGGACCTCACTCTGCCCAGCATAGTGCTTGCACTGCTGGCAGATAAAGAGGCCTGGAGAGCTTTCGCCACCTTCTGTGAGGAGGTGGTGACTGCCAAGGAAGCCGCGGAGCGCGCGCGGGAAGAAGATCCCGACGCTGATCTGCTCCGCAGGGCGAGGAGGGGGGGGAGACGGCGACCACCTGTTCGTCGCCTCCAACCTCTCCGTGGAGGAGGCCAGCTGGCGCGCGGTACGGGGGTCCCCGCGCCGGCATTGCACAGGCCTCCACCATCGCCTGGTAAGGACGGCTCGACACCCTCGGCTGTCGCTATCGACCCCTCCTCTAGAAGGGGGGGTCGCTTCCGGCCCGCCGTGTAGGCGGGCCCCGTCCGGGGGAACGCGTAGAAGGCTTCGTGCTACTTACCGTGCTCCCCCACTATGGACGATGAGAGGGAGTAGTAGGGTTTTTAGTCGGTAGGCCACTGGGCGGTTTCCTTTAATAGGAAGTCCCCCCAGTGGAGAGTCCGACATAACCCGTCCGCCCCCCGGTGGACGGGTATGCGTAAGGCATTTCCCCTACTTTAAAAAAAAAAAAAAAAAAAAAAGGTAGGTACCTATACGTAGCCGACGCGCTGTCCCGCGCGATCGCCGCCGGCGCATCAGATGTGACCGAGCCGCGTGACTATTTAGATATGCAGGCGCAAGTGTGTGCCATGCTCGCAAGCAACCCATTGACAGATACTCATTTTTTACGAATTCAAAAGTGTAAAGGACGGACGATAAAGAGTTGCAAGAATTAAATAAAGTAATAAGGAAAGGTTGGCCGGTGCAAAAGAAAGAAGTAAGTGATGTGTTAAAACCATACTGGGAATGTAGGAGTGAGTTATCAGTCGCATATGGGATCGTATGGAGGGGAGGAAGGGTTGTTATACCTAAATGTTTAAGGTCAGAGATGTTGAAATGCATTCATGCTAGTCATTTTAGGCTTTGAAAAATGTAGGGCTAGAGAAGCAATATTTTGGCCTAATATGAACACACAGTTGCTAGATTATCTATCTAATTGCAAAGCTTGTTTAACTTATCACTCATTAGTAACCTAGTAATAGAAAAATTAAAGAAAATTTTTAACCGTCAAGGTCTACCAGAAATGGTGATGTCTGATAATGGACCTGAGGTTTTCTCTAATAATTTTCGGACGTTTGGCCAAGAGTGGAAGTTTCAACATGTGACATCATCACCTAGATATCCCCAATCAAACGGTCAAGTTGAAAGGGCAGTGCAAATTGTAAAATATATGTTAAAGAAAACCACATATGATAAAACTGATATTTATATTGCTCTTTTGGAATATTCAAATACACCATTAAACAGTGAGTTAGCATCGACGTCTGAACTTCTTAATAATAGAAAAATTAAGGAGTATTTTACCCTGTGACCCTGAGTTATTCAAACCCAAGATTCAGAAAAACACAAAAAACAAGCTAGAAAAAAGGCAATCATTACAAAAGAAATATTACCATTGGAGTTCTAGGGATCTGTCATCTCTTGCAGTAGGACTAAAGTAAAAGTAAGACTGGATTCTGGCTGGGAAAATGGTGTGATTTATAAGATTCTAGAAGAGAGGTTTTATTTAATAAAAATGGCCTACGGTAACATAGGTACTGAGACGTAATCGTCGCCATCTGATTCCAGACTCAAAATTTGGGCAAGATAGTTCACAGTGTTTTAGGAATAATTATGATGACATTCAGGTTTCTTCTCCGGTCCCCTGTGCTTCAATGCAAACTATGACTGGCCTGTTGGCGCAATGGCAGCGATCCTGCCTTTAGCGCCAGAGGTCGTGGGTTCGATCCCCACCTATGACAACTATTTGTGTGACGAACATTTGTATTAGTTGTGTGTCTGGGTGTTATTATCTATTTAAGTATGTATTTATAAATATTTAAGTATGTTAATCAGTCTCTGACGCCCATATTACAAGCTCAGCTTAGTTTGGGGTCAGATGATCTTGGTGTGAATTGTCCCAGATATTTATTTATTATTTATTTCGCACCACAATAATTATAATTATACCACCCATTTTGGCAGGACAGTGAGGCCTCCTGATCGGTGGATGCATTCCTCAGCAGAGCATTGATTGATATGTGGGTTGGACAACGCCAGTGTAAAATAGTTTATAAGTCTATTTTTGTAAGCATTATGAAGATTAAATCAAGGAGTTTATTATAAAAATATGTCGTAGGTAATAAGTAACAAACATAAAATGTATTCCATAGGTTAAACAAAAAATATGTACCTATTTAGCAATTAATAATAAATTTTTTTGGACACTCAAATGTAATAAAATCCTTCCCAGAACTTAATGAACTTTTGAATTTCTATTAATATCAGTAATCATATCCCAATAATATTAATCAATGTGATAGCAAAAGATAAATAATGTATTTATTAGAATAATTTTCTCAAATCTCAATGATCATTCTTCAATATTCACTTAGGTAGGTAATGTAGATTTATGATGAGAAGATTTATTATTATTTTAACTAGCTCGTAGAACAAAATGTATTAAAAAGTTTGTTGATTTAAGAATATAACATTTTCATTCAATGCATGTAGAAAGCAATAAATAATTAAATGTGTTAAATTAATAAAATATTTGAATATAATGTAATGAAATGTATGTAATGTAATATGTAAATTGTAATTATTTTTTATTTGCCTAGGTAAGAATTTTATTTCAATTTTGTTGATTTGTTTTATTTTTGTAGTATGATATTATTGTATGTAATTGTTATTATTTTTCGTTTTATTTCTAATTATAAATGTTTTAAATTAATAAGTATTGTATGTATAATTTTCTATGATCCCAAGAGGGTTGAAATAAATGAATTTAATTTAATTTAATTAATTTAATTTAACATTTCAATGTAATTTTAAATTGTAATTATTTAATATAGTTACCTGTCTATTTTGTTTAATAATGTTTAAATTAAGTAATTGCCCTAGTGATGTGTGAGTGCATGTAGGTACATAGTATGTCTTGATTAATTACATTACTATCTTTAGAGAAATATGATGAGTAGGTATGCATGTAGTTTTTAGTTTTATTGAAGGAGTAACGTAGAGATTGAAAATTTATATAAAAAGGGGAGTTGTGATGATATTCAATAATAAGGCAAGGGAGTGAGATCGTGTACTTAAGCAAAGCCTAAAGAAATAAAGTCAGTCTACAACTAACCGGCGTTCTTATTTAACACACTCGACAAATCTCACCTTACAACAGCTGTTGTCAACTGTTTCACCTAACAAAAGAATGCAGAAATAGCAGAAGAAGGTTTCCTTTTTAAGCTGTACCTGTTGGGGATATTTTTCTCTTATCAAAACAAAACAAATTAAATAGTTTATTTGTTATAAACAGGTATTTATAAGATATTATACATAAAAGAAAATGCACATTCTGTGATCAGCCTTATTGGCATACAAATGTCACATAAAGAAAATAATTAATACAATTACAAAATGAATTTGATTAAATTAAATTAAACAAGGGAATGTCCAGAGATAATAATATCTTATCATTAAATACATGCAGGCAGTCAAAGAGATATAAAGCATATAATTAATATTTGAGTAAAGGAAATTCATTAATTGAACAAAATGAGTGACTTATTAAAAATGAAAATTGTTACCCTCGAAGTTCTTTCATAATAATAAGGTTTGGTGAGAGGCTGCAAAATTTCAAAAATGACGCCAACATTACCCATACCGCTAATTTCTTTAAGCAATCTTATTACAAGTGCTTACTTTTAACTAGATTTATTTTAGAAGCCTCCAATCAATGATACTTCGCACTTTCTAGATCAATCTAGAGTTCTCTGCATTATTCTAGTCAGGGTGAATATATTTCAAAGGCCTCTGGGTCTCATACATCTGGTTTTTATCATAATACAACCAAGCGAAAGTCATGGGAAGCAGTACAAAATCATACGCCGGTCTGCACAATCATAACAATGGAATGTTGATTTCAATCAACTGGCGGGAATATTGACAATTATTGGTCAACATCTTCAACGGCCATTGTTTGGAACCGTGATTGCAATAATTAGCATCGTGAATGCCTAATGTTCCAGCAAACTGCTATAATCGATTCAACATAACTAATCAGCGTGGGTTTGACATTGCAGTCTTGCAGGCTACTCTACTCCTAATAACAATAGTATTTAACCTCTTCTTTTTGGTTTGAACTCTTTTAAATGTGGGTTGGAATTAAATTTACGAAAAAAAGGTTTTTAAAATTGGTGCGTTACCTATAACCCGGTTCATCCGGATTTTGCGAGTTTCGTGACCCGTAGTCATAAGTCCCCAGAATAAATATCTGAGACAAAATATTACACCAAAATTATTAGACCCCAATCTAAGCAGAGCTTATACTATAACTGACAGAAACTGATTAACATACTTAAATATTTCTAAATACATATTTTAATAGAAAAATAACACCCAGACACACAAGAAACACATTTGTGTTTGTTGTGTTGTTGTTCGTCTCATCACATGAATAAAATAAAGAAATTAAATACCGCCAAGCGAGCGATATAATTAAATCAAAAACTATTTACCAAATCGTTCGAGAGCGAGGTTTATAATCAAGGGATATCGTTCCTTGCTGACGATTTTTCATTTAGGCGAAGCTCGAAGCGTTGTTTGTTTCTGTTACCTAATAGGTCAAACATTCAACCACAAAATTCTTAGGGCACTGACTACACTAAGTAATAAAACAAAAAGCCTTCACCGATGCATAGTCTAGTAATAATTCTAAGATAACTCAACTGTGAGCGAACATAATATTTTCAGAATGGAAACTTGAACGGGAGAGTTAGGCGATGCTATTAATTTGTGGGAGAACTTTCCCCGGCTAGTTAATGGCCTCATAGTAAAGGTTGCACCAGGTTGAATGAATAACCAAAAGCACATCACATCAGTCACATTTTAACATTGATATATAAATAAATAAATAAATAAAAATGCGCCAGACCACACACCTCTTGTAATGGTCTCGAAGTAGGGATTAATATCCCTGCGTCTCCCAGCACACCCAGATGAGAGGCAATTCAGAAAATATCGTTTCCTGAATTGACCCGACCGGGAATCAAACCCGGGACACTACGGAAATCGAGGCGAGAAACCGTGCTACAGCGCACTACGCCAATCGTGTCGTCACAATTATACATGTGACGTCATGTATGCTAAGTCCTTTGTTCTGAACTGCAATGAAAATAAACTTTCGGTTTTCCAATCAAAGCCTACTACAATATGAAAAACAAAAAAAAAACACTGCGCTTTAAAAAAAAACGTTTGAAGCTGCGGTTGGCGGCAAGCTACATCAGCAAAACGCAAAACTCTGTATGCCTACTATGAGTGGTATAAACCAATGACATACTCGGTACCACGAGTTGCCACTTTAAATTTACATTATCGTTCGCGTCATAAAATGTATTGGGATTTGATATTGTCATGTCATGTCACGTCAAATCCCAATACAATTTTTTACGCGAATTTTTTTTTTGTCCGCTTTGACGTTTTTTTACAGGATTTCGGTACAACGCGTCTAGTAATTAGAAATGAAACTAAAAATAGTATACCATTTAATAAACTCAACTATCGTGACAGAAACTCATGGTAGACATCTACTATCGGTTTGGTAATCAAACTTCAGAGGGGTACGATAATGTACCCAAGGCGCTAATTACTTAACCCATCAACGGTGGTCAAGATACGCCGACGATGACCGTTAAGAGGAGCAGCTGCACACGAGTTTGAATATCAAAGAGGGCGATTAACATATCTTGATTGCTCTGCGTAATATTCGCCCAGCAATGAATTCACTTATATAGAGCTGTAAAATGATTTCTTAGATTGATATTCTTATTGGAACAACCCAAAAGGTAGAAAATGTTGACTTCTTCTTATCTCCTATGATGATAATCGGCCAAGAGATCTTTACCGATTGAAGATTTCCATCTCGTGTACACCTATAATAGGTACTTATATATAAAAAAAATATTTTGACTGTTGTTTTAAAATGTGTTTATGTATGTACTGTTGGTGTGCCTTTTCCATAAATAAATAAATAAATCTCAAAAAAAATCTATAACTTTTTTTAATGGGTTTGTGTTTGGCCTAATTTTTAACTAATTTCAGTGTTGTACTAGAAAAAAGGAAAAAGCCAAGTTATGGTGATTTAAATCTGTATTGAACGGACTTTAAATCCGTAGATTAAACAAGTTTGAAGGGGATTTTTTTTCCAGTCACTATAATAATTCGTATATTTAGGTCTCACAAAGGAAAGAGCAATTTAGGCAATGATTATTATTATTAACAATGTTTTAGAATTTATTTTACGATTTTCAATAATTTAATGACGGATTTGATGACATGATAAATCTGAAACGGTACTTCCAGAATGTCTGTGGGACCTGAATTCATTATTAAGCTACGGTGGAAAAGACTCATCTCTATGCTATATACCGGGTCCATGCTAAACGCGCAACTAGTTAGCATTGCAAACAAACAAGATATAGATTTCAATCTCTTGATTGCCAGGACTGTTCCATTACTTTAGAACGTACTTAACTAGATGAGGCCATGCCGCTATTTGGAGGCCGCAAATAGCCGCTTCGCTGTCCGACGATCACGTTGTGGTCTAAATGATATTATTGTTCTAACAGGTCAGAGCAATCAGTGTGTGGTTTGCGTTGCTTATGATTTAATCAAATACAAGCTCTGCTAGGTATAATGAGTCTGATAGGTAAATACATAAATAAATAAATATATGGGACAATTAACACCAAGATCACCTGACCCCAAACTAAGCAGAGCTTGTACTATGGGCGTCAGAGACTGATAAACATACTTAAATATTTCTAAATAAATACTTAAATAAATAATAACGCCCAGACACACAACAAATATAAATGCTCGTCACACAAATATTTGTCATGGGTGGGGATCGAACCCACGACCTCCAGCGCTAAAGGCAGGATCGCTGCCATTGCGCCAATCAATGAAAATATATATATGAAAAGTAATAGGCATAACATACTTAAATGATTTACTAACAATAGAGGTGAACATCAGCCTCACCTCTAATATGATTTGGTTTATAGTACGAACCAAACTCTAACATGTGAACGAAGTGCGAATTACCAAAAATATGTCTAGTTATTATATACTTTTGAAGGTGCTCTGAAATTGTATTTAAAAACCTTATGGCTAGGCATCTGTCACTCAATGTACTTGCGCGCGATAATTACCTACTAGCCGCCGGGTATTCCTAGACCTATTTGGCAGTTGGTTGTCGAAAGCCCATAGAGCACTGTACGTGAATCTAGCGGATGAATTGACGTAAAGTGAGTACTAACTACTGACATCTATATCGAAAGAGGTAGCCCTGGCAAAAAAATATGCCTGTCACATTTACAATTGACAAAATGTTAAATTTTATATGATGTGATTTATCTGTTACGTCGTAACCATTGCCATACCACAGATTACTTACACACATTTATAAAGACGCAGCGCAGGACGCTCCGTGCCACGTGGACTGTTGGAGCGTAGGGCATAGTGCATAGTGGGCATAGTGTTTGTAACAATAGTTAGTTCGACCAAAGTATGTTAAAAATAGTCACATAGTCAAGAGTTTGCAATACTATCAATGAGAAGAAAAACAATCGACAGGATTGATATTTTGTACTCAATACAATTGATAGTTTGTTTTTTCATCACCAGTACCTATTGCAAACTCCTAATAGCAATAATATCGGAAAGCCTATCGAATAACGGGGTTGCAGTGGTAGCGCCTTGGAGGTGACCGCCTGTACACTGCCGGTATTAATGAAACGCGCATGGAACGTTCTTCATTAATTTATCAACCGAAACATCAGAACAAAATTCAATGAAACCATGTTTTAATTAAGCAATAGTTATTTGTTACAGGGGATTACTGTGAAATCAAGCCGTGTGTGTTTTTTTGTCAGTTTACTATATTTATTTATTTGTATTGTTTTCGTTACCATAAAAAAACAATATTATTTCTTCCCGAAGCGGAAAATTCAATTCACGACGGAATCTTATCTAATTCTTAAACTAAATGTAATAACTGTTTCAGTGTTCTAAGAGACCAACATCAAACATACTTGCATGTCCCTTAAATTGAACATGTCGGCAAAACACAAATTAAGTTTGCGACTATACCTCCCCACACGGTCACGCAAGCAGGCGATCAGTCGGCCGCATCGGAAACAAAGGCACGAACTAATCGGCTAATGTTCGGTATTTAGGCCACTCGCCCGTTTGTCTACGAACACGATACGGACACGTTACTCGCAATTAGTGTTGTGAGAGCTAGAGTCTCCACGTCTTTTTTGGATTTGGAGTCTGTTACGCCACACAGCTCCGCATGCCTGTGGTAGGTATGAAGCTTTTTAATATCCTGCGAGCTCATTTGGTGCATCTTTCTCTTACTGTGAACAGTGTAAGATATAACTCTGTGTGATTGTACCCATAAATAATTAAATCAAGTGTGATTATACAGTTTGTATTCTTTATTTTACCCGTCTGATTCAAGTCCAATTACCAGGCTTACAGAGCTCGATGGCTTCCGAACTGAAGGAACACTCGAAACCTTTTAAGACCCGTAAGGTTTTGACACAGTGAACAGACTGAACCTTTAAGTTAGACTCACGCTCATTTTGCCTCAGGACACGTAAGTCGTTTGAGCGCACTGATTGGACGGTACATATAATAGCAATAAAGAATAGGTTAATTAAAAATCTGGAAATCTTCCAGCAACATTGTCTGACCCCAAACTAAGCCACCACAGAACAGACACAAATTTTAATACGTGTTCCTGGGTCGAAATCCAATCACGACCTAGGGCACAATAATGGTATATGTCCTGCTCAGACAGTATCACTACCATTGTGCCTTGCGCCGACCTAGGCATTTTGAGGCTGGTCTTTCAAATTAACACATAGAGACTTAACTCTTCACAACACTATTCGCAATCCAAGCTTACTCTAGGCGGAGATCATAATGGTAGCGGCTAGAAACTTCGGCGAATGAAAGGAATAACAGATGTCTGTTTTACAGTGCTTGGTTTGTTCGTTCTTTATATGATTACGTACAATGTATGTTAATAAATCTAGAAGTTTGCTCCTGATAGAATCTGCTTTACATAAATACTAAAAGTATCTTTGCTGAGTTGTAGCAACTTTCCTGAATAAATTAAGATTAGTATTTGAAACAAATTTACAAATTTTGCATTGATAGACCTTTAATTATCAGAACGACGACCTTCTTTACTGTCGTTTCGCTCTTGTCAGGGCGGTCGTGGTCACGTAGTAGCGTCCACGTTAGTGTAAGATGCGAACACACCTTTCTTCACGATCTCCCACCATTAACGACGATCCTAAAACTTTATCTCCGTTTATTGTAATAACGTATGACAATATATTTTATTGTAAGTAAACTAAAAACCACTAAAACAAGAGCATTATCATTTTAGCAAACTACAAACCAATTTAAAGGTTAATATCGAAGTTGTTTTGATTTTCATGTAACTATCTAATCCCTTTTTATCAATCTTGGCAATTCTTCAAAATATATGAACTACATGTACATCGTTATTCTATTTTTATAAGAAAATTATGGTTCACTAAACACAGACTTGCTAAACAAAATAAGCAATGTAATCTGCCAAGCCCTCTTCTGCAACTTTTCCAAATCGAAAGTACGCTTCGCTAACTTAAACTTATTCCATTCCGAATGGGAACAAAATTATACGTTAAGCACAATGTCAGACACGAGTAGTAAATTACTTGGCTTAATCTATCGAGTGTTGCACGGAACATTAGTTTAGTCTCTATTGATTTTCCACGCAGTACAAATTCGTTGAAATATTGCTTAGCAGAAATGAATACTGCACTGTGACCTTTAATCTTTAAAAATCTTACCGTGGCGCTTTCTGAGGCCCAAACTAACTTATTTATTTATAATTCTTATTTGGATGTTGGATACTTCTTTGAATATTAATAAAATTGTGCCAAGAAATAGTGACATCCACCCAGACACAAGACATATATCGATTTTAAGCATTTATAATTTGCTCTGAGAGGATCGTGCCTGCAGATTTACTGCCAACCAATTAAGTCAAAAGTACAATGTATAAAACACGGGAGGCGGGAAAAAAACAAACACAGTACGTACGTACAGTGTACGTCGTACACCCGGGTGTACACGAAACAGTCTACGGGTAAAAATTGAACCCAAAAGTCAGAAAATTCAACTCAGTAGTTTTACTTTTCAAGCGATCATTTTACGCCACTTAGTGAAGTTTTGAGCAAGCAAAGGTATGAATTCTCCGACGCCATAAATTACTCTCAAGTAGATACTATTTCATGTCTTCAAATATTACACACCAGCAATTTGTTTTTCGCGTTCACTTCCTTGTAGCATAACATATAATCCTATAAATCTTGGCAGTCGTGAAATGAAGTTCAGTCATTCGAGATATTACAGCATTCAAAGCGAAATAGACATTCGATACATTTTTCGAGGCTTGTTGTATGGTAATTACGAGTATAACTGTGCCCGAGGCTTACCTCTGTATTGGGAATGAAACGTGACGTCGATTGCTACAGTTCCGAACTCACGAGATACATTTCTTAATTCTCGATTTCTTCTTTCTTCTGAATATGTTGTAGACTGCATGGCAGAGGAAATAGATTGTTTTTGTAATAAGAGCAGGCGAGATAATGCCTATTTCTGTACCTATAAAGATTCCTAATTGGATGGTTGTAGGCGACCATTCTCAATTGAAAGGCAAGTTTTTTTACGAATGAATTTAAATATCTCGAACACATACTCGTAACCTAGATCATCTGACTCTATAGGTACACTACGCAGAGGCTCGATGACCGGTGATTATGATGATAAGATCCGAAACTAATAAAAATATTGAAATATACTATTGGTGAAAAGTGGGCTTCTAAGTGTTCCGTTCACCATGATGGCCACAGTCACTTGCCTCGTGATTACCCCGTTTGGGATAAAGTCGTGATGGTATGTAATATTATCAAATACCTACATAAATAGATAATAACATCTATACACATGAATTCATTGTCCTAGGTGGGGATCGAACCCTTGACCTTTGGCGCTATGTCTTCAGGCTCGTATGTATAAAATGGGTTTAAAGGCAACAAATGGCTACATTAAAAGCATTTGAATTTCAATTGCGCCTGAAACGGCTCATTTTAATCATAATATCGTAACTATTATAATAACTTTATTTTACGATCCATTTTAAAACGAGACATAACAATAATTGGGTTTCGTGCTCTTAAAAAAACATTGGATTCAAGAAACAGCCTAATCCTTTCAACAAAAGACATTTAGACTAAACTGGTCCATTAACTGACTGGTATTTAAAACATTAAAACCAGTTTTTTTAATCCTGCCTTGTTTCATCCAGGTTCGAAATTCAAATTGTTATAGTTTTCTATCTTTTGATATCAAAACTTTCTTCTTCTTATTGCTAAAATAAACGAAGTAAAAACTCTGCTAAGTTACTCTTCCATATTGAATGTTACGAGTATGCCTAAGTAACGGACGCTGATTTTTACCTCTTTTTATATATTTTTTTATGTAATAGAGAGCAAACGAGCTGGAAGGTCACCTGATGGAAAGTGGACATGGACAACTGCAACACCATCCCGCATGACGATAACCTCATGAAGGCCGAGAAGGACAGGCTCAGCAAGGTGACCGCCATTTGGGATGTAGATGCGACGATCATTGTTCCGATAGTGGTTTCGGCAACCGGCTTAATAGTGAATAGCCTCGACCAACACCTCTAGAGGCTCGATCAAAGGTCAGATACAGGAGGATGTACTCTTGGATACGGCACGTATTGTCAGGAGGTTCCTCTCTCTGCAGCCCTAACCACCGGTAGTCGCTGCCGGCGGCACCCTTAATATAGTTAATTCTTAATTTGTGTTTTAACTGAGCTAAAGAGTTTGCATAGTAGACACCTTTAGTCATCTCTCCGACATCATCTTGAATTGATATCCGTAGCTTATCTTACAGCTGAAATAATCCTCCATCTTCATCTGAGGACCAATTACGTTGCTTATTGTTAGTCTCCCGAATTATGTATGTTTATGTAAATGGGATCCGCGGTGTCAATGTCTCGTCTTGCGTGTGACATGGCGCATCTCGGATTGGTTTCAGGTGATACAGGAACGTTATTTGCATAAATTTGACGAGCAATGTAATTCACTTTAGATATTTTGTAGGTGTAATATCGAGGAATCTCGAATTACGATTACGACAGTGTAGCCTTTATTCATTTGAAACTAGCTTTCTGCCCGCGGCTATGCCTGCGTGTACTTAATTTTTATAACATGCATGTTTTATATGTTTTTTTCCGACTCACGATACTTATGGTAATACAATGGCCAAATAAAAATAATCTAATTGCCAAATTTCATAAAATCTTCATGAATTGTAGCCTATGTTATTCTAATGTATACATGACGAAATAAAATATTTGTACTTTTTATTTATATAAATAAAATATTTGTATTTTTATATATATAAATAAAAATAACAAACAAAAAATAAAAATTAAAAATTAAAAAGCCTTTATTTGCCATTTACCTTGAATAACAATTTTAGTGTAATTTTTGTATCCATTTTGTTAGTGATTCTTATATACTAAGTGAGTGTAGTTTTTGGTGGATGGGGCCCTCCACGGGTGAAGGCCTCCTCCAGTTCCTTCCATTTGGCCTCCTCCAGTTCCTTCCATTTGCCCCTGTCTCTTGCCGTTTTCTGCCAATCATTTCCTACCGTGTCTGTTAAGTCGTCAGTCCACCTTCTCTTTAGTCTGCCTGCTCTTCTTTTTCCTGCTGGCCCTTTCCACTGTGTAGCTTTAGCAGTCCACCTACCGTCCCTGTATCGTGATACGTGGCAACCCTATACCATTTCAGTTTAAGGGCTTGAGTGAGAGCATCAGTTACTTTGGTTTCTTGTCTAATGACTTCACTTCTGATTTTATGTATTTTTCTTATGTTTAATATGCTTCTCTCCATGGCTCTTTGTGTTGTTGTAACAATCTTCTGTTTGGCTCTCGATGTGAATATGCAAGATTGGCATCCGTAGAGCAGACAGGGTAGTATGCAGGTATCTATTATAATTTTAATCATGTTTATCGAGTAATCTCCTTTTAAGATTTCCTTGAGTGACCAAAATTTCTTCCACGTAATATTGGATCTTCTTTCAACTTCGTCTTCATTGTTTTATTTATTAAGTGAAACTTGTTTGCCTAAGTAGATATAGCTTTCGACATATTCTATTGTATTTTCTCTTACATTGATGGACTTTTTAATGCTGTTTGTCATTATTTTGGTTTTGGTAGCATTCATTTCTAGACCTACTGAAAAAAAATTACTCAATCTATACCAGATGATTGTTTATACCATAAGAAAAATTACCCGAAAATAGTCAGCAATCGACCTGGAAACTATTTAAGTTAAGAAAGCTAGCTTTTCAATCAAATGTTGTGGTAAAAGATTATACAAAAAATTTGACTAATCTCTTATTTTGAAAACGTTAAAATAAAATTGAATCAAAAATGTCTAATGATGCGGTATCATGTAACCAATCACTTGAGAAAGGTTTTTTAATAGCTTTTTTTTCCTTTTGAAATGATGGTGAAATAAATAAGATTTTACGGAAAGAAAAATTGCAGAAGTTTATTATTATTTATGACTTTCTATGGGATTTTTACACAAACTCAAACCTCATTTTAACAACACTGCCGCAACTGCAGTTGAATTTTCAATAATATGCACGGGGAAATCGACCTTATTGTTTTATGACGTCCAAATGCTAGGCCACATTTTGGCTGATGGTACGTTTTAATCTAAGTGTTGTTAATGGTCCTGGAATAGTCAGTACGTCTACCACGAGTTGCCAATTTAAATTTACGTTATCGTTGGCGTAAAAAAATTGTATTGGGATAACACATGGCCTGACATGACAATGTCAAATCCCAATACATTTTTTTACGCAAATGATAATGTAAATTTAAAGTCGCAACTCGTGGTAGACGTACTGGTCTATATATCTATCAGCGCAACTGAAATTTAAATAATATGAGAAGTCAAGATGCTGCCACCTAACTTTAGATCGAGGTAAAGCGAAGACAAAGGACTATCAATAACTTGTAAAGACAATTTCAGAACTCGAGAAGTTCGGAGTTGGACAAAGCGCCAACAGCAAACGTCATTTAGTTTGCTGGTGGTATTCATATTCAGTGAATCGAGGGCAAATTGTCATTTGCTTACTACCTGAGGCTACGTTTCGATGAGCGCTATCACTCAGTGACTTCATAATCTATAACTAATCATACTTTATTTAATGAAATTGACTAGTTAAATCTAACTTTCACTGCACCTTTAATATTTTTCTTTGTTACATTCCATAAAGGATGCAGGCTTTCAAACGCAGCTTGTTGACGACGTATAGTAGATTCTTGTTGAGTTTTTCTGGGATTGTTCATGTTTCTTTAAAACGTTGGTATTGTTTTGCTAAGTGGAGACGTTAAAATATAAAAGTGTTTTTTCTTTGATTTCTTTAGTTTTCGCACAAGTAAAGGTCACAGCACCCAGTCACAGCGCGGCAACGGCACCGCTCCAACCTCTCATCGTCTCGTATTAATAAGGCCGGCAGCGCGCTGCACGCCCGCCGGCCGTCCGCCGTCCGCTTTTTCAAATTGACATTGAAAAATATACTACGAGTATCACACAGTTCAATGCTGTAATTTGAATAGCAAGTTAATTGCCGGGTTGGAGTGGTGCTGTTGCGGCGCTGGGATAGTGAGCTGTGACCTTACGACTTAATTCATGTGGAACAGTTACATTTGGCAGCATTTTTAATTTTGTGAAGGCATGACTTATTTGGACTTCTGTACGAATTCTGGTACTCTATTTCATCCGCACACATATCGAAAACGCTAGAATAAATCTTATCTACCAGCTTTCCGCCTGCGGCTTCGTCCGCGTTTCGTTATAATATTAAGGCCAAATTACATTAAATTTATTTAAATTTTTAGCCCATGTGTTATTTTGATGTATAAGCTGTATTACTGTAAAGTTTCATCCAAATCTGTTCAGTAGTTTTTGCGTTAAGGAGTAACAAAAATACTTGTACATCCTTACAAACTTTCGCAGTTATAATATTATTAAGATTAGTAAGTTTTATCTTCAACAATGAATAACTTTCATACAACCTTTCATCCCTTTTTTTAACCCTTTCAAGTCCTTTTTTCGCGATAAAAGGTAGACTATGTCCTTTTCCAAGCTCTGGTCTTTCTTTAGGTACCAGATTTGGTTTAGGACTGAACGCGTAAAATACAGACAGACAGACAGTTACCTACACATTTATGATATTAATATAGTAGTTATAGTCGCCTATGTTTTCGTGTTATTCCATTCAAAATACTTGAGAAACGAAATACATTATAAGGACAATCATTTTGCTATACTGACTCGTAGTTTAAAATGTTAGTTTTTAATAACATTAAATTGTGACATATTGCTTGTTTACCAAACAGCAATTATATGTTTGAGTGGCAGCCGATCGATCATTGTCACTGCGCCTGACTTGTCCCCTGGTTATCCGACATGAATTATTGTAAGTGTGTGGTCATACCGTTTCTTTTTAATAAGCCGATAACACGGATACTATCTAAATAATTGTATTAAGCACTCGTTAGTGTGCGTTGATTGATGGATCTCTAGCGATCATTAGTGATACACCGAAGTGACTGCGGTTAAGCATGTAATGCAGGTCACCAATAGGTTTCCTAAACTTCCACCATAAATAAAAATATGAATATGCGCCAAACAACACACCACTTGTCGTGGTCTCGAAGTAGGCAATTTAGAATAGGTCGTTTCCTGAATTGATCTGACCGGGAATCGAACCCGTGCAACCGGCATCTACGAGGCACAGTCAAGTTCATAGAGGCAAGCAGATCTGGACACGAAACATTATGATTGAGAATTTTGTAGAGGAACATCCAATCCAGCAATGTGCGACTGTTTTTTAGCGAAATCATGCTAAAGAACGATAATTATGATAGGTACCCGAAGTGTTATATGCAATATGTCTTGCGTAGGCCCGTCGAAACTGTCATTTGTGTAAACTCATGGTAGGTACTGGATGCAAGGCATGGAGCATGCACTTTGAAACACAAACTAACACTGCCCTATAGCACAAAATCACGAGTTTACAGAAGGACCGCTTTCGCCTTTTTCTATAAACTTGCCTGCTCGCCTAGGGTTGCTACTCGCTACTATATTCGCCAGATAAGCGAGATTTGACAGATACCGCGTAAAATGAAATACATCGAGTGAAGAACTGCACCTAGTTCGACAAAAATCAAAAGTATATTTTTGATTTTTGTCGAACTAGGACTTAAAAAGGGGTCCAGTTAGATTAAAAGGAGTTAAGATGGGGGAATACGTATAAAAGTATTATATTATAAGAAGTCATTTACCGGGGTCCAGGTGCAACCTGCTAGCCTAATGGCTTGATCTAACAGTCCTACCTACCTACTTACCTAGTAAGCTGTAGATAACACCATGAGCCACCGCTTTGGCGGTCACCTGTCGACAGCGCGGCGCGGATGCAGCAGCCGCGCGTGCCATTAAAGGAATATACCAAAAATACTGGTGTTTTAATGCATGATAAGATAAGTTACGGAAAAAGTAAAAGCCCATTTGTACTGGATTTGAATGTGTTACAAAATATAATGGTTTACCTACCTAAATACATACTTATAATACTCGTACATAGTACCTACTACTAACTTGCAAACGTTATCTGAGTTTTACTTACCTTTCAACATCATTTGGTAACTTGAAAAACGTATAATCACAATATCATGTGGTGTTCATACAGCCAAATACACTGCAATAGAAATATCTGCGCGAAACCATTTTTGACCATTGAACTCTAATCAAATGTAAGTATCTGACGACGCACAAATAATATATCAATGTTTTTGACAGTGCGACTGACCGCGACCACAAAATAAAGAGTTTACAGAAGGACCGCTCTCGCCTTTTTCTATCAACTTGCCTGATCGCCTAGGGTTGCTACTCGCTATTTTATTCGCCAGAGAAGCGCGATTTGACAGATACCGCGTAAAATAAAATACATCAAGTGAAAAATTGCACCTAGTTCGACAAAAACAAAAAAATACAAAAGGGGTCCAGTTAGATTAAAAGGAGTTGAGATGGGTATGTATAAAAGTATCATATCATAAGAAGTCATTTACCGGGGTCCAGGTGCAACCTGCTAGCCTAATGGCTTGATCTAACAGTCCTACCTACTTACCTAGTAGGCTGTAGTTCAACTCGCGGCTGACACCTTGTAAAATTAGTTTAGTTGTAAAAACCTGATAGTGTTTACAATTTGTAATTGTAAAAAATCGCTAGGATGCGATGCAATGAATGCCTGATGCTAAAGAAAGTTTTTTTTCTGTGTCATGGAAACTTGAAACGACGAAAAAAGACTAGTGCATCCAATGAATCTGGGACATTTTGCGTCTTTACTTGCGCCCCTAACCACTGTGCTAAATTAGTTCTTAATGATAAACTAATAGCTAGTGGGACAATCATAAAGACTTTTCTTACTCGTAATTTCAATGATTCGATCTCTTTTCAAACTTTGATTGTTTCTTGGACCCTGCATTTATTCATGTTTCTCATATGCAGTGTAGTATATTTTAACTTACATTTGATATAGATAGTGTGTCACAAAGGTCACTGCGCTTAAAACGCTCCCCGACCGTAAGTTGATCCGTCTCCTCTGGCCTTTTGCCCTGATGGCCGATTAAACACCCGACAGACGATCCAATTTTTTAAGCCCCAATTAGGCCGTAGACATCACTCCGCTAATCAGAGAGGAACTAATGATCCGCTCTTTTGTTTAATTACAAATTAAACCTTCTTCACTTTGGGATGATCACGTTTTAAACATTTATCCTTTCATTTCATCACTATCACATTCGTTGCGGGGCAGCGCAACAAACACAACAAAAACGGTACTTTTAGTTAGTAAACTATGATATACCACAGCAACTTCTATGTCACCGTATCTTTCCGGCTACGGCGACAAGACAAGTTCCATTATGAGCTTGGTTTTGCTCAAATGTGGATTGTATACCCAAATCTTTGCTTCGAATACCCGCGAGCAAATACTGCACGTAAGGGTACCATTTACTAAATCAAAGGATACATTCAATGAATGCGATAAGAGTGGACTCTAAGACGATTAACTAAATAAATACGATACGATACCAAATAATACGACAACAGTCGGATAAGGAAATCGTGTGTGTGAAACAGTCATCATATTATGTAGATTGTGCTTTTGTAGAAATTGAAAGATTCCTATTACCTACTTGGTAAACTGTTTATGCAATTTTAAGTCCAAAATGCGATATTTAACAATGAATCCATACTGCAGATGATTTACTAAAAGACAAGAGTTTTTAGTCATTTTAAGGATCTTATTTTTTGTAACACAACAATATTAAAACGTAAAGAGACACACACCTATTCGAGGAAGCAAAAATATTTATTTATCATTTAAAGATCAAAGGGTATTTACTGCCCTTTTTGGCCACAGTCGTACAAAAACCAATGCATTCTAAAGTTCTGGATGAAATACTAGTGAAAGACCATAAGTTATCTGTCGCGTGGTTAGTTCAAGACTCTAAGAACTTTACTAGTTCAATCCAGCGGTTTCGTCTGACACGGTCTTAGAAAGATCAATTGAAAGTTCCACGTCCGTTTCCTTTTATGAATTCGCGTGTTCCGCCCAGTAACTCTATCTTTGATAGTTCGGTTCGTGTCAGTACGATTTCAAATTCAAGCTTCGTTTCATGTTCGCTCAGTATTTAGGAAGTATTTTGTTCGAATAAGATTTGGCTTTTAAATCTTTCCATGAAAATTACTTTACTGGTTGGAACAGAACGTCGTGGCCTGGGGGTTAAGCACCCCAACTGTGTGGTCCCAAGTTCAAATCTGGCCAGAACCAAAATCTTTGTGTTCATTCATTGTTAAATTCCGACCCTCTCAAGTGATGGAAAACATCGATAAAACACCAAATCAACCCGGATAACGGCGGAAGGCTCACCACCTTCCACGTTGGATTCTATTAACATTGGTGCACAGTGGGCGTGTGAATGTTCCGTTCACCATCCATTCCGTTTGGGATAAAGTTGTGATGGAATGTATGTATGTATAAAACAGAAATGAGAGAATCTGAAAACAAAACACATAGCATAGCTAATGTGGCGATGGACAGAGCACATCATGAAAAACTGATCGCCACTGCTGCAACAAAGTTATAGAATTTTTACCATGCAAATCCAACATCGGCGCTCACCTGCAACGTTGGCAGACATGTTAAGTGTGTTCACATTATGTCTGCAAAACGCAAACAGATCGGATTTCCGATAAATGAGTGATATCGACAGGAAGAGCTTGCCTTATCTGAAATGACGCGCCCCTTCACCTTATACGCGCACACAAAAATTCATGTTAAGAAATTAGCCTATAAATACTGTCCTACAGCTGGGCAAAGGCCTCTGTCATTGAAACCAAGTCATAGCTACAATGGACGGGTATTCGCTTCATATATATTTTATCTCACAAATCGCAATAAAAAAAGGAGTGGGGCGCATCATTTCTGGCTAGACAATCACTAACACAGGCCACTTGAGACTGACTGACTGACATACATACGTACATACCATCACGCCTTTTCCCCAACGGGGTAGGCAGAGACCACATCTTTCCACTTGCTACGGTCCTGACACACCTCTTGCGCTTCTGCCACTCTCATTAATCCTTTCATACATGCTCGTCGATTATGGGTACTACTGACTGACTGTAGAAATATATAATAGCTGTGGTCGTTTTATTTGTCTGCAATTTTTTATGATTTTGTAAGGATTTAAGAAGGGCATAATAACTACTCATGAATGCCTCAGACTTGTGTTTGAAACTTCTATAGTAAAAATATGTCGTAGTGAATTTTTATTTTTTAGCATTTAACAATGCACCATTTTCCACACAAAGAATCGACACAAACACTGGTCCAATGGCAGGTTAAGGGCCCTTAACCAAAATTTAGGTTCGAATCCCGCTTGAGTCCCTAGGATTGGGCTAATTTTTCCTAGTTTCTAGCTTTTTGTGAAAAACAATGTTAAAAAGTAAAAAGTAATATATTAGCCCAACATACAAAAGGAAGCTTATTATACAACAATGCGAAGAAATACAAAAAAACAATACAATTAACAGTCATCAATAAAAATATTTTTTAATGCAGGGCCAACCAGGTCCCTATCTCAGCCTGTGCCGCTGCAGCTATAAGGCTGCAACAGCGCTGGTATTCTGACAGGTCCTTGATTGGTGTCGCCCGATAACGTGTGCATGAAGTTCGACAGTTTTTAAAAACAATTAATACAAAGAGTCGAGAAAAATGAATCAAAGAACTAGACTGAGACCAAACAAATAAGAGACAAAACAGGGTACGAAAATTATGGCAGCTCCACACCACCTCAACATGCGCAATAGATACATATTTTCCAATTTGGACCGCGGCTACTCGAAGTGCCACACCACAGATAACGAAAAAAATTACAAGTAAAAACAAAGAAAAAAGAAAAGAATGGCCACGTTAGGCCACGTATTGCTCACGTTTTATTTTATGCCACGTAGATTACAATCGTCAATTCACCAAGCTGAGCCAAAATACCGCAGTTAAACCCATAAAATCTACGGAAAAGCGGAATGTGATTCACTGGCCAAGCAGGCAGTGTAAGGTAGTCCGCGTGTATTTGTGTCGAGATTTCCCGCAAGCGCGTCGCGAGTAACCCAACAGTGAGTGCTGTTTCATTTAGTTTGCCCTTTGGTGCGAGATGTATATTTTTTTCAGTGTGGTCTAAATGTATCAACCGCAACGGCGGGGGAATATCGTTCCAGCACTGTGTAGCTGCAAATCGAAAAGACCCTCGGAAAGCCATAGTTCGGTGCCTCAGGGTTGATAAAATGTATGCCCACGCTTTTGTCTTTCACACTTTAAGAATTCCTACCAAATTACGTTGAATTTACTTCTATAGGTAAACAAAAAGTGGCCTCCTATTTCGATGTAGGTCTAAAAGCTGTCTAATTAAGGAGACGCCGCTAATGAACAACTTGAAACAGGCACAAAAGCAGCTACAGGTCCGATTTCATTTCAGACCGGTGCTTTCCCGCGCTAAAATGTAAAAGATCTTTTCAGGGACAGATAACAGTCTTTTTTCAAGACTAGATACAAACATTTTGATCTGGCGTTGGTAACGACGATTTAAAAAGAAAATTCGAAGAATTCACAATTTGCGAACATTTTGACAAAGAGCACAAATATTTTAAATGTCTATGAAAAAAAGTGCTGGCTTCTAATGAACACTGTATAGTGTGTACAGTTACTGCTGTTGACTGGTAACGGAGGGTGTTTTGGAGAAATAATTGACTACATTTAATACCAGTAAAACCTCCAACTAACACTGTATCTGGTCACTGGGGAGGGACCAGAATGAAACGAAAAAGAATACAATGAGACCCATTCGTAATGTATCCAACTTAAAGGTTGTAAGTAATTGAAATAAGAGACTGAGCCATAATTTTTTTTTACTGAGCACGAGCATTAGAGTTCAGGAAAAGATTTGTAAAATTAAAAAATAAAACCATTCAGTTTACCTTCATATTTAATAATCACCACGTCGTTGGTATGTGTCCTAATACCAGACCAGAAATACAGTTCGAAATTCCGAGCTACATTTCAAGTAGGACCCGGCAGAACAAAATACCCGCGAACCATTCCCTAAAAGCTGCGGCCGCACTCTTTGTGAGAACGCAAAGACCTTAAAAGAACCTCACAAGGGAAACACCGAGGAGCACTACTGGTTATTCCTAGCCATGGATAAGGCAAACATATGGACGTGACCTGCATGCGGATAAAGGACGACCGATGCCGATGGTAGGGCTTACAATTTCACACTGGTTAACACTGGTTAAGGGTTCTTAACCAAAATTAAGCACTTTATTAGCGCGCGTGTGTGCATCGTGATTATGGCAATGTTTGTGGTATCCTCATTACGTTTTTATGTCTAATTAACTGATTGGATTGTAAATAAAACTTTATATATTGACTAAGGAAAGACTATAGGTATACTGACATTAATTTTTATATTAATTATAGTTATAAAATTGTATATTTTAACATTTTACAATGCTTGTTTCTTCTTATCTAAAGATAGAAAAACTAGAAAAATTCCAGACCTTGAGGAAATCAGGCAGGATTCGAACCCGCGTCTTCCACAATCCGATTGGCTGCTCCAACCGTTGAACTAACGAAATCTTACTGGCCTGGACGAGTTTTCCTAGTAATTTTTCTTACGTTGCAAGCCAACGTAGCCTTAGGACAAAGAAAGTACCTGCAAACATCGGAAAGAAATATTTTTACAATTATTTAAACTTTCGGTCAAGATGAAATATGCTATTTGATTATTACTTTGTACATTTTAGCATTTTACAATGCTTGTTTTTTCATATCAAAAAAAAACTAATTTCGGAAATTGAAGAAATCCTGTCTGATTTCTTCAAGGTCCAAAATTCGATTTTTTCTAGTTTTTCTATCTTTAATTATACTTTATTTGGAACAAAAAGATATTTTTATCTATAAGTTGACTTGATACGTTAAAACTGTTCTGTTAATCTAGGCGGCTAAATTTGTCATTTTAAAAAAGAAAAAAGATTTATTATTATGTGATACCTTTAGTGTCCTTTGAACCTTTGAACAGTCTCAATTGTTTTTCCGAAGGTCGTTTAGCTGGTAGAAATGTTGGATCATGTACTCAAAATGGCAGCCGGCTCTTAACACTGCTCGGTTATGGAAGGAATACAAGAAGCTGGATTCATGCTTTGTTTCTTTCATTTTCTTATTCCGATTTCGTTGCTTATGTAAAGGTTCTAGGTTATTTTGGCTTTGCTTATTTACGTTAAAATTTTATGAATACATGGCCTAATATGTCTTGTTATACTAGAAAAAAGGAGGAGATTCCATTCGGGTGTATCCCACTTTATCTTCTGTTGATAGAAATACTGGGATTCTCCCACTATTTCCATTGCTGGCGGCGGCGGCAAAAAAACATTGCATCAGAAATAGAAATAATGAGACATCATTTGGAAAAAACGCTAGTCCCACTTTTTCTATTTTGTATTTCCACAGAAATAGGGGGATACACCCTCCATTCCATGTTCGATGCCTACACATATTATTTTTGTTTGTTCAGCGATAGTTCTCCGCCATTTGTGCACCATTTTTTTTATTTTATTTACATATTAAAACCGCGTTGTTATTTTTTATTTGTAACCGATGGATAAAACGACAGGTGGTATAATATATTTTTTTAGTATGATATCCATTTATATTGTTACAAATCAAAAGCAGAATATTTATAAAAATACAAATGTATAAACCGTTATTTAATTAATTTTTTCAACAAAAATTATTCAACAAAACGTAAATCACTAATCAGAGGAACAGAATCTAGACCTAAACTGTGAGCCTAACACTAAATACCTAAACTTAAACACTACACGACAGATGTGAGCGCTTCAAACGCTCAGAACTATGTGAGCGCCCGGCGACTCGCTGCTCCTTTTATAAGAAGGTGGCGAGGGTAGTTAGGTCGCCTTAGGGGTGATTGCTCATATATATGCGCCAGACAAAACACTTCTTGCAATGGTCTCGAAGTAGGGACTATTTAATATCCCTGTGTTATGAGCTACCACACAAGAAAATAAGCCAGGGGCGTCTCCCAGAACACCCAGTCCTGAGACAATTTAGAAAAGATCGTTTCCTCAACTGACCCGACCGGGAATCGAACCCGGGTCACTACAGAAATCGATGCGAGAAACCGTGCTACAGCGCACTACGCGTCGTCGTCAATCCAGTGACGAATACAACTTTAGCCACTTAATGATAACCTTCACAGTACATAATAACTATCCTACTTTCAAAAAATAATTTAGATATTACTTAGGCAACTATCGACTAAGTAAACTAGAAACACAACCATCTCTTGGGTTTCAATTTTATCAACTACCGGGCCAGGTGAATTAAGCCAGTGAAGTGAAGTGAAGTTAGTCCAGAGCCTGTATGAAGAGTCAGTCATACTTTGCATATTTGAATATAGATCAATATATTTAAAACAAAATTAAAACGCAAAATAATCACAGTAAATGTATTTAAAAGTGCTTTCATATTTAAGAACGAAGTTCATGGTTAAAAGCTTTAACTGGAAATCATGCGTTAAATGTTCTCGGTTTGTACAAATAAACCAGATAATTACATGGCACGCCCGCCGGCCGACATGCAAACCAATTATTGTACTTCATATTCACCGCGAATTGGAGATGTATACCCATTCATTGCCGAATAAAAAAGACCAAAGAAATTGATTGTTAATTGTGGTGTACCAAGTTCGTTTCCGGTCTGGTCAATATAGAAAACTTTTTTTTACTGGGTGTGGTGGTAGACGACCCTGCCTTACTTTCTGGTACCTCGAAACATAAGGATATTTATCCTTACTTCGAAAACATGGCAGTTCGTGTGTTGCTGGATCATAGTTGTTAATTTACGAGTATATGGAAAAACTCTTTAATTGACCAGCATTATAAAATGTTAACCAGTAAAACTAGGTAAGAGTTGGGGGCAAGAAGAAGTATGTTAATATTGGCCGTCTCTATCCAACAGTTCAATTTCCACTTGCCATATAAATATGATTCATTAATCGCTCTTAATCATTAATTTCACTCGACCAAACTACTTGAGCATCCCCTTCTCAATTATAGTAACCACATTTTTTTCACCATAATTTCATTTTATTCCACCCTTTTACTCTATAATTCCAGCTCTAACGTCTGGATTTTCCGGTACGTGAAGTTTTAAACTTTCTTGTTGCATGTTGACTAAAAAAATTAACACGGGCTACGTGCTCTAACCGATGTGTCTTCAGCGTGCCCTTACCCACTGGGCTACATTGTAAGTTCCTTATTCACGTTGAGGATGTTTGACCTTGACATTTTACGGATACACTCCTGAGGCCTAACCGCAAAACTCTCCTTGAGTAGTATCAAAACTATAATAATCATACAATCTAATTGGAATCAGATTAAGGTGGACGTTAAGACGTCATTCAGGGTTTAACTAGCGCCCCTATCACGTAACGATACGGTTTAGGGACAAATGAGTCAATTGCTACGATAAATGACATCCCCATTGAGATATATAGCAGTGAGTTCTTTAAGTGGGGTTTGAAAAGGTTTTTCCGGGGTCAACCACTATGATAGTAACGATGTCGAGTAAAAATACTAGCGCGACGTGCCAATTTTATCCGAAAAGCGAAAATACGACGAACCTTTTTAAACGTAATTACTAATTAGGAACCAAAACGAAAAGTTTAGTACGGAACCTCTTTACAGTTGTAAATTATACTGTACAAAATAATGTATTTTAGCTCTTTATTTAGTAGCCCGTCTATTGTTATCTCAGCCACGCCATTTACCCCTAATTCTATATTGCTATAGCCGAGCGAAATCCAATACCGTTAGATAAAGGTTTCTTCGGCCTCTCGGGTCAAAGGTAGGTAAATAATCAGCGCCGACTGTACTAAATCGACTCTTTCGCTCGAAGTTCAAGACCTCAATAATAGCGTGTCCGTACAAAATGTAGCCCCGAATGTACCAATTTACCCCAACTCGCTTGTTGGGTATCTTCGGGTAAAGAGGCCATCCAATCCCCGGTTCACCGAAAGGTTGCGTTACTTTTAAATGAAACGATCTTCCAGGTAAACTGAAGCTCGTTGTTGATGGATCATTAATAATAATCATGTCACGAAATTTAGTTAGTATACAAAATTCTTTATCGTCTTATCCTTTACTTAGCTTATGTTTTTTTTTCTGTTGTTGATGATGTCACACGTTTGGAAATCATTGAAAACCTGAAAGTTGAATGTATCTAGTTTTAGTTTAGTCGAATGTGTATAGCAAAAATACCGTGTTAAGGCTGAACTAGACGATTCTGTTATATGAACAAGCGGGACATGCCCATAAATTTGAACTGAAAAAGAGAGATCAGAGCACAAGGTTGCATAGCGGTGAATTTCCGAATTTTTTAACCTTGTTACAGAATTGCCTAACAAGCTGTCACATACGTAGGTGGCATTTTACGCCCAGCGCCGCGAAAAAATACGTAAAAGTAGAAAGAAAAATGTTATGAATTTCATGGCACCACACAACAATTCTACCTATTTACAAGGGCCCATGTGTAAGAAGCGCCTTATGGCTGATAATCATTTATGATGAGAAAAGGAAAAGTGCTGTGTTAAACGACCATTTTGACGACACTGTTGGCATAGTGCGCTGTAGCACGGTTTCCCGCATTAACTCGCGTGGCGTCCCGAGTTCGATTCCCAGTCAGGTCAACTCAGGAAACGATATTACATAAAGTGACTCTGTGTGTGCTGGTAGACGCCCCTGGCTCATTTCCCCGTCTACTTCGTAACACAAGGATTTTAATCCTTATTTCGAGACCATGCCGCCGTGGCTGAGGAGTTTCAGAGCTCGACCCGAAACCCAGAGGTCCCGGGTTCAATTCCCAGGTCGGCAAAAGTGTGTTTTCGGATTTTTCGGAACATATCCCAGGTTTGTGATCACCAACCCGCACTTGGCAAGCGTGGTGATTAAGCCAATACCCATCAATTGTAGCGATTACTTGATTTCAATGATGGAGGCCTTTGCCCAGCAGTGGGACAGTAAATAGGCTGATTACTTATTACTTCACTTCGAGACCATGACAAGACAAGTGGTGTGTTGTCTGGCGCATATTTTTTTATGTTTGAAAAATGTAGGTACATCGAGTTTACTGTTTATGAAATGGGAATTATGAAATTGTGAGTAAATTAATGAGTGGTTTTCATTCCTACATTATTTGGCGATGGTTGAAACAAAAAGGGGCGCAAGTCCGTTTTATCAACCAGAACAAGTTTGTGTTAGTTGATTATACTAATATTTGTGTTGTTGTAATACAAGGGAAACCTTGTACTTTTGAAGCAGAGCAAGGGGTATTTCAGAAGTCAAGTCACCCATACTAAAATCCCCGATGCGTCAAGCACCCCTAAACCGAAATCCTGGATCCGCCATTAGGCATGCCATACCTTATAAGCAGAGGTCGGAATTAGGTTTTAGAGTTATTATGTACTTGCATCGAAATGTTGATATGAATATGGATCTTCCCGGGATTTTTATCGGACAATCCCGTGTGGCCCACAATATTACAAATAAATAACAATAGAAACCTCCAGAGATAGATAACATACATTAGTATAACATTTTTATTAGTATTTACATTAATTCACAATACAAATTATTCATACAGTCTTGAACAAATTCTCATACTTATAGGTACTTTCAAAGTACCACTAAGGTTTGAAGCGTTCGCTTCCGATATCATTATAACTTTGATGAGAATTAAAGTATATTATAACCATTAGCTTTTCAATATTTCCTGGCTTCAATGAATTTCTCCGAATGTCTAAAATCCATTTGTCGTTGATGTGAGTTTGGCAACATCACGCGTGCAGTGGTTTAAATTGTGTAAAAGTAAATAATTTTTTTTATTTAATAAATCACGGGATTTATCCTCGTCTTCAAAAATTAATCTAAGGATTTAAGGCATATCCCCTGTATTCTTTCGATGTATGAAATCAGTGTAGGTACAAAAATAACTCCACCTAATTCTGACCTCTTCTTATAAGACACCGCTACTCCATATCAGGTGATACTTATTTAAGTATCTGCCTACTCAAATATTATGAAAAAACATAACAATATATCATTATAAACGTAATTTTCCCTAACGCTATTCAATTTGCAGTAGACAAGACAGTTTTTACGTTGCAGAAGAGAAATAACGGAGTTCCGCCGTGTTGACTGTCATAGCCGAGGATTTATACCCCTTCGCGAGTGTGTCCAAAAGAATTACGCTGCAGAGGGTAAAACAAAAAGTAAAAAAATGCGGCTCAAAAACATCACGATGGCAAAAAGTGGGTAAGCATGTCTTGTACACACGAAATCACATCATGTTTTACATAGAAGCCTTATGCTGCTGCCATAAGACCCCATTTTGCAAAAGTTTTGTAAAGATTGAGTTTCGTCCTCCGTACGTGACTGTCCTGTTGAAATGGAAGTTTGCAGTCAACACTGCGATTTATTCCTGACATATGCATTTTATTAACCCGTTTTTTGGAGCGGTGGGATCGTTGTGGCCACAGGTTGAATACTCCAGTTTGCAGTCTGTGTGGTAGCTTTTTAGACAGAATTAACCTGAAAGTAGGTTAGCGTTGTTAAGAAAATCTTGCTTACTCTCAAATAAGTAGTCATCCACACACGATCCGTCAGTTGTTGGCTCGCACTAAAAGGTTCGGTGACTCGTTCCTTTGTCGTACGTCGTCTTCAAGCGGGGCCTGAAAAGACATTTCTGCAGGCCTTTAAGGTGAGGATGGCCAGCCCAGTAATTCGTTTGCATGACTTTTTAGCCTCATATCTGGACCTTACGACCACTTTCCGTTAAGTGGAGTGAGGTGATCTTCACGGGCAATGTAAAAAAAATGAGTGACAGTAACATTTTAGAAAACCAGACAGTTTGGATGATAGCTATAAACTACAAGTAGCTAAAGTTTTTAATATACTCCTAGATACATAAATCCATTTGCATAAAAAAAACATTCCGATTTGATATTTGACTTGGTCAGATCTTTTCCTGCTTAAATTCACAAAGCAAAAAGAAAAAATTTGAACGATACGCTTTTTACATTGAATGAGAGAAAGATATATTTTTTTCAATACAGAACTGCCTGGTTAATTTTAATGTCCGCCTACTTAAGCAAATAGCAACGAATTGTTTTTTTGTAGTAATTAAACAATTACATGGCCTTTGGAAAGTTCATTTCGATTCCAGAAAAGTAAACGTAGTGAAAATTGTAATACCTATTGTCGTAAAGGCAACTTCTTGCATTCGTCAAGATTTTTTTTTTAGTAGTGGCCTACACTCACGTATAACTTATATTTTACGACACTCTATTTGACGCCACGATTGGCGTAGTGTGCTGTAGCAAGGTTTCTCGCCTTTAATTCCGTAGTGTCCCGGGTTAGATCACCGGTCAGGTCAATTCAGGAAATGTTCTTTTCTAAATTGGCCTGGGTCTGGGTGTGCTGAGAGACGCCCCTGGCTTAATTCCTTGTCTGGTACCTCGTAACACAGGGATATATATCCCTACTTCGAGACCATGACAAGAGGTGTGTTGTCTGGTGCATATTTATTAATTATTTGTTTATATGTTGTAGGTGTACTTCCCACACCGTCGTTTTGATGTGTCTTTTAGTAAAATTTTATTAAATAATAAGATTATAATAACAACTTTTTATTTTCAGTTTTATTACATCAGGGCCACTAACAAATAACAGTTACCACACCAATAGGTCATAGTTGAGGCTTGTTGAAAAACATTCACTAATAGGATTTAGTAACTGAAGTAAATATTTTAGTTATTCTACGGAGATCCTCCTAGACTTCTTTAAATACCACTATATTTAGTCAGATATGGCTTGTTTCTTGTAGGGCTGAATAAAGCAGAATAATTTAGAAGAGAATAGTTCAATGCAAGGCTTGGAAACCGGTTTATTTTGCAAACCGGTTAAGTCCTAAATGCCTAAGAACGTATAGGTTTTGTTTCCGTTTGAACGGGAACGTAATGAGAACGATTTAGAAAAGGAACGAAATGTAAATAGTTCTCGCTCAATATCCCGGTTTGACCATTTTATCTGGGTTTTTGTATTAAAAAAGATCAATACAAAACTAGGAATACTAATTCACAGCCACGCAGTTTAGTCACGAAGTTAAAGTTTGAACTAAAAAACATTGATGCAATAACAAGGGAATAATTTATTTTTGTCTGCAACGTTTATATTCTGTCATCAACTTGTATCATCTAACGAATAGATCTATCGCCATGAAATATTTTCATTCGTAGATAAATAAAAAGTGTCGCCATGTATGAATTTTTGCTGTCACGCGACGAGCCTCTGTTCCTTGTGGGATAAACCGGTTTTACCGTTCTTATAAAATGTTCCCATTTCGTTCGTGTTCCGAATAAAATACTGTGCAAGGAACAGTTCGGAACGTTTTAAAAACGGTATTTTTTAAACCGGTTCCAAGCCTTGGTTGAATGCATCCATGCATGATTTCGAAAGATATTTGGCAAATTAACTGATCCCCAGAAAACTGACTCATCAAACTAACCTATCTTTGTCGGTCAAACATACACTGGGGTTGTTCAATAGAGCATTCAGTTTCGTTCAATAATGTGGAACTGCTTAATGTGACGTGATGTCGTACTCTTAAGAGCGTGTACTGGTGGTGGATCAAAAACGTTGCATTTTTAAACTTACTTAAACTGTCATTTATCTCATTATCTCTCTTATCTTATTCTTCTGCATAATATTATATAAAAACAGATTGAATCGTCTAAAATTGGGTAGTCGCCATTATTTGCAAAATAAATAAAAACCGTGTTTTCAAATATTTGTTAAGAAACGTAAAAATTTACTGTACACAGTGAAAGTTATGATTATAAAATGAAAAGGTGCAGACGATAATTAGAGAGATAAATTATACTTTAATTTGAATTCAGCTATATAATCACAAAAAGCTTCGAAAAATGCGACGGTACGATCTACCCCCAGCAAAGGCTCTTAATGTATCATCTATTAAAACATGAACGGGTCTACCTTAATTTTAGCCACTAACCACCTTATGTTTTGTCATCATAGCGGTAAAAAACTGGTAATGAAAAATGTCTAAAAAGGCTAATAAAAATAGAGTGACGGACGAGAATGACTAATTGCCAGCTTGAATATTTAACATTGATATCTCAATCCACAATTGCAAAAGGAGATTACCTCGGTTAATAGGTTTACAGACTTTTTTATCGAACTCGAGCAAAAAACTTAAACTTGTTTAGTCGGACTGAAATTGCGCCGAGGGCTCGCCCAGATAAGCTCGTTTCTTTTTAATTTTCCTCTGGAAATTACTTCAATCCCCTCGTTGAATAAATGAGGACTGTTGCACTACCTACATTTACTACTTTTTTAAATTTATTTTATTACCACGAAAGAGATCTTGGAAGATTCTCCGCTCTCAGAGAAAGGTTTGATTAACTAGTTGGATCCTGCTAAGAAAAAGCTCGGAGAGTGCAAACGCGACTCGAAACAAAATAGAACACTAGTTTTGTATCTGTACTAAAGTAATTTTGTTTACATGAGTTCTTGTAAATAAAAACTGCTGATGTAGGATGAATGAGCTTAATTTTTTGACAATCAAACTTTAATAGTAGTCATCCTTAAGGTTTGCCAGATAAACAAAAAAAATGCATGAAAAAATAAACAAGTTTGCTTGATAAAAATAATACTTGTATTTATTTACTGAAATACTCTAATGCGATGTTTAATTAAAGTGGTAGCAGGTAGAGTAAAAAGTAAAACAAGATTATACGATTAGTGTGTTACTAGTGATTTCTGACGGTGCTGAATCGTGGTCTTTGAATATGGGCTTCATAAGAAAGCTTAAGTACTCAGCTATGACGAGCGCTATGCTCGGTGTGTCGCTACGTGACCGAATCAGAAATGAGGTAATCCGTAGAAGTACGAGAGTGACCGACGTAGCCCAGCAAGTATGTAAGTTGAAGTGGAAGTAAGCAGGGCATTTACACGCAAAATTGATGGCTGTTGAGACAGGAAAGTTCTAGACTGAAGATAGTTTCAGAGTAGGTCCAGCGTGGGACGCCTGCAAGATGGACGGGCGACCTGAAAAAAGTAGCAGGATTCCGGTGGATGCAGACCGCTTGTAACCGGTCGCTTTGGAAATCGCCGGTGGAGGTCTTTGGTCAGCAGTGCACGTCTTGTGGCTGTGAATGATGATGATGATGATTAACCACCTGCGATATGTCTGGAAACCCAGATAAGGTTGCAGGTTTTTATTTAGTACAAATAAATCTTGCATAGCTCTCCGCAAGATATTTTAGTCATGAGTGTTTTGAAGTGAATTATTAGAAAAATATGTCCAGACTATTCAACAGAACGGAAACAATTCTAGCTTAAGGGAGCAATAATAAGTCTAGCTCGTACAAGTGGCAAGGGGACATCTGGAGTTCTGGCCTTACAACTGTGTTGTTGTACTGTTGAGCCCTCTGGGAATTAGTTCAGTATCCACATCACATTTTGAACACAAGCTGGTAGTGTAAGGTTAGTCGAGGTGTACCCTGTTTTGTGTTATTTTACAGAACTATTCAAACGTTCAAAATGTATATTAAATTTTGATATACCCTTTTAATTATAGAATTGGGTCTTATATAGTAATAACTCACTCCAATTTCAATAAATAAAAAAATTATATATGTTTGTATATAGTTCATTAAAAAAAAGAAGTTAAAAATTATCATTTTCATTCCAATAAAAAGTTACATAATAGAAATACATATTATTAAAAAGTTTAAAATTACAAAATTGCCATGTAGTTTAAGTATCTTTCTTTACCAGCTATTATCAAATCACAACATCATTACTATTCAATTCTTTTGACGTAAGTCCCGTTTTATTTCGGAGCACTCTAAGCCGCTTGTTCTGAATAATAAATGGCATGCCCCTAATTGCATTCCAGCATTCCATTGCAACCAAGAAGAGATGGTGTCTCACTTAATTTTCGCTTTTAAATGCAACGACCTCGCCGCGGGTAAAATGGGTAAAATTCTAGCCGTAAAGCAGTATTTTGTAAAGAAGTGTAAATTACGAGATCTTCAGTTGGAACTACTTCACGAGCGGTAAAATAAGTAATTCGAGTTTGGAGTGAAAATATAAAGGCGAATGCATTTTAGCTTAAATAGGTCAAATCTAATATTAAAAAAGGCGCTTAAAGAGGTAGGTACCAAATCTACTCGTAAAGTATAGTAATTGCTCTGGGGATCATTAATTTGATTTCATTCATGACAAATAATAATATAACAAACAGTTCCATGAGTTTAGTGTCAAGCCGTTTCCATGAACATAAATAAGTTGTTTTCAGTCGCTGACACCCGATATAACAAGCTTTCCCTTGTTTGAGGCCAGAGGAACTTTATTTTATTTTATTTATTTGAAAATAGCAGAAAGCTTGCAGTGTAACGAAGATCGATATCGTAAAATACTTGACCATTGATGTTGTAATGCAGTAAACTGAAAATCATGTACCCGTCTAACACACAGCAACGCTGCAGGTTCAAATCTGTGTTTGATAACTTCTACGTTTTTGCAAGCGAAGCGCGCCATATTTGTTTTTCTGATCTCTTGCTATTGAGCGGCAAACAGTTTTATTGACAATGAACAAATGAACGCAAACTGACTGGGTACAGCTGGCTCTATTGAAATGGAAGCGTGAGTAACTTTTTGTGAATAAATCAGAATCAATAACAGGAGCGACGTTATAAATAACGCTACATTGTAGTCGCACTGCAGGGAAAATGCTTCAATCATTGAAATGTTGTATTCTGTGTAGGTCATAATGCTCATTTTTTTCCAGATTTCATAAAAAAATGGAGTATTTTACTAATCCCTTTTTGGCTGATGGTCTAGTCGCCAATGCCACAATAAATTAAAAAAAATATGTTTGACTACCCACTTGTGTCAAAATCACCATGAAATGAAATGATGATGAAATTCAAATAAATCTGTGAAGTGGCTAGAGTAGTGTGTAATGCATATTGTCAGAACGAGATTTGTTTGTTGTGATGTTTGATGATAACTTGTTAGGTAAAGTTTGATGTGAAGTTCAAAGTTCTTTATTGCACCATAATGTTACATAAAATGCTTCAATCATTGAAATGTTGTATTCTGTGTAGGTCATAATACTCATTTTTTTCCAGATTTCATAAAAAAATGGAGTATTTTACTAACCTTTTCATTACTAACTTGAGGTTTCATGAGTATGACCATAACATCAAAATAAAATACTTACTTCATGGCATTTTATTATTTCACTAACAGTCCCCGCGTAGGCTATTTTCCCCGTTCAAATACATCTAAAAACATATATATAGGCTATGTTGCTCGCTGATAATGTCGCTTAATATTGGTGATAGAATTTCAAAAACCAGTTCAGTAGTTTCGGTGCCTATTCTAAACAAACAAACAAACAATAAAATCTTTCCTCCTTATTTAGTACTAGCTTTCCGTCCGCGGCTTCGCCTGCGTGAACTTATCATATATGATATAGATTTTATGTAGTATACTACTCTGTCAAGGAAGTACCGGGAAAAGATCAGAAATACACAAAATGTTTGTTATTCATCCAAATTTATTTTATTACCTTCAAAGTATGATCCTTCAGAAACGATAAACTTACGCCAACGAATAATCCAATCATCAAAACATTTTTAAACGCTGTTTCTAGAATTGAGTTCAGTTCTCGCCGCGAATTTTCCTTTATGTCTTCTACCGATTGAAAACGGGTGTCACGAAGTGGTAATTTTTTTTTTTTACAATTTACACCAAGATCATCTTACCCCAAACTAAGCAGAGCTTGTAATATGGGCGTTAGAGACTGATAAACATACTTAAATATTTCTGATTACATACTTAAATAGATGATAACACCCAGACACACAACAAATACAAATGTTCGTCACAGAAATATTTGTCATGGGTGGGGATCGAACCCACGACCTCCGGCGCTAAAGGCAGCCTGTTGGCGCCATTGCGCCAACAGGCCAGTCTAATTTGAGTTTAGGAAAAAGAAGGAAGTCGGCTGGAGCCATACCTAGTGAATATGGTGGTTGCTCGATTGTAATTTTGTTGAGTGTTTGGTCAAAAATTCGTTCACAATGATGGCCTTCTGCGAGGGCGCATTATCGTGGTGCAAAATCCAAGAATTTTCTTCCAGAGCGAGGCAAATCTTCCATCACATCTCGACCGCTTTTGAAGGCTTTGTGCCACTCATAAGCACGTGTTTTCAATAAAGTCGATTCACCGTAAGCCTTCTGTAGCATTTTCAGTGACTCCGAACACGAAATTCCATTGGCGATGCAAAATTTAAGACAAAATCTTTGTTCGATGTTTTTGTCCATTATGAAATTCGCAATACACACTAGATATGATATGACGAAAAATAGCACTGTATTTAATATAAATAACAGATGCAACTCAAACTGCGCGCCAAAATGGAAAACAGTTGTGCCAATCTAAGAATAACAAAAAACACAAAAAAAAATTTGGATCCAAAAACAAATCATCTATCCCCGATACTTTTTTGACCTTCAGGTATATACTACATAAACCTCTATAAATTGTAGCCTATGTGAGATTCTGACGTTTAAGCTAAATTACTATAAAGTTTCATCTAAATCCGTTTTTGCGTGAAAGAGTAACAAACATACATACATACATCCTCACAAACTTTCGCATTTACGAGTATAATATTAGTAAAAAAAAAAAAGTTTTTTATTGAAGTTAATCTTTAACAATTAAATTGCCGGGGCTTCCCAGAATAAAAGTAATCAAAAGATACTTGTGTTGGGAAATCCTTGCTCTTCCTATAAAGTCATACACTGTACATTTACATTAGGTACTATAAAAGTAACACAAAAAACTTAACTTTTTAGATTTCTAAATACGACAAAAATAAATGAGAAAGGGGAAATGCTTGTCGGAGTGTGTGTTCGCGCGCGCGCGCGCGCGCGTGTGTGTGTGTGTGTGTGTGTGTGTGTGTGTGTGTGTGTGTGTGTGTGTGTGTGTGTGTATGTGTGTTTGTGTGTGCGCACGTGTGTAAGTGTAGCTGTTGGTGTGTGAATGAGTAAGTCTAATATACGTACAGATTTATGTTGTGTCTGAGTAAGTGCGTTTCTATCAAGTTTAAGTCAATCTTACCAAAATGTCTCCAACATCATCGTAGCTAAGAGTAGAGAGCCATTCAGCCAGAGTTTTCCTACACTCATACCGTAACATGGGGTAAATCTTAAGTTTACTGTTGATTTTATTATAGGCGTGAGGAGCCTGAGAAATATATTGCCTTCCAGCACATCAAAGACTGTACGTGCGGGGTATGCGGGGGCTACGAGACCACACCTTCTTTTCTTAAGTTTGGTTTGGGCAAGGGTTAAAGTTTTGTGGTATCTTTGTATCATGTGTAAAATATAAAGTTTCCTCACGGAGAGTAGCTTCGAGGTTTCATATAGGGTTTTGGTAGGAAACCTGAAGGGTTTACAGTACATTACCTTGATTAGGGATCTTTGAGCACGCTCTAGATCTATAAAGTATGATTTAGCTGCTCCACCCTAGTAGGATTAGTAGGATTGATTTGTAGCTATTATGTGACTTAAATAGCGTATTCACTTGTTGTCTAAATTTTGTGTAAATCCAGCATACAATTCAATTCAATTGTGAGAGTAGCCAAAAGCACAAATGAAATTTAAAAGTCCGTTCGATTTTATCAAGTTGGGCAGTTCCCTCGGCGTATCTTCTTAGCCGACAGCGGACACAACATTATTGAAAGATTATGTAGATATGTTCGGATTGTATTCAAAAGGGTCTTAAAGTCAGTAGAGTTCAGTCAAAGTTTCCGAACAAGCGTATCTCGGGAATCACAGGCAAAGGGGGCAGTCTAGTAGATTTATTCGCTCGCGTGATTCCGTTGCAACTCATGTTTTATGGTTAGCATTATTTCGGTTAACTGGTTTTATGTAAAAAAGGCGCTGTGGGGGAACTTTGAGATAATTTTAAAGCTTTAACGTTAAAATGAAGAAAATGTGTACATGTAAATGACGGAAGTCATTAACCACCATGGGTACAGTCAACAGCAGAAGAAGGTGATACTTTAACGTACCAAAATTGATGATTTTACAAAAACGATTAAGTTTATTAAAATACTAAGAATCTAAATGGAATAGTTCATTTATAAATGGCTATATACTGCATGTGATCATTGTTTTACGTAGTTTTTATTCATAAAAACAAATTGGAAGTTTGTTCAATCATCATTAACCGACTTCAAAAAAGGAGGAGGTTCTATTTTCCACTGTATGTATTTTTTTTATGTATGTTCACCGATATCTCTGTCAATTGTAAACCGATTTTCAAAATTCTTTTTTTATTCGAAAGGGTATATTCCTGAGGTGGTCCCATTGTCAGCATATCAGGATCGAATGATGGAATCCAGGAAAAATCGAAGGAACTCTTCAAACATTATAGGCACACCTATAACGATTTACGTATTTTTGATAGTAACTCATGCAGTTGTTCTCGATAAGTACCATTTGGTGAAGTGGAACTGCTGATGAAGACCACTGATGGCCACCAGAACTACCCAATACTAAATATTTTTCGGGTTGCAATATTTTATAGTTTTAATTTTTTTTTTTATTCATCATCTCATGTTGATGAGCTGGTGATGGAAGGTACAACTCCTTAACAGTTAGTAGTTGGAGGATAATTCTTTGAAAATTATAGGTATGTCAAGACCGACAATCATATTCTTTCAGGATATTTAAGTGAGCTGATGATGGAAGGTTTAAACTTCATAACCGTTTAAACTTAGATGATATTTTAAAAGTTGCCGGTATAGTAACTTATATTCTGTAGGACATGCAAACCCTTCAGGGTTGCATTCCTCAATTGTCTTTTAAGGAAGTTGGTACTACTAGCTTTGCCGTACTATCGATAGTTGGACTATCGATAGTGAACCGCTAAAATTATAATTTGGTCCAGTTCTGACAGTGGCATCTATGGGAAATCCAAATAAGTCTTAAATGTAGATAAATTATATGCGCGACAAATGGACGAATAACCGAATTTCACGCAAACCGATTTTGATGCTTCTTTTTTATTGGAAAGAATATACTTTAAGGGTAGTTTGATGAGAGTTTGGTTAGGTGCTGATTATGGGATCCATGGCAAAGTAACGGAACTCTTCAATTCTTAGGAGCTATTGGACGATACTTTTACGATGTATAAAATAAATAAAAACTATTCACTGAAAATCAAGAAATAAACAATAATTTTAACAAAAAAACCAACTTCAAAAAAAACTATTCCAAAACAAAGCACTAAAAAGTAAAGAAATAATTGTCTAAAACATATACGATAATATAATGTAGGTACAATTATTGTTATTGTTGGAGTCGGTGTCAGCCAATGTAGGTTTGTAACTACCTACATACATACGTAAACGTGAGATGTAAATAAATATACGTATATTGTAGTGTTTCCTTGGCGGACACCGACTCCAACAATAACAATAATTGTACCTACATTATATTATCGTATAAGTTTTAGACAATTATTTCTTTACCTTTCAGTGCTTTGTTTTGGAATAGCTTTTTTTGAAGTTGGTTTTTTTTTTGTTAAAAATTTGACTGTACATGATGTCTCTCCTATGTGGAAATGATTTACTGATAAATATGATACTTTCGAAATTGAACACTTGTAGTTCTCTAGGTCACAAAAATTACATAGCGTAGCGTACACTCTTTATCTATTATATAAAAATAAGTCGGGTTTTCCTTCCTGACGCTATAACTCCAGAACGCACGAACCGATTTCCACGGTTTTGCATTCGTTGGAAAGGTCTCAGGCTCCGTGAGGTTTATAGCAAAGAAAATTTAGGAAAAATTTCAACAGAAAAGCGGGAAAGAAAAATGAAGTTCACGCGGGCGAAGCCGCGGGCGGAAAGCTAGTTGTTAATAAATTATTCAACACTGAAAATTAAGCTAGATTACAAAAAATATTACCAATCCCTTGCAATTAATCCATTAATTGTATAATATAGAAAGTGTACTATCTAACTATACTATCCCATCATGAAATAATTAATAGCAGTGGAAGAAGCGTAAGATGTTAGTCAGAATCATGGTATATCTAAAGATGATGTTTTCTGAACCTGAAAAAAAAAAAACAATTTCTAACGCCCAAATATAAGATTTTCGTGGTCAGATGATCTGAGTCTAAGAATCCCCAAAATGGTTGTATATGTTAAAAAAAATATATCAACCCTACAAACAACCTTTCGTGATTCCTTTCCAATCCTAACCTTAATTATAATGATGCGTCTCAATTTGTTCGCTTGAAGGCCCATTACTTTTTGTGAAAACGTCGTCTTCTTATCAGTGAGAAATCAATTTATATGAACATCTTGAAATAATTAAAATCTCAAATTTCCTACGGGAATAAATTTAAATAGTGAGTCGTTTATTACCATGTTACTTATAGGCCCAAAATTTGTTTGAAAGTCTCTCAACTATGAGGTATATGGAATTTGGAGGTTACGTCAAAAGGGAAGTCCTTTAATGTACAGCAATTAAATTCTACGAAATTAAAATTATTTAGTCTCGTGAAGGAAATTACCAAGAACGGAAACAACTCTCGCCTGAGGGAGCAATAACAGGTCTAGAGCTCGCCAAAGTGCCGAGGGGTCATTTTGGAGATCTGGCCTTACAATCGGTGTTGTTGTACTGTTGAGCCTTCTGGGAATTGGCCAGTATACATGAGACATCTTGATAATAAGCAGCTTATACTGTACGGTTTTTACAGTTCGTTCTTACTAGGGATTTCGTCCCGGGAGTCTTGATTCTCGAAATCCCGGGAGTCTCGGTACTTTTACAATCGAAACCGATACCACGACCTTGATAGAAAGTCTTGAAAATTTCGAGACCAAATTTCGTCGTTTCGGTGGAAATATAAATAATAATACAGTAAGAAATATTCAATCTGAGTTTACAACTAATCTGTATAAAAAATCTGAATTTGTTAGAATTTTCGCCTCATATAGACCTACTGGGGATCAACTACAACCAGAACTGACGGCTAGCAACTAGAGAAAAGTGAAGAACGATTATAAAACCTTAAAAAGATCACTTGATCTGCTAGACTTGGAAGGAAAACCAGAGCTGTACACAGCCGTAGAATCAAGGTTATAATAATGCAAGTGAATTAAAAAGAAGTCACTGGCTTTCATCTCATAAAATGAGAGGTGTAAGTAAACAAATTACCCAGAAGCGCTGGTGTGATTTCAGATTGAACCGCTACCTCCTTTGGGGTACTGCTAATAACTCAAGCCTCAATTTTCTAAGTATTCCAAAATACAGTTCTTCGTTTACTGAGTAATGATGCTGATGAATGTTTATTGGTTTTTAAGAGACAAAATTAAGAAAACTTATTTAATGTCGCAAATAAAATCGACTCTATCATCATCACAACATCCGTGCTTGGCAGTTGCTACAGCCGCACAGTTTAAAAAAAGACTCAAAAGATAGTCTATGCTAAATCTCGACAACTGGGCCTACAGAGGACTGTTTTTGCTGGTAAACTCCTTGAAATTCCATCAAAACTATACTAATCCATCTTATTATGGCTATTTATGAGGCCAATAGCTCAAAAAGCCATATCAATTTGAAAAAAAAATGAGTCTCGAATTTCCTGGGATTCGCGGGACCAACTGTAAAGTTTCGAGGCTGGTCCCGGAACCGAAAATGCTTCAGAGACCGAAATCCGTGGTTCCTACCTGAGGCAATAGTCTGTTGTAGACAGATTTCACTGACGCAGATGAAATTCACTGACGCAGATGAGTACCTAAACTGAGGATACATTTACATTTGTGTAATATTATGGCTTAAGAGATTTTTTTCTCTTTCATTAACGTTTGAGTTTATTTTTATTGTTTCCATTATTAATTTAGAATTAAACTGTGAAACACTGTCTTTCTTTTTAACCAACTTCAAAAAAAGAAGGAGGTTCTGAATTCGACTGTATGTTTTATGTTGTGATATACTTTAAAAGAAAATAGGAGTATGGCAAAAAGTGGATTTAAATGAAACAGCAGACAAGGCCACAATTGAATGTATTTTTAATAAAAAGTTTATTGGATTGCTTTACCTTTGAAACAATATAGGCAGTTAATTTTAAAAGTTGAATGCATTTTTATTTCAGCCTAATATACTCGTACCAAGATACAAAAATCTACGAGATATGGTTAGGACAGCAAAGTAAAGTAGTAAAAAAATGCAATACAACAATAGTACATTGTTCACCGAGAGGAGAAAGAGAGCGATTACCGTCAAGGGTGTCTAAAACACCCGAGATCGGGAATCGCACTTTCTCTCGAGTGATACATAGTGCTTTATACTACACCTACGAGGAAAATAAAAAACTAAATCTCTACTAATTGAAATTTATATTGAAATTGTTGCAGTTAGTGAAGCTTAATGTAACACTTTTTCTTTCTTTATTATTTTTGCTGTTTCCTTCAACTGCGGCGGAGTTAAAAAATCTTCATCATCACTATCACTACTTATCATTTTGAAAGTTTTATTTTTATTTTACTTTCTACGAAAACTGAATCCTCAAACAACACACTAATTGAAAATGGCGCCAATGGCGTCTGCAATTTTCACATGTTCTTTTTTCAAATTGTTTATCCTGCCGCCGCAGGGTCGCACTGCCAGCCCGACACCATCCGACACACAGCTAGTGGCCAGTGTCATTTTACGAACTTGGAGATAAAAACTCACTGTAAAAACTTTTTGGCTTTTGATATTTAGGTTACCGGCGCATAGTCTTACCCAAAATTAAAAAAGAAAAACCACGTAAGAAATGGATTTTCATACACTTTTCTCTCCCGCTCAGATGCGTTTTCTCCCCGCATATTTGTTCGATATGCATTGACGTACTTTCTACCGTAAATTTGATAAAGTATCAAGGTACTTTCCGAGCAGGTGTAGTGTAAATACATTCTGACACGTGCCTTTCTTGTTCTGCCCCTACCCTAAATTGATTAAAATACAATCAGTTTTATATAATCGTTTTTCACTTCTCATGCTTTAAAAGTACGCCAATATAGCCCTACAAAGCCCTAGGGACTAAAGTGACCACTTTAGTAATTAAGGAGTGAAAAATAATTAGTTATTTAATTTCCTTTATGTGACATAGACAAACTCAAACAGCCAGTAAATATACAATTACCTGTGGAGTGTGGACCATCTTTATTGCGAAAATGTTGAAAGGTTTAGTTCCATGGTTTGTCCGCGAAGAAGATGGTGCCATGTGGTTTAAATCTCTTGTGATTTTAATTCTATAAAGTCATATTTATAAGTTTTTGTACTAAGTTGACTATTTTTCTCGCACTCAAAGTGAAAAGTACAGTTTGCACCTCGCAGTACCTCGCACGCTCGGGAGTCTAACCACCTCGGGTATATTATGGCTTCGCTTAGTCCCTCGATATAAAATACTATTTACCAATGCAATGTTTCTTATTCTTAGCGTTTTTCACCAAATTACTAAATATAGTATAGTTTTTAACTTCTTTAAAAATGTTGTCGTTATATATTTTTAATTAAAAACCATTACAAACAATTAATAAGTAAAACAAAATTAAATCTATGGTAGTTAAACGGAAAAATAAATATAATATCAAAAAATATATAATTTAATATAACATAAACGGAAACCAAAACTTAGAAAAAGAGGAAGGCAACCAAAACATTTATTAGGCAGTGTTAGCATCTACTCGCAGAAACTGTAAACTAAAACACAAGAATAAAAATCCGAAAAGGAAAAAAACTGTAAACAAATAAAGACAAAAAAAGTCTAAGCAAATGTCAAAACACAGTAATTTTAAAATATTGAAATAGTGCAAAATACATATTATTATAAATTGGAGGTCTGCTTTAATTCCAAAAGTTTTAATTGTCTTTTCCAAAGTAAAGGTTGGAAAATTTAAAATCCTCGCGTCCGTTTTGTGCGTGCGGCCTTGGAAGATGTGACTGTTTTCCCAAATTGAAGAGCCCGTAATATTCTTCTCTGTGTGATTTCAGGCACGATGGATCCTTCCAATGTGACAGGTCTACTCCGTGAACTTGAGAGCACGGGACTTGTTCGTTTCTGAAATAACGCATACAATCAAAATACATCCAACAAGGAAATGAGTTTTTTGTCATTTACGCTGATTAATTTGCCAAGTTAACGAAAGAATAAGAATATTTATTTTGCAAGAATGTGTTACATTAAAGGTGGTATAGATGAGATAGCAAACAAGACACATTCACCCTTTTGAAGCATGCAAATACAATTTTCATTACTCATACTCTGAAAGTAGGTCTGAAGTTGCCTGAGGAGCGGGATGAAAGTAATACTTTTCATCCTTAAGAGAATCACTTTCAACTGACAGCTGTCAAATTATTCTTTTTCACAAATCTATTGAACCATGTTCCAACTTTCTATACAGCCACGATGTAAAATTGAAATAACTTAAAGTTAAGTATTGATTAAAGAATATGTATTTTTTAAATAACTTTATTATAATTTAGTTTCAACAATTTCTTTAAAATAACTTAGATTTGGGTAAAATATTTACCATTTTTCCAATGATGAAAATAAAAAATAATGGCTGAATAGCTGGCTAGCCACAGAAAAAAAAACAAACAAAATAGGCGGGAAAGCGGCAATTCGATCTTCATTATTTTTTTCGATTTGAAGACTTTTGTTTATACGTATAGCAGAGATTTGTACCTATAAAATGAGTTCATCTGATTCTGATATGAATTTAACGCCTGATTTTATAAGAGAAGAGGCTAAAGCGGTAGTGGAAAATAAAATTTACTAATTTTTTCTTTAGCTAATTCATGTTTTTTTTTACTTTCCTTGTATTTGTAATGAAAAGCACAGTGTTTACCTCGGGTTAAAGACTTATTTAGTCCCTCGAAACCCCGTCTCGGGACTAAATACGAGTAAGTTACTTTCACCCCTAGGGTAACAATGTACTACACACATCAAAAGTGTCTAGGGATCAATATATATTTTTGCAATAACTTTTCTCCTGATTGATATTAATTAAAATTTTCTTTAAGGATTCATCAAATAAAGTGTTTTCGTTTGTCTACAGTAACGATAAACCAAGTCACCTTTGCATTAATAAAGAAATTTGCCATTTTCCTAATAAAGGGATTTTTGACATTTGAACCACTAACATTAAAGTTCGAAAAAAAGACTGAAATAACAGTTTACTTTGAAATTTTATTGGGTAACTTAAACAATTAATAATCCGTGTTTCTACCGCGAACACTAACAACACAAGAACATCGGTTTGGCATACTCAAAATGAGTTCATCCAAATCACGCTGTGGAATGGCCGCCCATGTTCGTTGCAACAACAAAAAACGGTCTTCTTTCGACTGGATACCCTCAATATTCGGCAGAGCTCTTCTCTGTAGCATATCCCATGCATGCTCAATCGGGTTCAAGTCTGGCGACTGAGCAGGCCAGGGCAGGACATTGATGTTAGCTGCGGCGAGAGTCTGTCTTACAACTCTTGCGGTGTGCGGTCGTGCATTATCATGCATTAACTGAAATAAGGGACCGATTTGCACTTGTAGAGGAACGATGACGTTCCCGAAGACCGCTAAGGGTACCACCTATAGCAATGCACAATCGTAGGATTCGATATCAATGGGCTCTTGAAGACAGAAATTGGGCAGAAGAACAATGGCGTTTCGTGTGCTTTTCTGATGAGTCTCGTTTTAGTATGAGACCGGATACAAGACGAATACGACACTGGAGAACCCCTGGACGCCAACAGCGATTAAAATCCTGCCAGGAAGTCCATCCTTATAGTGGTGGAACCATCATGGTATGGGCGGGTATTTTGATCGGCGGAAGAACTGAGTTGATTTGGATCAGAGGCAACCTCAACGCTCAAATTTATGCTGAGACGATTGTATCAGACGTCATCGTTCCTCTACAAGTGCAAATCGGTCCCTTATTTCAGTTAATGCATGATAATGCACGACCGCACACCGCAAGAGTTGTAAGACAGACTCTCGCCGCAGCTAACATCAATGTCCTGCCCTGGCCCGCTAAGTCGCCAGACTTGAACCCGATTGAGCATGCATGGGATATGCTACAGAGAAGAGCTCTGCCGAATATGGAGGGTATCCAGTCGCAAGAAGACCTTTTTTTGTTGTTGCAACGAACATGGGCGGCCATTCCACAGCGTGATTTGGATGAACTCATTTTGAGTAGGCCAAACCGATGTTCTTGTGTTGTTAGTGTTCGCGGTAGAAACACGGATTATTAATTGTTTAAGTTACCCAATAAAATTTCAAAGAAAACTGTTATTTCAGTCTTTTTTTCGAACTTTAATGTTAGTGGTTCAAATGTCAAAAATCCCTTTATTAGGAAAATGGCAAATTTCTTTATTAATGCAAAGGTGACTTGGTTTATCGTTACTGTAGACAAACGAAAACACTTTATTTGATGAATCCTTAAAGAAAATTTTAATTAATATCAATCAGGAGAAAAGTTATTGCAAAAATATATGTTGATCCCTAGACACTTTTGATGTGTGTATTTCAGTTATCAATATCATCAATTAAAAAATTACAACTTTTAAATTCAAAAATACATAAAGCAATTCATTCACAGTCACAAATACAATTAATTCAAAACCCAATAATTCAAATTGTTTTCAAATCAAAATATTTAGCCAGGTTGTAAAAACAATTTCGAACAAGCTAGATATTTTTTTATAATTATTTTTAAGTTGATTGAGTGAGTGGTCGGTTCTTTATGTCTATTAGCAATCCATTAAATATTTTAATGGCCATTGCACGGCTATTTCTGGAATACATTGTTGTTTTCATTGTTGGGAGAACTAACTTATTCGGTCGTCTACAGCTATAGCTCCGCGGATAATCGGTCAAACACTTGGAACAGCTTGGAGTGTATCTTGACAAAAATACACACCTCATATCTAAATTAACAAGGAATGGTCAAAATTTTGAGCTCCTTATACAAAGGTCTGGGAGGAAATGTTGGTACTTATTCGTATCTCAACTTGATTCTCTAAAACATTTCAAGTTATGCATGTTTTCAATGTTAACCGGTTGTAGTTCAGATACTCGGTAATGAGAATTAAAATATTAGAGATATATTTTTATTTCTAACCATCTGACGACGACGTCCTCAGAACAATTTTAGTAGAAACCGACTTCCTTTCTGAACAAAAACTACTGAAAACCATTGTTCAAATAAAATGCAAGAAGATTTTTAATTAAATCAATTTTAAAATCAAGAAGTTTTCTGTCTGGCAATATTGTCATGGCTTTGTAAATTTGTGCTAATCAATAAAAATATTCATGTACCTAAGTAATTAAATAAGTCTAAAAATCAAATCTGGACAATGCCAATTAAAACTGTCGTATACTTTTGTTCCAAAAGCGACTTAAAACAAAGCTTAAACCTTTAAATAGATTGGATTACATTAAAACTTCTTTCACGAAGATGTTTATTTCTTATTTAGGTGATCCTTATTGGTATTGTAAATCATAGTTCTGTAATAAATAAAAAAACACTTACCCAAGTCCAACGCTGAGCAACGCGTGCGGCTGAATATATTTGATACCTTCTGCGTTATCGCAAGCGAAGCGCGCCATGTTTGTTTTTCTAATCTCTTGCAATTGAGCTGCAAATAATTTTACTGACAATGAACAAATGAACGCAAACTGAATGTATGCATTCAGTTGCGAATAACAACCAGAATGTTTGCAACCTCTTCAGTAACTTTTTATGAATAAATCAGAATCAATAACAGAGCAACGTTATAAATACCGGTACATTGAAGTTGCACTGAAAAGAAAATGCCTGAATCTTTGAAATTGTGTAGGTATTCTGTATTCAGTAGGTAATATTATGAATTCGTGGACTCTTTCTTTTACAGATTACATTGACATATTTTTTTAATAAGAACTTTAAAAATAAATAGTTTGATTAAGATATTTTTATAACTTCAGGTTATCTTGACCTGTTGAAACAATATGAAAAAAGGATAAAGTTATTTCATTTCCATAATTATTGCCATAAAAGGCTTATTTACTCCATTATTGATCCATTATTGATTTCCATCAGATAAACCCAAATATTGGGTAAATCTATCATGCAATTGAAGTCACTCGTGAAAGTAGCCAAAAATACAAATAAAGTTTAAAAGTTAAATACCGTTAAATTTCCACGTTGGGTTATATCAATGGTAAAAAGTGGGCTTCTGAGTGTTTCGTTCACCATGACGACACAGTTACTTGCCTCTGACTGCCCCGTTTGGAATAAAGTCGTGATGGTATGTATGTATGTATGTAGATCGTGAAATTCCCGACGTAAAGTAAAATAGAAACTTACGCAATGTAAAACTGTGGTATTGGTCTCCTCTTTCAAACCAAAATCTGTCACTAAACCTGAATACGTGTAGTTGCTTCGTCATGATGCAAAATAATGTTGGCCCCACGGAAGTACCCGGGATAAGATCTTCACTCATTATGCCTGCTAGCAAGTCGACATCTTCTAGTTCACAGTAAAGCTTTTTGAGGGTAACTATTTTCTGAAAACATTGCAAAAAAGATGTTTAAGGTTTATTTTTTTACAAAAATTTGTAAAATGTTTTGACTTACTTCTTCCGTCATAACATCCAGGAAGTCCTCAAATTTCTTTGCTGGTTTCAGACCACATAAGCCTCTATAACTGTTGTAACCTTGTAACCCCATATCTCTACCTCTCTGTATATCCACCGCAATTCGATCATGGGCTTTGAGAGACTGCGAGTAAAATTTCTCAGAAATCTACAAACGGTAATTCAGTGATGAAAATTTTGAACAACTTCTCGAAACTTCTTCTTGGGCATTAACAACTTAGATAGATCGGACGATTTTATTAAAATATCCTTGCAACGGACCATTTTGATTTATTTAATTTCATCATTGCTCTAGGTATGTTAATAAAAATCTTAGCTAACCGATATTTGAAAGAATTATGAAAACTATCGATACAACAAAACAGTTCAGTGGTGCCTAATCGTTAAGGTTTAAATATTTTTCAAAGTTTTCAAAATTTGTGAATTAACTTTTCATATAACATAGGCAAATCCGATCCATACTCGATTTATATTTATGAATACGTCGTATCTGTGCTATTTAAGACATTTAATTAGGCCTCAATAAATAATTATATTTTCTGGATTTGGGCGTTACTCGGAGCTTTAGGATCAATAAATAATTTGATCCTAATGCTCCTAAAAATACTGAAGTCACCAACGAAGGCTAGCGAAGTAAGTTGTAAGTGGCAGTTCCATAACAAGCAAATAACTAATTGTCATTGGGACAGAAACATTCAGACTATTTGAGGTAAATGCATCATGGACCTACAAGATGAACGGATAGCTCATAAGAATATTTAAACAAAAAGACATTAACTAAAGTGATAAAAGCAACTAAGCTCCGAGTAACGCCCAAATCCAGAAAATATAATCACTGTTGAGCAGTCCTTACATGTGTAGCTGTCCCTTTCATTTCTGTGGAAATGTGACAGGGCAGCAACAATTTGAAATGTGCTCAACGTTTGAATATCGTTTCTGGATTCGAAAGTCACAAAAGCCGTTATCAATTTATCAGACGGATCATTATCACGCCCCTACACCACAAAATAAAGAGAGCGCCGCACATGTCTAATTACCGCCTACACCTAAAGCGTAAAAAAAAAAAAAAATTAAGATGAGAAGAAAAAGAAAGAATTAAATGATTTTCTTACGTCTGGATCTTGAATGTCATCAATTTTGGCAGCATGTTGAAAGAACGTTCCCCTGTTGAGTTCCTCAAAGTGTGTACCCTCTTCTATGAGTTCTGGCCTGAAGAGGGTATCGCTCAACGAAAACTCCCCAATGTAACGATAATGCTCATTGTACAATCTACATAAAAAACAAAGATGATAAGGATTATTCGCCATTCATGTGTACGCCATTCTAGCAATGTATTTCTTTTTGTTTGACCCCTAAGCAATTAATAAGTTCAATGCGTCGGAGTGTGATATACAACATCAGAAAATGAACGCATTGAAAGCATCGTTAGCTGGATTGAGACCCGTATTCTTAAACAAAATCTGTACTTGAGTATAGATCTGAGTGACGTTTTTGTATGAACAGACGTTTTGAAATCTCTACTCAAGTACAGATCAGTGCTTGAGTACGATTCTAGAATGCGGGCCTGAATCAGCCTTAATCACCACACAATTATTACCCGAACACGCAAATGCGTTGAAAATTATGAATTTTGAAATATTAACTTTGGTGTCTTTTAGTTTTTCTATACTGATGAAGAAATTCTTACTTGATTCTTCCTTCCCAGAATGTATGGAAAAACCTTTTGGCGATTTCATATTCCGCAAATATTAGTGGGTCAGTGCCGTCATCGTACGAAGACACGTAATTCACATGCTCGGATATCAAACCAAAGTTTACCATGTTTTTGTAACCTGAAAAAGTAAACCATAATTATTTATTATTATGATACATCAATCAATAATGATATCGATTTTGTGTTTGCATGTTTTTTTAGTGATTATGTTCATTTTCTGCATTCTTAAAATAATAATGCAGACCTACACGTTTGACCGAAGAGTTCAAGCTTACATTTTAAGCGTTTACAGCTTTTCATGTGTGCTCTAATGGCATTGATGATGTGGTTTCTGCCGATTTCGGCTAAGGCGACTTCTTCGAGTCCATTATGGAGATTTGCGTTCGTGTGCCCGCATGTGGCTTATGTAGGCAGTCTTTTTTGTAAAGGCCCTCGCACATTGCGGGCATGTGAGCATACCGTTGATATAATTGTAACTAATAGCATTAAACATCTTTTAAAGCAATAGCAAATTAAAAATCCCTCCAACTTTCTCTTCAGTTCTTTTTTGTTCGTTTGTTTGTTTGTATGGAATAGGCTCAATGCTATTGGACCGATTTTAAAAAAATTTCACTAATAGAACTTGACTGGCCTGTTAGCGCATTAGCGGCGATTCTGTCTTTAGCGCCGGAGGTCGTGGGTTCGACAAACATTTATGTGACGAACATTTGTGTTTGTTGTGTGTCTGGGTGTTATTATCTATTTAAGTATGTAATTAAAAAAATTTAAGTATGTTTATCAGTCTCCGACGCCCATAGTACAGCTCTACTTAGATTGGTCAGATGACCTTTGTGTATTGTTCAAAAAGAAAGATACATTATCAGGAAGTAACATAGGATATGATTTATTTCAAAAAAACTTAGACATTTACTCGTACAAGAAAAAGCAGGTTATGTATGCGAACCGTGCAGATTTTTCGCGTGCCCTGCTCAAATAGTTAAAGATAAGAGGAAATAATAATTATACTCGTACTAATGCATTGTAGGACTAAAATAGATTTACTAAAAAGTTTTCGAGAGGGTATATATTATTTTATTTTTATTTTATTTATTTATAACAGCTATAACAACTAAGCCATAAAAAGCGTTTTTATTTAAATAACCGCTACATACTTTAGATGCATTTTTTTATGAGATAATATGAATCCTTATGCAATTAGAGTATTTCAATATCGAGATTTTTGTCTTTTCCTTATTAAAATTATTCAATTGATATCATCAGAGCAAATATCACTTAAGTAATTACCGTCTGTTTTTAAACTCTGGCCTGACTAATTAAGGCACTCTATTCTGAAACCAATGACGTAAGCATTGCTTTGGCGGGACTCAATTCGCTATCGCATTTTTCTTTGGACCTTGTTTTTCCTAACTAATTATATTATGCTAATCGTAACGGGCGGCTCTAGGCCGGATAATTGTCTCCCGTCACCGCATCCCCAAAACTGTGAGGAGCTCTCGAAATCCATTTTCAAATAAGGCCTCTGAAGTTTATTTGAGCAAACTGGGTGTATTTTTGCATGCTAAGATACTTCAGTATCTTAAAATAACAAAAATTTTATAGGTTATACTACGAACACAAATTTAATTGAATATGATTTTATTTTAGTGAATAATCCGTATCTATACTTCTATATCAATATTTTAAAGAGAAAAGGTTTGATTGTTCGTTTTTTTGTAATGAATAAGCTCCGAAACTACTGGACCTATCTGAAAACTTCTTTCACCAATATGCTACATTATTAGCCAGTGACGTAGGCCATATTATTTTAGATTTAGGCTTTATTTTATTTATTATTAATTTATTTAATCTTTATTGCAAAAAAAAAAAAAACTTAGGCGGACTTAGTGCTAAAAGCATTATCTACCAGTCAACCATCGGATGAGACAGAAATGCTGCTGGCGGTGCAAAATGTTTATTTAGAATCGGATATGAATACAAAGTTTTTTTTTTAATTTGACGGTATATATAGTCTACGTGGACGAAGACGCTGACGGGCAGCTATTAACTGGTAATTTCATGATTTGAGAGCACTTTAACTTTAAATGGAAGTTCGACAATGTGTAGTAAGGTCAACGTTTACATAGTCCAAATAGGTAGACGCAGTCATTTCAAACGCGGCAAACAGCCCACTCTACGAAGACGAAAATCTGCCAATAATTTCGTGTAAAAGCGATTTTTAGCACAAATGGAATGGTGTCTGAAGCAAATTACTCAAAGGTAGGTATGTGAGAATGCACTTTCAAATTTGAAATTATTACCACCTCTTTGTTTATTTATGTGAACTAGAATTGTCAATTTGATTAAACACAAGCTTTGTTCGCCCAATATAGTTGCTCATCAATAATTCCAAATAATGTTAACAACCCAGGCAAACCCAGAGACCACATTCGCAGTATGGGTTATAAGTATCGTGGTGTTAATTAGTTGTTCTTGGCTTCCGCCCCCTTGAACCCGACGGAACCCTATTAGTCACGCTCGTTTGTGGACCTCTGTTGCTACAACTTTCGGAGTTTCTTCATCTTTAGCTATTTCTATTAGAACTTTATCGTTAGTATAAAAGAATTACTTAAGAAATAATGAGTTTTATTTAATTTTTTTTTCTTTCTCGTCTAAACAGTCTTTATCGGTGGACGTGTGACCGATCTTACTAGTAAATTACCGGAACTAGTGCGCGCGAGTTTATTGTAAGTAGTTTTTAGAGCCTATTATAAATAACTAGTCAGTAAGTGTTTAGTCCACATTGCATGCCGTGGCAGCCTTTAATTAAAACGACATTTAGCATTTAGTCCGTGTGTGTTATACAACTATTCTGTTTTGGTGTTTGTTTTGTTGGTTGTCCTAATAAATAAAATAAATAAAATAAAATAAATTTAATTTAACTTTTTTAGCATTTTCAATGCTTTATTTTCCATCGAAAGAAACTAGAAAAATTCAAACATTGGTCCTGTGGCTCGAGCGGGACTCGAACCCGCGCCTTCCGTCATCCAGGCGGGTGCTTTGACAATTAACCTACCGAGACAATGAACAGACTTGTTTTTTTATTGAGTTTTATGTGTGTGAAAAGCATTATTAAAGTCATGAGTTAATTTTTTTTTACAAGATGACCTCACTCCACCTGATGGAAAGCGGTCGAGAAGGTCAGATTTAAGGCTGAACCGCATTCACTGAGCTGGCAGTATTGTTAAGCATTCACTGAGCTGGCCATCGTCATCTTGAAGGCCTGCAAAAATGCCTTTTCACGCCCCACTTCAAGACCCCGGGGATGTAGGTGAAGAACGTTCCATGTCTGGATGGTGCGACAATGAAACGAGCCACCGAACCTTTTCGTGCGGGCCAACAATTGTTGGACCGTGTGTATTGTATCAATAAGAATAATTTATTATGCCTATCCTACCCGCATTATCCCTAATCTTCATAATCTGTCCTAAACTGTGAGGAATGCGTTTTATTTATGCATTTAATTGAAACCTAAACAGGTTCAAAAAATACTTCTAAAACAGTTTAGTGTTTTGCGAACTAAAGAAAGCAACTATCAAATTGCAACTCATATAGCAGCTGTTAATTATTCCTTTTAGATCAATAACGCAGACATTACAAATTTATGAACAGTAGAAAAATTAAATACAGTGTTTTAAAAAGAGCAACATTTTTTTAAGACAACACTAATAAGGCCGGGAAGATATTTCATAGAGAATTATACGCTTACCTAACAGAACTGGTAATAGTTCATACATGAACATGTTGGCAGCTGTAGCAATGTTAATCCGACGAGCCACTTTGAACAGTCTGTCGTCCTTCCAGCAAGGGTTGAGCTCTTTCAAGATCCTGGCAATTCTGTTGTGCTCTCGGTAGAAGAATATTGTTAAAGTAGTTGTCGTCAATTCAAAGTTGCCCACCTCCGGATAACCTGTAAGATACAATACAAATAATATCTACATAGATAGATAGATAGATAGATCTACTTTATTGTACTAAAAAACAATAACAGATATGTTCAAACATTTAAACAATTTGTACAATTTAGGCGGCCTTATCGCTAGAGAGCGATTTCTTTCAGGCAACCTTTGGGTAGAGGAACTTCTTAAAGCATAAAGAGTGTGGAGTGAAAACAACTAAAAGAGCAAAAATAAAATATGAATGAATACAACTTCAATCAATATTATATATAAACATATAAAACATACAATGAATAAATAACAAACAATCAATATATTAAATATAGATAAATAAATATAGACACCAACAACATAACAACCATGAGGAGTGGGTCATAGTGAGAGGAAATAGGCTTTGACACGGGATTTAAATATAGGTAGGGATTGAGATTGCCTGACAGGCAAAGATAGGGAATTCCTGAGGCGGATGGATTGGACAGTGAAGGAATTTGAGTAAAAGCTTGAGGAATGTGGAGGGAATGTTAAAAGGAGTTTCCGGTTTAAGCGCGTAACTTCGCTTCTGGCAGATTGCTGAAATTTAAACAACTCTTTGAGATAAGGAGGCGTCCGGGGATTGAACAACACGGAGTAAAGTAAAGAGAGAATATGGAGATCTCGCCGTCGGCGTATAGGGAGCCAGTTAAGTTGGGCGCGGAATTCGGAAACATGATCGTATTTGCGTAGGCCGAAGATTATGCGAATACAGAAGTTTTGGAGTCTCTCTAGCTTATTTAGGAGTATCTGAGTGATATCTGCATAACAACAGTCAGCATAGTCGGGAATTGGCAGAAGTAGGGCCTGTACAAGAGCTATTTCGGTGGGTATAGGTAGAAAATTGCGTAGTTTGCTAATTGCTGATGCAAACATCTTCCTGCTAACCTGCTTAACCCAAGTAAAAGAACTGTCAACGATAATCCCCAGATTTTTCACCGATTCGCTGTATGGCATCTGTACACCATCAAAAACTATGTGTGGCATAGAATCCTAGTCTATTCTAGATATTTGCCATGGGCTACCAATGACAATTACTTTAGTTTTAGTGCAATCTAGCACACGATTCAGGTCCGCATTCACAACTTGGACAGTTGGTGCAGGCCTTGGTATCTATCTTGATGGTACATTAAATTGGGAAAAGCAGATTGGCGAGGTAAGCCGGAAAATGTTTGCATCGGTAAGCTCCCTCAGTAGACTCCGCAACTTTTTACCCATACCCACCAAAATTGCTCTCGTGCAGACTCTGCTATTACCAATCCTAGACTATGCCGATTGTTGTTATTTAGATATTAGCGAAAATTTCCTCAATAAACTCGAGCGCCTCCAAAATTTCTGCATACGCATCATTTACGGTTTGCGTAAATTCGATCATGTCTCTCAATTCCGGGCACAGTTGAAATGACTTCCAATACGTTTTCGCTGAGATCTTCATATTCTGTCTCTTCTCTACACTGTCTTGTTTAATCCCCTTTCACCTCCGTACCTCAAGGAACTATTTCACTTTCTGCAATCTGCCAAAAGTGGAGACATGCGGTCTTGTCGGAAACTGCATCTAACAGTCCCCTCACATTCCACTTCCTATTATTCCAAATCATTTGTTGTTCGCTCCATTCGTCTGTGGAATTCCCTACCTTTACCCATCCGCAAATCTCAGTCCTTACATGTCTTTAAATCCCAAGTCAAATCATACTTCCTCTCTCTGTAACCTAGTATTTTATTATGTCTCATCCTTTATTTTTCAGTCCTTAAAAATGGAAACTGGTGATCCTATTGCAGTACCTATATGTATTTTATGTAACACAATTCATTTAGTTTATTATTTAAATATCTCTTACTTATCCTTTATTTTGCACAGCCTTACCCGTTATATTATACAAGTCTCTCTTCAGAAGGTAGTCTGGAAGAGATCGCTTTAAAGCGATAAGACCGCCTAAATTGTACATTTGATGTCTACTTACTGTTTAACTTGCTGTATTTGTTTGTTTGTGCAATAAAGATTATTTATCTTATTTATCTTATCATAAGGCTACCTTGAGAATAAATCTACATTTTAAATATTTTTTTTTTCACAAAAACATGTTCTTTATGTGTCCCTTACCAACTTTGGTTTGTAGGTAATTTAGTGTATGGACGTTGCGATACTTGACAAGCATTGCTTAGTGCAAAGTCCGCTAGATATAAGGAAAAACATGTAAATAATTTTGATAATAAACATTACTTTACTTTACCTATCATCCATTTGCAGTTCAGTTCCACCAAAACCAGTTCCATTAAAATTCATACTTTTAGAATAATTCAAAAATATATGTTATTACAATTTTTGCTCGTTTTGGGTATTTCCGGATCAGGTATTTTTGGTTTTGGGGTTTTAAATTATATTTTAACCAGTAAATATTAATTTACTCAGATTAATTTTATACTAGCTTAAGGTAAATAATTAATGTAAAGATATACAATTTGTAAATATATCTTAAACAATTTTTAGTTCCATTTATATTGACCAAAGAGAACTGCAGCGAAATCCGCTAGCGACTGTCATTGGTATAGGATCATGCTATATGTATACTTAAATCGCTCCGCATTAAGGCGGTCTGAAATATTTCATTGGCATATTTACCAAATTTATAGCATACTGGATCACGATTCATGTTTTGGAAACAAACATCTCTGGTTTCGTTTAGTGGCACATGGCGTCCTTTCCTTCTTTCTTCCCGCAGAAGACCTCGTTCAAACTGTCTTATAGAATAGAGAGCTTTATCGTCTACTCCATACACGGTCGACAGATCTATCAGCGGCGTCTGTAGATTAATCTACGGACAAATAATAGTACCATCATTAAATATGTAAAAACTCCAAAAATTTAGGACCTTCTGACAATTTTTATTACAATTAAAACAATCAATCAGATTAGTGTTAGTTCAGCATAAGTGAATATAATAGTATTGAGTTCATGTAACTCAAAATAAGAATGTAATTTTGGGCCAAACAATGGAAACAACAAATGTAAAACAAAAGAGTTCGGTGTATCGTCGCCATGGATTAAGGAGTGATCAAGAGCAAAATGCTGTAACATTAAACAAAAATGTTAGTTGCTTTAAATTTCGCTGGGTTGCAACAGTTTTGCACTCATAACAAGCTTTGTGGAGCAAAAGTTCAAGCTGTAAAGTCGAGCGCTAAAATCGGAAGCCGCTAAAACGTCGTAAGTTACATTTTTGAAGTTAGGCACTATTTTACTTTATCGTTATTACAAGTTTTTAGATAACAATCAAATACTTGTACCGAATGCAAATTTCAGAAGATTATCAAACACTATTTATAGCAACTAAGATAAAAGAAACTAGCACCACGTTGGTTCAAATACAATCCTTATTCAGAAAAAAATATGATTTCGTGATTTTATGAATATCCGAAAAAATATTATAACTTATTAATAACAAGTAAAAAATATTAGGCCGGGGAAAAGTCTTTTCACATGTATGTATGAACTTGTAATAAAGTCTTTTTGGCTATACTATTTGTAAATGGCTGGTTTTGGTAGCATTAAAAGTTTAAATTTTAAAAAAGAAAATTTAAATTAGGAAAATGTGTTATTTTCTTTTGTGTTTCTTACTGTCAAGATGAGTGAATCTAATGAAGAAATTTCGATACATTTTAACATTTTACTACAAGGTAAAAATGCAACGCAAGCCGCAAAAAAATTTGCGATGTTTATGGACCCAGTGCAGTGTCTGTGAGAGTAGGACAAATTTGGTTTAAGCGTTTTCAATCCGGAAATCTCGATGTCAAAGATGCACGTCGCTCTGGTCGTCCTACTACGGATAAAATGTATGCCATTTTTGAAAAAATGGAGCAAGATCGGCATATCAGTAGTTACGACGTAGCTGAAGAACTGGGAATTGACCACAAAACAGTTTTGGCGCATTTGAAAAAAACTGGATACACAAAAAAGCTCGATATTTGGGTACCTCACGAGCTCACTGAAAGAAACCTAATGAACCGTGTACTCATTCTTGATTCTTTATTACAACGTAATGAAACCGAAACATTTTTGAAGAAGCTGATAACTGATGATGAAAAGTGGATCACGTACGACAAGAACGTGCGAAAAAGGTCGTGGTCAAAGGCCGGTCAGGCTTCACAGACTGGCGAAACCTGGGTTAACTCGCAACAAGGTGATGCTCTGTGTGTGGTGGGATTGGAAGGGTATTATTCATTATACCACCAGGCAGGACCATCGATTCTGACCTCTACTCCGAACAACTGATGAGATTAAAGCAAGAAGTTGAGAGAAAGCGGCCGGAATGGATCAACAGAAAGGGTGTCCTTCAACAACCCAACTCACACATCCTTAGCCACTCAGCAAAAATTAAGAGAGTTTGGCTGGGAGGTGTTAATGCATCCGCCGTATAGTCCTAACTTTGCACCTTCAGGTTTCCACCTGTTTCGGTCTCTTCAGAATTCTTTAGGCATTGTCAGGTTAACATCACGAGAGGACTGCTAAAACCACTTGTCGCGGTATTTTGATCAGAAGCCTTAAAACTGCGATAGCAATGGGATCATGTCCCTACCTACAAGATGGCAAAAAGTAATCGAACAAAATGGCACCTACATACTTTAGTTAAAAATGTAAATAAACTATGTAAAAAATGTATTCAATTTTCTTAAAAAATGCGAAGATGCTTTACCCAACCTATCTAGACGCAGGACCGTCAAATTGCGATGTGAGAAGACTTTCTCCGTTCAACAAACTTGTTTCATGAACGTCAAACTTATACCTACTAAGTCTAAGTACCCAACTAACACAAATTTGCTGCATAGGAGCTTTAGAATCGGTTTATTACCTAAGGCTTAATGCCGAAGCTTTAGAGCTTGCTCTATAGCTTTAACCCTAGAACCGTACCCTAGGGTACAATTGAAAAAAAATATTTAAAATTGACTATAACTTTTTTGTTTTAAAACGGATCTTTTCGCACCGGCGCGTATTTACGGGGGACGGGGGGTCGTGTCGAAGCATCAGTCGGGCGCGAGTCCTGTTAGCGTGCGGTCGTGGCAACACGTGTGTGGGGTACTCCAGCACCCCTGGGTACATGCCTTTGCCTATGCATCTACAATGAAGTATTGGCGGTATTTTAGAAAAAACACGACCTTCTAGTGCTCCATCCTCTTCAGATTCAACATCTTATAGATATTGATTTTGTCCCAGGTCAAAAGACCGTAAATCACTCGATGTTAAAAATGTAAAAGTTTTATATGTTTAGAGCACCAAAAAAAGATTTGCCAAAATTATTAATTTAAGTTTGTTATTTTCTTGTTTAATTATGTAACGTGAGACTGAAATAAGTGCCATAAAAGTCTATGTATGTTGATTATTAATAAATGTCTATTCTTATGTAAAAAAATTGTTTTCTTTAACGGGGTACACTAGAACCCCTGGGTACTGTTATTGAAAGTTTATTATGGGTACGGTTCTAGGGTTAATGCAGCAGCTTTAGCGCCATTTGGTCACAATTTTTTGCAGCTCTCGGTTCTATTTTAGTTGCTTATCCCAAGCACAAAGGTGCTTCAAGAGCTGCAACAAATTATTAACGCCACTTTTAAGGTCTTAAAGCGCTACTAAACTATGAACGTATGAATGATTTTAGACGAGTTTGTGCGTGCGAAAATAAAGGTAGTACTTTATTCCAATTCTAACACTTTTAGTTTCTTTTGCAATTAAAGACTGTTGCGAATGCCAGTATGCAGCTTCTTACTGCTTTTGCAACTCTTATACAGCTATTTATTAACTTCGAATGATAAATAAGCTGCAATTTCCACTTGGGTGTTTGTTGGGTATATACTTACCTGCCAAAACTTTACATTCAAAAGTTCAGGCAGTCTATGCCAGTGCCAGTCATTCTTTGAATGTACATATTTTGACCTGGAACTTCATGTCAAAAGTTCTTGTTTGCGAGCTAAATGAGTGCCATTCAAATAACGCAAAAAATTAAAGATTGCACTCTTATTAACGCAATACCTACTGAAAAATGTTCTTTAGGTTTAAAAGAAAGCCCTATTAATCAAGCACAATATAGATGTTTTTTTAATATACTCGTATGTATTTTATGGATCTATAGATGAACAGCAAGTTTCAAAACTCACAAAAGAGGGATTAAATAATTTTTAAAATTATTTTGAAATAAACCATGCATTACCTACACCTTCATTGCTGTCTCGACAGTTGAAAATCTTCTGTATGAGAACACGTGGAACGGTAACTTTAAAAAGCTCAAGTATCCAACCTAGGAATGTATCGATTTGGGAGTTTAAAATTGAGTGATTGATGAGCGTCGCGAGAGCGAACATGTAAGCAGCAACAGAAAGCACTTCGTGAGCTACCTTCAGTTAGTATACTTAAAGTACGGTACCTGTTCTGGGTATGCTTGTCTAGGAAGACAGCCATTGTCTTGAAAGGTCTCAATTCGGGAGTAATTCATGCATTCTATGCCTGTTCCTCTCAAGTAGGGGTCGTCGTGGGGAACCGGGATGGGCGCACAGCGGGGGTCGGCTAAGCCTTCTGGCTTGCAGCAGTAGGTTCTCTTCCTGAGGTAGTCCACTGCAGACAGATTTTGTTAGAAAGATATACTTATATATTGCAAATTATCAACTAAACACAAGAAGTTCATTGTATCATTATCACATAATATTCGTTTTAAGAGCCATAGGCCAGAAAAACTTTATTTTTTAGAAAAAAAATACACTAAGTACTTCAAAATCTAAATCACCAGCGGATAGGAATAGTACCTATACCTAACAGATGAGGTGATAAACATGCCTAATTGTGAATTCCTTTTTTAAAGCTAAGTTGCGCAACCCTAAATTTATTTGAAAGATTAACTTCCCATTAAAAAAAAAATACAAAATGCACTTGAAATAAAAAGATGTCTTATAGGGTCCATTCATGATAGTGATGTCATTATTGATGAACTGCAGAAAATGAGTAGCTGCCATGGTAAACTTAGTGCCCACCACTCGGCCATCAGACTGCACGTTGGTCCTGACTCTTCTTGCCGACGGCAGCGGTTGACCGTGGCTGTTTTTGCGAATTTCACCATCTAAAATATGTCACGATTTACCAATAGTTCAATTGTGTTACAAGGTGCCAGAAAAGGATTGACTCCAAGCACAGTAAGCCAAAAGCTAGCTGTTTGATTTAATTATTAATTTAAGTTAAGTAAGTTTAAGTTAATTAATTTAATTAATTAATTTAAGTTTTAATCTTTATTGTTATGGTTTCAACTATTTATGATGTGGCAATAAAGTTTTTTCAATTTCAATTTCACTTTCAATTTGTCTGGCGCAAAAAAAAAACATTAAAAAAACACTGTCTGCACAATCGAAAGGACGATTTATGGCGCAACCTGAAGGCTGATGATCATTTCGTAGAGCAGTGATTGATAAACTATCGTAGTGATATGTCAACGACTTCTTAGTATTAGGTCAAAAGAATGGATTTTTATTAGGATTACTGTTAAGTGCAATAGAGTAGTCTGAGTAATTCTTAAACACTGTTTTTTTTGTGAAATAATCCAGTTTTAAGTAATAAACAATGCATCTATTACTATTAGCATTTAGCATTCTTTAAAGAGGAATAATTCAAGGCGTAACAAGCCTAAAGCTTTAACTCACTATGTCCGTAGTCCGGCTTAAGTAACCTCAGGTAAGGGCCCTCAGCCGAGCCCCTCGAGGGTCGTTTGTAGTTGTTACACGTGCCATCGATCCGGCTGCCTTCGTGTGGAGTGCATGGTTTCACCCCTATAGAGCATTGCCTGTCAATCAATCAAGAGGGTTGTTAAAAAATACTATGAGCATTAATTCAAACGGACTTTTGTAATGGGTCAGAAAAAAGTAAGGTTATAACCTGTTTTGTATAAAAAAATACAAATGTATAGACTTTTTTTATTTTAGTTTTTAGTGGATATAAGAAAAATTAAAAGGCGACGGAAAATTGAGTTTCACTTTACCATTCTTTATTCTTATAATGTAATATGCAACAAAAAATGGTACAACTTACAAGCAAAACGTAAAGTCAAGAAAAAACTTAAAAACAATTTACCGTAATTTTTTTTCGTTGCAAAAACACATTTTTATTAGAACTAATTTTTGCGTGACAAACTCGTACATCCAATGGTCACTGTACCACTGTACGTACAACCGCATAATGTCTGCTTCGTACTGGTAGAAAGAGAAACCTGCCATTTTAAGTGAATACTAGTAGATATATTTAAGTAAAGTCTATTTCAAATACTAAATCCTAATGCCATAATATAACCAAATATATCCTTAATATTTTGCATATACAACTGTCCAGGGCGGTTTTCCTCTTTCATTTTATTACGAGTAAATCATAACATTGCAATGCCCCTGAAGTAGCGTGGGCTTATCATATTTCATCATACTCGTGCCACTACGAGGAATTAGAATATTATAATGAAGAGCTAAAAATAGTTGTCTAAAAAGAGAGAAAGGCTAGAAAAAATCCACTTGACCCTAGGGCGAGCATAAGCATGAGAACGGATAGTCAAAAAATATCAACCCGGTCTCATTATATGCAGGATTAAATGCCCTACAACTTTTCGACAATTTAAGTCGTTTACGAGATATACAGTAAAACCTCAAAACTACCCCTTTTGAGGAACATTTTTGACACTTATGCACAACTCCGCCTGGGAGGAGGGAAGGGATAACCTAGGGTGGTCTTATGGGTCAACAAAAGAAGCCATTAAAATAATACAACCTTTTGTAGGCTTAAACACTAGATAAATAAGAATTAACAAAAAAAACTAATTAAAAAAAAACTTTTAAAAACCAAACACTAAAAAGTAAATAAATAATTTCGTACTCTTCTACAGCTTATACGATAGTAAAATGTAGGTACAATTATTGTTATTGTTTGAGTCGGTGTCAGCCAAGGAAACACTACAATGCATCTGGCAATATACCTATTTTCTACATCTCACGTTTACGTATGTATGTAGGTAGTTACAAACCTACATTGGCTTGGAGACTATGTTTCAAGACAGTTTGTTTCAAAAAAAAAACTATCTTTGTAGGAGACAGGCACGCCAAACTAGGTTTCCCTTTGCTATAGATTTAAGACTTGTATGGTTTTCTCATGGATTCCACTGTCAGAACTAGACCAAATTAAAAAGGGACTACACGGAAAGCACCAGCTTTCAAATGAAAAAAAAATAATCAAAATCGGTTCACCCAGTCGAAAGTTATGAGGTAAAAAACATAAAAAAACATACAGTCAAATTGAGAACCTCCTCCTTTTTTTAAAGTCGGGTCAAAATACAGGTTACCAATGTTGTGGCCATTGTGCATTACAAAAATATGTAAATTGTTAACAATGAGGTACGCCACCCGTCGGTCACAATAGCAAAGTCATGTTAACAAAATGTACCAAATTCCTTACATACCTATAACCGGTCGCTGATTCATTAGTCGGCTTCCCGCTGTATCTGTCAAACAGTTCATAACAGTTGACACTCAAACATACTGCAGCAAAAATCAAAACAAACTTCACACAATTCATTCTGCCGCACCGTCAGCCAGGACCTCCAACACAGTTCTAAATTAGGGATATTTAGTAACGAATTGAAACACAGTAATTATTAGAAAATCCGTTTCGCAAAATGTGCATCCTGAATGATTACGAAGAATCTCGTGTTAGTGTTAAATGGTTCTTATACATTGATTCTTTTTTTATTCATAGCGGAAACGAACGCACTTGATAACAAAATATCCGTTATTAAGTGCTGCAATAACTTCAAACTGGTACAGTGACTACCAGTTTGAAGTCATTTCTTAGCTCTTCGACGGTTGTTACGGTATTTTTAAACTGTTGACAGGTCTTTCGAGAACCCTGCAGGCAGGTGGTTGAAGCCTATTTGTGTCGATTAGATTCAAAAATGGTCAAATCCATTTGAGTTTAGTATGGATTTCGATACAAAACTCAAATGGATTTGACCATTTTTGAATCTAATCGACACATTTGCTACAAAAATAAATAAACTCGCGCTAATTTAAACTCTAATTTCAATGAGAATTTGAAAGCTGCTACGAAGGAGAATGTTATGACGCTTTTGATACGTTCTTTATTCAAACATTTCCTTGCGAAATTAAAACAAAATAAAATACTACAACTCCTTTGCATGGAATCCAATTAAATATTTTTGTGTATCACTGCCCGAGTACAAATTATGAAAAAGATAAATATTCATCAAGCGTCGGACAAAGATGCCAATTATTCATCAAGTTTAAAATGGATAAAGTTTTATTTGCGTTGTAATGACGTCACGACGGCTTCCGTGGGATATTCCTGACAGAAAAAAGTTTTAATGAGTTTCTTTTGCGAAGCGGTACCCTGGGTAATGAGGTAGGATGTGGACAGCTGAATGTACACATTCCAGGAATCAGCCACAAGGTAAAAAGACAGGGTTGTCACGTTAAAAGAAATTGTGATTGATACCTGTAGGATAATTGTCAGTAACATATTGATTTATTAAGCGTTTAAACAACAATTTCTATGATAACGTCTAGCGAGCATTTTGTTTTATCCATTGATATTACAATTACCATACAGTACTTATTCTGGAATTCCACACCTTAGTTGGCAGGCATGTTGAACAATTTCTTTAAGCTAAAGTGGTCAAAATTACGTGGTGTTAATTGACGATACGATTCGAAAGGGTTAGGAGACTTTTCGGAGAGCAGCCGTCCAGATTGAATTTTGAATTTTTCTAGCTTCTATCTCACGATAGAAAATAGAACATTTAAATAGAGGATTTTAATACAATTTTGTCGCTTTCAACCCTACAAACAACCTTCCGTGATTCCTTTACAATCCTAACCTGCCTCCCCTAATTATGCTTCGCGATTTGTTCGCTTGAAGGACCGTTCGTTTTTGTAGGAGCATCCTCGTCAAACCAGTGACATTCAAACAAGAAATTCAGTTTTACGAACATTTAGATTTCAGCAACACGTTGCCTTGTAGGGCTGCTTACCTATAAGATTAATTTCGGGATTTGGGCGTAAGTCACCAAAGTTATATACTAAAGCCCGAATCCAGAAGCTGATCAGTCGTCAATCAAAGCTGAGCAGTCCTTACATGTATATCTGTGCTCAACTTTTGATTAGCGTTTGTGGATACGAGAGTAAGTCATTTAAATAAAATGAAATATGTTTTATCGTACAAAATCCTGTCATACCTAGGTATTGATGAACAATTTAGTTTGAAGGGGTTTGAAGTAAAGTTTGAGAATTGAAATTGATTACCCAGAGAACCACAATAAATATACCACACGATGTTTATAATGCAATAATAATATGTTTTTCACTTCTAATGCTCTAAAAGTACGCCAATATAGCCCTACGATGCGGGACTAAAGTGACCCCTTTAAGCCCTAGGGAGTAAAAAGTATTTTGTTTTTTAATTTCCTTCATGTGACGCAGACAAACTCAAACAACCAGTAAAAATATACTATTAACTGTAGAGTGTGGACCATTTTCATTGCGAAAGTGTTGAGAGGCAAAGAAAGTGGCGCCATGTGTTTTAAATTGTTAATCTGTGACTGGTTCAGTTCGGAAAAAAAAATGACTGCGAAAATTTCAGAACTTTTGTCCAGTGTAAATTTGTTCGGTTTTGAATGTTTTTGTACTAAATTGACTATTTTTCTCGCACTCAAAGTAAAAAGTACAGTTTGCACCTCGAGACTAAACGCCAAATTAATATACCCTCGGTTTCATTGACTCCCGAGATATATTATGGCTTCGTTTAGTCCCTCGATATAAAATATACTATTACGAGTATTATGCTATGTTACCCGATGAAAAGCTTCTAATCTGCCTTGCTTCCGCATTGTGCCAAAGTTCATGAACATGTAATGTAATCAATAAACTTCTCTTTTCTTTTATTTACTTTTAGCTTTCTGTATTTTATTTTTTCAAATAGTAATGTCTGTGTAATGAAGTTACATGGGAACGAAAGCTTTGAGAAGCAGATTATTGTTGGGAACACGGAAGGAAATAGACCTAGAGGCCGATCACCAACGAGATGGTCTGATCAACTTAAAGATGCAGAAACACCTACGTTTTACACAGTCGCCAAAGTTGCTACCGACAGAGGCCGGTGGAGACAATTTGTCCGCGCCAAACTTACACCCCACCATAATCACGACCTTCAGACATGACGGACCGACCAGAGAGGGAGAAATGAAGTATCTAAATAAAATTAAATAATTGAAAATTGCAAAAACAAGAGCCATATTATTATTTAATCAGTAATTAACAGGCAGTTTCAGTTTGAAACGGAAACTTGAAACTAAAACCTTTTTCCTATTTCCCAATCAGCAAAAAAACAGATGACCCAATTAAGAGAAAATCGGTATGAACCGGTCGCCGAGAGGAAAAGCGAATCCATGTTGCTATGGATGGTATAGAACATTATGTTGGCTGGTCATGGCCGTTCCTTGCTTTTTTTTACTCTATCCGCTCAGGCAAGCCAGTGTTTCCGTAGACTACGGAAACACTGATATACAGGATGGTCCAAACATACACGTCAATAGTTTTTTTTAGCTTCCTCACACTTAGGGGTGTCACCCGATTTTTTGTAGTTTTCGAGTTATGAATTTTTTTACGAATTTTTGAATTTTTTTGTGTTGAGTCACTTTTTCGGTCACTGTGCCGCGATCTGTTAAGATACATAAATAATTATTTTTTCAGTATTAGATGAATAAAAGTGCTAGATGATTCTGAAGCATTTACACCCGTAACGATGATCATAAATTTAAAAAATATATATGAAATTGAAAAAGTTGGAAATGCTGTTTTTTCTCTGAACTTTTAAGGCCGTTTTAAAAAAAAAGTTACTTAAAATTTATTAAACAAATCTTTTTTAAAAACTTCACTACACTCTTAACTAATTACCATGTAAATTTCAATGAGTAACTACAACGGCTTCATACTTAAATTTTCATTCAAATTGCCAGAAGTGTAAAATTCAAGTAATCTGTGCATCAACTTTAACTTGATTATAAGTAAACTAAAAAAATAATAATGAAAAAATGCCATAAAACGCTTTCAAAATGACCATTTTATTGCTCAATACAGATAATACATCGTCAGAACAAAAAGAAAATTAAGGCTATAAATGCGTTTATTTAGACGACTTTTTTGTGATAAAATATATTTTTTAAACGACGTCAAATCTATGTGAAACTAAAAAGTCACCATTTTGAACACTTGACGTAACTTTTTTTTATAAAATAAATCCATTATGTCAACTTGTAATCAAGTTTTTGTTGATACACTGATTACTTAAATTTTACTCTTCTGACACTTTAAATGATAATTTGGGTATGATACCGTTGAAGTTACTCATTAAAATTCACATAGTAAATAGTTAAGAGTGTAGTAAAGTTTTTAAAAAAGATTTGTATAAAATATTGTAGGTAACTTTTTTTTTAATAGGGCCTGCTAAGTTCAGGGTGTTTTTTGCATTTCTAACTTTTTCAATTTCATTTTTTTTTTCAGCGCCCCCGAACTGCGGAGTTGACATATTATGTCCGCTGTCAAAATAACATTGACTGCGGAAGGGACATATTATGCCCACTCAGCTGTGGTCGCACATTTAGTCATTTAATTGTCTATGAACGGAATGAACTGAGAATTTATCCTTATCTGTGCCGAAAGGACAGGGGTGACGTATCTGTCAACAGATGACACGCCACCATATTGCTTTTAATTACAATTCATTCATTCCCGACAGCGTCTTTGCCGCCCGCTATTAGGCTAAAGTTTCTCATGCTCTTCCTGCGAAAAAAATGTATGGAGACGTAACTTTTGACAGTGAATTAAAGCAAAATAATTGATTCATAATGTAACCCGAGTCATTCGAGTGGCCGCCACCCGCAGGGGCCGCGCAGACAACGCCATTTCATTGTTAAACGCCTGCGCACACTACAGGGGAAGCGATAATGGATGTAAATTCTTCAGAACCATCTAGCGCTTTTATTCATCTAATAATGAAAATAAAATGTAAAGCATTTATCTCAACAGATCACGCTACAGTGACCGAAAAAGTGACTCAAACGAGAAATTTTCAAAAGTTCATAAAAAAATTCATAACTTGAAAACTACAAAAAATCAGGTATCATACTCGTAGGTGTATTTTCGGATACCCCTGAGTGTGAGGAAGCTAAAAAATATTTATCGACGTGTATGTTTGGACCACGCTGTATATTGCCAACCGTGTGAGTCTCGGAAAATAACCAGAGAGGTAAGCGGAGACCACGAATCGGTAATACGAGTAGTGTTTTTTTATATTTTTTTTGTTTTCTTTCTTAAGGAAAACAATCAGCTATTTCTAATACATTTGCTCAACTTAACTTAAATAGTACATTAGCATTTAATGTTCTCACTATTGGGCAATACATGAAGTAATGATTTAGACAACATTGCGATCAAAAAGAAAAAGGTTATCAAAACAGTCAGCTCCACTCCTCGTCACACGCGGTGTACCACAGGGATCAATTCTGGGCCCCATACTCTACATACCTACTGTACAGCGCTGACATCATTCACAGTATTCATCACTGCCAGCATCACTTGTACGCCGATGACCTACAGCTCTTTCTGCCATTTCGTCCTAGGGCGATGGATATATATATATATATCACAGGCCATGGCGACCATGAATGAGGAATTAGTACGGCTCAACACTTGGTGCACAGCCAACTGTCTTGTCCTCAATCCCAGGAAATCGAAATTGATGATAATGGGCTCAAAATCTAACACTAAAAAAATCAACCCTCACACTCCACCAAATATTATCATCAATGAGGAACCTGTGGAGGTTGTGGACGGGGCAAGGAACTTAGGACTATTCATGGACAGAAATCTTAATTTTGAAGTGCATATTGCCGATTGTGTCAGAAACTCATTTTACAGACTAAAACTGCTATACAGAATAAGACCATTCCTCAGTGAAGCAATCAGGATCACTTTATGAGAAACATTGGTTCTCGCTAAGCCAAACTATTGTGGCACAGTTTACGGGCCTTGTCTGTTGGCCAGATCAGTCAAACTGATACAGCGTGTGCAGAATGCTTGTGCTCGCTTCTGTTTTCACATTCCGCCAAGAATGCATGTAATCCCCTTTCTTAACTCTGCAAGCATGCTGAAGATGGAGGCACGCAGAAAGCTTCATCTCGCCACTATGTTGTTTGGAGTACCTACTTAGCACTAAGAAACCCAAATAACTGTGGGACAAGCTTTTATGGGCTCAGGGGCGGGGCGGGTGCCACAGAAGATCGTGCACACACATTTTTGTAACGACCAAACATCGTACCATGGCCTTTCGTGGGTCTTTCAGATTTGCCGCTTCGCGGTGCTGGAATGACCTCCCCCCACCAATGCGCGACCTGAAAACAGTCAACTCATTTAGAAAAACTTTGAAAAAGCATCTCATAGCAAAGCAAATTTCAGACCCACAATATAGCCAATGTCTCACCTCCGGGTTGTTCACGACGCGTCACGCTGGGGGGCTCTAATCCAATCATATTTTTTTTCTCGACTTATTATCCTGCTCTTTTTCTTCTTCGCATCTCTGTTATGGATTTGCTACCTTTGATAGTAACTTTGTCTTTGCACGCGGTTACCATTCAACGTGGCAGCACAGATTACAGAAGAAGACGTGGCAGTAGGTAAGTAAAAGTCACTAGTAGAATATCTGTCACTATGACAGCTGACCTACCACAGATTAAACACTCTTAAATTTCTATATTATTCTTTTTTAAAGACAATACTGGCCGCGAATAACTCTTATGTGTTTTTTAGTTTCAAGATATTTATTTGCTAAGAATAGGTAGTTCTCCATTCAGTAAAATAAACATGTAAAAATATCCGATTATCATAGTAATATTACTTCACTTCGCATTGTATCATAACTTAGTCAAAAATGTATGCTCACACTTCATCGGTGAATCGGAGCGGATTGTAAAATATTTACCACCTTTAATTACCTACGATTTGTAACGAATAAATTATCATTTCATTTTCATTTCATTTCATTCTATGTTCTTCTTGCACTACAATTAAGTACATACAATTTTATTTATTAAATTATCTTAAGGACGGACGACCACATCAGCAGGCCCTGCAAGAATACCAGCGTCTCTGCCGTGCTTGCACTGCAGTGGCACATGCTGAGGCAGGGTCCTGATTGGCCCACTACTTCATTGTTAGTTTTTATTCCCTGTATTGTTTCTTTGCATAATGTACCCTCTAGTCTAAGCTAAAATTGTGTTTTGGGTCAATAAATGGTTTTGCTTTCTTTCTTTCTTTCAAAACAACATATAAAAATTTCAACTTGCATGCAAACAAGGTCGCCTCAACACGTCATGTTGACGTGTTGTAGCGACCTTGGACGGAGCGTTGACTGGTTTCCCTATGCATCGGGGAAGCCAGTCTGGATTACAGGCATAGGACTATGATATCCTAAGGATGATGAGTCTAGGGTGTTTTTAAGACAACTATCGCAAACCTCGTCCAGGGTTCAAAATTAATGATGATAATATCTCTTTAGCGAAGGTATTTTGGACAACATTCCTATCAAGATATGTTTAAATTATTATTTTATTAACTGGTGGGTACTAAACATAACAGTTAACTTTAATTCAATATTATAACGATGATAACAATTTATTTATAGATATGATCGTTTTAATACACTGCTTTGACACATAACATGTCATCCAGTATCATTGAAGTCATAATCCACTCTGAAAGGATTCCAGACCTCAGTTCTTACAAACAGTAGGTAATTTCCATAACTTAATTCCTTTCGTTGGAATAAATTAAGAGTTATTTAGGATACGAATGGAATTGTTTTAGGTTGAATTTAAGTAGTTGAAAAAATACAATGAAACCTCAAATTCCATATTACCATGTATCTACGAGGTCGTTACCCTGCTAGCGTATTTTTTTAGGTGCTGAGCGTAAAAAGCGGTCCGTTAAAGACTTAATATATTATTATTTTGGGTAACGTTTTTTACAATCTTCATTCATTGTCTAGACCTAAGATTAGCCTTAAGTACCTATGATTTGATAATTTCGTCTAAATGCTTTCTCTTAGTAAATAACGCAGGGTTTTTATGAAGCCTGAAACGAACTATTTTATGCTATACCTATTTTCAGCAAAGGGCAGAAAGCTAGTTTATGCTCTACAGGTGTTTGACTCTACAAGTAATGATTTTTTCACTTCCTAAGAATATTTTTCAAAGCACACAGTGTTAAAAAACTGTAACTAAAGTGAAATATGGCTGCAGTAGGTAAAAGAATGAAACAGAGCTGCCCGGTGTGACCAAGTAATCCTGGATTAAAGTTAAGCCTTAGTTAAAATGTGCTTCAAGCGAATAGGGAAGGTAAGCCGGGCAAGTGGCACGCTGTGAGTCCTTTCTAATCTGGACAATTCTTTAACACGCAAATCCACCGAGGACGTTACCACTCATTGTAGACTTCCAATTTTTCTAAAAGCCAATATTATTCATTAAATTCACAGAAACAATTTATTCAAAGTACTTTTTGAAGACCATAACTTATGGTATGATTTCTTAGCTGACTCCACGTAGCAGCAGCAGCCGACAACGTGTCGCCGAGTTATGTCGCAGCGAAACGTCGTGACGTCATGTAGCTTCAGTCATGATTCGGAACCCGATGACGTTATCGCTACACAGGTCGGCAGCACTATTGATCTGCGGCCGGGCGACAGTGTCGCCTGCGCGACGACGACGACGTTGCTAGCTTCGTGTCGCTGACTGCGGATGGTATTTCATAGAAATACATAGAATGGTTTCTATATAGTGTCGCGGCGACACGTCAGCTGCTGCTACGTGAAGTGAGTTTAATAGCCAGTGTCACTGCCTACTTTTTTACTACTAAACGGTATACGAGCAAATGGGTCCTTCATCAGGGGGTGGTTGGTGGTATTTTTAATAAAGTTTTCGAATTCGGGGCAGTCCCGAAATATCTTTAGCATTGAACACAGAACAAAATGTACACCTGACATTGGAAACTGAAATTAAACCACCACGTAATCTTCAAATAGTAAAATCAATAGCTAAAAATAAACCTGCCGGACCGTACGTTATAAGTCTTCTTCTATCGATACTAATGTGTCTCAGTCCATTTACTCCGACCACGATCACAAGTCGTGTGGACTGTAAGCGTAATGCATAGGGGTCATAATGGCGTGGTATTTGAGAACGTACAGTAGGGTCAGTAGGGCTGCGCAGTAAACAAAAACCATCGATCGTGTATCTGTGTTAAAATATTTATAATATTTTTATCGCAGAGAAAAGTGTAATTGAGCTTGATTTAACTACTCAAAATACCTAGTTACATTTTCAGGTCTTACCATACGCAGTACCTAGGCCATTCCTTGGCATATCCATCGTACTCAAGTCTAACCTCCTCATTCATAAAAAATAAAACATTCTTATGAGACTCTTTTCACTATGGTAAAGTGTTCTTGAAGCTCTGCTTAAGTTTTTATACTCGTAAATAAGGGGGTAACTATATTCCACATTGACTATGAAACATTCCTCACTCTTTCTGCGTTTCCTTCCTCTTTTAGTCCCGGGGTTTTCAAGCGGGGAGTTAAAATTTAGTTTTGCAGTCCTTCAAGATGAGTATGACCAGCTCAGTGATTGCTTTGCATTACTGTGCTTGTCAGCCTCATATGTGGACCGCTTTCCATGAGGTGGAGTAAGGTCATCTTGACAGGCCAATGCCTGCAACAGCAGCAACTAGCGCAGTTGTCGATAGTTTTTTATTATTATTATAGTTAATAATAAAAAAAATACTATCGACAACTGCGCTAGTCACATCACTACAGTTTGGTAATAGCAGATAGCGGTAAGAACCAGCGCATTCGAGTGTATCGGTCCACTTTGTGCCGTGACGTAAGTGCAGCGTGGATCTGACTGCGGCTTCGAGCTCGCAGGTCTTATTGCAATAACGAGCGTTTTGCTGAGTCAACAAATTGTGACCCATCTCCGGTGCAGCTGACCTTTGAGTGACCAGGTGTATAACTGACCGCATTTAAGTAATCGTATTTTTGTGCACGATGTGACTGAATTTACAAACTAAAAGGATTTAGCTGGGACCTAGGCTTAAGGGAAACTATAATAGGTATTTTGATCCCCAGTTCTATACAACATTCTTATGTTGAAATGTATTGAGAAACAAAAAATATATCTAAAAAAGTTCTTGTTTTATTAGATTTGATTGGTTTGGTGTCAGGAGGTCTGTGCAGTGTCAGATATTGATTTATTGTTACATTATTATCTGCTGCATTTTAGGCAAGTGCCTATATCTAGAAAAAACTGAAGAACACTTGATAATTCGTAAAGAACATAGCTGCATTAGTAAATTTAGTCTAGGTAACAAAAACTAAGTCTGCACCTAATGGAAATGCTGACAAATTTCCCCTCGTCGCCAGAGTCTTTTGATTGATGGTGCTTTTTAGTTTGGAGATGATGTATGCATGCGAGTACTGTAGCCAACCTTGTTTGTAGTTCTTGAAAATTCATTCTGCACACTCATTTGGAACTAAATGTAAACTCGTGGAAACGTACCTTCTAAAATTTAGGTTAAATTGCATGCCAAGAAAACAACTGAGTAAAAACGTGTCGAAATGACCGGCGATAAAATGAGCTGAACGCATTAAAAAAGGGTAAGCAAATAAAATATCTGTTAGTGTTTAAAAAATATATTTCAAGTTACCGCACTCTGTTTTACCTCGGCTAAACCTACGAGTATAGCTCCCACGGGCGCTGTTAATTTTCCATTGTTTTTATTCGTGCAATCTGGTAAAATAGTCTATATTTAGCATAGCTTTCCCTGTAGGTATGCGCAAATTATGTTTTTCTTGTTTGTAGAGAAGTAAAAAAGGCAATATTTTGAAAAGGAACAGTGTTGATGCTTTTAATCTAACGTAGGTACATAGCTTAAGTGCATGCTGTATTTCGGTAAGGTTTTTTATTTAGAGATATTCAACCTGTGTCTGCTTTGTTCCCAGCGGGGCTGCATCGATGCTTAATCACCGCTATTTAAATATAATTGATATGACATCTCAAATCGGTCAGAGTATTGATAGTATTAATAGCTCGGCCACGATGAAGGCTGCATTATGAATGATATCTGAAGGATCGGCACCGCTGACTGGTTCCGCCAATTGTCAGTTGTCATTTTTTTCTAGCAGATTTTGTTGACTGTTGATGGAATGTAAACTCAAAAGTTCATAATCCATCAACTAAAAAATAATGATTTGGTAATACTGGAACGCCTCCTTGACCAAATGGTAAGAGAGCTTCGTCCGAAATTTAGAGGTCCCGGGTTCAAATCCCAGGCCAGTCAGTGTTTTCGGATTTTCGATTACTCATCACTCATCAATAGGGATGTTGACTTATTTTCGTAATTGATTTTCTTCCTTTTTTTAAGTCGGTTAAAAATAATAATTTCACGAAAAAATACGGTAAATTTCAATAAACAAATACGTTATTAGAATCAGTTCTTAGAATTCCCGCCAAAACGCTCCAAACTGTCACGTGACCATGATTACGTCACAGACCGATGAACAATCTCGCGCTCTGTCAAAGCTAACCTGTTTTCTACTTGGGTATGACAGTTATGTCAACTTGTTTGCCGGTCAGTGACGTCGGCGCGCTTCGAATCGCGTTCGTAGTCACGCGATAATAGATATTGAATAACAAAAATTGAATTAGTTCCTTTAATTTATGACGAATAAATATATTCTCTAAATGTTATTAAGTTTATGTTTTTAAATACCCACTTTAACGTATAAAACATAACTTTACATTATTTGTTACATTATGTTTACATACCTATTGTAGCGATGACTTGATTTCAATGATGCAGGCCTCACTTTGTTCAGTAGTGGGACAGTTTGTTGTAGGCTAATTACTATATCTACTACTACTGTTAATACTGACAGTTCTACGTTCAAACTCAAACTCAAATAACTTTATTTAAATAGAATTTCACAGTAAGTACTTTCAAATCGTCAAATTTAAAGCAAGATATACTAAATAATAGACATAATTACTACAATAATATAGATATATAAATACACAGTATACAGACATAATGCGACTCTACCACCGCGTCGGAGTTGTTTCTTGCCGAGAAGACCCGGCGAGAAACTCAGCAGTTACTCTTTTAAACTTGTTTTGAGTTTACAACAGGCGTTAGTAAAGTACAATGTGTCATTTTGATACAAATAAACCTACTGAGTGTCTAATCCAAAGATTAAAAAACAATGGAAATTTAATCTATTTTAGCAAAAACATTTAATATTTACCTACCTTTTTAACACGAAAAAAGTAACGAAACATTTTTCATTTTAAAAAGTCCTTTACTAAAAGAGTTCCCCTTTGTTGACAAGGGATTAATTGGAAACATCAAGGTTAATGAACCCCTTCAAAGATAATTTGACTTCAAAATAAATTTTCTACTTCACTTTAATTAGTGGAAAGGACGACAGAGACGAAAGGGCCTTGGCATGGGTAACCCACTATCGCCTAAAAACAAGGGAAGGTTCACATGAGAACAGGACAATTATGTTCCAATAAATTATCTTATTATTTTTGAAGTGGACTAAGAGCGATTTCAGGCTACCGTTTTATTGACGTTTGACGACACGATTGACGTAGTGTGCTGTAGCACGGTTTCTCGCCTCGATTTCCGTAGTGTCCCGGGTTCGATTCCCGGTCGGGTCAATTCAGGAAACGATATTTTCTGAATTGACTTGGGTCTGGGTGTGCTGGGAGACGCCCCTAGCTTATTTCCTTGTGTGGTACCTCGTAACACAGGGCTTTAATAATCCCTACTTCGAGACCATTACAAGAGGTTTGTTGTCTGGCGCATATTTATTTATTTATTTATTTCGTGCATATACATTCATTTCAGCATACGCGCTTACACGCGTGCTACATTACGCCTTGCGTACACGGGCTTATTGCAGCGGGTTCGCTCGAATCGGTAGTGGTGTCAGTATGCGGCTCACGCTTACACGAGCTTACAAGCGCAGCAACACTCGTACGAGCTGATCATGTGGAAAAATCCCGCCTTTACGCGCCGACAAGTGTCCGTACGTATGTAGAACATCTTGAACAATTTGGTAATGACGTTAAATGTCAATAATTTTGTGTGAGTGCTTATATCGTTTTCATGCATTTTGATGTTTTCTACATGAAGAAACTTAATGGTGTGTAGCTCTTGGCCAGACCCTCAGATGTTCCCATTAAGCAATACATCTTAAGTGACCTATGCAACTATTCAATAGAAGTCAGCCTAATGTTGTGTGCCCGCAGTATTTAAGTTTTAACTGAGCAAACACATTGTTGAATAAACACAATGTGACATTTGTATGCCAATGAGGCTGATCACAGCATGTGCATTTTCTTCTGTGTATACTATCTTTTAAGTACCTGTGTATCACAAATAAACTATTTGATTTGATTTGATTTGATTTGATAAAACGTACTCATAGTAAACTGAAAGTCATTAGCACAAATTTAAACAAGCCGACTGTCAATTTCTTTAGGCAATTTTAGCCGCGAACTAGCGCCACCAATTGATTTATTTTTATAACTTCCAAATTTTTATTTATTCGTATAAATGACTATAGCTGTGAGGCTCATAAGTTTGGGTTGAGCAGTACAGCAGCCTATTTTGGTTATTCTTTAGCACCACCCGGAGAACACGTGCAGGGTGACGAGGGGTAATCTTCCTGCGGACGCGAATAACCGTTGTCCTCCGAACTAACTAACTAACCTAACTTCCAAATCAGACATTGTTTTAAAAACTGAACAATGAATATTTCCAAGAAATACTTAATATTTTAAATATTGAATGTCTGTCCACGACTTTTCATTCTGTTTTTCAGTTTTAGACCGCGTTCTTGCTAAAACTGGCCACTTTAAAACATTTACATTAACAATCTGTGTTAGGTGATTTGTTGATGCCTTGGAAAAACTATCATAAATAACCCTGTTAGTAGCTGATAATATAACTTTCTAAAAGTAAAATATTTTTTGTAATCTGTTAAGGATTATATTTTGAATCCTCGTCCATTACAGATAAATATACAAAAACTTTAAAGTTTTCTCTTTATAAATCTGCTGTAGGGAAGAGGCCCTAGCCAAGAACAACACGCTACTTTCGTTCGACATGTCATATTGAAAAATATATGTGAATGATATTAGCCTTTATCTAATCGAAATGACATTAGATGTCAGTTCCATTTTTTTTATTTGAGATTTCGAAACAAAAGTAACGTTTTGCTCTTAGCTAGCTCCCTACATGTACGTACAAGTCTTAACAAAGTACTGGGTAAGTTGTAGTCACCTGTTAAATAGATCTCATTAAAAACATCATCCTTCCGGTAAGAGCCATGTGAACGTACTCTAACGCCACGTACAATTGTTTATAGGGTTGCATTTTCAGCGAAATTGATCCTCATCAATTGTCAAGGGGTCCCTTGCTTCTTTGGATACATTCTACACATAGTTTGTATACAGTCGGTCCATTGGGTTTTGGTTGATATACGATCGAATTGGGGCGTGGAATATCTGCGAATATTAAAGATACTTCAGTTAAGTTCCTTTATTTTACTTGGTACATTCGTCTTTCCGAACATAAGATTAGATTTTTTTTTCTCACGATACCCAAAAAATTCACATAATAAAATGCTAGTTATCAGTATTTGGGTTTTCTTTTATAAAAAATCTGTGTATTTATTTACATCCCTGAAATCTTATTTTTTTATAAAAAAAACCGAACTCTATGGTGGTTTGCACTACCTAGGCTATTTTAGATGCAATGCCATTATATTTTCAGTTTAAATAAATTGAAGCAGTTTCGACTTTAATTAAATCTACTCATCAGAAATTATTTAGTTCTAGAACATGCAATGGTGAAAATGTATGAACACAATTATGAACTTTTCAGGCACAACTGTATCCACAGACAAAAAAATAAGAAACTTTAGAATTTGTGAAGGTTTTGAACGGTAGTACTGTATACATACTTCTTATTTTGCTCGTCAGTATTATAAAACTCTTTAATGAAGTACCTAAACATTTAGTGATATGCTTATTAATATTTGTGCAGATATCTTAATTGTGAAAAATTCCAAAATTTAAATGAGTCCAGCAAATCATCTAAATACCACTAGCCGCAAGCAGCAACTGCGTGAGATCACCACTTGAACATTCAGAGAGCGTTTTATCCTACTTTAATTTCACTGAAATATTCATAGAGAAATATGAATGAAAATATACGATCTAGAAAAGTGTCGGCAATGTTCTCGTGAGAGGCATCCGAAACGTAAAAAGCGTCTAGCAGTGAGGGAATGGCTGTATTTTATTTAGATCCAGAATGATAAGCAGTCGTTTATTATGATACTGTCTGAAACATGGTTATGAATGCTTGAGCCATGCCTCGACATCATTCACCCACTTTTATGTTGGGAACATTTTTATAGGGCCTAATGGTTGGCAGAGTGAGCTTTTAGTGGATAGATAGGACTGTGGTCCCACTATCTTTATGGTTATCAAGCTTTTCGGTCACAAAACTGTGATAAATGATGTCTTTCTTATGTTCGAGCGTCGTGGCCTAGTGGTTATACCGAAAACGAATACCACAATAGTTGATTAATAACATAGGAAACCTACTTTAGATTCATGTACAGAGCAAAAAGTTTTTAAAGTTTGAACCACGACGGCCAAGAACGATACTTACACCTTAAACTAGACATTGAGCGTCGTGGCCTAGTGGTTAAGCACTCCAACTCGGATCGCGGATCGTGTGGTCCCGAGTTCAAATCTGGCCAGAACCAAAATCTTTGTGTTCATTGTTCAATTTCCGACTAACTCTCTGGTGATGGAAAACATCGATAAAAAACCAAATCAACCCGGATAGCGGCGGAATGCTCACTACCTACCACGTTGGGTTCTACTATTATCCATTGCTGATAAGTGGGCTTCTGAGTGTTCCGTTCATCATGACGGCAACATCCACTTGCCTCTGACTGACTACCCCGTTTGGCATATGTATCCTGAAGCTATTTGAACCTGTTCTTGCGGGCATGTTCCTGGTAAGTAAAGTTCTAGCCCATATTCAAATATATATCTAGACGAGCATATTTTAAAGCGACATTTCGCGGCTAAAGGCAGGTAACCAAATTTATGGCGTCTGAAGCTGTTGCCTAAAATTTATTGCTTATTAAATTTTACGGCGGGTCCTTAAAATGTCTGAGGAAAGTCTACTTACCTATTTTAAAATATGTCTCGTTATGCAATTACCATGCTGAATAAGCGACAAATTGTTCAAAAGAAAAGTATTTTATTCAAGGCCAACGAGATACCTCGTTTTAACTTATGAACGTATTGTTTATTTCCTTTCTCGAGTGGTCTAATCGTTCCAAGTTACGTTTTAGAAGGGTGAGGCAGGCAGTATTGTGTCAAAGTCAGTATTTAAAAAAAAGTGAAGCAGCATCGTGGCATGTTATGGTATCAGTGATATTATAACAACTTGTTGCCATAGGTATAACAAATAATATTGTATTCTTTTCTGTTTGTTTGTTTTGTTATCTTTACTACTTACTACAACCGCCTACCTGATTAAAAAATGAGCCATCTGACGAAACATTCCGGCGTCAGCTGAGAAACCTTTTGTTAGACATTCCTTTTTATTGCACTGACGAATATTTAAATTGTAGTAAATTTTAATTGATTCGTATCATTTCATATAAACTTTTCCGTTATTTGACATTGTTATTAATTTGATCCTGTTTTTTTCGATGTTTATTGTTTTTGTATGTTTTTTTTCTGACATTTGTTTTGTATTTATTATTGATTAATTTCTTTGACGATCTCAGTATTGATTCCCATGTATGACATACAATGTATAATATACGTGTAATTTAATAATGAGAAATAAATTAATCTAATCTAATCTAATCTATACTAATTTATAACGAGAAAAGATTTGATTGTTTATTTGTTTGTATTGATAGGCTAGGAAACTACGGACCGATTTAAATAAATCTTTCATGAATATAAAGCTTCATTATCAGCAAGTAACAAAGGTTTTTTTTTAATTCCTTTTAACGGGAAAAATAGTCGTCTACGCAGGTAAAGCCGCTGACGAACAGCTAGTCTATTATAAGTGGCTTCAAAATATAAATAAATGCAAAATGATCAAATCAAATCATTTATTGCATGTCACATAACAATTAGGGTATGGTGGTAGTACAGGGAAGGTTTACATGTGTCGCCCTGCAAGGGCATGGCAATACATGTGGGGCAAGTTAATGCTTGCTCAACATAACATTACATAATATTACATTAAATTATAAATGAAAATTCTTAACAAATACTATTTCATCTTGAATGGGAAACATACATTATCTACACTTAATTCTTATAATATTATATGAGATTAAATGTTGGAGGTCAGGTGGTTATTTTATATATTTATCACTAAAAAGCTCTTGCATGTTGTAATAACACCTATTATTAAGAAATGCTTACAATATTTTGCAGAATAGTTGTAGGTTTTCATGATTTGTTATATAGTTGGGTATTTGATTATATATTTTTACTAGCTTAATGTGGGGACTGGACGTAACTAATTTTAATTTGGAGAAGGGAACTTTTAGTTTATTTAAATTTCTGTTATTTCTTTTTAGGTCTTTTTCTTGTGAATAAATATATGGGTGTTTTCTTACAAATTTGCATGCTTCTAATATGTAAATGGATGTAAGGGTCAATATTTTGTGCGTTATAAAGTGGGATCTACACGATTCCATTTGGTCCATATTTGCTAATATTCTGATGAACTTCTTTTGTACAACAAATACTTTGTCCACGTCGCATGATGATGGAACGATTCAGTTCAAATAATTCTAAGAATAACGAAATTTAATTCAAACTAAGTATTTCGTTGAAGTCTACTCTAATTTAGATCAGCTTTACAAAATGCTTTTCTGTTTATCTTCTTAATATCAAGTTTAAGTTAAAATTTACAGAAATTAATCAAATCTTGGTTAATAATTATTTGCAGGCCAATACCCGAGCTAGACAAGTACAGTTGGCGTAGCTCTATTGACAAAAGTAATAATTAAGTCTTCTCATCTCATCATCATCGGCGTCATCATCATTCACAGCCATATGACGTAACGAAGACGTCCACTGCTAAACATTATGTTCAACAGTGGACGTCTCATATTCACCGGGATCCTGCTACCTTAACCCTTTCAGACCGAATGGTGTGCATATGTCCCAGTGTATTAAGAAGTAATGGGATAAATGTCCCACGCAATTTCCCACAAGACTGTAAATCCGTCTTACTATTAAAAACAGGCTTCTGTGTGACAAGTCGTTCTAGACTTATCCATTAACAGTTTCACAGGTGCAGTTTTTGGTTGGCAACATTATTATTTTTGTCTGTTTTCACCAGCGTTTGAATAACAGTCCTGGTTCCTTACCCCTATGACGGTCGAAAGGGTTAAGCTTTGGTCTCGCGATTGTAATGATCAACGCTGTAATTAAATATGTGACACATATTGTAAGGACCGGTGACGCATACTGCGACGGCACAAGAGACCATTCTTGAAGTTTTTCATACGATTACATGTCCGGCACCGCATGCTGCATATGCCGAAGGTACGCGGCTGATTTTACGTTCCGACGTATTCGGCTGATATGACACACCTTAAGTGCCGAACTTACGCGGCAAAAATTCAGTTGCTCAACTTTGTGTGTATTTACTGCCTCCGGTTGCTCCCCGCCCCTGGATCTTCGTCGCCAATCGAACCGGACTTGAGTCTCGTATAATTTTAGGCTGTACCCTGTAAAGCAACGTAATTCCGGCAAAATGTGTCATCAGTAATCCAAATAGCATTGCAGGCGTAATCCGTCCGAACTTCGGTCGTGTACCTTCGGCATAGTGTGTTTAGACATACGATCGCGAGATCAAACCTTTCAACACACACTCATAAATAGACGTCTGAACTTTCTGGAATTTTCTGGTTGTGGAACGCTACATCTACCTCGGTTCTATTATCTCAAACTCTGGAGGATGCGAAGATGAGATCAAGCGTCGTTGCGCCATCACCAGATCGGCAGTGGGAGCGACTAGGAAAGATTTGGAAAAACAGGAGAATAACCAAAAACACAAAGGTTCGCCTAATGAAGCGCCTCGTTTTTCCGATCTTTCTGTATGGAGCCGAAACTTTGTCACTAAGACTGCAAGACCGCTAAAAATTGACGCACTGAGGATGTGGTGTTGGAGACGTCTGTTGAAGAAACCCTGGACGGCGTTTCGCACCAATGTTTCCATCCTCAAAGAACTTCACATACGAGACAGGTTATCGTCGAATGTGCAGCTACGAATACTGAAGTTCTTTGGGCATATCTTCAGAAACGAGGACTCGATGAAGAAGCTTGTAGTACAGGGCCACACTGAGGGGAAGAGAGCACAAGGCCGGTCTCTAACTCGCTGGATCGACCTTATTAGGAATTCGACGCAGTCGACCGCAGTACAGTACTCGTATACTCACAACGCACAAAGTCGACAAAAGTGGAGAGACATCTCGCAACGTGCGGCTGCCATAGAAGCCAGCGGCGACGGCGAGCCGCATCCCTGTCCATCAGCAACCACGACCACTCTGCTAAGAGTGCCCGACTAAGAAGAAGAGAATTTTCTGGGTGACGACCGAACCTACGGCGCTATAGGTAGAATTTAAGTCTAGTGGGGAAATCACGTGGAATGTTTATAGTTGGTGCAGAAAATGTCACTGATCAAGTTCATGGGGAACTAGGCAGAAAAAGTTTAGTTACTCTTGTTCCCTATTGCGACTCTTATTAGGTATTATTCAAAAAAATATATATATATTTCACTTCAACTCAAAATTTCTCCGAGCCACACTAGCGAATTCAAAGTTTCTATTGCTATTCGAATAAAAATAAGCTATACAAAATCTGCACACGTCCGCACTGTGGCACTTAAATGTGAGAGCTAGGGGACGTCTACAACGGAGACTGCTGTGAAATATTAACATTATACTTTAACCTAATAAAAATTCATAGACGTTTATAAATGACAGAATCAAGAAAACTAAGATAGTTAAGAATGTTTCGTGAAGATTTAAGACGAGACCTATTAAGCCTGTTAAGCGTTAAGGGTGCGCCACCAGAGATGTACGAGGATGCGTTGCGAGGAATGTGTGTGTTAAGAACCAATAAAATTGTTTCATTCACCTAGCTTCGCGATTCTATTGGTTCTTAACAAACACATTCCTCGCAAAGCATTTTCGTACATCTCTGGTGGAAACGACCCTAAAACATTGACTTAAAATAACTGTTTCTATTTCAGTCTATCTTTGTAATCATTAATTAGTAAAAATAACAACACTCAATAAGTATAAGTAAAATAGCTACTATGACCAGCTGTAGCTCCCGTGTCATAATCTGGTAGTGACTTATAAAAAAAAACAAATCTATAAAGCGAAATTAGTCTCTACATGCAATGCAAAGTTGCGATATTTATATGGAAAGACATGATTTTCCTAGTGTCTGAAATACTTTTTAGTATTTACATACACACATACGAGTACCATCACGACTTTATCCTAAACTGATCAGTCAGTCAGTCAGAAGCAGGTGACTGTTGCTGTCATGGTGAACGGAACACTTAGAAGGCCATTTTCACCAATTTTATTAGAACCCAACGTGGTAGGTGGTGGTGAGCCTGCCGCTGTTATCCGGGTGGATTTTTTTTTACGATGTTTTCCATCACCGGAGAGTTGGTCGGAATCTTAACAATTGGGGTGCTTAACCCCTAGGCCACGATGCTCTCCCTGCCTTTAGTATTCAGCCCTCCAAATATAAATTGTAATCCATAAGATTGTCTCATAGAATGAAGATATAGAAGTATCCGACTTCTATTATACTCGTAAGTATCCGACACACTTGCCCCTGATATGAATGACTATTTAACATTTCTTAACCACTTGTAATAAAGCCTGTATTAAAATTTGCAGTTTAATTAACTAAAACGCGACACTAGTTCTCTAATGAAATTTAATTATACTTTGATTTTATCCCTATTTCCAGACTGTAATGGACACAGTGTGTTGGCTGGCGTATATTTATTTACTAAAATGTAAGTAGAGTTAAACGAAAGCCACCGCAGTGGTGAAAAGCTATGAGCGAATACAGCCTTACATGTTCTCTCAGTGGCCACGTCGGCGAGGCAAACGTCACCCCTCAGATTCTATGATGTAGTCGCGCTCCTGCATATTTCATTGCAAGTGTCCCGAGTTTGGGGGGCAGCCGAGATTCTACTTATTTACCTTCACATTCAAACTGAATTGTTAAGGCAATTTGTTTGGTGAGCTTTGGTTTGTATCACGCGTCCCGTAATAATGAAAACGCAAAGTCTTTGTTTTGAGTTGCATTTTGTAGTTTTGTGGTATCTAAATGCAATTGAGATTTGTTAATAGAAGCTAACAGAAAATACCATTGAATTATAAAAAAATATGCCATTGGTATAAATATATAATGAAGCAACTTTACTTTACAAAATAAACTCCAACGATCTTACAATGCCTAATCAGCAAATTCAATATGATAATTTTCAAAGTATGCGTGGCGCGAGATGATATTTTTTCTCCTGTTCCTTCTTTTGTTTTTCTTATTCTTTTTCACTATGGCGCGGAGTTGCGTCAGCCTGCCAGGGTCGTTCTGGTCTGGTCCGCAGAGTTCATATCTCGCTTTTGAGAGTTTTTGATTGTGCAAGCTTATGGCTACTTTATGTTTATGTTCTAATAATAGTTAGTCACGCTTCAATTAGGAAGGACATATTAATCATCACTTCCAAGAGTTTCACGGAACGTAGCAAATACCACAGTGTGGCAAATACCTTTTAATGTGTTTTTTCATTTAAAAAGCAATCTTAAATTTGTATAATTATTTAGTTCTAATTTCTGAGTATCATACTCGTATCTTTATCTGAGTATGATATTTTGATCTTTCCCGTTCCTACGCGGGTCGTGCGTTCCGCAGCTACGCAAGCAGAAGATGAGTAGACCATCAAATAATTTGACAAACAAGTAAAGTTTGTCAAACAATGTAATCGTTCACCGGGCCCTGTAGATGTCAAGAAAAGCTTTGGCTTAAATTAGTTTCAATATTGTAGCGTCAAACAACAATTCAGCTAAAACTTTAGCAACCTAAAATAATAATTTTTTAAACTCTAGAATAATATTTCTGAAATTCCAATAAAAAGTCTCACTTAAAAACTCTTGCGAAAGGTCTTAGTATAATTTTTAAACGTAAATCTGAAAGTATCGCAGAAAAAATTCAGCTAAGCGGATTCCGCTAACCTATTTACCGCCAGTGGAGCAGCCACGAAGGAGGTTAAGTGTGAAGCCACATTCAGCCGGTTCTTTAGAGCTGCTTCGGCGGTGTCACAAAGCTAGCACCTTGGAGGGGAACTTCAGAGTCTTCAGATGAAAGACTAATTATACATCGTCGTAGCGTTTGAATTTTTATTTATTGTTAAGTCTTTGTTAAGTCAGCCGCCAAACCAGACACAATAGAAAATATATTGTTTGCCGGTCACCGGTGACCACCATGGCAGTTATTGTGGTATATACAGAACTTTATCGTTAAAACTATAGTGACCAGTCATCCGTCAAATCTCACATATCATCATTATTTCTAGCCAAGACTTTGGTTTTTTGTAAGATCGTTCATTGTATTTAGGTATAGATTTTCCAGAAAACAAGAGAAACGCGTTGTATTTTCCAATGGCTGAAAAATGTTTTGAATATTTTTCAAAAGATACTTTACTACATTGCAAAGGAGATAGTGTAGTATGATTAATTTTAAGTTATGTTTTTGTTAAATTATTGGCATTGTTGTGTAGCTGGAAATTGTATCTTTCATTTCTTAAATTACAGTTGTGTTTAAAGTTATCTGAAACGAGAATTATTATTGACACTCTGTACTTGTAGTTTGGCAGATATGTTTCTTAGCTAAGATGTTATAAAAATAAGCTTTTAAAGTAAAACATTATTGAGAGTGTCCACTCGCAACACTGTTTTCTGTCAAAAACCTGTGGATTTCATTCAAAAACCGTATGTTTTAACAGCGATTTGCCCCCAAATCATGACCTCTTATAGCAATCTATAAAACCCATGTTTAGAAATGACGTATGAATATCGACCTTAGGCTGATAAAAATAAGACGTTGACGTTTGAGTAATATTGATTCAATATTGCTTTAAGGGCTTATAGTTGGCTTCAGCTCTTCGCTAGTGCCTGCTCACTCCCATTCTAACTTACATACCTTTTTCCCGTTTCTGTATTGCTCTCAAAGCCCAATAGCAGCTGTAGTATGCTTAGCTAAATAACTTGAGGTTTTTTAAAGATCCAATGGCAAAGGACCATGTTCCGAATACAATAAATATAAATATGCGCCAAACAACACACCACTTGTCGTAGTCACGAAGTAGGGACAAATATCATCGTTTTACGAGGTACCAGGCAAGGATTTAAGCCAGGGAAGTCCCAGCACACCACAAACCTGAACCAATTTAGAGAAGATCGTTTCCTGAATTGACCCGACTAGGAAGTAAAACCCGGGACACTACGGAAATCGAGGCGAGAAACCGTGCTACTGCTCCGCCAATGTGTCGTCAAAATAAATTGGGGAGCTGCATTGGGGTTAATCGAAAGCTTGACAGCTTTCGACAGAATCATTGCCGAAGGGTACAATGATACGCACAACAAACATTATAGGAACTATAATTGTATGTTTTTTACACTGATTTACGTAACCGATTTTAATTATCGCATATACAGGTGAATAGTTTTGTGTATTTAGTTTTTGAGGCCCCGTCACAAAGTGCTGGCGGCCTTTGTTGCTTCCGAGTGCTTCAGACTACAAGCTAATTATATACTTTGCCGTTGCTTTGTGAAGTTTAATGTTACGGTGTTTATGAAAAGGCCATTTTGCTCACATGCGGGCATTGGTAATACGAGAATAGATCTACTTTCATAAGCTCTTTCTTACGAATGTGGACCTTTAAGGTGTAGGAATTTTCTGGGTAAGCGTGCCATTGGCCTCGTCATCGCTCACCACCAGGTGTGGCTGAGGCCAAACGCCGACTCATTTTAAATAAAAAAAAAATGTTTTCATATTAATATACCCAGCGGGCTTACCATGCGCTACGAGTACAGTACAATAACGCGTTCAGGGTGCTGATGAGGTTGCCTCGCTTCTGCAGTGCATCAGGGATGTTTGCAGAAGCACGTGTAGATTGTTTCTATGCCACTATGCGCAAACGATGCGCATCCCTGGTGCGCAGGGTGCGGGGGGGCTCCAGCAGCATCATGAACATGATTGCGAGTAGATTGGACTGTCTCTATATTAAAAACTGCCTTGCCGTATCATATGGCATGGCACTTAAGTGACACTCACTGTATATAATTACTTGAATAATTGTACCTACTAACATAGTTTTTAAGTAGGTACATAATGTTACTAACACCTAATGAGTTGTAAAATTACTCAAATATGAATAAATGAATATGAATAAATGAATTGAATTGAAAAATTTGTTTTATTTGTTTTCAATTGTTTTCATTTACGCATAGTACTCGTTCACTTCAATCTTAACTATTATTAATACATTTGTATATATTCGGATTCAATAAGCCCCTAATAAATATCTGTCAGTAGTCGTAGTGCAGTGCAACTGCATATTATCTACCTGAAAAAAATAATTGACATGTTCAGAACTCAATTTAAATAAATAACTAAGTAAATATCCCTGGACATTATTCCACACAGCGCCATCTAGCCCCAAAGTAAGCTAATTAAAGCTTGTGTTATGGGATACTAGACAACGGATAAACATACTTAAATACATTTTCTTTTGTAAATATATACTTATTATACATAGGAGACACCCAGACCAGTACAAACAGACATGTTCATGCACACAAATGTTTGTACTGTGCGGGGATCGAACCCGCGACCTCTGGTGTAGTAGCCAACTTCTTAACCATTACACCAAGTCGGTCGTCAATTTTTTTGTTATTAATTTAATATTATCCGATTTTACCTGTTTTTTAACGTTAACTATTCTACAAAGAGAAGCAGGGCACATTTAAGTTCTGTCGGCCTTTAATCTAGGATCATCTCATCGCCCACTTACAATTTATTTTCAAATCTCAGTATTTAAATTAGATCTTGATACCTACCTTAGAAATGAGCCAAGTCTTGTTTTCAACAAGAAGTTCGTTATTTAATATGAGAAACCTTTGACGTTCTGTGCCAAAAGTCCCTGAAGCCACAATGTGAGAAAATGAAAACTTTACGGGGATGATGACTACCAAATAAAACTAATTTAGAAGTTATGGACTTTCTGTTTTCGTGTTTATTTATTAATTAATAACTTCAAACTCTGTATAGTCAACAGCAGAATAAAGTGATAGTTTAACGTTTCAAATTGATTGATGATTTTACGAAAACCATTAAGCATTTTCAATTACGAATATGATCTGATTATGCATTTGGCTAATTCAAATGGTCATTTAATATTTTATGCTTTCAGTTACCAAAACAACGTAAGTTTTTTCTGAATCATCTTTGACTTTTACTGTTGACTGTACTATCTCATTTTACCGGATTCAACAATTAATTTTTAAGAATTCAAAGATTTGATTTGAAATGGAAAATATTTATGTCAGTGAATACGATCAAGTTGAACTAAGGTTGGGTTTTATTTCCGTATCAGTCTTATTGGCTCTGAATTTTATCTATTTTAAGCCTCAATCGATACCAATAAAGATATAAGCTGCGACTGACCTAATTAAATCAGAGCGAAACAATTTTTTTGAAGTTTTACTTAATAATATTACTCAACATGGCTGGCAAATGGGGTCCATAACAGATAAACCATAATATGAAATGGTAAATATTTAAGACAACTTCTAAGAGAATATGACGACCGACTTAAGATATAAGATAATTTGACGACCGACTTGGTGTAATGGTTAAGAAGTTGGCTACTACACCAGAGGTCGCGGGTTCGATCCCCGCACAGTACAAACATTTGTGTGCATGAACATGTCTGTTTGTACTGGTCTGGGTGTCTCCTATGTATAATAAGTATGTATTTACAAAAGAAAATGTATTTAAGTATGTTTATCCGTTGTCTAGTATCTCATAACACAAGCTTTAATTAGCTTACTTTGGGGCTAGATGGCGCTGTGTGGAATAATTCCCAGGGATATTTATTATTTAATATTACCTATCAGGTATTTTTTTACTAGAAAATCACTCAACTGACACTAGACCCTTCAGCTTATTCTTGCGACCTCAGCGATGTAGCAAATGTGAGCACATCACAAATTGAACGAACGAGGCACAATTTTAGTGCGGTACCTTGGAGCAATCCATTTATTTATTCTTAATTGCACATTTATAAAAATAGGTACAATTGGCGGACTTAATGCCTAAAGGCATTCTCTACTAGTCAACCGCCAGGTTTAACATCCATGCTGCACCATTTGCAATTCTGCCTCCAGTGGCCCGGCTGCTTCCTTCAAGATTTAATCATCTTCGCTCGGGGTAGCAGTGGTGAAACACTGGGCCTCTGTGATATAGCCCCCATTAAGGTCAGGATCATCGACAAAATGAAGAATAAGAGTTTTTTTTAAACTGCAAATTACACATCTATATTTTAATGTGACCCATTCTTGATGCATCAAACAAAAAGGATGTAAAGTAAGCCTAATTCCATCGACATAAAACATAAAATAAAACTTACCTGGGGTTTCAGTTTTTTAAATAATGTTCTCCGTATTTTGTGATTGTCAATTCTAGAAAAAAAATATTTTTCCACACAAACAACGTAGTGACAAAGTTTGATACATCACGTAAAAACATGCATTCGAAAACAAACTAATAATCACATGCGGCTTGGATTGAAACATATTCAGGTGGGAGACATATTATGTCGGTCGGTTGATGTTACCACGATGCAGTTGCGTAAAACACGCCAAGTGACTCTGACCTATCTCGGTCAGGTCGCGTTCCGGGATCAGCACTGCACTAACCGGTGCCAGGGCAGGCCTTCAAGATGAGTATGGCCAGCTCAGTAATTGCTTTGCATTATTGTGCTTGTCATCCTTATATCTGGACCTCACGATTGCTTTCCATCAGGTGGAGTGAGGTCATCTTGACGGGAACTATATAAAAAAACAATAGCCATAAATTGCCTAAAATGTATGTAGGTAAGACTTAGATTTAAGTTTTCTACCATCCTTGATATTTCTCAGCACTTACGCTAAAGTTGCCAAGTTTAGAAAAACGGGAGTTTCCACGCTTAACAACTACTCAGAAGTTTTAATTTGATTAATAGGAAACCCAGGAAATTGCACCCCTACTAAGTTTTCATTTAATATAAAACCCAGTGCAATTTACATTCTTGGATAGTGCATGCATATTTAACAAAAACATTTAAACTTTTTTGTGTGAAAATTATGATGACACACAGTGACAGTTTCGTTATAGATTGCGAAGCACAGGCACTTTATAATTTTTGCAGAGTTGTACCTTTCATCATCAGCTCTGAAACATTATACTCGTAAGATGGTGACTATCAGACGCGAAAATCTGAATAATTAAATTTTACGTTGTGTGGGCCGTTTAAATAATGAGGTTGCCCTCGATTGCTTCGGGATTCCATTATCAGATCCTCACTTATCTAGAAAGTACGCTTTATTAAAAAAAAAGGTTTTTAAAAAAATGTTTTCCAAACGACGGAAAAATTGCTGAACATTCTCGTAGGTACATAAAAAAACATAGACATCCAACATAGAACCTCCTCCTTTTTTTGAAGTCGGTTAAAAAGAACCGCGTCATGATTGAAGGCTTATCATGACGCGGTTGTTTTCAACCGACGTCAAAAAAAAATGTGTAAAAGTCTAGACAAATACGTCAAACTTTCACACATTTTTTTTGCATCTGGAAATAAAAATGGGTTTGACTTGGTAACCTTAGAATATTGACACCTAGAAGGATAGTTCCATACAAAAAGAGGCCCCAAACTTGAAGCCAAAACCGAACGTCAATAATGTGTCATGGCAGAAGTAACCAAATAATGTTGCAAGTCGACAGCATTTTCCCTAAAAAGTGGGGAGATTAAAGTCATGTCTGAACGTACATTTTGTAGATTTTTTAAAGGTGTTTAGTTAAAAGTTGTTAATTACTAATATTAATAACATAAATATTTTTTTCACAATAAACTGATTTATTCTAGGGTGACTTTTACGTTAGTCCTTTTGATTTTTATAGTCACACAAATAATATTCATGCTCAAAAATATTGAATATAATTAAATTTATACAACAATGTAATGAAATCATTTTTGTCCATTTCACTAAAAGTTAGAAAAATATTTTCTCATTACTGGCAACATTTTCAAATTTATTGACAAAAGTTTTTTCTACATAAATTACTATTACATAAATAATACTTATTTTGAGTTTTTAAGTGCTAATATGGTCTTAATACATGTTAGAACATATTGTCTACTGGTGGTAAGTTATTTTTGTATCATTTTTGTGTTTTCCCGAATCATAGTGAAACCCATTTACAAAACAAACTGTCATTTTGTTGGAGCTCCTACCAATAGACCATGACCTTGATCACTGGCGGGTCGCGACGCGATTTCAGTGGCATCAGTAAGCATGCGCCGACTCTCCTTCTAGGTGTATTCAGGTGTAATTATTCTAAGTTGGTAACTAATTAAGCAATTACTTACGTTCTTACTGCAAAGCCTCAGTTGAAAATGAGTATTGGCCTCTGAGGTAAGAGATCGCACCTGTACTTAATCTTGTGCAATCTTAAGTTAGAGTTCTAGCAGTTCATCGTCTTCCACAAAATACAAAAAAGTGGCTTTACGTAACATTGTTTTGGCGATATATACTCGTATATATCATTCGTAGGTAGGCAAGACTGTCAACAATCAATTAAATTCTTCATTTGAAAATATAATCGTAGGTACATCGTATAGAAGCGGCGGGAAACATTTTTTTTTAGTAAATATCATTTCAAATGTAGTTTAGAATTTACGTTTTGCAATACATTTTTAAAATAAGCACGCGGCTGTGGCACGTTTTAGTTTGTCGCTTCAGCCAGCGTTTCGCGTGAATGGAAAGCCTTTTAGAAATTGTTCCTTTTAAAGGCAAATTTCTATATGCGGTAGCTATTGAACGACAAAATTTTGAATTTATATGCAATTCCTTCCTTGAAACGTAGCAACTATACTTAGCTCTAGCAAAACTATCATCCTAAGAAAAGATCATACGTTACATACGTAAGCCGATATTTTATACAAATAAAATATGGAAATGTACTGAGTAAAAAATAAATTTCCAGTTTTTAATGTATTTTTGTACATAAAATGAACCCCTGACATTTAACCAACTGAAGAATGTTGAAGACAAATGTCCGAAAATAAAATCACAATGTTATTCAATGTAAAGATTGTTGAGGAAAATAATTAATTTGTGAACCAAACTTTTACTATCAGAGCAATTATAACCCATTGGTCAGTAGCATTAACTAATTATGCGTGTTCCAAGTTGTTAACTGCACTTTTCCGTATATTTTTATTTATTTATTTACTACTCATGCCTACTATGTATTTTGAAATACATAGTAGGCATGAGTAGTCAATTACAATACATCGTAAATTTTTATTTCCGTTACTAACTACTTTTATCAGGATCAATTCCTTCTACAGATCAACTCTTTACGGCTTTATATCAATGGCATAAATGATATTTTTAACCCAAAATAGCGAAAGAAATGCCTTAATTAATACAATTAAAAACCCATTGCAATCATCAAACAAAGATCTCTACCTGTTTTTTTATTTGAAAGAGTAGATAAAATTATTTTTGTGTGGTAAATTACCTCATAATCGATTAATGTCTGTAATATAGTAGGTATGTTAACCATAACGAAGTTAGACTTTAATCTAGGGCAAACCTAACTCGTTTACAAAAAGCCAACACAAAAGAAGTCGTACAAATATGTCTTTATTTCACGGAACAACAAAACTCTGGATATCGTGGCAAAACACCATCGAGAAAACGCTTTAGCGGCTATTACAAAAACTATTACCATTAATTTGGTCATAATTTAGTTAAATTGTTGAACGTGAAACGTAACCCATGAGTGTAACAAACAAAACAGGTCACTCTCAAGGTTTCCTTATTTAATCTGATATGAAATATGCAAAAAGCGTAGCTTGTACCCTTGTATATTTAGGCCCACGTACGCGGTATGGCTAGGTGTGTTGAGATGACCCGACGTTATTGAATTTAGGTTACCTGCTGAAGGTTTTCTGTATTTAAAACCTGCTATCCGAGTCCAACATAATGTGGTCGGGGAAGTTAGCCGCCACTCGCCACGATGCTCAGTTCGCGCGAAAATAGTGTAGCCTGTAGCGATTAAAAATTCAAAAAGATCTCATATAATAAAATACAGCTAAAAGCTAGTGTTTTATTGATAAGCATCTTTACTAGCACTTGTTTTGCTTTGTAAGTTTGTGCGGAGATTTTTAATTCTGTCTCTCTCAATCTGGAATTTATTAAAAATGTGTTGTTTACAGAGTCGTAAACATAGTTGATAGTGATTGATGTACTAAGTACACCACAGATTGTGATTGCTTCCTCAGAATCAATGTTATGTAGAAAGCTTCAAATGATTATGGTTCCAATAGTACATTATTAAAGTGCAAGCGATGCAAGAAATATAAGGTAATTTAAGCCAATTAGAGTTTCGGCTTGATTTTTGAGATACTGCAATTTAAAACTATCACCATTGCAAAATAACCATTTGAAGGAAGTCTGCTATAAGTATAGAATCAAATAAAGAGAGAGATCATGCTGTTCTGTAAATTCAGTTCACGCACAACCATACCTAAATCTACACGCAGGATAATTAGGGGGCCTACTCCGGTGCAAAAACTATTTTTTCACAATCTCGAGAAGACTAAAAAAAAAATATTGTGATTTGAACAGGTTTAATATTCTTTGCAAATTAAACACGATCATTTGAATGCCGAAAATCATCACCAATTTAGAACTGTAAGTATAAATAAATGTGCGCTAAACATTCTTGTGTTACGAGGCACCAGACAAAGATCTCCCAGCACGCAATTCAGAAAAGTTCAATTTCTGAATTGACCCAGACCTGGAATCGAACCCGGGCAAGTGAAGGCGAGAAACCGTGCTACAGCGCACTGCGCCAATCATGTCGTCATAATCTTTTTTTGGGGAGAACTCAAGCCAAAATCAAAAATTTCTTCCTGGTCAAAGGCCTACCTAAACGGATGGGGGAAAAAAAAAAGTAACTTAAACATGTTATCTTAATTTTCTTAGTTTGAATTTGTCGTAGCATAGGAGTTACTATACTAAAAAAAAAATCTTGAAAAAGGGTCTTTGTAAAACTTAAATTTGCTAAGACTCCTAAACTATAGGTCTGATCTTTATAGTTTTTGCAAGAACATATAGGCCATCAACTTTTCTTTGATTTACTTACTAGTTGGGTTTTTAAAAATACATCCTGTGCCCCAAGAAAATAACATTTTTAGTGTTTTCTTTCGAGCGTCCTCGCGTGCGGGTGTCTGCGGGGGCAGTACCGCTCCGGTATATCAGAGGGAGACAGAAAATTGTCGAACACATGGGCCTTAATGCCTTTTTCAGGCAACCAGGAGTAGGCCCCCAGATACGTAGATAGATAGAGAAAACAGCCTCGCTGCGCTAATTGCCAATTATGTGGTCGTGCGCTTAGACCCAAAATGACCCAATTGCTAAATATCACCGACGATCGGAGATTGTTATAATGAATTTAAATTCTGATGCAGATTACGATAGAGCCTAATGTGCCATCCACGTGCCTCGGTCAGGGTTAATGTTATCGATTTGGTATGACTAATAGTTATATGATAAGTTTTAATGAGTTTAGTGTTCATCCAGAGGCATGGAATTAAGAAGACAACTGAAATGTTTCATGAACTTTGATATTACTCGTAGAACCCATAAATGGTGTTGGCTGAAAATATAACTTTTTTTAGTTGGTGTACAGACGACTGGTTTGGCAGTTCACCCGACGACATAGCAGTCCTATTTAGGGATAGCACTGCTCTCTACAATCCCCCCGGATTGGAGATGGGGGCGAGAGGGGCCTAGAAAAGGTGGCCTTAACAAAGCCTCAATACTGACCCAGGCGGCTACCGTGGTCGTCTGGATCCCAGATAAAAAGTGAATGGAGCCTTTTTTGTAGAAATTTTATATCTAGATTACTTGAGTAAAATAACTTTTTTGCTAATAGCTACCGTTTAACAGTTGTGTAAGAAAAACTTCAAAAAAGTACCCTTACACCTTAACGTCGACAAACTGGATCGCACGCTTCTGGACCGAGTCAAAACTGACTGACTGAGTTGGTATCCAGATGCTCCTGCCAACAGTAAAAGGTGACAACAGTACTCTACGTGTGGCGTTAATTGCGCTTTATACAGCAGCAACCTTTGCCTCGAAGTGAAATACTGTTTCGCCCTGCTAAGCACACCGAGGTTTTTGGATGCCAACTTCGCTTTTTGTTACAAATGACTCCGAAGCTAGATATGTCAACGCCAAGGATGCCAATACTACTTGATATGGTAAGGGTAGTGTTCTCGAACTGAGGAGCTACAGTAAAAGGAGTTTTCTTAGCGGTAAATGCGCAAACTTGTGTCTTCGTAGGGTTCAACTGGACTAAATTGTCCCGACCCCCAATCGGAGACCCAGGATAGGGTATTCTAAATTTCAGACACAAGCTTGATTCGAATTTCCTCTACAATGGTACAAGGGATATTTGCTCGGCCTGTGTAAAAGGCATCTCCAGTGCTGTCATTCGCATATCAATGAATAACATCATTAGAGAGCATATCATTGATATGCAAGAGGAAGAGATAGCACAGAGCACAACTCGGGAGCACACACTTTGAGGACCACTTCTGGGATGTTATCCGGCCCACTCGACTTGTGGACGTCCAGAGTTTGCAACTCTAGCCGGACTTCTTGCTGGGTTATGTGGATCTCCGCCATAAAGTGACCGCACCAAGGGATGGTAGGTGACCATAGGTCCAAAGTCGAGTTTGAGGCAAAGAGGTTGCCCAAGAGATCGGCTTTCTCTTTAGCACTGTGGGCCAGATTTGACAAGTGGCAAAAGTTTCCCTCGGCAGCCTTGGCGCAAGCGACCAAAAGGCACCCTGAGGGGAGCGAGCCGCTCACCAATGCGGCTGACAAAGTCAAATTTTGCCCTGGCGATGGTTGTTTTACTGGATCTCGAGGCAGCATTCAGTTTACGCTTTGCATCTGGTATAGAGTGTTCCCATTTGGCATGGGAGTGGTCCAAGCCTTGAATGCAGATTGTTTGAGGCGCAAAGCCTCTCTGCAGGGCCTATCAAATCACGGCTGGCTCCTACCTCCGACAGCCACCAGCGTTTGAGGAATATAGCGTACCATACCCGCTAGGATCGTCTCAGTGACCGCAGCTGCGCATGTATCGGGATCGTCAGTCGTCTTACGCTTTTCAGGCATTGTAACTAAGGAAAACGTGTGCTTCGGATGACTTGAAGCACACTTTTTGTTGCCCCATTAACCCTTGTGTATTGAAGGTGATTGATTGAATGTCCATTCAGTAAATCTACCACGAGGTTACACCAATGGCAGCCGCTAGCGTCCGCTTTGACGTTTTTGTACAGGATTTCGGTACAGCGCACCTAGTGATCAGAAATGGGACCAAATATGCCTCACGTTACGTGACAGAAACTCATTGTAGACAAAGAGAGTGCCGAGTGCGAGTTGCAGTGAGAGATGCGAATGAGTTCACCATCACGTTTTGCGAGCGCGTAAATGTCAATTAGTATGGAATCGAGTCAGCGCCATCTAGCGGCGAATTCGGACAACATTAAGGCCGCTAGATGGCGCTGACTCGGAGCCATACAAATTCGCGTTTTATTGCTGGCGAAACGCGATGGTGAAGTCATTCGCATCTCTTACTGCAACTCGCACTTGCCACTCAGTTCACGTATAGCTACCTAAAAATAATTGCAGAAAAAACAGTTAGCTTACATAGATACAGAAAATAGCCTCACAGCGCTAATTGGCAATTTTGGGGCAGTCAATGAGAGTTCGGTTAGACCCAAAAGGAGCCAACTGCAAAATATCATCGTCGATCGGAGATTGTTTTAATTAATCAAGGTAATTTTAAAACCGATGCAGATTATGATAGGCCTTAATGTGCCTCGAGCAGGGATAATTTTGGTCGGGATTTGCGATTACTACTTACGCGTTTATGAACGGTTCGGTACCTACCCCTACTAGAGTTGAAGCGCAACGCGCGCTATCGTCCGTTATCAAGATTTCGGAACAGCGCCTCTAATAAATGGTATTGTAACTAAAATTTTGTATATTTGCTGTAGTTAACGATTACAGTTTACGAGAGGTAAACTTGTGGTGTCTACCACGAGTTGCACCACTTTAAATTTACACTAACGTTTGCGTGAAAAAATGTATTGGGATTTGACATGACTCAAATTCCAATACATTTTTTTACGATTGTTCTCGTATCTCTGGCCGAGCTCTGCTACAACTCAGGCGTTGAGTAAGTAGGTTATTTTATTTTAAATACTGGATCAGAACGTCTACCACGAGTTGCCACTTTAAATTTACGTTATCATATTATTACGATTTGACATGACATGACATGACATGACAATGTCAAATCCCAATACATTTTTTCACGAGAACAATATCGTAAATTTAAAGTGGCAACTCGTGGTAGACGTACTGATCGATGGATTTAGTATTCCAGTTATGACTCTCTGACCTATCAGCCCGGAAGTATAAAGTTAACTTTGTATGGGCTTGTGTTTTAGAGGCAGTAAATGGCGTTGGCTAGGAATATAACATCTGAAGGTCAACTGAGTTATGAACTTGAGTCAATCTTCAAGCTGCAAGCGTCAGGAGCTTACCGAATCTATGGCTGACCTAGAAGGTTTTTTAAGTAAGAGGTACGAGTAGGTAGAGGTAGAGTAAGTTCACTTCAGTTGGTTTTTTGTTTTAATCATTGAACTCACGCTTTTAGCAACACGATGGGTGTAGTGCGCTGTAGCACGGTTCTTGTTACACGGTTTACGTTATCGTTCTCGTAAAAAAATATCGGGATGACACATGACATGACATGACAATGTCAAATCCCAATTTATTTTTTTACGCGAACGTTAATGTAAATTTAAAGTAGCAACTCGTGATACGTACTGGAACAGATGCTCCTTTTTTATTTTCGTGTGGAAATCCTTATGGATACCTCGCCGGCCGTGGGGACGACGGGCGGCGAGGTTTATGTCTGAGCTCTACTGACTGAAACCCTACAGTACTCGACCTCACCACTTTAGCGGTGAGGCGGAATCCCGAAGGAAGGTTTCGCAACGCCCTGCCGCTAATGCTCGCCAGTGCTTTTTAGGGGCCCCTCCAGTCAACCCTCAATGAAAGGAGGAGGCCACTGAAGCACCTGGAGTACTCAAGTACTTCCACCGCGTCGCAGTGAATAGTCGCAGTAATACCACAACAGAAACTTACGTTGCACAGAAAAATGTGTACTGGAATGCTATAAGAATTTATAATAAGCTGTCAACCGACATTAGGGCATTAGACGTAAATAAATTCAAATATGTAAATTCAAAAATGTTTTTATTCATGCAAACTGTATCTAGAAATGAAAATAGTTTTCTTCTATGATTACTTAATAACTTTAAAAAATGTAGGACGCCTAAAGCGGTATGTCTTGTAATGAAAATAATAGTTGTAAATTTATATTTCTACGCCAGTAATGGCAGGATATGTGCACTAACCAATGACATAAGATCCATGTACTAACCATATTCTTAGAAATAATTGATTTGAATTTGAAATCCGTGCAATGCGGGCAAAAGCCTCGCACTCAAGCCCACTAGCTCCCACCGTACACGAACCCTACCACAAGCCACCCAAAAGATGGATCCGCTGCCGCATCTGCCGGTGCGGTCCCGCCGAGCAGCGGTGCACAGGGGGGAATAGCCGCGGAACACGGCTCTCTCCAAACGGTTGTGTACCGCGACCCCTACTTCGCACCCTGAGGCTGCAAACTAGTCGCCCGGTGGCGCCGCCGCGCCTTCGCAGGTTATCTTACAGTTGGCGCTCGTGGGTACACTTTTTTAACCATGCCACGGCCATAGTGGCAGGCAGAGGGTGGGCGCGAAGTCCACTGCACCGCCATGCTTCAGCCCTTTTAGCTTTCCAGTGATTTCAGTACCATGACGCGAAGGGTCAGGGGGGGAGAGAGTAGGTACTAATTAACACTGCTCATACCCACGTAATAGTTACGTGACATCGCCTGTTCCTTTGCGAAATCAATCCTAATACAGTTAATAAACTAATCAAGTAATGGCCTATTGGCGTGTAACAGCCGCTTTGATCTGTAATCATTCCCTTGTTAGGCCCAACTAGAATATTAGTCAAAATCAGGTTTCGAGCAGGGGCACAAATTTATGAAGTTTGGAAACTTTGGAGAGGTAACTAAGACACAAAACGTAATACGAGTATATTGGTACATTAAAATATAATTATTAGAATACCAATAAAAAAAATCGATTTCGTAGGGTATTATGTTTTTCAATGACTGAAAATTCATGTAAATACGTGTTCGACGAACGGTTATGTTCGGTTACGTTTGAAGGAATCTTTTGCGTAACATAATTCAACGACACTCCCGACTGAGCATTATCGACGAGATCGATTACAACTTTTTCAATATGTGCCTAATTATAATAGCTAAAGGTAGCTTTTGCAATGTTCGCGGCGGGTGGGAAGTATCAGAGGAAATTGGATCTTATTGCTTTGTCGTTAGAATTAATCAAAATTAAACTAATGAGTTGTTATTACTACCTACTAATTGATTGACTTAAAATGATACTCGAAGTCGAAATATTAATGTGTACAAAGGATACCTAACTTAAACAAACTGAGTAAAACTAATTTCTTAGAAGGGGAAAAAATACTCGCATAAAACTAGGAATAGAAAGAAAACTTTACTGTGAAAATATATATGGTCTTTAAGCAAAACATGCTACTAATATTATTATATACCCACTACATTTTATTGAATTTGATTTTAAAACAAATCAACGTTAACTCAACGGTTTCATTTTCTTTCATTATTCTTATTCCATTAACTTTTATAGCAAATAATATTGCTGCGACCTTTGCTGCCTCTAACCAGAATAAAACTGTTCTTTTTTGCCTCCAATAAAATGACTCACTTGTTGCTTATTAAGTCAACTGATACACTTTTGTCTGTGAAATTTCCGTCAAATTTGGCACTACATTCAAGCTTGGGTTTATTATCCAAAAGCATTGAAAGAAACTTATAAATAGTAGTTGCAGTGACAATTAATCACCATACGCATCGGAGACTGGCCCAATTGCCAGGTTGGTGCAAAGTAATTACTATATGTCGGATTTTTCGGAACAACAGCCGGGATTTCGATCATAAATCTGAAACCGTGGTGATTGAGTTGTTTTATTCATAACCTTGGGACACATGAGATGAGCCTCATGAGTGGCGTATCAATAACTCCCGTTCACCCAGCGCACCTTGGACAATCTTTACGACAGTGATGGCCACACTGAAGATGCCATTGCCACGAAAAAAAGTTTTTTTTTAATAAATTGAAATAAATATGCGCCAGACAACATACCACTTGGCATGGTCTCGAATATCCTTGTGTTACGAGGTACGAGACAAGAATGTAAGCTAGCGGCGTCTCCCGACACGCCTAGACACGAGCCGGGATTCAACCGGGATTCGAAATCGAGGCGAAAAACCGTGCTACAGCACACTACGCCAATCGTGTCGTCAACTTGATAACACTTGTTAAAATTGATAACAAATGACAAAGGTTCTGTGTTTTGAAAATAACGTTTCTGTCGGTCCCAGTTGCTATTACTAAATTGCACGTTTATAAACAAGCCATACTACGGGCCTTAAATGCATGCCTTAAGGGCGGGTCAACTTAACTAAACCAAAATTGATCGTTAAGTTTCCAGAGAGGCCGATTTCGGACCATGTATCAACTAAAATCAGGTGAACCGGAGACCGGATCCATCCACCTCGGGAATTAACGGCCTTCTAAGCAATGATAAATATTTGAGCGATAATGTTTTTTTAAACTTTACCTTTATGAATTAAATCAAGTTCCAGTTTTCGAGTAGTTGCGTAAATTAAGTTTGTGTAGCCTGGACGAAACAGAATAAACGGTCCGTAATCGAAATCGAATACACACTGAAGCGATTCGGTTTCCAATATAAACTTTGACTAAAAATGAAAGCTAGTGCTTAAAAATAGTGCCTTTATTTAAGCAAGAATATTTGAATGCTTTGTTCAACTCAACAACGCTCTATTAATTGTAGTCGTTTAAATTAATTATACGTTGTCACACGAATAAAATTTAAACCATTGGGGAAAATTAGTTATCATTACAAAATTTGATTTCTCTTTTATTTTGAAGATCGATCCGCTTGACGAAAAGCGTATATTTATCTGTATGTGTTCTTTTTTCGTTTATTTACCAAACAAAAGTAGTTGGTGTGATGGTTTCTAAAAAACCACTAAAGTTTACACTTAAGAAACATCATGAGTTTACCAATCAATCAATAAAACTAGGTACTTACATAGGTATTCTGTTAAAGGCAATACAAAGAGGTAGGTATACCTTTTGCTATAGGCAAAAGGCGATACAAAAAATACATAATCATACGAACAATCATACAGAATCTCGAGTCACCAAACATTTCATTTAACACTCAATATTTTTTTTCCGTTATACCGCCCACTAATTCCTACGGCAACTTATTGATAAGGCGAGGCACATGTTAGCTAGTTGTCCGCTCGCCATAGGCATTGTTTGCGCGCGGTTGACAAAGCCGGTTCCTAGAAATGGCCCTAGTGCATACAGGGTGTGTGATATACGTTTTTAGGGATTCGTTGAAAAATTGCTTCTTCAATATCGAATACTGAACTTGCATGTGTATCGGTAAGGTTGTACAGTTTAAAAAGACTACAGGTATCATCATGGAATTTGTTTTTAATATTATTTGAAACTATAGTTTTGAGTATTCTTATCTGTAAATTATTAATCTGGTCAAGATATGTTTTATAGGTTCGCCCATAACTACTGAGCCCGTATTTAACATATGACTCAGCTAGTGCATATTAAAATATAAATTTAACTTTGAACGGTATGCGACTGTCGAGAATGGTAATATTAGCTAGAAATTGTGTCAATTTATTGCAAACGCGCTTAATATGAAAGCTCCAATTAAAATTACTGTCAATTATCAATCCTAGATATGTTTGTCTGTCTACCATCTCTATTCCCGGGCAGCAACATACGCTGTTAGCATGTAAGCAGCTGTGCTCGTGCGCCACAATGTTTTTAACTGGTAAATACTTGACATAGGGCGACTTTAAAACTAATAGTTTAGTTTTACTGATATTTATGACTGGCCCCGCATCATGACACCATTGAGTTAAAGATTCAAAATCAGACTGCAGAAGATCACGGGCAGCTTGTGGATTTTTATTACCAATCACGAGACAAGTGTCATCAGTAAACTGGTAAAGTACTGTTGACAACACAGTTTTTCATGTCATTGACGTAAGACAGAAAATGCAAGAGTCCTAGTACCGAGCCTTGAGCCGTTCCCTCCGTCACTGCTACTAATTCACTCACCATGTTATCGATCTTTACAGAGAATGTTCGATTTTATAAGTAGTTTTCGCACCAACCTAACAATGGACTACGTACCAATGTTTGCTGTGCCCTTGCAGGGCGTCACTGTACCATATATTCCCTGTAACATCCTATCTAACATGTGACTTGCAATAAATGAATCTGAATCTGATACCCCACAATTGATTAATCTGTCTATAAGCTGACCATGCATCAGAGTATCGATCGCACGCGAAAAGTCAATAAATGAAACCAACACCTGTCTTTGTTCGTGGTGACTATTGACTTCATCTGTGAATTTAGACAAAAGATGTGCTGTATGCATCGATGGACAAACTCTTCTCAGCATTTGGTAAACAATTTTATAAATTTTGTATCACCAGTTAATGGGAAGTTCTGTCTTAACTCAAACTTAGAAATCAAATTACCCAGCTCCGCAACAAACAGGTTTTTGTTTGACGTGGGCGTCCTATAAACTGCACACAAGACTATATTATATTTTGAGTTTAATTTTACAGTTCCCGAGATACTTTCGAACGTTTTAGTTTTGTTTTGACTGATTGTAAACTTTAAATGGTTAAGCACATAGATAATGATACCACCCGCTTTTTTATTTATACGTAGTTGTGAGTACAGATTATAGCCTGGAAGGCCAAACAAGTGGATTCTGTCTTTCGTGATATTGACTTCTGTTAACACCACTATATCAAGTGGATAGGTACAATTCGTGAATTAGTTGTTGTAGTTTAGTAAAATTTTTAATAAGTGACCTAATATTAAAATGTAAGCATGACAGGTTAAGAGAACATCTTGGAGGCAGCTGTTTAAAGAAATAATTAGGAGAATTACAATTAGAGATTTTCTTGATTCGTGTATTCATTGTGTAATATTTTTTTATTCTTTTATTTGTTTTAATACAGATAAAATACTTTTATACTTTAAACTAAAAAACTTACAACTGGGTAGTAGTATTAGCTGTTATTTGTTTTTCAACTTGGCTAATATCATTCATAGTTTGAATATAAAAAATTTTGCATCACTACTTTTCCTAGCACATACATTCCCATGTTTGCACCATACATGTTGGCACGACTTTTTCAATAACTGAGTTTTAGCGTTATAAAGGAGAGTTTTCTGATACTTTGTCAGGGATTCTCTCACAAAAACGCGTTTGTCTGCTACCTCCTTCGGGATATCCGGCACTAACATTTCCACTGTGAGGCACTTCTCTCTGCTTGCATCTATCCACTGCTGCTGGAGAATCTTCGACTTTAACTCGACGAGTATTGATGCTAGTTTGTCCTTTGACCCTGGCAAGCGTTGAGATGACTGCAACTCTTTCTCCTCCATATCCGATTTCGAGGCCATTGTTCCTATCATCGAACCAACCTCGTTGGGTGACACTTCAGGTAATCCAGCAATTTCCAAAGAATTCAGAAGAGATTTTTGAGTCCTTGCTCTAGAACCGTCACTCGCAATTCCGGATTTTTGTTTTTGTTTAGAAGATCATAGTTTTTATTTTCCAGTTCCTACTTAACCTATCCTATCCGAATCGTAGGACCAAATTTGTACGGGTGTAAGTATTACAAATTAAATGTTAAATGGTAAAACACGGTTTAGAGTGCACAAAAAATAATTTATTGGTTATAATGGTATGAGAACACGCGGCGAGGTTGGTGACCGATGGTGAACTGGTATAACTTAATTACAATTCTAAAACTAAAACTAATTATTTGGGTCAAAGCGTAAACGCTGACTGCGCGCGCTCTGACGTGATTGCACTGTACTTCGTATAGTAAGTTTTATATAAATCAACCCAGCAGCTGCTTTAAATTCATAGAAATTATCAAAAATGTGAGAATATTTGAATGTATTTTATGGCTTAGAGTAAGCAGTACCAATCTCATTAATCTTTGAAAATGAGTATGATCCGAGAGAAATCTCTAAAATCTTAGAAAATTTTACTGAAACCACAAATAATAGCGATTAAATTACTCAACTTCACAGTTCGCCTGCAGTGTCCCTAAAAAGCTGACCCAAACAACTGTGGAGAATTTGTCTCAATGAATTCAGGGTTCCCTGTTTTCGACACTCCCGCCTTTGTTCGGAATTACGTGCGCTATTATCATTAGGCACAGATGACGATCCTTGCGTTACATCTTATCTTTTATACGAGCCTTTGTGCTATAATGGATTTAGTGACGCCGTTATAGGAAATAGTATTAGATTGGAGACTCACTTTCGTTTTTGCTTTGAAGTAAATGGGTCACATCTTTCTGCCTTGGACATCTTGTTTAGGATAGATTGGTTCCAATTCAGACATAGATGGGCAGTTGGGCACATTTAGACCTTGTCATTTAAATGAGCTTTTTGGGATGAATTTATATTTTTTTCAACATACATCCAGTATATAGGCCAGAAATATATATTATTTTATGTTTTCATAACACACACAACAAAAATAACAAAAAATAGTATTACTTATAAATGCAAACCTACTGGACAGTTCTGCACATCATATCAGGGAACCGTAGGTATAGCAGACAATAATTTCTTAAAATCCTAGAAGTTAAGAGTTTAAAGTGAAAAAAAACAAAATTTACTTTACATAGAAATCTGACTCGATTAGGGTCTTAGTAAAACAAAAATAAATAATTGTATCTAATTAAAAACCAATAATGTTGTTTAATTTACCTGTTTTAATCCTATTTTTGTAGCCTAAGCTATCATCAAAATTCCCAGTCACTGAAGAACACTGTCTTTGTGGAGGCCTCTTCCTCACCGGCGCGGTGCGTTTTCGTTACTGCCTCTGCACTGAATCTATACAGATTTTCTGCTAAAAAACATTTCCGCGTGACATTCTATGTGATTGTTGTGAGTGAGACGCGCGGCGTAGCTGGCGGGGGGGGGGGGGGGGGAATTTTTTGCAGAGACGCGCGAATGCGCTCGGTAAAAAATCTGTAAACGAGTCGGTCTGGAAACTCTCATTTGATTACATTATATGTATGCTCGGTAAACCATCTAAACAGATTCAAAAACGCACCGAGTCGGTGAAGAAGAGACCTTCAACTTATCACAAAACTTTAGCGGTTTTAGATTTCATTACAAGAAAATTCCTGATTAAGCTTTCTTAAACACAAAATTTCGTTGAATATAAGAACTCTTTTGTAAAAATGCTCGTGTCAATGTTATCTTATTATAAAAAGTATCACAAATAGAAGAGACAAATTATTAAGTAGAGAATCGAAAGACCGCTTTGAGATTTTTTCAAAGACTGAAATAATTTTGTTTTCCATGAAACCGTTCTGTAACTCATCTTTTGAAGGGATTTCTTTGATGTTTTATATGACAGTAAAAATGTAATATTTCCTTAATTTGAAATAAAATGTTTTGTGTAGCATCCGGAGAGGGCATTAAGGGCATCCCTTCCAGTTATAAAACCAAACGGGGACAGAACGAATGGTTTATTTTAAATTCGTGTCGAATTCGAAAACAATTTTGTACGTTACCACATTTGCTACACAAACCAGAATGTAGTTACTACGTGGCGCAAATCACTTATTAAACGTCTATAAAGACGTAGAATTAGAACAAAAAAGCCACTGTGTTATCCACAGTGTCTTCATAGATTTTGTAGTTCCCTTTTTTATTGTTTTCATAATACGAGCATGAGTATTTACTAGCCTTGTTACGCAGATACACTTTCTGAGTAGTCCACACATATTTGTTTAAATACATTTCAAGGATAAAATGTATTAACCAAATTGAACTTATTATAATATGTCTCACGGTGTTTCCACGACCATAGACGCCAAAATGCATCATACATGATGAACGTATGTTTTTCTTACTCTGCTTATTCACAGATGTGAATGTGTGTATCTAGATAGATATAAACCCAACGTTAATATCTATCTTCTATAATCTTCACAACCGATGTAGTAGGCATGATAACTTAGTAATGCGCTTCAGGGCCATACAAATAAAGGTCTAGTATTAGTTTTTACCTATATAAATGTATTCGTTTAAGCCCTTATTATCTAAGAGTATTTTCGGATCTCAGCTATGCTCTGAGGTATGCTCATGCCTTAGATCTCAAGATTTAAGGTATCAAGAAAAGTAGCTTAGACCTTGTAGGCCGTTTTTCGGCCGTACAAGATTTATTTTATTAGTTTTATATTACCTTAAAATAACCACTAGTAATAAATACGAGAGACCGTAATTCCACCTGTGTACTAACAGGGAACGAGGCGAGGTTTATTTTGAGCGCAAAGGTTTATATTGGCCACAAAGTTTATTTTCGCGGACCCGAACGTTCTCGGTTAAGGTTAAACGGTATTTGTTTCCCAGAACTCGTCGGTTAAGTTTTTCCCGAGATAAAAAGAGCACGTCTTTCGGGCCATTTGCGTCACCCCAGAAATTTGGCGTAGACGGACGGCTGGCAATAAAACATAATGTTATCTCGCTAATTTTTTCTCTCGTCTCGAACCGCGAACTCTCGAAATCTCTTAAGAACCGAAATGGTTATGACTGGAGTTAGGGGAATCAGCGGATGAAATCGAAATTCAGCTGTAAAAAAGTTTAGTCGCCTCTCAAACGGATTGTAATAAAGGAAATACGGCGCTCTGATCTAACTTGGTTTACGACTACCCATATTTCTTTTTTTAGAGGCATGTTTTCCATTCTGAGTATCTATAAGATAGGTAATATGAAACATATCTACAAGACAACCTTTCTTAGCCTACATAAAGATGTGGTTTGGTACAGTCGCTTAGAGTTCGGTTGAAGAGAACATTTACAAAACAAACAAAAAAGAGAGGTGCAAAAGACAGATAGCTCGTTAAAATATATACATATAAATAGAATAACTCACACTGAGATTATCTGAACTCAAACATAGTAAATGCCTTAAATTAAGCCAAGCTTGATGTACCTACTAAATGTGTCACAGACAAAATAACAATTACATTTCTGTACTGACGACACGGTCTTTTTTGACGACACGGTTGCCGTAGTGCGCTGTAGCACGGTTTCTCGCCTCCGTTTCCGTAGTGTCCCGGGTTCGATTCCCGGTCGGGTCAATTCAGGAAACGATCTTTTCTGAATTGACTCGGGTCTGGGTGTGCTGCCCCCCTGCAGCGCCCCTGGCTGGTTTCCTTGTGTGGTAGCTCGTAACACAGGGATATTGATCCCTACTTCGAGACCATTACAAGAGGTGTGTTGTCTGGCGCATATTTATTTATTTACTAGTTTTCCACCAGAGGTTCGCCCGTGTGAACTTAATTTTTATGACATACTTACAGGACTGATTTTTTTCCGACTCACGATACTTGATTCGCAAAATCCCGTCTTAGTTAGCACCAGCGTTCTAAATAGAACCCCCATGTAAAATTTGCAACTCCCAGCATTTTTAGTTTCTGATATTACGTGATGAGTGACCTATAGTGTTTATTTATATATGTAGATAAATATCTAAATAGAAAAACTATTTCTATTTCTTTATTCTATTGAATAGATTATTACTCGTACATTGTTTGGCACGTGAATGTTTGTCTTTAGTGCTGGGGCTCAAAACAGAAGACTATGTATGGCGTCACATTGTGGTGATTTTTAAAGATGTGTGATATTTCTGGACATCACTATTTAGTTAGGTTCAGCTTTGTTTTGCAATTTGGCGAACTTCATAATCCAAACGTGCTTCTGGGATTATGCTTGGTTAAATTTAAATTAATATGATATTTCTTTCGCATTGTGGGTACAATGCGCGAAAAATATCATAATGTATTGCTTAAGCTCAATGAGTGTACTCGTAGTTACCTAAATAAGGGATTTTTTTTAACAATTTTCCATTTTTTACACAAAAATAGAAACCAGTAAAATTCGGCTCGATCTTAGGACTCTAATGGGATTCAAACCGCGACCTGTTACAATCCCGGTGGCTGCTGTTCCAACTGAGCTACCGAGGCCGTTTCTGTCTTTGTCGTAGAAGGTTGTTATATTAAGAATCATGAAACTTGCAATTAATAATAAGTTTACTTTCATCAGCGGCTTCGACCGCGTAGACAATTTTCCCGTGAAATATAATATATGTTACTGCTGTCAATGTAGATTCATATCGGTGAAAGAATTTTTGAAATCGTTTCAGTATTTTCGGACCTCTAGTGCAAACGACCAAACAATAAAATATTTCCTCTTTAAAATAATAGTAAAGACATTCAAATTAGTCAAATCTCATTTAGAGACTTGTTTTTTATAACCTACAGAAAATCTGACAGCTTGCAAAATATTCAGAAAGCCATTCGGTTTTATTAGGATCCCAGAGGGCCTCGAAAGTTAATCAAGAGAAACGTGTTTCATGCAATTTGTAGGCCTATTTGACCCTTCATAGCCGTCAACAGAGGCCATTACGATGTACCGTTTTAAAAATATATTGTTAAGCCCAGGAGCTGAATAAACGTACAGAGGCGTTCACATCAACCTTTACATAGGGGACCTTATGCTGCTGATATAAGACCCACTCTGCAATGTTTTTGTAAAGGTTGATGTGAACGCCTCTGTACAACAAAACTTACAGTAACAAAGAAAACATTTTTATAACACTATATTGTTTTAAACTTTCATGGTCCCTAATATAAGAATAGTTAAGTTGCGGGATTTCTACTATTTTCCTTTTTGTTTTCGAGTTTAAACTAGATCTACTAGATCGATTTGGAAAAATATTACACCATTAGAATCTTAAGTAATTATCCCTGATAAGTTTAAGCGATAGATTTTTTTTTTGTTTAGTACCCATGTGCAGCCGGTGCGGGCCGCTAGTAGATAACAAAATGCATAAATCATTAAGACGACACGATTGGCGTAGTGCGCTGTAGCAAGGTTTCTCGCCTCGATTTCCGTAGTGTCCCGGGTTGGATTCCCGGTCGGGTCAATTCAGGAAACGATCTTTTCTGAATTGTCTCGGGTCTGGGTGTGCTAGGAGACGCCCCTAGCTTATTTCCTTGTGTGGTACCTCGTTACACAGGGATATTAATCCCTACTTCGAGACCATTTCAAGAGGTGTGTTGTCTGGCGCATATTTATTTATTTATTTATATTTTAATAAGTAACCGGACCGGGACAGTTCTTTTGTTGCAAATATGCATGGTTTTCGGATTTTTCCGTTTAACCCGTAATAAATTTTCGTTTTGGTATCCTTGCGAGAGGCGGCATCTGCAACTGAATCTTTTGATTGCGATAAACAACTAAACAGTTAAATTTTCCACAGCTCTAAGGAATCGCAGACCTGAGTATTTAATATAAATTTCAAAAGTGTATGTGATTCCGTACAAAAAAAACTAAACTGATTTGTGTATTTAACGTTCAACATGATATAATTATTAAATATAACACAACCATGGTTAATTTTAGGACGTATTTTTTTTTTTAACACACACTCACAGATAAGGGATTACGATGGCAAGAGATTCCACACATGTTACCCTTTAATTGTAAAAAATAAGATCAGCTAATAAAATCCAAATACTCAATTAACAGTATATTTCGATAGGTATCACATAATTGCATAAATGTTGAAATAAACCATTAATAAAGTTTTTTTAATAAAATTAGTTCATGTTTGTAACATTTGCAATGGCTTCTGCGATAGTCATAGCAGTGAATTTGTTGTGAAAATAAAAATTAATAGTTTCTAACTATCGGAGTACTGCTTAATGAATTCATTAATTTGTTATGACCATCAATTTATCGAATGACACATTTTATTTAAACGATTATTTCCGTCCTATGTAATTATTGTTGTCACGCAAGTTGTCTATAAAACTGATATACCTAATCAATAAACTTAGAGAATTGTATAATGATGACAAGGTAAGTAGTGCATAAGCTAAGGTAACTTAAGGGGAGGGACATGTTTAGTCTGATAACCCCCCACAATGCGTATGCAAATTCGTTTTCTCGAGTCAGCTGAAAGAACGCCTTCACTCGCCGACGATTTATTTTATCTGAAAACAAAAAATAGTTATTTATATATTTATTAATAAAAATAATTAATATAGTTACGTAGCGTTGGATTATGTTCTAATGCCGGTCAAAGACTTTCATTGAAATGTTGTCATCACTGCTAGAGAATTGGAATCCTAAGAATTTTATTTTAGCATTTAATAATGCACTATTATCTAAAATAGAAACTAGAAAAATTCGACCTAGGACTCTAGCGGGATTCGAACTCGCGACCTTCCACAATCCGGGAGGCTGCTCTTCCAACTAAGATACTGAGGCCGTGTATGGAAGGTCGCGGGTTCGAATCCCGCTTGAGTACTAGGATCAGGTCGTTTTTTTTTAGTTTATATCTTTGAATTGGAATATTATTACAATTTCTCAATTTTCTGACCTGGATTCCTAAAATAAATAGGGTATTTTTTAGATTACTATAACAAACCCTTACTACTGGGTATGTAAACTTTGCGTAGGTTGGCAGTCATCATAAGGGTTTAATTTAAAAATTGTTACAGTGGAAACGTTATATTCATACTCGTAGTTGTTTACAGACAACCAACCACATCTAGAATTCAGAAACTTGTACACACGAACAGTATACACTTATACAAGATGTTTGAGGTATGGCTGACTCACAATGGTGCAGTGCAAATTGCGACTATTTAGGCAAAATTATTGCAATTTATTTCAATAAAAATATCGTGATTATCCTAAACTCATCATTCCATGAAAATTTGGGTCACGAGTTTTCCATTTTTTCACCAGCCCATAGATATAAATTTCACTATACCTGAGGCATTCCTTTTCGGATCGTTAAAAATCTTAACTTACAGAAGTTAGTAAATTATAGTATAGTTATCTTTAGCACTTAACCTTTAGAGGCCGAGGTTTTCGTTCGGTTTTTAGTGTTATATTCAATCAAAATTAGCACGATTCTCGTCTTATTTAAAGCCATAGTTAGTTAAAGTCTAATGTTTGAACTATGATACCATGAACCAGAATATATACGGTTCTTCACTATTATTTAATTATAGAAAAATTGACGATACAATTGGCGTCGTGCGGTGTAGCACGGTTTCACGAAATGCACGGTGTCCCGGATTTGATTCCCGGTCGGATCAATTCAGGAAACGAACTTTTTTAAATTGCCTTGAATCTAGGTGAGCTGGGAGACGCCCTTGGCTTATATCCTTGTCTGGTACCTCGTAACACAAGGATATTTTCATCCTTACATCAAGACTATGGCAAGTTGCGTGTTGTATGGCGGATATTGATTTATAATTGCTACGATAAATAAAACAAAAAGAGTTTTTCACAACCGAGCCCACCAACCAATGGGTCACCAACCCAGTTTGACAAGAGTGGTGTTGAAGATGGAGCCCATTAAGTGCAGCAATAACTACTCAATACTAAAGGCCTGTGCAGAGACTGGACTGTACTGTACCGTTTTCTCGATTAATTGAGCTGCATGTCTAGATGCAAATACCTTGAGATCAGTACCTTAAAAAAACACAGGTAAATAGCACTGCTTGACAGTTGGAGAGTAATATAGCCAGAACTCATCACAGCACAAATTACTCTTACTTATTGCTGACGTACGGTGGCCAACAGACATTTGGATAGCCTGATGATTTATTACTAGTTCTACTTGCTGAACATTCAAAAATAACCCAGGGTCAACGATGTGCGTTTTGTTCTTGCTTTGCACGTGTTGATGGTTTTTTTTAATTTAAAATTGGTTTGCGTTTGACCTCATTCTCGCCTGGTAAGCGATGACGAGGCCGATGGTGGTACAGGCTTACCCAGAAAATGCCTATTCACTTTGGCCTTGAAAATACCAAGGATGTAAGGGTCCGGAAAAACAGACACAGGGAGAGCGTTCCACTTCCTAGTGGTGCAGACCAGAAAAGACGCAGCAAACCGTTGAGTGCGGATTGTTTGAAAGTCAACCACATGGGGGTAGAAGTTCTCCCGGCGCCTAGTGGTCCGGTGGTAGAAAGAAATGGAGTAGAGCTGCTCCTACCCAATCCAAATGTCTGTTTTCCACCGATACAATGTTGCATACAAATAAATACTACTAATACTCACCAATCTGAACGCAGTTCATGGCATCATGTAAAATAGTACGAATAAGTGTCACTTGAGTGGTAGTCACGCTGGATAAGTAACATGGCACTATCACCATCAAAGTGTATTTGAAGCAGCGGCTTGTGCAGTAAATAATTATCGTTCTTTGTTCCTGAAAAATACAGAATAAAATTATAAAAGAGCAAGTTAGCTTTTATAAGCTCTAAATAGGACAAATGAGCAATGTTGACTAAAGTAAAGATTTATTTGGCATAGGCAAATACATATAAGAAAAGTTTACAATATAGGTACATCATAATTCCCTACACCAAGAAATAAAAGTTAAAAGTACACAAAATAAAACAAAAACAATCTAAAATGAGTTTGCACTGCGCAACAGGTTTTAAAACCACTACATTTTATGAGCCACATTAAGGTTTAACTCTTCTTTTTTCAATTAAACAACACAATAAAAAAGGTTACCAGTATATTATCATCGTCTATTGATTGTAACGCCGTGAATAACATTTTAAGTAGCATTGTTGTTGACAATCCTGAGCAAAACAGCAGTAATAGAACCTGAAAAGTATAATGTATTATTAACTATTTTAACGAAGCGAACGAGCTTAGGAATTTAGATATTTAGAGGTCTGATGGAAATGCGTAAAAAGTGCAAAAGTTTCGAATAGATTTAATTAAAAATAAAAAGCATATTTACCGGTAAACTCAAAAATGAGTTCAGTTCTTCCGCACACTTATGCAAGAGCTCATAGGTTTTGTGCAAAGAACTAATATCAAGTTGTGCCTTGTTCGATAATGCTTCAGCTTCACTTAACTTCGTTTTAGCTGTCTTCCGTGTAAATGTCTTCACGACGTGCGCCTTGATTACAATTGCTCGTATCAAAATCATTCTAATCAAAGTGCAGACAAATAAATGCTCGAGGTCATGAGCCATTACTGTAATATAAGTCCAAACGAAATCCCTGTCTATTATTCCGTCCACAAAAATGCACCATAGAATGAACTCAATGGCACTGTATAAGAAGTTAACACCAATCCACATCCATCCTCTTCGGACTGGACATGTAATATTCAAGTCATCACTAATGTTTAGCATATGATCGAAAGTACTCAAATCTGCAAAGAATTTTTTTAAACTGCTTCTACCTATTGTCACAGACAAAATTATCAAACTTATATATTCGATGGCAAAAGTAACCCTCACGACAGTAAAAGATGCACCGTCGTTTTTATCTGTCGTCATAAGATAAACAGTAATAGTAGCCAACATTACAGCATATAAGAAATTGCAAAACTGTATTATCCTGCTATAATTCAGCAAATGCAATCGATTTATCCCCACCAACGATTCGCAGCCAATTATTTGTTTAATCTGATGTATGATTCTTAGCCCTCCATCTTCTGTGTTTGGTTTTATCGGTGTTACTTGAATCGGGGTTACTTTTGAGATAACGGTTATGCCGTTTGGTGTTTTATGGCTCATGGTGAATGATTTGGATTTTATTACACTTTACTTGACCAAACGTTTCAAATATAGAGTGGATGAAGAATCATAAAAAAAAATGTAAATACTTGATGTATAATTATTACTGCACGACGATTTATTTTGCACAATTATTCAAATTTTGGATAGTATTTCCTCTCTTACAGAGTGACGATGGTTAACTAGAAGCTTTTACTATGTTGACCGACACGGTAATGATGATAAGAATCTTTAATTTGTGAATGGGTTGTAAGCGTTTTTATATCAGGTTATTCGTAATTTATCTTCGTTAAATTGCTGCTACGAATACGAGTACCAGTGTCGTTAATGAATGGGAAACGACAAAACAATTTATATTTTTGATATTTTTTCTTTTAAAAAAGAAAAAATATTTTTTTAGAAAAAAAATGTACTTGATGATGATTATATTTGTATTCAATCGTCAACTTCTGAGCAAATTTGGTAATTTACCCTCAAAAGCCATTCGAAGTTTACGGAAAAACGAAGGAAATTAACCTATTAGAAACAAGGGTAACATCATTCATAATTATTTTCAGTAATTAGTTTATTGATTTATTTTGTATTTGCATCAAATACTCCTATTGGCACAGAATAGTTACTAGTATCGGTAAAAAAGGCTTCTCCTTCTTTGTTTCGATGGTCATTTTTAGTCAGAATAAAAGGAAATACTGACTGGTTGTGAATTGAAAAGTTTTAAATACTTGTGTTTATGCGGTTATTGTTTTAAACAAATATTTGTTGGTTATAATGCTTATTAGTACAAATTAACACAAATCGCTAAAATTAAATATATGCCATCACGACTTTATCCCAAACGGTGTAGTTAGAGGCAAGTGACTGTGTCGTCCTGGTAAACGAAACACTCAAAAGTCCACTTTTCACCCCTGGTATTAGAACCCAACGTGGCAGGTAGTGAACTAGCCTTCCGCCGTTATCCGGGTTGATTTGGTTTTTTATCGATGTTTTCCATCACCGGAGAGTAAGTCGGATATTTAACAATGAACACAACGATTTTGGTTCTAGCCAGATTTGAACTCGGGACCACACGATCCACGATCTGAGTTCGGGTGCTGAACCACTAGGCCACGACGCTCTCAAATTGAATATATTTATAGGTAAATAAGATGCTGCGATATCTTAAGTCTAGTAAGTCAATGTATTGTTATTAGTTACTACGAGTACATATAGTAGGTACCAGATAACCAACGAGGGTATTGGAAACTGTTATTTTTATGTAAGAGTAAGTTCAATTGTAAGAACAATTTTTTTTGTTAAACTATTAGTTCAATAGTAATAAAGCGTTCTTAATAATGAACTAAGTTAATAACAAACATAACCTCGCAGGCAAAAATAACTTAACTTACCACTACAAGCTCATCAGAGCTTGTAGTGGTAAGTTAAGTTATTGCCTGATGGAAAACATTGATGTTTAATTCGATTGAATCTTTTTAAATTTCCGAATAACTCTCTGGTGATCCAGAGGGTTATTCGGAAATTTAACAATGAACACAAAGATGGTTCTTGTCAGATTTTAACTCGGGACCACAAGATCCACAATCCGAGTTCGGGTGTTTAACCCCAAGGCCTTGACGTTTTTCGATTGTCTTTATTGTTTAATTTTGATTTTCAGATAAATTTAGTGTACTATCTGAAATGATCCTGCAGGGAATCCAACGGGTAGCCCGTGAGCAGTGAGCCAGGTCGCCAACAATTGCACCAAAGAGGCTAAACATATAGGTTAGTGTCACAGCCCCATTCACTCGTGATAAATGACTAAGCCTATCAAATTGCATCCAATTTATGTGATAATAAATAAGGTGGGCTTACCTAACCTATGATTGATGGATTATTCGGCTCGCTGAAGATTTATAAAGCAGCCTGTGTGTATGAGAATTAACCTTGGGTCCTATTATGTCGAAACAGGCGTGAGTGATGGATGTGGGTGACATGAATAGGCGCAGAAAGTGTACAAAACGGCCTTCAGGACGCTTTTAGTACAAGGTTTGCTTAGTAAGCAAATGTAGTTTTTAAAAACATATCAAGGATTAAAGAAAGAAACTAGAAAAATTCGACCTTATCGCATCGCTCGGATTTCGAACTTTTCTAGTTTCTATCTTTGTGTAGAAAATATAAATATAAATATGCGCCAGACAATACACCTCTTGTATTTTTTTTTTTTTTAGCGCCAGACAACACACCTCTTGTCATGGTCTCGAAGTAGGGATAAATATCCCTGTGTTACGAGGTACCAGACAAGGAATTAAGCCAGGGGCGTCTCTCAGTACACCCAGACCCAGGCCAATTTAGAAAAGATAATTTCCTGAATTGACCTGACCGGGGATCGAACCCGGGACACTGCGGAATTAAAGGCGAGAAACCGTGCTACAGCGCACTACGCCATTCGTGTCGTCAAATGTCAAATGTCTTGTAATGGTCTCGAAGTAGGGATTCATATCCCTGTGTTACGAGGTACCACACAAGGAAATAAGCCAAGGGCGTCTCCTAGCACACCACACAAAATATAGCATTGTTAAATGCTAAAAATAAATATTTACATATCAGAGATTTTTTATTCGTACAAATATTTATGACCAGTGTTTTCTTCAGGACCCGAAACATACGCCCGAACCCACAGACGTCAATCAAAGCTGAGCAGTGCCTACATGTAAAACTATCCCTTTCGCTTCTATTGACATGTGACAACATCAATTTGAGGCGTCCTCAACTTTTGATTAGCGTTTGTGGATACGGGGGACAGTCTCCTATCCTCCGAAAGAACGTTCAAGGTATAAACGGGCTATGCTTGGTATTTCACAACGTGATCCAATGACCTTCAATTAACAAGGATCTAACGTCTGCGCGCTGTCTGGGACAATAAAAAGTGTGCCAGATATCATTCTTAGCACACTTTTCCATAGTTACAATATATTCCTATTCCTTTTACTCATAGGTGTTAGAAAGAGACATAAGGCAGGGTGTCTCTGCCACGCGTGTGCCATGTTTAAGATTTACAATAATTGAATGACGTGTTTATCCACTGTATGAAAAATTATTGACGTGGTCGAATGGGCAATCCGGCTCCGGCAATAAAGTAACAGCGGAGCCCAGTGGGTTAGAAAACTGTGGCAGTGTGCAGGACACATAGTAATACATTTCAATTAGTTATAAATAAATAAATATAAATAAAAATGCGTCAGACATCACACCACTTGTCATGGTGGTCTCGAAGTATTGATTATTAGGAGTTTGGATCTTTTTTTATTATTATTTTTTTCATGGAAAAGGCACACCAACAGTACATACAAAAACATTTTAAAACAACAGTAAAAATATTTCTTTATATAAGTACACAACATTCATAATGAATCCAAAAATAGATGAAAAAAGGAACAGTTAGGAACTAACGGTGAGCTTAAAAATATGCCTAATTATCTCACAGGTACACTTTCAGTTTTTGGTGGACAGCATGCTTAAACTTTGGCAGCCTGTCGTGGAAGATGTCTAAACCAACGGTGCCATTTTTATCTTTTAATGCGTTATACCTTGCACAAAATCTGCTTATAGTAGCGTTTTTGCCTACATTTGTCCTTGAAAATGGCAGAGCAAAGGTCTTTTGTATAGGATGACGAGGAATACGCGATGGAACCGTAAGCGAGACATCCTTTAGAAGTTCTTTACATTTCAGAGATCCATTGAGAAGTCTGTGCAAAAACGTCAAATTCAGGATAGACCGTCGGTGCCGAAGATTGTCAAATTTTTAAGAAAGACAATCTTTGGTCGTAAGGATCTCTATGCGATATGCCTGATCAAATAAACGCAAGGTGTCTGGTGAACGAACGCTGAATACCTTCAATCCGTTGAGAATGTACTGCAAATGATGGGTTCCACAGTACACTTGCGTACTCCAACAAACTACGGACTAACGCGTTGTATAAAATTTCTCGTTTTTTATTGTATCTGCCCTATTGTTGTTTTTTTTTTATTTTGACACTATTTCTAAACGATTTCATGTTTGTTTATCTTGACATTGTATTTCAAGAATCTAACATTTCAAAGTATTCTTCAATAAAGTTTGATATTAATAAGAAAATATGTCTTGTGTGCGCATTGATTACATTATTGTAAACATGCGTTTGAATCTTAATAAATAAATAAATATAAAATCATTTAATATCCTTGTATTACGAGGTACCAAACAAGGATTTAAGCCAGGGACGTCTTCCAGTAAGTACTCCTCGTAGGACTCCCAGACCCGAGTCAATAAGAGATAATAAGAGTATTTTATTGTATGACTGATCGAGTGTATGTCATGTCTACTATATGTTTACACCAACGACAGCCGCTAGCGTCCACGTTGACGTTCTTGTGGGGGGCGCTGTACCGGAGCTCACGATGGGTTTTCGGTACAGCGCCCCTGGTGATAGGAAATAGAACTAAAATGGCATACTTGAGGTCAGTTGCTCTGCAAAGAGCACAAAACAAAGTGAAAAAAAAACTGCATAACTTGGATTACCTAACACCAACACATGAACTTTACACTAAAACAAAACTTTTTACTGTTAAGCAACTATATATCTACAATACCTGCACATTAATAAAGAAAATACTGGTAAGTTCTGTTCAAACTGAGATCACATTTACAAAGCAGGCACACAAATACTCACAAAGACGCGGAAATAGATACATACTGAACACTCCTGACGGACTACGGAAAGCGAAACATTAAATATGAAGTAATAAAGTTGTACAATGCCTTACCTGAAGTGGTGTATACTGGTGTACCGTGGCCAGGACCAATTTATACAGTAAAACACCGCTTGTGCAAACGATCCTCTTAGTGAACTCGCAAGGATAGTGTTATATATAGCATGTTAAGTTAATTAGGAATTTAGTCAATAAGGTACCATGTAAATAGCCACACTATCGCATTAGGTTTTGCCTGTAATGATAGATGTTAAGGATTTTGAATGAATAAATAAATAAGTAATATAGAGCTTTTAAGCTTTGATTCATATACACTTTTAAAAAAAGCTCAGGGACCACATTTTCAAGATTATGTTCTATAAATGTAGCCTATCAGCGGCGACCATCTTATATATATTGTATATTTTAATTTATAACTATTGTAATATTTCTTAATAAGTGAATTTGGGAATTCTCGGAGAAATAAATATCTTTAAACCTAACTATCGTAGTTTACGTGACGGAAGAAGAACGTTTAATAAATACTTTTTCAAACTCTAAACACAATTTTCACACTTACTAGGTGAAATTTTTCTTTAAACGGAAACTCGGATATAATGGACGGAAAAAGCGATTTCTTGTAAGAGGAAATCTTCGACAGATGAATAATAAAGGTAGTGAATATATTTTAATACAAATGTGTTGCTCTTAATGGTGAGTGAGCCGCGAGTGAAACATCCGGAGGGAGTTTGAAAAGGTATTTGAAATATAAAAGAGGTTTTAGTAAATCTTTTTTTAAAACGATTTTGAAGAGAATGCACATCCAAGGGAAATATTTTGATTTAGTGGTTTTTTCAAGATGGTGATGGGTCATCCTTTTTTAGTTTCCCATCCTGAATCTATATTTATTATTTAAAAGCGAAAGGTCACTCATCACGAAATCTCAGAAACTACAAGTGCTAGGAGTTTCAAATTTTGCATTGGGATTCTTTTTAGGACGTAAGTGCTAACTAAGACAAATCAAGTATCGTAAGCCGGGAAAAATCCTGTATGTCATAAAAAATCAGTTTACGCGGGCTAATAATAATAATAATTGTCCGCAGGGCAGTTCCATGAGCTGTTGGTGCGTAGCGACACCACGGGCTACCACCATCCCGACGCTAACCCGCAGGGCAGCTTGTGGCGAGCTGTTGGTGTGTAGCGACACCACGGACCCGAGTTCCCCCGAGAGTCGGTCAGGCCTTCCGCCTCCGCTTGCCTTCATTGGCTGGCTGGAGTGGAGCCCAAGGGGGGCCGCAGGACTCCCACCTCTGGCTTGCCTTCACTGGCCGTCCAGAGTGGGGCGTTAGAGCTGAATGCTCGCAGGGTGGAAGTGAAAGATGCATTAAGTCGCGAGTTGGTGGGGTGGTTTATCAACTCCGTAGAAAGCGGTGTACACCTCTCGACACCCTGAGCTGCTCACAACCATGTTGCTGCCTTTGCTGACCTTATGCGTCGGCACGTTTGGGTGGCCCATTAAGTGAGTGGCTAGTCACCGTCTGCCAGGAGAAACAAAATATATGAGACATTTTGCATGGCAGACGTCCGTTGTCTCAGGCAATAGCCCGGTTTCAGTCCACTGAAAATTTCACCCCCATAGCCCGGTTGTAGTTCTTTTTTATACATGATTCCATAGTTCATACATGTGCCGGGTGTTTTCTTTAGGTAAATGTTCAATATTTATCTAGAGACAAAACTCGGCAGATGTACACATTGCAAAGTAGATGAAATGGTACCAAAAGGCCTCTACGTGTTGGCTTCGGCCCCACGCAAGCCTCAAAGGACCGTGTCTCCATGGGCCCGTGAATTTTCAATGTACCGACATAATAATTCGACGATCATTGTCCCGATAGTCGTATCGGCAAACGGTTTAATAGCGAAGAGCCTCGACCAACACCTTGAGAGACTCGCTCAGCGGTTGGGTCAAGGGTCAGATGCAGAAAGCGGTGCTCCTGGACACGGCTTGCATTGTCAGGAGGTTCCTCTCTCTGCAGCCCTAACCACCGGTAGTCTGGGCCTTGCCTGCCCTGCTGCCGGCGGCACACTAGGTTAAGGTTTTTATAGTATTTTTATAATTCATTGTTTTTATAACTTTAATTTAGCTTAGGTTTTATAATTGTAATTATGTATTTTGTTTTTATAATTATAATTCATAAGTTGTTTTATTGTTGTAAATCCTTGTTTTGAAGAAATAGTGTACGAATTTTATACTTAAGTTATATGATGAATAAAGAGAACAATAATGATGACACGATGGGCGTTGTGCGCTCGCACAATTTCCGTAGTGTCCCGGGTTCGATTCCCGGTCGGGTCAATCGCCGAAATGTTAGAAAATGACTGAATCAATAGGAATCTATTGATTCAGTCATTTTCTAACATTTCGTGTCAGGGCTAAAAAAAAACCTCGCACCACTTCTAATACATCTCGCTTTATATGACATATTTTGGTCTCGCCCATTTAAGACCAAACTGCTGGCTGCCGTTCTAGTGACAAGTAGTCCTTCAGCCATCGCCCTAATTTACCTCAGTGGTAGGTAATTCTGTTTCAAAGAGGATCTAAGAAGCCAATTATTGTAATAGTCCCCTTTTTGAATCCAGTAAATTTGAAGGTTATATTTAACATCTGCCGAGCGAAAATAAGCTGTCGGTTACATACATACATTGTAACTTCATCAAAAATGAAAACCGCTCCAAATGTTATTCTCATCTACTGGTTAATATGATAATAATTAATGAAAGATATGAATGTAACACTCTTATGCTTGATTATAAGTACATACACGACAAGCGAGACACAAATTGAATTATTAATAATCTCCGTATTAAAACCGAAGGATTAGAGATACGGGATTTCAGTCATCATTAATTTCAGATTTCTTCAAAATCACTTATCTTAAAGAGTAACTAGTTGCACGTCAGCGGCTTCGCCCGTGGATGTTTCTTCCGTCAAAATATAGCCAGTGTCACTCGCTGATATTGTGGCTTTAATTTGGTAGAACTATCATTAAAATAGGTCTTGTAGTTTCCGAGCCTATTCATTACAAACAAACAAATGTTTTTTCTTCATAATATTAGTATAGAAATGGATTACATACTGAAATAAAAACATATATAATGATATTTATGTTCATTGAATAACCTTTAATATTTTTGTTATTTCAATATAGTGAGTATCTAAGCATCCAAACAAACACCCTGTTTGATTAAATAAACTTCAGAGGCCTCAGTTGAAAACGGTTTTCAAGAGCTCCTCACAGTTGGAGATGCGGTGACGGGAGACAATCATCCAGCCTGCAGCCGCCCGTTACGATTAGCATGATATAATTAGTTGGGAAAAACAAGGTCCAAAGAAAAAAACCAATAGCGAATTAAATCCCGCCTTACCGATCATTGGTTTCAGAATAGAGTGCCCTAATTAGTCAGGCCAGAGTTCAAAAACAGACGGTTGAGTTTTAAACCGATGTTTATGCGATAATTGGCTGTTTGATTATACTTTAATTCTTCAAAGACAGTCGTATAATTAATAGTCAAAACATTGTTTCATAGGAATTGTGAAATCCGGATTTCTAAAAAGAGGAATTATTTTTTCGGAATTTTTGGGTGTCATAAACTTAAACTTGTCCGAAGTCTTTTTATAAAGAGATCATTACATTTTCAGACAAAATCTGTTCAACAAAATAACTACCTATCTAATCTAAATCAGCCCAGATCATTCCACTGCAGGGCAAAGGCCTCCGCTCCCAATTTCGGTCCCACACAATTTAAACCCAACTTTGGCCATTCTTGCGGTACACATGAATCTTAGAATAAAAATAATGTTTTTTTTTCAGAAATGGATAGTAATCAAACCACCTTGTTCAATTATATAATTTTTGATGTAACATCAAATTCTGCCTTCAATTTTGTTTATGATTTGCAGTACAAACATAATTTCACACAACGCTTGTTAAACTTTAAAAACGCGTCAGAACAAAGCCAATGTCATGAATGGAGACGATTTTCGGACGAAGAAAAATCGCAAGAATTAGCATAATATAATTAGTTAGGATTCAGTAAAAGCCGGGTTCGAAGAAAAAACAAGCAGGAAATAATTGAGGCTGGCAAAACAAAGCTAACCGCGCTAATGAGACTCGTTAAGATAATTATTTCTACACACCGTGCCTCATTTGTCTTCAGACGATCTCTGGCTGTATTTAAGATTGACGACACGATTGGAGTAGTGCGTTGTAGCACGGTTTCTCGCCTCGATTTCCGTAGTGTCCCGGGTTCGACCCCCGGTCGGGCCAATTAAGGAAACGATCTTTTCTGAATTGACTTGGGTCTGGGTGTGCTAAGGGACGCCCCTGGCTTAATTCCTTGTCTGGCACCTCGTAATACTGGGATATTAATCCCTATTTCGAGACCATGACAAGTGGTGTGTTGTCTGGCGCATATTTAAGATCTTCAATAATGATGCATGATATATTGTGATACTTAAAATACCAACGTTTCAATCCTTTCCCACCGCCAAAATAGACCCCAACTATTTCTTTTTCAAAGTCAAAGTGTTTATTGCAATCATGTGGTTACAAAGGTGGTGAACATAATAAACCAGTACCAAAACATGAACCCTGTTAGGGCATAGCAACGTATTCAATAAATTAAATCAAAATAAAATGATATAAAATCAAATTGAATTAAATCATACACAAACAATTAAAATAAATTAAAATAAATCATGCAATATATTGATAACATAACAAAAAAACGACTGAAAAAAAAACAAAAGAAATTAAGTCAACATTCTTGCAAATCTGACCGACAGAACTCCAAAATCTTCAATTTACCACCAACTCATTCTATCACATATCTGGCACATGGTGCGCAAGGGCGATGGAAGCTTAGAACACTGATTGTAGCTAGGAATACCTTAGTTGAGTGAATGCAAATCCGTAATCCAACAAGTTGGACTGATCAACTTATGAACTTATCGCTTTTCAGATTTTACACGGTCGGGAAGCTGCCGGTTGTTCTTACGTTGTCTATCGAAATATAACAGTAGACTTTTGTATATGTAGATACTGTAGCCGTATATTACATAAACATGAATACAATTCACATTTTGAAATTATCGGCTCACATTAACAAAAACAACGATTGTGGTTTTATTAACATCAATTGATATTTTTTACAATCTACGATTTCAACATAAAACCATTTCTTAAATATTTAATAGATAACTTCCAAGGTGACGCCAACCATCCGAGTAACAAAAGTTTGCAAATTTATTGTAGAAATATTATTTTGTGTCGAAAAAAGCATTTAATTTTACCGTAGTATATTTTTTTTGTGATTACCTAAAAATAAATTTTCAAATACTTCGTTACTCAAGTTTTTAATAAAACGTTAGCCGACCCTTATCCTGGCCTTTGTATATCGAACATTGTTTAGACATAGAGCCATAAATCAACTGTTCTCGCTTCTTAATCTTAGAAATACGAGTATCTCCTACAAGGCAAAAAAGAGAAGATTTTCTGCGGTAAATTCACTTTCCGAGATAAACCAGGGCTGTGTATCGGACAGCATTTCACATTATCAAGTATTTATTAGGTATCGTTCATAGAGCGTGCTTACATCACTAAAGTTCAACGTCCTTATTCTTTTGTAAAATAATTCTAAGAGCTGATGAAAGACTTGCCTGAGAAACATATTGGCATTTATGTATATATTTTGGTAGTCATTATTGTCCGTTGGTCCGTCTCTCAAGAGAGCCGCATGTTCGGTTTTACGCACGTTGTTTTGACCTCTTAAGCGAGAACGAAACTTATGAAGAAATGCATTTAAACTCGTTTATTTTTATTTAAACATGAAAAACTTTTTTTTTTTATTGAACCATAAAAATTACAAGTGCTTCATATCATTGTTTTCTGCCAAACTGTGCAACAGTTCGTCCGGCATCCGAAGTACAAGCCTAGATTGGTTACAGGCACTTTTTTCTTCAATTTCCTTACAAAATCAACAACTTGTTTGTTATTTTCCTTGATATTGATAATATACAAATATATTTGCTAGAATTAATATTACATTGGCAGAAGAGTTGATACGCAAAAAATGCCACGGTTTCCAATCTTCCTTTTGGGTTGCTTGCTAACCCCGTTACATGATTAAAGATCAGGAATATGAATGATGGAAAGGTACTGTATCAACTATCGGTAATCCGAAGGCAAATTACTTGTAAGCTTAAGTTATGGATTTTTACACTATTTAAATATCCGACAAAGTATCCTGTATAAAATCATCTCATATTGGCTAGCCGTTACAGCTGCCGCGCTAATCCACCTATCTGGTTTACTCTTTGAGAATTCGAGTGAGGGTGGAAACCGAGTTTACGTGATTATTCTAATAGTTTTAAAAGTCAAAAGTCAAAAAAGTCAAAGTTCTTTATTTCCGAATCATGGGTACATTTGAATTTATGGATATAAGTATCTCCATATTCGGCCTCTCAGCAAAAAACATTTAAAAAACAATAAATTACACTCAAAACTGGCATAGATACAATTTCAAAATATCATTTTACAGATTCATTTCAAGTCACGCGCCATTAAAATATTATTACATCTAGAATCAATTATAAATAATATTAATGTCAGATAGTAAGATGAAACAAAAAAATAATAAAAACTAAAAAATGTCAGACACTTTTATGCTTAAATATTATTTTATTATATTATTTATTTCTAAGAACGATTCAGGTAAATGGTTGTATATTGGGTGCCATGTAAAAAATACTGTTATTTAAAAATGTTGTTTTGTTTGGCGGAATACAAATTTTTAAAAGGTGTCGGCTATTTAATTTTACAAATTGTTCGATATTATTTTCAGTCATATCAATGATACCAATAGTTCTAAACCCCACACACAAATGCTTTCCAATACCGCACCGCTTGCAACCCACAGCGAGTTCATCCTTACACTCTGGATCCAGCATAGCCTCTACAGTTCGGTTTCAGAAATGTTTGCTTCCAATGACGCTTGAATTGTGGAATGAACTTCCTGCCGATTTTTTCCCAATAATTTACAGCATGGAGTTCTCCAAGAGGAGCTCCCAAGTTTTTTAAAGGGGTCAGCAACCCCCGAGGGGGATTCCCCTGATGTTAAAAGTAGAAGTATAAAAAACAGATGCTGCTTAATTTGGTATTTAGGTGGCAATGTTTATAAATACCCTGATGTTGTCCTTTTCCTTACAAAATCATATTACTTTTTCACTTCTTGCACAGCATTTTTAAAATAGTGTGCTGTTATTTTTAGAAATTAATTATCTAAACTAAAAAGTGCTATAAGACTCATAAGTTTATGAATGATGAGGTTTTAGACGTACTGTTGACCTTACGTACCGCGCGTAAATAACACACAGTCTTGCACATTCTGGAGAGTTACTAAATCACCGTAATTTATCGTGACATTCGGTTTATCGCGCAATTAAGACACCGCCACAAGTTTCGACCTATCATACTGCATATCACTTTAAATTGCCCGAAAGTCCTCTTAAATAACTTGAGTTCATTTCCGTTCTCTTACACTGTAACTCAACAGTGTTGTAAGAAAAGAAACATTGCAAACAAGAAAAAAATAGAATTTTGACCAACCATTTATTGTCTTAATGTTATTTTGATGACCAACCCATATTAACGCTCATGTTATTACCACATAAGTGATACACAAAACTCGTTTATTATAATAATTAGTCCCTTAGTTCAAGTTCATGGACACCGGAAAAACTGGGAAGCAACACAGTCATGCAAACGGCATAGGGGTATTAAGAAATTTATCCACGCGCGAAACTCTTGTTTTGGGTAAGGAACAGTAACACAAACAAACCGCTTTGGCTTTGTTGTTTTTAATTAATTACCACTGAGGGTAATAAGAGCTAGCACAAAGATGCCAAGGCCAAGGACCCAAGGTCAGCTGCAAAATGTCCGTAGGGCTCGGCGGTTATGACTCGCTAATTTGTACGGCTTTTCGGAAATTAGCTATGTGAAATGATAAATTACATTTGTTCTAGAAATTTCAATCAAAAATGGTTTAAACGCATATCGGTAATTTTTATTATGGGTTATCATCGATGACAGCCATGAGTTAGTGTTTAAAACAATTTAGTATTTAAAATTTCGTCGTTGTTTTTTTGTCCAGTCCCAATAACGATCACATTCATGAAAACTAACGATTGATCTTAGTAGTTCTCAAAGTATGAGAGCCTGGGCAGCAAGTGGTATCTAACATAGTAAACCATAATTTGAATATTTCAAAATCCAAAGAAAACCGTGAAAAAATACTTACATCAACGTGGAAACCTATATTGCTGTTGAAAAAAACTACGAAAAAACTTTTTTCGTAATATTTACTATCTTCCACCGAATTTGTCTTTGACAATAGTAACACAATTGCTCTTGTTCTCATCGTCGTATTAAATTATAATTAATTAAATTATATTTAATTTATCTAATTTGCGTTCCAGTAACGTTCGTTCAAAAGCAAATCTTCTAAGACTTGGCCTTCTAGTTACACAACAAACACCTGTGGACTGAAAAACACCCTCCAACACCTGCTGCTTGTCAAAGGCACATTTTGCGGGTACCCGCTGTTTGCCAAGTCAGGACATGGCGGAAAATCAGAGCCGGCGGCGAGACTTATCGTAGGGGTTAAACTGATGACTTATTTATGGACAACAGCGTGCTTCATAGTAATTTGTTTTATCTGAATATAAAAAGGGAAACTATCTGACTGAAATATTAACATACAACCTTACACCGAATAATGTAAATATTGGAATTGTGACTTTGTTGTAACATCACGACAGGTTTTCCCCAAAACGTTTTGCGCTGTAATACCTGTACACCTTGCCAGTGTGTACAGGTATTACAGCGCAAAGAACTTTGTCATAGTACGTACCTAATACCTCAGTCCCGAAAACGCTTACTCTTATGAGTAAAACATCAGTCTCTCAAGGGACTCACTGACGAATAAACTAATAATAGTTTATGTGCTGAACAACCTCAAGGGAAACTCCGTCGCTTTTATGTGGTTTCTTTTTTTAAAAGCCACGTTGAGCACTTATTAGATTCATCCTTTATCCTTGTAATTAACTTTAACCGACTGTTTGGGAAAAACGTTTTATTTCTTGTTTTGTAATAAAAATTAATAGGCAAAAAAATTCTTTACGCGTTTTTAACAGATTAGTTAAGAGTAACTTTCACTATACGAGTATTTCTTGTAATGCCGATTTCACACGAGGGCAGAACAGAACTGCTACTGTGTGAACGCACTCGCCGAGGCAGGACAGCACTGTCGTGCCAGTAATCAAGGCAGGACAGTCAATAGCCTGCCGTCTTCGATCAACCTGATCGAAGCCCGCCGGTCTATTTTTTCGTGACAGTTGGTTACCCCCTCCACTCCACCCGTGCACTCGACTGCCCTCGTGTGAACGCGAGGGCCGTGCAGTGTGTGGTAAACCATCATGCACAGTGATTTTAACAAGCAAAGTCTGCGTAAATGAGCATTATTTACCCCTTAATCACTAGATAGGTTATATTTTGACGACACGATTGGCGCAGTGCGCTGTAGCACGGTTTCTCGCCCCGATTTCCGTAGTGTCCCGGGTTCGATTCCCGGTTGGGGTAAATTCAGGAAACGATCTTTTCTGAATTGACTCGGGTCTGGGTGTGCTGGGAGACGCCCCTGGCTTATTTCCTTGTGTGGTACCTCGTAACACAGGGATATTAATCCCTACTTTGAGACCATTACAAGAGGTGTGTTGTCTGGCGCATATTTATGATTATTTTTATATATATATATAGCGCTGTTTCGAATTTTTCCTTCGACATCAAAACTTATAAGTAATAAATAAATAAATATCTGGGACAATTCACATCAAGATCATCTGACCCCAAACTAAGCAGAGCTTGTGCTATGGGTGTCAGGGACTGATAAAAATACTTAAATATTTCTAAATACATACTTAAATAGATAATAACACCCAGACACACAACAAACACAAATGTTCTTCATATAAATGTTTGTCATGGGTGGGGATCGAACCCACGACCTCCGGTGCTAAAAGCAGGATCGCTGCCATTGCACCAACAGGCCAGTCTTGATTTATTAAATTGTTATTACAAGAAAGAATTTTAATACTTGATTTTATTTGAGTGTTATACTTTTATTTTGTTATGTACATTAAATCTGTTACTGATTTTTAATTAAACTCAAATAAAATATGTGTATAATAATTTATTTACTGTCGGCCATTTTTAAACTTGACGTTAACAAACAAACAACATTTTCCGTTTGTTTCCCCGTCGCGAAAGGTTTTCTCCGTATTTTTGGTTGCTTTTAGTGATAATAATCTACGCCCTCGCTTCTCTTGGACTCCGATAACCTGCGCTTTTCGTTTAACTATTGCATTTCCTACTGGATCTTCATCTGACATGTGATTTGGTTACTGGCCAAAATATCTTTTGAACCTGATCAAAAGTGTTGTGTTATAAGTAAATAAGTTGAAAGGATTTCGATGTAAATCCCCTCAATCATTAAGCGTCGCTGGAATATTGTATGAAAAGGTAAATATATTTTTTTAATTAAAGGGTTTATTTTTTTTAACTGATCGACTCTTGTTGACCATTTTCATTCATCTTGTTTTAAATGGTTTACGTATTTAAAACATGGTGTAATGAAAGCAAAAACACCTACTATAGAGCAGTACCAGTAACATAGCAGTAGCTATGGTTAGCTTTATATATGACATAGCTCGGGAAGTAAACGCTTGGAGTCGCTTTAGTCGCAAACCACCAGTCTATATAATGTTCTCTATGCCTTCATGGTGTTTATTTCTAAATCATAAATTTTTAATTCTGTTTGTCTCGAATGTCCTATTTTAGTATCTGTTATTCTGTCAATATGCTTGTCAATATTATTTGTTCTGCCCACCCGTGTGAACCCTGTGCCCTTCCTCAACTGTACGTCTACCACGAGTTGCCACTTCAAATTTACAGTATCGTTCGCGTAAAAAATTGTATTGGGATTTGACATTGTCATGCCATGCAATGTCAAATCCCAATACGAAATTTTAACCTTCACGAGGTTATCATCATGTGGGATAGTGATGTCAACGAGCACTGCCCGGCGTTGGGATCGGTCTGCCAGCACGATATCAGGCTTGTTGGCTACAATAGACCTGTCCGTGATGATAGAGCGATCCCAATAGAGCAACGCAAGACCATTTTCAAGAACTGGCACCGGTGCGTACTTATAGTACCTCTGACTTGACAAGGCCATAACTCTCGGTTTCCCCAAACAGGTCCCCGAAGCGTAGCCAGTTCGCCGACGCTGAGAGATCCACATCAGACGCTGTTAAAGCCCGATAAAACCTCCCATGCAGCGGCGTGAAGCCCTTATCAACTGCCACAACATCGTGGTGTATTCCACACTCTTTGCTGAGGAAAAACCTCCTAAGACTGCACACCACGCGGTTATGAAGGTTCTTGGCATTTAAAAAGCCACGATCCCCTATCTTCCGCGGGATGTACAATCTCATGACAGACGAGCGTGGGTGTAACATACGATATGTTGTGAGCAATTTTCGGACCACTATAACCAGGGCATCCAGCTCGGTTTGAGTCCATCTTAGTATGCCAAGGGAGTATATCAATAAAAGCATCACCTAACCGTTGAAGGCGCGCACCTTATTGCTACCTACTACTACTACCTTGTGAGGCGACTAAAGAAGCTCTCCTTCACCGATTGCTTGACGTATCCTACTAATACACCCAATGACTCTGACATACTAAGATATTTGTAGGTTTGGGCTTCAGAGAGGGATCTGAGTGTCATTGTCTTAGAGAGCTGTAAACTCGCTGAATCTACAACCCTCCCATCCTGTACAGGCATGACCGCACACTTATCGACACCGAACTCCATCTTGATGGCGTTGCTAAAAATCTCGGTGATTTTTCACAATTACACCAAGACCTAGGGGCTTGGTGCAAACAGCTTCAAGTCATCCATGTACAGCAACTGAGAGATGAACTCACCCCATCTGCGAAGCTGATAGCTCAGCTTTGAATCCTTCAGTAAGGTACTAAGAGGATTCAGAGCTAAACAAAACCACGAAGGACTCAAATTATCGCCCTGGAAAATACCTCGTACTTGTAGCGACACCTACCTCGCCACATACGAGCTAAAAACTGACGTATCCTACATCGCGATATTAAAGTTATCCGAGCGATTGAACATAGATACAAGAACCCGACAACAACCGTCGGACAGTAGCCCACCAGACACAACACCCGTCTGGTCGGAGGATCCTCCCTTTTCAACGGTGGAAGAGGAACTTTACACCCTGTTCCTCACACTCCCTATAACAAGTGACCCCGAGCAAGAACGTCAGCGCAGCCTTCGCAAAGCTATGTCATCGTGACGTTATCATCACTTCCTCGAGCTTTCGAGCAGCGAGTCATACAGCCAGCCTTCTCAGTGACCTTGGCACAGCATACTGCACTTCGGCCGGTCAGTAAGCAGAGATACTTTTCTCTCCTGGTCGACGCAGCAGCCAACCACTACGCAGCACTACATCACTCCGACTCACTGGAGCATTCGCAGCATCACCTCGACTTACTGCGGCATCACCGCAGACAGTTCCGACTCACCGTGAACTATGCGGCATGGTTCCGACTCACTGAAACATTCCACTGGCCCGGCAAGCATCACAAGATATATGGACGACTCAACCTGCTATCGACCTCTGGTCTCGGAGGGGAGTGATGTAGCGACATCTATCTCGCCACATACGAACTAAAAACTGACGTATCTTACATCGCGATATTAAAGTTATCTGAGCGATTGAACATAGATACAAGAACCCGACAGCAACCGTCGGGCAGTAGCCCACCAGACACAACACCCGTTTGGTCGGAGGATCCTCCCTTTTCAATGGTGGATGAGGAACTTCTCACCATGTTCCTCACACACTCCATACACTATTGTTATCAAGTTCTGCCAATTGTATCAAGGGAAGCCATCTCCACCACCTGGTTGACGAAGGACTGTGAGCCACTGCCCCATGCATGTGATTCAAAAAGATCTCAGAGGTGCATCAATTTTATACAGCTCTAAGATACTTCTTAGCCACGAATGGGGCACCGAATCATAGGCCTTCTTACAGTCAACCCAAGCAGTTGAATGAGCTCTCCTGCTCCGCTGGACTTGCTGGCAAATGGTCGTGTCTATGAGGAGGAGTTCTTTAGTACTTCGACATCCATTCTGAGCCAAAACATTGTTTGCAACGTCATGCGTGTTAATATTTTTTGCTAGAAAGGACGTAAGGAGCTTGTAGATGGTAGGCAAGCACGTGATGGGTCTATAGTTCTTTTGCTTCCGAGTTACTACCAGACTTGTGTAAAAGGAAAGTGACACCAGTAGTAAGAAAACTAGGAAGAGAACCAACCTCTAGCTAGGGATTCCTGGAACTGCACTGCCAAGCTGGATGCGAACATCGAGCCCAATTAATCCAGAAGTTGTGTAATCCATCCGAGCCAGGACTTTGTCAGTTCTGAGCCGTCTGAATTGCACAACTAACGTCTTCGGAGTCAATAGTTACTGTCTCCATGGTTTCGATAGATTCGCATTCATGCTCGACAGTACGCATCCAGTCACCCTCCGTGTGCTCGATAGGCATCGACCAGATGCTGCGCCAGAAGTCATTCATGACACTTGCATCCGGTCGCTGACTATCGTTCACACGTTGGTTAGTCCCTTCCCAATTTCGGTACACCTTCCTTTGGTCACTTTGGAAGAGGCGATTCTGTAAATTTTTCTCCACACATTCTCTGTAGCGACGGATACGGTTTGCCCACGCATACACCTTCTGCTTCAGAAAGTCAATGCGTTCCGTGACACAAGCCATATACTGTTCGGGCCTAATACACGTCCCAGCAAAGGCTTACGAGTAGTTCGCGTAACGTATGACTCGAGGTTGATGGTTCCCTCGGCTGAAGCAGACGAGCTTTGCAATGAGGGTCCTAAACGTGTTGATACGACGCTCGATTCGCATTTGCCATGCGGGAACATTAGTGGCAGGTTGCACTGCACGGTCAGGCAGAGACGAGCAACAGGGCATGCCGCAATGGCTTCGCAGTAAAGAATCGAGTAAGTAAAAACTAAATCTTCACTAGTCCGTATAAACGGAGCTAGTAAAGCGTTTAGGGCCGCCATTAACGCTAGGTTGCGTCTATTAGTAGGCAAACGTGGTAACCGCGGTCTAGAGACTCGTGTGGAGCGATATTCTGAAATCGCGTCCTCCAAAGTTATTGTTAGTTACTACCTGCAATAATTGAAATGAATGCCAAGCCCCTTAGTAAAAAACATGTGTTATAGTTTCACAATATTATTGAATTGCCAACGTCGCTTGAATTAGTTCGGTCTCAGGTCGAAGAATGATCTATAATTTTCAAGGAAAAATTCGCTTTATTTTATCTGTTTGAACTCTGAAGTTAATGCCAGCTAAAGCTGTTCCTAATGTATAACTGAAGACTGTTTTTTAGCGAAGAAAGATTGGATAAAAGGTTATTTCTTAGTTTTCAATGACTCTCGGGATCGCAATTTCGCAATCCCTGTGGATTGATAACAATCGTTGAAAGCTTCTGGTTAACATTAGTTCTGAGAGATTTTCATTTTAAAAATATGATTTTGTCATGGTTTGTGGTTGAGGATCAAATTCCTACATGTTTTTGTTCTTGTGCAATTGATGCAAGTAGTCACCCAGTTATCAAAAAAATATATAGTTATACTCGTAAACCGTTTTTTTCGTACTTATATCTTTGTCTATTATGATCGTTCAGATTTAAAAAACGATTGTAACTAGTCCGTTTAGTTTCATCGCTTTTCCCTACAGGTGACCAATATTTTTGATCCAAAACCAAATAGTAAATTTATAAAAGTACCTAACTAATAATCTATCTTTCCAGAACTTTGCATTTTTGTGTACACCAATGATATCAATAAAGGACAGACACTTATTAACTATAATAGACATGCTTCTATTCATATCATTAGTATTTTTTGTACTGTTAACTCTCTTTTTCATCGTCATTTCTGTAATATCCCTTGTGACAACTGTAAATGTACGTGAGTATTTATAAATTCAAACGTTTTATTTTTAAGTTATCTTATTGATTTTTTAGCACTTGTAGTTAAACTATTTTTGCCGTATGATGATATCCCTGACAGCTCATAATTGACGAATGGACGGACGGAAAATATCGGATGAGTTGGCAAAGGAAATGGAATCGGATTTACCGATTATGAATTTTTAAATAAATTCTTAATGAACGGGTTATGGCTAATAAGTTATAGAATAAAACGCGGTCTTTCGAAAATAATAGTTTAACTTTAATCATTTACTGTTATAACTTGATTCTTGTGAACTGATATCAGAATCGGAATCGTATTCTACTGTAATTATTTTTTGCTGGTCTCTTATTAGGGTGAATGTGGATAAATTTGTCCCAGTCCTCCATTATGGTTTGGCGAGTTTTTCAACGACTTTTCTCCGATTTTCACAGGTTACATATTGACATGAATTCATTGTTTTTTTCGACATTGTACGTACCAAATAAAAACAACAAAACGAAAAACTTAATAGGAAAACTCAACAAATACAGCAACAAAAGTCAAAACAAACAAATACGCAACTCAGAAGTAACGCAAACACAAACCGCATACAAGGCAGACGCACTCGTACTGATTTATCTAATTACCTTTTTTTTATTGATTACTTTGTAATAAAATTGGACATTCGGGTTAAGATGATTACTATTGTATCTATTGTATGCTTGTGAGGCGGAACACACTGAGACTCTCAAATATGTATGATCTGAACATTATTGATATACCTGTAATTCACAGTAAAGTTTATTTGTTTATGTATCTGACGTGAATGACGTGTATTCATAGATTTTTTGGCGATTCAGTAGTGTAAGTACACTATTGAATGGCGTTCTTTTTCACGCATCAGGCGCTGTAAAGATAATTATATTTATTTAATTTCATTTACTTCATTTATTAATTAGATAATAATTATAACAATAATTTACTTTATAAATTTGGAAAGGACAATGGTGTTTTGATAGTTTATTAAATTTTCTTTTGCCAGTTCCTTTTCATTTCATTTGAAATAGTATGCGTGACACGGAACAATGAGAGCTGTCAGGCATATTATCTTATAGTGAAAATACTATATGTGCTTATTTTGGTGCGTATTATTTTTTGTAGTAATCATTTTGAGGTTTGGACTTTAAATAATAAAAATAAACCCAAATATTCATATTTCAGGAAAATCCTGTTCTGTTCTCTTACTACATCGGGTTCAGTGTAATTTATGTAAGTGTCCAACTGCTCTTAGTAGTAATAATACCGCTTCTTCTACTAATGGACGAAAAATATCCCGTTGGTCTTCTCTATTCACACCAAGATCATCTGATACCAAATTAAGCAGAGCTTGTACTATGGGTGTCAGAGACTGATAAACATAATTAAATATTTCTAAATACATACTTAAATGATAATAACACGAGTTTGTTTGTTTTCCGTTAACAAGTTTGTTTTCCGTTTGGAATCTTCCTTTTCGAAGCAGGCGATAAAATATATGTTTGTGGGATATAATATATGTGACCAGAAAGGTTTTTTGAGAAATAGAGGTTTAATTTCCAAGAAAAGACATTGAAAAATACTATAGTCAAAAGGTTTAAGAAGACTCCAGCTCTTTTAAGACTCGAGTTCTTTTGAAGGCTCGAGCTCTTTTGATCGGTTCGAGCTCTTTTGAAGGCTCGAACTCTTTTGAAGCCTTCTAAAGAGGTGTGGCTCAGGGAGCTCGCGTCTCGGCTGGGCTCGGGCCCACGAGCCTACCGAGCTCACTGTGTCCGGCCAATCCGCCTAGAAGCTTCAAAAGTAGAACTCGACGCCTCGAGGTTTGTACATCACTACGTGAGACGGGTTGCTAATACAATTTTTCGATATAGACACGCGTGCGTGCGTCTCGCACGAAATTTAGCATACGCCCTGAACTGTTTTATCTATTACTAGCTTTTTCTGTGTTCCTTACGATATATTCATATTTTTTTCTTGAGTATCCGCTTAAAATGTTCGGCTCTTAATGACCGAGTATGCCATTACATTTTCCAATGATATACTCGTAGGTATATAATTAATAATTACTCTTAATTAATTTGGTAAATATTATTTTGAGTCATTTGAATTTTGTTTTTATTCAGGTTGAATGCATTTCATATCAGTGGCCAGCACTTATAAGAAGAACATGCACTGATTTCATTTTAATAAATACTTAGGCTCATTCTATTGTTTCTTTTTTACACTGTTGTAATGTTTATAAATGAATAAATATCTTGGACAGTAATTTACAACAAGAGCATCTTCTGACCCCAAACTAATCAGAGTTTGTACTATGTTTGTCAGAGACTGATAAACATACTTAAATATTTCTAAATACATAGGTACTTTAATATATAATAACACCCAGACACATAACAAACCCAAATGTTCGTCACATGAATGTTTGTCCTGCGTGGGGATCGAACCCACAACCTCCGGTGCTAAATGCAGGATCGCTGCCGGATCGCTGCCATTGCACGAACAGGCCAGTCAGTGAGCTTATGAGGTATATGTGAGAAAACTAACATGGTCTTTATTTGTATAAAAACAAGTGAGATTTTAATAAAACTAGCGGCCCCGACAAACTTCGTTCTGTCAAAAGTTATTGGCAAATGCTTGACAGCTGTGAACATTTAGTATGGGAAAATGTTTTTGCTTCTTTTTTTCGTCAATTTCCCAATTTCTTTAATACTTACTATCCTATTCCCGGTGTAGACAAATCCAATAACACAAAAATCATAAAAATCGGTCCACACGTTCTTGAGTTATCAGTGGTGTAACTACTTACACGACATTCTTTTATATTTCGATATAGATAATGTATTTTTGTAGCCTTACTTACTAAAGCTACATTATCAGCGAGTAAGAAGTCTGAATTTATTTATCAATCTGCTTTAGTTTTCTATTAGTAAGAATAGCTAACAAAATTGCGACCTAATTCCTTTGCATTTTCGCCTTAAATGCATCCTGTAAGACACCTACAGACGAGGTATTTACGATCTTATAGTTTCGCTGTAAAGGTAATGAACATTTCAAAGTGCATCTCGTCACATAACATGCACCACTAGCTCGTTATCCGTAAATTCATCTCAGAGATATAATCAAGGGGCCTACTCGTGTTTAACCGAACACGGAGTAGCGTAAATCTTAGGCGTTCAAAAGATATTTACATTTTGAAATTAATGTTGATGTTTTGGTGTTTCAATCGTCATATTAAATTGTACAAAAACAATAAACAAAATAAATAAATATATAAATAAATGTTTAATGCGTAGACTACGCATGTCAAAACGAAAAAATGTGCTACAGCACACGAAGTCAGTCGTGTCGTCAACAAAATCGTGTCGTATGTCAAACACATTAAACCTTAAAACTATTTTACGAAACAACTTAAACTATATTTTGCACCGGAGTAAACCCCCCGAAGTAAGCAGGTACTCTATACACGGACAAATTTACGCTTTGTGCAATTTCAAGTATGCAATTTGTCAGTGTTACGAACAGCTTTACCCTGGGATTAGTAATTTATTTTCTTAGAATCACTTAGTTTTCTAGTAGCCAACTTTTGCCATGGAGAAATCACAGGAATCCGGGTTACGTCTATCAATTTAGCCAATAAAAGCTTGCTGTCTTTTCTGGTCGGATATTAAGTGAGGTAAGGAATTTTCTACGCCCTGACAGGATCCCTTCGTCAAGTGCTTATTGTACCTAACCAATACTCTGTGGTTTATTAGATAAGTGCCTGGTATTTATGGTATGGAACAGTTTAAATGGAATTATTGTTGATTGTGAGACTTAGGTATTTTTAGGGTTAATAAAATTTAATAAAAGCATTTTTTAAGACAGGTTAAACGACTGCTTAATCCAAAATGACCCTGATCTATTTTTTCAAAATATAATGATCAATTATTAACATTTAATTTATTGTTCGTTAAGCTTTACATAAGCGCACCATGTACAGCTTACATAAGAGTAAGACTCATTTTGCAATGGTTTTGTAGGGGTTGATGTGAACGCGTCTGTACCACTCAAAATTAATTACATCAGTTATTTTAGTCATATACTTAGTTTATTGATTTATTCTTCATTAATCATTTCCAAAAAAGGTACGATTAGCGGACTTAAGTTTTGCACAATTTAGTCATTATTATTAATTATAAAGAATATAAAACATTCAGTTTCCATTTTCCTCCTCGAACGACTGAGTAACCTCTTCTACACTCAATATCAGTTAGTAGAGTTTATTTTGACTTGCAGTATACAACTGATGATACCGCATCTACATTCCTTTTTTTTATGGCCTCAACAATAGTGCATTTCCAGCATATTGATTTCGTCAATTTCGAGTTATACTCCTTTTCATGAGCGATGGGTATGGTGAGGTTTAGGCTTTGAAGTTTCTAGTGATGTGGTTACGTTAAAATCGTATAATTACCAGTCGATTAAAATATTAATCAACTGGTAATTATACGATCACTTATAGAGAGGATCGATTCTAGCGACATTGATTTTGGGAATAGAAAAAACATGTTTATGGGATTTTATCGTTTATTCTTACTCCATTACTTCCACATACATTTTCCGAAGAATCACTTGATTCATCATAACCATTTATTACTAATTGAGATTCTATAGTTATCATCTCTTTCCTAGTAATGTACTCGTTCGTACTGACGATTCTAACTTGATATGATGACTGATGAGACAGCGACCAACCAGTGTTTCCAGCACACAATTTGGTAAATATCGTTTTAGAAGGTTTAATTAAAAATATAGTAAAGTTAATGACGTAAAAACCTATAAACAATTAATAACTACGGCCCCGAGTTTGTGGCCTTATTATTGTTTGACCCTTTGGAAAGCCCTAGATGTCGTAGCTATGGCAACACTGCGAATGACCAACCGACTCATGTTTTACCAGTGTCACCGTACCTAATTTTAGCTTCTAAATTAAAAACTGTAGATTATTTTTTTTTAGTTATTGATCAGTATTATTCATATAGTACCATTTTCTTAATAATTATCTTTTTAGTTTTAATAAGCCATAAAAAATATTGATAAATAAAATTACAACGAAAGAGTGAAAGAATCAAGAAACGATTCCTTTCATCATATGAAAAACGTATCGATTGTAACCGATTTCTTTGCGTTAATCTCTATGACGAAACCGTTCTAATTTACGAGTTTGGTCATTTTGTAGAGAATATAGATTTATGTTTTTTAATTTAAATTAAAATAATTTCGGATACAACAAAGCAGTATTTTATTTAAAATGCAAAATTATAACAAATTTTAGGTATGTATTTGGTTTTAATAACGCTTTATAGATTCTCAGTTTGTAATTTCTTCGAATACATCGTGCGTGAAATTAATAACCTTCAAGTGTCACAGTACCCATGACTCGTAAAATGGACTTTAGAGGAGACACTCACTCTCTTAGGGTACCGCGTAAGCCTGCTAAAAGCTGCTCGTTTACAGTGTTTGAGATAGAAATTCGCCGGGTGCAATACAAAGACACTCTCAAACTACGGATCCGTAGCTGGATAAGTGGTTACTAGTGTAAGGTGCATTAAGACCACACGAACATAGAACTACAGCTAGAGCAAGAATATTTTGTTGTGATCTTTGAGTGTCAATGCTAATTCGTTTTCTATTTACACCAAAATCATTCTAACGAAAAAGTACGAGGAATTAAGAACAAGCATTCTAGCACGTGCTCTAGGGTGTCCGTAAATATAGATTGAACACCGAAAGAATGCTATTTGCTAACACAAGGAGAATTTAATAGAGGTGGGATAGAATAAGCATTTGCTCGTTCGGTCTAAATGTACCTTAATGAGTCGCGTTTACAACCTACTTTAGTCGAAATAGTGCTTCACCCCCCTGCTTTAGAATGCCAGCCTAACACTGCGCACCACCAATTCTGGCATAGTTATCCGTATTAACAGTCATACTTGGTTTCATTTTATCATGAAAACTATAAATCCCTATTGGAAGCTTATAGTCCAACATCCGGCTGTGAGATTGCTTCTTCTTTATATCAATGATCCTGTTTTTAATGTATACTGTACAGCAGCCCAGGGTTACGTCACTGCTATCCCGAACGGTAACGCTTCATGTAGATATTCTTGAAGGGAGCAGCTGGCTGGGCACTGGGAGCAGGACAGCAAATGCAGCATACATTGTTCCAGAGCACTCACAATGTGCATTGTACGCGCTGGTGTACCCTCATTGAAAGTAATTTTTATATTTTTTAACTCTCTCTAAGACATGTTTACACAATACCATCTAATTGATGTAGTACCGTCGTACATACTCAGATGTTTTTCTTCATTACATGCTAGAAGCCGATATCAATAGGTAGAGAGGTTTTAACCGAGCCAGCGAGCCAGTTATAGTAATATTTATTTATTTATTACTGCCACATGATACATATGATACAATCTTACAATAAGCATGCACATGCAAAGAACACATATCTGAAAAGTACCACAACAACGGCGTTAATAGCATTCTTAATTAAATTAATTGTAAGACTTAAAATTTAACAATAAAAATAATAAAAGGAGTAGAAATAACTAATACTAAAGGTGCTCTAAAATCTTCAATACAAGTTTTCTCAAGCTGTCACATCCAAATCTGGAACGGAAGGGTTACCTATGCGTAAAGCCGCTACAAGAAAAGGCAAGATGTCTGGTAAAAGCCCTTTTCCCTTCTCATACTCTAAAAGTTTGCCGACCACTTTAGTCTCTAGGGAGTAAATAGTAATTAGTTTTTTAACTTCCTTCATGTGTCATAGACAAGCTCAAACAACCAGTAAAATATACTATTATCTGTGGAGTGTGGACAATTTTCTTTGCGAAAATGTTGAGAGTTTTAGTTCCATGGGTTGTCCGCAAAGAAGGTGGCGCCATGTGTTTTAAATTGTTAATCTGTGACTGGTTCAGTATATAAGAAAAAACTGACCCCGAAAATTTCAGACCTTTTGTCGAGTGTAAATTTATTCGGTTCGGGTTGGTAATATTTTTGTACTAAATTGACTATTTTTCTCGCACTCAAAGTGAAAAGTACAGTTTGCACCTCGAGACTAAACGCCAACTTAACATACCCTCAGTTTCATTGACTCCTTCGCACGCTCGGGAGTCAAATCACCTCTGGTATATTATGGCTTCGTTTAGTCCCTCGATATAAATAGACTATTATGCTCTCAATCCTCTGCGAGTGCACAGTGTAAAAAAGTCTCCAGACAGAAGAGGCAAACTCGAGATGGCTGCGCACCAAAGCGTTGTAAAGCAGTATCCTGGTGTTTGTATCCCTAAAATCCTTAGTGTTTCGTTGGAAACCAAGCATTTTAGCAGCACTTGTTACTATTGCATCTATGTGCACGCTTATCCTTGAACTGCTATCTATGTTAGTTTTTTAACAAGGACTTCATGGTTAACCTTATCGAGAGTGCTACCAAAGTCGGTGTCAATTGCATCGACCTCAAGTCCTTGTCCCTCGCCCCTTGTAATATATTGGCATGTGTACATATATTGTGGAAAACATACAATGGGATCCCGGACTATAGGCATTCCCTCTACTGAAGCCTGCGTAAACCTTCCATTTATATTACACAGGTGTCGTGCTACCGCGAAACAATTGTACGCAGTAAACACATTCAGGAAATGTCCTATTTTAGTATATTATGCCTTCATCACCCCTGTACTATCTACCCGTTTGAGTATAATTAAATTTCGGAGTGGTATTTGTGTTTCTGCTGAATAGTGGTTATGTTTATGACTTGCCCTTGTGTTATACTTGGAGATATTCCGAAAATGTCAATTGTCAGGACATGTTTGTCACTTGTTATTAGGTCTTGATTGGCGAGGTCCTACCTATAGCCCCAAAGGAGGTTTTGGGTTCAATCACCACCCGGGTTAAACTTATATAAGTCAAAAATGTATTTTTTATTGATTTGTTTAGACCAACCAACAACTGCTCACACTATTACATGCCTATTATATTATAATATAGGTGTAAAGAAATTATTTTTTCTATTGAACAGAGCTCGCTTAAAATGAGATCCATACATTCCAATGTGGTATTTCCATGTCAGTATGTCATCGATGCTCAGTCTCAGATATTTTTCTTTACTTGAGCGTTGCAATGGTGTTATAAATGGTAAGAGGTTGGAAATTTGGTAATATTATTATCTAAGTGCAACAAATAGTGGGTTAGCTCCACATACATTAAGTCTTCCTAATTTCCTAAAAATACAATAATATTTTTCATTTTTTTAATGGAACTTGAACTATGGGTATCAGAGACTGACCGAAAGATCAGCCTCTGATACCCATAGTTCAAGCTCTGCTTGGGTTATGTGATCATGGTGAATAAGCATTTTTATAAGCGACTAGGCTTTTTTTCAAATTTTGATTACAAACACATCCGGTGGTAAGGTACGATATTGTTGATGATGACGATGAAGACGATGCTAAACAATGAATATCTACATTGGACCTTTTTTACCTTATTTGGCCCTGGGCCGAATAGGATTTGTGGGAAGATGTCTTAGTTAGTGTTTTTATGTACTAAAATCTAAAAAAAAACTGATTTTTGAAACCCCTCAAGATCTTGGGGCTCAAGTGCCAAAAATGCCAAAAGGGAAATAGGGACCATAAACAACATGGTCTATGTACTTTGATTCAATGTTTTAGCTACATGAGGTCCTAATCAGTCAAAATATTTAAGAAAAGCTTTATTATACAGGGTGTCCCAGAAAGAAGTGTCAAGCGGAAGCCCACAGAAAGAGCACCCCTTGGGGTACCTGAATTACCCTCATGTATGTTCCGCGATTGTTCATAGTTTTCGAGTTATGTTTTTTTTTCTGAATTTCTTAGAATTTCGGACCTACAAGTTTAAATTTTTTATTTTTTTAAAAGTAGAAGACTTTTCAAATTTTTTCTTTGCCCAACTGAATCATCCTTAATTGTACTTTGATGCATAAAATAATCAGTTTCATAACTCTGACCAAAATGATGATAATGTTGGTATAAAACCAAAAATGTACGGTTGATGAATAAAGACTTAAATTTTCAACTTTAAATTAAAAATCTAAGCGGGTGATTGTATGGTTTCTAAGTAAAGTTCAAAAATGCTCCAGAATCTCAGCTTTCTTAATCATTACAAAAAAGAAGTACTTAATGGGCTACTTTGGCTAAAATCAGCCTTCAAAGACAGCGAGGTGGAAAATTCTTGAAATTAGCCATCAGATTAATAACTGTTTTTTGGCCATTTTATCATTCCTGAAGTTCATGAATTTGTTATCTAACCAAAAATTACTGCAGGAAGGCTAAAGAAATAATAGAAAGGATAAACATTTGAAAGTTTAATCAATAGAACAAAAAGAAATAGTTATTAATTATTTATTATTTATTTACAAGAAATGTTCAAAATGTCTACCTTCGTTCTCGATACAAATTCTACATCGTCTAAAAAAGTTGTCTTTAAGTTTTATAAAGGCAATCCTGTTGTTTTTTATCGTCTCTTCTGCTTGCCTTAATTTTATTCTTAATTCGGCTACGTTGCTGACGTCCTTGGCGTAAACCAATTCCTTGTAATATCCCCAGACGAAGAAATCAATTGGGTTCAAGTCGGGGGACCGTGGCGGCCACGCAATGGGCCCTACACGGCCGATCCACCTGTCTGGAAATCTTTCAGACAAATATTGTCTGACGATTCTCGCAAAATGGCATGGGGCGCCGTCGTTTTGAAAAATCATATTCCTATAAAGCGTTAACACGTCAACATCTCCTAACAAGTCGGTGAGATTAGGTTGTAGAAAATGCAAATAGGCCTCGCCGTTTAGTCGGTCAGGTAGTTCGAAAGGACCAATCAGCTGTCCGTTTAAGATGCCTGACCATAGATTGACACTGAATTGTTCTTGGAAATTAGATTCCCGGGTCAAGTGTGGATTTTCAATGTTCCAAGAATGATAGTTGTGTATGTTGAAAATTCCACATCTCTTAAAATGTGACTCATCGGTCCATAAAATAATTAAAAAAAAAAATCGTTTTCAGCTTGACGCCGCAACATTTCCTGACAAAACGCTACTCTTCTCGGATAGTCTGCGGGCTTAAGCTGCTGAACTTTTTGAATATGATATGGGTGAAAACCCTCTTGTTGGAGTATGCGATGTGCCAGTGATTTTGGAATTCTGGTTCGACGTTGTATTGTACTCACACTTACTGATGAATCTCTTGCCACTTCTTCGAGCACTGATTCGACACTATCTGGGTCATGCATTTGAGATACACGGCCTGGTCTTCTACCTGGTGGATGTCCTCCCATGTAAGAGTTATGCACTCTTAAAATCATGCGATGATCAGGCCAAGTTTCGGGTTGAGGTCCACCTCCATTTTGTACTTGCTCCCTGTACAATCTGGCTGCTGCAGAAGAGTTTTCAATTGCAAAGCCATAAAAGTAATGCATAAGAGCATAATCACGTGATGTGAAAGACATCTCACCAAACGAATGGGCTCGAAAGTTCGTTGAGAAAGCAAAATTAGTCGAAGTCCAGTATCCACACAAAACTAAATCGTAATCGCACTCAAAGTCCATAACCCCTTACCAGGCGCCGCTGTCAAAATTTATCAAGACGGAATCTGATAGGGGTTCTGACACCTTGCTTCAAAGTGACAGTGATTATCTGCGAGAAAAGGTTTTATTCAACTTTCCTGCAGTAATTTTTGGTTATTTAACAAATTAATGAACTTCAGGAATGATAACATGGCCAAAAAACATTTATTAATCTGATGGTTAATTTCAAGAATTTTCCACCTCGCTGTCTTTGAAGGTAGATTTTAGCCAAAGTAGCCCATTAAGTACTTCTGTTTTGTAATGATTATGAAAGCTGAGATTCTGGAGCATTTTAGAACTTTACTTAGAAACCATACAGTCACCCGCTTAGATTTTTAATTTAAAGTTGAAAATTGAAGTCTTTATTCATTAACCGTACATTTTTGGTTTTATATCAACATTTTAATAATTTTGGTCAAAGTTATAAAGCGGATTATTTTATGCATCAAAGTGCAATGAATGATGATTCAGTTGGGCAAAGAATAAATTTGAAAAGTCTTCTACTTTTTAAAAAATAAAACATTTAAACTTTTAGGTTCGAAATTCTCAGAAATTCAGAAGAAAAATCATAACTCGAAAATTATGAACAATCGCGGAGCATACATGGGGGTGATTCGGGTACCCCAAGGGGTGCTCTATCTGTGGGCTTCCGCTTGACACTTCTTTTTGGGACACCCTGTATATTCGATTACTTGAACCTGAATCAACATAATTCCTGAATTTCACGTTGCAAAAATTCTCTAGAACTAAATTAATGTTTTCAAAATTAATGCCCTATAAAAGCCCTTCTCCCGTTATCCTCGTATATCAGGAACGAAGACGAGTTATTTGATTTAATTCCAGCTTTTATCACTGTAATAAAATGGGAACTTTATACGATGGTATAGAAAGGTAATTTATAATTCTATTCCACCTTATGAGGACACACGAGGTTTTTAGTATCGTATACGTAGGTTACTAGGTAGTTAACATTTTGAATCGCTAAATTACAAAAAGGAAAAACCTCTTAGATTGGCTCACTTTTATGTAATTTATTGACACTGAAGATTTATAATACTGGCCATTCTAGATTACTAAACCAAAATCCGTTATAAACCGAAAATCTGTAATTGCCGACGACTCACCGACGATGACTTCTCAAACAAGTCAACAAGCCTACACTTCCTTACTCCTCACATTCTCTTTCAAGTACACAAAACCCTTAATAATTAAAAGCCTTTATAAAACAATAGACGGTGTTTGTGAGTACATACATATCGCCCACTATTCATCCCTTAAACAGCGCCCGCGTTTAATTTAAAACTTTGTATGAGGGACTAATCTTGTCGCGTGTCAGGAGACCCCTGTCTCCGCTTGTCCCTCCCCAACGTGCATGGATAATGACCACATTTCAGAATTACAATTTTCCACAAGCCTATCTCTCGGACCAGTTACCTTGACCCCTCCTCTTACCATCCCACTTTGTTCCTGAAGCTCAAACGAACAAAGCTGAGGGGTCTTTCGGAGTGGCTGTTTTATAATTTTAGGCATTACGCCCTGGGACAGCTTTACTCATTGTCCATACAGCCAACTAACGGCGGTATTTAATAGCCAAATTAAAGGCGGTAGGTACTTAATTCCATCGTCATTTTCACTAAACACTGGCAATAAATTGGCGATGGATACGTAAATTTAAAAACAAACCCCAATTGGAGGCTTGTTACGTTTAAAACAGATTCTACTTCGTGTAAAAAAAATTGTCGGTGTATGTAGTCTTCGCTTAATAAGAAAATCGCCATTTCGTAAACTTTTCAAAGGGTTTTTTTTAAAAACATTTAGTTTTTTAAATTTAACCATTATTTGACACCATGATAACTTGAATTTTGCGCTTCCGATACATGGAATTAAAATTTAAGTATGATGCCGTCAACTTTAACGGCGATACTTATCTGAGACAAATTTCAACTTATTCATAAGTTGTGGCAGAATAGCTTTTCATGTAAGTCTGCCGCTACTCCTAAGGTACTATTTCACTGCGTTATCTTTATGTGTACCTTATTAAAATGCAATGGCTACCAACTTGAGGCAGAATATTTTTTTTCTTATTTTACCTCTTGCGGCTTGATAATTCTAATATCTAGTAAATGGCCACTGGTGGCAGACGAGACACTTCCTATAAGTTATAATACTGAAAACCTTGAAAGTTAAGGTAAAATATCTCAGATAACAAACAATCTAAAATCCTAAATCGATTCCAACAAAATGGACCGCAGACTAATAGAAAAAGGCAAGATATGTCAAGATGAAATAGAATTTATTACGTTCTGTAAGCCCCTGGGAATCTATTAGTTTGATTTCCACAAAAGAAAATGGCGTCCTTATCAGCTGCGCTGCGACACAGCAGGATACCGAGGCGCCAAAGTCAGCAGAGTTATTCCCAAGAGATAATAATATACTTACTTATTACCTACACATACTGTGTAAGTAAAATTGTAAAGTTTCTCCTAAAGGTCATAAAAATAAAAGTATGTTTTTATTTTTTATAATTAGGATTCAGCTAACAATGAAAATAAGTCAAGCATGTATCTCACGCACCACAGGGACCAAAAAAATGACTAAACCCAGAATTTTTCGAAAAATAAAAAAAAACATAATTTTCGGAAATTACCAAAAATCGCGGATCAAACATGGGGATTGGGTTAACTCGGGTAGCCCTAGTGATACTCCATCACTGGGCTTCCGCTTATCACTCCTAGGAAGCTGTGTCCTGGGGCACACTGTGTACCTAGTAGTAGAAAACATCACTGAAAGATTTGTTTTTTCAAATGTGATATAATTATAACCAATTTATATCCACCAAATTTATAACCACCTATAGCACCTAGATTATAGTTCACCTCTCGTTTATGGTTTTAGGGGCCCGAGTAGAATTTGTCCTAATTTATTAATAGTTGATGCATGCAGGCTCACGGTAGATTAAGATAGATGCTCCGGCTAAGGCTACCTCAGGCATAAAATTACCTACGCCTTAGCCAGCGCAGCATTATTAATAACACAGTTAAGTGCAATTTTACCATATAAGATTTTGATACCTACCCGTAGCAGGGCCAGGCCTGTGTCACTTCAAAGTTTAGGTACGCTCGACCGCGTGGCCCCTCTCTGGGGTATATGACAGTAGGTTGCCGCTTAGCTCGCACACTCGTCACCGAGCGCTGTATTTAATGTTTTTTATCTGATTTATTTCAAGTGTAACTTGTAATTATAAGTAATTATAATAATAATAATGACTACTTCTAATACTAAACGATGTTATATTAATTAAAGCAATACTTTTTTTAAAGTTATTAATTAAATCGGCGAGTGGCGACCGCAGGGTCGTCAGAGCGCAGGCTCTGACAGCTAAATCGGTTTCGTTCAGCGGCGCACAGTGGAATATGAACGCTCATGCTACGCGATAAGTTTCGCTTCCGCGTGCAAGCTACCTAAAAATGACCTTGATCGATAGCACGGACAAATTAAAAAGTACTAGTGTGATACAAACTTTTAAGATTAGTAAAGACTTTTTTACTTGTCCGCGTTTCTTGAGAGAACCTTCTGTATGTACGAAGTACTATTAGCTATTCTGGGGCAGGGCACAGCAGTGTTAAAAATAGAGTGACTACGAGCGCGTGCGTCGACGGGTGAATACAGCCGGCGACAAGCCTGTGCGTGACTTGGTAATATAGACTCAGAACACTGTATACAAGATTTATTTTCGTTTAAATATTGTAAAATCCGTTCCTATCCGACGCCATGCGGGCTGTTTGGTGGGGTTGAACCTCAAGTTTGCAGGATTCTTATGAATGAAGATCACCAAAAGCGTCTCGCTCGGAGAAATCTATTTTGATGGCACTGGTGTTCATGATAGCGCATCATATGGCTGCAAATGATAAACGATGCTGATGATGAGCAAAGCCTAAAACCAAAGGCTATCGAATAATCACAAACCAAGTTTTGTCACCAACAATGGAATCGCTCAGGAAGGTAAATCTAGTCACTGATGCCTGATGAGAAAGTATGTAGTAAACGTCTTTTTAAGCATCTTGCTGCTGTATGCAATTTTTTAATACCGTAGTATCAACTCCAAAGCATTTCTAAAGCTTAAATTTTTTTTTCAAAGTCTAAAATCTACCGTTCCTCAATAAGTTCTTCTGTCTAGAGAATGAGATTCATTCTTTTTTGTATGGATCAAACTTATTCTCTTATTTTTTCAGTGCCAGTCAAGATGACCTCACCCACCTGATGGAAAGCGGTCGTGAGGTCCAGATATACAAGGCTGACAAGCACAGTAACGCATATTCATCGACAACTTATATTTTTAGAATAAGGTCATGAAAACTTTTTAAACAAACTACTCGTTGGTAAGTTCCATAGATAAAATTGGGTCAATAACAAGGATCGGTATCAAAGGCTCAATCGTTTTCATAAAGTTAACTCAATAGTAACTGAGTGTTAAACCAACACAACAGAACTGCACTAATGAGTTATTACTCTAGTTTATTAATTAGCCTTTGTTAGCAAACCCGGGATTACTATTTCAGAATTGCCTCGCTTTGTTGTCTCGAGGCAACAAACACCTGATTATTAATGTGGTGGAACAAGTGAAGTTGTAGTAAATGCTCTTAATATTTCTTCATTTACACGATGGCTGCCAGTGTCAGCGTTCAGTTGAATAAACGCTTTGTAAGGGTTGAGTCAGTCACGGGAAGTTTATACGTCTTGATACTTCATGATGAAATGGAAAGTTGTCCGAATCACATTTTTGTTTCGCACAGTCAAATACAAACATGATTGGAGGGGAAAAAATTACTGGCTTAATACTCGTATACTTGAATAAAAAATTCCGCCGCCTTACGGAAAAACACAGCTTAATCATACTAGTTTGTTAATGTTGCGTTCTGCGGTGAGGGAGGTAGCCAAATCTCTTCAGGAGCACAATGTTTAGTGGCCATTTGAAAAGTTCACTTCAAATTTAAACCATAAGATGAAGAAGGGGTAAAAAATTCGACTTTGAATTTGCTCCATTGTTCGTCGTGCTACACGTTCCCATAAGCGGTGATGTATAAAATTTACTTACCAGCTTACCACAAAGAAGTAGCTCAATTCGCAAAACTTACCAAATTTGGTACTTCTGACAGTATGAATTTTTATTTTGATTTTCAAAACATACGATAAATGTAATCAAAATAAATATGATCGTTTTTTTACAAAATCATACACCGAAAATGTACAGATTTTTGGTAAGAATCGTAACCAAGTGGCTGGTTTGTTGTCCATCAAAATAACGCAAAAAAAGATTCGTTTTTCGTTAAAAGGCCACGGTTTGTAAAAAGTAATTTCAAAGACATGGCAATAAAGAGAGAAATTGTTTTACGAAAATATACTAGGACTTAAGAAAGTACTGCTATAAATTATAACAAACAGTGAACTTTTCGAACGTCCTTTTTCAGCCAACATTATGAAAGCAGTTCTTTTAGAATATCTCCAAAGTCTGCATAAGACATTAAGGCTAAGTGAGGGCAATTGAAGATGTCATCATTCAATCAGTGAATGTGACAGGCATCTCGAAAGCTCAGCGATTCAATTGCCCTCGAGCCACAATCTCGAGAACTTTAATGTTTTGCGATTTGAAATTCGAAGAGTCTTTTCATGACAATGGCCACTTTTAGCAAAAACGAGATCTAAAACTAAAAAACAGAATGAAAAGTCGTGGACAGACATTCAATATTTAAAGGAAGTATTTTCTGAGATATTCATAGTTCAATTTTAAAAACAATGTCAAATTTGTAAGTTATAAAAATAAATCAATTGGTGGCGCTAGTTGGCGGCTAAACTTCCCTTAAGTGCTGTAAGTGACGGTTGGATTTATCTTGATTGTGTAACGTAGCTAAGTCTGTCATGAATGTTTTTCCATATAAGCACTTTATCGTTAAATTACTTTACAGATAAGTGAATTTTTATTTTGAGAAATCAGAAGTATTTATTTGCTACAAACACAGTACATGAAATGGTGAAATAATAATGTAAGTCCAGTGTGTTTAGCCTGTTCGCAGACGCGCAAAAATAGCAGTACAATTATAAAGATTAATCAATGTCAATAAATACCAATTAAATATAGACAAAGTTAGAATAACATCAAATTAGAATAACATCAAATTAAGAATCACATTAAATTAAGAATTACTTTATATTATATTAAATTATTAAACAAAACTCAATTTTTCTACACAAAGATAGAAACTAGAAAAATTCGACCTGATCCTGGGACTCCATTACAGATACTACTTTACAAATCAGTAATCTGTGTTTAAGACTAGTACAATTGCTTGCTTATGAATGGAACTCACTATGTCTCCAAGAATCCTACAGGTTTGTGAATAGCAATGGCATGGTTAGAGAAAGGTAAGTTTAAGTTCGACAATCCAAAGAGCTGCATAGTTTTACACTTTCGCAGAGCTTCAAAGACAATCCTGCGAACAATGAAAGGGTTATAAAAGGAAGACATCGTCGTCATCCAACCCTCAAGAGTTACAGTCGTCCCACCGATTCAATTGGTCGCCCCGAGGCGCGCCATTACGCAGTCTGCCGAACTTTAACTGTTCCGATTTGAAATTATTAGCCCGGGGGTAGCCACAGTTGCTACCAAAGACATTTATTGAGATAGTCGACGCAAGTGTATGTACTTCCCGAGATGTCAAAATGTGCAGTTAAAATTTTCGACGCTGCTTCATTTGACGACGACACGATAAAGCTAATCGTGTCGTCGTCTAATGAATCAGCGTACGCTGTAGCACGGTTTCTCGCTTTGACTTGCATGGTGTCCGGGGTTCGATTCCGGGTCGGGTCTGTTCATAAAATTGGCTTACGTCTGGATTTGCTTGGAGACGCTATAATCCATGCTATAATGCATGCATGACCAAGCTTAAATCCATGTCCAATATCTCATAATAACAAAAATATATTGATCCTTACTTCGAGACCATGACAGCTGGTGTGTTGTCTGGCGCATATTCATTTATTTCTTATTCAAAACAAGTAGATTTAAATTTTCCATTCATGATTTATGTCTGTGGTTGCTACTTACCTCGTTGAGCCAACTTCGCCTTCTAAATCCAGACGTGCCCCAATTACATCTGTGTAATGTTCGTGATATTGCTCGGATTACGCGAAGGCGATCGGATTTGTCGCTGTTTTCTTGGGAAAAAGTGGCGTAATTTTTTAATGGCAGAACTTTTAGATCAAAGATTTATTTACTTTATTTGTTTCATTTTGATAGAAACTCTAAATTCTCTTTAAAGTTTACTGCATAATTTTCTATTTCTGAGCTTAGACGAGTCTTAATGAGTTTCTGGAAAACAGACCTTAGTACTTGCTTATTTAACAACTTTTGCGTCCTTAATAGCTTGTGACGTCATATTTGAGACATCTCTCTAGCTAGACGAAGAGCTAGGTATACACTGTGCTATATTAATTAAACGGTGCCTCAGCTGCTTACGTTATCATCATATATTACGTTACAATATCAATCCAACTAAAGAACAATACGATTGCTTTAGTCGACTTAAACGAAATTCAACAAAAAGTTTAAAAGTTATCGTTTTTAAAGAACGGTCGTTTTTAATAGACAGACATTTTAATGTCCGAAAATGAATATGATTTCATAGTAATATATTTTTTTTAATAAACATCCACGTGCTGAGGTAAAATAGCCTAAGAGATGGAATTCCTCGGAAAATAAAACTAAATTAGTAGAGTCCAACTTTTCTCTTAAAGTTGAATATATTTTGTGGGTTTCTTGTGCCTGTTTACTTTTAATTATTTTCAGTGTTCGGTAAAATGATGCCAAAAGATGTTCCAATAATTAGTAATGATTTGAAAATGGCACATTTAGCGATTGCTCTACAGAAGAAAATGTGATGACATGCCTACCTAACGTTAATAACCATCAAAGCAATATACTACAACAACCATATTTGTAATGTTATTGTGTCTCGCTATAATAATTTACAATTACTAAACTAAGGAAATTAATGAGAGTGGAAGAAGCGCAAGAGGTGTGTCAGGACCGTAGCAAGTGGAAAGATATGGTATCTGCCTACCCCGTTGGGAAAAAGGCGTGATGGTATGTATGTATGTATGTAACTAAGGAAAACTTGACAAAATGTTTTCTAATCTTACTTCTCGCTATCACGTCTACGTAATTTTATTGAACGGGACTTTAACGTAAAACTTTAAAGCAAAATCAAACTGTGCCTTGATTGTTTACAAAGTGAGCCAAAGTAAACAACTCAGTGTTCCCAGTTTGTTTTCGAGGGATATCGAATGTCAAGTTGTTTACCGAAACCCTCGCTACGCTTCGATCAGCTTGTTTCTACACCCATATCCTTGTTGGAGTTGGGTCTGATGAGGAAATTCAAAACAGTAGTCAAAAGTGAGATCATCGTGGTTTTTTTACACCCTCTTGAAGATCTTCATACTATGCTCATTGGGATTGCCTCGATTGCGAGCTCATTTCACAATAGAAAAGTGTGCCTCGCAAGGGAGCATATCTGAAACCGAACTGTATGAGAGCACGCTGGATCTACAGGGTGAGGATGAACTCCGACTTGATTGGATACGCTTTTTTTAATTTTTCTTAGTATCTCTTATAGCCTGACTGGCTGAAAATGAAAGATCATATTAGGAAATTGCTCAATACGCTCAGTTTAGGGAATTAACTTGGCTGGCTTTAAGAGATGGTAATACGGCCCTTGTTGTCCCTATCTACTACACCCGGGTAGGTAGGGTTTTCGCAGCCGGAACTACGGGTCTGGCTGTTAGGATCAGGGTACCACGGGTGTTGGGTGGTACCAGCTCTGCCTTTCTTAAGGCAGGCCCCAACTTGGAGTTTGATTCGTGGTGGCATGTGGTTAGTTGCAGAGGTGGGGCATGTTCGTCTGCTCGGTAGTGTGTACCGACCGTCCCTCCTCGCGCGCAACGAGTATCTAAATTCACTGGTCTAGGGCGTTGGGCCACTAAGTGTTTAGATGCGGGTTAGTTAGGAACCCTTATAGCGGCTTGCCGCTCCTCCGGTACTTGCCCGGATAGCAAGGAGATGGGTATCCGCTAGGTTGCCTATCCGGCCACCCTCCTGTAGCTAAGGGTAGATGTACGGCAGTGCATTGAGATGTGAGCGTGCTATACAGCTCCAGCACCATTCTGGAGAAATGGTAGTTGGCTTCTCTGACGTCCCCAGTGGGGATTGAAGCCGCTAGCGTTCTTTAGATGCGCGTGGTGAGCGACTATAACTGCTCCGGTACCATTCTGGATAAATGGGAGTGGGTAATGCCACGGGCTACTCGCCTATGAGTACCATAATGTGTAATGCATTGTGCATTGTGCTTTGTGGCGGCAGGACCTACCGCAGATGGTCCCTGGTACACTTCACGGTGTACTAGTAATAGTGTGCCTTTCTGCATAACCGAGAGGTTGGTCGGGGGGCTACTAAAATAAATCTCTGTAGTTTTGGGAAAGGGACTTGGCCCCTGTTGGCCGGTTGGGCAGAGAAATGTTGGAATGGAGACCTTTTGAAGGCAAAAGCGGAGAACCACAAAAGCACAGTTCTGATTTATTTTCACCTTTTAATTATTTTTGGTTTGTTCGTAGTGTAGTGTACTGTATTCTTCTTTCACAAAAACCGAGTCTGTTTTGAAGATAAATAATTAGATACTTTAGCTAGTTTTTATTACTGAAATGACATAGATCGAAGATTGTTAACTTATTATAGCATCCACCACTAATTCACGATATCAATCTGATGTAAAATAACGTAAAAAATATAATTCAAAATCATAATGAATAAGGCTTTTATCGAACTTTGTATCTTAATGTACCTTAGATATCAAGCAATAAAATATTCCCAGAGGACCACGCGTAGATTACAACGTTGGCGTTATGCCCATAAAGATAGTGTTCGGATCGGACACAAAGTTGATAAACAAACCAGCCCGTACTTAAATTGATGTATGGACTGCCCGCAGAACCACAACATTGCGAATTGTAAAACAAAAACACTGGTATTTTACACCTTACTCACTGATAATAAGACACGCCCTATTTCTGATGAGAGGAGAGAATTTCTTGTCGGCCAAGATACTACGACACCGCGCCCGAAGCAAGGTCGTCACTCAATTTTTATACCATCCTTCGAACACTGTTTACTTTTGTTATGAAGATACAAAATTGTTTATTTTATTGAAAGATTCGGCCCTGTGCAATCTTCGAACATGGGTAAATTGGGTATTTTCTAGAAGGAAATATTTATTTTTGCCCCTCGAGGTTTTTGTAAATGTTTTTCATTTTCAGCTGACCGGACATCGACGAAAGTCATTTCCTAAATCTTGTTAAGTTTCTTTTAGACAAATAACACTGGGTGTATTCGGAAATTCTAATAGAATTTGAAATTGCTGTGGTGTAATTAGGCTTTTGGTAAAGAAAAACATCGTCATAACCAGAGGTTAAAACCTAAAATATCGAGTGTACACCGCATTACGTTCAGCAAGTGCCCCGTACTAAATAAAAAAGGGGTTACCTTTGTTTTATCAAAAAAAAAACAAATCATCACCTCTCAAACGATTTTTCGCAAAATTTAATTTCCCAATTAATTACTTAACAGAATAACTCTTCGCAAATAAATGTAACGCAAACCTAATGTTTGGCAAGTGAAAGTTTGAACAATAACTCGCTTACCAGACAGTACCTTCACCAATTTTCATTTGGTTAAATATTTCAGTTGGTAAAACTTATTTTACGCATAATATAATAACCCAAATATTTACTATCTTTAGTTTTCAATTAACGGTTTTTATTGAGTAAATTTCTTAGTCAATGAAAAATTATTGTTACTTTCATGCCAGTTGCACATAATACACAAATGAATACTAAAAATGCCAAACTATACTGGTAGTAATTTCTGGATTTACGTTCAAAAATATGTTAATAATTTTGGCGAAATTTATTTTGGCAAAACGGCAGGATCCTATAAAATAGACTTCAAGATTGTTCGATTTCATTGCAATCTAGTATTGCCTATGATCTAATCTGTTGAGCTCTTTTTTGTGTAATTCTTTTCTGGAACCTATAGTATACAAATGAGTTTTTATCAAGAACGCCAAACCATTACATACTTTAATTTGATTTTTTTAACTTCAAATTATCTATAATAGATTAATAGCTGACAAGAAGTAGGCTAATGAAATTGATGATAAAATTAATCGAAACAGCTAGATTTAAGATACCCGCTTGGGTTTAAATTAAAAAGATTGTATTAAGACGCCTTATTTGCAAAATAGCGTATTCATTGCAAATCACGAGCACGCGCTTGGAGTCGGCAAAATCAAACTATCATTGTTCGTCAGAAGCTCTGGTTTTGCAAGAACTACATCTGCAGAACTTCGTGACAGGTTTCGCGTCACTTGCAAGTACGTGACCGGTCCCTCGTTCCCAAAATAAACACGAGTCTCGTAGTCCGACCCTGCACGCTACAACCGTAAAAATCGTAGCTTCTATCCGGAACACAAACTAATATTTGTTTTACGATCCGAGTTCCCAACATGTACGGGTATTACTGTTTTATTGAAACATGCAATATTTCAACAATAACCCTGGAAAATCACAAATTGAGTTGGCAGATAGAACACGATATTATCCAGTTCTCAGTTCAATCGAATACGTGCACGTCTCGAAAGATGTGGTCCATACCACTATTTCAAATAAATCATTTCATTTAACACAAAGCACCAACAGCACGCAAAATTAAAAAAGTAAAACCAACTCAAAACTGATCCCGGGAAACTTTCGCCGCGTTAATATCCGCGGTTTTTTATTCATGTCCAGGATGGTTTTTTATAAAGTTAAATGTAATAATATATTAAATCATTATTTTAAGGAAACAAATTACAATTATGGATCTTAAAAAAAACAAAATCGACCCGATAGAAAAAACCTTAAAACTAACATCCATATTGGAATATTTAATCCTACTTATTTATTTATTTACACGTAATGTCGTTCGTCGGCGCCGTGTGACGCAGTATGGTTTCTGGTAACCGATCTCGAAACCGTCGGTAAACGACTCTTTTCGGCCAAAATACTGGCCCACTGATCCACTGAAAGCGCAATACTGAGTGTCAAACATACTGTCCAATATTATACAAACCTGAGGACTCCGGTGTACGCCTGTTTTCTGGATCTCTCCAAGGCATTTGATCTGGTCTTATACGACGTGCTTTGGGGGAAACTGGAGGACAGGGGTGTGCCAGTGGAAATACTAAATATCTTTCGGTACTGGTACTCGAATCAAACCAATTTTGTTAAATGGTCTGACCAACTTTCCGAGTCGTACAGGTTGGAGTGTGGCGTGAGACAGGGGGGGGCTGTCGTCTCCAAAGCTCTTTAACATCTACATAAATGACCTCACAGTGGAGCTCAGCACGATGCGTGTCGGATGCAGTGTGGGTGGTGTCAGTGTTAACAACATTAGCTATGCGGACGACATGGTCCTGCTGAGTCCCACTGGGAACGCAATCGGAAAGATGTTAAACGTGTGTGAAACCTATGCTAAGTCGCATGGTCTAGCATATAATGTCAAAAAGAGTGAATATGGTCTTTGGGGCCGCTGGTAAGTGTCCAGTAACTACACCTCAAATCTGCCTTAGTGGAGTGGAGCTGAACAGAGTCTCTCAATTTATGTATCTAGGACACATACTTAGCGACGGCCTTAAGGATGATATTGACGTAGAAAGGGAGCGAAGGGCTTTAGCGGTCCGTGGTAACATGCTAGCCCGCAGATTCGCTGGTTGTACAGACCAAGTCAAAATGACACTCTTCAAGGCTAACTGTCAGAATCTTTACACGGGCGGTCTGTGGGTGAATTGTACCAAAAGATCGCTAAATACCCTTCGTATCCAATACAATAATATCTTGAGGATGATGTTAAGACTTCCTCGCTTTTGCAGTGCTTCCGAAATGTTCGCGCAGGCAAGAACTTACGCCTTTCAAGTCCTCGTTAGGATAAAAGTGGCGTCACTGATCAATCGAGTGCGAGGGAGGAATAATAGCATCCTAAAGATAGTGGCAGATGATCCGCATGCACCTATACTGAGGCACTTCGTGCAGACTATGACTGGAGTAGAGGTTAGAAGCTCCTTCGGGACGAGATCGCAGGGAGTGCCTCTGAGGTACATGACATATTTTCAAAATAATTGAAATATGAAATAAATAAATTGTTATTCCTAAGAATACTAACTCTAGTCATAAGTCTTACTAACCCATGGACCTATATTGTCTGAAATAAAGAAATTTGAAATTTGAAAATACCTCCTTCATGAAGGTTGAAAGATTTTCAGTGGGCACTCTCACGACAAATGAAGGGATTGCATCCGATTAACCCCAATGTGAAGTTGAATTTAGTTTCAATGTACTCTACAATCTCCTTTAAAATAGAACATACTAGAAGAAGTTTAGTTTTTCTTCACTTATTTCATCATGTCACATATTTTGATTCTCAAGTTACTCTTGTTTGTCCCTAACAAATCTTGCTCACTAGCGACACGAGCTTACACACAGCTAAGCATGTCTGAGCTATTTGAGCCGTTATCATAAGGAGTTGAACAACTTAATTGGAGAGTATTAATATTGAGTTCGTGAGATAAAGTTCCAGGAACTTTGCCACCACTAATCACTTTGCTTCTCGTGTCGTACTCGCAGTTTCAACTTTAAGTGATCGCGACAAAGGTGGTTTTGCAAGAGCGTGGGTGATGTGTAAAGACATCAAAGACGTTTAGAAGTTAAATTAAATATGAACGTTAAAAGAATTTTAAAACAATACATTACTGTTCAACGTTGGTATAATAGTTTTTAAGTTATTCTTTTTAACTCTAAGCATTCGTACATAACTTTGAATAGGTTGCTGATCTACGTCGTTTCTTAGCAATTGATATTCCGTCGCTGTCTATAGTTTATTTCACTATGAATTGTTGGTTTAAAGCTGACTCATTATCACTGGTGATAGACGTTGTCACAGTATAACAATTTTAACGGCTTCATCACAAGTTCTCTGTATTCAAATCAAGACTAAAATCGTAATAAAATTGTGGAGCATATAGATAACAAAAAGATGATAACAAAAGTTTATTATTAAATCAACTGTGACCTATCTCTATGGGCGTACAATAAATTATTCAACAGAATTGAAATGAGCATTAATAGTTTGTTGATCATTCTCGTTTACCCTGTATATTCACCTAGTCAGTTTCATAAAACCAATAAATCATGAAACGCGTCAAGCGTTTGTTAATTTTAAAACTAATAAATCAGCAAGAGATGTTTGACAAATTTAATAAAACCTTCAATATAGGCGTTTCATTGATTATGTTTTTCATCAATACCGGGATTTGTTTATTCATATGTGCGGTTTTTAGATTTATGATCTAGCTTATAAAAAAGAAAGGCAGACTATAAAGCAGACTTTAAATAATAAGAATTAATTTATGAAATAAATGCGCAATAAAACTGGCGTTTTTTACAACATTGACCACGCCGGTTTAAACATTCTTTCATATGTTGATGAATAAAAAATATACATAATATTGACTCATACAAAAAATAGAATAATTAGTTCATGATTGAAACAGAAAAAACGTATCTTGACGTAAAATTATGGCTCCATGATGGAAGTATTCCCTTCTCCCTGAAGTATTATTGAAGATTTTGTGTGTATCTCGAAGCAACAATTATTATGGTTGTAATATGAATGTCTCAGATTGGGAGTTTCCTGCTACAATCCGTAGTTATTAAAGTCTTTCGTGAATGTAGACCTTCTGTTATATTCATCCCGTTCTACACGTTTGCGAACTTGCATGGAGGTTACTTAAGCAGTGTATTAGAATACTAACAAAGGATTTCCTAAAATTCATAAGGAAATGGGAGAAAACTAACACGGGGGTAAGAAGTCGGAGGCAATAGCTAGTTCTGTATAAATGTCACTACCAAGACGTCATTATGTTTATGTTTACCAAATTTCAATCGCACAGTGAATTCAATGTGCAAGATTCGTAATGAGTTTTTTTGATAGCTCTGCGATTTCACTCAGAGCATGGCCTGCGCCACAAAATAAAGAGTTTACAGAAGGACCGCTCGCACCTTTTTCCTAAACTTGCGTGAACCGCCTAGGGTTACTACTATCTTCGCTCTGAATTTTTAAAATGAAGTAAGAGGTTATACCTACTTGACAGAACCGGCCATTGCACCAAGTTCGACGAAAACAGAAACACTCGCGACAGTGCGACTTTTCGACTCACTGAAACTCACTGACTTCGCCTGTAAACTCTCGTCTTTGTGTGCGTGCGTCAAAAATGGCGTGTTGTTCAAAGCGGGCTATCTGTCAGATGCGTAATTTGTGCCTGCGCGGTGTTTAAACAGATTGCACTACATTGCTTTCCTGCAGATACCGGTCTCTACCGCTAACAGGCGCGTTCGTTACGTGGTGCGGAGATTTGAGGCCGTCTCCGGTACAAATTTATGAAGTTTTATGAAACTTTGCAAGACCAAAAAGGACACAAAACGTAGTATGTTATTAATTATGTATGTATGTATTTTATTTTCGCCCGGTAAGTATGTTTATTTAATTACTGAAAATTGACGTAACTACGTGTACGACGAACAGGAGTAGGACCCCTGGATGGACCCTGACTAACAAGGTTGCTATGCTTCTTTTTCTTACCAATCCAAGGCAATGCATCCTTAATTTACACATTTCTACCAACACATTAACCCTAAAAAGACATTGCATTTAACTTCCCGTCAACAATACTTCTTGGGGCACCATTGTTTTTCCGAGACAAAAAGGCGTTGTTTGAAGACGCGCCTTATCTCGAAGGAAATGAGTTTGACGAAAGTATTATGCAAAAATTCACTCGTTTTGTTTGATGAATTCTCCTCCCGTGTTTGCTACAAACAAAACACTCCGTAATCTCGGGGAATTATCATACGCAAATAACCAAGTTCATAACGAGCTAAGTTTTTAGTACACACAAATTATTCGTACCTAAATAATTTGCAACAGCTAGCACGAACTCTAGCTCAAAAATTTCAAGACTTTATTAAGATCTAAATATGGAAAGTCATTGACTTCACGAAGTAAAAATAGAGCAGTAAAATAAAAAGCTTACCGTCATATTTTTTCACATATTATTATAATCCAAGTTGGTAAAAACTATATACTTACTTACTTATAATATAGGTACTTTATTTTGATGAAAATTAGAAGTAAAATGAAGCTACAGATCCTGCTACAAAATGAATAATTCTAACTCTGTTTCGTAACAATATAATTATGTCAAGTGCTAATTGTAACAATTTAGTCCCTCAACAACCTGTAAAATAAAAATAACTATCCTCGTATTTATAATTATCTTGGCATTCTCCGAGCAAATGAAATAAATTTCACGAACGGATGCCTTTTCAGAGTTGGTAGACGAGAAAATTCCCATTTCACCACAACGAGTGCTGCCCCCATTAACTCTGTTAAGTAAACTAGCGAACAGTGTATCGAACAATGGTACTAAATCAAACATAATTGGTGAAATAACAAGAACGGATAAAAAGCCGGGAAGTTTCCAATTTTAACTTGCTTCTGGGTTTCCACGATGTTTAGAAAATACGAGAAAATGTACTTTGAAACTAGTCTGCGTTTGTTATCCGTAATTGGTACGTTTGTTATCAGACATCAAAGGCATACTCCGGTGTGAATTAAAGATGTTCCGTGAATCTTTGGAAGGCTAAAAAGCACGCATAAAGATGGTGTGTCATAAACTGGTTTAATATATTTTGTACAATAAAATATGATGATTAAAATACCAAATAATCAACATCAATTTTGAACTGTACTTACTTACTTACTCCTGTGGCTCAGCGACCCAAAGTGTGTCTTGGCCTCCGATACAAGATAGCGCCACCTATCTCGGTTCCCTGCGGTTTCACGCCAGTCTCCCGGTTGAAGCTCCTGAAGGTCTGCACCTACAGCGTCACCCCACCGGTAGCGAGGGCGACCGACCGGCCGTCGACCAACAGGTTTTCCGAGATATGCTTTCTTGACACTTCGATCTGAAGCCATTCTTTCAATATGACCGAGCCACCGGAGTCTGTGTGCTTTGGTCTCTCCGATAATGTCCGATAATTTTGAACTGTAATTATATTTTTTATCGCTGACAGATTACGCCACAACGTGTTCCGAAAAACGGGAACAAGCCCCCTGAAGACGCAGCTGAATTTTTTTCGTATGAATGACTGTTGTTTTTTTGCAGAGGTGGTGTTGTTTTGACAAATTATATTGCTTGGCTATTACTAATTGATATTACAATTTCTAAAAATGGCTTTTTGCTAATTAATTCGGCGTACTGAATGACACACAGGCACAGGCACAAATTGCAAGAATGGGTTTATCGTATTATAATAATAATAATAATAAGCCCGCAGGGCAGTTCTATGAGCTGTTGATGCGTAGCGACACCACGGGCTACCACCATCCCGACGCTAATCCGCAGGGCAGCTTGTGGCGAGCTGTTGGTGTGTAGCGACACCACGGACCCGAGTTCCCCCGATAGTCGGTCAGGCCCTCCGCCTCCGCTTGCCTTCATTGGCCGGTTGGAGTGGACCCCAAGGGGGGCCGCAGGACTCTCGACTCTGGCTTGCCTTAACCGGCCAATGAAGCGGGGCGTTAGAGCGGAATGCTCGCAGGGTGGAAGTGAAAGATGCATACTCGTAAGTCGCGAGTTGGTGGGGTGGTTTATCCACTCCGTAGAAAGCGGTGTACACCTCTCGACACCCTGAGCCGCTCACAACCATGTTGCTGCCTTTGCTGACCTTATGCGTCAGCACGTTTGGGTGGCCCATTTAGTGAGTGGCTAGTCACCGTCTGCCAGGAGAAAAAAAAAATGAGACATTTTGCATGGCAGACGTCCGTTGTCTCAGGCAATAGCCCGGTTTCAGTCCACTGAAAATTTCACCCCCGTAGCCCGGTTGTAGTTCTTTTTTATACATGATTCCATAGTTCATACATGTGCCGGGTGTTGTCTTTAGGCAGATGTTCAATATTTATCTAGAGACAAAACTCGGCAGATGTACACATTGCAAAGTAGATTAAATGGTATGGCCCCACGCAAGCCTCAAAGGCCCGGGCCCCCATGGGCCTGTGAATTTCCAATGTACCAACATAATAATAATAAATCTTTATTTTCATATTACAGAGTATCTTAAAATATACACGATTAGTATCTCCTTTTAAGCACAAGTTAGCCTGTAACAGGAGATACCGCTCTTCCTTAAAATAGATTAGTTAAGTACACACTAAAACTTTAACTTTGTACCTTTAAAATATTAGTTTTAGATATAAAAATAATAGAAATTCACAATTTAATTTAACTTTAGTGCTGCAAACAAATTGTGTGAGTGTCATTCTGCGTGTGCATTTGTGTGTGTGTGTGGGTGTGTGCGTGCGCGTGTGTGTACCTGTGAGTTTATGTGTAATAAAAGTATATTGCGTCTAATTCACGTCCAGCAAAGTCTCAATATCATCATACGATTTTGGTTCTAGCCATGTCTCCAATATTTTTTTACACTCATAGAATTTTTTGCTATATAATTGTAACTTCTTATTTCTTCATTTTGTGCTGTCAAATAGGCAATCGAACTCTCTATGTTATGGTTTGATTTGCTGACGTCTCTCAGAGTCGCATTGAGGTCTGCAAGCTCTTGCTTTTGTGAGGTTGTAAAATATGTCATAAGTTTTCTCATTTCCTCTTTAAAATCGTTAAATTGCTTGCTAAGCAATTCATTTGACTGTAAATCAATGTCTTGTCTTTGTGTTCGGTGCGTAACATTAAAGTTAAGCGCTGTTTTGTCCGCCTCCGCCTCCGACAACGATGTCATCGACATGTCGGTAATAACGGCATCAATGTTTGTGTGCTCCGAAGACATAATGCACAGCGAGCTCACCAAAGTGACGGTTATCTCATAGTATTCAGTATTGTATGTAATGCTTCGCAATAACCTTTTGTAATAATTTTATAAAGGAAGTTTACTCATTTTTATTTTTGACGCTACTATTTAGAGCAATTACCTGCACTACAATTTTATTATCGCTTGAAGTATCGGATATATACGTCCCATAATTGGGTGGTAAATAAAATTATATGTGCCGTTACTAACAAGATTATTGTAACCCGAATTTAAGCATCGTACCAATTTTTTTTCTCAATAATTTACTTCAAACCGAGTCCCTCGCTAGTATGACTCGTATTTACAATCTGTAATTAAAATATCGTTTGCACAAGTAAAAGTAAACACTCTACATTAAGTAAAGAATCAACAAAAATAATTCGATGAAGCTTCCCGTCTACTGGAGCACCTTAAGGTCCTCTAAGCCAACCGAACAAATAAGCACAAGGTTGGAGATTATAGGCATTATGTCGCGAGATCGCTCCCCGTGCCCACTAAATCGGCTTACAACGCTTCCGCCGCTACAAGGACGCTCATGACATATCAGAATGTTTTCTTTTGCTGCACCTTTTTCAACATGTCATAATAGAAAGTGAACTATTTTATTATTATGTATAGCTTTTCCACGAAATATAAAAGGTAACCATAATAACTTGAATTTAATAAACCAACCAAAAGTAGCCTTGTATCCCACTACTCGTAGTACAACGCGTATTTACAATCTGTAATTAAAAGAACGGTAGAACAAGTATCGTAAGCAATCTTTATTAAGTAAAGAATCAACAATAGAAATTCGATGAAGCGTTCCGTGTACTGGATCACCTTGAGATCGTCTTATCCAGCCGAACAAATAAGCACAAGGTTGGAGATTAAAGGCATTACCTATGTCGTGGGATCACACCCCGTGCCCGCTAAATCGGCTTATATCGCTTCGGCCGCTACAAAAGCGTTCATGTCATCTCAGAATATGTTTCCTATTGCTGCAACTTTTGACCGTAAAGGCTTATGGATTGTGTTTAGTAAGATATCAAAACTTGCAAGCTTTGGTATAGTTTTAGCTATCTTCGGTTGGACTTCGTCTTCGTGGACTTCACCTCTTAAATTCTTCACCTTGTAGTTTTCAATCTGTTTCTTTTAATTAAACTTTATAGTTTGAGTGTAATAAAATGTAAATCTAATTGCTAGTTTTTACGTGATGCTGGAACGTACAAACAATCAGTTCACTATTTCTATTTTTTTTGGGGTTTTTGTATCGTTCATTTTCAACTTCGCATCGTTTTTTGAAATAGTTTATTTACTCACGACAGCACGTCATCAACATAACCCTTTTTTTAAAGTTTTGTGAAAGTTGACATGTAATTGCCCACACAGTTTTTCATTTCCTTATATTATGATCTTGTCTGGTTGTTTGAGGTTATGAATGACATTAAAACAAAGATTTTTATCAGCGACACTAAGTGGTGAACCATTTGGTCTTCTGTGAAATCGTACTTAAACACTTGAAGGTACTTGAATTCTTTTCAATTTACTTTTCCTACATAAACATGAGTATGCTTTACGTATTTCCTTATAAAACTACCAATGGGATGGACTCGGTTCTGAAAATTCCTAGCAATATTTCTCCTGGGATTTACTCTATAGAAAATGGCTTAGCTCGAAAAAGTGTGTAATTCAAAACAGAACATTGAACCAGAATATCTCGAAGAAATTTATCGTTGGGACACGGTATATCCTTATTTATCGCGCAGTACGTAAGGGGTGGATCTGACTATTTATTTATAAAGAGGTTACTGTCCTCGAAGAAAAAACCATTTATCTTGTTTGGAAGCAGGCTCTAAATCGTTCAAATCCGAAGGGTCAAGATGCCTGAAATGCGCCGTGGTTTTATTTTCTTTAGATTTTAATGATGTCAAGTTAGAAAAACCCAATTTTAACTACATTAATTGTTTTCTTTTTCATCTAGTCGGAATAGTTTTAAGTGAAATAAATTTTGGAAAAAGTGAATTTTCAGCATAAATATTATTGTATTGAAAATCTTTTTTGATACCGAAAAGTAAGCGAATGAAAATATAAAAATACTTACATTATTAAATTAATACGTATTACATCATTTACACGAAACACGTATATTGAAGGTAATAACATTCAACCATACATTAATTGATTATTTCCACACAAAAATATTCAACTGGAAAAGTCCCTCAAGTTTTTTTTTATATACACTAACTGAAGAGAGAGAGAATAGTAGATGTCATAGGTGGGTGGGGGCGCACAGTGGTTCACCTGGGAGGTCGTACATGGACCCTATTTAAGAAAAAATGTCATCATATTTACAACAAACAATGACAACTAAAAATATCATGATATTCTTCTAATTACAGCCAACGGTAAACGATTCCATTTCTGTTTTAGTATGGGATATTTAAAATCATTAGGTCGACTTTCCCTCTTGTTTCACGTTTCATGTGAGCAGGAGTTTTTTTTTAAATTACAAGGATTCATAACAATATTGTTGACGAGTGCTCGTTTGTGAAATGCATTACCATTTTAATTTAAACTAGTTTTATTTAACAAAATAGTTTTCCATGTTTAAACACCAACTTAAGTTCATTACTCACTCCGAAGCGGCGTTCATTTATATCAACAGTTACAAATGTTATTTTAGCTGAGTTCTACTTGACTTTATCGGGTGCAGAATCTTTGTTATTCAAATTTTGATCCTGAATACAAAATAGTGTGTTTTGCTGAGGATAACCTTGTCAAAAGGGTTTAATGAATACCAATCGTGAGTTATGACCTATTTTCCCTATGTATGGGAAAATAATGACCAGGACTCCCTTGGGCGAGGATACAACAGGTAAAGGGATCTGAGACGCAATGTTATCTTTTCATTACAAGACAGTAGTCCTAAGCAAACTAAACGCCATGAGGGAGCCAACTACATGATATGGGCTTAATAACTTAGCCAACGGCGTGAGAGACACGTGTAATTGCTCGGTTTATTTATATCTGATATAACAAGAATTACATTACGAACTATTGAACTTGCATGCGCAGAGTTAGAGCAGATTATTATTGTGTGTCTGTATAGACCCCCTTCTGCTGATTATTGTCAGTTCGAAGAGACCATGGAAGAAGTACTGAAAAAGGTTTGTAAATCAAACAAGAAGGTGGTTGTATGTGGGGATTTTAACGTTAACATTTTAGATTCTTCTCTGACCTCTGTAAGGTTTTTAACTCTTCTTAAATCATTTGATTTACTTAATCTTTTTGATCAACCAACCAGGATCACCGAGTTGACAGCCACCTGCTTAGACAATATTTTTTGTGAAAATATCTCTATTGAGAAATCAATTATAAACTGTTTGAAATCAGATCACTGCGGTCTATTGACCAAATTTGAGCACCGTCATGTCTCTCAGTCAGTGGATATTAGTTATAGATCAGTTACCAAGAGTCGAGTAAAAAAGTTTCAAACGAATATAAATAAAAATACTTCTAACCTACTGCCCCAAGGTCATCATAACATAGATGATCAGTATAGTACAGTACAGTATATACTCTTTGACATAATATTGCATGAACATAACCATATTTTTCCTAAGAAGAAAGTAACTGTTGATAAATTTTAAGTTTAAATTTAGTGATTGGGCTACTCCAGGGGGCCTAGCCAAGAGCAACACGTCAAACTGTCGACTTAAACAAACTTTCGCGCGTTAACGTTTAAAATTCGTAGCCAAAATACAATTTGCTCAAAAACGCACTGCCGACTATTGTGGTCGTTAAAAAGTAATTTTAGTCTATGGTCATTCGTTCTTTTGGGCGTTCGCGCGGGTCGGAATTATTTTTTCTGTAATCTGTGGCCAGAAATTCGGAATTGTCAAACTTTCAATGAACTCTGGAAGTTTGTTGTTATATGATAAAAACAGTGAATATTAAAAGAATAATGATATTTACAAGCTTTAAAAACTAACACTAGTTAGTTTTTCAATTACTATAAGTGTTACAAATTCCACTAAAGCATGATCTTTGTGAGTTATAGTGCTAAATATCGCAAACTGAAATGTACTAAGGACGCGTACAAATAATAGTATGGTTCGATTCATTTATAAATGGCAATCACCTGCGTAGGGCTCAGCCTCGGTGCTGAGGCGCGTCAGATAGCAGGCCGTCTGTGGCGGTCCCTAAACAGCATTGGCAATTTGTAAGTCTGGTTAGCCGGAGGAAGTTACAGGTGAGTTACTATGAGTAAAATGTTCACTTGTATTAAGATTCATCTATCTATCTGATATCTAGGGCCGCTTATAAAGTCATTGAGGTTATGTCACATAAATAATAGGACATTTATAAATACATGTAACCTTTATTGTTTAGTATACCTAATCCTTCCAATTGGATGTGTGTAATCCAACCCCTAATCAAACTTCACTTTGAACATTTTCTCAGTCACAGTTGTGTCATAAGTTTCACTCTTGTGTGCTTTTCAAATTAACTCTGCTTGTTGCTCTTCATTCAGGTCTGGACAGAGTTAGAGACTAAAATCAAGAAATAGGCCTTAACACAACAGGGCTAATAGCTTGCGTAAATTACTAATTTGTGGTCCTCCTTAATACCAAACGCTGACAGTGTTGGAAGGAAGGCTGCTATTTATAATGGGCCCCATTGCTTTTCAAGGGATAATAACTTAATGTAAGTACCTAAACATAAATCCTAAAATCAAAGCCACTTGGAACATAATTAATAAAGAAACCTGTAAATCTAAACCTCGCGATCACTCATTCTCTCTCAAAATTCAAAATAATGTTATTGAGTCTGAGATTGAAATAGCAAATACATTTGAAACTTTTTTTTCTAATATACCTATTGTAACTACAAGCACGTTAAATTCTAGTCCACACAAGGTCATCCCGCTTTTTAAATCTGGTAGCAAAAGTGACCCATCTAATTATAGACCCACTTCTATACTACCAGCTCTCAGTAAAATCTTTGAAAAAATTATATTGAACCAGCTGCTTTCACACTTTGATTTAAATAACTTACTACATGAGAAACAATTTGGTTTTACTAAACACAAGAGCACAACTGATGCAGGTGTAGCACTTATCAAACACATATTTGATGCTTGAGAAAACAAGCAAGATGCAGTAGGAATATTTTGTGATCTTTCAAAAGCATTTGATTGCGTGGATCATGAAATATTACTGATTAAGCTAAGACATTACGGTGTTTCAGGTATCTCATCTCAATTAATACTATATTTTTAGGAATAACTTTAGATTCTAAGTTACAATGGCCGCTTATAACGGCCAGGGGGCAGGGAGACTTAGTTCCGCCGCTTGTGCTGTTAGAAAAATAAGACTCTTGACTGATATTGAAACAGCAAGACTAGTATATTTTAGCTACTTTCATAGTGTTATGTCGTATGGTCTACTATTATTGTGGGGTTCAGCTGCAGACTTGAACACCATTTTTGTACTTCAAAAAAGAGCCATCCGCTCCATTTACAAACTTAGACCACGCGTCTCGCTTAGGGAAGTATTTAAGAAGATCGATATTTTAACTGTGCATGCTCAGTATATTTTATATAACATTATGTATGTGCGCAAAAACTTGCATCTGTTCAAAAAAAACAGTGATACTCATAAACATATTACCAGAAATAAAAACAAATTGAAAACTCCCAGTCTTAGGCTGCACAAGGTGGGAAACTCACTTGTGGGTCAATCTGTAAAATACTTTAACAAAATACCTCAAAGTCTTGTGGATCTACCTCTTCACAAGTTTAAGTTGCAATTAAAGCAAAGTTAATGAAACAAGGTTATTATAATGTAGAAGATTACTTGAACGACAAGAATTTGTGGTCATAGTAGGAATAATCTACTCCTCTGCTCAATGTTGTGTTCTTTTTTCTACTCTCATTGACTGTACTCTGAATTTATTTTTTGTAAAACAAACAAAGTTCAAAAGAGTAAGTGTGGCGTCACTCGTGTGTTTTCATAAACTTTATTTATTTTTATTCTTATTTTTTTAGATACATATTTTGGTTGTACGAGCAAGGCCGGGCGTGGGACTAGAGAGGCAAAACCTCTCACGCTTTACCGCGTTGCGCAGTGCGGCGGTACCATTTCAATATGGGAGCCGTCTGCGCGCGTCGAAAGCGGTTGCGCGCGCAACCGCGGCCCGCTGACGCCGGCCGACACCATCAGCAGCCAGCAGTCCGTTCCTAGTTAGCACCGCGAATGCACGCCCGGTTTCGCTCCTAATTTTTCACGCGATCTTTTGTTCTGTTTCTTTGTAAATAATTTTGTGTAAATATTATATGGAGGGATCCTATTTTCGTTGACTTTTTTTCACTCCCAAGTAGGGCTCCCCATAACTGGTGACCCCAAGTTTAGAAGCACGCGAACGTTGGACAATAAAGTACGCGATACATACACGCGCGTCGCCCATCGATTGTTCTAGAAAAACGTTTGGCGGAACAAAAGAAAAACGCAGCAAGAAAAAACAATGGACGAGCAGACTGCAAATGCTGTTGGAGAGAAAATGGAAGTGCAGCGCGTGGGAGTACGCGTACCTCCGTTTTGGCCCGAGGACCCGGCCCTATGGTTTGCGCAGTTGGAGCATCAATTTTTACTATCCCGAGTAACCACAGATGAGACAAAATTTAGCTTTTTGGTATCAAATTTGGACCTGCCATACGCCCGCGAGGTCAAAGATATTATCACCAACCCGCCGGCAGAAGACAAGTACAACGCACTGAAGTCGGAGCTTGTACGTCGATTGTCCGCATCAAAGGAAAGGCGTATCAAGCAGTTGCTAGCAGATGAAGAGCTAGGTGACCGCAGGCCTTCGCAATTTTTGCGACATCTGGAGAGCCTTGCTGGTCCAGCCGTGCCTACAGATTTTCTGCAATCACTGTGGTCTAGTAGGTTGCCGCAGAATGTACAGGCCATAATGGCGTCCCAAGCCGACCTACCACTTAGCAAGTTGGCTGATCTCGCAGATAAGGTGTTCGAGATTGTCCCGCCTGTGCCGCGTGTCGCGTCGATGTCGCCGGCTACGAGCTCTTCGTCGGCTGGCGCGCTGCCATCTTACGGAGATCTCGTGGAGGAAGTCAGTTTGCTACGTCAGCAGATGGCAGCACTCGCTACGGGGAATAATTTGCCGGGACGCTCTCAGTATCGAAACCCTTCACGCAGTCGCTCGAGATCGCGGGAATACCGCTCAGACCACAAGCTCTGCTTCTATCACTACATGTTTGGCGAAAAAGCTAGAAAATGTCAGCAGCCGTGTAGTTTCAAGACGGAAAACCACCAGGGAGGTCGGGATTAGCGGCTAGCGACTGTCCCTTATCAACAGGCCGTTTGTTTGTCATTGACCGAGTGACAAAAATGCAATTTCTCGTAGACACTGGCTCCGATCTCTGTGTATATCCGCGGTCAGCACTCCAGCAGCGGCGTGAGAAGACTGACTACGAGCTTTTCGCGGCCAACGGATCTTGCATCCACACTTATGGCTGGGCACATCTACGGCTCGATCTAGGTCTACGGCGCGACTTCAGATGGCGATTTGTGGTTGCAGACGTTACCAAACCGATCATTGGAGCTGACTTTCTTAAATTTTATAATTTGCTTGTAGATTTGAGGAACCACCGCTTGATCGACGGGCTAACTACGCTCACCGCAGCAGCCCAATCGGCACAGCAGTCGACAGTGGATGTAGCTTCGGTCAAGATGGTTAGAGGAGACTGCAGGTATCACCAGCTGTTGCGTGAGTATCCTGACATTACTAGACCTGCAGGTGTCGAGCGATCGGTGAAACACCAGACGGTGCACCATATTCGAATAACAGCCGGTCCGCCGGTGACATCGCGACCGCGGCGCCTGGCGCCTGACAAGCTGCGGATAGCTCAGAAAGAATTCGAAGACATGTTGGCAAATGGTACAGCGCGACGATCAGAGGGTTCCTGGGCATCGCCTCTTCATCTTGTGCCCAAGAAGGATAATGGCTGGCGCCCCTGCGGTGATTACCGAGCACTGAACTCTCGCACTATTCCAGATAAGTACCCCGTCAGGCATATACAGGACTTTGCTCAGCAACTAGCCGGCAGCAAGGTTTACTCAAAAATTGACCTAGTTAAAGCCTATAATCAGATTCCGGTGCATGGAGACGACATCATGAAGACAGCTATCACCACGCCGTTCGGGCTGTTCGAATTCCCTTACATGACGTTTGGGTTGCGAAATGCAGCGCAAACCTTCCAGCGGTTTATTGATGAAGTGCTCAGAGGCCTGCCATTTTGCTACGGGTTCATCGATGACATTCTGGTGTACTCTAAATCAGAAAACCAGCACCACGAGCACCTTCAGCGGCTGTTCCAGCGGTTAGCAGATTACGGTATTCTGATCAATACTGCTAAGTGTGAGTTCGGTCAGTCCCACATCACCTTTCTCGGGCACGAAGTAACACCTGACGGTGTCCATCCGGTGACAGAAAAGGTGAAGGCTTTACAGGATTTTCCAGTACCCAAAACCGTCAAGGAGTTACGTCGTTTTCTTGGAATGTACAATTTTTATCGTCGGTTCGTCCCCGATGCAGCGCAAATCCAAGGTCCACTGAACGTGCTCCTATCCGGACCTAAGACGAAAGGTAGCGAAAATATTACTTTAACACCAGACATGTTAAAGGCTTTTAATGGCTGTAAGGCAAGTCTAGCAGAAGCGGCGCTGTTAGCTCATCCCGAGCCAGATGCGGAGCTGGCGATTCACACTGATGCTTCAGATACGTCCATAGGGGCATCGCTGCAGCAACGCGTCAGCAACAGTTGGAAGCCGCTGGCATTTTTTTCCAAACGCCTAACATCTGCACAGAAGAAGTACAGTCCGTACGATAGGGAGCTTCTGGCTATTTACGAGGCCATACGGCACTTTAGACACATGGTCGAAGCTAGAACGTTCACGGTATACACTGACCACAAACCGCTGTCATTTGTTTTCAACCACAATCGTGACAACTGTTCACCCAGACAATTTCGTTACTTGGACTACATAGGTCAATTCACAACTGATATTCGCTACATTACAGGCCCAGACAACGTGGTAGCGGACGCCTTCTCCAGGATCGAGGCTATCTCACCACCAATCAGCTACGAAGACCTAGCCAAAGCCCAGAGCACTGACCGTGAGCTGCGAGACCTCATACTGCAGGGATCAACAGCATTGGTTTTACGGAAGGTCAAGATTCCTGGTTCCAGCACAGAGGTTGTATGTGACATATCTAAACATCCACGACCGTACCTGACTCTCAGATTTCGGAAGCCTGCATTTGATGCTCTTCACGCGTTGAGCCATCCTGGGGTGAAGGCGTCAGTGGAGTTAGTCTCAAAACGATTTGTCTGGCCTGGGATAAAGAGAGACTGCCGCATTTGGGCTAGAGAATGCACAGATTGCCAAGCAAGCAAAGTAGCTAGACATACTCATTCACCTATCTCTTCATTTCCCATTCCATCATATCGTTTCGCTCATATTCATATGGACATTGTCGGACCGTTACCATATTCCAATGGTTACAGATACCTCCTCACCGTCATCGACCGCTTCACCCGGTGGCCCGAGGCGTTTCCACTGGCTGACATCGCTGCTGAGACATGCGCCCAGGCCTTCATCGCTGGCTGGGTGTCCCGCTTTGGCTGCCCTGAAAAAATCACCACCGACCGCGGCAGGCAGTTTGAGTGTGAGCTGTTCCACTCGATGACATCCATCCTCGGTACGCAGCACCGTCCAACAACGGCATATCATCCTGCCTGCAATGGCATGGTGGAACGTTTCCATCGACAACTGAAGGCAGCCATCATGTGTCACGCCACCCCAAGCTGGGCGGAGGTTCTTCCTCTGGTGCTATTGGGTATCCGCAGCGCTTGGAAGGAAGACATAGAGGTATCAGCGGCAGAGATGATGTACGGGGAGCCACTCCGCCTCCCTGGGGAGTTCTTCGCTCCTGCCGCTAACGTGCTGCACGACCCGTCGAGTTTCACATCGCGGCTGCGATCTCACATGGCCAACCTAACACCTAAACCAGCGGCGCGACACAACAAAGAAACATTTTACGTGCCAAAGGATCTGGCCACAGCAGAGTACGTCTATCTCCGGCAAGACGCTTCTAGGCGTTCCCTTGAGCCGCCATACACGGGGCCTTACAAAGTGTTGGCCCGAACGGAGAAGACGATAAAGCTGGCTGTCAGAAACAAAGAGACCACGGTATCAATAGACAGGGTCAAGCCAGCTTATGTCACCAAAGATGACACCGAAGAAGTTCCACCATCAGCGGTACCTCGCGACGCCACTACAAAGACGAGGGCTGGAAGGACGGTCCGGTTTCCTGACTACTTTCAACCTCGGTAGCCTCGGTCTCAGCAGGGGGGTAGTGTGGCGTCACTCGTGTGTTTTCATAAACTTTATTTATTTTTATTCTTATTTTTTTAGATACATATTTTGGTTGTACGAGCAAGGCCGGGCGTGGGACTAGAGAGGCAAAACCTCTCACGCTTTACCGCGTTGCGCAGTGCGGCGGTACCATTTCAATATGGCAGCCGTCTGCGCGCGTCGAAAGCGGTTGCGCGCGCAACCGCGGCCCGCTGACGCCGGCCGACACCATCAGCAGCCAGCAGTCCGTTCCTAGTTAGCACCGCGAATGCACGCCCGGTTTCGCTCCTAATTTTTCACGCGATCTTTTGTTCTGTTTCTTTGTAAATAATTTTGTGTAAATATTATATGGAGGGATCCTATTTTCGTTGACTTTTTTTCACTCCCAAGTAGGGCTCCCCATATAACTATCCAGTTTTTTGCCGGAGTCTTCTCGATAAGAAGCAACGTCCGAACCGGTGGTAGATTCACATTATGTATATTCACAATATAAATAAATAAATAAATATCCCTGGACATTATTCCACACAGCGCCATCTAGCCCCAAAGTAAGCTAATTAAAGCTTGTGTTATGGGATACTAGACAACGGATAAACATACTTAAATACATTTTCTTTTGTAAATACATACTTATTATACATAGGAGACACCCAGACCAGTACAAACAGACATGTTCATGCACACAAATGTTTGTACTGTGCGGGGATCGAACCCGCGACCTCTGGTGTAGTAGCCAACTTCTTAACCATTACACCAAGTCGGTCGTCAAATACTAATACTAATACTAATACTAATATGTACTAATATTGTACTATTTTATTTACGTTCATTATTATTATTTCTATATACTTTTTTTTTGACATGTCATAAGTGCTTTGTACAAGCTTAAATGAATAAATGATTTTTTTACTTTACTTTACTTTACTTTACAATAATAGCCTAGTTTTTGAAGACAGTGGAAATGATAAATGCTTTAAGTATTTTACCAGATGTAGTTTCACCAGAGAAAAATTGCATGTTGACTCAGTATCTTCAGGCAGTTTTTTTACAATTAAACGCATTTGTAGCAAAAAACACAGCGCAAAATAATAACAATTCAATTATTCACATCTGCATTGAATTGTATTTAACCAGTCATAATGTGATTTAAGTGAACTGTTTTTTTAACATCATAATATTTTTAATTCTCAAGTTCAGGAAATATCGTTTAAAATAATGTTAGTGAGTCATTATTACTATTGCTCCTAGCATGCCATTATTAGTTGTAAAATCTAATTGACAAAATGGATAATGATGGACGGTATAATGATTAAGAATGAATTAAGTCTACGTAATCCTCCTTAAGTTGAACGTGTGACAACATTCGATAACAGTGTCGGCAGACCCCGCATTTGCATAAAACTCACATCAATTGTAGCCAAAACCTCTGGAAAAAGTGCTTCCCCCTTCATAAATCATTTTATCTCTTCTAAAGAATGACTAATGAAGACGGAAAGAATCCCCCAAGAATGAAAATAAAAGATTAAAGTAACAATCTGTTTGAAGCGGATTCATGCCTCCAAACTGGGGCCCATCACTTTCAGAGTAATTTTATTAGTTCATTCGGTTTATATCCTGGTAGGGTAAGCAAATACGCCAGCTCGGTAAAATGAAAAATTCAACAGTCATCCTTTCAATTTAATCACCATTGTCCAATAATCGTTTGCACATTTTTCAAATTAGCAATATTTCAGATTCCTTCTCGCTTCCATTTTTGTATTTGTTATTGACCGATCAGTTTTAATGGATTTTCAATATTGATTCAATACTTCTGATGAGTAGATGCGCATTGCCTTTTGGCACTATCTGGTAAGTTTTTGAAAATAGGTAAGACCCGTAGCCTCGGGTAAATTGCAACCTTCATATTTTTACCTTCATTGCTATGACTTATTGTGATAACGGCTAGTATCAACTTTATCACTGTTAAGTGCTGTAGCTGTCCGAAATGTATTTTGCTTCTGCGATTTTAATTTGAAATTTGGGACTGGGATTCGATTCATCTACACCGACGGGTTCACGCCTTGTCCTGATCCCTGGCAAAATAAGTAACCGTAGACTGGTTACTATGGTAAAACTGTGAGGAGCATCTGTCAAGGATGTCTAATTGGGTAATTGACAAAATCATGGAATTTGAAATGTTATTTAAAATAATAAATACTACACAGAAAAAGGTACATAATACTCGTATGAAAACTTTTCGTTCGTTTACTTAGGTTATAATTAATTTTATAGCTCTTCAAACACGGGTGGGCGAGCCTGTTTTTTTAATGTAAAAGTATAGTACCTAACACACAATTTATAGTAACATTTGTTAGGAACCATATTCATGAACGCAAAATTTAATATAGCTGCCGAACAAGTGTTTTGCAGAACGCATAGAAATAGGCGTTTTGTGACGTCACCATCTTGCCATAGTTTTGGGCAAGTCCAAAAATGAGATTTTTAAAACTGCCATATCTCGGGGAGTTCTCGTGTTTTTGAAATATTTCTCATACCAATGTTCTAATATTGAGAGGTCTTACGACAACACCTCAACAAAAAAATAGTCAACTACCCTATTTTAGGATCGCCTGCAGTGGCTTGCGTTTTGACGCGGACATGCCTTCAGGGCCCTTCACCTGGCCTTTATTGTATATATTATAAAGAATAGTAATTCTATATTGTCTTAATAAGCCTAAAGGTCAGGCTAAGTGCCCTGAAGGCATGTCCGCGTCAAAACACAAGCATCTTTCTAATGTTTGGGCGAGCGTTTCCTTTTTCCCATTTCGACCTAGACCAGTGCTCATTTTGCCATGGCTCCCTTTAAATATGACTTCGCCCATAGCCCAGCAATGGTATTGGTGTCAGTAGCCTTACCTTATATGGCCTTTGAGCGCATATAAATAGATCATGTAATTATGCCTATGAAAATAAAGAGCTTGGCCTTACTAAATGCACCTCCTGCAAATGTGCCTACATCCACTGCTTATACTTGTAAAATAGATGTTAGATCGAAATGTTAAATTATTTTAAATTATCATTTTAGTTAAATCAGCAGCCCAAACTAATTATAATCCCTAATCCCATGCACTAAACGTTTTCTAGGGAAAGTGGAAATAAGCTTTATTGACACAACACCTGAACAACGTATCATAATTTCGGACCGAGTGAATTATGAAACACAATACGGGTCGTTAACCCCACGTTCGGCCACTACGCCCATACATAATGAGCTTTGGTTTGTAGAGTCGCCAAGCGGCATCGCACAAAGGGATAATCTCCTAAGTGTATTTACATCGATCAGGTACCAATCGTATATAATTAGAAATAGCTTATTATGCTGTCGATTTCAATGAGTGCTTCTCAAAATTTGATGACTAGAAAAGAATTGAAATTTTCTTGTGTATTTTTCAATTAATCGAGGTTTATATTTTATCCTCGTAAAAAAAAGCCTGATTTAAAAGTATACAAAAAAATGGCAGCCTGAGATGGTTTGGATAAAAAACAAAGGCGGAAATGCTCGGATAGAGGCTTGTGAATTGGTGCAATAGTTAATCTCAATTTAAAAAAACTGACTCTGGCAGTAGCATCATAAAATGTATGTTTGGTAATTTAGATTCAATTGGATTTGCAAAAAAGACTCGATAAAAAGATTTCAAGTGGATGCAAATCTTTTTATAGTCTTTTTTTTTTCTTAATAAACCTATGCGTTACATGTACTTACTATAATTATTTATTATATACTGTCAACTTTCCTCCGTGTGACATCCAATAAAGATATTAAATTGAATTGAATATGTATCCTGCAATTAGTGCCTCAAAAAGTTTCTTCCTGACGATAATTTTAAAAGGTACTTCCAAGTAGATGTGCCTTATTGATTTTCATAGAAGCTTGTAATTTTTCTACATGTATAGAAATTCTGCGAGATTAATCTGGTGTGCAAGCTTGCATCGGTCCCACATTACACTCATTATCAAACAGTTTCACATTCAGACCGTCACTGCCTTAATCGCCATCAACTCTTTCCTCTGTGCGCTGCGATGTGACACAAATATATCTATCTCAATTTTGGCATCTATGATTTGTTTGTTTTTTTGTATTGCATAAATAAGCTCCGCAACAAATGAACCGAAAAATTATTTCACCATTTTATAGCTACATTATCAGGGTTTAATAAAACGATGTTGTCCTGCCGCTAAAACAGTGATGTTAGGGAGACGCTGCAGCTGACACCCAGTTTCTAAATCATTCTATATTTAAGACCTTTATATTTTTTCTTAAATTCAGTATTTTACTTGCGCAACAAATTGAGATCTTCACTGCCTTAACGGCCATCAATAAAATTGTTCTTACTCGTTCAGTAGACATATATTTGTATCACGTAGCCTTCTACGTGACACAAATTGATTACAATTGAAACAGTCTACATAAAAATATGAGTCTATGAGTATTGGATATCCTCTTCTTGGTTACAATACAGTGTCGTTTATTAAAGCGATGCCCAGGACGGTACTGCCTGATACAGTGACATTATGGAGCCGCTGCAGCCGGCGCCGGAGTGATGGCGCGCGCGTGACCCGACCTCGTGGACAGATGGCACCCTTCTGGACTATTCATTTTATAAGACCTTTGAGGTTATTATTCTCTTGCAAATAAGTCTCTTAATTTTATTTTAACTATTGTTCTCATAAAGACGTTGTTAGGGTTAAACTAATTCTGTTTTATTTTATTATATTTGGTCGTTACAAATTATAGTAAAAGTGAAGATAAAATTGCTTGCAAAATCAATAGAAGTAAATATTTGGATATCATTACAAATGTCCTCAATCTAAGCATGATTTTCAAAATATAGTAAACTTAGACCTTATAGAACTGGAATGAAATCACATCATCATCAGTCGATTTACATATCTCCTCATGCAATAGAATGGTTCAATTCTTATCTGAGAGGCCGCCTTCAGTGCGTTCGCGCTGACGATGTTTCATCGAACTGGTATGAGCTTACTGCTGGTGTTCCTCAGGGTGGCATCCTTTCTCCCTTGCTTTTTTCGATCTTTATCAATGCAATCACTTCAGTTTTGTCTGCTAACTACCACCTTTATGCTGACGATCTGCCACTTTACGTTCACTTCAAACTTGATGATATTGATTCAGCAATAGTGGAAATGAATCATAATCTAGAACGCATTAGTGGGTGGGCTGAATAGTATGGTCTGCTTGTGAATCCGCAGAAATCTCAAGCCATTATCATCGGTAGTAGATCTATGTACAATAGGGTTGGCGCATTTACTTTGTCACCGCTGGTGTATAACGGAACGAACATAGACTATGCTGTTTCGGTCAAGAACTTGGGTGTCTACCTTGACTGTAACCTTGCGTGGGACTATCACGTTAATCAAGTCGCCCGAAAAGTTTTTGCAGCCTTCTACTCCCTGAAGCGACTTCAGAATTTTCTGCCCATTCACACTAAAATCACTCTAGCTCAGACACTTATGCTTCCGATTATTGATTACGCGGATAGTTGCTATCCTGACACTACTGAGCAACTCCTCGATAAGCTAGAACGTATTCAAAATGTCTGTATTCGCTTCATATTTGGCCTTCGTAAGTATGATCATGTTTCTGAGTACAGAAAGCAGTTGAAATGGCTGCCTATTCGTTTGCGGCGTGATTATCACATGATGGTTCTTGTTTACAACATCCTCTTCAACCCTTCTTCTCCACGCTATCTCTGTGAGCGCTTCTCCTATCTTTCATCGTCCGGCAGAACTCATCGTTCAGCCTATAATTTACACTTGCTGACTGCCCCTACCTGTAGAACGAGCATGTATGGTGACTCTTTTACTGTTCAGGCTGTGAAACTGTGGAACAAGCTGCCCGTTTCTATTCGACAGTGTCGCACTGTGGGTTCCTTTAAAATATTATTAAAAGAACATCTTTTAAAAAATGTTTGAATTGTGTTGGATCATACATAATAATAATTATTATTATTTTATTTATTTTTAAATATGTATAATTATTTTAGTTAGGTACTTATATATTTTAAATCTGTAATAATATATGTCTATTTGTAAGTAAGCTGGTCTATTTATAGAAATTTTGATCTTTTAAATTATGTACACAGTTTTGTATATCCATCACTGTTTGTTTTATGCTTTTCCTTGCATCATGGTCTGCTGGAAGAAATCTCTCTTTAGAGATAAGCTCACCTGTACTTCAGCTATCCTCATTTTTCTATGTAAAAAACTGTAATTTGTGTACAAAGTAATAAATAATATAAATAAATCACTTCGAAATTAAATAAATAACTTCACAAGCAGATAAAAATGGTAAATAATTCGTAGCACAGATCCAAAATACTACTAAAGCCGTAGCGAAACGTAACGTTATACTACGTTAGTACTGCGATCTGCTACGAACTCAACTACAACGTTTCGTAGTAGTACGTTACGTACTCACATTCAATAAAAACATCATCCGCCGTAAATTCTTATTCGCTGAGAGTTACATCTCTCTAATAACAAATCATGAAAGCATGTCATATAAAGAATAATCAATAATGAATACTTTCTGCACGGATAACGTAATTTTGAGAGATATTCTAAAACGCATCCATTGCGGAGTGGTTAAATAGCTCGGCCCGAAATCCCAGGTTTAAATCCTAGTTCACCAGAACATGCTTAGTCGGGTTTTGTGATTACTAACCCGCATTTGACAATCGTGGTGACAAGGCCTACGCCAATCAATTGTGGCAATGAAAGGGTTTCAATGATGCAGGCATGCTCGGCAGTGGGATACTATAATAAGCTGATAACTTTAATATTCTAAATACCTGAATTTAATTTTAGTTATGATTGACAATACCTTATAATAATACACTCTCTTTGCTACATTAACATAATTATACAAAGTCACCAACCGAAAAGGCCCAGTCGCGCAATCTGGTTTTTCCAGAGTTCAACATTTACCTAAATCAGTATCAAAAGCGCCTCACGGTTCTAATAAATCATTTCCCACCTTAAAGAGGAATATTAAATCGAAAGACGCCTACAAAGATGAAGGAAAGGGGCGACGTGAAAAATTGGGTCGTAAAAACGCAATCCCAATGCGCCGACGCTGTAAAGAGAGCCGTTTTCAATTACCAAGTTCTGGAAGAGACTTGAAAAACATTCATTACGAATTAGACTATAAACTTTTTAAAGCTTCATAAGCTTTTAAAAGTATAATGATCTATTTTATGACAATATTCCATAAGTACATGTTTTGTTGGAGCTAAAATATATTAAAAATATTGAACTGATTAATAACTTCGTTCTAAATCGTGGGGGAAATCCTCTGATTTAGAACGACTATTTCTACCGATCCGGAAAATTTCAACACATTTTAAATAAATCACACCTACCTAGTGAAAGCGTTCAATTTTTCATATTTCAAAGTCAATTATTATTATTATCCGTTAAAACAAATACTGAAAAAAAACAGCAAAAACACAGTGGGCCCAAGAAACTTAGTTTACGATTCAGTCGGGGCTAGTATTTGGTTAAACTCACTAGTATATAAGGATTTGTTGATGTTAATTAAAGGTTACATTCATTTTGAAACCCTAAATGGGCAACAAGCCTTTTTTGAATGCCTTCTAGCTGGCAGACAAATATTATAACTTTTATACCTACTACCCAGCTATTTTGTTTATCATCGCATAGTGAGACAGAATACCATCTGTTTGTACGTACTTTGTATGTAGGTTGTCGCAAGGCGGACAATGTAACCAAATACCCAGGAGTTTGAGGACGAATAAAAGTTGGTAGCGGTGTAGCGCTCCCAAGAACATGCCTAGAGAAGACTACTCGTATCTCCAAAATTGTTACAAACATTAAAGTTATTGCCGTGTAACCAAGTGCAGTTAGCTTTAGCGGTAATCGTTATGATTGGATAGGGAAACGTCATGATAAAGAAGAAGTGGACCAAGCAGTAATACTCACGAAAATTTAATTCGCTCATAATTTTTAGAGCAAAGGCCTATAACCTCTCTTTCGTTCCTTATGATTGAAAGGCAACCAGATTGTTCGGTAGCCGTTCAGTTCGTTCAACAAATTTCAAAACTAGATTGAACTAAAACTGTCAACTGCACATACCTGCACATACTGCATGGACATAGTTTACAACAACACAAAAAGAAAAAGAGTAAAGTGCCGAGTTATTTTCTAGCCACTCTGCCCCTTGTTATATTCTTACTAGCTGCCTCAACAGACTTCCCTGTCAAAAGTTGCACGTCGCGGCGTCGGTAAAGCAGCACATCTCGCCCGCGTTTCTCCGACTTGATTTCCAAATACAAACAATAGTGTAGATACATACAAACAATTCGAAATCAAGTCGGAGAAACGCGGGCGAGATGTGCTGCTTTACTGAATGTTTTGTTCAATAATAATTATGTATAGCATATGTCACTCCCTGACAATGTAGCTTCATATTGGAGAAAGAATTTTTAAAATCAGTCCAGCGCTTTCAGAGCCCATTCAATAAAAACATACAAACAATCAAATCTTTCCTCTTTATAATATTAGTATAGATGAGACTGTCGGTAGTGCTACTGTAGCTGCATTTGCCTAGTAGACCGTCTTGTACTGAATATATTGCTGCGTATCCTCCGTAAGATTGTGCCTAGTTGAAAAGAGGATGTAATTTAAAACATCTGTGTTCATATACGGCCCACAACGGTGCAATAACATGAAAATATTAGTTATAGGTGAAATTTATTTTCTGTTTACACAAATAAATAAAACTGGTGCGCCCAGGGCTTATTTTTTCAAACATACAGGGTTTTCAGTGGCAGATATACTTTTGGACGCTCCGTGAAAAGACCGAAAATGCGTAGTTGGAAGCGGATGCGATGTGTATTTCACGCCGCCAATCACGCCGTCGTTTGAATTAACGTTACGGTATTCGCCGATTACGAGATGGGCCTGTAACTTTATTAGGTCACTAGCTTTCCGCCCGCGGCTCCGCCCGCGTTGCGTTATATATCATGGCCAAATTATATAGGATCTATATAAATTGTAGCACATGTGTTATTTTGATGTATAAGCTGTATTACTGTAAAGTTTCATACAAATCCGTTCTGTGGTTTTTGCGTGAAAGAGTAACAAACTTTCGCATTTATAATATTAGTAAGATTTGTAAGATGGGCACCAAAGGTTAAACTATAGGGTCAACATTAAACAGACTTAGACTAGGACACACCAGTGACAGCCAGGGACGAATATGTTAAACGTTTTAAAGATTTTGTAGGTCTACCATGAGTTTACACCAATGACAGCCTCTAGCGCCCCTATAAACCTCGTTGAAGTTTTTGTAGGGGATAATCAGTACAGCGCCCCTAGTGATATAAAATGGAACCAAAACAGGCATCCAAATTTTTGAACGCAACGATCACCACCTTTTTGACGGAAACTCATGGTAGATGGTAATGATGGTGATACTGGTAATGGAAATCCTCGTTAGTGAGTTGACCACCGAGATCACACCCGATTTGAGTTCCTGTCTTGAATTGTCTTAAGGGTACACTTAAAATCCGTCGTATCTATGTAAAAAATCTACTAATGACGGAACTTAAAAAAACATTCGAACCGAAACCAGCCGCATTCCCTAGTCATTCTTTTAACTTATTTTGTAAAAAAGGCTCGCTTTTTTTTCTAAATTTAAACTTTAACCTGATCACCCTGTGATTAGGTAGTGACTGCTCTTTTAACATAAATTTATTTTGCTATTTTTGGATATTCAAAATATTAGCAAAAATTATTATTTTAACCCGAATTTATAATTATTTTATCCAAATCATGGAAGTTAACTTACAGAAACCCACGGCCAGATAAAATGTATAACTCACAGTAAAAATATCATGGCCAAACAAAGTATGAAAAAATATCTAAGTTTGCAACAAAAGCATAACGTCCAAGCGTCCAGCGTATTTGAAAAGACCGTAAAAAACATGTACTCGTACTACATGGAACAAAAGAAATAGATGAATTTAAGCAAAAGAAAAAAGTAACCCTAAATAGGATCGGGTACACATTTATTTATCTAAAATAACGACCGAGGCAATGGCACGGTAGTTCCAAAACGGCCATAATCCGGCCCTCGGCACAGATTGAAAGGGTTATGTACCTAACAGCCCCTTTATTTTATGCTTAGAGTTAAACGTTAATCTGTGCTTTATCTCGTTGTTTTAATGTGTTTTATTAATGTTGTTTACGCTTTATGATATGTGAATTTTAGTACTGGCATGGGTTTTATAATGGTTTGTATTTTATTGTTTGAATAATTAATAAAATGTCTTGTTTTCATATTTAACTCTAATCTGAAAAATAAATATTATAATAGGAAACGGTAAAATTAAAGTGTTTATAACAATAGTTGTATTTGCACAAGGTATTTACATAATTTTTCTTAGTCATCTTTTTCCCCCAGACAGTATTTGTTGAGTATCTCAGATAGTGAACTTTTACGTTGACGTGAATTTTCTAGTAAATAATTCAATACTAAAATTACGCTCATTTATGATTTTCAATATCATTTTAATGCAATAAAATAGTGTGCTTTTAATTCGTGGTTATTATTCGTATGTAGCCTTGAAGTATGTAACAAAACATTGATCCCTGCTCTGTGCGAGCGAGGCTGACTCCATTATGCAAATGCTCATAAAATGAACGAAACATGGCGTAGGCCAGATAATTGATGAGCAAATTTACATGCTAATAAAACCCATCTGCATCCGCGAATTGCAACGAAATGCAACGCAAACTTGATATAGTATCTTGCCCGTTTTTTATGTCATCTGGCGGTACCTAGAAGAATGTTACTGTGGTATAAAATAGTCATTAATCCTTAAGCCATTTTTCCCCTTGAGTTAAAAGAAATGGAAAGTTGATAAATGTTGTTTGATTTATTAAAACTGCTTGATTTTCGACATTCATAATGATACTTGTGCCTTGTATAAAACTAATATTCGGTACTTCCTTTGACTGCCGAGAATTCAAACCATTTAATTATTCCTAGGTTCTATTCTTCACCGGTGACCTAGATGGCAGTCAACGTGTTAATTTATTTATATGGTAATGTATTCCATGCAGTGAACTATCTCATAATCATACAGCATTGTACACTGTAGGGGCTTACACTAAAAGACGCGAGTGTCTCACGTACCCGTGTTTTCATCAAAAAATAGTATGAGCAATTGAGCAACCCGTCTCATGCGCCCGCGCCACAGTGCGCGTCTCCTACTATTTTTCGATACAATATAAATAAGCGTGCGTGCGACTTGTGCTAGTTTTAGCGTACGCCCTAATTATGTTCCTACCTAAACACTTCCTCATGTTTACGTTACGCATATCTCCCGCTTTTGAAACTTCTTAAACTTAGAAGCTTTTGTACCGAAATACCTAGACCAAGCGAGACAGCGAGAGAGCGTCTTGGCCTAGTGGTTAGGCACCTGAACTCAGATCGTGAATAGTGTGGTCCCGAGTTCAAATCTAGCCAGAACCAAAATCTTTGTGTTCCCTGTTAAATATCCGACATACTCTCCGGTGATGGAAAACATCGATAAAAAACCAAATCAACCCGGATAACGGCGGAAGGCTCACCACCTACCACGATGGGTTCTAATACCATTTGGTGAAAAGTGGGCTTCGTTGAGTGTTCCGTTCACCATGACGGAACAGTCACTTTCCTCTGACTACCCCTTTTGGGATAAAGTCGTGATGGTATGTGTATGTATGTATACCAAGAACTAGAGGCAATCAGTAGGATAATAATGCAAAACGCCGAGATGAATAAAGTACAGCGCGGACGGTGTTATTAGTAGCTCAGTGCTTCACGTAAACAAATAATATCTTAAGCCTTCAACAACTACTATTCCAGTTTCGTAGCGAATTGCTTTAATTTAATTTGCACGTTGAAACTGCTACTGCTTGCTGTTATTACAAATAATGTATATCTCTACCGACTCCTTCATTCGGTGGATAATGATACCCAACAAAGAAGACGGTTTTTGTTCCTCATCAACTTAATTCATGAGAGATTTTATGTTTGGATATTACCTAGTCTGAAATTTTAATTTTACTGTGGTGATAATATGTCAAACATTTTACACGTACTCGTAAGTGCAAACCATTATTATGCTTAGTGTAGCGTTGCATAACCTCCTGACAGATACATTTTAAGATTTAAAAAATACTTTTAAACTGAATAAAGACTAACATGTTTGAATAATGTTAAAATTAGAGTAAAACCGTGATAGAAGCTAAATACAAATTGATTTATGTCTATCTATATACCTAGTATTTATTTGAAAATTGGAAAATATTGTTTGAGATTTACTGATATTGATTTTGGAGATTGAAATAAATTTATATTGACACTTAAAATAAAACACAGGTTACAAACATAGACAAAATATTCAAAAGGTGCCAAATAAACTGTAGAAGCCGTACGATGTAGGTTGAATAAATCAGAGCAAATGAGCAATACAAATGAAGCAGTGACACACAAAAAGCGGACCTTGTGGTTAAAAAATACTAGCGTTCCGCCCGCGGCTTCGCCCGCGTTATCGTTATTTTTTATGGCCAAATTACATAAAATCTTCATAAATTGTAGCTCATGTATTATTCTGATGTATAAGCTGTATTACTGTAAAGTTTCATCAAAATCCGTTCAGTAGTTTTTGCGTGAAAGAGTAACAAACATACATACATACATCCTCACAAACTTTCGCATTTATAATATAAGCACAAATTAGACATGCGCGGCGCGCTGACAGATAGCCCGCTTAGAACAACACGCCGTTATTGACGCACGCACACAGAGACATGAGTTTACAAGCGAAGTCAGTGAGCTTCGGTGAGTCGGATAGTCGCACTATCGCGAGTGTTTTTGTTTTTGACGAACTTGGTGCAATTTTTCACGTGATGAATTTTGTTTTTGGCCGGTTAACTTACTTACTTTATTTTAAAAATTCAGAGCGAATATAGTAGTAATAGGCGGTTCACGCAAGTTTTGGTAAAAGGTGCTAGCGGACCTTCTGTAAACTCTTTATTTTGTGATATTAGTGAGATTACACGACTACAATATTTCAATTCTAATTCTAATTGTATCTTCGGTATCTGCTTGTTAATATTAATACTATAATATTTACTGTGTCTATTAAATTTATATAGTTTGTTATGACATTTGCATATTTCTCCATCTAAATAGGCCGTTAGACGGTATTGTGCATTGTTTTAACTTAGCTTTAAATCTTTTTGTTTTTGTACTTTAAAGAATATATCTAACTATATTTACTTTATTAAATGATTGTTTCTGCAAATTCAATAATTCTGAGCCGGACTGACAAAGCAACAACATCCGCTTAAGGTCAGGCGACTGTAATGCCAGCAGTAACGCAACATTGCCTAAGGCGAATTATTCAAATGAGGATTTTGCGAGGTTGCGATATCTAGTCGGGTAGCCTAATTACGGAAAGAGGAATCCGTGTGCTTGGAATGTGCTTTCTGTCTTTAAAATAATAATAATTGTTTCTAGTGTTACAAGTCTTTAAAGTTCTAGGTCTGTAGCACAAAATAAATAGTTTACAGAAAGCCCGCTCTCGCCTTTTTCCAGTATAATTACCTAAACTTGCCTGAAGGCCTAGGGTTCTTTCTACTTGCTGTAAACTTTTAAAATGAATTAAGTAAATTAGGTTTTACCTACCTACTTGACAGAACCTGCCAAAACACAATACATCATGTGAAAAATTGCACCAAGTTCGACAAAAACAAAAACATTTGCTACGGTGCGACTGACTGCGACACCGATTCTAACCAGTATCGCCTGTAAACTCACTGTGTCTGTGTGCGTGATCAAAATAGCGGTTTGTTCAAAGCGGGCCATCCGTGGAGCCGCGCCACATGCGTTATCTGTGTCTGTAACTTCATGAATGACGATCCACAGCGATCACAGTAAACAGTTTCAAGATTAAGCATGAAAAATATCACTTTGATAAATAAAATTATAAACTATTAGCTGACCTGACAGACGGTCATAGGTTTTATGTATAATTACAGTTTTTGGGATAAGCGATATCTCTTGGCAATATTGAACTAAAATACTGAATAATGATGAATATCTACTGTTTATCTGAATGATCATCATACTGAGTTATCTAATATCAATAATTTGATTTGTGGCGGGATGAACTAGGAAGCACAAATTAGACATGCGCGGCGCTCTGACAGATAGCCCGCTTAGAACAACACGCCATTTTTGACACACGCACGCAGAGTCGTGAGTTTACAGGCGAAGTCAGTGAGTTTCAGTGTCGCGGTCAGTCGTACTGTCAAAAACATTGAGATATTATTTGGACGTCGTCAGTTGCTTACATAATAGTTCAATGGTCAAAAATGGTTTAGTGCAGATATTTCTGTTGCAGTGTATTTGGCTGTATGAACACCACACGAAATTGTGATTATACGTTTTTTAAGTTACCAAATGATGTTGAAAGGTAAGTAAAACTCAGATAAGTATGCAAGTACTATGTACGAGTATTATAAGTATATAGGTAGGTAAATAAATAAATAAATAAATAAACATCTGGGATAATATACACCAAGATCATCTGACCCCAAACTAAGCAGAGGTTTGACTATGGGTGTCAGAGACTGATAAACATACTTAAATATTTCTAAATACATACTTAAATAGATAATAACCGAGACACACAACAAACACAAATGTTCGTCACATAAATGTTTGTCATAGGGGGAGATCAACCGAGGCGGTGGCTCATGGTGTTATATACAGCCTACTAGGTAGGTAGGTATTTTTCCCTTGATGTATTTTAGTTTTGGCGGTATCTGTCAAATCGCGCTTATCTGGCGAATATAGTAGGGAGTAGCAACCCTAGGCGATCAGGCAAGTTGATAGAAAAAGGCGAGAGCGGTCCTTCTGTAAACTCTTTATTTTGTGACGTCGGTGACAATCAAGCATGCGGACCACCTGATGGTAAGCGGTTATCGCAGCCTATGGACACGTTGTTAGGAGGAATCCATGGAGTAAGTGGTTCGTTGGATGATATTTGTGTTACAGGCCCTACGAGAACAATACATTTATCACGTTTAAGGGAGGTTTTTAATCGTTGACGGGATGCCGGTTTACGTTTACAGAAAGAAAAATACCTTCTTTCAGAATAGTGTCACATATCTAGGCTATGTAATATGTAAACAGGGATTGCTAACGTGCCCGGAGAAAAGTTGAAGCTATATTGAGTGCCCCAGAACCAACAAATGTAACGGAAGTAAAAAGATTCTTAGGTGTCGTAAGTTATTATAGAATTTTCATTCCTAACGCGTCATCCTTATTAAGCCCACTAAATGAATTACTGTGTGCCGGCGCCGAATGGAAGTGGGGTGAACGGCAGCGAGCGGCAATTAAATAAGGGCCGTGCGCTGCGAGGTGGCCTCGGAGCGTGTGCTCGCGCACTTCGACCCGGCCGCGCGGCTAGTGCTGATGGTGGACGCGGGCCCCGCGTGGTCGTAGCTGTCATGGCTCACCAGTGTCGCGAAGGAGTCGAGCGACCGCTTGCTTACGCGTCACGGTCACTCACCGCTAGTGAAAAAAATTACAGTCAAATACAGAAAGAGGTTACGGCAATTATGTTCAGCATAAAAAAGTTTCACCAGTACCTTTACGGTCGAAGTGACCCGTTCATTTTAAAAACTGACCACAGACCGCTGGTATCTATTTTCGACAAAAAGGAAACTTCTGGCAGATTGCTGAAATTTAAACAACTCTGAAATAAGGAGGCGTCCAGGGATTGAACAACACGGAGTAAAGTAAAGAGAGAATATGAAGATCTCGCCGACGGTGTATAGGGAGCCAGTTAAGTTGGGCGCGGAATTCGGAAACATGATCATATTTGCGTAGGCCGAAGATTATGCGAATACAGAAGATTTGGAGTCTCTCTAGCTTATTTAGGTATAGTAAAAACAAAATTTAAAGCTCGTAGCAGAATGTGGTGGCCCGGCATAGACGCGGACATCGAGCGGCGCGTGAGTGCCTGCGCCACCTGCGTCAGCGTGCGCCCCGCGCCGCCCGCGCCTTGACCGCACCCGCTCGCGCCTTGGCAGCGTCTTCATATCGATTATGTGACTTTATTGCAAAAATACTATTTAATATTAGCGGACGCATACAGTAAATGGATTGAGTGCTTACACATGCTCAATGGCACTACCACACAGGCATTGATATCGCAACTGAAGCGTGTGTTTTCAGTGTTCGGTATCCCTAACGTTATCGTTTCTGACAATGACGTAAAGATAAGTTCCGTAGAATTTAAGGAATGTTGTTCCAGTAACGGAATAAAACACATGACATTACCTATTTATCACTCTATTAGTAAAGGCCAAGTCGAAAATAGTGTAAACATTTGTAAAAAAATGTTAAAATGAATTGTTAGTGAAAATGTACCCCAAAACAAATTAACAGATAGGTTATTAGAATATTTGTTTGACCACAGAAATACCGTGCACTGTTCGACCGGGGAAACACCTGCTAAATGAATGTTCAGGCGCAAAGAATTCGCTTAGATTTAATATTCCCAAACGGAAAAGAAACCATGCTAGCATTAGAACATTCAAGTGATCCTAATAAGTTTCAAATTGGAGATCGTGTATGAGCGCGATGGTACAGTGCACGTAAAGTAACATGGGTACGAGGCAAGGTGGTTAATGGTGGTTGGTGGAGGCATAATGGTTAACAGAATGTATAAAATATTTATTTTTGATCAAAATATATAATGTAATCGTCACGTAGATCCATTGATAAAATTAGTTTCGAACAATGATCATGAAAACATTACAACTGTTACCAATGAATCAAACCAACCAACCACATCATTCTCTCCCCCGCACCGGTGATACCATCAGTTCCATCACATATTGTGTCTGACTGCGAGCCAGCACAACCCTTGACGGGCGGCTCGGATCACGCACGGGAGGAGGATGAATGGGGTGATTGTGAGGACTTAGGGGCTCGATAAGAGGCTGTAGTAAGTCCTGAAAATGATGTAAATAATAGTGATCAACCAGATACACCTTCTTGGTAATGTAGATCGCCCTGGTCGAGCCGACTACGTCCCAGAAATAGAACCTAGATTTAATTTATTATAATACTTACGTTAAGAAAATTAGATTTATACTTAACTATACTTAGAAATTATTACTTAGAATGTGTTTAGTTGCTGTATTTAGTTAATCAGAATGTTCAATGTATGTGTTTATGTAATTTGGTTTTGTGTTACTGTATGTTGAATTTGATTAAAATGAAATGGCATCTTTCGTAAATTATTGAACAATGAATGTTATTATAATAACACACAAGTTAATGTTGTATTTTATAAGAATTTATGAATTTTAAATGTATCATTTGCATGCCAGTTTTGGTGAATTGTGCGGACTTTACTTTATAAATACCAACTATTGTACCACTTTTCAAGCGAATAAATGAATCTGAATCTGAATCTTATCTCGGACACCTTAAATTTTGTACCTAAGGACATTACAACTTAAAAGACATTCATATTTTACATACTCACATATTTATGCCAAATGTTCTGTCTACTTTGCCATTTCTTGCGAGTTTGCAAAACGCTAAACACTAAACATGCTGTCCAGACAGACGTGTTAAGTGGCAGACACGCGGCGAGTGAGGGGAATGGGAGGCGCGCGGGACGAGGCCACTCACATAAAAATAGAACACGCTTCTAATCGCTTTACTACGCATTGCATTCGCGCTCCCATACATGTTAGCCACCTTATGCTGCTAATATACGACCTATTTTGCAATGGTTTTGTAGAGGTTGATGTGAACAGGTCTGTACTACTGTACTAGTATCTTTGTGAAGTTCGAGCAACAATACGAATCGATTACTTCGTGTAAATATGTATGTTGTCCGCCAAATCAATTCGTCCGTAACCAATAATGGTTATTTACAGTGCATCTCCATTACGCAATCGTCCCAATTCGAGCGAAAACTTTAAAATTGGTTTTAAACCGCAACAATTGCACGATCGGGAATTGTATCGCGATTATGTACCCGCGACTGCGCGGTTGTTTATAGGCGGGCTTATGCAAATGAGCTGTCTGATTGCAGTGAACAGTTTGGGTGACGTATTGAATTATGGGCTTCACAATACTTATGTTATTTTAAAAAGTGAATAATTCGATGTCAAAATAAAATTACTATTCAAAGAAAAACTTCTTAAAAATGTTACATCAAGGTGACATTATGACATGGTGGGTATGGACTAGAGCATTTGCCAAAGCATTTTATTGTAATAATTTTATGTTTTTGCGAATGTTCGACGCTATGTTTGACAAAATGCTCATGGCCATTGAGAATAAACATTTTTGCGTGCACTACATAGATAAGAATATCTACTGAACTACTGACGTATAAGCCATCATTCGCGTTTGTGCGTTTGCTCGATAAAATCTTACACCAAAACAGTCGTTGATATTTTTAATTCACTAGCTTTTCTCCAGCGGCTTCGCCCGCGTTATCGTGTTATATTATGGCCAAATTACATAAAAACTTAATAAATTGTAACCCATGTGTTATTCTGATGTATAAGCTGTTTCACTGTAATGTTTCAGCTAAATCCGTTCAGTAGTTTTTGCGTGAAAGAGTAACAAACATACACACACACACATACATACATCCTCACTATTTTTCGCATTTATATTATAATATTAGTAGGATTTGTAGGATAAACGACGAATGCTCGATGTTCTGCTACAAGCAATTTCTCTTATCTATCAGCACCTATACGTTCACAGTGTCGATAAAAAATACCTCTGTCATTAGGTTTCATCAATTTTATGTGGTAAGACCTAAAATTGCAAGAAATGATTTCTATGCTTTTATTATGTGATATAATATTACAAAGCCAGTTTACTTATGCAAAAGCATTTTACATAAATGGTATTGTATTCTAAACTGTTTCAATTGAGGCATCTTTCTCAAATCGGGAAGTCGTTACGAGAAACGTAAGATTAATGGGGTCAGGTGAAGAGTAGCAAAGTTTGAATCAACAACTGTCTCGGAATCGAGACCCAAATTAAGATCTTAAGTTACAAGATAATTATAATTACCGTGAGGATAACAGTAAATGGGCCAGACAATGAGTTTCCATACACTGGATTCAGCACGTCGAACTTATAAAAAGCTGTCACATTGCCCATGAGTGAGAGTGACAACCTGCCTTCTGCCTCTTTCTGGCATAAAGTATCTACACATCTGCAAAGTAAATTAAATTAACACGTTGATTGCGGCACCCAATAAATAGAACTTACCAATGGAGCGGCATGACCTTCATGATTCTCACACAGCACTTCACCATGGTGCGTCATGAACATCATTTGTTCACGTTAGGTACTAAATTCAAGGTTTAATATTATTGTCAAATTTCAAGTTATTTTTGTGATTTTTTAAAATACGGTAAATACGAGTATGTTGTGGTTTTTACAACATGAATAGTTTTTAATTCTAATTTGTATTAACAGAGTAATAGGAATCTATTTAGTACGCTAATTTCATGATAAACATTTTACCATGACGCGCTATGTTAGTGAGACGTCATTATCAGTTAAAGTGATGTCAAATTATTAAAACACCATGAATCAAAATCAGCAATACAACTTAATTATAATAATTATCATAGCTTTACAGTCGTATTTTTTTACTAGTAGCCGTAGGTAAGTATTTTATAATATATAATATTAACAAAGGAAATCTTAAACATCAATAATAATCGTCGAAACCAATTATTTAGGAACTGTTTTCATCTACACTAATATTATAAAGAGGCAAGATTTAATTGTGTGTTTGTTTTTTTGTTTGTTTGTTCGTTTGTATTGAATAGGCTTCGAAACTACAGGACCTATTTTAAAAAATATTTTACTAATATAAAGCTACCTTATCAGGGAGTAACAAAGGCTATATTTTATTATGATTGAATGAATCATTCAGTGAAAAATAATAGTAGATGTAAATAAAGTCGGAGAAACGCAGGCGTGATGTGCTGCTTTACCGACGCCGCGACTGATTTTACTTTTGACAGAACGAAGTCTGTCAAGGCAGCTAGTTATTTATAAAGAATAGTTGTTATTTATATGAATTACAGACTTATGTTGTACTTGTAAATAAACTTATAACATTTTTTTACGATAAAAAAATAATAAAATGCATGTGGACGTTGCGTATCACTAACCAAGTAAACTATGTGCGACATGAACATTATTTTCTCATGTTTGTTTTAAATGTAGGTATTTGGATTATAATTCAAGAAACACTCACAAATATATATTTGTTTCTTTTTTTCTCAAGGAGTAACCTATGGAATGCCCCCCCCAGTATATAGTTCTTATCTTATTACAACGTCGAATGGAGAACCCATCCGATTGATTAATCGCCGTTGTTACAAAAAATGGAAATTGAATACGTGGATTTACTTATTACAAAGGCAGTTGTCGTTCCTGAAATTGATTGTTTTTCACTAAAGTTTTCCTACTGAAATAAGAACAAAATATAATATGTTACGTTTCGAAAGCTCCTCTCGACTTAGATTAAATCAAAAGGCGGAAGATACGGCACGTCCTTAAAATGGACAACTGAAAACGGGGATGCTGCACAACATTATCGTTTTGCGATATGAAGGACCGAGACAAACCTATTCGTTTTGACCTTAGCGTAAGCGAGACAAGCGTGCGTGAGAGTGAAGTCCTGTCAATCGTTTATTGCGACTGAGTGAAATTAGGCGACGGGGGCCTGATTTAAGCTGTCCACGCGCTAAAGGCGAGTCAACTTCCTATTTTGATGTAATCTAAGCCTCTAGGTAAATTTATTGCTAAAATATCGTGTAATATACCAAAAAAGAAAAAAAAACTGAAAGATTAATAAATGATAGTCCTACAACCATAACAGTCCATTATTACCCCAACTTTCCAGAAATAATCTCATACTTAAGCAATGAAACGGGTTTTCTTTCGTTTCTCCAAGTTTGTGGACTTAAAGTGTCATCACAGAGCCAGGAGCGGCCCATTTGGCGTGATGCCAACCTTCATATTACACTGGCCTGAGCTGAGGACTCCTTCATTTCAGCTTATTACGATTTAATATACGGCTCTATAGTTTATAGGTCAGGGGCATAGCCTGGTGCTTGTAATACTCGTGCTAAGACCTGAACTATTCTACTATTTATCTATGGGCCGATTTTGATTGGTTAGGATCTATAAATGTAATTTGTTGCCTGAAAATAAATGATTGTATTGTATTGTACTCCGCCAATCTAAAAGCAATAATATAGATCTATATAACAATGAAAAATAATATTATGAGAGCGGTTGATTAATATTAGGTTAAGATGTCATCATGTAGTGTTGGCACCCTTGTAGGTAAGTGTACCTAATACGATCATGCTTAGAGCCGATTTTCCATAATCTGAGCGGCACATAGTACAATGTGACAGTGTATGGTAAGCTGCCTGAGAGTATTCGCTACTTTTAATGACTGAAAACCAAATCGACTGACATACTCGTAAAACCTCACTTACCCTGGTTGCCATATTTTACCAAAGCTACCCACGAGTTTACTTTTTACTAGCTGTCTTTCAGCGGCTTTGCCCATAGCCTGAATTAAAAATATATCCTTTATAACTCACTGATAATGTAGCTTTATATTGGTAAAATAATTTTCAAAATCGGTCCAGTAGTGTCGGAGCCTGTTCATTACAAACAAACAAACCAACAATCAAATCTTTACTCTTTATAATATTAGTATAGACTTTAGATTCTGCGTACAGAGGCGTTCACATCAACCTTTACAAACCTAATGCAAAATGGGTCTTATGTCAGCAGCATAAGGTGCCCCTATGAAAAGGTTGATGTGAACGCCTCTGTACAATGGTAATTTGATAATCATCGGCAACAACAACCCCAAGAAGTACATTACTCAACATAACCTCTATAAAGGCAAAGAAGAATAAGCTTGGAACCGTTTGCATGCACCGGCTTTTCGCAACCTGAACCAGTATGTCTACATATTGGTCCAGGTGTCTTTCGCGGATGCTAGCGGTTGTCACACAACCGGAAAACCGACAGACAGCTGGAAACCTGGAAACCGCGATGACTTTTTTTATGGGATTTCGGTACCGTGCCCCCAACCAAAATACTTTCTGAACGCAACGTCATTAACGACGTGTTATATGTTATCCGTCCACCCTGTGGGAGGCTTAGCCACGCTGCATTTCCAGTCGTAGTTGTCACTCGAGAAACTTTATTCCTTAACGGTTATCAATCGTGCTTATCCGGAGTCAGATACTTTAGTTCCTTTGGAAATATGGCAATAGAATAGTACGATACTAACACTTATTTTTTTCATACACCAAAAATACTAAGGCAAGTGCCAGTTTGTATGCGCTGTTACTGGCTGCCTATAAATTTCCCGTAAGCCAAAATCCACAACGACCTGTATAATAAAGCAATAAAAAGTAAGTTGCGGCGTATACAGGATGCGTTAAACACGTTTCCGCAACTTTCCCCATAAATACAGGGTGCATTGGGGCCCCAGGACACTTCGTCCGGTAACTTTTTCGGTGTTGCGTTGAAAACATTTTGCTATCACACTTTTTAATCTGTTTTGCGGAGCGTGTGTCATACAACTGAGATAAAGAGTTGTTTTTAGCGCTTAAAACAATGTTCGGAGTTGCGGTTTTATTGTTTCTAGATTCTTATTTTATTGAAAAAGTCTTGACACATTGTTGCCCTATAAACTCAATATCACATTTATTAGGGTGTCGTAGTGCTTAAAAAATAGTTTCGTCATGTGAAAATTAGTATCATCTACTTTTGTAGTAGGTAGTTAACTACTCGTGTAGTTAGCGAGAATTTGAAATATGATTAACAGAACAATGTGTTATCTCGAGAATAGTTATTATAACATTTGAAACTTTCTTGTTGCATTTTAACTAATTCTAATAAAACGGGTATTTGCGGACTCCGCTCGTCACCACGGTAACATGCAATTGTCGCCGAAACATCGAGAAAATAGGTAAAACAATTTACCGTGATTTTGCTTCGTAGCAAAAACCCGTTTTATTAGAAATAGCAATTATATTTGAAACAACTTCTAATTATAAAAATATCTAGGGCGAGTGGCTTGATATGGGTAGACCTGCATTTGATTAAAACTTTAGTTACAACTACTTTCGGAGAGAGTGAAAAATGCCATTCTCCGTATTTGGACTAGAATTTATTTGAAAGATTTTTTTTATGTGCTGATTTTGGGTGAGATCCTCTGTTGATTCAGTATAAACAAATGCTTTTATCGGACAAATGTAGGTAGATGAAAGAGCGCTCTGCACTGTGGAGACGACAACATTGACACATGACAAAACATAAATATTCGTTCGTCAACTGTCATTGGGCACGCGCGGTTCAGGAGCTGATTCTAAAGCTGATATTTAAGTGTCGTAATCACGACATATACGAGTATATATGCATAGTATAGCCATAATAATATTGTGTCTGTGTAAATGACTTTCTTCGTTGTGTGGATTTTTTTTGTGGAGTCCCAATGTATCGCCCAATATTAAACGGACTTTCTGGTGTGACGTCAGCAGCCACGCTGCCCAACTCGTGCTCGAGAATTTCCCCGCAGAGACTACAAAACGGGATTTAAAGGTTTGTGGCATTTCTATTGCTATCCGTGGGTTCCTTTCAGCAATTTGTCCGACTGACTGTACTATCATCATTATTAAAGGTCTACAGTCCATTACCCTATTATACCAGCGACCTTATTCGTCACCCACGCCCTTAAAAAAAAAGTTTAACCCGTCGGTAAAATGCGGTTCTTAGGAACAAACCCCTGTATCCACAAACGCCTATTAAAAGTTGAGGACACCTCAAATTATGCTGCCCTATCACATCTCAAAAGTAATAAAAGGGACAGCTTTACATGGTAAGGACTGCTCAGCTTTGATTGACGTTTGTGGATTTGGGCGTAAGTCACACAAAGAAGATGTAACTCTAATAAGTTTCACTAAGTCACACCACACAATCAGAAATGTGTAATCATGATAACCTTATTTGAAATACAGAGAGCGCCTTCTGCGCTTCATTTGCAAGATTATTTTACGTTGTTCAATGTTTCTTTTAAAAGTCTCGCTGTAAAATTATGTTGAAATATTACATTTGAAATGAAAAATGAAATGTAACAACTTAGGTAGGTACTTTACAAAATATAACTCGTCTTGGTTATCAATGTAAATTTATGAAGATATTCGTTTCAGTTACAAACTATGTTAGAGCTCATAGCAGTACCAAAACAAGCAAACATGTACCTTCTTAGGAAATCAGGAACGAACGAAATAAAGAAAACTGTCATTTTTGTAATATTATTTTAGCATGTTTTAACTCTATGTGAAGTACATTAAATAAATACTTATTCTAACGGAAATCCAATAACTTGAGATTATTTTCCAAGACCCTTCAGAGAAACAAATCATAACATCATTATCCACAGTCGATCTCCGATATACAAACACCAAAGTATTTCGAGGGATCCATCTCATTAACTGACGAAAACAAGATGGCTGCTAACGAATTCGAAAATAGAAGTGTTCACCTAACCTAACCCCTTGTTTATTCGATTCCAATTTGTGCGTTCGATTCCATCGCGATGATTATGCTATATTTTTCCGCTGATGCTCAAATATTGCAATGTGTTGGCGTAGCATGCTTGCCTATATCGTGGGTAACGACGGAATGTAATAACACAGATAGCAACGTTTCGAGCATAATGCCCACAATTTGAAATCACAAATGCCTCCGCGGGCAATTCGCGAGGTATTCCGCACGGCGCGCCGAAATATAACGTATTTTTTATTATCTTGAGACGTTTGTAGTAATCGCTGCGAAGGCTTCTAGACTCTCTTAGCTCCAACCGTCGTTTTGTTTCAAGTTGCCTGTTCAGCGCGTTCGCAACTTTTATAGCTGAAAAAAAACTTATTTATCGGTACGGTCTTTGACAAGCACTGCCTTTAGGGACAAATTTAATAATCAGTGTAAATTGGTGCAAATGATTTCTTTTAGTTTTACGAACCAATCCACTTCAGTCATTGTTTTCTCGGTTTGGTCTTAATACTTAGTTTCACTAATAAAGAATCTAAAAAGAAATTAATTGGTATCTAAAGTCTGCACAAACATTATTTTCCTTGCTGCTTATTTTTTGTCCGACTTGTTGTTTTCCTTTGTTTACTGAAGCGTAGAAGTATTTTTACCGAACTTATTTTTTTTTACTAAATATACACCACATCTTGCAAATACTCTGTATTACATGTCTGGATGAGAAATGTACGTAACACATCATACTATAACAAGATACCTTTAACAGTTAGGGAGTTTCAAGTATAACGAGAAAAGTTTGCACATTCGTTCTCGCCTTGCGGTTTTATTTTGAATAACAAAAATTTTATGAATTATACGGCTATTTTTACACATTAAACCAGTTTACTTCCGCGAAACTTAACAAATATTAACTAGATTGATGAAATATTTCGGTCTTTATAATAACCTAGGTTTTTAATGTTACATTTTTTATGGTTTTGTAGTCATTGAAATCAGTTCCCAAAAGACACATTATCAATAAATGCTTAAATTATCTTATTTTTCTTGTTCTGCGTCTGGGAGGGAAAATAAATAATGGAATACTACTTTGGCAGTACAATATACTACCATTCTTATTAGCAATAAATTCTAAATGTACAAGAAAAAATGTGAAAAATGTACTAGAAAGAAATGATGAAAATTAATGTATAAAAATAAGTTAGTGCACAGTTTGAGATGTGTACAATTTCGATTGTGCGGACTCAGATTTGAAGTAAATTTTAAACAGATTCGTACTATACATACACCTACATGTCCATCATGAAGTTGTGTAGAATGCAACACGTCGGTGTGCGCAATCCTTAGGCCTTTATATTTCAATCAAACCAATTATCGTCCTAAAGGTTCTTCTAAGCTGTATAGGACTTACCTAAATCCACATCCCATTCACTTCGACTAGACCCAAAACATCAATTAAACCGCTCAAATTGGATTTCAGCCGTAAGTGCAGGTCTGGTATGTTATACAGCTAAATGAAACAGAAAGGTTCGACACTAATAGACACCCCCATATATCTACTTCGTGACGTCATGAACGTGCCCTATTAATATTCGATGAGCCCTGGAATTGTTTTCTTTCTTATTTGAAGGCAGTTTGTGGATTGAGGGCCATTTGTGGAGTGTAATATCTATGGCAGAGAAAAACAGATCAGATTATGAAGGGATTTAATTCAATTTGTGTTTATCTTCACATAACTTAGAAGAACTGACTAAAAACCAGGTCGGCTTAAAGGGAATTCAATTCAATTTGTGGTTACCTTCACATAAAATATGGTAACTAATTAAATAAGATAATTATAAAGAGGGAAAATTTGTTTGTTTGTATTGAATAGGCTCCTAAACCATTGATCCGATCGTGAAAATTATTTCACTAACGGAAAGCTAAATTATTCAGGAGTGATATAGGCTCTATATTTTATAATGATTGAATAATAAATTCAGTGAAAAGTAATAGTAAATGTAAATCAAGTCAGAGAAAAGCGGGCAAAATGGACACCAGCTGTCAAACATTTGACAGAACGAAGTCTGTCTGGGCAGCTAGTAAAATAATAAAAATAAAACATCTAGCTGTATGGACATCCGACCACTAGACCAAAAACCATCATCAATCATCCTGGCTTGCTCAGGTTGTTGCCATGTAGCTATTTAAATAATTGTGTAATATTAAAAACTTATAAAACCTAAAGAAATTCTGACATAGAAATTTTACTAATGTACAGTCACGATCTGGATTTTGCTTCTGAACCGCTTAGCTTAGCCTGTTACGCTATACCTGTGATCTGTTCATGTATTTTATTAAGCAGCGTAAAGATAGCACGTTCCTGTGTTACGCGTAGACGTCATACGCTGTCCACGCGTACATTGTATACGCGTACAGCTCCTGTACGGACCACTACGAACCTTATCACTAGCACTACGCGAGCTCCAGTCATTTGCTACGAGTCCAAAAAACACAGCGCTTGCATTGTTGAAACTCGATGAACACGCGTGTTAACCCATTTTGTAGTCCAAATGTAGCGTACCTGAGCGTGCGCGTTTCCTTTTTCCTTTGACGTGCGACCAAAAACCGACGGACAGAGCGGTTTGCTGCGAGCTCATGCGGCTAGCGTTCTCCAAGAGTGTACGCGTGCGCTGCAAGGTACGCGGCTTGACGTTCCAGGACACGCGTAACCGACTAGGCGTAGCAATGTACGCACTGTCCGTACGCGGCTTTAGAATACATTTCACAAAGGATGGTAGCGTCATGTCATTTCTATTATAATTCATACAGGAAGACTGTGGAGTGAGCAAATTACATATTAGAATGTGAATGTAAAGGAATAAATAAAAAAGAGGCCAACAGCGAGTCGGACTAAAATTATATAAAGTATTTAAATAAACATACGGGACATTTCACACCAGGATCATTTATTCCTAAACTAATCAAAACATTTACGCACGATAAGAGTGGTGCGCTGTAGCACGGTTTCTCGCCTTGACTTATCGACCCGGGTTCGATTCCCGGTCGGGTCAATTCAGGAAACGATATTTCCAAATTGGCTGGGGATGTGCTGGGCGACGCCCCTGGCTTAATTCCTTGTCTTTTATTCGTACTTCAGACCATGACAATGGTAAAAATTACTTTGGTTGTCAGATACTTAAAAAAGATATATATTTGTAATAACTTAATATATATGTAGATATAAAGACTAAGACACAGAAGCAACTGTGAGAAACAAACTAACAAACATGGCCCTGATTTTGCTATCAAATCAATTACGATTCCATTGGCATTTAAATAGTAGAATCGAGCCCCAGGGACGTAGTTTAGGTATAGTTGTAACTATTAAATATCCTGTGGTATAGCCACCTCTTCTAGGTTTTTAACGTTGTGTACGGAACCATAAAAATCACCAAGTATATGTTGAGATAATAAAATTTAGCTCAGCCTTCATACGTAAGCATTGACGTACTCGCAAATTTTATGAGACAATAAAAATTCACTCTCCTTGTTATGTTGCCGTGAACAATATGAAAATTTGATTGCACAAAATATTGAATCGCATGATTTCACTCGCGGCAAAAGGTATATTTTGTCGCCCTTGTCGCTGTATAATTCAATTTCGGCGTGTTCACGGTATTTTCATTTCTGTCTTGCTTTTGTGACTTTAAAGGCAATAACAAAGTTAAAAGTGGGTCAGTCTGATGTATTGTTTGTAGTCTATACTAATATCATAAAAGGAAAAATATTGTTTGTTTGTTTTGAATAGGCTCCGAAACTACTGGAACGATTTTAAAAAATATTTTATAAATTATCAAGAAGTGACATACACTTTCTTTTTTAGACGGGAAAGACAGTCTACGCGGGCAAAGCCGCTGACGGACAGCTCGTCGATTATATTGTGATTTGTCATTTTAAAAGAGTCAGTGATTTACTACTGACTTTTGAATCATTTACCAACATCCATTTTGAATGTAACAGAAATTGTATCTTTTAAATATCAGGTAAAAATGTTTCTACTGCAACATGCCCATTATAGTATAAATGAATACTTGACGGACAAAATAATGTAACATTTCATGAACTTGACTAGTTATTGGTATTGTCATTTTTAATTTGATTTTATTTTCAACTTGTGACTAATTTTGTAATATGGCAACTGAATTAAATATGAATTTGAATTTAATTGTAATAAATTTGCACTGTAACATTTGTAACTAATTAAATTCTGTGTACATTTGCTTGCCGAATCAGGCTGAATATGGTGACACTATTTTTTTAATTCTGACATCTGTATAAAATACACCCATGTTTCTTGCAAATAAATAATTTGGAATTTGGAATTTATCTATGCGCAAATATAATTATATCGGTATTGTATCGTTCGCAACCCTATTGTACCAAAATGGAGATACACCTTTTATCTGTGGCCATCATTGTCAAACAAAAATGTTAAACTAAAAAGAGGAAACAAGAAAATAAAAATGGTTTTAGGTTGCTAGGTGAGCTACCTCTATCAGTAAGATTGCTTTCCAACTGCAATGAAAGGCAGATGAACACCACCTAAAAATGGCTAATTTAGCATTTTTAAATTGTGTATTCTTTGCTAATTAAACGTAAAAAAAACTACCAAAGACTTGCGAATAATGGAACTGGGAAAGTTAACCGCTGCATGCAAAGTAACATATTGTTAGTCACCTTTCAATTGTGCTTCTCATATTTTTATCAACATAGTCCAAAAATTACAAAAACCTCTTATAACTAACATTCACTGTAAATAAATCGAGTACCTTAGCTAATTTTGCTAAACTACTGCTTAACTAAGGTTTCTTTTTAACAGAAACAGGAGGAAATGGCCCACTAAACGGACCGCCGGATATTTTCCACCATCCCATCTGTAGCGTAACTTCTAACGACCGCGCTAAGTAATTTTTGCGAGCCCTTTGCAAACTTTAATATATTCATGAAACGTAATACGTCAAAGTTGCCTCTTTAATGACGATAACAATGCGTAAGCTACAGTTTTCCAGAAGGTTCCTTAAAAGGTCAAATGGAAGGTATTTTTTTATGTAAAATTTTTGAACGATTCTTCTGATTATATTATATGACTACACATCTCTTTTGTGAGCTGGTATAAATTGTCTGTGATATTAATATCCGTCTTAATATTCTGAGACCTTTCGAAATAAATTGTTTTATTTCGAAATAGATTTTTTACTTCTTATGTACAAAGGTTACGTACCTACTTAAGAGGGGTAAACTAGCTTTATCGTAAATCGTCGTTGATGAGTAATAGTATGGCTGAAATCTGGGACTGAACCCAGGTCGAAGTATGATAAAAAAACTAAGTATGTTTACAATGATTTTATATCTAATTTGTCGTATAGAAATGGAATTAAAAAAGATAACATAAGAAGATACAAATTATTTTAATAATCTCCGGTATTTCAAAAGATTTACCAAGCGTAAAGCAGTCTTCATGGCCTATTTGCAAATGGCGATAGTGTAATCCACGGACGATGTCATTTTGGTATTCCAGACAGAGAGGATAGTGCCAAGCGACACTTTATTCACGTTATATAAATTAGATTCAGACATTATTTTTATGAGCCTAACCCAATTTTCGCGAGCGAAAAAATACTTCTTCACGATAAAATTGTGCTGGAATGTAAAATTATAAGCACTATGGATACATTTTACGAAGACTTTCTGCGCTATACTGACTTGCTGTTTCTTTCGGCTGAAAGTTACCACGGTAAAAATTATATATAATACAACGCCTATAAAACCGTTTGTCCATTCCAGACGTCTGTAACCGTTTGTTCGTTCCAGACATCTGTAACCATTTGTCCGTTTGACAAATTCCAGGCTAAAAAACATAGGTTAGGGTTAGTAGATAGTTTTAGTTATAAGAGAATGTAATGAGGCCCCGAGTCTCACTAGATTAGCAAAGCTTCAGCTCATTTTCAACTAAATATGTTCAGTCGTAGTATAAACATTCTTAACAATTTTGAATGAGGCGTTACAAAAACAAATTCCCCAAAGATATTACAAAAACAAAATGAAAACGGGAACGTGACACTCGAAAAATCCTAAATTGAAAAGGGGCAAATCTCGTTACCAAAATCAAGGGAAGGGTGATCTCCGCTTATAATAGGTATTGAGAGCTCATCATTTTTCCTTCCGGTATATTTTATCTAACATCGCAGGGTTGGCGATTCCGAAACGTTTAGTGCAGATTGAGTCGGATCGAATGTTGTCGAATCATTTTTCTACAAAATCTGACGAGGCTTGTAAGATTCACATCACCGAGTAATATGGATAGCGTTACTTCGGAAAATGTATAGAAGAAATATTTTTAATAAATTTAAAAAATACCGAGGTATTTTTTTAACTTCAAGGAAAATGATTAAGCATACTCCGTAGTACTTTTAAAACTGTCTAAGTGTACAATATTATTTATAAACAAGTTTTATCAAAAGGAAGTACGAACTTCGGTCTCTGTTCTCTATTTACCAATGGTCACCCTGCTAAGCCTGCATGTGCGCGACTCCTTAGTTACTTACGAGAAGAATACGAAGCCCATCACGTTAAAAGAACGCTTGGTGACAGGGTAGAGGATGGATATCCACATACCACCAGTTTGTCTCTAAATATGCTCACTGCGAAGGTCCTGACCAGTGTTCTTTAGAGTCTGAAGTTATACCAGGCCTCTCTCACTGCATGTACTTGCGCGCGATAAGTACCTTCCAGCTACCGGGTATTCATCACATATATATCAGAAAAGGTGGCCCTGGCAATATATGTCTGACACATGACAGCACGCATTTATAAATGACAAATTAACAATTTTCCATGGAGTGATTTATCTGTTACGTAGTAACTATTATGTAATCTGTGGTTATACTTAGAAGCCACCGCAGCTCCCTTGACGGTAGTGCACGTGCGTGAGGGTAGCTAAGCAGTTTCTGGCCAGCATTAAGGCCTGTTCGGACCTGCGCGGTATTCGCTGCCGCTGTGGGTAGCGGTACATTTAGCAGCGAATACCGCTCAGGTTTGAACAGGCTTTTAATCGGCACAGCCGGGCGGTAAAACCGAATATATTATGTAGTTTAATGTTCGGGAATCTCAAGCCGCTCGGCTTAAATTTCAGTTTAGTCAAAATGTGTGACGAAGAGGACGCGGAGCCGAACGTATGTAGTAGTTGCCAAAGACCGGGGCATTTTCGTTACACAAGCACTGCCGAATCGAATGATGTGTCGACCCGAATGAACTACCCAATCGGCACAAGCCGAACAAGTTCAGTAATTACTTCGCGTCGGTTTTGTTGTTCGACAAATACTGCCGAACCGACTATGTCGGCCCGCTTATGTGTGTAGCCACACTGATAAGTATCCGCGTAGGAAGATATTCTGGTGCAGAACTGCAGGAGCTATGATTTGCTACAAGTCACATTTTTTGAAAACTCTTATCATATCATAAACTTGCACTTGGCCCTATTAAAGTCTGCTAAAACGGCAGTTAAAAAAACACCCCAAAAACAAATAACACTATCACATGACTTTATTATTACTTCTTACACTACACGCGCACCTGTGAAGGCTGCCTACCTCCGGCCGTTTGTTGTTTTATTTCGCGCTGCAATCCAAACTCGGGGGTCATGCAAGATGCGTCATCGCCGCTCACTTTGCGCTGTCACAAGACACAAACACAATCACACTATAGGTACAACCGGCACGGTATCTCTTATCTATGTATTGTATTACACTTCTTTACACTACACAATACATTTAATTACTCACCATCCTCTTACTTGAATCAAATATTTATTAGACTTATTTATAAGGCACATACGTGTGTCCACCGCAAGTGTCCGTGAGTATACGCATTTGGGGCCCACTGAGAATCAGTGCCTGAGCCAAAAAGCCCAGGCTGAATGCTGAGTGAGGTCCTTTTATTTTTTTGGGGCATCGGGACGTCGCTGTCTGATGGTATTACTTTGTCTTGCTGTTCTTTTGTTCTGTTGTTTTATGCCTACCACCTACGTTTTTTTTCCTCAAATGTAACGATGTCCAAAAATTTCATAAATGTTTTCTATTTATATTACATTGTATTTACTTAAGCATATTTAAGACTTGCCAGTCCCTCGATAGTATTGCCCTTGAAACTTTAAAATGGATGAAATCCCCTCGGGCCGTCCCGGGAAGGTAGGATTTTGGAATTAGTCCCAAAGAAAGTTACTGGAATGAATCATGAATTGTAGTCAAATTACAAAGCCTCGACCAACATTCGGTCTTAGTTGTTAAAATAATAATAAATTCTGATTCTGTAAATTCTACAATTTATCAACCAGTGCTGGGCTGTCTGGACGCGATGCTTGTTTATTGGTCGGCTAAGGACATCTGGGGGGCTAGCCAAGAGCAACACGCCACGACTATTTAGACATTTAAAATCGTTCAAATGTATGGGGATGACATAAGCGCCAGCAACCGGCTAGCACCCCTGGGCCCCCTAACCAAGAGCAACACGCTACTTTCGTGTCAACATGTAAATTGTCAAAAATGTACGGGAATGACATTAGCACTCGTTTAATCGAGATGACATTTGATGTCAGTTCCATACATTTTTAAATTTGACATGTCGAAACGAAACGTGTTGCTCTTGGCTAGCCCCCCTGGGATATGTATTAGCTACTGTTTAGCCCGAAATATACATACATGCTTGTTGTAGCTGCATGCCACGTGACAGCGGAAGCGATTCAAATGGCAAAATGTTTTACCTTCCAAGATCCTGCAAATTACACACCATTTGGCAATCATTTTCTTCCGTACGTCTACCACGAGTGGCCAATTGAAATTTGCGAGTACGTTATCGTTCGCGTAAAAAATGTATTGGGATTTGAGATTGTTATGTCATGTCATGTCAAATCCCAATACATTTTTTTACGCGAACATTATCGTAAATTTAAATTGGCAACTCGTGGTAGACTTACTGCTGTCACCTGACTTCTACTGGCATGCCAACAACAGGCAGTGTATTTAAGCCTTTAGCGCCCGCTGATTGATTGATTGGTAATCCGCTGCCCACCTAAATCAAACTCAAACTCAAATAACATTATTTAAATAGACTTTCACAGTAAGTAAAAATATACTAAGTAATAGATACAAATCGTGGCCTAGTGGTTAAGCACTCCAACTCGAATCGCTGATCGAGTGGTCCCGAGTTTAAATCTGGCCAGAAACAAAATCTTAGTGTTCATTGTTTAATTTCCGACTAACTTTCCGGTGATGGAAAACATTGATAAAAAAACAAATCAACCCGGATAGCGGCGGAAGGCTCACCACCAACCACGTTGGGTTCTAATACCACTGGTGAAAAGTGGGCTTACGAGTGTTCCGTTCACCATGACGGCAACAGTCACTTGACTACCCCGTTTGGGATAAAGTCGTGATGGTATGTATGTATGTCTTCTCTTTTTAGCCTATAGAATTCCACTGCTGGACACGAGCCTCCCCCAGGGCGCGCCACAAAGCCCGATCTCCTGTTTTTGCCATCCAGTCACTACCAGCCAGTTTCTTTAAGTCGTCAGTCCAACGTGCCAGTGGACGTCCAACACTACGCTTGCCGAGTCGTGGTCTCCACTCGAGAACCCGTCTACTCCACCGACCATCGGTTCTGCGACAGATGTGACCAGCCCACTGCCACTTCAGTTTGCTACACTTCTGGACTATGTCAGTCACTCTGGTTCTCAGCCGGCTTATCTCGTTCCGGACCTTGTCTCTTAACGAGATTCCTAGCATGCACCTTTCCATAGCTCTCTGAGTGACGTGTAATAGGTGGGCTAGTTTCACTGTCAGGTTCCACGTCTCGGCTCCGTATGTCATGACCGGTAGGACGCACTGATCAAATACCTTGGTCTTCAGGCATTGTGGCAAAGGTGACTCGAAGATGTGACGCAACTTTCCAAATGCTGGCAATCCAAGCTGAACTCTTCTGGTGATTTCACCCTCCAAGTTGTCTCTAGCCAGCTGTAATTTTTGACCCAGGTATATGTACTCCTGGATAACATCAAGGGCTACACCTTCGACGGAAGCGGGTTCAGGGATGATGTGTTCGTTGAACATGACCTTAGTCTTGTCCAAATTCATCCCAAGCTCAACGCGTCTCGAGGCAGCTTTGAGACTAGAAAGCATTTTCTGCAGGTCTTGCAGCGATTCTGCCATTATCACTATGTCGTCAGCAAAGCGGAGGTGTGTTAGATATTAACCATTGATGTTAAGGCCGAGTCCATCTCATGGCAGTGTCTTGAAGACATCCTCCAGTGCGTTGGTGAAGAGTTTCGGGGATATAACGTCACCCTGTCTTACTCCTCTGATCAACTAGATGGGTCTTGTCTGGTGGTTCTGCACTTGGACGGACATTGTCGCCGCTTGGTAATGATTTATCAGTACCTCCACATATCGCCAGTCGACTTGGCATCGCTGCAAAGATTCCAGAACAGCCCTCCCATTAGTAATAACAGAGTTGAATAGCCTCTTCAGCTCCTTAACAACAGGTTTTCCTCCCGCTTTGAGTAGCTCAGAGGTCACTCCGTCCTCACCGGTAGCCTTCCCATTACTAAGCTGCCTGAGAGCCGCCTCGACTTCATGCATGTATGTAATACTACAATAATATGGATAGATAAATACATAATGCGACTTTACCACCGGTCGGAGTTATTTCTTGCTGAGAAGACCCGGCGATAAAATCAGCAGTTCAGTCAAGTTCAATCTGCCATGATGATCTTCATTGCGAAACACACTACACTGCACACTGCACTTTTGCATATACGAATTAATTTTTTTCCCATTATAATGTTAATTATTACTTATAAAGGATGGACGACCACCTCAGTAGGCCCTGCCAGAATACCAGCGTCTCTGCCGTGCCTGCACGGCAGGGGCACGTGCTGAGGCAGGGTCCTGGTTGGTTCTTTCTTTCTTTCAAACCAAGATCCCAACGATGGGTCTTGGGCCTTTTTTGCTATCTCTTCCTGCCTCCTGGATGCCAAGTCAATCTTGGGAGGAGTAACTTTATCTAGCCAGATAAAGATATCAGACAGGGCTCTCTCTCTCCTCCCAGGGAGAGAGCCATCTCTGACTGAATATTGAAGAGTAAATGGTATGGTATGGTAATTGTATGTGTAGTGTTTTGTATGAAATTTGTAGTTAAATTGGATGTGTTTTGTTTATGTGTTACATGTGTATTCTGTTTCTGGTTTTCCTGCGGAATATATGTGTTTGTATAAAATATCTATTGTTTGTGTGTGAAAATGTCGAACGTGTATTGAAACCATTTTCCCTCATTGAAACTATTATAAATATCATTTCATTTCTGAACCGACTAGCTAGTTTTAAAAGGCAAACTGGAAGCAGGTATTCAAGCTGATTTGCGACAAGAAACGATTCTTTTCAAATTAAACAAGTTCAAATTGGCTCGCCGCTAGCCAAGTACCTAGTCCGGGCGAACAAAAGAGCACAAGATCTTGTTATACAAGAACTCTTAAACGAGAATCGGCGAAAAAGTTAAAATTAAAACTCATTCTTGTTCGGTAATAACGGTGATGCCGGACCGGTACAGAGTGGATGTGAAGTTTGCCATTTAAACTAAGCAGAGCTTGAAGAAAATGCTTTGTCTTAATTTAACCGAGCCCCAAAGCATAGCCGCGTTTAATCTGGCTAATATCCTTGCAGCCGGCGCTTATCGTGCTTCATTTTGTTTCAGCTGAATTATCATGGGTGTATTTCACTAAAACAATGCTAAAATAACAAAATTACCCAAAAATTTAAAACGCATGCTCACCTTGAACTGGACTGATCATATTGTTACTTTTTTGTTCATGTCAGTTGATTTAAAGTATTTTTGTCGTAGAACTCAGGCATTCGTAGATATAACAATAAGTAAGAAGCGAAGAAAAGGTTAAGCTACGTTTTGTAATTGTAATTATTTAGCTTTTATAATTATAATTCATAAGTTGTTGTATTGTTATAAATCTTTGTTTTTATAGAAATACTGTAGGCAAATTTTATACCTAGGTTTTAAACTGGATAGAGACAGTAAGTAAGATAATAATTTCATGCCATAAGTCTTTGCTTAGTTAGGACGTTAAATTTCTACCTGAGATGTCTTTTATATGGATATAATATACTACCTAATTTATAAATAAATAAATATCTGGGACAATTTACACCAAGGTCATCGGACCCCAAACTAAGCAGAGCTTGTTCTATGGGCGTCAGAGACTGATAAACATTCTTAAATAATTCTAAATTCATACTTAAATAGACAATAACACCCAGACATACAAAAACACCAATTTTCGTCACATGAATGTTTGTCATGGGTGGGGATCGAATCCACGACCTCCGGCGCTAAAGGCAGGATCGCTGCCATTGCGCTAACAGGCCAGTGTTATACATAATAAAATCAGTAACTGAGTTCATGTGGTGCCGTCTGGCTACCGAAAGCATTTTCCTGCCTACTACAGCATTTTATATTTTCTTTGTACAGAGACATTCACATCAACCTTTACAAAACCATTGCAAAACGGGTCTTATACTCGTATCATCAGCAGTGCCACTATTTAAAGGTTTCTACGAACGCCTCTGTACTACTTCTTGCTTTATATTTTTTCACTAACAGCGCACACAAAAACGCAACTAAAGAACAACCACTTTTTCAAATTGCTATTGGTAAAATGCATGTCATATTTCACCATCGAAATCGAAAATATGCTGATGCAAAAACCGGAGGGCAGTTAAAACCGTCCGATGCCCACCACTTGTACGCGGCTGCGACCGGACGTGGCATGTAAAGCGCACTTATTTACATGCAGCAAGGTTGTTCTGTTAAACGCCGCAGCTTCAGTACAGAACGTATGATCACAAAGAATGAACATCTTAATGCAAAATTAAAGCAATACGTTACAAAACACTTTTTAGGCAACAAAAAAAACATAAATGCCCTTTCTATATTTCCTTCACTAACCTATTCGTAGTGTGGAAGAGATTGATTTCAGCAATAAGAATCCGAATTGCACAGTACAACATTAAACGTCTAAATTATTTACTTTGTTCATTCTGAAATAATGAATTTTAAATCGTCTCCCACTTATCTGTGATATCAACACGATTGTGATAGTGCAGCCGACCTAATTAAAGTGGCAACGTCAGTAATTGCAGGTCACCTAATACTGGCTTTTCCGGTGATCATTAATCTGCAAAGGAATCAAGTCCTATAGGAGTGTCCGTCAATGTTCAATCAAACTGACCAAAATAACCTGGCCTACAGCGCAGGGTGAATAAACTGAATCAAGGTTTTGTTAAATAATGCCCGTTGTTAGAGTTTGCTCAACACTCGCCCAGTTCGTGTGTATTGTTCCTGAATATGCGCAATTTGTAGCAAATTGCGCTTTATGAAGCTTTTACTCCTGTACGCGCATTAAAAAGGCCGGTCGAGAGAATCTCATCAAAAATTTCGACGCTAATTAACATAAACTGATTGTAAGCCTTTGTACTGTTGTTGCAGGAGGTAATAATATCGTATCAATACTTGAATATGACAAAACTTTAAAGAAATACCTACCGCCAAGTATGGCTTCAGACAGAGTCGCAGCACAAGTTAAGTAAAAATGATATTTGAGCTTTTCCAAAGACTTGATGAAGACATTATTATAAAAATAATTAAGGTAAACCATACTATATATGATATAACAAATAGGAATCTATCACCACTACCGTTAAGGTTTAAGCTTGGGCTAATTAAATTTTCCTGTTTTTGTGAAGGCACAAAAAGGTTATTATGGAGAGCAATAACGTAAAATTAAAAAAAACAACAATTTTCTTTTCCCATACCAATCACTTTTTAACAGTATTATAAGTCAGCTAACAAAGCTTTCTGGCGATGCCCTAAATTCTTGATAAGTAAAGATTTACGTACAATACGCTCTTATGCTAGTCCAGCAAACTCCGAACCCATCTCGCAACGCAATGGCGTGCAATGAAGCATGATATTGGTGAAGGATAGCTCCATAAAAGTGCCTTCCTAATAAATTGCACCCTTGATGAGTACTTTTATTTTACGAGCCCTGAGGGCCACCCAAACGGAGCTCGTTTTCGCCTTTAAAAGTTCTAAAGTACCTATTTATTTGTAGGTCTTATCTCTGGCCTTATTTTCTATAGAAACAGTATAGTTTGGACGCCATTTATGTGTATGCCTGGCCGTTTCGGGAAATATTGAGATTGGAAAGAGCAAATATAATTTAAAATTCCTGGGCCTAAAAATCAATATTCCTTACCTACTTCAGCATCTCAGCAACCTCTGTTATATCAAACTTCGAACATTAGACCAAATCTTAATTTTTAAATACTTTTTTTCAATACTAATTATGTAAGTTTTTATTTGTGTCTCATATCATTACTTCAAATTTTTGCTTTCATTCATTTAAAATACTCGTAGCTTGTTTTAAAAATCTGTTGGCTATTTTTTAAGACTTTATGCTATGTGTTTGATCAAGTTCTGAAACTGAATTTAATCCAAGCAATGTGTCAGTATAGGAATAAAAACAGTTATTACATTATATTCAATATCTACTAAATACCAATAAGGTAATTTATATTTTCAAATATCTATTTTTATTTTTCCCCTTAGGTTTGTAGTGCTTAAATTTTTTTTTCGAATAATAAAGCAACCACAATGTTTTAAACTTACATAACCCTTAATAAATTCTTACCCCTGTTTATCCACTCAGATAATTTGAAAATTCATAGAACTCTGAAAATAATCCTTCAAACTTGATATCTATTTGAAACGGATATAGAAATTTCAGCTCGCGGATTTAGTCAGAATTGGTTCCATAGTTGAAATCGAATCGAACCGAGTACCCCCGACACGGTTTTTCAATTTAACATCACCTGCGCTGAGCGGATCAGGGATTATCAGGCGCGGGAACCGCTTCGTTTCATTAACTCACTCATCCAGACACTGGATTCTGTTAAAAATTTCAAAGTTTAGCACGAACTTGAATCTTCCTCTCAAGTCCTATTGGTGAGAAGCGTTTAAGTAATGTATTTAAGCAGGGTACTAAAATCTTGTTTTTCAAAACTGTGATTATCTTAACCTTTTAGTTTTGTCAATTACCTATTCTGTGGTTCTGTTATGAAGAATCACGTTTTAACAGGCAGCAATGTGCATCTAGTTAAATTTCTCACATCGATACCAATTTTGAAACGAAATCAGTAGAGCTTTGTCTTATCTGAAATGACGCGCCACTCCACCGCATTCACGCACACAAAGTGAAGTAAACCAATTAGCCTATAAACTGTCCCACTGCTGGGCAAAGGCCTACATCATTGAAATTAAGTCATCGCTACAATGGATGGGTACTGCCTTCCTGTACTTACATTACATAATATATAAACGCAATAAAAAAGTAGCGTAGCGCGTCATTTCTGGTTAGACAAGCTATAACAATCTAATGGATAACACCCCAATCCACAAACGTCATTCAAAGCTGAGCAGACCTTCCGTGCGTTTCCTTTCGTGTATAGCTGTTCCTTTAATTTCAATTTACATGTGACAGGGCAGCCTTAATTTAAGGTGTCCTTAACTTTTGATTAGCGTTTGTGGATACGGGGGTGAGACTAAAGGTGAATTATCGATACGACCTTCAATCCAATTCAAACATTTCATAGGTGAAAATGTAGAATCAGATTCAGACACTAAACAGACATAACTAAGCAGTCTAGGACCTAGGCAGACTCTGCTACGTGAGACCTGCGGATCCACTGACGTACCTGAACCGAGTGTTTGCTCAACTATCGCTGGCTTGTGTAATTTGTGCGATTCATGACTACGGTAGCCACACTTCACTACTTAAATGTAAGCTTAGACATTTGTTTTAACACAAACGCGATACAAGAAAAATTATCGTAATCAGTATGCAAGTAAAAAGCCTAATTTGTTACTACTACTACTAAAACATTTTTCACTTACTTCAACAGATATGAAGAAGAAAAATTCTAAAAGAATTTCATTAAGTAGATACACCCTCACGTAGGCTTTTATTAAATTATCTTACTTAATAATAAAAATGCGAAAGTTTGTGAGGATTGTTTGTTAGTCTTTCACGCAAAAACTACTAAACGGATTTGGATGAAACTTTACAGTAATACAGCTATGAGAATAACACAGGGGCTACAATTTACAAAGATTTATGTAATTTGGCCATAATAATATAACAAAATAACGCGGGTGAAGCCGCGGGCGGAAAGCTAGTTATCTTAGTTTAATATACAGCGACAGTGTGTTTTCTAAAGCTCCTCTTGAAAACATTGAGACTATCAGAAAAAAAAAACCGCCCAAGAGCGAGTCGGACTCGCGCAACGATGGTTCCGTACAAACCTGTAGGTATATTTATTAAAAATATTTTTATTATATACTGTAACTAAAAATTTACGGTTTTCGCAATTTTTCCTTCGGCTGTGCTATAAAACGTTGCTTCGTACCAAATTTCAAGATTCTGAGTTCACGGAAGTACCCTGTAGGTTTTGATTCCCCTGCGAGTGTCGAAAGTTTGCGGAAATTTGCGGCATAAACGGCTGTATCTTTTGATTGCGTTGGTTTAGAAGTTTGATTTTTTCACAGCTTCAAGGGACAATAGACCTGAGTATTTGATAGAAATTCCAGCTTGATACCTTCAAGTGTTCCTGAGAAAAAGGGTCTTGACAGACAGACGGACGGTCGGACAACAAAGTGATCCTATAAGGGTTCCGTTTTTTGCTTTCGAGGTACGGAACCCTAATTATCATTGTTTTGTGTTAGGTTTCTTTATTAATGGCTCATTGCCATACAGTTTACTCTTACCTACTAAGAAGTAGCTTATTTTATTGTTTGTTATTAATTATTATATATTTTTTTTACACTGTCAATACTCAATACTGTAGGAATGAGAAAACTTGAGACGTTATTGTAATCTACCAACATCCATTGTAAAAAGAAATCAAGGTGAAAATAGTAACAACTAAGTTTCTTGCCGGGTCTTCTCAGTACAAAATTAGCGTTTCGACGCCGGTGATAAAGTCACGTTTATTTATGTACTGCATGTAGATGTAAATATTCTATTATTTGATTAATGTCTATTTATGTATAGATAACTTTAGTTAATGTAAATTTTATGATTTAAAAGTGACTAAAACAGTTACAGGTCTATTTAAATAAAGATCTTTTGACTTTTGACTTGACATGCGGATGTGGATGTAGGGTAATTAAATGATCTATTAGGTATTTTACATAAAGAACACTTGATAGTTCACCGGTGACGTTTCCCTACTGGCTGAGTGCACGAAATAAAGATATGTTGTAAGTATATGTATTTAATCTTGTAGCCATTATGACTAGATATTAGCAGCTTTTCTGTCCGGTATCAGTAACAAAAACTACAAAGTTATTTGTTATTACTTTGTTCAAAAGAGTATTTCTACTTTGTTAAAGGAAGTTTTGGGATGGTGCTTTTTTTTAATTAACAATACGGGAATATGAAAGTTTGAATTTAATAGATACGTACTTCGCCAATTTTCTTGATATTTATCTACATGATGAGATGAGACAAATTTTGCCAAAGTTAGTAGCCTGACAACCCTTGTCCCGTTAACATTAAAAGCTATGGAGAACTTACTCGTAATCAAATGTGGACGAATGTGTCTGTGAGATAGTAACCTGAGGTCTATGTACTTACGTTGTGTATTTACGTGTGTTTAATTGCTGAACTCGAAGTTTCTGTTGCAAATTAATTATTAATATTTGCTTAAGATATCTTACATAAAGTCGGGGTACAGATGTGATATAACAGCGAATTCGGCAAGTTTTCGTAAATGAATCAGTCCTGTAGTTAGTTTAATATAACAGTAGCTATAAATATACGAGTACCTACTTGTTACTCGTACATAAACAGTTTGAAACGGAGCTAAGTAATCTTTGAATCCTACTGAAAGAAAAACCAGATAACACATTTTGACCCTAATGGCATTGTTAGTTATATAGCTACAATAATAGTTACAAGTAAAGTAATCTTTACTAATATTACGAGTAAGTAATAAGTCTATAGGCTCACTTCTGGTAAATGTCTCTATCATGCCGGAACACACTTTGACCTGCCTGGGAATCGCATCCAGGCCCCTTGCATTTCGCGTACCTAATTAATAATCCGGTCAATTTCGACATCCGAGGCTATAATTATTCGCACCCAGATCAAAATTGATAGGATTGTTCAGAACACTATTATAAATGAAATCTAGAAAGTTCTCATCGATCCGACACCTGGAAAAAAATATATTCGGGGTCAAAGCTAACAAAACGGTTTTTTCGCGATTTTCAGCAAAACGATAAGTATCATCATAAAATTAGTTAAACAAAATTGTAGATCAAATTATTATCTATAAAAATTTCTTAATATTTTTTCTCCTAAGAGCCGCTGTTTCTGAGATATAACGATTCAAAAAGTTGAAAGAGTTGTAACGTCATATGTTTATACATATTATGACTTAACTTACTTATTATTTACTTACTTAGTAAATGTAGTTGCAAAAAAAATCTACTGTTTTTGTAATCTAGCATGTACAAATTGTTGAGGACGGACGTGCTCCAATTTTGAATCACCAACAGTTGAGGATTCGTTTGATACCAACGAGGAGACATGAAAAGACAGAAAAAGAAAAGGAAGCAGAAGTATTCGATAATTATGAATCAGACGAAGATTTCCCTTTTTTTTTCAATTTACACCGTAGGTATTGATCATTTTCAACCCTTGTCAATATCTTTTATTAATCAATAGTTTCAAATGAAACAGAATAACAACAGATCCGTGGAATTAGGCCTACCGGGGAAAAATTACGATGGGTGCGTATTGTTGTAACCTCACTGCTATTTTTTGGTCTAATTTGACAGGGCTATAACTTTTATGTTACCCTCTTCAACTACTTTCTAAAGGAAACGTAAAATATGAATTCCTGCTAATGAAATGAAAAGATTTTCAAAGGTCGTAGTCGAGTTGCTGGTTCAGGGTTGTCCTCAAACGCAGTTACTTATTATTAAAATAGCGTTGACTAACTTTTGACTTCGCGTTCCAACATTGCATAGGACGCTAACGTTGTTAATTGGATTGGACAAAAACGGGCGCAAATGCCAATGCTAGATTGGTCGAATGCAAAATTCGTTAGCAGCGTTCATTCGGCAAAAATGTAACTCTCATTCGGACGTAGTTCGGCACAACAGAGGCGCGTAAACACTGCTCATTCAAATCAGCCCAACGGTCGGCAGAATTCAATTTTGGAATACGCTCGCCAACCGTGTTCGAAACATTGTTTGAAAGACCTATTTCCATTTAAGCTGCCAAAAAAAGTGACACGCGTCCGGATTTTATGCAAATTTTTTCGCGATCATAAACAAAAGGTTTAATAAACGCTTTGTGTAATATTCCAAATGGGCCTTTTTCAGCCGCGGTTTTCTCATCATTAAATGGTACGGACGATAGAATTACAAAGAAATGTAAAGGCATTTTAAATTCAATGGATGGTATACATAATTTATAATGCAGAAAAATATAATTAAAAGATTGTAAAGGGAAGTACGCTCAAAGTGTGTGCCTGGGGGGTAATGTTTTGTCCTAATGAGATATAAAATTATCGTTCAAGCAGCACAAGGGTTGGCACCGTTCACTTTCTTGCACATGACTCAAAGAACCTAAGAATGGAGTATTACATTATATTACATTATACATCATACGCACGCCTTTGTTCTACGACGCGTTAAATATTCTCCAGCAGTTTCCATTTATAAGTAGTCTTATATTATTGCAAGTTTAAGTTTTTAATCAAAACTTAAACTTGCAATAATATTTGTTGCTGAAACTGGACTGCAGCATCTGCTAAGCAATATTGTTCCAGGGAAAATATGCAACAAAATAAAACGACCCAAAATTTTACTTTACAAAGTTTATTTCTACAGTAAAAAGTTAAAAGTAATAATTTCATAGCTTACTCTTATCTCATGTTAGCACCATGAAATTAAATTTATAAATAAATATTTTACATTTTTAAATTACTAATTTGCCTTTCCTTCCATTTTATAACTAAAATGCAATTTCTTTACCTAATACTCTTGAAGTTAGAAAAGAAGAATAAGCCAGATATTTTTAAAAACGGATGTTAATTCCTAATGTCTCCTCTGAAAATCTGTCACTGGTGACTAGATAAATTCAATCCAGTCCTAACAAAACAAAACACCCTCTAAACATCTTCGCAGTTACAAAACCATGAATATCTACAACGATATGAAACATGAGCATATTTGGTGTCTTTAAATAAGACGAAAGTCGCTTAATTACTGATATGATCATTCTTCTGGAATATTAATATTTACAGAATGGCATAACCCCAATAAATCTAAACTATTTCGTTGCCGCAATTTACGGAGTCGTTCTACCGATATATTTTATCGTCGTGCGGCGGCATGCTAATAAAGTAGGGGGCCGGCGGCGGCGCTAAATACCGGACCGAACCCGGCCCCGGCTGCACCTTATGTGGCAACGTGGCCGTGGATAACGACGCGGGGGGTAAGGTCGCCGCGTACCCTGGCCACGCCGCGCCCCACAGCGGCGCCCCGGCCGTCGCTGGGCTACTCGCCAAAGGACCACCCCTGTACGAAGTCGTCGTCATCCGCAAACGCACCACGCAAATTGCAATTATCAAAATAGCTATGAACGCCACCACACCACCCACTATCCCTATTATCAAATTATCGTCATTCGTCGACGACGCTATGCCGACAACTGGTGCGCCTTTAGGCTCTCCAGGTACTTTCGGTCTCTCATGTGAAGGGGCAACTGACCATATGATGTCAGGCTCTGCTGAAGTTCGGTGAACAAGACGCGGTGGCACCGTTGATGTCAATACGCTTGATGACACCGGAATCGTTGTCCTTCGTCTCGTTTCACACGATAACTCGTCATCACCTATCTCAACCAGTAGGAATCCAGATAAATGATCTGGGGCATCGCATCGTACGTTATCTATCCCGACATTTGGTAGCCACCTTCGCAATGCGCGCGCATTACAATCGCATTTGATGGGATTAGTGTCTAATCCAAACATAGACAAATCTGCCCGTCGATCATCGAGAGCAACCAGTAACTGAGGTTGTAGAGTATTGAGCTGACTGCCAGCTACATCGATTGTTATTTGGGATGACCTTGGTAGTGGGAAAAGTAACGCAGGTGGAAGAGTTGTCACGGAAGTGTTTCGAAAACGGACAGTAATAGCTGGTGCTTTCAATCCAGCAAGTACACCAGATGAGACGGTTTTTAATCGAGTTCCTCTTATACCCAGTTCTTCAAGACGGGGGTGCAGCGTTGAATGTAACTGCTCTGCTCCAATGGTTGTATCCTTTACCTCAACATCTAACTGTTCAAGAGCTGACAGGTATTGTAGCAAGCCTTGGACATCTAAGTACCCCAATCTCGGAAAACCATAAGCTCTCAATTCCACGAGATTGGGAAGCGACCTGAATGCGTTTTTCTCAATTCTTGTACACTTTTCAAGGTCTCTTATATCTAAGACTCGAAGAGAAGATAGGCCTTCAAAATTTCCGTCTACAATCATCAGTATCGGGTTGTTTGAGATATTCAACCTCTGAAGGTTTTTGAGTTTTGGCCAAGAAATGGCAAGTCCTCCTGTGACGTCTTCTATTTGGTTATGTGATAAATCTAGGGATTCCAACAAAGTTGTCCTTGTAAAAGTTTTCTCTGAGACATTAGTGATATTATTGAAGGATACATTTAAGCTGTATAAGAAGGGAGTTTCAAGTTGGCCAACCGATTTCATTCCAGTACCGGCTAAGTTGAGTTCTCGTACTGTCTTTGGTTCCGTGAGAACGTTATTAATTGTCTTTTGTGAGAGTGGATTGAATGAGAGGTCCAATCTTTTTATGTTAACCATAACGCTATCTTCGGCTGGTATATCAATAATGTCGTTGTGCGACAAGTCAACAGACGTAACGAAAAAGTACTGTTTTTGCAATGCTTTCAATGGGGCTAGTTCAAACAAATTATTACTCAAGATAATGTTTTCTAACATGTGCAATCTTGAGCGATCGAAAATGTTATCTGGTAATTCGGTTAAGGAGTTGCTTGCCAAGTTCAGAACTTCCAATCGGATAAGTCCTTCAAACAGCCTATCACCGAGGCGGTCGATCTTATTGTCTGAAAGGTCTAAATATTGTATTTGTGACGAGTTATGGAAAGCCATTTCACTTATTGTTTCGATTTCGTTTCGAGCCAGTAAAATCGTCCTTAGTTTGGGAAGACGGGCAAAGTCAAGTTCGTCGACGTTTTTCAAAGTATTTCCGGACAAATCCACCAATTCAAGATACTGCAAAGTGCTTATAAGTTCCGAGGGGAAGAAGTTAAATTTATTGTCGTTAAGTACAATTTCGCGTAAGCGGGGGTGGATTTTGAATGAAGACGGGAACAGATAACTTAACTGGTTATCTGAAAGATCTATAACTTCCAAACTCGTTCCAGTATTGAAGAATTCTCCTTTAAAGGCATTTAATTGATTTCCTTTGAGCGACAAGTACTGAATAGACATTACGTTTACAAACGCCGGAGTCCTAATATTAACTATATTATTAAAAGACAAATCTAGATGAGTCAAATTCCTGAGGTTCTTGAATGAATTTTCAGATATCTCTTGTAAGAGATTATTTGATAAATTAATCTGTTCCAAATTGGGAGTTTTCATGAATAAATTAACGGGAAGTGCTTTTAGTCCGACATGACTTAAATCAATGTTCAGTAACGCTTGATTGTGATTAAAAACATTTTGGGGTAGGACGCTTATGTGGGAATTGTGGCTAAGATTTAGATGAGTTAAACTTGGGATAAATTCAAAAGCGTTAGTTGGTATCTCAGACATCTGATTTCCTGATATATCCAAAAACCAAAGCCCGACAAATTTCAATTGCTGGCCGGTGAAACCTAGTATTCTGTTTTGACTCAGCGACAAAAATTGTAATGAACCCTCTAAACCACTGAATACTTCAGCTGCTATAGAATTCAATAAATTACCGGAGAGGTCTAAATGATGCAACATTTTGAAGTGTTCAAAAGCCCCTGGCGGAAGTTCTCTTATAACATTCCTTGATAATACTAAAGATGTAACTCTGTCGGAGACAGCTCTGAGGATATCGCTGGATAACGCGGTTACTCTATTAAATCCTAGATGTACAGAAACTAAGTTGGGAAGTCGCGAGAGTGCTGTGGCGGGAATGAGAAGAATGTTGTTGTCTCGGAGTAGTAAAGTTTGCAGACTCGTTAATCCGTCGAAAGCGTCGTTTTCAACCTGTAAATTAAAACAATATGAACTTCACTAACATATTTCAGAATACCAAGAATGTAGATTAAGTTGTTGAACTTTGGGATATAAAACTTCCTTAAAGCGGCTATAAAAGTACAAGCAAACCACGCAGGTACGCATGCCTCACGCACCAAAGTCTGTACGGATTAGAACTTAACTGACAAAATGAACAAAAGCAGTGTTGCTTTCTCATACTTTCAAAATGCTTAAATTTAGCTTATTTATTACATCATAATTCATATATTATAAATATAATATAGCCTATATCACTTACAGTACGAAGAGAATTCACGCCAACATCGAGATAACGCAATTCAGTTAGTCCCACAAAAGTGCCCGGAGAAAGCTTGACCAGGTTGTTCCTGCTGAGGTCCAAAACTTGCAAGGAAACCAGGGAACTGAGATGACTGTTGTCGATATTCTGAAATTTCAAAAGTGAGATAAAAACATTGAACCCAAAATCACGAACTATTCTTTACTAGGCAAGCAAGTAAAGTAATGAATTCACGCACACAAATCAAAACAAACGCAAATAACCTCACCATTTACAAATGATTTCCCTTCTAACACGGTTCGACCACAATCCCCAATTTCCTTACAAGCCAACAAAAGGCGGAATCAATCGCCTTTCCTCAACTCGACAAACGGAACTGCTCAAATTAAAAAGTTTCCTTTCGGCTCGGTGATCACGTTGCTCGACAGATTCAAATGTCGCCGACAAACGACCAGCGGGAAATCTGTTATTAAGTTCTTGAGGTTCAACTTTGACTTGCAAGTTCTATAATACCTACCTATAAACCATTACAAGTAGTTTTGTTCTTAGAAATATTATGTTCATCATTATGGGCAATACTGAAATAATAGATACGTGAAGCACTACTTAACTGTAACAGTCAAGATCAAAGAAGGGAAAGAAGTCTATGGAAAAGTATTCTCGAAAGGCGAATGCCCTTCCAGAAAGTAAGGATTTTTCGTAGTCTGTATCAGAGATACGAGTAGTTGAAGGGCATCTTACTTGGAGTGATTTTCGTTTGCTTTATATCGACAAACTGTGAATGTTTAAAAGTACTTCTTTTTGAATGACGGATGGTGTTAACTTTTAAGATCACCAATTGGAGTGTTTTTCTTAATAAAGCAACAGTGAAAATAGAACAGTATAATTTCTAGAAACTCAGCATCGAAAACTCACCGTAATCATGTTACTAGACAAGTTCAAATGACGTAACGCAATGAATGACTTCACCGCCACTGTCGGGAAGTCAGCGATGAAGTTCTCTGACAGGTCCAGCTTCTCTAAATTCTCGATGCCTTGGAACACGTCGCTGTTGAACTTGGACAACCTGTTGCGGCCCAGGTCCAGGATTAGGAGGTCGCTGAGGCCGAGGAATGCCCCACCTTCGATTGTCGATATCATGTTGCCGTGAAGATCTATTTCTTCTAGAGTCTTCTGTGATGCGAATGATGCTTGGCGGATGAGTGCTGAAAATTGATTTCGACTGTTACCATCAGAGTGTATTGAAGGAAATAAGACCTCCTACATTATATGATTCTACTTTTATGCCTTTTTCAAAATAATTATCTCGAAATTCAGTAGTTCATACTATGTATATCTCTAGATGCAATTTGCATTAGATTTAAGCTGCCTAGGAATTATCATTAGTGCTCGCAAAACACTTAAATTCTGAGAAAAGGACACAGTAAATCTTTATTTTGTAAGATTCACATAAAATTCTATCAATCGAATGAGGGTTTTACTGTTGAATTTAAGCTGATTAAGATCACTCTAAGCAAGTATGTTATATTGGGTTACAATATACATAGTACGTCATTTTCTTTTTATACTGATTTGGAACTAGGGAAAACGAAAAATCCTATTCGCAAGGATTACTAAACTTAGTTTGATTCAATTATGAACAGTTTACGTCGTGTTATAAGGAACTCCTACTGGCATAGTAACCAAACAGGTCTCACGAAAGAAACGAAAAGAAAATAATTTATTTGCTCATTATTTTTGCGAACTTCCCTCACATTTCTACTACCTGCCAACGGATATTTTTTTCGTATATCTGTTTCACAATAACAAAAACACAATTTGAGGTCTTCGTTCGTTTCGTTTCTTACTACAAAACGTTTTTATTTTTCATTTCATATTTAAGTTATTAAACGTTTATTATGAAGTAACAACCTATACTAAGACAGCTACTGTCTACATCGATATTTTTAATGTACTTACGAGTAATATCTAGATTTTAACACGTGAACACACAAACAGCCTTTTCAAAAAAAATGGTCCCGCATAGGATCCCAATTTCGCCAACGAGCCAGAATCACAATAAAGTTTCGGCCAACAGCTAGTAAGCATACAGAACAAAATCTTTGAAAATAATAAAAATTAAATCTGTTATTTAGAACTTACCTATTCTATTCTCTTCTAAAGAAATAACTTTGAGCCCTTGAGGTCCATTCAGAGATGAAGAAGGTATAGAGTACATGTTATTGCGGTCGAGGCGGAGCACCTAGAATGAATAATAATAGACAACATAATGAAATTAAGTGTTTGTACCTAGTTACAAATGTTTTTTCTTGAGCACGTTTTTATAGTGGATTTCAGTTTAAACTTAAATAAAGCCGACAGAGGACCTCAGACCCCAACAGACAGACGCTGACTGAAATCACTGTCGTTCGGTTACTGGGGGCCTACTCCGGTGTAAAAATTGCACAATTGTAGAATCCAGATTTTACCAAATAATCAACTTCAATTTTATACTTGAGTTTTTATCTATTTTAAAGGCCATAAGATTCATGCTACGTTTTAGATGAATCATAAGGCCTATAAAAAAAAAAAATTTTTGTTTAATCCGCCTGCAGTCAATAAAATTTAGCTTTAATTGGGATTCTTACTAGATCTTATCATTAAAAAAATATTACCTTCAAAACGTCGCACCCTATCAACAGCCCCTCCTCTAAGCCTCTGATGCTATTCCCACTTAGATCTAGCTCTTCCAAAGCAGGTAGGTTGTGAAGTTCTGCAGTAGAGAAAATGGGGTTGAGGTTGTCTCCAAGAAGGTTATCAGTGAGGACAAGTCTGCTGATGTTCCCACGGATCCCAGCGAGGAGACGGTCTGGGAGGCGACGAAGATTGTTGTGGGAGAAGTCCAGCTCCTTCAACGGTAAGCCGTAGGATGAGAAAATCTGAAAAAACAAAGATTTTGTTTATTGAGCTGAGCTACTTTATACGGTACCGAGAGCGTCGTGGCTTAGTGGTTCAGCACCCAACTCAGATCGCGGATCGTGTGGTCCCGAGTTCAAATCTGGCCAGAACCAAAATCTTTTTGTTTATTGTTAAATATCCGACTTACTCTCCGGTGACAACATCGATAAACACCCAAATCAACCCGGATAACGGCGGAAGGGACACCACCTACCACGTTGGGTTCTAATACCATTGGTGAAAAGTGGGCTTCTGAGTGTTTCGTTCACCATGACGACACCGTCACTTGCCTCTGACTACCCCGTTTGGTATAAAGTCATGATAGTACCGCGTAGACTATTTATCCCGTTTAATAAATTCAAAGAGATAGATATTTTAACGGTGTACTCAATTTATTTATGATATTGTAGTATATGTCCGTAAAAACTTGCATCTCTTCAAGAAAAACAGTGATGTTCATAAACTCAATACTAGAAATAAAAATAAGGTCGTAACTCCCAGTCTAAGACTGCTTAAGGTAGGAAAATCATTTGTTGGTCAATGTGTTAAATATTTATATAAGATTCCGCAAACTCTTGTTGAACTGCCTCTTAACCAGTTTAAGTCACAAATTAAAGCTAAGTTAATGAAGCGAGGTTATTATAGTGTTGTGGATTTCTTAAATGATAAGAATTTGTGGTCATCTTAGGTATAATCTGCTCCTCTGCACACTTTTTTGTTATGACTTTACTCTGTCAATTCAATTTTTGTGTTAAAAAACAAGATTGAAACGAGTAACCATCGAGTTTTTTGCCGGAGTCTTCTCGATCGGAAACAACCTCCGAACCGGTGGTAGAGTCACATTATGTTTAATTATGATATTTACTATCATAGTATTATTTTATGTAAGATTTATTTTAGTATATTTTTGCTTTAATTTTTTTTTGTAACTATATGACTTGTCATAAGTACTTTCTATAAGTCTATATGAATAAATATATTTTTTACTTTTACTTTTACTTTCTACTTTTAATATTATCTATATTTTTTAGGCTATTTAAGCCTAAAAAATATAGATAATATTATATTACTCGCTAATGATGTAGCTTTATATTTGGTGAAATGATATTTAAAATCGATCCAGTGGTTTCGGAATGTATTTAATGTAAACAAACCAACAATTAAATCTTCCCTCTTTAAGATTTTAAGTATAGAAGTACGAAATTGTAAAAATTATGCAGTGTAATAAAAGAGGTGAAAATTAATTGCAACCTATTTTTGCTGCTGTTTCCCGAATTTACGCTTGAACGAACAATATGATTTGGCCAGACCAGATTTAGGTATGGACTTTTTTTAAATATATCATAGTCTAAAGAAGTACCTATGACCGGCAAATGAACATTGTCGTGAATGCCAAGCCAGAGAGGGTAATGAAAAAATGTTGAGGCTTTCCGAGCCAGGGTAGATTGAATTGAATTTAAAGAGAGTTGAATTTTAAAGAGAATGGCTATCCAGCATTTCTTTCTTTTTTTTACTCATCCAGCATTTCAAAAATAATAAAAACGAATACCGGCCTCACACAAAACGCAATCAAAACTGAAAACAGACATAAAATACTGGTTGTACATGAAACTTGTTACGATAAGAAACAGGCTAAAAAATAAAAAAAACATTGCTGATATTGACATCTGCGCTGCAATGACTCAAGTTAATATACGCGTTATTAATTATTTTCAATGCAGTTCTAAGTATAAATTATTCTTCATTTGGACATTAAATGCTAGCTTTTAACTAAAATCGGCCAGAGAACAGAGCAGGTACTTAATTACTTAGGTTTACAGAGTTATCCTCCAATTTTATCGCCCAGCACACGAATAGATAGAACTCCCTCATAATTGCCGTTTATACCATAGAATCTAAGCCTTATCTGGTCTTCATTGAGCGCAAAATCGTCCGATATATATTGGCAATGATATTAGATCCGAAAATGGATTGCAGGCATCCGATGATTGACTTAATGATGCTTCAATTTGGTTAGAATTGATAGAGGGGAAGCAAATTAGGAAGTATTGGTATTTTCAAAAGCCAAATATGTGTCAAAGCGGGGTTTCAATTGGTATTCTCATTTGGAAGCTAATTTGGAAATTAGGGTGAAAAGCCTGTGTTTAAGCTTCGATAGGTTTCAATTAAGAGCTGAAGAAGATGTGATACGGTTAAATACTACAAAGCAATGCATTTGTACTGGTCTCTGGGTACTACTTTGTTCGTTAGGATTTACCTTTTAGGTCAGGGTACTTTCGTATCGCAAAGACATCTCTTTGGCCTTTGACTTGGTTACTTTATTTTTTTTTTTTTTCAAATGGGTTTGCGTTTGGCCTCAGTCTCGCCTGGTGGTAAGCGATGACGAGGCCGATGGTGGTACACGCTTACCCAGAAAATGCCTATTCACTCTGGCCTTGAAGACACCAAGGTTGTAAGTATCCGGAAACACAGACGCAGGGAGAGCGTTCCACTCCCTAGCGGTGCGTACCAGAAAAGACGCAGCAAACCGTTGGGTACGGACTGTCGGAAAGTCAACCACATGGGAGTGGAGGAAGCCCTCCCGGCGTCTAGTGGTCCGGTGGTAGAAAGTGAAACACAAAAGTGAGTACTTGAGTGTGACCGGATACCAAATCAGTTTTTAACCAGGCTTCAACCCTGGGTACAAACCACCAATACAACCATTACTTGAGTACAAACTCCAACACGACGAATAAAACGGTTTAGGAATTTAATGCAATTTAAAGAGGCTGATATGCCCACTCCATTTTAATGTCTTGTGGTGATGAGTGAAAAACTAACCATCGCAAACAGGACCGTCTTATTTCATTTTGCTAGATGACTCGCAACGCAATACGATCAGTTAAAGAGTTAAACTAACCGTCTTCCACGAGTTGCCACATTAAATTTACGTTATCGTTCGCGTAAATTCAAAGTGGCAACTCGTGGTAGACGTACTGAAAGTTTAACAACAATTACCAGCCCAAATAAACCTCCGTTAGATCGAGATCCTCACAAAGAAACAAATGTCAACAACTGTGAAGCTAAAGTTGCCCTGTCAAAAGTCACTCAACTGTCGAACTCGGCCGCAAGTGGTGAAGTGTTCTTTTACTGACAACTTTCCACGCGGATCAGGGGGCCTACTACGGTACAAATTTACGAAGTTTTGTGAAACTTTGGAAGGGTAAAAAGAACACAAAACGTACTACGATATAAATAGGTTTTGAAATATTTTGCACAATATAACATGATTATTACAATAACAAAAAATCAATTTCAATTTCGGACGGTAAGTATGTTTTTTGAACGACTGAATTCACGTAACTACGTTTTCGACGGACGGAAGTGTAGGCCCTGCACTCAAGCCGCTATATTTTTTTAATGGATTGTAATTATCAGGCTTTCATCATTGAAATCAAGTCATCAATCCAATTATTCGCTCAATCACCCCTAAAATGGGTCAAAAAATCCCGACAATTTGTTAATTTTTTTTTTCATTAATTACCTAATTTTTTTGATTTGTCATCTCATTTAATTTAATTTAATTTAATAAATTTAACATTCTCTTTTTTTTTTTATTCTGTAATAGTAATTTGAATAGTACATTTTCATTTCAAAATAAACTATTGTATATACTATAATATGTAGCAATGTTTGCTTTTCATATCTGAAGATGGAAAAATCTGGAAAAAATCGATTTCGGAGTTTGATGATTTCTATCTTTAGATATGAAAAACAAGCATCGGTAGCTCAGTGGTTAAGAGCAGTCACCCGGATTGTGAAAGACGCGGGTTCGATTTCCGCTCGAGATCATCAAGGTCCGAAATCGAATTTTTCCAGTTTTTTCTGCAGGCCAGGCCCAGGCCCTCCGAATTTCGGGAGTGAACCCGAAATTTTGAGAAATGTATCATTCGAAATCGATGTTCTGGATCAGAGGGCTGAAGGAAACCACAAGGTTTCAATGGATGCCGGCTACCTTCAAACTGATGATACTTTACCCTTTGATACTATGTTTTTCACGTCAACTACGATAATTAATTGCTGCAACTTCTATGCCGTTTTTAAGTCTATTTCTATTCTGTAAAAGTGCTGTAAGTACCTTAATCCTATAAAAATATTAACTGCAGACGCTAGCGACTATCGTTGGCGTAAAGTGGTAAAGCTTCTGATAAGTCTATCTCTTGTTTCGTTTTGTTTCGCAATACCCAGTGAGATTTGTGAAAAAAATTTCAAGAGCTTTCTTTATTTTAAACATAGAATTCCCAATTCTATTCTAGTAAGAGAACACGGTATTATTTGTGTAAGTGATTAATCAGACGTAGAGTAACGTCCGTAACAGTTTTTGTGAGCGCATTTGACGGCGTTTAACCATTCTGTTTGCGCTCATAGCGAGCTTCGCTGCTATCACTCTTTGTTTGCTCGGAACACCGATCCAATTGCTGCGACCACGGTTTTAAAAAAAACCCAAACTTAGGAATTGAAAAGAAATTGCAAACAAAAACCAAATTTTGGTCAAAACTGTACGGGTTACTGATATCGATAAGTTCCAGAACTATATTTATTGTCTGCATGAATTTGAGTAATATACGCTAGTATATTTCTTGTTGTTCATAACTGCAATTTAGATATCACTCCCAAATCCTAAAATGTCCAGCAATAGCCTTCACTTATCTTTAATTCTCCGTCTACCGTTTCAATTCCAAGTGGAATTGAAATACTACTATTACTAATAGGATTAATTTGAGGGGCGTTCGAGGATTCAGTTGAAAGTCGTAAGAAATTCTCAAATAACACTGTTACAAAAAGTCTGCGTGTTCATGTTCAAACTTTAAAACTACATTAGTGTAATTAGTAACTCTAAAAATTACACAGATAAATGTAAACATAGCGTACAAAATGTTGTCATGTCAGTGACTTTTGCATGTTGTATAACCAATAAATTCTCCAATACAGCCGAATAACAGTTTGCATAATTTTGAACGTTTAATCCACTGTTATGCCACATCATGAGCCGTTGATTTAATTATTATTGGACTGCGATGTTTCACTGCTGGGTAAATACCGATTTTTTAGTTTCACTGACTATGATCACAGGTGAACCCATTAATCCGTTTGTTTATGTTTTTCATCATCATTATCATCATTCGCAGCCACATGATGTCCACTGCTGAATTTAGGCTTCCTCTCTAAATGTTCATAGTAAACGGTTTCAGATGGTCATCTAACAAAATCCTGTTACCTTTACCAACTGGTTCATCTACCTTGCAGGTGGTCGTCCCACGCTGTGTTGTTTTTAAAATTTTATATGAGGATTTTTTTATTTAATATGGGTTTGCGTTTGGCCTCCGTCTCGCCTGGTGGTAAGCGATGACGAAGCCGATGGTGGTACACGCTAACCCAGAAAATGCCTATTCACTCTGGCCTTGAAGATACTAAGGTTGTAGGTATCCGGAAACACAGACGCATGGAGAGCGTTCCACTCCATAGCGGTGCGTACCAGAAAAGACGCAGCAAACCGTTGGGTGCGGATTATTGTAAAGTCAACCACATGGGGTCGGAAGCCCTCCCGGCGTCTAGTGGTCCGGTGGAATAAAGTAGAGGGTGGTATCAGGTTGTGTAGTTCCTGCGCACACTCTCCACAATACACCGTATAAAAAACCGAAAGACAGGCGACTTTACTTCGATGCTCCAAACTCTGAAGGTTGGTTCCAACGAGCGCATCGTCGCCTGTGAGTCTCTTAGCCCTTCGGTCCACTGAGTTCATTGCATCCAACTGGTACTTGGCAGAGCCATCCCACAGGTGGCAGCAGTACTCCATACACGACCGAACTTGTGCTAGATACAAGTGGAGCAGCTGTTCCGGTGTGAAGTATCGCCGAACCTTAAAGAGGATACCAAGTTTTTTGGCAGCAGATTTTGCTTTCGACTCAATAGAGCTACCAAAGTTGAGGTCAGACAAGAGTTATATACTTAGGAGCTCGAGGTGGTTGGTTATCGGTATCGGTGCATTCAGGAAAGTAGGAGTCAGATTGAATGGACTCCGTTTAGTTTAAATATTAGGTATGGAGATATATGTAGTAAATAATGAGCATTCCGACGCCGTGGTAGAGTCAGGTTTATTTAAGTACTGGGGCCGTATTACCATCACATGAAGCCAGTCAAGTTAATTCCCTAAAATGAGAATAGCGATTAATTTCATCAGTAAATATCTGGCCTAGAGGAAGCATTATTGACAGGCAACCGCTGACTGGCCGAAAGTAGAAGGTCTTAGTAGGAAATCGGTACCACGCTTTTTTAGGAAATTAACTTGACTGGCTTTAGCAGATGGTAATACGGCACCTACGTACATGAAGAGGTACTTATTCTTTTTTATTATTTTATTCATGTCTATTATTAGGAAAAAATAATAAAGATACGATTATACGAAATGAAAGTGCTTAAAACAGTTAAAAAAAGTGAAAAAAAAATAAAGATATTTTGACTTTGACTATGACAGCCACAACAAAGTACCGAGTGGGATCACGTACGAGTAAAAAAGTAAGAACTCCGTCTGGCCAACATTTCAAGTGATGCCATTTTTCTGGCTGAGTTTATCGTAATGACATATCTCACGCACACATATTTGCAAATCTGTCGGCTTACCGGGCTGCCATTTTGCGATCTGTCTTTGACCTGTGCTTTGACCAGACAGTGACATCAAAACCAGCAGAATAAAATGCCGTTCGGTTTGGTGAAGTGGTGTAAAGACAATACATTAACCCAAAATAAACATCAAGGTATGACATTTCACAGGTAAGCCAAAATGTAATAAGTATTTTCCTGTTTAAAAAAAAATACAAATAAACATATTAAGTTGGAACACAACACTTCAGCGACGCAGATCTGTGTTATCATTATAATAAATGGGGATTTTACCCGGAAATTTGGATAATCTATTATCTTGATATAATACACACAACAACATGGTCTAGGGATATATAAAACTTTTTTAAATAACTAAAAAAGTACTGGCCTTACAAAAAAACTATTAATGACAGATTATAAAAACATTATTAAGTTCCTTTTTTAAATTCAAATTTGTATATAAAAGGTTTTGTTTTAAGATGAAATTCGCATTCATTGAATTTCTTCCAAAGAACTAAACTTCGAACTTGATTAAAACTCTATAAATTTCTATAAATCTTTGTCAAACGCATCTCCGGTGTTCATTTAATCATGCCACGTAGACACTTGACCAGGAACGAAATGTTAAGAGCAGTGGGCATGATTCAAGCTGACGCTACCCAAATTGCGGTTTCTGAAGCCATGAGGACCAGTCAGAGCGTTATATACAGGCTTTGGTCACGTTATCGTGTCACGGGGGAAGTGGTGGAACGGCACCGAGGACCTCATCGCATTACAACACATGTACAGGACCGATTCATAATAAATGCTGCACGAAGTCAACCAAATGTAACGGCGATGCAGTTGGTTCAAAGGCTTCAGAGAGAGTATGGTTTGCTGGTAAGCGGTCAAACTTTGAGAAGACGACTGCATGAAGTCAACCTACGTGCTCGTAGGCCACTTCGGGTACCAGCGCTAAGGAGAGGCAATCGAGGAAGAAGATTACAATGGGCTATTGCACACGAAAAAAGGAACCATTCTCAATGGTCACTTGTGCTTTTCACTGATGAATCCAGGTTTGGATTTCATCCTGATTTGCGAAGAGTACGCGTTTGGAGAGAACCTGGACGTTGGAATCGACTGCAGCACCCACAACAAGTTCATGCATATCAAGGTGGCACAATTATGGTTTGGGCAGGAATTCGTCTCGACGGTAGAACGGACCTCGTTTGGATACAAGGCAATATGACTGCTCTAAAATACCGAGATGAGGTGCTAGAGCCTGTATCTGGCCCTACAGACAGCAAATGGGACAAAATTTTCAGCTAATGCACGACAATGCCCGTCCACATACGTCGCGTATCGTTACAAGTTGGTTACAACAGCATGATATCCAAGCTTTAGACTGGCCTGCATAATCCCCTGACTTAAATCCTATTGAGCATGCCTGGAATATGCTTCAGAGAAGAGCTCTTAGGAATTTCCCAGAAGATATTGTGCATGAAAACCAGCTTTTCCTGTATCTTAGTAGGACTTGGGACAGTATTCCACAACAGGATATTGAGACCCTTGTTTTGAGTATGCAGAACCGCTGCAGATGTGTAAGGAGAGACTTAGGTGGATTCACGGATTATTAATTTTAAGTTTTCAACAATTTTTATAAAAAACATAGTTGTTTTGTTTAGGTTTTGATGTTTCAAAGTTAAGATTGAAATTTTGTCTGAGTTTTTCCTCTTCTTCTAAGTTTTTTTAAATTTAACTTATTTATCAGATTAGATAGGCTATTAAACAAGGTTTATTTTAATGTGTAGGTGTCTAGAATTTTAGTTATTTAGGTTTAATTGAAATATCCCTAGACCATGTTGATGTGTGTATATATTTTTATTCATCGTCATTGATTTTAGGTTCCCTTCAAGTAATCAAACGTTGGAAAAAGATTAGGCAAGGACTATAAGGAACTGTAGGGGTGAAGTTGATTGGATGCCATCTAAATGGAGCGTTGTATGCAGCATACATTTTCGCCCAAGGTATTTCTGTACAACAGAGAAAGGACTTCCGCGTTGGCAAAATTTTACTTTTTAAGTTTTATTTAGCCAAATGAAAAAAGAAAATGTTTTGTTTTTATATAATATACATATTCAATTCAAATATAAAAAAATATTTTCCCAAATTGTCACTTCACCATACTATTCAAATTATAGCGTGAATTTTGAGATTCAGGAATGCAAGAATTTCAAATATATTTAGAAAGTGCTATTTAATCAAATATTATTCCTTATCATCAAATAAGGAACACCTTGTAGTAAGAAAAAAACAAACAAAAGTTAAAAAAAGCTTCTATTGGTTGTTGGTTAGGTTAGAACTGTGTCCACATCACATCATCACATTAAATTATTATTACAACGTACGAGCCAAGAGAGTGTGCCGCGGCAGCGGCGGCGAGTGCCAGAACCGAATTGTCAGCGTATAAGTGGCAAATTAAACATTGATATTAAGTAGTAATAAATAATGTAATAATAAATTTTCCCTTGATAGAACATTTTTCCACTCAAATTCTTATAAATTGTTTTGGAATTTTAAGTATTAGGAATTGATCATTAAGTTTTAAAAAAAATGAAGATACCAAACTTTTTCAAATAAAAGTTTCAGGAAAGTAGGGAGAATTTTCTCCTACTGGTATCCCAAGGGGACACAGACAAAGATGTGACAGTGCTTCACTTTTAGTGTCACAAGGAGGAGTCTTTAATTTTTTACTCGTCCGTGAGTAAGCATGTTTTTAGAAACCATTTCTCGGCAACTCTGCACTTCTAGGCATATTTTGTTTCTTTTTTTCTTATATAATCCTACTGATGACCCGTTAATGCAGGTTCTGACATCGGGTTCGATCAGAACACCAGTTTTATACACTCGCACACACACACGCACGCACGAGCGTACAGTTTTATTTTATTTATTTATTTTGTATAATTATTCTTGTTTTATTTTATTGATTTATTTTGTATAATTCTCGGTAAACGCCGACAGATAGATCGAAGTGGCTGAAAAACAGCGCTGTTTAGAATACTGATTCTAAGTCAGCACAAGCTGAGCCACCTGCAAATAATTAGATGATTAGATTAGATGTAATTAATTAGTGTATATTTGGCTTTTTTAAGTACCTATAGTATAGTGCGATCTCACCCTACTACCAGTTAAACTCCTTAAGGGTTTTTAATAGTAGGGTGCATTAGTAAATAAGAAAGTATGTAATTACTGTTGTGAATAAATAAATCAAAAATTAAAAAATTGCTTCCAGTGTTATTTTTTAATTCGTGTTATTTTATGATGTATTTGTACGTGTTGAAAGCAATAAACGCATTTTCATTTTCTTAACAATCATTTTCTGTTAATGGAACGGATTGTGTTGGATCTAGGTGTTTGTAGTGATTTCATTGTTTTCCTGTTACTTCGCTACAATAAAACTGTACATTATGTACCTATTTAATGTATCCTCATATTTATTTATTTAAATAAATAAATTCAGAAAGGTAATGCGAGATATCATTGCTGTTTTTGCTTTGCGGTAATCGTCCCGGCTCATTTGCCGCCACCGCGTTCGTTTGTACTGCTGTTTATCGCAGAAAAAGAGTAAATAACATTAAAGACCTTTACTTAGTATCGAAAGCACACAGAAATTTTCCAATTAATAACAGCAGTACATAAACTAATCCTATTTACAATCAAAATCAGATCGACTTTTATAATTGCAATACTTAAAATAAAACTAATCTGCAAACATTTTACCTTTCACTGAGATAGTTTTTAATGTATTTTTGTCATCAGGTGTTTTAAAACCATTTTTAATTCATTAGACTATTGTTGAATCCTATTTTATAAAAGTATAAAACAATTTACTGTATCTCCATGTAGAAATAAATGTTTGTTTCTAATCAGTTTCAAAACAATCAATGAAATCAGATCAAAACCTAACATAGGCAAGTATACTATCCTATCACTTACTTGCAAATGAAGTCTGTATGAATTGAGCTTCTACGAATGAACAGATAACAGCGTGTGCTCAGGATATATAGAAGGAATTCAAATAAAACTTTTTTATCGGGACCTTGTTATTGTATAAATAACTGTAAGTATTTACTTTTAAGAATTTTCTTGTTATAATAGAAATGTTTTTAACTAGATTCGGCGACTCCCATAAATTTAATACAAGTTATTGCAGACAAAGAATGTACTTTTAGAAAATGATAACGACAATTTCCCCAAAGTAATTATCTTCTTCAAACGCACTCTTAAGAAGCCTATTAATTTAACAGTTACCTCAATTGTATTGTATTTGCACAATACACCACGTTATGCTACGGCGTAGTGTACAATACGTAGAGCCCTCTGAATTGTGCGAATAATTCCGAATATTATTGCGGTGTTCGTACGGCCGCCGGTCCGGCTCATTTGCCGTGTCCGCCCGCCCATGTGCACACGCTTTATTAATTCACTCGGTTGATTTACGTGTGCACCACTGTTTATAGCGGTGAACATTTTGTAGTCCGATTAACTAAAGCTCACAGCGTTCTAGGTTAACTAATGTTGCCGAATTAATTGTAATAAGTCTAACATTGAGGAAAATCTATGAGATATTAACATTTTCAATATTTCAGTTTTTCATTTTATTATAGCCTTTATTTACACTGTCCGGACGTATTTAATAGTATATTTTATATCGAGGGACTAAACGAAGCCATACTCGGGAGTCAATGAAACCGAGGGTATATTAAGTTGGCGTTTAGTCTCGAGGTGCAAACTGTACTTTTCACTTTGAGTGCGAGAAAATAGTCAATTTAGTACAAAAACATTTAAAACCGAACAAATGTACACTACTAAAATTCTGAAATTTTCGCGGTAGTAGGGCTATATTGGCGTACTTTAAGAGCATGAGAAGTGAAAATATAAAAATTTTAACAAAAAAAAAACCAACTTCAAAAAAAACTATTCCAAAACAAAGCACTAAAAAGTAAAGAAATAATTGCGTATTCTTCTTAAACTTATACGATAATATAATGTAGGTACAATTAATGTTATTGTTGGAGTCGGTGTCAGCCAAGGAAACACTACAATATACCTAGTAATTTTAATTAACAAATGCTTTTACTTTGTTTCGGAATACCTAAATAGCTGAAAAATTTCAATTTCAATGTGACCAAGCTGAATTTCACTATCGACATTGACATTTAATTATCGTGTTATTTTATTTTAATTTAAGATATTGTTGTAATTGTTGTTAATGACCGTCATTCGAAAATGTATTTAATATTTGCAAAATTTGTAAGCCAGAAATGGTAGATGTGTTGTACTTAAATCTATACCTTGTCACCTTTATGTCACCCACATTTGAACAAATAAATGATTGATTGATTTATTGATAATATACCTATTTCTTACATATCACGTTTACGTTTGTATGTAGGTAGTTACAAACCTACGTTGGCTGACACCGACTCCAACAATTAACACTTTTACTGATATCAGTAAAAATAATTAATCAGGTTCACAGTAAGATAATTATAATCAGGCCAAATTCAATTCCAATTTTAACTTCCGTTGTAATTTTTGGGAGTTGGCTTCGCGTTGGTTTTAAGATAAGACTACTTATGGGTATTATAACTTTCATTTGTATTATTCGGCGAAAACTGACATTGGAATCACAGATTCTTACAATAATACACACATCAAAAGTGTCTAGGGATCAAGTATTTTTATGCGGATTTCTTGAGATTGAGATGTGGCTTTGTAATAAATTTATGATTTTATAAATTTATATGGATCCTTTTTGGTGCATTTCATAATTTGAAACAGGAACTGTCAATCAAATTCGAGTAAAACATGAAAATCAGCTGTCAATATTTTCCCTATAAAAACATACAACGCATTGAAGACATTATTAGTGCTATTGTTTCCCTACTACTGATTAAAACCAACGTTATTATGGAGCGGCGACGCCATTTAAGCAGGGAAGAAATGCTCAGAGCCATGGGAATGATAGAAGCTGGTTCCCGGCAACGTACTGTGGCTTTAGCTCTGAATACAAGTCAGAGTGTTATCAGTCGACTTTGGACACGTTACCGAAGCACTGGTACCGTGGCTGAGCGCCATGGAGGACGGTATCGCTGCACCACACGGAGACAAGACCGATACATTCAAATCACAACTCGAAGAGCTCCAACAATAACCGCCATGATGTTAGCCATGAGGCTTCATCACTCTTCAGGGAACTTAATTAGCGACCAAACAGTCAGAAACCGCTTGCATGAAGTGAACCTTCATTCCCGAAGACCGCTAAGGGTACCACCTATAGCAATGCACAATCGTAGGATTCGATATCAATGGGCTCTTGAACACAGAAATTGGGCAGAAGAACAATGGCGTTTCATGTGCTTTTCTGATGAGTCTCGTTTTGGTATGAGACCGGATACAAGACGTATACGACACTGGAGAACCCCTGGACGCCAACAGCGATTAAAATCCTGCCAGGAAGTCCATCCTTATAGTGGTGGAACCATCATGGTATGGGCGGGTATTTGGATCGGCGGAAGAACTGAGTTGATTTGGATCAGAGGCAACCTCAACGCTCAAATTTATGCTGAGACGATTGTATCAGACGTCATCGTTCCTCTACAAGTGCAAATCGGTCCCTTATTTCAGTTAATGCATGATAATGCACGACTGCACACCGCAAGAGTTGTAAGACAGACTCTCGCCGCAGCTAACATCAATGTCCTGCCCTGGCCTGCTCAGTCGCCAGACTTGAACCCGATTGAGCATGCATGGGATATGCTACAGAGAAGAGCTCTGCCGAGTATGGAGGGTATCCAGTCGCAAGAAGACCTTTTTTTTGTTGTTGCAACGAACATGGGCGGCCATTCCACAGCGTGATTTGGATGAACTCATTTTGAGTAAGCCAAACCGATGTTCTTGTGTTGTTAGTGTTCGCGGTAGAAACACGGATAATTAATTGTTTAAGTTACCCAATAAAATTTTAAAGAAAACTGTTATTTCAGTCTTTTTTTCGAACTTTAATGTTAGTGGTTCAAATGTCAAAAATCCCTTTATTAGGAAAATGGCAAATTTCTTTATTAATGCAAAGGTGACTTGGTTTATCGTTACTGTAGACAAACGAAAACACTTTATTTGATGAATCCTTAAAGAAAATTTTAATTAATATCAATCAGGAGAAAAGTTATTGCAAAAATATATATGTTGATCCCTAGACACTTTTGATGTGTGTATATGAAATTCTGTGACCTACACTCATATTTCTTAGGTAACTTGAGCACTATTCGGAGCTAAGTATCTAATTCCCATTAAAGACAGACCCAGCTTCTGGTTGCAATTCGATCTTATCTATATTTCATAGAAGGCGAAAGTGAGCGCCATTAATATTGTATGATTAACTGATCTATTGTCCTTAGTATTTACCAACACAATCACAGAGGAGACAGCTTAGTTAACGCCTACGTATTCGTTTGGTTAGATCTCTAGACCCGAAATTTAAGACCTAAGTTAGAAAGAAAGAAAGAAAAAAAAAACATTTATTGACCCATACAGTGACAGAATTACAATACAAAAACATTAAAACAAAACACAGAACCTTAATGAGTAACAAAAGATAGTGGGCCAACCAGGACCCTGCCTCAGCACGTGCCCCTGCCGTGCAGGCACGGCAGAATCGCTGGTATTCTGGCAGGGCCTGCTGCGGTGGTCGTCCTTCCTTTATAGGTAATAATTAACATTATAATGGGAAAAAAGGTAATTCGTATATGCAAAAGTGCAGTGTGCAGTGTAGTGCGTTGGGAAAAGTATAATCGTAATGGGGGGTAGTGTACATGAAATATCCAAATAAAACAAAAACAGTGAATAAACTAAAGTGTGAGTGTAGTGTGTCTTTAAGGCGATATTTGTGCAATGTATAATCTGTGGTGTGTCCGGTGTCTGTTTCACTGACAGAGTGACAGAAATCGATGTATCGATCGATGACGTGACGTTTACTGACACGTTGAATGTTGTACCGCGTGATGAAAATAAAATAAAAGATTAAGATTAAGCACCCAACTACACAGCAACGGTCTCTCCAAAAAAATAATAACAATTACAAATAATAGGGGCGAGATGATAAACAAGATGCGTGATTAGGTACTACAAATACCAGCAACCTCGACTAGAGCCCCCCAGCGTATCGCGTCGTGGACAACTCTGAGGTAAGACAATGGCTATACTGAGGGTCTGAGATTTGTTTAGAAGTGAGGTACTGTTTCAATGTTTTCCTAAATGTATGGACGGTTTTCAGGTCGCGCATTGGTGGGGGGAGGTCATTCCAGCACCGCGAAGCGGCGAATCTGAAGGACCCACGAAAGGCCATGGTGCGATGTTTCGTGGTTAGAAAAATGTGTGTACACGACCGTCTGGGGCACGTCACGTCAAGTTACATCCCAGGTGTTATATATATATATATATATAAACATACATATTATATATAAATTTAATTAAAATTTTATTAGTAGTACTTTGAAATGTAAGTACCAGACTTGAAGGCTATAAACCGTAAATTTTCAGCACATTTTTGTTTCTTCATATGACAGGTTTAAAAGCCAAAGAGTTATTATTATAGAGTTATTATTTATGGGTTAATCATTTTACTTTAATTCAATCACAAAAAGTTAAATGAATAAATTAATCAGCCAAACAAAGTTTATGTTCAGTAATACCCAAAAAGTTAATTTAATTTAAACGTAAACGCAAACAAATATGTTAGGCTTAACTTGATGTCACTTCAAAGCATTAAGGCTTTAATATTAATAGAGCAAAGACTTTAAACGAGGGCCTTAATTGCGAATAAAATTAAGGTAATTATATTAAAGCATGAGTAGGCACAAATTTGATTAACTGGTTCAATTATAATTGACTCCGGAATTTCCTTAATATGGAATGATAGGAACATTTACGGGTTCATTGACGATTAGATGGTTTTGTATTGAACATTAATGATGAACACGTTTTCATTAATTGGCTAGCTTTTCGGCTCGGTTGTTAGTGATTTAACCCGCTAAGCTGTAGCTTGTGGATTTGATCCCCATCTAGGATAAATATAACAACAGTTACGATGTAAAGGAGGGGAGCAAAATTCTTCAAAATCTCCAAATACAAACTTAAATACATAGAACACCCAAACTCAAAAAAAGCGCAAATAATAATTTTAATGTTTTGTCCAAGGATTAGCATGAACCCACGACCTTCGAATCTATAAGCACCTCTACTTATTGCGCTAACGGTCAAGCCTTAGTTAGTTTGCATACTCTAAACTCTGACAAGTTTACATTATGAGTGGTGGGTGTCGTCCTCAAACGCCTGTTAAGATAATGTATTCAAGATCATAAGTTCCCAAACTCTGACCTCGTGGCGAGTGCTGAGAATCCGCCACTCAAACTGGCTTCAAGTTACAAGTAGTTTGACAGCCGATGGATTTCAAAATTAAGGCCTTCTACACTCACAAGACAGACATCGACACAGCACAGGCGATAAGACTAGCCAAGGGAACAAAACGTTATTGAAACAATATGTGTTCGCCTACTAAGCTAAAATATAGATCTTCAAGGTACGTAAAATACTTTTTCATATAAAAATATTTAATTTGACATCCCGAATTATTTTATCTTTAGTTTCTCTGTTTGAGCGTTAGGTTAAATGATAAAAACTACAATCTCAATCTCATTCAATTGTTTTCTGCTTCAGAACTCCTTTTCAAAATAGTGCTTGGCAAACCTTAATCATGGCCTGGGTTCCTCGAAATAAACACTTGACTTTGAGTGTTCGATAGATTTCGGTAAGAACACTCGTAACTTAAACTTTCCCTGTTTAAACAAACAATGGGGAATAATAATTTTCCACTAAATTAGTATTTTCTTCAAAAGCAGAAATACGTTTATCATCTATATCTACTAATTATTAAAAAGGAAAATTTGATTGTTGGTTTGTTTGTAATGAATAGGCTCCGAAACCACTGAACCGATTTAAAAATTATTTATCCTCTATTATAATAATAATAATAAATTTATTTATTTCAGATTTTCTCAATCTATAGTGTTAGTAACAAATTGATCTTAATCTAATGTTAGTAACTATTGAACTACATTATCAGGGTGACCTGAGCCAAATTTTTTTTATTTAGGATATATTTTGACGGGAGAAACAGCCTACGAAGGCTCAACGGCCCAATTCTTTTTTTAAATGTTTAAATATTTAAAGTCTTATTTTTTTAAGTTTATTTTATTACTCCTTAGTCTTTGTGTTATAATTATATTATTTAGTACAGTATTTAGTTCAGTAATGAAGTTAATAATTATCAATTTAAATTAACTTGAAAATAAGTCTCCCTTCAAGATTTCTACCAGAACAAATAGAGTAATATTGACCTTGGCATTCGGCTGAAAGGGCGCCGTATATTACTCACATAGCTATTCGGATCATACCCCAAATTCTTAGGCCGCTACCGTATACTAGCCTAAAAGTATGTGAATGACAACTTTTTGAAAAGGGTCGCAGCCTCGCGAGCACATAATAATAACCTGGATGTTATTTTGTTCATGGCAACAATTTATGACCGTGAAGTATTTATGGAACGTTTTAGGTTTTGTTGGCACAGGGAAATAGAAAAATAACTAATTTACTGTTGTTGCTGGTATTTTTGGAAAGCAGAAATAAGGGTAGACTGATAACAGCCTACCAGTATGTACAGTTTCGAAGGCTTCAGAAATATCTGATCAAAACAGCAGTCACAAATATCTACAGTAGTCAACAAAGAGTCTGAACGAAATCTCCTATAGATGGGTATTTATGATTTGCTCAGTCTTTTTTGAAGCCTTATGAACGTTTAGACATTCATGTTTTTGACTGTACTGCCTAGCGTATGCCTAGCGGAGCAGAGCGCAAGAATAATGCAGTTGGAAGCGTAGCAAGACAGACCTGCCTTTAAGAAATCCTGTGTTGTTAAAAATTTACAGAACTCTGCTTCACTACTTTACTTCGCGTCAATATACAGGCAGGCTTATAGTCAATACCTGTTTTACTATGACAGAAAACATAAAAACCAACCTGCGTAGGTAAAACCTGGTGGCCAGCATACCGCTGGCTGAAGGATATGATGGGCGCACCGTAAGGCAGCGGGGGGAAGTCCCCTGGGAACACCACGCGGTCGCAGTTCATCAGGATCCTGAGCTGCAGGCTGCGGTCGACCTGGACTCTACACCTAGGGGCAAGTTTACAAATATTCATAAGATTTGTTTCAGAAAAAAACATGTAGCAGGAAGCAGATATATTGGCTGACTAGGTTGAAACCTTTAATTAGGTAAGTACACAATTTATTAAGACAGTTGCAGTGTATTTGGTCGGTGTCGCAAGCGCAGCGCCGGTAGCAGTTACGCATACTCATAAACTCTGGATTGTAACTATGAAACAATTTAATCCTTTGTATTTTTTATTTGATTTATTCTTTATTGCATATAAAAACGAAGTACAATTTTCGGACTTAATGCCTAGAGGCATTATCTACCAGTCAACCGCAAGGTTTAACAGAAACATAGGAATTACTTTTTTTTTGTGTTTGTGACTTTTTGTGTGTTATTTACATCATTGGAAGGTAAATACCATTTAAATACCGTAAGAGAATTAGACCCACTGCCGCACATAAAATCAGTATTAATAATAGAATACTGAAGTGTAAATTTAACAAATTTTGTCATTGGATGGTCCATACTACGTACATCAAGCTTAGTTTTATATGTAGGTGTATTTGAAGTGGCCATTAACATAGGATGTCGTATTATTTGAGTACGACGGGCTATGTAACTTCGACCTGAGTGGGTGTATGACCTTACTTTATTTTGTGTTTGTCTGGCTATTTTTAGCTGTTGTAGTGGGACAGTCACTAAAACTGCTAAAATAGCTAATTTTTTATTACAATTTCATTAAGATTATTCACTAGCTTTTGAAGAAGCAACAAAATTAAAACGTATCTATATTCGCAAAAGCAAACGTCACTTGATTTTTGAACCTAGATTACAAGACGGTCGCGGATTCGACTCCCACACCAGCACAGCAGGTCTTTACCAGTACATCTAGATCTAGGTCACAGTGGTGTTTGTTATAATTCCAGCTCTCCCCAACAAGAATTAGTGGTTTTGACGACACGCTTGGCGCAGTGTGCTGTAGCACGGTTTCTCGCCTTGGCTTCCGTGGTGTCCCGGGTTCGATTCCCGGTCGGGTCAATTCAGAAAAATGACTTTTTCTAAATTGGCTCGGGTCTGGGTGTGCTGGGAGACGCCCCTGGCTTATTTTCCTGTCTGGTACCTCGTAACACAAGGATATTTATCCTAACTTCGAGACCATGACAAGTGGTGTGTTGTCTGGCGCATATTTATATTTATTTATTTATATTTATATTAGGACAAGCTTTAGGACCCACAGGAACAGTTTGTGATCTTTTCGTATAATTTAATTAAATGGTGTAGCTTGAAAATCACTGGCTGATTTTCACATAGCTTGTTGGTAGGTTACCTGCATGGATACCGAAGATCATCGTTCAGCTCCGAGCATGGCACCCATGGCTGCTGGCCGAAGGCTGGCACCATGAACAACAGGAGAAGCAGCCACATGATGATCACCTAAAAAGTAAAAATACAAATCATATAATAATACTACCAAAAATAATAAACAATATACAATAATCAAATAATAGATTTTGGCTATTATTTACGCTTATTGCATTTTGCGCAATAAGTAGTTGTTTATCCTGAACAATTAGCGGCTTTAATTAGTTCTACTAACAAATTGTCGTTACTACACAATTTATCTATCAACACCTCATTAGTCATTACCAGACGTAATCAAGTTTTAAAAGTAACAGGATAATGACCACTGTTTAGTAATTTGTGAACATTGTTCTTTTCACACAAAAGGTTAGATGGCTTTCTGGACATAATACGAGCTGTTATTTCCTTAACCTATAAAATCTTCAGCTAAATAAATGGAAGCCATAATATTTTTAGCACTTTCATCCTCAGTTTATTCGACCGTGCAGACCGCGCGAAAGTTTTATTTAAAACGTCAATCTCCATCAGAGCAGCTGCCATAAACCGCTCGCCAGCAGTAATGCTTGAAAAGGAAACTAAGAAAACAACAAAAGTAGTTGTCGGACCGCACATTACCATCACAATCGGCATGCCATAAACGAAACCTCGACGCCGATACAGACGTAAAGATGGGACCATGAGCTGTCTTGAGATTTACACGGTTCGGCTCGGTTGCAAGACATATCAATAAGTCAGTAAATTAGCTCATATAAAAAGAAAGAAATAAAAACCATTTATATAGCTATATATAGCTTTTGACGACACGATTGGCGCAGTGCGCTGTAGCACGGTTTCTCGCCTTTTATTCCGGAGTGGGTCACGCCGGTTCGATCCCCGGTCAAATCAATTCAGGAAATGATCTTTTCTGAATTGGCCTGGGTCTGGGTGTGCTGGAAGACGCCCTTGGCTTAATTCCTTATTTATCCCCACTTCGAGGGACTACTACTACTATTTTAGAAGTGTGTTGTCTGGCGCATATTTATTTATTTATATCGTCCCACTGTAGGGCTTTCATCATTGAAATAAAGTCAGTGTTGTCTTACTCACTTTATTTGGCCCGGTGATAATAATACACGCGGGTCAAGTCTCAAAAAATTTAAACCAAATTGGGCTATTCAACAAGCTTAAGGTATCGCTTTGTTTTATGTTTTGTTGTTTCATCATTATCTCATATCCTTGCATAGTTAGTTGCAGTTTTTCTTATCATCTATTGACAAAGTATAGCACGCACCCCTAATTTCGCCTGGCGACGCCAATCTCACCCAGTAAGACTCAAGGAAAGTTTATGTGATCCTCTTTGTATTCAATCTGTGGCCACCTAGCAACACTGTAGAGGACTTCCGCATCCGTCTGCCGAGTGTAGAAGTTTTGTGATTCCTACAAGTTTATGTCTGACCGGTAGTGATTAAATTGTTACTTGCATAGTTTTGGTGTAAAGTTGATAATTTGGATAGCCTTGGTCACAGAACAAGGATGCCAAGTCTAAATGCCCAACCCATAAGCCAAGGCCCTTCAATCCTTTGGAATCTAGCTAAATAAGAACCCCTGAATAAGTCGCCCCTTGTAAAAACTCTTTGGGCGGGGTATTTACGACTGGACCTTTGTTTATTTCATTCGTCAATTCAGAGTTAAATTCGACACTTATCCTTGTGTAAACTTTTACTGGCGACTGGAATTCAGAACATTTGTACACCCACCAAATGTAGAAAACATTTTGTCAAGGACTTTCGATGTTGTTATTGCGTTTGCAAAGTTGCTATTATGAACGTGAATGCTAAAACCAGGGTGAATTTTGGGGGGCTGACTACTTGCAGAATGATTTTAAGTACCTAAAAGGTAGTTTTTTTATATTCAACGTAACTTAACGTTTTTTTTTTTCAAATAAACGTGCAAACTGCCTGATGCTCTACAGTGACTGCAGGATATGAACAAATCCCCTCCATGGGTGGTCACCTTGTCGTAGCGGGGGGGCTTAGTACTCGTGGCAGCTGAAACTGCCAGAAAGCTGAGGGCTCAGGCGTGGGCGGAGCATGAGCAGTGTACAGTGGACTTCCCACCCACCCACTGCCTGCCTTTTTTTTTTTTTTTTTTTGCGTCAGGAAATGCTTTTAGGCATTCCCAAGGCCCTGGGTTCGGGACACCTGGGATATGTGGGACTCGGAACTCCTGGGAAACAGAGACCCCTACCCACTAAAACCTGACGGTGGTCATCTTCGGCGCAGAATGGAAGGGACCCGGGATCCCCAACGAGGGAGAGACTCCTCGCAGGACCCTTCGGCGCGCAAGGCCGCCTGGCAGCCAGCCTCGGGAGGAGCAAGCTCAACTCCAGTGCACGATAACACAGACCACTGTGTCCGAAGACACGCGTTACCGTCTTCCTCGGGATCGCAAACCGAAACACACGCAGGCCCCCCCGCGTGCGCTTCGCGACCCCAAGGGCCCTTTTAGTCGCCTCTTACGACAGGCAGGGATACCTCGGTAGTATTCTTGTCCCCTAACCGCAGGGAACGCCCACTGCCTGCCTGCCTTAACTTTTCCTACGGACCCCGCCTCGCCGCTAAAGTGTCGAGGTCGAGTACCGTGGGGTTTCATTCGGTAGAAGCCCGACATAACCTCGTCGTCCCTCCTGATAGCGGACTCACGTCCAAAGTACACTCCAAAAACTCTCAAAACCTGAAAATGGTGTTAAAGGCATGAAAATCGGAACAATTGATCTTTAGGCCATACGAATCAATTTTACCCGTAGCACGGAAAAAAAGGGGAGGAGTTATGGCGTCATCTTTTTGTTGTATGGGGATTTTTTTTTAATAATAAATACTAATACGAGAGGGTTTTTAAATATTATTTACGGTAAATGGGCGGGATATCAAGCTGGACAATGGAAAAGCTGACAAACTTGAGCAGACCCTAACGCCACCCAATACTCCTTCAGTATCAGGTGACCACTGAAAACCAGCGCCTTGGTGCTGCATAAATGCACCACGACATAATGCTGAGTGGAAGCCCTTTTGACACATTATGTTTAAGTGTACCTATCTTAAGTTATTTGTACATATTTGTTCTTTGTGTCAAATAAACTTTTTCTATTTTATTCTATTCCATTCCAAGACCTGGAGATGGAAGCAGTCAAGTGATAAAATTTGGGAACCATTAAGGTCCTCCCAAGATACACACTCGAAAGTTTGTATTTTTCATCTTCAGTGTCTAAAATTGAACTTTTTATACATGTTTCAACTAATCGTAATTTTATCACAATTTGTAAAAGTGAATAATAGAAAAAATACTTAATGTAAATATTTTCAAAAATACGTACGTAACGTACCATTCGAAGCATATTCTACAAAAAATGATTCCACCATATTATATTTGGAGGAGCTCAAACTTGGTATGTTTTGACAATGATTTTCCTTTTAATTTAATATAAGTGACTAAAAGGTAACGATGTGATAGATTTTTAGGATTGGATCAGTAATCCCTTTCATTAGATACCACACACGATAGGTTTCAAGGCTTGAATTTTATTTTTCCATACAAAAAAAAGATAACGCCATAACTCCTCCCCTTTTGTTTTTTTTCCGTGCTACGGGTCAACTTGATTCGTATGGCCTAAAGATCAATCATTCTGATTTTCATGCCTTTAACACCATTTGCAGGTTAATTTAGCGTACCGCTAGCACTATTGTGTAATCTTAGCTTTAGGGGAATGAAATAATTTCAAACGAAATTGGTTTCGTTTCGCTGGTAAGTCATTTCGCTTTTTCTTTCAAAAGGAGCAATATGCTATTCAATATCTTATATTTACTGACTCGTGATTTTTGGTACCCGCATTCCTATGAGTAGTTACTTTCAATGTGACAAAAATATCAATTTTTGTCGATTTATAGAAATAGTTTTTCCGGAATCAGCAAAAAACCTATAAGTGAACCTTAGTAGCACGAGAGCACTGGCCACTCTTTCATTAACAACTTGCACTCTACGCCTAGTGCGCTAGCGCTTGCTTTTCAGATCAACGGCTGAAACACAACAACTTACAATTAGTTTAGAAGAAGTAGTTTGCAGAAAGTCGACCGAGCAGCACCGACCGTGAAAGCGCCTTCAATTTGCAGTTAAATATTTCTAAAGGTTTCCCCTGTTTTACGGGAACCAGAAACAAAGAAAATACCTGAAAGACACAACGTCAGCACACATTTGTGCTTTGTGCATCTCAACTGGTGTTCGAACTACTTCGCTGCATTGATTGCTAAGTGGTTTTAAGATAGCTAGGCCGGCTTCGATCGGTCCCCATATCCGTATCCGTGAATCAGCAGGGCGTACCGTAGGCAGGAGACGATGGCTTGTGATTTTTAGTCGTTATTTGACCCCCTGACGAAACTAGTAAGGATTAGTTATGTTACCAATAGTATACTGCACTTCAACACGCATCGTTCAGTCTAAATTTTACTTCACGAATCCGGATTTATGCGGAAAGTTCGCGATCGTGTCCAATCCGGAATAGTTTGAACAGAACTTTGTGCCCATCGACGGTTTCTCGCCGCGTACCACTTAAGGTATGTATGATAAAGGACAGTGTCCAAGTTGGCCTATGAACGAACAAACATTTGAGATTTGTCATAATTCTGGCCATGATTTAAGACATAATTATCACTTTTTAGAGTCACGGACACTTCTGATTTTTGATATCAGAATTAAAAATACTGAAATTATTTTTTTAATACACTTTTTTAATACATTTTTTTAATACTATTCATGTTGCGTTCGTCTGTGCCCCCTGTTGTTTAGCCATCGCAAGAATATTTTAATTTACTATGTATTGACAAAAGAAACCTTGTTTGTGCAAGAAAACGTAGTTGTGAACTTACTAAAGGCTCCTAAAAGTTAGTAACAATACATTACTGTTAATGCGATAGATGTTTAATCAATTTTTTATTTTAAATCAGATTGAACATTGGCTTATATCAGCGTTTGGTTGACTTTACTGACACTTCAACGCAAAAAAATAAAAGCATCAGCTGTCTAGTGTCTTGTATTTTTCGCTTTCAATTTGCAATGCTGTGTTATTGTTTTTATATTCATAATTTTATTCTTACGACTCGGCTTCAAAAACGGACGTTGATGGCTCTCTGTAGTGACCTACCTCCTTTTAGATTTAACCGTTTAAAGACTTTGTAACCTGCACATAGCTAACTTAGCAATATTCACGGATTTACGATCATCGCAATGGAATAAACATTTTGTGTGAGTTGTGGCTCAGCTAGTGGTCCCATGGTACTGGCAGAAGTGGCAGATCAACAAAATATGTGCTTGAAGAACATTAGTCCCACTCACGTAAATAAAACTTCGCATTATATTATTAAATATAACCTCAACATTTTTCAGTTTTTTGATAATACGTATTTATGATCCCTAAGAGGTATTTTTCATGACTGTTGGTTGGTTCATAGGCGGCAATGTATGGGCGAATGTACACTAATGTGTCCTTCAAACATTGTTAATTAGCATGTCCTAAAAGTATTTGCATGGCAGTAAGTCAACATCAGGAGTTGACCACGTGCTTCCCGGTGCCTAAAAAGGGTGACAGGTCGGTCCCGGCGATTTGTAGCCCTATTGTTATTTCATCTTTTCGGGTAATGCGGGTTAGTGATCTCAAACCCGGGCTATGTTCCGAATACACACTTTGCCCGACCTGGGAATTGTACCCGGGACCTCCGGAATTCGGAGGTTCTTAAATATTTCCACCCCTGTATGTTACAGTAAATAAATAATTTTCATTTTCATTTTATGATATCTTTAGCCATTATAAGTTGAGAAATCTTTCACTTTATAGCCTTGAAAATTAGAAAATTCAAATAATTCTGGTGTCGTACAAGAAATTGTGATTGGGAAACGCGCTCGTATACGAGTGTTAGGCAGTTGTCCCACTGCCGACGATGAACGAGAAGCGAGTCGAGCTAGAATTAGAAACGAGTTGGCGACACTTAACGTCCAATTTTACTAACGCATCCTTATCTTATGAACCATTTAGACCAACAAAACGAACAAGGTCTACGCTTGATAATAGTGAGTACATTAATCCTAAATGGTATAATTAATACCAAGATAACGCTTTATTTATCTTCCTCGCAGGAAATGAATGTACAAAAAGATAAGCAATTATGAACACTGTGTTAGGTAGTCGGAAGCCAAAACAAAGGGTGACTGTGGCATAACCGTGAAGAAATTATGGATGGGTCTGCCCTAGATAGGGAGGGCCGAATCCCCTTTTAAAGTTTCAACACAAAGCTTATAAAATGATGGAACTGGGGCACGATATACGGGCTTCGAGTTTTACAACAATTTTACGGGCAATTCATAAATATGTTTTTCATTTTGGCCTTTTAGCAAACCGTTTCATTAAATTTATTTTCCAACGACCAAGCTAAATAAATAACGTCTACCTAAAAACCTTTGAGTTTTATCGTATAGGATCATCGCACTCAACCTGTGTTACCATACCGGTCGATTTTATTTCTGCTGTAAGTATCTAACATAATATGGTAGCTTCAGCAGGTGTATTCAAATGGTCTAAATGATAATCAAGAATATTTAACTGACTTCCATTTAAAGGTTTTCATGCAAATAACCTTCCAGTTTGGTTTGAGAACCTTGAAATAACAGTTTATTAGAAAAACAATTAAATGATTTTCGTTACACGGCATAAATAATTCTCATCTCGTATACTCAAACGAAACGCACCTTACATAGCCCCGCTGATCAAGGTTGCAAGAACTATGTGCATCCCTATAATATACCTTCCCTTCACTCGGTAATGGAAGTGTTATAGTAGCGAAATGTAATTTTTATGATTTAATAATAACTAGCAATAATTATAATAATTTAATATATCATTTATTTCAGGCTACAAAATTATATTTTCAGATGTTACAAAATATAATTGGCCCATATAATAAATACCTTAGAGGCTAACATACATATTTAATAAACAATAAAACTACTTATGAAATTTACACGTAATACTACGAGTACTCGTAGTAACAGGCGACGTGTGACGCAAGCTGGTGTGGTTTAGGAAGTTTATATTTATTATACGTAACTAAAGCCCCACTTTCACACCGTGTTGAAATTTATTTTACACAGAATAAGTTTCATACAAGACTCCCGGTAAAATATAGTTCAGTCTCGAATAAATGACTACCTAAAAGCTCTTCAACTCTGAAACTCATTACAAGCTAAGTTTAAAAGTTGCTCAAAAGACCGAGACAAAGTGAGACTACGTGTAAGTACAGACATGTTCCAAAGCATGTCTAATTTATTTCAGCCTGAACTTAAACATATTGCTGGGCGCAACTTTCTTGTCCTATGTACTATCGAGGTCTCTCGCGCCTTACCACTTTGTAGAAATGTTCCTGTGAGCCCATCGCACCGAGCATTAACTCCACCTGCCCCTGATTGGTTACGTATTTTTACTACGTTTTACTATAACCAATTATATTCTTGCGAATTGTTGGTGTCGCGGGTTTTTTTTTTTTGGATGCATAATTTATGTAATTTATGAACCGTATTTTCATTGGTTATGAGTTATTTTTCCCGTGAGGCAGACAACTGACACAGTGATCATCTTGTTGAAATGATTTTAGAGCCAATAGTTGTTTACAAACAAACACGTTTTGTGTAACCTTGCTTGGGTCAGTCTGTCATTTCTTCCTACTAACTCATATGCGACGTTGCCAAACAGTGATGATGTGCCGCTTGACCCAAAACATGAATGGATGGAGGGCGTGGCTCAAAGTGAACAGCAACACGGTATGTGCAAACAATTTCAGCCCTTAGACTGGTTAGGCGCGAGAGACTTCGATAGTACTACGAGTATCAACTTCGCAACATTCAACACGAACGAACGCACCAAACATGGATTGCGTTAACGAGATGTAATATAGACCTAACTCAGAAAATGTCTTTTAGAAAGGTATTTTTAATACACAGACTGTCCAATCTTATGTATTTGATTCAATTTAATATACATACAAGTATATGAATTTCAACGCACAGACTAAGTAGGTATATTTGTTCGAAACATTTGAGCTGTACCTCCAAATTTTGGGCGAGGCATTCCTACCTCACATTACCACTTGGTTTAGAATTTCAACCCCTACCCAGAGGTTTAAGGTAAATAACATACTGCTGTAGGCAAAAACCAACTGCTAAAGCTTACCTACTATTTCACAGCAACAGCAATAAATCTCGGGTGGATAAGAAGTTTAGTACCTGCTTCACCTTAGCCATAGGAACAAAGTCCTTATTGAAACTAGTCTTAAGAGAACATCACTCAAAAATATTAAGCTATTTTCTTGATTTGTCTATTCGGGCACTAGAGTAATATTTTCAACGCCGTTTGCCATTCAATGCCCGCGTTCAAGAGGATTCGTCTGACATGCTCAAGCGAAGCGGCGCTTTTCGCATTCCCAATACTGTGAAGGCCACTGGCATACACTGACATAGAAGACTCTAGTGTATTTACATTACCTGCTTACTTTTACTACGATCAAAATGAGTGTGATTCGGTATTCTTTTTATATATTGCCCGTCACGATGACCTCACTCAACCTGATAGAAAGCGGTCGTTAGGTCCAGATATGAGGTTGACAAGCCCAGTCATTCAAACGAATCACTGGGCTGGCCATCCTCACCTTGAAGGCCTGCAGAAATGCCTTTGCACGCCCCGCTTGAAGAACCCGGGACCATACGAGGAAGGAAACACATGTGCTGGAATAGCGTTCCACGTCTGGATGGTACGACAAAGAAACGAGTCACCGAACCTTTTAGTTCGAGCCAACAAATGTTGAATTGTGTGTGGGTGTCGTCGTAGTCCATTTCGCAGGTGTTCATTTATTTCGCGCTGTACAGTTATGACATTAGACATTTAAACATAAGCTTTTATTCACAGAACAAAGACAGAGCTACAATAAAAGAGGCTCTGATAGGTACACCTAACTACGTATATGTGCGTTAGCCTTAGCTTAACCACTGACCGAGCCGTTATTACCGGTTTCCCTCCGTACAGTGTTCACTAGCGTGTTGAAGCTTTGTCTCTTTTCCGCTTATACCGGGTGATTTTTAAATGACTTGCAAAAACGATATCGCTTACTTAATAACTGGTGTAGAAACTATCTATACTCCATTCAATAAAGCATTAGACAGAAGTAAAAAAGATTATTTTTAAAGTACACTTTGTGGTAAAAGTACAATAAACAACATTGCTTTTAAGATTTATGCCGAATTTATTCAAATCCACATAAATAGCAGCTGTCACACTTAATTGTTCTCATTCAAAGTAAAGGAACTTCAGAATTTATGAGGCTTTTGTTTAAAATAATTATTTTGTCTTGCATCAAACTATATTGTCGATGTAAAAACCTAAAACAGGCAGGGGTTTTCATTTTTACTGTCACTATAACTCTACCAAATCTAAAATGTTACATAATCCCTTCATACGTTGTGGCGGGAGGGGTTTTTTAATTTTGCCAGGGCATACTCAGGTATGTTATCGTCATGGCAACGTCAAATGCAAATTGTCATTCATTTTAGCCCCCCTGCTTCTTAGTTCTAATGTTATAATGAATGAAGTATAAGTGAAAATTAAATTTATTTAATTAGCCTTCATTGCAAGGCCGCGATACGAATCAGTCGAACAGTCAGTATTTTTTTATATGAAAACCTTACAATTGAGGTCCTTACCTAGCCCTATCGCGATATCGCAGTAACCATCATAAAAGTAGTTCGCTTTTCACAGCCAGATGGAGGAACTTGCATTATCTTTTCCGATTTATGTCTGAGATGAACTCTAACCCAGAACACTGACAATAGCTCAGGAGATCGCAACAAATCTTCGACGCGCGGGTTTGCTTTGCGCAAGAACATTTAAATAAACAAAGTGTAAGGCTATCTTTTAAATGGAGATTAAAAAAATGTTGACCGGTTGATCAGCTTTGACAGGAATCAGTTATTCGCGCTATGTTCTATGGCCACCGTCTATTTTTTTTTTTGCACCCTCTTGGGGGGAAACAAGCTTCTTGTGCAAGAGGAACTTTTCTATCTTCAGCTAGAAAAAATAAGATCCCGAAGTAACCTAACCCTCATAAACTCTGGCTACTTAACTCACCAGCAGGAACTCAATTGGCAGTGTCACTTACCCCGTATCCACAAACCCTAATCAAAAGTTGAGCACAACACAAATTGATGCTGCCATGTCACATAATAAAAATTAAAGAGATAGCTATATGTTAGGACAGCTCAGCTTTGACTGAAGTTTCTGGGATTGGATTGGACGTTATCTGTGATGTTCCGTAAAGTTATAATAATGAATAACAAATAAATCATTTTTTTTTCACAATGCAGGCTTACATGTGCTTAGAGCTAGGTACAGCTATTGCTGAAGTCAAACCTCCGCTACATTGTGAGAGACTGGTGCCTGATGTAGATTCGAAGAACCTGTGTTACAGGTCACCAGTGCATCCCGCAGTCGAGTCGATGTGACTTCAACATCCATAAATATAATTAGGTTATAATTAAAAGGAGTGTGAGATGTGTTGTGTGCGTTGGTATCAGTAGGAGTGTAATGAATTGTGTGTGTGTGTTGGTGTCGATAGGAGTGTGTGTGGTTTGTGGGTGTAGCAATTGGATATGTGTATGTATGTAGTGCGAAGGTGTGTGAGTGAAATTTAGTTTGATGGATAGAAAGTTGAGCGCATATAGTTAGGTTTCTAAGTCATTCTATAGTCATTCTAACTATTATTTACCATTCTACATCTAGTTGCTCTAGTGGCGTGCCAACAAGCAACAAGACTATAAACTACAGAGGGTGTCGGACGCACCGCCAATCGACTCGCGCCAAATTCGTTGGCACACCGCCAAATTGCACCATTAGCTTAATATTTGATAAACGCCCCTCGAAGTCTTCAAATTTGCTCGTACGAACAAACTCGAAATTGGTTTCTAATAATACTCGTACATTTTCTAGAGGTTTGATTTCCCTGGTAAAAATAATTTTTATAAGTGGGACTTTAAAACAAAAACTTTACTCCATCATTCAAATCAAGTCATCACTATAAATTTGAGGGTATCAGCTTAATTACAACGTTTGGCACATGCAGGTTGGTGATCACAAACTCTGGCTATGGTCCGAAAAATCAAAAAACACTCTTTACCCGCTAAACCGGGAAGGCTGAGCTCTTTATTCAATCGGTCACAGTGGTAAGAAAGGCGTTCACAGTTTTCCGAAAGGTATCTCAAGTTATCATTATCAATTTTAGCGATGACTCTAATTTAGCGACGAATAATTCCAAAAACACACAACAAAAAAGACCCTTCTTCTTCTTCTCCTCTGTAAAGGTCATCACAGCTGGTCCCTCCTGTGCAACGTGGATTAGCAAGGTCACTCACGCAAGTTGGGACCCATCGGGCTAGAGGGCGGAGAAGTATCATGCTATTGGGAATTAGTGGCTTAGTAGAAATGCACGTATATTTCAGTCGCTTACAGTAGACCCTCAATGAAGGAAGGGGTTTTAAGGAACCCTGTGCAGTCGATAAACTTACCTCTAAATATGCATACAAAATATAGTATGATATTTATAAATCTATTTCAAATGGACAGCAAATCTACACGTTTCACTATCACTAACACACGTTTTTCTGCTAATCTGTCACAATAACACAAAAACACAAGCACAACAAATGTTAAACTTAAAGTACCAACAATAATTTCCGAAAACATAAAACAAAATTAGCTAAAATGTAATGTGTATTTCCAAATGCTTTTCTAGTACTAAATGCCAAACAATATTTTCCAGTATCAAGTGCTCTCTCACAATAACTATGGTTAACCAGTAACCAGCGGTGTGCAATTATTTTTGTTTATTAATTATCAATTGATAATAATTGTTTATGTAATTTGCGTTCGTACCACCAACCAATTAGTTGCAACATTATGATGTTCAAATAATGTTTTAGCGCATGGTCACCAAAAATTATGATTTACTAGGATATGCATTATGATTTTGCGGTCTTTGAAAATATGTTTCATAATGATTTTCATATCGCTAATCGAGTAGTGGCTTGTTATAAATTTATGTTTGGCATTGAACTACCAAATTTAAGCAAGCAGCAATAAAATCAACATCATTATAATCACCTTTTCGGCTAAACCTTTCTTCTCTGTACTGTGCAAGCATGGCATAGGAATTGCAATTACATACCGTTTGTGTGATATCTGACGCAACCTACACTAGATGGCTCGTTGTAAAAATACTTGGTAATTGTCTGTATTTCCAAAAAAATATGGCTAACCTATCACAGCGTGACAATTCTATGCTTCTCCTGACTAACCCGTCTGCCGCTAATTAAACATTAATTAACTGGAATAAATTACAACTACAGAGCCTTGGTTAATTCGTATTGGCAAACTGGATGGAACTGGATCAATTATCGAATCTTGCTTTACTTATTTTTTGTATGGGTTAATCTCGTTTTGCTAGTCTGGAACATTTGGGCATTTGACTCAATCGTCTAGTCGCAAACATATATTTATTTTTGGTTCCAAGTACACAAGGAACTTTTATTAATGTATTGGATATTGTATTGTTTATTGGATAAAATATAATTCGTAGGTGATCTAGAATGAAGGTGATCTGCTTCTAAGTAAGCAGTTTTAAACTATAGCTTCGAGGTCTGACTTCTTTACCTACCTATCAATAATAAGATAATAAGCATAAGTAGATAGGTGAGAAACTTAGCGTAAGTACGTTTCGTAGAAATTATATTCACTTTTGGTTATGATTGCTTGGCTTTTGATCACTAAATGACTTTGTGGTCATTGAGTAGTCGGCACTGGGCACTGAACGGCTGGCGGTTTGCCAAACCAAAGACACTTTTCAGATGAGTGGAGCCATGCAACATAAGTGGCAGATACTCCATATCACATCGCTCAAATGCGTGGAATGAGTTTGTGATAGTTATTCGTCCACATTTTACTGAAAAAGAAATTATTTAAATCAGTAAACATCCACGATAAATATTTTTTTAAGTTTGATGACCGTTGAATAGCAAAAGGTTCTCAGGTAGCAACCACGAACTGGAAAGCACAGCGAGTGCTGACTTCCTACCCGAAGGACTGGTGACCTGATGCATGTAGCAGGATGCTGTTGGGTGTAAACGACCCAAAGACCTATGTCCAACAGTGGCCTCGCGCTTCTAGAGGCTTATAAAAATGAAAATTTCCCAGGGTCAAGTAAAAGTTTACTAAAATTTTGATTATCCGTTTCGACTTATCGAAAAAGTCCTTTTCTGAATTTAAAGTCTACTATTATTATGTAATATTTTTTTTTTGTGGCTAGCAATTCTTGGTTTGGTTGGTTCTATTTATATTATGACTTCTATTTATGTATGTTTATTTTTATCGATTTATATTGAATTTATATATTATTTATTTTGTTGTTTTGTTATTTTATAATAATTAGCATCTGTTGTTGTTTTCAAAAGTAATTTATTTAGTTTAATCTCGTGCACCGTGTTTAATTTATCTGTTTAATCGTGTGGTTGACTGGTAGAGAATGCCCTTTGGCATTAAGTCCGCCAATTGTATCATTAATTTTGTGCAATGAAGAATAAATAAATAAATAAATAAAGTCCTTGTGTGTTTAATGTACTCGTATTCAAACTTTAATGCTGTACCCTTTTGTGCAGAAATAAATTAAATAAAGTACTGCTTTAGAATTTAAATCACTCTCTGTGACTCGTAAGTTAGAGTTAACTATGCATTTTAGAACTTTGGACATTCGGACCCGTAGATAAACCTTGGACCAGACAATGCTGCATTTATATGAGCTACGTTAGTTAGCCCTGTCCGAAGTTAATCAGGCCAAGTTTTAATAGTATCGCCGCTCAGGTCCATTACGGACAAACTGTACAATTTAAAACAAATTAGTTAAAACTGAAAGTGGTTTAACTTGATCAAATTATTGCTAAAGTTTAGTCCAGTCAGCCGTAGGTCGAGCGTTAGGGTGTTTTTAGTATCGAGCGGGTTTCATCGCGCACGCGGAATTACCCCGCTGATATTTTTGATACAGACACGCGTTCAGACACAGTTCTAATCTGTCGGGAAGACGCAACGCCCAAAAACGCTGGTGTGAGGGAGTCGCCGCGGCAAGACGCCGACGCTCAAAGAACGCTATTGTGGGGTCTCTTTAAATTATCTTAAGTGGATATTAACATAAACATTCTCTGCTCAAATTTTTGGTGGAAAGCAGCCTAACGTTCGAGTTGTTTAATATTTTTGTACTAAAGAACCTACGATGGAAAATGCCGGCAAACTTGTACATCAATTGTTTTTCCCTTTGAATGCACTTCATCAGCTCTTAATTTGGTATATAAGAAAGTTTCTTAACTACTTACTGAATTTGCATTTAATATTATAGTTTTGTAAATTACCAGTTCTCTGTACTGAATTACTTATGCAAAATAGTTTTCATCACTTGCACCCAAAGTTGAATAGAATTTTAGTAAAATTTTCTATTCAGGAATTTGAAATAAGTTGGAAACTACTTTGTCTCTCCGGGGATCGAAACTGCATAGTTCGGTTTTAATTTTGATAACATTTTGTGAAAAAATTCTAAAGTATCTAATGTTCTATATTAATTGATAAGTAAAGCAGAATTCCCGCGTATAAAATGAGATAGATATCAGATGTGCAAATTATTGTTATTAAATTTCCTACTGTGACAGTCAGCAACAGCTTCTCTTTAGTATTGTTACATTAACTTCAGTCCAAGTTGTCATAATTAGAAAAATTATAGATGGCAGATAGAATGAGAATAACTATGGCAAAGTACTCATGAGCTTAGGTACTCACTTATCATACGAAACAAAGTTCAAAATGAATATGTACATATATACACGCACGCGTGTTAGTATTTGCTTCGACTTTCAAAGAACGTCAGAGCCACGCGCGTCCATCACTCGCCGTAATCCGCAAAGTAATGAGATGATTGCAGGGCCTTAGATCTCAAAGTTATTACGCAAAATCGTGACGTTAGCTCGTTGGGGTCACTTTTGACCCCAACTCCAGCTGAGGGTTAAAATAAAATCGCATTACTTTATCATTTTCTCTCAACAAGCAATGTTATTTCAGAGCTCCGCGGCGCTATCATAATAAAACTTTTACCACCTATATCAAACGTCAAAATGGATGGACATTGTTTTAGTAAACTGCAAGGTGCATTTATGTTGCAAATAAATTAACATTGTAACGAGTTGGATATCGTTTAGTTAAATTAAAAATCCTAAATATCTGGTGTGTAGGTTCACTATACATATACAAATTGTTGTTCCTATTTTCCTGACTAACACCTCTTAACTAAAACTGAATTAAATGTAAAAAGTTCTAATACAAATCGAGATATTATTTTAAGCAATTTTATGACCGCAAATAAATTGTAATCCTTTTTTCTTTACGTTTATTTTTAATAAGATAAAAGCGATAACTATCCTCAGGTTTACTGTTTGTTAAATTGGAATAGCTATATTCATATTCATGTCATAGTTCTGTATTGCTTCATGGTGGTACTTATGATTTTAAAAATTTAAAAAGAACACCTAACATAAGCCCTGCGAGAGCAATGCAACACAGATAGGTACATTCATTCCAAACTAAAATGTTTATATCTATAATAATTAGGTATGTTATCCTTTTAATTATACTCGTATAATATAGATAATTGAATATAGGGTAAATCAAGGGCTATAACAATTCATTATAAAGGGCATAGCGAATAAGTAATTTATTTATTTATTATGGTTTATCAACAGTTGCTACAATATTATAAGGCTCGTACCACCTTATAGTTGAGGTAAGGCCTGTGCCCAGCAGTGGGACGTATAAGGCTGTATTTGTTGTTGTTACAATATTACATGTGTAGAAGATACAGCCAGCAAATAAACCTAATCTAAGAGCACAACCTTATATACAAACACAGCATGCAACGTGTTCAGTAGATATTAACACAAATATATTTAACATTTGTACTTTATAATTTGCTTATTCATAATTTAATTGTTTTAAATCATAAAAAGTGGCAACTACAAATAATAAGGGCTTCTTTCCTTCTTATATTTTTCAAAAATTATTCTACAATTGCGTACACAATTTGATATATCGAGAGCATCACTGTTCTTGTTAAAGAGGTTACAAAGTCGTAGAACCAGTGAATTCCTTCCCATGTTTGTTTTTCGATGTAATAGTGAGAATTGCTTTTTTATTTTACCGCGGGGGTAGCTGGGGGAATTTTAAGTAATTAATAACTAATTTAGACTTCTTCATTCTTTCGACTTAATGTTAAGTTCATCACGTGTTTATTTATTTATTAGTTAAATCACAAAAACAGACTTTTAATAGACCACAAAATTACAGATGGGTTTCCTATCTCACTTCACATAAAGTTAATGAGCTGAAGTAGTACTAGAAAGCACTGTTTACATTAATATGAATAAGGAGTAATTTTGTTTGAGCACGGTGTTAAAAACGATTCACGGTTCGTTGTCAGCCAATCATTACGCCTCAGACACACGGCATGTGATTTGAATCGTTCCTACTAATGAACAGAGAAAATATTTCCTGCTCCGGTATTATTCCGCGCTCAGTCGCTTCCAAGTAATATGAATATATATAGGATTTGCTAATGGCAAAAATAAAAGAAATGAGTTTACATTTTCTGAATAATGAAGAATCGACTTCTGCTTTTGTGGGAATTCAGAAGTTGTAAAAGAATATATTGTAAAATGTTTGCCTATGTCTATTATGGTGTAAGAAAAAATTCTGAAAGCATGTATTTTTTGTTGTTTATCATCCGTAGCAATTTCTACAAAAAAACATTTTGTTCAATTTCGTTATGAGTGTTATCACTAAAACGAAATAAAAAAAAATCATAACATTCGTTAGCGATTGTCACCATTTTGTCACATGCAGTTTTCCTCTTGTACTATCCCCACTTGACCGCAATTATAATGTTGACAAACACTTCTCAACATCAGTACGTCTACCACGAGTTGCCACTTTAAATTTACGTTATCATGACATGGATAATATGACAATGTCAAATCCCAATACATTTTTTTAAGCGAACGATAATGTAAATTCAAAGTGGCAACTCGTGGTAGACGTACAGTTGTGTACCGTGTACCTAGTATAGTTTTCCCAAAGTGACACTTTGGTGACCTATTTATATACGCAATAATGTTTTTCTAGGTTGATGAATCGATCAAACACGACGAAACGAAATCAATAGCAGATTAAGCTAAAATATTTCCAAGTCTTCTTTAATGCACAAAACGAAATATTTCACGAATATATTTTAGTATGAAAAAAAGGCACAGCTATCCAACTGAGAAAAGTTTCTATTGTTAGTTTGGTAGGTTAACTAGGTTATTATAACAAAACTGGATCATTACACCGTCCATCCAGTTTGCATTGCTGCTAATGAAGCTCAAACAGTGGCTATTGCCACAGCTGACAAACACGAGATTGTCCAATGGATCACATTATTAGTCGATCATTGCACGTAAACGGCAAAAGGTAAACTGATATAGCAACGTAATTTTAGACCTTATATTGATAGTAAAAGAGGTGATGTGAAAAGCTTTGTAAGTGATGTAAGCAGACTTCGCAACTTGACGTAAGTAGCTTTCTGGACTTCTATCGTAATTCACAAGTTTAATCAGTAAATAAAATGAATAATTAGGTAGATTAAAATGAGTTAGAACTTTTTAAGTAAATAAAATCTTTAAAAATACATTGGGCTTATAAATTTCAAAGTGTGAGCCTTTTTGCCAATGAAAGCCAATGATGGCAGTGTTAAAAATAAATCGGGATATCCTAAGTTCAGATTCTTTACCTGCCATGAGGTTGAGCTTGGGCAACAACGTGAAGAGACGAACATAAACTGGCAAGATGGTGGCCAGCAACTCCACCTGTAATCGACAGACGACGGGTGGGGAAGAACACATACGACATACTGCAGGACATTCTGCGTCATTTTAAGTTCGACTGTTCATTCATCAAGTTATTCTTGCAACGCACGTTTCTATTGAAGGTAACTGTATCCAAGTTGGGGTTTTAAGGAATTTTTATTTGGTATGGTTTCTTGTAATCCGTAAATATCTGACCAATTACAATGAATAATTTTAAAATTGGTAATTATACTACATTATAATTGTGGCTCAAGCTTATTGACCTAATATTTATGAGTTATTTTCAGTGATGCTGCGGATATCTAAATAGAAAATTATGGCGGAAGCACGCTTCCGAGTATTCAAACTATACCTTAAAAGCTATAAACGGTTAAAATTATTATAAAATCATATTTTTAACGGTTTTGCCGTTCGAATTTAGTCATATTTAAAAAATATACTTTACCTATAAATGTAAAGAATCATAGAACATTTAACAATAATTTAAACGGGTTTTCCCATGAGAGATTAGTTAATCAAACCATTATAAAGGCATATTAATAATATAGCTTTACTTATAATGTACGACATACATGTCCTTGTCAAATGCATCTCTTCTAATAATGTCATTCGTGAAACCGTGTCATCTCGTGGCGACGGATTCTAGTTTATAGTCACGCATATTGTAGCTTCCAACGTTCGATTTTTAAAGTTTTTGTATTAGTATACTAACCATCCATCAAACTATAGCAAAATTGTGCTAAAATCAGAAAAAGTTGAAAATCGTTGTACACTTTCGAGCGCGCACAGAATATGAATGCTTATTCTTTGCGTTCGAATTGAAAATTGTGTTGCTGACTGACGTCTATTGCTGCGTTCGCGGCTCTTTCATCGGCTGTTGTTCCGCAATCACAATTCAGAGTTCAGTTGGCTTGTTTTTAGTCGTATAGGTATGTGGGGGTAGTACTTAATGCTGATCCAGCGATGAAATAGGTTTGTAATGTGTGTTAAGATTACTAGAATCTAATGATTATTGTACCTATCACATTGGTATTAAGCTAAAAATGTCTAAGTATATTTATATTTATTGCAGCTTAGTGCTCTAAGCACATACACATTATATACATCACTATATTTCTGAAAAAGTAATATATTATATCAACACTCCCCCAAATTAAAATGTATTTTCATGTGATCCATAAATTTTTATGAAATTCATTTGTGTGTGGTCTTGGCTACGCCCTGCTCAGTACAGTAAGAAAAAAAATCAATTAAAATGATAATTGTTGTAAGTAATTATATTTAGGTACCTGACATTGGATTCACCTAGTGATTTTATACACATGAATGAAAAAAATAAAAATCTCCGCTTTAACATATTCCATGTTTATTTTTATTGAATGAGGAATGAGAATCGATGTCTGCATGTCTCAAACTTCAGCAAAAAAAAAGATCATCAGTAAAAAATCGTTTTACACTGTCGAACACGCTCGGAATATGAATGCATATTGTTCGAGTTCAAATTGAAAATTGTAAACTGTTGCTGACGTCTATTGCTGCGTTCGCTCTTTCATTGGCTGTTGTTCCGGAATCACAATACAGAGCTCGGTTGGCTTGTTTTTAGTCGTCAATGTAGAATGTCATACGCTGATTCAGTGGTAAAATAGGGTCAAACTCATATTACTTTTTTAGGTTAGGGTTGAGAGCCTTCTGCTCACCCACTTGTCCGGTGACATTGTGAAAGCCATCAGCGGCTAACAATGCATTCCAGGTAGAAAAAAAAAACTTTTTTAGCTGATGGCACATATGGTTTCCAACTCTTTTTTTATTTATTCGTTTAATTAAACGAGTGGCAAACCCAGTAACATAATTGAAAACTATACATGTACAGTAATTACACTAAACATTAAACAATTAAATAAAAATTAACATATACTTTCACAAAAATGAAACATTTTCATAGGAGAATTCCCCATACCCCATACCCCATATCAAATAAATCGCATTCAGGTCGCTGCCCCAGGAGAGCGTTGAGTGCAGTGTGCGTGCATGCGACACACCGGGGACTGCGCGTGCGCTACGGTGCGCGTCGTCAGCGGCCGCGCGAACAGTCGATGCCTACGGTTAGCACGGTGGCGAACATATTTGTCGGGAACAAAAAGGCGCGATAGCTGCTCAGTTTCTTTTTTTTTTCTTTGCGTAAAAGATTGTTACTTTATTAGATTGTAGATTGTATGACCTGTCAGAAGTGCACACTTTGTGCAAAGAAGGAGGAGGTTCTTAATTTTTCGGAATAATTTTCAAGTTATGGTATCATTTCATTCATGGTTAAGTTTGAGGTCAGTTTGGTTGGTGTAATTTGGATTATTTCTTTATGTAACACTCGTTTTGGTGGCCCATATCAAGATCGTTACTCATCAATTATTAAACTCTCATGAAGTATTTCTTAAATCCACTTACAAAAAAACAATCAATTCTGAATCTGAAAAGAATTATCACAACGTCAAACGCGTGACGAACGAACGATGGCATTTGATTGCACCCGACGCGCCTGCAATTGACAGGCTGACGGGTGCTGCACAAAGGATCACAAAGGCCAATCTTACAAATACAAAAACCTATTTCTGCCTTTTTCGTACGCTAACGTGATTGGTCAATTGAAATGGAAACAACCAATCAAATCACTTAACACGCATTTCGTTTTTGATTAATGAAATAAATAAACGACTGTAGCTTCACAATAAATCATATTTTTGACCACGAATTTGTGGGCCAACTCCCGATCACACGAACACGTCGGTTCAATGCGACACCACGCTCCGGTATGTTTTACATCGATTTCCTATTTTTAGTCGGCCGAGAATGGGTTAAAGAAAGATACTCACAGGTTAAATTTGCTGTTGGTTTTTGGTGAGGTCACGAAAGTTTATTCTACACAATACATAAAACTCATTCATATCGTACTTTCGTGGCTTGGCTTTTCAAAGTTTCACGAAACCTTGTATTTTTTGCACCGGCGTGAGTCCCCTTTTCTAGCTCTCGTGTTGTGAGGGGTTTTATTCAGTTAGACTATGCGCTTCTGTAGCTTTTTTATTCTACTGAATTGATTGGTAGGGATAGAGAGGCCGTATTTCTGGGACACGAGCGGGAATTTGTTATATTTTTTTTAAACTTGATCTAGCGTTACGCCACGCCGCCTCGGCAGCTTACAGAATATCTGAACACACAAACTGAATATCATCATTTTATCCTACAGCAAATCCATATTATGAACATTCTGCTATTCGCATCGCGTCAAATCACATGCTTCAAATTGTTATTTTCATATCTTCTTCTCTCTCTATCTCTCTTTATCGTTTTTATGTTATACACAAGTGCACCGCTCTATACGTACTACACTATTCAAATTGGATGAAAGTAAAGTTTTAAGGTACAATTCCGAGACGGACCGCAGACTGCAAAACTGCTGTTTCAAACCGCAAGCTACACTACTGGTTTCTATGAAACTCTATGAAAGTGATTCCAAGCGCGGCCACAGGGCCGCGGCACCTACTTAGAGATTCAGGAACCAGTAAGTGTCACTTGCAGCTACGGCCGGTCCTTTGGACTGTACCTTATCTATGTCACAGATTACTTAAAAGTTCTAACGTAACAGATAAATCACTACATAGAAAATCATCAATTTTATCAATTTTAAATACGTGTGTGACAGACACATATTGCCAGGGCTGCCTCTTTCGAGATGTCAGCAGTCAGTACCTACAATACGTCATCGCGTCACATACCGCTTTCGAGATGTCAGCATTCAGTACCTACAGTACGTCATCGCGTCACAGTTCAACCGCAAGATTCGCGTACAAATGCTCCACGAGTCTACGCGGCTGTTGACCACCAACTGCCAAATGAGTCTTGGGAGACCCTGCGGCAGGTGCGTAATTATCGCGCGCAAGTACGTGGAGTGACAGAGGCCTGCTTATAGCTTTTCAAAGCTACCGAAAAGCTTTGTTACCCTATTATTGTCAAAGTAGAATATACTCGTCCGATAACAAACACGTGACGAATACCCAGTACCGTTTGAGATGTCCTTCGCGCTGTAGTGGACTGACGTATGCGATACAAGTCATATTCACAAAGGACTAAATTTGTACCGACATTTTATTTATATATAATAATAATAATATAATTTATTTCAGATTGCTCCATATCCATATTATAATATCACAAAACAACATTATTTAAAATTCACATTCAGTTACACAAACTCATATTCATTATTTAGATTTCACACACATAATCTATGTTATACAAAAGACCTTAAAATTCAATTTATAATATTCAATTGATAATATCAATTAATGAAATGTCAATAAATAAAAATCAGTTGTTAAAATCAAGAAACTACATCGATTTATGCATGTCAAACACACAAACAATAATAATAAACAAAAATTACAAATTAAAAACATATTCAGTCACACAAAATATAACTTAACTATTTAGATTACACACGTACACACATTATTAACTTCACATTAACGTCTTTAAGCTTCAAATTTATTATATGGTGAATAATGGGTTATTGTCAATAAAATAAAAATTAAAAAAAATATATATAAGCATGTCAAAAAAATAACCAATTTATATATGCTTTTATTTATGCTTCCTCATCAGAAATTCAGAAATTTTACACTTGGTTTTGCAAATAAATTTATTTTTCTAATTGAGAACGTTAGCTGTGTTGAATTGAAAACTCACGGCCTTGAATATATTCCAAAGGTTTATAAATCTTCAACATTCAAAAGCGTTCTTATCTTAAGGCTAAATAATTATATAATAAGTCTCGGCGTTGCGGCTAGTAAAAGATCTGGCATTGGAATCGATATCAAAAACACATCCCATTGCGGTTGAATACTATGAAATATAAGTATCTATATAAATGCGACAGTGAACACACCACTTGTCCTGGTCTCGAAGTAAGGATAAATACCCTTCGTGTCACGAGGTACCAGACAGGGAATAAGCCAGGGGCGTCTTCCAGCACACCCAAACTCGAGCCAATTTAGAAAGATTGTTACCTAAATTGACTTGACCGGTAATCGAACCAAGCACACTATGTAATTCAAGGCTAGAAACTGTGGTACAGCGCACTACGTCAATTGAGCTTGTCGTGTGTTTGTGCTTTTGCAACTTATCATCAAGTTTAATATTTCACATCGGATGCAATCGATACTGTCAATAGTCACTTCGCCTGCAAAGCGGAAACACAAGCGCAGACCAATTTATAAATCGTCTGGGAGCGAAAAAAGCAATTGCCTGGCATACAAATTCTTTTCGAATAAGCTAATAACATAGGTAGACGCGTGATTGAATTAACGCAGACGAGTGGTTTAAAAAATTTGAATTTTATTGAACTATTAAGATACTTTCAGCTCTAATCAATAATTACTGCAGCAAAACTTATTCATATTTGACTCGTTATCGCTAGAAAGTAATTTATTTTTGAATACCCTAAGATCGATAAAACGTGGGTTAAAAAATTGAAGATAAAGCACTATGTTAAAAACAGATTGCATACTTACTAAAATATCATATAACAAAACATTATCACAGAAGATAACAAAGAGAAGCGAGTCTACGTTACGGTTACTTCTGAAAAGGTATTTCTGACAGTAGAAAAGCACTAGTGACGTGCCGTTGCAGTAGTCCGCAGCGCATGCGGCCAACCGCAACGGCACGCTACCACCGGAGCGGTTCACGGCACGGCTGGCATTGCAGCCAGCCGCTTGTGCGTTGCGGCACTGGCTGGTAGCTACGAGGTATCAGTTCCTAGTTTACGTAAACTCACGTTCTGGGAACTCGTCCTGTCAATAAATTTACTACCAGAAAGCTTGAAGCTAGTTCTCCATAACCAGTGCTTGTATATGGAAGCCAGCTCAAACTGCTGGGCGTTTTCGTCAGAGTAATGGACATCTGTCGACCTTTGATTGACCTGCCTCTGTTGACGGTTAACGAAGCTGAATCGCCGCGGCTGTATTCGGTGCGCATTTTGCAAAATAAAGTGTTCAAAGGGAATTTTGCACGTGCTAATTTATGTTGTGAACGTTTTAAAATCGGAAACAAAGGCAAATAAAGCAGCCACTTTTCACGAGCAATTGCTGCATAAAGAAAGGAAACTAATTTAAGCTTTTTGTTATACTAAATTTACCTACAGTGTACCAGTACTTTATAAAAATGCAATAATTATACTAACTGAAAAAAAAATTAACTTAAATAATTTGTCAAGTCATCGCTACAATAATTGATGGGTTTGGGCTCACATAAAATAGAAATTAGAGCTCAGGTTAGATTAATACTTGGCTGGACGACCACATCAGCAGGCCCTGCCAGAATACCGGCGTCTCTGCCGTGCTTGCACTGCAGTGGCACATGCTGAGGCAGGGTCCTGATTGGCCCACTACATCTTCGTTTTTATTTCTTGTTCTGTTTGTATTTATTTTGTACCCTCTAGTTTGAGCTAATTTTGATTTATGTTTGGGTTAATAAATTGTTTTTCTTTCTTTCTTCCTAGATTCGAATGTTTTTCCCAAGTGCCTTTGCCTTATAGGTGCGGGAGTGGTTTCGTATTTCTGGGCCCAGAACATCTACGAGAACATCAAGAGCGCCTTTAGCGTAGGCAGAGGTGTTGTTGCACAGTGCTGCTCGCCTAGAAGAGCCTGCGGTTTCTAGGGGGGCTGTGATCTACGGCTAAGCTTTCATGGGTTTCGTGGAACACGACAGTGAAACTGGGCGGCTACGCTGGGCTTTTCCCTTGGCCGTAATGGAATACTCTTGTTTGCATACTTTCAGCATGATGATGGAAATGCCATTAAATTCCAGTTTCTTCCATGGCATGGCTTTACAGCAGGGCCTGTAAGGGTAAAAGTTTTACAATGAGATTTAAATAATTTAGTAGGAGTCGTAACCGCCTCGTCCTGTCGGGAGTCCGGGTATTAATAGTGATTCTTACCTAACATTGATAAAAATAATAGGCAAAATGTTCTAATAGACTGTTTGAATCTCGGGTAAATTAAACTCAAACAGCTACCGCATCAACAAAGAAGTCACGCAGTAGCTGCGCGGCGGTGGCGATTGACTTGACCCCTAAAAATGCAACAGTTTATTTTGCTCAGATCGCTCAGTTTATTTCGCTTCGCTCGCTCAGAGAAGCACATCGTGATAAATGTTTCATGCTGTTTGATTGATCGACCCAAGGTGTCACTGCACTTAATTTAAATTAAATTGGTTAGCGGTTTTCATATGCAATTTTCTTTTAAAGCCAACGCCGTGATTTCAATCTTCTAGAAGGTTAAACATCTAACTGAATTTATGCTACGTTCTTTACAACAAAGTACCTACGGGAAAAAAGTATCTCATTGTTAGAATAGATTTAGCTAATAAACTTGTTAAGATAAAGTTCTTCGTAGCAAAAATGCAAAGTTGGTTCTTGCTGTACTTTTATGCAATTATGATGGGTTTGTATTTTATACTTTCGCTGGGTAAATGTCCGCATAAATGCTAATCACTGAATATGATTTACTTAAGTTAAGTTTTATGAATATGCTCCAAAGCAAAAAAATACTACAGTTAAAAATACATTCTTGTATGACTTTACATGCTTACTAGATGCTTATGATCTTATATGGATTGGACATAGTTTTTGTGAAAAAGTGATTGTTCGTAGGTGTAGCACATAACTTGTCAGAAGACGCATCTTCAGAGACCCAAAAAAACATATTTATCTGATGATTGTTGTTTTATTCATTTGTGGTATTAAAAAAGTATTACCCATCTAATTTCCAGGTCCTCCTGCCTATCTCCTGCCCCTCAGTATTACGTTTGCATGCATCATCAGTAGAGATCTTACAGTCAACAACGCTCGTCATCGCAGTCAATCTACAGTTAGGCCAAGTGCTAAACGCCTTTTCATACATTTATCGGTGGCATCCATTTCTTGGTTTCTAGCGTTCTTCATAATGTTTTGTTTACCAATTCTGTCACCTAAAGCCCCTCAATATACTTTTATTTATTTAGCACACAAATTATGGTTTTAGTAAATTACCATAACTAAATCTAAATAAACTCACACGATATGTAACACAATCCTTTTGAGTTATGCATTAAATCATCATGCTTGTTACATAATACATTTTCGCCTAACCGTTGAAATTTTAATGAACTCTCATCTATAAGCAATTGTTTTCTTCTAATATTCGGGTATATCGGCACTTTTCCTGCGTAAACAACGAAATATATTGAAGGTAAATCTCGAAGGTGAATCTCTGATAAGGCACGCCTGTAATCTCCTCCTATATTTTCTGTATAAGATACAATATTTTCTAAGCGGCTTAGTACTTAAAGGTAAAAACAAATTTAAGACAAATAATATATTTTGTGATCGCTGTGAATTCACAATTGCCAAATATGTTTAAGTCGCAGTAAGATAAATAAAACCGTGATTAATTATATCCCTGAGGATAAATTACATAAATATCAAAACGAGAGCGATTCATAGTTATTTTACTTGTTATATAACTTTATCAACCTCATTCATAAAAATCAAATGAGTCTATTAATTTAATGCTGTTTTATTTAAGTACTCAATGCACAACTGTTTGTTTTAGGGCTGTCAAAGTTTGCCAAAAAAGCCCGCTTTCGAAATCGCAATACATGTGATATTTGTCAGTAGATATGAAAGGGTAGTAATGCAGGTATACATTCGAGTTTTGCTTAACTTCTATTTTTATTTCTGGATTCGGGCGTTAAATCACTAACGAGTAAGAAGTGAGACAGATACGGAAAGACACGTGAGTAACAGATATAGTAACAAGTTAACAATTGCGCCCTAAATATTTCGATTTTGAAAGAGGCCTTTTTTGCAAACTTTGACAGCCCTAAAACAAACAGTTGTGCATTGAGTACCTAAATAAAACAGCATTCAATTAATAGACTGATTTGATTTTAATGAATGAGGTTGATCAAGTTAAACCCCTAGTACAATAACTATGAATCGCTTTCGTTCAGTAGATATGAAAGGACATGTGATAGGACAGCATTAATTTGAAGGTCGCCTTGATTGGCGTTTCTGGATTCGGGTCGAAAAGGTATTAACTACAGGGAAACCTTTGAACGCTAGTGACTGTAACCACAACACGCCGTATATACCATTAGGCAAAACTATTTCACACCAATGTTTTAAAAATATATTGTAGTCGTAAATTCGATAGGTCACCGCTTCTGTTTCTAGCAATCTTAGAAATAGAGAGCAGACATTGTCTATTTCAGACAAATGTAATGGGTTGTTCTCGTTTGTCGCGTTCAGAGCCGTACTGGGGTATTTTTATCCTTGGAATACCAGATACGACCATTTTATCACATTCATATGTTAGTAGTGTATAAAATCCAGATTATGAAAGCAAGTGAACTCTCATATTATGTTAACATAAGTACCTCAGTAGTAACACCTCTGTGGCTGAGTGATAGAGCTCAGCCCTAAACCCGGAGTGCCTGGGTTCAAATGCGAGGTCAGGCAAGTGTGTTTTAGAATGTTCAGAACATTCCGGCCCGGGTTTGCGATCACCAACCCTAATGATTGGTCGGTGATGATTAAGCCAATACCCAACAATGGTAGCGATGACTTGATTCCAATAGCTAAGGCTTTTGCCCAGCAGTGGGGCATGTTTAAGGATAATAACTTTACTTAATCATAACTCTTCAATTTCCCTCCTCAGCAAGTAAAATTTATAAATATTACGGATAACAAAAGTTAATTCATATATAGTTCATAAAAGACATTTCACATCATAGCAATATATTTTTAAGTGCGCAATAAATCTACCAATTAACTTACAAGCCGTTTTCAGTCTGCTGAAACTGAAAACTTTGGATTTTACGAGTAACGCCTCCTAACTAAAGCGCTCTCGACTTATATTTTTTATAAAATTGCGCATTGCAGAAAAAGTTTTTCTGTAAAACCTCGTTACATTCAAAGCGCTTCTTCAACAACAATAACATTTATTTGTTATTTGTTTCTTATAGTGCTGATTTGTGCAAAAATAGCACTTAATATTTGAAACTGGAAATGTATTGTAGGCTTTGCCCGCGTAGATTTATTATCCCGTTAAAATGTATCCTATGGCACTCGCTGATAATACAGCTTTATACATATAGTTAAAATAGTTTTTCAAATCTGCCCACCAGTAGTTTCGGAGCCTATGCAATACAAACAAATATCTTTATTATATCAGTATAACAAAAAGTTAACTACTTTTAAATAGAGTAGACTTACTCTGATTTATTATATGTATACTTCATTCAATATAACATTAGAAATAAGAAGCAGGGGGGCTAAAATGAATGGCAATTTGCATTTGATGTTGCCATGACAATAACACACCTGAGTACCTATAACCTGGCAAAATTGAAAACCCTTTCCGCCACAACGTATGAAGGGATTATGTAACATTTTAGATTTGGTAGAGTTATAGTGACAGTAAAACTGAAAACCCCTGCCTGTTTTAAGTTTTTACATCGACAATATAGTTTGATGCAATACAAAATAATTTAAGCAAAAGCCTCATACATTCTGAAGTTCCTTTACTTTAAATGAGAACAATTAAGTGTGACAGCTGCTATATTAGTAGATTTTACTAAATTCGGCATAAATGTTGAAAGTAATGATGTTTATTGTACTTTGACCACAAAGTGTACCCTAAAAAGAACCTTTTTTACTTCTGTCTAATGCTATAGGAATGTCAAATTCCTATCACTAAAACGCTATCATGACTATAATAAGCTTCAAAAAGGTGCGGCACCTTGGTTTTCATAGATACGGTTGCATTATCTATTTAGATTTCTGTCTGCGGGCATCAGTAAGGAGTGAGGTTCAGAAAGTAAAGACTTTTCCAACATCATGCCTTTTTGCAGAGAGCACAGAGCAGGCACCGCGCAGATACGTCACGGGCGGCGGCTTATCTGAGGAGTGCAGGATGATTGCACCGGATTGAACCGCACGGCACTGGTTAAAGCGGCGCACAACGTTTTTAATATTAATGCAACGTTTAATATTCTGCATACATTGCTTCATATCAAAGGCTTTTATTTCAAAATGAAATATCTTCTGTCGTTGACTAGTGCAAGACGATTATCTAACACATCCTCTTTTTTGACATTAGTGGAGTCACAGTTTGTAACAACGTGTTTATCGTAGGTATTTTCTTATTTTTGTTAATTGTCTATTCGCAAGTACCTACGAACAAAAGTCTATTTCAATAAAGTTGATTTGTTTTGGTAAAAATGTATATGTCAACATTAGGATTCTAAACGATGATTTATTATGCAGGCTCTGTCTATACGACTATTTGTGATCACACTAACTTAACTCGAGCATTTTAGCAGTTATTTTATTTCGCGATATTACTTAGAAGGCATTTTTATCCATGAAAGAGGACTTTATTCGATGTCATTTGGTGAAATTGGATGATTATATCAACCAGTTTATAAGCTTTTAGTATTAATACGGAGGTGTATGTACACAGGCGTTAAACAGGGCACCTTATGCTGCGGACATAAGACTCATTTTGCAATGGTTTTGTAAAGGTTAATGTGAACGCATCTTTCCCTACAGAAGCCGAGAACACACGTCAGAGAGTGTCGACAGGCCACAAAATAAATGGTGTATGGGGCTGTGTGTCTCCATAAAGGGTTTATGTGCCGTGAAGTGGACCCTGCCAACATTCCGATGAAGCTTGCCCCAGTTCATAGTAAAAGTGTGTTATGTAGGTTTTACCTAGTGACTATAAATATAAATAAATATAAATATGCGCCAGACAACACACCTCTTGTAATGGTCTCGAAGTAGGGATTATTATATCCCTGCTAGGGGCGTCTCCTAGCACACGCAGACCCGAGTCAATTCAGAAAAGATCGTTTCCTGAATTGACCCGACCGGCAATCGAACCCGGGACACTACGGAAGTCGAGGCGAGAAACCGTGCTACAGCACACTACGCTAATCGTGTCGTCATATACTATATCACACGTATCAATACTAATCAACGACTAAATTAGGCAAGGAAATGTAACTTTGATCGTCGTAAGTTTTTCTTTATTCGTTCGTATAAACATGTATTATTGTGTTTATCTTTTTTTCTATTTGAAACTTATTCTCTTTATCTTAATAATATTATAAATGCGAAAGTTCGTGAGGATGTATGTATGTATGTTTGTTACTCTTTCACGCAAAAACTACTGAACAGATTTGAATGAAACTTTACTGTAATATAGCTTAAACATCAGAATAACACATGAGATACAATTCATAAACATTTTATGTAATTTCGCCATAATATCTAACGATAACGCGGGCGAAGCCGCGGGCGGAAAGCTAGTGAAAACATAAATTAACATGGTAATTTGTTAGTCTACGTGTGTGTAGAAGTGACATTAGTATCATTAAAAGACGATTGAAAAAGGTATTTTTTTTTTGGTTGCTTTATAAACACCATGCGAAAATTTCCCAGACATTATTCATTAATCGAAGACAGCTTTTTTAAAAAAGGTTAGGTCTTTCTAACTTTTACATTATTATATATTTTTTGAACCAATTATTCGTGCAGCGTGGTTACATAATCAAAATTAAATTTCAACTGCTGAATAAAGCGCGGGCGGGGAGTTGAAGAGACTGCGAGCCCGCCGCCACTCGCGCCGCGCAGTATCAACGAAACTAGTGAATTTTTTATACCTTTGAGTAGTTATAATAACATTAATAACTCAATATTTTAGTACTGAAGGTTGTCAAACAGAAAAATACGTATTTTTCCATTTTCTCCATAGATCCTCATATTTCAATTTAGATGGTGTTTATAAAGTAGCCCTGTACAACTATTTTAAAAGATTTTGACATTCGTAAGTAGTTTTCACCTTTCAAAGCGTTGGATAACTTCATGACTTTCATTCACTGCCTCGTCTGACATTAATATTGAGTTGTGTTTATGAAGTGATTGTATTTGTTTTTGAAATATAGCGTTTGCTTGCGATTTTTCCAAATTAAGCTAGTTTTATGAATCCACTTAGTAATGTCTTAAGTAGGTAAAGTGAGAATTTAGCAATATACTCGTAGCTTAGATGTTTGTTGCAATAGGTTCACTCTTTTTTCCTCCTAAGGGTTGAATCACTGAAAACCTGTAATCATGGTAAAAGCATAGAAAGATCTTTATACAAAAATCTTTTCTAGCTTTAAGTTTTTAGACAAAACAAACAAAATGGGAATTTTTAATTTCCTCAATCGGTTTCATAAGAAGAAAAAATATTTAATAACCGAAATCAAGCTATGCTTAAATCAATGATTCAAATAAAAAAAATGTCTGAAATATTTCACCTTTAGACAACTAGCCACTCCGCAATGAAAAGGTTTGAGCTGACACGCGTTAGTAGGCACGCAAATAATAGCATATAACTAAAGTATTTACACACATAACTTCTAAGCTTCTCAAGGTGAACATTATTCCAAAAGTTTGAAATTATAAAGCTGTCGATTTCGAAATCGCAACTAATGAGCGACATCGGAGCGACGACGTCGGTAACACTGAATATTGCAAATAGCTTTAAAATTGACTTGGCCGTTGTGTTTGAGTTTGCATGGCGAGAAGTTTTACAATCGTAGTTACAAAATTAAATTAATTAAATTAAAAAAGTTGCTTTTGCCAAATTTAAAACACAATACAGTACTTGGAAGAACAGGGTGTAAAATAATATTAATGTGTTATGTGTTATATGTAGTTATGTTGTGAAAAAAAAAGTTTTTGTGTAAGTATAATATGTGCGTCTATCTGTTCAATCAGTGTTTGTCATTTCATTGCAAAATTCATAATGAATGATCAAAATTTTGTAATTTTGATTATATCATTTTGACAAGTGAGCTTTTTCCCGACCGGTCCCACCACGGCATACTGGCATAGTAATAGCTCTCAAACGAATTGACCGATTTCGATGCGATTTGGTTCATTTTAAATCCGGTTTCCTAGCAATGGTTTTAAGGTATATATATGTTATGTTTGGTAAAAATGGGTCTAGTAGTTTAAAAAAATCAGCTCTTTACCAAAATGATGAAAGGCATTTTTGGCTTAAAATAGATTTTGTAGGTACATGGTATTTTAAATAATTTAGTTATTACTTTAAAATACGAGCCACTCTTTAACTGACTATCTCTACCTATATGTGTTAGAACTTAAATATACAGCTTTCAACATGTAATTACGGTGAGTACACACATACAACTTATCAGCCCGAAGTCAAACATGCGATGTTATTCCAAAAGTTGGAAAAGATAAGTTCTCGATCTCGATCGCAACTAATGAACGGCGGGATATCGCAGCGTCGCGAACACTGAATATGCAAATAGCTTTAAAATTGACTTGGCCGCTGTGTTTGAGTTTGTTTGCATGGCGAGCGGTTTTACGATCGGAAATGCAAGATTTGTAACAGCGACGAAAAATATCTTGGATGCTGACTTTCAAAATCTGCGATCTCGTTCGCGATCGCGACAAAACTGGCCCTAGATTCAAAATGTGTTTAGTTCATTCCTGAGTTTGATCAAAATGTAAACATCGGACAATAGCGTTCTAAATCAGGGTTTTTTTTTTTTTAATACTACGTCGGTGACAATCAAGCACGCGGACCGCCTGATGGTAAGCGGTTATCGCGGCCTATGGACGCGTGCAACACCAGGGGTATCACTTGCGCGTTGTCGACCCTGTAAAAACCTTTTCAAACCCCTCTTGAAGAACTCCATACTATAACTCATCGGGAAAACTTCGGCAGGGAGTTCATTCCACAATTTAAGCGTCCTCGGAAGGAAACATCTCTGAAACCGTATTGTACGAGACCATTGCGGATTCAGAGTGTGAGGATGAATGCCCTGTCGGTGGCGAGCGGTGCGGTGATGAAAAGTAGCCGTGGGCATCATATCAAACAGTTCTTCAGAACAAAACCCGTTGTACAAGCGTAACAACAATAATAACTAACATCGTCAACCAAAGAAAACAGCTAAAAATGACAACATTGTTATAGAATATTTTTACTTAGTTATTGTTTTCTTTCTTTCTGCCTAAGTTGTATTATTGAAACAACCAATATCTCTTAAATAGCATAGTAAATGAACAGGTATGGTTATTTTAAGTAATAGGCCAAGTGTGACTGTACATAAATCCGAAACGTGTGTTTGTCTAAGCGTCTCGGAGCTGAGTTTGCTTTCTCAAACAAAGCGCTAGGAGGGCTCTAATGTCAGGTTTTGTTTAATCAATGTACAGTAAATAAGTGTCGGTTCTAATGAACTCGTGACTTCGCGATATGTTTACAGATTAGTAATGGGAAAGGTGGCTTATTTGGAAATGTGAAAATCATTACCATTTATTTTCTCGTTGCAATCAGTTGGACTTTATCTACTCGTAAATATTGTCATATAATATTATGCTGTAACCTATTTGAAATGACTTATTTTATATTGCGGGCCTCAATCATGTCGTCCACACCGCATCCGGGGACGGCGACTCCTGTTAGTTTCCATGTTGGGTCTCTATTGCGGTGAGCTCTGATGTGGCTAGCAAAACTGACTTCCTCTTGAAGACTATAATAATAATAATAATAATAATAAATAATCTTTATTGCACAAACAAATACTTACAGCACGTAAAAACAAAAAAGTAAATATTAAAGTACAATTTAGGCGGTCTTATCGCTACAGAGCGATCTCTTCCAGACAACTGACCAGTTAAATTACATTTAAATTACAGTACATTTTTTTAAGCGAACGATAAGGTAAATTTAAATCGGCAACTCGTGGTAGACGTATTTTTCTAGTTTCTATTTATGTGTAGAAAAGGGTAAAAACTTGCCTGAACTTCAATTCATTGCAGTAAGATTGTTGCAATGTAACATTCTTATTCATCAACTTTTGATTGTTCACACGAGCTCGACTGTCAGAAGCAAAAACTAACATCAAAGCACAAGTTTAAGCAATCCAGATGCCATCAGAAAAGCTATGAATCTAAATCAAGTGGAACCTCGTCAAAGTTTGCTGGCGCCGCCCGTGGGCACTCGCGAACTCATTTTCATATTTCGAGAGCGACAGTTGCTGTATTAAACAAAAGTTTTTATAGCATTTTTGCGTCAGGTATTTTAAATATAACTGGACGACTTTATTTTTCATTAGCAAGAGATCTAGACAGTTGCGTACTTATAAGGAAAATGTAAGCTAAATTCATGAAAATTTACGGCTGTGTTAGTAAATTAAGGTTTTAAATCTGTTTTTACTTGTAAGACAGCAATCATCAATCTTACTTGTAGCCACAACTGCCACAAGCCGTCCACTGCTGAACTAAGTGTGAAATTTTTAAGACGACAAAATTTAACAAATCTCAACGATAATATCAAATTCGTAAAAATCCTTTATTAGTTAGTGGTAAAAATAATGAAAAGTCACTAAGTTAAAGATTTCCTGGATTATTCATCGTTATTACTTATTGAAGACGGAAAGCAGACGAAGTAAGATTAATGATGACCCGTCGCAGCTCCGCGGGGTGTCTTCGATTAATATCGCGTCATTATTGAAATTAACAGAGGGCTGTATGACCAAAGACTGCGATGTCATTGGATTGTGACTAATGATTGTTACGAATTAGGCCACTGTTAGGGAGGTTGTTCTAGAATGTCCAAACAGAATTAAGGGTGTTTTAAACAAGTTTTTTATCAAGGCAAACTCGAGCCTTGTTAAGAACCCCTTAAGGGTCACACGGTACTGGAACAAGATTGAAAACTCGAAAAATTCCAATTTAGACCTTCGAATCGTGTTCGATTTTTTCTAGTTCTTTAGATATGAGAAGAAGTACTTAGTGTAAAATGCTAAATTACGTAATAAGTAATGAACCAAGATCGTCAAAAAAGCAAATAACAGTTCGCGGGAACGGAATGATTGTTATTTGAACTCTTGCCAGCATCTTACGTTGGGCCATGCTAAGTACATCATTTTTTATGTGATCAGACGTGATACCAGCTTTTAAAACACTGAAGGTAAATATGAAATTTAGACTGATCAAACAAAATCTTTAGCAGTAGACTCCTCAACTGTAGATATAAACAAATAAATATGCGCCAGACAACACAAACTTGTAATGGTCTCGAAGTAGGGATTAATATCCCTGTGTTACGAGGTATCACACAAGGGATTTCCGTGAAAGGGGCGTCTCCCACCACACCCAGACCCGAGTCAATTCAGAAAAGCTCGTTTTCTAAATTGACCCGACCGGGAATCGAACCCGGGACACTACGGAAATCGAGGCGAGAAACTCAGCTACAGCGCACTACGCCAATCGTGTCGTCACTTCCATTGGTATAATATATACCAATGGAAGTATCCCAGTGGGTAATTATTTGTTGAGGCCATGGGTATTATAGCTCAAAGACCAGCTGCCAGGGTGCTATAAATCCCCGAGAGAGGCATTAGCAATGAGAGCTGATGATGATGAACAGTATAACAACTTTCAAAATTCCGTTTTGTAAATTTATCTGTGTTTTAAACAACAAAACATACTTTGGCTGCAACGTCACACTTTCACATTCGCAAATATAATACCAAAAATCCCCAGCTCAAAAACGGAATACAAACGAGGTTCACATAAGTTCTAATTAAATAACAAAGTTGCGTGAAGTCGACAAGTCACCGGGAATTGTACATCGTCTCGGCTTTGTCATTACACTCAGTTAAGCGACGCTTAATTAAGTATGCTTACCTTAACTCGAGCACACTTTAGCTGTGAAGTCGAATGAGATTGAAACGCGCTAAGTGAAGAAGTCTAGTCGTGTTTTGAGACAAGTGGGCGTTAAGTGAAGCACGCCTATCTGGATTTTACCTGAAATAAATAAAAACACTCTGTTACTTAAACATTATTCAAGAATTTGAATAAAAGGTACATGTTGGGAAAGTTAATACAGACGCATTTTGTAGTCTCCGAATAAGGCAGACATTTTTGTTCTGTTTATGTAGGGCTGAATTGAAATCGCTGCCTATCTCCAGAAGTCGTGGCTTCGGTCTCCACCCTGACAATCATTCATGGATATACCTTTTAGTTTCATACGCTGCAGCGCGGTTTGGTACGTGTATTTCTTGGTGTTAGAAGTCAAGTCTTCATGGGCAGATATTAGGCTAAGTACGTTAAAGTGAATTTAAAAATATACAATTACTTATTAATATTTATCAGCCTCTGACAAGCCGACATAAGCTTTGCTTGGTTCGGTGCTAGATGGCTTCGTGTAAAGGACTATTTTGAAACATGTAACGCGTGATCAAAATATTCTATATCCTAGTGTAAATTGTCCTTACTATGCGATTCAAATAAGAATTGGACTGACCCTGCGATATTGTGATGTGACATCATTCGAACTTACTTTAGTTGAGTCAAATTCGGTACTGCCTAGAAAATCGAAGTTTAAGATGAATCTTCTTGCATTACAGCGTTAGTAAAGCGCCACTTAAGAGTTTTTGTGCTAGTTTGCTTTCACTCTCCACCGGTGGCCGGCGGCATAACAACTAAAAACACCCGAGTATACCCTCACCGCTATGGAATAGGGTGACATGGTGCCTAATTGATTACCATGTCACCACAGCGGTCGGCTCATCCGGGCCTCCTCACGCTACGGGGCATCCCGGTATACTGAGATACCGGGAAAGTAGCACCGGTGTGAAAGCCCCCTGGCTTACACCCCGGTGCTACTTTTAGGGAGCAGGAGGAGATAGGGCGAACCGCCGTCTTCTTGCTCCCCGCTCTGCGTCGGAGGGTCCGCCAGCGGATCATTCTCTCGGGCCCTCTCCGCGGTCTGAACATGGCCTGAAGTACGGTAGGGAGTGAGAGATCTTCTCCAATGGTAGCTACGAGGGAACGGCGTTGCTCGGCCCATGCTGCGCACACCCGCAGTGTGTGCTAGTTTGCTTTCACCTGTGAGAATAGTACACCTATGAAATGCAAACTTTAGTTTTCACGAAAATAACTCAAGTTAATTATGATTGTACTATGTATGTAAAACAAAAAAATCAAAAATATTTAATTCCATAAAAAACACATCATGTACAGTTACTATTACAGTCATATTTGAGGTTACATAAAAGGCATATACATATACTTGTGGCAGGTAACCCCGCTCCTTCATAACACTTACTTACTAGGTACATATAGTTGTGAAGTTAGATTCCGTGTTAACATTTTTATCTTCCAATTAACTTAATTTTACCAGATGCAATTTACTACTTATTTATATGTAGTTGTGAAATTAGGTTACGTGTCAACATTTCTTCCTCCAACTAATTCAGTTTGTACTAGGTACTTACATACATTCTGTAGTTGTAAAATTAGATTATGTGTTAACATTTCTTCCTCCAACTAATTCAGTTTGTACTAGGTACTTACATACATTCTGTAGTTGTAAAATTAGATTATGTGTTAACATTTCTTCCTCCAACTAATTCAGTTTGTACTAGGTACTTACATACATTCTGTAGTTGTAAAATTAGATTATGTGTTAACATTTCTTCCTCCAACTAATTCAGTTTGTACTAGGTACTTACATACATTCTGTAGTTGTAAAATTAGATTATGTGTTAACATTTCTTCCTCCAACTAATTCAGTTTGTACTAGGTACTTACATACATTCTGTAGTTGTAAAATTAGATTATGTGTTAACATTTTGACCTTCAATTAGTGTAGTTTGACCAAAAGCAATTTATTATTTATTAGGTACAATTAGTTGTGAAATAAGGTTGTGTTAACATTTTGTTTTACAATTTATTTAGTTTGAACTAGGTACATAAGTACATGTGGTTGTAAAATTACGATATGTCTTTAAATTTTGTTATTCACCTATAAACAGTTTAAATTCACCAAAAGCAACGATACAAAGTTACAGTAAAACAAAGAAGCAAATATTTTTTATTGTAGAAGTAGTTCCGTATCGCTGTATCCAAGTGGCTGAAGCCAATCTAGTAACACTTTTTTACATTCTTTCAAGCTTAATGTATATATTTCTATGCTTTTATTTATAGCATTGTATAAATGAGCTGACTGAACCATGTATTGACGCGTGGCTGATTTTGTTTTAGTTCTTTGCAGATTAACAACCTTTCTATTTTTCCTTTTAAGTAATTTTGAGGGATCACATGGCAAACGCTTATGCAAATTCAAGACCGCGTGCAGAATATATAACTTTCTCACTGATAGCAGTTCACTTGATTGATAAAGTTCTAAGGTAGGAAACCTAAAGGGTTTGAAAAACATAACTTTCAACAGACAGCGTTGGGCTCTTTCCACTTCAAGAAATTTAGTCTTTGTAGCTCCGCCCCATATGTGAATACAGTATCCTATAACTGACTGCACTAGTGCTTTATATATCTGTTTAATGAGATTTGTTGAGGCTACATGCCTAAGAGATTTAAAAATCCATATGAGTTTTCTTATTCTGTTATTCATGAAGTCTATATGAGGATGCCAAGACAGTCTATCATCAAGTATAACTCCCAGGTACTTAGTACTTTTAACTCGCTCAATTTCAAGGCAACCACAGGGACACAATGCGGTTTGATTATTGCACTTATGGATTTTTAGCCTGAAAGTTTGGTTCGGATGAGTTTTTTTATTATTAGCATAGCAAATGTAATTCGTTTTTGCAATTTTTAGTGTTAGTAAGTTTAATTGCAACCAATTAAATACTTGATAAAGACCTAACTGTGCATGTTCGAAGACCGCATTCCAAGTTGTGTCTGAAAAAAATATTGCCGTATCATCAGCGTATGAAAACACGCGACCCCCAGCAATATTAATATTACAAAGCTCGTTAATGTATCTAAGAAAAAGCGTGGGGCCCAATACGCTTCCCTGAGGTACGCCAAAAGTTATTTTGTAGTCTTCACTAGTATAGTTGTCAACTTTTTGGGTTCGGTCAAATAGGTAACTCTCCAAAAGTTTTAATGGTGTTCCTCTAATACCACAGTTTTCCAATTTTTGTAGAAGGATGGGAAGAGAGACGGTGTCAAATGCCTTTTTTAAATCGAGAAAGACCGTTAGGCACCTTTTCCCACTATCCATACATTCTGAAACTAGATTTGTTAACTCCAAAACAGCATCAGCTGTGGATTTTCCCGGTCTGAAGCCAAATTGTGAGTCTGAAAGTATTTTGAATTTATTAAAGAATTTAAGGAGTCTAGTGTTAATTAATCTTTCAATAATTTTGGAGACAGAAGGCAGAACAGAGATAGGCCTATAGTTATTCACATCGTCTCTCTTGCCACCCTTAAACACTGGTGTAACCATCGACAGCTTGAGCGGAGAGGGAAAAACACCGTTTCTACAGCAGAGATTCGCTAAGTGACAAATGATAGGTACCACTATGTCTTTGGCAAGTTTAAGAAATTTTGTGGATATATTATTATTATTATTATCAAATACAACAGAGTGGTGGTAGAGTCGCATTATGTCTGTATACTGTGTATTCCATATTATTATATATCAATATTATTATGGTATTTAGGTATGTCTATTATTTAGTACATTTTGCTGTAAATTTGATGATTTGAAGTACTGATACAGTCTATTTGAATAAAGTTATTTGAGTTTGAGTTTAAGAACAGCGACTAAAAACAAAATTCCTTAAAAAAAACTTTTCATGGTTCTTTTTTGTTTATAGTAAAATATAAGCAACACCTTTTTTTGCAGTCCATATTCAAACGAGTGAAGTTGGTCGCAAGCAAGTCCTATTCTCATTTAAATCGCATAACAGTAGGTAATTTGATATTTTTATTAATAAGTTCCTAAGACTAGATTTCTTAATAATCATTAAAAAAAACACAAAAAAGCCGACTGCGAAATTGCGAATGAGCTTGTTTTTTCCTTTTGAGTAGTTATTTTTGGCATTCGGGTTTTTTGTTTTTTTTATTAGTTTTTATTTCAGACTTTTTAGTTGGATAACCAGAAAGTGGCCTAGTTTATAATGTTTTGAAAACCTTTCCGGAACTCAGATTTTTACTCAGTTTTTTCTTTTCGAGGCTGATTATTTTCATTCCATTGAAATTGAAATTGCAATTGATATATATTTATGAAATCGCTATTTCAATGCCTTCATTTTGATAACCCACTCAAGGGGTTGGGTAGAAAAAAAATTGGCCTTTTTTTTTATTTTGATTTACCCAGTGTCACTCTCACAGTGAATACGAATCTAACGACACCTCTCAAGCTTAAATCCGTCGAGTCGTTCAGGCCGCCGAGTGCCAAAAAATTATACATACCTGCATACATATGCCTACTCGTATTCTCGAAAACATAACCTTCCTTCTGGCACACTCGGGTAAAAACCTACGTAATTCAGGATGCGAGTGGATTATTAGTATTTTTGGAAAATACGTACTCGTTATGCCCATTGAAAAATAAGCTTTTTATTGTTTCAAAAAAAGTTTGGAGCAAATATTCTCATAAAATAAAACTAAAAAAAAGCCTGTTGCAGTCTGTTAAATGAAACGGGATGCAAAAGTTCGAATGAACTTTATTTATTCACTTTATTTTAAAAAGGCACAGGAACAATATATTTTTTAATTGGTAGAATATAGATTCCCGACCGCAATGTGACAATTTTGGTAAAAATTTCGCCTAAAGGGAAAAATCCTCATGAGCAGATAGGATAGGATATAGGTATTAGGATAGTGTTCATAAAAGTTAAAATAGGAGGACATTGAAACATGTTAATCCAGTCCAGTAATCCGCACTCAACGGTTTGCTGCGTCTTGTCTGCTCCGTATAGGGCTTACCAGCTTGGTATCTTCAAGGCTAGAGTGAATAGGCATTTTCTGGGTAAGCGTGTACCACCTTCGGCTTCGTCATCGCTTTCCACCAGGCGAGACTTGAGCCAAATGCAAACCCATTTTAAATAAAAAAAAGTCGGCCTAAAAGGCTTTGAGGTCGTTAAACTCTCGTGGGTGGTCTTTCGAGTAGCGCCCCATTTCGGGAATCCTTCCGTTTTGCGCCGTAAACGACCACCATCAGGGGTCAGTGAGAACAGTACGTCTACCACGAGTTGCCACTTTAAATTTACGTTTTCGTTAGCGTAAAAAAATTGTATAGGTATTTGGTTTTTTCCGAGTCCCAAATATCCCACGTGTTCTAAACCGAGGGCCCCTGAAATAAGTAACAGCATTTCTTGACGCAAAAATAAAGGCATCAATCTTTAGGGTTAATATATGAGTTGATTCCGACTTGAAATTTTATGGCATTTTGCACTGTAAAACTTCTTTAATAGCACTCATTATGTAAAAGTCAATTTCTGATACCTGATTCAGTTATGAACCCGATTAGGGATTTAATCGTTTCGAATCAAACCACTTATGTTAAGTGCTTTCCCGGGTTATTAGACAAGTCAAGATGATTCTGGCGAATGAGCCTTCTGGGATGACAATGACACGTCAATCAAATAGGAAACACTTCCCTGGTTTACTTAGGGGGGAGTAGTAAAGTAATAAGCCTCAATTTAAATCAAATAAAACAATGGATGGGTATTAGTTTAATCATAACGAGTCCCAAATTGCGGGTTGGTTACCCCAAACCCGGGCTATGTTGCTAAAATCTGAAAACACACTTTGCCCGACTTGGACAATCCAATGGAATTGAAACCGGGATCATTCAGGCCGAGCTTTGTAACCACGCAGCCACGAAGGCATCACTTAGATTATTATTCACTTAGGTTTTGCAAATAAATTTCTATTTCTATATAAAGGAGTCAGGAGAAAAGCTTAATTAGGTACTCAAAATTCGTCTAGAACGCGGAGCCAATTAGCAAGCAAGAAATTGTTTTATGAGAAACTCATGAGTTTATACCTAAAAATATCTACTTGTTTTCTTTGCAAAATTACGAAGTGTTTTCATTGTAATCATGAATGATCTATAAATTAATTAAACTTTGACATTCATAGTACTGTACGTCTACCACGAGTTGCCACTTTAAATTTACGTTATCGTTCGCATAAAAAAATGTCAAATCCCAATACAATTTTTTACGCGAACGATAACGTAAATTAAAAGTGGCAACTCGTGGTAGACGTAGGTACAGGCTATTTTCAGTTTGGGTCAAATGATGATGATGTTCGTGTCCACAAATACACTATTATATTAAATTTACTATTGATTTTTATGTCCATGTCACTGTATGATTGTGAACCCCGTTAGTTTACAATCTATCTCGCAAAGTGTAAACTATCGAAAAATTGTGAACTACCATAATGCTTACAATAAAACGTATTAATGTTTGGCAGTTTAATTAATCTACCCGTGGCAAACTGTCCAATTGTGAACGAACCTGAACTTACCAACAAGGTTCACAATCTGTCCGATTTTTTCACCTGTACGTCTACCACTAATTGCCACTTTAAATTCCAGCGACTAACTTGACAACCCAAGGTTGCGTTGGCACATGGCGTTCAACCAATGAGCTTACGGTGCTTTTAATCATACGTCAATATCCATATGCCATACATAAAGTTTTGTAAGAAGATTTTAATGATAGCTAATTTCTTCCACTCTCCTGGATAGTTTTGGCCATGCATGATAGCACCCGCAGCCATTAGTGACAAAATCGGATTTTTCTCTTTAGCTATCAAGATAATATTAAGCTTAAAGTGAATGATCTTTATATTCCAGATCTTGATGTTTCCAGACGAAGTATCAAAGTCAAAGATTTTTATTTGAATATCGAAGTCCAATTTTAGTTCACTGCTGAACTGCAGCCTCCCGCAATGCGTGCGTATCGCCCCATCCTCTGTACTTGAAACATCCAATTCCTGCCAGCAACCTTTTGCAAGTCATCGCTCCACCTGGATGGTAACCACGCTTACCCAATGATCATTTTTAGTTGAACGCCACAAAGGTTGTTATTTTTCCTTTTTTAAAAGTCTTCGTGACTGTCTTTTACAATGCTTGTCAAAGTGTGTGCTCTATAAAATAATAAAAGATTTTCTAAAAGTTAATTTCTGTATTTATTCCAATAATTTCAAGAGATTTATTTTAAGAGTTTAAGAGCGTTTTTGACGACACGATTGGCGTAGTGTGCTGTTGCACGGTTTCTCGCCTCGACTTCCGTAGTGTCCCGGGTTCGATTCCCGGTCGGGTCAATTCAGAAAACGATCTTTTCTGAATTGACTCGGGTCTGGGTGTGCTAGGAGACGCCCCTAGCCTATTTCCTTGTGTGGTACCTCGTAACACAGGGATATAATAATCCCTACTTCGAGACCATTACAAGAGGTGTGTTGTCTGGCGCATATATATATATAAGAGTAGAAAACGCATATTGAGCTGACACGTGATGTCCGGTACTGCAGTCACGCTAGTCATTTTACTTCAACCACAATACGTTACACTACGAAACGAACTAAACTTTGGCTTCGTCTAGTAAGCCACCAAACCAAACAAATGTGGGCACCAAGTCGCCATGGAGTCGAGGACCTGAAGAGCGATGTGGTGATTCTGCAGAATAATTGAAAACCGGTGGTTACAGGCGCCGATCAATCCGGGCCTGTCTCCTTGCTTCGGTGGTCGACAGAGCAAAGAGTATAAAGTTACAGATGGTCACTGGCTTTGCGTTGCCAATACCATGAATGATGGTTCAAATCTCCGTCATCCTAAACAAGGTTGTTAGAACTTCAAATACTACCCATTTTAAAAATAGCACAATACGATTCTGTTACAAATCTAAAAATAGGGTCTATTTTTAGTTTTGTCACAGAATTTCAAAAACGGTTAGTTTGTTACGTATGTGGTTTTAGCCTGTTCTGTTTAGAAGACTATGTCGAATGCATGTGTATGTTTATACCCAAAGTAACGAGATTGGTTTTCCAGTGAAGTAGTATGCAGTAAATAAAAACTGCCGGGAGAACACCTGCATACTGCTGCATGCTGGCTGCATTGGTTTCGCTAAGAAATTAAGCTGAACAATCTGAGCTGGTTTGAGCATTATAACTATATTGACGACACGTTTGGCAAAGTGCGCCATAGCATGGTGTCCCGGGTTCAATTCCCGGTCGAGTCAATTTAGAAACGATCTTTTCTAAATTAAATCGGGGCGGGGTGTGATGAGATCTACAAGTGCCCTTGGTCTATTTTCCTGTCTGGTACCTTGTAACACAGGGATAATTTATTCTTACTTCGAGACCATAACAAGTGGCGTGTTGTCTGGCGCATATTTTTTAAAATATTGAAAGAGGAAAGAAAACGCAGTTTTCGATCCCTTTCTAAGAAAACATAATAAAGGTTGTGACCTTCAGCGCTATAGGTAGGATTTCACATCAACAGGCTTAATTGTTTCCTTCTGTATGTCTATAACTCCACGACAAGACGGCTGATATCGGTTGCGATACCGCCCGCCCGACAAATAGAATGGATAAATCTCACTTACACCCAGATAGGGCCACAAATCAACCACGATAACTTCGCAACGGGATTGCTATCGGTGAAATCTTTCTCTTAACACCTTTTGACATTGGTATTTGATAAATTATGCGATTAAGTTACCTGTATTTCAAGGTTCACCTCAGCCGAGCCCATAAATGGCAATTGTTGCCATGTCACATTTCTCATAATATGAGATAATTGCATAAAATCACTTAGAAATAAAAGCTGGTAAAGGTAAGAGGGGACATATAGAACATAATACAGTAGTTGTTGCCAAAAACTGCGTAAATCCACGCGGCTTTAACTTTCGAAACTTCACCCTGTGAATATTAAGTAGGTAATATAAGATTTTCTTTATTGTACATATTTAACAATTACAAAAATAAAGTTTACATTGCTTAAAACTTGACTAAAACAATAGACATACATATAATATAAATAAACTAATATAATCATACTTAATATACACTATGGATTATTTATTCAGGAAGGAAAGGAAAGGTTCAGTCAAAGAAAATATTCTTTGGCCAGTGATTTCGATTTATGTAATTCAGATTTTTTAGTCTACTATAAGTGCACAAATTTTCAGTTTCACTTCTCATGCTCTAAAAGTACGCCAATATAGCCCTACGAAGCGGGACTAAAGTGACCACTTCAGTCCCTAGGGAGTAAAAAGTAATTCGTTTTTTAATTTCCTTCATGTGACAAGGATAAACCTCAAACAGTCAGTAAAAATATACTATTATCTGTGAAGTGTGGACCGTCTTTGTTGCGAAAATGTTGAGAGTTTTAGTTCCATGGTTTGTCCGCAAATAAGGTGGCGCCATGTGTTTTAAATTGTTAATCTGTGGTTCAGTTCAGAAGAAAAAACTGACCACGAAAATTTCAAAACGTTTGTCTAGTGTAAAGTTCGGTTTTTAATGTTTTTGTACTAAATTTACTATTTTTCTAGCACTCAAAGTGAAAAATACAGTTTGCACCTCGAGACTAAACGCCAACTTAATATACCCTCGGTTTCATTGACTCACTCGCACGCTCGGGAGTACCACCTCCTCTGGTATATTATGGCTTCGTTTAGTCCCTCGATATAAAATATACTATTAAATCTATCTATTAGTTTTCACGAACAAACATACTGACACAAATTCCCAAAATGTCATTACGCTTATTTATAAATACATCGAATACCATTTCATTATTTAGAAACGTGTTGTAGCGCTGCTGATGACTTAATATCCTAAAGGCTTTTGCCGTACAATATGACTTAGGCAAAAAATACAAGTAAAAAATCTCGTTAGAAAAAATAACAACAATGGCTTCAGCCTTTGAACGGCTTTGTATGTTTTAATCTAAAAATGGATTTCGTCCCGAAATAACACACAGGCGCCTTCTTTTATAACGTAAAACTGGAATAATCGTGGGCAGATGAGCAAAACATTGAACAGGTAAGTAGGTAATGATTGTAATCCATTTAGTTTTCCACTAAATTATGTACTTAGCCTAATAATAAAATCAAGTAGGTAAAGAGAGCATCGTGGCCTAGGGGTTAAGCTCCCCAACTCGAAATTCGTGGATCGTGTGGTCCCGAGTTCAAATATGGCCGGAACCATCTTTATATTGTTCCTGGTTGTTAAATTTCCGACTAACTCTGCAGTGACGGAAAACATTGACAAAAAACCGCGAATATAGTCGCGATGGTATGTATGTATGTGAGTAGGTACAGGTATTACATTGAATATGCTGCCGCACACTGTGCCACTCTAGTCGCAGCTACAAGTGACTGAACCTCATGGTAGACATTCTGGTAGGCGCAAAAGGCTCAAAACGCAATAACGCAAGCTCTGCTTGGTTTGAAGTTTGAGGTCAGATTTGAGGGCTTGGAGTAAAATGTCCCTGTGTTAGATTAAACTTTTTAGTCATGTTAAATGAAATAGTAAATATAACTTTCACAAAGATAACCAATCCGCTACTGCGCTTCAGTTTTTAAAATGCAAGTCAAACCAACTCCTTTTTGCTCGTAAGTCATTAAGATAATGATTATTGCCCATTCCCGAGTCTTGGGCTTATCGGGAATTTTTTATTTCTCTTAGAACGGTCTGGGGAGTAGCAGGGGCTTATCGTGGCGTGTTCCAGTTGATTTATTATTTTATACTGGCTCTGGTGACGTCACAACAACCCTGTTAGCCTATTCAAAGGCCTAAGGCGTCTTTTAAGTACTCTCTTGGGAGCCATATTTGGTCTAAAGATACGATAGTTGTTAGTTATAGGATACTTCCTTAAGTCTGTGGTATTTTCTTTATTACGCGGATTCAGATCCCTAATGTGTTGGAATCTGAGATCTAAGGTTCTAAACCAAGGTCAGGCCAAGATTTTTCAGGTTCTAGTTAAGTGGAGAACGAGAATTGGAAACTACGCAAGCTAAGTAGGCTACAATGCGGGCCTCGTGAAAATCTTGTCACTAATTATCTCGTACTATTAGTATGGACCAGCTGGTACAAGAAAAAGCGTGTCAAATTTATTTCAAGTTGCGTATCTTAGCCACGCAGGTCAGTCAAAGGAATAAGTCACCCGACCTCAATTAACGTAGAGCTTGGCTTATTTGAAATGACGCGGCTCACTACTTCAAAATATGTGCTGAGTATACTTTTGCGAACAAACGACGCCTACTTTGGAGTTTCGAGTCCAACCGACCTACTGAACGACCAATTACAGTGGCATGTTTATATGTTTCGCGTTCATATTTAATTGTGAAATGAGCTCTCTCCCGAGGTTTTTCCAATGAGTTATAGTATGGAGTTCTTCAAGAGGGGTTTGAAAAGGTTTTTGCAGTTTTTGCAGGGTCAACAACGCGCGAGTGCTACCCCTGGTGTTGCACGCGTCCGGCTGCGGTAACCACTTAGCATCGGGCGGTCCGCGTGCTTGATTGTCACCGATGTAGAATAAAAAATATATTATTGCTTGAATGCGGTGCAGGAGCGCATCATTTCAGCTTAGACAAGCGCTACTTTAGAATATCTTTGAGCTTTGAGCACGTTAAGCAGCTGATAGGCTTAGACAGGAAGCTTTACCACCAGTTTCACATACTACAATAGACTGTACTGTGCCTGCATGTACAATATGGCTCGCTTAGATTGTTTAGTGAGTTCTGAGGAAATAATTAAAGCTCCCATAAAATTAGTTCGAAATAGCATAGTGTATTCGCAGCTTCAGTTGGGTTTCCACGAAACTGTGCATTTCGTTTGAAGTGCTGCCTCAATATCCGGCGGCCATATGCCATGCCTGTGGCTGTGCATCAAAACATACCTTCCCCCCTGCAATACCCCCAAAACTCGGCACCCAGTATCTATTTCAAGCAGTAAGCGGTCGGGTTTAGGCCAAATAAATGCTCGTTCGTATGAGAATGGGAAAAAACTGGAAAAGCCTTTCATTGCTTTTATTTTAAACTCTGTGATAAGCTGATGTGGCGTTAGTGGCGTGGTTTTCGTAACGTTCTGAAAATCAAATGTAAATTTTGAAAAGCCAATTGTAGAGCTCCAAAGATGTGTTAATGAAACATAAATCAATGCCAAATAATTTTATAAGATAATGTATGCTTTATTTTTGACAAAGAGAAGAATAACAACGTTTACATGAATTCTTAGAGTATTGTTTAGGTGGCCTTACCTGCTAGAAGCGATACTTTCCGACTACGTTCATGTAGTGATTCGATGAAAAAAACTGCTGTCTAAAAAAGTAACAACATACGAAATATTATGTTTACATACAGTAATATAAACCAGGGGTTTCTAAAAAAGGACTCCTATACGGGCGGCGTTTAAAATATGTGGGTTTTTTTTTGGAGCAAACGAGCTGGAAGGTCACCTGTCGCTGGAAAGTGATCACCTACGCCCATGGACAATTTAATTTAAACAATTGTATTTAATTTAAATAGTTAATTCAAATGCATTATGTAAATCCATAATTTTACAGTTATTTTAGATCGGAAAATGGATTGCAGGCATCCGATAATTGACTTAAGGTTCTCATAATAAACTCACATTTAAAGCTACTCATCCTCGCCTGAAACCTACATTCGCAAGTACATCCCCATACAAACAAAACCCAACCACATGCTGGCTCCAACAGAATGAACCATTCGTTCCAAGAAATATAAATACGAATTGTTATCAGAGGCAGTATCATTAGACGCCGGCTCGGCGCCGGAGCCGGCGACTTGTCCGGATATTGCGCTGCGATCCACCGCGTGTGTGCCCGGCCTAGTCGCGTGTGTACTATCCCCATAGCTCTTTGTTTTTCAGGATATCCTTAATCGTACCAGAAAATTGTTTTTCACTGGTTTGTTTTTAACTTTATGCGAATCAACAAAGCCCTTTTGAGATCAGGGGTTTTGACATTGTATTTATTAATTTATAGCCATTCCATGTAATTTAAAACTTAATATATATAATAGAAAGTTAATATAACACGTCATCGGTATATAATGACTGTCAACATAGTAGACATAATAGAAACAACAATACAATTTACCGCATCGACATACGGGGTGATGAGATTATTTAATCTCATAATCAAGTTCTTATTAAATCACACCAAGCCTACTCATCGGTAAATACTCTCAAGGATAACTTTTACCCCTAGGGATGACCTAGCCAGACGAATACGTCTTCACTATTTTTTACTTGGGATGGTTCCTTCCACCGGATGCTAAGGCCCATTGTTGGATTCGATACAATGACCTTCCAACCTTGCGGTCTTGCGGCCGATATCACTACCAACTGAGATATCATATTTACCATACAGTTCCTATTTGTTATGCTGTGCAACCTGGTAGCAGCTTCATTGACCTACAATCTTAGCATTATGCCCTACATTCTAACCCAATATATAATTTTTATAAAAAACTTTTAAATGTTAAATTCTAAGTTGTCATAATGTTTTATCAGGGGACGTCATCATAACACAGATGATGTCATGATAAAGAATTACAGCTGCGTGAAAAAAACACAAAATAATCTGTACGTCTACCACGAGATGCCGCTTTAAATTTAGGTTATCGCTCGTGTAAAAAAAATGTATTGGGATGACTTATGAAAACATATGACATAATAAATAATAAATAAATAAATATCCCTGGACATTATTCCACACAGCGCCATCTAGCCCCAAAGTAAGCTAATTAAAGCTTGTGTTATGGGATACTAGACAACGGATAAACATACTTATATACATTTTATTTTGTAAATACATACTTATTATACATAGGAGACACCCAGACCAGTACAAACAGACATGTTCATGCACACAAATGTTTGTACTGTGCGGGGATCGAACCCGCGACCTCTGGTGTAGTAGCCAACTTCTTAACCATTACACCAAGTCGGTCGTCGATCATGTCGTCGACATGACAATGTCAAATCCCAATACATTTTTTTACGCGAACGATAATGTAAACCTAAAGTGGCAACTCGTGGTAGACGTCCTGTGTAGCATTCAAAAACGAGACCAATAATTTACAAACCAAAAGCAACAATCACAAAATTCTTGGTACCTGTTAGCAAATGATTTCACGTTAAAAGAGGTCATTAAAAAACAAGATTATCTTTCCTCCAGATAAAGTAACATTATTATGGATTAAAATCTCTTTTTATCCTGCAATAACTAAACACTTGGGTACAACAGTGGTATATGATCTCGCCTTGCAGTACTGCGCACGTTCGAACTGTTTTGTTTCAAACCAATATTACTGATGTTTACGAGTATCGTTAGGGCCAAAAAGTTTTAGCATTGGAATGGATGATACTCTTGCGAAAGGTTGGGAAGCGCGGACAACAATTCTGTGGGTAATGAAAGAAATATTAGTTAATGTGTCCGTGTGTATTATGATTTTTTGGGATCAAGTAAAATAAGATTTTGAATTTTCTAAAATTTACGAAACGTGAGTAGATTTCTTTTTATAGTATGTGTGTGACAATCGAGTGCGCGCCTGACGGTTATTGACTGATTCGTTTCATTCATCTACTCAAGAGACGGTGGAAGGTGTTACAACTTATAATGTGAAATTATTTTAAAAAATCGGATGGTTTTATAAAGTTAATTAATAACAATAAAAAATCCTTCATCTTTTGTAAAGTGCGTGGGAAAGAAGTTGACAATTAATTATTTTAAAGTGTCAGTTACTCTCTCTCATAAGAGTATTATTATAGCAGTATAGGTACTTTTACTGAATTTTCCTTAGAAATAATTTATCTTAAGGAGGTCCTAACTAGGAACTAAGTAACTTAAGTGCCAAAGGTAGTGTCCGATGTGTTTGTATTGTTTCTGAGTGCTATTTTCTTTCAAAATATATATTTTTGAAGACATTTATTTGAGTTTTTTTATCAGTCTCTTACGCCCATTTTACAAGCTCCGCTCAGTTCAGAGTTACATGACCTTGCTGTATGGTGTCCCTGATAAGTATCTATGATTAATACTTTTCAATTGTGTAAGCTGAGGTTTAAATAGTTTTAAATATTATGCCTACGATGTCCAATCGTTACCTGCAACTAGCCGTGCTATGTCAAGACAGTCAAATAGGTATGTCAGCATAATGAAATAATTAAATACAGTACAGCGCTCGTGATCCAATTGCTCAGATATAATTGCTCTTAAATCTTGGCAACAATTGCGTTCCACATACTGTCATACTTTCATTTTAATCAAATACATGTGTAATCAGTATCGAAAGCAAAGCCATTTAAACAAGAATTTCAAATAGAGAACAAAGTAACCCTTAATTAACCGAGCGAATTCTCCACGCTTTGTGCATCATGCGTTTACAGATTGCATCAATGGTTCGATTGTGATTCTCCGGCGATATTGAACAGCCACGAACAGAAAGCGAGTGGAGGGTTTAATGGCGATAGCATTGTAGTTCATGTTACTGGAAAACTAATCGCAAGCCTGGTTTGAATAAAGTGTAGGGAGTATTTGAACTTTTCCGAATTTTAGCTCAGATTTTCCTAAATATTTAATAGGTTTGCTCTTGACCACTGACTATCCCGAAAGAAGAGATGTGGTCTAAGATGAAGCGAGCTCGCCCAGAAGAAGCTTATTTACTCTTACATTAAAAACCCTCCAGTTATAATTGACCAGAAAGACACATGCAGGAAGACTATTTCTTTTTCGCTATGCGCATTATGATATGATTTACACTTTGGGTCATGGATCAAAACCCTTCTTGCATTACGGCTCATGGCAAGAAAAAAAACGTAGGTAGTGGGCGTCGATTAAAAAAACGTATTTTTGCTGTTGTTTTTATTATTCTATTCGCAAGGATGCGTGAAGCTGGATGATTAGCTGTAATCGTAGCCTAGGAACATGTCCAACAATACAGCTATTGGCGACTCTGTAAAGCAAAGGAAATTCGTTGTTTGGTCAGCCATAAGAAATCGAGTCCCCCCGCTGACCAAACAAAAAATTCTGGTATTTTCGCTTTTCACTCAAATAGACGAATACTAATGTTATAAAGAGGAATGATTTGATTGTTTGTTTATTTGTATTGAATAGGCTCCGGAACTACTGGACCGATTTTAAACATTCTGTCACCAATATGAAGCTACATTATCAACAAGTAACATAGGCTAAATTTTAACGGGATAACAGTCTACGCGGGCAAAGCCGCTGACGAGTGCTAGTTATAAATAAATGATTTTCGGCTCCACACACATTGACATTCTGCTTAAAATCTTGACTTGACATTTATTGCTAGATTTTATTAGACAATTTGAGCAGTCCTGCTCTTCTTTTTTGATAAGCTCACTGAGTAAATAATTTAAAATTCCTTCATATTGCTTCACTCGCTTCGCTAAACAAACGATTTAATTTCAGTAAAAACTCGAAAACAATAAAATGAACTTGGTTCATCTCGCTTCAATCCTCCTTTGATACCATGTAAATATTAATAAAATTCTAGAACTCTGCGTTTATGAATTCAAAGATTTATTCGCAAAACACTCTCATCAATGAAAGCTTAAAAAATGTTTTTTTTTTAATTCCCAGCAATATTTAATCCAACCAGAATGAGTGTTGTGTATGTTGCGGTAATGGTGGCTCAATCAAATGTGTTCTGTGAAACTATCTAAAAAGTTTCCGTAATCGTTTAGTGATACTGTTAGGTATCACATCTTTTATTCAATCTTTATTCGGGTACCTATGAACTAGGAAGATCCGAATATTCCATTTTTAATTCATTAACAGCCAAGGTTTTGCAGGCCTTCAAGATGAGTATGACCAGCTCAGTGATTGCTTTACATTACTGCGCTTGTCAGCCTCATATCTGAAGCTCACGACCGCTTTCCATCAGGTTTAGTGAGGTTATCTTGACGGCCACTATAAAAAAAAATTGCATGCATTTTTCAATCATCTGTTTAAATATTTAAAAAAGTAGCCCAAAATAGTTTTTTTCAGTATTTAAAGTGTTAAACACAAAAAATACCGTTTACTAGGCACGAGACCAACTCGTTTTATTTCTTTTCATTACGGTAACTTAATTCTACGCGGCGGATTTTACTTCAAACATGTCCAAACGTTAGGTCTGGCACCAGAAACTGTTTTTCCTCGCTAATTTCATGTTGCATGAAAAACCTAATCAGGCCTAAGGGGTCACTGGCGCGGTGCCATCGGAAGCTTAGCAGCCAGTTAGTGTCATGAGGTTCCCGTCCATTCGCTGGACTTTGCGCTTTGATGTGAAGAGTTAATGCTCGTGTTACACTCACGTAATACTGCCTCCCAGTTTTGAACAACAGGACTAGTTAGACTTTTGTCCGATCTCCCGGTATGCCACGCCACAATGGTTAAGAATAGAATAGAATATTTATTCGCAGAAATATGGTGGATTACATCATCATCATCCGTGCGGTCTATCCCGGTTGTGAACCCACACCGGTGTGTGGGGTCCCAGGGTCCTCTCTTATTTTCTTGGCCCACTTCGCGCGGTCTTGTGCATGTCACCCTTGGCGACGTCGAGCCACCGCTTCTTAGGTCGACCTATTTTACCGGTACCTGGCGGGGGTGGCATGGCCAGACATTTGCTACCCACGTAGTTTGCCGATCTCCGTGAGACATGACCGTACCAACGAAGGCGGCACTCCTGCAGCTTGTCTGCGATGTCACGAACACGAAGGCTGCCACGGATGTGGGTATTCCGCACGCGATCTTTGCGTGAGACTCCACACATCCAACGCAGCATTTTCATTTCCGTGACGCGCAGCTCCTGTTTGTGTCGTTCTAGTAACAGTCATGTTTCACTGCCATATAAAAGGAAAGGCCTAATGATGGTTTTATAGACCTGCCCCTTCAGCTTGATCGGCATTTTGGGGTCACAAATGACACCAGTCACCTAACGCCATTTGGCCCAAGCCGCGGAAATTCGGGCTCTGACGTCGCTGTCGATGTCCCCGGACGCGCTTAACACAGATCCCAGGTATTTGGCACGGTACGTGCGCTCGACCACGTCAACGCCTATGCGGATGGACTGGGGACCTGTGGTGTTGCAGGCCATGTACTCCGTCTTCGCCACATTAAGTTTCAGACCGCCGTTATCAAGTGAATTCTTCCACTTATTCACCCGTTGTACCAGCCCTCCCCTGTCAGAATCTTCTAGCGCAATATCATCAGCATACATGAGCAACCAGGGTGGTTGCTCGTGGTGGTCACGGATGCTGTTTGACAGAACGTCTAATATGGTTGATTAGGTGATGTTCTTAAAGATAGTTGTACACATATTTTATCTTTATAAGAAGACGTGCAAACATACAAATTATATTCAATTGAACAATTAATAACACTTACACTTTAAAAAATAACACAAAAACAATACAATTAAATTAACATACAAATAAATTCATTGATCATAAATAATTAAATTTAGCAGATTAAAATAAAGATTCGTTTCCGTTTCCTCGTTTGTTTTAGTATAGTAGGTATTAAGTGACCAGTATGACTACCATGAGTTTACACCAATGACAGCCGCTAGCGTCTGCGTTAACTCGTTGATGGTTTTTTATGGGATTTTAGTGGAGCGCCTCTTATGCTTTAAAATGAAACCAAATATGGCATACAAAGAAGATTGCCTAATTTTGTATGGAAGTTGGACCAAGGTTGATGCCTAAAATGCTCACATAGTACATTTTGTGCCTCAGACTATCACTATTAAGTAATTCAAAGCGCATAAAACTCCATGCCAGGAGACCAAAGAAAAACAGCTTTTTATTTTAAATATTTTTATTTGAAAAATATTGTGCGTTGATTGTATCAATTGTATTTTGATGTAGTACAGTACATAATCATTAGGTATCATCAAAACATTTTTGAGAAAAAAATCTCAAAAACGTTGTTTATTAAAAGATGTATTACAAAAACTGGATTTTCCTGGGACCAATTAAATAAAAATATATAGTTCATGTTAATGCTACAGTACCACTGGACCAACTCCTATTCCTAGGCAGCACTTGATCCAAACCTTGGCAATGTCCTTTCTGAACGCAACGATCGCCGTTTACGTGACGGAAACTCATGGTAGGCATACTGTTACCATGAGTTTACATCGTCGTTGATGGTCGATACGGTCTAAATTATTATTATTTTATGAGATTTCGTTACAGCGCCTGTACTGAAATACTAATGGAGCTGTAAATTACATACAAGTTGCTGTTAACTTTCGCAGTTAATGTTTATAATAGCCGGGTATTAAGTGGCATGTACGTATACCATGAGTTTTTACAACGTAAATTACTATAGTTGACCACAGCAATTTGTGTGTCATTTTTAGGAAAAGCACTATGTAATTGCGTGATTGGTTTGAACGCAAAGCTGCGTAGTTTGTCGGGCGCCATCTTGGTACGAGCACCTTATGTAACTATCTTTAGGATTTCTTAGTACTTCAATGTACTATGCTAAACTCTTACGGGAGTTATCTTCACAGAATGCACGTACTAGGACTCAAGTAGTGTAAAGAGATCGATATTTTAAAAGATAATCAAAAAACCCGTGATTTTAAGTACCTATTGCTGAGTCATAACTTGAGACTTGAAATAAATATGCCGACAAGAGCTAAAAGTGGAACTTGTCTTGATAATTTCGCCCACAACATAAAAAGATGCAAAGGGGAAATTATTGAAACTGCTTTGTCCGACCACACAGCCCAACTGCTTGTATGTCCTGTGCGGAAAACGTGTGTTCTTGAAACATGGCGAATAAGGAGACGAGATATTAATAAAGAAAACCTAAAAATATTCCGTAAACATGTAGAAAGCCTAACTTTCCATGAAACATTAAGTTCTCGTGATCCTAACAAGGCGTACAACGCATTTTTCGAAATATTTAAGTGTCTGTATGATGTATGTTTTCCCTATAAAGTGATTAAAAAGAGTTTAAAAGTAAAACAAAAATGGCTCTCCAAAGGAATAAAGAAGTGCTGTAGGAAAAAAAGAGAGCTGCTTTGGCAGGCTAGATCCAAAAAAGATGAAGGAAGTAGGACTGCATTAAAAGGTTACGCGACGAGGCTCAGAAAAATCATAAAACTGACCCAGCGCTCACAAAATAGTCATTTTATCAATAATTCTAAAAATAAATTTAAAGCTATGTGGAAAGTGATTAATAACTCTAAAACTTGTTTACCGAAAGAACCTATAAGTAAAATAAAAATTGGTGATAGATACATTACAGATCCTTTAGAAATTGTTAATAATTTTAACAACTTTTTCATAGATGATATTAAACAACACCAAACCAGTAACCATAGCGATAAATCCAACATTGAAAACAATCCGTATTCGATTTATATGTATATCTTCTGAGGTTTTAAATATCATAAAAAACTTAAGAAATACAACTAGCGTTGGATTTGATGACCTGTGCACAAAAGTTATAAAACATGTCGGTGATTTAATTGCAGTTCCCCTCAGTCACATTATTAACTTGAGTTTTAGTACAGGTATTTTCCCAACTAATTTAAAACTTGCTATCGTCAAGCCACTCTATAAAAAGGGCGACAAAGAAAATATCACCAATTATCGTCCGATTGCTTTGTTGCCAGTGTTTTCAAAAATCTTTGAAAAAATCATTTACAACCGGCTTTATAACTTTTTAGAGAAACATGAGGTACTAAGTAAAGAACAGAAAGGATTTCGTAAGCATACTACAGTAAATTCAGCCATATATAATTTAGTAGAAAAAGCTCTGCAATGCTTAGATAGAAGGATACCGTCATGCGCTGTATATATGGACATGACGAAGGCATTCGATCACGTAGATCACAAAATCCTTTTAGAAAAGCTAAGTCGTTGTGGTATTCGTGGCAATGCTCTGGATTTGATATCATCTTACCTACACAATAGGAGCCAACATACTAAACTCACTCAAGTTTGCGTGTCTAGCAAGGCAGAAAAAACATTTACATCTGAAAGCAAGCAAATCGAGTTTGGAGTGCCACAGGGCAGTGTGTTGGGTCCATTGTTATTCATAATTTATATTAATGATATTATTAAGGCTACCAGGCATACTATGATATTGTTTGCAGACGACAGTACTGTATTTATACAGTCAGACGTTGACAATTAGGGTAATTTCCAAGATGACATAAGGAATACAATAAGGGATATCATTGAATGGCTGGAATCTAATAATTTAAAAATTAACTTGGGTAAAACTAATTTAATGTATTTTACCCAAAGACGAGCAAGTCCTAATTTTAAGATAGACTACAATGGCAGCATAATAAATGACATTAAAGTTACTAAATTTCTCGGTATATTTATAGATAGTGATATGTGATGGGAATCCCATTCAATCGAAATCTGTTAAAAACTGTACATATTCTCATATGCACTTCACAAGCTAGCTAAGACAGCTGACCGAAATACAGTTTTAGCTGCATACCATGGTTTCGTTGCCTCAAGTTTACGCTATGGCGTGATATTTTGGGGTATCTCGACATACAGGGAGTTGCTAATTAGAGCCCAAAAACGTTGCATTAGAGCTATTTGCGGTCTGAAGCCTACAGAAAGCTGTCAACCATATTTTAGAACTTTAAAATTGTTAACATTACCGTCTCTGTATATTTTAGAATTGTGTATTTTCGTTAAGCTGAATCCTCATTTATTTGAAAAAAAAGTGCATGCACCTAATCTTCGACCAAGAAATTCCAAACTTTGTACCAAACCGTGTAAAACAGCATTAATGCGAAAAAGTATACTCACAATGGCACCTAAAGTGTTTAATAAACTTCCTGAACCACTGAAATACTACAATATTAATAGATTTAAATGTGTACTGTCGAGATTGTTAGTGGAAAAATGTTATTATGATTTGAATGACTACTTTATGGACATTAATTTTGAATTATAGACATTCCATATATTATATTATTATTTTTTTGATTTTATTTGTTTTTATTTGTTTTAGAATAACCTTTTGTTGACACTATTTGTAATTGAGTGGACATTAATTTGACCCAATTATTTATTTTGAAACATTAATGACATTTTTTTAATTTATTATTATTATTTTATTTTGTAATTCTTATACCTTGTAAAAAAGACTTTATTAATTTTAATTTGTGTTAAATATTTCGTTTGCCGCAGAAGGCGCATCATGGAGTTCTTTTTAATGTTATCAACTTGTCAGCTTGTACCACCTGTGATGACGAATAAATGAATTTGAATTTGAATTTGAGACGGTTGGCTTTACAATTACAATTGGATGGTTTTTGAGTTAATAAAGGTTTCGCAGTGCATTACCGTCACGATACGGCGAGGGTCCGCTGGGTAGACGGGTTAACCTCTAGCTAGACCAAGAAATTTATATCGTAGTACAAAATAACAGTAAGTAGAGATATTATGTAACAATAATTAGTCGAGGAAAATAATAGAAAAATATTCCGCTGTTTTTCTCCGAAAACAAAAGTTATTTTTCATGACCAACCTTAAAAAAGTAGCGAACGTAATAATAAACTCGATTCAATTGTGAAAAATATTTTCTTATGTAAGAATGCTTCGTCTAGACTGGAGCGTGGCATTATTAGTGACGAAAATAATGAACGATTTATATTGTTGAAAATTACTAAAGCTTCATTTTGTAAGCCACACCAGCTTTTTAAAATGCTACGTTATGAAGAAAAGTTTTTGTAAGATATATCTCTCGTTTTTTTTCATTTTGAAGACGGCCTGTGTCCATTCACCTAACTCCTGAAATTTCAGCAGGTCATCCATCTACACGTTGGCCTTCCTTGCAACCATTTCTAAATGCTCTAATAATTTCTAAATTCTGTGATTACCTGGCATCCCATGACCGCTTTTCAAAGTAAGGTCAGATAGAGACCATCTGAGGCCGTGGCAAGTAGCAATAAGCTATCGTTTCGATACCTCTAATTTTTTGAATGTTTGGGAATGACATTATTAATGTATTAATTAATGTTTGACCTGATACCTTTGCAGACTCGTCGTAAAAAGATATTACTTGCTTTGTCTTCACAAGATAGTGCATTCAGCTACTGATGCCCCGGATTTGCTCTCTTCCCTCAACTTTAATACTCGCTACTATAGATCGCGTCACCCGAACATTTTTGCAATACAAGTGTATAAGAACAACACCTCCTTTTTCAATCCCATGGTCACAATGTGCAGAACGTACAATGATGTCATCCGTAGTGGCGGATGCGTGGATGTATTCAATAACAGATTTTCCCAGTACAAAAGAGCAGTATCTGAATTTCTCATAACCGAGCAGTCCTCGACTGTACACAAATAATGTATGATATTAAGAACACCAATTGTATAATTAAAATATAGTCAGTAATCAAATTTGTTTATCCCTTTGTTTTAGATGTAAAGTTAAATCATGATTTTTATGCTATTTAAGGATTACGGTCTAGTTATGATAAGTTGATATATATTCTTGGTTGTGTAATGGCTGTGATCTGTTTGCATACCTAATATAAATAAATAAATGTAATTTGGTTACGCGAGTGCTAATGTTATTGTCACTTGTCGTGGTCTCGAAGTAGGGATAACTGTCCCTGTATTACGAGCACACCCACACCCGAGGCAATTCAGAAAATATCGTTTCCTGAATTGACCAGACCGGGACACTACGGAAATCGAGGTGAGAACCGGGCTACAGCGCACTACGGCGATCGTGTCGTCAATATTGGCATGTAGAAACGATAATAACGTGTTGCCTTTTGTTAAGGCCTTTGGTATCCCAGATATTTTCTTATAAAAATTAATGTTTTATGTGGAAATATAACCACGATCTGTGCAAAAAGAACAAAACAGGTAACCTACTAACGGATACGGTAACCGACCATATAGCCAGGTGACCGCGGTTTGATTCTCCATTTGCACCATTACCATACCGTGAACTATAGGTAGGTATAGGGCACTACAGACTGCCTTCGAGTAAAAATGAAATGTTTACTAGTACCCTTGACAACGATTTTAGAGTAGCAGGTAGTAGTAGAACTCATTCATGGCGTGTTTATGATACAAATTAAGAGAAAATAGCATGGCTGCTAAGATATTTTGTGGTTCTAGCAAACAAAAACAGCAGTTTAGTTTTACGCTTATGTGACTGAATGGGTGGTCCGGCCTAAAATTCCTGGCCTATATGCAGGTCCTGGATTAAATCCCAGGTAAGGCAGAGCATTAACATCAAATTTAGCTCCAACTGCCAACCTTACCTGCAATTGGTCTTCCTGCTGGCTTACGGACAAGTCTCTGGCGACTGGTGGTAAGCGGTAAAGCCCCTACTATTCGGCCCAGCTAAATCAGCTATCCGCTGACGGGCAGCAGCGTCAACGGCGAAAGAAGCTGTGTCTCTGCGATCTCCAACCCTCCTGCCCAGCGTGGAGATTATGGGCATAAACCCCCTCATGACAGACGCAATAAGATGGCGCGCATTAGGGGAGGCATATGTCCAGCGGTGGACTATGATAGGCTGATGATGATGATAATGATGAAGGCAAAGAGTGTTTTTAAATTTTTAAACAACATAGCCGTGATGGTAAAGCAAATCAATAAAAGAAAATGGTAGCTATATTTTCATTTCAGTGATGGATTTTGTCCAGCAGTGGGAGGGTATCTTTTATGAAGCTAATTACTTACCTACTTTACTTTGCTTCGAGTAAAACTTAAATATTCGCTTCCTTCGCGGAGCGCTTTACAAATTTGATTCCACCGGTTGTCAAGGTACTTTAACAAACAATTTGCCTTGTCGTTTTGTAATTTGTTACCGTCTTATTGCTTATTTTCATTTAATAATTTATATTTCAGAAAGAAACACAATTTAAATAGCTAGTACACACGAAATCACGTAAAGCTTTTCATGGGGTCATCTTAGCTGCTGTCCTTAGACCCATTTTCCAACTGCTTTGTAAAGTGTGACCTGTACCACAGATTACTTAATAGTTCCTGCAATGTACTCAGTACCAAGCGGACGAGGTCGCTGGGAACAGCTAGTTTTACTCGTAATTTAAACGTCATTTCTACATAACATCATTACGAGATTACATTGTGCCTTTTCAAGAGTATCTTCCATCTATCTGTCTTCACTTTTCATTGTTTATTAATACTGAGAACACGGTCTAGTGAAAACAGATACATTATTGTGTGATTGTGTCAATTCATTGTAATCAAAACTGGTTATGATACCAAAGACAGCAGATGAAGAAAATGAAAACGCGACGCGAGCAGTTCTCACGCATGTTATATAGACGCCACTAGCAATGTTAAAAGAAAACGCTGGTACTAGCAATGATAACATTATAAAAATGTTATAAGAATTATTTTAAGACATAACATATTTTTCACTTCTCATGCTCTAAAAGTACGCCAATATAGCCCTACGAAGCGGGACTAAATTGACCACTTTAGCCCTTAGGGAGAAAAAAGTAATTAGTTTTTTAATTTCCTTCATGTGACATAGACAAACTCAAACAGTCAGTAAATATACTATTATCTTCATTGCGAAAATATTGAGAGTTTTAGTTCCATGGTTTGTCCGCAAAGAAGGTGGCGCTATGTGTTTTAAACTGTGAATTTGTGACTGGTTTAGAAGAAAAAAAAACTGACCGCGTAAATTTCAGAATTTTGTTAAGTGTAAATTTGTTCGGTTTCAAATAAATGTATTAAGTATGTCCTGTGACAATGTTGAGCAAAGAGCAAAAGTCACAATAGATGATCATTTACCCCTAAAATCGCAGAAGATTTACCTAAAAACTTACGAAAGTTGTATGGACTGGAGAAATAAGAAACATTTGTGTTTTTTTTTTTTAAGTAATATTTATTAAATGTTTTTGTACTAAATTGATTATTTTTCTCGCAGTCAAAGTGAAAAGTTTGCACCTCGAGACTAAACGCCAACTTAATATACCCTCGGTTTCATTGACTCATCGTGGATCGTGGTTGTCCTGAGTTCAAATCTGGCCGGAACCAGAATCTTTGTATCTAAAGATAGAAAAAGATAGATTATAAAATGCTAAAATAATCAAAGTAATAATCAAAATCTTTGTGTTCATTGTTAAATTTATGACCATCTCTCCGGTGATGGAAAACATGGATAAATAACCAACCCGGATAACGGCGGAAGGCTTACCACCTACCACGTTGGGTTCTGATACCATTGGTGAAAAGTGGGCTTCTGAGTGTTCCTTTCACCATAACGGCAACAGTCACTTGCCTCGAAATACCCCATTTGGGATATAGTCTTGATGGTATGTATGTATGTGTGTATATACAATCCTTAGTGTTCTTTTAATAAGGCCAGTTTTATCTAAATTAATTATCTTCATCTTATGTATTTAACTGTATTGATTGGGTACTTACTACCAATTTCACATATTTGCCTAGTTAATTGTAAAAAAGGGTGCAAATGTCAGAGATATCTTTAAGCAGAAACATATTACCATTTTCTATTATTTTTTGTAATTTTATAAATTACGTTTCAAGTTTTAGTCAAACAGAGGGCCAAAAGAAGGTACTTATTCCTAAATTGACATAAACTTGCCTACTGCGTCAGTGAATCAAAAATCATAATCGTAACCCTACCTTATGTAACTGGTAGAAAAATATCCCTTAACGCCTATTCAATGAGGATTGTTTTCCAATTCTATATTACGACTGACACGTTCAGTGAGCGGCTGCACGGCTGTATAAAATTCACCCGGCTATGCCGATGCCGAACTAAAAACCGTGTTCTCGTTCAGCAGAGAATTTCTCCTATATACCACCTACTGGAAAGCCGTATCGTTTTCCAATATTCACATTAAGCCTGTGTCGAGCCCAGGGCAGCACGTGTAGTTTATTTTTGAACGCATACTTCTCTTGCGAGGACAAAGAGCGCAAATTTATATCGTCCGCTTTGACGTTGTACATGCAGTTGCACTGCTCATTTTTGTAACTGCCGATTTTAAACTGCCCTAGTTTAAGCCTGATATCCCTGTTATTTATAAACACGCGATTATTACCCGTACTATGAGTTCAAGCCAACGATGTTACTGTCGTTAGCGTCTGTAGTAAAGTACTTGCATGAGATTTCGGTACTGCTGCTCTAGTGAATAGAAATGTCATACAGTACGTCTTCCACGAGTTGCCACTCTATATTTACGTTATCGCTCGCGTAAAAAAATTGTAATAGGATTTGACATTGTCATGTCATGTCAAATTCCAATAAATTTTTCATACGCAAACGATAACGTAAATTTAAAGTGGCAACTCGTGGTAGACGTACTGTAGTAACTATCGTAGTTTAATAATTGAAGTAAACTCTTGGAAAAAGTTCTGTACTTTAACGCCCGAATCCACAAACGTCAATCAAAGCTGAGCAGTCCTTACATGCATAGCTGTCCCTTTCATTTCTATGGACATGTGACAGGGCAGCATCAATTTCAGCTGGCCTCAACCTTTGAGTAGCGTTTGTGGATACGGGGGTAACACTACTTACCTACATATTTAGTATCTGACTGGCTCGTTGGCGCGATGTATGTGAATCTTATATTCTATAGTACTTCGGTTGTGAGTTCGAGCCACACCTAGAACAAACATTGATATGGACGTTTGCGTTTTTTCTGTTTCTGATGTTATGTGAATGTTTATTTTATTAAACGCATAAAATGTTTTTGTACAACGTACTGACAACCCCTTGGTAAAATAGGCATCTCGACTGAATAAATCAAATCCTATTTTTATAACAGAAAAGTACCAAACTGACTACCAGATTTTATCTTATAATGCCAGTTATCACAAGTCCTAGTACGCTTTTTTCATAATTCTAACACATCATACACATATCGAGTAACACAATGTGCATAGTTTATTTCCCTCGGTACATTTTAGCGTCTAGTGCAAGAATGTATTTCGCCCACTTTGCACTCGATGCTGACAGAGCCCTCACATTTTTACAACACACCATTATTAGCTGCACCCTGACCCGTCGAAGCGATATATGTCCTGTTCGCATTCGACAAGGTTTATTTTGTATTGATAGGCCGATAGGTGTCGTTGAAACGATACAGCTGGAGTGCAATTTCCCCACATCGCGTGTAACTCGTTCAGTTTTCAATTTGCTACGTTGTCTCCTAGGGCCGTATTGCTGACGTTGAGCCAAGAAAGCCCACCGATTTCCGCACTGGAACAGAGCCTCGACAGTGAGCCGTGCCGACACTGCATTTATTTTCCATCAGCGATTGCTAGTGTTTTCTATCCGGAAAACTGCTGAGGCCGGCTGTAAATCTTAAAATTTATATCAAATTTTCTCTCGCTAAATGCGTCGTCAAGTTAGCATTGAAATGGCTTGTTTAGCGCAGTGATTATGAGTACTAATGTCCGTCTCTTGGCACAATGAGTAAGTAATCCTTTCAATAATGCCACAGTTCATGAGTTCGATAAGTCTAAGGATAAACATTAATATGTCGATCATTTGTAATTGTTCTGGCTGGTTCTGGCTCTGATATCAACATCTATTTATGCAATTAGAATATTATTGTGTGTGCTTATGAGAGCCTTTATTGATTTTAGTAGCGGTAGGTGCAGGCTACGAGGCTACTTACCTACTACCTGCCTACCTAGTGTGACCTACGTGCAGCACTGACATTATAACTGCTTTATCGAATAGGAAAACTACTCTTGAACCACGAGCATTGTACGGTCAAAAGCATGAATATATATAAGTTTCCATGGCTTCAAAAATATCTGAGCAAAATATTAGCCCCAAATATCTATACGAAAGTTCGTTCAGACTCTTTGTTAACTTGTATAGATATGTGTTACCAATGTTTTGCTCCGATATTGTTGGAGCCTTTGAAACGTACAGATGTTAATGCTTTTGACTGTACGTGATGTACTGATATCATAGTTGAACTTTAATCATAACTGAACGGTCTGCATTAAACTATAATCGTTCACGCCATAGGAACTGTATTCAGAAGACAGTGATTTTGGTTTTAACAAACTTTTACTGAAGCAAGTTCCCAGATCTTCCCAAATTAACGCGAAGTCAAACAAAATTCTTATTTTCGAATGAGTAATGCTGACTTGTCGCGACACAGCTAATTCTATTTCAGCAAAATAAACGGCGATTTCTCAACCAAAATACGTTACATTTGTGCGTTGTTTTTTTTTACCTCATGAGGTATTGTAAGAAGCTTTCCCGGTACGTTACCCCGCTTTTCGTGCGTTCGTTACCCTGCATCAAACTATAACTGTTGACGCCATTCGAATTGTATTTAGAAAACAGTGATTTTCTTTTTAACAAACTTTTACTGAAACGTAGCAAGTTCCCAGATCTTCCTAAATTAACGCGAAGTCAAACATAAATTTTATTTTCGAATGAGTAATGTTGACTTGTCGCGACACAGCTAATTCTAATTCAGCAAAATAAACGGCGATTTCTCAACAAAAACACGTTCCATTTGTGCGTTGTTTTTTTTTACCTCATGAGGTATTGTAAGAAGCTTTCCCGGTTCGTTACCCCGCTACGAAAACGGATTGCAACTCAAATCTAGCGTAAATGGATTTATCCAGGCTCTGTCTTCCTTTGTCCTCGTGTACCGCCGTTTCGAATAAATCGGTAGACACTCACATTGATTGAGTGTTAGAACCTTGCCTTTTCATCTAGACAGCTCGTTCATATCTCAGTTTAGTTTATTGAAGACTCTCCAGTTTCGGGATTCGGAATTGTCAAACTGTGTGGAAAACTCATTGAATGTCATTCAGTGTTAATCTTTTAAACATTGGAGGAAAATACAGGATACCTAGTATTCTTGAGTAAGTTCATTTGAAACTAGCTATCCGCCAGCGGCTTCCCTCGCGTAAATTGTCTTTCCCGCCAAAATATAGCCTACAATAAAAAAACTCCCTGATAATGAAGCTTTATATTGGTGAACAATTTTTAAAATCGGTCCAGTAGTTTCGGAGCCTATTCAATACAAACAAACAATCGAATCTTTCCGCTTTCTAATAATATATTAGTATAGATAGATAGATATATATATAATATTTTAGAAAACTATATATAATATTGTAGAAAACTATTGCAGCGTAAATCTTACTGTTGTCTGTATGAAAGGCAATATTGGGAGATGCAGTTCCCGCGTATTTCTCTTTACCTTAACAGATTACTTACATGTGTTTTCATTGCATATTTGTTATGCAATAAGAACATAAGTATTCATTTACCTTAGTAGGATAGGATTTTATTATCTTTTGACTAATTTTCCGACAGTAACATGAAATATCTATCAAAAGGTTTGCTCATTATTAGATGGTATGGTCCAGGAGGACGGGATCACATACAATTATTTAGCAAAGACAAAAATAGGGATCACTTTTCTTTCATATCCGTGAGGATAAAGTAGTTATATTTCATCCTCCCCTTACAGAATCCAGGCTAGGTTTCTCTTACACTATCATTTAGATAAAGGAGGCGAATCAATTTACTGCGGATTTGTGCAGAGCCTTTCCCCTTCCCCTGCCCCAGTGCAAAGCTGGACCTTTGTCCAGCGATCATATTGTTCCCATACTTCACGCTCCACGGCCCAATCTATAGTAGGGTTTCCAGATACGCGCTTATCATTTCCGGGATATGCTAGTACTGTGTAGTTCTTAACAATATTAAACTAATTTTCCTTAGAACTGGCTTTATTCCACCCCATTGAAAGGGTTGATCAAAAAAATAAATGGTATTTTGGGTAATACCATACATAATCAAGACTAAGAGGAAAAAGTAAAAAAAACTGGTAATAGTGTAAAATATTTAAATCACGGTTGAAATGTTGTCAGGACAGTGAAAACCAAATTAGAATGGATATCTTGGCTTCACACCATTCAAAAAACGATTTTCGCTCTTTCTGGAAATGGACCAATAAGTTACAACATAAGGCGAGCCCCCCCCGTATGGGCATACGGTATAAGTGAGCCTGGAGAGATAGCTAATTTATTAAGAAGCCATTTTGCTGTACAGTCACCATTGGGCCCTTCACAGGCGGAGCTGAATGCTGTGACCGGTGTAGATAGGGTGACAAGATTTTCTGTAAAAGAAATTAAATTAAAGATGCAATCTATGTCCAGAGGGAAATCCCCAGGTCACGACGGTCTCAGCATTGAGCACCTCAAATTTGCTGGCCCGCACTTGCCACGGGTATTGTACATGCTGTACAATTTTTGTATATGTCATAGTTACATGCCTAGTGACATGATGCGGACGGTGGTAGTGCCTACAGTTAAAAATATAACGGACGATCTCGCAGATAAAAATAACTATAGGCCTATCTCGCTGGCCACTGTTATCTCGAAGGTCTTTGATGGCTTGCTTAGTACACAGCTAAATTGCCATTTCAAACCATGTGATAAACAGTTTGGTTTTCGGCCCGGGTTGTCAACGGAAAGCGCTGTGCTGTGTCTTAAGCAGGCTGTGACATACTACACAGAAACCCCTATCTACGCATGCTTTTTAGATCTTTCTAGGGCATTTGACTTGGTCTCATACGACGTACCTATTGTGGAATAAACTTAAGAAAGCACACTTACCGGTTGAACTTGAAAATATCCTCAAATTTTGGTATAGGGGCCTAGTTAATAATGTCAGGTGGGAGGGAGCCATGTCGGAGGCGTATGGTTTGGAGTGCGGGGTGAGGCAGGGGGGATTGAGATAAGATAAACTTCATTGCACAAACAAAATGTTACAGTTTCATTTAAATAAATTAGGTCTACAATATAGGCGGCCTTATCGCTAGTAGCGATCTCTTCCAGGAAACCTTCAGGTAGAGAATCAGGTAAAAAATTAAGTGGCGGTGCAAAATGATAAATAAGAGATGCAGTAACTAATTTACTATTACATAAAAATAAACATACATACAATACCGAAGCAAAATAATAAACTTGCATATTCTTACATACTTATCATACATATAAAATAAGGTATGGATTAACTTATAGGTGAAAGTAAACTGGAAAGAAGGCGATTGGGTCAAAGTGACAGAAGGTAAGCTTTAACTAGGAATTTGAAATCACATCCTATCGGATGTGATTTAGATAGCCTTATGGACACGGGCAAAGAATTCCATAAGCGAATAGATTTAACAGTAAAGGATTTAGAATAAAAGTCAGAGGAATAGGAAGGAAATAATGATAGAAGCAGTTTACGGCAAGAACGCATATTCACTCTTCACCACACTTCACCTTTGGCCCGTTGTTGAAAACTGAAACGTTGTTTAAGATATGGAGGTGACCGCGGATCAAACAGGATAAAGTATAGCAATGAAAGAACATGGAGGTCACGACGACGACTATTGGGAGCCAATTTAGTTGAGCGCGGTATTTAGAAACATGATCAAACTTGCGTATACAAATACGGATACAAAAATTGTATAGTCGTTCAAGCTTATCGAGAAAGTGTTCACTGATATTCACATAACAAGTGTCGGCGTAATCAAGGATCGGCAAAAGTAAAGCCTGCACGAGCGCAATTTTGGTGGGTATTGGTAAGAAATTTCTGAGCCTACTGAGTGAACTAACTGACGCAAACATTCTTCTACTCACCTCGCCGATCTGCTTCGCCGGATCGGCGCTGATCGCCGGGATTGTATTCGCCAACGCTTTTCAACTTATTATGTAAATGACCTGATAGGCGAGCTCAGCGGCACCAGAATCGTCTGTCATATAGATGGAGTATGCGTCAATAATATTAGCTACGCGGATGATATGGTGCTGCTGAGCGCGTCTGTGTGTGGGCTGAGAAAACTGGTGACTAAGTGTGAGGAGTTTGCCATGGTTTGGTTTATAATATTAAAAAGAGTCAACTCATGGTCTTTGAAGTAGGGGACAGACGCCGTGATGTATTACCACCAGTCTACCTTTATAACACCGAACTGCAGAGAGTACACCAATTTATATATCTTGTTCACATATTGACTCCTGGTCTCAAAGACGATGAGGATATAGAAAAAGAATGGCGAGCATTTTCGGTGAGAGCAAACATGCTGGCCCGCAGGTTTGCGCGTTGTACAAGGGATGTGAAGATGACTCTTTTCAGAGCGTATTGCACTTCCTTTTACACGTGTAGCCTGTGGGCTAGGTATACTCAAAACACCTTCAATGCTCTACGGGTGCAATATAATAATGCGTTCAGAGTGCTGTTGGGACTGCCTCGCTTCTGCAGTGCATCAGGGATGTTTGCAGAAGCCCGGGTAAACTGCTTTTTCGCCACAATGCGTATTAAATGCGTTTCGCTGGTGCGCAGAGTCCGAGGTAGTGGCAACGGCATTCTGGCCATGATTGCGAGCAGATTGGATTGTGTGTACGTGAGTCATTGCTGTGTCACGGCTTATGGGGAGCGGCAGTGATGATTCGCGTGCTTACCTCCTAAGTTATTAAATGAAATAAACCCAATATTGTTAAATCACTAATAACATACACACATCAAAAGTGTCTAGGGATCAACATATATTTTTGCAATAACTTTTCTCCTGATTGATATTAATTAAAATTTTCTTTAAGGATTCATCAAATAAAGTGTTTGCGTTTGTCTACAGTAACGATAAACCAAGTCACCTTTGCATTAATAAAGAAATTTGCCATTTTCCTAATAAAGGGATTTTTGACATTTGAACCACTAACATTAAAGTTCGAAAAAAAGACTGAAATAACAGTTTTCTTTAAAATTTTATTGGGAAACTTAAACAATTAATAATCCGTGTTTCTACCGCGAACACTAACAACACAAGAACATCGGTTTGGCATACTCAAAATGAGTTCATCCAAATCACGCTGTGGAATGGCCGCCCATGTTCGTTGCAACAACAAAAAAAGGTCTTCTTGCGACTGGATACCCTCCATATTCGGCAGAGATCTTCTCTGTAGCATATCCCATGCATGCTCAATCGGGTTCAAGTCTGGCGACTGAGCAGGCCAGGGCAGGACATTGAGGTTAGCTGCGGCGAGAGTCTGTCTTACAACTCTTGCGGTGTGCGGTCGTGCATTATCATGCATTAACTGAAATAAGGGACCGATTTGCACTTGAAAATCTAAAATCATAAATTGATTACAAAGCCACATCTCAATCTCAAGAAATCCGCATAAAAATGCTTGATCCCTAGACACTTTTGATGTGTGTAGTTTCTAAGTTATACGTACAATAATAATAAAAATAATAATAGTATTTTCGGGTCAGCCATAACTGGATATAGGACTAGACGCTAAATTCCGCGACATTCCTAGAAGTTCACCCTACCTGGCGACCCTTACCTACTGGTAGAGCTGTCATTGGCTAACCAAACGATGATTTTAACAAGGTACTTGCGTAAACACAGACAATTCGGAGGGATTTCAACTCCCAGGTAACGATTTACTGTGAATGTCATTTTTCTTCACAGAAAATATAAAAGATACCCTCCATATTCGGCAGAGCTCTTCTCTGTAGCATATCCCATGCATGCTCAATCGGGTTCAAGTCTGGCGACTGAGCAGGCCAGGGCAGGACATTGATGTTAGCTGCGGCGAGAGTCTGTCTTACAACTCTTGCGGTGTGCGGTCGTGCATATTATCATGCATTAACTGAAATAAGGGACCGATTTGCACTTGTAGAGGAACGATGACGTCTGATACAATCGTCTCAGCATAAATTTGAGCGTTGAGGTTGCCTCTGATCCAAATCAACTCAGTTCTTCCGCCGATCCAAATACCCGCCCATACCATGATGGTTCCACCACTATAAGGATGGACTTCCTGGCATGATTTTAATCGCTGTTGGCGTCCAGGGGTTCTCCAGTGTCGTATACGTCTTGTATCCGGTCTCATATCATCCGGATTGTATTATTTGCTGATGACACTTCTCTAATTTTTAACGTAGATAGAAGTAACAAAGCGCTTGACGACGTAAATAATACTCTTTCTAAGGTACTGCATTGGTTTACGAGTAACAATTTACTGCTTAATGCTAAGAAGACCAATTGTATCAAATTTTCTATGCCCAATGTAAGACAGGTCGATACCATTATAAACATGAATAACGAGCCATTAGAGATTGCGAATTCCACTGTATTTCTGGGAATTACTCTCGATTCCAAGTTACAGTGGGGTCCGCATATTTCTGCCCTGGCAGGAAGACTTAGTTCGGCAGCTTATGCTGTTAGAAAAATAAGGCTCCTGACTGATATCGCAACAGCAAGATTAGTGTACTTCAGTTATTTTCACAGTGTTATGTCGTATGGTCTTCAGTTGTGGGGCTCGGCAGCGGATCTCAACACCATCTTTGTTCTTCAAAAAAGAGCCATCCGCTCCATTTACAACCTTAGACCACGCGACTCGCTTCGTGAAGTATTCAAAGAGATAGATATTTTAACTGTTTACTCTCAATTTATTTATGATAATGTAGTATACGTCCGTAAAAACTTGCATCTCTTCAAGAAAAACAGTGATGTTCATAAACTCAATACCAGAAATAAAAATAAGCTCGTAACTCCCAGTCTAAGACTGCATAAGGTAGGGAAATCATTTGTTGGTCAATGTGTAAAATATTTTAATAAGATTCCGCAAGCTCTTGTTTAACTGCCTCTTCACAAGTTTAAGTCACAAATTAAAGCTAAGTTAATGAAGCGGGGTTATTATAGTGTTGAGGATTTCTTAAATGATAAGAATTTGTGGTCATCTTAGGTATAATCTGCTCCTCTGCACACTTTTTTGTTATGACTTTACTCTGTCAATTCCATTTTTGTGTATAAAAACAAGATTGAAAAGAGTAACCATCGAGTTTCTTGCCGGAGTCTTCTCGATCGGAAACAACCTCCGAACCGGTGGTAGAGTCACATTATATTTAATTATGATATGAACTATCATAGTATTATTTTATGTAAGTTTATTTTTATTCAGTATATTTTTGCTACAATTTTTTTTTTGTTACATGACATGTCATAAGTACTTTTTATAAGTCTATATGAATAAAGATATTTTTTACTTTACTTTTACTTTACTTTACATACCAAAACGAGACTCATCAGAAAAGCACACGAAACGCCATTGTTCTTCTGCCCAATTTCTGTGTTCAAGAGCCCATTGATATCGAATCCTACGATTGTGCATTGCTATAGGTGGTACCCTTAGCGGTCTTCGGGAATGAAGGTTCACTTCATGCAAGCGGTTTCTGACTGTTTGGTCGCTAATTAAGTTCCCTGAAGAGTGATGAAGCCTCACGGCTAACATCATGGCGGTTATTGTTGGAGCTCTTCGAGTTGTGATTTGAATGTAATGGTCTTGTCTCCGTGTGGTGCAGCGATACCGTCCTCCATGGCGCTCAGCCACGGTACCAGTGCTTCGGTAACGTGTCCAAAGTCGACTGATAACACTCTGACTTGTATTCAGAGCTAAAGCCACAGTACGTTGCCGGGAACCAGCTTCTATCATTCCCACGGCTCTGAGCATTTCTTCCCTGCTTAAATGACGTCGCCGCTCCATAATAACGTTGGTTTTAATCAGTAATAAGGAAACAGTAGCACTAATAATGTCTTCAATGCGTTGTATGTTTTTATAGGGAAAATATTGACAGCAGATTTTCATCTTTTACTCGAATTTGATTGACAGTTCCTGTTTCAAATTATGAAATGCACCAAAAAGGATCCATTGTGGCTTTGTAATAAATTTATAAAATCATAAATTTATTACAAAGCCACATCTCAATCTCAAGAAATCCGCATAAAAATGCTTGATCCCTAGACACTTTTGATGTGTGTAGTTTCTAAGTTATACGTACAATAATAATAAAAATAATAATAGTATTTTCGGGACAGCCATAACTGGATATAGGACTAGACGCTAAATTCCGCAACATTCCAAGAAGTTCACCCTACCTGGCGACCCTTACCTACTGGTAGAGCTGTCATTGGCTAACCAAACAATGATTTTGACAAGGTACTTGCGTAAACACAGACAATTCGGAGGGATTTCAACTCCCAGGTAACGATTTACTGTGAATGTCATTTTTCTTCACAGAAAATATAAAATATTCCTAGCAGAAAAAGTAGAAGCAAAGAGCAGGTGAGTTGCTCTTGTTTTTAAGGTGAGTTTAGCCGCCAAAAAGTGGCTACTTTAGGCAAGAACGCGATTCAAAATTAAAAAACAGAATTAAAAGTCGTGGACAGACATTCAATATTTAAGAGACACCCCACACTAGAGTTCTTTAAGCGTCAGCGTCAAGCCGGCGACCCAACTAGCGTAATTTGGACCTTGCGTCGTCTCGGCGCCCGGGCATCGTCCCGCGCGGCGCTAGGTCAGCGCGGACGCTGCGTTGGCGCTGCGCTGGCGCAGGGCGTCCTCTGCGCGCCGAGCGTCGCCTCGTGCCTCGCAGACGGCCTAAACAGTCAGTGAGAAAATGGATTCCGACGAAGAACACTACTGATAGCATTGCTGCTGAAAACCTATAAGCCTATACTTTTGTAGTACATTGTATGCATGTATAATCAACAGTGGAGCCAGCGCACGCAAGAAAATATTTTCCATAGCGCTTTTTTCCCGGATTGCTTTAATTGATCTGGCAGAAAACTAATTATGTCAAAATGAATATATGCCTATAGCGATCAGGGATAATGTAGCTAATTACAGTGAAATAATGTTTGTAGTTGGTTCGGTAGTTTCGAAGATTACCTACCTCATACAAACTCACAAACGCTTTAGTCTTTATTATGTTAGTGTAGATTAAGTAGGGCATTTTAAAAGTTTTTGTTTATTATAATATCATTATTTGAGATATTTTTGCGACGTGTTCTAAATGTTTTTACCTACATGATTTTAAATAATAAGTTCAAAAAGCTTACGTAAAATGGTAAAATTACACATTCGCACATAGGAGGCTAGAAAGGTATTTAAAATTTGTAAAATGTACGCTAATGCAAAGCTAAGCAATTGTGTTGTTCATTGTACTGTTGACAAAAAAACGCTCCGCAAGAGCGCCAACGCGACGCCTGCGGAGACAAGTATTTATTGATGATTTTTAAAAAACAATTCCTAATTTGGATGTTATTAAAATAAATCAATTGGTGGCGCTAGTTGGCGGCTACAATCACCTTAAACAACGGCGGTAGCAATCAAGCATGCGCGACAGCCTTAACACCATCCCGCGCGCGTTGGCTGACCGCCTAGGATATCCTATGCTGGCGCATTGGATTAAATTTTGCACGTTTGTTAAATGATCCGACGCGCTGACATCGGGGGCCTATATTTTGTTGTATTTCTTTTTCTTTTTTCTTCTTTTATTGTACACGTACGTACGAGTACCTACTAACACTAGCCATAAGTCAAATATGTAGCCAATATGGATCTTTGGTGTCCGAAATAAATGATTTTATTTATTAACAATCGAGGTATCGCGACCCTGTAAGTATTATCAGACTGGCCTGTTGGCGCAATGTCAGCGATCCTGCCTTTAGCGCCGGAGGTCGTGGGGTCGATCCCCACCCATGACAAACATTCATGTGACGAACAGTTTTGTTTGTTGTGTGTCTGGGTGTTACTATCTACTTGTTTTAAAAAATATTTAAGTATGTTTATCAGCCACTGACACACATAGTACAAGCTCTGCTTAGTTTGGGGTCAGATGATCTTGGTGTAATTTGTCCCAGATATTCTTTGAGCTCTGTCAACCTTCTTGACAAGCAGAAATACATTGCCAAAGCAGTGTTAGTTACCGGTGGGTTTCGCTGTACGTTGCCTATATCGAATGAAGTGTGGTTACCTGCTGTCATGAAAGTCTATCAAGGCTCCCTTGTGGCTCTGACGTGTGTCAATATTTGCTGTTGATTAGGAGCGCTCAGAATATTGACTAACGAAGTCACCCATACAGGTGAACCTGCATGCGAATGAAGCTACGTGGAGAGAACACTGTGAGGAAAACATTTTTTAAATCTATACTAATATTATAAAGAGGAAAGATTTGATTGGTTGTTTGTTTTGAATAGGCTCCGAAACTACCAAAATAAAGCAACATTATGAGGGTGTGAAATAGACTTTATTTTATTATGATTGAACAAATCGTTCAGTTAAAAATCAAAGTTTATGTAAATCCAGTCGGAAAAACGCGGGCGAGATGTGCTGCTTTACCGACGCTGTAGTGACGTGCAATTACTTTTGATAGAACAAAGTCTGTTGAGGCAGCTAGTACTAAATATGTCCCAAACAAATATGCGGACAGCCAATGGTCCTGGGGGTCCGGACCCAAATTCATATCCATCTTACGCGTTCAACTAAAAATTCTACGCACCGCGCCGCTTCCGAACTTTCATTTAAAAACAAACACTAAAGGCGCATTTTTTTTTTTACATTTTTCTTTACTGACGTAATTTCACATTTGTTATAAAAAATAGCCGTTAGACACATGATCTTGGCGGCCAATTAACATTACTCGGAGGTGAATTTATGCCTCCTCAAGTCTTTATTTGCAAAACATCCAACGTTTCAGTTGTAAGTTGTGTGTTCATTGTTGCGCTCTCTTATTAAAATAATTTTTTTACCATATTAATATCCTTAATGTTATGCTAAAAATAATCGATTATCATGCCTAATGGTCACTATTGACTGTATCTAGGTGAACTTCTTTGTTGTGAAAAATTAAGGTCCAATCACGCCACCTGGCCACAACGCGCACTACACAGGAACTTTTTGGACTTGCAATTGCGGCTCGTGTATCACGTAAGGATCATCCTCGCCACAAATGTGTCACTATTGTTTATTTACTTCTCTAAAACTCTACTATTCTAAAATTTAACAACAGAATTGCGCGTTGTATGTTATTTTTCCAATGAAAGTAAGGCACCTACTTAGAGTAACCGAAGTTATACGATACTCGTACGACCCGTGCGTAGTATACTTTAAGGCTATAAACTAGGATTAAATTCGTCGACAAAAACATAAAATAAGAGCCCGCTTACTCACTTAAATTTACTATTGTAAATATTACAGGAGTTTCATTTGTTGTCAAACTCTTCTTACAATTTGTTTAATCACTTGTAATTTTGTGATTGAAAGTTCTAGAGCTATTATAATTTTCTGTTAAATACTTAAGTAATATGCTTTAATTTGAAAATAAAATGGCCACCATTATTTTCTTCGTTTGAGAACAAAAAATAATTTCTTTCAAATTACTAAAAAAATTACACTTTTTTTACATTATTTTGATTTTTCTTGAAAACTAGGTCGTAGACCTACATATTTTTGAATAAATTCTAAAACTACACTAGTGTTGCTAGAAATCACTGGAACATTACAAACTTGTAGCTTCTTTGGAAACATGCGTACAAGTCCCAAAAAAGCATCAACAAATTTCCATAGTAGTCCAAGGTAATTTACAAAGTTATTAATTTGTAGCTTTTCAGCTTTTGTTGTTGTTTGCAGGGTAAAAATATTTTTTTAAGAATAGTCAAACTTAAAAAAAAACTTAAAAAAATGATACTATGGAAGAAAATTGTTGGTGCTTTTCTGGGTTCTTTTACGTATAATTCCAAAGAAACTACAAGTTTGTAATGTTTAAGTGATTTGTAGCAATAATATTATAATTATAAAATTTATTCAACAATATGTGGGAAAAAAATTTTTGGGATGTTTGACAGTTTTTTTTTTTTTATATAACGAAGAAGATTTTGGCAGCCATTTTATTTTCAAATTAAAGCATATTAATCCAAGTATTTAATAACAAATAAACATAGCTCTAGATATTAAAATAACAAAAACAAAAAAAAACAACTTTAAGAAAAACTATTTCAAAACAAAGCACTAAAAAGTAAAGAAATAATTGCGTATTCTTTTAAATCTTATACGATGATATAATGTAGGTACAGTTATTGTTATTGTTGGAGTCGGTGTCAGCCAAGGAAATTGTAGCATTAACACATATACCTATTTTTTACATCTCACGTTTACGTTTGTATGTGTAGTTACAAACCTACATTGGCTGACACCGACTTCAACAATAATAATACTTGTACCTACATTATATTATCGTATAAGTTTTAGAAGAATACGCAATTATTTCTTTACTTTTTAGTGCTTAGTTTTGGAATTTTTTTTTTTGAAGTTGGTTTTATTTTGTTAAAATTTTTGTTTATTTCTTGATTTTCAGTGAATAGTTCTTATTTATTTTATACATCGAAAAAGTATCGTCCAATTGCTCCTAAGAATTGAAGAGTTCCGTTACTTTGCCATGGATCCCATAATCAGAACCTAACCAAACTCTCATCAAACTACCTTTTAAGTATATCCTTTTCAATAAAAAAGAAGCATCAAAATCGGTTGGCGTGAAATTGAGTTATTCGTCCATTTGTCACGCATATGGTTTACCTATCTAGATTTAAGACTTATATTGATTTCCCATGGATGCTACTGTCAGAACTGGACCAAATTAAAATGGGACCACACGGGCAGCACCAGCTTTCAAATAAAAAAAGAATGATCAAATTCGGTTGGCGTAATATTGAGTTATACGTCCATTTGTCGCGGATTTTGTCTATCTAGATTTAAGACGCATATGGTTATCTCATGGATGCCACTGTCAGAACTAGACCAAATTAAAATGGGACTACACGGGAAGCACCAGCTTTCAAATAAAAAAAGAATGATCAAAATCGGTTTCACCCAGTCGAAAGTTATGAGATAACAAACATAAAAAAATTGAGAACCTCCTCCTTTTTTTGAAGTCGGTTAAAAATAACAAGTAAGTATGTTTTTTGTCGATGAATTTAATTTTGGTTTTGTTTCACAACGAACGGGACACATCGTATGCATTAAATAGTCACGGGCAATGTTTATGTAATTTCCAATTCATAGATTTCGGCGTTTAGAGCTCTGTTTTTTTTTACTTTGTGGACCCCCCCCCCCCCCCCCCCTTCAACTTGTCAAAGCTATAGCTACGTCCGTGCACACATGTTACACTGTTGGTATCATTTGCGTGTCGCACGATACCTTAAAACAAAACCTGTACCCAAGTCCACTGACTTCCACCGTCCTCCACACTGTGGTTGCCTGTGACCCAGCTAACCAGGGCACCTCAGCTTGTTGTGTTTAACCTAAGATGAACCTGTAAACCTTGGAAGCCCAGCCGCCTTCAAACTTTTCTAAACATTTATTCCGATTGGTAAGTATTTGTTTAAAATAATTAGCAATTGTAATCTTACCGATCGATCAATATTCCAATGCAGAGCGTATTTGAATCTTCAATAGGGCATATCTCTTCAGTTTTGCATTTAAAATATTTACGATATGAAATTGTAATAAGCTACCTACCGCCCATATCGTGGCATGCCTTGAACTTAGTTAAAGGATTAATCTTCTATAAGGTAAACGTTTTTGGTTGGTAAATTAAAGTTAATTGTTTTGAGGCTACAATTACACATGCTCATAGCACTAAAGCATGCTACTATTGAGCAATTGCTACTTAGTAGCAGTGCTAATAATGAGCATGCTCATTTCAGTTGAAAGTGAGCAAGCTCGTTTTAAGTGTACTATTAAGCATGCGATTTTGGGGCATGTCTAACTGTAGCTTGACTTTACACCCGCCCTGTCATCATAATTTTCGACCAATAGTTTTGAAGTTGACAAGCCACAGTAGGTATTCTGCCGTGTAACCACAGAATAAAATGAAAAGTGTAACATCATAATGATCCATCACGTGTTTATTACGTACAGGAATTTATACAGACCACCATTTCTTGTATAACCAATGTCATATAAATATTCAAAGAAGCCCCTCTCGTAAAAGTTAATTTGCCTTTTTTCTCCATAACACCTTTGTATTAATCAAGAGTCCCTACGTTATGAGAGGAAAACTCCGTAATAGAAAACAACCGAAAACACGTGAGACAAGCAGGGTTTCTTAATTGGGTAAACAAAAGGTTCTTCAAAAGATATTATTACGTCGACGTTAGCAATGCTTACGGCTCTTGAGACTTGTCTACCGTGAGTTAAGTATGTTACGCAAACGGCGATCGTTGCGTTCAGAAATTCGTATGCCATTTTAAATTACTAGGGGCGCTGTGCCGACATCCCATACAGAAACGTCAACGTGGTTAACGAGGGGGTGTAAAGTCATGGCAGGCAGAGGATGGATAAAATGCCCGTACTAGCTCAATAGGGATGTTGACACATGTTACCAATTCATGTAAAGTTATGTCTTATACAATAAAGACAGTATTTACAAGCCTATTATAACATTTTAAGAATATATTTATTCGTCATAAATTTAAGAAAATTAATTCAAATTCCGTTATTTAATATCCATTACCACGTGACTGCGAACGCCATCAAAGCGCGATGACGTTACTGTGCGACATACAAGCTGACAGAGGTACGATTCACATCAAACGGCCCGCATCGGCGCGCAGCGGCGCGCATCGCGACGGATGCAGGCGTATGCGACTGCGGCCGACCACCAAAGAGTATAATATAAAAACTACGTTTTAGGAGACGGAACTCCGAACAAGCAGTTGTAAGGCAAAATAATACTTTTAATACCAACGTAAAGGAAAATAACAGAAGTGCCATTTAGTTCTCTTTAAAGTGGAATAAGTGAAAGTTCTTGAAAATCACATACTTAAGTAGTTATGTTTTCCTTGATATTTCAAAAGTGCATTTCTCTCTGGGCCACCCTGTGCTTGTTAAAAAAGCGTCGTTGCTAAGTGTTGCTATACCCAAATTAACTTAACACAAGTAAACCTAATTTTTGACCCTGGAAAAAAACATTGAGAGTTGTTTTAAGTTTTTTAGTAATAAATAACTCTTTAAATTAAATTTATTTGCTATTTTAATTTATGTGGGATACCTCTTGTATTTTTGTCAGGTTGGCTATAAAAGTATCTATATTTTCCCCATACAAAAAGTAAAGTGTTCTAAGTTTCATAGGACTGACCGAAAACTTCCGTTCGGTAGTATCTAGTGTATTGTTGATCTAAGGTCCCAGCGCATGCGACGGCAGCCGAGCGGAGCCGACGGCATCCGCGCGCAGTCGGTCGTATTCCACGGAATACGCTCGGAGCCGACCGGCTGCTGCAGCATGCTCGCGCATCCGTTCGGGTTCCAAAATGTATTAGTTGGATACGAATACGACCTTAAGAATTGATAATTAAATAATAATTTCCTCTGCGGCTTTGTAAATGCGCTCCGATGCTCTCCGCTGCGCGCCGTTCGATGTGAATCGTACCTTAAGTGTCAGAACAACAACAGAACGCGAGATTTTTTTATCGGTCTGTGACGTAATTATAGTCACGTGACAGTTTGGAGCGTTTTAGCGGGAATTCTAAAAACTAATTTTATTATCGTATTTTTTTATTGAAATTTGACATGATTTGTAATGAAATTATTATTTTCGTGTTTAAACAGGGTCTATTTATAAAACAAAATCAATTCCAAAAATTAGTTAACATCCCTAGTTTCCGTTAATGTCAGTATTAGCTACGTCGTGTCTCATTCAATAATAATCACCCATGTTTGAAAACTATTTCTAAAACATCATTAGTTACGGTGCGTTTACACCGAGCGAGCAAATGCTTATTCTATCCCCTCTCTCTCAAATTATTTTTGTGTAAACAGAGGCAGAAAAAGAAAATTCAATAAAATTGGGATGGAATGAGCATTCTCTCGCTTCGTGTGAACGCACCGTTATAAAAAGCACAACACCCCATAATTTAGATTTAGCTTTAGTAAAAACAAACACGGTTAGAATTTTGCAATACTAACCTTAGCCTTATCGAACGACCGTGGGATTGATCTGTAACAAAACAATCAAACATTGTAGTGAAGTAATACACTTTCATAAGTACATTATGATGAAAGTTACGACAAATTAGTTAGTTAAGAACAGTAATTTTGAATTTTAATGGCTAGTAGACATTCTAGGGAAGAACACTTTATACCTTTTAAGTTCAAAAAGGGATCACTATTATGGATGTACCTTACTTATCACGAGTTTCCGATATTTCGGTACTTTTTCAAGCGCCATGATCACGGAGGGACTGAAGATCTTGTGGGTGAGCTGTTATTGGCAGACAAATCGGTCTACCCTCCTTCGAAGCTAACGTTAGTGACATTGAATGTTCAAAGAAATAGGTACTTACCTTTACTTTATTTTATGTTCATCATATTTGCGACTCATTCTTTGGAAAACCTAAACAGCCTGGCTCACGATGGTGAGCGGTTTCTGAGTGGTCATATCACCGTGAAGCCTCAGATAGCTTGAACCTGACTGCTGCATTTGGGGTATAATAATCAATTACAATCAAATATGCATGGCCTGCAACACCACAGATCCCCAGTCAGTCGAGCGCACGGACCGTGTCAAATACCTGGGATCTGTGTTAAGCGAGTCCGGGGACATAGACAGCGACGTCAGAGCCCGAATTTCCGCGGCTTGGGCCAAAGGGCGTGAGGTGACTAGTGTCATTTGTGACCCCAAAATGCCGATCAAGCTGAAGGGGCAGGTCTATAAAACCATCATTACGCCTGTCCTTTATATTTTGTCTGCTTTATATGGCAGTGAAACATGGCCGTTACTAGAGCGACACAAGCAGGAGCTGCGCGTCACGGAAATGAAGATGCTGCGGTGAATGTGTGGAGTCTCACGCAAAGATCGTGTGCGGAACACCCGCATCGTGATATCGCAGACAAGCTGCAGGAGTGCCGCTTTCGTTGGTATGGTCATGTCTCACGGATATCGGCAAACTACGTGGGCAACAAATGTCTGGCCATGCCGCCCCCGCCAGGTACTGGTAGAAGAGGTCGACCCAAGAAGTGCTGGCTCGACGTTGTCAAGGGTGACATGCGTGCCAACAGACTCACCATTGAGGATGCACAAGACTGCGCGAAGTGGGCCAAGAAAATAAGAAAGGCGGACCCTAGGACCCCACACACCAGAGTGAGTTCACAAACGGGATAGACCGCACGGCTGATGATGATGTATAATATCAAATTGAACTAAGTTTCGACATAACTTTTATCAAAAGGATCCTTAAGACTTCAAAAATAAATAATTCAGATTATTTATAGAACTGCTGAGGTGTGATAGAGATCAGTAGTGCAAACTTATTATGGTAACTTACCTGCGATATTATTTCTTTTCAAGAGCTCCACAATATTTTATATTTTTCTCTGTTCATCGTTCGAAGTAGTTTTTACTCAGAAAGGCATTCATTATTCCTCATTAAAGATTCCTTTTACATTTCAAAATTAGTTTTTTTGAGAAACAAAGTTTTCGTGGTACTTAGTTAGCTTGTGAGTACTTTGAATTCCATCAAACAGGCTTTGAAAGCCTCTCAAAAGAAACCAAAGACCGAACTCTTCACGAAAGGAGACAAAAAAGTAACGATGTAATGGATTTAAAAAAATTACGTTTTTTTATCTTTAAGTTTTACAATATGTACAACATATTTCAACACAGTAAACAAGTGCAAAACGCGTATTTATGTTTTTTTTCTTTCAAATTTCTAAACAACGGCTTTCTTTTGGAAACACTGGTAACACTTCGAGGACACCAGGCGTAGAGGTGAATTTAATTTCTGGAGCCGTCCAAATTAAACATTTCATATTTCTAGTTCCGATGTATTATATTTTTATTCAGCACTCAGTGGCATTCGTTGTAACTAATAACTCAGGTTTAAAGCTTACCTTACCTTGTAGGAACGAGGTTATAATTGGACTTGCATATACACTATTGTTATTTAACCAAATTATGCGCTTGAGATTATTCTCAAGCCTTATGGCTTAGTAGTTAGTACTGAGACAAATAAATGAGTTATTCTGCTGTTATTATTATAAAATCAAAAGGCAGAATAAAAGGGACTTCAGAAATATTATTTACAAAGCAATCCAATCTGGTTTGTCGCAAATAACTTCAACTAAAGCAAAGAGGAAAACATCTCCTGCTTTACTTCATAAATCAAATTATAAAACCTCCGCAAACAGACAACTGCTTTTGAATGCAAAAATGCTCTTTTGATGCTTTTAAAAGTGGAATTTAACACGTCACGTGGTCGTAACTATTCCGCAGAGCCACGGAAATTATGGATATTTATGGCAGTTGTTCAACTGTTTCCGCACCGCTTTCAAATTCAACTTAATGCTAATGGTATTTTATTATTCGTTCCGAAAAGAATACATGCATTTTTCTTCATATTACGGAATTAAATCCAACTAGTGGACACTTTGTGAATATTTTGGCCACGAATTATAACATTCTCGCTGCGCAAATAATATTTTTGTTTTTCGAAATGGTGTGAGTAAACATTTCATAGATCTGCTACTAAGGTACTAATATGTTTAACAGAGCATAGAAAACCAATTTCTACTGGGCTGTTGGCGCGTTTGGTTATAGGTTCCTACCAGATAAACAAATAATCAAGTGATGAACATGTATATTTGCACTGTGTCTGGGCTCCATCTATAAGTGTGTATCTTAGTGTGCTTATTAGTCTCTGACACCTATAGTATGCTCTGCTCTATTTAGAGTCTGGATCTGATATAAAAATATTTTACAACGGTGCATCGTAGACAGGTTAGATGGACGGCACTATTATCTCGTGTAGAAACAAACAGACGGTAAGACGGACAGACAACAATGCTTTGCTGAGCAAATACCGTCTTGATGCACCAACCACTATAGGATTCCTCTTCGCACTGAACAAAAAAACGTAGTTAAAGCACCAAAAGTCCCCGAGATATATAATTTTAAAAATCATGATTTTGGACTTGCTCAAACGCCCCGTACAAACTAATGTCAAATGCCATGCGCGATCCATATCTTTGCGTTCTGCAAAACATTGTTCGGCAGCTATATTAAATTTTGTATCGGTGCTTTGTAGAGAGGTTAGACAGATCACACTATTATCGAGTGTACAAACAAACACGGACATACTGCAAGACGGACAGACAACAATACAACGTCAATTTTCGATTGTCAAAAAAACATACTTAGCGTTCGTAATTGATGTTGATTTTTTGGTATTCTAATAAACATATTTTATTGTACAAAATACATGATATTCATATACATATTCGTTTTGTGTCCTTTTTACCCTACCAAAGTTGCACGAAACTTCGTAAATTTGATGGTTCCTATTTGCACAGAGCAAAACAAACGTGGATAAGACGGAGCATCAACTACTTAAAGAGATCGACAATGTTAATATAAACACAAAAAATTCAAATTCAAATTCAAATTCTTTATTTGCAGAACATGGGTGTTACAAAAAAGATGGAGAAGTTTATTATGTCAAATCGCCACATTCGGCCCAGAGCGGCCTGCAAATTGATTAATATTCTAAAATGTCCGTTTGACTATATCTAATTAAATACCTACAAGTCATTACAGTGATTCATATTAATAAATGAATTTAATAAAAATTGAGTCAATTAAATAGTTATAAATTTACAATTAAAAAAATAAAAATTAATAAGTCACCATAAATTAAATATGTCATTACTACAGAGCTAAATTTTGTAACATTTTGTCAGACAAATATTCATTCACAGTGTAATAGCACTTTTGAAGTAATAGCTTTTTAACCATTTGCTTAAATGATTCCATGTCTGTAGTGTCTAATATAGATTTCGGGAGGTGGTTATACAGTCTAGGTGCCATGCAGAGTACGCTATTATTCAGTAGCGCAGACTTGTTTGGTGGCATGCGTATTTTATAATTATGCCTTCTATTGCGGAGTTTCTGGAATTTGTCTATGTATTTCTTAACAAATACTACAATTTCGAAGATATAAATGCATGGCAAAGTAAGTATTTTCCATTCTATGAAATAAGGTTTACAGCTAGTAGTTTGGGTCAGTCTAAACATAGAACGTATGCATCTTTTCTGCGCCTTGAATGCCGTTTCTTTTTCTGTGGAATTGCCCCAAAATATAATGCCGTACCTTAAAAGAGAAGCCACATACCCGTGATATGCCGTTAAGACAGCTGGAATGTCCACGGTTTTTTTTAACATATATAGAGCATAAGAGTGCTGACTCAGTCGTGAACACAAACTCTCTACGTGTGATTTCCAGCTCAAATTATGATCTATGGTCAGGCCCAAAAATTTGGTTACGTCAACATTATCAATTGATTGCCCTAAGTATTTTACATCCAAGTCAATAATTTCATTAATTCTATTTCTAAATGTCATGATATTTGTTTTTAGGAGATTAATCTTAAGATTATTTGCTGTCAACCAACCAATGACACTACTTAACGTATCTTTTACTTGAAGCTCAAGATTACTTTTATTTTGCTCTGATATTATTGCTGTACTGTCATCAGCAAAGAGAATAGTCTGATGGGTTGTTACTTTCGGAAAGTCATTAATATACACAGTAAATAGCAAAGGACCAAGCACACTCCCCTGTGGAACACCAACTAGGACTTGCCTGTAGGGCGAAAGATGATGTTGTTCCATTTTTGAGACAGGACATATTCTGCTTATTTTGGTAGATTGAAGTCTACTTGACAGATAGGATTTTATAAGGTCTAAAACGTTACCCCTTACTCCATATGCATACAGCTTGTTTAACAGTATGTCATGATTAACATAATCATAAAACAATTAAGTTTAGTTTTAAAGTTAAGTTTAACAAGTAAGTTAATCGGTGCCAGGAGTGAAGCGACGAGCAGATTAGCAAGGGGGTATGAACGAAAGAGAAAGAAGAGGACTATTAGCTACTTTAGTTTGCTTGCTTGGGATGTATAAAGTAAGCTTCATGATAATTATTCTTTTTTAGATAAGTATTAGATGAAATATTGATTGTATCAAATTTGTAGCTGTCCAGCAGCGGCTTCGCCCGCGTAGACTGCTTCTCCCGTCAAAAGGTAGCTTAAAAAAAATAGCCTAGTCACTCGCTGATAACACAAAATAAAGAGTTTACAGAAGGACCGTTCCCGCCCCTATTCTGTCAACTTGGCTGATCGCCTAGGGTTGCTACTCGCAACTGTATTCGCCTGATAAGCGCGATTTGACAGATACCGCCAAAAATAAAATATATCAAGTGAAAAATTGCACCTAGTTCGACAAAAACAAAAATATACAAAAGGGGTCCAGTTAGATTAAAATGAGTTAAGATGGGTGAATACGTATAAAAGTATAAGAAGTCATTTACCGGGGTCAAGGTGCAACCTGCTAGCCTAATGGCTTGATCATACAGTCCTACCTACCTACCTACCTTGTAGGCTGTAGCTAACACCATGAGCCACCGCTTCGACGCTCACCTGTCGGCGGCGCGGCGCGGATGCAGCAGACGCGCGTGCCAATAAAAGAATATTCCAAAAATACTAGTGTTTTACCAATGCATGATAAGATAAGTTACGGAAAATGTAAAGCCCATTTGTACTGGATTTGAATGTGTTACGAAATATGATGGTTTACCTACCCTATATACTTATAATACTCGTACATAGTACTACTAATTTGCAAACGTTATCTGAGTTTTACCTACTTTTCAACATCATTTGGTAACTTAAAAAACGTATAATCACAATTTCGTGTGGTGTTCATACAGCCAAATACACTGCAACAGAAATATCTGCGCGAAATCATTTTTGACCATTGAACTATAATGTAAGTAACTGACGACGTACAAATAATATCTCAATGTTTTTGACAGTGCGACTGACCGCGACACTGAAACTCTCTGACTTCGCCTGTAAACTCACGTCTCTGTGTGCGTGTGTCCAAAATGGCGTGTTGTTCTAAGCGGATTGATAAATGGATTTTGAAAATCGGTCCGGTAGTTTCGGAGCCTATTAGTTACAAACAATCAAATAAACAAATCTTTCCTCTATATAATATTAGTATAGAACAAACTAAACCAACTAAACGTTGCTAGCATTAGGTTTATTATATTAAAACATAGGCTGCCATGGCATGTGGGTCATTTTCTATTGTGTCTGGTTTGGATATTGTATTATTAAAGCCACAAATATTTCAACTCGTGGAGGTTAAAACATCACACCAGCAGCGCAATCTTTGGCAACGCCGACGGCCAAAGACAAAAGGATTACGATATCTACGTGACAGGTATTAATAGGAGTTAGCGGCTGAGTGTGCGAGGCGTTAACACGATTAGTCCATTCAAAGCGTGACTTAATGCCGGATTATAAAGGTACGACTCAGGTACTCTCGTTTGGCTTAGCGCGCTCGGGCGGAACGCACCGATTTCAACCACAACTTAAACTGCGCTGTGATTTTATCGATATTTACTCAAAGGAGAATTTTTCATAAGTATGTCAAGTAGGAAGGTCTCGAATTACAAAGGAAAAAAGTATTATGAAGAGGGACTCAGGTACTTTCATTAGGTTAAGCGTCCTCGAGCGGAACACGCGGATTTAAGCCACAAGAGACATGGATTGCCATGCATTAATGGCAGTGCTACAGTGTTTGTACTGTGACATTGCTGGAATCAAATGTATGTACTGTGATTCTGTCAATATGCAATGCGCAATGGCAGCGATCCTGCCTTTAGCGCCAGAGGTCGTGGGTTCGATCGCCACTCATGACAAATATTTGTGTGACGAACATTTGTATTTGTTATGTGTCTGGGTGTAATTATATATTTAAGTATGCATTTAGAAATATTTAAGTATGTTTATCAGTCTCTGACGCCCATATTACAAGCTCTGCTTAGTTTGGGGTCAGATGATCTTGGTGTGAATTGTCCCAGATATATTTATTTTATTTATTTAATATGAAATTCAGTGTGCTAAACTTCCAGAAGAAGATCGTAGTTGTCTAATGATTTGTGGAAATAGTAGAATCTGATGTAAATCCGTTTTTGGCATTAGGTGCTACATTTAGGTAATTTTTCTTGTCAACCCTTAGGGATGTGGATTCTATGTTCTATTCATTAATTTATGTACTTAAGTGCATTAATTTAAAGTTGTATGTTTTATTATATCAACGTTGTAATTTAACAGTATTATGCCCAAATATCAAAGGGCACACATGTCAAACTCTTCCTTCTTCAGGGTTTTTTTTTAAATATCTCATACATTTTAATTCTTAGCTGTTCTTATTCTTCAGTGTATTCGTTCACCTTTACAATAAGTCTTATTTTAATATTAGAATTTCCAAACTTTAAAATTACATGTATAACCTCATACATTGCAGAGGGCAGAGTAGTTTTTATTTTAAACATACCTATAAGCAAACGAAGTGTGGACCGCTTTAAAGGGAAGGAAAGGAGCACAACAGGCTCATGTTATCTAAATCATTGTAAAATGAGTCTTATGCTACTTGCCATAAGGTGCCATATGGTGTTCATGTAAAGCTTGGTGTGCTGTCGTGAGTATAATGACACAGTCCAGTGAATAACGTTCAGACGAATGTTGAAAATATACTTATTAACCACTTTAATAGACAATACTAAGATAGTTTTAATCAATGCTAAAGTTGAATGATAAACGTTACAACTGAAAGTTAGGATAATATAACCACGATTAAGTAAGATAAAGTAATTTTAGGTCTTTGTGAATCTCAGATAAGTATTAAATAAATGGAAAATATTGTTTCAGTTGATTCGTTACTTGAAGTTATTCTTTCTTATTCACTCCACTATGAAAAACTACGTATATTATTAATATTTTTATAGCTGTAGTTCGTTAAATTAACTTCATTATTTAATTAACATTGAACAAATCTAACAGCGTAATTACGTAACCTTCTTTTAACTGCCATAGGAGGGCTCAGGGAACCGGCCCCGCTCGAATCTAACCGCGCGGGGCCATTTTTTTTTTTAATTATTATTTTTTTGTAAGGACGCCGCTGCTTGGCCTCGACGGCCTTAGCAGCTTCACCGGTCTGTAGGGTGAGCGCAGAAGGCTCTCAACCCTAACCGCGAGGGGCCAGTTAACCGATGGCATTTTATACCATTGAAGAATCGGTCATCTGGCCCCACGCTGTCCTAACGTACAGTGACCAGAAAAAATACAAGCTATATATGTGTATCATATTCATCAAATTAAGTTTTTGGCCACGTAGTATAGAGCGTCAATGCCACCTACACGATTCACAGTTGCATATTATATTTGTATGAAGGGATACAGACATGCTCTGCATATTTTCTATTAAAACTACCAGGAAAGCAGAAATTAACTGGAACTAGGAGCTAAAGCAACTTACTGATTAGCTCACATGGTAAAGTAGTTACACTATTTATTATTTCACCATCAAGCTCTTCGATAAAAGTACCAGGGCGTCACAAATGAACAGAAAAAAAACAATTATTAAAAAAACAAAAAACCCGACTGCAAAAAAATACAGCAATGATTTAAAACGTTGCGAACGAGCTTGTATAACTTGATAACTTGCTATTCTTTTGAGTGGTAATTTTTTGCCGTCGGGGTTTTTTTCAATAATTCGTTTTTATTTCAGACTTTTTAGTTGAATAACCAGAATATATGGAATCTCTATTTCAAGCCCTTCATTTTGATACCCCACTCAAGGGGTTGGGTAGAAAACCAAAAATCCGCCATTTTGTTTTATTTTTATCATGATATACCCAGTGTCACTCTCACAGTAGATACGAATCTAACGACACCTTTCAAGCTAAAATCCATGTAGCCGTTCAGGTTGCAGAGCGTGCGAAACAATTATACACACATACATACTCTCACAAAACATAAACCTCCTTCTGGCGCAGTCGGGTAAAAAATTACCAGTAATATTACAGCACTTAGTTCCAGTTCTGCACTGGCTGTTCATGCGGGGGTGTTAGTGCAGACGCTTATGTACGGAAGTGAGAGTAAGGTATGGCAAAAGAAGGATGAAAGTAGGATAAATGCAGTGGAAGTGAGAGCATTGCAAAGTATGGCAGGAGTGACATTGAGCGATAGAGTGAGGAATAGCATAATTAGAGAGCGTTGTTGTCACAAAAATTGAGATAGGAATGGTAATATGGTTTGGGCATATGGAAAGGATGGATGAAAGGCGATAAACGAAACCAATTTACAAGGCGAGGGTGGATGGAGCTGTTGGAAGGGGAAGGCCTAGACGGACGTACTTAGGACAAGTCCAAGACATGCTCAGAAAAGGTCAGGTCTGCCCCCCGATTCAGAACGAAGTTATCGACCGATTCGGTAAATTTGTTTAAATTATAGTAAATGATCCGCTAAGCGGTAGCAATCAATATTTGGATATGTTAAAGCCAAAAGCCTTAAGTGTTCATAAACCAAATTAGATGAAACCTACCCTACTTAAAAAAATAATTAAAAATAATAGAATATAACCGAATCGGTCGATAACTTTGTTCTGAATCGGGGGGCAGGAGTATCCATAATCGATGAGCATGTATGAAACGATTAACAAGAGTAGAAGAAGCGCGAGAGGTGTGTCAGGACCGTAGCAAGTGGAAAGATGTGGTCTCTGCCTACCCCGTTAGGAAAAAGACGTGATGGTAGTAATTTCTGCATTCGTGATTGTTATAATTAAGAATATTCTTCCATAATATTAAGCTCCTTAGCGGTGATTTGGTTTTTTTCTGGTGACTGTACAAATTTCAGCTGTGGGGCCAGTTGTCCAATTCAGAAAAGGTATAAAATGGCATTGGATAAGTTAAGTTATGTCAGTTACCTGAGCCCTCATAGCACTGATTGTAAGTGATTTTTCTGTTTTATTTCGAAAGTTTTACTATCCATATCTAAAAGTCATCATTAGATCGTCGTTATACTCATGTAGCAAAGTTCTTAGGTTACTTCATTAAACAAAAATAATGACTGAAATTGGTGTAGAATCACGAACGAGCTCCGAGAATCGGTTGTTAGTTTCAAATAGGCTTAGATGTTTGTTGGTTTATTTTATATGTGTATGTGTGAGTTATGTGAGTATTTTTTATTTATTTATTTATTTTACTTTAATTAAAACGGCTTAGTATGTTTTTCGGAACATAGCCCGGGTTTGTGATCACCAACCCGCATTTGGCAAGCGTGGTGATTAAGCCAATACCCATCCATTGTAGCGCTGACTTGATTTCAATGATGGAGGCCTTTGCCCAGCAGTGGGACAGTATGTAGGCTGATTACCTACTTACTTAAAACGGCTTACATCGATAACAATGAATAAAGACATAGTGCAAGCTCTGCTTAGTTAGGGGTCAGGTGGACATGAGAAGAATATAAACCAAAATATATAAAATTTCGCGAATTTTGAAAATCATGTATCTATACCCAGCGATTGACCATGTCCTAAGGGATAAAGAATGTGCTAGATAATTAGTTCAATATTTGTTCTACCGAAACAAATGTAATTTGTAATTTGTTCAATTTCGGTTTCTTATAAAATCTGCTTTAATCACAAGTGTCGCTTCTACAACGGGGAAAACCCAAAGGCCCTAAGTTTTCATAAACCAAATTACATAGAATTACCGTACTTAAAAAATGAAAGAAAATAACCGAATCCGTCGATAACTTCGTTCGGAATCGGGGGGCTGAAGAGATATTCCAACTTGTCTTATCCTCACCCTTCCACTCCCGTACCACGCGTGCTGGATTACGGCATTCACACACAGTCCAGCATTTGTACCCACGCACAAAAAGATTCGGTGACTCCTTTCTTTGTCGAACCATCGAGACGTAGAACGCTCACCTAGCGCATGTGTTTCCTTACTGTCCCGGGTCTTCAAGCGGGGCCTGAAAAGTCATTTTTGCAGGCCTTCAAGATGAATATGACCAGCTCAGTGATTGCTTTGCATTACTGTGCTTGTCAGCCTCATGTCTGGACCTTACGACCGCTTTCCGGAATATCCGGATTTCCGGATAATCAGGTGGAGTGAGATCATCTTGAAGGGCGCTATAAAAAAAGTATTGGCCAGCGATGTTTCTTCATATTACTCACTTTAAGAATACAAAATCAAACTCTGCAATTAGTTCTATGCTCGATCTAACTGTAAACGTTCTTTCATTTCAATTATTTGGTATATTTATTAATTAAACACATTTTCAAAAAAGTGTCTGGAAACAGTTTTTTTATACCCTTGGAAATTTTAAGAAGGAAAGAAAACTCGATGACAGACTAAAAAGTAAAACAAAAAAGGGGCGGGAAACCGCACTAAGGTAAGGTCACGGCAAGAAACGAAACGTATTTCCATTGCTGTGATGTACACGCCGCGTTCCGTTCCTATGATTTTTTATTATTTTATTTCCATCATTTACTTAGTTACTTAAAAATACATAGCTGCTAACACTTTTTATGAATTGATATATTTATGTATTATGAATTAATATAATAACGTACATAAATTTACAGATTTAATGCAATAAAAGTGCATACGTAGTTAGAGTTAGCATAAAACTATTGGCCGAGTTCGATTTTATATTCCTAAAGTAAGTAATACAAAAAAACATCGCAGGATTCATTTTTTTTCAAATGTGTAAATATTAATAAAAATTACAAATTATTGAAATTAAACAACGTTTATAATTATTTCTACCATGGAATTAATTGCCGAGATTGATTTGTGTTCATAAAGTTGGTAATATGAAAAAACATCGCTACCCAACACTTGCAGTTAAAGCAGTTTTTCTAAGAAACCGAAATTGAACATATTACAAATTACATTTTCACTTCTCATGCTCTAAAAGTACACCAATAAACCCCTTCGAAGCGGGCCTAAAGTGACCACTTTAGCCCCTAGGGAGTAAAAAGTAGGTAATTAGTTTTTTAATTTCCTTCATGTGACATGGACAAACTTAAACAGCCAGTAAAAATATACTATTATCTGTGTAGTGTGGACCGTCTTCATTGCGAAAATGTTGAGAATTTTAGTTCCATGGTTTGTCCGCAAAGAAGGTGGCGCCATGTGTTTTAAATTGTTAATATGTGGTTCAGTTCAGAAGAAAAAACTGACCATGAAAGTTTCAGAACTTTTGTCAAGGGTAAATTTATTCGGTTTTAAATGTTTTTGTACTAAATTGACTATTTTTCTCGCACTCGGAGTGAAAAGTACAGTTTGCACCTCGAGACTAAACGCCAACTCAATATACCCTCGGTTTCATTGACACCTTCGCACGCTCGGGAGTCAAACCACCTCTGGTATATTATGGCTTCGTTTAGTCCCTCGATATAAAATATACTATTGTTTCGGCAGAACAAATATCGAGCTTATTATCTAGCACATTCTTTATCCCGCAGGATATGGTCAATCGCTAGGTATAGATACATTTGCCAATCAAGCATCGTAAGTCGGAATAAATCCTGTATGATAATAAAAATTAAGTTCACGCGGGCGAAGCCGCGGGCGCGACGCTAGTATTTCTGTATTGACCAATGACAGTAATGTAAACTGGTTCTGCTTAGAATGCTAACTTGTTTAGTTCCGACACCTGGCAGGTGTGTTCCAAACCCGCAACCTTGAAAAAAACGTTTAACTGTCCATCGCAGTCGTTCGCGAGAATGAGCGGTCCCGTTGTCCACGTTCGCAGAAGCTGCGCCCGCGCCGGTCCTTATACGCAGACGGAGTCGCGCACGAAAAAGTTGATGCTAGTATGGCCACAATTAAATTTTTAACGGACGGTCCTAACAGTAGCGTGACGCACGCGTTGGGTTTGACAGTACACACTTACTGGTGTCGTTAACGACATATAAGAATTAAACTTAGTTATAAACGAAGGGCCATAGGCCTTTTGTAGGAAGTGTTGCCATTTTAGTGAGGATATTCAATGTTGACTTATATCTGTAGGTAGTCCTATAGTTTATGAGCCGTTGTTATGAAAATAAATAGTTATCAGTTAGTTATATCTTTACGTCTTTCTGTAATCTCTGTAATAAATCAAAAATTAGTAAAAGTCTTATCTGTTACAATAAATTCCGTTCGTCAAAAGTTTAAGGTCCTTGAACATAACGACTTAAATGAGAGCGCTCTACGTCTCATAAAGAGAGTCCCAATATGTGGTGACCCCAATAGTCAGTGGAACTGATCTCGGATATGTCCCGTTACGACCTTCATTGCTGATTGAGCTAAGTCTATTTACTTGCAATACGAAATATACTGTAATTCGATATCATTAAATTCTATTTTGGAATGTTATTTTACTAATGCAAGTAGGCACTTAGAAAAAGTTACCGTTGAATTTGAGTGTATTTTTTTTAATTCGAATACTTATATGTTAGTCGGAATGGCTATGTCAAAGCCGAAGTCTATTTGAATAGAATTATGAATACTCGAATATGTATCCAACCAATCAATCTACTTAACAATATAATGTGACTCAACCGCGGAGGTCAGCAAGTAGTGGGAGAATAAAAGTATGTCTTAGGAGGATTTCCTTATATAGATGTTTAAACTTAGAGCTAAGAATATTTTCTAACGTGTTAGGTATCACGTGACGTAATCGAACTAATCAAAGGAGGTCCGTATGCGCAGCAGGTGTAGCCGGCCTTTGCCAGCCATTATACAAGTTTACCTAGTTGCCCTTAGCTTAACAAATAATTAAAGATAGGTGATATAAGACAATTTAACTATCATAGCAACACTGTAGTAAGCAGTAGGTACTAACAGCTAAAAAAATCCGAAGCTCAACCGAGAATGCATATAGATTCATGTAAAATTGATTGTAAAGATGGTTCACAATACGCTGACGAAAAAGAAAATATGCGTCAAAGGCAAACATTGTAAAGCGCGCTGTTGTTTATGTTGTTTTTCGGTGAGTTTGTTTTTAGTCCGGCCCAAAGACAAAAAAAAACTTTATTTGAAACTAATAACATTATTTTAACAAACAATTTTAGCGTTTAAAAGTGCGTGGTATGAAGTTTGTTAGCGGATATAGCTCTGCAGCGCAGCGCTGACAGCTTGCTAGTGACAGGTAACATGCAGACTAAGGTATTTTGTATTTAATGTTTCAGTAAAGGTACAATCTGAAACACAAAATTCGGGTTTCTAAATAAATGTCAGATCGGCAAGGGTCAAATACAAAGCTACACACGCCAAGCCGGGTAATGGGTTACCCAACCCAGCACTGGGTGTAAGAATACATCACTTATTATCGGTTGGGTAACCGATTTTTGTGATTAGAAACGTGTAAAAATACTCAAGTGCTTCATTACGGAAGGCATTATTTAAGGACGATAACGCTGTCTCGCAGTATGAGCTAAGTATTTTTATATAATTGGTAGATATTAATTCAAAATATATCCTTGCTTTATCTGCAAGTAAAGTAAACCACTTTACACACAAGCGTTTGAAAAACTATACAAATGGCTCAGAAACAGTAGGTTGACCACACAAGCACTCACTTTTCCGATCGCTGACCCATAAACGTTCAGTAACGTTATTTCGTTGAACACCGGCGCCGTTGCTGCTATTTTAACCATTTTAGGCTTACTTTTTTTACTATAACGGAAAATGGTCAGTTTTTGGTTCACCATTCACGCGTTCACCAGTGACACAAGTTTTACTACATATTAACACACTAGGTTCGGTACCAGGTTTTAGAAGCTACAGTTTATTTTTATTTTTATATAGAGTATTTTTGAATAATAATATAAAATACATATTGTAATACAATTACATCATGGGAATTTCGAACCAAAGCTTAGACCACTTACACTATAGAAATTAACGACTAATGCAAAGACTTAAATGTTTTTGAGCATACATATCACGCATCACAGCAGGCCTCTGTGGCCGAGTGGTCACAGAGATCGACCTGAAATCTGGAGTTTATCCCAGGTCGGGCAGTGTTTTTGGATTTTTCGGAACATAGCCTAAGTTTGGGATCATTAAACGAATACTAATCACTGGTAGCGACGACTTGATTGCAATGATGGAGCAGTAGGACAGTATTATAGGCTACTGACTTTTACTTTTTGACAATAAACATACTCGTACAAACACGAAGGTTCGTCAAATAAAGTGATGGGAATCAATCAACACAAAATAACTCTAATGTTGGTTGACTGTGTCACATCACCGCTGGCAGGTTAAAAGGTCCAAACCGGCTAGTATTTGTGAAAATATTGCCTTTTGCGCCCATATTTGCGTAATGGGACAGAGTTCTGACGAAATATATTTTAGCAAAACAAAGGCCGGTCTCACAGACAAATCAAAATAGATAACGCAAGTCCTCTCGTCTGTATAAAAAATTATGACGTTTAGGCTGCTGTTCCATCAGAGAAGTGCTATATAGCAGGGCTGCGAGGATGCGCAAGCTAAGCTACGAAACTATTAGACCGTTTCCACTGATGCTATGCTATGTAACATAGCGAGTAAGATGTGCTACGACGATGGGCAGCTCGAGCTATGCGATAAATTGACAGTAGGGAAGGACGCACAGCACGCATGTATAGCACAAATCCACAGCACGCATCCATGTGTCATTTTGAAAATATAACTTATTAGAACTCGTTTTCACCAATGCTATGCTATGTGGACCAAGGAATGGGATTGGTGGATATCGAACGTATTCACAGCAACGAAACAACCCACATCTCTGACAGAAAAGCAGCCTTATAGTGATGTCACGATACCTACCGCTTTAGTGTTTGTCCACTTTTAAATCGTTTTGAATAAGTTCATGGACATAATTCTCGCTCTAATAACTAATGAACGTGAACTAAATGAAGCAGCATTCAAAAAAAGAGCAGACAAAGTTAAAATGAATAAGTGAGGCAACTGCTTTATTTTTATATACTCTACAATGTGTAGTATGCAATTTTTTGTTTAACTATACTTTACTAACGCCCCGCCCCGGCTGTACACGGGTGCAATGTAGATATTATCTTATGTGGTTTCACTACTATAATGGGCGTCTTAACCTTACCTTTGAGTCACTCTGACTATTCATAAAAACAGCATTAAAATCCGTTGCGCAGTTGGAAAGATAGCGGCGGAAACGACTTTGTATGGATTTAGCAACTAATATCGTATTTTCTATTACTATTATCCGCGAAGTGAACTTCTCATTTAGCAACCTAGTGCTCAGATTTTGCACCTTCCCTTATCTTAGGCAAAACATAACAACTCTGACGTGGTGGTAAGTATATAAAGTCGCATTATGTTTGTATGCTGTTTATTTATGTATTCATACTGTTATGGTATTAATGAATGAATGAATTTTATTTATTTCAAGTAACAAAGACTTATGTTGTTAGTAGGGCTTATGAACTATGTTAGGAATAAGATATAAAAAAACAAAAGATTTACAGTGGCCACTCCTGCACCACTCCCCCCGAAATAGCACAAGAATGCTCAACTTAAATGCAGTCCAATCTGCTAGCAATCATATTCAGGATCCTGCTACCGCCCGCCCACAGCCTGCGCTCCAGGGACGCACACCGTTTACGCATTGTTGCATAAAAACAATCTACGCCAGCTTCGGCGAACCTCCCAGATGCACTACAAAAGCGAGGTAGCCGCAGCAGCATCCTAAATGCGTTGTTATACGTAAGATTTTTGCGTATACCTAGCCCACAGGCTGCACGTGTAAAAAGATGTGCAGAAAGCTCTAAACAGCGTAACTTTTACCTCCCTCGAACAGCGTGCAAACCTGCGAGCCAGCATGTTAAATGTCAATAAAAATTTATTAACAATAGTAATGTAATTGTAATTGTAACTAATGTCTAATAATTAGATATTTTTATCATTTAACATTATTGTAAATCAATCATTTGTTGGTCAATGTGTAAAATATTTTAATAAGATTCCGCAAACTCTTGTTGAACTGCCTCTTCACCAGTTTAAGTCACAAATTAAAGCTAAGTTAATGAAGTGAGGTTATTAAAGTGTTGAGGATTTCTTAAATGATAAGAATTTGTGGTCATCTTAGGTATAATCTGCTCCTCTGCACATTATTTGTTATGACTTTACTCTGTCAATTCAATTTTTGTGTCTAAAAACAAGATTGAAAAGAGTAACCATCAAGTTTCTTGCCGGAGTCTTCTCGAACGGAAACAACCTCCGAACCGGTGGTAGAGTCACATTATGTTTAATTATGATATTTACTATCCTAATATTATTTTGTTTAAGTTTATTTTTAGTTTATTTATGCTAATTTTTTTTGTGTTTGACTTGTCATAAGTACTTTTTATAAGTCTATATGATTAAAGGTATTTTTTACTTTTACTTTACTGCTTAAGTAATTTTGTTAATTTTGAGTTTGAGTTTAAAGTGTATAAACTCGCGTTATTTATACCGATTTATATCTGCGACTGACGTTTTATGAAATGCCGTTCTAGGTTTCGTTTATTGCGTTATGTTGGCTTTCGTGGGACTTTAGAGTGCTATCAATTTAGCCTATCGCCGTCGATTGCGGCCACTAAATTTGGTTTAAAGTTTTCATTCCTCCGGGGCCGATTCGCTCATTTTAATTAGTTTTCTTTGATCATAGTAGACTTTTGGCAGATAATATTATAGTCTGCTCTTTGGATGGTTTTACAGATTTGTTGCGGAAAATCAACATAGTCATCTCCATTAACTTTTTTCAAAGTTCATAGCAATACGTTAGTAACATAGCTTTGTTTTTCTATTATTGGTATAAGTATTAACCACAAAAAAAAGAGTTTACAGAAGGACCGCTCTCGCCCTTTTCTATCAACTTGCCTGATCGCCTAGGGTTGCTACTTGCTACTATATTCGCCTGGTAAGAGCGATTTGTCAGATACCGCCAAAAATAAAATACATTAAGTGACTACCTACAAAATACCTACCTAGTAGGCTGTAGATAACACCATGAGCAACTGCTTCGGCGGTCACCTGTCAGCGGTGCGGCGCGGATGCAGCAGCAGCGCGTGCTTTAAGTGAATATACCAAAAATACTGGTGTTTTACCAATGCATGATAAGATAAGTAACGGAAAAAGTAAAAGCCCATTTGTACTGGATTTGAATGTGTTACGAAATACAATGGTTTACCTACCTTTATACTTATAATACTTGTACATAGTACTACTAACTTGCAAACGTTATCTGAGTTTTACTTACCTTTCAAAATCATTTGCTAACTTAAAAAACGTATAATCACCATTTCGTGTAGTGTTCATACAGCCAAATACACTGCAACAGAAATATCTGCGCGAAATCATTTTTGACCATTGAACTATAATGTAAGTATCTGACGACGTCCAAATACCTAATATCTCAATGTTTTTGACAGTGCGAATGACCGCGACTCTGAAACTCACCGACTTCGCCTGTAAACTCGCGTCTTTGTGTGCGTGTGTCAAAAATGGCGTGTTGTTCTAAGCGGGCTATCTGTCAGAGCGCCGCGCATGTCTAATTTGTGTATTAATCCAATTTTTTTAAAGGATACGGTATAAATGAGAAAACACTACTAACAATCCGCATCCACGAGCCTATAAAACTCTAAAAGCAAGGTAAATTTGTCCCCGTGGACCAATGTAGTATTGAAGATGAATTAATAAAACCTGATGTCAAAATTGTTCACAAACATATTTCAATGAAACGCAGCAGAATGACTTTCACAGTATAAAAAATTATATAAGAGATAATGGCTGGCCCTTGGCCCTCGGCATGATTGGTATTCACTTGTTTACCGTTTTTACGGTCATAGAAACAAGATTCAATTGCTAACCATGTTAGTGATTAACCCCACTGGTGTCACTGGTGTTCGACAAGCCAAGTTTATTGTCATGATTTGTTTTCCAACTGCTCTTTTCAGGTAGCAGCCGAGACCGACGGCTTTACATGAATATCCAGTGCACGGTGCAAAATTACATCCTGAGGCCATTTACGATCCCTATAACTTGTCAAGTTCATTCCCTAAACTGAGTGTAGCGAGCAATTTCATAATATGACAGTTATCGGTTACCTGGCATTATCGCACCTTCTAGAATAAATAAATAAATAAATATCCCTGGACATTATTCCACACAGCGCCATCTAGCCCCAAAGTAAGCTAATTAAAGCTTGTGTTATGGGATACTAGACAACGGATAAACATACTTAAATACATTTTCTTTTGTAAATACATACTTATTATACATAGGAGACACCCAGACCAGTACAAACAGACATGTTCATGCACACAAATGTTTGTACTGTGCGGGGATCGAACCCGCGACCTCTGGTGTAGTAGCCAACTTCTTAACCATTACACCAAGTCGGTCGTCAGAATATTATGATGAAATTGCTCGCAATGTTCACTTAACTGGATATGAGCGATTGTTATAAGGCCCCTGTTAATTCACTGTAGTTTTGCTATATCTAGAACGCGTAAAAGAAAACGAAAACTCAGAACAACATGACCAGTGGAGTGGGGCGTCTTCCACCGCAGCGCTTGAAAAACAAACGTCCTAGCGCGCTCTCGGTCGAATCGAGGGCGTGCCTCGGCGTGGTTCAAGCAATTACCGCTAGTGGAGGATGCCCATGCTCTTCATCTTAAACGGGACTTTTCTGTCAGCAGAAGCTAGGAACTGTATTTCACCTGATTCCTTCAGGACAGAATTGATTGGAATGGAAACAAATACGGCAAATATAGTAGACCAATTTGTTTTGATAACAAAAAGCTTTCTTTTCTTTATTTAAATATAATAGATTAGCAATTAGCTACCATCTCACATATTGGAAAGCGAAGATCCAGCGATCATGAACCGTTTTAGCTGCATAGCAGAAATATCGGTAATTCGATTTTAAGTTTTTATGTTGATTTGGTTGTACGAGTATGTTATTTTTTCTTTCAAGAATACCGATCCGAGTTTGTGTGCACACTAATCAGTAGACAACAAGTGTGAGCCTATTCATTCTAGCAACTTGTCAACAACAACATTTAATAAAGGCGGTCGTGCTTCTTAATGTGTAGTAACACATGTTAACCCATTGCTAGACAGAAGTCGTAAGAAGCACAATTAGACATGCGCGGCGCTCTGACAGATAGCCCGCTTAGAACAACACGCCATTTTTGACGCACGCACACAGAGACATGAGTTTACAAGCGAAGTCAGGGAGCTTCGGTGAGTCGGAGAGTCGCACTGTCGCGAGCGTTTTTGTTTTGGTCGAACTTGGTGCAATTTTTCACATGATGAATTTTGTTTTTGGCCGGTTCTGTCAAGTAGGTATAACTTACTTACTTCATTTTAAAAATTCAGAGCGAATATAGTAGTAACCCTAGGTGGTTCACGCAAGTTTTGGAAAAACGTGCGAGCGGTCCTTCTGTAAACTCTTTAATTTGTGTCAACGATCTCAACTCAAGGCGCTATTAGAATTATTACCAAATTATATTTTCATAGTTCAAATACTTGTTTTTTTCTCCTTTAGCTATTTGTACATGCCAGATTTAAGATTAGTTGCCCCGTAACAGTAAAAAAGTATGGTTAGCCTACTCAAGGCCCCCGTGCCCTAACCGTAACGCAAACCGAGAGACCGAGGCGTGGGTTTATTTAACTGTACCTACATTTGCGATTTGCTTTGTTGACGCGTTGGTTCTGTGTTGTCACCAGCCAAGCTAGCTGTTGACTTAACGGGGCTGCACCCACGTGCCCTAAAGTGCACTAATAAATCTATGGAAGTTGACCTTTGTTCGAATCATGAGTATCATCATTAGCCATAAGACCTCGACTGCACATGGCTTACCATAAACCGCTTGTATGGACGTTCGTTGTTATTGTTTTTAATGACACAAGGGGTATGCGACTTTTAGACCAGCGCAATGCATTTGATTTCTATTAATCGTTAATTTCTGGAGTGATCGGCTTAGGTGGCCAGCTTTCAGACAAGTCGTGGTACCTTTGCTGTGTCATTCTTTGACTTCCTTCAAATGATCTTCATTCCAGAACAATGCGCCCTAATTAAACAATGCTGTTTCATTTATGATTTTAACTGAGCAAAGTCTTCGTTACTATGCCCTATTGTTAGGTATTCTATGACTCGCTAAAGATGAGTATAACGCATTCGATTTGTAAATGTCTAAGGGTAGTTAATGCTTCTACATAAAAGTATTCAAATGTACAGTTTTACCGTCATATTATGCTAATAACAAGTGAACACCTAAATTCTTAACCGTGATACAGTTCATACAGTTCCGTATTAAAACGAGTTTGTCAGTGGAACTGAAAGAGGCAGCTTATTAGTCATAACTCATAAGTCATGTAAGGATTTCATTGTAGCTCTAACTTCTAGCTACCAGGTGAATCCATCATAACCATTCGCAGCCATGAAAAGTCCACTGATGAGCCTCTGTCATATATGACATGACCCTCTGCCATGTCATTTAAGAGCAACCGGTTTCAGGCAAGAATCCTGCAATCATTATCAAGTCGTCAGACTACCCAAATGCCACAAAGGTCACTTACAATGCTGAAGATCCCTAGAGTGTTCAATTAGTTTCCTGAAAGTATTACAATGTTTGCAGATCTCAATGAAAACAAGACTGTTCAAGACTCTGAACTGGAAAAATATTTAAATGATTTGGACGAATAAGGACATGACATTGACATTGATTATGAATTATGTAATTTTTAATTATTCCTTGACATTGAATTGATAGAGTAAAGTGGCTTTGGCTTTTTAAGCTAACAGTTTAATAATTAGCATCCTGTATCATCTGTGATGATGCACTGATGACCGATAGTTGACGGCCGTCTACCAACGTTTTTTAGGAACTCAAGTTAGCGGTATCCTACAGCAGGTACGTACTTAACACGTACGCCATAATACTCGTATATTGCGCCCGCAGCACTGAATGTCGTACGGAACCGGTCCACGCCCTCGCTCCACTGCACCACTCGAAAGTGACTACCTTCGAACTTACACAGGTGGCCATTTCTCTTAATGTTTTGAGCATGTTATTTCAAACTTTACTAATTAGGAACGCGAAATAATTGGGCTCCTTATCAAAGTATAAGTATTTCATGTAGAAAACGTGAAACATTTCGTGGTTTTAATTGACGTCGGGAGAAAATATCTCTCGTAAAGTAAAGCGTCATGCCGAAAAATCGGTTGCTCATACCAAAATTTACTCACTTTCAGCATGCAATTTCTTCTGCTTTGAATAAAAGTCACCCATATGAACTCAAATGGATCTTGGAGGTTTGTATATTCATACATAGCTTCAACCTCGTCACATGGGTGCGTCAAAGCTAGTGCGTATACTTGCTTGACCTAAGGTGGATAATGTTTTGGATTTTTTGAGTATGGTTAAAATGTTGTTTACGAGCAGCTTTTTGACAAGAAAACCAAGAACAAAGCAGCTTCTGGACAAGAAAACCAACACCACCTTGGTCATTTGTAATGACAGAATGCTAAAAAAAAATAGTTAGAAGTGAATTTTAAGTGAATTTTTAAGTAACAGCGCTCGATCAGAAATCCAGAGGTCCTGTGTTCAAATCAACAACACGCCTTAGACAAGCGTAGAGATTATGCCAGTTCCACTATTGTTAAAATGACTTTCCATTAAGGTGGCTTTTTTCCAGCAGTGGGACAAAAGCCACCTTAATGCTAATAACTTTACCACTTCCCCAATTCTTTCTATGCATGTTCCAGTAGAATACCCCTGCAACAAATACGTGAAACATTGCATTACATTAAACACAAATGTCCATAACGCAAAGACGCCACGAGTACGATTCGCGGTCGCAGTCACGAGTCCCCAAAAGATACATAAGGTAACAAATTGGCAATAAAAAGCTAACAAAATGCTGTGGGTAAGCGTTTCGGTCAAAGCTGTAAATCCCGGCCTCGGGTAATAAATCCGGGGAATATCGGAAGCCGTGTAATACAGTTAGAGTCGGATTGTGTGGATAAGCCCGCGCGCGGGACTCGAGTCTATTTTGAATATTAAAACGCGTTAGATGATTGCGCCTTTCGCTGAGGCACTGAGGGTTGATAAGGGTTGAGTTGAGTCCTTTTCTTATCTTTTGTTGTGTTTACTTTTATTGCATTTTTGTAAGCTAGTGCCGCATGCTGAGAAAGAAATTAAGAAAATCTATCTGGTGCATTCAAAAAATAAGTACACACTATCTATCTTACTATGTGGTAGCTTGGAAAATAACATTTGAAAAGATATGTTACATAGAAAATGTTTAATTTTTTTTGTCAATTTTATTGCGGCGATGACTTAATTACATAAATGGCTGTCTTTTCAGAAGTAGGGCAGTATCAGGCTCAACCTTCTATTTAACTTCAGCCGGTCTCTGCCTAGAAGAACAAGTACGAGTAATGTCTCAATTATTCAAGATTTAGTCCTTCTGTATTCGATTTAGATGAACAACTTTTGAGCCAACCACGAAATCGAAGAATGATTTACTTCCTCTCCCTGGAAAACAACACCGATTCCTTACAAAAGCTGAAGATAAAATTCTTTCACCAAATTGTAAGCGAGTTTGTTGAAGTAAAGCGTTATTGTGTAGAGATTGATGGATATTTCCTATACCCCAAGGATTCAATACGCGGAATGTTCGCCTGAATACAGAAATGGGACCCAGACAAAAATAAAAACTTTACAAACAGTATAACCTTTTTCTAGGAAATTAAATGTATCCACAAAATAACGCTAAGTGCTGCTGGCACGAAATAAATCTTGAACTGTTTCGTATCTAAATATTTTGCAACAAAAGTTTCAAGACAAAGGTGTTTTTTTTTTTATTAAATAGAGATACTATAAAAGACTGCTTCCTAATAATTACATATTTAAACCAAATAATTATGCTTCAAGCTTCTTTGGTTTAATTATGTAATGTGAGGAGAAGTGTGGAAATCTAACGGTTCGTGTACACCTAATCCGTTATCGGCCAAACTGTGTAGTAGTCCGAGTAGTTCTGACCGTCATCGGCCGACAAAATCGGTTTTGGTGTACGCGTACCGTTCATTTACATACGTTTTATTTGATCGGCCGATGACGGCCGAGCATAGTTCGGCTGATAACGGATTAGGTGTACGCGAGCGTAAGCGTTTCGTTCATAGTGCCGACACGGTTAACTTGCTTTTGATAACCCCATTTTGTGATGTATGTGTGAGCTTGTGAAAATATGTTACACCATTTGAAAACAGTGACCTATATCAAATATCAGTGTTATGCGACAATATTTTTTTTTCAGTCTATGGTATGTTTTTTGAATCTGATCTCGATCCAGTGCAGTGATGGTATAGTGAGAACTTGATATTTAAATAAAATATACCTGCATAGTTAATATTGTGTTACACCAGGTTGGTACACAAGATTGATAGTGAAAACGACAATTGTTCTCATTTTATGGTTGTTCTATTAGCGACTGTCAAAATAAACAAAAGCATGAAAGCCAATTCTTAATCTTTCCATAGAATATTAGAATAATCCGACCACTCACCACTAGATCTTCCTTCTCGAGATATTATTCCCAAGAAATGAATAAAATTTCTTCTATTTTTATAGTCTCCTAGAATATTCTCACGAAACAACATGGTCGTGTGAATGCCTGCTTGATGGCAATAACATAACTTTTGGTTTCATATAGATACTTGTTATTTTCCTGTGTTTTTAAGAGCTGATATGTCACAAGCAATAAAAGTTGAACAGAAACAGCGGAATCTAAAAAACATTCAATAAAAATATGAATAGCTTTGCTATGCAATCTTATTTATTTGTGAGCATAACTACATCCTTGAGTATTTAAATAGTGTGTGAAAATTCAAAGAAATATCTTTTATTTTATTAAGATTCTGGTTGAAAGCAAACTTATGAAATTGTTAAAATCACAAATAGTTACCAACTGTACCGCAATGCCTAAAAGTATCAACTTTATATTTGGTTTTCTGTAGCGTCTAGTTATTTCGTTACAATCAAAATTGACTCAATATGTCTTGAGAATGCTCTTCAGAAAATACCATAAAGTCATCAACGTACACAGAAAATAAATAGCACAGATTAAAACAAAAATTTTTTTTTTAGGAATTAAATGAACTCAGAGAAAAATCGAGGTGAAGTATGTAATGCAATTCTGTCGTATTAGGGAAGTCTCCCATAAAATAACAAACTCCCTAAAAGACCCTAATGTTGTTGAAAACAGATCTGGAATAGTAGATTGTTACACAAGGTGAGAAAGTTACCTTTTCAATGCACGAGATGGTTTGGCGCGCGAGAGTAGCGAGAGCGCTAATAGTTTGAGAGCATTGAAAAGGTCTTTCTTCCGAGGTAAACACTCTGCTTTTCATTCCGAATATAAGGAAAGTAAATAAAAATCAGAAACAAATATTCTAGGGAAATCTAGTACAGTAGCTGAAGGCTACATCGAGGAATCGGTCAATAACAAGGCAAACATTTCAAATCAGTTGACTGAAACAATAAATTACCTACCAAGTACTTCAAAAGATTGAACCGATGAAGAGATTGTTCTATCACCAACATTTACTCAAGATGCTCAAGTTTCACAAAAATCATCAACTATCAACAGTAGTAGGAAGTAACCTCTCTCTCTCGTGTAACAATTGCTCTGATTTTAATATAAACTTTAAATAGAAACTTTGTTGTAGGTAATGTTTCAATAAAATTTTGTTGGTTGAACTTATGTATCTGATTTTTATTTACTTTCTACACTTTAATATATGATTCGTAATGAAAAGCAAAGTGTCTACCTCGGAAGAAAGACCTTTTCAATGCTGTCAAACTGTTAGCGATCTCGCTACGCTCGCGCGCCAAACCATCTCGTGCATTGACAAGGTAACTTTCTCACCTTGTGTAACAATCTACTATATTACCTTCTTGCTTTATGCGAATACTTTTTACTCTGAAAACTTTCAGCAGTATTTCTTGTACTTAGTTTTAAAAACTAACTTGTTAACTACAACTGTTACACGACTGTCTAGTTAATGGACTAGTTAAAGACACGTTTCGTGCAAGTACGACTAAAACAAAGGTTTGTAAACTTTAAACTGAACTTCGCCGCCCGATACGTAATTATGTATTTCATTATTCATGTAGGTATTTATTTCATTATTCATGAAGGTATTATAAATCCCAACAAATACATAAATGTGAAATGAGAGTCAAGTTCAATATTATGACATATGCCTTGGTTGTTGGCTTGAACGACAAAAGAAGTGTGATCTATATGGGTGCAAAGTTCAATGGTCAGTACGATAATATTTATATTATATTGAAGTCTAAGGTCTGGCTTGGCTAGTTCTCATAAAATAATTATTATTAATTACCTACTAAAACAGTCATTAAAGAGTCCTATGTTTGATGGCTAGTTTATTTGCGTAGGCTATAATAGGTATAATTTGTACGTATATGAAAACTAGCCAAGTCAGAACTTAGGCTTCAATACATGGCAATATCACTAGTGCCATATGTGAATATGGAATGGAAACTTTTTTTTTAAATGACCTTCTAAACTTTGTGAAAAACAGTATTATCCACTTTTTCAGTTTCATATTTTTTCTAAATTATTAAATGTAAATCAAGTAGGCCTAGCATTTAGCTAACAATGAATAAATGTAGGTGAATTTATCTCAATTATTCGTGCCACAGTGACCAAAAAAGTGACTGAACCCAGAAATTTTCGAAAATTTGTAAAAAAAAACATAACTCGAAAACTACCAAAAATCGCGGAACATACATTTGAATGATTTGGGTAGCCCTAGTGATGCTCTATCACTGGGCTTCCGCTTATCACTCACACCCGGTATATCTGAGCGCAACTTACACTGGAAATATCAACATTTCTGAAACATTATTTTTTTTACTTTAATGATAAAAAAATACTATTTTCGGATTTTTTCCTTTGTATTCATTCAACCACCTATCTGGATGCCGAATTTGAACTATATAGGTCCTCTGGAATTGGGTTAGAATTTTGATCTATAGGTCAGTCAGTCACAAAAATTAAAATTTTTGAACGTTAATATCTAAATAACTGTCTGAGTAGTATTTATGAAATTTAGAATAAATATTTATCTCGGAAGTCTCAATAGATAAGCCAAATTTGACATGTATATGTGAAATAGTTTTAGAGTTATGAGGGGGTCAAAAGTGGCCCCAAAAGGTTCGTGCCAAAAGGGTCAAGCCAAGTTCAATAATATTACACACGGTGCCGCTCGCCAGTTCTGTTTGCTTGAACTTGACTTGACACGCTACCGCATGTCTAGATATGATTAAGTACATCAGGTAATTTGAAGAAAACCACTGCCAAACTGGTAAATTTAATAATCATTTTCTGCGACATTAATCAAAATAGTAAACGTACTCATTTGAAGACCATTTTATGATGCAAACGTTTATTAAACGCATGCATGAATTTACGTGAGCCAGCTTATTAAAATAAAATCAGAAGCTCTTTTGAACAGCGCTGGCTTGTATTTTTATTCTCGTTTGAAACATCCAGACATTCCAGGTTTGTAAAATAAAAAGAACAAAAATGTGTAAAATGCTGTGTGGCAGGATTCTGTTGCACACATTCTCCTGTCTCGGGACATACATGCACAACGATAGGAATTTTATGATAAGAGCGTGATCTCACCGTGTATGACGGTTTAGTTTCTGCAGGCCTTCAAGGTGAGGATGGCCAGCCCAGTGATTCGTTTGAATGACGTGGCTTGTCAGCCTCATATCTGGACCTCACGAACACTTTCCATCAGGTGGAGTGAGGTCATCCTGACGGGCATTATAAGTAAATAAAAACGAAGTAATTCAAATTTAACTTCATTCGGAGCACTTTAATACGCTTTGAGGTATTACTTCATTGGCTTATATTCCACCCGAAAACTTTTGGATAGCGTACATTGTAATATTTGCTCAGGAATGAATTGAATTTTCATTACACAATTGTAAAAAGATTCATCTGGTTTTTTTATTTATTTATTCTTTATTGCCCAGAATTTAGACTATAAATGACTTTATGCCTAAAGGCATTCTCTACCAGTCAACTACACGGCCAGACGGAGATATTACAGGCAGTGCGGAAGATAATAGTTAACTACGTTTTCTAAAAGATTTGAAAAAAAAATAAAAAAAAATGAAACATTTAAGGAAAATAATAGCATACACATACATAGACTAATTAAATAGTTCATTGATAATATGGTACAAGAGAGGGACAATAAATAGCATTACCAGATAAAGATAGATGAAATTAAAAGGGAGAACAGGAGACTACAGTTCTTGAGGGGTGCTCAAACTTTTGAAATACTCGTGCAAAGTCTTTAAATTTACGTTAACGTTCGTTAAAAAAAAAATATTGGGATGACACATGACATGACACATGACAATGTCAAATCTCAATACATTTTTTACGCGAACGATAATGTAAATTGAAAGTGGCCACTCGTGGTAGACGTACAGGACTTCGTGGAATCTCAATACAGGTGCTCAAGTGTAATTATATTGCTAATATAGTCTAATTGCTCATGCATGCATAATTAATACCTTAATGTTAGTAATTTAATGTAATTGGTTTGGCAGGTGGATATAATAATTATTATGTACTCCTTGAGTGACGTATATCGACAAAACTAAATGGAGTTCTGCCAAAAGTATTGCTAATTGGGAAACACTACTGCTGGTGTATAAGGCTTTGACACAATCTCTAATACATTATTGTGCGCTCGCCTGGGGAGGGGATATAAAAACAAAGATGATAGAAGTTGAAAGATCCCAGCGTGCAGTACCTACTAAAGGTCATGTTGTTTAAGCCGTTTACATTCCCCACAGATGAACTATATAAAGAGTGTGGAGTGTTACGGGTCCGGCAAATATACATTCTGAAAGCAATTCTTTCTATGCAATCTAAAACCCTGAACTCACCTGAATTTGAAAATCTATCCCAGCGCCGAGTTTTCCGCTCCGACCACTCATAGTTCTTTCATCCAACGTCTTCCTATCTTCCTGCTACCACACCTTTATAGCGAAGCCTGCCGCCTGTTTAAAAACATGAAGTCCCTACCATGTAGTAAAGTTAGACACGTAATCACGAAATGGCTACTAAATATATCGTACGAAGACTGAAAAACGAATAACTACCTTGCGTTGACCTCAATTCACACTCCAACACACACACACACACACACACACACACACACACACACACACACACACACACACCTACATATTGCATATTTTTTATTTAGTTTTTTGTTAATTTGAATTTCATTTTATTTTGCTTTTTTGTCTTTTTACCTGTGTTATTGACGGTGAACCGGTGTCTCAGTAACATATTTTTTATTTAAACAATTTGGTTTACTGCGTTTAGCCTCGAGCTTAGTGCAGACACCACTGATAATAATGTATGGCTGTAATTGTTACTTTTTGGTCAATAATTTTTTTATTATTATTATTCTCTTTATTTAGCATAAAACTTAGGTATAAAATTTGTACAATATTCTTACAAAAACAAAGATTTACAACAATAAAACAACTTAAGAATTATAATTATAAAAACAAAATACATTAGTGATCACAATTATAAAACCTAAGCCTAAATTAAAGTTATACAAAAAATGATTTACAAAAATACTATAAAAACCTTAACCTAGGGTGCCGTCGGCAGCAGGGCAGGCAAGGCCCAGACTACCGGTGGTTAGAGCTGCAGAGAGAGGAACCTCCTGACAATGCGAGCCGTGTCCAGGAGCACCGCCTTCTGCATCTGACCCTTGACCCAACCGCTGAGCGAGAGCCTCTCAAGGTGTTGGTCGAGGCTCTTCGCTATTAAGCCGTTTGCCGACACGACTATCGGGACAATGATCGTCGAATCAACATTCCACATGGCGGTCACCTCGTGAGCCAAGTCAAGGTACTTGCTGAGTTTGTCCTTCTCAGCTTTTACGAGGTTATCGTCATGTGGAATGGTGATATCGACGAGCACTGCCTGGCGTTGGGATCGGTCTACCAGCACGATATCAGGCTTATTGGCTACAATAGTCCTGTCCGTGATGATAGAGCGATCCCAATAAAGCAATGCACGACTATTTTCGAGAACTGGTACCGGTGCGTACTTATAGTACGGTACCTCCGACTCGACAAGGCCATATCGAAGAGCAAGTTGCTGGTGGATGATCCTGGCTACTAGGTTGTGCCTGTGCAAGTACTCTCCGTTAGCAAGGTGAGAAAAAAAACCTCTCTTTTAGTTTTGGCACATACGAAATCTTTCATTCACCCTCTTACATACACACACTCACTAACGCTGTATCCACAAAGAGGGACACAAAACACAAAACAATTTCCTTTTAAAACTTACTTTTACTGCTTTGAATTTGTTAACCAAAATAATTATTTATAATTATAAGTTGTTTTTTTTTTTTCTTATTATGATTATGTTTTTGAACGGAAGAGCGCTGATGCCTGAGATACAGGTACATAACCTAGTTCAGGCACAGATGTATGTGAAAGTGGTGAAATTTGTGTGAATAAAGAAATTTGAATTTGAATTTGAATTTGAACAACCGGAAATAACGTGGCGAATAGATTCGCCAGGACGGCGGCATGTCCGACAAATGTCAACCGTACCGTCCTTCATGATGTATTTCCGGTAGTTATTCACCTTGATAACTTCATCAGCAATTGTACAGACAAAACCCTCGGTTTCCCCAAAGAGGTCCCCGAAGCGTAACCAGTTCACCGATGCGGAGAGGTCCACATCGGGCCCTGTTAAGGCCCGATAGAACCTCCCATGCAGCTCCTTGCTTTTCCATATTTCCTTGCGGTCGTCGGTGGTTAGCACTGGTAGTTGACGCCAGTTCTCGTTTGCCAAGGAGAGCGGCGTGAGCCCCTTGTCAACTGCCACAACGTCGCGATGAATCCCACACTCGTTGTTGAGGAAAAACCTCCTGAGATTGCACACCTCACGGTTGTGAAGGTCCTTGGCATTTAAGAAGCCACGCCCCCCCCACTTTCCGTGGGATGTACAATCTCATAACAGACGAGCGTGGGTGTAGCATGCGATGCGTTGTGAGCAGTTTTCGGACTCGTGTATCCAGAGCACCCAGCTCAGTTTGAGTCCATCTCAGTATGCCAAAGGAGTATATCAATAAGGGCATCACCCAACCGTTGAAGGCGCGCACCTTATTGCCACCTGACAAAGAACTCTTAAGTACCTTTGTAAGGCGACTAAAGAAGCGTTCCTTCACCGATTGCTTGACGTCTCCTACTGATATACCCAATGACTCTGACATACCAAGATATTTGTAGGTTTCAGCTTCAGAGCGGGATCTGAGTGTCATCGTCTCAGAGATTTGTAAATTCGGTGAATCTACAACCCTCCCTTCTTGTACATGCATGACCGCACACTTGTCTACACCGAACTCCATCTTGATGGCATTGCTAAAAATCTCAGTGATTTTTAACAGTTCCATCAATACCTGGGGGCTTGGCGCAAACAGCTTCAGGTCATCCATGTACAACAAATGAGAGATGAACTCACCCTACCTGCGAAGCCGATAGCCTAGCTTTGAATCCTTTAGTAAGGTACTAAGAGGATTCAAAGCCAAACAAAACCACAAAGGACTCAAACTATCGCCCTGGAAAATACCTCGCTCTATCCTTATGAAGTCCTGCGGATCAGGGGAGCCATTTCCACCACCTGGTTGACGAAGGACTGTGATCCACTGCCCCATGCATGTGCTCAAGAAAGATCTCAAAGTTGTATCAATTTTATACAGCTCTAAGATCCTCCTGAGCCATGAACGGGGCACCGAATCATAGGCCTTCTTATAGTCAATCCAGGCAGTTGAAAGAGCTTTCCGATTCCGCCGGACTTGTTGGCAAATAGTCGTGTCTATGAGGAGGAGTTCTTTAGTACCTCGTAACCCAACCCTACATTCTGAGCAGGGGCCAAAACATTGTTCGCAACGATATGCGAATTAATTTTCTTTGCTAGAATGGACGTAAGGAGCTTGTAGATTGTAGGTAAGCACGTGATGGGTCTATAGTTTTTTGCTTCCGAGGTACTACCTGACTTGTATGAAAGGAAAGTGACACCGGAAGTCAGGAAACTAGGGAGAGAACCAACCTCGATCGATTCCTGGAACTGCACTGCCAAGCATGAATGCGAGCATCGAAACCACTTAATCCAGAAGTTGTGCAATCCATCCGGGCCAGGACTTTTCCAGTTCTGAGCCGTCTGAATTGCACAACTAACGTCTTCGGAGTTAATACTTACTGACTCCATGGTTTCGATGGATTCGCATTTATGCTCGACAGTACGCATCCAGTCACCCTCCGTGTGCTCGACAGGCATCGACCAGATACTGCGCCAGAAGTCAATCGTGACACTTGCATCCGGTCGCTGACCGTCGTTCTCACCTTGGTTAGTCTCTTCCCAGTTTCAATCAATCAATCATTCAATCATTTATTTGTTCAAATGTGGGTGACATAAAGGTGACAAGGTATAGATTTAAGTACAACACATCTACCATTTCTGGCTTACAAATTTTGCAAATATTAAATACATTTTCGAATGACGGTCATCAACAACAATTACAACAATATCATAAATTAAAATAAAATAACACGATAATTAAATGTCAATGTCAATAGTGAAATTCAGCTTGGTCACATTGAAATTTTTCAGCTATTTAGGTATTCCGAAACAGAGTAAAAGCATTTGTTAATTAAAAATTTAAATAGGTTTCTATCAAATTGATTTGCTGGCAAATTTAAAATATCTGTTGGTAGTTTGTTGTATATTCGGACCACCATAGCAAAACTATTTCTACTACACATATTGGTGCGTATTTGCGGCAGAACCAATCTATTTGGATATCTGGTCCTAAACAGACAAACGTCTTTATTTCTCTTAAATAAGTGAGGATGTTGCTTAGCAAATTTACAAGCTTCATAGATGTATAAAGAAGGAAGTGTTAGTAAATTTAATTGCTTGAACAAGGGCCTGCAAGCAGTCCAGGGAGACACATCTTTCATTGCCCGGATGCATTGTTTTTGCGCAATAAATGCTTTTTGTATTCCAACCGAATTGCCCCACAGCAAAATTCCATATCGCAGGTTTGACGCGACGAATCCGTGATATGCTTTCAAGGCAGTTTGCATGTTGGCCACCTTAGTTAGTCTATTTCGGTACACCTTCCTTTGGTCACTTTGGAAAAGACGGTTTTGTAAATATCTGTCCACACATTCTCTGTAGCGGCGGATACGGTTTGCCCACGCATAGACCTTCTGCTTCAGAAAGTCAATGCGTTCCGTGACACAAGCCATAAACTGTTCGGGCCTAATACACGTCCCAGCAAAGGCTTGGTTCACGTAACGCATGACCCGAGGACGATGGTTCCCCCGGCTGAAGCAGACCAGCTTTGCAATGAGGGTCCTAAACGTGTTGATACGCCGCTCGATTCGCATTTGCCATGCGGGTACATTTGCGGCAGGTCGCACTGCACGGTCAGAGTCCGGAAACTTGACACGAGCAACACGGCTGGCCCCGCAGTACAGAATCGAGTGAGTATCAACTAAATCTTCACTAGTCCGAATGAACGGAGCTAGTAAAGCGTCCAGGGCCCCCATTAACGCTAGGTTGCTCAATTGCTCTTTGGCCTGAGTACTTACGCATACGTTCGCACTGACTTCTCCATCGACATCTGAATCCATCCGGGGCGCTACCGGTACCGAGTCGCTGACCGGGTTCGGATGCAGCAGCGTGTCGGACGGGTCCCGCGTCAAGGAAGAAGTCGCGCGAACTGAGAGTGCCTCCAGGCGCAGCCGATCAAGCGTAGGCTGATCCAACATCTGAATTCTGCTGTTTATCCACAATCATCAAAGATGAACTTGGGTTAGAAGTGATAATCGTTAATGAAGTATTTACCCTAAATAACTAATGATAACACGGCTGGGTTGTATAGCTATGTTATAAAAATGTCTTGTATTTAAGGCTCCTCCGTTTTGAACCAAGCGCTCTAAGCACACACGTTGAAAATAAAGTTATCGGTCAAATCTTTGAAGTTGAGCAAATCAATAAATCAAATTTATAAGAGTTTTATATATAATGGAACACGCATAATACTACTGTGAAAAATAAGAAACAGTGATAAGAGTTTCCAGCAGCGAAGTTGAGAAGACTGCTCAGTTCCGCGCTAACTCAAATACGTGTGACTGATACCCGACATCCGCGGATTCGCGCAACTTTTCCAATAACCCTAGTCCCTACGCAAACTTCAGCCGAAATTCTTTGATAAACGATTTATAATCATTTCTGGATCCTGCTCCTTCCAATTAAGGCAATTAATCAAAAGTGACTTTGGCCACACAAGTTCACACAACGCCCTGGCAAGAAAGTTATTTTTTTAAATATATATTTCTAAAAGTGAGAATTAATTAAGGTGAAGTTTCAATGTGTGATGTTTGCTGTTAGGTATGTTCACTACGAGTTTCCGTCTCCATAGATAAAATTTGCCGTAACGTAAACTTACTATAGTTGACATCAATACGTCTACCATGAGTTGCCACTTTAAATTTACGTTATCGTTCGCGTAAAATATTTGAAGTGGGATTTCTTACAGCTCTGTTGAGTCGAAATGGAAATAAAAAACGGTACCTTAGTTCTCCATTTCGACTCTACAGAGGCGCTGTACGAAATCTCACTCAGTTTGCTCAATCTAATCCGAATTTAGCCTAGGCAAAACCTTTAACGTCTCAAGAAATGTTTACTAATAATTTCTAAAATATTTAAGCATAATCCCTGGACGATTTCATTTTCTCGTTTTCAACTTCCTCTAATTAATAACTAGGCTTTTAAAGTAAGTACATCTTTATTTATTTTACCAGTTTCTTTGATCAAGAATTCGGCTTTCAAAAATCAAAACATCTTTATTAAACTATGGATGTTAAGGCTATAAATTCAATTCCTAAAATACGGTGTCCAATTACAAAGAAACGCCGGCGGGCGGGGTCTCCTCCAACTCGTTACCGTTCGTCAAATCGGCTCGAAGGAATTGCATTTATATCTCAGACATCAGAGATTACTATGAGTAACTGGACTTTGATAGTAATCACCAAAGTTATGCCTGAATTACAACGTTGGTAACTCACCATGGAGAATTTCCATGTGATATAGCAATAGTAAGTTTACCTATAAAATTTTCTATTGTTGAGTGACAAAATGCATCAAACCTGATAAAACAGTGTAAGTAATAAAAAATAATTGTGAGATTATGTAAACTTCATGACGTGTTTTTAAAATTAAAATGATGTATTGCCATTGATCGAAACACCATTAACTTTCCTGTCTAGGTTTTCCCAAAGAGCCATGAGTATGTCGCTGTTCAAGAGAAGTTTGATAAGGTTTTTTATAGGATCGGAAACGCGCAAGCACGGTAATATTATGTATATTACCGTGGCGCAAGCGATGCCACTAGTGTTGCGCGCGTCCATAAGCTGCAAAAACCGGTTACCATCAGGATCAGGTGGTCACCGTGTTTTTTGTCACCGATGGAGTATAACTATTTTTTTTTATTACATTATTTTCTTCATTTATCTATCACCAATCAAAAAGTTTGCGCGGACTTTACACTTTATTTGTTCCTTACATGTATCAGGTTGTTACTTATTGATGAGGGCCAGTAAATCAAAGCTCTTAGATCAAACACCAATCCGATAAACTTTGACATCTAAATACAGCAGCCAATACCTGTAACAAATTGAAAATATTTTGAAAAATATTCGAGCTTTTTGCATCAAACTAAACAACTGAACTGAACTGTTAGGATAGTAATTTCAGTAACTTACAGATGAAATAGATTTTAAACACTGGATACCCTGAATACGCAGGAGGCAAAGAGGCTGCCGCCAAGTTCGCAAATTGTTTAAAGAAAAGTAGGCGATTATGCAAAAGGATGTTTACAAGGCCAACAGAGCCTCGATCTATGTACGTTAGAAAACTCTGAACCAGAAATTTGTTTTCTTTTTTTTTAAAAAACAAAAAATAATATTTTAGCTATTGAAATATTTGCAATAGGGATAGGATACCTTTAATGTTTAACCCCTATTTTAGAGTGTTACTTTAGCTAATAAAATGTCGCTCAGATCTTCACTCCAATACAACTAAGATTGAAAATTAGCATAATACCTATTTTTAACTACGTTAGTTCTTTAATGTACAATAATCGGAACCGTGTTTTATCCCCTTCTTCGGTGATTGATTGAGCCATACACGAGACGATTAGACTGATTTCTGGACTAAGTTTTTTTACTAAAATGAGATAGAGAAAGATTTAGATAGTATATAGATCTACCTACCTAATACGTGCTCATTTAAAGAATAAATTTTGCCAAATTGATCTTGAACGACCTCATCACACATTGACTACAAAAGTGTTCACAAAAAATATTTTTATTGCCTTAATGTAAATTACAGACGGTTATCGGCTTCAGGGAATGGGAATTTAAATTGGATATATTTTTCCAGTTATCTTGTGTTATGGCTGTGGTGATAATGGAGGCACTTACGGGAAATTTTTCGATACATTTACGCGGCTTTTTCGATCATATAAGGTTTTTACTTTTTAGTATTGAGCTTTGAAACTGCAAGTCGTAGCCATTGAGCAGAATGAAACGTTCACGAAGAGAAATTTTGAACCCGCATTCTAAAGCCAACAAAATGGAGCACAGGCGAAGCGGTGAGCGAGGAAAAAAAACCTTGTTTCTATTTAGCACCATTACTTTGTTCTTAAACCTTTGCAGATATTTACAGATATTGCGTCCTACGCTCTGCAAAAGGGACTAAATGAAATAAGTGCCTGGTTGAAAAAATGGAAAATTAAAGCGCGTACAACCAAATCAGTGCACGTTACTTTCACTTTCTAAAGAGGAGACTGTCCACCAGAACGTCTCGAAGATAACATACTGCCTCATAGCAGTACAGAAAAGTATCTTGGCCTACACCTCGACCGCAGACTCACTTGGAGAAACCATATCCAAGCAAAGCGAGCAGAGCTTAATTTTAAATATAAAACCATGCTGTGGCTTCTGGGACGAAACAGCAAACTAACTGAAGACAATAAGCTCCTGATCTATAAGTCACTTCTGAAGCCAATATGGATGTAGCGCCTGCAACTCCAACATGCCATGGAACAAAGGCTCCAAAACGGTATCTTACGCACCATATCCAACGTGCCTTGGTTTGTGACAAACATGGAAATACACCAGAATCTGGGAATGAAAACAGTGAAGGAAGAAATCCGACTAGCCTCTAAATCCTACTTAAATCGGCTTTCCTTTCACCCTAATGTCCTAGCAACGCAACTAAGAATACAGAGCCACCCCAATCGTCTGAAAAGACATAGCATTTTGTCGCTACAAGAGCGTGTATAAGGACCCAGTACCAGGAGTAGTGCCTTCATTGGACGGCACACTCGACATGTCCACTGACTTCCCATCTGGACAACCCATCCATTCATAGTCTTAGGACTGATTGTGGATAGATAAAAAAACCTTTTTTCAGGTTTTGTATTAATACATACATACCATCACGACATCAGGCGAGTGACTGTTGCCGTCATGGTAAGTGGAACACTCAGAAACCCACTTTTTACCAGGTGGTAGGTGGCGAGCCTTCCGCTGGTATCCGGATTGATTTGGTTTTTTATCGATGTTTTCCATCACCGGAGAGTTAGTCGGAAATTAAACAATGAACACTAAGATTTTGGTTCTGGCCTGATTTGAACTCGGGAGCACACGATCAGCGATCCGAGTTGGAGTGTTTAACCACTAGGCCACGACGCTCTCAATTAATACAAAAAAAATCGTTTTGTTGTTGCGAGGCCACGACAGGCACCGGCATTCAGATTTTTCTAAAAATGCCAATACTGCAGCTACTGCAACATTGAGCTTCTATTAAGGTTATAGGTACACTAGGATTTCCGGAAACCTCTTTTATTCCAATTTATTCCTAGAATTGTTAAATTCACGGTACCTACAATTTCCTTAATAAACAACAAGTCGCGCTACATTAACATTCCACATAGGTACCTAGTGATATTTATTTAGTTTTAAATAAAATATAGTTCCGCATAGCACACTAAGCAAAAGTAAAGGTGTGATGTCAACTTTTTGATCCATTTGAAGGTCGACCACACCCACACAGTACAAGTGGATGGCAATGACACACCTACATATAGATTGCACCTAATATCCAATCGACTGATCTGTAAAAATATGTAAATATCTAAATGCTGTTGAAACATTTTTGAACTGACATTGTGTTCTGAGAGCGTCATAGCCTAGCTCCCACTCGAAAACCTTAGGTCCTGGATTCAATTCAAACCGCACCGTTAGCCTGCCAAACGGTCGTGGGTTCGATTCCCACCCAGTACAATCCATTATTTGATAATGTCTTTTTCTTCTTCTGTGTCTATTACGTATGTATTTAGAAACATCTAAGTATATCTCCAACATACACAAGCTCTGTAAGTTTGATCAAGATGGTCTAGGTGTAACCTCCTAATATTTATTCATTGATCACCCCCTTAAGCTATAATCGACGATTGGTTCCCACTTCCCTGCACATACAAATGCGTTTCACGCTCGATCCCACATCCGTGTCTCGGTAAAGACTGTATTAATCACATCGCCTAGGAAAGTGCCGTTAATTCTTCATGTGCGCCTGAGTTGATGGCGCGGTCATGCGTACTAACCTGCACTCCCAATCAGTATGTGCATCCCTTTCCTTATCTACTGGCAGGTTAGGACGCGTGTACACTCGCACTTGTACCTAATTAAACACAAATGTTTGTTATAACCATTACATAGTTCTGACGACAAACATTTGATTCAAATACTATATGTTTACTATAATAAAAATATGATTTATGGTTCACTTGTTCAGTAGTGTTACGTAGAGTCAGTTCAGTAGGAACCAATTTAAAGTACAATTGAAAAATCTCATTGTCCCCTTGTAGCTATAGTCGATTGAAGTCTCTATTGCTGACTGTTGATGACACCCCCAACCCCAAACCACCTCGGTGTGGTGCCCAAAAATGTTTTTCGACAGCCTTGTAATGTGACATTGTAAGTGAAGGGTGGCGTCGTCAAGTCATATATTTGTAGACCACAACTAGGCGGAGGTCGTTTGGAAACATTTTCAATGACCGTACAAAGGTTCATTTTAAAAAACGTCAATAAAACCAAAAAATATAAACACACTGACACAAAGTCAAAGTCGGTGGCAAACCAGTAGGCGGACAGTTCATGACCCGGCAAGTCTGTAAGGAGTTGTCATCGGGCGAGGAGCGCCCCGGTAATCTTACACACCAGCATGAATACACAACTATGTATGTAGCCGTTTTTTCCATAAAAAAACTTGCTTGTGTTCGATGGTTAATTACATATCTGTACTGGGTACGAGTAAGTTTGTGCAGTTTTGTATACAGCCTTAGTTTGCAATCCGACGCAGCTGACACGCCAACTCGGCTAGGATGTTCAATGATGCATGCGGGGTGCCACCGCTAGGGTTGTCTGATGGCTGGAATGCAATTTTGCATCAAGATCTAATGTGATGGCGCCGCTGCTGTGAATGTTGATGGGAAACGAATAGATAATGTCTCCTCGCCTGTACGCTCCGCTTGACGACTTCCTGAGACCGTAGGCAAGATAATTTGTTTAAGTAAGTTTGTGTAAGGGTAACACCAATTTGTAAACAAATAACTTGAAGTGAATAAATATTTTTGTATTTTTGTATTTTGTATTTGTATTTGTAAGTATTGTCTTAGCATGCGAAATCCTGAAAATTTATGAAAATTGAGTCTTAATACAAATATCAGACAGACATTATTACAGGCAGACAAATGAAACAACTTTGCGTAGAATAGGAAATATGGAATATAGATTCCTTGAGGAGTTTAGAAGAGCTAAGAGAGGATATCCCAAAATTCCTACGACAACGAGAAAAACGGGATGCGCGTCTGAAGTCGCGGGCAAAAGCAATAGTAATCAAATGTTCATCGAGCAGAAGAAGACAACCCTCGCCATGCCCGTATCTACCTCACGCACCACCACGCACAAACTACGTGGCATCTCTTCAGCCGTCATACGGATAATTGTCTCATGCTAGAAATTCAAGTTTTCAGAGAAATCTTGAAATAATCTTCTAACGGTTCGGCGAAAATTTAATGAGGTGAGCATTCGTAGGAAATGTTAAAATTCAATTATGTGCTGGTATATTTTCACAATTTAATAAGCTTATTTTGATTTTACAAGTGAATTCAGTGAAAGCTAAATGCAAAGTATTAAGAGATATGCTAGTAAGTAGTAATAGTTTTTTTTAATAATCAAATACAGCCTTATACGTCCCACTGCTGGGCACAGGCCTCACCTCAACTTTGAGGTGGTACGAGCCATACTTCAACACGCAGGCTGAGTGCGGATTGTTGGAGAGGTGAATGTAAGGCCAGTGATACACCTTACCGTCAGATGTTATCAATCCGCTTTTTTAGGCCTCTGACTAGGCTTTACAACTGATATCTTGCGACGTCAGCCGGGACCAACTGTTTAACGTGCCCTCGAAAGCACGGAGATGCCCGAAAAACACATTACTTGATTTCGGTCGGGATGGTCACCCATCCATAACCCGACCTGACTGGCGTTGCTTAGCATCGGGCACCTCAATAAAGTACTTATTTATTGTAAAAATATAAGTTCTTATGCCTATTTCAAACTACCTGAATCGTATAATTATTATTCTTACTAAATACGTCTGCGTGTAGAAACATAGTGGCCCGACGTGTTGATTTTGGCTCACCGTATAATTTTTATAATCTGTTTGAACCCTACCGCTTTGATAAAAACAGACTCAATGCCAAATGTTTTTGGTTGCAAATGAGTTGTCTGTATTCGGAGTGCTTTTTCAATACTGCAAAGAATTTATTAAAACAGGACTAAGTTTTTTTAACAGCGCCAGGTAACTTTTTTATAGTTAGCAAGAAGGCATAGGGTCTCTCAGCTGACCTTCCAAGAGCCTCCCAATGATCCCGGACTTAAGACCTCAAGATTTAATTAGATGGCAACGCAAGGCAATAAAGTAAATCCTCAGAAGAAGCACTTCACACAGAGTTGAATCACCATGGGTTTTGATTGCGAATTTATTTAGCTTCTTGCCTACGCAGAAAGAATTTAATATCGCCATATCAATTCAGGACGGGAACAAGCGTCTTACTTAAATTAATTGAACTCGGCAAATGAAGCCGGGTTCCCTCGATGCCGGGATTCGTACCTACGTTGTCCCTAACAAAGCTTTATTGTTCTACCGCGCTTTTGTGTTAAATGTGGGAGAAAAGGCGGCAAGTGTCGGTCGAGCTTGGGACGTCTGTTCCGTAGCAAGCTTTAGCAACGAGAACGTGTTTTGAACTATGGAACAGGAAATAAGAATTAATTAAAAAATTAAAATTGATTACTATAGGAATTTCACCACTTTTTACTTGTCTTTTTACCATGAGAATTAATAATGAAAAGTATCATGACTAGACAACTATTAAAAAATAACGCTATGTGTTGTCACTCAAGTATCATAAAGGTGATGTGGACTTCGTAAATTCTAATAAAAATAACGGTCCGACAGGTTTCTTCGCATGTATTCTAAAATAATATCACCCTACGAATTTTCATTCCCAAAATCTCAGCCCAAACGTAATTTTGCACTTGAGACTAATTTCCACGGGCAAATGTCTGTGCCCGAAACTTTCGTTGTCAAATGTCCCGAGAAGCCCGTCGGGAGGGACAACCACTAAGAAGATACTTGCCGTCCCGCTAACCAACCGTGGAACACTAAAAAGAAATGATTCCTAGGAAAATAATATGAGATTTCCCCGCCAAGTGGCTCAAAAGCGTGATGCTCACTAAGATTGCTACGCAGTATTTCTTTGGGGCTCCTCTTAATTTGATGAGAATGTAAAAACGGCATTAGATTATTTGGGCGCGTAGGGAGGGGACCGCGATTTATATTTCCCTAGATGAGATTACGGTATGAGGGAGTCGTGAGACGTTCTCAGGGTTATTTCTTTAATCTTTACGTTTCGATGGCAAATTCTTTGTATTACGAAAGCAATAAACACGAGAGCTTTTTATTAATGCCTGTTTGAAATTGAACTTTGATCCGATTACTTTATTATTGCCTCATAAGACGTTGAGATGAACCATAAGTAAACACTGACTCCATTGGAAATAGAAGTTTATTTCAAAAATAACGGTTCAAAGTCACGGGTTAATCAATTCGTAATCTTTTCAGTTTTAACATATAGACAGTTTTAATTAATGAATAGTCCCGGGTTCATTGCGACTAACAGGAACCGGTCCATCGCACATTACCATACAAACGAGGCAGTCGTGAGATGACATGTATTTTTTGTTTCACGAGATAACTTGACAATTAGAGCGCACGATGCGTGTATGTATAGGCGACAGAAGAACCTAGGGTAATAAACTTGTTATTTATATTTTTACTAAACAACTTTTTTACAATGCGTCACTTGGTATTTCAGTGTTACAAAACTGGTGTTTTCACTTCTCATGGTCTAAAAGTAAGCCAATATAGCCCTACGAAGCGGGGCTACAGTGACCAAAAGTAATTAGTTTTTTTTAATTTACTTCATGTGACAAAGACAAACTCAAACAGCCATTAAAAATATCCTATTATCTGTGGAGTGTGGACCGTCTTCATTGGGAAAATGTTAAGAGTTATAGCTCCATGGTTTGTCCGCAAAGAAGGTGGCGCCATGTGTTTTAAATTGTTAATCTGTGGTTCAGTTCAGAAAAAAAAACTGACCACGAAAATTTCAGAACTTTTGTCAAGTGTAAAGTTCGCAGCGTTGCCACCAGCGTACATTTTACACATTTTACGTACCTTTTTAGCCTCCCATGTGCAAATGTGTAATTTTACCATTTTACGTACTTTTTGAAAAATTTCAGAATGTCTCAAAAATATTTCAAATTCTCAAAAAAAATGATATAAGTATACAAGTATTTGTCTGTTGAAGAGTGTCTTGAAGGTTTTTTGAACTGATTAAATTTTTTTTAAATGCCCTAATTAATAAAATAGGTAAGTTTTCGCACGTCTAGAACCGATAAAATAGCACTTCTTATGGCGAGAGAAGCTTTAGGGGTGATTTTAGTTTAAAAATGCTTACCTTTTTTCCCCAAAATGTACCTTTTTAGCGCTGGTTGTGTACTTTTTGGAGATCAGTTGCGGCAACACTGAAAGTTCGGTTTTAAATGTTTTTGTACTAAATTAACTATTTTTCTCGCACTCTGAGTGAAAAGTACAGTTTGCACCTCGAGACTAAACGCCGACTTAATATACCCTCGGTTTCATTGACTCCCGAGCTCTGGTATATTATGGCTTCGTTTAGTCCCTCGATATAAAATATACTATTTTGTACTTCATTATGTTTGTTTGTTTATATTTTCATGTTACATGTTCGAATTGTACTTATGACTATATATTAATGGCTTAGAACCAATTCACTATTTTTGTTTGAATGTGGACTTTTGTTAACCTTTTCAAGAAATAATCAATGAGCTCACCCACGCTGTGGAGAAGGCAGACATCCAATTTGAAAAGTAGTCATTCCCCAATAAGCGCCCCTAACGAGGCAGAAGACACTACACTTATCACTTTGGTTTTATATTGGCGCCAGTTTACCTGCGTGACCAAGACTGGTGACAGAGACGTGAGACACTCCTTAAGAAGCTCACCGGAGACTGAAACACTTCATTTTATAATGTTTGATAACGATGACGTGGCACCTTATTGATGACCGTGGTTGTGACAACATTTTTTTTAAATAAGTACGTGTAACTACCTGAGCGAATTTGAGTTAGGATGTATTATGAACTGCTTTTGCGATCTCTCATTGTTATGACGAATTTGCATCATGCGTCACGGTGCGGGTTTTGTTCGCCGCAAATCACAAATCCATGGATCTGCCCGCCAGAAATATCCGACGACCTGTGCCCGTATATTATGTGTCTTCTAAAACACAGTGTTGCCTGTGAAGAAAGCAGTCCTGATATTCGTCATAAATAATGAAAACTTACCAAGTTTTTCGTTGTTTTTACTTTGTGGCTTGACACCTGAGGGCCGAGTGCGTAACTTACTCGGCTGCTGTCAAGGCTGTGAGATTCAATAGCGTTTTGATATTTGCCGGTTAAACGTAATTTTTTTTTATTAAATTTAAAAGTGTTTATTGTTTTTATAAACACAGTGTAATCTTGGAAATAGCTAAGCGAGATTTGGGTTACCCTTGATGGGGAACGTGTAGAATTGAACCGAATTGTTCGGATTCCTTTGCATCTTCGGAGGATGAAAACTTTTCTTATTTTTCATTTAAAGCTATTTCCACCGAATACGAATCGATTCAACATTGGTGAGTCTTATAATTTATTAACAATTTATCTCTCTCGCATAAGCAACAATGCTTGAACAGACATTATCTTGACTTAGTAGGTACCTAGTTAAACAGAGTGTTAGCGTACCTACCTCTCCAATTTCGAGTGTAACAAAGGCTTTAATAAGCTGTGTCTGTAATTGGGCTTAGCGTCAACTATGACGGAAATAAAATTGCACATCCTGTGAATCCAAACGATATAAGTTACACTAGTTTGACTCTCAGCTTCAAAAAGGCTTTTGATACAAGCTCCAATGCAATATTGAATGGTTAGCTCACAAGCTTTAAAAGGTCAGTGTGACTTTTATCAAAATGATTGCGCTAAGGAGAAGCCACTCTTTACCACCAATGCAGCGGATGCAAGGTTGGGCGCACAATTGCATATGACTTACATCATATAGCCTTTTCTGAGACCCTTATGGCCTGGCCTGCCTTATAGTTTATCTTAAGCCATTCAGAACAGAAAGATCTTATTCAACAACAATGGCGAGATGTTTTGAAGATGTTTTCTGCCAACCCAGCAGAGTGACTTAAATGTCATCAATTTGGCCCTTTCTTTTTTGTCCAGATTCTGCTTTCCCTTGAGATGCAGAAGTGACACTGCAAATCTTGGGGAATAAGCAATTAAGAGTGCATAAAATTAATAGTGGGCAATAGAACGTACAGTCAGTACTCTCTGATAAAATATCGATGTACCGCTGAGCTTAGAATATGTTTTAATCATAAAGCTTTGTCACTTGTTTTTTAAAACTCTATAGTATGCAAGAGTGGTTGTTGGATGTAGTTAAATATTGCTAAATGATTTTGATACAGAGAACCTTTAACTAATTTAAAATTAATGGATTAGCTGCATAGCAGACATAATAAAATTTATAACCTGTTCTCCATTGTTATTTTTATTATCACAGGTAAAGACTTAAGTACTTATCTTATACTTACCAGGAGTAATGTAGGTGCTAAATAATGTGCAATATATTTGTACATAAATAATATTACAAGTTTTAATTGTATTACAATGCATTTATCAAAATGCATTGTAATGTGCTTCCTTCCTCGTATAGTCCCGGGTTCTTCAAGCGGGGCGTGAAAAGGCATTTCTGCAGGACTTCAAGGTGAGGATGGCCAGCCCAGTGATTCGTTGAATGACTGGGCTTGTCAACCTCATATCTGGACCTCACGACCGCTTTCCATCAGGTGGAGTGAGGTTATCTTGACGGGCTATATATAAAAAAATTGGCTCCAAAGACACCTTTTGCTCTCAATAACCATTTTACAAATTCTCAGAATGAACTAAAGTGGATGTCTCAAGGACAATGTTTCAAATCAGTACTATTTAAAATGTGTTGTAATTGTAGAGTTCCATTTAATTCTCCTCCATTGCAGTTTCCTTACAAAAATCTTAAATAAGATGTTTTTGGTAACCAAAAAACAAGAGTGAATTGAGGCCAATGATTCTATGATAATTCAACTTAAAGACTGCGTAAGTCAAGTCAAGTCTAGATGCACATGTGTGGAAATGAAACACTTTCATCTAGTTTTTCATTCAGATCTAGTGAACTTTTGCACAACCAGGACTGGTGTGTGAAAATCAACCTCAAAATACCTTTTCTGAACTACCATTAGCAGAGCCTCGCTGATGGTTGATTTACAACTATTGTTATCATCTGGCATCTCTTCAACACAACAGATTTTCTCAGCAGTGTTGAATTGGGTTGCGGAAACCCTCTATGCCACAGGTGTTGAATGATAGGGTATTGAAAATACAAGCGTCTAGTCCATTGGGACAGGTCAATTCTAGTCACTCAGATTGCGGAAATACTGAGATGCAAGAGACTTGTGAAAAGCATAATAATTATCCAAAGTCTATGTTATGGCCCACACAGGAGCAGGTATACACTAGAATACTCTCAGAAACACAGACCAGTATTAATACATTAATAATAATAAAAAATGAAGCAAATAAAGGAATTTCAGAACCTAAATTTTGCCATTTGAGTCTTGCAACATTGACCGTTCCCGGAGGACATTTTCAAAGTTGCAAAATGCGATTGTTTCTGAGAGGATTTTAGGGAGGACATCTCAGAGAGTGAAGAGTCCTGTATAACACTGTTCACCAAGTGAATTTGTGGCTAAGTGCAGTATACTCCGCTGAGCGCAGTGCGCTACAAAGAAGTCAGACACTTCCTTACCACCAACGCAGCGGATGCAGGGTGGGGAGCTTGATTGAACGACATGTGCTTATAAGCTTAAGACATTAGGATCAACTCACATTTAATATGGCACGCCTATGTCAAGGAGTAGTATGCAGTGTATGGTACGATCCTATACCAACACAATGCATTAAAGGTAACGCACATTCTGGAACAACTGAACAGCAAAACTGGTAGTATGCCATGCCATTAAGACATAAACAGTGGAGGCGCTCAGATCTCTGGCACTCCTAAATTTGGCCACCAAACTTCTGAAGCAAAATTGTTGACCACCTGTCCAAGGTGGGGTGGCTCGTGACTGGCGTCTATTGCCCCTGGCCGCGGAGGCCATATTCAACATATGGTGATCCAGAAAAATATTTGTTTTAAATGCCACAGCAGCTGTTCCAGGCGAAGTCGCTTTAGACACAACAAATGAGTACCTAATTTGATTATGCGACGCCTTTTGTCGTCCCTGAGACTATCTACTGATATGAGGGCTTCCAAATCCTAACCTGATACTTTTAGTTTTAGCACACTTTACTAATGTAAAGTGCATATTACATGATGTAATAAAAGAGTCAGTCATCATAGTGGTTCTACAGTGGCCCTTCTTTTTCTTCTGGCTTCCCCGAACCAGATAACTAATAAGACTCATCACCTACAAAGGATCTGCGGAAGACCTTGGTAGATTGAACAGTTCCAAGGCCCTTCCCATTTGAACAAATGGTCCTCCTGCTATCGAAGATCGGGCGTGTATAGAGCGAATCTCCTACATAGTTTCTGTGAGAGAACTCCATCTTCATAATGGGCCCCCATATAGGTACTATGATGATCTATAACAATTTATTGTTGCAGCTGTCACAATATTATTTGTATCAAATCATACTTCCTCTCTCTGTAACCTAGTATTTTGTTATGTCTCATCCTTTTTTTTTTTTTTCAGTCCTTAAAATGGAAACTGGTGATCCTATTGCAATACCTATATGTATTTTATGTAACACAATTCATTTAGTTTATTATTCAAATATCTCTTACTTATCCTTTATTTTGCACAGCCTTACCCGTTATATTATACAAGCCTCTCTTCAAAAGGTAGTCTGGAAGAGATCGCTTTAAAGCGATAAGACCGCCTAAATTGTACATTTTATGTCTACTTACTGTTTAACTTGCTGTATTTGTTTGTTTGTGCAATAAAGATTATCTAACTTATCTTAATATTATAATGAACCTACTGACAGGCAATAAAAAGGTAGCTATATTCTTGGGAATGCTATTTTTTGAGGATAAATAGCCTCATTGAACTAAAGGCCTATGTGTATTGTGTAACTACTAGTTGTGTCGAAATTCTGTGCCACATCAGTAGTTGAAACAATTTTTTCTTGCCAAGCAAGATATTTAAAAAACTCTGGTTTTAATATTCAACTAACATTTTGAATGAGTCTTGAAGGACTATTCAAATTCTCCGTCTTGCTTTATGGGCGTAAAATGCATGACTTTGCTATATTGGACTCAAACAAGACATCCTCATTTAAAAATCAGTTAAAGTCTAGTCTAGAATAGACTCCAGTGCTACGAAGCCACCTGGATGGACCGTAATTATGCATACCTGTTAAATATAGGTAGTAAAAGGTGAATTTGTGCCTCTGGGAAGATAAATCTCAGAATTAAATGTATCGGTGCATGCCTTCTAATAATCCTTCATGAAACTTTATCCATAATTATGTGACATAGTGACATAGTTGACATCAGGTCCATAACTCAAGAAAAACTTCAAAATGCACTGCCCTCTCTTTTTTGATAAAATCAACCCTGCATATTGCAAATTAGGCACAGCCATTTTCTAAGATTGATTTATTCTACTCACAGAGGTTTTATTGGTCTGCAGTAGCAACCCTCGGACTTGAAAGGAAGACCATGAATTAATATCCTTAAAAGAGTAAACTGAAGGTTTTCGGTAACATAACTGCCTGAAAAATAGAAGTGCACTTCTCAAAGCAATTATTGTGCTGATTAAATATGTGATATTTTTGGAGTACTTACCTATTCAGATTATTTGAGAATGTTTAAATCTCCGGAATTTTCTTTCAAAACTTAAAAAGAAGATCAACTTCATTTGTTTGTTCATGCTTAAATCTACCTATTTTTTTTTCCAAAACTGAATGAGAAGATCAACTTTATTTTGTTATTTAATTTGTGAGAAATTCATATTACAATTATCTCTGAGTACCTACTTACCTAGATTGTTTGGTTAGTTAGATTAATTGATATAGATCAACTTAACTGGAAGGAAAGGATGCATGACTATCTCTACACACAGGTTTCTAAGCTTGGTTAGAAATTGTTTTGTCGATATTTTTCTAATAGATCCATAAATAGAGAGAATCGTTTAAAATAATAAAATATTTTTATTCTGAATGATTTTTGTTGTCAACAATATTCATTTTTTATTCAACAATAGCGTTTTGCTTGACACCAGCAGATAACAAACAGGACTTCACAGGCAACACTGTGTTTTAGAAGACACATATTATAACTGTTTTGAATTACAACAAAACAACTACTAAGTGTTGGAGAAAACACAGTGTGGCGGCAAGGCCTTGCTGGTGAGAAGACTATTGAATTTCACAGCCTTAACAGGTTGCAAAGCCGAGTAAGTTACGCACCCGGCCCTCAGATGTCAAGCCACGAAGTAAAAACAACGAAAAATTTGATAAGCTTTCATTATTTATGACAAATATCAGGACTGTTTTCTTCACAAGCAACACTGTTTTCTCCAACATATAATAGTTGTTTTGTTGTAATGCAAAACAGTGATATTATAGTGTCCGCTATTCCTAGTTCGGATCCGTTATGTCACCATAGCCAGGCTCTACCAGCTAGTTGGCAGCTTCAAGTAATGTCGTTTCCATACGAACGCCAGCCTATTAGCCATCACGGCGCGCTGTCGCTTATGGCTATTAGATTTTACCGACACTACCGTTATATGTGCTCGGGTTATAGGTATTTTCTTTTAGAAAATTCGATTATGGCACCCAACAAGATAGCTTGGTTATATTCTGGAATTTTACGACGGATACTGTGTATATGAAGCACAAATTGGATTTTGTATCTCGAGGCTCGAGAGTTGACCGCATGTTTATCACTATGTTTCTGGCATTCAGTATAGAAACACTCCCGGCATAAGTTGTAAACTCTCAAGCGTATGAACTTTTTGGGTACTTACGCACTGACTGGTTTGCCGCAACGGGGCTGCCCATCCGGCTAGCCACCGGTTGAGCGGCAGCTGCATGACAGTGCGCATAAAAACCATTTTTTCATCAAAAAAATTAACTGCGGTTAACCGGACGGCTGACCGCATTCCGGCTAACCGCATAGTGCGTAGGTACCCTTAGACTAAAAACTGACGGAGCCTGTACATTTAAGATGATTAAAGCTTTAGTATATAATAGCGGTACACCACATAATCAATTGAAGGTTTTGCAGTCGCCTAAACAAAGGTGAAACCGTGGGCAAGCTATTTACAGTTGTAGTGTAAATTAGGGTGTGAGTTATCGATGATTCAATGGATAGAGCAACTATCAACATTGAACATATCTTTATTTACGCCAGGTCAGTTTGGCGCACCCTATTGGCGGAATGACAGGATACTGCCTTTAGCACCGTAGGTCATAGGTTCGATCCCCAACCATGACAAACATTCGTGTAACGAACATTTGCGTATGTACCTAGTGTGTCTGGGCATTATTATCTATTAAAGTATGTATTCAGAAATATTTAAGTATGTTTATCAGTCTCTAAGTTTATTTATATTTTATTTATACAAATAAATAACCGCTGCGTGGGCCCGCAAGATGGTGTGGTGAAGGTGGCAAAGAAAACTGGTGACAAATGTTGCTGACTTGACATGAATTACTTAAACTTACAAACTATATCCCGCCATCATCTCACAAAGCCTTCACGTCCATGCACTATGTGGCGTGCAATAATCGCAACTTGTTTCAGTTTTTTTGCATCTTCTACAAACATATTTTAATGAATGGTTATCATGAGAAAGCACAAGGTGCCTTAACGAGCTATGGAGAAGAATATGCTTAGCTTTGCATGTCTATTGTGGTGAATCTGATGATGAAAAATTGTTACCAGGAACTTACCTGCAAATTAATCTTTAATCATCAAGCAACTCTGTAAAAGCGAAGAGAAATAAAGAGATTAAACCACAATTAGGGCTCGTTCAGCTTACCCCATTACCATCGAGCGAACTTTTACAAATGGGATTGGCAACAAAATTTGAAGCCATACCACACGATTCCCTTTAAAACCCGTTCGGCAAGGAAAATCCAATAATGACCGACTCAGACGGGAAAGAGGCAAATTATCGGAAAGGTTTGCGTTTTCGCGGTTAAATTGGTGAGGGCGCGAAAGAGGCATTAACGTCGCGAAGATACGTGCACACGTGACGGGGAGCAGAAATGCTGTGGGTAGGCCAAGTGCTTTTTTTTCAGATAGATAATTTTCTTATAAAATGATAATCTCAAAACTGAGTAGCAGCAAAATTATGTGCTCGCCCCACTTGAAAGGGAACACAGTTGGCAAATCAAGACTCTGTTTAATGGGGAGTCCTAGCTTTTCCTGTCGAAATAAATCGCTCAACTATCGACGAATCAAAACGTCGCAAATATTTAACTAACGCTAAATGTTTGAGTCGAAATAAAGATAAAAAATTAACCCTAGTAAAAAGAGGTTAGAAATGACGTAATATAAGGATAATAAAAGATAATAATCATGATAATAATATTTCTCTTGGCATGTTCTTCCATGCTCTGACAAATACGAGTATATTTCATAATTATTTAACTACGCTCGTTTTTAAAATTCACTATACATTTTCACCAATGGTATTAGAACCCAACGTGGTAGATGGTGAGCCTTCATCCGTTATCCGGGTTGATTTGGTTGTTTATCGATGTTTTCCATCACCGGAGAGTAAGTCGGATATCTAACAATGAACACAAAAATTGTTTGGTTCTGGCCAGATTTGAACTCGGGACCACACGATCCACGATCTGAGTTCGGGTGCTGAACCACTAGGCTAGGGTAACACAATTAACAGTGAACAACAAAAATAACAGAGGCCAAGATTAGCTTCACTTGATCCTATGCATAAAATTAGTTAAGGCTTTTATAAACCAATCAAATGAAGTTAAAGCCCGAGGTAACTAGTAACTTTGTGTTTTATCTTTCAAAGTCTGTAATCTAGACAAAGGCTTGAAAATCCCAAACTTGGGCAGCGTTCGCCTTGACCTATCGTATCGTGTTCAAAGGAATCTTTGGCTCAAAATGTTAATAAACTTGACTGGAGTTACAAGCGTAACATGATACGGAGCTGTAAAATCAGAACGAAACAGATATTTAACTTAACCAGTACCACGATCCTTTCTAACTAAGTAACATTTGAATTGCAAATAGCAAATCAATATCTGGAATATGGTTATTTCGTTAGGTTTCCGTGTCCCGCAGACATTTATACGACGACACGATTGGCGTAGTGCGCTGTAGCACGGTTTCTCGCCTCGATTTCCGTAGTGTTCCGGGTTCGATTCCCGGTCGGGTCAATTCAGGAAACGATCTTTTCTGAATTGACTCGGGTCTGGGTGTGCTGCTCCTGGCTGATTTCCTTGTGTGGTACCTCGTAACACAGGGATATTAATCCGTACTTCAAAACCATAACAAGAGGTGTGTTGTCTGGCGGATATTTATTTATTTATTTATTTTAGGGGTCAAAATATCATAAGACATAATAATTCGATTTTCATAACAAGAATTCAGTTAGATATTGAGGTGATACTCGAATGTGCAAGAATCTCCATAAGACTTATTAGCTAAGCAAATAACTAATACTCAAGCCTACTTTAGTAGGCTTTAGGTTTTTGAAATGAGAAAATTATATCATGTGCAACGGTGTATTAGTTTCATAAGTAGCACTGCACTAGCCTCAATCCATCTTACTCTCGTTTAACTAACCGATCACTCCGGCACTCCCATGCTTAGTTTAATATTTCCCATGCCTCAAACTATCCTGGCTAATTAATTGACTCTACCAGGACACAATAGAGGCAGCTGGAAAGTTTCCCATAGATAAGCGGAACACCATTTAGTTTAATAGTTATCTTAAATAATCTATCTATCTTATAATAATTGTCCTAGATATTGTTCCTCATAATGGCTTTAACCTTAAAGAATAAGATTAAAAATACGTGGGATGAAGATACCATTTTAATACGGCAGAACACTTATGAATATTTATTTATTGTGTACTAAAAACGATTCTCTTTTAAAACTTATTTTATCCATGTATACTATTTACTCGACGATAACAGTCTTAGCCCGTATTCTGGAACAAAATTTGCGCTTGAGTATAGATTTCAAAACGACAGTTCATACGTTTTTGTATGAACTGTCGTTTTGAAATCTCTACTCAAGCACAGATCAGTGCTTGAGTACGGTTCTAGAATACGGACCTTAGTTACCAATGTTCGTTTTCTAGTCAAAGACTTGATGGGCAAAAGCCTAATCTTCACGTTGGCCAAACTCACTAACGTGCAGATTGCCAAACTTGGAGTGCCTTGTGGCCTGGGTACTGTGACTGAAACCTAACAGTAATGTTGTGGAAATATTGGAGCTATGGTATAAATTATAAATAAAAAAATATATATATATAACCAACACACCACTTGAGGTGGTCACGAAATGGGGATAAATACCCTAGTGTTACGAGTTACCAGACAAGGAATGAGCCAGGGGCGTCTCCCAGCACACCTAGACCCGAGCCAATTTAAAACAGATCGTTTCCTAAATTGACCAGGCATCGCACCCGGGACACTATGGAAGTCAAGGCGATAAACTGTACTACAGCGCACTCCGCCAATCGTATCGTGAATATGAATTTAACATCGCAAGCTAGCATCATCGCTTGAGTTTTTCATACACTTTAATTATTTGACAGCCTGCTAAGGATTCGATAGCTCAATTGGTTAAAGCAGCCGCCCGGTCCGAGGAAGGGTTACCAGTTCGATTCTCGCCTGAGCACATAGCTATATAAAGTGTTGCAACTCGTAAGTGATATTGCACGGTCTAGTGTCACGGTCAAAATACATCACCGCGATCTCACGCGCACGCGTGTTGCAACGCCGATTCTTTTGTACGTTCAGACATAAATGCAACTAGATAACGTATGGCGCTTTGTATAAAAACCAAGAGTACTACTTTTTGACACTAATTTTGACGTAACGATAACGTTTTAGTGATAACGTCAACTAATTTTATTTTAATTAGTTTTTTTTCTTTTTTGACTTGTCATGGTCTCGAAGTAAGGATAAATAAATATCCTTGTACAGAGACAAGAAATTGGAGGGGCCAGGGGAGTCTCCCAGCACACTCAGACCCGAGTCAATTCAGCAAAGATCATTTCCTGATTGGACCCGACCAGTAATCGAACCCAGGACACCACGCAAGTCAAGGCGAGAACCGTGCTACAGCTAATCGTGTCGTCAGAAAGTTTTATAGAAACCGAAATGATAAGTTGGCGCAGTGACTGACATAGGCGACACTACTTGTCAAAGCCCCATTTTGGCTTTTTATGGGCGCCTGTTTGCGCGCGCTACTGAGTCCAGTGACAGAGACAGAACACACCCCCTACAAAGCCCACCCGAGACCGAAACATTCGGATCGCGGATCGTGTGGTCCCGAGTTTAAATCTGACTGGAACCAATCATTGTGTTAATGTCTGACTAACTCTCCGGTGATGGAAAATATCGATAAAAAACCAAATTCAACCCGGGTAACGGCGGAAAGCTCACCACCTACCACGTTGGGTTCTAATACCATTGGTGAAAAGTGGGCTTCTGAGTGTTCCGTTCACCGTGAGAGCAACAGTCACTTGCCTCTGACTACCCGTTTGGGATATAATCGTGATGATCTGTTTTATAGCCATAACGGTAAAAAGTTGACTAAATGAAGCAGTACATTCGAGTCATCTATTGCAATTCGTGTCTGCGTGCGTTCTGCTACAATTCACACCAGCCTCAGTAGCTCCGGTTGCTGATTGGGTAACAAAACTCATATCACATGTTCATGATTATAGTATTTCATTTAAATAATATTTGGTGTATTTGAGCTGTTTTCCTTGAGAGCCGGTTTCCTTAAAGTTAGCGTGAATCTATCTTTGACCTCATTAAGCAGAGGTCAGAATGCTAGGCTTTAGCATAGTAAGAGGATAGAAGTAGGTTGTCTACATACATACGCCCCGACCGTGGTTTATAAGTGAGCGCGCCCGTACCACAAATTAGACATGCGCGGCGCTCTGACAGATAGTCGCACACAGAGACATGAGTTTACAAGCGAAGTCAGTGAGCTTCGGTGAGTCGGAAAGTCGCACTGTCGCGAGTGTTTTTGTTTTTGTTGAACTTGGTGCAATTTTTCACATGATGAATTTTGTTTTTGGCCGGTTCTGTCAAGTAGGTATAACTTACTTACTTCATTTTAAAAATGCAGAGCGAATATAGTAGCAATTCTAGGCGGTTCACGCAAGTTTCGGAAAAAAGTGCGAGCGGTCCTTCTGTAAACTCTTTATTTTGTGCCCGTACTACCTATGCCCGTTCCTACGCGCGTGGTGAAATAGGGTAAGACAGTCGTGGCCGTGCCGTGCGTAGGTAATGCCGCTCACATCGACTCAACGCGGAACTGCCGCTTGAAATGTTTGTTTCGAGTGCGTGTACGACGTACCTACTATTTTCGAGCTCAAAAAATGCTACAAAATAGTATGCGTAATAGGTATTGCAGTGTTTAGGGACGCCTTAACAACAACTCATCAAATCCAGAATGGTCTTTCTTCACATTACCTACCGTATAAAAACGGTGAGTAGGTACCTAACACAATATTAAGAATCTTAGTTAAGTTAAACTTAACTAAGATTCTTAATATTGTGTTTAATCGAATACAGATTTGTAGTTCAGATTGATTGTTCAGAGATTGACGCAGCATTTTTGAAGATTGGATAAACTACATGCAACAGCCCTGCGTGTTTAGGCTATTATCTCTCGCTGGGGGCCCGAGTCAGCTTACTTCTCTCTCCTTTTACTATGGCTGGCTATTAGCATATTCACATTAAAAGACGAATACTGCTTATTAAGTCATTAGTGCCGAAGCTCCAGAGCGCATCAAGTTTTTCTTAAAATGCTAACTTAGGGCCAATTTAACCATCATTTATGGCTTTAATTGTTGAGCTTCCTACATATAGACGTTACTTTAAGAGTAAAAACGCATAAACGACATTTTTTACTCTTCATTCAAAAGAAGGTATAATTTGATAGGCTTTTGGATATGCACTATTTACGAATTGGTATCAAGGGTGGAATTTAAGGGAGTCCGTTACTCTTTACTTTACCTTTTTAATAAATGAATAAAAATCAATAAGCTTTGAAGATCTCTGTCTTATGGATGGAATACTAATACGACGACGATAAACGTAATAATATCTATGAGTTTATTGTGAGTTTCGTCATCATGATTCCTCCTTGTCATAGTAATCTGCCAACTATATTAAGTTTTGCAACTGGCCAAGAAAGACTCGGAGCGGCAAAGAAATGAGATTTTATCTTAACTAGATTTTTCCAGTTTAAACAAAATGGACAGTAGCTTTCTACGACTGTGATCGTGTATTATTATGAAGCCATGAAGCCACGGTCAAAGCCATAACAGAAACAGAAACTCTTTTCTCGCAAAGCTAGATAATATAAAATTAAAAAAATCACCCTGTCATCACTATGAAATTTCCTTTGATAAATCATTACAAATGAAGCCAAGTGTGATCATAAAAATAAGAAGAAAAGTTGGTTACAGTTACGTAGAAAGTATTGATAATTTGAGTTCACGTAAACTTACGTAAACCGGTAAAAGCTGACGTGTACGAGAGCGCGATTCATTGGAGCAATGCTTTGAGGTTTGAGCATTTGTTGCGCCACTAATAAACTACAGTACCCGGTAAGATTTAGGTAACAGGCAATATAGCGAATATCTGAACACATTCAAACTCAAACTCAAAGTCAAATAACTTTAATTAAACTAAATAGAAAAAATAATAGGTAAGTTTTATTTTTAGGTAAAACTCTCATTCATTTTCAGCACTTTCTTCATTTTTAAGCACAATGTGATTCGCCTGGGCTTTGATATTTCTCATGAATGACGATGATAAGCATATAGCTTGGAGTTGGGCGAGATACCAATGAACCAATACAAAATATAAATATTTTGATATCAAATAATTTAAAATCATCTGAAAAAAATATTAAAGTAATGAAAAAAATAAACACGTAAGCTTTTGCTGCCTGACAACTATCATAGCTGAACTCTTCAATTCTGTTACTCAATCCCGACCAAGATCCTTGTTTTCCTTGAAATCCTGTCATAAAGATAAGTCGCTAAAAAACTTAAAAATATAAAAAGATACAGTTTCTGGCAGGAAAGGCGCATGCATATCATCAGAGTATAGTGGTGGAAGTAATTAATCATCTGCTCTGGATCAGCTCTGTCCTAAGTCTAATGCTGATTAATTATTTAACTAAGCGCCAGTTTAAGAATGAGTACATAAATATGCATAACTTGCACAATGGCTAGAGACGATAAAATATGACGTTAACGCAAACTTAAAAAAACAACTGTACTGAGATACAAATTAAAAAAAAATGCAATGTGAATATTGACACATGGGTGACATGAGTAAGTAAAAACAAAAATACAATATGGTTATTGGAATAACCTAGTTTCCTGGTAAAGATCAAAGAAATGAGAAAAAGTAACTTATATTGCAGATATAGTGCAGATCGAATTTCAAATCACTAGTATTACTAGTGCCGTAATAAACTCCACAAGAGTATAATAAGAATGAACATTTGTCTAATAGATAAGGTAGGTACAAGAAAATTCATTGTAAACCCTCGTTGTAATCGTTTTCATTTTCATGAGTCGCTTTTTATTGTTTTAGAGAACACAAGTGGTGCTAGCTTGTTCAGTTTAATTAAAATGAAGCTTTTATTTAAATATTCATCGCGTATTAAAAGCATTACTCGATAATCCAAAGGCCTTTGAAGGCTTGCAAATTAGTAGGCACAGTTAAACAAGTTCAAATCAAATCCAATCAAACTCGTCGACTAAGTACATAGTAGATTTAAAACTAACCAGATTTGTGTTCCGAAGTTTCGGCTAATCTCGTTAGAGCTGTGTAGTTAATATAGTCGAATTGCGAAGACGGAGGAAATTAACAGATCCTTCGCGACCACAAGCGGGTAAATCTGAGGAGAAACTACCTGCAAGGAGTTTGTGGTGGTTATTGGCTCAGGTACCGTAATACAATCTTTTGAGACTTGTCAAGTTCATTCCTTGAACTGAGCGTAGCTAGCAATTACGTTATATGATCTTTCATTTCCAGCCAGTCAGCGGTTACCTGGCACTATCGCATCTGCTAGGCTGGATATTTACTGACGAATGTGCCCACTACCTCAAGTTTAGGGAATTAACTTGACTGGATTTAAGCGATTGTAATAATGCCCTAGAATTTCTTGTCGGTCGGATCTGTAAATTTACAGGGACGTTAATTAACGGGGCTCTTTGTTAACCGGGTTAAAGGCGCCCAGTGTCCAATAAAGGATGAAAAATATGCTTACTTATTATTAGGTATTAGCTGTCCGTCAGCGGCTTCGCCCGCGTAGACTGTCTTTATCGTCAGAATAGAGCCTAAATTGAAAAAAAAAATATAGCCTATGTCACTCCCTGATAATGTAGCTTTATACTGGTGAAAGATTTTTTAAATTGGTTAAGTAGATTCGGAGCCTATTCAATACAAACAACCAAAAAACAAACAATCTAATCTTTCCTCTTTATTATATTAGTATAGATAACTTCCAACTCTTAATTCATACGATTATGTTTATTTAAAGCAGACTTAGTTAATTCTGACGAAATTCGGTTACTTGTCAATCAGCTACGTCTTACGTCTACCATGAGTTTACACCAATGACAGTCGCTAGTCCGCGTTGACGTTTTAGCGCATCATTCGGTTCAGCGCATCTAGTGATTGGAAATGGAACTTGAAATGGGTAATTTACGTGGCGGCAGCTCATGGTAGACATACTGTTGTTGTATAGTTTGGAATTGCTTTTTACATTGTAAGACTAAATTATAAAATTTAAATAATATATACCCACCAACACTTAATGATAATGTATGGATTTCAAAAAAGTTTCTTAATATAACGGCATCAGTCAGTCGCACAACTAATAAAATTTGAACGCTCAAGTGGTTCAATTAACCAGGCACTTTTTCATGGACTGTTCTTTACCTAATCAGAGATTAAGGGAATTAGTAAAACAAAATACAATTAGAACAAGTACCTAGCTAATAATAAATATACTTGTTGGTACTTGTACTATGAGCAGAAATATTTCACTTGTTATTGTTGTTATGCATCTACGAAGCATTAGCAAATGGTGAACTCTAATCGCAGACAATTTCTTGAAACCGTGTCTAATTATGATTTATGATAATGCTCAGCATCAAGTTACTTAACTGCAGCAAATTACTTTCGATCTGGAAAATGTACTTTTCCTTCTTTATTTTTTGGTATTGAAAAAAAGTCTTTTAAGTGTTTCTAAGCGCTTTTATACTAAGTATCTTCACATTTTAAATTTTCATTTTTATACTACACTAAGTTACCAAATTTATCTACTAGTTAATTGCATACTACTATGTTGAATTTCAATACTAATACGCTGTTCAAATAAGATACAATACAATTATTATTCAACTGATGCCAGTTGAAAGAAACTGGTTTGACGGGTGACTTGACGGTCTTAAACTTTTTTTAACTCTAACCTCTGCCTACTCTGCCAAATATATGCTGCCTATTCGTTTATTTCCATCAACCTATTTTTTATGGTTAATTTTGTTTTATTACTTATAACATTTAATCTTTATTCTCCAGACGTAATAAAAAAAACCTATCATCGCTTAACTTGTCTACAATACCAGTAAAACCTTTATTGTAGACCTATTAAGGCTTTTTTACCTTTATTATGTAATAGTATTAGAAATAGGCTTTTAGGTAGTTCGACATCGTCTGCCTTAGGAATTATGATCCTACGACAATTACTTGAATTCATTTATTGTACACCTCAATGTTTTGTTGTTAGGTGAATTAATCATGAAATGTAACGGGCTTATTGCAAAGAATGATTGAGTAGCTCTCAAGTTCTCGAACCTCACATTAAGTTAAGAATTGAATTGAATTCTCATTCTGGGCACGAACCTATAAATAAACAAAAATTCCATGGCGGTGATAACTTGTGAGAATCTATGTCCACTTATCATTTTAATGCTCCGCTGAGTGCAGTGCTCTACATTTTAAAAATCAATAACAATAAATAAGGAAAATTAGGAGAACGAAAAAGAACGCCAATTATTGCCACCGTGCATCTGTATGTTAATAAAACCACAATTAATAGACCAAAAAGTCGTATTTACGGCGAAGTAGAGCAGACACTCGCATCATCCGCTTTTAGGGTTGTCTGAGAGGTACGGTCAGCAACACAGTATCTGAACCTCTAGTATTTGTCATAGTAGCGGATCTGACACTACCCCAACGATTGCTATGACAACTTCAACTTCACATATAATGTGTCAAGGTAACTACTATAGATCTAAAATAAAGACTGGCAGATTGACGACCTGATTAAGGCCATAGGAGGATTCTTATGATTACAGGCTGCTTACAACCACTTAGTTCGTATTTCTGCTAAAAGTGCTACAAATGATGATGATGAATATGAACAGCTAGTTCAGCTCTATTCGTCATTTAGAGAGAAAAAAGCTTTCATTTTGTCTGAAAAATTAAACAATTTATGCAGGATGCTGTGTTGTTATATATATGCATAGACTACATATTATATTTGTAACATGGCACACACAACATAAAGGGGCATGTAACATTTAGGGTTGACGCCCCGTGCCTGGTCCCGATCAGCGGCAGCCCTAAGTTCGTGACAATTAAAAAGCGTAACTTGCTTATAGCGTTCTATCTTCGTGCTATCACATTAGAAATTCCTGAATGGTTCGCGTGCGCGCGCACACTGCAACGGATGCTGGCGTCTTGCCTCCATTCGAATAACAACAATTAACATTACATCGATTGGGTTATGTTTCATCGTGAACTAGTCATTAGTAAGATGGCTGGTTTTTGAAGCCGTTAACGGGACACGCCTCCGTGGCCTAGCAAGAACGCTCGGTCCAAAATCGGAGGTGGTGGACGAAATCCTAGATCGGACGAATGTGTTTCCGGATTTTTAAATTATGTGTTTTTTCTACGTTTCACTCACTAATAATTCGTTCAAAAATTTAATCGTAGCCTGTGATTTTGGATTTTTTATGATCTAGTAAAGTACATCCTATCATGTAACAAAATAGTACAGACTCTATACAATATCTTTGAGCGTATTAGATATTTTTTGCAAGACTACAATTTAATAAAAAGCACCTAAACTATTTAATGAAAAAAAGTGTTTTCTAAGCACTATGGCGGAACTCCCCCTTAACATAGCCATAGATTTTAGCAAGTGTGTTGTTTGAACAAGAAGCATCAATTGTAGCGATGACTTGATTTCAACGAAGGAATGCTATGTCTTAATAATTTACTCACTCCTATGTTAACTTTGCGTACTTACCTCACAGTTAAACTCGTCAAAAAGTATGAAGACAAGATTAAGCTTAATCGTGAGCGTAATCCTAAAGAAGTTACGCCAAATCTGGTCTGTTCTTGGGAATCGGCAACCGTGGGTATTGTAAAAACTTCTAGGAATCATAGGTTTATAGATAATTGGTTAATGTCGTACACGTACCGTCGTCGTTATGTAAAAATAATATCAAGAATGTGACGAATGAAAGAATACGACGGACGACCGGCGACCTTTGTCTCATTTTTCTTTTTAAAATTCCTAAAATAATGAGACGCCGTATCTACTAATATTCTCTAAAAACATAAACATACACTAGGTAGAACATAAATAATTCACTATTCAACAAAGTTCCGACCAAAAAATGAAGAATGTTTGGAACCTTGTACAAATTGTCTGTTCCGTTTCCCACTGGGTACTTGAGCCGAAAGAATGCGACCGACCAAATAGGCAGGTGCTGCGTAATTATAAGTAGATCTTTTATAGCGGTACAGACGAGTTTTAACACACTACTGATTATCTATACGGCCTACTAGCAATAATTACGTAGCTACACTTCTCTTTCTTACCAATTTCCTATTTTGTTAAATGTGATCTTTTATCTTTCTCTTGGTCAATACCTACAATTTACAAACTGCGTTGAAGTACTTGTGTTGTCTGTATCTGTCATAATAAGTTTTAATTAATCAATTTTGTATTCAATACGATTGTCAGCAGTTGCAGTTGCTATTATAGATAACATAATAAACATGTAATAGCCATTAACCTATATCCATCGTTGAAATCGAGTCTTCGCTACAAGTGATGGGTACTAGCTTTATTACCACGCTTATGACAAATGCGGGTGCCAAATGATCATAAAAAATTTAACAAAAAAAAAAAACAACTTCAAAAAAAACTATTCTAAAACAAAGTACTAAAAAGTAAAGAAATAATAACATATTCTTCTAAAACTTATACGATAATATAATGTAGGTACAATTATTGTTATTGTTGGAGTCGGTGTCAGCCAATGTAGGTTTGTAACTACCTACCTACTTGATTTTCAGTGAATAGTTCTTATTTATTTTATACATCGAAAAATTGACTGGCCTGCTGGCGCAATGGCCGCGATCCTGCCTTTAGCGCCGGAGGTCGTGGGTTCGATCCCCACCCATGACAAATATTTGTGTGACGAACATTTATATTTGTTGTGTGTCTGGGTGTTATTATCTATTTAAGTATGTATTTAGAAATATTTAAGTATGTTTATCAGTCTCTGACGCCCATATTACAAGCTCTGCTTAGTTTGGGGTCAGATGATCTTGGTGTGAATTGTCCCAGATATTTATTTATTTATTTTATTTATTTAAAAAGTATCGTCCAATTGCTCCTAAGAATTGGAGAGTTCCGTTACTTTGTCATGAATCCCTTAGTCAGAACCTGACCAAACTCTCATCAAACTCACCTTGAAGTATATCCTTTCCAATAAAAAAAGAAGTATCGAAATCGGTTGGCGTGATAATGAGTTATTCGTCCATTTGTCGCGCATTTTGTCTACCTGGATTTAAGACTTATATGGTTTTCTCATGAATGCCACTGTCAGAACTAGACCAAATTGAAATGGGACCATTCGGGAAGCACCAGCTTTCAAATAAAAAAAGACCCATCAAAATCGGTTCACCCAGTCGAAAGTTATGAGGTAACAAACATTTAAAAAAAACATACAGTCGAATGGAGAACCTCCTCCTTATTTGAAGTCGGTTGAAATACGGGCTATGTTCTGAAGAATCCAAAAGTAAAAACGAACAAATATTAAAGTTTTATACGAATCCAAAAATAGTTATTATTTTCTACCAGGGTCTTTATGATCTGTACTAGGGGTGTACAATAAAAAGTGATAATGAGTATAATAATAATTAATAAATAAATATGCGCCAGACAACACACCTCTTGTAATGGTCTCGAAGTAGGGATTAATATCCCTGTGTTACGAGGTACCACATAAGGAAATAAGCCAGGGGCGTCTCCCAGACCCGAGTCAATTTAGAAAAGATCGTTTCCTTAATTGACACGACCGGGAATCGAACCCGAGACACTACGGAAATCGAGGCGAGAAACCGTGCTACAGCGCACTACGCCATTAGTGTCGTCAACGTTAAGTATGAAGCAGTTATATATTATTTATTGTTATTTTATTTTTCGACATAATCAACTTTGAGGTTTATACACTTGGTATATCGTTTTTTTGATCCTAAGATTCCTTTCTCGACAAAATCTTCATCTTGATCGCTTAAAAAATCACTCCCTCATCATTGCCATATTTGTGATCTCTCAGTTGTTCTTTTAACCGCGGCTACAGGTAGAAATCACAAGGCGCAAGGTCAGGTGAGTATGGAGGATTTTCCATCAATTCAAATCCAGCATCTTGGATAGCAGTCATCGTAACTCGGGACTTGTGTGCGGGGGCGTTATCTTGGTGAAACAACACAACTTTAGCAAGTTTACCGCGACGATTTTCGCGTATTTCCTGACGTAGGTACTTTTCTAAATTGTTCTGCGTATAAGGGCCCCGTAATAGTGGCTCCATGATTGAGGTATTCAATCATTATCACCCCCTGGCTGTCCCAAAAAAGAGAGCCCATAATCTTATCTGCGGATGAAGGCGTTGGAGATGACGGCCTCTTCCAAGTCATGGACTGTTGATCCGTTTCGTGATTATAATGGTGAAGCCATGTTTCGTCCATAGTTACGAAGCGAGCTAAAAATCGGTCAGGATGTTGTTGTAACAATCCCTAATTGATTTTAGAAATCCGCAGTCTTGTTTGTTCATGCTCGTCTGTAAGCATTCTAGGCACCCAGCGCGCTGATACTTTTTTCATGCCCAAATGTTCATGTATAATACTATGGATACTTCCTATCGAAATCTTTAGTTCTTCAGCTACAAAACGAACAGGAACACGACAATCTGCCAAAACAATTTTATCAACTTTTTTATCATTTGTTCGGAAACTGCCCGAGCGGGGGTCGTCTTTAGTTCAAGTTCTTCCTCTCTCAAACTCGGTACACCACCGCGCAACCTAGGAATACGGAGTAGCATTAACCCCTAAAGTTCATTTCAAATCGTAGATTTACTTGCGCAGTAATATTATTTTTCAGGCAGAGATATTTTAATACGGTGCGAATTTTAATTTTAACCATTTTGCGTACCACGCTTCGACACTACGGAAACAAATGATTTCTATTTTTAAAATAATTAATGAAAATCAACAATTTGTTTTTTTTTATTTTATCAAATGTCTGGGCTTTACCTGCCAGTATTAACTTTTATGGTGTTCAAGGAGTTTACATGCCATTATTACTTTAACACCCCTCGTTTACCACAATATTTTTTAAGCAATTAGATAATTGCGTACCTACTGTTTTTCTTTGTCATTGATTGCGTTGCCCAAAACGTGAATTTAATGATGTAATATTAATAATAGAAAATTAATTATGAAACGACACAGGACAAGTGCCGGACAGACTACCGGTGCTAAACCGCATTTTTAATTACGCATTAAAACCGCGACCGTTATGGTGAATCGCCTCCGAGTATGTCAATTGCCTTGACTAATCACAGCGCAAATTAACAGGTTCGAAGAAAGCGAATGGAAAAAGCAAACGGAGTCGTCTTACGTTACAGGTATTCCGAGACACTACATTTTCTCCACACGAGCCGCGTAATATTTCAAACTCTCTACGAGGACTATGAAAACTTATCACATAACACTTTTACTTGTGTGAAATGTTGAGACGTGACATTAGGTTTAGGTTTAAAGACATTTATTCTCATAAAGACATGACGCCACTTACATGAGAACATAAATAAATACATTAAAAAAATTAAATACGTTCGTTGACACACTAAAATATAACATAAACAACATAAAAACACAGTGGGCTGGTACAAGAGACATTGTCCTAACTCTGGGCCGTTCGAGCGGATTCGAGTGAAGATTACCTAAGAAAACTTCGAATCTTCAAAATGTCGGCAGGGCGACTCCAAATCGGAGATTGATGGGGAAGATAACATTGTTAAGCAAATCCTTGAGGAGTAGGCGTAGTAAATTGTTCGGAGTTCTAAATACCTCCAAAATCTATAACTAGTGTAATCCGTCAGAGTTTAAGTTAGTTTTTTTAACACCAATTGTTCTAGGTAAAAAACAAAGGCGTGCGTCGTATTCGAAGGAACTTTGGTAAGTCAAGTCACGTTTTAGTTGATCTACTGAGACTTAGTAATCAAAACATGTGTTTTTCTATTAGCATTCCTATTATTAGTATTTATTACACAACGTTTCGGTATATAAAAAAACTATTCGTGACTATTAAATCGTGAATAGGTAACATATGTTGAAGTGGTTGATTTTACAACAGCCTATGAGAAAAAAAAAAAAAAATTGATGATTATTTTATTTAACTGTAGATTGGTGTTCCATAGAAAAAACATATTTAACTCGGATAACTTTGATATCGCCACATACGAACTAAGAACCGACGTATTCTACATCGGGATATCAAAGTTATCCGAGCGATTAAACATAAATACAAGAACCCGACAACAACCGTTGGGCCCACAGTAGCAAACCAGACACAACACCCATCTGGTCGGAGGATCCGCCCTTTTTAATGGTGGACCACCAAATGTATAATTTGGGTGGTCGTTATATAATATCTCACAAGGAGGAGAAAAAATAGAAAAAAAAATACCTTTCTATGAAGCCCCTAATTGTTACAAACAACAAAATGGTTGGTTCTGTGTCTAGTTATTTAATAAATTGGTTGCTATACCAACGAGTACTTAAGTAGTAAGTGTAAGGTTAATAGCAAACTCATAAGATCTGTAAATAAACATACTCACATACCTACAAAACGTCAACACGATTTCTACTTCGTCCAGTGGTTGACTGGCAGAGAATGCAATTAGGCATTAATTCAGCTAATTGTACTTTTCTTTGTGCAATAAAGAATAAATAAATACTCGCTAAAAAAATACTCTATGTTAAATACTCTTACAAAAATGCACCTCTAAACATTTCATTATCTTTGTATTGAAATTTAAACATATTCAATTAACACATAATATTGTACCAAAGACGGTACGTCTTTCAAATGTTTTTATGATTTAGTAGAGTATCTCATTCCATTAAGAGATAGTAAAGCATTTAATAAGACCACGTTACTTCCGCGACCGGCCCTTTAAATTACCAAATTGTAAGTGTGAGTCGATGGAAGATACAAGCACCGGACTAGGTTTAACTGTTAATATAGCACAATTTTTTTGTTATTAAGTTACCAACTAAGGCCCAAAAGACCGAGATGGGAAGGTCCTTCTGCAAAAACAAAATACCTGATTGATAAGAGATACCTACTGAGTTTTTATAGGTCCCCTTTGTAATGTATTTTTTGATTATATTTTATTCTATTGACATTTACTAATTAATCACCATATAATAATTTTGAAGCTTAAAGACGTTTATGTGACGTTAATTATGTGTGTGTGTAATCTAAATAATTAATTTATATTTTGTGTGATTGAATGTGTTTTTATTTTTTATTGTGAATTATTATGAGTTATTTGTTTGACATGCATAATTTAATGTAATTTCTTGATTTTAACTACTGATTTTTATTTTATTGACATTTCATTAATTGATAGTCATATTATAAATTGAATTTTAAGGACTTTTGTGTGACATAAATTATGTGAAATCTAAATAATTAATATGAGTTTGTGTAACTGAATGTAAATTTTAAATAATGTTATTTTGTGATTTTATAATATGGATATGGAGCAATCTGAAATAAATTATATTATTATTTACATTCCAAACTGAATCGCTCTTTCGAGGTGATAACTAAAGAGCGGGCCATAGCCATCTTTAGTAAGATTCCGATGATATTGTCAAATAGCCTATTCGTGTTCGGACGCTATATTATGAGGTCTCCTACTATAAGGTCGTCTTTCCAACTGTCGGAGAACAGCAGACACTGCGCTTGTCAACTTCTCTGCCTTATTCTTATCAGTGATTCTGTGGTAATAATAAAACTAAAACTGAAAAGGAAATCGGCGAAGTACGCGATGCGGTCACGACCGCAAATTGCTTATGCAAGTCGCACAAATAGATTAGTAGGTGCAGTTTCATAATTCAGTTGAAGAAATTACTTCGTGATCTACTGAAGTCTAACGTTGATCGGTTTAAAACACCAGAAAGTAGAAAAGCCGCTTTTTGTAATAGTTTTACTTAGTTTCGATGACAAACTTTGTAATTCTTACTTCAATTTGTATCTGAAGCTGCTTCAACTTGGGGGTATAGTGAAACTGAAGCTTGATACAAGTGAACATATTTTGCGTTTTTGTATCTTACTTTACTGATTTTTAGTTTTTTACTTACAGTCAGTAAGTTAATGCTTTTTGGTGAATTATGGCAACTGTTCAAACAGAGCTTTAAATCCATTATTTGGGACGAGATATTAATAGGCAAAACACCAGGCATAAACTGTGGGTACGATATAGCTGCATGGAAAAAAAACTGAGACTAACTGAGGATAATTTTAACCATGATCTGAGATTACCAATAATTTACACATCGATACACATAGGTACTTATCTCACAAATAAAAAGTGCGATTACCAAAATATAGAGCTAACATTCAAATCAAATAAAGCAATTTTCACAAATTCAAATCTAGTGAGATTAGAATTATTCAAAGAGAAAATACAATTCAGATTTGAATTAGATTTACGATTCCAAATCATTTTCCGATAGCAATTTATGCAAATAAACCAAGAACACAACGCAACACAGCATCTTCAGCACCACTTCACAATAAATAAGTTGCAAAATTTAAAGGTAATATATTCCAAAGGAAACACGTTTCAGCGAAAACCTGAAGACGTTTATTCATATTGAAAAGTGCCTGTTTAAAATTCAAAACGTCGGTTTCGAACTTACCTTTGATGCCGTTTCCTTAAGTCGGGGAAGTGTTTCTTCTTCAATAATTCACACAAACTTCCACTTTAGCGCTTCGGCACCCTAAAAAATCACCTCGTCGACATTCAAACAGAAAATCTCCATAATTGGGAACACTTCACAAATCACATTTATCTCACGGCTTAGAGAGCTGTACGGCTGCACCGATAAAAGTAAACACTGCACGGACTTCAACAGATTCACTTTAAATGTGTAATTCAAAGCCTTTGTTTATTTTTAAAGTTTTTGCTATTGAGGTCTCAGAAGAGGAGTGTAATGGAACGCAGGCGCACGGTCAGACGCGTTCGAGCCTGGCGGAAGAGGGCAGAGACCTCAGAGCGGGTGCGCAGGCGCCGGCCGCCGAGACGTTAGTACCGTTGCTCCGAGAGTGGGAGCGAGGTCGCGATACTCAGCGGTGCGCTTTGACATTTCCAAGTTATTTCGTTACTTAACATGTCATGACTTACCTTGTTATTGTTGGCACAGATATTGTTTGACCGAATTCTAAGCAACAGCCTGACATTTTCCCACTGAAGCCTTGTCGGTTCGCTGATTAATAGTCGTTATAAAAACGCTTTGATCGCGCGAATTGAAATAGAGACCAGCAATGAGTGGTGTATTTAGATATCTGAGAATATTTTTTGTTTTGTCGTTAAAACAATATATGTATGAAAGAAAAGATCGACATGACTAGTTAGAATACAATAGTTCTACGTGAACTTTAAGGTACAATAAACATAGGACTCTACTTGTGATGCACTGAACTTATTCCGTTTACCCACTCAACTGGGTGTAATTCATGTTCCAACAGTGAATATTCACTATAATCCACGCGAACACTGCAGGGTTAAAGTTTCTAGTTTAATTGTGGATATATTTGTAGCAATGAACAAAGACAGCCTGCTCGTAATGTTACCATTCACTATTGTTTTTTTTAACAGCCAAATAGTGAACAAATATACAGAACACAAAGGCAAGCGAAACGCTCCGCTAAATAAAACAATACGAAAGACGAATCAAAACGAATCCATATAAGAAAGTAGGACGGGAGAAATACAAAAAGACAAAGCTCTCGAGTAGTCTTATTTCTTTTAGAACAGCAATTCAGTAACTGGTCGATTTTTAAGGTATGTACTACATGAATGGCGCTTTTTTATAATAAACTAGCAGCCCACTCCGGCTTCTTCCGCAGAGTTTTTAAATTTTCTTTTATACAAACCTTGTCCTCACAATAGCAAACACGAAAACAATTTTATCCAATTCGGTGCAGTCGTTCAGAAGTTATCCGCGTACACACATTTTCACGATTCATTTTGATAGATAACAAAATATTAAAATACTATCTGGGATATCTGACCCCCTATTACGCAGAGCTTCTGGCTGTCAGGTATTGATACATGGTAACTGCTGAGTTTCTCGCCGGGTCCTTTCAGCAAGAAACAACTCCGACGCGGTGGTAGAGTCGCATTATGTTAATCTGTGTATATATCTTTATTATTATAGTATTTATGTCTATTATTTAGTATATCTTGCTTTAAATTTAACGATTTAAAAGTACTTACTGTGAAGTCTATTTGAATAAAGTTATTTGAGTTTGAGTTTGATAAACGTGCTTTACGAGTAAAAATGAAAGCAATAAAATCTCTAATACCATTGGAATGAAATAAGTTCTAATACCATTGGTGAGAAGTGGGCTTCTGAGTGTTCCGTTCACCGTGACGGCAACAGTCACTTGCCTTTGACTACCCCGTTTGGGATAAAGTCGTGATGGTAAATGTAAATGTAAATGTAATAAAATCTCACTAGTATAACCGATCAGTGGTGTATGTACTCAGGAGTAGAAATAGATAATTTATATTATTTTGGCTTTGGAACAAAGTTTGAACTCACGATAAATGCCATAGCAACTGTACAGCAGAAAAGCAAGGCTGGTAGGTATAGAAACATGAAAATCTATGGTCCAGAAAACCCTGAACACTTGTAAATTTTAATGAAAAACCAAAAAAAGTAACGTAAATAAATAGTAGCGACTAGATTTATGCAACAACGATTGTATAATACAAAAGCTAAGTACAATTCTTCATGCTACGTTAGGTTATATTATATTCTCTAAGCAGTAAATCAACTCTGAAGAAATGATAATGGTTTAATGTCCATGAAGATATTATTATGAACATAATATTGTATTTTAATAGATACCATTAAACTGTGTTAGATTTTGCTAAACTTAAATCTGATAAACATTTAAACTTTAATAGTTGTATGTACGTCAATAGTTTTTTAACGTAGTGGTTTATGTTCGGCCGTGATTTCAGGTAAATACTTTTATTTGGATCTAAGAGAGTTTCTTCGGTCCGACCTAAGAATCTTTATTAACACGATCATATCATAAAAGACACTCATTTTTATTAGTGTTTAAACCACAGTTTAATTTGTGAGAAAACTCCTGCAGGGTAAACCACAGAATGTTTCGGGATGCAAATTGAATGAACATTAAAAAACTCAAATAGGAACACTTACGTACATTTAGTTTTATTTAAATAAATAAATAAAATGAATATCTTGGACACCAACAAGATCATTCATCCCAAACTGAGCGAAGCTTGTACTATGGTGTCAGAGATTGATAAACATAATTATATTACATTAAAAGGGAAAAAGTTTTTTGACCACGACCTTTTTCGTAGGTTCTTGTCGTACGTGATCCACTTTTCATCACCGATTATCAGCTTCTTCAAAAATGGTTCGGTTTCATTACGTCGTAATTAATAATCACAAATGAGTACACGGTTCATTAGGTTTCTTTCAGTGAGCTCGTGAGGTACCCAAATATCGAGCTTTTTTGTGTACCTAGTTTTTTTCAAATGCGCCAAAACTGTTTTGTGGTCAATTCCCAGTTTATCAGCTACGTCGTAACTACTGATATGCCGATCTTGCTACACTTTTCCAAAAATGGCATCCATTTTATCCGTAATAGCCCGGGCGACTTGAGCGACGTGCATCTTTGACATCAAAATTTCCGGATTGAAAACGCTTAAACCAAATTTGTGCTTCTCTAACAGACACTGCACTGGGTCCATAAACATCGAAAAAAATTTTCGCTGCTAGCGTTGCATTTTTACCTTTTTCGTAGTAAAATTTTAAAATGTATCGACTTTCTTCATTGGATTCACTCATCTTGACAGTAAGAAAAACAAATGAAAATCACTCATTTTCCTAATTTGAATTTATCATATTTAAAATTTAAACTTTTAATGATACCAAAACCAGCCAAAGAGATTTTATTACAAGTTCATACATACTATATGCAAAAAAGACTTTGTCCCCAACCTAATATTTCTAAATACATGATGATGATGATCTTGGTGTGAATGGTCCCAGATATTTATTTATTTATTATTTACATACGTAAATAGACAATAACACCCAGTAAGTACTTACATGCTACGACAGTGACCTCTGTTCATTTCCTCATTTCTGATTTGATCACGAAGCAATACTAGTATTTCGAACAAAGCCCTTTCTATTGGTACCTACCTATTATAGCTGCTTGAATTTCTAGTAGGCGACTTTTCGATCCACAAACTATCGGAAACCAATCACATATAAGTATGGGTCATATATCATTACAATTATTAAGTTTTAAAGTAAATTTTGTGGATTGGCATACAGCACAAATTACAAAATGCATTCGAAACTAAAGGATTATAACAATAGACAACTTGTTCTTACACTAATAAAAGATTATTAGTACCTATTTGAGTTACTTTAACCGAGTTTATTCAGTACTCGTTGGAATTCAACACATTCCACCAATGCAGCATCATGTTCCCAACTTTGGTTCACCAGCGAGACTCTGACAGAAGGGCCATTATGTAAACCAAAATTCAAGTTACCGCTAACAATAGTAAGTTATGTCTAGACATATCATTGTCCAAAGTTCGCCGTGTCCTAACTTGCCCGTCGTAATAGATCCTAGCCATTTAGCTGTCGGAGAAACTATTACGAACTACGAAATTATTCGCATTAATAGTTTTCACTTTTAAGCTGGAGTTATTTTTTCTCATGACGTTTTATGTGTCTTTGTAATAGCCTATATACTGTCCCAACTGGGGTAAGGCCTTCACAATTGAAATCAAGATTTCGCTGCAATTGATAAGTATTGAATTAATCACCATTCTTGCCAAATGTGGGCTAGTATGATTTTTGTTTTTTTTTAGAACGATCTTCATTTCCACCAACAATTTCAAAGGATACGTAATAATTGTTTACGATGTGAAGCGTGTTAACCTAAGTGGATTGATACTCAGCACATCAAGAAGTTTACGAGTCCTTGGACAAATTGTGCCATAACAAGACTCGTTGTGTTTAAGTTGGAAGTTATTAACGAGGCAGAACTTACCGAGCCCTTTACGACTTGGCTCCACTGACTTTCAAAGGTTTCCCAATCCTATTTACTTCTGGAACACTTATTTGCAGTATATGAAAGAACTTTGTACTTGAGCGGGCTTGTAGTGTGGCACACAATCGTTGGGTGTTGTGTTGTGTATGTACTGTGTACTTGTAATATAAATCACTGAAAACCAATCTTTTGCCCATATCTGTTGTAGTTGTCATATAAATCTTCAAAGCCAAAATTTTGTATTGGTACCTTAACTTTAAGCATAATTATATATGAAAGGCACAACTACAGAACTACAAAGTCTATTACGTCAATAGTAGTAGGAAGTACAGTCACAGAACGTATGTAAGTAAAAATAATATTATAAGGCTGGTAATGAAAACTTAGGCCCGTATTCTGAAACAGAATCTGTACTTGAGTATAGATCTGACTGACGATTTTGTATGAACTGACGTTTTCAAATCTCTACTCAAGTACAGATCAATGCTTGAGTATGATTTTAGAATACGGGCCTTAGAGCATTCAGAATGAAAAAGGGAGCGAGATGATTTTGACGATCTGCCTCATCCATCAGGTTAAAAAGCAATGGCTCTGCTTATGTGGCAATAAGAAATATTTAAGTCCGTCTATCTTTATACTTCACAATATATCCTGTCTAAAGTTTAGAGTGTATTTTTGTAGTCAAGCAATTTTCCTTGTCATTACAAGGTCAAATTGTCATTCACGGTACATTTGCCGTCAATGATCTTCTATGAAACACATTGAAATTATGAAACAGTCTGACTACATTAAAATGACGGCACCTTTTACCCACAAAACAGCGGTATAACTCTAATCAGAATAAAAATTGCTTTACCCTTTCGTATTATATTTACCTATAAGTACCGCTCTTTATCCTTTGATACGAGATATTATAAAATAACCCCATTTACATAGGCAAAAAGTAATCGAAATCTGTCAACCCAAGAATATTTATATGAAAACGTCAATTTCTTGCTGACGAAAATATTTTTTCTGTTTACCTCAAATAATGGATAGCAAAGGCTACAGGAATATTTGCACGGTTTTATTTATTTGGGTAAATTGTGCCTCCAGTACACTAAAACATGTTACTTATGCAAATGGTTTTCTGGCAAAACACTATTGAATAAAATGAAAAGGGCCCACAAATTAAAGGTGAAGTAAGTTTTTTTTTTGGTTATACGATGTGACGATTTGGAAGTACTTGTAACAGGTCTATTTGAGTAAACATGAACCGTTTTGCTGATTCTTTGATAATACAATGCGAACAGCTAAAGAGTGGAACTATGAAGTAAATGTTGTTTGGTAGGTTTTTATAGGGTGTAGGTATTTCGGAGAGTGTGCGCAGAAACTTCACAACGTGATACCACCCTCTACTTTCTACCACCGGACCAAAAGACGCCGGGAGAGCTTTCACCACCATGTGGTTGACTTTCCAGCACTCCGCACTCAACGGTTTCCTGCGTCTTTTCTGGTCCGCACAGCCAAGGAGTGTAACGCTCTCCTTGCGTCTGTGTTTCCGGATACTTACAACCTTGGTATCTTCAAGGCCAGAGTGAAAAGGCATTTTCTGAGTAAGCGAGTACCACCACCGGCCTTGTCATCGGCTCATTGCTTACCACCAGACGCGACTGAGGCCAAACACAAACCCATTTTGATAACCTAGTTTAAACTTGCGTCCCTTTACGAAAATACTGAATTCACTGGACAGACCTCTGCCTTTATAGATTTTTATGTTAAATTTGTTATAACAGCCAATGAATGACCGTACTCAGTCACTTGGCCAGATAATATTTAGGTATAAGGTAACTCACAAATGGTTTTTGGAATTTTGTTGTAATAATACCTTGCCCCATAAAGGACCCTAAAACTTTTTGTAACCTAAAGAGTGGAAGTGCAATTTTATCTTTATTCTTAGTATTTTTGCAATGTATGCCACTGTGTATCGGTATGATGACGATTGATGGCCAAATAAACAGCAACCTGACAGACGGTGACAACTTCGGACCACACCAGACCTGCGGGCCTATTTCTGTTCGATATAACAAGTAGCCGAATTCTTTAGGCGTTAAGAATTTAGTTTTTGGTATTTCAATCATTATATTTTATTTTTCAACGGATTAGGCCCCAGAAACGTAGTTTTTTCCATTCCTTATCAGTTAACCCTGGTTCAGGAACTTGACTTATGAAAATATATTTTTACCTTCCTAAAGAGGTAGACCAAGAAAAAGTTGGCGGGACGATCTGGATAAGTACTCACACTGGAGGGATTTGGGGGAGACCTTTGCTCAACAGGGGGACAATACAGGCTACGTTAAGAAAATAGTCTGTTTTAAAAACATCTAAAGAAGAAAAATGTTGCCAAACTCTAATATATCAACGATACCTAGATCTACATACTCAAGATTAAAAGTTTCTCTGTTAGTTATTTTCTACGGGGCGCCAAAATGATGGATCCCCGGGAGCCAGTGCCTCTGACACCTTTTATTTATACAATGGTACGGTTCTGAAGTATTTATTTCACACAGCTAAAGCACATATAGCCACTGAAGATTGATGGCGTCAACCTTTTCTTGGGTTCATCGGATTTGTTTCAGAAACGCCGACAAGGGAAACTTTAAATCATTTAATTTTCATCCCCCTGAAAAAGCTCTAGAATCATTTAAAAAAATATTATTTCAGACAGTTGTCCATAAATGTTAGTAACAATGAAAAAAAAATCTTAATGAACTAAGTTAGTAATTATGAATAATAATTAATGGGTATCATAAGAGAAAACTGTTGTAGCAGGCTTATAGAGATTAGTTTTAAAACCAGAATACTATTAAATAGGTATCAAAAGTCACAGCCTAATCGGGTATGGAAACAATTTTTTTTTTTTTTATAAATACCTCTTACTATTTTAAGTAACTAATTTGAATATTTTGTTGATCTTGCCGGTAGTTAATTTTTTATTAAGTTTTAAACATTGCGAACTGATGACGTCACAAATTCGCTCAGTGTTCCCACATGTGTTTCTTCCCCGATTCGTGGTAAATCAATTATGAGGAGAAAATTACTGATTTACAGCACTTACGGCTGAAACAGAGCTCGCCGTTCATCATGTAGCATCTTACGAGAATGTGAGAAGTAGACTTCAGATACAATTTATTTCGCCAAGTTCTGATTATAGCGAATGGCTATTTTAAGTCCTAACTACCCGTGTGGGCAATGGGTGTAAATTAATGTACGTATTATTAAAAATAACTTTGTGGAAAAATATTTTTCATCTGGGGGAATTAAAAATCTGCTATCTGGAAACATCACTAATACGGAAACATCACAAAAATCTCACGTATGAAACAAATCGCGTTATTTGATTGGTTGATGGATAGATTATCAACCAATCACGTGAAAGTACGTTTATATGACCCAATAGGTTTCGATTGTGAGTTGTCAATTTGAAAACCGTCAAGAGTCCAATAAGAACCTTAACGTACTCTTTGCGTACGTTGGCAGTCTGGGGTCAAATGAGTGACCCCAGTTTGCCAACGTATTCAATTAAAAACATCCTAGATCCTTTGCCTTTAAAAATGTTAAATATTTAATTATGGTATTAAATACAAACACCCCGAAATGGTTTTCGATTTACGACATGTTTGATTTTTTTTCCTATACCCAATTGCATCATCTTTGCGCAGTAATACCTTAGCCATTGTTATTAGGTGAAGTAGTCATTAAAACGTAAAGTAATGTAATTTTAAGTATGATACCTATTTTAAATTTTGTTCTTAAGGTCATCTTGAACAGTTAAATCAGTTTAGCGTGATGATCAGACACGCCCCAAACTTTATTTTAACAATGAATATGAGATAACACATCATCATCATTCGTTATCGGAACAACGAAGACCACCTGCACAAATATCAGTGTCATTATTAAAACATACATTTGGTGCGAAATCAAAACTACAAACTTCATGTATCAACCGGCTTCGAACGAATTATCAAAACAGTTCTACTTAACCAGTATCAAAATGCAAAAACCCCTCGAAAGTAGTTTTTATTAATTCAATAGCAACCTACGGAATTCGGCTCCTACAAAAACACTTAACGAAAGGAAAGTCAAGGTGATAGGCCTTCTTTAATGGAATCCCTACTTTGTTATGTAACCACCCTTTTAACATAACGTTTGTGGATAGTTTCCCCATCAATCAGTATCACGTAGAAATTCGACAATGTTGCCTACTAGTGCTAGCGGTAGGTACACCCCGAAATTTAGTCAAAACCTGCAAATGGGCATGAAAATTGGAACGATTGATCTTCAGGCCATACGAATTATTTTACCCCTAACACGGAAAAAAAAAAAAAGGGAGGAGTTATGGCGTCATCTTTTTTTTGTACGGGAAAAAAACAGTTTTTGCTTTTAAACCTATCGTGTGTGATGTCTAAGCCAATTCTAAAAATATATCACATCATAACATTTTAGTCACAGTCATGTATGAAATTAAATTAAAAATCATTTTCAAAACACACCAAGTTTGGGCTCCTTCACATATTATACGTATGAATATTCTTTTGTAAAATATGCTTCAATTGGTACGTAATATCCTCATCTAACCCTAAAGAAGGTTTTTTTTTTAATTCTCATTTAGTATTTTACAATTTATCAATTAACAAGTGTCTGAAATTGAACGTTTTATACTTACATGTTTTAACTGATCGTAATTTTATCACATTTTGTAAAGAATATTTTTATTTTTATTTAATACAAGTGACTTAAATGTAATGATGCGTAATATTTTTAGAATTGGCTCAGTAAGCCCTTTCATTAGATACCACACACGATAAGTGTCAGAGCAAAAAAAAATGTCCCATTTAAAACAAAATATGTCGGCTTGCTTGATCGCTTTTTGAACAAACACTTAAAATTGAAAGACGCACAGTTTGGGTTTAGATCTGAACTGTCCACAGATACTGCAATACTATGCATGAAGCATACTGTCCGGTACTATACCGATAGGAAAACCCCAGTTTATGCATGATTCCTAGATCTATCGAAGGCCTTCGACATGGTGTCCTACGAGGTGTTGTGGAATAAAATGAGGAGGACAAGTCTCCCCGGTGAGATAACTGATATTTTTGACTATTGGTACAGGAATCAAATAAATGTTGTCCGATAGGCGGGTGAGATTTCTGACGAGTACAGGCTTCGATGTGGAGTGAGACAGGGGGACCTGACCTCGCCTCGACTGTTTTATTTCTATATGAATGGACTTATCGAGGAACTCAGCAGTGCCGGGATTGGCGGTTCCGTTGACGGTAACTTGAGTTATGCCGACGACATGGTACTGCTGGCTCCATCGATAAGTGTCATTCATAAACTGCTAAAACTTGTGAGGAATATGCTAGCGCACATGGGCTCAGATATAACGCGAAGAAAAGTGAACTACTGATGTTCAAGTCTAGGGGTCATAAGATCACATCAGTACCTAAAGTCTTCTTGGATGGTGTTGCCTTCAATCAAGTACCGCGGTTTAAATATCTGGATCACTGGGTGACAGAGGACCTTTCTGATAATGAGGATATTGAGAGGAAGCGGAGGGCGTTTTCGGTAAGATGCAATTTGCTGGCTCACAGGTTTGCACGTTGTACAGAACCCGTTAAGGTGATACTTTTTAAGGCTTTTTGCCAGTCCTTTTACACATGCAACCTGTGGGTCAATTTCACGCTGAAGACCATCAACGCCTTGCGCGTGCAATATAACAACGCGTTCAGATTGCTGTTGGGGTTGCCAAGATACTGCAGTGCATCAGGCATGTTTGCAGAGAGTAGTAGAGATAGTCTCAGTATGAGACTGATGGCTTTCACGCCATCCTTCGCAAAAGAGCTGCCTCGATGCTAAGCAGTGTTCGAGGAAGCTCCAATAGCATTCTACGTGTGGTGGCTGATCGGATAGATTGTCCTTTTGTGACGAGGTGGATTCGGTTGCATGTCGATTGAATGTTAATTTTTGCTGTTTTTTTTTATCCTTTTTAATGTATGTTTGTTGTGTTTTCTTTCTTTTTGTTTATTTGTATTTTGGAAAAACTGTATGGACATTAGTCTGAATTAAATGTTTGAATTGAATTGAATAACTCCTCCCCTTTATTTTGCCGTGCTACAGGTCAAATAACTACATTAGCACTATACTTACCTACTTATACTCTAGTTTGTAATTAAACTAGGGATATTCCAAGAGAACCTACTCATAGTAAACTCCTAGGACAAAAATCTTGATGATGAAATAACTTTTAATCATGAGGATTGATATACGTGTGTTGCTCCTAAACAAGTATATATTAATTATACGGAGATGAAATTGTCCTTAATAACACATCAATTGTATTAATAGATTCTAATATATCGTAAAATTCAAAAATACACAAACAAAATTATTATATTTTTGCGCACTCGGGGTGAGACGCGGCGCACCCTTTTAGCTAACCACGCGGACGAAGTCACGGGCAACAGCTAGTTTTATTAAATACATACTAACACCCAGACACAGAACAAACACAAATGTTTTTCCTGAGTGGGGATCAAAATTAAGTCCTGCGGTGCTAAAGCAGGAACGGTACCATTGCGCGAACATACAAGTCAAGGTCGCTAAGAACGCTAGAGCTGTTGAATCAAAGTGACAAGTGCCTAGACTCAGCAACAGAAGTATTAGCACTATAAAAAAAAAATTTTTGTTGCCTGAATTAAAAGATCTAGACATTATTAGTACATTGAAAATTGACGGGCCCATGGGGACCCGGTCCTTAGAGGCTTGCGTGGGGCCGAAGCCAACACGTAGAGGCCCTTTGGTACCAGTTAATCTAGTTTGCAATGTGTACTTCTGCCGAGTTTTGTCTCTAGATAAACATTGAACATTTACCTAAAGACAACACCCGGCACATGTATGAACTATGGAATCATGTATAAAAAAGAACTACAACCGGGCTATGGGGGTGAAATTTTCAGTGGACTGAAACCGGGCTATTGCCTGAGACAACGGACGTCTGCCATGCAAAATGTCTCATATGTTTTGTTTCTCCTGGCAATCGGTGACTAGCCACTCACTAAATGGGCCACCCAAATGTGCCGACGCATAAGGTCAGCGAAGGCAGCAACATGGTTGTGAGCGGCTCAGGGTGTCGAGAGGTGTACTCCGCTTTCTACGGGGTGAATGAACCACCCCACCAACTCGCGACTTATGCATCTTTCATTTCCACCCTGCGAGCATTCCGATCTAACGTCCCACTCTGGATGGCCAGTGAAGGCCGGCAAGCCAGAGGTGAGAGTTTTGCGGCCCCCCTTGGAGTCCACTCCAGCCGGCCGGCTAAGGCAAGCGGAGGCGGAGGGCCTGACCGACTCTCGGCGTAACTCGGGTCCGTGGTGTCGCTACACACCAACAGCTCGCCACAAGCTGCCCTGCGGGTTAGCGTCGGGATGATGGTAGCCCGTGGTGTCGCTACGCACCAACAGCTCATAGAACTGCCCTGCGGGCTAATATTATTATTATTATAAAGTACTCTGTCGTAATAGCCAGTTGATCTAGTCGCTCTTCGGTAATTTCTGTCACAGCTTCAACAAAATTCCCCTTACCAATACAAGCTAAACCGGATAGCATAAATGCAAAAGAAACACATTAACATGCCGTAGCCACTAGCCACTAGCTCCACATTTTCGCATGGTTGACTGCGAGCCATAATTTTCTCACGACTCGTCTCTGTCCGCGGATTTATAAGTGGTGGTTGGAATTTGCATTCCTAATGACAATGCTGTCGTCTCTCTCGATGGTATGCCTTGAAACAAGAGGGAAAGATGTGAAGCCGAGAAAGCGTACTTGCATGATGCATCATTCGCTTAAATTGGTCCTAAATAAATACAGATTTATTTTTTTATTTATTCTTTATTGCACATTTATAAAAAAGGTACAATTGGCGGTGGCATTGCCTAGAGGCATTCTCTACCAGTCAACTGCAAGGTTTAACAGAGAACATACGAATTTGGGGCTGTGCAATGTATGGAATTTGGTGCAAGAAAATACAAACAACAAATGTATTACTTAACTAAAACTTTGATTTGAACATTTGTTAGTTTGAGTATTGGTACTCAAACTAACAAATACCTAATACAATTTGTAAACTTAGATAAATCATATATAGATCATAATATACTACATAAATACATATAATACTTATTATGTCAACAAACATACTCATTTATATACATTTAAAATAAATATACTAATATAATATTAAATAATTAAATAATAATATATAATATGAAATTAAATTAAATTGCCATTAAGAGAGTTAAACGTAGATGCCTGAATCTAAAGTCAATGAAATGGTTGACTGAGACATCAGCGGCTCACTTAAAATGCTCACGCAACGACCTCTACAGAGCAAGTTTGGAGGTAGATTTCTGAATGTTGCTTGGAGGAGAGTTCCAGAGCCGTATGGCAGACAGTCTGAAGGAGCTTGACATGTAGGAGGAAAAGAAAAGAGGTGTAAATAGAGCTAAAGTTTTACTTGAACGGAGATCTTTTTGATGAGACGAGTGTAGGAATGGAAACTTATTTTTTAGGTACATCGAAGAGTTTGGATCGAAGAGAATAGAAAAAAGAACACACTAAATTCTTAATTTTCTGCGTTGACGAATTGGTAACCTGTTGAGCTTAGATCGATAAGAAGAAATGTGATCGTACTTTCGCAATCCGAAGATAAAGCGGATACAGTTATTCAGAAGTATGTCAAGTTTGTTGTGTCCTGTGAGATATTAGTAAAACAGACATCAGCATAATCGAGAATAGGCAGGACAAGAGCCTGGACGAGCAGAACTTTGGTGTTGACTGGTGGAAAAAATTTGAAGCGGTAAAGCGCCCGCAGCGTCCAGGTTATCCTTCTGCTCATCTCCTTCACCTGCTGGCCCTAGCTCAGTGTGCTGTCCATAAAAAGACCAAGATTTTTGACGCATGATGAAAATGGTATCAAGCCGCAGTCCATCACTACCGGAGTAATAGGTGAACAGCCAGCCGCACGTAACTGATAGGAGCTACCAAACATTATAGCCTGACACTTGCTCGGGTTAACTTTGACACCAAATTTGAGTGACCACTCACTAATACAGCTGAGGTCATACTCGTAGTTAAGTTTGTCAATGGCGGCGTTTAAGTCTGCAACACCCGCCAGATGATACATACACCTAGATAATGTAATTATAGATTACTTAAAACAAGGTGCAACAATGGTCTTGGCTAAACAAAAACATGAAAAAAAAATATTTGATCAGTTTCAATTTACAATTTACGTTGTAAAATATATTATAGTAGGTACACACAATTCAATGCTCTAATTTGAATGGCAAATAAGTTGCCGGGTTGGAGCGGTGTCGAGATAGTATGCTGTGACCTTTAGGTCTCATTTACAGAGACGCGGGGCATCGCGCGTTGCAGTGGGCGGCGAGGCCCGCACTGAATTCAAACATATCTATGGCGTTGTATGAGTGCTTTTACGCAGAAGCTATTTTGACAACTCAGTAGTAGTTAACGTCGCAATGGAGTTAGTATTCGTTTAAATTTTTCGTCATTCATGTTGCAAGTGGCGACACGTGCGCTCCCATTTCTCACTTCGCTACACGCTTGAGGAGTCGCCACGGGCGCAGCGGCGGGCACCGCCACTCTTTCCATTTCGCATCTCTATGAACGATATTATTATTATATGGCCATATGTCTGTATTTACGCGTGCGATGATAAGTGCCGCAGCACGCCCCGCGTCTTCGTAAATGAGGCCTAAGACTTCTTCCTCACCGGCTGGGTGCCTTTTTTTCCGGATAGCCTCGGCACCGAATCAGTAAGTCTACCACGAGTTGCCACTTTAAATTTACATTATGGTTCGCGTAAAAATTTGTGATGGGATTTGACATGACATAACAATTTCAAATCCCTATACAATTTTTAACGGCCGATTGTTGATTGATTGTTGTGAATTCAGCCGATGTTTTCTAGAAAGCTTTTTGTTGAAGCTGTTCCAGAAATTACCGAGGAGCAACTAGATCAACTGGCTATTACGACAGAGTACTTTATAGAATTTGCACTCAGTTTAACTATTCTTTCCTTAAAACTTGGTGCAGGACCTCAGGAGGAAAGAGGCAATGCCTAGGTTGTCTTCAAGATATAGTGCGCTGCAGCGAAGATAGAATTGTTTGCACTACTTCCCAATGTAAACAAACATTCCATGTAGCTTGCAGGCTGGCAGATTAGCTTAACTTTTCTAGAAATAACACAGTGGAATTGCCCCGATTGCCGTTTTAAAACAAGAAAGGGAGAGGACGACTCTCATACCCCTGTTCGCTGTGGATATGCTAATGTCACTCTCAGAAAGAAAAGTCGTCAAATCTCAGTGGAATGTAATCCACTCCCAGCCACAGACATGCTAGAATCATTATCGGTGGATATCAGCATTGTTCGACGTCACCCCCCCCCCCCCCCTGCTCTATCCTAGCCTAGAGATCAAATGTAGCTAACCGCGAAGCGACCAATTACCTAATAATAAATTCCGCATCGCATGACAAAATAAATTCACAAGGTTTAATGTATATTGTAAAAAGTATTGTTGAAATATTCAGAATAACATTAAGATATTGACATCCGTTTTTAAAATCGCCGCCATTTTTATCACGACTATATCAGATTCGCCAAAACGCAAGGTCATTAAACAGTGCAGTGTAAAAATATGTGGGTAGGTATGGTGTGTGTGTGTGTATTGCATTTCTTTCTGCGACAGCCGTTCACCAGCATTCACGTTAGTTTTGTATGATTTGTATGCGGCATACCTAAATAAAGTAGAAGTTATTGTTAGGAACATACAATTTTAATTGGTATAGTGGACAATGCCACCTGTAAGTGTTCATAAGAAACACCTACAGTTAAATAAATCGACTACAATCCTTGTAAAAATTAGTATTGCTACTTGACGCTAGATTGCGCTTGTTCAATAAACTCTCTGGAATTTGGTAGCAGTTACTAGACCAGGTAGAATGTTACCGTACATTCTAGTATGATGTTCGTTTGGGTATATAAAGACGTGAGCCGCTGCGAGCGAGTCACTTTTGAATTGGAAGCGATCAATGAAACAAGCTAAGCAAGCGAATTAGAAAGCGAATATAAGACTACCGGCTTGCCTGTGTTAGTCAATATTGATTTATATTTATTAAATAATAAGATCTCAGTGTTGAGTTGTGAAATTTCATGTGTGTGTCTTCATTCATCATCTAATCAAAATGGACATCAGAAAGTTTTTCGGTAAGTGATGTACTGCTTTATTCTTGGACTTGGAGCTATTGCTTGGAGTATTTTTATTTTATTTCTCTTAGCTAATAGCTTTGGTTACGGATATACTAGCTAGAGACGTATAATAATCGTTAAGAATATCATTTTAAATTTTATCTTGCATATTTTTGATGTAGAAAGGAAGGGTGGATTATGTGGAAGGGCATTTTAAAGAAAAACTATTATTTTATTAAAAACTAGTTTATTGATTCAATCTCTATGAATTTAATGTTAACTAAACAGTGGTTTCGTTTTCAGTAATTAATTATGAAAACAAGACATAAATTATATTTGTGGTTTAATTAAATACAAATTAAAACAGATCCTTGATAGCTAAAAATATAATTCAGTATTTATTTTAATATTTATAAGAACAAAACTGCTCTCCCGTAAAAATTTAATGAATTACATAAAGTTTTATCAGAGCGTTTTGTTTTGCAGGAAGTTTGAAACGAAAAAAAACTGATGGATCAAGTAGCAACAGTGATGAACAGGACAAAATAACGACAATATCGCATGTGTCTTCATCGGTCACCACAACCACAACAGGTTATATTCAGCTGCAGGAACTACCTAGACCAAGTTCCTCTAGCTCTAGATATCTGACGCCGAATACTGATTCATTGATGGATGACTGCAATGAAAATGATATTGGGCGATATGTTGGACGGGCACACATTTTGTCAACCGAAAAGAAGAAGGAATTGATTAAAAACTGTTGGCCCCTTCGCGACCCATAACTTTGCGAAAGATGCAAAACAGTAAAAGAAAAATTTTGTTATTCGTGGTTGGAAACATACTCTCCGTGGTTGGTATATTCCAGGCGCTAAAAAGGAGCATTTTGTAAATATTGTACGTTGTTCCCACCAAATCCAAATTCATTTGGAGGCATATTGGGATCATTTACTATAAGGCCCTTTTGTAAGTTCAAAGATATTCACGAGCAGTGCAAAACGCACATTGAAACCCACTTCCATAAGGAGGCATTGAAAACTGCTGAATCTTAGCACTTCAAACTATGACCGAGAGACAGACCTTTATATTGCAGCGAAAACTAATGAAAATGTTACATTACAGAAAATTGAAATGAAGAACAAGAAGAAGGACCACAGTGCCTACAAACTTTTTGTGTCAAAGTTTAAAGTGGGCCTGTTCCTTCATGAAGACATGTGGCCCAAAGGAATTAGATTTCGTCGTTTTGTGCACTTTCAAAATGCTCAAAAACGTCCACTCGAAGGAGGCGCGGTACCCTAAACTATAATTGAATGGATCAGTACCAATTTGTAAGTTTTAACTGCAAAAACATTAAACGCAGTATAGACGGTGTGCGTAAATTGTGTTTAACGGCTGACATTATCGCCTTACAGGAAACATGGCTTCTTCCACATGATCTGACGTACTTATCAACCATCAGTGCAGACTTCGCCCACTCGGGAACTTCTGCTATAAATGTAGAAGAGGGTCTTCTGCAAGGCGGCCCTACGGCGGAACGGCTTTGTTGTGGAGGAAAAGTGTTTTTCAAAATGTGTCTGTAATCCAGTGTGATAACCCCCGTATTAGCTGCATCAAGGTAACTGTAAGTCAAAACAAATCGCTCTTAATCTTCTGTGTGTATATGCCTACAAATAAAACTGTTTACTGAGTGTTTAAGTACCATTTATGCAGTTATTGAAAATAGTAGTGTTGAAACTTGTTATATTTTGGGTGATTTTAATGCGCATCCAAATACGCTTTTTTGTAATGAGCTCTTGTCTTTTTGTTCCGACAATTACTGGTGTTGTGTAGACCTTGATATATTAGGTAAAGAGTCTGACGAGTATACTTAAAAAGCCATGGGTGTCATAGGTGGTTGGACCATTGTGTAGTAACTAACTCTGCGGTACCAACAGTTTTAAGTATCTATGTTAATCATGATGTACGATGGTCTGATCATGATCCAGTTTTCATTAACTGTAATTTAGGTGTTATTAAATCAAAAGTTCATAGTGATAACCGTCCATTTAATAAAATCATATGGGGTGAAAGAAGTGATGAACAAATAAATAAGTATTCTACTAAGTGTCATGAGCTATTAAGTCTGATTGACTTCCCAATGGAACTCAATGAGTGCTGTGATGGCTATTGTAATAGTACTAGTCATAATATTGTAGTAGATAACCTGTATTGTAGTGTTGTAAGGGCGCTTAAAGAGGCTTCTATATATAGTTGTACTAAGTCTCACAAATGTAAAAGAAAACAATTAATGGGATGGAATAAACACGTCAGTGATGCTCACAGGGAAGCTAGGTTTAGATTTCAAATGTGGATGTTGTATGGTAAACCAAAGTCAGGTCCTCTACACAATGATATGTGTGAAAGTAGGAGACTATTCAAGGCAAGGCTTAAATGGTGTCAGCGGCACCAAGAGCACATCAGGATGGAAGTGGTAGCGGCACTACATACAAAGAAAGATTTTCGTGGGTTTTGGAAAAGTACTAGTAAACTAAACCCACGGCAAGGACGGCCAACTAGTGTTGACGGCTTGACTAATCCCAAAGATGTTGCTAATCTTTTTAAAAGCCATTTCACTGTTAGACCATTGGCATGTCAGTCTCTGCAGGTGTCCGGTACTGGAGCCGTCAAGTCACAGGGTGATAAGATCAGAATCACTGCTAAGGAAATTGATAAAATCATTAGAGGAATGAAAAGAGGAAAATCACCTGGACATGACGGCTTGAGTATTGAGCATCTGCAGTTTGCCGGGCCTCACCTGCCCCGAATACTTGCTATGTTGTTCACTTTTTGTATAAGGCATTCTTATTTGCCTTCCTCGCTAATACATACTTTGGTTGTGCCTATTGTGAAAAATAAAACAGGTGATATTTCTTCTGAATGTAATTACAGACCTATCTCTCTTGCAACAATTATAGCAAGAATATTTGATAATGTTTTGAATAGCGAATTGAATAAATATGTCAAATTATGTGATGCACAATTTGGTTTCAGGTCAGGACTTTCAACAGAAAGTGCTATCTTAAGTCTAAAACATACAGTAGAGTATTATACATCTAGAAAAACACCAATCTATGCATCCTTTTTGGATTTATCTAAAGCCTTTGATCTTGTACAATATAATCTGTTATGGGATAAGTTAGAAAAGTGTAATTTTCCTTGTGAATTAATTAATATGTTTAAGTACTAAAGTATAATACTTCCAAAAGTGAATTTATGGTTTTTAAGGCTGGAAACAAAGGTCCCCCTCATATACCAGTCATTGCTTTGAATGGAACTCCGCTCAAACAGGTGTGTTATTTTAAGTATTTGGGACACTTTGTAACAGAGGATCTGCGTGACGATATGGATATAGAAAGAGAGCGCAGAGCTTTATCTATTAGAGCAAATATGATAATACATAGATTTAGACATTGTTCAGCTCAGGTAAAAATAACGTTATTTAGAGCATAATGTACATCATTATATACTTGCAGTCTGTGGACGAAGTACTATCAAAAGACGCTCTGCGCTCTACGCGTGCAATACAACAATGCTTTCAGGATGTTATTGGGTCTGTCGCGCTTTCGTAGTGCGTCGGGCATGTTTGCGGATGCACATGTGGATGGTTTCCCAGCTGTGATTCGCAAACGATGCACCGCCTCGCTGCGTAGAATGCGCGCCAGCACCAATACCATTCTGATCGCTGTAACAAGCAATGTAAGAAGCTTCCTAAAGCATTATTCACTTATTCATAAGAGTGCTGTTGTAACTAACAAATATTTATAAGTTTTTTTTTGCTAACCTAACCTATGGACACAGTCTGAAATAAATAATTTTTATTTTATTTTTATTTTATTTATTTATTTATAGATGAGTTTTTGACAGGAGAAGATGTGAATATAAATAAATGCATTGGTTTTGGTTTTGATTTTTGTTCAACGATGTCAGGAATAGACGGAGGGGTACAAGCGATCTTACGCAAAAAGTACACCAAAGCCCTCTACTTTCATTGCTCGTCTCACAAACTGAACCTAGTTATCAATGACCTAAATTCACTTCCTGAAATTAGAAATGCCATGGGAACCACCAAAGATACTATAAACTTTTTTTGGGGAATCAGTTTTGAGGAGGAAGTTGATACCTAATATTTCCAGACTTTGGGAAACAAGATAGAGTGAGAAACACAAAACCATCAGTTTGTAAAGAAAATCTTTCAGTAATTCTGGAAGTCTTACAAACATTATCTCAGGAAGGAAATAGTGCAACTAGGAAAAGTGCCTTCCAACTGCATGCGGCTACTTCCAGAATTTCTTTTCTGTTGGTAGCCAAATACTCGACAAAGCCTCGGAAAACGTTAAAAGGATTTTACTTTTAATTAAAAACCACCGTGAAAATCCGGAAAAAGTGACAGACGAAATTATAAAGGAAGCTACTGCTGTTGCGGAGAAAGTTGGACTGGAGGACGACATTACATCAATGCCACGTATTACGGGGAAACAACGTCATAGAAGCAATCATCCAGCAGAAAGCCCTTCAGAATACTGGAATATGATTTACCAAACATAAAGAATGAAATCGAACTTTGGCAGCAATTGTGGCACGATAGGCTTTAATCTAACAAATCTAACAGTTGTTGATGTCCTAAAAGAAACAAATTCCTTCTTTCCCGAAACGGAAAAAGCATTGAAAATTTTGATCGCTTTACCATGCACGACCTGTATAGTAGAGCGATCCTTCACCAGCCTCAGAAGACTAAAAACATGGCTAAGAAGCACCATGGCAGAAGATCGCCTTTATGGTCTGGCCATGATGAGGTTACACAGAGCTATAATAAATGAAAACCTAAATAATTTTAATGATAAAGTAGTTGAAAGTTTTGCAAAAAAATTCCCGAAGGTTATGTTTTAATAAATATTATTTTTGTTAAAATAAATAATTATTACTTTGTTTTAAAAGTTTGATTGAGTTATTGTGCTGTCGACGGCTTGTGAAGTTTTATACATTGATATTAGAACCGTTCTTATTACAATCGTCATCGACGAGGCAAAGACTTCCAAAGTGTAACGCTTCATGCTCTCGGCGTTCATATTTTTTATCCTCCATAATATTGCCCCATTGCCCCTCCCTTAGTCATAAACTGGCGCCCTTGCTCAGGAGCCGTATCGTCCTCTGGTGGTTGCCTTTGTTTGACGCTCAGAACGAAATGAATTCCTAAAACAGGCTAAAGTTCGACGAAACCTGATCAATAAGGATATAATCGGTAATGGACCAGATGACGCCGTATACATAAATGAGCGTCTTACTAATGAAAATCGCCGTCTATTTCGTATTTCACGAGCGTTTTCCAGTGCTCCACGCCACGCTCACGCATTCAAATATTGCTAGCTTCGAAATAGAGCAATCTTCATTCGGAAAAGAGATTCTGAGTATGGTAGCCTGCAATTCGGATCAACTCGGGACACGACCTCAAACGCCTGCTCAATGCTAATCCCTAGTAAAAGTAAAAGTAAAAGTAAAAAAATCATTTATTCATTTAAGCTTGTACAAAGCACTTATGACATGTCAAAAAAAGTATATAGAAATAATAATAATAAACGTAAATAAAATAGTACAATATTAGTACATATTGTGAATATACATATTGTGAATATACATAATGTGAATCTACCACCGGTTCGGACGTTGCTTCTTATCGAGAAGACTCCGGCAAGAAACTCGATAGTTACTCTTTTGAACTTTGTTTGTTTTACAAAAAATAAATTCAGAGTACAGTCAATGAGAGTAGAAAAAAGAACACAACATTGAGCAGAGGAGCAGATTATTCCTACTATGACCACAAACTTTTGTCGTTCAAGTAATCCTCTACATTATAATAACCTTGTTTCATTAACTTTGCTTTAATTGCAGACTTAAACTTGTGAAGAGGTAGATCAACAAGACTTTGAGGTATTTTGTTAAAGTATTTTACAGATTGACCCACAAATGAGTTTCCCACCTTGTGTAGCCTAAGACTGGGAGTTTTCAATTTGTTTTTATTTCTGGTGTTATGTTTATGAGTATCACTGTTTTTTTTTAACAGATGCATGTTTTTGCGCACATACATTATGTTATCTAAAATATACTGAGCATGCACAGTTAAAATATCGATCTTCTTAAATACTTCCATAAGCGAGTCGCGTGGTCTAAGTTTGTGAATGGAGCGGATGGCTCTTTTTTGAAGTACAAAAATGGTGTTCAAGTCTGCAGCTGAACTCCACAACAGTAGACCATACGACATAACACTATCTATGAAAGTAGCTAAAATATACTAGTCTTGCTGTTTCAATATCAGTCAAGAGTCTTATTTTTCTAACAGCACAAGCAGCGGAACTGAGTCTCACTGCCAGGGCCGTTATATGCGGACCCCATTGTAACTTAGAATCTAGAGTTATTCCTAAAAATACAGCAGAATTTGTTAATTCTAATGGCTCGTCATTCATAGTTACAATAGTATCAACCTGTCTCACATTGGGCATAGAGAATTTGATGCACTTTGTTTTTTTTGCATTAAGTAATTATTACTAGTGAACCAACATAGTACTTTTGAGAGAGTATTATTTACATCGTCAAATGCTTGCTTACCTCTGTCGACTTTAAAAATCAACGAGGTATCGTCAGCAAATAATACTATCTCACAAATAACTTTGATATAGGCAGCAGGGAATATGTTAAATGGAGCACTGCATGCCTTTATGAACAGCCAGAAGGTGTCAGAAAAGGCGCGACAGGCTGTTCATGCGGGGGTGTTAGTGCCGACGCTTATGTACGGAGTGAGAGTTGGGTATGGCAAAAGAAGGATGAAAGTAGGATAAATGCAGTGGAAATGAGAGCATTGCGAAGTTTGGCAGAAGTGACATTGAGTGATAAAAGGAAAGCATATTAAGAAAGCGTTGTGGTGTTAAAGAGGATGTTGTCACAAAAATTGAGATGGGAATGATAAGATGGTTTGGGCTTAAGGAAAGGATGGATGAAAGGCGATTAACGAAACAAATTTACAAGGCGAGGGTGGATGGAGCTGTTGAAAGGGGAAGGCCTAGACGGACGTACTTAAGACGTGCTCAGAAAAGGTCAGGTCAGGAGTACCCATAATCGACGAGCATTAATGAAAGTGGAAGAAGCGCAAGAGGTGTGTCAGGACCGTAGCAAGTGGAAAGATGTGGTCTCTGCCTACCCCGTTGGGGAAAAAGCGTGATGGTATGTATGTAGCTATGTATGTGTTTCACTTTTTTACTTTACACGCATACAGACACACACACATCATCATTACACTCAATCACAGCAAATCTAGTCACTGTGCTGGTAACTTCGTTCTTGTAATTGGGTATGGGAAAAAAAACAAACATGGCCTAAATCGAAAACCATTTAGAGGAAAATCATTTGTATTTTATACCCTATTTAACATTTTTAAAGGCAAAGGATCTAGAATATGTTTAATTAGAAAAGAGTACAATAAGGTTCTTAAAGGACTCTTGAAGGTAATCAAATTGACGTCTCACAATTGAAATCTATTGGGTCGTATAACCGTCCTTTCACGTAATTGGTTGATAATCTTTCCATCAACCAATCAAATGACGCGATCTGTATCACAAGTGAGATTATTAGCTAGGTGATTCTACTGCATGATATTAATGGTGTTGTCAGATAGCAGATTTTAAATTAACCCAAGTGAAAAAAAAAAATTCACAAAGTTGTTTTTAATAATAAGTACCTACATTAATATACCTACACATTAACCAATCCCAACCCTTTCAGGTAGGTTTTGGTTTCAGAACTTGGCAAAATAAATTTTATCTGAAAACTACTTCTCACATCCTCGTGAGATGCTACATGATGATCGGCGAGCTCTGTTTCAGCCGTAAGTGCTGTAAATCAGTAATTTTCTCCTCATTATTTATTTACCACGAATCGGGGAAAAAACACATGTGGGAACACTAAGTGAATTTGTGACGCCATGAGTTCGCAAGATTTAAAAATTAAAAAAATTTAACTACCGGCTGGATCAACGAAATATTAAAACAAGTTACTTAAAATAGTAAAAGTTATTTATAAAAAATATATTTTAAATACCTTTTCTGCTTTGTATTAGGGCCTCCTTAAGTTTCTTAGATCCTGCCAGATCAAATGCCACACCATACAGGCGCAGCTTGCCACGCTCAGTTAATCGAGCATAGTCTTGTAGTTAGCTTAAGAATATTAAATAAAAAACATGTCAGATTCTAACATTACATCAATATCGAGATTTGAGAACTCTCTACCTGACACATCAAATAAAAATAGTCAAATACCCTCTACCCGTGTAGAATAGAGTCAAAAACTGTCGGCTGTTTAATCTCAAATTCCTTTGCCCATAACGTAAACGAGGTACAATGTCGGTGTGACAGCGAGTGTTTGTCATCAATCATCATTCCGTCAAATGTCAAAACAAAAATTATTTTGGTTTTTGTAATTTCAACAAAAATCTTAAACTATTTACAAATACAAATAGATAGAGTAATTTTTAATAGTTTTATTCTTCAATAGTTTCAGGATAAAATTGGCTAATATCATATCTGAGTTTCCTACCACAGAATCCTCGATTTGTAATAAGTCGTTAAAATTAACTAGCAAGTCAGTGATTGTGTTTTGATAATAAAAGGAAAATTATGGTCATACTAATATAATACAATCATTTCTAGTCGTAGAATTCGTTCACGTAAAATATTAAATAGCTACAAAATGTCAGCACTACTTACTGCAGATTGGTTTCAATTGGATTCCTACTACAGGTTAGTCTTGATCATTTATTGTGGAATAATTAAATTCATTGTGCTTTTTTTTATTGGAAATACTTGTAAATGAAGATTATCAAATTTAACAGCCTCAGATGTAATCCAAACATAATTTATTATTCAATGGCGAAGTTCCTTTCATTTACCTGCCAAGAAAACATGAAAAGGTTTTCTACTATGTAACTAAACAGTTTTTTTCCTTCTGAACGCTGTGTTAGCCAAGGTTCTGTCTCAGGGTTTAAATCAATCACTACTGCCAATTCTATAGTAAAAATATCCATTATTCTGCCAGACAGTAGACTTTGTGATGCATTTCTTTATATTTTTATTCAATCTTCTAGGAAATTCGACTTGTACACTATGTGCTGGATGATGGATGAAGGTCTCGAGAACATGCTTGTAAGTGGGGCTCCATACGGAGGACCAATAGCGTTGGTGCGGGATAGGAAGCAACTGGTGAAGGTTATGACCACAAGCAAACCAGTGATTGTCATCTACAACTGTGTTGGAAATATAATATCAAAGATTTTGGTCAGTATTTACCTATTTAGTTGTATTGGACAAGCATAACTATATATTATTATTGTTTTAGATTATTTTCTTTGCCAGTTGTATCATATATTTTTTACCTAATGAGGATATGAGAATTGTATACTTATACTAATAGAAAAATATATCTCATACTTAAAAAATGTTATTTACAGTATCTGTTCTGTTTCTACTGTTTTTTTTCTGTGTGCCACCTCTGATTCATAAAAGAGCCTTAATCAGTTAGTTTCTTGTCAGTTTGATTTGTTGTTCACTTTTAAAGATGTGCCTTGTTAGAAAACAAGAACACTACTAAAAAAAATATTTGGTAATAATGATAGTGTTTTTTCTTAGTAGTGTTCTAAGAAACACTGATTTTTTTAATTTAATAAATATTTCAGTGGAATAGCGGTGTACTTGTGCACATGGGCTGGTCAGACAGTGAGCAGCTGCTATGTGTTCAGGAAAGTGGAGATGTCCTCATCTATGACATGTTTGGTGCTTACCAGAAGACATTCAACTTAGGCCAAGAAGTTAGAGATACTAAAGTGGGTATTGTAATTTTTATTTCATCTAGTCATAAAATGCTGAAGAATTTTTGTCTATAGATTACAATTTTTGCTCTATCTCTAGTTATAGTGCATAATCTGGATGTTCCAGCCTGAGTTACTTAATATCTTTTATATTTTCCAATGTTTAATTGGTGTCATTTCTTTTCTACTAGTCTGTGACCTACACTAGCTTAAAACATCCCCTTTTCCTGTTTGGGAATAAATATAAACAGGTATAAGGCAAAAATATTGACAGAAGCTTTCTTTTTGATGACCATAACAAATCAGTCATTCCTAAAGTCTTTGACTGACCCGTTGGTGCAATGACAGCGATCCTGCCTTTAGCACCAGAGGTTATGGGTTCAATCCCCACCCTAGAAAATCATTTATGTGACGAACATTTGAGTTTGTTGTGTGTCTGGGTGTTATTATCTATTTAAGTATGTATTTAGAAATATTCAACTATATTTATCAGTCTCTGACGATGACGCCCATAGTACAAGCTCTGCTTAGTTTGGGGTCAGATGATCTTGGTGTAATAAAATTGGTCCTGGATATTTATTTATGTAATTATTTAATATAACATGATGAGAAATATTGTACTACTAAATATTAAAGTTGGTTCAAATATGGTAATCAAATGTTACCTCTTTCGTAGGTGGCCAAAGCCCAGTTCTTTTCTAACCCCCATGGGGTAGGTCTTGCTGTCATCACAACAACAAACCGTATGTTCCTTCTAAGCAATGTGTCGGAGCCAAAAGTCAGATCTGTTCCTGATTTGCCTCGTAAGTTTATTATTTTGTATTTAAATGCACTAAGTTAAATAAGATAAGACGAAAGTCAATGAAGAATTTGAGTTTATTTATTCATTTTATTCATTAGGAAATAAACACCTTGCATAAGTGAAAGTAAGTTTATGTTTGATGTAATAGTGTCCAAAAAAAATACAGAATACCTATCATTTCTCATTGTGTACTTATTTTTTTCATTACCATCAATAATATAGGTAACTTCTTGTGTACCTACTTATTGAGTGCAGTTAAATGATGACTATGAAACTAAGCCACCAGACTTCAGCCAAAAAATGTAAACTGAAGTGTACAACACCAATGTTGTAGGTTCTGCTTTGTACTACTGCTTATCAGAATATTTACATGGCACATTGTATGTATATGATGAACACACAGTATTGATTTTTTTCACACTTTTTTCAGGAGCAAACGAACCTGTGACGTCATGGTGCGTGCTGAGCTCGTTTCTGCGCACGTCGGCTGTGGTCGGCTTCCTTGTCTGCCGCGACAAGGAAATATACAAGTGCCAGCTTGGAGAATCGAGGGCGGTTCTTATGGTATGCTTTTCATTGAGTAGACTGGTAAAGGTGACCCCGTGTTGTTAGTCTGAAACCGCTCTGAGAGTGTACCATACTTACCAATTGCAAAATGTGTGCTGTCACAACTCATTTGGTCTAACTTTGCGTAATCCTCCCGACTAGTAAAGAGCCGGATCTGAAGTTGGCAACTTAAGGGGCCCCAATGTAAAGGTTGATGTGAACGCCTCCGTACAAATTATGCGAATTCATACAATTAACCAAATACTAAGAATAGATTATTTTGTCCGACCATCAATGAAGAATGTCACTAAGGGGGTGCAGGGACTTAGAAAAATTTAGTCAGCCGTGAAAAGACATAAATTTGGTTAGGTTAGTTTATTATTTACAACTGGGGACGCTGACAGTGGGCCAGGTGATCGGTCCGCTCGTGGTGGACCATTTCACCCATTTCCCCGGGCTAGGTTAGGTTAGAACTGTGACTAAAAAACGACCAGAAAAAAAGATTTTTAAAAATAAAGTCCCTAGTGCACCCCCTTAGCGACACCCGGACCAAGAATCTAGTTTCTTAAGTATTATAATCACATTTCAGCGTCCAGAAATAAGGAATCCCTACACCCAAATCCTGTCGATAGTGCCTTCTCAGAACGGCCGGCACGTGGCGCTCTTCACAGACTCCGGCTTCTTGTGGATCGGCTCGTCCGACTTCAAGACTAAATACTGTGAAATTGACACAGGGTTTATCAAGCAGCCAAAAGAGTTGGTTTGGTAAGTTTTTTTTGTATGTTCAAATAGCTATTATTGCTACCAAAAAATGTTTTAATTATTTGTTAGTTATAGTATCTGAAGGTGAATAGAATTAAAGTAAACGACCAACGTGAGAGTTACGATAACAGTTTGAAGGTACACAGATTTACCAAGAGACGGTCGCTTCTCAAAAAAGCAAATAACACACACTATCTGCTTGGCTAGTGTAAATGTGGGTTCAACTTACCTTGACTTTTTCATTATTTTTCATATTAATCTGTTTTGATGAGAAGCTAGGGTATAATCCCGGTAGAAGCCGCTCATTACTGGCTAATCAGAAAATCTACTAGGGATAGCTTAAGAGGGTTTGCTTTTTGCGTTTGGGGTAGATCGTAAACGTCGCATTTTTTAAAGGTTTTCGTGATTATTTAGCTGCATTCAAATTAAGTATAAATTATCTCTCTATTATTTAATGCACCTTTTAATTTCATAATTATAACTTTAACTGTATACAGTGAATTTTTAAGTGTCTTATCAATTTCAAAAAAACGGGTTTTTATTTAGTTTTACAAATAATTGGCGACTACCTCATTTTAGACAATTTGATGTGTTTTTAAATAGTATAATGCCCACATTAATAGAGCAAAAATTGAAGTTTTATTTAAATTCAAGGAAATAATCACGAAAATCTTACAAAAATGCAACGTTTTCGATCCACACCCAGCTAACGCTGTTAAGTTCTATATAAATGTCTTTTAGCTGCCAATGATAATGAAGATGATTAGCTAAAATTAAAAAAACCAAAGCACAAATTATTTCGATCCAGCCAACTAAATCTCTGACATTCATTCTTGATTCTTATTCCCAGGTGTGGGTCCCGAGCCATAATCGCGCACTGGGACGACACCCTCTGCATCTACGGCTTCACCGGCAAGTCCTACTCCTACCCGTACGACGGGCCCTTCCACATCATCCAGGAGATGGACTGCGCCCGCATCGTCTCGGAGATGACGCACGAACTGGTTCAGATGGTTCCCGTCGAGGTCGAGAACATATTCAGGATCAACAGCACTGGTCCCGGCTCGTACTTGGTAGAAGCTTCTAAGCAGTTCCAGGTAAGATTGTTGCTCAGTTAATTGTAAAAAGTAGGCTGAAACTCTGTCTTGCAAACAAAATTATATAAAACTACAAAAAGCCAACGGCACGCGGTGTTCCCAGGCGGTCACCCATCCAAGTACTGACCGCGCCCGACGTTGCTTAACTTCGGTGATCGGACGAGAACCGGTGTTTTCAACGTGGTATGGACGTTGGCGAGAGCTATGTCAAAATATCAGACCAGTACAGTCACCTACAGAACGAAGTGATAATAATAAAATTATTTACATAATGAACGTAACAGAACTATTATGAATAACATAAATGAGAAATTGCATTTAATATAATAGCTATTTGAAGTGGTGATCAATTTTGTATGCAGTTTCAATTCATAAAACTAATATCTACCTGCCAATATGAAAGGTGGTTCAATCATTATTTACTTTCGCTAGATACCTATGACGATCGAATCTACTACACATCACAACACTCGTGTGCTTAACTTCGGTGATTGGACTAGAATTAAAATCATGAAGGACTAGCTAAACAAAGATGTATGTGAATGCATGCATATCGTTTATATTTATTACGACCATTATTTTTCTCTTAGTAGCAGATGAATGAAAAAGGTACCATTTAAAAATTTATTTATTTATTTCCTAACCTTACACTATTCTAACAGGACTACAATACAATAGTGAAGCCAAACAAAAAATTTATTACATTAAAAAAATAACATTTAAATAATAATAATACTTAAATAACAAATCCCAATTAAAATAAATAATAACAGTAATTCACAAATTTGATTAAATTGATAAATTTTCATTACACAAAACAAAAAGAATCGCTTTTGTGTATTCAGTCAAGGAGCAGTGGAATATGTCAACATACTCTGCGACTTTGGGACCTTTACTGAAGAATGAATAAGCCCAATAGGTCGAGGCGTTCTCGAGTCTTTCGCTTAGCAACATATTTGGAGATTCATTTTTATTTATTTAAAGATAGAGAAATTTGGCTGTTATTCGCCATCCTTTTCTTTGTCCGACTAAACATTTCACAGATTTGCGTTACATTAACAGAGACGCAGCCACAGAGCCGACGAGTACATCCGGCTGGTGAAGCCGGACCTCGCCAACGCCGTGCAGAACTGCATCGACGCGGCCGCCTTCGAGTTCAACCCTGAGATACAGAAAATGCTGATACGCGCCGCTCAGTTTGGGAAGGTAAGTAGTGAGTCCCCTGATTGCTCCCTGGATATTGCTAGTAGAGGAATCATTTTTTTCCAAGAAATCTATTGCTACTATTAGCATGTTTTCCTATTTAATATAAATTAATAATTAATTAAGAACCTTCAAAAATCGAAAAAAATGGTGAGATTTTCCGCTGTGTTCAAACATCCAAAAAACTAATTTGACTAGTTTATATGAAAAATTAAAAACATAGGAACACGGCCACAGTCGTTCTTTAATTTTTAATGAAAAAGTAACTAAATCGGTCAACTTTTCGAAAAGGGACTACGAAACGTCGATTATGTGCACTTTTGATAAGTAATTTCGGTCCGATTTGCATCTGTCTCTATCGCACTCTGCGGGGGCTCGAGGTTTGCACAAGACAGCCATAGCTTTTACAAATACCTATTTTTAACTCTCTCGACCGTGCTGTGTCTTCATAAGATTTAAATAATTGTTTTGATCGTTTTTTAGCCAACATAAGCAACTGAAAGTGATGGCAAAGCGAAACAAATGCGCGTGATGTGATTGTTCGATATTAAATTATAATTCAATGGGATTGGGCGGGACACATTTCTAGTATGCCGGACGATTTGTGCACTGAGCAAGTAACCACTAGGTGGTTGTAGGAAAAATCAGCTAGGGAGTGGGCAGCAAGAAGAAGCACCGCCGACCTGACCGACCACGACGCAGATGCCGTTACGTTTATGAATAAGTACATTGTATCTGTACTGCTGCATTCATATGCCAATAAAATCCTTAAAATTTAAGTAAATTCTACACAGAAAGTGCGTAGGTTTGCTCTGATATATTTTCTGAATATTTTTGACGTGACAACGTCTTAAATTAGGTTGCGGCTGGGAGTCACTTATGAAAAAGTGTAACGCTCGGTAACGTTACGATGAGTCACCGAACGAGAGAGAGGCCCGCCGAATGCCTTGCGTCTCTCTCCCACTCAACTATGATCGGTCTGCCGCAATTCTTATTTTCATTCAATTCCTTGTTCCTATTGTGCAATTTAATTATATTCATATCAATAAATATTCTACCGAGAAAAAGACGTTGTCACGTAAAATCTTCGCCCGTAAAACCGACTTTACAGGCAACCATTTTTTTTTTGTTTTAATATATTCATTCAATCATTTTCATAATTTATCTATCATTCGATCAATAAGGCAAACATAATTATGTTAAAATTTAGCAAAAAGCCAACGGCACGCGGTGTTCCCAGGCGGTCACCCATCCAAGTACTGACCGCGCCCGACGTTGCTTAACTTCGGTGATCGGACGAGAACCGGTGTTTTCAACGTGGTATGGACGTTGGCGATAGCTGTGACTAAATTATAGCTCTGTAGGCACCTTAGATTATGGGGCCTAGCCAAGAGCAACAAGTCGCACAGTGGAACGTTCCCATACAAACGCCCGGACACGACTATCGGGGCTAAGATGCGCGCCCTACGAGAAGAGTGATCAGGGGGCCTAGCTAAGAGCAACACGTCGCACAGTGGAACGTTTCCATACAAACGCCCGGACACGACTATCGGGACTAAGATGCGTGCCCTACCAGAAGAGTGATCAGGGAGCCTAGACAAGAGCAACACGTCGCACAGTGGAACGTTCCCATACAAACGCCCGGACACGACTATCGGGACTAAGATGCGTGCCCTACGAGAAGAGTGATCAGGGAGCCTAGCCAAGAGCAACACGTCGCACAGTGGAACGTTCCCATACAAACGCCCGGACACGACTATCGGGACTAAGATGCGTGCCCTACGAGAAGAGTGATCAGGGAGCCTAGCCAAGAGCAACACGTCGCACAGTGGAACGTTCCCATACAAACGCCCGGACACGACTATCGGGACTAAGATGCGTGCCCTACGAGAAGAGTGATCAGGGAGCCTAGCCAAGAGCAACACGTCGCACAGTGGAACGTTCCCATACAAACGCCCGGACACGACTATCGCGGCTAATATGCGCTCCCTACGAGAAGAGTAGACAAAAATCCTTCAATCAAATTTCGCCATTTCTCGATTTCTCTATTTTGTCTATCGTTCCTAACCTAACATGGCAGCAATTGTCGTGACTTAATATTATGTATGGGAAATTCAATTTTGTCGACAGATCCTAACATGGCGCCTTGTTTTTGTCGTGGTTTAGGAGAGATATCTCGTGTGTGAACTCGTCGGTCATTTTTGTGGACGACAAACCAATTATGCATTAAAATAGCATGAAAACAGGCGTGGCGGTGCGTCAAAATGCTGACTTTTTTTTTCTGGTTTAAGAACTTTATTTTCTTAAAAGAATTACATTCACTTACATGAGAATATTTTTACAATAGGTATAAATTAAATAGTTTGGGCATTCGTATTGACATCTATATAGTGCAGTAATAAAGCGACGCATTTATGAGTCGTCGCTATTTTAGCTATCTATTAATGAGAGTAAATTTTACATAAAAGTATTAAATTCAAATAAAGCGGACTAAATTTATGCTTTTTGCGAAAAAACTTATATATGTAAGTATAATTTCCATAACAACAAGTGTTATATAAATAGTTTGGGATATCAATGGTACCGATAAAATTATTTTTCTCCATTATTGGTTTCTTTTAAATCGATTATTTGTATAGATTAATTAAATATTCGTTTCAATAAATCGATTGTTATTTAATTTATCAATTAATTAAGTATTTAACGATTATTATTTCGAATCGATTAGTTGAATCGATTAGTCGAATCAATTAGTTGTATCGATTAGTTGAATCGTTTAGTTGAATCGATTAGTTGAAACGATTTGTTGAATCGATTTGTTAAATCGATTAGTTGACTCGATTAGTTGTATAGACTAGTTTCATCGATCATTTCGATTCTTTGTATCGTTTAGCTGCATCGATTTCATCGATTAGTTTAATCGATAATTTGTATTGATTGTTTATATCTATACTATCGTGTCTTCAAATCAGTACTATTGATAATATCGATTATAATATTAATAAATCTGTGTTAAACATGTCTACAACCCTTTTTCATCCGACGAAACTTGTCTTGTCTACGTATTTTGTCGACTCTCAGAGACGAGAAACGAGAAATTTACTTATGGTGCGCATCTTAGCCAGGTATGTGTAGGACTATTTTCATAATAACTGAAGAACGCTTTGACAAAAATTATTTTTTTACAGTAGTATAACCAAAGATATTATGTCTTCCTTATCATAGGAAAAAAACTAGTAACAAGTATAAATATAAATATAAATAAATATAAATATGCGCCAGACAACACACCTCTTGTAATGGTCTCGAAGTAGGGATTAATATCCCTGTGTTACGAGGTACCACACAAGGAAATAAGCTAGGGGCGTCTCCCAGCACACCCAGACCCGAGTCAATTCAGAAAAGATCGTTTCCTAAATTGACCCGACCGGGAATCGAACCCGGGACACTACAGAAATCGAGGCGAGAAACCGTGCTACAGCGCACTACGCCAACCGTGTCGTCAAGTAGTAAGTAAATGTATTTCCTAATAAAAAAATCTGAAATGTTTATCAAGTACATTTTATTGTTTCAAAATATTCATGGAATTTTGCAAACTATATGAATCAGACATAATTTACAAACACACAGTTACAAATAATTATTTTATAAAATTTCTCCTATATCGCCTAATTTTTATTTCGATGATTTTGCTCATACTTTACTTGTGGGCGTTCATTTTAAGTCTGCTGAGTATTTTCTTCGGGAAACAGTTTTTTAACCGATATACAATAAATAGGGCCTTGGTAAGTTTTATTCAAATCAATCAAGTTTCCACTAACAGAATACACAAATAACTCAAAAAATTACAACATCGGTTAAATGTAGCTATGAAATTTTGACAAGGGTTGGCAATTTCAACTAATCAATAAAAGTAAAAAAGCTCAATATGCAGATGCTGTACAATTCTCTTTTATTTAAGGAACTGATAGGCTTTTGTGCATTTGCTAGTTTACATACATACATACGTACCATCACGCCTTTTTCCCACATCTTTCCACTTGCCATGGTCCTGACACACCTCTTGCGCTTCTTCCACTCTCATTAATCCTTTCATACATGCTCGTCGATTATGGGTACTCCTGACCTGACCTTTTCTGAGCACGTCTTAAGTACGTCTGTCTAGGCCTTCCCCTTTCAACAGCTCCATCCACTCTCGCCTTGTAAGTTTGTTTCGTTAATCGCCTTTTATCCATCCTTTCCATATGCCCAAACCATCTTAGCATTTCCATCTCAATTTTTGTGACAACATCCTCTTTCACACCACAACGCTCTCTTAATATGCTATTCCTTTTTTTATCACTCAATGTCACTTCTGCCAAACTTCGCAATGCTCTCATTTCCACTGCATTTATCCTACTTTCATCCTTCTGAACTCTTTTGCCATACCCAACTCTCACTTCCGTACATAAACGTCGACACTAACACCCCCGCATGAACAGCCAGTCGCGCCTTCTCTGACACCTTCTGGTTGTTCATAAAGGCATGCAGCGCTCCATTTAACATTCCCCTGCATTCACTCTTCTATCAATATTTGCTAGTTTATGCCTAAATAACGTGGGGTTTTCTGGGGTTTTGACTATAATGCTATTTTCATTCAATAACTTTTTTTCTTTTTTATTTACTTGATAACATCGCAACAGATTGATTTTATTTCTAAATAAAATATACCATGTCCCATTTACAAACTTGTGCATAAATTCAAATAATAATTAATGTGTTGAAGACAGTTTCTCGGGTGAAAAATCCTTTTCAGAAAATGTAGTTCTTTTAGCCTCCTAATGAAGTTGAACTTTGTAGGTCTTTTCAACACGGTTTCACGTGGTTTATTAACAAAAGAATCAAATGAAAGAACAATTTCCCCTTTAATAACTCAAACTCAAACTCAAACTCAAATAACTTTATTCAAATAGACTGTATCAGTACTTTCAAATCGTCAAATTTACAGCAAAATATACTAAATAATAGACATAAATACCATAATAATATGGATATGTAAATAAACAGTATACAGACATAATGCGACTCTACCACCGCGTCGGAGTTGTTTCTTACTGAGAAGACCCGGCGAGAAACTCAGCAGTTACTCTTTTAAACTTGTTTTGGGTTTACAACAGGCGTTAGTAAAGTACAAGCAGTGTGTCATTTTGATACAAATAAACCTAAAAGAATATAAAACAAAGAGAAAAAACCAACCATAAAAGAATATAAAAGAATTCATTCAAACAATTCAAAAACAAAAATTGTTAGTCAGTACATACATACTAGGTACCTATTAACTCTTACAATAAAACATCTGTTACAATAGAGCTATTTAATCCCGCATCGAGCAGAGCGCTTATACCCAGGCATTTTTATCTATAAGGTAGTCTTTTGTAGTATAATAGCCCTTTTTTAATAAAGCCGTTTTGATGTGATTTTTGAATCTATGTAAAGGTAACTCACAAATTGTTTTTGGAATTTTGTTGTAATAATGTATACCTTGCCCCATAAAGGATCCTAAAACTTTTTGTAACCTAAAGAGTGGAAGTGCAATTTTATCCTTATTCCTAGTATTTCTGCAATGTATGTCACTGTGTTTAGCATAGAGACCAATATTTTTTCTCACCAAAACAATGCAGTTGTAAATGTATTGTGACGCTACAGTGAGGATACCAATTTCCTTAAAAATCTCCCTAAGTGAAGCCCGTGCACGAAGCTTATAGATGGATCTGATAGCTCGCTTCTGGAGGATAAAGATGGTTTGTATATCCGCCGCTTGACCCCAAAGTACAATGCCGTAAGACATTACACTATGGAAATAACTAAAATAAACTGAACGAGCAGTATCAACATCTGTTAATAACCTAATTTTTCTCACTGCAAATGCAGCCGAACTAAGTCTGCCTGAGAGAGCTGTTATATGAGGGTTCCATTGCAGTTTTGAATCTAGTGTGATTCCAAGAAAAACAGTTGTTGTAATATGATCCCTTCACGATGATTTGTATTTTGGTCGATGTCACAAGCTTTCTATGAGAGCGTTCCACTGTGCGTCGCGACGATTTCTACAATAGAAATCGTCGTGGCGTGTTGCTCTTGGCTAGCCCCCCAGGTCTAGGATTTTTGAATTTTACAGAATATACCCCGAGTCCATGATATAAGATCACGGCGCAGCAACGGCACCACTCCAACCCGGCATCGCCTCGTATTAATATTGAAATTGTAAAATATACTATATTACGCACAATTCAATGCTCCAATTTGAATTGCAAGTTAATTGCCGGGTTGGAGCGGTGCTGGGATCGTGTGCTATGACCATAGCAACCCATACCCATGGTAAGCGGGGTGTTTAAACGCCACCCATCAAGTATAGCGAAAACTTGATTTCGATTATGGAGGCCTTTGCCTAGCTGGGGCAGTATATAGGCTTATCACCTACAACTCTTTCAGGGTTTCATCATAGACCCGGTGCTGACGGAGCACTACGTGAAGACGTGCCGCTGGCTGCGCGTGCTGAACTCCGTGCGGGACCCGCGGGTGGCAATACCACTTACTTTTCGACAGTATCCTTTTCCATACTTTGTAAATTAAAAATAAATATGCGCCTGACGAAACACACCGCTTGAAAATGGTCTCGAAGTAGGAATTAATATAACTGTGTTACGACGTATCACACAAGGAAATAAGCCAGCAGCGTCTCCCAATACACTCAGACCTGAGTCAGTTCAGAAAAAGTCGTTTCCTGAATTTACCCGACCGGGAATCGAACCTGGGACATCACGGAAATCGAGGCGAGAAATCGTGTTAGTGCGCACTGCGACAATCGTGTCGGGATTTGTTTAACATGTCATAAGTGCCTTATAAAAGCCTGCTTTTAGAAGATACTGCATTGAGGATTGAGTATGGGGGACATAGGAATTTGGTCCTTTTGCATTCCACGAAATTAGTATTTATTTATTTACAGCAAATTACCCCTTTAGCAACTCAGTTGAAACTGAGCTCTCACTGATTAAGTTGCTTCTAAAATTTTCCAATAGGTCATCAAAAAAACATTATAAAGTCTGCTCGGCACAAAGAGATCATGAACACACAGGCCAAAGAAACAGCGTTTTGGCCTTATTTTTAATAAGCTGCTTCTAATATTAAGTTAACATTTAGTTATCTGTGAAGACCTTAACCGCGCTCAGAGCGGAGAACCTCGGCGAGAAGGTGCTGCTGGACCGGCTGATCTGGCGGCGCCTGCACTGCCTGGCGGCGCACGCGGCGGCCTGCCTGCGCCTGCGCGGCGGCCGCGCGCGCGTGCTGGCGCACTGGGCCTGCTACAAGGTATACTCTCCATCATACAAATGTTTAGCCTTTCCGCAAGATTTCCTTTTTATGATCCTAGACAAAATTATAGTTTATGCGGTATTTTACTGTAAAACTTTACATGTTTGAGAAGCACAAGCAACAATTGAATGCGTAACAACTCATCATGCATGTACAATAGGTTTAAACCGTTTAAATTATTATTTTATAGATATACAATAATAATTTAAAAGGTTAATTTTGGCATCACAATTGGGACGCCTTTTTAGGTGTTATGTTTTTTATATTCTTTATACAAGCCATACCAAGTGTTATTTTCAAATTAGGTTTAATTATTATTATTATTTTATATTGTAATTTTTTGAAATTGTCTTTTATAACAACTTTCCTTAGTAAACACTTCTCCTTTTTGTCAAATGTTCTTGCTTCTGGGTTACCAAGCTCGCTTTTAATCAATAAATGTGCCCAAATTGATTATTATTGAATGCAAAAATTGAAAAGTGTTTTCATAATAAATAAATAAATATCTGGGGGACAAAATATTACACCAAGATCATATGACCCCAAACTAAGCAGAGCGTGTAGTATGGGTGCCGGAGACTGATAAACATACTTAAATATTTCTAAATACATACTTAAATGGATAATAACACAAATGTTCGTCACATGAATGGTTCTCATGGGTGGGGATCGAGCCCACGACCTCCGGCGCTAAAGGCAGGATCGCTGCCATTGCACCAACAGGCTATCCTTATCTCTATTTGAATAAAAAACTTGTCTGAACTTGTCGTTCCCAGGTGAGCCAGCCGCACTTGGACAACGAGAGCGCGGCGCGCGAGATCGGCGAGAAGCTGCGCGGCGCGCCCGGCGTCTCGTACTCCGCCATCGCCGTCAAGGCGCACGAGAAGGGAAGGAAGGCACTGGCTATCAAGGTTATTCATCTATAATCATATCAAATATCAATCAATGATTTGTAGCAATAGTAGTGTCGTTTAAAAAATTACTCAATAATAAGGTTAACAACCTAGTTTGAAGAAAAACCTAAAAATGTAAAAGAAATCTGTAATTTTTTTTTCTCAAATGAAGCAGACATTTGTAGCCACTTTATTTTCACATTAAAGCATATTAGTTCAAGTATTAAACAAAAAATAACTATAGCTCTAGAACGTATACTCTCATAATAACAAATAATTTTGAACAAAATTGAAAGAAGAATTTTAAAAATTTCTTTCAAATCCTTGTAAAATTTACAATAATAAGTTGCAGGCTCTTATTTTTTGTTTTTTTTATGCACTACGAACAGGTCACATTGTAGATGTGTTTTTTTTTTGAGAACAGAGTATCATTCACAAACATCTATCCATAGTATGCTATGGGTGTAATTTATTAGACTGATAAGCAATGCAAATGGAATGATGTCACAACAAACAAATATATCCCTGGACATTATTCCACACAGCGCCATCTAGCCCCAAAGTAAGCTAATTAAAGCTTGTGTTATGGGATACTAGACAACGGATAAACATACTTAAGTATGTTATGTTTACAAAAAAAAATGTATTTAAATACATTTTTTTTTTGTAAATACATACTTATTATACATAGGAGACACCCAGCCCAGTACAAACAGACATGTTCATGCACACAAATGTTTGCACTGTGCGGGGATCGAACCCGCGACCTCTGGTGTAGTAGCCAACTTCTTAACCATTACACCAAGTCGGTCGTCAAACAAATAGATCCACGTAGGCAGGTACTGTCCTGATATTCTGTCGCAGCTTACGCCAACGTCCATACCACGTTGAAAACACCGGTTCTCGTCCGATCACCGAAGTTAAGCAACGTCGGGCGCGGTCAGTACTTGGATGGGTGACCGCCTGGGAACACCGCGTGCCGTTGGCTTTTTAGCGTTTTTATTTTTACATACTAAGGTTATACCGATGGTTGTAGTTAAGAGAAATGTCTTATTTAAAAGCGTACGTTAGGGACGGATTAGCACCGTGCATTTTCACAACTATCTGATAAAAATAAAAGTATGAGATAATTCTTTACCAGTTTCGTTCTATACAGTAATTAATCGAAACGTAAAATGTGACGAAGTCACCAATTGGTAAAGAAAAAACTGTTTTACTCAATAAGTGCAGAGAAACGCCATAAATCATGTTATACTATAACTTACAGTTAAGATAATATACAAGTTGGAAAACATAACAGAGAAGAACATGAAACTTTAATTTGAATTCATCGAAATAATCACACAAAGCTTTCAAAAAGGACGCTGATTACAAAATGTTAATCAATTGGCAGATATTGGAATACGAGACCCGCAGCAAGCTGCAGGTGCCGCTGCTGCTGACGCTGGGCGAGGGCCCCACGGCGCTGCTGAAGGCGACCGCCAGCGGGGACACCGACCTCGTCTACATTGTGCTTTTGCACCTGAAGGAGAAGATGGGCAAGCACGAGTTCGAGGTAAATATATTAGTGATAAACGTTCAAACTATTTACAAATGGAGCTATTTTGTTTCAGATAAGAGTGGTCTGGTATGCCACCTTTAACGTAATCGTCGTGCCATTTTATGCTGGTTCATAGGTTAGCAAAATTATTGAGGCTAGCAAATTTCCATAGTTAGAAATCCATTTTTATTGCAATAAGAAGGTGTAATGTTAACATCCCACATGTGTGAAGCATCAAATTAAAAGTGAAATAGGTATTGCTTTTTTGATGTGAATTACTTGAAGTCACTCGCCAATTTCAATTTATTCAAAAATCAAATCGGTATTTGTTCAATAAGTCCCTTTACTAAATGTAATTAAATTAAATGTAATTCAAAGTGGAGCGTTAAACATACCTCTGACAATGAATGTGTATGTGTCGACTCACAGAGAACGTAGCACCAACTCATTATGAAAAACACCTTTATAATTAGGTAAACTTTTATTCGTAGCATTTAACCATGCACTATTTTCTACACAAAGATAGAAACTAGAAAAAATCGACCTGATCCTAGGGACTCTAGCGGGAATCGCACTCTTAGCTCGATGCCTTGGACCCTCATCGAGGGCGCAACCTTTGCCGCAATCGCGGGCACAAGGACCCACGTCGAGGGTTCATATTAACAATAGTTTTTTCTCAGCAAATACATAATTCAAAAACTTCAAAAACATACTGCAGTGTATTTTTTAAACCGAATTTCTTGTTATTTGTTATTTAAGAATTATTTTTTTATATCCAGATGCCAAGAGCCCTCCGCGGGGGTTGTATCACCAGGGCTGGTCAACAATTCATAATGCTAAGCATTAACTTCATCTGTGGTCAATCTTTTAACATGAAATTTAAATTCATAATTATATCGGATGATTATCGAAAGACTTGCAAAAACGTTATGGCATACTAAGAAAGTGATGTAGTAACAATTTAAGTGAAAATTAGAGCGTCTTTAGTTGAATGGTTTTCATACAAAAAAATACTGACTGTTAGAATGGTGGTGACCTTAAATTTAAGACGGTAATGTGAGGGATTTCAAATTTAATTTCTGTCAAATTCTGCGGAGGGACATACCCCTCTGAAGAATTATTTCATAATATTTTCTCCTTAGTCGTTAGCTCATTGCAGTTACAACAATTCTTTATTGTTTGGCCTTAAATCATCTAGTCAACAATAGATGGCGCACGTATTATGCCAAAAATCTTTGACTTCTGTTGACACCTGTTGGATCTTTAGCATTTGAATTAATTGAAACAGGGCAGATCCAGACATTTGAATTAAAAGGACTTCGAAAGAAAGAAAGAACAAATATCATTTTTAATCATTTAAGCTTGTAGAGAGCACCTTTGACATGTCAACAACGTAAAAGTACATAAATAAGATAGACGTAAACGAAATAATACTAGAATAGTAGATATAATACATAAACCTAATGCAAATCTTCAATCGGTTCGCACGCTGCTTCTATCGGGAAGATTCCGGCAATAAACTCGATAGTTACTCTTTTGATCTTTGTTTTGTTTTACAACCGATATATTAAGAGCAAAGTCAAAAAATTCTTACTGAGCAGAGGAGCAGATTACTCCTACTATCACCACAAACTCATGCTGTTCAAGTTATCCTCTTCATAAATACCCTTATGTTTCATCAATTTTGCTTTGATTGTAGATTTAAACTTGTAAAGAGGTAATCAACAGGACTGACTAAAATATACTGAGCATGAACATATTGTGAAAAATTGTTAGCACATTGCATATTGTATGACGTGCACTATCCATTTCTGGAAAATCATTGGAGCCAGGCGAAGTTTTTGCTAAAGTTTTCAATAATATTGATTTCTCAATAAAAAAAATACTGGATGGCTTTATAATATACCCTTTTTTAAGTTAATGTCATCCACTGGCAGATATGCGAAGAAAACTCTTTAAATTAAAATAACTTTCTCGTAACAATAATAATTTAATTGAAACAGTGTTTAGAATAGGGACACAAGAATAATGAAAAAAATACTCGAGCAAAAAGTCGTATGTGAGTGGGATTCGAACCTTAGATCTTGAGATCGACTTACTTTTAAGGTCCAGTATACCTTAAAAGTAAGTCGAAAACCACTGTTCCAAAATGCAATTTGATTGAAGAGCGAAATTTAACATCTTATTCTGTGCAGCTATTCAAACAAACTTCAATCTTCAGCTTCTTCTTCCTAATTATATTATAATGCAATTATATTATAGTGCTGGCAGGCACCTTTAAAGTACTCAAACAAATGCTATTGACTACAGTGAGTTGAAAACATAGTTTGATGTCATATGTAGAAAATATTTATAATTTGATATAGATATTATTACGAATTTAGTCAAATGAACGGTAGAGATTTTATTTAGTGAAAATATCAGATTTTCCAAAAGGATAAGGTTGAATGGGTGAATGTAGGTATAAACATAGAATAATAAGTAATAACACAGAAACCGAATCCGACCATCCGGTGATGCTATGAATATTAAGGCTTTCTGGCTACCTACGCTTGAAGTACTATAAGTGCTAAGTCTCAAGTTATCGTAGTAAGAGCTCGGACAAAATGACAATTTGTGCGGTTAACGCGGTAGAAAAACATGAACAATATAAAATATATGTTGCATGTATAAAATACTGTTATTTTGACTGTTGATTTCGACTTTACCATTTTTGAGCCTTTTTGTATGGAACCATCCTATCCCTTATGTTTTGCCAGGTGTTTTGTTTGCTTTGCTTTATTCCTTACATGAAATTAAAATAGTCACAATAATGTCTTCAAAAAAAACATCCCTCTGTATGACGTCTCTGCATTTGTCTCTGACAGCGACAAGTTAAAGAATACGTCACATCCTATTGTCACTTCATGATAAACATAAATGCGTTTACCATACTTTCAAACACATCGGCTTATGGATTATATTGCAACTTATATATTCTAATTCAAATGATAAGTGTCAAAGGTAAAAAAAAACTCATTTTCGTGGAGAAAATTTGACGCAAGTCCGACGTTGGTAAAGCGCATGAGCGCGACCGGCGGGTGGACGGGCGGCGGGGCAACGATCTAGTTTCGAGATAAATATCATTTTAATTGATTAAATGACGTCTATTGAAAATAAAAATTTAGCACAGTCACTAAAGAATTCAAAGACGAATATTTCTTAATGAAAATTATGTTCTTTTTTTCACATTTTACCTACTAATAATTCGTTCAAAAATTACATTAAAGCCTGTTTTTCGATTTTTTTATGATCGAGTAAAGTACATCATATCATGTAACCAATTAGCACAGGTTCTAGGCGATATCCTTAAGCTTATATTTTTTGCAAGACCATTTTTAAAAAATAAACACCTAAACCATTGAATCGAAAAAAAGGGTTTTCCGAGCAATCTGCAATAACGCCGCCTTAAAATACGGAGACACAATCAGAATCAAAGCAGAATCACTGGAAATCGTTAACAAAGGAAAAGTCAATTATCAAAAAAAAATAGTTGTTGAGCTCGCTGCAGAAAACGGTGTCACCAGTCAGTCACCATCTTAAGATCGGCCCCTTAACTTTGCGAATTAAATCCAATTTGACTAAAGTCTAGCACATTACGTAAACTAAACTGACTGTTCAAAGCAACAGTTTTTTTTTAATGTAGCAAGTCTGGAGCATTAGTGTTGTACTATGGCTTATTTATAAGTGATAATCGAAGTTTTATTTTATGACATGACTTCTCTATTTTAATCGTTGGGAAGTTTTAAAATGGCTGACGTTAAAACTTGTTCAGTGACGGGCTGCAGTTGGTGACACACCGCAACGGCGGTAAAGTTGTATTGATCATGTAATAAAAGAAGAAAACAAAGTTATGGTACTTCACCACCTTATTGATGATGTAATAGAAAGTTTGGCAGGTGGCTCAGGCGTGGCAGTGCGGTGGACTTGCCTACCACTGGGCGAGGTGGTGGTATGGTGCCTGCCTGCCTACAACTGCCCGCCCAAAGGGGCGCCCACGGGCGCAGCGCCCTAGGGCGTGAGGTGAGGGCCGCGGTGCACAACCGTTAGGAGGGGGTCAGTGATCCGCGGCTGGCGGCAGCGGCAGATGCGGCAGCGGATCCACCTTTAATGTGGATCGTAGTGGCGGACCTAGTATACGGTGGGAGCCAGCGGGCCTCGAACGGGGGTGCTTTTGCCCGCAAGGCACGGCTTTCACCGCGACGGCGGAAGTACTTGTGTGCTCCAGGTGCTTCCGTGGCCTCCCCCTTCATTGGGGGTTCGGATGGAGGAGGGCCCAATACAGGGAAGCCCTGGCGGCGGGGCGTTGCGAAACGCAGTGCAGTGCGATGCGCGTTCGGAAACGGTCGTGCGCCTCTGCACGGTGAGAATTTGCTAATTCGTGATTCGCGCGGCGACAGCCGTAGCGCGTGTCTTGTAAATGAGTTCTCAACAAATCGACACTATGGACGAGAAATAGAGAAGAGTGTGCAGGATATCATCACCCTGCTGAAGGAGATGGATCCAGACGACGTGCTTTCATTCGTGGCGAAGGAGCAACATAAGCTTTCCCCAGTCACGTTCGATCACGTCGACGTAACCAGGCTGTTGAAGGAGCAGGTTGGAGGTCTTAGATAACACCATTGGTGAATTGCGTGCCCAGGTGATGTTATTAAGTAACGCTGCTTTGGTAAGTAGGTCACTCCGGTGATGGCCTGCAATGTGAACACTCGTCGCGGGGCGCAAAATGCATCCGTCGGCAGTTTCGAGTCGGCGCATGTGATTGTGTCACCGGTCTTCGACCCCTCGCGCGATGCCCTACTTCCCGCCCCCTGCCCCTCTGCTTCACCGGAGAAGTTACGCGCTTGCACGTCAACACTTCAACGTGCCTACGCCACTGCAGCCGCCAGCTGATCTGCCACCACCTCCCTACAGCCTGAGCGGCGGCCGATCAAGAGGAAAAAAGGAAGCCTGGATGTTGTACCGGTTGGTGTGCCTGTCAAGCCACGATCACATCTTTGCGACGATGAGGGCTTCCAAAAAGTAAAAAGGAAGAAAAAGGAGTTCGACGCAATCTGTGTGGTGTTGCGCCGGCCGGACCGAAGCTGCTGAATACCAACGACTCAGCTGTACGTTTCCAGCCACCATTACTCTTCGAAGGCTGAGGAATTCGCAGAGTATATCAAGGTCACCACCCAAGCCAACTTCACTTTGAGGGTCGAGCTGTTAGTATCTCGCCATAATGTGCATTTTAATTCATTTGTGGTGAGAGTGCCGACTGAAGATCTTTCGACCTACATAAAAGAGGAGTTTTGGCCGAAAGGTGTCATTTACCGGCGCTTTCGAGGTCGGTTACCGGACACCATGATTCGTCGCACGTCGCCGATGAACCATACGTGTGTGAATTAAATATTGTGTTATATGTATGTTAGTTTTAAGGTATTTATCTATGGGCCGATTATGTTTGGTTAAGATCTTCAAATGTTATTCGTTGCCTGATAATGATTATGAAACTTTATAGGGACCCCGCCGTTGAAGGGTTGAGGTCGAGTACTGTGGGGTTTTAGTCAGTAGAAGTTCGACACAACCTCGTCGTTCCCCCGGGTGGCGAGGTATCCATGAAGATTTCCCCACAATAAAAAAGGGACCCAGATACCCAAGTTGTATTGTTCGGGAAAAACATACGCGGGCAGCGAGTTCAACTCTTTTGCTGTTCGCATTATAAAAGAATCGGCAAAACGCTTCGTGCGGATATCTTTAATATCCACGACGTTTTATTATTCAAATATTATTAACGCGACTTTATTCAACCTTTTTGAAAAAATATTACAAAATCATTGAATCACAATCCTCCAACTTCATTTCTTAGGATGCAACACTATTTAGATGTTACGAAGGGTTCTCTATTTTGTCTTATACATTTTTTATCCATAATCTGACATGCCATAATGTTTTGTGACCTAATCATCATTTGTCCGAATGATAAATATCCCTAACTCAATGTCTCTTAATATCACTTGCCCTAAAATCGAGATCCCTGAATATAATTTGTCCTAAAATTTTTTGCTATATCTATTACAATCTATAATGTTTAAAAGAAATAAAAGGCTTTTCTATAACATTAATAAGTCCTAACGTAATGTGTCATAATTTAACTAACCCTAAATAAAATCTAAATACTGACACCCGACTGACACCTGAAGTATTTCACCACCGGGTGGTCATAAAAAAAATAACCCTCACCTACTGACACTCGCACGATTTCCGGGTAGTCAAAAAAAAACCCTAACCTACTGACACTCGCAGGATTTTCGGTTGGTCATAAAAAAAAATAACCCTAGCCTACTGACATTCGGACTAACATACATTATACAATTTAACACTTAGGACATGTGACTTTATAGCAAGAAAAATTAAGATATCTAAATATTATAGCACCCGATATTATGACACAAAAGCATTAGAATTAAAGACAATTAGGCATAATAAAATTTCGTATATTCGAACATTATGGATAGTGATGATTATAGCAAACGCGTTAGGGATTTTGAATTTTGGACTAACAATTTTCGAAGAAGAAAGGGTAGTCCCTTTTTGTGTAACGGTAGTCCGTTACGAAGTGTCAACCCACCAAATGTCAGTTTAGTCTACGTAATTAATTACCAGAGTTTACAACATTGATGCTCCACGCTTGCAACATTAAAAGAAAAAAGGCCGTTTGGATCTGTCGGTAGGTTAAGTAGAGTAACTTAATTAATAATAAGAGTAACGAAAATTATAAAAAAAATAAACTTCTGAACTTTCGTTAAACTAATGTTTTTGTCCGCGGACCACAGGTTAAGCACACTTCCTTATCGATCAGCGCGTTTGAGATAGCGAGGACCCTCCTCGAGGGCTCACTAGTGAAATGTGAGAGAGACGAGAGAGGGCGCCACCTTGAGCACATAAGTTAACGCTCCATATACTTTAACGATTTAAAAATACTTATATTAAGCAAAAACGAATAAAAAGCAAATAACCATAAAGGAACAGCGTCAAGACAGTGAATTGAAGTGTAGTTTGTCAGTAACAATTTACGGATAAGTGAAATAGTGTCAATTACAATTACCGCCAACTCAACATGTTTATGAAGAAAGTACATCTTGCGGGACCATTTTAGTGTTGTGAATATGCGTTGTACCTGAATATTGTTGGATTGAACTGAGTACAACATTCAAAACAGGTAGAAAAAATTTGCCACTGTTTCTCTAACCTAAAATATAAACAAAATATCACGGCAAGTCATTGTACCGATTAGTGCCACCACTGCGCAAAGAGATGGCGCACGTATCATGAGCATACCGAACTTCATTTGATAGAATCACAGACAACAATCACATCTCGCTAGAGGGCGCTACACGTTGAATACCTCCTTGTATTATTCCCCGCGGTTGTCACTGACTAACGCAAATCGTGATAAATCAAATATTCACAAACGACAAAGTAAAAAAACTAACTAGATGGCGTTACTATGCGCTGGATGCCGCCAGAAAATCCCCGGCCGAGAACACCTAACTTGCGTTCTTTGCAATAAACCATACGACTTGGATTGCGCTAATGTATCGATCCAGCGTTACTTAAATACAATGTCACCTAACCGCAAAAAGAATTGGAACTGTCCCGCATGTGTATGTAAGGCACCGAAAGGTAACAACACGAATTCGCCGTTACGTCCACGAGATAATGACATCTGCACACTGTCACCTGGAACTGCCATAAGTAATGTCACTATTAGGAAAAAACCATCAAGCTCCAATGAAACCCTGAACTCAACACAACTGGACTTGCTGGGCGATACAGCCTGTACTCAAAATCACGATACATCTGCAAATTCTTCACCCCAGTCGGAACTAACTCTGCATCATCTGAGCGAATTAATAACTGCACGTCTAAAAGAAAATAACACATCCATTATTCATGATCTACGAAACACGATACAAAAGGAAATCAACAAAGCAATCCTAAAACTTAAGGAGAATATTACAATACAAACTAGCACCCTGTACCAACAAAACGAAAAACTGAACAGCGACATAGAACACATAAATACTCAAATAGAAAACCTTAAAAAAGAGAATAGAATTCTAAAAAAGGAATTACAAGACCTTGATCTGAAAATTACAACACCGGAAAAATACACAAAATCTGAAGAAAACAATAGAAAAATAGTAATTTATGGATTTGGAGAACGTTACGGAGAAACTGAAAATGACTTGCACAACAGGCTTATTAATATGTTCAACGAAATATATAATATAAATATACTCAGTTTTATTGAGGACGCTTACTGGATAGGAAAATATAATAACAAGAACAGGCCATTAGTAATAGAATTGCTAAGTAAAAGAATGATTAAATTCATAATAAAAAATACCCACTATTTACATGGCACGAGACTGTCAATCTCTAAATACCTAAATAAGGCAGAGTTGAAAGACAAAAGAGCAATGCAAGAACAAATGATGGATGCACGCAGAAATGGACTACACGCTGTGATACGCAATAATCAGCTGTTCATTGAAGGCAAGCTAATAAACTGGAAACACAATATGACAAATATAACCCTTAACTACTCAGCAAACAACACCACGGCAGCCACCGAAGCGCCCTGCAAGGAAATTGGATCTACTACCAACCATCATCAACTATCACAAAGAAATAACCATCCCTTTCGGGGTAAAGAAAATAGCATTTCAAATAATGTACCAAAACCTTCAGAGTCTTTATAATAAACAGCATGTATTAGAGGCATTCATCGACTCAGATCCATCTTACCAAGCTCTCTGTATCTCAGAAACTTGGTTAACACCAGCTAAATTGGAACTAATCAAGATTAGCGGATATAAAATCGCAGCTTCTTACTGCCGTAAAACCAGATGTGGTGGTGGAGTCTGCATACTATTGCAAGAAAATGTTGAATGCGTCAACCGAACTGAGATAGCAGATATGTCTGTAGAATACGTATTGGAAGTGTGCGCAACTGAATTACCAAAGATAAATGTTTTGTTGACTGTCATGTATTGGAATAAGAGAGAGGAAGACTTATTTTACATACAAATCCAAAAAATACTTACTTATATAAACAAAAAATATTCTAAATATAAGATTGTCTTGGGTGGAGACTTCAATATAAATATTCTAAAAAATAATCCAAAAACTAACAGACTTTTAGATGTGATGTCAGAATATAACCTAACTCAAAACATAAAAGACCCAACTCATATAACACCAACGTCATCAACATGTTTAGATCTTATTTTCACTAAGATAGACGGAGAACAATTTACTACAAAAGTTGAAGAATTAGGCTTTTCTGATCACGCCGCAACAGTAATTATTCTTGAGTCAAATCCATATAATAGTCTTATAACCTGGAATTCAGAAAAAAGATTTTACAACCCTGCTAACGTTCACAAGTTCAAGTCAAATTTAAAAAATATACCGTGGCATAACATACTATCTCAAAATAAAAATCTGAACGAAAATTATGAAATATTCTTTAATATAATATTAGATAATTTAAATGAATGTATACCAAAAAGAAAAATAAAGTTAACAACGAATAACAAAAAATATTGGTTGACGGTTGGTATAAAAATTTCATCCCAAAATAAGCGATTGTTGAAAATGCTTACATTAAAATCTAAAAACCCGATCCTATTAGAACACTATAAAAAATACGAAAAATGGTTCAAAAAAGTTGTAAATATTTCGAAAAAAAATTACTTTATAAATAAACTCAAAATGTCATCAAATAAATATAAAACAATGTGGAGTATAATAAAAGAGCGGACGAACCAAAATAATAGAAAGGAAAAAAATAACATAAAATTAGTAATTGATAATAATACAATCACAGAACCCTTACAAATTGCAAACACATTTAATGATTTCTTTTCATCAATTGGCGAGAACCCTTCACCTACAGTTGTCGGACATTCTGTTATCTCTCCCACTGAAAATACGATGTTCCTTTGGCCAGTAGACTGTAAAGAAATAAATAAAACCATAAAACAATTAAAAAATAAAAACAGTTGTGGTATAGACGAATTCCCCCCTAGCCTGATTAAACAATGTGCCGCTGAACTCACCTTGCCACTTAGCCTACTCATCAATCAATCCTTCGACGAAGGACGTTTCCCCAACCAATTGAAAGTCACCTTAATAAAACCTTTACATAAAAAAAATAGCAAATCAGATCCGAATAACTATCGGCCGATAGCCCTCTTACCATCGATTTCTAAAGTTTTTGAAAAAATTGTGTGTAATCGCATTTTTAGTTTCTGTGAAAGGTACCAAATATTTGACGATTGCCAAAATGGTTTTCGTAAAAAACGATCAACCGTTTTGGCAGTCTTTAAATACATTCAAGAAATCCTCAAAATAGTAAATAATAAAGAATATGCAATTGGTGTCTTGTTAGACATGACTAAAGCATACGATAAAGTTCAATACAGTATATTACTTAAAAAATTATATGGAATAGGTATCCGAGGTAAAACATACGATTGGCTCGCATCATATTTACAAAATCGAGAACAATTTGTCGATATTGAATATTATGACCATGGTTTAAGAGAGATAAAAATAATAAGATCCAAAGGAAAAATTATAAACGCGTCGATCCCTCAGGGGAGTGTCCTTGGTTGTTTATTGTTTCTCATTTATATAAATGACCTTCCAAAGATCATGGATGAACCTTGTGTCCTTTTCGCAGATGATGTCTCCCTACTGACTTCATGTAATGATGAAAATAAAGATATACACACTAAACTATCTTCAATGTTAGACAGAACAATAAACTGGATGAAAGATCATAATCTCGAAATAAACTTCACCAAAACTAAAATCATTAGCTTTCATCCATATCAAAAAGCCCCCTTAGACATAGATTTCAAATGCAATAATATACAATTAGAACAAGTTAACAACATTACTCTCCTAGGCATAGAGATAGATACTAATTTGAACTGGAAATCCCACATACAAAAAATAAAAACTCGGCTATCTTCCTTTGCATACGCACTCCGTGAGGTGAAAAAAACCACATCGATAGAAGCGGCCCTAGCTACTTATTACGCATATGCACACTCGTGGCTCAGCTATGGGGTCATCATGTGGGGAAACAGCACAAACGCCTCTCACCTTTTCACTATGCAAAAAAAACTGATCCGTATATTATTTAATATCGAAAATACAGAAAGTTGTAAACCACTTTTTGAAAAATATAAAATACTACCTTTGCCTTGTATATATATCCTGGAAATATGCAAATTTGTCAAAAAATACCCTGAATTTTATAAAAAAAGAGAAGAATTACAATTAAAATATACACTACGCCATAAGAATAAATTAATACTCCCAACCTCAAATCTCAAACTTCACGCATCAGGCCCTCTAGTAATGTCCATAAAAATATACAATAAATTACCAGACTCAATAAAAAATATCAATATAGAAAAACCTTTTGCAAATCAAGTAAAAACATTATTAAATAACAAAAATTATTACTCCTTACAGGAATTTTTGGAGGATAGATTTAAATAATATGTAACTACGGTCACGACATTAAATAAAATATACATGTACAATATTCAAAACATATAATAATAATAATATATAATATTTGAGAATTAATAAGTATCATAACATTCATAACTTTTTCTGTAAGTATCTACTTACACACATAGGATTTATTGATATTTTAAATAACATACTTATACAAGTACAATAAAATAATATATATTTAAAAACTAACATCATAATTAATAATAGTTCTTGTAAATACGAGCGTAGGGTGACTCCTCCCCTCTCTTATCTTTGCCGTGCCCGACAGGGTCCATAATGTCCTGTATTATGTTTTTTACCAACTTTGTAACTTATGGAGTGCAATAAAGAATATGAATATGAATATGAATATGTATGGCGGGATGGCATATGAAGTAATTTCAAAGTATAGAGGATGCGAATGTGTTCCTTCCACAATCCGGGTGGCTGCTCTTCCAACCTTAATCATTCTATTTATTTTTTCACCGTCTCTATATTTCCTCAGCTAACAATCCGAAGCTTCCCCCTCGCGCACTCCCTCTACCTCAAGTACTGCGCCAGCCACAACCGGGAAGCGCTGCGCAAAGTGTACGTGCAAGAGGACGACTTCCCCGGCCAAGCCGCCACGCACATCCGCGACGCGCTGGACCAGGCCAACGCGGGCAGCGCGGAGGCCTCTCTCATATCCGCTAGGGAGTGCTACAAGAAGGGCAAGAACGACTTGGGTAAGTATCCCTCTAGCACACACTATAGTGACAAGTACTGCGCCAGCCACAACCGGGAAGCGCTGCGCAAAGCCAAGCCGCCACGCACATCCGCGACGCGCTGGACCAGGCCAACGCGGACAGCGCGGAGGCCTCTCTCATATCCGCTAGGGAGTGCTACAAGAAGGGCAAGAACGACTTGGGTAAGTATCCCTCTAGCACACACTATAGTGACAAGTACTGCGCCAGCCACAACCGGGAAGTGCTGCGCAAAGCCAAGCCGCCACGCACATCCGCGACGCGCTGGACCAGGCCAACGCGGGCAGCGCGGAGGCCTCTCTCATATCCGCTAGGGAGTGCTACAAGAAGGGCAAGAACGACTTGGGTAAGTATCCCTCTAGCACACACTATAGTGACAAGTACTGCGCCAGCCACAACCGGGAAGCGCTGCGCAAAGCCAAGCCGCCACGCACATCCGCGACGCGCTGGACCAGGCCAACGCGGACAGCGCGGAGGCCTCTCTCATATCCGCTAGGGAGTGCTACAAGAAGGGCAAGAACGACTTGGGTAAGTATCCCTCTAGCACACACTATAGTGACAAGTACTGCGCCAGCCACAACCGGGAAGCGCTGCGCAAAGCCAAGCCGCCACGCACATCCGCGACGCGCTGGACCAGGCCAACGCGGACAGCGCGGAGGCCTCTCTCATATGCGCTAGGGAGTGCTACAAGAAGGGCAAGAACGACTTGGGTAAGTATCCCTCTAGCACACACTATAGTGACAAGTACTGCGCCAGCCACAACCGGGAAGCGCTGCGCAAAGCCAAGCCGCCACGCACATCCGCGACGCGCTGGACCAGGCCAACGCGGACAGCGCGGAGGCCTCTCTCATATCCGCTAGGGAGTGCTACAAGAAGGGCAAGAACGACTTGGGTAAGTATCCCTCTCGCACACACTATAGTGACAAGTACTGCGCCAGCCACAACCGGGAAGCGCTGCGCAAAGCCAAGCCGCCACGCACATCCGCGACGCGCTGGACCAGGCCAACGCGGACAGCGCGGAGGCCTCTCTCATATCCGCTAGGGAGTGCTACAAGAAGGGCAAGAACGACTAGGGTAAGTATCCCTCTAGCACACACTATAGTGACAAGTACTGCGCCAGCCACAACCGGGAAGCGCTGCGCAAAGCCAAGCCGCCACGCACATCCGCGACGCGCTGGACCAGGCCAACGCGGACAGCGCGGAGGCCTCTCTCATATCCGCTAGGGAGTGCTACAAGAAGGGCAAGAACGACTTGGGTAAGTATCCCTCTAGCACACACTATAGTGACAAGTACTGCGCCAGCCACAACCGGGAAGCGCTGCGCAAAGCCAAGCCGCCACGCACATCCGCGACGCGCTGGACCAGGCCAACGCGGACAGCGCGGAGGCCTCTCTCATATGCGCTAGGGAGTGCTACAAGAAGGGCAAGAACGACTTGGGTAAGTATCCCTCTAGCACACACTATAGTGACAAGTACTGCGCCAGCCACAACCGGGAAGCGCTGCGCAAAGCCAAACCGCCACGCACATCCGCGACGCGCTGGACCAGGCCAACGCGGACAGCGCGGAGGCCTCTCTCATATCCGCTAGGGAGTGCTACAAGAAGGGCAAGAACGACTTGGGTAAGTATCCCTCTAGCACACACTATAGTGACAAGTACTGCGCCAGCCACAACCGGGAAGCGCTGCGCAAAGCCAAGCCGCCACGCACATCCGCGACGCGCTGGACCAGGCCAACGCGGACAGCGCGGAGGCCTCTCTCATATGCGCTAGGGAGTGCTACAAGAAGGGCAAGAACGACTTGGGTAAGTATCCCTCTAGCACACACTATAGTGACAAGTACTGCGCCAGCCACAACCGGGAAGCGCTGCGCAAAGCCAAGCCGCCACGCACATCCGCGACGCGCTGGACCAGGCCAACGCGGACAGCGCGGAGGCCTCTCTCATATCCGCTAGGGAGTGCTACAAGAAGGGCAAGAACGACTTGAGTAAGTATCCCTCTAGCACACACTATAGTGACAAGTACTGCGCCAGCCACAACCGGGAAGCGCTGCGCAAAGCCAAGCCGCCACGCACATCCGCGACGCGCTGGACCAGGCCAACGCGGACAGCGCGGAGGCCTCTCTCATATCCGCTAGGGAGTGCTACAAGAAGGGCAAGAACGACTTGGGTAAGTATCCCTCTAGCACACACTATAGTGACAAGTACTGCGCCAGCCACAACCGGGAAGCGCTGCGCAAAGCCAAGCCGCCACGCACATCCGCGACGCGCTGGACCAGGCCAACGCGGACAGCGCGGAGGCCTCTCTCATATCCGCTAGGGAGTGCTACAAGAAGGGCAAGAACGACTTGGGTAAGTATCCCTCTAGCACACACTATAGTGACAAGTACTGCGCCAGCCACAACCGGGAAGCGCTGCGCAAAGCCAAGCCGCCACGCACATCCGCGACGCGCTGGACCAGGCCAACGCGGACAGCGCGGAGGCCTCTCTCATATGCGCTAGGGAGTGCTACAAGAAGGGCAAGAACGACTTGGGTAAGTATCCCTCTAGCACACACTATAGTGACAAGTACTGCGCCAGCCACAACCGGGAAGCGCTGCGCAAAGCCAAACCGCCACGCACATCCGCGACGCGCTGGACCAGGCCAACGCGGACAGCGCGGAGGCCTCTCTCATATCCGCTAGGGAGTGCTACAAGAAGGGCAAGAACGACTTGGGTAAGTATCCCTCTAGCACACACTATAGTGACAAGTACTGCGCCAGCCACAACCGGGAAGCGCTGCGCAAAGCCAAGCCGCCACGCACATCCGCGACGCGCTGGACCAGGCCAACGCGGATAGCGCGGAGGCCTCTCTCATATGCGCTAGGGAGTGCTACAAGAAGGGCAAGAACGACTTGGGTAAGTATCCCTCTAGCACACACTATAGTGACAAGTACTGCGCCAGCCACAACCGGGAAGCGCTGCGCAAAGCCAAGCCGCCACGCACATCCGCGACGCGCTGGACCAGGCCAACGCGGACAGCGCGGAGGCCTCTCTCATATCCGCTAGGGAGTGCTACAAGAAGGGCAAGAACGACTTGGGTAAGTATCCCTCTAGCACACACTATAGTGACAAGTACTGCGCCAGCCACAACCGGGAAGCGCTGCGCAAAGCGCTGCGCAAAGCCAAGCCGCCACGCACATCCGCGACGCGCTGGACCAGGCCAACGCGGACAGCGCGGAGGCCTCTCTCATATCCGCTAGGGAGTGCTACAAGAAGGGCAAGAACGACTTGGGTAAGTATCCCTCTAGCACACACTATAGTGACAAGTACTGCGCCAGCCACAACCGGGAAGCGCTGCGCAAAGCCAAGCCGCCACGCACATCCGCGACGCGCTGGACCAGGCCAACGCGGACAGCGCGGAGGCCTCTCTCATATGCGCTAGGGAGTGCTACAAGAAGGGCAAGAACGACTTGGGTAAGTATCCCTCTAGCACACACTATAGTGACAAGTACTGCGCCAGCCACAACCGGGAAGCGCTGCGCAAAGCCAAACCGCCACGCACATCCGCGACGCGCTGGACCAGGCCAACGCGGACAGCGCGGAGGCCTCTCTCATATCCGCTAGGGAGTGCTACAAGAAGGGCAAGAACGACTTGGGTAAGTATCCCTCTAGCACACACTATAGTGACAAGTACTGCGCCAGCCACAACCGGGAAGCGCTGCGCAAAGCCAAGCCGCCACGCACATCCGCGACGCGCTGGACCAGGCCAACGCGGACAGCGCGGAGGCCTCTCTCATATCCGCTAGGGAGTGCTACAAGAAGGGCAAGAACGACTAGGGTAAGTATCCCTCTAGCACACACTATAGTGACAAGTACTGCGCCAGCCACAACCGGGAAGCGCTGCGCAAAGCCAAGCCGCCACGCACATCCGCGACGCGCTGGACCAGGCCAACGCGGACAGCGCGGAGGCCTCTCTCATATGCGCTAGGGAGTGCTACAAGAAGGGCAAGAACGACTTGGGTAAGTATCCCTCTAGCACACACTATAGTGACAAGTACTGCGCCAGCCACAACCGGGAAGCGCTGCGCAAAGCCAAGCCGCCACGCACATCCGCGACGCGCTGGACCAGGCCAACGCGGACAGCGCGGAGGCCTCTCTCATATCCGCTAGGGAGTGCTACAAGAAGGGCAAGAACGACTTGGGTAAGTGGCCCTCGTCGCAAACGCTCATAAAAATTAGCTCGGTATGAAAACATTGCGTGTCACTGTTTTGACGCCTCTTGTCACGATTGGTTATATTTAACTGATTCCATTGCACTATAGATACTATTTATTTAGGCTTTCTACATTTGTGAATACAATTCATAATATAGATAGAGAAATAATAAATGCTATAAGAAAGGGAAGACCGACTTAGGTCAGTATGCCTTGCACATTGGTGACATTGGCGTAGAAAAGGACTTGATCTAGGATTTACAGCCATCCGCTTATCAGCCACTGCTATGTTTTGATTTAGCTCAAGGACAAATACACCTTAAGAATAAAAAAAAATGTAAAGTCAATTTGTTTTATTGTTGTTTTTGAAGGACTTGAGCTAGCGATAACTAACTTTCCAGGCTTGTCGACTTTTTTCTGCCGAGCTATATATACCACGTGAAAACGAGTTTTATTATGTTAATGTTACTGACATGGCAGTCTATCTATAGTTGAATGACTGGATGGAATATCTCGGTTGCAAGTGGTGCCTAGCCTACTGCGCCGCAGGTCGTGGGTTCTTATCAGAAACTCGTTCTGTAGGTGGATATAACCATCTATGTAAATATGGAGATCAGTCTCTAAAACTCACTCATAGTGCTAACTCTGCTTATTTTTCAGCCAGATTCAGGCTTGTGTGAAAATGTCACAGAGCTGCATTTATTTTATAATAGTGACCAGCATAGTGTGTTCGTCATATTCCAGGAGTGGCGATCTGTGAAGACAGCCGCAAACTGTGCAAGCAGCAGTCCAGCTTACAAGAAACTTACGGACCATCGTTCGTGGGGCTCTCACTGCACGCGAGCGTTAAACAGCTGCTCTGCAAGGGAGAGGTCAAACTCGCTGACAAGCTGCGGAACGAGTACAAGATGCCTGATAGAAGGTATGAAAGACCTTTTTTTCCGAGTCTGTTAACCGCTGACGGCTTTCACAGCTTCACCGGACAAGTGGGTGAGCGGAAGGCTCTCAACCAAAAAAAAAGTGACGTGCTTAAGGGCGACCCAAGGGAGGACACGAACCTCGGCTAAGGGCGTACTGGTAATACTGGGAGATGGCAAACGGACGTAGGTTTGAAGGGAATAGCGACCCGGCACGTGCCGGTTACGCGAACCTAAATACTCGTAGGACTGGGGTCGCGGCGCGCGTGCGCCTGCGTGGGCGATAGATCGGTCTGGAGGAGTGTTGGCTTTGCGCTGTGGTCTGGTGGCAATGGCTAGCGTAATGACATCGTCGGGTTCGATATGTGCGCGCCTAAGGCGGCCTTACGAATAGTGTTGGGAGCGAGCGTAACATGAAAGATCCTTCAAATACTTTTTAGGACCGCTCGAGCCGTAACTTTGTGTATTTATCACTAGAAGTGTGACTTTGTAAGGAGTTGCCTGTACTTTGAGTAACAAGAACAACAAAAATGTCTCATCAAAATCTCTCAGCAACGTTTTTGTCTTACCTCGCTGTATCTGTTGTGGTAGTCATTTTCACTATGGTTAGTACACACATCAACATGGTCTAGAGATATTTCAATTAAACCTAAATAACTAAAATTCTATTCAAACTCAAACTCAAACTCAAATAACTTTATTCAAATAGACTGTATCAGTACTTTCAAATCGTCAAATTTACAGCAAAATATACTAAATAATAGACATAAATACCATAATAATATGGATATGTAAATAAGTATTAACTTTTTGTTAAGACACCTACACATTAAAATCATCATCATCCGTGCAGTCTATCCCGGTTGTGAACCCACACTGGTGTGTGGGGTCCCAGGGTCCGCCTTTCTTATTTTCTTGGCCCACTTCGCGCGGTCTTGTGCATCCTCAGTGGTAAGTTTGTTATACTCGTAAATAGCCTATCTAATCTGATAAAAAACCTTTAGATAAAGTTAAATTTAAAAAAAACTTAGAAGAAGAGGAAAAACTCAGACAAAATTTCAATCTTAACTTTATTTTTGAAACATCAAAACCTAAACAAAACAATTATTTTTTTATAAAAATTTTTGAGAACTTAAAATTAAGAATCCGTGGAACCACCTAAGACTCTCCTGACACAACTGCAGCGGTTCTGCATACTCAAAACAAGGGTGTCAATATCCTGTTGTGGAATACAGTCCCAAGTCCTGCTAAGATGCAAGAAAAGCTGGTTTTTCATGCACAATATCTTCAGGGAAATTCCTAAAAGCTCTTCTCTGAAGCATATCCCAGGCATGCTCAATAGGATTTAAGTTAGGGGATTGTGCAGGCGTCTAAAGCTTGGATCATGCTGTTGTTGTAACCAACTTGTAACGATACGCGCCGTATTTGGACGGGCATTGTCGTGCATTAGCTGGAAATTTTGTCCCATTTGCTGTCTGTGGGGCAAGATTACAGGCTCTAGCACCTCAACTCGGTATTTTAGAGCAGTCATATTGCCTTGTATCCAAACGAGATCCGTTCTACCGCCGAGACGAATTCTTGCCCAAACCATAATCGTGCCACCTTGATATGCATGAACTTGTTGTGGGTGCTGCGGTCGATTCCAACGTCTAGGTTCTCTCCAAACGCGTACTCTTCGCGAATCAGGATGAAATACAAACCTGGATTCATCAGTGAAAAGCACAAGTGACCATTGAGAATGGTTCCAGTTTTCGTGTGCAATAGCCCATTGTAATCTTCTTCCTCGATTGCTTCTCCTTAGCGCTGGTACCCGAAGTGGCCTACGAGCACGTGCAACCTTGCACCATGCAGTCGTCTTCTCAAAGTTTGCCCGCCTACCAGCAAACCATACTCTCTCTGTAGCCTTTGAACCAATTGCATCGCCATTACATTTGGTTGACTTGCAGCATTTACTATGAATCGGGCCTGTACATGTGTTGTAATGTGTTGAGGTCCTCGGTGCCATTCCACCACTTCCCCCGTGACACGATAACGTGACCAAAGCCTGGATATAACGCTCTGACTGGTCCTCATGGCTTCAGAAACCGCAATTTAGGTAGCGCCAGCTTAAATCATGCCCACTGCTCTTAGCATTTCTCTCCTGGTCGAGTGTCTACGTGGCATGATTAAATGAACACCGGTGATGCGTTTGACAAAGATTTATAGAAATTTATGGAGTTTTAATCAAGTTAGAAGTTCGTAAAGATTTACTTCTTTGGAAGAAATTCAATGAATGCGAATTTCATCTTAAAACAAAACCTTTTATATACAAATTTGAATTTAAAAAAGGAACTTAATAATGTTTTTATAATCTGTCATTAATAGTTTTTTTGTAAAGCCAGTACTTTTTAAGTTATTTAAAAAAGTTTTATATATCCCTAGACCATGTTGTTGTGTGTATTTCAGATTTTTTATTAAAATTACAAAATATCCACTGTAGTTAGCTTGCCCAGGAAACGCCATGAAGACCTAGCTGACGTCTCAACCGGAGGACCGTGCCTTAAACGGAACAAACAATTGCTTGTGCATTATATTATTATTTCAGCGTGAACCACAGATTCATTAAAAAAGGAAAAAAAACTTACGTTCCGATTTTCCGCAATGTGAGACTCAAACAATCACTCCTCCAAAACAGAAATCCCCACTAAAACTGGTCATATTACGCGCAGATTAAACCTAAAGCTATTTCTCCAGATACTGGTGGCTGCGAATCCTAACCCTAACCGAGCAGAACGAATGGGAAGAGCTGGACCGCTTCTCAAAAGCGAAGAAGTCTCCCGCCGGCTACGAGCCGTTCGTGGACGCGTGCTTGCTGCGCGCGCGCCGCGACGAGGCGCTCAAGTACTTGCCGCGCTGCCAGCACGACATGAAGGTTAAATACTACGTCAAGGCCGGGTCAGTACTATACTCTGTCTTTTAAAGCATTTTAGAAAAAAATGCTTGTTATTATAAGTTAAATTTGTGGCGAGCGAAATCATCAGCTATAATGGCAAAGTTTTAAATTCTCAGTTCTAAATAAATATGTATTTTTAGTTACTCATATTGCAATGAATATTGTTCGATTGTGACTTTAAAAGGAATAAATTAATTGAAGTAAACTAATCACCTTGAAATGTTTACACCATAAAAGACCAACCGAGCACAGATAAACTTAAATGGATAAAACACCACGACAAACAACATACATTTGTATATTATTTGTTATGACGACCGACGTGGTGTAATGGTTAAGAGGTTGGCTACTACACCAGAGGTCGCGGGTTCGATCCCCGCACAGTACAAACATTTGTGTGCATGAACATGTCTGTTTGTACTGGTCTGGGTGTCTCCTATGTATAATAAGTATGTATTTACAAAAGAAAATGTATTTAAGTATGTTTATCCGTTGTCTAGTATCCCATAACACAAGCTTTAATTAGCTTACTTTGGGGCTAGATGGCGCTGTGTGGAATAATGTCCAGGGATATTTAATTATTTTTATTTATTTATTCGAAGGTGATCTGATCGAGGGCGCTATAAATACACCAACCACCCAACCAACCAACCAATGACAAAACGAGTACGAATAGTCTTTTATTTAATAATTTATTTCTTCTCCAGATTTTACGAGGAAGCCGCGCAAGTGGCGTTCGAGCAAAAAGATACAAACGCGCTGCTCTTCGTACAGAACAAGTGCCCGCTGCAAGAGTCGGTCAAGCACGAGAAGATAGCCGCCTTGCTGGAGCAACTGGCCGCCAGGAAGTGAAGTGGTTGAGCCTGTACCAAAACGTAGTCCGAAGCGGCTGGCTAATCTCACGAAGGCTTTAGTAGCTATTGCTGCTTTTTATACCACGTTACTACCGCCAAAGTTAAGTGAAATAACGTACAAAAATATCGAGTTATCGAGTGCGACTTGAACCTGCGGCCTCTTGCAAATCAGCCGCAGCTATACTATTTTCACTGTAAGATGATATGCCTGACAGCTGTTATTGTTCCCTGTCACGCATACTATTTCAAATTAAAAAAAAAGAAACTGGCAAAAGAAAATGATATAAACTGTTAAAAAACGATTGTTCTTTCGAATCTTATTAAGTAAATTAGTGTTATTATTATTAACCGTTAATAAATGAAGTATTTGAAATTAAATTAATATATCTTTACAGCGCCTGATGCGTGAAAAGGAACGCCATTCAATAGTGTATTGGCACTACTGAATCGTCAAAAAATCGATGAATAGTAGCGATCATTTTGTAATTTGTAATCACGTCATTCGCATTAGTACCAGTGCGTCTGCCTTGTGTGCAATTTTTTAACTATTATTTTCGAGATACCGCGTTCAATTCTATTACTTATTAGCCATAACCCGTCTATTAAGAATTTATTTAAAAAAATTAAAATCGGCAAATTTGATTTGCCAACTCTATTAAATTACATTCGTTACAGCACTATAATTGACAATTATGAACTGTCAGGGATATCATCATACGGCGAAAGTAGTATAGGTGACTAATTTTGAAATTCATAGCCCAGACTTAAATAGTTTTATTACAATTCGTTTTGGTGACAAGACAAGAAGTTAAGTTGCTGATAAGGCTATGCATTATTTATTAGCACACTAGATCTATACAGTACCCACGTGACAGTTGATAAGAATTATGCAATAAACTCTACCTATATATACTACTACTCTATCTCTATAACCACCTTTAAGAAATCTTGCGAATTCCGCTGTCATTGTTTGCGTCAAACTTCTATTCCGATCTGAACGCGAGACGGCATTCCTAATTTTTCCTGTTAAGGCTGTAATTTAGCGCGCCATCCGATAGAGAATTCGGTGGGCTACTGATTAGTTCTGCGCGAACGGAATAACGCCGCAGCTTCCTTCTGTTTTCGTGTAATGAATTTATTATTTACTTATTTATAGCACACAAATTGTAGGCTTACAGAGCAACTCCAAGACGCCAGACGAGTTTGAAATTACAATTTACACACTCAGAGTACAAATTTACAATGGTCGTTAAAATTATAATTAAAAATAAATATTAGTCATAAAAATCAGAATAAAAAAATTAGAATTTCAACGAAAAATAATAGTAAAACAATAAAATAAAAATTGAGAATAATTAATTATTAGGTATCTACGAATTCTAGAAAAACCGAAGCTCCTCTCATTATGTATTGCACGCAATCAGCAAAAATATCTACGTGATCACACTGAGTAAGCATGTCCCCAATCAGGCGCAATGCGCGGACGGTAGGCGCGTTCGCAGCGTGCACTGTGCGCGTCGTGGGCTTACGCAGGAGCCGCGGACGGCGTCGTGGAGCCACCGCTCCTCTCACATCTCGAGGTATACGCGTCGGCACCCGCAAATCAACCCGAGACATAATTTCAGTATCTACTTTGCCATGAAACGCCTCTATGAAATGGGCAAGAAAGAAGAAGCATCTTTCGCCGAAAACTCAACCTAACCAACTCCACTATACCCGCGACAAAGTCGGAGGGATACAGGTATGGGTAGTACCCGTACTGCCTCTGATACAGCCAACTTGCGCTGAACTCGTTCAACCATTACAGCATATTTGTCCTCGTGTGGGTCCCAAACAATAGCTGTATATTCTAGCTTGCTGCGTACATAGGGGTTATACAAAACATTGGCCACAGCCACATTATTGAATTCTGAGGCTGTCCGCATAATAAAACCTAGAATTCTATTCGCTTTCTTACATATGGTCGTCACATGATCATGAAAGTCTATTTTACTGTCTAATGTTAATCCTAAGTCACATATGTCTTAAACTCTATCTATATAGGCGTCAAATAATTTATAATTTACAAACTTCGGACAGCGCTTACGGGTATAAGTGATTATTTTAGAGTCGTTAAAGGGTAGACGGTTGACCAAACTCCATTCCGTCCGATACTGCATCAATATGTGCCTGCAAAGCGACCGTATCCGCAATGTCTTTCACGTCTGTATAAAGCTTAAGGTCATCTGCGAACAGCAGACTTTGTGCAGTCTGAACAGTATTCGGCAAGTCGTTAATCATAATTAAAAATAAAGTCTGTCCCAGGGTACTTCCATGACTTACCCCCGATCTTGTGTAGTATTCTTGAGACTCGAACCCATTTACTTTCACAAACTGGCGTCTATTTCCTAAGTAACTATCGAACAATTCCAGGAGCTTAGGCGTAAAGCCTGACATTGCTAATTTTCTCAGTAATATGTCATTTTCCACCAAGTCGAATGCTTTCTTAAAGTCGAAATATGCAGCGTCGACCTGCCGTCCCAAGTCTAATTCTGCCGACACGTAGTCCACCAATAGTGGTTGAACGGGTTCTTCGAAAACCATGCTGGCTTTTGTGTAGTGAATCATCAATTTGCCGACTGATGTGCCTGTTTAAAATGGATTCAAATATTTTGGCAAAAACAAACAGACAGCGATTGGTCTATACTGTGTAACATCACCCTTTGCAGCTCCCTTCGGTACTGGGGTCACACGCGATAGTTTCCACAAAAATGGATAAATTGAAGAGTCAATGCAGAGGTTGAAAATGTACAGCAGTGGCTTCTGGAAAATTAACCTACAACCCCTTACCAAAAATACCGGTACGCCGTCAGAACCACTTGCTGATTGATCTTTCAACTTTTTAGCAGCAGTTTTGAAATCGACTACGCTCACACTACCCACAGCTACATGTCTGGAATCCATCTGTGAATGGGCAGCATGTGCGGCCTCAACCGGGTCCAGGCGCCGCAAATTATGAAATAACATTAGACAAATTAAAAAGTTTTAAAAGTTGTCGACCTAGAATATACGAAGGCCTATCTATTTATTTTTTTAAGTGCAAAATGTTAATAATGAATATTTGAGAGTAAAACAAAAAATCGTCGACGTACTTCTTTGTGTTTTTTTTATCAGTGAAATTATTCTATAACGTGTTTTGGAAAAGTTATCGCCTTACTTAAAGACACTACCCTACTCGTACATTTTTTTATTTGCTGAAATTTCTTTTAATTTAGTAGTTATCGCTTCAAACAAAGTCGATCAAATATTGACTATCTTGGGAAAGCATAGCCTTGAAAACAGGTATTGAGCTTGCGCGAAGCAACTTCAGACCGGACTAGGAATTTGACGCGAACTATACATAGAACTCATGTGTTTCAATAATGTAAAAGAATGGTAGGACAGGAGAACCATTTAGTCTAATATATCGCACCCACGCTGCAATAACGTCACTTATTCAAAAAGTGTAATTTTTCAGGGGAAGCATTTTAAAGTTAAGTATCCTATCCTATTACAACGCATAGTTGACTAAACAAATAAAATGATAATGATTAAACTACAACTTTGAACTTCTTTTTAAAGTAAAATCTGACTAATTACTATTAAAAAAATATAAACGTTTAAGAATTACTAATACTAAGTGACGTTATGACACTAGAAAACAATTAACCGGTCAATTATGTCAAAACAAATAAAACACGAAGAAAAAACACTAAACAAAACTTAACTTATAATTGTTGTTTCATAACTAAGTGTCGTTATTGCTCCAAAAACATTAAAATAAATTGTTACAATTACCTTAGTAACGTTGTGGCTCCAGGTAACTATGTCTTCTGTGGGGGGCCGCGCGCAACTGACTGTAGAGGTGCTTTAAGGAACGCAGCCTTGTGTCAGTGAACAGCTTAGCTGTCATCGCGCTGTCTATGCCTCTTGCTCTTGGTTAGATCCGATGCAAAGTAGTAAAAATTTAAATGAGAGTTATAAATTGAAGAAATACAATAAAAGTAATACAAAAGTAAACGAATGCTTAACGCAGGGCCTTACTTTGACCCATTTTCTGAACCGAATAGTGTATCCCAAAGATGGAAAAAATGGATAAGAAATTTTAGGTATTACATCGATGGGCAAATTGGGTTGAGCGACATTTAGAAAATCGTACGTTTATTACATCAAGCGGGACCGGAAGTGTAGGAAATATATAAGACGCTAAGAGATAACCCGGTTGCCGGTAACAATGAATATGAAAAATGTGTAACGAGGCTGAAGCAATAGTTCGAGCCGGCAGTTAAACAAGCCTGTGAAAGACAAAAAATTCAAAATTTGGAAATGAATATCGGCGAAACATTACATGAATTTGTTTTGAGGTTAAGGAAACAGGCAAAGTATTGTGAATTTATTACTATTGAGGAAGCCCTAAGAGATCAACTAATTGAAAAGGTAAACAATATGGAGTTGAATCAATTTTTTTTGAAAAAGGGAAGAGAACTAGAAATAGGACGGTTATTTGAAATTAATAAGCACATGTTTGCAGAACAAAGCAACTTCAAACAGAAGATCAGATTAATATAATCATTCGAGGACCATCCAATCTCACGTGCTACAGATTTGGACGGATAGGGCATCTTTCAAAAGATAATGATTGCCCAGCGCTAAAGGAAAAATGTGATAAATGTAGCATTAGAGGGCATTTTGCCAAGCAGTGAAAAACTAAGGAAGAAAAGAAAAACAATATTTACCAGAAGAAGGAAGGAAATAAGAAGAACAGGAAATGTGTGAAGTACGTTATTGAAGAAGATGAATCAGACTCGGATGAAACAGAAAGTGACAGTGATGAATGTGAAAATGAAAGTAGTAAAGTGAATTAAGTGTTTCAGTAACCTGAAACACTTAATTCACTTTCATTTTGGCTAAGGCAATGTGGTTGAAAACAAATATGAACTTAGGTTGGTGGCAAAATTATATGTAAGTTTATTGTAGATTTTAGTGCCTCTATAAATTTTATGGACAAGCATAAATGTTTAAAAAGTTAATTAAATCAGGCCTTAGCTGTGAGCTTTATAGAAGTTTATCCCAAAGGTGTTGTTGTTATGGGGGTAGAGAAATGGATATTTGGGTTTATTTACTACATCTATGTATTCACCTGACACCAAAATTGATATTAGTGCAAAAATACTTGTGTATAATGGATGTGGACCTGCATTGTTAAGTCGCCAGTCTTCCATAGAGCTAGGCTTACTGAAAAAAGGTCCAATAACTCCACTACCTAGAGTTGAGCAAGATGTAAACTTAGTAAAGATCATCAATCTTACTAAAGATATTATTTTGAAAGGATACCTAAATCTTTTTAAGGGTATTGGCAAGCTTAAAAATTTTGAACTTAAAATTCCTATAGATAGTAATGTTAAACTTGTTGCTCAACCTGTTAGGCGTCAGCCATTTAATATAAGAGCCATAGAACAAAAATTAATCAATGAATTGCTTAAAAAATTTATTACAGAACCCGTTACAAGACCTACTCCATGTGTTTCTCCATCACACATTGTAAAGAAAAAAGAGAAAGGACAATTTAGACTAGTGTTAGAGATGAGGAAAGCAAATGAAGCGGTGTTAAGGGAGCGAGTACCATTAACAACGTTTGAAGAACTTCTTTCTGACCTGAAAGGATGCGAGTATTTCTCTTCAGTTGACATCAAGTGGGGGTACCATCAACTCGAGCTGAAGGACTCTAGAATGATAACTGTGTTCAGTTCAAGTGTTGGACTGTTCAGATATAAATATCCCTGGACATTATTCCACACAGCGCCATCTAGCCCCAAAGTAAGCTAACTAAAGCTTGTGTTATGGGATACTAGACAACGGATAAACATACTTAAATACATTTTTTTTTTGTAAATACATACTTATTATACATAGGAGACACCCAGACCAGTACAAACAGACATGTTCATGCACACAAATGTTTGTACTGTGCGGGGATCGAACCCGCGACCTCTGGTGTAGTAGCCAACTTATTAACCATTACACCAAGTCGGTCGTCAAAAAAAAAAAAATTATAAAAGATTATTCTTTGGCATACGCTGTGCATCAAAAATGTTCCAGATAATAATTGCACAATTGCCTAATGGTAGGTATAGAAGGGGTAGCTAATAGCCAAGACGATATACGTATTGGGGGATGCAGTAAGAAGGAGCATGACATCAGGTTGAAACAGGTTCTGGATAGACTACAGGAAAGTGGTATAACTTTAAATAATACAAAGTGCTCATTTGGTGTGACTGAGTTTAATTTCTTGGGACACAATCTTTCAGCTGGTGGTATAAAACCCACCACCACCTCTTAACAAGTAATACAAAAATTTAGAGCACTACAAACTAAGACAGAAGTCAGAAAATTCTTGGATTGGTAAATTGTTTAGCCAGCTTCATACCAAAGTTTAGCACGCTTATAGAACCACTTAGACAATTAACTAGACAGAAAGCAGACTTTGTGTGGCAGGAAGAACATCAGAAAGCATTCCAGCAGTTGAAAAATCTAATTTTGTAAGCGCCGGCCCTAGGTTATTATGATAAACATGCTAAAACACACTGGTGACAGATGCAAGTCCGGTTGGAATAGCAGCAGTACTAATCCAGCACCAATATATAAATGGAAAAATACAACCTGTAGCCATTAAATATGTAAGTAAGGCCTTATCCCCTACAGAGATAAATACTCACAGACTGAAAAAAGGGCGCACTCGCTATTGTTTGGGTTTGTGAAAACCTGTACATGTACTTGATGGGTAAACAGTTAGAGGTTATTTCTGATCATAAACCATTGGAAATAATTTATTCAAAAAATTCTAACCCCAGTGCTCGGATCCAAAGATGGGATTCGCGTTTACAGCCTTTTACATTTACAGTAATACATAAACCAGGCAAGAATAACATGGCAGATCCTTCATCAAGATTGCTGAATGTAAGCACAAGGCCGCTAAAGAGCAAGTGACCATTGAAGAAATACAGGAAGCTACAATAAAAGATGAGGAACTTACCAGTTTACGAGAAGCTATAGAAAAGGATGTATGGCCGAAAGAGCTAAGAAAGTATGAGCTGATAAATATAGAGCTGTGTGTAGTAAATTACATTTTATGTGAGACTAGGGTAATTTTACCCAGAGAACTCGTACCTAAGATTATGGAAATAGCTCATGAAGGCCATCTTTCTGTCAATTCTATGAAGGCTAAGATCAGACCTAAAGTATGGTGGAAGGGAATGGAAAAGGATCTAGAGTAGACTGTAGAGTCAATACTCTAAGATCCTTCGCCCAAAATGCCGATCAAGGATGTAGGCTGGTTCGCAGTAATGCCAGGCCTGAACCCATTACACCTACAGAACTACCTATTAGGGTGTTGGAATTGGTTGCAATTGACTTTCTTGGACCATTGCCATCAGGTCACTATTTACTGTTTATTGTAGACTACTACAGCCGATACTATGAAGTCGGGGTACTAAGAAACCGAACTGCAGAAGTGACCATACAATGTCTTGAAAAACTTATTGCTCGAGAAGGAATAATGAAGCAAATCGTTTGTGACAATGTCCCGGCATTTAGAGATGAACGATTTAAAGAGTTTTAAAAGTTCATAATATCAAGCTGAGACACACAACACCTTTGTGGCCACCGGCTAATAGCGAAGTTGAACGGCAGAACAGAAATGTACTAAGACGGTTACGGATTGCTCAACCAATGAAGCTGGATCGGAAAAGGGCATTATTAGGTTATCTATCAGCCTACCGCACGACACCACACTCCACCACAGGGTTTGCACCTGGAAATCAGGGGAAGAAACATTCGAACAAAACTAACGGAAATTATTTTAGAGTATAATCTTGATAATGAAGACATACGTGACATGGATGGATACAAAAAGGATATTTACAAGCAGTATGCAGATAAGAAAAGGCGTACAAAGGTATCAGACTTAAGCCCTGGTCTTGATAAAACAGAAAAGAGAACAAACTAAGCACCACTTACTCACCTATAGAACACAGTCTTATGGAAGACAGGAAATTCTTCGGAAGAACAGAGACTTAAATCATTTTAGTGGGAGAAGTAGAGAAAGCACTGAGAAGAAAAAAGAAGAGGATAAGGACAAAACTCCGATGAGACCCAACATAGTCAGCGAGGAGAACAACACGGGGAGTGTCTCAGTTCAAGTGCGTAAACGTAGGGACAATAGCTTAACTGATTCAACGGCTCCGACCCGACCAACTAGAACAAAGCTAACAACACCCCCTAAATATAAAGATTTTGTTCTTGGCCTCATATTGGACTCTCTGAAAAATTTGTTGTAAGAATAGTCTAAATTAAACTGCTACTTTAATTGTTGTTATTATTAAGAATATTCGATAAAGAATACACCTCTGCTCTCCTTTTCTTAGACATGCAGAAGGCCTTCGACTGTGTCCCTCATGAGATGATCGGCTGGGCGCTGCGGTCCACGGCCGTTCCCGAGGTCTTTATTGACATTATCCGGGACATGTACCATGATTCCAGTTTCATAGTTAGGACTGCGGTTGGTGACACGCTTCCCTTCCCTATCACCGTTAGAGTACACCAAGGCTCCGTGCTCACCACGTTACTGTTCAGCGTAATATTAGACGTTCTGTCAAACAGCATCCGAGACCACCGCGAGCAACCACCCTGGTTGCTCATGTATGCTGATGATATTGCGCTAGCAGATTTGGACAGGGGACGGCTGGTACAACGGGTGAATAAGTGGAAGAACTCACTTGAAAACGGCGGTCTGAAACTGAATGTGGCGGAGACGGAGTACATGGCCTGGTCCGGGGACATCGACAGCGACATCAGAGCCCGAATTTCCGCGGCTTGGGCCAAATGGCGTGAGGTGACTGGTGGCGTTTGTGAGCCCAAAATGCCGATCAAGCTGAAGGGGCAGGTCTAAAAAACCATCATTAGGCCTGTCCTTCTATATGGCAGTGAAACATGGCCGTTACTAGAGCGACACAAGCAGGAGCTGCGCGTCACGGAAATGAAGATGCTGCGGATCTCACCCAAAGATCGCGTGCGGAACATCGCAGAGAAGCTGCAGGAGTGCCGCCTTCGTTGGTATAGTCATGTCTCACGGAGATCGGCAAACTACGTGGGCAACAAATGTCTGGCCATGCCGCCTCCGCCGGGGACCGGCAGAAAAGGGCGACCCAAGAAGCGGTGGCTCGACGTCGTCAAGGGTGACATGCGTGCCAACAGATTCACCACTGAGGATGCACAAGACCGCGCGAAGTGGGCCAAGAAAATAAGAAAGGCAGACCCTGGGACCCCACTGCTGTGGGTTCACAACCGGGATAGACCGCACGGATGATGATGATTAAGAATAGTCTGTAATAAGTAACTACTCATCATTTGTTTTAAAGGTCAGGTCAGGAGTACCCATAATCGACGAGCATGTATGATTGGATTCATGAGAGAGGAAGAAGCGCAAGAGGTGTGTCAGGACCGTAGCAAGTGGAAAGATGTGGTCTCTGCCTACCCCGTTGGGAAAAAGGCGTGATGGTATGTATGTATTTGTTTATTGGCTCTAAGACTGTTGTAAGAATAATCTCAATTGAGCCAATAAAATAATTGCTCCCATTAAGAATAGCTTGCTTGAAGTTTGTTGAAAGAATAGTCTTAATTAAGTCAATACTTAATTTGTTATTTTCATTAAAGAAAGAAAGAGATTGTAGAGTTGCGTTTAGGAACGCAGTGAACAGCAGAACAGCTTAGCTGTCATCGCGCTGCGTCTTGCTCTTGGTGAGATCCGATGCAAAGTAGTAATAAATTAAATAAGAGTTATAAAACATGTGATTAATTGTGGTCAACCACTCGACACTGGCCAATGACACGTTGCTTATCCCAGTGGCGTTGATTCGCACCAAAACCATAACGACACTAATCCCCTCACGCGGAAGGTATGCGTACTACCAGAGTGACAACCACGCACCAAGCAAAGAGGAAGATTAGGTGTATTTTCTCATTCTCTGTTGAGTTTTGACAAAAAATTCATAAGTGACGTTATAGCAGCGTATGTGCGATATTATTTTTTTAGTTATTTCTATAATTTGTATATAAACTGTACTAAATTATGTGATACTGAATATTGTTATTTAAACAAATGTATTAGCCATTTAAATGTAAGCTAAATAGATTTAAATAAAAGTCATTCATTGAGGTGGTTGTATTTATTGTTGATATTGAAATTAGTGAATATTACACCAACATACAGTCAGACACAAATTAGTTTAGACACATTGAGAACAAACACTGACATTTAAATTAACTTTTTTACTTAGGAATATCCTATATTTCAAAAGCAGCTACTTCTAAATGACTTTTCAACAACATATTAGTTGCCGGCCTAGTAATTACAATTGTAGAGGCACAATGCCTTCCATCTAGTAATCCTTCTGACAAAATACATTAACATTATTATATTGTAGACACATATACCAGACAACAATATTTTCAAACTAGTCTTTACGAAATGTGCAAGAATTCAAGCATGTTATCTGTTTTCAATGAAAAACAGACAAGCGAATTCCGCACTTTTCGTAGAGCATTTTATATCTATTATCTAC